>OY728122.1:490025337-500025337 GCA_963277665.1 Viscum album
ATATGTATTAAGTAAAGGATATAGATTTATGTATATTTTCCCAGATAATCAAATAATATTCAAAGTAAAAACTGTATATTAAAATGAAAAATAGGTCAAAAAATAATCACATTAATCACACATGAATATTTATATTTAATATAAATTTAACTTTTAACAAATTATGTTTAAAATAATGCTATTTTTTGAATATGATGTTAATAATTACAAATGAACGAGGGATTACACAATAACATTTCTCTATTTGTAATTATCATGTCAAATCCCTTAGGATGAAATAAATAAAATTGATAAATAAAATAACATGAATATTTAAGTATTCGTGACTTTACATGTCAATGTGGAAGTATATATGACACATAAATTTGAATTGGTTAAACTTTTAATATAATATAAATTAAGACTAAATCCATTACCTTACACTGTCTTTTGGTATGAACAATCATTTAATTCATTTTTTTATTTTTAAAATGTTATTAACTTATTATAAAACCATATTAATAATTATAATATCATATATTTTCCTTTTATAACATTTTATAACCTATTAATTGATAATATTTTATTATTTATTTTTTAGGTGTTAATTATCTTGTTTTCTCATGAATGATTCATCATGAATGGTCTAGTTCATAAACATTTTATATAGTTATATCATATCCAAAGTAATAATAATTAAATAATTATATTATCTAGAAATAAATTTTATATTTTAAACAATTTATTCATTATGGTTATCAATGATGAAGTACATTACGACTGTAGAGATTGGAGGCCCTACATACACATGAGTGGCACTTCCATTTTTCAAATATAATTACCCAAATGTGACATATAAAAAATGTAAATTCCAAAATTATCATCATAAAATAGGATGATATTGTGATACTAATGTCAAATAATTCACTCAAGAGATATGTAATCATAAATAATCCTGAATAATGATTAGATTGTGAAAATAAATCTTTCCACATTGGTATATAATGAATCATATTCCTCATAAAAGAAATAACATCCAATGATAATTCAAATTCTCTGATGATAAATAGATTCATAATATAACATATCAATTAGGAAGCAGATGCACCAAAAAATTGAAATAGGTGATGAATATGGAATATTTATTTCAAAATTAAAAGCAATATGATAATACCGTACCTTTTTTCTAACACATCATCTATGTTTATTATCATCCAAAATACTAAATGTGTATTAATTATTTACTTACTTGATATATAAGGATATTTCCTTATAACATTAAATAATCTTAATTTTAGTCAAAAACACACTTCAATTAATATTGAGGTTATATTTATATTTATAGTTTTAGAGAATTGAGAAATAACTGAATATAAAATTCCAGATTCATATAGAGAAGATGCCATAAAAACAGCACCCATTTCCACCAAAATATAAGCCATTTTCAATAAAACATGTTTTTATTGATAAATAATCATAACATTTAAAAATGTTTTCTTATTTTTCATACACATCCTTATAATCTATGAATATAATTTAATAACTCGGTATAAGCAAAAAAATCTTAGTAAGGGATGTAAAAAATAAAATAAAACATTATTCCATGAATACTTGTAAATTATGAAATCATTTTCAAAAAAAGATTTACTTGTAACCCATATAAACATACAATGTGAAACATTAGATTTCCATGACACTTTAACAAAACATATATAACATAAATAGAACCATAAAGGTAACTGGGGGTCTTACATAATCATTTAACCCTCTCAAGTAACATATAATTTGTAATCCTCATGACTACATTACAATTTCTCTAAGCATAACAATAACATGTGGGGTCACAATAGCCAACCTCCAACATACACATACCCAATGCATTGAAGGGAGATATAGGTCCCATACTTCATCATAAAAAATTATGACAAACCATAACACAATCATTCAACATGAGTAATTTCATAATAAATTTTCATTTTAAGTTCATAAAACAAAATTTAAAAAGAGGATTTTGAAATAAATGTCCATTAAAAATATCATATAGTTGAATGAAAACATAATATAGTGGATATAATAAGTATATACACAATAATTACACATAATTAAACATTATATAATCAAAATTCATCTCACAAAAAATTTTAATACCCCATAAATAATGACGTAGAATGTTAACCCAAAGAATTGAAATCGGGGTATGAATTTTCTTACCTTGGGGTTTTCATAAGTAAAAATCATTTAAATATATTGTATAATGGATAAGATAGTTTTATTAATATAATCAAGAAACATATTAATCATTATAATACCTTATATAGTTATTATATTACATCATTTAACCCTTTAATAGTTAGTATTTTGTTCGTACAATTTTTTGGACAAATTATTTACATGATTTCAATGGCTAGTTTGTATTCGATTTTCTGATCGTATGGAATTGAAATTCCAGAAGTGTAATGAAATGGTATTCATATGTTTCCAGAATATATAATTATACAATAAAAAAAATTTTATCATAAATGATTATATCTCATTAAATAAAACATTAATGATGTTTGTTTATATCATTTTGGTGGTTCCTCGATAATCATGAACTTGTTTCATTATATAATTTAATTTCATGAAAAAGAGTTCTTGATAAAAACAATAAATAGGTTACAAAATAAAACACAAATTATTATTAAACCATTAAAAGGGTTTTATGATCAGTTTTTACAAATGTAATGGAAATGAGAAACACATTATCCACAATATTGGTTAATTGGCACATTAGGGATGGTGTTTTTATTTTTAGAATTAGAGGGATAGGAGAGGATGAAATATGATGAATATTATACATGAACATGATAAAACAGATAATTTATAACATTATATTAATTTCATACATCCTGGATAAGTTTAGGGGAAAGGATTATAATAAAATAATTTAATTGGAAAGAAAACACATGAAAATGAAAAATGATTCTTTCCTCTTTATCTATTCTCCTTGAGATCCTCCATAAGGCCTTTGGTTTTGAACATTTTATGAGACCAACAGGTAGTGTATTTGGGGAGGATCATTGAGTAGGGGATTTGGAAGAACTTATACAATTATCAAGGCTCAAGAGGTCTGTGAGGAAGTGGGTAATGAGGGTGGTATTTATAACGGAAGAGAGGATGCATTTAACATTATTTTAATCATTTTTATAATATTTTTTGACAATACAATGAATATTATAGATTCATGTGACCCTATATAGTAATAATTGAATGTGAGTTCAAAAAAAGT
The DNA here is from genome assembly GCA_963277665.1 of Viscum album. Taxonomy (NCBI): domain Eukaryota; kingdom Viridiplantae; phylum Streptophyta; class Magnoliopsida; order Santalales; family Viscaceae; genus Viscum; species Viscum album. The sequence continues at coordinate 490,028,585 of OY728122.1, forward strand.
GGGCATAAATCATCCTTTAATCACCTATGATGTCATAAAAAAATATTTATCATTTATCCTAATTTATCATATTAAACTATTCATAAAAAATTCAGGAATTTCAGAAAAATACAAAAAAAAATCTCCATAAAAATTTATTGACATGTGCAATTAAAAAGGAACTCTATTTTTGATAAAATATTTCTATATATTATTAATTTAATTTTCAAATAAAATCTTAATTTTTTCAAAATTTACAATTTAAAATCTATATCTAATTTTTAACACCCAGAAAGATTAATTAACATCTAATTATCTTATATCATTAAGTAAATAATATAATAATATGATATATTATTAATAATGGACATATTACTATTCATATTACTATTTGTAAGGTAATGTTACTATTAACAAAAAACAGGTTGGTTCAATCAGACTCCAAATAACATACTAATCATAAACGTAGACAACTGTTTCTTAAAACTCCAATAATATAAGCGAGAAAATTATGTTTAAAGGGTATGTATAACTATCTAAATAAAATAAATTTTATTGAATTTCAATTAATTTTTTTAAATCATTGTTGTTTTACCTTATCCCCACTTTTTAGAAATTGAACCCTTGCGAATTGTTTTACTTATTAATTAAGTAAGGTTACCTTTCCCTCATATCATTTTCAAATTCCCATGTTTCTTCTTCAAACATGTGGTTTCTCCATGAAACCATTACCTGGTGGATTATTTATTCCTCAATACTATTTCCCTTTAATCAGAAATCTGATCTATTTTCTCTTCATAAAAAGGTTCTCTGCCACCCGAATTACTTCTAGACTCAAGTCATGAGATTAATATGATAGATACTTTCTCAACATCGAAACATGAAAAAATTAGGTACTTGAGATAAACTCGGGGGAAAATCTACTCGGTAGGTGACTGGTCTAACATTCTCTATAACTGTATAAATTCTAATGAACTGTGTACTTATCTTTCCCTTCCTAACAAAATTCATACCACTTTTCCATGACGATATTTTATGAAAAACATGATCACCTACCACAAAAAAATGTCATTCCCCCTATAATATTCAAATATTTTCTTCCTACACTGAGATGTCCTCATGTGTTTCAAGATCATCTCAGCATTATCAGCCACTAGATCTACTAATTCAATTACCATAAACGTCATTTCCCGGACATCATCTCAAAAAAGATATTGTTCTACACCACATCCCATACTATGCCTCAAAATGTGCCATGTTTATAATGTAATGAAAACTATTATTATAAAAAAACACCACTTAAGAATGTTGTTGACCCCAAATACCCTAGTATTCTATTCAACAAGATCATAAAAATCCCTCTAATATTTTATTCTTTCATTCTGTCTGCCCATCTGATTAAGGATGAGAAGATTTACTGAAAATTCATTTTGTTCCCAACATCTTCTGATAGCCCTTCAAAAAATTATATGTGAAATTGGGTTCCCGGTCAGATATAATGGAATGATTAAATCCATGTATCTCGAAAATATCATTGAGTTACAATCGAGAAATATGATCAATAGAAATTTTATATTCAATATGGAGAAAATGTACATATTTTTTCAGTCTGTCAACAATCACCCTTATTGCATTGTTACCTCGAGATGTCTTTTATAGTCCCACGAAAAATTCCATAGATATATTATACCATTTCCACTCTATCATTTGAAAAATCATAAGAAACCACTTTGGTAACTTCCACTCTTATTTAACTATTTGACATGTCAAACATTTCATAGTAAATTCTAAAATATACCATTTAATTTAATCCCACCAGTAAAACTCCTGAAGGTCTATGTAAATCTTAGTACTGTCAGGGTGAATTGAAAATAGAGAACTATGAGCTTAAAACATCAATTGTTTCTTTAAATGGGAATAACATGGAAAACACAATAATTTACCTAATCATAAAATACAATAATTATCAAGGTTAAATTTCTTAAACTTACGCATTTTAACCAATTCTACCTTTTATGTATCTCACAGTCTTCCTTCTATGATTTATTAATTATATCAGATAATGATGACTATACTTAAACCTGAAACAAAATAGAGGTATTTCCTACACCAAATAATTTTATTCCAAATTTCATCATATCATTAATCAAGGGATCATGTTCCAAATTTAACATGGTTATTGATTCATTATGTTTTGTCTCAAAGAATCTACCACTTTTCTTTTATTTTCTTAGATGGAAATTGATCATGAAATAATACTCTTTTATCAGTTCAAGACATCTTCTCTACCACATGTTTAATTCCATTTGAGTGAAAATGTAGTTAAAAATTATATGGTCATTGTATATTTAACATTTGGCTCCATATGAATGATGCCTCCAAATTTTCAATGAAAAAATCATAGCTTCCAATTCCTAATCATCTGTTGGATAATTTAACTCATGAGGTTTTTCTTATCTTGAAGCATAAGAAATTACCTAATCATTCTTCATCAGAACACAACCAAGCCCTTCAATGAAGTATCAATCTAGATGAAAAACTCTCCCTTTTGTTAATTCAAGGAGAAAACAAAAGTATTCACAAATATCTTCTTTAATTCCTAAAAACAAACTTAACATGATTCTTTCCAAAAAAAAATTAACCCCTTTTTTCATTATCATCGTTAGCAGGTTATATAACCATGAATTGTTTTTAACAAACTGTCAGCAATAACCTACTAATCAAATCCAAATAATAAACTATATTGAATGTGTTTGTCTTGGCCATTCGTTTTCCACTTTGGACTTGGCAGGATCAAATGTTATTTTATCCTTATTTAAAATTTTCCCATGAAACATGGGGGAGGGAGAATCGTCGTCCCTTGGGAGGGTGAGGATCTTCCATCCTTTTTTCAACCTCGATTTCCTTCCCCCTTTCCTGGAGGTTTCTTTAAACCCTAAAGTTCCAGATCTGGTTGATGGGGTTCCGAATCTCCCCTTATCTTCATCTGAGTTTTCAGAATTTTCTAGCCTGTTGAACCTCACTCTTGTAGCTCACTTCAAGGACAAGAGGCATTCTGTGGATGAGTTCGACCGATTCATTTTTGGATCATGGGATCTGCAAGAACGTGCGGTGGTTTGTTTACTCGATAATAAGAAGATTATGATTCGATTTGAGACAGAGGTGTATCGGATTCAAGCGTGGTCGAGGGCCCCTCGCTTCTTCAAATGATCTCATTTTCTGCTCCTTCGATGGTCCTTCAACCTTCACATGAAACGTGATTCCCCTTAAATCGCGGTTTGGGTAAGTTTCCCTAAACTCCCCTTGCCGTTTCAAAACCCTTAAATAATCCAGATGTTTGGCAATTTGGTAGGACGATATATTTGCTCTGATAGTCGAAGTGAAGCACTGTGTCATCTAGTGAACCCCAGAGTGTGCGTTGAGATGGATGCGTCTCACACCCCTTTTGATTCTGTTTTTGTCACTATTGGTGAAGAATACCATTGTAGACAGCGAGTTGTTTATGAGTATTGGATAGATTTGTGCGGTTCTTGCAGGAGGTTGGGGCATTTAGATGAGGTTTGCCGAAGGGGACTTCCTCTGCGGTCAAGGGAGGTCAAATATAAAGGGAAGTATATCCCTTTGTGCATGGATGTGGACTCTTGTTTAGAGGCAAAGTTGGATTCTGAACCGAGGCAGATGGAGTATCATGTCAAAGGAAGGTGCTATGAGGTGGCTAGCTTGGCTTTGGATGGTAATTCAACTAAGGTTTGTAAGGTTACTTTTGAGAGTACTATTGGTTCTGAAGCTTGAGTTGAGAAGAAACATGAGGCTAGCTCGAACATGGATAGTTCTAAGGAGTCCAGGGGTTTGGATCCTAGGGATCAGCCTTTTCTGTCTTTGAGTAATAGATTTGACTGCATTTCAGATGCTGTAATGACTGAGTGCCTGGAAGAGGGAGTATTTCAGGAGAGGTGAATAGTGAGAAATTCTCAGAGGATCAGCTGGTTGGTTGTTTGGAGATTGAAGTTGTGGAGGCTCTTCAGGAGGGAGAAAAAGTTCAAGGTTCGACTGGCTTCCCCTTGACTGACAATTGCCCTGAGTCCAGGAGCTCCACTCCGGTGGAAGCTGATAGGATTCAGAAGGAGCAGGCTGATGGTGGCTGGAAGGAGTTTCCTGCGGTGACTGTGGATAATGTTATCTCAGTGGGGGTGTTTCTGCCTTTGTTGGAGAACTCAGTTCCTGATTCGGGTTTGGGGGACCAGGCTAGCAAAGGTAGGGAGACCCCTGGGGGAGGGAAAGAGAATGTGAGTGGACCAGCTGGTCGTTCTTTCAGCGATGTGGTCCATAGTGGGAAGCAGACTCTTGTTACTGTTGAAGGGCATGTTCCTTCAACTTCAAGACGTCAGCCAAGGAAAGACTACTCATGTCTCCTGCGGCTGATGATGACCTGTTCCGCATCTAAGAGGAATGATAAGGTGAATGTGTCCTTTTCTAAGAATATCATGACCGAGAGGGCATCACCGGACCCAGTTCTGGAGCAGCTCAGGAACCGGGTTCAAAGTGCTTACTACTGGAGACCACCAGATTGGGAGACGGACTCGGCAACTGGTGAAGATGAGTCCGGTTGGGGATGCGGAGAGGAGTTTGGATTTGATGACATGTAATCTGTGTTTTTAAGTTGTTTTTGTCTGCATCTTGTTAGGTTTTGTGATGTTTTTTTGGGTACCGGTAACCGCTAAACCGTCTTTTGAAAATCAAAAAAAAGGATTTCCAGGCAAAATTTTCCCATGAAAAAAATTGCTTATAACTATAAATCACACTTTCTGAATTTTCCATATAGTTTATATTCCGTTATGGTTTGTAAAACACCCCTTAGATGATATTTCTACTCCTCTTCACTCATACATAATTCCAGAATTTCATCAATAAATACAACAACATACTTATAAATAAACTCATGAAATATTTTATACATAAGATTAATGAATACATCAGGTCGATTAGTTATCCCAAACAACATATTAATAAATTCATAATTCCAATATCGAGTATGAAAAAATATTTTCAGGACTTCATCCTCTTTCTCTTTAAGATGATGATATTCGGATCTCAATTAAATCATGGAAATTTTTTGAGATCCATATATATGATAAAAAACTTCATCGATATGAGATAAATGATTCTAGTTTCTAATAGTGATTTTATTCAAGGCTCTATAATCAATTCCAATATTGTGAATCCATATTTATTTTTATCAAAACAAACATGAGCACTTAGTGGTGATTTTCTAGGATAAATGAATTCTTTATCAAGCCACTCCTCTAACAGGTTTTTCAATTCAATAAATTCCATTTGAGCCATTTGATATAGGTGTTTTGAAAATAGATTAGCTTCAGGAATTAGTTAAATTGATTATTCGGATTCTCGATCATGTATGAAATCGGATAACTCATTATGAAAATTATGAAGGTATTAATTTACCACTGGAACATCATTAATCTAAATAGTTCACTTTTTCCAACAATATGAGCAAAATAACTTTAATTCTCATCATTCAACCGTTTCATGGAATACTTATGTGTTATCAATTTTAAGGGTTTTTTCTTCTATACAAACTGAAAATATTTTAGAAAAACAACTTCTTTGGCTCTATATTCAATATTAACAAGTTAAATAGAAATAAAATCCATTCCCTGAATGACATCAAACTCTATTAAGGGAAAACCAAAAAGGTTTTCAGTTAAAATCAATCCACATTACACAACAGAAATATTATTATAATTAAAATTTTCTATAATATTTTTCACTAGTGTATTTTCAATATGTTCTGGTATCATTTTTGAGGTGATATTTCGAATTTAATAGAAAATTACTCAAAAATAATGTATTGTGTAGTCCCCGTATTGAACAAAACATTCGAAAAAACTGTAAAAGAAACAAGATACCTGATACTACTCATTGGATGGCCTGATTTCCACTAACATAGCCACAAAAGATCTTACTATAACTTTATTCTTAATGTCTTTCTTCTTTTAATCATTCAGATCTCTCTTAGGATATACATTTTCATAAAGACCCATCTCTCTACATTTAAAACACGTAACAATTTTACTAATAGGATTTGTCTGAGGATCATTTTCATTTCATTCTCAGGCCATATGTCCAAATATTACACATCAAAAACAGTTCCCAGTTCTGGTAAGGCATTCCCTAGGGTTCTTTTTTCCACACATTTCACAAACAAGAATCTATAATTTCATACCATCAAATTTCATTGGTTGATTATTACCCATAACTTGACACCTAGTCCCATAATTCATGTTGTTTCAAAATTCATGTGATCATTATCATACTCCATCTCTACTCTCCCAGAAAATCAGACATGTTTCTTATAACATTTTAATTCATGGGAGGACAATGCCCTTTGATACCTTGTCATTAATTCAGAGTAAAAGAGGTTGATTTTTATATCATGATCCAGAAAAAAATTTGGATCATAACTCACTTTTCAGGTCAAGTTTTCATTATACACATACACTAAATCTTTTTACTTTTTCTTCACTTCAAATAATTTCTTCACCATTCTATTCCACACCACCTTAGGAAAAATATTCAAGGAAAAGGAGTTTTAAATTCATCTCACTCTAAAGCATCAATCTCTTCTATATCACTAATATTTTTTTACCATTGAACATCACTGATCAGCTTCTACTTAAAAATGATAAATTAAAATACTTACATTTTGATTATCTTAATATCCTATAACATCAAATATCTTTTTATGTGTCTTAATCCATCCTTCATCTGATACTAGGTCGGAAGATCCATTGGATGAAGGAGGGTGTTGTCTCATAAAATGGTCCACTATTGTCATGTTCCATTCTGCTATGTTTGGTGGTACTTGTTCGTGGATTCCACCACAATTTATTGCATAAGTTATCAATGAAATTACTGTTACAAGATACTCAGTTCCAATCCCTTCCATTTCAGGATTCATATTAAGAAGGATATAATTCATTCTATGCCTCCCCTCCTCATTTCCATGTTTCTTTTCGAGAATCCCTTCTTAAAAAGAATATCTTAGTCAAAGCAACATGGTAATATTTAAATTCTATATCATTTAAATATAACCATAAAGTAAAAAATAATTTATTAATTTATATTAATATTATCCCAACCCCTAATTTTTTTTAAACCATCCCCTAATTGAAACTATAAGGACTTGACATTATTACATTACAAAATCATGATTTTTAGTTAAGAAGTCACTTCCTTTACTATTGACGATTTTATCAATTTTAGAGACTTATATAATAGGGATATGATTCATACATAACATTCCAAATTCATATAGAGAATATACCACAAAAACAATATCCATTTCCTCTATAATGCAATACTTTTTAATCAAAACTTATTTTATTGGAAAAATATTCATAAAATTTAACTTGCTATATTTTATTGTCATACAAATCCTTATTTCTTGTGAAAATAATATATGAACTTGTGATGAGCATATAAATCTCAGTAATGTATGTAAAAATAAGGAAATAAAATATTGGCCCATGAATACTGGTAACATATTAAATAATTTTCTAAAAAAATACATAATTCATACCCATATAAACTTACTTTGAGAAACCTGATATTTCTATGAGATTTCCAAAAATTAAAATGAACATAAATAGAACCATAAAGGTAACTTCGTATATTAATTACATAATCTTGTAACCCTCTTGGCTGCATTATAATTTGTAACCCTCACAAATACCTTACAATTTGTGTAACGATCTCCGTTATACAGAGAGTAACCATACTGCCAACCTCCAACATACTCAAAACAAATGCATTGGAGAAGGATATAGGTAAAATAATTCATCATAAAAAATTCCAAATAAATAGAACACAATTATTCAACATGAGTAAATTCATAAAAACATTTCCTTTGAATTTAGTAAAACCGAATTTTAAAAGAGAGATTTAAAGGAAAATCCCTTTATAAATATCATATAATTGATGTCAGACATAATAGAGTGGATGTAATATGTGTATAAAATATAAATACAAACAATAAACATAATATATATAAAATTATTCTCACAAACAATTTTAATAACACATCAATAATGAAATAGATTATTATCCCAATGAATGGGAATCAGGTTAGGAATTCTCTTACCTCAAGATTGTCTTACATTAAACTCATTTAAACCTCATGTATAATGGTTAAATTTGTGTTATTAATACATTAATTAAGGATATTAATCTGTATAATACCTTATATGATCATTTAATTAAAAAATAAACCTTAAATTGTTAGAATTTGGTTACTTCTATTGTATTGGGTGCATTCTTTACATGATTTCAAGGGCATGTTTGTATTTGATTTTCGTGTCGTATGGAAAGGAAATTTCAGAAGTGGAATTAAATCGTATTAATATTCTTCCAGATTATATAATGAAACCATAAATCATTTTATTATCATATATGATGATGGATCATTAGATAAAACATTAAGGATGTTTGTTTAGATCAATTTTTTGAATTTCCTCTATAATAAATAAGTTATTTCATTATATAATTTTATTTCATGCATAAATGATCATTATGTAACATGGAATTGGTTTAAAAATAATCATTTCATTCTGATTCAAACATTAAAATGTTTTTATGATCATCTTTGAAGGATTTAATTGAAATTGGAAACACATCAACCCCAATTTTGGTAAACCGACACATAACAGATGGTGTTTTTCTTTTTATAATTAGTGACATAGGAGCTGAAGAAAGATGATGAATCATTTACCTAAACATGAAAAAATAAAAAATATAAAAGATTATATATATTTCATACCTCTATCATAAGTGGAGGGGAAGATAGTATTAGAAAAGAAAGAAATTGGAGTTAAAGCACGTGAAAAAGGCATATGATTTTTACCTCTTGATCACTTTTCCTTGAGATCCTCTATAAGGCCTTTTATTTTGGCCTTTTGGGGAGAATAGAAGTTCTCATACGTGGGATAGAGCCTTGGATAGTATATTTGGCAGAACATATAAAATTCTCAAGGCTTTAGAGGTGTGTGTGGAAGAGGGTAATGATGGTAGTATTTATAGTAGGGGAGATGAGGGATATTATAATATGTTAATCCTAATTATAATATTTTTTCCCAAGACCATGAATAGTCTTGACTCATTTGAACCAAAATAGTAATAAATGATTTTGAGTTCGAAACAAGTGGGCTTATATAAGCCTTTCATCACCAATGATGTGGTAAAACAAGTATTTAGCATTTATCCAATTTTATTATATTTTACTATTCATAAAAAATTCAATAATTTCCTAAAAAATCAAAAAAAATCACCCTAACCATTTTTCAACGTGTATAGTTCAAACAAATCTTTTTTTTAAAAATTATTTTTTAAATGATATTAATTTTATTTTTGAATAAAATCATAATTAATTCAAAAATAATAAGTTTAAATAAATAACTCATTTTTAACACCTTCAAAAATTATTCAACATCTAATAACCTTATTAACTAAATAAAATAAAATAATAAAATGATTTAAAATTTTTAATGGTCATATTATAGTTCATACTACTATTCATAAGGATATGTTACTATTCCCCCAAAAAACCAGTTGATTATAGGAGACTCCAAATAACATATTGATCATAACTGTAGATGACCATTTTTGAAATTCAAACCCTCGAAATGTCAAAAAATTATGGTTAAAGGATAGTTATAACTATCTACTTAAAACAATGTTTCATGAATTTCAATTTATTTCTTTTTAAAACCTTTGGGAGTAACATTATATCATTTTTAAAGATTATAAATCCAATTATTTAACTTATCACCATGTTATATACAATTACAGTATCAATTAATTTAACATCTGACATTTTGAAGATATTTGACTATTGGGACGAAAATAAATGTGATAAGATGACTATTGGTATAGGAAGTTATTATAGAAACACAACCAAAATTATAATCAAGAACTAGTTATCATATTTGTCTCGTCCATTTTACTTTTATCATCAATCACTAATGATGGTTCTAGGAAATTTGGTACTTTAGGATTATGGAAATAGTAGACCATATGTACCCATGACTAACATTTCTATTTTTCAAAAATCAATAAAAAAAGTGGTATGAAATATTTTATATTTAAAAAATTATCATAATATAATTAATAAACTATTAATTTATTAAATATATATATATATATCATACATGTTTTGTGTTGATGAAAGGGAATCTCATCACATCTAGAAGGCGATAATCCCCACATACCTGAAAGAAATTATAATATTTTAGTGACTGAAATGGAATGAATAAGAATGATATAATATATCATTAATATTATAATAATTTTATTAATATCATATATAATTATTAAATTTATACTTATTTACTTCCAATTAATACATAAGTAAAAGGAATCACATCATATTATGTTGATGTTGTTCACCATATACCAAAACATTATTATCATATTCCCAATTTTATGATTGTAAAAATGAAATATGCAATATAACGATGAATAATAATAATTAATTAATTAATATGATTTATGTACTTTAGATCCATCATTATACCCAATAGTGATAGGTGTTGTTTGAGAACGTGTGACATCGGTTCGAAGGTTGTAGTCCTCCTAACACATGAGTGATGTTATCGTTCCCCATATTTGAGAAGGGGAGATGGATATAGGTCATTACCATAAAATAATTAAATTTTAGAATATATTATTTAACAATGACATTATATGTTGATAAATAATGATTATTATATGGATGTGTAATAATTATGAAAAAAAATCCATAGTTAGTAATGTTACATCTTCTTGGACCACCTATTTGGAATTATAAATAAATTTTTACTAGAATGGATTTATTAATATAAAAAGGATTTTTTGATAAGTGTATTGATTTTGGATACTTAGTTTGGAATTTATTTTACCAAAAAGGGTTTGATGTTGTGAATCAAATTGGAGTGGGGTGGTCTTTTATTATTGAGGTGAAGGAAACACTTGTAATTATTAAAATGATAACGGTGTACCGACGTTTTTCACATGAATCGGGGTCAAAAATTTATTATTCTAGATACATAGGCATGCTTAGTTATACATATGAATATATAAATATTTTTTGGTAGCACTTTTGGTCATTTCTTAAAATTAAAATCTTTGTTTAACCCCTGGTAAATTAGTTTTTTCAATAATAGAAATTAATAATTTTTACTATTTTTGTTATTAAATTTGGTAGATAATTAAATAGACCTCATTAAATAATATATGTCTTTTTCATTAAATATATGGAAGTCAAAATTTTAATTTCTATTTTCATATGATAAAAATTTTAATTTAAAATAAATCTTAGAGGTGAAATGAGATAGAGGGTTTTGAAATATAAAATGTTCAAATGATTACAATGTTTTTATATCAAAATTAATAATGAAAATTAAAAAAAGAAAATAATTATATTAATATATATATATATATATAATTTGTCCAATAATATTTGTAACAAATTGAATTTAAAATTTAACATTATGGGAAATAAAAAAATACAGTTTCAAATTAAAATTGAGTATATTTCTATATTAAAATAAAAAACAATCATTCCATAAAAATTACAATAAATTAAAATGAAGAAAATGTTGAAATTTTAACTTAAAAAATAATGTTTCTTTTTAAATAAAATATATAAAATTTTAATAAATTTGTATTAAATTATATTACCAAATATTAACAAGACTAGTACTTTCAAAAAAACTGTTTTTCTTCCGAAAACATTACCTTTCCTCTCAAATGGATATTTTTTAATTTATAATCAATATATGAAAATTGAATTTATTTTTTACATGTGTAGAAAATAATATTTTCCTATTTTAGTATTTAATATTAATTTCCTCCAACATAACAGCTTATTTATAAATGTAATGTTTAAATATTAATATTTTAATTGAGTATCGTGTTTCATTTAAACCCTATATTGAATTTATTAAAGGACTGAAAAGAGATTTATTAATTTAAATAATAAGTATATAATAAATTCTTTGTATGTTATAGTATATTAAAATATATTTTTTCTGTTTCATGCACACTATCAATCATGATGTTCATATTATAAAAATATATGGGTGTCACATTCTCCACCCTAATATAAATTGCATCCACGTAATTTATTCTGGATCTCAGTAATTAATGAATGGAAATTTGAAAATACCATCAATGAAATAATATATAATAAAATGTGATAATAAAACAACTTCTTCAAGAGATATATTGGGAATTAAATTTATAATAGAATAACACCTATCTAGGATTTTTTTATAGGAGAACTTTGGTGGCATGTGAAGATATAGACATGGAATAAATTAATAAATAATTATATATATTTATATAGTTCATGTATGTCACGAAATTTAATGATCACTAGAATTTTAATTACCTCAAAAACCTAAATATGCAAGGATTTGAAAAAAAATCTTCAAAAAGGTGAATATATAAGGAATTGATTTTGTTTCATTATCATTTTACTAGAGTGGTGTAATCCCTTTACCATTAAAACTGAGAACATATTAATATAAACATACATTATATATTTATAATTAATAGGAAAAATTTTACATTTTTTCCTTTTATCTTTTTCCACATATTTTATTTATATAAAAAATCAATATCCAAGATGAATATTTTGTTATTGATGAATTTAAATTTCTCTTTTATGAATCATAATATCCATAAAGTTTTGATAATTAATTACATATATTTATAAATATTTTTCCAACCCTAAATTAGTAACAATTAGTACCAAATATAATAAATTAATCTCAAATACTTGTTGGTCGGAGAAAAACGGGAAGGATGGAAAGAGGGGGGGTGAATTGCCTTTTAAAAAATGATTAAAAAATTAAAATCAAAGTTAAAGGTGCAGCGGAAATAAATGAGGCAAGACACAAGAATTGATAACGGAGTTCGGCCAAAAACCCGGCCTACGTCTCCGCTCCCAACTCAACCGTTGAGAGATTCTACCGCTTGCTTTTCAATGGTTTTAGCAAGAACCCCACTAGGCTTTGAGGTAGCACTAGGACCTATTACAGCTTGCTTTTGAATTGGTTTAGCAAGAACCCACTTGCTTTTAATGGTTGAGCAAGAACCCACTAGCCTTCTTACAGGTGAAGGCTAGCTCACCTATGACACAAGCCTTTTAAAAGGAAAGGCTTGAAGAAACCTCTTCACACCTTAGTGGTGATGTGAAACCCAAAAGAAAGAGGGATAAGAAAAGGTGTTGGGGTTTGTAGGCACAAACCCAAATTAAAAGCTCAAAATAAATATACAATAAAAACCGTATATGGGAGAAGCCTTGGGCGCCTTTGATTGATTGGAGATGTTGAAGGCCGCTTCCAAGCTTCTTTTATGGAGCTCCTTGGATGTGGAAGTTGTTGGAGCAAAGAGGGTTCCTTTGAGGAAGTCCGCCGGAGGTACGCCAAAGATGGAAAATGTGTACGGTGGCTTTGTATATGATCTGGTAGGTGTCCGGGGCTTCCTTGGCCTTTATTTATAGGTATGGAACCCTTGGGGAGTCTTCGGAGCCGTTGTAAAGGGCCTCGGAGCCGTTGGAGGCCAAAAGAGGGTTGACTGATCAAAGCCAACGGCTAGTTTGACTGGGCTACCGGCTGGCCGGTGCAGGTCCACCGGCTGGCCGGTGCCTTGGCAGAGGAGAAGAATTTGGTCCAGGCTCCACCGGCTGACCGGTGGAGGAGCCACCGGCTGGCCGGTGGGGAGACAGTAGCTCACACTATTCATCTGGGTGCCACCGGCTGGCCGGTGACAGAGCCACCGGCTGACCGGTGGAACCTGGCAGTGGGCAATGCCTCTGCCAGGTCCACCGGCTGGCCGGTGCTATCACACCGGTTGGCCGGTGGACTGAATTTCAGTCCACTTCTTGATTCTTTCTTGGGCCATTTTCTTGGCAACCTTGTGCCTATCATTCAAAAACACTTCAAACAATGTTAGACAAATAAGTGGGTGATTGTGATCATGAAAATCAAACCACGAGGGATACGAGAGGTACAATAATCTCCCCCTATTTTGATGATCACAATCACCTAAACAATTAAAGTAAAAACAAAAATGACAGACATGCTTAAAGGATAAAGAAAGTAAATGCTAAGCATGATGAAAAGGATTCTCCCCCAATCAATCAAGAATTTATCCCCCTTTGTGATTATCAAAATAGCACAGGGCATAAAACTTGATTGAGGGAAAAGGTTTGAAAAACTAGATATGAGAATTGAAAAATCAATTGAGATTTTTGAAATTGAAATGAAAATTTGAATAACAGTTTGAATTGAAAGTTTTGAATCAAAAAACCAATTGAGATTTGAAATTTGAAACCAAATGAAATTTTTGAAATTGAGAGTTTTGAATCAAAAATGAATTTAAATTGAAAAATTAATCGAAAGAGATTTTTAAATTTAAGAAAATTTCTCCCCCTAAATAAAACAAAAGATCATCAGGGAAACGAAACTATTTTTGGCCCGGAGAGACTCGCCAAAAGGGATTTTTCAATCCAAATTTGTTTCATGGCGGGTCTTCTCCTATAAAACTCGTCCGAATAAAAAAAAGATTTGGGTTGACCGTACCGGGCATTTTTGCAATCACACTCATAAATGAGGTGCCCGGGTTTCTTACAATAATTACAAAATTTAAAACTAGAGCTCCCCCTTACAAAAACAGTTGGAGCATGGGAGGAGGAAGCTATATTGGTGTAGCCAAGTCCATTGGTGGTTCTAGATACTCGTTGAGAACCTAAGAGTTTGGACAAATTTTGTTCACCTTGGGTGAACTTGGCTAAAGATTCCCTTAGGTCTTTAATGGTTGATTCCAAATAATCAACATCGGGAAAATTCTGGATTTTGAGGGACATCTCCTCCTTCTCTTTGAGAAGTTGTTCTTTTTTGGAGGAGAGTTTTTTGAAAGACTTTTTTAAAGCAACAAATTTTGATGATAAAGCATGAAAACCTTTTTCTAGTTGGTCTCTAGCGTGTGAGAGATCTTCATAAGATAGATGATTAAATGAATTAGAAGAACTAGAGGAGGAAGAGGAGGAAGAGTCGGAAGATGATACCTCATGTTTTGCCATTAGGCATTTTTTACCTTGGTCGCTCGAGGATAAGGAGGAGAAGGAGGAGCTATCACTCCATGTTGCCTTTGAAGCCTTCTTCTTTCCCTTCTTTTTCTTGGCCCTTTTCTTGTGGAGTGGGCAATCGGGTACGGATTTTGCATCGGGTTCTTGCTTTTGAGCGGGTTCTTGCTTTTGAGCCTTGCTAGTACCTTCATGGGTTAGCTCTAAATATTTCCAAATATCATAAGAGGTAGTGCAAGAAGAAATACAATTAAATATATTACGGTCAAGACCACAATGAAGAGCGTTCATGGCTTTGCCATCAAGCTCGAAATTTGCAATGTCGGCAGGGGTCCATTTAGACTCATCGGGAGAAGAGAGCGTAAAACCATGCATAACAATTCTAAAAATAGGATAGCTAATGCTTTTAAGAAAAGTTGACATGCGGGTTTTCCAAAAAGTATAATCGGCTCCATCAAAGAATGGAGCACGATCCAAAGAATGTCCTTCGGGGGATTGAGAGGAAGAAGCGGTAGAAGCCATCAAAAAATAGGATCTTTAATTTGAAACCGGTTAGGGTATTACTCAAATTACCCCTCTGATACCAATTGTTGGTCGGAGAAAAACGGGAAGGATGGCAAGAGGGGGGGTGAATTGCCTTTTAAAAAATGATTAACAAATTAAAATCAAAGTTAAAGGTGCAGCGGAAATAAATGAGGCAAGACACAAGAATTGATAACGGAGTTTGGCCAAAAACCCGGCCTACGTCTCCGCTCCCAACTCAACCGTTGAGAGATTCTACCGCTTGCTTTTCAATGGTTTTAGCAAGAAACCCACTAGGCTTTGAGGTAGCACTAGGACCTATTACAGCTTGCTTTTGAATTGGTTTAGCAAGAACCCACTTGCTTTTAATGGTTGAGCAAGAACCCACTAGCCTTCTTACAGGTGAAGGCTAGCTCACCTATGACACAAGCCTTTTAAAAGGAAAGTCTTGAAGAAACCTCTTCACACCTTAGTGGTGATGTGAAACCCAAAATAAAGAGGGATGAGAAAAGGTGTTGGGGTTTGTAGGCACAAACCCAAATTAAAAGCTCAAAATAAATATACAATAAAAACCGTATATGGGAGAAGCCTTGGGTGCCTTTGATTGATTGGAGATGTTGAAGGCCGCTTCCAAGATTCTTTGATGGAGCTCCTTGGACGTGGAATTTGTTGGAGCAAAGAGGGTTCCTTTGAGGAAGTCCGCCGGAGGTACGCCAAAGATGGAAAATGTGTACGGTGGCTTTGTATATGATCTGGTAGGTGTCCAGGGCTTCCTTGGCCTTTATTTATAGGCATGGAACCCTTGGGGAGTCTTCGGAGCCGTTGTAAAGGGCCTAGGAGCCGTTGGAGGCCAAAAGAGGGTTGACTGGTCAAAGCCAACGGCTAGTTTGACTGGGCTACCGGCTGGCCGGTGCAGGTCCACCGGCTGGCCGGTGCCTTGGCAGAGGAGAAGAATTTGGTCCAGGCTCCACCGGCTGACCGGTGGAGGAGCCACCGGCTGGCCGGTGGGGAGACAGTAGCTCACACTATTCATCTAGGTGCCACCGGCTGGCCGGTGACAGAGCCACCGGCTGACCGGTGGAACCTGGCAGTGGGCAATGCCTCTGCCAGGTCCACCGGCTGGCCGGTGCTATCACACCGGTTGGCCGGTGGACTGAATTTCAGTCCACTTCTTGATTCTTTCTTGGGCCATTTTCTTGGCAACCTTGTGCCTATCATTCAAAAACACTTCAAACAATGTTAGACAAATAAGTGGGTGATTGTGATCATGAAAATCAAACCACGAGGGATACGAGAGGTACAACAATATTGACTAGTAACACTAATACTTTTGTATTTATATTTATCACCATAATCACATAACTAAAAATTTCCATATTAAAAAAGCCATCACATTGGACAGTGGAAGTATATGAACAAATATAATCCTTTGGTTGTGGGTTCATGCACTATGGTGTTTCCAGATGTAATAGGATGTCACCCAAATTTCAGGATGACCATTATCTAAAACAATTTTTTTATTAATTTTTCAAATGGTCCCAAAATTTTAATAACAGGTTATTACATCATCATCAGTGATTTGATAAACAATAATGTTTTACAATACCATCATTATAATCATATTTTTTATCATTATCACAACATTGGGAACATATGAAGTGTTATCCTCCATCTATCATGTGTTTTCAAAAAAATAAATTTTCCACTAAATTATTTTTCCAAGTAATCAGAACCATTCAAAGCGTGTTCCAATTTCTATAATGAAATTAAACTTAAATAAAACATTTATATAGAAATTAATTATTATAACTTGAAAATTATTGATTAAATACTCTTATTATGTTCTTCTTTATTCTAAACACATGAACATCATCCATTCCACTACTTCAATGGTAATAGAATAATATTGACCTTGATCCAGTAGTATATTTTGATGTATATTACCTTGAAACATGAGTAATTCATTTTTCAAGTACCTAGTCATCTTATAGTGAATGAATTGGACATTTTAAGATTAATTATTTCAAATTAAATCACATGAAAGTTGTAGATTTTATCCCAATATGAAGAAACCACATTTTTCATATAAACATGTACCATGGTGATTCCATCACCATGTATCACAGGTTTGAAATCCATGATTTCCATTCATCTCATTTTTAATCCTTTTATATAACATCATATTATAATTTTTTATCACCTTGATTTCATAATAAATTGATAATTATTTCAATTTTATTATATTTAATGTTATTATATACTTATATAGTGAAAATATTTTATTGACTTGTTCCCATCGCAAGATTAGATTAATCCCATCCAAGATTCTATAAACATTTTTATTTGAACTACTTATATAGTCCATTGAATTCATTTATACAATTGTAAATATGGATTCATACATAGAAATATTTTCATATTCTTTTTTTCATGGCCTTCTGAATTTTCTATCTATATATGGTCATTACTTAAAAGGATAATATTGTTTCAATAAGCATACATTTAAATCATTCCATTCCATGTTTTAAATTTTACATAATCATTTGTATTTTGAATCAGTGGCCATCATTGATCCGAAAATCTTAATAGATATTAGTATTCTTTAAATAATTATCTCATTCACTACTTATCATCATTATAAATATCTTCTCTAAGGATTTTATTATATAAAAATCTAAAAATGGATTTTTTTCTCATTGAATTTTGGTGGACTCTGAAACATAAATATGTCTAACATTGTTATAAAACATGGTGGATCACTATTATACTCTATATGAATGTTTTTATTACTCATTTATTGATTCACTTACACCAATATTATTATAAATTATTCAATTATTGGTCGAACTATATCTCAATATTCATTGTCTTTCACATGAAAAATTCCTACAAGGAGTTTGTGTATTGATGTGGTTCACATTCCATCAATTTTGTACCATTTATGAGTAATTTCATAGCCTATATTATATGACAAAATTATTAAACATGATATAGAATACCAAAAATGGATAAACACCTAACATAAAATGTAATATTTATGAATTGATAATATCATAATCTTAGACAAGGTATCTTGGGGGATATATTTATTTTCAACTCATCCATAATAGTTTGTAAATATAATTTTATATATCAAAGTGATATACCCAAGTAGTGTAACTCCATGTTTTTTTTAATCACCATTTTCTTGCACCTTGTGATGATCATGTAATTCCCAAAGCACCCTTTTTTGTTTTATTACCCCTAGATACATAATCATGTCATTAACAAAACATTTTTATGTTCTTCTCTACATGTTTTCAAATTATATCATAGGTCTATGTTCTACAGTCCATGTCTTCCAATATCTAATTACCAAGGTTTCTACTAAGATTCCCATAATACAAACTATAGTGACCCATTCCCCAATATCATATATCCAGTGTCTACATTGGTTCATATAGATAATATAAAAATAAATTTATCTCTAACGAACAAATAGTTTATTAGTCTTGGTAAACCTGATAAATAATTTAAATTCATAATAAAATTGAAAATACAAAATACATAGTGTATTTATTGGGAAATCCTTTATTTTTTATAACCTATCACTAAAAAAAATCTTGAAAAACATCCCAATGTCTTATGGTTAATTGAAATAAGAAATGGGTGAACAAATATTCCCCATAATGTTATCCAATAAATAGATTATATGAAAAATATAGAATCAATAACATTGAATAGAAATTTACTGAAACACGTTCTATTTTAAAAATTACATGACCATTATATGGAATGAATAAATAATGATCAAATAATTCGATATAAATAATTATATGAGATTCCAAACAAATATTTTAATATTCTAAATAGTATAATGACAATATGGAATATCAATAACTAAATTAATAATGATTGAATTCATAATTTTGGACATCAAAATATACTATCAAGTCCTTGTCCCAAGACATATAAATAAATGATAAGGCCTTTTCCAAAAAAGAATCTAAATCATCTCATAAAACCTACCATACGTCAAAATGATATCGGGGGGCCTCCCAAAAGATAATATGTCCAATGAATTCCTCGTATTAATAGGGTGTAAATATAAACATAATCATTCATACAAAAAAATTTACATAAGAAAAGATAATACAGAACCCAATCAATTAGCATAATCATGAACAATCTAGTGTAAAATTTTGGTGGTAATAAAATTGTGCATCCACAATATAATTAGTCATAAAACATCTATATAAATAATAAATATGGTATAAACAAAACTTATATTCAATAAATCAAAAGTAATTTGTTTTTCTGATTTCATTTAATAACCAAAAAACCATGAAGATATTCTGAAATATGTTTTTGAGAAAAATAAGCCTTGCTTTTGGATAAAAACCTTTTAAAACAAAAAAGTCCCCAAAAAAATTGTAAAAAATATTCATTGAAAATAATAATTTTAATAATTTTATATAATAATTAAATCAATAATAGTTCTTGATGGTGTAAATTTACTTGTATTACCATCATGATAAAAAAAATATTCCTCTTGCATATATAATAAAATCTAAATGATCAATATTTTCAAAATAAAATTAATATTTCATTGAAAATATTTTTTGAAAAGTAAAAATTATTTAAAATATCATGAATCATCCCAATGGGTACTGAATCTGGACTTCCCTATGGTTTTCTCCCATATTTCAGGGGTATGATACCCACATTGAGTATGAATATCATACACATGGGAGGCCTTATCATATTGTACTTGTACACATGTAGACATCACCAAGGCCATAAAATGTTGAAGTGTTAAAAATTGATAACCTTTTATAAATAAAATTAAATTCCACCATAAAAGTAAAAACATAATTATTAAAATAAGAAGTATCAAATAGAATCCAAAATAAATTCAAAAAATAAACCTATAATGTGGGTGAGGACTTCTATCAATGTAACTATAGGAACACGCCAAGAACTGTCTGGATCACTAAGCCCCAGCCAGTCCTATTCCTTATAGAACTCTTTTAAAAGTCATATTATCAAAATAGGACATGAAACATATCGGAAAATACCATGTAGTGTGTGTATAATAATATACAGTTGGACGCTATAAAATAAATAATTTTATACCATCATGAATAAATGTATTCTCATCACAATTACTTGAAAACATCATATATAACAAGAACATATAGATATACTTAGAGTATAGATATGTTAGGTCTCTACTATAAAATAATACTAGTATTCCAATATATAGGTTCTATATATCACTTTCCCAGGAGAACACACTCCAAGTGTCAGATAGCACAGATGGTGTCCATAAGATATTTCATGCTCATCAGTTCCCTCAATAAGTAGTGCATACTAGACATATAAAAATAATGACACAAAAATTATTATTACACCCAACAACATTAGAAAAAATAACAACCTAATAAATATTGATGCACTAAATAGGGGATTTATTCCCATGTATTGTGGGCCACGATGAAACCAAAAACCACACCAAAATCAATAATTATTATAAAGGATCTCACTCGAGACCTCCTTGAAGGAGTCCAAAAACTCAATCAAAAAAATAAAATTCCTTGTAGAATATCACAAAGATACACATCATTAGTGACTCAATACAATAACCTTGGCATATGGATCATGTTATCATACACTGAGTAATCTTTTACATGATGAAGATGAAAAGGGAACTAATGTAACAACCCCAACCCCTATAGTCTAAAGTCGGTGGCTTACATTAATACATAGGCATAGATACTATGGGTAGAATTCAAAAGGACATATAAATTTATTAGATTTTGATAAAATTATATATATATATATATATGATACCCATTTAGGTTATAGGAATTACTGCAGTTGGAGATGTGCAGTTCCCAACATTGATTTTTTTCCCTAATCAATGATTAATCTGACATCTTTAAAATTTTGAACATCATGATCGAAGAAGTTGAATAAAAGAACAAGAAAAGGAAAGATTACCCAAAACCTAGAGATATGAGATCAACACTTGTAGATTATAATTAATTTTATTAAATAATATTCACCCCAAGGTTATTCTTTCTTCGTTGATACATCCAGACATTGATTTTCATTGAATATTTATAGCATTATATATATCAAGGGTAAATTCCCTAACTGGTTATCCATAAGAATCCAATGAATAATTTTTCAATACTGGTGGAGTCTCTTAGTGATAGCAAGGAATATCCTTACTATTCTATACCCACCTTTGATCTCCTTGAAAAGTTATTCCAAATAATTCTCCTTGATCTGATGGAGGAGGACCACTCTCGTTATTAAGTGTGTTTTTGGAGACAGAATAACTCATTAAGATTTAGAGGTTTTTCACAAATTCATTGTACACAACCACATTGGATTGTCTACAATTATGAGAAAACAACCATAATTGGCTATTTTTATGACTAGGGTTAAAATAAAATAATTCCACTAGTGACCTTATATATATTATTTATCCTTGTGAAACCACATGTCAAATTATAATAGTATTATTATTATTATTTCTAAAAATATTCTTAACTTCAGCATTATAATTAAATTTTATTTAATCAAATAATATTTAGTATTATTATTTCTCTCAATACCCTTGAATTGGTCATAAAATCCTCCTCATTTTTTATCGGGTAATGAATAATTACTGTTTATTTATTAAATAAATATCACTATATCAATGTGCAATAAATAAATATATATTATATTCACTAAATAAAAATTTAATATTTCTTAAATATTTCTCTTAAAATATATTCTATCGAATAACTAGTGATGGAATAATTGCGATCAAGCATACAATAATTATTATTAAACTAAAATAAGGAATAATATTTATTAAACATGATAGGTAATAAATAATATATTATTTAATAGGGATAATGGGTACAAATATAGTGTAACCCACTAGTTCTGTTTCTCATTTTCCTTAGGCGGAGCAGCCTAATTTCTAGGGATAGAATCTAGAAACATTCTAAGGAACGCATAGAGAAATAATTCAATGCCTTAAAAACATGTCACCTCATATGAACAATAACTATGTAATATAATTCCTTTTCCTTGATATCTCAAATTAAGAGGTTGCATGCTAGTTCCGTCCACCGATGTGCTCTATTTATCTTACTATTACTTCCCACAAATTTAACATTCATAGATAACACCATGTCCATGGATTTATTTAGGCTATATCATTTCCATCAAAGGGCCTAAGACATAAACATTTGTAAACAATGATAAGGGAAAATTCTTTTCCCAGATTATTTATTAATGTAGTACTACTCGCGACAAACCCAATATATCCTACCTCACCACAAACATATGTCATAATGGCTTCCATCAGTACATCTATGTGTGTGAGTCATAATACTCATTATTTGTATTTATAAAATCTATAGACCATTAAACACATCCATTTATAGGAACATCCAATGACACTTATAAATTTGGGTTTCCTACTAGTGTGTCTTATTCTCATAATATCCTCCTAGGAATTACCAAGGGTGTACAACATGAGTGTGTGAGTCAAAGTTAGATGAGTCTCCACCCATGGTATTTTGTATCATTTTTGTTCTTTAAATGATATAATATGGATATAGATCATGTAATAAAGAATATTTTCATTGCACATTCGGTTTCTCAATATAGTTGTTATCTATAATGTCCTTTTAGTGGGACAGTTACACTTAGGACATTATCACATATAATGTCACACATAAGAACAATCATGAAGTTATAAGGAATTTATTAATATTAAAAACCAATAATATTAGTGTTCATAATGTAAATAATAATTTGGTTCTACTGAACCAACACCAATAACCCATTTATCATTGGGAATAGAAAATAAAACATAATACATAACAAAATAAATCGATCAGCATCAAAAACACATTCAAAGGATTTTTGTTCCTAACCAAGGGAAATGTAAAAAAATATGGGTAAGATAAAATGATAATTAAGTATTACATATAATGGAAACTATTTTTAATTAATAACATTAATTAATATGGAAATGTAAACTATAGAGAAAACTTAACATTAATCAATAAACTGAGAACAAAATACATCTATAAATAGTCTCATATATATAATATCATAGATAATAATAAATAAATCAATCATGATGAAAAATATTATCTATAATAAGTCATAATTATAATGGATATGATACCTTTACCTTCACAACCTTTCACTAGGTGGTTTATATTATACTACTTCCAGGACATTTCCGAAGATATTTTAGGACACACTAGTGACAAGCACATTGGATTTAGCCAACTGATTTTTCCTCTGAAGACAATCAATTCATCGATGGAATTTCAATATCCATCACTATCACATGTATTTAATATCCTAATCAATCCTCATATATCTAATAATTCATTTAATTTATTAAAAATTCACATTATCAAAAATATGTATTATGTAAAGGATATAGATTTATGTATATTTTCCCAGAAAATCAAATAATATTCAAAGTAAAAACCATATGTTAAAATGAAAAATTGGTCACAAAATAATCACATTCATCACACATGAATATTTATATTTAATAGAAATTTAACTTTTAACAAATAAATATTACAATAATTTTATTTTTTGAAGATTATGTTAATAATTACAAATGGACGAGGGATTACACAATAACATTTATCTATTTGTAATTATCATGTCAAATCCCCTAGGATGAAATAATTAAAATTGATAATTTAAATAACATGAATATTTAATTATTCTTGACTTTACATGTCAATGTGGAAGTATATATGACACATAAATGTGAATTGGTTAATAATAAAAAATAACTGTCAATATAATATAAATTAAGACTAAATCCCTTACCTTACATTTCCTTTTGGTATGAACATTGATTTAATTCATTTGTAGTTTTTTTAAAATGTTATTAACTTATTATAAAACCATATTAATAATTATAATGTCATATACTTTCCTTTTATAACATTTTGTAACATATTCATTGATAATATTTCATTATTTATTTTTTAGGAGTTAATTATCTTGTTTTCTCATGAATGATTCATCATGAATGGTCTATTTCATAAAAATTTTATATATTTATATCATATAAAAACTAATAATAATTAAATAATTATATTATCTATAAATAAATTTTACATTTTAAACCATTCATTCATTATGGTTATGAAGGATGAAGTACGTTATGACCGTAGATATTAGAGGCCCTACATACACATATGTGGCATTTCTATTTTTCAAATATAATTACCCAAATGTAAAATATAAAAAATATACATTCCACAATTATCATGATATCATATAATAAATTATATATAATTATATATATCATCTAATTGGTCTGTTGATGATAATTCAGTAACATAAGTTCACTATCATAGTTGTCCATACGTACATGAATAATGTTATTATCTTTATCTAAGTGAAAAAGAATGAAATAAAATGACATATATTTTATTTAAAGATATATATATATAAGGAAAATAATATTTATGTAATTTATATCAAATATAATCATTAAATTTATCATAATCACCTTCCATGTTAAATTTTTTGTATTAAATAATCACATCGGTTCGCAGGGAAGTAGTTTGTCGTAGACACATGCAACATTTTCATATATCATACAAAATTAATGATAAAAATATATGAATGATATAATTCCTCCAATATTGTAAATATTTTATTGAAATTACATATATAATTCATATCAATTATCATATCCCTCCTTGAGTGCTGCAAATTGGAAAACAAACGTCAACGGTTGCTGAGGCAGTGGTCCACAATACAACCAAATGATAATTTTATAATACATTTCAAATAATTTTTTTTGGATGCTGTTAATGAACATAATATAAATAAATTAAATTATATATATTATACTATGGTTATTATCGCCAAATCAATTTTTTCATTTTCAAAAAGACGCTTTAGGATTAGCGGGAAACCAAACATTTCAAACAAAAGCAGCGCGAGATACCACAAAATTAAATTTTAAATTGCATCTTTAAGAAAACATCTTCACCCATCTAGGTTTCCAAGAATCTTGAGTCACACGCCTGCCTCGAGTCATCTTCCTATCACGTCTAACAAGTCCTTTCACCTCCCCCACACCGGTGAGACCCACCGGAATCACCATCGCTGTAATCCACCACCATCATCTTCATAAGACAAAATCATTAACCAGAATGATCATCCAAAATAGAAAAACCAAAAATCACCAAAAATCCCCTTCTGTCGTGAGTTTTTCCCACTACAAACCATCATAAGAACATCCAAAGATAAAATCTCAGAAAACATATTTAGAATGAGCAGGACCAAAGCCAAAATGCAGGGCTAGCAAGAAAATCATCAATCCTTGTAGGTCAGAGGAGCATAGCCAACCGTCTCGCAACACAAAGCAATGAGACACCCATAGAGAATCATCTAAACCAAACCAAAAAAAACTACAGAAATAGAATCAACATCAATAGGAGAATTGAAAAATTAGAAGGAAGAAAATAGGTGGAGAGAGATAACCCATCACTAAGCCCGGACACGATAAATCAAGCAAACATATCTCATCACTGCCAATAGCCCAACTAGAGAAGACCACCATGAGCCTTTGAAGCATAAAATCCTTCGTATCATGGCAACAGCCCTGAAGCATCGACAAACTAGGACGATGTCGCGCCACTAGATACCTTGATCCCATGAACGCTCCAAAGAGTGAGATGAATAACAAAGAGACCTTGTTGAAAATCAGTCTTACACCTGAGTATTGTAAACCAAAGTGCCACCTAGTCCGATCATGAAACCACATCAAGAGAGTGAGCTGTAAACATGAAATAGAGAATCCCGAAAGAGTTCATATCAGATCCACCATGGGGAGGATGAAGGCGGTGGTGGGGGAAACCCTAGCACTGAAAGCCCCTTATAGGCTCATCCCATTCTCTTGAATGAATGTATATGGTTATTATATAATCATTTTTAGTAAAAATTTGAGGGGGTGGAAAAATAGATAAACTAAAGACCCACGTTGAGGAAAATTACTTCTTCCTCAGGTTCCCTCCTTAGTTTTTCAATATCACCTTTTATGATTGAATTTATGTGAAAAATATGTATTATATAATTAGTTGAAAAAGTTTGGGAATAAATTTATCTTGGTATTTGGCTAATAATAGTGTATTGAAGCTGTAAATATTGTATGAGAGTGCTGGCATTTTTAATGTGGGGGTGAGGACACACATGGTATTTTTGAACAGAAATGGTTTCTAAAAACATTTTCTATAAAAATGGTCCAAAATGAACCATAATATAACATTATATTGGGAATTATTTAATTTTATATGTATATTTGTTTTTATATTTGTGTATAGTTCCTTTTAACGCTTTTCTTGTTAGTTCCCCCCCGATAAACCCATTTTTACTACAACTATGGTAACTAATTTGTACTAAATTCAATATCATTTTTTCAAAAAAAAATAATAATATTACAAATAATAAATTATTTTATTCATAATATAAAATACATTTTTCCTAATTCAATTTAATGAAGTAGAAAATTTTAATTTAAAATTTATCCCTTAGAAAATTTGAGAAATAATGTTTTTAGTTTGATGATGTTAAAAAGTTTACAATGTTTTCATATCTATATTAAATAAAAAATTAATTAAAATTACTAAAATTGGAATATTTGATATAAAATTTAATTAATTTAACATTAAAAATCATTAAAAATATAAAGTTACATTATTAATAATGTAAATTAAAATTAATTTCGAATTAAAATAAAGTATTATTATTAATATATCAAAAACGCAATCTTCTCAAAAATTCCAAAACATTCTCCATAATATAATTTTGATAATAAAATTTCAAGAGTTAATTTAATTTTTTCATATAAATTCTTTAAAAATGATAAGAAATATTTTGAAATTATGTGCTCTAGGCTTGAATAAACGGTCTTCAAAAAAACCTATCTATTTTTATTTTATATATTTATAACTTTTTTTCTAATAAACAAATAATTAATAAAAAAATTAAATATAGATTTTACTAGGTAATTTATTCCTATTAATACCCACCATTTCAATTTATTTTTTATAACTATCCTATTAAATAATAATATTCATATATATTAATTTTTTCATTAATTCTTTTTCTTCCATCTAACACATGTAATCGATGAAAATCTTTGTTAAGTGTAACAAAATCTCCACATTTGTTTCTCATATTTCAACCAATTAATGATATATAACATAAATAAATATATAACAATGTATCAAGTTGTTGAATTCCCTTCTACTCTTGGTGTTTTCTATAAAATATTCTATTAAATACAATGTTCTTATTTCATAGTTTCACAGTTTTATATTTCTTCACCTAAAAGAAATCGTTTCCTTCCAATTTAAACAAGATATTTGTAATCTAGTTTATAAAATGAAGAAACAATACTGTTAAAAATCAGTCATTGTAAGATGGTTGATATAATATTCTCTTAATAATGTTGAAAATGATGTACAAAGGACAAATATAATGATACATAAATAGTTTTCCATGTGGGAGAACATAGATGAGTAATGAATATATGGTCATATATGAAAATCATTAATAATTACTGATAGTGAGAGGGGTAATTTTTAACATGAATGTGAATGATAATTAGAATTTTATTGGCCTAAAATCCATAAAATTGTGATGATATAAAAGACCATATGATTCATTGGGTTTGAAGGTAATAGGATACCTTTTTTCTATCAAATACCTTTTCCTAAGTTTGAGGAATTATTTTACTATTATTGAATAAAATGAAATATATTTTATTTTTGTGCTACAATTTTATAACTGAAATTTCATCATTTATTTTTTTGTTATATTTTCAATTCATCCCACAATCTTTAAAATAAATATACAAAAATTAATTATGTATTCCTAATAAACTAAAATTCACTTTTAATGGATGTATGTTCCATAAATCAAGCCCTTACATTTGTCTTTAACTATTTTCCAAAAATAATACAGTTAAAAAGATGTATCAAATATAAAAAATTATTCTATATATATTAAAATCAACAACACTAGTTCATCATTAATATTTATTTTTTTCAAATCATCTAGCTATCAAATGACACATTAACCAGGACTAGAAAAATCCTTTGAGCGGTATCTCTCCCTCGCTTCCTCACCGCTAGGGTTCCTCGGTGGTTTTGTGATTGGGGAGGCCAGCACACCTCTCTCAATCCTTATATCCCCCTTCTTACCCTTACTTACTTAGTCCATGACTCCTTTGATTTATTCTCTTAGTTAGTGGTTTATATTTGTTTTTTATTAAAGTGGGTCTTCACCTAAGCGGTTTCTTCGACCGAAGGGGTAGGCGATCTGGTCTAGGTTGTGCTTTCCCTTTGCATCCCCAGACGGATTTAACCACTTCTCTGGAAATTGAAACCTATTTGTATATTATATTTAGTTATCATATAATATTTCTTATAGGCTTTGGGATTTGTAGTTGGTCTGATCATTTATACTCTAGGAGGTTTATCCATTGGTGGCCTTAATATGAGATATGGCGGTCTTCATGGGATGGTTGTGGTGTGTGGGGTTTGGTGAGGTCTTTCTCTGATGGTACTAATTTTTTTTCATGATATTAGTTATATTAGTTTATTCACCATTTATTCCTTTCCCAAACCCTTTTCTACTCTGGGTTTATGCTCCTTTCATCGTTCTCCCAGTCGTTCGGCTGTGCATGTTGCAAGGAATCTTTGGGAGGTGTGTTCGTTTGGTCATGGTGTCCCAGAAGGCACCCTAAGTTCTTATCACATGTTATGGTTGTTTTCTATAGTATATCTTCATTAAGGATGGTTTTTTATGGTAGTTCTACTCTTCCTATGTGATTTTCATTGTTTCCTGGTTTTACTCTAGTTTTTTGGGGTTTTGTAATTGTAGATGAACTTCTATGGCTTCCGTAATTATATGGAGTGTGGTCTCATGGTTGATTGGTGTGGCATGAAACTGTGATTTTTGACATGTTGATAGTGCTGAGGGTGGATCAAATTCAGTTATGTTGTTATCATAGGCGGTGTGTTGTGGATTTTGATTTTATCTACCTGGCCATGATGCACGAATGGATGTGATGATGGCAAAGGTGAAGTGGTGGTGTTGATACATGGTTTCTTTGGTGTTTCTTCCAGCACCTATCAACTCATTTATCTATTCTGGTTCTATGTTATCTCTAATATCTCCAAGGAAGAGTAGTGTGGTTTTATCCAAGGTCCATTGAGATGTTAGTTCAAGAATCCAGATTTAGGCTTTAGAGGTGTGAAATTAAGAGAAATGGAAGTTCCCTTTTATAAGAGAGGTGAGGGTTACTTTAGGAAAAGCGTGAAAATTTATTTTATAATAAAATCATTTTCGGTTTCTAATGTCTCAAAAATTATTTACTTAAAGGTTAAGGTGTGGATGGGTCGAAAACATATGAAACAATATTTTTTATATAGGCTTAGGTCACCATATTTACCTTATCTTTTAGATTTATCTCTTAGTTAAATATTTTGTCATATACCATGTCTCTGTATTTTTATATTATATGGTTGATAAACATACAATGAACTCCTAAGAGAACCCCAAGTGGTTCATTATTAATATATATTACCTTATCTATGTCCTTTGGTCAAACCTCAGATTTTTAGGAATATTATATCCATTAATAATATAGTATTTGTTTTAAAAGCACAATTATGTCAACTATGACATGATTTAGTATTTTATTTTTGTGAAAATCATAACATCATGATTACTTCGAACAAATTTTTTCTAATCAACCCTAACATGTCATATTATCCTAGAAAATTAGTTTAATTCATCAAAATTCATAAATTACATTTATTTGGATATTTATAATATCAATTATTTTAGTCATTCTTTTATAAGGTAATTATTGCATCATCATTGTGTCATAAATAAATTATATTATTTAATGTAAAAATATTATAAAAAATCATTAGGTAGGAAATATTTTTAGATTTCTAATCAATATTTATAGTAGAAAATATATTGTGTGTAATCCTATATTAAAAAGGGTTTGTTATTAAACTTTGAATTAAACTCTTTTAACTCTTCTTTAAATAAAATAATAATAAATATCATAACCTAATCCATGTGGACAAAAGGGGGTCATAATTTATTCCTATTTTTGTGTTTGGTTTAATTACACTTATCCAATATAACTAGGATGTTTCTTATGGTAATTATGATATCATTTTTACCATTAAATACACTATTTACTTTTAATTGTGGTAAATAAAAGTCAATAGTTACTATTCACCAAAAATTATTTTCATCTTATTGAACCACACTGTACATATTGATATTAACAGGGTATCTTGGATTATTGAAATTAAACTTACAGAAGTAGTAAAATTAGGTTTTATGTAAATTTGCAAATCCACATAGGATGTGGGTAAAAGACGGAAAAATGTTCAATAAAATTTTTATAAATCTAAACTTAATATAAAATGATTCCAATGAATTACATTGAAAATATATAGATATTATGTATCTTTTTGGACCTAAAATATATTAAAATAAAATAAAGAATTATTTAAATATAAAATTCAGTTTTAACCAATAACGCAATGTATTACACTATTCCTAAAAAATGATAGTCTTCAGAAAAATACCAAAAATTCACCCTAAGCTAATTTCGATTTTCCAAATTCAAAAATAAAGACCATTTTGAAAAATAAAATTTATAAATTTCAAAATGTATGTATTACTATTCATAACGGCTAGTTTGATTGGTCGTAGTGTGTTAGAATCTCGAAGTTGTGTACAATGCAAGCTATTGAATTATTTAGAGGGAATCGTACCATGGAAGCTTCTGGTATTACCCAGGTGACTTATAAACCTACACCCCCATCCCTAGTCTGGTTAACCCAATGCCAACATTGGGTGCAAGCTGAGGAGGATGCCAGCCAGGTGGCAGCATCATCAATGGCTACAGTGGCCTGTGCCACTACTGATGCATACTATCAATTAAATGTTTATACATAACATGAGATATTATACACCCATCCAAAATTGAGGCCCCAAATTCCCCATGGGCTGTTTTGGATGACTCTATTGGTCGTCGACATATGTAGCATCTGTCACGGGCTGACCTGCGATGATGAAATCTAGCACAGAGGTCCTCCATGTTCCACTACCAGTAAGAGAGAAGTTCCTCCCCACTCCCATTATAGTCATGGTGTTCCTCCCCATCTGACCATCAATCTGAATGAAGACCCTCCATGCCACACTAACATCCTGCACCAAGGTTTCTTTCACATTAGTGATTCCAGGTAAAGACTCATTCCTCATATCGTAGGTCGCCAATGCAAAAATCATCATCGACCAGTCAACCATATTCCTAGAGGTCTTCCCAATGTTTTTTCCACAATCGATGAAGGTCCTCCATGTCCCAGTAATCAACGAATAAGAGAACTGCCTCCCTTCATTGGCATCGAATGCGGAGGTCATCCCCGTGATCAATTTGACAAGTACGAAGGCCCCCCTCATATCCTTAATGCTAAGGGAAGAAACCTTGGAATTACTTTCCATGCTCCCACCAACTCTAGCTGAGGTCCTACCTACTTCAACACATCCGATGAAGATTCCCTTCGGGCACCAAATAGTGGACATGGAGGGCCTCCCTGTGTTTTTTTGAGATTTTTTCTGGGTGCTCCTCACACCCCGACTCACCTAGAAAAAATCCCTATCCAACCCAGTATCAGTTCGGCTGATGGACCTCCTCTTTTCAAAAACCTACCCTATCATGAAGAACCATCTTGGGGAAGGAGGGTGGGTTTCCACCACCAAAGGAAGAATATTGAGATGTTTTTGTCTACCATTAAAACCATCTTCTTTTAAGAATCTGCGGTGAAGTACAATTTTATATCAGAAGCCTCATATCGATCCTTTATGTCAGGTGTTGAGGAAAGAACAAGGCGTATAAAATTCATCCTTATAGAAATCAAGGTCCACCAGATCCATTCCCCCTCCTATAATACATACAATGGGAGAGTTATATGGCCTCTTTTCAGGGCATGACCATGTAATCCTCCATATCTTCAACATGATCATTTTCTACCCCAACCAGAGATCATAGAGTGTTGTTCTGGGGACCAATAGAGGACTAGAAATGACATGACCCACCATTAGTAACTGCAGCCCCTGCTCCAGAATGGTATGGATTCTAGTCTGCTTTATGATATTTGTTTGTGTAATCATTGCATTATTTAGAATAAATCCCAATATGCGACGGCATGTCATCTCGCTTGCAGTATTCTCCACCGTCCATTCTACAATCTAAACCGTCTACATCTATGACGTTACCGGTCCATCAGCTTCCCCCAGTTGATGAATGGGGAATCCAATGGCTAGATATAAAGTCTATGCTAAGGATCTTGTGTAACATCCTTGCACTGGACCATTTTGAAAAAATGTTCTACCTAGTAGCAACCACAAATTTCAGTCCACTGGAATAGATTACCCAGGAGAAGTACGATTTCTTTTTCCAAACCCTATGGGAAATGAACATATGACTCCATCATCGGTAGGGGGCATAACCCAACATTTATAAAAACATTGATGATATTTTCCATTAATATCAAATGGTCTATTTGGTTGTGCTCCCAGTGGCCTAGTGCCCTGTGTCACCCAGTCTCCATTAGACCCTCCAGCAATGATGAAAACAGAGCATTAATGTGGACCACAAAATTATTAAGAATTCTTCCACAAAATTTTGATCTATATATGGGGGAAGTAAAAAACCCTTAATTTCAGTTATATATGGTTCCAGTTCGACATGGCAAGAGATATTGGGGACATGCCTTCAGGAATATTTTCGGTTAACATGGCTGACCTATCAGACTGAGATAATGACCTAGATATCCTTTAAGGGAACTTACTCGCTAGGGGGGGTTATACACCTAAGGGATCCATTGGTAATAGTTATAAACCAACAGAGAAATTTACGGTGCCTTCCTCCACCATTCGCTTTAATAGCACTCAATTTGAATCCCAATAAAGGCAAAGAGCATCTTGGGGTAGTCAAACCCACTAACCCATCCAGCTTAGTGCAAATGACAGAAGATGGCCCAAAAAAGGACGATTTACATAAATAGCTCATGGAAGATAAAAATATGGTCTATGACCTTCTCAGTAAACATGTTGTGTAATGACGACCATACTACGATAATCCTTTACATAGGGGAAGGTACACCCTCCCCCCCAGCGACTCACCTTCGGGTGACCATGACCATCCTACCATAATAAGCAGGGTAGATGTCGGAGTTTATAGAAAGAGGGAATGATATGACTCACCAAAACTACATGAATTTCATGATAACCATATTTGGGAACTAGCTCAGGTTATTCTAGCCGATCCACTAGTTGTTCCCCATATAGTCCCACATGTCATCCCACCGACAGCTCCACAAGCTTTTGGGCCTTCTTATCATGTTGTAAAACCTACCAATGCACTACTGGTAAGGGATCCTTGTCAAGACATGAATCCCTGCCCAGATGATCTAATGACAGTGCTCATTTCCTTCCTCGAGTCTTTGGAGACATGATAGGTGCAAATTCTGCCTGATGGCAAGACATGTCTGGTGTGGGTGGATGATATTCCAGCACCCCCTATATTCTGAAATCCTACCATTTCCCCATTTAATTTTATGGTTGATCCATTTCATCATCTATCCCACTTCATACAAGGGGTTGACACATGATGGAAACTCCACCACATAAGGAGGCCTCCAAACTCTGGTGTTTCATAAAAAAGATTAGAAGGAACCACATTTATTTGGTACATCTAGTTACCCATTGGGTCAATAACTAGCTGGGAGGATCATCATAGATTGCATTATTAATAGATCATTTTCACCCCTAGAATATGAGTATTATTGACCTCTTCATGTGCGAACAGAGGTTTTATGAGCGTGTCTCAGACATTGTCTCCTTGTGGGAAGGCCTTAGGTATTCGTGT
The DNA here is from genome assembly GCA_963277665.1 of Viscum album. NCBI lineage: Eukaryota > Viridiplantae > Streptophyta > Magnoliopsida > Santalales > Viscaceae > Viscum > Viscum album. Next base: position 490,063,243 of record OY728122.1, read on the forward strand.
GATATTCTGCTAACCCAGGAATAGCTACTAAAAACGTGTATGGGGAATGTAAATACTAAATTGTTCCCCTCTCGATAACACAGAACTAACCTTGGGGGATTTTGGTATTTCTCTAAGAAATACTAGAATCTAGTGGAAGACTTTTCTTTGGCCAAGAAGGCACGTCTATTGGCTCATGTAGTTCATAATAGAAGAGACTCTAAGGATGATCCAGCCACGGTAGCACAAATAGATGCCCCCAGGTGGCTGGAGTTATTAAAAGTGGTGAAACCTCTACAGCCTCTTAGTGGTCGTCGACCTCAGGTGCAACCTCTGACCCAGCAGTGCCCACGTCAGAATCAGTCGGCGCCCCCTCATAACCTGTTTCCACCACATAGGCGTGATAATCAGGTCAACCTCTTAAACATGTTCCTTTATCCCCTCTTTAGGGTCAATCTCCTAGATCCCCCTTTACTGATAGAAATAACTAATCCTAATAATTTAATGAATCTCAGGTCCTTGGCTATTTCCAATGTTCTAGGGAATAGGGAAGTCTACAGTTGTTTGAATGAAGGAGGTCTAAAGAGGCAGATTTCACTGATTTCCCCAATTACTACACTTATCCTTGGATCATCTGGAACACTCTCATAGAGTGATATATTTTTAAATACAAACTCCAAGATGAGTTTGATTACAACATAGTTAGTTTAGGTCCAACCCCAACATAGGTGGCATGTGTGTTCATAAAGCCCGACAACTGTGGTAACGGCGAGGGTGGGAGGCAGTAGGTTCCTAACTGCAGGTCTCTAAAATATGATGACTGAATGTATCGTAGGGATGTCTCTAGCGGCCATGGTATTAACCATGCATTCTTGAACCAACCTGAGCCTTTAGAAGTCACTACATCACCCACATCCACTAGCTCTGTGTCAACATCTTAGTCTTCCTCTCCCCTGAAGGGCAAGCATCTAGAACACAAGGAAAAGAAAAGTCCTTCATTGAAGTCATCATCATCACATACTCTCATCGATATCACGTGCCTAGATTCATTGAATTAACCCAGAATACATCCAGTGATGGGGGGTTCTCCATGTTATGACCAAGGGTACTGTTCTGTTAATACCATGGATCTAGTTAACCCTTACATGGTTCTCGGTGATGAAGAGCACAAGAAAGATAATACTAATGTCCCATATCCAATTAAAGTGTTTAATGAGTCATGATTATATGACTTACTATGTTTAATTGGTCAATTCTTCCATACATTCCTGGAATTCGACCGAAACTGGACAACCGGACTAGTGTAGAACTATGAACTCACAACCTTCTCATCTTGTTTCAACTTATATTCCACCATCGCCGTTTTTGATAATTGATTTGGAGGATACACCACATAAATTCTATTATCATATATGTTTTTTCATATTATACTCATTCATCTATCCCTCATCAGGTTGTCACTCAACTCATTTCAAAAAGTGAGCAGTGGTACATTCCTAGCACCAGTCAGTTGTTGGTTCATCAAGAAGGGAAAGTCATACCTATTAACATAGAATGACCTAATGAAAGTAAATGTTCTTGCTTTGTGAATAAGTATGATATTATTAAGAATAATTCTAGAATAAATGGGAAGCTCTATTTCCATAAGGAACTTCTTCTGTCATCATATATTCTTGAAGCCCTTGTCGGGGCTTTATGAATCCACCTCCAGTTTGCGATGGAGGTAGTAGCTGCAGAAGCCTTCTATGATAAGGCAGTCAAGAATACTTAATTTTAGGGTATTATCAATTTAGTTGATGAATATTTTGGTTCTCCCATATAGGGGAACATCTTCCCACTTTACATCACTAGCCATTTCATAGTCGTGGAGGTCTTCCACAATCTTTTCAACACAGGTTCGGGGATAAAACTTATATCGACCCAAACTTTCCAAAATATGCGGTCGTTCAATGATTATCTGAGATAATTTAACCTGAAAAATCATGGTTATGAGATGATGGAATATACTGTAGTATGAAGGATCCTCTTAAATACCATGTTTGGTGTCCTGGTTTCCATCACCTAGTTCTTAGTTGTCTCATAATACTCCTCTTACAATGTGTTGATGGGTAGGATTTGGCTGCACTTGCATGCGGTAGTCCATTCATCATATCCCCTATTCCTTATGTACACTTCTTAATGGTCGAGTAGGCATAATCTAAGGTTGTGTGTCTCCCTTTTCCTCTTTTGGATCCCACTACATATAGGATTTCTCTTACATTAAAAAGGACATGTTGATTCAGGATAGCGAGGTTAAACATGCTATGATTGTGAGTGACCCATTGAAAAATCATGATGATTCCAACATTTTCTAGATCCACCGATTTTAGGAACATCCCCAAACATGGGGAAATTATTTTTCGGCCCTGGAATGAGGGGTAAGAACATTCCCTAGCCTAATGGATTCCGGAAGATCACCTCGTATTCCTATAAAAATCTAGATCAGGTGATCCCAGAGCCCCCTACTCCCATAAGGTATAAGGATGCCCGTCCCATGGAATCAATAATACGTCATGCATTCCTGTATTTCCAGGCTGGGATAAACAGTCTCAAGTCAATGTACCACTATTAATTTGTTATCATCAAACATGGATCCTTTTATCAATGTCCATATAGGATCGGGTCGACATATTTCATCGTTATGGTTTCAACAGTACACGAGTCCCCATATGCGATGTCCACCACTGCTCTGGTGGGCACCAATGTTCCATCAGGATCCACTGGCTTAGAAGAAATTCCTATCACTGAGGATCCCTCATATATGAATGAAGAAGAAGATTTGGAGTATTATCCTCTCTTTTTTGAAGTGGGTGTCTCTACCCCAGTTGATGAATTGGTACCGATGAACCTCAGTAAAGAGACAGATAAGAAACCAACATTGATCAGTACTACTATTCATGTCAAAGAGAAAATTGATACTTGGATTTCTTAAAGTAGAATGATGATGTATTTTCTTGGATCTATGGAAATATTCTACGTATATATACTTAAGTCTCCGTCCATTACCTTGGTCATCCAACAAATCATCTCTGGTTCAAACTGCCTCCCAAGAAGATGAAACATTCTCACGGTTCCATGGTCGAGGATGAGGTTGATAAGCTCATCAGAGAAAATTTTTTTGAGGTCCAGTACTGAAGATGGTTTGCTACATTCTAAAATTCAAGAAATATAATGATCAAATCAGAGTCTGTAATGACTTTTGTTATCTCAACCATCAATTTCTAAAAGATGATTTTCCCCCTTTATGTGATGAAACTTTTGATTCATTCCACCACTAGGTTCAAGGATCTCTTTTTCATGGATGGGTATTGCAGATATATTCAAATCCAAATTTCCCCTGGGATGAAGAGTCCACTGTGTTCAGGACACCACAGGGTACCTTGTGCTCCACGGAAATTCCCTTCAGTATAAAGAATGTAGGTTCCACCTATTGTCGTTCCATTCATCGCATATTCAAGCTGATCCTTAGGTCATTAGTGGAATGCTAAATGGACAATATGGTGTTCAAATATCGCTAGTTCTAGGACTATCTCAATGATATTGAAAAACTGTTCGACTTCCTCTGATCCCACTATGTGAAAATGAACCACTTGATGTGTGCCTTTGGGGTCACCTTTGAAAAGTTTCCCATTTTTGTTGTCCAATATATAGGCATTGAGTTCAATTAGGAGAAGTTGAACGCCATTAGCTTGAGGAATCCTATGAGAAACAGTTGATAGATTCTAGGCTTTCATGTCCACTTAGCCTACATACACCGATTCATTGCAAATCTATCTCACAAGTGTAAGCCTTTTTCCCAGACCATAAAAAATGTTCTAATTATTGTGGGATGAGGAGTGTCATAATTATTTTTAGGAAATCAAGATGTACCTATTACACACTCTGGTCATAATTCCTCCCATTTCTGGAAATCCTCTAGTCCTTTATTTTACCAATCTGGAAGAATCTCTCAGTGTCATTCACACCCAGAAGACCAATGAAAGAATGGAGAACAGTTTATACAATCTCACCCACATTCTCCTAAATATAGAGACACGATATTCCACTGTTGAGAGAAGCTTCCTTGCACTGGTATTCACAGCACAGAAATTTTGACATTACATACAACACCACAAGATACAGCTAGTGTCCCACATGGATCCTTTGAATTACATTCTTAATCACCCCATGTTTACATGCTATCTAGCTCAGTGGGATGTGATTCTCCAATAGTTATACATCATGTTTATTCACCAAAATGTAATCAAGGGAAATATATTAGAAGACTTCATTACTTCCCATCCAGATCCCATAGACGAGTCCCAGGATCTTGATTTTCTGGAGGAGGTAATTCTCTCGGTAGATCAAGCCATCCCATGTTGGGAAATGCACATTGATGGCACTTTATAAAGCCCAACCAGTAGAAGACATAATGATCCCAGACTCAACAGAGTGGTCTTGTGATCCATCTTCATCATGCCGACATAAGCTGTTATACCATATTCATTCCTATTACCAAAAGGTTATACCAACAATGAGGAATAATACTGGGCTCTCATTACTAGTCTCGATCTTTCCCACGATATTGATGTTCCATACTAACATTTGAATTGGGAATCTGAACTAGTCATCAAGAAAATCAACGGTGACTACTTCGTCAGGAATCTGAAGCTCGTACGACTGTTACAACTTACCTGCCAGCTGGTGGACCAGTTCTCATCTTGGCTAGAAGTTACTCATGTACATCATTCTCAGAATATTAAATCTGACACATTTTCTATCATGGTCGCATATCTTGCAGAGCATAATTAGGATCATTTTATTATCACTGTGGTGCATTAGATATTCTTTACCCCCATTACTCAGTATGATGATGATAGCCCACTGGTAGGCTACCATACCTCTTGTGACTCCATGTCAGGACCCCCATGTATCCCTACCATAATATTGGAAGTGAATCCTAACTAGAGGACCCCTTTTATTAAGTATCTCCATCATGGTAATCTCCCAGCAGATCGAGACGAGTGTGAATGAATTTGATGGCGCTCAATGCAGCTCACCCTATAGAGTGGTCCTTGTCTTGGGTGGATCTTGTATAGGTGTGGGATTGATGGTATTCTCCTCCATTTCATTCATGGAGGTGACATTTCTCAAGTCATGTTAGATGTTCATGCCAGATCCTGTGAGGCTCATCATGGAGGTCCAAAACTCACTCACTATATATGAAAATTGAGGTATTTTTGATCCACCATGATCCATAACTCTATCATGTTTTTCAAGAGGTTACATGCATGCCAAATCCATGATAATTTTTTACATTGGCCACCAGAACCTCTCAACACTTCCAAGAACTCTTATCCCTTTTTTGTTTTCGGGAATTGATTTCGTGGGACCATATCGACCAATGAAAACTCATGTGTGCAGGTTTATACTGACTGCTACATTTTTATCTCCAAGTGAGAAGAGGATGTTCTGCTCATGGAAGTCAAGAATTGATTTGTTGTTGAATTTTTGAGCTCCAATATCATCTAATAATTCATATTCCCTCACAATGTCTTCACCTTTAATGACACCAAATTCATTTTATCTCAACTGAAGAAGTTGTATTCCATTTACAACATTCATAATAATCATAGATCCCACTATCATGCGCAAGAAAATGTGTATATCGAGGTGTTCAACAAAACCCACTCTTACATTTGGTAGAATATTTTGGGTCACACCATGAAGATTTTGACAGATAAACTCCATAATTCTCTCTGGGGTAATCAGATGATGACCCATAATTCCAATCACGTTACCCCATATCCCCGAGTGTATGGAATAGTGGTAGTCTTTCCCATCGAGATTCATTTTCCTTCATTACACATTGAAATCTATGATAAGTGGACACAATATAAGGTAATCGATATCCATCTGCCTAAACTGGAAGAACTCGATGAGAATAGGCATTTTTCCCTGCACAATCTGGAGATTCATCTGAATAATATAGCTAGAGATTTAAATAAGAAAGTTCGCCTCTTATCTTTCTTATAAGGTGACATGGTATTGGAATTGAGAACAATAATTATACAAGGTAGGAAACCACCCACACTGGACCCTAAATGGGAAGGAACATACATCATTTACATGGTTTACCCAAATGGTGCATACTCTTTAGATACCATGGATGGTGGGCATATCACTCCTCTAACCAATTCCATATTCCTCATGAAGTACTTCGCCAGTGTAAGCCTCTGTCACGTGTGAAATTAATCTTCTTTATCATCCTGCATGGAAATAAACACAAAGTAGTAGATACACCATTATGTTATGAACTCTATGACCCTAAACTAAGATATATCTTCTCCTTTCTACATGAGGTTGAACTGCATTATATTTCATGAACTATTTATGGATTCAATCCCTTTCTCATTGGATGTGTAGGAACATACTAACTATTCATCATTGATTCTAGCCCCCAAATCATTTACATTGACTAGTCCCTTATGTATAGTTATGATGGAGGTTTCACATGGTGTAGTGTATACTTTTTTGGCCCTCATTCATGTAGGGTTTATTATGGTCACACAATGTGCTTCTCTCATTCTTTTATCCTACCATGTCCTTAATGAATGACTTTAAACTGAATGGCACTTTCAGAACTACGTATGGCTTGATTTCTTCCCCTGCAGGATACATAGGAATGTCGAGACTTTACGTCTGTGGGACCAACCCCAAACTTCAATATCTCCCCTTGGGTCCATCCCCTTGGCTCAGATGCTAATCAAAACACATGGTTTTGTGCGGTCATTGTTTCCCCTTGTTCATGTTAGGTTTATAATGATTGCACCATATATCCCCCTCCATGGAGATCTCCACCTCATTCTTCCTTATTGTATGACATTAAACTACCTGGTCATATTCATGCTTCATGAGTACCCTTTATTTTTATTTCCATCAAAATTCACATCTGAAAGTTCCATTGAATGGTAGGGATGCTTAGCCTTATAGACCTCCTACCTTTTTGGACCAATGTCCTCGTGGGTCTTGAATGAATCGATGATAAAAATCATGTGCTATGACTATGGTCAGTGGTTGATGCTCATTTTTCATTCACATTTTTGGTCTCAGAATATAGATTCTCTCTTTCAAAAATGGTCAACAACCATCCTCTAACGTTATCAACAACCCTATATGTCCCAAGTATTGGGTATAGTGATTTAATTAGTCCTTTTATCCCTTCAAAAATCAGTGTTCCTCAATCAGGAATTTTGGAATGGTTGGGATTGACCCCGCCCAATCTCTTTCCATAATTTTTGTACCCTTATATTATAGGGAGAACTTTATCCCAGTCCTTTTTTCCCCACACTGAGCATTTCTCACATGGTTATAGGGGATTTGTTGAGGGAATACCCACATAAAGTGTCACATAATCATGGCCAGATCCCTATAACCTTAAACTAAGATCACCAACATCCTCACCGCACAACATTAAACTGTGTGATCTATTCAGGATAAAGGATATAAAACTACTCATCACTCATATCGCATGAGGATAAAATACAAACTAGCTAGGACTTTTCATCTATGGCCCAAGCTCTGGTCTATTATCCATTCCATCCCCTGAGGCCAAATTTTCACATAGAATTGGGTGCTGGGGTATGAACTCGACATCCTCATTCACATTGGGATATTTCTTTCTATTCCCCACACATCCCCTTGAGACACCCCTACTTTATCCATCGTCATTGTAGAAAGACATTAATCTACATGGGTACCACCATGATTTACAAATCCCATAATTTGGGATTCCATCCTCATTAATATATGAAAGGACCACTGAATGAAATGTTTTCTAGTCCTTAGTGCCCATCCCCCCTAAAATCTCAGGCTAACATCCCTAAGGATATTGATTGAAAATTCGTTTTATGTCCCACATCGTGAATATGGTAATGATCGATGACTAATTGTTTGTTATTTTTCTTGGGAACATGAGAGGAATACTATTTTGTGAACATGGTCAACCATTATCATCAATCCTAATTTTTGTTCTGTGGTCTCCCAAATAACAATCACAATGATTCACTATATCTGCATTTCACATGTCCTGTGAATATGACAATAAACTGGGAGTATATGGTCGGAGCTCTATGACAATAACCTAAGATATATCACATCCTTGTCGCATTATGATAAACTACACAAAATCTCAATAACTACGTAAGGCTTGATTATCGTCCTCATGGGATATATAGGAATGGCTGAGAATTTCGTTTTCAGATCCATCTTAGGTTAAAATATTCATTATCTCAGCCACATGGCCTGAGTTCTTTCAAGGAATTATTAATGGTGTGGCGTATGAGGGATTATGTCCTCCTTCATGTTGGGTTATTCGCCGTGCCAAAAAAATCACCATCAAGATACCCCCTTATATCGTCTTCCTTACTGCATGATGTTAAACTTCATGCCACTTTAATACTACATGTGTCTTTATTTATATCTTCATGAGATACATAGGAATTCCTTGACATTTTTTCGTCATGTCCAACTATGTTTCATAGAAACATCCTCTTCCTTCAGCCCATTTGTCCAAAGACATATGAAAAGTGGGGTTTATGTGGCCTATGTGGGATTATGTAATCATTCAAATCAGTTTTATTATATCCACACCATCTAACATCCCTTTTGAGTGCTCTCCATAACCCCCATCCTCCACTCATCTTCTCGAGTCGTCTACTCTCAAAAGGGCCCCCATGACACACTTTTGAAATTCACCAACGTGCCCAGGAGAACACTAGTTTAGAACCTAGAGTGTTGGATTCTACATGGAAATGTTTCCATATATTTTAATTCTTAATGTTTACCTTTATTTGGGCATTCATCAACATTCACATTATAATGGACCCCCGAACGACATGGATTATAGGCCTCAGTGTTGTCACACTATCTTGGGGCAATGTCCCCAAGGACTTTGAATGAAAATTTGACAAAATACCTAAGTTGTGTATATGGTTAGTGATCGACACTCATTTTTTGGTTCCCATTTTAAGTCTCATGATATGGATGTTGTTTTTCAAACAAGTTCAATAGTTATCGTTCATTGTTAGGAAACCCACATCATGCCATAAATATTTGTTTTATGATTCACATCCTTTTCCACTCCATCTTGTCCAAGTGTAATTTTGACACTCTTGGTGTTATCCATCAGTGCGCGTTTTCCCTTTAAGAGAATGAATCCACAGTGTGGTATCATTCAAATCTCTTCATCATTTCCCCTTTCTATGTATTCCACATGTTTTGAAGATCTTATCCACCTTTGTTTCCCACATCAAGCACAGATCACATGGGCTTAGAGATTTGGTCAAGGTTTACGCCTGATAAGAAGAGTCTCACTTATTTTGTTCTAACCTATTTAACAAAAAACTATGACCTTCCCACATCCTTATCACATTATGTTAAGCTACAAAAATCTTTCCAAAACTACATACAGCTTGATTCCATCCATATGTGATATGATGGATTGCCCAGAGATTTCATCTTCAGGTCTAAATCATGCTCCACTAATTATCTCTTTAGTTCAATCTTTTTGGAACTAAATTATATAGGATTGCGTGTTGTGGTACAAGGGGGATTAAGTCCTCATTCATGCTAGGTTTTCAATAGCTACACCACCTACTCCCCCATTATGATCTAGTCTCTCTTTCCCATGTCCTTATCAAAGGACATTAAACTACATGACATATCTCATGAAATCTGTAAGGATTTATTATCATCCTCATGGGATACGTAAGAATGCCCAAACATTTTTTCTTCAGGTCCATCCCCATATCCAGGTCACATATGACATTTAAATATTGTTTCTTTTACGCGTGACATAAAAATTCATGGGTTGGTCCTATCATATGACCCTAAACTATGAAACTAGAGTCTTGTATGCATGACAAAAAATGGAACCACATTGTGGCATCCTCTCTTAAGGGGACAACATGTTTTTCTTCAGTTATCCCCCAAGACATTTCTCAATGCCAACTTATGGATTGACTCATGCAAAAATTCTTGGATTCTCTATACTATGAGTATTGATTAAAAAACCACATCCAATCTAATGAACAAATAATATCCACATAATTCCCCTTCTTTTGGTGCATGGACCATACATGAACGATAGTATTTCTCCTAGCATTGGTACCCTACTAGGCCATATTACATAACTACGTGTGTCTTAATAATATTCCTTGTGGGAAGCATAAGAACATTGAGAAATTTCATCTTCGGGTCCATCTACAGGTATCTCAAATCCTACCCTCTTTTAGGCCCCCTTGTCCTAAACTCTATCAGAAACATGTGGTGTGGTGAATACCTATCGGGTTCTCATTCACGTCGAGTTTTGCAACAACCGCACCATGTGTCTCGATTTCCTATTCCTAACCTTTTCCAAGTTCTATAACCCTAAATTATGATCTTCATTCAAGAACTACATGTGGTTGTATTTCCATCTTTGTGGGATATGTAGGAACACATGTATGTTTAGTCATCAGGTTCAGCCCAATGAATTTGTCACAAGATGGAAGGCATCTTGGGTACTCATCAATGATGGGTTTTTCAACATCATCACCCACACACGTTCCATTAAACTATATCCTCTCATGATAGCCCACTCTATGAACAAAAACTAGTAGTTTTAATAATGATGACTTTTATCTTCGGACAAATATTAGGCATCCTCTAACTGACACGTCTCATTAGCGCACTGAGGTGAACCATGGAGTAGAGCCCAACGTGTTGGATTCAACATTGACATTACTTCATTTTGTTTCCACGCTTCATGTGTCCATTATTTGGATGTCAATCCTCTTACACATATAAATGGACCCCAATTATGGCCTAGTCACATGCCAAATTGGATCACCTACCCTCTTGGGCCAGCGCCCCTAAAGACCTCGGGTGACATTTCATGACAGGTCCTATGTTTTGAACATGGTAAATGGTCGACACTCATTTGTGTATCCCCATGCCAGGAAAACACAAAATGGATGTTTTGTATCAAACATGGTAAATAGTTATCCTCTATTGTGACACCACCATAATTGTGATCCCGATCTCGGGTCCCATTATTCACATCCTTCTACTCCCTTATATTCAAGTAGAATTCTAACATAATTGGAATTACCCCTTCTCGCGTGTAGGTGTTTTAAATTTGAAGGTCAATTTCATTGGGATGTAACTCACCTAGAGTACCAATTCCCATAATGTGTTCCTCCCGATACTAGGAAAACCCATCTCTACTCCTTTATTCCCACATCGGGCATGACTCCCGTGTGCTTAGTGTTTTTGATATGGTTTATACTGGTGCTACATAACCACACATGCCATTCATATGACATTATGTTAAATTTCACTCTCCGAACTATGTATGGATTGATTCCCATATTCATGGGATACATTGGAATTCCTGACCACTTTTCCTTAGGTCTGACCCCATGTTAGGCCTCCTTTGGTCTATGGTCTAAAGAATCCTAGTGGGAACATGTGGTGTGGTGTAGACTCTTACAGTCCTCATTCACATCTATATTTGTACTTCACCACACATTTCCATTTTGGGTATCCATTCCCTTGATGCATGAATTTAAACTATGGACAAACCATGAACAAGTCCATGATGCACGATGAAAATTTCGGATGTGTCAGCTTCCTCACTAAAGAGGATGGCTCCTACCAATGTGGGACCCTGACCACTCAATGTTTAAGAAATAAGTATGGCTTGATTCCTACCCTTCTTGGATATGTAGTGACATCTGGATGTCTTGTTTCTAGATCAATCCACATGATTGTAAACACTCTAATATGATTTTCCTAGCCTTGTCACACCTTTTTATGACCATTCATTGCATCTATCCTTATCGTATGATGTTAAAATACTTGTATATCATCTTCATTATAATGACATAAAATGTTGGTTTACTCTATGATTTTTTCAGAGATATCCTTTCTAAAGATCATTACATTCTCTAATTAGTCGGATGCACTCACCTAATGTATTTTCATCACAATGGTATGATTTCAAGAGTGGTGGACTCTATTTGAAAAACCCATCACAACACCCACCATGAATTGTGTTCAATTTATTTGAATCATCATCCTCTTTAATTCATGAAGGAAACCCCTAACCGAAAATATTCATTTCCTATGGCTCACTTATTATCTTGGTCTTAGGTTCCAAAAGTTTAATGGATGACATTTTGAATCAGGCCCACTGTTTCGAACATGGTCAGTAGTCGGCCTTAGTTTGTTATCCACATTTATGGATAATGAATTATGGATAATTTTTTTCGAACATAGTCAATAGTTATCCTTCATTGTCATTCCATCCGTATGAAGTTCCAAATTTTGGGTATTTTGATTCACTCTCTTCACTCTCTTATATTTAGAATGATTATAAATCCCCTAGCATTACCCTACTCGTTCACTAGAGCACGTTGGGAAACAGTAAATTCAAATACTCTGAGAACATTGTTCTCCAGTCAGGCCACCCTCTTTCTTCCCAGAAATAGAGATCAGTTGTTTAGACGCTGGATTCCTGGAGCCTCATTGGCACACTAAAATTAAAACGGAATAACAATGCGGGCATCCATATTTTCTTACTTCGGGCATGATCCATGTGAATGTAGGTATTGATCACTGGATATTTCATGAATACGATGGAAATACATCAAACCAATACAAATAACAAAACACATGCACACAACCAACATAAACAAGAAAATCATGAATGCACATTTATGAGTTCACAAAAATTTCAATGCCCGAGGATTGGCGCCTCTCATAGATGGATTGACATATTTAATGGAGTTTCCCAAATCTGAAACTCTTTGGATTGTAGCATCTATGATCCAATGTCATATATTAAGATCCCACTCCTCCTTGATGGAAATGTTATGTATTTCATTGGCCTTAATCCGGGCCTGATCCACATCGTCTTAGATAATAACCACTTCTTCATAGTCCCACATAATTTGTTCTTTAGCCTCTCACAATTGGGAATTTAGTCACGATATGATCCTTGATCATGCATTGTGGAAAGACGAATACTAGTTTGATTGTGCCCTCAATTGTTGGATCTCATGATCAGCCTCATGGAGTCTCTTGATGTTGGTTGACTTCATCCACTGCCATCCCACACTGAGGCCAAGGTAATGTTCCCTTATTTTCTCTTCCATGAAGCCTCTAATAATCATATGATGATTGTTTGAATCCACTCCTAAAGAGCATTATTCTTGTAGTTGGGAATGAGGCCTCCCCATATGGTCTATCCATTGTGCTTTTGGAGACACCCCAATGAAGTGCTTGATCATCTTCCACGACCGATGATGGATGACCATTCTATCCTCTTCATTGGAAGTTGTATCATGTTGGTCCTTGGGATCATAGGTTTCATTGGAAGGGAATGCTTCTAGGAACTCATTAGTAGGGTATTCATTTAGTGTCTGGTTGGGAAGGTCAGGTATCATGCCATCTAATTAACCCCAATCATCAGATTCAACCCTGATTATTGATGGTTCATTCCTTCTGACAGTCCCACCTGGGCTCAGTAGTGTTGTGGATTGCTTAGTATAAGTGCTTGCTTCAATGACCATCGGTGTTCCCATCGGAAAGGCAGTGGCAGTGGCCCCGTATACCCTGATGAATACAGACCACACCATTTTAAGATCTATTCAAATAAAAATATAGGGGCGTCACTAGGACTAATTCAATGGATGAACATTAAAAATTCTGTGAAGGGGACAAATAAATATCAAATATTTGGTCTCTCTCAAGAGCTGGTTTCACTGAAATCCCATGGAATGGACCCCATATATGGTTGGGAAATATAATGACTATGGGAGAACAACCCTGGGTGTTGCAGCCCTATTTTATATGGTAATCACCGTTGTCATGGGTGTAGATCCCAAAGATACATCTACTATTGTTCTAAATCAGGTTTTTCGTATGAGACCCTACTACACATGGAAAATTTCCATTGATAAGGTTTAAGTTACCTAAATAAGGGCCATAGGAAAATGGTTTAGGGCATACCTCAAGAGCCTCTATGAAATCATCCAGTTCCAAGTTTTATACATCACCATCCTCCAGAGGTCTCCCTCTACAAACCTCTTCCCCCATGTAGGACACTTCTGATTCATCCAGTAGGGTGAATATCTCCATCAATTAATTAAAAGGAAAATGCAGAGGGTCTATTTGATAGAGTTGTAAATTCACCCAATGTGTCATTGGATGCTGAGTACCCTGAGAGTGCACGAAGTCCTCCAGCTCGGTGATGTACGACTCCCCTTCTGCCTAAGATATTGAAATGTCTACCCTAGCGTGACCAATTTTTTATAGATCCATATCAATATTTTTTAGTTGGTTCCATGTATGGGTAGGATTGAGGAATTGTCTATTAACATCCTAGATGTCCTAGGCCTCTGGGAAAATAGCATCCTCAGGTATGTCTGTATGGCACAGCCACGTCCATAGAGCCTGAGTGGTTATCCAAAATAACTCCCTAGGTGGCCTCTCTTATTGCCGACTTAGATCTTCTAGGATAGCCAGGTCCACAATTACCACTAGCCTCTCGATCATCACAGATATCACTGCCACTGCAACCTCACCACCACGGCATGTTCATGTCATCTTCCAGCCTCTACCTCAAGTTGGGGAGGAACCCTATCCCTGTCATGGATGGTGCATTATTTCAACATCTCCCCTAGTTGGGCTGCCTCCCAACTATTGGCATTCTCTTTTACTATCCCATAAACAACTGTGGGTAGAGGAAGCTCATTCAGCATCTTCCCATCCACTAGTGTGAACATGAGCCACACCTGACTCATTATACATGGATGGTCAGCGTGGAGTACTTATAAGTAGACATGTGGGGTCAGCCTCTGCATGCACTAGATCTACATCACGAAGCGGTGTGGGGTGTATGGCTCGTAGAGAGGCTCAATTTAAACCTTCCCCACCAAGGCTCCATCCCAAAATTCTAGGAGATAGGAACGATTCACCTTCCTTACCTGACCATCATCATTGAATAAACCTGTTGGAATTGGAAACAGATTGAAATTAAATTAGTTCACCTTCTAGACTCAGTTCATCACTAATGGTGGGGTCATCTTGGTGAGCAAACACCTCTCTACAACTAGAAGATCCAGTCAGAAGTCCATCCCAAGAGGGGAAAATGGGGTTCCGGTTTATATAGCCACACATATGCACTGATTTCCACTCATACAGATAATGGAGCAGCACACACAACCTTTATGGATTTATCACCTCAATTATATGTCACAATAATTTGTACAACATAGAAAACACATGGATCCCCAAATTGACATGTTCCCCCATAACCAGCTTGGCTGCCTTGATAAACATGCTCAGTCATACGTCCATGTTTGTATCCCTTACTAGTAGCATATAGCTGAATATTATGGTCAAGATGAATGAATCCAACCTAACAACCTGTTGTTTCTTAGTGATAAAACTAAACCCCCATGTCTTCCACTGACTTACCTCCATCAGTCACCTATATGAGTTCTATTTATAGTGTAGGAACCCCTTTAGGGAAGTGGGAGGCCTCACATGTAACTTCCCATCTATGCTATAATTCATGAACCACCTAAACAATAACAAAATGTGGTTTACCTCTCCTAATGCTTGTCCTATCCTATAATGAATCCCATATATACCTTTTCTAACAACGACATCAACTATTGTTCCCCTCATGTTTTCTTGGCAGGGAGGAACTCTTCATACACTAACCCCAATATTAGAATCCATGATATCTTGTGAAGGTTCAAGAGGCTAATACCATCCTATGCATGGTGAAGATGAAATGTGTTGGTCCTCGATGGCCATCTGCTCAACAACATTGGAATCAGGTTCTTCGGCTGGTAGATATGGAATTGTGTGGCCCATGTCACCTCATACAAGCCCACTCACCTCTGCTCCACCCAAAACTCCTTGAAAGAGGCACAAACCAAGTAATTCCATGACCAGTCATACATGAAATGGCATCTCTGTCACAGATCCCACTCATCGGTCCACCCATTCTCCAAGTTCCCCAAAGACACCTTCAAAAAAGAGTGGTAATGTGGGGGAGATACCTCTAATTGTAACACCTTACCATCAACTTTTTTAACATGATTATACAATAAGTTGCCTTTGATTGCTGTATGAACATCCCATGTATGACTGCCATCTGCCATAAACCACTGGTGCTAGAATGGTGTACTCATGAACCAATAGGCCGGCGCGTCTATTTATTCTTCAGGAATGAGAACATCATCCCTCATACCAAAGCCGTATGAAGGCATTCGTTTTCATAGAGGGTAGTTCTTCTTTATGTCCATTAATTTCTCCACCAGGGATTCGTGGTACGAATGGCTCCACACACATTCTTTTATGCCTGGGTTATCCACCTTCTCTGCCCTCTGGGATGCATCCTCAAGAACCCAACAGGTATCTTCTAGTGATCCATTCTATCCAAAATCATTATATTTTTTTTCAATGATCATAGAGCTTGACCATAGAGAAATATCATTGAAACATTTCGAATATCCCTACAACATACCTTATAGATAGAAGACCTAGAGCCCACAATCGCGTAGTTTGAAAACACGTAGTGTGCCATAGAGAAAAAGAGGGCCCAATTTTCAATGAGAAGATGCAGAGCGTGAGAAGAATCGTGATTTGATATCCCAAGAAAAAAAACATATATAATAGTAAGGAAAATATAGGGTCCATCCTCCCCAATTTATATGATATAACCTCCATGTTTCGCAGCACAACTGGCCACGGTGAGCATCACGGAATTTTAAACCCATGCATCACCTATTTACATAGCGACCCTGATTTAATATCTTGCTTTGTGATTTATATAAACTTTTTGGTGATCTAACATTAGAATTTATCCCTCATTTTCTATTCATCTTTATGTTTGAGGGGGGAATTTTTTTCTCCAAAAAAGTGTGTAAAATAAAAATATTCAAAGATCACACCAATTCCAAAAGGGATTTCTTTGCGAAGCACCTTTGTGAATCCCTTTATCACTATGACCAGCACTAATCCCTTCAGCACTATGGATAACACAAATCCATCAACACATCTACGATTGTCGTATATGAAATATAAAAAATCCTATGCGGTTAAAATGAAATTGATAGAAGTCTTTGTGCTGCAGAGGTAATAGGATCACTTCTTCGATGCCTTGGAAATTGACGGAATCCTCTACAAGAATCGTAGAGGTAATGAAGGAGGCCTACGTGCTATAGAGGGGAGGAATGTTACATCTAAGGTTATGAAAAAATTAACACTATCCACCATCAATGGAAAATTTCAAGAGGCTTTGTAATGTTCTATCAGAGCATTGTGCCCTCATTTCACTTTTAAATTTCATGCTTCCCCTAGACCCAAAGGACAGATACCTCGAACGTTCGCCTTCTCATATCTCAAATCGTGAAGCACCCTCTACTCTGTAATGCTTTGATAAAAATAATCTCTTTATGGTATTTGAGCATTGTGAAATAATGTTCTCTTACCTCCTATACAAACCCTCTTCAAGCATGGATACCATAACTGAAGCCCCCATGCCATTAAAAAAAACCGAGATCCCTAAGGGAACATAGTTCTTCGACATGCACCCATGCTTCATGAAGTACCTTCCATGCACATTTGAACCCCATGCTAAGGTAGGAGTACTATGTTTCGTGAAGTGATTTTCTGCACAATGTTGTACATTGTAAGGAATCCCTACCCCATGATGTCCTATTTCGTGAAATCCCTTGAACTTCACAAATAACTCTTTATATGCATATGTACCTCCATTCTATGCTAGACCCCTCCACTTTGTGATTCATAACCCTTTTCAAAGGCTCTCTTATTTTGGAAGAACTAGAGCATCATAGTGTCCCTTTTTGGGAACCCCTTTTCTTTACAAACCCCTCTCTAGTACATCTATCAAGGATTGTATGATGTAATTTCTAGGTCCCTTTTGTGGCGTTTCATATTTTCTTTATTAGCCTCATGCTTTTTCATAGGCATAGTAATGGCTATTGTTTCATCACATAGCCATGAGAACGTGAACCCCTCAATGGATCACTCCACAACCATGTCTCCAAGGGGATTTTCCAATGCCTTCCCTTCACTAAGGGTTAAGGCACACAGTATATGTAATTCCTACTGGTGAGGAGTGAATAGTTATCGTTTGAGCTGCTAGAAATTAAACTAACAAGCACAATCATCTTTAGCACATGACATTATATTGTAACACCCCCCTGCAATATAGGCAGGGTTTCCCGCATCAGACACTTTCCACACACCCTGGTATCCACAAGAGTGAGATCTTCCTCACATGGAATGAGATCCTCCATGCATGGAATGATATGTTTATGCATGTGAGGGAAACTATCTTGGTGTAATCCATTAGCCTTTCTTGTGGTAGGTAGCATCCTTACTCCCTCTCTCTTCTTTCATGTGAAAGGTCCATAGGAAAAATGGGCACAACGACCTTTGTTACACCATCCCTCTCCATTTGGGAATTATCTCCATCAGGCCTCCGTCAAGGTGTGAGACCAAATATCCATATCCCTGGGATAATAACCATGCATAATCCTCACTCTATTCCTCGATGACGTACATTTTTTAATGTTATAATCAGGTGTTTGTTGCCACTTGTTCCTCACACTGAGCATGTCTTACATTGGTTTTGTGTATAAATCAATAGTGGAATCCTCTCCGGGTTGCCTTAGCGTGTAAGCCCCATGAACCTCATTCTGACCCATGTGGACTTTGATCCTTTCACATTTCTAGTAATGGTATGTAGGATGCCTTCTTGAGGTTCAATACCACCACCCATAGGTACGGACCATCTTTATGTTGGTTTATCCTCATCCCACATGACGTTAAACTATATGCCCCTATTTGTCTCGCATGATGCTAAAGTACATTCTTTCAAACTATGTGGGTTTTGATCCCTATCTCATATGAACGGTATGCAGAAAAACTCCCTATGGTTCAACCCCAAATACGGTAAACCCATTGAAACTCTGGGGATTTTGATCATTGTATCCAAGGTATGTTATTTAGGAAGCCTCCCGAAGGTTCAACCACAACCACTTGAAAACAATTTTGAATTACATGTGTTTTGAACCCTGCCACATAGGAAGGGTACATAGGAATTATCCCTGAGGTTCAATTCCAATCATTGGTAAACTCAATCTATCTACGCGGGATTTTATCATTCTCTCCTAGGAAGAGTATGTAGGAAACCTACTTGAGGATCAACCCCTTACAAGGGTAATCCTATTCGTACTACGTGCTTTTTTATCACTGTCTCTTAGGAAGGGTATGTAGGAAGTGTCCCTATGGTTCATCCCAAAATTGTGGTAAAACCATTCAAAATATGTGGGTTTTTATCCCTATCTCCAAGGAATGTTTTTAGGTGCCTCCTTATGGATCAACCCCCAACATTGGTAAACCAATTCGATCTATATGGGTTTTTACCCATATCTTCAAGGCAGGGTACGTAAGAAGCCTCTATATGGTTCAACCCCAAATAAATGTAAACTTATTCAAACAATGTGGGTTTGGATCCCGGTCTCCTAGGTAGGGTACATAGGAATCCTCCCTAAGTTTCAACCCTAAACACTAGTATACCGATTAAAAATACAAGGGTTTTGAGCCATGTCTCCTAGGGAGGGTACATAGGAAGCCTCCCTGGTGGTCAACCCCAAACACTGGTAAACCCATTCACCTACGTGGTTTTTTATCTATCTATCCTAGGCATGGTATGTAGGAAGCCTCTTTGAGGTTCAAACACAAACACAGGTAAAACTATTTGAACTACGTGGGGTTTTTCTCTGTCTCCTAGGCATGGTATATAGAAAGCCTCCCAGAGGATCAACCCAAAACATGGGTAATCATATTCTAGCTACATGGGTTCTGATCCTAATTGCTTAGCCACGGTATGTTGGAAGCCTCTATGAGGTTCAACCCCAAACTCTCATAAACCTATTCAAACTATGTGGTTTTTGATCCCTGCCTCTTAGGGATGGTACATATGAAGCCTCCCTGAGGTTCAATCCCAAACACTGGTAATATTTGTTGTCCCCTTTCTTGAGACCCACATCCTTTTCCTATCCCTAAGTGATGTAAAACCAACTCATGGGCCGCTAACCACACTTAACCCTCATCATGTAATCAGGTGGCTATCCTCTAGGAACACACCGATTCTATGACACATCTTGAACTATGTGGAATTTTATTCCCTACCATGGGTATATATTGGAAGCCTCCCATATGTTCATGCCCAGCATTAATGTATCATCCTGGTCTCTCCCATGATCCTTTGCATTTCAGGATGGCCATTCCCTACCCTATAGGTCATACTTCCTCTAAGTACCACCCATGCATCAAATCTCACAGGCCGCCACTCAAGTGTCCTATCATCCCACCTAACTCCGTGGACTTGGATTTTTTTCGATAGGGATATGTAAGAATCCTATCTAAGTTTCAATCCCAACACTACCATCACCATCGTGATAGTTCCATCTCATTACCCATCCACTCCATTCATCCCTCTCTTATCTGTCATGATTCTTTCCCAGGTGGCCACATTGTGTTGAATTCATTCCATCAACTCAGGAAACTAACCATGCATAAGACTCACACAATAAATATCCATCCATCCATGACTTTCCATTTTTTCTATGGACCACCATCCATTTGTAATCCCTAACATGTCTTCGGGACGTTGTCCCTTGTGTACACCCCGATCCAATTTCAATTCAAAGTACATGGGGTTTGATCCCTATCATATACACATGGTACATAGGAAACCTCTATTAGGATCAATCCCAGTCAAATGTAATCCCTGGAATCCCCTTAATAGGGACCAAAGCATCATCATATCTATCTTTATTGGTTATTCTGATCCACTCATCCAGTAAACCCCTAAAGTTCTACCACTTTGTTATGTTCCCATCAAATCCACCCTATCAGTGTTCTGATCAGACTGATCCTGTCACGAACCAAATCTTGTCGCCGCCAAAACCGGCACCCGACCTGACCCGTGGCAAGTCCCGAAGGGCGTTCCCGATCCCCACAATCTGTCACAAGTGCCTGGGTATTAAAAACTAAAAATTGGGAACGATTTACCCGAGTTTTTATACTTAAAACAACAAATGAATCCAAGAAGTCAGATCTGGATTTTTCAACCCAAAACATCTTTTACTAAAATTCAGAACTGAATTACACATTTTTAAACAATGTTTGAACACCATTACAAAGGTACAAACCCAATAAAAGACAGCCCAAGAACCTCCACATGGAAAGAGGCACCGCCCTCAAGCCATCTCCATGACACTACATCACGATGGACCGCTAAAAACCCGAACCAAAGGCATAAAACCTGTACCCAAACCTGTGAAATAAAATAAGCAAGTCTACTTACACGAAAAGGTGTAAGTAGGGTGTGAGAGAAAGCCCAGTAGGATACCACCTCTATGAGATTCCATGTGATAAACATTTCATGACAAAAAGCATTGCAAGTTTTGTAAATAAGAAATGCTAGTTACAATTTTCTAAAGGATGCAATAATAAATGAAAACAGTTTTCATGTGGGATAATTTAAAAGGAACAACAATTTTAAAATAAATAAAAAAGCTACTGAATTTTCCAGCCAACAATACCGTATACCGACGGTAAGTACAAAGGATCTAATGAGCACAAGTGATAGGAAATAACCCCTAGGCACTAGCTAGTTGTGGGTCCCAGGTACCTCGTATCTCGGTGAGAGTAACCACAAAAAAATATCTGTTCTCATGCACGAGCCACTAGTAGGGATCATACCCATAACCTAGTAGTCCCCAATCATCATCATCATAGTTTAGTTAGAGTTGTAAGCGTCAATCTTGCTAAGTGAAACTGAGGCCAAACCCCACGGATTCACTAGCATACTAGTACACGTCCACCCACCTAGATACCTGGGTTTTCCCTTTGTGCTCAAACAAGTTCAACAATCCAAGAAGTATAGTTTTCATATGTAAATATCAATTTCACATCACACATTAACCAAACATCCCCGTGTACATCACACAATTCAAAAATTCCACTTTTCATTCAAATGCATTTTGAAATCAAACTCACACCAAAATTGCCTACAACACTTTTCACATTTCTTTAACACTTCCACAAATCCTTTAAACGATTTTATAAAACCATTACAAGATATTCAACTCACATAACAGCCTACACATATGTCACATAATACCCTTCTCACCTTCACAATTCATTTTATCAATAAACTCACACGAAACATCCCACACCCGTGTTTCGCACACAAAACACAATTTAGTAAAACATTTCGGCAATTTATAAAACATTCTAAAAATGTTTGACATCTCAAATCACCACTTTACCATTAAAAAACCCACATTAGGTGAACACACTCACCCAAACAGTACATATACACCCTTTCCCAACTTTGTTTAACCAAATAAAACATTTTCAATTTTTATAAAACAAACCCAAGTGGTATAACCATTGTTTGGACACTAAACCCATTTCAAACCCCTCATTCAAAACCAAAATCATACCAATAACAATCCAAAACATAATTTTCAGCCCTAAAACAATTATTAAACCACTCCCAAGTTTTATAAAAATACATCAAATTATACCACAAAGATACACATGAAAAACACATGTTTTCATAAATCACCTTCAAGAAGTAAAACACAGTTTTACACCTTAAACTCAATAAAAAACCACTTTTAAAGGCCCAAATAATAATAAGGAATTACCAAACCAGAATTTAAAGCCCCTTTTAATACTAATAAATCACTTTCATATGTTATAAACTAAACCCAAACATTACCCCAAGAGTCAAACATGAAAAGTACCCAATTTCAAGCTAAAATACAACTAAAAATTAAATGTTTAACCAAATCCATAAAAAACAGTTTTCACACCACAAAAAACAGATTATAAACATACTAAATTAATAAACCAAGCAAGCTAACTCATCATAAAATGGTTACACATGGAATCACCTACCTTTTGAGTCGAAACCCTCAAAACTTGGTGCGAAACCTTAAGCGCACCACCGCCGCACCACAAGGAATATAAATCCAGACCTAGACCACCAAAAATTGACCCAAAAGATACCAAATAAGACCTTAGGATATAACCCTAACTTCTGGACATGAGGAACTTCAAGAAATAGGAAATAAAACTAAAAGATGATGGAAGGAACCAAGAAGGAATTCCCTTACTTGAAATATCTTGAAGAAATTGGCCCCAATCCACCTAACTATGAATCTCCAAGTACCCAAAACTGGTATGGAGGTTCGAAGGAGTCATATTAGGTCATGTGGGGACTGAAATGGGGGGAAAATGATGAAAATTGAAGGATTTATGAAAGATTCATTTTACCTCGTCAAATCTGGTCGATTTGAGAAAGAGTATGAAAGATTTCCCTACTTCGCGGCTCACCTAAGCTCCAAAATTGCGAAACCGATAATGGGGGTGATCCTCGGGCTACTGGATTTGAGAGGAAGGTGGAATCATGGGAAAACAGTAAAAAATTAATGAGATATGGAAAATTTAAAAACAAAATTTAAAGCAGGAAATGGGCCTACGGGCAGGCCCATTACCTAAATCAAAAATCCAAATCCATCATGATTTTGGATTTATATGTGGTCAAAAGGGATATGGTGATTTTAATATATCAGGGTATGCCAATTGGGAAGTTGAATGGGTTTAAAATAGTAAAAATTGAAGGAGTTATAGAAGAAACAAAATTATTTTTTAAATCTGGAATTGAGCTCACGGTTTGGCCCAAATTTTCAAAACCCACCATTTTCACCAAAATGAGTGGTAAACCCCCCAAAAAATCAGTAATGGAAATTAAATGAAATATGAATATATAAAAAAGTCACGTGTGTGACAATTCTCCCCACCATAAAACTTTCCGCCCTCGGAAAGCCACATCAAGGACAAAGAAAAAAAACCAAACCCAACAGAAAGGCAAAAATGGACTCATTTGCTAAGCTTTGCCCCCAAAGGCCAAAACACCTCCAGTGATCCATTAAGGAAGGAATATTTTACAACCAAAACATACACATCTTTACTGAAATGATCAAGAACATTTGGATTTATCCTAAAAGAAAACCCTTCAAACACTATCTGAACAAGGCTCAAGAAATTTACCCAAACAAATAAGAACATCAAACAAGGTTACACTTACTGTGATATAACTAAACCATTGAGAACTCTCCAATCCCAATGTTTACCAAAGGAAGATGTAGGGGGTTATATAGCTCCGAACGAGACTACCCACTTCTAAACAAAGACCAAGGACAAAAGTGAGTTACTGGTTCAAGGATACACAAATGGGCTCCCCACCATAAGAACCAACCATCTTAACTGACCAATATAGGTCGACACAGATAGACCCCAAAACTTAAAGAGTTAGGACAACCGCACGGTTAGCCCACGTAGTTTGGGAAACTATGCTCTAACCATGTGGATCCTTATACCTACATGGTTTTCTGGTGAATTGTTACTACTAAATGTTCACTCAACATGTCTAGACAAATCCAAAATCTTTCCTCAAACCCAAAGGAAACCAAAGGGGAAAAGAAAGTCATTGGGAGATAACATGGGGATGAGGCCCTCCACCTCTTTCCACCAAATGGGAACAAAAGAAGAAAGATGAAAACACCAAATGTTTAAACTATTCCCATCTCTCATACTGAGAATAGTTCTTTGTACAAGGTTAAAAACTACACTGGGATTTCCTTTGACTACGTGTCAGCTTCTATTCAGAACCTATGGCTGGAGCTGGAATGATTGAAGCATCTTCGGCCTCGCAGTTAGGATTTGGAAACCCCCTAATATAATTTCTTCTTTCGATGCTACAAACAACTACACGCAATCCCAAATGGTTTCACCAGGACATAACACACTCCAGAACTCACTTTACCCTAACTCAATATTTCACTGAAATAAGGGCTTATAAGATGCACAAACATCACACCTTGTTTTTTTTTTAGGTGAGAAACAATAGAAGTAAAGGACACATATAAAAACCTTCCTCTAAAATTGAGGATGTCGAGATATACCAAAAGGAGAAACACTTCTGAAAAAAAAAATAGACTCACTAAATGTTGTACAACTTCACCATTACAATCAAACGAGCACGCGACATCACATCATGTCACCGAACATGACCAAAGCGGCTGATAGAAAAAATACAAGGAGGGGTCCTTACACAACACCCCCAAACATCACAACATTCCAGAAAGTGGCCATAAGAGCCTTTCATGTCCATATTTAACACATTGGTGGTTTAACATAAACCCCTTCTTCGAAGAGAGTACGAAGGAATTAGAGTCCCTCTTAAACACTATCCATACTGACAACCCCAGACAACTTTCACCTTCGATGAATTAGGTAGCATAAGAAACTAAGTTCTCTTTAAACCATCCATGAGCACTCTTCTGCAACAAGAGGATCAAAAAAACCAAGAAATTAAATGGTGTAGACTCATTATACAAAGCTCAAGAAAAGATTACTTACATGGATCAACTGGAGGATTTTCCAATGGAAAAAAAATCTGGGTTGCACGTCAGTTGTGCACTAAACCATAATGGGGGTGTACCTTATCCAAAGAGAGAACCCAAGGACCCAACCAAGCTGGTCCATTGGTAAAAACATGCCACAAAACAGATCCAAACTCATTAATGGAACCACCTTAAAGGTGTCCTGAAACATATATCATAGGGGACTACTAACCGGACCTTCTACCCAGATTACCGACCAAACACAAACCCAAAACACAGTTCGAATAAGAGGGGTTCTTGGACTCAAAACATCCCACAACATCAACATTTTCTAAAAACACATAATATACACCATCCCAAACAATTCATCAAGACATCATGTTTTTTTTCTTTAAAAACATTTCTTTGAAAACCAATGGTTCAGCAGTTAGCGTATCCACCAATGGTACCCCATGGGCCTCACACATGCATGTTTCTGTGCCACACCAAGCACCCTCCTCATATTCCTCCCGACACTCATCCAGTAATTCCATCAACCATCCATCATCCCATATAAACCAATGAATGTGGTCTCTCATGTAAATGCCAATGGTTAAAATGAAAATTCTTTCCACTTTTCGAAAAAAAAACGGTCAACCAACCCATCCTTTTTCTCAAAACTGCTAAAAATGAGATCAAAATCTCAATTCACATATTACAACACTATTCATAAGGACATAAATATTTAGAAAAGAACTCACTTTCAAGTTATTCACATCAATTTGAAAACATATCATCCCATTAAAACACCATTTAATTGTTTCAAAAACTATATTGGAAACACTTTTGAAAACCAACTTCAATATGGTTTATGGTTTCAAAAGTGGTGTAAGCACACTATTTTCCATTTGAAAATAATTCGGAAAATTCAGTTCCTCCATTTCATAAATCAAACCATTCCCTCTTTATTTGAAAATCATTTCACAAAAACTTTACGCTTCGTAAAACCAAGTTACTTTAAAACCAAAGTTCCTTGATTTCAAAACTAAAGCACAAAACAATGCGAGAGGAAACTAGTTTCAGTGGGTGACTTGGACATATGGTTAGAAGCCATATTCCATTCACTTCACCATCACAGAGAGTGTTCTAGGGAATATCCCCGACTCCACATGGCTTGTCAGACCCTGCGAGCTCACTGAGACCATTAACCCAACTCTCTTTTCATTTCCCTTAATCATCATCAGACCAAGAAAACCAAAAGACGTAGATAAATCCTGAATTCCCCTAGCGACTTGAATCCCGACATGAGGTGTGGTGATCAAGCACACTACCCATAATCAGAATTTCATGTCTTAATAATCTTAACTCCAGACTATCCTGACTATTTCCCAAATAACATGACTCAAATAGAGTGAACCTCCTCTGATACTATTTTGTCAGGAACCAAATCTTGTCGCCGCCAAAACCGGCACCCGACCTGACCCGTGGAAAGTCCCGAAGGGCGTTCCCGATCCCCACGGGCTGGCACAAGTTCCTGGGTATTAAAAACTGAAAATTGGGAATGATTTACCCGAGTTTTTATACTTAAAACAACAAATGAATCAAAGAAGTCAGATCTGGATTTTTCAAACCAAAACATCTTTTACTAAAATTCAGAACTGAATTACACATTTTTAAACAATGTTTGAACACCATTAAAAAGGTACAAACCCAAGAAAAGACATCCAAAGAACCTCCACATGGAAAGAGGCACCACCCTCAAGCCATCTCCACGACACTACATCACGATGGATCGCTAAAAACCCAAACCAAAGGCATAAAACCTGTACCCAAACCTGTGACATAAAATAATAAAATCTACTTACACCCAAAGGTGTAAGTAGGGTGTGAGCGAAAGCCCAGTAGGATACCACCTCTATGAGATTCCATGTGATAAACATTTCATGACAAAAATCATTACAAGTTTTGTAAATAAGAAATGCTAGTTACAATTTTCTAAAGGATGCAATAATAAATGAAAACAGTTTTCATGTGGGATAATTTTAAAAGAACAACAATTTTAAAATAAATAAAAAATCTACTGAATTTTCAAGCCAACAATACCATATACTGACGGTAAGTACAAAGGATCTAATGAGCACAAGTGATAGGAAATAACCCCTAGGCACTAGCTAGCTGTGGGTCCCAGGTACCTCGTATCTCGGTGAGAGTAACCACAAAAAAATATATGTTCTCGTGCACGAGCCACTAGTAGGGATCATACCCATAACCTAGTGGTCCCCAATCATCATCGTAATATTTTAGTTAGAGTTGTAAGCATCAATCTTGCTAAGTTAAACTGAGGCCAAACCCCACGGATTCACTAGCATACTAGTACACATCCACCCACCTAGATACCCGGGTTTTCCCTTTGTGCTCAAACAAGTTCAACAATCCAAGAAGTATAGTTTTCATATTAAAATATCAATTCCACATCACACATTAACCAAACATCCCCATGTACATCACACAAGTCAAAAATTCCACTTTTCATTCAAATGCATTTTGAAATCAAACTCACACCAAAATTGCCTACTACACTTTTCACATTTCGTTAACACTTCCACAAATCCTTTAAAAGATTTTATAAAACCATTACAAGATATTCAACTCACATAAAAGCCCACACATATGTCACATAATACCCTTCTCACCTTCACAATTCATTTTATCAATAAACTCACACGAAACATCACACACCCATGTTTCGCACACAAAACACAATTTAGTAAAACATTTTGGCAATTTATAAAACATTCTAAAAATGTTTGACATCTCAAATAACCACTTTACCATTAAAAAACCCACATTAGGTGAACACACTCACCCAAACAGTACATATACACCCTTTCCCAACTTTGTTTAACCAAATAAAACATTTGCAATTTTTATAAAACAAACCCAAGTGGTATAACCATTGTTTGGACACTAAACCCATTTCAAACACCTCATTCAAAACCAAAATCATACCAATAACAATCCATAACATAATTTTCAGCCCTAAAACAATTATTAAACCACTCCCAAGTTTTATAAAAATACATCAAATAATACCACAAAGATACACATGAAAAACACATGTTTTCATAAATCACCTTCAAGAAGTAAAACACAGTTTTACACCTTAAACTCAATCAAAAACCACTTTTCAAGGCCCAAATAATAATAAGGAATTACCAAACCATAATTTACAGCCCCTTTTAAGACTAATAAATCACTTTCATATGTTATAAACTAAACCCAAACATTACCCCAAGAGTCACACATGAAAAGTACCCAATTTCAAGCTAAAATACAACTAAAAATTAAATGTTTAACCAAATCCATCAAAAACAGTTTTCACACCACAAAAAACAGATTATAAACATACTAAATTAATAAACCAAGCAAGATAACTCATCATAAAATGGTTACACATGGAATCACCTACCTTTTGAGTCGAAACCCTCAAAACTTGGTGTGAAACCTTAAGCGCACCACTGCCGCACCACAAGGAATATAAATCCAGACCTAGACCACAAAAAATTAACCCAAAAGATACCAAATCAGACCTTAGGATCGAACCCTAACTTTTGGACATGAGGAACTTCAATAAATAGGAAATAAAACTAAAAGAGGATGGAAGGAACCAAGTAGGAATTCCCTTACTTAAAATATCTTGAAGAAATCGGCCCCAATCCACCTAACTATGAATCTCCAAGTACCCAAAACTAGTATGGAGGTTCAAAGGAGTCATATTAGGTCATGTGGGGACTGAAATGGGGGAAAAAGGATGAAAATTGAAGGATTTATGAAAGATTCATTTTACCTCATCAAATCTGGTCGATTTGAGAAAGAGTATGAAATATTTCCCTACTTCGCAGCTCACCTGAGCTCCAAAATTGCGAAACCGATAATGGGGGTGATCCTAGGGCTACTGGATTTGAGAGGGAGGTGGAATCATGGGAAAAAAGTAAAAAATTGATGAGATATGGAAAATTTAAAAAAACAATTTAAAGCAGGAAATGGGCCTACGGGCAGGCCCATTACCTAAATCAAAAACCTAAATCCATCATGATTTTGGATTTATATGTGGTCCAAAGGGATATGGTGATTTTAATATATCAGGTTATGCCAATTGGGAAGTTTAATGGGTTTAAAATAGTAAAAATTGAAGGAGTTATAGAAGAAAAAAATTAGTTTTTAAATCTGGAATTGGACTCGCGGTTTGGCCCAAATTTTCAAAACCCACCATTTTCACCAAAATGAGTGGTAAACCCCCCAAAAAAAATCAGTAATGGAAATTAAATGAAATATGAATATTTAAAAAAGTCACGTGTGTGATAGATCCACCTATTCAAGAAGTTAAACTTGTGATATACCACATGTTAAACATGTAATGTTGGGGAAAACATCTGGGACATGCCTATGTCCTATAATTCCATGCACTCCACATGGGATTCCATGGGCTTCCCCACCCTCTAAAAGCCCTATCATAAGTGTAAGAAACCCAAACGCATAACTGTTTCAGCACCCAAACACACCATAAATTTCCAACATAACTACTCTACCAAATAAAGGCTCATGCCCTCACATGACCCCATGGAATTTCCTGACAGAAGAAGTGTAATTAATATGCTCCCAAGAAGATATGGAACTAGGGAAGAGTTTCACAAACAACATATAAATTTATATGGTAGACCTGATCATGTTAGAAAGTTCTTAGGAAAATCCACATGTGGGGAGACCAAAATACCATCATCCTATTTCGATCATGGAGAAAATATCCCTAAATAAGAGAATGATTTCACCCACTATTAGAAAGTGGGTATACGGGGCAACAATAGCATCACATCATCATACATGGATGTGAACCCCGGTGAAAGAATTATAAACAATACACAAAATTTCATGATCTTGTATTCCTTCTAGATGAAAAACACTAGGTCTACCCTGGATGAAATGTTGGCCTGTATTATGCCCTTTCTCTATAAGTCCTCTAAATGCACCCTTAAGTCGTGATGATCTGTGGGACCCATCCAATATCATAAAATAGATATTGGTTCTACCTAAGTTGTGGATAAATGAATATGTCTATATCCTAATGTGGATGTAATCCCAGAACATTCATAGGAATACTTCTTCATACTCCTCCACCAATATGAGAAACTGATTAATCATATCATCCACTACACAAAAGTTTCATGCCAAATAAATGATGGGTAATCAACTACACTGTTCTATGCATGGGTTCATATTTCATATCATTGACATACCTTCCACTGATGATGGAAAACCATTTCCCATTACTACAACCACACGACATTATCCACCTAAAATATTCTATATGGCTATGATCTATAGTTAAATCGAACACTCCAATATTGATGTCATAAGTACTCATTTCTCCTCCAAAGATGTCCCAAAGGAAAATCATGACTCCAGGAGTCATATAACACTATTTATAAAAAAAATTATCACTAATCCACCCAAGGAGGTTTCTCCATGTGCATAGGTAATGTCAAAGGTTCAACTATAGTCTCTAACTCCCAAACCGAAAAGGATGAAAT
This sequence comes from Viscum album, assembly GCA_963277665.1. Lineage (NCBI taxonomy): Eukaryota > Viridiplantae > Streptophyta > Magnoliopsida > Santalales > Viscaceae > Viscum > Viscum album. The sequence continues at coordinate 490,094,384 of OY728122.1, forward strand.
AACATAATTACTTCCATAAATGTTTATTATTTATGATTTTAATTTATAGGAGACCTAGATCATACCCCATAACACTCCTATAGATTCAGGTTCATGATCCTTGACCAACAGAAGCTTCCCTTACCTATCTCCCCTACCAACCGGAGCCTCCCAATGACCAGCTAGTGGTGTTGGCGATAATAATTAATAACTTATTTCGTCTCTATATACTCTCCCAACACCTTCTCCATATCATCTACCTTATCTACCAACCATATTTTTCCATTTCATCTACCAAGGAATCCCATTCATTTACTTTTTATCCTCTATAGGGTTGGTTGGAAAATACCACATGAGATGTCTAATGACATTATAATATTTACATAAACTCTCTATTGGATTACCATAGGCATCATATGATCATTAAACTGAAGAATACATGTCCTAGAATCCCGTAAAGAAACATCACTCACATCCATGTCCATGTGTGTTTTGACAGATCCCCATTGTTGATGTCTCAACATATATGTTACCACTGTTGGAACTAAATAGTAGTGTCTACTGAGACAAGAAATGGTTGAATACTAATGTACGACATAAGTCCTTAGTGTAGGCATGCATTCATAGAGTTATCTTAGTATCTCATATGTCTATGGGTATTCCTCACTCGATCATCCAATTCTGAAATAACATAGCATGCAATTTATCCAATGAGTAATGAGATAGGGTGGTGCGCCTCAGTGAATACTTAAACACTGTCTAACTACAGTGATAGATCTATTCATTATCCATGATGTACACAACCCAAAATGTAGATGGACAAAAATTCACTCTGAAAAGCAGCTAGATCTAGGACCACACAAGAATCACCTCATCATACAACTAGGACAATAATCTCACCATCCTTATACAAATCCATATAAAAGGATGACATTAAGGATGAACATGTATTTTCCATGAGTCCTAGATAATTTAATGTGCTCAAAAATACACATCAACCAAGTCCTCATACACCTATGGTTAGCCTCGCCCATAAACATGAGGGGTCACTATCTTTGTAACTCATGAAGAAATATCATCATGAACACCTCATTATATTCTACTACTTGTACCATATATTCCCTGATAGGTGGTGGTTTGTCTGGTTCACTACCTATATATATCACCTCTGGTACATGTTCATGTATCAAACCATCATCACCTTTGTAAGCGGAGTGTTGATCTGAACCTTCCTTTCTTCTTCAACATTAGAGGGATTTTTCGTATCCCTTTGTCAGTTTTTTCGGCCAGATGACAAAACATTCTGCATTTGATGAAATTAATGGTTCCCTTGAGACAGTCACCAATATGCTTCATCACACAATTTTTTCAAAGGGGAAAGTGAATCTTCATTCCTTCATGAAATATGGTTGACGATCCACCCATGTTGTTCTCCATTTTCTGCTTCTTGTCACTAGGTCTATGAGACCACTGAGAGTCTCCAATATTCATTTCAACCTTGAGGGCACAACTGACAATATCCTCATAGCTTTCGAAGTCTCAAATCACCAACACTTTTCGTAGACTCGACTTTAGTATGCTAAATAAGCGATCCACCTTGTATTGAATGTTCATGACAATGCCAGAGGCATACCATCCAAGCCTTGTAAAGTTTGATTCTTACGCCCTAATGGACTCATCTCCCTTTTTCATGAGTCCAATGAAATGTCTTTCCATCTTGAGATAGAGGGTTAGAGGAAAATATTTGTTGAAAAACATCATCTTGAATTCCTCCCATTCTATGGAATCAATTTTCTCTTGGTATTTTGTAATCTTGATCAGTCTCTACCACTGATCAGCTTCCCCATAAAAATTATAGAGTGCGAGTATGACTTTCTTTTCTTCCGAGCACTGGATGATAGAGAAAATCCTTTCAATAGAGTAAATCCATTGTTCTGGGTGGAGGGGATCAGAAGACCCGCTAAACATGGGAGGCCTTTGTCGCATGAAGGATTCTATGGAAACTTGCTCTTTTCATGGAGGTGGGGGATATTCCACATGATTCAAGTTATTATTCATAACTCGAGCTAGCTGATCAAGTACTACCAAGAAGTTTTGAGCACCCGCTTCTATTACATCAGGCATGCCATTAGGGCATTCATCATATTTCCTATCACATTGGTTGTTGGAACGTGTTATTCTATTTCCCTCCATTGACTATGAAAAAGAACGTATAATTAGAGGTCATGAATACATAGCTATTGAGCTTAAAAATATTTGAACATAAAAGTATGAAGTTATAAAGAATACGTATATCCTAACTTGTTATTCCTTAGGTTTATATCTAGGTGATCCTCGATCTATTTCATAAAATATATTCTTATGGGATTCTTTTTATCCCTTAATAATTGTTTGTACTAAGCTCGTGAATTTACCAAATCATATCCCCTAGGAGTGTCATAACCAAGAGTGCAGCAAGGCCCATTATTGTGCACCAGTTCTTATTCAAGTGTAGCTCAGAGCGGTGTTTTCATGTTTTACCACTAGATACATATGTACCAGAGCCGCCTCTACCTATTCGTATCCATACAGGGATATATTTTCTTGACAAACCACTTACTCTATACTCACCAAAATTTAGGACTGTTTTATTTTACATAGTCTCATCCTTAAGGTTATCACTAAGGTTCTCTATTCCAAATCGCCAAAAATAACTAGACCATCCTATGATACCAACTGTAATTACCCGAGCCTTTTACATAAAATATTTCACTATTTTAAGTATAATTAATCATCAGAGACAAGCCAAGGATCGTTAAGTCCAGTGTCTTGGATGACTAGGTACATATAACATAAAACATGGAGCTAAAAAAACATCTTTATTTAATCTTCATAAAAAGAATCTACTTCCTTTGAGCCCTTCCATCTGCATAGGGTACCCTGTGGAACCCATGAACAAAGGGATGAGGTAAAAAGCCCAGTAAGTGAAAGAACATAAGGATACATCTCAAGAACACAAGTTAGGAGGCATGAAATAATGATATCCAAATCATGAAACTGATAAAATCATTTAATATAAGCATGGGATAATATAAACATGAAATCATATAGATGTGGCAGAATCATAAGTCATATCTTTAGTATGGGTCAAGGCTAACCGCAAATCCTGTTTCACATCACATCTCATGAGACTTAACCTTACCCAATGCATTGGAGCACAATCTGGGTGCACACATATCAACATTTTCATGAGTATTCCTGCACCATATATATACTTACTACATATACAATCATACATAATCAACCATACACAATCATAGGGGTACCCATGGAAAGAATTGGGTACCACAATCATGACATAAATCATAACCAATGGACGTATCATGAAAATGACCTTGTAAGGAAAGAATTAGAAAATAAATGGAATTTAATAGGGTAAAATATTCATATATCATGGTATGTGGTGTCAAGTATAAGCGACAATATATGAGAAATGTATTTTAGAAACATTAGAATTAAGACATTTTTGTGTGGTTTTAGGGAAAATACTATAGAGCTTTTAAAATTGTAAAGAAGACATACTTTTATATAAAACCAGAATTTAACCAAGAAGGTTTTCATAATAAAAATACAAAATATACAAAGATAATGGTGTCTTAAAACAGATGATATAGTGCACATAAAATTGGGTTAAAGTTTTGGAAGTTCTATTAAAACAAGTGTGCTTATTGGGAAGTATCAAAGTGAGATTCACTTAAAAGAATGTATATCCCCGAAAGAGAATGAGAGATGGATATTGGAACATGAGTTTGGATCATACAAACATAATTTTGATGTTCTACATAAAATAAAATACAAAAAAAAATTGGTAAAAAGAAAGATAGATCAACCTGAAGGAATAATGTAAGTTCAGGTAGAATCCATCATGGTTTATTGGCATGGTATCCGGTGTAACTAAGTAGGCTTGATGAGATACATAAGGGGTTTCTAATCACTTATAAAACATTAGGGAAGTATGGGGAACATGTATAAACATACCCCATCACTTTGTATTACTCAAAAAGTCATAGCATAGAGAACAATATTTATTAAGAGTAAAAAGGGGAGGATCCCTTACCTTAAATACATTGGTGTTATCCACTTCTTATTAAAGACCTGAATAAGCAAATTAGGATTATTAATTAGTAAGTCCAGAACCTATTATATATTCAATTTATTTATTATAACCCTTTTTAGTTCATTAAAATTATTTTTGATTAGTTACAATGTTCAATTTCATTGTCCGGGCTCTTTTGTTTACATGGATTTAAAAGATCGGTTCATTTATATTCATGTTTAGATTAAATTCAAGATGAAAGTAGTTGTCCGGAATTGAAGTAATATTCTTTATTTCATATCCATAATATTACATGGTTTTAAATTTAATTATGTTACTTATAGTGAAGTCAAATTATTATATATATAACCATAGTGATAACCATTTTTGTTAAACGGAGATTTGATTACAAAGAATGTGTTTTTCTTTATAAATTAATTCCATTTGTACCAAAGGATTACATAACCAAAAAAATATGATATATTACATATATAATAATCTGGTTAAACCATAACACAAATGGTTTCATTAATATAATTAAATATAATAATAGAAATTGATAAATTGTTATCCTTGAATGTGCTAAATTAGCACATCTCAAACGGTGCTTTCATTTCATTCAAATAAAATGGTCGGGAAAGGACAGAAGATAATGAAATATACCACTATCATAAAGAAATTCCATTACATGTATGTTACTGGATTTATCATACTATTATGGTGAAGGGATGTGAGTAAAGAAATAAAAAAAATAACATAAAATAAAATAAGAAATTGGGAAGAGGAATTTACCTCTTGAGACTTCCTCCTTTAAGAACCACTTATGGGGAGAGGATTTGGTATTTTGAGGATGCTGAGAGCTTTTGGACGTGGGGGAGGACCTTGGGTAGAAATTTGGGCAGAATAATGGCAAGGCACATGGCTTGAGAGGAGTGAAGAGAAGAGGGAGTGAAGTGGGGCTTATAGTGGAGGAGTGGAGGGATTTCATAATATTATAATCATTAATTTATTATTTATTCCCATGACAAGGAATAGTAAGTATTCCATGTCCAAGAATAGTTATTTTATCATGTGATCCCAAACCAAGTGGGCTTACATGATTATAACATCATCGATGACTCAATTAATCCATTATTTAGCAGTTATTGTGAATTATCATATTCTACTATTCATAAAAAATCAAGTATTTCATAAAAATCTCAAAAATTCACCCCAACCATTTTTCAGCATGTAGAATAAAAAAATGAAGTCCATTTTTCAAAAATAATTTTCTAAATATGATTATTTTAATATTTAATTAAAATAAAAATTTATTATCAAAACCATTGTTAAAACATTCATTAACTTATTCTAAAATATAGGTATATCATACTTCCAACTTGAATATTATTTTTATACCACCATAGGTGAGGTTTCTATTCATTAGTGTATATCACTATTCATAAGGGTATGTTAATATTCATTAGGGTAGGTTACTATTCCCCAAAAATTATTTTGGTTTTATTAGTCTCCAAAAAACATCTTGAACACAACCGTGTTTGTCTGATTTTCAAAATTGCAAACACAGAAGTGACAAAATTATGATTAAAGGTCACTTATCACTTATTAGTTCCTTATATAGTGATTTCATGGGATTTTATGACATAATTTTTAGAAGGGAATTTCCATTGAAAAACTTTGGGTCATTACAATATGAGTAATGAAATTGTTTTCGATTTGAGGGAAGATGAGATTTATATACGTCATGACCATAAATTAATAACATATAATTATATGGGATATAATACTGTTATTATATAATAAAAAATGGTTTATTTTAAGGATGTGGAATTGTAAATAATACAAAATATATATTGTCATATATTTTAACACTTCTCATACCACATATTTATTATTATAGCTAATTTATTTCTTTAGTGGGATTAAATCAAAAATAAGGAATCTATGATGTGATTATGTAATTTGGGATGTCATTGGGTGAGGTATTTTTGTAGAAAAATTAATTTGATGTTGTGATGAAGAGAAGAGAGTAAGTGAACTTTAATAATTGAGGGGAGTGGAAGACATCAAATATTTGAAAAGAAAAAGGAGTAACAGAATTTTTCACATAAAAAAGGGATCAAAATGATGTATTTTAAAAAATATTCATTTCAATGTATAAATATGTCCATAAAATGGATTTTTGATATGATTGGATTATTTTAATCTACATCTTCTTAGATTAAATTTTGATAAATTAGTCTTTACATGAACTACTGTAAATAATTTTTACTATTTTTACTATTAATTATTGTGAAAAATGAATATATCCTTATTAGATAATATAAATAATCCTGATCCAAAATATAGAATCCAATTTTACAAAATTTAATTCAATGAATTTTTTAATTTTAATTCAAAATTTATCTAATACATTAGACAAGAATATGATTTTTCAAAGAGAAAATTTTGAAATGATTATAGTGTTTTTATTTAAATAATCTACATTAAGGTGATTAAAATGACATAAATTTGAATAAAAGATATATAAATTAACTAATTTAACATTTAAACATATTTATATATAATTTATCTTATTAAATAATTTAATTTAAACGGTAGTTTTCAATTAAAACTATTTATTTTTCACTATTCATAAAAAAAATTAATCATTTCATAATTTTGTTTAAAATTCAACCAAAGATAATTTGGGAATGTAAATTTTAAATGGTATTTCTATTTTTAAATTAAAATTTTCTAATAGTGCTAAATTGTGATATGAAATTATTCATAGAATGAGTAAATACATGACTATTTATAGAAATATAGTTTTTCAGAAAACATTTCTTTTTCATTATAATGATTCATAATTTTTTTAATCAATAGAAAAAAATTATTTTTTTTATAAATTCGTATACAATATAATTTTTTAATTTCGTTTTTTGTATTTATAATTTCTAACTTAACTATAAATTTATAAATTTAATGATTAAATAATAAAAATTTAACAGAGTATCTTTTTTCGTCCAAACCTTGTGTTGCATGAATTACATGCTATATAAGATATTGATTATTTTACAAAATAATTTAACAATAAAGTATTAGTGTGTTATATTATATTAAATGAATGATGTCATGTTTGATTCACTTTATCTAACATTATTTTCCTATTTTTAAAATATCTAGGTGTTACAGTGTCAAAAATTATACAATCAAACAATAAATACATGAAATTTAACCACTTTATCCTGTAGATAAAGGATTTTAATTCCCTGTAATATTTTAACAACTTGTTAGAAACATGAATGTAATATTACATACAAGATAAAATAATAAATAGTTTATAGCATTAATCATTTCCTCAAGAGACTCCTCCAAAATTTTTTATTTCTAATATTGAGAAACATAATCATACAAATATATGAAAAAGGTTTATTAGGGTAAGAAATATGATATGAAATTATATATCATAGAATGGAACAATAATATATATATATATGTTAATTTCCTCAATTGTCAACACACACATGTGATCACTCCGTGGAATGTCCAAAAATGTTTTACCATCTAATGAATCACATCATAGAAACATGGTAATGCATATAAGATGGGTATGGTATATCGTCATGATTCATTATATCAACACATGTGAAAATGTAAAAATGGACTCCTATGTTATATTAGAATAATATCTGAATAAATTATTACAAATTGGTCAATGTTATACACACATATACATTTTTCCCATAATCAAATTTTCCCTTATTCTCCTAGGTCTCATGAATGGGAATGAAACATTAAAGAGTGTGAATATCATATTATTCAGACATTATTGATCAAGCCTTATCTATTAGTATCCAGAATCATGCCCCTGCATAGGGGTTAATCATGACCCATGGAACTATCTCCATTTATAGAACTCATGGTTATATATAATTTCTTTATACTAAAGTATTATTAATTAAATAATCACTATAAGTTAATCATAACACATTTCTAATTTATGGGTCCTTCTACCATTGTGGTGAATCCCATAACTCATTTTATAAAATTTTCTTAGTATCACATGTTAGAGTACACATGGCCTATAAGATATCATACACAATAAAATAATGACTAGATATCACTACTTAATAAGAACCATGAACTACTATCCCTGGAATTTCATTATTATACACTTTGCAACATTCCATGATAAATCTGTATGACACATTATGATGGTAAATTCAAATTAAAAAAAATAAATTATATATTTTAGAGTTATTCAACATAGTAACATTACATTTCTTAAATAATGTGGGACAACATAAATAACTAATAATGGGTTATCCTATATTGGGGATGAGAGAAAACCACATCTAAATGGGTAAATTCTATGATACCCTTTAGAATATCAAATAATCATAAAAATGAAATGAAAAATATCTAAAATGACAGGGTAAAAGAAATCATGAAAGGGGGCAGGAGGAATATCATTAAATATGAAACTATCAAACCACACCCAAGATTTTCTAGATCATAAGAGAAATATGGTATGTATGTTTTGGATAACCCCTACTAAATGATTCATTTTCATCCAATGCAATGGGTGGATATCCGCATTTAAATTATTAAAATAAAAACATTTCTATGTATCAATGAATGGAACACTGTGTCACAACATGATTTTTGCAGCTCCAACCCCTAACCAAATTTTCTCATCCTAAAACACCTCTTCCAACCCCCATGAAACTATTTTACATTATGAATTTAAAATTAATTATGTTAATGGGATGTTGTTAGACCATAATATTTTCTTAAACACCCAACCACTCCTCTAACAACCTTCAGAACTCCTGTTATTTCACCTTATCCATAATCGCATAAATACCATTCATGGAAGCTCAAACTCTTGGAAAAAATTTACAATTCTTTATCCCAAAATATATCCTTACAAATTGAAATTTCAAATTTCCCATTAAATTTGTATTCCATAAATCTTATATCATTTACAAAACCCCTCTATAATACTTCTCATCCTTGAGATGATTTTGTAGAATTTTTATCACATCACCTAATTTTCTATGATAATCATTCCAAAGTAGTTCTATAAATTCCATCCCTGAACAACAAATCACTATCCCTTTGATGTTCTAAAATATGAAATCCTATCACTCTCCCATTATATAACTATATAGACAATCATACAATTTTGATACATATGCTTGATCTCTCCCAGCATCTAGACTATGATCACCACAAACATTAAACTAACCCACCGAAGCAACCTTAATTGATTCATCTCAATTCATATTGGTTCTCCTAACTATAAGAATAAAAATTCATAAAAATATTATATATGTCAAATGAATCATTGAGTTTTTTTTTATCATTCACTACCAAACACAAGTTACAATATAAAGAGTATACACAGAAATCATGTTTGTATACAAATCTAGGCCATTAGGTCCCCCCAACAAATAAAACCAAATAAATTTGAAAATTCCATAATGTTTATGATATATTATTAAAAAATTCAATCAATGATGATATGTAAATAATGATTCATTTCCTAACCACTACATACAAGTTTACATAGAACATAAATCCTTACTTTTTCAATCATATATTGGAAATGGTTCCCAACCTAAGATATTGACACTCCATAATGAAAATTATCATCATTATTTAATCCTTTTATGAATAGTTAATTCATATAAATATCATTATTTTTTTACAAACTAAAAACACTATAATTTCTCTTGTAATTTCACAAACCAATTTCACCAGCCACATTATTTAATCATGTTTCAATGCTCCAACAATTCGAACACCATAACCCGCAGACCAATTTCTCCACATGTATGAAGCCTATATATTCTATCAAACAAATTCTATATGTGATGAAATAAAAATAATTAATCATCAATCTAGATACTAATGTGACTATAACACATCAGCCAGTTGAGTCACCACAGTTCTCAAATGGCCAGTCTTAAGTGACACCTTAACCCTTCCAACAAGGGAAATAATTCACAAGATACCAGATCAATTATACCCACTAAAGGTAATATACATATATGTCACTTCACAATGATTTTTGTGGTTCACCCAACCCCAAATTAGTCCATATATGAATGATATTTCTAATAATGACAATGTATTCAATCTAATTGGTAGGAAACAAACTGTGAACTATAGACAGTTGGGATGCAATGAACACATTAATCTGCATTCAATAATTAATTCATAATGTGTAAAACCTTTTGATGATGCTTAATAATTGTTTAAGACATCCAATAATGATTAATATAGTTTCCTCATGAATTATTATCTAATGAATCAAGAGATTCCAACTATTGAAAAAATCAGTTAGAACACCCTATTGTCCCCAAATCCATTATTGATGGAATCTTCCATTATGTTGACATATACCCTCATATAAATGACTAGACTACCAGGTAATATTTGTATCATTCGAAACACACTTTTCATAAAAATAAAAGGATATCATGAAATAAAAATCATTATGACATGCCACCACTAACTCTTTCACCTTCACCCATAAAACCAAAACATTATCAACATTCTTCTCATTAACCTTCTCCAAATATTAAAAAAACATCAAGACTAACTAATTCATCATATCTCACACTTCATTGATTTATAGAGTTTACCCTGATTGAACCGTCATTTTACAACTATTTTATTCTTCATCTAAATATTGGACCTCGATGTAGGAATCACATGCCTCTTTAGCTTCCCATACAATAATGTATTAGCTCTAGAAACTAGATATCTCACTGTTCGCCTCTATAGTAGATTATTACATTGCTATTAATATCTAGTTTCTCTACCTATCACATTGGGGTTAATTAAAATCACATAGCATCAACCCCCAGTCTAGACCACCAAAGGAAAAACATATTGGATCATCCATTAGAATTAATTGAATATTTCATTATGATGTTACAAGGTCGACAAACCAAGATTCTATGATTAATTCTACAGGAATATATTAACATCTAAAACCCTAACTTGTATTAAATTACTTGTACATAAAATTATTTATACTAGAAATATACAAGATAAATTTCAAGTCTATCCATTAATACTTTCAGTGATTACACTCACGAAAATTCATTTTTTATCAATGATAACTGACACAAAGACATTATATGTGGCTATCCTATTAAATGTAAGGTCTTAACATGGATTCCTTCACATAGAATTGGATATAGACTCACTAGTAACTGTTGTCTCATATTTAAGTCCATAATGAATTATATATAACATTCACAATGATCATAATGGTGAAAATAAAATGTATGTTGATTTAGTAATATTTCCACAAACATTCCATTATGAATTCATTCTAAGAGTATCCTGTTGAGAGGTTATAGATATCGACATCAGTTAATCAACATGACCAAAGTTTCTATGTGGATAACACAACATAGACTATAGTTAGAACCATAATTAATCAGACCATTCAGGTGGATTCTCACTAAATGTTATTTACTTAGGTAATTAATTCTTGAAAATGATATTATAGTGGAACTACAAATTTTTTTATAGAACTAATTTATCACCATTGCGTTGGTGAAATAGACTATAGTCTTATAAGACCTATTAATAATAGTAGATTGCAATATTGGTTTATAAAAATCTAATTTCATATAATTTTTTTAAATCATAGTATTAGTCATTGAATCAATTAAAATATGTCTTCTATTAGTAGTATAATCGTATACAATCATCGTATTTTTCAAGAGAAACATATGGGTGGAATATGATGTAAGGGAAATAAAATGATAATATGATCATTTGTAATACCCATATGAAATAAAAATCTTAATATCCATTTCAGTCACAAGATGTGAACACATATGATAATATTGAAAACAATGAAAATCATCTCATTCTCATGTAACATAAAACTACCTTGAAAATGGGGTTCATGATACACGAGGTATAGTTTCAATACAAAATCCAAAAAATTCAGATGTCACATATCCTTGAAATCGCTAAAATATAAAAAAGTCTCATGTTCCCGGAATCCATTCTATAAAATCACATCTTGAATCCCATAGCTTAGTCAAGAATTCCACTTAACAACTATCACACCTGTATGAATTCTAGCAGCATTTATCTAGCATTTTGGGTGTATCGTGGAACCCTGGGGAGACTACACCCTAAATAAATTTTCATAATAACAAATAAATAAACCAACAGATAACAATTTACAATTAGAATAATTTTAAACCTATAAAAGGCTATCTTTGGTAATAAATATTGATAAAATATACACAAATGGTCATATAAAAATCAAGACACTCATCTCCCACAAGGGAAGTCACATCCATGATAGGATTAAATAAATATACAAGTAGATCTATAACTTAAATCCTTAATTAATCATGATATGTAGTATTGTAGTGGACCATATCACCTAGAAATCATCATAGTCTTTAGATAAACATGGTTAAAAAATTAGTAAATAATTATCATGTACCCAAGTGACAAGGATTTGAAAACATGATTTTAGTAAAACTCATTATGTCACCATTTATGTGTTATAGTAACAAAAGTGTAAAACATTTTTTATATTCATATGTTAAGAAAAAGAAAAGGACATTAACAATAAAAAATAAAAAAATGGAATATAATCCCCAAAAAATAAACGAGTAACAAACACTCATATATTGAGCTTCCATGTAATTATAATGAAACCATAAACCCCTGGTTGTTCCTTCTTCTCCTTGATTCATGTATATATGTAAATATGGATGTAATCATATATCATCAGAGATCATAACAAAATTTACAATTACTCTATATAGTTGACACCCTACACCAGTTTTTCCATGTTATCTCTTTTTAGAGAAACTCTATATCCCTCCTTGATTGTTTTATTAATCAGGAATAGCTCATGACCCACCAAGAAGGAAGATATTTTCCATAAATGATGTTAAGTTCCACATTAAATTGTTTACATAATTGGATAATCAAATCACCTATTCTTATAATTATAACACATTTTATTGTAAAAAAAATACTGAATTCAAATGCATAGTAATCTTAGACATCCACGATATGATCATTATAGAAACAATACTATAAAAACAATTCATTATTTGTAGATTTCATCATGACAGTGTGATTCCCTTCTAAAGGGTTGTTTATCTAAAACATAACAACCTGTTTATCCTTATCCTTAAATCATATTTCCCTAAGAATTAACATACCCCTAGAAACTATGTATCATAGAAGGTTACAATATGTAAAATGAAGATCTATTCTCAATAGGCTACACACATTAACCCACACATGACAACTATAAATCATGGTCAAAAAAACAATGAGAACACACGTATCATATAATTGTAGAAACTATATAGATAAAATATTGAGTATAATTTCATGAGTCGTAATAGGTACACATGTGATCATGTTTAACACTTTTTATTAGGTTACTAAAGGACGCTCATGGAATAAATTAAATTACATAGTCTCGAGAGCCACAGACACACATGTGGTCAATCCATTAAACATGGTAACATCAGTATAGGAATAATATATGACAACCACACCTCAAATTTGGTCAATTAAATATATTTCACATAGTAGTGATCAAGACTCATCCATTTTTGGATATCCTCAATCCAACGTATAATGGATTTTCATAACCCTTGGAACCATGTCTAATTATATTCGGTACAGTTCTTCTTATTAGTTAAGACATCAAGAGTACTAATTAAATAATTATTACATGTTATTAAAAACCTATTACAAATTTATAGTCTAGTCGCCCAAAGTGGGGATCACCTTAACTATTTCTATTAAACAATCATTTTACCCTAGGGTAGAGTTCATGGTACCACAAAAATAAAATGAATTAAACAAAAAAACCATAAAAATATCAGTAGATTTTTCTCATTCAAATATGTCTATTTAGACTCCATCAGTCTCCATTATTTCCTAAAAATTATTATTAAATCCAAAGTAATTAATTATTAATCAATTATAATTAAAATAATTATAAAAATATAAACACATTCAGAGGTTAATAATAAAAATTCCAAATTAATTACCATATATCACCACATATTTAGAACCATGAACAAACATCTCTAGATGTTCTCTAATATATCATTGACATCATTTCAAGAAAAAGTAATATAATGATGTAATAAAAAAGGAAAAATTAAATAACGTAAATTCTAAATTATTGAGGAATTCAACCTGGTGACATACCAACACTGAAATACTACACAGAGACATGGATACATGGTCTCAAGTTCCCCATTAACTAGGAAGACTGAAAACAACATAAAAATACTCTTTTCCATGATAACAAGTATAATTAATTGAAATAACTATATTAAGAAATTATTAGTGAAAATAAATTCATAATTCGGGAGGAGGAGGATCCTTTTCTGAAACAAAATAGAATAATATAAAAAACCATCCTCATTATAGGAGACAAAATGGAGGGATGCTCCAAATGCTCCCTCCATTATATATCATAATAATCTGATGTAGATAGGGTAAAGATAATTTAAAATAATTAAAAAAATTCATCTTTCTCATCTTTGATGACATGATGCTAGGATACATGAAATTAATTTTTAGGTATCACCCCATAACTGCATTTTCACATCCTAAAAACCATTTATACACCCAATGAAAATATTTTATGTCCTGAATACCCTACTCATGACATGTATGTGTAGTTGTTTTACCATAACGTGGTCTTTTTCTTCTGACCACTGCTTATAAATACTCTCAAATTCCTAGGTTATTGCATAATCCTTATTCCATATACAAAATAACCATTCAAATACACATATACATTATGATCCTAGTTGTGAGTCTCATTTATCAAATTGAATATCATAAAAAAATAATTAAATTTCTATTGATATTTTGTAACCATAATGGATTGGGGAATTTTATTCTTAATGTCTAATTATAGCATAAAATGTGTTCCTAGAATATAATGTTCATGAGAGGTGTGTAATTGATTAGTTTTACAAATTATTAATTTTTTTCATGAACATAAATATAAGTATAGATGATATGAATTTAGAATGGTTTGAAATTGTATAAGTTAATGGGAATATAAATATATTGTAAAATTCTTTTTGACTACTCAAAAATATGCAAATCATAAAAAAGTATTAATATTTAATGTAAAAAAACATACTGTTGAAAAATTGGATGATATAGAGGCATAAGATAAGAAATCCATACGTACCCAATTACAAAATTATTTGAATATTCATGTTCTTAAGCATTATAATTAATTCTATTATGACCTAAAAAATTAATAGTATTTAATTATTTATCATAATAATCTATTATAGATATGTTTTAGTTCCAACTTATATAATATTGTTTTAATGAAAATATTCTATAATAAATGATTTATTGAAATAAATTCCATATTCCCACTAATTCAGAGATTTAACAACTTAACAAAGAAAGTAAAAATTACATTAGGATGTTTTATGAATTAAAAATAAAATAAAATCCATTTTCATACAGAAAAAAAATATCTAAAAAATAATACAATTATAGGATTTCAATATATCACAATTTAATGGATCAAAATTATTCATTTACTTTCACATTACATTATATTTTAAAATTAATATAATGTTAATCTTAAAATATAATAAAAAAACTAAATGCACTGCATATCTTCTAAAAGTGATTTAATGATTATTGTTTTTATAAATTTCATGTCTTAAATAAATTTTTATATATATATTTCACAATAAATAAGCTTCAGAAATTTTCTATGTTTATTTATTTCTCATTTATTTAATTCATTCAATTATATGTGATTGTATCACTCCGTTAAGAATTCTATAAATTCTAATACATCCTGGGTTGACTAGAATTTAATGTTTATAAAGGGTATATTAGAGAATATATTATTCTTTTTGTTAAAAAATTTCACTAAAATAAAAATAAAATAGAACTATAAATAATAGATAGAAATGTATATTGATAAATGGATAATGGATCTAGAAATTTTCAAATAAATAAGTACATAACAAGTACTTGATAATTGAGTGAGGAAAAATGAGTGTATGTTTCTTTATTTATACATGGGGTGACTGGAATCTCCAGGAAAAACCATGAATTTTATATCAATAACTATTTAAATAGGACAACTACACCCCATAATTCCATACTATTCCCCATAGTATTCGTAAAATATTTTGGGGGCTATTATATTTCTATAATGGCCAAGACATCCCTGATCCATTAAAATGAAAAAATCTCATGATTGAGGTGTTATGGGAGGCAATAATGACTCATTTCAAGAGTTTTTTAAAATATAGATTTTTTCAATGGTAGATAATTTTATAGTGATTTGTTCACTAGTAGGTGGTGATGGTAGGTTACACTATTCAGTTAGGACTGGTGAGTCAGAAATGAGACTCACACAGTTGATTTACAATAGTGAGTCATCGACTATTGGATGAGATGGTAAGTAACCATTAGAGATTCATCCAAGGAAAAATCAGCCAACTGTAACTCAACAACTGGTGATTAATGATGGTGACCTTCCTAGAAAGAACTCATGATAGTGACTCGTAAAACCATGACTTGAAACAATGACTCGTCTAATGGTAAGTCACAATGGTAGGTCACCAGTGATGAAACACGATAGTGACTCATATAATAGGGACTAATCTGATTGTGACACATCCCATGGTGATTCAACCAATGGTAGGTCACCTGACATTAATTCATCCAATGGTTGGTCATCTAGTAGTGACCAATTTTCATAGTTTTTTCCAATTTCAAAATAATTGGATGCTTTTCCGATCTCACCCCTACAATTTATTATTTGGTAAAAAAACTAATTTAATACCTTATTTGTGTTATTTTGAATCCATTTTAAATGATATAAAATGTATCTTTAATTATTAATTCTTAGGAGGCTTTTTTTATAGTTAAAATTTGTTGTCATGATCATTATCCAACATTAACAGATTTTGAAACCATTTCTTCTATTTATATATGATTTGACCTTTCTAATGATGAAACCCATTACTCCATGTATGATTTTGTTTACCCATAATAGTGATAATCCCCATAATCTTTTTCCAAATGAGATCATGCACTGTGTAGTGGGCATCACATCATATTTCCCTACAACCTTGTTTCCCCCCTTATTGGAGCAAGGAGGTGGTGAGGATCATCAGTTTCTTGAGATAGGGATCCCATTATACTTCTTATTTGTGTATCATGCGGGTGGGTATATGAATTTTTCCCATGTGATGGAAGTTGTATTCAAATTAAATAATGATGATGGAATCATCTTTAAGCTAATTAAAAAGGGATGGGGAAAGTGGTGCATTCATATGTTTTATTTTTTATTAATATTGTGAGTTTTATGGATTAAATGCCTACTAAAAATCATGGTGGTTGGTTGCCTTGTTTTCACACTCGAGATGAATTGTGAATGATTTTGTTTTTGGTGACGTGTTTAACGGTTGTATATACATGAAACCGATTAACTAAGTATATTCTATTATATAAATGGATTCACTAGGATCAAACTTGTTCCACTATCACCCCTACATTTAAAAAGATGAATCAATGAACAAGATCCTATTTAAATATAGAAGTTGTTCGTTGTATGGTTGTGTAGAGTTGTTGTTGAGGGTACGATTGTTTTTGGGGTGGTTTTGGTTGTGTAATGGAATCTCAGCTTGAGAGATTGATTGAATATGGAATGGATGAGTAGTGTTGTGTAGTTGGAGTAAAATTGGGTTGTTTAGTTTTGGTTAATATAGTGGAATGAGCATAATGATTATAAAGAATGATAATAGTAGATGATAGAATGGGCATAACGTGGAGAAAAATATAGAATGGTCTATTATGGACTTTTTTCTTCCTCTATATGGCTTGTATTGTTTTTCATGTGATGAGATATTCTTTTTAGTTACCTGGGAATGGATGGAATTAATAAAGGGATTTTATAATAAATAAATAAAATTTCTCAAATGAGTTGGATGGGGTTGTGAAAAAAATTGTAGCTTGTTGTGTAGTTTTGAATTTAGAGGTAGCAATAAAAGTAGTTTTGAGGGATTTTTTTTAAAAAAACACATAGTTTGGGCTGTGTGATTGATATATATATATAGTTGTAATTTATGGTCATTTATATATGCATCCCACCATAGTTGGACAATATGATCTAAACACCCCCATTTTCATAGGGTAGGGTGTCTTATCGCAACACCCCGGTGGGAGGATAAATGATTGTTTATTTTCTCTTCCCTGCTCCCTATTATAGGATTTGGTAGCCTAAGACTCTTCATGAAAGTTGTGGTGTTGTTTTGAGGATCGGGTGTCTATTTGTGAGGTAGGCTATCCCAGGTGTCTATAGGATGAGATGTGGTGCACTTTCTATGTGTCATCTGGTAGAAGTGTAGTTCTTTCCCAGGTGTCTACGTTTTGGAATGTGTTAAGGTTATGGCCTAAGTGTTTGTGAGTGGGATTTGGTGACCTTCATATAATTCAAAATATAATAGTAATAATATAAAAATAGAAAATTCTTACAAAATGGATCCCCCAACACCATTCAACATAATTTAACCAATTATTATCTTTGATTTTCCTAGAAAACCCATGAACCATAGAAGAAAAATGAAAACCCCTCTCTCCTGATACACAATTGAAGAAAAATGAAGGGAATCTGAACTCGATGAAGATATTCAACTAATACATGCACTATATGGAGAATAAGAATGCATAAAAGTGACCATCACACCACTAGAATTGTGGATAAACATATTTCAGACCAAAATATTATGAAAAAACATCCCAAAAACTAAAAAAAATCCATAAATTATCAAGAAAGTTAATCTGGAGGGAAGAAAATGGGGAAACACATGGAAAAGATGAGAAAACTCACCACAGATTGATCATGGATCACCAATGAAAAACCCATAGAAAGGATATTTCCAGGATAGAGGAGTGGGACTATAATAACTCCTTGGGGATCCTAGGATTCATCTCTAATGAGATGAAAAAGAAAGTATGACTGAATAAATGAGGGTTTAACCAAAAAAAATATTTTAAAACTACACAGGATCTAGGTATTACAAAATGTGTAAACCCCATTCACATCAAGTAATGCTCGGGGTTGGGTTTTTTCCAACAACACATCGCCTATTCATTTTATTTTAATTTTCCAACATTGAAATATTTATCAATGTGATTCTCTTCTTCAAACTATGAAAAATATTTATACTATGATAAAGAACCTTGGAAATCATGAAAACTATTTTTTATGTCGTGTAATCATGTTAATTGATGTGTAATCCCCATCTTCAATCATTTAGACACCCAAAATCTCTAGACTCCTTATGATCCCCCTATAAACACTCCAACAAAACAAAAAAACATAATATAATAGAACATGAAGGAAAAAACCATTATCTTTACATCTAGGAGAAGTCACTTTTATAGAATGTAACATAAGAATATTACTACCATGATTATACACACTTCCATACATTGAAATTATGGAATTGTTACAAGGTTTGGACAAGAAAAAATCTAGAGATATCTGGGTTTTAATACAATAAAATATATTGAATTGTAGTCCTTTATATCCAGATAATACTATTTGGATAAGATTCACTACTAACATTTTATATCACTGTGTTTCAACTAGGACATTATAATCTAATATCCTAAAACATCATGTTATTACTTCCAATATTTGAAATTATGAAAGACCATGATCTTTTGTATTACACCAGTGTTTAGACAATAAGTTACCATATTATGATAAGTTTTAACATTATGTACTATCCCTCATAAGTCTAATGGAATTAGGTTATTATTTATAGCATTTGACACTCTTCCAACCCCCCAACATTAACATATCTTTTCTAGTATTTGTATCCATTACTACTAACTATTTTTTTACTTCTAATTTATATAATGAATTGAAATATTCTATGGTGGATCCAAAATTTCATGGGAAATTTATCAAACTTGTTACTTTTCAATAATGATCCATTATATATACTATGGATGATTTTATTAATATCAAACATTATGGGGGGACTATGAAATAAATTGTTGATATCACATATGAAATAGATGTAAGAAATTAAATAAAAATTTTATTATTTTACATGAATTTGCATTTATAATAGTAATATTAGTCTCCTATTGGTAGAAAAAATAGTTTGGTATCACCCATTTCATTTCCACATTGATTGATTTGAATTTCATATGTTAGAAATATTTTCTATGAAACAATCCCATAGACATCTAATGGAGATGAAATTGAATAGTGATTTTATTTAAATTATTCCTAAGTGAGATAAATTTTTATTTGTAGTGTGTCCATAATTAATATTTATATATATTTAATATTTATATGATTATGAAACTGAGTGATCTTATTTTGATATATGATTTGTATGAAAATACATGGGTTCAATTTAATTTCATCCAGGTGAGTGATATTGTCATGATTATTTGTCCAATTATATTAGAAGACCTATATAATAAAATCATTCCTACATACTTATTATTGTTTAGAGGTATCATATTATGTTCAAAGTCTCCCAATAATACTACTTTGACCCTCGATACTATTTAATTGAATACATAATATGTGGAGTCATGCCATTAATTATGTAGAATCTCACCTATGTATTTTAGATGGATATTGAGTCAAGAAATTATGTATGTTATAATTTACCTATGATCATATTTTTGAGAACTATAATTTAGGATTTGCTAATAGACAAGGCACACACATAATAATAAAATTATATTATATACTTATATTACATGTTATATAATGCATGAATTTTTATACATCGTGTAATCTATTTTATACCAAACATGGTATTGTAAATCATTTCAATGAAAAATAGGGAAATAGGAAAAACAATTTATAAAATGATTAAACATAATTATGTTATATGTTATATTAATTCAATATATAAATATTTTGATGCATAGGGACTATTAATATTAATTATATACAGATATATTCATTATTATAAAATATATCATTGTTTACAATTACTAAATTAATGTCTATTTTAAAAAAGTAAATATGAAAGTAATGATGAATACATTCATTATAATAATAATATTATGTTGTCTATATACATAATATACCATTTAAATAAAAAAATATTTTATGAAAAAATCATTTTACATTTGCCATCGATACCAAATATTTAGTTTTACTAATAGATGTAGTAATCTAAATTAATTATATAAAGTTGTTGAACTAAATAGTGAAAAAAAAACATATTGAAATTTCCTCACTGTTTTGGATTTTATATTAAAAAACCATTGATAAATTTTATACATTTTTATTTGTAGAATGGTAATTTTATTTCATAATCAATTGTGACATTATTTATCCATAATACCAACTTATTAAATATGTATTATATGATGTAATGCATAATAACTATTGAGTAAAAAATTAAAATTATGATAATAAATTTGAACTAAAATAAAAAAACCTATGAAATGGATACCAAATATAGATTATAATATAAAATATATAAATATAAATCAATATATAGAAATATTAAAACTAACGTTAAGTGTTTTTTTGTTGAATCCACCATTAGAACCATAAAACCCATTCCAAATTAGTGATAAATATATAGTAAATATATTTGAGATTATTACAAGATAAATATATGTTAATATATATATATATATAAGATGATAAATGGGAGGGGATGTGAATGAAATTTTAATTTTAATGGTATTCCATGGGAAAAGAATCAATTATTTCATTTTAAATCTATCACAAGTGAACCACAACACACCGTAATGACATAGAAAACCCTTTAGTGCAATAATGTCATGTCACGTTCTAAAATTATTATTTTAAAAAAAATCTAGATCATGCCTATGATATCCAAATTATTATTTCATATTTACTATATTCTATCATACATCACATTTTTTTTAAAAAATTATGTTTTTTATAAATAAAATAATGATATTTCAGGCGTTATAATATTTTTAAGAAAAAATTCAGAATATAAAATCACTATTATCTAATTTATTATCTAATTATGTGAAATATTTATTCTTTCTAGGGATGATATATTTTAAAAAATATATGTTATAGAAAATTTCTTATTGAATTTTTATGAAATATGAATGCCTTTTAATCGTTATATAGTAATGAAATAATTATTAAGATTATTATTGTGTTTCCATGGATGTTATATTCAAAACTAAAAGTAAAAAATATATATTCATGGATCATAAATTTATTAAAAAAATTAGTCATGTATTATTAGCAAACCTATATTATTGGGGAAATAAATATATTAGTTACAAAAATTAGTGAACATATACAATAGATGATGACCAATTATGGACCTGATTTTCAAAATAAAATACTTATAAAAATTAGTCACCTATTATATTTCAATTATTATTTTTAGACAAAAATTTGTATGGAAACATATAACTAATATAATTATTATCTAAAAATGAATAAAATCATGGTATTTTAAAATATAAATTAAAACACATAAAAAATAATGAATAATATACAAATATCATAAATGTAATCCCAGAATCAATGTTCTTCCAGGTGAAATGGTTAGATACATTGAGTTATAATTATTTAGTTTTTATATAAAGTTAATAAGATATAAAAATGTTCTTTATATAAATATTGAAAAAAAAATCAAATTTTAATTTTCATTTATATATAAAAATATTATCCCACTTCAATTCAAAATGAATACATTTTAACCAAATGATGTTGTAGTATACATTATAAAATGGCTTGTCCATATTTTTCTATCAATCCCAAATTTTTTTTCTAAATTACTACATAATACTATAATAATTTTGAAGGACAAAAATAGAACTGAAAAATTACTATATCGGAAATACAACAATTTTACTCAATGGGATAGAAACTGAATTTTTTAGATATATTAAAATATAACATACAACACATAAAGTATAATAATTATTAATATTAATATAATATATATATATATATATATTATTTAATTCATGACATGGAAAATATTCATAAAATTTAGATTATGAGATATATTATGTTTTATTTTTGGTTTCATTCATATAGAATAACATTTATTAAAGTTGTTGTGTTCTCTATTTTTTGTGGATAATATATTCTATTTCCATAAATATTCATTATGAGAAAATATGGAATGTTATATGTAATTTGAAATAATATTCTAATACAAAAATATGAAGTGGAATACATATATTCTCCAAAATATATATGCATATTTTCCATAATAAAATAATAAACCATTAAATTTTTTATATGAAAAATTTTATATTGTTTTATTTTACATAATTTATCACTGTTACCAAATAGAACTAAATAATATTATTTAATATTGATGTTCCCATGAAAATTTAATTAGTTATAAGGGTAGGGTAAATCCTTTATTTGTTTGTATTATTAGGATAAATTATGTATTATCCCATCCAATTGAACTTGTTTAATTACTCAATCCACTCACTTTTATATCACCCAATCACATCCTATTATGAAATAGTAAAATTTAAGGAAACATATAATGTATAAAATAATTAATATAAAATTAATTCTTCCAATGTTGGATTGAAACCCCAATATGGAATCTTTGTTATACCTAAATGTTAATACAACTCATAGATTCCATGGAAACAATTTTTCAACATTTGGTTTAATACCATAATAGCCATTTCACTTTTTTAGATAGACACCACAATCAGAAGCTTCTTATATATATTTAGACACCCCAACTATATGATCCTTATACAATGCGACTCCATGGATGAAAAATTCCCTATTTTAAAATTAATTTCTTTATAAGAATGTTTGGTTCCCTTTTCATTTTTATTATTATTTTTGGTTATCAATAGTTATTCAGAAAAATCTTGTTATCAATTAGACAACCTTTATATCATGGTTGATATTAATTTAATTTTTCAAATACTTAATACCATGTGATCACCTTTTTCAATTTTTTCAAGCCTTGGATCCTTTTATCATTGATATAATGATTTTGTGGGAATATAAATGTTATCATAAACTAGGGATACAAGATCTTAAATAATATTTTTCTTCTCACACTCATTTACATACTCATTTTATAAAATGAATATGCTCTAATTATACTACATTATTTAAATGATGAATGAAAAACCACGTTATATTTCTCATATTTATTAAATTATAATTTGTGGGTTTTACTTAAATATTGTTTCAAAATCAATGTTTGTTAAATAAAATTAAATGAATTAGGATTCCATCACTTCAATTAGATCATTTGAACTACCAAATGATTTTTTTTCTCCTTATTTATTCCCATTAAAGTAAATCATGCATGAAATTTTGACATTTGACATAAAATTCGTGGGAAAATCAATTAATTACTCCTCAAAATAAGTTTGATATGATTTTATGGCTTAATGTACACTATAGATATCATTTAATAATCCCATCAGAAATATAGAATCTCCATTTTAATATGTAACATTATAGAAAAATGTAGATTCAGATTTCCATAATAATTTTCATTATCTTATAAAGGATGAATGATTGAAGATCATTCCTTTGATATCAATGAATATTTTATTCACTATATTTTCCAAAATGACTCCACCACAATGTGGAATTATTCATTTTGAAATTTTATATTTATACGTGCAAGTGAAATAACATATATATCCTATTATTATGTTATACCATTTCATTAATATAATATTTGAAACATTTTATGGTCATTCATTTATTCAAGGGTTACCTAGGTTATATATTATCCTAATATTGAATTAATGATCATTTAATGCATATATATCATATGTAGAGTATCTATGAGCTTAATTTCTCATTAGGGGACAATAGCTCAATCAAGGGCTCATACTTGATCAATTATAATGGATTTCCATTATATCATTTGATTGTAAATTCCTAAGAACCATGCGTAGATGAATACTCAAATATTTGATGAAGAGTATAGATATCATACCACTTGAATAATATTGATTGAATGGTCTAGATTACTTGTGTAACATTTTAGGGACGGTGAACAATACAACATTATTTCTCATCCTCCATGGGTTTCCCCCATAGTTTTACACCTCTATATAATTCATTTCACACTTTCAACTAAAAAATGTTGAGTACAACTTTATTCTCTCAATTACCATATACTCCATCCCATTCCAACCCCCATCCCCACTTTTCCTTCTTATGTAGTATTTACACTGATCCATTCCACTCTCTCATGTGTACTCAGTCTGTTTAATAGATTCCCTTGATCTCTATTCCATCCAGCAACATCTGGCTATCCATGAATACTAGATCCGACATGGTGAGGCATGATCCCACTTGTGTGGTTGTGTTTGTCTCTTGAAACTCTTTTTGGTGGCTATATTATTTACATATGGATAAAAATATAGTATAATTCCCTATTTATAATTTAATATCAACCCAATTAGATTACCCTTCATTAAAAATAATTCATGAAATTATGTAAATATCATTTATGTGGATATAATAATAAAATCATTGTACCTCAGTTTCATTTTCCACATCCTTTAATTAATATTCTAAAAAAATTCTCTAAATATTTAATAAGACATATATTCATCATCAATTCTTCATAGAAAATATTTATTATATGGACGAAAAAGAAGTCCCCATTAAGTAATTAATTACCATAAGGCCTCTTAAGTATTTATCCATTATAATAATATTTTAAAAGGAATTCATATTTCATAAGATATTCATATTGTATAAAATATTTTTATGTTATCCATCACAATTGAAATATGAAATTATGAATTACATCAGTTAAAACCCCATCCTAATTATCAAGGATAATTGATGAAGAATTACATCCATTGAAATTAAATGAATCCAAGAAAATACTCAAAGAATCATTAAATTAATTATAATTAATAAATCATATATTGACTGATTGAAAACAAAATAAAATCCTATAGTAACAAATAAACATCCAAATAGTTAATATTTAGTGAAAAAATAATTTATCACATTGCTGAAAATTAAATTTAAATGATATGTGGGGGTTTTATCAGCTCATAAATATTCCAAAATTATTTATCCTACATCAATTTATTTAGTCATTATTAATTAGGATATATAAATGATAACACATGGTTATCCCATCAATGAAACTTTATTAAATAAACATTATGTTTGTATTGTCTAACCTATATTATAAAATAATATAGATATAAAAAAAATTGGGTATATTATCATTAAAATACCTTGAATGTTAAATCATGTTAAAAAATTGTCAATTATAAATTTGGAGTTTGTAAATTATTAAAAATTAATTTTAAAATCCAAAAAACAATTCATCAACCACATAAAAAACTCCACATTCATAAAAATAATGTCTCACCCTTTGTCTTATCTTTTATAAAAATATGCAGTCCCCCTGAGATATTTCATTTATATATTTATGAATGATGTATAAGTGTGTTATTATAATACAAAAAAATAGTTTTTTCATCTCCATCTAAAATTTTCTATGTCATTAGAAGTGAAAAATTGCAAAGTTAATATCAATATTATCCCCCTCAATCATTGAACATAGATTTTTCAATTTTATAGTAGTTAGATAAAATCATGAAGGGTAATATCTTCATTCTCCATACTAGTGAAAACCTCAAACTCATCCTTCAATTTCCAATATTTTATTTACAAACACATTTACTAATAGGGAATAATGTGGAAAATGGTTTCTTTCTATAATGTGACACTAATATTGATAATTTTATGTTATCCCAAGAAATTCACTCATTCCACTAAAATCAAAAGGCCGACAATAATTTTTCTTTTGATTTTTTTAATTCACAGTATAATGAACATCTATTTGAAATTATTCCAGGAACACATTAGGCTTATGACCATTCATTTCTGAATCCACACCCACTTCTTCTAGAATTATAATTTTTTCTGGTGATGATTTTTGTGGTTCAGTTCCTATGTCTGATGTTTCCCTATAGTTTCATTAATTCCATTAAGGATATAAAAGTTGATATTTATAATTTGTGGAAAGAACTTAATAATTATTATCTATTTATTCTAGTGATGAATTTCAATCTACATATAATAGTTTATAAATTTATTTAAAATGTTTGGGAAAATAAGATAATGAATTTGTTGGGTTTTTGGAAATTGTGATTTAAATATGTAGAATTGGTATATTTAGGTTCTAGCACTAGTGATGCATATGTATTGTGACATTAATATAAATGGTATAAAAAACTTTGTATAGTGATTCACTTATTAGGTTTCTCAACCAATATTTTATAAGCCATATTTTCCACTATTAGATATTTTTTAGATATTTTATAGATTCCAAGAACCCTCTTTAATCATATTGATAGTAATATGTGAAATTTTTGTACCATGAAAAATGTTTACTAATTAAATAATTTTAAAATGTAAACCCTTCTATTTATGAAATGTTTATTATTAATGGGGAAGGGTATGAATTATTATGTAATTAATGAAACACAACCAATCCATTAAAATTAAAATTGAAAATTGATTCCATGCATAGGTTTACTAAATTTTTTGATTCATTTCATGGATCTAAATAATTACCCCCTCATTTTAGTCTACAGGGGAAATTAATTTTTTTCCAAATAACCCATTGTCGTAGTATCAGTAGTGAATAAAATTACTATCCAGTTACTCCATATATTTATACTAGTCTAGTCCCTCTTCCACAAAATCTTATCCTTGTCTTATTCACTATGATTATTGAATCTCTCTTTTATTAAATTTGAATTATATATACCCATTGTTATTTATTCAATTTTTCATATCATGACTTGATCCTGGTGTTTGATGATAATGGGGAATCCTGAAAAATGGTTATTTTTTCCTGGGAATTCCTTATTTTTAGTGGTGTGTTTGGACTTTTATTGGTAGGTGACAAATCCCATGAATTATTATTCACATAACATATTGAATATTGATCCATAGGATGATGAATTCAAAGAATTATATTGAATATAAAATTGATCAGTTAAATACACAATAATGTGGGGAAACCCCTTAAGTCACAACCTATTTGTGTTCTTGTATTTCCATGCATCATGACTATATCCCACATAACTAAACATAGTATATGGAATTTCCATACAAAAACACTAATATCAGCTTATTTTAGAACTTCTATTTGACATCAACATCCCTAAAGTGTAGTCTCGTATAATTCATTTCCCTATAAAATAGTTTAACCTATTTCATCACATCTAGTATGTAGCCTCATACCTCAAGTGCATCCCCCTTTATCCCCTAAAAATGATTTTAGGAAAAATTACCCTCCACTGTGTAGTGATACACATTTTATTTATATAATTATCCATTAAATAATTCAAATCATGCTATGGTGGAGCACATTGGATGAATTTATAAGTCCATGGAAATTCATTTAATCTAATATTATCTATGAAATAATAGTGATGCCATGACAAAGTTCATTTTAATTTCATCAATCTCCATTTCCCACATTTCTTTGTATCCTTGTATAAAAAATATTGGAGCTTAAAATGGAAGTGGCATCATAGATATTTTTCACCAAACATAGAGTGATTAAAGTGTATAACCATTCAGATTTTGTCTATCCTATCAGAATATATGATCACACATGCACTAGATTGAGATAACATAGTCCCAAATATGTGCATAGAACCATGTGTGACATGTCATCCCACATTGAAATTTGAAGTGGTTTCTCTCTAATTAATAACTATACACCTCTCATTATCAAGGAAATAAAGCTGAAATATTTCCTATGTACCCTTCTACCTTCTTGAATTGATATTAATTGAGAATAATCTCTTCCCATCACTATGTGGAATTAATAACTACACATTGGTGCAAGCCATTGTATGCATATGTTACTTCACTATTGCAATCCTATGTAGGATCTAGCCCTTTTCTTCCTCTACCATGTGGCTGACTCTCTCTATAGAGTAGCTTAGATGGTGGGTATTTCATGGGTATTTTATATGCCCTTTTTATAATGGTATGAGGGTCAGCCAATTGGCCAAAAAAAATTAATTTTCCACTTTCTACCTTAATCATTTTTTTTTTCATTAAACATACAAAAAACACCAATATTAAAATAAATCTATAAAATGAATTTATCTTTATCATTCTATTTCGTTTTAAAAAGTTTCATTAAATAAAAAATAAAAAAAACTTTAATAATATTAATTAAGATTATTGTTTTAACATTTATTTACAATATATAATCAAAAATTAAAATTTTTAATTGAAAAAAACACTGATTATTTATTGTGATTTTTGATAGATATTAATTTAAAATCCTCCTCGATTATTTCAACATTACTAGTAGATAAATATTATGAAAAATACATGTTATTTATGATAATATACTCTAAATCTCCAACAATGTCCTTTTAATTGTGATATTCTATATCGAATCTAGATCAATCTTGTATTATGATGCCTATATCTTTCCCCAATGTAAGACATATTTTTCATAGAGTTAATGTATCATCTTGAACAGAATTATTCACTTGATGGTGAAGTATATCCCATAATTTAAATCCGGTTATAAAATTTTACTTTTTTATTCTTGAGACACACATTATCATATATTTTAAATCTATATTTATATTCATGTTTTTCATAAGTGTGAGTACCCATCTTCTCACATTTATTTGAATATACTAAATTAACCTTTTTTAATATTTTTAAAACATCCATAGACTTATATAATCATGAAAAACTAAAAAAGAAAACCCTTTTGTCTTCAATATGTCATTTAACATTATATCCATTTAATTTTTAAGACAAAAAATAATCTTGTAATGTTATATTTTTCTATACTAGTACTTCTTGATATCATAAATTTATATACCTCCATTATTAGAATTTTCAAACTTATTAACATTATCACTACTTTATAATGAATAATAAAATTTTCTTACATGAGAAAATAAAAAAAAACTTTATCTTAATAACTACTTGATAAAGAATCTTGTTTTTTATAACCTTTAAATTCAACTTCTCATGGATGAATAGATTTTTATTCTAATTTAATCATTCATGATTGCTAGGTCACTCATCAAACTCACCATATTTATATTATTATACTATCTTATTTAGAAGATAATTGTCTAATTTTTCATGTCCCTCACAAATCCATCACAATGTTAATTTATGTATTTCCCTTTACACTTACATTTCTCAAAAAGTTTGAATGAAAACAATCCATATTATTAAAATACCATT
Source organism: Viscum album (assembly GCA_963277665.1). NCBI lineage: Eukaryota > Viridiplantae > Streptophyta > Magnoliopsida > Santalales > Viscaceae > Viscum > Viscum album. Next base: position 490,124,719 of record OY728122.1, read on the forward strand.
TTGTATCCTTATCTCTAGAATCATCACATTATAAAATTATATTTCATTAATTTTTCAATTTTTCGTTACATCAATGGGAATATAATTTTTTCTAATTTCAAACAAAATTATGCCTCATCTTATAAGCTATGAGAATGTTTCATAATTAATCCTGAGAATAATATTCTATTTCTTCTAGAAATGAAATTTTTTATTCAAAATAATCTAGAAAATTCATTATATTTTTGTAACAATTATTGAATCTTCATGATTCTCACCAAAAAACATATAGGTTTCGTACAACCTCATTTTCCTAAAAATGTTTTAATTATTACTCCCATTATTATCTATTTATAGGTATTAAATTTTTATCCTCCAAAATTATAGCATAGAATCATAAAAATAGAAATTACCCTCCAATTTTTGTTTTAATATCTACATGATCTCATGTGCTATTTAATAAACCCTTACCATGCTATAAAAATTTTCTAAAAAACAATATGATTTCATTTTCAGCCTTAATTTTTAACAAAATACTTAGAATACCATCACTATTAATTGAATCAGCATCAGTAATGTATGAAAAGATCATTATTTTAGCATATTTTCTTAAATACTAAGTAATATAATATTCGGTTGTATCTTATTCCACAATCTATAATAAATATTCTCATAAAATTTTTGGATATCCTGGACTATTATTGAACTGTGATTCTCCATGAATCATTACTATTATTGGATACTAATAGAAAACATATGTTCTGATACCTTGTACAGTGCACATTACAAATGAATCACTGATATTGGGAGGGGGAATTAGTTATATTTTTTCCATTCAATGATATATTTCCTTTTTACCCAACCTGTAGATATTATTGATTTTCCTAATCCACACACATGTATACCATCTCCTTACATATATTCCATAGTAATAAAATATAATAAATATCATAATCTATAGAATGTTTGGTTTATAAGACTTCCCCTTTAAATGTCGATTAGAAACCCAACCCAGTATTATCCACTGTACTTAAATTTGAATAAACCCGGTTAGATTCGCTATTTAAAAAATCATAACTATTTGTTTTTCAACCTAGTTTATTATCATCTATGTTGTGTTGATACACCAATCATTAGCCTCCAACATCTAGTTAGACACCCCTTCCCTAAGAAAATTTGTTAATATTCAGCTAGTGATATGAATGTCATCCTATTTAGATGAAATTTATATATAATTTATTAATATGGAATTAAAAAATTTAAATTTATTCATGGTCTTCAACATTTTTGGGATCATTCTTGTTGCCCAAAAATCTCACTTTATATATTGAATTATACGGGTTATCTACTTAAATAACTTTGAAACTTGTGATCCATTCTCATAGAATGTATTTTCATTAAATCTAGGAATCATTGAAATAAATATTTATTCAAGTTCTCAAAATTCTATTACATAATGAATATGTGATATATAAAAAAATCATATCAGTCTCATTTAAATACTAATTTATGAATATTTCCATATACATTGGTATAATATTTCATTTAAATTTCGTTTGAAAAAATAAATCATGTTACATATTTAAATACTAGAAAATCTATGGGCATTCACCATATAATTATCCATAATTGGACATATTTAAGCACAATAGAATTAATCTTGATTTTTTTATATCAAAAACTCAATTTAATCACCTAAATAGTTTAGGTTATCATAATTATTTCACATAGAAATACATCATGCTAGAAATAGTAACTTTATCCTTAAATTCCTCGAGGAATCATGTTATTATTCATCCATGGGGTTATGATAAAACATCACATATTGAACTAAATGCATGAATATATTTTAAAAATTCCCATAATTCATGTCCATCCGGATTTAAATAACTCATATGCATGAAATTTATTGCTTCACATTTCATAATCAGGCATCCTTTTCACCCATATTTTGTATAACTCCATATATGTAATTATGCATGACTAAAAATAACATTCAATTTTTTTTAGATATTCCTCAACCTAGATATGATATTTATCATTTTATTGTTTAATATATATATATATCAATGTGAAATTTATTTTTATATAACATTATTTAAAACATTAAATTTTATTGATATTTTTTTTCGAATAATATGAATCTCTAATTTTTTATAGGTTTTGTTTTAGATTTGTTTTATCATAAAAGATCTCATGAATAAACATTTAATGCCAGAATCATATACATGCAGTTAGAATATAGCTTTTATTTTTAGTAATGGATAATGGATTTTTTATGGAATCATTTTTGATCAATGATCAAGCCTTTTCATGGTTTTCAGGTCATCTAACTCGATGATAAACATTCATAGATTGACCATCAAAATCTGTTGTATAAAATTTGTAAAAATATTTTGGTTTAAAACTTTTGGAATAAAGTGATAAGTTGCATAAAATGTATTTTATTATACATTTAGGTCCATAGAAAAAATATTAAAATAATTTTAATAATATCCATATTTAAGAGAATTATTTATAATATAAATCATTAATACCAATGAAACATAATTTTTAATGTAAAGTGTCACTTATGTAAAAAAAATATTTTATTCTAAAAAATTGTAAATAAATTATAATGAGGAAAATAAATTCAACTTTAGACCATTGAAACATAAATAAATATTTCTATGAATCATTTATGAGAAAATGTTCATTGATGAAATAGAGTTTGAAGAAAAATTTTAAAATATATTTTTTAAAAAATATAGTTCTTTTATATCAGTCCAAATCATCTAGTAGATTCAATGTCATACTAAACAATATAATTATTCTAAATATTTAATTCTTTAATCTATTTTTTCATTTTTATTATAAATTTTATTTTATATCATATCTTGAACTACGGAATCACAGAAACCATTAATATCACAAAATAGGTGTTTTATGATATTTTGACCGTAATTCTAAAATGGAAATCACATATTGGCTATTGTCAATGGGTACATTAATTCATTATACCCAGAATATGAATAATGAAACAATTGCCTTTTTTCTATATGAAATAATCATTTATAAATACCTTGAAATATGGTCATGAAAAACTAATTATGTTAAAATCATGGAGAGAGTAAGTCATATGTTATCTTGAGTAATGATTCAATTTTATAATTATCGCGATAGAAATAGGTAAAGTGATAATTTATTATGAAGGAATTATAGTTATATCCTAAATTTAATTTTATTATCTAAATTCTCTAATATTCTATATATGGAATTCATTAATTAAAAAATGGATCACAAAACATTATGGAGGTGATAACCCACACATTTTCTTTAAGAACATTGTCATCTTTCAGCTAATGGAATGGTAACAGAATAAATGAAAATAATATTTTTATAGAATGTTAAATATTTCTTAAATATTATATATATTAATTAAATCCAACATTATAAAAATTCAATAGATGTGATGATGGAAAATTAATTACATAAGTTTTCTAGGTGTTAGTATATTACGCATGTGAATAATGGTTTTCATTCCCATTTGATGTATATGGAGATGGATATATGTAATTCCAATTAAAATTAAACTACTATTAAATGGAATAAACTAATTTTATTATATAAAAATTTATTATTATTATTTTAAGTAGTTTGATGAATAAATAAAAGAAATATTCTCAGTTAATAATGCTACCATTTTTTCAGGTAACTTCTTTAGGATGAAACTGAAATCCCACGTAGGATGGGTGTCTAATACAAAAATTACCATATAATGTATTTTTGGATTAAACTAATGTATTTTTTTATTGGAAGAACCAAAATAATTTGGATATTTAAATAAATATAATAGGAGGTGACCATTTATTTTAGGGATTGGGAACATTTGGAATTGCTTATGAAAATAAAACAGTATAAATTAAAATTCATGTACAAATTGTCCAAATATATATAAATAGAATATAAAATTATTCATGGTTGAAATTTAATCATCCAATTAAATATAGATAATTTTATATTCTTTTTTACCCATATTACTTTGTTTTATTGTCTTTGAACCCTTTTTATATACTACCTTGATAAAAATATTTTTACAATTTTGGAGTCAAAATATAAACTGTAACTTGTATGTTGGAAAATAAATGGACATGGTTTCTATATTAAACTATATACCAATCACATGGACAAATATGTGATATTTATGAATTTAAAATCATTTCAGTGATTATTATAGATTATAATATATTAATAATATCATTTCTGCAACTATTTAGTTAATTTGACACTGAAAACAACATGAATGAAATTGAATTGAACTGTATTACATTAAAATAAAAATAAAAGGTTATATTTATATAAAACATACATGGAAAAAAAATAATTAATTTAATTTATGTTACCCTAATATTTTTCAAATCATTTTTATTAGTTCAATAAATATAATTTCACAGTTTCATAGAAATTAATGATAATTATATAAATAAAAAACAATTATCAAATAAAAAACTATTATTAAATAAAAATTATAAGAAATAATCTATATTTAAAAAAGAACATAATAATTTTTTTCCAAATAACAAAATATTATATTTAGTACATATATGAAAGTGATAATTTTTATTCATCTTTTAATTAAATATTATAATTATCAAAATCAATGAAATTTGGAAACAACTATCCATATATTCAATAAATAGTTGGAAATTGATTTTATACAATAATAAAATATGATAATTAAAGTATTATGGAATGTTTTTATTCATTATTATTTTATTTATTATCATAATTACATTATTTTCCATTAGAATGGTGTTAAATATTTAATATAGTAACAATTCATAAGGACTAAAATTAGATGGGCATTGTTTAAAATATTTGAATTCTAAATTCTAAATATGTAATTAATATTCCTGATTAAATTCATATAATTAATATAATTTTTAATATTTAAAATATCCCACATAAGAGGATGGAAATCAATTCTTTAAAAAATGCCTTACTATATATAAAATGAATTTATAAAAACATTAACAATAATATTCATTCTAAGGACTATAATTGGAATTTATTTAATATAAATGGAATGATTAAATTTTAAAACTTTTCCAAAAAATATTACTTTTAACAAATTTTAAACTAAAATATAGTTTAAAAATTTGAATATTTTTTACCATTCATTGAACAATTGAACTTTTCAAAAATTCAAAAAAAATTACCATAAGATAATATTAATCTGTTAATATCAATTATAATTTCATTTTTAAATATTATATTTTTTAATATTTCATAAAATTACTATAGTATTTTATACTGAAAATCAATGAAATCCCTTTTTTAGAATATTAATTTTGAAATAATAAAATTTGTTTACTAATTTTTTATTACTATTTTCTATGAATTTATCAATAAATATAAATTGTGTAGTTAATTTATATAAATATTCCTTAAATAAATAATTCATATTCATAATATCTGATTTATGTTCTTATATAAAATTTTCATATATAAAAAATGGTATTTTAAGGAATGTTTAGGTTTTATGTTGAGTGTCATATCCACTGTTGAAATTATTTTTCTTTTTTAAAAGATCATAAAGTCAAACAACTCCCCCCTTAATAATGAGGGACCTTGAAATTTAAACTCATTATTGGTGAATAATAGTTTTAAATATAAAAATACATTTCTATAAACCCAATACCATAATAAAAGTTAATAAAAGATCCAATTGAAATGAGTGAAGTAGAAATATGATCATCGTTTGGAATAAAATATACTAGCTTATATAATAAAATATTTCTTTGGGATTTAAATGTTTTGAAATATAGGGAAAAAGAAAAATCAAAAAATTATAGAGAGTGATAGTTATCATTGATCAAAATAATGTGAATGATAATTAGAATGTTAATGACAGAAAAACTGTATACCCAAAGAGATGTAAAATGGCCATCAATTCATTCGAATTAATGGTAATAGGGTATTATTTTTGTTTAAATATCATTTTACTTTTTTTAAAGACTCATTTGTTATCTAGAGTGATATTAATGATAAATATACATAATTGACTTGTATAATTTCATCCATTAAATAATTTTTACTATATTCTAATTTTTTCTCCAAATGATGAGTGTTGAAGTTAAATTGTTCATTCATGAATCACTATATTTAGTATATAATGTATCACATAATCCAAATAATGATGAAATTTTCTTCCTCATAACATTATAAAGTATTAAAATATAACAATGGTAATAAAATATAATTCTCAAACTGAATAATATGTCATAAGATAAAATAAATAATTAGTCACCAAAGCCTAAAATATAAATCCCATTATTTAACTGAGATCATTCGATAAATATATAACAATAAAATACATCAAAATAATATATAACAAGATTAAATTAGAGTAATTATAATTATTTGATCCCAGTTTCATCCATGGTAAATTTAACAATTATCGATAACTAACATCAATAATTGTTAATGTCTCATAAAAAATGAATACAAAATACTAATAAAATATCTATGATATTCATATCATTTCCATAAAAAACATGAATCACCAAAAATAAACATTAAAATATTTCTTCATTAAAATTATAATTCAACCATAATTTACCAAATAGAGGAACAAAATTTTGTGTTTTCAATTATCATACAAGTTCCCCAAATTATGTAACAAACGTTGAACATAAATATATTCACCTCACAATTAATTCACTTTTTAACCCTATTATTAACCCTAAGATAAAAAAAAATTCTGAAAATAATCTTAGTCATTATTTTTCACAAATATTTTTTAAAAAAATCAATTTTATATCATCTATGACATCATATAGGCCAATGGAATCCATTTCACTTTTTTTACTTCAATTATTGGTTCAATACCTATAGACATTAATTATTTGGTAAGATATACATTTTACAAAAAATATATTATTATAATAATTATAATGTCCAAAAACATTATTAGAAACCTTCATAATAACCTAAATTGTAAAATATAATATAAAATATAAATGCGATTAGTACCAGTTACTTATGAAGATGTCATTCTTCCTCAAATAATATTTCATGTTTATCTTAATGGTAACATAAAACCTAGTTCAATAAAAGGTCTCAAAAAATTCAATTAAACACATTAATATCCCATAACGTAAAACCAAAAAGGTGTGTCTATGATGTTTAACATATGAAAATATAAAAAATCATAAATCCATTATGGCATTCATAACTATATATTAACCTATAATGATATCTAAACCATTCCACTAATATGGATAGTGAGGTCTGATCCTTAAAAATTACATAATATTGAGTTTTAATTCATGAATTAATTTTTATTATTTTTAAGATCAATAGACTTCATAGTTATAAACAATTATTTCATTTCCTATAAAATATATATATTAAAATATTTAATGCATCATTATTTTATACATTTTTTTCAAGAAAAATCTTTTATAGTATTACGGTATTAATTTTATAGACATATCTAAAAAATCTTATTCTTGACCATACATTTTAATATACTTATCCACAAAACCCAATAAAAACATTTTTAAAACATCGTATGGTGATAAAAATCTCATTAATGGACATATAAACTTAATGAAAAAAATATTAGTTCATGAATCCTTATACAAGATTTATGTTTTCCAAAATTTAAATATGGTATCTAAATAAGAAAATTTATTTTCCTAAAAAACTAATATATTCCACCCAATGATTTTCAGGAAAAATTTAATAATTATTAAAAAATAATTACAATAATAATAATTTTTCAATTTCAATGTTGAAATATTGATGAATAAATTTTCCAAATAGATATACATTTCACCATTACAAAGTAGCACACAATTTTTATTAAACATACGCTCATGATAAATCAAATGAGATCATAATATAAATATCATGGTATCATTTGATCACTGAAACAAATGAAATTTGAATAAACATAAAAAATGGAATAAGAATAATCCAATTCTAACTACTGAGGGAACATAACATGGAGGATATGGTCCTTAATAGATTGGGTTTAGTCTATAATCCTATAAATAACAGATCATGGGGAAAAAGCTTTAACTATTTCACTGTATCCATATATGGACATACACATTATAAAATGTTCTTGATTATGTATGCCACAAAAAGGACATTAATCAAAAGGTACAAACATAATAATTACCCATGGTAAATTTTTTTTATTCATCATAATTCCTCATATCATAATCAAAATAGATTACATAAAGAAGACATTTGATAAATGATCATAAAGGATGAATTTATCCATAAATAGATAACATAATATTCCTTTAATATATGTGAGAGATGTTTGTAAAAAATATAGAAGGTTTCTATAAGATTAATGTGAAAAATAATGTGAATTATAGGGAGAATGGTTATAAAATGATGAGAAGGGTGGATTATATATTTCCCTTTCACCAATAAGAAACAAATATTAGATATCAAAATAATCATTCCATTTATCCCATTTTTTAAAATACATAAAACAAATGTAATGAATGTGTCAAGACCCCCTCCCCACAAAGTGTACCCCTCCTAGATCGGCAATGTGAGAAGGGAGATAATGACCCCTGAGTACCACCTCTAGTAGGCCCCGGGTTGGCGACTAGCATTGAGGGTATAGTAAACAGACAAATGGGAGGCATTACCCTCTAAGAGAACATATGCATAAGAGAGAGATAAGATAGACACCAATAAACTCCAACTAAGAACAGGAATATAAAAGAAACCCAAGTTCATATATGAAATGTCATGAAAAATTACTACAACTAGAAGGGAAAAACTGTAAATACCCAAAAGAAGTAAAAACAGCAGCAACCACAAGCCCGAACATCTCCTGCAACCCTAAGCTCGTAGAAACCAGCTTTACCTCCAACCTGCTCCAAGTGACCTGAAAAAAGTTTATATATACATAGGGTGGGTATTACTTTATACTCAGTAGGATCCTCCCCGAATCCTCTCTTGAAAAATTAAATAAATCATGCTAAAGCACAGAGAACAACAAGTGAAACTAACTCTTCACCTAAATAGGTATACTAAGTTCCCAACCTCACCATGGATACTCTCACCAAGTAACACATACAAGAATATATCATATGATAAATAATATCAAGGTTACCCCACTACTAATTCCCCACTGGTTTGTTGCTTTTCCCCAATGTCGCACGTCATGAGCATCTCTCTCCAGAAAGGATTGTCCACAAACACCTGGGTGAAGCACCACAACATGCACCTCATGCAATAAAACCACCACTTCCATGTAATCAAAGTAACCAGGTAGTTACTGAGAGCCACCATAGCTCGTATAAGGTGTATCATACATCGTCTATTATACCTCAATCCATTACAGCCCATAAACCGAGTAAGAATCGCCATGCCATCACAACCCATACACGTTACACCTATAGTAGTTCATTTGATACTATATCCAGAATATATGTGTGTGAATTACCAAAAGCCATTACTGCCCTCTAAACACATATATGGGTAAAACTAACTGTTGTGTCTACCAGAACATGTAACTACCAAGAGACAAGAGCATGCCCAAAGGGGGTAGTCATCCATCCATCCTCCCACCAGAATGTTGGGGAAAACACCCCCAAGGGATCAGAATCACTAGGGTTTCAGTTGTACTTACTTTTTGGGTGGAGTAGTGTATTTAAACATAGAACGTACAAGATATATTATATCTCACAACCACAGTATGGTAATTACCTAGTCTTAGACACAACTGCAGCTAACGTCTCTCAGACTCCAGGCAGCTACATCTTAGACTAGGTATCCTATATGCATACAACCATTTAGAGAGCATTTTTAGATTACATCATTCCATTTTTATCAGTTTCAATTTACATTAATTAATTATTTAAACATTAATTAACCATGAAAAATTCCATATTAAAATTCATTAGCATCATACCCAAGTGAATTGGTCCTTTAAAATTACAACCTCGACATTATGTTCCAGCAACTCTATCCCCATGGGTTAACACCATTTATTCAATTATTCATTATCAAATTACATTCCCACATTCTCAGGAATTATAAAAAAACATTATATTCTACTAAACACAAGGGGTCAACACGGTGAGTAGATGTACTACCTATAGGGTCTTTTCCAATTATAGCAAGAGCATATGCTCATCCTTCCTTGAGATGCTAGACACAGAAAGCACATGGAATACCTCGTGTGTCTATGCCTCCTTCGGAAGAAGGATATGTAATACCAGCTTCCTTGAGCAGTGGGGAAATGTAAATAAGATAAACAACCAAAAGAAACAACAAGTATCCAACAATAACATCTGTCCAATTCCATTATCCCTAGTGTCCTCCCCGACACCCACATGCATAAACTGATGCATCTCACCGCTATGGGCATCATCTACTGCCACAACCAAAAGCCTTCATGCCTCTGCATATCACTACAACCATCCTGGATCACATCATAGCATAAGCCGCTGGAAAACAGAAACACATCAATAGGGCTCTTGGCCCTTTAATAATCAAGAGGGTAACATAGATCCATTAAAGAAATAATCAAACATTCAGTTCTTTAATCCATCATTACATCAGATTTATTATTCGTAGGTTCCAAATTCGGGAAACCTAATTAGTAAGATATCACAAATAATAAAACATAATTACAGTGCCCATTTTATTAACATCAAATTACAACAACAACCAGATTCATTTATATGCCTCTTTATCATGAAACAAACAATTATCAATTAATCGCAATTTATGTTCTTTACCAATTTCCATCAATAACAAAAAGCTAAGTAAAGCAAGCATAGATATCACACTATCTAGAAAAACAAGAGGCAATTACATATGATCGACATCAATTTATTTATCTAGTTAAAATATTTATTATTTCAATTCCATTGTCATCTAGTTAGATTAAACATGATATCAATACAGTTGCACATAAACGAAAAGAGAAGCAATGAATCCCCTACCTCAAACAGTTCCTCACATTCTTTATACACACAAAAGGTCATGATCCTCCTCTCGTGACAACTGCATCCACCCGAGGATGCCACGGTATGACCGCACCAACCAAATCCCAAAAAAACCCACTAGAAGCATGGATATTACATGTTATAAAATTAAATGTAGAAATAGGAGAAGATGATCCCAAAAGGAACAATTATGAAACATACCTTATATCAAAGATTGATAGATACAGCTTGGTTGCCTTAAAACAGAGTGCAACCAATCCATGGAGTAAAGTTTGATTGTGCAACTCCTACGGGAAGGATTTAAAGGATCTAGCGTCTCATAACGATATCATAGAGGAAGAAAAAGGGAGGAAGATATATTGTTCATTTTGAAGATTTAATGGGGCGACGTTTAAAGATACGCTTAATTCCCAATTAAAAGCTGATTGCATTAACCCATGCGTTTTTACCAAGTAAAAGCATCCCGACCATAAGAATAATTAGTATAGGATTTATGGTCTTTGAATCGCCCTTAAGAGTCCTTAAAATAAGGCATTAAATGTATTTTATGTCAAAGGAAGCGTTGATGGGGCAAAACTGTAGGAAGTTGGAAACATTGTTCACCTACCGTTATTGTACACCTACTGATCTATGAAACCGATCTGTGAAACCGGTCTGTGAAACCAATCTGTGAAACTATTCTGGAAAACCTATCTCTGAAACTGCTCTATGAAACTAATCTATGAAACTGATCTGTGAAACCGATCTCTAAAACCGATATGTGAAACCGATCTGTGAAACCGATCTGTGAAACCGATATGTGAAACTGATCTGTGAAACTGATCTATGAAACCGATCTATGAAACCGATCTGTGAAACCAATCTCTGAAACTGATCTATGAAACCAATATGTGAAATTGATCTGTGAAACACAATACACCTACCATTACTGTACTCCTACTGATAGAACAGTTCATTATACTGCAAACATTATTCATAGAACTAGAAATTTGGCAATGTGTTGGGGATAAGTCACCTTGACATACTAGAACACCTCCAACACCACATTTTCACAATGTAATTGACCGTAGAGGTCCGGTCCATTATATCAGATACCTATCAAAACATTATCATCCTCTATAATTGAAAACCCACCAAAAGAAATGGGGTCCGAACAACCACCCATCATGATACCTCTCAAAAGAGAGAAAGCCACAAAAGCAACAAAAGAAAATTCATAAATAAAACATGAAAGGTCTAACCAAAAAGGGAAGATTTTTATGTTAAAAGAGTTAAACATCAAACAAATCTAGGCACTGAGCACGTATCTGTGACTCAAGTTCCCAGGTACTCTCGTTCATTCCACTGTATCGCCACAAGACACGAACTAAGGGGATAGAACCCCTACGCAACACCTTCTCCTTGCGGTCTTGGATCTCCACGGGTTGCTCCTCGAAGGTTGCATCATCATCAACATCAATCTCCCCACAATTGATGATGTGAGAGTCATCATGAAGATAACGACGGAGCTGTGAAATATGGAAAACATTATGTATCTGACTCGTCTATGGGGGAAGTGCTACTCGATACGCCACAGCTCCAACATGAGCAAACAACTCGAAAGTCCCAACAAACCTGGGAGAAAGCTTACTTCAAAAACCAAACCTTCGCTGCCTATGACGGGGAGTCTCTTTCAGAAACACATGGTCCCCAAAATTAAACTCCAAGGGACTCCTTTGATCAACATATGATTTCTGATGATCTTGTGATGTCTTCATCCTCTCACGAATCACCTGGACCATCTATGTTGTATTCTACACTAGATTCTATCCTAGAATTGATGATTCTCCCACCCCAGTCTAGCACAACAGAGAATGGAAAGGCCATCCATACAAGGATTCAAACGATTCCATACCGATGGTGGAGTGAAAAATATTATTGCAGGAAAACTCCACCAAGGGGAAGTGCCTCATCCATGATCCTCCAAAATCATAAACACAAGAGCGTAACATGTCTTCAAGAGTTTGGATGGTTAGCTCTGTCTGACCATCTGTTTGAGGATGAAAAGCAGTGTTAAGGCATAGTTGAGAACTGAAAGCATGTTGGATACCTCTCCACGCCCTGGAGGTAAAATGAGGATCTCAATCAGAAATGATCATCCTGGGGACTCCAAGAAGTCTCACCACCTCCTCTAGATACTGCCTCGACAAAATATCCTCTGATCTTGACTCATTGATTGCTATGAAGTGGGGAGATTTTGTTAAACGATCCACTACCACCAAAATAGCATCATGTCCTCTCGAAGATCGAGGTAAACCAGTAACAAAGTCCATTGAGATGTCCTCCCACTTCCACTAAGGAATCTCTAATGGCTGGTGAAGACCACCAGGAACACTGTGTTCATCATTCACCTTCTAGGAGGCCTAACATAGAGACACAAACTCTGCAACCACACTCTTCATCCCAGGCCACCAAAAATGGCTCCTCAAGGCTTGGTACTTCTTTTTCATGTCAGGATGCACTGCTAAAGGCGAACTATGAAACTCTCTGAGAACCATCTCGCGCATCGTCAAGGGAACAAAAAGCCTTCCATGATACAACACTCGGTGTTGTTCATCCTCCAACCAACCATCAGGGGCCTCACCACAAACAACTCGGTCTCTCCAAACCTCCACCTCTAGATCTCCCAACTGGGAAAATTCTACCTTCTGCATCAGGGATGACTGTACCATCATCTGAAAAAGACAACCTCGACCCCCAACTTCTTCCATATCAAGATGCAATGATGACAGTTCTTCCATTACTCTCCAGGAATCACCAGATTCATGCATAGAATCACTACCTGAATTTCGGCTCAGTGCATCAGCTACATCATTCCCTTTTCCAGGTGTATACGACATTTCTAAGTTGTATTCCTCCAAGAACACCATCCACCGACGCTGTCGTAAGTTCACGTCACACTGGGAGAAGACGTACCTCAAACTCTTATGATCGGTGAAAACCACAAATCACTCACCAAGGAGGTAATGTCTCCACAACTTCAGAAAAAACACCATGGCTGCCAACTCATGATCATGGGTGGAATATTTGTGTTCATGGGAATGCAACTACGGAGACCCATAAGAAACAATTGACCTCTTCTGCATGAGAACACAACCTAAGCTAGTAGAAACTAGCTTGATCTCTAACCTGATCCATGTGACCTGAAAAATAGTTTATATATACATAGTGTGAGTATAATAGTATACTCATTAGGATCCTCCATGAAGCCTCTCGTGCAAAAGTAATTAAAGGATGCTAATGAACAGTGAACTACAAGTTAAACTAACTCATAACCTAAATAGGTATACTATGTTCCTAACCTCACCATGGCTACTCTCACCTAGTAACTCATACATGAATATATCATATAATAAAGAATATAATGGGTAACCCACTACTACTTCCCCACTGGTTTCCTGAATTTCCCCAAATTCACACATCCTGAGCATCTCTCTCCAAAAAGGCTTGCCTGCAGACACCTGGGTGAAGTACCACAATGTTCACCTCGTGAAACAAAAGCACCACGTCCATGAAAGAAAATTATCCAGGTAGTTTCTAGGATCCACCATAACCCACATAAGGTGTATCATACATCGGGTATTATATCTCAAGCCATTACAGCCCATACACTGAGTAAGAATCCTCAAGCCATCACAACCCATACACATTACACCTATAGTAGTCCATTGGATACTATATCCAGAATATATGTGTGTGAATAACCACAATCCATTACATCCCTCTGCACACATATATGGGGAAAACTAACCATTGTGCCTACCAGCACAAGTCACTACCAAGAGAAGAGAGTGGGGCCAAAGGGGGTAGTTAGCCATCCTTCCTCCCACCAGAATGTTGGGGAAAACACCCCCCAAGGCTCAGAATCCCTAGGGTGTCAGTTTCCCTTACTGACTGGGTAGAGTAGTACATAGAAACACAAAAAGTACAGGATATATTATATCTCACAACCACACTATGGGAATTACCTAGTCTTAGATACAACTATAGCTAACGTCTCTCAGACTCCAGGATACAACTTCTAAGACTATGTATCATATAAGCATACACCCATTTAGAGAGATTTATTATATTAATTCACTCCATTTTTATCAATTTCACTTTACGTTATTTAATTTTTAAACATTAATTAACCATGAATAATTCCACATTAAAATTCATTAGCATCATACCCAAGTCAGATGTTCCCTCAAAATTACAACCTCATCATTATGTTCCAGCAACTCCATCCCCAGTGGTTAACAACATTTATTCAATTATTCATTATAGAATTACTTTCCCACATTACCAGTCATTATAGAAAAACATTATATGCTATTAAACACAAGGGGATCAACACAGTGAGTAGATGTAAAACCTGCCAGGTCTTTGCCGCTTATAGAAAGAGCATATGACCATCCTTCCTTGAGAAGATAGACACGGAAATCATGTGGAATACCCAATGTGTCTTTGTCTCTTTTGAATGAAGGATGAGTAAGACCAGTTACCTTGAGCAGTGGGGAAAAGTAAAGCAGATAAACAACCAAAAGAAACAGAAAGCATCCAACAATCACATATGTCCCATTCCATCATCCCTAGTGTCCTCCCCGACAACCACATGGATAAACCGATGCATCTCGCCACTCTAGGCATCATCTGCTGCCACATCCAAAAGCCTTCATGCCTCCACATATCAACACAACCATCCATCATCACATCATAACACAAGAAGTAGGAAAAAAGCATCACATAAATAGGGTTCTTGGCACTTTAACAATCAAGAGGGTAACTCAGAACCCTTTAAGGAATTATCAAACAATCAGTTCTTTAATCCATCTTGAATTCAGATTTATTATTCGTAGGTTCCAAATTCAGGAAACCTATTCAGTAAGCTATCACAAATAATTAAACATGCTTACCGTTTCAATTTGATTAACAACAAATTACAACAAGAACCAGATTCGTTTACATACCTCTTTATCTTTATCTAAACAATTATCAATGAATCCCAATTTATGTTCTTTACTGATTTCCATCAAGAACGAATAGCTAATCAAAGCAAGCATATATGTCACACTATCTAGCAAAACAAGAGGCAATAACATATGATCGATATCAATTTATTTATCCCGATAAAATAATTATTATGTCAATTCCATTTTCATACAGTAGGATTAAACATTCTATTAATACAGTATCACTTCAATGAAAAGATAAGCAAAGAATCCCTTACCTCAAATAGTTCCTCACATTCTTTATCCACACAACGGGTCATGATCCTCCTCTCGCGATAACTGCATCCACCCGAGGATGCCACGGTATGACTGCACCAACCAAACCACAAAAAGAACCCCATTAGAAGCATGGATATTACATTCTATAAAATGTAAAGGAGAAATAGGAGAAGATGGTACCCAATGGAATGACGATGAAACATACCTTATATCAAAGATTGATCGATACATCTTGGTTGCATCAAAATAGAGCAGAACCAATCTGAGGATTAAAGATTGATTGTAAAAATCCTATGGGAAGGATTGAAAGGTTCTAGCATCTCATAGCAGAGAACAAAGAGGATGAAAAAGGGAGGAAGATATATCATCCCTTTTGTAGATTTAATGGGGTGACAGTTTAAGATACGCTTAATTCCCCATTAAAAGCGGATCACATTAACCCACACATTTTGACCAAGTAAAAAAATCCCGACCATAGGAATAATTAATATAGGATTTATGGAATTCGAATCGGCCTTAAGAGTCCTTAAAATAAGGCTTTAAAAGTATTTTACATCAAAGGATGTGTCAAAGGGGAAAAATTGTAGGAAGCTGGAAACACTGTTCATGTAACACCTCGAGATTTTATGAAAAATATTATTTTTAATTTCATTGATGTCTGGTGTTGTACGCTACACTAAAAGGAGCATTCACTGCATGTATCCCTTACCTGGATTGCATTACACGCAATCGCGACCTTCCATGATAGTGTGTATTGTACGCAATACTGAGTTTCACTAAACAACTATATGTTATTAAAATATTATATAAACTAGCCATTATGAATAGTAATACCCACTTTTTTGAAATTTTATAAATTTTATAATTCAAAATGGACTTCATTTTTGGATTCTTAATATCGAAATTATCCTAGGGTGAATTTTTGGTATTTTTCTGAAAATATTTAATTTTTGATGAATAGTGAAAACACTAGGTTACTATTTAAAAACCGACTTTTTATATAAATAATTTTTTATTTTATTTAAATTTATTTTAGGTCAAAATTGATACATAATACCTATATAAGTTCAATGAAATTCATTGTAATCATTTTATAACAATTTTACACATATAAAAATTTTATTGAACTTTTCACCGTCTTTTACCCACCTCCTAGGAGAGTTTGAAAATTTACATAAAACATAATTTTACTGCTTATGTGAGTGTAATTTCGAAAATCTGAGAGACACGGTTAATATAAAGGAGTAATATTTGGTTCAATATGATAAAAATAATTTTTGGTGAATAGTAACTTTTTACTTTTATTTACCACTGTTAAAAGTAAATAGGGTAATTAAGGGTAAAAATGATATTATTATTACCCTAACACATGTCCTAATTCTATTGGATAAGTTTAATTTGACTATAAACAACCTTAGGAATAAAATATTACCCTTTAGGTCCACTTGGATTAGATTAGGACATTTATTATTATTTTATTTAAAAAAGAATTAAAATAGTTAAAATCAAAGTTTAATAACTAAAACATTTTTAATATAGGGTTATACATAAGATAAATTCTACAATAAATATTTATTAGAAATCTAAAAAGATTTCCTACATAATTGTATTTTATTTATATTTTTTAGACATTAAATATTTTAATTTATTTATGACACAATGATGATGCAGTAATTACCTTATTAATTAAATATTAACATAATTAATGTTATAAATACCCAAATAAATGTAATTTAAGACATTTTATGAATTAAACTAATTTTATAGGTTAATAGGATATGTTACTAATTGATTTAATTGTCTTTTTTTGAACTAATCATGCTGTTATTATTTTCACCAAAATCATGTACCAAATAGTGTCAAAATTGACATAAAATAGTATTTAAAACAAATATTATATTATTAATTTTTATATTATTCCTAAAAATATAAGGTTTGGCTAAATGACTTAGATAAGGATATATATTAATAATTAACCACTTGGGGTTAGTTTGGCTTGTTATAGTATGTTTATTAATCATATAGTGTAAAAAAACAAAAACACACGGTAAAAGTTAAATTATTTAACTGAGAGTTAAATCTAAATGATAAAGATAAAATAGTATCCTAAACTTGTCTAAAACCTATTGGTTGAGAGTATTTTGACCCATCACCACCTTATATTCGAAAAAAATCCATTTGGAACTATTAAAAACTGAATATGACTTTGTTATAAAATAATATTTTATGTTTTTCCTAAGGTGCCCCTCTCCTCCCTTATAAAAAGGGCACCCCTTCCCTCTTCTCTAGACACTCTTTTGAGCCTTTAAGCTCATAAAAACCCTGCCAATTACTCTTCTAAACCTCCATATTAATATCATAGAGGTTCTGGTCTTATCAAAAGACCAACTATAGTGACCTAAGAAGAAGTTTAAAGGAGGTGCATCGAGGAAGAGGTAATCTTTTTTACCGATTCTTTCAAGTTTCTTTCTTCTTCAAATTCTTCTTATTTATTTGTTTCATCATAAATTAATAACATCATTATCACTAATATACTGATATGTTATTATAAATATGAAACAACCCTATTTCACCTTCTATCCATCCAACGGAAAATGAAATCATCACGTGTGCGTACGTACAGAATACCGTCTCCATGCCGTGGTGTAATCTGTTTTTCCACCACCACCTTACTCGGCTGTGTATAATGGTGTAAATAATAACTATATATGATTATTATACCATCATACTGATTCTAATATATTATATCATCCACTCCAATTCTATTCAATAAATATGGGAATGATGTCATCGCTCGTGCGTACGGATTACCGTCTCTACGACGCGATGAGATTCTTTTTCCAGGTTAAAAATTCAAGAATGATTATAAAGTATATATAATAAGTAATCATGAAATATATTAAATAATAATGCTACTAGATTTATTTATATATATATATGTATTTCATCTACTAAATTCCATTCAAGTCAATAAGGAAAGGAAAACAATGTTCATGCGTACGTACGGCCTACCGTCTCCATGAATGGTGTATTTTATTTCATTCATCTATCTATTATATATATGTATATACTAAATATATATAATATATTAATCATGAATTTCTTTCTGGATGTAAGTAAATCATTATATAAGTAAAAATAATATCCATAACAACAAATCGAATCACATACGATAAATGAAATGATTTTTCCCAAAACGCTGCTTTAACATGGAATTTACAAAAGAACGGGTATTATAAAGTCATAATTGAACCATATATGATATCATAACAATGAATATAATTCTGTAATAAGCCAATGAAATTATTTAAATCATTATACATGAGTTTCAGATACATACAAATCATATTGGACCTAAGGTAAGTGATAACTTTTCCAATATCATTTTTATCTGAGATTGTTTATTCATAAGTATTTACAGGGGTTATATTTTTCATCCATGTCCTTGTTTTATAAAAATGGTTTCATGTATGTTTCAAGTCATTTTTACCCATTTTTGACTTTTACTACATGATATGTATGTAATTTTTCTTTTTTTACCATATGAGGTACTTTTTGACTTTTTCGAAAAAATTCTGAGAAGAATGTTATTTTTAACTCATACGGCGTGAACGGATTTTTACAGTTTCATAACGCCTAATTTTCACGAATCTTACTCTTCAAGACATTATGAATATTTTCAACAAAATAATTTTCTTTTAAAATTCCATGGAATTTTGTGAAAAGAAAATGATTTCGAAGAAGAAAGGATATTTTCCTCAAGAATTCATTTCAAGTATTTTATCAAAACCATTTTCCATCTAAGATAAAATTATTTCATATGTGTATGTTTCAAGTATAATGTCTCTATGATTTATATGGTTTCAATTTTCTTATGATGAAATATCCATATGTTTTATATGGATTATGTGATGATGGGATGATGTTTATGAAACCCATTTTATTCTTCGGGTTATGATGAATGTTTTATATTTATTTTGTGGCACAAGTAAGAATGATTTCATTAGGATATGGGTGGGACCTATATCTCCCTCCAATGCATTGGGTAAATATTTATATCTCATGAGATAGACATGGCTAGAATGGTAAGTTAATCCGGTTCAGTGATACAAGACTTGAACGAGGAGTGAACTCGATTCATAATGGGTCATTGTCCACTAAGATGGTCTTGGCAGCAATGCCTTGGATACTATGGAAATCATATCATGTGATTAATGGTTTCCACAATTACATGTTTTATCTCCATGCTATTTTATCGTGATTGATGTTCCTTTATGATTTATGCCTTACGTACTTCCATGATTTATTTCTTTGCTCAAGATTTTGATGTTTAGATTTTATGTTCAACTTTTTTTTCATTTCAAATGTTTATGGATTGTTTTATGTTCTCTATGATTACCATTAATGAGAATTTGAGATCACCCTTTATATGTTTTCTTTTCCCCAGGATATAATTAAAGGTTTTAGGTAAAAAAGGGGAGATCTTTATGGGAGATATTTAAGATCATTCACCACGATTAGAAGATTTTGTTCCAAGTTTCCAAAGACACTAAACTATTACGGTCCTTCGGTGTTTGTTTTTGTTATGTATTAAGTATTCTTCCAAAGTAATGTAATTTCCATGTACGTCAAGCATTTTGTCTCTATAGTTGGTATCAGAGGTTCGGTTTAGTTAACCTTTGGAAACTAGGATGTGAGAAATTTAGTGAGATCTCAAGAGATATTTCTAAGTTATGTCTAGGGATTTCCTTAAGGATAAGTATAAGTATAGGTTATAGTCCTAGAATTATGTTAAGGATATTATAAATAAACCTAAGATGTTATATATTTAAGGTAATCCCCCTTTATTATGTTATTTTCCTAGCATGATTTTTGCGTCTCACTTTGTTCTTTTTGGGTATTAGACAATGGACGGAACCTGAAGGAACCATGTTGATCAATGTCATGGAAAATTCAATTATTTTCCTCCCAAACAACCAAATTTTATGGGAGATGGAGTGAAAAATCTTATTTCTATACTTACACAAGCTATGAATCATTCTGGATTTCCAAATGATCAGAGAAGGGAATAATATTATATTGAGTGCTTTATGAGGCAATGTCCACCGTCTATCAATGGGTCTTCTAATCCACTTATTACTGAACAATGGATCAGTACCATTGACATGATATTTTCCATACTTCGCTCTTCATAACATGAAAAATTAATTTTTGCTGTTTACTGTTTAGAAGGTGAAGAAGGCCAGTGGTGGACTCTAATTAAGAAAACAAGGCCCCAAGATGAAATTGAATCCATGGAATTGGATGAGTTCAAGAACTTGTTTTTTAGTAAGTACTACCCTCGTATTCTTATAACAAAGATGGAAAAGGAGTTACTTGATCTTAAGGAGAAGGATGATGAATTTGTTGGTATATACGAAGTGAATTTTACAAGGCTTGCAAGGTATGCATCTGGATTTATCATCCAACCTGAAAGTAATGTTGATATTTTCTTCAGTGGCTTAAAAACAAGCCTTCAAAGGGCATTAACGATAAGAGACTTCATTAGATATGATGAAATTGTGTGTTGTTCTATCAAGGTAGAACTAGAAGTTGGTGTAACATATCCATCTCAAGGTTTTGATAGGAAATGAAAGATGGAGTTCAAGGAAAAACATCATAACAATGGTGAAAAGAAGGTGAATGTTTCTTTATGCTCAAATTGTGGAAAGAAGCATGGTTGAGATTGTCTAAAAGGTACTATAAAATGTTTCAAGTGTGGAAAAGAAGGTCATCAAGCAGCTGAGTGTCGAAGTAATGGGATAAAGGTTTCTAATGACGTGAATATAGAAAAGACTATAGAGAAAAATCCACCAACACTTCAATGATTCAAGTGTAAGGAAATGGGGCATTATGCTAACCAATTCCATAATCCAAGGCTTAGTGATGATCGACGTGAGAAACCTCCTAAGGCAAAGGACAAAGGGAATTCACATGTGATCACTATTGGAAATGTTGAGTTTGAAAACGATGTAGTGGAATGATTATGTGTTTATGTAACATGATTCCAAAATAATGTTGTGGAATCTAATTTATAGTACTGTGGAATATTGGAATATCTATGTATTGGTTTATTATGGTTTACAATAATTATATGGTACTGGTAACCATGAAAAGTAATTCAAATATTTTGTAAAGTAGATGATATGATAAAGAATAAATGAAATGTATAATAGTATTCATGAGATCATGACTGACATAAGGACTAAGTGATATTATGGTTTGAGTATATAGAATTTTTGGGCTTTTGGTTTGTGGAAAGATTTAACATTTGAAAACATTCATGTTTTAAATAAGGTTCCATGGGTATTCATTTTTCAAGAGAATACATGATTAAGGTATTCACAAGTTTTTAATTTGACCAACAAGATATATCGTATGATATATGGGGGATAAATGATGGTATTCACATGCTCGGAAGATGACATTTCTAGTAATTGTTTTCTTTATACTATGTGCTTGGGCAGAATTATTTTGGATAAGCCTAAATATTGGAATGAATTATGTTGGAAATAATTTAGTATTGTTTAAGGATATAACTTTTTCTATATTATTGATGGAATGTTATAATAATGTAGTTTTAGAAAAAGGATAACCTGCAGGATGGGCGACAACCCGTCGCGTCGGACAAGGCTGTGGGAATGGAACCCACAACCGAAGTGCGACAGGCCTTTATTTCCTACCACTGGCCTACATGATATCCCTGGTTAGTAGAAACTAATTTTATTTTATTAAGCAGTTTGATATATGAATTATAAGTCCATTTTAGGAACCATATATGATTAATCTCACTATAGATGGACTTATTTATATTTGATAACTTTTGCTAACCTTTTGTTTGAGACTGATGGAATGACCCATCATTCTACCACATGATCTACTAACACTTCACGAATGACAAAATAAACTTCATTTCTTTAAGAGATGAAGTGGAAATTGTTCAAGGGAAGAACAACGATGAGATTATACCGAAATAATGTAAGTATTTCCTTTAATTCAATTCTACAACTTTAGGAAAATCATCTTGAAAACCAAAAATGTTGTCCTAGTGCCCTTATATCCGATGAATCAGATGGTTTCTTATATCATAAAAAATTTATGGAATTGTGATGGTTGGATTTTTCATATCCATGTTCTCTACCACTCCCCATCAGAACATGATGGTTAGATTTCTCTTCCATATCCATATTTTCACCTATGTTCTCCTATCTGAAAACCCAGTGATTAGGGTAACCGTTACGTTTCATACTTTAGTTTTTAAAGAAAATTTTTGGTATTTCTTTTTACAATGTGGGTTTCTATTAAAACTTTCGAGTGAAAAACCATTTATTACCCCGATGAATTTTGAGGGCGAAATTCATTTTAAGGGAGGTAGAATGTAACACCCTGAGATTTTATGAAAAATATTATTTTTAATTTTATTGATGTCTTGTGTTGTATGCTACACCAAAAGGAGATTTCACTAAACTCATCCCTGACCTGGTTTGCATTACACGCAATCGTGACCTTCCACGATAGCGTGTGTTTTACGCAATACCGAGTTTCACTAAACATGTTATTAAAATATTATATAAACTAGTCGTTATGAATAGTAATACCCACTTTTTGAAATTTTAATAATTGTATCTTTAAAAATGGACTTCATTTTTGGATTCATAATATCGAAATTAGTCTTGGGTGAATTTTTTGTATTTTTCTGAAAACATTCAATTTTTGATGAATAGTGAAAACACTAGGTTACTATTTAAAAACTGACTTCTTATATAAATAATTATTTATTTTATATAAATTAATTTTAGGTCAAAATTGATATATAATACCTATATAAGTTCAATGTAATTCATTGGAGTCATTTTATAATAATTTTATACCTATAAAAATTTTATTGAACATTTCACCGTCTTTTACCCACCTCCTAGGAGAGTTTGAAAATTTACATAAAAATTAAATTTACCGCTTCTGTGAGAGAAATTTCGAAAATCCGAGAGACATAGTTAATATAAAGGAGTAAAATGTGGTTCAATAAGATAAAAAAAATTTGGTGAATAGTAACTTTTTACTTTTATTTACCACGGTTAAAAGTAAATAGGGTAATTAAGGGTAAAAATGAAATTATTATTACCCTAACACATGTCCTAATTCTATTGGATATGTGTAATTCGACCAAAAAAAACCTTAGGAATAAAATAATACCCTTTAGGTCTACGTGGATTAGATTAGGGAATTTATTATTATTTAATTTAAAGAAGAATTAAAATAGTTAAAATCAAAGCTTAATAACTAAAACATTTTTAATACAGGATTATACATAAGATAAATTTGACTATAAATATTAATTATAAATCTAAAAATATTTCCCACATAATGGTATTTTATTTATAATTTTTAGACATTAAATTATTTAATTTATTTATGACACAATGATGATGCAGTAATTACCTTATTAATGAAATATTAACATAATTGATGTTATAAATAACCAAATAAATGTAATTTTAGACTTTTTATGAATTAAACTAATTTTATAGTTTAATATGACATGTTAGTATTTATTTAATTAAATTTTTTCGAACTAATCATGTTGTTATGATTTTCACAAAAATCATCTACCAAATAGTGTCAAAATTGACATAAAATAGTTTTTAAAACAAATATTATATTATTAATTGTTATTTTATTCCTAAAAATCTATGGTTCGTCCAAATGACTTAGATAAGAATATATATATTAACAATGAACTACTTGGGGTTCTTTTGGCTTGTTATAGTATGTTTATTAACTATATAGTTTAAGAAAACAAAAAGACACGGTAAAAGTTAAATTATTTAACTTAGAGTTAAATCTAAATGATAAGGATCAAATATTAACCTAAACTTGTCTAAAACCTATTGGTTTAGATTATATCAACCCATAACCACCTCATCTTTGAAATAAATCATTTTGGAGCTATTAAAAACCAAATAAGACTTTATTATAAAATAATATTTTAAGTTTTTCCTAAGGTGCCCCTCTCCTCCCTTATAAAAAGGGCACCCCTTCCCTCTTCTCTTCACACCCATTTGAGCCTTGAATCTTGGACAAAACCTGCCAATTCCGCTTCTCAACCTATCTAGTTATATCATAGAGGTTCTTGTATTATCAAAAGACCAACTCTAGTTCCCTAAGAAGAAGATTAAAGGAGGTGCGTCAAGGAAGAGGTAATCTCTTCTACCGATTCTTTCAAGTTTCTTTCTTCTTCAACTTCTTCTTATTTAATTGTTTCATCATAAATTAATAACATTAGTATCACTAATATACTGATATGTTATTATAAATATGAAACAGTCCTATTTCACCTTCTATCCATCATATGGAAAATGAAATCACTGCGTGTGTGTACGTACGGAATATCGTCTCCACGCAGTGGTGTAATCTGTTTTTCCACCACCACCTTACTTGGATGTGTATAATGGTGTAAATAATAACTATATATGATTATTATACAATAATACTGATACTAATATATTATATCATCCACTCTAATTCCATTCAACAAATATGGGAACGATATCAACGTTCGTGTGTACGGATTATCGTCTCCACGGCGCGATGAGATTCATTTTCCATGTTAACAATTCAAGAATGATTATAAAGTATATATAATAAGTAATCATGAAATATATGAAATAATAATGCTAATGGATTTATATAAATATATTTTTATGTCATCTACTAAATTCCATTCAAGTTAATAAGGAATGGAAAACAACGTTCATGCGTACGTACAGCCTACCGTCTCCATGAATGGTGTATTTCATTTCATTCATATATCTATTATATATATGTATATAATGAATATATATGATATATAAATCTTGATTTACATTCTAGAAGTATTTAAATCATGATATATGTTAAAATAATATCAAGAACAACAAATTGAAACACGTATGATAAATGAAACGATTTTACCCAAAACGCTTCTTTAAGATGGAATTTACAAAAGAACGGGTATTATAAAGTCATAATTGAACCATATATTATATCATAAAAATGAATATGATTCTGAAATAGGTCAATGAAATTATTTAAATCATTATACAGGAGGTTCGGATACGTACGAAGCATATTGGACCTAAGGTAAGGGATAACTTTTCCAATCTCGTTTTTATCCGAGATTGTTTATTCATAAGTATTTACTGGGGTTATATTTTTCATCCATGTACCTTTTTTCTAAAAATGTTTTCATTTATGTTTAAAGTCCTTTTTACCCATTTTTCACTTTTACTACATGGTATGTAAGTAATTTTTCTTTTTTTTATCATACGAGGTACTTTTTGATTTTTTCGACAAAAGTACGAGAAGAATGTTATTTTAAACTTATACTGCATGAATGGATTTTTACAGTTTCATAATGCCTATTTTTCATGAATCTTAATCTACAAGATATTATGACTATTTTTAAAAAAATATATTTCTTTTAAAATTTCAAGGAATTTTGTGAAAAGAAAATTATTTTGAAGAAGAACGGATATTTTCCTCAAGAATTCATTTCAAGTATTTTATCAAAACCATTTTCCATCTAAGATGAAATTATTTCATATGTGTATGTTTCAAGTATAATGTATCTATGATTTACATGGTTTCACTTTTCATATGATGAAATATCCATTTGTTTTATATGGATTATGTGATGATGGGATGATGTTTATGAAACCCATTTTATTCTTTGGGTTATGATGAATGTTTTATGTTTATTTTGTGGCACAAGTAAGAATGATTTCATTATGAGATGTGTGGGACCTATATCTCCCTCCAATTAATTGGGTAAAGATTTTTATCTCATAAGATAGACATGGATGGAATGGTATGTTAATCCGGTTCAGTGATACAAGACTGGAACGAGGAGTGAACGCGATTCAGAATGGGACATTATCCACTAAGATGGTCTTGGCAGCAATTCCTTGGATACTATGGAAATCATATCATGTGATTAATGGTTGTCACAATTACATGTTTTATCTCCATGCTATTTTATCATGATTGATGCTCTTTTATGATATATTCCTTACGTACTTCCAAGATTTATGTCTTTGCTCAAGATTTTGATGTTTAGATTTTATGTTCAACTTTTTCTTCATTTCAAATGATTATTGTAACACCCCAGGTAAATAAAGAATATGACATTTTCATATTTATCCATATTTGTGAATAAAATATTAATATGACTTTAAAGGGGACACTATGCTCAATGGCGTACCCAACACGTAACAACGAGTTTCTTGGGAATCTTACGTTGTACTCTAATAATAAAATAATATTATTTTAAATGGAAGTTAACATGTAGTCGTTGTATTGGCGGGAATGGATATAAATAACTAAAATATGATTATATATGTTTTTAGATGTTTTTACATTTATCCAATAAAAGATAAAGGCTTAAAATACGGAAATAATTCAATTTTAGGCGTATATGCCCTAGTTTTCACTAAAGGTTCACTTATCGCCTTTTGATGGCGAACCGTCATTAAATATAGTTTTGTTCACTCTTATACATTCTATTGGACCAAATAAAACTCTTCTTTATAATCGGGACATCAAAATTTACTTTGTGTAAATTTTTGGTATCTTTCCGATAAAGTTCATTTTTTAATGAATAGTGTAAAATGTTGTATTTTAATTCAAAACCACTTTTTAATATAATTTATTTATATGATTAGATTATCTTTTTAATTGGTTTTAATGTGAAATTAGAATATATTTTTACCATTAAATCCAATAGTGGTTGTTGGAATTAATTTCACTTTGAAATCGGACTTAAACTAGTGTCAATCTTTTGATACTTATTGTTTCATAAAAACACGTTATTTGTCATGACAGCGGGAATTAATTATTAAATTAATTAATGTGACTTATATGTTTTGAATTTTGTAAAATAGACTTCATTTTTGAATTCAGAATATCAAATATAGCTTAGGGTGAATTTTTGGTAATTTTCTGAAAAACTTCAATTTTTGATGAATAGTGAAACCACTAAGTGGTACTTATAAAAACTGATTTTCCGTTTAAATGAAATTTTTCCACCTTTGTGTTTTGAATTTCAAAAATCCTACATACATGTTTTTCATTAATAAGTAAAATGTGGTTCAATGGGATTAAAAAAATTTTGGTGAATAGTAACTTATTAAGTTTCTATTCGCGATTAGAGGTAATTAGTGTAGTTTAAGGTAAAAATAATGTTTTAATAATATAAAATGAACTTGACACATGTCCAAACCTCATTTTATGTGTCATGGCCGACCAAGACAAACCATGGGTCAACTTCGGGACCCCATGGAGCCACTTTGGTTGGGAAATGACATAAATAACTTTTTATTTAATGTTAAAGTAAAAATGACACACACATGAGATGTTTTACTAAAACAATTTTTACATGGGGTTATACAAGTAATAATTTTTACTATAAATATTAATTGGAAATATAAAAAGATTTCCTAAATCATAGTATTTTTTTATAATTTTTAGACGTTAAATAAATTAAATTATTTATGACATCATGATGATGCAGTGATGACCTCATTGTTTAACGATTTAAATAAAATGGAAAGATAATGTAATATATAAGACCTAAACATATACAAAACCTATTGGATGAGTGGATTTCGAACCCTTATCACCTTATCCTCGAAACACATCAATGTGGGACCTCTTAAATCCGAATACCATTTTAAAATAAAGTGACTTTTTTTTACCTTCCAAGAGTGCCCCTCCTCTCCTCTTATAAAAGGCCCCCACCTCAACCTCCTTACCCACACTCCCAAAGCCTTTGGCTTTGCCAAACCCTACCCATTTTGTCTCTCCACTTCCCTCTATTACTCATTTAATCCTAAATTTGGGCAGAAGTCTTCCCAAGGAAGCCTTTGAGCTCAAACCAAGGGGAGTTACCCGATTTTAAGGTAATGTCTTCTTTTGAGTCCTTTTGTTTTATTTTGCTTCTCCAACCCCCTAAACTCTTTTTATTATTTTCTTTTGTAACAACTCCAGTATCATAAATATACTAGTATGTTGTTATAATAAGGATTCGATCTACACTTACACACACCTACATCTAATGGTTAACAAACATACTGTTTCCGTGGATGGCGAATTTATGCCTCCCGAAACGATGAGTGTTCAACATTCTTTTAACACCTTAAAATGTGGCCATTAAGATGTCACTATATTTATATATGATATATAATATGTTTATGTTTTACTTAAGATTCTGTATTTTTCATTTGTGGCTTACCTTTATGGCTTCCATTATGGGTATACGCGATATCTTCATTTTAGGAAGTGCAGACTATCGCCCCCTCAAAGTGATGTGATTCGTTAATGCCATACGTGGGACGTATAAAGGATGGATTTAAAGTTATTATATATGATGTTATACTGGAATTATAATATACCTCTATATCATTATTATTTCTTTCCATTAAAGTATGAGATAGAAATAAAAGTAGCGTTCATGCGTACGTACGGCTTACTGTCTCCATGAACGGTGCATTTCATTTCTTATCCCCAAATGTAATGTACTATTAAAAGTACATGCATATAATGGATATATATAATGAATGATATATCTAAATGATGAATATAATTCTGGAATTAAAATATACATACCTATCATTTAGTTTTAATTCCATTAATATGACAAAGAAATGAAAGTAGCGTTCATGCGTACGTACGGCTTACCGTCTCCATGAACGGTGCATTTCATTTCTTACCTCTAAATGATTATGTGATATTATAAATACATGTATATTCTAAATATATATGATATATATGATATCCAAATCAGGAATGTCATTCTGGATATAAATAACCTTTGACCACACGAACAACATGTAATTGTAAGAAGTCCACTTTCGACTTAAGAACCAAATATCGACAAAACAAACATTATTAACTTAAATGATTACATAAAGTTTATAACATGTAAATAATTGATATAAAACGAATAATGAACTTGTAAAAGGTTCTTAAGCAAGTATAAATTAACTCAAGTTTATTATTCAGGACGTTAAAGAACGATCGAGTCAAGTCGGACCCAAGGTAAGGGATCCTACACCTCTCTTTCTTTTTAAGTACATTATTTTATGTCATTCCTTTAAAAGATCATATTTCTTGTTATTGGGATATTATTTTATATTACTATTACTGTAATTTTTATGTTCATATGATGAGATACCCTATTCTCTCTCATCAATCCATTTTGGAAGTTTTGAGTGGCGTCGTTAGGCTGCCGAATTTCTCATAAGAGATCCAACATCTCTCTTTCTTTTTAAGTACTCTCCTTTTTGTCACTTCTTTTAAGCTCCACTTTTTTATGTTGGGGGATGTTCTTTTATATTCCTCTTTCTATAAACTTTATGTTAATATGATGAGATACCCTATTTGATCTCATCAATCCATTTTTTTAAGTTTTATGTGGCGCCGTTAGGCTGCCGAGTTTTCGTAAGGTATTTTTTTCATCTCACTTTTATTCCTGTGAGATTTATGCTACATTTTCCACAATTTCCTTTGAGTGGTGTATGTACTGACCATTATTCTACTATTTTTGTAATATACTTTCGTTTTATGAGTATTTACATCAATTATGTATTGTCCTTCTTTCATGGGGTGTATGTTTTGAAAGATACCCAAGTCAGTAAGGGAACCTTTCACCCTCCTCTTTTTAAAAGACTTATTTTGTTGGGTCTTTTAATTTACATATTGTTATGTTGGGATATGTTATCATATATCCTTATTGATGTAACTTTTATTTCCAAGTGATGAGATACACTTTTTATCTCTCATCAACTCATTTTGATGTGACGCCGTTAGGCTGTCAAGGGAACTTCTTAACCCAATTTCGATTTCTTTGGGTTCAACATGTAGTGATTGAATATGTAATCCTTTGAATATGTGTGAATGAACTTTTATTATTTTACACTTAATATCCACTTATATTTGTTGTATTCATTTGTCACACATAATTATGTAATTTATTTATCCTTAAACCAAGGATACCGTCTTTGTATGGGACTACGTCTCAATCTCCTTTCATTGAGGCATATTTCGTTTTATACACAACTTTCTTTTATACGGTGTATAAACCCCTTTGACTTTTACTTTTATACAAAAGGAATCTTTTTATATGAAGTGTTTTATTAAACGACAAAAAGGAATGTTTCTTTTAACGTATGCGGTGACAACGACCTTTTCCACCGCCGTGAGTATTATTTAGTCTTTGGCTTCCTCAACAAGCCGTGATGTTTTCGAAATGAAATAAATACCATATACTCTTTTATGTATTTTGGTATTGAAAATGGTTTTTGTAATGGATTTGTTATGTCAATATATTTGAGTGATATATTGTGATCAAAGTGTGGAAATGTTTTCTTTACATTATATTTGTTTTATGTCTTATGATTTTATTATGGTACTTGGACATTTAACGGGTGGTTACGTGATAAACCATATGACGGGTGGTGCCGTGAATACCAGGACGGGTGGTTACGTTATAACCTCCAATGCATTGGGTATGGAAGTCGGCCGTATGGCTATTCCATTAAGTATGTATGGAAATTGGTCGTATGGCTATTCCATTAAGTGATATGTGTGGAAGTCGACCGTATGGTTATTCCACTTAAGTATGTTTATGTCCCAAGTTACCTTTATATATGTTATGTGTTCTTTATATGGGTTTTATGGTAATCCTTTGGTTACAAAAAGGTAATTAATGATACTTTTTTTTCATTGAATATTTTTTACTACTTCATGAAGGTGAAAAGTATTACTTTGATAAAGTATTCATGGTTTACTTGTTGTTTTGAAAAACTAACAGTTTTCATTCTTTGTGTATCCCTTACTGAGCTTTTTATGCTCATACCAAGTTTTTGAAATGTTTTTCACAGGACTTAGCGTGGAATAGGGTCAAGGATGGGATCAAGGGAAAGTCATGCTACCTAAAACATGGAACTATACATGTTTCTTTTTAAGAGTTTTTATTTTATGGAAATTTAGTAGAAGCGACTACTTTGTAATCTTTTGAGATGTAATAGTTATGTCCTAATTCTCTAAAACTCTAAACCTGAAAATATCCTCAATGTGAATTACTCATTTAATTCAATATTAAGTAAGTTTTAAGGTTGGGGCCTTATAATTATGGATTGTTTTATGTTCTCTATACTTACCTTTACTGAGTATTTGAGCTTACCCTTTATATGTTTTCTTTTCCCCAGGATATAAAGAATGGTTTTAGGTAAAAAAAAAAGGGGAGATCTTTATGGGATATGTTGAAGATCTTTCACCATGATTAAAAGATTTTGTTCCGAGTTTCCAAAAACACTAAACTATTACGGTCCTTCGGTGTTTGTTTTTGTTATGTATAAAGTATTCCGCCAAAGTAATGTATTGTCATTGTACGTCAAGCTTTAGGTCTTTATAGTTCACATACTGTTACTGTACACCTACCAATCTGTGAAACTGTTCTATGAAACAGATCTGTGAAACCGATCTGTGAAACCGATATGTGAAACCAATATGTAAAACTGATCTGTGAAAACGATATGTGAAACTGATCTGTGAAACACTGAACACATATTGTTACTATACACCTACCTATAGAACAGTTCATAAAACTAGAAACATTATTCAAAGAACTAGAAATTTTGAAAAGTGTTGGGGATAAGTCACCTTGACCTCCCGGAACACCTCAAACACCACATTTTCACAAAGTAATGGACCAAAGTGGTTCGGGCCATTACAGAATGGATTTTAATTTAAGAAACTATAATAATTATACATAATATAAAAGAACAAATAGTTGTTGAGGAAAAATTAAATTCCGTTGAATTATTATTTTTTAAATAAATATTACATTATATATTTTTTAATTATTGAAAAAATATACCACATAAAATAAGTAAAAAATATTCTATATAAATATTAATAAAAAAATTACAATGTGATAGAAAACATGAATTTTAATGTGAAGTATCCCTCACATAAAATCAAAAAAAAGTGTCATTTTTAATAATTTGTAATAAAATTGAGATATATTTCAAATGAATATTATAATCCATTAAAAACATCAAAATTTATTATATTTTTTATGAACATTAAATAGGAAGAAAATGAGTCTCAGGTAATTATGAAAATATAATTTTTTTATAGAAAAACCCTTACCTTGAGTTTGAAAACTTATGTACACTCATTATAATCTAAAATAATATACATATGTTAATTATAAACTTCTTAAAAAATGAAAAAAAATTTACTTTTTATTGAATTTAATATTAATTCAAATTCAATTACATAATCATTTACGCTCATGCCGATCATTTGAATATATTATGTTTATATGTCCAACATTTTAACAAAAGGATGACTATGGAAAATGTGGTTATTATTTCATCATATCCAGAAAAATAAAAATGAAGTATTTATTCTTTAATACATTAATTATAATGAAAAATATATCTATTAAATATGTTTATAAAAAATTGACCACATTTCGATCATGGAAATGGTAGGCTATACATACACTAGAGTAACATCTCCATATTTCAATGACCACGATATTAAAAGGGTATGTTTTATTTATTCCTAATTTAATTATTATTATAACATACATATCATATTATTAATTTATGTACAAGTTTATAAATATAATATCCTTATGATGTGTCATTAACAAATGAATCACATTATTTAGTGGAGGTGTTAATAAATAAATTTGCATGAATGGTAGTATTTCATTTCAATGAAATGTAATGTATGATGAAATAAAATAAATTATTTTTTTTAAATTATAAATATTTCCTGAATATCATATATATATATATATATATATATATATATTCAATCAGCATAAAACCTCAATGAGTAGTGGTGATGGAAAATGAACTACATCTATTCCAAATGTTACAGTCCTCCAAACACACGAACTATATTTTCATTTATCATTTGATTGGAGAGGACGTATATGTATGTTATTCCATTTAAATAATTACATATACTTATATGGGAGATAAAATTTTATTATTATATTTTGGTTTATTAATATTATAAAGATTAGGATGAATAAATAAAACTGAAATTATTGGTTAAGGTAAATATTTCTTCTTCTGAAAACCTCTTTCAGTTTACAACAAACTCCCTCTTTAGAGTGATTTTTTCAAAAAACCATCGAATGTTGTATATGACAAGTTATTTATATAATCCATTTGGGTAGGTAATTAAAGAATTTAAATACTTATTATGTGTGAAGAAAATATGATAGTATGTTCCCTTTTGTAAGAGAGGGAAGGGTTGTTTTATGAATTTCATGAAATTTTAAATTTGTATTAAATAATAAACCTTGATAAAAAGAAAAAAAAAATTATTATTCAAATAAAAAATGAGAATTTGTAAAAATAAAATCATATAATTAAAATTTAATTTACTTATATTGGGTTTTTATCCCTATCTCATTGTTTTAACCCGTGTAAATAATTTTTGACAATTACTGTGATTACAAAGAATTTATTAATTAGTAGTCATGGTAGTTTATATAAAAGTATAATTGTCTAATAAATATAGAACGTGTAATATTTTCTACCATATACAAACAAGTTGTCCAATGATAGGATGATTAGTATTTCTAAATAATTTAATAAAATATTATTAATTATAATATGTAATTAATTTCTTTTATTAATTTTTAGTTTAATATGTGTTTGAAAACAAGAGAAAAGAAATTAAAAAATATATAATACATTATCACATCACTAATATTATAGATTAAACTAATATGATTTCTGATTAAAATAATTAATTGAATTTATATTACATCTAAATCTATTAAATTAATTTATTTTCATGTTTAATTAATTGAAGAAATAATTTTTCAGTGCAACATATGAATTTATGATAAGTATTTTTTACTACAAATTTTAAATAAATGGTCGCGGTAAAAAATCATTTCACTTTTGAATGTATACATAGATCATAAAATATGTTGTCTTTACATATAAAAAACTTTTATAATCATTAAAAGATAAAAATATATTTTTTTTCCTTATACATTACTTAAATATTATAAATGTAATCATCAATGAAAATTGGAAATAAGTGTCAATATTCTATAATCATGAATTTAAATTACTAAACATAACTCATACAATGTGGTAAATGAATGTCTTGTGATCAATTATTAGTCCCTATCAAATTATATTTAACCATAATCAACCAATTTATTCTTACTTTAGTGATAAATATATATTATAATATCCTTTCCTAATGACTGACATGCCCAGATGTTGTTATTATTTCACGTGGAGATAATCAAGATAAAAAATTATAAATAACATATCGCTGCAACTTATTTACAAAAAATGAGTATTTCCAAAATATAGAGATCAAACCCACAATTTTGGTTCAATTAGTTTAATTAGTTTTATAAATATAAATGTCTTATTTCTTTGGTCTTATTTAAATGTAATGAATTTATATTATTTTATTTTGATAGTGATATAGAATAAGTTATATTTATCTTGATTATAAATAAATTGGAAAAGGAATTCCTAGGTTTTGTAGTTTTAGGGTTCATGTGGAATATGATTTTTTAAATTATATCATTTGTTTCATATTGGTGTTAGAGTTGATTTGTGTTAAATCCAATGGTATCAAAATCCCCTCCTCAAAACAATAATCACTTATTTCCCTTAGTCTAGAAATTTTTTGTTTTTATGAATCAAGATTTTCCAAATAATATATTTAAACATGATGACCCTATATAAGATAATTTTAATTTCATTAATTAGGGTAATCGGTTGTGAAATTTATAAATTTCTTCTAGGGTCAGTTCAACTATCATGAATATAAAAAAAGTGATTAGAAATTAAAATAAAATTGTTGAAACCCAACTACATAAAAAAATAATGATAATACAATCCAACAACACCTTACCCCTTGGGAAACAAAACAGTTTCACAAGTCCATTTTTACACCAACATCCTAAAGATGAGGGATTGATTTTAATGGATTAAAATAAAATAAAGAGTAATTAAAATCTGAATGAAAATGATGAAAAAAGACGCCATCAATGCCACTTTTCACCCAATGATTTGGTCTCCAAATATCCCTTGTAGTAGCAGCACATCACTATATTTGTATAAATATTGGAGGAATATGATGCATTTATATCAATAAAAATTCATTATATTATGATACATTAGTACACCCTGCACATTAAATTACCTATAGGGTTTATAATATTTTACATTTTAATTGAATATCCAATCAATGTCTCATGATGGGATCTTTTAATAAGAATTCATTATATGAATGCTGGTTTAATGTAAAGATAATTTATATCTATCATAAAGTTATGTTTCCTCCTCATAAAATCATATATTTTCTTCACTATATATAATTATTTCATGTCTAATGATATTTACTCTCCATAAATCATTAATTTCTAAAGTTGGAACCTCCAAAATGTCTCAATTCCCCACATTCGACCCCTGTGACTTTCATTCAATCTTCTCTTATTATGGGAAATCTTCTTTTATATTGTGAAAATGACTTCTTCAAGATTATTAAACACTTTTTAGCTCAATTGCCATTTAAATTTATTGTTTCACATCATAATGCATCACAACCCTGTTGGAACTCTCTTTTCTTCCTCAAATTTACCCCTTTTGTTCTTTTTCATGATTATTGGTTTTATCATTTATCAAATCTAAATCCATGTAAAAAAATTCAATTATTTCAAACAATATCATTTATATTAAACTGGTTAATTTATTAAACCATCATAAAATATATCAATAAAATGCATGTATCAAATAACCCCACACTTGAATTTATACTTTTACTCAATAAAAGAACCACAACAAAAAAAATGTAAATTAATCATACAATGAATTAAATTTATTTCCAATAAAATAAATATATTATATTGTAAATTCAATATATGGGAAAATAAAATGAAAATTCATGAAAACAACACACATAAATGAATAAAATCAATCGTGTATGTTAAATTATAACATTTAAAATCACCACACAAATTGATTCAAGAATTTTAATTTTACATTTCATTATTAATATGAAATCCATTTTTAATTTAATAATATTTATATTTTTCCTCACATAATTTTGGGAACAATTATATAAAAAATACAACATACATCTCCTAAAAAATTCACTTATATAAGTTTTTCATGGAATATATAATCTCCACCATGTAAAGAAATAAAGAACAATTAATCTTTTGGGAACATCCTTTAGGATAAAATTACACATTGGATTCATGGTAGGTGGTTAAATTATTAAAAATGTAATTCGTGAAAATATTTTTTACTATAATCCATAATTCATGATATAATAAATTTATCCCAATAAAAATATCCCCACATAGAATTCATCCCTCTATTCCTTCCAAAAATATCAATGTTGTCTCATGAAAAATTTTAGAACAATAAATGAATCATCATATATTTCCCTCTTTTATTATATATTTATTTCAAAAATTATGTCTAAGACAAGTATCACATCCAAAATCATCCCATATAAGATCAATATATCATCGGTTTAGTAATTTTTATTTTTTATCCTCCTATGATATATCCCATTACTATTATTATTTTTATTATTTTTTAAGAAATTGGATTTAATAATGATTACTTATAGTGAGAAATTTCATTTCCACTACTAGAATCATAATATGAAACCACTCAAATTGGAAATATTACTATAGTTTATATAAGGACCCAGCCTTAAAACATTACTTAATCTTGAATTAAATGAATAATTCACATTGAGGATCTTTTCAGGTTTGGTGTTTTAGAGAATTAGGCCATAAATATTACATCTTAGAAGTTACAAAGTAGACACTTCTACTCAGTTTACATTTTTAGATAGCATGACATTCCTTTATCCCATCCTTGACCCCATTCAACTTTATGTTCAGTGAAAAACATTTCAAAAACTTGGGATGAGCACAAAAACCTCAGTAAGGAATACACAAAGAAGGAAACTATTAATTTTTTCAAAACAACAAGTAATCCATGAATTCTTTTACATAAGTAACACTTTTCACCATTGTAAAGTAGTATATACTATTCACTGAATAAAATATCACTACTTACCCTTTTTAACCAAAATATTACCCATATAAAGAACACATAACATATAAAGGTATCTTGGAACATAAACATACATAAAGGGAATAACCATAAGGTCGACTTCCACACATGTCACTAAATAGAATAGAAATACGGCCGACTTCCATACCCAATGCATTAGAGGTTATAACATAACCACCCATCCTGGTATTCACGGCACCACCTGTCATTTGGTTTATCAAGTAACCACCCGTCAAATGTCCAAGTACCATTATAAAATCATAATACATAAAACCAATATAAAGGAAAGAAAACATTTCTACATTTCAATCACAATATATCACTGAAATATATTGACATAACAAATCCATTATCAAAACCATTTTCAATACCAAAAATACATAATAGAGTATATGGTATTTATTTTCTTCTAAAATCATTACAGCTTGTTGAGGAATTCAAAGATAAAATAATACCCGTGGTGGTGGAAAGGACGTTGTCACCGCATACGTTAAAACAAACATTCCTTTTTGGCTTTTAGTAAAATGATTCGTAGAAAAAGATTACCTTTGAATGAAAATAAAATTAAAAGGTGATTATACATGTTATAAAAGAAAGTATTGTATTAAAACAAAATATGCCTCAATGAAAGGAGATTGTGACGAAGTCTCTTACCTCATGTCCGACTTGACTTGATCGTTCTTTAATCTCCTGAATAATAAACTAAATTTAATTTATACTTTATTAAGAACCTTTTTCAAGTTTATTATTCCTTTTATATCACATATTACCATGTTATAAACATTATGTAATCATTTAAGTTAATAACGTTCGTTTTGTCGATATTTGGTACTTGAGTCAAAAACGGACTTCTTATAATTTCATGTTGTTCATGTGGTTAATGGTTCATTATATCCATAATGATATTCATGATTTTGATATCATATATATCATATATATCCATCATATACATGTTTTTATAATAGTACATAACATATAGAGGTAAGAAGTGAAATGCACCGTTCATGGAGACGGTAAGCCGTATGTACGCCTGAACGCTACTTCCATTTCAATTTCACATTTAATGGAATTAAAACATAATGATACATAGTAGTAATATAATTCCAGTATTGTATCATATATAATATCATTAAACCTATCCTTTATACCTGCCACATATGGTATGAACGAGTCATATCACTTTGAGGGGGCGGTAGTCCGTACTTCTGGAAATGAAATTATCGTGTTTACACATAATGAAAACCATAAAGGATTGATATATATAAAAAAATAAATAAGAATAAAGAAAACATAAACATAATATATATCATATATAAATACAGTGAAATATTAATGGCCACCATGATAGGTGTTAAAATAATATTGAACAATCATCGTTTCGTGAGGCAGTAATTCGCCACCCCCAGAAACATTATGTTCTTTAACCATTAGACGGGTGTGTATGAGAGTGTAGGTAGAATACATTTCATAAAAATATAATAGTATAATAGGGATACTGGTGTTATTATGGGATCAAATAATTAGAAGATAGTTGTGAGTGAATAAGGAAAATAAAAGGAAGAAACTCGAGAGAAGACATTACCTCTAAATCGGGTAACTCTTTTTGATTTGAGCCAATGGCTTCCTTGGGAAGACTTCTTCCCAAAGTTAGGTTTCTATGAGTAATAGAGGGATTTTAAGAGATAATATGAATAGAGTTTTGATGAGCCAAGGGCTATAGAGGTTTGGGTATGGGGGTAGAGGTGGGTGACTCTTATAAGAGGGAGGAGGGTCACTTTTTGAATGTCGTGAAATGTTACATTATTGTAAAGTGATTTTCGGATTTTAAAGGCCCACAATGATATAATTTTAGGATAAGGTGATAAGGGTTATAAATACACCCATTAAATAGGTTTTTTACATGTTTAAGTATTAGAGTTTACCTTTTCTTTTCATTTTATTTAAATCATTCATTAATGAGGTAATCACTGCATCATCATGGTGTCATAAATAAATTTATTTATTTAATGTCTAAAAATTATAAAAAACTACCATGATGTAGTAAATCATTTTATATTTCCAATTAATATTTATAGTCTAATAGATGATTTATTTAAACAAAATTAAATTTTTTTTACTTAGGTGTTACATAGTTTGGTTATATTTTCCTTTATTTAAAATTAATAAGATAAAAGGTCACCATCACACAAAAGTGATTCCATGCGGTCCCTAAGTTGGAAAAAGGAATCCCATGGTCAAAAATGACACAACCAAGAGGATTTGACACATTTTGGGTTCATTTTATATTATTATGATATTATTTTATTACCCTTAACTACCTGATTACTAACTAATCATGATAATTAATGATAATTGTCGTCGTTACTATTTATAATGTCCAAAAAAAAGAGTATTAATGACATAATTTGGACCTTTTGATTCCAAATATAGAATCCATTTTACCAAATTACAAACACAGTAATTGTAGTAATTAATTTAAAAATAATTCTCATTGTCAAAACAAATAGCGTGTTTTTAAGAAACAATATGAATCAAAATATTGATACTTGTTTATGTCCATTTTCAAAGTGAAATTAATTATAATGACCACCATTGTATTAAATGTTAAAAATATATTCTAAATACACTTCAAAACCAATTAAAAATATAATCTAACCAAATAATTAAATTAGATGAAAAAACAGTTTTGAAGTAAAATGCAGTATTTTTCACTATTCATTAAAAAATGAACAATGTCAGAAAAATACCAAAAATATACCCAAATTATATTTCAATGTCCCAATTTTAAAGAATAATATTATTTTGACAAATATAGAATATAAAATTGTCAAAAGTTATATATAAAAATGGTTTACCATCAAAAGGCGGTAAAACAATCTTTTAAAAATATTATAGTATTCTATGCCTAAGATTTGATTTATTCTCATTTTATGCCTCTAAAACACTATCTAATTCATAAATAGACATAGATATAAAAATCAATTATTCTTTACTTACTTGGGATGTTACATATTTCCCCCTTTATGAAATTGAATCCCCGCAATTTATTTACTTATCGAATAAGTTGGGGGTATTTATCCCTCATTGCATTTTAAAATTCCCATGTTGCCTCTTAAACTATATGGTTTTTTCATATAACCTTTACTTGATGAATCAAATTATTCCACAAAACATGCTCCATGTGGTCAATAATCTAGATAGGTTGTTCCTCATATGATAGTTTCTCTCCCAGCTGAACTACCTCTGGACTCAAAACATGAGATGGATCTGGCATATACTTTCTCAACATTGAGACATGAAAAACATTTTGTACCTGGGAAAAACTTGGAGGTAAAGTCACTCAGTATGAAACTAATACAACTCTCTCCAGTATTTTATATGGTCTAATGGACCTTGGACTCATCTTTCCTTTCTAATAATACCGCATCAAACTTTTCCATGGTGAAACATTGATGAAGACATGATCACCTACCTCAAAAGAGAGATCCTTCCTCCTATTGTCCGCATAACTTTTCTGCCTGCTCTGAGTTGTTATCATGTGTTTCTGTATTAGATGAACTTTTTCTTTCATCTCTTCTACCAATTTTGGTCCCATAAACTTCCTTTCACCCACTTCATCCCAAAAATATGGAGTTCGACACTGCTTCCCATATAATGCCTCAAACGGAGCCATCTGTATACTGGAATGAAAACTGTTATTATAAGAATATTCAACCAAAGAAAGATGTTGGTCCCAACATACCTGGTAATCCATCATGCAAGCACGTAACATATCCTACAAGGTCTGAATAGTTCTGACTGCATATCTAATTGGGGATGAAAAGCTGTACTAAAATTTAATTCAGTACCCAATGGCTTCTAAAGGCCTTTCCAAAAGTTAGAAGTGAACCTGAGATCATGATCAGATACAATAGAGAGTGGAACTCCATGTAACTTGACTATCTCATTAACATACAACCGATAAAGTTAATCTAGAGAGAATGTATCTCGAATTGGAAGTAAATGAGAAGATTTAGTCAATTGATCAATAATAAACAAGATTGAATTATTATATCGATATGTATTTGGTAATCCCACAACAAAGTCCATGGATATATTTTCCCATTTCCAATCTAGCACCGGTAATGACTGAAGCATCCCTTTCGATAACTGATACTCTGCTTTAACCTACTAAAAAGTCAAACACTTCACAGTCAAATCAGAAATATCTCTTTTCATTCCATCCCAGCATTAATACTTCTGCAGATCTCTATACATCATAGTACTGCCAGGATGAACTAAAAACGGGGAACTATGAGCCTCACATGACAACTCATTCTTCAACTTTGAATCACAAGGCACACATAATCTCTTCCCAAACCTCAAAACACAATCATTATCCGTGTTAAATTCAAGAAACTTACCCTTCTAAACTAGCTCTACCTTCTTCTACAACTCACAATCGTTCTTCTGCACTTGCTTAATTATATCTGATAGAGATGATCTCACTGACACCTGAAACAAAATAGAAGAACTTACTTCACCAACCCCTTCTATGAAAATGTTCATCAAATCAAAAACCAAAGGATATCGTTCCAAACGTACCATGGTTAATGAAGCATTACTTTTTTGACTCAAAGCATCATCCACTTTCTTTTCTTTTCCCGGATGGTAATGAATTGTACAATCGTAATCCTTGATTAATTCCAGCCATCTCCTCTGCCTCATGTTCAATTATTTCTGAGTGAATATATACAATAAACTTTTGTGATCGGTATATATTTCACACATTATTCCATACAAATGATGCCTCCAAATTTTTAAAGCAAAAACAATGGCATCTAATTCCAAATCATGTGTAGTGTAATTTAACTCATGTGTTTTCAACTGTCATGATGCAAAAGAAATTAGCTGATCATTCTGCATAAGGACACAACCAAGTCCTTTCAATGAAGCATCAATGTAGATAACAAACTCACCATTTCTGGAAGGTAGTTCCAATACTGGAGCATTCATGAATCTTCTTTTCAATTCCTAAAAACAATCATCACATTATTTTGTCCAGATAAACATAACACCCTTCCGAGTTAGCTTAGTCAATGGGCTGGACAACTGTGAAAAAATGTTAACAAACCTTTTGTAATAGCCTTACAAACCAAGAAAACAACATATCATGGTTATATTTGTGGGTCTTGGCCATTCTTCAACAAAATTTGATTTTTCAGGATCAACAGTTATACCATCTTTAGAAACAATGTGACCAAGGAATGAAATTTTTTTCCACCAAAACTCACACGTGATGAATTTCCCATACAATTGTTTTTCTTTTAAGGTTTGAAAAATAACCCTTAAATGACTTTTATGCTCCTCTTTACTTTTAGAAAACACAAAAATATCATCAATGAACACAACCACAAAATT
Source organism: Viscum album (assembly GCA_963277665.1). Classification (NCBI taxonomy): domain Eukaryota; kingdom Viridiplantae; phylum Streptophyta; class Magnoliopsida; order Santalales; family Viscaceae; genus Viscum; species Viscum album. The sequence goes on from OY728122.1 coordinate 490,168,495, forward strand.
ATCCAAGAAGTCATGGAAAATTCTATTCATAATGTCCATGAATACAGCAGGTGCATTGGTAAACCCAAAAGGTGAAACTAAAAATTCATAATATCCATATCTAGTATGAAACGTGGTCTTTAGAATGTCTGCTTATTTTACAACTGATGGTTCCCTGACCTCAATTCAATCTTCGAAAAATACTGAGCTCCTTGGAGCTGATCAAAAAAAATCATCAATAAGAGGCAAAGGATATTTTTTCTTAACAGTGATGTTATTCAATGCTCTATAATCTATGAAAAGTCTCATTGAAGCATCATTCTTTTTAACAAAAAAGACAGGATCACCCCATGGTGATGTGCTAGGTTGAATGAAACCTTTATCTAATAACTCCTACAATTGCTTCTTTAACTCTAAAAGTTCAACTTCAGCCATTCGATAAGGGGGTTTTGAAATTGGCTTATAATTAGGAACTAAGTCAATAGTAAATTCAACTTCCCGATCCTGTATAATACTAGGAAACTCATTAGGAAAAACATCAAGATACTCATTTACCATTGGTACGTCATTAATATGAACAGTTCCATTGTTTTCAATAATAAGTGAAAGGTAACATTCATTTCCATCATTTACTAGTTTCTTAGCTTCTTGATATGTTATCAAAAGTAAGGGTTCATTCTTGTACACAAACTGAAAATCTTTCTGAAAATAAACCTCTTTAGCTCAGCATTCAATCATAGCATGATAAACAAAAAGCCAATCAAGGCCCAAAAAACATCAAACTCTACTAGAGGATAACCAATAAGGTTTGCTGGTAGATTCTTTCCACACACAAGGATAAGAAGGTTCTTATAATTTCCTTTTGTCTCATCATTTCCCCCTTGTGTATTTTCAATATGTTTAGGATTTATATCTTGAGATGGAATTCCCAATTTACTAGAAAACTTCTCAGAAATGAATGAATGTATAGACCCTGAATCAAAAAACACATTGGCATAATTTGAACAAAAAAACAGTGTACCTGATACTAATTCATTCGATGGCCCAACATCTTCTAAAGTAGTTGCAAAGGATTTCTCTACCCCTTTCTACTTGTAGTCTAGCTGATTTCCCTCATTTGATTTCTTCTTCAGAAACTAATTTTCATAATGACCCATTTCATTACACTTAAAACATCTTACCGCGGGCTTTTCATTGCCTGGTCGACCATATTCCTTACAGTTACGAGCAATATGACCAGACATACCACACCGAAAGAACATTCCAGACTTGGATAAACATTCTCCAGGATGCATTTTACCCCACTTCTCATAGGATGGATATTTGGTTTTCTTACCTCCAGGATTCTTTGATGAATTCTTTCCCTTTGCCTATAAACTGGACCTCTTATTCTATTGTATGTCAAAGAACACATGATCATCAGCACACTCCATTTCCACCTTCTCCGCATATCGAACAAGTTTTTCATAACTTTTGAACTCATGAGAATCTAATTCCCTTTTAAATTTTGGATTTAATCCTGAGTAAAAATGGTTGATTTTACAATCAAGATCTCATATGAAATTTGGAGCATACCTTGCCAGTCGAGTGAACATGGCTTCATAAGCAGCCACTGAGTCGTCATCCTGCCTCAATTCTAGGAATTGTTTTTCTATACTAAGATGAACCACCTTAGGAAAATATTTCTCAAGAAACATACCATTAAAATCATCCCAGTCAAGATCATCAATCTCTTCACTATACCTGATATTTTTCACCATCGACCACCACTGAACAGCTTCACCTTCAGAACAGTAAACAACGAGACAAACCGTTTGATGTTATAAACACCCCATGACATTAAAAATATTCTTTAGTGCTTTAATCCACCCTTCTGCTAGCACAGGGTTAGATGATCCTCTGAATGATGGGGGATGTTTCCTCATAAAATGCCCACTACTGACATGCTCCTCTCTGGTTGATCTGGCTGATCTTGTGTATGGATACCACCACCATTTATATCCTTAGTCAATTGTGCCATCACTGTAATAAAATGTTCAGTTCTGATTCTGACCGTATTAGGTTTCTGATATGGAAGGTTGTTTTCCTCCTGATGTTGTCCCAACATAGCTGCCATGTTTCCTCTGTGGAAAACCATTCTGAATACAGAAATATCTTAGGCAAAGCAACATGGTAATCTTTAAATGCTACATCATTTCAATCATTCCATTTATGAATTTAACAATATTCTAACTCATAAAGTTGTCTAAACCGACCTCTGATACCAACTATAAAGATCCATCCTTAAAACATTACTTACTCTTGAATTAAATGAATAATTCATTGTGATAATCTTTTTAGGTTTAGAGTTTTAGAGAATTAGGCCACAACTATTACATCTCAAAAGTTACAAAGTATACACTTCTACTCAGTTTCCATTTTAGCCCATAAAATATAAACTCTAAAAAAAGTCATTTTCAGTTCCATGTTTTAGATAGCATGACATTCCTGGATCCCATCCTTGACCGTAATCCACTTTTTGTCCATTGAAAAACGTTTCAAAATCTTGGTATGATCATAAAAATCTCAGTAAAGAATACACAAAGAAGGTAAATATTAGTTTTTCAAAACAACAAGTAAACCGTGAATGCTTTAAAATAAGTAACAATTTTCACCTTTTTGAAGTAGTAAATATTCTTAACTGAATAAAAGATCACTACTTACCCTTTTGTAACCAAAATATTAACCACATAAAGAACACATAACATATAAAGGTAACTTGTAACATAAACATACTTAAATGGAATAACCATGCGGTCGACTTCCACACTTGTCACTAAATGGAATAGCCATACAGATGACTTCCATACTCAATGCATTGGAGGTTATAACATAACCACCCATCCTCATATTCCCAACACCACCTTTCATTTGGTTTATCATTTAACCACCCGTCAAATGTCCATGTACCGTTATAAAATCATAAGACATAAAACAAATATGAAGGAATGGAAACATTTCCACATTTCAATCACAATATATCACTTAAATATATTGACATAACAAATCCATTATCAAAACCATTTTCAATATGAACATACATAATATATAATATGGTATTTATTTTCTTTTAAATGCATTACGGCTTGTTGAGGAAGCCAAAGATCAAATAATACACGCGGCGGCGGAAAGGTCATTGTCACTGTGTACGTTAAAATAAATATTCCTTTTTGTCATTTAGTAAAACTCTTTATAGAAAAATATTCCCTTTGAATGAAAAGAAAATTCAAAGGTGTTTATACAGCGTATAAAAGAAAGTCTTGTATTAAAACAAAATATGCCTCAATGAAAGGAGATTGAGACGAAGTCCCTTACCTCGTGTCTGACTTGACTCGATCGTTCTCTAATCTCCTGAATAATAAACTAAAATTAATTTATACTTGATTAAGAACCTTTTTCAAGTTTATTATTCCTTTTATATCATTTATTATGATGTTATAAACATTATTTAATCATTTATGTAAATAATGTCTGTTTTGTCGATATTTTGTTCTTGAGTCAAAAATGGACTTCTTATAATTACATGTTGTTCATGTGGTAAAGGGTTCATTATATCCAGAATGATATTCAAGATTTTTATATCATATATATCATATATATCCATCATATACATGTATTTATAATTTTATATAACATTTATAAGTAATAAAGGAAATTCACCGTTCATAGAGACGGTAAGCCGTACGTATGAATGAATGATAATTCCATTTCTATTTCACATTTAATGAAATTAAAACATAATGATACATTTTTTTAAAGTTTGGGGCTGAATCCTCATTTATTATTAAATCAAAGCAAAGACCACATATGGTATTAATGAGTCATATCACTATGAGGGTGCGGTAGTCCGCAATTCCCCAAATGAAATTATCTTGTTTGCACATAATGGAAACCATAATGGTTTTCTATATATAGAAAAAAAATACAGAAGAATAATGAAAACATAAAAATAATATATATCATATATAAATAAAGTGACATCTTAATGGCAACCATGATAGGTGTTAAAATAATATTGAACAATCATCATTTCGTGAGGCAGTAATTCACCACCCACAGAAACAGTATGTTTATTAACCATTAGACAGGGGTGTGTGTGAGTGTAGGTATAATCCTTATCATAAAAAAATACTAGAATATTGAGGATACTTCTGTTGTAATGTTATCAATTAATAAGAAGATAGTGGTTAGTTAATAAGGAAAATAATAGGAAGAAACTCGGGAGAAGACATTACTTCTATATCGGGTAACTCTTTTTTATTTGAGGAAAATGCATCCTTGGGAAGACTTCTGCCCAAAGTGAAGCTTCTAGGAGTAAGAGAGGGATGTGGAGAGATAATATGAGCATGTGTTTTATGATCCAAGGGCTTGAGAGGTGTGGGTAAGAGGGTATAGGTGGGGGCCTTTTATAAGAGGGAGGAGGGTCATTTTTGGGAAGTCTTGAAATGATACTTTATTATAAAGTTATTTTAGGATTTTAAAGGCCCCACAATGATATATTTTGATGATAAGGTGATAAAGGGTTCGAAATCCACCCATACAATAGGTTTTCTAAATTTTTAAGTCTTAGATGTTACCTTATCTTTTCATTTTATATAAATCATTCATTAATGAGGTAATCACTTCATCATCATGGTGTCATAAATAAATTTATTTATTTAAGGTCTAAAAATTATATAAAAAATACCATGATGTAGGAAATATTTTTATATTTCCAATTACCATTTATAATCTAAGAGATAATTTATGTGAACAATATTAAAATTGTTTTACATAGGTGTTACATAGTTTGGTTATAATTTCCTTTATTTAAAATTAATATGATAAAAGGTCACTATCACACAAAAGTGATTTCATGGGGTCCCTATGTTGGAATAAGACATTCCATGGTTGTCCATGACACAACCAAGAATATTTGGACACATTTTGGGGTCATTTTATATTATTATGATATTATTTTATTACCCTTAACTACCCGATTACTAACTAAACATAATAATTAAAGATAATTGTCGTCGTTACTATTCATAATGTCCAAAAAAAGAGCCATAATTACATAATTTGTAAATTATTATTCCAAATATGGAATCGATTTTACCAAATTCCAAACACAAAAATTGTAGTAATTAATTTAAAAATAATTCTCGTTGTCAAAACAAATAGCGTGTTTTTAAGAAACAATATCTATCAAAAGATTGATAGTTGTTTATGTCCATTTTCAAAGTGAAATTAACTCTATTGACCACCATTAGATTAAATGGTAAAAATATATTCTAATTACACTTTAAAACAAATTAAAAAGATAATCTAACCATAAAATTAAATTAGATGAAAAAGCAGTTTTGAAGTAAAATGTAGAATTTTTCACTATTCATTAAAAAATGAACATTGTCAGAAAAATACCAAAAATTTATCCAAAGTAAATTTCAATGTCCCAATTCTAAAGAATAAGTTTATTTTGACAAATATAGATTATAAAATTTTCAAAATTTAGATTTAAAAATGGTTTGCCATCAAAAGGACGTAAAACAATCTTTTAAAAATATTAGAGTATTCTATGCTTAAGATTGAATTTATTCTAATTTTAAACCTCTAAAACACTATCTAATTCATAAATATACATAGATATGAAAATCTATTATTCTTTACATACTTGGGGTGTTACAGTTTATCTTGGTGGATCATGGAAAATATATCCCCCACACATATTCTTTTAAATATCAGGAAACATAATTATAGCATTGTTGGAATTGAAGATATTAGATTACAACTCAAATCATCTTCAAATATGGACATTAATTTTTTCAAGATGCTTTAAAAATGGTAAATATAATATAGTTCTAAAGATATATGTTTAGCAAAAATTCATCAATTATATTATAAGTAATTTTATCTAGTCAATATTATGATAATATGTGAGGATAGTTATAATAGGTAAAAATTAGTAGATTATCAGGGAATATATTGGAGAAATAATATGAAATATGGGCCTCAAAGGATTTCATTGGATTGGTAATGAAAGGTTGGGTTAAAAAGAGACGGAAATTAGAACAAATAAAAAGAACAATTAATGAAAAAATAAAAAACTAAAAAACACCCCCTAAATGATGATTTTACTAATCATATTCTAGATGATTATATCTACAATATCTTTTACCATTTTAATATTCAATATTTTTGATATGAAAATTTAATATCCTATCATGTAATGTATCTAAAGAAGTTTATGTTTACTAGTTTAGTTGTTGAAAATAAGAATTGAATATGTGAATGTGATTTAAAAATTAAATAACCTACGTAGTTAAATGTGGGAAATGTACTAAAAAAATAAAAATTGAAACACTTACTCCACTTTTGAATTATGATATAAGGTCAGATACCTAATTTGTTCCTATATGGGATCATGATGGGATTGGGCTCATGATATTTACCATTCCTTAATGATCTTCTTGTACTTTTTTCTAGTTCATGGTGACATTGGTTTCAATGTTCATTAAAAACCTAAAATACACTAGTGAAATTATAGGCAATTATTTTTGAATGTTGAAATATAATGAGGTAAGTGAATGATCACCACTATTAATAAAACAAATTAAAATACAAAAATATAGGTTTTCCTCCTAGATTCAAATTTTTTTAGTAATTGGATTTACCTTAAGTACATTACCTTCATATCATGTTACAGATGATTGATATTTTTTAAACTTGTATGGGTGTTTCAATGGCCTCAATTGTGTCCCTTAAGCATTGTTTGGGACATTTCCTTCCTATCTGAAGACCACTAATCCTCCCAATTGAATAACATACTTGATTTCCATTGGGATGATCCACCATTGTTTTTGCATTCCTGATGAAATAAATGGAAGTTCATGTACCATATATACATGTTATCCTTTGTCAATATATGGTGATTTGGTTTATCATCTAGTGTCAATTTTCATACCATTCATATCTTATTAATTTTTTTCAGTAATATTAATTTTTTTCATCTTGTACAAATGAAGCTAGTTTTTTCTAAACAATCTCTTCAAAATCAGGTATTTTCTATTATTGAAACTCATTGTCTCTACTAGAATCATAATAGTTCATTAACTGGTTGATATTGATACATTCTTATTAATAATAAAATATTAGATAGATTTATACACTCTTTATATTAATCAGTAAATTCCAAATATATAAAAATGGTCTCTTATGAATCATTGGATTCCTCTCCTCTTCATTATACAATAGTAAGAAGTCAATTGTAAAGTAAAATATTTTTAATTTTATTTGAATATATTTGATGATTCAATAGGGGTAATTCACTATTTAATCTACCAATACAATTGTATCTCCTACAGGATTTTATGCCCCACGCCCCAGGGTTTTTCAAGTGGCTTTTGAATGATATTCAAACTATAAAATAAATAAAATAATTATTTATTAATTTTAATAGCTTTGAAAATATATATATTGAAAAAAATAACTAGATCTTGTTACATATGTTCTGTAGTTTCTAGTATTGAACCTAATATTTTGGGAGGAATAGAGGCAATTTCCTCCAACATCTTATTAATTGATACCAACTATTTCATGAAATTTTCATATGTCAGAATGTTTTCAGAGCCTCTATAAAATTAATGGTAATATTATTATTTTTAACTATTAGAAAAATATAAATTTTGTTGTTGATGTTCACCTATTCTAGTATCTCAAGAAATTGAAATCATTGTTTTTGATTTTTTGGTTCTTCATCAGCTTATTTTTCATCATATATTTGGTTATCTATTTTCCCCATACGATAATCATTCATTTATATAGTTATGTTTTCTACTTTGTAGGTAATGGTCTTCCAAATAATTATGTGGACGCACTTCACTACATCGAACTATAGTTCCCAATAGTCACTTTCAATCATTATCTATCATTTTTCTACCATATAATTTGAGGCTAAGGAGTGTTTCCCACGTTATTATTTTGTCCTAATTTATTTCATTGATTACATCCCCTTATTTGTAAATGAATTTGGCATTTTTCTCATATAATGTATAGACATGGATCATCTGTTTAGGACCTTTACTTAATTATTTTTATTATCTATATTCTCATTTTTGGTACCCTATCCATTGTTATTTTTTACAACCCTGAAATTGGTTACTAGGATTATAATCTACATAACATCTACCATCATTATATATATCTTGGTGTCTGGTTGGTGGCCCATCATTAAGTCCCAATTTTCGTATGTGACTACATATATGCCACCATTAAATCATTGATGTTGATCCCATGAATTCCATTACATTATGTACGTTATCTTATAATCATGTAACTATTTCTCAATATTTTATCCATAAAGATGTATCTATATTTCATGAGCTTCATCAGCAACGATCCTCTAGCTACTACATCAGGAATTGATCTATTTCTATGAGAAGAACCTTATAAAAATTTTATAATAAAATCCATATCCTTATTCCATGATGTGTGAATTGAATTCTCACATCATTATAATGTATTCATGAATATTAGAGTGATTAAAACATGAATTGAAAAAAATAGAATTTTTAACCATATGGAAATCGACATATACGGTTTGAAGAAGTGGGTTAAAATATTATGTGCCAACTCATCCCATGTCATGATGGAATGTTCAAGAAATATTCTAATACTCTCTTGAGCTCCCTCTCATAATATAAATTTAATGAAACAAATAATTGTAACAAAAAATGAATCATTATATAATTAGAACCTTTCATAGAGCTCAAGGAAGGTCCCTAGATGAATATTTTGATATCTGTGATGTAGTCCTTTAAATATAATTCTATTTGATATCATCTTAATTATTTGAGGATTAATATCAATGTTATATTCTACAATGGTAAGTAGATGATAATTTGAAATAATGTTTTTGATAGCCACCTATGGTATATTAGAATACTTTACCATGGTTCTATTTGTAGAACTCATTGAAAATTTTGATATGTATTTATTCCCACCATGTTCACAGTGACATCACTCTTTAGAGTTTGTTCTATATCAGGATTGAACTCATAAATATCTTTATATTTTTTCGTAGTGTTATAATTGTGTATTAGGAATTATTAATCTATAAATTGTATTATAAAATTAAAAATTAAAAATAATCACATAAAATAAAAAAGTAAAATTAAAAATTATCCTTAAACTAATCAACTACCATCAGCAGTATTAGAACTAGACTGCATAGGCCCAAAGTGCATCATTATTTCCCTAATGAATAATAAAAATACTAATTTATCAAAATCATATCAATGATATATAATTATGTAAAATGAATTTATAATAAAGATCGAGATCAATCCCATCGAGATGATGAAGGTATTTATTTATTCTTTTAAAGAACAATGTTTTATTTGTTTGATTTTATGAAATATTAAAGAAATATGATTATATGGTTTTTAATGTGTGGGAAAGAGAATTTGAATTAGTTTTTTTGGAAATAAATTGGAAATGTTTTTTAAGGTTTTACCAATAGGTTTGAAGTGAAATTTTATTTTAGAAATTAAATGACCCTTTCAGTATCGGTGTTAGTGTCAATATGTGGTGGATCCAATGGAGATGGTATCCCTTTATCTATAAAGAAGTCCCTAATTACCTTGCCAAAAAATATAGGTTTTTGTGGAATAATGTTTCTCTAGATATCATATTTAATATTGATTACCCAAAATTTCATAATGGATATTTCTTAATATGTTTAGTCACTTGAAAATTTTATTAAGTTCTTCCAGGTTCAATTCATTGATCATGATAAAAATACATAAGTATTTGAAGTTAAATTAAACTAGAAAGAACCCAAAAACTAAAATAAAATAAAAAAATAAAATCCAACCACACAATCCCCCTTTGTCTATATAACCCTATAAAAAGGTAGGTTTGAAACCCCATTATCATAGTAATGAGGGAGTTAAGGGATGTAATAAAATGAAATAATTAATACTGAGAACCGAAGAGAAAGAAAAATAGGACACCACAATACCACATATACTCTCTCATGGAATTGGTATCTGGATATACCAAGAATCAGTAGCCTAACCCTATATTTATACATGTATATCGAGATCAGGTCAGATTTAATTCTTCAGCATTTCAGTCAATTGTGAGACATGGGTACTTTTTAGGGTTAAATATCTACCCAGGTTTTTAATATTCTATATTTTAATATAAAATAAAATCAAACTCTCATAATTGGAACATTGAAAGATGTTCCACATATTTAAATTTATATTTAAGTCATGAAATTGATGTGTCTCCAAAAATTAGATTTTCTATCTCCAAGACCTGTATTTCTTTTGTACCATGTAGTTCTTATACACTGTGAAATTTTACACGACATGAATATTCAATTTAAAGTACTTTAACATCTTAGTTGTCCTAAGTATTAAATTGTTACCTCCATTATGATATCTTCTTCATCTATCATCATCAGATGTCTTCATTATTATAGTGAAAAATAATGTTTTCAGATTCACCAACCCATCCTATCACAATTGTAACATCCTATTTTCAATGTCGCACTGTGACTATTCAATCTGAAAGACGAACTATATTTTTCTCTCAAAATTCTCTAGTTTTTTTCATTTTTTGACTATTGGTTATTACATTCCATAAATAAAAATAAAGTTAAATAGTATAAATTTTAGCAATATTATAAATTATATTAACTTATTTAATGTACTAAAAATCTAAAAATATATGCATGATATACATGTATCAATGAAATGAAAAAAGTGATTGTTATTTTAAAATAATTAGAATTAGAATTTTGAATATTTAATTCATTTTTCTTATTTCAATTCATTGTTTTGGAATAATATAATTTAACAAAAAACACAAAAACTCACTAAAAAACTGCTTTTCATTAAAATTCATTTTATATGAATAAAAAAGGTTGATATTTAGGTAATGTGATTATTGAGTATACATACTCAAACATAGATTTCATTTTTAAATTCAATTTTTTATAAAAAATTCTTCCTCATGTGTAGTTTAGCTAGAAGCATGACATGTTTATGGGGTTTCCATATTTTTGAGAAAATTATAAATCCAAATACATATATTAATTCCAACTATAAATTTTAATATAAATCCACTATTAATATTCTATGTAAAAAATTGACATGAAAAAAATATAAATATACATTTCATGTCCTTCAAAATGAGGTTATTATTTATCAATATAAATTTCCTCTTACTATAAATAATATTCTAAATAAATCCCCAAAACATTCCACATGAATTCCATTATTCATCAATTCATTATGGTAGATATGTTTTTTCTTTTATTTAATAAGATAATTACTGAACTAATACAACATTTGATGGCCACTAAAATATTTCATTATAACACAATCATAATGTAAGATAATATTTTTATTAGATTTTATAATTTATCAAATCATATATTTCATTAATAAATGTATTATTTATTTAACACCATTGAAACTTGTCTTTGAGTACATGAAAAGTTCAACAATAATTAGAATTATCAAGATGAAACTGATAGTCATGAAATTCAATTCCATTAAATGAATCCATGATATTAATCAAAACATAATTACATCATATTAATATCTAGAAACACATATTGGCTCCTTAATAAAAATTTAAACACATAAATTCAATAAAAATGGTTTTTATATTGATTGGATCAATCATATATTAAAAAAAATTCATTTTCAAAATTAATAAAATTGATAGGATACTTGATTAGCATTTTGTAACTTTTATATCTTTTACAAAAAAGAACCAATGATTAGGAATATTTGGAAATATAATTTTATACACTTTTTGTGGGTAATTAAGTTCAAAATAATAAGAAATTATTTTTATCTAGATAGTGAGGGATAAGTAGAATAATAATAAAGATGATATTTGGGTTAAGGGGAAGGAGATGGAAAAAAGAATAAATTATTAAAGATGCAATTTTTGAAAACTTAATTATTGTACAGAAAAGAAGATATGACCAGGTCTCATTATGTGTCTTTGATCATTTTTGTTAGAATATTTCCTAAATAAATTATAAATATATTTAAAAAAATTCTTTTATAGAATCATAATTTTTCTATAATTTTTTAATTTTTATGTTTCTATGTTATATACTTGTAATTTAGGGACTATTTGTTCCATTATGTGATTCATTCAACTATACCATTCATTAAATAAGATTACATTTGCATGAATATTAGGGTGTACAATTGAAATACCTAATTTTAATTTAGAAAATTTATTTTAAAATTTATTCTTTATCTGATTTTTTTCTTATATGATATATTTTATGATGATGGATTGTAGTGATTGGGATATGAAAGAGATTTATTCTTATTAATCATTAATCATTCCATAATAATAAAAAATCATCATTGAATTTATAATCTTTTTCAGCAATTTTAATTTATGATTATTCTTTTGAAATATAATTATTTATATTTATTCATTCAAAATATAAAACATGGCTCTGTATTAATTTTTTCATAATTCTTTGAATAGTATATTATTGAAATATTCAATTTAAATAATGACTTTAAACTCAAAAATATTAAAATATAGGAGTCATTACCCCAAAGAAACATGAATATATTTTTTCACCCAAGAGGATTCTAATTATCCTTGGGGGTACACCCATTTTTAAAGATGTGTAGACAAATATTATAAATAACCCCAAACTGTCACTCATATTGACACGAGGATATAATTTCAATATATATTTTTCTAGTATAATATCTTCTTCTACAATCCACATACATTAAAATAATTTATATATATATATATAACTAAACATTTTTTAGTTTTTACTTGAATTATAGTTTTTACACCTTTTATATGAATTCTAGAAACACTGTAGTTAACCAAATATAGGAATTAAAAAAAACTATGATATTAATAATATAACAATAAAATGATATAATGTAATTTTAGTTACTATTTTACATTCATATTTATATTATAAAATTTATGATAAATATTTATGTATATAGAATTTTCTATCTCTCATGAAGTGGTGTTGTTGATAGTAAATTATATGGATATTTCAATGAATCTGTAATATAAAATTTTGTGAGATGGGATAATGATTGGAAATATACAAATAAAATAGTAAATTAAGAATATAAATATTAATATACATGTTTTTTGTAAAAATAAAATGGATTTTCCCCTATTATTTACAAAATAATGAAAGGTATTTGAAATTAAATTCCAATTATAATAATTCCTTTTAAGATATGGAATAAAACATCAATTGTGAAATTTTATTAACATTTTAATAGAGATATGATATTGTTTATGAGTATAGTAAATTAATTTTCAAAATAGTTAATGTATGGTTGGCAAAATTTTGTTGATATTTTCTTTTTTGACCAAGAAAAATTTTTATAAAGACTAATATACATGGAGATGGAAATGTTATCTTGTTGAAAACATCCATGTCATGTCTTTTTAATGGGATGTGTAATTAAATAAAGTAATGAATTATATATAAAAATATTTAATAATGATAGTTTAGTTCATGATCTAATAATTATATTAATATATTTATAAAAACATTGTAATAAATGATACTCCACTAGATATGTAGATGGTTTAGAAATAACTAAATAATTCTCTAGTAAAATGGATTAATAATACATTAGGAATGGTTTTCTTATCTTATGGATTATAACTAAATTTATCAAGAACAAACATATAATATAGTTCAATAAATAATACTTCCTTGTAGAATATACAGTCCAGTAATGTGTGTTAAATTGTTATGGTTCAATTTTATAAATAATGTCTGCTGAGTTTTATTAACAAAAATTAACAGACGTTATGTTTATAATAAATTCATGAAAATTTATAAAATATCATTATGTGTTATATTATAATTTCAAAAAATTTATTGGTAAATTCTTGTATATATTTATAGAGACCAGTTATAGTTTGTAGATTAACAATTATTAAGTCATAATAATTTACGAATGACCTAGTAAATTATTTTTTAATATAAAAATTGAAAAATGAATTTTTTTTATTTATTTGAAATATAATTAATATTTTTTAGAAAATAAATATATTGAGATATAGAGAAATATTAAAACATATGATATAACATACTTTTTTAAAAAAAAATCACTAGATAGAGTAATAGTCTTATAGATTATATACATATGGCTAGTAGTGACAAATATCGGTAAATTTTACTATAAAAATGATTAATATATTTATTCATGAAAGATAAGGAATTATGATTCTCTATAAAATATTATTTATATATATTAAGTTAGTGGCTAACAAGTTGTAACTCTTCACCCATGTTCACAAAAAAATAACAAAATTAGATTTCAACATGACCATAACCTTACATCCTCATAAGGTAGAGGTAGCTTACAAGTAGAAGTGGTCTACAATTTCAAATTATAGGGCTAGAAGCTCATATTTAGATAAAAACACATCATAAATTAATGTGACAAAAAAATACATATATAAATATTAAATTAATATATATGAATTTTAAACACATGACACCATATTACATTCCCCAAAACCATGTTTTTTTAATTTATTTCGAGACTACATACATAATCATATTATTTCATGAGTGATATTAAATATATCATAGTCATTAAAACTCATATATATCCCATTATATACATACCCTATTTAAAAAAAATTTCAGATCCATAGGAAATAGAAACTTAAAAAAGTTCATCTCAGATTATCTGAATTGTTAAATATATGACATATCAATAAATGATCATAAACATGCATAAGATAAGCATATGAGTATTATGAAATGGTCATAGTTTATTAAATAGATATATAATTATATAATGACTATTAAAAACGTGTCATGTAAAAAAGTAATTTCATTACAAATAACATAGATCAAAAGAATGTGGAATCATAAATAATCAATCATGAGTCCTAAAAATATATTATAATCAAAAGACATATGTTATTTTAAAACACATGAATATTAATTAATGTCATTATTCAGGCTCAGGGAAACGACTATAATTGAAGAAAATTTCCCCTTATGTATTGTCTTCACATCTCATTCCATCGTTTCATTAGTCAATCCTCTCTACAAAAATTATTCTGGTGGACCGATTTTCTTATTGAGTTGCGTTCACACGCCATTCATGTTCGTATTATCTCTAGAGATATCTATATTTTTTCAATGAATTGGTGGGATATATAACTTCATAGTAACCAATGAAATAAATAAAACTAAATGTATATGTTCCAAACTATCAAAAAACAATAATAATATATTCATAGAATAACTGATGAAAATGAAATGGTCTTCTTAATTATATCATCACACCATAATTAAAACATTATAATAAAAAAAAATTAAAGAATCATACATAAAATTTCATTATAATAAGACATCGATGTAATGAAAGTGGATGATATCCAAATATCACATCACTTGTTAGTATATAAATCATTAAATGGTGTTGACTTGTATGGAAATCATCCTTTTATTGGAATTCAATATATTCATTCCAAATCATGAGAAAGTATTACATTTCCATTCGTAACATTTAAAAAATAAAACATCAATAAAAATAAAAATAATCTTTTCATCATGAAACTATTGAAATATAAAAAAAAGTTATTTTTCATGATTAATGATGTACCTGATGGTGGGAAAATATTTTGATGTCATATATTTTTATGAATGGTCAATATTTTCATAAATTTTTAAAATGTAAAATTTAATTTTTATGGTGAAAAATTGAAAATATTCCATTAATTCACCTTTAATGATTGTAAATATTAGTAAAATTTACATCTCATAGTTATTTCTATTTATATAAAAAATCCACAAAAAAGTTTAATGAACATGTATATTGAGGCAAAATATTCCCGACATGAAAAGAAGAAATAAAATCGACATTCCATAAAACATTTTCTCGATCATTTTATTAACATAATAGAGAAAAATGGTAGTAATGCTTGAATATTATTGACACAACATGATGATGAAAACCAAATGGGTTTTTAATTTATAATGTTTATTTAATTTAATTAAATGTATATTTAACAAAGGAATTATTTGAAACAAATAAAACTATAACATAAAACCTAACATCAATTTTAATCATTCTACATACAACTTCCAAAATCATGTATATAAAATATATAATTATTATATATATGATTGATAAAAATATTAATTAATTATTTAATATATATAATTACTTTTAAATTTATCATTAACATTTACGTAATCTTTATTCATTGAAATGTTTCTTTGGGTGATAGCTACTTCATTTTCAATAAATGTATTAGTTTTAGGGTTATGATCCTTCATCCATGGTCTGGGTTTCATCATAAATAATTTTTTATAATTCAATAAATTTTATACTTATTCATTATATAATTTTTTATTCCATTCTATATAGCATTATGATGAAAATTGTTTTACATCAGGTCATGGAGATAGTAGAAAATACGTACAAATGATAGATGTTTATACATCTCAATATATGTAGAAAAATTAATTAATGTAATAATTATCCCTTATAGAATCCTAATAATATAAAATTTCCATATATACTCATGAAATTTAACATTATTTATATCAATGTGAAATTGAAATAGACAAATTATCATTTCTTTATAGAGCTGGTTGTCCAAATGTACGCATCTCCAACATTATCACTTTCTAATATATGGGATGGATAGAGAAAATTGAGTTATAATTAACATAAATAATCAATGTATAGTCATTATACACATTAAAATAAATTATATGTTTATATATCATTTGGAAGTGGTTTAAGTAGAAAGAATCGTGAAATGTTTTGGAACAAACACATACATCTTTTTCAAGTATCCACCCAGGAAAAGAAGTAAATGTATTCATTTATGAGTGTTTTGGGATGAAAAAACATCAAGATCCAAGATATGAATGTTTTCTTGGGTATTTTTTGTTGTTTGTAATGATAAATGGTGGAATTAATACGAATAATTATAAATATGAGGTTCCATTTTATATGTGTGGAAGGTGTAATAATTTAAATATATGAAAATTTGTCATATAATATATGTTGCACTCAAGTCATGTGGAAAAAAAATTAAAAATAATATAATATATGAATTTTGAGTTGAATCCCTCTATAAATAAATGTAAATAAAGTATTTTTGGATAATTTCATCCTTATCACATAGTATAAACCCCTCGTTAAACATTTTTATCTCTGACCGTAGTGATAAATATTTAGCATGGATACTATTCCTAATGACAAAAAATTAAGATGAATATATTAGATTTTTTATTCTAATTCCAAAAATGGAATAAGTAAATATGTACTTGCTTAAAAAAATTATCTTATATAATTTATAATGTTCATGTGCAGAAAAAAGTGAAATAATTACTTGGTCAAAATGATGTTTTCATCATAATTTTATTTTTATTTAATGAAAGAAAGAAAGAACAAAAGAGGGGTGAACATCCCTTGACCCCAAGAGAAGAGCTAAGGAGGCCTGAAATAGTGAAGTCCCAGGGCGTCCCATCTAATCAAGTTGACACCCTCGGGCTTCAAGCTTTCCAAAGAGTGAAAATAAATAATCTCGGAACCTGGGACGTCCAATGAGGCCAGATGATCAGCAACTTTATTTCCCTCTCGCCATGCATGCTTAACAGTGACGGTGTTATCTAGTAAGCTCTGACACTTTCTAATGATGTATTGGATCAACCAAGGAGAGACGCCAATGACATGTATGGAAATGTGCACCAATAAGGAGTCAGTTTCAGATTCAAGAATGGCCAGACCCCTCTGCTTGCAGAGACTTATACCAATATACAGCGCCATGGCCAATGCCTAGAGAGAAGAGCCCTGACCCAACATGACAGAGAAAGCCAAGAGAACAGATCTTCAGGCATCCAGAACCACACCCCCACCATGCATGATACCCAGGGCAAATGATCCATCTGTATAGAGTTTCAAACCTTCAGAAGGAGGATGCCACCGAACCCAGTGATTGCTAATACTGTTATGGACCTGATGGGAGGCATGGGCTTTGACTTGAAGTCTGACCAGTGAAGGGGAGACCCCCTCAGTTATGAACCACTCTGGCCAAGTCATAGAGGAGATTTCTGGTGCCAGAAATAATGGCACGACTCGACATGGATCCCCCTTTATGGATAATTTTATTCCTCGCCTTCCAAATACACCAGCAACCAGCCTGGAGGATCACTGTGCGGGCCATTCTTTCGGGGTCGCCTTCACCCGAGCCATGATACCACCTGTCGAGGAAGGGACAGTCAGCCATGTAATAAATAGATAAAGCAGTACAATCACCAATGAATTTCCACACCTCATGCGCCCACTCACTATCAAAGAAAAGGTGCTCCGCACTTTCCTCCTTATGGACCTGACAACACACGCACTTGGATGCAAGATTGATCCCGCAGCATTTGATGTTCTCCTCAGTTGGAACCGCCCCCTTCCTGATTCGCCAGGTAAGAAAATTGAATTTGGTTGGAATACTTTTAACCCAGAAACATCGGCCCATGTGTTATCCTGAATCTGCATGCTATTAATGCGGCGAAAATCTTTTTAGGTGAAGCAACCCGAGGGTGAGGGAATAAAGACACATCTATCAGAATCGGAGTTGATCTCAATAAGATTGAACTGTTCCATCTGTTTCTTGTCCAGAACTGCCCTGATAAAGTAATGAAAGAAACTGGCTTCCCTGAAGGAGATGTGATTTTCCGAGCACCGAGGGAAACCAAGAATAAAACCACACTAGTTTTGATGCCAGAAGGAAAGCTCTCCATTCCCAACCATCCAGCGGGAGTGCGGGCAAAGAGTGGAGACCAGGGGCCCAATGATCGACCAAAGGGTGGAGGGAGACCCCGACCCTGGGAACTGTTGCTCTGAATAGGTGTGCATGGTGATGCCCCAAAGTGTACAACGTTCGAGGACACTCCAGCCAAGACGAGCATGCATGCAGCAAAGAGTGTCCTCCAGATTTCGGACATTCACTCCCCCTTCACTTGTCGGTCGCGCCATCCTATGCCCAGAGACCCAGTGTTTTCTCCCCTCTGAATGTGGATCCCAAATAAACTTAGCCAGGATTCGATCAATGTTTTTAATGACACCCTTCGGAACGTGATGTGCCGAGAGGTCATGAATTGGAGTAGCAACGAGCATGTTGTTGATCAGGGCAATCCGGCCTCCAAAAGACAGAAAACTATTTTTCCAGTTGAGCACCCGGTCGTTAATCCTGCTGTGGAGGTGGTCGAAATTACAGACCCGGAGCCTTCGAGATGAGATTGGGGCACCTAGGTAATCCATTGGTAGAGAACCTAGAGGCATACCCAAAACAGAGGTCACAACCGAAGCCCGATTGGGATTTCACCCGCTGGATAGGTAGAAGGATCTCTTGCTGTAATTGATAACATGCCCGCTCTAGTGACCATACTTCTCCAGCACTTTTTTCAAGCTATGTAAGGAACGATTGGATGCATTCTGGAACTAGATGATATCATCAGCGAACATGAGGTGAGACACACCTGGAGCATTCCTCCTCCTTCTTAAAGGGAGAATGTCCCCATTGTAAATACCCCACTGAATGAGACGGCTCAGAACCTCCTAGACAAGAATGAAGAGACTCGGGGAGATCGGGTCCCCCTGCCTTAGGCCGTGGGTGGTTTTAAAGAAGCCATAGGCTTTCCCCATGAAGGTCACTGAGAGCCAAGTGGAGATGAAACACCGAAAAATATTATCGACGTTGCAAGGATTAAGACCCATATCTACGAGCACGTGGTTGATGAAGCTCCATTCGACCCTATCAAAAGCTTTATTCATGTCGAGTTTGACAGTCACATTAGAGCCACAAGTTTTGAAATTAATATCCCTGAACATTTCCTGGGCCAGGGCAATAGCCTCCTGGATTGAACGCCCCTTAATAAAGTCATGTTGCTCCAACGAGACCCATCGCGGGAGGTGAGTGGCCAGCCTTGAGTTAATGATGCACGCCCGAATTTTATATGGGAAATTGCACATGCTCACTGGACGATAATGCAGAATAGAAGTTGGGTTTTTGATCTTTTGAAGAAGCACTAAGTTAGTGGCACAAGCAACACGGGGTAAAATGCCACCTCAGAAGAAGTCTTGGATGGTAGCAATTAAATCGTTCTTGATGATGTCCCAAGAATTCCTATTAAACCCCCCTGGGAAGCGATCCGGGCCTACCGCACTATCTGGATTCAGGTGCATCATAGCTGACCGAATATCCTTCTCATCCGTGATAGAAGCCAAAATATCATTGTCTTGGTCCGAAGCAAGAGAGGGAAGCACATCGAAAATATTAGTATTCTCTGAGGGGTATCCATTGGGTAAAAGGGCATTAGGACCAGCAAGAAGCTTCGCGGAGAATGAATTGGCCAAGCCTCCCCCCACATCCCAGTCCTCCGTGAAAGACCCATCTGCCAGCATGATATTTGGTTTTTCATGCCTTTTCTTCTCTTTAATACAATCGTGAAAAAAGGTGGTGTTTCTGTCACCCTCCTTGAGCCACTTGATCCTCGCCCCCTCTCTAGCAAGGCATTCCTGCTTGAGAAGTAAGTCTGGTAGTAGAGCTTTTTTCTCAGAGAGATTCTCAAAAATCTGATCATCCCATCTATCCTCCAGAAGACCCTCCAAATGTTCAACATCTTGCATGGTGGATTATAGAGCCCCATCGATAGGAGGAATATCTCTAGACCATAAATGAAGCTTCATCTTCAGACGACGCAGTTTAGAATGAAGAGTAGACCAAATAGAGCCGTCGCCGGATTCGTCCCAGGAGTTACGAACTGTTGGAGTCTGCATCCCACATCGGACTTGAGGTCTGGTGTGGTCTTTACTATTTGTTATAAAAGCACCCCAAGGGCTGCCCCCTCCCCACCCTCCCGAGCAGCCGGCCCCCTGTCCGGCGGATCTCTCCCGCCGTCCCCCCTACCGACTATTCCTCCCATCTGGCGGATCTCCCCGCTGCCTCCTCTGCGCGCGCTGTCGACGCTCCCTATGCCCCTCCCGGCAGATCCCTTCAGGCGGCACCTCCCCGGTGGCTCTCTTTCCCGGCGGTTGCTCCTCCGCCCGCAGCAGGGCCTCTCCCGCAGCGCACACCCTACCCGATCGCGCTGCTCCCTGCCTCGCCTCCCCGACGGCTTCGCTCCACGCCTCCCGTCAACCCGCGCGACTCTCGTCCGGCCTCCATGCGCGGCAGCCCGCGGCTCGCCTCTTCCCTGCTGCGCGCGACGCCGGCTCCCCCAATCCCGACGGAATCCCTCTCTGCGCGTAGCCCTCTTGGTGCGACGGGCTCCTCCCTCTGCGCGCTCCGACGACACTTCTCATCTCGCCCGACGGCCCGCCTCTTCGCGCCGCTCCCTGCCAACCTCGTCCAAGTGCTCGCATGGTGGCTCCCGCTCCTCCCGCTCCCGATCCCGGCGCTCTATCCCTGCTTCGGCGCTTCTCCTTACTGCGCCTACTGATTTCGGCACCCCTGTTCCTACCGGCAGAACCCCATCTCCAGGCGGACAGCTCCCCCTTCTCTCCCAGCTTGCTTCTGTTCAGGGGATCCATCCCTGTCATCAACCCTCCCGCCTCTTCTCCGCCCGCCTGAAGCAGATCCCTCCCGATGGATCCAGCGCAGTTCCCTGGTCGGCCTCTGCTGTCCGGCGGCTCCTTCTGCCCTCCTGCACGACTCTCTTCCGACAACTCTCCCCCTGCCGGCATCTCCCGGCGCCTCTCCTGCGGTTTTCGGTTCTGTCCGGCCCGCCTCTCCTTGCCCTAGCAGATTGGCCCGCCTTCGTCAGAGCGGCTCCCCGACGTCTGCCCCTCTCCGTCCGGCTGCTCCCTTCCCGGCGGATCCTTCGCGCCGGCGCTCGCCCGTCCGGTTACTTCCCTTCCAGAACCGACTCCCTCCAGGCGAACCGGTCCAGGCTGCCCCCTCCATGCCGGCCTCTTCCTGCTTCCTGCTTCCTGTGGCATTCCCGCCTCAATCGCCGACCTCCTCCTGCGGATTTCCCGGCGCTTCGACGACCGGCACCGCCATTGCAGATTTCTCGGTGCTTCGACGACCGGCACCGCCATTGCGGCTTCCTCGACACTTTGACGATCGGCCCTCCCGAGCGGATTTCTCGGCGCTTTGACGATCAGCCCGACATTACGGATTTCCCGGCGCTCTGACGACCGGCCCGTAGTGCGGATTTTCCCGACGCTCTGGCGACCGACCCGCCAGTGTGGATTTCCCGGCACTCTGTTGTCCGGCCCCGCACTTTTCCGGCGATGACCCATCCTTCTTTTTTTTTCAGCAGCATCACATTACCATCTTGAGGGGGAGCAGCATCAACAACGATTTTATTATTTCCGTTTCTTCTGTTTTTGTCTTATATTTGTCATCAAGCTGGGCATGTCCAGCTTGAGGGGGAGTGTTAGCGTCTGTTTTGTTGCTTTCTTTTCATTATGTGTTCAAACTAGGTACGCCTAACTTGAGGGGGAGTGTTGGAGTCTGCATCCCACATCGGACTTGAGGTCCGGTGTGGTCTTTACTATTTGTTATAAAAGCACCCCAATGGCTTCTTTAGAGAGTACATCTTGGGGGTTTGGTTTCTCTCATTTTATTCTCCTACACGAACCATGTCCATGTAACTCGAGAGGCTGACCCAAAGCTGGCTAAATCTGAAGCGTTCCTGGATATCTTGAGATGAAGAAAGGGAGATCAGAAGAGGGGAGTGATTAGAGACCCCTCAAATCAGATGGTTTACCTTTGAGCTGGGAAAGGACGATAAGGCTTGGAGGTTGGCAAGACAATGTTCCAAACTGCCCCATGAACGGTGATTACCACGCTGATTATTACACCAAGTAAAAAGGTCTCCCACGAAGTCGAGGTTCGAGAGCCCCTTAGCCACCATGAAATGATTAAAGGCAAAGCTGGCCTTCCTGAGAAAAGGACCCCTGCCCTTCATCTCCACCGGATCTGCAACTACGTTGAAATCGCCCCCAACAATCCACGGTACCGGGCCAGGATCAAAAAAAATGAGGTCATTCCATAAAGACCCTCTTTGGTTCGTGTCACGGCTCCCATAAACAAAGGACGCAAGAAAAGAGTGGATACTTAGGATCACATGAGCAGTAATGGATTGGTCACTTACTTGCACGAGGGACACGCTACAATGTTTGTGCCAAAAAATCCAAATATGGCGGTTATTGGGGTCCGCATGTAGGAATCCATGCATTCTGAGCTTTCCAGAGCAGGCTGCTATCCTGTCAGGATGTTGCTTGTGTTCAAGAATGGCCACCACAGCCACCTTGTGTTTGGAGATTTCCGAAGCCAGAAAGTCTGTCTTGAGACTGGCACCAATACCCCGGGCATTCCAAATGAGCAGAGGAATCATTGAGAGAAAAGAGTTCTGGGATTGGCTCCAGAACGCAATGCCTTCTCAAAGAATACGGAATGCATCACCTCCTGGGGCATGGATCTGGATCTAGTGCACACCCCTATCTAATTAGATAGGAGTCTTGCTGGGGGAGGGGTGCTTAAAGGAGAGAACATGCCCCGTTTGCCTCGAACGTGAGTAGGGGGAGATGGAACACCTGCTTGCAGGGGGGAGAGGCCAAGAACAGCTGGGGGGACGAAGGAGGAGGCAGGGAGAGAGTGCAAGAAGGCAGAAACAGAGGCTGAGAAACCTCAACAAAAACCCTCTCCTTAGAAACCATAGACCTCTCAGGCAGAGCCGAAAGAGAGGGAGGCAAGGCGCCAGAAACCGAGGGGGCTAGACCAAAACACACCCTCAACGACCCCTCCACAGAGAACTGCAAGAGATGGAGGAATGAAGGAGGAAGAGGAGGGGGAAAGGCTTGAAGGGGAAAGAGCCGCCCAGGAGCAAAAGGAACCAGGGCCCGACCGGGTGAAAACGCCTCCGAGAGATGGGGAGGAGGGGGCACCCTGGAAAGCTCAGGCGAACTCGGGGAAGCTGGACAAGAAGGGGGAGGGGGGGACGACAGACCTGGAAAGAGTGACCCTGAAGAAGGTAGCAGGAGAAAAAACTGGGGAAGATAGGGTAAGAAATCTCCTGTAGCCAGCTCTGCGAACCGGCGATCCAAAGCTCTAAAAACTCAGGTGGGGGTTGGGATAGGTCCAGTTCCACTCAAATTCGGGCCACCGAGGTAGCTAAGCTGCGTCTGGTACCCTCATCCGAACACAGAAATCCCCCAAGGGAGTCCCCAAACGCTTTAAGGAGCACCTCGTTCTAAAAGGGAAGCGGCAGGCCAGGAAGATGAAGCCAGACAGCAGCCGCCGGACTCTCCTTGCCGAGATGGACATCCATAGACCAATGGGAGAGGTTGAAGTGCCAACACCCAAAGGACCGAGGAGCCTTACACCACAAATGAACGAAGTCCGCTTCCGAGGCAAAAATGATACAGAAAGAGTTTCTATGAAGCACCGAGATCTACGCAGGGAGGCTAAGGCCCCAGGAGGAAACACCGCGTTGGAAGGAAGCCAGCGGAGGCCGAGCAGCGCCGAATCGGGCGATCAGAGTCCATTTCAGGCAGGCCTTCGCCACATCGATGGCCGCCACCGGAACATCCAGGCAAACACGCCTGCCCTCCCACGACGACGGCAACACCAGAACGGGAACCTCCGGGAAACAGGAAGAAGAAGCCGAAGACGGGCCACAAAGGGCATCTTTAAAGGATACACCAGCACCTGAGGCAGAGATCGGACCAGAGGCGCACACCGACGGAGCAGAAGGGAGCGGCGGAGTCCGAGCGGAGGTGGCCACAACGGATGGAGAATTTTGAAAATGGGGAGGCGCGTGTGGCGCGTTCTCCAATCTGTTCCCGCTCATGATTTTTCTTTTTGATGTTTTCAATTATAAATATATTTTATAATAATTATATGCCTGGTATCCATTATTAGACAGAGGTTAATTTATATAATTAAATAAGTAAGCTACCTATATTATTAATATAAATCATAATTTTTTCACAATATAATTTATATGGATTAAAATAAATTATAAACATATAAATATTTTTTCAGTGGATAAAATATCTCGTTTACCTTAAAATGATTTTATCTTAACATCAGGTGAATTCATAATAAATGTATGAATGATTATTAATTTCTTTAAAATAATTAACAAAATATATATTTTATATCAATTCTCTTTGATGAACAAGGAATATAATATATTCGAAAAAATACATATAAAAAAATTATTTTTGTATATAAAATGATATAATTCAAAAAATTCAAATTTGAGTACTAATTTTCTATTAAACAGTCATTAAATTAATATTAGAAAAATATATAATTATATTAATAATTATTTATTCCTCTTCATACCCCCTATCATACTAGATTATAATAGTTAATTTTAATTATATGGGTATATATGTTCATTTAAACTTGATGTTTCATGTAACACAAACTACCATACACATAAAATTTATTTAGGCATAAGTATATAATAATATATTTTCGGTGATGAATTATAAAAACCATTATTATATGTTTTTAATTACATATCATTAATACGACAAAAAAATTATGAGGATTATTATTCCCCATCACTCCCATGATATCCTAAGTACCTTTCTCAAATTTATGTTCTTTTACATTCAACTTTTAGTAATAGTGGGTATTATTCTGAAAAACACTATAAATTTTATAATCTCTTCATTTTGTTCATCATATGAAATATTACTACCTATAAAAACAAAAACTCATTCTAATACATGTGAATGATGATGTATGTACTTACTCAAAAGTAACTTAATGAACATATGAGGAATATGAAAAGGGTTCAATAGAATCCTGAAACATAAACATATCATCCAGATGCAATCAAGATTCTCTATGTAATAAATATATATAAGGATATTCATTTCAATCCTTGTGATTCTCAAAACCAGTTTACAAATATATTTTTTATTGAATACCTTATCACTAACTATAAAATCTTGATCTCCCAAATGAATGTCAGCATAACTCTTTGTTTGATTTTATGCTTTCCTGATATGTTATTGAATGGATCTAGAAATTTCCATAATATTCTTATCTATATAAACTCTTATTAGGTTTCACACTCAATATTCTGTTGAGGAAATTGAAAATTTTCACTTCCTATTATAGAAGGCTCTATAAGGATCTATCTAAATTCTCATGTGAAATATTCAATAGTACAAAAACTCAACCAAGGGAATGTATTGATCACATCAAAATCCTAATATTAGAAATTAATGTATAAAAAAATACTTTATTATATTAATTATATTTTTAGATTTTCCATCCTTCTTATGATTATATGGTGGGTTATTTTTTTATATTTCAATCATTGAACTCTACAGAATTTTGTAGAAAATCATTGTAATCCTCAAATCTAGAATTGATTTATTAGAATTTGAATCTCCATTAAACTATATCACATCATTTATCTATTTCAAAATTTTATGATCATGATAAAAATATTGTATGATAGTAATAAAAATTACATAAATCATACATCAATCAATTACATCCCAAATAACATTATTGACATTTTATTATTGGGGATCCTGTTGATGAATTCCATGGTATTTTTTCCTATTTTAGTTTTGGTGTGGGTAATGTTTTAAAAAACCTTTATACTTCTATCTATTATATGTAACATTTTACCATTCCATGAAACATGGTAGTTACATTGAAACATCCATTCACATTTTATTCAAGTAGAAATACTCATTCAGATAACTATGATTATTAATACATGTAGTATGGATCGATAATGAAGAACTAAGAGAATATCTAGAATCACATTTTTCATGTTTGTGTAGAGGGGGCACCTAATAAATTCTAGAATCTTTTCTTTCTATCTGTATCACAGTTGAAGTGAAAAATATTAATCTCCTTCATCTATTGTTCCACTTGTTCCTTCTATGACTCTTTTATCAATACATTGTAATATTGTTTAATATTCATCACACAATGATATGATATGTCCCATTTCAAGATTATTTCAAGACCTATCATCTAAAAATCCATATGTATTGGATCTCCTCCAATACTCATCATCATGAAACATTCATGGTCCATTTGCCTCAAATTATTATCAACATTATTCCCCTTCCCATGAGGGTAATTTTTATGAACTCATTATATTTAATCAACACTAAAATTTCCTTGCACATATTTTACAATTAATATGTGAATATATAAATGATCATTTTATGACATGTATATATTCTGTTACTATAAAAATAGTTATTTCATTTTTTAGTGATGAAAATTACTAAGGTTCACTCCAAATCCTATGTTCATAAATATTCCTATTGAATATTATTCTTAGATAATTAATAAGATATCTCCATATCAGTCTTTAATTGGAATCATCATTGTCCCTTATATGATGAATCACTTTATATCACAAACCCATATCCACTGTTGAGTAGTGTGAGCACAGGTTCACTAACAAACCTTCTATTGAGAAACATGATATTTTCAACACATTTATATGTCTAATAGAACAAATTTCCCTTCTATGTGAACCCTTTTATGATAACATCGATCCCTGAGAAATCATTAAAAATGATCCAGTATTGTCACGACCTGCCCTCGGGGCCTGTTCCGTGACTACCCCAAGCCCGCCTCCCATAGGCCAGGGGCTGGCGACTAGCACCAAGGCGTAATTCCCGATAAAAAGGGAAGACATTGCCTTTATGAAGTAAACAAACACACCGAGTAAGTAAGCGGAATTAAACACTAAGTAAACAGAGTACAAGTAAGTGCGAAAAACAAATGGGCCAGAATACAAACCCAAACTGAAAGTAATGTACAACTGAAAAGGGAGTACAACAACTGAAAAGTAAATCCACAACGTCGAGCCATCCACTAGAAGTCCCACCTGAAGGGTGGGTATAAATAGCCTCCACAGCTCCTCGGGTCCAGCTGTCCTCGCCGTGTACGTCCCGCCCAGTGGTCCACCTCCAGGTACCGACCTGCTCCGCAAGCCTCAACCACAATCAGTGTTGTCCGTCGTCTGCAACCAACACAACGTAGTGCGGGCATAGCCCATGCAGGGGTGAGTATACGCTACTCAGTAGGGACCCCGAGACCCCCGAAGGTCTCCCAGAATCCACAAAGGATAATCCACAAAGGAAAGAATACAATCATGAAGTAACATCCGACACTACTTAGGTATATGCCCATACATATACCTAAGTCATCAATTCTCGTTCGGCTCAAACATCCGAGCTCAAGTACAACTCAGTCCACACAGGAAAACACAACCCAATCCACACAGGAAAGCATAACGTAATACACACAGGATATCAAGCCAATCTTATCGAAGATAAGGATTGAAAGTCAAGACTCAGCTCAAACCAGGATTTAATCATGATGTCGAAACCATAGCTGCTGGGGAAACTCCTCCTCTATCGAGTACAGTGGGTCTTCCGCTACAACCAAGTGCCTCCCAATAACCTTGGACTGCTGTAGTACTCCACCTGTTGAGTACTGGGGTCCTGATGCTACAACCAAGCGCTTCCCACCATGGGTCTACCGCTACAACCAAATGCTCCCCCTCATAGCCTCCAAAGGTACTCCTTCTGTTGAGTACCGCGGGTCTACCGCTACAACCAAGCGCTCCTCCACCGTGGGTCTGCCGCTACAACCAAGCGCTCCCCCTCATAGCCTCCAGAGGTACTCCTTCTGTTGAGTACCGCGGGTATGCTGCTATAACCAAGCGCTCCTCCGTCGTGGGTCTGCTGTTACAACCAAGCGCTCCCCATTGGGCTATCCGAAACACATCGAGTCGATCGATCAGCAGTCGTCAAGTCTCAGCCAGCTCTAGGGTTTCCGCACACAGCATGCTCGTTTCGGGAGGGTCCAATCCACGAGCCAAGAGGTCGATACTCTAAATATCACAAAGTTCCATGAAGAAGTATCTCCAAGGACCGCCTCGTCAAAGGTGTCTCAACATACGGCGCGTCAATCAGACGCCCGGTCTGTGAGTTATTATCCTTTTCGTCCCAGGGGCCCAGTTGGTTTCGTGTGCAAACCAACCCGGCCGTATCTCAACTATACCCCGAACTATCATAGGGTATACTCATATAGACCGTTTCTCAATGTGATCACCAACGCTGCTGACGGTTCGTCAAACAGACGTCCGGTCTGTAAGTTATTAGCTTTTCCATTCCAGGGGCTCGGTTGGATTTCAAGTTCAATCCAACCAGGCCACTATCCAAATGCGTCCAAAACTCAGGCGAAGTATTCCAAAAGTTCCGTCTCATCAAGAGGAATCCAACAAAGTCGACGGCACGTCAATCGGACGTCCGAAACTCAAGTTATAAGTGTTTCCGCTCCGAGGGCCCTGTTGGTTTTGTGTACGAACCAACCCAGCTGAACACAAAGTTCTCCGAAACCTTGAGTGTAATATACCGAAACGACCGTCTCGATCCAAGGATCGCATCGCAGCTGACGGTGCGTCGATCGGAGGTCCGCAACCCAAGTTATGGGAAAAAGACCGAAAGAGGTCCGGAATTAGGGGGTTCAGGCCCGTTCCGACCCGGCCCGATACCCTCTAGGTCGGAACGAACTGGGTCGACCCGACCCGGATCCCGGTGCGGCCCGCTTGGGCGTGGCGCGGCCCGGCCAACATGGCCAGGCGGCTCAGCCGAAACGGCCGAGCAAGGGGGGGGGGGCGCTGCCCCACTGTTGTGAAACCGCGGCCCCCATGTGGGGGGCCGCTCCTACTGGTCAGTCAGGGGTTACGACCCCCAGCCCGGCTGGCCGGCCGTGCTGCTGTCGCGGGACCCCGCGGTCCCACCCTCCTACTCCGGCGCTGGCAGCCAGAAGCCGGCCGCCGCTCCCAGCTCCACCGCGGCCAAAGGTCGCGGCCTTGGTCCGTCCGGCGCGGCACGACGGCGTCGCGCCCCTCCACCGCGGCCCCGCTCCGGCCGCGGTCTCTTCCAGATTCTCCGGCGCGGCGCGACGGCGCCGCGCTTCTTCACCCAAACTCATAGCTTTCGCGTGGTGCAACGGCACCGCGCCGCCTTACACGTGCCACAACAAATCAAACAACCAAGGGGGGAGGAGGGTCGTGCGTGTTCGTGTGGTACGACGTCCTCCCGTTATTGCGATATCAGGCGGCTCAAATGAGGATGATAAACAGTGATGGAAGTAATTAGGAACAAACAATTAAAATAATCCCCCAACCTCGAGCGTAGTCGTCGAACAAGGTTTGTCGCGGAAAGGGACGTCACGAAAAGAGGCTCCGTACATGTTGACGGAGATCTTCTGAGGAGGAACGGTGTCTCCCTTCCTTTGACGTGAGAAGAAGGAACGAAAGGATGCGCGTCGGGTCGTCGATCTCCGAGGAAGGCGTCTCTCACCGCCGTCCATTGTCGGAGGTCGGCGTTCTTCATCGGCGGCGGTGCGTTCTTCGCGTTCTTCGACGAAGAGGAAGAACTTCAAGGCTTAGAGCTTTTTCTCCCAATCCTCTCACAAACCAACCACTCTAATAAAATAAGATTTTGTCTTATTTTATTTCTCAAGCCAAGCGTTTTGAAATTCAAAAACAAATCAATCAATTAATTGAATTAATTGCAACGTTTAAACCACCCAATTAATAGAGTAGTTTAATATTTAATTAAACGCATGAGTTGACTTCACTTAAAAGGAGGGGGGGTGGTGTGGGTGTGTTACCTTAATTAATAGGGGCGGAGGAAGTTGAAAGGGTGGGGATCGTGTGGGCCCCACCCCACTAATATCCTACATAGTGTATTAGTTAGGATGTGGGTCCCACTCAACCACTTAGCTTAGGTTAACATTTCCTTGAATAAAAAATAAAATATGTAGCGCAGTATTTTATTTTATTCATTAGTTAACCCAATTAAGTAAAACTCCACCCGAGCAAACGCAACTCCGAAAAAGGTGTTTTTAAGCAATTACCGGCGCTGCGATTTAATCGGTGTCCTCAGATTTCGATTCCGAGCGCCGGTTCAGAAGTAAGAAAAAACCCACTCGTTCGTTCACTGAACGTACCCGAGCTAAACTTCAGAAAATGATTCCGAGCACACCGGGCCTCAGAATCAGGTGCCATCATAAACAACGTTTTTTTAAAATCCCAAAGAAAATTAAGAAAAAATTTCTCTTGAATCTTATGGGTCTTTACATTACTCCCACCTCAGGGCTTTTCGTCCCCTTAAAGATACATCATAAACTAGGTGAACAAATGTGGGTACTGTGCACGCATCTGAACCTCCCGCTCCCAAGTGCTCTCCTGGAGGTTCCCGTGCTTCCATCTGATGCGCGCTAGAGGAATCGACCGTACACATAGGACCCACTCCTATCGATCCTCGATCTCCACTGGAACTTCTGCAAAAGTCTCCCCATCATCAAATTCCAGCTCCCCATGATTGATGACATGTGTCGGGTCGTGCTCGTATCTCCTCAGCTGAGATACGTGGAAGACGTCGTGCACCCGGTGCAACTGAGGTGGATGGGTCAAGCGGTAAACCACCTCGCCTACCCTATTGAGGACCAAGAAGGGTCCAATGAAGCACAGAGACAACTTGCCACCCCAGCCAAAACTCCGTAACTCACGTCGAGGTGAGACCCGTAGGGAAACGTGGTCGCCATCCTCGAACTCTAGTGGTCTCCGCCTCCCGTCAGCACAAGACTTTTACCAGCTCTGAGCTGTCCTCTTCCGCTCTTGGATGGCTTGGACTTTTTCTGGTCCTACAAGAGCTGCTGATATTTCTTCTTTGCTGATAAGAGAAATCTGGTCTCATCCCCTGGATGAACCACGTTCTTCGCCTAATATAGTCAATCCTGACATGGATGATACTAATCCATACCAAGGATGACGTCGTAAGGCCTCAAAACTACTACCAAGAGATCCAACCATTACTCTCACCTCCAAGGGTTGAGTCACACTATCGGCATCAGTGTGTGGTCACTGGGTCTCCTCCAGTAGGTATCTTAAAGTGAGGGTCAAGTCAACGGTTTTTAAACCAGAACCTCTTAGTGACAACATAAAGAGAGGACAAGAAGGTAAACGCCTCAAGAAAGGTGTCTTTTATTACTACATCTCAAAGTACAAAGACACAAAGAATCTACAAACAAACATCAACAAAGCTAGAAGCAACATGAACAAAAGTCTCCAGGTCTGGAGCTAGTCCCGCTCCTGTCCATCTTCTCCCGGAGCTCCATGATCGTAGGCCTCAGCTGCCTGAAGCTGAGATCTCCCATGTCCACCTATTCCCTGCGGTCGGGGTGGACCTCCTGGTGGTGGTGGTGGCAACACCTCGAAGCGTCGTCCACCTCCAGCTGCACGACCAGCTCCCCTGCCATGGTCTCCTGCTCCATGCGGTCCGCCTCGATCGAACCTCTGACTCTGCCTGGGAGGTCCTTCGTTTATCTACTGATCATCTGTATGGCGGTTCGGACAGTCACGGGCCATGTGACCAACCCCGCCGCAGGAGTAACACCGTCCGCTCATGGTAAGTCTTTCTCCACCCCGGGTGCCTCGCAAAAATGATCATGTGTCATGCGGTCGACCACCTGTAGGTCTAGTCCTTTTAGACCTCTGCATCATCTGTCTACTGCCCGCTGCAGAAGACTCTGCCGCATGCCGGCTAGTGGTGGGTCCTACCGCTGGAGACTGCTCAGCAAGGAAACTCTCTACTAGGAGGGATCGCTCCAACACCCCTGTCTGCGTCAGGATGCTGTGAGAAACAACTGAAGCTCTGATCTCTCGCCTGAGCCCATGCTCGAAGGCTCGGGCCCTGAATAATGGATCTCGTACCATGTCCGTGGAATAGCGCGAGAGATCAGTAAATCTCACCGAGTACTGGGCCACGGTCATGCTACCCTTCTGCAGCTGTAGTAGCTCATGGATGCGCACCGCACAGAGGGTGGCTGGGACGAACTCCGAGCGGAGGATGCTCTCAAAGTCTGTCCAGAGAAGAGATGCTTTGTCGTGCACCTAGAGCATCAAGATCCACCATCTGCCTGCTGTCGCGTGCAGGAGTCTCGCTGCGAGGATCACCATGAGGTCATCTGGTGTCCCCACTAACCGGAAAAATCACACAACTGCCTCTAGCCAATCTTCGGCTGCCTGAGGGTCCGTCTCCCCGCGGAACCTGGGCGGTCGCTGACGCTGAAACTCGTGCATTGCACCAAGGCGACGTGCACTCTCAACGACTGGGGTTGGTAGCATCGGTGGTTCAGAGGGTAGTGGTACCACCAGTGCATCCGCCGAAAAAGGGCCCTGCACTGAGGCCTCGTCGCTCGGTGGGCTGTCGTCTCACTCAAAGCTCGGAACCCTAGCTGGCTGCCATCGTGGGACCATCCTGAAAAGAAACAGGTGTGCCACGGTCAAAACAAAATACCTGGTGAGCTGACACAAAGTAATCACAAAGAAAACTTTTGAAACACACATGCAATCAATGTTTTCGTGTACTCAGTCAGAAATCAGAAGTTAGGGTCCTGGTGTATGGATACGTCGGCCACTGCACCAACACTGGACTCCCTGGACTGATAAACACACTCAAATACCCTTAACACTATTGCTTCACATAGAGAAAGATCAGAGTCCTAAGTTCTGCGGTAGAACCGAACTCCTCTGATACCAATTTTTCACGAACCGTCCTCGAGGCTTGTGCCGTGACTACCCCAATCCCGCCTCCCATAGGCCAGGGGATGGCGACTAACACCAAGGCGTAATTCCCGATAAAAAGGGAAGGCATTGCCTTTATGAAGTAAACAAACACACAGAGTAAGTAAGCGAAAGTAAACACTAAGTAAACAGAGTATAAGTATGTGCGGAAAACAAATGTGCCAGAATACAAACCCAAACTGAAAGTAAAGTACAACTGAAAAAGGGAGTACAACAACTGAAAAGTAAAGACGCAACGTTGAGCCATCCACTGGAATTCCCACCTGAAGGGTGGGTACAGATAGCCTCAACATCTCCTCGGGTCTAGACGTCCGCTCCGTGTACGTCCCGCCCAGTGGTCCACCTCCAGGTACCGACCTGCTCTGCAAGCCTCAACCACGAT
Organism: Viscum album; assembly: GCA_963277665.1. Classification (NCBI taxonomy): domain Eukaryota; kingdom Viridiplantae; phylum Streptophyta; class Magnoliopsida; order Santalales; family Viscaceae; genus Viscum; species Viscum album. The sequence continues at coordinate 490,202,565 of OY728122.1, forward strand.
CAGCGCTGTCCGTCGTCTGCATCCAACACAACGTAGTGCGGGCATAGCCCGTGAAGGGGTGAGTATACGCTACTCAGTAGGGACCCCGAGACCCCCCAAAGGTCTCCCAGAATCCATAAAGTATAATCCACAAAGGAAAGAATACAATCATGAAGTAACATCCGACACTACTTAGGTATATGCCCATACATATACCTAAGTCATCAATTCTCGTTCGGATCAAACATCCGAGCTCAAGTACAACCCAGTCCACATAGGAAAACACAACCCAATCCACACTGGAAAGAATAACGTAATCCACACAGGATATCAAGTCAATATTATAGAAGATAAGGATTGAAAGTCAAGACTTAGCTCAAACCAGGATTTAATCATGATGTCGAAACCATAACTGCTGGGGAAACTCCACCTCTATCGAGTACAGTGGGTCTGCCGCTACAACCAAGCGCCTCCCAATAACCTTGGACTGTTTTAGTACTCCACCTGTCGAGTACTGTGGGCTTGCTTCTACAACCAAGTGCTTCCCACCATGGGTCTACCGCTAAAACCAAGCGCTCCCCCTCATAGCCTCCAGAGGTACTCCTTCTGTTGAGTACCGCGGGTCTTCCGCTACAACCAAACGCTCCTCCACCGTGGGTCTGCCGCTACAACTAAGCGCTCCCCCTCATAGCCTCCAGAGGTACTCCTTCTGTTGAGTACCGCGTGTCTGCCGCTACAACCAAGCACTCCTCCACCGTGGGTCTGCCGCTACAACCAAGCGCTCCCAATGGGGATATCCGAAACACATCTAGTCGATCGATTAGTAGTCGCCAAGTCTCAGTCAGCTCTAGGGTTTCCGCATACAACATGCTCATTCCGGGAGGGTCCAATCCATGAGCCAAGAGGTCGATACTCTAAGTATCACAAAGTTCCACAAAGAAGTATCTCAAAGGACCGCCTCGTCATAGGTTTCTCAACAGACGACGCGTCAATCAGACGCCCGATCTATGAGTTATTATCCTTTTCATCCCAAGGGCCTGGTTGGTTTCGTGTGCGAACCAACCCGACCGTATCTCAACTGTACCCTGAACTCTCATAGGGTATACTCATAAGGATCGTTTCTCAACGTGATCACCAACGCCGCTGACAGTTCGTCAAACGGACGTCCGATCTGTAAGTTATTGGCTTTTCCGTTCAGGGGCCCGATTGGATTTCGGGTTCAATCCAAACCGTTCACTATCCAAATGCATCCAAAACTCAGGAAAAGTATGCCAAAAGTTCCGTCTCATCAAGAGGATTCCAACAAAGTCGACGACACGTCAATCGGACGTCCGTAGCTCAAGTTATAAACGTTTCCGCTCCGAGGGCCCGGTTTGTTTTGTGTACGAACCAACCCGGCTGAACCCAAAGTTTTCCGAAACCTTGAGTGTAATATACCGAAAAAACTGTCTCGATCCAAGGATCACATCGCAGCTAACAGTGCATCGATCAGAGGTCCGCAACCCATGTTATGAGAAAAAGTCCGAAAAAGGTCCGGAATTAGGGGGTTCGGGCCCGGTCCGACCCGGCCCGATACCCTCTGGGTCGGCCCAAACCGGGTCCGGTCCGGCTGGCGCGACCCGACCTGGGTGCGCTCGGCCTGGCCAGCGTGGCCAGGCGGCTCGGCCGAAACGGCCGAGCAAGGGGGGGGGCCCTGTTGTGAAACCGCGGCCCCCATGTGGGGGGCCGCTGGCCAGCCGGGGGTTACGACCCCCGGCCCTTCACAGAATCCGGCCGGGCCGGCTGGCCGGCCGTGCTGCTGCTGCGGGATCCCGCGGTCCCGCCCTCTTGCTCCGGCGCTGGCGGCCGGAAGCCGGCCGCCTCTCCCTACTTCACCGCGGACAAAGGCCGCGGCCTTGGTCCGTCCGGCGCGGCGCGACTGCGTCGCGCCCCTCCGCCGCGGCCCTACTCCGACCACGATCTCTTCCAAATTCTCCGGCGTGGCGCGACGATGCCACGCTTCTTCACCCAAAATCATAGCTTCCGCGTGGTGCAACGACACCGCGCCTCCTTACACGTGCCGCAACAAATCAAACAACCAATGGGGGAGGAGGTTCGGCCGTGTTCGTGCGGTCCAACCTCCTTCCATTATTGTGATATCAGGTGGCTCAAATAAGGATGATAAACAATGATGGAAGTAATTAAAAACAAACAATTAAAATAATCCCCCTACCTCGATCGTAGTCGTCGAACGAGGTTTGTCGCGGAAAGGGACGTCGCGGAAGGAGGCTCCGTACACGTTGACGGAGATCGTCCGAGGAGGAACGATGTATCCCTTCCTTTGACGCGGGAAGAAGGAACAAAAGGATGTGTGTCGGGTCGTCGATCTCTGAGGAAGGCGTCTCTCACCGTCGTCCGTTGTCGGAGGTCGGCGTTCTTCATCGGCGGCGGTGCGTTCTTCACGTTCTTCGTGTTCTTCGACGAAGAGGAAGAACTTCAAGGCTTAGAGCTTTTTGTCCCAATCCTCTCACAACCCAAACACTCTAATACAATAAGAGTTTGTCTTATTTTATTTCTCAAGACAAGCATTTTGAAATTCAAAAACAAATCAAACAATTAATTGAATTAATTGCAACGTTTAAACCGCCCAATTAATAGAGGCTTTTATTATTTAATTAAACGCATGAGTTAACTTCACTTAAAAGGGGGGGGGTGAGGGTGAGTTACCTTAATTAATAGGGGCTGAGGAAGTTGAAAGGGAGGGGCTCGTGTGGGCCCCACCCCACTAATATCCTACATAGTGGATTAGTTAGGATGTGGGTCCCACTCAACCACTTATCTTAGGTTAACACTTCCTTGAATAAAAAATAAAATATGTAGCGTAGTATTTTATTTTATTCATTGGTTAACCCAATTAAGTAAAACTCCACCCGAGCAAATGCAACTCCGGAAAAGGTGTTTTTAAGAAATTATCGGCGCTGCGATTTCATCGGTGTCCTCGGATTTCGATTCCGAGCACCGGTTCAAAAGTTAAGAAAAACCCGCTTGTTCGTTCACTGAACGTACCTGAGATAAACTTCGGAAAATGATTCCGGGCACACCGGGCCTCGGAATCAGGTGCCGTCAGAAATTGCGCTCTTGTAAAATCCCAAAGAAAATTAAGAAAAAATTTCCCTTGAATTTTACGGGTCTTTAAAAGTATTGTCTAACCAACCAATGAAAACTAATAAATTCGAATACCAAGGTTGGTATTATTAATTTCATATTAAATATAATATTTTTAGTTTCCACTAATACACTCGCAATTGAGATTATATAATCTATGAATGAATCTTTATAAATCCAATATTCCTTATCAAAAGAATTGGTAAATAAGTTCTCTATAATGCCACATACCCACGATTTTTGGTTCATTACATGAAAGGATGTTTTATTATTATTTTTTCCAATAAAATTAACTACAAAATTATATAACAAATTAAAAAATTGAGGTCCTTTTACCAGTCTAGGATTTGGAGGATTAGACAACAACATACATTTATCTGAGTTGAACGATAATAAAATAAATACCTACTATGATTAGGTGTGTGCGACTTATAAAATGATGTTGTCTGAAAAATAACATTTATGTTACCTATGAAAAATCATTTGAATTCAAAGCGTGAGAATTCAATTTCTTAGTATGGGGATTTTAAATCGTTGAAATTGTTTTTAGAAAATAATTATTTGTATATGACATTGTGAAATTATTACAAAAATTCATTACATAAATACATAAAAATACATTTGGAAATACCATTTGAAAACATAATTCAAATTACTTATGTTTTAAATAACTCACCACTTTTGAAATTACATATATTTAAAAAAATTAAATATAATCTATTTATTTTTATTAAACATTTGCATGATTTAAAATAAAAACATTGGTAAATTGAATCATGGAAGGTTATCTTTGGCATACCCACTTGTTGATGGATGTGTTCACTCCCCAATTACCTACCATATTTACAACATTCAGGTGAGGATTCTATAAAAAACATTTTAATCATATTTACTTATATATAGTTTCACTAATTATTATTTTTTATTTTCAAAACATGTAACTACATTAAAATAAAAATTCAAACATATATAAATATATAAGTACATATATACATAAATATATGATCTTCCATTGCATATCACATGATATTTTGGTTCCAATAAAAACAAGACACTATAGCCATTGCACAAAAATGTATTTAACAAAACCTATATAAAATACATGTATTGATATTGTTATAACATCAACCATTTAAAAAAAATACTTAATAAAAAATTCAAAGACATATTGGTTTAATTGATTTTATGCTGGAAATAACGAATTCATAAAATAATATAAATATAAAACCCATAATTTTGTCTACAAAAAACTAATCATAATCAATATATTAGTATGTAACACACATAAAATTAACAAACTATCATTTCTTTACAAAATACAATCACCCTTTTATGGGTATATATATATATGTACTCAATTTTTGATGAAAATTACTTTAACATGTAAGTATATAAACATATATAATAATAGAACTAAAAATAGAAATCAATGATCTTGAATGATAAATTATTTAATTTTTATGCATGTTTGTATAACATGTGCACCAGTATCATACACCCATGTTAGATACATGCATGATTTAATCAAATTTTACGAAAAATAACACTGATATATATATATCAAGAATAAATATTAAAATTATATATATATATATAGTCATATATATATATATATATCATGTATAAAAAAAATACATATTCAATTTGTAAATTTAATTTATAGACATTAACTTCATAAAAGAACAAAATAAAGAATTAATATACATAAATAATTAGATAACCTTTAAGTAGTAATTATATATATTAGATATATTAGGATAGGTAAATTAAAAATAAATTATATTCATTTAAAAAATTATCAAAATTACATTCCATACTAATTATGAATACCAGTGAAAAAATTGAAAATAAATAAATATAATATCATCATTAATGAATAAAAAAAATCCTAAAGTAATATATATTAGATTCATTAAAAAATAATAATAATAAACACCATTAAATAAATAAGAAACTATAATTCTTGACAGAATGATCTTGAAATTTTATTAATATATATATTTGAAATAAAGATGAAGTTTGGATTCAATGTGTCTGTGTTTATATAATTGGAATTAATAATAATAATTTATGAATAGAAATTACCCTTACATGATATTATAATACCTTTTCATCCAACCTTTTATCTTCATATTTTTGTGTCTAAAAATCATGTACTCTAACCGATTGGGGAAGGAAAGGCCACTACCTTACAATCTAATACCTTGACGTATACCTTGTGAAAATAAAATAAATAATACTTCCACATCGAACCATAATATCGTATATGTATAGACTAGAATGTGCAATATTTTTATACATTAATATAAAAAAGGGAAAATCAATGAAAATCCAATAGTGGATACACATTCTACTGTGTATTTGACAGATTCTTTAAAAAAACCAAATAGTGGATTCAAATAACAAATTTCTTCTAAATCTGAGAATAAATAAATAAATTTAAAATGGATTTTTATAGTTTGGATTTGATGAAAAAAAATCAAGACACAAATGACCCATAAGCATATACCAAATATTCAAAAAAACATGCTGAAACTGTTGACATTGTTGGTAAAAACATCAAACATATCACAAAAAACACTAGTAAAATGACGTTTAGGATGATGAAATCAACAAAAATATTTAATATGATATCTGAAAACTCGATTTGAAATATATTTGAAAACCAAAAACAAAACAAATATCACCTACTTGTGATTTGGGATGACGAAATTTTTTTCCCTCCAGATCCCATTCAAAACCTCCACACGACGTAGATTCGATGTTTTATTCTAACTTGTGATAACCTTTAGACACAATTCTAAGAGATCCAAACTCAGCTCTATATTTTCATTCCACACTCTAAATTCTCCTCAAATCCATAAGCTCTTTGTTAAGCTCATATCCACCCTCACCAGCTTCATTCACACTCAATCTTCTTCTAAGTCCGGACTCCCAAAATGAAGCCAATGGCATCGAATTGCTGCTTCACATGACCTCACATGACCCCCAATCTAATCCAAATGAATCCCTAACCCGACACCCCTAATTCACTTATGTTCATTTTTTCTGTTTCTAGAACATATATTCTTTTATATTCTTTTTTTCTATTAAAAGTTGTGTTATTAATTTCCTAATAATTGTAATAATCATATTAAATTTTACACTAAATTTCATTTTTATAAAAAATTCTAAAAATTCATATGAACAAATTTTTAATATTTAATTTTAGTAAATCATTTATTTGAGTACCATAATTATTATATAAATATTGTTATGAATATCAGTATGTATTTTTTATTTTTTTAATAAACTTTTATTGATATAAATACTATAATATATATGTATATATAATAATATTAATGTAAAAAAGAAATAATGTGTTTAAATAATATCATTAAAAACATTATATTTACATAAGTAATTTAAAACAATAAATTCTCAAATATATCATTTTTATTTTATTTATTTTATAAAAACAATTTTGTCACACAAAATTATAAACATAAATAAAAATTAAATACAAATTCATTAATATATACTAGTTTTAAAATATAACTATGAATATTTTGAATATAAATATATAATCATATATTAAATTTAATATTAACATTGATTAATTTTATTTATTAAAATTGTATATTAGATAATATCATTTCATGATACAATATTTATTAAATTATAATTAATTTATTTTAATATGTCATCATTTATTTTAAAAGTGACATTTTGAATATTAATAAAAATCAATGTAATAAAATTTAATTTCGATTATATAGAATGATATGGTTTTATAAATAAATACATCCTAACATTATTTACTAAATGAAAAATTAATTTATTATTAACATAAAATATTTAAGAAGTCACATTTATCCCAGTCCATTAAATGAGTTTCCACGTTGTAATTCATTCATGAGAGTTACATAAATTCTGAATTTCCATTGTCAAAATTTATGATTTTATAAGGGGACATAATTATCTAAAGAATACTCTATCAGGTAGACATTTTTCCCTCAAAAGAAAAAACATAATCTTTAAATATGTCATGTACATTCCACTAATAAAAATAATAATGCCACAAACCCATGCTTTCGGGTTTCCGTGCTTGAAAACATGCTGTGTAATTTGATTCTTATAAAATAAACTGAAAAATTACACAACACATTACAAAAAACAAGGACCTTTTTATGGTCTAGGTTATAGAGGATTTGACGATGCCTTATATTTATCAGAGAATGAATGAAAAAAAAACAATTCTCTATATCCTCATGTGATAACAAGAAAAGCGATGTTTTTTTGAAAAGTAACTTCTATGATACCTATGAAAAAAGTCATTTTAAAACAATGGGTGAGCATTCAATTTCCTAGTTTGGGGTTTTGAAATCATTGAAACACTTTTTTATCTTATTTCTTTTCAAATAACATTGAGAAATTGTTTCAAAAATTATTTAGATAATAACATAAAAATACATTTTGAAGTAACCTTTGAAAACTCAATTGAAATTACTTACGTTTAAAAAACAAAAATTTTGAAGTTACTTAGTGAAAAAATGTTTTCATTATAATATAGTAATTTTTAGAAGTAATTACAGAATATTTTGAATAAAAAACTATGGAAACATGAAATATTAAAGTCTATCTAAGGCATAAAAACTTTTGGAGGGTTGGGATTACTCCCTAATTCCCTAAAATATGTACAACATTCAATCATTGGAATTTTTTTAATTTTTTTACCATTCTTACTTATATTTACGTTCACTTGAGTTTTTATGATTTTTAAAAAAGGTCACTACATTGAAAAACATTCACACTTATATACATATATGAGTATATATATACATAAATATATGAACTTCCATTTCATATCACATGCCAATTTGGTTCCAATAAAAACTCTTCCACATAGACATTGTTTAATAATTTATATACCTAGATCTTTATAAAGTTCATGTTTACATATCTTATAACATAATCCATTTTAAAAAGTACATCATGAATAAAAATTTCAATGAAATGTTTTTTTAATTGATTTTATGCATGAAATAATTAATGCATAAAAAATATCAATAGAAAACATATATATATTTTTTCTTAAGAACAATTATAAGTAATAGATAATTATGTTCCTCATATAAAATTATCAATGTATCATTTATTTATAAAATAAAAACATAGTTTCACGAGTTTATATATATATATATATATATATAGTTAATTTTTTAATAAAGTATCTTCTAGATGTACATATATATACATACAAACATACATAATCATAGAACTAAAATTATATATCAATGATCTTGAATTTTGAATAAATTATTTTTGTATATAAGTTTGAAAAGCATGTACAGATGCGCCATAAACCCATGTTGGGCACATTCATGATTTAATCAATGTTTATGAATGAATAAAATTCTATATATATATCAATCATAAACAGTAAAATTATATATATATATATATTCATATATATATATATATCATACTTACAAAAAAACCCATATTTAATTTGCGAATTAAATGTTTATATTTATACATCATAGATGTAGAAATCATGGAATTAAAATACATAAATAATGAGAAACCTTTGATGTAGTAATACTTTATGGATGAAAATAAAACCCACACACACACACACATATATATATTTATATTAATAAATATAGAGTTTTTAAATTAGAAATAAATAATATAAATATAAACAATAATCTAAATAATTTTCTTTAAATTATATGAAGACCATGGAACAAATTGTAAATAAATAAATACAATATCCCCCTTTAGGAATTAAAAATATTAAAGTAATATAAATTATATTCATTAAAAATAATACTAATAAACACCCTTAAAAATGAAATAAGAATTCTTAATGGGATGATATTGAATGTTTATTAATTGATATATGTAAAATAAATATTAAGGTTGGATTCGATGGGTATATATATAAGGTGAATTATTAAAAGTAATTTTACAAGAAAATTAATGTTACATGATATTGAAAAACCACTTCCTCTAACAATTATTATTCATATTATTTCCACTGAAACTATCATAATCTCACATTATGGGGAAGGAATGGCTACTGTCTTATAGTCTACCTTGTGCAATCAATGTTAAATACCACTACAATGCTAAACCCTATTCACATATATTTATACACTCAAAAATGTACTATGTGGAAACATTAATATAAAATATAAGAAATCAAATAAAATCAAATAGTAGATAAGAACTCGACATTGTATTTAAAAAAATCATTGTAAAAAAATAAAATAGTGGATACAATCAACGATGTTTATCTAAATCATTTAATAGAAAATGTAATTTAAATTGTATCTTTATATGTCAGATCTGAAGAATAGAAATCTAGAACCTAACAATCCACATCCATTAAAAAATATTCCAAAATAGGCCAAAATCATTCATATAGTTGAAAAAATCAATCATATCTCAAAAAAACTAGAAAAAATAAGTATATGATAAATAAAGGAAGAATACTATTCGATAAGATAGCTGAAAAAGTCTATTTAAAAAAGAATCAAATACCAAAAAAATAACACCTACACGAGATTTAGGACAACAAAAATCATTTTCCCTCCAGATCTCATTTAGAACCTCAATGTGACATATATCCAATGCCTGAATATAACTTGAGATAGCCTTTGGTTTCTATTCATAATGGTTCTAACTCAGATCTAGATCAACATATCTCACTTGGTTTCAACCTCACATCAAAAAGATCACAGTTGAGATCAGATCCACCCTCATCAACTTCATTCACACTTGATCTTATTCTAAGGTTGGCCTCCCGAATCAAATCCCATGGTTTCATATTCCTCTTTCACTCAACCACACATGACCCCCTCTCTCATCAAAAAGAATCCCTGACATGTCTCTTATAATCCACTTATCTTTAGATTTTTTTAATTCCATTATTCTTATTAATTCTCATTTTTTTATATTATTAGTTTTATTTCATTTCATCTTATTTTTTAGAATCATATAAAAATTCACAACTTATTTCATATGTGTATTAATAATACTAATTTTTTTTGAATAAATTTATAATTTTTCATTTTAGTAAATAATTTATTGACGTACAAAATTTCATTCATTATAATTATTAATATCATTAACCAAAAAAATTTCTTTTATAAAATTTTACTTATATAAATATAGTAATATATATGTATATGAAATAACTATAATGTAAAAAATTAATAATGTTTTTAAATAATATCATTTAAAAATTTATATTCACTTTAATATTTTAAAACCATTAATTTTAAAATACATCATTCTGATTGAATTTATTTTATAAAAAATTATTTAGTTATATAAAATTCAAAACATAATTTATAATTGTTAAACATATTCATAAATATATACTATAGTCAAAATAATAATTAGTTACTTAATTAAAAGTATAACAATATATTAATTTTAATATTAACTTTTATTATTTTCATCTATTAAATGCATATATTGGAAAATATCATTTCGTGATATTATGTTTCATAAAAGATTAATGAAATTATTTGAATACGTCATCATGTATTTTAAAAGTGAAATTATGAAAAATATTTCTAATCAGTGTAATAAAATTTCATTTCTATTAAATAAAATCACATAGTTTTATAAAAAAAATATAACATAACATTATTTACAAAAATTATAATTAATTTATTAATTACATAAAATTTATTGGATGCCCCATTCTCCACCATCAACGTGTTATACACAATCCATATAAAATCTTCATCATATTTAAAGCTATAAATATATATAAGAAAATAAAATATAATTAATACAATACACTGATAAATATAAAATCTTATGGATATATTCATTAAATCTATAAAGACATTAAGGGAATTGGTAATTCAAAATTGTATCACTATAAATTAGTTATTTTATACATCATAAAGAATGTTATCTTGGGTGTATTATTCTTTTTTAACATCATTAAATCATATCAAAATTGATAATCACTAATGTAAAAGTATTTATCTCCCTATACTGGAAAAATCAGATGATTAATATGTGTGAGAAAATAATTGTTTTTAACCATGTCATTATTATATTCCTATCAATCAATGAAAAGATTTATCTTATAATATTTATTCATAGAAAAATTAATAGGTGTTCCCCAAGGTGATCTAATTGGGAATATGAATCCATTATTGAATTTTTTTAAGAGTTACTTCTTCAATTCCTACAAATCAACAATGCCCATTCTTTATGGAGACACTAAAATAGGAATACTACCAAGTGTGAGTTATAATTGATATTAAAATTCTAGATTTTGGGGAATCAAAGTAATATTATAAAAAACAACATTTATATATTCCCAAATAATAATAATATCATCAATATAGTGTTTAACACTAAAAATTTGAGATTCATGTCCCTTATGAATAGATTGAAAGATTGGTATAATGGATGTTATTTCTATTTGAAGTTTACATTCATATTCACAATAAAATATGATCATATGATGAATTGAAATATTTAATGTGACATTCGATACATGAAATATTTAATAATATCTATATCAATAAATTCAATACCAATGAAAAATAACATCCAGTTGAACCATATGGAGAGTAATAATATTCTCACAACTCTTTTTCCCAAATACATCAATCATAGAAGAGTTACATACATACAATTTCATCTTCATACCATTAAAAATATTTATCAATATCTTATCATATATTCATTGTGGTGGTGATGTGATTCCCTTGTAAAATTGTTAAGATATAAATTAACTTTTAGACATAGAATAAAATTATTCATTTACATTTATATATGGTTTGGTATGTGATCCTTTATCCACATCCTTATCATATCACACTGAGGAAATTGATATCACATGATATTTCTCCTTCTCTCCGCAATTAATAGGATTCTGATGAAAATTTTAACTACCAATCCCCCTATTTTTACATTTATTGGTATTATTTCTATACTCGATAAACTTATAATATAGGAATGTGGGTGAAATTTTATGTTGGGATTTGTCCAAATTCATTTCATTCATTATACTCTTGAAATTACATTGGAATTTTTTTCACGATTACTTTTTTTCCTCATATAATAAATTTACTTAATATCTTTAGAAATTTTCCCCTATGCATCCCAGGACTCCTCTATAATAAAATATTAATAATTTTAATCCCTTTATTAGTAATATTTTGACAATTTCCTCCTATCCCATTATATTGTTTATAAAAATCCACCATTGATCATCTTCACAATTTAAATGATACTTATCTAAACAACTGTGACATTTATTAATAAATGACGAATATATAATATCATTTCAATATAATGATCCATTACAAAGAATCAAGTGAATCATTGGAAAAACTAAAGAATCATGTATATTGTAACATTAAAGTATAAATAGTGAGTTGTTCTATTTTTTTCATCATTGATAAGTACACAAAAATTTATCATGTGATTCTTATAACAATAGAGATGGATGATAATAAATAATATATATATCATAACATGTCCCATTTCATTTGAATTATCATGAGGCAGGTTTTTTCTTTGGAAATCAAATTCTTTTTAAACAAGACTCCTCCAACATCAGTCCATTATCTAAAACCAAAATAATTTGTGTGAGTATCAAACATCAATAATGAATATAAGTATTAATATGATTAATAAAATCATCCTTATAATTTCTTAAATTTGGGTACATTTTTAACCAATAATTATTTATGTTGAACTTATATCACATTTTCCTCGTCATATGTTATCATATATTTTTTCCTATAATTTTCTATAATGGATCATATTGAGAATGTGAATGAACAAAAGAGTATCACCCTTGTGTTTTAAACATGGTGTGCAATTACTCCTCATGTTTTTGTACAATGTGAATATCAAGTAAATATTTGACAATAATTTTTAGGGTTACTATGCCTATTTGAATCTTTTTTAGAGTGTTATTGTAGATGTTTTTATCCATATATGGATTTTATTACTAGGAATCCATGAAATCACTAACTGAAGAAAACATTATGATGTTATCCTATACATTTTAATGTCCCTAGGTATCTCACTAATGTTTTTTAATCATAATCTCCAAAAATAACTAAATTCGTCTCTGATACCACCAAAGGTGTCCTATTAAATTCATACAAAAATTTGACACCATTTTTTATGAATATTCAATAAGTAAGAATACAATACATGACCTATAAATATAAAATTTTAGTTCCATTGGAGTAATTATAAAAAAACATATTTAATAAAATATCCTCAACATAAAATGGAGTTATTATCACATATATCCCTTCTTATAAATATAACTATCAAAAAAAATCTTCATATCCGGGGGGAATACGAATTTGATAATAATGGATTTCAGTTTCTCAGAAAGGTTAAATATAGGAAATATCAATAAATAATCAAAACCCAGATTAATAAAAGTGTATGGGTATGATAAAGTGATATTATACTACATAAGTGATTTTGAGTCAATGAAATAGAATTAATCATATGTGATGTTGTATTTTCTTCTTTGAAAAATTAAAAAATTCATAAAGGTGTTGATTTACATTGATTATTCATGAGCCACAAAAAATATGATAAGAATAAGATATATGTTTTTTTGGAAAGCACATAATTGAAGAAAATTAAATCCAAAATCATTGATCACGTAAATTAATACCATAGTGGGGAATTTCCCATAGTGGACTGGATTCACTACACATGCTATCATTTCCATATTCACGCCTCATTACAAAAACATCTATAGTAGATAAGGTCCCTTATAAAAATAGGTTAACACCCTATTCCATTTTATATTATCTCATGTGATATCCATCATTACCCAATAAATTGTAGGGATATATAATTTTTGACCAACCCATCACCTGAACCGAACCATACATAACAGTACAAAAATATTACAAAAACCATCATCCTTTAATCATAGAATAACCCATGAAAACGAAATGGGTTTGAAAAATATTTTTTCATAACAAAATATATGATTAGTAAAAAAATATGTTTTTTCTATCAATCCAAAACTAAATTGATCATTATTTATCATAAAGATAAAAGGGGATGGTTTTTATAGATTATATCCCCATTGAAGTATCAAATTCTATAATGAATATTGATGTTTATGAAAATATATTTTATAAAATTATTTAAAATAATATTTGTAAATAATTAGAAGACCACCCATATATTTTGGTAACATAAATAAATTCCAATAAAATTAAATTTTTTGTTTCCGTTATGAAACCATTGAATATTGAAATTTAATTTAATTTATTAATTGATCTCATGATGTTTGGAAAACAAATTCATGTTCTATACTATATAAAAGAACAATCTTCTCAAACACTAATAAATTTTTTTAAAATAATTTAAAACTGTAAATTTTAATAATATGAAATGAATGTAAAATTTATTAAAAATTAACTACCTAAAAAAGAATATATTCATAAAGAATCAATAATACTTTTCTAATAAAATTTAAATGGAAGACAAATAATCACAATAGAAAAATAATGAATATTGTCCGCTTTTCTTAAAAACAAATATTCAATCATTTTATGTATCGATTGGATGAATATGTTATTATTAATTTTAAATTCCACAAATAACTAGAGTATATGAATGTATAAAAGGTTTATAATGTAATTATAATATAATTTCCGTCATTTTAAATTTAACATAAATAACACAGAAATGAAATGACATTGGAATATAAATACTTAACTCGTGTTCCATTTTAAATCCTAAGAATAAATAATTAAAATTATAAATATAGATAAAATATAAATATATTATAGAATATTTTCCATATATAATTTATAACATTTATTTTTTTATTATTTTTAAATAGAATTTTTGAATTACCATTATCCATTAACAAAATATTCAGGTGAAAACCATTCTATTTTACATACATAATTAAGTTCAATGGTTATGGGAGATGTATTATAGTTATGGTTACATAATATAAATATTATAAATGATTTAAAAGTATTATTTTTTCATTATATTCACGTTTTATCCATCAAATTATATGTTAATGAAAAATTAATTTCATTAAATCGTGGAGAGAGTTGTTCAAATATAGGCAAGAGTAATGTTTCCAATTTTTGGGGATGGGAAATAATAAAAGGTAAATAAAAGTTTCATATATAAATAGTAATTATATTATATATAATCTATATATTAAATAAATATATCCTTACAACCATCCATATATATTGGATATTAAGAAATAATCAAATAACCTCAGGGGGTGGTGTTCCACATGTACACAATATTTTAGATATCATTTCCAAAGAAATTGGAAATAAATAAGAAATTATAATAACATAAAAATAAAAACATATTAGTATATTAAAAGTAATTATTTCAATATGATATGATGGTTATATTTAATTTTGATGCGGTTTCAAGAGAATAAATTATGGTGAATTCAATAAAAAAGTCCCTCTTCTTCGAGTATCCTCTATTGAAATGAACATTAAGGATTCATTGATTGTTATTTTTGGAAGACATGAAACTCATTGATATGAATCATGAAGCTATGATATCATCTAGGTAGATCCAAGTGTAGTTAATTTTTTTTAGAAGATTGATGACATGGATTGGTTTCCCACTCCATGTCACCGATGGAATTTATTAAAAAATAAAGAGTAACAGTACAAGCTCGAGGTGTAAAACACTTACACCAGCAAGGATTTGAAGACCATAAAACAAAACTGACAAACAAACAACTCAGAGATGAAAACATCAAAATAAAAGATCACCAAGAGACTGTGTGGTCCATCCATCATCCCAGTGAGTCATCATGATGCTCCCTTGAATATCATTCAGTTGCCTCAAAGCTAGACCTTCAGAAATGAAGTCCATCCATAAAAGCAGCGAGCTCCCCTATTGGATAGACTGAACCTTCCTCCCCAAAAAGCATGAACTTGTGGATTCTTATCAGTAGGAACACCAACATCAGGACAGTACCGAGGAAATACTTTCCTCCAATCCAAGACTTCAACATCATCCTCCATAAGAGTGTAGAATACATCCAGATATAGCCATCCTTGATTTCTCAAACTGAAATGTTGGAAAAGAGAGAAAATAACAACACCTTCCATGATGTTGAGGATTCCAGCCAAATAAACCATCAAATCCAGAGTCTGTAGCAAGATAACCTGTAGAATCCAGTATATGCAGCAACTCCTCAACCAGAAATAAACGGAGCCTCCAAGAGGATCAAATCCAGGTAAACAGCGTAGATACACAAGCAATCTGAACCAGAAGCCCACCCAACTAGAAGAAAAAGAAGAGAAAAACAGTGACTTGGAGCTGGACAGAAGGCATAATCAGCACAGTATGATACAATTCCAGTGATGAACCTCCAAACAGATCACCAAGCCATCCAGAAAAAAACAATGAGTGCAGGACTCCATGAAGTAAAGATTCCAGTAGATCAAACAGATGTTCAAGACTGAATAATTGTTTCAGAGTGAGATAAGTAGTTCATCTGATAATATAGAGCAGAAATCCAGTAGAAATTTGAAACTGATTCATAAAAAAATCATGCCAAACTGAGAACACAAGGACCAGCCAAACTGATGAGCAAAAACCAGAGAAACAATGTAGTATCACACATAAATCTAGTACAATATCTATGCATCCATGTTGAGTCTTCCCAAAATCAGAACAGAAACATCAAGCATTCATGATATCATAAAAAGGTGGAGGACCCAAGGCTGAAGATTGCATCTAGCCAAATAAAAACCTTCCAGTCCAAGACTTCAACAGCAACAAACAAGAGTATATCACTCAAACAGAACCAGTGCATAAATTAAGAGATACCAGGACAGAGATCATCAAGCCCAGCAGTCAGAAAAACACCCACTGTTCCATCAGAAAACTATTTCTTCATGCTGGGAGCAATCACAAACAAACAGAAAACCCCTAAAACCAACCATCAGAGTTCATAGAAACATTCTTTGATAGTGTTGTGCAATAAATCCAATTCAAACCAGAGTCAATAAGACAAAAGGTCATGCAAAGAGTGAACCAGAACCAAAACTTATTGCCATGGGATACTCATGAAATAAAAGTTTGGATCCTTATTGAATTCCTCATAAACTTTGATAAATATCCTCTTTCTGATATCCAGGTAAACCTGAGCGGTTATCTCACCATTTTTATACTTCCGAAATGTAGATGTTTCATTTTCCCCGAACCAGGAGTCAAGCTCCTTTGGAAAATCCAGATCATAATCATACTGATAGGCATCTCTAAATGCCGAGTCATTTTCATCAACTTCACTCGAGAAGGTGTCTGAATCAGATCCATCTGAGTTTTGTGGATATTCAGGCAGGGGCTCTATAGGAATTGGCTGTGGAGGAACCTCAGGGTCAGGATTTTTGGCTGCAACTGATCTTGTGATGATGGTTCTTTCATAATTGGTGTTGTCTCTATGTTTCCTAGTTTTCCTGGGGAGTGGAGTGATAAAACCATCTGAGCCTATAATGACTTTTTTTCCTTTTCGATCATTTATATGAAAAGATTCCCTTACTTTAGGAATCTTCTCAACAACAACCTGGAGAGATTCCTCTGTAAGCCCATCTTTGTTAACCACATGACCCTCATATTTTTCATCATCCTTCAAGGTTAGGTGGGTGGAATCCCTCTTATCTACATCAAGATGTTCTTGTTGTTTGGTGACAACAATAACTTCATTGATAAATTCTGAGAGTGGATCACGAGGTGTTTGATAATTCAATTGTACATTTACCCCATCATCTCTTTCCTTGGTAACACAATCAGGGGTTTTTTCTTTATCCTTAACCACCAGATCATCTTTTCTAATGACATAATTAGAAGGTCCAGCCATGTTTTCTTGCTTATTTTTATACTTTTCTGTCCAAAGAGGTTTAAGACTTTTAAAACGAACATTTGCTTTGTCACATTTGTTTGAATTGTGTCCTAATCTGAAGCATTTGGAGCAGTAGTCCGACAATCTTTCATAAAAAACTTCTTGGGAGAAAGCAAGGTCTCCACTTTGAATCCAAATACTGGAGGGAAAATGTTGGGAAACATCCAACTCAATACAAATCCTAGCTATCGAGGGTCTTGAAAGCATTTTTGTTGCAAAATCTAACTTCAAAGGATTCCCAATAAGATTAGCAATGGGGAAGAGGGATGCCTGCTTGAACAGGTGAAGAGGTAACTCTGGGAAGCTAACCCAGATAGGAACAATAGGGGATTCAGAATATGCATCAAACTCTGGAGTCCACTTAAGAATTTTCAATAAACAACCTCCAAAGGACCATGACCTCTTGATCCAAAGCCTATAGTATTCCTCCTCAGATGCAAACCGAAAAACAATGTGTGAGGGGTTCAGGAGACCGATTTGAAATCCCGTAAAGCCTATTGCTTCGAGAGATGATCGAAGATACTTCAAAGAAGGCCTTCTATTCATAAATTTTCCAACCAAGACAAATTTTAAATCAGAAGAAAGCAAGTTTACCTCACTTTCTGAAAATGACCCTTCTTAACTCTAATAATAGTGAAATTTTTTTATCAAGGTTATTATAAAGTATGAGAAAAATATTATTTTACCTTATAAAATATTGTTATTTACATATATTTTTAATAATGAATCATTTTCAGTTGATTAAATAATTAAATCTTATAGAAATAAATTCAAATTTAAATATATACAACGCAAACAAAATATTTTATGGGAAATTCAATTTCAAATCTTAAAGTTATTTTCAATTCATTTTAAAATGTGTAACAATCATTAGATGATTGATAATTTAGTTAATTGTTATTCATTAATAAATTAATGTTATTTTCAAAATTTAAAATTGGATAATTATTTCATATTTATTAATAAATATTTACTAGTTAAGAAAATATTTAATACATATTTTTAAATAATTGATTTTCTTCCTATTCGTACGCTCTAGTCTAATGGTTTGGTAAAAATGACCTTTTTAAATAATAGTGTATTGTATTCCGTTTAAACTCACTATTTAATAAAGAACATTATTTAAAGCATGTGAAAATTATAAAATAAAAAAATATATCATAAAATATAATGGTTGTATAGAAAAAAAAAGTAAACATATCTAAAAAATTAATAAAAAAAGTTACAAAAACAATTATGATATTACAAATAAAATGTGGAAGAATGGAATCATAATTAATTACTACATCATGTTTATTCAATTACAGAATCAAAATAAAAGAAAATTCAATAGAGGTTTTGTTATCATCATCATTCATTACCTCATTCGAATTACTTGATTTAATCGAAAAAATAGTACACTATCATCCAATGTTAAGATTAATTCATATAGGAACCAGAAAATTGTGATTTTTTCACATGTACTCTTGTTTCAAAGCCACTCATGAATAGTGGGATTAACACATTTAATGTAAAAAAATATGTGGAACCTATCATAATTAGTAAATAATATATATTCACATGTGATGTGATCAAAAAAATAAAAAAAATGTAGAAGAAGAAAAAACAATCTTATCAACCACTATGTTCAAACTTGATACCCAAGATCAACCATACTGCCATTAACTATTTCAAAATCTCATTTAGCATAATAAAATCCACTGGATTTTTGGTTAATACTTCATCTTATACATTACTCAATATATTACTCAATATACAATTAGGGGTGACTCTACCCTTTTAGGATAAATATTACTTGTGATCTCAAGCACATATATACACAATGCATAGATATGTATTGTGTCATCTAAATATACAATGGCATCACTCAAATTTATTAGGAAATTGATAATATCCTATGGAAACATAGGGGATCTACTCAACCATTCTTAGAAAAATATAATTTGGTGAATCAAGGGAATGTCATCACTTAACAAGTTCATAAGTATCATTTAGAAACTTAAGGGAACAACAAAAAATTAAAAGGAAACAAATAATAGAATTATGAACTCTATATATTGATACTCACAAAAATAAAACATGAAATTTCATTTAGATCCAGCTATAATACACTTCCCTATTCGTAATGGTGAATAAGTATTATAGTTCCAAGGGATGGTCTGTCCCTGCATAGAAATAAATTTAAATTAACATCACTCAATAAGGGAAACCTTTACACTCTTAACCATAACATTAAACTGCACATGATAGCTACCCGACATTATATTTATTGTTTCTTATAGGCTAGCTACTATGTATCAAGTCTTCAATAACATCATAGAATAAATATTATATGACTAAAATCAACCCTCACAATATAAATTGACATATAAAATCAAAGAAATCTACCTCCTTGAACTACCCAAATATAGTGTCAACAAGAAATTGGGGAAACCAACCAGTTATCGGAGGTCAAATAATATTATAAAATCCATACATTTATCCATGAACCCATTTTAAACACATTATAAAATTCCATCACCCACAAGAAATATTATCTTTCACCACCACTGTATTTATATCATGGAATCACTAACTTAATCTGTACAACTATTTCAATATTACTCTTAAGGGATTGAATTTTGCATGTATTCCTTATTAATCCTTCCTATATCGGTCCACTAAACTATGAATTCACTATTATACCCAATAGATATACACCTTGAATTGAAATACCGGAGAGGAAATAACAACAAAACCACTATCTAATAAACTATATTAAATGATACATGGAAGCTGAAATATGTAAAAACCACCCATTAGGTACTATGGTGACACATGAGGATTTCTATGTCCATTCGATTATACCCAAATATCCATGGGATCTTGGTAAAATTATTTGAAGTTAAAATAGTTTCATCATCATCTCAATGGTAACCATATAAAATATATATATCTCATGGAAGATATTTATGATAAATCCTTGTAAAATTATTGGATGAGATATCGCAAAACACTGATGGATCTATCATGACACTTTTCGCTTCCTATGTCCATATACATTATTATTTCAATAAAAATTTTTTTTAATTAAAATGGTTGATCTCCCACAGTGGTTAGACAACACAATCCATGGCACATATATAATTCAAAACAAAAGGGTTTGTGTTTACATGACCATTGTGCTCATATGAATATTCCCCCTTTATGAAAAATTTGGCCATCACTGCGTGATATTTTCAATTTTGTGTATGTCCTCTCAAAAACCTATAACATGGGAAAAATTAAAATTATTTACCTACAAATTTTTATAATTAATAAAATAGATTCTTCAAAAATTGAATACTACATAATTTTTAAGGTGATACATCCTCTATCTGAATCCTTTAACAATGATGTGTGGTTTATTAATAAAAATCACATGGACCAAAATAAAAAAAGGTAATTTTATAAATATATTCATATTTTATTATCATAAAATATATGAAATCATTTAATAGATTAATTTAGTGAAATACCTAAAATAAATTAGTGTTCTGTCATTTTCTTGTAACAACCTTAAACCACACTGAGAATTTTAGATTATAACTATACAATCCCAAAATACTGTAGTGGAATCATAAATGAAGTTGTATACTAGAACATTTGAAATATATATCTAACTATATTGAGGAATAATATAGGAGTAGAGAGAGTATCTATAAATTAAATTCTACAGTATATTTATAAAAACGAACACACGACCATGAAAAGATCAATAAGAATAGCAGTAGAAGGGCTCCATGTTTTGGCACTCATGTGGAGAAGGAGAGGAGGGGGATTAAAAAAAGAGATGAGAGAACATTAATTTACAAAATTTTATGAAATATTTATTGTCACACATTTTTTTTATTTATTGAAAAAATATACATTAAACATGAAGTTTGAACTGTCTCGCCCAACCCCCTATCATGATTCAGATACATGTTTTTTTTAAAATGTACCAGATATGTAGAAACATATAGAACACATATTTCATGTTTTTCATTGTTTTTAGGTAACAAAGAATAAAATTTATGGAAAACCATTATGAAAACCAATACAAAATAGTTTACTAACACAATTTTCTCTAATCATGCAGCAACACAGAAACAATGTGAATCCCATTCAAAAAAAAAATTCAAACATCAACCAAAAGATTATAAGATTCACCTAATAACATGGAACACCACTCCTACCTAAATAAAAATATAAAAAAAACTCATTGGGATAATCCAACTACCATAATTCTTTTATTTATCAAGGTAATCAATATAAACCCAACTTGGAAGTGAAAAAATTATAATACCCCCGAAATTTTGTAAAATATAGTAACCAAAGAAATTATAATCCAACTTTCATAATATAAATCATTCTAAAAAATCATCTATTGACCATTAACCACACATTATAAACTATCCTCATCATTAATTAATATTCATAATTCATTTATATATCAATGGATGTTGAAAGAGGCCATTTTGAAACACTAATAACTAGAGTGGACTATTTATCTGAAACTATGATACTTCTTATCACTATCACCAAGTCACATAGACATCATTATCATGTTCCTCTCAATGTTTATAGATGATGACGTCCCAAACTAATTCATATCAGATATCAAGTTTCTCCCCAAGATAATAGTAATATCACATGGGTTTATTATGATCAATGCTTGTCTCGATCCACATAATCACCTCTTAAAAACACATTCTCTGAGATCATATGATATACTCGATGTGGATTCAATCTCACCATATCCAATTTTGTTCTGGAATACATATTGGTCACTCACTAGTGAGATATTATAGAATTACTCTACTTTAGCCATCGAAGGGATAGCCCATAATTGGACCGTGATGGATAAATATTATAATGGCATATTAATATACATTATAATCCTAAAATAATGTTCAAAACTAAAATACTATTAATTCCATGTTTTATTTTGTGACCAAACAATCCATCTGTATTGTTCTATACTCAATCATGGGTAGTCCACTCATCCAAATCATTCTCAGATCACAAAGACAACATCAAAATCAAAATTTCAATGTATGTACTTCCCCCAACATTTTATTTGAATCAAGGATCTTATATTCAATAAAAAATTGGTTAAAAACATATCCATATACAAATTGATATAAAAATTCAACCCTGAACATCCAATGAATTATCTAATAAAACCCACGAACTTATCTATATGAGGGTCATACACATATGGAACATGCTCAATCCATTTTCACCAAAAATGAAAAACATAGTTGTTCTATTTGTACATGAAAAAAACATGAAACATCAATCACATCCCATTTATATATCCATAGGATTTTTATCCTAAAAAAACTGCTAAATTTTCATCGATAATTAGGGTCACACCCTATTAAAAAAAATGGAGGGAACCCCACTATACAAATTTCATATTTTTTTCTCTTAAAATTTATCCTCAATAGATTCCATAAACACTCGGTTTCTACAAATTATAATTCATACTCATCATCAACCACCACACACCTTGGATATATCACATGGAGGTCATACCATAGTATTTCAATACATAAACAGTATCCTGTTTGGTTATAATGGAAACATTCAAGAGTCTCATCCAAACCCTAGTACACTATAACACCAAGTGATTTTTTGATATATTATTCAGTATACTAATACAACATTCAACAGTTTTTTTATGAAATAGAACTCAACTAAAATGAGACATTAAATTTTAGATGAATATTATTATGAAAATTTAATAACAATTTTTCCCCAATTAAGTAAAATTATTTATCATATTTATATAATAAATGAAAATATAATGTATTGCAGTTAATGTTTTAAATGTGTATTTTTTGTATGACTATTATTTTTAATTATTTATGTAGTTATTTTAAAAGTAAAGTGTTAAAATATTAAAATTTATTTACACTAATATGAACAAAATATTTTATTCATTATTTCAGAATTATCATAGTCTTAATTTCTAAAAATTTATGTAAATTATTTTTGAAAGGAGAAAATCACTTTTTAAAGATTTTTATAAATCAAGGTTTTTAGAAGAAAATAGGTTCTCTATCCAAACATAGAAATGGTTTCATGTTTTCTAAAAACCATAATTAAAATAATTTTATGTACCAAATAGTGGTAAAATGGAATATTACATGAAAAAGGTCATGAATAAAAATAATAGAATACAATTAAATGTTGTATTATAAAATTATAAATTAATTTCATATGATGAAAATTCACATGATAATAGTATCGAACAAAATGAGATTGCAAAGTGAACCCTTGAAATGACGATTTCGTTGAAGTGAGAATCAATTTGTGAATAAATTATGTGTATCAAATGTGAATAAAAATAAGAGAATTTAAAATACATAAATATATAGTAAAAATTAATTATAATCATAATCATATAATATTATTGACAATGAGGGAGTGGTATAACACAAAGAAAAGAAATTGTTTTATGAAATTTCATTACCCCATGGTAATTTTTTTTTCAAATTACCTTATATGGAATAATTCAAGATGAAACTAAATATTAAATGATGATAAAATAATTCAGGATATAAATGGTTAGTAGATACACCACAAATAATATAATGTTGTTATTATTATGTGTGCCTCTTAATAGTAAAATTATTAGAAGAATCCATTGATTTGTGTTTCCTTTCAAGAGAACATACATTAAACTCATAAATAATGGTTTTATACAAGTCACTAAATTATAACAGAACCATACTCAAATTTATAAAATAATATGTTAAATTCGTATAATATCATATTACCCATTGTCTAACTACCTTTCATTATTTTTAAATTTTTTTGTTAATTTCCTAGCTTGTCAACTATTTACTAACTTGTTAAATAATTATCATATTAATTAGATCATTATTTAATCATTCAATGAATTTAAACAATGATTTATACATAATATTTTTCTTTTACATATGTATTTATAATAATCCATAATATTTAGAGACAGAAAATGAATTTCACTATTCATGTAGACGGTTGGCCATACGTACTCGTAAACAGTACATTCATTTATTTTCATTATTTAAATGAACGAGTTTAAAATGATATGTGTGCATTAAAATTTTAGTTTCAAAATAATTTCATTTATTTCATATAGGATAATCAAAACCATCATTTATACATCCCATGTATTATGTGAATGAATCACATCTCGTAAGGGAGAATGTAGTCCACACTTTCTCAAACGATATTATTGTATTCCAATAGAATGGAAATCATAAATGAATATATTATATAGATATTAAAAAGAATAATTAAATAATAAATTTATTATATATAATTTATAAATAATATTTCTATCATAATTCTCAAGAATGAGTGGTGATAAAGGAAATATGAACGACGTCATTCTGCAAAGTGGTTGTTCATCGTAAACATAAACAGTAAGCTTGTTCCCCATTAGATGGGAGTGTGTGAAAGTGTAGGTCAAACATATAACATAAAAGAATTTGAGTATATATTTAATACTTATGGTTTTACTTAATCATTTTATTATATATTTTATGGGTTGTATAATGAAAATAAAACAACAGATATTGAAGAAGGATATTACATCATCTTTGGGTAACTAAATTTTGTTTTCTGTAAATGGCTTACTTATATAGATTTATTCCCAAAGGTATGGATATATTATTATGGTAGGTATTTCTATGATTTATTTTGAAATAAATTTGTATAAAAAATTTTCATTGAAGGTTTAAGGAAGTGGGAGTGGTGAGTTTCTTTTTTTAACGTGGAGGAGTTATGGAATTTGTGAAAATTCTATTAAATGAGAATTCAACCAAATTATCCAATGAAAATTGGATCCAATAGTGTCCAAAATTAAAAAAAACTTTCTATAGGGTAAAAATATTTCTATAAAATTTATTCTTTAGTTGATTCTAGGCCATTTTTGTCTTTATATTAATGTTTATTATCTTAATTTAATTTTCATCTTAATGGCTGTAATTAATTTTAATTACTTTCTTTAATATTTTATAACAAAAAATATGATATTATTATAAATTATATATTATTATGATTATGAATATGGAATCCATTTTTCCCAATTCATATAACAAATTTTCAAAAATTATTTTAAATATAATCCCATTGATGGGATGATAATTCAACTTTTTAATGTAATAACATTCAAATATTTTATATGTTTTTATATGAAATTGAAAAGTTAAATTTATTCCAATAAAATAAATTTTATTTATTTATATAATTATTATTTATTTAATCATTAAAATTAATCAAATATATACTATAACCTTATTAAAAAATTAGATTAAAAAATTTGTTTGAACTAAAATTCCACATTTTTCACTATTCATCAAAAAATGAAACCTCACAAAAACAATGCAAACATTCAAAGTAATTTTTTTTCTTCCAAATAAATATATTGATTTTTATTTTGACATATAAAATAAATAAATTTTCAAAAAAAAATATTTAAAATATGGATTCCAAAAAAAGGTGGAAATGTGCCTTTATAAAAATGCAGGTTTTTGTGCATAAAATATGGTTTGTTCCTATCTTATGAATATAAAATATACTACATGAATATCAAAAATATTTAATTTAATATATATATATATATATATATATATATCATTAATAACACTCACAATGTGTAATTAATTTAATTTACTAAGAGAAAACTCCTTTGGGAACCTAAAAATAAAAATATTTCTATTGTGTTCATTTTGTTTATTTTTTTGTTTCTAATTAATTAGTAACCTATAATTTAATCTAATATTTTTTAAACCACATTTTTTTAGAATTTAATTTGTACTATCAATAACAACTAATTTATTAATTGTTTTATATCATATTATACTAAATAATAATGTTATTTAAAATATTGTTGTTCATTTAAATTCGATATTACATGTAATGAATGAAATTAAAGAAACTTTTTGTTTCATGCGATGCATGATAACACATTATCATGATCATTGTAAGCTATATCATGGGTTATTTTTATTAAAATATTGAATATATTATAAATTAACATGATATAATATTCCATTATGTGCATGGTGTTGTGTGCCAAACATGATATTGAATTAATTGTTCTTACATTATAATAGCATGGAAATACATTATACCCAACCCAATTATATTTTTTCCCCACTATTTAAGCTAAAAATTGGTAACATATGGTTTGAAATTTCGAATATGTAAATCCCATATAGTGACAATGGTTCATAAAAAATCTTTTATAAATTAGATAATGTGAATTAAAAAGGTTATTTGGAATTGAATATATCTAGTTCTCTTAGTAAGAGAACATTAGTGGAAATTAGATATACAAATGTGGAAGAAAAGAGTAAATACATATAAGAAGTTATTGAAAAAATAAATCACACAAAATTAAATGATCAATTAGTATATGAGGTCTAAAAATAAATGACTATAAATTGATTTGAAATAACATCAATTAAAAAAATTAGTGTATTCAGACCACATTTTTTGATTTATTATTCTTTTCCAAATATTTTGGAATTATTTTATTGACTAAGAATATATGTATAAACAATAACATTATATATTTCTTTAAACAAAATTAATCCATTTTTTGTGATTTTCTCAACTCCCAATTATTCCATTACTTTATTATATTGATATACAAAAATTAATATTGATTACTAAAGTTCTAAAATTATATTTCAATGGAACATATGGCATATAAAAGAGTTTAAAATATAACTCGTTATCTCTGAATATTCTCCAAATTCAAAATGGATATTTTAATAATACTTAAACCATAAAATTTATATTACGATTTCCTCATTGAAAAGTATTAATTAAATTTATCAACTTGAAACAAAGACATATAATCAGGGAAATTGTGTGGGTCGGTGGATGATGTTAAACACATATCTTACTTTGGGTTTGGAATCAATAATCATGTCCATTCTAGAGTTTATGGGTTTCCACCTAGAATTCAAGTAATAATTTTTTAAACCATATTAATATATTTGATGGAAATTCATTATATTTATACTTTAAATAACCTTTTTATTAAGGATTTATTTAAAACTTCAACACCTAAACACTTCATCCATTTATTTCCACATAAGTCTCTCCATAGTCTGCAGATTATCCTTTGAAGAGGTAATTTACATAGGAAATTACTAGGATAAATCATTTAAGGAAAAACCCTTAAATGGATCCTTAGGATGATATTTATTTCCTTCAATGGTAACCATATTTTTCATTGGAAAATTCCTCACATTATGTCCTTCTTTATGATATATATCATTTATCTATTCTCTTAAGACAAATTCAAGGGTTAATTCATCCAAATTTCAAGTATTATGGATATCAAACCATATCCTTATTTTTCGCCAATTAATATTTTAGAAAATTCCATTTATCTCTTCTTTAAGGAGTTCATATGTTAATTATGGTATATTTAAATAATCATATTTCTAGAAAACTAATTAGGCATAATAATAATATCCATCAATCAAATCAATACATCATTTGGTTTATCATTTCCATATACATTTACTTCATTCTCAATGGTTAAATGACTCCTTCGAGTTCTGAGAATAGACTAATAATAGAAAGTATAGTGTGAGTAATAGTAGTTATGGTGAGAAATGTGTATGATGATTTGTTAGAATTATAAATCAATAAGGCCTATTTTTATTCTAAAAAATCATATGATTAATCTATGGTATTAATTTTCATCACATATAAAAATCATTAAAAATTATTTTTAATGAAAATGTGACTTATCCTAAGAGTATCCCATAGGATTTTCAAATTAGGTGCACAGTATAACCCATTTTCTGGTAATAGGTTATCCTTGAGTCTGGACTGACACACCCTTTCAGCATTGTTATCCCTATTTACATATTTTCCTCAACAAAATCCACTTGTTGTCTCAAGATATGGAATTATTACTATGAAATATCACGTAATCTCTACCTTACCAAAATTAATAGATGTTCATAAATTCTAATCCATAAATTCTAGAATAGGTCTATGTACTCTAATATATATTTTCTGATATTTAGTTTCTATATTTTTCTTCTAAAATTACATTGGTAAAATTTTAGTGACCCAACCCTAGTAAGCTCTGATATGGTGTCTAAAAATATTAAATTTGAAATATTACATTGATTAAAACCCCAAAGTATCAACTAGATTAGTAGTATTGGGAAAGATGATACAAACACGAGTAACAAATTAAAACATTATACACTAATTAAAAAATAATATCTTTATTTATAGGATATATTTATTCCATCTAAAATATCCATTCATACATTTAATAATGTATTTTAGGGAATCCTGGTGAAGGGGACAAAATAAGGGTGATCCCAAATTGTTACTAATTTTAAAGTATAGAAGATGAAATAACGATTCAACTGGTATAGTTAATATTGAAACATTATAAATGAAGTGAAATTAAATGAAATCAATAAACAAATAAGGAAGTTCATAAATAATATGGGATGGTAAATAATATAGAACACATTCAAATTAAAGTAACATGATATGACATAATCAATAAAGAATGGTAAGAAACTAAAAAGATATTCCATAATTTCAATAAAATGTGAATGATATGTGTCCAAATATATTTTGATGAATAATATCACAGATAAGTAAATAATGTTTCAAAATGAAGGAAATTCATAATTATTTGATGGTATGTATCACAAACATGAAATAATACCTTCATGACATTTCACAATAATGTTTATTATTGTTGGTAGAAACCTGTCTATTCTTCTGAGAAACAATATGGAAGGGTTTTTCACCAACTAATTTTTTCTCATGAGATAATTGATTCATCCACTAGCTAATATTAACCAACCCCAACCCATGTCTATTCTATCAAAATCATTCCCCATATATTGAATAATCAAATTAATTAATAGAAAATGAGTTTTATCATCAAATATTTATATGAATAAAAGATATGGATTTATCAATATTTCTATGGGAAATTAAATAACCATAAAAATAAACATATTGTTTAAAAATGATATATGATTTATTCAAAAAATCATATCCATGATTAATGATATAGATACTCATGTAAAATTCAATGTCAAATTGTCATTGAAAATCAAATATTTCAAGGGTACAAAAAACGGAATAATGGAAGTGAATGTGAATACTATCCATGGAAAAAATATTTCATAAAGCATATAGAGGAAGAATGATGATTTTAAAAATAAAACATATCTCATGTGGCATAAAAATGGATTCTTTTGTTTCATTAAAGATTGTATATTTTAATTAAATATCTTTTATAATCATTCCTGTGGAAAATATCCTTTTCATTTTGGTAAAAAATTAAATACAATTGAAAGGAACAAAATAGTAAAATGTAATAAAAAACATTTTAGAATTTTTAAAAATATTTTTGTAAAACTTTTAATAAAATAGGGATTTTATAAGAATATTTGTTCTCCGAAGATAGAGATAAATGAAGTTGTATTTTCTTAAAAACATTTTCTAATTCATTATACTAAAAAATAGTTTATGAAATACTAATATTACATGATAAAATTTATGAATGACCATTAGATAATAATATTAAATGGTCTATTAGACAGTTTTCAAATATTCTCATTTGATGGAAACTCATGTGTTTGGAGTCCCAAAAAATGAGATTGTAATGTAAACCAATAAAAATACCATAATGTCAAAGTTAGAATCAATCAATGAATAAATTATATGTATCAAATGTAAATATACATAAAAAAATATTACATAAATCAATATATGTTAAAATTTATTTATACACATAATCACATAATATTAATGATAATGGGGAAATAATATAACCCAATGAAAAAAAATGTCTATAAAATTTCATTACCACTTGGTAATATAAATATAAAAATCTCGTCAATAAAGTAATTCAAATTGAAACACATTATACAATTAATATAGAAGAAATTATTACATAATATATTAATATTGGAAATAGAGACACTGAATTAAAGAAATAACTAGGTATTATGATTTGTACCTTATGAAAGTAAAAAATGAGACAATAATATATTACCTAGTGTTTCCATTCAGGTGAAAATCCTTTATCCTTAGGTATAATAATTTTATAAATGACACTAACTTATTCCAGAACCATAATCTTATTTATAATATCATCTATTAAATTATTTCATTATATTATTACATGTTTGGTAATAACCATTCATTATTTTCACTATTTAGGGTGTTAATTTCTGAAATCGTTGAGTATGTATTAACTTGTTAAATGTTACTCTTATTAATTATATCAATATTTCCTAATATAAAAAATAAAATCCATGATGTATATATCAAAAATGTACAAAATATATGTTTTTATTTTAATCAATAAAATGTTTATATTTAAAATAAAACACTTACTCTATGTATTTTTATTCCTTTCACAACCACCATAGATACTCAGTTATTTTTTATAGATTAAAATTAAACACTATGATATTATTAATTACTTATTTTATTAGTATATTTCCATTTAAAATATTTGTTTATTATTTTTATGATTTTTTTTCACAATTCCATACCATGCATCCCTGCAAATATCATACCCAAATCACCACCAGCTATTTATAGGATTACTAAATTATCAATTTGACTATGTGGTGTTCAATGATGTAGAAAATCACCAATAACTCTATTATATTTTTTTTGATTCTCTGATTTCAACCATCGTATGTATTTTTTCTTCATTCAAATTATTTTCTAGATACATAATTATAAATTTCTCTACTATTTAAAATGATTATTCTCTTATATTAGATGTTGATATTATAGTGTATTTCCTCCTTTTGGGGATTACATTGATTGGTTTATTTCTATATAAATTTTTATGATGTTGGGAATAATTCTTATACTCTCAAAACAAGTTCTTTTTCATTTCAGTAATAATTTTATCATCCCAGAAATTATCTCTATTATAAATTGGAAATTGAATGATTAATTATATAATGTGACCAAAACAAATTTCTTCCACCATTAAATTTTTTTTTCGGTTTATATATTTATGATTTTATATATCAATAATTTTATTTCAAAATATTAAAATGTTTGTTCGGTTAATATATTTATGATTTGATATATCAATAAATTTATTTCAAAATATTAAAATGTTTTTCATTATTTCAAAATAAAATTTATTTTCATCCAAAAATTTTTACCTTTGGATACCATTTATATCAATTCAAGGAAATATTATTAGTGATTATTTTTTAAAGAAAAATTTTCCCCATGGGTACACTTCAAATATTTTAAATTTAATTTTTAATGAGATTTATAATATTTTATTTTGAGACAATGATAAAACATATCATAAAAAATCTTGCACGGTGTCTAGCACTATATGAGATATATTCTATACAAAACATAGTTTTTATGTATAAAATGGAATTAGAAATGATTTAAACTATTGATGAATATAAAAAAGGAAATATTCCTATATTATCAAAAATTAATAGTTTGATTTCCAAAATAAATTCCTCATTTAAAAAGGTATTTTAAAGAAAACTGTTTTGAAGAATGATATCATCTAGGTTTATATTTCCTCTATATAAATTAATCGTAAACCATAGTACACTTATAATTTTTTTCCTTTTTCATTTAAATGATAATATTTATTATGATACAAATATTAAATTTTATAGAAAACATTTTTAAGAGTTTTAAAGCCATTAAAAATGGTGATCTGTACTGGATTTCATCTTTATCCCAAAATTTTTATATTAAATGATGTCATTTATCAATAATAAACCATAAATTTTTATTAATAAACATTGTTTAGGGATTTTAAAATTATGTGAATTAATTATTTAGTAATATGATATCAATATTGGTTATTGTAACTAGAAATGTTGTGATATCTATTCCTCTCTCCATGGTATCTTCTTTATGTGAATAAAAAAATACAATATCAGTAGATCTCATGAATGGTTTGTTGATTAACATATTTTGGAAGAAGTCTACATGGATTATGTTTTTTGGAGTCCTATATTTCTCTCCAATTCATTGGTTATGTTTTTATATATCATGCGATATTATGCATTGATGTGATTGGATTGGTTCTCAAATTAAATGGTGTTCATTCATGTATGTTTTCACGACATAATGGGAGGACATTAAAGGATTTATTTCATAATATAATCACTCAAATGCATGGATTAGATCATAAAATATATATTATGGATATGATTCGGTTTGTTCACAATATAAATGGTTGACATGTTTGGATATGTTCACAACATAAGGGGTGGGAATATTTTGTATTATTTCATAAATTAATGGGTGTAAATGTTTTTATTTATTCATGATTTAATGTTTTTAGAATATATTTTTTTGTTCATTAATTACATGTTATTCAATGATTTAGTGACATACCACATCCCTCTATGATATGGAAATGAATATTTTCAATAATTGAAGTGTGATATCTCACATGTGTGTTCCATGTTATATTTTAGTCCACATGAAATGAAATTTCCTTTTATCATGAAATATAGAGAATCCTATATTATTACATGTTCTTCATCAAAATTTTTATCCTATGCTAATTTTCTTATCAAAGGATTATTTTTCTACCATTGAGAGAATGATGAGAATATTTTTCCAATTTTATGAATATAATATAAACTCTTTATTATGATCCCATATCATTGTTATAAATATGATTGTATCCTATGAAAATTATTGATGGATTTTTTTCATTACTCAATCATATTGAAATGTTCAATACTATTATAAAAAATCATTCTTATATTACAACTCCTTGAATATAATAAACCATCAGTTATTAGGATTTTGTTTCTATTTTTGATTTGTAATATTTATGTTTGCATAATGATGTAAAATTTATTTATTATTAGATTTCTTCATCCAAAAATATTTCATCTATATTGATTAAGGATAATTTTATATAACTAGACATTGGAGTGAAGGTTTGGTCCATGCAAATAATAATTCATTGAGGCCTTTCATATAATAATTCATTCTATATCATACACATTACTTCTCATTTACCTACAACTAAAATTTTACTTCGGGTAACCAGTAAATATTAGATGAATAACATCTAAACATAATGGTTTTACACTTTGGTATACCTATTAACACAATCTTACTCATGATCCCATGAGTCACATTCTCTTAAAACACGGAACACAAGCCAAAACATGTACAATTGTGCTTTCAAACATAAATATCATGCATAATTTTTTTAATGGTCCTCCTATAGAAAACAGGGACACATAACTCCATATATGAATGTTCACATGAACAAGCACCACAAGGGAATCATTCCAAATTCAGATGTTTATACGCACTCTAAATGTTCCACCAATCGTGTATAAAATTTCAACAATGTTAAGAGTCCATTTAAAATATCCCTATGAAACCAAATATTAATTCCAATCAATAAAATGTTCATTATAAAAATAATTATTAAAGAATCTACATGAATATATCGTTGAATCAATATCACCACCCACACATCAACCTCATCACATGATATATATACCCATCGATCCCATATCAATGGAAATCAAAAACTAGGGATAATACCTCCAATGGGTGACCTTCACATGTCACAATGAATCTTGAACATAGTAGGAAGGGAAATCCAATACTAGTTTAAATCAGTCAGGTCACCCATAAATTGAGAATTATCTCGATGGAAGATAGATATCTTATCCAACCAAGAAATAATATCCCACATAGTTTAAAAATAATAAGGAATCATCCTTTATTGGATCTAAAACATCCCAATGAAACTCATGTTCCCATAATTCACATGAAACTATTAAGACATAGGTATATAAGACATCAACTTCCAAAATCTCCACCCACTCTAGGGCACTAATCCACACTATGAGTCTTGTTATGAAACAACCCCCTCAAAGAAAAATAACTTAATCTAAAAAAAATTAATGTAATTTTATTTATATTTTCTGTGTTATGTAATAAAATAGTGATATGGTTCATTATAGTACAATACTGCCAATATAATATATTAGAAAACATTATATTTTTTGTTCTTGAAACTATACATAACCAATGTCACATAACAATCACCCAATATGAGTTTATCACTATGTACTTCCAATAATTTAACTAACCCATTATGGTAAACTAAACATCCCTTATATAAAGGGATAGTGTAATCAGTTCTAGTAAACACCCCACACCATGACCCACATAAAATATAATAAGAATATAATATCATATAATGTAATTGTATATGCGCACAAACACACAACTTTTGAAAATATCATATATGATATTCATGATTATTAATATAGTTGAACCATCATCCTTAGTGATGTAATTCATATAGAAAACATCATCGTTATGTGAGTTGTTATAATAAATAATTATGCATATATATCATCCATATTCCATTTGACTATGATCAAAAACACACAAAAAAAGTTATCAATACAAACATAATAATTAATGATATATTAAGACATTAACACTAAAAATTGATAACATAAATCCCATAATCTTGGATACATATACTTTTCCACAAGAATTTTTTCTCCATGAACCAGTGAATCATTTATCACATGTTTCAAAATGTAACTTTTAATGACCTAGAAATTCTATAGAAATTTTTTTCCTTAAATAAATGGGATTTTTATGAGTCCTCAAAAATTTACAGCACTTGATTCCGAGGCCCAGTGTGCCCAGAATCAATTTCTCATGTTTTGTTTGGGTACGTTCAGTAATCGAATGAGCGGGTTTTTATAACATTTGAACCGGTTCTCGGAAATAAAATTTGAGGGCACCATTGATCTCGTAGCACTGGTATTCGCTTAAGAAAACATTCACATCTATGACAGTTGTTCGAAAATGAAAGTTAGTTTTGGGGTTTAAAATAATAAATTAAATAAAAATAACGTGTGTAGCTTATTTTTATTTGGTGGTTAAAACTTTAAACTGGAGGTTGGGGGTGGGGGCCACAACACCTTATCCTCCCATGAGAGGTTATGGTGGTGGGGCCCACCTGAACATAACCTCCCTTGGGAAGATAAATTTTGGTGGGGACCACCCGAGCTTTTTAACCCCTTTAATTCCCATTAATGTAGACAAAAATCTTGACCTTAATCACTAATTAATTGAGCCAACTCCACCCCATTAATTAAGTGAGTGATCTCATTTAATTAAATTCCACATTTTTAATTCATGACAAGAAATAAAAATAATAGTCAATCTATTATTTGATTTGGTTGTTATCATCCTTTTGCTGGAAGGAAGAATTGATGAGCTCTTAGAGGTAGAATTCCACAGAAAGAAGAACTCTCCACATGAAGAATGACCACCGAAGAATGACAGACACTGTATTCCTTTTTAAACCAGAACAAAGGAGGGAGTTCCATCCATAAAGAACGTTCACAACGCCATCCTCAGCTTCTTCATTTTTGACGTCAACGAATTGACCTCCACCTTTCCACATCGTCAACAAAAAATGATACAAGGTAGGGTATTTGAGTTTGATTTTTTTCCCATTCTATCTCATTCAATCTTGGGTAATGTTTTTCCAATTGATATCACCGTAACGTGGAGGGCTCGGGCCGCACAAACACGGCACACCCTTCCCCCTTTGTTTTTCCTCAATTGTTGATGACGGTGACGAAGCAATGGCAGCTGTCGTCAGGACGACTGCAAGGGAAAATACGGCGCAAAGGAAACCAGCGGCGCAAGGCTACTGGGTCTCCAGAAGGGGGCGGCACCGTTATGCTACATGGAATAAAGGATCGTGGCCAGGCCGGGCCACGGCGGACGGGCGCAGTGCAATCGCGTCGTGCGGAGAAAGAGAGGGTCGAGGTAAGGCCAGGCCACGGAAAAAGGGCGCATCATTGTCGCGCTGTGTGGAGGAGGAGATCTGTGGCCAGGGAGGGCCGCAAAATAGGAGAAAATGCGACCAACTGGGCCGGCCGCCAGCGGTGCGGAACCCGCTGGCCGCTCGGAAAGACGGACAAGGCGGGACCCTACCGGGTCCCGTGGGTTACTAAACCAGTGCCTAGCACCGGTTATGTTCAGGAGACAGGGGCACAACACCCCCCCCCCCCTCACGCGTCTAGGGAGGGCCCCTAGGGCACCGCCAGACGCTAGGAATCCGGGCCCCGCGGGCCGCCATCTAGGCCACATGGGCCGCCATCCAAGCCATGCGGGACACCAGCCCGACCACGCGGGCCGCCGGGCCGAACCCAGCGCGGACCATAACCAGAGCGGGCTAGACCCAGATCGGACTGGGCAGCCCCCTCGGCCCAGGCCACCCCCTCGGTCCGGGTCGGACCCGTGGACAAGGTCGGACCCACGGACCGGGTCAAACCCCAGTCCAGTCTCATTGACCCGAATACACATTTTCGCCCATAACATGGGCTACGAGTGTTTGATTGACGAACAGTCTATGGTTACAGAATTCTTTGAGCGAGATGGTTCTTTTGGCATACCCCACTTGAGGTTTGGACATAGTTGGGGTACGGTCGGGTTGGTTTGAACCTAAAACCAACTGGACCCCTAGGATGGAAATGCCAATAACTCACAGACTGGGCGTCTGATTGATGCGTCGTCTGTTGCGTTGACACACCTATGACATATCGGACCTGTGAGATACTTCTTCGTGGCACTTATCTATAGTTGTAGTATTTTACAGTAGCTCATGGAGCAGATCCTTCCACCGACGAGTAGACAGAGTGTGGAGACCGAGTAGCTGGCAGACCAAATGACTGCTTGACCGTTTCGACTCAGATTAATTCGACTAGGCCAGTGGGGAGCACCTGGTAGTTGGTGGAATACCCACGATAGAGGAGTACCTGGTAGTTTGCGGCAGACCTATGGTACTTGACAGGAGGAGTACCGCTGTAGGCTATTAGAGGGAGTGCCTAGTAGTTGGCGACAAACCCACAGCAGAGGTGTGCCTGGTTGTTGGTAGCAGACCCACAGTACTCGACAGGAGGAGTACCTCAGTAGTCTAAGGTTAGTGAGAAGTGCCTCGGTGTCACAACAGACCCAGTGTACTCAAAAAAGGAGGATTTCTCTAGTAGCCATGGTTTCGATAATAAAAATCATGGTTTTAGCTGAGTCAATGACTTTTGTGTTTTTCTCATGATAGAGATAGGTTACTAGATAACATAGGTATATGTATGGGAATATACCTAGGTAATGGTTATCCATTGATTTCATACATTTTGGTTTATCATTTTTGGATATTGTGAGACATTGAGAGTCTCGGGGTCCCTACTGAGTATCATTATACTCACCTCTACATGGGCTATGCCCGCACCTCGTTGTGTTGGTTGAAGACTACGGATAATACTAACTGAGGCTAAGAGTAGTAGAACTAGATGGTACCCAGAGGTGGACTACACAGTGTGATGGTACATGGAGGAGACGGATGACCGGGAGTGAGGAGGAGACAATCTGTACCTACTCTTCAGGTAGGAACCCTGGAGGACAACCCAGTATCTGATTTACGTTTCTTCAGTTGTACTTTTTCCCTTGTAATTTCACTTTCCTTGTATTTTACAGTTGGGCTTGTATTTCCGGACCATTTTACTTTCCAGTACTTCGTTTTTATACAATTTTACTTACTATTTTTCTTCTATTTGTGTACTCTGATGTGTTTTTTTTGAGTTATTAAGGAAATGACTTCCCAGTTTAGGGAATTAAACCTTTGGTTCTAGACTCCATCCCCGGGCCTATGAAAGGTGGGATTGGGGTAGTCATTATACGGGCCCCGGGGGACATGTCATGAGAAATTGGTATCAGATGAGTCGGTTCTATCATAGAACATAGAAATCTGATGTTTCTTTTCTATGAAGCTATAGTGTTAAGGGTACTAAGTGTGGTTATCAGTTCAGGGAGTCAAGTGTTCTGCGGGCGGCCACTATATCCATACACCAAGACCCTGACTACTGATTTCTGACTCAGTGCATGAAAACACTGATTGCTTGTGTGTTTTCAAAAGTATTCCTTATGTCAGCTCAACCAGGTCAGATCCCCAGGTATAGTCTTTTGACCATGTCGCATCTGTATCTTTTAAGTTGCCTCCCCGTGGACGACCAGTTAGAGCCCCAAGAGAGGAACACACTGACAGCCCACCGAGCGACAAGGCCTCGGTGCAGGGCCCTTTACCAGTGGAGGACCCACCAGTACTATTTCACATTGGGCGACCGATTCCACCAGCCCTAGCAGTAGACAATGCACGCTTCTTGAGCACGTTGTACGAGTTCTTTCACCAGATTCCACCCAGGTTCAGGGGAGAGATGAAACCACATACGGCTAAGGATTGGATGGATGTTGTGGTGAGAGTCTTCAG
This sequence comes from Viscum album, assembly GCA_963277665.1. Classification (NCBI taxonomy): domain Eukaryota; kingdom Viridiplantae; phylum Streptophyta; class Magnoliopsida; order Santalales; family Viscaceae; genus Viscum; species Viscum album. Next base: position 490,241,957 of record OY728122.1, read on the forward strand.
GCTAGTAGGGACACCAGCTGACTTCATGGTGATCCTTCATCTCAGCCTCCTCCAGGCAACAACATGCTGATGGTGGAGCCTGATGCTCCAAGTGCATGATGAGGAAACACTACTATGACAGACTATGAGAGCCTTTTTCGGCGGATTTCGTCCCATCCACCCTTCGAGCGGTGCAGATAAAGGAACTACTGCATCTATAGCAGGGTAGCATGAGAGTAGCACAATACTCAGCAAGGTTCACCGACCTCTCACACTTATCCACGGATATGGTATGAGACCCATTATTTAGGGCCCAGACCTTTGATTAGGGACTCAGGCAAGAGATAAGAGCTCTGATGATCCCACTCAGTATCCCAACGTAGGCGGGGGTGCTAGAGAGATCCCTCCTAGTGGAGAGTTTCCTTGCTGAGTAGTCTCCAGTAGCGAGACCCACTACTAGCTGACACATAGAAGAGTCTTCTACAGATGGTAGTAGATAGATGTCTCAGAGGTCCAAGAGGACCAGACCTATAGGTGGACAACCGCATGACTCAGAATCGGTTGTGTGGGGCACCCAGAGTGGAGACATAGTCTGACATGCTAGGAGCGGACTGTGTTACTCATGCAGCGGGCATGGTGACATGGCTCGTGACTGTCTAAACCACCATTCAAATTATTAGTAGAAATTTTAGGGACCTCCCAATAAAGGGATGTGTTTCGATCGAGGATTTCCACAAGGAGGAGTTGGACGTGGCAGAGGAGATGGACATGCAGCTGGTGGTTGATGACGTTTCTAAGTGTTGCCACCACCACCACTAAGAGGTCCACCCCGATCGTAGAAAGCGGGTGGACAATAGATAGCTTAGCTTCAGTAATCTAAGGCATATGATCATGACACTCCAGAGATTATTCAAGATATGATCTATATCTACTCCAAAATAGCTGCAGTTATTATAAACACAGAATTTAGTAACTCTTTCATTTCCACTACCCTCATTCGGAGCTCAGAGATTATAATGGAGCAGTTAGCTCGATCTATACGGCTAGATACTCCTACAGAAGTTGGCTCGAAAAATATGCACTGGTATCGACAGTGTGAGATTACTCTAGGAGGTGAGAGCTTCGACTGGGATCTCCTCGTAACGACGTCGAGGCCTTACGATGTCATCTTGGTTATGGAATGGTTATCTACAGTCCATGCTCAGATTGACTGTATTTTGTGAAAAGTGCGGTGTGTCTGCACGGATGGGAATAGGTTCACCTTCAACGACGATAAGGGATTCTTTGCAATGTAGAAAATACATACTCAGAGGATGGTACAACCGATCACTCACCTGTTGTCCTGCCTTACCCTCAGAGAAGTTGATGTGAACAGTCCGAGCTATCCTGTAGTGGTGGACCAGTACGCGGATGTTTTCCCTAACGATGTTCTAGGACTACCTCCTCACAGAGAGGTGGACTTATACATGGACTCGTACCATGGGATGACATCGATATCTTCTCCAGCATACCGGATGGCTCCTGCTGAGCTTCGTGAGCTACGGGTACAGCTGGAGGACTTGCAGGGGAATGGATTCATCTGACCTAGTGTTTCTCCCTGGGTATTCCCAATTCTATTCGCTAAGAAGGCAGATGGGTGCTTGAGGCTCTGTGTCTACTACCGTCTCCTGTACTAGGTGACCGTAAAGAACAAGTACCCACTTCTGAGGATTTATGACCTCTTTGACCAGCTGAACAGAGAACAATGGTTCTCAAAGATAGACCTCAGATCAGGCTATCACCCACTCCGAGTTCGAGATGAGGATGTGTACAAGATGAACATCAGGTGTCGTTATGGCCAATATGAGTTCTTGGTTATGCACATTAGCATAACCAATGCTCTAGAACTGTTCATGGGCCTCATGAACAGGATATTACAACCATACTTCGATCGCTTTGTCGTAGTCTTCATTGACGCTATTCTGATCTACTCGACTACTGGGGAGGAGCATACCTACCATTTTCTGGTAGTAATGGTCACACTCCAAGAGCACCAGCTTTATAGTAAGATCTCGAAGTTCCAATTATGGATTAGAGAGGTTCAATTCTTGGGTCACGTCATCTTGGAGGCTGGAGTTACAGGGGATCCAATGAAGATCGAGGAAGTACTTTCTTGGTAGCCACCCAGGAGTGTGACAGTGGTATGAAGTTTCATGGGTTTGGCTGGATACTATCCGAGGTTCATTACAGACTTCTCTAGAGTTGCAGCACCACTATCAGCCTTGATGAAGAAGGGGAAACCCTTTGTGTGGTCGAAGAGATTCCAGAAGATCTTTCAAGAGCTAAGGCATAGTTTGAATAGTTCCCCCATCATGAGCCTTCCAGAGGAAGGCGTACGGTACATAGATTAATAAGACACATCAGAGATTAGACTCGAGTGTGTCCTGATGTAAGAGAGAGAAATGATCTCATATGGTTCTCGACAGCTGAGACAACATGAGCAGAACTACGCTACCCATGACCAAGAGTTACCAGTAGTGGTCTTCACCTTGAAGATGTGGCGGCACTATATGATGGGCGAGCGTTTTATCATGTACTCTGATCACAAGAGTCTCACCTATATCTTCTCTCAGAAGGACCTGAACGAGAGACAATGATGATGGCTTGAGTTTCTCTGGGACTATGACTTTGAGATATTCTATACTCCTGGGAAGGGGAACGTTGTTACAGATGCGCTCAGTAGGAGGACTGGTATAAAACTGCTAGGAGAGGCGACAGAGAAGTTGGATGCCTTACAGATATACTTTGTGAATAGAGATGGAGCATCATTCCAACAGTCTCTTACGCTCACACCCCCACTTCTTCAGCGTGTCAGGGAGGCGCAGCATGGGGACGCTGACTATGAGACACGACATGCAAAGATATACATAGGGCAGGCACATGATGGATTTTCTAAAGGTGGGTAGAAAGTCATCCTCTTCAGAGGACGTACCATGGTACCCATGGCACTTCAGGAGGAATTTTTGAGGGAGTTCCCCACATCCCCTCTAGCGGTATATCCAGGAGTGGAGAAGATGTACCAGGACCTTCAACAACAGCACTGGTGGCCAGGTATGAGGAAGGTGGTAGCATAGTCTGTCTCATGCTGCCTCACTTTCTAGCAAGTGAAGGCAGAGCACCAAGTACCAGCAGGCTTGGTTAAGCCTCTATAGGTTCCAGAGTGGATGTGGGATGGGATATCCATGCACATCGTGATGGGTATTCCATGTACATCCATGGGTCACAACTCGATTTGGGTGATCGTCTACCGACTCACCAAGTCGGCCCACTTCCTACCGATCAGAGGGAAAGGTTCAGTAGAGATCTTGGAATGGCTCTATGTGCAGAAGATTGTGCGACTACATGGAGTACCTTCTTCTATTGTCTCTAACCATGATGAACAGTTTACTTCTCGGCTATGGAAGGGGTTGCAGGAAGAATTCGGTACATAGCTTTGATTGAGCACTGCCTTCCATCCTTAGACAGATGGTCAGAATGAGTGGACCATTCAGACCCCCGAGGACATGATACATGCCTGTTTCCTTGACTTCGGTCACATATGGGAGGATCACTTTCCTTTGGTGGAGTTTGCGTATAACAAAAGCTATCACTACACCATAGGGATGACACCTTTCGCGGCATTGTACGGGCGACCATGCAGATCACTCTTGAGCTGGACTGACCAATGGGAGTCAGCAGTAGTGGGACTAGATATGGTACGGGCTACCACATAGAAGGTGCAGATCATCTAGGAGTGGATGAAGACTGCATAGAGAAGACATAAATCACATGTTGACAGGAGATGAATACCTCTAGAGTTTGAGGACGGTGACCATGTCTTTTTATGGGTCTGACCCCGACGAGGCCTAAGAAGATTTTGGTGAGGAGGTAGGTTATCTCTGAGATTCATCAGACCTTTCTAGGTCCTCAGCAGAGTAGGCGAGGTGGCTTACCGCTTAGCGTATCCACCTCAGTTGAATCGGGTGCCCGACGTCTTCCATGTATCTCAGCTGAGAAGATACGTGCACAACCCTTCCCACGTCATCGACCAGAGAGAGCTGGACATCGATGATGGGGAGACTTTTACTGAGGTTCCAGTGGAGATTGAGAGTCTATAGGATCAGGTCCTATATGGACAGTCGATACCTCTGGTGCACGTACGCTGGCAGCACGAGAATCTCCAGGAGAGCACATGGGAGCAGGAGGCTCAGATGTGTGCTCATTTCCCTCATTTATTCCCTTACTACGAGTTGTAGCTTATGAGGATGTAAAGCCCTGAGGTGGGAAGAATGTAATGACTGTAAAATTCCATGGAATATTTTTTTTAAATACATTTGATTTTTATGATTTCGTGAAAATTTACGACGCTTGATTCTGAGGCCCAGTGTGTCCGGAATCAATTTCTGAAATTTTGTTTGGGTACGTTAAGTAAATGTATGAGTGAGTTTTTATAACATTTGAACCAGTTCTCAGAACTAAAATCTAAGGTCACCATTGAACTCGTAACACCAATATTCTCTTAAGAATACTTTCACCACGATGGCAGTTGGTCAAGAATGAAAGATAGTTTTGGGGTTTTAAGGAATAAATTAAATAAAAATAATGTGTGCAGCTTATTTTTATTATGTGGTTAAAGCCTCCAAGCGGAGGTTGTGGGTGGGGGTCACCACACCTTAACCTCCCATGAGAGGTTATGGTTGTGGGCCCCACCCAAACATAACCTCCCTTCATAGGATAAATTTTGTTGGGGACCACCCAAACATCTTAACCCCTTTAACTCCCATTAAAGTGGATGAAACCCTTGACCTTCCTCATTGATTAATTGAGCCAAATCCAACCCACTAATTAAGTGTGTTATCTAATGTAATTAAATTCCACATTTTGAATTCATTCCAACAAATAAAAATAATAGACAATATATTATTTCATTTCGTTGGAATCATCCATTTGTTGGAAGGGATAATAGAGGAGATCTTGGAGGTAAAATGACAAGGAAGTAAGAACTCTTAAAATGAGTAACGAACAACGAAGAACGATGGGCACCTTCTTCCTTTTTCAACCAGAATAAAGGAGAGAGCACCATCCTTGAAGAATGCAGAAAACAACATCCTCAGTTTCTTCATTTTCGACATCAACGAATTGACATCCACCGTTCCACATCGTCAATGAATAATGATACGAGGAAGGGGATTTGAGTTTGATTTTGTTCCCATTAAACGTCGTTTAATCTTCAGTAATGTTTTGTCGATTGATATCAACATAACTTGGAGGGAATGGTCTGCACAAACACAGCACGAAACTCCCACTTTGTTTTCCATCATTTGTTGATGACGATGGTGGAGCAATGGTGGTCGGCGTCAGGCCAGTCACAAGGGAAACTACCGCGCAAAGGAAACCAGTGGCGCAAGGCTGCTAGGTTGCCAGAAAGGCGCGACACCATCGTGCCGTGTGGAAGAAATGGGATGCGGCTAGGCCAGGTCATGGAAGAAGGGCGCGGCGCCGTCACGTTGTGCGGAGAAGAAGTGGGTCGCGGCCAGGGGGTCACGGCGAAAGGGTGTGGTGCCTTCACGCCGTGTGGAGGAGGAGATCCATGGCCAGGGCAGGCCAAGGTGGAGGATCAAAGGCGGCCAGCTGGGCCAGCCTCTGGTAGTGCGGAACCGGATGGCCGCTCGGCCAGCTGGACAAGGCGGGACCCTACTGGGTCCAACAGGTTACCGAACTAGCGCCTAGTGCCATTTCTGTTTGGTAGAAATGGGGTGTGGCATCCCCCCCACCCACGTGGCTAGGGGAGGCCCCGCAGGGCGCGCCAAATGCTGGCCAGCCGGGCCATGTGGGCCACCAGCTAGGCCACGTGGGCCGCCGGGCCAGACCCAGCGAAGGCTGGACCCAGCGCAGGCCAGGAAGCCCCCATGGGCCAGGCCGGACGCCCACTCAGGCCTGGTCGGACCCGCAGACCCGGTCGGACCCACAGTCTGGGTCGGACCCCAGTCCGGACCCATTGACCTTAATACACCTTTTCACCCATAACATGTGCTACAGGTGTCTGATAGATTCACCGTCTACGACGATGGAATGAATGGAGAAAGATGTCTTTTTTGGAATACCACACATGTGGTTTGGACACAGTTGGGGTACGGTCGGGCTCGTTTTGAACCTAAAACCAACTGGGCCCCCAGGACAGAAATTCCAATAACTCACAGAATGAGTGTCTGATTGACGTTCCGTCTATTGCGTTGAGGCCTCTATGACGTCGCAGACCTTTGAGATACTTCTTCGTGCCACTTCTCAATAGTTGGAGTATTTTAAAATATCTCATGGAGGGAATCCTTCCACCGATGAGAAGACAGAGTGCGGAGACCGAGTAGCTGGCAGACCTGACGACTTCTTGACCATTTCATCTCAGAGTGATTCTACTAGCCCAGTCTGGAGAGCCTGGTAGTTGGCGGTATACCAATGGAGGAGGAGCTCCTAGTAGTTGGCGGCAGACCCGCAGTACTCTAAAGGAGGAGGACCTCTATAGGCTATCAGGGGGAGCGCCTGGTAGTTGGCGGCAGACCCATAGCGGAGGAGGGCTTGGTAGTTGGTATCAGACCCGCGTTACTCGACATGAGGAGTACCTCCGTAGTCCAAGGTTAGTGAGAAGTTCCTCGGTGTCATGCCAGGCCCACTGTACATTACAGAGGAGGAGTTTTCCAGAAGTCGTGGTTTCGATAATGAAAATCCTGGTTTTAGCTGAGTCAATGACTTTTTTGTTTTCTTCAGGATTAATATGGGTTACTAGATATCATAGGTATATGTATGGTCATATACCTAAGTAATGGTTATCCGTTTATGTAATAATTTGTGGTTTATCATGGTTGGATTTTTTGAGACATTGAGGATCTCAGGGTCCCTACTGAGTATCATTATACTCACCACTGAATGGGCTATTCTCGCACTTCATTGTGTTGGTTGCAGACGATGGACAACGCTGACTGAGGCATAGTGTAGCAGGACTGGGTGGTACCCGGAGGTGGACTTCATGGCGTGACGGTACACCGAAGAGATGGATGAATGGGAGTGATGGGGATACCATATGTACCTACCCATCAGGTAGGAACCCCAGAGGATGACCCAGTAGCTCCTTTACATTTCTTCAGCTGTACTTGTTTTTTCTTGTACTTTCAGTTTCCTTATACTTTACAATTGGGCTTGTATTTCCATCCCCTTTTACTTTTTAGCACTTCATTTGTATATTGTTTTACTTAATTTTTTACTTCTAGTTGTGTACTGTAATGTGTTTTTTACAGTTATAAAGGCATTGCCTTCCCATTTTAGGAAATTATGCCTTTGGTGCAAGTCGCCAGCCCCTGGCCTATGGAAGTCGGGCTTGGGGTTGTCACAATACGGGCCCCGGGGGATGAGTCGTGATATAACTACACCCTATGGACTATATAAACTTATATTAAGTAGAAAAATAAGACTCTCAGATATCACTTTTCAGCAACTCGCACTCATCTCTTCTATAGTAAATGGACCAATGTTACATATTACCTCATGTGCACGACCCCATATTTCAATGGTCTCCATCTAGTAGTGTGAATATAGGGCCTTATAATTGAGATATTAAACCCCCATAACTGGATAAAATAATAAAATATATATCTAATATATATCCATAAAAAAATTATCATAGTAGATAAAAAAATAACATTCTATCTATAAAAAAATATAGTAGCATATAGTCATACATCAAAACTAGTCTCCCAATACGTTTTACACCAATACAAATAATAAAAATAAATAATAATAATGAAGTGGATCTAAATCCATATTTCAGATTCACCTCCCCCTAATATCCATCATCCACCCTGACATTCCCACTTGAAACTGAAAAACGTGTATTATTCCAAATAACACATAGGAAATCTGATTTATGATATGCTTAATATGTTCCAAGACCACCCAAGCAGGTTATGTGTAAAACATAATAGAATTACACCAAATTTTTTCCAATAATGAATAATGAAAAAATATATAAACAAGTTATATTCCCATATAAATAATTAAATGACTCATCAATCATAATTAAACATTCAAAGTTAACACTTAGTTTCCAATATGAATCCCAAAACCAACTACATCCACTTCAACCTGTTCTAAATGTCTATAAGAATAAAAAATCATCTAAAAAATTGTATGTAAAAGATACAATATAAAAATTAGAAATCCATTTGAAAACTAGAATGTTAGTCTGCCTTACTAGAAAATAGATCATCTAGTATCTAAATAGTGTACCTGCAAAAAATGAGAAATTAAAAAATACATATATAAATAGATTTTTAATAACTCTACATATCTGTATAAAACTAGTTTCAATTAATAAATTAAATATTTTTTCATATAATATTTTATGAGATATATTATCTATGATTTAGAGGAATACCTAATCCAAGATAGAAAACAAGTATTATCTATAATTTTTAGGGAATTACACCACTCATCTAAGAAATAAGTAATATAATTTAGATTATTATGAAAGAAACTACCCATTATAAAATAATTAATCTCACATGGAAGCCAATGTAATAAAATACCTCAATGGAAAAACAAAATAGTTCATCTGAAATTCAGTGGTTATATATCTAGGTTTGGAAGTTAAAATAAAGAAATATCCTTCCTTAGGGGAAAACTATATCTATAAAACCATTATATAATATCACAAGGATAAGAAACATTAATGAAACCATAATATATCATACAGAATAGAAGATATATCACATATCCCTAAAATAATATTATAATCTATACTATATAAATAACATTGATCACAAATATCTAAAGTTAAAGCCAAAATAAATGATATATGCCTCCCTAAAATATTCACATCATGGGACAACATGAAATTAGGATTCCTATAAAGGATACATAGGTTGAATAACAATGTGTATTCCCTACTTGGATATTCCATAAAAATTTCATCTCTTAGGGAAATCACATTCCCAAAATAGAAAAATTACCCATGCTATATCTATATACATATCATTCTATCAATGGCATCATTGGAAAAATTTCCATAGCATCACACTCGAGCAATTTTATAATTACCATATCACTTACCAATATATTAGAGTTTTTATAACTCTAGAAAAATATAATTAATCTATCCATGTTATACCTACAACAACATGATATTTTATAAATTATTATTCATGAATTATTTTACACTTATTGATAATTTTAATTTAACACAACATTGAATATAACTTTTTCCATAAAAAAATTACTAATCGTGGATTACATTATAAGAAACCCCAAGTGAAGAATATTCCACAAGATACACCTATATTAGCTTTTGGTACACCGAAAAATATTTTTTTCTTTTATTATTCATTATACAATGTTTTTTCAACAATTGGTGTTACACGCACAACAATTTTTTTCCAAAATACAATATACTATTAATATTATTATTAAAATATTATTATAGTTATCTCATACCAAATTAAATGGAAGTTACACATATATTTAAATAAATTGGTACAATATAATATATAAATTTATTTAAAATTATTATTTTGTTTTATAATAGTTATAAATTAATTTAAGTACTTTTTTACAGTGATGAAATTACATTTTCGAAGAGAACTATTTTTCTATTGACAAAAAATATTTCATCTCGATAAATTTAAACACAAAAAACTTTTGATTACTATTTTAAATCAAATTTATATATTATATATTCAATAAATATTTATAATACTCATCCAATATATTAGACAAGTATAAGATATGAATAAATCAAATTTCATGAATAAAAATTTGTATTTTTTGAAATGTAAATTTAACGCATTTTAATAGTGAACCCATTTTTAATATGATTACTGACACATTTATCAATTTTATATTATAATATAGACATTATTTTTTAATAATAATATAATAATTTATGTTGGGTGAAATTTATTATTTTTCTGAGAAGTTATATTTTATGATGAATAGTGAGCACACAAAATTTTAATTAAAAACTACATTTTAATCAAATAAATTTATATATATAAATTATATATTAGTTTTTTTAAAAGTTAGTTATATCAATATTACATAAATTAATATAATTTAAGAAATATTATTCAATTTTACCTTGAAATTGGAAATATAAACAATTCATACTTTTTAACATTCTTAATTTAAAAACATGTATAGTTGTATAGTTTACGAGATTAAATTAAAATTAATTTTTGACTCTTATGAGATTATATTTTGAAAAAATGGATTCCATATTTGGAATGAAAATAATTTATAATTTATAATTTGGTTAATTTTTTTACCAAAAACATTAGTGAAATTAAATAAAATTAATTATGGCAATTAAGAGTAATTTTTTTTAAAATGGACTAAACCTTAAACAAAATGGACAAAATGACATATTAAATTATACAAAATCTATTTTATAGACATATATAATTTGTACTCACATATATCTAATTATAAAAATAATGGGAGCTATATGAGATGATAAAAATCTGGGTAGAATTTCCTTTTAGGAAAATTACAAGAAATGTCACTCCTCCACCACTATAAAAAAGAACTCAAATATACAACTTATTTACACCTATAATGAATTTTTTTCCACCAAATATATACTCACCTGAGCTCCTAAAATTCCTATTATTATTATTATAGAATCATCCATTTTTTAATACATCGAATCTAGTAATCCCTTTGGTGAATACCATGAGAAGATACCCAAGGAAAATGTAACATCCTTCATGACGTTCCTTTGTTTTATTTTCATTATCCACTACCTAAAATCATCTTATTCAATGCATATATAAAAACATAAATATTATATATAATTTTCTATTTTAATTATATATTTTCGACCTATTATAATACAATCTATCGTCTAATGGGTATGAACTTGCTGTTGTGTTGTTTAATGAACTACCGCCTCCCGAAATGAGGTTGTCTATTTTCCCATTACCATCTCTCTTGGTTGATAATCATGATGGAAAAAATATTTTAATGTAATATACTTTATTTTTATAATTTATTTATTCTTCTTGACTTTTTAAATAACTAATACCATCAATATCTCTATTTTTTGTAAATATGATAACATTGTTTTTGAGAATATGGACTACTACATCCTCAAAGCGATGTGATTCATTCATACTCAGCGTGAAATGTATTAAGGATGGGTATAGTTAAATTATATTATATATATGAACCAATAATTCAAATATAACAATTATATATATATCATTTAATTTGTTTCATTCAATATGATAATAAAACAAAAATAGTGTTCGTGTGTATGTACAACCTAATATCACAATGAAGGGTGTATTCCATTTCATATATCTTATTTTGTATATTATTATTGATACATATATAAATATTATATATGAAATTTATATCATCATTTTAATTCTTTATATAGTTATATCTATATCTATGTATGAGGATTAGTAAAAAAATAAAAACATATACGAAAAAAAATATTACCTAAAATGTTCCATTAACATTGAGTCATTAATGAACCAGTAATATAAATTCATAAATATTATATATGGTAATACACATATAAAATATATATCTTTAATATATTTATAATAATCTTATATTTTTTATAAATTGTTTTAGAGTGCATATAAAAAAATCAAAACATAAGGTATGTGTTTTCTCGTCTTACTCTTGTTTTCTGTGAGACACATGGCATGTTCATCCATTATTTCTAATACTTGGTGTTTATACTTGGAAGAGATATATTTTATGATTAATATAATTAATGTTACAGCTATTAAAATATCAATTTTATTATATTTATTTCATGGTGTTTATGTTTCAAATATTACCAAATCAGTAAAATGATTTTGTCACAATCCACCTTTTTAGACACAAGTCTTTTTCAAAAACTACATTCTTCAACGAGGTGTATAAAATAAACATGGATAGATTATATAATGAATATAATTAATTACATTATATTTTAAGAATCTTTTAATGAAATTTTATTTCATTCTAAGCATGATTCAAAGATACAAATTGTTGAGAGCTTATTCCAACAATCTCATTGTTTGTGAGGATTGTTTATGATTATTCTATCATTGATGAAACTAGATAATAAATATTTCAAGAACATTAATTAAAATTATTACCCTCAAATTTTTAATGATATATTCATGTTTTATTTCCATTTTTCAGATAATTGGTAATTAAAAAAATCAATATTTGTTTTAAGAAAATCAAGATTTATCTCCCTCTTTGGTCATAAATATATGTTTATTCAAAATCATGTTATATAAAAAGGCTTATAATTTTTTTATACAATTATAAAATTAGAATTAAATTAAAATATAAACCATGATTTACCTTATAAAAAATAGTTTTTTTCAAATGTATTATTCTTTTCATTTTCTCATCAAAACACTTTTCTAAAAATTTTACAGAACAAAATGAATGTAAGAAATATATGGATTTATATGCGGTCATGATTGTACTTAATTTTATGATTACATTTAATGATTAAAATATCCCCCTTTAATAAAATAAAATTCTTAAAATTATAGACATTTATTATTTTTAATGTGAATTTCTATTAAAATAATTTTAAAAAAAAATTATTGTTTAAAATGAGTTTTTAATAATTGTTAAATATTTCATTATTTGAATTAAAAAAATATTTTCAATGAAATTTATTTCTATGATTTTAGTGATTATTATATAAATTTTTATATTATTATCAATGGAATCATTTTTCAAAACATTGTCATGATTTGTTTATAATTTTAAATGTATATTCAAATTAATAGTTTTCAAAATGTTATGAGGATTATTTTATATGATTTTAAGGGAAATAATTTAAAAAAATATTTCAATATTGTATTAATAATTTTAACTAAATTTTTTTCTAAAAAAGGTTTTCAAGATTATTTAATAAATTTTTAAGTAAAATGGATTGAAAATTGTTTTCAAGTATTACATTATATGATTTGAAAGAGATTTTTAATGAAAATGGTTTTCAACACATTTTTACTATTCTTTAATATTTATTCAAAGATATTTTCTCAAAAGTATATATGTTTTAAAAGGAAATTTTCAATGAATAAAGGAAATTTTATTTATGAAATGTTTTTAATGTGTCTTTCCAATTTTTTTGTTTCATAGCTTTAATCTGTTGGTGTTACTAATTCCATATTGGGAAAATAATCTAAAGATTCCATTTGTATTTTTTATCCAAATGGTTTAAAATTTTATGGAATGTTTCTTATGAAACTTGTTTCACTTTTATGAGTTATAGGTTTATGAATGATGTTTCTCTTTCATCAGTTAAATATTTATGGAAAAAAATTCGTTTCATGGGATATAAATTAATGAAATGATTATGATATCTATCTATTTTCCACAGGCTATGATATGATTGAATTTTTATGATACCCATATAAATCAATGTGGTATGATATTATAGTTTATGATCTATAGGTAAATTTATTTATGATTTCATTATGAGAGGGGTGGAATTAATATTCCCCTACAATGAATTGGGTGAATATTTGTATCTCATTAGATAAAAATGGATTGAACATTGAGTATACTCAATTTAGTAAAGGTATTTGCCCTCTATGATTATCTTGGGAGTGAACCTTTACATCTAATATTTTCATGGGAGTGAACCATGACTACCATGTGTTTTATGGAGTGAACCCAAACTACTAATATTGCCTTTGAAGTAATTCCTTGACATTAATGGAAATTGTTTAATCTATATTTTTTCCCTCATAGATATTATTTCATATTACTTTGTTATGGTCTCATGGGGTTTTCTATTTCCCCCATATGATTAATATACTCTGAACAATCAATATATATTCCATTAATAAAGAATATAATCTTTTATATAAAGGGTATGATATTCAAAATTTATTCTCATATTTTCATAATATTACACTCCTATTGTTCTTATGAAAATAATTTTTTATCCTTACTAAGAAACTAATCATACTAATTTCTTATGATTCCATTCCTTAAGTTATGAAGAAATTTTTTATGTAGAATTAACCATGTGGATGATATTTTTTAGTAACATTTTAGTTATATCACAATCTTAGAGATTTTTTCAATGATTCTAATGACACTAAAATATTATGGTCCTTAGGAATGTTTTTTTAATTTGTTGAATATTCATTTAATATGAAGTTATATCCATGTATGTTAAACATGGGTATCTATAGTTGGTTTCAAAATAAAGTTAAAATAATACTTTTTAAACTATTATGATAAATTCATATTTATATCCCTATGGTTATTTATAAGGATACATCAAAGTATGTACGTATGGTTAATCCAAGTGTGTCATTGATTTAAAATGCGATTTCACAATTTAGACATCATTTCAGTAATTTTTCATAATTATGTGTTTCTTCTATAAGATTTTTTTCTCACATGATGATTTATGGATTTATAAAACAGTGAGAACAAGAAAGGAATTGGTTAATGTTGAATGTCATGTAAAATTGTTTGAGGATAATTAAAATAGTTTACCAACTAGATTAAAGAATGATGTGATTTTGACTAATATGTTTTACTATATATGATTAACAATGTGAACCTTAAAATAATTTTGGACTCACCAAAAAAGAGGATAAATGAGATCATTGAGATTTTGCGTAATAGAGAACATGGAATAAATAAGATTCAAATTCCTTTATGTCATTAATATGGAATTAATATTCAAATTCACTATTTTAGGGAAACAATATGTTGTTTTTACTGTTGAAAAGAAGGAAAATATTATGTAACTACAAAGGAAAAATGAAAATTTTAGTCAACACTATAGATTGATTATCCCCCAAACATCATCAATGGTTTAATTATTTACGTGTCTAATTAACAGTAATTATGAAAATAGATGTCCCTAGTGGAAATATCATGAATAGTATCCCCAAGGTGGTATGAGTAGTGGTTATATTGTTGCAGATGATGATACTACATATGAAATATGAAACAAAAGTGATATTAGGTAATATGATTATGTATCCTTGTTTATTGATTAAGGATGAAGTGTAATATTCATTGTTTTTACATATTTGGATTCATGAATTCAGTTATATAAATAGTGAAATATATAAGGATTTTCCAATTTTAATTTTTTTAATAATTATTTAAAAGAATACATTGAATGGTTCTGATGTAGTTGATTTTTTTTTTAAAAATGTGATGTTGATGGAATGCATAAGGTAAAGGGAATGATATCTATTAATATGTTCTATATCTTATGAAAATTATATTTCTATAATGTTATATTGGATATTAATCAGTAAATTGGATGGTAATGATTACCGTGTAATAAATATTTTTTTTAAAAGTGGTGTATTTTATCATTGATGAATACTATTTTTTTTATTTCAATAATGTGTCAAATAAAAATTGGAATAATGGATAATTCACATTTTCAATATATATTTTTGGTAATTCAAGTTATTAACATGTTTGAAGAGAATAATGGAGAATGTATTCACATGATTGGTATGAAAAAACTAAGATATATATTATTATATATATATAATATTAATACTATGATTTTTTTGAGATATTTAGTAACCTATTTCAAAAATTTAGGCATACAATGTTTTAGATGGGTTATAAGGCCAATAATTTATGGACTGGTTTATGATGAAGTGTTATATTGATATATAATGATGTATTAAAACATGATAAATTGTGATAAAAAATTTATATGGATAATAATAGATGGATTGAAAAAATAATTATATTTATTGTTTAAATGATCTGTTAATTCATCATGAATGAAAAATTCACCTTCATTTTCTATTCTAAGAGATGATGTGGGAATTTATCAATGTAGAACCAAAGGGTTATATTGTGAATATATAATTTGGTTAAATCAAATATTTATATATATATATTTGAATTTTCTTCATCTTTAGTAAAAATGATCTTGAAATAAAAATGTTTTATAAGTTCAATCGTTTATAAAAAATTAAGTTCTTCTTATATCCTAATAGATTTATGGATTTCTGATGATTAAATTCTCCATTCCATGTTACCTATCACTCTCTAACAAAACATGATAAATAGACTTTTTTATATGTCCAACTTTTCACTTTCCACTTATATTCTCTAATGTCTAAACCTATTTATATGTTATATGGTGTTGGCATAATGTTTCTTATACTCCCTTTTTAAAGGAGATTTTATTATTCATTTTTACGATGTTTTATTAAATGAAGGATATGTTAAAGTATCAAATATTTACTGACATGAAAAAATTTAAAGATTGAAATTATTTTTATACGGGATAGAATATGACACCCTGATATTTATGATATTGTTATTTTTTAAATAATTTAACCATTTATTTATTTTTCATTTCACACAACACTGAATATAGATTCTTTTATTCTAAAGCACTATTTGTGTCTTCGATTAGATGCAATAATATGTCATAGTTACGCAATAAAAAAAACTACAATTTGAATTTGGTACACACAAAACAATGTTTTTATTCTATTAAAAATAATAATGATACCCTTTAATAGATTGAACCACAAGCAAGTCCTTGTTTTACTAAACTACAATATGCTATTAATATTATTATTAAAATATAATTCTAGTTACCAACTAGTAATTATACTAGAATATATGAATAATATTAAAAAATAGTCCAAATATGATCTAAAAGGGAATAAAAAATGAATCATGTGGTTGTAAATTTGTTATAAAGTAATTTAATAAATATTGGAGAATGAATAAATTACTTTTCTAAGAAAGCTGTTTTTTTCTATGTGAAAACACAATTTTATCTCCAAAAATTAATAAAAAATACTTTATATTAGTAATTTAAATATATTTTTTATATTATATTATATAAATATTTTTGATACACATCCAATATATTTTATAGGTATAAGATATGAATTAACAAAATTTTATAAATATAAATATGTATTTTTATGAATGTTAATTTTACTTCCTTTTAATAGAGAATCAATTTTAAATATTATTTTTTATACAAATATAATTTTTATTTGAAAAAAATAAACTTATTTTTTCAATAGGAATATAATAATTTAATTTCGATAATCTTTTTATATTTTTTATAAAGGATTTAGTTCTTAATGAATAGTGAATAACACTAAATTTTAGTTCATATATGTTTTTTTCATCAAATTTATATTTACAGTAACAATATATTTTATTTTGAATTTAATTTGTAATTAAATAAATTTTACATAAATTAATCAATTATATGATATTTTAATAAATATTACATTGAAATTGGATGTAAAAACATTTCAATCATTTGAATAATCTTACTTTGAAAACCTACTTTTTTCATATATACGGGACTGAATTTAAATTAATTTTTTCCACTTCTGGGATTATAATTCTAAAATATGTGATACATATTTTTAATATAGTAATTTTTAATTTTTTTTAGTTATAAATAGTTTTTTACCAAAAATATTATTTAAATTAAATAAAATGTATTACTATGATTAAGATAAAAATTATCTAAACAATAGACAAAACCATAAACATAAGGACCCAAATAACCCAAATACATGTCAAAATTCCATTTAATTTCTATATTTCAATGTAATAAACTATTTTCTATAATTTGGAACACAATTGGATCACATTTACAAGGGAAAAATTGTTCGATTTCCCTTTTAAAAAATTTAGAAGAAGCCACTTCTCCTCCACTATAAAAATGAACTCAACCCTAGCAATTATCCACCCATCTAAATCCCCTTAAATAACCCAAAATTTAATCAAATTATCTCACAAAATCCCACCCCCATTTTTTAATATTTCATTTAAAAAAAAACCAAACTAAGGAATACATTTGTGAAAACCAAGAGGAGTTTCCCAAAGAAGTGGGAACATCCTTCCTCAAGCTTCATAGATTTAATTTTTTTGTCCATCCAATAAACTCTTCACATTCCATTATTATATAATAAACTCGGTATCCAAAATTTACTGAGATATTTTTATTCAAATTTTTCTACATATAAATTCAAACACATACATATAATGGGAAACAAATATACAGTTCTTATCTATAGAGAACTACTGCCTCATGAAATGATGTAGTTTATTTTTCCATTACCACTTCCCATTATAGGGAATTATAATAGAAACTACATTTTTATATGATATATGTGTTATTTAGAATGTATTTATAACTTTTGAATTAATTAATAATACATAACTTCATGATTTGTTTTAATGTGATAACTATGATTGAGGACGTGTGGACTACCGCCTCCTCCATGAAATATCCTTCATTCACACTCTACACAGAAAGTATTAAAGATGGATTTAGTGAACTAATATGATTTATATTACACAATATTTATAATTTTATGATATTTTATATTTACATATTTTTAATTTACATTATTTTTATCAATACAACAATAAAATGGAAACAACATTCATGCATACATACATTATACCATCTCCATGAATACTGGATTTCATTTAATATTTATATATTTTATAGATTATGATAAATAAATATATAGTGAATTTATACGATGTTGATATCATTCTATAAATTCTATAAATAATTAAATCAACGTCTATGTTAGGGGATGATGAATTACAAGCCAAAACATATATAGAAAACAAAGAAGATATTACCTGAAATGTAACATTAACATATATTTGTAATAAAATGGGTAAAATAATGTAATAATAAATCTAATATGGTATCATATATAATAATATGTTTATGTTATATATTTATAATAATATTATATCTACTATATATGAGGTTTGAATGATTATAATTGAAGTCATTAATATTTTTCGTGTGACATAAACCATGTAAACCCATATTTATTTTATGTAGGGTGTATACAAAACATTTATTTTTTATATTAATTATATATTTAAATTTATTAGTAAATCTATTTCCATGTTCTTATAATTATTTAATTGGTTATATTTATCAAAACACACAAAATCGGTAATACAATTTTGTCTAAATTCACCTCCTTTGAGGAACATGTCTTATTATGCACCTATATTCTTCTACGAGTTATATAAACTTTCATTATATAAGTTATATCTTTTTTATACGTATTTAAATGATATTTTAAGATTCATTTATTTTTATTTTCGTACATTTGAATTATAATTCAATGTTACCAATTGATTAGAGTTTATTATAATAATATTTTTGTTTAATGGGATTGCTTAGGGTTATACATTGATTGATGATACCTTAGGATTCATAATTCATGAAAAATAATTAATTTTATTCTCCTATATTTATCCATGATACAATCAAGTGCTAAATCTATTTTTCCACTCCTGGGAACTTAATAAAATTAATAATGTGTTTTTTATGAAAATAACATTTATCTCCCTCTTCGATTAGAAATCGGTGTCACATCAAAATCATGTTTTCCAAAAATATTTTAAAAAAAATTATATTATTATCATTGGATAATTATAAAAAAATTTAACCCCTATTTTTCTATTAAAAAATATTTTGTTAAAAAAATAAATTAACTTTTTGTTTCCCAACCGAGACAATTATCAAAACATTTTATAGCTCAAATGGAATGTTTCTCATCCACGTATTTATCATCTATCATAAACATCCTCCAATTGTATATTTCTTTTCAGGTTTAAACAATTTATTTATATGATTTTTTTTTCCAAACGTTAATTACATTCATTTTTGTTAAAGAGATTTTAAACAAAAAATATTTTTAAACAAATGATTCTGGTTTAACTTTTTTTGTAAAATATTTTCAATCATTACATTATCTGTTTTAATTTGGTAATTTTTTATGAAAATTATTTCAATGAATAAAAAGTTCATATATATTTTTTCCATGTATTCTTGATGAAAAATATTTTCAAAAAATGTTCATTCATTCTTTATAAGATTCAATGTATTTTTAATGTAATGTTGTTCAAAAAAAATTCATTATTCTTTTATACATTTTAATGGAAAATTATTTTCCAATTTTATCAATATTATGTATTATATTTCAATGGAAAATAGATATGAATATGTTTTTAATATTAATTTGTAATTTTTCAAGAAACAAATATTTTAAAAATGATTTTAATGATTACTTTATAATTTTTCGAATTGATTTTTAAAGGATAAATTTTTAAACACGATTTTAACATTCTTTAATATGTTCTAAATTGAAAATGTTTTCAAAATGATTTATATTTAAAAGAAAATTTCTTGTATAAGAAATTATATTTTCTTGAATAAATGGTTTTAAAGTATCTTTCCAAATTAATTTTCATTTAATATTTCATTCTTCTGTAGTACTCATTCCTTTTTGAGAAAATGATGAAAAGGATTCATTCATTTTAACACCCCGAATGGATTATGTTTTTTTGGAATGATGTTTATAAAACTCATATCTCTTTTATGATTTATATTTTTATTAAAATTGTATCTCAATAATGATTTATATTCTTAGGAAACCCATTTCTTTTAAAAGACTATACTTTAGAAAATTATTAAGAAACTTGTATATTTTCGATAGATTTTGATATGATTACATGTTTATGATACACATTCCATTTCTTTGGTTATGATAAGTATGTTTATTATTTTGGGGATCATGTATGTATGATTTTTCTACGAGTTTTGTGGGAATTATATATCCCTCTAATACATTGGGTAATGATTTATATATCCTAAGATAGATATAGATGTAATGGTAAGTGAACTAGATTTAGAAAGGGACATTGTCCTTACAGATGGTCTTTTGAGTTAACCTTGAGTACTAAAATTTTAATGGGAGTAAAGTAGGACTACAATGATTGTATGGGTATTATACCCATACAAATAAGATGGAATTGGATGAAATCATATTAAAACTAATGAAATCATTATATATTCTTATATGTCTTACACAATGTCTTGGTATTATTACAATGTTATGTTAACTTTTATTATTCAATTTAATACCTTATAATTCAAATGTTATGAACATAAAATATTTATGACATGACTTATGTATGTAATATTTGATATGCATGATATGATCTTAAAATTTTATTATCATGTTCTCGTACCCTTATTATTATGTTATTCTTATGTAACTATTTTGTTTACCCTTAATGAGAATCAGAGCTTACCCATTTCTTATCATTCCATTCCATAGGTTCTGAAGAATGTTTTTGAGTAGAATAAAAAATGGAGAATATATTTTTGACAAAAATTTATGAACTTTCAAAAATATATATAAATTTGTCCCAATTTTCAAAATACAATAAACTATTATAGTCTTCAAGATTTTATTTTTTTCATGTGATGAATATAAGAGATGTTATTTTAAATAATAAACTCACACAGGGCTAAACCAAAGGATTAGAAAAAATAATGGAAATAATATACCAAATAAAATTACTTTGATGTGTTTTTTTGGATTTATAGAGGATATTTAGTACCAATTGTATGAATCCTTACACATTTATAAATATCACATCTCTTTATTATAATTTATGATACATATCATTAAATTTATTGAATTAAAACCCTAAATCAAAATTACAATTAGTTGATCATTATTTATTTTGAAATGATTAATATTAAAATTTTATTAATTATTTGTATCTTTTAATTAATATTGTTTTTTAATGGATGTTAATGTGATTCAGAACACATCTTCTAATATTTATATAATCCCCTCTATAATTTTCCACTCATTTTACATATAAAAATCCTCCCATATTTTTTTATCTACATATGTGGACATCAATTATTTCAAAATATATATAGTCAATGGATTATATAACATTATTATTTTTTAAATACTATGATTATGAAAAATTTAATTAAAAAATAATGGGTACTTGAAAAAATCCATTAATTTCAATTATTATATTCCAATTTTATTTTGTGGACATATAATTCAATGTATTGTTTACTATTTAAAGTATATACTTTTCTTGGAAATGTGGAATGTTTATATATAATATTATGTGTAATTTTTTAAATAATAAATTGTAATCTTACCATATCATTTTTAAAATATTTTCAAAAAATTAATTTTATTTTCAAATTTATTTAATTCATTGTAAAAATATAACCATTAAAATATGACTATAAGATTACATGATCAATTGTATCTTACACAACCACACAAAGCCGACCCAAATTTTTTCATCTCCCTTACCTACCATCAATGAATTTTTTTTTTAAAAACCATATAAATATTTGCAATATAAGAATTTTATGTCACCTTTAATACAATAAACATCCATGATTATTTATATTATAAATCTGTCTCATCAATGTTAGGTTGTCTCAATGTGTCATGTCAGAAAAAATATGTCAACTATGTAAAATATAATTAAACATCAAAATACTAACATGATATCACCCTAATCTTGTATCAATAAATGAAATAAATTTTACGTCGTCTTATTCAATATAATATTTTTAAAAATATAAGGGACGTAACCATAATATGTTTAAATCTTATGCAAGATTATTTACTGTCATTATGGAAACTAATATTTATCTTCCCACTGAATTTATGAATATATAAAATTATTTTATGTTATTTATATAATTCATTTGACATATTTTTCTATAGATTTTCCATAAATATATAAAATAATTATCTAGGATATTTCGACAAACATATTTTTGGGGTGAATAGAAAACATTATATAATATCACTAATACGACATAAATGAACATCTTCACCACTCTAGGAATCTTATTCATGATTCATTCAATGAATATTTAGTCATTTATGCTTATTACATGGATTTTATAAACATTATAAAAAACAATAGATTATAAATAAATTCCACATGAAATAATCTTACTATCCGCATACACATTCACTAACAATGATAAGTAATCTATAAATGCCATGGATATTAGAATATTAACTATTTATACATTCCATTATATCCTTCCAACCCTTATTAAATGATAATGAACATTTATCCCCCTCATAAATTTTTTGTTTTATATTTTAAATTATTTTCGAATTCACCATTACACTATTTTAATTGAAACAAAATACTACCACCTCACTATGTTTTTTTAAATAAATAACTAAATAATACAACTTCATGAAAGATTATCTATTGGAGAAATATCATTTATGATCCCCAGTTTCTAGAAAACACATAAATATATTTTAGAAATTTTATAAGATATTTTATAAATACGAGTTAAAATATTTCATTATGTTTATAACAAATTGAACATATAAAAATACTTTATTGATATTCCTTATGTAAAAAATTATGTAAAAATAAAGTATGTTTCAATAAATTAATCATGAATGTCACCATTTGATGTTTCATCATTATAATACATATTACAAGATATTGAATCAAATTATACACGTACTTCATCTTATATTTATCTATATTATCCAAGATAAAATGATACTTTATATTAATGTGATTTTTTTATAATAAATTATAATATTTTTTATAATATGGTAAAATTTTATCTATATTTTTTATTTAGAATAGTGGGAAACACTTCATTAATTTCATTAATCATTTTAAATATTAAAATCTGTATTGGACATGAATGAGGTTTGGAAATATGTTAAATTTCAACTAATGTAAGAAAAAAAACCATAGTTAATTTTTACCAATAATTAAAAAAAATTCATTATAAAATAATATACAAAGAATAAACTATATATATTCACTCAATCCTTTTAAAACATAATTTGTACTCTATAATAACACTAACTCCATTATACCTCTGCGGAAAATAAAAAAATTACATTATAACTTATTTGTATCATTTATTTTTCATTCATAATGATGTAATTGAATTATTATAGGGTTATATTAATATCCTGTATTTTGATACAAATAATGCACAATTTTGGTCATTAACACACTGATATATAACAGGTGTTACATTAATTTACAATACTGAAAAATATTTACTAAATTAACAACATTGTATCCTTAAAGTATGATTTTGGTGGAATTTCATTTCAAAACATGATAATCCCTAGGTCAAACCTTTCAAACTATTCATTTTTATATTTGGACTATGAAATAAAACTGTTAAGTTATCCTTGTGTAATATAGAGTGAAAATAAAAATATAACTAAAAAATAATGAATATCTCAAAATCTATATTCATAAAATAAATTAATTATATAGATTTAAATTCACTAAATCCTCAATAAGTTATACAATTAAAATATATTAGTAACGTAATTCTATTTTTACAGTACTAAATAAAATAGATACTGTTCTTAAGTACTTTATATTGAAATTACATACGTTCCAGAAATTAATCCAGTATATAATAACCTGAAATAGTAGATTAGACTAGCCTATATATTGAATTATGTTATCAAAAAATGTTACCAATAATGTAACATCATCTTACTATTTTAATGTATTCTTAATACCCACTTTTTTATCATGCTTTATATGGGTTTTTATTGGAGTTGTTTTGGGTGAGAAAATTGAATACTTACAAATTTTTGGGATACTGCACTGATGGAGCAAGGTGTTCCAAAACAATGCACCATATCAATAAAAACCAGGTAAACCTGAATAGTGTCATTTTTCATAGATTGAACGTAGATTTTAAAACCATGAACCAACTTTATAGAATCTATGAACCTTAGAAAAAGGGGTGCATGATTGGGTGTTGGTTTTGTCTAACAATGGGGTCCATCCAAGCTTACTATTCGTACACATTTTTTATATGAAAATTGTTTTAAAATTACCAAAACCCACCTTTTAGGACCTCGATGGTCTTGTATGATCCCATAGATATTTCTTCATCCCAGGAGTCTAACAAGAGAAGTTTTTCTCCTCTATAAACTTTCAGAGGATAATCTATTCTTGGAGATAAATGTTTAATCTTCTCCAAGTTAGTTTCCACTTCATGTTTGCTTCGTCGTGTTTTATATATTATCCTCCCTAGGGTTTTTTGGATTTAAATAATATTGGATGATATAATAAAACTTCTATAAGATCTTGGATGTAGGTGTGATTACCAGATTCTGTTGTCATTGTTCATCATTGGTGAATCCCGATTAGGGTTTGGAGTTTCAAGATCTCATGATCCTGGGGTAGGTGGTTCTACTTTGATTGGACTATTTGAATCACCATAAATTAGTTGATTTAAATTTAATTTTTTGATTGATATTAAATTTTTTAAAATTAAATTAAATTTATTTATTAAAAATACAATTTTACTAAATTTGGGGCTTTTGTTTTGGAATTGTAATTTTTCATGAATTTTTTCAAACACACCAATTCCAATGAATTTGGGTGTGTTTATAGAAATTAATGAAATTGGTCAAATTTTAACTTTTAAAAAAACATTATAATTTAAATCATTGAATTTAGAATACGAAATTGAATTTTTAATAGATTTCAAATTCTTATATATGGAAAATGGATTGAAATAATTTGGATATAAACCCATTGTTTTTATCATCAGAAGGAATTTTTTTTTCAAAATCATGTTCTACTTTTAAAATGGAAATATGGAATATATGAAATAGAGAATGATATGAATTTTATTTTAAGCTATCTTAATGTAAATTTTATATAATTGATTTTTTATTAGAGAACATGAAAGCATTATGTAGTTAATGAGTAATTCAGACAACACTCTATGATTTATAACATTTGAAAACATGAATTCAGCATGTTACATCAGTAGTGGGATAGTGACTATTTCCTCTTGAAAAGTGTCAAGGTGATGTTTGTATACACATATTTTTTATCAACTTTTGTTTGTGGAGTTCAATATACTGTAATCGACATACATTTTTGAAGATAACTATATTTCATTCTTATTTACATTTGAGATATAAATTACTACCAAAGATGTAAATTGTTTTACATGCCTTTTGAATTTATATAAACTATTTAATATAAAATTTACATTGTTCCATTTCTATAAATTATTTATAATATTTGAAATGTAATGAATGATTTGTTTAAATATACTTTTTAAAATAAAATTTTTTTTATTTAAAATAGATATACCATTGTTTTGTTAATTAAATGGTTCTACAAATTATGGAATCATTGGCGAGACCCTAATATGAATTTATATCACAACCAAACAATGCTTTCTTGTGTTTGTAGATAATCTCATTCTATTTTGTAGAAGGGGTAATGAACTACTAATAGGTGGTTCTTGTTGTGTATTCATCAACATAGAGTGTTTCATCTATTCGGACATGTGTTATATATACAGGTTTTCAGGAACATTTCACATGTACTTTTGGTTTTTTGTAGAAGTCTCTCATATGGTACAATTATCCATGTAGTGATTTTTTATGTATACTATATTTTTTATTATACAACCACAATGTTTTTAATAATATTATATTGTACTTTCATTTTGTAAGATTTCAGGATTTAGTCGCCATCTCTTGGTTATTAGGAATTAAATTTGGGTAGTGTATGGAGTTGATTGGTTATTGGGTTTCCATAGTACCTTGGAAAGTTCATGACATAGTGCTATTAGAGGTCTAGGTTGATCTTCTTATTCTGATGTGAGTATGCAGTTGTGTATTCCTGTCTGGATCGTGGAGGTTGTTTTGATTGATTTTTAGGCCAAATATCACTTCAATGATCATCAAGATGTTATGTGTGGTTATGGAAATATTTCATGAGTATTATTTCTAGTATTTGAAATTACTATGGCTTGAATATATTAAAATCAAAAGCCTATTGTCTATATATTTGGAATAATTTTCCGGTGTTTCCCTCATTGATTTTTAACCTGCTTTCTTTGGTGTTTTCTATTGATTTTTTGTAGTATCATGCCTCTAATATGATACAAAAATCAAATCAAAGAGGATGTATCTACTGAAATTTTATGAGAGAATCCTCATGTGTACTCGATACTAGTGGAGGTGATCTTGCGTACTTCTATGATTTGGGATAGGAACCCCCACCAGTTCCTGTTATGAATCCAATGGTGGAAACTATGGGGGGTAATCACCCGAATCATTCAAATGACTTCCTTTAACAAAATACAATTGTGTTTCAATGATATAATTATCTTCAATATGCATTGGAATGGTTGATCAGGATTTAGTTCTTGTTTGAATCCTTGGATACACATAATGAAATCAAGGTGAAGCGTGCTAGCTACCTACTCAAAGGACTAAGAAAGTGATGGTGGGACACTATGGTGATAGTGAAGAATAATAATGTATTAGGGTGTATGGAATTAAAATATATTTTCATCAAATATATCTATCTAGAGTTGATGGTTTGTTCAAGGCTTCTGATTTTTTCAAGATTCATTGTGATGACATAACCTTGAATGAGTGTTTAAATTTTTTATAGAGCCATTATATTTTGTACTTGAGATTGTATCAAGTGAAAATATGATGAGTCGACATATTGAGTTGGGAAATCAATTATATATTATCTCTTTGGTTTTAAAATTGAAGATTCCTTCTGATAATGAGGCACTGGATAGGGTTTTGATGGTAGAAATGGACATGGATGGCCAATTAATGTAGTTGATAGATTTATTACCTTCTAATGGAATTATGACATTCATTAAATGAAAGTTTATGAGTGATTATTCTCATGGTGATTCTTGATAATATAACAATTATAGACCACCTACAGTTCCTAAAAGAGGTCCTTTGATTTTTTTACTAGTGTGGAATCCTTGGGAATTCAAATATGGTTTTCCCTGAGGCACTAATGATATCTTGATGCTATAGATGGTTGGATAACATAATGATGTTATTCCATGTTTATTAAACTATTCATAGTGGCACGAGGTCATCATGACCTACCAAAACCATGGGGTAATGAGATTATTCATGTACAAGTGGGTTCCAACAATAGGAATCTAGAACATAGATACTTCACCAAGTAGAAGAGTCTCTAAAAGAAGCTGGTATTGGTCCAACTATTGTGAGAGTTATCATTATTACATCATCATCATTGGTGAGACCTCTATTTTATAATGGTTCATATCATTCATTTATTTCAACATTTATATGTAATCTATTAAATATTAATATAAATATTTTACCAAATGTAATGGATATTAACTCACCCCTTTGAATGACGAGTGAGTGGAGCCTCTATAGCCCTACTTGGGTGATTCTTGATCAAATTTTGAGCATACTGGGATATTTCTTTCCCTCAACATAAAACCACTTGATGTTATTTTTTAGGATGGATTATATTATTTCTAATATATCTTGGATTGTTTGTTATCGTTGAAGTTTCTCTTATCAACACCCGATGGAGTCTTCCCTGTTTTAAAATGAGAATGTGACCTAAGGTTAGGCAGAGTTATACCATATTCTCTTGGGTTTTGGAAGGTGGTATATTTTCTTTATTTTAATTTAGATTGGGAATTTTTGAGCATTTATATCACAACAGTTTTCATCGAGTTTCCCGATGGACTCCCATATAGAATCTCTAGTTTTCCACCGGTATGGGTGGTAGAGTATTCTATATAATTTGAGTATGGAACTCAACGCTTTATTTACCTTTTATGAAATGTAACCAGTTAAAATGGAAGTGTTTAAGAATCTGTAGGGTGATATTTTAGAGAAAGGATTTATATTCCTTTGTCTGTAACATTGGATTGAACCGATTTTCTTTACTAAGAATGCTTATGGTTCCCTTATCCTTTGAATTGATTTCCAAAACTCAATAGATCGTTGGTAAAGAACAAATTACAATTTCCACAAATTGATGAACTATTTGACCAGTTTAAAGGGTTTAAGTGGTTCTTAATGATTCATTATCAATAAAGTTACCATCAGTTGATGATAAAATTATATTACATTAAATAAACATCCATTCATGGAATGTACGACCATTAGGAGGAAATTGTCATGAAATTTCGTCAATCCAATTATCCTATTGTTTTCATGGATTTAATGAGTACTATTTTCCCTGAGTATCTTGACACATTTCTGGTAGTCTTTATGGATGAAATCCTAGTTTACTCAATGCATGAGGATAATCATGTGAATCATTTGGGAGATGTTTTGGAATTATTGAGAAATCAATTATATTATTCCATGATATCCAAATGTGCTTTATAGATTCATATGTATATTTTTATGGATCATATGTCTTCCTGACATGGTATCTCAGTTGATCCTAAAATGGTGATGTTTGTTATGACTGAGAGAAATAAAAAAAAGTTTTCAAGAATTGTATCTTATTGGGTTTATCGTGATATTATTATATGTATGTAAATAACATCTTATATTTATCTAGTTTGATGACTTATCTATCTAGAAATGGAGTAAAATTATCTTGGGATGAAAAATGTCAAAGTTCTTTTTCTAAGAATAAATGCCTTTTGAAAAATGAAATAGTGTTGTCTCTCCCATAGGTTGGAAAAGGCTATGTGGTATTGTAATATACATAGGGTTCATATTTGTATAGGATTTTTAAGTAGTGAGATCATGTCATTTCATTTGGCTTTAATAAACATATGAAACATGAGAATAATTACCAAAACCATGACCATAAACATTCAACTATGATGCAGATAAATATGAGTTCACATCATTACTGTTAAGGAGAAATATTTACCATGTATTCAAACCATAAGATCTGGATTCATATCCTCTCTAAAAAAATAATAAAATTTTCCAAAGGGTTGGGGTGGAAAACCAACAATGTTTTAACATCAAAATCACTTATAAAATGGAGAAAAGGGAATGAATTCATACATGATTTGATCTTGGATATTCCAACTCATACTATGAAATAGTCCTCAGAAGAGTGAAACTTTATGGCTCTCTTTTCACAGTTTCATATTGGATTCTAGGAATCATGGGCCTAGTTTTGTTGTCAACTGTTTAGTTGAAAAACCCTATTCTATAGATGATTCTTTAGGAACAAAGTCTTGATGATGAGTTATGAAGAATTATATACTCTATTTATGATGGGATAACTATTCTTGGATGGTCATTCTCCACTGAGGAAATTATATACTATTATATTTATTTTTGTTGAGCTGTTATTTATATGGAATGTTGTGATAGTGTATATCTATAAATACATTAGAATTGTTGACCCAATATCTATAAATATGATCAATAACATGCACTATAGAGTCTAATTTCTATGTACGAGATGGGGGAATTACTGAAATTGTATCACATTTTTATACATCCCTTAATGTTAAGGTGGAGAATCAAAATCCATAAGGATTTATTCATCAACATTCAATTTTAACATGTATATAGAATGAAATCCCTATGGAAATTTATGTTGGGTTCCCATGTACCTAGTGAGTAAGAATGTGATATGTGATATAATCGATAAAAAAGTCACATCACATTATAAATATTCAAGATTCAAAAAAATCCGAGTTGTTGGGAAATCTATATCTGAATGATATTTTTTACTTTCATGGAGTTTTATCATTAATATTCTCTGATATGGATCCTCATATCCCATCTCATTTTTGGAGAGGTCTTCAAGAGGCCTAAGGACCTCAGGTCTGCATGGTCTTGACATATCATTCACAGTTGTATGACAATGATTAATGATCTATAAATATTCATAAGGATATGAGTAGATCTAGTGTTCATGAAATTGGTGGGGATTGGATGACCATTTGGGGAAGGTTGATTTTTCTTGTAATAATAGTTACTAGTTTTCAATTAGATTTACTCCTTTCAAGGCCATGTATGGCCAACCCATCATATCTCTAATGTGTTGGTCGAAGATTGGTGAATGTTAAATTGCTCGATAGTGATTGGTTTAAGAGATGATAGAAAAGATTAAGTTTAATAATAAAAATATGTTAATGTCATAAAGTATGTATAATTCATATTTTTATCATTGTTATAGACCATTGAAATTCTCAGTTGGGTATTAAGTGTTCTTCAATGTATCGTCTTGGATAGGTTATTAATGGCATGGGCAGAAAGGGAATATTTCTCTTTATCTTATGGAACCTTTATATTTTGTTTATCAGGTTTGAAATATTGTTAACTATTTTTCACTTCCACCATAGTTGTTGTTGATACATAATTTGTTCCATGTATCTCACCTATAGAAGTGTCTATCTGATCCATCTCATGTTCTGAGCTGAAGTGATCCTGATGTTGAACATAATTTATCTATGATTGAATGGCCAATAATGATTGTTGACTATGAAACCATGGTATATTGTGGGAGGAATGTAACATTAATTCAACTTCTATAGATTCAAGGTTCTGTTTCCTATTGGACATACGATATGGAGGCACTCATCAAATAAAAGTTTCCATATCATTTGGAATGTAAGCTTCTTAGTATGATTTTTGGGGCAGAAAGTTTCTATAGGGGGTGTATATAAAATTATGTTAAGTTTTTAAGGTATTAATTAACACCAATTTTCATCATTCTTTAGGTTTGTATTCATATAATGTTTTTTAGTTGACAACATTCGGAATATTGCGTGTTTTGGGATAGTTCATAACATACACATAGATTTCCCAAATTTTTTCCATCTCTATATATATAATGATAACTATGATAGTGGGATTTTATATAACTACCACATTGCTTGAAAAATAGTAAACCTATATAGTATAAATAATGGAATTTACAAAGAGGGTTCATTCTTGGGGTGCATGGTTTGGTCTATCAGCGTGTCCTTTCCTAGCTTACCATGTGTATTGTTTTTTTTAACCAAACAGGGTCTAAAAATTCTTAAAACTCGCCATTTAGATCCTAAACAAGAATCTATGACCCTATAGTGATTTATTATTCTCCGGAGGATCCTAAGAGAAGTTTTTGGACCCTATACACCCTTATATAAGATAATCAAAGTTATGAGAACGTGTTAATTTTTATCGGAGTTAGTTTACTCTTCCAGTTCCCTTCCTCTTTCTATATCTCTTATTCTACCAAGGATTTTTTGCATCACCATTCTATTAGAAGATCTAATAAAATTGTGAAATATCTTTTACATTTCTGTGTTTCCAAAATTATGTTTTATTTATTCTTCATTTTTGAATTCTGATTTAGGTTTGGCATTTTGATATCCAATGATCTCAAGGTAGGTGGTACTATTTTGATAAGATAATTTAATTAACCATAAATTTCATTATTTAAATTAAAATTTTTCATTTATATACAATTGTATGAAATTTAATTCAATTGATTTATTAAAAACAAAAAACAAATGAATTTGAGGGGTCGGT
Organism: Viscum album; assembly: GCA_963277665.1. Lineage (NCBI taxonomy): Eukaryota > Viridiplantae > Streptophyta > Magnoliopsida > Santalales > Viscaceae > Viscum > Viscum album. The sequence continues at coordinate 490,274,119 of OY728122.1, forward strand.
TTGGATGTTTTATTTATTGTTTTGAATTTGGGAAAACCAAAAATTCACTTGAATTTGGGAAAACCACAAATTCACTTTAATTTGGGTGTGTTTATGGATATTTATAAAATTTGTGGAATTTTATTTGGGGAATTATATTGTGAAATATAAATCGATGAAATTAAATATTGAAATTTATTTTTGAATTTAATTCTAACTTGTATATGATAAAAATGTATTCAAATTATTTTGGTAAAACAAATTGGATTTATCTTGAAAATGAATGTTTTATATATAATACCATTTGGGTTTTAAAATGTTTATTTGGAATATTTGTAATGTAGAATAGTAATTAATTCCTATTGATCATTGTCAACGATTCATGTGTATACTCATATTTACATGTCACCTATAGTGTGTGGATTATTATATCCTAGAACAATCATATCATTAAGGATGACTATAATTTTTCCTTTTAATAATTTATATATAAATGTATTATAATGTTTGTAAAATTATATACAAGATTTCAAAATTTATGGTTTTTTAATTTGAAATGTATATTAATGAATTTTTAATGTATTTAAATCAATTGAAATGTAATGTATGATTTTATTAAATATGTTTTTGAAATTATGGAGTTGATTATTAAAAATTGAAATCTATTTATTTGGTAAAGTAAATGTTTACATCTATTCTAGAATCCTTGTTGAGACCCTACTAGGCTTTAAGCTAACACCTTTTTTCCTTCTAATGTTTTTGGATTGTCTCTTTCCAGGTTAGAGAAGTGCTAATGCACCACATTGAGTAGGTTATCACTGTGGATTCGTGGACATGAATAGTTGCATCCATTGGGACATGGGTTATCTATCATATTTTATAATACTTTTGTATATTAATTTGGGTAGTTTATACCTGAATGAAATTTCATACACTTCTCTGTGTTCATTTTCTCTTGTATATGTATAGACTTGTTTATCTTACTTTTTCAATGTTTGTGAAAAAAACATTCCCACGTCTATTTTTTATGAATATAGGATTAATTATAAACCCATGATGATTGGGAATTAACTTTGGGATATGTCAGAAACAGATCTATTATCATCTTACCAGGGTACGTAGGCTTGTTCGTGACACATATCATAATTCATGATAAATTAATCATGTTATTTAAAATATAATAATTTTTTTCAGTTATGATATCCATGATATCACTATTTGGTATGTATCATATTTTTTTATTACAGTAATATGAGTTTGAATAAAAAATTATATATTTTTGACACCTTTTTGGGTTATACGGTTAGGGTGATCAATCCCCCCATCATTTAAAAAAGAACCATGTGGGTTAAAAATAAATTCAATAAATTTCATGGTTAGGTTCATGGTTAGGGTAAATGTGTGGATATACCATGATCACACATAATATTTTCTTCATTTTTATTTCTTATGTCATATTTCACATAAATATCAATTCATCTACACATGCTTAAGAGGATTCTTAAGATATAACTCATTCAACATGACTCATCTCTGGAGATTTAATTAAGGTCGATTCAACTATTTTTATTTTTCCTCGTTAGTATGATCCAATTACATTCATAAAAATTTTCAATTATATCTATGTAATTAATTTTAATTCACAAATTTTATTATGGAATCTATGGGGTCTAAATTTGACTAAAATTAATTTCAGGCTCAATCTATTTTTATTTCTTATTCCTTATTTTATAATTTATTTTTAACATTTTTAATGTAATGAAATTATTAATCATTTAATGAATCAAAGAATACTATTTCGATAAATAAATTTATATTTTTTAATATAATAATTTTTTCAATGTGGTTTTTTATAAATTTACTATATATACCAAGTTTATAAGATGGTATTATATTATTTTCTTATTTCAATATGATTTTTATTTGATATAAAACAAGTAATCAAAATAATGTAAAAAAATTTGATTATATATTTTTTCTATTTATATATTTTATTAAATATAATAAATAATATTTTTATTTATTATTTATATTTTCTTGGGGAATATATTATTTTAAATTATAATTGGAGGATATAAATATTTTTTATTTATTAGAAATTTATATAATCTTATTTTAAAATGAATAATTTTTTATGTGTAATAATATACCCATGATGTTACACCTTTATTATAGTTTTTGTGAATGATAAATTATATTCTGATTAATGGTAATTATTTAAACAAAATGTATGTTTCATTAAATAATTCATAGAGGTTAGATATGATTTTTTTATAATTTTATAATTGGTTATTATCATTGAATTATAAAACATCATGTTTATCATTAAGTATTTAAAATTTATTCTTATGACAATTATATTTTGATATTTTGATATTTTGATTATAATCTATATAACATATACCAACAATATAAAATTATTTTCATTCTTGGGTGGTGAAGTTTTTTATTATACTTTGAGTAGTTCAATATTTTTTTTGTAGTTTGTTAGAAAACATGAACTAAAGTTTATTCAGCTAGTTTATGATTAATGTCTTGTAAGTGGATTATATTTATTCATTGATTGGGTGTCTGTAAACATTAGTTTTGTATAAAAAATAAAGTATTTATCACATGATGCATAATTATTGTTGCATTAATGATACCTTTTATCCATGGAATATTTTGTTTATGTTTTCATAATTAATATAGTATCTAAAGAATATGATAAAAGTATAGTTCTTATTGTAATTTGATTTCATAAAAGTATATGATATTTTCTTCTTTATAATTTTAAACTATAAGGTATTGAATTAATTTATAAATGTAATATTATATAATTATTAATTCTATACTATGTAGAATATTTTTCATATATAAAAAAAATATTATTGTGTAGGTATAATTAGTTTCATTTCATTTTTGTAGAGGATGAATTTGAATTTAATATAATGGATGATCTTGTAGATTTTTAGGTAATGAAGGACTTAAGATTTATTGTATGATCTTATGATACATGTATATTGTTATTTTTTACTTAATTTGACAAATATATTTATTTTAATACTGAAATAATCATATATATTGGATACCCAACCCCTTTTATCATTAAATTTTGTTTAATTAATAACTTTTTAAATGTTCCTTATATTCATAAAATAGTTTCTTTTATGATTATTATCTATAATACCATATTCTATTTCGTTCATGATATTATATTTTGATAAAAAATATATTATTAATTTTTTAATATGAAAATTATATATTCCCTATTGTAACGTATCACATTTTTGGGATATTCCTGCCTATTTTATGGGAAGAATTCATCATTTATTTTAATCAATATTTTGGTAAAATAATTTCATTAGGATAAGAAGGATTATTTAAACACTATTTTGTAGAATATTTTGTTGTATAATGTTCATCATGAATTTTGAGAATCCTATTCTTATACCAGTATATAGTAACCTGTGTTGGATCATATGAAAATTGTATTAGAGAATTGGACTAAATATGTTTTTTGGAAACTATCTACTAATGAGATGGGATAATATTTATTTATGGGTAATATCATATTAAAATTATAAGACATTATTTTTTATTGATAATAATTTGGTTCTAATTTGATTTAATGAATGTGTATTTTATTCTTTGGAATGGTATTATTACACATTTCTGAGATATTTTGGTTTAATTTATTTATAGCCATATGTATTAAATTTCAAGGATTTATCATCAAATTTACCTTTTATAAATGGAAATGGTTTGAATTTATAGATATGAATGATTATGGATCACATTATATTGACCATTAATTTTTTAAAATGATGTTTTCAATGTTATAGAATGGGACAAATAGTTATATGTATGATCAGGCGGAACTTGGGTCCAAACCATGCATAGTATAATTTAAATTATATCTATTATAATGTTTCATCTAATAGCATAAAGTGTAAATTGAACAATTTATTATATAAATTATTTTTTAAGGAGATACTTTTCATTATTAGAAATTCCTTTTTATAAATTTATAGTAACATAATTTATCCAAAAAAATCATTTATCAATATATAGTGTCTTACATCACAGAATATTTCCTAGGAATCCTCCTGAGTGATAAAAAATTATATTATAAAATTTTAATTATGATTATGATTTTTATGATATAACTCCTCATACTACCCAATATAAAAGAATATACTTTTTTCCTAGCCAATTTAAATCATATGATTATGATCAAAATTCCCATAGCCTTAGTCCTCTCATTTTTAGAGGTGACCAATATCATCATTTTGTAAAAAAATGGTTATATATTATGAAAAAAATATCATATTCTTTCTAAATGAATATTATTAATATGGTTCAACATAAAATTTTAATTATTCTAAACCCTAAAAAAATGTGGGGTCAGTTTGTTGTTCAAAAAAATGATTAATATTTTTTCCTGGATTGATTTTAACAAAAAATATATAAAATAATTTTACCCAAGGATGATAAAATTATATTACTATAACTAATTATAATATATCTGACAGGGAAATGAAAATTTTATGAAGTATTTAACTCATTTAATTGTTCTTAAATAAATTTTGATTTCTCTTTCTAAGATATTTGATTTTAATTTAAAACAATAATTAATTTTAAATAAATTTGAAAACCATTCAAAAATTTACGTGATAAAACTGACACTATATGAAATTGAAATAGATGAGGCTCATATGGTGGAATTTTATGTGGATATAATATATAGAGTTGATAGTTCTTATTATTCAATTTGTAGAATTTGGGGTGTATTTAATGGAAAAAAAGGATGGGAAATGAGTATGGAAGTGATGTAGTGTTAATTTAATGTGAGTATTTATATACTATCCATCATCACTTATAGTATAAAAATATATATTCTACTGTGTCGGTGTATCATATGTACATTTTATGATATAATTCATTTATTTTCCTTGGAATTTGTATTCCCGTTCCTGTAAAGGTAATATGTTGATGAAATTTTGGACAAAACCTGTGTAGAAGAGTGTTATAAACTGTCATTTATGAAAGGAAACCAAACTTCTATAGATGACATTAGAGAAGATAGATGTTATTTTACACCACAATGTTGCGTATGTTCGTCAGTAATCCAAAACTAGTAATTAATGAGTGAGCTATAATTCAGTTGGAATTCAAAAACCCAACATAAATTTTGCTAACTTTTTTCTTGTAGAGACCTACTAGGTGTAAATCATAACTGTATTTTGTAACAACCAATGATTGAATGTTTTTTTGAATAAATTTAATTTATTTTATATCTTTAGTTTCAATATATTCCATGGTATTATTTCACTACACACTACACTGGTATAACTTTCAATACATGCAATATTGAGTTTTATGAAAAACATGATATATTATCAATTAAGTTATTTATTGTAAACCATTATAACATAGTAATTAAACATAGTGATATGAATATTAATAACTTATTTTAAAATATAATGGAATATTTTTTAATATAATGAAATATTATTTATAAAAAAATACATAATTTATGGTAATGTCCTTATATATTTCGAAATTACAATTATCTCAGAAAATGGTTTTTTAATATTTCTATAAAAAAATAAATTTTTGAATGCTAATAGAATTTTTTTTAATAAAATAGAAATAATTTTTTTATATCATAATTTCAGTGTTTTATTTTGGTAGATATTTTGTATTTTTAAGAAAAGAATGTTTTTTAATTAATACTGAATAGTACTAAAATTTAATTGAAAATTTCCATTTACTTTAATATAATTATAATGTTAAATTATATTTTATATGGGTTTAAATTTATATTATATTATATTATAAAAGTTTAAACCAATTTAGTTCTTTTTAATCAATTTCATATCCAAATTTCATATTGATAATTTATAACATTATGATCATTTTCAATTTAGAAAAATATTTTATAGTCACATATTCAAGGTTAATATTAAATTTATTTTATCAATATATATGAATGTGATATATAAAAATGAATTCTCTATTTGGAATGACAATAAATAATAATTTCTAATATGACCATCTTATTTTTTTATCATATTTAATAGTGAATATAGTAGAAATTAATTACATATAATATTGTTAAAAATTGGTTTATAGGGCGGTTATAATGGGTGCGCCATCAAAAGGCGGCAAAACTGCATTTTTTTAAAAATACTTATTTTACCCGAAAAAATTATTTTGTTCTCATACCATGTTCTAGAAAATATGTAAGATGAATAATAATGTTAAAAAATTAAAAATGTAGTTAATACTATTCATAACGTCTAGTTTATTATAATATTATAACTATATATCATTGTTTAGTGAAACCCGGTATTGCGTACAACACATGCTATCAAGGAAGGTCGCGATTGCGTGTAATGCAAGCCAAGTCAGGGTTTCGTGTAGTTAAAGACTCATTTGTTGTTGCGTTTGAAAAAATACAACCATATTTTATTTATACATTCAACATATATATATATACACACTCAATGTTGTGTAGAATAAATACTATCAAACGAACTTGAATTTGTGTGTAACACGATCAAAGAATAGTGTTGTGTATACTAAAAGCTAATACGGTATTGCATATAAGTCAAGATAATCTTGGTGTATCGTACAACACAAGACATTAAATAAATTAAAAACAATACTTCTCATAAAATCTCGTGGTGTTACATTCTAACCCCCTTAAAATGAATTTCGCCCTCGAAATTAATTGGGGTTATAAATTTTTTACTACTTGAAAGTTCCTTTCATAGAAACCCACATCGTAAAAAGGAATTTTAAATCATCATTTTAAAAAGGAACGTTAGAAACATAACGAATACCCTAGGTAACTCATCACTGAGTTTCCTCATAAGAGAATATAGGTGAAAATATGTATATGGAAGAAAAATATAACCATCAAGTTATGATAGAGAGTGGTAGAGAACATGGATATGAAAAATCCAAAAATCACAAAGCCGTAAATTTGTGAAGATCTAAGGTACCATCTGATTCATCGGATATGAGGGTACTAGGACAACATTTTTGGTTTTCAATATCATTTCCCTAAAGTTGAAAATTTTTAATTAGAAGAAATACTTACTTGATTTTTGTACAATCTCACCATTGGTCGTTCCTTGAACAATTTCCACTTCATATCTTACAGAAATGAAGTTTAATTTGTCATTCGTGAAGTGTTATCAGATCATGTGATAGAATGGTGGGTCATTCTATATATCTCAAATAAAAGGTTAGAAAATGTTATTAAATATACCTAAGTCCATCTATGGTGAGATTAACCGTATATGATTCTAACAATGGACTTATACTTCAACTATCATACCGCTTAATAAAATAAATAGAATTTCTACTAACCAAGGACTTACTGTAGGCCAATGGTAGGTGATAAAGGCCTGTCTCACTTTGTTAGTGGGTTCGATTCCCACAACATTGTCTAATGTGACAGGTCGTCGCATGTTGTGTAGGTTTTCCCTTTTCTTAAACAATACTATTAAAACATTCCAGAAATAAAATCGAAAAAAATGTTCTAGCCTTAAACAATACTATCTTATGTTCAACTAAATACATTCCAACCTTAAGAATTATCCAAAAATACATCTGTCCAATCTCAAAGTATAAAGAAAATGATTACTGGAATGGACAAATAACAAGCATGTGAATACCATCATTTATCCCCCATATATCGTAAGATATATCTTTTTGATCACATTACAAACATGTTAATACCTTAATCATGTATTATTTTGAAAAATGAATTACCATAGAACCTCAGTGATAACATGAATGCTGTCAAAAGTTAACTCATTCCACATACCAAAATCCCAAAAATTCTATATACTCAGACCATGATATCACTTAGACCTTAAATCAATCATGAGCTCATGAATACTATCAAACATATTATTTTCTCTGTATCCCTTAATTATGCACATATCATCTTATTTACAAAAATATTTCAGTCACTTTTCATGGTTACCGGTACCATATTCTTATGGAAAACCACAATGAACTAATACATAAATGTTTTATTATACCATAAAAGTACCTCCACAACATTATTCTTGAATTCTAGTACATAATCCCTTTACTACCTCCTCTTCAATGATTGTCATAGAATAGGTCCTTCATTAATTTAGAAGTAACCACTTAGGTCAGGGCATTGAGTTGGGTAATGCCCATGTTCTTCCAAATATAAGACATTGAACTCCATAACAGTCTTTCAATCTATGCCCCTTTTCCCCACACAGATAACATCTTCCTCTCCAATTGAGTTATTCATCAAGGTTCTTCTTCCCTTCTTCTTGATATGTATAAATATTAATCTTCTTTCCTCTATGTACCTCATCATGGAAACAAACATGAGAGTCCATCTTCCCTTTGTTTGATGACATAGGAATACAACTAAAGCTCACCTTGTTAATCATATATCGAGAAGGCTGATTCGGCATAATCACAATATCTTTCTCTTAAGACATTACACAATTTTGTTGATCGTAGTCACCAATTTTTCCATTGGAATCATTGTTAACTGAATTCGTTATCGTTCCCTCCATTGACTAAGACCAGAAACCATAGTGTAAGAAACATTTAAAATAACGAGAAACCACATAATCATAAAAAGTCACTTCTGGGATGTCTAACTTATCAAAAATTCAGTAATCCATGACACCTTAGGTTCATCCTAGGTTATTCATGATCATCAACATAATTCTAGGACTCTAACCTATACATATACTTAGCCTTAGGGACATCCCTAGACATAACTTAGAAATATCTCTAGGGATTTCACTAAAGTTTTCACATCCATGTTTCTAAAGGTTGACTAAACCTTCGCCTCGGATAACAACTGTAGAGACCCGAAGCGTAACATACATGGATATTAAATTACTTTTTCGGAATGCTTAATACATAACAAAACAGACACACAAGGACCATAATAGTTTAGTGTCTTTGGAAACTCGGAATATAATCTTCTAATAATGTTGAAATATCTTTATTAGGACCAATAGGGGCCTATATACCCTGAGAGGGGGGGTGAATCAGGGTATGGATATTCTTTTTCAAAGTTCTCCATACCCCACTGGATCTTGACCTCTTTATTACAAGGGTCACTTTGTTTGCTCTTGTGTGTAAACTATGATCACTTCTTTACTTCTTTATCTAATGATGATACTTTGAATGCAATGCATGGAAGAAAACAGGCAGACACAGAGATTTTTACTTGGTTCACCCTCACTGGGCTACGTCCAAGGAGAATACACCGACAAGTTTCCAGTCGTACCAAATTACATTATTCTTCACTAGATTTGGATTACAATGTTCGGGTACAGTCACTTTGTCCCAGGCTCACTGCCTTTGTAAGGTTTAGGGTCAGCTCACTACTTTCCCAAAGGTCACTCCCTATTTCTCTCTCTCTGGCTCACTGCCGGTGGAGAGGATCACCTTCTTCCTCTTCCTAAGCTCACTGCTCTTGGAAGGAATCCACTCACAGTTTATAGACCTGTAGGTCTCATCATTTTTATGAAGGAATGCATCTTCCTCTGTGTGTAGATGCTCTGTTGAAGTCCAATTTTCACCCGTAGATGAATCTCTCTTTAGACCGAAGGTATCAGACAAACTTCCAGCTTCCACGCAGCCCGAAAATCACTGCTGGAAATAAACCTTACTTGGCGCGCAAGTCAATCTCGGCGCGCAAGTATCGGCGCGCAAGTCACAACTGGTGTGCAAGTCTACCTCAGACACTTGCAAGACACAACTTTCTCCAACACCAAACTTGCGCGAGTCTCTTCTTTTTACACCCAAACCAATATTGGCGCGCAACTGCCAACCGGCGTGCAACTTCTCACACTGGTGCACAACTTCACTTGCGCAACCACACACCACTTGCGTGACCACCACACCTATGCGACGGGAGCTCTGATTTCTCAAAGTGTTGAACTCCGGTGAAGAATGAAGAGTGGTGGTCCAGTATTTATAGGCAAATTGACCACCCTGCGCGATGGCGCGCAACTCACCTGTGCGACCCAGTCTCGGCGCGCAAGTCTTCTATCCTCTTAGACACTTGCGCAACCAACTCCCAAACTTGCGCGAACCTGTTTCCTTAGCCATATTTTGATCCTCTGATCTTGAAAAACATATAGCGTGCAAGTTTCCTATACTCCAAGTCCTCGGCATGCAATTCCCTTTGCCAAAAACACTTTTCTTCATTTGTCGATTTTCAGGCCCAAAAATTTGGCAAACACTGGAAAACGATGCCACCTTGTATCTGTTCTTTTGTATCGCCTCCAGATCATCCATTTCTTTTGTCGACATTCTTGAATCAAACATGGATCGTTGACCTCAGCTCTTGAACTCGACATTCCACCATGAAATCCTCTTTGTCAACAAATTTGTATGTCAATGTTTTGCTTTGTCAACAATCACCACTCAGATGTCCACTTTGTCAACAAACACAATCACCTCAAAAATGCTTCAATAATGCCTTGAGGGATTTGTGCCCAACAATCTTCAACATCTCTCATAAAGATCTTCCCCTTTTTTTTCTTACATAAAAACTTTCTTCATATCCTAGGGAAAAGAAAACATAAAAAGGGTGAGCTAAAATGCTCAGTAAGGGTAAAAATAGAGAACATAAAATAATCCATAAACATTTTATTGTAAAAACATGAGCATAAAATCTAAACTTCAAAATCATGAGAAATGACATAAAACATTGCAATACATAAGGCATAGATCACAACATAACATTAATCATGATAAAATAGCATGGGAATAAAACATGTAATTGTGGAATCCATTAAGCACGTGCTATGATTTCCATAGTAGCCAAGGCATTGCTACCAAGACAATCTTAGTGGACAAAGTCCCTTACTGAATCGAGTTCACTCCTCGTTCCAATCCTGTATCACTGAACCGGATTAACTTACCATTCCATCCATGTCTATCTCATGAGATATAAATATTTTTCCGAATGCATTGTAGGGAGATATAGGTCCCACCCATCTAATAATTAAATCATTCTTACTTGTGCCACAAAATAAACATACATCATTCATAATAACCCAACAAATAAAATGGGTATCATAAAAATCATCCCATCATAACGTAATCCATATGAAATAAATGGATATCAGTTCATCATAAGAAAAATCAAACCATTAAAATAATATATACATTATACTTGAAACATAAACATACTTAATAATGTCATCTTAGATGTAAAATAGTTTTGATAAAACACTTGAAATGAATTCTTGAGGAAAATATCCTTTCTTCTTCAAAATCATATTCTTTTCTCAAAATTCCATGAAATTTTAAAATAAAATGATTTTTTTGAAAATAATCATGAAGACATGTAGAATAAGATTCTTGAAAATTAGGCGTTATGAAACCATAAAAATTTGTTCATTCCGTATAAGTTAAAAAAACAATATTCTTATACTTTTTCCAGAAAAGTCAAAAAGTACCTTGTATGGTAAACAAAAGAAAGATTCCTTACATACCATGTAGTAAAAGTAAAAAATGGGTAAAAAGGACTTTAAACATTCATGATACCATTTTTATAAAATAGGGACATGGATGATAAATATAACCCTAGTAAATACTTACGAATAAATAATCTCGGATAAAAACGAGATTGGAAAAGTTATCCCTTACCTTATGTCTGATATGCTTCTTATGTATCCAAACCTCCTGTATAATGATTTAAATAAGTTAATTGACTTATTACAGAATTATATTCATTGTTATCATATCATATATGGTTCACTTATGACTTTATATTACCCATTCTATTGTAAATTCCATGTTAAAGCAGCATTTTGGGTAAAATCATTTCATTTATCATACGTGTTACGACTTTTTGTTCTTGACATTATTACTTATATCCTGGTTTACTTAATTCCATAATGTAAAACATGATTTATATATAATATATATTCAGCATATAAATATATATGATAGATCGATAAATACACCATTCATGGAGACGGTAGGTCGTACGTACCCATGAACGCTGTTTCCGTTTCCTTATTGAATTGAATGGAATTAAGTAAATGAAACACATATATAAATAAATCCAGTATCATTATTATGTAATATATTTCATGATTATTTATTATATATACTTTATTATCATACTTTAATGGTTAATCATGGATAATGAATCTCATCGCGTTCGTGGAGACGGTAGTCTGTACGTACGCACGATCGATGATACCATTCCCATAATTATTGAATTGAATTAGAGTGGATGATATAATATCTCAGAATTATTATGATGTTATAATTACCATATATAGTTATTTCATACACCATTATACCCTTCCATGTAAGGTGGTGGTGGAAAAACTGATTACACCACGATGTGGGACGGTATTTTGTACGTACGCACGCGTGGTGATTTAATTTTCTGTAGGATGGATAGAAGGTGAAATGGGGTTGTTTCATATTTATAATATCATATCATTATATTGGTGATAATTATTGTATTAATTTACAATGAAACAACTAAAGAAGAGTAAGTTAAAGAAAAATAAACTTGAAAGAATCAGTAGAAGAGATTACCTCTTCTTCAACGCACATCCTTTAAGATTCCTCTTAAGGGACTAGAGTTGGTCTTTTGAGAAGACCAGAACTGCCAGAATGTTTCTAGGGAAGTGGAGAAGAGAAATGTTTAGGGTTTGGTGGATCGTGAAGGCTCAAAGTGTTTTGAATAGGATAGGGAGGATGTTCCCTTTTATAATGGAAGATAGGGGCACTTTTGAAAACCTGAAAAATATTAATTTATAATAAACTCAATCCCCACCTAAAAACACCCAAAGTGAATAAAATTCAGATATGAGGTAAGATATGGATTTAATATCATCAACCAATCAAATTTAGACTTGTTGGGAAATAATTTTAAACCTTATCAATTTTATTTATTCTTATTTAATTTATTTAATCTTATTTGTGGTAATAATATTCTAAATTTAAATTTTTTATAAATAATTACTTATGTGTTGTGAATTATACATAATTGGGTACTTAATGAAATTATATAACATAGAAATTTCAATTTATAAATTTTTAAATATTTATGTGATTTTTAAACTATTTAATAATATGTTATTTTTATAAAATAACAATAGTGTTAATTTTGACACTATTCATTTATTTGAATTTATTTAAAATCCACACAGAGGATATATTCAAAAAAAATGTTTAATAGATTCCTAACATGTCATAATCATCTAGAAATTTTTTTAGAACATTAATTAGTTCACATAATGTTTATTTTAATATTTATAAAACCATTTATTTGATATTTCTCTTAATAAAACAATTACTACATAATTTTTGTATAATCATGTAATATAATTTTTAGTTGCATAAAAATTAAAAATAAAATCCTATTATAAATATAAATATAATAAAATTCATAATAAAATTTTTACTCGAATTTATCATCTTAAAATCACAACATTTAAATTGTTATATTTATTAAATTATGAAGGTGACATCTTTGACATCATTTAAAATAAAATAATATAAATGTCCTAATCTATTTTATAAGGCTCAAAATGGTAAAAAAATCGACCCTTGGATGATTAGGGTATATATAGACTCTACAAATACGGTTTGGTCAAGTTTATGGTCCTTTTTATAGGTATTATTATTTTAATAAAAAATATATTATTGATTTTTCACTAAATAAATATTTCTACATCATTAATGTATAAGCTATTAAGGTAATTTAATATTTCTTAAAAATTACCTATAAATTACCATGATAAATAAAAACATTTTATCTTTCAAATAATTATTTATAATCGAAATTATATTCTTTATAACCTTATATTTAAAACAATCTAATTATTAATGTTTGAGTGAGACATATTTCACTTTATTTAAAATAAAATAAATTAATGGTCTTAATCAAATCCAAGTGGGTTCCAATGGATTAAATTTCGACCCAAATATGCCTTAGAAAGAAATATAATAATCCAATTATATTAAGACAAGTGTTAGAATAATTTTATAATATTATTTTTACCCGTAATTACCTAATTTACCTTTAACTATGGTAAATAAAATTTACCGTTGTTACTATTAATAATGCCCAAAATTAAAAAGTAGCCTGTTAACATAATTTGGTAATAATGATTCCAAATATGGTATCCTTTTTTCCAAATTAAAAATACAGAAGTTGAAGTAATTAATTTAAAATTAATCCCGTTGTCGATAAAAAACGGGTTTTTGTTTAAAACATTGCAAAAGATTGAATTGATTTAACGTACGAATTCAATGTAAAATCAATGAAAATGACATAAATTATATTAAATGGTAAAAATATATTATATTTATAATTTAAAACAATTTACTATTATAATTTAACCATATAAATTATCTCGACGAAAATAGTTGTTTTTAAGTTAAAATTTAGCGTTTTTTTACTATTCATCAAAATAAGAACGTTGTCAGAAAAATATAAAAACATTATCCAATATAAATTTTTATATCATGATTCAAAAGAAGAATTTTATTTTTTAAAATTGAACTTATAAAATTGTCAAAAATTATATTTAAAATGGGTGCTCCATCAAAAGGTGGCAAAACTGTATTTTTTTAATACTTATTTTACCCGAAAATTTTATTTTGTTCTCATACTATGTTCTAGAAAATGTTTCGGATGAATAATAATGTTATAAAATTGAAAAATTAGTTAATAATATTAATAACAGCTAGTTTATAATAATATTATAAACATATATCTCTGTTTAGTGAAACCCAGTATTGCGTACAACACACACTATCAAGGAAGGTCGTGATTACGTATAATGCAAGCCAAGTCAGAGTTGCGTGTAGTGAAAGACCCAATTGTTGTTGCATATAAAAAAATCCAACCATATTTCATTTATACATTGAATATATATATATATATATACACTCAATGTTTCATAGAATAACTACTATCAAACGAACTTTAAATTGTGTGTAACACGATCCAAGAATAGTGTTGCGTATACTGCAAGCTAATACAGTGTTTTGTATAGCTCAAGATAATCTTGGTGTAGCGTACTACATAATACATCAAATAAATTAAAAATAATACTTCTCATAAAATCTCGGGGTGTTACAATATGAGTATACCATTATTATTTTCTATCATAATGGATTATATTTATGATGATATGTTCTTTAAAATACACATTTCTCTTCAATGGTTTAAACCATGATAGAATAATTTTAAAAAAAATATTATTTTCAAGTGGTATTCTATAAAGAAATTATTATTAAAATTTTCACTTTCCCATAGGTTATAATATGATGAAATTTATATGAAAACCATGTTTTTTCATGGGTTATGAAATGATGCTTTTTTATGATCTTGTGAAACATGTATGTGTAATTTTATTATGTGATAGATGGGACATATATCTCCCTATATTCCATATGTAATTATTTACATATCATGATATATAAAGGCATAAAATAATATGTTAACTAAATTTTTTTATGATAGGGAATGAATAGGAAGATAATGTGGTTCAGTAAGAAATAAATGGAACATGAAGTGGTATAATATTAGTAAGATATGGATCGAATAGGAACTGAACCAAATTTAATAATTTGGGGCTTGAATGAGGAGTGAACCAGATTCATTAATGAACATTCTCTCCTTTTGTAGACATATAACTGATCCTTGAATAATATTGAAATTATTATTATTTTTTATTTTTATAGGCCACAAAGACAATTCCTTATGCATGAATTATGATCTCTTGAATCAGAGTCATTGATTACCATTTTATACATTTCTTATGAAAGTAGAAACAAAATTACATGACATAATATTTTGATCCAAGATATGTAAGATATTATCTTGGGAAGATATGATTATGTTTTCAAAACCTTATGTTTCTATTATGCTTTTGTTTCTCCATTATTTACCATTATTGATCATATGATCTCACCATTTAATATGATTAACTTCCCAATATTATGATTATATGTATTAAATATGATATGTCTATGAAGGGGTATAGTTGTGAAGAAAATATAGTTAGATGATGTATCTTGAATATGGATCAGTGTTTAGCTTTCCAATTTTTCTCATGCTCTAAACTATTATAGTCATCGGGCATTTGTTTTTATAATGTAATGAATATTCATTAAAAACAATATAATAAATATATTTGTAATGCCTATTTCATTATAGATGGTATCATTGGATATTTTTATTTATCCTTTGGAAAATATGATGAGAAAATTTTGGGGATATCCCTAATGAAATTTCTATGCATATGCCTATAGATAAGTCTAGGTATGAGTGAATATATAGGAAAAGGTATAATAATTTTGGTAAAGGATAAAGAGATTGGTTTCATAAAAATATATTTATATCTGGATACATTAAATGGATTTTTCTAATGAAAAAATGTACATAGAAGGTACAACCCCCAAAAAACATATTAAGATAAACTCAATTGTGAACACGTACATGACAATGGTCCTTTTGGAACACCTAGTTTGATAGTCTCAATAGAGATTCTTCTTGAATTCACAAACTCATTATAAACCATCATGAAGGATTTAAATATATTATTATTATGAATTAAATTTGATAAACACAAGGTATCAAATATAAAAAATAATTTTTCATGATTTATATATCCTAAAAAATATTTTCTAGGAATATGTTGTTCCGTATTATGGTTATTTTTTCAAAATAAATAATTTTTTTTTCAATGGTTGGAACAGAAATTAAATGTTTTAATGATATGTAAATTATAAAATTCAATTATTGTCTTCCATAGAATCCAAATGTCATGAGTGATAGAATGGAAAATCTGATTTCAATACACACATGACTTTATCAAGATATGAATCATACTGGACATCCAGACAAGAAAAGTATGGAAGAAACTTCTTTTGAGTCCTTAATTAGGTAACATCCACCATCCTTCATTTTAATAATTGATGATATAGTTTCTAAACACTGTGTCATTAACAATGATAATATATTTTATATTCTATATTAATCAATACATAAAAATCTCATTTTTTATATTGTTCGAATTGTGAAGAAAATAAATGGTAGAATCAACTATTGAGTACTTGAAAACATGATGAAATATGGTCCATGGATTGGGAGGAGTTCTAGAAATTGTTTATTCAATATGTACATTCCTTGTATTATTGATATAATTATTGGGAAGGTGTTCCTTGATCTAAGGAAAGGATGATGATTATATTAGTCCCTATCATGAAAATTATACAAAAATTGGGTGGTATTATTTTGGAATTATTATCATTTATTGATGTTTCATTGATTTATTCATCAGTGTCTGACAACTATGACTCAAATTGGATTTATCCATAAGATACATATATATCTATGAAGTGATTTTTCAATGTAAAATCAAATATGGAATGTTTGTTGGGGTTAAATATAAATATCATGGTTCTAAAAAGAAAATTAAGATGGAGTTCAAATGAAAATCAAAGGAAAATAGAGAGATTAAATGATAATTCCTTTCTTCTCAACTTGTAGGGATAATAGTGATTGAAATTGTAATATCTGGACAGGTATGAAATTTAAGTGTTGAAGGGAAGGTCAATAAGAAATTGATTTTTGATGTGTTGAGTAAAAGTTTGTTAATGATCCAAATAAAGTGAAATTTTCACAGAATACACCTCCCAGACATTATTACATCAATTATAATGAAAACGGTAATTATGATAATAAGTTCCCAAACTAGAAGGTAAATGATGATGATCAAATATAGAGTCCTTTAAATACAATGGATTAGGGGAAATTTCATATGTTCACCATTTCTGATGAGGTTTGTGATAATGATCAGGTTAAAGGTACACTTACCATTAACTATATAATTTTTAATTACTTATTAGAATATAAATCTATACAAAAGTTTATATTTAAATAATTTTATAATGTATTAAAAATTCAACCACAAAAATTATATGTTGAACTGTATGTGATAATCCCTGATTGTATAATGATCACATCTTATGTATATTATTATTTTCTAGTTGACTTTGGTGGGAATGTGATTCATGTAAATATTATCATTCTTCAACTAGTGGAATTATCATAATCTTGGCATGGATTTGATTTATTTTCATAAATAACAATTTAATTTTCCATGAAGGGATGTATAATTTTAAATTTCAGGATAAAAATTTAATTCTATTAATGTAATGATAGGTATGATGTTATAATGGAGATTTCATCAAATATATACATCTTAATTCTAATTCAGAAAGGATGTTTATCTCAAATGGTTGGGAAAAACTCTACATTAATGATATTCTTACTATTTGATAATTTATTAATGTCTTTCTAGATGTGCTTATTTTCCTTATAAAAAAACTGTATTTTTTATTTTTAAAAGGACTCATAACATAATGATAGAACAATTTCAAAGACTTCCTACAGAATATCTATGATTGAGTTTATGGATATTAAGAAGAAACTCTCTAAAACAATTGAAAATGGATTCATTCATCCATGATTCTATCCATAGGGTTCACCTATTCTGTTCAGGGAAAATTAATACGGGTCAATGTGACTCTAAATTGATAATTTAGATATAGAAATGATAAAAATTATGAATAATTATCCTCAACCTTGAATTAATGACATTTTTTATCCACTGTGTGGAGCTCAGAACATATCTATGATTAAAAAATGTTCTAAATATATTTAATTGATCATATAGTGGGATGATATACCCAATATGGTATTCTATAATTATATGGACACTATGAATATATAGTGATTCAATTTATCTTTTAAAATTCACCTAATATATTCATGTATTTATGAAAAGTGTCTTTAGGGAATACCTTGACCAGATTGTGGTAGTCCTTATAGAAAATATTCGAATATACTCAAAGAGAATTAAAGATCAAGAAGACAAATTGATAACTATACTAAACACCCTAAGGAATGATAAACTGAATGATAAATTTACTAAGTGTGAATTTTTGATAGAAAAGGTTTTATTCATGGGTTATATAATCTTAAAAGAGGGTATACTAGTAAATCCATCAATGATAGAGGCTATAAAATGTTATCACAGGCCAACCATTGTGACTGAGATCTATATTTTTATATATTTAAATAGATATTATTGATGGTTTGTAGATAATATTTCTGGATTATATAATCCTATGACCATGTTTACTCATATGAGAGCCATGATTTCAAGGATAGCTAAATGTGAAGAAAATATAAAGGAAATTCAAGATGATTAGTTATCACATCTGTGCTCAATTTTTAAATTAGTATAGTATTTTTTTTAATATAAAGTTATGAAACCATAAAGTGATCGGGATGTGTCCTTTTGTATAATTACATTATTATATAATATGCCTCAAGAAAAATAATTATTAATTAGAAATATTATTGAACAAAGGAGTTAGAGTCAGAGGGAGAATGTTTTTCACTAGATATATGGAGGCATTATCTTTATGTAGAAATGTGTGATATATATACCAATCATAAAAATTTAATGTATATTTTGAAAAAATGTTGTTGGATATTAAAAAATATTTATTTGGATCTGATTAATGATTATGAATTCTCCATACATTAACACCCAAGGGAGAAATGAAGTTGTGGTATGCTTTGAGTCAAAATGATCATGGTATATTATCCACGAGGATTATCATAAAAGATATAATATTTCAGGACCTAAAAATGGTGTATCTGAAATAGTAAAGGATGAGAGAAAATATTATCTTTCCCAATTGAATGATCAAAAATATATCCATGAGAAGATTATAGAGGTAAATATGGAAAATGTAGAGCTACATAAAAAGGTTGAAATGTACATGAGCTTAACCCATATCATGATAGAATGATAGGGTTCAAGAACAATTCATATTTTACATCCATCCTATATTTTAAGGTGTTATTAGTGGAATATCAATGTTCTTCATTATATATTCGAGAAGTATGAATACTTATAGAGATTTGAAAAATTACATTTTGTTGCATGGGATTTTAGATATATATCAAAGAGTTTATATCTCAGTGCATTGTATGCCAACAATTTTGGTTAAAAGGAAAAAATATAAGCATATGTTTCATCCATAACCCATATAGTAATGGAAATAGTATAAGATCACCTTATATTTTGTTGTTCAACTGCCCAAAAATCTAAAGTGAATAATTCTCAATGGGTTGTAGTCGATTTCCTAATTATGTCATCACACACCATATCAATCAAAGAATACATCTATCTATAATATCATGGTAGGATATATGTTAATAATGTGGAACAGTTTCGTGGAATACTACATTCCATTGTGTCTAAATTGAATATGAAGTTTACCTCAATGTTATGGAATGTCTTCAATAATACCTTTATAAATAATATTGTGTTAGAACATTGTATCATCCTCTAATAGTTGGTAAATCTCAATGAACAATTAAAACCCTATAGGATATGTTGATATCTTTTTGTTTTTCTTAAATTTTTCTTTGGATCAACAGCTTCTTATTTTTGAATTTTTTTAAACTAAAAATATTCAATAAATCATACACATGGATCCATTAGAATACCTTTATGGAGTGAAATGTCTGACTTGATCATTATGTAATGAAGTTGAAGAAAGAAAACTATTGGGACACTAGGTAGTTGAATAAATTGTAGAGAAATCTAGATCTATTCAACATCACATCAAGGTAGTTGTTGGTCATTAGAAAAGTTATGCAGATAATTACCATTGTGATATATAATTTGAAGTTGGTGACATGGTGTTTCTATGATTTTTCCTATGTAATAAGGAAATGATATATGTGAAGAAATAAAAACTAATACTTAGGTATATAGTTCAATTTGATATTCATTATATTATCCAGATAGAGTTATATCACTTGGTAGTTCTAGAAAACCTCCCTGAAGTCTATGATGTGTTCCTTGTATCTGTCATGTGGAACAACAAACCTGAACCCTCACATGAATTAAACTCAACAGATATACCATTAAAGAAATACATTTATTATTATAGAATACTCATAGAGATTATGGATAATACAAAGAATGTTATATAAAACATGACCACTCTCTTGGTAAATGTTGTATAGAAAAAACAGTAGTTTTAGGATACTATATTGACACACGAGGGTATGATGAGGCTGAATTATCATCATTTTTCTGTATTAGAATGAGAAATTTTGAGGGAGAAATTAATTTTAAGGGGAATAGAATATAAGACCCTTATTTTTTCAGAATTAATTTTCAAATGAACCATAACTGATTGATGGATTGTGTTGAATGCTAGAGTAAGATATCCTTATGTTGCATGCCACAATAGTTTATCTTGGATTACATGCAATACTATTTGTTTTATCCAAGACAATATATATAATTAATTTAGATATTTAAATAGAAATTCCACAACCTAACAAAAAAAGTTATTTTAATTGTAATAAAAATAATTAAATTATTAATTATAATTTTTTATATACATAAAATGTATTGATTATAAAAAAATTAAGAAGACTTTATATGTTTCAAAAATATGATTTTCTCAAAAATGTTTTCATTTATTTTTTCAGTGATAATTAAATTATATTTTATAAATTTTAGAAAATAAATACGATAAAATAAACATAATTTTTGTATTCAGAATGTAAAAAAATTAATTATTTTAAATTTTTAGGTTTTTATGAAATAATGAAACATTAAATGAATAGTGAAAATACCATATTTTAAATCAAATTTGATTTTTCATTTTATTTATTAATTAAGGTAGATTATATTTTAAAATTTTTAAGTAATATATACAGATCAATTATACATGTGTTAATCCAATGAATTTCATTTGAATAATTTTATGTTGAAATTGGAAATAAAAACATTGTATTTTTTTAATCAATTTCACTTTGAAAATCATGTATATTATTATATCTATGTGATTAATTTCATATTAATTTTTACAAATTATGCTAATGGAATTATTGAAAAAATTAACTATTATGATTCATAATAATAAATATTATCTACTAATCCCAAATTACTTTTTATTAATATTAATAGTGAATGTTATACAAATTAACTACCATGATTAAAGTTGAAAATGGATTACCATGGGTTAAAAAAAGATAAGGGTAAAATTTTCCAATAAAGTAAAACAAAAATTAAATTTTGGCTATATATAAACCATTAAACCTCAAGGTTTCTATAATATCATAATTTTGAACTTTATGACATTTGAAAAACATGGATGAATGTATTTATTTTAAAAAATATCAAATATGTTCTCTCCCAACATTATAAAAGGATACCTGAAATATTATCCTATTTTAACATTCAGACCTCATTTTAGTAGCCAATACCTTAAAATATGACTTCTAAAAATATCTTCCCTCAAACTAGGAGAATTATTTTTGGATAAAATTCATCCTAGGATGTATTTTAGTGAAATATTCTGTAGGATTCCTTAAAAAGAGTTAATGTTCAACAATGAGAGTCATAGATTTATTTCTTCAAAGTATATATTAAATTATTTTCATTTCATTATAATATAAAAAAATTATAATATTCCTCACACTACGATTTTTTTGGTTAATTTCATGACCTACAACCATTTACAATTCCATTAAAGGGGTTATGAAATCATTGTTTCTTTTTATGGCAGACTACCATCTAATGAAACAATGTCGTTCATTTTTCATTACCTTTTATCATGGGTGGTCATAATAATGTAATTATTATATATATATTCCTATATATATGATTTAATTATGATTCAATAATTTTCAAAACACATATAACATCATTTATTCAATTTTTTGGGAATATGATATCTTTGTTCATGTGTACAGAAGACTGTAACATCACAAAGCATTATGATTCATTCAAGATTTAAAAATAATTTATTAAATATGAGTTTTAAAAGACAATTGATATATATGACATTGATTATATAATGATAATATATATCATTTAATTTTATTTCATTCAAACCAAAATGAAAATGGATACATCCTTCTTGTGTACGCATAACCTATTATCTCAATGGATGGAGTATTTCATTTCCCAAATGTAAATTTTATGGATTACAATAATTAAATATAATATCAATATATATGTTATTTATATCATAATTATAATTCTATGGATTATGTTTCCATGATCTGTTTTTTAGGAAAAAAATATATCAAGTCCAATCATATACGAAAAATAATGGGTTATTACAAGATATAAAACATTAACATTGAATTAATAATAAAAAATAAAAAAATTATCATAGGTAAATAATAGATGGAATGATATATTTGAATATGATTCTATAATATATATTTGATAAAATTTTATTTATTATAAATGAAGTTTGAATGAGTTTGAAGGAATTCAAGAATTAATGTAAATGAAATTTTCCTCAATTTTCCTTCTTTGGGATGGACATTATGTAATGCACTTATATTCTTTTATGATGACTATAGATAACCCATTTGACATTAAATAGTATGAAATTATTTAGCCTCAAGAAATTTTCTTTTCCATTTTAGGTTATTCTTTAATGGTGCTTATGATCCAATGATACAAGTGTAGTAATGTTTTAATATTATAATCTCATCATTCGAGGAAAATTTTTAAGATTAAGTATATAATGTTGAAATATAACTTAATAACCATAATTTTTTATTAATAATTAATTATAATTTTGTTATCAATGATATCTCTATGTAATGGAACCATTTTTCCATTGATCGGTACTTAATATTATTTCGAAATTGATTATGAGAAAATCTGACATTATTTATATCGTTAGTTCCAAATATGTTTTTCTTCAAAACCATGATTTAGAAAAAGGAATTAAAAATTATTTTATTACTCTCTTAATATTTTGAAAACACATTATTACTCTTGGTTTGCATTTTACAAAAAAAAGATTAAAAGGAATCATCATGTATTTTTTGAAAAAAAAATCCTATTTGTATTTTACATCAGCTGTGAATTTAATATTTTTTTAATGTTTATATAATAAGTAATATTTTAAAATTTAATGATAAATAATTTCTTCTAAAAATCATTTTTATGTTTTCATTCTTATTTTAATGTAATAAAAATTTAAAACTATTTTATGTTTTAAAAATATTTTTCCAATGAATATATATATCATTACAAATAAATATTATAAATGATGGATGAAAATATTTCTCCAAATTACATGACACATATTTATGTTACATATAACTTACTATGGGATTAATCCAAGGATACCATTTTTATTATATCTAAAAGTCGTTAATTATTATGATCATATTTTTAATAAACCCCATTTCATGAACCTCAGTAATCCCATGATAAAAATCATATGCAACCAGCTTCTTTGGAAGAATTATTATATGATGAAATTATTATGAATCATATATATTTTTTATTAGTTATGATATATTTAAATATTAATGATTCACATTTCATTTAATGGGTTTTTATATGATTAATTTTTATGATATTTTTTGACATATATGTTTGATTTCATTATGTGACGGGTGTGATATAAGGCCCCAGCCTAAAACATTACTTAATCTTGAGTTATTACAAGAATACACATTGAGGATATTTTCAGGTTAAGAGTTTTAGAGAATTAGATCATAAATCATTCATTACATTCAACATTTAAACAAAGTGGTTACATAAAAGATAGTATTCATTTTTCCCATAAAAGGAGACATATTCAATAATAAAACATGTATTCTTTCATGACACTTCCTCAAAACTATCATCACATCATGTACTTTTCCCTTGACCTGTGAAAAACATTTCTAAAACTTGGGATGAGCATAAAAATTTCAGTAAGGGATATAAAAGTACCTAATGAAAACATTAGTCCTTGTATATATAAGAATTAATGAAATCATACTTTAATCATAAAACATAATCACTTTACCATACCTCATTAAATCATAAGATTTATGAATAACTCATAGAAAACATAAGACATAAAGGTAACTTGAGGCATTCATAACATTCCTATGTAGGGAGTAACCCTCATGGTTACGTTTGGAATACCCATCACAGTATATTCCCTAAATCCCTTTGGAGAAACCCTAGATTTTAACTCCTTCACGTTACCCAATGCATTGGAGAGCTATCATGATCTCACCCACCCTTAGTTTATCATGGAACCACCTGTCTCCATAAAAAATTCCCAAGAACCATAACATAATCGTATCACATAAAACATGCATAAAGGAAACATAACATTTCCACATTTCAATCACAAGATATCAAAAACACATTGATATAATCAAAAAATTATCAAAACTATTTTCAATACCAAAAAAAAAGAAAAGTAAAACATGTTATTTATTTTTCATTTTAGAAAAGTTATGGCTTGTAGAGGATGACGAAACTCAAATAATGGTCACGGCGGTGGAGAAGTTGTTGTCGCCGCATACGTAAGAAAAAAACATTCCCTTTTTCATTTAATAAAATGCTTCATATAAAATAGATTCCTTTCGAATAAAAGTAAAAGTAAAAGCGGTTTATACACCATATAAAATAAATTTCTATATAAAACAAAATATGCCTCAATGAATGAAGATTGAGACGAAGTCCCATACCTCGTGTCCGACTTTACTCGGTCGTTCTTTAATCTCCTAAATAAAAAACTAGAGTTAATTTAATCTTGAATAAGAACCTTTTTCAAGTTAATTATCCCTTTTATATCACATATTATAGTGTTATTAACATTATGTACTTATTTAAGTTAATAATGGTCGTTTTGTCGACCTTTGGCACTTGAGTCAAAAATAAACTTCTTATAATTACAAGTTGTTCATGTGGTAAAATATACATTATATCAAGAATTATATTCATGATTTAGATATCATATATATCATATATATCCAGTATATACATGAATTTATAATATTACATAACATTGAGAGGTAAGAATTTAAATGCACCATTCAGGGAGACGGTAATCCATATATACGCATGAACGCTACTTTCATTTCTATTTCGTATTTAATGGAATGAAATAATAATGATATAAAGGTATATTATAATTCCAGTATAATATCACATATAATATCATTAACTTCATCCTTTATACATCCCACATATGGAATTAACTAATCAAATCACTTTGAGGGGACGGCAGTCCGCACTTCCTAAAATGAAGATATCACGTTTACCCATAATGGGAACCCTAAAGTAAGCCATAAATGAAAAATACAGAATCATAGGGAAAGAATATACATAATATACATAATATATATATATATAGAGTTACATCTTAATGGCCACTATTAAAGGTGTTAAAAGAATATTGAACAATCATCGTTTGGTGAGGCAGAAATTCACCAACCACAGAAACAGTATGTTCTTTAAACATTAGACAGAGGTGTGTGTAAGTGTAAATCAAATAATTCTCATAAAAACATCTTGGTATATTTGATATACTGGTTTTGTTACAAAATAAATGAATAAAAAGAGTTTAGGGGGCTGGAGAAGCAAAATAAAACAAAAGAACACAAGTGAAGACATTACCTTTAAATCGGGTAACTCCTCTTGGTTTGAACTAGAAGGGTTTCTTCAAGAGATTTATGCCTAAGGTAAGGATTATAAGATTAATAGAGGGATGTGGAGAGATAAAATGAGAAGATTTTGGCCGAGCCAATGGCTTGAGATGTGTGGGTGAGGTGGTAGAGGTGGGGGCCTTTTATAAGAGGGAGAAGGGGCACTCTTGGAAAGTCAAGAAATGTTACATTATTATATAAAGAGTTTCGGATATTAAAGGTCCAAAAAATTATATATTTATAGGATAAGGTGATAATGGTTCTAAATCCAACAATCCAATCGGTCTTTGACAAGTGTAAGTCTTATATTTTACATTATATTTTTATTTTATTTAAATCGTTCATTAATGAGGTAATCGCTGCATCATCATGGTGTCATAAAAAATATAATTTATTTAATGTCTAAATATATAAAAAAATACCATGATGTAGGAAATATTTTTATCTTTCCAATGACTATTTATAGTCTAAGATATAATTTATACATACAAAACTAAAATTGTTTTATTTGGGTGATACATACTTTGGTTATACTTTCCTTTTAAAAAAACATAAAATGATAAAGTGTCACTTTCACCCAAAAGTGATTCCATGGGGTCCCAAAGTTTGGCACAAGGCATACCATGATCGGACATGACACTAACACTAGCATTTGGACACATATTGGGGTCATTTGTTTTTATTATGATATTATTTTATTACCCTTAACTACCTGATTACTAATTAATCACGATAATTAAAGATAATTACCGTCATTACTATTCATAATGTCCAGGAACAAAAGTGTCTTAATTACATAATTTGGAACTTCTGATTCCAAATATAGAATCCATTTTACCAAATTCCAAACACAAAAATTGTAGTAACTAATTTAAAAATAATTCCCGTTGTCAAAACAAATAGTGGGTTTTTAGAAACAATATCTATCAAAAGTTTGACAATTGTTTATGTCCAATTTCAAAGTGAAATTAATAATAATGACCACAATTGGATTAAATGGTAAAAATATATTCTAATTATGATTTGAAACCAATTAAAAGGAAAATATAACCCTATAATTAAATTATAGGAGAAAGCAGTTTGAAGTAAAATGCAGTATTTTTCACTATTCATTAAAAAATGAACATTGTCAGAAAAATACCAAAAATTTATCCAAAGTAAATTTCAATTTCAAAATACTAAATAATATGTTTATTTTGACAAATAGAACATATAAAAGTTTCAAAAGATAGATTTAAAAATGGTTCTCCATCAAAAGGCGGTAAAACAATAATTTAAAAATATTAAAAAATCAAATGCTTAAGATTGAATTTATTCTCATTTTAAGCCTTTAAAACACTATATAATTTATAAATAGATGTAGATATGAAAATCCATACTTATTTACTTACTTGGGATGTTACATCCTTCCCCACTTTAGAAAATTGTGTCCCCGCAATTTATTTACTTATCGAATAAGTGGGGGTATTTATCCCTCATTGCATTTTCAGATTCCCATGTTGCCTCTTAAATCATGTGGTTTTTCCAAAAAATCATTACTTGATGAATCAAATTATTCCACAATAATTTCTCCCTGTGATCAAGAATCTGGACCGGTTGTTCCTCATAAAATAGGTTCTCTTCCAGCTGAACTACCTCTGGACTCAAAACATGAGATGGATCTGGAATGTACTTCCTTAACATTGAAACATGAAAAACATTGTGTACCGGAGATAAACTCAGAGGTAAAGCTAGTCGGTATGAAACTGATCCAACTCTCTCCAGAATTTCATACGGTCCAATGAACCTTGGACTCGGCTTTCCTTTCCTACCAAATCACATCACACTTTTCCATGGTGAAACTTTGAGAAAAACAAGATCACCTACCTCAAAAGAGTGATCCTTCCTCCTGTTGTCTGCATAACTTTTCTGCCTGCTCTGAGCTATTCTCATGTGCTTCTAAATCATCTGAACTTTTTCTTCCAACTCTTCTACCAATTTGGGTCCCATCAACTTCCTTTCACCCACTTCATCCCAAAAATCTAGAGTTCGACACCGCTTCCCATATAATTCCTCAAATAGTGACATCTTTATACTAGAATGAAAACTGTTATTATAAGAAAACTCAACCAATGAAAGAAGTTAGTCCCAACTTCCCTGATAATCCATCAAACAAGCACGTAGCATATCCCCCAAAGTCTGAATTGTTCATTCTAACTTCCCATCTGATTGAGGATGAAAAGCGGTATTAAAATTTAATTCAGTACCCAATGGCTTCTGAAGGCCTTTCCAAAAGATAGAAGTAAACCTAGGATCGCGATCAGATACAATGAAGAGGGGAACACCATGTAACCTGACTATATTTTTAAGATAAAATGAGAAAGTTGATCTAGAGAAAATGTATCTCGTATAGAAAGGAAATGAGCAGATTTAGTCAAGAGATCAATAATAACCCATATTACATTATTACCTCGAGGTGTTTTCGGTAATCCCACAACGAAGTCCAAGGATATATTCTCCCATTTCCACTCTGCCACTGGTAAAGGATGAAGCATCCCTTTCGGTAACTGCCACTCTGCTTTAACCTGTTGAAAAGTCAAACACTTCACAGTAAAATCAATGATATCTCCTTTAATTCCATCCCTCGAGTAATACTCCCAAAGATCTCTATACATCATAGTACTGCCAGGATGAACTGAAAATGGAGAACTATGAGATTCACATAACAACTCTCTCTTCAACTATGAATCACATGGAATACACAATCTCTTCCCAAATATCAAAACCCAATCATTATCAATGTTGAATTCAGGCAACTTACCCTTCTAAACCAGCTCTACCTTTTTCTGCAACTCACTATCTTGCTTCTGTGCTTGCTTAATTCTGTCTGATAGAGAAGATTTCACTGATACCTGAAACAAAACAAAAGAACATCCTGCACCAAAAACTTCTATGCCAAATTTCATCAAATCCTTAACCAAAGTATCACGTTCCAAACATAACATTATTAATGAAGCATTACTTTTTCGACTCAAAGCATCAGCCACTTTATTTGCTTTTCCCGGATGATAGTGAATTGTACAATCATAATCCTTGATTAATTTTAGCCATCTCCTTTGTCTAATTTTCAATTCTTTATGAGTGAATATATACTTTAAACATTTGTGATCAATATATATTTCACACTTTACTCCATTCAAATGATGACTTCAAATTTTTTAAAGTGAAAACAACAGTAGCTAATTCCAAATCATGTGTAGGGTAATTTACCTCATTAGTTATCAATTGAAGTGAAGCATAAGCAATTACCTGATCATTCTCCATTAGGAAAAAACCAAGTCCTTTCAATGAAGCATCACTGTAGATAACAAACTCACCATTCCTGAAAGGTAGTGCCAAAACTGGAGCATTCACCAATCTTCTTTTCAATTCCTGAAAACAATCATCCCATTATTTTTTCCAGATAAACTTAACACCCTTCTGACTTAGCTTAGTCCTTGGACTAGATAACTATGAATTTTTTTAATAAAACATTATTAATAGCCTTCCAAACCAAGAAAACTATGAATCTCGGTTACATTTGTGGGTCCTGTCTATTCTTCAACAACCTTTTTTTTGCAGGATCAATAGTTATTCCATCTTTAGAAACAATGTGACCAAGGAAAGAAATTTTTTGCAACAAAAACTCACACTTTTCTGAATTTCACATAAAATTCCATTTTTTTAAGGTTTGAAAAATAACCCTTAAATGACTTTCATGCTTCTCTTTACTTTTATAAAACACCAAAATATCATCAATGAAAACAACCAAAAACTTATCCGAGAACTCATGGAAAATTCTATTCATAAGGTCCATGAATACAACAGGTGCATTGGATAACCCAAAAGGAATTACTAAAAATTCATAATGGCCATATCTTGTTTGAAATGCAGTCTTCAGAACATCTACTTCCTTTACCTTCAACTGATGGTACCCCGATCTATGGTTTATCTTTGAAAAATACTGAGCTCCCTAGATCTGATCAAAAAAATCATCGATATGAGGAAAAGAATATTTGTTCATAACAGTGATGTTATTCAAGGCTCTATAATCAATGAAAAGTCTCATAGAACCATCTTTCTTTTTAACAAATAAGATAGGAGCACCCCATGGTGATGTGCAAGGTCGAATGAAACCTTTCTATAATAAATTGTGCAATTTATCCTTCAAATCTAAAAGTTCAATTTGAGCCATTCGATAAGGGGGTTTTGAAATTGGCTTAGCATCAGGAACTAAGTCAACAGTAAATTCATCTTCCCGATCTGGTATTATTCCAGGCAACTCATTAGGAAAAACATCAGGATACTCATTTACCACTGACACATAATTAATCTGAATTATTCCTTTGTTTCCCACAATATGTGCAAGGTAACATTAATTTCCATATTTTACATGTTTCTCAGCCTCTTGATATGTTATCAACATTAAGGGTTCATTCTTATACCCAAACTAAGAGTATTTTTGAAAAGAAACTTCTTTAGCTCTGCAGTAAATCTTAGCATGGTAAACAGAGAGTCAATCCATCCCCAGGATAACATTAAACTATACTAGAGGTAAATCAATAATGTTTTCAAGTAGGTTCTTTCCACAGATAAGGATAGGAATATTCTTATAAAATATTTTTTCCTCAAAATTTCCACCATGTGTTTTTACCACAAGTTCAGGATTCAATTATTGAGATGGAATTCCAAATTTACTAGAAACTTTTCAAAGATGAAAGAATGTGTAGACCCCGAATCAAACAACACATTGGTATAATCTGAAAAAACAAAAAAAGTACCTGATACCACTTCATTTGATGGCCCAACATCTGCTGAAGAAGTTTCAAAGGATTTCACCACACCTTTCTACTTGTAGTCTGACTAATTCCCATCATTTGAGCTCTTTGTCGAACACTCATTTGCATAATGACCCATATCATTCCACTTGAAACATTTCACTAACTGTAAATCAAATTTGTTCTTACCATCACCCTGATCTTTTTCAATGCAATCACAAGCATTATGTCCCATATTACCACATCAGTAGCACTTTCCATAATTCATAAGACATTCCCCAGAATTCCTTTTACCACATTTATCACAAACTGAAAACTTAGTTTTCTTACCATCAGACCTCTTGGAAGGATTCTTCCCTTTCTCTTGCCACCTCGGTCTCTTCTTCTGTTGGTTTTTATAGAACATTTGATCATCAGAAAACACCATTTCCACCTTCTCAGCACATAGAATAAGATTTTCATAATGTTTGAACTCACGAGAAGCTAAAGCCCTTCGATATTTTGGCTTTAATACTGAGTAAAAATGATTGATTTTACTATAAAGGTCTCAGATAAAATTTGGAGCATACCTTGCCAATTGAGTGAACCTTTCTTCATAAGCAGCCACTGAGTCATCCTATTGCCTCAATTCCAAGAATTGTTTTCCCATCCTAAGTCGAACAACCTTAGGAAAATATTTCTCAACAAACATACATTTGAATTCATCCCAATAAAGAGCATAAATCTCATCAGCATCTCTGATATTTTTAACCATTGACCACCACTGATATGCTTCACCCTCCAAACAATAAATAGAAAGACTAACCTTTTGATTGTATGAACACCCAATGACATCAAAAATCTTCTCCAGTGCTTTAATCCAACCTTCAGCTAGCACAAGGTCAGATGATTCTCTGAATGATGGGGGATGTTGCCTCATGGAATGTTCCACCACTGATAGGTTCCTCTGCTATTGATCTGGCTGATCTCGTGCATGGATACCACCACCATTTATCGCTTGATTCAACTGTGCCATTACTGTAACAAACTGTTCAGTTCCAATTCCGACCATCTCAGGATGCTGATTTGGAAGGTCATTTCCTTCTATATGCCTTCCTAGCACTACTTCCCTATTTCCTCTGTGGAAAACCATTCTGAACAAACATGTCTTAGGTAAAGCAACATGGTAATCATCAAATTCTATATCATTTCAATTTTACCATAAAAAATAAATACTTTTGGATAGTCATTTAATGGAATTATAACTCCTAAAGATATCTAAACCGACTTCTGATACCAACGATAAGGCCCCAACCTTAAACATTACTTAATATTGAGTTATTACAAGAATACACATTGAGGATATTTTCAGGTTTAGTGTTTTAGAGAATTAGATCTTAAATCATTCATTACAGTCAACATTTAAACAAGGTGGTTAAAAAAAAGAAAATATTCATTTTTTCCATCAAAGGAGACATATTCAAAATGAAACATGGATTCTTTCGTGACACTTCCTCGACACTATCATCACATCATGTACATTTCCCTTGACCTGTGAAAAACATTTCAAAATCTTGGGATGAGCATAAAAATATCATCAAGGTATATAAAAGTACAGAATTAAAACATTAGTCCATGTATACATAAGAATTAATGAAATCATACTTTACTCATAAAACATAAGAACTTTATCATACCTCATGAAATAATAATATTTATGAATAAATCATAGAAAACATAAGACACGAAGGTAACTTGAGGCATTCATAACATTCCAACGTAGGGAGTAACCCTCATGGTTACGTTTGGAATACTCATCATAGTATATTCCCTAAATCTCTTCGGATAAAACTTAGCATATAACTCCTTCGTGTTACCCAATGCATTGGAGAGCTATCACGGGCTCACCGGCCCTTAGTTTATCACGAAACCACCTGTCTTCATAAACAATTCCCAAGAACCATAACATAATCGTATCACATAAAACATGCATAAAGGATACATAACATTTCCACATTTCCATAATAAGATATAAAAAACAAATTGATATAATCAAAACATTATCAAAACCATTTTCAATACCAAAATAAAATAAAAGTAAAACATGGTATTTATTTTTTATTTAAAAAAAAAAAGTTATGGCTTGCTGAGGAAGCTGAAACTCAAATAATGGTCATGGCGTCGGAGAAGTCGTTGTCGCCGCATACGTAAGACAAAAACATTACCTTTTGTCGTTTAGTAAAACGCTTCATATAAAAAAGATTCCTTTTAAATAAAATTAAAACTCAAAGGGGTTTATAACCCGTATAAAATAAAGTTGTTTATAAAACAAAATATGCCTCAATGAAAGGAGATTGAGACGAAGTCCCACACATCATGTCTGAATTGACTCGATCGTTCTTTAATCTCTGGAATAATAAACTAGAGTTAATTTCTACTTGATTAAGAACCTTTTTCAAGTTCATTATCCGTTTTATATAACTTATTACCATGTTATTAACATTATGTAATTATTTAAGTTAATAATGGTCGTTTTGTCGACCCTTGGTACTTGAGACAAAAATAAACTTCTTATAATTACAAGTTTTTAATGTGGTAAGAAATCCATTATATCTAGAATTATATTCATGATTAAGATATCATATATATCATATATATCCAGTATATACATTCATTTATAATATTACATAACATTTTGAGGTAAGAATTGAAATACACTGTTCATGGAGACGGTAAGCCGTACGTACGCATGCACGCTACTTTCATTTCTATTTTGTATTTAATGGAATGAAATCAAAATGATATAAAGGTATATCATAATTCCAGTATAATATCATATATAATATCATTAACTCCATCCTTTATACATCCCGCATATGGAATTAACGAATCAAATCACTCTAAGGGGGCGGTAGTCAGCACTTCCTAAAATGAAGATATCGCATTTACCCATAATGAAAACCATAAGGTATGACATAAATGAAAAATATAGAATCATAAGGAAAACATAGAAATAATTTATATCATATATAAATAGAGTTAAATCATAATGGCCACCATGAAAGGTGTTAAAAGAAGATTGAACAGTCATCATTTCGTGAGGTAGAAATTTGCCAACCACAGAAATGGTATGTTCTTTAAGAATTTGACGGAGGTGTGTGTAAGTGTAAATCAAATACTTCTCATAAAAACATCCTAGTATATTGTAGATACTGGTGTTGTTACAAAAGAATAGAATAAAAAGTTTTTAGGGGGTTTTAGAAGCAAAATAAAACAAAAGAACACAAGTGAAAACATTACCTTAAAATCGGGTAATTCCTCTTGGTTTGAACCAAAAGGGTTTCTTTAAGAGATTTATGCCTAAGGTAAGGCTTATAGGATGAAAATAGAGATTTGAAGAGATAAAATGAGAATATTTGGGCCGAGACAATGGCTTTACAGGTGTGGGTAAGGTGGTAGAGGTGGGGGCCTTTTATAAGAGGGAGAAGGGGCACTTTTGGAAAGTCAGGAAATGTTACTTTATTATATAAAGAGTTTCGGATATTAAAGGTCCTACGATTATATATTTTGAGGATAATGTGATAAATGTTCGAAATAAACCCATCCAATAGGTCTTTGACAAGTTTAAGTCTTAGATTTTACATTATCTTTTCATTTTATTTAAATCGTTCATTAATGAGGTAATCGTTGCATCATCATGGTGTCATAAAAAATTTAAGTTATTTAATGTCTAAAAATTATCAAAAAATTACTATGATGTAGGAAATATTTTTAGATATCCAATTTATATTTATAGTCTAAGATATCATTTACATAGACGAAACTAAAATTGTTTTAGTTGGGTGATACATACTTTGGTTATACTTTTCTTTTAAAAAAACATAAAATGATAAAGTGTCACTATCACCCAAAAGTGATTCCATGGGGTCCTAAAGATTGAAAAAAAGGCATCCCATGGTCGGCCATGACACAACCATTAGCATTAGGACACATGTTTGGGTCATTTTCTATTATTATGATATTATTTTATTACCCTTAACTACCCGATTACTAATTAATCACGATAATTAAAGATAATTATCGTCATTACTATTCATAATGTCAAAAAAATAAAGGGTCTTAATTACATAATTTGGACCTTATTATTAAAAATATAGAATCTATTTTACCAAATTCCAAACACATAAATTGTAGTAATTAATTTAAAAATAATTCCCGTTGTCAAAACAAATAGCGGGTTTTTTAGAAACAATATCTATCAAAATTTTGACAATAGTTTATGTCCAATTTCAAAGTAAAATTAATCCCAATGACCACCATTGGATTAAATGATAAAAATATATTCTAATTAAGGTTTAAAACCAATTAAAAGGTCAATATAACCATATAATTAAATTAAATGAAAAAGCAGTATTTCTCACTATTCATTAAAAAATGAACATTGTCAGAAAAATACCAAAAATTTATCCAAATAAATTTCAATGTCCCAATAATAAAGAATAAGTTTATTTTTACAAATAGAGCTTATAAAATTGTCAAAAAATATATTTAAAAATGGTTCTCCATCAAAAGTCTTTAAAACAATCTTTTAAAAATATTAGAGAATCCAATGCTTAGGATTGGATTTATTCTCATTTTAAGCCTATAAAACACTATCAAATTTATAAATAGACATAGATATGAAAATCCATACTTTTTTACTTAATAGGGATGTTGCATGTGGCCTATATCTCTATCCAATTCATTGGTAATTATTTCAATCTAATTAGATATATAATAATGGAATACAGAGTGATCTCAGTTTTTTAAGATAACGATGGAAAGGAGAGTGACCTTTGTTTATAAAGCCAGGTCTAGAATAGTTAGTGAACCTAGTTCAGTATGAAAAAGTCATAATAGGATGTGATCCCATTTTTATAAGAAAATGCTAGAATTTGGTGTAAAACCTAATCAGAAATGGACATTTTATTCTTTGATAGTCTTGGAATATACATTGAATAGTATTGTAATGATTTTATATAGATATGTGTATAAATATTCCATTATGTATTCTAGTATTATTCTATCAATACTGAAGTTCTTTTAATATGTTATAATTCATTTCTTATAAATTTCCAATATTTATTATGCATTTCCATATTAGGATATTTTATAAGAAGTGTATGGTTTCCAAATATTAGGCTCATCATATCCTTTTGTTATGATTATATATCTTCCTTTTGTTACCATAGTATGAATTTGATCTCACCATTTCTTATGGTTTAATTCCCTATGTTATGGTGATATGAATTGTATATTATATATCTATGTAGGGTTCTTATTCTTAATTGTGTCATGGGAGATGATATAGCTCACCTATAGAAAAGTGTTTATGATTCCATTATTAAATGGTCACTAAAATATTACAGTCCTTAGAAATGTTTTTGTTCAATGTTATTGCTATATATATCAAAATATGTAATATCTATATATTATATGACTTAGTTGCAATAGAATTAATTATAGATATTTCTCTTACTATTTCATTTTTAATAATGTAATTTTTTGAATTAGGAACATGTCATTCATTTAACATTACTATATTTTTATAATTATTTGACTATAAAATTTAAACAATGTCATTGGTAATTAATATATATACTCATCTTATAATGAAGATAAAAAAGTCCTTAAAATTTAAATAATTTCAGACCACCATTTTTTATTTTGTGATCTCATAGATTATTCATTACCTTGATATGTAAATTTTCAATCACATTCTCATAATAGAATGGATGATTGAATTTCATAATGACTTTTATTTTTATCACGGAAGGGTAAATCCCATAGAATTCAATGGGAACATTCATTCATTTCATGTTTAAAATAATCATAGTCTTTTAAATGAAAGGCCTTCTATAGAGACCCACCTTTTTCATAACTACACACATACTCTTATTAGATGAATATCTATTAAATACCAACAAAATACACTATAGAACCATAGAGTTTATGTATATTAGGAATATTAGATAAATTTAAATCTTGTACATAAATTATCTACAAAATATAAAAATATTTTATAACAATACACTCCATTATTAAACATATTAAAAATGGAGAAAAATGGATATTCATAGATTATAAACATGGAGAAAACATGATATGTAATTCAATGATAATATTTTAGAATAAGTTAAACGTAAGAGTATGAGATCATTATCAAATCATAATTTAATCATAACCAATCACTCAAATATCTATACACAAAAATCATTGTATATGGTTTTTTTTATAAAAATAAATAATACATAAGTGTGTAGAATAATCAATAATCCGTCGTGACCTATGATAACATAATATTAATAATGAATATTCTTTCTAGTTTCATAATAATATAAATCACATAATTAGTCAATGATAACTCCCAATACTATCATCCGTGAGAATTTAATAGGTTTGAAACTCCGAAATTTTTATTTCAAATAATTTATTAGGATAAATATACATCCAGTTAACTGAGATATCTTTTTGGATATTATTAACTATATCTAAAATAGAATTTTCTAAACATAGTCATCATTCAACAGCATATTAGACGATATTAATGGACTAAAAAATATTTTGTTAATTATATAACCACCCATCTTAATTTTATTATATAACATCCAATCACATAATCACGATCAATTGATATGTATAGGTAAATGTAATTAAAATAATTATCCTTACATCAATCATTATCCTAGGGAATAAATATGGTCTTTAATAACATTTTATCCATATTTAAATAATCCATACATATAAATAATAATGATGGTATCAATCGATTATATATCCAAACAATAATAATAAAAACAAAATTAATTTTTTATTAGGGAAAAAATACTTTAATAGATCACAAGAACACTTTTGAGGAAAATAAGTTTTTCTATTTCAAAAGAACTTATATTAAAAAAAATATGGGAAACATTTAATTTGAAAACACTCAGGAATGAATATTTTGAATTATTCAAAAAAATGTGTATTCATTTTTGAAGGGAACCCCATTGATGTATTTTATGTTAAAATAAAAATATCATTCCCATTTTAAATGAAAATTCATAAATAGTTTATTTATATTAATACATGAATATTAATTTAAAAAATTACTACATAATGTCAAAATATGATTAAAATTACATTAATAAATATTTTTAGAATAATAAAACCATAATTTAAGATATTTTTAATAAAAATATTGTCATAGAAGAATATATTCCCAAATGAATACAGATTTTAATAAGTTTTCCATAAAAATATTATTTTGATATCATGAGTAGTTAATATAAGTTAAAATAAAAATAAAAATTTAATTATATTGTTATAGATAGAGGATAAAAAAGTAAAATTTTATTTGAGATAGATAGATCATTTAAATTTTTTATTATAATATTTAAGCATAAACGACTACAAAAAAAGAGATTATTTCATAAAACACATAAATCATGTATAAAATTATTTGTATTAACACTAAAAACCTATATATTAAATTTAATTTAATTATAAATATAAAAAACCATATTAATTCCTATAAAACAAAATAAATTTAAATTATAACATCTTATTTCAACTTCCATATAAATATTTTTTTATCATACCCATCTCAGGCGGTAACTAGTTCATTTTTACATTTGTTTTAGTTCAAAAGATATTGTCTAATAACATTAATTAAGTCAAAATTAAATCTATAAGTTTCTCATTATATAAATATCATATATATTCCATATATGAATATATATAATCATTAATTTAATACAGTGATGAAAAATTTATTATGCCACAATGTGGGGATGATTTTCCATATGTAAATATGAGTGATGTTTCTATATTTATTAGATGAATGAAATGTTAAAAATAATTTAAAATTATATAATCACTATAATAACATAATTATACAATAGAAAAATTATATATATCATAAAAACATCTTTGAATAATGGTGGTGTAAAATTAACTATTTTTTCACATAGAGGTTGTAGTCTACACATATTCTCCAATGGAATTTTCATCTCCCATTTCACTAAAAGTATATATTCTAGGGTTTTTAATCATAATAATAAAATATAATTATATTTATTGTATTTTATTACCTATTTTTTATGGATTATATAATTTTAGAGTAGATATAAGACAAAATTACATAGAATGCTCTCGGTTTAGATCTGCACCTCTTCTTTGAAGGATATCTTATGGCTTAAACCATAAGCATTGAAGGATTAATATTAAGACAAGACAATAATATCTATGATTAATTACGAGATTCTAGATTTTTTTCGGTAGGTTTTTTATTACATAAAATACTAAAATTGTGTGAATAATAGACGAGTAGATATTTCCTTAAATAAGTGAGTGGGGGACACACCCAAATTTTATTAATATATTTCAATAAAAAAGGTCAACTATCACATGAATGTGGGAAAAAATTCCCAAGGATTCAAAATCATGATTTTTTTTGTCAAAATATTTTCAAACAATAATATATAGATACATTTGGATAAATACCTTACCAATATATCAATATTTAACCATAATGTAATCCTATTTTATCAATTACCATGGAAACAAAATTTTATTGTTTTATTGCTCAATATGAAAAAAAAAATTATTTTGAAACTATCAAATTATATTATTTATTAAAAATAAAAATTTGAAATTCTTTTCAGTGAATTCATTTTCTATATGTGGTGGAATGTAATTTTAAACAAACACAAAATCTTTAATGAAAACTCATTTTAGAAAAATAATTTGTTATGTATAAAAAACATACATCAATTATATTCTATTTAAGAACATTAAAATAAAATTTTAAAATATATTATTAACTATATATGGAATACATTTTATTAAAAATTAAAAATTATATTTTAGTTTAATTTATTAAGAGAAAACACATTATACATGTAAGATTTTTATAAGAAAACATTTTTTTAAAATTAAGAATATATAAAATAAAGTATAATTTTTTTTATTATTTAAATTATTTGATTATTTACTATTATAGGATTATTATATTAATATAAGATAATATATGAAATAATATTCTACTTTTATGTGAAAATAAATTATAGTTATTATAAGAAAGTTGTATCATTCACTATTCACTAAAAAATAAATTTTTTATTGAAATATGAAATCATATCCCAATGATAATATTGAAATTATGATTTAAAAAAATATATTCATTTAATAAATTTAAATTTATAAAATTGGTTAAAAATAATTATAATATTTGAGCATAAAAATGTGATACAACCATTTTTTGATGAAAACATATTTTGTAAGAACAAATTATCAATATTTAACATTGATATCTAATTTGTTATAAATTGAGAAATTCATCTACACAATTTTAAATATATAGATATACTATTCATTATGATTATATAATTACGCATACCTATAAATTTATCATCAATTATATCTTTATTTACTATATTATATTTCTTATAATCCGAGTGTTGAATATAAGGTAATAAATTAAATAATTCTCATTTATTTCAATGAAAAAACATATAAAATTTTGTTGAAAAACATTACATGAACGATTAAAAATAATTTTTTCCAATGAAATTCCATCACATATATATAATTAACAGAGTACATATTTTCTTCATCGAATCATTTGTTTCACATGTCTCTTCACTTAATTTGTGATTCCTGAAAATATTTTTAATCATTTATCAAATCTTTTGAAACAGAAATTTATCCCAAAGATATAATAACTCAAAAGTTTTATATAAATGTAAAATATACATCTCCACTGATACAACTTTTTCGTTCAATATATGTTTCAGGAACACATTTTGATCTTTGATGATGTTTTATGTGAGGGACAAGAGATAAGAAACGATCCCAATATGACACTATAAGAAAATTGTCGTTCAGCGACGGTTTTTTAGCGGTGGTTTTTAAAACCGCTGCTAAATGCGTTTCGGGCCGCCATTTCGCGGCGGTTTTTAAACCGCTGCGAAATTCCAAAAAAAATTATTATTTTTTTATTTTTATTCAAGGATTTGCAGCGGTTTTTTAAAAAACCACCGCGAAATAGCGGCAGTTTCGGTAAAACCACCGCGAAATAACGGCGGTTTCGGTAAAACCTCCGCGAAATGAAATGAAAAAATAAAAAAACATAAGAAACCCCGAAATCACTAAAATTACCATAACTTTTGATCTGGGTTTCCATTGAAGCGCCACGACCATAACATTCTGCGACGGTTTTGAAAACCGCCGCGAATAGTTTCCCGACGCACGATTTCGCAACGGTTTTTCAAAACCACCGCCAATCGATTTAGTGGTGGTTTAAACCACCGCGAAATGAAAAAAAAACCGCCACTAAATGCCTTTTTGGCCGTAGTGATTATACTATGATAATACTGTAGCTTTGGCTCTTTCCAAAGAGCCAATGTCACATAAGCGGATGAAGCACATACTTTAGAAGTATCATATCTTGAGGGATTTTTCTCATAGAGGTAAAGTTGCAGTGAGAAGTATTTCCATGGAAGACAACGTGGCATACACCTTGACTAAAGCCTTGACTTAGTATAAACAAGTTCATCATGTGAGGTCTAGCAGACTGAAAGTCGTAGGCAGTTGGCTCTAGTCCAAGTGGGAGTTTGTTAGAGTTGGTGTTCTAGAAAAAAACTATTTGTACTTTGATTGCATGTATATTTAATGTATTTAAATATTAAACATATTATTACATATTTTTCATTGTTCTGTATGAATATGATGTAATAATGTTCTAGAGTATTTGTTGCATTGATAAGATCATGGCAGTTCCCCGCTATAATGAAAACCTTGAAATGATATAATAAAATTCTTAACTATAGTTCTGTAGTTGGATGACATACTATGATGGGACACATAGTATACAGACCATCAAGTGTGATTACTCGTAACTAGATGAGACTTCCTCTCATGAGGTTTGTACTTGGTAATCTCTAAGATGAGAGATTATGAGAACAAACCCTCCAGTAGAAATTTTGTATGTTTTGGTGTCATCGAATATTTCTATCTATGAGCATGTGTAATAGTCCTTAGACTTTAATATTATCATTAATATGTGTCACAACTTGTGCACATTTATTTACTGATGAAAATCTTCCCACCATATGTTGGTGAGAAGTAGGGTACATTGGGTGCATCACGAGTGGCATCTTATTAATGGATAAGTCGAGGAAGGATTTTTCATTCCATTTATAGAAGTTGATATCTCGGCTCTTTTATTTAAATAGAACCATCATGTGAAATTCCATGGCCATGGTGTAACGATGAATTTATTTCAGGTGGTCAAAGAATGATGTATCAAGCACAAAGGTTGATGACACTATCATGAAACTTTCTTGATAAGATATTGAGACAAAGGAATTATATTACACAGTGAGCATTCATATGTAGATGTTGTTGTTTTG
This sequence comes from Viscum album, assembly GCA_963277665.1. Taxonomy (NCBI): domain Eukaryota; kingdom Viridiplantae; phylum Streptophyta; class Magnoliopsida; order Santalales; family Viscaceae; genus Viscum; species Viscum album. The sequence goes on from OY728122.1 coordinate 490,316,865, forward strand.
ACTTTAAGTTCTTTATCTTGGGTGCTTTGACCTATTTCTAGACATTACTCTTGGACTTTAGGAAATTCTACCTAATGCCAATGATAAATAATCCTAGAGGGTCACACACAAGTGTTTTTGGTGGTCTCAGATAAATTATATTTGAATTTAATTAATGAAGTAAATATTATTCTCAAGATAGTGGAAAAATTTTATTCAAGTTAAAATGATTTCATAAATTAAATAAATATTTATTCACTCGATTGTGGGTAAAATTTATTTATTTATTTTATTGAATATTTAATAAATATTTATTTACTAGATTGTAAATAAATTATTTATTTAAGATGATAAATTATTTATTTATTTATTTGGGTGTTCAATAAATGTAATTGGAGCTCGAGTGGACTAAGTCTGATCCAGTAGTAAAATAATTATTTGCAAGATGGTAAAAAATTATTTAACTAGTTAGAACAACTTAAAATAATAATAACATTGCTATTATTTTGTGATGTGGAAATTTATTTATAATTCTGTTTTGCACAAGTTGGCACACCATAAATAATAATGAGTTATTATTATTAAAAGAATGGGTTTCCTCTAAGGTTATGAATGTATTTAATTGCTATTACGCAATTAAATATTGTAATTAAAGCCCCATGTTGATAGGTAGACATGTATGTCTATTGTGCCATGGACCGAACTGCATGCCCAATGAATTGAGAATTGTTGAGCAAAATGATTTCTCTATTGAATCCTCTTCTCATCCCTCTCAATAATGAGAGACATTCTTCAAGACCAAAGAAAAAGCGATCAAGAATGACCGACATAAGATACTCACTTTTCCATGCTAGCACTTGGAGAATGAGTGGTATCGATCGGAGGTCATCAGAGCATGTGTGGATCACCGCTAGAGGGATTCTGGTTTGGATCATTGCAAGCACAACGAGAAAATTTGGAATGATCATTTTAGACTATCAACTTCATCAACAAATAAAGTACCAAAGATCTAGGTATTCTTTTCTTTATGAAATTAATTAAGTAAATTATAAACATGATGTTCAAGATCCTCCCAAAAGGTTTCGGGCCTCTTCCTTCTTTATCTAAATATTTTATTCTATTATGTGGAGACTGGAATTTATCATCGTATTGGTCCTGGAATAATCATTTATTATGGTAAAAATTAAATTTGGGTTTCATTCCAACCATGCTTCCATTGTGCCCAGAACCTTCAAATATTTCATGCTCAGCTTAACCTGAGTTCTCATTGGCTCCTAGAGGCCCTTCCAAAACTATAAGGTAAATAAATGGTACCTATATGAGACAATTTACATTAGTTTTCCATTAAAACTTATGATATCTTGTACATACAACTTTCCCAAGCCTTCCATTTTATTGGTTTCATGAATCAGTATGAAATGTGTTGCATGGTCAACTGATCGATCACCACCCAAATAGAATTCTTACCTATGAGAGTTCAAGGTTACCCAATAATGAAATCCATCAATATCTCATTCGATTCCCATGTTAGCATATAGAGATTATGAAGAAAACCATAAGGATTTTGGTGTTCATTCTTTATCTATTGGAATGTGTAGCAACGAGACACAAATTTGGCTATGTCCCATTTCACAACAGACCATTAGAATTGATTCTCCATATCATAAAATGTATTTGTATTTCCAAGATGGATATCCCATAAATAATGATGGAAATATCAAAACACATACTTCCTTTCACTTGATAGATAAAAATACCAATTCATAAATAAAATAATACCTTCCAAGGAGAGATATCAATCACTATGGTCTACCCACCATATAAAGAATCATTGACATTCCAGAAATCATTTCAATATTTCTGCTCCTATATAATCGTATCAAGGAGAGAGGATGTCAAATGAACACTTTTTAGAACATTAATATACTCTTATTCTCTAACCCCCCAAGTGTATTTGAGAAAATAGTACCATCAAGGTAAATTCATTATTTTCTTCCTTCATATATTGAGAAGGAAACTTCATTCTAAGAGAATCAGTAATTACATTACCCTTTCCTAGATTATTGAAAAAGTCAAATTTGAATGACTATAAGTATTACACCCATTATCTCTACCATAGGTCCAAATATTTTTGTGAAAATATATATCGAAACTTTTTTATTAGAGTAAATAATAAACCTCTCCCCGAAAAGAAAGTGATGCCAAAATTTAAGGGAATGTACAATAGCTACATGTTCCAAGTCATGAGTGGGATAATTCCTCTCATGAGTTCAAATTTGGCATGATACATAAGACACTACATGATCACCTTTCATAAGGGCGTGTCCCAAAACTACACCTAATGTAACACTCCGACCCTAGAAGCCCAAAGTTAGTGCATTATTACGTATCATTGGCATGATCACAAAAGATCAAGTCTTGAAAGGTCGATTAGTTTAGTAGAATTGGAAGTACTAGATACATTCATAAGGTTTACATTACATCATAAAATGGAAAACTACAACAACATTGTTTCCATAGACAACACTGAGATCCCATAGACAATCCCTGCAGGTCAGTTATAATATACTTCTTCGCATCCTGGGAAAAATAAAACATAGAAAGGGGTGATCTCAGATGCTCAGTAAGGATAACAATATAGCAGAAACTTTCATAAATAAGCATAAACATTTAAGGCAATGTATAAAACTAAAACAAAATCCTTTTCAACAAAAACTTCATCACAATATGGAAAATATAAATCAAAATAATTCCATTTACTTACTCACATGGATATTCTACTAGTCGAACAATCATGTGCAATATCAATATCCACTTTCATAATGATGGAATGCATAATTTCAGACTTCATAACCACATAGTCGAGGCCTTGTGCCAAGACTACAAATAATATTTTTTCAAGGCCTTATTCCAAGACACTAGTTTTTATCATGAGACCTACTGATGCATCGAGGAGCTATAGCGGGCTCCACCCGTCACTTACTAAGTTCAATGCATTCCTCATAAGAAAAATTTTAAACATAACATAAATTTTTTTATTAAAACTAGCATACGAAATTTCAATACTTTATCCATAAACCATGAATGGTATAAAAATAACACATCCACAGTCAAATATATCACAAAACCTTAAATACAAAATGGAAGATTTGTATCATAATAAATCAACTTCAAAAAAGATTAAAATCCATTAAAGGATGTTGACATAGATGAAATCAAAACTATTTGAGAGAAATATCTCATTCTTTTTTTTTGAAATAATTTAAAGTTACATAATTATAAAAGAAAACATTTATTTTGAAAATATTCTTATAATATTTTAAGGTAAGATTCGATGATTTTATAATGGAAAAATATAGCCGCACCCACCGTATAAGTTAAAAAAACATTCTTACCTTAATTTTGTCGAAAAGGTCATAAAGTAACTTGTTTGGAAAACGACAGAAAGATTCCTTTCAAAACGTATAAGGTCAAATAAGGGTATAAATTAATTTAACCCATAGTATAGTAAGTAGTAAAAATGTTTTGGAATACATTTTTAGGAAAACACGGATGTGGATGATAAAGAGGTCCCAGTAGATAATTACATATAAACAACCTTGAATAATGAAGAGGTTGTAGAATTAACCCTTACCTTGTAATTTTCCTTGGTCGAGGGTTGGTTAAAATCCTGTATAATGGTGAAATAATTGTTATTAAATTATAGAATAATCATATACATTAATATGATATCATATATGATCTTTTAATATTGCTTCGTTAATAATATTTTAGTATTATCGTCGTTTTGGGTGTTAACTGATTCGTTTTCCTTTATATGATTTGTTACTTAAGTAATGTTTGTTATGGATAGGATGTATCTTATTCATATTCATAATGATATTAATTATTTAAAAATTATTTTTAATCATCTAATGAAAATTATTCTTGAATGGATGCGATGGGGAATGAATCTCATCGTGTTCGTGGAGACGGTAATCCGTACGTACGCACGAGCGACAATATCATTTTTTTGATATTAAAATCGTATATAATTGGATGGTATATCAGATATAAAGAACCATTATAATGTTATATTTATTATTTACATCATTCATAAATCATTATTATACCCATCCAAATAATAATGTATTGAATAACAACTACACCACGACGTGGAGACGGTAAGTCGTACGTACGCACGTGTGGTGACATTTCATTCAAAGGATGGATAGAATAATGAATATGGTTGTACCATATTTATAATAACATCACAGTATATATAAGATACTAGAGTTATTATTTTATAATGGAAACAATAGGGAAAAAAAGAAGTGGAAGAAGAAAAAAACATGAAAGAGGTGGTGAGATATTAACCTCTTCTTTAGGTTCTTTCTTTTGATTTGATCAAAAGGGCTCCATAGGATGGCTTTATGACTAAAGTAAGGCATCTAGGATGAAGGGATGGTATTTGATAGGGTATTTGGGCAGGGTTTGGCTGAGACAAATGGATTTTAAGGTGTGAATTAGAGAGAAGGGGAAGTTCCCGTTTATAAGAGGGGTGAGGGGCACCTTAGGAAAAGATGGAAATATTATTTTATAATAAAATAATTTTCGGTTTCTAATGGATCCAAAATTAATTTTTTAAATGATAAGGTGTTTATGGGTCTAAAAAATCTCAATAAATAGGTTTTATATAGGTTTGGGTCACTATATTAACCTTATCTATTAGATTTAACTCTTAGTTAAATAGTTTGACATTTACCATGTCTCTTTGTTTTTTTATATTATATGGTTAATAAACTTACTATGAACTTCCAAGAGAACCCCAAGTGGTTCATTAATGGTACACCTATCATTATATAAGTCTTTTGGATGAACCTTAGGTTTTTAGGATTATTATATCAACCAATAATATTTTATTTGTTTTAAAAACTCATTTATGTCAATTTTGACATTATTTAATAATTGATTTTTTTAAAGTACTAACAACTTTATTACTTAAAAATAAATAAATTTAATCAACCCTAACATGACAATTAACCTATAAAATTAGTTGAATTTATTAAAAGTCTCAAATTATATTTATCTGGATATTTATAATATCAATTATTTTAATCTTTCATTAATATGGTAATTACTGCATCATCATTGTGTCATAAATAAATTTAATTATTTAATGTCTAAAAATTATAAATAAAATAAAATTATGTAGGAAATATTTTTATATTTCTAATGAATATTTATAGTCGAATTTATATTATGTGTAACCCTATATTAAAAATTGTTTAGTTATTAAACTTTGAATTTAACTCTTTTAACTCTTCTTTAAATAAAATATTAATAAATGTACTAATCTAATCCAAGTGGACCAAAGAGGTTCATATTTTATTCCTAAGGTTGTTTATGGTATAATTATACTTATCCAATAGAATTAGGACATGTGTTAGGGTAATAATAATATCATTTTTACCCTTAATTACCCTATTTACTTTTAACCATGGTAAATAAAAATAAAAAGTTACTATTCACCAAAAATTATTTTTATCTTATTGAACCACATTTTACTTATTAATATCAACCATTTCGCTTATATGTTTTAAATTAAACTCACAGAAGTGGTAAAATTAAGTTTTATGTAAATTTGAAAATGCTCCTATGAAGTGGGTAAAAGACAGTACAAAGTTCAATAAAATTTTTATATATCTAAAATTATTATAAACTGACTCCAATGAATTACATTTAACTTATATAGGTATTATGTATCTATTTTGACCTAAAATAAATTTAAATAAAATAAATAATTATTTAAATAAAAAATTGGTTTTAAACTATAACTCTATGTTTTTCACTATTCATCAAAAATTGAAAGTTTTTAGAAAAATACCAAAAATTCACCCTAAGATAATTTCGATATTATGAATCCAAAAATGAAGTCCATTTTGAAAAATAAAATTTATAAAATTCTAAAAAGTGGGTATTACTATTCATAACGGCTAGTTTGATTGGTTATAGTGTGTTAGAACTCAAAGTTGCATACAACACACGCTATTGTATTATTCGAAGAGAAGTGTACCGTGGAAGCTTGGGGTGTTATATTCTCCCCTCCTTAAAATAATTTTTTCCTCAAAATTTCTAGAATATTACTGCATAAAAAGACTCGGGTGGTTCTTCATCATAAGTTCCTCGGGTTCCCACGTTGCCTCTTCCATCTTATGGTTTCTCCATAGAAATTTTACCAGATGAGTCATCTGGTTTCTCAAAACTTGTTCTCTTGTATTAAGAACCTTGATAGGATCTTTGAAATAAGACATATCGAGTTCCAGTTCTAATTCCTCATAGGTGAGTACATGCGTTGAGTCAGGCTTTTATTTTCTCAACAGTGATATGTGGAACACATCGTGAACTTTTGAGAGACTTGGCGGCATTTCTGAATAGTAAGCTACAGCCCCAATTCGTTCTAGAATTTTGAAAGGTCTGATGTACCTGGGACTTAATTTTCCCTTCTTACCAAAACTTATAACACCCTTCCATGGAGATACCTTCAAGAAAACATGACCTCCTACCTGAAATTCCAAATCCTTCTTTCGGTTATTGGCATAGATCTTCTACCTACTTTGAGCTGATTTGATGTGGGTTTAGATTACCTTCACCTTTTCCATTGTTTCCTCCACAATTTATGGGTCTACAAGTTTTCTTTCACCAATATCATCCCAACATGTTGGTGTGCGACATCTCTTTTCGTATAACGCTTCATATGGTGCCATCTGAATACTTGAATAGAATCTATTATTATAGTAAAATTCTACCATAGGTAAATATTGATCCCACATACCTTGAAAGTCAAGTGATCATGATCTCAACATGTCTTCCAAGGTTTGAATAGTCTATTCTGATTGTCCATTAGTTTGGGGTTGGTAGGCAGTGCTCAAATGAAGTTCAGTATCCACAGATTTCTGAAGAATTTTCCAAAATCTTGATGTAAAATGTGGATCACGATCAGAAACAATCGATAGGGGTACTCCATGAAGTCTCACATCTTCATTAATATATAATCTTGCAAAACGTTCAAGTGGTAAATCTTCTCTTATAGCAAGAAAATGTGCTGACTTGGTAATATGATCAACAATGACCCATATTTCATCGTTCCTTCTAGGAGTCTTTGGTAGTCCCATGAAAAATTCCATCATAATATTATCACATTTCCACTCAGGTATGGTAAGAGGTTGCATGACTCCTCCAAGACATTGACTTCCAGCTTTCACTTGTTGACAAACCATACATCTTGACACAAAATCAGCAATCTCCCTCTTTATGTTATCCCACAAAAAATGTTCCTTCGAATCCTTATACATCTTAGTGATACTAGGGTGTATAGAGAAATTGGAACTATGAGCATCATCCAAAAATTCCCTTTTTAGATCAGGTATATCGGGAACACAAAGTCTCTTCCCAAATTTCAAAATTCCATCTTCATACATAAATTCACTCAATCTCCCATCATTCACAGCTTTAATCTTCTTTTGAAACTCTTCATTATCAGTCTGAGAACTCTTTATCCTTTCTAGTAAATATGGTTTGGCAACCATTTGAAAAAAATTTGATGTTTCACCTTCCATGGTTATCCCCATGTCCAAATTTACTAGATCGTTGTATATAGGATCCTTTTCAACTCTCATATTGTTCAGAACTCCATGATCCTTTCTGCTCAAAGCATCTACCACCTTGTTTTCCTTCCCTGGGTGGTAGTTTATAGTGCAATAATAATCTTTGAGTAGTTCAAGACATTGTCTTTGCCTTGTGTTGATTTCTTTCCGTGAGAAAATATACTTCATACTCTTGTGATCAGTATATATCTCACATTTTTCACCATAGAGATAGTGTCTCCAAATATTCAAAGCAAAGATTACAGCTGCTAACTAAAGATCATGAGTGAGATAGTTTTTTTCATGGATTTTTATCTATCGTTATGCATAGTAAATAACTCTATCATTCTACATAAGGACACAACCAATTCCTTTCTTTGATGCATCACTATAAATAACAAACCCATCATTCCCTAATGGTAGATTCAAGATAGGAGCATTGACTAACCTTCTCTTTAGTTCTTCAAAACACTCTTCACACTCTTTTGTCCAACAAAATTTAACCCCTTTACGTGTGAGCTTTGTTAATGCGTTAGGAAACCGGGAAAAATTCTGGACGAAACGTCGATAATAACCTGCTAAACCAATAAAACTACGTACCTCAGTTATACTCATTGGTGTTGGTCATTCTTGGATTTCCTTGGTCTTAGAAGGATCAACAGAGATTCCATCCTTAGAGACAATATGGCCAAGAAAAGAAATCTCTTGAAGCCAAAATTCACACTTGCTAAACTTCCCATATAATTCATGTCTTCTAAGAGTCTTTAGAATAATGCGCAAGTGATTTTAATGATCTTCATATATTTTGGAGTATAACAAGATATCATCAATAAATACCACTAAAAATTCATCAAGATATTCCTTGAAAAATCTATTAATTATATCCATCAAGACAGAGGGTGCATTAGTCAATCCAAAAGGAATTACTGTAAACTCGTAATGGTTGTACCTGGTTCGAAATGCTGTTTTTGGAATGTCTTCCTTCTTCACACACAACTGATGATATCCAGATCAAAGGTCAATCTTTTAAAATTATTGATCTCCATGAAGTTGGTCTAATAAATTATCAATGAGAGTTAGGGGATACTTTTTCTTTATTGTTATAGCATTGATCTCCCTGTAGTCAATGAACAACCTCATAGATCCATCTTTGTTCTTAATAAAAATAATAGGGGATCCCCATGGAGAAACACTAGAGAAAATAAATCCCTTATTAATCAATTCCTCTAGTTGTTTCTTTAGTTCCACTAATTCCACAGTGGCCATTCTATAATGGGTCTTCGATATGGTCCTTGAACCAGGAATTAAGTCAATGGAAAACTCAATTTCTCATTCTGGAGGATGTCCAGGTAAAGCCTCTGGAAACACATCAACATATTCTTGCTCAATAGGTACATCCTCTATTTGAACATTAATTTCCTCACCCATAGTTATTTCATTATCTTCCTCCACAATAATTGAATTTAGTTGAGCTACTAGGGGTGGATCTAGATAAGAATTAGGTGGTGACATTTCTACTCTAAATATAAGGTACTACTTATCATCATCAAAAAATTTAACCTCCTTCTTCTTACAATAAAATTTCGCATCATGGTCTGAAATCCAATCCATACTGAGAATTATATCAAATTTAGTCATGGGTATGGCAATGATATCAGCAGATAAACAATGTTTATATGCCTTAATTGGAACTGATTCACAAAACTTCGTTGCAATGATACTTCCCTGAGGAGCTTTGACTGACAACTCCCTTGTTAAATCAAATTGTAAATATCTAATTTTCTTAGCAAACTAGGAAGATATGAAACAATGTGATGATCCAGAATCAAATAAAGCATTGGATAAACTTGAGGAAACCATTAAATTACCTGCCACTGCGTCTTTCAGAGCTTCAACCTCATTAGTAGTGATAGCATAAGCTTGTCCTTGATCCCTTGGCCTTTTCTGAGTAAAGTTCCCCTTATGCTTAGGAAATTCATTTTCATAATGTCCTCTTTCTCTACAATTTTAGCATTCAACATTAACATTCTATTTCTCCCCCTTACAATCACGAGCTTGGTGACCTTTTCACCACACTTGTAGCAGACTCTCATTCCCTTCAGACAAGTATCGGGGTGTTTCTTCCCACATTTATTGTAGGATGGATATTCAACCTTTCCCTTCTTCCCCTTATTTTTATTTCCATAGTGTTCAGTAGATCTCTTCTTCTCTTGATTTTCTTTAAAGTTATAAGACTTAGAGAATTCTTTTTCTGTATTAATAGTACATGAGACAATATCTTCGTACGATGAGAAGGATTGTGAGACTAATGCTCGATGGAGAAATGGTTTTAACCCATAAAATAAACAATCAATATTACTTCTTGGGTTACGTATATAATCTGCAGCATGCCTTTCTAACCTTGTAAAGTTATCTTCATACTTTGCGACATTCTCATCCTCCTTTTGCCTCAGACTCAGAAATTGTCTTTCCATATCCGCTCGATGGTCATGAGGAATGTATTTTTCTAATAATATTTCTTTAAACTCCCTCTATTCCATATTTTATACTTCATCATCTTCCTTTTTGTTTTTAATCAATGACCACCATTGATCAGTATCTCCAGTGAGGCGGTAAACTGCCATGAAAACTTTTCCCCTTTCACTACTCCCCAAGGCGTGGAATATTTTCTCTAAGGAATTTATCCGTTGCTCAGCTACTAATGGATTTGTAACCCCATTGAATGTTAGTGGTTTTTGCTTCATGAAGTGATCTAACATTGATCCTCTACGTTGCGAATCAGGGTGCTCCATACGGGTTGGGTTATTATTCATAACCTGAGTGAGTTGTCCCAGTATAGTGATAAGATTATCAGCACCAGTTGTATCACCAGCTCCACTATAATTATCTTGATCAAGAGGTAAATCCCTACATGGAGTGCGTGCATTGATACAATTTTCATTCATTCCACTAGGCACCATTTCTAAATAATGGCATACACTAGAATATTTTATAAATCGCAATACATAATTCAAAACTTATAACATACTTAACATAAATTAAATAGTTCATGGATATAATCCATAATCATAAAAAAATCTTTGAGGAGGTATATATACTCATAAATCCTTCATAATGGTTTGTAAAGAAAATGTGGATTATCCTAAGCATATCCCCCCGGAGTGTCGTAACCAAGAGTGCAGCAAGACCCGTTTTCGTGCACCAGTTCCCGTTCAAGTCTAGATCAAAGAGGTGTTTTGGGTTTTACCCCTAGGTACATCTATGTCAGAGCTACCTCTACCTACTCGTATACAGATAGGGATGTATTACTTAGAAAAATCACAAAATCTCTAAAATACCAAAATTCTAGGAATTTTTTCTATACTAATCCTCAAAGTCTATCTTAGGGTAATGTTATCTAATCAGAGTTTTTCTAAATCTAGCTTCCAAGGTTTGTACTAAACTTCCTCTGATACCAACTGTAACACCCAGACCCCAGAAGCCTAGAGTCGGTGCATTATTATATATCATTGTCATGATCACAAAATATCAAGTCTCGAAAGACCGATTAGTTTAGTAGCCTTGTAAGTATTAGATACATTCATAAGGTTTACATTACATCATAAAATGGAAAACCACAACAACATTGTTTCAATAGAAAACACTGAGATATCATACACTATCCCTGTAGGTCAGTAATAATATACTTCTTCGCATCCTAGGAAAAATAAAACATAGAAAGGGGTGATCTCAGATGCTCAGTAAGGATAACAATATAGAGGAAACTTTCATAAATAAGCACAAACATTTAAGGCAATGTATAAATCTAAAACAAAACCCTTTTCAACATAAACTTCATCATAATATGGAAAATATAAATCAAAATAATTCTATTTACTTACTCACATGGATATTCTACTAGTCTAATAATCACATGCAATATCAATATCCACTTTCATAATGATAGAATGCATAATTCTAGACTTCATAACCACGTAGTCAAGGCCTTGTGCAAATACTACAAATAATATTTTTTCAAGGCCATGTTCCAAGACACTATTTTGTCTCATGAGACCTACTGATACATTGAGGAGCTATAGCGGGCTCCACACGTCACTTACTAAGTCCAATGCATTCCTCATATGAAAATTTTTAAACATAACATAATCATTCGTATTAAAACTAGCATACGAAATGTCAATACTTTATCCATAAACCATGAATGGTAGAAAAATAAAACATCCAGAGTCAAACATATCATAAAACATTCAATACAAAATTGAAAATTTGTATCATAATAAATCAACTTCAAACAAGATTAAAATCCATTAAAGGATGTTGACATAGATGAAATCAAAACTGTTTGAGAGAAATATCTCATTCATTTTTTTGAAATCATTTAAAGTTACATAATTATAAAAGAAAACATTTATTTTGAAAATATTCTTATAATAATGTAATGGAATCTTTGACGATGTTATAATGGTGGAATATATCCTCACCCTTCGTATAAGTTAAAAAAAATCTTACCTTAATTTTGTTGAAAAGGTCATAAAGTAACTTGTTTGGGAAACGACAGAAAGATTCCTTTCAAAATGTATAAGGTCAAATAAGGGTATAAATTACTTTAACCCATAGTCTAGTAAGTAGTAAAAATGTTTTGTAATAAATTTTTAGGAAAACACGGATGTGGATGATCAAGAGGTCCCAGTAGATAATTACATATAAACAACCTTGAATAATGAAGAGGTTGTGGAATTAACCCTTACCTTGTACTTTTCCTTGGTTGAAGGTAAGTTAAACTCCTGTATAATGGTTAAATAATTGTTATTAAATTATAAAATAATCATATACATTAATATGATATCATATATGATCTTTTAATATTGCTTTGTTAATAATATTTTAGTATTATCGTCATTTCAGGTGTTAACGGATTCATTTTCCTTTATATGATTTGTTATATAAGTAATGTTTGTTATGGATAGGATTTATATTATTTATATTCACAATTATATTAAGTATTTAAACATTAATTTTAATCATCTAATGAAAATTAATCTTGAATGGATACGATGGGGAATGAATCTCATCATGTTTGTGGAGACGGTAATCTGTACGTACGCACGAGCGACAATATCATTCTTTTGATATTAAAATAATATATATTTGGATGTTATATAATATATAAATAATAATTATCATGTTATATTTATTATCTACATCATTTATACATCATTATTATACCCATCCAAATAATAATGTATTGAATAACAACTACACCACGACGTGGAGACGGTAAGCTGTACGCACGCACGTATGGTGACATGTCATTCAAAGGATGGATAGAATAATTAATATGGTTGTAACATATTTATAATAACATCACAGTATATATAAGGTACTGTATTTATTATTTTAGAATGGAAACAACAAGGAAAGAAGAAGTGGAAGAAGAAAAAAACATGAAAGAGGTGGTGAGATATTTACCTCTTCTTCGGGTTCTTCCTTTTGATTTGGTCAAAAGGGATCCTTATATTGGATTTTTGACTAAAGTAAGGCCTATAGGATGAAGGGAGGACAGTTGAAAGGGTATTTGGTTAGTGGTTGGCTAATCAAAATGGCTTTAAAGGTGTGAATTAGAGATAAGGGGAAGTTCCCTTTTATAAGAGGGGTGAGAGGTACCTTAGGAAAAGATTGAAATATTATTTTATAATAAAATAATTTTCGGTTTATAATGGATCAAAAATTAATTATATAAATTCAAAGGTGGTTATGGGTCTAAAACTGCTCAACCAATAGGTTTTAGACAAGTTTGGGTCACTATATTAACCTTGTCTTTTAGATTTAACTCTTAGTTAAATAGTTTGACATTTACCATGTCTCTTTGTATTTTTATATTATATGGTTAATAAACTTACTATAAACTTACAAGAGAACCTCAAGTGGTTTATTAATTATAAACCTATAATTATATAAGTCTTTTGGCCAAACCTTATATTCTTAATATTATTATATCAACCAATAATATTGTATTTGTTTTAAAAACTCATTTATGTCAATTTTGACATTATTTAATAATTGATTTTTGTTAAAGTCCTAAAAACTTTATTACTTAGAAATAAATACATTTAATCAACCCTAACATGTCATATTAACCTATAAAATTATTTTAATTCATTAAAATTCTCAAATTATATTTATTTGGATATTTATAATATCAAATATTTTAATCTTTCATTAATATGGTAATTACTGCATCATCATTATGTCATAAATAAATTTAGTTATTTAATGTATAAAAATTATAAATAAAATAACATTATGTATTAAATATTTTTATATTTCTAATGAATATTTATAGTCGAATTTATATTGTGTGTAACCCTATATTAAAAATGGTTTAGTTATTAAACTTTGAATTTAACTCTTTTAACTCTTCTTTAAATAAAATATTAATAAATGTCCTAATCTAATCCAAGTGGACCAAATAGGTTCATATTTTATTCCTATGGTTTTTCTTGTCGAATTATACTTATCCAATAGAATTAGGAAATGTGTTAGGGTAATAATAATATCATTTTTACCCTTAATTACCCTATTTACTTTTAAACGTGGTAAATAAAAGTAAAAAGTTACTATTCACAAAAAAAATATTTTTATCTTATTGAACCACATTTTACTTACAGATATAAACCATTTATATCATATTTTTGAAATTTAACTCACAAAAGTGGTAAAATTAATTTTTATGTAAATTTTCAAATGCTCTTAGGAGGTGGGTAAAAGACAGTTAAAAGTTCAATAAAATTTTTATATATATAAAATTATTATAAAATGACTCTAATAAATTAAATTGAACTTATATAGGTATTATGTATCTATTTTGAACTAAAATAAATTTAAATAAAATAAATAATTATTTAAATAAAAATTCAGATTTAAACTATAACTCAGTGTTTTCACTATTCATCAAAAATTCAAAGCGTTCAGAAAAATACCAAAAAATCACACTAAGCTAATTTTGATATTTCGAATCCAAAAATGAAGTCCATTTTGAAAGATAAAATTTATAAAATTCCAAAAAGTGGGTATTACTATTCATAACGGCTAGTTTGATTGGTCTCGGTGTGTTAGAACTCGAAGTTGCGTACAACACACGCTATTGTATTATTCAAAGAGAGGCATGTCGTGGAAGCTTGGGGTGTTACACCTAAGGCATAATAATAAACCATACATCCTCACCCAACCTTTGGTATAGTCAAAATTATTGTTTATATATAAATCCTCTTAAGCACATCTAATAATACCTAAAACTTCTAATACCATAATAACTTCACCCCCCCCCATTATGGGTGAGAGTGGCCAAAGGTGATGAAAGTTTCGAAAAACAAATTATGAATTGTCCATAATATCCTGCCAAATCCAAGAAGCTTTGAATCTCAAACACATTAAAATGTTCTTCCTATGAAATGGAATTCATCACATTTTCATAATTAACTAAGATATCATGTTCTAAGATCACATGTCCTAAGAATATAACCTCTTAGATCCATAAATGTAATTTTGATAATTTTTCATGTAGGTGGTGATCCCTTAAGATTCCTAAAACATGTCTCAAGTGGTGCACATGATCTTACTCGGTCTTTGATTACACTAAAATTTCATCCACAAACACCATGACAAAAGTTTCAATATACTTGTGGAAAATATGGTTCATAAATTCCATGAAGACCATAGGAGATTTAGTTGGGCCAAAATAAATCTGGAGGAACTCAAAGTGGCTATACCTACTCTTTAAGGAAGTCTTCATAATATCTATCTGACTTCTCGACCTGGGTTTCACTAAATGGTGCCCCAAGCCGGTTGGCCTCATGCCCTCAAGCGCACCT
The DNA here is from genome assembly GCA_963277665.1 of Viscum album. Classification (NCBI taxonomy): domain Eukaryota; kingdom Viridiplantae; phylum Streptophyta; class Magnoliopsida; order Santalales; family Viscaceae; genus Viscum; species Viscum album. The sequence goes on from OY728122.1 coordinate 490,332,340, forward strand.
CCCCATCCACCAGAGGGTGTCGACTATACCCCCTTTTATCAGAATAAAATACTAATGGAAGCAAAAAAAATAACCAAGTTCGGAATCATATAAATAACTAGAACAATACCATGCCATATGATATTCAAAACAAGAAATTACAATACTCAACTGAAAGGTAAAACATACTATGAATATGTGAATGTCAAGTGTTTACAATGAAACTAAATGTAAAGACACCACAACTCTCAAGTGGGTCTCGAACCATGTATGGTTCCCTCTCCCATGCTCCAATCCTAAACAGCAACCTATCCCAAGGCTTTTCCCTTATCCTGTCTAGCAACAAAAAAGTCTACTTGGGTGACGATCAGGCAGCCCAAATAGGGTGTGAGTACAACTCGGTTGGCCACCACCAACATTGTCTAAAACAAGTCCAGTCAAGAGATAGTGTATGCGGTTTTATGAATAAATAAATAAAATTCATAATTAAATAGTTATCACATTGTCATTTAATATTTATTCATCACATTAGGCCCAATTTCAATTCATGTTTTTCATTTTAATCATCATTCATTATTATCATTCCTTTGGTGTTGAACGTCATGTCAAGCACCCCAAATCTCATTAAGTGTAGGTCGTCGTGCCTAACACTCCATATCTCATTCGGTGTAGGTCATCATTCCTAGAACCCCAACATCTCAAGCTTGGATAACTATTGGGGAGGAACACCATATCCAAGTCCCAACTTCTAATTGGTCTAGAATTCCATGTCTAGCACCACAAAAATCTCATTCATTTAATGATTCTTTAATTCACAAGAATTAGTCACATCATTACATTACTAATCCAATAATTAGTTAAAATTTTCAAAGGATATTAGTTAAATAAAAAATTAACTAAGCACATAATCCATTAATTAATTCATCAATTAATTAATAAATCAACACAATTCTCATTTCATAATTAATTATTCACAATTAATTATCCATATCAAATCTAAACTTTTCATAATTAATTCTCATAATTAATTATCTTTGATTAATATCATGGAACATAATTAATTCTCACAATTAATTATCTTACATAGACAAACATCATTTCATAATTAATTTTCCCCAATTAATTATCTTAACACAATCAATTCAATATCTCAATTATAATATCTCAACCCATAACCAATCTTCAAAACAAATATCTATTTGGGAAACCCCCCTTCGTTTGTTCTATGATTCAATCATCATTTAATCACCAAGGCAATCACAAGTCAATTCTACATTCCTAATTACTCCAATTTTGGAAATAAATTATCAAGGGAAGCTAGAAAATCCATAAACTCACATTCACATATCAAATCCATGACTATGGGAGTTCAGTTTAGACCACTTACCTTGGTTTATTTATTGATGTTATCCCAATATAAATTCTCAAAATTTGAGCGGAACAACATCATCGATCAAGCTCCGGATCTAAATCCCTAAACCAAAATTAAGATCAAAGGCATTAAGATCTTGAAAATATAGATCTAGATCTAAAATCCTATATCTAGATCTCAACTCATAGGTTTAGATCCATATAAACGGTGGGGATCTTCCATAAAAAGATCAAGGAAAGATAGATGAATGAACGGGAGAAGAAACAGGATGAAATCCAATTATTGGGAAGAGATTGGATCTTTAATACGGGCTTTTGATCTCGAATAACGATGTTAGAATCACCTCAGAATCCCTTTGGAAGGCTCTGGAATCACATAGAATTTTTTAAGCCCGATCCAAGGTCGAAATAGGGGAGTCTCAGGGGTTTAGGTGGTTTTAAAATAGATTTTCAGATAATTTAATCCCACATGCATGGTTTCTTGGGAAGGGGTGAATGGTTAGGTAAACCCATGAACCAACCATGTAGACCTCTCTGTTTAGGTTTTCACGGTTGGTACAGTTTAGTCACATGGTTTTTCAAACCATGTGAAAACTGTGCAAACCTCTATATCCAAGTTTTCATGGTTGGCACGGTTTAGTCACACGGTTTGTCAAACTGTGCACAAACCATGAACAACCCACTTTATGTTCGTTTTTCTTAAAAAATTCACCCAAACTCACCCCAATCCACTAATCCAAAACAAAGGTACTTAAAAACATCAAAAAGTACCTAAAAACGCACATGAGATGACTCTAGAAAAGGTCGGGATCTTACAATCTCAACACATTATAAAAGCTCGTCCTTGAGAAGCACTCTTGAAATTCTCTAAGATTACAAGACAAAATGATTGGGTCATTGAGCCCTCATATCTGCTTCTCATTCCCAAGTTTCCTCTTGAACATTTCCATATTTCCATAACACATGAACTAACAACACGGTCTTTCCCCATAACACTTTCTCACAGCAACCCAACACGCATATCAGATGCTCATTAAAGGACACATCTATGTTGAGGTAAACCTCTTCCACATCAGTCACATGATAAGGGTCTGAATGATACCATCGTAGCTATGACAAATGGAAAATATCATGCATAGAGCTGAATTTCTGTGGAAGGGATAATCAGTACACCACTAGCCGAATTCTCTCCAATACCTCAAATGGTCCTACAAACATGGGCACCAACTTTCCATGCCTCTGTATTCTGTAGTGACCCAATATAGGTGACACCATAAGGAATAAACGGTCACCCTCTGTAAACTCTAGGGGTCATTTTCATCTATCATCATATGACTTCTGCCTACTCTGATCCATAGCCATACATTTCTGAATCAACTGCACCTACTCTGATGTCTCCTAAACGAGACTCGGTCCTAACAACTCTAACTCACCCACCTCTAACCAACATAGTGGTGATCTACAAGGTCTACCATAAAGTGCCTCATATGGTGTCATATGTATAGTTTCTTGATAAATATTTTTATATGTGAACTCTACTAAAGCCAAGTTCTTCTCCTAAGAACCACCAAAGTCAAGCACACATGCTCACAGCATATCCTCTAACACATGTATGGTACGCTTTGACTGCCCATCTGTCTGTGGGTGGAAGGTTGTACATAACAAAACCTATGTACCAAGAAACTAATTTAATCCTTACTAACATGGTAAAGTAAAGTGAGAATCATGATATGAAACTATATTCTATGGCACCCCATGCAAACGAACTATCTCTCATACATACAGTACTCCCAACTATTCTAATATAAAAGTTTCCCTGATAGAAAAGAAATGTGATACCTTCATTAGTCGATCCACAACAACCCAAATAGCATCATTATACCTAAGTTCCTTTGGAATTACTTCCAAAAAATCCATAGTCACGTCATCCCACTTCCATTCCGAAATAGGTAATGGTTTCAATAAGCCTATAGGTCATTGATTCTATGCCTTCACCTACTGATAGGTGAAACATATTGTTACGAACCCTGCTATCTCCTTTTTCATGTCTGGCTACCAAAACTATCATCGTAGATCTCGGTACATTTTTATCACCCCAATATGTACCACCCACTTTGTGTCATGAAATTATCGCATGATTTCCTCTCGCATGCTTATAGGCACAACAACCCAATTTTTCACATAAATGATCTCATCCTCATCTATTATCCAGTCTGAAGGTGTCTCCACACCTTCAAGGATTTCCCATAAGGATAAACACTCTAGATCCTCATACTACCTATCCTTGGTCTACCTCAATAGTGTAGACTCCACTGTTATAGAAACCAGAGTCATCCTCTCCTGAATCTCCTGAACTACCACATGAATTTCCTCCAGCAAAGTCATCATCTTCCACTCTTCACTTGGCTCATATACCAACTGATTCTAAGTTTTCCTACTCAAGTCATCAGCCACACTATTCCCCTTTCTAGGTGTATATGACAGTTCAATCAAAGGACTGCATATACTCTACCCATCTTCACTGTTGAAGATTCATGTCATGCTGTGAAAAGATATACTTCAAGATTTTGTGATGTATAAAAAATGTAAACTTTTCACCCAAAATATAGTGTCACCAACACTTAAGATCACAAACCACTACTGCCAACTCAAGGTCATGAATAGGTTAATTCCATTCATGTGGCCTCAGTTGTCGAGAAATGTAAGTAATGACTCGATACCCTTGCATCAACACAACTCTGAGTCCAATTATAGAAGTATCACAATACACCGTGTACTTCTCAACCGTCTCAGGTAAGATCAAAATTGGTGTCGATGTCAAGTGCTTATTCAACGCTTGGAAAGCATTCTCACATGCTTCTATCTAATAAAACTTTATCCCTTTCTTTGTTAAAATTGAAAGTGGTGTTTCTAATTAGGAAAAGTCATGGATGAACCTCTTGTAATAACCAGATAATCCCAAAAATATTTTGATATCAAAAACATTCTTGGGTTTCTCCCAAGAAATCACTACTTTCACTTTTTTGAGTCAACTTCCACACCTTCTTCTGAGATGATATGCCCCAAAAAGTGTACCACGTCAATCCAAAACTTACATTCAGATATCTTGGAATATAGTTGATGCTCTCTCAGTATACCCAAGACAATTTCAAGATGTTGTAAATGATTTTCACGAGTCTTAGATTACACCAAGATTTTGTCCACAAACACCACCACAAACTGATCTAAGTACGAATGAAAGATCTTGTTCATTAAGGCCATAAATACTACTGGAGAATTTTTCAACCCAAACGGCACTACAAAAAACTCATAAAGTCCATACCTACTTTTGAAAGTAGTTCTTGGTATATCATAGGTCCTAACTCTCACCTGATGATACCATGATCTCATATCAATCTTTGAGAACACACAAACCCCATTCAGCTGTTCAAAAAGATCATCGATATGAGGAAGAGGATATCGGTTCTTCATGATAATTTTATTCAACTTCTAGTAATCGGAACATAAGTGTAAACTCCCATCGACCTTCTTTGAAAACAATACAGGTGATCCCCAAGGTGACGTACTTGGACAGATAAACCCTTTATCCTTCAACTCCTCCAACTGCATTTTGAGATCTTGATGATCAGCCGGTGTCATTCTGTAAGGAGGAATAGATACCGGCTAATCCCCCAGCATGATGTCAATAGTGAATTCCACATCTCTCTTAGGTGGAAACCTTGAAAAGTCTCCATGAAATACATCCTAAAATATCTCTACTACTGGTGGAAGGACGTATTTCCTGCCACTCCCATCATCCAGCAAAAGACTAGAAACTTTGGTTTTGAGCTCTCCCAGTTGTTGAGTAATTGGCCCAGCTCGGCCTACATGGATATCCCATTCTCCATAATGAACATACTTGTCACCCTTAGGAGATAAAAATGTATATATCCTATAGTAACAATTTATGTGGGCTTAGTATGCAACTAGCTAGTCCATACCCATAATCAAGTTGAAGCCCATTATATCAAGGACATAGATATCCCAAATAAAACGATACTCTGTGATCTCTAGAAAATATTCCTTGCATAAATAGATATCCTTATATTGTGTTCCCAATGGTGTATCGATATTCATCACCCTACTTATGGAATCCACCTCTAGGCTCAAACCATTAACAAGATTTTCATATATAAAGGAATGAGGGGAACCAGTATCAAGCAAGGCAGTAGCTAAAGTGAAAGCAACTAGAATAGTACCTCTCACTATCGATGGACCAACCTCGCTCTCCACAAGTGTATAATGCACTGCATGTAACTATTCGGTCCCTCTTCCCTGTGGTGTCGTCTGACTCCCTTGAGTAACACCACTTTGATGATACGGGTGTTGATACCCTGAAGCACCATGTCTGCTACCTCTACCACCTCTTGCTGTAGAGTTCTATCTACTAGGCCTATATGGTGTATAAGACCCCCTTCCCACACTCTGACTCTGAGCAGTTGCTCCCTTATCACCCGCTTACCAATTTTTCCTATAGAAATTTTATAGGTTCCCCATCTTTCCACAAAATTGGTACTCCACTGGTGGTCTAGGACAATGTGTATGATAGTGTCCCTGCCTACCGCACTGGTGGAAAATAATATGAGTAAGATCTGGTGCAACTTATCCTCCTGGATGTCCACCTTTCTTTCCATTTTCCTGACTAAGGTTATCATAATGGTGATTCCTTCTCTCAGAAGTTACACTCCATGATCACCCAATGATAGCTACTAGTCTAGTACTGGAAGCCTCTTATAGGTTCCCCTCTAAAATGATAGCCTAATTAACCACTTCTAGGAATTTTTTCAGCCTAAAGATATTTACTTGGGACTTAATTTCACACCTAAGTCCATCCTGAAATCATTTTACCAAATAAGCCTCATATACCACCAAAGCTAGAGCAAAACGTTGTAAATCTGTGAAATGTTCAGCGTAATCCATTATGGACATGATTCCTTGGTTCAGGTGCATAAACTTTGAAGCCTTCTCTTATCTCAACATCTCTAGATAGAAGTTCTCTAAGAACTTCTCCAGAAAGTCCTTCCATAACATATCATCATTCTATCTAGGTCGTACCTGAATGTACCACCAGCGCTTCGCTGAACCCCATAGCATATAAGCATCCAACTTGACCCTCCTCCCAGGCGAAGTATCCAAATAGTAAAGTATCATCTCTATGGATTCAATCAAGAATTCAGATCTCTTAGGTCCACCCTCCCTAGTAAAATTAGGAGGGTGTTGCAGCTGAAACTCCCTTGTCAACTCAAACATGCTTTTCAGAACCCACCTTGGGTCTCTCTCCATGAATTGCATGAAATGAGAAAAGTTCTCTCGGAACTGTTATCCTTCCTCCTCAACATGCACCAATGGTGCCTCAAGTTCTCTATCTGGGAGTTCGTTCTGGGCTATACCCCTCAGTAGCTTCCTCAACAAGCATCATGGAGGCATATCTCTACAAATCCAAACACACGTCTTAGGTCTCATAATACAACCTTATAAATTCACGTGAGAGGAGAAACTAACACAACAAGTTTCAACATTTCCTTTCCCCCTTTTCTCGCAACATGGTCAACACTGAGGCCTTATCACTACCCTTAACCATATTACTCGTAATTCTTGGTTAACAAGGGTACATACATTCTCATTAATTAATTCAACCATTAATTAATCACATTATCTCAAATTAATTAATTAAACAATTAATTAATTAATCATACTCATTTCATAAATCATTGTTCTCATTAGTCACCCATTTATTCTCATTTTGCAACAGTATTTCAATCTCATGACAAGGAAAAATAGTTCGAGTTCAATAACTTACCTATAACCCGTTTTCCTGTGAGTGCCTAGAATGATGCATGTCACAATTCTTGAGTGCCTAGAATGATGCATGCAGACTCAAGTATCATGCCTCTTTAGGAAACAAATCAAAATTCAACAACTTTCAAAACAAATATCACATCACACCACAAGTGAATCACCCAATGTGAACTAATATCTAACTATAACAACAAACATCAATCACAAAAATCCACCCTAAGTACTCAAATTTCCCCCCATACATGGGTTTGAAACTCCCATGCACGAGCTCATTACCAAGCCTCGACTCTTCCTAGTCTCATATCTACTTTTCCCAAAATAGTTATAAAAAATAATAATAAAGATAATAAAAATCATTTGATACCACATTATGGTGTCCCGACCTGGGTGCCACTAAACGGTGCCCCAAGCTGGTTGGCCACATGCCCTCAAGCGCGCCTCCCTGTACTCCATAGGGTGCCACTAGCAGTGAGGGTCTGGTAAGTCAGTCTTGGGGAGACTATATCCTCTTTTATCATAATAAAACACCAATGGAAGTAAAAAAAATAAAAAAGTGTGGAATAGTATAAATAAGAAGAACAATACCATGTCATATGATATTCAAAACAAGAAATTACAATACTCAACTAAAATGTAAAACATGTCATGACAATGTGAATGTAAAGTTTCTACAATGCAACTAAAACTAAAGACACAATGACTCCCAAGAGGATTTGAACCACATCTCGTTCCCTCTCCCATGATCCAATCCCAAATAGAAACATATCCCAGGGCTTATCCCTTATCATGTCCTGCAACAACAAAGTCTTCTTAGGTGTCGATTAGGAGGACCAAATAGGGTTTGAGTACAACTCAGTAGGCCACCACCAACGGTGTCTAAAACAATTACATTAAAGATATAGTGTATTTAGTTTGGTAAATAAATAAATACAATTCATAATTAAATATTTTTCATATTGTCATTTAATCTTTAATCATCATATTAGGCCCAGTTTCAATTCATGTTTTCCATTTGAATCATCATTCATTATTATCATTACTTTGGTGTTGAACATCATGTCAATCACCCCAAATCTAATTAAGTGTAGGTCTTCATTCCTAACACTCCATATCTCATTCAGTTTAGGTCGTCATGCTTAGAACCCCAACATCTAAAGCTTGGATAACTCTTGGGCAGGAACAACATGTCCAATTCCCAACTTTTAATCGGTCTAGAATGTCATGTCTAACACCAAAAAAATATCATCCATTTAATCATTCTTTAATTCATATGAATTAGCCACATCATTCTATTACTAATCCAATGATTAATTCAACATTTAAGAGTCCATTATTTAACTCAAAAATTCACTAAGAACATAACCCATTAATTAATTAATCAATCAATTAATCAATAAACAGAATTCTCATTCCATAATTAATTATTCATAATTAATTATTCATATCAAATCTCAACTTTTCATAATTAATTCTCACAATTAATTATATTTTATCAACATCATGGAACATAATTAATTATTACAATTAATTATCTTACATAGCCAAGCATCATTTCATAATTAATTTCCCCCAATTAATTATCTTAACACAAACAATTTGTTAAGACAAAAGTATTCTTTCAACTTTTATGTCTTTTTTTGGGAAATCACAAATCTCTTTATTCTCATTTCGGACTTTCTTTGAATATGATTTCTCTATCTATCGTAATGACTCTATCTATCGTAATGACTCTGTCAATCGTACTAACTCTGTCTATCTTACTAACTTTGTCTATCGTACTGACTCTGTCAATCATACTGACTCTGTCTATCATACTGACTATGTCTATCATACTGACTTTGTCTATCATACTTACTATGTTAATAGTAATCACATTGTGCATCGTACTCACTTTGTATCATATTAATACATTGCATACTCGTGTTTTACTTTTATCACATGCATGCTTTCATTCATTCATCAAAACACATGTTCTATATCAACCACACTCATGTTATCAATTTCATATACCTATTTTTTCTAACCAAAATGATTTCTTGGAGTTAGTTATAAACTAATCAAAACGATGTTGTCTTTTTTGTTTCAATATGACCGTTACAATGCTAGGTGTCCAAGTCCCTCTGAGTTTTTCAGAGAAATATGATCGTTGGAAAAAATATGACAGTTAGAACCTGAGGCCTATATATAGGAGGTCATTTGAAATAGATAAAATACTTTGATCAATTTAATCTTCTTCCAAGTTCTAGAGAGAGACTATGTGACTTCTCTATGCTTCATGCGAAATCCTTGAAATTACAAAACATGAACGGCTTGTTCTTAGTTTTTGTATTTCAATAAGTTCTTTATTTTTCTTTGTGCATCTGATCACGTGATTACGATCAAGGGCTATCAGGGATAGGCAGATAGTGAAACCAATCATTATATTGAGGGATTTCAATTATTTGAAAGATATGGGTATCGATTACCTGTAAAATAGAGGTCTTTCAGGGATAGAAATATAGATGTTCCAATCATCATATCGAGTGCTTACCGGTGTTGGTGAGACAGGCCTATTTTCTAGGTGAAAGGATACCCAACTCTTTGGGATAAAATAATTGTAATACCTTTTAATTTTCCACTTCTTATTGTAATAGAAAGATAATTAATTTATTTCTTATTTCTATTTGTATCCTTTTACAATTTTTTTAATTAAATATTACACTTTTAGTATTGATTTTATACACTATATGGTAGAATCATTTACAACTTATATTACTCTGATATTTGTGTTCAATCTGAATATAATTGTTTTATAACCTGTGGTATCATATTACATCATTTTACTGATATTAATTCCTATATTTTGTCTTCTTTTATAATAGGATTTGTGAATTTTTTTAGTTATAGTAAACTAAGAACTTTCTCTAAAGGTTTTAATAGTAATTTTTAAATATAGAATTCAGCCCCCTCTTGTATCGTTCTTTCTTTCTTGTCTTTTGAAAATTTTTAATCTTTTAAAATTCAATAAACTGTATGTTTTCATTTCCATTGTTTGTATTTTGTGTTTATATCTAACCTTTTTAGGAAACTTAATACTACCCCATTCTTTTTTTAAATCACAAAGGTGTAGAATGTTTTTAAAAAGGGGGAGAATGTTTTATAAAAGGATAGAAAGTATCACAAAGGGGGATAATTGTTAATGTTTTAATCAATTGTAATACATCTAAATCAGGTAAAATCTACAAATACAATCCTTATAAAAGTGTATACCTAAGGGGGTGTCAGTTGTATTCAATATCATATTTAGAAGAGTTTGCATAACTCAGGGGGAGATAATTTTTTCTTTCTAAGTTTTACTTTGTGTTTTGTTCTTTCCAAAAAGGGGTAGATTATTAAGTCAAAATTCTTCTTTTGACTTTTTTGTCTTTTGTTTTTGAAATCACAAATATCTTTATTCTAATTTTGGAATTTTTTAATACGATTTCTCTACATATCATAATGACTCTATCAATCATACTGAATCTTTATATCCTACTGACTTTGTCTATCATACTGACTTTTTCTATCATACTGACTCTGTTAATCATACTGACTTTATCTACCATATTGAATCTGTCTATTATATTTAATCTGTCTATCATAATAACTATGTTAATTTTACTCACATTGTACATCATACTCACTTTGTATCATATTAATACATTGCATACTCATGTCTTACTTTTATCACATACATGCTTTCATTCATTCATCAAAACACATGTTCTATATCAATCGTACTCATGTTATCATTTTCATATACCTATTGTTCTAACCAAAACAATGTCGTGGAGTTAGTTATAAACTAATCAAAATTATTTCATGTTTTCTGTTTCCATATGACCATTACAATGCCAGGTGTCCAAGTCCCTTTGAGTTTTTCAAAGAAATATGATTTTTGGAGAAAATATGACCATTGGAACCTAAGGCCTATAAATAGGAGGTAATTTGAAATAGAGACAATAATTTGATCAACTTATTCTTCTTCCAAGTTCTAGAGAGATATTGTGTGACTTCTATCTACTTTGTGTTAAATCATTGAAATTAAAAAATGTGAATATCTTGTTCTTAGTTTTTTTATTTCAATAAGTGCTTTATTTTTCTTTGTGCATCCGATCACGTGATTACAAACAAGGGTTTTCGTGGATAGGCAGACAGTGCAAACAATCATCATATCGAGGGATTTCAAGTATTTGAAAGATAGAGGTTCCAATTACCTATAAAATTGAGGGATTTTGGGGATAGAAAGATGTATGTGCCAATCATCGTATCGAGGGATTACTGATGTTTGTGAGACAGAACTATTATCTTAGGTGAAAAGATACCCTACTTTTTGGGATAAAATAATTGTAATACCTTTTACTTTTCCACTGCTTATTATAATAGAAAGAGTATTATTTTATTTCTTCTTTCTATTTGTATTATTTTGTAATTTTTTTAATTACAGCTTACACTTTTAGTATTGATTCTATATGTTATATGGTAGAATCATTTATAACTTGTATTACTCTGATATTCGTGTTCAGTCTGAATATAATTATTTCATAACCTATGGTATTATATTACATCATCGAACTGATATTCAATCCTATATTTTGTCTTATTTTATAAGAGACTTTGTGAATTGTTTTAGTTATAGTAAAATAAGAACTTTCTCTAAAGGTTTTAATAGTAATTTTTAAATATACAATTCACCCCCTCTTGTATCGTTCTTTCTTCCTTGTCTTTTAAAAAATTTCAATCTTTTAAAATTCAATAAACTGGATGTTTTCATTTCCATTGTTTGTATTTTGTGTTTATCTCTAACCTTTTTAGGCAACTTAAGACTACCCCATTATTTTTGTAAATTACAAAGGGGGAGAATGTTTTTAAAAATGGGAATAATGTTTTATAAAAGGAGAGAAAGTATCACAAAGGTGGAGAATCTTTAATGTTTTACTCAATTGTAATATATCTAAATCAGGGAAAATCTATTAATACAATCCTTAGGAAAGTTTATACCTAAGGGGGAGTTAGTTGTATTCAATCTCATATTCAGAAGATTTTTCATAACTCAGGGGGAGATAAATTTTTCTTTCTAAGTTTTACTTTGTGTTTTGTGCTTTCCAAAAAGGGGGAGATTGTTAAGTCAAAAGTATTCTTTTGACTTTTTTGTCTTTTGTTTTGGAAATCACAAATCTATTTATTCTTATTTTAGACTTTTTTTAATACGATTTCTTTGTCTATCGTAATGACTCTATCAATCATACTGACTTTATCTATCGTACTGACTATGTATATCATACTAACTCTATCTATCGTATTGACTATGTCAATCGTATTGACTCTGTCTATCATACTGACTCTGTCTATCGTACTGACTATGTCTATCATACTGACTATGTTAATTGTACTCACATTGTGCATCGTACTCACTTTGTATCATATTAATACATTGCATACTCATGTATTACTTTTATCATGTGCATGCTTTCATTCATTCATCAAAACACATGTTCTATATCAATCGTACTCATGTTACCATTTTCATATACCTATTGTTCTAACAAAAATGATTTTGTGGATTTAGTTATAAACTAATCAAAATGATGTTGTGTTTTCTATTTCAATATGACTGTTACAATGCCAAGTGTCCAAGTCCCTTCAAGTTTTTCAGAGAAATATGACCATTGGAGAAAATATGACCATTGAAACCCGAGGCCTATAAATAGAAGGTCATTTGAAATAGAGACAAGACTTTGATCAACTTCAGATTATTCCAATTTCTAGAGAGAGACTGTGTAACTTCTCTTTGCTTCATACAAAAGCCTTGAAATTAAAAAACATGAATGTCTTGTTCTTAGTTTTTGTATTTCAATAAGTGATTTATTTTTCTTTGTGCATCCAATCACGTGATTACAATTGAGGGATATCGAGGATAGGAAGACAGTGAAACCGATAATCGTATTAAGGGATTTCATGTATATGAAATATATAGGTTCCTATTACCTTTAAAATCTAGGGCTTGAGGGGATAGCAAGATGGACGTTCTGATCATCTTATCGAGGTCTTACCGGTGTTGGTGAAATAGACCTATTATCCTAGGTGAAAGGATAACCTACTCTTTAGGATAAAAGAATTGTAATATATTTTTCTTTTCTGCTTCTTATTGTAATAGAAAGAGAATTATTTTATTTATTCTTTCAATTTGTATTCTTTTGCAATTGTTTTAACTACAGCTTAAACTTTTAGTATTGATTCTATACTCTATATGGTAGAATAATTTACAACTTGTATTACTTTGATATTCGTGTTCAATCTAAATACAATTTTTTCATAACCTGTGGTATCATATTAAATCATTTGACTGATAGTCAATCCTATCTTTTGTCTTCTTTTATAAGAGTATTTGTGAATTATTTTTGTTATAGTAAACTAATAACTTTCTCTAAAGGTTTTAATATTAATTTTTAAATATAAAATTCACCCCCCTCTTGTATTTGTGCTATCTCATATCCATTTTAATCTAACACAATTCAATATCTCAATTAAAATACCTCAACCCATAATCAATCTCCAAAACAAATATATATTTGGGAAACCCCCCTTCATTTGTTCCATGATTCAATCATCAATTAATCACCAAGGAAATCACAATTCAATTCCACATTCCTAATTAATCCAATTTAGGAAACCAATTATCAAGGGAATCTAGAAAATCCATTAAGTCTCATTTACATATCAAATCCACGACTATGGGAGTTCGATTTAGACCACATAACTTGGTTTATTGATGGATGTTAGACCAATGGAAATTCCCAAAATCTGAGCGGCACAACGTCGTCGATCAAGATCTGGATCTAAATCCTTAAACCAAAAATTAAGATCAAAGGCATCAAGATCTTGAAAATATAAATCTATATCCACAATAATATATCTAGATCTCAATTCATAGGTTAAGATTCATGGAAAAGGTGGATATATTCCATGAAAATATCTAGTAAATATAGAGTAATTAACAGGAGAAGCAACAAGATGAAATTTACTTATTGGGAAGAGATCGGATCTTCAATCTGGGATTTCGATCTTGAAAAAAGATGTTAGAATCACCTTGGAATCCCTATGTAAGGCTTTGGGATCATCTATAATTTGTCAAGCCTAATCCTAGATCGAAATAGGAAGTCCTGTGGGTTTTGTTGGTTGTAAAATATATTTTTGGATAATTTAATCTCACGCGCATGGTTTTTTGGATAGGGGCACATGGTTAGGACAAACCGTGCGCCAACCATGAGGACCTATTTTTCTAGGTTTGCACAGTTTTAATGTTTTAGTCGCAATTTTTTTCAAACCATGTGAAAACTATGCGGACCTCTCTATCCAGGTTTTCATGGTTGGCACGGTTTAGTCACATAGTTTTTCAAACCATGCGCAAATTATGCACATCCCACTGTCCACTAGTTTTTCTTAAAAAAGTTCACCAAAATACACCCCAAGACACTACTCCAAAACAAAGGTACTTAAAAACCTTAAAAAGTACCTGAAAATGCACCCGACATGACTCCAGAAGAGGCTAGGATCTTACAATCTATCACCTTGATTATGAGATGATGATGACCAAACCAAAGATAAATTTTAGATAACTACTTTTCTCCTTTTAACTAATCGATCAACTCATTAATTTGATGCAAGGGATAATTTTCTTTGACCTTTACTCGATTGAGGTTTTTATAATCAACAAATAAGTAGATATTTTAATCATATTTCTTGGAAAAGAGCATGGTGTCTTCCCAAGGTGACACACTTAGGAATATAGAGAACTTGGATTTCAGATCATCAAACAAAATTTTTATCCCTTTCAACTCATTTGGGGACATTTTTTATGATGGCATCGATATTTCCTGAGTTCGTAGCATTAAGTAAATAAATAAATCTACTACTATCTATAAATGAAAACTAAAAAATCATCGAGAAAAAATTCAAAAGATCATTGACTAGTAGAGGAATCTCACCTCTAAAAGAGTCAAGTCCCAGTTTATCCATAGACAAAGACATCATCTTAACAATATCTAGAAGATAAGGACTCACCCAACTAGACCTCAAATCCCATTCTCTTTGAAACACATGGGAGTTCCCATCAGGGAAGTTAATGGAAACATTGATTATAATAATTGATTCATTCTTTGTGATTCATCAACTAATCCATCCTAATGATTGCAATGAATAGGTCCATGTTGAGAACTAGAAAATCTAAAATCAAATCTACATTGCACATAAAGAAAGAACATGAGGGGAATTGAGAACCTTGATCTATGTTCATTCCTAGAGGCAGTTCCAGTTCCATAATGAATGGAATGAATTTGATGTGGCTCTTATTTTATGTGTTTTTTAACAACATTTTTTTATAATGTATATTTAATGCTTAAACAAATAATTAAGTAATTGATTATATTATTATGGTTTATTTGATGATAATTAGTGAATTATTTGTTATTATGTTAAAATGTTTAATTTAATTTGAGAATATTGTGATTTTGATGAGTCTTGTTTAGTTTTATTTTAATTTTTATTAAAATATTAAGTTTAAGTTTGTAATTTATTTCTTGAAAATATTGTATCATGATATTTCTATTCTTATTTTTTCTAAACAATTAAATTTTTAATGTTTGGGTTTTATTTTAATATAACCATTTTCAACATTTTCAACATTAACATTATTTTGAGAATGTGACAAATTTAATTATTTTTAAAACCCACTAATGGCTATAAAAGAGGTAAGTATGTGTATCGATCCACATGAAAGAAAAAAATATGTGAGACTAAATAAACAAATTCAAAATAAAAAATGAAAAAACAAAAGAAAATAAAACAATAGATGATAAAAATGATGAAGAAATTGAAACAGTAGGAAAAGAGGTAAGCAATAGAAGAAATTAGGTAATTTAATTTCACTACACTGATAAAAGTGATTTTCCACTAAAACTTCAAGCTATCATTTCTATTATAGTGTTGTAGAAAAATTATATTGAGCACCTAAATTTTTTTAAATTTTTAGCATAGTACAGAAAACTATCCTTAGTAAATATTTGTCTATAAAAACTAAGGATGTGATTAGTTCTTTAATGGAGGAGATTATCATAAAAATTTTCTTATTCTCAATAATTTAGTTGATAAAAAAAGGAAAAGTATCTACTCTTGTAACCCATCAGTTCTTAGAATAGTGTAAAAATGGTTCTCATTAAGAATAAAAATGATATCACTAAAAAGATTACATTGAAATAAAATTTATGTTAATTGTTGAGAAGATGAATAATTTCAATGCATTACAATCTGATAACCCATGATTTTCTTTCCTTTTTTTTATTAAATAAAATTCCTCATGCTTAATTGTGTGCTGCTCTCCATTTTCAAAAAAACTCCCACTTTTTATTTGACCTCATTTTGATGACTTTGCAAGTATGGATTTAATTTTTACCTTTATTTATTTCTGATACTTCCATGTAAGAGGCTAGGTCTGAAACAATTTTCAAGGATCTGTAATTTTAAAATGAAAATTGGATAACACTTCCCTAACTCTTCTCTCTAGTTTATTCTGTTTTGAACTTAAAATTATTGAAATTTATGTTTATATTATTTATTTTTTTGGAGCTGAATTTTCTTTATACCTGAGTACTTATTCAAGTGCAGTAAATGGGAAGTGTATTTTCTCTAAGAATCTATTATTAAATCTTTATTTGAGGGGAGTTTAAATTCAAATTGTGTATTTCTTTTAATTTCTTCTTAAAATTTAACTTTTTCTTGCTTATTGGAGTGTAATAATTTATTATAGAGTTATTATTTAAGTGATTTTACATGTTGAATTTATTTTGTAAAACCTTTTGGTCATTGCTACTATTTTAAAATATTTGAATGCTGAATTTATTATTTATCATGCTCGTATTGGTTATTTAATTATTATCTTTTTGAAATTAAAATTTTTAGCCTAAAAACTTTCTGAAAATATTTGTTAGTTTTCTAGATTTGAAGTAGTAACCATTATATGTTCTTGCACATGTTGTAATTGTTTAATTTGATGTGGCGGAATAATTTTTGAACTTAATTATGAACCTACATGAATTTTAACTGCTAATTTGAAAATATTTTTGAAGTTTAATTGACTTCAATGTTCTACACCTTGATTTCAATAATTAGGAAAATTTTGGGTTTTAATTATGGGGGAAGGGTCTTAAATGAGATTAACTAAAATTCGTTAACTTTTCTCCATGATGCGCTTCTTGGCTACTTAGGTTCGATTTGAAAGATGCAACTTCTTAGCAGGGGGACATGTTTATCTTGATTTTTCCTCTGTTGCATCAGCTGACGGGGGTCGACGAGACTTTCACTAATGCTTTCCATGATGTTTTCTACCCTTTGAACATTCATGACTTTGTTTCGACTTTCAGTTCTTTTTAATAAGGATTTTCTCCTATCATGTTTCGGGTTCCCACTTCACCCATTCCTATTAAAAGGGGTTCCTCATTTTTCTTTCAATAAATAGGGATTTACCCTCAACCTTTTATAAAAAAAATTGAGTATATAAATTCTATTTACCTCTTGAAAAAAATGTTTTTTGATAAATATTGGGAAATTTTCATATGAATATTATTTACTTTGAACTTTTTAATTTGAATTGAACTCATAATATATGCATCAAAATAAATTATGAAATGAAATTCCAAATCCAGGTTGAACTCATTCTTTCAACTTCCTTAATTATTTATTCTCTTTTCATCAAACCATTATTTGGGTTATTTATTCCACCAATAAATTTTTACTCCACCCCATCCAATATTGTGTCTATTTATTATGAGCTCTTAAATTATGTGAGTCTGTTCACTTGTAGGTAAAGGGAAGTTTGGACTTTTAGTTGGATGCAAATTGATGTTTGTTAAATTCTCTTTAAAATTTTCAATTTAAATCATTTTTTTAAATAGTAACTAACTTTGTGAAAAAGAAATTTAATTTGAGGGTATATTCATATTTACTACTAGAGTGAATCCATGAGGGAAAATAAATAAGGAAATCAATTCTTAGTGGAATTTCATCTTTTCCATTTTGAGATTCATTTTCTTCCATTGAATCTGACTAAAAGTTTCTTAAGGAAAAACAGTCTTAATTGTGGGGGAATTTGATGTGGTCTTTATTCATTACATTTTATCACGTCCTTTTGGGGGTTTTACTATGTATTTAATGAAAAAATGACATTAATTTAATTAATAATCACTTTTTTAGATAATTTATAGTGTAATTTATAAATTAATGGTTTTTATAATAATAAATCTTATTTTATTGTTTAATCTTTCAATTGTTCATTATTTTAATTATTTATTAATGTTTGTTTTATTTATCAGTTTTTTTAAATTGTTTTCATTTATTAATTCATTGAATATTATTTAATTTTATATTAAATGTACTTAATCATTATTTTCCTTTTATGTATTTAGTTTTAATATATTAATTAATTATTTTTTATTTAACTTTTAAATAATTTTTTTAAATAATAATTTAATAATTTTTAAGTTTTACTTTTAATACAACTATTTATTAATTTTTATATGTTCTCTATTTAATCAATTAATCTGTTTATTATTTTAAGTGTATTATTTTAATCTTGTTTTTTTATCGATCTAAATAGTTATTATGAATTTATTTTAATCTTCCAATAGTTTTTTTTATTTCATATTTTTGATGTATTGGGCATAAGTTATTTTATTATGTCCATGTAAGAGTTTTTTATGATTTACTACCTATAAGAAAAATATGAGTAACATATTTTGAGCTGAGTAATATATTTACACACCATCTGCATAAGATAATATTTTACAAGGTGGGTTTCTAAGCTAATCTATATAGCCTGCGTAAAAGAATTTATCTTACGCATGGTCAAATAAAAAGGCAACTAATTTTGGTTCTAAAAAGTTCAACCAAAGCTGACAACTGAGTCTGAGTTTGTGTGGTTATAAAAGGGTTATTAGAATGAGAGTATGACTAATCAGGTTTGCTGATAGAAATATAAGTCTCAATATATTGAGGAAGATGATCTGAATCCAACTAAGGTTGAATATGACCATCGATGAATCAAAATTGGACAAGGAAGTCAAATTTGGGAAATTATGGGATTCCATTTGTATTCCCAGGTCTAAAGAAATTCAATGTTGTAGTTTTGGATTTAGCTTGTTGAAAACAAGTTACCAAAGTTGAGGCTGATGTTTTTGATTTTGAAGATGAGAACCACTGTGGGGAAGGATCCATGTATCATCAAGCATCCACTGTCAAAGATAAACTCTAGCATGTGGTGGTTGATGAAGATAAAAATTGACATACTATTAAATAAAAAAACAAAAAATCTAGTTTTGAGATCTTGAGCTGACATTTGTCTTCAATTTATAATGGAGATATGGGTATGGCTGAAAGGTGGTTTTCATTCAACAAGATGAAAAAATTTCTTAGCCAAGTTTAGGTTGTGGAGGTGACTAAAGGAACCCATGAACAGTGTTGATGTCACCAAATTCAAGTTTGTATCCTCATAATGTGGAATTGAGGTTGTTGGTCCCAGCCTCGATTTCAATCGAAGGATCTGGTGTCAATATATTTTTAGTCGTGATGATTCAGGATCTTTGAGTATTGCTAGTATTGAATATTCATCTTGTGTTAATAAAAGATCTAGGAACCAATAGTAAGGATTAATGAGGTATGATCTGACTTGAAAACCATCCTACTTTGATAAATATATAGGGATAAGATTTTTTTTGCTGGATTATTTTCTCTCTGGTGCAGGTCGATTATTGATGATGAATTTGGGGGGTAAGTGAAGTTTTGGTCGAGATAATGAATTAAATATTTTCATTTTTTGATTTTTTTTGTTAGAGGTCAGTGTGGCCTCAACACTTCCAATTATTGTGGCTTCAAGGTCTATGTTTTTCACATAAAATGTATTTGATAATTTTCTTACAAGAGTATCCTAGTTTTTCTCCATATTTGAACCCATTCACATGATCTAGTCTTAAATGTACCATAATTAGTTTTTTCTTTTTGATAGTGGGATCAAAGATTTAGGAGTTCAAGCATTGTTTTATCGTCACCATTGTCTCTTTGTTTTTGTGAGATGAATTTTTTCTTGAAGCAAACCATTGTTTTCTGATGAATCCACTTGTGGAATTTTGTGAGTCCTATGTTAAATTTCTTGAAATCATCAAAAGCTAATGATGGTTTGTGGCAATGTTTTATGTGGCACATGGACATTAAAATAATGGAAAGAAAATTCTCTAAAGATTAAAAGTAAATTTTATGATAATTAAATTGAATTGTTTTCCAAAGAAATCATGATCCTGTGTAATTTGAAAAATTGGTTAGAAGGACATTTCTTAAGTTACAGTGAGGTGACTGAAATTCTAGAAAGTTTCACTCTTATTTTGACTATCACTAAACATAGGCGGTGTTGGTGGTTTTCCACTTTTGTAATTAATATTAGTTTCTCTCTATAGATTTTTGTACGAAAACATACACATTTATGGAGATGGGGAGTAAAGAGAGTGGGGAGAAGGTAGGAGTAATAGAATGACGATTATGAATCAGTAAAGCTTGAGACGGAGGGGAAATTGTCTTCGATAAATAATAGTTCTTCCTTTATTTATTGATTTTTCCATTTTTCTACTATTATGATAAATCTATTTAATATAATTTTAGTTGACACTTTGATCATGAGAAGATAAAAAAAATTAGGGTTATTGAATTATAATGCATTGAAATTACTCATCTTCTCAACTCTTATTGTCACTGTTATTTCAGTGTAATTTTTTTTAGTGATCTCATTTTCATTCTTAATGAGAATAATTTTTACACTATTATAAATACCAATGAGTGATAATAGTTGATATATTTTCTTTGTTCATCAACTAAAGTAATGAAAACTGGAAAAGGTTGATGATACTCTTCTCCATTAAATAACCAATCGTATCCTCAGTTTTTATTGAAAAATATTTACTAAGGAGAGTTTTCTAGACTTTTCTAAACATTTAATGAAATTGAGGTGCTCACCACACTTTTTCTACAACACAAAATATAAATTGTAGATTAAAGTTAGAGAATAAAATCACTTTTATCAGTACAATGCAATTTTATTCTATAATTTCTTCTATTTATTGCCTATTTTCTTGTTATTTCACATTCTTCATCATTTTTCTCATCCATTTTCTTAGTTTTTTTCCCTTTTTCTTTGTTTTGAATTTTTTTTTGGTCTCACATATTTTCATCTTTCCTATGAATCCTCTATTTTATAAAGGATACAGAAGGAATGTGATTAGAAACCTGGATCCAAAAAATCCATTTTTTCAAGGTCAGTCCATAGTGAGAGATAAGATGGATACAAAAAAGATGGAGATCTAAGACCAAAACAGAGATATAATTACCAATGGAGGTTTGTGGATTTGATCATCACTTTGATCCATCAAGGATTCATGTTAGGAGAGCCAAAGATGTCCAAAGAGGGTTATCAAGTTTGAATAGATTGAGTTTGGGATGAGGGAGGAGGATTAAGAAAAAAAGGTCTTCCCATGGCATAAAATGATGATACTACCCTTAATAAACATGTCCATATTGGTGCCACCAACTTTGTAGTAGTGGATCATTGATTGGTCAATGGCCACTTCAGAAATGTAGTAGCTACTACTGGGTCTACCGATAGTTCGGTGGCTATAGTATAATGTTATAACCACTTCCAAGCCCATCGATTGTCTAGTGTCCCTCACTGGTAAGCTGGTGGACCGCCTATAGGTTCATTAGCTAAAAGTTCCAGTCTACACCCCACTGAATCCTCAAGACACACCCCAACCCATATTAACAATCTAAACCCTCTGTAAATAAGAAATAATAGACAAAAATAATAAGTAAATAAAGTGCAGAAAAGTTCATACCTAAAAAGAATAACAGGATGTTACATACCCCAATAATATATTAAAATCCAACACATGTTACATACCTTTTATATATTATTCACAATTTTTTCATCTTCATCTATATAGTATACAAATTTTATAAACCGTTATTTGTATAATCTCGTTGATCCACTTCATGATATTTCTACCTAAGGTATCTATTTTCACTATACCCATACTCCCTATATTTAAAAGATTCAATTGATACCTTAAGAAGAGATCCATTCCCCTCTATTTTGTTAACTGAACTCTTTATTTTTTTCATGAATGTTTATTTCTTTATTCCCTCATTTACCATATATGAAACATATTTCCATTCTATTGAGACATTTCTATGGGTGCTTCTTCCCACATTCTTGACATGTGGGAAGTTGAATCTTTTTACCTTCATGATTTGTATCACCTGAACTTCCATGAAACTCTATTTTTCTTTTATTTGTTGCATTAGAAAAATTGCATAGGTTCAGGTTGTTAATAATAATTTGATATAGATAGTTTGGAATAACCACAAGATTTTTCACCCCCAATCCTATCTTGTTTGGATGCATGATCAGAAAACTACCACATTTTTCCTTAACATACATTATTATCTTGGTTCCTGCTGGTTCCAACCATTTACTAAAAAATTATTAGTGTGGTTATATCGAATAAAATCATAATAAATCATCTTATGAGGAGTATAAATACAAAGATATATTTAATAATATCATCTTCTATTAAAATCTTATGATTCATCTAAAAATAAGCATATTTCTAAAAAATATATTAACCTTTAAGGTTATAGATTACTTTTAACATATGATCGCAAACCATCATATTAACCCTTTAAGTTTTCTAAATATTTTAAATTATAATTTTATAATAACATTATGACCTCTAAATTTATCTAAACTCTACTTTGATACCAAATATAGTAGCTTAAACCTGTACACTTGGATCCGATGCTAAAAAAATCTTTACATATTGGCTTTGATACCAACTCAAGTGACCCAATTTTGACCTTCCATAATTACAAAATTAAAGAAATTATTGATTCAGTTATATACACAAGAAATTTTTAGTTTTATAGATTTAGAGAATTAGGAAAATCATTACTTAAAAAAATTCATATCTTTCTTACCCAATGCACATTTTTCCATTATACCCATATTTTCTTATTCTATAATAAGCCTTCAATATATCTCAAAAAATTATCCACACATGAGACCCTTATATATATCATATATACTAATATTATTCTTAAATTGGGTAAATGTAAGTGTAATAAAGGGTGATATCAAATTCTTAATAATGGAAAGTGTATAGTTGAAGCTATCATAGAATAAATAAGCAATGAATAATATGGAAGAGAAACAATAATCATATATTTCATATAAAAAATATCATGAAAGGAAAATATATACATGGATGAAATATAAATATAAATAATTAAATAGATAATAATAAATAGTTTCATAATGATAGAATTAATAATATCAGATATCATAATATTATTGTTAAGGCCTTATACCAAGACATCACACATAAATAGATAAGGCAAATATCCAAGCTATTTTGTCTCAAGAGACCTACTGATGCACCAAGGGGCTATCTAATATTGGGTCTCACCCATCACTTAATAATTCCAATGCATTAATCATGTGAAAGGATTGAATACTAAATACAATACATAATCAATATTCCTTAATAATAAACATCCATATTTGAAAAATAGCATATGGAATGTCAATATTTTCCCTAGTCAATAAATAGAACATCATGATCATAAGACATACATAGAATTAAGTTGGATTCTATAATTAGAACATATTCATAGTAAAGTATAATAATATTTAACAGATGTTGAAATAGATCAAAAAAATCTTTATAAATACATTAGAAATTCATGTTTAAAATAATACAAAATATCCTTTTCTTTTGAAAAAAAATTAAACTAAAAATTCCTAAAATAACAGTAATAAGATTGTATTTAAAAACACATGGAAAATTGTAGATTAATCATGATAATAAATAATAGCTATGATGGTGGGAAAAAAATTTAATCCATAAACATTAAAATAAAACATTCTTTTCACACTTTTTATAAAATTCAAATATGACACAAATGGAAAATGTTAAAAAGATGCATTTTTAAACCTTTTTAAAAAAGGTAAAATATAGTTGAAAAAGAACTTGAACAACCATTATAAATTATATAATAACATTCTTGAAACAATTTAAAGAATATAGACATGGAAGAAAAACATTTCTTACCAAAGATAAAAAATAAGATTGATTTCTCTTATAAATATTCTTTCAGTTGATTTTTGAACCAAAGGGGGATAAATAATTAATAGAAATTTATACCCTAATAATAAATAGAGAAGAATAAAATATGTGGGTTTAAGTGATAAACAAAATATAATTCACCTAAAGGTAATTTAAACATAAAATATCCTGAATAAAAATGAGATTGTAGAATAAACCCTTATGGATTTTATAACACTTCAATCAAAACTACTTAAAATAGATAGTGTGAAATGGAAATTTAATTTTCATAATTAAAGAGTGGATAATGATATAATATTTTAAATAGTAATCATATACACCATATAATGGAATTAGTTATGTAATTCAAATCATATCTCAAATAAGGAAGTTTGAGATGAGAAATCCTTACTATGGATTCCCGCTTAGTCGGATGCATTCCAACATCCTGTATAATAAATTTTTATTTATTATTCATATATATTAGATCTAAATTTATAGATATACTTCTAGGTATAATTTATTCATAGATTATTTTTTTCCATTTACCTAAATTCTTTGTTAAAATCGATTATTCATGTGTTAACTATTTTGTTTTACATATATGTTTTGATTTTGCGGTTCTGATACTTACACCTTGGTTAGGGTTTCATCACTTAAAAAACTTTAATAATGTCATTTATATCATATTTATATATTAAATACACTTTTAAAACCATCCAGGTAAGTCAGGGATGAAAAATGAGATGTGTCATTCAAAGAGGCGGTAGTCTGCACATATGCATGAATGACATTTTAATTTTTATAATGGATGAAAAGGAAATAAATTAGGTAAATTTTTACCCTTATATAATCATTATCATATAATAAATATTATATTTATTCATTAAATTCATCCTTATGACCATCTATTTGAGGCGGTGATGAAAAAAAAATTACACCTCCTTTTAGAGGTGGTATCTCTCACCTATGCACAAGAAACATTTCTATTTTCTAACAAATGGGATGGTAAGAAGGTAGATAAACTCATAGAAAAATGGTATTAAATGTTTTTTTTTATTGGTTTTCAATCGATGTTTATAAAGTCAATAATAAAAATAAATTTTCATCATTGGTTCTATGAAACGACACTGATACTCATCCACGTATGATTTTCGGCATTGTTTTATAAGATAATAGATGTCGAATAGATTTTTGATGTGGTATTTGGAATCAATTATCAAGGTAATTGATGCCTAAAGATAATATTTTCAGTATTAGGTGTCATTTTTAATAAAAACTGATGCTGAAAACCTTCTTTTAGGAGGATTTTGGCATCATTTAACACTAAAATTGATGATTAATTGTTTTTCTTTAGGGTATTTAGCATCATTTTTATAAGATAAATAACATCAAAATCGACATTTATTTGGTTCAGCATCAGTTTATATATAAAACCAATTTCTAAAATATTGTCAATGTCAGTTATTAAAATAACCGAGGTTGAAATTTATAAAAATTTTAAAAAAAATAAATTAATAATATAAAATCCATGAATCTAAAACTTGTAACAGACAGATATACAACACAAAAATGACTAAAAATAATATTATCCTACCTAAATCAAATCATTCAAATGTCATGAACCATAACTAATAACCCAGTAAACTGATACTTTTTCCATCCTTAATATAGCCTCTTGAATTATTAATCATCACCTAAATCATCAAGAATTCAAAGGAATAGCTTTTTTATTAGAACATAAAACATCAGAAGATAAATAAATTCAGTTGGTATTTCAAACATTCCTTAAAAATAAAATTATCACAAATATCATGTTAAAATTTTCTTTTTCATTTTCAAGACAAATTAATAGGTTTCCAACAACTTCATGACTTTTAAAATCATTTTCCATTTAAATCCAATTTTTTGAAGAATCGACATCAAATAATAACATGGAATCAAATTAAAATTCAACCCATAATTTTTCTCAACATATATAAAAATAACCATAACTTAAAAACTTAATCATAATAACATTATCTATATAATTATAATTTAAACTGGAATCAAAAATCACATACCTGATAATTTATAAAATAATCAGTCACGAACGTTGAAGCATTCTATTGAGATCATTAGGATCAAACACCTATTATAACAAAAGAATTAGTTTTTGAACACTTTATTAGAAAAATGTAAGATTAATCAAAAACATTAAAAGATACATACCTAATAAATTATTTCTCAATCAGACATATCAAATAGTTCGCAAACAAAGATCGAAGATGGGTTATATCATCATTTGTATACAGATCAATATCATTGAACATCTATAATAGCATTGAAATTAAAATACATAATACTATGACATAAAATATAAAATAAGTAATATAACTAACCTTATCAAATTCAATCAAACCCCTAGTTTTCATTATCTCATACATGAATCGTAAAACATAATAACCACATTTCACACTTCCTATTTGATGATGACACCGAGGTTATAAAACATTAACATGATATTAAAAACCAACATATATATATCAAAAATCAAAATATTATGAAAAATTAAAATATTTACCATTACTTCCACATATTTGATTATATTTGGCTTCTTTATCTTCAACTTATTTTTGTTAAACTTTTTCCATGACCGACATTTTCATTTTTATCAACTAATAAAACATGTAAAAAAATAAAAAATACAAGTAGTGAACATATAAAAAGAAAGAAAAATTACTCGTTCAACAAGGTGTTAAAATCTTCACAAACATGACCTAATAAAGAGAAAAACCAATATAGCATGCATTCCCTTGGGTAGAATACACCTAACATCCAATGACCTCTATATTATAAAATTTAAACAATTAATGACATTATAATAAATATTAGTTCATAATTATATTAATGTTCTTACCCATAAAGAAATAGAAAAAACTAACGTCCAATCTCTATATTTGATAATCTCTCAGATATATATTTAATTATATAAGGTTGTTTCACATATTTCACTTCCGTTGAAAATAATTCCAAATAAATAAAATCATAAACACCAGTGGTCTATTTTTTCTCAAAAGCACGTGTAGATACCTAATTAAATACATAATATATTAGGTCACTTAAAATCATCTTTAATTACATAATTAAAAACTTAAAATTAAATTTACTTATATGGAAAACAACTGTAACGCAGTCACACTAAGCTCTTCAAACTGAATCGGATCATTGATATCTTTTTTGAATATTCTCAATGGATAGTTTATTCCACATATTTCAGTCGTCATATGAAAATCATATAAATTATCCAATGAACAAACAATCTGGGATAATCTATTTATCCCATCATAAATAGAAGTATTTGTAGTTGTTAGTTCATGAACCATCTATTTATACTTTCTTTTTATCATTTCTTTTAATTTTACATAATCCTATAAAAACTAAATGTCATAAAACATTATAAGTAATTTTGAATTAAATTTAATTAATATTTAAAAAAAATGAATACCTCATATGAAAAATAATATAGAAGGTTAGCTAGCCAAACTAAAAAACAACCTACAAAATCCCCAACTCTGGTAACCTCCTCAGTATAAAATGGTAATAAACAATTAGGATCAATAAAATCAGTCACCAATACTATGAAAGGACCCAACTGCAAAGGATGGTAATGTACAGAATCCCCAAAAATATGTATGACTTCATATGCTACAATACGTACATGACTATCTCCAGTATATAACTC
This sequence comes from Viscum album, assembly GCA_963277665.1. Taxonomy (NCBI): domain Eukaryota; kingdom Viridiplantae; phylum Streptophyta; class Magnoliopsida; order Santalales; family Viscaceae; genus Viscum; species Viscum album. Next base: position 490,360,465 of record OY728122.1, read on the forward strand.
ATAATATAATGTTGGGTCTGAATGAGGAGGTGGAGGATCTGAGTAGGATGTTTGGGTAGGATGGGTGGGCTAGGATAACTGGGAAGGTTGTACAAGTTGTTCATCTGACTAGGAATAATAGGAAGACTGGGCAGGATGGGCCGGCTGGGTTGGTTGAGCAGGCTGCGTAGACTGTCTCGTCAATTGTTCAAACATATCTTGCACCACTGATTGAATTTGATCTCCCATGGACTATTTCATTTCTTTTAGCTCGTCTTTTAAGTCATCGATTTCTAGGTCTCTTGGTTGCTTACTTTAATTACCAAAATCTTTCTTAATAGTAACACACGTTTGATATCCTCTAATGTGGCCTGGTTATTTTGGATTTCCTAAAGTAGTAGCTGGATGTCCATCCTACCCTCAGGGATAAAAGTTCCCTAGGTTGCTTTCTAGTGAAGGTTATCCTAAAATAAAAAATAAAATATGGTATATCAATGTTAATTTTTAAAATTAAAACATAAATGAAATATAAAAATTATTTACTTACAATTCTTTCATATACTTATTTAGCTTTCTCTGTAAGATACATTCCATTTTTCTTTATTCTCACTCTTTTCCATTTTTTATGGAGACTGGTGGGAGATGGAGTACCAAACTGGACCTCTTCTGAACCACTATTAGAATTATCTCTTAATTCTTGAAACTTTTCTTCAATAATTTTATGCTCCAATAAATGATACCATCCTCATGATAAAGTATGAGGGTATACATTCTACAATTGGATCTCTTGATGATATATCTTGGATTCCTATTATATAAAAAACTAATAAGTAATTATATAAATATATAATAATATTTATAATATAAAATAATTATCATACCAAAAATGGTTCCTCATTTTGGTTGTCAAAAAATTTCTTCTATGTATCTGAATATAAAAAATGATACTTGAGGTAAGGGTTTTCATTCTGTTTCTTTCCAAAAACATAATTTTTTGACAATTTTGTTTTGAAATATCTCCATCGAACAACCGCTATAGTAAGATATCTTTTCTTAATTCCTTTTGTTTCTTTAAAATTTACTTTCATCTATAATTGAATAAATTAAATAATATTCATTTAAAATATTTAATATTCAAAAATGATATAAAATAAATCAATTGAGATATTTCACCATTACAGCCTCCCAAATCTGTTGTTTCAGGACTTCTAATCAAGATATAAAATGATAATCCTCCAACGGCTTTGCATGGTAATATAACTGGTAAAATGAGTTCTATTTAGGCCAGTTTCATTATTATTATCATCAAAAGTAATATATAATCTTTTGTCTCCATGATCAAGTGACATTTTTGGTAAATGTGCAATACCACATTTACCAACTCGAGAACTAATGGGGGAAGTTTTCTCCGCTGAGGACTCATCAGTAGTCCTGCATATATTTTTTATAAATTAAAAGTTTTTTTCATTAAATAATTATATTAATAAATATTTAATAATATTAAAAATATATATATACCTCGGTAAATGTTCTTCTCCCTTTGTATCTGACATTTAAAGAAAATGTAATGAAATTTTTTGTACCTTCATATTATTACACAAGAGAATATTCAGAAATAAGGATTAAAAAAATATTTAAGTAAAAAAAGTGATTCATTTGAAAGTTTTTAAAAAAATAATGATGTCATGATCCTTATAACAAAAAAATATGCAAATTAAATGATTAAGTATAAACATTTCTTCTAAAATGTTTTTTCATATGCGTAAATGTAACTAAAACATAATAATGTACATCTGGTATTTCAATGAAAAAATTTCCAACCATAAACATGGAATATAAATTTTAACAGAAAAAATCATCTAAATAATCAAATATATATAATTAAACATACAATAGTTATTAAAAAATAGAGTTTTTACACATGTAAATTTCAAAAAAGAAATAAAATATAAATATTTACCAAAATAATTAGGATAATGATTTAGTGTTTTCTCATAACCCTTCAGAATGATCATTTCATATTGCATTCACTATGTCTGTGTTATAGTCATTATTATCATCTAAAAATCATGAAATAGATGAATAAGGATCATGTAACTAAATATCATCATTATCATCCTCATCACCTAAATAGGATATTTTCCCTTAAAAATGACTCACCACTAATCATTTGATGGATCAATGACATAAAATATTTTCTTTGCATGTGTCTCTATCAAAAATAGTTCCTCATTTAAATTAAATCTTTTCAAATCAACCAGTGTAAACCCGCAGTCATCATGTTTCACACCACTATTACTGTCAACCCAATTACACTTAAACACTATGACTCGAAATTTAGTATAATTAATTTCTCATATATCCTCAATAACTCCAAAATATATGGATGATGAAGAAATTGGGTTTTTATCTTTTACACTTAAAAAATGCAGTGCTTCAGCGGTGACCATTACACCGCTATTTTGAACGGTACTCTTATCATCCTGATATATTGTGTAAAACATGCACCCATTAATATCAAAACCAGACCATGTGATCACATTAAGAGAGGGTACCCCTGCCAACCATTTCAACATTTATGATACAAATATATATGTGATCACTTTCTCTTTAAACCATGAAACAAATGTCTTTTTATTCGCAAGAATCAACCACTTTTCATTTCTTTTTGGATATCGTATCTTTAATTCAGAAATATGTGATGATATATATTATTGGACCTCATCTTTGTTGTTCAAAATGTATACATCATGAGGAATTAATTTTTCTATTAAGCCTCGAATCCCTTTAACTTTTCTATAAACTATCAAATGTTGAGATATAGGGAGACTAATATGCTCCACTTCATTCAAATAATCAGTATATAACTCAATCACCTCTTCCGATACATATTTTTTAACTATAGAGGCCTCCAGTAAATAATGATTTTAAACGTATCCCTTTAATGTTTTGATATATCTTTCAAAAGGATACATCCATCATAAATAAACAGGTCCACATATTTGTATCTCATACACCAGATGAATCACCAGATAAACCATTATATCAAAAAATTCAGGTGAGAAATACATTTCAAGTTAACAAAGTATAATATCAGCTTCATTCTCCAACACATATAAAAAATTTGGATCAGAGACTTTTCTACAAATGGATTTGAAAAAATTACATGCCCTGATGATATTCTTTCTGATAGTTGTCAGCAATATACCACACAGTGCGACCAGTAACAATTATTGCATCAATACATGAAAGTCATGAAATTTCATACATATTAATTTAAAATCCTTCACTAAAACCAAATTCTTCACATTTTTCGAATATCTACTTGCTACTTTAATACCAAGAAGGCACTTACAAAAAATCATTTTCTCAATCTTTCTTAATGTGTGATCAAATGAAGGTAAATATATTCTTTTTCCTTTCACAGTGGGAGATAAATCCAAATGTATTCTCATTGATATCAAGTCCAATATAGCATGAAATCTATATTTTGTATTTCCTTTTATGTATAATAAAGTTCCAATAAAACTATCACATATGTTTTTCTCAACATACATCACAGCAATGTTATGTTTTATCTCTAAAAATATCTAATAAGGTAGTTCGAAAAATATAGACTGTTTCTCCCATATATTCTTTTTAAGAATAGAACTTCTTTTATTTCCAAATTAAAAATCAATATATTTTACTCTATCATAATATTCTTCAACTGAAAATGGTTTTAGGGTAGGATTGTATTCCTGTAAGTCATTAAATGATTTTTTCAATCTATGATAAGGATGATCAATTCTCAAAAATCTATGATGTCCCATGTAAACTATATTTCTTCCATTCTGAAATTGAAAATATGAAGTCTCTTCATCACAAATTGGACATGATTTATGTCCCTTAACACTATCCAGATAAGTTTCCATATATAGGAAAATTGTTTATAGTGAATATTATCATAGAACACAAAAGAAAATACTATTTCTTGTATGTAATGAAAACTTTGAAAATTGTCTCCCATAGTATTTTCAAATCATCAATCAATGGTTAAAGATAAACATAAATATAATTTCTTGGATTTTTTGTCCATAAATCATCAAGATCATCATAACATATTTTTTCTTCATACATATCTATGGGGACATGTTGTAAACTACCAAAAAAACAGTCCATGAACTATGTTAACTACTTAGGATCCAATATATATTCATTCCATCAGTATACAATCCCATTCTGATATTTCTAACTCCACTTCCAAAATCATGAAATTTTTATCAAATCTCTTCCATTGTGGTGAATCAGAAGGGTGATGTAAGTTACCATCATAGATGTGCTCATCTGAATGTCATCTTAAATTTTTTGCATCGATTGAATTTTTCAAATGAACACTTCAAACGATAAATTATTGGAAGGTACCAAATTGATTTAACAAGATTTTTTATTATGGTACTTGTGAATGAATCAGAGTTGAAATATTAGAATTATATGAAGGAATAATTGGATAGAATTATGATAAAGTACCAAATTGATTTAGCATGAGGTTAGATGTCAGTACTTGAGAATGAATCTGAGTTGAATTTTTCATCCATATTATATTGTGATGTCTCACGTGTAGGAAATTTTGATAAATATTCATATTCATTTCTATACAAAACACAATTATTAGGGAAAGCATGTATCTTTTTATACCCCAATCCCATTGGGTATAATATTTTTTTTTGCCTCATAATTGGAATCTAGAAGTACGTTTCCTTCTGGAAGTATCTCTTTTAAAAGATCAAGTAAGTGAGAGAAAATTTTATCACTCCAACCATTTTTTACTTTCAAGTTAATAAATCTCAAAAATACAGATAACATTGTATATTTACAACCTGGGAATAATGGTTTCTCAGAATCTCCATACAATCATTCAACAGTTGATGTTTTTTCAATGGTTTCAACACCTAAATCATGAATTAATTCTTCAATATTATCCTTTTCCTCATTATGAATATTGTCATCAAAATTAGATGTTGAATGTTCAGTTATTTCACCATGCCAAATACAATGTGTATAATTAAGTCTAAAACCATAGAAAATGAGATGATCCTTGATTTCTCTAGAATTTATCTTTCTCATATTCAAACACTTCACACAAGAAAAAAAATAAAATCTATGTCTTAAATATTTCAGTTGGTGAATTCTAAGAAATCATCACCTACTTTTTCATATTCACTAGTGGTTCTTTGTAAATTAATCCAATTAAGATCCATTGAATGTCTGAGATCGTAATATAATTAGTGATATATTAAAACATATAAACATTAAAATATATATATATACATAGATAAGTTTTAAACATAAAAATATACAATAAACGAATATAACCTTTATGTTATATCAAGTTCATTTTTTGACTATAATGTTATTTTCAAAACAAAGGTGCAAAAGAGTCATTTAATCAACAATAATTCACCATTAATCATGCCAAATTCCAATCACAATGTCTCCTAACTTAATTCTATTAGCTTAACATTAATTTATTTTTTAATAGTATAAATTTTTATAAAATACATTTCAATAATTCTTAACATGTAAAAATTCTCTATTACATTGTTCATAATTCATATAAATTCATGAATCATCTTTGTAAACTATAAATTATTTCATTTAATCCAAAACTAAACCATTGGGTAGATAATTAAATATATCTATCACACAACCATTATTCAATTAGTTCATCTTAAATGATGAAAATAAATTTATCATTCAAGTTCTCTTCAAACCATATATTAAATTTTTAGCCACTTTTAAATTAATAATTCATACAGTTATCATGTGAAAATCACTCAATAAAAAATTATAATCCTTATAATTAATTTCACAATTGAATTTATTTAAATATAAATCCATTTATAAAACTTAATGTCAGAATCACACATAACATGCATATTACTCATATAAAATAATTCAAATAATTTTAAAGTATATGATTGACATCACCGACCATTCAAACAATTAGAAATCTATGAAAGGAATGGTCATCAATTTACTCATAAATTAATAAAAATCAATAATTTCATCAAACTAAAATGATATGAATGAATTATATAATAAAAGAATAAAAAATCCACAACATTTGTGTAAAACCAAAGAAAAAATGATCCATTTACTACTATGATCTAAACATCTCAGGAGATCTATCACTTGAAGAAGATCAAAGATGACTAATGGAATATAATTATACTAATCAAAATAAAAAAAAATTAACAATAAATTTCATAAAAAAACCATTTGATAAATTTATCAAGTAATAAAACTAATCAAAATAAAAAAAAATTAACAACATTAATAATTAACAATAAATTTTATAAAAAATGAAGGAATAATTCAAAATTTTAAATAAATAATAACTAATTTATTTCTAAAATTAAAAAAATAAATTATAATATTCATATTTTAAGATGATAAATTGATACAAAATCTGAATTTTCTCCTTCAAATTCTCTGGAATAAAACAAAATGCAAGATTTAACAAAAACAGTTGTATATATGAATGATAATCATGAACGAACAAAGAAATAAAACTTGATAGACATGCGGTTGTGATGAGGTTTCAAAACATGAAATAAAAACTTAAACAAAGAAACAAATATAGAGGATAAAAGAATGAGAACCAATGATCATGGAATGAAAATTAAAATGGTAGAAATCAAATAAAATGAGTTGTCGAGGTGGTTCAGGTGGATTTTGGCACTATCTCAAGTCAAGAGAGATGAAAGAAAACAAAAAAAATTAGGCTTTCAGGTATTTGAACACTCAAGTTATTTTTTTAAAATATTTTTTTGTGTTGGTTCTCTAAAAACTGGTATCAAAACATTTTTTTTCAGTGTCAGTTCTTACAAAAACTAATGCCGAAAATGACATTTTTAAATATAAAAATGATTTTATACCAAAAGAATATGTAATGTTAATTCCTGTGTAATTAAATGGATTATTTTTAATAAAATGTAACATATTTGAATTTAAAACCAAAACAAAACCAAAAGGAACCTTATGAATACTTTATTAAAAGAGAAGAATCAAAAATAGTTTTTATTTTAATAAAAACATTACATTGATTTCCAGAATGTCAAACATAGATTTATAAGTGAAACATTATATTTTAAAATAAATTATATTAATTATTAAATGTATATTTGGTCTATAAAATTTTTTCATATACTTTCAAGTCCTTATTGTATAATTATAATGTCATAAAAGTGATAGTATTGTAAAAATAGGTATTTTTTATTATTCACTTAAAATCAACTATTTTAGAAAAATCTAAAAATTCCACCTTAAGATAATTTTGATATGGTGAATCAAAAAATGAAGTTAATTTCATAATTTTCAATTTATAAAATTCATAAATTTATCTTTTAAATGAAAATAAAAATAATAAATAAAAATATCTTTTATAGAAAATGACTTGTTTAAACTTCAAGTTCTCATAATATTATTTCATATCAATTTATAATTATTTTAGAGTTAATTTATTAGTTCATACATTGAATTATTTTAAAATTGATCAATTATTAAAATACACAACACTTGAAAATAATTATTTAAAAAATACACCTTTAACGTTGAACGATTTCAATCATATCACATTACTTATTTATTTTCTAATAATTTCATTCAAAATAGAATAATAAAATTTAATTATAATAATTGATTACAATCTTTATTTTTATTAATGACTTATTTTCATATGTCGTGAATCATTTTAGTTCAGTGTTGTGTGTAACATAAGCTATCAAAAATAATATTATTTTAAGGAGAATTACATATTAAAATCCAATAGTGTTACAAAAATGTTTAATGAAAAGAATAATCGCTAGCATGGAAAGAAAAAAAGGGGGATCTTTCCTACTTCTTCTAAAAGAGTGTTTTGTTTGGTTTCCCCTTCTTCGATCAAACCCACTTGGGGCATTAGCATCTCAACTTCTCACTTCGAATAATGGACCCTTCCTTTGATAAAATAGATGATGGATTCAATATCCTGAAGATAAATATTTAATTTAACAAAATGATATTCCCAGTAGATGATCATGGGTGAAAATAAAAACTCAAGCCTTTTTGGATTTCTATTTCTATTTTGAATATATTCCTAGGACTCCTTGCCAGACAAACCACTAGGAAGGTCGCATGAAATTTCTATGTCCATCTAGGGGTCTCATTCCCTTAAGGCCTCTAGGAAGGTCGCATTATTAGGAATAGATGGTTGTGAAGTCTCTCTCAGCTGAGGAATATCCCCTCTTATTGAAGGAATAGTGTCCATATACCTGTATAATTTCCTTGGCATATGTTTGGACTGTCTCCTTAATATGTAGGTTGTAAGTGAATTTCTTGGAGCATCTCCTTCTATGGGATCCTCCACTGTTGTCAGTTCTTCCCTTTATTCCTCATCCTCGAATGTTGGAAGTATCTTTTTCTAAGTCATGAGACTATCCAGTTTCCCATTAGGATAAAATTGTATCTAATTCTAAGAATAATCAATTACAAGCCTGATGTTGGCATCATCAGGTGGCAGGAAAACCTGAATGTTTGTCTCCTCTCATGTGAGCATCAACCAAATTTAGTGATTAGTCATGTGATTATTTTCATCGTACACACTTCAAGGAGGATCATGACATCTCTTTTAGATATAGTGAAATTTTAGGTCAAATATACATGGTTAATATCCTTTATATATCTTCTATCCATCAATTCTCATAGCCAATACGCTATCCTTCAAATATATCACATATTCCCTTTCCTTGTGGGTGTCAGTTACATTGTTTATAATAGATCTGACGAGTGCAGGATATGGTGTGAAAGAAAACTTGTTGTATCAATTCAATATGATTTTGATTTCTCATTACTTTAACTCAAAGTTCCTTACCCCACTTAATAAATAGTGATATGGATTGAACCAGGAATTTGGGATCGTCTAGTTATTGATGAATTGATAGCCTCCCATAACTGACATGATCTATCCCTAGATAATTTTTAAGGGTTCTACAATCCTGAGAGGGGCCTTCCCCCTATGAACGTGTCTAGGAAGGTGATATAACTTATCTAGTACTTTTATAAAAAAATAAATCACCTTCTGGTGGCTAGCTGGGCTACCATTATAAACATTCTAATTCTGATTTTGGCATGAAACTCCCTCACTAAAAGAATATATCCACTTATTAACATCATGAGAAATGTCTCTAGATAGAAGAGTCGATAGATTTATGGTATAACTTCCCAACCCCAGGTGGTATAATTCCATTCTTCTAGGGTTGTCTTGTATGCACCTCAGAGACCGTGATACTTAAGGGATAGAGAAGTCCTTGGCCTTTTCACCACAAGTTCATGACCAGTGGACTTGATAAATTTTCTATCCCAGGAACCGAGACATAAATTTTAGGATGAACCTCCTCCTATAAGATTTCTTATGCCAGTTTAAACATCCCCATTTCTAATGGAGGGGTCTTTTCCACATTTTCTCATGTAGTGGAAGGTGGAAAGAATTCATTGTACATATCCCTGAGGATTAGGGCTCCACTAATCATCTACACGTCCCATAGGATTATCCCAACTTCTTTGTGAATCATATGTAATGTATTAATATATGCACTCCACTGGTTGAACATGTTTGGAATAAAGTGATGGTTCTGGTGGAATAAATTTTGTAAAATAAAAATATCCTCATATAACCCAATAGATTGGATCTCCCTTTTGAATTCAGCACAACTCTAACATGTTCAGAAGGGCCAGGCCCAGTCCATATAGAATGTGTCTTCGGACCAGAAATCCTAGGTAGATTCCCAACCCATCTTATGATTAGTTATCGACCAATTTATAATTGACACCTAGTTTTGAGTTTCTTCCTCTAACACATGTCTTTCCCCTTCTAAATCCAATAGAGAATACCCCTGAGTATATCCATTAGAATGATTTATTTATCAAATGAAGTGACCTTTTGAAGAAATATTTTCTTTAAGCATCTTCTGATGATGAATGGTCTAAATGATTAGAAGATTTTTGGATTGTGGTGCCAAAATGGGTACATCATCCAATAATCCAAACCTATATATGGGTAGTATGTCTGACATTGGATAATCTTTAAATCCTACTCCCATTAAATTTTACAACAAGTTATGTCATGAAAGAACTAGTTGATGCTGGGAGGTATCAACATTGTTAATAATCTCATCACTCATTAAATTGAAAACTTTAAAATCTTTTTCCAGAGTCATCATCTGCAAAAAATCAAGAATGGAATCAGGTTTTCAAAAATAATTCAGATTTGGGTGTTATTTTGTACAAAAAAAGATCAAAATAAGAAAAGGAAAGTTCCCATGTGGTTTACTACATGAATCGCATGGTTGACCATGAAAACTACAAGGTCACTATGAAAACTACATGGTTAACCAAAAATATGGCATAGATTCATGTGGTGACCATGCAGACTGCAAATTCTCTACACGAACCGCAAGAAGACAGCGCAATAGTGACTACACAGAGTGATACTCATCAAGTTTATATAAGACTTAAATGATTTTGTGAGGTGGATTAAATTATTTAAAGAGATTAATAATGGTGAAAAGGTAAAAATAAAGATGGTATAACCAAATTATATATAGGGGTATAAAATATTGGACTACATGGAAACTATATGTGTTTCTCTACTTCCTTGGAATCGACTCCTTGTAATTCTGAATAGACCAAATTCTAAGGGGGAATTTTTTGAGGCCTGTGAATCATAAAAAAATAATTTGATTTCAAATTTGAGAAAGGAATCATGCAGAATGTTTTCAAGAAGAATGATTGGACCCTCATAAAACACTTTTATGAACTATGAAATTGATAAGTCTATTTCATGCATACATTTTAGAATGTTTTGATGTATTAATTTGTGTATTTAAATAAATATTCTTTCCAAATTTTGGACAATTTAACATGTTTTATATTTTTTGGTAGGATACAATAGATTTGTGATAAAGGAATGAAAAGGGGTGTAAATATGAGCAAAATTACCCTTTGCACTGTGAGCGAAGTGAAGTAGCGTGACACTGGATTTTTAAGGAAGAAAGAAGCTATAAATTCTGGAAAAAAATTGTTACACATTGTGTACCACAAGTACACTCCGTGACTTTATCAAAGAAGTAGGCCGCCACCAGAACAAGACATGATGAAAAAACACACTATTAACTACAATTATATGACGTGACAGAGGTCAAAATTTAAATTTATGAACAAGATTTGCGCAATATTCTCATGGACATAGAGGTGACGTGGACAAGTTGTACATGATGTGTAGGCCAAGTACAAATCATGCAGGTGGTCAAATTTTCAAAATATCAGTTGAGATCCACGCACGTGTCACATAGATTCACAAAAATCATATCACCAGTACCCAACGTTACCACTTAGTACATGTCGTGACAGCAGTCAAGAAGAACCTTTCCAGCACCTATAAATAGAGCCCCTAGTAGTACCTTTAGAGCATTCGAATTCAATTGGAGATCAAATCCTAGAGCGAAGCTGCTGCGCGTCCCTGAGTTCTTTCTTTATTTTCTTTTATGTTTTTATTTTATTTTCTATTTTCCTCTTATTCTCTCATTATTAGGATGAGGGGGTAAACCCACCAGTGCTAGGGTGATATAATCAAAGTGGGAAAGTTGCATTGGATTTAATTTTATTTTTTATTCATGTCTTTGGTTTTCATAATTTCATTCTTCAACTTCCAATCCCTTTATTTTTCTTTTATCGTGACCATCGATATTTAAATAAAAAGGAACATTTAAATTGTGCAACTAACTACCCTAAAGATGGCATGACCATTGTCCACTTTAGGGGAAATCAGTTTTAAATACGATATCGAGACAAACTCAATTTGGAAAAATTCTATATGACCAGACCAAGGGAAATAGGGTATTCTCATGTTGAGGAGGGGATACCATGACCATTGGATCTACCTCATCTCAATTATGACACCAATCATGAATCACTAAATTTACTTTCTAAAATCTAATTGTACCAGAACCCAAAAATTACATTACCTCAACACGTTTTCCAAATTTGATCACAACCCAATAAATTTTCTTTCTTTTTTCCTTTCAAACCCAATTAATATTTTCTCACATATTTCTCAATTTAATAAAATAAATCTTTTTAAATTCTAAATAAATTAATTTTATCATCCATGTGTATCAATATCAAACTTAACTAATACTACATTTTTAATTAATCGATTAGTATAGTTTGTGTTTTTATAAATTTGTTTTTTCATAGATCCGTAGAGAACTAACGATGCCCTACGGGGCTATCAGAAATTTCCAACATTGTGAAGCAATGGAACTGTAAGGTCACCCCATGAGGTCTCCAACCTCATGAAGTGATGAAACCATAAGGGATCCCTAGTAGAATTTCTAACCATGCAATGTAGTTTAACCATGAAGTAGACCTCACACAATCCCCAAACCTCATGGTATCAGATTATCATTTTCTCAGGCACCGTGTGGTGACGTGAGAAAAAATTTGAGACCATGGGCTAACCTCATGAAGTGTTGAACCTTGAAGAGTGTCAAACCTCGTGGAATCAAAGAGTATCTTTTAATAGAATCTTATAGTACCCAAGAATGATCCCTTCATGGCCACATGTCATCTCTATAAGTCCTTCCATTTTTGGGATTAGTTACTAACCCTCACCTATAAATACTAAAAGTTACCATTTGGGGGGAGACACTCTCAAAAGAAACCTAAATACCTAACATATAGGAACACAAATAGATACAGTAGTTTCTAGTTCTAGGATGTTTTTTTCTCTTATGAATGAAATCCATGGGTAATTGAAAGGAAGTTCTCACAAGGAAATAACCCAACTCATTAGGCCGATTACATGAGGAAATTATGCAAAGTAGAGCCCACAAACCCACCTCATGAAGTTGAGCTTATGAATTCCACCTCACAAGACCTAGCATGTGGATCCACCTCACAGAATTGAGCTCATGAGGTCGTCATGCAAAGCTGATCCCATGAAACCACCTCACAAAACTAAGATCACAAAGGCCACCTCATGAGGTCGAGACCATAAACCCAACTTGTGAATCTGAGCTTGTAAAGGCCACCTCATGAGTCCAGCACAAAAGGTAGACCCTGAGAACTCATATTATAAGGGCTAGTCTGTGAGGTCACCTTGAGAGGTCCAATTCATGCGGTCACCTTGCGAAGGTTGGTTCATGAGATCCCTCTTTTGGATGATATCCATTTGAAATGAGAATTTTATGGATCATCCAATGCATTATCCCATTTCTAGGAAGAACACAATTGGTTGGAGAATGGAAATCCTTGATATCGATCCTTTCACCTAATCCACCCACTCATAACATTTCAATACAAAAGAACTCTATACATTTCTATTGCTAAGTTCAAAACCCCAAAAGGACAAGATGGGGCCTCTTCCAAAGCCACCGTATATAAATGATCAGGTTGTTGGGAATGCTAGAGTTCCCCTTCTTTGATCATGAATTCCCTTGATAAAAGGTACCCCCTACTTATTTTTCCTAATTGATAGGACCCCCAGGGGATTTGAAATCATGAACCCCCTTGATAATGAGGGCCCTAGTCATAAAGGTGATGGTGAGAACTCTCTCAGATCGGTATGCCAATCCTATAACCCCATTCCAATTGATTATCCATGTAATCATGGGCTTCCTTCCCAGTTATAAGACCCAAGATGATTCATATTGATGATTTTATCACTATGAATCATCAAGGGAGTCGAGAAGGGAGAAAGGTCATTGGGAAACATCCATTCCAGTAGCATTCGAGCACTGAAAGGGTGGAAAAAACTCATGCATAAGCCCCATTTATTCTCTCCCAGTTCCTGAGTAGTATTTTGGGCCTCTAGTCAGGTTTAAGATCCAACTATTTCTCTACCATCACATGGGTCACTAATTAGGTTAGGCATCGGGTCAGAACTCATATGTGTATTCCCCACTTAACCCTCAGTTTTGTCACATTTCACGACATAGACATCCCTACAACCTTACGTTAAACTATGTGTCTAACATCTTAGTTACAAGATATAAAACTATATGATAATTTCCTTATCATATAATGTATAACTACATGGTACGGTCATGTCATAAAACCTTAAACTATAAAACATGAACTATGTGGTCTTTGATTCCTATTAACCAGAATATATAGGATGCATCTCTGAGGTTCAAACACAACATCACCAACCTCTGATATCCACTATAATGGGGTTATATTCCTCATAAATCCATTTATTTCTTCCCTTACCAATCTATATTCCTTGTGAGTCCATACATCCTCGCACATTAGGCAATATTCCCTCTGATACCTCAATTTCACATGTTAAGTCCATAACCCCTATGGATCATCTCCTTATTAGACCATATTCCTGATGAAACTATTCCCCACCTAGAGAGTCATATTCCCTCTGAATATCAACATATTTCCTTCATTATTACATATTCTTGATGAAACAATATTCTTCTCACTAGGCTATATTCTTGGTAGTCAAACCAACCACATACCACACAAGGTCATATTCCTTTTGAAACCAACCTATCCTCATTGGGTCATATTCCCTTTGAGGTCAACCAAAAAGGTTTGGTCATTCATAATATCTATACCATTTATTTATAGGTAAATATTTATTTTTCATCCATTCTACATGATGTTAAACCACTTAAGAATGGTCATGGCTACTTGACCCTAAAAGGAACTACGATGGTCCTTGTCAAATGACCTTAAAAGGTACAACATGTCCCATTATGCATCACTAAAATATGTGGGTTTTTATTTCTTTCACAAAGATATATAGGAATCCCATTTTAAGGGGTTGATCCAAACTCTATAAACACCCATCATCTTCCTGAATTGTGATAAACTCCAATGCTCCGGGTTATATGGCTTAAAAATAAAGCATCACTAATTAGTAAAAGAAATATGGAGAACCAATAATACATACATATGTTCACATAAATACATGGTAATGAACAATTGTTGGAATAGGGGTAACCAATTCCATGCTGGTATTTGAGAATAATTCACAAATATGACTTAAATATATAAGAGTGTCCAAGACTGGGAAAGAATTCCCTCAAAAAGGTGTGATGAGCCCGACCACCCACCCTTTTGGCCAAACTAAATCCAAGGTTTCATTGAAAAATTACCAGTGACTACCTACCTTTGTAAAGCAACTCTGATCTGACTCAAAATGAGTGTGGTGTGGTCGCGCATCAAAGTTTATGTCAGAAACAATCATATAAGCAGGGACCTTGGTCTTATCTCATTGTTACTTTGGTCAAGATTATTTAAGGTGATACCCTAAAGTCATGGTAATGTATTTCCCCATTATCCTTAATATTTATTATGATGTGTTTAGAGACTCTTGGTACTAACCGAAGCAGGTATGATCACACTCGAGTGCTTGTATAGTCCCCACTGTTGTAACGTATTTATTATTATTTTAGTTTTCTAGTTTATATATGAGCATATCACATTGTACATGTAATTTTTTATGCTATATATGTTAGAGATGTAATTGGTGGTTTCCTACTGAGTTGTATTCACAACCTGGTCAAGCACCCTGGTGCCCAAGAAGACTTCCTGGTTGCGGTCACAGGTATGACTAGAGACCACCTTTCGATGATTGAGAAAGTGGATTCTGGATGGATTTAGGAGATGGGACCAAGTAGGGAATCAGGAAGCAGGTTGTTATAGAATCCTTGCCTTGTTTATTTTGGATAGGTTGTACATGGTAAACCTGTAGCTGACCGTTCCTATATAAATGCATGCATGAAATTAAAACTACTCATTTTTTTAGCATGGGAGTTGTTATTTATTTATGGATGGATTGTGGTTGTGATGACTATTTTTATTTGGTAATTCTTGTGATTATTTTCTATTATATTTCTTCCACTTTTATTTATGGTTATCTTTACTAGAGTGTATAGTCTCCCCACAATCACCTTTAGATCCTTGTTGTTGGTCAGCAACCTCTGGTGTATGAGGAGGCATTCTTGAGGTTTGTGTCACTTGGTCTTATCATAATGGAGGTGAATGGATCAAGGATGATACACCAATGACTAAATCTCATTCCCTCTATAAATAAGTGATTAGTTGATACTAAAAGTTTTGAGTATAGCTTTAGCATGAGACTCTCGGACATCGAGATGAAACTCAATGAAATGACTCGTCAATTAACACTCACTACCGATCTCTTTCACTGCTTAGGCCTGATTTTTCCTACTCAACGCATATGGTATAGTGTGGCCCTTCCTAGGGGTGTAAATTTTATCAAATTTGAATGATTGTAGGTACTTGACCCACCTTCTCTATAAAAGGCTCAAGTTGCATTGTGAGAATATGTATTTTAAACTCATGCAATCAGTGTAGGTTGTGAATCCCTCACCAAGAAAATATTTGCGCTAATACTTTCATGCATGAAAACTAAATCCAACTCCAGGTAGTGAATTGGGTAGCTTTTTATATGTGGTCTTAGCTACATGGACCCATAAGAGACTACTCGCCCATCCTATATCAATATTTCTCCTAACCTGAATCCAAATGCATCACAATACTATATAAAATCCTTACACAGCTAAAAAATTGGTCTTTAACAGCGCTAGAAATGTCCTTTATTAGCACTAGAAAAGTGCTAACAACATGAGCGACATTAAAAGCCTAGGACTTTTATCAGCGCTAAAAAACACTGATAAAGGGGTCATTATCAGTGCTAAAAAAGCACTGATAAATAGTACCTTTATCGGTGCTTTAATTTAATGCTGCTAAAGGAAACCTTTATCAACACTTATAAAAGCGCTGATAAAGGGTCATACTGCATTATGCTGTTATAGCACATTGCAGCACCAGAAACACATTAGATATCAACAAAAACAAGCCCCAATATATAATTTAAATTAAATGAAATTTACAACACAAATACCAGAAAAAAAACAGTATATTATAGACATTTAAAACACCAGTTTATACAATTATATAAATAAAAATTATTACATACATTCAAAAAAAATCCAAATTTTCAATGTTACCATGATTTCCATTAACCTTCTTTGTCGAACTACCAACATTGTAAGAGTAGTTTCGAACAAACCACCTCAAATTGAAAAAAAATCACCTATATAAGAAAACGATTATTATGAGTAATACTAAAAATAAATAAATTAAACATAAATATGAAATAATACATTAATTTTATGGAAAATTATTTTACTATGAAAATATCAAGATAACCTTTGTGATTGATTAGTGGAGGGAACTTGAAAGAAAGTGATAAATGTAAACACTACAGGAGTGAAAGGTTTTGTGAGAGAAGAAGTTTGTGGATGTTTTAGTGCAAAAAGGGATGAAATATAGACATAGCACCCAAACTCGAACAAAATAATACACCTGTATAAGAAAACAATTATTATGTGAGTAATACTAAAAATAAATAAATTAAACATACATATTAAACAATACATTAATTCTATGGATAATGATTTTATTATGAAAACATCAAGATTACCTATGTAATTGAGTAGAGGCAGCGTTGTTGCTCTTCCTACAAAGACAGTGGAGGTAACTTGAAAGAAAGTGATAAATGTACCACTATAGGGGTGAAAAGGTTTTAAGGGAGAAAAATCATGAAAGTTGGACAGAGCACCCCCAACTCGAACAAAATAATCCACCTATATAAGAAAAAAATTATTATGTGAGTAATACTAAAAAGAAATAAATTCAACATACATATGAAAAAATACATTAATTCCATAGACAATTATTTTACTTTGAAAACATCAAGATTGCCTATGTAATTGAGCAGAGGCATCATTATTTCTCTTCCTACAAATGCAGTGGAGGTAAATTTAAATAAAGTGATACATGAACCATTGTAGGGGTGAAAATATTTTAAGGGAGAAGGATCATAAAAGTTGGACAGAGCACCCCCAACTTGAACATAATAATCCACCTATATATGAAAACAATTATTATGTGAGTAATACTAAAAATAAATAAATTAAACATACATATGAAACAATACATTAATTCTATAGATAATGATTTTACTGTGAAAACATCAAGATTACCACTATAATTGAGCAGGGGCAGTGTCACTGCACTTCCTGCAAAGGTAGTGGAGGTAAATTGAAAGAAAGTGATAAATGCATCATTGTATGGATGAAAAGGTTTTAAGGGGGAAGGAGCATGAAATTTGGATAGAGCACCCCTAACTCGAACAAAAGAAACCACATGTATAAGAAAACAATTATTATATAAGTAATACTAAAAAGAAATAAATTAAACATAAATATGAAAGAATAAATTAATTCTATGTACAATGATTTTATTATTCAAACATCAAGATTACCTATTTGATTGAGCATAGACAACGTCGTTTCTCTTCTTGAAAAAACATTACACATGAACAAAAATCTTCTAAAATAAATGAACTCTATAATGAATAATGAAAATTAAATCAATGTTCTATTATATAATTTTTCAGTAAAATAGAGAAAGTATTTTGTAACATTACCCTTGCATCTATCCAAAGGGTTTCCTTCATTATAGTTTGTTCTTCCAAGGTATTGGTAATATCATCATGTTCAGAAGACGTTGTCTGAATGAGTAGTCAAACATTTAATTTAGATTATGTTAATGCAGTATAGAACATATAATATTATGAGGAAAAAATAATATATTAAAAAACACGTTTACCTTATCATTGAACTCTATTTCTTTTTTTAAAGCTTTCAAGGATTTGGTTCCTCTTTCAAGAATCCAAATCCCCTCTTTTTGGTCCCCTCTAACATACAAGACATTGTCTACAGTGGGATTGTCATGAACTGATTGTGATGTCTCAATGAAAGAGTCATCCTCGATTGAATTTTCATCTGACTCAACATTTGTTTTAGTCTCCAATAGGACAATCAACCAATTCTTGTTTTTTAGATCAAAGACATAAAATACTTGCACTGTTTGTGATGCTATTATGAATGGATCGTATTTTTCCCCTTCTACACTAAAATTCACCTTCACAAATCCCATTTCATCAACTTTCACTCCATTGATATTGTCAACACATTTTTAATGAAAAAGTGGCACTTGGAATGTTGTATAATCCAATTATTTTATCTATTCGATAATGCCAAAATATGACATATTTTCATAAATTGGATTTCTATCCTTGGAACCAGATATGTGCATTGCTTCATCCAAAAGCGTAAAACCACTGTTTTGCATCATACTGAAGTCATTGTGTACTTTTGTATAGAATGTATAACCATTTATTACAAACCTAGTGTAAGATATAACATTTTCATTCAGTCCTCTGGCTAGCCATTAAAGTCGTTCGACAATTGAATTCATATTTTCAGATAACTCCTTATAAATTTGATCTCTAAACCATCCTATAAATTATAGATTATGTGTATTTGATATCCATCTTTCATCCCTTGATGGATTCAAATCTCTAAGAATTTATTTATGGGATTCAATGTATGGATCAACATCTTCACTATTATGTAATATGTAAAGATGTGATTTCTTACGCTCTATCAAGGTAATTGTAACAAAATATCTTCCGAAAATACCTTCACCCATAAGGCGTTCACTATGATGAGACTTTGGGAGACCAATTATTTTAACATCTGATAGGTGATAGTTACAGAATTCAATAGCTTCTTCAATAATATATCGTTCTGCAATAAAACCTTCTGGAAACATTTGATTCTTGGCATACCCTTTCAAAATATTAATATACCGTTCAATGGGGTACATCCATCTATAATGGATAGGGACACATATTTGAACCTCTCTGACCAAGTGAACCATCAGTTGGACCATTATATCAAAGAATGATGGTGGGAAGAATATTTCTAATTCACATAATATGATTGAAATATACTTATTCATGATGGGAAACTTCATCGGGTCTACAACTTTATAGCATATGGCTTTGAAGAAGAAAATTCTGGTTAATGTATATCATACATTTTGAGTCATAATGAAAAAGAAAGAAACATGTGTTAAATCTTACATAAAAACATGATAATCAGGTGATTTTAGTCCTTATAACTTCAAATTAGTCATTGACATTACATGCTTGATATTTGATGAATACCCCTGTGGAACTTTTACACTCATAAGGAAAAGGAAAAATTGCAATTTTCCCTATCTGGATAGAGTGTAAGCTACTAGAGGAAGAAAATTACGTCTTTTACCCTTCAATGGTTCCAAATCTTCCCTTATCCCCATTTCAATCAAGTCCAACCTATCCTTGATTTCATATTTTGTTTTTTCAGGAACATTTAGTAACGTTCCAATAACACTATCAAATACATTTTGTTTCTACATGCATGACATCAAGAAAATGTATGACATACAAACAATTCCAATATGGTAATTCAAAGAAAAATGATCTCTTCTTACAACCTGATTTTGTAAGGTTTTTCGAAAATGGTTTACCGAAAATAGTGTCAATCCTTTTTACTTTTTTGTACAGTTGATCGCCCATTGCTGGAGATAGTGTTGTACCTTGTTCGATGTTCCCATTGAATGATATCATATAGGATCGATATTTATGTCATCGAGGTAAAAAAATTGATGTCCTAAAAATAAAGTATTAGAGGAATGTTTCAACCAAACTGAGTATATGAATTTTTCACAAATGGGACACCCAACATACCTTTAATTCTATAGGTTGATAAATTTCCATAAGAGGGGAAGTCATTTATCATTCCGTACAACATGGCCCTCAATGTGAATTCTTCACTTCTATGAGAATCATACATTATAACACTTGTATCCCACATCAATTTCAGATCTTCGATCAATGGATCCAAATAGACATCAATATCATTACTGGGTTGCTTTGGTACAAATATAAGCAGAGACAGCATAATGTATTTGTGCTTCATATATAACTATGGGGCAAGTTATAATTTACCAACATGACGGGTCATGTACTGTGAGTACTACTCTTTACACCAAAATTATTTATTCCATCTGTAGATAACACAAGAAGAAATTTTCTCAACTCATCTCCAAATTCAAGAAACTCGTAATCAATTTTATTCCACTGAAGAGAATCTGCTGGATGATGTAGGTTCCCATCTTTAATTCTTGTATTTGCATGCCATGTTAATTGTTTTGCAGTTTCCTAACATCCATATAGTCTTCTAAACCATAGAATTATAGGAAAGTACCATAAATATTTCGAAGGACTTGATTTATTTTTCTTGTATCAATCCATGCCACACTTTGGAAATTTGATTAGTGATTCATTTAGACAAGAATGTATTTTTCTAGAGATCATGCCCATTGAACGTAAAATTTGTTTATCATCATATGTTTAGCATGGTAGTTCATTTTCTTCAAGTATCATATCTTTCAAAAGACCAATTAGTTTTGTAAAGATGGTGTCACTCCATCCGTTGCTAGATTTCAAATTATATAACTTCAATACAACTGACAATGTTGTGTATTTAGTACAACTGATGTACAATGGTTTCTTGGAACAGCTATTTAACTCCTCAAACAACTTTGGACAATCACAAAGGTCATCTTCAATTGTCATTGTCATTTATTCCATGTGATATTAATCATATTGTGCAAAGGTATTCATATCAAATGATTCATTAAACGTAGTATCATCTCAATCGATGTCCACATTTAATTTTTTCCCATGTTTAGTCCAATATTTATAGCTTTGATCTATTCCATAACAAATCAAATGTTATTTAACTCTTCTGAACTAATTTTTCTTTAATAACAACAATGTAAACACGGATATAGGATTTTATAAGGGTTGTCTACATGATCTCTTGAAAACTTGATAAACTCTTTAACTCCATATTCATATTCGTTTGTCAAACGATTGGTGTGCATCCATTTTCAGTTCATATCCATCCTATTGGGTTCATAAAAGATTAATTGTATACAATATATAAATAAATACACATAAGATATTCATTATCAAAATTGAAAGTTATAGACAATTCTAATAAGGGAAATATGGATCATTTCTACTAGAATATATGATCTCCTAGATATTCCAGATCCAATAATAAGGGCTATTGGAATTTGAAAAAAATATAGGGAGATAAAGGCAGATAATAAATGATATTATCACTAAACCTTATAGGTGTAAACTGGAAGATGGATGGTGTAATGACCCTAGCCTAAATTACCCAAACAACACCAGGCCAGGTCAACTTATGACCTCTAACACACCTCAAAGTCACTAAAGGGTTTTTTAAACTTTAGGTGTAAAAACCCATAAATGGGAGGTGGTCCCCCCCCCCCAATAAAAACAATTAGTACCATAGGTCGAAAGAAATTCTAGCATGACCCTTGGGGTCAATGGACATGCAAACCCAAAATCATCATTACCTGATATAGGCATACCTGTTAGACAAATAACTATGGAAATAAATGATGCAATATCTATATAGACACACATACATGTCACGCTAGTATAAAAACTCACTCACTTATATTCTATAATAAATATCAAATAGATAAAAACCTGATATTCAAAAATATAACGTGAACTAAAGTTTCCATAATGATTCAAAAAGTGAAGGCTTGATGTGATAAAACCTCATGTTCTTAATTAGGGATGGCCCCTTTGAATCTGCTCCATAAGAAAACTAAGGACCAAAGTGAATTCTAAGAGGAACTGGATCCTATGATACATATAACCAATAGAGGAAAAAAATTATTTAGTTAGAAGATATAAAACATAGGAATAAAACAACAATGAATAAATTCAAGGTTCAGTGTCAGATATAAACCAACAGATCATACATCGGTAGTCAATACAAACAACAGACCACAAATCGTTCCCTAAACAATGGATCACAAACAAATCATAAACAGCGGATCATAAACAATGAATCATAATAAAATCGTAGAAGAAGAAATCAAAAACAAAACCAAAAATACACAAAGAAAATCAGAAGGTCTACCTCGCTAGGTTGAAGAAAATTTGAGACCCTCTTTAGATGTTGGACAAGATGTTCGTAAGCAGTTGAGTAGTGTGATTCGACCTTCAATTCATCAAGGAGGAGCACCAGCAGCGAGTGGCTTCCGCGGAAAGCTTCTATATCGCGATGGGTTCGCAAATGGTTAGGGTTTTTAAAATAGATTGGAACACTTTTATCAGCGCTAAACTTGTAGCGCTGATAAATCGTCATATTTATCAGCGCTAAACTTATTACACTGATAAATCCTCATCGTTATCAGCACGAAAAAAGCACTGATAAAGATTATTTTATCAGCGCTTATTACTGAAGCGCTGTTAAAGGATTTATAATTATAATTACAAATAAAAAATTTTAAAATATTTATAAATACTTAATAAATATATATAGATATAAATATCGTAAATATAATCCTTTTTAAATATATTTATTATAATTTTATAATTATTTATTTATAATTATAGAAATATTTTTTTAAAAATATTATTCATATCATTATATATATTTATATAATTATACATATATATATTTAATAAATATATATAAATATAAATATAGTAAATATATTCATTATTTAAGTAAATTTCTTATAAATTTAATAATTATTTAAATATACATAATTATTTATTTATAATTATATAAATAATTTTTAAAAAATATTTATTTATTTATAATTATAAATATATAATTGTATAAATATAGTGAATGTATATTTATAAATATTTTTATTTATAAATATTTTTTTACAAATATATTTTTAAAATTATTAATGAATATCAAATTTTGAGTGCATGCATATATGTACAAAATGAGTGAAATTGAATAAATTAAGAATATATAGGAACGCTTTAACAATATTGAAAAAATGGACAAGTTCTGTGTGTGTGCATATTGTATATAAAAATACATTAATTATACGTATATGTGAAATCAATATAACACACATTTGATCTATATTAAATTAAAAAATCAAATGACATTCAATTATATCTACATCAAGTACTCTGCAATTAGTTAGTATTTTTAATTCATATTAATTTTTATTTATATACCATTATTCAATAAATATATGACAATTTAATGTAAAGTGCATAAATATTTTGTAATATATAATCATACTTATATACATTAATATATATCTATATATTAATATATACAATTTAATAACATTAATTGTCATAATAATCTAATTAATAAAATGTTTAATATTTAATAATGTATAATCAATCAATTCATTTTTATCAATAATTATTTATTTAATAAAATTTTTAATATTTTTTTAATACACATTTTTTATTTTTATTTATTTAATTATTTCAATTTATCAGCGCTAAACATAAAGCATTGATAAAGCGTACCCTTTATCAGTGCTAAGATTAAAGCACTGATAAAAGATTAAATTTATCAGCACTTTCTTTAGCGCTGATAAATAACAGCGCTACTAAAGGCCAGTTTTGTAGTAGTGTTACCCAACTCTGGTAAGGTTAAGATTGGTTCATTCATCAATCTCCACTTTAACTCCAAGAAGGATCTCTCACACTGGTCAAAACACTAAAACTTCACAACATTTTTTTTAGGGACCACATCGATGCTTCTAATCAAGAGAACTCTTGAATGAATCTCTTGTAGTGTCTTTTCTACCCTAGGAATACATGAATCTCAAACATGTTCTTGGGCTGCTCCCAAGAAATCATAGCATCGACCTTTTTAGGGTTCACTAATAGCCAAACTCAAATATCACATGACCCAAAAGGTACACCTTTCTGATCTAGAAGTGACACTTTGAGATCTTAGAATAAAGTTGATGCTTCTCAGTGTTCTTAATACAACCTCCATGTGTTAACCATGATCCTCCTATGTCTGATAGTATACCAATATTTCTTTGATGAATATGACCATAAAATAATGGAGATAAAACTGAAAAACCCTATTCACTAGGGTTATAAATACTATTGGTACATTCTTTAGACTAAATAGTGTCATAAGAAACTCTTATAGGTCATACCCTCTCCTGAAAGTAGTTTATAGAATATGCTCCACTCTTACCTATATTTTGATGATATTCTGGCCTCAAATAAATCTTGGAGAACAACCTGGATCCCCTCGACTAATCGAATATGTCATAAATAAAAAAGAAGAGGATATTGGTCCTTGATTTTCACTTGATTCAATCTTCAGGAATCCATGTGTAAATGAAAACTCCCTTCTTAGTGAGTAGAATAGGATCACCCCAAGGTGAAATGCTTGGACAAAAAAACCCCTTTGACTCTAGGTACTCCAACCGGACCTTTAGATCTCTCAACTCTACTAGTTTCATTCTATCTAGTGGAATGGATATGGAATCTATATATAGAACCAGATCAATCATAAACTCAATATCCCTCTCAGTTGGAAACCTCAAGAATTCCTAAAGAGATACATCACAATACAAAACAAAAACAGTAGCAAATATACTCATTAATAGTAGCTATGAATGTGTGTTATATAATTATTCAACCAATCCATGCCAAGAATTACATGGGTATTACTCATATAAATCACCATAAAATCCTATGGATTCTCATACCCACTCACGATAATGACACGTCCTAAATAATCATTAATACCCTTGAATATTTTTTTCCCAAAGGAGTATCAAGGGTTAACATTCCCACTGGACAGTGTAATACCAATCTCAGATCTCTAACCAAATGAGTCGAAAGGAAAGAGTATGTCAAACCTGAATCAAGTAATACAGAATCCAAGGTAATCATTTCCAAGATCATACATCAAAATTCCAATGGCCCCTCTCTATGGTCAAAATGGGTTTGTTCAACTGCAAAAAGTTTGTCTGAACTTGCACCTCAGTCATGGTCTCTTGAACCTTGGCTACCCCACAGCATACTACCCTACTTTCATGGTTTCCCCAATGAAAAAAATACTTCATCACATTCAGACTGACCTAAAGACCCCAAACTTCCATTTTTAGGCAATGATCCTAGCCCTACTCCAAATCCCTGAGTCTAACCAGCGCCTCACCCACTACCAGCGTGTTGAGGTATACTCCCACAGAATTTATATAGATGCCTCATCTTACTGTAAGAATGAAACTCCTTTGGTGGTCTATCATAATCTAGTCGGATATACCCAGGAAAATTGTGTTGGTAACACTTAAGGGAAGACCACACTCATAAGGGAAGAGATGAACCTTGAACCTGACTACCCTACCCATCATAGCCCTAGTGAGAAACATTGAATCTCCACATTCTTCTATGGAAGGATCCTCTACTAGACATAGTTAAAGAAGCTCATTGCCCTGGAATACCACCCTCTACCAGGCTCCTCTCAAATATGAGGGTCTGGTACACCACCTTTGAAAATAGGTTAAGTAGAATATGTTCACCCAAACTCGTATCAGATATCACAAGTCTCCCTCAAAATGCCTCACCCTATCCATCTCATCACTATCCAAGATTAACATAAAATAAAGAAACTCTATAAATCATATTTCATATTCTATCATGGATATATCCCCCTAAATATGATACATAAAATCATGAGATCTTAATTTCTTTAGAGTCTTGAGAAAAAACTACTCAAATAATATGATATGAAAATATTTCTAGGATAGCCCTTCATGATGGCCCACATCATCCTGCACATCTCACTAGTACTTGGTTGGACCACAAAGCATATATGTCATTAGCTTCACCCTTCAATTAGTAGGTGTATCTGGTTAAAGATACTATATATATACTTGATCCATAATTATGCATCCTATGGACCACCCTCATGCTGAAGAGGGGTGGGTGATGCATACAAAACACCCTAGTAAGATCATAAATATACGACTCGCCACATGGAACCCCATGGTTCATTGATTGGATAACCCAAAACAAGATATCTTATATTTTTTGACACATAAGGGGCTTCAATAGAACAACCATTAGATCATGTAAACCCTCTCCCTCCTAGCACTCTCTAGATTCCATTGTGGTGGCATATCACTGAAATTACAAATTTACTACTCAATACATTCTTATCACAATTCTCGATATCATAGTTTAGTAAAATCAGTTGTAGGAAATGTGTCCTGCTACTCTATACGACTCCTAATCACATAAGGGTCTCACACAACTCAGGATTCCCCATGCCCAACATACACATGAATGATCCACATAATAAGTCATCATATAGTGATCATTGGAAAAATATTTGTAGTCATGGGTTCATTCATGTAAACTGCCACCAATAACTTATGTAGGAAAATGTTGTAAAACTTATTATTAACACATTAAATAACTAATGATTTTTCATAACTAGGTTACCAATCATATACGAGCATGCACATAACATGTTAATCCTATGTGCTAAATATACTACATGATCACACTCTCTCTTGCCACCCCATCCACGGAGTAAACAATAAACCATAAATCACATGTCATGTTTCTTGAAAATTATGAAATCAAAATGCATAAAAAACAAGAACTAC
The DNA here is from genome assembly GCA_963277665.1 of Viscum album. NCBI lineage: Eukaryota > Viridiplantae > Streptophyta > Magnoliopsida > Santalales > Viscaceae > Viscum > Viscum album. Next base: position 490,387,924 of record OY728122.1, read on the forward strand.
AATCTCATGCCCTTGTAACATTAACTTCCCCTAAAAAAATGTTATATAGGCATAAGCATAGGATCCATCCCATGTTCTAGCCACTCTTGTCTCAAACTAACATGTCATTAATAGTAAATCAAAACAAAACAAGGATTTGGTACCTCTTTATAGAATCCCCAATCTAGTTAGCCCAAATAATGTTGATTAAGAGGGTCACATGACCTTAAGCATGTTTCCTTATACACCATAGGTTACCGATTAGCAATGGGGGTCTATTAATTTCATGGAGAAACTATACCCTCTATCAGATTACCATAAATAATGGAACAATAATAATAAATCATCATCCATATTATAACAACATAATATGGACATTATGAAAATAATTCAACCGTAAAAAAATGTTATAACAAAATCTGGACTCGTTGTAATGTCATACAAGTCTTACATCATGTGTAAAATCACCTAATGGGTTGATTATATACAAAACACAATCCAAAATATAAAAAATAATGGAGACATAAACAAAAACTAGGTTTGAGTCTTCATTCGGACCCGAATCCCACTCCCGGCTATCCATCCTCATCTTAGCCATCGTTCATAGGGTCTTTGGCCTTACATGTATCTCTAGACATGAATTCTATATGTTTATCAAAGTACAAGTGCAGGGTGTGAGAAATATACTCAGTATGTCACCACCAACATTGTCCCTAAATAAATTCAGAATATATAGGTTCATGCATAATATGATATGGTAGTAAAACCATAATAAACATAACACTCATCGTATCATTGATGTTAAATAGACACCTAAATGTATGACCATGTTTGTTTTGATCAGTGCTAGAATGGGATGGGTGCTCCCATAATCTGATCAAAATAAGAAGTTAGGCGAGTTATCACCTCTAACAATAATAACATGGGTGAATGAATTATCACCATCACTCAATAGATGACCCAACACCCAATATGGACCATCTTTTTCATTACAGGGAGGTAATGATAGAAAATAAATTTAATGTTAAATCTACCTCAATAGAAGTATTTAATAGGGTTTATGGTAGATTTCTTAAAGTTGACACCAATCAAGAACAATCAGAATGGAGTAATTCTCAAGATCATATTTTTTTAAGGGATTTAATGAAGGAAAGATCAATACAGAGGGGTGCATAAAGACAAGGGACAAGATGGCTTCCCTGTTTGAGGGTATCATTCACAAGGATCCAAAGTGGAGTAAATTTCCTATCATTTGGGGGCTTCATGGGATGCATGGATCCAATAATTTAAGGTTCTTTTGGAATGTCTTAGTTTTTCAATTGAAAATGAATAAAAAATATAATTTGGAAAGGAAGTTAATGGGTCATCACCACTCCTAACATAGAAGTAAGTGAATGTTTCATCACCATAATCAATAATAAGGGTGAAAGGTTTGTCACCATATATATCTTAGGTGGATAGGTTATCACTATACATCCTATGTGAACAGGTTATCATTATTAATCACATGAGTATGGGTGAACGGATCATCACCACTCATAACCCAAACAAAGGTGAATGGGTTATCACCAAACATAAACTATAAGGGTGAACGAGATATCACAAACATAAACAATAAAGGTGAATGGTTTATCACCATAACACATTATTCCATACAGGTTAACGGGTCATTATCGTAACATCATCATAACAGGGATGAACAGATAATCACCAAAAATGTAACAATAAACATGGGTTAATGGGTAATCATCATAAACATAATCATAACATGGGAAGATTAAGAATCAACATAAACATAATCCTAGAAATGCATAAATAAATAATCACCATAAACTTAATCATAAACATGGTTGAATGAGTTATCACTGTATGAATTGATTCTGTTAAACCACACTTACTCACTAAGTTTCCCACACCCATCACGTTATACACCCAGTTACACTTGGGTCTAGCCTGACCTCCCTTGGCATGGCTTAAGATCCCATATAACCACCCATCTCACCAATATCGAACCATCGTGAGCACTAATTATCCCAAAGTTCCCATAAAAAATCTAATTCATCACTAACTTAACCCATAAGCAAGCATCCATCGACAAGGAATGATCAATGATGTTTTATAAGGCTTATTGACTCAAGTAATTGGCAAGGACACCCCTCGCAGGTTCCATTCTCTAGGTATTGTTCCACTCTTATAAAGAAACATGGCCATCGATAGTCATGCAAAAGAATCCCAACAATTGAAACACCTATCATGGATTAGATAATCCCCACACCTCACTTAACATGTGAGGAAACCTTATTTGATTTCATTAGGAGTCAAATCAAATGGCACGTGAAACTTGAATAAAATGCAATAAAGATTAAGGGACTACTTACCTCATAGTCATAGAAACCATGTCGTCTAATATCTTTGAGTGATTAGACCTGAAACGATAGAAATCCCTAAAGCAGTCCAAACCCCTTAGTTTAGGGATTTAGAATGAAACTCAAAGAGGCAGCGGAAGAAACTAGGGATTAGAGGTCACATGGAGTTAGTCTTTCCAAGAGAAGACCAACTTAACTAGCGGCGAGAAATTCCATCAAGAATTGGGGGAGACAAATTTTTCCAAGGGGGCTGAAATGTTGTGTAATAAGAAACAAAGGGAGGAAGATGGCAGATTAAAATAAAGGAGGTTGAGTAAAATGGCCAAAATATCACCCCTTTAATTTGAGGGGGTGAGGTCCCATCGGAACTCTAGTGTCCACCCACTAGACTTATAATAGTCTATTAGGTCCTGGTGCTTACCACCAAAGCCTCAGTGGTAGGGGTAGTGGCACCTACCAAGGCCACTGAAAGTTTGATGGACCCCGCTAGACTTTCGATGGGAATTTTCTCCTTTGGCGGATTTCTGCTACCTCATCCCTTTACTTATTTTCCAATTCTGAGCCTCTGTTTCCCACTTCCATAATTATATTTGGTGAAAATACAAAAAGAATTGAGAAAATTTAAATTGAATTAATATATCCATGTAGGTGGGTTGTTATAATCCTGGTAAATCAACCAAGAAAGTGTGTCCTGTGAGATAGTTATCATAATAAAAATTTCAAATATAATTTTACAAAGCATAACAATAAAATGAAAATTATAATTTGTAAAGTATGAAAACAAATTTTCACGTGTCAATATATCAATGCATTGATTCAAATAAAAAATTATCAAGGATAGGAAATACAAAATAAAAAGGAAGAGTCTCTAAGAAGAAAATGAGAAAGAATCCAAGGATAAAAGAGATAGAGAAGAAAATCATACACAGGAGATAAAGGAGAATGAAGAAGTGAAATATATTGAATATCTGGAGAAATACACTTGAGAGAGGGAAAGGGTCTATAGTGAGGAGGTGCTTATGAAGATGCACTGATAAATTGATAAAGAATAAGAAGATGGAGACACACTAAATATTATACTACTCCTTAAAAGAAAAGTGAGAAAGAGGTGTTCATCGCTGATTAGATATAGTGATGTGACAAGAAGCAAGTGATTGTCCATGGAGCTACAAAGGCAATCATCTGAGCTTGGTGCATCCACAGATATGATAAGTGAGAAAGCAGTGTTCATCAAATATCTAATAAAAGAAGGTATTCATCCAAGACAAGATATAGCGAAGTGAAAAGCAATAGGGAATTGTTCATGAAGATACAAAGGCACTCATTTGAGCTTGGCGCATCCAAGAATGATATCATTGTTATTGTTGCTTAAGAACATTAGGTCTCGGTTGTTATTTAGCTCTTTATATGCAAGTGGGAGTGCTCCACAAAGAGTAAGTCTACTATGAATAGAGGTAATGATATCTAGATAAACTGAATGCCCCAAATCCCTATACAAATCAATAAAATCTAGTAGTGGTGGTGTGAGAGAATGTGAACTACTCGCACCTCTTATACTAGCTCTATATTGAAGTGAATCAAGTACCATACTCTCCTTAAAGATTTAATCATCACTGCATGTTCACAGTTATCATTATTGTATATCCAAAATTCAAAATAGTTTAAGAGAATAAAAAGTTGAAAGCATATGTGCTCTTAGTTCACCCCCTCATATTTCCTACGTCATGTCAAAGATAATCCATAGAGTGTTAGTGTAATTGAACTGTTGAGAAAGATGACAAGCGAAAAACTTGAAAACAAACAACAAAGTGAACACACGGTAGAAATAAATTTTATTTCCCTTCAAACAGGCCTGAAAAAATAAAGCAGATGTGCAGTGGCCAAAAAATATTTGCAAAAAAATAAATATTGACACTTGAAATTTTTAACATGAAAAACCCAAAAAGGAAAAACCATGGGACCTGGTCCAGAAAACATAAGATAATAATAATAGAGTACATGGTATAGAATTCCAAAGATGAGTAGGATCTCAAAAATAATACTCTAACAAAATAGAGGATCAAAGACAGAAAGTATATGCAATCTGAAAAAGCAGCCTAAAACAAAGCATGTAGTCTGATAAAGAAATACAAATAGATCTGACTGTGTAGAGTAGATGTTCTTCATCCAATTGAAAGTTCAGAAAAAACAACAGGATCGAATTAAAGAGCACCACAGATGAAACTGAATCAGACCAAAGGAATTTTGGGTTGGTTGCAGATCTCAAAACCACTGTGAAACCCTAGTTGCACTGTGCTTGGAAGAGGAGAGAGTCGCACTGCAAAAGCCTTGCAAAAACTACCTACCTCACAAAAATCATGTAACCCCCTCTTCATATCATTTTTTTGTTTCCTTTTTTAATGAAGCACGTGGGGTCCCCATGAGAGGCCCCCAACAAACTCTACCACCAACTTAAATGGAGATCACCGCCAACCCTATAATCAGATAGAAAGTCTCAAAGTTACCTCTAGGTAAAATCTTGGACATGTCTAACCCATTGTCATCTATGTGGATCTTCTCAAGATTCAATTGTCTCAAATCAAGGACATTTTGTATCCAATGATACCGAACATTGATATGTTCAAACCTTCCATGAAAAGTGAGATTCTTTTCCAAAAAAATAGCACTCTAACTGTCACAAAAATAAAACATATTTGTCTTGATTAAAATTGAGCTCTCGAATAAAAATTTTCATCCACAACTATTCTTTTCATGTCATTGTAGCTATAATAAACTCAGACTCGGTGGTAGATAAAGCAAAACATCTTTGCAATCTAGACTTCTAAGATACAGCTACCTCTACAAAAGTGATCAAATAGCCTGAAGGAAACTTCCTCAAATCCATATCTCATGTCATATTTGAATCTATAAAGACACAAAGAAAAGGTTCCCCACTTCCAAAACACAATATCCGATCAAAAGAACCTAAAAGATAATGAAATATATAATTCACTCCTCTCTAATGCTCTTTACCTAGACTAGATGAAAAATGACTGGTCACACAAGCTGCATGAGTTATATCATGTCTAGTACATATCATTGAATATATCAAACAGCCAACAGTAAATGAATAAGGTATGTGTTACATCTCCTCTCTCTCTCTTCATCTGTAGAAAGTGACTGACTAGAACTGAACGTAAAATGTAAAGAAAGATGAATACTAACCATTTTCTCTCTATCCATAAAAAAATCTATGAAGAACCTTCTCAATATGTCCCTCCTGAGATAACCATAAATTATTGGTCTTTCTATCATGGGAGATCGACATGCTAAGAATCTGTCATGTTGGCCTCAAGTCTTTCATCATAAAAGACTAACAAAGATCCTTCTTCAATCTATCAATTCTAGAGGCATCATGGATAATAATGAGCATATCGTCAACATAAAGCACCAGTATAACAAAATCATCAATAGAAAATCTATAAACAAAAACAAAATGGTCAGATGATGTTTTCTTGAAACCCTGATGCAAAATGACAGATTCAAGCTTTCTTATACTACTATCTTGAAGCTTGCTTCAAACCATACAAACTCTTCTTTAACCTTCAGACATAATTTTTTTTACCTATTTCAACAAAACCATCTAGTTGGTCTATATAAATCTCCTCCTCTAAATCTATGTGGAGGAAAATCTTCTTCACATCCATCTTCTCAATATGCAGATCCAAACTAGCATTCAAACCAAGAACAGCCTAAATGGAAGACATCTTGACAACATGTGAAAAATATTCTTCAAAATTAATACCTTTCTTCTCATGAAAACCTTTAACAGCTAATCTTTCCTTGTATCGCGGAACAAAATTGGATTTTTCATTTTTAATCTGATAAATCCATCGATTTTGCAAATATCTATTACCAATAGGTAACTTCACCAGCTCAAAAAGTATGGTTATCATGAAATGATGTCATCTTGTCATCCATTGTCGCAACCCATCTATTCTTCTAATCATTTTTCATCACCTCGTCAAAAGATTACGGTTCTCCCCCATTAGTGAAAAGCACATAATAATCAGGTGAATCTTGAGTAGAAATGGTACGATGTCGAGATGATCTCTAGAATGGAATTTTGGGTTCATTAATAGCCCCTGGAACCGGATTATCGAGAGAGAGAAAAGGTGTATCGGAAAAATCAACTCCAACTTGTTCACCTTGAACATCATTTTTCATATCAACATGATCATCAGAATCAACAACATGAGGTAAACATGACTCAGAAAATGGATCAAGAGTAACAGAGCCATCAAAATTTGGAGAATTATATTTTTCTCCCTTGTCAATGTTTGTAATAGTATGATCCTCCTTAAACACTACATCACGACTTTTGAAAAATTCATTCAAAGCATGCTCATAAAACCTGTATCCAAACTCATTGTGTACATATCCAATAAAAATACACCGTTCTGACTTATCATCCAGCTTGGATCTCTCATCTCCAGAAACGTGAACAAAAGCCTTGTAACTAAAAGCACATAAGTGATCATACTTGATATTTTTTCCATACCAAAACCTGTTAGGAGTGTCTATCTACAAAGAAACTACGGGTGATAAATTGATAGTATATGTGACAGTAAATAAAGAATCACCCCAAAAATGTCCAAGCAACTTTACTTCTGAAAGTAAACATTGAACTCTTTCCAACAAAGGCATGTTCATCCGCTCATCTACATCATTTAGCTGGGGTGTCTTCGGAGGCATTTTCTAATGTCGAATACCTTCCTTCATGCAATGCTGATCAAAAGGAACACAATACTCACTCTTGTTGTCAGTATGAATATATTTCAACTTCTTACCAAATTCTCTCTCAACTGAAACCTGAAATTTCTTCAAAACACTAAACGTGTGAATTTTGACATTCAAAACATAAAATCAAAACTTACATGAGTAGTCATCAATAAATTTCAAAAAATAAAGACCTCCACTAAAAGTCTTAGACATCAAAAGACCACAAACGTCAGAATATGCTAATTCGAGTACCTATGACTTTATGTGAAAATGATGACTACTAAAAATCACTCTGCTCTATTTTCCAGCCATACAACCTGGAATAAAAATTTTCTTAGCCAAACAACCAAACCTCTTCTCACTAATGTGGGTGAAGCACTTATACCATAACTTAAAAGAAACTCAACACTCAACAACGCAAGCAGTATCACAAGAAATAGAATCTCTAGTCCAGTATAAACCCGACTGCTTCTTACATCAAGCCGCTATCAAGGAACCCTTGGAAATATTCCATTGTCCATCAACAAAAATACTGATAAAACCATCATCATCAAGAACACTGGTAGAAATAAGATTCATACAACCTTATACGCATGTAAAATATTCTTCAAAATCATCTTATTTATCATGTTGGTCTCCAAACAAATATTTCACATACCTATAACATCAACATGATCGTCATTACTCATCTTTAAAATCCCAAAACTATCTGGGTTGTAAGATGTAAAGAACTTCTTCCTCGATGTCACACGAAATTAGGCGCCTCTATCAATAACCAAGAAAGAATTATCAGAACCAATATTAATAGATTTGTAAATAATAACAAGATCACCCCCTATTGCAGCAATGACAAGATCATCTTCATCGCCATTTTTCTTCTGTTGATTTTCCTTCATTCTGTTTTCCATTTTCAACTGATAGCAAAACATCTTAACATGTACTTTCTTACTACAATGATGATATTAAAACTACTTTTGTTCTGAACTATATTTTTTTATGTCTTTGCTCTTACCTCAGCTGCTTTGTCCCTGATTCCTGATTCATTTTCTGACTTATCTCCATGTTCTTTGTGGCCAAAAGTTCAGAAGAAAATCTCTCCTAAGTACATCTCTTGACCTCTTCATTAAAAATAGTATACTTTCCTATTGGGAATGTAAATCCTACTTCAAATGATCAAAAGGAGAGAAATCATGAGTGGTTTTGGAAGTTCCTGTGGTCGTTGAAGTTAAGGAAGTAACAACAGTTTTCCTTCTTATTTCTAAAATGAGGTTTTCAGGAGGGAGGGTGTTTCAGAAGGGGTTATTTCGATGTGCTCAGGTTCATGTGTTTTATTTCTGGAAGTTTTAGTTTACTCTTCTATGGAAGATAGGATGTTCGGTTTTGTTGTGAAGAGTTTGTTGGTTTACCATAAGAGGCACTTTGAAAATTGTTGTAGGAGATCGATAGTTGGAATAGTGGAACGGGTGGAAGCCTGAATATTTTAGAGGTTGGTGTAACTAGATGATCAGATGACTCTCTCTATGGGGGAGGGAGGCACTGAGTGTATGGGATGTAAACAAACTAAGATTACTTGTTCTAGTAATCTAATTCACTCATTAGTCGCTAAGTTGTAATATTTCTTTCAGAGAAATGAAATGTTGCAATGTTTCTCCTATAGATGTAGGATTATCATTTTGAACCATGTAAAACCAAATTATTCTTTATCTTCTTACATTTACATTACATTGTATGAATGTTATATATGTTGGATTGAACATGGATGAAGTGAGGTTCAACTTAATGCAATGATTTGGGTGAATTATGTTTCAACCAAGTTCTAGAACATTGAGTTGGGAGAGTTCCTTTTGAAATCAATTTTCACCAAGTGATTCCAAAAAGAATGCTTTTGTTGAACTTCTGAAGGAGCGGTTGATGTTGAGGGAATTCTCTATAAGTGGTATCAGAGGAAGGTTCTCAATAGGCTCAATAGTTTTCTCAGTTCAGGTAACATTATTTTTCTCAGACATTTTTTGAATTTCAGTGGGAGTCATTATTTTTCATATGGATGGAACCAGAAGAAGGACAGGTTTATATTTACAAGTTCAATGGAAAATATTTTAGTTTATAGAAAATAAAAATAGAAGATTATATCATTTAGAAATATCTAGAGCTTATGTTAAAGGGTGTCAAACTGAAAGAAATGAAAAAATGGTGAATGAGAATAGAAGGATCAGAAGACACTTGGATTCATAAAAATGTCATTAGTTCAGAACATGGGTTTGAAAATTCCGGAGAAGAAAACCACATCATATTTGATGGTAGACCTAGTAGATATGTATGAGAAACCTACATCACTAAACAAAGTTTGATTGATATAGAGGTTATTCACCATGCGATTATCGGAAGGAAGATCTTTATCTAATCTATTGAATGATTTCAACTTATCCCGGATCCAAATGAAGTCTATAAAGGTAATATTTACAGATGATGTTTGGGTGATTTTTTTTATTATCAACTTTACCAGAGTTGCGGTAATCCATAGTTATAGCTTTGAGTAGTCCAAGTATAAAAAATGAGTTGGTATTCACTGATGTTCGAAACTTTATTCTCAATGATGAACTCTAAATAAAAGAGAGTGAAACATCATTTCGTGAAGTATTGAATATGGAAGGAAGAGGTCACTCACCTCATCGAAATAATCGAAAGTAGTTATAAAGGAAATCAAGGAAGAGAATTAGAGGAAATTCTTCCAAAAGTGAGCATGTATATTGGCACTTTAGAAAAAGAGTTCACCTCAAGAAATATTGTCATGATAGGAGATAACTACAAGAAGGACTTCTTTTGGAGAGATGAGTGTTGCAACATAACGTAGTGAAAATCTACTTTCAAATGTTTCTACACAAATGGAATCTTGAATTACAGATTTCAGAGCTTAATTCCATTCCATAGGAGAGAAAGGGTGTTTATAAAATTATCTTTTTGGAAAATTTGGTAAATTTCGTCTTGCCACTAATGAATCTCTTGATATTCTAGGAAAGAGAGAAGTGAAAATTCAGTTGAAGAATGAAATTTTTCTTATACTGAAGGAAGTTTGACATGTTCCATGACTTCAGAAGTGTAGGTTCCGGGTGCAGTGGAAGCGCGTTGGAAGGTTTGTCCAACATTAATTTTAACGTTAAACAACGTTCAATCCGAGATCCGTCACGATGTAAAACGCTGAATCTTCGAAATAGAATGAAGAACGAAAAACTTAAAGAGGGAATCCCGGAACCATAGAGACAGGATCATCATATGTTGGTTGTAATTAATTTAATTAATTCACAAGAATTACCTTGGTGGAATTCTTTCTTCTTTGATGTCTCTGGTCACGATCTTGTGATCCGTCATTGCGTCGTAGAATCCAAGTGTAGGATTCCTCTAGTGATGATCCACACGTGTGCCACGTATCTTTAGACGTCGTTGAAGGGATCTCCGGGTGTCAGTGCGGAAGAACCTTCGCTTGCGATGTCCGCCTTCGATCATCTTGATCTGATGGAGGGGGATCTCTCTCGGTCTTGAGAGCGTTCTTGGAGAAAGTAGTTCTTTCGGCCTTGAAAGAATTCTCCAGAATTGTTGTGCACAACAATTGATGAAAAGTGTTGGGTTGTGAGGATATTTATAATCGGGTTTGAGTTTATAGAGTTATGACAATAAATAAATGTGTTACGCATTTTATTTATTTCATTAACTCTTATTGAAAACCCCCATGTCGAATTATTAATTCCTTGACATGCGCCCATGCTGATTATAATAAATATCATTTAATAAAACAATATTATATTCTCAAAATACTGACTGGAAAAACTACACGACGTGTAATCATTAATACACGGCATGTACTCATTTTCCATAAAACTACACGGCGTGTATATTTAATATACACGGCGTGTACTTTTATTTTCCATTTTTCTTTATTTCATCCACCACATTTATTAGACCTTGAGTAATGGCTATTTATTTCTTAAATAAATGTAACTGCATTACTCGCTAATAAATATATTATTTCACCCACAATATATTCTCTCGCATAACTAGTGTCGAAATAAATGTGATCAGGCATCCTTAAATAATTATTAAACCATAGTTGGGAATAATATTTATTTAACTTGTTAAATTAATATTTAACTGAGATACATGGACACACTTAGTGTGTGACCCTCTAGTCCTCTTTCTCGTTAGCATTAGGCAGGTTTGCCTAAAGTCCAAGATTACTATCTAGCAACGGGTCAAGGCACCCAAGGGAAAGAAGTTGACGCCGCATTCACATGTCACCTCATACGAACGCTTACCGGGTAATATAATCCCTTTGTCACGATATCTCTAATCAAGCGGGTTTCATGTTAGTGCCATCAACCCATGTGCTCAATCATTCTTTCTTTGACTTTCCAGAATTAAACTTGTCCATTCCTTACCATGGTCATGGATTTACTTAGGCTATATCAATTCCATCAAATGACCTGAGATATCTACTTTTGTTATGGAACAGAAGGGACAAATCCTTTCTCGCATTATCTATTAATGTGGTATTACTCGTGACGCACCCAACGTATCCTACCTCACTACGAACAGTGTTTCGTCACAGTTTTCATCAATACATCTAAGTGCGCGAGTTGTAATACTCATTAATAATAATATTAAAGTATAAGGACCAATACACACGTCCTCAGATAGGAACATCCAATGACACTATGAATGTGTATTTCCTACTGGCGGGTCTCGTTCTCATAATATCCTCCTGGATATTACCAAGGGCGCACACCATGAGAAGGTGCCTCAAAGTTTTATGAGTCCTCACCCCTAATGGCCTGTATTATTTGTGTCCCTCAAATAACATCATCCAGCCATAGAACATATATTCAAGAACAGTGTTATAGAACTTCTAGGTTCTCATCATAGCAGGGATCCTCTATGACCCTTTAATGCAACAGCTATCCTTAGGACATTATCACATGCATTGTCACGCAGAAGAACAATCAAGATGTGATAAGGCTTTTATTAATGAATAAAGTACAAAGTAGTTGGTTCTAGGCCACCAAATCTAACAGACTCCCACTTGGACTAGAGCCAACTGCCAACAACCTTTAACCTGCAATCTCTCACATGATATTCATGCTTCTACTGAGATAGGCCTTTAGTCATGGGGTCTATCACGTTCTCTTCCGTGGACACTCTGCTCACTGCAACTTCACCCCTTTGATAGAAATCCCTCAAGAGGTGATACTTTCGGAGCATATGCTTTGTCTGTTGATGTGAGCTTGGTTCTTTCACAAGAGCCACCGCTGCAGTATTATCACAATACAACGTGATAGGATCTTTGCTTCTAGGAACCACATCAAGCTCCTGGACAAATTTCCAAATCCAGACGGCTTCCTTGGCTGCATCAGAAGCCGCTATATATTCGGACTCCACTGTAGAATCGGCAACAACTAGCTACTTTGAACTCTTCCAGCTCACAGCTCCTCCATTGAGACAGAAAACATATCCAAATTGCGACTTCAGATCATTCTGATCTGTCTGAAAACCAGCATCATCATACCCTCTGATGACAAGATCCTCGTCTCCTCCATACACCAGGAACATATCCTTAGTTCTTCTCAGATACTTAAGGATAGTTTTAACCGCAGTCCAATGTTGTTCTCCTGGATCTGCTTGATATCTGCCTACCATGCTCAGTGCATAGGAAACATCAAGCCTGGTACATAACATGGCATACATGATGGATCCTATAGTCTAAACATATGGGATCTTGCTCATTCTATCTTTCTCCTGTTGTGTCTAGGGACACATTTTCTTAGAAAGATGTAAACCATGTGACACTGGAACCAATCCCCTCTTGGATTGTTCCATACTAAATATCTTTAGTATCTGTTCAATGTATGTACCCTGACTTGGTCCAGGAAGCCTCTTAGATCTATCATGAATGATCTTGATCCCTAAAATGTAGGCTGCTTCACCCAAGTCCTTCATGGAGAAACACTTGTTCAACCAGTCCTTAACTGACTGTAAGACTGGTACATCGTTTCTAATAAGCAATATGTCATCAACATACACTACTAGGATAACGATCGCATTCCCATTAAACCACTTATAAACACATGGCTCACATTCGTTCTTAATGAAACCAAATTCCTTTATGTCTTCATCAAATCAAATGTTCTATGACCTGAATGCTTTCTTTAATCCATAAATGGATTTCTGCAACTTGCAAACCCATTTGGCTTCACCTGGTGTCACAAACCCTTCTGGTTGTGTCATATAGACATCTTCCTGAAGGTTCCCGTTAAGGAATGTTGTTTTGACATCCATTTTCCAAATCTCGTAGTCATGGTAAGCTGCTATGGAAAGTATGATTCTTATGGATTTAAACATGGAAACTGGTGAGAAGGTTTCATCATAGTCAATTCCTTGACGCTGTCTGAATCCTTTATCCACTAGCCTTTCTTTATAGGTGCTAACTTGACCTTCCATGTATAGCTTTCTCTTGAATAACCATTTGCATCCAACAGGCATTACATCAACTGGCTCATCGACCAGAACCCATACTTGGTTCTGATACATGGAATCCATATCAGATTTCATAGCTTCTAGCCATCTTGCAGCTTCTGAGCTTTCTACTACTTCCTTGTAGGAGAGAGGTTCATCATTGTCCAACAATAATGATTCACCATCCTCGGTGACTAGGAAACCAAATCTCTCTGGTTCCCTTACCTCTCTTGAGCTCCTACGCAGTACTTGTGTTTCTGGAACCTCTTCCACGGGGACCTGTGGAACTTGTTCCTGTACCAAATCTTGTGTATCTTGAGCATAAATTTCATTGAAGTCAATCTTTCTCCCACTATCCCTTTTGAGGATGTGCTCCCTCTCAAGAAAGACAGCTTGTCTTGTGGCAGTCACTTTCTTGTATTGAGGGTTATATAGGTAATATCCTTTCATTTCCTTGGGATATCCTATAAAGATACACCTCGTGCCCCGGGGTGATAATTTGTTTCCTAAGAAGGCCTTAACAAACGTCTCGCATCCCCATACACGAGTGTGTGACAAAGTGGGTTTCCTTCCATTCCATAACTCAGATGGAATTCCATTTTCCACCTTAGTTGGTACTCGGTTTAATGTGTATGTTGTAGTTTGTAATGCATATCCCCAAAAGGATAACAGAAGATCTACATGACTCATCATCGACCTCACCATGTCCAACAAGGTGTGGTTCCTCCTTTCACTAATACCGTTCCACTGTGGTGTATAAGGAGGAGTGAGCTGAGATAGAATCTCAGACTCCCGTGGAAGATCGATGAAATCTTGGTTTAGATATTCTCCACCTCGATCCGATCGAAGTTTCTTTATCTTCTTACCAAGCTGATTCTATACTTCATTCTTGAACTCCTTAAATTTCTTTAAGGCCTCTGACTTATACCTCATTAAGCAGGCATAGCCATATCTACTCAAATCATCAGTAAAAGTAATGAAGTAAGAATATCCATCTCTAGCTTCTACTGGAAATGGTCGACACACATCCGTGTGTATCAATCCTAGAAGCTATGTGGCCCTTTCACCCTGTCCACCAAAAGGTGGCTTGGTCATTTTTCCTTGTAAACAAGTGTGACATCTATCAAGTGGTTTTAGCTCAGTAGAGTCTAAATAGCCATCTTAGCAGAGCTTTGTCAAGCGCTTCTTGTTTACATGACTGAGACGGTGATGCCACAACTGGGTGATGTATGAGTCATGTGGGTTTGTTTCATTATCGATTTCCAACACTTGGTTTTCGTAATTTAATACATACAAACCATTATTTAAATGTGTCATACCATAACATACGTTGTTCTTATAAAAAAGACAACCCTTATTTCCAAACTTGAAAATAAATCCATTCATATCCAAACAAGATACAGAAATTATGTTATTGGTAACACTAGTCACATAATAACAGTTTTGTAAAACCAAAATCATGTCAGTTGGCAATGAGAGGTGGTAATCGCCAATAGCCAACGCAGCCAGCCTTGCGTCATTGGCAGCTCGAAGATCCACCTCTCCTCTAGAAATCTTTCTAAATCTACTTGGTTCCTACATTTGAATATAGATGTGAGACCCACAAGCTGTATCTAATACCCAATGTGTAGAAATAGAAATATTACACTCGATAATGAACGCACCTTTATCATCCCCACGCTTCTGGGTGCAGTTCCTCTTCCAGTGGCCTTGCTTGCCACATGCAAAACACAACGCCTCTCATTCCTTGCCCTACCTCTGGATCTTCCCCTTCTTAGAGGGACAGCGCTCGGGGGCTTCAGACTGTTTATAAGTCTTTGGCCCCTTTTCCTTATCCTTCCTTTTCCTATTCACCATAAGGACTGTGGGTTTGTCACGCCCCATGTCCTTATCTACCTGGCGAATCAAGGTCAGAAGTTCTGATAGACTCTTCTCATTGTTTCTCATGTTGTAGTTGACAATAAAGCTAGAGAAGGTCTTGGGAAGTGATGATAGGATGAGATTTGTACGCAAATAATCCGGGAATTTAATCCCTAAGATGTCAAGGCGTTCAATGTAGCCAATAAGATTAACTACATGAGGCTCAGCTGGCACAGACTCTCCAAGCTTAGTTGTAAACAAATCATTGGAGATCTCATACCTCTCCTGTCTCACCTTCTCTTGGTAGAGATCCTTAAGGTGAGACATCATGCTATACGCGTCCATGTTTTCATGTTGCTTCAAGAGCTCATTGGACATGGCCGATAGCATGAAACACTGGACATCTGTGGAATCATCCATGTGTTTCATATAGAGAGATAGTTCCTCATCATTGGCCTCCTTTCCAGGCGCAACTGGAATAGGCTCTTCCATCACATACAATTTCCTTTCATGGTGAAGGATGATGCGTAAATGCCTCTGCCACTCTTGAAAATTGGTGCTGGTGAGAAGGTTTTCTTTCTCGAGTATGGTTCGCAATGATATGTTTGAAGTCATTTTCTTGTCATTTCTACAAATTAAGATGAGAAAAGGTTTAGTACTTTATTACAAAACTGAGACAAATAAATAAATAAATACTTATTAGTCTCTCACTATTTTATCGAAATCCAATAGCCCTCACCATTAACTTCGGAATATTATATTGCCTGAATATTCTAGTGGCAAGGATCCATATTGCCCTTCGCATTACCCCAACTAGGGTTGGTCAAGCAACTTGAAGGGTTTTAGGTAGGCATTCCAAATGCCAACTGCATTAACTCGCAGCTCCTTGATCCGCTGAGTGGACTCCCCAATCCTGAAATCCTTTTATTTTGGATTTCCTTAACCTTTGCCTCTTGGTCACACCAAGTCCTGTTGTGGCAGTCAACCCTTGATGTGAACCAAGTTAAGTCAACCCAAAATATTGAATTAGAATTCCCTGATAATTGAAATCACCCCAACTAGGGTTGGTCAATCACTTTGAACTATGGTTCGATTCTAACCAAGATTATGGAAGGCTATACTGACTTAATATTTCTTCTGAGGAATTTTATCCTTATACATAAATTTCCATTTTATTATCTTTGATTACATGCTTTTTAATATTAATTGGGATATACTTAAGTGATTAACCATGTCTAAGATAATATTTAAGCATAAGCCAGTCTTTATTTTAGTTCCATCTTGCACGCTTGTTTAATTCATTAATTGTGTGATCATGACAACACACCCACAATAAATAAACCATACAACTGACAGAAATAAAATAAATGGTATGATCATGAGATTGTTCTATTGGTTAGTTTATATAGTGGTTGATAAACTAACCCAAGACCTAGGGGAGAAACACCTTGAACCTTTCGGGTTTGTGTTTACAGCTTTCCACATGTCCACCTTTGTATCTCCTTGGATTGGTTTCACATTGAATCCTGACTTGAGCCGCCTCCACTAGCTTGGGAGCTCCATCCATTACATATGCATTTATCTCACACGTAGGTGAGGGGTAAAAAGGGGGTTTTACATAAAAGAATCATTGGGCGCGCAGGCCCAACATATTAATGAGGAGAAGGCTCGCAGGCCAACATATTTAATTTAAATTAAAAGAAACTATTCACATACAAAGGTCTTGGTTTAGCTCATGATCATCCATACATGAAACGATATTTACGCATAAATAAAACTAGCATTAAATTCTTTAATCGTTCTTGTTTAAGATAAATCACGCTCGAATCAATTAATTATCTTTAATTAATCAATCCTTTTATCTTAGATCCTTTTCTGAATTTCCTTGAGATTCTCATCCATCATAATTTTAAACAAATAAATTCATTTAAAATTATCCTTTTACATAACTTGTACCTTGGAGGCAACCCGGTGAATTCCCATTTATTACGCAGATGTTAAATTAAACACGTATATATAAAACATCTATCACGTGTTGTGCCTTAGCTTTACGCCTCCACTATGGTACACATCTCAAGGGTTTGTATAATATAATAATAAATTTTAATAAATCTGCGTAATTTGGGTGAGTACACGGCGTGTAGTTCCGACTACACGACATGTACTTTTCTTCATCGTCCATCTGAAGTACACGCCTGCGGACATGGCATGTTAATGTACTTTGAAAAGAGTACACTGCGTGTTCAGTGGGACACACGCCGTGTAGTTTCCGTGTTACACGGTTTCCAGCTGGGCAAACCGTGTACGGGGTACACGGTCCAACCCCAGCCCGAAGGGACTACACGCCGTGTTCTGTTGGACCACACGGCGTGTAATCCGGAAACCATGTGTCACCTATTCCTGGTCAACACACGGTGTTATAAATTACTTAGATAGGATCAATACACGACCTGATTTGGCAGACCAATCCGATGCATGAACCTAGACTACACGGCGTGTACTTCCAAATACATGCCGTGTATTCTGGTGTTGTACGGCCAGAAACGTTTAGCTCCTCTAGATGAGATCCTCTATTTTATTTTAATCAAAAATTAAAAGAAATGGTCATTTATATATGGTGAACGAGAAACGATAGAGGAGGAACAGATCTCAAGATTCAGAATTAAAGAACGATTAAATTGAATTGAAACAACTAAATTATTTAATGCGTAAATCACCAACGAAAAACTAAATAATTATAATCAACGATATAATCTCTCTCTGATACCACTTGTAGGTTCTGGGTGCAGCGGAAGCGCGTTGGTGGGTATGTCCAACTTTAATTTTAACGTTAAACAACGTTCAATCCGAGATCTGTCACGATGTAAAACGCCGAATCTTCGAAATAGAACGAAGAATGAAAAACCTAAGAGGGAATCCTGGAACCATAGATATAGGATCATCATATGTTGGTTATAATTAATTTAATTAATTAACAAGAATTGCCTTGGTGGAATTCTTTCTTCGTTGATGTATCAGGTCATGATCTTGTGATATGTCGTTGCGTCATAGAATCCAAGTGTAGGATTCCTCTAGTGGTGATCTACACGTGTGCCACGTATCTCTGGACGTCGCTGAAGGGATCTCCAGGTGCTAGCGCAGAAGAACCTTCGCTTACGATTTCGGCCTTCGATCGTCTTGATCCGATGGAGGAGGATCTCTCTCGATCTTTAGAGTGTTCTTGGAGGAAATAGTTCTTTCGGCCTTGAAAGAATTCTCCAGAATTGTTGTGCACAATGATTGATGAAAAGTGTTGGGGTTGTGAGGATATTTATAATCGGGTTTGAGGTTATAGAGTTATGACAATAAATAAACGTGTTACGCGTTTTATTTATTTCATCAACTCTTATTGAAAACCCCCATGTCGAATTATTAATTCCTTGACATGCGACCACACTGATTATAATAAATATCATTTAATAAAACAATATTATATCCTCAAAATCCCGACTGGAAAAACTACACGGCGTGTACTCATTTTCCATAAAACTACACGGCGTGTACTTTTATTTTCCATTTTTCTTTATTTCCTCCACCATATTTATTAGACCTTGAGTAATGGCTATTTATTTCTAAAATAAATGTAACTGTATTAATCACTAACAAATATATTATTTCGCCCACAATATATTCTCTCGAATAACTAGTGTTGAAATAAATGCGATCGGACATCCTTAAATAATTATTAAACCACATTCGGGAATAATATTTATTTAACTTGTTAAATTAATATTTAACTGAGATACATGGACACACTTAGTGTGTGACCCTCTAGGCCTCTTTCTCGTTGGCATTAGGCGAGCTTTCCTAAAGTCCAAGATTACTGTCTAGCAACGGGTCAAGGAACCCAAGAGAAAGAAGTTGACGCCGCATTGACGTGCCACCTCATACGAATGCTTACCGTGTAATATAATCCCTTTTTCGTGATATCTCTAATCAAGCAGGTTGCATGTTAGTGTCATCAACCCATGTGCTCGATCATTCTTTCTTTGACTTTCCAGAATTGAACTTGCTCATTCCTTACCATGGCCATGGATTTACTTAGACTATATCAATTCCATCAAAGAGCCTGAGATATCTACTTCCATTATGGAACATAAGGGACAAATCCTTTCTCGCATTATCTATTAATGTGGTATTACTCGTGACGCACCCAACATATCCTACCTCGCTGCGAACAGTGTGTCATCGCAGTTTTCGTCAATACATCTAAGTGCGCGAGTTGTAATACTCATTAATAATAATCTTAAATTCTAAGGACCAATACACACGTCCGCAGATAGGAACATCCAATGACACTATGAAATATAGATTTCCTACTGGTGGGTCTCGTTCTCATAATATCCTCCTGGATATTACCAAGGGCGCACACCATGAGAAGGTGCATCAAAGTTTTATGAGTCCTCACCCCTAATGGACTGTATTATTTGTGTCCCTAAAATAACATCATTCAGCCATAGAACATATATTCAAGAACAGTGTTATGGCACTTCTGGGTTCTCATCATAGTAGGGATCCGTTATGACCATTTAATGCAACAGCTATCCTTAGAACATTATCACATGCATTGTCACGTAGAAGAACAATCAAGATGTGATAAGGCTTTTATTAATGAATAAAGTACAAAGTAGTTGGTTCTAGGCCACCAACTCTAACAAGAAGAACCTGATTTTAGTGGGTCTCCTAGATGAAGCATGCTTCATAATGAGCTTTATGGAAGGAATTTGGAAGATAACTGTCATGAACCGAATCTGGTCTCCATTAAAACTGGCACCCGACCCAGTCTGTGGAAAGGCTTGAAAGGCGTTCCCTATCCTCACAGGCTGGCACAAGTACCCGGGTATGATAAACAATGGTTTGGGAACGGTTTACCCGAGTTAGGATACATAATACAGCCAATAACAATAAGTACATTGAATCTGAAAATTACCAACCAAACAATCCTTAAATAAAATTCAGAACTGAATACATGGTTTTAAACATGAAACAAGAGGTCCAAAACTACAAAAGTAGCAGAAAAAACAGCTCAAGGACCACCACATGATAAGGGGTCATTACCCACAAGTTGTCTCCACAACACTGCATCATGGAAGGAAACTAACAACCCGAGTCACCATCTCCAAAGGCCTTGCCCTTACTTGAATCAAACATGATCAAGTATACTTACACCCAAAGGTGTAAGTACGGTGTGAGCCTAAGCTCAATAGGATACCATCCAAATATTCCATGTGACAAACATTATAAGATAAAAAGCTTGCAAGTTTTCATAAACAAGGAATAGTAGCAACAATTTCTGAAGTGCAGCTTTTAATGGAAAACAGTTTTCAAGGGTTGACATTAAAGAATGAATGCATTTAAATAAAACATGTAAGCTACTAAATTTTCCAACCAAACACTCCATAATCCAATGGTAAATACCAAATAGTCAATGAGCACTAGTCACAGGAACACCCCTATGAATTAGTTAACTATGGGCCCCAGGTACCTCGTATCTCGATGTAAAAGTAACCAAATCAAATATTTGTTCTCGTGCACGAGCCACTGGTAGGGAACATACTCATAACCTAGTGGTCCACAATCACCATTCTTATAGTTTTGTTGGTGTTTTCAATGTCAAACTTGCTAAGTAAAATAGGGACAAAACCACTCTGGATCACTAATATACTAGTACATGTCTGTCCACCTAGATACTCGGGTTTCCCTATTTGTGCTCAAACAAGTTCCACATGCTATCAAATGTCATTTACATATAAAAATACCATTTCTGGTCATATACACTCAAAACAGTAGATAAACATGCCTTTCATCATTCGTTTAACTCAAATAAACACTTAGAATTTTCATAAAACAATTTCACAAAGTATAACAAAACTTTGCACATAAAATCCACTTAAAATATCTCTTTTAAAACCAAATGCATACCAATAATACACCAAAACAGAATTGGCAGCACTAAAACATTTTAATAAAACCATTCCATGAATTTTAGAACAACCCCAATTGGTGCAACATGGATTGCACATGAAAAACACTCATTTTCACACAAAAATGGCATTTAAAAATCAATCGCTTAGCAAATGCTACCAAAAATAGTTTTCGCACCAAAAACAATAAAAGAGGAACATGCTAAAAATATGAATCCAGCTATCTAACTCATTCTACAATACTTACACATGGAATCACCTACCAAATGTATCAAAACCCTTAAATACTTGTGTAAAACTTCAATCGCACCACTATCGCACCACAAGGGAGTGAAAACGAACCTAAAACCAGAAGATTGGATCAAGAAACTCAAAAAAGACCCTAGGTACGAAGCCCTAGCTTTGGGACATTTGGAGCGTCAAGAAAATTAGGAGAAACCTTAAAGAAATGAAAAGAACTAAGAAGAAAACTCACTTACTTGAGAAACTTTAAAGAAATCACCCCAAATACACCAATAGTTGAATATCCAAGCATCCAAAATGTAAAGGGAGGTTCGAATAAGGCTGAGGAGGTCGAGTGGGGACTGAAATGGGGGAAAAGGAGTAAAAATGAATGATTTATGAAAAAACCAAATTCCCTTTTCAAATCTAGATGATTTGAGAAACCTTGAGGAAATTCTCCCTAATCCACGATGAAGATGAGATCCAAAGAGAGAAAATGGAACATGGGGGTGCGCCTAGGGTTTGTGGGCTTGATTGAGAGGTGGAATGATCGAAATATGTTAAAAATGAATGAGATATAAAAGAACTAAATTGTTTTTTTAAATCTAGAATTGGGATCATGGGTTGGCACAATGCCTGAATAAATTACCCAAATCCACCATGATTATGAGTTCCTAAGGAGTCCAAATAGATATGGTGGTTTGAATAGGTCAAGGGAGGCCAAGTGAGAAGTGGAATTAGCGAAAAATGTTGAAAAATAGAGTTATAAAAGAAATATATTTTGTTTTTAAATCTAAAAATAAGCTCATGGTTTGGCACAAATCTTGAAAAACCACCATTTTCTCCAAAAATGAATGGGAAACCCCCGCAAATAAAGCAAGAATATAAAGTACATGAAAAATACCTTTAAAAGAAGTCATGGATGTGACAATTCTCTCCACCATAAAAACTTTTTGTCCTTGGAAAGTCAGCTTGATGCCTGGTCAGATAAGAGAAACGGAAACTGTTCTTCGACCCAAGACTTCTACTCCCATGTCTCATGCTCATTAGTCACATGCTGCCAGAGGACTCGAACCATAGGAATGGTCTTTCCTCGAAGCACTTTTTCTCGAGAGTTCACAATACGCACTGGTCACTCAACCACAAACAGATCTGGTTCCAAATCCAACTCTTCCCAACTCAAAACATGGGACGAGTCTGGATTGTATTTCTTTAGCTAGGAGACGTGAAACACATCATGGATCAATGTCAACTGAGAAGGCAAAGCTAACCAGTATGCCACTTTACCAATCCTATAAATGATTTTTAAAGGTCACACATACCTTAGTGTTATCTTTCCTTGTTTACCAAGACGACAATGACCGAAGAAAGGTGCCACTTTCAAGAATACCTGATCACCCACAGAAAACTCCAAAGCTCGACGCCTCTGATCGGCATAAGAATTGTGTCGATTTTGGGCTGTCAACAACCGTTGTCTAATCAACTGAACCTTGTCTGACGTCTTCTGCACAATACTCGGACCCAGCAGCGAGGTCTCACCCACCTCCACCCAACACAAAGGAGATCGACACGATCGACCATAAAGCACCTCGAACAGTGCCATCTTGATTGAGGATTGGTATTATTATAGGCAAACTCTACCAATCTCAAATGGAAATCTCATGAACCACTAAAATCCAACACACATTCCCAAAACATATCTTCTAGAATCTGATTAGCCCGCTCCGTTTGAGGGTGGTATGTCGTACTCAACTAAATCTGTGACCCTAATGCCTTCTGAAGGCCCCTCCAAAACCGAGAGGTAAAATGAGGGTCCCTATCTGAAAGAATGGTTGATGGCACACCATGGAGCCTTACAACTTCCTGCACATACAACTGGCCCAATTCCTCCACTTTGGTCAAATCTTTGATCGGGATGAAATGGACCGATTTGTTCAGACGATCAATCACCACCTAGGTAGCATTATTTCCCCGAGGTGTACGACGCAAGCCAACTATGAAATCCATGGAAAACTCGTCCCACTTCCAGGTAGGAATGGGTAACGCCTAAAGCAAACCAGAGGGGCTATGAGGCTCTGCTTTCACCTAATGAAAAGTATAGCATCTCGATACGAAGTCAGTTATGTCTCGTCTCATGTCTGGCCACCAGAACTGGCGACGAACATCATAATACATCTTGGTCGCACCAGGATGGACAGCCCACTGAGACTGGTGGCTATCCTTCTTCACCACCTTCCGCATAGACAAAGGCATCACTAAGTGGCCCTTGAAGCACAAGATACCTCAAAGGAAGAAGACCAATCAGAAGACGTCTCCCCGTCATGAAGAAACTACCTCAACCGCTGACATAGCTCATCATCGGGCTACTCCCACTGAATCTGCTCCACAAGAGAAGGGGTTAGCTGAACGCTCGCTAAGAACGTACCTCCATTGTGCTCCTTGGTCTCCACATGTATCTGAGCAAAGAGCTCCATCAGAGTCCACTCATCACTGGACTTCCTCAAAGCCTGCACTAATACTCTTCTGCTCAAGGTATCAGCCACCACGTTACCCTTCCTCGGGGTGTAGATGATATCGAAGTTGAACCCCTGCAAGTACTCAATCCAACGCCACTGCCTTAGGTTAAGATCCTTCTGTGAGAAGATGTAGGTTAAGATCTTGTGATCCGAATAGACCACAAACTTCTCCCCAAAGAGGTAGTGACGCCAAGTCTTCAAATCATGCATTACAGCTGCTAGCTCCAAGTTGTGGGTCGGGTAATTTTTTTTCGTATGGTCAGAGTTGGCGGGAGCCATACACCACCACGTAATCATCCTGCATAAGCACTCACCCAAGACTTATACCTGAAGCGTCACAATACACCACATAGCCCTTTTCAGATTCTAACAAGATCAACACGGGGGGGGCGGTAGTCAACCACCACTTCAGCTCCTCAAAGTATGCTTGACATTCTGGGCTCCAAACAAACTTCACCCCCTTCCAGGTGAGCGTGCTCATGGGCGAAGCAAGCAGAGAGAAATTCCGAACAAACTACATGTAGTATCCTGCCAAGCTGAGAAAACTCCTGGTCTCAAACACATTCTTCGACTGTTCTCATGACATCACTGCACTGATCTTCTCGGGATCCACCGAAACTCCCTAATCCGAAATCACATGCCCCAGAAATTTCACCTCCCTGATCCAGAAGGTGCACTTGAACAGCTTTGCATAAAGGCGATGATCCCGCAAAGTGCTCAACACAATCCACAAATGATGTTCATGCTCCTCCTCAGATCCAGAGTAAACCAGGATGTCGTCCACGAATATCACGACAAAAGTGTTGAGATACTGGCGGAACACCCTATTCATGAGTGTCATAGAGACCTATGGAGCATTGGTCAATCCAAAGAGCATGACCAAGTACTCAAAGTGGTTGTACCTTCTTTAGAAGGTTGTCTTTGAGATATATGCCTCTTTCACCCTGAGTTGGTGATAACCCGAATGCAAGTCTATTTTAGAAAACCACTTTTCCTCCTTCAACTGATCAAACAAGTCATCTATTCGGGGCAAAGGATATTTGTTCTTGATGGTTACCTTGTTCAGCTTCCGGTAATCAATACACAACTGGAGGGATCCATCATCCTTCTTCGCAAACAGAACAGGAGCGGCCCAGGGAGAGATGATCGGGCGAATGAATCCTTTAGATTTTAAATTGTACAGCTATATATTTAATTCCCTCAGCTCGGTGGGGGTCATACGATGCGAGAGAAGAGATATCAATTGTGTTCCCGGTGCCAAATCGATTTGAGAACTCCACATCCCGCTCTGGAGGCAAGTCTGAAAAATCATCTGGAAATACCTCTAGGAACTCATCCACTACATGGGGTAACCCACCCTCAGGAGCACGACCATCGTCCTCTAGCGCGAGTGATGAAAACTGAAAGACATGATTTCCCAACTCTGGGAGTGCACGTCTTGCATGACCCGATCGAGGATCTCATTCCCCATGAAAAACCTGAGGGTTGTCATCAGGTGCCGTGAAACACATCTTCCGTCTATAGTAATCGATGTGCGCCTGAAAGTGCACTAACCAATCCATGTCGAGGATTGTTTCAAAAAGATCCATATCCAAGACCAAGAGGTCTCACTCCATCTCTACCCCAGACATAGTAAGTGCACATGACGGGCACCTGAAACCCAGCTCCTCCTTACCCAGCGGCGTCACCAACTCCATCACAACGGATAAGAACTCAGTTGGAAAATTCAACGTGCTCACAAAAAGGGTAGAGATAAATAAAACAGAAGCACTAGTATCGAAAAGAGCAGCACCTATAGAAGATGCAATCAAGACAGTACCTCAAATTGTCGAAGACCCCGCATCTGATCCCGTTGGTGTCTGCTCCACCGCATGAAGATGCATACTCTGCCTAAGAACGGCTGCTCGCCTGTGGATCTGTCCTAAACTGGCTCTGCCTAGAAGATGATCTGGCTCTGCCGCCACAACCACCAAACTGAGACCCCCCGTCCTCGACGGATCTGACTGAGCTGGCACTCTCCTGGAAGCCACTGATCATGCCCCACTCTGGAGTGGACATGTCATCCTGCAAAAACGCTGCAAGTGTCACATACCTCCACACTGATTGCAGGGCTTCAGAAGAGATGTGCATGCTGGTCAGGTGGGTCATGGCCTCCCACACTGGTGGCACACAACAGACCTTGCATCAGAAGTCACTGAAGAAAACTGCCTGGAAGGTTGGCTGGAACTACCACCTCCCTTCTTCTTCTGCTCCTCTCGCTTCCTTTTCTTCTCAGAAGAATTGTCATTTTCCATCACTAACACTATTCCAGAGAAACCAGACATTCCCTTGTTGTCAATCTCTACCATACAAGCTCAATCAACCACTTCGACGTAAGTCTTCAACTTGAACAAAAAGACCTGAGAATAGATCTCTGGCCGCAAACCCCTCTCAAACATCTGAGCTTTCATCTGCTCATTGGAAACCATTTCTGAAGCATACTGAACCAGCTCAGCAAAACAGTTGGCATTCTTTCTGACTTCTGGATACCAAATTCAGAGAGATGCATTCGCATGACAAAAAAAAGATCCTTCATTTTAATCACTGCATGTGATAATTAGTGTCATTCAATAAAATCATTCGATTGTAATCTGCATGCATGATTTATTAGGAAAAAAACCACTGCTCTGATATCATATTTTAGGAAAGACGGAAAACGACAAACGCACAAACGAACAACAAAGCAAACCCACAGCGAAAATAAATTTTATTTTCCAAAAAAATCTGAAAAATTAAAACGGATGAATCAAAAAATATTTACAAAAAATTAAATGTTGACATCATGAAAACTCAAAAAGAAAAAAATCACAGAACCTAGTACAGAAAACAAAATCTACTAAAAATCACGAATATATAACAGGGACTGTAAAAAATAAGTAGGATTTCAAAAATAATGCTCGGGTAAAATAGATGGTCAAATACAGAAAACAAATGCAATCTAAAATCAATCTGAAACAAAGAACATAGAATAATAAAGAAATTCAAATAGACATAACCATAAAGAATAGATGTTCATGTTACGACGGTATCCCAAATCTCGGAAATTTTGGTAGGAAGGGGTATTTTTTTAGGAAAATGGGTCAGCCTAGCGCCACTTCAATTGGCGCTAATGGAAAAAAACGCCATAGCGCCACTTGAAGTGGCGCTTGGCGGAATTGGGCATACTGTTCATCAGCACCACTTGAAGTGGCGCTAATCTGTTTTCTCGGTAACTGATCAGCGCCACTTGAAGTAGCGCTGATCACTTACCATTACACGGATCAGCGCCACTTCAAGTGGCGCCGATCTCCGTCGCCCACTATAAAACCCCCTCACCCCCTCACCCCTCCTCATTCATTCATCCGGCTCACCCCCCTCAACCTCCTCTCTTTCTCTCAATTTGGAGAACAAATTTCTGGTTGTCCCCGACCGTTCCGCAAATTTGAGGTAAGTTTTCATTTACATTTCTTTAATATTTTAAATTGTATATTTAATTGTTTAGTTAATGTAATTAGATTATAGAATTTGTTTATTAATTTAATTGTTTAGTTTATAGAATTAGTTTAAAAAATAATAAATTGTAAGTAGTTAAATAATTAATTTAATTTGGTTAATTTAGTAGTAAGCATAATTAGGTACATAATTATGTATAATTAGTCAATTAATTAATTATAATTAGTCAATTAATTAATTATAATTAGTCAATTAATTAATTATTATTAGTCAATTAATTAATTATTATTAGTCAATTAATTAATTACAATTAGTCAATTAATTAATTACAATTAGTCAATTAATTAATTACAATTAGCCAATTAATTAATTACAATTAGCCAATTAATTAATTACAATTAGCCAATTAATTAATTACAATTAGCCAATTAATTAATTACAATTAGCCAATTAATTAATTACAATTAGCCAATTAATTAATTACAATTAGCCAATTAATTAATTACAATTAGCCAATTAATTAATTACAATTAGCCAATTAATTAATTACAATTAGTCAATTAATTAATTACAATTAGTCAATTAATTAATTACAATTAGTCAATTAATTAATTACAATTAGTCAATTAATTAATTACAATTAGTCAATTAATTAATTATTATTAGTCAATTAATTAATTATTATTAGACAATTAATTAATTATTATTAGTCAATTAATTAATTACAATTAGTCAATTAATTAATTACAATTAGCCAATTAATTAATTACAATTAGTCAATTAATTAATTACAATTAGTTAATTAATTAATTATTATTAGTCAATTAATTAATTACACTTAGTCAGTTAATTAATTACACTTAGTCAGTTAATTAATTACAATTAGTCAGTTAATTAATTATTATTAGTTAGTCAATTAATTATTATTAGTCAATTAATTAATTATTATTAGTCAATTAATTAAATCTAATTAGTCAATTAATTAAATCTAATTAGTCAATTAATTAAATCTAATTAGTCAATTAATTAAATCTAATTAGTCAATTACTTAAATCTAATTAGTCAATTACTTAAATCTAATTAGTCAATTACTTAAATCTAATTAGTCAATTACTTAAATCTAATTAGTCAATTACTTAAATCTAATTAGTCAATTACTTAAATCTAATTAGTCAATTAATTAAATCTAATTAGTCAATTACTTAAATCTAATTAGTCAATTAATTAAATCTAATTAGTCAATTGATTAAATCTAATTAGTCAATTACTAGTCAATTAATTAAATCTAATTAGTCAATTAATTAAATCTAATTAGTCAATTAATTAAATCTAAATAGTCAATTAGTTAAATCTAAATAGCGAAGTAGTTAAATCTAATTAGCGAAGTAGTTAAATCTAATTAGCGAAGTAGTTAAATCTAATTAGCGAAGTAGTTAAATCTAATTAGTCAATTACTTAAATCTAATTAGTCAATTACTTAAATCTAATTAGCGAAGTAGTTACAATAATTAGCAAAGTAGTTACAATAATTAGCGAAATAGTTATATTATGAATTGTTTATATAATATATATTTGTCTTACATTCTAAGTATGATAATGAATTTAGTTTGTCATCTACATTGACCTCAGTTTGTAATTGTAGTTATGAACTTGAATTTAGTAATTGAATATATTTTTTACATATTAAGTGTTAGAGTTGTCATGAAATGAAATGTTTTCTTGAGTAAAGTATCCCCAGATAGAGGGGCTTTGGGTCGAACCACCTACTTTCCTGGAGGCTTTCCTTGTTTAGGAAAGTGAATGGGGTTGGTTATCTGTCACTCCGGGCTTATTCATGTTGAGTTTTTCAAGTTCATATAACTTTATGCTTTTACATGATGTGTTCATGTATCTTATGCATATGATACATGTGGATATGTATGAATATGTTTGACTTACTGTTTTTGGGTAAATAACACAAACTTGTGGGTTGTGTAAAGAGAGTTACACATCAATATGGTTTGAACATATTGATTTGGTGGAGGGACTAGGATTCCAACATAAATTCTAGAAGCATGCAGACATAAATTGATTGTTTGATCATATGTGATTATTAACAAGGGTTTATTTTAGATAAAAAAGATGGCTGCTTATATTTATTGCAACAGACAAATAATTGAGACAGAACAAGGATGTAGTTATAGTATACAGCCAAAAGCTATTGTAATGCTTGGAGGGTGTACAACTTTGGGAACTCTTCAGAGGAAAATTCATCGAAAGTTGAAATTGAGGAGTAACCAAGCGATAAAATCTATCACATACAGGAATCTGCAATATGTTGATAGGTTTTGGCATGTGGCTTATCCAATAACTGATGATGAAGAATGGGAATATGTACTGTCATTGGTCAAATTTCTACCTCCCAATCAAATGATGGAGTTGTATGTGACCATAGCTACAATGGAGGTTCCATCGACATTGGAACTTGGGTCATCACAATGTTACGAGACAATGTCATATGCTCCTGTTAGAACACGTCAAGAAGTTCCATCTACAATGGTACCGTCATTTAACAGAATTTGAGAATCAGTTAAAGTGAATAATAGTGACGAATAAATTTAGGATATAACAGAATCTGAGACTACTAGCCTAGAAAATGACAAATAAAGAAATCAGGACAACAAGGTTCAACCTGAAAAGCGTGATGAACCCACACCTAAAAAATTCAAAGATCCAAGGAAAGTGAAGTGGGAATAGATAAAAAAGGCAAGAGCAAAGCTACATTTTAGGAGAAGGTGGGCAATCAACCTGTTTCAAACATTATGCCCCTCTCATCCTTTTCTTCAAAAGTGTTAAATAGAGTGATGGACATAAATAATTGATATTCTTGAAAATTATTAAAATATTATGCCCCTTGTTTTCAACCACGAGAATGGGTTTTCTCCAAAAAAACATTGATTCATTCTGCAACATTGGCAATTCCCCTCTTTAGTCGACCCAGTGAAGAACCAACTGTCAGATATTCATTCGGAGGTCGTGAATATGTGACAGTTGGTTTTTTACTGGGTCGACTAAAGCTACGATGCAGAAGGAGGATGTTTTTTCATGTCAATCGTACATGGATCAAAGGTTTTTCCATATTCCTTCTAAACGATGTTGACTGAGCATATTGAGTTGGTCAACTCTCTATTTTAGGTTTCAGAGGCAAGGGTGCAGTGATTTGCAGGCAGAAAAATGTACTTAAAATATGTTCAAATGCTTTAGGAAAATGATCCATGAGTCATCTGTGACATGTATGAATCAAAATATACAATGAAGAATATTTCCTATAATATCATCAGTATTCGATAGACATGGTAGTTTGGAGAATCAATCCAAACTTTATATGTTGAACATATCATTAATTCCTTTAATAATTTTGGCCAATTATTGTGACGTCGACATCTTTCAAAATCAAATGTCATCGTTGAATTTTGAAAGCATTCAAAGTGAATATATCATCAACTTTATATGTTGAACATATCATAAATTCCTTTATATATTGAACATATCATAAATTACTTACACGCTTCTTTCATACATTACATGATAAATTTCATACCTTAAATGATAAATGTGATGACTAACATGAAATTAATGTTTTACTATTTGTACAATCAGATGGAGCAGCCACTATTATCTGGCCAGGAGACGCATGTGTCGCGTCTTGTGTTGGCACGACGACCTATTCGACAGCTTGATGTTCGGAGAGCACATCATTTTCATCACAATGCGCCCCCGGCAGCTATTTCTCCATACCTTAGACATGCAGGATTTTATGGAGTCGCTATGTGTGACTTCAAGACTATTGATCATCATTTGATTGCGGCATTGGTTGAGAGATGGAAGCCAGAGACACACACTTTTCATCTCCCGGAGGGGGAGATGACCATTACTTTAGAGGACGTCATCTACATGCTTGGTTTGCCCATCCATGGATAGGCAGTTACGGGTGCCACTAGTGGCAACTGGGCTGCCGTCATACGGCGACTATTAGGCATTGATGTCGTTGGCGTACAAGGTGTCCTTGTGGGTTCTCAATTGCACATGACATGGCTTGATGAGCATTTCGCTATCATTCCTGATGACGCAGACGAGGAGACGCTTATTAGGCACACACGTGCATATATTCTGCGACTGATCGGAGGCATGTTATGCATTGACTACTCCACCCTTTTGGTACACATCATGTACCTCCCATTACTTGAGGATCTTGATCAGACAGCTATATACAGTTGGGGATCCGCTGTATTAGCACATCTGTATAGATCCCTTTGTACCAGTTGTCAAGCAGATGCACAGCAGATTGCAGGTTGTATGATTTTAGTACATATGTGAGCTTGGGATCATTTTCCACGCATCGCTCCTCGAGCTATCGCACAACTTGCAGCAGAGCTATTTCAGGATTGTCCTCGGGAATGATGGTATGTTTACTTCATTACTTTCATTTATTTAGTACTTTTGTTTTTGTTATTTATAAACTTACTGTATATTACTCTTTTGTAACCGGGTGGAGTCAGTCTCAGAAGCATGCACACACACCGAGACATAGTGTGCACAACTTTCGACAGATATTTGATGCATTAGTTTCAGTTGATGTAAGTCAAGCAATACTTTTTTATAGAACAATATGTTTTGTTATCACTATTTTAAGTTATTTTAATATAATCTTACTAATATTATATTGCTAATATGTCATTTACTTTTTGAGTTTACATTTCAGGTTTCATGGACTCCATATACAGGTTATGTTTATGTGTCACTTCCACCGTACTGCACAGCTATGATTGGAGATCGTGCTGCAGTGGTGTCACTCATCCACTTCCATATCATTGAGTGGCACCAGCCAGACCGGGTCATGCGCCAGTTCGGTTATATACAGCATATCCCGATGGCACCAGGACAGCCTGATGGGTTGCATTCTATTGTACTTACAGGTAAACAGTCGACGGACTGGCGGCAGTTTCATGCATCTTATATTGAGTTGTGGGACACGCGTGCCCGATATGGTGTTTCTCGATATGGATATCCCACAGCACAGTATCAGTTATCTGTCCAGGGAGATTATGCAGACTGGTATCGACGTCATACCATCATGCATCTTACACGTCAGGGGATTGGTATTCAGTGGACGGTATGTTTATTAAGGTATATTATATTTGTTTAACTCTTTTGTGGTATTAATATGAATGTCATTTCATTTGCAGACAGACAGCATTAATCATCTTGTACATATCACACATCCTCAGAAGGAGCCATATATTAGACGAGACGTAGTTCATCGAGATGTGTTGGCTCTCTACGATGATCTCTGGATGATACAGGACAGTTGTTATGACGAGGAGCCACAGGAATATCCTGATCCATATCCTCCACCTGGAGCTCCTGAGGGTGATGATGTCCCTGCTATGTCTGTTGATGATGATGCACCGCCGCCAGCTGGGAGACGGAGACGAGTACCTCGGGAGGGGCAGAGGCGGCGAGATAGACATCCGAGAGCGCTATAAGGGTTGGTGTCCTGAAAACCAACTGTTTTGTACTTTGATTACATGAATGTTCACTTATTATATATTGTTCATTGTTCTGCATGACTATAATATAATAATGTCCTGGAATATTTGTTGCATTGATAAGGTCATGGCAGATCCCCGCTATGATGAGAACCTTGAAATGCTATAACAATATTCTTAAATAAAGTTCTATGGTTGGATGACGTACTATGATAGGACACATGGTATACAGACCGCCATGTGCGAGTACTCGTAAGAAGATGAGACTCTCTCTCATGGAGTTCGCACTTGGTAATCTCCAAGATAGGAGATTATGAGAACAGACCCGCCAGTAGCAATTTTGCATGTCTTGGTGTCATCGGACATTGCTATCTACGAGCGTGTGTAATGATCCTTAGACTGGAAGATTATCATTAACTCATGTCATGACTCACGCACTTAGATTTACTGACGAAAATCGTCACGCAGACAGTTGGCGGGAAGTAGGGTACGTTGGGTGCGTCACGAGTGACATGTTGTTAATGGATAAGTCGAGGAAGGATTTGTCCCTTCCATTTATGGAAGTTGATATCTCGACCCTTTGATTGAAATAGAACTGTCGCATTAAATTCCATGGTCATGGTGTGAACGACGAGTTTATTTCAGGTAGTCAAAGAACGACAGATCAAGCATATAGGTTTATGACACTGCCATGAAACCTGCTTGATGAGATATCGAGACAAAGGGATTAAATTACACAGTAAGCCTTCGTATGAGGTGATACGTCAATGCGGCGTCAACTTCTTTCTCTTGGGTGCCTTGACCCGTTGCTAGACAGTAATCTTGGACTTTAGGCAAGCTCGCCTAATGCCAACGAGAAAGAGGCCTAGAGGGTCACACACTAAGTGTATTCAAGTATCTCAAGTAGAATAAAGATTATTCTCGTACGTTGTTTAATAATTATTCAAGGAAGCCTAAATCGTTTTAATGATGGAGGAAGAAGGAAATGAAAAACAAGATATACACACCGTGTATTAAAGATTACACGCCGTGTAGTTTTTCATGGAAAACAAGTACACGCCGTGTATTAATAATTACACACCGTGTAGTTTTCTTTATGGAAAGGAAATGAATAAATGAAAACAAGATATACACGCCGTGTACATTGAATGTACACACCGTGTAGTTTTTAATGAAAAACACGTACACGCCGTGTATTTATTAATACACGCCGTGTAGTTTTTCCAGTCAGGATTTTGAGGATATAATATTGTTTTAAATGATATTTATTATAATCAGCGTGGGCGCATGTCAAGGAATTAATTATTCGACATGAGGGTTTTAAATGAGAATCAATGAAATAAATAAAACGCGTAACGCGTTTATTTATTGTCATAACTCTACAACCTCAAACCTGATTATAAATATCCTCACAACCCCAACTCCTTTTCGACGCACACAAGAGAATCGTTGTGCACAACAATTCTAGAGAATTTTTTCAAGGCCGAAAGAACCTCTTCCTCCAAGAACGCTCTCAAGACCGAGAGAAATCATCTTCCATCGGATCAAGACAATCTAAGGCGGACAACGCAAGCAAAGGCTTCTCCACGCTAGCACCCGAAGAATCCTTTGGCGACGTCCAGAGATACGAGGTACACGTGTGGATCACCGCTAGAGGGAGTCTACACTTGGCTTCTGCGATGCAACGACGGATCACATCGACAACGTGATCAAGAACATCAACGAAGAAAGAACACCCAAAAGGTGTTTCTTTATAATTAATTAAATTAATTATAATCAACCTGTAACGATCCTTGTTTGTGGTTCCGGGACAAACCTTCTTGTTTTTCTTTTTCTGTGATTCGATCCGTGGAGACTGGCGTTTATCGTCGTATTGATCCCGGATTGATCATTGCTAATGACAAAAAGGCAAGTGGGCACATCCACCCGCGCGCTTCCACTGCGCCCGGAGCCTTCAAGCGCCTCCTGCAAATGTGGCAGCTCCACATAGAGATGATTCTGCCCAGCTTATTGATGAGTTTGCACAGCAGGGAGACGTTTATATACCACATTTGTCGTCTCCGATGACTACTATGGACTACGAGCTGGATCAAGTGACACAGCTTGTGGCAACCCCCTCTCCTCCTGGCGAGGACTTCTTCAGTATGCCCTTTCTACCATTTTTAGGAGCCTCAGGACCATCTGGCTCTACGCATGATTTCGGGCCGTCATCCACGTATGATTTTGGGCCGTCATCCACACATGATTTTGGTCAGCCATCTACACAGCATCATGAGGAGACACCAGATGCACCAGAAGCGGAGGATCCCACTGCTAGGACACCGGAGCGACGCATACGTCGGACGCGGGGAGGACGTGAGATTCAGACGCCACATTGTGGTACCGGGGGGCATCAACGTTGATTTATTCAGATGTCATGATTTATATGTTAAAAACCTTATTTATTTAGATAAATGATTGTTATTTAGACAAATAATTAGAAAAATAAAATATATAGTATATACAAAATAATTTAAACAAAACTTGAAACATTGATTAAACATATAAGAAATACTCGAAGACAGAAAGAATTTCATTAAAAATGAGGGGTTGTCCAAATTTAATGAAACTGAATTGAACGATTAAGCGAGATGTAGGAAGCTGTGGTGGTGTTCCCCCCAAAACGAAGGGCGGTTTCAGCCTTTCTTTATATCCAGTATAAATTTTGACATCCAATTCACTACAAGAAAGGCCAGAAGGTCCAAACATGGTGTGTTTATGTGGACCTTCTAGTCTTTCTTGTAGTGAATTGGATGTCAAAATTTCAGAAAACTCGTGTGACAAGGATGCCCTTAACGAAAGGCGGCTTCGGCCTTTCTTCATATCTAGTTAACGTTTTATAGTCTTTCAAAGCCGCGTACTTTAAAAATTTTTAAGTTGAAAGCTTATAGATTATTTTTCTTCAACATTTTTGATTAAATTCCTTTTCTTTTCAACTATTTTTTATATTTTTAATCAATGTTTCAAGTTTCATTTATATCTGTGTTATAGTTTCTATTTTATAGTCTTTTAAATTCACGTACATGAAACATTTGTAAGTTTCAATTGGTGGTTTTGAAAACTTGTAAATTATTTTTCATCAACATTTTTTATGAAATTCATTTTGTTTTCAAATATTTATTATATGTTTAGTCAATGTTTAAAGTTTCATTTATATTCGTGCTATAATTTATGTTTTATAGTCTTTCAAATTGATGTACATGAAACATTTGTAAGTTTCAAATAGCTGGTTTTAAAAGCTTATAAAATATTTTTCATTGATATTTTTCATTAAATTCATTTTGTTTTCAAATATTTATTATATGTTTAATTAATGATTAAAATTGCATTTATATCGATGTTATACTTTATTTATTATAGTTTTTCAAAAACATGTATTTGAAACATTTTTAAGTTTCAAATAGGTGGTTTTAATTGCTTAAAAATTATTTTTCATCGACATTTTTTATGAAATTTCTTTTGTTTTCAACTCTTTGTTATATATTTAAAATATAATTATTACAAAATATTATAATTATAAATAATTATATTTGTAAATTAATTATAATAGTAAATTAAATTATAATTTATTACAAATTAATATAATAATAAGTTTTTATAATTGAAAATTAATTATAAATAATTAATTGTAATAAATTAAATTACAAATTATTTTTTATTAATATATGATTATTACAAATTATTATATCTTCATGTATACATTATATATTTATTCTATTTATATTTATATAATTATAATAAATATATAACTATAATAAACATATAATTATAATTATAAATATAATAAATATCTAATTATAACTCTAAATATAATAAATATATAATTAAAATAAACGATTATTATAGCCTTATATTTATTATAATTACATATTTATTATAATTACATATTTTTAATGTAAAAAAATATATAATGTATATATATAGAATTATATATTTTCATTATGTAATTATATATCTATATATACATTATATATACATTACATATAAATAGAATTGCATATTTACAAAGCAAAAAAATATATATTGTATACATAAATATATAATTACATTTACTACATTTATTATTGTTTCCGACGCTTTCGTCGGGGCGCGCGCATCCGTCTGTGGAGGGCGCACTGCTGTTGCCCCACATTCCCGCTTTCCAAAGGCGGGCGGCATTCATTCCGTGTTCAGGTACGTCTGCTCCTTGATCGAAACGGGATGATGGGATGTCGGTTCTTCCTTCTGTGGATTCCTCCTCGGAACTCGTCACCTAGTCCGGGTCTCCCTCATAGATTTAATACGTTGTTCGTGAATCTCATTCCCGGTGTCATATCGTCATGGACGCCGGTTAATTACGCTACTTCCGTCAAGACTTTCCATAGGGTCTTGACATGGTAGCGACCTTCGGTCGGAGTAGACGGCAACATCAGGCATGTCAGGGCATCTCTGGGTGCATGGACATTGGGGAACCTGTATTCTTCCTCATGAGAGGGCATCTCAAGGGTGCATAACCCGAGGCATGTATCTGAGGTTTCCCTCAGCTTCCCGTGTTCAACACAGGGTATGTTGCAAGATTAACGTCTAGCAGAGACTGTTACACCAAAGGCGTGTCATCCGAGGTTTTCCTCAGGCATCTCATGTTTATCACGAGGTAGGTCGCGAGTTTAATGTCTTGCGGAGACAGAATGAGGGTGATCAGAACGTCCCATAGAGACGAATCAGATTGGTATATCCCAAAGGGAAAACACCTGGAAGATAGATGAATCAGAATGAAGTCGAGGGGGAATGAAATGGGACCATCGCAGGGGCGACAGTGAAGTTGGGCTTGAGCCTTGAAGAGGCTTGCTACGTATCCCCGTGGCAGGGAATCAAAGTCCGCGTAGTTCGGGATGGTGCCGGTGAACCGACATGAAGGTGGACCTTGGCCCGATGAATGTTGTCAGCGTACCGACGTGAAGGTGGACCTTGGTCCGATGGGCATCGTCAGCGTACCGACGTGAAGGTGGACCTTGGTCCGAAGGGCATCGTCAGTGTACCGACGTGAAGGTGGACCTTGGTCCAATGAAGGGTGGGCTTGAACTTCGAGGAGGCTTCCTACGTACCATGCCTTGACATGGATCAAAGACCTCGTAGTTCAAAGGGTTTCATCGATGAACCGACGTGAAAGTAGACCTGTGGGTCCACTAGTGGTGGGCTTGAACCTTGGGAAGGTTTCCTACGTACCATACCTTGACATGGATCAAAGTCCTCGTAGTTCAAAGGATTGATGGAATACAGTTTAACGTCATGTGGGACGATAGTGAACCCTAACGTGAATAGACGACGGGCGGTGGGTGTCGGTGAACCGACGTAATTGAGGGACCTTGGTCCGATGGGAGATGGGCTTGAACCTCTGGGAGGATTCCTACGTACCATGCCTTGACATGGATCAAAGTCCTCGTAGTTCAGGTTGAAAATGGGGGCTTGGCACACCGACAAGGAGACGGTCTGGGCCAATGATTGTTGGGCCTGAACCTCGGGGAGGCTTCCTACGTACCATGTCTTGACACGGATCAAAGTCTTCGTAGTTCGGGTTGTGGAATACAGTTTAACGTCATGCGGGACGGGGGTGAACCGGCGTGAACGAGGTCGGAACGACCGGATGGTGGGTTTGAACCTCATAGAGGCTTCCTACGTACCATGCCTTGACATGGATCAAAGACCTCGTAGTTCGGGTTAGTCACAACGGCTTGCCGTCGAACTAGGATGCAGTTTAAAGTCATGCTGGACGAAGGTAGAACTCGACATGAATGATGATGGGTGGGCATGAACCTCAGGAAGGCTTCCTACGTACCATGCCTTGACATGGATCAAAGACCTCGTAGTTCAGATGGGGCTTTGTCGGCGAACCGACGTGAAGGTGGACCTTGGTCCAATGAGTGATGGGCTTGAACCTCTGAAAGGCTTCCTACGTACCATGCCTTGACATGGATCAAAGACCTCGTAGTTCAGGCGGGAATGGGTGTGCAGTTTAATGTCATGCGGGACAAGAGGGGCATACAGTTTAACGTCATGCTGGACGAGGGCGAAACTCGACGTGAATAAACGACCGAGCAATGTGGCTTGAACCTCATGGAGGCTTCCTACGTACCATGCCTTGACATGGATCAAAGTCCTCGTAGTTCGCTATAAATGGGGGTCAGGGTCGGTGCTCACTCTAAGCCCACGTGAGTCATGCTCGGTGTGAGAAACAAGAGGTTGCAAGGACCTGACGATCACGTCGTGAAGGATGCGTCCATGAGAAGCGAAGAGGGGCTTACGCGTTAGGCGGCCCATGGTGCTGGGACTTACTCCAGGATGG
Organism: Viscum album; assembly: GCA_963277665.1. NCBI lineage: Eukaryota > Viridiplantae > Streptophyta > Magnoliopsida > Santalales > Viscaceae > Viscum > Viscum album. The sequence goes on from OY728122.1 coordinate 490,427,452, forward strand.
AGGCCCAAGGAAAAGGATGATGCTAGTTTCGGGCTTGAGCCTTGAAGAGGCTTCCTACGTATCCACGTGGAAGGGAATCAAAGTCCACATAGTTCTTCTGATGACGGCTTACCGCCGATTGGGGGTTTCAACGGCTTACCGCTAGATTGGGTCATAACGGCTTACCGCTGGATAGGATCACAACGGCTTACCGCTGGATAAGGATGTCAACGGATTACCGCTGAATAAGGTCGTAACGGCTTACCGCTGGGTAGGATCACAACGGCTTACCGCTGGATAAGGATGTCAACAGCTTACCGCTGCAAAGGGAAATCAACGGCTTACCGCTGATTGGGATCACAACAGTGGATGAGGCTTATGCGAGGAAGCTGCCCGGGTGCCGCTAAGGAGCGGCAATGGTGAATGTGGCTTACGCTAGGAAGCTGCCCGGGTGTTGCTAAGGAGCGGAAACGGTGAATGGGGCTTACGCTAGGAAGCTGCCTGGGTGCCGCTATGGAGCGGCAATGGTGAATAGGGCTTACGCTAGGAAGCTGCCCGAGTGCCGCTATGGAGCGGCACTGGTGAATGGGGCTTATGCAAGAAAGCTGTCCGGGTGCCGCTATGGAGCGACAATGGTGAATGGGGCTTACGCTAGGAAGCTGCCCGTATGTCTTCCTCATGTCTAGCCATGAGGGCATCCCAACTCACTGATGAATTTAGGCCTTCACCTATGCACTGGTGCACAAGAGGGATAATGCCGAGGGGCATTGGAATCGTGCCACTGTAGTCATGGCATTGAGCATCTTACGCTTGGAGCATAAGGCATCTCTTATTTGGAGCAAGAGACATCCTATGTTTGGGACATAGGGATTACTACAGTTTAGAGTCATGTAGGAAGGACTGTTGGCTTCTTATACTAGGAGCATAAGGCATCTCTCGTATAGGGCAAGAGGCATCCTATCATTTGTTAGATAGGGAGTGCTACAGTCTAAAGTCATGTAGATAGGACTGTTGGCTTCTTATACTAGGAGCATAAGGCATCTCTCGTATAGGGCAAGAGGCATCCTATCATTTGTTAGATAGGGAGTGCTACAGTTTAAAGTCATGTAGATAGGACTGTTAGGCATAAGGCGCCTAGCAATGGATGGTGTTGGGACTTATGCAAGGGCGGCCCTTTCTGGTTCAACTTGGCATAGGAGCCAAGTGATTAGGTTTGGAGGAGTTACCAGAGGAATGGTTCGACTCAAGGTACCCGGGGAATTGATGATGAGAATCTCAACTCACGACATGGAATGAAACCAAGAGGAATATGTCAACGCAAGGTATTTCATGGTGTGTGGAAGAGTATCTCAAATCATGGTGTTCCATAGGTGGAAGGTGGGAGCGCATAAGGGCGCAATGGAAAATCCCGGCATCCCGGCCCGAAAAGTTCGCGGTGCGACTCTCCATTTTTCATGGGGGTGTGTGACGGTAGCGAAGGGACCGGCTCTGAGGGTCGGGACCGCAGCCCGGCACTGACCCCGAGCGGGGGTGCGGGGGCGCAGCCCCCGCGGTATGGACCGGCGGGCGCGAAGGTGGGATCCTCGCGAAGGATAGGTCTTCGCGAAGTAGCTTCGCGGAGCAAAGGTCTCGCGAAGTAGCTTCGCGGAGCAAAGGTCTCGCGAAGTAGCTTCGCGGAGCAAAGGTCTCGCGAAGTAGCTTCGCGGAGCAAAGGTCTAGCGAAGTAGCTTCGCGGAGCAAAGGTCTCGCGAAGCTTGGTCTCGCGGAGCAGTATCGTGGAGCAGTATCGCGGAGCATGGGCTCGCGGAGCTTGGTCTCGCGGAGCAGCATCGCGAAGCATGGGCTCGCGGAGCAAAGGGCTCTCGCGGAGCAGCATCGCGGAGCATCGGCTCGCGGAGTATGGACTCACGGAGTCTCGGCTCGCGGAGCAGCAACGCGAAGGAAGCTGCTCGCGGAGCATGGCTTCGCGGAGCTGCAATGCGGAGCTCCGCTCGGCCGCCCAAGGGGCGAAGTGGTCGTGGTCGTCCGTCCGGAGAAGGGGGGTGAGCTGGGTATTTATAGGCAAGGGGCGCCGCAAAGCAGAACTCCCGTACCGCCTCAGGTGCTTCGCGGCGCGCTCGCCAACGTCAAATTCGTTCGCGGAGAGGTACCGCCTACGGAGCTTCGCGGGACCGCGATGCTCGGGTGCTTCGCATCGGTGCTTCGCGAGGGGTCTTCGCGGCGCATCGCGAACGTCAAACGGGTCCGCAGAGCCTCTCGCTTCATTACTTCGCGGCGGCACTCCGCGATCACGGAGGGGGCTTCGCGAATGGGCTTCGCGAACCAGATTTTCAGCTCAACTTCAAATGTCCATAACTTCTATTCCGTAGCTCCGTTCGGGCCATGCGACCTACCAAATCGAAGCTTAAGAAAAGTTCTACGATCTTGGATCATGTATGGAAGCATTTGGAAAATCTCAGGAACGCGTTTTCTGGGGTCTACAATTATATTTATTACATTTATTATTTTTATTATAATTCTATTATTTTTTTATTTACTATATTTATAATTATATAATTATTATATTTTTGTTTTTACTATATATATTTAATATTTTTATATATTTATCATAATTATTATATTTATAATTATAAATTTATTATAATTCTCTATTTATAATTATAATAATTCTAATATTATAGTGAATATAGAATTATCAAAATATAATTATAAATATAATAATTATAATAATTATAATAAATATAAAATTATCTAATTATGTTAAATGTAAAATAATAAATTTAATAAATTTAAATTGAAAAAAACAATTCAAGTGGCGATATTCGAAGAATTCTATAGTGCCACGTCAAGTGGCACTAAAGACACCCATATATCTAAATAATCTATACCTAAACCCATTAAAAAAAAAAAATTGACCCCCTCCCCTAAATTCGCTCCAAATCTCCCATATATTGTTTTTTATTTTATGAACCACTTGAGGAGAGGCCCGACATTATCACGGGTCCCACTGTGCCCCAAATCCAAATCCGATCAAAATCCACTTAAATTACAGCTTTCCACCACCCCCATCAGTTCTACAATGAAAACTTCTGACGTGCATCTAACACACTTGGAAAAGAAAGATGTTAGTCAATTCCAAAGATAAAGTTTAGAGCCAAAGCAGATTCAGGGTACCTTTATTAATGGCTACCAGCTGGTCATAAACAAGACGAGCCAGGGCCACAGGCCGCAGCTCATAAATTTAGCACTAAACATCATGAGAAATAGCTCCTAGAATTATACATGATCAAATTAATGAAGATAAAGATTAGCAGTACATGCCACACAGGCGCAGTGCGGCTGCAACAAATTAAGGAATACAGCACAGCGAAGACAGAACCTGATCCCAACATATATAAATCGCCACTACCCAAGAAGGGAAGAGAACGAAAATAAGATGACCCGAAAGAATCCGCCATGCTCGTAACAGGGGACCCGCTGAAGGAGAACCAGGTATGGACGCCGGCTCTCCTTAAGCCACCATCTGCTGCTGATCTATATACAGATTCTCTACCCGGGGAGAAACGAACTGCTGCTCTTTCACCAAGGAATTCACCCACGAAGCATCCGGCTCCTGCACGACAGGGGCCGCCATGACATTGTTGCCGCGAAATGCAAAAGAGGTAGCTTTCTTGACCTTGTTCATCTCTTCTCCTCCAAAGCTCCAGTCCAGTTTACCATTGGGAGAGCTCCAGTCCGAAAGAGCCCACTGCTTGAGGCCCCCAGAGTCACTATAGCCCTGGCTCCGATTCTTAAACCCTGACGCCCTGGATAGCCCAAACGAGGAGCTCTTCCTCAACGGAGAAGTGGAAAGGGCGCCGCCACATAGGTAGCTCGCCCGGAGCTGGTTCGCGTTTCGGCTCATCCGTTGGGTTGGGGACCCCTGAAGCTGGGACAACAAGGTAGGATCGAGATTCCCCCCGAGCCCGAGCAACTCCATCTCCATGTCCAAATCCCGAGCATTGAACGTAGATCTGAGCCGGCTCACAGGGAGTTGCAGGCTGGGCGGCGCACCAAGGCTCACCTTGTTCCAAAAGGAAGCACTCTTAGGCGAACCAGCAGCAGTAACCGGGGAAGGAGACATTGGCGGTGTGGATAGAGGCAGAGAGAGGGCCGAAGAGCCAAGAACCAGTTGATTCACGGCGGCCTCTTCGGATGAAAGTGATTTGGGCGAAGGAATGGCCGAACCAGTGGAGGCGTACAGGGGGCGTAGCTCATCGGGCTTGTGGGCGAAGAAGCAGACTTTGCGGCTGCAGCCCGTCTCGTCCTTGCAGAGCCTGGTCCGGTACTGGGCGGGGTGGAGCCAGCACTCGAACACGCCATGAGCGTACTCGCACGAATCACCCTTCTGGCACGACCCCTTTCGGAACTCCAGGCAGGGGACGCAACTGTAAGGGTACTTCCTAGGGTCCCTCCTCCTGGCGTTCTCGCCGGGGTGGGCGAAGGGGCACTCAGTCCAGTCATGTGAGTACGCCCTCGAGCAGGGCTTGACCTTGAAACTGTACATCCTGAACTCATCGGTCCCGTAGATCCCTTGATTTATGTCGGGGAGGGACATGTCCATGGGATACTTCAGGTGCTGCTCTTCCAGCTCCCGGTTCACTGTCTGATCCTCCGGATGGTAATCCGGCAAGGCGCACCCGTCAAAACGAATCCCTCTCAGCAGCATCTCCAACGCCTTCCTCCTTGAACAGCAGGAATGTTTCAAGGCGGGGGCGATCAGATCTACTGGTTTGTAGCTGTTTGCATCCACGGAATCTACATCTGCAGATGCGTCGACCAGAAGCCTGACAACCTCGAGCGAGCAATTGGATCCACCGGCGGCAGCACAGTGCAGAGCCGTCGCCCCGTCGGAACCGGACGCCGTGTTGACATCAACTTTCCCGCTCTCCACCATATGCCTCACCACCTCGACGTTCCCGAACATGGCCGCGATCATCAGAGGCGTCCGCTCTTCGAAACCCATCTTTCCGGTTCCGATTCTTCTACCGTACCAGGAGATCCGCTCAACAAGATCGGAACCGTTGCCCTCAACTTCGCTGATGAAACTGGCCAGATCACCCGAGGAAGAGAGTTCGAGCAGATTTGAGTACTCGCCGGGAAATCCTTCGTTCAGGACATGAGATCCAGCTTCCATAACGGAGGCCTCCTTGCGCATGGGGGCGCTTTTTTTTAATTCAGAAAACGAAACCTGCAAGAGTGTAACACGAAGAATTCTCATATAGAACTATGGGTTTACTCGACAGGATGCAGAAATCGAAGCACGGCGTAAATAACATGACCACCAAAGCAAGATAATATAACCAGCTTCTGATATGGAAGAAAACCAGCAGGACAGATGTGTAAATACATGTTTGGTGCAGGAGATGAATGCAATCTGAACAAAGCAGAAGAAAACCTACTAGAGATTTTGGTCAAATCAGACCACTAACCAAAGGAAATTACGAATTCAAAATCAAACAGACTAAAATCATTGTCTCCGATTTCCACGCAAAATGAAAAGAGCAAATCCACCTGAAGAAAACAAAGGTTTTAGAGATTAAGCATACCTGACGGCGGTACGAAATAAGAGGACGAGAAGCAGGAGCGGGCGAGTGGAGTGAAGAAGGTGGTCCTCGCCCTAGGATCCTTTTATATGCTCCGCGGGGGGGCGAAGAAAGGATGAGGAAGGTGAGAACCCGCTTCTTTCCCCTTGGTCAAAAAGTCAAGCTCTCAAAAGCACGCCGCGCCACGCTCCCCCGCACCCTCGCAAATGAAACTCAAATTCACTCCAAATGCGAGTTAATTTTACGCGAATCCCCCGCCTCCCCAGAATATGTATCTGACCGGACCAGCCGGTTACCCGATTGATCGGGTGGGCGGTACTGTGATTGCATGTTGATTATGCCATGCGCACCAGCTCTCACCGGTGAGGGGCAGACGCGGGCGGCGCCGCGTTACTGTATACCGTTTCGTACGTCAACAACTGGCGGACCGGTTCCAAATAAAATTATTAAAAGTTAAATTTGAATTTTAAGGCGTAATTTGAATTTTAAGTACAGTATATTGGAAATCTGAAACTAAAGTTAAATGAAAATGTTTGTGTATAAATATATGATCAACAGCTTATATCAATCATTGCCGTTTATGTTAAATCCAAATGGTATAAATATATGGGGGAATGGCACTGGTCTCCCCTAATACCAAAGGAGGACTCAGCGTAGGTCTATGAACAATGATTTTTCATTGTTCACAAAACTAGGAATGGTCCCGGGGACTTTTGCTCCCCCATTGTCATTCCCCCTAAATATATTCTCATGAATAGAATATATTGTTAAGAAGAGCTTGGAAAAGGATGTTCGTAAAAATCGCCATTTATTAAAAATTGTGATATTGATAATTAAAAATATTTATAACATTTTTATCTAGAAGTCATAAATTTAATGAAATATTATTTAACCTTCACTTAAAAAACACCAAGGGGAAAAATAAGTGGAACAAAAAAAATGAGTTTCGTGTTTATTTGAAGTTAACTTGTTAAAGATCTTTGCAAAAAAAAACTTGAGGAAGAATAAAAGACTACACCATTCTCAACTTCCCCTTATAGAATCATATAGACATTGAATTTGGTAAATGAATTTGCAAGGTTATCATATAATTTAATTTAATGAATATTGTAAGACTCAATGTATTTCGATGTGTATTTTCAATCTAACTTCCACCACACTATATGTATTTTGCGAAGACAAACTTGGGGGGGGGGGCTTATGTGAGAGATATTAGGTGGGTGGTTGAACAAATATTCAATGGGAGAGACATTAGGTGCTTATAGGCACATGGTGTGTGTTTTTTTAATAATTAATTTAATTTAATGTTTTAATTTATTAAAATCTCTAACCCCTTCATCCCTCGTTCAATCTCATCCACTCATCTTCACCCCTCCCCCCCTCTCTCCTTCCAAGTGGGAGACCGCCCTTAATCTTAATCGGATTCAAGTGTTGTTCATCGCAAGAGGTCACCTCAAGTTTCATGATTTCTTCCAATTGAAGTCTAATCAGGTGGAGTTATTCAACGGGGACAACTCCGCTAGACCCATGTGGGTGGTCATTTGCTTTCTCATTGGTCTTTACGAGTGTAACATGCGTTGTATGAAACGTGGGATGTGCCGACAGTGTGTGTGTCACGATGACGAGTCGTTCCACCGAAGTTATGTTATCGATGCCTCAAATTATAATTACCCTAACAAGTATAGCACCAGTAGGGGTCGATCCACAGAGAATTTTAAGAGGTTACTCTTATCTTGTTTCCACTTTGTTTTATATTTCTTTTAGTGAAGGCTGCTGAATTTAGAGTCGATTTTGGTTGGTTGTTTTTAGGTAGAAAAAGAATAATTGGTTTTTAAGTTTCTTTTAACAAAGTAATTGCTAGAATGAAAGAAAAGACGACAAAATTGGTTTTGATGCAAATAAGAATAAGAATGCGTTGGAGTTATGGATTTGTGATAAGTTGAATTAAATTAGATTGTTTAAGAGGTTGTGTTGTTCATGATAATCCAACACTCTGAATTACAATTTGTAATTAAGTTTCCTTGGTCCGGATCACTTAATATTAAGAGCTGAAGTAACCAACTCCTTGGTTCGGTAGTTAGTTTTTAACAGATCTTTATTTGACATAGTCTATTTTGAGCCGACGAATCCTTTCAATGGTCATGAAATTATTCGTCGTTATTCTTCTTTTGAATCCCTGAAGATTCTACCCTTGGTCCAGTGCAGAATTTTCAGTGATAATATGAAGTGATTTAAGAAGAATATGAAGAAAATGTTAAAACAAACACATTCACAGCAACTTAATTCAAATTACAACTTATCAGTCTCCACAACCCCAACACACTTGGTGTTTAGTTACACATATTGAAAATGACAAACACAAAATTATTAATACGTGAGGAAATCATGCTTGAAATTTTGAGGTAGAAATGATTCTTCGGTAGAATAACGACGGTATCACGACGGTAGAGCGTCTCTCCTTCGGAACTTCGTCCCTTGTTCTCCACACCACACCTCAATCTCCACTTCTCAACTCCTTGGTCCGGAGGCCAAGACCTCTTTTTATAGGAAAAATAAGTACACAACGTGTATAGAAAGTACACGCCGTGTACTTTCGTCAACGCGTTTTTGGCTTCCTTTTCTCCGATGTTAGGCGGCCTAACATGCCGTCTTTGACTTTGAACACGGCGCCGCCTAGTAGGTGAGTGTACACGACGTGTAGCGCCGCCATACACGGCGTGTAGTAACAAAATTTGGCCACCAACCCCTTCTAGAATAGTAGACACGGCGTGTAGAAATCAAATACGGCGTGTCTCCTTCAGCGGCCACATGGGCGTGTAGACTCTTCTCGGCCACCAACCGCTTCTATAATGTCGTACACGGCGTGTAACGCCGCCCCACACGGCGTGTAGGCTCTGGCTGGTGACTTGGGCGTGTACTCCCCCCTTTGATCCGTGTCCCTGTCTAAAGATACACGACGTGTAAAAATATACACGCCGTGTAGTTGCAAAATTTTCACAGACTTCCCTTGATTTTGTGTATTTGGATATAAAACTCCTGAAAATAGACAAGGTCGCCAAAATCAAAGTATTTTCCCTCTAAGAAGTAGGTATTTGGTGAAAACTTGTTTTTATTGTTAATAAAGTGTTATGAAAATGCATACACAAATTGAGTGTATCACACGACCCAACCCTACCCGGGCTCGAGCCGCAACTACCCCAAGCCCGACTCCATAGGCCAGGGGCTGGCGACCAGCGCCAAAGGCACAACAACTCGGGGAGACATTTGCCTAAGTACCTGTACACACACACGCAACCCACTCAATTCAAAAGTGAAGAGTAAAAGGGAAAGTAAAGTACCAACTGCTATAAATAAACCGCAAAAGTGTATCGACCTCTAACAGTACAAAGCAAGTGCTGAAGGTAAACAGAAAAAGAAAAGGGACAAACACGCGCCCAACCAGAAAAGGTGCCACGACCCGACAACAGGTAAACAAAAGAAAAACAGCTAGAAGGGTCCCCCACATGGAACCCGACTCCGACCACCGTACGCGGTCCCAACTCCCGATCTCCTAAGCTCTGCTGAAGTCACGATCCACCTGTCTGTCGTCTGCACGGGCACACCAAGTGCGGGCAAAGCCCAAGCAAGGGTGAGTAAAAAAAATACTCAGTAGGATGCCTCAAAGGCTCGAGGGAGCAACAAAGGAGGTACTGAATGAGTGAGCAGTAGATCGAATGGGGAAAAGTAAAGGAGTACAAACCAGAGTGCAGTAGAGTAACAGTATAGAGTCCAGCTCAACCCAACAAGAGAAAGGAGGTAGACTCATCCAGACACAAGGAGCTGGAAACGGTGAGAAGATGAACTTCTCGTTGAGTCTTCGCTACCTATAGCAGGAGAGTAGACTCATCCAACCACGAGAAGCTAGACACGGAAAGCACGTGGCATACCCCGCACGTCTTCACCTCTCCTGGAAAGAGAGTATCCAAAACCCAAGAAGTGGGTACTAGAACAAGGTATACATATATATATGCTCTGTCAAGAAACCTGAACAAGATCGTAAGGGGATCTCCGTCCCGTAGCTCAGCCCAAGAAAGTGAGTAGCCAACCGTCCCAGAAGTAAACACCATCGATGCCCAGCATCCTGCACGTCTGCCCCGAATTGCAAGTCAAGGGACTCAAATCACCACACCTTGACACTATCCGCTCTGGGAAACACTGACTCGCCCACACGGTTTTAGGTCGCGTCACAAGGACGCGTCTCGGTGGGGAAAGTGCCCCTCATACTTGAGAGTTCTGGGGGAACTTCCAACCACACCTCATCACTGCCCCGCAGTCGAGAGGTCTCCTCAAAGTCGATAGGCGACCCCCTGCCCAGCCCCGCTGGAGGGTAATCCCTGGAAGTCGACGAGTTCCCATTAGAGGGGAACCCGACAAAAGTTGACAGGTGCCACACTACCCAGTCCCGTAAAAGGGTAATCCACTAGAGGGACACCCGGCTAAATTCGTCGACGAGTCCCAATGCACAGTCCCGTAAAAGGGTACTCCACTGGAGGGAGGCTCAGAACTGTCATCGGTGACCACTTCCCAGCCCAGCTGGAGGTAAACCCGACATCGGGGACCACTTCCCAACCCCGCTGGAGGTAAACCTAGAACCGCTCTGGCCATCTCTGCTGGATGGTACTGCTCGGTGAACACCGCTGTACTGGCCATCCCTGCTGGATGGTACCCCACTGGTCATCCCTGCTGGATGGTACCTCACTGGCCAGCCCTGCTGGAAACAATATCCTAGGTAGAGGATTAGTGCCCGCGTAATGTGTTGGTCACACCAAATCCACAAGAACTCTACCAGGGAACAAGAAGGGATGAGAGAAACTCCCCGAGCCTCTCAGGGCAATCACGCTCCAATCCGCTGAGTCACTATTGAAGCGGACTGAGACAACTCATCCCAAAAAGTGGGAAAACACCCACGTTGTATGAGCACACGTAGTCGTAAACGGTGCCACAATCCAGTGAAAAGGGCACAGTACTAAAACCCCTCACAACTGAAGAAACAAAGGAACCAAACCATCTCTGCTGGCCAAACCATCGAGAACAGAACCAGGGGAAACCACTCAACCCTGCTGGTCGAAACCATCGCGAACATGACCAGGGGAAACTCAACCCTACTGGTCAACAATCGTAAACAGAGGGACCCTCTACGTTGCGAGAGGTCAAAGGTACATAAAGCAGAACACGACACATACATGGGGCCCACACGGCGTGTGGCCCCAGGTCAACTCCAACCAAGCGCACAAACGTTCTTAGGTACAAACAACCACATGTACTTCTAAGCGTTCCCGTATACTCCCAGAGTACACCACATTGCCAGCCCTAGGGCTATCGTGCACACGATACCCAAAGTCAACGCGAAGGGCGTAAACGTAACAACTCCAACTTGCCACCACATCGGCCCAGGCACGACCAACTACATCTCTTCAAACATTTACTTCACTCACACAGGAGTGCACCCGATCGCACGCCAATGGTCCGCTACAAACACAATAGGACGAACCACCACCGGGGCACCTTACTTCCTTCTGCGTTTAAATGAGGCCTCAAATGAGGCTCCTCACATCCAAACAGTCTGTACCGTTGTAATCCTCGCGAAAAAACATGCGAGATAGACTATTTACTCACCTTAAACGAATATCCGACGGAAAAGTTTCCAACACCGCCTTACGCCCGAAAGGCATCCCGTGGTCCCGAGGCTCAGCCCCGAAAATAGTCGGGCACATCGCACCATTGTGATCTCCTCAGAAAGACACGTCAAAAGGACTGCTCACTTGAGTGGAACGAATATCCAGAGAAAAAGATGTGTTCCGACATACCGAACATGAGCGGTGCTGCGTGTGACCCACATCCTGGTCCCAAAGCACTACCAACAGATCGCACCGTTGCGATCCTCTCAGAAAAGTACACAAGATGGACTATTCACTTGTCCAAAACGGATACCCGGTGATAAAGCTGGAAATCACCGCCAACTCCCAAAAATGGCCCTCACGGGGCCCGTACCAGTGTGATGGATTAAAGCGGGTGGACTGCACCATTGCAATGCCCTTAGAAAAGCACCCAGGATCGACTATTCGCACGCCCCGAACAGATGTCCGATGAAAAAGTTGTAAAGTGCTGCACGCAGCTCGAAAAGACGGGTCGTGGAGCCCATGCCTCAACTCCGGTTTCAACGCCGGAGACCACCCTGGAAAACTCCGCCTCGGCACCAGGGTCCCAACGCTGCTGACGGCGCTCAAAACGGACATCGGATGTGTCCGCGCCGCCCAAAACAAAAACCCCCGAAAAAACGTCAAACTACTTAAAGGCATGTCGCGCCACCGAGGCCCCCGTTTTGGGAGTTAAAACCCCCGAAACCATCTCAAAATATTCACCTCGAATTAAGGGATGCGTCGCCACAGACGGTGCCCAAAACGGACGCCCTGCAGATGATTTATGATATATAAATTATTTTCATAATAATAATAATAATAATAATAATAATAATAATAATATAAACTTATTTTTTATTATTATTACTATTTTTATATATATTTTTTAAACTAGACTGGCCAGGATGGCCGGTCTTCTTCTACACGCCGCCAGTAGGACCTGCGTTTCACGGGTCCTCATCTCCCAGCAGACCGGCCAAGCGACCGGTCTTCCTCAGTACGCCAGCAGGACCCGCGGGTCCTACTTCCTCCGCACGCCTGAGGCGGCCTCGGGCTCCCCCTCGACCACGGCGGCCGGTGCCCCCTGCAGCGCACCGACGCACCTCGCTGCGGCCCGCACCGTCTCTGCTCGGCCTCCCTCGGCACCTCCGCAGGCGCCTCCTGCTCGCTCGGCCGACGTCGCCTCCCCCGCTCCGCTCGACCGCGAGCACCAGCCGCCTCCGTTGAAGACCCGCTGCGCCGCCTGGCCGCCTCATGCTGCAGGTCGCCCAGACTGCCTCCCCGCTCGCCCGCCGAAGTCCGCAGCCATGCCCGAACGCCTCCCGCTCGACCTCGCCATCCGCTGACCGCCTGGGAGTACCGGACCACCCGCCGGACCGGCCAGAACCGCCGATAAACACCAAAACCCACGGATTTCGGCGGATGATTGCGAGATCCTCGGAACTCGGATTTACAAACCTAAACAGGCGATGGAAATCTCGGAAAAAGTACTACGCATTTATGGGCTTCGTTCGACGATAAAACGACAATTCGACACCTAAATCAACTCGAAAGAAGGATTCAGAATTTAAAACTCAAACAAAATCTCCTACCTGCAGGGGCGTAGCCCGGAGCTTCGTCGTTGATCCGCCAAAGTCGTGCACCACCTTGGGGAGGAGAGGATAGAGGAGGAGATTCTTCCTCTTCTTCGTTGGGAGGGGTTTCATCAGGGAAGAACAAACAGGGGAGGGGGAAGGGTTTAAATAAAGAAAAAAAAATTAATTAAAAAATTAATTAATTTAAACCCCTAATTTAACCCGCATCCGAAACTCTCGACGTGTAACACCCCAAGCTTCCATGGTATGCTTCTCTTTGAATAATACAGTAGTGTGTGTTGTACGCAACTTCGAGTTATAACACACACCACAACCAATCAAATTAGCCGTTATGAATAGTAATACCCACTTTTTGAAATTTTATAAATTTTATCTCTCAAAATGGAATTCATTTTTGGATTCGGAATATCAAAATTATCCTAGGGTAAACTTTTGGAACTTTTCGGATAACTTTTATATTTTGATGAATAGTGAAAATTACTAAATTTTAATTAAAAACAAATTTTTTAATAAAAATAATTAATAGTGATAAATTATGAATTTAAGTGTTTTTAAAGTATATTTAGAATATATTTTTATCATTTAATACAATTTTGGTCATTGGACATAATTTCACATTTAAACCGGACATAAACAACTGTCAATCTTTTGATATTTATTATCTCTTAAAAACACGATTTTTGTTTTAACAACGGGAATTAATTTTAAATTAATTTCTGCCACTTCTGTGTTTTGAATTTGGAAAAATGGATTCCATATTTGGAATCAGGATGTCCAAATTGTGTAAATAGGTAACTTTTATTTTTATACATTTTGAATAATTACTTCGGTAAATATTTTATTTACCATGGTTAAAAGGTAAATCCGGTAAATAAGGGTAAACAATAATATTATAATAATAATAAATTATCCTAAAACATGTCCTAACCTTATTGGTGGATACATGTCCGACCATGGGCATCTTTGGGTCGATTTTGGGACCCCATGGAGCCACTTGTAGGTGATAGGGACACTTTATATTAATTAAGTTAAAGTAAATACAAAAATGACATAAGCATATATCTTTTAGCAAACAAATTTTTACATAGGGTTATATATGTTATATTTTAGACTATAAATATTTATTAAAAATATAAACAGATTTCCTACATAATGGTATTTTATTTATAATTTTTAGACATTAAATAATTTAATTTATTTATGACACAATGATGATGCAGTAATTACTGTATTAATAAAAGATTAAGATAATTGATATTATAAATACCCAAATAAATGTAATTTGAGACTTTTTATAAATTCCAATAATTTTCTAGGTTAATATGACATATTATAATTGTTTATATAATTTTTTTTCGAAGTAATAATGTTGTTATGAATTTATCAAAAACAAAATACCCAATAGTGTCAAAATTGACATAAAAGGGTTTTTTAAAACAATTATTATATTATTAATTGATATTCAATTCCTAAAAATCTAAGGTTCGGCCAAGAGACTTATATCATGATATGTGTATCATTAATGAACCACTTGGGGGTCACTTGGATGTATATAGTAAGTTTATTAACTATATAATATAAAAATACAAAGTGACATGGTAAATGTTAAACTAATTAACTAAGAGTTAAAACTAAAAGACAAGGTTAATATAATGACCCAAAACTATCTAAATTATATTGGTTGAAATTATTTTGACCTATCCCCACCTTATACTTTAAATAATCAACTTTGGAGCCATTAGAAACCAAATATGAATTTATTATAAAATAATATTTTAAGTTTTTCCTAAGGTGCCCCTCACCCCTCTTATAAAAGGGCACTCCCCCTTCTCTCTAATTCACACCTTGTAAGCCATTTGGCTCAGACAAACCCTGAAAAATACACTCTCAAATATCCTCCCTTCATCCTAGAGGCCTTAGTTTGATCATAAAGCTAACCTAAGGATCCCTTTTGATCAAATCAAAAGGAAGAACCCAAAGAAGAGGTAATGATTTCACCACCCTCTTTCAAGTTCCTTTCTTCTTCCACTTCCTTTTTCTTTGTTGTTTACATTATAAAATAATAACTCCAGTATATTATATATACTGTGATGTTATTATAATTATGGTACAACCAAATTCATTATTTTATCCACCATTTGAATGACATGTCACCATACGTGCGTACGTACGACTTACTGTCTCCACGTCGTGGTGTAATTGTTATTCAATACATTATTATTTGGATGGGTATAATAATGATGTGTATTTGATGTAAATAATAAATATAATATGATAAGGATTATGTATATATTATATAACATCCAATTATATAATATATTAATATCAAAAGAATGATATTTTCGCTCGTGCGTACATACGGATTACCGTCTCCACGACGCGATGAGATTCATTTCCAAGTTCACCATTCATCAACGATTATAAAAATATATATTACTAATAAGTATGTAATATATGACATAATAATTCTACTGGATATATATATATTTATATATATAAGTATTTATTTACTTACATATATCTTATTCACTTACTTCCGTTCAATACTATGTAAAAATGAAAACGACGTTTATACGTACGTACAGACTACCGTCTCCATAAACGGTGTTTTCCATTTCATATATACGTCTATTATAAATTTTTATATTCTAAATATATATGATAAATAAATCATGTTTTATATTCTGGAAGTATTTAAATCATGATCTATGTGATACAATCAAGAGTAACAAGTTAAAACACGCACGATAAAGAAAACGATTATTACCCGAAATATCAATATAACATGGAAATTATTATTAAATGGGTAGTATAAAGTCATAAATGAATAATTTATGATATCATAAATATTAATATGGTTCTGGTATAATTTAATAACATACTATAATCTTCATACAGGAGGATAAACGTACCCTCGACTAAAGGAAAGTGCTAGGTAGGGGGTTTTCATCTCACTCCTTATTCCCGTGAGATTCGTGCCATATTGCCACTATTACCTTTTGTGTGGTGTATGTACTACCCATAATTGTATTCTTTATGTAATACAGTTTAATTTACGTGTATTTACATATTCATTTTATGATACCTCTTTCATGGGGTGTATGTTTCGTAAGTTACCAAATTGGTAAGGGTTAATTTCACAATCTCTTTATTATCCGAGGTTGTTTTTACGTAAGTACCTACTGGGACATATTTATTATCCATGTCCATATTTTATGAAAGAGTTTTCAAATGGATTATTTTAAGGTACTTTTTACTAAAACATCATTTCAAATGTTTTAAATATTTATTCTTCTAAATCTTTCTCATTAATGTCCATGTCTTCAAAATGGTTTTTAAGGATTTATTTATACGGACATGAATGTTTTTAAAATGTTAATTCCTTTCAAAAGTTTCAAAGTGATATGGGAAAATTTGATTAAAAAATGTCTTTAAATAACTTCTTTTCCAAATTTTGTGACTTTTAAATGTTTTCATGAAAAAAAGAGATATTTCTCTTAAATAGTTTTGATTTCATCTATGTCAACATCCTTTGATAAATTTTACACTTGTTTGATGTTGATTTATTATGATACAAATTTTCCATATTGTATTTAAGGTTTTTTGATATGTTTGACTATGGATGAGTCATTTTTATGCCATTAATGGCTTATGATTAATGTTTTGACATTTCGTATGCTAGTTTTAATATGAATGTTTATGTTATATTTCATCCTCTTCTTAAGATGAATGTGTTGGACTAGTATGTTCCAGGTTGGGGACCGGTAAAAGTAAGCCCTCCGGGTTGGTGTCCGGTTATTAGAGGCACTCCGGGTTGGTGTCCGGTTATTAGAGGCACTCTGGGTTGGAGTCCGGTTACATAGGCTCTCTAGGTTGGGTTCCAGTGACAGTTATCCCTTAGGTCTTGGCACGAGGCCTTGACACAAAAATTAAATTTCGGCATTATGCATTCCATCATTATGAAAGTGGTTATTGATATTGCATGTGATTATTCGACTAGTAGAATATCCATGTGAATAAGTAAATGACATTATTTCGTTTTATTTCTGCCATATTATGATGAAATTCAAGTTTAAAAGGCTTTTGTTTTAGTTTTACATTGCCTTAAATGTTTATGCTTATTTATGAAAGTTTCCGCTGTATTGTTATCCTTACTGATCATCTGAGCTCACCCCTTTCTATGTTTTATTTTTCCCAGGATTCCAAGAAGTGTATTGTGATTGATATGAAGGGTTAAGCCAAGGGAATAATGGCGTTCATGAAGAATTATTTATGTTGTTTTGTATGTTATGAAGTGTAATGTAACATTCATGTATGTAATCTATTTTCCAAGACTGCTAAACCGATCGGTCCTTTGGGACTTGATTCCTTGTAATCATGTCAATGTATTAAAATAATGCACTGACTCTGGGTAACTGGGGTCGGGGCCTTACATGACGAGGTCGAGGTTAAGCCTCCCCTAAGGTAAACACCACCTACTGAGCACAACAGAGGTCTCATAATTTTAATCTGAGCCTCCGTTCGAAAGTTATTAAACTCAATGCCCGAGTCCGCCAAATTACGAAAACACCCTTGGGGCCATTTTTCGCAGACACCCCGCGCCCACGAAACTTATACCCCTCCTAGGGTAAACGGAATGCTTCGAACTCAACGGTGACCTTAGTTTTCCCATCTAAGCAACCGTTTAAGAGATACTTGAGTTAATCCATTAAACAAATAAATTAATTATTTTATTTATCCGTTTAACGTTCCGTTAACGGGAGAGGGGTCCAAACGTCCCGCGCCGACATGTTTTATGTCGTTCCTAGGGTAAAAACCCCATTTCGGACCCATACATAGACTCAAATTTATGATCTAAAGCACCGATTAGGAGTTATCCCATTTATTTGGCGTTCCCAGTGTGAACACACTGAAAATTTAATTCCAGCCACACCGGGGCTCGGAATCGCACGCCACCTGAAGGCGCTGCTCTGGAATAAAATCAAGAATATTCCAAAGTCTTTTATTACAAAAACAACAGGGTTCTTACATAATTCCCTCATTCAAGCTTTTCATCCCCGAAAAGCAAAACCAGGGAACAACTCAGGATACTAAGCTCGCACCTGGCTCTCCCGTACCCAGAAGAACTCTTGCACAGTCCCGCATCACCGCACACAGACCAAAGGATTTGATCTGTTCATGTGAGGTCTGCCCTTTCCAATGACGTGCATAGGAGTACGCACACATCTCCTCAGGTAATCCATGCAGGAGACATCGTGCACCCACTCCAGACTTTGGGGTTAGGGCAAGGCGGTAGGGAACCTCACCATCCCTTTGCACAGTCTCAAATGTCCTGAAGGACCTCGGGGGTAACTCACCTCCCCGATCGAACCCCTACGTCGCACGCCGTGAATGGAATCACCGTTTGGACCTGGGACAAAGCCCAGTGATTCCCTCCTTCAGAATATCCATATGGTAAAACACCCAAGGATATCTGGTCACGCAAGATTTCATAGTCAATGTCCCACGACCCAGACTCTCTTACACACTCGGAGAGCGAAGGAGTCGACACCATCGACTAGAGAAAAAGGTTCTACACCTTTTACCTTACCAACACAGGGTTACACCGACGCCCCACGCCACCCTGGTAACACCTCAAGCAAGGATCAGGGAGAAAATCATTTCACACATAGAGTCTAACAATTCTACTGCAAAAAGTATAAGAGTTGTAGAGCGAACCTCTTATCACTTCATGCTCTGCAAGATCGTAGACATCCAAAGCTAGCGGCTGTCCGTGGTCCCAACCGTCAGCTCCCAGATCCTGATGTGGATCACCTATTGGTGATGGGAAGACCTCGTAAAGTCATCCCCCACTACCAGTTTCCCCCCGCTCCTATGCAAGTACCACCTCTCTGGGCACCACTGCGATCACAACACTGCCTCTTCCGTAGTGGTTCACCTGCTACCTGCCCGATATTCTTAGCGTGCCTGGTCTGGAAGTCTTGCGCCAGGTGACCTCGGACATCACAAGTATAACACCGACTCTCTTCGGGCTGCACTGGTGCCCTTTGGCGCCACTGTGGTGTACGACCACGCCCCTGAGTCTGGTTATCGGAAAGCCACTTGCATCGAGGTTCTGTCACCCAACACCTGCTAGCTGCGGCAGACATCTCGACTCTGTCGAGCCTACTGCCACCACCAACTATAGAGCATGACGGGAAGCTCTCTGTCACCAGCGCCTGCTCTAGCACCCCGACATATATGGAAATGCACAAGGGTACTATGACAGCACAAATCTCTCTGTGGAGACCCTGCTCGAACCTCCATGCTCAGAAGTTATCGTCATGGACCAAGTCTGGGTAAAAGCGTGCATGGTCTGCGAAACTAGATGCATACTCAGCCATCGTCATCCCTCCCTGCTAAAACCGCAGGAGCTCCTGAATCCAAACAGAGCGTAAGAAGGAGGGGTAAAACTCCTCACGAAACAACAACTAAAAGTCACCCCATGAAAGTGAAGACTCATCAAGAAACTGAGTCACCAGACTCCACCAACGCCAAGATGCTCCGCAGAAAAGGTTGGCAGCCAAAGCCACCATAAGATATGCCGACATTTGCACAATCCTGAAAAGGAAAACCACTGTCTCTAGCCAAACCTCTGCTGCCTGAGGGTCTGGCTCACCACTGAACCTCAACGGTCTCTGCCGCTGGAACTCACGGAGCGCACTCAACCTGTGCTCAAGCTTAGTCTGCTCTACTGAACCTGCATGCTTCTCACCAGGTGGGGGTGCTGCTATCGGCCCACCCAGAAAAAGGGACTCGCATGATGGGTCCTGGACTGAGGCCTCATAGCTCACAGGGTCGTCGTCACAAACCAAAGATGGTATCCTGGTTGACTGTCTTCACTAAGACATCCTGAATGTTATCAAGGAGTGTCGTGGTCAGATGAGAATATATGTATACAACAGTAACAACAATGTGGAGCTGAATCAAGAAGGGAAGTCAAAGACTCAATCCTATGTGATGCACAAACCAATTTTCCCTGCAACAAGTGTATCATCATGCCGAGTCGACAAGTGGGTTATCAGGGTCCTAATGAATGGATACGTCAGCCGTTGCACCATCACTGGACTCCCTGGACTTAGAGCCGCCCTCGAGACACGTTGAATCTGTTTCCCTAGATCCCAACCAATTCCTTTTTAGGGATGTCTGAACAACATCCCAAGGAACGAACCACCTCTGATACCACTTTGTCACGACCCGACCCTACCTGGGCTTGAGCCACAACTACCCCAAGCCCACCTCCATAGGCCAGGGGCTGGAGACCAGCTCTGAAGGCACAACAACTCGGGGAGGCATTTTCCTAAGTACTTGTACACACACACACAACCCACTCAATGCAGAAGTGAAAAGTAAAAGGGAAAGTAAAGTACCAACTGCTATAAATAAACCAAAAAAGTGCATCGACCTCTAATAGTACAAAGCAAGTGCTGAAGGTAAACTGAAAAAGAAAAGGGGCAAACATGCACCCAACCAGAAAAGGTGCCACGACCTGGCAACAGGTAAACAAAAGAAAAACAACTGGAAGGGTCCCCCACCTGGAACCCGACTCTGACCACCATACGCGGTCCCAGCTCTTGATCTCCTAAGCTCTATTGAAGTCATGATCCACCTGTCCGTCATCTACAAGGTCACTCCAAGTGTGGGTAAAGCCCAAGTAGGGGTGAGTATAAAAATACTCAGTAGGATGCCCTGAAGGATCGAGGGAGCAACAAAGGAGGTATTGAAGGGGTGAGCAGTAAATTGAATGGGGAAAAGTAAAGGATTATAACCGGGAGTGCAATAGAGTAATAGTAGAGAGTCCAGATCAACCCAATAAGAGAAAGGAGGTAGACTCGTCCAGACACAAGGAGCTGGAAACGGTGAGAAGATGAACTTCTCGTCTAGTCTTCGCTACCTATAGTAAGAGAGTAGACTCGTCCAACCACGAGAATCTAGACATAGAAAGCACATGGAATGCCCCGCACGTCTTTAACTCTCTTGGAAGGAGAGTATAAAAAACCCAAGAAGTGGGTACTGGAACAAGGTATACATATATATATGCTCTGTCAAGAAACCCGAACAAGATCATAAGGGGATATCCATCCCGTAGCTCAGCTCAAGGAAGTGAGTAGCCAACAGTCCCAGAAGTAAACACCATCGATGCCCAACATCCCGCACGTCTTCCCCGAACTGCAAGTCAAGGAGCTCAAATCACCACACCTTGACACTATCCGCTTTGGGCGGCATTGAATCGCCTGCATGGTTTTAGGTCACGTCACAAGGACGCGTCTCAGTGGGGAAAGCGCCCATTGTACTTGAGAGTTCTGGGGAAACGTCCAACCACACCTCGTCACTGCCCCGCAGTCGAGAGGTCTCCTCAAAGTCGACAGGAGACGCCCTACCCAGCCCCGCTGGAGGGTAATCCCTGGAAGTCGACGGGTTCCCACTGGAGGGAGACCCAGTAAAAGTCGATGGGTACCACACTGCCCAGTCCCATAAAAGGGTAATCCATTGGAGGGAGACCCAGCTAAAGTTGTCGACGAGTCCTAATTCCCAGTCCCGTAAAAGGGTACTCCACTAGAGGGAGTCTCGGAACCGTCATTGGGGACCACTTCCTAGCCCAGATGGAGGTAAACCCGGCATCGAGGACCACTTCCCAGCCCCACTGGAGGTAAACCCAGAACTGCTCTAGCCATCCCTGCTGGATGGTACTGCTCGGTGAACACCACTGTACTAGCCATCCCTGCTGGATAGTACCCCACTGGCCATCCCTGCTGGATGGTACCTCACTGATCATCCCTATTGGAAACAACCTCCTGGGTAGAAGATCGGTGCCCGTGTAATGTGTTGGTCACACCGAATCCACAAGAACTATACCAGGGAACACGAAGGGATGGGAGAAACTCCCCGAGATTCTCAGGGCAATCACGCTCCAATCCGCTGAGTCACTGTCGAAGTGGACCGAGACAACTCACCCCAGAAAGTGGGAAAACACCCACGCTGTACGAGCACACGTAGTCATAAACAGTTCCACAGTCCGGTGAAAGGGGCACGGTACTGAAACCCCTCACAACTGAAGAAACAGAGGAACCAAACCACCTCTGCCAGCTAAACCATTGAGAACATAACCAGGAGAAACCACTCAACCCTGCTGATTGA
Organism: Viscum album; assembly: GCA_963277665.1. Taxonomy (NCBI): domain Eukaryota; kingdom Viridiplantae; phylum Streptophyta; class Magnoliopsida; order Santalales; family Viscaceae; genus Viscum; species Viscum album. The sequence goes on from OY728122.1 coordinate 490,449,466, forward strand.
AACCATCGCAAACAGGACAGGGGGGAAACTCAACCCTACTGGTCAACAATTGTGAACAGAGGGACCCTCTACGTCACGAGAGGTCAAAGGTACGTAAAGCAGAACACAGAACGCACATGGGGACCACATGACATGTGGCCCCAAGTCAACTCCGACCAAGCTCACAAATGTTCTTAGGTACAAAAAACCACACGTACCTCCAAGCGTTCCCGTATACTCCTAGAGTATACCACATTGCCAGCCCAAGGGCTATCGTGCACACGACACCCAAATTCAACACGAAGGGCATAAACGTAACAACTCCAACTTGCCACCATATCAGCCCAGTCATGACCAACTACATCTCTTGAAACATTTACTTCACTCACACGAGAGTGCACGCGATCGCACGCCAAGGGTCTGCTACAAACACAGTAGGAAGAACCACCACCGAAGCACCTTAATTTCTTTTGCGTTTAAATGAGGTATCAAATGAGGATCCTCACATCCAAACGGTTCGTAATGTTGTAATGCTCACGGAAAAATATGCGAGATAGACTATTTACTCGCCTCAAACGGATATCCAACGAAAAAGTCGCCAACACCGCCTTACGCCCAAAAGGCGTCCCGTGGTCCCGAGCCTCGACCCCGAAAATAGTCAGGCGCATTGCACCATTGCGATCTCCTCAGAAAGACACGTCAAAAGGACTGCTCACTTGAGTGGAACAGATATCCGGAAAAAAAGATGCATTTCGACATACCGAACATGAGCGGTGTGGCGTGGGACCCACATCTTGATCCCGAAGCGCTGCCAACGAATCACACCGTTGCGATCCTCTCAGAAAAGTACACAAGATGGACTATTCACTTGTACAAAACGGACACCCGGTGATAAAGATGGAAATCACCGCCAACTCCCAAAACGGCCCTCATGGGGCCCGCACCAGTGTGCTGGATTAAAGCTGGTGGACTGAACCATTGAAATATACTCAGAAAAACACCCAGGATCGACTACTCGCACGCCCCAAACGGACGTCCGATGAAAAAGTTGTAAAGCGTTGCAGGCAGCTCGAAAGACGGGTCGTGGGGCCCACACCTCAACTCCAGTTTCAACGTCGGAGACCACCCTAGAAAACTCCACCTCGGCACCAGGGTCCCAATGCTGCTGACGGCGCTCAAAACGGACATTAGATGTGTCCGCGCCGCCCAAAAAAAAAACCCACGGAAAAACGCCAGACTACTTAAAGGCGTGTCGCGCCACCGAGGCCCTCGTTTCGGGAGTTAAAAACCCCCAAAACCATCTCAAAATATTCGCCTCGATTTAAGGGATGCATCTCCGTAGATGGTGCCCAAAACGGACGCCCTGCGGATGATTTATGATATATAAATCATTTTCATAATAATAATAATTTTAATATTATTATTATTATAAAATTATTTTATTATTATTATATATATATATATATATATATATATATATATTTTAAACTAGATCAGACAGGATGGCTGGTCTTCTTCCGCACGCCTCCAGCAGGACCCGCATTTCACGGGTCCTTGTCTCCCAGCAGACCGTCCAAGCGGCTGGTCTTCCTAAGTACGCCAGCAGGACCCGTAGGTCCTGCTTCCTCCGCACGCCTGAGGCGGCCTCGGGCTCCCCCTCGACCATGACGGCCGGTGCCCCCTGCAGTGTACCGGAGCACCTCGCCGCGGTCCGCGTCGCCTCTACTCGGCCTCACTTGGCACCTCCGCAGGTGCCTCCTGCTCGCTCGACCGAAGCCGCCTCACTCGCTCCGCTCGACTGCGAGCACTGGCCGCCTCCGCTGAAGACCCACCGCGCCGCCTGTCCGCCTCGTGCAACAGCTCGCCCGGACTGCCTCCACGCTCACCCGCCGAAGTCCGCAGCCGCGCCCGAACGCCTCCCGCTCGACCTCGCCATCTGCTGACCGCCTGTGAGGGCCAAACCACCTGCCGGACCGGCCAGAACCGCCGGTAAACACCAAAACCCGCGGATTTCGGCAGACGTTTGCGAGCTACTCGGAACTCGAATTTACAAACCGAAATAGGCGATAGAAAGCTCGGAAAAATTACTACACATTTATGGGCTTCGTTCAAAAATAAAACAGCAATTCAACACATAAATCAACTTGAAAGAAGGATTCAGAATTTAAAACGCAAACAAAATCTCCTACCTGCAGGGGCGTAGCCTGGAGCTTCGTCGTTGATCTTCTAAAGCTGCGCACCACCTTGGGGAGGAGAGGATGGAGGAGGAGGTTCTTCCTCTTCTTCATTGGTAGGGGTTGCGTCAGGGAAGAACAAACAAGGGGGTGGGTGATAAGGGTTTAAATAAAGAAGAAAAATTAATTAAAAATTAATTTAATTTAAACCCCTAATTTAACCCACATCCAAAACTCTCGACGGGGTCGAGGTTAAGCCTCCCCTAGGGTAAACACCACCTCCAGAGCATAATAGTGGTATCATAATTTTAATCTGAGCCTCTGTTCGAAAGTTATTAAACTCAACGCCCGAGGCCGCCAAATTATGAAAACGCCCCTGTGACCATTTTTCACAGACGGCCTGCGATCGCGAAACTTATACCCCTCCTAGGGTAAACGACATTCTATAAACTCAAAGGTGCCCTCAGTTTTCCCATCCGAGCAACCGTTTAAGAGATACTTGAGTTAAACCATTAAACGAATAAATTAATTATTTTATTTATCCGTTTAACGTTCTGTTAACAGGCGAGGGGTCCAAACATCCCACGCTGACATGTTTTATGTCGTTCCTAGGGTAAACACCCAATTTAGGACCCATCCGTACACTCATATTTCTGATCTGAAGCACCGTTTAGAAGTTATCCCATTTATTTGGCGTTCCCAGTGTGAACACACTGAAAATTTAATTCCGGCCACACCGGGGCTCGGAATCGCACGCCGCCTGAAGGCGCTGCTCTGGAATAACATAAAGAATATTGAAAAGTCTTTTATTGCAAAAAAATGGGTTCTTACATCATTACCTCCTTCAAGCTTTTCATCCCCGAAAATCAAAACCAGGGAACAACTCAGGATACAAAGCTCGCACCTGGCTCTCCCGTACCCAGAAGAACTCTTCCACAGTCCCGCGTCACCGCACACAGACCAATGGATTTGATCTGTTCACGCGACGTCTTCCCTTGACGATGACGTGCATAGGAGTACGCACACATCTCCTCAGGTAAGCCACGTAGGAGACATCGTGCACCCACTCCATAATTTGGGGTTAGGGCAAGGCGTTAGGGAACCTCGCCATCCCTTTGCACAGTCTCAAATGGCCCGAAGGCCCTCAGGGGTAACTCACCTCCCTGACCAAACCCCTACGTCACACGCCACTACTGGAATCACCATTTGGACCTGGGACAAAGCCCGATGATTCCCTCCTTTAGAATATCCATATGGTGAAACACCCAAGGATATATGGCCATACAAGATTTCATAGTCGATGTCCCACGACCCAGACTCTCTTACATGCTCGGAGAGCGAAGGAGTCAACACCATCGACTAAAGAAAAAGGTTCTACGCCTTTTACCTTACCAACACAGGGTTACACCGACACCCCGTGCCACCCTGGTAACACCTAAAGAAAAGAGCAAGGAGAAAAGCATTTCACACATAGAGTTTAACAATTCTACTGTAAAAAGTAGAAGAGCTATAGAGCGTACCTCTTATCACCACATGCTCTGCAGAATCGTAGACATCCAAAGCTCGTGGCTGTCCGCGGTCCCAACCGTTAGCTCCCGGAGCCTGACATGGATCGCATAGTGGTGATGGGAAGACCTCGTAAAGTCTCCCCCACTACCAGTTTCCCCCCACTCCTCTGCAAGTACCACCTCTATGGGTACCACTCCGATCACAGTGTTGCCTCTACCACGGTGGTGCACCTGCTGCCTGCCCGATATTCTCAGCTTTCCTGGTCTGTTAGTCTCGCGCCAGGTGACCTCGACCATCGCAAGCATAACTCCGACTCTCTCCGGGATGCACTGGTGCCCTCTGGCGCCACTGTGGTGTACGACCACGCCCCTGAGTCCGATTATCAGAAAGCCACTTGCGTCAAGATTCTGTCACCCGACGCCTGCTAGCTGCGGCAGGCGTCTTTACTCTATCAAGCCTGCTACCACCACCAACTATAGAGCGTGACAGGAAGCACTCTGTCACCAGCACTTGCTCTAGCACCCCAGCATATGTGGAAATGCACAAGGGTACTATGACAACATGAATCTCTCTGTGGAGACCCTGATCGAACCTCCGTGCTCGGAAGTTGCCGTCATGGACCAAATTTGGGTAAAAGCGTGTGCGGTCTGCAAAACTATCCACGTACTCAGCCACCGTTATCCCTCCCTGCTGAAACTGCATGAGCTCCTGAATCCTAACGGAGCGTAAGAAGGAGGGGAAAAAATCCTCACGAAACAACAACTGAATGTCACCCCACGAAAGCGACAACTCTTCGAGAAACTGAGTCACCAGACTCCACCAATTCCAAGTTGCTCCGCGGAAAAGGTTGGTGGCCAAAGCCACCATAAGATCTGCCAGCGTCTGCACAAGCCTGAAAAGGAAAACCACTGTCTCTAGGCAAACCTCTACTGTCTGTGGGTCTGGCTCACCATTGAACCTCAACAGTCTCTGCCGCTGGAACTCGTGGAGCGCGCTCAACCTGTGCTCAAGCTTAGTCTTCTCTACTGAAGCTTCCTATTTCTCACCAGGTGGGGGTGCTGCTACCAGCCCACCCGGAGAAAGGGACTCACATGATGGGTCCTAGACTGAGGACTCATAGCTCACTGGGTTGTTGTCACGAACCAAAGTTGGTGTCCTGGCTAGGTGTCTTCGCGGAGACACCTTGAATGTTATCAAGGAGTGCCGCGGTCAGATGAGCATATATGTATACAATAGTAAAAACAATGGGGAGATGAATCAAGAAGGAAAGTCAAAGACTCAATCCTATGTGATGCACAAACCAATTTTCCCTGAAACAAGTGTCTCAGTATGCCGAGTCTACAAGCGGGTTATCAGGGTCCTGGTGAAAGGATATGTCGGCCGCCGCACCATCACTGGACTCCCTGGCCTGAGAGCCACCCTCGAGACACTTTGGCACTGTTTCCCTAGATCCCAACAAATTCCTTTTTAGGGACGTCCGAACAATGTCCCAAGGAATGAACCACCTATGATACCACTTTGTCACGACCCGATCCTACCCGGGCTCGAGCCACAACTACCCCAAGCCCGCCTCCATAGGCTAGGGGCTGGCGACCAGTGCCGAAGGCACAACAACTCAGGGAGGCATTGGCCTTAGTACTTTTACACACACACGTAGCCCACTCAATGAAGAAGTGAAAAGTAAAAGGGAAAGTAAAGTACCAACTGCTATAAATAAACCACAAAAGTGCATAGACCTCTAACAGTACCAAGCAAGTGCTGAAGGTAAACTGAAAAAGAAAAGGGGAAACACGCACCCAACCAGAAAAGGTGCCACGATCCGACAACAGGTAAATAAAAGAAAAACAACTGGAAGGGTCCCCCACCTGGAACCCGACCCCGACCACCATACGCGGTCCCCGCTCCTGATCTCCTATGCTCTGCTGAAGTCACGATCCACCTATCCATCGTCTACAATGGCACACCATGTGTGGGCAAAGCCCAAGAAGGGGTGAGTATAAAAATACTCAGTAGGATGCCCCGAAGGCTCGAGGGAGAAACAAAGGAGGTACTGAAGGGGTGAGAATTAGATCGAACGGGAAAAAGTAAAAGAGTACAACCAAGAGTGCAGTAGAGTAATAGTAGAGAGTCCAGCTCAAACCAACAAGAGAAAGGAGGTAGACTCATCCAGACACAAGGAGCTAGAAATGGTGAGAAGAAGAACTTCTCGTCGAGTATTTCCTACCTATAGCAGGATAGTAGACTCGTCCAACCATGAGAATCTAGACATAGAAAGCACGTGGCATACCCCACACGTATTCGCCTCTCCTAGAAGGAGAGTATCCAAAACCCAAGAAATGGGTACTGGAACAAGGTATACATATATATATGCTCTGTTAAGAAACCTGAACAAGATCGTAAGGGGATCTCCGTCCCGTAGCTCAGCCCAAGAAAGTGAGTGGCCAACAGTCCCAGAAGTAAAAACCATCGATGCCCAGCATCCCGCACGTCTGCCCTGAACTGCAAGTCAAGGGGTTCAAATCACCACACATTGACACTATCCGCTTTGGACGACACTTACTCGCCCGCACGGTTTTAGGTTGCGTCACAAGGACGCGTCTCGATATGGAAAGCGCCCCTCGTACTTGAGAGTTCTGGGGGGACGTCTAACCACACCTTATCACTGCCCCGAAGTTGAGAGGTCTCCTCAAAGTCGATAGGCGACCCCCTGCCCAGCCCCGCTGGAGGGTAATCCCTGGAAGTCGATGGGTTCCCACTGGAGGGAGACCCAACAAAAGTCGACCGGTGCCACACTGCCCAGTCCTGTAAAAGGGTAATCCACTAGAGGGAGACCTGGCTAAAGTCATCGACGAGTCCCAATGCCCAGTCCCGTAAAAGGGCACTCCACTAGAAGGAGGCTTGGAACCGTCATTGGGGACCACTTCCTAGCCCATTTGGAGGTAAACCCAGCATCAGGGACCACTTCCCAGCCCCACTGGAGGTAAACTCAGAACCACTCTGGCCATCCCTGCTGGATGGTACTGCTTGGTGAACACCGCTGTACTGGCCATCCCTGCTGGATGGTACCCCACTGGCCATCCCTGCTGGATGGTACCTCACTGGCCAGCCCTGCTGGAAACAACCTCCTGGGTAGAGGATCGGTGCCCGCATAATGTGTTGGTCAGACCAAATCCACAATAACTCTACCAAGGAACACGAAGGGATGAGAGAAACTCCCCGAGCCACTCAGGGCGATCATGCTCCAATCCGCTGAGTCACTGTCGAAGCGGACCGAGACAACTCATACCAGAAAGTGGGAAAACATCCACGCTGTACAAGCACACATAGTCATAAATGGTTCCACAATCCGGTGAAAGGGGCACAATACTGAAACCCCTCACAACTGAAGAAATAGAGGAACCAAACCATCTCTGCCGGCTAAACCATCGAGAACAGAACCAGGGGAAACCCCTCAACCCTGCTGATCGAAACCATCGCGAATAGAACCAGGGGGAAACTCAACCCTACTGGTCAACAATCATGAACAGAGGGGCCCTCTACGTCACGAGAGGTCAAAGGTACATAAAGAAGAACATGACATGCACATGGGGCCTACACGACGTGTGGCCCCAAGTCAACTCCAACCAAGCGCACAAACGTTCTCAAGTACAAACAACCACATGTACCTCCAAGAGTTCCTGTATACTCCCAGAGTATACTACATTGCCAGCCCAAGGGATATCGTGCACACGGCACCCAAAGTCAATGCGAAGGGTGTAAACGTAAAAACTCCAACTTGCCACCACATCGGCCCAGGCATGACAAACTACATCTCTTCAAACATTTACTTCACTCACACGGAAGTGCACGCGATCGCACTCCAAGGGTCCGCTACAAACACAGTAGGAAAAACCACCACCAGAGCACCTTACTTCCGCGTTTAAATGAGGTATCAAATGACGCTTCTCACATCCAAATGATTTGAACCGTTGTAATCCTCGTGGAAAAACATGGGAGATAGACTATTTAATCTCCTCAAAAGGATACCCGATGGAAAATTCGCCAACACCGCCTTTGCCCGAAAGGCATCCCGTGGTCCCGATCCTCAGCCCCGAAAATAGTCGGGCGCATCACACCATTGCGATCTCCTCGGAAAGACACGTCAAAAGGACTGATCACTTGAGTGGAATGGATATCCAGAGAAAAAGATGCGTTCCGACATATCGAACATGAGCGGTGCTGCGTGGGACCCGCATCCCGGTCCCAAAGCGCTGGCAACGGATCACACCATTGCGATCCTCTCGGAAAAGTACACAAGATGGACTATTCACTTGTCCAAAACGGACACCCGATGATAAAGCTAGAAATCACTGCCAACTCCCAAAATGGCCCTCGCGGGGCCCACACCAGTGTGCTGGATTAAAGTGAGTGGACTGCATCATTGCATTTCCCTCAGAAAAACACCCAGGATCGACTACTCGCACGCCCTGAATGGACCTCCGATGAAAAAGTTGTAAAACGCTACACGCAGCTCGAAAGACGGGCCGTGGGGCCCACACCTCAACTCTGGTTTCAACGCAGGAGACCACCCTGGAAAACTTCACCTCAGCACCAGGGCCCCAACGCCGCTGACGACGCTCAAAATAGACCTCGGATGTGTCTGCGCCGCCCAAAACAAAAACCCCCAGAAAAACGCCAAACTACTTAAAGGCCTGTCACGCCACCGAGGCCCCCGTTTTGGGAGTTAAAAACCCCCGAAACCATCTCAAAATATTCGACTCAATTTAAGGGATGTGTCACCATAGACGGTGCCCAAAACAGACACCCTGTGTATGATTTATGATATATACATCATTTTCATAATAATAATAATAATAATAATAATAATAATAATAATAATAATAATAATATTATTATTATTATTATTTTTATATATATTTTTTAAACTAGACCGGCCGGGATGGCCGGTCTTCTTCCGCACGCTGCCAGTAGGACCCACGTTTCACAGGTCCTCGTTTCCTAGTAGACCGGCCAAGCGGCCGCTCTTCCTCAGTACGCCAGTAGGACCCGCGAGACCTGCTTCCTCCGTATGCCCGAGGCGGCCTTGGGCTCCCCCTTGACCACGGCGACCAGCGCCCCCTGCAGCGCACCGGTGTACCTCGCCACAGCCCGCATCGCCTCTGCTTGGCCTCACTTGGCACCTCCGCAGGCGCCTCTTGCTCGCCCGGCCGAAGCCTTCTCGCCCGCTCTGCTCGACCGCGAGCACCGGCCGCCTCCGCTGAAGACCTGCCGCGCCGCCTGGCCGCCTCGTGCAGCAGCTCGCCCGGACTGCCTCCACGGTCACCCGCCGAAGTCTGCAGCTGCGCCCGAACTCCTCCCGCTCGACCTCGCCATCCGCTGACCGCCTGGGAGGGCCGAACCACCCGCCGGACCGGCCAGAACCGCCGGTAAACACCAAAACCCACGGATTTCGGCGGACGTTTGCGAGATCCTCGGAACTCGGATTTACAAACCGAAACAGGCGATAGAAAGCTTGGAAAAATTACTATACATTTATGGGATTCGTTCAATGATAAAATGACAATTCAAAACATAAATCAACTCGAAAGAAGGATTCAGAATTTAAAACACAAACGAAATCTCCTACCTGCAGGGGCGTAGCCCGGAGCTTCGTCGTTGATCCACTGAAGCCGCGCACCACCTTGGGGAGGAGAGGATGGAGGAGGAGATTATTCCTCTTCTTCATTGGGAGGGGTTGCGCCAGGGAAGCACAAACAAGGGGGTGGGGAGAAGGGTTTAAATAAATAATGAAAATTAATTAAAATTTTAATTAATTTAAACCCCTAATTTAACCAGCATCCGAAACTCTCGACGGGGTTGAGGTTAAGCCTCTCTTAGGGTAAACACCACCTCCCGAGCACAAAAGAGGTATCATAATTTTAATCCGAGCCTCTGTTTGAAAGTTATTAAATTCAACGCTTGAGGCCACCAAATTACGAAAACGCCCCTGGGGCCATTTTTCGCAGACGACCCGCGCCCGCGAAACTTATACCCCTCCTAGGGTAAAAGGCATGCTCCGAACTCAACGGTGCCTTTGGTTTTCCCATCCGAGCAACTGTTTAAGATATACTTGAGTTAACCCATTAAACGAATAAATTAATTATTTTATTTATTCGTTTAATGTTCCGTTAACGGGAGAGGCGTCCAAACATCCCACACCGAAATGTTTTATGTCATTCCTAGGGATTTCAGACCCTCCGTACACTCGTATTTCTGATCTGGAGCACCGTTTAGGAGTTATCTCATTTATTTGGCGTTCCCAGTGTGAACACACTGAAAATTTAATTCCAGCCACATCGGGGCTCGGAATCACACGCCGCCTGAAGGCGCTGCTCTGGAATAACATCAAGAATATTCCAAAGTCTTTTATATAAAAAAACCAGGTTCTTATAGTGTGAAAGCCCTAATTTCAATTATAAAATAGTTTTTTTAATTTTGTTCATAGAGTGAGACCTATTAGGGTCATGAGTGATCCTAGAAGCGGTTTCCATTGAAATATTGGTCACTAACAACCATTTAACATGTGGTTGTGTTATGGAACTATGAATATGGAGTTGGAATGGGCGACTAATGCTTGAGGCATGAACTTAGGAGTCCTGTGTGGTGTCCTAGACCATTCCTTGGTAAGGAGTAACATAAAAAACGTGGGAGACTAGGGGTGGGATAGCCTAGACACAATACTTTATGTAAGGATCATAAGGGTCGTAGGTGAGAGATAACTTGAGAGGGGATGGGGTGAATCAGAGTGTCAAATCTTTTCCCAACTTATACACGTTTCCTTAAAACTCTCACTACCTTACTTGGATCATGGCCTCTTAATTATAAATGTCACTAATTTTTCTCATCTTTAAAATGTTGATCCAATTGCCCCCGCAGTTGGTTGGGGTGGTACGAGTGGGTTGGGGTTTGGGGCATGGTCACAGGGTCAAGTCTCCAGACCAACAGATTTACCTACAGTTTTTTATAGCGCGTGTGAGCTGTCGTTGGAGGTTGTACCTAAATATAATGTTGATCCAATTATCATATGTACTTGATCAACCTTTAGCGCATATAATTTAATTCATTTGACCCACTTTTTGTCTTGCGGAAATATAAACAAGCATGCACACATACACACTGGGTTAATCCAATGAGCATGTGATCAATAATGTCCTGATGCACCAAAAAACTAAGCTTGCTGCTTGTGTGGGATTTAGGCTTGATTACTTTTGTCTAGGGTCACTCCCCTTACAATGGTTTGGGTTTATGAACTATTATCCTAGGATCACTTCCTTCACAATTCATTATTTCACTCATCTATTCAAAGAGAAAACAAAGCTTGGAACGCAGGCCAAAAACAATATCACATATTTTTTTTGATTTGCATTGAGTGTAGGTCGGTGCTCTTTGAATCTACAGGATGCTCCTTAAAAAATATATAATGAAACTATACTTGAACAAAAACTTCATCATTCTTCCATAAGATGCCATGTAATCACTTTCTCCTTTTCCTTTGGCAGGACATTCAATGAGTGCCAAGCCTCCTTCTTTTTCTTACTTTGTAGTTGTGTAACAACAATTTCCTTTTTCTCTATGAAATTCAGAAAATCAATGTGCCACAATTCTTAGACTTTTTATTGAACTTCCATGAGAATTAATATATAATTTTCTATTGGGAATGTAAATCCTAATTAAAATGATCAAAAAGAGAGAAAATAGCAGTGGTTTCGGAAGTTCCTATGATTGTTGAAGTTAAGTAAGTAACAACAGTTTTCCTTTTGAATTCTGAAATGAGTTTTTTTTTGGAGTGAGGGTGTTTCAAAAGGGGTTATTTCGATGTACTAAGGTTCAAGTGGTCTAGTTCTGGAAGTTTTAGTTAACTCTTTTATGTAAGATGGGATGTTCGGTTTTGTTATGAAGAGTTTGTTGGTTTACCAGAAGAGGCAGTTTTAAAATTATTATAGGAGATCAATAGTTGGAACAATGGAATGGGTGGAAGCCCAAATATTTTGGAGGTCAATGTAACTATATGATCAGATGACTCCCTCTACGGGGGAGGGAGGCACTGAGTGTATGGGATGTGAACGAACTAATATTACTTGTTCTGGTAATCTAAAGTGACTATTTAGTTTCTAAGTTATAATATTTCTTTTAGAGAAATGAAATGTTGCAATATTTCTCCAATGGATGTAAGACTATCATTCTGAACCATGAAAAACCAAAGTATTCTTTATCTTCTTACATTTAAATTACATTGTATGAATGTTATATCTATTGGAGTGAACATGGATAAAGCGAGGTTCAACTTAATGCAGTGATTTGGGTGAATTCTATTTCTACCATGTTCTAGGACATTGAGTTGGGAGAGTTCCTTCTGAAATAAATTTTCACTAGGTGATTCTAGAATGAATGCTTTTGTTTCACTTCTGGAGGGTCATTTGAGGTTGAGGGAATTCTCTATAAGTGGTATCATAGGAAGGTTCTCAATAGGTTCAACAGTTTTCTCAGTTCAGGTAACATTCTTTTTCTCATACATTTTTTGAATTTCAGTGGGAATCATTGTTTTTTAGAAGGATGGAACCAAAAGAAGGAAAGGTTCATATGTACAAGTTCAATGGAAAAGATTTTAGTTTATAGAAAATAAAGATAGAATATTCTCTCATTCATAAAGATCTAGATCTTCTGTTAAAGGGTATCAAACTAGAAGCAATGAAAAATGGTGAATGAGAATAGCAGGACCAGTAGACACTTGGCTTGATACAAAGGTAATATTTGCAGATGATGTTTGGGTGATTTCAACTTATCCAGGATCCAAATGAAGTCTATAAAGGTAATATTTACAGATCATGTTTGGGTGATTTTTTTATTATCATCTTTACCAGATTCATGGTAATCCATGATTATAGATTTGAGTAGTCCAAGTGTAAAAAATGAGTTGGTATTCACTGATGTTTGAAACTTGATTCTCAATGAGGAGATCCAAATAAAAGAGAGTGAAACATCATATCATGAAGTATTGAATATGGAAGGAATAAGATGATCACCTCATCAAAATAATTGAAATCAGTCATAGAGTAAATCAAGGGAGAGAAGTAGAGGAAAGTCTTCCAGAAGTGAGCTCATATATTGACACTATAGAAAAAGAGGTCACCTTAATAAATATTGTCATGATAGAAAGATAACTACAAGAAGGAATTATTTTGGAGGGATGAGTGTTGCAACATAAGGTAGTGAAAATCTACTTGAAAATGTTTCTACACAAATCTTGGATTATAGATTTTAGAGCTTAATCCCATTCCATAGGACAGAAAGGGTGTTTATCAAATTATCTTTCTGAAAAATTTGGTAAAGTTCATCTTACCGCTGACAAATCTCTTGATATTATAGGAAAGGGAGAAGTGAAAATTCAGTTGAGGAATGAAAATTTTCTTATACTTAAGGAAGTTTGACATGTTCCAAGACTTCATAAGAACCTGATTTTAGTGGGTCAGCTAGATGAAGCATGTCTCATAATGAGATTTATGTAAGGAATTTGTAAGATAACTTGAGATTCTCTTATCACAACCCGAGTTATAAAAGATGGGTCATAGTATCTGACCATAAGAGAAGTGGGATATACTATCATGAACAAACCCAGATTACCCAAACCATCTATAACTCAAATCAATGTTGACACTACCCAAAGGTAATTCCTGATCCCTATGGGTTGGTGATAAGAATCTGGGCATCAAGAACTACCTTTAGGAACAATTTTTCACAAATAAATTGAAACAAGGTGATAAAAATATAGTATAAAGTTAGTATAATAAACAAATACAACAACTAAAAGGTACAAGCATCAGGAGAAACAAGTGCCAAAATACAAAGAAAAACCAAAGTACTCAAAAATCACAAGACCAGATGTAACAACCCAAAATTTTATCAATGAAATTTATCTTCTTATGTTTGTTTTATATAGTATGAATCATATAAAACCACATAGACAACACAATATAATCTTTATAAATGAATAATAAAATAAATAAGAGGCATTTCTAGATGTTAAGAAACCTATACCGATGAAATAGTAACTTGCCCTTAGGAATAGTAATATGACCCTTCTCAATAGTAAATCTGACTAATGAATAGTAACATCACCCATGAAATTATAAATAAAACTTATGCATCTCATAAGTGAAAGTTTGATATAATTATATCATAGTAAAAGTAAGTGTATATTTTAAAAATTAATATTTAAGTGTTGGTATTTTTATAAGTCATAAATATTTAATTAAAATTTTATAATTAATAAAATTATTTAAAAGAAAATTAATTTTCATAAAATGGATTCATAAATAAATATTTTTTTTGTTTTATGATTTTAGGATAATTTTATGAGACAATAGTTAATTTTTGGAAGTGTTATAAAATCAATTTTAAATTTAAAATCTGTATTTTTCATGTAAATAATGATTTTATTTAAAAATTAAATTTCACATATTTAGAAAATTATTTTGATAAAATTGATCCCATTTTTGAATTATAAACATTGATAAATTGTTATGGTGATTTTTTTTTATTTTTATAAAATACTTGAATTTTTGGTGAATAGAAAAATATGATAATTTACGATATAAATACATTAGAAGCTAAAAATACTATTCCTTGAGTAATTAATGATGTAAGAACCATAATCTCAAACTTTAATTAATTATTTTAATATATTTTATGATAATTCTCAAACTATTTATAGTCTTGATCCAAAATAATAAACAAATGAATAAGATATTCAAAAACCACACCTCTTCTCCACTATAAAACTCACCCTCACCCTCACCCCCTCTTCTCTTCACTCCTATAAGCCTTTAATCTTGTCAAATTTCTTACCAAATCCTCTTACCTAGTCTATCCCCACATACAAGATCTCTTGTTCTTTCCAAAATACCAAAATTCCTTTCCTTAAGGAGGTTCTCAAGGTGGATAATTCAAGAGGTAAATCCTCTTCCTATTTAATTTAATTTAATTTCCATTTATTTTATTTTATTATTCTCTCCTAAAATCATCAATAAAAATGATCATGATAACTACAGTATCATATATATACTAGAATTATATCATTTTAATTGAACCTCCATTATCAATCTCCTTACACTCTCTCTATTTTATTTAAAAAAAAATGAAATCATCGTCCGGGCGGTGCCGATTTATAACCTTTGTGGACGACGAACTTTCATTCTTTAATTTCTCCTTCAATCCTAGTCATGAAACCATATTTTATGATTTAACTAGATTATAAAATATGTTTTATGTATTATTTAATTTTATAGAATTAGTATATATACATAATACTAATTCATATGACAAAACTAGCTCGAGATGATCAAAATATCACTATAATAATCTAAATGATTATTACTAATGTTTTATCTAATAACTCATATTCATACCATATAATAAAATGAATTATATAACCATTTAATATTCTATATGTTAATTAGTATCATATAAATTCAATTCTGTAGAATTATACCCATTCCACATGAAATTTCATACTCATATACAAGTATACCGACCGTGAAAACCAAGGAAATGAATGCTCCTGAGCGATACATTTGTATTTTATAACTCATTAAAAAGTACATAAATAAACTTAATAAAATTATAATAAATAAAATAAATATATAAAAGGTTCTAAAATAACTAGTTAATGGATTTAATTTGATTATCCAGAAAATTAAGGTCAAGTGCAGAATACATTCAGACATAAGGTAAGAGTTTCTACCAGAATCTCCATTTTATTTCAGGTTACTCTTTTTCTCTATTTACCCTAATGAAATTCTTAATTATTCTCATTAACTACTCATAAATTCTATTATAATGTTCTATATATATGTACCAATCATAATCCTTCTTTATTTTATGGGGAATTACATGTTTTAAAAGGATCTTTCTCAAGTTCTTCCCAATAAACAAGCCCGGTTCAAGGGAACTTCTCAAATTATCACCTATTTTCAAGTGCACTATATAATATGTTTTAATCTAACCTTATTTTTATAAAATCACTAATTTTATTATAAAAAAACTATCTTATTTTACTTCTGGTTTTATACAATTTTTTTTCCAAAAGAACTCTTCTTTCTAAAGTAAAAGAGTATTTTTCAAGTATTACTCAATGATTTTGTAAGAACATTTTCATCTATTTCAAAAAAATTGTTGATTATTATGTTTAATTGGGATTAATATTTTATGATACCATATACCATATTTTATTTAAGGGTTATGATTATTTTGACTATGGATGTGCTATCTTGATACCATTCACCATATTACTCTGAATGGTTGGTGTTTATGTTTACTGATTGGAGAAAGTTATTTACATTTCATATGTTAGATTCAATATGAATGTATATGTTCATTATGTTTCTCCCCTTTCATATAAGGAATTAATTGGACTTATTAAGTGTCGTGTGAGGCCTAATATATCCTCAAGGTGCATCGGTAGGTCTCACAAGACAAACTAGTTTGGGTTTTTACCTGTTTATGTATGGTCTTGGCATGAGGTCTTGACAGTATGGTTATGATGTCCCAAATTATGCATTACCTCATTATGAAACTAGTAATTGATAGTTGATATGATTATTCGACTAGTATAATATCTATGGGTATGTTTTACTATGACATTATTTATTTATCTTTTATTCCTACCATATTATGATCAAGATTATGTTTTAATGACATGTGTACTTTTATTTATTAACCATTCCTTATTACTTATGCTTACGCTGTATTAATTACCCTTACTGATCATATGGGCTCACCCCATTCTTATGTTTTATTTTTCCCTAGGATGTGAAGAAGTATATTATGAATGACTTTCAGGGATAATCTAGGAGTTATGGATGTTTACAATGAAATTTAAAAATTATATTTCCTTTCAAGTTGTAATGTTGAAATTATGTATGTATCTTTTTTTTCAAAGATACTAAACTATTTGGTCCTTTGGGATATAAATTCCTTGTAATCATACTAATTTATTGAAGTAAGGAACCAGCTTCAGGAAACTAGGGTCAGGGTTTTTATAGTTGGTATCAGAGGAAGTTTAGTAGAATACTTGGAAACTAGATTTAGAAAATGTAGATTTGTGAAGAAACCCTAAGATAGACTTTGTGGATAAGAATACAAGATATCCTATAATTTTTTTATGTTATATATTATATGTATATTCCTAGAAATACATCCCTTTCTGGATACTACAAGTGGACTTGATTCCGGAATAGATGTACCTAGGAGTAACAACTCTAACAAGGTGTTCTGGGCCTGACTCGGGGTAACCTGGTACACAACAATGGGCCTTAATGCGCACTTGGTTTAACACTCCTGGGGATATTCTTAGTATAATTAAAATTTTATTTACAAACCATTATTAAATATTTAATTGTAAATATGTCCCCAAAGTAACCATGCTTATGATTATGATATTAGACATGCACATGATTTTCATTTATGTTAAGTATTTTACTAGTTCGACATTATACATTGTGATTCATAACCTAATTTAGTGTATGTAATTATTTAGAAATGGAACCTAGTGGAAGTAATGGAAACCACATGAATGCGCATATACCATGTAGGGATTTCCCTCCTATGTAAGATAATGATGTTGGTTCTGGAGCTGTGACTGTTGTTGAACAACTTATAACTATACTATGACAACTAACTCAGGTTATGAACAATAACCTTACCTGTATGGAGCATCCTTAACCACAACATGGAGGAGTAATGTCATACCTCTTTATGCTACAATAAACTCCATAATTTAATGGGACTACAAACCCATTTGTAGTAGAGCAATGGATAAATTCTTTAGAGAAGATAGTTCTCTCCTTAGGATGTAATGAAAGGGAGAAGGTTATTATGGAAATTTATCATCTTTCAAGAGATGTAGATCAATGTTGGTCATTGATTCAAAACATTAAATAGTATTAAGAAATAGAAAAAATGGAATAGAGTTAATTTAAAGAACTTTTCTTTGAAAAATACTTTCCTCATGAACAACGAGTGGATATGGAAATACAGTTTCTGAGTCTGAGAAAAAAAGAGGATGAGAATGTTGTAAAGTATGAATCTAACTTCACAAGGTTATAAAGGAATGTTGTGGACTACATATGCAACCCAAAAAGTAATATTGATATATTATTTTATGGTTTAAATTCATTCCTCCGGTGGGCACTGGTCTTCAAAAATTTCTCATCATATGAAGATATAGTCTAATGTGCTATCAAGACAGAAAAATAATTATATAAGTCATATGACTTTAAAGTAAAGCAAGAGAAGAAGAGGGATGTTGAACACTCTGTAAAAGGAAATAAGGAAATTGGGAAGAAGGTAAGAGTTTACTTTCCACCCTATAGTAATTGTGGGAAAATCACCCCGGTACTTTCTTGAATGGAATGAGTGTTTGTTACAAGTGTAGAGAAGAAGTCCACCAATATCTTGATTATAAGGGAAAGAAATAAGATTCCAAATATTCAATGCTATAATTGTAAATATATGAGACATTATGCACATGAATCCCATAATCATCAAGGAAACTTTCTCCAAATAAGGAAAAGGGACCAAGACCAAGCTTATGTGATCACAATTACTGAGGTTGAAATTTCTAACGATGTGGTGGAAGGTACTTTAATCATTTACTCAAACTTAGAAAATGATTTATTTGATTCTGGATCATTGAATTATTTTATATCTTCCTAGTTTTTCATGAAAATTAAATATTTACAATTTTATTTAATAATGGATTTGTCAGAAAAAACTCATAAGGGAAGTATCGTTGCAACAAAGATGTGTCAATTAGTCCCCCTTATAACACATAAATGTGCTTTAGTTTCTGAAATTATCATAATACCCATGATTTAATTTGATATAATTATCATTATGAATTTGATTTCAAATTATGATGTGAAGATTTATTGTAAGAAGAATGAAGTTACATTTTTTGAGAAAGATGTAGAGTCCCTTATCTTTAGAGTAGAAACATCGCCATCTGATTCTTATCTAGATCGACCCTCAGTAGCTCTAATAAATTCAATTCTTGGAGAGGAAAAAGATGCAATATCTATGGGTGAGGAAAGAAATGTTCAAAATTAGTATGTACCTATTATTCAAGAATACATTGATGTATTTCCAGAGGAGTTACCTTGACATCCTTCGGAGCGGGAAATTGAGTTTTTCATTGATTTAATTCCTGGTGAAAGGGCTATATCAAAAACTCCTTATAGAATGGCCACCATGGAATTAGTGGAGCTGAATAAAAAACTAGAGTATTTGATTTGTAAGGGGTTTATTCTCCCTAGTGTTTCTCCATGGGGAGATCCTATTCTTTTCGTTAAGAAAAAATATGGATCTATGAGGCTGTGCATTGACTACAGGGAGATCAATGATATTATGATAAAGAAAAAATATCCTCTTCCTCAGATTGATGATTTATTTGATCACATTCATAGAGAAAAATATTTTTCAATGATCTAAATTTGATCTAGATATCATCAGTTTCCTATGAGAAATGAAGATATTTCAAATACAACATTTTGAACTAGGTATGGTCATTACAAGTTTACAGTAATTCCTTTTAGACTGAATAATGCACCCTCTGTTTTCATGGATCTAGTGAAAAAAGTTTTTAAGGAATATATTGATGAATTTTTTGGGGTATTTATTGTTGATATATTTATATACTCTAAAATCTATGAAGATCATGAGAATCACTTGCGCATTATTCTGAAAATTATTAGAAGAAATGAGTTATATGGGAAGTTTAGCAAGTGTGAATTCTGGCTTCAAAACGTTTCTTTTCTTAGCCATATTGTCTCTAAGGATGAGATCTTAATTGATCCAGTGAAGAAAAAGGAAATTTAGGAATGGCCCACACCAATGAACATAACCGAGATATATAGTTTTATTGGTTTAGTAGGCTATTATCGGCGTTTCATCCAAAACTTCACCCGATTAGCTAACCCGTTAACCAAGCTTACATGTAAAGGGGTTAAGTTTGTATGAACACAAGAATGTGAATAATTTTTAAAAGAATTGAAGAAAAGGTTATTGAATTCTCCAATCTTGACTCTACTACTGAGAAATGTTGGATTTTTGATTTATAGTGATGCATCAAAGAAAGGACTTGGCTGTGTCCTTATGCAGAATGATAGAGTTATTACCTATGCATCAAGGTAGTTAAAAACTCATGAAAAAAACTATCCAACTCATGATATTGAGTTAGTAGCTGTAATATTTTCTCTAAAAATATAGATACATTATCTCTATGGTGAAAGATGTGAGATATATACAAATCACAAGAGCTTGAAATATATCTTCTCACAAAAAGAACTCAACATGAGGGAAAAGTGATGGCTAGAACTAATCAAGGATTATGATTTTTCAATACACTATCACCCAAAAAAGGAAAATAAGTTAGTTGATTAATTAAGTAGTAATGATCATGGAGTTATAAACAAAATGAGTATTGAAAGGGATCCTTTGTACACAGATCTTGCAAAGATGGATATGAAAATTATCAAGGAAGGTGAAATATCATTACTTTTTCAATTGGTTCCCAACCATATTTATTATAAAGGATTAAAAGTTCTCAGTTTAATGATGAGAATATTCAAAAGAAAATTAAAGGTGTGAATGATGAGAAGTTGGATGACTTTGTGTGTGAGGATGAAATTATGAAATTTGGGAAGATGCTTTGTGTTACCTCTATACCAGAGCTAAAAATGGAGTTATTGGATGATGTTAATAGATTTAATTTCTCTATAAACCCTATTAACACTAATATGTATAGATATTTGAAGGAAAATTTCTGGTGGGATAACATGAAGAGGGAAATTGATGATTATATATCAATATGTTTAGTCTTTCAATAGGTGAAGGCTGAACAAAAACATCCTAGAGGAGTCTTGCAATCTCTTCCTATTCCTACATAGAAATGGGATGAAATCACTATGGATTTTGTCATTGTATTACCAAAAAATCTAATAAGGAATGATGCAATAAGAGTGATTGTTGATCGACTTACTAAATCTACGCATTTATACGCTATATGAGAGGATTTTCCACTAGATCGCCTTGCACAGACCTATATTAATGAAGTTTTAAGACTTTATGGAGAAGCTCTCTAAATTGTGTATGATCATGATCCATGATTTACATCAAAATTCTCGAAAAGTCTTTAGAAATCTTTGGATACTGAGCTTCGTTTGAGTACTACTTATCACCCTCAAACTGATGGGTAGTTAGAAAGGATGATCCAGACATTAGAAGACATATTGATATCATGTTCACTTGATTATAAAGGTATGTGGGATTAATATTTACTTTTGATAGAGTTTTCCTACTATAATAGTTTCCATTCTAGTTTTAAAATGGAACCATATAAAGCATTGTACAGAAAGAGATGTTGTGCACTGACATGTTGGGATGGATTTGGTGAAAGAAATATTATAGGCCCATAGCTTATGGAGAAAAAAAACAATGAAGGTAAAGAATATTAAAACCCATATCAAAGATGCTAAAAGTATGCAAAATAGATATGATGATAATTAAAGGATTTGAAATTTCAAGTAGGAGATAGCGTTTTCTTGAAAGTATCTCCATGGAACGGTGTTATAAGATTTAGAAAGAAAGGGAAATTGAGCCCTAAGTATATTAGTCCTTTTGAAATTATAGAGCGAGTTAGAGATATGGATTATCATTTAGAGATTCCACCTATCCTTTCTAAAGTACAAAATGTGCTCTACGCCGCATTGTTGAGAAAGTACATGCCAGACCCAACACATGTACTCACTTCTGAAGGTATCTAATTAGAACCTGACTTATCTTACTATGAAGAGCCTATCCAGATTCTAGACACTAAAGAATAGGTGTTGAGGAATAGAATGACTCAATTGGTAAAGGTACTTTGTAAAAATCATAAAACTGAAGAGGTGATATGGGAGCTTGAGGATCTTATGATGAAGAACTACCCAAATTTTTTGTTAGGTGACATTTTGGAAATTTCAAGGATGAAATTTTTATAAGAGAGGAGAATGTAACAACCCAAAATTATATCAATGAAATTTTACTTATGTTTATTTTATATAGTATGAATCATATAAAACCACATAGAGAACACAATACAATATTTAAAAATAAATAATAAAATAAATAAGAGGTATTTCTAGACGTTAAGGAACCCATACCGATGAAATAGTAACTTTCCCATAGGAATAGGAATATGACCCTTATGAATAGTAAATCATCCTAATTAATAGTAACCTCACCCATGAAAGTATAAATAAAATTTAGGCATCTCATAAGTGAAAGTATGATATAATTATATCATAGTAAAAGTAAATGAATATTTTAAAAATTAATATTCAAGTGTTGGTATTTTTATAAGTCATAAATATTTAATTACAATTTTATAATTAATAAAATTATTTAAAAGAAAATTAATTTTTATAAAATGGATTCATAAATCAATATTTTTTTTCCTTATTATTTTAGGATAATTTTATGAGACCTTAGTTAATTTTTGAAAGTGTTATAAAACCAGTTTTAAATTTAAAATATGTATTTTTCAAGTAAATAATGATTTTATTTAAAAATTAATTTTCACATATTTAGAAAATTATTTTGATAAAATTGATTCCATTTTTTAATTATACATGTTGAAAAATGGTTATGGTGAATTTTTGGGATCTGTCTAAAATACTTGAATTTTTGGTAAATAGTGAAATACGACAATTTACAGTTTAAATACATTAAAAGCTAAATACATTATTACTTGAGTCATGATGATGTATGAACCATAGTATAAAACTTTCATTTATTATTTTAATATATTTTATGATAATTCTTAAACTATTCATAGTCTCAAGCCAAAATAATAAACAAATGAATAAGATATTCAAAAATCACCCCTCTCCTCCACTATAAAAACCACCCTCACCCCCCTATTCTCTTCACTCTTATAAGACTTGAATATTGTCAAATTTATACAAAAATAATCTTCCCTAGTATCTCCCCACATCCAGGAGCTCTTATTCCTTCCAAAAGACCAAAATCCCTTCCCTTAAGGAGGTTCTCAAGGAGGATAATTCAAGAGGTAAATCCTCTTCCTATTTCATTTAATTTAATTTCAATTTATTTTATTTTATCATTATATCCTCAACTACTATATCTAAATGATAATGATAAATATATTATCATATATATACTAGAATTATATCATGTTAATTGAACATCCATCATCAATATCCTTACACTCTATCTATTTTATTTTAAAAAAATGAAATCATCATCCGGGAAGTGCCGATTTACAACCTTTATGGACGGTGAACTTTTTTTCTTTAATTTATCCATAAATACTGATCATGAAACCATTTTTTATGGTTGAAACAAATTATAAAACATTTATTATGTCTTATTTAATGTTATGGAACCTGTATATATACATAATACCAATTTATATGACAAAACTAGTTTGAGATGATCAAAATACTGTTATAATAATCTAAATGGGTATCACTAATGTTTTATCTAATAACTCATCTTCATACCATATAAAAAAATGAATTATATGACCATTTAATATTTTTTATGTTAATTAGTACCATATAAATTCAATTTTGTAGAATTATAGCCATTCCACATGAACTTCCATACTCATATACAAGTATACCGATCGTGAAAACCAAGGAAACGAATGCTCCTGAGCGATAAATTTGTATCTTATAACTCATTAAAAAGGCCATAAATGAACTTAATAAAATTATAATAAATAAAATACATATATAAAAGGATATTAATTAATTAATTAATATATTTAATTTGATTATCCAGGACATTAAGGTCAAGTGCAAAATACATTCAGACAAAAGGTAAGGGTTTCTACCTGATTTCTTTCGGGTTACCCTTTTTCTCTATTTACCCCAATTAAATTATTAATTATTATTATTTATCCTCATAAATTCTATGCGAATTTTCTATATATATGTACCAATCATAATAATTCTTTATTTTATGGGGAGTTACATGTTTTAAATGGATCTTTCTCAACTTTTTCCCGATAAACAAGCCCGGTTCAAGGGAACTTATCAAATTATTACCTATTTTCAAGTGAAATATATAATCTATTTTAAGCCACTATTATTTTTCTAAAATAAATCATTTTATTATGAAAAAAATATCTTAGTTCACTTGTGGTTTTATATAAATATTTTTCTAAAAGAACTCTTCTTTGTAAAGTAAAAGACTATTTCTCTCAAGTATTACTCAGTGATTTTATAAGAGTATTTTCATCTACTTAAACACTTTTGTTGATTCCTATGTTTAATTGAGATTAATATTTTATGATATAATCTACCATATTTTATTGAATCGTTATGATTATTTTGATTGTGGATGTGCTATCTTGATACCATTCACCATATTACTTCAAATGGTTAGTGTTTATGTTTACTGATTGGAGAAAGTTATTTACATTAAATATGTTAGATTAAATGTGAATGTATATTTTTATTATGTTTATCCCATTTCATATGAGGAATGTATTGGAATTAGTAAGTCTTGGGTGGGGCTTTCTATATCCCCTCGGTGAATCGATAGGTCTCACTAGACAAACTAGTTTGGGTTTTTACCCATTTATGTATGATCTTGGAACAAAGCATCGAAAGTATGGTTATGATGTACCACATTATGAATTCCCTAATTATGAAACTAGTAATTGATACTCTATGTGATTATTCTACTAGTAGAATATCCATAGTTATGTTTTATTATGGAATTATTTATTAAACTTTTATTCCTACCATATTATGATCAAGATTATGTTTTAATGGCATGTGTACTTTTATTTATTCACCATGAATTATTACTTATGCTTCAATTGTATTACTTACCCTTACTGAGTATCTGATCTCACCCCTTTCTTATATTTTTTTTTTACCTAGGATGTGAAGAATTATATTATGAATGACTTGCAGGGATAATCTAGGAGTTATGGATGTTTGGAATTTATATATTATATTTCCTTTGAAGTTATAATATTAAACTTATGTGTGTATCTTTTTTTACAAAGATACTAAACTATTCAGTCATTTGGGATATGAATTCCTTATAATCATAACAATTTATTGAAATAAGGCACCATCTTCAGGCAACTAGGTTCAGGGTATTTACACCAGACTCCATGTAACATGATGTCACATCCAGACTCCCAAACCCCACTAATAAAAAGAATCACCATCTCCCTATGACACCTTTCCCTTACCTACATCAGATAAAATAAATTTGGTGTGAGAAAAATATCATAGTGGGACCCCACTAAGTGTTTCATAAGAATAATTTATATAATAAACCAATAATTATCAAATAAAAAAAGATAAGTCATGTGATATAGTTTTATACAATTCAATATGAATCATGGATAAATCACCCCAATCACAATTTAACAAAACACACTAAATAACCAATTTTCAAAGCAGTTCCATAAACATTCTAAATATACTTTTCAAAGATTATAAATAAAGAAAAAAATCCCATGGTATCATTAGTTAAAGGTCATTGAGTATCCTTATAACAATATTGTTATCAGTATGCTACCTGGTGTGTATATTACCCTAGCAGAACTAGTCTAGGGAGTAAGACTATGCTCCTGAGAGAAGATCCTTGCCATAACTTAGGAAACCCAATGCACAAATTACTCTAGTAGAATAAGTCTAGGGGGAAATATTACATCCTCGAAGATGGATCCCTACCTCATCATCGATCATATTCGATTTTATCACATTAGACTCATACAATGGGAATTTTATCTTTAAAACCACACAAAACATGATTTGAAACCATAACTATTAATAACACTAAGGGGAAACTCCATTTTCAAAACCATAACCAAAACAAAAAAATTTCAAAAAAACATTACTCATTCCCTTTTAAAATAATTTTAAAACCATTTCCACAGTAAATCTATAACTCATACTTTACAACCATTTTAGCAACCAAATTCAAAGAGAAATCAATAAAGGTTTTAAGAATAAAGCCGAATCATGAAACCACCCACCTTGAAACACTTAGAAAATCAATGAACATAGGTAAATAACAAGATAAGATGATCTTAGGGAATTATGATTCATGAAGAGATCCTAGATCAATAATTCCAAATCATAAATCTCTAAATTGATATGATTTAGAATGAATAAAACCAAAAGGAGAACTTACAACCATGATTCCTGATCAACCCATCGTGTGGATTGAAGATATGATCAAGAACCATCAATTTCACAATGAATCTAGAAGAAATTATATTATAAAATTGGATCAATAATACCCACCATTTCAAAAATTGATCTATAGAGAGAAACATGAGGAATTGGAAGAAAAAAGATATTTAAGTCCAAAACGAAGATCAACTTACCAAGAGATGAACAAGACTTCTAACAATGCATTGATCCGCTAAGGAGTTGAGTTCTGAGATCCAAATATGTCTTAAGATATCCTAAAAGTCAAATAATTCTAATTAGGATAGAATATGGTAGATTAATAATTTGAGTGGGTGTTTTGGGTGGAGAAAAATATGATACTACCCTTCACTTATCGGCCGATAATAGTGCCACAAACTGGATGATGGTTCTAGGAAGAATGCCTACACCATTGGGCACCCCACTAACTAGTCGATGGGATTCATATAGGAAATACCTACTACAATCATGCCACTGGCTGGCCAGTGGTCCTCACTAGTGAGTCGGTTGACTACCTATAGAGCTTACAACATTTAAGTCATCCACTTGGGGAACTTATTGACCTCTTATAAAATAATAAAAACCTCAACTCAAACCTTTTTTCAAATGAAAACCATCTATAAATGAGGTGAATAAATTGGAAAATGGATAAGGAAGAAATTAAATAAAAATAAAAGTGAAGTGGTACCTAAAAACAATATGGGTATGTTACAATTCTCCCCACCATATTGTTTTCTTCCCCCAGAAAGATAAGTTGATAAGGCTAGCATCTAAATAGTTTATCCCATTACTCTCTCATCAAAGACTCCCATTCCCAAGTCTCATGAGAGTGAGAACCATGCTTCCACAACACCTAAACCAATGGTATAGACTTCCCATGTAGAACCTTCACTTGATAATCAATAACCCAAAGTGGTTGTTCGGTCATAGACATATCAAGTTATATGTTGAGGTCTTCCAATTCAGAACATGGGAAAGATCCAAATGATAGTTTATGAATTGAGTCACATGGAAGATATTGTGGATCAAAGACATAGGAGGTGGTAAATCCATGTGATATGACACTTTTCCAAGGCATTCTATGATCTCAAACAGTCCCACAAACCTAGGAGAGAGATTCCTTTGATTTTAAAACCTCCGATGACCTAACCAGGGAGAAACTATTAGAAAAACCTAGACACCAACTAAATACTCCAAAATATGATGATTTCGATCCTTATATGACATGTACCTACTTTGAGCCCTCACCAAACACTTATTAACTAACTAGATCTTCATCATTGTCTCCTGAACCAAACTTAGCCCAACTGAGGAAGCTTATCCAACCAAAGACCAAAAAAGTGGATAAATGCAAGGATGACCATACAAGGCCTCTAATAGAACCGTTCAGATGGATTATTGGTAACTGTTATTACAAGAAAATTATACCAGCCCCAAATGGCTAGCCCAAGAACCTTAGAAGTCTAAGACAAAGGCATGAATCATGTCTTCCAGAATCAAGTTTTCTCTTTCTATCTGACCGTAATTTTGAGGATGATATGATTTTATCAACCTAATATGAGTTCCCATTTCATCTTGGATTTACTTCCTAAACCATGAGGTAAAATGAGGATCCCTATCTAAGAAAATGGATGTAGTAATCCAATGCATCCTCAAGATATCTTGGACACACAAATTCTTCAACTCATTCACTTAAGTAGTGACATAGATTAGTATAAAATGAGTTTATTTGGTCAACCAATCAATCACCATCCAAATTGAATTATTAACTTGAGAAGTTTGATGTAAAAAACAAATAAATCCATTGAAATTTAATTTCACTTCCATGTTGGAATAAAAAGAGGCTGTAGCAAATCAAAAGGCTTCTAGTGATCGACCTTAAAATGTTGGAATGTTTAACATAAAGAGAAAAATTTAGCTATGTCTCATTTTACACAAGGATTCCAAAAAGAAATGCTTCATGTCACAAAACAACTTAGTGGTGTTAGGATGGACAACCCAAAAGAGTGATGAAAATCTCCCAAAATAGCCTTTCTCATAGATGAAGGGAAAACAAATAAATCTTGAAACAAGGTATGCCCTTTGAGTAAAGTGACAAATCAACGATTGTCTCCCCACCATATAATGAGTCCCTTACACTCTACACTCCTCCTACCTGACTCCCAATCACATCTAAGAAAAAATTACCATTAAGTTCCACTCATCATGTGTTTCCTTTATAGCTTGAGAAAGTAAATTCCTATTATGAGTGTTAGTAACTATGTTTCCTTTTCCAGGTGTCTAAGAAACATAAAAATCGAATGACTGTAAGTATTCAACCCAAAATATCTATTGAAGATTCAAATACTTTTTGAGAAAATATGTAAACCATGATCTTATGGTTAGATTATGTAGTAAAACTTTCCCGAAAAAAGATAGAAATGATAACTTTTGAGGTCATACACAATTGATGCAAGCTCCAAATCATGAGTGGGATAATTCCTCTCCTAAGGTCAAAGATTACATAATCCATAAGCCACTATATGATGTCCCTTTATAAGGACTTAACCTAAACCTGAACTTAAAGCATTATAATAAACCAAATATCCATGATGGGCATATAGTAAATTCAGAATTGGTGATAAGGTCAAACATCACTTCAGTTTCTCAAATTATGCCCAACACTTAGGATCCCAAAAGAACTTCATCCCCTTCTAAGTGATTTCAGTCAAAGGCGATGAAATATTCAAGAAATCCTTTACGAACCGTTGATAATATCATGCCAAACCTAGGAAGCTATGTATCTTGAAAACATTCCCTGGTTCTTCCCATGACATGGAATTCATCACTTTTTCAAGATCAATTTAGATACCATGTTTTGAGATCATTTATCCCATGAACTCAACTTCTCAGATCCAAAATTAGAACTTCAATAATTTATCATAAAGAAAATGGCCCTTAGGATTCCCAAGATATTACTCAAGTGTCACACATGAACTTATTCAATCTTATAATACACCAAGATGTAATCCATGAAAACCATAAAAAAGTGTCAATATATTGATGGAAAATATGATTCATCAATTCCATAAAGATAAAAATAGCATTATCTAGGCCAAATGGAATCACATGGTACTCTAAGTGGCCATAACTACCCCTGAATGTGGTCTTTGTAATATCTGACAAATTAATTCTGAGTTGGTGATATCCAGAATGAAGATCAATTTTAGAAAACTACATTGACCCTTTCAAATGGTTGAAAAAATCATTAATGTGAGGCAAGTGATATTTTTTCTTGACCATTAATTGATTGATATTTTTATAATTGATGCATAAGTTAAGAGTTCCATCATCCTTCTTAGAAAAAAGTAGGGTGGATACCCAAGGTGACACACTTGGACATATAAATACCTTGGCCCTCAAATATTCCAATTAAATTTTTATCTCTTTTAATTTGGATATATCCATATGGTAATATTAAATTGACATAAGTTGAGTTCTATGAACTAATTTAATTGAGAATACCACTTCCCTCTTAGAAGGAAACCTAGAAAAATCATCCGGAAACACCTCAAAAAACTTTTTTAACTACTAAAGGAAGTATACAACTGCTAGATTCCTATTCCAACAAAGTTGAAAACAAAAATAATAACCTACTAATCTCTAGAAGAGATAACCCCACCCAAATGGAACTTGGATCTCATTCTTATTGAAACATAGGGGAGATCCCATCAGAAGCAGTAAAGAACACCCGTTGATGATAACAATAAATACAAGACTTGTGAGCGAACATCTAATCCATTTTGACAATTACATTGAAAAGTTCAAATTCAAGAACCAAGAAATACCAAAAAAGCTCCACATCACAAAAAAATAAAGAGTATGCGGGACAATAAAAACCCTACTCCTTTTTCCCTAGAAGCATCACTAATTCCATAACAAATGGCATGAGTTTTTTTGTATTTTTTAGAAGATACACCATATGAGTCAATAAAAAAGATTGTAAGGAACCTATAGTAGTCTCTAAAGTAGAATAAACTAAAATAGTACCTCTCATAGTCACAATACTTGTATCATATTCCACTAGAAACTTCACAACTGTATGCAACTGCTCTATTCTGGAGGCCTTTGGTTGGAAACCTATAGTCTGTCTGGTTGCACTGAAAATCCTATATGTTCTAAAAAGTCTTTACCAAAGTGAAGATAATACAAAGCTCAAAAAAACTTATGCAAGTGACCCAGATTCCCATACTATTTGAAAACTTTAGGAGGAATAGGGAAAAAGTGTTTTTTGTGTCTTTTCTATCCACATTGATAACATATCAAGCCACCATCCACTGATGATGGTGTAGAAAGATACCACCAAGAATAACCACTAATGTTTTCCCTATGAAACTCATTTCAATTCCTATTCCCCTTAAAAAACCATTAGATCCACCACCAGAGTAAAAAGTAACTTCGGTCATACATGACTTACCCGTAAGGTTAAACTCCTATATCAATGCTCTATACACCACCTCATCATAGGTGGTCATCTTTAACATAAAAATATATACTATAAATCATCTTAAAGACCCATATGGAACCTCTGATCATTCATATTCTCATTATATACTACCTTAGATAAAAATTATGAGAGATCAATTAACTAATTAGTGTACTCTATCACTAACCGATTCCCTTGCTCAAGTTTTATAACCTCCACAGACTTTACTATAATAATGGATTTTGAATAAAACTATTTGATAAATATGAACTTGAAGTATTTACACTCAAAGCCCTTATGACTCTTATCTAAGAAATCTAATTCCCACCACCTTTTAATTATAACTTTAAGCTTGAAAATGATGCACTTCACTTTGACCAAGTTAAGTGTCTCTATGAATTTGAAGAGCCTCTCAAGATCTCCCAACCAATCCTCCACCTCCATATGATTATTCATCCCATGGAAATATAATGGCTTCTGGGGAAGAAATTCTTGGTCTTGATTCCTATCCTCATCTCTTTGTGGTTCTGCATCTCTAGATTGAACAAAGGAAAGTTTCACACCTTGGTCCATAGATCAGACCATGAGAACCAACACTTCAATCAGATTATGATCAATGGGAGGGTTTTCCTATCATGGTTATTTAGCATCACCCTCTTGACAAAACACTGAAATTATTCCTGAGGCATGGTACTATACATCAACATATAAAGAGATAAAAAACATGAGATCCAAAAACTAATTATAGTTTAAAATAACATAATTAAACTAGAATTATCAAGAGACATACATAAGAAATACTGGTATTAAAACTATCTAAATCCAAAATACACATTTCCCAACAAACTTTGGTAACTTTAGGATTGTTATGATGAGAGATGTCTAGGAACTCACTTATAACATACCCCTTAAGTCCCTACATTCCTATATTCTTTCTATCAATACATCTAAAAATGTATACCGACAACGAAAATAGACAAACCACCCTCTAATACAATTTTATCATGAACTAACCTAGATCACCCAAACCATCTATAACCCAAATATATGGTGACATAGCTTGAAGGGAATTCCTGACCCCCAGAGGATGGAGATAAGTGCTTATCCATCAAGAACTAACTTTGGGAATGATTTTTCCAAAATGATCATAAAACAAGCCGATAACAGATATATTATAAAGTAGTTATGCTAAACAAAGACAACTACTAAAAGGTAGAATCGTCAGGTGAAACAAGTTCCAAGATACAAAGAACAACCAAAGTACTAAAAAACTACATAACCAAACTCCATCTAACATGATGTCACCTCCATAATCCCACACCATGCTAACAAGAAAACCTATTGCCTCCCTAAGGTGACTTTACCTTACCTATATAAGATAAAAAAGTCTACATACACCCAAAGGTGTATGCATGGGTGATCAAAAGATCCCAATATAATTCCACCAAGTGTTTCATAATTATAATTTATATAATAAACCAATAATTCTCAATTAAAAAAAGATAATTTATGAGATATAGATTTACCTAATTCAATAAGAAACATGGATAAATCACCCCTTTCATAATTTACAAAACATACCAAATAAATAGATTTTAAAGATTTTCCATAACTATTATAAACATACTTTTCAAATATTACCAACATATAAAAAAAGACAATTTTATCATTATTTCTAGGTCACTGAGGATCCTCATAACAATATCATAATCAGTAGGCCACTTGGTGTGCACACTAACCTAGAAAAACAGGTTTAGCGGGTAAGGCTACGCTCTTGAGAGTGGCTCCATACCATAACTAGGCAACCTAGTGCACAAATTACCCTAAAAAAATAGGTATAGGGGGAAATATTTCATCCCCAGGGATGTATCCTTACCTCATCATTAATAATATATGGGTTTATCACATTATATTCATACAAAGGGAATTTAATCTTTGAAACAACACAAAATATTCTTTGAAACCAATTTCATTAATAACACTAAGGGGAAAATCCATTTTTAAAACCATAATAAAAACCACTACATTTCATCAAAACATTAATAATGCTCTTTTAAAACTATTTCAAAACCATTTCCAAGGGAAATACTCAATTCATACTTTCCAACCATTTTAGAAACCAAATTCAAAGAGCAAGCAAGCAAGGTTAGAAGAATAAAGCTGAATCATGAAACCACCTACCTTGAAACACTTGGAATATCAATGCCCATGGGTAAGAAGCAAGCCAAGATGGGATGAGGGTATTAGGATCAAATAAGGGATCTAGGATCAATAATTCATAATCCTAAATATCCAAATTGGTATGATCTAGAATAAAGAAAATAAAAAAGGGCACTTAGCACCACAATTCTTAATCAACACACCATTAGGATTGAAGATTAGACTAAAACCCCTCAATTATAAAATTAATCTATAATTAATTAGATTATAAACTTAGATTAATAATCTCCATAGTTGATGAAACCAGTCCATAGAGAGAATCATGAGGAATTGGAAGAAGAAGGAGATCCAAAACCAAAAGAAAGATCAACTTACCAAGAGAGAAAAAAATCTTCAAATGGTGATTCGATCCTCCAAATAATTGATTTTGGAGAGACAAATATGTCTCAATATAGGCTCTAATTCAAATAATTTGAATTAAGATCAAAGGAGGTAGATTAAGAATTAGAATGGATATTCCGATTTTAGAAAAATTAGATATTTACCTTCACTTACTAGCCTAGAACGACACCATCGGTGAGTTGAACTACTAGATATATGGTGGTTCTAGGTAGAATTATTGTACCATTGAGTACCCCACTAGATAGATAGTGGGATTACTATAGGAAATCCATACTTCTAGCATGTCCCTGGATGGTCGGTGGACCACACTAGCGAGCTGGTGGACCACCTGTAGCCCTTCCATCTATAGGTTCATGTCCACATTTAAGCCAACCAACTAGGGAACTTCTCGACCTCTTAGAAAAGAATAAAAACCTCACCCTAACTATTATTTATAACAAAAAACAACTATAAATGTGATGAAAAAACTAGAAAATGACCAAGAATAAAAGAAATAAAAAAATATTTAAGTATTTCATGAAAACAATACAGAGATGTTATAACTAAACTCATTGTAATGACTTATTTCAGAAGTTCAGAACTATAAAATAATCATTTTAGGAACCTTAATGATAATATTATGAATATTATAATAGGTATAAGTATACTAAATTTGGATCAATCAGTCTTTGAAAGGTGAAAGATTTGTATACTCAGAAAGAAACATAAGGTGTCCTTCAATCTTTTTGAAAGGACACAAAAAAATTGTTAGTTTGAATTAGTTCATACATATGTTTTGGGACCATCCCTAGTACCTTATTATGGAAAATATAGGTACTTTGTTACATTCATTGATGATTCCATAAGAAAAGTATGGGTTTACTTTATGAAACACAAAAATAAAGTTTTTGTAATCATTTTTCAATGGAAGAATACATCAGAGAGGGAAATCAGAAGCATGATAAAATGTCTAAGATCAGGAAATGGTGGTGAGTTTTCCATAAGGAGTTTCCAAAACTAATATAAGAGAAGATGATGCCGGCATGAGAAGACTATTCCATATACATCTGAACAAAATGGTGTAGTTAAGAGAATGAACCAGACATTGATGCAGAGTAAAAGAAGTATGGCACTAAATTATAAAATTCCTACGTATTTTTGTGAATAAATAGTAAGAACAACAACTTATGTAATCAATTAAAGTCCATGGACACCAATTTGATAAAAACTATCATAATAAAATTGATCAGGTAATGTTTTGGAAGTAGCTCACCTCAAATTTTTTAGAAGTTTAGCCTACATGAACATGGATGAAAAAAATAAAGATAAGCTTAAAGTTAAATTTTGAGAATGTTTTTTCATAGGATATAGATATGATGACTTCATTTTTCATCTTTGAGAAGATGAAATGAAGAAAGGTTTTAGAATTCAAAATTTTCTCTTTAATGGGAAGATCTTGTGGAAAGATTAGAACTTTAAGTGGAAGGAAGTTTAGGATAAAGATAAAAATTCAGTTCATGTTTATGTGAATAGTGGTTTCAAAGGATCATATGTTCCATAATGTTAAAATTTCAATGAATCTAACATAAATATAGAAATTATTGAAGGAAGTTTAGATTAAAGTTTAGAAAGTTTGTAAGTGCAGCCAGTGTAAGATATATTAGAAATCCCAGGAACTGGGGAATCTTGCTCAAGAGTTCCAGAAGGATAAGTTTATGAAGGGGGAGTTCCATAAGGATAAGTTCAAGAAATTTTAGTTCTAAAATAATCAGATTCATAGGTTAATGTGAAAATATATTTGATGAAAAAATGGTTGGTGTAGAGGTATAAATATGATTTAAGTTTCTTACTATTGATAGATGTAGGATAACCAAAGATTCCAAATGAAGTGACTACTTTTGGGAGATTTTATAAGGTGGGATTCAGTAATATAGGAGGAGTTGGATTCAATAAAAGTGATTAACACATGTGAGATAAAAAAATTACCACCAGGGAAGAAAACACTTGATAAAAATATTGCATTCCATTTTAAAGAAGAAGATGATGGAACAAAGATATATAAATCTAGGTTGGTTGTGAAGGGTTTTCATTGGAAGGAGGGAATAGACTTCTCATATATATTATCTCTAGTATTAAAACATACTTCTATACAAATGGTGTTAATCTTGATTTCTTATATAAATTTTTACCTTGAAAAAATGGATGTGAAGATGAATTTTCTTCATTGGGATCTAGAGGAATAAATTTATATGAAGCAACCAGTTGGTTTTATGAACAATCAGAACCATGGTTTGGTGTCAAAAGTAAGGAGTATATATAGTTTAAAACAAGCACTAAGATGTTGGAATATAAAGTTTATTCCTTCATGGAAGAAATTGGTTTCCTATGGAGTAATTCTGATAACTTTTGTTATCAATAGGATTTCAAAAAAAATGAATTTATAATTTTAATTTTTTACATGGATGATATTACATTGGTTGGTCAAAATATTTAACCAATTTGAAAGTTGAAGGAGTATTTTTCTGGAAAGATTGAAATGAAAGATCTTGGTGAAGCTAAGAAGACCTTGGCCAGAGGATTGAACATGTTAGGAAGGCTAGAATTTTGGATTTATCACAAAAATATTATATACATAAGATCATTGAAAGATTCATAATGAGTGGATATAATTTGGTTTCAAATCCTCTCACTGGTCACATTCAAATTTCAAAGAAACAAGCACCAAAAACAAAAGAAGATAATAAGTACAAGTTGAAAGTTCATTATGCCTCAGTAGTTGGAAGCTTGATATATTCTATGGTGTGTACATGCCTAGATATTTCTCATGCAATGGGAGTAGTTAGTTGGTTTATGGAAAATCCAAGAAATATTCATTGGGAATCTGTTAAATAGATTATTCGATACCTAAAAGGAATGGAAGTAACAACTCTTTGTTTTAGAGATGATGATCTATTATACAAATTTGTTGATGTAGACTTGGGTATGATTCTGATTCTCAGAAGAGCACAAACAGATATGTTTACACTTTCATAGGAACCCTAATGACTTAGATGTACATGTTATAATCAGTAATAGAACTTTTTATAATAAAATTAGAGTATATAGATGTAATGGAAGAAATAAAAGAGATGGTATGTTTAATATGATTGGTTGAGTAACTTGGATTTATCTAAGAGAAAGTATTTCTCTACTGTGATAGTCATAGTGAAATTAATTTGGCTAAGAACCCTATGTTCACTCAAGAACTAAACATAATGCTATAGAGTACCATTATATCTGGAATATTATTGAGTATGGTGAGTTGGAATTACAAAAGGTAGTTGGAAAACAAAAACCAACTGATATGTTTGTAATATTACTAGATTTTAAAAGAATACTATATTCAATATCATATAGGACATATAACATTAATATTTAATGACCATGAAATATCATTATTTAATATGACCATTATAACCTATCCATTTAATTGGTAAGTATGAATATGAGTAACTTCATTATGATATTATATATATATATATATATATATATATATAATGGTCTCACACAATACAAATGTATTGATTAATTATTAGAAATAAGCACTCATTTTTAGTAAATTCATTTTATGATTCAAAAATAAATTTTCCTAAAAAATGGTTTTTATTGTATGAAACAGGATCATAAGACGTGTTTTGGAAGTTGGAGGTGATGTTGTGATGTTTTCTCTGAAGTAGTCTTTAGGTGGGAGATTTTTTGGAATGTTAATCATACTTTATTTATTTTAAAGGATAAAAATAGAAGGAGTGGTTTCGAAAGTTCCTGTAGTTTTTGAAGTTAAAGAATCAATAATTTTTTTCTTTAGCATTTTAGAATGAGTTTTTCTGGAAGGAAAATGTTTTGGAAGTGGTTTTTACAATTTTCTCAGGTTCAGGTAGTCTGGTTCCAGAATTTTCAGCTTCATATTTTTCTATTTGTTTCTAATGAAAGATTTATGGAACCCAATGGTTGATTTTAAGGTTTTAAATTATGTGAAATCACTCACGTTAGGTACATCAATTTTGAATGGTCTCCAACAGATTTTGTTCATGGAGCTGAAAATTCCCAACAACTCTCATATCCATGACAACTCATGGACCTACTTTCCAAAGGTAGGTGTTTGCTGGGTAACATGGATAATGACACTTAAGAACTCACATTGGTCAAGAGGATAAGAATTCAATCTCATCACATCATTTTTGGGGAAACTATTTTCTATTCTAGGACTCCCTTAGAGATTTAAGATATGTTCATGAATCCTTTGATCATTCGCAAGTATGTATACGTAGATAACCATGAATTAACAATCCATTGTGAATAAATATGGGTTTAGAATCATCTGAATATATCCAAGGTTCTCCATTGATAGGTATATTTGTATGATTTGAGGTTTTCCATCATTGTTACTCTATTATGGATGGATTAGAGATTCTTTGACCATTTATTAGGATGATACTGGTTTAATCCATGTGGTAAGGTGCTCTGGAGTTTTTTGTCATCCAAGGAGACATAAGTTGTTATGATGTCAAGATCAAATATATAATATGAGCTTCCTATGTATCCTCATGATAAGAATCATAACCCACATAATTTGGTGCCACTTAACTAGACACATCACCTTTTAAGGTCATTCAGTGAGGACCAAACCATGAAGTTTAATGTCATGCAGTAAGGATATCTAGGAGAAAGGTGCCTAGTCAATGTTTGGTGTGGGACTTACGCCGAGGTGGACCAAGGGACCCAGAAAAGATGTGGTCTCCCAGGTGGATATGAAACTATTTTGAATGTGTCCTAGAGGACATTAGGGTGAATTTCGACATTAGTTTTGGACATCAGGGAGGCTTCCTAAATTTCCCAATTAGTTAGGAATCAAAGCCCACATAGCTTGGTAAGCTGGGACTTGTGCCTTATAGGAGGCCCATGTGGTTGGGGCTTATGAATGGGAGCTACCCATTTTAATAGAGGTTGGGGCTTACATCTATGGGAAGGACCGTTTTAGGGGACATGATTGGGTCTTACATCTACGAGGATGCTCATAAGGTGTCTATTCATTAGGAATATGGACCTTTAAAGGTAGATGCATGAGTTTAGGGTTTATACCATATAAGAGGCCCAATTTAGTGAATATGATTGCGGATTACACCTATGAGGATGACCTTAAGGCATCTCTTCATTGAGAATATGGACCTTTGAAGATGGAGTCATGGGTTCAGGGCTTATATCGTATAAGAGGCCCGATTGAGTGAATATTATTGAGGCTTACACCTATAATGCTCATGTTGTGGGGACTATTTTTATATAGTTTAATGGCATGTGGTCAGGAAAAATAGGAGGAATATTCCATGAAATGGCTGGTGTGGGACTTATGCAAGAGCATCCCTTTATGGTTCAACCTAGAATAGGAATCAAGTAATGGGATTTCAAGAGGCACATGAGGAATGTATCAACTCAGGGTATTATATGGGGTGGATGTTAGCACCATATAAGGAAGAACTCAAAATGTCATCGACCCTCCTTAAAAAGTTCATGGTGCAACTCTCCATTTTTCATGGGGGTCAGTGACAGTAGTGAAGCGACCAGCTCGGAGGGCCAGGACCGCAACCTGACACTGATCCTGAGTGGGGGTGATGGGGATGAACCCCCACGGTATGAACCAATGAGTGTATAGAGTTTTCCACATAGGGATGTCTATGTAGAAGCTTTCCACATATGGATGGCATAAAAGGATTTTCCATAAAGGAGTGTCTGTAAAGGAGATGTCCTCATAGGATCATCATGAAGGATCTGGATAGAAAGGACTATCCATGAAGGAGATGGCCAAAAAGGATCTTCCATGAAGGAGCCAACCGCAAAGGATCATCCATGAAGGATCTGGCCGCAAAGGACTGTCCATGAAGGATCTGGCCGCAAAGGATTGATTGTGAAGGGTTGGCTGTAAAGAGACCATCCATGAAGAAATTGTCTGTAAAGGACTATCTTCAAAGGAGATAGCTGCAAAGGATTTACTATGAAGGTTTATCCATAAATGGTTCATCCATGAAGCAATTTATTCATTAACAGGGTCATAAAATGATGCCTCATGTCACAAATGACACTTCCTCTACATGACATCTTTTTTGGAGGGTCTTCTACATATGGTTCAAGGGATGGTGTCTATGAAGGGACACTCACATATGGTTCATGGGATGGATTCTACAAAGTGATTTGGTTGTGGGATTTCTCCCACACCTTCTCTTGATATTTCCTCCATGCTCTCATTCGAGGTCTACTCATCCCCCCTCTTTTCAGTTTCCCTCAGGGTTATTTTATAGAGGAACTGAGGGACTGAGTACCAGGATGGTCGGTCGTCCATAGTGGGCCATATGGATCCATTTGTGGGAGCCCAAAAAGGATGCCCCAGTTCACAAATGATTTTTTTCAGAGGTCAAAAGTCACCACCTTATCCTGCAACTGATTTATCATTCATGGGGGGTGGTCGTTCACAGGGGATGAAAATAACCATATGGACCTGCAAACAATTTGGTTTCATTCATAGGAGATGGTGATTCCATATCATCTCATGAGTGATTTAATTTGAGGGATGGATCACAAAGAAGAGGAAATCCATGTGGAGTGGCGGTCCACATAGCGATTTTGCTACACGGCGGTCCTCCTTCACGACTTGGGATTTTTTGAACATTTACTTAAAGTATTCTTTTGGGTTTATTTATACCCTTTTCCAAGTTCATGGATTTATCTTCTTCTTGCATGTGGAATTTTCAGGACCCAACACTGGTTTATCGGAAGAGGTAGTTACCTTGGAAATTTTTATAAGAGATCAGAAGTTGGAATAGTGGAATTGATGGACATCCATACTTTTCAAAGGTTGGTGAAATTAAATGATTAGATAAATCTCTCTATGGGGGGATTGAGTGTATGGGATGTGAAATAACTGAGATTACTTATTCTAGTAATCCAAAGTGACTCATTATTCACTATTTTGTAATATTTCTTCATAATAAATGAAATGATACAATGTTTCTCTCATAGACATAGGACTATGAGTTCGAACTACATAAAACCAAAGTGTTCTTTATTTTCTTAAATTTAATTTACATTTCATGAATGCTATATATTTTTGAGGGAATACAACTTAAGTTAGTATTTAATTAATATGTCTATTTGGGTGAATTTTGTTTCTTCCAAGTCTTGGAATATTGAGTTGGGAGAGTTCCTTCCAGAATCAGTTTTCTCCCGGTGATTCCAAAATGACTACTTCAGGTGCACTTCTAGAAGGATGGTTAATTTTGAGAGAATTATCTACATTTCCAACTATCACCTACTTGATCTAGGACATTTAATTGATTTCACTTCATCAAGGCCTTTATTAATATATAAGGTGTGCCTCTTGGTTTTGAGTGGTTAATTATGTGCAATAAATTTGAATTAATCCCCTTAAATTCCTATTAGTTATGAGTAGTTTAAATATTATGAATGTAACACACACACACACATTTTTATTTCTTCCAAGAAAAAAACCAGAACTATGCCTACTTATTATTCTTTAACATCATGGGTTTAATGAATCCATAAAAATCATCCAAGTATCACTAACAAATCCAATATTTTTATGTTTTCAACAAATCCATACCACCATTCATCACATTTTTTTTAAAATCTAATACAAATCCTTAGGGGTTTAAAAATATAACTCTTTGTATTTTGTTGATAATATTTATTTATAACATCCCCTTAAATCCTACCCCATAAATTTCCACTAAATAAAATGAATTTTATCATTTTAAAAAATATATTTAATGAATCTATCTCCCCATTCATCAATGAAATCAAAAGGGTTAATTTTATGATATATTTCTCCCATCAATGATTAAATTTCATAAGTAAAGATCTAAATCAATTTTCCCCTTTGAAAAACAAAAATAAGGGGGTTAAATTTCTTCATTCTTCCCTATTGTCCATGGAATGTGATATAGATACTTCATGACATTCTATTTCTCCTTGAATTCTAAATTACATGTGGAAATCTCCATTGGTGTCTTGAAATTTCTCCACCTATATCAAATTCTTCTTTGCACCAATGTTACTTGAAACAAAATTTCATAAAATTCTAGTTGAATTATTCAAATCCAAAAATATTCTTCTTTCTAGCATTAAAATTAAATTCCC
Source organism: Viscum album (assembly GCA_963277665.1). Taxonomy (NCBI): domain Eukaryota; kingdom Viridiplantae; phylum Streptophyta; class Magnoliopsida; order Santalales; family Viscaceae; genus Viscum; species Viscum album. The sequence goes on from OY728122.1 coordinate 490,490,598, forward strand.
TATAACATCTATATAGTTTCATAGAAATCTAGTGAGTGAAATTACCACTTAGCACTATAGTGTCAATAAATCATCTAAACCTACTAAGATTGGGATCAATGTTGGAAAAAAGAGTATAAGGTAACACTTATAAGGGTGTCCATGTCACTCACTTGATTTATTAAATCCTAGGTAGATTTACCTTTCCTTTTCCTTAACACATCTTTTTATCTCAACCAAAATCACACCAAACTATTAACATATAAATTTTAAAGCATAAAGAGTGTGTGGAATAACAATTTTAGCATCAATGGACACCATTTTTAAATACCAAATTGGAAATTATATTTGAATACAATTCCATATATATTCTCAAAGGTTTATTCAACCAGGAATAAGGCTGAACAACCTTTATAACTTCACCTCCAACTCCCCCTTAATTTTAGATTTATGTTTTTAAGGTATTATTCATTTTTAAGGATACCAATTATTGAGAAATAATTCATCCTGAGTTATAGGATTAAGTATCCTAAAAAATACATTTGATAATAATTAGTTATAATATGATCAAATGAGATTTAGAATATTGCTTCCACTTTAGGGTTTGTTATAGCACACATCAGGTCTGGTCACCACTATTTTTTCATTACAACATATAATGATAGATTCATATCTCTAAATCCATCCTCTTACTTTTAATGGGATGGTTCTGCTAAAACATACCCTAAAAACACTTGTTATAAGGTAGATTAAACATGATATTAGTAATTGTAAAATATCTATCCTAATACACAAGTACTTTAAAACAAGTCCTTTTCTTTATCAATTATAGTAAGAAAACTAAAACTTTAATATAGATTAAATCCTGATTTTAAAAAGACCTAAAATACCTCAATTACCACTTACTACATTCAACTTTAAGCTTCAAATTATATACATGTTTAGTTTTTCAAAATTTTCTTTTTTATCACACTTACCCCATGGATTATGTCTCCACTTGAATTCAAAACTTCTTTAAATATGTTATTTTTTTTAAAGAAAATGGGGAGAGGGGTACCTTCTATTTTCCTTAAGTTTATAAGGATAATGATTCACTATAGACCACCATTTTTCCTTTGGTCTTCATCTTGGAGTTCATTTTTAGATCTGAATTGGATTTAATGAAATCCAACTTCTTTTTCATTTTTTTGGGTTTGTTTTAATTGAAACAACCCAAATCAAAAACTACTCCACCTTGGAAAGAATTATCACCAAAGATATTTCTCTTTATATCAGATTGAATTTTATTTTTCCATGTCATCTTTTTTCTTGAGTTGTACCTATAAGATCTATTATAATTTTCAAAATATATCTTTCCATGGGACATTTCTTTTACACGATCCTTTTTAGTTTTAGAAACATTTGAACTCATTTTCTTTTAAAAATATTATTATTGTATTTATAGTAAATTTTTGATTATACTATGGATTTTGAATTCCTCTTCACATCACTTTCATCATAGGTATCTTCTATATATAGCTTATATTTTTTTTTTGCAATAGAATAAGTTTGTATCGAAATGCAGCTTGATTTCTCTATTTTATCCCAGTTGATGGTCTTATGAATTTTACACTTGATAGATAGTTGTTATAGTAATAATTTATGAAATAATAGCCATATATTCTATCTTATTCTCAATGAATCTATTTATAAAACTTTCCACTACCATCAAAATAACTAATAAACACCAATGCTTTAGAAAAGAAACTAGATATGTGTCTATAAATACCACACAAGTTACACATGAATATGTACCTTCTTATATGGATTATCCATTTGACATTACCTATTCCAGGGACTCTTTTAGATTTTTTTCTAGTATATAACATATTTTCCTTCTTCTTGGGAAGTCCCACATCTTTTATTTTCTCTAAATTTGATGGGGTTCTATCATGAAAAAAGATAATTCTTCCCATATAGAATATCCTTTGGGACATTAATATCCATACATGCTTCTCCTTTGAGACATAAAACTTATCCTTCTTTTCACTATCACCCATGGAAGGGTAATAAAATAATAAATTCAAATCATCCCTGAGTTTAGGCTTACCCTTAGAATCTAACTACTTCTTAGCCGAGATTAATTATTCTTCCAACCACTAGATCTTCTTACTCATTGCTTCAAGATGAGTATTTAGATCATATTTGAGCATCTTTACACTAGAAATCTCATCCTATAATTCATTGGAGAGTTTTTATGAAACATTACATTACTCATTCATCTTAAAATTCAATTTAACAATTGATTATTTAAGACACGCCTTATATTATTGTAGCCTTTGGTTATCCATAACCAATTATAATAAGAGTAAAGCTTACTCCTCTTTTTTGAACTTCAATTTCTAAAATTCCCTCAAGTCAAGATATTTCATTTTGTAAAACTCTTGAAAATTATGATTTTTTGAAGATAACACTTCCAATTACTCTTCTTGGGAATCATTCTATTACCACATGTATGTAGTTAATTCAAAAAGTATTTTGTTCAAGACTTTTAACTTTTCAACTTCAATATATAACACTTTGATTTGAATGTCTTGAGAATTATTCTCTTCTTTAAGATTCATATTTTCTTCTATTAATTGCTAATCCATCTCATCTGACAAGTAGATAACTTCCACTTTTGGCCACCTTGGGAATTACTCATCATCATAAGTCCCAACATCACTTGGATTATCAGCCTATTTATTCATTCCTATAGAATAATTAAATATATAAATAGATTCAAAATTTGAATTGTTTATACCTTCCTTTTATGGGATATTGGATTCCTTCAATAGGATCTCACTCTTTCTAAAAATAGTTCCACAATATGAAATTAATTTTTATCTGTAACAATTACAGTTTTGTCAGTTTAGTCCTTTGAATATTTCTATATATATCTTTGGATTTACTATCAAAGTTTGATTTGTATTTGGGTGTCATAGAAGCCCAAAATTAATATATTAAAAATATTAATATATATTAAATCATGCACACATATCATTTAGAAATAAATGGTTTTCCTATTATTTCGGACCTCGAATGGGAAATCCGAGACCATAGTTGTTTTTAGAATGTGGGGTTCACCCTAAGCATTACATAAAGTTTGAAAACATGAGATGTTCAGTGGAAGGTGATCATTAGAGGATGTGATAATTAATTAAATAATAGATATTATTTAATTAATTAAAAATGGGTAAAATACCCCTCCCATTTCCAATTCATATACACTATAGGAAGAAGGGAGAGGGTTTATTCATTAAATGATGATTAAACCAAGATTAAGTGGAGAAGAGGTGCTATCAAACTTCATCATTGATGGTGATAAAGATTATATTGAGGTGTAGCAGCTTCCAGATGTGGTTTTGAACTCAAAGCTTTGGTGTTTTCACCATGAGGTAGGTTTTTTTTGAGTTTTAATCCTTGATCCCCATAGATGTGTTGTTTAAAGGTTTTAAAGCCCATTTATGACTACTGAGGACCCCCTGAGGGTTGATATATTATTAATCGTAAAAATGGGGGGTTTTGGGATCTTCATAAGGATTTATTGTTTGGGAATCCTGATCACACAATATGTGGTTTCTGGAACACACACTGTGTTCTCTTCCCATTGGGGGATGAATGAGTTTTTAGGAATACACACAGTGTACTTAGACTATATGCTATGTAGTAGTACATGGCCATGCGGTCAAATACATGGGAAGGAACCCCATATAAGGGGACATGGCCATATAGTGGTACATGAACAGTCCTTAGGTGTACATAGGAATATACATGTCCAGGTATATGGGTATGGGATAGAGTAAAAAATCATGACCCAATAGGACATGAGCATACCCCAAGCATCTAATAAACATCATGTACTCAATGTACACATCATGTAAATATAAATGTTCAACCAAGATGTGTGATGATGAAGAATTTCCCAAGTGTCTAGGTGAGGTCACATTCCATGTGACCCTATGTACACATTGTGTAATTTCTTAAGGAAGTTCTACCGTGTGTATTTATTTATTTAAGATTTGTATTTAGGCTCACAATTAGCCTATCCTGAGCGGTTTTACACATAGGATGCAATGGTGGCCTTTATTATGTATTTAGAGATATGACATGAGGTTTTACAAGTAGGAATATTATTTCAATGATTCTTGGTTGATAGTAGTGATTGATATTTATTTTCAAAAAGATACTGGGGTCGGTACTCCCTTGTATATCCAGTGTGCCGATCCCCCATAACTTTCATACATGTGGATATGGAACTCCCCCACAATGGGAGTGGGTCCTCTATATGTGAAGTGTATTATCAAGGTTGGTACTCCCTTATCTCTCCAACATGTGGGTCCAAAATATCCTTTATATATTTAGATTTGGTACTCCTCTATACCATAGAAGGGTACACGAACCCTATCTACAAAGTTGGTACTCCCCCTTCATTGAGCTCCGATGGGGAGTAAGTACTCCATGGAGTTGGTGCTCTATCTACTATAGAGTGAAGTAGCAAGAAGTAGTCCCCTCCACTATAATTATTATATGGTTAACCGTGGTGCTAGGAATCTAAGATGTAACTTTGGAGCTATAGACTGACTCATCGTTCATAAATAGGCTGTGGAGATGGAGATCCCCTTTCTATCTCTCTTGAGTTTCTTTATGAGCATATATGTTGGATTTCATTTTTCCTCTTACTTATGGGTTTAGATGACTATTTATATTTATGTTACTCACTTTTTGGTTTCTAGGGTGCCTACTGGGTATGTATATACTCACCCTTGTATGGGCTTTGTGCCCACGAGTTGTGCCTTATACAGACAACAGACAGGTTGGTGGTGATATCGGTGGACCTGGTTTTGGTAGATATGATCATCTCTTGGCACTACCTATGTTTAGTGGTTGGACTTAGAGATCATGATTTGGGTTATATTCAATATTTACCTATTACTAGTGGTTTTTATATTGGGACCTATTTTCTGGTTGGGTGTGTATTTTCCCCCTTCATATTTTTTTGTATTACGCTGTTGTACTTGTATACTTTCCTAGAGGTTATTACATGCATTATTTACAATATATATGTCTAGTTTTCATTAATATATCTGAAAAATTATATGTATATGTATATGGGTATGCGTACATGTACTTAGACTAAGGCCTCCCATTTTAGTATTTCCTACTCAACACTTGTCACTATCCCCTAGACTATTGAAGGTGGGATTGGGGTGTTTCACTCAGATTTTTATTGGCTAGGCAGGCCCCAATGGGTTGGGTCATGTCAAAGTGGTATCATTGGTGGTATTTATCCTTGGATCAGTGTGTGGTGTTAGACTTGTGTTAGGTTTGGTTTTGGAAATTTAGGGAAACAATGTCAGAGTGTCTTGAGTTCGGCTCTCAGGATAGGGAACCCAATGTTGGTGCATCAAACAAAGTATCCATTCACCAGGACTCTGAAAACATACTTTTCAACTTGGTATTCTAAGAAATAATTTGTGGAGAAACAATGGTATATTCATCATGTATTATTGGGTATTTTGACTTTCATTTCCTCCTTGAGTCATCTCCCCATAAATGCTTATCTAACTACTATATGACTTGATAACTTTCAGGATTCCTTATTGATAATAATTATCTAGGATACCAATATAGGATCAACATGATGATATTTTTATTGATGAGTCCTCGATCCGGGGACCCACTCATGACGTGTTTCCTCTAGGCAGGCACAGAGCAGTGCCACCACCTATTGAGTTGTGCATAGATCCACATCTAGTGGTTGGGGTGGATGAATAACTACCTATTGGGTATACGATATCTCCAACAGGTGAGGAAGGTGATGTGGATAATATTATAAAATTATATGAGTTCTAGTGATAGAGAATGATAAGGTTTCATAGTGATCCAAACCCTCAGGTAGTGGGGGATTGGATTAAGCCAGTGGTCTGAGTCTTTAAGATTTTTTGGACCTCGACTGATAATATGGTTTCACTTGTGGTTAGTCTTCTGCATGGAGCTATAGGGTTCTAGTGGAGTCTGATTACCCAGACTCATGATGATGTGACATACTCATGGTTAGACTTATGATAGATTTTTTTTACGAGTATTTCCCTTTGATCTTTCATTTTATGTGGATTCAGGAGCTTCTAAAGCTGCAGCAGGTTGGTATGTTGGTCACTAAGTACGTCATGAGGTTCACCATCCTCATGTGTTACTCTATAAATATGGAGTGGGATGGATACTTCTAAGCATATAAGTTTGATAAGGTCCTTCATGGATACATATATGCTATCATGGTATCCTTATGTATAACCATATATACCAGAGTTCTGGAATGAGATTTGGTTGTAGAGAGATTCCTAGTAGAGTGATGTTAGGAAACATGAGTTGGTAGTGGACATCATGGGGCTGAGTTGTCTATAGAAGCTAGCTAACAACATTCATCAGGGTCTCATTATAGTATACTTACTCATGACTATACTTATACATGTGAATCTGCAGTGCAAGGGTTATATAGAGGATCCAGTTATCTCGAAGAGGGGATATGTTAAACTTGTGACAGGTGAGTTCACATGGATTGTAATTTCCTAAGCTAATGTGATAAGGAATGTAAGTTAGTAGTGGATAAACCACCATGGAAAAGGAATAATTGTGAACAGGGATATCCCAACCATGATTAGGGTATCCCCCAGGTAGGAAGTGTTGATAGAGGGGTAGGTGGAGCTCTGGAGGGAGGATCTGCAGGTGGAGGTCAACACTACAACTTACTCCCACCACCACTACCACTAGGTGGCCTATGATAGGCTTAGAGAGCTGGTATCCGAGGCTTTGGGTAATTGCAGGTTATAGAAGGATATGACCAAGCTCTTCACATGATGATTTAAGGTACATATGTATCTTTTATACTCTTTCACTAGTACTTGTTGACATAGGTGTGAGTTATTAATTTTTCTCCACACCCTTCATGTGAGATATAGAGCTTTTAGTTGAATATTTATCCCAAAAAATATGGTTAGTGGTTCCTACTAGGATCAATTATTATATATATGACATATACCAGAAGTGTGACTTAGCACTCAGTGGAGAGAGTTTCTCATGGGACATATTAGTCATCATGATGAAACCTTATGATGTCATCTTGGTTATGGACTTGTTTACCAAGGTGTGTGCCCACTAGAATATTATCACAGGAAAGTTAGGTGGATTAATATGGATGAGATGAGATTCTCCTTCATGGGAGAGAGAAATATTATAGAGGATATGTTAAGACTTATGAGAAGAAATCTGCAACCTATCACCCATCAGTTGGAGAGTTTAAACCTTAGCACAATAGGCTTTGCAAGAATTTGGTTTCTAGCATTAATGAAGCATTATATGGATGTATTTCCTAAAGATTTTCTGAAACTACCTCCATAGTGGGAGATATAATTATTCATTGAATTGAACCTAGAAATATTATATGGACCCTACCATACTCTAGGAGATAAAGGTGTAGTTAGAATACCTTCAAGAGAAAGGTTTTATATGATCTAGTATATCCCCCTTGGCAGCTCTAGTTCTGTTCATAAAAAAAGGAAGATATGAGATTAAGGATTTGTGTTTATTATCATTTATTAAATAAATTAATGATAAAGAAAAAAATACCCCTTTTCAAGGATTGAATACCTATTTGACAAGTTGAAAGGTGAGAGTTTATTCTCAAAGATCGATATCAGATCTGACTACCATTAGTTGAGGATTCATGAGGTTGATATTCTAAAGACAACATTTTGATGTCACTACTAAAACTATGAGTTCCTGGTGATGCCTTTTGGTGTGAACAATCCCCACACTATGTTCATAGATCTTATGAACTGAATCTTCCAGTAATAATTGGAGTGATTTGTGATTGTCTTCATCGATGCCATCCTCATATAATTTTCATTAGATGAGGAGCATGAAGATCATTTTAGGTTGGTACTAGACTTACTTCAAGAGAACTATCTTTATGTTAAGTTCTCAAAGTGTCATTTTAGGATCCATGAGGTTCAATTATTAGGGAATGTTATCTCTGAACATGGTTTAGCTATGGATATGGTGAATATTGATGTGTTCTTTCTTAGTATCAACCCAAGAGTGTGTCAGATGTACGGAGTTTTCTTGGTTTGGTAGGGTACTAATAGAGGTTCATGGTAGAATTTTACATAGTAACATACCCTTTGACTAACTTGAAATATAAAGGTCATCCATTTACCTAGGATGTTCAATGTTGGGGAGACTTTGGGGATCTGAGGTAGAGGTTGACTGATGCTCCTATTTTGAGAATACTAGAGGAGGTTGTTGAGTATATGGTGTTTTGTGATGCCTCTAAAGCTAGGATCGGTTTCTTATTGATAAATAGGTAGGAAATGATCTCTTATGGGTTGAGGTAGTTGAGACCCCATGAGTATAACTATGTGACTCATGACCTTGATTTGATAGTGGTAGTCCTAACTCTAAAGATGTGGCAACACTATCTTCTAAGTGGTCCTTTATTTTGTTTACATATACCACTAGATTCTTAGGTATATCTTAACTTAGAGATACCTCACCATGAGATAGAGGAATTAGTTAGAGTTCTTATAGGACTATGAATTAAAGATAGTCTATACTCATGGTAAGGGAAATGTGGTGGCAGATTCCTTTAATAGGAAATCCTATTATCACTTAGTGGAGGAGGCATCTGAACAGTTGGCTTCATTACAACTGACCCTAGAGGAGGAGAGGGGTGCCACTTATCTTCAGTCGATGGTAGTGGCTCCACCTATTCTTTATCATGCGAGGGAGGTATGGTTGGGAGACATTTACTGTGAGGTTCTATGTGATCAAATATCCTTAAGAGATACACCAAATGGATTCTATGAAGGAGGGAAACAAGTCATATTTTTACAGGGATGGATAGTGGTTGTGGTCACATTATGTGAGGAGGTGTTAAGGGAGTTTCATATTTCCACCTTGGTTGTACATCCCAACATGGTGAATATATACAAGGACCTTTAGTGGCAGTTTTGGTGGGATGACATGAGGTGGAGCATTTACAAGTTTTTCTCTCAATGTCTCACATGTTTGCAGGAAAAGGCTGAACATCAGGTTCTAGTAGATTCGACTGAACCTCTTGAAATCTCATAGTGGAAGTGGGATGAAATATCAGTGGATTTTGTTATGGGTATTCCATGGATAGTAAGAGGACAAAGTACTATCTGAGTTATTTTTTACTGAATCACAAAGGCGAAACACTTTATTTCTATCTGGGAGCAGAGTTTGGTTAAGATTTTGGGAAAGTTGTATGTGTAGAAGATTGCCCGAATTCATGGGGTACCCATGATGATTGTCTCAGACCGTGATGCTCGGTTCATGTCACAGTTGTGGAGGGGAATTAATGATGCATTCAAGACCTAGTTACAGATGAGCACAACATTTCACCCTAAATGGATGGACAGACCGAGTAGAATATCTAAGTGTTGGAGGATATGTTGAGAGCTTATATTTTGGACTTAATCTGGAGCTATAAGGATCACTTACCTTTGGCAGAGTTTTCTTATAATAATAATAATCACTCTACTATCAGTATGAAACCATTCAAGGAACTATATAGGTGAACCTACAGGTCACCCTTATGATGGAATGATATTGGTGAGACATCTCTCATTGGGATAGAGTTGGTACAAGAAACAAAAGAGAAGGTTCAAGTGATCCATGAGCTTATGAGTATAGCCTAGAGTTGACATAAATCTTATACAGATTGACGTCATAGGCCTTCGGATTTTGAGCAATGAGGATATGTTTTTTTGAGAGTCTCCCAACTATAAATAATGTATAGATTTGGCCAGGGATGCAAGCTATCCTTGAGGTTCATTAGGACATTCCAGATCTTGCGGAGGGTTGGAGAGGTTTCTTACCACTTAGAAATACCCTCAAAGTTAGATCGAGTGAATGAAATATTCCATGTGTCATAGATGAGGAAATATTTTCATGACCTAACACATGTTATTTTCTGGGGTGAATTAGACCACGAGGATAGAGCCACATTCGAGGAGTACCCGATGGTGATTTAGGATCAATAGGAGAGGATACTACACAGATGGACCTTCCCTTTGGTTTAAGTTATTTGGAAGAATGAGATCATGTAGGAGAGATCTTGGGAATGTGAGAGTCATATGTAGACTCAATACCCCCACCTTTTTGTGTAGATTATACTTTTTAAGGAAAAAAACCTCGAAGGAGGGGAGTATACAATGACTTTAGTTTTTTTGGTTTAGTCCTTTGAATATTTATATATATATCTATGGATTTATCCTTGGAGTCGACATTGTGTTTCAGTGTCATAGGACCTTGAAATTAATATATTTAAAATATTAGTATATATTAAACCACGCACACACATAGTTTCAGAATAAATGGTTTTTCCATTGTTTGGGACCTCAGATAGAAAATTTGAGACCATGGTTGTTTTTAGAATATAGGTTTTAACCTAGGCGTGACATAAAGTTGTATGGTGTTGGGAATTCTGTGGTGGGATACCATTGGCAGATTTAGTAATTAATTAAATAATAGATATTATTTAATTAATTAAGAAGGGTTAAAATACCCCCTCCTATTTTGGATTCCTATGCATGGTAGGAAGAATGGATAGGGTTTCAACCTTGCGTGATGGACAAATCGAGAGGAAGGGGATATGAGGTGCCTTCAGACTTCATCCTTTATGATGATCGAGATCAAATCAAGGTGCAACGACTTCTAGGAATGGTTTTGGACCTGAAGCTTAGGCGTTTTCACCACAAATTAGCTGATTTTTGAGCTTTAATCTCTGATAACCATAGATGTTTTGTTTAAATACTTTAAATCCATTTTATGATTTCTAAGGACCCCCTGGGGGTAAATTTTTTCTTAATCAGGAGAAAATAGAGGTTTCTAGAAGTTCCCAAGGACTTCCCATTTGGGAATCCCAATCACGCATCATACAGTTTCTGGAAAACATGTCACGTGTTCTTCTTGTAAGGACCCAACCTTAAAATATACATAATATAGTGTCTTTTACTATAATTTTCTATCTTACATACCCTAGGATCTTTATATTTTATAATTTTATAGAATTAAGTCAAATATCTTACATGTCAAACCCATATATTACAAAGTGGTCACTTCTAATCACTATCAAATTTTCCCATAATATAAAACTTTTAAAAATATACATGTTTTATTTTCATGAAAAATATTCATGACTTTCAACTTGACTTCTTCTTTGTTCTTACCCATCCTTAAAACCTATGAAAAACATTTTAAAATATGGATTCATCACAAAAATCTCAGTAAGATACATAAAAAGGATAAATCTATTAGTTAAGTGAAAAACATGAAAACCCAAATTTTTTTACCTTTATCACAAAATTCTTTGCGTGTATGAAATAAATCATTTCCATATGAAAACACACACATTTTTCTCAAATAAAAACTTTAAAACAAATAAAAATAAAATTCAAAACCTTTTTCGTTAATTAAATAATTATATTCATAACCTATGTCATAAATAATCAGATCCCAATTAAATCCATAGGATAAACCTCCCGAGTTAACTCTCTATTTCTTGCCTATAATGGCAAGGAACATTACCCAGTATATTAGATTGCTATCTGGGAACACCCATAGTATAAGATATATCAGGATTAACCATCATATAAGCTTTATCAGGTTCACCCATCATATAATATATATTATTCTCACCCGTCACCATCTATAATTCTCATGTACCATATCATAAATAAAACATTTTTATGCCTTTATTTTTATCATAAACCCTTGAAAACTCTTTTGAACCCATATGAAGAACATTTTTCAGATACTGAAATACCCTTTCCTTTTAAAAACCCATTTCAAATATAAAGCACCAATAACAAAGGGTTATTCTTGGAAGAAATTATGAAATCTTGTAAATTAATCCAAACTTCAAATAATTATTTTAATTGAGGTAAATTTTTTTAATACCGTATATTTTAAAATAGAACATTAATTTTTCATTTTTTTATAAATAAAATCAAAACATTATGTAAAAATATTCCTTTTGAAAAACTTTGAAATAAATTAAAAAGAGAAAAAATATCCTTTATAATTATTTAATGTCCATATAAATACATTAATAATATAATTTTTTAAAAATATATACATGGATGAAAAATAGTTGGAAGTGAAACCTTAAAAGAGGGTTTTTAAAGGAAAGTCCATCATCTTCAGTCCGAATCATCACATACATTCTTTATCATTATAAATAATAAACTTAAGTTAAATATTTAATTTATTAATAATTTTTTCATATTAATTATTCCTTTTACCATATTATAATAAATTACTTAATCAATTAATTTTACATCGGATGTTTTGACAATACTCATCTTATATGTCCAAAATGACTTTAGTAGGCTGACTATGGTCAAAGAGGTCATTATTACATAACATATAGAATAATAATCATGAAATATTTATCATATTTATACATTAATTTAAAATTTAAAACCAATCATGAAATATGGTTCTGAAAAATTAACTACATTATAATCACGGAGATGGTAGGTTGTACACAATGCATGATTAATGCTTCCATTTTTCAACGATCACGATGGAAATAAGGTAAGTATTATTTTATATTTATAGAATGATAATTATATCATAAATATAATATTATATCATTAAATAAACTTATATATACCATCCATATGACGTGGTGATGAAAAATGAATCACATCACTTTGTGGAGTGGTAGTCCACACATATGCATAAACGATGTTATCATTTTTCAATAAATGAAATGATAAGAAATTAGATGATATATAATATTTAAATAATGATAAAAATGTAATTAATATCATATATATACATTAAATCCATAATTATATCCATTCGTGAGATGTGGTGATGGAAAACAAATTACATTGGTTCACGAGGTGGTAGTCTGTCGCATACACAGATGATGGTTTTGTTTCCTATTTGATAAAAGAAGGGGACAAATATAGATTATGATAATATCATAATAACATCTAATTATATGTGGTATAATTATTTTATCATATCATCATGTTTGAATATTATTTTAATTAGGTGTAATAAGAAATAAAACAAAAACATTTGTTTAAAAGCTATACATCTTCTTCAGACAATCTCCCTTTCTTTGCACCTTAATCCCTTTAAGGTTGGTATTCTGAATAAATTAAGATCTATAGAATTATATTAGGGATTATAGTAAGTTATTTTGTTAGGTATTATCTAAACCAAAAGTATTTTTAAGTGTTAATAAAAGAGGAGAGGAGGTTCATTTTATAAGAGAGGGGAGGGGCGGTCTTGGAATTTCTTAAAGTATTAAATTAATATAAATTAATTTTCAAGTTAAAATAGCACAAAATTTATATTATGTGAATAAAATATGACTATGAGTTGAAATAATCTCATACAATAAAATTCTGAGAAGTTTAGAGTTTGATTTTACCCTTATTTTTTTATTTTAACCCGTGCTAACCCTTTTTGACGATTACCTTGATAACAAAGTTTTTTACTCTTTATGGGTCAAGATAGTAACTATAAAATAAAAATCGGAACATAAATGGATCATGGTATATATTTTAAACTATATAAAAATAAATTGACCAAATATAGATTTTTTATTAATTTTAAATCATTTAATAAAATATTATTTAACATAAAATATCATTATTGTAATTTTTGACACTATTTATTTAATTTGACTTAAAAAAATCAATAAAAATATGTAATTTGAAAATAAACATTTAAAACACCCCAAATATGTTATAATTATCTAAAAAATTAATGGGACACTATAAAAAACTCAAATTGTACTAATTTTAATATTTTTAAAATCATATATTTAATTTTTCTATTAATTGAATAAATATCACATCGGTGTTGCATAAGGATTTAAGGTAATTATTTCATCACTAAAAATTAGAAATAAATTAACATGATAAAAAATATTTTATCTTTAAAATAACCATTTATAAATTAATATAAATTTTTTTATCCCTATGTAAAAAATTTAATGAAAATAAAACAAAGATAATGACATTTTTGGATCTTTGTTACATAAAATATCATAAAAGTAAAAATCATGAAAAAATGAAAAAAAATTCATATATTCAATGTTTCTATAATTATGGAAAAATATAATCCTAAAATAAAATTTAGAAAAGTGTTATATTTACTTTTTTATTCCTCATCACACTATTTTTACCCTTAATTAACCCATTTTACCTTTACCACGATTACAAAATTTACTATGATTACTATTTATAACAACTAAAAATAAAAGTGAAATATTTACCAAATTTGGAACTTCTAATTAAAAATATGGAATCAATTTTTCAATATTCAATTCATATAATTTGAAAATTTTAATTTAAAATTAAACCTAAAAAACGTGATGAAAAATAGTTTTTTAGAAAAACATCTTTTGAAGTATAAAAATGCTTTTATACCAAATTCAAGTATAAAATTCATTAAAAAAATATAATTGGTTTTTTATTAATAATAAAGATATATTTAAATTTTAAAACTAATACGAAATATAATTTTACTTTTTAAATGCTTGAAAATAAAATACAGTTTCTAATAAAAATCAGTATTTTTAACTATTCATTGAAAAATAAAAAATTTCAGAAAAATTTCAAAATTCCACCACAATATAATTGTGATATGTTGATTTAAAAAAATATAGCATTTTTATAAAAAAATTTCTAAATGTTTTTGAAATTAATTATAATATTTTCTCATAAAAAAATAATGAAAACCATTTTTGAAGAAAATGTATTTTTAAAGAATAAAATGACTTTACTAAAAATTGACTGATTATTTACTAAGAATGAATTAATAAATTTTTATTGATCATTACCTTTATATAAAAATTTTATAATTTGGTTAATCTTATTAGTACCCACCAATTCAACATCTAGGTTATAATGATCACATTTAAATAATAATATTTCATGGTTTGTTTAATCTCAATGTTGCGTATCTTGTATTCTATTTAACATAGTATTTATTTTAAAATATAGAGATATTATATTCTACCCCATTTAATAAATTATTTTATCAGAATTTTAAATTGATCTCTGTAATCAATGTTTTAAAATTTTAAAATACCTTTGTCGAAATACCACATCATAAAAAGGGTTAATAAAACTTCCTCTTGAAAAGAGGGAAAGAGAAGTATGAATTTTATCTAGAATAACATATAACTAGGCTTCCAAATAAGAAAAAATTAGTGGGAAGTGAAAATATATACATGGATAAAAAATTTAATGTCCAAATATTGATGGAGAGTGACATAGATCATTGATCATAATAAAGATAAGGATCATGAGAAAGTTAATGACCACAAAACCATAAATCAAAGAGGTATGAAAAAGACCACCAATTCATAAAAAATGAAAGTAATGTGATAATATTTTCATTTAAATATCATTTTCCTAGATTTAATTAATTACATACCATCTAGACTATGAACATAAGGAAAATATACTTACTTGACTAGTACAATTTATTCCATTAATAAATTTCCACCAAAATCTCATCTTTTGCTCCAAAATAGAAAACTTCTTCCAAAATAACATTAATAACTTAATAAAAAAATCACGTTTCAATCCCATGGTTATTTATATGATATAATTTATGTTCCCAACATCAACTTAGTCTTTATTTTTCAATTTTTTTATATAATTTCACACAAACTAGGACATCACGTATGCCATTGGTAGACATTGCACCCTTTTCACCCTTTAGTTACAGGTTCAAGACTTGCGACCTAGATAGAATTGTCGAGATGTATTTTTTTACTAAAACTATATCAATATAATTTCTATAATGTTCCTAAAAATATGATGAACATATTCAAAAATATCATTAATCATAAAATCACCTTTTAACCACTAAGGTTTTCTATATAGCTCATTTTTCACAAAAATAAAAAACTTAATTGACTATCATTTCCTTAACATAATACACATACTAAACCAAATGTTTATTTTTCCATTTATCATATGTCCTTAAATAAGTGTCTTAAAAAATTATCACTTTTTCACTACCCCTCTTTTCAAGGGTATCGATTCTATCTATCATATGTTTCCAAATTAAAAAAAAAATCTCCTATAAAATAATCCTTATTTGTTTGACGATTCTCATAATATTTATTATATATCAAAATATCATTGATAAAAAAATACTTCATTCAAATTCCTTCTTAAAACTTTAACCATGATTTTTTGTCTTATTCCCTAATAATTTATTCTTATAAATCAAAGATATGAAATATGTCCTTATGATTAATCAATATCAACTGAATCATGTTTCATACTTTGTTGACACTCCTTTCCATCACAGAGTCTAATGAATGAAAAAGGGGAATACCTTAAGCACAAAGAGATTCATGCTTTGAAGAACATCAAAAATTTACAAAGGCATGAACAAGGAACTCTTTAAGCATGGGTCGCACAAGTTTCATTATGGTCGCGCAAGTATACTTGGACGCCACATATGGGTCATGAAAGTCACTTGCATGCCCTATTCTTTTTTCACCCAAATTCCTCAGTGGCCTATAAATACCCCTTGTGGCCCCCCCATTTCGGGGACGAAAAATCCAAAACTCATATTTAAGCTCTGGTCACCCAAGTCTCCGTCTTAAGTCTTCCGAACACTTCTAAGGTAATTATTTACCTATAATGGAAGCTCTAAGGAGGAAGAATAAGTCCTAAGTATTAGAACACATCAATAATTGCGCGCCTAAGTGTCCATCCCTTAAGGGAAGTGATGATACTTGCACGCCGCCTTTCCCTCTCAAGGAAACTTGCGCTCCACCCATTATGAAAGCCTCTAGGGATGATATAAAGGGCTCCAATTCAAAGTCTCCCAAGTATCACTTCACAGGTTCTTCATCGTCCAAGTGAACTCATGTCGTGCAAGTATACTTGCGCGACCAAGACTTGCATGCCAGATCAATACTTGCACGCTTCATTCCAATTCACTTCCTTTCCTCAAATTCACCTCTCATCTTAAAAATTTATCCTTAAAAACCCTCTTCAAAGACATTTATGGCATGTTCCTTTGTTGGTTTCCTTATCTGAAAGGAATTCTATGGAAAATCTCTCAAAACCTTGTGATTTACATAGCTTTATGTCACTAAGGTTAGATATTTTCCCCATTAAACCTAATCCTTTAAGATGAGAAGATCTTTAATTTGGGCATCCTCCTTAGGAGTAAGCCCCAAGTTCCCAGTCCTCTTAACCTGTGCCTCCTTCTTAGGAGTAAGCCCCAGTCATAATTTCTTTTGAACTAGGCCTCCTTCTCAAGAGTAAGCCCCAGTCATAATTTCCCTTAACCTGGGCCTCCTTCTTAGGAGTAATCCCCAATTTAATTTCTTTTGACTTGGGCCTCCTTTTCAGGAGTAAGTCCCAATCATAAGTCCCTTTAACTTTGGGCCTCCTCCTCAGGATTAATCCCCAAGTTATAAGTTAAATTTCCCCTTAATATGGGCATCCTTCTTAGGAATAAGCCCCAAATTAAGAATCTAAATCTCCATAAAGCACAAATACCTTTATGGACCTTGTTAATGGGCATCCTACTTAGGAATAATCCCCAAGTCCCCCCTAATTTGGGCATCCTCCTCAGGAGTAAGCCCCAAGTTAGAGTATCCAAATATCCATAAAGCATGAATATATTTATGGACTTTGTTCCTAGGATTATTTACAGAAGTAAATCTTAGTATTCACCTACTTGGGTAGTCACACATACATAAGCCCCATATCATTATTTGTGACCACATCTTTCGTGGCACAAATTTTCAGGTTTATTGATACCTCTCGTTTCTCACACCGAGCATGACTCACATGAGCTTAGAGTGTAAAAGTAACCACGACACATCTCTTTGGGATGTTAATCATTCATAAGCCCCATATTTATTAACCTAACTACATGGGTTATAATTCCTTTTCTAACAAGGATATTTAGGTAGCCCATCTGCGGGTATGATCCCAACTCTAAAATAATCACTGTCCTTCTGAATGACAATAAACTTCAAGTGCCCCACTGAGTGACTTTAAAACCAGTATGGTCATTATAATAAACAAGATATTTCTATATAATTTATTAAAGGACACCATTGACTAAGAATCTCCAATATATACAGATGATTCTCCATCGATGAAGAACCTCAAATACATATAAAAGATTCTCTAAATCCCATATATATTAACCATTGATTGAAAATTATAAAAGAAAAACTCATTTTCATGCTTGGTAAATTAATAAGGATTGATGAACATAACTTAAATCTATAAGAGAGTCTCGGAGTAGAAAATAATTCCCCCCAAAAAGGTGTGATGAGTCTGACATCCCATCCTCTCGACCAATGCAAATTCTTAAGCCTCATCAGTCCATAACTAATGAGCACCTACATTTGGAAAGTAGGTCCAAATGGATATAGAATCATTGGATGTTTTCGGTTCTATGAATAAACCTGTTAGAAAATGATTGGAAAGTTTGAACCTTAAACAAACAAGGTCATCCCCATTTCCAGAAGAAAAAAAAAATGGTGAACCCGATGTGAATCCTTAACCAAGTTAAAATGATGTTTTATTTATTTGTTAGGCCCCTATTAAACTCAATGTGAGGGCCAACAAATAAGTAAATAACATAAATGCTCATCCAAAAGATGTAGTATGGCCAGAATTATCTTGATTATGTCTTCTATATAAAATATGCACTCTTTTCCAAGATCTCTCTGCATTACAGAAATGACTTCTTTAAAGTTCACACTAGTGAATGCCTCAGCTGCTACTCCTGCTGGATCCTCATCCGCTCTGAGGACAACATCACCTACTCAACGTCTGCAACACTGGGTCTCAAATTCATTGGTTAAGGATATCTTCAACACATTACCATTCCAACTCTGGAGGCCACTCGACAATCCCTCCAAGTTAACAATTCACCCTGGTTGTCCAGACAGCGACAACCAGTGATCAAGAAGCAGGCAGTGCTAACCACCATCTCTAACCATTTCAGGTCGTTATCCCTGGAAAGAAATAACCATTCTCTCCCATATTACAGGGAGGTGAATGAAGAGGTCACCTAAGGCCTCAATTCAAGAAGACATGAGTCCTTCCCGAGGGCTCCCATCAACAATCGCCGCCAGACTCGTGCGGTAGTGCACCCTCAACATGATGAGGTTATCACCTTTAGTGGTTTGGATTAGGTTCCTCAAACCCGAGCACGCAAGACAAACCGCCAGAGGTGAAATTAGGCAAACATGGAGAAGGTTCTTATCTCTGTCCCCTCTTAAGAAGTCCATCAACCTAACTTGATAGCATCCAACAAGTGGGCACATACACCCATCCGTTCTAATCCCGCTGTCTAGCAAACTCATCTGGCAGCAACCCACCAATCCTGTCAGGAAATTACAACAGAGTACTATAGGTAGACACATACACCTGTTTATAATTCATCATCCAGTCAACAGGTTCATCTGACTGCATCTAAAGGAGCTCACCAACCAAATATGGTGACCACCTGTAAACAGGAACATACACCTGCTTACAATCACCAATTCTGTCAGCAGTATCGTCTGCCAGTATTGAAGGAAATCCATCAACCATACTTGAAGAAGAATACACAGTAGGCACATACACCTGCCAACGTTCATCAAGTCTACTAAAAGTCTCGTTTGGTAGCACCCTGAGAAGTCAGTCAGAAAGCTCCAACGATAAATTTAGAGCAGACTCAACCCTCTACACCATACATAAGTACTGTCAATATCCGTTGACAGGAAAAGGAGGACAAGAGTAGACACATACACCTACTCCAGACACATAATGGACATATATTCCCATTCTAGAAGCTGAAGTCACCAAGCACATTCTGACAATGGTGAAAGAGTAGAAGAAAATCCCTGCCCATATTCTGGATGCCTGTCAGAATATTATAACAACTTCAATGGTATCATAGGGAAAGAAACATGAATCTATCTCTATCAGTGGATTGACTCATCAACAAGTAACTTTGGAGCAGATACACACCTCTGTTCCAGTCCGGGAGGGTTATGGGGCATACTCCCCCATATCATACAGACAATCAAGTCAGACACATACACCCGATTTGAATGGATATAATCAGCCTAACCAGACCATTTCTCCTAAGAAGGTACATACACCTTCCCATAGTAATCACTTTCATCAAAAAGTGGTTTCTAAAGTGAGTAATAAGGCATCTAAGAAAAAGACCCGTCCAACACAGTCGAGAAATCAAGAGCCAATCTGTAATAAGGCCTTGCTCGATGCTGGAGTTCTTGATGCACTCAGACAATTGTCTGTTACATCTCAAGATTCTACTCTCTTATTTCCAGATTCTAGAAGTAACAACAACAATTCCGAAGGTCTTCATCAGAAATTTCCTCATTAAGGCTTTCTTCATGTCAGTTTTGTCTATCTCGAAGTATCATCTTAAGATGAGATCCACGATAACCCTCTGCGTGGCCATAAGACTAAGGAGCAAGAGGTTTCATCTTCTGCTATAAACCACCATGGTGTTACTACCCATGATGATGAATTTAGCTGTGAAATTCCTCTCTATAGTAGTAATTTTTATTTCCTAGAAAATTCTTCAAAGGACGATGAAGTAACGAGAAAGCCCTATTATCTTGAGGCACTTGAAAATGCAAATCCAGTCATGTTTGATGCCTTACCGCTAGTAGGTGAAATACTTTCTCAATCAGAAGATAGCCCGGGGTGTAGGTCATTCTCCAAACCACCCCCGGGTGATGAATCTTCTAATTTGACAAATGAATTCTCTACCAATCTTGTTGAATCTGATGAAGCAACAAATAAGCACCAACTTTGGTCTAATCAGGTAGAAGAATCTTCATTCAATGATAAGGAGGAAGTGATGAATATGAGAAAACAACTGTTGAAAGGTGAATTACCAGTCATGTTTTGGCCTTTGGTTGACTCTCAGTATGATATTCCAAAAATGTTGACGGAAGATTGTATTCACGATATTCGTCTCAACATGTGGAAATATCTTTGTCATCTAAAAGAGAAAGTATTATCTTATGATGAATATGAAAATCATGTCAAGATAATAGAAGGGTTACAACACCAAATTGATTTGGCATCTCTCTTAGTTTCCTGACATCCAAAGGTTGAAAATCAGCAGAGAGCCCTTCAACGTTCATTCCTTAGAGCATTAAAAAGGTTGCGCTAGTTAATTACCAATGCCCCATCTGGTATTCATATCAGGGGATGGGGTGTTCATGGAGCACTACATTTCACTGTACTCTATAGTAAAAAAAGACCGCCAAAAGTGGTCTCATGCAACGTTATTTCCCATGGCCGGCCACAACCAATTGGTTTTGTGTGTAATCAAAGGCTTGCTCAGGAACATGCCTCAACTAGTTCTTACCAAAGTCAGGCGTACAAAGAACAAGTTGTCAAATTACTCTTGCATCAAGAAAATGAGAATATCGAACAGGCTTATAATTTAGAGCATGTGCATCGTCAGGTGACATAAGTGTCATAAATCATCCAATGATCATTTGAGCCATGTGATTTGAGTGGATGTAGGTTGATGCATATGGCCAATTTTCGGACTAAAGTCCGCAAAATCATGAGAGATTTTAAGGAAGTCTTAGATGTAAAAGCTCACGAGCCACCTCAGCTTGCTAGGCCGGGGACTCTTTTAGCTCAACCCTTGGGATCAATAGATGTGATTCAAGGAGTTGAGCAGGGAAAACAGGAACAGACCCAGTCCACCAGACTGGGGACTTTTTCAAATCCTCAATCTCTTCCTCAACGAAAGTCAGTCTTCTCTAGATTAGGGAAGAAGCCACATGAGAAACACAGAGCTGAATTATCAAGAGACTCCCTCTAAATTATGGTTCATCAAGAAGTTCCTGAGGGATCAATTCAACAAAAGGCAATGTCTCATAAAGGACATGGAAGGAGACAGTATCGCAGAAATGCCGATTGAAGGGATGAAATTCATTATTCATTGATAAATTTCATCAATGCCATTGTCACTGATCCCCCAGAACATGAGGCTCACTCAGAAGAATCAGATGAGGAAGTTCCTATTCAAGAGGCTATACACATGGGGGCCAATGAAGAAGGTGTGCATACCAGAAATCAAAGGCTTACCCAAAATTTAGGTATTCCTTCAAATAACCAACTTACCCCTCTCCAAAAGGTATCCAACAAGGGGAAAGGAAAAATTCAGGTTACCCCTAATTTTGGAGATGGCCAATCACTCTCATTAGAGGAAAGGTTCGCACAACAAGAGAAAGAAATGAAAGAGTTAAGGAGGTTAAATGCAGAACTAATTCAAGGTAGTCTTCCTCCTAAGCGTACTGGAGTTATTCAATCAAGGTAATTTATTGAAGCTACTAGGATGGATCAAGAATATCCTCCTTTACAAGTACACCCTCACAGGTTTAATCCTATGGGTCGTATGCGACAACAACCATCAGTACTACCATCAGTGACATTACTGGTCGCCACACCTATCCAAACTATAGTTCTTGCACCTGCACAAGTCCAAGATCAACCAGGTGTTTCTCTAAAATTAATGACTACCATTGAGTCATTAATAGCTTGTTTGGAAGCTATGGAAGGAAAGCATGCACCAGTTCAACTGGAGAAGAAATATTACCCTGAATGGGTTGATGAAATTCCTCCCCCATCAAATTTTTCAAGTACCACATTCCCAATTTTTAATGGTTCGGGAGATCCGGAACAACACTTAACACATTTTGTATCTCGTTGTGATACTATGATGGGAACTACTCAAAAATAAGAAGCAGTTAAGATCAGGTGTTTTTTACAGTCCTTACAAGGACCTTATTTTGTCTGTTATACAAGCTTGAAATCCTGGTCAATTACTGGGTGGGAGGATCTCCGTCAAAAATTCCTTCTTCAATTCAGCTCAACGTTGCCAAAGACGACAATTTTTGATCTTAAAAATCGTAATCAAATGGAAAATGAAAGAGTTTCAGATTTCATTGCTCTATGGAATGGATTAACATATTCCTTAAGTTTAGCACTCCCTAAAGAAAAATTGTTTCCGATATGTGTGGAAAATTTGTGTGATGAATTACGCATACCGTTGATCCCTGTGAAATATACAGGAGGGTTTCGAGACCTTACTTCAATTTCTCAGCAGATTGAAGATTCTCTTACAAAGACTAAGGCTAAAACTCATGTAATTCCATCAGTTCCAGGAAGGATAATGGAGAAAGCAGAGACTGCTATAGTTACACTTAAACAAGCACCTATACCTACTTCCAATTCAAAACCTTCATCATATCGAAGGACTCCACCTCCTGAGCATCAACAACAATGGTCACCTCGTCAATATGATCAAAGAGATCAAAGGCAGAAATAGTTTGAAGATTTTAAGAACAAAGTTTATTATTTCTGGAATGAACAAGTTCATGGTTACTTCATCTCGACTCTAGAAAATAATCTGGTTCAGTTTCCAAGGCCCAAAAGGTCGAACAAGGAAGGAGATGAAGACCTCCCCGACTATTTCCTATTTCATCAGATGTTGGGGCATACCATTTAGAAGTGTTTTGTTTTCAAATACCTCCTGAAAAATATGGTGGACTCTGGACAGGTAAAACTGAAAGGTTCTTCAGCCCAGGTAGCATGTGTTACTACTACTGATCCAGAGGAAGAAGGTGAGTGGCATAAAGTCAAAAGAAAAAATGCGCAAAAATATGATGATTGGATGGTCAGAAAAATGATCAACTGAACTCATGCCATTTTACAAACATAATTGAATAAACCAATTGTGTCTTCTACTATGAATTCCACAATAAAACCCCCTTCATTATAAGGAAAATATTCAAAGAGGTGGCATAATTATAAGAAAGAAGAACAGTCGGAAGAAGACGAGTTTGTGTCAAAGCCTAAATTGTCTTTGACTCTGGCAGATTTTATGCCATCTACTTCAAAATCACGGACACAGCCCCCCAAAATGACACAACTTGAATTGGATAATCAGGAAGAATCTTCATCAGATGAAGAGTTGATCTTTGGTTATGTTAATAAGATTCATTTAACGGATCCATATGCCAATCATAGTTTCGATCTTGATGAGCCTGAGTTCCCTGTATCAAACTGAGGAATTAGAGTGAGTTACAGAGGTTTAGGATACAGGGGAAGACATGGATATTCTAGAAGCCACTATTTCAATATTACCCTGTCGGAACTATATATGTGGCCGAAACTCGTGGCAAATCCCTTTAGTGGGCTCAACAGGAAAAAGAAAGTTCTTCCACACATGGAAGATTCAATCCTGGCACAATTATTTTGGAGGATCGGTTGAAGGTTACACCTTATTCCTCTCAGAAAATAAATAGGCCTATTCGGTCTAATTTGCATAATCCATGATTATTTCCAACTCCTACCCCAATACGAGATGCATCTACTTCCAAAGCATCAACTTCTAAGGCACCTGCGAAACCACATGTTCCTGTTGGGAAACACAAACCTTTGGATCAAAAGTATGATGTCTTGAAACATTTGGCCCAAGTACCGGCCAAGTTATCAATTCTGGATGCCTTGAATATATCAAAGGATCTTCAGGAGGCACTCATTGAGGCTTTGTCAAGTCCTCAGGAATTTGAAACTGAAATTTCTGCAGCTGAAGTCTACCATATAGAGAATGATCCTGTAGAATTCCATGCAGTGATATCTTTTATAGATGAAGATGAAGATGATGTTGTGCATGGATATATCAGACCCTTGTATTTATCTGGAAAGGTAAATGATGTAGATATCCGACGAGCTTTCATTGATAAGGGCTCAGGAGTCAATATCATTCCTATTCGTACACTTCATCGATTAGGCCTCACCAAATCTGATTTATCTCCTTCTACTTTGATGTTGCAAGGATATGATAAAAATGAACAAGAGACTCTGGGCGAGATTACTATCAAAACTCAGTTTGGAGACCTTGTGTCTAATTCAGATTTCATTGTTGTTCATCATGACACAACCTTCAACATTTTTCTTGGAAGACCTTGGCTACATCAACATGCAGTCGTACCTTCTCCATATTATTAGTGTCTCAAATATTGTTTCAATTATCAAATTGGGACATTTTATGGTGATAAATCCCCATTCAAAACATGTGAATCTCAATATATTTAGGCATAATTCTATCACATGGAAGGGAAGGAGAAATCCACAACAAAAGAGGTTATGAAAATTAATGCTCCATAAGGTTTGGAAAAGATTCCAGTAAACCCATTCATACATGTGAGTACATATTATGTGTTTCCTATCAGTAACATTGATAGGATAAAACCAAATATAAACACTCTTATGAAAACTTCCATAATGTCAATTACGGAAATTGAGCTAGACAACATGAGAGAAATTGCTGATTCACCAGACAATGATGAAAGCTCAAATGGAGATTTCTTCATTTCATCCACTGAAATACAGAAATTCTATACTCCATCAACTAGTCCAGAAGAAGTTATAGCAATGTCAGAGGTGAAAAATGATGTTGATTCTCAATCCATCATCTCCTCTCTATCACCTCAGAAGGACCCTTCATCATCAATAGGGTTAGAAATGGCAGCCTCTTCTCCAAGGTGTTCAAATTTTAACTTCTCTCCTGATCATGAAAATTCTGCTTCATCATCTACTAAGAAAGTAGAAACAGAAGAAATAACACATATTGAAGAAGAAGAGGAAGATCTCATAGATGCTCCTTGAGCATTTGAAGAGGGTATCTCTACCACCATGGATGGACTCAGAGAAATAAATCTGGGTATAAAAGAAGATCCATGCCCCACTTTAATTAGTGTGGACATGACTCTTGAAGAGAAAGAAATATATACTTTATTTTTAAAACAAAATCGAGATGTTTTTTCTTGGAATTATACAGAAATGACAGGTCTTGATCCCAATGTTTCCACTCATCATTTGGGTTTTCCAGAAGAACATCGAGGATTCAAGCAAGCCGTAAGAAGAACACACCCAACTTATGCCACCAAAATTGAAGCTGAAGTAGATAAGATTATCAAATCTAACTTCATCAGAGAAGTAAAATATCCCAAATGACTGGATAATATTGTCCATGTGAAAAATAATAATGGAAAAATTAGAGTTTTCATTGATTTCGAAGATCTTAATCGGCATTGTCCCAAGGATGATTTTCCAGTTCCGATCATAGAACTCTTAATTGATACAACAGATGAATATGAAGCACTTTACTTCATGGATGGATATTCTGGGTATAATCAAATCCAAATGGCTCTAGAAGATGAAGAATCTACATCCTTCAGATCCCCTCAAGGTGTGTTTTGCTATCGGGTAATGCCCTTTGTCCTAAAAAATGCAGGTAAAACGTATCAACGTGCCATGAACTGTATCTTCAAACCCTTTTTAGGGAAATTTGTTGAATGTTATGTGGACGATTTGGTGGTTAAATCCAGAAAATGTTCTAATCACTTGGATGATTTGGAAATCATATTCCACAAAATTTGACAACACAATTTGAGGATGAACCCCTTGAAATGTGATTTTGGGGTAACCTCAGGAAAATTTCTCAGCTTTGTTGTATGCCATTGTGGTATCAAAGTTGATCCTGAGAAGAAAAAATAAATCCTTGGTATGTCACCTACTCGAAATTTGATAGAATTAAGAGGACTTCAAGGAAACTTAGCCTATATTCGGCGTTTCATTGCCAATTTGGCAGGCAAGTGTTTACCCTTCACCAAATTAATGAAGAAGGGAGTCACTTACCAGTGGACTGAATAATGTCAAGAAGCCTTTGATATTCTCAAGAAATATCTCTTGAGTACACCGGTATTGATGCCACCTATTTAAGGAATACCACTTATTCTCTATGTGACAGCTTTATAGAGATTATTGAGTGCCTTCCTTGCCAAAAGAATGATGCTGGGAATGAAAAAAGCCTTTACTATCTTAGTCGAACTATGCTTGAGGCATAAAATCAATATTCAAGTATTGAAAAGTGTTGCCTAGAATTAATCTTTGTAGTTTAGAAATTGAGACACTACCTGCACCATCATGAGGTTAAATTGGTATCTCACAATAACCTGCTCAAATTTATCCTTAGTCGTCCAATGCTTACAGGAAATCTGACAAGGTGGGAAGTTATTTTGTAGCAGTTTGATATCCAGTATGTGTCTTAAAAGGCAATAAAGGGCCAAGCTCTGGCTTATTTCCTTGTGGAACACCCATCTGAAGAAGATACATATTTAGATATTGAACTTCCTGATGGGGAAGTGTTATCTATTCAAGATAATCCTCAAACATGGGAAATGTACTTTGATGGTGATTCCAGAAGTCCAACAGGGAAGAAATTGGAAGATCTTAAATTCAACAAAGTTGGGTTAGGAATTGTGCTTATTTCCCTAGAAAAGTCAGTGCTACCCTTTTCCTTATTATTATTGGGAGGTGGTATAAATAATGAAGCAGAATATCAATCTCTCATCGCAGGCTTGGAATTGGTGCTTTAGGCACATGTGAATCACTTAAGGGTAAAAGATGATTCAGATTTGGTAATCAAACAAGTAAATAGGGATTATGCCATCAGAAAAGAAGAGTTAATCCCTTTGTGTGATTATGTTAGAGAATTAATGGTGGAATTTCCTTCGGAACCGACATTTTCTTATGTCCTGCGATCACAAAATGCCCAAGATGATGCACTAGGTAATGTAGCCACAGCCCTGGAAGATCCAAACTGGGATGAGACAATCATCAGTATTTCCCACCGTCGTGTAGTTTCACCTTATGTTCAAATCAGAATAGAAGAAATCAATGAAATCAGTCCCATTTCTGAACCATATGGTCATACTACGGGATGGATGACACCTATCACAGAATACATTTAAAATAGAACACTCCCACCTGATAGAGCCGAGAAAGAAAAAGTCCGGTGAAGTGTGGTCAATTTTACTCTTTATGATATCCCAGATCACCAAAAAATTCTCTACAAGCGAGGTTTTGATGGAATTCTCTTCAAATGTATTGATGGTGAAGAGACAATGGCTATCATGAAAGAAGTACATG
Organism: Viscum album; assembly: GCA_963277665.1. Classification (NCBI taxonomy): domain Eukaryota; kingdom Viridiplantae; phylum Streptophyta; class Magnoliopsida; order Santalales; family Viscaceae; genus Viscum; species Viscum album. The sequence goes on from OY728122.1 coordinate 490,518,686, forward strand.
CAGGAGTCTGTGGTTCCCACTAGTCTAGACATAGATTGTCTGATCAAATTTGAAGGCTTGGATACTTATAGCCTTCAATGATAAAATATTGTGTTGATTTCACTAAGAATTATCATTCATTTCAAGTATATGCCAATTTCATTCATCAACCCCCAGATTTTCTCTATACAGCTAAATACTTGATGTCCATTTGACATGTGGGGAATGGATGTAGTAGGACCTTACCCTTCGGCTATATCTAAGCAGTTTATGTATATTATTACTGCTAATGACTTCTTTTACAAATGGGCAGAGGCAATACCTCTCAAAGAAGTTAGTTATAAAAACATTGTTAGATTCATCAAGTCTAACATCATTACCAGATTTGGTGTCCCTCATACCATATTGACGGACAATGGAACCAACTTCTATTTATACGAGGTAAGGAAGTTGTATTAAGAATAAAACATCAAATCCAACCATTCATATCGGTGTCATACAGCGGACAATGTCCAAATAGAGGCCTTAAATAAGACTCTTTGAAACATACTACAAAAGATGGTGGATAAAGATAAGAAAACATGGCCTGATAAACCTTTTCATGCTTTATGGGCTTATCGGACCACCACCCGCACTACTATGCGGTCAACTCCATATTTATTGGTATATGGAACAAAATCAGTCTTGCCCATTTTAGTTCAATTACCTTCACTCAGAGTATCCATTTGTGATTAGTCATCCATAGATGAGCAATCTCAGAAGTGATTTGATGAATTAGAATAATTAAATGAAAAAATATTGTGCACCCTGTATCATTTTGAAGTCTATTAGAATCGAATAACATGGGATTTCAACAAAAAAGTTTGTCTTCGCTCATTCATTCAAGTAGAATTGGTATTGGTCCTCAGAAATCCAATGATACCAGGGAAGAAGCCTCCAAAGCTCGAGACAAAGTGGGAAGGACCTTATTCAATACACAAGGTCTACTCCAATGGAGCTTATTCTTTAATCTCAATGGATGGAGAACTCATTACAACTCCAACCAATGCAAGATTCTTGAAGAAGTATTTTGTGTAACACAAATACATAATCACCCAACATGACATTAAACTTTTTTTCCTAGCTACATGATGCTAAAATGTGAAGCACTGGTCTAGGCATATGACCTTAAACTATTTTAGTCCTTACTGCAAGACTTTAAACTGCATAGCCCCTCTATCGTCCAACATGACATTAAACTGTTTGTCCTAGCTATATGATGCTAAATTGTGCAGCACTGGTCCAGGAATATGACCTTAAAATATTTTAGTCCTTAATGTAAGAATTTAAACTGCATAGCCCCTTTATCATCCAACATGACGTTAAACTATGTCCCTTTTTGTTGTCTAGCATGACGGTAAACTGTTCGTCCGAGCTGCAAGACGTTAAATTGCCAAGTACCCCATGTCTGTGACACATGATATTTAAACTGTGAAAAAGTCCCTTAATACGTCCTACATGACGTTAAACTGTGCACATGTCTTAAAAAACATTAAACAGTTTGTCCTAGCTACATGACGTTAAACTGTGCCACACCCTTCGTCCCACATGACGTTAAACTGTGCATCGTTAGGGTTGTTTCCACCTCTTGTTTCTCACACCAAGCATGACTCACGCGAGCTTAGAGTAAGCTTCAACCATAACACCCTCTCTGGGCCACTAACCATGCATAAGTCCCAACACCATCTTCAGTTTGTCCTCAAGTACAACTTGATCACCAATTCATTCTTTAATTGAACTATGCAGACTTTAATCCTTGCCTTCTAGGCTGGGTACATAGGCAGCCTCTTGAGGTTCAAGCCCAAAACCAATATCTTCACGTTGGTTCATCTCCATCTCATACGATGTTGATCCGTGAAGCAGCCCAAAACCAACCTCTTCACATTGGTTCATCTCCGTCTCACATGATGTTAAACTGTGTACGTCCCTTTTGTCCCTACTACATGACATTAAACTGTACAACACCATCATCCTTGCTATATGATGTTAAACTATACAATCCCCCATTGTCCCTCACCCGAGAGGGAATCATCATTGAAATTGATCTCCAATCATGTCATATTTCAAAGGCTACATGCATACATGGTAATTCCCAAACTTTTAATCTTGGGTCAAACCATCATTGCATTAAATTACCCTTTTACCCTTCACTTTTACAAACCATATCTATATAGAGGGTATTTCAAGAACTACGTATGGCTTGATTCCCATCCTTATGGGATATGTAGGAACGTTCAAGCGTCCCTCAAATCCAGCCCCAAGTCTTTGGGCCTAACCCCAAATTCCACTTTCAGTCCCTTAGCTGAAAAGTCTCCCCGTGAAAACCTGAATGTGGTATGAAAACCTTGGTCTTCATTTCACATCAGGTTTATAAAACACACAATGTGTATTCCTCATTATGGTCCGAGATCTATGACCCTAAACTAAGATCTCCTACACTCTCATACCACATGAAATTAAACTGTATTTCAAGAACTACGTAAGGCTTGATTCCCATCCTTATGGGATACGTAGTGAAGTCCAACATCTCAATTTAGGACCCAGCCACAATATGATTATGGTTAACATTGGTTTTTGTATCTCCTTCATGCATTGGAAAATTCCCATTTTGACGTGTCATACTCCTAACCTTAAATACTTTCAGATCTCCATAACCCTTTTCTTGACTTTTGGTCACAAAATGTCTGATAACCAGGAATTATTTTACCTGATTATGCAACACGTGCCCTTAGGTGGCCTTGCATAAGTAGTCTACATAACGGACCTGTTAGCCAAAAGATGCTATTATTTTACTATGCAGCCAATGCCCTTAAATGGCCCTGCATAATTCAACACCCTAATAGGTTTTTAAAATAGTGGTAACTTCATTCTTGGTAGAAAAACCTATTTTTTCCTTATTTGTCTTAATGACAATATGTAAGGATCCGCAAAAAAATAGCCATCCTTAACTTATTTTTTCCATAATCTTTTTCATGATCTAAAAGTATTTAAGTATATGGTTTATATTTCCCTTCCCTAAGTTTGGGTCAGACCTTCGTAGGAGTGACATTCATACAATTCTTTGACAATCTTGATTAGGAATATCCTCTCCATATTCAAGTACCCCTCTCCATATAGCAAACTCTATGCTTTGGAAATTTTGAATCTCCATAAACTTTCACTGGATTTTTAGCAATAGAAAAGTAAAATTTCTGAGAGTTCTTTTGCTTGACTATGCAGCACATGCCCTTAGGCGGCCTTGCATAAGTAGTCTACATAATGGACCTGTTAGTCAAAAGATGCTATTATTTGACTATGCAGCCAATGCCCTTAAGTGGCCCTGCATAATTCAACCCCCTAACGGGTTTGTTAAATAGTGGTAACTCCACTCTTAGGAAATACTTCCTCAAATGCCCCTTAGACCTTTTTTTTCATATCATCCCTTAGATTCAAAATTTCTTAAGTCATAGTTTATATGTTTTCCCCCTCATACTTGAATGTGGTATTATGTTTTCAAACAAATTATCAAGTAATTGAGTCAATTTTAATCCATTTGGTCAAAGCCATTTGACCTTAAACATTACCCTTTTTATGTCTGACGTGCATGAATTTAAACTGCCCACAAAATACAAGGGAACTATGAACAAAAGTCGATTCCCAGCTCGCTAAAACGTACATTTTGTATGATTTAGGCAATATTGAGCAACAAAAGATGAAAAGTTTTTGGGATTGTTTGTATAATCTTAGAAAAAATCAAAATATTATTACTAGGCCCATTGGATTAGATAAAATTAATTAAATTAGTAAGAGGATACAGGTACAAATGATTGAAGGTGAAATTTCCTTTTCATTGATGCATAAGAGTTAGAAGGACATCCACAGATTGGAGTCTCTTATCTTTTTTCTCAAGAATTACAAAAGGATTTCAACATAACTCTTCATTTGATTTACAAAATCCCGAGCTTCATCAACAGCCACCTAGAATTCATTCATTCAACTAGATACAATAAGAAATGCAGTGATACCAGATCTTCTTGGAACAATTGTAAAAGAATGTTCTTGAGTGCAGTTTGAGAAAATTTTTTACTGATCAAACAGTGACTCCGTTTCTGTCCAAGAGACTTGGAAGATGGATACATGGATTTGAGAATGGATCATTGGAAGTAAAGATCCATTTAGAGAGAGTACTCTTTTCATATATTGTTCTAATGTCATGATAGTCTTCTCTCCAATAAAAGGCAGTGGAAAACATATCATCCCATGGGTTTTCCATTTTCATATCTGCAAGGAAATGGCATGGAGAAAAAATTTGGAATTTCACACCATTGTTACTACTCTTAATACACAATATAACCGAAATAGAGGGATATCAATGCGGCTGCATCCTGAGCGTATGAGGTTTCAAATTTGTAGCACATGGTCTATGATGCATTATAAATGACTTCTCCACTGTTCCAGCATTTACAAATGATCCTCTAACTAAGACATTTGCTGAAGAAAAGTTGGTGTAAGTTTGAAACCAAGAATTTGGAAGATAGTTCTTTGGATCTGGAATGTTGAGTCCTTGCAGATGACCATGGCCATATAAAGGCAAGTAAATGCTCTGTGAGAAATTAAGATGATACTTCTTCAATTACTTGGCCAAATCTATGAGCTTGAAAAATATTATAGTAATCATGGCCAACAATTTTCATCATGTCATCAATTCTCTTGCTAGCCAACTCATCAGCCGTTCCAATTCTTTTGGGAGCCATTAAATATAAAAAAATATCATATAATTAACCTTTAAGTAAGTTGGTTTTCATAAAATTTTTAAGGAAATTTGGAAAAAATGGCTAAGGCATTAAGGCGTGAAAATATAATGTTGGTGTGTAAGTCCAATTCAGTCGCACAAGTTTTACTGTGCTAGTACTAGCACGCAAGTCAGAAACTCACTACAGAAGCACGACACAAGCAGAAGCGGGGATGAGCGGAAAGCCAAGACACCTACATAATGAGATCTACTTGCGCGCTGAGAGCTCAGAAGTGTTTGAAGCCGGGTGATTTGCGTGAAGTGGTGCCGCATACTTATAGGCGAGGTCGTACCCCTGCGCAACAGACCCTGTGCGCCAGAAGAAAAACCTGCGCACCTTCTACTTGCGTGCCATAGTACCTTGTTTCTCATTTTCCTTAGAGTCAAATCATCTTTCCTTTTTTGGATCCAACTCTGAGGGGGACTCTTGTTGACTCTCCTTTCCGTCACAGAGTCTAACGAATGAAAAAGGGGAATACCTTAAGCACAAAGAGATTCATCCTTTGAAGAACATCAAAAATTTACAAAGGCATGAACAAGGAACTCTTTAAACATGGTCCGCACAAGTTTCATTATGGTCGCGCACGTATACTTACGGGCCACATATGGGTCGCACAAGTCACTTGCGCGCCCTATACTTTTTTCACCCAAAGTCCTCAGTGGCCTATAAATACCCCTTGTGGGCCCCCCATTTCAGGGACAAAAAATCCAAAACTCAGATTTAAGCTTTGGTCGCCCAAGTCTCCATCTGAAGTCTTCCAAACACTTCTAAGGAAATTATTTACCTAGAATGGAAGCTCTAAGGAAGAAGAATAAGTCCTAAGTATTAGAACTCATCAATACTTGTGCGCCTAAGTGTCCAACCCTTAAGATAAGTGATGATACTTGCGCGCCGCCTTTCCCTCTCAAGGAAACTTTCACTCCACACATATAAAAGCCTATAGGGATGATATTAAGGGATCCAATTCAAAGTCAACCAAGTATCACTTCATAGGTTCTTCGTCGCCCAAGTGAACTCATGTTGTGCAAGTATACCTACATGATTAGGACTTGCGTGCCAAAGCAATACTTGCGCGCCTCATTCCAATTCACTTACTTTCCTCAAATTCACCTCTCCTCTTCAAGATTTAGCCTTCAAAACCCTCTTCAAACCCATTTATAGAATGGTACTTTGTTGGCTTCCTTATCTGAAATGAATTCTATGGAAAATCTCTCAAAACCTTGTGATTTACATAGATTTATGTCGCTAAGGTTAGAGATTTCCTCCATTCAACCTCATCCTTTAAGATGAGAAGATCTTTAATTTGGGAATCCTCCTTAGGAGTAATCCCCAAGTTCCCAGTCCTCTTAACCTGGGCCTCCTTCTCAGGAGTAATCCCTAGTCATAATTTCTTTTGACCCGGGCCTCCTTCTCAGGAGTAAGCCCCAGTCATAATTTCCCTTAACCTGGGCCTCCTTCTCAGGAGTAAGCCCTAATATTAATTTCTTTTGACTTGGGCCTCCTTCTCAGGAGTAAGTCCCAATCATAGTTCCCTTTAACTTTGGGCCTCCTCCTTAGGATTAAGCCCCAGGTTATAAGTTAAAGTTCTCCTTAATCTAGGAATCCTTCTTAGGAATAAGCCCCAAATTAAGAATCTAAATCTCCATAAATAACAAATAACTTTATGGACCTTGTTAATGGGAATCCTCCTTAGGAATAATCCCCAAGTCCCTCCTAATTTGGGCATCCTCCTTACAAGTAAGCCCTAAGTTAGAGTATCCAAATCTCCATAAAGCATGAATATCTTTATGGAATTTGTTCCTAGGCTTCTTTCCAGAAGTAAATCTTAGTCTTCACCTACTTGGGTAGTCACACATACATAATCCCCATATCATTCTTTGTGACCACATCTTTCATGGAAAAAATTATTAGGTTTACTGATACCACTTGTTTCTCACACCGAGCATGACTCACGTGAGCTTAGAGTGTAAAAGTAACCACGACACATCTCTTTGGACCATTAATCATACTTAATCCCCACATTTCTTAACCGAACTACCTGGGTTCTGATTCCTTTTCTAACAAGGATACATAGGTAGCACATATGTAGGTACGATCCCAACTCTAAAATAATCCCTGTCCTTCTGAATGACAATAAACTTCAAATTCCCCACTGAGTGGATTTAAAACCAGTATGGCCATTATAATGACCAAGAGATTTTTATATAATTTATTAAAGGATACCATTAAATAATAATCTCCAATACATACATATGATTCTCTATCGATGAAGAACCTCAAATACATATAAAAGATTCTCTAAATCCCATACATATCAATCATTGATTGCAAAGTCTAAAAGAAAAACTCATTTTCATGCTTGGTAAATTAATAAGGATTCGTGAACATTACTTAAATCTATAAGAGAGTCACGGAGTAAACAATAATTCCCCCCCAAAAGGTGTGATGAGTTTGACCTCCCATCCTCTCGACCAATGAAAATTCTTAAGCCTCATCAGTCCACAAATAATGAGCACCTACCTTTGGAAAGTAGGTACAAATGGATATAGAATCATTGGATGTTTCCGGTTCTACAAATAAACCCATTAGAAATCGATTGGAAAGTTTGAACCTTAAACAAATAAGGTCGTCCCCATTTCCAGAAGAAACATACTTAAATATAAGAAAATAATTTATACCTAAAATCCAAAAATCAGGGCATTATTTTATAACGTTGATATCCCCTTTATCTTCTAGTATGAAGTCTATATATTTAGAAAATAAATAATCAAGTCCTTGGTGGTATTTCCCATTCTGAATTAGATGGATGGGTTTAGTTTTGAAATAAAATAAAATAAATACCATGATCTATATCAATTTTAGAGAAAATAAATGGTGTTGGATAGATCAAATAGTTTATTATAGGTGTTTTGGATGTTCAAAAATATTTCAAAATCATTTGAATAATATTTTTCCATGATAGTTATGATTAAATTATCTGGAAGGGATAAGAATTTTTTTTAGATCCTTTTCCTTCCATCTTGATAAATGATATTTAATCTATAGAAAACAATATCATTAAAACATGAAATAAATCATTTCATGTTAAAATAAAAATAGTATTTATAAATACAATACTAATAGATATTCTATAATACTTTTACCTTCAAATCTTAAAAAATTACCATAATAACTTCAACATTAAAGAATGTTTTAACCTTAATGGTTATCTCATACCTTTATTCTTAAATACACAAAAAAATCAACAACATTCTTATGAAATAATCACTTACATTAAACCTAAGGGTTACATGCACCTCAACCTAATAAAATATCTCCCAAAATATCATTAATCACCTTAAAATCCCATCACTTAAAACCTAAAAAAAGTTACTATGACTTTGAACTTATGATCAACCTTAAAATTATTAAATAATGATGGTATACATAACTCTTAAGTTAATATTATTTAAAACATCTTAATCTCATAATTTATCTAAAACTTTCCTCTAATACCAATTGTAATAATATGACCTTAAACATTATATAAACTAGTGTCTTTATACTATAATTTTCTTTCTTACATACCCAAGGATATTTATGGTTTAGAGTTTTAGAAAATTAGGCCATAACTCTTATATGTCAAACCCATACATTATAAAATGGACACTTCTGATCAGTATCCATTTTTCTCACAATATTTTTTTAAAAATAAACACATTTTCTTTTCATAATAAATCATTATGAGTTTCAACTTGACTTCTTCTTTGTTCTTACCCATCATTAAACCATATGAAAAAGATTTTAAAATGTGGGATGAGAAATACAATCTCAATAAGGAACATAAAAATAATTTATCCATTAGTCTAGTTAAAAACATAAAAACTCATAAAACATTAACCATTATCATAGTATTAATTAAGTGTATGAAATAAATTATTTCGACATAAAAACACACACCTTTTTCTCAAATAAAACCTTTAAAACCCATATCAAGAAAATAAAAAATAATTTTGGAAACTTAGAACATTATATTCATAACCTATGTTAGAAATAATTGGATCATAGTTAAATCCATAGAAGAAACCTCTCCGATTAACTCCCTCATTCCTGCTAATAAAGACAAGGAACATTACCCATTACATTGGAGCACTATCTGGACACACCCATTACCTAAGATCTATTATGCTCACCCATAATATAAGATATATTGGGAACACCCATCATATAAGTTATATTGGGCTAAACCATCATCATATATAATGATCATATACCAGATCATTAATAAACCATTTTTATTCTTGAATCTTTTATCATAAAACCTGTGAAAACACTTTTGAACTAATAGGAAAAACATTTTTCGGATATCAAAGTTGCCTTTCCTTTTAAAAAATCATTTCAAAACTAAATTACCAATAAGAAAGGGTTTTTATTTGAAGAAACCATGAAATATTATAGTGGAATACAAACTTCAAATAATGGATGTGGTGGTGGGAAAAGCTATTGATTCTGTATATATTAAAACAAAACATTCCATTTTCCTTTTTTGAAAAGAAAGTAAAAAAATTCCATAAAAAAATTCCTTTTGAAAAACTTTGAAAGAAAGTAAAAAGAGAGATCAAATTTAATTTTATAATTTCTTAATGTCTATATAAATACACTAATAATATTTTTTTTAAAACATGGACATGGAAGAAATATATTGAAAGGGAAACTTTTAAAAAGGATTTTTAAAGGAAATTCCCTTACATAGAGTTCAATTCATCACATATATTATTTATATTCCTGAATACTAAAACTAAGTTAATTATTTAATTTCTTAAGAAATTTTTTTAATTTAATTATTTCTTTTACCATGTTATAATCAATTAAGTTTATGTCAGATGTTTTGATGATATTCAACTCATATGTCCGAAATGACTTTAGTAGGTTGACTATGGTTAAAAAGGTCATTATTAAATATATATAGAATAATAATCATGAAATAATTATTATAATTTTAAATCAATTATATTTTTAAAACCAAACATTAAATATGATTATGAAAAATTAACTTTGTTACAATCATAGAGATGGTACGCTATACATACGCATGAGTAACACTTCCATTTTTCAATGATCAAGATGGAAAAAATTTAAGTGTTATTTTATATTTATATAATGATAATTATATCATAAATATAATAATATATATTTAAATAAACACACACACACACAAATCATACATATGATGTGGTGATGAAAAAAAAATCACATCGCTTTGTGAAGGTCGTCATCTACACGTACACACAAATGATGTTATCGTATTTCAATGAATGCAAAGGTAATGAAGTAGATGATATATTAAATTTATATAATGATAAATATATAATTAATATCACACACACACACAAACACATATATATATTAAATCCATCATTATATCCAGCTGGGAGAGGAGGTTATGGAAAATGAATTACATCAGTTCGTGATGCAGTATTCCTTCATACAAACAAACGATGGTTTCATTTCCCATTTGATGGAAGAAGTAGATGGATATAGGTTATTCCATTAAAATAATAACATATCAGTATATAGGATATAATCATGTTATTATATTAGCATGTTTGAAGAATATTTGAAGGATGTGGAACAAGAAATAAAACTAAAACATTTGATAAAAATCTATACCTCTTCTTCAAACTATCTCCTTTTCTTTACACATTAAGACCTATAAGGTTGGAATTATGCCTAAAAAATACCTCTATAATGAGGATAGGGATTATAAGAAGGAATTTTTATAGTATTTTCTAAGCCCAAAATATTTGTAGGTTTGATTAAAAGTGGATAGGAGGTTCCCTTTTATAAAAGAGGGGTGAGGCACTCTTATAATTTCTTAAAGTATTAAATTAATATAAATTAATTTTCAATTTAAAATGACTTAAAATTAATATTATAATGAGTCTAAATAATCTCATAAAATAAAATTCTGACATGTTTAGCTTATGTTTTTACCCTTATATTTTTTTTACCTCGTGTTAACCCTTTTTGATGATCACCTCATTAACAATGTTTTTTAATCTTTAGGGGTAAATATAATTAATATAAAATGAAAATTGGACCATAAATGGAAAATAGTTTATATTTTGAACTATATAAAAATAAATTTGGTAGAGATATTATTTTTAGGAATTTTAAATCATTAATAACATATTATTTAACATAAAATATCATTAATATCATTTTTGGCACTATTTAATTAATTTGACTTTAAAAACATCAATAAAAAATAAAATTCAAATATAAAACTTTCACACATACCAAATATGTTATAATTATTTAAAAAATTTATGTTACACTATAACCCACTCAAATTGTACTACTTTTAATATTTTTTAAATCATTTATTTAATTTTTTGATTTGTTTAATAAATACCGTGTCAATGTTGCATAAACATTTAAGGAACTTATTTTAGCACTAAAAAATATAAATAAATTATCATGATAAAAAAATTATTTATATTTCAAATAAACATTTTTAATTTTACATACTTTCTTTTTATCCCTATTTCAAAAATTTAAAGATAATAAAAAAAGAGAATGAAATTTTTGACTTTTCTTTACATAAAATATTATAAAGGTAAATATCATGAAAAAATGATAATAAAATGTCATATATTTGAAGTTTTTATGATTATGGATGAAATATACTCATAAAATAAAATTAATTCAAGTGTTAGGGTTACTTTTTAGTCTGTCACATTATTTTTACCCTTAATTTTTCCATTTTACCTTTACCATATTAAAAAAATTTACTATGATAACTATTCATAATGAATTAAAATAAAAGGGAAATATTTACCAAATTATGAACTTATGATTAAAAATATGGAATCTATTTTAAATACTTTATTCATAGAAGTGATATAATTTAACTTAAAATTAAACCCACAAAACACGATGAAAAATAGTTTTTTTAGAAAAATTACCTTTTAAGTATAAATTTTGTTTATACCAAATTCAAGCATAAAATTCATTAAAAATAATATAATTGGTTTCTTATTAATTAAAATAATCTACTGAAATTTTAAAACTAATTAAAAATATAATTTAAATTTGCATATACTTGAAAGGAAAACATGATTTCCAATAAAAATCAGTATTTTTATCAAAATTTTACCACAAGTTATTTTTGATATACTAATTTAAAAAATGATATCATTTTTATCAAATAAAATTTCTAAAATTTCCATAAATTAATTATAATATTTCTCACAAAAATTAATAAAAACCATTTTTTTTGAAGAAAACATATTTTTGAAGAATAAAACGACTTTACTAATAATTGAGTGCTTAATTACTAAGAATTAATCAATAAATTTATAATAATTAAGACCTTTATATATATATTTCATAATGTGGTTAATACTATTTATTCCTACCAATTTAACTTCTAGGTTATAAAAATCATATTTAAATAATAATATTTCATGATTTTTTAAGCCCAATGTTACGTATCTTGTATGCTATAGAATATATTATTTATTTTAAAATATCAAGATATTTCACTTCCCATTGGAGGAAGAGTGAGTTTTTGGGACTACACGATATGTAATTGGACTAAAAACCATGTAGCGATATATGGCCATACAGTTGAGTACATGGGAAGACACCCCATGTAAGGGGACATGGTTGTGTAGTGGTACATAAAAAGACCTTGGGTGTACATGAGAATAAACATAAATAGGTATATGGGAATGGCCCGAAGTACATGATCATGGGACGAGATGACACAAGCATACCCCATGCTACCATGATAAGCTGTGTACTCAATGTAAATTCTGTGTAGATATACATGGCCAGCCATGCCATGTGTTAAAGTGATCATTCCCAAGTGTCCAGATAATGCCACACACCATGTGAACCTATGTACACACTGTGTACTTTCTTTAGTAACTTATACATTGTGTATATCCTTTGTTGAGACTTGAATTTAGGATTGTAATCATCCCATCTAGAGTGATTTTATACACAGGATGCAATAGTGGCCTTTATTTTGGATTTAGTGATACAAAAAGAGGTGTTATGAGTGGAAAAATTATTTCAGTGGATCTTTTATGATAGTAGTGATTGGGATTGATTTTCAGAAAGATACCAGGGTTGGTACTCCCCTATCTCTCCATCATGCCTCATATCTCTCATACAACTAGAGACAGAACTCCCTCACAGTGGGCGCAAGTCCTCTATTTATGGAGTAGTATTCTAGGGGTTAGTAATCCTCTATCTCTCTAGTGTGTGGGTCCTCCATATCCTTTATACAAGTAGAGTCAGTACTCCCCATACTAAAATAAGGTGTGTGTCCTCTCTCTATAGAGTTTTCACCCATCCCTTCACTGAGCTCCTATGGGGAGAAATTTCTCCATGGGAGTTAGTGCCCCCTTAACCGTGGATCATAGTAGTGAGGAGCAGACCCCTATATTCTAAATCTTGTGAGGTTGTGCATGATGATGAAAATCATAGATAGTCCTTTGTAGACATAGGCTAAATCAACATTCTTAGTTGGGTCGTAGAGATGGATATCCCCTTTATCTCTCAATTGGGTTTCTTTACGAGCATATATATTGGGTTTTGTTTCCCTCTTTCTTATGGGTTGAGTTGATTATTGATATTTTTGTTTCCCCCTTTCTGGTTTTTGGGGAGACTACTAGTTATGCATATAATCAACCTTGTATGGGGTTTTCCCTCACATGTGGTGTCTTATGCATACAACAGGCAGGTTGGTGGTGATATTAGTGGTCTTGGGTTCATTGGATCTTAGCAGCTCTTGGCGATGACCATTTTTGGTGTTCGGACTTAGAGATCAGGATCCAGGCTCTCTTAATTATTTCCCTATTACCAGTGGTTGTCACTTTGGGACCTCATTTTTGGTTGGGTGTGAATTTTTATCCTTTACATATTTTATACTATGCTGGTATACTTCAATTCTTTCTTATAGGTTGTTACATGTATGGTTTACACTATATATGTTGATTTTTCATTTATATCTCTTTATAGTTGCATGGAGATTGTTGTGAATGTGCATTCAAGTACTTAGGATAAGGCCTCCCATTTTAGTATTACCTAATCTATACTTATCTCAAGACCCTAATATATTGGAGGCATGCTTGGGGTATCCTACTTGGCTTTTCACAATCCAGGCAGGCCCCTGTGGGTCAGATAATGACACAATATTTTCTTCTTCTTTTTATTTCTTCCCTTTTCCATTTATTATAAGAAAATAAATATAAATTTAAACTTTAACTTCATATATCAATAAAATCAATTTATAGAAAAAAATAAAATAAAAGATAACCATAATATGATACAAATTGTATGCTCCGCAGGGGTTTTAGGTGAGAGATACCTTGAGAAAGGGTTTAAATTAAGGTATCAAATATTTTCCCAACTTATACAGTTTTACTTAAACTCTCATTACCCTACTTGGATCATAACCTCTTAATTATAAAGCTAAATACTTTTTCTCTTATTTACAATTTTGACCAAATTATCATATATACTTTACCAACCTTTATAATATATAATTTATTTCCTTTAACCCACTTTGTGTCTTTCAAAAATATAAATAATCATTCACATAGAAATAATAATTTTTACTTGGTTCACTCACACTGGGATAATACAAGGATCATGCGATTGACAATGTCTTGATGCACAAAAATACTAAGCTCATTACTTGTGTGGGATTTAGGATATGTCACTTTTCTTAGGGTCACACACCTTACAATGGTTTTGGATTGATGTATTATCACCCTAGGATAAATTACTTCATAATTACCTATTTTACTCACTTCTTCAAAGGAAAAACATAGTTTTCCATTTATTCTAAGATCAATATCACATATTATTTATAATTTTCATTTATTATAGGTTGGTTCTATTTGAATCTACATGCCTCTCCTTTACAAATATATTTTGAAACTCCCCTTGAACAACATATTCATTATTATTCTATGTGATTTAATGGAATCACCTTCTTCAGATCTTTAGAGGAATATTAAATGAGTTTCAATCCTCCTTCTCTTTCTTTCTTCCTTACTACACAAAGAAAATTTCATTTTTCTCTATGAGATTCATATCTTTAATGTTCCATAATTCCTAGATTCTATCTTGAACTTACATGAGAATTTATATAAAATTTCTAACCATTGCCTCCATGAACCAAGGGTTATAATTGATTTACCTTCATCAATGACTTAATTAATATACTAGGTGTACCACACTATTTTTTGTGGTTAATTATGTACAATAAATATAAATGAATCCCCTTAAATTCATGTCAGTTAACCACCATTTATTTTCCAATTGAAACTGCTCGTAACTCACAGATTTCTAGAACCACAACATGGTCTTTATTTACCAACCTATTTTGGGCTTCACCTTAGAATGACCGCAACATACTCTATTGAACAAAATTACATATATATTATTCTAGATGAAAAACCCTACCACCAAATTCACTACCCATATTCCTCTTTGACTCTAGAAACCTGATACATGCCACACTAAAAAAACACCCTCTATATCAATACTACAATGTAGAGGGTACTCCAATAGCCTCCATCAGCTCACCAATCATGAGCCCACCATGTCCACTAAAATACTAGTAGAGGGATTCCCATTTCACATAGGTGAACTTATAATACACCACACCAAGCTCCATTATGCAGTGATCCCTATATGGCTATTTTGGTATCTACTAATCTTTCACATACATCATGGCTTTGACCAAATCCACTAAAATACTTAGATTTCGATTCACCATTTCTTACAAGGAATCTAACTAACCACTATTCTTAGTGATATGTCATGATTACACCCATTTTAAAACCTTCTTCAACCATTTTCAACACAATTATATGGTTCCCAAAGGTTGTCCAGTTTGATTTTTTCTTACACTGTAGTGCTGAGAGATTCTTTTCGAATAGAAATTTATGAATTATGTTTTTCAAACCACATTCATGAAAGAACCCTCAAGTTTCATTGTTTAATGATGAGATAATGAGACATTACTATTGTGTGTGTTAACCACTGATTTGAACTCATGCATATAGGGAATACTTGAGATGGGGGTTGAAAAAGAGAAGAAACAACATTTTGTTTTATCCAAATACAAGTTTAAGTGAATGAAAAACGCCCTTTACTCTCGAATAACACATTGAAAGATCTACCTGGAGGTTGCTTATTTATAAGGCTAGACGTGCCATAACCACATTGAAAAATCTCTTATCCACTAACTTTTGGTTGCAGGTTCCTCGGGCTAAGCCATTCAAGTGAATTCTTATGTCCTTTGCACCAACCCACACACCCTTTTACCTTAATATGTGCTACTATTATCCCATTGTAGCACTCACCTACATATTTTAAATTTGTGCTATGGTTGTCAATCTTAGATCCGCCTTATTGGTAGCTGGATACTTTAGTTGTGTCTTGGTAGAATCAATTTTTTACAAACACTATATCCTATCCTTTATATATTATGCACATAACACACACACGCATTTTTATTTCTTCAAATACAACCACCAGAACCAAGATCAATTCTTCTTATTCAACATTATAGATTTTATGAATCTATAAAAATCCTCCAATCATCACTAAAAAATCCAATATTTTTATATTTTCAATAGACCCATACCACCATCTATCACATAATGTAAAAAAAATCTAATACAAATCCTTAAGGGTTTAACGCATTAGTAGGGTTAGTATCCTAGTGATCAAGACTATTAGGTCTTTAATAATTGTGAATGTAGTGTGTTAGTCATAAGTGATCAATAATTCAATCAAATTTCTTCTTAGATGTATATCATCCAACCTATGAGATAGTTTGGTGATACATCATCCACCCTAAGTTGATTATGGGCATCTCATCCAACTGAGTAAAATTAGTGATCCATCATTCACTATAGAGTTTATGTCTTGGTGGAACCTCATCCACCTTGAGTAGGTTAGTGGCAGTGCATAGTCTGAAAGAGATATACCATAAATCTATAACCTGTATAATATGAAAGACTATATTTTGTGTATAGAATACCCATGATATTGACTTCAATGAATTAGGAAATAAAATTATTCCACATAGATATCATTTAAGGAGTCGTTTCATAAGTTGAAACATACAAGGGAGTTACATTCATGTATGTGATGCATAAACCATCCAAATCATTAACCCATGAGTTTTAATGCATGAGTGAATGTAAAAAATAAATAAGGAGCATCCTCAAGGATATATAACTTCACTACCATGTGATGTTAGTGTGTGTATTATGGCTCTTTCTTGAATCCTTTTCCAAATTCATCATAACCTGAAGCTCTCAACTTCTTTATCCTTTGCACACTATGGTGTTAGAACATTATGGGTGAAGGAGTATCTCATTCATATAATGAATGATTCGGTTTTCCCATGGATACCTTCATAGGTGGTAAGTCCTTCATTTTCTACTCTTGCGATCTTTATCAAACATATCCGATAAAGATCAAAAGGTTATAGAGGCATTATCGGTGTAAGGTATGCTAATTTAAAGTATTATTTACTTTTACTTTTTATATTTTTTTCATATTTATTTTATGAAGATCTTTGGAAAAGAGATTTAATTGATTTTTATATGTCTAATAATTTTTATTCGACATTAAAAAAATCCCTTTAGTGGTATCAAATCATACCATGTGTCTATATTTATGAATTCACACATAAAATGACGAACACACAAAAAAATAGCACTGTTTCCCCATCACCACATTGAATCTTGTCCATCACCACACTATAGAGGTATCTCTCTCATGGAAAAAATGAGCACCAGTTTTGGACTACGGTGTGGTGGAGGCCATTTTAGACTCACTATGTGTTAAGATTTAACACATGTGAAATAGGAATCCATGGATAAGTTATGGTGAAGGTGGATCCCATTTTTTGATAGAACTCATGCCTCATGATTTAACCTTGAACTAAGACTTGATCCACATCATAGTACTTCTCGTGATTCCCCAAGATGGATATATAAGGTTCAAAATGGTGTAGAGAAA
Source organism: Viscum album (assembly GCA_963277665.1). Lineage (NCBI taxonomy): Eukaryota > Viridiplantae > Streptophyta > Magnoliopsida > Santalales > Viscaceae > Viscum > Viscum album. The sequence goes on from OY728122.1 coordinate 490,536,517, forward strand.
TCTATAGTTGAGCTTGTTAACTTTACCCAACATGTCTACATAAAGGAAAAGGATTTTACCTTTACACAGGGCACCCCTACTACATAAGGGTAATTTCTTTTTAAAAAAAATCAATTTATAAATGAATTTAGTTATTTATAAATTGTTTATAAATAATGATAAAAGTAATTTTAATGATATTTATTAAATAATAAATTTTTAATTAATTAATTTATTATAAAGGGTTTATAATTAATTAATAAATGTCTATGAATAATTTATTATTAAATATTCTATAAATATTAGGAGTTAATATTTAAAATACCTTTTAAAAAATTATATGGAATGTTTTATGATCTAATTTTTTTTTTATTTAGAAATCATAATAGAAATTTATAAAGTGTTTATAAATTACCAAATAAAGTCAATTTTTTATATATTATAACTTATTAATTGTTCATAATTAATTATTTTGAATTGTTTAAATTTATTGTATATTATTTGGAATATTTAAATATATGGTATTTAGATTATGTAAAATGTTTACATAATAAAAATATTTAAAATCATATATTTAAAATGAAATTTCATATAATGATGAATATTAAATATTCATATGGAGATGAATATAGAGTTGTTATATCCATAATTGCAAAATGTCTATAATGTGTTAAATAATTTATAATGTTTATATTTATATTTTATTTGTGATTTTTTTATAAATAGTTATATCATGTTTAAATACTTTAATTGTTCCTTTATTTAATAGAATATCCCATACTTTATTCATAGTTATAAATTGTTTATATTATGAATTTTCATGCTTTAGTTTAATTATTAAACTGATTTTAGGAGATATATCCTTACATTACATGATAATAATGACTCCATAAAATTTAGTTTTTCATCTATCTTGACCTTAGTTTGTAATTAGGTTTATTAGATTTAATTTAGTTATTAGACATAGTTTGTGAATATTAGGTGTTAGAGATATCATGAATTGAATTATACCTTGTGTAAAGTCTCCATAGGGAGAGAGAGACTTCTGTTCAGACCACCTGCTAGCCTGAAGGCTGATGCCATGTCTTGAAAGGTGAATGGGGTTACCTATTTGTTGCTTTGAGCTTACTCATGTAAATATTATCAATCACATATAACTTTATAAGCCTTCACATGAAGTGTTCATGCACCTTATATATATGATGAATTTGGATATGAATGAATATGTTTAGATACAAAATTTGGGCGAGTAACACAAACTTGTGGGTTGTGTAAAGAGTTACACATAAATATGTATTGAACATATTGATTTGGTGGATGGAATATGATTCTAAAACTAAATCACTAGAAGTGTGCATACATAATAGTATAAACTTAAAGATAAGATGGTGATATTAAATCCCCTTAAAATAAGAGTGATATTCCTTCCAAAGAGGAACTTATCAAGACACTGATCATCCAACCAGGTAGTTTCATGCCCAAATGGGGTGACCCTAGATTATCTTGTGTAATAAAAACAAGTAATGAGTGAAAGTGGAACATCCTTGGGTGGTTTCAAACCAAAGTAAGATTCCTTTATATTATCTTGTGCTAGATATTTTTTATATTTTCTTTATGTTAGACTTAGTTGGGAAACCCGAACGGTTAGGATACTAGAGGAATAGAGTTGGTTCTATCCATATAATGGATTGGATAAAGAGTTGTTCACTCTACCATCCTAAAGTCACATATGATATGATTGGGATGATATCCTATCTAAATAATGAAGTGATGAGTTCCCACCAAAGTGGGGTTATTTTCATAGTAAAATATGGATCTTTTCCTACTAATAGATATGATGTTTTTTTTTCAAAAGGGTTCATCATTTTAGAGGGAGACCATTTAATAAAATTCCTTATTAAATGGCATTAAAACATGATACTCATCTAATAAAAGTATTTGTTGTAGATAAATGGAATCAGCATCAAACTTAAAATTGAGATTAATCCTTGAAAAGGAGAAGCTAAATGGAAGCAACTTCATCTACTAGTACCAAAATTTGATTATAGTTCCAAAAAATAACGTTTATGTGATGAAACAACCTCTTATAAAGAAAAAAACTAGCAAAGCTGTTCAACAAAAGGATTTAGATGACTATGATAAACAACTAAAAGATACACAAGAAGTATCCACACTCATGCTTATTACCATGGAGTATAAATTGAAAAAGAAACATGAGACCTTGGATACTTATCAAATGATAGATACACTACAAAAAACTGGCATTTAGCTGTATTCTGAGTGTTTTTTTGAAAATGTGGATAATTAGACACGTGTTAAAATGCTGCTAACCAGCCGTGTTTTAAAACATCACTAATTTAGCCTAGTTTTAAAACATTATTAATTTATCCATGTTTTAAAACATCGCTAATTAGTTGTGTTTTAAAATGTCACTAATTTAGATGTGATTTAAAACTTAGCTAATACATATAATTTTTTATTTTAAGTATGTTTTCGATGTGATAAACATTAAAAAAAATTAAAATCCATTTTATGTGTATATATTTATAATAAAATTATAATTAATTAATAATAACTAAAATTTAATTAAAAATATATATGTAATAATATTATAAATTACTATATATATATGTATGTAGACCTATGCATGAGTAAAAAAAAGTAGTATTCAGGCCTAATTTTTTAGGGCTAATTATTAAAATGTGCTTTAATTTAAAATCCCAATTAACTATAGGGTCGGGCTTGATCTTTAACCAATGACCCGCCTAGCTAGATTATGCTATATTAAGTTATATTTTTTAATAAATTAAAATATTAAGAATTTATAATTAAAAATTAAAAATTAATATATATAAAATTTATTTAACATATAATATAACACACACACACAAATATAAACACACAATCATATAATTTAAAACATAATTATAATTAATTAATAATAACTACATGGATGATAATTAATATATAAATTAGTGTATATATATAAGTATATTCACATTAATATATATACATATTAATTTATATATATTAATAATAACAAAAAATGATCATTAATTTAGAAATTAACACCCACACACAGTTATATATATATATAATTATTTTTATATTAATTTATGCACAAACACAAAAATAGTTAAAACATAATTGTAATTGATAAATAATAACTAAATAAATGATCATTAATATATATATATATATATATATATATATATTCATAAGTGTATTTATAATATATATAGATTAATATATATATATATATATATATATATTAATAATAAAACAAATGATCATTAATGTATAAATTTATAATATGAATATATATATAAATTTATAAGTATATTTATGAATTTATAAGTATATTTATATATCAATTCACACACACACACATATTTATATATGTATATATAAATTAATATAAATATACTTATATATATTTATATATATTAATTTATATATTATTATACATGTATATATATGTGCATGTGTGTATTAACATATTAATTAATATATAAATAAATGTATAATTATATATTAATTAATATATAAATTTATAAATATAACAGTATTAACACATATATGAATATAATAATATACATTTAATATATTACCACACACATGAAAGATGATGGAAAGAACCTCAATCTCCACTCATGCACTCAATATTTTTATGTATGTTAATGAATTGTAGAGGACAGGTTCAACTCTTAAGCTTGAATTGGCCACATATTTCATTCTATAACCAATACTGAAAAGGTTCTGACACTTTTTTGTTAATTATAATATGAATTAATTCTATAAACCTTTACCAGATCTCCTCAATATGTTGAGGATAACTGATAAAGACATGGATGGTCTAGGCCTGAGTACTATATTTATGGTACATAAAGTGAAAGGTTAAGGTTTTGGCCAAAAGGGGAATAAAATAGATTGTAAAGAGTCTACACTACTAGCTAAGATGAAGAAGAAGAAAGAAGGATAATTTTTTCACTGTGGAAAAATTGGCCATAGGAGAAGAAATTGTCCAAATTACCTGAAGGGTTGCAAGAAGCCTAGTAGAGAGTCCACATCAGGAATAAATGTTATAGAATTCAATTATATTATTTTAAAATATACATGATATTGACTATATTTTTTACAATATTTTTATAAATATATTAAGTTATAAGATGAGACAAAATTGAAGATTGGATATAGAAATTTTCTTTTAAAAAATGGATAAAAGGAGTTACTACATTGATATAATGAATGCTTCAAGTTTAGATAAGCTTGTCATAATATGTGCATTTTTATATGTCATTTAGATATTGATAAGATCATATAAACAATATTTTTTGAATAAAATGGGATTAGTTTTATTGATACACATAATTATGATTTTTTTTAATTCTATAACATTATTTAAGAGATAATATTAATGGATTTTTCTATTTAGGAAATTAATCTGATATTCATTTATGGAATTTTTTCAAAAATATGGATGAGTTTAAGAAAATTTACCCATAATTTTTAGGATAAGTGAACTAGGAACATGATTTCCATATTCTGATGTTGTATAGATAGTACAAGTGGGTAAAAGTTTAAACCAAAAAAAGGAAAGTTAGTTGAAAAGTTCAACAACATTTATCCATGAATCTAGTCAAGGTTTTTAAATACTAGGGTTTTTAGGAATAAATAAATACTAATTCTATATTTTGGGATTATCCAGTATATCTAAAATGGTTTAGGAAACTCCATGGAATGTCCATGTTAGGTATAGTTTTTATAGAAATCAGTTCCATAATTTTGAAAGGTATGTGATACCAAATGTATATTTTACAAGAGTTATAAATATATAGGGGTTCATAATCAAGGATAAATTAAAAGATCTTGTAGTTTATATTCATTTAATGTTGTAAATATTTACTACATCAAGTATTTGAATGTAAAGGAATGTGTTAGTATCAATTGGACACAATTAAAGGATTTATATCATCATATTGCTTCTCTTATCTGATAAACAAAAGCTGTTAGATAACAAAGAGTTGTTATGAACAACATGATATTATTAATTATATACACATGGTTTATGATTCATAAATTTCTATAACATATTTTTAAAAGAAAATAAGGATAAAAAATCTTTTATTCAGGATAAAGTGTTTTTCTAGATGTTTATTAAAATACAAGGGAATATGTTCCCATCACCCATCAATTTTATATTTTAAATAATAGACTTTTAAAAAGAAAAGGTTTTAAACACATAAAAGAAAATATATGATATTGAAACAATAATTTTATTATTAAATATTCCCATTATAAGGAAATAAGTTTTATTTACTAAACATAAAGAAGTTTGTGTATATTAGCAGGATATTCTAAAAAAATAGTGTCTAAGAGACTAGTGAGAGTATGTTTGAATTTATAGATATCAAAGGGTTACGAATAAAATATAATACCAATCCAATATTAAGGTGATATTTCATTTGATATCCTAAAAGAGTTTAGGGTATGGTGGTAAATAAATAATGTCAATAGTTATATTATTTAGTATATATTTCATGGAAAATTTTTGATGGAAATGGTTCTGGGGATGACGATGATGAACTTTGAAAGAGTTCTGAGTAGACAACTGAATGTAATGACCCATAATTTCCATGTAATTTTTTTTAAATATATGGGAATTTTATGAGTCCGTGAAATCTGACGACACACGATTCTGAGGCTCGGAGTGCCCGGAATGATCCGTCGAAGTTTTATTAAGCTTAAATTAGTGCGCATAAGCAGTTTTCCTAAAAAATTGGAATAACTCTTAAACAGTTACTCGTATCAGAAATCCGAGGGCACCGATGCCCTTAGGATGGCGGGTTTACCCTAAGAGTGACTTAAATTTAGTCGGCACAGGCCTCCTGTGAGAAATCCCGAAAATGGCATAACCGTAAATAAAATAATTAAATAAAGTTGTTTTATTTTTCAAATGCTTATTACTCACGAACAGTAAATCAGATTAAAAATCTGAGACCACCGCTGAACTCGTAATGGTATGATTTCTTTTATCATATACTAACTTTGGCCGGCACGGGCCACCAGAAAAAGTTAGTTTTTGGCCGTAAATAAAATAATTAAGTGACAATTATTTTATTGTAAAATTCATAACTTCTAAACGGTAACTAGGATTGAAAATCCGAGAGTACCGTTGGGTTCATTGGGGCGTGTTTCACCTAGGCAGAGCCTAACCTCAACCGTAGTGGGTCGAGGGTATAATTTTCCGAACTTTTTTCGGGTACGTTCAGTAAACGTACGAGCGAGATTTTATATCTTTTGGACCGGTGCTCCGAATTGAAATCCGAGGGCACAGTTGAAGTCGCAGCGTCGGTGATTTCTTAGTGAGACCTTCAATGCAGTTGCGTTCTAACGAGGATGGAAGTTAATTTTTGGGGTTTATAAAAAAAATTAAATAAAAATATGTGTAACATATTTTTATTTGATTGGTGGTTAAAACCATCAAGTGGAGGTTAGAGGTAGGGCCCACCACACCCTAACCTCCCTTGGGAGGATGTTTTTAGGTGGGTCCCACCTGAACCCTTTAACTCCTCTAAACACCCTTTAAACCCGTTGAGCCCCCCATAAATGGGGGAAACTCTTGATCTTCCCCTTAATGGTGCCAACACACCTAAAAATTAATTAATATCACGATTAATTAATTTTTGAAAACTTTTGAATTATTTTACCAAAAATAAAATAATGGGTTGGCACAACCAATTATTTTGGTTGGTGATCCTTCTGGGTGGATCTTGGAAGAACTCTTGGAAGAACTTCATCCTCTCAAACGAAGAACACACTATCTCCAACGACGAACGCACTATCTCCAAAGAAGAACGCACAATCTCCGACAAAGAATGAGGATGATTCTCGATCTCAGGATCGACGACGTGTGATGGGTGCAACGTACGACGACGTCTTCGAATTCTTTTCCCGTTCCTTCGACAACATTCATCGAAACGAGGTAGGGGATTTAAGTTTGATTCTTGTTTTCGTTCTTCGTCGTTCGATCTTGGTTATTAATTTGCCAATTGATATCGTAATAATGTGGAAGGCTCGGGCCGCACGAACATGGCTCGAACATCCCCTTTGTTTGTTTCCATTTGATGACGATGGAGGTGGACCAAAAAAAGGAGCCGGCGGTGCAAGGATGACGGGTCACCGCAAGGGCCCGACACCGCCATGCTGTGCAGAGAAACCGAGCTGTGACCAAGCGGCCCGCGCCGGTGCCGAAGGGGCACGGTGCCGTCGCACCGCGTCTTAGAGGAACCGCGACCAGGAGGGACACAATGGATGAAGAAGCACGGCGCCGTCGTGCTGTGCAATATATCCAAAGGCCACAGCCAGGTCGGCCTGCGGCAGTGGTGGAACGGCACCGTTGCGCCGCGCGGAGAGCAGCAGGACTGCGACGCCGTCTTGCCGCGGTGGACGTGCGGTGGCGGCCAGCCAGGCCGGCTGCCGTGGAGCCGGTACGACTGACCGCTCGGGCCAGCCGGGGTGAGAAGGACCCCGTCGGGTCCCGCGTGTGCGGGATTGGTGCCATTGGGCACCGGTTCGGCTCACACCTGAACGATAGAGCCGTTCGGGTGCCTGGGTGGCGCGCACCACCCCCCGGGGCGTGGCTAGGGCAGGCCACCGGGCCGCCCTCAGCCGGTCCTCCCATGGCCGGGACACCCACGGCCGGGCCACCCTCGGCCTGGCCACCCTCATCCGGGCCACCCTCGGCCGGGCCGTTCGGGTGCCAGGGGGGCACGCGCCACCCCCCTGGGCGAGGCTAGGGCAGGCCGCCGGGCAACCCTCGGCCGGGCCGCCCAAGGCGGGGCCACCCTCGGGCCTGGACGCTTTCAGGCCGGGCCATTTCCATGGATTGGGTCGAATTATCAGACTAGTTCGAACCCCACTTCAGACTGGGTCGGGCCAGGTCACTCCGATTGGGTCGGACCGGACCCGGACCCACTATAGCCAGTTATCACCTTTTCGCCCCTATTATGGGCTTTGGGTGTCCGATTGACAAACCGTCTACGGTGATAGAATTCTTGGAATGAGACAATTCCTTTAGAATACACCACTTTAGGTTTGGACACATTTGGGGTACGGTCGGGTTGGTTTGATTCTAAAATCCAACCGGGCCCCTGGAACGGAAATGCCAATAACTCACAGACTGGGCGTCCGATTGATGCGCCGTCTGTCGCTTTGGGTTCCTTATGATGAGACGGAACTATGATATACATCAACTCAAGACTTAATGGTAGTTGATGTATTGACACTTGGCTCGAGGAGCAGACCCTCCTGGAATCGAGCGTGCTGTGTGCGGGAACCCTAGGGCTAGCTGCGACTGAGATGATAGGATCCTCCGTGGGTTCGACAGCAACGATACTGTACCGGTATCCTCCGTGGGTTCAACAACGAAGATACTGTACTGGGATCCTCCGTGGTTTCGACAATGACGATATTGTGCCAGGATCCTCCATGGGTTCAATAGTGATGACTTATGTACCAGGATCCTATGTGGGTTCGACAGCGCTGATACTATTCCAGGATCCTATGTGGGTTCAACAGAGGAGATGATTCAGTGGCTACACCTAATAATCTCTACCCCTCTTCATGAGTTGTATACCTGTGTGAGCTGAGTCTTATCTTTCAATCATTATCATCGAGGTGATTGACTTTACTTCCTTTGTGGACTGGTTTGTGCTTGGGCTCGAGAGTTGGAGTCGGACTGTGATTGGTAACTTAGGTATATGTATGGGCATATACCTAATTAATGTTAGTTGATACTTTGTGATTGTATCTTACTTCTGTGGTTTATCCTTATTAGATTCTGGGAGACCTTTGGGGGTCTCGGGGTCCCCTACTGAGTATCGTTATACTCACCCCTACACGGGCTTCGCCCGCACCTTGTTGTGTTCTGTGCAGATGACGGTCAGCAGTGATTGAGGCTGAGGGTGACAGACGGGAGGCTGCTCAGAGCTGGACTAGATGGGACATACCTCATTGATTATTTGTTCGAGTTCTGTACCTACCCTTCAGGTAGGATTCCCCGGTGGATGATCCAGGAGATTTTTTCCTTTTTACTTGTACTTGTTGTTCAGTTGGGTTTGTATACTGGCCCACTTACTTTCAGAACACTTTTCTTTTCTATTTTAGTACTTGTTGCTTCTACTGATTGTGTTCAAACTGTGTGAGTTACAGGTTTAAAGGCAATGCCTTCCCTTTTTACCAGGGATTCACCTTTGGTGCTAGTCGCCAGCCCCTGGCCTATGGAAGGCGGGCTTGGGGTAGTCACGGCACGGGCCCCGAGGATGGGTCGTGACACTGAAGTTGAAATCTTAATATTTGATGTTATGGTATTAAGGTGTTTGAATATGTTTAAATATTTTAATTTTAAGAATATGATTCCTAAATCTCACCATTATTCAAACTTGTTTTCTTCATAGATGTTACTCACTAAAGAGTCAGTGTGAGGTATCTATCAGATGGTCACATGGAGATGTGATAGGAATTACATGTGATGTAATGAGTTAAAAAAAATCCCTAAAAGTGTAGTATATATAATACTGATCTAGAAGTTTATCATATATGATAGTATAGATAGGTGCTTATGTTGAGTTTGTTAAATATTATTAAAAGAGTTTTATGGATATAAAATGTACCACATTAGAGGTAAAATCCACTTTATTATTCTTTCACATTGACTTCATAAATGTATATATAGATATACATTTCATGAAGTGTAATGATAATTTACCTACAAAGTTTGAATTTGAGTTATCCCAAATTGAAATTTGTTATACAGTATTATGGGTTATGTTGAAATGTTAAAGTTAGCATGAGAAGGATTATTTTTTTGATATATTATGTATTCTCATGAGTCATAAAATAAATAATAACATTCTTTATGTGCCTTGGATGACCCAAATTATGCCACATGGGATTTCATATAGATCTCTTTGGTATACTAGGGGTACATGGATCATATTTGAATCCCCACTACCTGAGGTTGGAGAGATACTTATCATGAGAACCTTCATGCTTTGATGCAAAAATTATATAAGTATACATGTTGACTTATCTAATCAGGGGGAGGTTGGGTATGTTACTAATCATGTCATTGATTAGAGCTCAACTAGATATGGGATTGGTCCTCCTGTATAATGAGTATGACATTCAATCCCTAGACTAAGATAGACTGTGGAGTGTGTGGATACACAAAGATATCACATATGATGTACTTATCTATTTAGATGAGGTATATGAGATGTGCTCATCTATCAGGGTGAATGACATGTGATGTATTCATCAACCAAGTCAGTCTTTACTTTAAGAATCAAGAATTTATGAGTTGTCTATATGGGATTGACGTACTCCATGTCCTATGGTTACTCGATGTCCTGGACAAAGGGAAAACATGATAATGTATGTTTTCATATGATGCACACTAGTTGACACAGGTAAAAACATACATGTGTTTGATAGAGATCAAACTCAATCCTTTTACAGCTTGAGTAGCATTAATTCTTTCTTATAGGCCACTCTTTACTTACATATATAGATCTAGTGATTTTTATTTTTTTAATTCTATAAAGGCTCACGGGGTCACAATTTTTGGTGGACTGATTTTGGATTGAGTTTGACTCAAATAACTAATCTAAAATTGCTTTAGAGTTAATTCAAAAAAGGGAGTTTTGGATGGGTATTAATGAGGTATTATATATGATATGATATGAGGTAATGTTAATGATAACTTTCCAAGTGTTTTAGAATATATCAAAACATAATTTTGGATATTATTTCACAAGTTATTTATATTATGTATATAAGGTGAAATGACACAATATATTTTAGGCTTTAGTGTAAGTGGTAGATTGAAATGGATATTCCCTAAAGATGTAACCTACATATTATGCATGGATATATTTCATTCATGGAATACCCATTCCATTGGATTTGATTTATTTTATAAATAAAATCTTACATATATCTATCATTTAAATAACTATTTCATAAGATGAAATGTATAAGGGAGTTACATTTATTCATGTTAGGCATGAACTGGACAAAGAATTAACTCATGAATTGTAATGCATGAGGTAACACAAGTAACAACTAAGGAGTTTCCACATGGCTCTATAAATACACTACCATGTGATGGTAATGTGTGTTTAGTGGGATTTCTTGAAGCCTTGGAAGCCTTCCTCATAACACGAAGCTCTCTACTTCTTCATCCCTTGCACACTAAGGCACTAGAACACTATAGGTGAAGGAGTGCCCCATTTGTATGATGAATGATTTAGTTATCTTATGGATACCTATGGAGGTGGGAGGTCCTTCAACTTCCACTCTTGTGATCTTTATCAAACATATTAGACATATAAAAAAATGTTTTAGATGCATCATCAGTGTAAGGTATATAAATTTACAATGTTATTCATTTTCAATTTTACACCATTTTCATATTTCTTGAATGAAGATCCTTAAACAATGTATTAAATACCTCATACTATGTCTTAGATACCAACTAATACCTTAATCATACACCCTTGGTATGCTGGTGGTATACTGTCCACGTAGAGATTGATGTTTGTGGTGCACCATCCACCTGGGGTTGGTTAGAGGTGCTGTGTCATCAACCAGAGGCATTGATATTAGTGGTGACTCATTCACCCTTGGAATATTTGGTTGTAGGTTAATCATCCAACTAGAATTTATATAAGTGGTATATCATCCACATGAGTGTGTATAGTAGGGGTATTTCATCCACTTAGAGTTAATAGTTCCATGATCAATTAGCGATAGCCCATTCCCCAATGATATTAGAATGGAGATGAATCATTCACCCAGCTGAAATGCGATGGTAATTCATTATTCACTAAGGGTACTTAACAGTGATATCTAATTCACCCTTATTACATGATGAGGAGTTATATTCCATTCATCCTTGAGGTATGTTTCATAGTGGATATATCAGATGGGTTTTGGGCGATCATCAAATGATCTTGGAAGTAGAAGAAAACCCATATACACCCAATATATTACTCAAAAAAGTAACATGTTAATGAATAAAATAAAATATTGGAATGCCTTTACTACTAAAAGTTTCATATTTTACTCTTCAACATAGTATGCTTGGCAGGGATCACTAAAGAAACAACCAAAAGACTCATTCCTCTAAGAGAATTACACTAGCCTTAGATCATCATTTGTAATGAGAGAATACCTATTCTTAAAATGTGTGATAGAAAATTCCTCAATGAAGACGAGTAAAGAATTAGGGAAGAATATAGATTTTTATTGAAGGATTTGTGGCATAATGGAAGTAGTTATACCTATTCCCAATTATGTTTTTCATCAATTTATTCAGATAAAATCCTAAAAAATTGACCAAGAGACCTCAAATTCATTATAGAGAGTGATAAGATGAATCCATATTTATATATTGGATACATTTATTTTAGATACATTCATGTTTTATTATATAATTAATTAGGTTTTAATTGATTTTTATATATAATAGGATCTTGATTCTAAAAATAAGATCAATTGAAAATTCAGAAAATTCAGGCATTACACATCATGAAACCTATTCACAATGTGAATTGCTCAAGAAAAAAACCCTAGAAAGCCTAAGTCAATCCCGTGAAACCAATACAGGCCATGAATCCTCTAGGAAAATTCAATACATGACATGAACTCATTACACAATGTGAAATATTTGAAGTTTGAACCAGCCAAAGATTCAAGCTGTGAAACCTGGAAGAGATTTGGAAGACATATGATTTCCAAATATTTTTGTTGATATTTTCATATGAAGTGAATTATATTACACATCATGTAAGTCTCAAAGGTGAAGTCACTTAAAGGAATCTCATGAAATGAATCCTTTAAACATTATGAGTTTCTTAGGCCTATATATATTTCAGCGTGGATGGAGAAGACAGGGGCAACCAAACTTTTTTATTTCTTTTACGCTTTCTTATCTACTTTGTTCCATAATCTATTTTATTCTATTTATTTATTTCATTTTCTATTTATTTTTCTACTGTACTTTGATTTCAAGTATTTTGGATTGATTATGTTCATGTTCCAATCACCTATTTTAATTTCAATTTTTGTGTTCTTTCTTTTTTCCTTTATTCAAGTAAGTTTTTGATTGATTTTGAATTGATTTAAATCATGGATTGTCTAAATATAAAATAATTAATTAATATTTCAATAATTCTTCCACTTTATTACTTGTTTAATATCATTTTTATCATGTGTGACTAATCCTCTAGGATTGGGGGTCGTGAGTAGGGGTGTTTTAAATATAATTATTCCGTAAATAAAAGATTGGGTATCCCCATGGCTAGTAATTTGGTTAATAATTATTATTAATCACATTTTGTTGCACAAATTTGATCCAAGAAACTATAATATAATGATTCTAACTTAGTCGGAGTTGAGTAGGCTAGGACCAATAAACTATTCTGCTTTTTACCTTTGAATCCAAGCCTTATGCATCTGGGTTATTGACTACCTCTAGAACAAATAGTAGTTGCTATATTGGGTAGATCCAATTGGTTAGACCAAAACCAATTGGAAACTTTCACACTACTTCACAGCTTAAGCCATAGGATTATCCCAAGATAGATTTAGAAATACCTTTTTCCTAGGACCATAAATTTCCCTTGAACCATCTCATTCTTCTGAACTAAACCAAACCACATAAGCTATAGAAAACCAAATATACAAGAGTCACTTGAGGAATTCATCTACTTGGTTTGAATCGCTAGGTTACCATCTTTTCCAGTTAGTCCCTCTATGTTCGACCCTGCACTATCTCTATGCTGCACCTTTGTAGCTAATGTAGTTTGGGACTTATAAATTTCTAATATGATCCATACATGTGTAGATCAATGATACTACACAAGTCGGAAATTTTTTTGCGTCATTACCGGATACTAGATGTTTCTTAGGCATAATGACCTTTGATATGAACTTGGGATTACCTCACCTCAATTTTTGTCTTTCTCCCATATTTTTACAATTTTCAAACACATAATAGTACTTATATCCATTTAATTTTTCTAGTACATGAACCAAGGTCCTTTGAATCCTTCTTATATCTAGGACACTCAACAATTACTTTCTTTAGATCTAGAGATTTAAAGATACTAGTATACATTTTTCCATTCTAATATGGATGAATGAAAAAACCTTGTGCCACTAAACCCTCAAAATCTTCCATTTATTCCACCTAAACATTAGGGAGAGAGACCAACACTATAGGATCACTCCATTATGGACTAATATTTTACATCCATTAGTACTAATGTGATCAACAATTTTCCCACTCTCCTATAGGTACATACATTCAAAATTAAACATGGACTCATCTACATGATACAGAATCATGTAAAATTTATTGGAATTATGAGTGAGGATACAAATGAGCATATTTTGAGATTCCTAGAAGTTTGAGACACATTTTTAAGTCAAGTCGTGACATATGATGTTATCATACTTAGAGTTTTCCCTTTCTCCTTATGTGGAAGAGCCAAGGATTGGCTTAAAATCCAATCTCCTTAGTCCATTATAACTTGGGATGACTTAGCCAAAATGTTTTTAGATAATTATTTCCCACCAATACCAACATAAAATCTTAGAAACAATATCTAAAATGCTTCCCATGAGGATGGAGAATCAACTTGCGAAGCCTGTGATCACTTTAAGGAACTCACTCATAAGTTACCACATCATATAATTAATGTGCGGCTACATCATCAAACATTCTATCAAGGACTCCAACCAGCTACACACATTCTAGTGGACACCACCATTGATGGAAGACTCATTATCAAGACAAAATAAGTCAACATATCACTTATAGATGAGATTTTACATAATTACAGTATGTGGAAGAGAGATTGAGGACCACATTGATACATAATTCATTAGGCAGAAGAGAATACCTGCCTTGCAGCCTAATCCAAATCCCTCACAAATATGCTCTAAGCCTTTTAGCTACCTTATCCACCACTACCACATCCTACCCCTATTATGGAAATCCAAGCTTGTGAAATGTGAGGAGACCCACAACCATACCAGGATTATAGATAAGGAATGTAAGAGCCTCAAAATCCGGATTGTAATTATATAAATTACAATAAAAAGCATCAAAAATATGAATAGTAGTATTATCAATAGAGACCAGCTCAAAAGCTGTGACAAACAAGTCAAGGTTTTCTAATAATAGAGGATTAGTTAATAACCACCATGAAATTGGGGACCACTTGGATACCCACCAAAAAACCTATCTCCTCAACCTTGAATTTTTTTTCTCAGCAACCTTTTCCACTTAGAGACTAGAAATTTACACCCCAATAATAGTTTCAATATGCTCTACTAAGGTAGACACAAAAATACATTCATAAACAATAAAATATTGAAAACCTTATCACCAAATTTTTTCATAATGTATACCAGAGGAAGACTACCCATGAAAATGAGATAAAGAATCAGAGGAATGACCTTTAAAATCATGAGCACTAGGTGAGACAAATCTTCAAGAATTTATCAGATCAATTACCAGGTATGCTACCCGGTAATACAGAGACATATCTAATAGAGGAGGATAAATATGTGTTCCTTAAGAGTTAGAAAAAATTAAATTTTTAGTAGACATGCATAGGTGAGGAAAATAAACTATAAGAACCTAAAATACATGCCAAAATCATTAACAAAGATTGTGATGATATCACACCCAAAGTTAGTTAATAATAAAATTTGGATTTAGAACCAACTGAAAAATATCATATATAAGATCAATCGAAAAAGGAATATGTTTATGTGGAATCACCACCATACAAACCCCCTCTTACCTTTATATATATAATGAGACAAGGAAATATAGAGGGGAAATACAAATTTTTTAGAGATGTTTAAGTAGTTTCACATCAAAAACCCCTTTGTAGAGTACATCACTCAAATGATTGCTTATGAAAAATTAATGAAGGAGTTACTCTAAAATAAAATAAAAATGGAATACCTAAGAGTCATATAATTTAATGAATAATTATTTATAGCCATTTAGTAGAATCTCCCACCAAAGATGTAGGACCCTTAAAGCTTCTCAATTGCATGTACTGTTAGACCATGTGAATTCAGGAAATCCTTTCCTAACTTCAGCACAAGTATCAATTTTTTCCTATGAGTGTATTTCAAAAGTTAGGGATTGAATATTTGAAACCAAAATAGTTCCACTTTAACTGAATGATCAACCATCAAAGTACTATATATGTATTCTCAAGGATGTTTTAGTCATGTTTAGTAAATTTATTTTTCCTATTGATTTTATAATCCTAGATAAGGAGGAGGAAAGAGATATCCCCATAATTCTAGAGAGACCATTTCTTACCACTAGAAAGACATTTATTGATGTGAACCAAGGAAGTATAATTTTTAGAGTTGGAAAATAACAAGTATCGTTCGATTTATTGAAAGACTCCAGAAAAGGTGGTGACTCATTTGACCATTAATCAATATTTTTAGACGACGAGGAAGATGATTATACGAAAATTGAGGGTGAAAAATAGAACCTGTATCCCGATGAAGATGATTTATGTGATTATGAGGACATGGATTATATTAAACCTTGGATGTAGTGAAGTGCCCAGATCAGTGTGAATCACTGAGAGGGGGAGGGGGTGAATCAGTGATCCCTTAAAACTTTTTACTAATTGATTCCTTAATCAATTAAACCTCTATGGCTGGTTAAAGCCTCGATCCACTCTTCTTGTATCTCTCACCTTTCCACGAATGATGCAGTAAATGTAAAGGCACTGGACACAAGGATTTACAAGGTTCGGCACCAAAGGCCTACATCCTTGCCATGCTCTCCCAGCATGGATTCTCCATTATAACCTGTTAAAATTACAATGGTCGATACAGAGTCCCACTGTATCTCTCCTGAGTCCCACAGGAGGGTCTTTATACTGCGTCCCATAGTGTTACCAGAGTCCCACTGGCCTGCTCCAGAATCCCACTGAAGACTTCTTCTCCCTGAGTCCCACAGGGTCTTCTCCTGGCTCCTCGAGTCGCACGAGTAGCTCTTCTTCTCTTTAAGCTTCTTCAATTATCTTCAGTAGTCTGGGATAAAGACTGCTGGCCTTGCTCTGTACCTCTGATCACTTGTGATGATCAGGTTTTCTCGTCTTGCTCAGGATTTATCTCCTTCTTCTAAGGATGACCTGGCTTCTCTCCAAATACTGAATACTCAGACAAATGATGTCTTTATCTTCAGTCTGGTCCAGTCTCAGTTCACATCAACATCATGCACTGAGTGCATGGCCTTCTCAATTCTTCAAGAACCACTGGTCTTGGACTCCTCAGATGCACACCACTGATTTATCACTGTTCACGTGTGCACGTGCATGCATGCATGAATGCACTCCCCTTCTTCTCTTCTTGGTGCAGTAAACCCTCAGAGGGTGTAATCACTTTAAGCACACACCTTCACTGAACTTCACACACTTTATCCAATTTGTTTACACACTTAAAAGTGTGTTATACATTAGTGTGGGACTTCCTTATTCCTCCAAGTGTATACACTCTTAGTGCACACTTAGGTTCGGCCTCTTTGTTTTCTTTTTGCACACACCAATGTTTAGGGCCTCCTCCACTTTTTGCACACCCCAAAGGCTTCAGCCTCTTCTTCAAATGTACACACAAAGTGTGTTCTTCAATTTAGCACACACACAAGGGTTCAAGCCTTGGGTACTCCTTGCACACACCAAAACCATAGGGTCTTATCTTCACCATGCACACAAGGCATGCAAGTCTCGACCTTCACTTGAATTGCACACACACAAATAGTGTGGACTTCCTCCTTATGCACACACACGGCCACGACCTTCCTTCTCTTCTTGCACACACACACAAGGCTACGGCCTTTTGTTGCTTTGCACATAAACCACCCGTAGGTGTGTCTTTGGCCTTCACTCCACTTCTTGCACACACACGGCCTCAGGTCCTCTTCTGTTTTTGCACACACCCAAGTTGTGGTGGCCTTCTTGTTTCACACACAACCTGAACCCCTACTGCCTTAAGCAAGCCGTGCAAGAGGGTGCAGCCAATTATTCTTCTCCCACTGCCGCATAGGTCTTCAAGATGCACAAGGGCATGCAAGGTGCGGAATATCTTCACTTCTTGTCCGCGCAAGCACAAGTCACAAGGATCACTTGGCCGTGCAAGTGAAACCTCCTCGGGTGCAAGGGGAAGCCGCGCAAGGCTCAAGTGTGCAAGGGTGCAACACTGCCGCGGGCTCCTTCCTCCTGCCACGCAAGTGTGCGGGCAGAGAGGGTGGCAAGAGACTCGAGCGCGCAAGTATGCGGCTCGGCTCCTTCCTGTCGCGCAAGGGATACGCGCAGGGGACTCCCCTTCACTTCTTTCGCGCAAGGGATGCGCAAAAGGAACCTCACGGAGCCTCTGATGTCTCCGGGCTTTACTGCCGCGCAGGGGGGCGCGCAGCTCAGTTCTTCGCGAGGCACAAGAGCTCTCACGGGACTTCTCAAAATTTCAGCGCATCAGCAGCTTAATGAGAGCCTCAGCCTCTCTTTTTATAGGCAGAGAAACGCCTCAAATCTTCCGCGTGGGATATATTTTAATCTCCCGAAGATTTCGGGATTTAAAGATTTCCTTAAATCTTGTTTTCTTCTCTCTGTTCACGCGGGTTCATTATATTTTCTCCTCTACGTGCATGCGACTTGGAACGCATGCACGGCCTTCGTTTAGGCACAAACTATGCACATCAATAATCCTCATGGCCTCGGCAACTTCGTCTTGCCTCGGCCTTGTTCGAAATCTCCCAAACATTGCATGCATGCTTATTTTATTGCATGGTTAGGTTCGGTATGTCCAGACGAGCACGAGGGTGCCTTCGGTTTACTCAGAGGTGGCCGGGAGCTCGAAAACCATCTTCAGGTTGCCTCTGGTTCGAGCGGAGCTCGCGGTAATGCACGGGGAGGCCTCTGCCGAGCTCGGGGAAGAGGACGAGGCCGGGGCCGTCGGATGCGGTGATCAATTATCCTCGGACGGCCTGGATCAAATCGGGGGCGCGACGGATTAGATGATCGGTCCAGATCGAGCGCGCGATGAATCGTGCGGCTGGGATCTCTTCCGCGGGAAAATCCCGCGTCCCACATCGAAACGGCGAGAGGAATTGCCGCGGTTTATTACCCAGCCTCTCCCTCAACTCGGCAATTGAACTTCCTCCCTCCCGGTGCCGCCCCGCACCGGGTTCTCTCTGCGGGCGCGCTCTGCGCCCACCTTGCTCCCTGCGGGCGCGCTTCTAGTGCCCACTATGCATCCTCCGGGCGCGCGGGCTTCACCACCGCGTGCCCTCGGGGGCTTATACACGGCCCCCCTGCCTCTCGGGCTGGCCACATGGGATCCCTCCTTGGGCGTGGCGCCTTAGGCCCACATGTGCCTTGGGGGTCGAACCCTTAAGGCTGGCTTGAGATGGCCTATTTTTTGGCAAAGGACAAAATATTACTTTGTCAAAAACAAAGTAACCCATGAATATAAGACAAGTGCCAAATGCAACTTCAAATTATTCTTCTTCTTCTCCATTTCTTCCATTTCTTCATTTCTTCTTCATAAGAATTCTTCCAATCTCCTCAACATATATTCATTACTTAGGAGGGAAATTCTTGGAGGTACTTCTTCTTCAATCGAACTCATGAATCACACATGGTCTTCAACATTCTTCATTGATCTAATCAGAGATCAATTGGAACATCATCTGATTCACATGCACTAAGAGTTAGTACATGGACTTCTTTAATGCACATCATCCACTTAGTAGTTGTGGATGGAACTCCTTTCAACTCCTCATGCATTGTGAAGACAATGCATGGTCTTCTATCATTGTTGTGACTTTGTATCATCAGGATACAAGTTCTATGAACTTAAAGAGCAGCTCAACAATCGTCAGATGTTCTTAGAGAATGTTTCAAACCATCATCTCCTATGTCACTTAGTGAATCTCCTAAGTGACATGCATCTTAGTACTATGGCCATACTCCTTTACCACCAACACCATCACAACCTTTGGCATTCACATCTTGACAATTCTTGACATCCATTCATTCCAAGACAACTTCATGCCTCATTGACAACAAATGCAACACAATGCACTTCAATCTCCCCCTTTGTATTTGTTGTCAATACACTCCTTCATCACATATGAATGGGTCAATATGTGTGCCAATATTTTCTCCCCCTTATTGGCAATCAAATGCAAAGGTGTGGTGTGGTTCACTTTCAAAAATCTCTTCCTCCCTTTGAATAGCATCTTCTTGAAAATCACTAAGAGAGGGATGATGCCACATGTTCTTCTTTAGCAAAGAACCTTTAGTAAATCAGCTCTAAGTCTACTTGGGATAACCCGGTGTAGAAAACAAGAGTGATATGACCAAGGAATTCAAAGCTGTCCACAATTCTCTACACATGTGAGATCATGCTTAGGGGTTGAAATTTTTCAGATATTCAATGAATTGCTAAATCCTGCACATACTTCACCAAACACATTAGAAAGTTCAAGTGCAAAGATAAAGCTCCCCCTTTCATCCATTTTCCTTCAATCAATACTCCCACTTAATTGTCATGATGAATACAATTAAGAAACAAGGGATGAAAGTATGATTGGAATACCTTCACTTTTCTCAAGATGGTATTAAATCTTAGAATCCCATCTTCTTCTGATTGGCTCCCCCTCAAGGGGTGCACTCCAATCTGTCCAAACCATCCTCCAGTTGAGAATGATCATCATCTTCAATTCCCTACAATGTCAGCACATGTAAATACCAATAGTATAAGGGAATAAGATGGAACTTCCTTGGTTCATCAATGTGAACAACAAGGTTGAGAAGATTCTCTCAACCGAGATGTCCCATTTTCACCATTCTTCACACTTGCACATTTGATCTTCAATGATGTTTGTGCTGGTGTGGATCTCAATACATCTTCATGTGAAATCTTTTGTTTCCTTTTTGCCTTAGCAATTGCCAGAACTTCATCTTCAGCTCTCTGCAGATCTTTGGCAAGTTGCAACTGATTTGGCCATATGACTAGTAAGTCACTTGAAAGTGTGGCCTCAGTTCTGGAAGTTTCACATGGTTACTTTGATGCTGTCAAGCTACCTCTCTTTGGCAACTTGTTTTAAATCAATCCCTTCTGCCTCTTCTGGATAGATTGTCTGTTTGAGTTCAGTCTGCCTCTATTGAATTTCATGGCTTCCTTACAAAGATTCATGATGTGTCCTTTCTTTCCACAGTAGAAGCATGTTTTCTTGGTGGTCCTTCTGGATGCATCACCCTTCTTGGATTTCAATTCCAAGGACTTCTCTTCATTCTTCATAATCTTCTTGGGAGCATCTTCCACTTTCTTATGCTTGCTTCCCAAGGAATCTATCTTAGCCAGGTTCAGTGATCTTCTCTTCATTCCAGCTTCGGATACATTCGGAGATTGATATGTATCAATTCTTTGACCACTTTTGCAACCATCCCAGATGTTGTCAAGTAATCCAAATCTGTTAGCAGTAAACAGATGTCTCTGGACCTGTGGATGCTGCTTCTTTTCTTCTGGCTTGCTCCCCCTAGGCATGGGCTTCCTCTGTGCTTTGGCATTCAGTGGATTGTACCAACAATCCTTTTCACAATGCCCATACTTGTTACAACACCAACATTGACCCACAAATCTTGACCTCTTATGTACTTCTGATTGCTGGGTACTTTTCTTGACAAGTTGTGTTGTTTCAGGAGAGCCCTGCTTCTTCACTGTCTTCATCCATATTTGTTTGGAATTATTCTTCCATCCTGCACTTTTTGTGGAAACACAATTAGAAGCATCAGTACAAGATGGTATGGATGGTACCTTCTTTTTAGAAGATGTTTCCCTTTCATTAGAGGATGTCTTTCTTTTAGAATCATCCTGCTCAATGCATACTTGAGAAGCAACCTTTCTTCTTTCAGCTGACTGGGAGGCTTTGGCTTTGGGTGATTGCTGATTTTTCAATATCACCTCCAGTTCTATGCATTTCATATTGAGGGAGTTCTTCTCATCCTCAACAGCTCTTAGCTTTCCTTCCCAACTTTCTTTCAGCTGATTCATCTGGTCATCATGCACCTGCTTCATTTCAAGCAATGAGTTGTCAAGCTCCTTCATCCTTTTGACTTTGTCTTCTAGTTGAGCATCTCTGACAACCATTGACACTTTGTGCCTCTTTTCCAGTGCATGGACAACTTCTTTGATCATTATCATAAAGATTTCTTTCTCAGAAAGGCTTCTTTGCAATTCTTCAGCAGTGTCTTCATATCTTTCATTGCAAAGAGAAACTGTTTCATCCTTAGCCTTCACCAGCTTTCTGAGAGTGTTGGTTATGCCAACCCTTTTTGCCAGCTGATCTTCCATAGCAATGGATTCTTCTTCTAACTGTGATTTTTCTTCATGAAGATCATGGATGCCTGTAGCTATACACTTTTCCACTTCCATGGGGACAGTATTCTGAAGATATTTGAGTGCACTCTGAAGATCATTCATTGTTTCAACTTCATCACAGCTAGGACAGGCTTTCTTCATCTTCTTGGCCTGTTTCTTCTTTCTATTTTTCTGAGTCTTGGCAGATATCTCCATTTGAGGCTGGTCACTCATTTCCTCAAATCTGCACTTCATAAATACACCCTTGGATCTTTTAGAGGTAACCTCCTTCTGATACCAATTGAAGTGCCCAGATCAGTGTGAATCACTGAGAGGGGGAGGGGGTGAATCAGTGATCCCTTAAAACTTTTTACTAATTGATTCCTTAATCAATTAAACCTCTATGGCTGGTTAAAGCCTCGATCCACTCTTATTTTATCTCTCACCTTTCCACGAATGATGCAGTAAATGTAAAGGCACTGGACACAAGGATTTACAAGGTTCGGCACCAAAGGGCTACATCCTTGCCATGCTCTCCCAGCATGGATTCTCCATTATAACCTGTTAAAATTACAATGGTCGATACAGAGTCCCACTGTATCTCTCCTGAGTCCCACAGGAGGGTCTTTATACTGCGTCCCACAGTGTTACCAGAGTCCCACTGGCCTGCTCCAGAATCCCACTGAAGACTTCTTCTCCCTGAGTCCCACAGGGTCTTCTCCTGGCTCCTCGAGTCGCACGAGTAGCTCTTCTTCTCTTTAAGCTTCTTCAAGTATCTTCAGCAGTCTGGGATAAAGACTGATGGCCTTGCTCTGTACCTCTGATCACTTGTGATGATCAGGTTTTCTCGTCTTGCTCAGGATTTATCTCCTTCTTCTAAGGATGACCTGGCTTCTCTCCAACTACTGAA
Source organism: Viscum album (assembly GCA_963277665.1). Lineage (NCBI taxonomy): Eukaryota > Viridiplantae > Streptophyta > Magnoliopsida > Santalales > Viscaceae > Viscum > Viscum album. The sequence continues at coordinate 490,559,882 of OY728122.1, forward strand.
TACTCAGACAAATGATGTCTTTATCTTCAGTCTGGTCCAGTCTCAGTTCACATCAACATCATGCACTGAGTGCATGGCCTTCTCAATTCTTCAAGAACCACTGGTCTTGGACTCCTCAGATGCACACCACTGATTTAGCACTGTTCACGTGTGCACGTGCATGCATGCATGCATGCACTCCCCTTCTTCTCTTCTTGGTGCAGTAAACCCTCAGAGGGTGTAATCACTTTAAGAACACACCTTCACTGAACTTCACACACTTTATCCAATTTGTTTACACACTTAAAAGTGTGTTATACATTAGTGTGGGACTTCCTTATTCCTCCAAGTGTATACACTCTTAGTGCACACTTAGGTTCGGCCTCTTTGTTTTCTTTTTTCACACACCAATGTTTAGGGCCTCCTCCACTTTTTGCACACCCCAAAGGCTTCGGCCTCTTCTTCAAATGTACACACAAAGTGTGTTCTTCAATTTAGCACACACACAAGGGTTCAAGCCTTGGGTACTCCTTGCACACACCAAAACCATAGGGTCTTATCTTCACTATGCACACAAGGCATGCAAGTCTCGGCCTTCACTTGAATTGCACACACACAAATAGTGTGGACTTCCTCCTTATGCACACACACGGCCACGACCTTCCTTCTCTTCTTGCACACACACACAAGGCTACGACCTTTTGTTGCTTTGCACATAAACCACCCGTAGGTGTGTCTTTGGCCTTCACTCCACTTCTTGCACACACACGGCCTCGGGTCCTCTTCTGTTTTTGCACACACCCAAGTTGTGGTGGCCTTCTTGTTTCAAACACAACCCGAACCCCTACTGCCTTAAGCAAGCCGTGCAAGAGGGTGCAGCCAATTCTTCTTCTCCCACTGACGCATAGGTCTTCAAGATGCACAAGGGCATGCAAGGTGCGGCATATATTCACTTCTTGTCCGTGCAAGCACAAGGCACAAGGATCACTTGGCCGCGCAAGTGAAACCTCCTCGGGTGCAAGGGGCAGCCGCGCAGGGCTCAAGTGTGCAAGGGTGCAACACTGCCGCGGGCTCCTTCCTCCTGCCACACAAGTGTGCGGGCAGAGAGGGTGGCAAGAGACTCGAGCGCGCAAGTATGCGGCTCGGCTCCTTCCTGTCGCGCAAGGGATACGCGCAGGGGACTCCCCTTCACTTCTTTCGCGCAAGGGATGCGCAAAAGGAACCTCACAGAGCCTCTGATGGCTCCGGGCTTTACTGCCGCGCAGGGGGGCGCGCAGCTCAGTTCTTCGCGAGGCACAAGAGCTCTCACGGGACTTCTCAAAATTTCAGCGCATCAGCAGCTTAATGAGAGCCTCGGCCTCTCTTTTTATAGGCAGAGAAACGCCTCAAATCTTCCACGTGGGATATCTTTTAATCTCCAGAAGATTTCGGGATTTCAAGATTTCCTTAAATCTTGTTTTCTTCTCTCTGTTCACGCGGGTTCATTATATTTTCTCCTCTACGTGCATGCGACTTGGAACGCATGCACGGCCTTCGTTTAGGCACAAACTATGCACAGCAATAATCCTCATGGCCTCGGCAACTTCGTCTTGCCTCGGCCTTGTTCGAAATCTCCCAAACATTGCACGCATGCTTATTTTATTGCATGGTTAGGTTCGGTATGTCCAGACGAGCACGAGGGTGCCTTCGGTTTACTCAGAGGTGGCCGGGAGCTCGAAAACCATCTTCAGGTTGCCTCTGGTTCGAGCGGAGCTCGCGGGAATGCGCGGGGAGGCCTCTGCCGAGCTCGGGGAAGAGGACGAGGCCGGGGCCGTCGGATGCGGTGATCAATTATCCTCGGATGGCCTGGATCAAATCGGGGGCGCGGCGGATTAGATGATCGGTCCAGATCGAGCGCGCGATGAATCGTGCGGCTGGGATCTCTTCCGCGGGAAAATCCCGCGTCCCACATCGAAACGGCGAGAGGAATTGCCGCGGTTTATTACCCAGCCGCTCCCTCAACTCGGCAATTGAACTTCCTCCCTCCCGGTGCCGCCCCGCACCGGGTTCTCTCTGCGGGCGCGCTCTGCGCCCACCTTGCTCCCTGCGGGCGCGCTTCTAGCGCCCACTATGCATCCTCCGGGCGCGCGGGCTTCACCACCGCGTGCCCTCGGGGGCTTATACACGGCCCCCCTGCCTCTCGGGCTGGCCACATGGGATCCCCCCTTGGGCGTGGCGCCTTAGGCCCACATGTGCCTTGGGGGTCGAACCCTTAAGGCTGGCTTGAGATGGCCTATTTTTTGGCAAAGGACAGAATATTACTTTGTCAAAAACAAAGTAACCCATGAATATAAGACAAGTGCCAAATGCAACTTCAAATTATTCTTCTTCTTCTCCATTTCTTCCATTTCTTCATTTCTTCTTCATAAGAATTCTTCCAATCTCCTCAACATATATTCATTACTTAGGAGGGAAATTCTTGGAGGTACTTCTTCTTCAACCGAACTCATGAATCACACATGGTCTTAAAAATTCTTCATTGATCTAATCAGAGATCAATTGGAACATCATCTGATTCACATGCACTAAGAGTTAGTACATGGACTTATTTAATGCACATCATCCACTTAGTAGTTTTGGATGGAACTCCTTTCAACTCCTCATGCATTGTGAAGACAATGCATGGTCTTCTATCATTGTTGTGACTTTGTATCATCAGGATACAAGTTCTATGAACTTAAAGAGCAGCTCAACAATCGTCAGATGTTCTTAGAGAATATTTCAAACCATCATCTCCTATGTCACTTAGTGAATCTCCTAAGTGACATGCATCTTAGTACTATGGCCATTCTCCTTTACCACCAACACCATCACAACCTTTGGCATTCACATCTTGACAATTCTTGACATCCATTCATTCCAAGACAACTTCATGCCTCATTGACAACAAATGCAACACAATGCACTTCATGTAGGATACCATCCCACCATTCATACCCTTAGTCATCAAGCCACTAATGTTAGAAATTTAGCCTATGCCAAACATATTGAAGTAATCATTCTTAGAAATTGATGTTTCATTACCAGTTATCATTAGTTCATAGTTCAATCAAGTGTAAGAAGAAAAAATAATTGAAGTCATGAAAAGGCATAAAAATAAATTTATTGGAGTTTAGATGAGATCAAGGGGATTAGTCCCATGATTTACACCCATATAAGTTTTTTAGAGGAAGTTTCTAAACCAAAATGTAAAACCCATAGGAAAATCACTCCACCAATGAATGAAGTATTAAAGAAGGAAGTAATGAAGCTTCTTAACACTGGTATAATATTTTTTATCTTTTATAGTGAGTGGGTGAGTCTACTGCAAGTATTCCAAAAGAAATGTGTCTTGACTTTTGTTAAAAACAATGAGGATGATTTAATCTCAACTCAAACCATTACTGGATGGTGAGTATGTGTTGAATACAAAAATATCAACACTACGATTCAAAAATATAATTTCCACTCCCATTCGTGGATTAGATATTGTATAGACTTATTGGGAATGAATTATATTAATTTTTTTATGGTTATTCTAGTTACAACCAAATTATAGTTGAACCATTAGATTTTTCAAAAACTACATTGACATGTCCTTTCAGAACCTTCGATTATAAAAGGATTCCATTTTGAATGTGAAATGAATTGAAAACATTTAAATGGTGCATGAAACAACTTTCCATGATACAGTAAAGGAGTTTTTATAGATTTTCATGGATGATTACTCTATATATAGATGATATTTCAAAGTTTTCCTAAGCAATCTGGATTTAGTTTTGTAGTGCTGTAAAGTGAATTGGCTAGTATTAAAATGGAAAAAATGTCATTTTATGGTCTAAGGAGGAATATTTCTCAAACATAAAATATAAAATCATGGAATGGAAGTCTATATTACAAAAATTAAGGTGATTAAATATTTAATTTAACCCATGTCAGTGAAATGTATAAAGAGTTTTTTGGTATACATAGGATTTTATCACTTCTTGGTCCAATATTTTACAAGAATAGCCCCCACCCCCACTAACACACCTATTATCTAAGTACACCCCATTAAATTTAATATAAGTATGTTGGTGGGAATTCAACACTCTGAAAAAATTTATCCTGGTTTTTACTCCACTTATAGTTTCACCCATAGGGATATGGAATTTGAACTAATGTGAGATGCCAATGATTTCTTTGTGGGAGCTGTTTTAGGAAAGTGGGTTGGAACCATATTCCTCCCAATATATTATAAAAAACATATCATAAGTGATGCTTAGGTAAATTATACGAGCATAGAAACATAGAATACGGCAGAAATCTTTTCCTTTGATTTTTTTCTCATACCTTGTACTTTCTAATATAGTGGTATACAGATATAGTGCAACACTGAAATACCCGATGAGAAAAAAGGATGCCAAACCAAAGATAATAAGATGAATAATGTTACTTAAAGAATATAATATAGTCATCAAAGAAACAAAAGACACTAAAAATTTCATTACTAACCACTTATATAGAATTCCAGTACTAAGTATTGAGGATGATGAGAATCTAAGTATTGTGGATGATTTTCCCAATGAAACGCTTTTCAATATAAATATGCAAGAACTATCATGGTTTTTTGACATTGTGAAATATATTTCCATGATATATCTTTACCCAAACTTCTCCTATCAACATAGGAATAAATTCTTAGTCGATGATTTACACTATTACTAAGATGAGTTGTTATTCTTTAAGAGCTACACTAATGGATTGATGCGACACTACTTCCTAGAGGATGAAATTTAAAACGTGATATCAACATGTAACATCCCAAGTAAGTAAGGAATAATAAATTTTCATATATATGTCTATTTATGAATTAGATAGTGTTTTATAGGTTTAAAATGAGAATAAATCCAATCTTAAGCAAAGAATACTCTAGTATTTTTTAAAAGATTGCTTTACCACCTTTTGATGGAGAACCATTTTTAAATCCAAATTTTGACAATTTTATAAGATATATTTGTAAAAATAAACTTATTATTTATTATTGGGACATTGAAATTTACTTTGGATAAATTTCTGGTATTTTTCTGATAATGTTCATTTTTTAATGAATAGTGAAAAGTGTTGTATTTTAATTCAAAAACTCTTTTTAATATAATTTATTTATATAGTTATATTATATTTTAAATTGTTTTTAAAGTGAAATTAGAATATATGTTTACCATTTAATCCAATTATGGTCACTGTAATTAATATCACTTTGATATTGGACATAAACGAGTGTCAATCTTTTGATAGATATTGTTTCTTAAAAACACGCTATTTGATTTGACAACGGGATTTAATTATAAAATTAATTAATGAAACTTCTATGTTATTAATTTTTTAAAATAGAAATAATTTTTGAATTCATAATATCAAATATATCTTAGGGTTAATTTTTGGTATTTTTCTGAAAAACCTTAATTTTTGATGAATAGTGAAACCACAAAGTGATAGTTACAAAAACTGATTTTTCATTTAAATGGAACTTTACCACTTCTGTGATTTGAATTTAAAAAATCCAATATAAATTATTTTCATTATTAAGTAAAATGTGGTTCAATGGGATGAAAATAATTTTTGATGAAAAGTAACTTTTAAGTTTTATTAATCGCGATTAAAGGTAATTAGTGTGATTTAAGGTAAAAATGATATTATAATAAAATGAAAATATATTGAAACTTGTCCTAACCCTATTGGATGAGTCATGGAAGACCAAGAAAACCCATGGGTATATTTTTGGGACCCAATGGAGCCACTTGGGTAAGATAATGACATTAATGCATTTTATTTAAAGTAAAAGTAAAAATGACACAAACATGTATTGTTTTACTAAAACAATTTTTACATGGGGTTATAAAAGTTAGATTTTTGACTATAAATATTCATTAGAAATATAAAAATATTTTCTACATCATAGTATTTTTTTTATGATTTTTAGACATTAAATAAATTAAATTATATATGACATCATGATGATGCAGCAATTACCTCATTATTTAATGATTTAAATAAAATGAAAAGATAATGTAAAATATAATACCTACACATGTCAAAAACCTATTGGATGGGTGGATTTAGAACTCTTATCACCTTATCCTTGAAATAAATCAATGCGGGACCTTTAAAATCCGAAATTCATTTGAAAATAAAGTAACATTTTATAACTTTCCAAGAGTGCCCATCCTCTCCTCTTATAAAAGGCCCCCACCTCTACCTCCTTACCCACACCTCTAAAGCCTTTGTCTCGGAAAATATCTGATCATTTTGTCTCTCCAAATCCCTCTCCTCATCCTAGAAGCCTTACCTTAGGCAGGAATCTCTTCAAGAAACCCTTTAGGCTCAAACCAAGGGGAGTTACCTGATTTAAAGGTAAAGTCTTCTCTAGTGTTCTTTTGTTTCATTTTTCTTCTCCAACACCCTAAACTATTTTTATTAATTTATTTTGTAACAACTCCAGTATATTAAATATACTAGGATATTTTTATAATAAGTATTCTATCTACACTTACACACACCTACATCTAATGGTTAAAGAACATACTGTTTCTGTGGATGGTGAATTTCTGCCTCACGAAACGATGATTGTTCAATATTCTTTTAACACCTTCAAAGGTGGCCATTAAGATGTAACTATATTTATATATGATATATAATATGTTTATGTTTTACTTAATCTTATGTATTTTTTCATTTATGTCATACCTTTATGGTTTCCATTATGGGAAAACGCGATATCTTCATTTTTGAAAGTGTGGACTACCGCCCCCTCAAAGTGATTTGATTCGTTAATACCATATGTGGTACGTATAAAGGATAGATTTAATGATATTATATATGATACCATACTGGAATTATAATACTATTATGTATCATTATGTTTTAATTCCATTAAATATGAAATAGAAATGGAAGTAGCGTTCATGCGTACGTACGACTTACCGTCTCCATAAATGGTGCATTTCATTTCTTACCTCTAAATGTTATGTAATATTATAAATGCATATATATAATGGATATATATGATATATATGATATCTACATAATGAATATAATTCTTGATATAATAGATATTTTATCCCATGAACAAACTTGTAATTATAAAGAGTTTATTTTTGACTCAAGTAGCAATGATCGAAAAAATGACCATTATTAACTTAAATAATTACATAGTGTTCATAACATGGTAATAAGTGATATAAATGGAATAATGAACTTGAAAAAGGTTCTTAATAAATTAGAAATTAACTCAAGTTTATTATTCAGGAGGTTAAAGAATGAATGAGTCAAGTCGGACCTGAGGTAAGGGACTTCGTCTCAATCTCCTTTCATTGAGGCATATTTTGTTTTATACACAACTTTCTTTTATATGGTGTATAAACCCCTTTTAATTTTACGTTTATTCTAAAGGAATCTTTTTTATACGAATCGTTTTACTAAACGACAAAAAAGAATATTTTTGTCGTACGTATGCGGCGACAACAACTTCTCCGCCGCCGTGACCATTATTTGAGTTTCAACTTCCTCTACAAGCCATAACTTTTTTTAAAGTGAAAAATAAATACCATGTTTTACTTTTATTTTCTTTTGGTATTGAAAATGGTTTTCACAATTATTTTATTATATCAATGTGTGGTATTGATATCTTGTGATTGAAATGTGGAAATGTTATGTTTCCTTTATGCATATGTGATACGATTATATTATGGTTCTTGGGCATTGTTATGAAGATGGGTGGTTCTATGATAAACTAAGGGTGGGTGAGCCCGATATAGCTCTCCAATTCATTGGATAATGCGAAGGGGTTAAACGTTAAGGTTTCTATGAAGATATTTAGGGAATATATTGTGATGGGTATTCCAAACGTAACCAAGAGGGTTACTCCCTACGTAAGAATGTTATGAATGCCTCAAGTTCCTTTATGTATTATGATTTATATGATTTATTCATGATTTAATGAGGTATGTTAAAGTGATTATGTTTTATGGGTAAAATATTATTTCATTGATTCTTATGTATACATGTACTCATGTTTCCTTTCCATATTTTTATATCCCTTACTGAGCTTTTTATGCTCATCCCAAGTTTTTGAAATGTTTTTCACAGGTCAAGGGAAAGGTACATGATATGATGATAGTGCTAAGGAAATTTCAAGAAAGAATCCATGTTTTATTTTAAATATGTTTCTGTTGATGGGAAAAATGAGTACTATCTTTTATGTAACAACTTTGTTTAAATGTGGATTGTAATGCATGATTTATGATCTAATTCTCTAAAAATCTAAACCTCAAAAGATCCTCAATGTGTATTCTTGAAATATCTCAAGATTAAGTAATGTTTAAGGCTGGGGCCTTATAGTTGGTATCAGAGGTCGGTTTAGACAACTTTAAGAGTTAGAAAATTGTTAAATTATAAATTAATTTATGGTATGATTGAAATGATATAGAATTTAAATATTACCATGTTGCTTCGCCTAAGATATTTCTATGTTCAGAATGGTTTTTCGTAGAGGAAACAAGGCAGCTATGTTGGGATGACATCAGGAGGAAGACAACCTTCCAAATCAGCAACCTGAGATGGTCGGAATTGGAACTGAATAGTTTGTTGCAGTGATGACACAGTTGACTCAGGCTATAAATGGTGGTGGTATCCATGTACGAGATCAGCCAGATCAACCGTAGAGGAACATATCAGTGGTGGAACATTTCATGAGGAAACATCCCCCATCATTTAGAGGATCATCTGACCCTGTGCTAGCTGAAGGGTGGATTAAGTAACTGGAGAAGATTTTCGATGTCATGGGGTGTTCAAAAAATCAAAAGGTTAGTCTTTCTATTTACCATTTGGAGGGTGAAGCAGATTAGTGGTGGTCGATGGTTTAAAATATCAGGGACGCTGATGAGATTGATGATCTCGATTGGGATGAATTCAAAGGTATGTTTCTTGAGAAATATTTTCCTAAGGCTGTTCGACTTAGGATGGAAAAAAAATTCTTGGAATTGAGGCAAGAGGAAGACTCAGTGGCTGCTTATGAAGAAAGGTTCACTCGATTGGCAAGGTATGCTCCAAATTTTATCCGAGACCTTGATAGTAAAATCAATCATTTTTACTCAGGATTAAAGCCAAAATATCGAAGTTCTTTAGCTTCTTGTGAGTTCAAAAGTTATGAAAAGTTTGTTCGATGTGCTAAGAAGGTGGAAATGGAGTTTTCTGATGATCAAGTGTTCTATAACAACCAACAGAAGAAGAGACCAAGGTGGCAGGAGAAAGGGAATAATTCTTTAAAAAAGTATGATGGTAAGAAAACTAAGTTTCCAGTTTGTGATAAATGTGGTAAAAGGCATGCTCGAGAATGTATTTTGAATTCTGGAAAGTGCTACCGATGCGGTAAGATGGGACATAAGGCTCGTGATTGCACCGAAAAAGATCAGGGTGATGGTAAGACCAAATTTGATTTATAGTTAGTGAAATGTTTCAAGTGAAATGAGATGGGTCACTATGCAAATGAGTGTCCGACAAAGAGCTTGAGTGATGGGAAGCAGTTAGACTACAAGCAGAAAGGGGTGGTGAAATCCTTTGCAACTACTTCAGAAGATGTTGGGCCATCAAATGAAGTGGTATCAGGTACCTTGTTTGTTTTTTCATATTATGCCAGTGTGTTGTTTGATTCGGGGTCTACACATTCCTTCATCTCTGAAAAATTTCTAGTAAAATGGGAATACCATCTCAAGAAATGACTCCTGAACTTGTGGTAAAAACACCTAGGGGAAATGTTGAGGCAAAAAGAATTTATAAGAATCTTCCTATCCTTATCCGTGGAAAGAACCTACTTGCAAACCTTATTGTTTTACCTCTATTAGAGTTTGATGTTATCCTGGGTATGGATTGGCTCTCTATTTACCATGCTAAGATTGACTGTAGAGATAAAGAAGTTTCTTTTCAGAAAGACATTAAGTTTGTGTACAAAAATGAACCCTTACTGTTGATAACATATCAAGAGGCTGAGAAACTTGTAAAAGATGGAAATGAATGTTACCTTGCACATATTGTTGAAAACAAAGGAACTGTTCAGATTAATGATGTGCCAGTGGTAAATGAGCATCCTGATGTTTTTCCTGATGAGTTGCCTAGAATAATACCAGATCGAGAAGTTGAATTTACTGTTGACTTAGTTCCTGATGCTAAGACAATTTCAAAACCCCCTTATCGAATGTCTGAAATTGAACTTTTAGAGTTGAATGAGAAATTGCAAGATTTATTAGAGAAAGGTTTCATTTGACCTAGAATATCACCATGGGGTGCTCCTGTCTTGTTTGTTAAAAATAAAGATGGTTCAATGAGACTTTGCATTGATTATAGAGCCTTGAATAATATCACTGTTAAGAGAAAGTATTCTTTGCCTCATATTGATGATTTGTTTGATCAGCTCTAGGGAGCTTAGTATTTTTTGAAGATTGACTTGAGGTTGGGGTACCATCAGTTGAAAGTAAAAGAAGAAGACATTCCGAAGACCGCGTTTCGTACTAGATATGGCCATTATGAATTTGTAGTAATGCCTTTTGGGCTAACCAATGTACCTGCTGTATTCATGGAATTAATGAATAGAATTTTCCATGAGTTCTTGGATAAGTTTGTAGTGGTTTTCATTGATGATATTTTGGTGTTTTCTAAAAGTAAAGAGGAGCATGAAAGACATTTAAGGGTTATTTTGCAAACCTTAAAAGAAAATAAATTGTATGGGAAATCCAGAAAGTGTGAGTTTTGTTTGCAACAAATTTCTTTCCTTGGTCATATTGTTTCTAAAGATGGAATAACTGTGGATCCTGCAAAAACAAAAGTTGTTGAAGAATGGACAAGACCCACAAATGTAACTAAGATCCATAGTTTTCTTGGTTTGGAAGGTTACTACTGAAGGTTTGTTGAAATTTTTTCACGGTTATCTAGTCCAATGACTAAGTTAACTCGGAAGGGTGTTAAGTTTATCTGGACAAAAGAATGTGATGATTGTTTTCAGGAGTTGAAAAGAAGATTTGTGAATTCTCCAGTTTTGGCACTTCCTTCCAGGAATGGTGAGTTTGTTATATACAGTGATGCTTCGTTGAAGGGACTTGGCTGTGTCCTTATACAGAATGATCAGGTAATTGCATATGCTTCATGTTAGTTGAAAACTCATGAGGTAAATTACCCTACACATGACTTGGAATTAGCTACTGTTGTTTTTGCTCTAAATATTTAGAGGCATCATTTGTATGGAGTAAAGTGTGAAGTATATACTGATCACAAAAGTTTAAAGTATATATTCACTCAGAAAGAATTGAACATGATATAGAGGACATGGCTATAATTAATCAAGGATTATGATTGTACAATTCATTACCATCTGGGAAAAGCAAATAAAGTCGATGATGCTTTGAGTTGAAAAAGTAATGCTTCATTAACAATGTTTCATTAAGAACATGATCCTTTGGTTAAGGATTTGATGAAATTTGGAATAAAAGTTGTTGGTACAGGATTTCCTTCTATTTTGTTTTAGGTATCAGTGAAATCTTCTCTATCAGACAGAATCAAGCAAGCAGATAAGCAAGATAGTGAGTTTCTGAAAAAGGTAGAGCTAGTTCAAAAGGGTAAGTTTCCTAAATTCAACATTGATAATGATTGTGTTTTGAGATTTGGGAAGAGATTGTGTGTGCCTTGTGATTCACAGTTGAAGAGAGAGTTGTTATGTGAAGCTCATAGTTCTCCGTTTTCAGTTCATCCTGGCAGTACTAAGATGTACAGAGATCTGCGGGAGTATTACTGGTGGGCTGGAATGAAAAGAGATACTGTTGATTTTACTGTGAAGTGTTTGACTTGTCAGCAGGTTAAAGCAGAGCGGCAGTTACCGAAAGGGATGCTTCAGCCTTTACCAGTTCTAGAGTGGAAATGGTAAAATATATCCATGGAATTTTTTGTGGGATTACCAAAGACATCTCAAGGTAATAATGCAATCTGGGTTATTGTTGATCGCTTGACTAAATCTGCTCATTTCCTTCCTATTAGAGATACTTTCTCTCTAGATCAACTTTCTCGATTGTATATTATAGAGATAGTCAGGTTTCATGGAGTTCCCCTATCCATTGTATCTGATCGTGATCCCAGGTTTACTTCTAACTTTTGGAAAGACCTTCAGAAGTCGTTGGGTACTAAATTAAATTTTAGTACAACTTTTCATCCTCAATCAGATGGGAAGTCAGAACGAACAATTAAGACTTTGGAGGATATGCTACATGCTTGTTTGATGGATTATTAGGGAAGTTGGGACAAAAATCTTTCTTTGGTTGAATTTTCATATAACAATAGTTTTCATTCCAGTATACAGATGGAACTGTTTGAGGAATTATATGGGAAGCGGTGTCAAACTCCAGATTTTTGGGATGAAGTGGGTGAAAGGAAGCTGATGGGACCAGAATTGGTAGAAGAGATGGCAGAAAAAGTTCAGTTGATTCAGAAACACATGAGAATAGCTCAGAGCAGACAAAAAAGTTATGCAGACAACAGGAGGAAGGATCTATCTTTCGAGGTAGGTGATCATGTTTTTCTCAAAGTTTCACCATGGAAAAGTGTGATGCGATTTGGTAAGAAAGGAAAGATGAGTCCAAGGTTCATTGGACCATATGAAATTCTGGAAAAAGTTGGATCAGTTTCTTACCGAGTGGCTTTACCTACAAGTTTATCTCAGGTACACAATGTTTTTCATGTTTTGATGTTGAGAAAGTATATGCCAGATCCATCTCATGTTTTGAGCCCAGAGGTAGTTCAATTGGAAGAGAATATATCTTATGAAGAACAACCAGTCTAGATTGTTGACCACAGGGAGAAAGTGTTACAGAATAAGGTGATTCATCAAGTAAAGGTTTTGTGGAAGAACCACATGAGTGAAGAGGCAACATGGGAATCTGAAAATGCAATGAGGGATAAATACCCCCACTTATTCGATAAGTAAATAAATTGCAGGGACACAATTTTCTAAAGGGGGAAGGATGTAACATCCAAAGTAAGTAAAGAAAAATATATTTTCATATCTATGTCTATTTATTAATTTGATAGTGTTTTAGAGGTTTAAAATGAGAATAAATCCAATCTTAAGAAAAGAATACTCTAGTATTTTTTAAAAGATTGCTTTACCACCTTTTGATGGCGAACCATTTTTAAATCCAACATTTGACAATTTTATAAGCTATATTTGTCAAAATAAACTTATTATTTATGATTGGGACATTGAAATTTACTTTGGATAAATTTCTGGTATTTTTCTGATAATGTTCATTTTTTAATGAATAGTGAAAAGTGTTGTATTTTAATTCAAAACCTCTTTTCAATCAAATTTATTTATATAGTTATATTATCTTTTTAATTAGTTTTAAATTGAAATTAGAATATATTTTTACCATTTAATCCAATTATGGTCATTGGAATTAATATCACTTTGAGATTGGACATAAACGAGCGTCAATCTTTTGATAGATATTGTTTCTTAAAAACACGCTATTTGATTTGACAGCGGGATTTAATTATAAAATTAATTAATGCAACTTCTATGTTATGAATTTGGTAAAATAGAAATAATTTTTGAATTCAGGACATCAAATATATCTTAGGGTGAATTTTTGGTATTTTTCTGAAAAACCATAATTTTTGATGAATAGTGAAACCACAAAGTGGTAGTTACAAAAACTGATTTTTCGTTTAAATAGAACTTTACCACTTCTGTGATTTGAATTTTAAAAATCCAATATAAATGATTTTCATTATTAAGTAAATTTTGTTTCAATGGGATGAAAATAATTTTTGATGAAAAGTAACTTTGAAGTTTTATTAATCGCGATTAAAGGTAATTAGTGTGATTTAAGGTAAAAATGATATTATAATAAAATGAAAATATCTTGACACTTGTCCTAACCCTATTGGATGAGTCATGGACGACCAAGAAAACCCATGGGTCGATTTTTTGGACCCCATAGAGCCACTTGGGTAAGATAATGACATTAATGCCTTTTATTTAAAGTAAAAGTAAAAATGACACAAACATGTATTGTTTTACTAAAACAATTTTTACATGGGGTTATACAAGTCATATTTTTTACTATAAATATTAATTAGAAAGATAAAAATATTTTATACATCATAGTATTTTTTATATAATTTTTAGACATTAAATAAATTACATTATTTATGACATCATGATGATGCAGCGATTACCTCATTATTTAACGATTTAAATAACATGAAAAGATAATGTAAAATCTAAGACCTACACATATCCAAAACCTATTTTATGGATGTATTTAGAACTATTATTACCTTATCCTCGAAATACATCAATTTGGGACCTTTAAAATCCGAAACTCATTTGAAAATAAAGTAACATTTTATAACTTTCCAAGAGTGCCCCTCCTCTCCTCTTATAAAAGGCCCCCACCTCTACCTCCTTACCCCCACCTCTAAAGACTTTGGATTGGCCAATATCTGATCATTTTGTCTCTCCACATCCCTATCCTCATCCTAGAATCCTTACCTTAGGCATAAAGCTCTTCAAGAAACCCTTTAGGCTCAAACCAAGGGGAGTTACCCGATTTAAAGGCAAAGTCTTCTCTAGTGTTCTTTTGTTTCATTTCGCTTCTCCAACCCCCTAAACTCTTTTTATTCATTTATTTTGTAACAACTACAGTATCTTCAATATACTAGGATTTTTTTATAATAATTATTCTATCTACACTTACACACACCTACATCTAATGGTTAAAGAACATATTGTTTCTGTGGATGGTGAATTTCTGCCTCATGAAACGATGATTGTTCAATATTCTTTTAACACCTTCAAAGGTGGACATTAAGATGTCACTATATTTATATATGATATATAATATGTTTATTTTTTACTTAAGCTTCTGTATTTTTTCATTTATGTCATACCTTTATGGTTTCCATTATGGGCAAATGCAATATCTTCATTTTAGGAAGTGCGGACTACCGCCCCCTCAAAGTGATTTGATTCGTTAATACCATATGTGGTACTTATAAAGGATATATTTAATGAT
Organism: Viscum album; assembly: GCA_963277665.1. Lineage (NCBI taxonomy): Eukaryota > Viridiplantae > Streptophyta > Magnoliopsida > Santalales > Viscaceae > Viscum > Viscum album. The sequence continues at coordinate 490,574,977 of OY728122.1, forward strand.
ATTATATATGATACCATACTTTAATTATAATACTATTATGTATAATTATGTTTTAATTCCATTAAATATGAAATAGAAATGGAAGTAGCGTTCATGCGTACGTACGACTTACCGTCTCCATGAACAGTGCATTTCATTTCTTACCTCTAAATGTTATGTAATATTATAAATGCATGTATGTAATGGATATATATTATATATATTATATCTACATAATTAATATAATTCTGGATATAATATATATTTTATCCCATGAACAAACTTGTAATTATAAAGAGTTTATTTTTGACTCAAGTAGCAATGATCGACAAAACGACCATTATTAACTTAAATAATTACATAGTGTTCATAACATGGTAATAAGTGATATAAAAGGAATAATTAACTTGAAAAAGGTTCTTAAGAAAGTATAAATTAACTAAAGTTTATTATTCAGGAGGTTAAAGAACGATCGAGTCAAGTCGGACCCGAGGTAAGGGACTTCGTCTCAATCTCCTTTCATTGAGGCATATTTTGTTTTATACACAACTTTATTTTATACGGTGTATAAACCCCTTTGAATTTTACATTTATTCAAAAGTAATCGTTTCTATATGAAGCGTTTTACTAAATGACAAAAGGGAATGTTTTTGTCGTACGTATGCGGCGACAACGACTTCTCCGCCGCCGTGACCATTATTTGAGTTTCAGCTTCCTCTACAAGCCATAACTTTTTTTTTAAAATGAAAAATAAATACCATGTTTTACTTTTCTTTTATTTTGGTATTGAAAATGGTTTTCACAATGCTTTTATTATATCAATGTGTGGTATTGATATCTTGTGATTGAAATGTGGAAATGTTATGTTTCCTTTATGCATATGTGATACGATTATGTTATGGTTCTTGGGAATTGTTATGAAGACGGGTGGTTCCGTGATAAACTAAGGGCGAGTGAGCCCGATATAGTTCTCCAATGCATTGGGTAATGCATAGGGGTTAAACGTTAAGGTTTCTCTAAAGAGATTTAGGGAATATACTGTGATGGGTATTCCAAACGTAACCAAGAGGGTTACTCCCTACGTAAGAATGTTATGAATGCCTCAAGTTACCTTTATGTATTATGATTTCTATGATTTATTCATGATTTGATGAGGTATGTTAAAGTTATTATGTTTTATGGGTAAAGTATGATTTAATTTATTCTTATGTATACATGTACTCATGTTTCCTTTCCATATTTTTATATCCCTTACTGATATTTTTATGCTCATCCCAAGTTTTTGAAATGTTTTTCACAGGTCAAGGGAAAGGTACATGATATGATGATAGTGTCAAGGAAGTGTCAAGAAAGAATCCATGTTTTATTTTAAATATGTTTCCGTTGATGGAAAAAATGAGTACTATCTTTTATGTAACCACTTTGTTTAAATGTGGAATGTAATGCATGATTTATGATCTAATTCTCTAAAACTATTAACCTGAAAAGATCCTCAACATGTATTCTTGAAATATCTCAAGATTAAGTAATGTTTAAGGCTGGGGACTTATACGACATGTCATATTCTTTCTAGCTAGATGAAATCTTGGACCTGAAAGCACCATATCTAAGATTCTATAGAGAATACTATTCTGGCCCACCCTCCATCAGGATGTGAGGATCCTTGTATAAAGTTGTGATCAATACCAGTGGATGGAAACAATTTAAAAACAAAAAAATGACCCCAAACCCTATCCTTGAAGTTAAAATATTTTATGTATGGAGGATTTATTTTATGGAACCATTCCCTAAGTATTATGTAAAGTATTACATCCTGGTCGGTGTGGACTATATATCAAAGTGGGTAGATGCCGAAGCCACCACCTATGACACAACCACTATGGTCATGAATTTTCTAAGGGAAAAATTTTATATAGATTTTTATTTACCCAATTACTCATTACTGTATAGGGAACACTCTTTAAAAATACTTTTGCTAAAGGCCTACTTGAAAAATATGGAATATGATACAACACTGTAACTCTATACAACCTGTAAACTAATGGGAAGGTCGAATTATCTAATTAGGAGATGAAAAAAATTCTAGAAAAGATAACGAGTATAAGTAGGAATGATTGAAGTCTTAAATTGGATGAAAAACTTTGGGTGTATCACACATTATATAAAACACCCATTGATAATACTCTATTATAACTTTTTTACAGAAATCCCTGTCACATACTAGTGGAATTATAGCATCGCTATTATTGGGAAATAAAAAAATTAAACTTCGATGCTCAAAAACCCAAGAAACAAAGATTACTAAAAATTTAAGAGATTTAAGATATTATCATGGAATCTTATGAGAATCCCCAAATTTATAATGAAAAAAATAGAATGAAAAATACATTTCACAATGTATTTTCACACTAGGGGACAAGGTTATACTCTTTAATTTCCATCTAAATCTATTCCTAGGGAAAATAAAATCTTAATGACTGGTTCCTTTTTAAGTGGTCAAAGTTTTCCCCTATAGGAAGATTAAAATAAAATGAGTTAAAGGACCAAACTTTTAGGTTAATGGTCAAAGATTAAAAATTTATCAAGAACCATTTCACAAAGAGTGTATTCTTTATTTAAAATTAACCTGACCTAAATCCTGTCTAGATCTTAATGTTAAATTAATCACTAAATGGTAGTAAACACATAATAAGTTTAATAGGTTAATGTATATTTTCTAAATATAAGTAATATTTTGTAAAGATAGATACGAGTATGAGGTTTTGGAAAAAAAGATGCACAAATGAACCGATTCATGTCGTGTAACCTTTACACAATGTGAATATATCAGGTCCTAGAAAATTCAATTCCTAAATTTTACACATAATGAATATAACACAAGATTTGAAAAACATGGGATCTCTTTTAAAGTTGTGAGTCTAGGGATTATGGGCTCCTGCACCCTTCCTCCCTCTCCAATCATAGGTCTCTCCCATCTATTTCATGATCAACCACCCCTCCTCCCCTATCCTTCTTTCTCCTATGAACCCCATCAAGCTTCCAAATGGTTCCCATCACTTCCCCGCTCATTCCCCCCTTCCGTCATGGCCCATACCAAAACCATAAGTGCCTCAAAATCTAAATGTATGGCCCAATAAAAAGATCCTCCTCCACCTAAAATCCCAACATTGGATCCTCCACTTCCACCTTCCGATCCTCCCCCTTAATCATCTGCGTTAGGTTAGATTACTCCCATGAGATCTAAAGATTCACAGTATTATTCCATCGAGTTGTAGGTCATTGCCCTACACCTACACTTCCACCCTTTCCTACACTTTTATGCCCCGAGCACCAGGTTTTATTTTTTCATCTTCAAGTCATTCCCATGAGGACCAACAATACTCTTGACTTGGCCGTTCTTGAGAATATCCTCATGGACATGGAAGTCTTGGACCTCATTGGGTGCATGCATCTATCTAGAATTATTAAGGTACGCGAGGATATGTATGAGGATATCTTCCTTGATTTCCTGGACACTTTTGAGCTAGCCATCACACACGTTACCTTTAGACTAGGAAGTCAGCCATGAGAGCTCATGTTGGGTGAGTTTGTGGTTCGACTAGGTATTTATTCTTTATACTTTGTTGCTTCTATAGTCTTTTCAACTTTATATCTAGGCTTGAGAAAGATGGATGTGATGATGATTTGGGAATTGATATCCCATTATCCACTATAATTTATGATACATGTATGATGAAGAGCACCTAGTTGCAGAGTGTTACCTTGAGGATTGTTCATCAGGCTCTAGCCTATGCTTGGATGGCTAGGGGAGATACTCATAGGAGCATCAACCAGATTAAGGTTTTCATCTTAGCCTCTTCAATGGGTGGCACTAATGTCAAATTGTATTGTCAATTTTCACTCTATTATGAGATCCAGACAAGGAGGTATCATGGTACAATGATGGGGGGGGGACTTCATCACTCATTTAGTACATCATCTTATATATTTTGAGGCCGCTCAGCCGCTTACTTCTCTTAGGTATATGGAGTATATTGATCTCCTCTTGAACTAGAATATGGAGCTTATGTAGATGATAGGGGTGCTACACATGGGCCCCCAAGTATGTGTAGGATGCTGATGAGGCCCTATCTCATCGTTCTCCATCCCCACGTGCTCCATATCACGAGGAACCACTACCTCCAACCCTAGCCCCTAGTTTCTCCACTACTCCACCACCCACCACTACACCATTCCCTGCCTAGTTTTCACCTACCCCACCATTTTCCCCAAACATCAGGTATATTCTCCAGTGTATTTTGAAGAATCATAGAAGGATTTACAAGCATCTCAACATCCCTTTTTCCAACCCCTCCTAGTTTACAACCACTAAACCACCACTAGCCACTACATCTTCCTACCCACCTCCTTCTGGTGCAGACGTAACTACTATAATTACTACCCAATCATACAACCCTATCAAACTTTGTCTAGAGTTGACATAACCTGCTTCCTATTAGGTCCTTTTAGTAGTGAAGTCTCAACAAGTCAAGGGACCTACATTTCCATTTCATATGAGTTGACTTTCTTCGATACATCTACTAGACATTCAGACCCAATACAAATTGGAACCTCCCCTCCAACTGTTATGACCGAGCCAAATTCTAGCATCGCGAAACCTACTATGGTGGTTGAGACAACTGCCTCTGCCTCTATAGATGCTAAAGACATGGATGGGTAGATATAGTAGTCCACTGTTTGGGAGGGTACCACTGATGCTTCTTGAAGAGATTCTACCCTCTTATCTTAGTTTTCCATGTACCCCTCCCCCGACGTACTCTGTTTTTGGATGTATTTTTTTACTTTATTTATCTCCTATTTACTGTTATACCATTTATTTTTTATAATGGATGAGATATGATTTTTGACTACATGGTGTAGCATCCTACACTGAGTGCCACTAAACTGGGCCCTGAGATGGTGGGTCACAAGACCTCAAGTGAATCTCTCCAAATGCTAGAGGCTGCCGACTAGTAGCGAGAGCCTTGAGTAAGTCCATGGGAAGAATATGCCCTCATTGGATAAGTTATTACACAATGGTAAATAATATATATAATAATAGTGTAAACATTGAGAAAAATCATCCAACAACAGAAGTAGATAAATTAACCAACCAAATAAACAATAATTGTGGAAGCTGAATAGTCATAAAAGATACCATGATGATGTTAATATATGATTCCAAAAGTAAATAAATAAAAGTGTAGGGGTACGAGGTACCATAATAGATTACATCTTAACAAAAATATAGAAATAAAAAATAGAAACTGCGAAACAACATCTTGAGCAGAGGCTTAGTCCTCTTCCCCCAATCTTCATCCAAAACAGCAAAGAAATCAAGCATCAGGAGTGGCACAATTCCCTGTATCCATTCATGTGAGTATAAAGTCTACTCAGGTACCAAACGATGCCTGAGAAAGGTGTGATATATAATCTCAATAGGACTACACCCATGGTGTCTAGACCTTTCCATTTCATGCTGTATACAAATATCAGCATGCCATATATATAATAAATGAAATCAACTTAAATCAATAAAGAATAACTGTAACTAGGTCCTGGTTCCCAAGTAGACACCTATAGGAACCCAAACTTTTCTTACATTACTATTACATCATTTTAATGATAAACAACATAATAGTATTACACATAGAGGATTAAAAGGTTTAGTGTCTTGGGAAAACTGGGACTATACATAATAATTAAACATCAAGTATAGATATTTATTTAATTCCTTCTTCTATAGCTTTTTATTGGCACTTGACCTCTCCTTAGTGCATGTAGTCACCTGAGGATATACATCAAAAGGGGTGAGATAAAATCCTAGTAAGAGGATAGATAAGAACAATATAATAATGGGTGAGCATAACCATAACATAGGCAAAGAATCATAAACATGAGAGGAAACATTAATAAGAGACTTGAAATGTAGCAATGCATAAAAATGAAACATCATGTCTTAGTGGTTAACTACCACACATACTTATGAAAAAATATAGCATCTTTTTCACACATAATTTCACATTAACTCATGAGATTCATCACTTTACCCAATGCATTGGAGTGCTGTATAATTATGAGTGCACCAGTCACATTTAAACATTCATATTTCACTATATAATTCTGGGCGCACTCACCACATCATAACATTATAATTTATCATGTATGACATAATTAACATATATAAAAAATGAACATAAATAACCCATGTAAAGGAATTGGTTTCATCTCATAAGAACACATTCATAAACATTGGGTTCCCAAAATTAAGTGGGAATAACATACTTGATACGACAGCCATCAACCTTGAGTGAGAAGTAAAAAGTGTGTTTTTGAAAGAAGAGTTATTTTGAAAAACTTTTGTTTGACATAAACCTAATTAGAAAACATGTATATCCTAGAAGAGGTAAGATAAAGATGAACAAATTATTTTTAAGGAGTGGCCATACCAAATATGGAGTGAAAGAGGGAGAACCTGAAGAAAGAAAATCGGGTTTGATATTTTCCCCTTACCTTATATCCGAACGCTTCCTTAATTTTAATGTCCTATATTACCACATTAAATTCATTAATTAACAATTCCATAACCTTGTGTACAAGAATATGGTTCATTATGGTTTCATTAAGTTATTTTATGTGCCTTTTTATGAGTTATAGAGTTTAAAAACATTATTCGGTAATGTTTGTTTTTATGGTTTTTCTTGAGCGGTTCACTTGTATTCATAAATTGAAGTTCAGGTAGAACATGGGTAAACTTCCAGAACTGATATTACATTTTATTAATTATCTTACAGGATTTTAAATTATAATATAGTTGATTATATTATATACCATGTGGATGAATCATTAGATAAGAATTAAAAGATGACTGTTTGAGTTAATTTGGGCGGTTTTTGACCACAACGAACTTGTTTTGATTAATCATTTAGTAATATGTACATAAGTTAGTTCCAGAACTTTAAATAGGAAATAATTAATATAAAATATTCTGGTTCAACCATAAAAATGGTTTCATGACTAGAACTGAAAGTAGAAATGGAAAAAGAAAACATGTCGTTCTTAAATGTGATAGATTAACACCTCACGAACAACGTTTTCTTTTATAAAATAAAAGGAAGAGGAGAAGAGGGTTTGATGGTATAATATCCCATTAGTATCATAAAATTACAGTATATGTATGAAAATATAGTTACCATACCATTTGGATGAAGATATGTGGGTTGAGAATAAGAAAATAACTTGAAATTGAAAGGAAATTAAAGGAAAGAGGAAGGGAAATTACCTCTTGAATCCTCCTATTGAGATCCTACTTATGGGACCTAGGCTTGGTATTTTGATGAGACCAGAAGCTCTTGGACATGGGAAAGGGTCTAAGGAAGATTCTTGAGTAGAGTTTAGACAGGGCTTGAAGCTTGAGAGGTGTGAGGAAATGATGGTGTGAAGGGTGGTATTTATAGTGGAGGGGAGAGGGGTTTTATCAATATAAAATTCATTAGTTTATTATTTTCCCTCAAGAAAAGGAATAGTGAGTATTCCATGACCAATAATAGTAATTTTATCATGTGAACCCGAACCAATTGGTCTTACATCATCAGAACATCATGCATGAATCTATAATTAGCTTATTTAGCTTATTTTTTTAAATTATGGTATTTCACTATTCATCAAAATTTGAAGTATTTTAGAAAAATCCCAAAAACTCACCCCAACCATTTTTTGATGTGTAGAATCCAAAAATGAATTCCATTTTTAAAAAATAATTTTCTAAATATTATTATTTTAATATTTAATTAAAATCATAATTTATTATCTAAAACCAGTTTTAAAACATTCATTTACTTATTTTAAAATATAGGTATATCATACTTTCAACTTGAATATTATTTATATATTATCTTAGGTAAGGTTACTATTAATTAGGGTATATCACTATTCATAAGGGTATGTTACTATTCATAAGGGTAGGTTACTATTCACCAAAAATTAAGTTTTTCATATTGGAATCCAAATAACTTATTGATTGCAACCGTGTATGTCAGATTTTCGAAATTCTAAACACGAAAGTGAAACAATTATGTTTAAAGGTCACTTACCACTTAGTAGTTCATTATTTTGTGTTTTCATGTGATTTTATGACATATTTATAAGAATGGAATTTCCATTTAAAAACATTGGGTCGTTACATTCTCCCCCCTTATGAAATTTCACCCTCAAAATTTCACTTTACACAAAAACGTGAGGTTAATTCTCCTTCTTTGCCTCTTCCGATTCCCAAGTAGCTTCTTAAAACTTATGGTTCCTCTATAACACTTTGACAAGGTGAGTTTTATTTTTGCGTAGAATCTTATCTCTCCATTCTAGAATCTCTACTAGTTATTCCTCATAGGAGAGATCATCTTCCAACTGTACCACCTCTGAGTTCAGTACATGTGAGGGATCAGGTTTGTACTTCATTAGGAGTGATATGTGAAACACATCATGAACTCGAGCCATATTTGGTGGAAGTGCAAGCTGATAGGCCATGGGTCCTATACGGTCAAGGATCTCAAAGGGGCCAATGTACCTTGGGCTTAGTTTCCCTTTCTTTCTAAACCACATGACTCTCTTCCATAGTGATATTCGAAGGAAGACTTTATCTACAACGTCAAACTCCAAATCCCTTCGATGGTTTTCAGCATAGCTCTTTGGCCAACTCTGAGAAATTTTGATGTTTTTATGGATGACTTGAACCTTCTCCGTCATCTCTTTCACAAGATCGGGTCCAAGTAGCTTTATTTATATAACTTCATACCAAGAGGTTGGAGTTCCACATCGTTTTCCATACAAAGCTTCATACGGATCTATCTGAATACTCAAGAGGAATCTATTGTTGTATGAGAACTCAACCAATGGGAGATTCTGATCCCATTCACCTTTAAATTCTTGAGAGAATGATCTTAGTATATCTTCAAGCATCTGGATAGTTCTTTCATATTAGCCATCATTTTGAGGGTGCTAGGCCGTACTAAAATTTAATTTAGTACTTAAAGCATATTGAAGGCTCCTACAGAATTTATATGTGAACCTTGGATAATGATCAGAGACAATTAAGAGTGGAACACCATGGAGTCTCACCACTTCCTTCACATATATCCTTACAAGTTGTTCAAGCGATAGATCTTCCCGAATAATGATAAAATGGTCAGTCTCTGTGATTCAGTCAACCATAACCCATATCGCATTATTTCCCTTCAACATCTTTGGGAGACTCGTGACAAAGTCCATAGTGACATTCTCCCATTTCCACATGGGTATAGGCAATGGTTGCATCATCCCTTTGGACTTTTTCCACTCTGCTTTAACTTGATGACATACCAAGCACCTTGATATATATTTTGTAATCTCCTTATTCATGTTATCCCACCAGAAGTGTTCTCGGAGATCACTGTACATCTTGGTACTCCCAAGATGGATAGAGAATGTTGAGCTATGTGCATTGTCTAGTAGCTCCTTCTTTATCCTGGGTGATGAAGGGACACAAATTTGCGTTCCAAACCGAATCACACCATCATTGTCGATATGGAAATATTGAAGATTCCCTTGCTTTACTACAGTCACCCTCTTTTGTATCTCCACATCATCCCTTTGTGATTCCTTAATCTTCTCTTGGATGGATGGTTGCACAATCATTTGGGAAAGGTAGGATGTATCCCTTTCCCTTATGATTTCTAAATCCATCCTTTGCATATCCAAGAAGATAGGGTCTTTCTCAATCCATAACATGGATAGAGTAGCTGGTTCTTTTCTTATTAAAGCATCAGCTATGTTGTTTTCCTTTCTAGGATGATAGTGAATAGAAAAATCATCATCCTTTATTATCTCTAACTATCTCCTTTGACTTATGTTGAGCTCCTTTTGTGTGAATATATACTTTAGGATCTTATGGTCGGTATATATGTCATACTTCTCACCATAAAGGTAGTTCTGCCAGATTTTCAATGAAAAAATCATGACTACCATCTCTAGATCATACATCAGGTAGTTCTTCTCATGGATCTTCAACTGTTGTGATGCGTAGGCTATCATATTATCATTTTCATGAGTATTCAACCCAATAATTTCTTCAAAGCATCACTGTATATCACAAAAATTTCTCTAATTTTTGGTAGTATGAGTACAGGTGCAGTGATCAGCCTTCTCTTTAGCTCCTCGAATCTTCCCTCACATTCTTCCATCCAGAAATACTTTACCCCTTTCCTTGTTAACTTATTTAGTGGGCTTGACAATCGTGAAAAAATTCTCACAAAACGTCGGTAGTACCCAGATAATCCATGAAAACTAAGGATTTATATGACACTAGAGGGCCTGGTCCATTCCTCAACCACCTTTGTTTTTGAAGGGTCCACAGGAATTCTTTCACTTGGGATCACATGTCCTAAGAAAGTGACTTGCTTCATCCAAAAGTCACACTTTCTGAACTTGGCGTACAACTTCTCCTTTCTCAATGTCACCAACACAAGTCTTAGATATTCTTCATATTCCTCCTTTATCTTGGAGTAGATGAGAATATCATCAATAAACACTACCAAAATTTTTTCGAGGTAATGTCAAAAGACTCTATTCATCAAATCCATGAAGATTATAGGGGAATTAGTAAGTCCAAAGGGAATCACCAGAAACTAATAGTGCCCATACCTTGTACGGAAGGCAGTCTTCTAAATATATTCCTTCTTCACCTTTAACTGATGATATCCAGAATGAAGATACACCTTTGAGAAGTATTAATCTCCTCTTAACTAATCAAACAAGTCATCAATCCTTAGAAAAGGATACTTGTTCTTTATGGTGATCTTGTTATGTTCCTGATAATCGATACACATCCGCATTGTTCCATACTTCTTCTTCATAAAGAGCACTAGTGCAACCCAAGGTGATTCACTAGGGCATATGAACCCTTTGTCCATATGATCTTGAAACTACTTCTTTAACTCATTCAGTTCGATAGGATCCATCCTATAGGGACACTTTGAGATAGGAGTAACTTTGGGTATGAGTTATATTGAGAACTCTACCTCACAATCTGGGGGAATTCTGGGTAACACTTTGGGAAATACATCACCATATTTAGATGGGAATTCCCGAAAGGTTGGTACTATCCTTTGACTCAACCAATTGGGAGAGGTATGCTTCTTTATAGGGAATCAACACCCACACAAATAAAGGATTTTTCAAATGAGATTCATGATCTTTCTTGCATTTTTAGAGGAGCATGGGATGGTTCAGAATATGAAAAGATATTTCCTTTTCCTGATAGTTGATATGTGTTCTATATAAAGAGAGCCAATCCATTCCCATTATATCATTGAATTCCACCATGGTAAGTATTACAAGATTCACTGGAAGAATCTTCCCACATACTCCAACATGAGAAAGGTCAAATACTTGGGTTTCAATGATTGAACCACTTTGTGTTTTTACATATATCTCTACTTCAAGGTTTCAGGGCTTCGATTATATAGTTCTAGAAACCTTTCAAGATATCAAGGAATGCATAGAACCATAATCAAATAATATTTTTTTCCATTCTTGAGTGAATAGGAAGTGTACCTTGTATGACTTAATTATCTTGCTCCACTTCTGCAGTAGTGATGTAATAATCCTTCCCTTATTCCTTTAGATTTGGTGTCTACTGATGCTGATTACCCTCGAGAACTCGAGGTTTAGTGCACTGGCTTGCATAGTTCCCTAGCTCCCTACAGTTGTAGAATTGAACCATGGGTGGTTCTCTCATTTCTTTGACTACATTCTCCTTCTTTTTCAGGTATTTTGACACTTTTGATCATGGTTTCCTTCTTTCCCACACTTTAAGTACTTCCCCATCCCATTGAGGTAGTTACCATGGCGCAACTTCCCACATTTTTGGCACGTGGGTCATTGAGTTTTCTTCCCACCTTTTTCATTAGATCCACCGGCCTGAAACTCCATATTTAGTTTCTTATCACCATATCCATGGGACCATTATCCAAAATCCATCTCCACTTTGAGATCACATCAAACAACTTCTTTATAACTCCAAAAGTCTCGAATTGAAAGATCCTTTAGATGGTGTGGTTTTAATCCACTAAAGAATCTATCAATTTTGCTATCATTGTTGATAACAAAACCTGAATCATACCTTTCAAGACTTGTGAAATTTACTTCATAGGTTGTGAAATATTCTACTTTTTTCTTGATCTCTATGAATTATCTCTCCATCTTCATGTGAAGAGTTATTGGAAAATAATTTTCAAGAAACATTATCTTAAATCCTTCTCATTCCATCTCTTCAATTTCTTCCCTTGGCTTTGTGTTCTTAATAAAATACCTCTATTGATCGACCTATCCATATAGATGATAAAATAATAGAGTCACCTTCTCTATCTTAGAACAGTGGAGCACATAAAATATCTTCTCTATAGAGTTGAACCACTGTTCTGCAACTAGTGGATCAGAAGATCCACTAAACGTCAATGGCCGTTGCCTCATAAAACATTCGATAACCAGTTGCTCCCTCTTTGATGAAGGAGGATGTTATCCATTATTATGGTTATTGTTCATAACCTGAGATATTTGAATAATCATAGCCATGAAGTTTTGAACTCCACCTCCCAAATCATTGGGGATGTTATTCGTGAAATCGTTGCATTGGACCTCACACGAGTTATTGGCCTGGTTTCTCCTGGTTCCCACCATTTTCTAAAATAGAAAAGGTTAGAACAAAAAATAAGTCAAAAATTCATGAATAACTTAATAATTTGAACAATTTATACTAAAATAATAACATATGGGATCCCTATGTAAATATTCTTTTGTGCATGTTTGTACTTAGTCTCATACTAGAGGTTTTCTCTAGGGTTCACTAATCCTAATTCCCAAATTAACTGAACCTTGCCTTTGATTCCAACTATAGTGACCTTGCCTTTTCTTATATTACTATTAAATCATTTTAAAGATAAAAAAAATAATATTATTACACATATAGGATCAAAAGATTTAGTGTCTTGGGAAAAATAGAACTATACATAACAATTACAACATCAAGAATAAACATTTATTTAATTCCTTCTTCTCTATCTCCTTATTGGCACTTGAACTATCCTTAGTGAATGTAGTCACCTAAGGATATACATGAAAATGGGTGATCTAAAATCCTAGTAAGAGGATAAATAAGAACAATAAAACAATGGGTGAGCATAACCATAACATAGGCAAAGAATCATGAACATGAGAGGAAACATTAATAAGAGACTTGAAATGTGGCAATGCATAAAAATCAAACATCATGTCTTAGTGGTTAAACACCACACATACTTGTGAAAAAATATAGAATATTGTTCACACATAATTTCACATTAAATCATGATATTTATCACTTTACCCAATTCATTGGAGCGCTGTATAATACTGGGTGCACCCGTCACATTAAAACATTCATATTGCGCTATATAATTCCGGGCGCACCCGTCACATCATAACATTATAATTTATCATTCATTCCACAATGAAAATATATCAAAAATGAACATAACTAACCCATGTAAAGTAATGGGTTTAATCTCATAATAACAAAATTCATAAACATTGGGTTCCCAAAATTAAGTGGGAATAACATACTTGATACGATAGCCATCAACCTTGAGTGAGAAGTAAAAGGTGTGTTTTTGAAAGAAGAGTTTTTTGGAAAATTTTTTTTTGACATAAACATAATTAGAAAACATGTATATTCTAGAAAAGGTCAGATAATGAGTAAAAAATTATTTTTAAGGAGTGACCATACCAAATATGGAGTGAAAGAGGGAGAACCCGAAGAAAGAAAATTGGGTTCGAGATTTTCCCTTTACCTTATATCCGAGCACTTCCTTAATTTTAATGTCCTATATTACAACATTAAATTCATTAATTAAAAATTCCATAACCTTGTGTACAAGAATATGGTTTATTATGGTTTCATTAAGTTATTTTTTGTGCCTTTTTATGAGTTATAGAGTTTAAAAACTTTGTTCGGTAATGTTTGTTTTTATGGTATTTCTTGAGTGGTTCACTTGTATTCATAAATTGAAGTTCAAGTAGAACATGGGTAAACATCCAGAACTGATATTACATTTTATTAATTATCTTATAGGATTTTTAATGATATTATAATTGGTTATATTATATACCATTTGGATGAATCATTAGATAAGAATTAAAAGATGATTGTTTGAGTTAATTTGGGCGGTTTTCGACCACAACAAACTTGTTTTGATTAATCATTTAGTAATATGTACATAAGTTAGTTCCAGAAAATTAAATAGGATATAATAAATATAAAATATTCTAGTTCAACCATAAAAGTGGTTTTATTACCAGATCTGAAAGTAGAAATGGAAAAAGAAAACATGTTGTTCTTGAAGGTGATAGATTAACACCTCACAAATAACATTTTCTTTTATAAAATAAAAGGAAGAGGAGAATGTGGTTTGATGGTATAATATCCCATTAATATCATAAAATTATAGTATATGTATGAAAATAGAGTTACCATACCATTTGGATGAATATAGGTGGGTATAGAATAAGAAAATAACTTGAAATTGAAAGGAAATTAAAGGAAAGAGGAAGGTAAATTACCTCTTGAATCCTCCCCTTGAGACCCCCCTTAGGGGACATGGCTTGGTATTTTGATTAGACCAGAAGCTCTTGGACGTGGGGAAGGGGATAGGGAAGATTATTGGGTAGAGTTTAGGCAAGGATTGAATCTTGAGAGGTGTGAGGAAATGAGGGTGTGAAGGGTGGTATTTATAGTGGAGGGGAGAGGGGTTTTATCAATATAAAATTCATTAGTTTATTATTTCCCCACAAGAAAAGGAATAGTGAGTCTTCTTTGACCAAGAATAGTAATTTTATCATTTTAACCTGAACCAATTGGGCTTACATTATCAGAACATCATGCATGACTCTATAATTAGCTTATTTAGCTTATTTTGTAAATTATGGTATTTCACTATTCATCAAAATTTCAAGTATTTCAGAAAAATCCAAAAAATTTACCCCAACCATTTTTTGATGTGTAGAATCCAGAAATGAATTAAATTTTTCAAAAAAAAATTCTAAATATTATTATTTTAATATTTAATTAAAATCATAATTTATTATCAAAAACCAGTTTTAAAACATTCATTTACTTATTTTAAAATATAGGTATATCATACTTTCAACTTGAATATTATTTATATATTTTCATAGGTAAGGTTACTATTAATTAGGGTATATCACTATTCATAATGTCATGTTACTATTCCTAAGGTTAGGTTACTATTCACCAAAAATTAATTTTTTCTTATTGGACTCCAAATAACTTACTGATTTCAACTGTGTATGTCAGATTTTTGAAATTCCAAACACAAAAGTGACAAAATTATTTTTAAAGGTCACTTAGCACTTATTAGTTCATTATGTTGTGTTTTCATGTGATTTTATGACATATTTATAAGAATAAAATTTCCATTGAAAAACATTGGGTCGTTACAACACCCGTCCCATACCACTTGCTTCGGCCTAAGCCGGATGTTTTAATGAGATACCTAGTAAGGTAGAATATATATACATAGAAAAACCAGAGTAATGTGATAGACCAAAGAAAAAGGCATACCTCCAGGCTTGTTCTTTGGCTTGGGGTCTAATCCATATGTCAAAACTAGGTGCACTAAATACACAACAGGAGTATCACAAAACATTATGAAACTTTATGTAGTATCAATAAAAGCATCTCAAAAATTTATATTAATAATGATAATTTTAGTGGTGGAGTTCGAACCCATCCCAAAGGTATCACTATAGTACATCCATTCAATTATATCAAATTCCACGAGCTCATCCAAGGCGATCCTTTCGAAAGTCCAAGTATCACTCATGGATGGTAACCATGAGTCTGTCCTAGGTATCGCATGTAAGGGATTGAGTATCATTTGTGGCTTGGAATAGCCATGTTTCCAATGGTTCTGTCCTCAGTTTCCTCTTAGGGAACCAGTGTCACCCAATAGTATAGTAAAAAGCCCAAGGAAATCCCTTGCCCAGTGAGCCTAAAACATCGCTTTCCTGGCACGTTGTTTAGTGACCTATTGAGTACAGAGAGTCCAATTGTAGGTTCCTTATATGGGACCCACGTTCTCCCCCTGAACTGATTTCATTTAAAATAATAAGAGAGGCATATATATATATATATATATATATATATATATATATATATATATCACAAAGCAACATTCATTATTAGAGCCATCTAATCAACCATTTAATGCAATGCTTAATAATTATTCAAGCCCAACAGTCATGACTAATAATAACAACACAATATTAAATAGAACTGGAACTTATCAGTGAAAGCATAGGAAATGACATTTAATAATGTTAAATCATGACAAGACTTATAAAAAAAATTATTTAATCAAACAAATTCAAATGAAAACAAAATTCATGGTTTATGATTCATCATAAACAATTTATTCAATATAAAACTTGAACCCAAATTTATCATATATTCACATGTAATTGATAATTTAAAGACTCAAATCCAAAGGTAAATAGGCCAATTATGCCAGTGCACCCAAATAGGTTTCCAACGATAGGGAATCAACCTAGGAAGGGGTTCTCCTTAAACAAATACCATAAATATCAAGGCTAATAATTTTAATTAAATTAATACGCATTATTAGGGATCCACTGATAGGAACCGATGAGTGGTACAACAGTGCAAATTGAACAAAGCAACAAAACTACATGAAATAATAAGTATGCACTACCTCGTTGCTGTATTATATCCCATACCCCGTGTAAACCTTTGATTTAACCTAAAATAGAAGAAATTAGAGGATTTATCAAAAAATCCAATTTCAATTAAAAAACTTCCATGAAAGATCGCACGATAGAGAGTGTATGAAACTCAAATATTACTGGTGTGAAATATTAGCCTTACTGATAGCTCCACAAAACTTTTGATGGCATTGAAAAAGGAGAAGCAATGGAGGTGTATTGGCCTTCCGAAGCGGTGAAGGGGGGTGGCACACTACCTTGAGAGGAGGGGGGCGCAACACAGAAAGGGAGAGGAATGAGAGGAGAGGAGAAAAAAATAAGGAAATAAAATAAATAAGGTAGTGGAAAAAAAGAAAAAAAAGGAAGAAAAAGGAAAAATAAAATAAAATAATAAAAATAAAAATAGAAAGATAAAATAAGGAAAAAATAATAAAAATGGGTTAATATAATTTTTAATTATTTTCATTTTTCACCTGAACAATTTTTATTTTATTATTTATTTTCTTTCCTTTTTCATTTTTTTTGATTTATTTAAATTTATTTTTATTCATTTTAATCATTTTAATTATTTTTAACCTGAAAAACTGTATTAGGGCACGATGAATTATTTTTCATAACCCCACACAACTATTAAAAAAATTTAATTGCTGCTCGAGACCTGCAAAAGAACACATGGGTGTGCACCCTGGGTCGCTTTAAGGACTTGGAATTAAAATTAAAAATTAAATGGTCTGTAGCTTGGCTAAAGCTGATACATTACAACCTCCCTTCCTCATGACAACCTTTCCTCAAGTTTCCCTCCCGAGGGTGGGGGAACGTTATCTGAGAAAAGTTCCAACCACTGAGCATACACATCACTCTTCCACTCCTAGGTCTTGTCTTGAACATGTCCATGCTGCCAGATCACTCAAACCAGTGGAATGAATTTTCCTCAGATAACCTTCTTGCTATGATTGATGATACGAATTAGAGGCTCCTCAAAGGATGCATCCACCTCAAGATTGATGCTGTCAGGGCTAAACGAATGTGACTGGTCTGGATGATACTATCGAAGATGAGATACATGGAAGAAATTGTGCATGGAATGACACATTTGAGTTAACAATAACTGATATCCTACTGACTCAAATATATCCACTATCTCAAATGGTCTGACATATCTTGATGATAACTTCCCTTGTATCCTGATTCGACTATGACCCAACCTCAGTGAAACATGCAGAAAGACCCGATGTCGAACCTCAAACTCCAAGGGTTTATGATGACAATTGGTATAAAAATTCTATCTATAATGAGCTATATTCATACACTTCTAAATTAGCTGGATATGCATAGAATTATCTGAAACGATATGAGGACCCAGAAGAGCTGCCTCGCCTGCTTCGAGCCAATATAGAGGTGAATGACACAACCTACCATAGAGGGCTTCATATGGATCCATTTGAATTATTGATTGAAAGCCAATATTATAGGAAAGCATAACTAGAGGAATATTTTTTTCCCAAGAAACACCAAAATTAAGGATATTGGCCCACAAAATATCCTCTAACACCCATATGGTCTGCTCGGACTACCCATCAGTTTTGGGGTGATATGCAGTACTCAAAAGCACCTATAAACCTAGTGCCTTTTCTAACCCTTACTAGAATCATGATGTGAAATAGGTGTCTCAGTCTGACATGATGGAAGGGAGAACACCATGAAGTAAAACTACCACCTGAATATAAATTCTCCCTAACTCATCAATAGAGAAGGGCTCCTGGATAGATAGGAATTGTGTGATTTTGGTCAACCTATTGATGATCACCTATACTGCATCACTTACTAGAGGAGATCTTGGTAATCCTATAATGAAATACATGTTGATGTCATTCCATTTCCACTTAGGAATGAATAGAGGCTATAGAAGTCCAGCATTTCCTTAGTGATCTGACTTCACCTATTGACAGGTGGAGCACTGGGTAATGAAACCCACTATTTTATTCTTTATACTAGTCCACCAGTACTGATGATGCATATCTTTGTACATCTTGGTATGTTATGGATGAACTACCCAAAAAGAGGCATGATATTCCCTCATAAGCTCTTCCTGAATATCAGAAGTCACCCATACATGGATATGATGGAGAAGAATTTCACTTCCATCAACAACCCAACTAGGAGGTAGGTTCTCTCATACTATGCTCTCCCTCAAAACAGGCCCCTTTAGATTAGATAACTATTTCATGTGGAATTTATCCAGAAGAGAGGATGTCACTGTAAGAGCTGTTAGAACTGGTTGTCTGTGCTACTCTTGATCCTCCAGGTGCATCTCTGAAAACAAATCCATCATCTTCCACTCACTACTGGATACTTGGATAGCTTGTGTTTGCATTTTTCAGCTTAAATCATCAACCACAACATTATCATTACCAAGGGTATAAGGAAGCTCATAGTCTAACGAATGTAGGTATTCAACCCACCTATAGTACCTCAAATTTAAGTCTCACTGTGTTGATATATATTTCAAGATTTTATGATTTGTGTAATCAACAAAACTTTCTCCCAACAAGTAGTGTCTCCAATAATGAAGAGCATGAACCACAACTGCTAATTTAAGATCATGTGTAGGATAGTTACGCTCATGTGGCCTCAGTTGGTAGGATTTAGAAGCCACAAATCGATCACCCTACATCATAACTATTCCCAGTCTAACTCCTAAAGCATCACAATAAATATTATAACTTCTACCTGGATCAGGAAGAATTAGGATCTGATTTGAAGTTAGTCTCCCCTATAACTCTTGAAAATATTTCTCACAAAATTCAGCCTAGATAAAATACAAAACACTCTTAGTCAGGTCCATAAGAGGAACTTCTACGAGGGAGTAATCTTGGATGAAATGTCTATAATATCCAGTAATCCCCAAGAAACTATGTATGTAAAATACATTCTTGTCCTGTTCCCAGGAATCTACTACACTCAATTTTTCTTGGTCAAATGATACACCTACCTCAGATATGATATGACCCAAGAAGTAAACCTTATTGATCCAAAAGTATAATTTAATAAGATTTTCATATAGCTGGTTCTCTCTCATTGTACTCAGCATGATATCCAGATGGGTTGCACAGTTGTGTCTGGAGCGTGAATACACTAAGATGCCATTTATGAAGACTACAAAAATTGAATCAAGGTATAGGTGGAAAACCTGATTCATCAGAGCCATGAAAACATATGGCATGTTTTTCAAACCAAATGACATAACAAAAAACTCATACAAGTTGTACCTGCTTCAGAAATCTGTACATGGAATATTTGATGTTCCTATACGCACTTAATGATATCCCAACCTCAAATCGATCTTAGAGAAAATAGTTGCTCCTCAGAGATGGTTAAAGAGGTCATCTATATGAGTCAATGGATACTGATTCTTTACCATATTCTGGTTCAATTGGTGGTAATCCATGCACAATATGAGGGCATAATCCACCTTATTGAAGAAAAGGACTAGTGAACCCCACAATGATTTGTTAGGTTTGATGAAATCCTTATCCTCAAGATCTTCAAGCTACTTCTTGAGTTCCTGTATCTCTATTAGTGCCATCCTATAAGGAGGAATAGAAATTGGTGCTAAAACTAAAACTAGCTCGATAGCGAACTCAACTTCCCTCACAGGAGGTAAGCCATAGAAATCGTCAGGGAATACATCCCTAAAATGATCCACTATGGGAGGGAATTCCACTAACTATGTTCCCTGATCACTCATAAAGAGACTTGTTAGCTGATTTTTTACTCTACCCAACCCAGAACATTTAGGTTCAGCTCAATCTACCTAGATATCCCATTCCCCCTTGTGTACATAAATGCTTCCCTTATCTGTTGTGAAAGACACTCAAGAATGATATAAATCCACTTGGTCATGATAAATAATGATCCAGTATATACTGAGAATGACATCAAAGATGATCAGCTCGAGGATGATGAAATTCTAAAAGAAATGGTTCCCACTTATCTCAAGGGGGAACTCTTGTAACTGACATATTCCCTCTGTTTTGACCCCCAAAAGAGTGTAAAGAGACATAATGTCATAGAAGTAATTGATGGAAAGACCCAAACTCTCAATAGTCACATCAGATATGAAAGAGTGTGAAGCACTAGTATCCAAATGGGAAAAATATTAAGTAAAGGCCACATGGATAATACCTCTCACCATAGAGGTCCCTAAACTCTACTCCACTAGTGCTGGATGTATTGCATATATATGGCCTGAACCTCAACCCTGAGATGTCATCTAACTAGCCTCAGTAGGTCCACTTTGCTAACACTGGTTTTCTAAAACATGGTTTCCTTAGCCACGACCTCCACTGCCTCGACCTGATTGGCTAGTGGAAAAAGAACTCCCAACCTAACATGGATCCATATATCCTATACTTGATGGAGGCACTGGCATAGATCCTCTTCCACTGGATGCTGAAGGAAAAAAATGAAAAAAATGCTGAATTTGACCCATCTTACTGCAAGCTCTACACTCCATCAGGTTCCTCATGCACTGGGGATTCTTATGTCCAATCCTACTACACTGATGACATATTATAGTGTTGTCAGTATGTGCCATTTGGCTGAAATTTACCCCAAATTTACCCTCTAAACTATTCTTCTTACTACCTGAAGAACCATTACCCTGCCTCAGAACTGAACCGTCCTAGATCACATGATCAGCTTCCCTGAGATTTCATTCTGTAATGTGGAACTGATTCATGATCTCTGTAATGGTTGAAAAAATAAAGACATTCACTTATGAGTGAATAGCATATCCAAGCCTGTTCTCAAAGAATCTCACAGTCTTCTATGCATCACCGGTCAGAGATGGAGAAAAACATTGGATCTCTGTAAAATGAGTAGAATACACTAACATTGTCATAGAGTCCTTGTGAAGATGTAAGAACTCTTTGGAATGATCTTCTCTCAGAGTCAATGGGAATAATTGGTCATAGAAATCTTTCTATAAGTCTTTCCAAACCATGTATCGAGGTTGGTCTGCCTGAGAAATGACATCCCACCAATTCTTGGTAGAGTCACGAATCATAAAGACAACATGTTTGACACTCCACTATGGAAGCATCTCAATATGGTCAAATATGGATTTCATGGCTTCTATCCATGACTCTATAGCATTGGTACCACCATCCCCCAGGAAAGTGGGAGGATGCTGCTGCAGAAAGTCCCGCATAAACTCTACCATAGTTGGGTAGGCCAAGGAACACTCTGAATTGACTGTATGAACCTGAGAAGATTATCCCTGAATTGGGAGTCATAGCATAATTGAAGATTATGAGGAGGTTCCACATGAGTCAATATAAGAGGAACTACAGGTGGTTCTATAGAAATCACTATAGGTGGTTCCAGACCCACCAACTCTGGAATGTTCTCATCATTACTATCTTGGTGTACGACACGAAGAAGTCACAACAAAATTTCTCTAAAATTTAAAAATGAACAAATTAGACTAGATTCTATTGTAAAATAAGTAAATAAGTAAAGGAACAGCAAGGAAAAGGGCAGGTGCAAGGACTCCCTGAACATGGAATAACAGTTAAGGAAAGAAAATAATGAGGGTAGGTACATGGCCTGCCTCTGTGTTTTACACAATAGACAACCCGTTCCGAGATCTGGGTCTAGATAGAAAGAGAACATGTTTTAGAAGGACCACTAAGACACATACACATTTTATATTTATAACTAATAAACACTGCAAGATATTATAATTAAACACAATATCACTCACATGAAACATGCATATTCAGTATGAAAATAGATATGGCATGGTAATATACATGTCATTTTAATCCCTATGATGCCTAATATAATGTATGTAAATGAAATGCAATCATATCATCATGATGTAATTGTAAAAATCATAATCTCAATAATAAAAATACTAGTAATAACATAAAGTAAGTACATCACCCAATGGTGAAGTCGTATCAACAATAAATGGCATAATCAATAACTGAAATTCCATCCCAAGAAATTTGGGTTTCCCCTGTACATGGGTTATCTACGTCTAAGCACCGAGTAAATTCTAAATTCCTATGTACTAGTCTCCTGTATAACCCAAACATTAAGAAAAAAGGAAAATAACCCCTCTGATACCACTTTGTAGCACCCCGCCTCGAGTACCACTGAACCTAGCCCTAAGACGATGGGACACAAGACCTCAAACTCATATCCCCAAATTTGAGAGGCTTCCGAATAGCAGTGAGGACCTTGAATAATTCCGTGGGGAGACTATTCCATCATAGGATAATGTATTACATAAAAATAAATAATATATATAATAATAGCAGAAGCATATATTAAAATCATACAACAACAAAAGTAGATAAATTACCCAACCAAATAAACAATAACTACAGAAGCTAAATAGTCATAATAGATACCATGATGATGTCAATGTATGATGCCAAAAGTAAATAAATAAAAGTGTAGGGGTACAGGGTAGAAGAATAGACTGCATGCTAACAAAACTACCAAAAGAACAAATAGAAACTGCGACACGACATCTCGAGCATAGGCTTGGTCCTCTGCCCCAAGATTCATCCAAAAAAGAAAAGAAATCAAGAATTGGGAGTGGCATGCTTCCATGTATCTATTCCTATGAACATAAAGTCTACTCAGGTACCAAATAGAGACTGATCAGGATGTGAAAAAAAATCTCAGTAGTCCAACACCCACAGTGTTTAGAACATTCCATTTCATGATGTAGACAAATAATAGTGTTCAATATATATAATAAATGCAAGAAACATAAATAAATAATGAATAAATATAACTTGGTATAGGTTCCCAAGCGGACACCCGTCCCATATCACCTACTTCATCCTAAGTCAGAAGTATGAATGAGATACCTAGTAAGGAAGAATATATATACATAGCAAGGCTAGAGTAATGTGACAGAACAAAGAAAAAGGCATACCCTCAAGCTTATGATTTGGATTTGGGTCTAATCTATATGTCAAAACAAGGTGCACTAAATTCATAGTAGGAGCATAAAAAAGAATAGTAAAACTTTATGTAGTATCAATAAAATCATCTCAATCATTTATATTAATAATAAAAATTTCAAAGTTGGAGTCCAAGACCATCCCGAAGGCATCACTACGTTATGACCATTCAATTATATCCAAGGCCATGAGCCCGTCCAATGCGATCCTTTCAAAAGTCCAAGTATCACTCGTGGATGGTAACCATGATTCCCTCCCAGGTGTCGTACGTAAGGGACTGAGTATCAACCGAGGCTTGGCATAGCCATGTGGCCAACAGGACCATCCTTAGTTTCCCCTTAGGGAACCAGTGTCACCCAATAGTATAGTAAAGATCCCTAGTAAATCCATTTCCTAGAGAGCCTAAAACATCACTTTCCTAGTGTATTGTGTGGTAACCTATCGAGTATAGAGAGTCCAATTGTGGGTTCTTAATACCGGACCCACGTTCTCTCCCTGACCTGATTTCATTTAAAACAACAAGAGATGCATATATATATCAAAAAGAAACATTCATGAAATCCATCAAATTTACCATTTAATGAAACACTTACTAATTATTCAAGTCCAACTGTCATGGCTAATAATAATAACACAATATTAAATAGAACATGAAATTATCAGTGATAGTAGAGGCAATGATATTTAATAACGATAAAGCATAAAAAAAATTATATAAACAATGCAGTTCAGTGTTTCATATCATCAATCTGTACGAAAGGGATTCTGGGCAACGTCTTAATCCGTCAAAATCGGAGTTATCTTTCAGTAAAGGTGTATCACAAGTAAAGAGAGAGGAGCTACAGAGAATGTGTGGTTTTCTGCTGGTTGAGAAGCATCCTAAGTACCTTGGCCTCCCAAACCTTATTGGTAGGTCAAATAAACAAGTTTTCGCCTCAATTATGGACAAGGTGGATAATATGATTTGTCTTTGGTCTAGTAAGAATATTTCCAAGGCAGGAAAGTAAGTTCTCATGAAGTCAGTGGCCCAAGAAATCCCTTATTATTCTATGTCGCTGTTTAAATTCTTGGAAACTCTCATCGATCAGATCCACTCCCGGTTGGCCAATTTTTTGTGGGGCTCTTATGAGGGAAAACATAACTCACACTGGATGTCTTGGGAGAAGCTGTGAATTTCAATATTTCATGGGGGCCTTGGCTTTATGAACCTCAAACATTTTAATGAGGATCTTCTGGAAAAGCAAGGATGGTGCCTCCTCTCCCATCCATATGCCCTATTCTCAGAGGTTCTGTGAGAAAAATATTTCCCTCATTATGACTTCTTGCATGCCCAGTTGGCGCCAAGGCCAAGTTTTTTGTGGAGAAGCATCTGGCATTAAAAATACCTCCTTGACATGGGCTAGGTCTGGAGAATTTCTGATGGGCACAATGTTCATGTTTGGAAGGACTCCTGGCTAGTAAATGGAATTAACCATAAGGTCTCTTCAACTGTTGTTCCTGGTTTTGAATATGCAAGGGTACGAGAGCTGATCAATGACTCTCTTGAGGAATGGGATCGCAGGAAGCTTTTCAGATGGTTTAATGAGGTTGACCATCAGCTCATCCTAAGTATTCCTCTCACACTCAGGATGGGAATTGACTAGTTTTGCTGGACTGGGGAGTCTCATGGAAGATATTCTGTCCGCTCAGGTTACAAAATGTGGGTACAAGGAGTGGCTCAGGCCTTTCCTGATAATCGATTAAAGATTATCTAGGTGCTCACTTCCCCCCTAAGGTGAATTTTTTTTGGTGGTAGGTCTACTCTGGGGTTCTCCCAACCCGTGACTTTTTGGCGCGACGACATTTGGCAGAGGATGGCACCTGTCCGGTGTGCCTCTAGGAGGTGGAATCTTCTTTGCATGCAATTCTTTCCTGTCGTGGGGTGGAAGGGGTGTGGAAGGCATGGAAACCAGATTTTGGTTTGTTATTTTATCTTTCAATTGGGCTGGTCCAAAACCTGGTTAAATGGGTGGATTCTCTTGAACCGAGAGCGGTGGGGTTGATCTGCACAATTTCTTGGTTAGTGTGGACTCGATGAAATGATCGCATTTTCCAAATGAAGGTGACTCATGATCTTCTTTGGGTGGATAGGGCTAGGGAATAGATGAATGGTTGGAAGAATAATGATTCAGTGCCTCCTTTGGGAATCACTCGGCAGCCGGCTCCTTGTTGGTCTCCCCCTGAGGGTTTCCTTAAGATCAATACAGATGCTGCTGTCTCTACTAATTCTAGGGTTGGTATTGGACTCATTTCTCATAATAGTTTTGGCCAGATTATGGAAGCTCAGTGTCAGGCAGTGCCTTTCTCATGGAGCCCTGTGGTGGTGAAGTCCTCTGCCATCCTCCATGGGATCATTTTTTTCCCGTTCAAAAAATTGGCCCAAGGTTTTGGTGGAATCTGACTGCCTCAAAGTGGTGAACTCTCTAGCTTTGAAGGATGATGCATCTCAACTGTATGGACTTATCTTGAGGAAGATATGGTCATTAACCGAAGGCTTTGATGCATGAAAATTTTATTTTATCAAGTGAGGAGGGAATATGGAAGCGGATTGTTTGGATCGTTTTGGGAAATATTGGGGTGATCATTGTTGGGTGGACTCATTTCCTGATTGGCTTTGTAGGCCTGGTTTGCTTGATGAGTAATATATCTCGACTTTTCTCAAAAAAAATTTAGTAAAAAAAATCAATGGAAAACTAAATTCATGGTTTATGATTCATCCTAAACAATTTATTCAATTTAAAACTTGAACCCAAATTAATCGCACATTAACACATAATTGATAATTTAAAGGCTCAAAGACAAAAGTAAATAATTCAATTATTTTGGCATAACCAAATGTGTAACACCCAAAATGATAAAGGGTTAAATGGCTTAATGATAAGAATCATGTCAAAAAGGTGCAACTTCCTTTTCGGGAGCCTGTCTGATTAGAACTCCACAGTTAAGCGTGCTTGTCCTAGAGTAGTGATCTGGATGTCTGACCTTCTGGGATGTTTCCTAGGTTGTGTGTGAGTGATGACAAAGCATGATGGAAAGGACATGTGTTGGCCTGTGGGGACAATCATTAGTCATATGACACGTTCAGACATGTGGGTGGGCCCCATGGTGGGGACCACATGTCTGTGGGGTAACTGGTGGTATCTAGCAGCCAGGAGCCAACGACCATGTTAAGGCGGGGTGGCTATGCTGTCACTGGGACCCAGTTGTCACATTTGGTATCAAAGGTGGTACCCAGCCTTAAGTGCAGTGCACTGCCTGGGTTGAGATATAGAGCTCACAACGAGGACATTGTGCTCTAAAGGGGGGGGGGGTGATTGTAACAACCCAAACGATAAAGGGTTAAATGACTTAATGATAAGAATCATGTCAACAAGGTGCGCCTTCCTTTTTGGGAGGCTGTCTGATTAGAACTCCACAGTTAAGTGTACTTGGCCTGGAGTAGTGATCAGGATGGGTGACCTTATGGAAAGTTTCCCAGGGTGTGTGTGAGTGAGAACAAAGAACAATGAAATGGACATGTGTTAGACTGTGGGGATATTCATTAGTCAGATGACCCATTTAGACACGTGGGTGGTCCCCATGGTGGGGACCACATGTCTGCGGGGCAACTAGTGGTACCTGGCATGCCAAGACCTGACTGCCATGTTAAGGTGGGGTGACTGTGCTATCACCGGGACCCAATTGTCACAAAATGGGTGTCGAATGACAAGGTAATAACCTAGTAATGGGTTTTCCTTAAACAAAGGTCACAAGGATCAAGGCTAATTTTTTTAATTAAATTAATACACATTATTAGGGATTTTTTGATAGGCACCGACGAGTGGCACAATGGTGAAAATTGAAAGAAGAAATGAAATGATAGGAAAGAATAAGGATGCCTTACCTCATTGTCTTATTATATCCCATACCCCACAAAAACATTTTATTTGACCTAAAATGGAAGAAATCAGAGGATTTATCAAAAACCCAAATTTCGGGTAAAAAACTTCTGGGGAAGATCGTGTGATAAAGATTGGATGAAACACAAATATTCTTAGTGTGGATGATTTTCCTTACCAATAGATTCACAACACTTTTGATGATGTTGAAAATGGAGAAGATACAGAGGTGCAGCGGGGTTCTGTGGTGGCGAGGGCGGGGTGACGCACCACCTAGAGTGGAGGGGGTGCGATGGTGAAAATTGAAAGAATAAATGAAAATTGAAAGAATCAATGAAATGATGGGAAAGAATAAGTATTCCTTAAATCATTGTCTTAGTATATCCCATGCCCCACAAAAACCTTTGATTTGACCTAAAATGGAAGAAATCAGAGGATTTATCAAAAACCCAAATTTTGGGTAAAAACCTTCTGGGGAAGATTGTGCGATAAAGATTGGATGAAACTAAAATATTCTTAGTGTGGAATATTTTCCTTACCAAGAGATTAATAACACTTTCGACGATGTTGAAAATGGATAAGAGACAGAGGTGTAGCGGGGTTCCGAGGCGGCGAGGGCGGGGTGATGCACCACCTAGAGAGGAGGGGGTGCGATACATATAGGGAGAGGAAAGAGAGGAGAGGAGAGAAAAAAAAGAAGGAAAGAAAATAAATAAGGGAGAGTAGAGAAAAGAAAAATAAATGGAAGAAAAAGGGAAAAATAAAATAAAACAATAAAAATAAAAAGGGAAATAGAAAAGAAGAAAAAAATAATAAAAATGGGTTAAACCCATTTTTAATTATTTTAATTTTTCACCTAACCAAATTTTATTTTATAATTTATTTTCATTAATTTTTCATTTGTTTTGATTTCTTTAAATTTATTTTTATTCCTTTTAATAATTTTAATTATTTTTAACCCGAAACATTGTGCGAGGGCACGATGAATTATTTTTCATAATCTTGTGTAACCATTAAAAAAAATTGCTACTCAGGACTTAAAACAGACCATGCGGGAATACACCCTTGTTTGATTTTAGAAATTGGACTTAAAATTAAAAATTAAACTATCCATACATTGGTAAAATTTGGTACATTATGCAAGGATTGATTATTTTCATTCTTACTTCTGTATTCATTTAGCTATGTATCAATCTACTATATTTCCCATGGTTATTGATGAGTCTATTACACTACCATATGGACTCCCACATGAGTTATTTCCTTGAGTGCCTGAAATACATGGAAAAATCTAGGAGATTCATCTCCTTACTATATAGGGGTACCCTCCATGGCCTACAAAAATTCTACAACTACCACATGAGATATTTGATTGAACCATTCCTGAGGTTGTAAACCCCAACATGCACCCACATAAGCTCAAGTGTATAGCTACCAGTTCCTACAAGAGTCAGAGGATGGTTTAGCTGATATACCTCTCCACTTGATCCATGTCCATCGGTTTGGATCACGACATCCTATTAGTCCTTTATGGGAGGTAACCCATATTTTTTTCTTTACTGAGTAATTAGGAATTTTAAGATTCTTTTATGTATTTTTGTTCATAGTTCCTTTATTTATACATTGTAATCTACTCCTCTCACTATGATATGCACTTCTCTTCATTTTTGACTACTGCATGAACCTTATGCCCTACTACTTTAATTTTGGTCATATCTGCTATTATGATTGATTATCTAATGCAGGTATGTTTCTTTATAACAATTTTTTTAGGAAACCAAGAGTGACTTTAATAACCAGAAATTTTCCCATATAATGAACTTTATTATAGGGATCTCTCAATTCCCTAATTTAATTTCATAATTTCCATCTCCAATCTATCTATGATACTATGGATTTCTCTCCCACACCGATTTCCAAAATTTTTCACACACTATTTTATTTTAAGTGTGGGGGAGACATTATTGAGCTTCATTGTATGTACAATTAGATTATTTCTTGTTTTCATTAGTCTAGGAGACATTTTTCATTGAAATAATGATTTAACTTGAAATATCATTGCACCTATTTAAATAAAAGAAAAAGTTTAGTTGGAGAATTTTGAAATACATTTTTATTCCTACTTTGAATTTTAGCATGATTGCTGAGTAGAGTAATTTAATTCTGATTCTCATGTATTACAATTTATTTTGATTGAATTATTACTGATTATTATTCCCCGAGTCATTTACATTGTTTTGTATTCCTATTACCAAGATAATTTTGGACCTATATTGTTATATTATTTTCTAAGAATATTTATTGAGATATACTTGGGGCATGTAAAGCTATCTAAACTCTCATTGGAATCTTATAAAGGATATAAAAGAGTAAATAAACTATTAAATTTATTAAGCCAAATTTTTTGATCCATTTATCCACAAACCCTCCTGTACACTTATCCTTATTAAGACTATAGAATCCATGGATGACCTTGTTAGGATTGAGCCGTGTTACAAGCCCATTTTATCCCTTCTTACCATACTACTGATATAATTTCATGATTTTAATTGAATATGTGTGGGAGAGATGGTCCTTACTAATGGACATGGGACACTTACTACTAAGGGGATGTATGGTTAGTTTTTCACATGATCCCTAGGAAGTGGTTCATGGTTCTTCTGATGTACCTTCATGAAAATCCTATTAAAAAAAATAACATGGGTTTGTATTAAGAAGGTCCAAAATCACCTTTACTAGAGTGATGAATCGTATGATGGATCATATGTGGTTATATGATGTATATGATATCTGGATTAGACATAACTTTCAAAAAAGAAAAAGAAGAAACATGATACTTTCATTTTATTTTTATGACACATCCATGGACTTGCCCTGAGCTTTTCAGAGTGTGGATATGCCACTTTTTTGAGGATATTTTTCATTTTATTTTTACTGATGATCATGTATTATACTTGAGATTTAACCCTCCTTTTTGAGATTTATTTCTATCATCCACCCACCTACCCTCATTTGCAGAGTCATTTAAACCATATTACTGAAGACCTAATGATTAATTGTGTGTTTATATTTAAAGAGTAGAGTTGTTAGAACCAATTAAAGCCTAAATTACTAGAAAGTTGGTCTATAACAATGCCCCTATACCAATGGTTTTTTAAATCGTTGGTATTGGTGGTGCTATCCCAATGTTTTAGAATAACCATTGGTATGTTCCTTTTTAATATCAGTCTATCCCAATGGTTTTAAAAAACTGTTGGGATAAGTATTTTAATACCAGTATATCCCAACAGTTTACAATAACCATTGGGATAGTTACCCCCCAAGTAAAATGGCCATCCCTCCCTCCCCATTCTAGATTTTATTCACTTTTTCCCTAACCAAGCACTACTCTCTTCCCTGTCAGTGACCACTCCTCCTCTTCCAACAAGCGATCCTCTTAGATTAAATCATTCAGTTTCTTCCACTTAAAATTGGTGAGTTCGAGTTATATCTTCCGCCTATAGTTATTTTTTATTTTTATGTACCATATTTAGTTTATTTTTCTATTCACCGAAATCTCCCATCATTTAAGGTTTTCACTTGATTATTCTTGAATATGAAATTGGCATGTTCTAAATACTTCAGCCTACACAGAGAGAATGAATGACACTTCATGAACCGTTGCCACTATCACTAATTTTTCCAGTAATGTTACACAATATTATTGTTTTAGGGGAACTATATTTTCCCCATTGTTCACATTCAAAATCATATTTTAAGGTATTTTACCTTGGAAACTAATTACTTTCTTCAAAAATGGAGTTATAATAATTAATTTTTGAAATTTTTCTTTAATGGTTTGGTTTTTAAAATATTAATGGAAAATACATGTTTTACTAATACCATTGTATTTATTCCTATATAATTAGGCATGTATGATATAAAAATGTGTAAAATGTTCTTAAAGAAAAATAATTATTATTGTATTAATACCACCTAACCTTTTGGTACTGTCTTGACATATATTTCTCATTTTCATTTTCATTGGTCACCACACATTCACAAATATCATTAGTGCCTTTGATTTGGTTTAATATTACCAATATTCCGTCTCCTATATGTATTTTTCACTTTTTTATTTTTAAGGTTATCCATTTATGTTTGACACGTGGGTCACTAGAATGTCTATAAATTGTGATGTCTACCTGATGGTCCCCACCTATAGTTGCACTGTTTTGAAAGCTTTGGGTGAAGTAAATCTAGTATTCTCATAACTATTCAATTAATAATTCATATATGAATTCAATTTATTGATTACATAATGGTAAGTGAGTTCCAAAAGTAATTTGGGTGAAGTGATATGTGAAAGTCACATGGGTTAAGTGACTTGTGTGAGGCCTGTTGGTGAAGTGACCTATGGGATGCACTTGGGAGAAGTGACCTATGTGAGGTACTTGGTAATAATTCATAAATTTTCCAAATTCATGACCAAGGATACAAAAACCACTTGAGATGGAATTAACCCAACTTTAACCCATGACATCCTTTTCTTGGTGATACATTAAAATAATTACATTGGTACTAATAAAATATTGTCTGCCTACTTCCACACTTCCAATGGCTTAGAAAAATGTTTATATTTTAGATGAAGAAGTTGATGAATTAATCTATGAGATATTGGATATTTTTTACCATGATATTTCCTATTATATGACCCCACACTTCTAAACCTTTTGAACCATATGAAAAAACACCATTTTTTATCCTAATGGAGAATAATTACTATTATATGATCACAAAGTTAGAATGAAGTTCTCATCCTAAAGTAGGGTGTCCCTTGAAAATATTAGCATTTATTGGAGTAAGGTAAATATAACACATTGGGGTATACCATGGAGTCCATCAACCATTAAATAACTGATCTTTCTGAATTTATATCATTTTCATTGAGCACCTACATGTTTATAGTTTATGAAACTAAGATGGATACCTTTTAAAAACACACCCTATAAAAAATATCATTGATCACCAATAATATAATGACACCATTGATTAGAAATATATCATTAATTATAAAATATAATTATCTCTATAAATTTTGACTTAATGCCAACCGTTTTCTCATAATTATCATAGAGAGATCATTCTTTATACAATGATTTTCCATAACATCCACCATATTTCACATAATAGCCCAATTTATTCCTTATTATGATGACCCACTAAAATAAAATAAATTGAAACAAATTTACCTTACCCTAAGAAAATTAAATTGTAGCAAATCAATCAAGCTAGGCTTGAAAATAAATGAACTGAACTTATGAACCCTTTACACACTAAAAACTAACCAAAATAATAAATTCTATATATATCATAACCGAACCAACTTGACCAAAAAAATTGAATTGAATTGAAATTGAATTGATCTAACCTAAGTAGAATTGAGTAGACATGAACTACACTTAACTGCATAAAACTAGACTAAGATAAAAATAAGTTAAATAAATTGAACCTAACTAAAAAAAATTATATAGTAATGATAAAAAATGAACTAACTTGAACAATATTTAATAAAAATCTAATA
This sequence comes from Viscum album, assembly GCA_963277665.1. Classification (NCBI taxonomy): domain Eukaryota; kingdom Viridiplantae; phylum Streptophyta; class Magnoliopsida; order Santalales; family Viscaceae; genus Viscum; species Viscum album. Next base: position 490,608,270 of record OY728122.1, read on the forward strand.
TGAATGCATTGAACCGATCCCAAAAAAACCAAAACCAACCAAACTAAATTGATGAGAACTAAACTAATCATAAACAAATAGAATTGACCAAAAATGATCTAAATCAAATAGAATATGGTTACCTAGAAGTTGTAATATTTTATACATGATTTTATTGAATAAGTATAACATTTGTTAAATAATGAATAGAATGGGAGAAAAATAAATAAAAAACAACAATTATAAACAAAAATTTGTATAGTATTATGATTAGTTATTACTCATTTATATAATTGAATTCAATATCATGCACTACCACAAAAACAGTTTTTTGCAGCGCCCCCCCTTTATCAGCGCTTTTTTTAAAAGCGCTGATAAAGGGTCAGCTTCAAAAAAAAAAATTAAAAATATATTAATATATTAATATATAAATATAGTTATATTGTTATATAAATATAATATATAATTTTTAAATATATTTTAGATAAGTATAAATGTACATTTACACTTATTATACTTAATATATAAGATATTTAGTGAAAATGACTTCTTAAAAAATTAAAAAAATATTTTTAATTAATAATTTGATAATAATTATGGAGTAATAGTCATTTAATAACAATTTGAGGACTAAAAAAATTAAAAAAATTAAAAAAAGATCCAAAATATGTTGAAAACGCAACTCAAACTTCAAACGGCCATAACTTTTGATCCGGGTGTCCGTTTGAGTTCTACCACATATCAAATCGAAGCCTGTGATGAGATCTACGTCACGATGACAAGGAAATACCCTGATAAAGGTTTCTTTAAGGGAAAAAGAGGCTCAGAAGGCCTCCAAAACTGAGTTTTTAGTCGGGGTACCTTGATTTTTTAACATTTTATGGATTTTCACCCTCGTTTAAGGGGGTATTATTGGATTTTTTTGGTGGGGTATGAATTTATTCCAAGGTATTACATTCATATGGATATTATGTATTTGAAATTTCATCATTTTTTATAATTCACTACTATTTATAATCAAATATATAACAATATATTCATATTTTTTAAATATTCACACCTAAAAATTTAATTATAAATATAAATAATAAAATATATTTACATATAAAATATATTAGATTTATCTAAATAATAACTAACATCCATTTTATTTAAAATACAATGAATATTTATATACCTATATATAAATCTAACTATATATATATATATTAATCTAACTATATATATATTAATCTAACTATATATATATTAATCTAATAACTATATATATATTAATATAACTACATATATATATATATTATTACTATAAATATATATATATTAATATCACCATAAATATATATATTAATATCACTATATATATATTAATATAACTATATAAATATATATTCATATAACTATATAAATATATATTCATATAACTATATATATGTTAATATAACTATATATATGTTAATATAACTATATATATGTTAATATAACTATATATATGTTAATATAACTATATATATGTTAATATAACTATATATATATATTAATATAAATATATATTACTATACGAATAAATATAACTAAATATATATATATATATAGATATAGATATATATTAATACCACTATATATATATATTAATATTACTATATATATTATAATATAACTATATATATATATATATATATATATTATAATATAACTATATATATATATTAATATAAATATATATTACTATATGAATAAATATAACTAAATATATAAATATATATATATATATATAGATATCATGAATTGGAAAGCAAATCAAAATAGAGTAGTGGTAAGGGATTAGGCGTGCAGGGGGGAGGTCTGGAGTTCAAATCCTTGTGGAGGCAGGGGTGCGCGCGCATGAGGAATATTGGAGCAAGTGCTGTTAAAGGGTGGAGGGGGGTGCGTGGGGTGCTATATAGGGGCCGAAAAGCGCTGTAAAAGGGGGGGGGGTTCAAGTGCTTTAAAGACCCCCCGATTGGCAGTATTTTTTAATTTTTTTAAATTTTTTTAATTTTTTTAACTTTTATGAGCGCTTTTTTAAAAGCGCTGATAGAAGGGTCCTTTATCAGCGCTAAAACGAAAGCGCTGATAAAGGAAGCACTGATAAAGGGGACCCCCCCTTTATCTACGCTGGCTTTATCAGCGCTTTTCTAGTGCTGATAAAGGCCATTTTTAGCGCTGATAAAGTCCATGTTTGTAGTAGTGATGGTTTTATATTTATAGTATTTTGTTATATTTTATATTATGATTCTCATAAAGATTAGTGTGTTAGTTATGGTTTCTTATAAAGTGAAAATTTTCATTTACTTAAATATATTTTTGATTAAACTTTAATCTTATTGAATTTATTTTATGAAATAAAATATAATAATTTTTTTATAGAATGGATAGAAGCTGGATGTATGAAAACAATTGGATCTCAAGAAATTTTCAAAATAATTTGGAGAGTTTTTTAGATTTTTCATTTGATAATGCTTCAGATAGTGGTCAAATACAATTACTATGTTATAATTGTGTGGTAATTCCTTTGTTGAGACATGAAGAAGTTATATACCATATAAAAAATTATGGCTTTCAAACAAACTACTATGTGTGGTATCACAATGGGGAGAAAATGGAATCTCAAAATACTGATTATCCAAATGAGAGGATTGGATTAGAGAATTTGTTATATGAATGGTTTACATTTATTCATCATCATGAAAAGGAAAGTATTTTGAACCATGAAGACTTAAATATGAGAACACATGACCCATCTAATAAAAATGATGATGTTGACATGGTAAAAAAATGAATGATTTGACCACGAATCCAGTATATTGGCAATATGGTAAAATGAAAAAGATGGAATTTTTAATTTTATTGTTTTATGGGAAAACCATGTATGAAATTTATAATATTTCCATAAATTACATTTTTACCTTCTTAAAGGAATTACTTACATATGATGAAGATATTCCCTCAAATCACTATATGGCATGGAAGTTAGTTAAGGAAATTGGATTTTCAAAAAACAAAATTCATGCTTGCTCGAAAGATTACATCTTATTCTAGGAGTATACTGCTAAACAGAATGATTGTATAAAATGTGTCACATATAAATGGAAGCTAAAATATAATGGAACACCATCCCTTGTTCCACAAAAAGTAACGTGACACTTTCCATTGATCCATATAAAAACATCATATTTTCATGTCTTATGAAATATAAATAAAAATGCAATGGAATGATAGTGAGAGAAAGAAGAATAATTATGAGTTGGTTCACACTAAAGATGAATTTTCATGTAATATATTTGATGCTTGATATCCTGATTTCATAGATGACATGTGTAATGTGAGTCTGGGCCTTTCATGTGATGATTTTAATCCATTTTTGGAATATGCTTACTTCACAAAATACTTGTCTGATTTTCATACACATTTATAACCTTCCCCTATGGTTGTGTATGAAAAAACCTTTCAATTTCCTGAGTATACTTATATTTTTCCCTTATGATCCCAAAAATGATATAGATTTATACATGAAACCTTTAATAAAATAGTTGAAACTTCTTTGGGATGTGGGTGTGCGCACATACAATGCATGTTCAAAAGGAATATTTCATATTCGTCCTACACTTATGTGGGAAATTGATTATTTTTATACTTATAAAATGATGTATGGATGGAGAACGAAGGGAAAACTATCATTTTCTATTTTTATGAAGAATACATAATCCAGAAGACTGAAATATCACCGTATTTTCAGTTTTATGGAACATCGATGATTTTTTCCAATGAACCATCTATATAGAAATAATTTTCTAAGATTTGAAAATACCATGGAGAATGATGATCCAACTCAGTGTATTTCTTGAACTAATGTGCTTAATGAATTGCAAGAATTTTTTTTCATTTGGGAAGGGTCAAATGAAATTTAGAAATAGGAATAATTTTTTCATTGAAACATGTTACAATTATAAGAAGTGGAATATCTTATTTGAGTTTCCTTATTACTCAAACAATTTGTTACATCATTGATTAGATGAAATTCACATTGAAAAGAATATATGTGAAATGTTGGTTTCAATTATTCTAAATGTTAATGGAAAGAAAAAAGATGATTTAAAATATCAGCATGACTTGGTGGATTAGGGGATCAAACCGGAACTGCATCCTGCGTTTATGAGTGAAAATAAATAGAAAGTTCCATGTGTTTCTTATATAATGAAAATTTTAGAAAAAAAATCAATTTCTAGAAGTAATAGAGACTATTAAAGTTACTGATGGATATTCAAGCAATATATCAAAAACTTTCAACAAAAATAGAGTTGAATATGAAATCTTTGAAGACTCATGATTATCACATCCTTATACAAGAGTTGATTCTAATAGAAATCTATCATCTTTTTTACAATAATTTAAGGGTGTTAGTTATTTAGTTGTTCCATTTGTTTAGCGATCTTTGTGCTAAGAAGTTATCCAAGTATTTATTATAAAAATTTTTGGAAGCAACACCATTATTTTTGTGTGAGTTATAGAAAATATTTCATCCATCATTTTTCACATGCATGATGCATCTCACTATCCATCTTCCAACAGAAATAATTCTCAGAGGACATTTAGATTTTTTTGGATGTATCCAAATGAAATACATAAGTTCACATTAAAGTCTTATGTCTAGAATAGTAATCACCTCATAGGCTCTATTATGAATGGTTACTTGGCTCAAGAATGTATGGATTTCTTCTCAATGAATTTTTCTAATATTACTATGAGAGTGAATAGACCATTGAGAAATGAAGAAGAACAATATGAGAAAATTGAACCCATTTTTCCATCACTTCCTCAAATAAGAGGAATTCCAAAATCATATACATTGACAACATTAATCCTTAAAGAGTGGGAGATGGCACATCACATAGTTTTTTTCAACTATTATTTATTCACTGACTACATCAAGTACGTAAATTGAATATGTATATCGTATATCATCTCATGTAATTTTACATATCTGTTAAACTATTTCTATTTTTATCTATAAGTAAAATAAATAAATGATAAATAGAAATAATCGTTCTTTATCTTTGATAATGGGAGAGAATTTTCATAGAAAATAGTTTTCTGATTGGTTGAAATTAAAGGTAGAAATATCATTGTAATAAATTAATAAAACCAATATTTAATTAAGTTTAATATTCATTTATTTTTTAGGTATTGATTTTTCCTACCAAATTTGTCTATGAGGAAACAAGATCTTTGGATTTTAGTTCTAATACCATGGTTTGTAACTATAAATCAATTTCAATCAATGAGTACAAATTGATTATCATTGAATGAGAAAAGAACATGAGAACACAAAATGATGGTATTATTGTAAGTGTCAAAACAGAATACTATGATAGTGCATCAGATAATAGACCTCGATTTGAAAATATAGGTTATTATAGTGTCATTGAAAAAATAATTATATTGGATTATTACTCTCATGGTCAAGTCACTACAATGAAATTCTAGTGGTTTGGTTAGATGATGAGGCATGCCACATTTATTGATAATTGTGGATTTCAAGTTATTGACATGACTTTCACTCTTACTACTAATAAACCATATATATTGGCATCAATGGAGAAACTAGTTTTTTATGTCAAAGATCACATTCTACCTGAATTTAGTGTCATTACTGAAGAAATTCCAAGACATATTTTTGATGATGACAATGATGGAATTGAAACTATCCCCACCCCCATTAGCCCAAATCCATTTATCACTTTTTATGACTCCAACAAATCAATTTTCAGAGTAAATTGTGAACCTAGAGTTATGGTGGGAAATATATATAATCATCTATTCGTATTCTTAGTTCGTTTGGTTTAGCTCGACTTGGGTTGTTAAGGTTGGTACTATTAAAATTGATTTACTATTGATTACAAATATTTTGTATTCGAATTGACCTTAATGTGCATTTTTAATATTTATTGGTTATAGTATTATTTGAGTTAAATTTTTTAATATTGAATTGAAATCTATTCAAACCTACAAAACCAAACACAACCGAAACAATTTAATTAGACAAAAAACAAGAGGAATTGAATTGGACATATTAAAATTATTGATATGAAAATAAAAACAAATGAAAATAATGTCCTAACCAAAAAAATATCAAAATTACCTAACCCAAAATATGAATCAAGTGACCTAAGAAAATAAAAATGTACAAATGACCTAATAAAGTAAAAAAATTGAACCAAATGAACAAAGAGAAATAAATACAGACAAATAACCTAATAAATTGACAAAAATGAATCAAATAATGTTAGAGAATTAAAAATGGGCAAATGAACTAACAAAAATTGAATTAGGTTGAATTTAAAATAGAAGAAAACTATATCACACCTATGATAAACATAAAAATTTGAACGTGTTGTTCATTCTATGACATGCCTTATGTTTTGATATTATTCCCACTAAAATTTAAAATTGATTTTGTTATATAACTACATATCTTATATTTGGTTTGATAAGTGTTATTCCTTAATTAAGTAATGTCTCATCTTTTTTGTTTTTTGGGTTACACATTAGTTATACATTTTTAATTAATTCCATATTTTTTTTCAAATGTAGGAAATGAAACCTATTGAGGAGATATGAAGAAAACAGATGATAGAAAACATCCACTAAATAAATGAGATGGGAATTCCACAATTAGTGCCTATTGTGATTATTTTATTTCAAATATATGTATATATCAATAAAATTTAATGTAATGTGATTAATTTTGTTTTAAAATTTTATGAAGGATCCACCACTTAGGCTCCAGTTATTCGATGAGCAGCCTAGTGGTCCTAGTACTCAGGCTGATGGTATGAGGGGGGGGGGGTGGTACTAGAGTTTTGTGCTCTAGTTGGTGTTCCCAATTAGACCCAGTCCATCCCACGAACATACCTTATACCACACATTATGATCCTAAAACGTCTTTAGGGACACACAGGATATTTATGATTCCTATGTTTTCACCATCATTTACATATGATACTCCTCACCCATATTTCCCGTATTCAATGATTATTCCTACTTTTCATCCATATCATGCATTTGTCTACATATGCATGCCATCTTCTTTTCCATAAAATTACTTCTCCCTAAGCTTCTATATTCTTTCTTCTTCAAATCCTACTCTGACACATTCTGATCCTATAGAGCATACACTGGGACCCACTCCATATGTATAGGGTGATTTTCATTTAGTGCCTTCAGATCTAGTGGCACCTATTGATCAAACTACTGCAGGTATATTTATAGAACACTAATAAGTTTTTTACCATAATTTATTTTCATTATAAAATGTATTGATATAATATTTTTTTCTTCTATAATAGTTATATATACTGGTAGGCAGCATGGGAATACATGCATACGTTCATTGTGGAACTTCTGCAAGCAATTGACAATAGACTATAATGAAGACAACCAAATGATTCAAAAAATAGGGCAAGAACATAGGAGTTTTTTTTGATGACGCTTTCAAAATAATCCAACATCATTCCCACCAGTCCACTCTCATGGAGACACCTACCGAAAAAGTTAAGGATAACAATTGTGCACAAATATGGGTAAAAAAATCTATTGGATTTAATGTTCTATTATTATTGTTTTTATATGAATTTATATTTTCATTCCAGATTCATTTTAATTTTCCCATGGTGAGGGTGTAAGGCCAGAATGACTAATGGAATTAGGTGAGATGTGGAGATCCTAGAAGAATGAGTTATATATTGGATGAAATGCTAGAACCTGAATGGATTTAGAGTCCATACCTATCATGGATGATTGTCTGATAGAACATTATCAAAAAATTATTACTTATTAGAAGTGTACCACGTTCAAGGTATTAATCAAATTGGAGGTTTTTAAATGAAAATATTCATGTTTTTCATTAATAAATTCTTTTGTAAAATTGAATTTTTTTTAGGAATTGTTAGGAAAAAATAAAAAAAACATTGTTGCTAATAAATACCACCACACTTTGGGGTGGACTACGATGTCAGACCATGAGAGGAAGAAGGTACGATCATCATTTATAAATTTTCTTTATTAATTTAAATTTTTATTGTTTCCTCTATATTTCATTAGATTTATAAAGTTTTAGTAGAGTAGTGGAGATTGAATATCAACCCAAACCACACTAAACTGAAATAAACTGAACTAAACAGAATTAAATAAAACCATATGTTTTTCTTTTCAGATTAATTTAAAATTAATATCTATTTGATTTTAGTTATAAAATTCATTATTAGTAACCTATTTTAAATTTTGTTTTCCTATATTAAATTTCATTTTAGAGGGAGATATTTAATATTGAAGGATTTTTTCCTTGATAATTTTTTTTCTCGAGCAGAAAGAAAAAAGATGGAAGTGTGGTTAACGGACCAAAACAATAGCAGATTATAAGTTTTACTTTGTTGATTTCAAATTTTGATATCTATTTTGTAGCTTAATAGTATATTTATATTTTTAACAGTATTCTTTGGAGGCCCTTGATTCCTAGGAACCTAAAATTTTTGGGCCAAATTATTACATACATTAGGTTTTGGGAGATGAGCTTGATGACAACATACGCTACCGACCAAAGAAGAGTATAGTACCTAACGGGGAATTGGACCACTTTAGGTAACAATTTTAGTACCACCAAGTTAGAAAAGGTTAAATCATGGGGATAATAGTCTAGAAAAGGGTAACATAGGTGGAAGAATGGGTTAAAAGGGAAAACGATGAATTTATGAAACTAATGAAAGTTTTATGTCCATCAATTCCACCAGAGACCACCATATATTATGATACATATATATCATCGATGTGTTCATTATATGGAGAATTAGGTGGTAGTTATAGAGATGGTAAATATGATATCATTCCTAGAGATGGTTATGGAGATGGGGAGGATGATGTAGAGTAAAAGGTCGAGGCCGAGGATGAGGCCGGGGATGAGGGCGAGGATGAGGACGAGGAAGAGGATGGGGATGAGCACAAGGATGGGGATGAGTAAGAGGATGAGGCTGATGATGATAGTGATGACAGTGATGGTGGTGAGAGATAGATTGATCTGTTACATTTTTTGACTGATATTTATGACATTTTATGGTTGATGATTTTCTATGATTGATTATATGTGTGATATTTTGTATGTTTTTTATAATTGGTTAAATGCACTGATTGATTTGTTCTATTATAATTATTTTTGTATTGGTTTTTTGATATTTGAGAATGTTCTATTGGTCTCATTACAATTTCTATTTGTTGAGGATGTTTTTTTGGTTTCATTGCTGGTTGAGGATGTTCTGTTGGTGTTTTGATTGCAGTTGGTAGTTAGTTTCTTTATTTACTATGTTATATTTTGATTGTTGATAGTTATGATTATAAGTGAATTATGTTTTTATGTTTTTAATGTAGGTACATTGGATTGCAGGTAGTTCTGTTCTGAAGGTGGTGAATTATGTTTTGATTGTAGGTATTTTTGAGGTGCATTGTAGGTGATGGGTGCTGAGGCGCGTTGCATTATAGGTAGTTCTTTATCACTCATGGTATGATGGAATTTTAATGTGAAAAAATTACTTAAGAAAGTTTACCCAATATGTATGAAAGGATATGGTGTGAGTGTTAGTATTAGGTATGTTTTTGAACATCATAACATACCATTGAGTTAGGCAGAATAATATGGAGAATAGAATCATTTATGTTTTTTCATAGAGGATTGATTAATTAATCAATATATGAGTGAACAAAATCAAATACACTGTATAGGTTTTCTAAAATTATGAGATTATAATAACTTGGGAAGTAGTGCCTTCAAATACTTCTTAGGTTTCATAAGGGGAAAATATATCAGTGATTTTATTAGGAGTTAAAAAATAGATTCCTAGAGCATGATTATCCACCAATAAATTATCTTCAGTAGGTAAATATAAATTGGATAAAAAAATAGTATGATTAATGGATTAAAATCCTTTTAAGGATAGAAAATAAACCACCATATTTCACTCAATACAAATATTTTTAATGAATTTTTTTGATAAAGAAATTGTTTTCATTCTAAAAATGATAAACACTATATAATAGTGTGCCTAATATGTACCTTAATGAAATTAATGATTAATTATAAGATACAATATAGTATTGAGGGAATAATATTATTATTCTTATAATGAATTAGAAAAATCAACATGGATTCAGCTTCCTATTAGAGAATAATACCTTCACTATTGTATGTACCTTAGGCCTGTCCTATTGTTCTATTCATAAATATGAAAACTTTAGTTTATAATGAAATTTAAGAAAGATCTATTAGATAAATTATTTAAGAAATATGATGGAGGGAACCAACTAACCCAGTGGAAAGTGAGCCTCTCTTTGGCTAAAAATATAACATTAATACCAAATAAACCGGTCCATTTTGAAGTGCCATTAGAAATAGTGTTTATTTTTTGAATCAATATATTTAGTTTCTAAGTAATTTATCCAAACACATGTTGATTTCCATATAGCATAAAAATATTCTGAAGATCCAAAATGACCCATAATACCACATTGAGATCCACTATATTAATAGATCCATGCTCATATTAGATAGATACACCATCAAAACAATAAGAAAGAAATGAATCATAGGAATTATTATGGTGTTTAACACCTATACGATGCCCAATAAATGAATCAGAGGAATTATCATACTGCATATTCTCAATGGTGTTCTAATATTTATTTGAGGAGTGGCTCAGGGATGTTTTGAATCCTCTGAGTATATTTATTATTTTTGAGTTTTTTTCAACGATTAGACTAGTGGGAGGCATGCCTAAGGTCATATTGCACCACTAGTATCAATCACCCAGAGAGGAGGAAAAAGGCAACACTATGGAAACTAGAAATTAGAAAGGAACCTAGGGGATTTTTAGGGAAACATTGAAGAGAGTAAATCAAAGGGCTAGCGTTACTCATGTAGAAAACATTTTAATATTGGGTATCATAAGATGTGACCAGAAGAAGGACCCCGACTTACTATTTGGGACTTCATTGAGTAATGGGAGGAGCATAATGATGAGAAAGCTTTTTTATAAGGGAAGTAAAATGATCCTGATGGGAAACCACCTTGGGGATAATGTGGTATTTAGTAGAGAGTTATTTGTTAAGAAGTCTACATGTAGTTCTGAAAATGGGGGAGTTTATGTGAGATAGCTCATGTGATACGTTGGGTAGCTCATACAGTGCATTTTATTGGGCGGCTCTGGTGATTTTTTATTAGCTAGATCATGTTATTTTTGAGTAGCTCATGAACTGCATTGATTAATGCTGGTGATTCTGCGATAAAAAACCACTATAAAATTAACCCACCCAAATGATTCCTATTTTCAAGGAACACATTTGAACACTTTAAACCATTCATTCAATGAAATTTCATGTAATGAAAACTTTTAGGGGTTCCATTATCAAATGATCTCCCTATCCTTCAAGGTTGAAATGTATTGATTATAGTTTGGATGTATATTCCAAGCCTTCCACACATATTTACATAATTAATGTTAATTATTCAAATACACGTGTCACCAAAATAGTTAAAACTGTTAATTAACCATAGTTAATGACTATAGAGGAATATTATATTACTTCCATTGAGTTCAGATTATACTATTTACATTTATGTTGAGTTGTATTATTTTTCTATGATTGTATGATTATGATAAAAAGATAACATTTTTTGAAAAAATGAATATATCTCTCATAGGTGAATAATCAAATATTAAAAAATGTATAATATAATTGAAATTCATAAACTATATATGTGTCCACAATGTTGCACTTTCCATGGATAGGTATAAAATTTGAGCTCAAGTGGAATGTTTTTCTTTCTAGTGTGGTGTTTTTTCATAATGATAACATGAATAATTGGATATGAATGACCTCTAAACATCTGAATTCATCATAGAGTGTTTAGTATACTGTTTTCATTAGATTTTTCGAATTATGTACATTGTATTGTAGTTTTCTATGTTTTGTATTAGTTTTTTAAATTCTATATATGGTATTATAGTGTTTTTGCATATATTTGTGCTTTGTGAAAAGGAGGGGAGGCTGCTGTATGGAATGTTGAAGGCCTATAGGCCTGCTTTATGGAATTGTGTAGAGACTCTATACTAACGATTTATAAACCATTGGTATAGTTTAAAGGCTTATTTATACCGATGTTTATCAATAAACCGTTGGTATAACTCTATGAAAACAATTTAAAAACATTGGAATATTTTTAAGGATCATGATCTATACCAATGGTTATCAGCAAACCATTGGTATGGTGCAATTTTCAGTGGCCTATACATATCATTAATGAATAACCATTGGTATAGGCCTATACCCACACCATAACATCCAACAGTTTGGAAAACTGTTTGTATAGGGTACACCAATGGTTTTCTAGCATATAGAAATGGTTTGAAACCATTGGTATATCCTAAGTTTCTAATAGTGCTATGGTTTGTAACAAGTATTCAAGGTATTATCATAACTTTAGTTTCATTTTACCTTGAGTGATGTGAGAAAATTCATGGTGAGGTAAATTTCAATAAGGGTATAACTTTTAAGGAATAGTTTATAAATTGTAATTAAAGGAAGAAATGATCTGAATAAAGAACTTAACCACGAGGAATAACTAATTTTCTCTACAATAGTGATTCTGGGGGACTTTCTTTTTCTACTAGTACTTAGTATTACTTTTTTTGTGGTAATGAAAATTTCCTATTTAAATTTTTTTTCATCTGGAATCCTTGTTGAGGTTCTTTTTACTTTAGGACAAGCTATTGTTCAAGTGTGGGGGGAATGTGATTGGATTAATTCATAGTTATATACTAGATACATTTATTTTAGATCTATTAATGTTTTATTACAAAATTCAATGGATTTTATTTAATTTTTACAGGAAATAGGAACTTGATTCTTGAAAGAGGAGCAGTTAGAAATTTATATAATTTAGAAATTACACATCATGAAACCTATTCATGATATGAATTGATCAAGAACAAACTCCACCAAGCCAAAGGCCAGCCCAGAAACTGGTAGAGGTCATGAATATTATAGGTCAATTCAATACACAATGTTCACACATTACATGACATAAAATATTTGACGTTCTAACCTGCTGAATATTCAAGCCATTAAATCCAGAAGAGATTTTTAAGATATAAGATATCTAGAGATTTTTTTGGATATGGGTACACAATGTGAATTATATTACATGTCATTTAAAACTCTAATGTTAATTCACTTAATGTAATCTCATGACATGAAACCTTTACACTTCATGAGTCTCTCAGACCTATATATATTTCAGTGTAGACGAATAAGATAGGGACAACTACACTTCTTTTATTTTTTTTAAACTTTCTTCTTTTCTTTGTTCTAGACTCTATTTTATTTCATTTCATTCTTTCTTTTTCTATTTATTTTTCTGATGCAATTTGATTCCAAGGATTGTGGATTGATCATATTCATTTTCCAATCACCAATTTCAATTCTAATTTCCACACTATTTCTTTTTTCCTTTATTCAAGAAAGTTTTTTTATTGATTTTGAATTTGTTTAATCATGTATTGTCAAAATCTAAAATTTTAAATTAATATGTCAATCATGTTGCCACTTTATTCCTTATTTAATATCATTTTTATCATGCATGGGAAATCTTCCAGGGTTAGGGGTTGAGATTAGGGGTGTTCTAATCCTAATGGATCCTTAAATCAAAACTCAGGTAACCATTTGGCTATTAATTAGGATAACAATTCCTATTAATAAAAATAATTTTCACAAATCTAACCCGGGGAATTGAAATAGAAGGACCCTAACCTAGTTGGAGTTGATAAGGTAAGGACTAATATCCTATGAAATTTTCTACCTTTTAATCAAATCCTTATGCACCTAGGTTATTGACTACCTCCAGACCAAAGAGTAGTTTCTAGCTTGGGTAGATCTAATTGGTTAGACCAAAACTAATTGATAAAATTTTCACTACTCCATAGCCTAATCCATAGTGTTATCCCAAGGTATATTTAATAATACATTTTTTGTAAGCCCTGAAATTGACCCCAATCCCTCTTTTTATCCTTAATTAAACCAAACTATGTAATCCTTATAAAACTAAATATGTGAGAGTCATGTGATGAATCTGTCTACCATTTTCAAATTTCTAGGTTACTATATTTTCTAGATGGTCCCTATGGGTTCAACCCATCACCACTTCTATGCTATTTCTTTGTATATAGTTCAATTTGAGACTTATAAATTTCTAATATGATCCACACCCATATGGAATTAATGATTATGTGCGGACTGGTAAGAGAGGATCTTTTCAAATATAATTTATAATGAATTTAAATTAAGAATTACCTCATTATGATAATTATTTATTTTATGTTAATCAATTCGGTTTCTACTCCTATATTTGAATCTTTGTTTTAGTGGATGAATCCAAACTAAAATTCCTTTGGTGGCATCTAAACATGTTCTATAACTCTTGGAACATTGTCATTAGTATTCTAGGTGCCAACATAGATGAACCAAATGGATTTCACCAGTCTCCATTGATTGAAATAATAATTATTTCAATTTTTAAAGAATTATTTATCTTGTTCTCTCTGTATTGAGATGGAGGTGGGGGATAGTCACTAATTCTTGAGAGAATTTTTGAGAGGTTCTCTAAGTCTTGAACACTTTTTTTATAAAATGATATATTATGGAATATATATCCATGGTTATATATTTAAAAATTACATTAAGTAACTTCATCAAATATTCTATTTAATATATTCCCCATGTAAAAAAGAAATAATATTATCAGGGAATGAACTAACTTGTGAATATTTAAATATCATTTCTTAAATAAATAAATTAAAATTTATTTTAATGATATTAATGAAAACATATCATTTCTATCGAACCCTTAACTAAACTTGTTAAAACTCTTTATTATTTATCTATCCATGAATAGTAAATATTTCTTTAAATAGATAAATATACTTAAATTATTTATTCAATAAATAAATAATATTATATTCACCAGACTTGTAAATAAATATTTATTTTAATATTAATTTAACTAAATAAATATTTATTTAGAAAATAAATAATTATGAATTACCTTATGAATAATAAATAGGTGATAAATAAATATTATATATTTATTAGTTCAAAAACAATATTTATTTAATATTTAACACAAATATATTCTAAACTCAAATAATTGGTGATTTTATTTATATGATCAACTTAACTTGAATAATTATTAAACTATAATATGAGAATAATATTAATTCCAACTGTTAAATTCAAATATAATTTAACTAGGATTTTGGATACACTTAGTGTGTGACCCTCTAAGCATATTTCTTAGTGGAACTTTGTGAGCTTTCCTAAATTCCAAGATTAGTGTTTAACAACACATCAAGACACCCATAGAGAAATATATTAATATCAAAATAAAAACAACCACATAAAAATTCTTACTATATATCATAACTCCTTTGTCTCAATACCTCATCAAGTAGGTTTCAAACATTGTGTCATCAATATATATTCTTGATTTTTATTTCTTTGACTCCCTAAAATAAACCTATCACTAAAATAACATGGACATGGATTTAATCAAACAGTTCCATTTAAATCAAATATTCATAGATATCACATCTTCC
Organism: Viscum album; assembly: GCA_963277665.1. Classification (NCBI taxonomy): domain Eukaryota; kingdom Viridiplantae; phylum Streptophyta; class Magnoliopsida; order Santalales; family Viscaceae; genus Viscum; species Viscum album. The sequence continues at coordinate 490,623,980 of OY728122.1, forward strand.
ATAACTAAAAATGGAAAAATATTTTCATGACTTATTTAATTAATTCATATCACTTATGAAACACCCAATGTATCCTACCTCACCACAAGTATATTTCATTATGATTTTTATCAATACATCAAAGTGCATGATTCATGATACATATTAACAATAATCTCAAGTCTAAGGACCATACACACATCCACAAATAGGGATATCCAGTGTCACATATAACATGTGAAATTACTAGTACTGAGTATGTCATCATAACCACCTCTCCTAAAGATTACCATGTATTAAATTCATGAGAAGAAGTCTTAATGTCTTATGAGCTTCCAACACCTGATAATAAAACATCATCTATATCCTATCATATAGATGTCATCCATACCATAGGACATACTTTTAATAATATTTTCATGGAATTTTAAGGTTCCCATTATAGCATAGAACTACTATAACCTTTTAGTGTGACAAATACTCTAAATAAATTATCAAATTGATGTTACATAGAATAAAAATCATAATGTGATAAGATATATATTAATATTCATGTCTTTGAATATTTTTTTCAAACAAAAGTACAAAATTTGTTTATTCCAGGTAAATAACTCTAACATGGTTATAAAATGAAAAAATCATCGAGATAACCAATTGGGGGATCTCATATCTTTATATAGACTCTTCATTAAACGAAGAGTGTGGATCATCATCTTCCATCACATGGAAGTAGACATGCGTTATAATAACACATGAACCGTCATATCTACACTTTCATTGAACACTTAAATGATAAAAATGTTCATCAAAATCCATAAATTAATCAATCTCATTGATTTATAACCTAAGTAAACCAATAAGGAAGATGTGGTAGGATTCAAGCATGTGATATCACACATCTCATATCAACTATACATTATGATGGAATCTTATCATAGTCTACACTAGAGGAAACCACATTCACTTATCATTATATTTGATTCAAGGATATCATAAAATATGATATACCTATTTTTGTGTATTTCCAAAAAACTTTCCCCATAACATCACTAGACTAAGAAGGTATGGCCACACATGGTTTGGTTTTTCAGAATTCCATGATGTGATGGTTTGTTTATTTATTTTCATTAAAGGAATTAAAAATTGAACATGAACTTGTATTTATTGGACTTGTTAGAGACACCATTGATAGTGGCTTATAATTTTATACTCACACCATTCTTGGGTTCCCTAGTACCCATGTAGTTAAGGGAAATGGCCCTCTATTGGACATTTGAGTTTAGATGATGGTTTGAAGTCAGGATATGGGACCGAGCTAGGAATCAGGACCAGTGTTGCAGAGAAATCATTTTTTAGTTAATTTTAGACCCATTTGTATATTATATTCCCATGGTAGATCCCGTTAATATCTTTTCAACTCATATGACATGAATAAAAACTCATTTTTTTATAAAATTATGGATGATATTTAATTTTCTCTATAACATAGCTGAGATGTCTATTTTATATTACTATTATATTATAGTGCCTATTCCTTGATATTGCTTCAGTTTTGATTTATGGTTATCTATTAACGAGAGGGTATAGCCTCCCCCTATCATAGTTTTACCCTCATTAATAGTAAAAAAAACCGGCATACAGGGAGATATGCTTGAAGTATATAGAACCCAAGTCGATCACTATGGTGTTGAACTGGTCTGAGGATGCTACAAAGTGGTATCAGATACTTGTTTCTTTTTATCTTACCATTCAAGATATGGTAAACTAGATATATGTTATTTTAAAATATTTTCATGGAGATTTTCCCTAGGAGTGGATAACTCATGTATGGGAGAAATTCCAAGTTACCAGGTATGATGTTGGTATTCCTGGTTTACTTGAGATTTATGGTTTTGGGTTTCAAATTAAATGATTTGTATTTTATAATTTATTTCTTTTACTCTTGGATCAAGGTGGAAAAAAGGTGTGTGTTCATGCATTATAGTTAGCACATTAGGCTCACATGAAATTTTTATTCTTATATGTGATTGATATACTGGTTATCATATAGGTTTCATTCATTTAAATTGTTAACAATAACTTAGATAAAATCTGTCTATACAAATTATTAGTGAAACTTTACATGAATAAACCATGATTACTAACCACTACTATTGATATATTATGAATATGATGGTATCCAATATGGGATTATACCTAACTCAAGATTGGGTAGGTTAGTCTAGACTCATGTCTATATGTTAGACACTTATATCATAAGGCGTGGGTTTAGGGTAGTGTATCACATGCATGTTATTTCTTACCGTGAATTGTGATATCTACAATTTTGATAAAAATGTATTATAAGTCATGTTCTTGGAATTATAATAATATGCCACCATGGTGACCACCCATTAAGTGTTATGAGGGTGGGGATTAGTATTTCCCACCAATAGTGGAGATAAAGCCTCTTGTTGTGCCTATTATTCTTATTAATCCACAACTTCGTGTGAGTATACTTTAGGTGTTACAATATATGGGTCATGGGGAACCTGGGGTCATGTTGACTATGTAAAACCCAAATAGAGAGTTATTGCTATAATATCTATTTCTCTTTGTGGGTGAGTGTGGAACACAAGCTACTAAGTTTTGAATAGATTCCATGTATACCATCTTTGATCATCTAGATACATCCCCTGGGAGATAGGTTAATCTTGCTACCTATATGCTTCGAGGACCATTAAAGCACTAGTGGGAAGTTTTGGTCTAAGTAAACCAATATGTGGTGATATCATGAAAGGATTTTATAAACATCTGTTGAGAATTTATTTCTAGAGATTTTGAAGGTCAATAGGGCCAAGGAATTTATATATCGGGTTCAGGAGGTATTTAAGGGATTGATTATGTTATCCACTTTGAAGATATATTAAAATTTTAACCTATAATAATAAGTAATAATATTACTATGGTCAAGAGTTTTGAGTAATTATTGAGGTATTATATATAGTCACAAGTTAATATCTTCCGCTTGACATCTTTCTCTAAGGTCATGGATGAGGACCTTATTATGAAGCCAAACCAGATTGAGGGTAGATCATCTGGAAAACATCCTTCTTCTTCCAATGCTAGGAGTGGGTCATTGGATAACAATAAGTATAGAAATAAGGAGTATCACCAAGGTGGATACTTGTAGAATAATCAGGGAAGAGGTTATCCACTTTCTATAAGATGTTGTGCCTTATTAAAGTGTTATAAATGTGATGAACAATTCCATATTCAAATTAATTATGATAGTCATTCAAATGAGTGACTCTTATATGGGGATATGGGGAACCTATATATATTTTGTGTCATAGCGCCTTGTTTTGATGGTGAGTGAATATCTAGTTAGAATTGGGGTTCAGGAGTAGGACTAGGAGTGAAAAAATAGCATGGTATTTAGGTATCCTCTAGTTTTTTGGGTCCTGGAAGAGTATTTTGTGCTGACAGGCAGGGGAAATAACACTAGAAAAGTTTATTCCATTAGGGGAGTCATTTTTTTGTGGGCTCAGGGATAATGTTCAAGTCATCTTCATGCCATCAAACAAACTCTTGTTGACTAGGAAAAGGGGTCATCTATAGTTCTAGGTATTATTATTATATCATTAACCATATTATCTATTCTATTTGATATGGTTTCATCACACTCATTTATACCTACTCAATTTTTCTATGATTGATTACTTACTATAAAGTATTTATAAAGGGTTATTCCCATTGATATCACCTTAGGGGTGTGGTTAAAGGGTATTCAAATATGTACATAGTGTACTATAGTGATTAATAGGTGTAAGATTCTCTGGGATTTATTCATGTTGGAGATTCAAAATTTCTATGTCATTCTTAGAATTTATTGGTTGACTCAATATCGAGCATAAATTGACTGCTACCATCAATGAGTATCTTTCATATCCTTATAGGGTGATTTTCATACTTATATTGGAGAGTGTGTTTTGAAGGAATGCTGTTTGGGACCTAACAATCAGTAGTTAAAGGTGATCTTATCTCAGTTTGATAGCATTGTTTTGGGTGATGAAGAGTCGTTCTAGCTGGTCCTTCCTCCTATTATCAATTAGTTCAAGGATTTTTTTCAAGAGTATTTCTTTGGGTTTCCACCTAAGAGGGAGATTGAATTCACAATTTATCTTATTCATGGAAAATATCTCATATCTATTCCACCAAATAGGAAGAATCCTATAGATATTGGAGATCTTAAGGATCAACTAGAGGATATTGAGGTGAAGTTGTTTATTAGCCTAATCACATATCCTTGGTGTTCTCTTATCTTTTTTAACTAATAGGATGGATGTATATTTGTGATTATGTGTAGATTACTAAAGGTTTAACCAAGTGATAGTTAAGAACCAATACCCATTGGATCATACTAATGACCTACTTAATTAGTTGAGTGGAACTAAGTGATTATACAAGTTTGAATCGTGGTTGGGATATCAACATTTGAGGGTGAGGCCTTTTGATATTTTTCTTATTTATTTTAGGAGGAGGTATAGATTATATGAGTACCTTGTGATATTGTTTGTCTTAACAAATGATAATAGTGTTTATTGTTCTGATGAATCAGGTCTTCTATCCATATTTGTATTTAGTCACAATTGTATTAATTGATGATATTCATGTATACTCTTAGCCAAATTTGAACTATTCTCTAAATATAGAAATTGTTTTGAGAAAAATAATGGATCACTAGAATATTCTAAGATTTTAAATTGTCAGTTCTAGATCAATGAGGTGTTCTTATTTTGGAAAACGATATATGAGGTAGTCATATTAATATAACTTGAGAAGTTTGAGGATGTGGTTTCTTAAATGGGAACTAATAATGTATTTGAGATTCATAGTTTATTAGGCATGAGAGTTTACAACTAGATGTTTATCTAGGACTTTTCTCAGCTAGTAGTATTGATGAAGACCCTAAATAAGAAGGGGGTGAAGTTTGCGTGGTTGTGTTCGTGTGAGAGAGCCTTTAAGGATTTGAAAGTGAGGTTGACATATATGATGATCCCGACCTTACCTAATTTGGGTAATGAGTATACATTATACCATAAAATTCTAGGATTCAGGCTTGGGGTAGTTCTTCTTATGGGTCTAGAAAGCTAAGGTCACATGAGTGGAACTAACCAACACATGATCTAGAGCTAGTGTTAGTATTACAAAAACTAAGATAAGGTTTAAGGTGTATACTATCATAAGATATTTAAGTATATATTTTATCAACATGATCAAAACCTTTGATATAAAAGGTGGGTTGATTATTTTCATTATATTTATTCAAGATTGTATATACCCCCAGTAAAGGGAATGTTGTGGATGATACACTATGAAATAATATTAAGGCATGGGTGGTGTAGGTGGATAGTAGTGAGTGTAAGGTGATGAGAATCTAACTGAGATGCACCTTTATGTTGAGGATTATCAAGGAAGATAAATCCTTACCTATTTTAGTCTTATATCTTCAATACCCAATAGGGTAAATGAGAGTTAGTTATCAGAATGAGATTGTATAGAAATTAGGGATAATATATATGGTGGGGATCCACCAGCTAATTAGTCCCAAGATGGTAATTAGATACTATATATATGAGTCCATGTTATAGTCCTTGTAAGAATGTGTGAGGAGATAATGGAATAATCACATTCCTTGATATGGGTTGTTCACCTAGGTCTTACCAAGATGTATCATGATATCTAGAGGAGTACTGGTGGCCCAAATAGAAGAAGTATATAATAAGGCTTGTTTTTCAATGCTTTAACTGGTTGTAGGTAAAGACCAAGAATCGATGACCCACAAGTCTTCTTCAGTCATCACCCATTTTTGAGTGGAAGTGGGATTATGGAATGATGAATTTCAAGATAGTATTTCCAAGGTAATCTTGTGTTAGTGATGTGGTGTGGATTATCATGGACTATTTGACTTTGATTATACATTTCCTACTAATTAGAGAGACCTATTCCATCAAAAATTTGGGATGGTTGTATTTCTGAGAGATAGTACATATTCATGGGACACTAAAGATAATCACATATCATTAGAATTCCTATTTTAAATTACACTTATGTTAGGGGATCCAAAATTCACTTGATCCAAAAATGAATTTTTTCACTACTAACCATCCTCAGACCAACATGTATTTTGAGCATACCATCTATGTGTTAAAGGTCATGTTATAAAATTCATACTTCATTTCATGGGATCATATAAAAACAATCTTTCACTTATAGATTTCACCTATAACAACAATTATCATCTTTCCATTCAGATTTATCCTTTTTATTCCTTGTATAAAAGGTTGTGTTAGTCACCTTTGTGTTAGTTAGATGCGTGAGATTCATCTATCATTGGATTGAGTCTCATGTAGAATACATCAGATCATATATAGTTAATCCATAAGTAGTTGGTGACTATGGAAAGTAGGTTTATGTCTTATGATGATTGGTGGAACCAACCTCTAGAGTTTTATTTGGGTGACTAGGTATTTCTAAGAGTGTCACCTTGATTGGGAGATAAGTGGATTTAGAAGCATGCGAAATTGGCACCCAGGTTTATGGGGTCATTCATGATTATTAATAGGAAGAATACTATGGAATATCATTTATAAATTTCTCTAATATATAGTTACATTCATGATGTATTCCATATACCTCAACTTAGTAAATACCATCCACACTTTTTTAATGTGATCAACGTTAATGATGTTGAGTTTGAGTTAGGTGTGTCATTCGAGGAACGACCCATTAAGATAGTGGAACTAAGTGAGAGTACTATATGAGGAAGAAACTACCTATGATATACATACAGTAGTGACATGAGTGTATCCAAGAGAATAAATGGGAGTGGGAGTGTGATATACAGGTGTAGTGGTCAAATATTTTCACTAACGAGGCTTGGTGAAGCTCAGTAGTGAAGCTCAGGGAAGAGATGCTATATAGTGGGGAGGTTGTAACACCCTATGTATCCTGAGGTGTGTTTTTGATGTAATTTTTACTGAACCTCATGTATTTTGTTTTTTTATGTATTGAAGAGGGATTGAGGGTTTTTTTGGGAATACATACCTTGTACTAAAACTTCTTTCATGAAGAAAGATTCCATTGGTCACCCAATGGTCTAGTACTGAGTACTCAGTTGGCCGTTGGGAGGACGGGGTCTTCTGTGAGGGACACATAGTGGTTTTTGCCACTAAAATGGGTAACCAATGGGTACTAGGTACTCAGTGGTAGGTTAGAAGGTACTCTATGGGTACCTGCTATGTTTTTTTAAAATTTTAATTAATTTAATTAATTATTTTGATTTATTTAAATCCCTATCCACTAATTCCTTCATTCAATACCATCAGCATGTCTCTAACCTTTACCTCTCATTCTCTCCTTCCATGTATCAAACTTCTTTAATCATGGTCATATTTAGGTGGAATTAATCATATGAGGATTCCTAGGGTTTGATAATTTTTACCAATTGAAGCTAAATCACTGAAGTTGTTCAATAAGAATGAATCCACTAAACCTATATTGGTGGTACCTTGATTTCCCATTAGTATTTTTGAGTGTGGAATGCATTGTTTGAAATATGGTATACACCAACCATATGTGTAATACCTTATTTAAATTATAATTTTTTTCTTCATTCTTTTTGACAGAGTGATATCTATTAGGTTCATGAGTTTTTCTAGAAGTGGAATTCATTGATTTTATGCTCATTGATGGAAATTTTCCTTATAGTTGTGTTATGGAACTATGAACTTGGACCTAAAATAAGTTAATTATTCTTTATAAATGACCTCTAGATCCTTTTTTGGTGTCTTAGACCATTCCTTGGTAAGGAATAACATGATAATGTGAAAGGATAAGGGTGGGATAGCCTAGGCATAAGACTGTGGTAGGGGTACTAGCCTAGTGAGAATTCCCTTAAGCATTTAATGATTGTGAAAATCATATTTTGTAAATAAGTGATAAATCATTCACTAAAATGTATTATTGGTGGTATATCATCTACCTTGATAGATTCTTTAGTGGTAAAACATCCACCTTGAGATGATTGGTGGTATCTTATCCACCACTTGAATCTAATGAACCACCATTCACCATGAAATTATTTTATTAGTGGTACCAAATCCACATCAAGTAGTTTAGTGGTGGTGTATCATATATCCTTGGTATGTTGGTTTTATAACATCTAAAAAGCGATTAATATTGGTGGTGCACAATCTACCCCGTATTGGTTTGTGGTGGCGTGTCATCCACTCGATGAGTTGACATTGATGGTTTCTCATCCACCTATAGAGTGTCATGTTGGTGGTGCCTCATTCACATAGAATGTGTATCAGTGCTATATTTTCCACCTGATCATGGATAGTGGTTGTATATCATCCACCTAGAGTTTGTAATGTGTTGATCATTGGGTGATTTAACATTATCTAATGATATTAGAATAGCAGCGAATCATTCAACTAATTGATATATAAAGTCGATGTATCTTTCGCTGAGGGGTACTTGGTGGTGATAACTCATTAACCCTAGTTATGAGATAAGGATTTATTTTCCATTAATCCTCTATGTTTTTTTTATAATTTAGATATATAATTATATTTTGGAATTGGAAAAATTAGGTATGGTCACAATTGGTTTGGCTATTTAACATTCCATAATGTGATTATTTGTTTACTTTTTTTATTTACTAGAATTATATATAGACAACTCATTTGAATTTAATGAAAATTTTAGGGACATTAATGGTAGTGACCTACTGAGTTGTATTCACATCCTTCTCTAGTATTTGGATACCTGAATAGACTTTATTTTTCATGACATCAGTAAGGGAAAATACACTCTATTGGATAGTTGAGTTGGGATACTTGGTCAGAGTTAAGAGATGGGATCATACTTTGACTCTAGACCAGTGTTGGGGTGACCTTTATTTTTATTATTTTTGGACTTTATTTTATATGATTTTACCACATAATATCCCATTAATATTATTTTACTCATATAACATGTACAATATCTCATTTTTTTATAGAAAGATAGCTAATATTTAATTTTTTCTAGAACATAGATATGATATATATTTTATACTTATATTATGTTATGGTGACTATTTATTTATAGTTATTCCACTATGATTTATGGTTATCTATTCCAAAGAGGGTAAAATCTCACCCAGTCATACTAAGATGCTCGCCACTAGTTAACAACTTCTAGAATATGGGTAGGCGAGCTTGATATATGTGGCACTCAAGTCAGTCACAATGGAGGCGAATTAGATTAAGGAAGCTTTATATATCAATATCATTATGTTTTTAAACTCATGCATAAATCTTTTGTGATATATGTTTTGTCACAAAATTTTTAATATTATCCCCCTTGATTACATTATTAAAGACTATAGTGATTATAAAATTTCAATGAATTAATTTATCAATTAATGTAATTGAGTTTGTATAGCTACCTTGGTGAAATAATTATTGAATACTATGTACTAAATCTTAATCCATGATAAAGTGAAAGTCACCATGTCATGGTAAGTGTTTTATCATGACTATATATACCACATCATGGTGATCCTGTAGAATGATATGTGACATCATTCAACTAACTATCCGAAGGTGAATATCACGTTCTTTTGGATTTTGAACCTTTATTTGATGTTGTGTGTAAAACATATCAAATTTTAAAATATGTTAACAATTGTATTAATAAATGAGGTGGAATCCAAATGGTTTATCTCTTTCATAACATATAAAAAATTATAACTCTAATAGTATAATTCATTAAATTAAGGAGGTATATAAAATTGAGATTCATTGACCTTATTCAATAGATAATAAACCGTTATCTATTGGTTGAATCTCTCTCAATTTCTCTTATCTTAATTTTCTTTTAAGGAGGAGGTGTTTGAACACTATTGTGGAAAAGAGGTCCCATTAAAGTGTTTAATGATTCCAGTGGCTTGTGGATAACATAAAAGGTAAGAACATACTATTTGTTGCTAAGGTAACTCGATCAAACTTATTTCTAGTAAAGATAAAGAACATGGACAATGAGGCTTTCTTATTTTATGATTTTATTATTACATATTATTGATTTATCACACAGTTAATCTTAACATTATTTTTATGTTTTCTTACACAACTTATAGGAAAAGATACTTCCCATGAAACCATTCAAGGGATTTAAGTATTAGCTGGTGATAAATAAATTTAACTAATATTAAATTTAAAAATAAGTTTGGGGTGTTTTTATAGAACAAAGGTTAGGGTTATATAAACATTTCATCCTCTATCAATTTTTTTAAAATAAAATTCTTATCCAATATTCACACCATGGACTGTTAAAATTTATAGGGAAAAAATGGTCTAAGGGAAAAGTCCATGGTTATTATAACTGTAAAATAGAGCATCATTTTCATCATCACTATGACATGGCCATCTTAACACTACGTTGAGGTCAGTTCCACCATGATGACCAATTACACCATGTTGTATGTATATCATTCATGGTCAAATCCACCACATGGATTGGATATGTTGTACTAGATATTAATTTATCATGGTTCTTGGTGAGACCAAATAACCCAAAGAAACATATGTATTTACATTATTCCATGGTCTAAAACAATTTAAACTATGTAACCATACCATGGAGGAAAGTTGTGGTCTTTAATAAGCTATAATTTTTTTCAAAAAACTTCTTCAGAATGGGTAATTTTTTGATTATTATCATTGTATATATTTGTGATATATCATGTTAAATTATTTAATTGTTTATTTATTTATGAACTACATATTTAAATGTTCATGTATATAATTTTTTAATATGATGTGAATATTATATATTTTAGTTTAAATTATTTAAACTTATTCTTATAAATTATCACACCACTCATATAAGAGCTACATGCTTGGTATATGTAATGACTCTGACTTCAGTAAACCAAAGATTATGTATACTTTATTACATTAGAATAATATATAAGGGATAATATAACCAAGGATTAATTAGTTTAGTGTTATTGTAAAACCAAATACATACATGATAACCATTCTATATTGGGAATAAAAAGATAAAAAACATAGTAATGGAAAAAATTCTACACCCTTGAAGTCATTCAATGAATTCATATTGATATCCTGAATAAAAGAAACAAGATAAGGGTGAGCTCAAATGCTCAATAAGGGTCATGTAATGTGGAATCTATCATGAATTAATAATTCATAATAAATATGGAAAGGAAAATAAATAAAATCACATGCCATTTAATCAATAACTTGACAATCATGATTAGGTAAGGCATAATCAATATATGAAGGTAAATAAATGAACACACAAGACATTTAATTAATAAAATGATAATGATCTATATAAGAAGATAATATTGATGATAAAATCTCATGGATAGTAATAACTGAATTATCAATGAAGGAAATTCTTAATTATTGTACATGATGATCTCACACATCATGATACCTCTACTGTGAATATATGTTATAAGAGAGTTTTAAAATATGAGGAAAAATAATTTAATGATATATTACTGATTAAAATTTTGAGATTACTGATGTATCTAGGGGTTATATATAACCAGCCCCCACTCATCACTTTATTTTTAAATAATTCCTCATATATTTAATAATCAATTTAATTCATGAATAATGTGCCTTATCATCAAATATCCATATTGAGTAAATAATATAGATTTATAAATATTTAACTATATAATAAAATAACATTTAAAGTAAACACCATATATAAAAATGGTATAATAATTTGGAAATAATCATATACATGATATAAAGAGCATTAATATTTAATAGAAATATAATGTATCATGAAAAATGATATCAAGAAAGTGATTATCTCAAGAGAAAGTTATCAATCAAAAAATTAAACAAGAAATGATAGGTGACCATAGATTTATTAGGAATATATGTTTTAAAATAAAATCATGAATAAATATGTATTCATGTTAAATATTTCAAAGGGTAAGTATATACACTCTATAAAAGTGAATAGGTGCATATGAACAAATGTGTCTCAATGAAATGGAAATTGAGATGAAATCCCTTGCATTTTGGATGAACATGTGTTAATCACCTATATAATGGTTTTAATCATGTAATTAATTTATAAAATGACCATATTAATATTTATAATATCATATATGATATTCTTATAATATTTTACCACCTATTTGTTAATAATATTTCATTATTTTTATTATTTCCGGTGTTAATTACCTTGTTTTTTCCTGTGTGTTTTGTCATAAAAGTTCTAGTTCTTATGTACAAGATATAGATAAATAATAAAAAGAATTATATTAATTTAATAAATATCACATTTAATCATTAGATATTTTTTTTGAATCATTATTGAAGGTTGGACATGGAAAATGAGTCACATTACTTTGTGGAGATGGTAATCCATACATACGCACGAGCGATAATATCATTTATTAATGGGTAAAAAGGTAAGTAAGTGGATGATATATTAATTTTAAATAATACATATCATTTCATATATATCATATATATTCATTAAATTTATCCTAATTTACTTCCATGTAAAGAGTAAGTGAAAAACAAATCATGTCGCTTCATGAGGGATAGTCCGTCGTACACACAAGCAATGTAATAATATTTTAAATGAAATGGAAAGTAAGAAGGTATATGTGATATTATGATGAAATAAGTATAAAAATATCATAAATATTATATATATATATACACATTAAATCCATCATTATATAAAATTGTGAGATGTTTTGATATAAAATGAGTTATATCGGTTTGTAAGGTGGTAGTCCACCGTACACATGATCGACGATCGTCTTTCCCATTTTCTAGAGGAGGATATGGATAAATATTATAAAATAAACATAATAATATATTATTATATGTGAGGTATTTTTTTATAATATTTTAAATGTTAATATATAATTTAGGGTTGAAAAAGAAGAAAGAAAATGAAATAGATTTGTTAACACAATTACATTCTCTTAGTGAAACCTACTTTGGATATCCTCTTAAGGAAAATAAGGTCGGTATTTTTGGAATAAAGGAAGATCTAGAATATGAATTATTATTTTTGGGAGATATTTTGGTAGTGTTTGGTCTAGCCAATGACCTTGATAGGTGTGAATAAGTGAAGGGAGGGACTTTCATTTTATAAGTGAGGGAGAGGACACACATGAAATTTTTGAAGAGAATAAAGTGTAACCATGTTTTTTAATTTAAAAAAGGATCCAAAATGATACATTATTAAACATTATAGGATATAAGGTCTAAATATATCCAAAAAATGGGTTTTAGATCATTTTGGGTCATTATTAACCCTTATCCTCTTTACTTAACCCCTCAGTAAACTCATTTTCACCTTAACTACAGTAATTAATTTTTAAAGTTTTCACTATTAATTTTGGTAAAAAATAAATTTGACCTTATTATATAATATAATTTTTCAAAATATAAATATTAAACCCTTTTTATAATATTAAATTCATATAATTGATATAATCCAATTTAAAATTTAACCCACTGACGTGTAAAAAAAGGTTTTTCCAAGGAAAAAATTTCAAAAATTTAAAAAGTTTTTATATGAAAATTCAATATAAAATTGATCAAGATGACATAATTTTTATTAATAAATGTATAATTAAAATAATTTTACTTTTAAAACCATATTAAAATTAAATGGTTCTTTTAAATTCTTTAGATGAAAAGATGGTTTTTAGTAAAAATTAGTATTTTTTTACTATTCATCAAAAAATGAAACCTTTTAGAAAAATACAAAAATTCAACCTAAGATAATTTTTATATTCCTATGTCAAAAATAAATTTCAAATTTTCAAATATATTTTATAAAATTGGTAAAAATTAATTTTAAATTAGGTTTTTAAAATGTGACGAAACCATTTTCTTTGAAAAATATAGTTGGTCAGAAAACATTTATTTTTATTTCAAATGATTATTATTTTATTTTTGGTCAATAGATAAAAATTGAATCTATTTTATGCATGTGTAAACTATATATTTTCTATAATTTAGTTAGTCCATAATTTCTATGTTATAATTATCACATTTAAATAATAATATTTTAATAGAGTATTGTGTTCCATTTAAACATAGTGTTGTATATATCAAAAGTTATCAAAGAAATTAAATTTATTATAAAAGTAATATCTTTTAAAGTATTGGGGTGTTACATTCTAACCTCATAAAAAAATTTATTCCTTTAAATTTCACGGTTATTACCTTCTAAACAAAATTGGGTAGTTCTTCTTTATAACATCCTCTGGTTCCCATGCTGTTTCCTCCATTTTATGATTTCTCCGAAGTATCTTGACCAGTTAAGTCTTATGATTACTAAATACTTATTTTATAGTATAAAAAATCTGGATGGGTTTTTCATATTAATGTAGATCCGTTTTTAATTCTATATCTTTATAGGTGACTGCATGAGTTGGGTCCAGAATATATTTACTTAACAATGATATATGGAACACATCATATAATTTAGAGAGGATTAGAGTATTTTACAAATGATAAAACACTACTCCAATAATTTTTAGAATTTATAATGGTTTGATATACTTGAGGATCGACTTTACCTTCTTAATAAACCTTATGATACCCTTCCGTGGAGATACTTTCAAGATAACATGATCTCCCACTTGGAATTCCAAATCCTTTATCTGATTGTCAACACAATTATTTTTCCTAATTTGAGATGCTTTTATATAATATTGATTAATATTTACCATTGTTATTGTATATTCAAATATTTTTGGGCCTACAATTTTTCTTTCACCCACTTCATCCCAATAAGATAGAGTACGAAATCTCTTTCCATATAATGCTTCATACATCACCATTTGAATACTTGAATGGAAACTATTATTGTAGGAAAAATCTAAAAAAGGTAAATGATGTTCCCATGTACCTTAAAATTAAATTGATAATGATATAAACATGTTTTTCAATGATTGAATAGTCCTTTTAGATTGTCCACTAGTTTTAGGATGGTAGGAGGCACTCAAATAAAGCTCAGTATTAAGAGCCTTTTGAAGACTCTTCCATAATTTTGATTCCAAATGGTGATCAAAATCATACACACCAGAAATAGGTGCACCATGAAGTATTACTAATTTTTTAATATAGAGCCTTGTGAGGTGATCAAGATGTAAATATTCTCTTATAGTGAGGAAATTTATAAATTTGGTTAGGAAATCAATAATAACCCATATTGTATCATTCTTCCTAGGAGTATTTGGTAAACCTATGAAAAATTAAATAGTAATGTCATTCCATTTCCATACCAAAATAGGAAGAGGTTTCATTATTCCTCTAGGATCATTTCTCTTATAATTCACTTATTTACAAAATAAGAATCTAGACACATAGTCAGTAATTTCCTACTTCATGTTATCCAAAAAAAATGTTCCATCAAATACCTATACATCTTTATACTACCATGGTGCATAGAGAAATTTTAGCTATTTGCATCATCCAACAATTCCATTTTTAGCTCAGGTATAAATAGAACACATAATATCTTTCCAAATTTCAGAACACCATCTTCACAAATGAATTATGCTGACTTCCCATCATTCATAGATTTAATTTTCCTTTAAAAATTCTCATCACCAGATTGAAAACTGTTTACCTTTTCCAATAAATTTGGTTTCAAAATCATTTGAAAATGGAGTGATGCCTCTCATTAATAATTTCCACATCTATCCTTACTATATCTATGATCATAAGATCCCTCTCAATCCAAATTTGGTTATAAATCCATGATATTTCCTATTTAATAAATCCTCTACCTTATTTTACTTTCTTGGGTGGTAGTGTATTGAATAATCATAATCCTTAAGTAGATCGGGCCATTGCCTTTTACTCATGTTGAGATCATTTTTTGAAAAGATGTATTTTAGGATCTTATGGTCCATGTATATCTCACATATTTATCCACATAGATAATTTCTACATATCTTTACAGAAAATATTACAACTTCCTACTCAAGATAATGGGTTGTGTAGTTCTTCTCATGAGTCTTCAAATTCATTAATGCATAAAAATAACTTTATCATTTTGTATAAGGACACAACCCGATCCTTTGTTCAATACATCACTATATATCACAAATCCATTATTTCCTGACGATAGATTCAAAATTTGAGCATTGATAAATACCCTATTCAATTCATCAAAACATTCTTCACATTCCTTTTTCTATATAAACATAACACTTTTAAGTGTAAGATTGGTTAAAGTGTTATCCAGTCAAGCAATTTTCTGAAAAAATCACTAATTGCAACATACCAAACCAAGGAAACTATGTACCTCAACTATTTTCAAAGGTGTAGGCCATTCTCTAGCATCCTTTTTATTTATAGGATCAAATGAGATTTCATGTTTTGAGATATTATATCTAATAAAATAAACTTCTCAATGATATAAATCATACTTTCAAAGCCTACCATATAATTATTTTATTCTAAGAGTCTCAAGAATGATCTACAAGTGATTATCATGGTCCTTATATCTCTTATAATAGACCAAGATATCATCAATTAATACCATAATAAAATCATCATGATGTTCCTTGAATAATCTATTCATTAGATCCATAAAAATAGAGGGTGCATTAATCAATCCAAATGGAATTACTATAAACTCATAATGTTCATAACTCATTCAGAATGTATTATTTCTTTAATCACTGTTGAATTTACCCAAAAAAAGTTCAATATTTGAAAAATATTGAGTTTCACGAAGTTGATCGAATAAATAGTCAATGCACTACAACAAAACTGGGTTTCCGCAGTGCCACCCTTTAACAACACTAAAAAAAAAGAACTAATAAAGGGCACTTTTAAAAGTTCTAAAAAAGCGATGTTAAAATTGACCCTTTATCAACAAATTTTTTAGAGTTCATAAAGACACCCCTTTATCAGCACTTTTTTTAGCACTATTAAGGGACCCCCTTTATCAGTGCTTTTTTTGTAATACTGATAAAGGGGGGCTTTATCAGCGCTTTTTTTCCTAGCGCTGATAAAGTGTATATTTTGAAAAAAAATTATATTTCATAAAAAATAATATATTGATATATAAATATATAATTATATTTATATTGATATAAATATAATATATATATTTTTAAATATGTTTTAGATAAGTATAAATAAACATTTACACTTAATATATAAGATATTTAGTGAAAACAACTTATAAAATATCTTAAAAAAATTATTAATTTATAATTTTATAATTATAATTGACTAATAATCATTTAATAAAAATTTTAATAAACAAAAGATCAAAATATTAATAAAATATCTAAAATAAATTGAAAATGTAACTCAAACTTCAAACGACCATAAATTTTGATTTGGGTGTCTGTTTGAGCTCTATGGCATATCAAATCAAAGCCTGCAATGATCTCTACATTATAGAAATATAAGGAAACATTATGTCATATTTTTCAAGGCCAAAAAGTCCCAGAAGACCTCAAAAACTGATTTTTTAGTCTAGATACCCAATTTTTTTAACATTTGATGTAATTTCAGCCTCGTTTTAGGGGGTCTTTTTGACCTTTTTCACTAGGGACTGAATTTATTCTGAGTGGTTATATTTATATTGATATTATGGATTTGAAAATTTATTTTTTTCCCAATGTAATGTTATTTATAATCAGCACTAAAAAATCACTGTTAATATTAGTGAATATAAAAGGGTCCTTTATCAGCGCTGATAAAAGGGACCCCCTTTATTTTCACTGAGATTAATAGCGCTTTTTTAGTACTGAAAAAGGTTTTTTAGTGCTAATAAAATCCTATTTTGTGGTATTGATGTGAGGTATAGGATAATTTTTATTTATCATAATGAAATTTATTTCCCTATAATCAATGAAAAAACTCAAAGTTCAATCTTTCTTATTAATAAAGAGAACAAAGGCTCCTCATGGGGAAATACTAAGGTGGATAAACCCCTTATCACACTAATAATATATTTTTTTCTTAAAATATACTAATTCTATAGTTACCATTATATAAGGATTATTTGATATTGGTATTTAATTAGGTATTAAATAAATGTAAAACCCCACTTTATGCTCTGGTGGACTTCCACTTAATTCATCAGGAAATAAATCTATGTATTCTTGTAAAATAGGTATATCCTCAATTTGAAGATTACCTTCTCTATACATAGATTTTTTTTGTTATTATTCCCTAATAATATCATTCATAAGTGCTATTAGGGATGGATCTAGACATGACTCAGATGATGAAGTATCCACTATAAAGATAAGTAATTCCACATCTTCATAAAAAATCATAATTTCTTTATCCTTGTAAAAAAATATTTACATCATATTTTGAAATCCATTCCATACCAATGATTATATCAAATTAGACTATAAGTATGATTATAAAGTCCAAAAATATATAAATTTTATTTTTCATAATGTGTAATCCCTCCTTGTTGTAGTGAGACTTCCTCAAGTATTTTTTACTCAAAACTCCCTTCTTAAGGTTTTAGGGAAGTATCATGTTTTTTAGAAAACATGGAATATATAAAAGAGTGTGAATATATAGAATAAAATAAAGAATTGACTAAAATTTAATATATTATTAAATTAACTTCCACCACTTCACTGGGAACTTCCACCTTAGTTGTAGTGATCACATAAGCTTAGCCTTATCCCCTTGGACTTCTCGCCTTGGTATCTTCTGTGGTAGATTCCATTGATTCTCTGTTTATTAGTTTGAATAATTCCCCATTTATTTATAGTTGAATCACTAGACATCACTGATTTGTCTCTTCCCCTATAATTCAGGATCCATATTACCCTTATCACCATACTTAAAACAAACTCTCATGACTTTAAAGCATTTTATAGGATGATTCTTTCCATAGTTTTCACAAGATGGAAATTACTTCATTCTCTTCTTCTTATTTGATGCATTCCATTTTTCTTGGTGCCTAGTCGACCTATTATTTTATTTATTTCCCTTGAACATATAGGATCTACCTAATTCCTTCTCTATTTTTATAGAGCATAAAATTATTCCATCGTATGGTGGAAAATATTAAGAGACCAACGCCCCTCGAAGACTTGGCCTACACCCATAAAAGAAGTGGTCGATCTTTCTTTCCATATTACATATGTAATTAATAACATACCTGGATAGTATTTTAAAGGTATATTCATGGTACATAATGATTTATTCTTACTTTAAATTTAATATAAATAATTTTATAAACTTTTGTTTGTTTCTCATGTGGGAGATATTTTTCAAATAATGTCTCCTTAAAAGATCTCCATTCCATCTGTTCTATTTATTCTTCCTCCCTAGTACTCTAGATCAATGAACACTATTGATCACACTATTATAATTTGGACCTAAATTTACATACCTATAAACATGGAAAATAAAGACCATGGATATAGCTAACTTATACCCATAGGGATTTTGATGTCTATGGAACTAGCCCACCCCACTACCCCTTCCCCCCTACCCTTGCGAGTTTCTCCTCCCCACTGCCCTCCTGAGATTCCTCCTTCCCCATTATCTTTATCTCCTAAAGTTTCCACAAAAACCTCCCACCACCATCCTCTAATTAGGCCATCCAAATTCCCCACGATCCTCCTCCTCCTTCGATGAGGAGATCATCCCCTATGGAAATATGCTTCCCCAACTTTTTATCCTCACTCGAGATTTAATCTCCCACTCACTCACTCAATCTATCACACCCCTACCTCAAAAACTACTTTATTTTATCCTTTTATTAGTCTTGGTTAATTTATTCAAGGTTTGGGTTTGATTCACGGTCAAAATTTTGGGTTTTTGGAGTTTTTGGGTGGGTTTCCCCAGTGGTGCACAAGTACCGCACGATTACTAAAAACCATATGGCCCAATATTGTGGCAGGACCAGTCAGATAGAACCAACTACATAGCCTATGCACGACCATGAAATAGGTCCTAGGTAACCGTGCTCTAATCCTTCCATAGGAATAGATCTTAGCACAATTACCTCATGGTTTTTAAATCTGTGAATCCAAATCATTTGGTCGTGTTAGGTCATTAAAAACCAAATCCCTACTTTTCCTCTCTCCTATTTTTAGTCCATTTTCAGGATTATCCTATCTTTTATGACCTAGGTACACTATGTGGTCTTCCAAAACACCTATCCCTTTCTCTCCTTCCCCCCTTGTTGGCCCTTTAAGGTTCTTAGGTATGTTTCCTTATATTTTTGGTTATTTACCCTATCTTTCTCCCTTTCTCCCAGCTTTTCTAGGGTTTCTTTGTGGGGTATCTCTCTTGGACAAACCCTAGGGTTAGGGTTGGCTAATTTTTAGGAAATTTATTGATGGATGGGGAATGAAAATCATTTTTTAGTCTCTATTGGAGTTATATTCCTTCCTCACATGGTTGAGGTTGGTGTTTCCATGTTATTATTTCCTAAGGAATTTTCTTTGATGTTTGGAATTTTAAATAAATTTTTAAATTTGATTTTCACCTCTTTGGAACCCTTGTTAAACTTTTTATATAATTTTTTAATTGGTTTTATTTGTTAAAAATAGGTTCTCAAGATATTTTTGTGAAATGTCTATGTTTGTGGCACCTAGGGTGCTTTCTTGAAATGAATTTGTTATTTTAAAGTGGAAATGGGGTATTTTATGAAATATTTAACACTTATGATGTTGTGATGATGTTTTTTGTTTGTGAGTTTGGTTTGGTGTGTATAAATTGGTAATGATATAGATTGATAAATGTGTTATAACTTCTTGGAAAATGTTTTATGGATTTAAGGGGATGGTTGTGTTCTTTTAATAAAGTAAGTGTTTGGATTTGGTTTCAAAGAAAGTGGTGATCTTATGAAAACTATTTTGAAGAGTCTTCTTGGATGTTGTGTGTTCCGTTGGATGTTGGTACATCCATGGGTGAACTATGTGCACACATGGATGTACCCTCAAATGAATATGGTGCTTTAAATTGGAATTCCTAATGTTTTCGTGTGGTTTCAGGTCATTCGGAGCACGTTTGCTCCGAATTCGACCGTCTCACGCTGTTTTTGGTGTTTTATGACACCAGAAACGCATTTTTGGTCACCGTGGTCAAACGACACCTCTGATTGATGTTTTTTCTACCTGACCATTTCAAAAATCGCACAACGGATGTTCTCGTACGGTTTCATGGCATTCTGAGGTCGTTCGGGTGGTTTTGACCCCCCAACACGCCGTTTTAGCGCGCACCGATTTGCTGAAAACGACGCAGTCAGCCGTACCGCGTGCACCGCATGTCCGATGGGCGTTCCGTCTCCTCCTACACGTCACAAATAATATTACTAATGTTTTCGTGTGGTTTCAGGTCATTCGGAGCACGTTTTCTCCGAATTCGACCGTCTCACGCCGTTTTTGGTGTTTTATGACACCGGAAACGTGTTTCCGGTCACCGCAGTCAAACAACACCTCCGATTGACGTGACGTCTGCCCGAACATTTCAAAAATCACAAAACGTCTGTTATCGTATGGTTTCATGGCATTCCAAGGTCGTTCGGGTGGTTTTGACCCCCCAACGCGCCAGTTTAGCTCGCACCGAGCTGCTAAAAACGACACAGTCGGCCGTATCGCGCGCACCACACGTCCTATGGGCACACCGTCTCCTCCTACACGTCAAGAATAATATTCCTAATGTTTTCGTGTGGTTTCAGGTCATTCAGAGCACGTTTTCTCCGAATTCGACCATCTCACGCCGTTTTCGGTGTTTTATGACACTCGAAACGCATTTCCGGTCACCACGGTCAAATGACAGCACCGATTGATGTCCCGTATGCCTAAACATTTCAAAAATCACACAACGGCTGTTGTCGTATGGTTTCATGTCATTCCGAGGTCGTTCGGGTGGTTTTGACCCCCCAACACGACGGTTTAGCGCGCGCGGAGCTGCTGAAAACAACACATTCAGCCGTACCGCACGCACCGCACGTCCGATGGGCGCACCGTCTCCTCCTACATGTCACGAATAATATTACTAATGTTTTCTTGTGGTTTCAGGTCATTAGGAGCACGTTTGCGGCAAATTCGACTGTCTCACACTGTTTTTGGTGTTTTATGACACCAGAAACGCGTTTCTGGTCACCGCGGTCAAACGACAGCTCCGATTGACGTGCCTTCTTCCTGACTATTTCAAAAATAACACAACGGATTTTTTCGTACGGTTTCATGGAATTACGAGGTCGTTCGGGTGGTTTTGACCCCCCAACGCGCCGGTTTAGCGCGCTCGGAGCCGCTGAAAACGACGCATTCGGCCGTACCGCGCGCACCACACATCCGATGGGTGCGCTGTATCCTCCTACACATCACGAATAATATTATTAATGTTTTCTTGTGGTTTCAGGTCATTCGGAGCATGTTTTCTCCGAATTCGACCATCTCACGCCATTTTTGGTGTTTTATGACACTAGAAACTCATTTTTGGTCACCACGGTAAAACGACAGCTCCAATTGACGTGCCGTCTGCCCGAAAATTTCAAAAATCAAACAACGGCTGTTGTCGTACGATTTCATGGCATTCCGAGGTCGTTCGGGTGGTTTTGACCCCCCAACGCGCCGGTTTAGCGCGCGCGAAGCTGCTGAAAACGAAGCATTCGGACATACCGTGCGCACCGCACATCTGATGGGCGCTCCGTCTCCTCCTACATGTCACAAATAATATTCCTAATGTTTTTGTGTGGTTTCAGGTCATTCAGAGTACATTTTCTCTGAATTCGACCGTCTGACGCCGTTTTTGGTGTTTTGTGACACCAGAAACGCATTTCCGGTCACCGCGGTCAAACGACACCTCCGATTGATGTGACGTCTGCCCGACCATTTCAAAAAACACACAACGGATATTCTCATACAGTTTCATGGAATTCGGAGGTCGTTCGGGTGGTTTTGACCCCCCAACGCGCCATTTTAGCGCGCACCGAGCTGCTGAAAACGACGTATTCGGCCGTACCGCGCGTACCACACGTCCGATGGGTGCGCCGTCTCCTCCTACACGTCAAAAATAATAATTAGATTGTTTTTCTGTGATTTCAGGTCAATCCGATGTCGTCCGCTATGACCTTGACCGTTAGACGCCCGTTTTGGCCGTTTATGACACCAGAACGGCGTTCCCGGTCACCGCGGGCACACGGCACGTCCGATTGACGTCCCGTCTGCTCGACCACATCACAATTCACTCACCATTTTATGTTGTCTGATTTAAGGCCATTCGGACCTTGTTCGGCCCATTTGGACCCCCCACACACGTTTATCAAGCGCGCACAACACTTAAAGAACGCATAATGAGCCCTACCACGCAGACCGCACATCCGATTGACGTGCTGTCTACTCGAACACATAGAAATTCACTCTCCCTTTGATGTAGTTTGATTTTAGGCCATTCGAACCTCGTTCGTCCCGTTTGGACCCCCCACGCGTGTTTATCAAGCGCGCGCAACACTTAAAGAACGCATAATGAGCCCTACCGCGCAGACCGAACGTCCGATTGACGTGCCATCTACGCGTACACATTGAGAATAATAATTAGATTGTTGTCCTGTGATTTCAGGTCAATCCGATGTCGTCCTCTATGAGTTTTATTGTTAGACGCCCGTTTTGGCCGTTTATGACACCAGAACGGCGTTCCCGGTCACCGCGGGCACACGGCACGTCCGATTGACGTGCCGTCTGCTCGACCACATGACAATTCACTCAGCCTTTGAGGTCGTCTGATTTCAGGCCATTAGGACCTCGTTCGGCCCATTTGGACCCATCCCCACACACGTTTATCAAGCGCGTGCAACACTTAAAGAACGCATAATGAGCCCTACCGCACAGACCACACGTCCGATTGATGTGCCGTCTGTGCGTACACGTTGAGAATAATAATTAGATTGTTGTCCGGAGTGCGGGGAAGGCTGTCCGGGGTGCGGGAGGGCTGTCTGGGGTGCGGGGGGGGCTGTCCGGAGTGCGGGAGGGCTGTCCGGGGTGCGAGGGGGCTGTCCGGGGTGCAGGAAGGACTGTACGGAGTGCGGGGGGCCTGTCTAGGGTGAGGGAGGGCTGTCCGGGGTGCGGGGAGGTCTGTCCGGAGTGCGGGGAAAGCTGTTCGGGGTGCGGGATGGCTGTCCGGGTTGCGGGGAGGGCTGTCCGGAGTGCGGGGAAGGCTGTCCAGGGTGCGGGAGGGCTGTCTGGGGTGCAGGGAGGGCGGTCCGGAGTGCATGGAAGGCTGTCCGGGGTGCGGGAGTGTTGTCTGGGGTGCGGGGAGGGCTGTCTGGAGTGCGGGGAGGGCTGTCCGAGGTGCGGGGGGCTGTCTGGGGTGGGGGGGCTTGTTCGGGGTGCGGGGAGGGCTGTCCGAAGTGCGAGGAGGGCTGTCCGGGGTAGGCCAGGGACTACAAATAGTGAACTCAGCTCATTCATCAAAAACAAGTTTAATGATTTATATTAGGAATCACGTATTTTTTTCAAAAATATTACAGAACATTCAATTCTAAACATTGAAAATTAAATGAACAAAAAATATCCAAATCAATAATCAGTTTCATGGTTACTTCTCAATTCGTGCACACAAACATTACATGAGGCCAAAACACACATGATACCCCCAAATCACAAAAAAACTCACTAGAAACCCAACATAAATATCAATAACAACCCTACCATTAAAAGAAGAAACACACCTCGTGAATATGATGCACCATGCGTGTTCATCACTGACCTCCATTCGGTGGGCCAGGGGCCTACAACAAATAAACATTATGAATATTTTCATAACAAAAATAATTTAAATTAAATAAATAAATACAGTATAAACCTGCGTCGTGTGATCCCCTACACCATCACCTGGACACACATATTCCCGCAGTGCTCTAACCTCAGCAGCCAATTGCGCATTTGCCTCCTCGGAAGCCCGCATCCGTGCCTCGAAATATGATAGCTGCTGTGTCATCTAAGAAACAGTAGGACCAACAACCGTAGCACGTGACACTACAGAATGAGGAATCCCTGTTCCATAGGTCAAACTATATCCATGTCTGTCCCGACCAATGATGCGATGAAAGATCTCATCCCTTCACATGGGAAGCTATCGCTGGTCCTCTGGAAGATGTTCTAATTCAACTTCAAATTGAGCCTATGAAATATTTAAATATATATACATATTTTAATATAAATATTTTATGTAAGTATTGGTAATGAGTAAAATTACTTACTATCAATGCTGCAGCCTCTGTATCATTGCGATCACGAGTCCTCATCCACACCGACATTTTATCAGTTGGTGCACCTTTCTCCCGCAACTATATATGAATATAATATAAACAAAAAACCGTATTAATTAAAAAAATTAAAAAATGAATAATAAATACCTCATGTTGGATCTGAGACACGTGACGAGTCCCGAGCCTATGAGGTGGTCCCTACAATGCTCGATTCTTAGAATGGCGTGTAGACACCTCCTACATTCAATTCATTAAAATATCAAACAAATAACACATTCTTGAAAATATATATACCAAAATAAATATACAAACCACAACACCCTCAGTAGACCTATATGAAACTAAATCATGCCACTGAGCCGGGAGGACACCTCTCAGGAATTTTCCTAGAATGTCTGGGGCACCCACATTTGGTACCCAGTGGTCCCTCTTGACTTTGCCTTTATAGTCTTTCCACATATTACGACATTTGCTCATACACACTGGCTGAAACTCATCGGGAAATACTTTCAAATTTTGATATTAAAGAAAAAAATCACATATGTTATTGTTGTTTATACATAGGGAATAAAGTAAAATGGTCTTCTTACCTAAAACTCCCTCCAAAGATGATCTAATGTGTCCTGAGGGATAGAAGCCCAGTCACGTGTGGTCAATGGGAATCGATGTGGATCACGTATGATATGACCCAACTGAAGAATAAATTCAGGGGCATTCTGCCCCACAGGATGAAATACCTCATCAAATGAAACATCAAAAGTCGTGTCCGAATTCCATGATAATATGCCACGACCAGGGCCTCTCCTGTGAGAGGAAGAAGCAGTCGGGTCTGATCCTGTTGAAAACAATTTTATATAAAAATTGACAGATGTTATAAATATATATATATATATATATGTTTATCAATTACATAAAAAATAGAGACAATGACATTCCAACATACCTCGACCCTGAGACGTAGATGCCTTAGATGGATGATGTGGATCTTCTGCCTCTTCCCCTGACATGCCTGCAGTCATGGAAAACATTAGTAAGGGGACTATCCAAAGTGTCCAAATAATAAATTGGATTGTTGTAAAAAAAATAAAACTTGTATAGTTGTTAATCAAACAAAAAGGGATTGGGAATGAATTTTAAAAAATCATAAATTTCACAAGACTGATATACAAATTATGTACAAAACCAATCAATGCATATCCAAATTTCAAATTGAATTAATAAAAATTCAAGCAGCACATGAACCAAATGAAGAATACCTCAGTGGGAAGATACACCGATAATAACATTAATATAACATGAGTTAAATCACCCTAAATATTTATAACTGAATAAACTTCAAAAAGTGAGGATTAAACTTACAAGGATTTATAAAATGTTTACATAATTTATGATATCTTAGGCTGAATAGTGGGAAAACAATTATACCTTTCATTAAGCATGAAAATCGACCGTTTCTTCTTCAATAGCCGCTCTGACCCAATAAATATCTTCTTCACATTGAACTACGGTATGTTGATCAAGTTGTTGGGAAACAAAAGGAACAGTCTCGGGTTCATCTTGTTCAAATACAAACACTCCTCGCCAAGACATTTTGACAACAACTTGCCAACTTGGATTTGAAGGCAAAGTAACGACGAATACTTGTTCTGCTTGTGATTTCAAAATGAAAGGTTTATTATCAAATCGTTCATTTCTTTATAACATATAGTTAAAATTCACCAATGAATACTGATATTGATCGACTTTACATCCACGCACTAGATCAGCCCAATTACACTTTAACAATATGTACTTCAACCCATGTGTGTATACAACTTCAATGATGTCTATCAATTGACCATAGTAATAAACAGAATCGACAAATGGACAACCGATGCCACTGTTTTGTGTTTCTCATTTGTTGTCAACATCTTTAATGCGAAATCTAAAACCATTAGATTCTATAGATTTATAACGACGAGCCGTTATAGATAGACCCTCAGCCAGTTGGATAAATTCTTCAGTTAGTGTGGGGTCCCCTAACTCCCTCAACTTATGAACCTACATAATTCATAGAATTCAATAATGATATATGAAGGAAAAAAATAGTATAATACTTCACTCATAATGAAAATCAATTTATACGTACATAATCCTTGAACCAATCATGAAATGACGCATAATGAGACTGTTGAATTTGCAACTCAGCCGCACAATACATCTATTCTTTTATATCATTAATGTGTTTTCTGCAAATGATAATGAAATGTTTAAATGATCAACTTATGCAAAAAAAACATGTAAAAGTTAAACAATAAAAGTGATAAGATACTTACTGCATTAATGGTGCAACTAATGGAGTATTGAACAAGATATATCGATGCGCTTGTATCCACTAGATGTTGTCCATATCATATGTGGTTCCTTCTCCAACTGGACCATCCTGAATCCGAGATGGCTTATCTAATTTTTTTTCAACATCCATAAGATATTCTGCACAAAAAGTAGTACACTCATCCATCAAATAACCATTGGCTATTGATGCCTCCAGATGAGCTCTGTTGCGTAAAAATCGTTTCAATGTACTCAAATACCACTCAATAGGATACATCCACCTGAATTGCACTGGACCAGCATCCATTACTTAATCAGTTAGGTGCACTGTCAAGTGGACCATAACATCGAAAAATAAGAGGGGAAATAGTTTCTCAAAGTGACAAAGAGTAAGTACAATTCGGTCCTGTAAACTTTTTAAATCACTCATTCGTTGATTTCTTAAACAAAGCTGTCTAAAAAAATTACTCATCTCAATCAACGACTGAACAACATTGGGGGATAAACAATCACAAATGGAGATTGGAATCAACTGTTGAAGTAGTATGTGATTGTCATGACTTTTCAACCCTTGCAATGTCTTGCTCATCAGATTCAAACACTTTGAAATATTAGAAGAGTAACCATAAGGAACCTTGAGCATCTTCAAAATGGAAAGAAATGTCTCTTTCTCCTTTGTAGTCATCGTATACTATGCAGTAGGCATATATGCCTTGTTTCCCTCAGTTAACTGTAAATGAAACTGTTTCCTTAAACCCATTTCTTCCAAATCACGACGTGCATTAACATGGTCCTTTGATTTCCCACTAACACCTAAAATGGTCCACAATATGTTATCACAAACATTTTTTAAATGTGCATGACATCCAAATTATGCCTCAGCATGTTAGTTTTCCAATACGGAAGACTATAAAAAATACTT
Organism: Viscum album; assembly: GCA_963277665.1. Classification (NCBI taxonomy): domain Eukaryota; kingdom Viridiplantae; phylum Streptophyta; class Magnoliopsida; order Santalales; family Viscaceae; genus Viscum; species Viscum album. The sequence goes on from OY728122.1 coordinate 490,652,475, forward strand.
TTCTTTTTCCAATTGTGACTGCGCTGCCTACCCGCAGCTCGAATATTGCGTAACGGAGGAGCCACCAAATCCTGAATTTCATATACCATGCGGATGTTTTCTTCCTAAATCTGCGATAACATTTCGAATCCTGTCATGATCTTTGGTGCTGGGCTGAACTCTCTAGAACCATCAAATGCCACTTTGTCCTTTCTGAACCTATTCTAAGGGGGGAGAAAATGTCAGTGAACCATGTATGCCCATTTTTTGGAATTCTTAAGCCATACAAATTTTTTACTTTTGTTGCAACAAGGGCAAGAAAATTCCCCTTTCGTACTCCATCCTGATAAATTTGTATAAGATGGGAAGTCATTGATTGTCCACAATAAAGCAGCCTGCAGTTTGAACATTTCATTCATTTCACAGTCATAAGTCATCATACCATTGCTCCAAAATTCATTCAACTCATCAATCAATGGCTGAAGGTAAACATCAATCTTATCCCCCGGACTTTTAGGTCCATCAATAAGAGTAGAAAGTAATATAAATTGTTGATTCATACAAAGCCACAGAGGAAGATTATACGGAACCAACACCACAGGACATGTGCTACGAGTTGCACCAACCATAGACTTGAATGGATTGAAACCATCTGCTGCCAATCCCAATCGGACATTACGAACATCTTTGGAAAAGTCAGGATGCCTCTTATCAAAATCCTTCCATGCATGAGAGTCTGCCGGGTGGGTTAACATATCACTTTCATGAACTCTTTCTGCATTCCATCTCATTAAATTAGAAACTTTAGATGACATAAAAAATCTTTTCAACCTTGGTTTAAGGGGAAAGTAATGCATTTTCTTTATGGAAATCGGTTTCCCCTGTATCACAATCTGACTTTGATGAGTCTGATTTCCCCTGTTCTCTTTCCACTTGGAAGCACCACAAACTGTACAAATATCCAAATGGGCAGTTTCCTTTCTAAACAACATACAATTGTTTGCACATGCATCTATGGTCTCATATGTAAAACCTAAGTTCTCTGTCAGCTTACGAGAATGGTAATACGACTCAGGAATCTTAGCGTCGACAGGAAGAACCTTTTTCAATAACACCAACAACATGTCGAATGATGTGTCTGACCAATGATTCAAAGTCTTAAAATGCAACAACTCCACGATAAATGACAATTTATTGAAAGAAGTACATATAGGATATAATTCTGTTTTTTCATCATCAATTGCTTCATAAAACCTCCTCGAATCATGATCTGCACCAGAGTGAAGATTTATCTCACCGGTCTCAAGATTCTGGATGTCAATGCCTTCAGGATCCAACCCACATACCATTTCAGTAAGCATTTCATGCATTGAATCATTCATCCTTGCATCAACATCCATCTGAACTGTATCCGTATTTTCACAACGAACATATTCTTCTCCATGACGAGTCCAACTCTTATAATTTCTCATAAATACATTAAAGAATAGGTTCTCCCTCACAGTATCTCATGTGAATTGATATCTGTTAGCACATTTTCTACATGGACAACTAATATAGTCACTTTAAAATCCTCTGGTGAAGTCAGTAAACTGCATAATTCCATTGAAATACTCTCTAGATGTTTGATTTGGAAGATCAATCCAACTCTTATCCATAATAATATCCCTATAACAAACATTTACACAAGACTTATTACATTTTCATTTTTCATATCAAATATATTTAAAATAAATACTAATTAATTGTTTGTGAACCATTTATAAAATAATAATGTAAGTGAAAGCCCATGTCATACCTGATTGTGCTACAAACCTGGAAGGGAGGGGAGCCGAAGGCGGTGCTAAGAGGGAGAGGAGAGGCAGCGGTGGGGAGCCAGATCCGGAGCTGGTGCGGTGAGGGAGGGGACAGTGAAGGAGGGGACGAATGGCGGTGGTGCGGCGAGAGAGGGGATGAAGACTAAGGGGACGGGGGTTGGCAGGGTGCGGGGGGTGTTTGGGGTGATGGGGGGGAGGGACAAGGGGGCGAAGGGCCGAGGGAGGAGGTCAGAGGCCGGAGGGGCTGGAGGCCGAATGCCGGAGGGCTTCTGGAGGGCTACCCGAGGTCTTCCAGGCTGCCGGAGGCGGGTGGCGGGAGGCCTGAGGGCAGAGGGAGGCCGCAGGGCGACCGCAAGGCGGAGGGTGGCCGGAGGGCTTCCAGAGGGTGGCTGGGTTGCCGGAGGCGGGTGGCGGGATACCCGAGGGTAGAGGGATGCTGAAAGGCGGAGGGAGGCCGGAGCCGGAGGGCGGAGGGAAGCCAGAGGAGGGTGGGGCCGGCGGAGGGCGGCCGACCGGAGGGCGGGGCGGCAGAGGGCGGGGCGGCGGAGGGAGAGGCGATGGGGAGGGCGCGATGACGGGGAGGGTGCGGGCGACGGGGAGTGGGGCGATGGGGAGGGCGCGGTGATGGGGAGGGCGCAGGAGATGGGGAACGGGGCGACGGGGAGGGCACGATGATAGGGAGGGCGCGGGCGACGGGGGGTGGGGGGGGGGGGGTCGCTTCGCGGGGAGGGAGGGGGGGCTAAAGCCCCCTTTTTTAGGGAATTGTAGTGACTGCCATTGGCGGTCGCTATAGGTTAAGGGGCTTAAAAGCCCATTTTTCTTGTAGTGCATGGTTTCCTAAGTGGTTATGGTTTTCTAATTGTTGTTAGTCCCTTCATGTGGATTTTCAAATTGATTTAAAATGAAATATTAGAGTGCATTAATGTTTTTATTTTGGTGTGTATTTTGGTGAATGTGTGGATGAAGGGACCATTTGGCATGTTTTAATAATTGCATGTTTTTCCAAAAATGGGGGTTTGGAAATGTTCTTGGTAAACTGATTTGGGTTGTGTCGAACTAGAGGCCCTTTTGGAACTTCCAACTCAAAAGTGATGTTTGTGTAAACTCTTGGAAAAGATTATATTTAGAAAATGCGTGTGTACGATTGGAAACCTAATGTGTTTTATAAAATGATTTTAATGTTTATATGGTATGGCATCGTATTTGGCACCTTGGGTGATGTGAAATGTATATGTATTTATATGGGGCACCTTTATTAGAGGGATTTACCTTCATGGGTTATCATATATTGATGTCTGTGTTTGGGTTAGTTAAGTGTTATGGAGGTAGGTAAGATGAGTCATGCATGCGTTGGAATCCTACTTATATAGTGTTATTATTACCACAATGGGTTCCTAGGAATATTTTAGATGATCGAGTGATGATAGCTTACTAGCCCCAATTAGATGGGTTGGTACCCTTCTGGAGTTGAAGAAATTACATGAGGTTCTGTTGCCCTAGTGAGGCTAGGATATAGAAGACAATTGGTTATTAACTTAGGGGATTCACTATATTCCAATAGGTGGTTTCGAACCGAGTACATCTAGGGGTCTTTAAGGGATGTCTATGATCACCCATGGTTATTATCTATATTTCTTGTTTACTTTCTACCATACTAGTTTCCAGCTTATACCATTTATCTCTTTCTTTTTAGCATAGCCCTAGTATCTTTTGGTTTGAGTTTTATTATAAAATGGTAATATTATTTGAAAATGGAAGGTGGAATGTGTTAGATTTTCAAAACAGAAAATGTATGTTTGTTTAATAATATGTAAAAAGATTATTTTAATTACTATATTTCAAACTAATGTCAATGGACTATTTTAGGAAAGAAACACTTGGATTCCACAGTTTATCTTTGGAATTCCTACTGATCATTTTGGTGATCAGGCCTACTTTATCTTTTTAGTTACAAGTTCCATTTTTCTCAAGTTATTTTGGTTTAATTTATTGTTTTTGGAGAAAATATGGTCTTGTGGTTGGTGGTGACCAAGAGGTCACATGGAGATCATGTGAAAGTGATTTAGTTTTTCTTGTCTTGTTTTTCAGTTTATTTAGTTGTATCTTGTAACTGAACTAGTCATTTATTTATTTTATATTCATTTGTTAGTTTTACTATGTTTTCAATTTTTTCTATTCATATATCTAGTCCTGGTTGTTTCTTTAGGGATTATATCATTCCCACTTATATGTTTTGATTCCCTACACTAGTTTACAGCTCTTGGGGATAGGGAACACCCTTCAGTCCATATCTCAGACCGGCTTGGGTGACCAGTTTAGAGTCGACCTAGGTTGGTTCATGAAAAAATGGTATTATAGGAGGTTCATGATATTTGGGGTGTCTGATAGAATAATATTAGGATCATCGGGACTAGGGAAGTAGGTGTGAGAAGAGCGTCATGAATTCTTGTTTGCATTGATCCTTGAGTTACCAGGGTTAGTATAGGATTTGAGTCTTTTTTCTTGGGTTGTTTTGGATTGAGGGATGATAGTGGTGGTGAAATGGTGCCATGTTCTGGCCTCACATGGAGTAGTGACCCATGTGGAGTCCAAGTTCCTGGTCCAATATCCTCTTAGTATTATGCCTTACTTAGGGCATAGACCACTACGATGTCAATGGGTTAGGTATAGGCAATAATTCCTCATTCCAGTAGTTTCTTATTATTTGTGTTTCATTTTGGTTTCAGTTGGTGTAAGTGAATGTTGAAAATGAAAGTGGATCTGGAAATGAAAATGGTTTTGAAATGGGAATGCTTTATTTCAAATGGTTTTGAGTTGGTAATCTGGGTTTTAAAATTTAAAGTATTTTGGTTTGGAAAATTTGGAATATGTTTTAAGTTGATAAGGAAAAGAGATGTGTGAAACTTGGTACTCTCTATGGATGGTCACATGTGTGTGGGTATGTATGGAAGGTGCATGGGGGAACTTTTTCGTGGATGATGTAAGAGGAATTGGATGGACACACATGTGACAGTTTATAGGGGGCTATGGGTGGGGTTTTGGAATCAATGGTTTTTCTTGGTTTTTATAAAAAGGGAATTGAATGATAAGGTGATTTTGGAATTTTTTTTTTCTTGAAATGTGAGTTTTAGTATTTGGGAATTATCCTTGGAAGAAGGAGGTTTTGAAAATTTAAAATAAAATGGTGGTTTTAAAAAGGGATGTTTTGGTGATGTTTATATGTGGTTGGCTTCTGATCTAGTTGTTTTTGGCTTGGCGTGTTCCTTTTAATTACTCCTTAGTTTGATGTTTTATCTAGTTTGTTTTTTACATTTTGATCAAGAAATTACACCCTTAAAGGTCCCCAAAGTTTCTAATCATTCATGACTAATTCCTGATCCTTCTCGAGTGTTTTCTATTTTTTGTGGTGATCGAGGTCTGTTAGAGATTATGGAGTGGCTTGATGAAGTTGAGTGTATTTTTAGGTTATTGGGAACTCCCGAAGCTGTTAGAGTTCATGTAGTTCATAGGTTGTTTGAGGGTATATCCTTGTAATAGTAGGAGTTGGTTTCCCCATCATTGATTGAATTTGAGATGATGTGGGAATTTTTTAAGACCTATTTCATCCAAAGGTTCATACCGGAGGAGATGAAGCTGAGAAAGTTAGAAGAGTTGCGAGATGTTCGATAGATCCAACAGCCAGTAAAGTCTTACCTTTAATATTTTAAATACATGGTACCATTTTCTCTGGAGACAAACTCATAAGATCAGATAAAAACCCCTCTTTTTTGTCTGGGGTCTTCATCCTGAGATTGCAGAAAAAGTGCTCTCATCCGGTGAGACCTGTTTCCCGAACTTGGTGGATGAGGCATTCATGGATGAACTAATTTTTGGGATGTATCCAGTGGTGGATGGTTCTAATGAAGGTTCCCCACCTAGTGAATAGTGCATATCTAAGGAACCTATTTCCAAGGAGTGTCCTTCATTGGTCTTAGCTTCTCTTGTTTCAGATCATTCACTTGTATGTTTCTAGTGCGGCCCGTTTGGACACTTGAAGCTGTCTTGTTGCAATCCTTCAAAGAAATGCCACCATTGTGGCCATTTGGGTCACCTAGAGAAGTTATGCAGGGAAAAGTTTCTAAAAAATAAGCCTTTATTGGAGGATATGCTTCTTGACTGTGAGGTAAGAGATGCTTTAGCCATCTGAGCCACAGCCGTAGGTCTCAGAGTGAATCTTGCACACAGTCAGAAGTTTTATAGGGTACGTGCAGCCCTAACCTAGTTTTCTATTTCCATATTTTTGTTCCTATAGTTATTTTATGTTAATTTATTATTGTAATACTGTGATGGAAACATTCTACTACAATCTAGGTGGATTTATCTATTCTAAATTTGGTCCTACTAAATCGTTTGTTGACCTTAATGGATGTTTGACCTGTGGATAAATAGGTTTGTTTGGGTTTTGGTTTCAATTGTTCTCATTTATAAAATGTTTGGGTTTGGTGAAGAGGATGAGTGGTAGTTTCAGGATGATGTTTGGTTAGTGTGAAGAAGTTGGGTAATTCTGGGTTGGGAGTTACTACCTTTCCCCCATGGGGTGGTGTGTTTGGGTTTTAAATTCTCATGTTTGTGGAATTTTTTTAGTAGAGAAAATCCTCTCACATTCTCCCCTCAATTATGGGATTCAGTTTATTCTTGAATCGGTCGGGTGTGACCTATGGAGAGTAAGTTCATACCAGGATTCACAATTTCCTTGGTTTTGTCTAGGAATGGACTAGAGTTTTGGTTAACTATCAGGTTAGTGACTTTCTGGGGGCAGAAAGTGTCTGTGGTGGGAAGAATTGTCACACCCCGACCTTAGAAACTTCTTTTTTATCCTTTTATTATTCTTGGGTATTTTTTTCAAGGTTAGGTCTTGAGTACCAGACAAAATTTTTGGTTTTTTTAGTTTTTGGTTGGGTTTCCTAGGTGGAACATGGGTACCACATAGTTAGTAGAAACCATGCATCCCAGTCATATGGCAGGACCAGTCGGACAGAAAAGACTGCATGGGCTATGCACGACTCTGCGGTAGGTCCAAGGTAACCATGTTCCCATCCTTCTATATGAAGAGAACTTCACATGGTGACTGAATGATTTGGAAAACCGTACGACCAAACCATGCAATTGTGCTAGGTAATTAAAAACATAATACCCACTTTTCCTCTCTCCTCTTTTTAGCCAATTTTTTTGGCTCCTCCTCCCTTTTCTAACCTAGGCGCACCAGGGGGTTTTCCTAAACCCCTATCCCTTGGTCTCATTCCTCTCTTTATGTCCTTTGAAGTTTCTTAGGTATGTTTCCTTGTATTTTTGGTCATTTTACATCTCTTTCTCCCTTCCCCCCTTTTTATAGGGTTTCTTTGTAGGGTCTTTCTCTTAACCAAACCCTAGGGTTAGGGTTGGCTAATTTTTTGGGTGATTTCTTAAAGTCCAAGGCATTCAGATCATCTTTGAGGCTTGTTCTTCCTCTCCTTGGAGTTATATTCCTTCCGCACATGGTTGAGGTAGGTGTTTCCATGTTTTTATTTCCTATGAAATTTTCTTTGATTCTTGGAATTTTAAATAAATTTATAAATTTGATTTGTTCCTCTTTGGCACCCTTGTTAAACTTTTTATAGTATTTTGGAATTAGTTCAATTTGTTAAAAATAGTTTCTCAATATATTTGAGTGAAATGTTTAGGTTTATGGACTGTATGATGCTTTCTTGAAATGAATTTGTTCTTTTAAAGTGGAATTGGGGAATTTTATGAAACGTTTATCCCTTATGATGTTGTGAAAATGTTTTCTATTTCTGAGTTTGGTTTGATGTGTATAAATTTTTAATGATATAGCTTGATAAATGTGTTAAAAGGTCTTGGAAAAGGTTTTATGGATTTAAGGGGATGACCGTGTTCTTTTAATAATGTGAGTGGTAGGATTTGGTTTCAAAGAAAGTGGTGATATTGTGAAAACGGTTTTTAAGTGTCTTATTAGATTTTTGGTGTGCCATTGGTTGTTGGGACATCCATGGGTGCACTTGGTGAACACATATATGTACCCTCAAATGAAGACGATACTTTAAATTTTTGTTTTCTCCAAACCTTGGTTTCCTAAGAGGTTTTGGTTTTCTAATTTTTGTTAGTCTCTTGATGTGGATTTTAAAAATGATTTTAAATAAAATCTTAGAGTGTATTCCCATTTGGATTTTGGTGTGTGTTTGGGTGAATGTGTGGCTCAAGGGGCCATTTGACATGTTTTACTAGTTGCATGTTTTTCAAAAATTGGGAGTTTGTAAATGTTCTTGGTAAATTGATTTGGGGTGTGTCGAGATGGAGGCCCATTTGGAACATCTAACTCAAAGGTGATGTTTGTGTTAACTTTTGTAAAAGACTATTTTTGGTAATTTCATGGGCCTTATTGGAAACCTAAGGTGTTTTATAAAATGATTTGAATGTTTATATGGTATGGAGGACCAGTTGGCACCTTGTGTGATGTGAAATGTATATGTATTTATATGGGTCACCTTTATAGGAGGGATTTAACTTCATGGGATATCATATATTGGTGTCCATGTTTGGGGTAGGCAAGTGTTGTGGTAGTAGGTAAGATGAGTCACTTGGGAATTGACCTCAAACTTACCTAGTATTATTATTACCACTATGGGTTTCGATGTGTCTTTTAGATGATCAAGTGATTATAGAATACCAACACCGATTCGATGGGTTCGAACCCTCCTCAAGTTGTAGATAGGCCATGAGGGTTGCACCACTAGTGAGGCTAGAATAGTGAATATAATTAGTTATTAACTTAGGGGCTTCACCATACGCTGATAGGTGGTTCCAAACCAAGTACATCTAGGGGTCTTCTCGGGATGTTTAGTATCACCCATGGTTATTATCTGTATTTATTGTTTACTTTCTACCATACTAGTTTCCATCTTGTACCATTTGTCTATTTCTATTTAGTATATCCCTGGAATTTTTGGTTTTAGTTTTTTTATAAAATGGTAATATGATTTGAAAATGGAAGGTGGTGTGTGTTTGATTTTGAAAATGGAAAAGATATGTTTGTTTAATAAGATGTGAAAAGATTATTTTTATAACTGTATTTCAAACTAGCATTAATGGACTATTTTGGGAAAGGAAACACTAGGATTCTGTGGTTTATCTTTGGCATTCCTACTGAGTATTTCAATGCTCACACCTACGTTATTATTTCAGTTTTAGGTTGCATTTTCCTTAGGTTCTCCTGGTTTAGTTTCTTGTTATTGGAGAAAATCTAGTCTTATGGTTGGTGGTGACCAAGAGGTTACATAGAGATTGCATGGCAGCGGTTTAGTTTTTCTGGTATTAGTTTTAAGTCTATTTATTTGTATCTTGTAAATGAACCCGTCATTTATTTATTTGGGATTTAGTTGTTAGTTTTTATTCATTTTTAGTTTTTCTATTCATCTATCTGGTCTTAGTTGTTTCTTTTGGTCTGAAATCGCCCCCTTGTATGTTTTGATGCCCAACACTAGTTTCCAGCCCATGGGAATCAGGAATAGCCTTCGGGCCATGTCATGGACTGACTCAGGTGATTGGTTATGGTTCAAACTAGGCTGTTTCATGAAAAAATTATATCAGAGGAGGTTCATGATATTTGGGGTGTCTGGTAGAAGGAGATTAGGACTGTCAGGACTTAGGAGGTAGGTGGGGGAAGAGTGTCACAAACTCTTACTCTCACTGATACTCGAGTTACCAGGGTTAGTCTAGGATTTGACTCATTTGTCTTAGGTTATTTTGGATTGAGTAATGACAATATAGGTGAACCGGTGTCATGTTGTGGCCTCACATGGAGTAGTGACCCATGTGGAGTCCAATTTCCCAGTTCAAGGTCCTCTTAGTGTTATGCCTTACTCGGGGAATGACCCACTACCATGTCATTGGGTTATACATAGGAACTAGTTCCTCATTCTAGTAGTTTCTTGTTGGTTTTGTTTCATTTTGGGTTCTGTTGGTGTAAGTTTATGTTTAAAATGAAAGTGGATCTTGAAATGAAAATGGTTTTAAAATGGTAATGCTTTATTTAAAATTGTTTTGGAGTTGGTAAATTGGGTTTTAAAATTAAAAGTATTTGGTTGTAAAATTATTCATATGTTTCGATTTGATAAAGAAAAGAGAAGTGTGACCCTTGGTACTATCTATGGAAGGTAACATGTGTGTGGGTATGTATGGAAATTGGATGGGGGAACTTGTTCATGGATGATATAAGAGGAATTGGATGGACACACATGTGATGGTTCATAGGTTTCCATGGGTGGGATTTTGGAATCAAAGGTTTGGATTGGTTTTTCCAAAATGGAATTGAATGAGAAAGTAATTTTGGAAATTGGTTTTTCATGAAATATGGATTTTAGTATTTGGTAATAGTCCTTAGAAGAAGGTAGTTATTAAAATTTAAAAGAAAATGGAGGTTTTAAAAAGGGATTTTTTGGTGGTGTTTATATGTGGTTGGCTTCTAAGCTAGTAGTTTTTAGCTCGATGTGTTACTTTTTATTGCACCATAGTTTGATATTTGATCTGGTTTATGTTTTTTTGTTGCTAAGGAAATGCTGAACTAAAAGGTCCCCAAAGTTTCTAATGATTCATTGATGGTTCCTGGTCCTTCTCAAGTGTTGCTTATTTTCCATGCCGATCGAGTACCATTTGAGGCTGTGGAGTGTCTTGAGGAAGTTTAGTGTATTTTATGGTTTTAGGGAACTCCCAAAGCTATTAGAGTCCCTGTAGTTCTGAAGTTATTTGAGGGTCTATCCTTAGACTAGTGGGATTTGGTTTCCCCTTCATCGATGTAAGTTGAGATGATGTGGGAAGTGTTTAAGACCACTTTCATCCAAAGGTTCATAACAGGGGAGGTGAAGCTGAGAAAGGTGGCAGAGTTATGAGATGTTCAGCAGGGCCAACGACAAGTAAAGTCTTATGTTTCCATTTTAAAGATCTTGTCCCATTTTTTAGAGGTATCATCATAATATTAGATAAAAACCCATCTCTTTGTCTCAGGTCTTCATCTGAATATTGCAGAAAAAGTGATCTCATCTAGTGAGACCTATTTCGAGAAGTTGTTGGATGAGGCATTAATGGTTGAGTTGATTTTTGGGGTGCAATTAGTGATGGTTGGTTCATGTGAAGGTTCCCCATCTAGTGAAGAGTGCACACCAAAGGAACCTATTTCAAAGGAGTCTCTTTGGTTGGTCCCAGCTTCTTGTGTGTTAGACCATTCACTTTTATGTTTTTAGTGTGGCTGGTTTGGACATCCGAATCCATCTTTTCAAAATCCTCTAAAGACATGCCACTGTTATGGCCGTTTGGGTCCCTTGGAGAAGTTTTTAAGTTTGAGTTTCCTGAAAAATTATTGATAAGAGGATGTGCTTCCTGAATGTGAGGCAGGATATGATTCATCCATCAGAGCCCCTGCCACAGGGCTCAGGGTGAAGTTCACGCATAGTCAGAAGTTTCTTGGGGTATGAGAAGCGGCATCCTGGTTTTTTTATTTCCAATTTTTTCCCCTGGTTGTTTTTTGTTCATCTATTGTTTTAATAGTGTTATAGACACATTATACCATAATATAAGTGGATTTATTTGTTCTGAATATGGTCCCTCTAAATAGTTCGTTGACCTTAAGGGATGTTTGACCTCTGGATAAATAGGTTCATTTGGGTTTTTCGTTTCAGTGGTGCTTGTTTGGGAAATGTTTCGGTTTGGAGAAGAGGATGAGTGGTAGTTTCAGGCCTCTATTTTCTTAGATGATAAAATAATGAAAATAATTTGGCTCATGGTTGAAGTAAATGGATATATAGTTCAGATATATCCATGCTTAATTGAAATCTGTATATTTAGAATAGATATTCCCATGGGATATCTTCTCCTGTGGTAACACTCTTCCCTCACTTTTTATCCTCTCTAGAAATTTCCTCTCCCACTCTCTCACCCAATCCCTCCCTTGAAACCCTTATCCTCCAATCCTCCCTCAAAAACCTTCTCCTCTAACCCTCATCTGACCAATTTCTCCATCATCCGACCCTCATCAGCTTCTCCTTCTTAGTTCCTCCATACATCACCAGCTTCCATTATTATCCTCTATTCATGGATTCTCCATTTGTGGTTCCTCCATTTTCTTCCTCCATTCATGTCTTCTCTATCCCTCGACCAATTTTATGTCATGTAAGCTTTAATTTATTTTCACATTAATTATTATATTTTTCTATATATATATATATATTAAAGTACATATATTTTTCTTCCACATTTTCCTTTTTTTATTTAAGTTTTCTTATAATCCTGTATATATTATATGACATGAATTTAACTAGAGAGTTTTCACCAATTGGTGATGAGACCTTTATAGATCAAATTATATTTTATTAAATTCATCCTAAATAGACCAATGTTTTTCATATTATATTGAAATTTAAATCTATATTTATTACCCCCATTTTATTCTTTGTGATTAGTTGTGTTTTTTCATTCATTTCCTTATGCTCAAGGACCATTAGCCTTGTAATCATAGGAGGCCCAAAGATCAATGATTGAGGTTCTATTTTTTTTCTATAAAATGCACATGAATATTGAAAATGATCACATGTATGATGAATGGTTTTTAATTTATACATGGATATGTTTGTGTTTCCTTATATATATATCATTTATTCTGAATCTGTTTTGAATATGTTATGTATTATGTTATGAATTTGTTATATATTATGTTATTTATAAATAAATTTAAAAATTTAATCCTTTTTATGAAATTTTATTTAAATTTAAAAAATTATAATATATTTTAGATGGATTCTAAACATAATTTTATGTTATTATTGATTTATATGGTGTGGCTGTTCAGAATATGCTTTATATTGTCGAGTTTTGTTTTTTTGAAAAATTCTCTCAATAGGTTAAAAGAATATTTTTAGTCTAGAAGACACTTTAAATAATGCATTCAAAAATTTCCAAATTATATTTTTAATTCAACCTATTCTCCAGTTGAATTTATTTCAGTTTTTCATGTTTTTGATCACATTTTTTTTCAATTGGTGTTATGTATTATTATTTTTGATTTCAGTTTTAGTTTTTCATTATAGATTTTATGAAGTTGGTTTCACTAGTGTTATCTAATGATTTAATTAGTTATATTTATCATCTATTGAAGCATATATATACTGAGGTTTTCATAGGATTTATCTAATTAATGAATCAATTCATTCAGTACCCAGCTAGAAGTTACAACACTTTACAAATTTAGTACTGGCTATGTTGAATGATGAACCATCTTAAAACATGGTAGATTTTATTCAAAGTGACTCCCATTGATATTACATTAATCTAGTAATATTCATATTTCATTTGAAAATAGTTTTTCATATGTCCAATCCAATTTTCATTTTAATTACAACAAACATGACTTTTTTGTTTAATCAAGATTGTTGGTGTAGCTGATTCAATCTAGGATATTTAAAATAAGGATAATGGAAAAACCTCATGCTGATTAGATTAATAGATTCTAAACATAAGTAGTTTGTTTCACTTATTTAAGGAACCAAGCAGTGTGAAACTTCATGTAGAACCAATTTTTTTTTCATTTTTTAGGCCAGTATTTTCAGGAATTTAAAAGTTCTATATGATAAGATTTACTTTTTTTCTTTTATATTTTCAAGTTAGGTTTCTAATTTCCATGTTTACTTTATCAGTTAAAGTATTTGGTTCGTACATTATGTTAATCTAGTGATCTGGTGTTGTAGTCATATGTCAGTAGGTGGGGTTGGGGGTTGTCCTTGTATGGGTACATGTGTGTGAATAACTACCAAGGGGCAATGTTTTATTTTATTCATTGTTAGTTGTTAGGTATGGTAGAAGTAGGTAGGGGGTTTTCATTGGAATGGGTATTAATTTAGGGAGTATCCTATGGGAGATGGGATCATGATCACATTTGGTTTCAACATAGTTTGACATCTATTGGAGAGTTAGTCCTTAAGAGGACACGACTTCAGCCTCAGGAGAGGGGTTTTTCTCTAGGAGAATTCCTTATCTTCTTTATCTACTTCTTATTCCTCTTGCTAAATTTTAATCCTATATTTTCTCCTATAGAATAATAAAAATACTAATTTTTAACTTTTTATCTTCCTTCTACTATAATTCTTCCATGTGAACTATGGTTAGGATGGTTACCTAACATTTGGAAACTTCGGTAGGGAACGTTTATTGGGGAATCCAACTACATGCATTGTAAAGATGATCAGAGTTGTTCAATCATATAAAGAAGATCAAAAATTCTTTTCTAGGGTGATACAAAATTTTGGTACTAGTTAAAGAATGATAAATATGACAAGTAATGAAGACAGTCATGGTTTGATGTTTGAGCAGATGCTATCATCTATAAATGACAGTCTAGATATGATGATTCTTGGAGAATTGGAGAGCCAGTGTGCAGTGCATGAATTGATTTGAGGATCAAGGGATCATTTAGCTCTTTAGTTTTGAGTCATGGAATTTTTGACCATATTTAAGCGAATAAATATCTTAACAATGAGTATAAGAGAGTCAAGGAAACAATTCAAGTTATCGGTAGAGTTTTTAAGTAGTACTGGAGACGTAAAATAAGAAATAGGTAGTTGACATTGTGGAATTTTACTATTATAATATACTTATTTGGACAATGGTTTAATGAGTGAGATGAATAAGTTTAAGTTGACTTATTTTTTAGGAGAGGATCATTTCGGTTTGATCACAATATCATAAGCGTATTTTCTATAAAATTGAATGTCAGGAGATATGAAGATGCATTAGGAATAGTTTTGTATAGAATATATGTTCTTTATTCTGGTTCCTAATGTGGAAGTATGTAAATCTAATATTGGTTTGGGATAATTGTGGAAAGACCAGTAAATTTCAAGGAAATTTTTTTCTTAAATTCTATGGGATTTTATGAGTACGCAGTTTCTGACGGCACCTGATTCGGAGGCCCGGTGTGCCCGGAATCAATTTCCGAAGTTTAGATCGGGTACGTTCAGTGAATGAATGAGTGGGTTTTTATATCTTTTAAACCGGAGCTCGGAATTGATATCTAAGGGCACCGATTGAACCGCAGCGCCGATAATTGCTTAAGGGGACCTTTACCAGAGATGCATCTACTCGGGAGGATTTGTTAAAAAAAGTGGATTAAATGAAAAGTAAAATAAAATTGTGTTACAATTTTATTTCTTTATCCTAGTGGTTATATACAACATGGGGTATTTGGGGTGCCCACAAGCCCCTAACTACCCATGTGAGGATATTGGTGAGGTGGGGCCCACATGAGCCCCACCCCTTCACATTCCTTAAAACCCCTTAAACCCTCCCATTAATCTTCTTGTGTTTAATGTTGGCAACCCTTTGTATTTAATTAAGTGACTTCACCTCTTCCACTTTAATATTGCCAACACACATTAATTTAATTAATTGAACCTATTCAATTAATTGAGTTATGTGTTTGAATTTTGAAATTTAAATGCATGGCATGAATTAATAAAATAAGACGAGACTTATTTTATTTTGGGTAGTTGGCTTGTTGTGTGAGGATTTTGGGAGAGAGCTCTAAATCCTTTTTGAATAACTTCATCTTCAATGAAGAACGCAAACTCTCTGACGAAGAACATCGGCTCGGCGGCCCCAGTTTCTCCATCCTCTTCTTCCTCCGTGACAAGGGAAGAGACACCGACGACGAGGGATACGACACCATCATCTGCGACGCTTGATAACCATGAGCTTTCTTCAAGGAAGGTGTGTGTTTTGGATTGAGAAATATTGGTTTTCCTTCCATGTTGTTATTCCTCTTAAACAACTTGTTATCAGACTAATGTGGAAGGGACTGGACCAAAATAACGCGGTCTAATTCCTCCGCCGTTCTTGTGAATAAGTAGAGACCTTAAAATGTTCTTGAGAGGTGAATCAAGTTATGTTTTCAGAGCTGATCAGAGGCCTGAAAACATCGTAAATGGACTCGGGGCATCGGGTTGACCTAGAAGAGGAATTTTCATAAATCAGATCATTGGAACGAAGAATGGACGCCTCAGGAGGCGTGCTGGCCAGAGGCGTCATTTCTGGAAAATTCCAGAATACACGGCGTGTACTCCAGAAGCACTTGCCGTGTAGTAAAAGCGTACTGAGGCTTCCGTTTCGGGCGTTAGAAAAGTAACAAACGACGTGTGACTCTAGACACACGATGTGTAATCTCCACACATTTTGACAGAGGAGACATCAATGGACATGGAGTGTAATCCAGAAGATACACGGACATGGGAAGAACCACACGACCAAGAAGCACGGCGTGTACTTCCTTCATTGTGGCAGAAGAGGCTTCGTGATGACTTGGCGTGTAATCCGGGAGTTACACTGACATGGACAGAACCACTCGGCCAAGAGGAATGATGTGTACTACCTTCACCATGGTAGAAGCGGAATCATGATGACTCATCGTGTATTCTAGGAATACACGGACAAGAGGTGGAGTACACGGGAATGTACTCCCCCACACGGCTAGGCATGGCCAACATACACGGAGCCGACCCCAGAAGTTTGGACACGAAATGTAACCATACCACAAGCCGTGCACTTACTTTTTACATAAAAAGCCCTTCAACATGGGCTGTGGTACATGGAAAGTACCCGTGGACTGAAGACATGGCGTGTAACCATACCACACGCCGTGTACTTACTTATTTACACAACCAGCCCCATGACATGGGCCGCATACACGGGCAGTACCTGGTGTCTGATAAACACAACGTGAACTTTTTACCTACACACCTTGTACTTTTTGGGAAATGACTTAGTCATCATATTCTCTGTATCTTGGACATGTTCTACTTGGTTTTTCCCCTATTATGCGGGACAGAACATTGGGATACATCATCTCTGGTCTTCGTGACGATTGATGTATCCACCCCTTTGACTCGAGGAGAGGACCCTCCCGGAATCGAGTATGCTGTGTGCGGGAACCCTAGAGCTGGATGCGACTGCGACGATGAGGACAACTGTACATGGATCCTCCGTGGGTTCGGCAGCGAGGACGACTGTACTTGGATCCTTCGTGGGTTCGACAGTGAGGACGACTGTACTTGGATCCTACATGGGTTTGGCATTGAGGACGGATGTACTTGGATCCTCCGTGGGTTCAAAAGCGATGACGACTGTACTTGGATCCTACGTGGGTTCGGCAGCGATGGTTACTGTACATGGATCCTACGTGGGTTCGTCAGTGACGACTTCTGTACTTGGATACTACGTGGGTTCGGTATGGGAGATGATTCAGAAGCTACATCTATCATCTCCACCCCTCTTCGTGAGTAGTATACCTGTGTGAACTGAGTCTTGACATTCAATAATTATCTTCGATATGATTGTCTTGCTTTCCTGTGTGGACTTAGTTGTGCTTTCCTGTGTGGAATGGGTTGTACTTGGGCTCTTGAGTTAGAGTCGAACTGGAATTGATTACTTAGGTATATGTATGGGAATATACATAAGTAGAGTTGGTTGATACTTCGTGTTTGTATCTTTCCTTTGTGGTATATCCTTTGTGGATTCTGGGAAGCCTTTGGGGGTCTCAGGGTCCCTACTGAGTATCATATAGTCACCCCTGCATGGGCTATGCCCGCACTACGTTGTGTTGGTTGCTGACAACGGACAACGCTGAACGTGGTTGAGGCTTGTGGAGCGGAACGGTACCCGGAGGTGGACTATCAGGCGCACGTACACGGAGCGGACGGACGGACCCGAGGAGCTGACGAGACTATCTATACCCAACCTTCAGGTGGGAATTCCGGAGGACAACTTAGTGGTTGCTGCTTTACTTTTCAGCTATTTTACTTTCTCTTCTCAGTTGTACTGTACTTTTAGTTGGGTTTTTATACTGGCCCATTTACTTCCAACACTTACTTTCGTACTCAGTTTACTTAGTGTTTACTTTAGCTTGCATACTCTATTGTGTGTTTTTTTACTTATATAAAGGCAATTCCTTCCCTTTATCGGGATTTATGCCTTTGGTGCTAGTTTCCAGCCCCTGGCCTATGGAAGGAGGGCTTGGTGTAGTCACGACACGAGCCCCGAGGACGGGTCGTGACAAATTGGTATTAGAGGAGTCAGTTCTACCGCAGAACATAGGACTCTGATAAGTTATTCTATGTGAAGCAATAATGTTTAGAGTATTGAGTGTGGTTATCAATCTAGGGAGTCCATTGTTGGTGCGGTGGTCGACATATCCATTCACCAAGACCCTAACTTCTGATTTCTGACTCAGTACACAAAACATTGATTGCATGTGTGTTTTAGAAGTTTTCTTTGTGATTACTTCGTGTCAGCTCACTAGGTATACTGTATTAACTATGGTGCACCTGTTTCTTTTCAAGATGTCCCCATGATGTCAGCCAGCTAGGGTTTTGAGCTTTGTGAGAGATGTAAACCCATCGAGCGGCGAGGCTTCGGTGCAGGGCCCCATTACAGCGGAGGCACCAGCGATACCTCTACCCGCCGAGCCACCGATGCCACCAGCCCCAGTAGCTGAGAGTGCACGTCAGCTGAGTGCACTGCACAATTTTCAGCATCATAGGCCGCCTAGGTTTCGTAGAGAGACGGACCCTCAAGCAGCTGAGGATTGGCTGGAGGCTGTTGTTCGAGTCTTCAGATTAGTAGGGACACCAGCTGACCTCATGGTGATCCTTGTGGTGAGTCTCCTGCATGAAGTAGCAGGTAGATGGTGGAGCCTGATGCTCTAGGTGCATGACAAGGCATCACTTCTTTGGATGGACTTTGATAACCTTTTCCGCTCGTAGTTCGTTACAGCCACCCTCCATGCAGTGCGCATTCAGGAGTTACTAAAACTACGGAAGGGAAGCATGACAGTATCCCAATACTCAACGAGATTTACCGACCTCTCGCACTACTCCACAGACATGGTACGAGACCCATTCTTCTGGGCCTGGACCTTATAGTAGGGACTGAGGCATGAGATCAGGGATTCGATGATCTCCCTCAGCATTCTGACGCAGGCAGGAGTGCTGGAGCGAGCCCTTCTTGTGGAGGGCTTTCTTGCTGAGCCTACACCAGTAGTGAGGCCTACCGTAGGGAGACACGTAGTGGAGTCTTCTGCAGATGGCAGTATACAGATGTCACAGAGGTCTAAGCGGACTTGACCATCTGGTGGGTGACCTCAGGATACTGGTTCGGAGGTGCGGGGCACACGCAGCAGAGTCAGTGATACGAGAGGCAGACAATGCTATGCATGCGGTGGGTAGGGCCACATGGCTCGTGACTGCCCAACCCACCATGCAAAGAAGCAGCAGACGGTTGAGGGACCACCCAGGCATAGGCAGAGGTTTGACCGTGGAAGTCCGCAGGGAGTAGGATGAGAAGGTAGAGGAGATGGCCAAGCAACAGGTGGTGGATGACGCTTTGAGGCTCTACCACCACCACCACCAGGAGGTCCACCCTGACCACAGGGAGCTAGAAGACAGAGGCAGGATCAGCTTCAGACAGTGGAGGCTTATGACCACGACGCACCTGAGATGATTTGAGGTACTATCTATGTCTACTCCATCCTTGCTGTAGTTCTTATAGACACAGGAGCGGGTCATTCTTTTATTGCTGCTGCCCTTGTTCGGATCTCGGAGATTCCGACAGAATTGTTGGCTGGATCCTTATGGCTAGAGACTCCTACAGGAGCAGACTCGATAATTACACACTGGTTCCAGCAGTGTGAGATTACTCTAGGAGGCGAGAGCTTCGGCTGGGATTTTCTTGTTGCGGCGTCGAGGCTTTACGACGTCATCTTATTTATGGACTGATTATCTATAGTCCATGATCAGATCAACTATATTAGGTGCAAAGTGCGGTGTGTCCGCAAAGATGGGAGCAGGTTCACCTTCACCGGTGAGAAGGAAGCTTTTGCAGTGGAGGATGGACTCATGCAGAGGAGAGGACAGCCGATCACCCATCATTTGGCTATCCTCATCCTAGGAGCAGTTGATGTGTGGAGTCCGAGTTTTTCTAATGTGGTGGATCAGTATGCAGATGTTTTTCCTAACGACGTTCCAGGACTACCTCCTTGCAGAGAGGTAGACTTCTATATTGAACTGTACCCCGGGACATCCCCGATATCTACACCAGCATATCGGATAGCTCCCGCTGAGCTTCACAAGCTGCGGGTATAGTTGGAGGACTTGCAGGGCAAGGGATTCATCCAACCCAGTGTTTCACCCTGGGCTTCCACAATTTTGTTCACCAAGAAGGCGGACGAGAGCTTGCGACTGTGTGTCAACTACCGTCGCTTAAACTAGGTGACCGTGAAGAACAAGTATCCACTTCCGAGGATTGATGAACTCTTAAATCAGATCAAGGGAGAACGATGGTTCTTGAATATAGACCTCAGGTTAGGATATCATCAGCTCAGAGTTCGAGACGAGGATGTGCAGAAGACGACCTTCAGGTTTCGGTATGGCCACTATGAGTTCTTGGTTATGCCTTTAGGCATAACCAACACTCCAGCAGTGTTCATGAGTCTCATGAATAGGATCTTCCAGCCTTACCTCGATCGATTTGTCCTAGTCTTCATCGATGACATATTGATTTACTCGACCACTGAGGAGGAGCATGCCTACCACTTGCGGGTTGTACTGGACACACTCTGAGAGCCCCAGATTTATGGTAAGCTCTTGAAGTGTCAGTGCTGGATTCGAGAGGTCTACTTATTGGGACATGTAATCTCTGAGTCGGGAGTTGTGGTGGATCCTGCGAATATAGAGGCAGTACTAGCTTGGGAGCCACATAGGAGTGTGACGGAGGTGCGGAGTTTCCTAGGTCTAGCTGGGTACTATCAGATATTTGTGCCAGACTTCTCCAGAGTTGCAGCACCACTTTCAGCTTTGACAAAGAAGGGGAGACCCTTTATGTGGTCAGAGAGATGTCAGCAGAGCTTCCAGGAGCTGAGACAGAGATTGAATAGTGCACCCATCTTGAGGCTACTGGAGTAGGGCATAGGGTACTTAGTTTACTGCGATGCATCAGGGACCGGACTCGGGTGTGTCCTGATGCAGGAGTGGGCAGTGATCACTTACGGATCATGAAAATTGAGGTAGCACGAGCAGAACTACTCTATCCATGACCTGGAGTTAGCAGCAGTAGTCTTCTCCTTGAAGATGTGGCAGTACTTTCTTATGGGTGAGTGCTTTATAGTCTACTATGACCACCAGAGTCTCAGGTATATCTTCTCGCAGAAGGAACTGAACCTGAGACAGCAGTGATGGCTCAAGTTCCTCTAGGACTATGACATTGAGATAGTATATACTCCTGGGAAGGGTAATGTAGTAGCTGATGCACTCAACAGGAGATCGGGCATTCAGCTACTTGGAGAGGTGAAAAAGCAACTAGCCGTGTTGCAGATATCCTTCATGGATAGAGATGGAGCAGCCTTTCTACAGTCGCTCACAGTCACTCCTCTACTAATTTTGCGGGTTAGGAAGGCACATCGTGGGGATTTTGACTGTGAGACGTGACGTGCACAGATATCCACAGGATATGCACCTGATGGATTTTTTGTAGGAGGAGAGAAAGTCATCCTCTTCATGGGATTTACCATGGTACTAGTTGCATTACAGTAGGAGGTGTTGAGGGAGTTTCACACTTCCCCTTTAGCGGTATATCTTGGAGTAGAAAATATGTACCAGGATCTCAGATGACAGCACTGGTGGCTGGGTAAGAAGAAGGTTGTGGTAGAGTTCGTTTCACGATGCCTCACCTGCCAGTAGGTGAAGGCAGAGCACCAGGTACTAGAAGGCTTGGTGCAGCCCTTAGAGGTCCTGGAGTGGAATTGGGACAGGATATCCATGGATTTCGTGACAGGACTTCCACGTACTTCCAGAGGACACGAATCCATCTAGGTGATTGTCGACCAACTCACCAAGTTGGCCCACTTCGTACCTATCATAGAGCAGGGCTCAGTGGAGATCTTGGGACGCCTATACATTTAGGAGATTTTATAGCTTCATGGTGTTCCATCATCTATCATCTCCGATCGAGACGCTCGTTTTACTTTCCAGCTTTGGAAGGGGTTGCAGGAGGCATTTGGGACGCAGCTGTTCCTGAGCACCGGATTTTATCCTCAGATGGATGGCCAGATGGAGAGGACCATTCAGACTCTCAAGGAAATTCTCCGTGCATGTGTTCTCGACTTTGGTCGCAGGTGGGAGGATAACCTACCTTTGGTGGAGTTTGCATACAACAAAAACTACCACTCCACCATCGATATAGCACCATAATAGGCATTATACGACTGACCATACAGATCAACTATGTGTTGGACTGACCCCGGGGAGTCAACACTTGTAGGACCAGAAATGGTCCTGGACACGATGGAGAAGGTACAGATCATCTAGGAGTGGATGAGGACTGCTCAGAGCTGACAGAAGTCCTATGCTAATAGGAGGCGGAAACTACAAGAGTTCGAGGATGGTGACAACGTTTTCTTACAGGTCTCACCTTGACGTGGACTACGGAGATTTGGACGGGGTGGAAAGTTATCTCCGCGCTTCATCGGACAATTACAGGTTCTCAGCAGGATAGGCGAGGTGGCTTATCACCTGACTCTTCCACCTCAGTTGCACCGGGTGCATGACGTCTTCCACGTACCTCAACTGAGGAGATATGTGCACGACCCGACGCATATCATTGATCATGGAGAGTTGGACATCGATGATGGGGAGACATTTGTGGAGGTTCCAGTGGAGATCGAGGATCGACAGGAGTGGGTCCTACGTGGACGGTCGATTCCTCTAGTGCGCATTAGGTGGCAGCACGAGAACCTCCAGGAGAGCACATGGGAGCGGGAGGCTCATATGCGTGCACAGTACCCTCATTTGTTTCCCTAATTTATGATGTAGATTTACAGGGATGTAAAGACCTAAGGTGAGAGTAATTTAAAGACCCATAAATTTCAAGGAAGATTTTTTCTTAAATTCTATGGGATTTTACGAGTATGCAGTTTCTAACGGCACCTGATTCTGAGACCTGGTGTTCCCGGAATCAATTTCCGAAGTTTAGCTCAAGTATGTTCAGTGAACGAACGAGCGGGTTTTCTATCTTTTAAACTGAAGCTCGGAATTGAAATCTGAGGGCATCGATGGAACCACAACACTGGTAATTACATAATAGGACCTTTACTGAAGATTCCTCTACTCGAGAGGAGTTGTTAAAAAAAGTGGATTAAATGAAAAGTAAAATAAAATTGTGTTACAATTTTATTTCTTTATCCTAGTGGTTATATCCAACATGGGGTAGTTGGGGTTCCCAAAAGAACCTAACTATCCATGTGAGGATATTGTTGAGGTGGGGCCCACATGATCCCCACCCCTTCACATTCCTTAAAACCCCTTAAACCCCCCATTAATCTTCTTGTGTTTAATGTTGGAAACCCTTTTTATTTAATTAAGTGACTTCACCTCTTACACTTTAATATTTCCAACAAACATTAATTTAATTAAATAAACCTATTCAATTAATTGAGTTTTGTGTTTGAATTTTGAAATTTAAATGCATGGAATTAATTAATAAAATAATATGAGACTTATTTTATTTTGGGGAGTTGGCTTGTTGTGTGAGGACTTTGGGAGAGAGCTCTAAATCCTTTTTGAAGAACTTCATCTTCAATAAAGAAGGACAACTCTCCGACGAAGAACGTCGAATCGACGGCCCCAGTTTCTCCATCCTCTTATTCCTCCGTGACAAGGGAAGAGACACTGACGATGAGGGAAATGATGCTATCATCCACGGTGCTTGAAAACCGCGAACTTTATTCAAGGTAGGGGTGTGCTTTGGATTGAGAAATATTGGTTTTCCTTCAATGTTGTCGTTCCTCTTAAACCACTTGTTATCGAACTAATGTGGAAGGGACCAGACCAAACTAACATGGTCCGATTCCTCCACCATTCTTGTGAATAAATGGTGATATTCAACTGTTCTTGATCGGTGAATCAAGTTATGTTTTCGGAGCTGATCGGGGGCCCGAAAACATCATAAACAGCTTCAGGGAATCGGGGCGACCTAGAAGTAGAAGTTTCGTAGAAATCGGATCATCGGAATGAAGAATGGATGCCTCGGGAGGCGTGCTGGCCAGAGTCTTCGTTTCTGGAAAATTCCAGAATACACGGCGTGTCCTCCAGAAGCACACGCCATGTAGTAAAATAATACTGTGGCTTCTATTTCGGGTGTTAGAAAAGTAACACATGATGTGTGACTCTAGACACACGACATGTACTCTCCACACAGTTTTACAGAGGAGACATCGATGGACATGGCGTGTAATCCGAAAGATACATGGACATGGGCAGAACCACATGACCAAGAGGCATGGAATGTACTTCCTTCACCGTGGCAGAAGTGGATTCGTGATGACTTGGCATGTAATCCGGGAGATACACAAACATGGGCAGAACCACATGGCCAAGAGGCATGACGTGTACTACCTTCACCATGGAAGAAGCAGATTTGTGATGACTCGTCGTGTATTCCGGGAAAACATGGACATTGGGTGGAGTACACGGGCATGTACTCCCCCACACGACCAGGCATGGCCAGCGTACAGGGAGCCAACCCCAGAATTTTGGACACGGTGTGTAACCGTACCACACGCCGTGCACTTAATTTTTACATGAACAACCCTTCGACACGGGCTGTGGTACATGGACAGCACCTGTGGACTGAAGACACAGCGTGTAAACATACCACATGCGGTGTACTTACTTATTTACACAACCCGACCCATGACACGGGCCACTTACACAGGCAGTACCTGGTGTCTGATAAACACGATGTGTGCTTTTTACCTACACGCCATGTACTTTTTGGGAAATGACTTAGTCATCTTATTCTATGTATCTTGGACACATTTTTCTTGGTTTTTCCCCTATGACATGGGATAGAATGTTGGGATACATCATCTCTGGTCTTCGTGATGATTGATGTATCCACCCCTATGAATCGAGGAGCAGACCCTCCCGGAATTGAGTATGCTGTGTGTGAGAACCCTAGAGCTGGCTGCGACTACGATGATGAGGATGACTATACTTGGATCCTTCGTGGTTTCGGCAGTGAGGACGACTGTACTTGGATCATCTGTGGGTTCGGCAGTGAGGACGACTGTACTTGGATCCTACGTGGGTTCGGCAGCGAGGACGGCTGTACTTGGATCCTCCATGGGTTTGGCAACGATGACGACTGTACTTGGATCCTACGTGGGTTCGACAGCGATTGTTACTGTACTTGGATCCTACGTGGGTTCGGCAGCGACGACTTCTTTACTTGGATCCTACGTGGGTTTGGCAGGGGAGATGATTTAGAAGCTACATCTATCATCTCCACCCCTCTTCGTGAGTAGTATACTTGTGTGAGATGAGTCTTGACTTTCAATCGTTATCTTCGATATGGTTGTCTTGATTTCCTGTGTGAACTGAGTTATGCTTTCCTGTGTGGACTGGGTTGTACTTGGGCTCTTGAGTTGGAGTCGAACTGGAATTGATGACTTAGGTATATGTATGGTCATATACCTAAGTAGAGTTGGTTTATACTTCGTGTTTGTATCTTTCCTTTGTGGTATATCCTTCGTGGATTCTGTAATTGATGAATTATTGTTCATTACAATATATAAATTTATATAGATAGATTTAAAACTATCATTATTATATATTTTTAAAAAATTATGATATGAATTTTAATTGTTCATATTGACAAAAAATATTCAAAATTGAGTTATCATTGTCACTATAGCTAAATTATTAATGCCTTTTTGATTATTAGTTAAAAAAATTCTATGTTATATAGGAAACTTATTTCCATTTTTACCTATTTATATTTTATCAACACCAGTATAAAAGTTATGTGACAAAAATGAGTGATATTTTTGATTTTGAATTCCAAATTTACAGACCCTACACCCCATTGTTTAATAACACTTCTCCATACTAGTTTGTCACCAAATCGGTGTCACAACTGATCCCACCTACCTATTTTCATTAGAAATCATACTCTCACTAATGGGACTATACTTATAACATAAGTCTTCACCTTATCATTAATGTCAAGATTCTATCTATGAGCACTAATATGTGACATACCCAGTCACCATACAAGCATATTTATGGAAAACAGATATAGTCATGCCACCCAACCCTCATCCCATATCTATTATCTTTCACATAAATAACACATTAACCCAATATAAATCTCATAATACAATGCTCATATCTATGTGCATTCTATTTTCTATAAGTAACCCCGTCTATCACATCCAAGCACCAAAAAACCATAATCACTTCTGGTTTGGGATCCCTAAAACGTCACTCCAAACACTTTCTAAAAACCAATAAAAAATAATCACATGAATAAATCATCTATGGTGTGATTATACTAGTATACTGAACCATATATATATATATATATATTTTCCTCCATTTTTTAGCAGGGAGTTGGTGATTGAGTAGTTAATTACAATCTTGAGTAATGGAGTTTCATTATGAGTAACTTATATATGATTTTGATTATGCATTTTATTTTAGAGGCCTTGGTTATGTAGTCTACTTTTGTTTATTAAGTATTAGGTTTTAATTCTAATTATAACGAGTTTATTTTTGGTCTATCATTATTCCTAAAAATTATGATGCTTACACATATCATTTTAGTGTGTTATACCTCTAGTTATATTTTCCAACTCATGGAATATTAAAGGAGGGATTTTGAGGTCATGATTTTATTCACTGTTTCCCCACAAGGGGTTCCAATTGGGGAAAATTCTTGGTATATTATGTCTCACCCTTATCGCTTTAGGTCCCCTTTTCAGAAAAGGGTCAATCACTCTAAACTAGGTGGAGACTTTGAAAAAGTGGTATTTTATGGGTGTTTTATGTGTAAAAATCATTAGATGACAAAAATTACATTCTATTCCATTACTATTATAGAGGATTTGATAAAAAAATCACCATATATATGTTTTTTGAAATCATGGGCATGTATACTGAACTTTCATGGGATCAAGTACTTGGGGTTCCTCAATTTTAAAAAACCTGATGCTCGGGTGGTCCACTTATAGGAAACAGAGTTACATGTTCCCATATTTGAGTTATAAACATTTGTAACTATATTGAGCTCCTATTTCTGCATGTGGTATCAAGTGAGTATTGAATATGGTGTGTGATACATCTCATCTAGGTTTGTGTTTCTTGTGGAGGGTGAACATAGATTCATTGATAAGGGTTCGATCTTTGGATTTCATTCAAGAAAATATATAGGATTTGATAGGGAATTCATAAAATATTGAGTTAGGAATGAGAGAGGTCTTTATTTAGGTAGAAAATTATTAGAATTTTGTAAAAATAATCTATATGAAATATAAAATTGAATGAAACTAACTTTTTATTTTTTTATATTTTGGATACACCATCATTAAAAGTGAAGATAAAAAATTATCTACCACTTAGGTTTGAGGTTTTCACAAAGATTATGTTTCCCATGTATAAAAGGAATCTAATAGTCCCTAAAAATTAATATAATGGTCTATATAGAATTCATGGTACATTCCCAATGACTAGTCCTACTACTACACAAGATTCAATAAAGTTATTTTATTGAATATCAACATATTAGTGTATAATTAATCGCGTAACACATAGGGATACCGTTGAACTATTTATCTTGAAATGTAATATATTTTTCTAGCCAATTTTTTTTATTTTATTCACTATTTTCTATTTTTTGTTTCCTATTTAGTGATACTTATTTATTTGAGTGAATGTTTCTCATGTAGAAAAAATGACATTGGTTAATCTTTATTTTTTTAGTGGTATCTAGGTGTGGCCATGTTTTTTTACTTCTACACATAGTAACCCATCCCTCCTATTCTCTCTATACCCATATCCTCCTCTATTAGAAAACTAATATTACTTCTCTCTACTGCCATGTATGTGGAAGTTTGTATTAATCACCATTTATTTCTGGGTATGTATCTCAACTTGAATTTTTCTTTTGATAGTTCACATTCTATTAATTTGTTTTGGTTTTTTTTGTGGTAGATTTGTTCGTGTCCATCCAAGCATGAATGGTACCAAAATTGCAGATAATTTGGCAGGGATGTGGGGTTGGATATAGACCAAGGCATCCGTAAGGATTTCAGATATGGGGAGTCTCATGGTCACCAACCTATAAGATTTTGGGCATATGTTTTTCAGATAATTTTCCAGCTACTTTCCATATGAAACTTTTGACACAGTTATGAATGTTCAGACACTGAGTGGTGAAGGTTTTTATTTTGGTCTGACTCACCAATATTGCTATGTGTTTTATAAAAAAAGGTGAATGTAGGAGATGTGGTGCTCAAAAATTGTGTTTTTTGGTTAATAATC
Organism: Viscum album; assembly: GCA_963277665.1. Lineage (NCBI taxonomy): Eukaryota > Viridiplantae > Streptophyta > Magnoliopsida > Santalales > Viscaceae > Viscum > Viscum album. The sequence continues at coordinate 490,680,712 of OY728122.1, forward strand.
GTCCCCTTTCTCGTCATCAAAGATTACAATCTCAACTTGTTAATCCTAAACATGCACTCCATAAATGTCATTTTCTATTCACTAATTTTATGTTCATCTTTATATAATCCTATATTTTAGTGCAGAAATTCCCTATAGCCATTAGTTTCATACAAATAGGCGAATGTAGAAGAAGCATGGAATTTTTTAGGGAATCTAGAGACTATTTCCATGATTTCAATCATGGATATTGTTTTGTGTGATTAAAGATACTGATATTGTTCAAAACCATGGCTATATACCTATTACCATTGTTTAAACCATGGATATAGGGATATAGACATAGTGTGAACAATGAAAATAGGGCCATATACATGGTTTGGAACCACAAAAATAGACTTTTCCCTATAGCCACACTAATAGGAGCCACAATTTTTTAAACTGTGGATATTACCTATATCCATAGTTTTGGGGTCTATAGCTGTGGTTACAAACCGTAGCTATAGCTTTATTTTTTATAAGTGACAATATCACCCTTGAGACAATATACCACTAGTACAACCTTTTCCTTTTCATCTTATCCCAAGGAAATAAATATATTTTCAAAGGATATAATCCATTTCCCCAATACCACTCTATTAGTAGTCCCTCTAAATTACGAGGGCTTCTGTCGGATGAAGTGATCCAACATAGGATAATCACACTATGGAATAATAGGTTTCTCTATTCAGCAAGTTTATTTTTCATAACCTGATTATGCTACCCTAATATAGTCATAATCTACTCAGTTCCAGTACCAACTATATTTTCTTTCTCAGCAGGACAATCTCTAAATTGTCCATGAGTATTGATACGCTTCTTTTTTATAGGTTTAATTTCTAAATAATGGAATACAATGGATTATCTCATAAAAATTTTAATTTTAAATTATAATGAATAATTCTAAATCAAGTGTAAAACATAAATTAAATTGAAAATTTATGCATTTTTTAATCATATAATATTAAAATTTGTGTCATTGTGGATGCTTTTATTTTTAAATCCTTTATAATGGTTTGTATATAAAATGTAAATTATCCTACAAATATCCCTAAGAAGTGTCAAACCAGGTGCAAAGTAAGGACTATTTTCATGTACTAGGTAATGCTTGAGTCAAGCATAACATGACTTTTTTTGAGTTATTACCCCAAAGTACATATGTTCTAGAACTACATCTACTTGTAGTTTCTATATGGGGATTTAATGCTAGTAAAAACTATATAATCACTGCAACCTTAGGATGTTCTTATATACTTATCCTCAAATTATATCATAGGTTTATTTTCAATAATCTATGTTTCCCTTAATCTAGTTTCTATAGTTTCAAGTAAAATTCCTTTGATACTAACTATATCAACCCTAAATCTAATAACCCAAAGACGATGTATACTTTATTATGTTAGAATATGATATAAGGGATCAAATCACCAAGTATTGATCAGTTTAGTAGTCTTATAGAACCAAACACATACATGTTACCCATTTTACATTTGGAATAAAAAAATACAAATCATAGTAATGGAAAACATTCAACATCCTTGAAATCATTTAATGAATTCATCTTAATATCATGGGGAAAAGAAACAAGATAAGGGTATGTTAAAATGACCAGTAAGGGTTACATACATAGAAAGATATCATGAATCAATAATGAATAATCAATATGGAAAGGTAAATAAAAAAGAACACATTCCATTTAATCAATAACTTTACTATCTTGATTAGATAAGACATAATCAATATTAAAAGGTAAATAACTAAACACAAATTATATTTAATTAATAAAATGATAATGAAATTAATCCATAGATAATATTAATGAAAAAATCTCATGGATAATAATAATAACTAAATTATCATTGAAGGAAATTCTTAATTATTGGATATCATGATATCATGTATTATGGTACCTCTATTGTCAAGGCCGTTCACAAGGTAGTTTAAAACTATGGGTAAAAACCCATTTAATGCTAGCTTACTAATTTGCCTCATAAGACTACTAATACATCAAGGGGATATATATAACTGGGACCCACCAATAAATTAATTTCCAAATAATTTCTCATATATCAAATAACTAATTTAATTCTGGAATAATGTTCCTTATTATCAAATCTCCTTATTGAGCAAAGAGTACATATTTATCAATATTTCCCCAGATAATCAAATAACTATCAAAGTAAACACAATATGTAAAAATTTAATATGGTTTAGGAAATAATAATATTCAAGATATAAATAATATATATATTTTATAGAAATTTAATGTCCAATAACAAATTATCTCAAGAAAGTGATGTCTCAAGATAAAGTTAACAATAATAAAATTAAAAAAGAAATGAGAGGTGACCATCAATTCATTGGGAATATAGGTTTTTAAAATAAAACCTTGAATAAATTGGTATTCATATTAAATACATAAAATAGTCAGTATATACACCACATAAAAGTGAATAGGTTTATATTAACAAATGCATCTAAATGAAATAGAAATTGAGATGAAATCCCTTACCTCATGCTTCCTTTTAGTTGAAAGTGATTTAAACTCATGTATAATGGTTTTAATCAAAGTATAAATTTATAATATAACCATATTAATATTTATAATATCATATATTACATGTTTATAACATTTTACCACCCTTTTGTTAATAATATTTCATTATATCCATTGTTTCATGTGTTAATTTCCTTGTTTTGTCATACGTGTTTTGTCATGAAAGATCCAATTTTTGTGTATAGGATATATATAAATCATCTAAAGAATTATAATAATGGAATAAATATAATATTTACTCATTCAGTACATTTTTTGGTATCATTATTTATGGTTATATAAGGAAAATGAATCCCATTTCTTTGTGGATACGGTAAGCTATACATACACATGAGCGACGATATAATTTCTCAATGGGTGAAAGGGAAAGGAAGTGATTGATATATTGATTTTAAAAAATAAACATCATGTAATATATTGAACTTATATTCATTATATTTATCCTTATTTCCTATAATTTAAATAGTAAGTGAAAAATGAATCACATCACTTTGCAAGGCAGTAGTCCGCCGTACACACGAACGACATTATCGTATTTTAAAAGGGATAAAAAGTAAGAAGGTATATTTTATATAATGATTAAATAAGTATAATAATATCATAAATATTATATATATATATATATACAAATTAAATCCATAAATATATACAATCATGAGATGTGTTGGTGGAAAATGAGTTACATCAGTTCGTAAGGCGGTAATCCACTGTACAGACGATAAATGATTTTGTTTCCCATTTTATAAAGGAGGAGACAAATTAATATTATGATATAAAAAAATCACATATAAATATATGGGATATATAATTTTTATTATATTGTAAGTTTTAAGACATAATTAAAGGTGTAAAAATAAGAAATAAAGAGAAAGAGCTTCATTAAGACAATTACCTTCTCTTAGAGAAACCTCATTTAGATCTCCTTTTAAGGAAAATAGGGTTTGCATTTTTGGAAGAAAAGAAGCTCAAGAATATGGATAAATATATTTTGGATATGTTTTGGTAGGTTTTAGTCTATCCAAATGGCTTTATAGATGTTAATAAGTGAAGGGAGGGAGTGGACTTTTGTAAGTGTGGAGGGTCACACATGGATTTGTTTAAAATATTAAAGTGTACACACATTTTTCACACATCATGAGGATCAAAAATGATAAATTATAGAAAATTATCGGTGTTAAGGTATAAAAATGTCCATAAAATTGGATTTTTACAAGTTTTAAATCATTTAAACCTGTATCTTCTCAGTTTAACCCCCGGTAAACTTGTTTTCTCCTTAACCATGATAATTAATTTTTACTATTTTCACTATTCATTATGGTAAAAAATTAAGTTTACCATATTAGATAATATATATTATTATGATTCCAAATATTTAATCCATTTTACAAAATTTAATTCATATAAGTTTAGGTATCCAATATAAAATTAAACCCACTGACGTGTCGAAAAAAGTTGTTTTCCAAAGAAAAACGTTCAAAAGTGTAAAAAGTTTTGATATCAAAATTCAATATGAAATTGATTAAAATGAAATAATATAGATTAATAAATATGTAATTTAACTAGTTTAAATTTTAAAACCATATTAAAATAAAATGGTTCTTATAAATTATTTAAACAAAAAAGATGTTTTTAATAAAAAAGAAATTTTTTACTATTCAATAAAAAATAAAATTTTTCAAAAGAATCCCAAAAATTCACCCTAAGATAATTTTTACATGATTATTTCAAATATTAAGTTTATTTTTTCAAATAAATTTTATAAAAGTGGGAATAATTTATTTTAAAATATGTGTAAAAAATATGACGAAACCATTTTCTTTTAAAATATAGTTTTTCAAAAAACATTTCCTTTTCCATTAAAATGTTTTTTATTTTATTTTTAATCAATATATATCCACTGAATTTATTTTATACATGTGTAAAACATATATTTTTTTAATAATTTATTTATTCTTTAATGGCTAGGTTATAAGGGTCATGTTTAAATAATAACATTTTAATGGAGTATTATGTTCCATTTAAAGTCACGGTTGCGTATATCAAAATTTATTGAAGGAATTAAATTTATTCTAAAAGTAATATATTGTAAATTATTAGGGAGTTACAATATGAAATATGATATTTGTTTTTTCTTTTACAATGACTTTGGTTTATTACATGGTTAAAATCTTAAATTTATATGTTGAATATAATTTAAACATATTAGGTATTATAATTATGATGGTATTGAGGTATGACTTGATTAAAGAAGAGGGGGTAGAGGGGATTTAGGTTGGATTTTTCATGTCCTGGTATAATGGTAAGTGAAATTACTAGGATCATATCCACTAGACCAGGGGTTATCAACTAACAATGGGGTATTTTCAAAAGATAAAGGGATGCATTACATATATATGTAAAATATAACTTGAAATCATGAAACAACATTCACTATAAAATAAATGGAATAAATGAGTAGTTTCACATATTAATTTATAATAAGAACCTCCTTGATATAATGTAATGTTTTAAAAATCAAATCAATGATATATAACAATCAAATTCCAAATATATGATAACTCGAACAGTAATGACCTGAGGATGGTAATAATAGTGATAAATACCTGACAATAGACAACACATCTATCAACCATTTACAACCTCTATGATCATCCTCCAATTATATTTTCTAATTTGTATAGGGACTAGGTGAACAACAACTAAGTGATCTTATAGGGGTGAGCATAATAATACATAGTATGGTCATACCAAGATGTGTGGTAACCCCATGACCATATAATGTCTACAAAAATCAATAATAAATGATGTGTAGAAATACCAATGACACTATATTTCATCATTATACATACAAATAATCATTAATATTCCTAGTCAAAATACCCACATATCACTTTTATCATTCTCACAAAGTAAAATGTTTTCTTTAGAAAACAATAATAATATAATCTCATAACACTTTATAGATTTTTAACCCAATAATTTAATCTAGATTCACCAATCATGAGATTATATAAGGAATATATGTCTACACCTATCTCTAAAGTTGTTATAAAAAATTCCCCAGGATCAATTTTTTTTGGTTTTATTATATTGACAATGAAGTGAAAGTAATATTAAATGATTCCTATTTATTCAAGAGGAGTCTATTTATTAATGGATATAATAGTTTTGGACCATATTTGGTGTGGTTTGAAGGTATTATGGAAACTCTATTTGAGCATCAAGTAGTGAAATTTGACTAAGTCTCAATTGCATAAGGATCATCCTATCCTACGTAAAAATTATCTTAGGCAACATAACCATGAATCTTATCTATGAAAGAATCAATATCCTCTATATAACCATCATATTAGGAAACTATAATAATAAATGGGAGTTTCATAACCATCATCTGCATAAACATGATTTGTGTAACCATCATCTGCATAACCATGGTATGCATAAACATCATGGGATCTATGTAAACATGATATGCTACATAATCATAATTTCTTATTGAATTATTTAGAAAATATAAAATGACAAGATTTAAAATTATTTTCATTTATAATATAAAATTATTTTTTGTGCATGGATAAACTCAAGTAGAGATTCAAGGGAAGATTGAGGAAAAATATTTCTATGATTGTAATAAATGTTAAAATGTGTTTTTGTGATATTTTTGTGTCTATGAAACATGAAAAAAAATATTTAACGCGATGAGATGTGAATATTTTTACATTATAGTGATGTGTTCATTTTTAATTCATGATGTTTATAGATATTTTTAAGTGTTAAGTTCTACCATTTTAGGAAATATGTATGGAATTTTACAATGGGATAAAATCATGGTGTTAAAATTAGAGGTTATGTAAAATGTGGAAAGCTAGAAATATTTCCCAAAATATAAAATGAATAGAAAAGTAAGATAGGTTTAGAAAAAGGTGGAGTCCTTGATCTAAAGAGAGAGAGAACTTTTCCTACATTCAAAAGTATCAATAGTTAAAATTTGAAGCATCTAGTGTACTTCTAGAAAAGGAGAATAAGTTTTTTCCTTGAATTTTATTATTGACATATTCTTGTGTAAACATTCAGTGTGGGGAATTCCAGGAAGGTAGAACAAAAACAAAGTGAGGATATGTTCTAATCCTTGAATACCAAAATATTAAAGAAAACAAGGAGGTTATTACAAGAGTGTGTTGACATTATATTCTTTTTTTACTATACACTAAAGTGATACACCAACCAGATGTATTTTTATCATCTACAATTAGTAGATAAAAACAGTTCATAGAAATAGTAGTTAATTTCACTATGGAGAATATTAGTGAGGTGTTCATCTATTTTGAGGGTGGTAAACCTATAGGGCTAGTGTATCCTCTCAATAAATAAAAATATAAATATTTAGTATCTTTAGTACAAATAAACATTTTCATGCACACTCTTTGGATTAACCTATTTGGGTGAGCCAAGTAAGATTTCCCATTTCCTTTATATTTATTATATTATGACTATAATAAATATAGAGATAAGTGTTCCTAATAAATACATAATAAGGTAATTAATAAAGTAAATTGTTAATTAACACACCACAATTCACCCCCTCTCAAGCTGTAATCCTTATCGGGGAACAAAAAGTTGCGTCATAGATATTGTTTCTTTGTAAAGTTCTCTCTCTATGAGGCTTGATAACGACATTAGTGAATAAGGGAATTACTATTTTTTAAGGTATAAAATTCCATATATGAAGAAAATTAGGTGCAACATTACTTTTAGTCACTAGAAATAGATGTATATATGGATGCAATTCATATAATATTTATAAGTATAGAAACTGGAGTATTGATAGAAAAAGATCACAAATTTTTGGATGCAGAATCCAATGTAATCAATTACTTAGGGAGATATTTGGCCTACCACATCAAAAAAAAGTTTATGTCATGAATTTTTTTCATTCAATGTAGGAAAATATCATTAATATTTATAAATTACCAATAAAATTTTGAGAAAATAAGATTAAATTATTGTGGATCAAGTATACAAATCTATGAATGACATTGAATGAGAAAATAAATGCATTTTTTGATTGAGTTAATTCACTTATGTAAGAATTCCATGGACTTAGAGAGGTCATAGATGATGTGAAATTTTTTAAAATAATCTTGAGAATATTATCACCATGTTTCAATTGAAATTTTTTGGTGCTCAAAGATGGATACCTCAAAGAGGTAATATTGTAAAACATTCATTGCACAATTTTGGAATATGAAATAAAGGATAAGGATAATGAATCAATGCCAAAATAATTTTACCAGGAGATAACATTTAAGTCTATAAAGAAATTTTTAGTTAAATAATAACCTAATTATGAAGAATTTGATGAGATGATTTCATTTATTTCCTATAATATATAAAAGGAAAAAAGAGAAGTTCAAGGGAAAGTAACCACTCATATATTTCTGATTTGGAAATACAGGGAGTATTACTACTGGGTGTCCCAAGAAATTATAGGAAAATTAAAAGGAAGAATAACCCAAAAGGAATCCATTCAAAGGCATGAAAAATAAGTGGATACGAAACAATGAATTATTTAATAAAAATTACATTCTATCTAAATAATAATAGGAATAATAGGAAAGTTAAGTAGATAAGGTTGAGGGATATATATACCTCAGTGATGAATTACTCATGGATTTTGTATAAAAGTAGAAAGAGGAAAAAAACAATAATGAATACACTATAATTGAGTGAAGAATTGATCATGAAGTTGATCTTGAAGAAAAAATTTAAAATATAGACATCTAGAGATCTAAAAAAAATAAATATAATGGTTTTTACATGACTCTAAGCTTTATATTCAACAATAATAATTGGAGAAGTCATAATTGAATGAATAAGTTTAAAAACATAATTATAGAAATTCTAAAATATTAGAAAAATAAGTTGAGTTGAGGTTGAAGGTTAAAGAACATGACCACATGATTGATGGGATAACTAATTCAGTGAAAGAATGGGTTAAAATAATTATTAAAGTTGAATGAGAAGTCATGATGTGGCTATAGAAGTTTAATGATCAAGAAAGACTACTCACTCTTGATATGTAATCAGATAGCATAAGTGCATCCATAACTAAGGATATGTGTGGGGTGTCTAATAAAGAAAATTTTTCTATTCCATGAGTTTGGTGGTTAAGTTACAATTAGAATCTAGTGATGGAACATGATAAAAAAAATAAATCAGTGGTTGTGAATTCATAATACTATGTTCCTACACCCCATAAGAAGATTTAGTTACATGATACTCACTAAACTATTGTCAATATTGAAAAGGAGGAAAATAAGACACCAAATATTAGGTGTTATTATTTTGGGAATTTAGGACACACCCAATATATATTTTCCATCACAAGATGATACTTTAGGGAAAAATAAAGACAAAAAATATGAGTATATTTTCATACCCTCAGTATGATTATAATGGGAACTCCAATTACTGTAATGGTTTTGGAAAAAATTCAATGATTTATTTTCTAAATCATAAACAATATACCTAAATAAAACCAAATAAGTATAAGGAAATATTTATAATCAACATCAAGAAAGATAAACACTCAAAAACTTTTATAGGTTTTGCAAGATGAGGAGGAAAATAATGATATGGAGGTGGATAAACCTTTTTATTCAGAAAATAAATAAAAATAATTGTCATGGATGGATAAGGGAATAGATAAGAAGGAAAAAATTTCTAAAATATCCTTAGGATCAATAGAGGTTTGAAACATAGATATTGAAAAGATAGTAAAATTTCTATATGATGAGAAATCAAGACCCTATCACCAACATGAAATATACCAGAGATAGAGTTATTTACTTCATCAATGATGATGGGATAAATATTATTTGTTCCAAAAAATACAAGAAGTAATCTACTGAGTGTAAAACAGTTGTGTGATTCAAGACAAGCAGTGTAATTCAACAAGAAGGCAAAAATTGTCATAGGAAGGGATGGATAAATTTTTCTCCAAGGAAGATGTATTAAAGGTAATTATTATATCATTAGTGAAGAAGATATGTGTATACTGTCCAAAGAAGAAGAAAACAAATTTTATAAAAAATTATTTGTTAATATTAGATAAACGTACTTGAAGAACATGGTGGATAATGCGGGAGATTTATATTTTCTAAAAATATCATATGATCACACTCAGTTGTGTAATACTTTTAAAAAAGTGAAGGTATTATGAAAGACCTACAAGAAAAAGAAAGGGAAATAAAAAAGGTTTATCAAGATAGTTAATGTGGATGTTTGAGAGATGATGAAACTAAAATCCACATATAGAAAAATACATTATGTGTTTTTCATTTATGACTATAAAAATATGGAATGTTTGATGGTTATTTCTCAAAAATAGGACCTGTTCGGGTGCATCACTCGCTACCAGAGACTGGAATAGAATTATTTTGGATAAAATATTCAAAAGTTCCAGAATAATAATATTATATAGTTTACCAATACTAATGTGGAAAAGTACCCTGAACATAATGGAGTATCGAATCCAGTGTTAATGGTAAGGACTCCTATAAAAATGAATTCATTAAGAGGAGGAATCATATTATCAATAATATGGTTTTTAAAATTCTTATTGAAAATAATTTACTAGGGAAGTTTTTAGTAAGAATAATTTCTCACCTTAGTGAACATATCTAATTGGTGGTTATTTTATTCAAATAAAGAGAATACCTCCTATGAGATATGGTATGGAAATATACCAACACTCAATAATTTTCAAGTGTTCAGAATAAAATGTTTTATTCTCAATAATGATAATCATTATAATTTTAAGTGTCATGAGAATTGTGGTATTTTCCTTGAATAATAATATAAAAGTAAGGAATATAAGTTCTATAAAAAATTTATTAGGAAAATTTTGGAAATACAAGATGTAACCATTGTTGAAAACGAGTAGAATTTGTAAACTGATGATCATGTTTTATAAAAAAACAATAAATAAAATAAGGAATAAATTGATGATAAAGTAAGAATCTATAAGGGTGTTTAAGGGGTTGTGTACGAATTAGATGAAAGAACAAATGATGAGGAAAATTTATTAGAAAAAATAGCTCCAACCTAGAAACTCAATTGGGCCAAAATCAATGACAATAACATTATTGGTAACTAGAAAACCCCAGTTCAATCTAGAAGAACGAAGGATCATTAAAACAATTTTATTTCTCAAGTGAAACCTAAATATTAGTAGTGGATACTTTAGATGAAATTTGGGTCAAGGCAACACATGAAGATACTGAAAAAATTGAAAATAACTTGACTTGGGAAGTTATTCAAAAACCAAAGAATAAAAACATCATCAATACCAAATGTGTTTTTTATAAAATAAACTCAATTATGATGGCTACCTGATAAGAAACAAACAACATCTAGTGTAAAAGGTCTATTCTAAAATATTAGGAATTTATTATTAGATATTTAAGTGTAACGGATCTTAAAATTCTATAAAACGGATATCAAATAATCATTTGTGAATGAATTTCTTGAAGATGAGGTTTATACTAAACAACCAAATGGGTTTCTTATTGATGAAGATGAAAATAATGTGTACCAATTAAAGAAGGTCTTATATAGATTAAATAATGCACTAAGAGATTTATACTCATGAATTTATCAACATTGGAATAAGATCAAATTTTAGATAGGTGATGTTGATCATAATCTATACATCTAGACGGAAAATAATTAAAGGATGTGGGTGATTATTTAAATGAATTAAATAATTTTTGGAGGATTTAATGAATAATAATATAAGATGTTATTAAAATACATGAGATGTAAATTAGAGATTAATATTATTGGTGAGTTAACATTATTACTTGGATTATTGGTGGTTCAATGGAATAAAGACACATTTATTTCTCAAACAAATTATTTCAAAGTGGTGATAAAATGTTGGAAATGGAATATTAATGGCCAATGATGAATATGAAGGAGTCATGAATGAAATTATAAAAGGATGAGGATGTAAAAGAGGTTGATGTGACCCATTATAGTCATATTATTAGGTTTTTTGTATTTTATACCCACTAGACTAAATATAATGTTTTCTACTTTCTAATATTCCCACTATAAAAGCTACCCTAAAGAAATCCATATTCAAGATATGAAAAGAATAATTCATTATACCAGTCACACAATGGGATCTAAGCCATTTTATTATAGAAGTTCAAAACAATAGTTTTTGGATTATACAAATGTAGATTAGGTAGGTTCAGTGGATGACTGTAGGTCAATATATAGAGGCGTATTCACTCTTGGTAGTTATTATATCTCCTAGCTAACAAATAAGAAATATTTTATCAATTTAATCATGGTAGAGGATGATTATATAGAATCCACTCAATCTTGTAATAATTTGATATAGAATGTTTTCAATGAAAGATCATTATCACCCAAAAATTGATTACATGGGGTTGAATTGAATGAAATCACTCACATTGGGTGAATTATATTCGAATGGTATCTAGAGGGTTATGATCGTGAAACCTAAAACACCCCACAACTCTTATATCCATAAAAAATCATGGATATACTTTCTAAAGGAAAGAATTCATTATGGAACTTATCCAATGAAACTTAATAACTCACATTGGTCAAGTGGATGAGAAGTCGGGATAATCACACCCTTTTAGGGGAACTATTTCCTATTCTAGGACTCTCTTAAAGATTTAAGATATGTTCAAAAATACCTCATTCATTCCCAAGTATGTATATGTAGATCACACAGAGTTAGAGACCAATTATGAACATGCATGGGTTTAAAATCATCTGTTTTTATATGAGGTTATCTATTGATAGGGATATCTATACATATCCGAGGTTATCCATCAATGGTACACTTTTATGGAAAAATTATCGATTGTTTGTTCTTTTATTAGGATGATGTTTGTTTTAAGCCATGCAGTGAGGCACTCTGGAGTTTATTTTCATTAGGGAGATGAAAATTATTTTTATATCTGGATTGAACCCATTTAATGTGTTTTTTACATATCCAAGTTTAAGGAATCTAAAATTACATAGTTTGGCGCCACTTAATAGTACACATCACCTTTTAAGGTTGTGTAATGTAGACCAAACCCTATAGTTTAACAACACGTGACAATGATGTCTATGTGAAAGGTTCTTGGTCAAGGATAGTGTGGGACTTACACTGAGGTGGTTTGAGGGACCTGGAACACATGTGGTCCTCAGGTGGATATAACTTCATTGAGATGGACTAAAGAACATTAGAGTGAATTTGGGTGTTGTGTTTTGATCTTTTTGAGGCTTCCTATGTATCTCAGTTAGTTGGGAATCAAAACCCATGTAGTTTGAAATGGGTTGGGGCCTACACCTATGAAGGAGGCCCATTTGAGGTGACATTATTGGGGATTAAACTTTAAAGGATTCGCATTGAACATGATTTGGGATTATATTGTATAGGAGGTCCAGTTTATTATTATTGGGGATTACACTGTATAAGAGGCCCATTTTAATAGAGGTTGGGGCTTATATATATAGATAAGGACTATTTTAAGGTTTGGAATTATATGTATTTCATGATCACCAATAACATGTAAGACCACATGAGTCATGATCGATGTGAGAAAAAAGAGGAATAAGTAGATATAAAGATCGCATAATCCATTCAATCCATTGGTGGATGAGGTTTAAAGCCCAAAGGGAGAGAGAGAGAGGGATTTGAATGTTCCCATCTCCTCTTTTATCATGGTATCCAGGATAGTCACATCCGATGACCCATCCCACTACATCCTATCCCCAAAAATAGGAGAAAGAGTTCCGCCTGCCCCAAGAAAGACTAGAGGATTACTCCAAGAGGGTTTCCCATGGATATTTAGGGATTAATCTTATATGGATTCCCATTTAAAATTTTGGTAGTCATATCAAGATCATTGCATGAGGAATATTGTGATTGATGCATAAGGAATATCATGTTTATTAGAGGTTGAATCCTATGTTTATCATATAATGTATACTACAGTTTAAAGTCATATTTCTAAAATGATGGAATCACAATTTAATTTCATGTCCTAGGGACTATGGTAGAATAGTTTAATGTCATGTTGCAGTGGTGAGTTCTGTACAGTTTAACATAATGTTGGCAGGAAAAATAGGAGAAAGATTTATATCAATGGATGGTGTGGGACTTATGCAAGAGAGGAACTTTCTGGTTCAACTTGGAATAGGTGTCAGGTGATAATATTTTAGGAGTTTCATGAGGAATGTTTCGATAAATGATATTATATGGGGTGGATGTTAGAGTCATATAAGGCGGAACCCAAAATTTCTAAGAAGGTGGTATACAAAGGATATTCTATGATGGGTTTGGATACATAGGATCTGGCCATATAGAATCTTCCACAAAGGATAATCCATGAAGTAGACTGCAAAGAACCATCCTTAGATTGGGGGTCCGTATAGGGTCCATCTACGAAGCAATTTATTCATTAGTGGGATCAGAAAATAATACCTCATGTCGCAAAAGACACTGCCTCTGCATAGAATCTTTTATAAAGGGGATTTCTCATATGGTTTGTAGGATGGGTTATGAGAAGGGCCACTTTCATTTGGTTTGTGTGATGGAATTTGTAAAGTTCTTCAGGCATGGGATTTCTCCCTTACTTTCTCCCAGTATTTCATTCATCTTCCCCTTAGATCCCCTCTCGAGTTTTTATAGAGTAGTGGTGCAACTGACTACTAGGTTATATAGTCATGGTGGGCCTTTGGGCTTCTATTTTTAGGATCCCAGGAAGAAAACCTAGGACCATGAACAATATTTTTCATGGAGGATGGAAATACTCACCCGATCCTGGAAACAACTTAGTTTCATTTGAAGATTCCATCAGTACCGTCTCTTCCCATGAATGATTTTGTTTGTGGGTGATGGTGGTTAGTTGGGGTGGAAATCATTATTAGTATCTAAAAACAACTTTTTTTTTCGGGTACTAGTGGTATTATCACATCCCATGAATGAATTCATTCAAGGGGTGACTCTCTAAGTGGTAGAATGAAATGCAGAGTGGCAGTCCAGATAGCGATTTTTACAATGTAGACCCAAAACTTCATTCGTTCCTTCATCCCCTTTTAACATTTTCTTATAATTATTCTTATGGGTTTATTCCTCCCATTAACTAAATTGATGGAATTATTTTCCTCCTTGCATGTAGATATTTCCAAACCCAACATGGATAAGATAAAATTATGAAGACATTATGTTGGAAGTGGACTCTCCAATTCCCATCAAGTGTGAAAACTTGAGTTCCATAAATATCAGTAAAAATACCATTAATTATTTAAATAATAAGTATATCAAGATCAAACAACTTTTTCTCAAGGATAAGGTTGAACACATAATTCTAAGGTTGGTGTATGTGTCTACTAAAGATAAAATTGATGATATAATGACTAAGGAACCATCTAACACATTTTTTAAGGAATTAATAGACTATTGGGGTTCAACATAATCCCTCCATCTATATGATTTGGACTTTGGACCCCCAATCCCTTATTGAAATTTATTTTCTTGAAAGGTATAATTTATTTCTAGAGTTTAATGTGTAAAATTTTAATTTTCTATTATGAAATTTTAGAGAAGTAGTATTTGGGTTCATTTCCAAAGGGGGATAAGTGTTCACTAAAAGTAATTAAAAGTAGAAGAAGTGAATATGTTGCGAAAAAGAGACATTTATTTTAAAGTTTCATTAGGGGGAGAAGTATTTGTTATAATATATAAAGTGATTTTAGATCAAGGTCTTGTGTTTATGAGGATATTTTCATTGATTTTTTTTCTCACACTAAGCATGGATCATGTGGGGTTAGAGTTGTAGATTAGTGATTAATTTCCTCAAAAACTGAATAATGGACATTTATATTTTGTTTTTAGGATAAATCTACTTATTTTATAAAATTTATAAGGTGAATAAGTGTTCAATTAGTTTTGAAGTGTTATGGGATGGTCAATAAACACAAACAGGGAGACTGTTAGAAAAAAACCCATAGGTGCACTTTTATGCGATGTGTTTGTTGAAAATAAAGTGTAAGTAATATTTAATGTGGCCTATGTATTCTTGTAGGTTATATTTATTAAATAATGGGAGATATTTGGATTGGATCTGGTGTTGTTTGAATAAATTTTGGAAAATATGGTTGAGCATAAAATTATGAAATTTTTCTAAATCTGGGCTATGTAAGGATCATCCCATCATCTCAAGCTACATAACCATGAGTATTATCTAAATAAAAATAATTCACTTTTATTAAACCATCATATCATTGAATCATAAGTAAAAATAGGATTTATGTAACCATCATCTATGTAAACACGGTTTGAGTAACCATCATATTCATAACCATGGTCTCTGTAAGCATCATGGGCTCGGTATAAACATGATCTGTGATGTAAGAATAATTACATAGTGAATTATTTGGAAAGTTGTAACCTGTAGCATTATGAATTATTTTCATTTATAATAACAAATATTTTTTGTACATGGATAAATTCATTATAATATTCAATGGAATATTGAAACTAAATATTTATATGATTTTAATATATGTTTAAGGGTGAGTTTGTGATATATATTTTTCCATGAAACTCACCAAGAAATATTTAAAGTGGATATGTGGAGTTTTTTAGTATAGTGATGCATCCATTTTTAATGAATGATTTGTATAAATATCTTATAGTATTGAATTATAAAAAATTATACAGCATGGATGAAATATAAAAATAACACCCCTATCTTAAACGACCCATAATTACATGATTTATAACAAGGGTCTCACTTTATTACATTTTTAGGTTAGTTTTAGTTTATAGTTTTATAGAATTAAGAAAATATATTACATAAATATATACAATTCCATTAAATATCCAATTATTTACACAAAAACTAGATTCTTAGTTCAAATTCATATTTCATTGATGAAAAACTTGATTAATTCATGAAAATTTTCTTTATTCAAAGCTACACAACTAGAAAAAATGGTTATTTCCACGGTTCAAAACCATAAAAACAGGTCTGAAAACCGTGGTCGTAGCCTACAGACACGGTTTCACCCAACCGTGGGCACTATCTCCATGGAAGTATGGTCTGACCTATTTTCATGGATTTCTAAAACATGACAATAGGCCTCCAAATTTTCCATTGTGGCAGTTTACATATAGCTATGGTTTAAACCATGGAAATATCCTAAAAAATATGTACCCAATAGGTTTCTATCCCTGCACCTCCGCATTTCATATCAGCGACCTCACCACTATACTATAGAAAAATTTGAGTATATATATTATGATATATATATATATATATATATATATTAATAAAAACCATGGAAATGGCCTCAAAACCGTGGAAATATATCTTCCTGTAATGTTTTTGGGTGGGAATTTTTTTCCCACAGAAGCGTGGGAGACCTATAGCCACGGTTTTGAAAAACCATGGCTATAGCCCTTGAAAAAAATGTCTAATATACACAGTTTTTAAAACTGTGGCTATAGCCCACATAAAACTAACCTATAGGCACAGTTTCAAAATCGTGGCTATAGGACAAATAACCGTGGCCCTAGGCACCTATAGCCACGGTTTTAAAACTATCGCTAGAGGTCCATTGTAGTAGACTATTTTTCTAGTTGTGCTAGACTTTATAATAGTTCATACCCATCCTTAATCCCTGTGAAAAAACATTTAAACATTTGGGATGATAAAAATAGCTCATAAGGGATATAGAAATAAATAAAATCCATTAAAATTTATAAAAACCCATAGGGAAGTATAAATTTTTACATAATAAAAATTTGAGCTCAAAATAATCATTCACCTACTCATGAAATAAACTTAAAACACAAATTTTTTCATAATTTTTTAAGAAATCATAAAGGAAAAATCATAATTCATGGAAGCTTTACCCTAAAAACAAACCTTCACATTTATAAGATCATATAATTTCCTTTAAATCATAAACTCAATGCTTACCTTTTGAAATAAAAATATTTACATTAAATACCATTTTGAATTATAGAGAAAATATTTATAAAAATCACGACATCATACATTTATTATATAATTACCTAATAGGAAAATTTCTAGAATCCCTTATGAGTAACTTATATCATTTAACTCCATCACTTCATAGTATTAATTAACTCAATAAAAATTCTCTTAAGAAAAAATTATATTAGTTAAATCTTCTACCTTACCCAATGAATTTTAGGGATTTTATAGAACCACCCATCATATAATTAACATATACCCATAAGGGTTTGGGTTCACTCCACATTTCCACTTTCATCAATAATTCCCATGTGACATGTTTTAAAATAAAAAACATTTAATAACATGAACTTTTCATGAGATCTTGTAATAAAAATATATGATAACTTGAAAATTTTATCATATCTTATATTTTTTTTGATATATTTAACTTTTCATATTAGAAACCATAAAATTTTCACTTTAACTCATAAAAAACCACTTTCCATTATCTCATAAAAACTATAAGAAATATCCCTTTCTTTTGAAAATATTTGAAAAATAAAAATTTCAAAAATAATTATTTAATTTTATTCTTTAAAGAACCATGGAAAAATATTTAGGAATATTAATAATTAATAAAGTACATTATGTTCATAAAATCTATTGATTTTATATACATTAAAAACATTATTTTTTCACTTTGGTAAAAAGAGTCAAAAGTGACCCATTCTGAAATAATTTAAAAGATACCATTTTAAAACCATTATAATGGGGAAATGAGAGATAAATATATCCTTTCATAATATTTTAATAACATTCTTAAAACATTTTAAATAACCAATACATGGAAGGGAAATATTTTAACAAGATAATTTTAAAACAGGATTTTAATGAAATTCTCTTACCACTTTGGTAACTTTTGAATTAAAAATACATTGAAGAATATAATTTTTAAAAATATTTTTAAAACACTTTAATAACATTAAATTAATGATAATATACATCCAAATGGAAGAATATACAAAAAAAATAAAACATGTGTTGAAAATGGAATAAGCCTCAAATAATGGAAATTGAGATAAGAAATCCCTTACCTGGAGTTTGAGTCACCATGTACATTTTTTAACTCCAGTATAATTATTTACCTAATAAATATATATTTTAGGTTTGTTAACTTATCCAAATATATTTTATTTCATTTATTAAAATGTATTTCATTGTTAATAAATTAATTAAGTTCATGGTTGACGTTTTCAGGATGTTCGATTTATAATCCCAAAACAACTTGGTAAGTTGACCAAGGTAAAATGGCCCACGGTTCTATCATCTACAGAATAATAAACTTGAAATATATAAAATTTTTATACATTAAATACAATTTTATAATCATCCATGTAAGATGGTCATGTAAAATGAGTCACATCGCTTCTTAGAGGTGGTAGTCCACACTTATGCACGAGCGATGTTATGATTTTCCAATAGATGGAAGGGATGTATGGTAAGTAATTTATTATAATTAAAAAATAATAATTATTTAAAGAATATAATATATACTCCTAAAATCCATAATAATTAATATCCTTTTGGGGTGGTTATGAAAAATAAAACACATTAATTCATGGTGGTAGAAGTCCATACGCAAACATGAGTGGTATTTTTATTTCATATAGGATAGAAAAGGAGATGAAATACGATTATAAAATAATAATAATAAAATTAAATTATATTTAATATAAAAATTTTATTATTTTTTCATGGTTTAATAATATTTTAAGGTTGTGGAAAAAATAAATTAAATAACTCCGTTAAAAGTTATACCTCTTTAAAAAATATCATTTGGATTACACCATAAGACTTCTAGTATTAGCTATTTGGTGAGAATGGGACCAATAATACATGTGAAGGATGGTGGGTAATTTATTTTCATAGTTATTTGTTAATATAAATTGCTAAATAGGTGTGAGTAAGGGAGAATATTAGATACACTTTTTTAAGTGAGGTAGGTGGAAAACTTGTAAATACAGAGAATATTAATTTATAATATGTGTTCAAATCATGAACAATAGATCCTAAATATCTTATATTATAAAATAATGAGTATAAGGTATAAATATAATAAAACAATACATTTTATATAGGTTTATTTATCATTTTAAACTATATATTATGGTTTAACCCATCGTTAACCATGTTTAACCTTAACCATTGTAACACATTTTTTAATCTATATGGGTCATAAATGTAATTTAAAAAATTTAAAGTTTTACATAAATGAAAATTTAATAAAATATTATATAAATTTCCATCCAACCAAGTCAATATAGTATTTTTATAAATTTATAATGATTTAAAAATAAATTTTAATCATTAAATACCATTTAAGGTCATTTCCAGGACTATTCATATATCTTGACTTTAAAGGAATAGAGATAACTATGTAATTAAAATATAAACTATTTAAAAATAAATCATACATTATAATTATTCAACAAATTATTGGGAAAACATAATTAAATAAAAATATATCACTTTTAATATTTTTACAATAATTTATTTGACTTTTACACTGCTTTCACAAGTACTGCATCAGAATTGCATAAACATTCATATAAATTATACTATCATTAAAATTAAAAATAAATTAATATCTTAATTTTTTTTCATCTTAAAAAACCATTTATAATCATTAATATATTCTTTTTTATCCCTATTGCAACATATTAGAGATATTAAGATAGCGAGAGTGGCATTTTGTAATATTTCATAACTTAAAATATTATAAAGTCCATAATCAAAGTAAAGAAACCTTAAAATTATATATTTTTGAATTCATTATGGTTACGGTTTAATTTGTCCCATTAAATGGTATAAATTCAAGTTTTAGGTTTATTTTTAAGACCTTATCCCATATTTTTAACCTTAATTATCCTCTTTTACTCAATACCGTGGTGGTAAAATTTAACCATGGTTACTATTCATTATAAATAAAAATTAAATTGAACTATTTAAATTTTTTAACCCCCCTGATTCCAAATATTTTATCTATTTTTAGTAATTCAATTCTTAAAAATTTCATAAATTGGTTTTAATATAAGTGCATGAAATAAAAAAAAAGTTTTTAGAAAATTGGATTTTAATGAATCAAAATGAACTTGTACCAAAATAAAATATAATATTTATTTATATGAAATTATTTATATTTTTTTAATAAAATTCATCTTATTTTACTTTATAACAAAATCCAAAATATAATGATACTTTTAAATTACTTGATTTAAAGAAAATAAATGATAGTTTTGAAGAGATCGACATTTTTCACTATTCACTAAAAAATCATTATTTTTAGAAAAATCACAAAACATCATCCTAGTAATATTATGGAATAATGATTTCAAAAATAATTTCAGTTTTTTTGAAATAAAATTATTAAATGTGTATAAATTAATTATCATATCTGCACACAAAATGAAATAAAATCCATTTTTGAAGAAAATGTATTTTTAAAAAATAAAATGGCTTTATTATCATTTATTTTATAGTAACCATAATTAAGTTAATATTAATTAATTAAATTGAGTATATAGTATAATTATTTAATTTTAATAATTTATCAATAGTGATTATTTTAATCTATTAAGATAACAACACATCACACACATAAAAATAGTTTTATGAAAAATATCACTTTTACCTTGAAAGAATTTACCTTCATTTAAAATGAATTAATAATAAATTTAAGATATATTATAATTTTTGTTAAGGAAAATTTTATACATATATTTCAAAATATGGTTATTCCTATCAATACCCGCCAACTAAACAACTAGGTCATAATGATCATATTTAAATAATAATATTTTCATAGTGGTTCATTTAAGCTGGGTATTGCGTTTACCACACAATATCAAATATATTTTTTAAATTAAATAAATTCTAAAATATTGGGGTGTTACATTATACCCCCTTAAATAAATTTTGTCTTTTTAATTTTATCTCATTTACCAAAAAATGGTTTAAGAAATTAAAAAAATAATTTCAATTATTGGAATATAAAACACATGATCGCAAATAATTTTTTTAATGTTTTAAAATACATTTGTTAAAAAACAACATAATAAAAAGGTATAATAAAATATACTTTTGAAAATAAGAGAAGGTAAATATGAAGGCCACCTATAATAACACATATTTGGGTTCCTAAATAAGAATAATATTAGAGGGAACTAAAAGTATAGCCATGGAGGCGAAAAATAACATCCAAAGACTAAAAGAGAGTGATATATAACATAATCATTAGAATGTTAATGAAAAAACCCATAAATCACTAAGGGATAAATAAGACCATTAATTCATCATAAATTAAGGTAAAATGATATTTTTTTTATTTTTAGATCCTTTTCATAGAGTTGGGGGATTCATTTATTATCAACATAGAGAACATTATAAAATATAGTTAATTGATTTCATTCTATTTTAAAAGAAAAATTTCATCCATTGGTTTTTTGAATAATTTCAAATTCCATCTCTTCTCTTACTCAAAGAAATTAATATTAAAGATGAAGTTTTCATGCTTGAAGCACTAAAATTAACTTTTAACTGATCACAAGATCTGTAAAAGGATAAAAAGTTATTCTTCCTTTATTTATACATTAACCAAAAACATAATGAAAGCACAAGATATGATAATATACAATATGAATAACCTTCATATGAAGGAATAAAACATTAATCTCCAAATAATTAATAATAATATTAAAAGTTCTTCTTAAATTATTCAATAAATAACCAACCTTAAAACTATTTAAAATATTCCTGAACAAATTTAAAACCCAAAAATTAGATATATTAGATCACCTATTTTTTTGAGATCAATATAAAATTTATCTCTAAACAACATAAATCACTCATAAGGTTATATACAAAAAAGTATATGCCCTATCCATATAATATCCAAGATATGATAACATTTTCTATAAATAAAACAAATCACCATAAAGAAAAAATAAAATCATATATGATTTGAAAAGGTAATTCAAACTTTATTCAATAAATAAAATTAATATTTATATTCACCTTAATCATATAATGTTCCAAATATAGTGAACATCATTAGAAATTACTTTATTCACTTAGTTATAAAATCAATTTTCATTCCGAGGGTTATCTATAAGATAAATGATATGTTCCCAAAATGTAATAACCCTTTAATCCCAATTAACCATAATTACCTCAACATAAAATATTATCTTAAACCTAAAGGTTATAAGTACCTTTAGTCTTATTCCCACAAAATATTAAAACATTCTCCCTCAAATAACCTTTTAACTAAAACACAAGTTAAAAATAAGGATTATATATAACTCAAACTTTTATTAAAACTCAATAAATGTCTGACTAAGTAGTCCCATCATATGAAACCTCAAAAGAGGTATCTATTAAATTAAAATTTTGACCAACCTTAGACTTATTACCCTATTATGGTATCTAAAACTCTTAAAATATACTCTTATAAAGAATCCTAACCTATAAAGTTCTTTAATATTTTCCTCTTATACCAACTATAATTTCCCATAACTTAAAACAACCCATAATTATATGATTTATAAAAAGGGTTTCAATTTATTACTTTTAGAAGATCTTTTCAGTTTATAATTTTAGATAATTAGGAAAATATATTATATAAAAAAGTAAAAACTTTTACTCAATGTACATTTCGTTTCAAAAAATTGGATTCTTAAGTTCACAGTCCCGTTTCATTCAGGACACATTTTCTTTTTTCATAGATAATTTCCTTTATTCAGTTATAGACTTCATAATTATTCATACTCATCCCTATGACCTATAAAAAACATTTAAAAACTTGTATTAGTATAAAAATATTAGTAAAGGATATAAAAAAGGAAACATGGTAATCTATTTTTAATCTCATGAAAACCCATAAGGAAGTTTTCCTTTTTAAATAATAATCTTCTGATATAAAAATAATCATTCACATACTCCTGAAATAAACTTCAAAACCCAAAGTTTTCATAAAACATTTTTTAATTAATAATAAATAAAAACTTATAATTCATGAAATATTTACTATGAAAAAAAATCATTTCAAATTTATAAGAAAATAAATATTACTTTAAATTATAAACTCATTGTTTACCTTTTGAAATAAAAATATTTCCATGAAACCTCATTTACAAGTAAGATAAAACATATAGAAAAATTAGGGAGTTATAAATTCATCATATAATTACTTAACATGATAATTCCAAAATTAACTTAGGATTAAATTAAATTATTTAACTACATCACTTCATAAAAGTAATTAACTCCATCCATATCATCTTAGGAGTAAATTAAATTATTTAACTCTATTACCTAACCCAACGCATTGGAGGGATTTAATAGACCCACCCATTATATAATAGACAAATTCCTATAAGGTTTTGGGTTCACTCCCTATTCCCACTTTCATAAATAATACCCAAGTGTCATGTTTTAAAATAAAAATATTTAATAACTTGGACTATTAATCATATATTTAAGTCAAAAAATTTTATAACTTTAACTTTTAATCATATCTAAAAAAACATTTTACAATTTTCACTTTTTATCATAGAAACTAATTTTTTTTATTTCAACATATAAGAAAAAATAATTTCATTTATTTCAGAAAAAAATAGAATAAATATCTTATTCTTTTGAAAACATTTATAAAATAATTTTTTTATAAAACAATGGGAAAAATTTCTTCTTTTAAAAACTATAGAAACATGTAGATAAATCATTATAATAAATAAATGACATGTCAACAGGGAAATCTATTCATGTCGTATATGTTAAAAAACATTATTTTACACTTTCGTAAAAATATTCAAAAGTGAACTATTCCAAAAAAAATTAATAGATTAATTTTTAAATTTTTTTGAAGTGTTTTAAAGAACAAGTACATGTAAGATAAATATTTCTATAAAATAATTTTAAAATAAGGTTTTGAAGAAATTATATTACCAATTTTGTAACTTTTGAATCAAAAGGACATTGAAGAAGATAATTTTTAAAAGGATTTATAAACAACTTGAATATTAGTAAATTAATGAGAAAATACATCCATTTGGAAGTATATACAATACACAAAATAAATATTTGTTAAAAGTGGCATAAGTCTCAATGAAAGAAAATTGAGATGATAAATTTATTACCTCGAGTCCAACTCACCAAGTAAATTATTTAAGTAAATTATAATAAAACTATATTAATTATTTTCTTGATTAAGAACCTTTTTCAGGTTTATTAACTTTTTACAATCCATTTTATTTAATTTATTACCGTGTATTATATATCAAATAATAGATTAAGTTCAAGTTTGAAATTTTGAGAATATTATGTTCATAATTCCAAAAATAACTTTGGTAGGTTAAACTTGGTTAAAGGATTAATAATTACATCATATAAAAAATGTTAGTCCTGAAATATTTAACATTTTTATGCATTAAATACAATTTCATAATCATCCATGAATGATGTTAATTAAAAACGAATCATATCACTTCATGAAGGTGGTAGTCCAGACACACACACAGTGATGTTAAAATTAATGAATGGAAGGTTGATAAGGTAAGTAATATATTATCATTATAAAATCATAATTATGTTAATAATATAATATAAATTCCTTAAATCTATAATAATAACCATCATTGTGAGCTGGTGATGAAAAATGCAACACATTATCTCATGGAGGTGTTAGTCCACATGTATGCATGAGCGATGTTTTCATTTCCCCTAGGATGGAAAAAGTATGAAAAAAGGGTTGTAACATAATCAGAATAACATTTAAATATATGGAATATATTAATGTTATTATTTTATCACGGTTAAAGAAGATTTTAAGGAGGTGAAAACATTAATAAAATAAAAGAACTCAGTTAAGAGTTATACCTATTCTTTGAAAAACCTATTTTGGATTACACCATAATTCTTCTAGGATTGGTCATCTAGTGAGACTAAGACCCTTAGGAAATGGGGAGGAATAATGTGAAGGTATTTTTGTAGGGATTGGTTGATCTAAATGGATCAATATTTGTAAATAATAGAGGTTAGTGGATACCTTTTTATAAGTGAGGTGGGTGGAAAACATCTAAATACTTGAAAATATGGAATTCTTATAATTTTATAATGATTTAAAAGTAAATTTTGAACATAAAATACCATTTAAGATCATTTTCAAGACTATTTATAAATCATGACATTAAATGAATTAAAATAATAATTCAACTTTTATATATACTCTTTCACCATAATGTAAACATTATATTTATCAAATGAATTCATGGGACACATTAATCAATTTAAAATATATTAATTTTAATGTTTTAAAAAACATATATTTAATTTTTCTACTACTTTCATAAGGGCTAAATTGACATTTCAGAAGCATTAAAGGAAATTATAATATATATGAATATTAAAAATAAATTAATTTCATAAAAATACTTTATTCATTTTCAAAATAAACTTTTATAAATTTTCTTATATTCTTTTTATTCCTATAATAATATATTATAGATATTAAAAAAGTGAGAGCAACATTTTGTAATTTTTCATAATTTAAAATAATATAAAGGTTACAATCAAAGTAAATTGGAAATTATTTTATAATATAATATAATTATGGTTAAATCACACCCATAAAATAAATTAAATTCAAGTGTTGGGTTGATTTTGTAGACCTTATCCAATAGTTTTAACCTTAATTTACCTAATTTAACCTTTACCATGGTGACAAAATTTTACCATTGTTACTATTTATTATGATTAAAAATGAAAATGAACTATTTAACAAATTTGAACCTTATGATTAAAAATTTATATCTATTTCAAACATTTAATTATTATATTTTTCATAAATTTATTTTAATATAATTGTGAAGAATAAAATGAAAAATAGTTTTTAGAAACTTGCACTTTTGATCTTTTACCAAAATAAAATATAATTATGATTCATATAGAATAAATTATATTTATTTTTTATAGAATTGATATCATATTACTTTAAAATTAAATCCAAAATAGAATGATACTTTTAAATTACTTCATTTAAAGAAAAGAAATGATATTTTTGCAAAAATTAAGTAATTTTAACTATTCACTCAAAAATCAGTGTTTTTCAATAAATCCGAAAAAATAAAAAAATAATATTATGAAATTATTTTTTAAAAAATTATTTCAATTTTTTCAAATAAAATTTCTAAAATTTGAATAATTAAACAATAATATCTATTCATAAAATTCAATAAAATCCATTTTTGAATCATAAAATGACTTTATTCTTACTACTTTACTAATAACCATTGTTAAATGAATTTAAATTAATTAAATTGAATTGATAATATATTTATTTTATTTGAATAATTTTTCAATTGTGATTAATTTAATCTATGAATAAAAAAATACATTGTGCACATAAAAACAGTTTTATGAAAAATATTAATTTTACTTTTAAAAGATTTATCTTTATTTAAAACCAATTTTTAATCAATTTAAGATTGATTATTCATTTTATTAAGGAAAATATTTCTACATATATTTCATAACATGGTTATTAATATTCATACACACCAAATTAATTAATATTCCATAAAGTTCATATTTAATTAATTATATTTATGTAGTATATCATGTTTCATTTAAACTCAGTATTATGTACACTGCATGATATCAAATATATTTTTTAAATAAAATAAATTATAAAATATTGGGGTGTTACATTAAAAATTGGATAAAATCATGGTGTTGATTTTGGAGGATTTTTATTGTATGGAAATATATAAATATTAAAAAAAGTGGAAAATGGAGAGAAAATTGATAGAGGTGTAGAAAAAGGTGGAGTCCTTCTCAATCAATCGAGAGAGATTTTTTTTGATATCTAAAAGTGACTAGATATTAATGTGTAAGATTCTAGTATATTTCTAAAAATTGGGATGAATAATTTTTTTCTTTCATTTTATCATCAACATATTTTCATGTAAGAATGATATATGGGGTATCCTAGGAAGGTGGACCAAAAAATAAAGAATAAAAGTTCTAGGAATTGAGTGCTATAATATTTTATAATAGAAGGAGGTTATTTCAAGAGTTATCTCTTGCTATAATTTTTTTTAAGTGATATACCAACCAGGTTCATTTTTATCATCTTCAGTTAGTAGAGAAGAATCTCTTTGTAGGGATAGTTTCCACTACAAAGAACAAAAATGATTTATTCATTACTTGTGAGGGTGGTAAACCCATAGGGTCAGTGCATCTTCTCTATTATGTAACAGAATAGAAATTAATTATATTTAGTGTCTTTGGTTCATATGAATATTATTGTTTATGCTTCTTTGATTAATCTATTTGGTTGGACTATGTAAAGTTTCACATGTCCTCTCTTTTTACTATATTATATCTATGAGGAATAGAGAGATATGTGTTGCTCATAAATACAACACATGATCATTAACAAGGGGAAGTTTTAATTAACACACCCTAATTAAACCACCCCTTAATAGTATAATATTTATTATTGAATAATAAAATTTTTGGAAGAAATACACTTCTTCAAAGATATCAACTATACACATGCCTGAACTCTATAAGGAATTCACATATTTAGGTCTATAACAGTATGCTGTGGTGCTATACGTAACACCCTGAGATTTTTTGAATTATTATTTTTAAATAAATTTAATATTTTTTGGAATTTTTTTATAAACAAAAATATTTTTAGTTTCATTACGCTCAACACTTAGTTTAGCTTGCATTATATGTAACACTGAGTTTAACTTTCATTACACACAACACAGTGT
This sequence comes from Viscum album, assembly GCA_963277665.1. Classification (NCBI taxonomy): domain Eukaryota; kingdom Viridiplantae; phylum Streptophyta; class Magnoliopsida; order Santalales; family Viscaceae; genus Viscum; species Viscum album. The sequence goes on from OY728122.1 coordinate 490,709,151, forward strand.
TTAAACGAAACATGAAATACTAGTAAAATATATTTATTTAATATGATCATTATCAAACAGTCATTGGAATATTGGGTATGAATAATATTAAATAAATTATGAAAATATATGTTTTATACATTTTTATAAAATTAATTCCATAGTGACCAATTAATTATAAAGGAAAATAAAAATGATTTGAAAATAAAGGAAATCTTTTTCTGAAAAACTATTTTTATGAACACAGACATGTTTTACCTCAATAAAGTAAGAAAATATATTTTTGTGAATTGTTTTAATGAAATTTATATGTTATATATTCAATAAAATGTTTAGAATTTGTTTTATGTATTTTCTAGACAAGAGATAATAACAAATCTAATTTTACGCTTAAAAATGTATTTTCTTAAAAACTTGTTTTTCAACTTCGGCACACTTATTTTAAAAATAATTTTTCAAAATATTATAAAGTATATATTTAAAAAATAAATTTCATTTTTTAAATCATCATGTTAATATTATATTAGGGTTAATTTTTAGAAATTTTTTAAGAAGATATTTTTTTGATGAGTAGTGGGAAATTTATAGCTTTTTAAGAATTATAATTTATTTTAAAGATTTTAAAAACATAAAAATTATTTCAATATTGTTTTAAAATAAAAATTAGTTCAATTATATATCTATCAATCGAATTTAGGTGATTGGAATCATTTTTATATTGAATTTTTATATAAAAACTTTTTAAACTTTTGAACATTTTCTCTTTGAAAACCCAGCTTCTCATCACTTTTATGGGATTAATTTTAAATTAAAATTTGGAAATTATGTAAATTAAATGTTGAAAAATTGATTAAATATTTTTAATCATAATAATATATATTATTTAATAAGGTTAAATTAATTTTTTACCATAATGAATAGTAAAAATAGTAAAAATTCTTTACTATGGTTAAGGTAAAAATGGGATTACCGAGGGGGTTAAACTAAAAATATAAGTGTTAAAAATGATCCAAAACATTTCCAAAAACCATTTTATGGACATTGTTCGACCTTATATCTTCTAAGTTCAATAATGGAACATTTTTTGAGCCTTTTAAAATTTGAAAAATATGGGAGCACCTTTTTTCTTTTCAAAAATTATAAGGGTGCCACTCACCTCACTTAAAAAAGGCCACCCCTATCCTATCCTCTCCACAATTCCAAAACCATTTTCTGCTAAATTAATTCCCCAATTCATTCCTAAATTCTATAATATCTTCCTATAATCCATATTATGGTATTAAATCTAACCTAAGAATACTTCTCTTGTAAACCAAAAGATGTTTTCCAAAGAAGAGGTAATGTCCCTAATAAAGTATTTTATTTTATTTCTTCCTCCACCAACTTTAATTATTTTTAAAACATTATGATTTAATATAATCATATATTTAATATATTAATATATTATTATTTTATTGTAATAACTTAAATCCCTCACCTATTCCATCAAATGGGTTATGAAATCATTATTTGTGTGTACGACGGACTTCCGCCTTATGAACTTATGTTATTCATTTTCCATCACCAAATCTCATGGATGGATATAATTATGGATTTATTGTTTATATATTATATTTATTATATTATTATAATTCTGGAATCATTAAATCACATGTGACTTCAACTTTCCATTTTGTGAGAATAAGATAACGTTGTTCGTGTTTACGACGGGTGACCAATTTGTCAAGTGATGCAATTTGTTCACATTTTAAATAAAAGGTAACAAGGATAGGTTTCATTAAAATATGTGATTTATTTTAAATAAAATATTATATAATTAAAATATATTATTTACCTTTTTTCTTTATTTTCTTAGGGAAAATGGATCTATCGTTCACGCGTACATATAACCTACCACCTCCCTGAATAATGAATTTTATTTTCTATATATAAATTTAATGGATCACTATAAATACATTTTTATTGAATATATATTTTATTTATAACATGGTTAAAATTATGGATATTATTGAACCATAAAAAACTATGATGACTGATAATAAAAAATCAAAACAAACCTAGAAAACAAAGCAATTATTGCTCAAAACATGAATTTAACAAGAAATTATTAATAAACTTGTAATAAAAGGTCATAATAAAATAATATATGGTATGATATTTTTAATTATGGTTTTTAATATATTTATAATAAACTTATATTTTTTATATTGTAGGTTTTAATTTTTATAAAGGAATTTGATACTTGAGTTAAGAGGTTTTCATCTCACTTTTATTTTCTATGAGACACAATCCATATTCACCACACGTTTCTTTTATGTGGTTTATATAATAACTAGGAATTTATTTTATGATGATTATTATTAAAATTATAGGGATTTAAATATCCATTCTAGGATATATCTTTTATGGGTATTATGGTTCAATAGTTACCAAAGTTATAAGGGAGTTTTTTGTCTCAATTTCTTTCTTTGAGACACATGTTATGTTATGCACATATCTTCATTTATGAGGTGTATATATAGACAAAATTACTAGTAATATCAAGTATTTATTTTTTATCATGATAGTTTATATTTAATTTAATGTTATTCTTTTAATGGGGCTTACAATTCAATGATACCAAAGTGTTATGAGTTTTATAATACAATCTCATCATTTATTAGGATTGTTTATGTTTATGATTTTAATAATGAAATATATCTCAAGAAACTCATGAATTTTTATTATCAAATGGTTATTTCTTGAGAATAAACGTTTTAAATTAATTTTCATATCTTTATGTACTCAAGATTTCAAATGAATGTTTTTAAGAAAAATCATCTTTATTTATCTCTTCAGTCAAAAACCCATTTTTAGTCCAAAACTATGTTTTCTAAAAAAAATTTCAATTTTTTTTAAATTATTGAAATGATTTATTTAATACATTTTTACCCATGTTTGACTTTTTAAATTTTTTCAAATGAATATTCTTTTTGTTTTCTAAATAATTCATTTTTGAATTTTATATAAAATGTAAAAGGAATATTTATTTTAACATGTATAGAATGAACAAAATTTACACCATTATAACAATTTCCTTCTTTGAATCTTAATTTCTATGTTTCAAGGTTATTTTCAAATAAAACGATTTTTTAAATGATTTATTTTTTAAAAATTATTTTTTCAAAATGGAATGGATACATTCCTTAAAATTTTTTTAATGATATTAAAGCATCCTTTATAATATTCAATGTTATTTTCAATGAAAATAATTTTCAAAATGTTTTATTTTTTAAAAAGAGTTTTGTTTCAATTTGTATTGGATTTTTCCTCGAATTTTTTTTAAATTATTTTTAAATCTTTGTTTATAAGTTTCAAAATTTATTTTAAATGAAAAGTATTTCCAATTTTTTTTGAATAATTATTTTTAAAAAGTGATTTTCAAAGAAAAGTTATTTTCCTAAAGATATGTTCCAAGTGTCTTTTCAAAATAATTTTCCATATAAGATGAAATCCATTGATGTTACCTATGCCTTACTAGGGATATGATTTAAGGAAACCATTTTTATTATTTCTCTGAAAGGTTTATATTTATGATGGTATGATGTTTATGAAACCTATTTCTCTTCTATGGGTTATACTGTGAAGAAATTATTAAGAAACCCTCTTCTTTTTATGAGTTATACTATGATGAAATTATGAAATAATTATGAAACATGTCTATTTTACATATGTTATGATATGATGATTTTTTTAAACCCATGTTATTTCTTAGGTTATGATATGGTTAGTGTTTTATGACCTTGTGTCACACATATTTATGATTTACATTATATGACTCAATGGAACTATATCTACCTCTAATGTATTGGGTAAAAATTTATATCTCATGACATATATAGGATTGAAATGAGGAGAGAACCTAGTTTAGTAAGGGGATTTATCCAATATGATGGTATTAGGAGTGAACCTTTACTACTATGATAGTTTGGGAGTAAACCCATTCAACTTTGATAGCCTTAGTAATGAACCTCGACTATTATGGAAATGATTTTCTATGATTATGTGTATTCCAAAATTCTATGTCTTATTCCAATGTTATTCTCTCATGGATCATGTTCTTTGATTTCTTTATGATTTATGTATTATTAACTTTTAATCTTATTCCATGACTCAAGATTTTTATATTTTATATATAGGATATCGTTTTCAAATGTTATTAACTTGTTCTCATACAATTATTCTCATGTTATTATTATATATCTCCCATTTTTTACACTTACTAAGAATATGAGCTCACTCTTTCCTTTGTTTCCTTGTCCCATGTTATGATGAATGGTTTTAAGTAGGGTATTTATATAAATATTACTAAATTGTAAGATCTTTATGGGAAACATTAGATATCTTTCACTAAATAAGAAGATTTTGTACTTAGTCTCCAAAGGCACTATACCATTATAACCCCCCAGATGTGTTTATGTAATATAATGAATATTACTCTAAAATATGTAATATCTATGTATAAAATGATTGGGTATCTATAGTTGGTATCCTAGGATAGATTTAGTTAACCTTTGGAAACTGGGATTATAAAAATTTAGTGACAACTCTAAGGATATGTTTGAGGATATGTATAAATATGATTCAAAGTATAAGAAAATGTCCAAGAATTTTGTTCAAGGTTAGATTGAGTGGTTTCCATGAAATTAAATCCTTGTATGGATAATATAGTTGGATATGGCTCTGGAATAGAGGTACCTAGTGGTAATAACTCAGAAAAGGGTGCATTGAGCTGGACTCTATCGTCACCTGGTGCATGGATATGGGCCTTACTACACACATAGTTTAAAACTCATGGGGGATGTACTTTAAAAATTCACAAACTCTTTTTTAACCACCATAATGGATTTAAATAGATGATGACTATGAATTACCTAGGATAAACCTAAATTTAATAGATTAAAAATAAGGTGTCATGATTTAGATATTATATATGTTGTTTCTATGATTACGTGGTTTCCCAATATGATTATTGTTTCCCACACTAAATTTTTTAGTTTTAGTCCATGGTAGGAACCATAAGGAGCATGATAAACATTTAATGTGAAAGAAAATGTGTTTATGTGAAAAAAATTGGATGATAACTAGAGTAAAGGATATTGTGACTATTCCCAATCAGTTATCATGAAATTTGATTAGAAACATACACCTTAACCAACTCCCATACTCACCAAAGAAGACAAGGATATAGTTTTTTGAGAGTTAGGGTGGTGGATACAATGGAGGAAAGAATATTATGTTTCATATATATCAAGAATATGGGAATAATCACTCAATGGAATGTATCAAACTAATGAGAATATACTTTGAATGTGGAAAATAAGGGCACAATTCATGTAATTATAGAGGAAAAAATGAAAAGTTTGGTTAATGAAATGGAAGAGAATAATGGTATCCCTATGATATTATCAATTGTTGAATGTTTCAAATTTGTAAAGTATAGGAATTATTCAAATCTATGTCTAAAGGGAAAATATAATAAAGATAATCCGCAAGGTAGTATGAGAAATGGTTATTTCGCTGATTATGAGGAGACTACTGCTGACATATGAAAGATATAGGCTATTCTAATGGTATTATTTATATTAAATGTGAAAAGTATGATTAAATTGAGGTTTTTGAATGTTAACACATGATTTATGTTGCATATTATAGGAAATATGTATTAATGAATAAGATGTTGAAGCCTAATTAGTGGTTGGAGAGTGATATGGGGTAATTAAAGTGTTTATGTACTGAAATTAAAGAATTATGTTATATGAATCATGAAATATATAGGGATTGTTTAGTATAAGTTTTTGTCAAGTATTTTAAAAAATATGTTGAATGATGATGATGATATAAAAAAATTATTTAATGTAAGGTGATATTTTTATTAATGGAATATAAACCTTAATATATTAATAATGTTTATAAAATGGTGTTTAGTTTGGATAATGAGATGATTGATATGAATAAAGTAAATTGGATAGTATTTATGACTTTGGAACCGATTAAGGTTTTTTGGAAAAAGTGGTTTATTTTATCATTGACGGAGTTTGCAGCATTATTGGATTTATGGAATATATTCAATAATCTATGGTTTTATTCAAGGAATAAGGAAGTATGTTTTTTTCATTAAGGTTTTATGGTAATTTTGGTTATTACAATGATTCTGGAAAATATATAACTAAGGTATTCCCATATTTGGTATGAAACAATCAAGAACCACTTTATAATTTTTGGGGGGATTAATCTTAAGTTGATTTTGATAAATTTAGTAACCTTATTTATAATTTTTTAATATTGTAAGGGTTATAAGGATAACCATTTTTGGAATGGTTTTATTTTAATTTTGGGTGATGTTTTAGAGATTAATTTATTATTTCACCATATGAATATTTATTCATAACTTGTGGAAACCATTTGGTTTTTGATAATAACTAGAGATATAAGGAATGAATTATCATTCATTTATGGATATTATTGAATGATTCATACATGAGAAATTAATCTCTTAGAGTAAGAGATAAAGTGGAAAATGATCATGGAACAACCAAAGGATGAGATTGTGCTTATGAAATGGAATTAAATCAAGTACATATAACTTCCCATGAATTTTTTTCAATTTTAGGAAAATAATCTTGAGATAAAATGTTATCATATTATCATCTTTTTTGATGATATAAATGAAAATTTTTACACCTATTTGGTATATGGATTTTTGTTCATTAACTTTCTCCTAACAATGTCCTCTATCACTCCCCTTCAGTATTTGGGTGTTAGTTTTCTCTTATGTGTCCATATTTTCACTTCCCACCTATGTTCTACTATTTGGAAACCAAGTATATGTTATTCTGGACAAACTTCACACATATCTGTATATCTATTAAATAAGAATTTTTATTAACCCATTTTATGATGTAAGTTTCCCACAATGGGATTTTAAAATTTTAAACCCTTGATTACCAAGCATAAGTTCAATTTTTTAGGATAAAATTTATTTATGGGGGTATAATATAAAACCTTGAGATTTTGTGACTTATTTTTTTCAAATAATTTTAAAGTTTTTGATGTTTTTAATTACACACAAAACCATGTTTATCTTTCATTACACTAAACACTGAGTTTATCCTGTACTACACGAAACACTGAGTGTATATTTTATTACAATAAATAATGAGTTTAATTGAAATGTGATATAAAATTATAATAATATTATTTAATATGATAGTTATCACCAAGATATTGGAATGATGGGTATTAATAGTATTAACTAAATTATGAAAATATATGTTTTACACATGTATATAAAATGAATTCCTTGGTGACTAATTAATTATAAATGAAAATAAAAACCATTTGAAAATAAAGGAAATATTTTTATGAAAAACTATTTTTTGTGCACACAAATTCATTTTAACTCAATAAATTCAAAAAATAATTTTTTGAAAGATTTTAATGAAATTTATTTATTATATATTAAATAAATTTTTTAACATTCATCATATTTTCTTTATAGATAAGAGATAAGAATAAATCCAATTTCATTCTTAAAAACTGCATTTTTCTAAAAAGCAGTTTTGTTTCCTTTTTCACACTTATTTTAAAACTAATTTTTGTAACATTTAGAAAATAATTTTTTTTGAAATAAATTTAATTTTTAAAAAAATCTTGTCAAAATTATCTTAGGTATAATTTTTTAAATTTTATGGGAAGAGAAATGTTTTTATGAATAGTGAAAAAATATTGGTTTTTTATTACAAATTATCATTTCTTTTAAAGATTTTAAAAAATTGAAAATTATTTTAATATTAGTATAGAAGAAAAATTATTTAAATTAATTATCTATTAATTCAATTTAGTTCATTGGAATCATTATAATATTGAATTTTTAAATAAAAAACTATTTAAACTTTTGAATATTTTCTCTTTGAAAACTCGCTTTCTTGTTGCATCTGTAGGATTAATTTTAAATTAAATATTTCCACTTATTTTAATGGAATTTTAAAAATTTATTCAATATTTGGAAAAATAATAATTTATATTTTCTAATAATTTCAAATAAATTTTTGACCGTAATGAATAGTAAAAATTGTAAAAATTATTTACTGCAGTAAAGGTAAAAATGAGTTTATTTTATGGGGGGGGGGGTAGTTAAATGAAAATGATAAGGGTTAAAAATGACCCAAAACTTATAAAAAACCATTTAATATGAATATTTAGACCTTATCACTTCTAGGTTTGATAATGGACCATTTTGGAGCGTTGTGTCATGTGAAAAACGTGGGCACACCTTTTTTCTTTTAAAAAATTACAAGTGTGCCACTCACCTCACTTATAGAAGGCCACCTAATTTCCTCTCATCTTCGCACTTCCAAAGCCCTTTAGTTTGGCCAATACCTTCACAAAAAAAATTCCTTAATTCCATACTCTCATCTTAGAAGACATATTATGTTTATAAATCCCACCTAAGAAGCCTTTGGGTGTAAACAAAAATAAGTTGTTAGAAGAAGAGGCAATATCCCTAATCAAGAGTTTTATTTTATGTCTTCCTACAAATCATTAAATTATTATTAAAAAATTATGTTATAATTACCTTATTTTATTCCATATACTTATATGATATTATATTAATGTAATAACTTAAATTATTCTCCTATTCGATCAAATGGGTTATGATATCATCATTCATGTGTATGACAGACTACTATCTCCTGAACCGATGTTGTTCATTTTCTATCACCACCTCTAAAGGATGAATATAATGATGGATATTTTGTTCATATATGACATATATTATATTATTATTCTTCTTGAATAATGATATCACTTGTTCCATATTACTTTCCATTCCATGGGGAATACGATATCATCATTCATGTGTACAATGAATTATCTCATCACGAAGTGATGTGATTCATTAACTCTTTACATGAAAGGTAATAAGGATGGTTTTAATGAAAATATGTGATATATATGACATAAAAATTATTTTTAACATTAATATATTATTTACCATTATTTATTTCCATTATTAAAATGGAAACAATATTCATGCATATGTACTACCAACCGTCTCCATGAATGGTGTATTTTATTTTCTATTAATAACTTTTATGGATCACTATAAATAAATTTATAATGAATACATATTATATTTATATAATTTATAATATTCTGAATATTATGGAACCACATTAAAAATAAGAGGAGAAAATATAACAAATTAAAACTTACATGAAAAACAAAGTAGATATTGACCGAAACATGACTTAACATGGAATAGTTAATAAATAAGTAATAGAAGGTCATAATAAAATAATATATGGTATGGTATATATAATTATGGTTTATTAATATATTTATAATAAACTTATATATATTATGTATAAATTTTAAACATGTATAAAGAAATTTTATACTTAAGGTAATAGATTCCCGTCTCACTTTTATTTTTTGTGAGACACAAGCCATATTCACCACTTGTTTATTTTATATAGTGTTTATATTTACCATGAATTTTTTTATTATTATCCTTTAAATTATGGTAATTTAAATATCCATTTTAGGATATCTCTTATGGGGTTTATTCTTCAAAATTTACCAAAGCGATAAGATATTTTGTCTCAATTTTCTTTCTTCGAGACACATGTTATGTTACACACCTATCTTATTTTATGAGGTGTAAATGAAATAAAATTGAAATTTAATATCATGAAATTATTTATTATAATTATATTTTAAGTTTAATTTAGTTTTATTCTTTCATTAGGGCCTATGATTTAAAGTTTTCTAAGTAGTAAGGGTTTTATAATACAATCACATTGTTTATCAAGATTGTTTATGTTTATTATTCCGATGATGAAATATTATGAACTATATCTAAAAAAACTCCTGAATTTTATTCTCATATGTTTATTTATTTAGAATAAAAATTTTATTTTAATTTTACTCTCTTTATTTACTAGATTTCAAAATAATTTTTTTAATAAAAATCATCTTTATTTCTCTCTTCGGTCGAAAGCCCCTTTTTTAATCCAAAAACACGTTTTCTAAAAAAGTTTTAAAAAACGTTTTTGACACTTTTAAAATGATATATTTAATTTATTTTTACCAATTTTTGTATTTTACCATTATTTTTAAAAATAATATTCATTTCATTTTCAAAATAATTCCTATTTGTATTTTACTGAAAATATAAAAGGAATATTTGTTTTAATATGTATGACATTAATAAAATTTCCTTATATCATGATAATTATTTTATTTTAGGATTAATTTATATGTTTGCAATGTTATTTTCAAATAAAAGTATTTTTAATATGTTTTTTTGTTTTGAAAATTGTTTTTTTTCAATGAGGAAATAACATTTTCCTCAAAAAATGTTTGAAATGATTTTTAAAGATTAATTTATAAGTTTCAAGGTTATTTAAAAAAGGATTTTTAAAATGTTTTATGTTTTAAAAAGTGTTTTGATTCATAGGGGAATGTTTATTTTATTCAATAAATGTTTTAAATTATATATAAATATTCCCTTATACATTTCAAAGTATATTTTCTAAGAAAAGGGTTTACATAATGTTTTATGAATATTTGGTTTTAAAAATTTACTTTCAAAGAAAAGTTATTTTCTTCAAGAAATTTTCCAAGTGTCTTTTCAAAATCATTTTTCATCTGAGATGATATATATTGATGTTACCTATCCCTTACTAGTGATATGATCTATGGAGACCATTATTATTCTTTCTCTGAATGATTTATGTTTATAATGGAATGATATTTATGAAACCTATTTCTTGTCCATAAGTTATAAAATGAGTAAATGCTGATGAAACATGATTATTTTCACAGGTTATACTATGATGAAATTATAAAATGATTGTGAAACCATTCTATTTTCTAAAGGGTATGATATGATAAAAAGTTTATGAAACACATTTCATTTCATAAGTTATGATATGATGTAAATTTTATGATCATGGGGCACACATATTTATTATTTTCATTATGTGATGGATGAGACCTATATCTATATCCAATGCATTGGGTAAATATTTATATCAAATGAGATAGATAAAACTAAAAAGGGGAGTGAACCCAGTTCAATAACAATTTTTTTTGATAGTATTTAGAGTGAACCTTTACTACTATGATAGTTTTAGGAGTAAATACATTCCACTATGATATCCTTGGTAGATATAGTTGAATATTATGTAAATGATTTTCTATGCTTATGTGTATACCACAATTATATTTCTTATTCCAATGTTATACTTTTATGGATCATTCTCTTTGATTTCCTTAGGATTAAGGTCTTATAAACTACTAATATTTATTCCAAGACTCAATATTTTTATCTTTGATATGAAAGGTATGGTTTTTATATGTTATTATCACGTTATCAAATACTTATGATCATGTTATGATTAAGAATCTCACTTGTTTACCCTTACTAAGAATTTTAGCCCACCCTTTCCTATGTTTACTTTACATAGGTTATAAAGAAATATTTTAAGTAGGGTATGTCTATTAATATTACTAAATGGTAATATATTTGAGGGAAATATTTAATATCTTTCACTAAATAATAAGATTGTGTACCTAGTCTCTAAAGGTACTAAACCACTATGATTCTCAGGTATGTGTTTGTGTAGTGTAATGAATATTCATCTCAAAGATATAATATCTATGAATTAAAATCATGGGTTTCTATACTATATTAAATACACATATCTAAGTATGAAACTACATATCTGGTCCTCCTAATTCCTAGTTTTGTGTGAAGGATGAGAAATAATATCTAGTACATCATCTCCCACCTCGATCCAAAATATGTGGGAGAAAACATATGTCTCTACTCAAGTAAATTATTATCCCTCAGATTTTTTCATTGAGGATAAAATAAGAACAAACCATATACACCTATGATATATCAAATATGGTTGAGGAATTATCAATATCCAGCAATCTTATAATATTTGGTTTATCCAAACTCAAATATGTGTTTGAGTAAGGAAAAATATATGTGTGATTCATTTCTAGTTTGTAACTAAATTAGTTGGAGTGAAGCATATGGTCATTGGTATATCAATCTAACCCCAGTAAATGGTTGAGTATAAAATAAGATCCATCGCTATTAATATCCATCTATCAAAAGTTTCATCAAATCTCAAAGTAGATAAATACACATAATAATCACCTCAGTCATAGACAATGATCCATTTGTCAGTCATCCAAGAATTTTTATATTATAATCTAGAGATGATACATCATTAACAACAAATTATCACTATATAATATCATATAAATATAATTATAGTTAAATAAAAATTAAATATTACTTATTAAATTATTGAGCTAGCCACATCATAACTCAATCTATATCACTTCCCTTTTTATAAGTTATATTCATGTTATCAAATGTGACTTAAAGAACCACTATACTTCATAGTCATTACTATAACTTGTATGAATATTTATCATAAGGATTTCACTACCTTAGTTTCTTATATCTTAGGATAAAAATGATCATTAAGTACATCCCATTTATACATGAAAATATTTCATTATTGTAGAATAAATCATTTATCAGAGACATTCTCATTATTTCATTTCCTTAATATCTTTTATCATTAATCCTTATTAACATCTTCTATTATTCAACTTCTTTATCCACATTTATTGGTTATAATAAATTTAATGTATTGATATAAATGAGCACATTTTTATGATTCAATCAACTATATTGAACTTCATCATAGAAAACCCAAGTAATGAAATCACCAGTTCTCTTTAACACTATTTTTTGTTTATGTTGTTAGATTGCCACATTATTTATTTATTTAATGTATAGATAATTCTCAATTATCTCCATTAATATTTATAACTCTCCCACTTTCAATGTATTAAACTTATCCATTCCATTCTTATATGATCATCATTGAAAATTAATTTATTTGAAAGGAAATATAAAATATCTTTGTCATTGAAAACATTATTTAGGAATAATCACAATAAATTTTAATTATTTAATTTTTATTTACACTAACATCCTATAAAAATATATAAATTATCAAAAATATTCAATCTCAACCACATGTGGCTAAGTTACTTCATTCAAGTGCTTTTTTCAATATTCACATTTAAGTTAAACAATATTTTGTTAAATATTATTAATATAAATCAATAATTATATTTTTATGGGTAACTAAAATATTCCTGACATCCCTGTTTAGAATTAACATCAAATTATATTCATTTCATTCCCTAAATTTAGCCATAACAAATAGAAGAAATTATTAAATTAATCGCTTCCATTTATAAAGCTCAATTATCATTATTTTTCATAATAGTAATTTTAACACATATTTAGTCATTAATTACTTAAATTATCCATTAAATGATCCCAAAATGACCAAAACTAGGTTCTATTGAGTTTAGGATGTCAATAGGAGTCTAAAATAATTTTTGATGCCCTAAAAAGAGACTTTACATGTGCCCATGTGCTAGTTAACCATCATATCAACTAGGGGGTGCAACATGGAAGCCCTATACACCACCCATGTGCACCCTCTAGACTCAAATTATAATCTCAAATCTTGTACATTTGATCAATATGTTGTTGGGATTTTATTACTCTTATCACCCTATGGTGTTCTCATGTCATAGGTGTCTGATTGGGGAGATCAAACGACCCTGATATTTGTAGGTCCACACACCCAAGTTGACCATGATAGAATGACATAGCCACTCTCATTCCAAATGATTAGGATTATTGGATAATATTGTATGAAGAAGACCACATTACTTGTGTTTATTACATAACCAACTGATCATTTTTTAATTGGATTAATCAGATGGTTGAGTGAGGCATATGTCACTCCACCAAGAACAACCTTCTCTCCCATGATTAGAGTTGACATTTGTTAGGATTGGATGTATGCGACAATATTTTTTTGATAAGAAAACTGGTATTTCACAAGGAGGTATTTTAGAATCTAATTTTAAAAACCATATAGAGGTAGTGATTAGAACTATAAGTATGTATACAATAATAGAATAATTTCAAAAGTGTGTAATTTAAGTCATATGAGTTATATACATAGAAATTTTTCCTAGAAGTGGTGAGTATATTTATTTCATTCAGTGGTAAATTGGTGGGTTTTTTTATTGAGTGACACTTGATCTTAAATATTGGAAGGTGGGGGAACCTATGGAACTGAATGACTGCTATATGGATCATATAAAAATAACTGGGTGTGGGTCACCTTATTGATGCTATTATTTTCATTTTCATTAAATTTAAATTAAATCTAAAGTCTATTTATATTTCTCCTGAGTAGTGTTTCATTAGTTTGGTAACTTTTACCTCAATGATTGTTTCTCTTGTTTATTTTATTGAATTTTTAGCACTTCCCATGGTATAGGAATTATTCCAAAACATTTAAATTAATGGTGTTCAATTTTGAGTGTTCATATTCCATTTTACTTAAATATATTTTGGGAGTGATTTTCTGGTTTTTTGAGGTAACTCAGTATATTCATGGGGTGATAATTATTCTCAATTAAGATACACCAAGTTAGGAATTTTTCATTTTGTCCCTTCTGAACCTTGTTCTACATTAAAGGTTCCAGAAGATGGTTTTGTATCATAGGATCTCAGTGAAACAAGTGGTGTAAGATATTTTTGGGAGAATTATCTTAGATACTTCAATAAAATTGTGTTTTCTATACTTTATGTTTTTTTGTTCATGTGGGAGTTTTCTATTTTATAATGATGGTTTTGAAAGAGGGAAAGATATGAATAGAAAAGTTCGATGAGTTTTATTTTAGATTTTGGAGGATGAAGGTATATGATCATCTATTTTAGAAACATCTATATCTTTTTTTATGGGGATCAATATAAAATCATTATAAAAGGAAGAGTGGGAAGGGAATAATAAAAAAGAATTAGGTGTGATTCATATGATGCTACTGTCAATAACATTAATCTGATTAAGTGCAAATTAGATTTTGTTAGAATGAAGTTCATAGGGGCAGTGTGCACATTTATCCTTCTACAATTTATTTCATAATCATGGGATGAAATGGTTACCATAGTGAGAAACTCAAGTGGTAAAAATGAATTGGTGTTTGAGGACATCTGGTATTTGATTTAGAATGAAGATACCTTAAAGAAGGAAGTCTCAGGTGATACTAGAACTATATTTAGTTTGGAAGGTATGGTACATATGATTGGAGTAAAATATAAAGTTAGAAGAATGTGAGAATAGTACATAAAAAAATGATGAAAATTGGTAGGACCAATTGATTCCAAATGATAGAACTATGGAATAAAATAGAACTTTTAGAAGTAAATTCTGGTGAGGTGAGTTAATTCTCGAAATATTCCTTATAGTTTTCCCAAAAAATTTATAATTATATAAGATGGAACTTTTATTTTATGTTTCATATAATTAATATATTTATAGATCCTCAACTTTAGGGAATAATTTCAATCAATGTATGCGAATGGGTTTAGATAGAATAAAGTATCCAAAATCTTTGAAAAGGTTCACCTTATTGATAGAGAATTACTCTAGATAGTTAGAAAAGATGTTGTGAATGTTCAGACAAAGAATGGATAGATTTTGAAATTGTAGTGTGTTAAAACATGATACGATTATATAAGAACTTAATATTAGTTGGTTATCTAGATGATATGAATTTTTTTATAACATTTGTTGATTGTTTTTGAATGATCACACACGTCTCTATAGTGGTGGAACGAGGTGTTAAAGACGAAACTTTATACCTAATTGAGAATTATAAAGGTGAAATACATGTTGGAGTAACAAATTTTGTAAATGAAAATTTTTCCATGACAACCTAAGACACATTGGTGATAGTGGTCTAAGGATCTAGGATGCAAGAAGAATACTAAAAGTCAATTGTGTTTTTCTAAAATATGGATAGTTGAAAACTCAAGAGAGGGTGAATTAAGTTCCTAAAATTTTATTTATAGAAAATATCCCTCTTCAGGTATGATCAATCAAAATTTTACTTAATATGGAATGGAATTGAAATATAAAAAACTAAAGGAATCAGATTTAAAATAGAATATTTATAGTGGTTCAGGGAATATAAATCCCATAGTCCACTCCACCAACACTCTACTCCACGAGTTCTATGATTTTCAATATAAAATCCATTTTAATGGGGGCTCTCAACTGAGTACAATAATATTTCACTTAATATAAAGGTCCAAGAGATTTCAACTAGGATATCCCTTTACAAGACTTATAATCATTCTTAAAACACACTCTTTCAATGATTGTAGACAAAAGAGAATGAATAAACTTTGGAAATAATATTTGCAGCTCAAAGTTGCAAGTAACAATTGATAGTAGTGGAATATTTGTTATGAGAATATGATATTAATAAAGGTGTATATTAAAATGATATTCGGTGAAACTGATAGAATTTTAAGCACATTATTAGAATTTCTATTTTATCTTTTCAATGTATTTGTATTCAGTGTATTAGAATGTATGTATGTGCATTCTAATCTTTATTCTTATCCATCTCTATATTCATTTTTTGGATTAATGATACATTTATATCTTATTTTGAAGATAATAAAGAGATAATTTTAAGATTCAAGTGAGCCATCTATGGTGAACGTGATAAGATAAGATATCAAGGACATGTGTCAATTCTTTCCAAATTTTGAAATTAGTTTTGCAACAACAATGTCAAAAAATATTATTCTTTAGGTCTTTCAATTCATGGTAAAAGTAATATACTATAATGATCAAAATTTACTTAAATAGATAATACCTTTTTTGATATGATCTAAAATTAAGAAATGACTTATCAATAGATTATCAAAGTAATCATGACAATCTGAATAACCTTTATATATTTGTAATTTATTCAACTGATGATACTGTTTATTATAAGACAACTTCCTGAGAGACTTTGTAAGATAAGGAAGATATTTTTTTCTTTGAGGTGTAAGATAAAATATCTTCAATATTATGTAATATAATTTTTCAGCATAAGATAAATTCTTTATTGTGGCATGACTCTTAGCTTCTTTAACTTCTTCTATATTTTGTAAGATAATATTTTATGAATATCATTTTCGTATGATAACATATTTTATTGCATTTATTCTATTTGAAACATCTAATTCGAGTATGTAGAAACTCTATCATTATTTTTATAAGATAATGTCTAACTCATTAAGATAAATTTTCACCCTAGATTTTTCTGATTCTAAGTGGACGAAAGATAAATAATCCATACGTCATAGGATAATCACTTAGAGAATCAACATAAGATAAATTATTTTGATAAATGTAATATAAAATAATTAATATAAACTTTTTATAATAAAAATAGGCATTTTTTAAATCATAAAAACAAACATGAAAACTATGATTTGTTGGAACAACATAAGTCTATCCAATAATCTGCCCCTTTTTGATGATCACAAAACCCATTAGATAGAACAAAAAAATTTCAAAAAAGAAGGTTTTAATTTTCAAAATATCCTTCCATTAGGATAAATTTTAAAATTTATAATCTTCTTATTTATTTTACATTTTCCTTTTTTTCACAGAGTAACAATTTTAAAACATAAATTTTTTTCTCTCCTTTTCTTATTCACCTTTGAAATAAAAGATTGAAAAAATTATTTTTTGTTTAAAAATTTTAACACATTATTTTTTTTATTATACTTTTCTTATAACCCTTTTTGTGATATCAAAAATAATTCGAATAAGGTATAAAAATAATATTTCATATGAACAATAGTAAAAATATCATTTTACTAATTGTGAAAAATTGGGAATAAATTCATTAAGTGATTAATGAGTAAGAAATCCTATAAATAAAAAATAAAAAGTAAACACATGGAAATAAGTAAAAACATTTCAAGATTTGAATAACAAGATTCAAAAAATGAGTGAAAAGATCATTTGATAAGAACATTGAATAACTAAAAAATAGATAGAATCATATCAGAAACAAACACTTAAGTATGAAACATAAATGTATTAAAAGCATGAAAACTAATAATTGAGATAGAAATCATTATTACATTTTTAAAAAAATGATAATTAACACACAATTATTCAAATTTTTATGAAAACCATTCAAATTCTAAAAGGACTTCATTCAATTAAAAAATTTCTAATGTATGTAAGCTACGCATCCACTAGGAAACAATCACGTAAACCAAGAATTATGAAAGTTTGTCACTCCTTCAACTTGAAATGACTTTTTGGGGGTGTCTTTCCGAATGATATGGGTTTTATAGAAGGTATAGAAGATAAAGGCATATGATTTTTATACATTTCTCCAACAAAATCTCCCAATATAAGTAAGGATTATCCAATACCTTCTTGATCATCTTGAGTGATCCTTACAGAAGTGAGTTCAATGTTGGAAACAACTTACTAAGATCTCACCAGGTCAAACTTATCTTCTTATAAGCAGTGTTTTTTAGAAAAAGTTTTAGGTATATAGAAATACATTTCTTTAGAAAACCATTAATTTTTCCTTTGATAAAGATCAATAGGATCAAATATTTACTTTAGTCTTTGCAAAGAGGACACATGGAGATCAATGATGGGAGGTCTTGGAAGGTATATCCTTCTTGTATGAAACATGGCATCTAAACATGAATCAAAAATTTTAACCATGTTATACCTATAAAAGTATAAAATAATTGAAAATCCATTACATATATTTGTGATAAATTTACAAAAAAGTTCAAAACATATCATTTCTTTTCATAATTTATTACCAACTTATTTAAGGTCTCAAACTGATTATCTAACATCCCCATAGAATGATCAACTAAAAGAATATCTTTTACTCTTTATAATACTAGATGTTATTGAGGCTTAACAAAAGCACCAGATTCTTATTCTTCTTCTCTATCTCATGAAGATTATGACTTCATAATACTTACTACAATTTGATGTAAATATAAAAACTTCTTTTATAACACTTCAAAGTTATTGAATAGGGATCTATCCATACTCTATAAACCAATGGTGATAAATATTACATCTTTATCAACTTGAAACTTTAATTTTTGAACTATTATAATCATCTTTTATAATAGTGTGCTGGTTTCCTTATTTTTCTAATTAATTTATATGATATAAATCTAGGGGAACACATGAATCATTATAATTTTAG
Organism: Viscum album; assembly: GCA_963277665.1. Lineage (NCBI taxonomy): Eukaryota > Viridiplantae > Streptophyta > Magnoliopsida > Santalales > Viscaceae > Viscum > Viscum album. The sequence continues at coordinate 490,728,345 of OY728122.1, forward strand.
CCATTGAGTCCCTTTTAATATCTGAAATTAATTGCTCAGGTAGTTGGTCACATTGTATAGAGGCAATTTATAAGTCACTGTGTCTATCACTGTAGACACTCCTTATATTCTAGACCAAACATTCACTTGATTCAAAGTTTCTACAAAGGTTTCTACTGAAATTTTCTCAACCACAGACTAAATTAACCTATTTACTTATTTAACACTATCTCATGAAATAATATCATCATGAATATTATATATTTATTTTCTTGATTCTAATAACTAAGATATCATAGATTCCACTTTGAGTACCAAATTAGAATAGTTCTATTGAGATATTTCAGCTACATCTCTACAAACTTCAGTTACTTAAAATTCTAATAGTTAATTGAGAGAAGATAATCTATATTTTTGAAATTCTATACTCTCATTAGAAACTAGTTGAAATTATCCCACTCAAGGTATTTCTTCAACATGTTGAGATTTTTGAGAATCAGATCTAATTATTCTTTCATATAATATACCCAATTCTTCAGAATGAGAATCAATAATAAGAGGTGATGTTATTTTTCGTATTGAGATGGCCTTATCTTGACCAATAGAAAACAATCGAGTGAAAGTTGAGGCCAACCTTTCTCTATTTTATGGAACTAGAGAATAAAAAGAATCATAAGGTTAAATATCTTGAGTAGAAGTTCATTATCTAGATTCAACAACAATTCTAACTCCCCTTTTCCTTTTTGAAAGAGTCTCATCATCATTAGGGCTTCCTCTTATATCAAAATTCTGAACCGGTCTGTCTACTAAAACTAGTCTTTCTTACAGGCAGGAACCCCTTGAGTTAAAGGGGAAAAAATTTATCTTCTAAATTCACCGAAACTAACTTTTTAAAAGATTAATTCCAACAAAAAACACTTCTCTAAAAATATTTTCACTTAACATTGTCAATCCATGACAACGAGTGATAATATTCTCTTCAAAAAAATATCAAATTTTTTAAATACCATGGTTAACATTCATCCAATAAGAAATAAATTCATAGAAATATTTTTTATATTCCAAATATACCTCATAAAATACTGTACTTTATTAATATGGTTTTCAATAATAAAAAAATATAATATGGTAATATCTTGAAATAAAACATTTTAAAACTCACCATTGCACTGATCAATGGTGGATTAGAAGAACTTGATAAGGGATTTTGAAACTAGTTCTAGATCCTTCACTAGGTTCTTCTCTATATCAACAGGTCCTAATAGTGACTTCCTAATCCTTGATAGACTAAATTCATCTATGGTATGAAAATAATTACTAAAATCTTTATATCATTCATGTGGCCACTTGAAAGCTTAATCCATTTATAATATGGTTAATGAAAAACATTTGTGGTTCATGGTTATGGTGATGAGGTCATCATTATCATCAAAATGAAACACTAAAGTGTCGTATAACTCACACACTTCCATTTTAAACAGAAACTCAGTTATTTTTTCTTCAAACACATATTTCCATGCATGATGATTTATGAATTTCATGAGAAAAATATTAGTTCCATCAAGCCTTTAAAAATTGATTATGGGTCTCATGAGAACTTTTCTTGATATTATTTTCTACTTAACTTTCCTTGATGAAGATCCATCAGTTCTTGTTGTTTTCACCATTATAGACATGAGGTTTAGAGGTTTTTGAAGATTAAGGTATAAAGGGTTTAGATAGTAGATAAATGAGATGATTTGAAGGTTTTCATGAGGTTTTTTGTGTAAGATTGAAAAAATTAATTTTGTTTCACAGTAATCAAAGGGTTACGTAGTGATGTACAGGGTAATAATTACACAATATATGTGGTGTTTCCTTTTTTTATATTCCTAATACCCAAAATAGAGATGAAAAAAATTGAAAAAACAATGTAAATAAAGTATTTAATTTAATACAAAACATTTCAATTTATAACAATTCAAAAATAATATCAAGAAAAATTAAGCAAACCTAATTCTGATTTAATGAAGTAAAATATATCAACCCGCAAGGGTTTAATAAAAATATATTCTAATTTATTTTCTATGTAAATGAATTCTAAATAGGTATCATTCTTTTATGAATGAAATATTAAGAAATGACGTCTTAAATTAATGTTATTTGTTCATGAATGGTTTATGAGATTATTTTAAATGTTCATGGAACTAGTGCTAGCACATTTGATTTAAACACATTTGAAATTTAATCCAAAATATATTAAGTTGTGTTTCATCCACAACACTTCTGCTCAAAAACTTTCTACTACAATATATCCAGCTTCAGCGGTTGATAATTCTACAGAGTGTTATTTATTACTAAATTAAGGTAACAAGGATTTTATAAAAAATGAAATATTCCTAAGGTGATGTTTTAATATAGTCTACATTTAGAAAAATTAGTATTTGAATATGAATTAAAATTATAGTTAGAAGTTTTTTGTAAAAAGAAGATAAAGAAACAAAATTCCTTTTAAATATCTTAAAATTATTTTGGCAGTAATTAAATGAGATTATTTGGGATTGGATTGAAATCTCACACAAATAAAAACTAAAAACATAATGTATGGTATACTTGTAGTAAGATATTATAAAATTACAATGATTACTATATACAAATTGTTGTAAATTGGTTTTTTAGTTTCATCAATATTAAGTTTAATATTGGAGCTCATAGAAGTTGAGTATATTTTACTATTTTTAAGTACAAACTTTTTAATTAAATCAAGTATGCATTTGTTTTGGTTTAAAATATTTCCAATATATTTTTGATAAATTTTAAGTACAAGAAAATAGTTTAACTCACCCATTATAATCATTTCAAATTCCTTTTACAGAATTTTTGAAAAAACATTGCAATTTTTTTTTTGATTTGAAAATAACATCATAAATATATATTTATACTAATAAAATATAAAAGGATAATGTTTTATTAAATAATATATTGTATTCCATTCCAATTATAAAACCATTTGATAAAATAAAATAGATCAATCATTCATACCTTGCTCTTGGAGCTTGTTTAAGTGCATACAGATCTTTAGAACGTTTAAAAACTAAATTTTGAAAGTGGGGGTCTCCAAAACCAAGAGTTTTTTCTATATAAATTTCCTACATTAAAAATCCATTTAAAAAATAATATTTAACATCCATATAATATAATTTAAAATTAATATAAGATTCATATTATAGAAGGATTATAATTGATTCAAACCAAGATATAGAAGAAAAGGTTTCTTCATAATATATTCCTTCTTCTTGATTGTACCCTTTGGAAATTATTCTAGATTTATTTCATATTATCACACAATGATAATATTTTTTGTTTCTAAATACCCATTTTTTCCAATTATAGGATGTTCTGTGGGTATATAAACTAATTCTCATCATTTATTCTTTTTGAACTGATTTAAATCTTCCTATATACCCGAGAACCAACTTTCATCAGATAAAGCTTCTTTTACAGATTTATGCTCTAGTTGGGAGATAAAGGAAGATAATTCTACTAGATTTACGATATTTATTCTAGTTATAACTACTTTATATTAGATTCATATAACTATTTCTAAAGGATGGTCTTTATGATTTTTAAGTAATATAGGAAATACACTTTCTGGTTCTCTATTATCATTCCTCACAAGATTTGGCTTAAAGTAATCAAGTCCCAAATCACCATCCTTATTATTTTGGTTAAATAGAGTTTAAGGTCTCATATACTTGTGATAATCAATTTGTTCATTATTTGGGGTCATTCTATGATAAAAAGGATCACTTTCATCAAACTTCACATGAGTTGAATCTTCACATTTTATTGAAAACTCTATAGGCTATGGAAGTAGTATAAAAACCTAGGAAGATTCATTAGTCAGCCTTTAGATCAAATTTACAACTATTATCCTTGGTGTTCAAGATATAAACCTTATATCCAAATACTTTGAAGTATCTTAGAACTAGTTTTATACTATTCCATAACTTATAGGGAGTTTTATTTAAGATAGGTCATATTAGAACTCTAGTAATAACATAACATGATATATTAGTAGATTTAGCCCAAAAATAAGTGGGCATGTAATATTCACATAACATATTCTTATCAATTTCTTTAAAATTAATATTCCTCCTCTCAACAAATCCATTTTTGAAGATTTATAGGGGAATAGAATGTATGTTTAATTCTTCACTTAGATTAATATGAATTAAATTAATTATTCTCAAATTCACCTCCATGATCACTTCTTAAAGAAATAATTTTAGCATCCTTTTAATTTTTCATTGGTCTAAAAAAATTAATAAAAAAAGAATAATCTTCACTCTTAAGTATTAAACATTAAACCCATGTAAATCTCAAAAAATAATCAACTGACACATAAAAAATGACTTTACAAGACGAATTGAAATTCTAGTAGGTTTGAACAGATCTATATGGATAAGATCAAGAGGGGTATATATAACAACATATTTAATCAGTTTAATAGATGAACTTTGTTTATTTCCCATTAAAAATGAATCACATAGCTTCTTTTAGTTCAATTTAAGGTTATGAAATTTAGAGATAAAATTTATTTTAGATAGATTTTTTAGAGAATAAACTTGTAATGTCCATGCCTTATTTTACAAATCCATGATTCATTAATTTTAGTATTTAAATAATTTAAATTTTTTCAATATATGGAATTGAGATATATTATATAGTCATTTTCTGTTATAGGTGCATTAAACATGAGGGATTTATCTTTGAAAACTGAACATAACTTGTTAGAAAAATCAATTGAATAGCCATTATCAAAATTTTGAGAGATACATATTAGGTTTCACTTCAAGCCTTCAACATAAATAAATTTATTGATGAGAAATAACAAAGTATTTATAATAGATCCAATAAAAACTCTTTTTTGTTTTTTATTTCCACCAAATGTAAAATAGCCTCTATCAATTTTGTATAATGAATAAAAATTTGATAAATCTCCACTCATATTTCTTGAATAACCAATTTCTATAAAACATTTTTTTATTGTTATCCAAGTGGTGTTTTCTCTACAAAGACAAATAGAAATGTGAAATTCTTTGGTACCTAAACTATTTGGGGTTCAAAAATTCTATTTATAAGAGACATAGGGATCTTTTTTTTTGTTTTCTAGAAAACCTAATTTTTTTTTGATAAATATTTTATAAGAAAATCATTTTTTATACAACATAATTAATGATTTTTCAAATTACAAATATTAACATAATGTTCCTTTTATATATAATGAAAACATGTAATTTTAGAAAGGTTTTTATTTTTAAAAATAGGCACAAAATCATTTTTGTAAAATTTAGGATTTTCACCTAGACTTCTTATTCTAAACTTTTCTTTATTAAGTTGATTTTGACAAGGAATTTTTTTAGATAATATTCTCCCTCAGTAAAGACACTTAAAACATACTTAATGTTTTAAAATTTATTCTATACATTTTTTATTAAATTGGTTGGTTCAGTGCATGATAAATTAGAATTTTCCAATTGATTCTTTAACTATAAAATTTGTTTATTTTGGCCCTCCTATTCATTAAATATCTCATTATACAAATGTATTAGGTCGTTATTCTTCTTTTATATTATTTAATACTTTTTTTACAAGATGTTACAATACCCATTTAATTATTCATATGAGAAGTTTTTATTTTTTGATTCATGATCAAGCTCAGAAGAGTAATATGAATCTACCTCATAAAAATGTTCCATAAATCATATGTTGGACTTTTTATTAAGACTTTTAACTTATGATTCTGATGATGTGCACTCACTATAATATTTATAGGCACTCTAGGTGGCCTTAATTTTTTTATCTTTCTTCTTATATCCAACTTTATTGAAGTATTTATTTTCTTTATTATTATAATACTTAAGTTGTGGACAATCATGATTGATGTGTCCCATCTTCTTGCACTCATTGAATCTAAATTATTTAGATTTATTGCCATGCTTACTATTCTTGTTGAATGGTATTTTTAAACCTATTATCTTATTGTATGAATTTTTTAAATTTTATGAAAAATGAGAATGTTCATCATTTGATTCATAATTTATTGAGGAGTCTTTTTCTTTATATGTTTCAAAGATTTGTATGATTTTCTTCTTCTTTTCATCCTTAGAAGTTGAAACCTTTTAAATCAGTATTTTATTTCTCAATCATTTTATAATCTCCATATACAATTTAAATTTCATCTTTATATAACATAATATTTTCAATGATATATTTTATTTTAAAGTTATTGACTTTTATAGATTATTTGACAGAAAATGATATTCCACTCCACTTGGGTAGTAATACTCTGAGAACATTAAATGCATGTTCAGGTTTAGTAATAGGTGTTTCTAGAGCATTAATATTATTAAAAATCTTAGTGATACTTCCATATAGTTGAGTGATACATTCCCCATCATCCATTTTTATTGTTTAAAACTTAAGATTAGATGTATCATATCTAAGATCCTTCACATTGTGAGTACCTTCATATGAAACTCTATAATTGTCCACATTTCGTGAGCTTTATGACATTGAGAAACTCTATTGAATTCATCCAATCCAAATCTACAGATTATAACATTAATAACTTTATAATTTAGATCATATTATTCTTTATTTGTAGCATCCCACGTTTGAGATTCTATCTTAGTAATTTTATAAGGTTTTATTACTTTGAGATAAACATTCAATCCAAGATTCTTCTGATGAATGGTCATTTAATCCTTCGAATAACCATAATTTTCACCATTAAAGTACAAATATATAACCATTGAAATAACTTATCAGTTATCATCCATATAATCCATTTGAAAATGGATATTTGGACTTCATCCTTTTAAGGTTAATAAATAAATATTCACAAGCTCTAATACCAATTTTTTCCCATAATATGGCTAGATGAAAACTCAAGAGGGGGGGGGGGTAAATTGAGTTCCTAAAATTTTCTTTATAGAAAAAATCCTTCTTAAGGTAGGATCAATAAAATAATTTCCTTTATATTAAATTATTGAGGAAATATAAAAACTTAAAGTAATGAGATTGAGCATAGGAGATATATAGTGGTATGGGGAACAAAAATCCCATAGTGCACTCCAACAACACTCTACTACATGATTTTGGTGTTTTGACTATAACAACCCATTTAATAGGGGATCCTATATCATTGTAAATAATTTTCACTTAATAAAAAGGTATATGAGTTTCCCACCAGTCTCTCCCTTTATAAGACCTATCCCTAGTCTTAAAACACACTATTACAATGACTATGAACAAAAGCGACTGAATATACTTTTGAAAGAACGATTAAAGAACATAGTTGAAAGTAGAAACCACCAATAGGGGAATATCTATTCTAAGAAGATGATAGTATTAAAGGTGTATCTTATAATTATCTTTAGTGAAACTGATAAACCTATACACACAACATGGTAATTTCTTTTTGAAATTTTCTATGTATATATATTCAAAGTATTCTAATGTATGTATGTGTGTTCTACTAATTCTTCTTATCCATATATATGTTCATGTAGTGGATAAATGGTCCCTTTATATCTCATTTTGAACCTAATTATGAGATTATCAGAATGGTCAAGTGATCCATTTATTAAGAATTTTATAGGACATGCTATTAAGGTAATGAATCCATTCTTTCAAAATATATAAATTACGTCTATAGTAGCAATGTCATAACTTATTATTCTTAAAATATTTCCATTCATGGTAAAAGAGATATATTTTACTCATCAAAATTTCCTTAAATATATAATCCATTTTTTGAAGCTATATAAAATAATGAAATGAATTATAAATAGATTAAAAAAGTAATCATGACATTCTGTATAACAACTGGATCTTTGTAAGATATTTAACTGATGATACTATTCATCATAAGATAACTTCCCAAGAGACTTTATAAGATAAGGAGGATCTTTGTATTCTTTTATTCTTAAGATAAAATATATTAAACATTGAGTAAGATAATTCTTCAGCATAATATAAATTTGTTGTTATGGTGTGAAACTTAGATCCTTCAATTTATTCTAGATTTCATAAGATAATATTTTATGAATATCCTTTTCATAAGATAACATATTCTTATTGGATTAATTCTATCTGAAATATCTTATTTGAGTATGTAGAAACTGAATCATTATTTTCATAAGATAATGTATTATTTAGTAAGATAGATTTTTGACATGGAGTTCTCTGATTCTGAATGGATGAAAGATAAATAACCATAATTCATTAAATAATCACTTAGATAATTATTTAAAGATAAATTATTTTGATAAATTTAATCTGAAACACTTAATATAAACTTGTTAAAATAAAAATAGGGATTTTGTGAGTCATCAAAATACATATAAAAACCACGATATTTTGGAACAACATAATTCCATCCAACAAATTTAATGGATTATAGAGCATACAAAGACCACATCATTAGGAAAGGATTGGAAGGTGTAATTTTCATCATTAAATAGGGAATAAAATATTTTGAAGAACAATATGGTTTATAAAAATATTTAGATGAAAACAGAGATTTGATAGTAGGGAGGATCATTATACTATGTTAACTTTATCAAAAATTATAGACAAAATGTTTCATTATTTTTACTGAAACACAAGTATGAGGTTTTTAAAACTTTTTTTACTGGAAAGTCATGGTCGATAATGGGAATGAAACAAAGATAATTTTTTTATTAATATACAACATAGGTGACTAGGTAAGATATTTTTTTAAAATTTATATAAGATGAAAGGAATATAGATGAAGAAGACTATACCAAGGACACAAGAGTAAAATCGTGTTCTAGAACAAATGAATCAAAAAATTAATGGGATATTGAAAAGAATGTCATTATATTCTAGTTTCCCAATGGAGTTTTTAGTGGAAGCGGTTAACTATGTGTTATATCTTATGATTTAAAATCCTCCTAAAATGATGACACACACACTTATGGAGGAACTCAAAATCAAAAGTTTGTACAATGTATCTCACCTAAAAATTTTTAAAAGTATTTCATACATCCATGTCAATTCTAGGGAATGTGAAAATTTTAAATATATGTATCATACACATTTATTTACTGGATACAATGATGAAAACTTTGGATTTTAGCTCTAGGATAACATTAAATATTAGGTTACCTGAATAAATATTTTCCTTATCAATGGGGAGATATCTTGGAAGGATAAAAACAAGGAAGAAGGTTAACTTGAGAGAAAATAACCAATGGAGCATAACTATGTTGATCAGAACTAAAGTTATATAGTTCAAGATTATTTAGAGAGTATAAAGGTTTAGAAGGTACAAAAAAGTTATGTAATATAATGAAGGTTCTATAAAAAATATAAGCACTTATTGAATATTGTACTGACTTAGAAATTTTCAGATTAAGTAAATATTCCATGATGTATATGATATATAATCCATGACCAATGAAATTTTTCCAATGAAACTTGATTTAAACTCTAAAACCAAGATGATCCTTCACATTAAATTTATAATTTATTTAAATGGACAGGAATAAAAAAATAACTCATTCTTGATATCTTTATTGGATGAAGATGTTGACCACCCTAAACCCTTTTAGTGTACCATTTTTGTGCTTGTTGGATCCAAATATAGAATCCCTATAGTGGTTAACCATATGTGCTTCTTTAATCCTTAAAAAACATCGATGGATTTTTAGGTGTTAGAGTTACAAATCGATCCACTTTTGGTGTTCAAGTTTATTTTTATGATGATTAATTTAGGATTAAAGAATCATATTTTCACTCTCATTCTTAATAAGATGGATGTGGAAGTATAATCTCTTAGGCTTGAGAGAAGAAAACATAGAGCATTCTTTAGTATTGAGAGAGTGAAATATATATATAATTGTACACAATGGTTTTCCAATAATTAATTAACCCAAGAAAAATAGATATAATATTATATTTGTTGTATCTAGGGGAAATGGTTAAATATTATTTAATTTCACATATTCCATTAATAAAATATTAAACCATTAAATGACCCCATTCCATGTAATAATAACAATAATAATAATTTTATTATTTTATCATGGTGGGTGATAAGAGACATAATGATAAATATTATTTTACCATCTTGAAAATTAATATTTATCACCAAAACACATCTTGGTAGTCTTATTATCCTAAAAATTTAATTAATACTCTAATAAATATTTAATTAAATATTTATTATTTAAATAAATAAATAAATAAATAAATCTTCAATATTCATGTAATTAAATAATCATCATTTGAACAGATATTTACCTAATTTATGATATCAATATATTCTAAATAAAATTATTCCTAAAACCTTAGAATAATATTTATTCCAATAATTAAATTCATATATAATTTAATTTAGATCAACAGAAACACTTAGTGTGTGACCCACTAGGATTCTTCCTTTCTAGGATTAGTCAATATTTCCTAAAGGCCAAGATTACTATATAGTAACTAGTCAGGGAACCCAAGAGGACAAAGTTAATAGAGAAATGTTGAAAATCACATATGAGAATGGAATGTTTAATATAGTCCATTTCTATCAATATTTTATCAAGCGAGTTTCATAATTATGTCATCAACCTTAATGCTTGATAGAAATTTGATTGATTATCTTGAATGAACATGTCGACATCAGTAGGACCATGGAATTTATTTCGATGGTTCTATTCTAATTAAAGAAAAAATATATTAACTTCCATAAATGGAAGTGAAGAATCCTTCCTCAACTTATTCATTTTTTACGTATCTATTGGGACATACCCAATATATCATACTTAGTGTGAACATAGTGTGCTATGAGTTTCATCAATACATATAAGTATGCTAGTCCCAATATGTATTAATAATAATATGAAAGTCTAAGGACCATTACATATGATCATAGATTGGAATATCTGATAACACACAAACATGTAAAATTTCTATTGGTGGGTTTATCCTTATAACCTCCCATCTTAGATATAACTAAGTTAAAAAGTCATGATATGAATCCTCATCCTATTTAGAGCACTAGCACATGAAAATAACAAAAAACTATGTGAATAATTATAGATCATCATCATGATTATAGGGAAAATTATTTAAGAGATATTTTCATAGAAACTCAAGATTCTCATCATATAAGAGAACTTCTATATCCTATTTTGATGCAATGTATAACCTAGGAAAATATAAAATTAAGGTTATGTAGAATAAAGATCAATATATGATAATATATATTTAATATTCTATTATTTGAATATAACTAGTAATCTAAAGTAAAAATGAGTGTGTTTTAGGACACCAATTCCAAAAAAGTCCCACTTAGACTAGAACCAACTATTAACTACTTCTAGTTCACTAGATCTCCCCTGAAAATCAGGTTTATACTAAGAAATTTGTTTTTTAAGGGGACCATAATGTGGTCTTCCATGGAAATACTACTTATTGTAACTTCACCTCTCTGAGAAAAATACTCAAGAGATGATACTTTCAAATTATGTTCTTTATCCATTGATGTGACCTTGTTTCTTTGAATAGAGACACCACTTCAATATTATCGTAATAAATTATGATAGGTTCTTTATTTTTAGGTACCGAATCCATATCTTGGATGAAACTTCATATCCATACTGCTTCTTTAATTGCATCAGAAGCCATACTATACTCTAACTCCACTGTAGAATCAACAACCACTGCTTTGTTTAATATTTTTTAGCTAACTAATCATCCATTGATGGTGAATAGGTTTCCAAACTATGAATATATATCATATATATCTATTTAGAAACTATCATATCTATATCCACTAATTACTAGCTCCTCATCTTATCCATATTACATGAACATATCCTTAGTTTACCTTATATACTTAAGGATTTGTTTGAAATCCATCTAATGACAGTATCTTGGATCTACTTGATATCTATCTACAACACTTAAGTTATAAGAAACATTTATTCGAGTATAAAGAATTACATACATGATTGATCTAATTTCTAATGCATAAAAAATCCTTCCCATCCTCTATTTATTCTTATATTCCTGAGGACATATTTTCTTGGAAATATATATACCATGTGACATAGGAAACAATTGTGACATCCTAGACTTGATTCACTCTTGATTAAGTGAACCCAGTTTTCCCCATAGACTCAAAAATTCCTCCCCATATGTAGAGGATTCCGATTAGTAGCAAGGTCTTAAGGTGTGTCCTTGGGGAGACTATTCCCTCAATTCAGATTGGATCACAAATGGTGGAATGATGAATGAATAAACAATAAAAGTGTAATGATACAGAATATAACAACAGAAACCAACATAAACATTAAATAAGTGAATAATCATCAAAATCTATAAACTATATCATATAAAAAAGATTATGGAATGTGTCTATAAAAATATAATGTAGGAATACGTGAAATCAGGAATACAATACAATAAATGATATAGAAAATAATTAAAGTGGAAAAAACTATCTAAGAATCCGAAGAAATGGATCAGTTATCTACTACCAAATTACCATCTAGAAGTAAGAAGTTAGGTGTCCAAAGCAGGTGGCTTCCCTTTTCCTACACCTGCGATCATATCATTTTCTCAGGTACCAGTAGTGGCTCAGATAGTGTTTGAGATAAAATTAGCAGGCCACCACCAACAATGTCTATACAAATATAGTCTATGAATATAAACTACAATAATGTGAAAGTATATATATATAAGTAAAGTAGTGCTAATGTAAACAACCCGTACTTACTTTACCCTCAACTAGAATTTTCTATGAACATGTGATCATTCAATTATTAGCTAGGGGTTTAGAATTATAATATACTAATAATCATAGAGTAATAAAAATGATAATAATAAAAGATGATCCAAGGTATCCTTAACCTCAGGGGTCAAACCAGCCCATAGTTTTAACTCATGCAGTTTTACTATAAGGATATGAGTGTAATCCAAGGGGTACACCCAAGTAATTACACTATAAAAGAGTCTAATTGAGTATATAGATCTTATCCACAGTAATATTAGGCTAAGAATGACTGGGTCCAATTGGGTGAATCCATGGTGTCATGAGTCTGAAGACATCAATCTAAACCCATGGAGTATATCCAAGGCGTTATAATATCCTTAAGAATGTCAAGTGAATCATTGGTACAATGACAAGGCATTCACATAATAAGATAATGACTATATTTTATAGTGGGTATCTCTTATTTAAATTAGGTCAATGAATTAGAATGGAATCCTATGTGTTCTCAAGGTATTCCCTTGTGAATATAAGGATGGATCAAGTATGACCATTCTTATAAAGATAGAAAAACCCAAAGGTTATAGTCACCTTATACTCATTTAATTTATTTACATATTTCATCATTGTCCATGTGATAATCTTTCCAATTCAATTCATTAAGATATTCCATTAATTTTCATTATATGTGACAAGATAAATTAAGGAAATGAAACCAATTATCAATTCAATTTTCATAGGTAAGGTCCAAGTGATATACACACACATATACTTTCCTTTTAAAAATTTATAATACATTCATTTTTAATGCACTTAGATTATTATAGGTCAAGTAGAGAATACCTGTATAATGTCCCAAATAATCTCAAAATAGGCCAATAAAGGTATACATCGGAACACACCCTACTTGGGGTGGTCAACATAGAGGTTAAAACCCACAATTATATCAAGATGTGTCATTATATTCTAGAATACATCATACACAACTTTAAATAAAGAATATTAATTTTAAAGAGCAATGCTTGGTGAAATCGATGTGCATACAATGAAATATTTTTATAATTTTTTTGAGAAATTGAGGGAAAATTATAGAACACTTACCTTATTCCTATATCAGATTCCTTATCCAGTATCATCCCATAGTTTTTCCTGGATTGGAAGAAAAAAAGTAATAAACAAATAATCTGATAATAGTTCATTTGAGATCATACTAAAATATTTCCATCGATAGAATGAAAAATAATGAACAGAGCCTATAGAGTAGATATATTACCAGTGGATATCCAACATAAAATATATATCTTGATTCGATGTTTTTACAAAGAAACATGATGAAATCCTTTATGAGGAGGATTGAGGATGATTCCACAAGAGAAATAGGAGAGGGTATATCCACTGGAGAAATAAATGAAATAGTTGTAAGGTATTTTAAAGTGGTATTGGTAAAATGGTTATTTCACCCACTTCTTAAAGAGTTACATAGTTTTGACACATGGATGGCCAAACTATGTGCTAAAAATGCACCCAACCTTCCTCAAGACACACCTCACATGATCAAGTTGCATAGTTTGACTAACAATGAATAGCCCTTGTGAAAACCCTTTGTCTCATGTTTTAGAAAAGTTTCACAACTATGAGACCTATTTAAAATGGTTAGGGAATATTGTGAATCTCTCTACTATGCACTAAAACACCACACATGGTTTTCTATAATGGTGCATACTGGGTTGCATGGTTTATAATAACTGTGTGGCCCAACTGTTTCCTCCAAAAGCTGGAGCTCCTAGATATGAAAAAGTATCAGATGCTGCTGAAACCTTCCTCAAACCATAAGGAACATTTAAAAGGATAAATGTAAGAATTAAATTTATAATTTAAAGGATACATACATTGAAGAAAAACTAGGTTCTTAAAGTCTTTCCCCTTTAATGGAACTCATCCTCGAGTTTCCCTTCCAAGGGCAGAGGAACAACATCATAGAATAACTATGTCCACTAAGAAAATACATCGACCTCTCACTCTCAAGTATTATCATATAAATAGTCATGCTTCTATAAAACCCATACTAAAGGTACATACCTTACTTAGAGATACTTTGTGCTCTGATCAGTTATGGATACAAGGTACTCATAAAAAGAAGCATCAACATCCTCTGGATAAAAATTATGAGATGGGTTGGCATGATAACCTTGGAGATGTGAAACATAGAATATGTATTTCATGGAAAAATACCTATGAGGTAATATAAACTGATATTCTATGAGCCCGAATTTGTCCAATATTTCAAAATTCCTAAAAAAGAGGTTATGGATTCCCTTTCCTCTGTATCTTCCTATTCCTATGCTTGGGTGGTACTCACAAGAAAACACAATCCCCAACCTCGAACTCTAGTGATCATTGATAGAGATCAATATATGATTTCTATATATATTGAGCATTATCCATATGTTTTCTGATCAACTACACATGATCTAAAGTCTCCTACATGAGACGAGGTCCTAGTCGCACTACCTCCCCTAACTCTAGCAAGCAAAGATTTGAATGACACAACCTACCATATAAGGCCTCATACAGATCCATCTAATTTTTTTGAAAGATATTATTATGGGAAAACTCTATGAGGGGTATATGTTTCTCTTAAGAAACCCTAAAATCAAGGATTCATACTTGAAGCATGTCCTCCAACACCTGTATAGTCCATTAGGAAAAGCCATCAGTCTGAGGGTGAAAATCTATTCCTAGAAGAAACTATGTAACCAAAATTTTTGATAACCCCTGCCAAAACATCGATGTAAAATGAATATCCCTTTCTAAAATGGTAGTAAGTGGGACCTTGTATAGGTGTATAATATCACAAAAAATACAGTCTTCCTATCTCATCAACTGAGAAATTATCCTGGATAGGAAGGAAGTGGGATATCTTTGTTAGTCGATCCATGACTACCTAAACTGCATTTATACCTTGAGGATACCTTCATAAACTAGTGACACAATCCACCACAACGTCATCCCATTTCCATTGCAGAACCATAAATGGATTTAAAAAGCTATCAGGCCACTAGGGTTCCATATTCACCTACCGATAGGTGAAATACGTAGTGATAAAACCCGTAATATAACATTTCATCCTAAGGAACAAATACTAGAGATTCATATCATGATAAATATTGGAGATACCTAGATAAACTACCTACTATAAATCATGATACACTCACATCAAACCCTATCCCTTATCTATAGGAACCTAGATATTCCCATTTATATGTAGTATTTCATCTCTTTCAACATAATAATCCAGAGGCAGGTCCTCTCTAGAAATATTTTCCTATAGTACAAAACCATCAGGATCTGAAAATTACTTTCTATTCCCCCTATCCCGGAGTGAAGAGTTAATTTATAAGTATGGAATAAAAGGATGATCGGGAATCTATTGAAACTCTATATGAAACTTATATATGAGTTTCTTCAACTTCCATTCATCCCTGGATTCTTGAATAGATTGTGTATGAGTTTTCTAGCTCAGCATATTAGCTACCACATTTCCCTTTCTAGGATTATATGCAAGTTCAAAGTTGAAGGACTAATGGTATTAGACTCATCCTTGATGTTTGAGATTCAATTATCATTGTGTAATGATATATTTGAGTATTTTTTGGTCTGTATACACAAAAAAGTGATCTCCCATAAGATAATTCCTCCAATAATGCAAGACATGAATGAATACTACAAGATCAAGGTTGTGTATCGGGTAATTATGCTAATGAGGTCTCAACTGAAAAAACTCATATGTATTTAATTGATCCCCATTAATCAATACTAAACCAACCTAGATGCTTGATGCATCATAGAACACTTTATAACATATACTAGGATTTGGAAGAATCATGATCAATGATGAATTAAGCCTTCCTTTCCTCTTCTAAAAGGACTTCCCACATGATTAAAACTACAAGAACTTCACACCCTTCTTAGTCAGACTGGTAATAGATTCCGATAGGTGTGATAAGATCTATATGAAATTCCTTTAATATCCATCCATCCCTAGGAAACTCAGTATATCAGGAATATTCTTGGGATGTTACTAGGAAACAATAGCACTCAACTTCTACAGGTGAACTAACACTCTTGATTTCGAGATAATATGACACAGGAAGTTAACCCTGTCGATCTATAAGTGGCACTTTATGAGATTAGTATATAACTAATACTCTCTCATTCTAATCAATATGATCTAAAGATGTTTTCTATGGTGGATTTGAGTATGATAATAAAAAAATATTTCATCTACTTAAACCATGACAAAAGAATCTAGGTAGGGGTGAAAAACCCCATCCATCAAGTTCATGAAAATGGGGGGTAAATTTTTAAGACCAAACAACATAACCAGGTACTCATATAGATTGTACTGACTTTGTAATTTTGTATGTGTTATATCTAAAGTCTTTAATCACACTTGATGATAAACTGATCTCAGGTTGGTCTTGATAACACTCTATCTCCTTAGAGTTATTTGAAGAGATCATCTACATGAGGAAAATGATACTGGTTATTAACCATATATTGGTAAAATAATTAGTAATACATGCATAGCCTAAGGGTTCCATCTTCCGTCTGGGAAAAAGAATAGATGAACCCCAAGGATAAACACTAGGTTTAATAAAAAACTTAAATTATAAATCCTTTAACTATCTCATGATATCCTAGAGCTCAATAGGTTTTATCCGATATAGAGGAATAAATACTAGAGAAACTGCTTGAATGGACTCAATTGTAAACTCTACCTCCCTCTCTAGAGATATTCCAGAGAAGTAATCTAGGAAAACATTTATAAAATGATCCACTATAGGAGACAAATATATCAAAAACATTGACCGATAATCCAAGAAAATGTTGTAAATATAGGTTATCTCTCCTCCCATCCCATAATTCTCTTGTTTAACTATAATTTCCTGAACATACCACTCACCCTTTTGAAGATAAATATCACCCTATGGTGATGCAAAAGATACTCTATGGTTATATAAGTCCACATAAGAATGATAGGGGACCAACCATTCTATCTTGAGAATGATATCGAAGCCTATCATCTTAAAGATGAAGGGGTACCATAAAAAATGATAATTGCCTACCTCAAGGGGGAAGTCCTTATATTAGAATATACCCTTTGAATGTACACACAATGGTGTTTCCAGGTTCATCACCCCACAAAATTATATAATTCCTATCCCAAGACTTTCCATGATCAATACAAAGATAAAGGAGTGATAAGAACCTGTATTGAATAAGTCAAATATGTTAGTAAAGTATATTGGAATAGTAACTCATACAATAGACAATCCTGAACTCTTCTCCTCAGGTATCTATTATAGTGCATGATACTAGACTGATCCATGACCTTAAGCTATATCTAAACTATCCTGAGTGGGTTTACTCTACTGGATCTCATAATTAGAAGTATAAATACCTTGTCCAATACCTCCTCCCCAGCTTGTTCATCCAGTGATACTCCATCTCCCTACCATCCATGGAATCACTTATCTTACTCCTAAAGGTGGAGCTGTAATGGGTCCTCTTCCTATAGAAATAGGTATAAAGGTCCAAAAAGACCTTTGAATATGACCCATAATACTATAAGAATGACACTCCAGTGTGTCTTTATCATACTATGGATTTAAATTCCCCTACCATGAACATTGATGGCATAAAACAGATCTATTTGTTTAGATAATTTAGATGCCACTACTCTGAAGAGAAAACTCAAGGCTATGATTCTTACTATTGGAAGATCTACTAACCTATCTTGACACCGAACCTATGTTCCTAGTACTATCAGCTTCCCTCAAGCCATGCTCAATGATAAGATCTTGTTTTACGATCTAAAAAAATTAGTTAGGAGAAATAAATTCACCTAAGTATTGATGGAATACCTGATCCCATCCTCAAAGCATGTCAATCACGATATCTCATCACCAGCAAGAAGTTGTGAAAAGTGTTGATGCTTCATAAAACACACTAAATAGTACATGAAAGGAATATCACCTTTCTCTAGTTTCATGAACTCCCTAGCTCTATCAGCTCTCAATGTACCAGGGAAAAAATAATCATAAAAGGTATTCTGAAAGTCTACCCAATCCATTTCCTGATGATGACCAGCTTGGGTAGTCACCTCCCACTAGAATTTAGAATAATCATGAAGTATGTAGGTTTTAAGATTGACTATCTTAATTCAAGGTGTCTCCATATGATCAAAGATAAATAATATGGATTCTACCCATGAACCAACAGCCTAAGGACAACTATCGCCTAATATGATATGAGGGTGCTGTATCTAGAACTCACAAGTAAGATCATACATATTAGGTATAGGTTGGGGAGCATCTTGCATAGGCTACATCAATCATAAAGAAATCTCTAGAAGTTAAGAATCATTTCCCAATTTGGGAATAAAAGGTGGTGTTATAGGTGGAACCACTATATATAACACTCGTAGATCAATGCCCACTACCTCTTGAGTATCATCCTCACCACCCTCCTGGAATCAGACTTGAGGAATTCATGGTGTCATAACTATAAAAATTCTAATAATACACCTCAAAACAAGGTACCAAGGTTAATAGGATCACTAACATAAGTAGAAAAAATGAAAAAGAGCTCACTAACCAATATAGTACCCCAAATACCCACATCAAAGGTTATGGTATTGGTAAGTGTTCAAGTTTTCATTTACATGGGTTCCTGTATATGGAGGGTCAGTTGCATGTTATTTTGGAAAACGAACTTCATGTTTCACTTGAACACTCCATTTACTAAAAACCATTTCATTTAAAGTTCATAATTTTTATCTTTAAGACCATAAGTATGTTTCTACAAAATACAGGGTTCAATTAAATGAATTATCATTACCATTTTACAAAGGCCCTTACACTTTATAAATTGAAATTTAAACCCATTTAATTAAAACCAAATCCCTTAAATTTGGTCTTAGAATGTAATGGGTAAAATATGATGGATCAATTTGATGAATTACCATTTACAATTTATTAAGTCCTGTACTCTTTAAAAATTATAATTGGCACTCATATAAGCAAAACTAAATCCCATCTAAAGTAACTATTGGTACATATATTACATTGGTCTAAATAGGTCATTTAGGATGCCACCATCAATATATATGGGAAAAAAATATTTAGGTTGCTAATGACTTGTTAAATAACCAATTTCCCTTTCCCTACATTAAATGTTAGCAGTACAAGAATATATCATAACTAAAGAACACTCGACAATAATAAGAAACACAAGCAATGTAAGCAATAAAATTCACCAATATATCATGGAATATTCATGTCATGTGGATTCCTAGGTGCCTATAATTATTCATGTAGAAATTATCCTTTCCATAGAATCTACATAATTCATAACCAATGTCACAATTTATGTGCATCATCCAGTGCTGAAAATATATCAACTATAATTGAAGGAATATAGAATAAAAATTTCTCATTCCCTGAAAACATGGCGTTTGACCCGAACATGGGTTAGCTACTCCATGAAATGACATAGAACCATTTTTTAAATGATCAGAATCTCCTTTATAAATATCCCAAACCATAATACAATAAAAGAAATTACTCTCATAGAAATTCGTGATGTCCCAGACCCGATTCACTCCGGATTAATTGAACATGGTAGGCCACATGGACTCAAACTTACCTACCCATTCTCCAGAGGCTATCGACAAGCAGTAAGGGCCTAGGGTGTGTCCATGGGGATAATATTCCTTCAAGTTAGAGTGGATCACAATGGTGTAAATATGAATGAAGAAAAAATGGAATCATAATGATAATGAATACGATAACATAAAAAAGCATAAAATCAAATTAATGCATAATCATGAAAAGATGTAAACTATATTATATACAAAAGATGATGACATGTGTCTATAGAAAGGGAAAGAAATAATAAATGGTAGTAGGAATAAAGTATAATATATAATATAAAAAATAATCAAAAAGGGAAAAAATATCCAATAATACCATGAACTAGCAAAATAATATGTTACTAAGATCCTAGACTAAAGCAATAAGTCAAGTGTCCAAAGGAGGACACTACCCTTTGTATACATCTATAATCGTATAATCTTCCCAGTTACCAATGATGGCCTGGATAGGGTGTGATATAAACATAGTAGGCCACCACTAATGGTATATATACAAATATAGTATGTGAATATAAAATGTAACAATTAGTAGGTGTATATATAAGAATAATGTAGTGATAATGTAAAAAACCCATACCTGCTTCAGCCTTAGATGAAATTGTCTCTGAACATGTTATCATTAAATTATTAGCTAGGGGTTAAGAATTTTAATCTACTAGTAATCATGGATTTATATCATTGAAAATAGTAAAATAGAGTCCAATGAGAATATTAGGAATCCTTAACATGAGGGGTTGACCCAACCTGTAGTTGTAACTCATGAAATCTAGATATATAGGTTTGAGTGTAATCCAATAGGTACACCTAAGTAATTACACTATAAAGGAGTCTAAAAAAGTCTATGAAGCTCATCCACATTAATCATGGGCAATGTATGACTGGGCCCAATGGGTTGAATCCATAGAATTACGTGTCAGAAGAAATCAAGCTGAATCTGAGGAGTGTATATTGGGAATTCTTATATTTGAAATAAAGTCAAGTGAATTATAGGTATAATTCTGAAGAATTAACATAAACAAGGACATGATTTTTTGGTTGGTATCTCCCATGAAAATCACCTTAATGATTTAAAATTTCATCCTTTGAGTGATCAATCCATTCCCTTAGGAATCCAAAGATGGATCAAGTCTGATCATCCCTATAAATATAAAAAGGTCCAAAGGTAATAGTCCCCTTATAATAATTTCATTTATATACATATGTCATCATAGGCCATTTGATACTCATTCTAATTAAATTCATTACGTTCATTCCATTACCTTTTATTATACATGATAAAGTAAATTAAGAAAATGCAACCAATTATCAATTAAAGTTCCATAGGTAAGGTATAAGTGATATCTATATACATATACTTTCCTTTTAACAATTTATAATACATTCATTTAGTTTAATTCACTTACCTTATTAAAGGCCAAGTAGAGAAATGCCAAACAGTGTCCCAAACAATCTCAAAATAGGTAATTGAAGAAATAAAGAGAAACAAACCCTATTTTGAGTGGTAAAAATAGTGTTTACAACACCCAATGATGTCAAGAGGTGTTATTATAGTCTAGAATACATCCTAGAAAACTTAAAATAAAATAGTGGAATTTTAAGGAGTAACATCCAGTGAAACCAACACAAGAAAAATGAAAATAGTTTATAAAATAAGTGAGACTTTGAGGGAAATGTCATAGAGCACCTACCTTATTCCTGTAGTAGATTCCTTGTCTAGTATCAGCCCTTAGTTTGTAATATATTGGAAGAACATAGAATAATTGATGAACTCCCTAAAAATATGTCATATGAGCTCACACAAAAATAGCATCATCGATAGGAATAAAAACAAAGGAGGGAGCCTCTAGAGTGTAGAGATTACCAATGGATATCTAACATGATAGAAAAATCATGATTCAGAGTTCAGACAAAGAAACTAGATCAAGGAATAGGTGGGGAGGATTGAGAAAGAAAATGGTGAAGGTGATATCCACTGGATAAAGAAAATAAAGAGGGGTGATGTCCTTTAAATAGGGAAGAAAAAATGGTAATTTTTCCCAATTATTAAATAGGTTCAAGATTTGGCCACATGGTTTGCTAAACCATGTTCCAACCGTGCACCTAGATCTACCTTAAGACACACCTCACATGGTCTAGGTTCAAAATTTGGCTAACCATGCACATCTCATGTGAAACTCCTTTGTCTCATGTCTGAGACAAGTTAAAAAACCAAGTAGTATGGGTCTCATGGTTAGGGAAAATCATGTGACCCAATTCTATATACCTAAACACCCCACAATTTTTTTAATTTTATGGACTAGACTTCATAATTTCTACTAATTGTGTGGCCTAGTTGTTTCCTCAAAAAACTGAGAGATCTAGGATCCTAAAAATTAGTACATGATCCTGAACCCTTCCTTAAACCATAATGCACCTTTACAAGGATAAAATTAAGAATTAAAAACTAAAATTTAAAGGATGTGTACCTATAATAAAAACAAGGTTCTTACAATAATACCATATTGAATTATTCTATACTGAATCTCCTTAATAACTTGAAAATATATATACCTTGACTTAGTCTAAGAATTCTTTTGGATCATGATCCCAAGAAAATATGTTTGTTTTCCTATGTATTTCATGGATAAACATTTATTTACCCACATCATAATATTCTTTAAGAATAGTATCTCAATTATAATAAGTGAAATTTCATTGAAATATACTATTAGGGAAACAATTATACTCTCACTAAACCATTTATAGAAATAAAGATCACATTCATTTCTCATGAAACAAAATTCTTTTATGGTTTTATAAAAAAAAAATGTTCCATGATCTAAATTATTTATTTAATCTATATATAGATATTTTAAACTTTCATACTTAATTAGAATTACTTGTTGTCATAAACCCCTCTATCTATATCATATTGACATATTTGTGAAGATTCCCATTAATGAATTATATTTTTATGTAAATATTCTATATCTCATAGTCTTGGTATGGTATTATGGAAATTATAATTCTAATGTATTTAATCGTGAAGGTTGGTGAAAAGGTTTTATTGTAGTCTATGCCTTGATTCTATATATACCCTTTTTCCACTAGTTGCACCTTATTGAAACTAACTTGAAAATCCATGTCCAATTTCTTTTTGAATACCTATTTGGAACCAAAAATATTTATATCAATAGGAGGATCCATTAAAATTAAAACCTAGTTTTAGTATATGGAATCCATTTCAGAATTTATTTTTTCTTTCCATATGGAAGAATTTGTGTCATTTAATGATTTCGTGTAGGTTATAGGGTCATTATTTTCAACTAATAATGAGTCACCATAATCACTTAATAGAAAAAACATCCTTCAGGTTATCCAACCACCCTTGTACTCATACACAATACTTTTGTCTTTGGAATAGTTTCTTCCATGGGGATTTTTGGAACATGTTTATGTACTAACTCCTGTGTATCATGTGTTTGTACTTCATTGAAGTTTATATCACTCCGACTATCTCTTTCCAATATGCTGTCCTTATAAAGGAACATATAATGTATTTACATTATTAATTTTTTATTTGGGGTTCATATAAGTAATATCCCCTTATTTCCTTGGGGTATATTATGAATATTTTTTTCCATGTGGTGAATTTTTTTTTCTGAAGAGGCCTTAAAAATGATTTGAATCCTCACACATGTAATTTTGAACACATATTTATTTTCACTCCATAATTAGAATAGTATACCATTTTTTACTTTAGTAGGCACTTGGTTTAGTATGAAAGGTACTGTCTGTAATGTATATACTAAAAATAATAGTGGATGACTTCCATGACTCATCATTAACCTCATCATATCCAGAAAGGTGTGATTTATCATTTCACTTACACTATTCCACTAGAGTTTATAAGGGGGAGTATGTTTTGGATAAAATTCCATACACAGACAAATTGTCAATGAATTTTTTATTAAGATATTCTCAATAAATATTTGAGTATAGTTAATTAATCTTCTTTCCATGATAGTTCTAAACCTCATTCATTAATTATTTGAAATTTTCAAAGGGTTATGACTTGCACCTTATTAAGTAGATATATATATACCTACAAAATTTATTAGAAAAATTTATAAAGTATGAGTACCCACCACTTGTTTCAACTGGTAATATTCCACACACATAATTTTAACCAACTATATAATCACCATGTACCTTTCATTTTTTCCACTGATCGAATATTTGGCCATTTTACCTTATAAACATACTTGAAAAATACCAAGTGGTTTTAGTTAAAATGAAACCTAAATAACCATATTGATGTAACTTAATTAAAAATTTCTCATTCACATTAACTCATTGGTAATTTCATATATGGGTGTGTTACAAGTCATAATAATAGATTCTTTATCTATTTCCAACACCCGGTTCTCATAATCTAATACATAAAAACCATTATATAAATGTGCCTTACTATAATTTTTAATTTATTCATGAAATAAGAAAATTTCATTTATGAAATTTAAAATAAAACTTTACATATGTAATTTGGATACTAAAATAACTTTTTTTGATAATTAGATGCACATAGTTACAATTTTGAATAACCAAGATCATTATTGAGGTGGAAGTCGCCAGTGGCTAATAATTCCAACTTAGCTCTATTTGAAGCCCATAAATCCACCTCACCCAACAAAAAAATTCAAAACTCTACTTGGATATTTCATTTATATACAAATTTGAGAACAAAATGTGATATCCAATACACAATTTTTATAAATTTAAAGATTACACCCGATAATGAACATACTTGAAGCATCACCATTCTTTCTTCCCATTGTGAAGTTTTTCTTATAGAGACCCTTATTTCAACATTAGAAACAAACAACACCCTAATACTTTGTATCCAATTTTATCTTCCACTTCTAGGAAGGAAGGTTAATAGAAGCATTATACTTGGAATTATTCTTGGTGCTCTTTTCCTTTCCTGTTATTCAACATAATGATAAAATATGTTTTAGGATTTAGTTCCTAATGGTTTAAGAAATTAAATTAAGGAGATATAGGAGTGAATTATATATATTTTTCTTTTTGAGATTCATAATAATGTTAGAGAATCTCCAAGTATTGAGGTGACAATGAGATATGTTCACAATTCATCAGGTAGTTTAAACCCTAGAATTTATAAATTCCTGATGTATCCAACAATTTTGGCCATGTGAAGTTCAACTTGTGAACCTCCTCCAAGATTGAATGTGAAGAGTTCCTTGGAGATCTCAAACCATTATTTTATGTCACTCTATGGATAAATATCATAGAGATGGTTGAGAATTACATATACATCCATGGTTTTATGTGATTTTTATAGTTCATCATACATGGAAGATAAAATTAAACACTAGATATTAACTAAATCATCCAAGTGTTTATTGTAGGAAAGTAACTCTTACTCAAATACCTCCAGAACATGAATATTTAGAACTGGGTACTTCAACAATTATAACTTCCATTCTTATAAAATTACTGTACACAAGTTCCTATACCATTCCATGAAGTTTATTCTTGTAAGGATATTGTATTTATCTTGGATAGTACCTAAGGATAGTGTTGTGGTTGTTGAAATTTACTTTTGATTATAAAAAAGTTTAGAGTATATTATTAGTACTTTATCTGATTACCAAAAGTTATATGAAATAAATTTAGCTATATATCTCCCACTATTTTATCAAGTCAAAACAAACCTCACCAATAGAATCAAAATATCCATTTTCATGGAAATTATAGTGGAAATGATGCATATTAATCTTCTAATAACTCAAGAAGGGGATTGGTAAATTATTTGAAGGTATTTTGGTAGGATACTCTTTTATAACTATGTTTGGTCTCACCCAGATTTACCCAAGATTTTAGGGTTAAGCTGTCGCTTGTAGTTTTTCTTGGGTTGTCGAATCCTCAGAGACCAAAGAAGTAACCTACAGACACGTACACTCTATGTATTATTTTTGGATATGAAGTGGAAAACTTGTGTTGATTTTAGATGGTTTTAAATGAATACTAACAGGTTTATGTGAATTCAAATTAAGATAATGATTTGATCCTAGTTTATCGCTTTGGAGTGGATTGGATGAATTTTATTTTTAAAGATTACAATTTCTTATATTTGAGATGGTTTCATAATAAGTTCAAACATTTTCATAACTTATTGGTTTAATACCAAAAAAAACATAATACTAATCACCTATAAACTTGGATGATCAACGTTTTGAGCACTCCAAGGTAAAGGTTTGTATTATCAATTGAAATGTGTGGCCTTAAATTCAATAAAGATGAAGTAGTTTTAAAATAATAAAATAAAAATATGAATTAAAATAAGTGATTAAAAATTAATGGAGTGATAAGTAACATCTAATAAAACCCCTTGAAACTCCATTGGGTCAACCCGTAAGTGAGTTATCCCTCCATTAATGCAATTCTATCAATAGAAGTGGGAAATAGACTCATGAGGGTGGAATTTAAGAAGTGAAAAAAAAATAATGAAAAAAATAATCACTCCACCATTGTGTGAATAATTCCACAAGGTTTGGTGTAAAAACTTTCAAACCTTGAGGAAAAAGTATCAAAGTGATAAGAATAAGAATAGAATAAGAGAAGATGAAGAACTTTTATAATGAATGTAAGGTAATTCAAGAAACTTAAAATTGAAGGAATGTTATTACAACATCAAATTGGAAACATAGCTTTAAAATGAATCAAATCTCAAAATATGATCAACTCCTACACCACCACTACCTTAAATAGGAATCTAAAAATCCTTGGGTTGATCCAATAACATTACAAGTCTCCTAAATTAATGGTGGTAGGCCAGGGGGGGGGGAGTTGAGGGAGAGTGGGATTTTCCACTCTTGACAAAAAATCTGAGCCAACTTGAATTTATTTGACAGGTGTATCCAAACGAGTATCAAAAGGACCAAATTTGGGTGGTTCATAGACGGAAAATATAAATATATGGATGTATTCTGACTTTCTGTAAAATTTAATGACAATTGGATATTTTGTTTGCGAGATGTGTAAATTGGTGGACTGTTTTTCTGGGTCACAGAATCTAGCCCAAAATTTCATCTTCAACTTGGGCTTCCTATAACCTGATTAAAAAAATCCAATTTATCTCTTATAACTATTGGATGAAATGTTACCCATGATTTCCTATATATTAAGTTAAAGTTTTAGAATCATTGGTCTTGGATCTTGGCCTATACAATTTCTTTATTAGGATGCTGTCCAGTTTACTTTACCCAAAATGTGTTGCCATGAAATCACATTTTGTGGTCTTCAAATGTGAATCTTAAAGTAATCCAAAAGTATTAATTTTTCCCAATTTAATTAGGAACCTTAAAATTAAATATGAAAATAAAATCAAGATCCTTGGGTATTTTATATTGTGTTAGAAAATGTACCATGTAATAGCGAATTTTAAGAAGGAATTACAATTATAATATGAAATAATGTTCAAAGTGTAAAATGAACTAAAAATGGTGTTTATTATTAATAAATCACATGAATATTATAATATAAAAAATTAATATTATCCTTTTTTAGTGTCTAATCATGCCCCCTAACTTAAGTTTTTCTAGTCCTGAGAAAAATATATCTCACGAATGTGAAATTCGAATTCCCTTTTCCAAAAATTTTTAATACACAATGATCACCAAGAACCCTTATACTAAACAATAATGAAACCCAAAAAATATTTTAATATAATATAGTTTCATAAGAATATCTCAATCGCAAGCCTATTCCTTTGTTCAAATTCATCACCATATTTCATACAATATCAACTAAGCATGATGATGTGTTGTGTATCACAGTAGACATGGGGGTTCATATTTATTCAAGGGGGGGAATGATGGAAACACTAGGTGGAATAACATATGAATATTAAGATGAGTATTCAATTATATAAATATATATATATATATATATATATATACATTGTTACTATTTTTTTTCAATTTTTCCATGGTAATTGAAATTGTACTCAACATAGTCAACCCATGTAGCGAGACTTTACTGATAACTCCAAGGATCAAAGACCTTAGGGAACCAAGTGAAGCCCACATACTCAGGAATCCTATTGAGTTAAATTAGTATAAAACAAATTCAAATTACCACAAATAGAGATAAAAGAACTATCTCTGGGCCATGCAACTATGGAGTCACGGTACCCAAGTGCCGAAAGCCGCGTATTAGGTTATTTCATTTCTATACATGCAAATTTATTGTTTTTTTTTATTTTTTTGTTAAATAATCATATTAAAACTAAAATTATCACAAAACCTATACTATTTTTTTGGGGACCCCATGAACTCAAACTAATTCCCCAAAATCTAGAGGACATGCATTGTATTTTTTTTATTAATTGGATAAAAAAATAAACGGAGAAAAATCACATTGGACAACCGAACTTTCCAAAATCAATGCACATGAACATAACTTGCATTAAAATAAGAATCAAGGAATGAAAAATTATTTTATATTTAATTTCAAAGTGTGAAATTTTTATTATCATGTTCAAGGTTAAAGGAAATTTTCCTTCAATTAAGGCACACTTTTTTTTTCAAATCATTTTTTTTCACAGAAAAGTAATATTTTTATTTCATCTCTCCCCACAACATAAAATAAAACTGTCCCCAGTGTTGGAAGAAAATAAAATTTTTAAGGGGGTAGAGGAAAAGGGGAGTTCAAAAAGGAAATTGAAAATGAGGATCAAAGAATAAATCCACCTGGTGGTTGATGTTGAAGTTATTGCTGCTCCCCTTTAATCCCTTGATATCCATGTCACTCGGAGAAGCCTCGTCAATGATGATAGTTTTTGTTTATATATCTGTGATTTGTCTAAAAAATCCATCAAATCAGAATCCTCTAAATCTAAAAAACCAACACAATTGGAATACAATGGAAACCCCTTTAGGTCCCTTTAAATAAACAAAAAAAAAGGAAAGGGAAAAAACCCACATGTTTATTTAAGCATACCAAAGATCGATACTAGTAACAATTAGAAATTAGAATAATATATATATGGATATATAAATTTTAAAATATAAGTATATATATAAATAAAATAGAATAAGGAACCATAATAAGCTGTAGGTTAGGGGTAGGCGCACTCTCCTATCTCCCTTTGATCCCAAGTTTTAGTCCTCACAACTTCATTGGTTGTGATGGGGTTTTCCCCATGACCTACAATATGTACTTTTTTAATTATTATTATTATTAAGGAATTTTTATTTTAAACTACAAACACATAAAAATAAAATAAAATAAACTGATGATACATTTTCTTCTTTTTAAATTTCCAGGTAAGGTATTACTCTGAGATCACACCACGTGATACAGATGAATACAACGATCCCCTTTCATACCCATCCATACTCATAATATAAGAATAGGTCAATAGTCTAAGGTATTATAATTTTTTTTAAATATCAAAATGATTCATTAATCCTATTTAAAAAAATGTTTCACAGTGATTGGAAACATGAAAACCATGGGTTGCCTCCCATGGAGAGATTTTGTTTAACGTCGTTAACCTAACATAGATCCAAAATCTATCAATTTTTCCTAGTTAATAGGTTTTCTTAGTTAAGTCAAAATTTTTTTCCTATTTATTGAATGATTAATTGAATGGTTTTAACCTATTACAATTGACATCGAAAATGTGACCACTTGTGGGATCCTAAATCTTTACTGACCCATGGGGGTACATGTGATGCACTATGAGTGGATCTGACCATCTATACCTTAACTTTCCTGGGTGTAAATGAAGTTTTGAACTATATAAGGGAACGAATCTTCCCAGCTCAAAGTGTTTAACTTTTAGTTTCCTAGATTGGTAGGCTTGAACTCTAGCTATATTTTTCCTTTAATTTTCATAAGACTCCATCATAAGTTCCTCAAGTTCATTAAGATCTAATTTCCACTTTTCTTCAGCCAAAGAAATGTCAAAATTCATTTTCTTGATTTCCCAAAATGCCATATGCTCAATTTCAATAGGTAAATGGAATGATTTTCCATAAACCAACTCATATGGTGACATGACTAGGATGTTTTTGAAAACTATACGATATGACCAAAGGGAATCCAAGAGTTTCTCGGACCAATATTTCCTAGAGGTATTGACATTTTTTCCTGATTTTTCTTAATCTCCCTATTTTCTAACTCAACTTGACCATTGGTTTTCAGATGGTATGTAATGGAAAATTTATGAGAAATACCATACTTATACGTGAGTAAAGATAATAATAGGTTGTAGAAATTGGTTCCTTGATCAGTGATTACAGGCCTAGGAATTCCAAATCGAGAAAATATATTCTCTGTTAGAAATTGGAGCACAACATGATGGTCATTAGACTTGGTGGGAATGACCTAAACCCATTTTGAGACATAATCAATAGCTAAGAGGATGTAGAGGTATCCTGTAGAGTTTGGGAAGGGTCCTGTTTAATCAATTCCCCCAAAATCAAAGATTTAGACGACTAGAATGGGAGTGAGGGGAATTTCATTCCTTTGGTAATGGATCCAAATTTTTGACATTGAGGAAAACTTTTGTCAACTTAGAAGGAATCCTTTGTAAGGTCAGGCCATTATAAACCACATTGGAGGACCTTTGTAGTGGTTTTTTGTGTGGAAGAATTTCCTTCACATGCCTCTCCATGACAAAATTTTAGAATGGACTCTTTCTCAAACTCATGAACACATATCTTAATGATTTGAGCAGGACAGAAATTGAAGAGGTAAGGATAATAAAAAACATAGTGTTTGAAATCAGAAAGGAATTTCCTCTTATATTGGGTCACTTAGAATTTTGGAATGCCACCTATCACCAAATGGTTTGCTATGTCAGCATACCATGGAAAATCACTCACAAAATAGAAGTGCACATCAAGAAATGAATCATACACAGAAAGGTTATGTGAGTTGTCTTTGAATTCTATCCTAAAGAGGTGATCAAATAAAACATTTTCAATACTCTTTTATCCTTAATCTTTAAATTGAACTCTTGAAGAAGAAGGACCCACCTAATCAATCTATCCTTGGCATCTTGTTTTTGGAAAAGGTATTTCAGGGATGAAGGGTCGGTGAAGTCTATGATGGTTGATCCTAAAAGATAGGGCCTGAATTTATCTAAGGAAAAGACAATATCATGAAACTATTTCTCAGTGGTGGTGTAGTTTATTTGTGAATCATTTCAATATTTTATTTCATAAGCAATGACACATGGAGTTTTCTCACACTTTTGTCCTAAGACTGCTCCTACAGTGAAGTCACATGCATTACACATGAGCTCAAAAGGAAGTTTCTAATTTGGATATTTAATGAAAGGTTTAGAGAAAAGAGTTTAATTGAGTGTAGATAATGATTCCTCAAAAATTTCAGTGCATAAAAATAGAGAATCTTTCACCAATATATAAAAAGGTGTTCTAGAAATAGAGTTGAAATTCCTAATGAATGTTCTATAGACACCAATATGTTCTAATAAGGACCTCACTTCATTAAAATTTTTAGGATATGGAAGGTGAGGAATAATGTCAACCTTAGCTTTATCAACTTCAATCCCTCTACGAGAAACAAGATGGCCTATAACAAGTCCTTACTTTACCATGAAATGGATTTTTTTTCCAATTTAGGATGAGATTATTATCCCTGCATCTTGACAAAACCCTTTCAACATTTAGAAGGCATCCCTCAAATGTATCCTTAAAAATGGATAATTCATCCGTGAAGACCTCTAAACAAGTCCCCACCATGTCTGAGAAGATTCCCATTATGTACCGATGGAAGGTACCAGGGGCATTACATAACCCAAAGGGCATGCGCTTGAAGTAAAAAGTGCCAAATGGACAAGTGAAGGTTGTTTTTCCTTGATCCTCTATGGATACCTCGATTTTATTATACCCTGAGAAGCCATCTTGGAAGAAATAAAATTGTTGACCTTCCACTCGCTAGAGGACTTGATTAATAAAGGACAAGGGGAAATGGTCTTTCTGGGTACAAGAGTTGAGCTTACTATAGTCAATACAAACTATCTATCCACTACTAACCCTTGTGGGGTGAAGTTCACCATCCTAATTAGTGATCACAGTGATTCCATCTTTCTTTGGGATAACTTGAATTGGGCTTACCCACTCACTCCCAACAATGTGGTAGATGATACCCACTTTAAAAAACATAAAATGTTATTTCCTTACCACATCCATAATATTTGGATTGAGTCTATGCTGAGGTTGATGACATGGTTTGGATTCAGATTCAAGAACAATCCTATGAGTTCAAATGAGTGGTCTAATCCTAGGAATATTAGAAAGGGTCCACCCAATTACTTTCTTATGCTTTATTTGGACATCCAGAAGCATCATCTCTTGATTTCATTCAATATAGGAAGAAATGACAATAAGAAAGGCTCGACTTTCTCCTAAGAATTCCTAATTCAATTATGAAGGTAGGACCTTAAATTAGAGATCATATTGGTTATCAATTTCCAAGAAAGGATGGGACTTTTTATTAAACTTAGCTTCTTTGTTCATATTTCTTAACAAAATTGGTTCGTTGTGAACAGAATATTCATCTAATAAATTGGCTAGATCTGTGTCATGAATGTGTATGGAGTCAATGTTATTAATTTCACCAATGGTATCATTGATTGTTGATTTGATAAAGTCATTAATAGAGCTATCTGAAATAGATTCAATCAAAGGAGAGAAATTTCCCTCATGTGAACAAAGAAAATAAATCTCTTCTTGACTTAAAAATACTTTAGTAATCACTTGATGTTCCTCGAGTTCACTATCAATGCTACCAATCCAATTAACCTCATGGATCTCTTCATCACCCCCAATTTGAGAGTTTTCATTATAGATGTTCACGTCTAGACTCATGTTTCTAAAGGTGATGGTCATGTTCCCATTTCAGACTCGGATAAGAAAGTTGATTATTGCAAGGAATGGACAACAAAGGATGATTGGTGTTTGATCCTTAGGACCTAAACTTGGGTGATTGTCAAGGACAATGAAGTCATCTAGGTAAATGAAAATTTTCAACTTTCACCAAAACATCATTTAAGACTCCTTAAGTAAATCAAACACTATGCTCAGTAAGTTGAAGAGTGACAGATGTGGGTTAGAGTTCTTTGATCCCTAACTGATAATACATGGCGTAAAGAATGAGATTCACACTGGCTCCCAGATCACAAAGGGCTTTGAAAACTCCATTCTCTCATAACTCAACATTGATGTATGGACATCCAGGATCTTTCAAATTTGGAGGAATGGTCCCTTGAATGGAGGTACTCACATTAGTATTCAAAAGGACTTGGTTTTGTGTGAAAATTTCCTTTTAAAAGTGAAGAAGTCCTTAAGGTACATTGAGTAGTCAATAATGGTTTGGATTGCATCTAGAAGTGTAATGTTCAACTTAACCTAAGAGAATATTTCCATAAAATTTTCATTTAGTTCTAGTTTATATTTTCCTCTCATGCATTGAGGGAAGGCAGAAGGTTATTTTATTGTTTGGTGTGGTTGTAGTTCCTTCACATTCTCATTTGGTTTTTTAGAATCTACGGGTGGTTATTCATAATTTTCATGTGTTGTTGAATCTTTTAATGGTTCTATAATATCTTTTTCCTGTTTCTCAATGGATTTCACACTTCTTAAAATAGTCACTACTTTGAGTTGTTCATGAGAGGTTTGTGTGTAACTATATTATCCCCTTAAATTTGAGGATGGTACCACCTGAGTAGGCATGGGTGCCTTCTCAGTTTTAATGGTTTATAGTTTATGTTTAAGGGATGAGACTTCTGAGTGCATTTTCTCTTTTTGTTTACAAAACTGCTCAAGTATTGGAAGTGGGACAGATTTAGTAGGGTCTTGTGCTGGTTGGTTTATCTTAGTAGGATACTTTGGTTGTTGGATTGGTTATTGCATGGGTTGTTGGATGGGTTGTTGGTATTAGATATGTGGGTTTGGGCATTGGAATGGTTGTGGTTGGAACTGGTTATGGTTTTGAAAATTTTGTGGAGGGTAGGGGTTTGGTCCTTGTGGTTTACTAGGTTGTTGGTAAGGTTGTCGGCTATCTTTCCAACAGAATCCTAGATGGTCATTGTACCTTGGATTGGAAGTGTTTTGGTAGCGTGGCTTCTAAAAGTTCAGAGCATTGACCTCCACTGGTGGTACTCCTAGAAGAACATCTTTAATGGAAGGGATAGTTAGGTAGTTGTTAGTCTTGTGGTCATGTTTATCATAAATTGTGCAAATATGGTCAAGATTTTGAATTTCATGGACCTTCCTAAGATCGATCTACTCGACCTTCCTAGTGAGTGTAACAAGTTTCATCCTAAGTCTTTCCTCACCCCTAAGTATGTGAATTTCCACCAGATTTAGGTGGATTCTCATAGTAAGTCGATGTCTCCCATATTTGGTTTTGTTCGTCTAGTCCTTCAAGATACTCGTATGCATCATTTGGGGCTTTGTTTTTGAAGGTTCCATTACACATCATGTCAATGAATTGTTTATTTCCCATACCTAACCCTTCATAAAAAATTAGAACTTTTTTTGGGATTGAAAATCCATCGTGAGGTACCATGTGGAGTGTGTATTTAAACCTTTCCCATGTTTCATAAAATGATTCCCCTTATTTTTAAAAATAGTTTGGGATGCTCTTTTTAAGTGCAATTGTTTTGTGATGGGGGAAGTATTTTTTGAAGAGTTCTCTTTAAAATTGGTCCTAAGATTGGATTGATATAGTTATTAGAATATTTAACCAATTATTTTCTCGATCCTTAAGTGAGAAAGGAATGATCCTCATCTTAGCTGACTCAAGTTTACGTGGTTGGCACATGGTTTCAACAATGCCGTAGAACTCTTTGACATGGAGGTATGGAATTTATGACTCCACCCCATGGAAGGTTAAAAGGGGGTTTAATACATGAGGTTTGAAGACATAATGGAATTATCATAGGGTAGAATGCCTAATTAAAGAGGGTTCATTGGTACATGAAAGTTTGAGGTAGTCATTCATTGTTTGATCGACTGCATTCCCCAAGTTTGGGGTTGCCTCATTTGGATTTCCATTTTAGTTCCCACTCGGGTTTATGAGTTGATTTCATGGAAGACCCTCCATTGAAATCGGATCAATTTTTGAATCCAAAGTATTAGGAATATTTGGATCTAATGGGAAGATACCCCTAGGCGTGCTTGACTCCCCAACCCCAGGACTTTCCACCCTAACTAATCTATTTGAGTTATCGCGGGTGTAGGAATATATGCGCCAAAAGAAAAAAAATGAGAAAGGGAATATATAAGAGAATTTGGGGTGAGAAAAATTAAATGGCAGAGAATAGAATGGGTGTAGATATGAATTACTTGGGACCCTAGAAAAAACATGAAAATTTGGTCTTTCCCAAATTTACCCATGTTTTTTGGGTTATGCGGTCGCTTGTAGTTTAGGTTGGGTTATAGGATCCTTAGAGACCTAAGAGGTAACATACAGATACATAAATTGTATGGATTTTTTTTAGATTTTAAGTGTCCCAATTGGGTTGATTTTATATGATTTTAAATGAACACTTATAAGTGTAAGTGAATTCAAATTAAGAGAATGAGTTGATCCTAGGTTATCACTTGTGGGTGGATTGAATGCATTCTTTTTTTAAAAATTTCAATTTCTTATATTTGAGATGGGTTCATTAGAAGTTCAAAAAACTTCATCACTTATTGGTTTAATATCATAA
Organism: Viscum album; assembly: GCA_963277665.1. Classification (NCBI taxonomy): domain Eukaryota; kingdom Viridiplantae; phylum Streptophyta; class Magnoliopsida; order Santalales; family Viscaceae; genus Viscum; species Viscum album. The sequence continues at coordinate 490,764,576 of OY728122.1, forward strand.
AACCATAATAATAATCACCTATACACTTGGATTATCAATGTTGTGAGAACGCCAAGGTAAAGGTTTATATTATCACTTGAAAATTGTGCCCTTAAATTCAACAAGGACGAAGGAGTTTTAAATTCATTAAAATAAAAATATCAATTAAAATAAGTGACTAAAAATTAATGGAGTGATAAATAACATCCAATATAGCCCCTTTATACTCATTTGGATCAAACCATAAGTGGGTTAGAACACCAATGATGCTATTCTATAAGTAGAATAGGGAACTAGACTCATGGGGGCAGAATCGAAGAAATGAAAAAAATAATGAAAAGAAAACGATCACTACACCGTTGTGTGAATAATTACACAAGGTTTGGTGTGAAAAAGTTCACAACATGAGGCTACTATATCAAAGTGATAAGAATAAGAACATAATAAGAGAAGATAAAGAACCTTTATAAATAAGCTAAGGTAATTCAAGAAACTTACAATTGAAGCAATGCGATTACAACATCAAATTGGAAGCATAACATTAAAATGAAAAAAAGATCAAAGGATGATAAACACCTCAACCAACACTTCCTTAAATAGGAATTATATAATTTTTGTTTATATCCACCAATAGTCCTAGTATTCTCAATTAATAGTGGTAGCCCAAGGTTGGTGGAAAGTTGAGGGAGAGTGGAATTTTCCACCCTTGACGAAAAATACAATACAGATTGAAATCCTTTGAAATATGTGTCCAAACGAGCATAAAAATGACAAAATTTGGGTGGTCCATTAAAGAAAAATATGAATATATGGATGTACCCTAACTTTTTGTAAAATGGAATCTAAATTGGATATTTATTTTGTGAGATATGTGTAAAATAGTGGACTTTTTTTTCCGAGCTGTAGAATCTAGCCCAAAATTTCATCTCCAAATTGGGATGCCAACAACTCAATTAAAAAATCTGATTTAGATCTTTTCAATGTTGGATGAAATGTTACCCATGATTCACTCTATCTCTAGTTAAATATTTAGAGTCATTGGGATTTGATCTTGGACGCTATAGTCTCTTTAATGGGATACTATCTAGTTTATTTTTTCCAGAAAGTGTTGCCATGAAATTCCATTTTGGTGGTCTTCCAATGTGAATCTTCAAGTACTCCAAATTTTTAATTATTCCTAATATAATGAGGAACCTGAAAATTAAATATGAAAATAAAATCATGATCATTGGGTATTTTATATGGTGTTCAAAAATGTACCATGTAATAGTGCATTTTGAGAAGGAATTACAATTTAAATAAGAAATAATGTTCAAAGTGTAAAATGAACTAAAAATTGTGTTTATGATTAATAAATCACATGAATATTATAATATAAAAAATTAGTATTATCCTCTTTCAGTGTCTAATCAGTGTTCTTATAGATCATTTATCCATTGTGTGGAATCCCCAATCCCAAAACCCTCACTCGTGTTTCCTCAAAAATTTTCTTTGAGTTACATCAAGTATACCAAGGGAACTCATCTTTATGTAACATGGTTATGTCAAGCCCAAACTTTCATAATAACTCTTATATAAAAGTAAGTGTCTCAATAAATGTTGTATCAACATTTACTTCGACGGTTTCATTCCTAATTAATTAATGGAAGGATTTGTCTAACTTAATATTTTTTTGAGGTATTTTATTTATTATTCATAAAATTTTCTTTTTTTATCCTTTACATATATTTTTAATAACAAGTGAATTTTACGAAAGTGATTAACCATGTTTTGATAATTTTTTAAATATTCAATTTATTTTGATTTCTCCATTGCAGATTAGTCTATTTATTTATGTGATCATAGTATTTCATCCATAAAATAAATCATGAAATAGTTAGAAATAAAATAATAAATGAAATAATCATGATATTTATCTAATGGATTATTTATTGAGAAAAAAAAACAAATCAACCTTTGACCATAGGGGGAAAACTTTTAGTGTCGATCCGGGAATGAGTTAAATTTTCCAACCTATCTACCTTTGTATTTACTAAGTTGGATTCATCTTAGTTTCATCTTGAAATGCGTCCACCTCAGATCCACCTTGAACCATATCTAGGTGCCTTCAGACACTCCCCTTATTACATATGTTTTATAACTCACACACAGATGAGGGGAAATAAAGGATTGGTTAAATAGACTTACATAATAAAACCTTAGATGAATATGTCCTACATTTTAAAGGAGGTAGGGATGACATAGAGGAAATCATATTTAAGTTAATAAAAAATAATTGAAAACCCAAGCAATAAAATAAAATTAAATAAAACCAAAACAAACTTAGGTCTGTTTAAAGATCATGATAAGCCATACACTTACAATGACTATGCATTTAAAACAACTAGCTAGAAATCATTATGATTAATTATTTGATAATATAAAATGTGCTTGAATTAATTTAATTAATTATCTTATTAATCAATTAATTACATTAAATGAGTATTTTTACTATTAAATACTATGAATATTTTAAATAATATTTTTAGAGTAATTCATGACATAAACATAGAATTCCTATCCCCTTAGAGCCTTGGTTTTAATATATTAAAAATATTCAAATATAATATGTCACGCACACACATATTTTTGGAAATAATGGATTATTTACAAAATAGAGTCTCATATGAAAAAACCCAAACCATCGTTAATTACGGAACATGAGTTTTACCCTAGGCATAATGAAATGTTTGGTCATTCTTGGATGTTTTGTTAGAGTGGAATTGCTAGTAGATATTATATAAAATAAATGAATCAAATGAATAAATTAATTTATTACCTAATTAATTCCTAAAAATACCAAAAAATATACTTATAGAACTGTTATGATAATCATTAGGGTTATCCACATAACCTTAGAAAATAGAGGAGAGCTACAATGGGGAGAATCTTTGGGTGAAATCAAGGAGATTTATAGTGATGACGATAGAAAAAACATATTCTTTAATGAAATCATGTGTGAGAAAATCTTCATAAATGATCAATCTGATTTGAGGTAGGTTTTTATTCTTATCATTTATTTTCCCCATTCTTTATTTTGGGTGAAAAATGTGAATCATTTTACTTAACAATTAATTCATGGATAATCTATCATTTATTGCCCTATTTATTTTTATTCCTTAAAATATATCTTCATGGTTTATTCAATTACCCAATGAATCATCTATTTTACATCAATTAATTAAGGTAAAAATAAAAAATGTTTGAATTTTATTTTTAAATTTCATGTTCCATGTATTTCTTCAGGTGGAATATGTTCATTCATCATCAATGTTCATTTTATGAGTGGTTTGACCCATTCTAAGAATAATTTTTATTGTGGGACCAATCATGGGTTCTAAGGATTTTTGATACAGGTTTGGAATCAAGGAATAAAACATGATGGAGGAGTTATGTTGGTGATGAAAACCCAAAGATAGATCAAGGATGTCAATTTTATAGACCATGCACACAGATGATGAAGAGAGGTGATAAAAATAATTTTTTACAGATAAGAATGACATGAATCCTACTTAGAGATAGCCATTATTGTTGGAAAATGTGGTTTTGGGAGCTTTGGAAAAGAATTTTGGTAGAATATAAGGTAATGATGGTGTGGGTGGAGATGAATGAAAAATCTAGAATTTCCATTAAATTCAACATTACAAGACATGTAGTTCAGAAGAACCCACACAGTGCGTACCCCACTGTGAGAAAATTAGGGTTTATGTAGAAGGTTAAATATCACTTGAAATGTGCGGGACCTATGCATTTTGTGACCCTTATCTAGAAATATCATCATATATAGGGATTACATGACTAGGAATCCATGTAACCCCACACGTCATGCATTTTGGGGAACACCCCATGTACTTTGGTAAGTGCATGAGAAGGAGAAGATAACTCATGACTGAGTGTCAGCCCGACCTCTTCACACCGTGTATCCTAACAACATGTTGTGTATCTATAAGAACACACTATATGAGATGATAGGACCTGTTCAGTACCATACTTAGCGAGATACGTCATTTACCCCCTTTGGACACAGTGTGCACACCTTCTAGGGTAGGTTGGAGCCCTTGATATCTTTTGTATGATTTTTGTTTCTTTGGGTACATTCTCTTGGTCCATCCATATGAGGGTAAAATGTGGAATCCCATACAGAGAATATGATAATAGATTCCATATATTGGTAAAGATCTAGATATATTTAGGCATCCCTCCATATGGCCTGGGTTGTTTTCCTCTTTCTCATTATTCCTTAGGTTTGGTCCACTATCTCATATCTGATATCTAGGAAATGTGGTCCTTTTTATAATGGGTTATTCCGGATAGGTCTAGGTATCCCTCATAGGCCTTGGGTGTGATCCCATACTTGTGTATTGATATCTTGTGACTTCTAGTTTATACTTTAATATGGAATTTTTTTTATGACTATGACCTATCAGATGAGTTCCATTATAATAGCAAAACTCGATGAGTGAGTGAAGCAACCTAGACATTTATAAATAAAAATTTCCCTTTTGAATTAATTAAATGTCTTATTATATAATATGATTATAGAAAAGACATGATTTTTTTTTATTTTTTTATATTCAATTGTATTTAATAGACCATTAAGTATATTTAACGTTGATAATATATTCTTTGAACAATGATTAAATTATTAGTATAAATATAGTGTTTTAACAAATCCAATTGACACTGAAAATCAAAGTGATGACCTCAAACAATAGGATTGTACCCTATGAATCCCATTTATTAGAGAATTTGAGGGAGACATAATTTTTGATCTTTTCCCTTGACCAATACCAAGATGATATCCACTAACTTAAGCATGTGAGAAATCGTTACAGGAGAAGTTCAAACTCATTGATATTACGACCGAAACCATGTTCACCGAACCGCCCCATGAAAGTCCCACCAACGCGAACCTTACCCTTAGGTAAATTTATAGTGTACTAAAGGGACATGTAACAAGAACCTATCAATATGAGTATGTATATTATTTTGTATATAAAAATGAATATATTTCCATCCTATTATTGTTACCTTATAAATTATTTTAATTTTGATTCAACAAAACATAAATAGTATTTTGGTTAATATTCAAATTCAATTATGGAATCTTTTTTGATAAATTAATAGATTTTTTAAATAAATAATATTTTTATAAAATATTATTATTAAATAATGTTTATTAAATATAGATGATCATATACTTGTTATGAATTTAAATTTAATTTTTATAAGGGTTTAAAAACTGTTATGGTAAAAAAACTCATCATTATAAATAAATATCAGTTTTTTTTTATAGTGAAAATAAAAATATTTAAAAAAATATTTAGATAAAATTAATATTATTTTTGTAATCATAATGTAAAAATTATCCAATGGTGAATGATTCATAATTTTTTGAGACATTCAAATCTTCTTGTAAAAATTAAACACCATATAATTAAACTTTGTGTATTATGACATCATAATGAACCAAAAGTGATGTAATAAATACTATAAAGGGTATACATGACAAAATATATGTTTTAAATTTAAAATAATTTGATTTTATATATTTTATAAATACATTATGAATCTTCCAAAACCTATAATATATTTTATGGTTTTAAAATCATTTCTGTAAGAGTGTGACTCACCTCTACATAAGAAAGGGAATTATTTTAATAAGTTATAACCTTGGAATTATAAAATATTAAAAGAAATCCAATTTGGAAGAATAAATTTGAAAGAAATATGGGATGGTTTTTGGTTTTGGATATTTTATTATGCAGAGTCCCAAACCTAAAAAATAAAGAAATCCCCCCCTTTTCCTATAAAAACCCACACAATATCGCATTTATATTCACTAAAAATCCTTGGAACATGTCCATACTCTTACCTATACTATATAAATTCCTATAAAGTAACTATAATCTCTCAATAATCCCCTACCAATATTTTGAATTCACACATTCAGGTAAGGGATCCTCACCTTCCTCTCCTCCTTTCAATTCAAGCTCCTTATTTAAAATTTTTCTTCTTAATTTCAATTTTTTATAATGTCAATTATTTATAAAAATTACTTAAATATACAATTTATATAATTTTAATGAGATATTAATTATCTTCTCTTGTTTTTAACTTTATCTAAGCCATTATTATGCCAAAATTTTGTATGGGATCTTCCACTGTCTTTTTTATTCAAGCCCTTATTTTATATTATAATTATTAATTTCCATTTTATCATATTGGGATATTTTATTCCATTTCCCAAATAATATTATTTTTATGTATACATGATGATAGATCCATTTAACTCTTATTAATCCTCCCATGATCCATTATGTACAGCTGTTACCATGGAGAAATTTCATAAGGAATCTCTCTCTTCTCATTTCCATTCAAGAATTTCTTTTATTATATGTATATAAAATTACATTTTAATATGTTTTAATATGTTCTTACATATTAACCTTACTTTAAATTTAATTTATAAATTATGATATATCCTTTCACTCTCATTAATCCTCCCATGATCCTTTGTATACACCCATTATCATGCCGAAATATTGTTAAGATTCTTTTCTCTATTCAGGTTTTTTTCATTTCCTTATGCCTTATATTTCCAAATCTATAATGTTATGATATTATTTTAAATTTCCCTATTAATTTAAATTTTATGTATATGTAATTATAGATCAATATCTCTCCCATAAAACCATTTTTATGAATCTTTATGTGACACCGTTATGTTGCTGAAATTTCACCATGATCTTCCATACCAAAACAATAATGTAGTGAATACCATACCCATTTCCTATAGAGTTTTTTCACCTATATTAACATATAATTTTTTATTGGGGACTTAAAAATATGTATTCCACACTCCTTAATCATGGAAGAAATTACAATGAGGAAGAAATCCATGTTTTATGATCTATGTGGAACACTTAATCTTGAGAATGAAATGAATATGATGGGTGTGCCCAGATAGCACTCCAATACACTGTTTAATGTTTAGTATCATGATAGATCACATTGTGAAAAGGAGTGAACCTAATTCCTTTATTGTAATTTTTCCACGATGATGTCTTGGTGGGTTTATCACTGACCTATGTTTATGATTTAGTGTTTTAAGTTGTTTCCACATTTCCCATGTTATGATTATCATGATATATCATGAATTATTATCCACCTTCCTTTTATTAATCATTGATATGCCTATTATATAACATGTATCACTTATTACATGTTTAGTCCCTTACTTGGATTTATATGTCACCCCTTTCTTATGTATTTCCCCAGCTTATCCCATGCAATTTTATGTTTGAAGGATTTTTTTGAGCATGATAAATAAGTTTTCAATAAATATGTTGTATTCCCTATTTGTGTTGCTATGTAATGTATCTAATTCCTAAATACAATATAATTCTCAATCTTCCATGTTATATTAAGTGTAGTATTATATAATATATCAAGTATTAATGTGAAATAAAGAGTTGAGTTATTATAGTTGGCATCAAAGGAAAATTTTAGTTTTTTTGGGACTAGGATTAGGAAACTCTAGGGAAAGACTTAGGGATAAGACTAAGTATAAGAAAAAAATACCTAAATTTAGGTTAGTATAGAGTAAGTGGTTTATCAAGAAAAGAAATACTTATCTGGATACTATATGTGGATGTAGTTCTGGCACAAATGTACCTAGGAGTAACAACTACTATATGGTGTTATAGTCCTAACTCTTGGTAACTTGATACCCAACAAAGGGGCTTACTACGCACCTATTTTGACACTACAAGGGTATATTATTTGGTTAATTCATAATATCATTATGAACCATTATTATGGGAATTAAAAAAATGACCATCAGAATATATGTTAGAAAATAGATCACGGTTAACCTAGATTTTATCCTAGAGATTCACAAGTTAAGTAAATAAATTTAATTTATATGTTGTCTCTTTAATGTCATTGGGTTCCCATTTATGTGTTTAATAGTTCAAAAATAATCATCCCTAATTTTAACTTTATTCTAGACAATGGCCTAAAATAGGAGGAATTAGGTAAACAATCGATGCGATAGGAAATGTGATGACTGCCCAAACGAGATGCCCGACCCAATGTGAGTAGGAATCACAAACATTATGATGTTAATCTATCAACTATCTCAGGTTCTGAGTAGAAACCTTGAATAAGAGGAGAACCCAAACCCCCCTAATAAATAACAATATTCAATCAAGATAATCATGTAACAAATTCCTCCTACTTTCAATGGTTCATCTTATCCCTTAATCATAGAAAAATGGATCATGTTTATTGATAATATATTCTTCATAATTCAATGTTATGAGTAAGAGAAGGTTTTATTTCATGTTTATCACATGGAGGGATGATATGATCAATGGTGGTCCTTGATTAAGAATACAAAACATGATGAAGAGATCAAAGAGATGGAGTGAAAGGAATTCTAGAATATGTTTTCTGATAAATATTTTCCTCACGCTCTATGACTTAAAATGGAAAGGGATTTCATTGACCTCAAGAAAAAATACTATGAATGTATCTGGGAGTATGAGGAAAACATCACATGACTTGAATGATAAGCCCATGTATTTGTTATTACCCCCTAATCCAAGGTTGAACACTTATTTGGTGGGATAAAATAGTCTATGAAAATACCTGATGATCTGTGACTTTGTTATCTATGAGGAAATTGTCCGATGTACCATAAAAGTAAAAATAGAGATCAGAGAATCTCAAGGGTACCATAGGTATAAGAATCATAAATTAAAATTTAATTTTGGAGGTCTGATATAGAAAACTAATGGTGCTAATATATTTCAACATCCAATATTTCAAAGGTGCATGAGGAAGCACTATAAAAATTTGATAAGGGGAACACAAAAATGATTTAGGTGTCAGAAGGAAGGACACCTAAATAGAAATTTACAAAAAAAGAAACAATTTAATTTGATAGAGGAAAGGAATGATCCAACCAACCCTCAACACATTGTTCATTTATTGAACTACATGGAACCAGTGTAATTTTCAAACCAATACCTAAAGACAAGGGATTTCGGAGACCACCAACAACCTTCAAGGAAACAAGGGTGAGATTTTCCAATAACAACCGATGAGGTGGATCCCAACAATGAAGTTGTGATAGGTATACTAGTTATTAATTTAGTAATAGAAAATATAATTTTTGATTATAGTTCTATTTATTCCTTCATATCATGAAAGTTTAGTATAACTATTCAAATACCACCACAAAACATGGAAGTAGATCTATCGGTGAAAACAAAATTTTGGTGAATTATTACATCTTAAATCCTCCCCTATCGAAGTTTTTGGGTTAAAATTCCCAGGAAACATTATCATACTTCATTTTGTGGAATTTTATGAAATTCTGGGAATGGATTGTCTTTACCTGTATAGATCCATCATTAATTTCTTTGAGAAGGAAATCAATATCCGTATTGCGAATCAACCCCCAATTCTATATAACTTCAACAAGGAGGATGAATATTATTTAGAACCATAATCTAAAGCAGGGATATTATTGCCATATTTTAAATCATATCTAGATCAAATGATTTATTCTAAGGAAAGAAACATCCCTAAAGACATTCATATTATAATGGAATGCACTTATGTGTTTCTTGATGAATTTTATGGTCTCTCTCTTAACTGGGAGGTTGAATTTTGAATCGAGATTATACCTAGGGTGTTTCTATTATACAAGAATCCATATAAAATGGATGTTGTAGAGCTTAAGAATTTAAAGAAATGACCACAGGTGAATCTAGATAAAGGGTTCATATTCCCAAGTGTTTCACCATGGGGTGCGCCAGTCCTCTTCATCAAGAAGAAGGATGGGTCAATGAAAATTTTCATTGATTATCGTGAGCTCAACAAGATTTGGATAAAGAAGATGTATCTTCTGACTCAGATTGGTGACTTATTTGATTAGTTACATGGTGAACAATACTTCTTCAAGGTGGATCTGTGATCTGAATATTACCAAGTTAGGGTGAAGGAGTAGGATATTCCTAGGACTTCTTTTTGTATGAGGTTTGGGAACTATGAGTTCATAGTGATTATTTTTGGGCTCACTAATTCTCTAACAGTCATGATAGACTTGATGAATAGAGTCTTTATATATTACCTTAAAAAATTTTTGGTAGTCTTTATAGATGATATTCTATTATACTCCAAAACCAAAGAGGAGCTTGAGAAGAATCTGAGCACTGTAATAAAGACCTTACGAAAGGAGAAGATTTACTCCAAGTACTAAAAATATGATTTGTATTTAAAGAAAGTTTATTTATTTGGGAATATAATAATAATCAATAGGATATATATATACCCTTAAAATATGGAAGAAATTGAAGGATGGTTGAGGCCAACATCTTTGATAGATATCCATAGTTTCCTTGGGTTAGTTGGGTATTATTTCTGATTTGTGAGAAATTTCTCATGAATGTAAAACCCTCTTACCAAGCTAACTCAGAAGCGAGTCAAGTTTTATTGGAATGATGATTGTAAAGGTAGATTCATGAAGTTAAAAAAGAGCCTCATTACTACACCCTTGCTCACACTACCCACAAGTGGAGGACTCTTTATAGTATTCAGCGATGCTTCGAAGAAGGGATTAAGCTATATGTTAATGGAGAATGAAAAAGTAATAGCCTTTGCTTTAAGGTAGTTGAATGTTCATAAGAAAAACTTCCCTTTAATGATCTAAAGTTGTTATTTAAGATATTTGTGTTGAAGATATGGTAGAATTATGCATATGGGGAGGTGTGTGAGATATATATGGATAAAAAAGCCTCAAGTATAAATTCATAGAGAAAGAGATGAATATGTGTCAATGAATATGGTTAGATCTAATCAAGTACTATGAATGATAAATCCATTACCATCATGGTAAATAGAATAGAGTGGAATATGCTCTAAGTATAAAGGATCATGCATCATTATCAATGATGAGAATTGAGAAGGATCCAATATTTTTAGACCTATAAAGGATAGACAAGGGAATCATAAAGGAAGAAACATCATCAATCCTTTCATAAATGACTGCTCAACCATATCTTTTGGAAAGGTTAATGGATGCTCAAAGAAATGATGTGGAAATTCAGAAGAAGGTGAAATCGATGATAAATAGGAAGTTCTCAGATTTTAAAATTGATGAAGAAGGAATTGCGAGATTTGGTTCAAGACTATGTGTTTTTTCAAATCCTAGGTTAAGGAAGGAATTGTTGGATGATTTAAATAGTTCAACTTTCTCCATTCACCCATGAAGTACAAAGATATATCAAGATATCCATGAGAACTATTGGTGGGACAATATGAATAAGAAGATCCCTGAATATACATCAGAGTGCCTAGTATTCCAGCAAGTGAAGGATGAAAGGTGTCAAAGGGGATGATGTAACCATTACCCATACCAACATGGAAATGGGAGAACATCAGCATGGACTTTTACAACAAACTTCACAATATATATAAGGGGAATAATGTTATATTGGTTGTTTTGGATTTTATTAGGAAGATATCTCAATTTATCACAATTCGAGAGGGCTTCTAAATGGATCAAATTTAATGGATATACAACATATAAGTGGTAATGCTGCATGGAGTACCACTATCAATTGTATCTGATTGAGATCCCAGACTCACCTCCAATTTCTATAAAAGTATCCAACATGATCTAAATAATGAGATAAACATTATTATGACCTATCATCCTCAAAATTATAGCCATTATAATCAAACTATTTAGACATTGGAAGACATATTGGAATCATGTTCTATGGACTTCAAAGGAGGATGGGACTAACATCTTCCTTTTGTTGAGTTCTCTTACAAAAAAATTTCCACACAGGCATCTAAATGGCTCCCTATGAATATGTTTATGGGAAGAGGTTCTGAACACATGCATGTTGGGATGAATTTGTGTAATGAAACTACTAGTTCCTAATATGGCTGAGGAAATTATTGAAAAGGTTATGACTATTCAACAACGCATCAAGGCTGCTCAGAGCCGACATAAGATCTATGACGAAAATCATCAATGTGACCTAGAATTTGATGTTGGAGACATGGAATTCATCTAAATATCTCCTTGTAATAAAGTGATGAGATTTGGGAGGAAGGGAAATCTTATTCCAAGATACTTTGATGATCGTACCATGATTCGCTGTTTTATTTCACCCTTATACCAATGTATTAAATAGGTTTTGTATTGAAAATAAAAATAATAATAACAAATTCCACTTCATGATTGATTCAATTATTTTGTTTTTAGAACTATTAGAAAGAGAAATGTTACTAGTTTTGAAAATTACATTGTAGGTGGAAGAGATTTGGAGGGTCCATGATGAAGTCCAAGAAAAATGGGCCAATCTGCACTGGATCCAAGCACACCAGTAGACTAAACCACATACTGATAATAAAACGTGAATCCAAATGGGATGAAATTTTGTTATTTGATCAAAAATTTAATGGGATAAATTTCATATTAAGGAACTGAATCCCCTTTCAGCCACTACAATTCCAATATAAAGGGATCTGTCTAAGGAATCAAATCTAGAGAATGTCAAAATCTGTGTTCTGTATTTTATAAATATCTCAAGAATTAGTTGTCCAACTGGTGCCAAATTTTCAGTGGAGATATTAAATAGGTTGGGGAAACAACCTTTTAGTTTTATCCATAGTGATATAAGACTTTATAGTGGTTGAAAAAACTGTCCAAGTGGTTTTACACAATCTATCTTCTCAAAACCACCTTACAATTTTCCTATAAAAAGAGACCTTGAGCACCCCATTTGGATGTTTGATCAGCAAGAAGGGTGATGCCATTTTGGAGTCCCCAAAGCGTTCTATACTAAATAATAGAATTTTTTGAGGCCTTGGGAGGCACTGCTTCATCATCATTATCTTCCTCCCCTTCCATAGAGTTCTAAACTCCTTGTGATCACCCAGAGAAGAACATTTTATAAATCCTGATCTTTGTTTTTGTAATAATTGAATGGTATTTTAAATTAAAGGTTTTCGTGTTATTTTTAATCATCCTATATTATTATTTATTTATTTATATACTTGTATGTCATGCTCAAACTCATATGATAATGTTTTGGGGTACCCATTCGTGTGATGTTTCACACACAGTTCACCACTTCTTCTTCCCCCTTTCAATTGTGGTGTTTATGTGGTTTATATTGGTCAATTGAACACACATAAACACTAACATGGACATTCAATTTAATTTTAGGGTAACATAATTAAATAACATACAAACCAGGACAACACATCGAGTTCTTCGTGTGTTACCTTGGTGAGTTTCAGTTATGAAGTCGAACACAAATCACCCAATCATCGGCGGTATCTGGTGAGTCATTGTGTGTTTTTGACTGGACCCTAGAAGGTATACTAGTTAAAAATAATTAACATTATAGTTCTAGGTGTTACAAACCAAGGATTAAAATATCATAACCCTATCTCTTGATGTAATGAAGGATGAGCATCATGAGATTTCCCCAGGTTGATCACACTTAATTAATCTTGATCATTTCTACTTTGTTTTATCGTTTCCATTTTTCTATTATAATATTTAATCACAGAACCCCATGTTTTACCAAAACAAATTAAATTGTAATTTTAATAATCAAAACCATATTTTTGAATTAATTATCTAAGGATCCTTCTAGAGATGACCTAGGGTTCTTGCTATACTGTAGAAATTCTAGTAAAAACTAAACAAATAATTTGACACTCTCGACAACATGATCAAATTTTGGCACCATTTCCAGGTATCCAAGATCATGTTATTATATTTATTTCTTTATTTTTATTTTTTAATTAGTACTCCTTTTAATATCCCATCCCCCTAAATTTATAGTTCTTGTTTTTTTTTGTTTTTTTGTGTTCTTTTTCTATCTATCTTCTTCTTCTTATTATTATTTTCTCTATCTATATATAATTTTGTAGTATAACATTCTATTTTATTTTCTCCTTTCAATTCTTAAGTGTTTTTATTTCATTCATCTTCCATAATTTTTTTTAAAAAACAAATAAATAACAACAAACAATCAATCAATCAAATTGGACATCATTGTTGCATGACAAGATCTGGAAAAGAAACACTACTTGAATTTGAACCTAAAATTGAAAAGTCACTTCACTCACAAATCATTTCATCTAGAGTAATACAATCAAGTAACAATGAGGAACATATTTTGAAACCTAAAGTGCTCCTAAAAAAATCAAAAATTGAACCAAATCAAACCCAAGAAAACATGGCTATAAATAAATGAACTATAAAAGAACTGACCACCCTGGAATTTTAGTACCAACTTTCATACATCCAATATCCTGAGGAAGAAACCAACTTTGAGCTGAGATCAGGCCTCATCCACCTACTTCGTAAATTCCATGGTTATCTTAGTGAGGACCCTCATAAACATCTCAAAGAGTTTCATATAGTGTGCTCCACCATGAAACTCCAAAATGTTTATGAGGACCTAATTATGGTTATGGCCTTCCCTTTCTCCATTAATGGTGTATCCAAATACTGGATATACTATCTGCCTACCATAATTGGGTGTTGGAATGACCTGAAAATACTTTTTTTTGAGAAGTTATTCCCTGCCTCCCAAACTACATCAATTAGGGAAGAAATCCATGGCATTAGGAAATCACAAGGAGAGAACCTTGATGAATACTAGGAGAGATTCAAATAAATTTTCTCAAGCTTCCCCCACCACTATATTATCAAACATCTGTTAATACAATACTTCTATGAGGGACTTATCCCCGTAGATCATGGAAGGATTGATGTTTCAGCTAGTGGTTCCCTAGTTGATAAAACCCCTTCCGTTGCTTGTGAATTAATAGCCAACATGGCAAAAAATGCACAATAATTTGGTGCACGATCAATTTCAAAAAACCAATGAGTTCATGAGTGACCAAAACATTAGGGTTAAATTGAGTCTTGTATAGAATTATTTCTTGGTAATCCATTCCAATAATAACCTCCCTTCAAGAAAGAACCATTTAATCCAAATCCAAACCGCAGGTGGTAAGCACAACCACAGTACCGACAAGGAGGAAAATCAAGCTACCCCAAACAGAACTGGTATCAACAAGGACAAGGTATGTGACCTTCTTATCCATAAATATCTAAAAATAATCCTCCTCCTCCAAAATCTAAACCTTGTATTAAGGACATGTTGAAGAAAATGGAAACCCAAAACCTCCAGTTCCAACATACCGCACAATCAGCAATTCTAGACCTACAAAATCAAGTTGGACAATTGAAAAACACTATCAGTGAGATAAAGATGAAAGGTTCTAGAATACTACCATACCAACCCATTTATAATCCAAAGTACAAAGGTAATTTATTTTAAATTACACTTCATAGTGGTAAAGAAGTTTCTCTTTATACTAATTCTACACAACATGTATGCCCCCCTCCTAAAAACACTCTTTCTCCACCAATAAATGATTCCAGTGAAGAAGAACAAAACCAAAATGGTAAAACAATAATCATTTAGAATTCCCATGAACAATCCATTCTTATTACCTTCCCCTAAATACTCCTTAAATTTAAGAAGAATTTTGATAATTACATTGATAAATAAATAATGGATACATTTAAAAAGGTGAAAGTTAACATTCTTCTATTGAATACAGTTAAAAAAATCCCTATATATGCCAAATTTCATAAAGATATTTGCACCCATAGAATGAGACTAAAGAGTAATGAAAGAGTCAACTTGGGATGAAATGTATTAGCCTTGATTCAACCAGCAATTCCAACCAAGTGCAAGGATCCAGGAACTTTCACGATACCTTACAACATAGGAGATATATTATTTTCAGATGCTATGCTAGATTTAGGAGCTTCAATTAATGAAATTACTTACTCTGTGTACACGAATCTATAGGTTAGAGAGATTTAACTGATAGGAATCACAGAGAAACTTTCCAATCAGAGCACCCCATACCCATTATAAGTGGTCGGGGACATCCTTGTAAAAGTGAAGAATATCATCTTCCCCTCTGACTTTCACATTCTTAATATGGAGGACACACAAACCCAAGGACATTATACTCTCATACTTGGGAGGAAATTCCTCAAAACAGTAAATACGATCATCAATGTTCACAATGGTACACTATCCATGGATTTTGGTGGAGAAAAGTTAAGTTTTAACATTATTGATTCCATGAAACACCCCATTGAATGGAACTCCACTCTTCCAATCTATTCGATAGAAGTGATCTATAATGAAACACACTCACAAAATTCTCTCCTCAAACAAGACTTTTATTTGTTTTTCTCTCCTTCAGACTTGGATGATTTGAGTTTTGATTCATGCTTTGAGTGTTGTGTGGGTTCTAAAAAGTGTAAATTTTGTGATTTAATTGATGATTCTGTTCATTATAAGGTACCCATGACTATTAATGAGTCTGAAAATACCATTTTAATAGATTATTTATCCTTATAGAATAAACATGAGAAGATAGATAGTTTCTTGGACCTCACTCCCCCTAATTCCCCTCCCTCAATCCAAAAACCACCGGTGTTGGAATTAAAACAACTTCAATCTAAACTATAATATGCCTATCTTGAGGGTAGTGAGAAATTTCCCATCATTATTTCCAATAACCTCTCTCTATAGTAAGAATCAAAACTTATTGAACTTTTAAGAGAGCTTAAAAGGGAAATTGGATGGACTTTTGAAGATATTCACGGGATTATCCCATCTATTTTTATTCCCCATATACTTTTGGATGGTGAGGATAAGCCCGTAAGGCAGGCTCAAAGCCAGTTGAATCCCACTCTCCTTGAAGTGGTAAAATTGGAAGTCAGTAAATTACTTGCTATTGGGATTATTTATCCTATATTTGATATTAAATGGGTTATCCCAATTTAAATTGCGCCTAAAAAAACTAGAATACTAGTATTTTCTATTGAATGGAATTAATTGGTTCGAAAACGTGTGAAAAATAGTTGGAGAGTCTGTATTGATTACCGTCGAATGAATCAATCCATGATAAAAGACCACTTTCCTCTAAATTTCATTGACCAGATGTTAGAAATATTTGCTGTTAAGTCCCATTATTGTTTTCTTGATGTATATTTGTGTTATTTTAAAATCTATATAGCACCTGAGGATCAATAAAAGAAAACATTTATTTCTCTATTTGGAACATTTGCGTACAAAAGGATGAATTTTGGTCTATATAATGCTCCCGATACTTTTCAGTTATATAGGTTGATTATTTTTCTAAGTACCTAGAGAATTTCATGGAATTTTTTATGGACGATTTCATGATTTTTGGAACTTCCTTTGATGAATATTTGGATCACCTAGGTTCTATCCTCTTTTGTTGCATAAACAAGATCTTGTATTAAATTATGAGAAATGAATTTTCGTGGTTGAACGGGGGATAGTTCTTGGGAATGTTATTTAGAAATTGGGAATTCAAGTGGAAAAATAAAAAATTGAATTAATTTTAACCCTTCCATATCCAAAATGTTTTTGTGATGTGTGGTCTTTCATGGGTCATGTTGGATTTTACCACCGATTCATTAAAAACTTCAGAAAGATCACACTTCCCTTGTCCTGGTTATTACAAAATGATTATGAGTTTGTGTTTGATAAAAATTGAGTGGATTCTTTCAATTCACTAAAAAGGAGTACCACATCACCTTCTTTCATTCAACCACCAAGTTGGGATTTCCCCTTTGAGCTTATGTATGATGCCTCTAAATTTGCGGTCAGGGAAATTTTATCACAAAGGGTTGACCAAGCTCCTTATGCCATTATGTATGAATCACGTACCCTTGACCCTTCCCATGAATGCTACACAACCATTGTAAAAGAAATTATTCATATTGTGTTTTCCATGGAAAAATTCCATTCATATCTTATCAGGTCAAAAATCATTTTCTTTTTTGATCTTGCTGCCCTTTATTTTCTCCTAAAGAAACCCAAAGCTATGTCCCACCTCATTCAGTGGATGCTCCTCCTCCAGGAGTTTTACCTTGAGATTAGATATAATAGAGGAGTGGAGAATGTGGTATCTAGCTACATTATTAGGATTTCACTACCACTGGACCATCATGTTGACTCACCCCTCCCCATTGGAGTATTCTTCCCTCATGAGAACCTTTGTGATGTTGTGGACCTTACCCCCTAGTATGCGAACATTGTGAATCTTCTAGAAACATCTAGGATCCCTACTGATTTTATCAATTCACAATCCCATAGAATTAATCATGATTCTCTATGGTACATTTGGGATGACCCATTTTTGTGGAGAATTTGTAGTGACCAAGTTTTTTGTAGCTGTGTCCCTAACCATGATTTCACCTATGTTTTTACCTTCTAACACACTTTGGCTTATGGGGGTCACTTTGGATCTCAATTTACAACTCGAATGGTATTTAACTCATGAATTTATTGGCCAACATTGTGTAGAAATTCCCATCATTTTTGTAAGTTGTGTAATCGATGTCAATTCACAAGGAATATCTTCAAGAGGAATGAAATTCCCCAACAACCCAGGTTATTTTTTGGGATCTTCGATGCATGGGGCATTGATTTCAAGGGGACTTTTCCAAATTTATTTGGCTTTATGTACATTTTATTGGCTATTGACTATGTATCTAAATGGGTGGAAGAAAAGGCCACTAGGACCAATGACTCTCGAGTGGTAGTTGATTTTGTGTGTTCCTAGATTTTTAGTAGGTTTGGTTTGTCGAGATTTATCATTAGTGATCAGGGTTTAAATTTTTTCAATCACAACATGAAAAATTTGATTCATAAGTATTGGGTTTTTAATAAAGTCTCCACATCATATCACCCCCAAACTAACAGACAAGAAAAAATCTCAAATCGGGAAGTTAAGACAATATTGAAAAAAATGGTATAAACCAATAGGAAAGATTGTCGTTTTCACTTGGATGATGCCCTATGGGCATAACATACATATTTTAAAACCCTAATATTAATGTCACCATATAGGATTTTATTTTTCAAGGATTTTTACTTCTCAGTAGAGGTAGATCATAGTTCACATTGGGATACTAAACAATGTAATATGAATCTCTCAGATGTTGGTGAGCATAGGAAGTT
This sequence comes from Viscum album, assembly GCA_963277665.1. Lineage (NCBI taxonomy): Eukaryota > Viridiplantae > Streptophyta > Magnoliopsida > Santalales > Viscaceae > Viscum > Viscum album. The sequence continues at coordinate 490,783,727 of OY728122.1, forward strand.
ACAGATTCAGGAGTTGGAAGAAATTAGATGTGATGAATATGAGAACTACCAAATCTATAAAGAGAATAATAAGGCTATCCATGGTGGGATTATTCATAGGAGGAATTTTCATATTGGTGAGAAGGTCCTCATGTACAATTCCATCATTTTTCAAGGATAAATGATGGTACCGGTAACACTCTTATATTAGGTGATGAAGAAGTTTAATAAATCCAGATTAATGGGATATCTAGAAGTGGAAAAGTTGTTCTAATACATTCTAAATCAGTTTTTGTTTCCATGAATAGAGTAGAGTCTAGATGAGTTCATTTATCAATGCCAAAATTTTAAGCAAGTGAAGGCCAAGAATCAGGTACCAGTAGGTTTATCTTGACCCCTTTAGGTTTCAAAGTGTAAGTGGGATGGTATATCTACTTATTTTTTGATGTTAATTTTATAAAAAAATTGGTCACTATGCTATCTGGTCGATTTTGACCAACTCACCAAGTCACCCCACTTTATAACCATCCAAGAGTAGAGTTCAATACCGAGTTTGGGATGCCTTTACATATAGGAGATTATCAAAGTTTGTGGAGTTCTCCCAATGACTGTTTCATACCATGGGGATTGATTCAATTAACAATTATAGAGAGGTTCACATGGGGCTTTTGGGACTCAGTTTTGGTTGAGCAACGCATTACATCCCCAGACAGATGACCATAAAGAGTTGGCCATTTAAGATATGGATAATATGATTAAATCTTGAATTTTTGATTTTAGATATAGTTGGGAGGATTGTCTACATTTTTGGAGTTTTTTTTGTAAAAATAGTTACCATTCCACCATTAGTATAATAATTTTTTAGGAAATATATAGGATACCCTGTAGGTCAGTGCTGTACTAGGCTGAGCTTGGGGAGAAATCACTTATTAGCCTAGAGTTGGTCCAAGAAATAATAGAGAAGGTACATATCATCTAGGAGTATATGGGGACTGCCCAAATTCCTTATAAGTCTTATTTAGACTAACGATAGAGGCCTTTAATATTATCTAAGAGAGATAATGTGTTTATGTAGGTCTCACCTTAGTGAGGGATGTGAATATTTGGCTAAGATAAAAATCTATATTTTAGATCCAGTAGAACTTTTTAGATACTGATCATGGTTTTCGAGTTGACATACCGATTAAAATTACCACCATAATTGGTATGGGTGCATGATTTGTTCCATATGTTGTAGTTGATGATATATTTGGATGACCCATAACAAATTTTTGACTTGTGTGAGATAAGATATTGATGATGGATCTAGCTTCACAGAGTACCCGATGGTGATTGAGGATCAGCCTAAGAAGAACATCTATGTTAAATTGATTCAATTGGTGTGAATTTTATAGTAGCATAAGAACCTCTAATATAGCTCCAAGGTTTGGTATAACCATATGAATTCTCAATAACCTCACTTGTTTGTGTATGATTTTGATTTTGAGGATAAAAATACCTGAGGTGGAGAGTATAAAATGAATCTCTTTTTTACTTTTAAATACTTTGGAATATTTTAAATAATATTCTCAGAGTAAGGTGTGATATTAGTATGGAATTCTGTGCCTTATGGAGCCTCAATATTGAAATATTAAAATATTAAAAAATAATATATAATGCACACATATTTTTTTTTGGAAATAATGAATTATTTACCAAATAGAGTCTTAGATGAGAAAAATGAGACCACCGTTAATTAAATAATATGGGTTTTAACCTAGGTGTGACATAATGTTTCACCATCCTTGGATGTTTTAGTATAGTGTAGTCGCTAGAGGATATTCTATAAAATAAATAAATAAATTTATTTATTGTCTAATAAATTCCTAAACCAAAAAAACACTTTATTTATAATACCATTATGATAATCTCTAGGGTTATCTACATAACCCTTGACACTATAGGAGAGTTACCATGGGGAGAATCTTTGGGTGCGATCATAGAGATTTACAAAAATGAAAAAAACATAACAAATTTGTAAATGAACTCACATGTGGGAATGTATTCATCAAAAATCAATCCGATTTGAGGTAGGAATTTATTTTTAGGGTTTATTTTTTCCCAAGTATTGATTTTGAGTGATTAATGTGAATTAATTCACTTAATAATTAACTCATGGATCATATATCATTTATAGTTTTATTTATTTTTCTTTCTACAGATAAGAATTGATGATTTATTTTCTTATACAATCACTTGCCTATTTTTTTTGATAATTAATGAAGGTCAAACTGAACAATGTCCAACATTCATTTTTTACTTTTGTGATACATGGATTCCTACCTATGTTCGACTGGATTTCATCAACAGGTTTTGTCCCATTTTGGGAACCATTTTCCTTTCACGATCGATCATGGGATCCAAATTTTGATGCTATGGGTTTGGAATTGAGTATTTCATCATGATATAGGAGATATGTTTGTGATGAAATCCCAAAGATGGACCCTGAATAATAGTTTTGAAGGCCGTGTGGACAGATGGTAATGAGAGGTGATGATAATTATTTATTTTGATAAAGAATGGCTAAAAATTTACTTTCATATATCCATTAATGTTGGTCAACATAGTTCTATGTTTTTTTTGAAATAATCTTAGAATAATCAAATCAAATGATAGATAAGGTTAAGACACAAGAACAATCTATAATTTCTTTGAAATTTCTATGTAGATTGCATGTAGTTTGAAAGAGAACACAACTATTTACCCCTATGTGTGGAGGCTAGGGTTTATGTGGAAAGTTAAATATCACATACTATGTGGAAAACCCACATTACATGTGACCTTTATCTATCTAGCTTAGTGTGTATAGGGAGTACATTCCCATTAATCTCTATGAACCCTCATGTCATATGTTTTGGGCAACACCTCGTGTGCTTCATGAAGTGTATGGACATGGTCAGATAACACATTCCCATGTGTCAACCTGACCTATACATAAGGTGTATTGTAATAAAACACATTATATCTATAGGAACATTCCATGAGAGATGAAATGAGATGGGAAGTACCATAATTAGTGAGACACACCATGTACTCCCTTTAGACACGCTATGTACACCTTACGGGGTGAGTTATTTCCCTTAATCTATTCGGTATGGTTTTTATTTTATTGTACATGTTTTGTTTTTCCATCCCTATAAGGGTATATTTTGGAATACCATCCAAATAATAGTATTAATTATCCCCTCTATTGGGATAGTTCTAGATAGAACCTAATATCCCTCTGTGTATCCCGAGGTATGATCCTCTATTTGATTCTTACTTAGGTTGTGCTAGGTATCCCATATCCGATTTCTTGGACGTGTGATAACATTCCTAGTGGGTTATTGTGGATAATGTTTGGTATCCCCATATTCCCTAGGAATGATAATCTACCCATGTATCTATATTTTATGAGTTCCTATTCATAATTCACTATGGAAAGTCCAAATGAGTTTAACCTCTTATATGAGTTCCATTACCATATAGAGTCCCAATGAGAGAGTTCTCTCTTCTTGGTCCTTTAAGGAGAATCCCAAGACTAGCCGTGTGGATATAATTCAACTTGAGACTTAGATTCTTCCTTTAGAAAAATCCAAGTTATCTTATTTATTCCTATTTTTATTTTGAGTTGACACTTCCTAGATTCTTAGTGTTTGGTGATTTTAGGTTGTCTTATTGGGTATGTTTATACTCACCCCTTCATGGGATCTACCTGCACGTGTTATATAATATGAAAACAAGATGCCTTTTTAATAAAGTCCTAGATTGACTAAGGGTGTTTCAATCTTATTTGGGTTAGAGAGACCACAGAAAGATCCTGGAGTTTTATTTTGGCAGTATTTCCCCTTTTAAAGCTAGTTTGACTCCTTCACAGTATTGGTGGGATTTTATTTGACCCCTTTTTCATTTATAGGCTCTTTTCCATACTCTAATCTGATACTAGATGTTGTACATGCATTTAAAGTTGTATCTCTTTACATTATACATTATTATAGTATATAGATGTGTGTGTGTGGTAGGTACTTTATTCTAATGCCTCTCATTTACGAGATATGCCAACTTGGTGCTGGTCACCAGCCTGTAGCATACTGGAGGCAGGCTTGGGGTGTCAATATTAGCTGATTTCTATCTATTTATCCCCCAGTGGTCTAGGTCATGATATTCATTTTGTCTTATTCCACTTAATTTTCCATTAAATTCCTATTCACTACGATTTTAAATAAAATAAATTATCTTTTTTTTAAAACAATTGTACAAAACATTGTACTTGGAAGAAACTCAATGAATACTTGTCTGAAACACCTAGCATGTTTCTTATTGTACACAATACACTCATAATAAATATTTTATACATGCTACATATCATATTTTCGTAGCAATTACTATCAAATTAATGTCACAAAAAACACATGTAAATTATTTTTCCTATAAAATTTAATTCATGTTGAGTCTTTAATATTCAATAACCATACATAACTTATTGTTTTGAATATTATATAAAATTATTTAATAATTTAATATAATATAAAACCAAAAAAACATTTTTTACTATCAATTAAATTACTCATGAAGATCATGTTTATGAGGTTTAATGGATTAATTAATTAAATTTAATATTTCCTTATAAATAGGTAAAGTATATGACATACACAGGCTGGACAAACGATGTGTATGTTTCTCTACTGGATGTCAATTCTATAGGACTTGGGACTTGATGTGTACTAATTATGGACATTTACGAGGTACATGCTATGTATGAAGGATATAAAGTATTTAATTAATGTTTTATGGATACCATCATGTATTCATTTAGTATTAAATACATGGGGTGCATTAATTACATGATTCAACTTTAACCCAGGTTTTCCTCCTAAAAAACATGTGTAATACATGGAGTATAGAAAATATACATGGTGTGTGATATAGAAAAAATGTGTGCCACCATCGTTGTTCAATAAACAGTGCATTTAATGCATGTGGTGTGTATTCATTACATGATGACCCAGAGTCCATAGGTGTCTTAGTGAAATAAATAAGGATGCACAAAATGTGACAAAGAAGTACATGCTATGTAAACCTATGTTATTTGGCCTGAGTTCTTGGAGCCTTTGTGTGGATTATTCATATCCATTCTATTTTAATTATTAATCAATCTTGGTGATATAAGAATGAACTAATAGGAGGAAGAAGAGATATTGATGATGGATTGAGAATGAATTAAAACATGAAATGAAATATAACTTTTAAATGTGTAATGATCAATAATCAAATAAATAATTAAAATTTTGAATGTGATGCCTTCAATACAACTTAAACGTTCTAGGAATAACATAAGAACTTATCAGAGTCAGGTCTGAATCATAATTTTTTTGATTTGATGGATATTCCATGAAGTTCATGATGTAGAATACAGGACCAATTTTTTTCCAATGAAACTTTAAAGAAACATCATAACAAAGAAGACATTTCCGATTAAATTTATAATTAATTTAAATTGATAGGAATAAATAACACCTTATGATTGAGATCTTTAATTAATGAAGATTTTAATTTCACCAAACCCTTTAGGTCTACTATAATTTCAATTATAGGATCTCAGTCTATTATCCATCTACAAGTGATTAACACATGTTTCTTTGATCTCTATACAACATTTGATGGATTTCCAGGTGCTAACATGATGGATCGATCATCATGTGTTGTTCACTTAGATCATCATGATGATTCATTTGGGATTGAATAATCATCCTTGCACTATCATTATTGAAAATATAGAGGAGGTAGGAGAATATCTCAGGTATGAGAGAAGAAAAACTAGAGTGTTCTTTGATCTTGAGCGAGAGAGAGAGAGTTATAGATTTTTTGTGCATAATGATTCTCCAATAATCAATTAACCTTATCACAATAGACATAATGGCCTATTTATAGAGTTATGGGTTAGGGTTAAATATTATTTAATTGCACATAGGCTCTTAATAATATATAAAACCCTTAATTGACCCCATGGCATGTAATAATAATAATAATATTTTATCTTGGCCTGAGATAACTAACACAATAATAAATATTATATTTGTAGGACCCCGGGACACCCTGAGAGGGGAGGGGTGAATCAGGGTGTCAAATTTTTCTTTTAAAGTGATGGATCTTGTTCCCAGGTTGGTAGGAACTTGTTAAACCTATATGATGGATATGAACAGAAAGAAAACATTCACATGCAGATATATGACACAACACTTTTTTACTTGGTTCACCACTAAGGGCTACATCTAAGGAGCATACGCTGACAAGTTGTCAGTCGTACCAAATTCCACTAAACTTCACTAGATATGGATTAAAAAGGTTTAGGTATAGTCACTATGTCCCAGGATCACTACCTTTAAAAAAGGTTCAGGGATATATCACAACGTCCCTCGGGTCACTCTCGTTGACTCCCCCTGGCTCACCGCCCTTGGTGTAGTCACACTCAGTTAATATATGTGAAGGTCTCTTCATCATTTCAAAATAATGCATCCTATGTTGTATGTAGATGATCTATTGAAGTCCAACTTTCACTTATAGACTAATCTCACTTTGCACCGAAGGTATCAGGCAATATTTCAGCTTTCTTGCAGCTCCAAAAAGGATGGGCGTACTTCAACCTCACCTAGCGTGCTTCTCCAAGACCGGCGTGCAAGTTTCAAGACCGGCGCGCAAGTCACTTGCACGGTACAAATTCGGCATGTAGGTGACACCCACCCACTTGTGCGGCACTTCCTCCTTTAACTCCAAACTTGTGTGACTCAGCGCCTTTAACTCCCAAACCACTTTGGATGCACAACCAACAACCGACGTGCAGCCTCTACCTACGCGGCCCAACAACCACTTGCACGACTCAACCACTTGTTCGATGAGAGCTCGAAAAATCTCTAAGTCTTGAACTTCATTACAAATGAGGAGGGGTGTTCCTCTATTTATAGGAAAAATAGACCCCCTGCGTGGTGGCACGCAAGTGTCCTCATGGCGCGCAAGTCTCGACGCGTAGCTCCAACCACCCTATCCTCTGTCGCACTACTCACTTTCACTACCACACCAATACTTTCTCGAACCTATTTCCTTTTCCATATTATGAAGCTATTATCTCAAAGAACAACAGGTGCACAACTTTCCAACCTCCTAGGCATCAGCGCACATGTCCTTTCTCGGCGTGCAAGTCACTTGGGCGACCAGCCCAAAACTTGTGCGGCCCTTATCCATTTGCCATTTTTCCATGTTCTGATCTTGAAAAACATATGGCGCGCAAGTTTCCTCTCCTTCAAATACACGGTGCGCAAGTCTCTTTTCCAAAAAAACTATTCTCCATTTGTCGATTTTCAGGCCCAAAAATTTGGCAAACACTGGAAAATGGTGCCACCTTCAATACCGCAATCTTCTTGACCTGTATGAGCACTTTACTTGCACACATTCTGACCTTCCTCTGAGGATTGACAAAAAACACAAACCATACTCCAATTCATGAAAATATGACCATGGTTCCAACAATCTCCCTCTTTGGGTTTGTTGGAAATCAGAAAATAAATTCAATAGATCCCCATCCACATGAAAACCAAAAACACAACAAGAAACTTAGCCAACACTCTAAGTCTACGTGAGCAATGCTCGGTGTAGAAAACAAGAGGGAAAGATTGAATTGGTTTCCCGTGTTTTAGAATTCTCAAGGACTCCCAAGCATTACATGACCAAATAATTCCTTCTCATCCTTCTCATCCTATTAGTGACACTGAATTTGCATCATGTCACAGAAGCATTACAAGCCTGAACATGTCTGAATTTATTCCTTTCTCCCCCATTGACAATAAGACCCAAAACCGGTAACTTTTTCATTGTTCAGATCAAACTATACTCCCCCTGGATAGTATCTTCCCCATGAACCTGCATCACATCCATAAATAGATAAAAACAGTTATCATAAATGGGGAGAGGGGAATTGCGTAACCTCCTTATGCACTGGGAGGTGGCTGAACACCGAGGTTCAACCGATGCTTCTCAAACATAGCTGATGATAGTGGCTTGGTCAAGATATCAACCACTTGCTCATTAATTCCCACATGATCCATTCTAATCACCCCTTGCTCAAATTTTTCTTTAATAAAGTGATACATGATTTCAATATGTTTTGTATGAGAATGCTGAACATGATTCTTCATGAGATCAATTGCGCTCTTGTTATCACATTAAATTAACATTGGTTGATTCAACTCATCACCAATATCTGTAAGTTGTTGCTTCATCCATAGCAGTTGATTGCATGCCTTTGTGTCGGATATATACTCAGCTTCAGCAGTACTAAGTGAAGTACTTTCTTGTTTCTTTCTCAACCAACCAACACATTTCTGCCCAATAAAAAAGGCTCCACCACTAGTGGACTTTATGTCGACTACATCACCAGCCCAATAAACATCAGAAAAAGCTGATAATTCACTGTCCCTCCCTGCAAAAAATTATAAACCAATGTTATGTGTACCTTGAATGTACCTCATGATTCTTTTTACTGCCGCCATATGTTCCTCCTTTGGATTACTCTGAAAGCAGGCCACAAGACATGTGTCAAAGAAAATATCTGGCCGTGTCACTATCAGGTACAGTAGGTTCCCAATGATCCTCCAGTACATGGTGGGATCTACAGAGCTCCCATCCTCATTCTTTCCAAGTTTAGTTCCAACTACAATCAGAGTTGACATTGGTTTGGAGTCTTGCATATTAAACTTCTTCAAAAGCACTCTTGCATACTTTTCCTGAGAAATGAAAGTGTAGTCCTTATTTTGAAGCACCTGTAGCCCCATGAAATATGTGAGCTCCCCAATCATAGACATTTCAAATTCTGATTTCATGTGATTGGAAAATTCATCCACTGATTTCTGCCTTCTACCACCAAATATGATATCATCAACTTAGACTAGAACCGTGAATTGATCTTTTGGAGAATTCTTCACATATAGATTGTGATCCAATCCTCCTCTTTTTAACTCCAGCTTCTTGAGATACGAGTCCAGGCGGGAATACTATGCTCGTGGTGCCTGCTTCAAACCATATAGGGATTTCTTCAATTTACAGACCATTGTCTCATCATTACCAAGAACAAAACCCACTGGGTGTTCAATATAGGAATCTTCTTCGAGTACACCATTCTAGAATGCTGTCTTGACGTCCATTTGATATAATTTATATCCTCTTTGGAGTTCCATGGAAAGGAAAAGTATGATTGACTCCAGTCTAGCCACTGGAGCAAAGGTTTCTTCAACATCAACACATTCAATCTGGGAATAACCCTTACATACCAGTCGATCCTTGTTTCTAATAACACTTCCATGCTTATCAAACTTTTTCTTGAAGATCCATTTTGTACCAATCACATTATGACCTTCGGGTCACTTGACAAGATCCCATGTCTGATTCTTGTCAATCTGATCTAGCTCTTCATTCATGGATTTTACCCAAGATTCATCCTTTGTAGCTTCTTCAAATGAGGATGGCTCCACAACTAAAAGAAATGCAGATTGCATGTTATTCCTCATCCTCCTTGTTTGAGTGGGTGCACTTCTGTCCCCAATTATGTTAGATAGATCAATCATAGCTCTACGATTTCTTCTACGTGGTTCAGTTGCATTCTCTCCACCCACAGTTTCTTCTTAAAATTGTTCTTCTAAGTCAACATCATGATGTGACTGCTGAGTGTTTTGTACAACTTCCTCTATTTCTATATTCGTATTTTCTCTATGTTCACTTTCTTCCTCACTTTCTATCACATTAGCATATGACATTCTTAAAGAATTATTGTTTTTCTCTTCAATTATCTTAACATCACTGCTTACCACAATCCTTCCTAATCACCTGTTGAAACACTTGTAGGATTTGCTGTTCATTGGATATGGAAGAAAAATTCCTTCATCAGCATTTTCACGAAACTTATTTTTATTTAATTCTTTATTCCGAATGAAAAATTTACTTCCGAAAACACAAAAGTTTTTAAACGAAGGATTCCTTCCATGCCACAATTCATATGGTGCCTTCATTTCTCCCATATAAAGCCCTGTTTGATTCTGAATGTGCACTACAGCTTCAATAGATTCTTTCCAATAATGGTGAGAGATACCACTCTCAATTAGAATAGTCCTGTCCATGTTTTTAACCTGTCAATTCCGGCACTCAACAACTCCATTTTTCTGTGGAGTTCTCACAACAGCTACCTCATATTGTATTCCTTGTTTTTAAAGGTAATTATTAAACTCAATGGACATGTATTCCCCTCCATTATCAGATCTCACAACTTTTATTGTTCGTCCAGTATCATTCTCAATGATTCTAACATATGTTTTCATGCAGTCAAGCACTTGTAGTTTCCTGTGAATGACCATAACACGTGAAATTCTACTGTAATCATCAATGAAAAGGACACAATACCTTTCTCCATGAGTTCTAACAACATTTATCGGCCCACATACATCTGTATTAATTAGATCAAGAAGATGAGATGCTGTTTTCTTCTTTGGCCGATATGAAATGCAGACCGACATTCCACGAAAGAAAGCATCACAAGATTTTTCACGCTCACGCTTCAGGTTAGGAATGTCCATGACAATCCTCAATTTTGATATTTTATCCATGTCTTGTTGATTAATGTGACCTAGTATCCTATTCCAAAAATTGTTTTCTTCTTCAACAGTCATGTAGAAAATATTTTCTTTACTATCAACTTGATATAGGTTGCCTTCTGTTCTGCATCCTTTCATAAGTGAATTTCCTGTCTTTTCCTTAATAGTGAAGCCTTTCTGATTAAAAGTAACAATAAGCCCCGAGTCATAGAGTTGACTCATGATGAGTAGATTATGACGTAGGCCATCTATGTAAAGAAATTCAGTCTTCTTTAGATCTCCATTATCTAATTCAATACTTCTATTTCCTTTAATTCTCAGAGCTCCATCATTACCAAATAGAATAGTTCCATCAACCTTCCTTTTGATATCTTTCAATAGGGAAACATTACCTATCTTATGGGATGAACAACTGCTATCCAGAATCCAAGTACTGGTGATTTTTGTATCTTTGAGGGCCACCTTTTCACGGTTGGATTTCTTAATTTTCTTTCTTTCTTTACATGAGACATTGGAATGAGTATTGAGCACTAATGGCCTTTCAATTATCTCATCTGTGTACATTGGTTCTTCATAGTTGAAGTCTTCTTTAAGAGGAGAAAACCTGTTTGAAAGAGAAACACTATCTCGTCAATGAGATCTGACTTGTCTTTAATTCCGTTATGAGGTGTCCATGTCCCTTTTCTACCTACAATTAATAGCCTTATGAACAAAGTTAGAGTAATGAAAACAGTATCCATAGAAACTATTTCATCTATAAGATAGAGGATATGAAGTCAGTATCCTTTGTTGATGTCCCAGATCTTCCCCATTTAGATAGATCCTTGCCTCTTCGCAATATGACATGGTATGGCCCAGATAGCCACCGAACTGACACTTCATGAGAGGAAATGTCTTCTCACTTGAATTTATCCTCATACTCTCTTACTTGGGAGAATTGTTGTACTGCATGTCCTTTTTGAATGTTTGAGGGTAATTTTAAATTCCCCTTTTAGTTTGGATTGAGGGTTTCTTTTCCAGCACTTCAGGTAACGTTTGAACATGTCCAACTTTCATCTTGTCTTTCTTTTGGATCTCTTTACTTCCACCAGTTGATGTCTCAGCTTCACAGCCAATTCCACTCTTTTCCATAAAAGTAGGTCTTTGATCACTCAAGATTTTTCCTACCTCATCTGAACTACTCTTGGCTCTTGCCAGTAATTCTGCATCTGAGAATATTCCAAACTGTATTTTCTTCCATGATTATTTTGAAATTGATTTAGTCACAAATTTACTCCTAAGAGTAACAACTTCCTCCTCAAGACCCTCAACAGTCTTGGATTTTTCTTCTAGTCTAGAGGTGAGGTCATTGATGACCTTTTATTGCTCTTCAATTCTCTGCTTCAGATCCACTACATCATCATTGCTTCTAAGAATTTTAGACTGTACTTTCACAAATTCTTCCAGTCATTCAATTTCAGCTTCAAGTTGATCAACATATTTGGTTGATTCTTCTACTATAGACTTACACTTATTGCAACTCTTACATTTAATCTTAAGCTTTCTAACATTATCCTTAAGTTGCAACTCGGGATCTGCACTAGTTTTTAACTGATTTTCTCCACCAGTGTCTTATGATTTTTCAACAGTGGCCACCAAGGAAGCATGTTTCCAAGTTTTAAATTCTGGTTATTTTTCATCATAGAATTCATTATCATCTTCTTCCTCTTCACAGACACAACTCTTCTTCAGAACTTTCTTTCTAGATTTGAAGTCTCCTTTCTTGAAAAACCTTTTCTGAGGCTTCTCAATGTTTTAAGTATCTCTATCATCATCATCAATATTTCTTAAGCACTGAGAAGCAATGTGACCGAATTTTCCATAATGAAAGCAAGCTAGAGGTAACTTCCCTTTGAATTTCCATTTTCCCTTCTTGAACTTCTTGGAAATGAGAGAGAGAATTTATTTTTCCTCATCATCTTCACTGCTACTATATTTTGATATTTTCAGTTTCTCTATGGTTTTGAATGCTATTTACTTGCTTACTCGTGTAGTAGCATCTTCTGGTTTGTCTCTCATTTCATATGCCACCAAGATGCTCAATAGATCATCCAAAGAAAGTTTGGAAAGATCTATTTCTTCAAGGGCTGACACCTTTGCATTGTACAGGGGTGGTAGACTTCTCAGTATTTTCTTCACAATATCAATGTCTCTGATTTCTTCTCCTAGGCCCCTAATTGCTCCAACTACTTTAGTAATTCAATTGAAGGAGTCTACATTCTCATCAGGATGCATCTTCAGATCATCAAACCTATTGTGTATCACTTGTAGTTTCGCCTCCTTCACGTTGTTATCACCTTCATAAATATTTTCAAGTTTATCCCACATGGAATTTACTGAGGTGAAACTCATCACTTTTAGATAAATCTGATCAGAAAGTGTTGTGGTGAGAGCATTCTGTGCTTTAGCATCTGCATCAAGAATTTATCTATCTGTAGGAGTCATATCCAACCTTGTTGGATCAGAAACATTAATACCATGCACAGTGGAAAATAGAACTTCCATTCCAAGGGATCTTAGATGAGATCTCATTCTGTTCTTCCAGATCTGGAAATTACTTCCATCGAAGATAGGGACTCCCCTAACATTGACTGCATTCTCCATGATGATAAAGGACATATTCAACACCAAAAACCTTTACCCTCTGATACCACTTGTAGGACCCCGGGACACCCTGAGAGGAGAGGGGTGAATCAGGGTGTAAAATCTTTCTTTTAAAGTGATGGATCTTGTTCCCACATTGGTATGAACTTGTTAAACCTATATGATGGATATGAACAGAAGGAAAACATTCACATGCAGAGAGATGACACAACACTTTTTACATGGTTCACCACTAAGGGATACATCCAAGGAGCATATGCCGACTGGTTGTCGGTCTTACTAAATTCCACTAAACTTCACTAGTTGTGGATTACAAAGATTCAGGTACAGTCACTCTGTCCCAGGCTCACTGTGTTTACAAAAGGTTCAGGGATAGCTCATAGCATCCCTCGGGTCACTCCCATTGACTCCCCCTAGCTCACCGCCCTTGGTATTGTCACACTCAGTTTATAGATGTGAAGGTCTCTTAATAATTTCAAAAGAATGAATCCACTGTTGTATGTAGATGCTTTTTTGAAGTCCAACTTTCACTTATAGACTAATCTCACTTTGAAATGAAGGTATCAGGAAATATTTCAGCTTTCGTGCAGCTCCAAAAAGGACGGGCGTACTTCAACCTCACCTGGCGCACTTCTCCAAGACCGGCGTGAAAGTTTCAAGACCGGCGCGCAAGTCACTTGCGCGGTACAAATTCGGCATGTAGGTGAAACCCACCCACTTGTGCGACACTGCCTCCTTCAACTCCAAACTTGTGTGACTCAGAGACTTTAACTCCCAAACCACTTTGGATGCGCAACCAACAACCGACGCATAACCTCTACCTGCGCGGCCCAACCACCACTTGCGCGACTCAACCAATTACACGAAGAGAGCTCTAAAAATCTCTAAGTCTTTAACTTCCTTAAAAATGAGGAGGGGTGGTCCTCTATTTATGGGAAAACTGGACACCCTATGTGGTGGAGTGCAAGTGTCCTCACAATGCGCAAGTCCCGGCACGCAACTCCAACTGCCCTAGCCTCTGTCGCGCTAATCACTTGCGTGACCACACCAACACTTGCGTGACCCTCTTTCCTTTTCCATATTTTGAATCTCTGATCTTGAATAACAACATGCACACAACTTTCCAACCTCCTAAGAATCGGCGTGTAGGTCCTTTCTCGGTGCGCAAGTCACTTGTGTGACCAGCCCAAAAATTGCGCGGCCCTTATCCCTTTTCCATTTTTCCATGTTCTGATCTTGAAAAACATATGTCGCGCATGTTTCCTCTCCTTAAAGTACATGGCGCGCAAGTCTCTTTTCCAAAAACACTATTCTCCATTTGTTGATTTTCAAGCCCAAAAATTTGGAAAACACTGGAAAATGGTGCCACCTTCAATACTGCAATCTGCTTGACCTGTATGAGCACTTTACTAGAACACATTCTGAACTTCCTCTGAGGATTGACAACAAACACAAACCATACTCCAATTCATGCAAATATGACCATGGTTCCAACAATATTACCATCTTAAAAATTAATATTTATTACAGGACCTCATCTTGGTCCACTTTCCTCCTTGGTATTTATTGAATACTAGAATACATATTTAATTAAATATTTATTCCATAAATAAATTATTAAATAATTTATATATTTGTAATTATATTATAACCTTGTGAATAAATATTCATTTAATTTATACAATAAATAAATCACGAATAAAATTATTCCTTGGAGGTGAGGATAATATTTATTATTCCTTGGAATTTCATAAAGTAAAAGATTACTATTTAGAAATGGGCTACGACATCCAATAGGAAGAAGATAATGTCACAACATGGAAAGCCTCATATAAGAAAGACCTATTCAATATAATCCAATTATCTCAATATCTCATCAAACAAGTTGCATACTTATTTCATCAACCTTGATGCTTGATATATATTTATTTTATTATTTGGAATGAACATGTCTATATCATCATGGCCAATTTTTTTTTTACGGTTCCATTCTAATCAATGAGATGAGATATTAACTTCCATAAATGGAAGAGAAAAATCCTTCCTTGAATAATACATTAATAACATACTGATTATGGATTACCCAACATATCTTAATTTACTTAAACATAGTTCATCAACAACCTCATGAATACATATAAGTACAAGACTCATGATATTAATTTAAAAAATATAAAAGTCTATAGACCATTATACATGCTCATAGATAGGAATATTTGATGACACACAAACACATATAATTACTATTAGTATATCTATCCTCATAAAATCCCATATCAAAAATCTATGTGAATCATCATAGTTTTTCATATTAAACTTATGACAAAATATTTAAGAGATATCTTCATAAAATCTCAAGGTTCTCATCATAACAGGGAACTACAATGACTTATTTTGATGCGATAGAAACCCTATGACATTATTAGATTAAATTCATGGAGAATAAAAATAAATATGTGATAATATATATTTAGTATTAACTTGTTTTATTATAATGGGTAATCAAAAGTACAAAATAGTTTTTTTAGGAAACTAATTTCAATACATAATATGAAAATAAGATTTTGAAAGAACCATGGCGTAACATTCCAAAATGCTATAGGATTGCAAAATAACTAAGTAGATATTTTAAAAAATAAGGTTAGAAAGAGATGAAACTTATGCATTGAGGTTGTATACTTGGGTAAATTTTTTTCAGTAGTTTGAATCCATAATTCACAAATTAATTCTTATATATTGTAGAGAGATCGACATCTCAAAAGAGGTGAAAAGTATGAGTGAATCAGAATAATGGGAGTTAGAAATGAAGAAAAATATATATTCATAGAATTTTTATAGAACATGTGATCTAATTAAATTAACTCTAAGAAAAATATCACTGTAAAACATGAAAGTTTATTGGTTGAAAAAATATGTAAATGATAGAAAATGGTAAAAATAAAGGCTATTTGTGAAGGGTTTTCAAAAAAAAGAATGTGAAAATTCTAGTGAGATATTTTATCTATTTATAAAGAACATAATTGTTAAAATTATACTTATCCAGATTAGTATGAAATTTATTCTCTTGGAATAGTTATATTCAAAAACTGTATTCCTCCATGTAGTTTTTGAAGAAGAGATATATCTAGAGTAGTCAGAAGGTTTTTTTTGAAAAAATAATAGGAGGTTTAGTGTAAAATTTAAAATGGACTATGTATGGGTTGAAGTTGGAACCAAGAAAATGGAACTATATGTTCAATGATTTTATGAAATAATGTATGTTTGGCTAGTGAAATAATGATAATGTTTTTACTCAAAAGTGTTTCACATTATAGGTTTTAACATTTTTTCCTCGATACAGATGATATTATATTAGTAGGACAGATGATGGGAAGAATATAAGAGTTGAAGGTTGAATTATTTTTTCGTTTTGAGAAGAAGGATATTAGTATTGTGAAACATATTATTGGGATATGGATTGGGGGGTTTTGAAGATCGAAACATTATTTCACTCTCAATTGGAGTATGTTCGGAAGGTCTTGGAAGGATTTATAATGCGTGGGTCTTTGACTGTTCTGACCCCATTTATAGATACTTCATGTTATCTAAAGAAAATGAACCTACAGTGGAATTTGAGGCTACATACATGGTGAGTGTCCCATATTCATCAATGGTCAGATGTTTGATGCATACCATGGTTTGTACAAGGATAGACATCACACTTGATGTGATATTTGTTTGTAGATTAATGGAATATATATGTAAGGGAAAATAAAAAGTGATGAAGTGTATTATATGGTATCTCAAAGGTTTTCTAGACATTTTTATCAAATTAATAATATATGATCCATTACATGGGTTTGTGGATGTGGACTTTGGAGGAGATACAGACCCAGTAAAGAGTACCTCATGATTTGTATGTATATTTGATGGTACTTCCATTAGATTAATGTTCTAAAAATATCCTATAGTTTTTTTGTCAACCTTATAATCTAAGTAAAGTTAAATTAGTTGATTTGATTTATGGGTTTGTTGGAGGAACTCAAAATAAGGTATGAAAATAGAATATATTCTATGACAGTTAGAATGTGATTTATCTTATGAAGAATTTGGTGTTTCACTTTTGGAAAAAACAAATTTAACATAAGAATAACTTTATTAAAAATATTATGGAAGATAGGATGATAGATCTAACAAAGGTTTGTGGGAGTTAGAATCTAGAGAACATACTGACTAAATTCATAGTCTAGGAAATTCTAGGGAAGTGTTGTTCCTTATTATGACTTGGATGATTTATGGTCAAATTATCACAGAAGTAAAAAAATTAAAGAAGAGTATAATAGATTTTTGGTGGTAGCCATGGACTTTATAGAATCCTTGAAAATACTTTCTAATGTGGGTGATTGATATATATAGATACGTGAGAAGTTGTTTTTGGCTAAGTAAACTAACATTTTATAAGGAGGGGTTTAGGAATCATGTTTTAAGAACTATATTAAGGTAGTGTAGTGAAACTAAGAGTCTAAATATTATAGTAACAATATAATTCTAGAAGTTATGAATGGTGAATGGATGAGTTTTTGATAAATCACTATTCAAAAGAAGTTTTGGGTGGAGTTAGCGTGTTAAATAGGTATTTGGTGATGTATTTGATCAATTGAACGATGACTAAAAATATCAAATGGTTGTGGAATCGATAAAACTACATGGATATTACAGACATAGTCTATAAAAAGATGTTAATGGGTAACTTCACTGATGTTGTTACTATTTTTGTTAATTTTGGATAAACTATTAATTCTATTTTTGTATCTCTAAGGTAGTTATCTAGATGTTAGGGAACTTTTAACTCAATGAGATTTTTTCTTATTTATTCCATTTAAGTTGTAGTTACTCTAATGTATTAATACTTTTTAGGGTCACTTAAATTTTGAGTGTTTTATGTTGAGTTTTCTTCTTCTTTTTGTCTTTTCAACATTTGAGAGGGAGTTAATGGTCTATTGTGGAGGTTCTTTGTGTTGAAGTGGTTCTAAAACTTCTTATTTTAGATAAAGTAAGTTATAAATCATTTATTTTGGTCCTTATAAACCTTGTTATACATTTTAGGTCTTGGAAGTTTGTTCAAGATTAGGGTATTTTAGTGCTACAAAGAGGATAAATCCTAGCAATTTGGGAACTTAATCAAACGAGTACAACCTGCGACGACACCTTCATCGACCACTATCTATTGAAATTTATAGAGAGATAATATGTCCATTCTTCACTTAATATCATATTATTGTAGATATTTACCCTACTAATCCAAATCTAGCCTCTGTTCATTGTAAAATAGTGTGAAATGACTATGAATAAAGAGATAAAATTAAAATGGTTGAAACTTCTCTCTATAATTTCCTCGAAACTGTAAGCCTAATCATAGTGATTCAAAATAAATTATATTTATCCCGTAGAGATTTATAGTTATATATATATCTATTCATGATTATACCAAATAAAACTTTATATGAGAATCAAAACAATATCCCTAAAACTCTTCTCTATATTTTCTTGAATCCATGATTCAAATTTTTACGAATTAAATTACACTGGTTTCTTTTTATCTAATAGAATATAGATCTAAATGGATTCAATTGAATTTAAATGTCATGTATACCTAATTAATTAGAGAATTTTTAATCACTAAAACATATCTATAATGATGTCTTAGAATAAATGAATCAAATTAATGAGACACCTGAGTAAAAATATTATTCTCAAATGGTAGAAAAACATACTAAAATTTTACATCTAGATTCTAATATTTAACTATAAAACATGACGAGAGGAATTTGGGAATATAGTGGAACATCAAATCAAAGAACCATACCTTGGATATGTTGATTCAGTGATCTTCGATGAAGAGCCATCCATTTGGTGGATACCTCCATGGAGAATAAATTCATCTAAATCCCTTTCCCCCTTTCTATTTTCTCAAAAATATTCTTATAGGGGTGATGATTTTGGTTAATCCATATGTTCTAAATATATTATCTACTCTAAAAATGAATCACCAGAATTGGACACCAACTTAAAATTACCTAAAATTTATAAAAATAATATTTTAAATGAAACATCCCATTTTAAATTGAACAAAAAATTCTATTTATAAATTTGAAACTCCATTAAGGATGAATTTACCATTTTACCCCTTTTAAGTGGAAGTTAATATTTTTCACTTAAAACTTCCCATGGGAAGAAATCTGAACACTAAAGAACAACATTTGTTTAAAATGATTACTAATTAATTATATGAAATTATATTAGAAATTAAATTCTGATTATAAATAATGTTATCTCTAAGAGAAAAAAATTATTGTTACAAGATTTATCACTCACTTGGAGGCTTATTCATTATCAAGAAATATGGGGATTGGTTATCGATCACTCTACGATTACCCCATTGAGAATTCTTGATTCTATAATATTATAAGAATTTATACGAGATATTTTTATATAACTTATGTATAATATGCATGTGGGTATGTTTAAATATATATTCCTTCTATTTTAGGTTACTCACACAAACCATGAGCCACGTAAATAATTATACATTAATATGGTTTGAATATATTAATTTGGTGGAAGGAATATAAATTTGCAAAAAAAATTGATTGAAGCATACATATATATAAGGATTACATGATAAGTAAATATTAAACATAATAAAATAGTTATTTATGATATTCCTAGGATGTATAAGAGAATTTGGAGAGTAAAAACCCATTGAAAATACTAAGTGTGAGATTCATTCTAAAGAAAACATAGGTCAAGACCTTGATTATCTGACCAAGTAGTTTAATGTTAAATATGGGTTCACATGGATAATATTTTGTAAGGAATGGTGGAAATAGATAACCCAATTTATAACACCCCAATATTTTATAATTTATTTTCTTTAAATAATATAGTAGATAATGTGTGGTATACACAATACTAAGCATAAACAAACCATGATAAAAATATTAATAATTAAATATGACCATTATAACCTATCCATTGATTTAAAGGGTCTAAATTGGAATAAAAATATAATGAAATATATTTAGTAAGTTTTTCCTTAATAATTTAAGTACTCAATTTTACATTTATTATAAAATGTTTAGAAATGAAGATAAAATATTTTAAAGCTAAAGGAGATATTTTTCATAAAACTATGTTTGTGTGTGAATGATATTTAAACCTTAAAAAATTAAATAATAAACTATTTATAAACTATTCTATTGAAATATGTATACTAAATATCCAATTTAATTATGTAACATTCATTTAATTATGTTAATTATATATGTAATGACAATAGAGTCATTTTATGATTTAAAAAATAAATTTTCTTTATTTTTTATTATATTTTGTACATGGATATTATAATTAATTTATTCCAATTTTATAAATTTTATTTTAAAATATTTATATTTTTTAATCACAATTTCATAATATTCTTAAGATGTATTTTTAGGATTTTTTTGAAAATGATGATTTTTTGAGTGAATAGTAAAAAAATGTATTTTTTTGAAATATTATCATTTATTTTATTTAAATCAATTACTTTGAAATTAAAATTATATTTTGGATTTTTTATTAAATTAAAATAAGGCTCCATTAAAAATAAATAATCTATATATTTACAAAATAATAAACATCATATTTAATTTTTGTATAAATTCATTTTTAAAATCAAAAACACATTTTTCTAATTTTTTTTTTTAATTTTATAAATTTATATTTAAATTTATTTATGAAACTTCATTAAATTTAATCTTAAGAAATGGTTAATTTTGAATAGTTTCATTTTATTTATGGTCGATATGTATATTAAACCTAATAAATATTTTTCTAAATAGGAAGGGTAAAGCAGGGTTAAAATTATGGGATAAGACCTCAAAATCTCTATAAAACATACCCTTATTTCATTGGATGTGTGGAATTATTAGACTAAAATACTATATTATAAAATATGGTAATTTATTTCTTTTATAATTTTGTTATTAACTTTATATTATTTTAAGTAATGAATAAATACAAAATGACCCTTTATTTCTTTTAATATCTCTAATATATTTTAATTGAGATAAATAGAAGTTAAGATCAAATATAAATAGATATTTGTAATATTAATAAATTATTTTTATGATATTAATTTATTTTTAATTTTTAGTGATGGTATAATCACATTAAACACTTACACAACATCGATACAATGCTTGTGCAAGTTGTAGGAAAATCAAGGTAAATGAATTTAAAAATAATAAAATTAAAATGTTTTGGATAAATTATTGTATTAAAAAAATTTAAAATTAAATTATATATTGTGATTAATTATAAATGAATTTATAATCTAATTCTATTTAATTATTTATGCATTTTAATTCCAATTAAAAGAATAGTCGCAAAAATGAATTTAATGATATTTTATGATAAAAAATATATTTTTTATAATATTAAAAAAAATTATTTGAATAGAACAAGTGAGACTATAATTGGTTGACCATTTTATAGATGGAATTTTTTTGGGCCACTTTACACATTATATGTAAATTTATAATCCTTAGAGAGTGAAAAATATGTTACCACAACTGAGGTTAAAAAAGGTAAATGATGGTGTTAAACCAAAAGATAAGGTTTAAAAATGAAACTTAAACTGGTATCAATTTTATTGGTTCAAGTTATTTAGACCATATAATTTCATAATTCCAAAAATATGTAAATTTTGTTCAAATTTTTCAGATTATTATACTTATTATATTATAATTTTCTTAAGAATTATAAGTGTGTCCTTTTCCCCTTACAAAAGGACACCTACTCTCCTATCTTATTCAAAATTCTTGATCTACTTAGATACAAAAAACCCAATGAAAATGTATTATAAACCAATCTAGATAAATTTTATAGGTTCTATTATTCTTAAAAAAACCTACCCAATCTTCCGTAATGGGAGATTCAAAGGTGGTTTCTCAAAGAAGAAGTATAACTCATAACTGAATTATATCATATTCTTTCTTATTTTACCTTCTTCAATTATATATTAAGCATGATAATATAATAACATAAGTATATTAATTATAATTAAATTTTATTTTTATGATTTTATTACCCTTATTAATCACCTTTTCTATCCTATGGGAAATGAAAACATAGCTCGTTCATACGTGTGGACTACCATCTCCGTGAATTGATGTGTTTAATTTTTAATCTCTACCCAACAGGGCTGGTTATTATGATGTATTTAATTATTATATATTATATTCATAATATAATTATGATTCTATAATTATAATATGTTACCTTCCTTCTAACCCTTCCACCCATTAAAAAAATGATAACATCGCTCGTGCCAATGCGGACTACCACCTCCACAAAGCGATGTGATTTGTTTTTGATGTCCAAAATTTATGAATTATTATAATATTTAATATAATTAATAAATAAAGTAATTTTGAAATTAATAATTTTATATAAATGTAATATTAATATTCTACCTTAGCATTTCTGTACCAATTCAGACTTTATAACATGCTCTTGTTTAAGTTGGTTTTACAACCTACAAGAGTGATGTTTTAATATTTATAACATGAATGATTAAGAAGTATTAAATACTGGTGATATTATATAATAATAATATATAAATTAAATTATTAATATTATGGAGATGATGTAACCATGATAAAAGTTCAATGACCATAAGTTCCGAACTAAAAGGTGCATGAAAAACGAAATGGTTATCACTCCTAGTAGTGATTTTAATAAAGAATTATTAGTAAATAGGAAATGAGATGGTATAAGTGGATCATATATGATATTATATTTATTAATATTATTATTTAATATAATTATAATAAAATTTAATTTATTATATAGGAGATTCTAAAAACATACAGGATAATTTGGACGTGAGGTAAGGGGTTTCTTAACTCAATTTCTTTTCATTAGGTTATATTACTTCTTCATTGTAGATTTTCTACCATGATTATGTGTAAAATGAAATATTATTATTTTATGTTTTATTTACATTTATTTTATATGGATTTACATTTTTCTCACATAATCAATTTATTGATTAATTTTCAATGCAATGTTTCAATCTTTGTAAGGGTTTCTCATCTCACTTTCATTTCTGTGAGATATATTCCATATTCACCACTTGTCTTTTTTTTATGGTGTTTATAATACCCATGTCATATTTTATATAATGAATATATTTATATCAATCATATTTAATATTTCATTTGAAGTTATTTATTTCAATGAGGTCATGATTGAAAAGTTACCAAAATGGAAAGGATTTCTCGTCACATTTTTTTCACTAAGACATATCCGATATTCACCATTTTTTATTTAATGTGATATATATACTAACCATTTGATATTATATATCAATAATATCATAAAATTAAAGTTTTTTAATGTTTTATTTGAATTTATTTATTTCATAGGGGTTATTATTCAAAATTTACCAAAATTGTAAAGGTTTTATGTTAAAATGTTAATTTTTACCGAGATTGTTTATGCTTAAATTTACAACGATTAAATTATATACTGTATATCTCAAATTTTTTTATTTAATTATTATATAGTTATTTCTAGAAATTATATGTTTTATTACATTTCTGTAACTACCCATCTATTTATAGAAAATACTTTTTCATTTTTATTAATATTTATGAATAAGATATTTTTTATATTAAATGGGAATATTTGTCCAACAACGTACTCAAAACGCAACAATGGGTTTCTCTGGAATCTTTCCTTGCACACAACATTGAGTTATACAGAATAATAATATAATAATAATATTATTTTAAATGGTGGTGAAAGTCTAGCCGTTGTATTGGCAAGAATGAACAAAATTAACTATATTATGATTTTAAATCTTTTTTAAATATATTTACATTTATCTGATAAATTTTAGAGGCTTAAAATAAGAACTAATTTGATTTTAAGCATGAAATACTCTAATAATTTTTAAAAGGTTGTTTTACCACCTTTTGATGGAAAGCCAGTTTTAAATATATTTTTTGTCACTTTCATATGTTATATTTGAAAAAATAAACTTCTTCAATAGAATCGGGACATCAAAATTTAATTTGGATAAATATTTGGTAATTTTCTAATAAAGTTCATTTTTAATGAATTGTGAAAAATGCCGCACTTTAAGTCAATACTGCCTTTTCATATAATTTATTTATATAGTTAGATTTTCAATTTAATTTGGTTTAAAGTGCAATTGGATTATATTTTTATCAGTTAATCCAATTATGGTAATTGGAATTGATTTCACTTTGAAATTAAACAGAGACACATGTCAATCTTTTGATAGTTATTACTTCTTAAAAACCGACTTTTTGGTTTTGACAACAGGAATTAATTTTAAATTAATTACTGAAACTTCTTTGTTTTGAATTAAAAAAAAATGGATTCCATTTTTTTATTAGTAGTTCTAAATTTTTTAAATAGTTACCTTTTAATTTTAAACACCATGAATTGTAACTTTAGTAATTATTTTATTTAAAATGATTAAAGGGGAAATATGGTAAATAAGTGTAAAGAAAATATTATTATAATATTAAACTACCATAACACATGTCCTAATACTGTTGGATGTGATATTTCCGACCATGGACATCCTTGAGTCAATTTTGGAACCCCATGGAGCCACTTGGATGTGAAAATGACATTTTATAAGAATTAATTTAAAGTAAAGAAAAATGGAACATAAACATGTATATTTTATTAGGACAATTTTTATACGGGGTTATATAAGTGATATGTTAGATTATAAATATTCATTAGAAACCTAAAATTATTTCCTACATCATTTAATTTTATTTATAATTTTTAGACATCAAATAAATAAATATATTAATGACACAATGATCATCTAGTGATTAACTTATTAATAAATGATTTAAATAAATGATAATATAAACATTAAAATAAATTTATTTTAAAACTTTTTCTTCCATAATAAAATTTTATTGAAGAATATTACTTGTTATATTTGTATTAATGAAATTTATTCTAATTAATCACATGGTTATGGACCTTTAAAACGTCCTGATATGAATAGTATAAAAATTGACATAAATGAGTTTTTAAAACAAATACTATTTTTATTAAATGATATAATAGGCCTAAAAATATTATATTAGGCCAAATGACTTAGATAATGTTTAAAATTTAATTAATGAACCACCTTAGGTTCTATTGGCATTTTATAGTAACTATATTAACCATATAGTATGAATATACAAGAAGACATGGTAAGAGTTAAATTAGTTAACTAAGGGTTAAATCTTAAAGATAAAGTGAAATTTGTGACTACACTTGTATAAAACCTATTGGTTGAAAGGATTTCAACCCAAAAGAATATTATATTTCAAATAAATTACTTTTTGACCTTTTAAAACCGAAAATATGTTTATAATGAAATAATATTTCAAAACTTTTTTAAAGTGCCCCTCCTCTCTCTTATAAAAGGGAATCACCCCTACCCATTTACTCACACCTCTAAATAGACTTTTCTCATCCAAACTACTCCCAAATAAGATCCCAAAATACCTATATTATTCCAAGAATCCTTAACTTAGGCATAAGGAAATTCAGGAATGCCTTTTGGCTCAAATCAAAGGGAGTTACACGTTTTAAGAGGTAGCGCCTTCTCTGAAGTTCCTTTCCATTATTTTACTTCTTTACTCCCTATTATATTATTATTATTTTATTATATAACAACAAAAGTATCCTAAATGTACTTGAATGTTTTTATGATAATTATTCAAACAAAACCTGCATACACCTCCATCTAATGGATATGAACATACTGTTTCTGTGGACGGCGAACTGCTGCCTCTTGAAATGATGACTGTTCAATTTTCCCTTACTACATATCATGGTGGCCATTATGATGAAAATATATTTATATATGATATATATTATATTTATATTGTCTCAATTATTCTGTGTTTTATTGAAATAAAACCTTTATGCTTCCCATAATGTGTAAATAGGATAATTTCATTTGAGGAAGTGCGGACTACCGCTCCTCAAAGTGATATGACTCGTTCATTCCATAAATGGAACAAATAAAATATAGAGTTAATGAAATTATTCACCATATATAAAATATGATATTATATTGGATTTATAATATACCTATGTGTCATTTAGTTTTCATTTCTTTAAATATGAAAAATAAATAAAAGTAGCATTCATGCGTACGTACAACTTACCATCTACATGAACGGTGCATTTCATTTATTATATAAGAATATTTTTTACTATTATAAGCAAATATATATAATGAATATGTATGATATTTAAATCTATAATATCATTCTATAGATAATGTAATTTTGACAACGTTGAAAATTTACCTCAAAACAAGTTCATTTTCAACTCAAGTACTGAATATCGACAAAATAACTGATATTAACTTAAACAATTATGTAATGTTTATAACATGGTTATAAGTAATATAAAAGGAATAACTAACCTGAAAAATGTTCTGAATAAATTATAAATTAACTTAAGTTTATTATTCCAGAATAACAAGGAACATAGGCGATGAGTCTGACTCAAGGTAAGGGACTTCGTCTCAATCTCCGTTCACTGATATATTATGATTTATAAATAAATTTCTTTTATACAGTGTATAAACCCCTTTGACATTTAATTTCATTCAAAGGGAGTATTTTTTTCTTCAAAACTTTTTACTAAACAACAAAAATATTGTTTCTTTTTAACATATGCGATGACAACGACCTTTCCGCCGCCACGAGCATTATTTGATATTTGGCTTCCTTAACAAGACATAACGTCTTTAAAAGGTAAATAAATACCATATAACCTTTTAATGTATCTTGGTATTGAAAATGGTTTTGAGAAAACATTGATTATTACAATATACTAAAACGATATATTGTGATTGTAATGTAGAAATGTTATCTTTTTTTTATGCTTGTTTTATGTGTTATGATTTTGTTATCGTTCTAGGGAATTATTTAAATATATGAGAGATTACATGATAAAACAAGGGTGGGTGATCCTGAGATAGATCTCCAATGCATTGGGTAATGTGACAAAGGTAAATGTTAATGTTTCTCCTAAGATATTTAGGGAATATACTGTGACGAGTATTCCAAACGTAACTCCCTATATAGTTGTTAAATCTACAATGTATATATGATATAGATTCCAAAATCTACCTTTATGATTTATGATTTATATGTTTTGTTCATAAATATTATGATTTCTTAATCTATGTCAAAGAGATTATGTTTTATGATTGAAAAGTATTATTTCATTTTTTTGTATGTATTGATGGGATAATGTTTTATTTCCTTATTTTATAACCCTTATTGAGATTTTTTATGCTCATCCCAAGTTTTCAATTTTTTTTCATAGGGTACAAGGAAGGGTAAGAGAAAGAAATAATTAAAGAATATTTATATCTATAAAAGAATTCTTTTTTTAAGGAGTTTTATTTTTTTTGAAAATTTTTGATAGAGTAAAAGTGGCTATATTGTAATTTTTGAGATGTATTGTAAAAATTATGTCCTTATTCTCTAAAACTCTAAAACAAAAAAGATCATCAACATCAAATTGTTGACATTACTCAATATTATGTTATGTTTATGGCTGGGGCCTTATAGTTGATATTAGAGGTCGATTTAGACAACTTTAAGAGTTAGGATATTGTTAAATAAATATCCATAAATTATTTTTAATTTATGGTAATATTGAAATAATATAGTACTTGAAGATTACCATGTTGCTTTGCATAAGATATTTCTATGTTCAAAATGGTTTTTCATAGAGGAAACATGGTAGCTATGATGGGACAACATCAAGACGAAAACAACGTTCCAAATAAGAAAACTGATATGGTCAGAATTGGAAATAATTTTTTTTTTACAGTGATGGATCAATTGACTCAGGATATAAATGGTGGTTATATCCATGAACAAGATCACCCTGATCAACCAAAGAGGAACATGTCAGTAGTAGACCATTTCATGAGTCAACATCCCACATCATTTAGGGGATCATATGACCTTGTGCTTGTTAAAGAGTAGATTAAAGCCCTATAAAATATTTTTGATGTCATGGGGTGTTCAAAACATCAAAAGGATAGTCTTGTTGTTTACTGTTTTGAAGGTGAAGCCGATCAGTGGTGGTTGATGGTTAAAAATATCTGGGATAGTGAGGAGATTTATTCTATTGATTAGAATGAATTATTAGGTATGTTTCATTAGAAATATTTTCCTATGGTGGTTTGAGTTAGGATAAAAAAACAATTCTTAGAATTGTGGTAGAAGGATGACTCAGTGGATGCTTATGATGAAAAATTAAATCGACTGAAAAGGTATGATCCAGATTTCATATGGGATCTTGATAGTAAAATAAATCATTTTTACTCCAGATTAAATCCAAATTATCGAAGGGATTTATCTTCTAGTGAGTTAAAAAGTTATGAAAATCTAGTTCGATGTGCGGAGGAGGTGGAAATTGAG
Source organism: Viscum album (assembly GCA_963277665.1). Classification (NCBI taxonomy): domain Eukaryota; kingdom Viridiplantae; phylum Streptophyta; class Magnoliopsida; order Santalales; family Viscaceae; genus Viscum; species Viscum album. The sequence continues at coordinate 490,812,525 of OY728122.1, forward strand.
TTTACGGATGATCATGTGTTCTTTGAAAAACAATAGAATAAGTGGTAGAAGTGGAAGATGAAATGGAAAAACTCTTTAATAAATTCTGAAGGTAAGAAACTTAAGTTTATAGTTTGTGAAAATTGTGGTAAAAATAACATTGGGGAATGCCTCTTTAATTCTGGAAAGTGATTACGATGTGTTAAAATGGGACATAAGGCTCGTAATTGCACTGACAAAGATCAGGGTAATGGTAAGATAAAATCTGATTTATAGTTAGTAAAATGTTTTAAGTGCAATGAAATGGGTCATTGTGAAAATTAGTGTCCAGTGATGAACTCAAATGAAGAAAAGTAGTTGGACAACAAGTAGAAAGGGGTGGTGAAATCATTTTCAACTACTTCAGCAGATGTTGCGCCATCAAATGAATTAGTATCAGGTATATTTTTTGTTTATTCAGACCATTCCAATGTTTTGTTTGATTCAGGGTCTACACATTCTTTCATTTCTGAGAAATTTTCTAATAAATTTGGAATTCCATCTCAAGATATGAATCCTGAACTTTTGGTAAAAATACATAGAGGAAATGTTGAGACAAAAAGAAATTATAAGAACCTTCTTGTCCTTGTGTATAGAAATATTCTACCTGAAAACCTTATTATTTTTCCTCAAGTAGAGTTTGATGTTATTTTGGGTATAGATTGGATTTCCATTTATCTTCCTAATACTGACTACATAGATAATTAGGTTTCTTTTCAAAAAGAATTTTAGTTTGTGTACAAGAAGGAACCGTTATATTTGATAACATATCAAGATGCTGAGAAAGAAGTAAAAGATGTAAATGAATGTTACCTTGTACATATTGTTGAAAACAAAGGAATTTTTGAGATTAATGATGCACCAGTGGTCAATGAGTATGTTGATGTTTTTCTTTATGAGTTTCCTAGTATAATACCTGAACGAGAAGTTGAATTTACTGTTTAATTAGTTTCTAGTTCTAACCCAATTTCAAAACCCCCTTATCAAATGGCTCAAATTGAACTTTTTGTGTTAAAGAAACAATTACAGGAGTTATTAGATAAATGTTTAATTAGGCTAAGAACATCTCCATGGGGTGCTCCTATCTTGTTTACTAAAAAGAAATATGGTTCAATAAGACTATACATTTATTATAGAGCCTTGAATAACATAACTGTTAAGAACAAGTATCCTTTGCCTCATATTGATGATTTTTTTGATTATCTCTAGGAAGATTTGTGTTATTCAAAGATTGACTTGAGGTCGGGGTACCATTAGTTGAAAGTAAAAGAAGAATACATTACTAAGACTGTGCTTCATACTAGATATGGCCATTATGAATTTGTAGTTATGAATTTTGGGTTAACCAATGAACCTGCTGTATTCATTGATCTTATGAATAGAATTTTCTATGAGTTCTTGGATAAGTTTGTGGTTGTGTTTATTTATTATATTTTTTTAATATTCTAAACGTAAATAGGAACATGAAAGGAATATAAGTTTTATCTTGTAAACTTTAAAAGAAAAGATAATGTATGGTAAATTCAGAAAGTGTAAGTTTTGGTTACAACAAATTTCATTCCTTGGTCACACTATTTCTATATATTGCATAACTGTTGATCATGATAAAAAAAAAGTTGTTACAGAATGTCCAATACCCACAAGTATAACCAAGATTCATAGTTTTCTTTGTTTATCAGTTTATTAAAGGAGATTTTTTGAAAATTTTTCACAGTTATCCAGTACACGGACTAAGTTAACTCGAAAGGGTGTTAGGTTCATCTAAAAAGAGATTATGATGAATGTTTTCTGGAATTGAAAATTTGATTGGTGAAGGCTCTAGTTTTGGAACTACCTTCTAGAAATGATGAATTTGTTATCTATAGTGATTCCTTATTGAAAGGATTTGGCTATTTGAGTATGCAGAATGACCAGGTAATTGCTTATGCTTCACATAAATTGAAACCTTAGGGGTTAAATTACCCTACACATGATTTTTAATTAGTTGCTGCTGTTTTTTCATTAAAAATTAGGAGGCATCATTTTTATGGTGTAAAGTGTAAAATATATACTGATCAAAAAATTTTGAAGTATATATTCACTTATAAAGAATTAAACATGAGACATAGGATATGAATAGAATATATCAAGGATTATTATTGAACGATTCATTACCATCCACGAAAGGAAAATAAAGTGGATGATTCTTTGAGTCGGAAAAATAATTCTACATTAACCATGTTACATTTGGAATGAGATCCTTGGGTTTTTGATTTGATGAATTTTTTATTGGACGTTCTTGGTGCGGGGAATTCATATGTTTTGTTTCAGGTGGTAGTGAAATCATATTTTTCAAATAGAATTAAGAAAGCACAGAAACAAGACAGGAAGTTGCAGAAAAAGGTAAATTGGTTCAAAAGGGTAAGTTACATAAATTTAACATTGATAAAGACTATGTCTTGATGTTTTAAAGGAGGTTATCTGTTCCTTGTGATTAAAATTTTAAGAAAGAGTTGTTATGTGAAGCTCAAAGTTTTTCATTTTTAGTTCATCCTGGAAGTAATAAAATGTACAGAGATCTTGTAGAGTATTTCTGGTGAGATGGAATAAAAAGAGGTATTGTTGAATTTACTATGAAGTATTTAACTTTTCAACAGGTTAAAGTAGAATGAAAGTTACTGAAAGGGATGCTTCATCCTTTTCAAATATTATAGTTGAAATGGGAAAATGTGTCCAGGGATTTCATAGTGGGATTAGCAAAGACTTCTCTAGGTAATAATGCAATCTAGGTTACTGTTGATCGATTGGATAAATCTTCTCATTTTATTCCTATTCATGATACTCTATCTCTAGATCAACTTTATTGATTTTATATTAAAGAGATATTCATGTTACATGGAGTTACCCTCTCCATTATATCTGATCATGATCCTAGGCTCACTTATAACTTTTGGAAGGGCCTTCAAAAGTCATTGGGAACAGAATTAAATTTCAATATAGATTTTCATCTTCAATCATATGGATAGTCAGAATGAAAAATTCAGACATTGGAAGATATGATATGTGATTACTCAATATATTACCAGGGAATTTGGGACTAACATCTTTTTTTGGTTGAGTTTTCATATAATAACAATTTTCATTCTAGTATACAGATTACAACATTTGAAGCATTATATGGAAAGCAGTGTCGAACTTCAACTTTTTGGGATGAAGTAGGTGAAAGGAAGTTGATGGGACCCGAATTGGTAGAATAGATGGAAAAAAGTTCATTTGATTTAGAAGCACTTGAGAAAATCTCAGAGATTGCAAAAAAGTTATGCAGATAACCAAGGGAAGGATCTTTCTTTTGTGGTAGGTTATCATGTCTTTCTCAAAGTTTATCTATGGAAAATTGTGATATATTTTAGTAAGAAGGGAAAGATGAGTCTGTGGTTCATTGGACCCTATGGAATCCTAGATAAAGTTGGATCATTTTCCTACAGAGTGGTTTTACCTCACAGTTTATCCCAGGTACAAAATGTTTTTCATGTTTCAATTTTGAGAAAGTATATGTAAGATGCATATCATTTTTTATGTCGAGAGGTAGTTCATTTGGAAGAGAATCTTTCTAACGAGGAACAACTTGTCCATATTTTTGACCGAAGAGAGAAAGTGTTTCAGAATAAGACAATTCATCAGGTAAAGGTTTTGTGGAAAAACCATATGGTTAAAGGGGAAACATGGTAATTTGAAAATCCAATGAGGGATAAATACCCCAACTTATTTGATAAGTGAATAGAATTGTAGGGACACAATTCTCAAAAAGGAAGTATGGATGTCATAAACCAGGTATTTATAGAATAATAAGTTTTCATTTATTTTAATATTTATGAATAACATATTATTTTTACATTAAAGGGGATGATTTTCCTGATAGCGTAGTCAACACAAAACAACGGGTTTCTCCGGAATTATACATTGCACACAATATTGAGTTATACTGAAAAATAATATAATAATTTTTTTAAAATGGTAGTTAAATCCTAGATGTTGTATTGTAGGGATTGGACATAATTAACTATATTATGATACTAAATTTTTTTTTAAATGTCTTTATATTTATCCAATAAATTTTAGAGGCTTAAAATAAGAACGAATCTAATTTTAAGCATGAGATACTCTAATATTTTTTAAAAGGCCGTTTTACCACCTTTTGATGGAGTACCCTTTTTAAATCTACTATTGTCACTTTTATATGTTCTATTGGACAAAACAAACTTCTTCTATATAATCAAGACATCAAAATTTACTTTGGATAATGTTTTGGTAATTTTTTGATAAAGTTCAATTTTTATTAATAGTGAAAAATACCACATTTTAAGTCAAAACCACATCTTAATTTAATTTCTTTATATAGTTAGATTATCCTTTTAGTTAATTTTAAAGTGTAATTAGATTAAATTTTTATAATTTAATCCAATTTTTTTCATTATAAGTAATTTCACTTTAAAATTGGACATAAACACATGTCAATCATTTGATAGTTATTACTTATTAAAAACCCACTTTTTGGTTTTGAAAATGGGAATTAATTTGAAATTAATTACTAAAATTTCTGTGTTTTGAATTTGAAAAAATATATTCTATATTTGGAATCAGGAGGTCCAAATTATGTAAATAGTACATTTTATTTTTAAACATTATGAATAGTAACTTCAATAATTATTTTATTTACCTTGGCTAAGGAGAAAACCTGATAACACTACCTCAAAACTCGGTTTCCGTAGTGCCACCCATTAATAGTGCTAAAAAAAGCACTAATAATGGGGGGGGGGGGGATTTATCAATGCTATAAAATAGATGATAAAGGGCACTTTTAATAGGGATCAAAAAAGTGCGGTTAAGAGTGACCCTTTATCAGTTATTTTTTTAGCACTGATAAAGGCCCCCCTTTATCAGCACTTTTTTTAGTGCTGTTAAAGGGGACCCTTTTATTAGTTCTTTTATTAACTACGCAAGTAATGGGGGATTTATCAGTGCTTTTACTAGTACTGGTAAATTTTAGGAAAAAAAAATTCATGAAAAATAATATATTGTTATATAAGTATATTTATACTAATATAAATATAATATATATTTTTAAATATGTTTTAGATAAGTATAAATATACTATTATGTTTAATATATAAGAAATTTAGTGTAAATGACATTAAAATATTTTAAAAAATATTATTAATTAATAATTTTATAATTATCATCGATTAATAATCATTTAATAACAATTTGAAGACACAAAAATCAAAAAAAATTAAAAAAAGATCTAAAATAAGGTGAAAATTTTACTCAATTTGCAAATGACTATAACTTTTGATTCGAGTGTCCATTTGAGATCAAAAGCTTATCAAATCGAAGACTGAAATAAGCTCTAAATGATAGTGAATAAAGGAAACCTTCTTTCACATTTTATGAGGCCAAAAAAGGCATAGAAGGCCTCCAAAATGGAGTTTTTAGTCGAGATACCCCGATCTGTTAACATTAAAATAGCTATAAATTCTTATCCGGAAGTCCTCTAGGACTGTACCAATATCATATCGAATATTGTTTCATTTTCTTCGATGTGACTAGTTTTGGAGTTGAAACATACTTCTAGATAAGAAGTTATGGTCATTTTAACATTCTTTGTCTTTTAGGATACACATATATATGTATTTTTTCGTATATATATATATATATGTGTATGTGTGTCTGTGTGTGTTGTATATTTGTATGTATGTATTTATTTATTAATAAACTCACATAAAAAACATATTTTATAAATTTATTTAAAACTAATCTTATAAATATATATTAATATACAAATAAATATAAGGATAAAAAGTTATAACAAATATATATATATATAAATAGATATAAATAGATATTAATATAAACATAAATAAATAAATAAATAAATATATATATATTAATATCTAAATAAATATATATGTATTAATATAACTAAATATTTTTTATATTAATATGAATCTATTTTAATATATAAATAAATATAACTATATATATATAAATAAATACAAATATATATTAATATACGAATAAATAAATAAATAAATATATATTAATATATGAATAAGTATATATGTATTAATATAACTAAATATATTTATATTAATATGAATCATTATTAATATACAAATAAATATAACTATATATATAGGTATATCATTAAATGGAGAAAACAACCAAATGGATTAGTTGTAAAGGTACAGGCGCACAAGGGGGAAGGTCGCGGGTTCAAGTTCTGGTGGAATCAAGGGTGCACAGGCAAGTGGGAGAGGGTTGCGCAAGTAAGGGAAGCGTGCTGGGTGAGAGAGAGGGGGCTCCACCTAATGTAGATAAAAGGGTGGGTCAAGCGATGTTATAAGATCCCCCACATTATATATTATTTTTAACTTTTTTTAATTTTTTTTGAATTTTATCACCACTAAAAAAAGCACCGATAAAGGACCTTTTTATCTGCGATTTTTTAAATGATGATAAAAGATCCCTTTTATGAGTGATTTTTTTAGCACTGATAAAAGGATCTTTTATTAGGGATTTTTTGAGCACAGATAAATGGGAATCCCATTTTTCTTCACCTCAATTAAAAACGCTTTTCTAGCATTGTTAATGCCATTTTCTAGCACTGATAAAGGCCATATTTGCAGTAGTGTAAATAAGGGTAAAAAATAATATTATAATAATACTAAACTACCCTAACACATGTCCTAATCCTATTGGATGAGATATTTACGACAATGGGAATCCTTGGGTTGATTTTGGAATCCCATGGAGCCACTTGTATGTGAAAATGATATTTTATAAGAATTAAATTAAAGTAAAGAAAAATATAACATAAAGATATATATTTTGTTAAAACAATTTTTATATGGGGTATATAAGTTATAAATTCAACTATAAATATTCATTAGAAAGAGAAAATAATTTCCTAAATAATAGTATTTAATTTATAATTATAAGACATCAAATAAATAAATATATTTATAACACAATGATGATGTAGTAATTACCTTATTAATGAATGATTTAAATAAATGATATTATAAATATTAAAATAAATTTATTTTAAAACTTTTTATGCTGTAAACGAATTTTATTGATGATTATGAATTGTTATATTTGAATTAATGAAGTTCATTTTTGAAAGAATCAAGTTTTATGGATTTTTAAAAAGTCATGATATGGATAGTATAAAATTGACATAAATGAGTTTTTAAAACAAATACTATTTTATTAAATGATATAATAGGACAAAAAGTCTATGATTAGAGAAAATGACTTATATAATATTGAAAATGTCATTAATTAACCACTTGAGGCTCCATTGTAATTTTATAGTAACTATATAAACCATATAGTTTGAATAAACAAGAAGACATGGTAACAGTTAAATTAGTTTACTAGGGGTTAAATCTACAAGATAAGGTTAAATAATGGACCTAGACTTGTATAAAACCAATTATTTGAGAGGTTTTATACCTAACATAATATTATATTTGAAATAAATTACATTGGTACTTTTCAAAGCCTAAAATCATTTTATAATAGAAGAATACTTCAAAACATTCCTAAAGTGCCCCTCCTCCCTCTTATAAAGAGGCATCACCCCTACCCATTTATTCACACCTATCAAGCCCATTTACTCTTCCAAACTCTGCCCAAATAATCTCCCAAAATCCCCCTATTCCTCCTAAAAGCCTTACCTTATGCAGAAGGACATTCAAGAAATCCTTTTAGCTCAAATCAAAGGGACTTGCACTTTTTAAGAGGTAGCGTCTTCTATAAATTTCATTTCCATTATTTTAATTCTAAACTCCCTATTTTGTTATTATTCTTTGATTACATAGAAAAAAAAAAATCCTCAATATACTAGGATGTTTTTATGATTAGGATTCAAACTAAACATGCACACACCTCCATCTAATGGAATTGAACATACTGTTTCTATAGACGACGAACTACTACCTCATGAAATGATGATTGTTCAATTTTCCTCTACCACCTCTCATGGTGGCCATTACGAGGGAAATATATTTATATATTATATATATAATATTTATATTTCCTCTATACTTTTGTTTTTTATTTAAATCATACCATTAATCTTTTTATAACATGTAAATACAATAATTTCATTTGAGGAAGTGCAGACTACCATCCCCTATATGTGATATGACTCGTTCATGCCATACATGGAACATATAAAGGATAACATTAATAAACTTATGTAACATATATAAAATATGATATTATATGGGAATTATAATAAAAATATGTATCATTTAGTTTTTATTCCTTTAAATATAAAAAATAAATGAAAGTAGCGTTCATGCGTACGTAAGACTTATCGTCTCCATGAACGGTGCATTTAATTTATTATCTACAAATGTAATGTACTATTATAAATAAATATATATACTAGATATATATGATATTTAAATCATGAATATAATTATGGAGATAATCGAATTTTGACTAAACAGAAAATTTACCTCAAAACAGTTCATTTTTGACTCAAGTACCAAATATCTATAAAACGACCGATATGAAATTAAATAATTATATAATGTTTATAACATGGTAATAAGTAATATAAAAGGAATAATAAAATTTAAAAAGTTTATTAAGCAAGTATAATTTAACGTAAGTTTATTATTCATGAAGAACAAGGAATATACGCAATGAGTCAAACCTAAGGTAAGGGACTTCGTCTCAATCTCCTTTTATTGAGGCACATTTTGATTTATAAATTTCATTCTTTTATATGGTGTATAAACACCTTGGAATTTTAAATAAATTAAAGTGGAATTTTTTTTTCTATGAATCCTTTAATAAAAGACAAAAACATTGTTTCTTTTTAACGTACGTGACGATAACGACCTTTCCGCCACCATGAGCATTATTTGATATTTGGATTCCTTAACAAGCCGTAACATTTTTAAAAGGAAAATAAATAACATATACCATTTTAATTTATCTTGGTATTGAAAATAGTTTTGATAAATCATTGATTATGTCAATATCGTGAAATGATATATTGTGATTTAAATGTGTAAATGTTATCTTTCATTTATGCTTGTTTTATGTGTTATGATTATGTTATGGTTCTTAGGAATTATATATAAATACGAGTGGTTCCATTATAAACCGAGGGAGGGTGTTCCCAAGATAACTTTCCATTGCATTGGTTAATGTGACAGAGGTAAACATTAATGTTTCACCTAAGATATTTAAGGAATATACTATGATGGGTATTCCATACGTAACTCTCCATATAGTTGTGAAAGCTACAATGTATATATGATATGGATGCCACAATCTACGTTTATGATTTAAGATTTCTATGTGTTATTAATTTATCTTATGATTTCATGAGGTATGTTAAAGAGATTATGTTTTATGATTAAAAACTATGATTTCATTGATTTGTATGTATTGATAGGATAATGTTTTATTTCATTATTTTATAACCCTCATTGAGTTTTTTATGATCATCCCATGTTTTTGAAATGTTTTTCATAGGGTATAAGGAAGGGTGAGAGAAAGAAATAATTCAAGAATATTTATATCAAGAAATTAATTCTTGTTTTTAAGGAGTTTTATTTTTGTGAAAAATTTGGATATTCTAGAAGTGTCTATTTTGTAATTTTAGAGATGTAATGTAAAAGTTATGTCTTAATTCTCTAAAACTGTAAACCTAAAAAAATCATAAATGTATAATTCTTGAATTAAATCAATATTATGTTATTTTTAAGTAAGGGGCCTTATGATTTCCCACTATCTAAGTAGTAAAAATTATGAAATAATGTTTCAATGGAAAAAATAATTTGTTTTTTCAATTCTGTTAGGAATACCTTTTCTTATATGTACATGTTTTCTTTAAAATTCTTTTAATAATTTATATAATATTATAAAATGATTGATTAAATTTATTTTTACAATTTTTTTACATCAGATAAAAAATTTAAAATTTTTTTCTTATTATTTTATGAGAGAGGTAAATTTTACTGAAGGTGTGTATGCAATATTTATTTTGGAATTTACCACACGAATGAATTTTATCCCTGTATTGAATATTATTTTACTTGAAGCTTCCATTATAATCTTACATGACTATTTTTGTAATTTGTTTTCCTAATGTTCATAATTTTTTTAGATTTTAAATAAGTGACTTCATAATGAAAAGTGTATTTTTCTTGATGAAATGTTCCACTGATATTTTAAAATAATTTTAATCTATTTTAACATCCATTAATGAATATTATGATTTAATGGGGGATATAATATACTTATAAAACCCACTATATTACTATAGATGACTTTTGATCATATTTCTCTAGTGATTGACTATGGAAAATATTAACATTTAATATGATAGTTTTTCAATAAAAAATGTTATGTTGATTATGTATTGAATTATTATTCAATTATTTTATATGATGAATGAATTGGAGTTTGTAAGTGATGAGTATGGATTTTTATACTCACTTGATGAATTAGTCGGAGCCATGAGAAAAACAATCCTAGGTATTTGTTGTATTCTGTCCAATTTTTTTGTGATGTCTTGGAAAAATGCCTTAAATGTATATTTATGATGTCTTATTGAAAGGCCTTGATGGTATGATTAAGATGTTAAAAATTATTCATTCTATCCTGATAAAATAATTTATTATTATCCATATGATTATTTATGTTGTTATTTCATCCATGTTTATATTCCCCATTTATGATATTAATTATATGGAATATTTGATTATTGTCTATCTATTCCATATTATTCATGTTTTACTTATTCTATGATGTATTTTGTTGTATGATTTTCCTTTTTAGTTATATGATCTCACCCTATATAAGTTTTCCTTTCCCTAAGATACCGATAAGTGTTTTTTGAATGATTTTAGGTATATAAAAGAAGAAATAATAAATTTGTCACAATAATTATAAGTTGAATTTCATGTTTTCAAATGTAATTAGAGGAACATGCATGTATCTAGTCTCCTAAGAATGAAAAAAATATTCAATTTTCTAGGATGTGATCTTTTGTATCTTCTTCTAATTAATTAGGATAGCTGCTGGATCTCAGTTACTAGAGTTAAGGTGATACAGTTGGATAAAAATGATTTTTAGGACCCTTGAGAACTAGATTTAGGAAAAAATTTACTAGAGAGAATAACCTTGTGATAGATTCTATAAATAAGTGTATGTATAGGGTAATATCATGAATATTCTATAAAGTAGAAATTAACATGACTCAAATGGGATAACCTATCAAAATAGGCATTAGAATAGACTATAATAACACCAAAAGGGGGTTCCTGATCCCCACATACTGGTTAATATAACTCGAGCATCCAACAAAAACTAGAGTGAACAATTTTTCCAACCTAATAAAATCAATATGAAATACATGGATAGAAGAAAATAAGAAATAAAAACTGAATAACTAAAAACCAACAAGAGTAACACTATAACTATGTCACCAAACAAAAACCAATGAAACCAAAACCATGAACAACTAATTTATTTCATATGTGGGAAATATCCCACCACATCACACCATCTACCCTTCCTAGATGACATAAATCCCCAACATATCACTATGATACCTTTACATTTCCTAGTTCAGGAAAAACAAGGTCTACACACCCCTGAGGGTGTGTGTTGGGAGTGATAGAAACAATACTAATAGGATCCTACCAATGTGTTCCATATAAAACCTATATCAAATAATCCCAATATGATCCAAATATGAGAAAAACACATAATAATAAAATAGTTTTAACATCTATATCAGAAGAATGGTAAAAAATTCCTCTTTTCATAGTTCTAAAATAGATTCCATATAAAATAGTTTAAATCACATTTCTAAATAAAATATTAATCAATCCATGAATTTTTATCTATATTGAAACCAAATACAAATAATATAAAGAAAAATTGAGATCACCCATAGGATGATAATGTTCCAGGCTAGATTAGTCTCTTGTACATCATTAATAATGTTGTGACTTATTTCTCTAATCCAGTACCAAGAATAACATAGCCTAGGTAAAATAGGAATTCCCCATGAGTGACGCCCTATGGTGTCATAATATCAAGTCCCTAGAACAACATGGATTAGGGAATAGAGTAACACCCCATGAGTGAACCCCCAATGGAAATAAGGATAAGGACCAATACTAAACTCCATCCTAGTCACCCATGGCTTTAATGTGCTATGTATATCAGAACTCTTCAAAGCTATCATAGCACAGAAAACCCTTTTTCATTAAAAATAATTCTTTTAAAATCAATTCCAAAATTATATTTTATCAAAAACCATTATGCACACTTATAAAAAATATCAAAGATCATTCTAATCATCTTTTAGAAAACAATTTTTATAACTAAAGAATGTGTTGTTAACCAAAAATTAACTAGATATCGAACCACCTACCTCACACATAGGTTTTCATGAGAATAATAAGGAGATCCATAAATCAAAAAGAAATGGAACACATAAGCGAGTAAGGGGATTACCAAAACTAATGATTTCATATAACTAAGATAGAAAAAACACCATTAATATCAAAGGATAAAAAGGGAAATATATACCACAACAGCTTCATCATAATAATCCAGGAAATCCAACCTTTTTCTACATTACTCTAATTTTCTAACAAGGATGAATAAGAACTGAGTTGAGAGGATCCCAATCATCCATTATAGAAGTAGGAATTCACAAGGATCATCCAAATATATTTCCCAAAATTGGATATATCGAAAACCCTAGAAATGGAACAAAAATAAGAGGCATAAAAGATGAAAAAGAAAGTCAAGATCAAATTTAAAACACCCTTATAAAGATCATATGAGTTTACATAAACAAGAATAATGAATTCCTTAAAAAGGTAACAACATCATCCCTTTTAATTCCCAAAAATATAACACCATAACATGGTGAAGGTTCACCATGCCCATGATAGTCTTGGTATCCCCAAACTAAGAGGCCCAATACACCCATTGAACACATCTTAGTGTATAAGATATCACAGTTTTGGACAATCCAAGAACTACACCATGACCAGGGAGATGAATTATTTTCCATGTCACCTAAGGTGACCACCAAGGTTCCACACCTAGGATGAAACCATGAACTAGGTGTGGTGGCTATGACTACGGTGTATAGGTTCTACCTATGAGAAAAACAGTTTGGACCATGACATGGTCTAGCATGTTTTACACTTGGAAATTCTTTACATACTTTAGAAAGATACCAATACTAACCAAAATACCCCCAAAAAATAATAAAATTCACCAAATATAAAAAATAATATATACCTTAATACGGGATGTGACAACATCCTTGCAATAGAAATTTCTATCTCTAGAATTTCATAAAGATTAAGGAAGATCCAAAAAGTGATGAAGAATTTTATCCCTAATAAATGACCCCCACTCCCAAGTCTCATAATAATATGATATATGAATCCACAACACATTGAACATTGTAAAATACATCCCATGTAGATCTTTCATATGAGATTCGATGATCTCCACTAGCTACTCTATAATTGAAATACCTAGCTCAAACTCACCTTCCTCCACATTTAAATCTATGAAAGGATTGATATGATACTTACTGTGATGAGATATATTGAAAATATCATGGATAAAAATAGATTATATTGAAAAATATATATGATAAGCTAACATCCCAATTTGGTCAGTGACCTTGAATAGTCCCACATATATCAGGGCCGACTTCCCCTATCTCCCTAGTTGATGGAGACCCAATTATGTAAAAATTTCAAGAAGGAAGGGTCACTAATAGAAAAATAAAAATGATTAAATAGAAAATATTCATATGATTTCTACTAACCCTAAGATGTCACGAAGAATTGACATTTAATCCGATCCCTTCCCAAAGTATCTTGAATGATACTTAGTCCCATTAAAGAGGCCTCTCCCACATCTAATCAATAAAGATGTGACCTGAAAGAGTGACCATATAAATACTCAAAATGATCAATTTTGATAGTATAATGGTAACTATTATTATAATAAAACCGGGTCTGAAATATATGACATAGACATGGAGTATATTCTCTAGAATCTGATTAGTTTACTTCTCTTTCAGTCCATATATAGATGAGAAGTTTTACTGAACTTGACCTGAGTTTCCATCATCTCTCGGTTAAAATTCCATAACTGGTATGTAAACCTAGTATTTCTATAAAAAAATGGTATAGTGAACCCTATACAAACTCAAAATTTCCCACATTTATAGTATATATAGATCTTTAACCTTGGTGGTATCCATAATCGAAATGAAATGTGATGATTTTTTAAACCAATAAACCGACACAAAAATAGAAATACTTCCTCAAGGAGTCGATGGTAATATAAATTTTATTTCCATGGATACCCCATTCCACTTCTATACTAGTTCAAAAAGTATTTGAAGCAAACTATAAGGTTTTAGGTGCCCTGCCTTAATTTAGTGGAAGGTTTAGTAGTGAGACACATAATAAAAAATATCGTGCTTTATACCCGGCCACTAGAAATGTTTTATCATTTCATAACACATATTCATAGCACTAGGATGAATTTCCCATGAAGAACTATTACAATCATTCAACACCAAATTTCTAACCATTGAACTGGTTATTGATGCAAATAAATCCATCCATGGGGAGAGACTATCCCGGAGTAGTCTCCCCATCATATAAGAATCACCTAATTCCTTTTAACATTTCATCTCACTACTGATCCTATAAGATCAAATAAAGGAGATATGATAACTATTTAACATTGTTCATAACCATACCTAAATCATCATCTTGTGAATCCAGATGAAACTAAGTGAAAATCCCCATAATTTTCCACTCCCCATTCACTTCCAGGATGGCTGAAGAAGGAAATTTCCTACTAAGAGCATAGAAAAAACATTCCCCATCCCAAGGGTATAGGTGAAGTCAAAGTCAAACATCTAGAGGTACTCCACCCATCATATCATTTTGAGGTTTAGGTTCTTCTAAGAGAAGATATAAATTATGATCTTATGGTCATAATAGACTATGAACCTATCTCAAACAATATAATGTCGATAACACATGAGAGAATACATAATAGCATAAAGCTATAAGAGATGAGTTGGATAATTCTTCTTATATAGATAATGTTAACAAGAACAGTACATAATTACATGATCATCCTGAATAAATATACACCCAATACTTTCACTAAAATAATCACATTAAACAATATTTCCCTTATCGAGTTCTAAAAAGATAATAATAGGCGCTGATGTTAGGTTTCATTTAAAATATTCAAAAGTGGCCATCCTCATAGAATCGAAAGATAATTTCAAACATTTCTTGTTTGTCAAATTTTAAAGTCATTATATCTTTGAGAAATATTTTATGAATAACTGATAATACCTAGCTAATCCTTGGAATCTCTATATATTGAAGAAATTATATCGTTCTTCCCATAAAAATAAAGCCATCACATTTTTAGGATTAACTAAAAGTCCATGTCCTAAAATTATGATCCACAAGAACTTCAACTCTCATATTCAAAAAAAAATTCAATAAATTTTCATAAAGGCAGTGAATCCTTAAGATTGCAAAAACTAAATTTTGATGGTACTCATGCTCTTTCTCAAAACATGAATAGATAATGACATCACTGAGAAATACCAAAAAATGGAATCAAGATACTAGTGGAATATCCAGTTCATCAAATCCATAAACACTGTTGGATTATAAGTTAATCTAAATGATCTCAAAATATATTCATAGTGTCTAAACCTATTCCAAAAAGTGGTTTTTGGGATATCTGAATCCTTAACCCTGAGCCGATGATAACCCACTTGAAGATTGATTTTCAAGAAAAAAACTTCCACCTTTTAACTAAAAAAATAAGGCATCCACAAGGAGAAAATTATATTTGTTCATAACTTTTACCATATTCATCTTTCAATAATATATGTAGATATAAAAGGAACCATCCTCCTTATTGTAAAAGATCACACAAACCACCTATGATGAAAAAATAGGATGAACATAGTCCTGATCTAACAGTCTATCTAATAAGATCTTAATATCTTTTGACTTAGCATGTTCTATATGATAATAGGGTATAAAAATTGGATGTGTACTAGACATTAAATCGATGAGGAACTCTATCTCCATATCTTGAGTAATACTATAGAATACATATGGGGAAAACACAAGAAAATACTAAAGAATATATTGAAGATAAAAATTAGAAGATATATTATCAATCTCATCCACATTAGTAGAAAATCGATTTCTATGATTTTGAAAATAATGTCCTATACAGATAGAAATTTAATCCCACTCTCCCTAAAATACCTGGAAGTTTCCATTGATAATAAATAATGAAGCATACTGATGATAATAATAGATCTCATATTAGTGATAAAACAAACAATTCATCACAATGATGACATGAAAAATATTTATATGATAACAATAAAGTCCTTGACTAATTAAACATTGGCTATCAAAAGTGAAAATAAAGGGAAATAAAACTCTTGCTCCTTCATCTTTCTAGAAGGCATATCTAGCTCAATTACATATCACATGAACACTTTCAGAAGATTTTAAAAATCCACAAAATGGGATGATAAAAAAGAACACAAGTCACTAATGGAAAATAAATAAGTTTCTATATAATACTTAACAAAAATGGTACCTCTCACTATATCTAGATTCCCATTGACTTCCATCGGAAGATCCTCCCCTACCAGAAACTAATTCACTCACGAGGCCTATGGATGAAGCCTTATTTAATCTTAACCTTCTGACTACACCATAGATCCATTTTGAGATGATGATCTATAACCATATTTATTTGGACACAGAGCCTACCAAAATCTCTTTATATGACCATAGTGCCCGTATGAACTATAATTATTAAGTGGTGTGGTGAAAGATCATTGGGTGTGGCCTTCCTTGCCACATTGGTAGTTAGTCAAGGGTACACTACTAACAAATTCTAATGGAATATAATGATACAAATACTAAGAGATACCTCCACCAATTTTTCATTTATCATCTGACTTCCTCTTCTTCTCATGTGTGCCACTGAAATTTCCACTGGGTGGAAGGGGAAACCCAAACAAGTTTGAATTCCCCCCAAATAAATCCCTACCATCATAACCCTATTGATGATTTTAGTATAGGTGGTGAGATTCAGAATATAATATTCTGATAATATATTTTGTTTAAATCCTTTCATGTATTTATGAGCATTAAAATTATCATTCATCTCCACCTTAGGATAAAAAAAATATCTCTTTAAAATGGTTAGTGTACTAGGTCACCAAACAATCTCACCGCTAAAAGGAAATAAAATCCATAGAATACAACATCATCAATTATTATAGGTATAACAAATAAAATAAAATGGTCTTGAAGACTTTCCACTACAATACCACGTACTTATGTCCAAAACTATAGATTCCTGCCACCTCTTTCTAGGACCCTTGAGATTAAAAGTCATGCACATCACCTTGATAGATTTATGTGTCTTCTAAAGTCAAAGAATTTATATATATTTTATATCTAGTCCTATAAATCAAAAGGTTCATTAGTTATATTAAAATATAGAGGATTCTAGGGTAATAACTCTTTTACTTGATTGTTGTCTCCTCCATCTCCCAATTTCACCTCTTTAGCTTGTTTCTGAATAGGAAGAACAATATAATAGACGACACATACTTCCCAGAAGGTAGCCTCGATGAGATTATGATCGATAATAGAATTTTCTTAGGGAGAATATCCTTCTAAACCCTTATAAGAAACCCCAATAATACATCTTGGTGGTGTGATTATATATACAAATAATAGAAGCAGACTATTTGACAATGAAACAATCTGAGCTTACATCAAAAGGATAAAAATATAAATTGAGATCTTGATAAAAACCCAACATGGGAGACACAAAACCCAATATCCCTTGGTAAATTGAGGTAGGTTATGATGATATATTTCCAGGTACTCACTCACAAAATACCCCTTAATTCTCGACAATCCAATCTTCTGCCTGCTGCAAATCCTATGACAAGTACCATTGAGGATAAACCTCCTTTGATAGAAAATTTTCACAACCTAGCATAGAAAAACCATCAAACTAGGCCCCGAACAAGATTTCAGAAATACATGAAGGGACTTATCGATTCCCACATGCTAGTGACTAGCACCCAAATATCTAATAACATCTATATGGAATAATTTTTCAAACCAGAAACAACCAACATAGTATACATGTAGAGAATAAAACAAGAAAGGAAAAATGACACAAATAAAAAACAATAATGGCAGCAATAAAAACAATGAAACAAACCAAAACCAAGGAAATAAAATCTAGCAAAAAATAGTATGTGTGATATATGGGAAATATCCCACTATATCACCACTAGCTACCCATTACCACCTAACATGAAACCTCTCCACCTCACTGTGGAATATTTATCTTTCCTAAATTAGACTAAAAAGGTATACACATCCCAGAGGGGGCATGAATGGTTTGTGAGGAATAAGCCTAGTAGGATCCCACCCATGTCTTCCATATAAAGTATCTATCAAATAATCCCAATATGCTCAATATTTTTTTAAAAAAATGGAATGATAATTTTTTTACATTTTTATAAAAATCATGTTAACAAATTTTTTCATTTTCACAATTCTAAAATATAGGTCGTATAAAATAAGTCAATTAACATTTATAGATAAAACATTTATCAAAGAAGGATTTATTTATATATATAAAAAGAAAAACTAAATAAATAAAATCATAATGGAGATTATCCCAAGGATAATTTTTTTGGGGATAACTTGGTCTCTCATACCTTAGTAATCAAATCTAGACTTAGTGCACTAAACAAGTACCTAGAAAAACAAGGCCCATGGAATAGAGAAACACCCCATGAGTGTGCCCCCCACAGTGTCCTAGAATCAAGTCCATAGAACAACATGGCCTAGGAAATAAATGAACACCCCATGAGTGAACCCAATATGAAAATAAATATGAGACTAAATACTAAAACCACTATAAGGCACACAGGGATACCATGTGCGGTATATATCAAAACATTTCAAAGGGATCATAGCACAAACAACCATTTTCCCATCAAAATCATGATTTTAATACCAATTCCAAAAATATATTTAATCAAAATAATTATGCATGAATATAAAAAATATTAATGATTATGCTAATAATCTTTTAGAAAATAAGTTATAAAACCATAGAATGTGTGGTTAACAAAACATAGACTCGAGATGGGACGAACTACCTAAAACTTGGGTTTACATGAAAAAAGGGATACTTTATCTAGAATGAAAGGAAATACACAAGAGAGTTAGGAGTGGCCCAAAAATAAATAGTTTATATCATCAAACTAGAAATAAACATCCTTAAAAACAAAGGTGAAAAAGGGATATGTATACCATAATGGTTCACACACAATGATTAAGGATATCCAACAACTATCTTCCTTAATCTGAACTCCCATAAATTAGTAATAAAAAATTATTTGAAAGGAAAAAAATCACCAATTATAGAATCTAGGACGTACAATTATTGTTAAATGATCTTATATGTAATTAGTTAGAATATAAACCATATTAATGGAATGAAAAGTAGATTCTTAAAATATGGAAAAGATATTCAAGATCACATTAAAAATCCCTCATAATGATTCTATGAGTTTACATAAATAAATATAAGTATTTTCTAAAAAAGGTTTCCAAATATACAATTTCAATTTTCAAAATAGATAACACCATTAAATGGCATAGGTTCCCTATGCATATGGTGGTATTGGTCACTTAAAAAACAAAATGCCCAACATTCCCACTAAATATGCTATAGTGGAAAAGATCTATCCATTTTGGGTCATCGATGACCAAAAAAATGACCATATTGATGCCCATTTGGACATAAAATATAAGGAAATAACCAACATACCATTCCATAGACAACACCTTGCACCAGGCTTGGTGGCTCTTCCTATGGTTTATAGGTGAAACCTTGGAGAAAAATGGTTTGGAGCATAGTGTGGTCTATCCCATTTTTCTCCGAGAAATCACTAACACCCTTTAAAAATACACTAAAAATAACCAAAACACCCTAAAACTATAAGGAACCATTCCAAAGGCTCAAAAATATAATATTCCTTAGGATAGTATTTGAAAATGATTTTGTGGTTTTCCTTAAAGTATATCTATGTCTAGATAATGGTAAGTGGAAGTGGATGTGGAACAAATTCACCTTGGGATAATAACTCTAAAAGGAGTGTATTGGATATTAACATGATCATCTCCCATGTACAATGAGTGGGCCTAAGATTTCACAAATGGATAGGCAATCCCATGGTATATTCTTGTTTTAATTCATATTTTATTTATGAACGGTTATGATGAATATGAGCATAAAACCTATGAAAACCAATGGTATTCCATTGTGATATGGGATAAAGATAAAGTTACATGGATTCGTAAGTCTTAGTATTATCATAATTTTAAAGGAATAAATACCCCCTTTGAGGTTTTATTTTATGGGATTTTATAATGATCAAGAATATTTTAGGATACATTTAAGGAAATAAAACCCTTTGGTTTAGTATATTTTTTAGTGAAAAGTTTTTTTGAGGAAGAATGATTTTATATTTTTGGAAATATATTTAAAGGTATTAATAAAATTTATGTTTAATAAGATCTTTTATGTTAATATGATTAATTGGGATAAAATGGTTATTATAATTTGGGAATATATTTTTTTATCACATTGATAAACATGGGATTAAAAAGTGATTTGGTGGCTTAGTGATTGATTTTATTTTCGAATAAGTGCACTATATTATGAATATTATAAGATTAAGGTAAATATAATATTATTTTCAAGAATGGGATTTCATTTTAGGAATAATTATTAAGTTTACTTGTGGAATCATATATGTTTTTTTATAGTGGCTTTATGGAGATTCATGTTTCTTTGGTAAATGATTAGTATATTTTGGATAAAATATGATTAGGGTATATACATGTTGGTATGTGTATTTATGAGTGTTGATTTGTTTGGAGATAAATGATATGTTGGTCTGGGATTAATATGTGATCAAAACATTCTAATATTTGGGTTTTAATTTGGGCTGAAATATTTTGAAGAGTTTTAAAGCTAGTTGTTTATTGACCGATTTAAGTTAAACATTGGGTATTATTGTAAAAGTTCTAAAGATTAATGTAGAATTTTTATATATTATTTTTTATTTATTTTTTATATTATCTTTACCAATGCTAACTTTTTTTTGGGTTTAGTAAATGTCTAGTGATAGGAGGAATAACCTTTAATCTCTTTTTTGGATCTTATGATCAGTTGAAGGTTAATTTTAATGATTCAGGCATGAAAAATTAATCATGTATATTTATAATTTATAATAAGAGATGAATAAAATAAGTAAAACTAAATGAATCACAAAAAAAGGAAAAATTTACATTTTTTGATTTGATGAAATAAACAAAATTTTCTCATTTACTTAATCCATTGTAAAATAATTCCTAAACTCAAAAAACAAGAAGATAAATCTATTGAGTCTTATCACTCAACTATTAAGGTACGATTTTAGAAACTCTATATCAAGTATAAGTCTCAAAAATAGAAAATTAATGGTTTATGAAATATTTATGAAATGGTAATTTTCCCAGTTTTAATATAAATAATAAAGTTCTTTTAAAAATAAAATGTTATTGATGTGGATTCCTAAATAATTTTTTCCACTTATGTATATTTATTATCTATTCCTTAGAATTGATTCTTGTAAATGATTTAAAAATTTTATCACATAAAATATAAACTTATGAGGATGATATTTAATTATTCTATGTATAATGTAACACCTTAATTTTTTAAAATTTATTTTCTTTAAATAATATATCCAGTGGCATGTGGTACACACAACACTGAGCTAAAACAAACCATGATAAGAATATTAATATTTAAATATGACTATTAAAACCTAGTAACTGATTTGTAAGGTATAAATATAAATAAAAATATTATGAAATATATATAGTAAATTATTCCTTAATAATTTAATAATTCATTGATTATCAATTGGATGGAAATGGAGACAAAATATTTTGAAGGTAATTTTTTTTTCATAAAACTATTTTTATGTTTGTAATAAATTATTAACTTAATATATTGAATTAATAACTATTAATAAAATATTATAATTTAAAATGTACATTATATATCCAATTAAATTAATTAACATTAATTTAATTATTTTTATTAAATAAGTAATGAGAATAAAGTCATTTCTTTTTTCGAAAATACATATTCATCAAAAATGATTTTGTTTCAGGTTTTTCAGGGATACTATAAATAATTTATAATGATTTTAGAAATTTTATTTTAAAAAATTCATATAATTTTTTAAATCATCATTTCATAATAGGCTTAGGATGATTTTTAGTAAAAGACTACTTTTTTATTGAATAGTGAAAATGCTGTTTTTTTGAAAAACTATAATTTCATTTATTTAAATAAAATAATTTAAAACTACCATTATATTTTGGATTTGGTGTCAAATTATCATAATTATCATTTAATTATACATAATATAATTAATTAAAAAATTATTAGAATTATATTTAATTTTGGTATAAATTCATTTTTAGGCTTAAAAACACATTTTTCTAGATGATGTTTTTCATCATGTTTTTGGAATTTACATTAAAATTGATTTAAGAAAATTATATAAATTGAATTTTAAAAAATGTATTTCATATTTTTAAGTATGATTTTAAAATTTTATAAATAGTACCCTTTTATTTTTGGTTGTTATCAGTATTTATAGTAGAAGAAATTTATTACATTGGTAGAGGTAAAAAGAGGTTAAAACAATGGGTAAGAAATAAAAATATCCATAAAACATGAATTTATTACATTTTATGAGTTAAATTAGACCACTAACATCCCATATTATAAAATGTCGTAGTTTTGTTTCAACGGAATTAGATTATAACCATTATATTATTTTAAGTAATAAAGAAATATAAAATGTCACTCTCTTTCTTTTAATATATCTAATATAATCTCATTAGTATAAAAAGTAGTTAAGAACGGTTATAAAAAGTTATTTTCAATATTAATAAATTATATTTATGTAATAATTTTATTTTTAATTTTAATTGATGGTATAATTACATTAAACTCTTATGAAATGCCGATACAAAGCTTGTGAAAGCTGTAGAAAAATCATTATAAATGATTTTAAAAATAATAAAATCAATATTTTTGGGATTAATTTTTGTATTATATAAATGTAAAAGAATAATATAAAATATAATTAATGGTAAATAAAATTATATTCTAATTCAATTTCTCTATTGAAGTCTTTGAAGTGAAAATAAATTAATTGTCTCAAAAATCAATATAATGATATTTTATGATAAAAAATATTTTAGTAAATGATTTAAAAATAAAAAAATATTTAAACAGGATAAGTTAGATGATAAATGGTCAAAAATTTCATACATTTACTAATTTTGAGCCACTTTTTACTTTATAATTTAATTTATAAACATAAAAGAGTGAAAAATGTATTACTATGGTTAAGGTTAAAAAGCGTTAATGAGGGTGTTAAACCAAAAGTCATCATTTAAAATAAAATAGAAACATGTATAAATTTTTTTGGATTAAGTTATTTATAAATTTTCATTTACTAAATTAGAATTTTTTTCAATTTATTTCCACATGAAATGATTATGATATTTGTTATATTTTAATATTCTTAAATATTATTAGTGAATCATTTCCCTCTATTATAAAAGGACACCACCTATCTTATATTATTCAAGATTATTGAGAAACTTATGTCAAAAAAACCTAATAAAATATCTTATAAACTTAAAAAAATACATTTTAGAGGTTATGGTATTCTTAAAACTCCAGCCCAAGTGTTCTAAATGGGAGATGTAAAGGAAGTTTATCAAAGAAGAGCTATAACTCTAAACCGAATTCTATCACATTATTTCTTCTTTTACACCCTTAAATTCTATCCTAAAAATTATGATATAATAATATTTGTATTATATGTATAATTAAATTTTATAATTATTATTTCAAAATCCTTATTCATCATATTTTCCATCCAATGAGAAATTAAAACATTGCTCATGCGTATATGTGGAATTCCTTCTCCACTAAGGGATGTGTTTCATTTTTCATCACCAACTAAAAAGGATGGTAATTATGATAGATTTAATGAATAAATATGATATTTGATATAAAATTATTATTTTATTAAGATTATATATTAATTTACTTATTACCCATCCACTCGTTAAAAAATGATAACATCATTTGTGCCTATGTGTGAACTACCACCTCCACCGAGCGATGTAAATAGTTATTATCTTCGCCAATCATGAATGATTAAAAATTTGTATATAATTAATAAATATAATAATTATTTCATGAATAATATTATGTAAATGATATATTAATTTTATACCTTATCATGTTCTTACCAATTTGGTTTTTATAACATTCTCTTATTTAGGTCGGTTTTACCACCTACAAAGGTGATGTTATTAATCTTATAGCATAAATGAATAAAGAATTTTTAATACTAGTTATATTATCTAATAATAATATATAAATTAAATTATTTAAATTTTTTAGATGATTTAACCATTATAAATGGTCAATGACTAGAAATGTTGACCCACAACATGATTGAAAAATGAAACAGTTATCACCAGTAACATTGATTTTAATAAATAATTATTAGTTAATGGTTGATGATATGTTATAAGTGGACCATATATGATATTAGAATTATAAATATTATTTTTTAATAAATTATAATAAATTTAAATTTATTATACTAGAGGTTCGAAGGACTTATGAGTCATGTCAGATTTAAGGTAAGGGGTTTCTTAACACAATTTCTTTTCATTGGGTTATATTTCTTTTTCATTGTCTATGTTATAAATAGACTGTTTCTATAATGAAAGATTATTATTTTATGTTTCATTTCCAATTTTTTTATATGGATTTACATTTTTGACAGATTATCACTTCATTGATTAATTTTAACTGTAATGTTACAATCTTTTTAAGGGTTTCTCATCTCACTTTTGTTTCTATAAGACATATTTTATATTCACCACACACATATTTTGTGTGGTGTTTATAATTGATGTTAATATTTTAAATCGTGAATATATTTATATTAATTGTATTTATTTCTTCATTTTATGTTATTTCACCCAGTGGTTTTATGATTAAAAATTTACCAAAGTTTTAAGGATATCCCATCTCACCTTTGTTTCTATAATACATATACCATATTTTATAATTTTTTATTTCATGTGGTTTATATAATAACCATTTTATATGATATATCATGGATATACATATATTTATGGAATTTAATATTTAATTTAAAGTTATTTATTTCATGGGGGTTATGATTCGAAAGTTACCAATGTGGTAAAGATTTTATGTTACAATCTCACTTTTTAGTAGGATTATTTATGCCTGAATTTATAATTATGAAATTACATGATATATCTTAAAAAAATTTGTGAATTTTATTCTATTTGTTCTATTTATATAAACTATATATATTCTATTCATTTTCCTCTAATTAAGTACCCAAAATTTAAAAAGAATTTATTTAAGGAAAACTGATTTTGTTTTTCTATTCAATTGGAAAATATTTTTAATTAATGTGTATATTCTATTTAAAATATTTTCAAGAATGTTTTTTTGTTATAAAATGACCGATTAATTTAATTTTTAACCATATTTTAATTTTAAAAAAAAGTTTTAAAAGGATTATTCTGGTCATTTTTTGAACAACGATCATTTTACCAATGGTGTAAAAAAAGAATTATTTTACCATTTACCACAATTTTTACCAAAAATCATGAATATTATTTTCCTTTAATATTAATTTAAAAATATCCATTTTTTTTCATATAAAATATTTTTCCTATTATTCAAGAAATTATTAAATTTTAAATAATTTATTTCAAAATAGATACGTTATTTTTTTTCAAGAAATGTCCCAGTGATCTTTTAAAATTAATTTCACCAATATAAACATCCTTTAATGAATATTTTTATTTAATAAGGTTATAATATAATGATACCATCCATAATGTAACTCTATATGACTTATGATAATATTTATCTAGTGATTAATTAGAAAAAATATTAAAATTTCATATGATTATTTTTCAATATGAATGTTTAGGTTGATTATATATTTAATTATTATACATTTAGTTAATATGATTAATTCATTAGACTTATTATATGCTAGTAATGGCCTACTTTAGAACCTATATGCATTAGAAGATCTCATGAGAAAAACTAGCTGAGTTATTTGGTGTATTATTGTCGAATGTTTTATGATTTCTTAGAACTAGGATTTAATAGTATGTTTATAATGTATTGGAGCAAGGAATTTACGCTATGATTATGATGTTCGATATTATGTATTCCATAATTATGATATAATTTATTTTAACCCATGTGATTGTTTATGTTTTTACATCATCCATTGATATATTACCCTTTTATGACATTAGTTATATGGTATATTTTTTTTATCTCTTCCGTATTATTCAAGCTTTATTTATTATATGATAGATTTTGTCGTATGCCTTTCCCTTTTTGGAAAACTGATATTTCCTATAGTTATTTTTTCTTTTCCTCAAGATGCTTGGAAGGAATCTATTAATGATTTTTGGGCTATACTAGAATAAATAATAATGTTATCACTAGAATTTAAAGTTATATTTCATGATTTTAAATGTACAATGAGAATCATGTATGTATTTAGAATCAAAATAATGATAAAATAATATATCATTTAGTGTATTATCTCTTTTATATTGTAAAAATTAAGTAATATAACTAATGACTATTTATTAATAGATTAAAGGTGTCACATTTGGTTTCAAATGGGAAACAAAACAGTCATTCATATATTCATCAAACTACTACCTCTTGAACTAATGTGATTCGTATTCCACCATCAACTATTATAAATATTTATAATAATGGATATAATTTATATACATATTATATTAATGAAATATTTATCATTCTATAAAATTGATATATCATATACTTTTTGACCTTTAAATTCATTAAAAGATGATAATGTTGTTCATGAATATGTGTGGATTACCACCTTCATGAAGTTATGTTATTATTTTTTAATTAAAAAATCACATGGATGGTATATATATGGGTATTTAATAAAATATTAATCTATTTATGATATAATAATCATTATATAATTTTAAAATAATACTTACATTCTTTCAATCATGATCGTTGAAAAATGGAAACATTACTCATGTATAGAACGACATACTGTCTCCATGATTGTAACATTGTTTATGTTTCATACCCATATTAGATGGTTGGTTTTAAAAGTATAATTTATTTATAAAAATTAAAATTATTTCAATATTATTATTCTATATATGGTGGAATAATGATAACTTTTACCATAGTTATTCTACCAAAGTCATTTCGAACATATGAACTAAATATTGTCAAAACGTTAGGCATGAACTTAATTTTTTAAATAATAAATATAACATGATAAAAAAATAATTAAAGGGATAATAAAGTTGAAAGTTTTTCTTAATAAATTAAATAATTAACATAATTTTATTAGTTAGAAATATAAAGGAAGGATGTGATGAGTCGGGCCTGATATAAGGAATTTCATCTCAATTTTCTTTCATTGAGACATATTTTAATGTTATGAAAATAATTATTTTATATAGTGTTTTTATTTAAAAATTTAAATTTTATATCATTAATTCTTAATAATTAATTCTATTATAAGTTTTAATTTTAATTATTTCATTCAAGGGGTTTGTATTTAAAGTTACGAAGTGGTAAGTGATTAATAACTCAAATTTCATTCATTGGGCTATATCACTTCTTAATTGATTATAATTTGTAAATATTATTTTTGAAATTGACATTGGTTGATTTATGTTTTATTTTCAGTTTTTTTTAATTTATATTTTTTACACATAATAACTTCATTGATTAATTACAACTTAAATGTTATGATCATTTTAAGGGTTCTTTATCTAAAATTATTTTATTTTGGAAAACATGTTATGTTATACACCAATATTCTTTTATATGGTGTATATAATTACCATTTTATAAGATATATAATTATTCCATTTATAAAAATGTTATTTAAAGATTCATTTTAATTTACTTCTTTAATGGTAATTATGATTCAAAACATACCAAAACGGTAAGGGTTTATTTAACAATCTCTTTATTATTCTAGATTACTTATGTTTAAGTCTCCAATGAGGTAATTATTTAATCTTTATATATTAAAACCAGTATATTTTATTCAGATATGTTAATTTTTTAAAATTGTACATTTCCTCTTCATTTTTCTCTTTTAAGCACTCAAAAGATCAAAAAAATGTTTTCGGAAGAAAGGATTTTTACTCTTTATTTGGGATTTTTTTTTTCAATATCCATGTTTTCTAATAATGTTTTCAAGAATGGTTTTAATATTAATATATGAATATTTACAGTCATATTTAACCATGATTCAATTTTTCAAAATTCTTTTAAAAAGAATTTTTTTATTTTTTTTTCTGAATGTGGTACTTATTGAATTTTTACAAAAAATGTGAAAAGAATATTTATCTTAACATACTCAGTATAAAATAATTCCCAACAATTATGGATGATAAATACATTGATCTTTCCTTTAAAAGTTTCCAATATTATTTTAAGAGAGTTTTTCCCTAATATTCTAGAAAATTTTAGTTTTTTAAAGTGAACATTAAGGTGAAAAGGATATTTTCCTCAAGAATGTTTTAATAACCTTTTTATGGTATTTTTATTCATTAGTGACAACATAAATTTTTTCACCATTGGGAATATATTGTAATTCTACTATCCTTATTATTTTTATAGATTTATTATGATAAATTTTAGTTGGGAAAGTATTATCATTTGGTTTTCTAGTTCCTCCTATAAATAATGTTTTTGAATAAGGCATGTTGATAAGTTATATTATTTATTCACATGATTATTGAATTGGTATTATTTAGTGATAGGAAGGGAACATAATTATATACCTTCTTGAGGAATTGATAGTTATCTTGAAAAAAAAAACCAGTTGAATATCATTATTTTTTTTGTGAATTATTACCCATAGTTTAAACTATCTTGGTATAAGCATCGATAGTAAGTTTTAGATATCCGACATTATTCGTTCCATCATTATGAAATATATTATTGATGTCTATGAAATTATTTTTAATAATATCCATGGGTAAGTTTCAAGATCATGTGATTATTTATGTAGAATATTTTGATCTTCATTTAGTCTTTCCATACTATTCTTCATGCTTAAGTTATTGAATAAATGGAATGTGTTCTCAGCTATTTACATTGGAATATTAATTATTCCTTAACAATTCATGATAAAATCTGCTGTACATAACCAAAATTGATCATCTGAGCTCACTGTTATTTTGTTTCCTTTTCCTAGGATATAACAAAGGAATATTTGAATGAGTTCAAGGTCGAAACATACTCAATTTCACCATGTTTTATATTTTATACTTTAAAATTTATTTTGAGATTCAATTATATATATAGTTTACTAAGACTCCTAAGGCATTCAGTCCCCCAGGATGTGATTCCTTATATATAGTACAATTTTAATAAAGTAACCACTAGTTTTATCCAACTAGTGTAAGGGTATTTACATTTACAATTTCTTATGAAGTTGTTTCTTTCAATGGTGTTATGATTCAATAGTTCCCAAATTGGAAGGGATTTCTCATCTCACTTTTATTTCTAAGAGATATATAGCACATTTACCATACGTTTCTTTTAAGTAGTGTATATATTTCACATTTTATATGATATATTATGACTCTATTTATATTAATAGTATTTAAATTATTATTTAAAGTTATTTATTTTATGGGGTTTATGATTCAGAAGTTACCAAAGTGGTAATGGTTTTATATTAAAATATTTTTTTATATGGATTGTTTATGACTTAATTTACAATGTTGAAATTCTATTATCTACATATCACAAATATCACAACATTTATTATCCTATTTTTTTATATTTTTTTTTTAATTTTCCTCTCTCTAAGAACTCAAATATATGAAATAATGTTATTAAATAAAATTGAATCTTTTTCAATTTGGTCTGGAAATTTTTAATTTCATGTCCATATTTTATTTAAAATATTTTGAAGAATGTTTTTAATATTATCTAGTGATTTATTAATGTAATTTATACCCTTGTTTTAATTTATACAAAAAATGTTTAGAAGGATTATTCTTGCCATTTTATGAATGAGTTTTTTTTACCATAGGTGTTAATAAATTATTTGATTTAATGTTTACTGAAGAAATTTTTTTTCCTACCATCAGGAATATTATTTTTCTTGAAGCATACTATATAAGTTTAATTGGTTATTTATAATTTTTCTCAAAATATTCTTGATATTTTGATATTTTATATTGGTTATTTTAAAATGAAAAAGTTATTTTTCCACAATAAATTATCCAATGATCATTTAAAAGTATTTTCATATCGACCTACATTATATGAATCTTTTTATGATTTAATATTAATATAATCTAATTATACCATCCACCATGTTACTCTAGATGTACTATGATCATATTTATATAGTTATTTATAGGGGAAAATATTAACATTTTGTATGATAGTTTTTAAATAATAATGTTTTTATTGATTATGATTGAATTGTTACACATTTATTTCATATAATGAATGCTTTGGACTTAGTAAGTTATGGGTGGGGACCATTATATATCCTTGTTTCATTAATAGGTATTATGAGACAAACTATATAGGTTATTTGGTGTATGATTTCTCAATTATTTATTATGTCTTGTAATGAGGCCTTAATAATTATTTTATGATCTATTGGAATAAGGCCTTAAAGGATTGATTATGATGTCTGACATTATGTATTATGTATTTATGAAATTAGTAGTTGTTATCTATTTGATCATTTATGTTGTAATGATATCCATAGATATACTCACCTTTTATTATATTAGGCATATGATATATTTGATTATTTTTTATCTTTTCCATATTATTCAATATTCACTTATTCTACAATAGTTTCTGTTGTATGATTTCCCTTATTAGGGATTTCATATTACCTTAATTTATGTTTTCGATTCCCTAGGATATTATCATGGGTTCTCTTAATTATTTTAGGTATAACCTAGAATAAATAATAAATTTATCACTATAATTTTATATTTTATTTCTTGTATTTTAATATAATGTGAGAATAATATATGTATCTAGTCTCCCAATACTCTTAAATTGTTCATTCATTTTGGATGAGATCTCTGGTATCTTGTGCTAATATTGTAAGATAACTACCAAATCCATGTTAATAAAGTTAGGGTGTTACACTAATGGTTAAGTAACTAAATTACATTATACGATTTGGGTGACACTTAGTTGGGAATCCCTATAAGATAGGATACCGAAGGGATGGATTTGAGTTTATCCATATGATATATTTGGGAAAACGGTTTTTAGAAAATTATCAAATTATCATATATGATATGGTCAGACTCAAGGATTATAAAAGTATCTAAATTTTGAGATTAAAACTAAAATGAACATAAAAAATAGTGAAATATGGATCTTGGTCCACTAAATGTAATGATATATGGGGTAATTATTTTTTTAATAGTAAATACATTAAAAGTACTTGATGATAGTATTGATACTAAGAGGTTCGAAGTTTTTATTACTGAATTGGTGAAGAAGATGATGAATGAGATGTGTGAATTCTCATGGTGTTGTATTTTTTTTCCTCAAAAAAATTAGTTTATCTTATAATAATAGTTTTTATTTAAGTGATACTTGGTGATGTATTCCTTATTGATTAAATATAATGTTTCCTTTAGGATATGATTCAAGATGAATATTAGAAGAAGAAAATAATTTGTAAAATTAAGGGATTTTACAAGACCTATGTACTATTATTTAAGGAATGTATGAGACGTATTGGTGGTTTTTTAGAATTATCATATACATGAGTGGAGAAGTTCTGGAGGAGATTTTAAGTCCTTCCAAATGAATAGTGAGATTACATGGAATAAGATTTTATGGATTTTTTTCCATGAGTTATTATTATTGACCATATTAATATCATGAATCTTCTATGTGTGTAAACACAAACCTTTTATGAGGTTATGAATCAATCATGGAACTTCTGTGAGTGATTAAGGAGAGACCGTGAGTTGTACAATTGGTGGAGCTATCGTTAGTGTTTCATGAATGGTGTCTTAGAGAATAATAGAGTAAGAAGAATAATTTTACAAAGGAATGAAAAATTTTATGATTCAATGTAATGTATTCTTCAATGATGGATATATCCTAATAATAATTATCTTGATAATTTAAAAAATATTAAAGGGAATAATGGAAGTGAAATTTGAAGATACAAGGATGATGCTAATTAGTGTAAGTCATTGTAGTCGAATGTAAGAATTTATGGAATGAGATAATAACATGTAAGATTAAAGTAAGATTATGAAACTGATCATATAACTCTAATATTGAGTGTAATTTTTTATAATCATTGGACTTTTTGAGAATATGACTTTATTATGGTAAAAAATGGTAAATGCATATGCCTTTATCTAAGTGTATGACTTTTTCATAAGTCTTTGGATAATCATGTGACCTATGTATAAGCCCTAAATACCTATATAATTTATAGTGTCTATATTCTCGATGGTATTTATAAGTAATAATTCCAATATTGAATTTCCTGTGATTGAGTATGCAATGATTTAAATGTGAAGATGTTTTCGTGGGATTTAATTTGGAAGAAATTCAAGTTTAAAGAATGTTGAAGAGGCCATTACATATATATAGTTTTATAAGATATTAAAATTAGTTATGGAATATATTTATTACAGTTGTTATTATAAATACTAGATATAATAATTCAAGAGATTTAAATTTGAAGTTATTTATGATGTTTCTTAAATATTTAAATAAAGAATAAATATAAGAATTAGCTGATGTTGAATGTTATATAATTTATAGTTGGTCATATCATAGTAAAATCATGAACTTGATTAGAATAAAGAGAAAAAATGATAGAGTGGTTATTGACCACTACTGTGATGTAAACGAAGAAATGGAACAATTGACTTACAGAATTGATAGTGTGAAGAATCCAAGCAGCACAATGATAACATGTTGAAGCCTATTAGTGAAGTTATATTATGATACTGTAAAATCTATTTTATTAAATATAAACTATGTGGAGTTAAAATGAACTATCAAAGGACTATAGTTCAATACACATTTTCGATATAACCTTCATTCTATAAACCATATGTGGTATCCTTGAAAATAAATGGTTCATTTTTTAAGTTTTAATACACCTTAATTGCGTTTTTGAGTCTTGTTAGAGGTGTTTGGGGGCTGGGAATTAGATTCAAAGAAGACGGAGGCACAAAATAATATCTTGGAGGAGCTAGTGTGCCACTCGCTAGCTGGTATAGAGAAACCATCTAGTTGGTGGTCGTGGTTGTGGCAGTAGAAGGATTACATTATTTGTTGGTCCCACTGGCCTGTTGGGGGCTGAGGAAAAGGTACTAAACCTCTGCTAAGCACACCGAATGGAAGGAAGCAAAACACCATCCAAATAGCAATTCTTTAACAACCTGATAAGTAATTACACCTATTTAATTTATCTCAAACATGACTTTATTAATATTATCCATGCTAGGTTCTACATTCTCTTAATCAAAACAACCATATTTATTCTTTTTTGATAGAATTGGCTCTCTCTATGCTTTATCTTTGGAGTTTCAGGATTGGACTAATCTGTTGACTCCCAAATGGAATTTTTCAACCAATACATCCTGAACCTTTCAATTATTATTGAATTTGAGAAAAATCCAGGATTTTTTTGTTAAGATATATATATTCCATCATGATCTAACAAAGGATTCCTAGTCTGTTGATAAATCGACATTGATTCATGGGAGTTTGAGACATTTCTTTAGACTGGATCTTAATTTACCATTTAATTTTTTTCATTGGGTAAAATGAATTGATTATAAGACTATTCCAATATATACTTATTAATTTTTTTTTCTAGAACATATTTTTAATTAAATGGGATTAGTTCTCGGGATACTTGGTGGGAGGGTATGATCCGATCAGTGTGTGAGTGGGACTTGGGTATCAGCACTTGATAATCCCGGTGATTAGCATTACATGATTTAGGTTGGGAGTTCCTTATCTTATAAATACATTGTATAAGGTTCTTTCGTTGACAATTATTACATGTGTGTACATGTGTATCCCAAATACCTATGTTTGATGTTGATTTTATTTGTGTGGATAGCCTGTGAGACCCATGATAGATAGTGATCACATGCATTTTTATGGGTGTGTGGCTTATAGGACAGATGCTTGATATGATATATTTGTACCTATATCTTCAATTCCATTTTATGTGTGATTGTATAGAAAATTATTTTTTTATTGTATTAACAAGTAATAGGTGGAGTGTCGTGGCTTGGTTATCCCTTAAAAGGGGAGTATATGTGACACACAATGATTCCAATTATAGATCACAACATAGGGCATGGTGCGACGACCTTGAGGGATGACTGGAGGTGGATGTAGAACATGATGGTCATATGGACCAACCAATGGAAGATATAGGGTATGATGGCCCTGTGGCCTGACTCAGGATAGACATGGGGCTCGATGAACTTATGGCCTGACCCAAGCCTTGTTGTCCATGTGGCTACTTAGAGATATATTGTTGTTTTGTGGATGACCCACGGTCATGAATTGCATTATGAACTTACTTTTGCACGGAGTCGAAGTATGTATGACAAGGATTCATAGAGGTTTGGTTAGTGCATGACTGCTCGAAACATGATTTATTATTTCTCATTCAACAATTTTATCATGTAATGGGACTCTTATGAATGAACACAAATATTAAGGATGCATTGGTGGTGTCCTATTGGGTTTATACTCACACCATAAATAGGCATCTCGATATGAATGAGGACTTCATGATCATGGATCTAAGGAAGCGAAATGGCCCAACAATGGTAGCTGAGGAGATTGATCTTGGTGTTCAAAGGAGGTACTAGGAAGAATCCAAATGGATGTCGTAATGTGTATTTATTTCATGTTTCTTATTCTTATTATATATGGTTGTCCTACCTCATTGGGATTCCTTGGATTATTACTATGAATGAATCTATGATACTCAATATTCCATGTG
Source organism: Viscum album (assembly GCA_963277665.1). Lineage (NCBI taxonomy): Eukaryota > Viridiplantae > Streptophyta > Magnoliopsida > Santalales > Viscaceae > Viscum > Viscum album. The sequence continues at coordinate 490,847,956 of OY728122.1, forward strand.
ATATTCCAATTGTTATTACTATTTTATTGTTATTATTATGTTTTATGGATTTTGATACCGAGGGTATAGTTTCCCCACTGTACCATTTGGACACTCACAACTGGTGGAAAACCTCTTATATATGGGGTGGAACACATGGGGTCATGTAGCTCACCAGCTAGACTAGGTGATTTATACTTGGGTGCTTCATCACAAGGAGTGTTTTTAGTGGACTATGTGATATCATACTATTTCCAGATTAGGAAAAGGACTATCTACTTTTATTGAGTAGTGAAAATTTTAAATTCCTATGTTCTGATGGGTTTTCTTATTTATAATTTTAAGAATAATAATTTCTATATTATAGTAGGTAGTGGTTTATTTTAAATAAGAAATCTTAAAAATCCCTAACCACTGATTCGACGCCCCTCTCAGTGGTCACATAGATCCTGACTAGTCATTACAATCAGTATTAGAGAGAGGTTCATTCATTGACACTAGGATGTTTGAAGTTTGAATAAGAATAATACTTCCATGGACATTTATAACTCAATTAATAGTAATGGTATTACTATCTTTGAAAGGAATAACTATAATTTTTGGATGGATAGAATGCTACCCTATATTTAGTCCAATGAATATGAATTTTTGGAATGTAATATATATGGATTGATTCCTTCCATAAATGATTATACCCTAACAACTATTGACCAGAGGAATCTAAATAATGATCGATGAGCAAGAAATTATATTCTTTTATATCGCTTAGAAATTGAATTCTTCAGTGTTAAATGAATACAAATGGATAAAGGAATATGGGATAATTTGAATAATATTTATGAAGCCAACAATAATGTGAAGAATGTTAAGAATTTTTTTTATATTAGAATATATAGATTGTAATATATGATATAATGAATCTTATAGTGAGTGATTCACAAGGGTTAATGATACTGTAATCACCTCAAAAACCTATAGTGAAAAATTAGAAGACTCAATAGTTATTAAAAGTACCTTGATAATTAATCCCGATAGATTTAATGTTAAATATTCATCATTGGAGGACATAGAATCTAGAAAATCTCTCTGAATGCACAACTAGAAAATTCACTTAAGACAACTGTTTCAAACTGTGGTCGTAGGCCAAAAAACCACGATAATAGCCTATGGCCATAGTTTTCCAAAACCATGGCTGCTATCACTATGGAAATAGGTCTGACCTATCACTATAGTTTGAACAGTGGAAATAATCACCCTATAGTCAAGGTTCTAACCATGGTGGTAGGAACCATATAGCCACATTTAAACCATGGAGATAGGCGACTAATATACACTTAAAATTGTGGTAATTGGTGACCAAGACCATGGTTTTAATTGTGGATATAGGTCACCCACTACCATGGTTTTAATCGTAGATATAGGGCACCTAATTCCATGATTAAAACAATGACTATAGGGTTCATATTTACACAGTTAAAACCACGGATATATCCTTTATATGGTATAAAAAACTAATTTATCTTACCTTTAAATGGATAAATCCACATAAATTGATTTATTTCATATAAAATATATAAACACCCATCTTATGACAAAAATAAGGGATACACATACCATTATCAACAAAAATCCAATACAATAGACATATGTATACTCAGTATGAATCACCAACCAAGAACAACCCACCCACGACAATGTCTTCCTCTACCCCATCAATTGATGAGGTGGTTATGATGTATTCTTCATCATCTACAATTATCACTCCATCCCGTCATCTGGACAGCTCTACTCTGGACAAGGCTTCCTGGAAGTAATGTTACTTCTCAATGCCCATGTTCCCTCCCAGCCAAGAAACCATTGAATTGTAGCATCTATTAGAACATGGAGTTCCCCACTTCTAAGGGATAAGAATGATAATAACCCATGAAAACCATATTTTAGTAGACATAGTTATAAAAGGATATCAGATCCAGTATATTTAGTATGATATTACTAAACATGAAATGGAAGTCATGAAGATGAAGGTAGCAGATTCCACCTTCAACCAACTCCAACCTTATCAAATAACCTCAGGAACCAAGAATTAATAGTTGTTATTATAAAAAAGTGTGAAAACTAAAGAACTATAATATTTAGTGTTTATGATCTATTTACAAAGAAAACCAGAAGTGGAAATTGACACCGTGGTATGGTGGATGAGCCTTGAATAAAAAAATAGTAATGGAATATGGAAACAAAACATCAATTTGAAAGGACTTTTGTTATCTTCATGAACTCCCTGACTACCCTTTAGTACCAGTCATCACATGAAACTGGTGGAACATACACACAAAATAGGTCTATGAACTGAAAAAATTCAACAAAAAATGAATTAAAAGATTAATACTACTATAAAATGGATTTATAAATTTATAATGAAAAGAAAATATAGAAATCACATTTTAGGTCACACTAATATATCCCCCATCTTCATGACTTCATGAACTTGTAAAGTGGTTAAGCTATTTGGACATTCATGTCGGCCTAGACTGTCTCAGATCATTTAGGCTCGAATCAACAATACAAAAATCAGATAACTCTAAAATATGTAAAATCAGATCAGATTGAATGATGTTTATTGCTGGTAGTACCTTGTCAATGATGGGAAACACATAATTCAAATGTCTACAAGGAAATTACATAATATGTTAATTGTTTCAAGGATTATGTTCTCCTAATTGAATGCATAAAAATTCCAAAATTTCTGACCCTAAATGACAACAAAAATAAATAAATCAATTACAAACAAAATAAATAAATCACCCATTTGTTTATCAACATCAAAAAAGATATGAAAAAATAAAATATTGGTATTTTTACTTATCATATAACTTATCTTTGTGTAGTTTGAGTCAATAAATCCAATGTATAGGGAAAAATAATGAAATGAATTATGATACAACACACAAAAAACTCAAACCACACTTCTAGGGTTGAAGAGCATGCAATGATTATTCATTGTTTGGTTGGTAATATGAAATACTATCAAAGTAATATGAAAGAATTAGAAACACAAAATTACAGTTGTAAATCTATTAAATGGATAAGTACATATTCAGTGGTACAACATATCATGTTTTCTATCTATATTCTTATAGTGTGCATAAATAATGAAGAGGTTATGGACATTTTTTATATTTAATATTATCAACCATAAGAGTGATTTTAGAAATTTTAAGATGATAATAATTTTAATACTATATAAAATCAAAACACCATTTTCAAACTTAAATTAAGTAACATTCTAATATTATAGATGCACTAAACTACAAAAATTGAAAAATATTTATAGGATTTGATGAATTGTACAAATCTATATGTAAAAAATGTTTAACAAAAACTTTTCAAAATGTATGGATCTGTATATTTTTGAACATATACCATGGAAAATTTTATGAATATGTACATCAAATCTATTCAGATTAGAACTTCATAACAAAATTTAAAAATTGAATTTAGAAACATTATCTATCATTAAAGTTGTACTAATATATGAAAATTATTAAATATGTCTAGGATTTGATGAATTGAACTAATACATACCAATTGTGTGATTTCTAATTAAAAAAGAGATTGAACTACTCACCTTCTAAATAACATACTTTAACGACTTATACAAGATTACAAAATTACAAAGTACTATTATATTATGTGTTGCAAGAAGATAATATTGATTTCAATTTTAGTAAAAGAAACTACATGAATTTATTGATATATCTTGTATTATAATTAAATGAAATTCCTTGTGTATTGAATATAAAATTCAATTTTAGTACATGAAAACAACATGATATTCACCCAACAAGATAAAAATAACAGATGAATGTAGTGATCATATATTCTCAGCATTCATTATCAATTTAAGGGGAAAGAAGAGACATAATGAAAAGTAAATGAGATAGAATACCACCTGAGTGATAGATTCCAAACCCAAGACTCTTTCATATTTATCTTTGTTGAGAAAATATGGTATAAAAATTGAACCCTCTACAAACCAAGAAATAAAATCCTATTATACTCTTATTCTCATATATACAACACTTGAAACCAGCAGTAATCTCCCAATTTATAAATTTTAATTCATCTTCATAGTGCATATGAATATATCTAACAAAAATTCAAATCCAAATTTAATAAAAAAAAACATGTAATGTGTCCGTTAAAACTTGAAAATTAACTCAACACTAAAAATGCCTTCCAAACAAACTAGTATATTTTCAATTTTCTAGGATTTTATAAATAAGTGGAGTGAGAATGCATAAAATTTCATAGTTTAATAAAAAAATTCAATAAAAAAAGAACTATAAAATGAAATATAATTTCAGCAAGTAAATAGGTAGAAAGTAACTTATAAAATTTTCATTCGGCCCCCACACTTAGTTTCATCCATGAAATAATGTAAAAATAGATTAAAAACCTATTTTTAACGAAAAATTATGCCATTTAAAGAGATATAAAATTCAAATAAAGATAGAAAAAATGAAAAGGACAGTCCCCTAATATTGGTGGTAAGGTCGTTCAGTCAGTGCATGAAATTTTTGATGAATCATTGAATCTTTCTCCATTGAATATAAACTTCTACTCTTTTAGGGAAAGGAATGTAATATCGATTTCTTTTATAAACACCAAGGAGGATAAAGATAGTGGAATTTTAAATTCTTCTCTAGTAGGGAAAATAAAACAAGATGGATTTATTTTAGAAGCTACAGATAGTAGTGCCTAGTAGGAATAAAAAGATGGATATATCAATAAGGTTCTATGTTTTAATTGAGATCTAAAATGCACTAAAAAATATATATAACCCAAAAATCACAAATTCTCTAAATAAAATTGGGCCAAAGTATAACAAATAGAAGATAACTTATCCTAATCCAATGTCTAACTCACTGCATTCGACGATGATGGATAGCACTGAACTCATCATAAGAAACCACCATTAAAGAAATAATGTGAAAATTTAGATTTAATGACTTATTATATATATATATATATGATCAAAAAGGGGATAATGCAATGGAAGGTGTATTGTCCAAACTCATGGGTAATCCAAAACACTCTTAAAGACTAGTTAAAGAAAAGATGCAATCAACTACACTTTCCTGTATGGAAATTTATTTTAAAAATATTTATTTCTATATTACTACATGAGTGAATATTTTTATTGAAGAAGTTATGTATACACATTAAAGGCTGCATATAATTTCCATTAAAGACAAAGAGGACTAGTTGGATGTGAAACACAAGAGAGTTAAAGAGATGGAAAGTTCCATACTGAAAGAATGAAAAACGAAAGAAGAAATATTTTCAAAGATAAATTCTATGGGTATAAATTCTATGCTTATTTATTATTGATAAGAATAATCTTAGTTTAATGTGTATATATTTGGAAGTAAAAATAAGGAATTATAAAATAAAATAACATGAAACTTCCTGAGATGATAAAAGTAAGTTTTTTTTACTCAAATTTCAAAGAGTTTCCATAAAAAGGACTCAAATTAGGTGAGAATATAGTATGAGAACATGTGGATTATCCTTATATTCTTACCCATATTAGAATGTATCGCACTGTGTTGACAAATTTTTTGGTGATAAATCAATTTTTTCTACAAGTGGCGGAAAGAGTTCAAAATTTATATAACTTTGGGTAACCAATAATGATGAGAAACCCACTTCATTATGAAGTTTGGGGGTTTTCATGTGCATAAAAATATGTTCCCAAAATGTTATTCATTAGATTTATAAAACAACCCAATTACAAAATGAAAAATAATCATGAAAAATTGACCCAATAAGAAAAATAAGTTGTTTTTTGGGCCACTGTTGATGTTGTTAGAGGTTAAAGAATATGGACATAGGTTGTTTCCACAAAATTTAATCTTATTAAAGTAATATTAGTGCAAAAATAGTGGAATATATCTCATTTAGTATAAAAACCTCATGTTCAAAAACCCAATGCAATGAAAATAATGAATTTATATTTTAAAAATAAATTTCAGTTTCTTAATAATTTTTTTAAATATTGAAATATATTTTTAAACACTTATAATGAATAATATTATATTCTATATAGTTAAAACTCTTTTAATGGGATAAACAAGAGGCCACTCTAGTTGAAGAAAAAATAGATAATGAAATGTCTTACTTGAGGAGTTATAAAATAGTGAAAGATGAAATAAACACTCTCAAGAAGCCATTACAAAAATATGATGGAAAGGGTGTCACACTAGATAATTGAGGTTGTGTGTGGAAGGTTTAATAATGTTTAAAATATTTACATAAATTCATGTATAATTTTTCAGTATAGAGGGAGAAACAAAATAGAAAGTGGGGAACACTGTTAAATCATCATGTAAAAATTGATAAAGAATAGATTTTGAATGTATAAGAAAAGACAATTATTGTTCAAGAATAAGAACAAATAATTGTTGTATGAAGGGGTATTAAGGACTAACAGACCCTTTAAAATATGATTAATTAATAAGATAAATCTATAGATATGAGGTATGGGAAATTACAAATAGCTTAGGAGTGTTGTACATCTATTGAGGTACAATCAACATCTTATATTGAAAGGCATGAAATGTAGTTTTGATAATATTTCTAGTCATGAGAGTTAATATAGATAAACTTGGGTTGAGAAAATAATGAATAGAACTATTTAATATTAAAGGTATATATGAAAAAGTAAAATAATCTAGAATTATTAAATCTAAAGATGGAGAAGATTGCAACTATATGAAGATAACAAAATTTATTTTAGTGACTGAACCAATAGTTTCATGGAAGAACTAGAATGAATGGTTATTTAATGTATTATAGAACATAAAAAAATAATGAATATATATTATATTATGATATATCACTCCCTTGATACCAATGTATTCTTTAACTTGGGGGATCTATCCTAAAAATAGAAGCAATAAGGCTGTAAGGAAATATAATTTTAAAGAAATACCACCCATGGTACATATCCTAAACTATTTTTTTGGGAACTATGGAAGATTTAGCCATAATTTTCATTAGGAAAATGACTGTATAACCACAATTCTTGGTTTCAAAGATATATATAAATAAAATAAGACTCAATAGATATCTAATGATAAAAATATCTTATGTTCTAATTTTCACTCAAAGGAAATAAAAAAAGAAAGACACAGATACATGATAGTGGATTCTGATAAGACAACACATGAAATTCAAAAATCATTTAAAATATTCCAGTAAATGATAATTTTAATGTTACTTTTGGCAATGAGATATTTTTAGTGATTAATAGGATTTAATAGATTTAAATTGATCCATAGGGGTTGAACTCAAATGAGTTTTTATTTATTGATTGACTCATGCATAATTTTCATTGTGTGAGTCAAATATGTGATAAAGGAAATGAAGTTATTTAAAAAAATAGGTTCCTAATTAATATAGTTATAAAAGGAACAGTTTTCATAATAGTTAAATGATCTATTGGGGATTTATTTCATATTATAAATCCTAGAAATTACTTCCATCTACGTACTAAAGTAAAAATAATCTCTGGAATTGATTTCTTGGCCATCTTGGACAAAATAAAGTGACATATTTTCTAAAAGAAAATATTCTGATAGGTATACCCCAGTTGAACAATTATAATCTTATAAGATTATATAGTTGTTTGATCATAGTTTTCTATGATCAATTAACAAAATAAATTTTTTAAAATTAGTCTACAAAATCACACATGAAATCAAATTATAATAAACCATATACTCAAAAAATTTCAATAACCAAATATCAAGTACTCTAGAACAATTTTAATATAAAATTTATTAGATGAATAAATTTATTTATAATTAAATTGACTAACCTCACAACACTACCAAAACAACTATTAAAAAGTATTAGAAACATTAAAAAATATTGGAAATAATAATATAGAAAAAAAACATTCCATAAAAATATAGAGTCCATAATCTATAGATAATCCACACATGGATATTTAAGATTAACAATACCATAGAAAAAATGCCCAGTAGTAGTGCCATGTGCATGAATCATCAATGGAAATAAATATCAAAATCAATGAGATTTATTATTACTCATGATATTTACTTTGATGTTCCAGTAGTGGAATATGTTAGAGACTGAGATGCTACATGATTAGGAAATAAAGATTACACCAGATGATGAGTGAAGTCAAAGGGGAGTACACTATAGTTTTTTTTCTATGTGTCAAATTTGAGATGTTGGAGGTCCTCCACAGTGATCCTTATGATACAGTGCATGAAATGATTTGTTGTGTTATGTGAACTAATTATACAAGTTCAACTTTAGTGGATTTATTGAGAATAAAATATGAAATGTGTAATGTAGTATAAGTCTCACTATGCTGAATGGGGGTGCTGAACTTTCCTTTTATGGTGCTCGATGCCTCCAAAATCCAAGTTGAACGGGGAGATCCGAATCATGATTTAGGAGAGGTGGAGGTTCAGGGAAGGTGGGGTAGCGACATCTAAGACTTGTTGGAGACACATCATAGGAGGTTGATTGTGGGTAGGTAGAGAGGTCCCTTCAGAGGTGCATCAACCGAGAGGTGGGGGGGGGGCATTGGAGCCACGCTGGTGGGGAGGTGGTCTACCTATGTCATCTGAGGAGGATTATTGGGATCACATTAGAGGCTAGGAAGCATTGGCTGGGAGAATCTATAGAGGAGGTGTGTTTGACTACAACGGGATATTGGAGGGATTAATCAAGGGAGGGATAAGTTAGAGAGAAACTCAATCGAGAGGATATGAGCTGCCATGGGTATAGAATAAAATGTGGTAGTAGAGAACCTATCACCACAATTTTATTAAACTGAATAAATAGGTGTGTGGAAATAAAGCATTTTTCTAGTAGTGTATGTGAAACATAATCATCAATAATAGAAAAATTTGATATATAAAATTATTATCGAATGCAATAGAATATGTTCATGTATGTAATCTATAAGCCACATTTTATAACAAAAGGTTTTACACAAACCTACATCCCATCAAAATAGAAATCCATATTCTTTCCATGTTTCATGTATTCATTCTTCATTGAATAAACGTTAGTTTTTATTATTTGTGTAAATAAATATTTATGTAGTGTGTAGGGAGTGAAATCATCACACTTTAAGTAGAAATTATTGAGGATTGTTCTAGAGGTCTCATTTCTACAGTACAAAATTTATGAAATGGGATGTTCTGGTGGATTGAAAATCTATGTTACAGTTCTCACACAGATAGAAATTCTTCCTAACATGTCTAATTTAGAATAAAAACTCTTTATTCATTTTGGATCTTATCAAAACATAAAATTATATTTATAAAATACATCCATCTCACTAGATTAATTGTTTCTTAGTCATTTTTCACTAAACTAGTTATTAAATTCATTTTTTCTTTCTTTCAAATGATTCAATAATGAACCCTTTACTCCATAAAAAAATAAAACATATCAATGATTCGTTTTATATGGATCCTTTATCATTTTTCCTTTATATATTCCTCTTCACTTTTGTTTTATCTCTTATTCCTCTCTCAATAACATTCCTATTCCTTTTCTTTCATCCATATCCATTCAAACCCACTTAGCTAATTTTAAATTTTAATTCATATTCATGATATTAACTACCTTGAACTCAATATACTTTAAATTTGGACCTTGGATATTGTTCAGTTAAATATAAATTATAAGAAACCATTAATTTTTATGATTTGTATTTCATAAATACAAAAAATAGAGTTATAATTCATTAAATATGATGATATCCAAAATTTTTTCAAATTAAACAATATTTCCTCTACTTAAAACATCCATATTCACATCAGCACAAACACATAATAAATATTAATATAATATAAAATAGCTCTTTTTTAGATAAAATTCTGATCAATATATATTTCTCCATGTTTTCCTGTACATTTTTTCTTCAAAACCAGAAAAACTAATTCGAAAAAAATAATCATATTTAGTGTACTACATCTTGATGAACTAATTTAAATCGAACCAATATGATCTCTCTATAGATTTTATGATTCTTATATACCTAAAAATTAATCTCACATGGGAACATATCTTTCTTTTATGAGGTCTAAAATGTATTTATTTGCATTAATTAAACTACACTATTTTTTTAGATTGGATTTCTCCTCACAAAACCCAATTTCTAGTCTATGGAATGAATCACCCCTCAAATTTATTTAAGACATCAAGCACCATGATTAGTAAAACTCCAAGTTAAATTCCATACATTTAGTTTCAAAAACCCCAGGTATTTATGTTTTTTTCAAGACATCATTTCACCTTGTGAAATTAAAACACATTCAACTATGGCATGGGTGGTCTAGGCATTTCCAACCCAAATCAAATTATATTTAAATGGATTCCAAAATTCTTAATTCTCCTCTATAATTTTTCATTATCCTCCACATCATATAAATTTTCACTATGGCATGGTACATTTACCCTTTACTAAAATTAATACATTCATCTCCAAGTAATTCCTTATACACTCCAAATACTTCCATATCTAAAATATTCTTGTATAAGAACATTAAAAATTACCAAATAGATAGTTGAGTTATATTTCACATCTAACTTCAATTGTAAACACCCGAATCCAAGTTCTTAATATATAACTGTATAAAGGTTTCTATTTATATCTCTCCATTAGTGAATATATGGTAACCTCATATCTAGATCCTTCATGATAATAAAAAACTCTAATTCTATATTTTTTTAATATAAATAACTCTTATTTGACCGTAAACATGTGTTCAATGTCTACTCATATTCGATAAAGGTCTTCAACAATCCCAGAATTTAGTTATTCTTAGTAAATAATTCTCATAATACCTTGGTAACATGAAACCTATTGGTATTACACTGACATACCTTCCATCCACCACTACCTTCCTATCCTCATTTAGAAGAATCTGACACTCTATTTAGGTTATCATGTGCATCATGGAAACTTGAAAAAATGACATGTTTTTCCCCTATGATCATGGTCAATGTGTTCTACACTAAAAGGGGTAGTGATTATATACTTAATGGTTCAAGGAAGAATCCATTTTAGGGATTGGTTGAAGGATTTACATGGGGTAAGAAGAGGTGGGGGGTCTCATGATGGTTTTACATAGGTCAACCTACAAGGATATTTTATGGGTGGCCTATGAACCCAAATATTTTTATCAAGATGTTTAACACTCTCTTTAGACTTAAATTAAAGTCTAAATGAGGGATGTTATCTACAAATACTTTCTTACTTAGAATATGCTCATAAATACTGTCATTTATCAAACTTCATGCCTCATGAAATTACATCTCAAAAAGTGTGTTGGGGGTGTATTTATAAGAAAAGTTAGTATCTGTTTATTCTGGGACTTATGAAACTGCTACCATATAAAATTTATATGCAGAAACATGAATACCTACATCAAAACCAAAAAATAAATTACATTAAGTAGGCTAGTGATATACTGATGGTGTTACCTTTCTCCCTTAAATGACACCAGAGCTACCTGAATCCTTTCAAACAAAAATTCAGGGTCCAAACTAACCATAAATAATTCATCCATCAAGTAATTAATTCATAGTTTAATTGATTGTTTTACATAGTGAATGATCCTTTTGATGAAAAAGAAAAAAATTTGGAATTATTCTATACAGAACTTTATCTCAAAGTGTTTTCAAAATTTTTAGGAACCAAAAAATTACCCAATCATAATCAGATCTGATTAGAATAAAGAGTATTGAAAATTGAGGTAAATAGGTACTTCTACATAAATATTTCAAGGAACGAATAATGTGAAATATGAATAGTTATCTTTTATCCTATATACAGTGTGGAGGGTACCCTTCTTCTTTAACTTTTTAATAGAATAAGGTTCTTGAATTATCTCTATTTATTCATAAATGTTTTCTAGTGTAACTGTATATTTTTTTCTTGTGAAGGAATTAAAAAATCCACTAGGTAAAAACATAAAAACTAATGTAGAACCATTGCCTATGTAAATAATTTACATGATTCCACATAAAACTTATATGACACATCCTTTACCAATGTTTTATGTGGAATTCATTCATTGAAAAAAAATTGTGATTTTATTTTTCTCAAATCCTTTTTGAAAATCACATGTCTAATAAAATATTTTCATTATTATTTTATTAACATAGATATGAAATTAGATGATCAATAATTGAATCTTTCATGACAAAAACATTGCGTATACCCAGTTCTAATATGTTTTTACAAAGAACTTTATACTTTTAGAGTTGATATGATCAACAAAAAGAAGTTAATTAGAAGCAGAGAGCCTTCATCATTTTGTAATCATGTTTCTAGTTGATGCACTAATACTTGAACCTCATCTAGGTGAGATGAATCCAGTCCACTAGATCAAATGACTTCATAGAATTTTATTAATGAGGATAAATAGAGATATTTGTATGTACTTGGATATTTCTAAGTAAATCAAGAAGTGGATCATCAAATCCTGGAAACATATATTCATAGTTAATCAACTATTATGTCAAGGGACTTCAAAGACCATAAGTAAAGGAAAAATAGTGGGATATTCATCCAAGATTTTTTTTTGGAATGGAGTGAGGGTATCCTTAATGAATCTTATAAAACTATGCTAAGTTGTAGGTATTGATAAGTGTTATTGGAATTTATGAGATTATCCATATTTTACAGTCATTTTCATACCGTAATAAGAAAATCATCCTAGAATTGATCATTCAATGGATCCTCAACACAAACAAATTTCACTTGGATGCATGGAGATGTTGTGATTAGCATTTAGAATGTATAAAAAACTATATAGAAATAATACTAGGGGAGATCTATGATGAATTTATCCTTACAACCTTTACAAGATAAGACACATACAGAAATACTATACTAGAATAAGGGATATTACAATAAGAAATAGATATTGAGAAGAAGGACCTTTGTCCCTACTTTTATTTTCTTTTCATCACATAATATGGGATCATCAATAGATAAAATGTTAATGCAAACAGTACACAAAACTCATGAGGTTCTAGTTGTTTATTTTAAAACACTTGAGGATGGTTCTTATAATGAGTGGGTCTAGTAAATTATTACTTGAATAAAATCATTGGTCTTACCTGTGGCATTCCTTAAAATGTTTCTTAGTAGATTTCTTCTTCTAGTCCATGATCCACTTCATAGGGGATGTCTTGAAAATTCATGATGGAGACACATATAGAGAGAGACCAATATTTCATTTTATTTACTCCAACATTATCCAATATATATTTGTATCTTGGGTGCATCAGTGGGATACCAATATAGAGTGAGGACAAATTGATTGTTGAAATTTAGTATGTTAGTCATAAATTCCAAAAAAATATTATATCTATAATTTATACATGCAGAGGAGTAAAAATTATCATGGGGTTTCAAATAACAAAAATAATATATGATTTTATCATCATTCAATATTCCATTTCACGTTTTACAAATAAGAAGATAAGTATATCAATATGGTTCTATGTTTTCACTAGGGATAACTATTATACTCAAATTTGGTTCAATAATGATCATGCATTTGAGGAGGGCGTGACACACGACCACTAATCGATTATTTAATCATATAAACTTTATTTCACTACTACTCTCCTGGATCTTCCACCACAAAACTTATCTTTTCCAACATCCTCTATTGTGTACAACCAAATTCCTCAAGTGTGATAGTGCAATTTTTCTTCCAAACTAATATTGTTAGTTTTAAGCATAATTACCAAGGAAATGTATGTCTCTAGAAATGAATCAAACATTAAGTCTAGGAAAATTACAATTTCCAAACATAGAATAAAACAATAGAAACTGTAAACTAGAAGAATGTACATTAGAATAATGTGAAAAAAAAATTAGAATCTGATTAAAATATTGTAGGAAACATATTGTAGGGGAAGGGAATCGAGGGTTTGAGGGAAGGTCATGGTTAGAAAAGGTGGGGTGGAAATGATAAAGGATAAGGATATCCAGAAGTTAGGGTGGATGCATCAGATCTGTGTTGAGACACATCAGAGGAGGAAGATCGTTGGGAGGTGGGGAGGCTATCATCAGAGCCGCATCGACAGGGAGGTAAGGAGACCACTATCGAAGCTACATCGACATGGAGGTTGGGAGGCATCATCAGAGATGCATTAGCAAGGAGGTGGGATGACTGCATCAGTGGAGGAGGAATGTGGGGAGCATAGCTAGGGCTCAATCGTGAAGTGGGGAAGTGGTGTACGAGAGGCAGATTGATCACAATAAAAAAGATGGGAGGGGTCAATATGTCAGGTATATTATCATGATTTGAAAATAAACAATGGTATAAGGTTATCTATTTCCTCACTTTAATAAAATTGTGGCAATATTTGTCTGTAAATAGATCATTTTTCTATTGTAATGATTTTCATAAAAATATTTTTACATATTATATGAGAAAAAAGAGTGATATAAAAATAAAGGGAAAGTATAATAATGAAATATCCTTCAAATACACAATATAAGAAAAGTAGTAGGATTTTTTATTAATAAATAGGTCAGTGATTCTAATTCAAAAGATGAAGAGTGTAATAATTTTTATGAATTAATATCATTATATTCCAGAAATATGAAAAGTATCACAAATAATTATAACAGAATATCATTAATAAATTGATTTAACTATGGTTCCATTAAACACATTGTAATAAATTTTCCAAGAACAAAGGTAGATGAAGACAGTGATGAAGATAATGGAAGTTCATGAATATCTATGAAGAAGAAGAAGAAGTAAAATAAAGTCCTATTTTAAAGGAATGAATAAGAAGATAGCTAAAAAAAGATAAAATTTATATCCAAATTTTAGGAATAAGATGATAGTTAAAAATAAATGGAAGTTGATAATTATTATGATCATGGTTTTGAAAAATTTCTTATTGAAAATGTTAAAGATTATAGTTTTACTAGTGATAAAAGAAATAACTCTAAATAATAAGAATATTAAACTTTTATTGAGTTTATATTAAAAATAGAATTGAAATAATGTCTCTCATAAATTTAAAATCTAGAAAAATAAAATGAGAATTTAAAGAAAGGTGGTAAACCTATTAACAATCAATAGAAAATGTATAAAGTATAAAAATAAAAAATATTTAAAGAGATTGAAAACATAAAGAAGTTACTTTATAAAGAAAAAATACTCTATATAAATCTTGAAGAAAAGAAGAGTGATAAAGATAAAGTGTTATACTTTGTTCACATAAAATAGTTGATAATGAATAAGGAATATATAACTTCCAAAATTCAAGTTAATAAGTTGGTAAAAGTATTAAGGAATTTTAATC
The DNA here is from genome assembly GCA_963277665.1 of Viscum album. Lineage (NCBI taxonomy): Eukaryota > Viridiplantae > Streptophyta > Magnoliopsida > Santalales > Viscaceae > Viscum > Viscum album. The sequence goes on from OY728122.1 coordinate 490,863,331, forward strand.
TTAGAAATATTAGAAAACATTATCACCAAACGTTAATAAAAAGTATTAACAATTAGGTAAATGTTATAAAATGAAGAATAAAGTCAAGGGGATTTTGTATTCACATACATCATCACTTTCATAGGTTGATCTAAGTGATTTTGAATAATTAATAGAGCATCAATATTTTATTGATGCTTGGAATGGGGAATAAGATCAGATAGAGAAATCAAGACATGAGAGTTAGTACCTAAACTAGATTATAAAAATGTGATTAGACTATCAAAATAGACTTATTCTTATAGATCTCCATTGAGAAAGGAAAACTTGACATCCATTTGGAAAATATTATATTTCCTATTTCTTCTAGGGGTTTCTTTTAGCTCTTAAGAGGGGTGAGTCAGGGGTTCCACTTTTAAGAATTCTCTTTGCAATTATTGAGGACTATTTGAGTACTTATATTAATGAATTTATTCATGATCTATTATATTAGAAAATTAAGGTTAGAATAACACTTTTTTCAAACTCAAATATTTTGTATGTAGATGATATTATTCTATTTTGGAAAGCTAAAAAAATCACAATTTCTTAAAGTAAATCTATTTTTGAGAACTATGGTGAATTTTCTAGCTAGGTGATTAATTGAAATTTTTTTCTCAATTGTATTTAGAAAAGGGGTGACCATATCCAAAAAAACATAGTGATTAAGAATCATGGTGTTAGGAGAGGATTAATCCCTTTTATATATCTTGGTGTTCCCCTATTTTGTGGTAGGGTTAGAAGATTCCATATAGAGAACTTATAATCCAAGATTATCAATCAATTGAAAACTTGGAAAGGAAAATCTATTTCTCAAGTAGGTAGGGTTTGTTTGGTTAATTCTTTGGTCACTTCAATCTCTGTGTACACATTTTCATTATATATATGGATAATAAATATTCTCCAAGAGTTTCAAATCATGATTCAAATCTTTATTTGGATTGGTTCTATTCTTGAGAGGAATATTATTACTGTGGCCTAGAAGGATTGTGTTAAACTAGTAGATAAGGGTGAGATAGGAATAAAGTATCCTAGGCTCTTCAATGAGTAACTTCTGAAAAAGTTCACATGGAACCTCCTTAATTCCGGTGTCTCTTCATTGGAATTTCTATCTAGTAGATTTTTTAATACACTGATGAATGGTTATTTTATGAAAATCCCTTCATTGGTATGGATAGATATTAAACATTCTCATAATGGAATTATCCAATGTTAAAAGGGTTGGTCTGCATCCATTCATTTCTTAATTGTTGGATAACTACATGGCTCTCAAGTACAATTAGAGATGATGTGGATATTCTAAAACCTATGAAATATATTTCAATTTCTAAAATTTAGGGTAATGTAAGTATACATGATCTATTAATAGTTCATTTTAGAGTGGAGTTTGATAGGTATTATTATAATTATATGGACATTATCATCTAGAAACCCTGTTTAATTGGGATCTTTAGCACCAAGGACTATTATAGATAAAACTGTGTTGGATACCTTAGAATTCATTATTATATTTTAGTCTTTATGACTCCCTATATTCCACCTACTTTGTATTTACTACAATAGAGAATTTGTAGGCATATGCTTACCTTACAATGGTTGGTTCAACATGTAGTGCTGAGACTTGCCTCTACCTATCATTTCTTCATTAATTCTGATGAATCCGATGAACACTTATTTTTTTCTTGTTTATTTACATACAGGATATAGAAATATATTTAAGATGTTTTTTATTGTATTATTTCTCTTAGAAGAATTGAAAAGTTGACGACATCCATCACTAGAGTTGGTTTCAGTGAACAGGTGGTAGCCATTGTTCTATCTGAAGTAGTTACAAGAGTCTCTTTCACAAGGAAGGAAAGAAATTATAGAGCCTTTGATAATCAATCCATATTATACCATGATGTAATTAATGCAATTAAAAATGGTATTTTGGTTACAACCAATATTCAAACATGATTAGTGAATAATGAGTTCTCTAATATCGTCACTCTGGAATCTATTAGTGTCAATGGAAGGATAAAAAATCCACAAATAGTTAAGCCTCTTGGATGGATACGTCCAATTACCGAGTGTCTTAAAGTCAATTTGGACGGGGTGGCATTGGGTGCATAAGACTATTTGGTTGTGGTGGTATCTTCCACACCTATCGGGGCATCGTTAAGGGATATTATTATCTATTAATTCAGAATGGTCATGTGATTGAGGTCAAATTGTGGGCTATGATCAAGGTGGTGAGGTATGGTGTTCATTATGATTAGGGAGATATATGGATGGAATCTGATTTAATAATGGTAGTTTAAATCCTTATAAGTTTTTCTGGGAATGTTCCATGGAATATGTTTCCATCTTGGATTGATTTTCTTCAGCTTGTGGATCATCTTTATATTATTTTTATACGTGTATACAAAGAATCTAATCAGGTTTCTAATGTTATTTTCAAGAGAGAAACTTTAAAGGCCAGTCTATATGGTCTTTCGTGGCACCAAACTTTTTTCATATTTTGGTTGATGAGGAATCACGTATTGATGTGTATAACCATATTTATAAACCCCCTTGTAATGTTATCCTTGAAAATTTTACTTTTAAATATTTTTTTTAGGAGATGGCTTGCCTACCCCTGAAACTTTTGATTAATAAAATTAAATATTCTAATTGTTTTAAGTCTTAAAACCAGTGAAAATGTATCATCAACATCAATTCATTATACCTGTGAAATAATCTTATAGACTAGTCGTTCCTTGTATATTAAAACTTCACCATTTTCAATAAGTTATTATAGAAAACCCACTCCATCACAGTCACACATTTGTTGTGGAAATGAAATAATGATGTTTTGATTAAAAAAATAAGTTTGTTAAGATATTTGATCAGTAATTTATAAACAACATGGTAGTATTGATTAGTGATTATTATTTTCCACACAGAGATAACTCACGTAGTCTTAGTATTATTGGGTTGTAATGATTAGATTTACTTTTAAAGATTCAACAATTAATATTCATTGGATAATAATAAATAAATAGGGGAGATTCTTGATACTAAAAAGGTTTGAGTTTTTGTTGTTGGATTGATGAACAAGATAATGTATAATAAATTTGAATGATCATGGTGTGGTCTTTTGTTATCAACCCACACATTATTTTATCTTATAGGAAGATTTCTTGTTTAGTCACTTATTGATGATGTATTTATTGTTGATTAAATTTAATGATGCCTTTAGGTAATGATGAAAGATTAATATTGAATAAAGAAAAGCCTCTATGAAATTAAGGGTTTTCTAATGATTGATGCACTATTATTCAAGTAAAGTTTGACATGTTTTGGTGGATTTGTAGTGCGTTCAAGTAAATCAGTGGAGCAGTTTTGGAATATTTTTTGAGTCCTTATACATAAAGAGTGAGATTATATAGAATAAGATTCCATGAAATGTGTTTCCATGAGTTATGATGATTTACCATATGATGAACATGAATATTCCAAGCGTTTAATTACAGAACTTCCATGAGGATGTAAATCAATAACAAACCATACATGATTTAAGAAATAGAGACGATGAGTTTCATATTCGGTGGAGCTACTATGAGTGTTTCATAAAAGGTATCTTTGAGATCAATCAAATAATAGGGGAATAAGAACAACTTCATACAGGAAAGAAAAATCTAATGATGCAAAGTGATGTGTCCTTAAATTATAAATATATCATGATAAAAATTATCATAATAATTAAAAAACAAAGAAGGTAATAATTGAAATAGAATTAAAATATATAGGGAAAATGATGACTAGTATAAGGAATTTAAATTGAATTTAATACATTAAGCATAAGGCATGTAATATAGGCAGAAGATAATAAAACCGATCATATGAATCTGATATTGAGAATAAGTATTAATTACCATTAGAATGATTAATCATTTTACTTTATTGAAGTAGAATTATGGTAAAGTCATGAGTTCAAGACTTCTTATAATAATTTGAATTATGTTTAAGGCTTTTTATAAATGTATGACTTCTATTTAAGCCTTCAAACTTAGTGAATTTGATGTGCCTTTAGTGGCAAAGGTATTTTTGAGGAAAAATTAAAAGATTAAAGTTTCCATGATTGTGTACACATTATTTTTAAATTTAAAGAATTTTTTATTTGATTTGACATGGAAGAATTATATATTCAAAATCTTTTTACGAGGTCATGATATATCTATAGGTTTACATATAGTTAAATAAATCCTAGATGTAGTTTTTTATGGATGTTATTATAAAGAACATATTTTAGAATTATAGAGATTTTAATAAAAAATTATTTTCAAGGATTTGTAAATATTTATTTAAATGATAAATATATCAATTCATTTATGATACATATTATATAATATTTTTTTAGATTTTGGAGAATGCATGTTTGTGAGAAGAAGAAAGAGATTTAAAAGAAGAGGTTATTGTTTGTTGCTAAAAAAGAAACTAAAGAAATGAAATAATTGACTCACAGGATCACTAGTGTGAATAACTAAAGAAATATAATGAAATTTTTTGAATCCTTTTGATGAAGGTCTATTTCATTGTTAAAAAGTCAATTTTCTTATATATCAACTATGTGAGGAGCACATGCATAGTCAAATGACTACAGTGAAACAAAAGTGAAAGATATACTCTACTTACAATAAACAAATTATTTCTTTCTATTAGATTGTTCGATCTTATATTTTGTCTAGATCATTCTAAGGAATAGCTACTATTATTGAGTAGTGAACCCTATAAATTACTATGTTCATGTGGGTGTTCTTGAATTCCTTTTTCAGTTGAGTCATTTCTCTATTTTAGGAGGTATTATTGTTTTAAAAGAAGAAAAATAAAAAATTTATGACCATTGATTTACCCCACCCCCCTCAATGGTCACACATGCCATAATTATTCATAATTGAAATGATATAAAAAATAATAATCACCAATTGATATGACTTTATTTAAAATTATTCTATGCATTTTATTTATTATTTTGTTATCACCAATAAGTATGAAGAATAAAAAAATTATATATTGGTATTAAATGTTCAGAAGTGTTCTGAAAGAGAATAATTTTGGTCATATGATTGAAAATTTTATATAAATAATCATTTCTAATTCTGATTCACGGGTATTGGATACCATGTGGGAACCACACATTTGTGCGGATAAAAACAGACTTTGAAATAAGAGATAATTTATTAAAGGTAAATTATATCAATGCATTGGTATTGGGAAAGAGAAAATATATTTGGGGTTAACACTTATGATCAAATCCTATAATAGAAATATTTTTTCTATATCTTGTTTTTATAATAAATGTTTTTCCTTTATTATTAAGAATAAGAGTCATTTAATATATATGAATGATTTTTATGGTATTGGGAATATGATGAATTGTTTATACATACATGAAATGGGTAATCTAATTTGTAACATTCAAAATAAGAAGGAAGAGGTTTAATATTACACCACTTATCTTTAGCATGATTTTCTTAGGCATATTAATTAGAAAAAAAATCTAGAGACTCTATTGAGATGGATTATTAGACTCATTAGATTATGAATCATATGATAATTATGAATCTTTTTTATTTGGACATACAACCAAAGAAACTTTTAGTAGAATAAGTGATAGAGTTAGAAGATTTTGGATCTTATACATAGTGATGTTTGTGGGATAATGATTACTCAAGAAAGTGGTGGTTATATGTACTTAAACTTTACCAATTAATTTATTAGGGATTATTCTTTTTTTCTAATGATACACATTTTTTAATTCTTTTTAAAGTTAGTGGTGTTCAAAACTAAAGTAAAAAAATAAAATAGGGAAAACTATTAATATTCTCTCATTATATCAATATGGTGAGTACTTGAGAAAAATATATACTAATAATCTAAGATATTGTTAAATTATTTCACAACTTAATCCTTGTGGAATACCATGGTGAAATAATGTGTCTTAGAAGAGGAATGAAACCTTTTTGGGCATGGTTCTATTGATGATGATTTGGTTTTACATTCCTATATCATTTTTAGGATATTATCAAAATACTAATGTATTCCAAATTGAACACATTCCATATAAATAATGAACAAGGAAACCATATTAAATATGGATTGATTAGTATCCCAATATGACTTTTATAAGGATTTAGAGTTTTTAAACATACATAATCTATTTGAATTCTGAAAAAAATGAACCTAAATCAGTAAATACTTATTTTTTTGGTTATCCTAAGGGAAAAATTCAATATTATTTCTATAATATTACATTGAAAAATGTCTGCGGCTTAATATGGGGTTTTAGTTGAGTTTAAACACATTAATTGAGAAAATAATGGGTTAATAATTAAAAATTTATAAGTTTAAGATAAAATATTAATAAGTGTTCATAATATGTATGTTTAGTAAGTTTCATAAACAGTTATAGGAGAAGGACCAACTTAGGTTATATAATAACCTCAAAGGTTTTGTAGAGTTTATAAGAAGTCTTAGATATGTATTTGTAGTGGAAAATTATAATGAATTAATGTTCATCGATGATGAACCTACCACCTAATGAGAGGCCATGGAATGTTTAAATTTTAATAAATAGTTAGAGGACATGAAATTTATGATAGAATCCATGTACACTAACCAAGTTTGGAACATAATGAATATGCCTAATGTGGTGAGATCTATAGATTTCATGATATTTTTCTATAAGAAAACTAAAATAAATGGTAGAGTGTCGAATTATATATATTTTCTAGTAGCCAAAGGTGATAAATAAATTCATATAATTTAATTTAAAGAAAACCTTTCTACAATAGTGATGATAAACTCAAATAGAAAAAAGTCATTGAATCTAGTAAACTTATTTTTTAAAAACATACAAACTAATAGTAATTCATCAAGTATAAGTACCAATTACATAGGGAAGGAATGTTTACGTGTATCTAAAAAAATCAAAAAAAAGAAGAAGAAAGAGTTTAAGTGATGGTGATTTTGTGAAGTGATAAGGAAAATAGTGGTGAAAAAATAATAATGGTTGGTTAAAAATAGTTAGAGACAAGAAACAATACAGTCAATAAAAACATGGTAATTAGACTAATTTGAATTGAGTAAATTAGTTTCTATGTTCTACTGAAGTTATTTACAATTATTTCATTTCTAAAAGAAATGGTAATGATTTACTATGATTTCACTTTATAGTATAATGAGGCTCAAATATCACTCAGTTGGGACAATCTATTGATCATTACTCAAGAGTATATTTGTTCTATTATGAAGAAAAGAACATTTAACTTTCCAATTTTTAGTACTTCTGTAAAAATTATTGAGTTTATAAATTCACTAACATCACCACTCAGTTCTTTTATTAGTGTATAAATGATAATAATAATAAATGGAAGATAGATATCTAAAATTTAATTTCATTGAATAATTATTTTTACCAGATAGAAATAGATTTATAAATATCTATTCATTATAATCTAAATTGCACTATTTTATTTAGATACTCATGTTCACAATGAAAAATAATCTTCAATGAAAGAATTTCAAGATAGGTAAACAGAGTAAAAAGAGAAATAGGGAAAAAGATTCACTTGAAGATTATCTTTTTTCTCCAGCTCAAATTCCTCTTCCTTTTAATCAGAGTCTATAGTTATAGAATTCAATTCTCTTCTACATATGCTCTGATTAATGATGGATGGTGGATGGATAGTCCCCTATATCTTATATGTGATTCTCTATTTTTATTCCTCCACAGATCACTACTCCTCGACCACCTTGACATTATTATTACCCTCTTTATGAAACATGTTTTGTATTTGACTATATTGTGTCACCCCCATGTAACTCGAAAAAAACTCTTCAAACAATCTCCAATATATCTAAGTACATTGTATTTTCTTCAATAAACACATGATAATGTTTATCTAACCTTAAAGGGTTATTTGAAGGATACTTAAAAATTCTAGAAGTTTATCTTCAACCGAGACTTAACCTTTTATACCTACTTTAAACTATTATAAAGGCTTGGTTCTAGGCCTTTGATCACAATAAAGGTCTAATGACTTTTTTTATCCAAACATGCCACAAATTTGGGTCAATACAAATTTTATTTTCAAGGGAAATCAATGCCCGAGGAAAAAATCTACCAATATTACCCAACATTAATCTCAAGACTTCATTTGACTAAGTGAATACCTGAAAATGATACTTTTTCATTAAGTTATCCAAAATCATATCCATCCAATTATGGTGACTTCAATTCCTCACACATAATTCACTGATCATATTTCATGCACACTTTCATGAAGTTGTAGCCAAAATAATAGTGGATTACAATTCCTCGTATTATTCTTTATTAGGACCTAAAAACAAGAATAATAAAAACTAACTTTCAAAATCACCACTCTATCGGGCTTGGATGGGGTGACATTATCATATTTGAAAGTATTTAGTAATTATATATTTTTATCAAAATTGAGAAAAAGTTATTCTACAAGGTGAAACTTAAACATATATCAAATCTAGATCACTATAAGTGAATTCAAAATCCTCAAATTCAACATCATTAGATGAAGGGTTATTCAAAATCATTATGTCAACAAATAGTCATATTCAACATCAAGATTCTTGTTTTGGTTCTTAGTATGAATTTCTCATCTTTAATAAAAATCCTCATGGAAAATAATCAAACACCATGGATTCACTAAACCTCATCTGAAAATAAAATCATCATAAAACCAAATTACTATATCATTAAAGAAACTTAAAAAAGATTGAAATAAACAATTGATAAACCTACAGACAACAAAAAATCGGTCATAAATCTTAAATGGAAATGTAAAATGTAGTAATGATCATGTAATTTTCTCCATTTGAACTTTGTACGCAGACACTCGAGGTGAACCAGTCTTCATATGTAGAAAATTGAATCATAACAAAATGCTTTCCATAGATTCTTCAGTACACATCAGATTCAGTCATCTTCAACATAATGTGGTTTGAGTTTTCATCCATCTTCAACAATACAAATTATGATCACTATTTTGAATGTATTTTCTGATATAGTTGTCATCGTGGCCCATAAAATGAATAAAATACAAGATCTTGTCTTGATATAAACACAATTTTCCCATCATGATTTCATATTCATAGAAACCTATGACACTTGATAAATCCATCAATTAATGAATTAAAAGGATTGATCCAATCATTCCGACCAAATATGAAATAATTAGATTCACTAATCTCATTTGTTGATCCCTATTCATTCATGTATGATCTTTCCAGTGATATGATCCTCCTAAATTATTTATTCATAAATGTTCTTCGAGTTTTATTCATCCCAAAATAATTGATATATCTTATCAAGTGAACACCATTTTCAACTACAGGTTAATTTTAATTCAATTGAAAATCAGTTATAGTCCTTCAATTGACTTAAGAATCAATATGGTTTTCCATGTTATCTTGATAGTAACCAAACAAAAACATAAAATTATTTATCATGGAAGGTTTTTGAAATAAACAAGATAGGTTTCCTCAACGCTTGTCCACTTAAGTGATCATGCGAGTTTCATCATGAGGTAAGTAGAGGTTTTCTTATTCTCATGATTTTATTAACATAGGTGGTCAATTCAACTTCTTCTATACATTAAGTCCAATTCACCAGGAATAGTCACTTAAGTTACCATGAGCATACAATATTCCCTTTCTCTTATATTCACATAGAAATTTGGGGGTGTAGTAACTTACAAATTTACACATGCAGTTAGTATAATAATCATGAGAGTGTTTTGTGGTATGTTGGAACTATTCCATGCAGTCACTTGGAATGGTTACTTTTGTGACCATGGCCCTTCACAAGGCCACTTCATGAGGCAATGAAGTCACTATAATAACCACATCACCACCTCACCTAAGAAAAATAAAATAAAATAGTTAATTAATTTCATATTAAAATAAACATAATAAAATTAAATTAAAATAGAAACAAAGATAAATTAGTTATTTAGTAAAACAAAAAAAATAAAGAATAAATTTAATGAATATAAAAATGCAGCTAAAATTTTCTAAATTATTATTTTAAAAAACATAAAATGAATAAAAAATTAAAATATTGATAGACCATAAATTATATAAACAAGAATAAAAAATATTTTTTACAATAATTACTCATTAAATTATAAATTAACAAAATAAATAAAATAAAAAATAAAATAAATATTTTAATATAAAATCAAGAGTTTTAATAATTAAACAACAAATTAAAATAACACTAAATTGATCAATTAATTTTTTTAAAATAAAACCTAACTAATTATAAGAAATGATGGGGTAAAAATGCAAGAAATAAATCCCACAAAAAATTCCACCACACTTAATCAATTTTACTTCTAATTAATTTAATGTAATTTATTTATTTATCTATAAATACTCTTAATAACATGTTTTTGTCCACCCAGGTTTTAATTTACTCAAGTGTCAAAGGTAATAAAAAATCATTGAATTTATTTAAATTATCATTCCACCTATGTGAAACCCTCCCACTACATCATTTTAATTCCAATTTGAGTTCCAGAACTATGAGTGAAATTGACTAGATAAAAGTGAAATTAAAACATTAACATGATTTAATTAAAATTGTCACTATCCCCTAGGGTCCAAAAATCATAGATCCATTTTTCACTCCATTGATTCAACTCAAATTATTATTTATATGTCAATTTTCCCCTTATGAGTATGGGTTCAATATTACCATCACCTTAATGATCTCATTTTTGATAAACTCACACGTTTATTTAAAAAAATTTCCAATACAAAGGTTTTTATAGAATTGTGGAAGGAAATTATTGATTTTGGATTTTATTTATTTACATATCACAACTAGTTCCCTCTGTCTTGGAGTTTTACAATTTTATCCTAGTTTCTTATTTTAATCTAGTTTTAAGGGACATACATGATTATCATCTACTTTGGATCCTTAATTTGATTTATTTTCAAAAAGGTGATTCGCTTAGGGTTGAGTTTAGATATTTAGTTTCATCAAGTTATAATTATATTTCTGTAAAAATGTACCTTTTCTTACTACCTTTCTCAATTCCTAAACATATAATCCATAAAATTAGTATGTAACATCATTTAGAAAGCATATAATTCTATAAATTTTAGAATTAATTAAATAACCGAATTTAGTATGAAATTAGAAAGAAGGTAGGAACCAATTATTTTTTAATTTCTTAACGAGAGAACACATTAAATGAATGATTTTATTTTAAAAAAAGAAGTTTATTTCTTGAAGGTGTGTTATGTTTGAAACATTCAAGGGACATGTTAATGTTTACTATATTAAAGAACAATTAAAATTAATTTAGTCCCCTCATCAACACTTAAAACTCAACAATTTCTCCATTATTGGATCGAAAGTAAAGAAACAATTAAAAAAAATTAGATTAAGAAAATTAGGAAATATAGAAAAGTAAAATTAATATTTAGTGGTATTAGGAAAGTTCAACAATCTTTTTCCACACAACATTCCATCAAAAAAAATCTGAAAAAATTCCTAATAGATACTACCAAGAAATCATGTACAAGAAATTATTTTTCATGAGGTTTCATGCATTAGGTTTGTTTAAAATTTAATCTCAAAGAAAAAAGAAAATTATAATGCGTTTTCATTAAAATAGTTTAATGAAAAAAATTATAAATTATAAGTGACCCATAATTTTTTTTTCAAGAAATAGAGAATGTAAAAAATATTTTAAAACCACCAGTATAATTCTTAAAATGAATGGAATTAATAATAGAAAATAAGTTAAAATAATAACTCCCCAATAATATAGAAGTTTTGAATGTCATTAAAAAAAGTGTAATCTTCTTCAAAGTTTTTTGAAAAAGGTATCACATTAAAAATATTAATCTCATAAAAAATGTAAAGATTAACCAAAGAAACTAGAATTTAAAACTAAAAAAATAAGATATCTAATGAGAATGAATAAGGGAAATTTTATCCAGTTATTAGCTCTAACTATTGCTTGTTTTCTATTGAAAAATAGTTACTAATAATGCATATATTTTGGAAGATACAACCCCCTCACAAAACTATTTGATCTACCGTACCTAATTATTGTTTCATACCACACATATAATCAATCTTACAATAGATTCATCTAATGTTCCACCACTTTTATGATTTCTCGGCCCAACTCACTCGATAATAATAGCTGAAATGGTGGCCACATAGCCTCAAGAGTGCATCCCTATATGATAAAGGTTTATAACTAAAAGTGAGGGCCTTGAGTGTATCTACGGGGAGTGTATTACTTCTGGTCATAGTGTAGCTCCACATATTAATAAAAAATAGAGAAATAGAAGATGAATAATAATGACAATGAAATCAGTGGAAGATATAACAACCCAGACAACATAAATAGATTGAACAATAATTGTCATTACCATATTCAAAATAATGTCAATGTAATGATGCTAAACCAAAAATAATAGGCATCTATGGTAATGATACATGTACAATAAAAGTATATGAAAATAACTAAAATACCAAATACTATCTACAATATCATTTTGAGCCTAGGATTTATCCTGTGATCCAATGTCCCATGTTATATACAAATCAAAAATCCATGACTAGGAACATTCCCTTGCCCCTACCAACATCCATGAATTATATCTGTTTACCAATCGACATCCAGAATAGGGTGTGAGATATACTCAGTAGACCACCACCAATGGTGTGTATAACAAGTATAGTTTTTGATTAACAATGTAACAATGTGTAGGTATAAGTGTAATAACTGGAATAAAATACATAAATAAAAACCATGTTGGGTATAAGATCCTCTTGGAAGCTCATCCGACCATACCTAATTTGGCCTAATCTAGAAGTTTTTGAACATGGTTCCTATAATTGGTTAGGGTCTAGAGAACATAACCAAGGTGTCCCAGTAAAATCAATAATGATATGATAACAAAGGTGTAACCAAGCATTCGATGTATTGATAAAAAGAGGAGAGGATCAAAGTTGATACTAAGGCATCCTTGACATTTGAGGGTCAGGCAAACTCATAGATATAAACCATGTAGTCTAGCTATATGAGTCTTAGTCTAATACAATGGGTATACCTAAAGAATTCCACTATAAAAGTATCCAACCGATTCTATGGGGCACATCCATAGTAAATCTCGGGAAAATAATGATTAGGGGTGGAGGGAAGAATCTGAGGCACCTCTTATATGGGAACATAAACCTGAATCCAATGACTACATCCAAGGATTTCTTATTTCCAGATATGAAACAAATGAATAATTCATACTATGCTAATGAATTCACATACTAGTCATACAAAGAGAGAATTCCAAGGTGGGTTTCTCCCTTGGAAACTAGCTTGATGAATTGGGATGGCCTCCTCATAGGGATCTAGGAATTCCCTTAGGAATCCAATTCCAACTCAAGTCTAACCACACCTTTACTAAGAAAAAGGTCCATAGTTATAATAGGCACCGTTTATTTATAAAATAACCAATGTCCATGTAACAACCATTCTAATGAACCATTTCCATATAAATTATCCAATTTACCCTTCAATGATAAATGATATGGGTCAAAGGTGGTTTCATACTATTTAACATTTCATTGAAAATTAATATGATACAAGTGAAACATAATTTACCAATTATAATGAAATTATTTCATCTACTTAAATTAATGAAGTCACTTAAGGGCATTGAACCAAACACACCAATAGTAATTTTGGTTGATAATATGAAAAGGTTTACATAGGAATATACATGGCACACTGAAGGGGTTTCCCATGTTGATATCATTGATATATAATTAATGAAGGGGGATCTATTAGGGAATTTAGGTTTCAATTGAGGAATCTAACTTAAGGCATATTAATTTTAGGAGAAAACATCAGTAAAAATGATATGCAACACAATGATGAAAAATATAAATGATGATAAAAGAGGAAAAGTTATTGAATACTTACCTTATAATGGTTGATGGACCCTCATCCAATATTACCTTTTTATTTGGGATATATCAGAAGAAAATAGAGAAATAGAAAAAACATCCAAAAATAGGGAATATTTGATCACATAGAAATAAAATTGAATATGGAAAGATAAACTAAGAATCAAATATAAAAGATTAAAGATCTTATCATTGGATAACCAACATGATAGAAAATGGTTTTATTGGAGTCTGGATGAGGTAGAAGCTTCAATGCCTAGTTTGGAAGGCCATTAAAGCTCTCAAGGAATGAGGGGAACTCCATGTTGAATGAATAAGAAAGTGTGGTTATTAAAATATTTAATTAAAGGAGAAACTGTAATTTTAAACTTCTTTAAATGGGTTTATAGTTTGGCCACACAGTTGGACAAACCATGCACCAACCATGTTCCAACATTGTCTAAGAGTGTCACCCCATCACATGGTTTAGTAAATAGTTAGAAAAAATCTGTGCTAACTGTGTGTTTCATTTCTTTAAAAGGTTTATAGATTTTTTTCATGGATTATGGTAATACCTTTAATGGTTTCATAAACTATGAAACTCCTCTTACATGGCCACACTATTGATCTGCTTGGTTACTACTAACCATATTCCAATCATGTGCCTTAAAATATTTCTGAAAAAACTAGATCTCTAGGCTCCAAAAAATAACCATATGCTCTCGCACCCTTCCTTAATCTCTTAGGTACATTTATAAGAACAAATCAAGAGGTTTAAAATGAAAATTAAAGGATCCATACCTCATGATAAAATCCTATATCTTAAAACATTCATCTTAAAATCAAATAGTCATCAATGAGAACTAAAAAAATCAATTTGAATTTGGAGTTTGTTTAAAAAATTGAGATCATAACACAATATATATATATTATTTCAAATATAGAAAATAATATCTTGAAAACCATGGGTTTCCTCCTATGGAATGCTAAATTTAAAATATTCAAATCTACTTTATCTATTAAAGGATATATCTATAGTTGTTCAATGTGTTTGAATTTTTGATGGTTTTTACTTCACTATTGTTTAACGATGAATCAATATGACCTCTCAAAAAGTTTCCAACTTCAGCGGAAAGAAAAATTCTATAAATATTTTCCAAAAATAAAAAATGAAAAATGATTTCTAGATTAGATTGACCCCTTAGAACCTCTATCTCAGCTCTCAAATAGGTTTACAATAACCCAAAAAAATCTTTGTATTGATAAAAAATTCCCTTCTATATCCCCATGAATTTATAGGTTTGAAAAAACATAGAAATAGAATCCACTACAATTATAATCTTCTCACTAATTAAAAAATTAGAACCCAAAACAACATTTAAATCTAAAAACTTAGAAGACTCTATCTTGGAAATTTCAAATTATACACTAAGAATGTATTTTTTAGAGTTTGTAGAAGACACAAAGAAAATGAACTTTTCAAATACTAGCTAGAATTAATCACAAAAACATCTACCTCAAAAGGAAAAAGTATTTCAAGGAAGTATACTTGTTCATATTTAATAGAATGTTGTTTTTCTGTAACACTTTTACTAGAAAACTCCCCAACTTCATAGATTTGTAAACATTCAACCATAGATGAAAATGAATCATAAAAAGTCTAGAAAAACTAAATTATATCTATGTAGTCAAATGAAATAGACTCAAATATCTTAAATTTTAAGGAATAAGTAGTTGTTTCTAGATTGGATATAGAGGAAGACTATGGAATATGTACAATATCTTGGAAACACTATTGATGAAAAATAATGGTTTTGAATTTTACAAATCATGGACCTCATTAATAAGCATCCTAATTTTATTATCAATTTTCCCAATTATCTACAATTATAGTATTGGTTTAGTTTCTAAAAAAACATGAATTAAAATATTCAATAACTATTTCATTTACCAAGTCACCAAAAATATGTTGGTTCTGCCACCTAGACTTAGATATAAATATTTACAAGGAAAAATATATAAATTTTTAACTCACCACAGAAGGAGACTATTTAAAAACATGGAACTCATATTTATCATCACTAGATTGAAGAGTAGTTTAACTTTCGAAACATCAATGATTGACCAAAAAGTGGATAATAAAGGTCTCTCTATAATGACCAGAAATTGTTTGTAACACTCTGCTTGAAAAGTAATAAAATACGTGGGAAGAGTGAAATTTCTTACATTAACTAACATATTATCTACCCTTCTTTAAGTGTAATATTCCGCCACTCCTCATTGTCTTGAGGAGTGATAGGAATGATACTAGGACTTAGGTTACACCCAAAAGACACCAAATGATGGAAATAAATTCCATGGGGATCAAGAATATTTGGGCTATGATTTTCCTTTTTTAAGATAAAACACTCAAACCACTAAAACAATAATAAACCAAACCTCTAATGGATACATGTGTACAAAAATACAACTCAAATAATAACCAAACTAATAAATCATATTAAATTATAAGAGGAAATCATATGACATACTAAATAGTCCCAAATGATTGAAAAACTAAAAAAACAAAAGTGATATCAACCAGAAGAACCCAACCTGCTAAAAGATCCATTCCATAAGCTAATACCGTATTATGAAGAAGCATCACAAAAGAGTTGATATACCCTTCCTTTAATCATGTCTTGATATATGAAATCTATAAACACAAAAAAATTCCCAAGTAGGGGGTGAACCTAAACTCAGAAGGACTTTCTTAATGATTTCCAAAATTATGCCACTAGGATAAATGTTTTTAACACATTTTACAAAAAAGTTTTTTGTAGTAATAATATTTTATATAAATTCCATAAATCTAGTTTCTATCAAAGGAATCGATAGATCATTTAAACCATTTCTCATTTGATTTAAAATATTGTTTTCCATATCCACACACACAAAGACACACACACAGAAACACAAAATCAATATTGGTGTCACTGCTGATGGTAGAACTTCACATCCATACTCTGTCCCATTTGATGGTGGTACATGATGACCATTATCCACCCCATTTGATGGTAGTACTTCATGACCATTATCCATCCCATTCAAGTCACACCCAATCATTTATTCCAATATCATTCCACGTCATTTGAATCAAAACTGTTATTTCTTTTTAAATCATTTCTAAAAAAACTTTACATGCAACAAAACAAACCATAAATTTAAAATAATCATTTTAAAATTATAAAAAACTCAATTTTCAAAATCCAATCACTTTTTACAATTTATAAGACAATACCAAAACATGATTTCTATAAAGAATAACACAATTGTTTCACAATTATTCTATTAAAATCATTCCATTAAAACTAAGGCTTCATGTTTAAATAATGTGGAGTTGGGAGAGAATTCACTTACCACATAATATTTGAAAAAATGAATAATTACACCAAACTTCTATACATCTGATCATAATCACAGTCAATTCACAAGATACAATGATATAACATAATAAAATCATTCATAAAAGATAGATATACAAATAATGGACTAGATATATGGTTCCAAAAGAAAGAGAAAAACCTTGGATATTAGAAGAATAAGGAAGAACATGCACTTACAGATGAATACATTCCTCCAATGAACATTAATTCATATATGGATCTCTTCTAAATCGAGGGGAATTGTCTCTCATTCCTTGGGAGAAAAACAAATTTGAGTTATGTGAGGATTAGGGGGAAATGTTAAAAATGATTAATTTGTGTTATATCTACTTTTTAAGGAGGGACAACTATAGACCGCATGCTTTGAAAACATGGTTATTCAACCTGTGCAGTTCTACTATCATAATGAAACACCTCATAAAGATATATGCACAGTTAGACAAAACATGTTCCAACTATGTTTTCCCCTATATTTCAATATTCACAACTTCTTCTGGGTATTCTCATGGTTTTGAAGAACTGTGCACCAACCATGTGACAACCCAGTGTCCACTATGTTCCCTTTCATGGTTTCTTAGAGATGCTACTCAGTTTATTGTAACCGTGAACAAACCATAAACCACTATAAAAGCTCCCAAAATATGAAAAAACCCCTCATAAACTCGCAAAAATTAACCTAAAAACTGCATAGACTCAATATACATGAATAAAGGGTAAGGTAACTAAAACTGAGGGTGTTAAATTAACCCCACCATTGGCCTTTACATCCTAATTAAGTATAAAACCCCCATTTTCCATGAATAGTTTAGTCCATTTCACCACTATTTATTTCTCTTAATCCCATGTTTCTTCTTAAATCTAACAATGTTTCAATAATACCTTCCCTAGACTAATTATTTCCCCATGAAATATATTCTCTAGAATATGAACAACCTATAATGGTAAAAGAATCAACATAGTATAGAACTCTAGGACAATATGATCCCATTAAATCATATTAAAGAATCTGGATGATACTTCTTTAACTGAGATACAAGAAATACATTTTGAATTGAATTAAACCTTGGTGGAAAATAAAACTGAAATGCCTCCTCACTAACTCATTCAAGTATCTCAAAAGGGTCTATGAGTTGAGGATACAACTTTTAATTATTACCAAAATGACAATTCTCAATCCTCGTAGAGATTATAAATAACATATGATAACTTATCTCAAATGAAAATGGTCATCTATGATTCTCTAGATATGATTTTCGGTGACTTTGTTCCATCTCCATTATCTTTCCAATCAAGTGAATCTTCTGTATTCTCTCTTTCCCAAGGCTATTTACAATTAGTGAAGTACCACATGTTTCCACCCAAAAAAGTGGAGAATGATAAAGATGACCATACAATGGTTCAAAAGGATACATATACATATATATATATATATATATCAATTTATGGTAACTTTTATTTTATAAGAAATCCACTAATGGTAAATGATCCTCCCATGAGACACTAAAATCAACAACACAAACACTAATCATGTCCTCCAACATTTGGGTTTTTTGTTCAAACTATCCATTAGTTTGGGGATGATAATACAGAATCATAGTCAACTTTGTTCTAAGTTCATGATACAAGGATTTCCAAAACCAAGATGTTAACCTGGGGTCTTTGTCTGATACAATTGACACTGTAACACTGTGTATCTTTAAAATTTCCCAAATATAAATTTATTATAGGTCTTCTATTGAAGTAGTTTCATGAATTAGGATGAAGTGATCCAAATTTGTAAGTCGGTCCACCATCACCAATATATAATCATGTTTCCTAACCATAATTGGTAGAGCTATTACAAAATCCAGGGATATTTTCACCCATTTCAGCATGGAAATCAGTAAGGACTACAATATACCTGTTGATTTCTTGATTCTCCACCTTTACCTAACGATAGGTGAGGCATAACAAGACATAATGTATTATTGTTATTTTTTTTCAAACCTACAAAAACTATGTTTTAAATTCTTTATACATTTCAATAATTCAAGAGTGTACAACCTATCTTGAGTGGTGGTAGGCACTAATAAGTTATTCTAGATTAGAAAAATTTATGATCATCCCATATCAAAACTATAAAAATTAATTCCTTTCTAGATTTCATACCTTAGTAGTCTCACCACCAATGAGTTTTTAGCTCATAGTTACAAAATTAATATTATATTTATGAGAAAATTTAATATGACCGAACAAATTAAGAAGAAATGAAATAGGAAAGAAAACTACAATAATAAGTTAGTCCTAGAAATCTTGATAAATATTTTCTTTGACTAAATGTTTTTTTCCACTAGTCTGAATCATATTTATCCAACGGAGCATATGAATTACTATAAAATTAATCTATAGAGTGTTCCCTTTACTCAGTTTATATTTAAAGTTGATGTCAAACATCTAGAGATATTCCATCCATTTCCACTTATTTAAATTCAAACCTATTTGTGAGAAAATGTGTTCTAATGTCTTATGATTTTTAAACACTATGAATTTCTCACCAAAGTTTTAATGATGAAAATTCCTAAAATAATATTCCAAAAAAGATAATTATATGTCGTGTTTTGGGTAGTTCTTCTAATTAAACCATTACTTCCTTGAGCCATAGAAAAAACATGATCTCACTGCATGAGAACACATCCCATCCTAGATTCCCAAGCATTACAACAGACTACATAACCCTATCTGAAATCTAGAAATGTTACCATTAGTGGTGATGTAAGTCTAAAATTAAGATTTTGGAAGGATTTATAAATTTTTTTTGTTCCATTGGAAATTAATTCCTTTCATCATAAAATATTTTATTGATGATAACAAACATAAAAATCACGTAAAAAAATTATGTAGTATCCCACCAATACAAGTAAAATAAGTATATCAATGAAATTATTTGGTGGATACTAAGTGATAATATCTCCTTTCTTTTCTAGATCTAATGAAACCCCTTTTTATGAAATGACATGTTCAAGGAAACATTCCTCTTGTATCCAAAAATCAAAATTTGATAACTTGGAATATAAAAATTTTTCTTACAAGATTCATAACACTACAACTATTTGTTTCTCATGACCAAATTTTTCTTCAAATAGACCAGTATATCATCAATAAACACCACCAAAAAGGAATTAGATACCTATGAAATATTGGATTCATCAATTACATAAAGAAATATATTGAATTAGAAATACCAAAATGAATAACTACACACTCATAATGGTAATATATTATTTTTAAAGCTATATTTGGAATTCTCTCCTAAACTAGAAATTACTGATATCCTAAATGTATGTCAATTTTTGAAAACCATTGTATTCTCATAAATTGATAAAATAGATCATCAATTCATGGAATATGATACCAATTCTTTATACTAACTTGGTAAATCTTATGATAATATACACATATCCTAAGAGTTACATCCACCTTCTTTATAAGAAGAACTAATACTTCCTATGGAGATGTGCTCGGTTGAACGAACCATTTTATTACCAACTCTACCAACTAAAAACTAAATTACCTATTTTTTTTGGTTATATTCGATCATATGTAAATGAAATTTGACCGGACCTAGGTAGTAGATTAATTATAAACTCTAATTCTATTTTCAGTGGAAACCTAGAGAAATTGTCATAAAAACATCAGCAAACTAACCAAAAATATTTAGAAAATATCAATTCCCAATATCATCCACATATACCAGTGTAAAAACTACCAACTGATTAGATATTTTTACAACCAATGGTACCCAAAGTACTACTTTACTTGAATTTACAAGCCAATATACTCTAAAGATATTCTAGATTCCATCTAGAGTTTTGAAATTATCTTTTCAAGCAAGACAATCAATATTGACCTTGAATGTTATCAACCAATCCATTCACAAGAAAAATTCATATAAATCTCTCTTAAACACTGAGAAATACCAAATAAAATCATCCTTATCGATAGTTGTAGAACAATATTTACACATAAAGTCTTGACTTATATTTGATTAAGAGGAGTTTGAAGTTTCATCATATAAGGAATCATATCAAAATGAAAAACCGTATTACCAAAAACAAGAGATGAAATTAATGAGTGGAACACACCCCATATAAAAAAAGCATGAATAAGGGTAAAATTCAAAAGAATCACACCTATCACCATTGAAGAACCAAATTAATCATCCACAATCATTTACTTAGATACATACAATTTCTTACCCACTGCACTTTTCTCTTCATTACCTTATTGTGGTTTTACTAGTTGAGGATTCAGGGTGTTCCTAGAATCACCTTTTCTAGATCTATTCTAATTGATGAGAATAATTATTTGCACTCATCCAATTGAAGCATAAGACCCTAGAGAAACATGAGATGTGCCTCTAGAACCTGACCTTTGAGAAATCAAACAATAACATTAAATATATCCTATATTTTTTAAGTTGAGATAAGTAGTAATTGGTGATGTAAAATCTTTCTTGATGTGATCTAGTAAACCACACTAAAAATATCTTGACTTACTTTTGGGTTTTGGAGGACGATTTACTAATCCCATGGTCTGATTCTGAGGTGTCCCACCACTATGGAGTAGGTTCTCCCCTACTTATTTTTCATAGAATTAGTTTTCCCAAAGGGTTAAAAATTCTCCACATAACTGTATTTCTGAGATATTTCTTTCTTCCTCTATCACTCTATTGACCATTCAGTTATAATCCATAAAATAGAGAAAAAAATATTTTAACAAATATCTATCCTCAAACCCAATTAATATGTGTTCTTTAAAGGATGTACTTGGAACAACTTATTTGAAAAAACATAATAAATTCATAAATTTAGTTGTATACTTTATAACTAAGAGATTATATTATTTGAAATTAAAAAGTACATTATTCTTTAAATATGAAGGTTATGACGATGTAATTTACTATTATAAAATTCTTCAAAATCCTCACATGTCATGCCTTTGTTCAATTTAGCCTGAATTGCTAATTACTACCAGTAGTGTGTCAATTCCCCCAAAATATACATTGCTAACTTTACTTCCAAATCTGTCGGCATCCCAAGGAAATCAAAGATTCGATGTATCCTATTGAACATGACTCTTACTTTATCCAACTTATAATCCCCCTAAAAGAAGGGTGGATTCTTATTTTGGAACTGAACTGCATGGTCCACTTTCCATGTTTCATCATTTATATTACCCTTATTTATTTCCAAGAAATATAGGACAATTATTTGAACAAGCTTTTGGTTTACCTCTGTACTTGGTGCAAGAACATTTGCAGTAGCCTCTTTTGGTTGGTTTCTATGTTGCATACCTAATTCCATTCATTATAAAAAGATAAAAAATCCATTTTTTCTCACTCATTAGCAACTGAATTCATATAAATTTCATTCTATCCCATAAACACACATCACAACACAACATTCCACAATTAAACTATGATCATCATTTTAATAATTCTTGAACATACTCAAACCATTCCTTTCAAAATCAATGATTTTCACTATTTTAAAAAATTATCAATTTTTTCCATTTCATAATGCATTTTAAAAAAAATGAAAAATTTAGACCTATTTATAAGTATTAACATCAATTAATATCATGGAAGATGTTTGGATAAACCCATGGAGATGATGTGACAACTCACCTAGAAGTGTCTTAAAACACTTATCTATTTAAACAACCTGGTAAATTTTTTTTCAAAATGAAGTGGTTTACATTTCCTTTTCTATGATCTATATTTTAAGTTATTCAAATAATAATCCCTAAAACTATCCAAAGAGATAGACTAATACTATTTCAAACTCTAAATCCAAACAAAACTGAAACAATTTCGTATGTTAATAACCAAACAATGGTGATTCCATTTGTACCAAAATGATTTTTTGATCGAATTAATTTGGTACAATTTTTATTAATAATATATTTAGATTAACTAAGACTAATAGAATTTGTAAAATATCACGTCTACTCATTGGGTTGAGGAATTACATGGGATATACTTGTCCTTTGGTGATATCCCAAAGACATGAAGGGCTGGTAATAAATTCCAAGGGTCTCAAGAAAATTTGGGGCATGATTTTTCCTTTAAAATATGAAACCTCCAAACCAATAAAAAATAGACAATGAAACCTTTAAATGATGAATGTGTAAAAAAAACAAAACTCAAAGAATAACCAATCCAATAAACAAAATCAGAGGACACACATAAACCCAAAGTCATACTCAAGAGTACCAAATGACAAAAAAACTCAAAAATCCAAAGTGAAATCAACTAGTATAACCCAATACACTAGAAGATCCACTCCACATGAAAAATTCATGTTATCAAGAAGAATCACTAAAAAATTGTGATACCTTCCCCTTTCCTGTGTCTCAATAGATAGAATCTACAAACACACAATAGATCCCAAGAAGTGGGTGATCTTAAACCTAGTAGGATTTTCCTATTTCCTTCCCAAATACTCCATTAGGAATAAAATTATTATAGAGTTTATTATAATAGTTTTAAGGAGTAAAAATTGTTCATATAAAATACATAAACTAGTTTTCCATGGAATGCATTAAAAAATATTTTAAACCATTGCTCATTTGATTTGGAATAATATTTTCCATTTCCACTCACACAACCACACACTTATACATATACTCAAGTTTTGTGTCACCATTGATGATGGAACTTCACGTCCATAATCCATCCCATTTGATGGTGGTAATTCATGACCATTATCCATCCCATTTTATATTGGTACTTCATTATCATTATCCATATCATTCAAATCACATTCATATGTTTATGAAAACATAATTCCAAGTAATTTAAATAAAAAAATTCTTTCTTTTTAAATAATTTCAAAAAATAAATTACATGGATCAACCCAAACCATAATTTTAAAATTATAAAAAAGAGATTTTTCCAAAAAAACCACTTTCCAAAATATTAAATCCAATACCAAAACAATATTTCTATCAAGAATCACAAAAATATTTCACAATAATTTCAAGAAATTTTACCATTAAGACTAAGATTTTACATCAAAATAAAGTAGATTTGAGAGGGAATCCACTTATCTCAAAATGGTAATAAAAAATTAATAACAATGCAACAATTCTCTAGATGTGATCCCAAATCATGTTCCCTTAACTAGATCCAACAAAATAACATTATAAAATCATTAATAACACACAGAACTAACCATAAAAACTAGATATACGGTTCTAAGAGGGAGAAGAACCTTGGATCTATGAAAAAGAGGAATAAAAAGAACTTTCTAAAAAATTTGGGCCTTCAAATCAATTTCATCTATCGAAATATCACTCCTAGATCAACGTGATTCATATATCAAGTAGTGGGAGAAAAAGTAATTTGAGTTACATGAACGTTAATGAAAAAATAGGGACCACATGATTAATTTGGTTTAGATCTACATTTTAAAGCATTTAAACCATATTGCACATGATTAGGCCACAAGGTTTTCAAACCATGTGCTAACCATGAATTTATACTTTCTTAATGCCACATCCTATATAGTTGTCTCACACAGTTAGAAAATACATAAACCATAGATGTTTTTACCTTTGTATCACAATTTATGGTTTCTTCTTGGAATTCAAATTTGTTGGTCAAACCATGTGAAAACCACATGCCTTCCCAATGCCAAATATATTACCTTACAAATTTTCATAGAGATGTTATATAGTCTCCACTCATTGCACACAAAACATAAACCTCCTTAAAAGCCTATAAAACATTCCTAAACCACTCATAACCGCATGAAACTTAACCTGAAAATTGTATATACTTAGAATACATGAATAAAGGGTGTTATAAATGAATATATAAGTGATATAATAAGGATAATAATGTTACCTATCATCCAAATACAAAGAAATAGAAGTTAGATTCAATTATTTAAGAACCAAATTTTGAAATGTGGATTAATTCATCAGATTGATGCCATATCCGGTGTCAAAAAGACAATTTCTTCCCTAAATTTCTATTATTATACAAGAAATGGAAAATTTTATAGGGTCTTTTAATTTTGGAGGTAACCATTTATGAAAAATTTCACTATAATCCCTAGTGATATTAATAGTTATAAAATCTCCCAAAATTTTCTTATTTTATAAGAAAATTTTAAGAAAATTTTAATTGGATAGAAACCTATTAATGGAATATAGAAATGTAATGTTAAGGTTTAAGGTCCTATATATCAGAATGAATTTAAAATAGTTAGGTGCATTACTCTTTTTAACTTTTTGAGGAACAGGGATGGGAGGGGAATAATTTTTCCAAAGAGGATGATGATTCTCCTCACCCTGAAACCTTACTTATTTCCTTCACTGACTAGTAACAAATTCATTTTCCTTTTTTATTTTTATTTTTTAGTTAAATATTATCAATTTTGTTTATTCTTGACCATGTTGTCGATATTTCTAGATTTGGAATTATCCATTTTTGGCTTAAAACCATCTGTTTCATTAGTTTCTTCTTTCCTATATTGTTCCCTAATTAGTTTTTGAGTTTTTATACCTAAATTGGTTTTTAAAACCATCATATTTTAACTTAGGTTTTTCTTAGTTTTTATGAGAAACTTACCTTTTTATCTTCCACCTACATCCCTAGCCATTGGACCTATTTGAACATGAAAATTATTAGTTCTATACTATTGTGCATCTACCTTAGATATCAATTTACTAACTAGTATATCTAAATAATAATCAGAAATTTAAGGGCCAACATTGTTTTGAAATTGATTCCTGGGATGATTTGAGTATCCAAAGGAAACAACTTGTTTTAAAAACCCTTATTTTCTCTAAGATAGATTTGGTTGATTTTTGTATCCAAAATTATATTGATTAGAGAAAGGGTGATTGAAAATATGATGTCTCTCCCTAAATTTGAAAAATTTGGCACACTCCTCAGGATGGAAAAGATATCAAAATTAAGATAATATTTCTGAGTACAACCATACATCACACATTGACAACACTATTATATAAAAACTTTATCACCAAAAATAATAGCTTAGGTGTTTATTTTAGCAATATGGATTTCTCTATTCCAAGATCTTTTTTGCTATGATTTTGGGACAATTTATCTATAAAACATTAATTTCATCTATGGTTAAATAAGAAAAATATTCATCACAAGATTGATTAATGAGATTCTGATTGTATGGTGTAAGAGAATTATCGAAGGTATCCATAAGTAGATGGGTAATGAAATAGTGATTCTGAAAATATCTTCGTAAGTCTCTAAACCTATCATAATACTTATGAAGAAGTTATATCTAATCTTAAAAAAACTAGTTATTTTATGTCTCAACTCAATTTTGGTATTTTTGGGATATAACTTAGTGATGAAATCATTCAACAACTCATACCATATATCAAAAAATTCCTTATTAATGTTTTAAAACCTGATCAAACCCTCCCATTTATATATAATGGAAGAAATTACAATCTCAATTATTTCTTTATCATACCTCATAGAATTAATTTTTTGGATAGAACCATAAATATCTATAATGAAAGATAAATAGTATTTTGTGGGAACACCTTTAATAGTTAGAAACATGGGAATGAATGTTTTCTTAAATTCATAATTCCTAAACTTATAAGAAAAACTTATTAATAGCATAATAGTTGAAACCATTAGAAATTGAAAATATTAAAGTCAAGGCCTCTTAGGGGATGGTATAATGGGTTGTGGAACATTCATGTTTTGATTTTCATCTCTTCCTAAATATAAATTTTTTAAATTTTCTAATTCAGTTTTATTTTTCTTTAAGGTAGAACAAAATTTTAGAATTTCAAATATTGGAGATTAAATTTTTAACTTAAGCACTCTTGTGTGTATCTAAGATCAATAGATTCAAAATTACATTCAAAACACATAAAATAATTTTCATAACTTTTAGTTTCATTTATATATTATTTTTTTATTTTTTATTTTAAAAAATGTTTTTTTTTTATTTTTTGGCATGTTTTTTATCCTAGGAAAGGAGGAATAAATTTAAATAGTGGAATTCATTAAATATGATAAAATTATTTTTTAATAACTTACTAACTACTTAAAATATGGTAAGTAAGAGTATCAATTCCACATGGAAGGCTATTATAAATGAATGTGCAAAAAGAAATAAAAATAAGAAAAAAAATAAATGAGATGATGTAATAATGATTGTGATAAGTTATCAAGAAAACTATTTGTTAAAGAGAGACTACGGTAGGGAAAAGGGAATGAGTTAAGAAACATGAAAATTGATAAAAAAGGGCTATCAGACTGGTTTTAATTGAGTTAAACATAATCTCTATTATACTCTATTTAGTTGCAATTATTTAATTTCTTTAAGAAAAGGTAATGATCTACTGATATATCACTTTAGTGTGTAACAAATCTTGTAGATCTCTCCTCTGTGATGATATCTCATTGATTACTCAAGAGAAAATTTGTTCTATTGTAAAGAAAATAACATTTACCTATTAAATTTTTTGTTACTTTAGTAATAGTTTAAGAGTTTATAATTTCACTAATGTCACATATTAGTCCTTTGATTAGCATAGAAATGATACTCATAATAAATGGAAAAAAGATCATTGATCTTTAATTATATTAAATATTTATTTTAACCATAGATACTTTTTCTTATAAATATTAACTCATTTAAATATTATTTGTCTTATTTTATTTAGCTAGTCATGTTCAAAATGAGAAAAAATATATTCAAAAAAACATTTAAAGATATTTAAATAGAGGAAGAAGATAAAGAGGAAAGTATATTCCCTTAAAGATTATCTTTTGGCTCAAGCTCGAAGTCTTCTTCCTTCTCCTCGGAGTCTCCTATTCTAGTCGCTAATTATTTGTTCTGTGTGCTTCAGTGAATGATAGATTGTGGATTACTATTACCCCTCAATCCTATGTGCAATGATCTATTTTTATTCCTCCATAGATCATTCATCCTCAACCACCTTTAAATCTATGTTTTCCTCATTATTAAACTTGTGGCCCCTTTTACTATCATATGTCACCCCTACGTAACTCAAACCAAACTCTTTGAGAAAACTCTAATAGACCCACATGAACTATATTTTATTAAAAAAACTCCTAGACAAGTATCCAAGATCAAATGAAAATTTTAAGGATACTTGAAAATTATATATGATTCACCAACACTCAAATTTAGCCTTTGAAAACTATTTATAATTCTTATACAGGCTTAGTCCTAAGTGTTCAATCACTAACCTGAAAAATAAGGCCAAAATATCATTTTTTTACTTCCAAACCAGACATAAATTTGTGATTGTGGATATTTTATTTTGAGTCCTCGTATGGAATGAGTGTCAACTCTACCAAGTATATCCAATATCAATCTAATTACTCCATCAAAACAATGTGCTTACCCAAATAAAGATACTTTTTAACTAAAATATTCAAAATCTTTACTAGCCCAGTATGGTGACTTGGATTCCTCACAAGAAAATTATTTAACAAATAACATTCACAGTTGTAAAAATTAAAAATGAAATAATAGGGCATTCCAAGTCCCCATCATATTCTTCTACCAGTTCTATAAATAAGAACAAATATATCCATTAACGAAAATAATCTCCTGATCGGGCTCAGATGGGGAGACTTTATCAGTTGGGAAAGTTTCCAATCATCACCTATTTCAATCAGCATTGAGAAAAAAATATTCAATGTTGTGAAAATCATCACCATATAGGACTAATACCTCTATCAATGAATCTATAATAATTAATTTCAACCTCATTAAGTTGTGGTTTCTTTAATATCACAGTGCTAGTATATAGTTATATTCAATTACAAGCTTTTGGGTTTGGATTCTAGTATTAATTTGTCAACTTCGATAAAAAATACTCATTGAAAATTATAAAACAACTTGTGTGTGACAACTTAATCTAAAAATACAAAAAATTAAAGAACCAAAGTACCATATCCTTCCACTAGAATATAAATGATCGAACCATCCAGAGAACTAAACTTTTAAGACCAAAAAACTAATCACATATCTAAAATTATATAAGAAGATTTTGAAAATATAATGAAATCTTATCCATTAGAAATTAGTTTAAAAACCTCAGTGTGAACCCATATTCATATGCATAAAATAAAACAATTTCATGAAGATTATTTGGTCTTATTCCTTACAGATCATATTTAGTGATCTTTTATATTAGGTGGTATGGATTTTCATCCATCTTCTATAATATAAATAAGTATATTTTATAAAAATTAATTTTCTAATAAAGTTTTCATCATATCCCATAACTTTATGAAAACCAATGATCCCACATCAATATAATCATGGTTAACCCCCCACCCAATTTCATCTTCATCAGTAACCACAACACTCAATACAACCAATAATCAACACATTAAAGGCTCAATCCATTCATTTTAAAAGATTTGAACTCCTCAAAATGAAAAATTCCATTCATTAATCCCTATTCATTAGTATTTGATCCTCCCAGTGATTTTATTTACCTGAATCATCCATTCACAAAACTTATTCAAGCTTTAATCTGCCCACAAAAATCATTATATCTTCTCAAGTGCACAACATTTTCAATTGTAGGTTGAGTTCAGTTCAAGTGTAACTGGGTTACTATCCTTCAATCATCTTAAACTTCAACCAGTGTTTCCCTAATATCTTTATCATTTATAAAGGGAAACATAAGTTCCCTTCTCATAGTAGGTTAAAGAGACACATAAGGTATGTTTACTCAACACATGATCACTTGAGTGATAATGAGAGCTTCATCATGCGGTAGGTATAAGTTGACCTCTTTAAGTGACTTCATTAACAAATATCGTCACTTCAACTTCTACCATGCAGTAAGTATAATTCCTAAGGCACAATCAATTTTGTGACAATGGGCTTGTAGTAGTTCCTTTCTCTTACAGTCAGTAGGAAATTTATGGGTGTAATAACATCCTAATTTTCACATGTGGTCCACAAACTGACCATGGGAGTGTCTTGTGGTATGCTTTACCTTTTCCATATTTTCACTTGGAACTCCCACTTAATTGACTGCATCCCTTTACACGAACACTTCATGTAGCCATGAAGTCACTATACTGACTCCATCAACTCTACACCTAAAAAATAAAAAATAAAATCCAATAAAGTAATATCAAATTACAAAAAACATAAAAAATTAAATTAAATAAAAATAAAAACAAATATAATTTATTTATATACTAAAAAAATGAAAGAGAAAACTATTGAACATAAAAATTAACTTTAAATATTTAAAACTATCATTTCATAAAATGTTAAATGAATAAAAAGTTAAAAGAATGGTAGACCATAATTTAAACTAAAAACAATAAAAAATATATCTTATAATAATTACTCATTAAAATATAGATTAACAAAATAATAAAAAGAACCAATATAATAAATATTTTATCATAAATGTAAGAGTTTTAACAATTCAACCAAAAATTACCAATACTATAAAATTAATAAATTAAAAACATTAATTTGATAATAAAACACAATTAATTCTAATAAATAATGTGTAAAAAGTAAAGAAATAAAGGCCACATCAAAATTAAATTTAAATATTTCTTCCCCTATTGTCTCATTATGATTATTAGATATATCAAATAGATGTCATTTTTTTTAGTAATAATTTAGTCTACAACATGCATATGATACAACTATATGGTTTGAATGGTCCAAATGAGCCTACTAAGGTTTACATGCTTTAATGGTCCATTTATGGATTGAATTAAACTAATTATAGTTAGGATATTTAGTTTTAAGATGTAATCCAAGAGATTTGTTTCATTAATAATGAAAATAATTCTAGTGTATATAAATAGGTTATTTAGAGTGTTATTTCATTTTTGGTATTGTATTTGGATGATATAATCCTTATTATTAATGATGTCCCAAATTTACATTCTATAAAGATATGGTTAGGAAAGTTCTTCTCGATTAAATAAACTACTGAAGAAACCTAATTAATATGTATTACGATCTATAGTGATAGATTGAATAAGATTATTAGACCGAGTTAAGACATATATATATCAATATAGTGCTAAATAGGTTTATCATGGAAAACCAAAAGAATGGGTTTTTACCAGTGCTAAATGGAACATATCCTATGATGCATCATAATCATTGTAAAGAGTTAGATAGGATGAAAAATAATTCTTATACATCCACTATAGGATCTATCATATGTTCTATATTATATAATTCTCTCAATTTTAATTATTATATAAGAATTATATGTTTATAAAAACCCAATCATGGAGAGATTCACTGGATTACTAAAAAGACCTCAACCCTTGTATCCTAGAGTCGGCGGTTACTTTATCACAATGGCATAACAAATAAGGAATCAAATCCAATTGGACTGAATAATTTAGTAGTCTTGGTAAACTAGATACATACTTGAATTTCATATTACATTTTACAAAATTAAATATGATTTTTTGTTTTATAATTCTATTATCCCCCTTAGCATATCCCTATGTATTAATCATAAAAAATTTATTGGTATCATGGGAAAATAAAACACCAGAAAGGGATGAGACCAAATGATTAGTAAGGGTATGAATATAGAAGAATATATCATGAATAAATAATCATAATCAATATGGAAAGGTAAATAAATAAAACACATACTATTTAAATAATAACTTGAACATAATATGTTAGGACTATATGATAATCAAATAAAACCATATAAATAATCACTTGATCTTGAAAATTATCCATAGATATTTTGACTAATAAAATAATCACATGGATATTAATAACTGATCTCATAATGAGGGTATGCATATTTCTAGACTTATGAAACATATTTTCAAGACCTTTCATAGTACAATGTAATACTATGAGTAAAAACCCATTTAATTTGGCCAACTGATTTGTCTCATGGGTGATGTTGATTCATCAATGATCTATGTAATTATAGGCCCCAAAATTTAAATAACATGGCCAATTAATTCCTCATATTAAAGGGTTGAAACAAGATAAAAATACATTCAAATTGGAAAACCAACATATGAAATGGTAATACTTTCTATAATCAATAATCATAAACTATCTAGAGTAATGTGGTAAATGGTAACAAAATAGTACACCTCGAGTCAGAATTATCATATACCATACATAAAAAAATAAGGATGAAGTAATTAAAACATATCCACTGGGAAGAATTATTAGAATGTGGGTTTTTTGGTTGATGAATAGAAATTACAAGAAAAGATCTACAAAAATTATTGAGGAAAATAACATATTAACTTTGAAAACAACCCTTTATAAATAAAATTTCAAAAAAAAAAGAAATTTTATTAAAAAATAAAATTTGAAACTTATAAAATAATCTTTAAAATATTGAGTTTTTATGATGGTGAGAAATTCTGTTAATGTCATACATGTTAAACAAAATTTTCCTTTCACATTTTTAGAAAAATCAAGACAGACCTTATTTGGAAAATGATATAGAAATTATTTTAATTATTTTAAAAATTAAAACATGGGTAAAATTTTCTTTAATAAATAATTTTTATAATGTTAAAATATTTTTTAAAACATTTTTAGAAAACATGGATTTGGATGAAAAATGATTTTTGATCGAAGTGAGAAATAAAGTCTGATTTTCTCAAAAAACTATTAATAATTTTAAGTATCAAAGAGAGGTAAATGGTAATATTAATTAAAAAATATAATTAATTAATATAGTAGAATAAAATATAAATATTTTAATAAATATCAAATAATTCCCAAAATGGAGACTTAAATTCAAATAATCTTGAATATTGATGAGATTGTGAAATTTACCCATACCATTGTGGTAATGTTTGATTCATAAATTGCATGAAAGGAATAACTTAAAATGAAAATTTAAATAAGTGAATATAAATATATTCAATATATAACATATCAAAAAGTGTGTTATATACACCAAAAAAATAAATAAGTGGTGAATATGACATATGTCTCACAAAAGTAAAAGTGAGATGAGAAACCCTGATTTGAGGTTCAAATTTATTTGTATGTGTATGAAACTACTATATAATAAATATATGTTTATTATAAATATTTTCTGGATCCATAATCATATATCTCATAACATATATGATTTACTTATAGTTTTTTTTGCTCTGTTTATCAATAAATCTTTATTAAAATTATTTTTGTGTGATAATTGCTTTATTTTTCAATATGCTTTGGTTTGGTAATTTCTAAAATTTAACTTTGATCAGGTTTAAGTATTATACATAATTTCAAAAATGATATAAAAATAATATGTATACATTAAATATGTATTTATATTAATCAATAAATGGTAGATATTGAAAATGGATTACATCATTCTTAGACCCAGTAGGTTGTACGTACGCATGAACACAGTTTCCATTTTTCTCAATGGATGAAATGAAAGGAAAATAAATATTAATTAAACATTAATGAATCCATATTTTTTCCATATATATAATTTATATAAATAAAATATACACTTATTACCATCCAAGTATAAATAAAATGAAAAACATTTCACATCACTATGTAGATGCAGAATTCCACATGTATGCACGAGTGTCATTATTATTTTCCAATAGATGGGAAGTTATTAAGTCAGATGTGATATTACATTTATATAATTATGGTTATTTCATAAATATATCATATATTCCTTAACATTATCTTTAGTACCCTTCATGTAAAGTGTATGTTAAAAATGATTCACATCGCTTCATGAGAAAGTTGTCTGCCGTACACACGAGTGACATTATCATATCCCCCAAAAAATTGAATGAAAGAAGGTATATGTGATATCATAATTATATAATTATAATAATTTCATAAATATAATATATTTTCAAATCTTCATTATATCAATCCTTGATATGTGGTGATGGTGAATGAATGACATCAGTTCGCGAGGAGGTAGCCCACCGTACACACGATCAATGGTTTCATTTCCCATTTGATAGAAGTGGATATAGGTCTGGGTTATTAAATTAAAATAATATAATCCCAGTATATAGTAGATATTTTTTATGTTATAATATTTTAATTAGGGTTTTAAAAGGTTTAAGTAGAAATAACAAAAATACACACATTTAATAATTTTACCTCTTCTTCGGAGAGCCTCTTCAGGTTTATACTAAAAGCCTTCATAGAAGGGATTCTAAATCAAAATAAGGAATCTAGGATTTTTTGTGGTTATTATAGAATAAATTTGTTATGTTATTGGAAAATAAAAAGATTTTATAAGTTTGATAGAGAGAGGATATGTGGTGGCCTTTTATAAGTGGGGGAGAGGATACACTTTGAATTTTTGAAAAAAAAGAAATATCAACATTTTTTCCATGCCAAAATACTCCAAAATGGGTAATTATATAACATTAGATAATATAATTTCTATATATATCTATAAAAAAGTTTTTTACAATTTTATAGGTCATTTTAATCCCTATATTCTAAGTTTAACCATGGTAAACCTGTTTATACCTTAACCATAACAATTAATTTTTACTAGGTTTACTATTCATTATGGTAAAAAATTATGTTGAACTTATTAGATAATATTAATTATTATTATTAGAAATATGGAATTAATTTTTCAAAATTTAATAGGCAGAAGTGGAAGTATTTATTTTAAAATTTATTCCACAAACATGATGAAAAAGTGGTTTTCATGAAACATAATTGATAAGGAAAAATGATATTATAGTAACTATATGAATACAAATAATAATTATAAAAAGTTAAAAATAAAAATACAAAAATATATAATATATAAATTTAATTTAATTGATTTCCTATTAGTATTTAATTTTTTAATTAAAACGGGGGAATATTATACACATTTATATAGTTTTTAGAAAAATGTATTTTTAAAACCAAAAATAGGATTTACAATAAAATATAAAATAAGTTGATTAAAACTCAATTAATTGGATTAAATATAACTAAATAAATATTATTTTACATTAAATGCCAAAGATCCTATACCCTAGTGTTACAGGCTCCTGCTTGGCATCCAAAAAGACCTAGGATCAAATCCGGGAAGGGACTAATTTCCAGGGTACTATTGCAGCACTGTAGTAGTGGAGACATTGTAGCGGCAGATGCAATGTAGAAAGAATTGTAGCAGTGGAAGTACTGTAGCAGGCACTGTAGCATCACAGGTACTATAGAAGTACTATTCACCAAGGGGCCCTTTGGGCCAAACAAATTGGCTTTAAAGCCTAGTATTCAGGCTACCTGGCCTTGGGCCTTCATGCTATGTAATGGGTCTCCCTCTACCCAGTCTAAAGAGGTATTTGATTTAAATATTAAAATTATTCTTCGGCATCAACCTTAAAAAAACTTATTTTACTTTAAATAAAACTCAAATCATAATGGTAGTTTTAAATTTGTTAGTTTAATGATTGTGTTACAAAAATTAATATTTTTCATTATTCACTGAAAAATCTATTTTTTTATGAAAAATCCCAATATGTAACCCTAATTAAGATATTAAATTATGAAATAAAAAATTAAATCATTTTTTAAAATAATTATTTTGTAAGTGGTAAAAATGAATTTTAAATTTTCTGCGCAAAGAGTCACTAAACAACCTTTTGGAAAAATACAGTTTTCAGAAAATAGTTCGTTTTATTTCAAATGGTTCTTATTTTATTCATAATCAATAGATTAATATTGATTTTCTTATACATATTGAAACCATAAAATTTTCATAATTTATTTACTCATATTAATACCAACTAATTTAACATCTTGTTTTTAATGGTATTCTATATTATGGTTCATTCAGAAATGAAAGTACTAAAATATCATTTTTATATAAAGATATTTTAATTTGGGTTGTAGAATTAATTTTCTATATAAACTAATAACATAAGGAAATATACTTAATTCAAAAGTATAATTTCATCTTTTAATAAAATTTCCCCCATAATATCTTTTTTCACTTCAAACGAAATGATGGGTACTCAAGATGAATTTTTCTTGTCATATAAACTAAAATCAAATTCTAATGGATTACATGATTCCAAAAGATGGTATCAAGGTATTATTAATATCTTTAGACATTAAGAAAACCTAGGATATTAATGTTAAATTTAAAATATTTCAATACCTTGATCACCGTAAAACTATAATTAAAACTTGAATGTTTTCAAAAAATATTTTTCTATTTATTCCATAAATTAAATCTCAAATTATGAAATTTATTCCATAATTCCAAAAATATAGTAAACAACATAAAATGTAACATAAAACGTCCATTCAATAACCAATTTCATCGTAAAAAATACAATAAGAAACATTTTTATTGTTCTCATCTCAACATTGGGAGCCTATTAAGGGTTATCTTCTCTCAAATATGTGTCTTTCCAAAAATATCATCTTTCCATTGAATCAATTTTTGTTCTCATTAATACCATTTTATGTATTCTTTTAAATAATTTAAGAAATACTAATATAGTAAAATCATTATATATTAAATGATTCTCATTACTAGAATATCTTTTATAAAATAATCATATTACATAATTATTGAATACAAAACAATTTAATCATTCCACTTCGTCTATAGTAATAGAATAAGATCAACTGTGACCCCGTATATTATTTTATGGTATATTCCCTTAATAATTGGGGTATTTATTTTCATAGTTCCCCATTTCCTTATAGTTAAATCATTACACATTAGTTGTTTCTTTCTTTCCATTAAAATCACGAGCATGATGGTCTTTCTATATACAATAGTTGAAAACTCCCATCCTTTTCAAGAATGTTCCAGGGTGATTCCTTCCCAAATTACACATGTGGGGAAATAATTCATTCCTTTATTCCCCATATTTTCATATTTATATAATATAATATTTTTATAATATCCTAATATTTTTATAAAGTATTTTGTTCTTATTTTTTTGAGGACCATTCATTACATTAGAAAAACACACTAGTAGGGATCGTAAAGGTATATTGACTTTAAAAAATTAAAAACATAAACCACTTGTTCATAAGAGTTCTATATCATCTCCCACTTAGTTCCTCATAAATATAAACCTTCTTATCCATATCACACATAATACCTATCATTATAACCTGGGGAAAATAAATATAACAAATGATGAGTTAAGACACCCTATAAGTGTAAAAAAAGGAAACAAATAAACATAATAGGATACTAATAGTATGAGAAAATGATAATAACATATGAAAACCATAGCCTATATATCAAAGATCAAAATATTATGTCATGTATTAGAACTTAATAAGACATGAATATTAAGGAAATAAAATAACATAAGCTATTATACCATAGTAATGGTATAAGACATAGATTTATGATATACAAAGAAGCATAAAAATTTATTTCTATTATAGTAAAGGATCATTTCCAAGTATATCATAGTGGAATTGGTTCACTCACCAAACCATCATAGTAAGAAGGGTTCACTCTCAATACTGTCATAATGGAAAGAGTCCCTTAATTAATTTTGTTCACTCCTCATTTTCGTCCCGTTTATCTAATAATACTTTAATATTTATCTAATGCATTTGCGGGACATATAGGTCCCAATCTTCACATAATGAAAATTATATATATTTGTGCCACAAGATCATAAAAAATTAATCATATCAGGACCCATGAAAAGAATTGGGCTTTGTAAATCATTCATCATATCAGAACCAATGAAAAGAAATGGGTTTGGTGAAAAATTTAATCACCAAATAACCCCTAGAAAAAAATGTTTCATAAATACTTTTTCATCATAAATATAAATTATCTAGATAATAAATAGAGATATTATAATTGGATAATATCCTTGATAAATCTAAAGTTACATCAAAGGATTCAATATTATATAGAAAATGATTTTGAAATATTACTTGCAACATTTCTTGAGAAAAATACCCTTTACACTTTGAAAAATACCTTTTATAAGGCAAAATATTTTGAAATCCTTTTCTTTGAAAATAAACTTTAATATTTATATAGAATTATTTAGAGATCATTTAAAATGTATCTTCAGGAAAATATACTTTTCATTTTGTTTTTTTTAAAATAAAACATTTTAAAAATAAATTTTCTTTGAAAAAAACCTTTTAAACTTTTAATGTAATCATTAAAACATTAGGTCATCATGATAGAAGGAGATTTTGTTTATATTGTTCATGTTAAAAGAAATATTACTTTCACATTTTCAGTAAAATAAAAATAGAAATTATTTAGAAGATGACTTGAATATTACATTTAATTTTTTTAAAAGACTAACATATGAAAAATGTCTTTAAAATTTTTTTTTTATAATTTTAAAACATTTTTATATTTTTTTAGAAAACATGGATGTGGAAGAAAATAGGTTTTCAACCAAAGAGATAAATAAAGACTATTTTTATTAAAAAAATATTTCACTCGATATAATCCTATAATAGAGGAAAACTAATTAAAAACAAATATTCTACTTTAATAACCAAAGGAGAATAAAATAACTAAGTTTCTTGAGATATTTATCATAATATTTTATTATTTTAAGTATAAAAATAAAAAATCTGGATAAATTATGATATTGTATCATAAAACCCTTACCACTTTGCTAACATTGAATCCAAATAACCATAAATTATTAAAATCAAGTGAAACATTAAATATTTTTAAAATTACTATATTCATGATATAATATGTCCAAGAGAAGTTTATACACCACATAAAAAAGAAAGGTGCATAACATATCTTATGTCCCAAAGAAGGGAAATTGGGACAAAAATACCATAGATTAAGTCTCAAATTAGTTTATAAACATTTTAACCTCTAGTATAATACAAATAATTTTATTATAAATATATTATATAACCATTATCACATGTATCATACTATATATTATTAAATTATGGCTTTTTATACCCAATCTATCAATAATTCTTCGTTTAAATCGCATTTCGGTTTTCCGTGTATATCTTGGTTTGATATTTTTGATCCTCTTAAATTGATCATGGTTAAATAATGTCTATAATTTTAAATGTGATATAAATAAAAAATACATTAATTATATATGTATTTATAGTAACCAATTATTTTTATATATTGAAAGTGAGTTACACCATTCATGGAGATAGTAAACTGTATGTACACATGATCATTATTTCCATTTTCTCAATGGATCGTAAGAAAGGATGATAAATAATATATAAAACTTATAGGTTTATTTTTATTTAACATATATCACTTATATTCATTAAAATTATTCTTATTACCTTCCTTGTAAATCATTAATGAAAAATGAATCACATCACTATGGGAGGTGGTAGTCCGTCGAACACACGACTGAAATTATTTTAGCACCACAGAATGGAAAGTAAGAATTAATATGTGATATCATTATTATGTAAGAATATTAATACCATAAATATCATATATAAACATTAAATCTTTTAGTTAGAGGTGGTGATGTAAAATTAATAACATCAGTTTGTGAGGCGGTTGTCCGTCATACACATGACTAATAGTTTCATTTCCCATTTGAGAGAATATGAGAAATATATAAGTCATGGAATTAAAAAAATAAAATATAAGTATTTTTTATATAATTAGGTTTTTAGTTAATCACGTTTTAATAATATTTTAAGGATGCAGAGGAATAAATAAAACGAAGACACAAGTTTAAGAATCTTATATCTTCTTCGGAGATCCTCATTAGGTTTATACCTAAAGCCTACTTTGGAGGGTTTCCTAATAGAAATAATGAGTATAAAATGATATTATGGAATTAAAGAAGATAATTGGGTAGGTATTGGACTTTTTTGGATGTTTTAAGATGAGAGGAGAGTTGGTGTCCATTTATAGGTTGGGGAGGGGGCACACATGTAGTTTTTGAAAGGAATAATGAATACCCATAGTTTTCACATGAAATAAGAATAAAAAATGGGTAATTAAAGAACCTTGTTGGTGATATGTTATAAGTATGGAAATCTAATGAGTTCTTTACAATTTTATCTTCCATTTTACCACTTATAATTTTATTTTAACTCCCAGTAAACCCATTTTTACCATAACCACAATAATTGATTTTTACTATTTACAAAATTCATTATTATAAAGAAATATGTTGAAAATATTACATAATATTAATTATTATTAATAAAAATATATAATATATTTTTCCACATTCAATTCATATAAATGGAAAAATAAAATTTAAAATTAAACCTATATATGTGATGAAAAACAATTTTCAATAGAGAAAATTTTCAAAAATTTGTATATAAAAATAAATAATAAAATTGATTAAAATGGACTATATTAGTTTAATTACAATATAATTTTACTAATTTCACTTTTAAAACTATTTTTAAACAAAATTTATACATATAAAGTCTTTAAATGAATAGGCGGTTATCAATAAAAACTAGTATATTTTACTATTCATTGAAAAATTAGTATTTTTAGAAAAATCCCAAAAATTCACCATAAATTAATTTTTACATTTTTATTTAAATTTTGAATTTCTATTTTTTCAATGAAATTTTCAAAAAATTTCAAAAAATATTTTTATTATTTGTTAACAAAAATCAATAAAATCATTTTTTGAGAGAATAGTATTTTCAAAACATATATAGACTTTACCAAAAAGTAAGTATATTTTTTCAATATATTTTTTTATATAAAAAAATTGTAATCAATTTTTTGAATTTGGTTATTGATATTCATACCTCCATGTTTAATGTTTGGGTCATAATAACATCATCAAATAATAATATAAATATTATGTTATAGTTGGTTAGAAATCAGTGTTGCGTGTAGCATAAGATATCAAATAAATTAAATTTATTTGAAATATAATTTCCTAAAATCATGGGGTGTAACATTATACCCCATTAATTTTAATTTATCACTAAGGATTCATCATTACTATACAAAATAATGATCATACTTCTACCATATTATATTCTCATGTTCCCACATATCTTACTCAAGATGGTGGTTCCACCACAAAATATGGATTAGGTGAGCGGTCATATTTCATAGAAAATTATCTTTACTATACTGAATCTCCACCAATGTTTTCTAATAAAAAGCATTTTACTATATGGGTATGATCTTTGAGTTTTGTACATGTGATGGTTCAGGTGTGTACTTCCTCTAGAAGGATACATGGAAGACATCATGGACTTGAGAGAGGTTTGGTGTAAACACCAAACCATAAGAAACCATAAATTTAATATCATGAATTTCAAATGGAAGGATATACCAATGGATTAGTATTACCTTCATTATAAATCTCATTACCTTCTTCCATGGAGAAATTTTGAGAAAGAACTCCTCACCAACATTAAATTGAATACAAACTTGATGATTATCAACATAACATTTCTATTAAACTTGTGTCAGCCTTATGTGAAATTGAATGAATATAATATTTTCAACATTTGATCAGATATATCAAGTCCAAAAAAATTTCTTTCTCCACCTTCCTTCCTACATGTTAGTGATATACAAATCTTTATATAGAGGGATTCAAAATGTGACATCTCAATACTTGTTGGAAAGCTATTGTGTTATGAAAAATAAAATGGAAGAATGTGTTGATCGAAACCACCTTTGAAATCCAGAGAAAAAGATCTCATTATATCCTCTAGGGTTTTAACTTTTCTCTTAGTTTGAACATCTATCTACAGATGATATAAAGGGCTGAAACTCAACCGTGTATCAAGATCTTGTTGAATAATTTTCCGAAACTTTGAGGAAAGCCGTGAACCCGACCAGACACAATACAATGCTGTAGTCCATGAAAATTTAATACTTTCTTAATATATAGTTTTGAAATATAATACAAATAGAAATATTATTTGATTGTGATGAAGTGTGTTTACTTTATAAGGTGATCATTTAAAACTCATATAGAATTTTTTCATTTATATATTTTGTGGATTACAATGATAAAATCCATGGTGATGTTTTGGGTAGTGGATATATCACTCACTAAAAATTTTGTCTCTCCACCTTAACTATCTAGCATACCAATCATGAAGATAAAAATTATGTGATATATATCTTCTTTATTTCCCTCCAGAAATATTTTTCAAATATCAGTACATATTCATACTTATCGGATGAATGGAGATTTAATAACTATGATACTTCTCTGATAAATCATTATTAAAATATATTATGGGTGCAAAATTCAATGACCTAATCTTTTCATACAATGATGTTACATCTAAATAGATGACAATTCATTTTACATCAAAACCAATCCATAATTGTATGGTTTTAGTTTCTTTGGAAAAGTGAAAACAAAAACAACTTGTGCATAAAATTACTCCATTGTCTATCACTTTTTCCTTCGTAACTAGAAACCTTTTTGACATATTGAATTTAATTACTTTCTCTATATCCTGGGGAAGAGAAACATAAAAAAATAGTGAGAGAAAATGAATAGTATGGTAAAATAGAAATATGAATCAAAACATAAACATAAGGGTATAAGAATAGGAATATAACAGTTGGAAGTCATACCCTGCATATCAATGAAAAAAATCTTGAGATATAGAATAAATCATAAAAAAAATTCAAAAGACATGAATCCTAGCAGAATAACTTTGGAATAAAACATGGAATTTTGGAAAACCCATAAAAATAGAAAATGATTTCATTATTGGTAAAGAATCTTTTACAAGACTGTCATAGTGGAATGGGATCACTCCCCTGACCATTTCAGTAGCCAAGGTTCACTCCCAAGACTATCATTATGGATACGGTCCTTCACTGAACAACTTTAACTTCCTATTCTAGTCCTTTCAGAACCAAGTTCAATACCCATTCCTATCATATTTATCTCATGAGATATAATATCATAAAACAATGTATTAGAGGGATATATAGGTTCCACCCATCACATAATGAATACCATACATATGTTTTCTACATGAACATAAATCATTCATCATAAGAGATTCTATGAAAATAAATAGGGTTCGTAAACATTTTATCATATCACAACCCATGGAAAAGAAATGGGTTTCACCATTATCAATCCCTAATAAAAAACCACTATAAAAAGAAAATGGATAATTTCCTTGAATAATATCCCTAGAAAAGAATAAGTTATATAAAATAATGTTGTCTTAGATTGAAAATTATTTTGAGAGATCACTTGAAATAATTTTTGAGAAAAATATCCTTTCAGTTTTTAAAAAATTTATTAAATACCATGCAATTATTAAAGAATTTTTTTTATTTTTAAATTGCCACTTATTATTATATAGGAACCTTCAATGAATTTATGGTTTTGTGATAGTGTAAAAATCCACTCATTTAGTATATATTAAAAAACATTCCTTATGTATTTTTGTCATAAAAGTCACAAAGAAACGTATTTAGAAAACAAAAAAATATACTTTTAAAACAATTTTTTAGAAAGTAATAAATTATTAAAAATGTTGTTA
This sequence comes from Viscum album, assembly GCA_963277665.1. Lineage (NCBI taxonomy): Eukaryota > Viridiplantae > Streptophyta > Magnoliopsida > Santalales > Viscaceae > Viscum > Viscum album. The sequence goes on from OY728122.1 coordinate 490,907,226, forward strand.
AAACAATCATAGGATAATAGTAAAAACATTTTTAATTTTTTTTCCAAACATGAATATGGAAGAAAAAGAGAGTTTTAAGGGGAATTTTAAGAAGAGATGTTTTAAAATAAAATCCCTTATCAATATCATATCATTGATGTGAGAATTAATAAAATTATTAGATTATTGGTATTCAATATAAATTCACATAATTATATTATAAATTTAAAAAAATATAATACAAATTGATTTCAAACATCTTCATTTCATGACATAATCAATGAAAGTTGAAGGTTAACCCAAAGAATGGAAAATGGGTTAATAATTCTCTTACCACTTTATAATACATTGAATTGTATGCACCATTAAAGTAATAATTATAAAAATTTATTGAAAAAGTAATAATATAATTATAATCATGATATTATGTATCAAATTTCATTATATACACCAAACATAATAAATAAGTAGTGAATAAGGCATATATCTCATAGAAGAAAAATGTGAGGTGAGAAAACCTTACCTCGCGCTTTACTTTAGTTTCTCATACTTAATGCTCATGTATAATGGTATAAATAATAATTTTAATTCACTAAGGAACCATATTAATTTTTTTAATACCTTATATTAAATTTTTATAATATTTTAGCACAAATTAATTAATAATATTTCATTATTTTTGTTGTTTCAGTTGACTTCGTTTCACGATTTTCATGATTAGTTCGTTTGTGAATAATTATGAATTGTCACGTCGAATAAAAAAAAACCTGAAAAGTGAAATTAAATGGTATTAATTAACTTAAATAATTTAAAAAATTTCTATTTAAAATCTTTCTTTCAAACATGAAGATTATTGCTTTGATAACATATTAATGATAAATGTTTAGTTTTATTTGGAAAATTTTCTCGACCATAATAAAGAAATATTTCTTTATTGGACGTTATTTATATATATTAGATACATAACATGAAATAGGTTATAATATACCTATTAAAATATTATCTAACTAGAATTAAAATTTTATTACCGACCATGAAGGAAGTAATGGAAAACGAAGAATAACATTATTCAGAGTGGTGATTTACCATCATAATTTGGACAATAGTTTCGTTTCATTGAATAAGGTGGGGAAATAAAATTTATGGATATAATATATTAAATTATAAAAATAAAATTTTATTATGTAAATTATAATGTTATTATTATTTCATGATTGATAAAGGAGGTGGGGGGAAAATAGAAGCAGAAAAAAAATTAAGAGAGGTGCTTAGAGAAATTACCTCTTGAATATCACCCCCATGAGAGACCCTTAAGGACCTTGGATTTGGTATTTTGGTGAGAAAAGAATCAATAATATGTGGGGAGAGTGATTAAGAGATTATTTTTAAAATATTTTATGAGATTCAAGGATTTCATGTAAAAATTGAGTGGTATTTATACTTAAGGAAATGTGGGTTTGTGTGATTAAAATAATGATTATTTTATATTTAAAAACAAAAACATTTAGGTGCATTAATTTCCATTAATTTTATAGTTAATTGATGTTTTTAAGTATTTTATGTTCAATAAGTACCTCAAGAAACCATTAAATTTAGAAATTTTTAGGTATGATAAGCTTTTAACCGTTTAAATTTAAACATTGTTAGTATTTTACATATACTACGATAAATAATTTTTTAATCATGGTGAATTTATTTTACCTAAAAGTAAAATTGACCATAAAAAATAATTTACACTTGGTAATTGTAAATATGAAATAAATTTTACTAAATTAAATTAATAGAATATGAAAAATTATATTAAAAATTAATCTTGAGGACTCAATGAAAATGCTAGTTTTTAAAGTTAGATGTTTAAAAGTTATAAATATTTTTATAACAAATTTCAATGTGAAATTGTTTATAATGAACTAAATTATATTTATTGATTTATAATTTAACTAATTATTCTTTAAAACCAATATAATTTATCTATATAAATAAATTATACGAAAAAGATGTTTAAAATTAAAATTTATCATTTTTCAGTATTTATAAAAATATAAAACTTCTATGAAAAATAAACAAAATTTACTCTAAGATAATTTTTATATTAATAATTAAATAATGAAATTTATTTTTTCATATAAAAATTTCAAAATTTTCAAAAAAAGTTCTCCATCAAAAGCCGTCAAAAATACCTTTAGAATTATATATTCATTATTATTTTTGAATTTTTATTTCTTCTTATATTAATTCTATCAAACATATTGAATTAATTTAAAGAAATTTTATTGAATAAATAAAATTTATAATTAAATAATAGTGATTTGTTTATTTTATTAAGAAAAAATTCTATTGTGGGCATAAAAATTGTAGTTTATAAAGACACTACCTTTATATTCAATTATTTTTTAAAATTTCTATGTAAATATTAACCAATGTATTCATTTTATAAAAATGTGTAAACTATATTTTCATAATTTAGTTAATATCATTAATTATAACCATTCCAATTTGTAGGTGGTAACAGTTGTGTTAAAATAATAATATTTTGGAGTTTTTTTAAGATCAGGGTATTGTTTTTGCAAAGTTAGCTATCAAGAAGATTAAATTTATTTCAAAAAAATAAATAATCTAAAATCTTGGGGTGTTACATTAGAACCCCATTAAAATTAATTTCTACTTGAAAATTAATTACTCTAATATAAAAATATTAGGATACCTCCACCTTGTTTCATCCTTAGGTTCCCACTAAGCTTCTTAAATTGGTTATTTCTATATAAAAATTTAATGAGGTAAGTGGTATTATTTTGTAGAACTTTATCTCTATGATCTAAAATATCCACTTTCCTTTCATAATAAGAAACATATTTATATAATGGTATAACCTATGAGTTTATTACATGTGAAGTAGTAGGTATTTACTTACTCAGGTCAGATATATAGAACACAGAATGATCGTGAGAGTGATTCGGTGGAAACCTCAATCAAAAAGATATCATCCTGATATGATCATGAATTTCAAGATATTTAATCCTTCAAAATTTTATATTTCACTTGAAAAATAAAATATGGATGTTTTAAAATTTCTTTCATGGGAAACCAATATTGGGAAAGGGGATAATAAACCTCATCCCCTTAAAAATAGGGAAATTAAAATTTAAAGATGACCACATAACTTGGATTTTGATAAGTAGAAGATTAGTGTAAAGTGAAAACATGGACATGGAAGGGAATTAAAACTATAAAGTTATGATGGATAATGATATAGAATATGGTCTTTATAAGGTTAATTACCACAAAACAAAAGATAAAATAGGTCTAAAAAATGTCTTGATATTATCAGAAATGATGATAATTTAATAAGAATTAAGTTCAAAATCATTTGAGATGATATAGTCACTTGATTTCATCACATAAGTATAATATCACTCTTACATTAAGCATTTATCTATTTCCACATCATTTATTACTCCAAGGAATTCTAATTATTGAAGAATCAGTGGATTATAAGATCTACAATTGGATGAAAAGTTTTTCTTTATGTATTGAGTTATTATCATAACAGTAATGGTTAGAAAAAGTTATTCAATATGAATAAAATATTGATATGGTTAACTAATACATTAATCTCTAGAACCTCATCCAAATTTCAACATAAAAAATTTTATAAATTTTTTCCCTTATGAACCTTCTAGAAGATTAAAATCCAAAACGTTGAAATAAGGTTACTAAATTTCATAAATAAACTTATCATTAATTATTTAAACAATTGATGTAGCTATTAATTGTCACATACCAAAAATTTTAAGATCATTCTAATTTATTCTCTTAAAAGATGTGAATAACCTAAATTACTATAAAATCTTTTTGAAAACATAAATGCTTTTAAAAATTAACTATTTCCTCATAACATAAATATAAAAATTATATAAAATCAATCTATAAACCACCTTGTCTTCATATTACAAGTATTTTCCAAGTTCATCAGTATTATCACTTTTATTTTATCACAAAACATCAATTTATCTCATTATTAACCCCTCATCATGCACATATTACGGGTTATATTTCTCTTAATTATGTGTTCACCAGAAACCACACCTTAACGGCAAATCACTTTTCCATTCCATAAGTATTATTCAAAATATCCTTTAAAATCCTTAAGGAAACACTATAGTGGAAAAATACATAAATGTTTTATTATTCCATAGTATCATAAAAGTGATTCCACAAAAATATTCATTATTTTAAATACATAAAAACTCAATCATTCCACCACTTCATTATCATACTATATATTTCTAATAGTTATTGCATGATATTTTTCTTTGTATTTGGACTTATGAGGTTGCTAACATTGATTATCTTCATTAACCCTTGTATTTGGACATTTTTAAGAAAAAAAATTCATGGAGGTGTGTACCTATTTTTTTGGTTTAAATCTATTAAATTTGTTTAATGGAATGTTTACTGGGCGTGTGAGGATGCTTATAGGTGTTCCAGGGGTTTGGGATATGGTGGAAATAGAAAAATGACCATCTAGTGCATGTTTCATGGTTTTCACAGGGTTAGGGGTAATCATGTACCCAAAATGTGATATCTAGGGGAGAAGGGGGAAGGATTAAGTAAACCATGCAAGGAGGAAATCCAAACCAAGAGATTTTTGATAGTGCTGTTGCACATGGTTGGTGATCGGTTTGTCAAACCATGTGGGATCTCTAGGTAACCATGTGATTTGGACCCCTCTAGGAGAAAGATCGATGAGAATTTTTAAAAACAACCTGGAAAAGCTATATTCCCCATTAAAAAGTGAGAAATTACCACCCATTGGGATTTTCGGTGTTTTACCCGATTTTCTTCTCCATTCTCCTTCTAATAGCCCTAGTGAAGAAACTAAATACCTAAATATTTCCAAGGGACAAACTCCTTCGATTATAGTCCATTTGGAGTATCGTTTGGTGTAGATTAAAGCTCTGGGTAATTATAATACTACTTTTGATTATATATTCTGGATTAGGGATTGTAGTTTCATTATTGTTCTTATGAATCCCAAAGCCCACTTTTTCCAGCAAATATTAGGTTTGGGATTAAAAAGGTGCATGAATATAGATCTAAGACTATAGTTATGCAAGTGTTCTTCTAAGGATTTTAAGTAGGTGGTATACAAGTTATATCACACAATCTTGAAGTTGATTTGTGAATATGTGGTTTTGTTATTTCTTCACCCTTATTGTGAAATTGTTTCCTTTAGTGACATTTGGTAAAATTATTTTAAAAATGATGAATTAAACCTCCGATGATCCCCGTGGGATGAATTGAGATTGACTAGACTAATTTAGGGCCACCCATTGGCTGTTACACAATTTCCGAACATGGAAAATTTTAATGTTAAGAAAGTAATTATCTAGTTATTAAGAAGATCCAATGAATAAAATATTGATATATTAGTTGAGCTGAAATGAGAATATTGATAATTATATCTAGAATTTGATAATGTCATAAGGAATTGTTTTTTTACTATGAAATGAGTTTTACACAATAAAGTAATTGTGCTAAATTACTTATTAACTATAGTTGAAATGCATAAGTGAGTTAATTCATATGAAATGATAAACATGATAAATGGGTAAATTCTTGTGAATTGATGAATGTATTAAATGGATTAATGAATGTGAATTGGAGAATTTGTTTAAAAGTCCATGGTATGGGAATTATTGATTATGATATAGTGTTAAGTAATGATAAATGAGAAAAGGGTTAAATGGGCTATGAAATTTAATGTAAATGTGATAATGGGTTAAGGTTTTATGTTAATTCACATGTTGAATAATTATGAGATGCGAATGTTATGTTTGTTGATTTATGTATGGTTGTGATATGGTATATGTGGAAAATGGATAAATAATCATGTGTATGTGGCTTTCTATTAGTGGGGTATTGGACTTGAGGATCTACAACCATGGGCTGGGTTAGACTGGGGCTCTAAACCCCACCCCTCAATGCATGGGTTAGGGAAGGGGATTGAGGCTCTATTCCCCAAATAGTTGCATTTGATGAGACCACCTAGAATAAGTCTCTGGGGTAAGTGTATTATATTTTTTTTCTGAAATTTGTATCCCTATTGACATAGGGATCTTGACTTACTCCCTTATTCCTAGTAATTGTTACACCCCAAGATTTTATAGCATGTATGTTCTTAAATTTAAATTCTTTGATAGATTACCACTTTAGAAAATGATTTAAATTTTATTATTTAATTTTTATAATCATCTCGTAAATATTGATAATGGAAGGATTAGATGATATTAAGTTAATTTTGATAATATAGAACACACATGTTTATTAAATTAACTCATTGGTTACCAATTAATTCGAAATGAAAACCAATTGAACATAACAGATATATTTTTATAAAAATAATATTTGTGCTCTAAATGAAATTCTATATTAATAAATTAAATAAATAAATAAATAGTAAAATATATTAATTAAATTTAAATATATTATATCAAATATTTTTATATTCTTCTAACACATTTTGGAGGCATAAGATAAGAATAAATCCAAATTTTCAAATAAAAATCCAATATATTTCTAAACACAATTTTACCACCTTTTAATAGAGAATTTTTTTTAAATTTACCTTTTTACACTTTTATAAATTGTATTTGAACAAAAAAACATTATTTTATAAATCCTAATATCAAAATTTACTTTGGTTACATTTTTGGTATTTTTTCTCATAAGTTTTATTTTCGAAGAATAGTAATTTAACTTTATAAATAACAATGTGACCTTTAGGAATAATAATATGGACATTAGAATAATAAACTCACCTATGTAAGTATAAATAAAATTAATTTATCTTATAAATAGTAATATTATATAATGATATTATAGTATATAAAAATAAATATTATTGAAATTATTAATTAAGTGTTGGTATTTTTGTATGTCTTAAATATTTAATTATAATTTATAATTAATATAAAGATTTAAAAGAACATTTATTTTCATAAAATATTTTCATATATTAATATTTTTTTGTCTTATGATATTAGGATAATTTAATGTGATCTTAGTTAATTTTTCAGTGTTATAAAATTATTTATAATTTTAAAAACATAAATTTTCAAGTAAATAATGATTTTAATTAGAAAATAAAATTATAATTTTTTGAAAATTATTTTCATAAAAGTTAGTTAAATTTTAGATTTTAAATTCCAAAAAAATGATTATTATTAATTTTTTGGATTTTTCTAATATACTTGAATTTTGGGTGAATAGTAAAATACTATAATTTGCGGTATTTATAAATTATAAGTTATATAAAATATTACTAAAATCATGAATGACATAAACAACCATGGTTATTACTAACATCAACTTACTAATATAATTTGTCAAAATAATCAACAGAAATTCTTGTCTTGGTAAAAATAATAAAATAATGAGAAACCACCCCTCAACACCGCTTCCCATCACACCTCTAAGACTTTTAGCCATGTAAAATTTATTCCCAAAATTCTCCCTAGGCCTCCCCCTATGTCTAGGAGATATTTATCTCATAAAAATACCAAAAACATTTCCTTAAAGAGTTTCTCAAGGAAGAGTATTCAAGAGGTAAAATCCTATTCGGTTTCCTTTTAATTCCTTTTCAAGTTCTTTTCTTTTATTATTCTCTCCTCAGCTATAATATTAAAATGATCATGATGACTAAAATACCAGCTATATTCTGGAAATATATCATGTGAATGGAATATCCTTTATCAAATTCCTTTCTCTCTCTCTCTGTTATTTTAAAAATCAAATCATTTTTTTGGGGTGTTTCGATTTACAACCTTCATAGACGAAGAACTTTCATTATTTAGTTTCTCCTTAAAGATAGATCATTAAACCATTTTTATTGCTAAAAAAGATTATAAATTTTTTATTATATCTTATTTAAGGTTCTAGAACGATTATATATACATAATATTAAATAATAGAACAAAACTATTTTATGGTGATTGAAAAACCTCCAAACTTTAGCTAAAGAATTATCATTAACATGTTATCAAATGATTTATCCTTATAAATGGGAAACAATAATAAATAAAACCAATTAAACTTATGTTTGTTCATTAATAACATTTAATTCTAATTTTTGAGAATTATACCCATTTTACATGATCTCTTTTACTTATAAATAATCGAACTGATCGTGAAAACCCAAGAAATGAACACTCATAAATGATAAAATTGTATCATATAACACATAAAAAAGACTATAAATAAACTGAATAAAATTATTCCAGATAAATTAAATGTAGTAAAGTTTCTTTATTAATTAATTAATTGGTTTAATTTTTTTATCCATGATATTAATATCACGTGCTGAACACATTTGAACATAACGTAAGGGATATTTTAACTCAATTTCTATTTATTGAGTTGTACATCTATGTCATTGGTTATGTTTTTCAAAGCATATGTGTGAATGAACTAAGCTTGTTTTCTATTTAATATCCACTTATATTTTGCGGATTTCTATTTTTTACACACAATTATGTCATTGATTTATCCCCACTCTAATGATATGATCTTTGAAAGGATTTTCTTATCTTAATTTTATTTTTGTGAGATATTCCCTATTCACGACAATTTCTAGTGTATGGATTATATATAATACCAATTGATTTATTATATCATGAATCTCTTTATTTCCATTTCACATAATGTATCATTTTATTGCTATTATATTTTGGGCAGACGATTCAATTGATTACAAACTGGTAAGGGATTCTAACGGAACCCCCGTGTTTCCTTTAGGTTACTCTTTCACTAACTTTAATCAAATGTAATGATTCATTATTTTTGTATATTTATTCTAAATTCTATGTATATATTCCATACCAATATATCCATATCATATTATCCTTATTTGTTGTGTATGTATACGTTTTAATATAGTTCCCTTATCAATTGTTCCTGATAAACAAGCATGATGAAATCGAAAATTCCTAATTATTACATATTTCAAAGTCCACTATATAATATAATTTAGGACATCCTTATTTTTCTAAAATCACACATTTTATAATAAAAAAATATCTTGAATAATTTCTGGTTTTATGAAAATAGATATGCCTTTTTTTATTTAAGATATCTTTAATATTTTCCTTAAACCGAAATAAAATGTTTTATTTATAAAGTTTCCTAAAAACAATTTTTACATGATTTCACTTCAATGAAACATCATATATATAATGCCCCAACCATAGAATCCCAGAGCCAATGAATTATTTTAATACATTATCCTGATTACCAGGAATCAAATCCCAAAGTATTAATTTGTTTAGTAGTTTTGGAAATCCAGATACATACATTGGTTCAATATTAAAACATGAAAAAGAAAACAAAACTAATTTATTCCATTATAAACATCCATGCCTCCTATATTATTCTTGCAATTCACTCATAAATTACTTCTTCATATCATGGTAAAATGAAACATAAGAAAGGGGTGAGATCAAATTCTCATTAAGAGTAAGAAATATAGTGGAAAATTACATAAACATAAATTTAGGCATGATGAATAATTGAAAACACATTCCTTTACAAATAATAAACTTGAACACATTATGGCAGGAATATGAGCTGAGGAAATATTTCCATAAAAAAACATTGTCATGGGTATTATGCTAGTTTAATGACCACATGAGCTATGAATTTATAGATTAATAATGAGGGAAATTCATATTCTGGACATTCTAAAACATACCTTCATGGCCTTGTCTAAGATGTCTAAAAATGATTAAGACCTCAGCCAAAACCATATATCAAATTGGAAAAGGCCTCGACCAAGTCCACGTTTATTTTTCTCATGAGACCTACCAATGAATCGAGGGGCTATATGAGGACCCAAACATTACATAATATGTCCAATGAATTCCTAATATGAGCTGTGGCAAACATAAACAACATATACATTCATATTGAAACTCATATATTAAATTCAAGTAACTTTTCCCGAACATTGATCTTAAACACTAACCATACAGATTAATTGGTGACTGGTTTTAGGATATCACATCCATAATAAAACTAGTCATAAAACATCCAATTAAATAATTTATATGAAAACATAAATTATTAATCCCATTAATACATAAGAATCAACAAGTTTGTTGAAACAAACAAAAATACTCTTAAAAAATCATTACGTAATTTCTGAGATTAATTCTCTTTTATTTTAAAAAGAAGAGTTATTTTGGAAAGTTATTTTTATAAAACCATAAATTAAGTAAGATAGTATTTTAATTAAAAATATATTGATTTTAGAAATTTAATGGTTTTTAAAAACTGACTACAGAGTTCCCTTGAAATTAGGTATAAATTTAAGAAATTCCCTTGAATCATGATTTTTTTCAGAAATAATTTTTAATGTTCATTTTAAAATGTGTAAACCTATATAAAATAAATAAGGATTTAAATGCTTAATCATATATAAAAAAATCACACAAGATAAATTTTTAGTATATAAAAATACATAATAATTTTATAGAGGTAATTAGAAAATAAAAGTAACCTGAATGAAAATGGAGGTTTGGTTGGAAAACCAATACCACTTTGTAATCAATCGATTTGTATGCCCCAAAATTAATAACATTAAAATGATACATTTAATTCCATGAAAATAAATATATTAATGATATGTTAAATCAATTGGAAGTATACATACACCATACACATGTTTTAGTAGTGAATATATAAAATCTCACAAAAATAGAAGTGAGATGAAGAAACCATGATATTAATTCTAAAAGTGTTTCTCTCTTGAACATAATGTCCTAGAATATGAAATTAGAATTATTAATAACTTAATTAATAACCTATTAAAAATTTATTTAGTTTATCATGATTTTATTAATCTCATTATGTCCTTATTGATTAGTTATAAGATTCAATTTCATCATTCTAGAGTGTTCAATTTCTTGATTTTCATAACTGGTTCACTTATTTTTATGTAATGGAGTTCATGTGTAATGGATGTAAATCCCCATAATTGAATTTAAACATTATTTATGAAAATATTTAGGTTTTAATGGTCATTTATATCTTGTGGTTACATGGAATGAGGATGAATCATTAGATGAAAGATTATTGACATTCACTTAGATTATTTTAGCCGTATTTTGATTATTAGGAACTAGTTTGGTCATAAGATTTAATAACATGTACATATACTGGTTATAATACATATATTTTAGTCTGGTTCAAACATAAAAATGTTTTCATGACTAGTAATGAAGGATAAATTGAAGAACAAAACTTCTTTATCCCCAAAGGTTGTAAATTGGAACCTCACACATGATGGTTTCGTTTATACAATAAAAGAGAGAGAGAGTAAGAATATTGATTCTAGTTCTTCCATTCACATGATATAATTATAGTATATATATGATAATGGAGTTATCATGGTCATTTTTACAGAGGAGGTTAGGAGAGGATAATAATAGAAAGGAACTTGAAACGAAAATGAATGAAATAAAATGTGAATTTACATCTTGAATCCACCTCCTTGAGAATCTCTTTAAAGGAAGGGGTTTTGGTCTCTTGGAAAGAAGAATAGATTCTTGGAAGTGTGGAGTCACTAGGTAAGGGTATTGGGGTATAAATTTTAGGAGCTTCAAGGCTTAGAGGAGTGAGGAGAAGAGGGAGTGAGGGAGTTTTTATAGTGGAGGAGAGGAGTAAATTTTGAATATTTTATTCATTATTTTATTAATTCCCTAAATACAACCAATAGTGTTATTTAATGTGACCCCTAATAGTAATAAGTTCATGGTAGTTTTAACCAATTGGCCTTACATCACTCATGATGTCATAAATAGTGTATTTAACTGATAATTTGTACATATGATATTTTATCGTATTTCATTATTCATAAAAAATTCATGTTTTTCATAAAAATACAAAAATCTCACCCTAACCATTATTTGACATGTAGAATTAAAAAAATGGACTACTTTTTTTGAAAATAATTTTCTAAATATTTTTAATTTAATTTTTAAATAAAATCATAATTTATTTGGAAAAAACAACATTAAAACTATAACTCATCTTATAACACCTTAAAATTTTAATCAAGGTCCCATAAAATTATCTTATAACCCTAAGAAAATAAAATAAATTTTTTTGGTTACATTATATGAAAATATGTCTCCATTTTAAATTATACAATTAATCATAAAATTTTAATTAAAATATTTATGACATCAAAAAATACCAATACTTATACTATGATAATTTTTTCACTTTTAAGATGTATAATTTGAATTTATACATTCATGGGTGAAGTTTCTAATTTTTTGGCCAACTTACTATTTATTACTATTCATACGGGTATGTTACTATAAATAAGGGTATGTTACTATTCCCTAAGAATTATTTTTGTCCTCTCAAACTCTAAATATCTTACTAAATGGAATGATGCATATCAGTTTTTTGTCAATAAAATCACGTAGATGGAAAGATTATTTTTACTTGGCCAAGTTATAAAAATGCGGTGTTAGTAGAGACTCAGTATTCAATGCACTCTATAATAAATCAATTTTTAAATTATTGGGGTGTTAAAATTTATGAATTAAATATAATTAAAATGTAATTCCCTTTTATTTAATGTTATATAAATGTTTACTATTTTATTTCATGAAAAATACAAAGGATTTTCCAAAATAACTCTTCTTTTGAAAGTAAAAAGGGTTTTTTCTCTTCTTACTTTTAATTCTATGAGATATATTCCTTATTAAACACTTATTCCTTATGAGTGTGTGGTGAATGTAATTTCCTTTGATATATCATATCAAGACTCTAGTTATTCTAATTATATTCCAAGTTATTATTAATTTAATGTTTCAACGTGGTATGAGACACTTTCGAATGTTTAATGATTAATTTCTTGGATAAATTTTCAATGGTATCTATATCTATGTTGACTTTATTTGTTGAATCTAGTAATTTATTGAGGTTTATCACTTATGATACCATCTACCATATGTTTTTGAACAGTTTATGATCTGTTTGACTATGGATGTTATATATTATACCATTAATATATTACGGTTAAAGTATTCACATTTTGTATGCTAGTTTTTAAATACGAATGTTTATGTACTTTATGTTTATCCTTTTTCATATAAGGAATGAATTAGACATATTAATTGATGGGTGGGGCCCGCTATAGCCCCTTGATGAATTGGTTGGTCTCATGAGATAGACTAGTATGAGTTTTTACCTATTTATATATGGTCTTGGCACGATGCCTTGACTGTATGGTTATGATATCTGACATTATGAAATCCCTCATTATGAAACTAGTAATTGGTAGTACATGTGATTGTTAAACTAGTATAATAACAATGTTTATGTTTTATTAAGGAATTATTTATTCATATTTTATTTCTGGCATACTATTCTCTAGATTACGTTTTAATGGAATGTTTACTTTTATTTACTCACCATTTCTTATTATTAACACTTACTCTATATTACTTACCCTTAGTGAGAATATGATCTCACCCCATTCTTATGTTTCCTTTCCCCATGTTATTAAGAATAAAACATTGAATAATACTTAAAGGATGAAGTTTATTTGATTTTATATTATACCATGTTTTATTTACTTTTCCCAATCTATTATGGGTAACAAGATTGTAATCTGGTCTTCCAACATTACTAAAAAAATCGGTCATTCAGAAATTGATTCCTTATAATCATGCCAATTAAATAAAATAATACCATCTATTTGGGTTTCTAGGATCCGATTCTTTATAATTGGTATCCGAGGAAGTTCAACAACATCCTTTAAAACAAGATTTAAAAAAATTTAGAACATAACCCTAAGATACAATTTGAGGATAAGTATATAAGATCATCCTATAATTTTTGTTAGGTAAAGAATATGTGGATCTTCTTAGAAATAAATCGTTATTTGGATACAATAAGTGGATGTGGTTCTGGAACAAATGTACCTAGGGGTAAAAACTCTGACAAGGTGTCCCGGGACACACTTAGGGTAACCTGGTATATGATATCATGCCTTACTATGAACATGGTTTGACACTCTCGGGGGACATGCTTAGGATGATTCATGTTTTCTTTACAAATAAGTTTGAAGGATTTGAATATATATCCTTGGTAAAACCTAAGGTTTTTATATTGAAAATATGGTCCCATGTTGTTCTATAAGTTTTTATACTTTTTTCTCACTATAACTATTGTTACTCATAATATGATTTCTGGTTTTAGTCAATGGAAGGAACTTAAGGGAGTCATGTTAACATTGAAAATGATATACAAGGTGGTGTAAACAACTAAACAAATTGGATATTGATAGGAGTGAAAGATATCATGTTAATTCCTAATCAGTTTTCCCAAAATATTATTATAAACAAATACATTAACCAAAACATGAACTCACCAAAGAAGAGAATAATGGAGTTTGCTAAGAGTTATGTGGTGGAGGCCATGGAAAAAAGAAATCCTGATTTCCATAATTTAGGACATATGGAAGGAGACACCTAAGAAAGTGTCTCAAAGGAATGGATAAATGCTTTATGAGTGGGAAAGAAGGACATAAAGAAAAAATATCCAGAAAAAATAAAGTGTACAATGAAAGTAAATAAAAAAATTCCTAAGAATCCATTATTTTCTTAAAATGTAAGGGACCTAGGAATTAGCTGAGTCAATTCCCTATTCTATAGGATACCCTATAGGCCATGGAAGGACCTATGTGAATGTAAATTTGTGAGGTATTTGTGTATTGATGTTGTATTTAAAATCCTAGTTAAAAGGATGTTTAATGATTAATCTTATTTCAAGTACATCCATAATATTTATTTTAAAAGTTATATGGTTTTAGAAAAAAGAAATCGGGCATGTTGGGTGACAACCTACCGCATTCGGAAAGGCCACCGACTTTGAAACCACAACCAAAGGGCGAAAAGGGTGAAACACCTACCACTAGCCTACATGAAATCCCAATTATCTTGACTTTTTTGGTTAAAACGTATAATGGATAAATGTTATTTTGATTTTAAAATTTTTTTGTTTTATAAAATAGATAAATTTGGGATTGGTAAATTATTTGGTGAGTAAGTGACTAATTTTATTTTAGAAGACGTTCTCATACTTGGGAATCCTATAAGATATAGGCAAATAGAATATTTTGAGGAATAATTATTTAATTTCATTTTCGAGTCAAATATGATTTTATTGTGGACTTATGGTGGTATAGGTTATTTATGGAAATGGTGAGAAAATATTGGAGATTAATTGATTTTGGAAATTAAATTTTGGTTTAAGAAATTAAGTGTTATTGATAACATTTGGAAGACTATATGAACAAATCCTTCTGATTTTGGGGTCATAGTCTAGAATATTTTTTTGAGTAATGATAGTAATTTCCAAAATGATCTATATTGAACATTGAATTTTACATTTGATTTTGGATACTGAAGTTGTTTTTCATCATATAAAGGTATATATTTTTTTGGGAATTATCTTATCTTATCTTAAAAATTTAGTATTTGGTTAATTTAATAAAAAAAGAGGAATAGATAGTCATAATTTTGTGGGATCTGTGATCCATAGAAGTTTATTCGAATTCTTCGGGCATGAAAAATTCATCTAGAATGTTCATTTACAAGTATAAGGAATAACATGGAAATAGATATAAGACAAACCAAAGGATGATATTATTATTATGAAATTTAAATTAATTAATTAAGAAAAATTTCTTAAGTGCTTAAATAGATAGTAAATTAATCCATTAACTTTTGGAAAATGATTTTGAAACAAAAACATTATCCTTTAACTTTCTGTATTAAGAGGTAAGTTGTGTTTTAATCGATCAAAGATTTATGGTTTTTTGATGAATTAATTTCAAATGACCATGTACTATATCATTATCCATCAGAGCATGATAGTTTTATTTTTCTTTCATGTCCATTTTTTGACTTCGCACTAATATTTCCCCATTCAAAATCCCTAATATTATAGAGACCTTCACATTCTATTTTTCCCGCTTATTAAGAGGATGTTTTACTAACTCTATTTTTGATGTCAGTTTCCAACAAAGGAATTTCAAAGAAATCAAACACTTTTTTTTCAAGTTCAATTTCAAATTATGGTGATGTAATTTATTGAAGGATGAGAGGATGTAACACCCCAATATTTTACATAATGCCTCTTCTCAAATTCAACTTCTTTGATTGACTACCAACTTAAAAAATGATTTAAATATAATGATTTAATAATTATAGTTATCTCTTAGATGTTTTTAATGGTGGGAATGAATGATATTATGTAAATTTTTATAATATATAACACAAATGTTTATAAAATTAACTCATTAGTTACCAATTAATAAGAAATGAAAACCAATTGCACATAAAAGATGTATTTTTGTAAAAATAATTTCTATAACCACAGTGACATTATATATTAATAAATTAAATTAATCACTATATAGTTAAATATATTAAATAAATTTATATGTTTTGTGTAAAAAAATTTTACATCCTTCACAAACATTTTTAGTGGTACAAGATAAGAATAAATCCATTTTTTCACATAAATATCCTATATTTTTCTACAAACGGTTTTACCGCATTTTAATGTTGAACTTTTTTTAAATTTAAATTTTGACACTTTTATAAATTATATTTTATGAAATAAATTTTTTTTTGAAAGATTAATATGAAAATTTACTTTGGTTAATTTTTTGGTATTTTTATGATAAGTTTCATTTTTGAAGAATTGTAATGAGACTATAGGAATAACAATGTGACCTTTTAGAATATTAAAATGACCATTAGGAAAATAAAATCACCTATAAAAGTACAAATAAAATTAATTTATATTATAAATAATAATATGATATAATTATAAAATAGTAATAGTAAATAAATATTTTTGAAATTATCAATAAAGTGTTGGTATTTTTATTAGTCAAAAATATTTAATTATAATAACATAATTAATATAATGATTTAAAAGACAATTTATTTTCATGAAATAGATTCATATATTAATATTTTTTTTGCCTTATGATTTTTGGATAATTTAATGAGGCCTTTGTTAATTTTTTTGAGTGTTATAAAATCAGTTATAAATCTAAAAACTACATTTTTTTGAGTAAATAATGATTTAAAATAAAAATTAATTTTCTTGTATTTATAAAATTAATTTCATAATATGGAGTTAATTTGGGGATTATAAATTTCAAAAAATGGTTATGGTGAATTTTTGAGATTTTTTTAAAATAGTTTAATTTTTAGTGAATTGTAAAATACTGTAATTTACAGTATTTATACATCATAAGTTAAATACACTATTAATAACATCATGAATGATGTAATCATCCTTTTTTTAAACTCAAATGCACTTATTACTATAATTATTAAAAATAATCAACACTCTTTCTTGTATTAAGAAAAATAATAAAATAATGAATAAAATAATGAGAAATCACCCGTCTCCTCTACTATAAATTTGACACCTCACCACCACTTCTCCACACAACTCTATGCCTTTGAGTATTGTCATATTTATTTACAATATTCTCCTAAATACTCTCCCCCACGTCTAGTATCTATTGGTATCATTAAAATACCATAACCATTTCCATTAGGAGGTTCTTGAGGAGGAGTATTCAAGAGGTGAAATTCTCTTCCTTTTCCTTTAAATTCATTTTCAAGTTATTTTATTTTATTATTCTCTACTCACCTCATCTTTCCAAATGATCCTGATAACACTAGTATCATCTATATAATGTAATTATATCATGTTAATTTATTATCCTTCATCATAATCCTTTCCCTCTATCTTTATTTTATTTTAAAAATTAAATTATCGTCCGGGAGGTGCCAATTTACAAACATCATGGACGAAGAAGTTTCATTATTTATTTTATGATTAGTGTGTTGTCATTAAACCATTTTTATGGTTGAAAAATGTTGTAAAATATATATTATATCTTATTTAATGTTCTTAAATGATTGTATATAGGTAATATTAAATAATATAACAAAACTAGTTCATTGTGATCGAAAAACCGCTAAAATTAAACTAAACAATTACCATTAACATGTTATCTAATGAATCATAATCATATATAGAAATAAAATAAATAATAACACCAATTAAACTTTTTTTTGATCATTAATAACATGTAATTCCAATTTTGGATTATTATACACATTTTAATTGAAGTCCTTTAATTATAAATAAGCGAAATGATCATGAAAACCAAAGAAACAAATGAACCTGAATGATAAAATTGTATCATATATCTCCTAAAAAATACCATAAATAAACTTAATAAAATTATAACAAATAAATTAAATGGATAAAAGTTTTTGAATTAATTAAATAATGGATTTAATTTTAGTATCCATCACATTAAGATCAAGTGAAGAACACATTCAGACATAAGGTAAGGGATATCTTAATTCAATTTCCATTCATTCAGTTAAGCATCTATGTCACTGATTATGTTTTAATAAGAATATTTTTTAATAAACTATTATTTATTTATACTTTATATCCACTTATATTGCGTGGATTTATATTTTTCACACATAATTATTTCATCAATTTATCCTCACTCTAATGATATGATCTTTGTAAGGATTTTCTCATCTCACTTCCATTTTTATGAGATATTCCTTATTCAACACTATTTATTGTGTATAGTGTATGTATACTACCAATTTATGTATCATATCATGAAACTATTTATTTTTATAGTATTAATTTTATCATTTAATGATTATTAATTTTGGCGCATATGATTCAATTGATTACAAGTTGGTAAGCGAATCTACCGAGACCCCCATTTTTTCATTTGGGTTACTCTTTCACTGCATTTACTCAAATGTAATGTGCCATTAATCTTTTATATTTCTTAAAACTTTTATGTATATGTTCCAAAATCATATATCTAGATCATATCATCCTTTTTAAATGGGGATATACATGTTTTAAAATGGTCCCCTTCTCAATTATTCCGGATAAATAAGCCTGATTAAATGGTACTTCCTGAATTCATACCCATTTTAAAGTGCACTATATAATATATTTTAAGCCATAATTATTTTTATAAAACCAGTAATTTTATCATAAAAAATATTTTGGTTCATTTATGGTTTTATGAAAACATATATGTCTTTTACTTTAAAATCACTTTAATATTTTCCTTAAACCACACTAAAATGTTTTACTTCTAAAGATTATTAAAAACTATTTTTACATTATTTGACTTCAATTGGACATAATTTATGACTTAAATAAAATTAAAATTTACTTCCATTTTATTTTATGGGATATGAATGTTTAAAATATGATTTTATGACAAATACAGATGATTTTACAAAAGAAATATTCTTTCCAAATTAAAAAAGGGATTTTCTCGTCTCTCTTTTACTTCTGTGAGAAATATTCATTGTTCAACACTTATTCCTTGGGTATGTTATGTATGTAATTCCCTTTTATATTTCATATCAAGAATCTCTTTATTCTAATGATATTTTGAAGTATTATTATTTTAATGTTTCAAAGTAGTATGAGACACTTTATAATGTTTAAAGATTAATTTCCTTAAGAATATTTCAATGGTATCTCTATACATGTCGACTCCCTTTGTTGAATATTTTACTTCATTGAGGTTTATCTATTCTGATACCATATATAATATTTTTGAAGGTTTTATGACCAATTTTACTATGAATGTTCTATTTGATACCATTCATAGATTATGGTTGAAGTATTCATATTTCATATTCTATTTTCTCAATAAGAATGTTTATGTTTTTTTATTTTTATGCCAATATATTTCAGGAATTCACTGGACTTAGTAAGTGAAGGGCAGGGTCCTCTATATCCCTTTAATGAATCAGTAGGTCTCATGAGACAAACTAGTTTGAGTTTTTACCTATTTATGTATGGTCTTGGCATGAGGCATTGACGGTATGATTGTGATGTACTGCATTACGAATTAACTCATTATAAAACTAGTAATTGATATTCTATGTGATTATTTGACTATTATAATATCCATGGTTATGTTTAATTATGACATTATTTTTTTTAGATTTTATTTCTGCCATATTATTCTCAAGATTATGTTTTAATGGAATGTGTGATTTTATTTATTCACCATGACTTATTATTTATCCTTCTAATATATTAATTAACCTTATTGAAAATATGATATCAACCCATTATATTGTTTCCTTTACCTAGGTTATGAAGAAAAAATCATTGAATAAATTTTCAATGATGCAATTTATTTGATTTTATATTGTATCATGTTTTATTTTCTTTTTATAATGCATTATGGGACTCATGATTATAATCTGGTCTTCCAGGACTACTAATCTAATCAGTCCTTTGGTATTTGATTCCTTATAATCATGATATTTTAATAAAATAATGCATTCTCTGTGGGATTATGGGGCTGAGGTCTTTAAATTAATTGATGGATTTATTCCATTGTGTAAACGATGTGAATTCCTAACACATGGTAGAAGTGATAAAAATTGATTTAGCGTTTAAAATGGTTAAAGTGAATAATGTTAACTAATAACACATGAGTTTTATTTTTTTACCCTTTCATTAATTTATTTTTTTTATGCACTATATGTTAGACTATATATTTTGTAGATTCCATTGGCGGTGGACTACTGAGTTGTACTCACACCTTTCTTGGTCCACAATTTTGTTCCTGATAAGATTTCATAGTTATAGGTTAGGATAAGGGAAAAGGACATATTCATGGATTTTGAGTTGGGATTGGGATGTGAATTGAATAGGGGTTTAGACTTGGAGTCAAGGTCTATTTTTGGTATTGTTCCATTGGTATTTATTTTGGGGTGTGTTTACTTTTTAAATTATTAGATTGACATGCATATTTAGTGTTTGGTTGTGGGTTGTGCCTAGTTTTATGAAATGGTTTCTAATGCATGTTGTTTTGGCTATTGTATGTTGTTTCATTTATTTATTGTTGTAATCTGATGTGTCTTACTTAGATAAAGAGGGTATAGTCTCCCCAAATGTTCTTTATGACCCTTGCTGCAATTCAGAAGCCTCTAACATATGGGGAGGCACACATGAGGTCATGTAGAGACCCATCCTGGGGTATCAATTTATTGGCCCTTAGGTTTGGGAATTTAAAAAATTTAATAATATAATGCCCATTATCCTTATACTTGAATCATTGATGTGTGAGAAACAGATTCCGTGAAGCTTTCAATATATTGACTTTTTTGGTTAAAACATATAATGGATAAATGTTATTTTGATTTTAAGCAATTTTTGTTTTATAAAATAGATAAATTTGGGATTGGTAAATGATTTGGTGATTGAGTGACCAATGTTATTTTATAAGACGTTCGCATACTTGGGAATCCTATAAGATATAGGCAAATAGAATATTTTGAGGAATAATTATTTAATTTCATTTTCGAGTCAAATATGATTTTATTGTGGACTTATGGTGGTATAGGTTATTTATGGAAGTGGTTAGAAAATATTGGAGATTAATTGATTTTGGAAATTAAATTTTGGTTTAAGAAATTAAGTGTTATTGATAACATTTGGAAGACTATATTAACAAATCCATCTGATTTTGGGGTCATAGTCTAGAATATTTTTTTTGAGTAATGATAGTTATTTCCAAAATGATCTATGTTGAACTTTTAATTTTACATTTGATTTTGGAGATTGAAGTTGTTTTTCATCATATAAAGGTATATATTTTTTGGTAATTATCTTATCTTATCTTAAACATTTAGTATTTGGTTAATTTAATAAAAAAAGAGGAATAGATAGTCATAATTTTATGGGATCTGTGATCCATAGAAGTTTATTCAAATTCTTCGGGAATGAAAAATTCATCTGGAACGTTTATTTCCAAGTATAAGGAATAAAATGGAAATAGATATAAGACAAACCAAAGGTTGATATTATTATTATGAAATTTAAATTAATTAATTAAGAATAATTTCTTAAGTGCTTAAATATATAGTAAATTAATCCATTAACTTTTGGAAAATGATTTTGAAACAAAAACATTATCCTTTAACATTCTGTATTAAGAGGTAAGTTGTATTTTAATCGATCAAAGATTTATGGTTTTTTATGAATTAATTTCAAATGACCATGTACTATATCATTCTCCATCAGAGCATGATAGTTTTATTTCTCTTTCATGTCCATTGTTTGACTTCACACTAATATTTCCCCATTCAAAATCCCTAATATTATGGAGACCTTCACATTCCATTTTTCCCTCTTATTAAGAAGATGTTTTACTAACTCTATTTTTGATGTGAGTTTCCAATAATGGAATTTCAAAGAAATCAAACACTTTTTTTCAAGTTCAATTTCAAATTATGGTGATGTAATTTATTGAAGGATGAGAGGATGTAACACCCCAATATTTTACATAATTCCTCTTCTTAAATTTAACTTCTTTGATTGACTACCAACTTAAAAAATGATTTAAATATAATTATTTAATAATTATAGTTATCTCTTAGATGTTTTGAATGGTGGGAATGAATGATATTAAGTAAATTTTAATAATATATAACACAAATGTTTATAAAATTAACTCATTAGTTACCAATTAATTAGAAATGAAAACCAATTGCACATAAAAGATGTATTTTTGTAAAAATAATTTCTATAACCACAGTGACATTATATATTAATAAATTAAATTAATCACTAAATATTTAAAGATATTAAATAAATTTATATGTTTTGTGTCAAAATTTTTTACATCCTTCCCAAACATTTTTAGTGGTACAAGATAAGAATAAATCCATTTTTTCACATAAATAGCCTATATTTTTCTACAAACGGTTTTACCGCATTTTAATGTTCATTTTTTTTAAATTTAAATTTTGACACTTTTATAAATTATATTTTATGAAATAAAAATTATTTTTGAAATCTTAATATGAAAATTTACTTTGGTTAATTTTTTGGTATTTTTATGATAAGTTTCATTTTTGAAGAATTGTAATGAGACTGTAGGAATAACAATGTGACCTTTCAGAATAGTAAAATGACCATTAGGAAAATAAACTCAACGATAAAAGTATAAATAAAATTAATTTATATTATAAATAATAATATGATATAATTATAAAATAGTAATAGTAAATAAATATTTTTGAAATTATCAATAATGTGTTGGTATTTTTATTAGTCAAAAATATTTAATTATAATATCATAATTAATATAATGATTTAAAAGACAATTTATTTTCATGAAATAGAATCATATATTAATATTTTTTTGTCTTATGATTTTTGGATAATTTAATGAGGCCTTTGTTAATTTTTTAGAGTGTTATAAAATCAGTTATAATTCTAAAAACTATATTTTTTTGAGTAAATAATGATTTAAATTAAAAATTAATTTTCTTGTATTTAGAAAATTAATTTCATAATATGGAGTTAATTTTGGGATTATAAATTTCAAAAAATGGTCAGGGTGAATTTTTGAGATTATTTTAAAGTAGTTTAATTTTTAATGAATTGTAAAATACCGCAATTTACAATATTTATACATCATAAGATAAATACACTATTAATAACATCATGAATGATGTAATCATCCTTTTTTTAAACTAAAATGCACTTATTACTATAATTATTCAAAATAATCAACACTCTTTCTTGTATTAAGCAAAATAATAAAATAATGAATAAAATAATGAGAAATCACCTGTCTCCTCTACTATAAATTTGACTCCTCACCACCACTTCTCCACACAACTCTATGCCTTTGAGTATTGTCATATTTATTCCCAATATTCTCCTAAAGACTCTCCCCCATGTCTAGTATCTATTGGTATCATTATTATACCATAACCATTTCCATTAGGAGGTTCTTGAGGAGGAGTATTCAAGAGGTGAAATCCTCTTCCTTTTCCTTTTAATTCATTTTCAAGTTCTTTTCTTTTATTTTTCTCTACTCACCTCTTCTATCCAAATGATCCTAATAACACTAGTATCATCAATATAATGTAATTATATCATGTTAATTTATTATCCTTCATCATAATCCTTTCCCTCTATTTCTATTTTATTTTAAAAATTAAATTATCGTCTGGGAGGTGCCAATTTACAATCTTCAGGGATGAAGAGGTTTCATTATTTATTTTATAATTAGAGTATTGTCATTAAACCATTTTTATTGTTGAAAAATGTTGTAAAATACATATTATATCTTATTTAAGGTTCTGAAATGATTTTATATAGGTAATATTAAATAAAATAACAAAACTTGTTCATTGTGATCGAACAACCGCTAAAATTAAACTAAACAATTACCATTAACATGTTATCTAACGAATCATAATCATATATGTAAATAAAATAAATAATAATACCAATTAATTTTTTTTGTTCATTAATAACATATAATTCCAATTTTGGATTATTATACCCATTTTACTTGAAGTCCTTTAATTATAAATAAGCGAACTGATCATGAAAACCAAAGAAAGAAATGATCCGGGATGATAAAATTGTGTCATATAACTCCTCAAAGATACCATAAATAAACTTAATAAAATTATAACAAATGAATTAAATGGATAAAAGTTTTTGAATTAATTAAATAATGGATTTAATTTTAGTATCCATCACATTAAGATCAAGTGAAGAACACATTCAGACATAAGGTAAAGGATATCTTAATTCAATTTCCATTCATTCAGTTAAGCATCTATGTCACTGTTTATGTTTTAATAAGAATATTTTTTAATAAACTATGATTTATTTATACTTTATATCCACTTAAATTGTGTGGATTTATATTTTTCACACATAATTATTTCATCAATTTATCCTCACTCTAATGATATGATCTTTGTAAGGATTTTCTCATCTCACTTCCATTTTTATGAGATATTCCTTATTCAACACTATTAATGTGTATAGTGTATGTATACTATCAATTGATGTATCATATCATGAAACTATTTATTTTTATAGTATTAATTTTATCATTTTATGATTTTTAATTTTGGGGCATATGATTCAATTGATTACAAGTTGGTAAGGGATTCTACCTAGACCCCCATTTTTTCATTTGGGTTACTCTTTCACTGCCTTTACTCAAATGTAATGTGCCATTAATCTTTTATATTTCTTTAAATTTTTTTGTATATGTTCCAAAATCATATATCCAGATCATATAATCCTTTTTTAAATGGGGGATATACATGTTTTAAAATGGTTCCCTTCTCAATTATTCCGGATAAATAAGCCTGATTAAAGGGTACTTCCTGAATTCGTACCCATTTTAAAGTGAACTATATAATATATTTTAAGCCATAATTATTTTTAAAAAATAATTAATTTTATCATAAAAAAATATTTTGGTTCATTTATGGTTTTTTGAAAACATATATATCTTTTACTTTAAAATCACTTTAATATTTTCCATAAACCACACTAAAATGCTTTACTTCTAAAGATCATTAAAAACTTTTTTTACATGATTTGACTTCAATTGGACATAATTTATGACTTAAATATAATTAAAATTTACTTCCATTTTATTTTATGGGATATGAATGTTTAAAATATGATTTTATGACAAATACAGATGATTTTACAAAAGAACTATTCTTTCCAAATTAAAAAAGGGATTTTCTCGTCTCTCTTTTACTTATGTGAGATATATTCATTATTCAACACTTATTCCATGGGTATGTTATGTATGTAATTCCCTTTGGTATTTCATATCAATAATCTCTTAATTCTAATAATATTTTGAAGTATTATTATTTTAATGTTTCAAAGTAGTATGAGACACTTTAGAATGTTTAAAGATTAATTTCCTTAAGAATATTTCAATGGTATCTCCATACATGTCGACTCCCTTTATTGAATATTGTACTTCATTGAGGTTTATCTATTCTGATACCATCTATAATATTTTTTAAGGTTTTATGACCAATTTTACTATGAATGTTCTATTTGATACCATTAATAGATTATGGTTGAAGTATTCATATTTCATATTCTATTTTCTCAATAAGAATGTTCATGTTTTTTTATGTTTATGCCTATTTATTTCAGGAATTCACTAGACTTAGTAAGTGAAGGGCATGGTCCTCTATATCCCTTTAATGCATCGGTAGGTCTCATGAGACAAACTAGTTTGGGTTTTTACCCATTCATGTACGGTCTTGGAATGAGGCATTGACAGTATGATAGTGATGTACTGCATTATGAATTAACTCATTATAAAACTAGTAATTGATATTCTATGTGATTATTTGAATATTATAATATCCATGGTTATGTTTAATTATGGAATTATTTTTTTTATATTTTATTTCTTCCATATTATTCTCAAGATTATGTTTTATTGGAATGTGTGATTTTATTTATTCACCATGCCTTATTATTTATGCTTCTAATATATTAATTAACCTTATTGAAAATACGATATCAACCCATTATATTATTTCCTTTCCCCAGGTTATGAAGAAAAAATCATTGAATAAATTTTCAACGATGCAATTTATTTCATTTTATATTGTATCATGTTTTATTTTCTTTTTATAATGCATTATGGGACTCATGATTATAATCTGGTCTTCTAGGACTACTAATCTAATCAGTCCTTTGGTATTTGATTCCTTATAATCATGATATTTTAATAAAATAATGCATTCTCTGTGGGATTATGGGGCTGAGGTCTTTAAATTAATTGACGGATTTATTCCATTGTGTAAACGATGTGAATTCCAAACCCATGGAAGAAGTGATGAAAATTGCTTTAGCGGTCAAAATAGTTAAAGTGAATAATGTTAACTAATAACACATTAGTTTTATTTTTTTACCTTTTAATTAATTTATTTTTTTCATGAACTATATGTTAGACTAGATATTTTGTAGATGCTATTGGTGGTGGCCTACTGAGTTGTACTCACACCTTTCTTGGTCCAAAATTTGGTTCCCGAGAAGATTTCATAGTTGTAGGTTAGGATAAGGGAAAAGGAAATATTCATGGATTTTGAGTTGGGATTGGGATGTGAATAGAATAGGGGTTTAGACTTGGAGTCAAGGTCTATTTTGGGTATTGATCCATTGGTATTTATTTTGGGATTTGTTTACTTTTTACATTATTAGATTGGCATGCATATTTAGTGTTTGGTTGTGGGTTGTGCCTAGTTTTGTGAATTGGTTTCTAATGCATGTTGTTTTGGCTATTGTATGTTGTTTCATTTATTTATTGTTGTTATCTGATGTGTCTTACTTAGATAAAGAGGGTATAGTCTCCCCAAAAGTTCTTTTTGACCCTTGCTTCAATTCAGAAACCTCTAACATATGGGGAAGCACACATGAGGTCATGTAGAGACCCATCCTGGGGCATCAATTTATTGGCCCTTAGGTTGGGGAATTTTAAAAATTTAATAATATAATTCCCATTATCCTTATACTTGAATCATTGATGTGTGAGAAACAGATTCCATGAAGCTTTCTATATATTGTTATCTTTATTTATTTTCTACCCATCACTTTGACACTCAATTTCCCTATGATATTTTTTCTCATATTTAAAACATTTACTAGTCCCATTGGGAAAATTTCCTTCCGGATTCTTCCCTCACATTGAGTATAAAGGAAATATCATCTTCTATTCTCTTTGGTTTTTGTAATTTCTTTGAATTATATTTTTATTTTCTTATCAAAACCATTTTATTTATGGGTAATTGTAATTTTGATCTCCACCTTGAGAGTACATAAAAAATTTCTATAGAGGTATTAAAGTATCTTATAGCTAATTCCCTTTGAATAATTGGTTTTAAACCACAAAAGAATCAGTCAATTTTACTTTTAATGATAATGATTAAACCAGATGCACACCTTACAAGTCTTGTAAATTTTTTCTCATATGTGGTGATGATTTTTTATACGTTTTCTTCAATTAAATAAAATAATCCTCTATATTTGTCCATATAATATGAGGGAATTACCTAATGAGGAATATCCTATTTAATGAATCTCATTCCATCGATTCAGTTTTATCTTCTTACTTCATATTATTGATAATATTACACCATTTATCTATTTCCCCTAATTGATGATAAACCTTATGAATTTTTTTATTGTATTGTTCAACGAAAGATATAAAATATTTCCTTAATGGTGTTGATCTGTTGATCATTTAATAGTGGATCGGAATACCCACTAAAATAAGTTAGATGTTTCCTCATTAAGGACTCAACTACATTTTTCTCTCTCATTTTCTCATTTGGAAGTCCATTACGATCCATATTTTGTGTGAGTATGACAATAATATTTTTAATTCCATCTCCCACAACATTCAGTTACTAAGGAGGTAAATCATTACATTACCTGTCACATTCAGTATTAACATAGTTCCTTTAAGTTTTAGTCATTGTCTAAAACAGAAAAGGATAGTTTCAGTAGAACTAATCATACTATGAAAATAAAATAATCAAGGGAAATTAATAAAAAAATATCAATCCATGAAACCTTACATTTAATGATGGGTTATTCATGATCATTACCAAAATTCTAGGACTACAATAAAGAAATACATATAGAGTTCAAAGTGTGGTTTTTTCATCCTAGTTTTTAAAGGTTAACCAAACATTACTCTGATACCAAATGTAATGACACACTTTTTTCTTACAATGATATTACATCTTAATAGATGTAAATTAATTACAAATAAAAACATACCCATAATTTTAGGGGTTTATTGTATTTGGAAACATTAAAAAAACTAGTTCATAAAATTTCTACAATGTCTCTCACCTATTCCCTCATAACTGGAACCCTTTGTAACAAGAGAAACATAGAAAAATGGTGAGACTAGATGCCCAATAATGGTAAATAATAGAAATAAAAAACATAACATAAACACATGG
Organism: Viscum album; assembly: GCA_963277665.1. Classification (NCBI taxonomy): domain Eukaryota; kingdom Viridiplantae; phylum Streptophyta; class Magnoliopsida; order Santalales; family Viscaceae; genus Viscum; species Viscum album. The sequence goes on from OY728122.1 coordinate 490,936,166, forward strand.
GTAAAATAATATGAAGATAGAATTTTAAAATCATACCCTATATATCAAAGACCATAATGTTTAGTAATATAATAAATTATAAAAAAAATCAAAGGACGTTAATCATAAAAGATTAACTTTGTTATAAAACATGGAATTATGGAAAAAAATAAGAATAGAAAATAATTTCATTAGTACTCAAGGATATTTTCTATGAATATAATTTTTAATGTGTGAACTCCATAAACCATCTTATTAGTCAAGGTTTACTTGCAAGACTATCATAGAAGGAAAATTCCTTTAATAAACTGGTCTCACTTAATGTTCCTATCTTGTCTGAATCGAGTTCAATACCAATTCCATTTATTTCTATCTTATAAGATATAATGTCATCACCCAATGCATTATAGGGATATATAGTTCCCACCCATCACATAATAAAAAACATAAATATGTGTTCCATAAGAATAAAAATCATTAATCATATGAGAATCCCTGAAAAGAAATAAGTTCTGTAAACATTTCATCATTGCATAACCAATGGAAAAATAAATGGTTTTTTTAATTGTCAATAGATCATTAAAATAAAACAACAATAATAATTAAAAGGATGATTTCATTCAATAATATCCATAGTAAATGATAATTAGCATAAATTAAGTTTATCTTATATGAAAAATAATTTTGCGAGATCACTTGAAATATTTATTAATGAAAATATCCTTTCTATTTTGAATTATTTTTTTAAAAATTATGCAATTATAAAAGATTTTTTTAAAAAAAATAAACTTGTAAAATTGTAATGTAATATTTATGGAATTTAAGGTCTCATGACATCAAAAAAAATCCTCTCATTCCATATAAGTTAACAAAAATATTCATTTTGTATTGTTGTTGGAAGAGTCACAAATTTCCTTGTTTAGAAAATGATGAAGTATAATTTTTTAAAAGTAAAATTAGAATAAAAATTTCTCTAAAAAATTATATTATAATATTAAAAACATTTTCAGAAACAATTTTAGGAAACATGGATATTGAAGAAAAAGAGAGTTCTAATGGGATAATTAAAAAGATATTTTTTAAAAGAAAACCCTTACAAATATATTATCATTGATTTGATCATTAATAAAATTAATCAATTATATGTATTCAATATAAATGAAATTAATGAAATTATAAATCAAACATAAGATAATAAAAATTATTCCACAAATAATTATATAATGAAAGAATCAATTAAGTATAAGTTTAACCCAAATAATTTAAATTGGGTTAATAATTTCTGTACCGCTTTGTAATTAGTCAAATTATATTCCCTGAAAAAGTAATAATTATAGAATGATAAATTTAATAATATTAATATAATTTTATTAATTTTATTATTTATAAAATTCTACTATACACACCATACACAAGAAATAAGTTGTGAATAAATCATATATCTCACTGAAGAATAATGTGAGATGAGAAACCTGTACCTCATGCTTCCCTTCATTTTTGCACACTTCAAAATACTTTATAATCATTTAAATAATATTATTAATTGATTTAGGAATAATATTATTGTTTATAATTCCATATATGATATTTTTATAATATATTACCACCCATTTATTAAAAATATTTCAGGATTTTTATTATTTCAGATGAGTTTGTTTCACGATTTTCATGACAGGTTGATTTGTTTATAATTATGTATTTTCATGTAAAATTGGGATAAAAATATAGAAGTGTAATAAAATGGTATTAATTAACTTAAATAATTTTAAATGTTCTCATTTATAATTTTTATTTCAATCATTAGGATGATTCATTTGATAAAATGTTAAGTATAAATGTTTAGTTTAATTTGGTGGTTTTTCCAACCACAAAAAACTAGTTTGATTTTATTTAATGTAATGTATATATATTATTTACAGAACCTGAAATAGGTTATATTAAACCTATTAATTTTTTTATCCATAATATTTTTTTATTATCATCCATTAAGGTGGTAATGGAAAACAAATAAAAACATTAATCATAGAGGCGATTAACCAACATAATTTGGACAATAATATCGTTTATTTGAATAAGAGAATGTAGTAAAAGGGAAGGATATAAGATATTATATTATAAAAATACAATTATAGTATTTAAATAATTATGGTATTATTATGTCATGATGGTTGAAGGATGTGTGGGGAAAATAGAAGCAGAAATGAAATTAAGAGAGGTTTTTTTTGAGAAAATTACCTCTTAAATATCATTCACTTGAAAGACCCTCGAGGACCTTGGATTTAGTATTATGGTCATACAAGTATCACTAAGATATAATGATATTGATATGTAGTGTTTTGGTTAAATATTTAATGAGCTTCATTCATAGTTAGTTGAAATCAGGTGGTGAGGTGTGGTATTTATACTTGAGGAGAGGTGGGTTTAAGTGATTAAAAAATTGATAATTGAATATTTAAAGCCATGAAAATTGAGGTGTAATTAATTTAAATGAATTTTATTATTTATTAATGGTTTTTATTCAGGTCAGGGTTTATAAATACCTAAAATCAACATTAAATTGTTTAATTTATAGTTATGTTATATTTTACCTTTTACCTTTTTCTCTATTTTACCTATACCGTGGTAAATAATTTTTTTACCATGGTAAATTTTTTATAAATAAAAGTTACATTGCCCTTAAAAAATAATTTTTAAATTATTATTAAAATATGTAATCCATTTATCTTAATTCAATTATCCAAATTGGAAAAATTATATTTAAAATCAATTCTCGAGACGTAATGAAAACTCATGTTTTTAAAGTGAAAAGTTCAAATGTTTTAAAAGTTTTTATATCCAATTTAAATGTGAAATTGATTAAAAAAGAACTAAATTGGATTAATTGATGTGTAATTTAACTAATTACACTTTAAAACACATATACTTTCACTATAAATTATATTATATTATAAAAATTATTTAATTAAAATTCAATATTCTTCACTAATCATGTAAAAAAAAAACTTCTCCAAAAAATACCAAAAATTCTCCAAAAGATAATTTTGATATTCCACATACAAAAATGAAATTTATTATTTCAAATATAACTTAATTTTTTGTTTAAATTTATATTTATTATAAGTACACCATCAATTTCCACAAAACTACCTTTAGAAATATATATAAATTTTTATGGTTAAAATTGGATTTATTCTTGTATTAAGTCTATAAAAACTAATTTATTGAATTTAAAAACATTTTATAGAATATATATAATTTAAAATTTAATTAATATCATTCAATAATAGTGATTAATTTAATATATTAAGATAAAATTCCATTATGGGAATAAAAATATTTTTCTATAAAAATACTTGCATTATGTACAATTTGTTTTCATTTTTATATCTATTTAATTGGTAACCAATGAATTAATTTTATAAACATATATAAACTATATTTTCATAATTTAGTTAATGTTATTAATTCTTTCATTTTCCACTACTAGGTGGTTATGGTTGTATTAAAATAATAATATTCTAGATTTTGTTTAAGCATAGTGTTTTGTGAAAAGTAAGCTATCAAAGAGATTATTTTTTTTAAAAAAAATACATAAAATAAAATAATTGGGTATTAAAGAAAACATACACAGTTCCATAACCTTATCATTCCATCAAAATCATGGTTACACTCAAAAATATTTCTCACCTTATTTTGCAACTTAATATCATCCTTACACACATCTTTAATATTCATCTGGATTGATAGTTGACCACTCATTTGAGAAAGAATATATTTCTACCCTTACATTCAGAATTCAAGATTTTTCCTTTATAAATACATAAATATTTGAATTCTTTGGTCCATTATCATGGATAAGAAATTATGTGTCTTTCAACTCAAAGAATTTACCACCTTGTTTTCTTTCTTAGGGTGGTATTGTATAGATAATTAATAATCATTAATCATATCTAAACATATCCTATGGAACATGTTCATAACTATATATGTGAATATATACATTAAAATTTCATGATCAGTATACATATCATACTTTTACCCAAAAAGATAATGACTTTATATTTTTAATGAAAAAATTACCACAGTAAACTCTAAGTCATGAGTTGGTTAATGTTTCTCCTCAAACTTCAATTGTCATAATAAATAGGATATAACAATTTAGTTTTTCATTAAAATAGTTTCCAATACCCTATTGGATGTATCAATAAATATTAAAAACCCTTATCCATTACATGTTAGTGTAAGCATATGTGCACTGACTAAACTTCTCCCCAATTCCTTGAAATTTTCCTCACATTAATCTATCCAAAAGAATATGGATCCCCTCCTAGTTATCTTGTTGAGTGGATTATATAGTCAAGATAAATTATCTGAAAACCACTGATAATATCCTACCAAACCCAGAAAAATTCATATATTATTCATTGTGGTTAGAATAATCTAACTTTAAATATACTATCATTGAATGATCCCCCGATATACCCTTGATTGAGATTATATGACCCAAAAACAAAACCTTTTTAGATATTTCTTGCTCCATGTAGTTGATTAAATAATTCATCAATGTGGGGTATAGTTTTTTATTCAATTCTGGCAACTCAATAACTATGGAACAAGGTATGAGTTTTATTGAAAAATCAACTTCAATCTTTATTGGAAGAATATGAAATTATTTTAGAAACATATCCACAAACATAGACATTATGGTCATATCAACAATGTTGTGTTTCTCCCTAACAATATGAGATGAATTCCACTTTTTAATAGGAATCAAAACCCATAAAATGGATTTGATTTCCATTTTAATATCATATTTTTCATCACACTAATAAATGACCATAAGAAAGATTTTAATATCAAACATGACTTTAATTTCTCGAAATTTTTTTGTGTTATTTATGTAGTGAAATCCAATACATGCCTAATATATCATTAAATTACACCAGTAAAAGAATGGAAATATTTATAGAATGATCATTCCCAAAAAATGTAACTAGAGAGGAATCATAGACTTGAAATATGATAATCATAACATTTGGAATTTTTACTAGTAATCTATGTCCAATTATCAGGGTGGAATCTTGATACCATTAGAAAATTATTTAGATATAAAAGAATGAGTAGATTATAGTACAATAAAAAATAATAAGTTATAGAGTGGATAGAAAGTGTACCATTCACGATGTAATTATTTAAACCCTAATCATAATTAGTGACCACTTTATATTTCCCCCTTTTTTCTTCATCTTAAGAGGTTTCTGACATTGATCATCATCCCCATTAACCATTGGATTTAGAAATGGTTATCATATTTCCCATACCACTTTCAATTGTAGCACTGGAGTATGGGTGGTGCATTCTATGGAACTTTCTCTCTATTGACAACATAAATTTCCTTCTTCCCATAACTTTACCATTCTATTGATCAATGAAATTACCATCCAAACATAAAAAAATTACTAGTACCTTTAAGATAGTTTTTCCCATGTTTCATACAACACTTTAAGTATGAAAAATATATAATTTTATCCTCTCCATTGTTCTTAGTTTTTTCCTTTAACTCTATCTTTATTTTCTTATCAAAACCATGTGATTGGTGGGTAACTCCAATATCTATTTCCATAATGAGATAACATGAAATGATTTATTAATAGCTATAGAAGTACATAATGGATAACACCCTTTAGAGAGTTGGTTTTAATCCACTAAAGAATCTATCAGCCTTACTTCTATATTGGATAACAATCCAATAAGTTTACCTTGAATGTTTTGTAAAACATTCCTCATAATCACTAATAAATTCATTATAATTATTCTTTAGATGAGGGAATTATTTATCAATTTTCATATTAAGAATACGAGGGAAGTAATTTTTTGAAAATAAAACCTCAAACTCATTTCACACCATGGTGTGAATTTAATCTTATTTACTTGTATTATTAAAAAAATAGATCATTAATATGCTTCATCTTATTAGTGGTAGCTAAACAAAATGAATTTTTCATGTTTCCGACATAAGATAATGGAAAATTTAATTTCCCTGGAATTGATCCATTTATCAGCAACTAGAATATCAATAGATCTACTAAAATATGGTGGTTGTTTCCTCTTGAAGAACTTTACAAAATGTTATTCCCACCTTTTCTCATTTAGGTGATCAACATTATTCATAGTTTAAGAAATATTTTTGAGAATAGAAATGGTATTTTTCATTCTATCTCCCATAATAGTTAGCATCATAAGAGAACAATAATATCTTTGTACATTATATTAATCATTAACAGAATTATTTTAGGTTATAGACATTGAAAAAAAATGAAAAATCACAGTTTGAGAAATAATAATCCTAGTGGAAAAACACATAGAGATGAAAAATAATTTATAATATGTCTAAATAAAGATATATTATTTTAAATCTATGAAACCTAATGTTTAACCTTGGTTATTCATGGTATTGATCTATTCATATCCTTCATAATGGTTCATAAATAAAATTTAAATTGAAAAAAGTATATCCATTGGGAGTGTCAAACAAGGTGTATAGTAAGAACCATTATCGTGTACTATATAATGCTAGAGTAAAGCCTAATGAATCTTTTTTGGAGTTATTACACCTAGGTACATATTTTATAGAACCAAATACACATGTATTATCCAGACAGAGATGTATTCCTAGGTAAAAAATATAATCATTTCCTTACCAAAACATTAAGTTGTAACCTTATAATTATGTTTATCCTAAGAGTTATCAAAAAGTTTTTCTCATCCTAGTTTACAAAGGGTAACTAAACCTGTAATTTTATACCAAATATAATGACAAGGATTTTAATACATTTATATTATTTATTTTTTAATTAATATTTATTAAATTAAAAAAACACACGCCTGAGGATCAAAAAGGTATATTTGATTTAAAAACTTAGAAACAAAAAAAACTGTTTTGTAAGTGTTCTACATCGTCTCCCACTTAGTTCCTCATAAATATCATCCTTCGTAGACATATCAAACATAACACTCATATTCATAACATTATGGAAAGAACCATAAGAGAGGGTGATATTAGATTCTCATTGTGGGTAAATAATACAAATTAGTAAACATAACGTGAGAATAAGTGTATGAGAACATGATCATAACTTATGGAAACCATACCCTACATATCAAAGATCAAAATATTGAGTCATGGTATAAATATTGATAATGTATAAGAAATGAATCCCAAGGAAATCCTGGAACATGAACCATGAGAGAACAATATTGGCATAAGACACAGAATTGTGACATACACATAAGTATATAAAGTAATTTTTGCAGTTGTAATATATCATTTCCAAGCATATCATAGTGAAACAGGTTCACTCCCCAAACCTTTATAGTAGTCAAGGATACCTAACAATACTATCATTGTGAAAAAATTACATTACAGAACTAGGTTCACTCCCCATTATAGTCCTATTTATCTCATAAAATTTTAATATTTACCTAATTCATTGGAGGGAGATATAGGTACCACCCTTCACATAATGAAAATTATGTATATTTGTACCATAATATCTTAAATTATTCAACATATCCGAACCCATGAAAGGAAATGGGATTTATAAAACATTCAACATATCAAAAAACCATGAAAGTAAATGGGTTTCATAAAACATTTCATCATAGAATAAATAATAGAGAAACAAAAAGTTTCATAAAAAAGTTTTCACCATAAAAATAAACTGTCCAGAGAAAAATAAATATGGTATCGTTGGATCATATCCCTAGTAAATATTAATTTACATCAAAGGATAAAATATGAATTGGAAAATTATTTTGAAAGATCACTTGAAAATTTTATTAAGTAAAATATATTTTTTATTTTGAAAAACACTTTTTACAATATAAAAACTTTCAAAATCATTTTCTTTAAAAATAATATTGGAAACTTTTAAAGGAAACTTTAAAGATCATTCGAAACATTTATGGAGGAAAATATACTTTCTACTTTTATTTTTTTAAAACATAAAACATTTCAAAAATATGTTTAATTGAAAATAATCTTTAATACTTATAAACGACGATTTAAAAAAGTAAGTGGTCATAATGTTTGGAAATTCCATTCATGTCGTACATGTAAAAATAATGATTCCTTTCACATTTTCAGTAAAATCCAAAAAAGGAATTGTTTGTAAAATGACCTGAAAATTCCTTTTAAAAGGAATTACAAAATGTTAGAAAACTATACAAAAATTCATCCATAAATACATTGGCTAATTTTAAATCTTTTTTTAGAACATATTTAGAAAATATTGATATGGAAGAAATAGGGGTTTTGACCAAAGAGAGAAATAAAGTCAATTTTTCTTAAATATAATAATTTTGTCAATTTAATCCTTTAAGAGTGTAAAATGAAAAGAAGAAATGAATTATATAGAAATAAATAGAGCATATAAAAATAAATAAGTTTATTGAGAGTGATATCATACTATTTTATGATTGGAAGAATAATTATAAAAAATCCAAGAAAATGATGAGATTGTTACAAAAAACCATTACCACTTAGGTAAATTTAAATAATAAGAACCATTAAATATTAACAGAAAAGGATACATTAAATTTAATTAAAATAATTATATTCAGGATATAACATCTCAAGGGTAATTATATACACATCATAAAATATTATAGGTTCATAACATATCTTATGACCCAAAGAAGGCAATCTGAGATAAAAATCCATTACCTTAAGTCTCAACTTCCATAATATATATTTGAACCTCCTGTATGATAAATATAATTTTATTATATATATATATATATATTAAACAAACATATTAATAAGTTTCATACCTTTTATTGTATCTTTATGACTACTTATTACCATTTTATAAAAAAATACTTGTTAAAATCACGTTTCAATTAATAATTACTTCATTTTTGTGTATGTTTTAGTTTGGTATTTTTGGAAATTATAATTATATAATTGTTCTATAATCTATATAATGTTAAACATGATAAAATTATCATATATATATTCATAATATATTTATTTATAGTAATCCATCAATGTTAGATATAGAAAATGAGTTACACTGTTTATGGAGATGGTAAGTCTTATGTACTCATGATCGCTATTTCCATTTTCTCAATGGATCAAAAGAGAGGAAAGTAAATAATATATAATGTTTCTATAGTAATTATGATTTAATATATATATAATATATTCATTAAATTTATCTTTATTACCTTCTATGTAACGAGTTAGTGAAAATGAATCACATTGCTTCAAGAGGTGGTAATCCGCCATACACAGAAGTGACGTCATTTTATCCCCATGGAATGGAAAGTAAGAAGTAATTTGTTATATAATTATTAAATAAGAAAAATAATATATTAAATATCACATATAAATAATAAATACATAATTTTATCAATTTATTATAGGTGGTTATGGAAAATGAATAACATCGGTTCATGAGGCACCTGTCCCCCAAACGCATGATCAATAGTTCCATTTCCCATTTAAAGGAATAAGAGAAATATTTGTGTCATTACATTATGATAATATAGTATAAGTATATATATTATTCTTTGGTTATTATATTATCATTTTTGATAATATTTTAAGGATGAGGAGGAAGAAATAAACCAAAAATAGAAGTTTAGGATTTTGACCACTTCTTTAATGTGACTACTTAGGTTTATACCAAAAACCTTCTTAGTCTGGGTTAGTATAAAAAATGAGGCTTTTGATATGAGATGAGGTAATTATGGAATGCAATTTTGAAGTTCTTGTCCAAACAAAATGGTTTCTGATATGTGAATAGAAGAGGACAGTGGGTGGCCTTTTATAAGTGAGTGAGGGGACACACATGGATATTTTTTAGAAGAATAAAGTGTAACCATGTTTTTCACCGGAATAAAAGGATAAATAATGGGACATTATCCTACCTTATAGTTTATAAGGTCTAAATATATGAATAAAATTAATTTTTACAAGTTTCTATCCTATTTTAACCCTTATAATTTTTGTTTAATCCCCAGTAATCTAGTTTTAAACTTAACCACAGTGATTAATTTTTTTGTTTTCATTATTTATTATGGTAAAAAATAAATTTTACCTTATTAGATAATATTAATTACTTTGATTAAAAAAAATTAATCCATTTTTCCAAATTCAATTAATATAAGTGGTATAATTTAATTTAAAATTAAATTCAAAGACATGACCAAAAACAAGTTTTCCAAGGGTAAACTTTTCAGAAGTTTAAAAGTTTTTAAATAAAAGTTCAATATAAAATTGATTTAAATAACATATATTTTTAATTATAATATAATTGAACTAATTTTACTTTTAAATATATTTTAAAATAAAATTTTACCTTATAAATTCTTTAAATTAAAAGGCAGTTTTCAAAAAAGAATCATTTTAACTATTCATCAAAAAAGTAGTCTTTTCAGAAAAATAGTAAAAAATTAAACATGAGATAATTTTGAAATTATGATTGAAAAAATGAAATTCAAATTTTAAAATAAATTATCTTTAAATTACAAACAATTCTTTTATCATTTTAAAAAAAACAAGAGTAGCATTGTTTGAGAAAATAGTGGTTTTAATACTTATAAAGACTACAAAAAATTAAGTACATTTTTATTTATATGACTTTTTTATATAAAAATATTAAAATTAATATATAAAATTTGGATATTCCTATTTATACCACCAATTTTATTAGCTTGGTCATAGAGGCAACAAGAAATATTAATATTAATATTATATTGTGGTTCATAAGAACTCAATGTTTCATGTAGCATGTGATATCAAAGAAATAAAATTTATTCAAAAAACATTTTTTATAAAATCTCAAGGTGTTACAATTCTTTTAATTATTCCCTTAAAATATACAAGACTTAGAGAATTATTTATCTATCTTGATATCATATGATAATATGTTCTCATATAATGAAAAGTTTTTTGATACTAGTGACCATCAAAGAATTGGCATTACCTAATAAATAAATGATAAATCTTGAACTTTGGATTACATATATAGCTATATAATTCCCAGAAAATAATTTAATTTTTTATTCATACTTAGAAAATTTTCATCTTCCTTCTGTATCAGAATCAAGAATTTCTTTTACATGTCCACTCATTTCTCATGAGGAAAATACCTTTCAATAAAAGAAATTTAAAATCTTTCCATTCCATGTTTTATATTTTTTATTCATCATTAGTGTTTTAAATCAATGAAAATAAGTTATATCTATCCCATTAGATATGATAATATTTCATGAATACTTTCTCCCGCTCATTGCTTCACAAAATAAGAAATATCTTTTCTAAGGAACATATATAATATCCTGAAAATTCCATGTAATTTTTTTAAAATTATATGGGATTATTTCAAGACCAGGCATTGAGATGACACATCATTTTGAGGGTTGATGATCCCAGAAAAAAATTTTGAACCTTTTTTTAGTTGATTAAAAAATCATTGATGCTTGGTTTTTGAAACTTTTAAATGGATGATTAGATTAAAAATATGAGTGTATCATTTTTTTTGGAACGATTACTTTTCCTAAGAAAGAACCTAACCTCGACCAGTGTGGGTTGAGGGTAAAAGTTAATTTTTGATCATTAAAAAAAAATAATGTTTAGAAATATTATTTTATTCAATGATTGTTTTGATGCGAAGCATCATCGAGCTAGAAATTGCATTTCAAAAATAAAATAGCATAATGATGAGATGACTCAAAATAACAGAAATTTTGAAACACATTTCCTCAGATTAATTATTTAATAGAGATATGTGATCATTTGAATGATTTAGGGAATCAATTTTAGGCTTTGGAGGATTTATAATGGTGAAAGATTAAAGACAAATCACCATCAAAATCAAGCACTCCTCATCTTCAAAGGAACTTTCCCATAATGACGAATCAACTTAGTTCACAGACTGATCGCCACCAATGATGAATTCTTTCCTTTAATGAGTGATCTGATCTTTAGGTAATGGTTTTAATTCAATGTGAATTCCTTATTTCCCTATTCTGGGGTTTGAGGGATGAATGCATATCAACCCACAAACCTGTTGACCCATGGATCGATCACGTATTCGGGATGGGTTTTCCTTGGGGGGGATTTAAGGGATATTAGATCCATGTATTGATTCTATCCTTCATTAAACATTATAATAAGGCTGAATCATGCTGACACAAACAAAGTTCGTGGTCTGTTCTTCGTGTGTTCTTTGTGCATTCTTATCCTCTTCTTTTTCCTTCATATTCTTTAGGGTATGACAGAAACTGCGATCTAGGTAGGACCGTAGTGGCAGATCAACCTATAGTTCTCGGTGAATGACCATCGACATGGGAGATGATGGTGGTAGAGGATCGTGATGGGGAAAGAAGGCCGTAGTGGTGGAAAGAGACATCAGCTCGAAGTTCAGTAGTGGAGGGGCCGGCAGAATCTACCACATATAGTGGACAGGGCCACCATAGTGGTTGGTGGTGAATTTTCCAGACACGGTGGAGGGCTACGGTCCTATTGAACACCATCATGACCCTGAGATAAAGTCATGGGGCGATTATGTAGCCAACCACCATGTTAAAATTGGAGACCCACATGGCTTAGATGGACACAACACTCACCGCGTCTCATCTGGATAAGACAAGCCTACTAGAATGGGCTAGGACTTAGTAAGAGCAGGCCGCTGAGTGGCCCAGTTGGGAAAAAACCATCCTTCCAGTGTGGGTCAGTTGGGATGAATATCCGGCCGATGGGGGCAGGGGACCCGTGGCCCAACGTGCTGGGTCATGTAGGCCCAATGGGCCTGGCCAGACCAGGTTCGCCCAAACCCAATCAGTTTGGTCCGATTCTGGTCGGGTCGGTCTGATCGGGCGGACCTGGTCCAGTCGGGTCTGTCTGACTGGGTGGACCAGATCTGGACCCAAACAACCCCCTTTGCAGTTAAACACCCTATCATCTAAACTGTATGTATGATTGAAGATCTGTTTGCAGCATTCAGACCCTAACGATGAGGCGATAATCTTGACAAAATCTATGTGGGTTTTTTGGAAGTTGATATACTACCGAGGTCTTGAGAAATATATTCTCACTGAATCAAGAACACTACAAGCGGGAATCCTACAGCTGGTTATGATGAGAATAAATTGAAGAGCAGATCTAGGTGACCTAATTGGACAAGATGAAGAGCATGTCTCAATGACCCATCATGGAAAAGTACTGAGTGGATCTTGGTGACCTAGCAGTCCTAAGTGATGAGCGAGTCTAAGTGACCCAGAGGGCCTAAATGATGAGCTAGGATTGGTTACCCAGCATGTCTAAGTGACTCATCGGGTATGAGTGCCTCAGTAGTAAGGGTGTTCAATGTTTACAACTGATAGTATTTATTTACATAATTCAGATTGTACTTGCGTGAGATTACAACACATTATGAATACTTTCCTTTGTGGTATAACCTTGGTGTTTTGGGGTCCCTACTCTGTATCGTGTTACTTACCCTTGCACAAGCTCCGCCCACACTTTTTGTGTCTTGTGAAGAAACATATTCTTTGATAGAGACCCTGGTGGTCTAGGACCAGGTGGTTCCCAGTGAGATCCGACAGATGATGCGTACTTCTATGGCTTCCAGTGAAACCCCCTTCACATACCCTTTGTGTATGGTTTACCATAGACCGACTTCAAGAGATTGTACTTGTATTTTATTGGGATTGTATTATAGCTCCTTTACTTTGATTTTTCTACTGTTACTATCAATGGTTGTCTTAGTGGCATGCATGTTTACTTTTCAGCCTTGTGGGTTGGGAATGTATGTGTGTGTGCATAATGGTACTAAAATAAGTGCCTCTGACTTGAGGGATAATGCCTTTGGCACCAGTCACTAGCCCTTGGCCTTTGGGAGGCGCTCTTCGGGTAGTCATGGAACATGCCCTGGGGGACAGGTCCTGATAGAGTGGTATCAGAGCTGTCGGTTCTGCCTTACGGACCGAGGCTCTGTGGTTTTGTTTTGGGTAAATAGTGTTGAATGTTTCGTGTTTTAATTTCAGACTCAGGGTGTCCAGTGTTGGTGCGACAATAGACATATCCATACAGTAGGATGTTGATGTTCAACCTTTCGACTCAGAGCATGAAAACACTAGTTGCATGAATCATATAGAGAATTATGTGTTTCTTTATTGAGTTAGCTCACCAATTATAATCTATTGATCGTGTTCCATCTTGATATATTATAGGATTCCACCCTGCAGGAAGACATCCAGGATTCTAGTGCATGACCAAAAGGTTGGTACCCCTAGCGATGAAGCATCAGTATAGGGACCAGTACTAGAGGAGGCCCCATCGAGTGGTGCATCGGTGTTACCAACACCCATCGATCAGTAGTTCCTTCCAACATTATTTCTAGAGGAACCATGCCTACTTAGATCCTTACACTAGTTCTTGAGGAAGAGACCTCCTTGGTTCATGGGTTAGACTGACCCCCAGATATCCGAGGATTTGATAGAATGGTTCACCCACATCTTCCATCTTATGAGGACACTACTCGACCAAATGATTATCTTTGCCGTTATCCTTATTCAGGGCTCAGTGGGGAGATGGTGGAGTTTGAAGATCCATACACATGATGAGGTGACCCTCAGTTGGTTTAATTTTGAGAACCTCTTATAAGATTAATTCTTATTAGAAATTCGATGCTCAGTACACATCTAGGAGCTACTAAACCTACAATAGGGTTGCGTGACAGTAGTAGAGTACTTAGTGAGATTCACCAAGATTTCACGCTACTCTATATACATGGTGCGAGATTCGTTCTTCAGTGCTAGAGATTCTGAGCATGGAATATGATAGGAGATTAGGGAATCCATTGTATCTCTTAACATCCCCACCCTGGATGGGGTGCAGGAGTGAGCTCTACTCGTGGAGAGCTTCCAGCTGGGGAGAGCTCTAATAGCAGGAGATACCAGTAGACATTAGGTGGGAGAGACTTTTCCAGTGGGTAGCAGGAAGAATATGTGGGGAACCAAGTGGGTCAATCCTTTTATGGAATGACCCAAGGACATAGAGTCTATGGTTTAAGACTCCAAGTGTAGAGGGCATAAGTAGAGGAGAAGGGTGTGCTACACATGTGGCAGGCAGGGAGACATGGCTCATGACCACCCGAATCACAGTGCATATGATCATCAGGTGGTCAATGGACTGATGAGGTAGAGGCATAGGGTTGAGTGGAGTGGTCCATAGGGAGGCAGACATGGCAGTATAGTAGGCAGAGTGACAGGCAGTGTGCTGAGGTTTGAGGTACTACCACCACCATCCCTAGGTGGTCCGCCACGGGATCTGGTAGTAGGAGGATAGAGCTGTCCAAGTTTCATGTGATAGAGACCTATGATCCCATTGAACCTAAGATGATTATAGGTATGATCTATGTATTCTTTACCTTAGGTATAGTTCTTATAGACATAGGTTATAGTCACTCTTCCCTTTCCATGGACCTTTTTTGGAGCTCAGAGATTCTGGTAGAGTCGTTGGCCAGATCCTTACTATTAGAGACTATTCTGAGAGGAGATTTGATGATTATGAACTAGTCTTAGAAGTGCGAGCTTACTCTTAGAGGTGATAGCTTAAGTTGTGATATCCTAGTTATAGAAAAGAGGCATCACGATGACATTTTGGGTATGGACTGGTTATCCAAAATCCATGCTCAGAATGAGTGTTTTAGGCACAAATTGCGATGTGTCTGTGGATATGGGACCATGTTCAACTTTACGAATGAAAATGGAACACTTGAAGAGTAGGAAAATACTTCTCGAAGGAGGGTCGAGATGATCACTCCCTATATGGATAGCCTTACCCTCAGTGTGGGGGATGATAAGATTCTTCAATTTTTACAGTGGTGGACAAGTATGAGGAAATCTTTACAAAGGATGTTTTGAGATTACCTCCTCATTAGGAGGTTGAATTTTGAATTTACCTATACCCTGGGACGACACTGATATCCACACCAGCATATTAGATGGATCTCGTGGAGCTTTGGGAGTTGAAGGTTCAACTTGGGGACCTATAGAGGAGGGGCTTCGTAAGGCCCTATGTTTCATCTTGTCTAGCCCCAATTTTATTTTAAAAGAAGGAATATGGGAGATTGATAATATATAGGGACTATTGGTTCCAAAATGAGGATATTTTGAAGAACAAATATCCACTGGCCTGAATCGATGACCTCTTCATACAACTGAAGAGAAAAATGTGGTTCTCAAAGATAGACCTCAGGTCTGACTATTATCAAATTCATGTACGATATGAGGATGTACCAAAGATAGACTTTAGATGTCATAAAGACCACTATGAGTTCTTGGTTATTCCATTTGG
Source organism: Viscum album (assembly GCA_963277665.1). Taxonomy (NCBI): domain Eukaryota; kingdom Viridiplantae; phylum Streptophyta; class Magnoliopsida; order Santalales; family Viscaceae; genus Viscum; species Viscum album. The sequence goes on from OY728122.1 coordinate 490,952,514, forward strand.
TGTAACCAATACCCCAATAATGTTCATTTCACTTATGAATAGGATCTTCTAGAGATACCCTGATCGGTTCATCATGGTCTTCAATGATGATATCCTGGTGTACTCGGTGTCTGAGGAGGAACATGCGATACAACTACAGATAGTCCTAGATGCACTCCCAGAGCACCATATTTATGGGAATATCACAAGGTGTCATTTATGGATTCAGGAGGTCCACATTCTTGGACATGTCACTTTAGAAGCTGGAGTTGTAGTGGATCCCTCAAATATAGAGGTAGTTCTTTCTTGGGATCCACCCAAGAGTGTGAATGTGGTGAAAAGTTTCTTGGGTGTGGTTAGAGACTAATGTGGTTCATGCCCTACTTCTCTAGTGTATCATAATCCTTATCATCTTTGAAATGGAAGGGACAACCCTTCGTGGGTACGGAGAAGTTTGATCAGAGTTCCCAGGAGTTGAGACTGAGACTGATGGGTGCCCCTATCTTGAGACTGCGAGAGGAAGGCATGGGGTATGTTTTGTTCTACGATGCATTAGGGACCGGGCTAGGTAGTGTTCTGATATAAGGGAATTTAGTGATCGCCAATGGTTCATGACAGTTGAAAAAGAATGATCAGAACTACCTGACCCCTGATCTCGATCTAACAACAGTGGTCTTCACTTTGAATATGTGGCGACACTACGTGATGGGTGAGCAGTTTACTGTATACTACGACCACAAAATTCTCCAGTATATCTTCACCTAGAAGGACCTGAACATGAGGTAGTGAAGAAGTCTAGAGTTTGACACAGACTATCAATTTTAGATAGTCTTTACTCTTAGTAAGGAGAATATATCTGAAAACATGCTCAGTAGGAGAACTGAGTTACAATTACTGAGTGAGGAATCAGAGAAGTTAGGCGTGGTGCAGATATCCTTCATTAATGGTGATGGAGTAGCTTAACTTCAGTCGATGGTTGAAACTACCCCACTCTTTCAATGTTATAGGGAGGCATAGTTTGGGGATGTTGACTAGGAGGTCTGATGTGTTATTTATCTACTAGCTAGCCCCCTAATGGATATTTGATAGGTGGGGAACATGTCATCCTTTTCAGAGGAAAAACCATTGTACCAATGGCATTGTGAGAGGAGGTTCTGAGGGAGTTCCACACCTCCCCCTGGTGGTGCATCCAAGAGTGGATAAGATGTACCAAGATATTTGATATTGGTACTAGTGGCTGGGGATGAAGATGGAAGTGGCAGTGTTCATTTCACGATGCCTCACTTGTTAGAAACTGAAGGAAAAGAATCAGGTTCCAACAGACTTGGATCGACCACTCAAGGTACTGGAGTGGAAGTGGGATGGTATATTGATGGACTTCATGACTAGGTTACCATGCATGACAAAGGGATATGATACTATATGGGTGATCATTGTCCGACTCACCATGTCGGCCCACTTTCTACCCATCTTGGAGTAGGGTTTTGTAGAGGGCTTGTGACACCTCTATGTTCCAAAGATAGTTTGGATTCCTAGGGTGTATTCAAATATCATTTCAGACCATGATTCTTTCTTCAACTCCTAGATGTGGAAGGGACTATAGAAGGAGTTCGGGACTTAGCTGCATTTGAGCACAACATTTTATCCCCAGTTGGATGGCTAGATAGATATGATTATGCAGGTTTTGGAGGATATTCTTCGTGATTGCATCCTGGACTTTGGCTGCAGTCTGGAGGACCATCTACCACTGGTGGAGTTCGCGTACAACAACTACTACCACAACACCATTTGTATGTAACTGTTATAGGCACTATATGTGATCCCATGTAGATCACCATTATGCTGGATAGACCCAGGGGAGTAATTACTCTTGGGTCCAGAGTTGGTGTGGGATACCACTAACAAGGTGCAGATCATCCCGAAGTGCATGTGGATTTCACAGAGTAGGTATAAATCTTATGATAATAGGAGATGAAGGATTTTGGAGTTCAAGGAAATATACTATGTGTCCCTTCGTGTCTCACCTCAATAGGGTTTTGAAAATATTTGGCTAGTTATGCAAGTTGAATCCGAGACTCATCACCCTTTTCCATATTCTGAGTAGAGTTGCCAAGGTGGCGTACCATTTAGTTCTTCCCCCATAGATGCATCAGGTGCATAATTTCATTTATGTGTCGCAACTGAGAAGGTGCGTTCTTGAGCCATCACACATCATTGACTAAGGAAAGCTGTAAATTAATGATGAGGTGACATTTTCAGAGTTACATATAGAGATAGAGGATCAAAAGGAGGAAATCATTTGTGGATGGTCGATTCCTCTGGGGAATGTTTAGTGGAAACACATGAATTTCTAAGAGATAACATGGGAGAAGGATGATCATATTCATGCTCAATACCACCATTTGTTTGTTTAGTCCTTGTTTTTTCCTTTAAGGATGTAAATATCTAGGGTAGGGAGAATTTAATGTCCATGAAATTACATTTTTTTAAATTATACAATATTATTTTGAGACTAGATGCTGAGAAGACATGTGATTCTGAGGCTTGATGATCCCTGAATAAATGATTGAATTTTTTAATTAATTAAAATAGAACATGTGTGTGATTTTGGATTATTCTAAAATAATTCCTGAATTAAAAATTTGATGGCACCATTGTGTCCGAAATAATGACTTTACCAATGAAATGACCTATTCTTGATCGGCACGGGTGGAGGGTAAATGTTAATTTTTGATATTTAGAAACAAAAAATAAAGTAAACTTAAGAAATCTTATTTTATTCAAAGTTTGTTTTGATGCAATATATCATAGAGCTGGCTGTTTCATTTCATAAATAGAACAACGTAATGATGCTTCGACACTACATAAAAAATATTCTTAGATGTGTTTCCACTATTCAATTGTTTAACAGAGATGCGGATCATTGGAATGATTTAGGGAATCGTTATGAGGCTTTATAGGTTTTGAACCGGTAAAAAACGAATGCCAAATTGACAATGACATCAAGAACTCCTCCTCCCCTTCAAAAGATCTGGCCCACAACGATGGATCTAGAATGTTTATAGACAGATCGTTACCAGCGACGAACACTTTCCTTTGACGAATGATCCAATCTCTAGGTAAGGGGTTTAACTCTATATTAATTCCTTATTTCCACATTCATTGGTTTGAGCGATGAACATAGATCAACCCACAAACTGGTTGACTCATGGATCGATCACGTATTTAGGATAAGTTTTCCTTATAGGGGATTTAAGGGATTTTAGATCCATGTATTGATTCTATCACTAGTTAAAAATTCTTATAATGAAAAATAATGCAAACAGAAACAAAGGTTGTTATATATTATTCATGTGTTCCTTATGAGTTTTTCTCCTTCACCTTTTCTTTTCCATTCCTTGTTATGAGATGATAATAATGATCTAGGCGGGACCGCAATGGCAGTTCAACTCGAAACATCTGGTGAACAAACATTTTTCATGGGAGATGATGGTGGAAGATGGTCATGGATGTCTCAAGGTCTTCTGACTTGAAGGTCGACAGCGGAAGGGCCAATGGACACCACCACGGTTGGCGGAAAGGGGCCATTGACCACAGTTGGTTACAGCTTGGGTGAATATGGCGGAGGGTTACGGTCCATTGGATCCTGGAAGGACCTCACATAAAACTACGAGGCGGTTAAGATATGGTCTACATGTATCCAAAGGATGTGAAACATGTCGCATCCTGGAAGGTTAAGGCTGGCCCTCCAATGTGGGTCGGGCCAAAGGGGGACTGGGCTGATGAGCAGTTCGGCTGGGCGAAAACTAGCCCACCAATGCTGGCCGGGCCAAATGAAGGCAGATCCACTGGGCGACCTGGTATCTTGGACCCACGACCCAATGATCCCAATGGTCCTAGATAGAACTAGATGGCCCAGATCCAATGGGGACCGGTTGGGCCAGTCTGTCTCGGTCAGATCAAATCCAGAGCCAACCAAGCCCCATTTCACTAAGACACCTGTATCTTCTAAACTGTACATCTGATTGATGAGCCATTTGGGACATTGGGACCCTCCTGACAATGCAATCCTATATATATAATATAATAGGGATTTCATTGATGTTTAGATACAACAGATGGATTAAGAAGAATATTTTATCAAAATCTGTGCTCTATGAGCGGGAATCCTATGACTGACTGTGACGAGAAGAAAGTGATGAGCGAGTCTAGGTGACCTAGAAGGCAAAAGTGATGAGAATTTTTAGGTGACCCAGTAGGCTAAAGTGACGAGCGAGTCTAGGTAACCCAACATGCATATGTGATGAGCAGATCTAGGTGACCCAGTTTCCCAAAATGATGAGCGGGTCTAGGTGACCCAGCAGGCCTAAGTGGCTCATTGGAGATGAGTGCCTTAGTAGTAAGATTATTCAGTGTTTACGACTGATTGTATTTCTTTGCATTCTTTAGAGTATACCTGGGTGAGCTGACCACACGTTGTGTATAGTATACATTGTTGTATTAACTTTGTTTTTTGGTTCCCTTACTGAGTATTGTGTTACTCATCCCTACAAGGGCTCTGCCTGCATGAGTGGTGTCTTGTATAGAAGACAGACGCTTCGATAGACACCTTGGTGGTCCAGGATAAGGTGGTTCCCAGTGAGATTTGACAGACATGGTGTACTTCTACAACGTTAGACGATACCCCTTCACCTATCCTTTAGGTAGTGTTTACCATAGAAAGAATTTATGATCTTGCACTTGTCTTTTGTTAGGATTGTTTTCTAGCACATTCACTTTAAGTGTTGTATTATTACCCTCAGTATTTGTCTTAGTGGAATGCATGTTTACTTTTCAGCATCTTGGATTGGGGATGTGTGTGTGTGTGTGTGCCTACAGGTACTCGGGAAAATTCTTCCCATTTGCATGATACTGGCTTTGGTGCTTGTTTCTAGCCATTGTAATTTGGGAGGCAGGCTTGGGGTAGTAATAGGAGGGGCCTCAGGGGATGGGTCTTGGTAGCTTATCCACTGATTAACTACCAGTGGATTCATAGTTCCATTGAATGATGGATGTTTTATGACACATAAAGTAGTCTATCATTGTTACACCACATAGTGGATCATCAAGCTACTCTATATGGGTAAGCTTATTTCTCATTACCTGATTCACCTTCCTTAATATGGTTATAATTTTCCCAGTACTAACTATAGCTCCAGATCTAACTTCATTATCTTTCCTAAGAGGGAAATCTCTACATGGAGTACATGTATTGATTTTTTGACCATTCATTCCACTTGGAACTATTTTTAAATAATGGAATACAATAGATTAGATCATACAATTATGAAATATATTTTATAATCCCAAAACTTGTGAAAAAAAACATAAATTAAAAAATTTATACATATATAATCCCAAAATCATAAACAAGTTTTCATTGGAAATAAAGTTCAAATCATAAAATTATTTTTCATTTATTACCAATGTTATGTAATGAAAATATAAATTAACCAAATAATTTCTCCCATGACTGTCAAATGAGGTGGAAAGTAAGGCCCATTTTCAAGTAACAGGGAACACTCAAGTCATGTCTGACATACCTTTTTATGAGTAATTACCTGTAGGTATTTGTATTTCAGAACTACATCCACTTGTAGTATCCAAACATGGATACATCTCTAAGAAAATACACACAATATCTTCTTTTACAAAACATTAGGATGTTCTTATAATATTGTATTCAATGTCAATATTAAGATTTTATTATCTAATATATTATTTCTTAAACCTAGTTTCCAATGTTTCTACAAAAATTCCTCAGATAACAACTATAAATACCCTAACCAAAGTATTCTAGAGTCGATGGTTAGTTTATTTCATGGGAATAAGATACAAGGAATCACACACCATTATAAAAAATAGTTCAGTAGTATTGAAAAACTAGATACAAACATAAAAATAAAAATAAAACTTAAAACAATATATTCAACTAAATGTTTTCTTTGATAATTACATTATTATACTTAGGATAACCCTAGATATAAATGATAAAACATTTCCTTGTATCCGGGGGAAAATTAAACATAAGAAAGGGGTTATCTAAAATTATTATTAAGGGGATGAGTATAGTGGAATCTATCCTAAAAAAATTATCATAATCAATAATTAATGTTAAATAATTGAAACACATGTCATTAAAACAATAAAATTATCATAATATGGCATTGGTAAAGGACAATCAAATAAAGAATTATAAATGATTACATAATATTAAAAATTTTCTATAGTTATTCTAACTAGTAGAATAATCCCATGGAAATTAATAATAGATCTCAGAATAAGAGAATAAATAATATTGGACATATAAAACAAACTTTCATGAACTTTCATATGATATTTCTAAACTATGGTAAAAAACCATTTAATTTGGATAGCTGATTTATATCATGAGACTTATTGGTTCATCATGATGCGATGCAATTTTGATCCCCACAAATAACATAATAATTCTAATGAGGCCCTAAAATTAATTATTTGAATCATAATCACCATAAACATTCATATTAAAAAACTAACATACAAAATGATAATAATTACCCAAATTAATAGTCATAAACCATCTAGAGTAATAAGGTGAATGGTAAAAAATAGTACATCCTCAGTAAAAAATTGTCATTAACTATCAAGATTAATAATAAGTGTGTGGTTATTACCACATATCCCTAGCGTAGAATTAGTATAATAATGGTTTTTGTCATTGATGAATAGAAATTACACAAAAATATCCTTAAATATATTATTTAGGAAAATAACCTTTCCACTTTTGAAGTCACCTTTGAAAACTAAAAGTTTAAAAAACATTTTAAAAATAATTTTCTATAAAAATAACATTTTAAACTTATAAATTAATATCTGAAAGTTTGAGTAGTAATTGTACCGGTAAATTCTGTTCATTACATACACATAAAAACAAAGATTCATTTCAGATTTTTAATAAAAGAAAAACATGGCTTTTCTGGTAAAAGACATGAAGATTACTTCAATTTTTTTTTATAAATTATAAAAATCAGAAAAATGAATTTAATAAATAATTTGGATAATGTTAAAACATTTTTGAAAACCTTTCTATAAAATATGGATTTGGATGAAAAATGATTTTCCACTTAAGAGAGAAATAAAGTCAAGTTTTATTAAAAACATATTATCAAATATATTATATAGAAATGAGATGGAAAATGGTAATATTATTCTAAAAATTTAATGAATAACTATTCTATAATAGATAAATATAGTTTTAAAAAATTAAAAACAATTACACTAATAGATTCTGAAACAAAAACCATATTGAATAATGATGAGATTGTGAAATACACCCTTACCACATTGGTAACATTTGAATCATAATCCCCCTGAAAGGAATAACTTAAAATAAAACATTAAATACCATGAATAGAAATATATTCATGAAATAAAATATTTAAAAGATAACTACATACACCACACAAAGAAATAAGTGGTGAATATGGAATATGTCTCACTGAAGTAAAAGTGAGATGAGAAACCCTTAACTTAAGTGTGAAATCATTCAGATTTGTTTGAAAATAATTTATAATAAATATTGGTTTATTATAAATCTATTATTGTACCATAATAGTATATAATATACCATATGTTATTTACTTATATTCTTTTATCATCTATTTATTAACATTTCTTTGTTAAAATCTTAGTTTTAGGTGATAATTGTTTCATTTTTATCTATGTTTTAGTTTGGTAATTTAAGTACTTTAAATTATATCATGGTTACATAATATATATAATTTAAAAAATGATATAAATGTAATATATATTCATTATATATTTATTTTGAGTAATCTATAAAATTTATATATATAAAATGGATTACATCGTTCTTAGAGATGGTATGACGTACATATGTATGAAAGTAGTTTTAATTTTTCTCTGTGGATGAGATGAAAGGAAAATAAATATTAATTTACCATTATATAATAATAATAAATTTAAAAATATCATTTATATAAATTGAATAAATCCTTATTATCAAACAATTTTAAATAAAATGAAAAATAGTTCACATCACTACACAGCGGTGGTAGTCCACACGTACACACACGAGATGTTACTATTTCCAAAGGATGGGATGGTAGGAATTTATATGTGATTTTAAATTTATATATGTTTTTATAGATCATAAATATCACACATATAAATTAACTTTATCCTAAATACCTTCCATGTAATGCGTAAGTGAAAAATGAATCACATCGTTTTGTGGGGCTGTAGTCTGCCGTACATATGTACGACATTATCGTATCCCCCATAGGATAGAAAATAAGAATGTATATGGGACATAATTATTAAATAATTATAAAAATTACATAAATATAATTTAATTATGTTAAATATATTTTTATATATGGTCTTAAAATTTGGTGATGGAAAAATATTTACATCGGTTTGTGACGTGGTAGTCCCCCGGACACACTATCGATGATTTCATTTCTCATTTATTGGAAGTAGATATTTATCTGGGTTATTCCAATAAAATAATAACATATATTTATGTTAGAGAAAAAATTATTATTACGTTATAATATTTTAAATATTATTTTAAGGATGTGGAAGAATAAATAAAACAAATATGCTCGCTTTGTAATTCCACCTCTTCTTTAGAGTGCCTGTATAGGTTTATACCTAAATCATTTTTAGGGGGGATTCATAATAAAAAAAGGTCTATAAGATGTATTAATGTAATTAATTAATATATTATTTCTTGTATTATCTTACCCAAAGGGGGTTTAAAGTGTGGGGAGGAGGGTAGATGCAATGTCCTTTTATAAGTGGGGGTTAGGACACACTTCGAATTTTTGAAAATAAAAAGTGATACCCATGTTTTTCTAATTCCAAATGCATAAATAATGAATAATTATTAAAAATTATAATATATAAAGTCTAAATATGTCAATAATATGGGTTTTTAATAGTTTATAGGCTATTATGGTTGTTATCTTCTTATTTTAACGTCCTTGTAATCCATTTTTACGTTAACCACGACAATTAAATTTTATTATTTTACTATTAATTATGGTAAAGAAATAATTTTAACTTAAATTATAATATTAATTATGATGGTTATAAAAATTAAATTTATTTTTCAATTTAAATTCACATAATTGTGTAATTTTGTTTGAAATTAATCTCACACATGTGAAGAAAAAGCGGAGTTCATGTTATGTTTTTGTCAGGGAAAAGATGACATTATATTAACTATCTAAATATAAATAATAATTATAAAAATTTAAATATAAAAAGTTATATTTATAATCTATACATTTTATTTAAATCATATCTCATTATGGGTTATTTTGATTAATTAAAATGGGGAAACATTATTCACTCTAAAATAGTTTTCAGAAACCAAAAAATAAGATTTTTAATAAAACATATTATAAAGGTGATTCAAATGTAATTAACTAGATTAAATATAACTCTTTAATAATTAATTTTTGTGAGATAAAATTCAAATCATAATCGAATTTTTAAATCTCTTAATTTATAAACAGTTTACAAAAAATCAGCATTTTTCAAATTTCATTGAAAAATAAATATTTTTAGAAAAATCTAAAAATTAAATCCTAATTATTTGTTTATATGATGATTTAAAAAATTAATTTAAATTTTTAAATTAAATTTTCTAAAATTGGTTAAAAAGAATTTTAAATTTTTTGCTTAAAGTGCAACTAAACATCCTTTTTGAAAAATATAGTTTTTCTTGAAACACCTTTTTTCAAATGGTTCTTATTTTATTTGAAATAAATAGATAACCATTGAATTTATTATAAACATGTGTAAACCATATAATTTATCTAATTTAATTTTTGTTATTTATAACATATGATTAAATGGATAGGTTATTAAAGTATTTTATATTATGTTTCATTCAGAATCGAGGATTCTAGTTCTGCATGCTATCGAATAGATTGTATTTATTTAAAAAGAAATGTATTTTAAAGTATTAGTGTGTAACATTATCATCTAAGATATGTGTTTCATGTCATATAATCTATCTGATATGATATATTTTAAAATCTTGGTGTATTACAGTATCCTTAATTACTCGAGAAGAACTAAATATATGATCATAGTATATAACTGTGAGGATGAGCTCATTGTAAAGGGTTACAATAATGACTGTTTAATTATAAAACATTTGATATGTAATATAAATCAGGTTTAATGTTTCCCCTTAGTGATTGATATACCGGTTGGAATAGTTATAATAAATACATTATATTAGACTTGATAAAAGAGACAAATTACATCACATCATAAAATAAATATACTTAGATCAAAAGTTTATTTTTGAAATTGGTGTAATTATTTATATCGATAGAGTAATTAGGATTTACAATGAAAACAATGATGTTTTTGATTAGACCGTGGAATAAAAGTTTAACCAAAGAACCAAACACATACTTTTACGATACCATCGCATTCCATAGATCATTTAGGGGAGAAAGATAAAGATCTATTGGGTCTATATAGATGATATCATAGTAGATCTATTGGTAAATACATTAATATAGAAGAACCATGAGGGTAATGTGAAGTCTCAAGTTATTAGATACATGTGAAACTTGATTTAATTATTTTTTTAATTAGTTTGTATGAGGGTGTTATTATAAATGACGTCTATATTTATCATTCATTCATGTGTGTTGTATATATTACTTGAATAGTGGATTGGTTAACTCCCCTCAAAGTATTAATTTTAGTTTTTCTTATTTGATTATCATCATAGAGTATTATGTGTTGTGAAGACTTGTTTATCTTATGGTGAGTGAAATGTTGTATATAATACAATGTAGAATCCTAATATAGTAAGTGGAGACTTATTATATAGATTATCCCATGAATATTTATCACATGGAATTTCATATCATCATTAATATATTTAGGGTTTTATAATTAATATTAATTCCTAGTACTTGAGGTTGACAAGGTAATTATCATGTAAACCTTTATACCATGACACATTTCTTACACCATCCTTAAGAAAGAGATAATCATGGACGATTGGTTGTATTGTTGATCATGTATTCAATTGAGTTTAACTGATTAGAGATTTTTCTTCATAAGAAAGACAAATAAAATCTAGGACCATGATTGAATTAAGCTATGTAAATTCTTTCCTATGCTTTTTTAGTCACATGTTTTGTTCTCAATAACATGTATGAATGACATGTGATTCATTCATTCAAATTAGAAAGTCTATTCCAACAGATCATCAATGTATTAGATGGTTTATACTTGTTTTACACATTCATTGGTCAATCAATGTCTTTTATAAAGTGATTATATAAATATGCATATGATATATAAAGATACATCTTGTGGTAGACATGTTCATATAGATATATGAATGTGTTTATTAAATATCACTACATACACCTTCATAACTTGATTAATAATGATTTTTTATAGGCCTCTATTTTCTTTCAATTATGAATTAAAGAATTCATAATTATTGAAAATTTTATAAAGGTCCACAAGGCCACACATAAAATCCTTGAATAAGTATTGATTTGTGTATACAATGTTTGTTCAATATTTTAGAGAGATTATGAAGATCATGCACAAACGTGTTTGGATATATTAAAAAAGAGTTATAAGGTTTTGTATTAATTATTTCAGGTTTTAGTGAAATTAGAATATTGTTGAATACTGTTCACTAATGCTCAAACCATGATATGGTGAAAGTCACTATGCCATGGTTAGTATCTCCCCATAGCCATATATACCATACCATATTGATCTTGTAGAATGATATGTGATATCATTCGTTTGACTCTCCCAGGGTTATTATCAATTTCATTTTACTAATGACACACAATTCAATAATGTGTAAACATGTTTTTAACTATTAAAGAAATTAAATGATTATATTAATCAATATAGAGGAATCCAAATAGTCTGACCATTTCATAATGCATGAAATGTTATAACTTCAAGAGGATCCATTATTAAAAGAAGGGGTCTTATCAAATAGAGATTCATAAACCTCATTCGATAGATATAAGATCATTATATATTGGATAAATATCTCTTTATTTCTCTCATATCCATTTTATTTCAAGGAAGAGGTGCTAGAAAAACATTTTGGGGAAGATATCTTATTGAAATAATTTGTGATTCCACTGGGGGATATTCATGGAGACTATAACATATTTTTTTGTTGATAATGGATTTTTACTAAACTCATTCCTAGTGAAGATCAAGATCAGAGAAAGTGAGGTATAACTGTTTTATAGTTTTATTATTTCAACTTGTTGATTCATTTAAAAACCAATATTGGAATGCATTTTTATGTTTTCTTCCACTACTTATGAGCATGGAGACATCCCATAAAACCCACAAGTTATGAGTATCTAGTGAAATCAATTAAATGTTCATGAAGGTCAAAATTTTTCTTTAGAAAAAGAAATAATTAAATTTTAGTATTTCATATTATTTACAGGGAAAAGAGTGACTTATGTAAAAATGAAAATATCCCACAAAATAGAAATTGTTTGGACTAATGTTCTTCACTTTGAAGTTAAATTATTATTTTTCATTATGAACACCCTATTAAGTTAAATTAGTTATTTTATTCTTAGATAATCCATTCCTTCTCTTTAATCACTCAATAAAATGGTTTTTGGTGTTCCCTCATGTCACTACATATCCCAAAATTATATTTCTACATGTCCCTCTATATTTTAAAATTTAAATATATTGTCTTTTATTTGTATGTTATGAATTTAAAAATCATTAATAATAGATTTCACTAATTTTACATATACATAATGATTGTGGGATTATTGAATCCAAATCAGATTATTTAAGGGTAACATAAAGAAATTTGAAGTTCTGGGCACCTCATTGATTGTGACATGACCTAGTAAAATTTCAAGAATATTGTATTGTTAATTTTCATGAATGTGACACTATGAAGATAATTTTTTTCATAATAAATAATTTTGGATATGATGATTTTTAGGGATGTCCAATGACTAATGGTGGTGATTACAGTTTAGAAAAAGCTCCTAGTGGAACCTATAAGAAAGGAAATGACTATAATGAACCATTTATATAGATGGTTTAGTTGAATGTAATGATTGTGAAGGATCCAGACTAAGAGAAAGAGGTGTGATGAGATGTATGTTTAAAAATTATCCATCCAAACTTGAAAAAATGGAGCCAAATTCTTGAATAGTTTCCTCATAGACAATTTAAAATAAATTATTTAAATAAAATAAATACCAATATTATCTTATTGTAGGTTTAATTTTTCACATTTCTGAAGTCACCAAACTGACCATATACCTTATTGACATCATCATTTCTTGAACAACCCACATGAAAATTCATAAAGAAATATTCACATGTATTATAGAGAGCTTTGAACACCATTATTTATATCTCGGGTGTTAGCATAAGGGAATCAAGTTTTTAATTTCATTCACTCATGATTTTATAAATAAAACACTTAATTTCTCTCTCTTGAAACTTGATTGAAGGGGGATGGTTATCTTTAATTCTCTCTCTTTGTATTGAGTGGAGAATTAGATATAATGATGTTCAATTTTCAAATAGATGATATATTTTAGTTTATTTACATCGATAAAATATTTAAAGAACAACATTTATGTCATTTAATATAATTTTACATTAATAAAACCCAATTCCATCACTCTTAGAATAATTAAAATCATATTATTATTTCATGTGATATTTATTATTCTAATATAATTTTTAAAGAAACAAATAAACATTTTTAAAAAAAATATTAAAATATATTTATTGGATAATTAACTTCATATAAATACTCCCATAACTATTATCTAAAATTTAACAATGAAATTATATTTATATAATATAATAAATATTATACTCAAATAACTTGTGAATAAATATTTATTTTAATCAATTAACCTTTAAATAAATATATAACAATTATATTTGCTCATTTAATGAATAAAATTTATATTTATATATCTCTTGACTAAATAATATAATTCAACTAAAATATTCTTTTATTATATAATATTATGATAAAATTTAAAATCAATATAAACTGAATAAATATTATTCCGCAAACTAAATATAAATTTATTCATAATGAATGATTAAATTTCATATAATGATCTTCTAGATACACATAATATGTGACCCAATAGGCAGTTTTCTTAATAGAAATAGGTTTAACCCACATTACAAGAGTGGTATGTAGAAACACATCATGGACCCTATAATGAAAATTCAAGTCATTGTAATGAAAACCTCCAATAAAAACTATTGTGTAACATAATATATTTTTCAATTTATATCTCCTAAAATAGAATGTATCTATGTTTCATTATCATATATATCTAACCTCCCTATCTTTGACACTCTAAAAAACATGTATTTAAACTACCTGGGATTTGAATTTTAGTAAAACACTTCCTTATCAATTAAATGGCCATATATATCATTATCCATAACACAGAATAGAAAAAATACTCTCTTTGTCACTTAAATATTTTCATCTAACTTATGATATTAAAAACATATTATAATTCACTATGAGAAAAGCTTATCTCATTTTTTATCAATATATCAAAGTACGTGATTCATGAAAAACATTAACAATGATCTCATGTATAATGATAAATTCACACACTCATAGATAGGAATTCTAATGACGCATATTTTATAAGAAATTACTATTGGAGGGTCTATAATAATGACCTTATTTCTTGGATATCACCATGTGAAAACTTCATGAGAAGAAATATCAATGCCTAAGAGTCCCCAACACCTAATAGTTATATATCATTAGTATGTTTCTATTACGTTGTATCTAAACCATATTAAATTTTTTTTATGAATATCGTTATGGAATCTCTATTTACTCATTATTGTGAGGAATTACTATTAAAAAATTTATGTGAAAAATACTCTCTGGACATTATCACATTTACCATGGATAGGTAAAGTTAGTATGTGATAAGAATATGACTTAGTAACCAAAATCACATGCTAAAGTCGGTTATAGGGAACTTACTCTAATAAGAACCCACTTTTAGTTAATGGGATTGTGCACTACTAGAAAACGCACAATATATAGCATTTTCCTTTATCAGGGATAGAAAAAAGCACTTATAAAGTAATAATTTATCAGAATTTTTCTCTAGCACTGATAAAGGGAAATGTTTATCAGCACATTTTCTAGACCTGATAAAGATCTCGATCATGCACGTGTGTCCCACATTGAAATTGCATATTTTCATCCCCTTATTTATATAATATTCCACCGCAACCTAAACTCAGAAGCCATCTATGGGGATGAGCTCCCACATACAGCATCCATAAAGCCATATAGTCATATGGGCCCATACGAGCCTTATCCCACTTTATAATTCATGTGAGTTTTAGCCCACTCGCATAGATATGACCAGGACCAACCTGACCTCACCCATATGCCTCACTATCACGGCCTATACACAACCTAGTCCTCCTATGCTTGCCGCCTCCCCGATTTTTAATATATGCCAACAAAAATTACAAGTATTAAATATGTTAAAAAAATTTAAATATTCAACCAAATAAAATATAAAAATGAATAAAATGAAAAAATATTAATTTTTTGGTTAATTAAATAATAATTAATAAATTAAATATAAGTAAATAAATATTTAGATATAAAATTTAAATATTAAAAAATAGTATATATGAAATATAAATATTTAAAATTAATAAATTGAAATAATTAAACGATGAAAAATTAAAAATGGTAAAATTAAAAAAGTATTGAAAATTTTATTAATTAAAAAATTATTTATAAAAATGAATAAATTTAATATATATATATAAATTATAAGTATTAATAAATATTATATATTAAATATAAATATAAAAAATGAATAAATTGTAATTTTAAAAAAAAGAAAATTAAAAATGAATAAATTACAAAATTATTAAAAAATTTATTAATGAATCATTTATTAATAAAAATGAATA
The DNA here is from genome assembly GCA_963277665.1 of Viscum album. Taxonomy (NCBI): domain Eukaryota; kingdom Viridiplantae; phylum Streptophyta; class Magnoliopsida; order Santalales; family Viscaceae; genus Viscum; species Viscum album. Next base: position 490,968,540 of record OY728122.1, read on the forward strand.
TGTTTAATATATATATCTATATTAATTATAAATATTAATAAATAATATATATTAACTATAAATATAGAAAATGAATAGAATGTAACAATTAGAAACATATTAATGTCTTGTTAATTTTTAATAATTTTTATAAAAAATTATTTATTATTATATATAATATTTTTAATTTAGAAATAATTTGATATATTTCTCTCTATATATATATATATATCAATATATACATTATATCCTTAAATATGAGTAATATAATTAAAATTATTTATGGTTAAACTGAATAAGTCATATTTTTAGTAAAAAATGGTTTATATTTAAAAATTAATTTTAATTAAAAATATGGATTAATTATAGTGAGTAATGGAAATTTAACTAAATTTAATTTGAATTTTCAATTTAATAATTATAAAACGTGTGTTACATTTATTTCACACAAACATAAACATAATTAATTCATTTTTATATACAATTCACACACAATTAATATTTTTGTAATTTACTCAAATTTTAATATTCATTTTAGAAAAAACATTATTATCATAAAATATTGAATATATATTATGTTTATAATTTGTAAATTTTATCAATTTTTATAATTTTATTCAATATATACTACTAATTAAATTTTATTTTTTTCGATTTTATTCTTTTTTAATAATAGTTTTTCATTAATAATCTTATTTTTTTAAAACATTTTTGTAATTTAATCATTTTAAAATTTTCATTATTCAAAATGTTTGTAATTTCATCCATATTCAATATTTATTTATATATGTTTCTTCATTAACATTTAATTTTTTAAATATGGTTTTAATTTATATAATTAATATGTATTCATTTTCACTTTTACATTTATAAATATTCATTTTTATTTTTTTAAATTATGTATATAATTTATTGTCGTCATTCATTATTTAGATTCTTTAATTATTATTAGTTTTAAAGTTTATTTCATTAATAGATGATATATATTATATAATTTCATTATTTAATTTATCATATATCAAACTTATATATATAAATAAATTAACTTAATACCCAAACATATTTAAATAATTATTAAAGTCATATATTGAAACACACACACCTAATATTTATGTAATTTATTCAAATTTTAATATTCATTTTAGAATTTAATTTAGTAACATAATATATTTATTATATTAGTTTTTAATCAGTAAATTTTACATATATATTTTTAATATCATTACATTTAGTATTATTTATTCATTTTTAATATTTTTTATTTTGTATTTCTTTGAAATTTAATCACTTTATAACATTTACTTATATATATTTATTTACTATGTTTCAATAGAATCAATATGGATTAATATTCATTTAAATTCATTTAAATTTATTTCCATATTTTTTTAATAATTTGTATAATTAATAATTCTTTTCAATTTTTTCAATATTTTTAAAGTCCACTCATTTTTAATTATTTAATTTCTCTCATTTCTAACATTCATGCATTTAGCTTTTTATATTCATTAATAACATTTGAAATATATTTTTGAATAAATATTTATAAATAAAAATATTTAAAAATGTATATTTTTAATATTTATCAAATTATATATTTATAGTTACAAATAAATAAATATATATTTTAAAATAATTTAAATATTTATATATAAAAAATTAAATATTTTAATAATTATAAAATGATAATAAATATATTCTAATAATGAATATATTTTATAAATTTATACTTATATTAATATATATTTATTATATAAATATAAATAATACATAAATATATATATAATGATATAAATATATTTATAATTACAAATAAATAATTATAAACTTATATACCAATATATATTTTTTATAAATATATTTAGAAATTTATATTTACTATATTTATAAAATTAAATATTTATAATTATAAATAAATAAATAAATAAATATATATATATATTCTAAATGTTTTTATATAATTATAAATAATTAATTATATATTTAAATAATTATAAAATTATAATAAATATATTCAAATAATGAATATATTTAATATATTTATTGGTATTTTTTAATTATATATAATTATATAAATATAAATAATGATATAAATATATATATAATTATATAAAGATATTTTGTAAAACCCCAAGCTTCTATAGTACACATCTCTTTGAATAATAAAACAGCTTGCGGTGTACGCAACTTCGAGTTCTATCACACCACGACCAATCAAACCAGCCGTTATGAATAGTAATACATACTTTTTGAAATTTTATAAATTTTATTTTTTAAAATGGACTTCTTTTGTGGATTCGGAATATCAAATTAGTTGAGGATGAATTTTTTGTATTTTTCAGAAAACATTCAATTTTTAATGAATAGTGAAAAACACTACGTTATTATTTAAAGATGAATTTTTCATTAAATAATTAGTTATTTTATTTAAATTTATTTTAGGTAAAAATATATACATAATACCAATATATGTTCAATTTAATTCATTGGAGTCATTTTATAATAATATTTGATATATGAAATTTTAGTGAACTTTTTACCGTCTTTTACCCACCTTTTAGGTGCATTTGAAATTTTTTATAAAACATAATTTTACCACTTCTAAGAATTGAATTTCAAAAATCTTAGAGACAAGGTTGACATTAGTAGGTAAAAAATGGTTCAATAAGATGAAAAACATTTTTGGGGAATAGTAACTTTTGACATTTATTTACCACAGTTAAAAGTAAATTGGGAAATTAAAGGTAAATAATGATATTATAATTACCCTAACACATACCGCAATTATATTGGATAAGTGTATTTCGACAAAAATCAAACATCAGAATAAAATATGATCCTTTTGGTCCACTAGTATTAGATTAGCACATTTTTATTTTATTTTATTTAAAGAAGATTCAAAAGTGTTTAATTCAATGTTTAATAAGTAACCTATTTTTAATATAGGGTTATGCATAATATAAATTCTACTATAAATATTTATTATAAATATAAAACAATTTCCTATATAATGGTATTTTATTTATAATTTTTAGACATTAAATAATTAAAAATATTTATGACACAATTATGATGCAGTAGTTACCTTATTATTGAACGATTAATGAATTGGTATTATAAATATTTATATAATTTAAAATTGAGACTTTTGATGAGTTAAAATAATTTTATAGATTAATATGACAGGTTAGTGTTGATTAAATAAACTTTTTTCAATGTGATAAAGTTTTTATGACTTTCACCAAAACAAAATACCAAAGAGTGTCAAAATTGACATAAATAAGTTTTTAAAACTAATACAATATTACTAATTGATATAATATACCTAAAAATCAATGGTTCATCCAAAGGACTTAGAAAATGTTATATATTTCAATAATGAACCACTAGGTCATCTTTTGGATTTTTATTGTAATTTTATTAACCATTTATTATAATAATACAAGAATACAAGGTAAAAGTTAAACTATTTAACTAAGACTTAAATATAAAAGATAAGTATAATATGTTGAACTAAACCTATATAAAACCTATTGGTTGAGAGGATTTATACCCATACCCACCTTATCCACAAAATAAATCTTTTTGTGAGCGATTATAAACTGAATATGATTGTATAATAAAATAATATTTCAATTTTTTCTTGAAGTGGCCCTCACCTCTCTTATAAAAGGGTACTTCCCCTTCTCTCAAAATTACACCTCCAAAGCCATTTGGATCAAACAAAACGTACCCAAATATCCACCCAACTACCCTCACTTTTACATAGAGGCATTACTTTGATATGAAAGACAACATATGGTGCCCTTTTGATCACCTAAAAAAGAAACACCCAAAGAAGAGTTAATAATTTCACCACCTATTTCAAAGTCCTTTTGTTCTTCCACTTCCTCTATCTTTGCTGTTTGCATACCAAAATAATAAATCCAGTACTGTATACATACTATGATTCTATTATAAATATGGTACAACCATGTTCATTATTTTATCCATCCTATGAATGACAAGTCACCATACATGCGTACGTACGACTTACTGTCTCCACTTCGTGGTGTAGTTTGTTTATTCAAACACTTCATTATTTAGATGGGTATAATAATGACTAAAAATGATATAAATAATATACATAACTTGTTAATAATTCTTTATATATGATATAACATCCAATTACACATCAATAGAACGATATTGTCGCTCATGCATGCGTACGGATAACCGTCTCCACAATCGCGATGAAATTAATTCCCCATCATAACCATTCAAGAGTAATTTTCATTTTATGATTTAAAATAATGTTTAAGAACTTAATGTCATTATGTATATGAATAAATTAAATCCTATCCATATAAAACATGACTTACGTAACAAAACATACAAAGGAAAACAAATTAGTTGACACCCGAAACAATGATACTACTAAAATATTATTAAAAAATAAATATTAGAAGATAATATATGACATCATATTTATGTATTTGGTTCCTGGATAATTTAATAACAACTATTTAACAATTATATAGGAGGTTATGATAACCTCGACCAAGGAAAAGTACACGGTAATGGTTAATTTTACAATCTCTTTATTATACGAGGTTGTTTATACGTGAGTATCTACTGGTACATCTTTATCATCCACATCCTTGATTCTTAAAAATGTATTTCCAAATTTTTTTACTATTTCAAATAAAATGGTTTAAATTCACTTATACACTTTTTTTGACTTTTTATAAAAATTTTAGAAAGGAATATTTCAGTCATTTTCCAGACAAGGTACTTTATGACCTTTTCGACGAATTGAGGAAAGAATGTTTTTTTAACTTATACGACGAGTGCGCCTATTTTCCACAGTTATGACACCTTTGAAGATTCCCTTACAACATTATAAGACTATTTTCAAAATAATTTTTTTTTTATTTTAAAATCATGTGACTTTTTTAAAGATTTCAATAAAGAAAGAGGTATTTATCTCAAATAGTTTTGATTTTATCTATGTCAACATCCTTTGTGGATTTTACATTTGTTTGAAGTTGATTTATTATGATACAATCTTCCATATTGTATTGAAGGTTTTTGGATATGTTTGATTGTGGATGTGTTATTTTTATACCATTCATAGTTTATGGATAAATTATTGATATTTCATATGATAGTTTTAATATGAATGTTTATGTTATGTTTTAACCTTTTCATACGAGGAATTCATTGGACATAGTAAGTGATGGGTGGATCCTGCTATAGCTCCTCTATTCATCGGTAGGTCTCATGAGACAAACTAGTGTCTTGGAACAAGGCCTTGACAAAATATAATTTATAGTCTTGGCATGAGGCCTTCACTATGTGGTTATAATGTCCGACATTATGCATTCTATCATTATGAAATTGGATATTGATATTTCATGTGATTATTCGACTAGTAGATTATCCATGTAAATAAGTAAATGGAATTAATAGATTTTATTTTTCCATATTATACAAATGTTTTAGTTCAAAAATCCTGTGTATTATTCTTATACATATCCTTAAATGTTTATGCTTATTTATGAATCTTTTAACTATATTTTTATCCTTACTGAGCATCTGAGCTCACCCCTTTCTTATGTTCTATTTTACCCTAGATGTGAAGAGGTATATTATGACTGAACTATAGGGATATTCTAAGGGAGATAAATGTGTTCAATGGAGACATAATGTTCTTGTTTTTCATTTTAATAATGTAATGTAAACCTTATGTCTGTATCTAGTACTTCCAAGTCTACTAAACTGATCCGTCATTCTGGATTTGACCCCTTGTGATAATTCCAATATTATGTAATAATGCACCAACTCTTGGTAACAATGGTGGTGGCATATCTATTGGTATCAGAGGGTGGTTTAGTAGAAACCATGGAAACTATATTTAGAAAAACTCTGAATTGAGAACGTTACCCATAGATATACTTTGAGGATTAGTTTAGAAGAAATTCCTAGAATTTTGGTAATGTAGAGATTTTGTGAGTTTTATAAGAAATACATCCCTCTCTGGATATGAGTAGGTAGATCAAATGTACCTAGAAGTTAAAACTCCAACATGGTGTTTTGGGCTTGACCTGGGGTATCCTGGTACACCACAACCGGCCTTTCTGCACTCTTGGCTACGACACTCCCAGGGGATATGCTTAGGATAATTCACATTTTATTTACAAACCATTATGAAGGATTTATGAGTATATAACTCAACAAAGAAAACATTTTTATGAATATGGATTATATCCATAAACTCTTCAATTTATGTTAAGTGTTTTACAAGTTTAGAATTATGTATTGCGATTCATAAACTATTCTACTATATGACATTGTTTAGAAATGGAACCTAGTAGAAAGAATGTACATCATATCAACACGTGTAATTCATGTAGAGATTTTTCTCCTACTCAAGATAATTACAGTGAAGCTGGTGATGTAACTGGTGTTGATCAACTTATCACCATACTAGGACAAATCACTCAGGTTATGAATAAAAATCTTACCCATATGGAGCACCCTTATCCACAACATGGATGGTCAATATTAGACCGCTTCATGAGACAACAACCACCAACATTAAATTGGAATAAAAATTCATTTGTAGCTAAGAAATGGATAATTTATTTTGAGAAATTTTTTTATGCTTTGGGGAGCTGTGAAAAGGAAAAAGTTTTCATGGAAGTTTATCACTTCACATGAGAAGCAGATCAATGGTTGTTGTTAATTCAAAACCCAAAGTATGTTGTGTGTGAAGAAGGAAGAAATTCCAAAGACATCATTTCGTACCAATTGTGGGCATTAAGAGTTTATAATAATTCCTTTTAGACTCACTAACGCACCCTCTATTTTCATGGATCTAATGAATAAAATTTTCAAGGAATATCTTGATGAAATTTTAGAGGTATTTATTGATGATATATTAGTATACTAAAAAATCTAAGAAGATCATGAAAATCACTTGCGCACTATTCTGAAAACCCTCAAATGAAATAAATTATATGGGAAGTTTAGAAAGTATGAATTCTTTCATCATAAAATTTCATTTCTTAGCCATATTGTCTCTAAGGATGGAATCTCTATTGATAATAAAAAGACTAGGGCAATCCATGAATGGCCAGCAATTAGGAGTATAACTGAGGTACACAGTTTTATTAGGTTTTTCGGTTATTGTCAGAATTTATTCACAAATTTTTCCCAATTGGATAACACATTAACCAAAATCACACGTAAAGCGGTTAAATATGTTTGGAAAAAAGAGTGTGAAGAATGTTTTGAAGAACCAAAGAGAATATTATTCAATGATCCCATATTTAATTTACCATTGGGGAATGATGGGTTTTTTATATATAGTGATGCTTCAAATAAAGGACTTGGTTGTGTCCTTATGCAAAATGATAGAGTTATTACCTATGCATCACGACAACTAAAAATTCATGAACAAAACTATCCCACTCATGATATTGAGTTATCAGCTGTAATCATTGCTTTGAAGATATGGATACACTATCTCTATGGTAAAAACATTGAGATATATACCAATCACAAGAGTTTGGAGTATACTTTCCCACATAAAGAACTCAATATGAGGTGAAGACAATGTCTTGAACTACTCAAAGAATATGATTGAACTATACACTACCACCCGGGGACAGAAAATAAGGCGGATGATGATTTGAGCATAAAGGATCATGGATTTTTGAACAAGATAAGAGTTGAAAGGGATCAGATGTTCATGGATCTATTAAATACGGATATGGGAATAATCATGAACGGGGAAACATCAATACTTTTTCAAATGGATGCCAAACCATCTTTACTAGAAAAGATAAAATGTTATCAGACTGATGAGGAGGAGTTTAAAAAGAAAATTAAAACTGTGAATGATGGGAGATTGATTGAATTCATATATGAAGATGGAATTTTGAAATTTGGGAAGAGGCTTTATATTACTGATATACCTGATCTAAAAAGGGAATTGTTATATGATTATCATAGTTCAAATGTCTCTATACACCCTGGTAGCACTAAGATGTATATATATTTGAAGGAACATTTTTGATGAGACAACATGAATATAGATACTGCTGATTATCTTTCATGATGTATGGTTTGTCAACAGGTGATGGTTGGAAGACAATTTCCTCAAGGAGTTATGGAAACTCTTCCCATACGAGTGGAAATGGGATGATATTGTGATGGGATTTTTCATGGGGATACCAAAGACTCCTAGAAGGAATGATGAAATATGGTTCATTTGTTATCATCTTACTAAGCCAACACATCTTTTTGATATAAGAGAAGATTTACCACATGAACATTTATCAATACTATTTATTAATGAAGTAGTAAGACTTCATGGAGTACCCCTATCAATTGTTTCAGATCATGATTTCTGTTTTTCATCAAGATTTTGGAAAAGTATTTTGAATGCCTTAGATAATAAACTGAGTTTGACTACTGCCTACCTCCCTCAAACCAATGGAAAATCATAACAGACTATTCAAACCTTAGAATACATGTTTATATCTTGCTCACATGACTTTCATTGTATATGGGATCATTATTTACCTCTTGTATAATTTTCTTATAAAAATATATTCTATTCAAGTATTCAGAATGCACCATATGAAGTGTTATATGGAACGAGATGTCACACACCAACTTTTTTGGATGATGTTGGTGAAAAAAACTCGTAGGGCCAAAACTTGTTGAGGAAAAAATGGAAAAGGTGAAGATTATACAAATCCACATCGAAATAGCTCAAAGTATGAAAAATATCTATGCCGATAATAGAAGTAAGTATTTGTAATTTCAAGTAGGAGTTCATGTTTTCTTGAAGGTATCTCTGTGGATGTGTGTTGTACGATTTAGTAAGAATAGTAAACTATGTCCCAGGTACATCGAAACTTTCAAAGTTATTGACCAAATTTAAGTTTTAGTTTATCGTTTGGCAATTCCTCTAAGTCTCTCTAAAGTTCCTGATGTGTTCCACATATCACTGTTGAGAAAATACATGCCGGACCAAACACATGTACTCACTTACGAAGAAATAGAACTGGAACCCAACCTATCTTATGGAAAAGAGCCTATCAGAATTCCTGATACCAGAGAACAAGTGTAGAGAAACCAGATGATTCATATGGTGAAAGTTCTATGGAGAAACTTTAAGATGGAAGAGGCAATGTGGGAACCCAAGGAACTTATGATGAAGAACCACTCAGATCTTTTAATTTAGTAATATGGGTCATATTCTAGAAATACCGAGGGCACTGTGTTATTGTTTAAAACTGAATTTTTATTTAAAAAATTAGTTATTTTATTTAAATTTATTTGGTGTAAAAATATATACATAATATCAATATACGTTCAATTTAATTCATTGGAGTCATTTTATAAAAATATTAGATACATAAATTTTTATTGAACTTTTTACCGTCTTTTACCAACCTTATAGGTGCATTTGCAAATTTTCATAAAACCTAATTTTACCATTATTGTGAATTGAATTTCAAAAATATGAGAGACACAGTTTACATCAATAAGTAAAATGTGGTTCAATAAGATGAAAATAATTTTGGTGAATAGTAAATTTTGACTTCTATTTAGCATGGTTAAAAGAAAATAAGGTAATTAAAGGTAAAAAATGATAGTATAATTATCCTAACACATGTTATAATTCTATTAGATATATTTATTTCCACCAAAATCAACATTGGGAATAAAATATTATTGTCTTGGTCTACTTGGATTAGATTAGGACATTTTTTATTATTTCATTTAAAGAAGAGTTAAAAGTGTTTAATTCAAAGTTTAATAACTAAACCATTTTTAATATAGGGTTATACATAATAAAAATTCGACTATAAATATTCATTAGAAAGATAAAAAAATTTAATACATAATGATATTTTATATTTAATATTTAGACATTAAATAATTTAATTTGTTTATAACACAATTATGATGCAGTAATTACCTTATTATTGAAAGGTTAAAACATTGATATTATAAATATTAATATAATTGTAAATTTATGACTTTTGATGAATTACACTAATTTTAATGGTTAATATGAAATGTTAGGGTTGAATAAATAAATTTTTTTCGAAGTGATAAAGTTGTTATGACTTTCACAAAAAATGAAATACCATATAGTGTAAAAATAGACTTAAATGAGTTATTAAAATAAATACTTTATTATTAATTGATATAATATTCTTAAAAAACAAAGGTTCGGCCAAAGTACTTAGATAAGGTTATATATATCAATAATTGAACACTTGTGGTTTTCTTGGATTTTTATTTCAAGTTTATTAACCATTTATTATAATAATACAGGAATACAGGGTAAAAGTTAAACTATTTAACTAAGAGTTAAATCTAGAAGATAAGGTTACTATGGGGAACTAAACATATATAAAAACTGTTGGTCGAGATTTTTTCGACCCATAACCACATTATCCTTGATATAAATTATTTTTTATTCATTATAAACTGAATATGATTGTATAATAAAATAATATTTTATGCTTTTCCTAAAGTGACCTTCATCTTTCTTATAAATGGGTACTTCCCCCTTCTCTCAAAATCACACCTCCAAAGCCATTTGGATCGGTAAAACATTGATAAAATAACCTTTAAATACCCTCAATTCAACCTGCTGTCCTTAAATTGATCATAAAGCCAACCTAAGGAGCCATTTTGATCAACTCAAAAGGAAACACCTGAAGAAGAGGTAATAATTTCACCACCACTTTCAAAGTCCTTTTCTTCTTCCACTTCCTATTTATTTGTTGTTTCCATACCAAAATAATAACTCTAGTACCTTATACATACTATTATGTTATTATAAATATGGTACAACCATATTAATTATTTTATCCATTCTATGAATGACAAGTCACCATACATGCGTACATACGACTTACCGTCTCCACGTCGTGGTGTTGTTTGTTATTCAAACACTTAATTTTTTAGATGGGAATAATAATGAGTATAACTAATGTAAATAATAAATATTACATGTTAAGGATTATTTATATATGATATACAATTAAATTACATATCAATATAATGATATTGTCGCTCATGTGTACGTACGGATTACGGTCTCCACGAATGCGATGAAATTCATTCCCCATCAAAATCATTCAAGAATAATTATCATTTTATGATTAAAAATAATGTTTAAGAACTTAATATCATTCTGGATATAAATAAAATAAATTTTATACATATCAAACATGACCTATTTAACAAAACATATAAATTAAAACGAATCAGTTAACACCCAAAATAGTGACACTACTAAAATATTATTAACAAAAGAAATATTAGAAGAACATATATGATATCATATTTATGTATTTGGTTTTGTATAATTTAATAACAATTATTTAACTATTATACATGAGGTTAACTTAACCTTAACTAATGAAAAGTTCAAGGCATGTGTTAATTCTATAATCTGTTTATTATCCAATGTTGTTCATACACGAGTATCTACTGGGACCACTTTATCACCCACTTCCGTGTTTCTTAAAAATGTATTTCAAAACATATTTACTATTTCTTATAATATGGGATAAAGTCATTTATACCCTTTTTGAACTTTTTATAAAATGTTTTGATAGGAATCCTTCTGTCGTTTCCAAACAAGGTAATTTATGACCTTTTAGATGAATTAAGGAAATAATGTTTTTCTAACTTATACGACGAGTGATGATATTTTCTGCCATTATAACACCTTCGAAGATTTATTTATAAGCTTATACAAATACTTTCAAAATAAATGTTTTCTTTAATAATTATGTGATAACTAAATTATTTCAAAATAGAAAGAGATATTTATCTCAAATAGTTTTGATTTTATCTATGGCAACATCCTTTGATGGATTTTACACTTGTTTGAAATTGATTTATTATGATACAATCTTCTATATTGCATTGAAAATTTTGTGATATGTTTGAATATGGAAGTATTATTTTTATACCATTCATGGTTTATCGATAAAGTATTTAAATTTTGTGTGCTAATTTTAATACGAATGTTTATATTATATATCAATATTTTCATATGAGGAATGCATTGGACTTAGTAAGTGAAGGGTGGAGCTTTCTATAGCTCCTCAATGCATCAGTAGGTCTCATGAGAAAAACTAGTGTCTTGGAACAAGGCCTTGAAAAATTATTATTTGTAGTCTTATCACGAGGCCTTGACTATGTGGTTATGATGTACGACATTATGCATTCCATCATTATGAAATAGGCTATTGATATTACATGTGATTATTCTACTAGTAGATTATCCATGTGAATAAGTAAATGGAATTATTTGATTTATCTTTTCCATATTATACTAATTTTTAAGTTCAAAAGGCCTTAATTTTAGTGTTTTACATTACCTTAAATGTTTATTCTTATTTATGAAAGTTTCAGCTATATTTTTATCCTTACTGAGAATCTGAGCTCACCCCTTTCTTATGTTTGACTTTCCCTAGGATTTGAAGATATATATTATGACTGGCCTGTAGGAATAGTCTATTGGATATTAATGTGTTGAAAGAGACATAATGTTGTTGTTTTTTATTTCAATAATTTAATGTAATACTTATGTTTTTATCTAGTACTTCAAAGGAAACTAAACTAATCTGTCTTTCGGGATTTGACCCCTTGTGGTCAAGCCAATGTTATATAATAATCCATTTACTCTAAGTAACTAGTGTCAGGGCATTATAGTTGGTATCAAAGGAAGGATTAGTACAAACCTTGGAAACTATATTTATAAAAAACATTTATTAGAGAAAATTACCCTATGATAGAATTTGAAGATTAGTATAGAATAACTTCATAGAATTTTGGTAATGTAGAGATTTTGTGAGTTTTCCAAAAAATACATCTCTGTATAGATGCAAGAAGGTAGAGGCGACTTTGGAACAGAAGTACCTAGGAATGAAAACTCTGACAAGGAGTTTCGGGCATGACATGGGGTATCCTTGTACAAGATAACGAGCCTTCCTGCACTCTTGGTTACGACACTCCCGAGGGATATGATTTGGATAATTCAGATTTTATTTACAAACCATTATAAAGGATTTATGAGTATATACCTTCTCAAAGAAAACATTTTTATGATTATGGATTATATCCATAAACTGTTCAATTTATGTTATGTTTATTACACATTTGGAATTTTGTATTGTGATTCATAAACTAATATAGTGTTTGCCATTATTTAGAAATTGCCCCTAGTGGAAGGAATGAAAACCTTCTCAATTCACATAATTCATGTAGGGATTTACCTTCTACTCTTGATATTTAAAGTGGATTTGGTGATGCAACTAGTTCTGAACAGCTTATCACCATACTCGGACAAACCACTCAAGTTATTAATAATAACCTTACCCGTATAGAGCACCCTGATCCACAACATAAAGGATCAATATTAGACCGCTTCATGAGGCAAGAAACACCAACATTCAATGGGAATAAAAATGATTTTGTAACTGAGCAATGTATAAGTTCTCTAGAGAAATTGTTTTATGCTTTGTGGTGTAGCCAAAGGAAAAAAGATTTAACGACAGTTTATCTCCTCATAAGATATGTAGATCAATGGTGGTCACTGATTAAAAACACAAAGGAAGATGATGAAGTATCAAATATGGAATGAAGGGAGTTTATATATATTTTATTAGAAAAATAATTTCCCCGGGAACAACGAGCGGACATGGAAAGGTAATTTCTATGTCTGCGGAAAAAGGAGGATGAGAATGTCACAAATTATTAGGCTAACATTACAAGGATAGAAGGTCATGCAGCAAGTTATATACATAACCTGAAGAGTAATATTGATCGATTCTTTTAGGGGTTAAACCTATTTCTCTGTTGAGAATTAGTCTAACAATCCTTCCTATCCTGCGAAGATATTGTCTCATGTGCTATCAAGACAAAAAAAATTCTCTAAGTCTTATGACTTTAAAGTAAAAAAAAGAAGAATAGATTTTCTGAACACTGTAGAAATGGAAATAAGGGAAGAAATAAAAAGTAGAATTTCCATCCTGTAATAAATATGGGAAGAAACACCCTAGTACTTGCTTGAAAGGAATGAGAGTCTGTTACAAGTGTGGGGAAAAGGCCACCAAGCTCATAATTTCAAGGGAAATAAAGAGGCTATCAATATTTAATGCTACAATTGTAGAGAAATGGTGCATTGTGAAAATGAATTTCCTATATTCCATGGAAACTTAACTCAAAAAAGGCTAAGGGAGAAAGTCCAAGCTTATGAGATCACTACTGCTGAGGTTGAAGCTTCGAAAGACATGGTAGCAGGTAATTTAATGGTTTCCTAAAATTTATCCAATACTTTATTTGATTCTGGATCATCGCATTGTTTCATATATTCCTAGTTTTCTATGAAAATTAGATATTTCCAATTTGATTTATTGAGGGAGTTGTCATTCAATACTCATAAGGGAAGTATCACTGCAACCAAGTTTTGTCAATCAGTTCTTATTAGGACATATAAATATTATTTATCTACTGATCTCATTATCATACCCATGATTGAATTTAATATAATCCTTATAATGGATTGGATTTCGGACCATGATGTAAAAATTTATTGTAAGAATAAAGAGGTTACAATTTTTGATGATGATAAAAAGTACCTTATCTTTAGATAAAAAATGTCACCACATGATTCTCATCTAGATCCACCTTGGTAGCTCTGATAAATTCAATTATTAGAGAGGAAGAGAATGAAATAAATATGGGTGAGTAAAGGAATGATCAAATATAGGATGTACCTATAGTTTAAAAATATGTTGATGTGTTTCCAAAGGATTTACCTAGACATCATGAAAAACAAGAAATTGAGTTTTACATTGATTTAATTCCTAGTAGAAGGACCATATCGAAGAACCCTTATAGAATGGACACTGTGGAATTAGTGGAACTAAAGAAAAAACTAAAGGAATTGAGTAATAACGGATTTATTCACCCCAGTGTTTCTCAATGGGGAGCCCCTATTCTTTTTGTTAAGAAAAATGATGGATCTATGAGAATGTGCATTGACTACAGTGAGATCAATTCTATAGAAAAAATGAACAAGTATCCTCTACCTCACATTGATGATTTATTTGATCAAATTCATCGAGCTCAATATTTTTCAAATATTGACCTACGATCTGGATATCATCAGTTGTGTGTGATGAAAGGAAGACATTCCGAGGACAACATTTCCTACTAGGTATGGGAATTACGAATTTACAGTAACACCTTTTGGAATGACTAATGCACATTATATTTTCATAGATATAGTGAATAAAGTTTTCAAGGAATATCTTGATGAATTTATAGTGGTATTTATTAATGATATCTTGGTATACTCAAAAAGCTACAAAGATCATGAAAATCACTTGCGCACTATTATAAAAACCCTTAGAGGAAATGAATTATATTTGATGTTTTTCTAGTGTGAATTCTGCATTCAAGAAAATTATTTTCACAGCCATATTGTCTCTAAAGATTGAATCTATATCTATTTTTAAAGGACCATGGAAATCCAAGAATAGCCAGTACTGATGAGTATAAATGAGGTACACAGTTTTATTGGTTTAGAAGGTTATTATCGTTGTTTTTTGCAGAATATTTCCCAATTTGCAAACCCATTAACCCAGCTCACACATAAAGGGGTTTAATTTGTTTGGACAAAAGTGTGTGAAGAATGTTTTGAAGAACTGAAGAAAATATTAGTCAATGATCCTATCTTGACTTTACCATCGGGGAATGATGAGTTTTTTTATTTATAGCAATGCTTCAAAAAAGGACTTGGTTGTTTCCTTATGCAAAATGAAATATTTGTTGCCTATGCATCACGATAGATAAAAATTCTTGAAAAAAACTGTACCACTCATGATCTTGAGTTAGAAAGTGTACTCATTACATTAAAGATACGAAGAGACTATCTCTATGGTAAACAATGTGAGATATATACCCACTATAAGTGTTGGAAGTATATTTTCTCATAGAAAGAACTCAACATGAGGCAAAGATGATGGCTTGAAATACTCAAAGATTATGATTTCACTATACACTACCACCTGAAGAAGGAAAATAAGGTGAAAAATGATTTGAGCTGAAAGGATCATGGAGTTTTTAAAAAGATGAGAGTTGAAAGGGATCTGATATTCATGGATCTAGTAAAGATGGATATGTGAATAATCATGGAAGGTGAAACATCAATACCTTTTCAAATGGTTGCCAAACCATCTTTACTAGAATGGATAAAAATTTCTCAGACTGATGATGAGGAGTTTTAAAATAAAATTAAAGATGTGAATTATGGTAGATTTTTTGACTTTGTATATGAAGATGGAATTTAGAAATTTGGGAAGAGACTTTGTGTTCATGATATACCTGATCAAAAAAGTGAATTGTTGGATGATGCTCATAACTCTAATTTATATATACACCCTAGAAGCTCTAAGATGTATAGATATTTGAAGGAACATTTTTAGTGGGACAACATGAAGATAGATATTTGTGATTATGTTTTAAGATGTATGGTTTGTCAACAGGTGAAGGCTACAAGAAAATTTCCTAGAGGAGTCATGCAACCTCTTCCCATACCTAAGTGGAAAATGGATGATATTACCATGGACTTTGTCATAGGGCTACTAAAGACTCCATGAATGAATGATTCAACTTGGGAATTTGTTGATTGTCTTACCAAGTAATCACATTTTCATGATATAAGAGAAGATTTAGCACTTGAAAGTTTAGAAAGACTATATATTAATGAAGTTGTAAGACTTCATGGAGTACCCCTATCCATTTTGTTTGATCATAGTCCCCATTTTACATCAAGATTCTGGGAATGTCTTCAAAAGGACTTGGATAATGAACTTTGTTTGAGCAATGCCTACCACCCTCAAACCGATGAACAGTAATAACGGATTATTCAAACCTTAGAAGACATGTTGAGACCTTGCTCACTTGACTTTCAAGGTATGTGAGATCTGTATTTACCTCTGGTAGAATTTTCCTATAACAATAGCTTCTATTAACGTATTCAGATGGCACCATATGAAGTGTTATATGGAAAGAGATGTCGCATAACAACTTGTTGGGATGATGTTGGTGAAAGAAAACTCATAGGGCCAGAACATGTTGAGAAAACAATGGAAAAGGTGAAGATTATACAAAACCACATCAAATCAGCTCAAAGTAGGAAAAAGGGAAATTTCGATAACTGAAGGAAGGATTGGGAATTCAAGGTAGGAGATCATGTTTTCTTGAAGGTATTTCCATGGAAGGGTGTTGTACGATTTAGTAAGAAGGGTAAATTAAGTCCCAGGTACATCTGACCATTCGATGTTCTTAAAGTAATTGGAGTTGTAGCTTATCATTTGCCAATGCCACCAAGTCTCTAAAAAGTTCATGATGTGTTCCACGTATCGTAGTTGAGAAAATACATACCTGATGGAATGCATGTAATCACCTATGAAGAAATAGAACATGAACCCGACATGTCTTATTGTGAATAGCCTATCAGAATTCTTGATTCCAAAGAACAAGTTTTGACAAACCGGACGAATCGTCTGGTGAAAGTTCTATGGAGAACCATAAGATAAAAGACATAATGTGGTAACCCGAGGAACTTATGATGAAGAACCACCTAAAACTTTTTATGTAGTAATATTCTTGAAATTTGGAGGAGGGAAATATTTGAATTAGGGAATAATGTAACACACCATGCTTCGATGGTAAGATTTTATTTGACTATTACAATAGCTTGCGTTGTATGCAACTTCAAGTTCTAACACACCTTAACCAATCAAACTAGCCATTATGAATAGTAATACCCACTTTTTGAAATTCTATAAATTTTATTTTTCAAAATGGACTCCATTTCTGGATTTGGAATATCAATGTCATCTTAGGGTGAATTTTTTGGAATTTTTTTGAAAACGTTCAAATTTTTATGAATAGTGAAAAGCACAACGTTATTGTTTAAAACTGACTTTTTATTTAAATAATTAATTATTTTATTTAATTTTATTTTATTTTAAAATAGAAAAAATACCTATATATGTTCAATATAATTCATTGGATTCATTTTATAATAATATTAGATATATAAAATTTTATTGAATTTTTTACTGTCTTTTACCCACCTTCTAGGAGCATTTGAAAATTTGTATGAAACATAATTTTACCACTATTGTGAATAGAATTTCAAATATCTGAGAGACATGGTTGGAATCAAAAAGTAAAATTTGACTCAATAAGATGAAAATAATTTTTTTGTGAATAGTAACTTTTGACTTTTATTTAAAACGGTTAAAAGTAAATGAGGTAATTAATGGTAAATTCTGATATTATAATTACCCTAAAACGTGTCATAATTCTATTGGATAAGTGTATTTAGACCAAAATAAACCTTATTAATAAAATATGATTGTTTTTATCCACTTGGATTATATTAGGAAATTTATTATTATTTTATTTAAAGAAGAGTTAAATGTGTTTAACTCAAAGTTTAATACCTAAACCATTTTTAATGTAATGTTTGATATAAATTAAATTCGGATATAAATATTAATTATAAAACTAAAAATATTTCCTAAATAATAGTATTTTATATTTAATTTGTAGACATTGAACAATTAAATTTATTTATGACACAATTATGATTCAGTAATTACCTTATTATTAAAAGATTAAAAAATTGATATTATAAATATTAATATAATTGTAAATTGAGACTTTTGATGAATTACACTAATTTTATATCTTAATATGACATGTTAGGGTGGATTAAATAAACATATTTCTAAGTGATATATTTTTATGAACTTCACAAAAATGAAATACTTAATAGTATCAAAATTGACCAAAAATGTGTTTTCAAAACAAATACTATATTATTAATTGATATAATATTCCAAAAAATATAAGGTTCAGAAAAAGGACATATATAAGGTTATATATATCAATAATGAACCACTTGGGGGTTCTCTTGGATTTTTATAGAAATTTTATTAACCACTAATTATAATAATACAAGAATACTTGGTAAAAGTTAAACTATTTAACTAAGAGTTAAATCTAAAAGATAAGGTTACTATGGTGACCTAAAACTATCTAAAACCTATTTTTTGAGATGTTTTAGACCCATAACCACCTTATCCTCAGTGTAAATCCTTTCGGAGCTATTATTAACCGAATATTATTGTATAATAAAATAATATTTCAATCTTTTCCTAAAGTGACCCTCACCTCTCTCATAAAAGGGTACTTCTACTTCTCTCAAAATCACACTTCCAAAGCCATTTCACTCGGACAAAAACTATTCGAATTTTCTCCCAAATACCCTCAATTCAACCTAAAGTCATTAATTTGATTATAAATACAACCCAAGGAGAACTTTTGATCAACTCAAATGGAAACACCAGAAGAGGAGGTAATAATTTCACCACCTCTTTCAAAGTCCTTTTCTTCTTCCACTTCCTCTATATTTTTTGTTTCCATACCAAAATAATAACTTTGGAACTATATACATACTGTGATGTTATTATAAATTTTGTGAAACCATATTCATTATTCTATCCATCCTATGAATGACAAGTCACCATATGTGCGTACGTACGGCTTACCATCTCCACGTCGTGGTGTAGCATGTTATTCAAACACTTCATTATTTGGATGGGTATAATAATGAGTATAACTAATGTAAATAATAAATAAAACATTTTAAGGATTATGTATATATAATATACCATCCAATTATATA
Organism: Viscum album; assembly: GCA_963277665.1. Classification (NCBI taxonomy): domain Eukaryota; kingdom Viridiplantae; phylum Streptophyta; class Magnoliopsida; order Santalales; family Viscaceae; genus Viscum; species Viscum album. Next base: position 490,988,317 of record OY728122.1, read on the forward strand.
TCAACAGAATGATATTGTCACTCGTGCGTACATACGGATTATCGTCTCCACGAACGCGATGGAATTCATTCCCCATCAAAACCATTCAAGAATAATACTCATTTTATGATTAAAAATACTATTCAAGAACTTAGTATCATTCAGGATAAGAGTCAAATACATCCTATCCATATCAAACTTGACTTACGTAACAAAACATATAATGTAAAAAGAATCAATTAACACATGAATCACTGATACTACTAAAATATTATTAAAAAAGATATATTAGAATATCATATATGATATCATATTTATGTATTTGGTTCTTTTAAAATTTAATAACAATGATTCAACTATTAGACATGAGGTTAATGTACCCTTGACCAAGGAAAAGTAAAAGTTATGGGTTAATTCTACAATCTCATTATTATCTGAGGTTGTTTATACGTGAGTATGTACTGGGACCTCCGTATCACACACATCCATGTTTTTTAAAAATGTATTTCAATACATTTTTACTATTTCCTGTAATATGGGTTAAATTCATTTACACCCTTTTTGGAATTTTTTATAATTTTTTTTGAAAGGAATCTTTCCATCGTTTTCCAAATAAGTTACTTTATGTCCTTTTCGGCGAATTAAGAAAAGAATATTTTTTAACTTATATGATGAGTGAGGCTATTTTTTTCCATTATAACACATTCTAATCTTCCCTTACATGCTTATAAGATATTTTCCAAAAATTAATGTTTTCTTTTCTAATTATGTGATTCTTAAATGATTTCAAAATAGAAAGAGATATTTCTCTCAAATAGTTTTGGTTTCATCTATTTCAATATCCTTTGATGGATTTTAAACTTTTTTGAAGTTTATTTAATATAATAAAATCATTCATATAACATTGAAGTTTTTGTGATATGTTTGACTATGGATGTATTATTTTTATATCATTCATGGTTTATTGATAATTTATTGCATTTTGTATTCTATTTTTAATAAGAATGTTTATTTTATGTTTCAACCTTTTCATACAAGGAATGCATTGGACTTAGTATGTGATGGGTGGGCCAGCTATTTCTCCTTGATGCATCGGTAGGCATCATGAGACAATCTAGTGTCATGGAAAAAGGCTTTGAAAAAATATTATTTGTAGTCTTGGAACGAGTCCTTGAATATATGGTTATGATGTCTGACATTATTTATCCCATCATTATGAAATTGGATATTGATATTACAAGTTATTATTAGACTAGTAGAATATCCATGTGAATAAGTAAATGGAATTATTTGATTTATCTTTTCTATATTATGCTGAATTTTAAGTCTAAAATGCATCTGTTTTAGTATTATACATTTCCTTAAATGTTAATGCTTATTTTTGAAAGTTTCCACTATATTGTTATCTTTAATGACCATCTAAGCTCACCCCTTTCATAAGTTTTATTTTCCCCAGGATGTGAAGTGGTATATTATGACTGACCAACAGGGATAGTATAAGGGAGATTAATGTGTTCAAATGAGGGATAATGTTTTTGTTTTTCATTTAAATATTGTAATGTAAACCTTATATTTGTATCTAGTACTTCCAAGGATATTAAACTAACCAATCTTTCAGGATTTGACCCTTTGTGATCATGATAATGTTATGTAATAATGCACTGAATCTGGGTAACTAGGGTCGGGGAATTATTGTTGGTATCATAGGGAGGTTTAGTAAAAACATTGGAAACTATATTTAGAAAAAATCTGATTAGATAAAATTATCCTAAGATTGACTTTGAGGATTAGTGTAGAAGAAATTCCTAGACTTTTGGTAATGTAGAGATTTTGTGAGTTTTCTAAAAAATACATCCCTATATGGATACGAGCAGGTAGAGGTGACTGTGGCACAGATGTACCTAGGAGTGAAAACACTGAAAAGGTGTTTTGGACATGACCTAGGGTATCCTCGTACACCACAATGGGCCTTACTGCACTCTTTGTTACTAAAATCCTAGGGGATATTCTTAAGATAATTCTCATTTTCTTTACAAACCATTCTGAAGGATTTATGAGTATATAACTCCTCAATGAAAACATTTTTTTGGTTATGGATTATATCCATAAAATATTCAATTTATGTTAAGTGTTTTACAAGTTTTTAATTATTTATTGCAATTAATAAACAAATCTAGTGTATGACACTGTTATGAAATGGCACCTAGTGGAAGGAATGGAAGCCGTATCAATGTACGTAATTTATGTAGGGATTTCCCTCTTACTCAAGATAATTACATTGGAGATGGTGATGCAACTAGTGATGATCACCTATTCGCCACACTGGGACAAATCACTCAGGTTATGAATAATAACCTTACCCATTTGGAGGACCCTTATCCACAACATAAAGGATTAATATTATATCTCTTCATGAGGAAACAACCACCAACAATCAATAGGACTAAAAATCCTTTTTTTCCAGAGCAATGAAGAAGTTATTTAGAGAAATTTTTTTATTCTTTGGGGAGTAGTAAAAGGGAGAATTTTGTCATGGAAGTTTATCACCTCAATGGAGATGCAGATCAATGGTGGTCATTGATTCAAAACACAAAGGAAGATGAGGATGTATCAAATAAGGAATGGAGGGAGTTTACAAATATTTTATTAGAAAAATATTTTTTTCTCGTGAACATCGAGTGGATATGGAATGAAAATTTCTTAGTCTGAGAAAAAAAATGGATGAGAATGTCAAAAATTATGAGGATAACTTTATAAGTTTAGGAAGTCATGCAGTAGATTATATACGTAACCCAAGGAGTAACATTGATCAATTCTTTTATGGGTGAAAACCATTTCTCTATCAAGCATTAATCAAACAATCCTTCCTATCGTACAAAGATATTGTCTCATGTGCTATCAAGATAGAAAAGGAATTATCTATGTCTTACAACTTTAAATAAAAGAAAGAGGAGAAGTGATCTGCTGAACACTCTGGAAATGGAAATAAATGTATGAAGGGAAAAGTAGAATTTCCAACCTACCAAAAATGTGGAAATAAACACCCCAGTACTTTCCTAAAGGTGATGAGAGTCTGTTTCAAGTGTGGGGAAAAGTCCACCAAGATCATGATTGCAAGGGAAAGAAAGTGGATTTCAATTTTGAATGATACCATCATAGAGAAAAGGGGTATTATGAAAATTAATTTCCTAAGCGCCACATAAACTTACCTCAAAAAGGCCAAGGGAGTAAGGCCAAGCTTATTCGATCACTATTGCTGAGGTTGAATCTCTAAAAGATGAGGTGGTATGTAATTTAATGGTTTCTTAAAATTTAGTGAATGCTTTATTTGATTATGGATCATCACCTATATTCATATCTTACTAGTTTTCTATGAAAATTAGATATTTTCAATTTGATTTAACAAGGGAGTTGTCAGTCAAAACTCCTAAGGGAAGTATCATCGTAACAAAGATTTGTGAATCAGTTTTCATTAGGGCATATAAATATTCTTTATATGTGATCTCATATTCATACCCATTTTTTAATTTAATATACTCGTCGTTATGGATTGGATTTCGGACCATGATGTGAAAATTTATTCTAAGAATAAGGAGGTTACAATTTTCAATGATGATAAAGAGTTCCTTATCTTTAATGAAGAAACGTGACCACATGATTATTATCTAGATACACCCACAGTAGATATTATAAATTCAATTATTGGAGAGGAATAGAATGACATAAATATGGATGAGGAAAAGAATGGACAAATAGAATATGTACCTATTGTGCAAGAATATATTGAGGTGTTTCCTGAGTATTTACATGGACATACTACAGAATATGAAACTGACTTTTCTATTGATTTAATTATTAGTTCAAGGCCCATATCAAACACCCCTTATAGAATGGCCACTGTGTAAATAGTGGAACTAAAGAAACAACTATAGGAATTCAGTAATAAAGGATTTATTTTCCCATGTGTTTCTATAAGGGGATCCCCTGATCTTATTTTTAGGAAAAAGGATGGATCTATGAGGTTATGCATTGACTACATAGAGATCAATGCTATAACAATAAAGAACAAGTATCCCCTACCTCGCATTGAAGGTTTATTTTATCATATTCATGGTGTCAATATTTTTCAAAGATTGGGCTTCGATATAGATATCATCTGTTGTGTGCGATGAAGGAAGACATTCCAATAACATCCTTTCATATCAGGTGTAGGTATTATGATTTTACAATAATTCCTTTTGGACTGAATAATGAACCCTATGTTTTCATGGATATAATAAATATAGTTTTCAAGGAATATATTGATGACTTTGTAGTGTTATTTATTGATGATATCTTGGTATAATAAAAAAGAAACGAAGATCTTGAAAATCACTTGCACACTATTCTGAAAACCCTCAGAAGAAATAATTTATATGGGAAGTTTAACATATGTGAATATTGGCCTCATGAAATTTATTTCCTTGTCCACATTATCTCCAATGATGGAATCTCTATCGATCCTTCAAAGACCAATGAAATCCAAGAATGGAAAGCACCAATGAGTATAACTGAGGTACACAATTTTATTGGTTTATAAGGTTATTATCGGCATTTCATCTAGAATTTTTCCCGATTGGATAACCCATTAACCAAGCTCACACATAAAGGGATTAATTTTTTTTGGAGAAAAGTGTGTGAATAATGTTTTGAAGAAATGAAGAGAATATTAGTCAATGTACCTATCTTGATTGTACCATTGGGTAAAGATTGGTTTTTTAACAGGGATGCTTCAAAGAAAGGACATGGTTGTGTCCTTATGTATAATGATAGGGTTATTTCCTATGCATCACGACAACTAAAAATTCCGGGAAAAAAAAATCCCACTCAGGATCTTGAGTTTGAAGATATATTCTTTTATTTGAAGATATGGATACACTAACACTATGGTAAAAAATGTGAGATATATACTGATCACAAGAGTTTGAAGCATATTTTCACATAGAAAGAACTAAATATGAGGTAAAGATGATTGATTGAACAACTCCAAAATTATGATTTCAGAATAAAATACCACCCGAGGAAGACAAATAAGGTGTAAGATGATTTGAGCAAAAAGGATCATGGAGTTTTGAACAAGATGAGAGTTGAAAGGTATCCGGTGTTCATGGATCTAGTAAAGATGGATATGTGAACAATCACAGAAGGTGAAAAATAAATAATTTTTCAAATGGTTTCCAAACGATCTTTATTATAAAGGATAAAAAGTTCTCTGACAGATGATGAAAAGTTTAAAAAGAAAATTAAAGCTGTGAATGATGGGAGACTGATTGACTTTGTATGGGAAGATGAAAATTCGAAATTTGGGAAGAGACTTTGTGTTCCTGATATACCTGATCTAAAAAGGGAATTATTAGATGATTCTCATTGCTCCAATTTCTCTATACACCCTAGTATAAATAAGATTTATAGTGATTTGAGGGAACATTTTTGGTGGGAAAAAATGAAGAGAGGGATTGCTGATAATGTATCAAGATGTATGGTTTTTCAATAGGTGAAGGCTGGAAGACAATTTCCTAGAGGAGTCATGCAACCTCTTCCCATACCTAATTTTAAATGGGAAGATATTATGATATAAGTTTTCATGGGGCTACCAAATACTCCAAGAAGGAAAGATCCAATATGGGTCATTGTTGATATTCTTACTAAGTCATCACATTTTCTTGCCAAAATAAAAGATTTATCACTTGAATGTTTAGCAAGACTATATATTAATGATGTTTTAAGACTTCATTGTGTACCCCTATTTAATGTTTTTGATCATGATCCCCGCTTTAATCCAATATTCTAGAAAAGTCTTCAGAAGGCCTTGGATACTGAAATTCGTTTGAGCACTGCCTACCACCCTCAAATCGATGGACAATCAGAACAGACTATTAAAACCTTAGAAGACATGTTGAGATCTTTCTCACTTTCAACGTATGTGGGATCATTATTTAGATATGGTATAATTTTCCTATAAAAATAGCTTCCAATCAAGTATTAAGATGTCACCATATGAAGCGTTATATAGAATGTGATGTCGCACACCAACTTGTTGGAATGATGTTGGTGGAAGAGAACTCATAGAGACAGAACTTATTGAGGAAAAAATCGAAAAGGTGAAGATTATATAAACCCACATCAAATCATATCAAAGTAGGAAAAAGGGATATGCCAATAACTAAGGGATGAATTTGTATTTTCAGGTTGGAGATCATGTTTTCTTGAAGGTATCTCCATAGAAGGGTGTTGTACGATTCGGTAAGAAGGGTAAATTAATTCCCAGATACATCGAACCTTTCTAAGTTCTAGAATGAATTGGAGTTGTAGATTATCCTTTGGCTATTCCACCAAGTCTCTTCAATGTTCATGATGTGTTCTACGTATCACTATTAAGAAAATAAATGCCTAACCTAACGCATGCACTCACCTATGAAGAAATAGTACTGGAACCCAACCTGCCTTATTGTTTAGATTCTATCAAAATTATTGATACCAGATAACAAGTGTTGAGAAACCAGATGACTCGGCCGGTGAATGTTCTACGAAGAAAACATAAGATAGAAGAGGCTATGTGGGAACCCAAGGAAGTTATGATGCAAAATCACTCGAATATTTCTATGTAGTAATATTCTATAAATTTTTAGGATGAAATTATTTGTTGAGGGAAGAATATAACACCCCAAGCTTCTACGGTACACTTCTCTTTGAATATTACAATAGCTTGCTCTGTACGCAACTTGATGTTCTAACACAACATGACCAATCAAAATAGTCGTTGTGAATAGTAATACCCATTTTTTGAAATTTTATAAATATTATTTTTCAAAATGGACTTCAATTTTGGATTTGGAATATCAAAATTATCTTGGGGTGAATTTTTGGTATTTTTCTGAAAACTATAAATTTTTAATTAATAGTGAAAAACACCGCGTTATTGTTTAAAACAGAGTTTTTATTTAAATAAGTAGTTATTTTATTTAAATCTATTTTCGGTTAAAATAGATACATAATATTTATATATGTTCAATGTAATTTATTTGAGTTATTTTATAATAATATTAGATATATAAAATTTTATTGAACTTTTTACCGTCTTTTACCCACCTTTTAGGCGCAGATGAAAATTTTCATAAATTGTAATTTTAATTCTACTATGAATTGAATTTCAAAAATTTTACAGACACAGTTGATATCAGAAATTTAAATGTGGTTCAATAAGATGAAAATAGTTTTTAGTGAATGGTACCTTTTGACTTTTATTTAACACGGTTAACAGTAAATAAGGTAATTAAAGGTAAAAAATGATATTATAATTACCCTAACACATGTACTAATTCTATTGGATATGTGTTTTTCTACCAAAATCATCCTTAGGAATAAAATATGATAGTTTTGGTCCACTTGGATTAGATTATGATATTTATTATTACTTTTTTCAAAGTATAGTTAATGTTTTTTAATTCAAAGTTTAATAAATAAAACATATTTAATATAGGGTTATACATAATATAAACTTAAATATGAACATTCATTAGAAATATCAAAATATTTCCTATATAATGGTATTCTATATTTAATTTTTATACATTAAATAATTAAATTTTTTTATGAAACAATTATGATTTAGTAATTACCTTATTATGTAATGATTAAAAAATTGATATTATAAATATTAATATAATTGTAAATTGAGACACATTAGGAATTACCATAATTTTATAGGTTAATTTTACATGTTAAAGTTGATTAAATAAATTTTTTTCAAAGTAATAAAGTTTTTATAACTTTCACAAAAACGAATTACCAAATAGTGTCAAAATTGACAGAAATGAGTTTTTTAAGAAATTTATATTATTAATTGATATCATATTCCTAAAAATCTAAGGTTCAGTAAATGGACTTTTATAAGGTTATATATATCAATAATGAACCACTTGTTGTTCTCTTGGATTTTTATAATAATTTCATTAACCATTTATTATAAAAATACAAGAATACATGGTAAAAGAAAAACTATTTAACTAAGAGTTAAATCTAATAGATAAGGTTACTATGATGACATAAAACTGTGTAAAACCTGTTGGTTGAGATTTTTTTGACCAATACCCACCTTATCCTTGAAATAAATCCTTTTTTCCATTATAAACCGAATGTAATTGAATAATAAAACAATATTTCAAGATTTTCCTAAAGTGACACTCACTTATCTTATAAAATGGTACTTCCCCTTCTCTCAAAATAAAACCTACAAAGACATTTGGATTGGAAAAAAACTGATCAAATATCCTCCCGACTACCCTAAATTCGACCTAGAGTCCTTTATTTGATTCAAATTCTAACCTTAGGAGCCCTTTGGTCAACTCAAAAGGAAACTCCCAAAGAAGAGGTAATAATTTCGCCACCTCTTTCAATGTCCTTTTGTTCTTCCACTTACACTTTCTTGGTAGTTTCCATACCAACATAATAACTCATGTACCTTATACATAATATGTTGTAATTATAGATATGGTAAAACCATATTCATTATTCTATCCATCATATGAATGAAAAGTCACCATACGTGCGTACATACAACTTACCGTCTCCACTTCGTGGTGTATTTGGTTATTCAAACACTTCATTATTTGGATGGGTATAATAATGAGTATAAAAAATGTAAATAATAAATATAACATGTTAAGGATTCTTTATTTATGATATACCATCCAATTATATATCAATAGAATGATATTTTTGCTCATGCATACGTACAGATTAACGTCTCCATGAACACGATGAAATTCATTCCCCATCATAACCATTCAAGAGTAATTTTAATTTTATGAATAAAAATTATTTTTATTAATTTAATATAATTATGGATATGAATCAAATACGTCCGATCCTTATCAAACATGACATACGTAATAAAACATATAAAGTAAAATGAATCAGTTAACACCTGAAACAATGATACTACTAAAATATAATTAACAAAGAAACATTATAAGATCATATATGATATCATATTTATGTATATTTTTCTTGTATAATTTAATAACAATTATTTAACTATTATACAGGAGGTTTATGTACCCTCGACCAAGGAAAATTACAAGGTAAGGGTTAATTCTACAATCTCTTTATTATCTGAGTTTTTTTATGTGAGTATCTACTGGGACCTCCTTATCATCCACATCCGTGTTTCTTAAAAATATATTTCAAAACATTTTTACTACTTCCTATAATATGTTTTAAAGTCATTTATACCCTTTTTTTACTTTTTATAAATTTTTTTAAAAGGAATATTTCCGTAGTTTTCCTAACAAGGTACCTTATGACCTTTTTGACGAATTAAGGAATGAATGTTTTTTAACTTATATGACGAGTGCTGCTATTTTTCACCATTATAAAACCTTATAAGATTCCCTTACAAGCTTATAAGAATATTTTCAAAATAAATATTTTCCTTTAATATTTTCTGACTTTTAACTGATTTCCAAATATAAAGAGATATTTCTCTCAAATAGTTTTTATTTCATCTATGTCAACATCATTTGATTGATTTTACGTTAGATTGAAGTTGATTTATTATGATACAATCTTCCACATTGTATTGAAGGTTTTTTGATATGTTTGACTGTGGATGTGTTATTTTTATACCATTCATGGTTTATTGATAAAGTATTGACAATTCGTATGCTACTATTTATATGAATGTTTATTTTATGTTTCAACCTTTTTATATGAGTAAAGTATTGGAATTAGTATGTGAAGGGTAGAGCCTGCTATAAATCCTTGATTCATTTGTAGGACTCATGAGACAAACTAGTTTCTTGGAACAAAGACTTGAAAAAAATCTTATTTGTAGTATTGGCACGAGGCCCTGACTATGTGGTTATGATGTCCGACATTATGAATTCCATCATTATGAAATTTGTTACTTATATTACATGTGATTATTAGAAAAGTATAATATCAATGTGAATATGTATATAGAATTATTTGATTTATCTTTTCCATATTATGATAAGGTTTATGTTTAAACAGCTTGTTTATTAGCATTATACATTTCCTTAAATGTTTATGCTTATTTCTGAATATTTCCGCTATATTTTTATCCTTACTGAGAATTTGAGATCACACCTGTTGTATGTTTGATTTTCCCTAGTATGTGAAGAGGTATATTATGACTGACCTATAGGGATAGTCTAAGGGAGATTAATGTTTTAAAAGGAGACACAATGTTGTTGTTTTCCATTTCAATAAGGTAATGTAAAACTTATGTTTCTATCTAGTACTTCCAAGGCTACTAAACCGATCAGTCTTTGAGGACTTTACCCCTTGTGATCTCACTAATGTTATGTAATAATGCACCAAATAGGGGTGACTAGGGTTAGGGCGTTACATATTTATAGATATATTTATTTATAATTATAATAATAAATCTTTATTAGTGCTTAAAAAGCAGTAATAAAGATGTATTTTAATATTTCTAAACAAGAATTGATAAAGAAGTATTTTATTAGTTCTTATTATTATAGCACTAATGAAACCCCTCTTTATCAACACTTTTTTGGGAACCGCTAATGAAACTATCCCCTATATTTTAAAAATAACCCGAATCAAACCAATTTCATCACACCATTCAATCTCTTACAAAATTTAATCTTTACCGCCACTCCCCCTTGATATTATCTTAGACAAATCAACTCTCAAATATAAGATTTGTTTTTCTCCTCCTCCACAATCTAAAGTATGTCAAATTCTATGTCATTTTTTTCATCATTTTACCCTTTCTAGTTTGATTTTGTGTGAGGTTTGACATATTACAGTGAGTAAGGTATGAATACTTTCCATATTTAGGTACACTACATAATTTGAGTCTATATGAATGACCATGGCTACCGAACATTAATCGTATATTGGTTTGACATCTTGGATTCAGACAATGAGGTCATGGGATACCTTGTACACATCATCACAATTTCAATTTTCTCTCCCTTAACTCATCAATTTTAATCTATGATACATTTTTTTCTTTCACTTTTTTCATTCTCATTTTTCTCATAAAAATTTTCAAACATATTCATTATTTTTTTTATTAATTTTTTTTAAAATCATTAAACTCACCTACCATTTATCATGGGATACGACCGTACAATATTTTTTAGTTTAATGTAGGTAAAAATTAATTTTTTATTATCCAATGACAATATAATAATATTGTTATCATTTTTGCTAAAGGAATCTAAGTACAAGGTGAGAAATATAAATAATATGAAAACTATACATACTAAAACATTAAAACAATATATCAAAAGTTCACTTAAAACACAAAATCTACTTTTTATTTAGTGTGTTTCTACTAGAAAATATCCTGTTATTGTTTTGTATTTTACATAATGGTTGTCATTAATAATCTAATTGTTTAAAACATTTATTGATGTATTTTAATTTCTTATCCTTATTTATTCATTGATATACATGGTAATTAATTTATTAATCAATTAATATATACAATGATTTATATGGATGCTTAAATTAAATGAAATATTTTATAACAATATTTTTTTTTTAAATTTTAAATTTAAACTTCTTGATAAAACTATTTTCCCAAAAAATATAAAGAATTAGATGATCATGATTTAAAATTAATCGAGAAATTGTAATGATTCCTTTGAAATTTTAGTATATCCAAGAATTTAATTTTCTCTTTAATATGAAAGTTTTACGATCAAATTAATGTTTGTATAATTTTATTGATATAAAAAAATATGATTTAGTTTTTTATTATTTTTAAATCGGAAAATCTTGGGTTAAATTGGTATATATAATAGTGCTTTTTGGAAAATTGTTACTTTTTATTACAAATGATAATTAAAGTCATTATTAAAAAATTCACATTAGGAAATGAAATATTTTAAATAAATAGTTCAAGTTGGTTGTTGATTGAGTAAAATTATAAATTATCTTATAAGAGTTAGGTGAGGTAATTATTATTGAATAAATATCTTTTTCATATATTAAACTGATTATTATTTTTCTATATACATTAATGTTTATTGTATGAAATATTTTAATGAGTTGTGAGGTGTTTATAAATTAAATTTATTGCTACATTTCTTATTTGGGATGTTTTATTCAAAAAGAAAAAGGTTTTAAGGATTTTGAAGTTGACAATTTCATTATTTCATTGGTTTTAAATGTTTTCATGGAAATAAATGAGTTTACTTATATTTTTTTAGTTTAATGTTTATCAAGTTTCATTATTTTTAAATTATAATGATATATTAAAATTGAGGTATGTGAGAACTTATGATATGTTTCTCCCTCTCAAACATCATTTGTTGTTTTTAATTTTCCCAAATGGGATGAATAACATACAAAGGAAATCTAATTTTCCCCAATCTACCATTGTATTTCTCCACCTAATATATCTTTCCACAATACATTTTTGGGTTCACCCTATCCCTTTAATTCCTATTCATTTTCACTCATTCATAATTATTTCTCAATTTTATTGCTTGGAGCTCCAAATTGTGAACTTGAAAAACCCTTCCATCTTATCATGTAATGTGATGACTGAAAATGATAATTAGGCATAGTTTTTTTCATTACACAACTAGTAATTAGAATAAAGATCCAATTATACCTCCTCCCATATTCCACCCAATATTTTTTCACTTTATCAATTGATGGTTGAACCAATACCTAACCTTCACTTTAATCTTCACTCATTTATCATTATTTCTCACTCTGATTTCATTGAGCTCTAAGCTATGAACCCCAAAATACAACCAACTTATCCTATAAAGTGGTGACTAAAAATGATAATTAGGACATGTTTTTTAAGGGTACAATTTCTAATATGATACAATTTCCATTTATCCATACTTCTCTAATTTATTAAAATCAATCAATTCTACCCATTTGCTTCCAATTATCCCTCATACTTCCAAGGATTAAAACCGAAATGTCTTTTTTAAAACAGACTATTACCTTGTGTATTTTATTTTTAGTGTCCATTATATTATCATATTTCATTTTATTTATTTTTAGGAAACCAAAATAAAATGAAATATAGTTTCATTATAGAATCAATATCTATTTGATATTAGTGGAATACTTATTTGAAATTTTAATAATAAAGGGAGCCTAATTATTTATTTTTTAGTGATTTTATTAGTTTTTTAATACCAAAATAAATATTCTATGAATTAATTTTATATTAATATGTTATGAATTATTATGTTTTGTAGAATTCTATTTTTTAATTCACGTTCATTTAATTTTAATTGAAATAGAATATGAAAGTATTGTCTATGAAATATAATTCCTTTCAACATTGAATTCAATCACAAAATATTATTATTATTTTGATTTGAGTTATATCATCAGGAATGGTTTGAGTGTCACCTATAAAATGTTTAAATTTTAAAAACAATTATCTCAAACACATAAAAGAATAGAAGAAAGTGGAAGAATTTTATAATGTTTATTATAATCTCCCATAACCATACATGTAGAATAGATTTTACAAGAATCAATGTAATCTTTATGATATTCCTATGAAGTTTTTGATTAATAGATATGGGAGAAAACTTATAGTGATATGTTTCATTGTTATAGGTTGAATTATAATGTTTTGGTTCTCAATGAAGTGAAATATATGCTAATTGATTTTTGGAAATGTTTATTAAGGGAAATTATATTTGTTGTTTTGATGGAAATGGAATAGAGGTTTTGGATATTGTAGGATATGCAAAATATTCCCATGATTTATAACTCTAATATTTTTTATATATGGGTTCATTAGTGGGTTATAGTACAATTTTTTTTGGTATTTCTATAATATATGGTCTAAAATAATATATAAAAAAAGAGAGTAACATCAAATCCAACAACACTTATATCTTCATTAATATTATCATACATTTTTTTCAAGAAATTACAAGATCCTTGACCCTATGTATACATTTTAGGACTACATGAAATTATATGTTTTGGTGGAATACACTTTTATAGAAATATAGAAATCCTTGTTAGAATTAAATGAAAATGTAACATCCTGGATCTGTGTGCCACACAATGGGTGCCCCGAACCCGGTTGGTCACATGACCTCAAGCGCATTTCCCCAAACGCCAGAGGCTACCGACTAGCAGTGAGGGACTAGGTCTAATAGTGGGGAAACTATGCCCTAATTTGTGAAAGTGTAGCATAGTGAAGAAAATACAAATGTACTAAAAGTGAAAGCAGTAAACAATGCAAAGACGAAAGGACAAAAATACTGAATAAAAAGGTATCCAACAGTCAAATATACATGATGACGAAATATGTCATATTTCTAAGAAATTAGTCAAAATAGGATACACTGCAATCAAATACAATATAGTATCAAGTACTAAGTAAAACAAGCAAGCTAAAATGGTGCAGCAGGAACTCAACAACATCACAAGCTTAAGCTCGGTCCCATGCTCTCCTACTCCTCTACAATAATCAAGTACCTGTATAGGGACTCTTTCCCTTATCAACACCAACATCAATATAATCTATTTGGGCCTAAGACATGACCCAAACATGGTGTGAGAAATAAATCCCAGTAGGCAACCACCAACGGCCTGTGCCCAACTGTCAGTGAAAAATGTGCAACAGTAGTGTGCAGTATTAAAATACAATAAACAAGGAAGCACTCAAAAGTAACTATATCTACCATTTACATTGACATTTTATTAATTATTTATCAATTACAAGTTTGTGATTTTGATTGGAAGGTACAACATAATAAATCATCACAGTGAATATACAATGTAAATGTTGTCTGTAGAAATGAAAATTCTTACCCTAAGGTAATTAGAATCGAAACCCGCAGATGACTGCCTAAAGGCATAATGAAAATTTCCTACAGGCATACAATGTGTCACCCATAGGAATAGAAGCTACTGCCCACAGGCATGAGAAAAGTTTCCCTCAGGCTAAACAAAACACTTCCCTCAGGCTAAGAAAGTAACCGGGACAAGCCAAATTTATAAGGATGGAATCTATACACATTTTCTCTCATGAAAACTCAAAGCATGATACAATCATGGCATACCCACAGGTATCCTGGCCAAATGGATAAACAAGGGAAAGACACCCACCAGATGACCCTAGATCCAAGAAATGACCCCAAAGAGTAGTTTATACATAATAAAAATATTACCTATGAATTTACAGGAATTTAATCAGTTAAGGACTCATCCATACGACACCCCAAACATGGGAACATATCATAAAGATACACAAAAACACTCAACAGTTGGAATTAAACACCAGAACACCTACCTCAATCTATATTGATCAATATACATGAACAACGCCTCCCGAATCATCCATGAATGACATAGTTCTAGGATAAACATTCAGCCATTAAAACTGAAATAACATCCCCTCAAGAATGAATCGGTAATAAACACACAAGGAGAGGAAAGGTCTTACCCATTCGGTCCTAACATGATCGTCGGCGAAGGAAACAGTGTCCCGGTGTTCGGTCAGGAGCTCTTCTAAGGTCTGGCATTCTTGCCCACGACTTCCCAGCGTTCAGAGCTTCCTCTGTTAAAAGAAGAGGCTATTGCCTGTTTTAACCAAAAAAAATAAATACACGGAATTTACTCTCAAGTACACGACATGTACTTTCTTTTTAACTATTCACTGGTGGCAAATCTCTACTTCCTTACGGTTCAACTGCCGACTGACTACTCGATGTATTTTACCAAGTACACCTCATGTACTATCCTTTTTACTATTCATCTGGCGGCTACTCTCCACCATCTTACTATTCATTTGCCGACTGAATACACGATGTGTATTACTATGTACACGGCGTGTAGTTAGTTTTTACACCCTGAATTGCCGATAAGCCTACATGCCCTATATACTAATCCCACACAGCTGAAGATCACGGTGTCTAGAAAAGTACATGGTGTGTACCCATAAATTTGGTATTTCCACCATTTTCCTTATTTACTGAAAAAAATTAATGAAAAAGGAAATGAAGAAACCCATACCTCAATAATAATAACCGAGTTATTACAGAAAAGCTAGAATAATAATATCCAATGGAATCCTCCTATCCAAAAATAATTATATTTTGTTTACCAACATATTTACTACATCATTTTTATCCTAAACAACATTAATGTGAGAATCTAGAATAATACCAAAATTTTTACTCCATGTCATTTCATTTCATGTCACCCTTGGGTAAAATTATAGCTTTTTAGGAATCATAACTGATAATATTCAAATGTTGGGTTCCCCTTATTATAATTATATTTATCTTTCACATTTGAGTATTAATATCTTATGTTTGTTTAGTTATTTATTGTAAAAAATGAATATTTAATGAACCTAATATGATGAACATGAATAAAAAATGGATGCACATTGATAATACGAAAATAGAGTATAATGTTGGGGTTAAAGAGTTCATCAAATTTTAGTAGAAAATTCATACGACCATTTAAAATACATTTTCCTTGTTTGAATTGTTATTATTAAAGAAAAATAGTTCTAAAGAGTTGGAAGAAAATTTAATTATTCATGGAATAGACAAGAGAAATAAATATTTTACTGAATAAGGTATTAAAATGAACATTCACACTAATTGGGATGCCACAGTGGTTTATGAGTCATTTGATATGAACATAAGTGTAAATGATGAAGGAGATCATTGGAAAGAAATACAAATGAAAAATTTAATATGTTTTTTGTGATTGTACACAGTTGTTTGAGAAAGTAAATAGTTTTTCTAAGAGATCATTGTATACCAATTTTATTAAATAAACAACATTATTTACTTTATTGAAGTTATATAATTTGAAAGTTGGAAGTAGGTAGAGAAACACCTAATTTACAGAACCACTTAGTCTCCTGAGTGATATGTAACCAGAAGAAAATGAACTTACTTCTCAAACTTATGATTCTAAAAAATGATATATTCAATAGGAATGATCTCTCAAAAATACATTCTTGTCCTAATTATTTCATATTGTTTCTAAAAGACCATGAAACACTCATAAAACTCCTTGAGTGTGGCATGAATCGTTATAAGAAAGATAGATCAAGTACTTAGAAAGTTGTATAGTACATTACTATCATTCTATCGATTAGATAACTCTATGTATTTAATTAAACTATAAGAAAATTGGCATGACATAGATTTATAAAAATTAATGATGGGA
The DNA here is from genome assembly GCA_963277665.1 of Viscum album. NCBI lineage: Eukaryota > Viridiplantae > Streptophyta > Magnoliopsida > Santalales > Viscaceae > Viscum > Viscum album. Next base: position 491,005,522 of record OY728122.1, read on the forward strand.
AAGTACGTCATCTAGTATACTCTCCTCAATGGAATAAAATTGATTATGATTATCTAAATTTTGAAGTGATTTGAGAAAATTCTAGGTTTCATAATATAAAATAGAATAAATATTTTTTATGTACATGGAATTACTCATAGTACATGGACAATTATATTTGTAAATTATAAATTTACTCTATGGTTATGTATGAAGTGAAAATACATTATGTTTTATTTTCTTATATCTATACCAAAATAACCCAGTAATGATATGGATGTCTATTTGGATGCATTGAATAAATATTTGTAATTGATGTGAGATATAAGTGTTACAATGTACAATTCTCATATAATTGAATAATTCATTATGAGGGCCATGTTATATGGGATGATAAATTATTTTCCTTATTATGGAAATTTTTTAGGCTACAAATATAAGGCAATGTTGGGGTGTCCCATTTGTTTAGAACTCACACACTCAGTTTGGTTGAAACATGCCTTGAAGACCAAGTTTTTAGGAAATAAATTTTTTACGTTAATGATATAAATACTGATCCTAGATGACATAGTTTTTTGGGAAAAATTAAAAGGTACAACACCCTCTCCACTAATGGGTGATCAACTGTTTGGTAAATTAAAATATTTTGACACAATTTTCGGTAAACTATTTTTGAAGAACCTTATAAAATCCTGTTGAAAAAAGAGGTCAATTTTAGTTGAATTACGACATTTTATTTTTTTATGTCATAAATTTTCTTGATGTCATAAATGTAGAATAAAATATATATGATAGTTATTTTTAATTTTAATATTTTTTCCTGATAAAACAAAAGATGGAATAAAGGCTAGATTAGACATGATTGACATGGGGATAAGGGATGTGTTGGTATCAGTTAAGGGTAAATGTTAGACTTCTCTCCCCCCCAACATCTTACATTCTATCAAGTTAAGAAAAATAAAATAATTTTTTTTCCATCGATGGTGTAAATGTTACAAAGGGGTATTCATCAAATTTTAATAATGTCATAAAAATGACTAATTTTTAGTTATAAGGAATAAACTCACATAAAATTCTTATTTTGATGCAAGATTTAATACCTGTTTCTTTATATTTCATTTTACCAAAAAATATTTTTCATATATTAACCAACCTTTTTTTCATTTTTAAATACATATGCTATAAATTTATAGACCTCGTGAAGTTTATAATCATGAATAAGTTGGTTTAAGTCATATTATGTGAATTAGAAATATTCTTCCCATCATTAATTTTTATATAATGGTCCACCTGATGATTTACTTGGTTAGAGAGTTTCAACAATGTGTTCATGTCCATTATAAATTGATGGACCCCATTGAATGGTATATGATTATTTTGAAAGGGTATATTCTTAATCAAAGTTTTCTAGAAGTTTGTATTATATAATGATATATTTTTTAATAAGCCATTGAATTTGATACCAATTACTTATCAAATATTGATAACATCAGTCTCCCAAAGTCTCATCAAAGTGGATTCCTTATGGGTAAATTAATTTCTTGATGAGATTTTGTTATAATTACCATCACTGAGTGGGAGTAACCTCACCATTACATATTACATAACAGTGATGATTTTGATCCATACGTTGAATCACATAAAGAAATTTGAATACATTTAAATCCATCAAAAGATGAAGGATGGATATAAAATACACATAGTAAATAGTTTATAGGAAGATTATGAGATCATATTTATAAGGAGTTAATTGAAAATGTAAATTCAACTATCGAAAGACTTAGATGTCTAGCTAGGGGTCTAAATTAATATTATATATCTTACTCTAGTTTTTTAATTAATGGTTATACATTTTATAAAAAAGAACACAATGAACCTAGTTCAATGAAAAAGACATAGTTATTATTTTGGATGAACCAACACCCATATCTACTTCCAAGGATGGAAATCCAATTTATGTGAATTTTTCATATTTTAGAAACATCAAAAAGATATATGAATCAGATTTTTCATCCTTTCAAGTTCTTATTTCCTAATGTCAATTGGTAAAAAATAGGACTGCACTAAAAGTTGATGAAATGAGCTTTGTGAATGTGAATTTTTGTGTGAAAGAGTAAAAGGAAGATCCACTCATAATGGCATAAAAATAGAAAAGGTATTTTATGTATTATTTATATCAAATTAGAATTGGCCAGCTATCCCATTTAATACTAAACCAACTATAGCGTCGAATGAAAATTCAACCAAATATTACCCTTTATTTTGGAGATTAAAATCATTACATAGGATCCCCAATGTTGATAATGTATTTTATGTTATAGGGGACCAGAAAGAGGGGATTTGGATTTTTTATAGAGGATAAAAATCTTCTCAAAATTTAAAGAAAATAAAGAGATTTCAATTATTAGGTTAATTTTTTTTATTATATTATTCTTTTCCTCATAATAATATGTATTATATATTGTATATATGTAATAAAGATTAAATTTTTGACTAATCATATATAAAATGACTTGTATAAATGATGATGTTATTAATCTTGGTGAGAATAGGCAGTTTTTGTAGAAACTGTAGAATTATTTTGAAATCAACCCAATGATGATGAAAAAAATAGGAACAATGTAGCATCATAATGTTTACTAAAATTATCAAGGCGAGAATTAAGGGTTTAAAATTGGTGGTTGGATAGAATCAATGAAACTTACCTAATGAACCAAAAAAGTCCATGTTCATTAGTTATGTTAGGGTCACAAAATTGATGAGTGTGTTGATTGATATATATTCATGGAGCCATATCCAACCTATAATGAAGGAAAACCTTTTAGAAGATATAAAGAAAAGTTTATGAAATAATTTATCTATTTTACCAAAAAATTATATAAGATAATATTGATTTAATATTCATTATTCATTGAAAAGTTATTTATTTTAGAATATTTTTTAATAAATATCTCTTAATGGATGCTGGAAAACCCCACAGAGGATTCCCTAATCTTCTTAAAAAGTTTTTTCTTAGGTATACTGATGGTAATCTAAATCCCTACCCAACAATTTCTTATGAAGACATTGTAGAACAAGAAACATTCAGTGATTTTATCTGTCATCATGATGAGAAATCATTTCAAGTGCATTTTATTTTGATAATATATGATTTGAAATAATTTATTTTATCTAATTTGGTTTGAAAAATTTAATTTATTATATAAAAAATGAGTGGTGAAAATAAAAAACATGTATTAAAGATAATGCACCCCTATCGCAAAGCAAGTATGTTGTACACATTGCTAGAGAAGAAAATTTTATATATTTTAAATTAAAAACAAAGGTATTATGTGATATGAAATAACTTATGTAATTTTTTATATTAATATTGTTGAATCAAAATCTAAAGCCAATCTATCCCACATCATGTGCTATAAAAGGATAGACACTTAAATTTGGAGGGTTAACAAGTTGATAATAAAAGAATTATGGGAAAAATTTGTAATTATTACATAATAGTAATTTATTATTATTTATAATTTTATTACATAAAAATATCTATTTATGTTCAGATATTTTATAGATTTCTAAAAACAAGAATCAATAGCAGATGTACCAAAAGGAAATATATATTCAGTAACTATGAACGGGGTAAAACAATATGGTCATGTTAGAGGTGACGGTATTTGAGTGTCTCCTCAAAGATATATCGAGAAGAAAAAACCACAAGAAGAAAAACATCAGATGATGAAATTAATATAGACATAAATAGAATCTTTGTAAAATATTATTTTGTATTATGGTTTGGCAGACCTATTCACGTGAAAGGATCAAAGCGAACAAGTGGTGTAACAAAGATGAAAACATAAAAAACTAAATGACCCCACTTTCTTTGAGGCTAGTCATTCCCCTCAACCACATACCTTAACTAAGGTAATTAATTTTCTCATTACTCATTCTCATAAATATTATTTTAAAAATTTCAAATAACATTATTTTTCTATGATTAAGTAGGGTAAATTTGTTTGTGATTTCTATTTATCAATACTCACACACCACCATGTTGTGATGTGTACAATGTATAATATCCCTAGAGACAAGCCATATAAAATATAAAAAACAAAATATAACATGAGAGTGGGGATTTTAGTAGATTAAGATATGAGTGGTGAGTTACCGATTCTACTTGATAATCTATATTTCACAATGGTCAATGATATTATTAGAACTATTGTTTCATGACTATCACATCTTATAAAGATACATGAGGTAAGTCCTTAATGAAATTTCATTTGAAAAATCTATAATAGTTGATGAAAAAATGAATGAAGTAATTTATGGTTCTATATATGGATAAAATGATGGGGAAAAGATTAGATCATGAAAATTTAGTGAACTGACCAATAACAAAAAACACATTTCAGGTGTACCTTCTCCCAGCTAGTTCTACTGTAAAATATATTATCATTATATCTTCATGAAAACACTAAATTCAAATATGGATATGTTTCCTTCATTAAATATAAAGAATAAATATCTAGAATTTTCATTATAGAGACAGTTGTTCATGATATTATAAATTAGATTCTCAAATTTGAATGGATGATATACAATGTTGTGAATACATATATAAGGTTCATTTTTATAATATCATTGTCCAAAGAAAGATCTAATATATTAATTAATGTAATTAACTATTTATATTTACTATAGGAATTTATATTATTACTATATAACGGGAAAACCCCATGAAATATGGTTTAGATTCATTAATCCCAATAAAATTTCTATGAAACAAATTTCATTGGAGGTGAATGAAATTGATAAGAAAAAATATGTATTAAAAACAAAATTTGAGAATGAAATAACTGATAAAATAATCCTTTTGATTCCTACAATGCATGGGTAAAAATATTCTATCTAACCATTTTAAATATGTTTTAATATTTTTAATGATTTTTTTTTGTTTTTTAAGAGGCATTGGATACGAATCACAGTCAATATCGATACCCCAAATATTTTTTTGGGACCCAATGTATGGATACCTATCAATCTAACTACACATGATTTGTATTGTGAATTTGAAAAGCACTAAAATAAAAATTATGTAGATTAACATTTAATTATATGTTTAAGATAGTTTTTTAACCTTTAATTTTTTGTGATAGAGATATTTATAAAGATATTATAAATCATGTTATGAGGTTGGTGACTGAAAATAAGAAGTCCATGGATTACTTTAAATGAAAATATCTTAATTCATATATAGAAATATTTAACTATGAAATCATGTTTCAAAAATTTTTACATATTTTGGTCAATGTTTCTAATATGTCTGAATTAATATAACTATAACAATTGTGGATATTATGTTTAAAAATTTATTAATGATTTCATATCCCATAAAAAGAATAGAATACCCAAACAGGTAATTTTGAAAGGTAATTATAATTTCATTAAAAATATTTCTTAATAAATTTTATGTCTATATTTTCTCATTATTAACAAGATTTATAAAAATATATATACCAAAAATAAGAAGTAAATTTCTTTAGACATGAGGGGGAAGCTTACATGGTGTTGGAGTGTTTGTCAGCCTCAAATTTAGGTGATTACCTACTAGGTTTTTGATCTAGTATGAGCTATAAACATTGAAATATATTTGGTATGTTAAGCATTGGTATCAAAAAACATATATAATATTTTGGATCTCTTTATGATGGAGAAATATAATAAAGGGAATAAAATTATATAGAAACAAATAACCAGAAAACCAAGTGTCAAAATTTATATAGACATCAAAAAGAGGCTACTTCCTACAACATATTTAGTTAATTTTCTCATCATTTTATGTACTTTTTAAATTTATTATTTTCCAATTGTATTTGATATTTTTTTGGTAAAATTTATATATTAGTTGAAAAAACATCCCACGATGAAAACCCTGAAAAAAATTCGTGTTGTTTTGATACTTATGTACAGTGGTCTATAATTCATTTTTAACATGTAGGAATTTATTGTACATTAATACAATACATGAATTGGTTAGTATGAATCAAAGTACGTGTTTTTAATAAAAAAATTTAATTTTACTCAAATTTTTTGGGTTGAGTTTAAAATTGAGATTCTACTAAAACAATACACATGACATACTTAAAACTGATAAAATTACTTTTTTTTTATTTTGATACTTCTTTAAAATGATCCATAAGTCATTTTTGATGTGTATTAATCTACTAAAGACCATTCTGATGAAAGGGGTGACTAGTACGACTTCAAGTTCAAGTTTTCATGTTTAAATGATATTTTAGTAAAAACCACAAGTGACATACTCAAAACTAAGCAAAAACATTCAGATTGTTTTTATAAATTAAAAATAAGATCCTAAGTCATTTGTATTTTTTATGAATCTACCACACTGCAATCCGATACATGGTGTGATCGGTATGACTCAATATTTATGTTTTTAGTTTAAAATTACATTTTAGTTAAAAAAATTTCATATAATAAAACCCAAGAAAAAATATTTTAATTATTTAGATAATTTCTGAAAATAATAAAAAAGTTATTTTTGATATATAGAAATCAGATGCACCTCTATCTAGTACATAGTGTGCCCAATATAACTCAAAGTGTTCGTTATCAGTTTAGAATTAAAATTTTAGATCGAAAAATGTGTTACCAATTGATAAATGAGAAAATTAAATTAGTTTTTATTGATATATTTAGATAATGGTTCATAATTAATTTGTGATGTGTAGGTTTCAATCACAAGTCAAACTGACACACTATGTGACCAATATCACTCAAGGTTCATGTTTTGAGTTTAAAATGTCATTTTAGTAAAAAAGGATAGTAACATATTCAAAATAAAGAAAACAAATTTGGTTTATTATGATAATTTAGGAAAAATATCAATTATTTATTTGTGATATATAGGAATTAGATCCACGTCAATCTGAGGCATGGTGCGACTGGTATGACACCAAGTTGGTATTTTTATTTAAAATTGAAACATCAGTAGTAAATACAAGTGACATACTCCAAACTATTAAAATGCATTTGGATTTTTTTAATAATTTATAACAATGATCCATAAATCACTTGTGACAAGTGGGAATCATCCAAACCAAAATATAATATATTTTGTGACTATTTTGACTAAAATTATGTGGTTTTATTTTAAAACAAACATTTTATTAATTTATTATTTCATATTTTTGTTTAATTTATTTATTTATATTATTATAAACATAATATTTGTTTTCTTATATAGGTGAATTATTTTTCTTAATTTAGGGTGGTTTGTTTGAAGATTTCCATTCTCATGAGAGATTATATTTCTTAGATAAAACTAAGATGAATGAAATAAACAAATGGGTCAAGAATAGATACAAATGTCATAAAAATGTTAATTCCTACCACTTATTTAGGTAAATTTGTCATCATTTTATCTACTATTTTTAATTTAATTTCTTTATCATTTTTATCTAATACATTATTTTTCATATATCTTTTAGAAATTCATAGTTTTCATTCAACTATATGAAATAATCTATAAAATAGAGAACATGTTCATTTAGAATGGAAGAAGAAACCCCATGATACTTGAAATGTGTATTGAATCAGAAGGATGCATCTACCAAAGGAATTTTCAATAGTTGAATGAAAAGTATGAATTCCCAAAATATCTGTTATGAACATTTTCCTAATTCGGGTAGGAATCAGCCACATATCAATTAGTTGCACCCCAATCAGATATAAATTGTTCTCAGTATGACTCTAAGTGTATGTTTTAAGTTTATAATTTACATTTTTGTTCAAAACACACATCACATACTCAAAACATATACAAAACATTCAGGTTTTTTTTGATAATTCAGGATAATTATACATAAGTTGTTTGTGATATTAATGAATTAGCCTCACCTAAAACTCGCACAAAATGTGACCAATATGACTCCAAGTGCATATTTTTATTTAAAATTGAAATTTTAGAAACAAAGATAATTTACATACTCAAAAAATAAGAAATGCATTCAAATTGTTTTAATAATTTATAAAAATGATCTATAATCCATTTGTGATATATAGAAATTAGCTTCACATAAATCTGATACATGGTGTGCCTAGTATGACTCATAGTGATGGTTATCAGTCTAAAATATTTGTTTTAATTTTGAACAAGTTTCACTTACTGAAAACTCTGAAAAATTCTATGATTATATTTATATTCCATAGAGACTACTCAGAGTAAATGTTTTATATATAGGAATCAATCTCACCCCAAATCGATACATGATGTTACTGGTTTGATTCAAAGTATGTGTTTTCAGTTTAAAATGACATTTTATTAAAAAATATAAGTGACATACTCAAAACTGATAAAATACATTCATATTATTTTTACACTTTAGAAAAATGATAAATATATCGTTTTTGACATGTAAGAATCATACAAACGTCAATCCAATGCATTGTGTGACTAATATTACATTAAGTGTTTATTTTTATTTAAAGTTGACATTTTAGAAAAAAAGGAAAATTGAAAAACTCAAAATGAAGAAAATTCATTTGGATTATTTTTATAATTTATAAAAAAAAAAATCCCTAAGTCATTTTTGATGTGTATGAATGACCCCCCTCAGTCTAATACATGATGTTCCCTTCATGAATCAAAGTGTATCTTATCAATCTAAAATTGAAATTTTAGTTTTCAACATGTTTCACTCATTGAAAACTAAGAAATAATGCCCATATTGTCTTAATAATTTAGGAAAATGATCCATAAGTCATTTGAGATGTGTAATAATTAGTCTAACATAAAACCAAAACATTATATTACCGGCATGACTAAAACTGTATTTCTTCATTTTGAAAATGAAATTTTAGTAAAAAAGGAATGTATCATACTCAAAACTAAGAAAAGGAATTCATATTGTTTTGATACCTTAGGAAAACAATAAAAAGTCAATTTTTATGTGTAGAAATGAGCTTGACATCAATCTGATTCATGGTGTGACCGATATAACTCAAAGTGTGTTTTTTATTTTAAATTAATATTTTTGTAAAAAATACAAGTGATTAACTCAAAAATAATAAAATTCATTCATATTGTTTTTATAATTTTATAAAATGAACCAAAAGTAATTTTTTATGTTTTGGAATCATCTTCACCTCAAATGATACATGGTCTTCCATTTATGACTCAAAGTGTCAATAATCATTATAAAATTGACATTTTTCTTCAAAACTTATATCACTAATTTTCATTTTAGTTTAAATCGTTATTTGTGATGTGTAGGAATTAACCAAACCTCAATTTTATGCAAAGTATGTTAGGTATGTCTCAAAGTATTCATTACTAGTTTATAATTGAGATTTTTTGTTCAAAACATGTGTCACTAACTAAAAACAAAGAAAGCATGATTATATTGTTTGGATAATTTAGGAATATGTTTTTTAAGTTATATTTGATGTGTATGAATTTGTATCACATTAAACTAACAAAAAATTTGACTGGTATGACTCAATGTTTGTATTTTCTGTTTAAAATGACATTTTAGTAGAAAACACAAGTGGGAAACTCAAAACAGAGAAAACACATTCATATTTCTTCGATGAATTAGTAACATGATTCATATATAATTTTTGATGTATATGTGGTAGGTTAAACTTATTCTAATGTATTATGTGAATGGTATTACTCAAATTGTTTGGTTTTAATTTAAAATTGACATTTTAGTTGAAAATGCATATAACATACTCAAAAAGAAGAAAATGAATTATTATTTTTTGAATATTTTAGTACAATGATACATAATTTGTTTATGATATAAAGGAATCATCCACCAATTAGTATGATACATGGTGTAATAGTAATGACTGGAATTTTCCACTATTAGTTTAAAAATGGAATTTTAGTTAAAAACACATGTCACTCTGTAAAAACCAAGAAAAATGATCATATTTTATGAACAATTTAGGAATTTCATTAACTCATTTGTGTCATATATAAATTGACTACATATAAATCTGACACATGATGTTGTCTATATGACTTGAAGTGGGTGTTTTAAATATTTAAATACCTTTTTAGATTAAAATTCACATCACAATGCCAAAACAAAAAAAATGGGATCATATTGTTTTCCCATAATTTTTTTTCTATTAATTAATTAATTTACTAAAAATTTTTATATTATACTTATTTATTTAATTTTCACAAAGATAATAACATAATAAGGATAAGAAATTGTGTGAAAATTGAAGGCTTGTTCTAAAAAAAAAAGTTGTTTTGAATTTTCATCCATCTATAATGAGTTTTTATTTCCACAATTGGGAGCCAATTCAATAGGACAAGTTGTTTTGAAAAAAAGTAAATGGCATGATGTGTAAGAATAAACCACAACTGAATCCATTATATTGTGTTCCTAGAATGACTTAAAGTATATTTTTTAGTCTAAAATTGACACTTTGTGTTTAATTTATTTCTTTAAAGTATTACCAAAATAATAATTTTTTTCTTATACTTGTGAATTATTTTGATCTATATTGGTTGGTTTGTTAACAAAAGTGTGTCTAGGGGTTAGTTTCCAAAGATAAAGGAACCTTTATGTTTTTTAATTTCTTTGATAATTTATTCCATACTAATGTAATTGTTAAAAAATGTTTTATATGTCCATGATATAGTTGTTTTTTCTTTATTTATGTGTTATAACCTTTTTCCATTACATTTTGTATATTAAACATGTATTCTATAATTATTCTATTTTTTTTTCTATAGTGGTTTGCTCTAATTTTAATAGAACACTGGGGAAATATAAACCTTCATCAATGATAGTGATAGCATTGATAAAGAGACCTATTATCAACACCACTAAAATCACAGATAAAGGGACCTATTATCAGTACTACTAAAAGGGATGATAAAAGAATCCTTTATGAGCACTATAAAAAGCACTAACAAAGGTATCTTTTATCAATTCCATAAAAAGTGATAATAAAGGATCCCTTTATCATCGCTTTGGATATCACTAATAAAATTCTATGGATTTTAATCACGATCTGGTTGTTAGTGTTTTTAGCACTGGTAATGGCCTATTTTAGTGCTGTTGAGGGCCTTATTTGTAGTAGTGACCATATTGAACCATGATATGATACTGATAACTTTAACTTTATCACCATAGGATAAATTTATCAAGAGTTGATATTTCAAAAATATACATATACTACTTCTATACCTATATAAAAAACTATGATATATATAGATTTTATATAATCAAAAACCAAGGGATTGAACTTGTCATTCTTATTGCATTATCATTATCCTAGCCATGATATCAGATCATACAAATATTTATGAAAATTGGTTCATAATACCCTCAAAAATAGTTTCTTGTCAACTATATATAGTAGAAACATATCCTTTTTATAACTCTAGTACATTAAGATAATTTTAATTGTTTATAAATATAGTTATTCTAAACATACTAATACATATGATAAAAAAATGATGGATCCAATCGTCAAAGTGATATGAAAATTATATTTTCTTTATATTACATGGAAGAAGAAATAATCATATCTTGATTGATCAATATTTTATTTTTCATCACCTTTTCAATATGTGTACTTGAATTAGTTTTAACAACCCCATTGATTTATATTTTATATCTTAGTAATTATAACACAGGTGATGATGGTCTATCCTCAGTATCATAAATTTAATTCTTTATTTTCCTACTGGAAACCAATATAGTATTAGGTAGGGTCAATCTACATGGAAGGAATGGAAATATTTTTTAGTGACCAAGAGAAATAAATAAAAAATAAAAAGAAAAAAGAACAAAGAAAATTTTGATGAAAAATAATAAAGAAATAAAATGGTGAGTGAGAAATGATGATGTAAACTATAAGAGTAAATTTAAAAAGAAAAAAAATTAGGAAAGTGATTATTGATTAAACATTAGAATAGAAATGGGAATTTTTATTTTCTGATAACTCTTATATTTTCTCAACCATTTTAAAAAATATATTAAAAGAACTTCTATTGATGTTTTTTCCTACTAATTTTTTCAAGAATTCGATAAGTGTAGGTTTGTCCCCACAACTTTTTAACAAAATAAATCAATATTACATAATTAACTATCAAATAAATCACCAATATAAGAGTATAGTTAACCTTTGGTGTGATTTCTTTAATACAATTTCAAAATTTCTTGTTTGAATATATCAAAATAAATATTCTTTTATATCATTGAAAATTTTTTAAAAGATAAAATATCTTTTATAATTGAAAATTTAAAATGTTACCACCATATATAAAGATAATAATTAATGTAATCCTATGATGAAAACATAACATCAGGGAGAAATAAAAGAAAAATAAAAATCTAATTCCCTTATAAAAGTTTATCCAGAAAACATTTTAGAAACAATAATTTTCAATAATGAAATCATTTAAATAAAATTATATGTAGTTAAAAAAACTAAAATAATAAAAATATGTTATATTAGAGAAATTAAATCAACTTTTTAAAGCATATTACCATTCATTTCAAGTAATTTGTCCACAATTGTGATATTTCTTGTACATGTATCCTTATCCAATGTGTTCAACCTATCCTCAGTAAATGATCCCATATCTTCACCTTCTTCATGAAGGTAAAACTCCTCATAATAAAAAAATTACCTGAAAACTCAAGAATCAATCTCATAGCAGGCTACTCCATACCCATCTCCCGATTCACCACATAGTGTGCCGATCATAGTTCATCGTCCTCATTGCATAAAGTAATATGAACACTCAAACACAAATTTCTCCTACACATGGGACCGATCTTAGACTTCTCATGTGATAAACCTCAAGAATATCTTGAAATATTTTTATGTTTCAAATTCAACACCCTATATTTAAGCTAAACTCCCCTTATTGCTATAAATTTTCATTTTCAATTTTAGGGATAACATATCTAAAAGTCATGAAAATATGGAAAAAATATAATAAGTAACAATAAATGAAATCCAGGTTTTGAAATGAGTTTTTGGAATTTGAAAATAATTTTTAGATATATAAATAAATTCCAATAATTTATTTTTAATATTATATAATTTAATATTGAAATAATTAATTTCAATAATAAACCACTTTAAAAATTACTTTAAATTGATATTTCAATTAAAATTATTTTAAAAAAACAATAATACAACTGATTAAAATGCCTAAAATTTAATTTAATAAACATTTTAGTATATAAGAACTACAATAAATCATTATAATAAAAGTATTTAATTAATTATATATCCAAAAGAAGATTATCCAATAAAAAAAAATAACCATTAATATCAAATTTTGAAATAAAATTTTAAATTAAGTCCTCAAAAGGATAAAGAAAAGTGAATAAAAAATATTAAACATCAAATTCCACAACACATAAAAAAATTATGGTCCTCAATTATCCCATTTATAAAATTTAGTAAAAAACCATTTCATGATTTGAAAACCGAAATACCACATATAATTGTTTTTTCATATGGGCTTCCTCTATAGACCCTATCAAGTATTAAATGTGATTTAGCTCTTAAAATTAAATTATATTTTTTTAAATTTGGTTTTCGATGCTACATAAATGATTATAATTGAAAATATTGATGAGTGATAAAAAAATTCACATTTTCATCCATCTAAATATTATAAATTCTATTTTCCCCAAAGTGATCAGACACACATAATTTAATAGATCATAATAATTTAGACACACTATTGAATGAGAAAGAGTGAATATTTAGTAGAATAAATAACCCATCCAATAGTAAAAGAATGAATGAAAGAAATTTAATCCAGGATTATGATTCCACCTTAAATCCAATTATAATAAATATATTATGAGTTTAACTAAAATAAAAGATATTTCAAAGTAAATGATAATTATAAGAAATAATCCCCAAATTTTACAGAAATAAAAATTCTTCAATAGTGAAATAAAAAGATTCTCCCAATTAAATCTATAGGGTATTAGGAAATTAACCACCTCTTGGTGAAAAAATAATTTCAAACTTCAGAAAAATTATCATGACTAAAACTAAAAAATAAATCTTAAATCCATTGAATTTTTAATTTTGGTGAATTATTTTGACATGTGAAACATTTAATCATAACACGATACATTGAGATAACCCTCCCCATACTTAAAAATAAACATTGTACCCAATTTGTAATCTTAAGTTGGAAAAATATTTAAAATAGTTTGGATAAAAAAATTAATTCTTCAGTTTGATGAATGTTGGAAGAGGTCATAAGGATGTTCAAAACAATATACTTTCTAATGTTAATGTGTAGTGTTCAATCATAATTTTTTAAATGTAATTATCTTACTTTGTAAATTGAAAAATGAATATAAAAATTTATCTCAATATGTATCATGTTAAATGATGATTTAAACCAGAATAAAATTTGAGTCTAATGGAATTTTAAGTGTGTTATAAATATTTTATGTTTATTTGAAGTCTATTTTGAGCATTTAAAAAATCATAAAGATAAATACCTTGAAATGAAAAATTGATTCAATAAATTTAGCTCAAAGATGAGTATAAATTTATAAGAGGTTATCTATACTAATTTGGGTCTTAAATAATTTGAATTAATTCTTCAAACATCTTTAATATTTCATTAAAATGTAATATCCCACATTCCATATAAGAAAAAAAATTCCATTTATTAAAGATCAATATTAATGTTGGAAAATAGATTAGGTTTAAATGTAAGCGATTCAATATATCTTGATTAATGCAACTCATTTTGGCACTTGAATAGCATATGAAACATTACTTTTGATGATCAATTTGACACTTTATCTAGACATACGATAACCAACCATGTGGATTTTTTGATAGTCCAATCAACCAAAAGAGTGAAAGTGACCATGATAAGACCATATTTTTTATTACAATAAGAAGTATAAATCACATGCAAGTTTAATGTCCCATTCGAACATAGAATTTTTAAGTAGGTCAATCAACTGTATGAAGGAAATGATTATATAGTAAAAAATTAGACAAAGGAATGGATATGGAATGTAAGGAAAATGACGGTGATAAAGGCCATTTGATCATAATGAAAATAAAATGAACCACACATTAAAAAACTCAATGAGTCACTAACTGAACATGGAAAGAAAATGAAAACAGGAAGACACTTATTGTGAAGGTTTAGTGGTCAGTAAATCAACAACACATTAAGAATATACCAAGAATAGGATTGTTTATATAAACACTGAAGTGACCACTAGAAGAAAATTAGACTAACTGTAATAGTTAGTTTACCATGAGTGAAAAATTTAAATAATCCATAGAGTGTCCATAGAAAGAAAGAAACTCTGCTAGACTTACCAGGAAAATAGACGAAAAGAAGAACTTATAAAGAACCCAAGGTTATTTGACCTAGTTTGGGATCGATTACAAGTGTGTTTTGATCATATGGACACACATGACTATAATAACTGCATAATAATCTTAAATTTAACTAGTGATAATCTAGTGAAAACATTGAATATAATTACAACAATTATTATTCTTATTAATGATAAAAAAATAACCATGGGTTAACTATCATGAAGAACTAAATTTAAAATCATTAGTTATACTAAAAAATCTCCAAAATAAAGAGAGAAAACAAAATCCAATCTCTTTGGATGTCTCAAAAATAAAATTTTAATTATTTTCCCATTAACAATGAATGGTTTATTCTCCTCACCAATACATTATATAACTCCATTAACCAATTCCCTTGAGATGGTAAAAGTTCCAGAACACTTAGATTTTGTCTTCCTTAGGAAGAGATTATTCTTATAATTAAAAAAGTAAAATTATTTACCCTTCATTAAATATCTTAGTCTAAAAAATATAATAATTTAATTCCTTATTTTTCTCTTTGAATATCCTAACATCTTAATAATACTCCATTATTATCTCTTTAATATCTCTCAACATAAGTAGTTTCCTCTTACCAATATTATTAAAATGAAAATTCAAATGTTTTATATCCCAAAATTATTTACGATTATTCTTAATATAAAAATGAAACATTTAAAAAAAAAAAATATATTAGGATATATTCCTATATAAATTTTGGAATCCATTATATAGGCCCACAAGGACTCATATAGCTTTAAAAACAATGTTATCTTGAGTTACAAATAATTTTATCTAGAATTTTCTAAACATTCCTATTAGACACCTCACATTTTCCACTTGACTGCGGGAGATATGTAGTAATAATTTATTGAAGATAGCTATATTTTTTAATTAAATTTTGTTATTTAATGTTTTTAAATGTGTTTCATTTTATATAATAAAAAAATTGGTCCCCCAAAATTTATAAAAAATATTCTTATTGGGGAATTTTATATTTCTATATGATTTATTATTAGAGAGTACCACTTCCTCGACCAACTTAGAAGAATATTCTACAACTACAAGAATATACAAATTCCCATGAGATAACATAAATGTTCTTATAAAATATATACCCTAGAAATAATAAATTTAAACCTATGAAATGATTTTTTTATCTCATTTTTCAAACCTAATTTTTTTAATATCTAGCAGTTATCATAACCCTCCAATAGATTCCTAAAATCATTGAGAAAATATGTTGTATAAAATCTAGTTTGTAATAATTTTGGGTTATTCTTCTCTCCCCCCAAGTTGTCCACACTATAGTGAATACTAGAACCTCTAAATAAATTATAAAATTTTTTATCAACCAACATCTCGTTATAATACCATTGACACACCTTCTAAAGAATAAAATAATATCCCAAACAAATTGTTTTAGAATTGAAATAAATTTGTTTCATTAATTTATTGTTATATCCTTAGTAATGAATCTAAAAAAAGAAAATTAGAATAACCAGAAAACCAAATGAACAAAACAGATTTCAGAACCACTGGTTTTTCATCTGTTCACAATGAGATAATATATATAGGGTTATTATATTCAATTATAGAAGACATAGACAAGTGAAAAACCACCATATTCTTAGAATGAATTTTATCTATAATTTCCATGTCAAATTATTAAAAGAGAAGTATTCATCGGACTATTATTTTCTTAAACACCATATTGGATAAATAATACTTTAGATATGAATTATAACTAAAGAAAATAAATTTTGATCTAATCAATTTTTCCCTTAAATATTATAGATAAAAAACAACATATAGTAGTTTCTATTCAGCAGTGTTGTAATTATATTTATAATCACCACTTATCTGACTATAATAGTACAACACATGAAATCTTATCTCTTTTGTTTTTCCTAATACTAACCTAAAAAACACATCAATGGAATCACACATTATTTCAAATGAGGACTTGTAGTTTGGGGATGTGATGATGGGTGAAAATTTAAGTTTATATTTAAAAATATCAAAATATTATAAGAACTTATCATATAAATCAATTGAATTATCCTTAAACAATAGTGGTTAAAGGGATTTTTTTTATTTTTTATGAATCCTTTATAAATATCCTCCAAAAATCTTAATTTCCCAAGAATTTTCTAACCCATTTTACATTTTACAGAGGGGGGAGTCTTTAAATGACATAAATTTAGAATAGTCAACCTCAATTACTCTACTAAATACTTTATATTCAATAAATATCCCATAAAAGACCATAAACTGACATTTTTTAAAATTAATAACACTGTTGGTCTCTTGAAATTTTCATAAGACAAATTCCAGATTTTGTAAACAACTCTCCAATGTGTTTCCAACTTTAGATAAATCATCCATGAAAACCTCAATTATACTCTCTAAAATGTCAGATAAAATATCCAATATTAATATTTATAAGGTGTATAAGGCACCAAAAAGACAAATGGTATTCTCTAGTAGAAAAGTTTCCTAAATTGACAATTGAACACGACCTTTTCCTTATCTTCTATGGAAACTGGAATCTGGTTGTTACTAGAATAGCCATCAGGAAAATATAAATAATCATTTACATACAACCTCTATATATTCTAGTTTAATAATGGAATTGAAAAATGATCCTTTATAGTGGTTGAGCTATCTTTCCAATAATGTATAAAAACACTAAATTTAATCACTATACCAACATTAATTTTGTATTCTACTCATTTATGATGACTATAAAACCAACCTTCATAGGTAAAACTTATATGGGCACAAACCATGCACTATTTGAGATGTGTAATATTATTTAAGAATGAATAAAGTTTATTATATCTTATCTAACTACCTCTTTCATGTTAGGATAGAGCCACATTTTTCCCTCTAACCTTGATTTAAGACCATAAACCATAATAATATTATGTGTGTAATATGAAGGGATGTTCCCTTTTTTATTATAAATGGTCTATATTATAGTATACTTGAACATTTTCAAGACACTTAACAAAATTTCCTCATGGACATCCCAATGTTCAGTAGAAATGATTAATGGCAGTGTGTAAATTTCACCAAAAAATGAATATTTCATTTGATATGGAAGCAGATTAAGCTGTATATGTAGAGAATATTGATTATAATGGAGACAAATTCACCTAGGTGATCCAAGGTATTTAATGTATATTTTAAATAATGAATGATATCTAGATAAAATTTTTCATAATAATTCCAGTAGTTTACAAATTACTACAACCAGAAATCAGATATAAATTAAATATTTGTTCCTCAACAAAATCATCTGAATGGTCTATGAATTCACCCTTAAATTCATTACAATATTTCCCCACTTCACCTAATTAAATCTCCAAACAGGTTTCTCCAATCGAAGGTTTTCTTTCTAGATTATCCAATTCATCTAAGAATTCTTCTTCAATAAGATCAAAAGAGTGTTCATGTTCCAGTATTTACACTCTATAGTACTCATATTTATGTTTAAGATCCTTGTGATTTTTAAAAATAGTGATTTCCTTTATTTTATCACCAAAATTGAAAATCAATTTATCCTATAAAACATTAATCATAACACCCTATAGAATAAAAAGACTTGACCAATATGATAGAGACTTTCTTATCAAACTCCATGTATAATATGTGAAAATAAATAGTTAAAAATACCTTTCAAACACTAACGATAAATCATCTACCATACTTATTGGGTGTGTGATAGAGTGGTTGACCAATTTCAACAAAATAATGGTAGGTTCATTTTCTCTCAACATAAACTATTGGTTTAGCGAAAAAGGTATTAAATTTATTCTTTACCATGGTCACATAAGTAATTGAGTTTAACATTATTTCTTAATTTACAATTAATTAAAAATCTCTTTAGATCCTTGAATTTTCATTGAATTTTATTTTATAGGGAAATACTACACTCTTCAATGAGGTTGTGTGTGAAAAACAAACTCATGTTATTTCTTAGTTGAAATTAATTTTTATAGATTTTAAATATTAATGAAACTAGATTAAATCTTTAATTAATTGAATGTTCACAAGGACATTATTTAAAATCCTAGGTAACTTGAAAAGTTATTGTGTTTTATTTTTTAATTTTAACTTTCGAGGGAATTTAATGAGTGTAGCATAATTCTTCAAAAAAGTGAGAATGCCCTAAATTTCTTCATGAATATTTTTTATACGACCATTAATTTTAATTTTTAAATATTTTTGTTCTTATTTTTCAAATGGAATATGTATATTTATTTAATTGTCTATGTTTCTATCTCTAATTTTACATTTTAGAAATTAAATATTTTGGTTGATGAAACTTACAGATTTTCATTTTGATCTATCCTAGGGTCCACTATAGTCTTCTCTTGACCTTTAAAAACACTCATGAATTTAAATTCCATGATAGTTTACCTGAATTTCACTTCTATTATACTATGTATATTTTCTTTTTCTATTCCACATAATTCAATAACCCTGTGATTCATTTTATTTTACATATTTTTTGTGTCATTTTTGAAAGAAGTTATTTGAGATTACTTAACAACTTTATATATTTAATCTTGAGAATACATAATACATATAATTTTCTATATGATACCTTCAAATTTGGTTTTTTAATAAGATTAATCATCCATATTTTGGTTTTTGAATTTTTTCCCCAGTTGTGATGGAAATCTTGGAGCAACTGTTTGTCCAAACACTCTATACTCCCTCTGAGAGAGGTTATGATGATTCCTATGACCATGACTATAATTATATGAAAAGTAGAAGTACATAGGATTATAATTGTTTTATAACCTATAAAATTATAATTTCTATGGTTCAAGGAAGAAATATCAAATTTATGAAAAAATGAATCAGAATGACAAAAGATAACACAATCGTGGAATTACTCTCAACATGATTTTTCATTATAAGTAAAAATAAAATATTAATGAATTTTTTTAATTTAATTTATGTCTTTTTAACGAATTGATGTCATTTCAAAACATTTTTATGACAAATTTTATGAACAAGTATTTATTTTTTCTGTTTTTTATTAGACTCATTAGAAAAGTTTCCTCAGGAAAATTGATCAATAATTTTTTTGATTATAATGGATGGGTACATTGTAGACAATTTTGATGAATAAATTTTGAGAAAAAATATGATTAGGAAAGAAACCCCCTAAATCTGTCCTAGGTTTCACAAAACATCACATACTCAACTAGAGAAAAACTCATGATCATTTTTCTAAATTCACATGTCATTATCCATGGATAGAATTTCACAAAAAGAAAATTAAATATCCCATATGAGCTATCAAACATCTCTTAGTATAACTATTGAAACCAGGTTTGAGCATTATATTTGAGAAAAAATAGAAAAAATATATATTTTAACACTTCCTCATCGATCCCCCAAAGTGGTAGCTACAGAACCACACTATAAAAATACCTAAATAAGTCTAAATAGTTCTCATTAGGCATTCCATTCAAGGATGAAAATAATTAAAGTAGTGTAAATTATTATGATTTTCATAAAAAAATTATTATATCTTTTTAGATTAGTATTCAATAATTTCCAAAAATACACACCCAATGACAATTACTCTTTAGTTTTTTTGGGGACTAATTATATAATATTATTATTTCCTGATTGATCTTCAACATATCCCAGAAAGATCTTACCATTTAGTACTCTTTATAGACATACTATAATTAAATACATTCTTCATAAAATATATAAATTAAACATAAGAAAGTCTGAGATTAGATGCTCAATATGTGTAAACATGAGAGATATCAATTGATTAGTCTATGAAAGAATAAAGGAATAAGTTCATGACCAAAACCTATAATGTTCATACCCAAACTATCAAAGATCATAAACACAAGTCATGGAATATGTTTGTATCATTTCAAAAGGAATGAATCATTAGAGTGATAAAACATCCTAAATCAATCTCAAAACATAAGTTCATGTAAAAAAAATTGGATCCATCATAAGTATAGAAACCATTCCATATATCAATGTTACCTGATGAGACCATAAAATTATAACTTATTTGGAATCAAGACATGTTTCCCATAGTAGACGAAGCACATTGACTTGTTTCCCACAATAGATTAAGCACATCAACCTATTTCCCATAATTTATTATCCACAATTACTTGTTTCCCACAATTATCTCATGAGATATAATAATTTACCCTATACATTAGAATCATATATAATTTTGGGCCCACCAACCACATAATGAAAACCATATATACGGGTTACATAATATCATAATAATATCCATTATATTATTACATCATATCCCATGAAAAAAGGGTTTTACAATCATTTAATCAATTAAATATAGAATAACCCATGAAAATAAATGATTTTCATGAACATCATATCATATTAATCATAAACCATATAAAGAAAGAGTAAGGGTGGCATGATTTGATGATCTCATAAGTAAAAATTAATTAACATTAAAGGATATTATCATAAATATAGATTATTTTAAAAGAATAACTAAAATATTTATTAAAGAAAATGCTTTATTTATTTTGTAATGAATTATTTAAAGTGTAAGAATTTCCTAAATATTAAATAAAAAATTATTATTTAAAAGAACGATTTAAAATTTCAAAGGTAAATTATAATAATTGATAGACCATTTCACACGATGACTTGACACTTTCCAATTATTTTATTTATTTTTGAATTATTCTTTATGTTTATTTTTCTTCAGGTGTTTTCCCTTAAATTGGGATTTTTTGGGATTATAATGCATATCACATGGTTACGGTGCATGGTCTAATAAACCATATGGTAACCATGCAACAAATTTTTCTAATATTTTACAGAGCTAACCCCATGGGTGGCACACAATTTTCTAAACTGTGCAGCTAGTCTGTGAAGGGTGATCGAATTTCCCAATAAAGGGCGCACAGTTGCCACATAGTTTTCCAAATTGTGAGACCCAAACCATTAATCACCGAGTATTTTTTGAAATTAAATTAATTAAATTAAAACTAAAATAAGATTAATGTATATAAAAAACAAAACCATAATCTTCTCACCCCTCCTAATTTATATTACATGTAGCCCCCCTCTCGTTTGGTCATGTGATTCTAACTCCCCTAGACCTCCAACTATGCATGTTAACCTCTTCTTCTTAGCCTCCCTTCCCCACCGATTTCCCCTGATTTCTTTGGGATTTCCCCTCGGCTCGCATAAGTAAGGTTGCTGATCTCCTCTCCTTGCATTTTTAGGCAATTTTCCCATCCCCATATTTTCCTTGTTATCTTATCCAAAACTCTAGGTCATGGTTGAGAAGATTTTGGTTCCTTATTCTATTTTTAGGCCATGTGGTGGGTCTCCAAGCTCTTCCTCATGAATTTTTTGGCATCCACTGCTGAAGGAGAAGTGCTTCGGTCCATTCTGATTTATACTCCACTATTTGAGGTTGGTTCCTTCTACCTTCTTTTGTCTGTTTCACTTTTATTTAGAGTATTTGGTGATTTTGGGTTCCCCTTGGGATAATTAGATTGTATGGTGGATCCTCAAAGGGTTTAACACACATACACAAGTATATATATATATATATATATATATATATATAAATTATCCATGCACATAGTCCATTATAGTGAGGGGAATATTTTCATTGTATTAAGGGTTATTTGTATATATAAGAGTGTATGTGCATGCAATTGTGGAGTGATC
The DNA here is from genome assembly GCA_963277665.1 of Viscum album. Taxonomy (NCBI): domain Eukaryota; kingdom Viridiplantae; phylum Streptophyta; class Magnoliopsida; order Santalales; family Viscaceae; genus Viscum; species Viscum album. The sequence continues at coordinate 491,028,616 of OY728122.1, forward strand.
GTCATTAAAGGCATCAAGTTCCGAATTGTTTAGCTTGGTCTTATCCTTTTTTGGGGTAGGATCTCTATGCAATGGCCTTTTAATATAAGAATAATTATTTCTTGAATTTCATACCCAGTTTTTATATTAATTATTGATATATAATTATTAGTAAAACTGTTTATCTTGAATTGGAGTGGTTTATCTCTTGAAATGTTTTGAAATAAATGGTTTGATTGAGTTTTTCACATAACTTTCTTGATAAAATACCCCATTGGAATTTATAAATGTGTTTTATATATAAAATGGTCACTTGGGATTCTTAAATGGATGTTTAAGTGGATTTTTGGATTTGAAAGTAGCATGTGTTGGTTCTTTTGAAAATTGGTCAGTTTCGAATGGTTGGTTGTGGACATTTGGTACTTTTTTAAAATAAATTACTTTGAAAAATATATTTTGGATGAAACTCTTATCTGGTTGGATATGTATGGGAATGGTTGGTCCTATGATGAGACTTTCATCATTTTTTATGGTTGAGGTCAAGAGGGGTAAAATTCCTTGGAGAGATTCACAGTGACTATTGTGTGTGTTTCATGTGTGTGATGAATGTATATATGATAGATTTCCTATTTATTATTATTGGATCACACCATCTTCAGTCTAAATATGGTAACTTAGCATAACAAGTGAATTTTATTTGGGTGAATGATACACTAGTTTGGATTACGCACTAGCTAGTGGCGCTTATTATAGACTATCACCTTTTAGACTGTGCCCCCGATCATGCTAGGTAGGGTGAGATCAAGCGTTGGGGTGTTATCATTTCATTGGGTAAGGAATGCCTTCAGGTTGAGTCATATGTATAGTATGTTCTAGATTATTAATGAGGTCATATGTTCTCCCATGTATTTTAACACTTAGCCATCTAAGGATGATGATTGAGGTGAATTGTTTTTTGGTCACACTTGATTTGTATTTTAAATTTCCCTTATTTGACCATTGATTTTTCCTCGTTGTATAGTGCGTCACTTTACTAAAAGGGATAAACTGATTTTGAATTTTTTATGAAAAAAGGTTTTACACTTCCTTCTTTCGTATCCTTCTTTGTTTAAAATGTCAAAGCTTCATTCTTAGAAAAGAAACTATTTTAAAATAAAATCTAAATTGACTATGATTTTCCTTAAAGGGAAAATGTGTGGAAAACATAATTTTACATATTATAGCTCAAAAAAATGTTTCTTTATTTAAATGAAATGCATTAGGAATGTATTACTTGGGAACACCTTCTATGTTTTAATACTCACTCTAATACTTAATTATTGTTTATTTAATCAGGTGAACATTTCATCTTGATATCGATCAACGCTGGTGACATTGAGTCTAAGTATCAGAGAGTGACCTGTGGGGGTCATGTGGAGTTTTAGTGGTCATCAAGATTGGTTAGTTTTATTCTTCAGTTCTTACTCTATTGTTCTATTTGGATATTTTATGCTATTCTTTTATTATTCCACCACTTTTCTTTGATTATGAGATGTGGTTTTAAAATTTGTTGGGATATTTTTAAATGTGATTTTCAATGTGATAGTGTTACTTTAATTTGACTATTGGTACTTCTACGAGTGATCACATATTTGTATTTGGATTCATGTATATGGTAAGTGCGTGGGTGCTTAAAATAGAATAATAATTTATATATGTGAGGATAAATGGAATACCAATAGTGGGTGTTTGGATGGTAAGTCTTGTTATGTTTTCTGAAAAATGTTCTTTAATAAAAAAGTCAATATTAATGATTTAAAAAGAGGGAGAGTGTGATTCTACCTTTTTTGGATTTGGAGTTTTCTTTTTTGGTCTTTAGATTGGTTGTGTTAGAGGTGTGATTAAAATTATGTTTTGAGTTTGGGTTGTTGATTTGAAAATCAGATTTTGAATTTTGATTCTTGATCAATTTTGATTCATTTTCATGCTCACTATTTACAGATTATGTACCCACTAAGTTCTAAGGTATTTTGCGAAGAATCTCTTTGTGTTTTATTCATCTCAGGTTTTTTGGTTGATTAAGTCATGCTTTAGATGTTTCATTTATCCATTTCAGATAAGGAGCATGGTGGTCCTCAATATTAGGATTTCATCCAAAGGTTCTATGAGTCGAACCCTCCTTATTTATTTGGGTAGCTGAAACTAGGGAAATCTAAAGAATGTCTATGAAATTTTGAAAAGATATTTGTTTGTCTTGAATCACGAAAACCTCTCAAGATTGATATTTCTACATCCAAGTTGGAAGGACTACTTTGGTTTTGGTGGAAATATGTTCTTTAGTCTAAAGTGTATAATAATCACTTGTGAGATTGGTTCAAAGCTTTGTTAATCCAGTAGTAATTCCCTGAGGACATGAAGATACTGATGGGTTCAGTATTGTATGGTCTCAAGTAGGTAAATTCAATGGTGTTGGAGTATGATAATAACATCGCCAAGATGGTTATGTATAACCCAAACCTTTCTATGGTTGAATTTCTAAAAGATAGATTTAATAAAATGGGTCACCGATCAGAATTCCTACAGGCAATGCCTTATTTCACTGATGATTATAAAGAAGTATAGAGGTAATCTATTCATGTTGAAGCCTATTTAGCTGCATCTGTATAGTTGAGAGGAGGTAAAAGGACATTGTTTTCCACCTCAACAGATTCATCCAAGAGTAATTTATGAATATGTTTTCATTATGGGAAGCCTATGCATAAGAAATTTTAAAGTCACAAAGAACCTATAATCTGTCATACCTATGGAAATTTAGGCCATTTGAAAATGTTTTTCTTGGGAGACACCAGGAGGTGGCATGGAGCCAGATCCACTCCCTTGGAGAATCTTCCAGCTCAGTTAGATGAATGTGGAGCTGGTGAAATCTCAATCAGAAACTTCTTTTATAAAAAATGATCCTTTTGTTGTAATTAATGTAATATGTAGAGTAGTCTAATTTTGGGTGTGGAGAATGATGTTGTTGGTATTTTGGAAAATATTTTTTAATTGGGATTGTATTCCTAATGTTCTTAATGTTGTTGATGTAGAATGGTTGTGTTTGTTATCCCATGGTTTTTTTATTTTCATTTTTCTAGATTTCTTTTGGATAAGAGAGTTATCTCATCTTGAGAAATAAATGTTTGTATGGATTACTAAAATATTGGGAAACCAAAATGGGATGAGCTTTTGATGAACCAAACATCCAGGTGTTCTTGAAGAAAGTCATTCCTATTTTTGATCTACCTAACCTCGATCATAGTTGTTAGTTGACTAGGATAGTGGTTCATGTAACAGATGCTTGGGGAGATCCCAAATAGTTCAAAACTAGTTTTTTACATGGTTTCTATGTTATGGGTCAGGGTATTCCTCTTTGGGTTGTGTTTAGAAAAGATTAAGTCCCTTCTTTGTAATCTATTCACTGATTTTTTGAACACTTTAGTTTTGTGTAATGTTTTCCTTGGATGTGTGGAATCTTTTGAGGATGGTCCCATGGTTCCTTTTTGATATTTTATTGATTTGGGTTTTGAACATAAGTGAGTATTTGTTTTTATATCATTTAGTTTTCAGGTCTTAGGTTAGAATGTAGTATATCCATGCATTGGTCTTGATCAACTGAATGTCCTGGGACTTTATGGGGGAATAAAGTGTCATGGTGGTGAGAGTTGTCACACCCTAACCCAAATAATTCATATCATTTTATTTATTTTTGAGTTCAAGTTTAATTTAATTTTCTCTTGGTGTTTTTCCAATGAATCAAGAGTTTTTGGTCTTGTAATGCATGTAACATGGTTAAGTTGCATTGTCTTCTAAACTGTGTGGTAACCGTGAGACAAATTTTGCAATATTTTCTAGATCCAAACACATAGTAGGCCTGTGATTTTCCAAACCAGACAAATAGCCTATGTGGGGTGCTCCAGGAGACCAGTAGAGGGAACATGATTAGCATGCTATTTTATAAACTATATGACCAAAACCATGGGCCACTATGTATTTTTTAAAATTAAATTAATTAAAAAAACTAAAAAAATAGAAAAATAAAACCCTCATTTTCTCCCTATACACCTTACCTTGCACGCTCTACCTTCCTTTAGTCTCATGACGTAGACCACCCTGACTAGACCTCAAGCCGCGTACTCTATCGACTTTAGATGAGCCTCCATTCTCTACCGATTTATTTTTGGGTTTGAATTAGATCACTTAGGTAATGTCGTTTCTCTCATCTCTGAGTATTTTATGACTATTTTCCCCTATCCCCATTTCTCCTCTTAGCTCGGTGAAAACCCTTGGCCATGGATGACCAGATTTTGGTTCCTTCTTCTATTTTTAGGGTGTGTGGTATAACGACCCATACTTTACATACATTTTTAATACTTCAAAAATTGAAGCACACTTATTACAACATGTGATAAAACCAAAAAGGACCGTATAGGTATAGTGTCTTTAGAAACTGGGAAACATAAACAACTGGTTCATAAATCTTCTACAGTGTATCCCATTTATTTCATCATATCTAGGGTCCCTTTTAGCATATTCTACTTAATATCCATCTTCCTGACCTGGGGAAAAGAAAACATAAAAAGGTGAGCTCAAATGCTCAGTAAGGGCAAATAAAGGAAATAAAAATCATATCATATCTTTTTGAAAAATCAAAACCTGAAAAAGAGATCATAATATCTTAACATGGAATAAATCATAGAAGTGAAAATGAGATCCCCATAATCATAACATAAAACCTGAAACTTTGTGGCATGCACACATAATCATGGAAAATCATTTCTTGTTAGTCATGACTCATTGCCAAGACTATCTTAGTGGACAAAGTCCCTTTCTGAACCGAGTTCACTCCTCGTTTCAGTCCTGTATCACTGAACCGAAATAACCTTCCGTTCCAGCCATGTCTATCTCATGAGATATAAAATCTTTACCCAATGCATTGGAGGGAGATATAGGTCCCACCCATCTTATAATGAATCCTTTCTTATGTGTTCCACATAATCATAAAACATACATCATCGCATAACACATGTAACAAAAATGGGATTCTTGAAACATCATGACATCATAAATAAATTCATATAAGATAAAGGAATTCATAAAAATAATTCCATCACAACATGATCAAATCAATGTAATAATAGGGATAAAAACAGAACCCTTTATTATCTTAGATGGAAAATAATTTTGATAAAACACTTGAACTCCATTCTTGAGGAAAATATCCTTTCTACTTCAAAAACATTTTTCCTTTCATAACATGTCATACGAATTTAAAATAAAAGAATTTGATTAAAAATAAACTTGAAAACTTGTAAAGGAAGTTTCTTGGAAATAATGTTTTAAAAATCCATTCATGCCGTATAAGTTAAAAAAAAACATTCTTCGTACTTTTGTCGGAAAAGTCAAAAAGTACCTCGTAAGAAAAACGACAAAAGATTCCTTTCATACGTATTACTAAAAACTCACCAAAGGGTAAAAATGGATTTAAACAATTTTAGGTGGATGGAAATAATATTACATATTGAGTAAACATGTATGTGGATGATAAAATACACCCCAGTAAATACTTACGAATAAACAATCTCGGATAAAAATGAGATTGTGATATTTCCCTTACCTTAGGTCCGATTTGCTTTGTTCGTGTCCGAAGCTCCTGTATAATGGTTTAAATAATGTTATTGACTTATTCCAGAATCATAAATATTGATATGATATCATATATGGTCATATTATTAGCTTCTTGTTAGTAATATTTCATTGTTACTTGTTACTCGGGTCTTTATAACTTTTTGTTCTTATGTGTGTTTTGTCGAATAAATTCTTATTCTTATCTTTAGGTTATAGATAATTCATTTACAGAATGGTATTAGTGTAGTATATACCATATTCATTCATTCAATTCATTTATATAATCATTATGAAATGAAGATCATGTAGAACGAGTCGCATCACATCGTGGAGACGGTATTCCGTACGTACGCACGAGTGATGATATCGTTCCTATGATCGTGGAATTGTATTGAAGTATATATATATTATTTCAGTATCAATATTACTTCATAATAATCATATATAGTTACTCATTACACCATTATACCCATCCTTTTAAGGTGATGGTGGAAAATAGATTACACCACGGCGTGGAGACGGTATTCCGTACGTACGCACGCGCGGTGATTTCATTTTTCCGTAGGATGGATAGAAGGTGAATTAGGGTTGTTTCATATTTATAATAACATATCAGTATGTAAGTAATACTGATGTTATTACTTTATCATGAAACAAATAAAGAAGAAGAAGTTGAAGAAGAAAGAAATTGAAAAGATCGGTAATGGATATTACCTCTTCTTTGGAACGCCTCTTTGAATCCTCCACTTAAGGAACTAATATTGGTCTTTTGAGAAGACCAGGACCTCTAGGATTATTCTAGGGAAGTGGAGAGGAGAAAATGGCAGGGTTTGGCCGAGCTTGAGTGCTCAAACTGGTGTGAGGAGGAGGGGGAGGAGGTGCCCTTTTATAAGGGAGGAGAGGGGCACCTTAGGAATATCTCAAAATATTATTTTATATTAAAGTCAAAATCGGTTTATAATGGTTCCAAAGGGTCTTATTTCGAAGATAAAGTGTGGAAGGGTCGAAATCCTATCTACCAATAAGATTTATACAAGTTTAGGGTATTATTTTAACCTTATCAATTAGATTTAACTCTAAGTTAAATAATTTAACTTTTACCATGTCTTTTTGTTTTATTTCACTATATGGTTAATACACTTACTATAACATGCCAAACGAACCCCAAATTGTTTATTATTAATATATATATACTTATCTAAGTCATTTGGCCGAACCTTAGATATTTAGGAATAAAATAACAATTAATAATATAATATTTGATTTAAAAACTATTTTGTGTAAATTTTGACACTATTTGATATACGATTTTTGTGAAAGTCATAAAAGAATTATATGTTCGAACCAAGTTGATTAAATCAACATTAATATATCATAGTAACCTAGAAAATTAGTGGAATTCATAAAAAGTCTCAAATTACATTTATTGTGGTGTTTATAACATCAATTATGTCAATATTTCATTAATAAGATAATTACTGCATCATCTTTGTGTCATAAATAAATTAAATTATTTGATGTCTACAAATTACAAATAAAATATCATCATATAGGAAATATTTTTATCTTTCTAATGAATATTTACAATTGAATTTATCTTATGTATAACCCCATATTAAAAATGATTTACTTATTAAAATTTGATTTTAACTATTTTAACCCTTCTTTAAATAAATTAATAATAAATGTCCTAATCTAATCCAAGTGGGCCTAAATGGTCATATTTTATTCCTAAGTTTGTTTTTGGTCTAATTACACTTGTCCAATAGAATTAGGACATGTGTTAGGGTAATATTAATATCATATTTACCCTTAGTTACCCTATTTACTATTAACCGCGGTAAAAAAAAGTAAAAAGTTACTATTCACCAAAAAAATTATTTTTATCTCATTGAACCACATTTTACTTACTGATATCAACCGTGTCTGTCGGATTTTCGAAATTCCATTCACAGAAGCGGTAAAATTATGTTTTATGCAAAATTCAGTTTTTAACCTACCACTTAGTGGTTTCACTATTCATCAAAAATTGAAAGTTTTCAGAAAAATACCAAAATTTCACCCTAGGCTAATTTCAATATTCTGAGTCCAAAAATGAAGTCCATTTTGAAAAATAAAATTTATAAAATTTCAAAAAGTGGTTATTACTATTCATAACGGCTAGTTTTAATAGCATATTGTTGTTTAGTGAAACTCGGTATTGCGTACGACGCAAGCTATCGAGGAAGGTCGCGATTGCGTGTAAAGCAAGCCAAGCAAGTGTTGTGTAGAAAAAGATTCCTTTGATGATTTATATAACATAAAAGTCTCGGGTGTTACATTCTACCCCCCTTAAAAAGAATTTCTCCCTCGAAATTCGTCACTTTGCAACAAACAGATGAGGATACTTCTCCCTCATCATATCCTCAAGCTCCCATGTAGCTTCTTCAAGTTGGTGGTTTCTCCATAAAACTTTCACCAAGTGAGTGGTCTTGTTTCATAGGACTTTTTCGCTACGATCCTGAATCTCTTTCGGCTGTTCTTCATAAGAAAGATCTTGCTCCAGTGGTACAACTTCTGAGCTAAGTACATGTGAAGGATCTGGTATGTACTTTCTCAGGAGAGATACATGGAACACATCGTGAACTTGAGAGAGATTCGGTGGAAGCGGCAATCGGTAAGCTACCTTCCAAACACGATCCAGTATTTCGAAAGGACCGATATATCTAGGGCTCAACTTCCCCTTCTTTCCAAATCTCATAACCCTCTTCCAGGGAGATATTTGTAAGAACACTTTATCACCCACTTCAAACTCTAGGTCTTTTCTTCGGTTGTCGGCATAACTTTTCTGTCGACTCTGAGCTGCGCTTATGTGTTGTTGAATAGATCTGACCTTTTCTGCCATTTCATCAATGAGATCAGGTCCTAATAGCTTTCTTTCCCCAACTTCATCCCAGCAAGTTGGAGTCCTGCATTTCTTTCCATAGAGAGCTTCATAAGGAGCCATCTGAATACTGGAGTGAAAGCTATTATTATAAGAAAATTCCACCAAAGGTAGGTGTTGATCCCAACCTCCTTTGAAATCCATAGAGCAAGCTCTCAACATATCTTCTAGGGTTTGAATTGTTCTCTCAGACTGACCGTCTGTCTGGGGATGATAAGCAGTGATGAAACTCAACTATGTATCCAGAGTATGCTGAAGACTTTGCCAGAACTTCGAGGTAAATCTCGGATCTCGATCAGATATAATAGAAAGTGGTACTCCATTCAATCTTACCACTTCCTTTACATATATCCTGGAAAGGTGATCTAGAGAGAAATCCTCTCTAATAGCAATGAAGTGTGCAGACTTTGTAAGACGATCAACTATGACCCAGATAGCATTATTGTCTTTGGATGTTTTAGGAAGTCCTGTGACAAAGTCCATAGTGATGTTTTCCCATTTCCATTCGGGTATGGGTAATGGTTGTAACATCCTCTTAGACTTCTGTCTCTCAGCTTTAACTTGTTGACAAACCAAGCATCGAGAGACATATTCAGCAACATCTCTTTTCATGCCATCCCAATAGAAGTACTCTTTCAGGTCCCTATACATCTTCGTGCTTCCAGGATGAATAGAGAATGAAGAACTATGAGCCTCATCCAGCAGCTCCTTCTTTAATTCGGGGATGGAAGGAACACAAACCCGATTCCTGAACTTTATTATCCCATCACAATCAAGGTTGAATTCAGGAACATTTCTCACCTTCTTTTGTAACTCGACATCTTCTTTCTCTGCCTCTTTAATCTTCACATGTATATATGGTTGAACATTCATTTGAGAAAGATAAGATTTTTCCCCTTCCATTATAATTCCAAGATCCATCCTTTGTAAATCCATAAATATTGGATTTTTGTGATCCTCATCATGGATAAACTAGCATGGTCTTGTCGACTTAATGCATCTGCCACCTTGTTTGCTTTCCCAGGGTGGTAATGGATTGAGCAGTCATAATCCTTAATCAGCTCCAACCATCTTCTTTGACGCATATTCAACTCCTTTTGTGTGAAAATATACTTTAAACTTTTATGATCAGTATAAATATCACACCTTTCACCATAAAGGTAATGCCTCCAAATCTTTAATGCAAAGATTACCGCAGCCAACTCCAAATCATGTGTTGGGTAATTTTTCTCATGGATTTTCAACTGTCGTGAGGCATAAGCTATCACCATATCATTTTGCATAAGAACACACCCCAATCCCTTCTTGGATGCATCACTATAGATCACAAACCTTTCTCCACTACAAGGCAGTGTGAGCACAGGTGCACTGGATAACCTTCTTTTCAACTCCTTGAAATTCTCTTCACATTCCTCTGTCCAGACAAACTTAACTCCTTTCCGAGTCAACTTGGTGAGTGGATTAGATAATCGTGAAAAATCTTTTACAAAACATCGATAATATCCAGCCAAACCAAGAAAACTTCGAATCTCAGTTACCGTTGTTGGTCTCGACCATCTTTCGATAACCTCTGTTTTTGCTGGAACCACAGATATCCCCTCTTTTGAGATTATGTGACCCAAAAATGCAACTTTTTGAAGCCAAAATTCACACTTGGTAAATTTGGCATAAAGCTTCTCCTTTCTCAGGGTCTTCAATATAATTCTCAAGTGATCTTCATGATCTTCCTTTCTCTTTGAATAGACAAGAATATCGTCTATAAAGACTACCACAAATTGATCAAGATAGTCTCTAAAGACTCTATTCATTAGATCCATGAAGATAGCAGGGGCATTAGTAAGACCAAATGGCATCACTATAAATTCATAGTGTCCATACCTTGTACGGAAATCCGTCTTTGGTATATCCTCCCTTTTGACCATTAATTGATGATACCCTGAACGAAGATCAATCTTGGAAAAGTATTGAGCTCCGCGTAGTTGGTCAAATAAGTCATCAATGCGTGGGAGAGGATATTTGTTCTTGATAGTGATCTTGTTAAGTTCTCGATAATCAATGCAGAGTCTCATTGATCCATCTTTCTTCTTAACAAATAGAACAGGTGCTCCCCACGGTGATGCACTAGGGCGTATGAATCCCTTATCAAGATTCTCTTGGAGTTGCTTCTTCAATTCCTGCAACTCAATTGGGGCCATTCTATAAGGTGTCTTTGAAATAGGCAAAGCACCCGGTACGAGTTCTATTGAAAACTCAACTTCACGATTTGGTGGAAGACCCGGTAATTCCTCCGGAAAGACATCATCAAACTCCCGTACAATGGGCATATTCTTTATCGTGAGTTTCCCACCAACCATTTGAGATAAATAACCTTCATTTAGTGGAATCAATACCCATAAGATGGAAGAAATTTCCACTGGAAGGTTATGTTCATCCTTGCATTGGTATACGATCGTAGATTGATCTGGAATATGAAATGTGACTTCCCTTCTTTGGAAATTGATATGAGCTCCATGTAGAGAAAGCCAATCCATGCCAAGAATCACATCAAATTCTACTAAAGGAAGGATCACAAGATTTTCAGGAAGCACTTTCCCACAAACTTCGATCGGAGAAGAATTATAAACTTTTGATGCGACTGTTGTTCCATTAGGTGTTGTCACAGCTAACTCAACATCTAATTGTTGAGGTAGTATGGTGATACCCTTAGAAAATTTTTCAGAAATAAAAGAATGGGTGGATCCAGAATCAAATAAAACATTTGCTACTTTAGAGTGGATGGTAAGTGTACCTTTCACCACATCGTTATCGTACTCCACATCGCTGATAGATATTGCATGTGACTTTCCTTTGTCTTTAGCCTTAAGAGTTTGTTGACGTCGACCATCATCATCAACCCTTGGATTTGGGCATTGATTGGCATAATGCCCCATCTCCCTGCACTTGAAACATTGAAGTGTAGTAGGTTCATTCTGTGTATCCCTTCCTTTGTTTGCGTCATTAGACATCTTCTTCCCATTATCACGACATTCAAATGCCCGATGACCTTCTTTTCCACATTTAAAACATTTACTTGTCCCTTTAAGACAACTCCCTCCATGTTTCTTTCCAAACTTTGAGCATAAGGAAAAGCTCATCTTCTTTTCCGTGTGCTCTTTATATTTTTCTTTGAATTCCATCTTCCTCTTCTTATCAAACCCATGTGACTGATGGGTTACTCCAATCTCCATCTCGACTTTGAGAGCACATCGAACGATTTCCTCGTAGCTATTGAAGTCCCTTATGGCTAACGCCCTTCGAAGACTTGGTTTTAAGCCACTAAAGAATCGATCGATCTTACTCTCAGGTTGGATAATAATACCAGAAGCGTACCTTGCAAGTCTTGTAAAATTTGCTTCATAGGTACCAACAGATTCATCATCCCTTTGCTTCAGTTCAAGGAACTCTTTCTCCATCTTTGTTCGGAGAATACGAGGGAAGTACTTATTGAAAAATAAGTTCTTGAACTCGTCCCATTCCATAGACTCAATTTCATCCCTTTGCCTCGTATTCTTAATTAGATTCCACCATTGATCAGCGTCTCCTTCCAAACGATACACTACTAGGATGACTTTATCATGTTCAGAACATTGAAGAACTGAAAATATCTTTTCAGTAGTACTAATCCATTGTTCAGCAACTAATGGATCAGTAGACCCACTGAAAGAAGGTGGACGCTGCCTCATGAAGGATTCAACAGAATGTTGCTCCTTCCTTTGCTCGTTTGGAAGTCCTGCATGATTCATAGCTTGAGAAAGTTGTGTGACCATGGCTACAAGATTTTTCATTCCAGCTCCCATATCATTTGGTTGCTCAGGGGGACAATCATTGCATTGCCCATCGCATTCTGCATTAACACGGTTCCTTCGGGTTCCAGCCATTGACTAAAACCAAGAAGAATAGTGTGAGCAACACTAATTATAATAGGAAAACCAAGAAGAATAGTGTCAATGGCTAGAACCCGAAGGAACCGTGTTAATGTGGAAGGTGACGGGCAATGCAATGATTGTCCCCTGAGCAACCAAACGTTATGGGAGCTGGAAAGAAAAATCTTGTAGCCATGCTCACACAAATTTCTCAAGCTATGAATCATGCAGGACTTCCAAACGAACAAAGGAAGGAGCAACATTCTGTTGAATCCTTCATGAGGCAGCGTCCACCTTCTTTCAGTGGGTCTACTGATCCATTAGTTGCTGAACAATGGATTAGTACTACTGAAAAGATATTTTCAGTTCTTCAATGTTCTGAACATGATAAAGTCATCCTAGCAGTGTATCGTTTGGAAGGAGATGCTGATCAATGGTGGAATCTTATTAAGAATATGAGGCAAAGGGATGAAATTGAGTCTATGGAATGGGATGAGTTCAAGAACTTATTTTTCAATAAGTACTTCCCTCGTATTCTCCGAACAAAGATGGAGAAAGAGTTCCTTGAACTTATGTGTGTTTTGTCGAATAAATTCTTATTCTTATCTTTAGGTTATAGATAATTCATTTACAGAATGGTATTAGTGTATTATGTACCATATTCATTCATTCAATTCATTTATATAATCATTATGAAATGAAGATCATGTAGAACGAGTCGCATCACATCGTGGAGACGGTATTCCGTACGTACGCACGAGTGATGATATCGTTCCTATGATCGTGGAATTGTATTGAAGTATATATATATTATTTCAGTATCAATATTACTTAATAATAATCATATATAGTTACTCATTACACCATTATACCCATCCTTTTAAGGTGATGGTGTAAAATAGATTACACCACGGCGTGGAGACGATATTCCGTACGTACGCACGCGCGGTGATTTCATTTTTCCGTAGGATGGATAGAAGGTGAATTAGGGTTGTTTCATATTTATAATAACATATCATTATTTAAGTAATAATGATGTTATTACTTTATCATGAAACAACTAAAGAAGAAGAAGTTGAAGAAGAAAGAAATTGAAAAGATCGGTAATGGATATTACCTCTTCTTTGGAACGCCTCTTTGAATCCTCCACTTAAGGAACTAAGATTGGTCTTTGGAGAAGACCAGGACCTCTAGGATTATTCTAGGGAAGTGGAGAGGAGAAAATGGCAGGGGTTGGCCGAGCTTGAGTGCTCAAATTGGTGTGAGGAGGAGGGGGAGGAGGTGCCCTTTTATAAGGGAGGAGAGGGGCAACTTAGGAATATCTCAAAATATTATTTTATATTAAAGTCAAAATCGGTTTATAATGGTTCCAAAGGGTCTTATTTCGAAGCTAAAGTGGGGAAGGGTCTAAATCCTATCTACCAATAAGATTTAGACAAGTTTAGGGTATTATTTTAACCTTATCAATTAGATTTAACTCTAAGTTAAATAATTTAACTTTTACCATGTCTTTTTGTTTTCTTTCACTATATGGTTAATACACTTACTATAACATGCCAAACGAACCCCAAATTGTTTATTATTAATATATATATCCTTATCTAAGTCATTTTGCCGAACCTTAGATTTTTAGGAATAAAATAACAATTAATAATATAATATTTCATTTAAAAACTATTTTGTGTCAATTTTGACACTATTTGATATATGATTTTTGTGAAAGTCATAACAGAATTATATGTTCGAACCAAGTTGATTAAATCAACATTAATATATCATAGTAACCTATAAAAATAGTGTAATTCATAAAAAGTCTAAAATTACATTTATTTTGGTGTTTATAACATCAATTATGTCAATATTTCATTAATAAGATAATTACTGCATCATCTTTGTGTCATAAATAAATTAAATTATTGGATGTCTAAAAATTACAAATAAAATATCATCATGTAGGAAATCTTTTTATATTTCTAATGAATATTTACAATTGAATTTATCTTATGTATAACCCCATATTAAAAATTATTTACTTATTAAACTTTGATTTTAACTATTTTTACCCTTCTTTAAATAAATTAATAATAAATGTCCTAATCTAATCCAAGCGAGCCTAAATGGTCATATTTTATTCCTAAGTTTGTTTTTGGTCGAATTACACTTGTCCAATAGAATTAGGACATGTGTTAGGGTAATATTAATATCATATTTACCCTTAGTTACCCTATTTACTATTAACCGCGGTAAAAAAAAGTAAAAAGTTACTATTCACCAAAAAATTATTTTTATCTCATTGAACCACATTTTACTTACTGATATCAACCGTGTCTGTCGGATTTTCAAAATTCCATTCACAGAAGCGGTAAAATTATTTTTTATGCAAAATTCAGTTTTTAACCTACCACTTAGTGGTTTCACTATTCATCAAAAATTGACAGTTTTCAGAAAAATACCAAAATTTTACCCTAGACTAATTTCAATATTCTGAGTCCAAAAATGAAGTCCATTTTGAAAAATAAAATTTATAAAATTTCAAAAATTGGTTATTACTATTCATAACAGCCAGTTTTAATAGCATATTGTTGTTTAGTGAAACTCGGTATTGCGTACGACGCAAGCTATTGAGGAAGGTTGCGATTGCGTGTAAAGCAAGCCAAGCAAGTGTTGTGTAGAAAAATATTCCTTTGATGATTTATATAACATAAAAGTCTCGGGTGTTACATGTGGTGGGTCTCCCGGGTCCTCATTCTGCATGTTTCGACATCCTCTGATGAAGGTGAAGTGATTTGGTCCATTTTAGTTCATCCATTATTATTGTAGGTTGGTTTTTTTCCCTCTTTTTTTTCCATTTCAATTTGATTTAGAAACTTTGGTGATTTTGAGTTCCCTTTATGTTAATTATATAGTTCAGTGGATCCACTAAGGGTTAAACAGATATACATTGGTACACACACAAACATATATATATACACACCTCATTTGTATATTTCCTCATGGAATAAGGAATATGTGCATTAGATTAAGGGGTATATATGTGATAGTATGTGCATGCAATTGTGAAGATATATTCTTCAAAGGTGTTGAGTGCCAAATTGTATGGCTTGGTTCACTACCTTTTTGAGGTAGGATCTCTATGAATTAACCTTAAAATTTAATAATCCTTATTTATTTCATTTCTCACCTCGTTTTTATATTAATTATTCATATATAACTGTTAGTAACATGGTCTGTCATGAATTGTAGTGGTTACTCTCCTGTAATTTATTACAATAAATGGTTTGATTGAATTTTTCACATCAAGTTCTTGATTAAATGCCCCATTGTCCATTATTATTGTGTTTTAGATGTAAAATGGGGACTTGGGTTTCTTAAATGGGTGTTTATGTGGTTTTTGGGTTTTAAAAATTGCATGTGTTGGTTGTTTTGAAAATAGGTTTATGTCAAATGGTTAGTTTAGGTCATTTGGTAATTTTATAAAATAAGTTACTTTGAATACTATCTTTTGGATGAACCTATTTACTTTCTTGATATTAATTGGAATGGGAGGTCCTCGAATGAGACATCCCTCGTGTGTTGATGGTTGAAGGAAAGAGGGGAATAACACGATTTGTGGGCTGACTATTGTGTGTGTTACTTGTGTGTGATGCCTGTATATATAATGGATTTATTATTTTTCATTGTTATCTCTCCCACCTATTTGGTATAAAAATAGAAACCTAGCATAGAAAGTGAATTTTCGGTGAACCATTACTATACTAGTTTATATTACACACTATCTAGTAGCCCTTAGTATGGATTATCTACTTTGGGATTGTGCACCTTAGTTCAGAGAGTTTGGGTGTGGTCAAGTGTTTGGGAATTATGATGTCACTAGGTATGGAATTCATTTAGTATGAGTCACATTGATATAATTTTCTAGATGATTCACGAGCTCCTAGGTTCACCCATGTGTTTCGGAACTTAGTTATCTGTGGCAGATGGTTGAGGTGCATTGTTTGTTTGGTCACCCTTTCTTGTTATTTTCCATTTCTCTTGTGTGATCATTTATTTTTCCACATTTTATGGTGAATATATTTTATGAAAGTGATAAAAATATTTTTTTAATGTTTATTAAAAAAAGGTTTTGAAAATGTTTTACTCATCCATCTTCCCTATCCATCTTTCTTTAAAAGGTTAAGGCTTCCTTTTTGGAAAATAAACTGGTTTAAAATAAAAAAATAAATAGACTATGATTTTCATTAAATGAAAAAAATGTAAAATATTACTTTTATATATTTTAGTTCAAACCTAAAATTAGTGATTATTTATTTAAAATAAATTCATTAGGAATTGATAACTTGGGCATGCTTACTGAGTTTTAAGACTTACACCTATAATTTAATCTTGTTTTTAGTCTAAGGTGCATGTTTCAACTAGATCTCAGTCATCATGGATGATGTTGAGTCTTAGGATCAGAGAGTGATCCACGAGGTCATTTGGATTTTTAGTGTTCATTAGGTTCGATTAGTTTTATTATTTATTTCTTAGTTAGTCATTCTATTTGTTTTCTTATTTTGGGCTTCTCTTTTTTTATTCTTCTACTTCTGTTTTTTTATATTTGTTGAAACCGTTCCCATCATCAATCTTTTGATGACCTTGGTTCTTGTTTCTAGCCCGGGAGAATTGGGAACACCTTGGGCCTTGTCGTAGTCTGTATCAGGAGACTAGTTCGGGGTCGACCGGGGTTGGTTCAGGACAAATTGGTATTAGAGGATAGGTTATTTTGAGGACATATATTTCAAAGTTCCCTTTTTTGTTTGGGATGTCATGTTATATAGAGTAGGATTATTAGATCTCGTATTGTAGGTAATGGGGAGTGTTTGGGTTATTCTTTCTATACCGGAACTTGTTTTTCCATGGGAATTCTAGTTTTATTGGTTTATTTGGTTCTTATGGGTTGCTTGGTATTTGGAGAAATGAAATGATAGTCAGGCAAGTTGTCTGAGTGAGATCCTTGGGAATTTAAAGCCATGTTGATCCGGGGGAATGGTCCTGTAAGACTCTCTCTAATAGTGGTTTGATTGGAATATGGCCGCCAACCATATGGCCAAGTTTCCCATCGACACTAGTTTCCCCAAGTGAGGTGTTTTAGTACTTTTGATATTTTTGGATTTTATCCCATTTAATTTAAGGTTTCTTTTTTTATACCTAAGGTTGGCTGGGACGGTTTTGGGGTATTATTATTTATATTTTTAATAGATGTTTTTTATAAAGAAATTCCGACTAGTTTATCAGAAAAGAGACTTACAAAACCCATATTCTGAATCTTTTGGAGAGTGAAATGGGTTAATTTGAAAATGGGAGTAATTTAGAGAAATGTTTTGGGGGTTTTGAGAGGTTTTTTGAAATGTGTAATTAGAAAAAAAATGTAGAAATTGAAAATGTATTTCTTTAATGTTGAGATGTGGTTTTAAAATTGGGTGAGGTATATTTAAAAGTGAGTCTGAAAGTGATAATATTTATTTTATCTGACTATTGTTATTCCTATTACTATGCACATATATTTATATGGATGAATATTTGTGTTAAGTGGATGGGTGGTTGAGCTTGAATAGAAATGTATATATGTGAGGATAAATGGAATAGTAATAGTGGGTGTTCATTTTTTTCAGGCATGTTATGTTTTCTGAGAAATGTTCTTATAGGAGGGAGGAATTTTAATTATTTAAAAAGGGAGATTGTGGGATGCTTCCTTTTTTGTGTTTGGAGTTTTCCTTTTTCGTAATTGTCTTGATGTGTTGGAGGTGTGATTTAGATTATGTTTTGAGTTTGGGTTGAGGACTTGAAAATGAGATGTGGAATTTTGATTTATGATATGTTTTGATTTGGTTTTATGCTCCCTATTTTCATATTACGTCCCTAATAAGTTTAATGGATTTTGAGAAGCATCTGTGGGCCATTTTTTCATATCATATATTTTATTTGATGAAGTTGTGCTTTAGGAATTCGGTTTATACATTTTGGATATGGTGCATAGTGTTCCTCAATATTAGGAGTTTGTGCAAAGGTTCTGAGAGTTGAACCCTCCTCATGTCTTTGGGTGATAGAACCAGGGAAGGCTAAGGAATGGATATGAAATATTGGTAAGATCTTTGTTCATATTTAATCTCCTAAACATATCGATATTGAGATTTCACCCTATATGTTGTAGGACCTAGGTTTGTAATGGTGGAAATCCATTATTTAGGTCGAATCAGAGAAGAATTACTCATGGGTATGCTTCAAAGCATTGTTCATCCAATAGTACATCCCTGATGATGTGAAGATATTGATGTGTTGAACATTTTATAGACTTAAGAAGGGAGATTTAATGGTGGTGGAGTTTTCTAATAACTTCACAGAGTAGCTTCTAGATATGCCAAACCTTTCTGGGGATGAATTTTTGAAATATAGATTCTTTGGAAGGGGTCTGTGATCAGAAATACATCAGGTAGTTCCTTATTTAACTAATTATTATTAAGAAGTGGTGACATGTGATGTTTAGGTTAAAGCCAGATTTGATGCATCTTGCCAGTTGAGGATAGGTATAAAATGGATTTTGTTTTCCACCTCACTTAATTCATCTGAGTGTAAGTTCTTATTCTGTTTTCAATGTGAGAACCCTGGGCATAAGAAGTTTTTCATTTCACAAAGAAGAAAAAATCTATCATACATGTGGATGTTTTGGTCATTTGAAAATGTTTTTCTAGGGTGGTTCTAGGAATTTACATAGAGCCATATCCACTCCTTTAGAGAACCTTACATCTCATTTGGATGAACGTAGCACTGGTACAAGCTCAATCACAAGATTATTTTATCTTAAATGATCTTTTTATTTGTAATTAATGTAATCTATGGTGTTGTCTTATTTTTTGGTGTGAATTATGATGTTTTAGGTATTTTGGGAACTCTTTTTTATGGGGATTTCCTTTGTAATGTTATAAATGTTGTTTATGTATAATGATGATGTTTATTTAACCACAATTCGCTTATTTTGTTATTTTTTCTAGCTTTTGTTAGTACTCAAAAGTCATCTCGGCTTGAGAAATAATTGTTTGTTTGGAGTACTAATATGGTAGAGAGACCACCATGGAATGATCATATGATGAACAAAACATCCAAGTGGTCTTGATGGAACACTTTCCTATTTTGGCACCACTAGAACCCGATCATAGTTGTTTTTTAACTTATATAATGGGTCGTGTAACAGATTCTTGTGGAGATCCTGAACTTATCATGAGTAGTTTCTTAGATGGTTCTATGTTAGGGTTCAGTGTGTTCCTTGATGGTTTGTTTTTATAAAATAGTGAATCTCTTCTTCGTAATTTCCTTGTTGATTGTTCGAGCTCTATGACCTTGGGTTATGTTCTCCTTGGATGTTTGTATTGTTTTTAAAATGGTATTGTGGTTCCTTTTTGAGATATTATAGTTTTTCTTTTTGAACGGATGTGAGTATTATTCCATTTGAAATTCTTATATTATGCACTGGCTAGTGGGACTTAGTATGACTTATCTACTTTGGGATTATTCCCCTCTGTCAAGCCAGGTAGGGTGTGATTGATCATTTGGATGTTATAATGTCTTTTGGTAAGGCACACCTTTGGGATGAGTAACAGGTAAAGTATGTTCTAGATTATTCACGAGATCCTAGGATCTCCCATGTATTTTGGAACATAGTTATCTGTGGTGGATGATTGAGGTGAATTGTTTGGTTGGTCACCCCTACATGATATTTTCTATTAACATTGTGTGATCATTTTTGTTGCCTCATTATATGGTTCATATCTTTGTAGAAAGTGATAAAATGATTTTAGAATGTTTATGAAAAAAAGCATCTGAAAATGTTTTAAACTTTCTTCTTCCTTATCCCGCTTTATTCAAAAGGTTAAAGCTTTATTTTTGTAAGAGAATCTAGTTTAAAATAGAAAGGGAAATGGACCATGATTTACTTTAACGGGAAGACGTGTGAAAAATTAACTTTTATATATTGTAGTTTGAAATTGAAATTAATGATTCTTTATTTAAAGATAGTGTATAGGGAAACGATTACTAGGGCATGCTTATTAAGTTTTAGTACTCATGGATATAAATCATTATTGTTTGTAGTCCTAGGTTAAGGTGTGAACTTGTTCTCGATCTCCATTGGTGATGTAGAGTATTAGGATTGGAGAGTGACCTATGGGCTCACATGAAGTGTTAGTGGTCATCAGGTTTGGCTAGTTTTATTCTTCTATTCTTACTTAGTTGTTTTGTTTTTTTATTTTGGCATACTCTATTATTATTATTCTTCTTTTGTTTATTTATATTGGGTGAAATCATTCCCATAGCAACTTTTTTGATTTTGTTGGAACATGTCACTAGCCCAAGAGTATTGGAAACACCTCTCATGCCTTTTCATGGGGAAAGTCAGTTAACCACTTCGGGGTCGACTCGGGTTGGTTTATGACAGTTCATGATGGTGGGAAATTATTTTTTTGCAGTATAAGTTAAAATATAACATTCCAGTCACACATTTGTAAAAATAAAAAAAGATACTTATTTGAAAAGTGACAAGAAGATTTATTTTAATTTTATATTTCATAAAAAGTAAAACATGTAAAAAATAACATTAAAAAATCATAGGATAATTGTGAAAAAATTCCTTAAAATTTTTTCAAAAAAAAACAAATAATGAATAAATATGTTTTAAATTTATGATAGAAATAAAGTCAATTTTCCTTAAAAAAATATTTTTGATCTATTTAGTATCTAAGGTGAGGAAAATGAAATGAAAATATGTAATTTCAAGAAATAAATTGTGGATAAGAAAATGAGAGGGATTTATTAGTAATGTATAATATAATTTCCTCGATGAAAATTCAAGTTTAAAAAATCCCTAATAAAATAGGATTCAAACATAAATAACTTACCGAAAATCTACTCTTTTATGAATGATCAAAAAATTTTATAATAAATTAATAATTACTAGAAATATATAAAAAACCATATAAATATCTATCACATAGTTTATAATTTATTTAGGACTTCTTATCACCATTTATTAATTTTTATTTATTAAAATAACAATTCTGGGTGACAATTAATTCGTATTTCAAGAATATTTCAGTTTAATAGTATCAATACTCACACATTGATTGTGGTTAAATAATTTTAAGATCTTTAATCATGATATAAATATAATATATTTTAAATATATATATATATATATATTCATCCATAAAGGGTATAGATTAAAAAATGAATTACAACGCTCATGGAGACGATAGGCCATACATACATATGAACATTGTTTTCACTTTTTGATGAATGAAGTGACAGAAAGGTAAATAAAAATTAATAATAAAATAATTATTATTATATAATATAAATAATATATATTCATTAAACCCCATTTTTTTACCATCCATGTAAATCAAATATGAAAACAAATCCCATTACTTCATAAATATGGTAATCTACATATACACAGAAGCGATGTTATTGGTTTCCAATGGTTTGGATGTTGAAATAGTAGAAAATATATTATAAATAAATAAAAACAATTAATTCATTAATATAATATATAAATATTAAATACATCATAATATCCATCCATAAAATATGATGATGGAAGATGAATTTTATCTCTATGTGGAGACAGTAAGCCGTACATACGCATGAGTGATACTTTCAATTATAAATTGATGAGAAAAAGGGTGGAAAATGGTGGTTTCAAAATAATAATATCATTTAAGTATATTTATTTTATTTTATTTATTTATTTATGATAAATATAATAGATCTACATGAATTAAAAGAGTAATTAAAAAGGAAGTGATCATTTAAGATGATTACCTCTTCTTTGAGACTACTCAATTAAATCACCTCTTAAGGATCATATGGTTGGTATTTAGGGAAGAAACAAACATCTAGACAGTATAGAAGTAATTTTAGAAGGTATTTTTTAGGTTATGGTATACATATAAGGATAAAAGTGGTGTGATGAAGTGAAAGGATGAGTTCCATTTTAAAATTGAGGGGAGGGAACTCTTGGGATTTCATAAAAGATTAAATTATAATTAAGTCATTCTCTAGAAAAATGATTCTAAATATTTGGGATTAAAATATGAGGTTTTATGGTGTTTAAATACAATAAAATAATCAAATTTTTATTCGTTTAAATGGGGTTTTAAACCTTATCTTTCGGGTTAACCCCCTTGTTAACCCATTTTAACCTTAGAGGTAGTAAATTCTTTTCCACTTTATAAAGAGACAGATTTCACGTATAAGTTGAAAATTTGATAAAAAATGGAAAATTTATGATATTATGGAATATATCTTATCAACCTTGACATATTTATATATTTTTAATTTTTTTAAATATTTTTTAAAAATATTAATTTTATAAAATATCATTAATGTCAATTTTGAAAATATTCACTTAAATTGACTTAAAAGACAAAAAGGAAAAGTGGGAATTAAAATATAATCCATTAAAAAAACAATAATATATCATACTATTTAATAAACTTCATGTAAAACTATAAAAATATCAAATGATATCACTTTTAATATTTGTATAATTATTTATTTATTTATTTACTAATTGAAGAAATACTATTATGATGTTGCATACAAATTTAAGGTTCTTATACAATTATTAAAAATTGAAATTAAATTTACATCATGAAAATAATTTCATTATTCTCAGAATAAAATTTTTTATTCGTATATAACTAATATTTCTTCCACATGTTGACACATAATAGTTATTTTAAATTAAGACATTGTCATTTTGGATTTCTATTTATATCAAATATTAAATTGGAAATTGTCATTGAAAATAAACCATTTAAAAAAAATTAGTTTATATATTAAGGTTATAATGGTATGATTACCTTTATTCAGTAATAATTAGGATGAAAAATAAATCCTTATCACTTAATCTTATCCTTGATTAACCTTATTTACCCTTTACTGAGTGATAACTTTTACCACAATTACCATTCATATTGATAAAAATTAAAAGGTAATATTAAAAAAAATTAGAAATAATGACTTAAAATTTCTAAAAAAAAATTATTATTAAATTTAAATAAGTTGAAAAAATTAATTTTAAAAATAAGCATGAAAAATGCGATATAAATTATTTTTAGAAAAACACAGTTTTTAAATATAAAACTTGATTTAATCTTATCTGATGCATAATAAAAATATTTGATGAATGTTATGAAATTGTATTGAAAATATAATATATAAATTTCACTAAAATAATTATCTAATAGTGATTAATTTCACTAATTTGGATAGAAATACATCACGTTCATAAAAATATTTTTTTTAGAAATACAGAGTATTTATTTTTTATTGATATTTATTTTCATTTATAATTAATTTTAAACCAATGAATTAATTTTATTTACATATAAACCATTTTTTTTCATAAATTAGTTATTCCTATTCATATCCACCAATCCAATGGCATGGTTGTAACAGTTGCATGAAATAATAATATTTTAACAGTATATCATTGTTCATTTAAAATTAGAGTTGCTTATAACACATGTTGTTAATGAAATTTATATAGAACTATTTCATAAAATCCTTGGGTACGATGTTCAAACCAAATTAAAATTAATTTCACCCTAAAACTTATTCACTCTAGTAAAAATAGAAAAGAATAATTATACCTTATCACATCCCCAGGATTAAACGTATCTTAGAGAATTTTTTGGTTTTTTCATAAAACATTGACTAGGTGAGTCCTCTTGTTTCATATCAATTTAACTCTATGATTAAAAAACTCAATTGGTTTTTCATTATTAAAGTGTAATTATTCTAGTGTTATGACAATTGAGTTAATTACTATTGAGCCCTCTGGAAGATTGTTGAAATTCTTCCTATGAATGCTGTTTTAATAATCACAAATCATCAATTACTTAATCCGGTTGGATTTCTCATATACATAATCACAATCTCTTAGTGAATCTGTCTATATTGGCTGGATCATGTTTTTATCTCTTTTTTATTGATTTACAAGTATTCTGGATGTCCTCTAGATCAAAGGACAACAGTCCCTCCAATCCATATCAAAGGACAACGGCCGCACCGATCCATATCAAAGGACAACGGTCGCACCGATCCATATCAGAAGACAACGGTCACATCGATCCATATAAAAGGACAACAGTCTCACCGATGCTGATCAAATGAGTCACCGATGCTGATCATCTGAGTCACCGAAGATGTCTCACCGATGCTGATCAAATGAGTCACCGATCATGACACACCGATGTTGATCATCTGAGTCACCGAAGATGTCTCACCAATGCTGATCAAATGAGTCACCGATCATGACACACCGATGCTGATCATCTGAGTCACCGAATATGTCTCACAGATGCGGATCAAATGAGTCACCGATCATGACACACCGATGATGATCATCTGAGTCACCGAAGATGTCTCACCGATGCTGATCAAATGAGTCACCGATCATGACACACTGATGCTGATCATCTGAGTCACCGAAGATATCTCACCGATGCTGATCAAATGAGTCACCGATCATGACACACCGATGCAGATCAAATGAGTCACCGATCATGACACACCGACACTGATCTTCTGAGTCACTGAAGATGTCTCACCGATGCTGATGCTGATGACCTACCGATCACTTGACACACCGATAGTCATAAACAGCTGTTTGGATTTCATTATCTTTATTTAATATAACCAATGGTCATATTAGGAATATTTTAATGCTCTGTTATTTATTTAATGAAGGTTGTTGGATTTCAGGGAACCGTACCTCGTACCTACAAAAAGAAATCATTTCTTTTACTGGAGCTCGTGCCATAAATACAAGAAGCCTCTGCTGGTGCAAAAAAAGATACGGGAGTAACAACGACAAGATAGGAGGGCGCAAAGAGTGGGGGATGAGACAGTCGTAGAGAATCACAGAACCTCATACACACTCAAGCTTACTCAAGAAGAGTTCTGTACTTCCACGAGGACTTTTAAGAACTTCATTCACTACATTTCTCACTATCTCTGAATCTGGATACCAAGCAGACGACACTCTATTTTTCTGAAAAAAACCAGATGAGGACTCAGATTCATCTCTGATCAATTTCAAGGAGTCCAAAGCTTCATTGTAATCACTAGATCCATTTCAGAACTCTACATCTCTGCTATGTGATTCATTATTTTACATTTCGAGCAGTGTGTGTTATCTCCTGCATTTAAGACACACACTGTCTCCTATACTTTAACTGGAGGATCTTTAAATCCTCACTCAAACTCTTACATCTTCTATTTACCACTGAGATAGTGGTAGAGGTCGTGTGTGACCTGAATAGCTGGTTGTTGTTGTTCTATTTCCCACGAATAACAGTGGTAGAGGTCTTGGACCTGGAAAGGTGTAAACTATTGTGAAGCCCGATACAGGGTGTGGATCAAATTTATACAAATTGTTGAGAGGACTAAGTCTCGGCTTGAGACTAAACCTCTTGGTTATATCTGCTGTGATATATCTGTCAAAGTCATTATTTTATTCTGCTGATAATTTCTTTAAAACCAAAACTGTTTTAAAGTCACTTTGATAATTAAATTCGCAAGTGTTTATATAAGCTGTAAATCAGTAAGTTGGTTTCAAAAGTTTATCAACCTTTCTGTTTTGATTAACTATGAAATAATCAATCCCTTGAGAACCCAACTGAACCCTTACTTTGATATAAATTCATTGAAGTTTAATTTAGTATTTTATTTGGGGTTTTTAAGACAATGTTTTAAAACAGAAATTTTAATTAGAACTCAATTCACCCTCCTCTTGAGTATCCACTCTGACCAACAATTTCTATCAGAGGAAGATTTAAATATTTTTCTAAAAGTACTCTATTATTCAACTGTGATTTTAGTTTTATTTTAATGTTCTTAAAATTTATTTTATTTCTAAATTTTTACCTCTTTAAAATCTTTGCTTTAAGTAAGCTATCATGGATAATAGACTTGAAGGTGTTTCTACCAATAGACCACCATTTCTCAATGGCACTAACTATGCTCAGTGGAAAATCAAGATGAAAATTCATTTAGAAAGCATGGGTTTTGATATTTGGACTGCTATAGAATCAGAATATAAAATTCCTACTACTGTTAGAACTACATGGAATGAAGCTACTAAGGCTGCCTAAAATAATAACTACAAAGCTATGAATGCCTTGTACTGTGCTTTAGGAGATGAGGAATTTAATATAATATCTACTTGTAAAACTGCTTATAAAATTTGGGATACCTTAGCTATTTCTCATGAAGGAACAACTAATGTTAAGGAAATGATATTGAACACTTATACTATTAAGTATGATAATTTTAAGATGAAGCCTGATGAACCCATTTTTGACATGTATCTCAAGTTTAATGAAATTTTCAACACAATGACTTCTCTGGGAAAGGATGTTCCATCAAAGGAACAAATTATGAGAATTCTGAGATGTCTACCTAAAATATGGAGGGGAACTTTTGTCTCAATTAGAGAATCATATGATATTGGTGAACTACCAGTCAAGGAACTAATTGGAAAGTTGATGATGTATGAAGAGGAACTCAAGGTTAACAAAGAAGAATAAGATGAACCTAGAAGGAAGTCAGTTGCTTTCAAGACTTCAAATTCAAAGAACAAGGAAAAAGAGAAGCTTCATGCTATAAATGAGAGTTCAAGATGTGAAGACAGTGAAAGTGCTTCTGATAGTGATGCTGAGATGGCTCACATTGCTAGAAGATTTAAAAAGTTTTATAGGAAGAAGAAGTTTTTTAGAAAATAAAATTACAAAGGTAAGTATGATAGAAAGAGACATTGGAAAAAGAATTGGAAGAAATCTGACAAATCAGGTGAAGTTGTCTTCTATGAGTGCAAAAGAAAGGGACACATAAAAGCAGACTGTCCAAAGTTGAAATAGAAGAAGAGGTATGATTACAAAGACATTAAGTACAAAAAGGATATGAAGGATACTTGGAGTGCTTCTGAGGATAGCTCCACTGAATCTGAAGTTTCTAAAACTGAGCATAGAAATAAGGAAAACATGTGTTTTATGACAAACACCCCTGAGGTAACATATGAAACTCCTGCTTTAAATTCATATTATTTTGAAGGTGATTCTGACTCAGAAAACATGTCAAAATCTGAACTATTTGAATATTGTGATATGTTAGAAGAAACCTGTAATGAGCTGAAAGACAAATACAAAGGGTTAAAGAAACAGTATGCTTTAACTATTAAACATATATCTGATCTTGATATTGAAATGGAAAAGAATGCTTACTTGATTAAAGAAAACACTGAACTGAAATTATATAATGAGAAACTCAAGAAAGACTTAGAAAAATTTACAAATGATAAAGATACTCTTACTCAAATTCTAGGTAAGAAAATAGAACCTAGATACACTACTGGTATAGGATACCAACCTGGAAAAAGGAAGATTACCAAAACTAAATTAATTCCTAAATCTGGACAGAATGTAGCTAGTTCTGAAACTTCATATGCTTCAACTAGATATATTCATAGTTATGGATCTAATAAGGTTTACCTTTCAAAATTTGTTGATTCAAAAAATTTTATGAGACCCATAAGATAAATTTTTGTACCAAAAGCTCTGATTGCTAACCTGTCTGGACCTAAGAAGATCTGGGTACCAAAATCATTTCCTATCTAAATCTGTTTTGTAGGGAACCTGCTTAAAGAGCTCCAATAAAAAGCCTTGGTATTTGGACAGTGGATGTTCAAGACATATGTCTGGAGACTTCTCTTTATTTAAAAGCTTAGTCAGAGTTGATGGAGGTTTTTTCACCATTGGTGATAATTCTAAAGGGAAAATCATCGACTTAGGCTAGATTGTTAACACTAACTTAGTATTAATTTCTAAAGTTTTATTTGTTGATGGACTTAAATACAATTTGTTAAGTG
The DNA here is from genome assembly GCA_963277665.1 of Viscum album. Taxonomy (NCBI): domain Eukaryota; kingdom Viridiplantae; phylum Streptophyta; class Magnoliopsida; order Santalales; family Viscaceae; genus Viscum; species Viscum album. The sequence goes on from OY728122.1 coordinate 491,057,027, forward strand.
TTTATCAGTTATGTGATGATGGTTTTTATGTTAAATTTGAAAATGATTCTTGCAATGTTTTTAATTCTAAAAATGTTTTAGTGTTTGATACTTTGAGAAATGAAAATGTTTATGCTGTTGATTTAAATTATTTAGCTAAGAAAAATATTACTTGTTTAAATGCATTTCATAAAGAGTCTTGGCTCTGGCACATAATATTAGGACACTGCAATGTGCATTCACTTAGAAAACTTTCTAGAAAAAACTTAGTTAGAGACCTACCCAAACTTGAATTTCCAGCAGAAAAAGTTTGTAATCCATGTCAAAAGGGAAATCAACATAAAGTTTCTTTTAAATCAAAGAAATAAGTTTCAACTTCTCAACCTATCATGTTGGTTCACATGGATTTATTTGGACCTTCTAGAGTTTCTAGTTTAAATGGGAAGCATTATGTCTATGTTCTTGTAGATGACTTTTATAGATATACGTGGGTATATTTTATAGCTCACAAAAGTAAAGCCTGTTCTTGCTTTGTAAAATACTCCAAGTCTGTAGAAAACCTTAGTCGACTTAAGATTAAAACTCTGAGAAGTGATCATGGCTGTGAGTTTGAAAATCTTGAGTTGGAATCTTACTGCTCACACAATGGCTCTAGTCACAATTTCTATTCCGCTAGGACACCTCAACAGAATGGTGTAGTAGAAAGGAGGAATATAACCCTGCAAGAAATTTCTAGAACTATGCTTAATGTGTATGACCTACCTATTTATTTTTTGGCTAAAGCTGTAAATGCAGCTTGTTATGTTATCAATAGAGTCTTGATCAGACCTGTTCTTAAGAGGACCACTTATGAGTTGTGGAACCATAGGAAACCTAAGGTTAACTACTTAAACGTTTTTGGCTGCAAAGTATTTATTCTTAATACTAAAGAAAATCTCGACAAATTTTCATCCAAGAGTGATGAAGGAATTTTTCTAGGTTACTCAACTTCTAGTAAATCCTATAGAGTTTTCAATAAGAGAACCAAATGTGTGGATGAATCTGTTCACATCAAATTTGATGAAACTGATCAACATGAACCTAAGACCTCTCTTGAAAATCTTGAAGATGACCTATCTGTTTTGAACCTTAATGATAAAGATAGTGGACCTGTAGTTAAAACATCCAGTTCTGGGAATTTTCCAGACCCTGCTTCTGTTGAACCTCAACCTGTAGATGAACCTGAAATCTCGAGCCCTACCTTTTCTAGATCAACTAGAATTCTGAAGAATCATCCTTTAGATGCTATTGTTGGAAATCTTGATAGAGGGACATAGACTAGAGCTTCTCTTAGAAATGAGGCTGAACATCAAGCCTTCTTGTCACAGCTAGAACCTAAAAATATCAATGATGCTATCAATGATGAATTTTGGGTAATGGATATGCAAGAGGAATTAAATTAATTTGAAAGAAACAAAGTCTGGAAATTAGTAGAAAGACCTAAGGACACAATAACCATAGGCAAAAAATGGGTGTTTAGAAACAATGTTGATGAATCTGGAAACATCATTAGAAACAAAGCTAGGCTAGTTGCACAAAGTTACAATCAAGAAGAAGGAATTGACTATGAGGAAACCTTTGCACCTGTAGAAAGATTAGAGGCTACTAGGATCTTACTTTCCTATACATCACATCTGAATTTCAAGTTATATAAAATGGATGTGAAAAGTGCTTTTTTAAATGGTTTTATTGTTGAAGATGTTTTTGTAGAACAACCACCTGGTTTCACAAATACTCATATTCATAATCATGTCTTTAAACTTTCTAAAGCTTTATATGGTTTAAAAAAACCTCCAAGAGCATGGTATGAAAGACTTTCAAACTTTCTTATTTCAAAAGGATTTACAAAAGGAATAGATGATCCCACTCTTTTTATAAAAAGGATTTCAAAAGATGTGTTAATAGTAAAAATCTATGTTGATGATATTATTTTTGGATCTTCTAAAAATTCTTTATGTACTGAATTTTCAAAGCTTATGCAAAATGAGTTTGAAATGAGATTAATGGGAGAGCATAAGTATTTTATTGGATTTCAAATATTTCAAACAAAATATGGTATTATTCTAAATCAAATTAAATATACTAAGGATTTATTAAAATGTTTTGGTTTAGATATTATTAAGGAAAGTGATATACCTATGATTACTACCTGTAAGTTGGATGTTGATGAAACTGGGAAACCAGTTGATCAAACCTATTATAGAGGAATGATTGGGAGTTTACTTTATCTTACTGCTGGCCGACCGGATATTATGTTTAGTGTGTGTATGTGTGCTTGATTTCAAGCTAATCCTAAAGAATCACACATACTAGCTGTTAAAAGGATTTTTAAATATCTTAAGTATACTGTGAATTTAAGTTTGTTTTATCCAAAAGGAAAATCATTTGACCAAACTAGTTATTCAGATGCTGACTTTGCTGGATGTATGTTAGATAGAAAAAGCACATCTGGAACATGTAATTTACTTGGAATGTCCCTAGTATCATGGTGTAGTATGAAACAGAACTCAGTTGCATTGTCTACTACTGAAGCAGAATATATTACTACTGGTAGTTGCTGTGCACAAATTCTGTGGATGAAACACACTTTATTAGAATATGGATTTGATTTTAAATAGGTTTCAATTAACTGTGACAATACTAGTGCGATCAACATGTATAATAATCCTATGTCTCACTCTAGGACTAAGCACATTGATATCAGACATCACTTTCTAAGAGATCATTATCATAAAGGTGATATTTCTCAAGAATTTATTAGCTATGAACATCAATTAGCTGATATTTTTACAAAGCCTTTATATTCTAAAAGAATGAATTTTATTAAACAAGAATTGTGTATGATAGATCTGTGAAACCTATCTGTGAAACAGATATGTGAAACTGATCTGTGAAACTGATCTGTGAAACTGATCTGTGAAACGGATCTACTGATATGGGAAACCGATCTGTGAAACTGATCTGTTAAACCGATCTTTCTTTATATTAATTTTTATTTTGTTGTGATTAATTAACTACTTTTATCTTTATTATGGGAACCCAAAATGATGAAATAAATGATACGAGACTATTTCTATTCCCCAAACCGTCGACCTTTTACTTCTTTCCTGCCAAACCTGATTTCCTCTCTTTTCCTCTACTTCGAACCTTCGAAATCCTACTTTCCCCAGAATCGTCAAATGGCTAAGCAGAAGAGACCGAGCAAAGGATCTGAAAGTCCTGTACCTTCAAAGCATGCTCGAGGAGAGTTGAGTAGTACCACTCAAAGATCAGTAAATCCGAACCTGGAAACTCGGATTTTTGCTGTAGAAAAGGAAGTCATCTCCACCTGGATTTTGACAAGCAAGTCGCTGTTGTTACAAGTTTTAGATTCGCAAGGATGGAAATCCTGGTTCTCAGATAACACTCATGTATACTACCCAATGCTAGTTCATGAGTTTTATATAAATCTTCAAGTTACTTTAGATGGTGCCGAGGCTGCCAGAATGTCTTCTGTATTGAAAGGAAAGAAAATATCTTTTTCTTCTAAACAATGGCCTGAATGTTTGAATGTACCCCATGAGGGTCAGTATGAGGATTATGCTAGAAACATTCCTCCAACCACTGAATACTTCTCTTATGAGTTATCTTTGGAGATTTTGAATGGAAACAGAGAGTCAAGGAGAATCATAGCCTCAGAGCTGGATGGTGAATGTAGACTTCTCTCTATGTTTATTCAACACCAAATTTTCCAAGGAAATGAGATGTTTCTGCTGTAAGATACCAGGATGTTTTTCTATTGTTTTTACTGAAGACCCATGAGAAGATCAATTCGTGTAGATATCTAATAGTGCACATAGCTGGAATGGTGAAACTTTCTAAGAAAGCCACTGCCCTGTTCTATTCCAAAATGATCTCTGCTATGTTAAAGAATCTAGAATGTGTTGATGAAGCTGATGAGATAGCCGAATCTAATAGTGCTTATTGTGTTAGTAAAGAAATTTGTAAACGGATGAAAATAAACTGGAACCCATGGAAGAAATGCTGGGTTGCTGATGAGGACAAGTTGTATGAATCTTACAATCCCACTGATCATGGAAAGAGGCCGAAGTCTTTGAGAGACCCTGGTTTGAAATCAGATGAGGAGCCAATTTATTCTGATGATGAGGAAGAAGTAGATCTTGAAAGGAATAAAGACACTGAAGAGTCTGGTAAACAAGGGATAGAAGAATCTGAAACAGAAGAAGGAAGTATGTCACCTCCTGATGGTAGGAGTGATCCTGATACTGTGAGCCCTAGGAGAAGAATAGACTTTGGATATGCCAGTCCACCTTTACCCATACCTGAATCAGAACCAGTTCTTGGTGATGAAGAAGCTAGTGACACTGATGTATCTAACACTGATGTTTCTGTGAATAATGGAAATGAGAATGGAGATGATGATGATGATGATAATGATGATGATGGTGATAACCGACCAGTGGGTGGTCTTGCTTTACCTCCAACAGAAACACATAAAACTGTATCATAAACAGATGCCAATGGCAAGAGAGAATCTCTTGAAATCAGTGGAAAATCAAGTTATGATAAACCAAAATACACTTTGTGTGCTGCTGTCTAGGATGATTACCCTGGTATTTTTGTTTTGGGTTTTGAGTATTCTGAAGAAGAAGAAGAAGAATCAGAATCTACTGTGGTTATGATGGATAGCCAACCAGTTGAGGCAAGGTCTGCTCATGGTGTTGATGCGGTAGGTTCTCATCTACCTAGTTCTACTGTCTCTTAGTCTGATTTTGATAAGTTCAAAAGTGAGTTGCTTACTGCTGTGAGAGATACAGTCAGAGAAGAGATTTAAAATGCTATTAAACCAGATCTGACCAACACTGGTGAGTTTATTGGCAGGCACATAGCCTCTCTAAATCAGATTCTGAAGGATCTACAATATGGCTTAGTTTCATTATCCAACGAATTTAGATCCACCATCTCTGGTATGATGGAAGTGTTAAGAAATCTGATTGAACATCTTAAGAAGTCTGATCGGAGAAAGTTGAAAGCTGAGATAACTCATATAGTTTCTCAAGCCAGTACAACCAAAGTTACCAAGATCACTACTCGTGAGCTAGAGGCTCTAAGGAAAATTGTGCATGATGAATTGGCCGCCATTAGACAAGTTCTTGAATTGGACTCGTTGAGGAAGATGAAGGAGCACAGTGATAACATTCATAAGATGGTAACAGTATATTCAGAAGATGCCACTAAAGCTCAGAGAGAGATCAAGGAAAAGGTTGATCACTACTTTTCAAAAATCTATACCAAGCATGAGATGACTGCGAATTTCAAAGTGTTAGCTGACAATCTGAGACTACCTCCTGTCACTCAAGCTTTCAAGACTCAAGTTTGATAGTTGCAAGATTTTACTCCAACCTTGGAATAGTTCATGGAGAATAAGGATGATTTTGAGAAGTCTATGCAGTATGGTGCAGAAGTTATTCAGAATTTCATAAATCTTTTGAAGCCTTATCTGAATGCACAATCCACCGCCATTATGCTTCCTACTACTGAACCTCTCAGTGCCTCTGATGTTGCTCCAAATCAGATCTCCGTTGCTCAAGCTCTATCTCAAATCTGACCAGTTCCTCAGCAATCTTCTCAACTAGCTCCTACAGCTCCACAACAAATCCCAGTGGCTTCCTCTCCTCCAACCTCCAGAGTCATCTTACCACCGTTTCAAATTCTCCCAATTCAACCTGCCTCCAAGCCTTCCAACTTACCAACCATTGATCCTTCTGACAAGGGCAATGCCCCGTTACATCCCCAGAAATAGTTGTATGTTGTTTTTGACAGGGTGAACCTTGTTGTGATTGTACTATGATGTCTTATAAACTTTATTATCCTTTCTTTTTATTCTCACTGATTCCCTCTTTTAATCCCTTATTTATCTATTTTCCCCCCTTTTTGATTATCCCAAAGGGGGAGAAATCTATATATCTATGGATATATGGGGATATGGGGGAGATGCATCTCTCAAGGGGGTGTTTTATATCTTTTTATGGAAATGCTTACATAAGTATTTAAAGGCATAAATTCAGGGGGAGATTTATATCTCATTATATTTTTATTCTTAATGTGCCTTATTATTGATGATATATTATATTTATTTATTGTTATGCTTTGTGATTGGCTAAGATTTGTGATTATCAAAAAGGGGTAGATTGTTGAGCCCTCTAGAAGATTGTTGAAATTCTTCCTATGATTGCTGTTTTAATAATCACAAATCATCAATTACATAATCCTGTTGGATTTATCATATACATAATCACAATCTCTTAGTGAATCTGTGTATATTGGCTGGATCATGTTTTTATCTCTTTGTTATTGATTTACAAGTATTCTGGATGTCCTCTGGATCAAAGGACAATGGTCGCATCGATCCATATCAAAGGACAAGGGTCGCACCGATCCATATCAAAGGACAACGGTCGCATCGATCCATATCAAAGGACAACCGTCGCATCGATCCATATCAAAGGACAACGGTCTCACCGATGCTGATCAAATGAGTCACCGATCATGACACACCAATGCTGATCATATGAGTCACCGAAGATGTCTCACCGATGCTGATCAAATGAGTCACCGTTCATGACACACTGATGCTGATCATCTGAGTCACCGAATATGTCTCACCGATGCTGATCAAATGAGTCACCAATCATGACACACCGATGCTGATCATCTAAGTCACCGAAGATGTCTCACCGATGCTGATCAAATGAGTCACTGATCATGACACACCGATGCTGATCATCTGAGTCACTGAAGATGTCTCACTGATGCTGATCAAATGAGTCACCGATCATGACACACCGATGTTGATCATCTGAGTCACCGAAGATGTCTCACCAATGCTGATCAAATGAGTCACCAGTCATGACACGCCGATGCAGATAAAATGAGTCACCGATCATGACACACTGGCACTGATCATCTGAGTCACCAAAGATGTCTCACCGATGCTGATGATGATAACCTACCGATCACTTGACACACTGATAGTCATAAACAACTGTTTGAATTTCTTTATCTTTATTTAATCTAACCAACGGTCATATTAGGAATATTTTAATGCTATGTCATTTATTTAATGAAGGTTGTTGGATGTCAGGGAACCGTACCACGTACCTGCAAAAAGAAATCATTTCTTTTACTGGAGCTCGTGACATAAATACAAGAAGCCCCTACTGGTGAAAAAAAAGATACGGGAGTAACAACGACAAGATAGGAGAGCGCAAAGAGTGGTGGATGAGACAGTCGTAGAGAAACACAGAACCTCATACACACTCAAGCTTACTCAAGAAGAGTTCTGTACTTCCACGAGGTCTTTGAAGAACTTCATTCACTATATTTCTTACTCTCTCTGAATCTGGATACCAAGCAGATGACACTCTTTTTTCAGAAAAAAACCAGACGAGGACTCAGAATCATCTCTGATCAAACTCAAGGAGTCTAAAGCTTCATTGCAATCACTAGAGCCATTTCAAAACTCTACATCTCTGCTATGTGATTTATTATTTTACATTTCAAGCAGTGTGTATTATCTCCAGCATTTAACACACACAATGTCTCCAATAATTTAACTGGAGGATCTATAAATCCTCACTCAAACTCTTACATCTTCTATTTCCCACTGAGATAGTGGTAGAGGTCGTGTGTGACATGAAAAGCTGGTTGCTGTTGTTCTGTTTCCCATGAATAACAGTGGTAGAGGTCTTGGACCTGGACAGGTGTAAACTGTTGTGAACCCCGATCCAGGGTGTGGATCAAATTTATACCAATTGTTGAGAGGACTAAGTCTCGTCTTGAGACTGAACCTCTTGGTTATATCTGCTATACTATATCTATCAAAGTCATTCTTTTATTCCGCTGCTAATTTCTTTAAGACCAAAACTCTTTTAAAGTCACTTTGATAATTAAATTCGCAAGTGTTTATATTATTGTAAATCAGTAAGTTGGTTTCAAAAGTTATCAAACTTTTTTTTTGATTAACTGGGAAATAATAAATCCCTTGAGAACCCAACCAAACCCTTACTTTGATATAAATTCACTACAGTTTAGTTTAGTATTTTTTTTGGGGTTTTTAAGACAAAGTTTTAAAACAGAAATTTTAATTGGAACTCAATTCACCCCCCTGTTGAGTATCCAATCCGAACAACAATTACAAGCAAAGGATCAGGTATGTACTTCTTTGGAGAGACACATGGAACACATCATGAACTTGAGAGAGATTTAGTGGAAGCATGAAATAATATGCTACTTTACCGATATGACCAAGAATTTCAAACAAACCAACATATATAGGGCTAAAAGTTCACTTCTTTCAGAAACCACAGAACCCCATTTGATGGTGATATTCTTAGGAATACCTTATCACCAACTTCAAATAATATATCTCACAAACGATTATATATAATATGTTTTTTCAAGTTTTTTTTCCCATTATGTGTTATTGAATGACTCCAACATTATCTTCCCTTTATTTAGTTGGGTCAGGTCCCAATAGTTTTATTTCTCTAAATTCTTCCCAATATGATTTATTTTTACACATCCTACCATAGATGTATTTATAAAAAGACATATTAATTCTTGATTGAACGCTGTTGTTGTAAGAAAATTCCACCCAAGGAAGGTGTTGATCCCAACCTCCTTGGAATTCCATAGAAAATGTTCAAAAAAATAAATCCAGTGTTTTAATGGTATTATCAGGTCAACCATCAATCCATGTATGATATTCAATGTTTAATGATAGATCCATATCCATAGGTTACTAAAGGCTTCTCCAAAACATAAAGGTAAATCTCGAATCAAATCATTTATAATTTAATGTAACACTCCATGATACCTTACCACTCCTTTAATGTATAACCTGTAAATATGATAAATATATAAATCTAATATGTTTTAAATGAAGTCTGTTGAAATTTAAAAAAAAAATATTACAACTAAAATAACATTATATTCTTAGAAGTTCTTGGGATTCTAACAACGAGATCCATGGTGATGTTTTCCCATTTCTATTATAGTATTGGTAATGGTTGTAATGTCCCATTAGAATTATTTCTCTCAACCTTAGATTACCGACATACCAAGAAATCAAATAAAAACTCTACAATATCTCAATTCATTCTATTTCACCCAAAGTTATCTTTATAATCTATATACGTCTTCATACTTCTAAGATTAATAGAGAATGAACAACTATGAGCCCCATTGAACAGATCATTATTCAAATCTAGTATTGATGGAACAATTGTGTGGTTCCAAAACCATAAAATTCTAAAAAAATCATGTTTTAATTTACAAAAACTTCTCACCATATTCTATATCACTGAATCTTCCTTTTGTGACTCTTTAATCTTCATATAAATAGATGGTTGACCATTAATTTGAGAAAAATAATATATTTCACCATTCCTCTAGATTTCAAGTTATGTTTTCTAAAAAACCTTATGTAATGGATATATTTCAATCCTCATCATGAAAAAAACTATAATGATCCTTCTAACATAGAGAGTCAACCACCATGTTTGCCTTCCCGGGGTGGAAATATATTGGCTAGTCATAATCATTATTTATCTCTAACCATATTATCTACAACATATTCATATCTTACTATGTGAATATATACTTTAAAATCTTATTATATGTATATATATCAAAATTTTCAAAATAAATATAATTACTCAATATATTTAATAGAATAATTACCATTTGTTTCTCTAAATCCTTGGCTAGTTAAATTTTCTAATTAACATTTAACTATTGTGTGGAATAATCTGTCAGCATATCATTCTACATTATGAAACATCCAAATAGATAATTTGATGCATAACTATAGATTAAACACCCTTCTCCACTATAGATTATAATGAGCTTAGGAGAACTGACCAACCTTCTATTTGTCTCCTTGAAATTCTCTTCACATTTTTCTGTCCATAAGAACTTTACTCCCTTCCGAGTCAACTTAGTGAGTGTGTTAGATAATCATGAGAAATATATAAAAAATAATTAGTAATGTCCAACTAACCTAAGAATATTATTGATATCAGTTACAGTGGTTGGTCTTGGATATTTCATAATAACTTCCATCATTGAATGATCTACCTATATACCCTACCATTAGAATATATGACAATATAATCAATCATTCAGAATAAAAATTTCACACTTGGTAATTTTTTTTCTAAACTTAATCCTTCTTCAAGGCCTTAGGAATAGATCCCAAATGATTTTCAGATATTAAATTATATTTTAATATATAATAATATCATCTATAAATACTACCAAAAATATATCATTGTAATATCTAAATCAACTATTCATTAAATCCCTGAAGATAACAGGGGAATTATTAAGACCAAATGGAATCACTATAAATAAATAAATTACATGACTTGTGTGGAATGTTGTCTTTGGTATATCCTCCTTATTAGTCCTCAATTGATGATATCCATAATAATGTTCAATCTTAGAAATGTATTGATCTCTATGTAGTAGATCAAAGTGGTCATCAATATGGGGTAGAGGATACTTTTTCTTGATTGTGATCTTGTTGAGTTTCCAATAATCAATAAAGAGTTAAAACAATCCACATTTCTTAATAAAACAAAATATAGGTACACCCCAAGGTGATTACCTGAAATGAATGAATCCCCTATCAATATTATAATGGAGTTTCATATTCAGTTCATATAACTCAATCATGGCTATTTTATATAGAGTCCATGAAATAGGTATAACACCAAGTATGAGTTATATTGAAAACACAACTTCATGATTCAATTTAAGACTAGAAAAATATTTTGGACATATATAAACTAACTCACAAACAATAATAATACAATATATTTTTAATTTCAACCCTACCATCTTAGATAAACAACATTCACAAACAGAAATTAAGATCGATATAATAGACGTATTTTCCATTAGAACTTTGTATTCATCCGTTCACTAATAAATAAGCATGGTTTATTTTGGAATATGAAATATTAATTACCTTCCTTGAAAATTTATAGTTGGTATTCATAAATAATTCAAATCCATTTATAGAAAAACATCAAATTCAACTAATGGGAGAGTCAAAAGATTTGCTGGAAGCACTTTCCCACAAGCGTAAATCAGAAAGTAACTATAGAATTTAGAAGATACCATCATATCATTAATAGTTTTCAATGATAACTCAATATTGAATCATCGCTATGATTATTCAATACCCATTCTAAATTCATAAGATATAGACGAGTGGGTAGAGACATAATAAAATAAGACATTACCAGTTCTTGGGTGGATGATAAGTGTGCCTCTCACCACATTAATCTCATAACTAACTTCAATAGTTGTGATCACATGAGATTTAACTTTGTTTTTAGAAATAAGAGGTCATTATGGTTGATCATATAAAACCTTTAGATTCATGAACATATTTGATTAATTCCAATATTCCATGCATTTCAGGCATTAGAGTGTGGGTGGTGAATTAGTTTATGTCTTATTTTATACCACTTAATTGAAAAACAATTTCATCCCCTTTAAACCTTTATGGGATTTATGAAACACATTTCCAGAATAAAATAACCTTTGGTTCCATTCTAATAATTCACTTGATTTTTCTTCACACATTTATAGAATGTAGATGGATGTGATTTCATTCCACTAATATATTTATTCGAGTATTCATGAGGCTTGATATTACTTTCCTTGTCAAAACAATGGGAATGGTGGGACTATCCATATTACATTTACACCTTGAGTTCACATCAGCTAATCTATTCACATATACTAAAGTTTCTTATAGCTAATTTATTTAAGAGACTTGGTTTTGAGCCATCAAAGAATCGATCAATTTTTCTGTCATGGACAATTATAAGACCAGAGACATATCTTTCATGTCTAGTAAAATTTTCCTTATAGGTACTAATGGATACATCCTACTTTTTATTAAAATCATTTAATTCCTTATCCTTCTTTATATATAGATTATGAGGGATTTTCATATTGAGAAATATCCTCATAAATCATCCCATTCTATAGAGTCAATTTCTTTCTCTTGTATTATATTATTGATAAGGTTTCACTATTGATCTGATTCACCTTCTAAATGATAAAAAACTAGTAAATCCTTCTCATGTTCGGATAAATGTAGAACAAAAAGTATTTTCTCAATGATTTTGACCCATCGATCATCTACTAGTGTATTAGAAGACGTAATAAAAGAAGGTAGATGTTTCTTCTTGAAAGGCACAATAGTATATTTTTATCTCCTTTGATCATTTTGAATCATTATATGATTAATGACCTTATAATGCTTCATGGGAATAATAAGAAATTCTATTTTACATATCCTTCTACATTTGGTTGTGTTGGTAGATAATAAATGCATTGTAAATAATATAATTTGATAGAACAATGTCTTATGGTTCCATACATTTAATAAAACCCAATAAAGTTGTCTAATAAATAATAGTTATAGTAGTAAACCATATAATTATGAAAAATTTACCAGATCTATAAACCATGACACCATCATTTCAATCTATGGGACCATAGATTTATCTTCGATTTCCATGTCCATTAGAAAAACATTAGTATATTATAATATACTTAGAATAAGACCTTGGTTATTTATTTATTTTTTCAAATCCTAATATCCAAAATTTGAATAAACCCCACTCTAATCCCAAATTAAAAGGCCCATAATTTTTATAAGTAAATATTAAATCAGTTTAGATAAATGTTTAATATATTTCACTAATTCATTTTTGAGTACCATAAAGGTTTAGTGTATTTGGATACTAGATACACCTTATTTTTATTTTAATATATATCTTCAATATATCCCAAAAATATATTTCTATTTAGTACTGTTCAAAGTCATGAACTTCTTGAAACCATTCTTTATAACCTGGGAAAAAGAAACATAATAATTTGGGAGCTTAGATACTTAGTAAATAAAATAATAAGAGATATGAATCGATGATCACATAAAATAATAATGTATGAATAATAGTATAAGATCATTGTTGACGCTCCTTTCGTCACAGAATCTAATGTTCGGAAAAGGGAATATCTGAGCTCAAAGTGATTAATCCTTTGAAGAAACATCAAAAATCGACAAAGGGATAAAAAAGGAGAACATTGCCCATGTATCGCGCAAGTTCCCTCTTGGTCGCGCAAGTACACTTGCGCGCCGCCTCAATACTTGTGCGACTCCTCATGTTCGTGCAAGGGACTTGCGCGACATATGTCGTAACCGCCTGGTAACCGCCCAGTAACCGCCCGGGGTCTTCTTTTGCCTATAAATAGACCCTGTGGGCCCCCCATTGAAGAGGATCTTTTTTTCCAGAAACTCGGATCAAAGCTCCCGACGCCCAAGTCTCTTCTCAAAGCTTCCGGAACACTTCTAAGGTAATTTCTTACCTAGAATGGAAGATCTAAAGAGAAGAAGGAAGGCCTAAGTGTTGAAACTTATCAAACACTTGCGCGCCGACTTAATTCCTTCAATATAACTTGCGCGTCCCTCTTCTGGAAGAACCTCAAGAGGATGGTAAAGGGTTTAATAAAGAGTCGCTCAAGCATTTCAATACTGGTTGAAAATCGCGCAAGTACCCCTAATGTCGCGCAAGTATACTTGCGCGACCAATACTTGCGCGCCACTGCAGGACTTGCGCGCCTTTCAAGACTTGCGCGCCCCTATCTTTTTGGGTGCCCATCTTGCCCATTTTTACCCCTCTTAAGCCATTTCACCCTTCCTATTTAAGATTCAGTCATCAAGATACTCTTCAAAGCCATTTATGGCATGATTTCTTGATTTGACATCCTTATCTGAAAGGAATTCTGTGAAATATCTCTCAAAACCTAGTGATTTAAACATCTTTATATCACCAAAGATTGAGAGTTCATTCATTCAACCTCATCCTTTAAGATGAGAGAATCTTAACCTGGGTCTCCTTTTCAGGAATAATCCCCAGTTATAAAAACCTTTGATATGGGCATCTTCCTCAGGAGTAAGCCCCAATCAAAGTCCTCTAATCTTGGGCATCTTTCTTAAGAATAAGCCCCAACCTCAAATATGGGCATCCTCTTCAGGAGTAAGCCCCAAACCTTAGTCCCTAACCTGGGTCTCCTTTTCAGGAATAATCCCCAGTTATAAAAACCTTTGATCTGGGCATCTTTCTTAAGAATAAGCCCCAATCAAGTCCTTTAATCTTGGGCATCCTCCTCAGGAGTAAGCCCCAAACCTTAATCCCTAAACCTGGGTCTCCTTTTTAGGAATAAGACTTAGTCATAACCTTGGGCTTCCTTTTCAGGAGTAAGCCCCAAGTCCCCTAACCTAGGCTTCCTTCTCAGGAATAAGTCCTAGTCATAAATCTTGGGCATCCTTCTTAGGAGTAAGCCCCAAGTCTCTTAAAATTTCTCTTAACCAGTCATAAATTACCTTTGATTTGGGTTTCCTTTTCAGGAATAAAACCCAATCATAAGTCCCCTCCTAACTTAGGCATCCTCCTTAGGATTAAGCCCCAAGATTAGAGTATTCAAATCTCCATGAAGCACATATAACTTTGTGGACCCTGTTCTTGGATTTTCTCCCTAAAAGTAAATCCTAAACCTTCGTCTATCTGGGCAGTCATCTATACATAAGCCCCAAAACAAATTCTTATGATTGCATCTTTTTTGGCACAATTGTCTAAATTTTACCAATACCTCTTGTTTCTCACACCGAGCATGACTCACGTGAGCTTAGAGTGTAAAAGTAATTATGACATTCATCTTTGAGCCATCAATCATAAAACATCATATCCCATTACTCGAACTACGTGGGTTCTGATTCCTTTTTTAAAACAAAGGATACGTAGGTAGCCCATTTATGGGTTCGATCCCAACATTGAAATAATCTCTGTCCTTCTGAATGACGATAAACTTCAAGTGCCCCACTGAGTGGCTTTAAAACCAGCCTGGTCATCAAAATGACCAAGAGACTTTTATATAAATGTTTTGAAGGATATCATTGACCAAGAATCTCTAAACAAATATAGATGATTCTATATTAATGAAGAACCTCGAATACATATAAAAGATTCTCTAAATTTCTTGCATATTTAATCATTGATTGTTAAAACTAAAGGAAAGCTCATTTTATACTTGGTAATGTAATAAGGATTCACTAACTTAACTTAAATCTATAAAGAGAGTCCCGGAGTAGACAATAATTCCCCTCAAAAAGGTGTGATGAGTCCGACCTCCCATCCTCTCGACCAATGCAAATTCCCAAGTCTCATTAGCCCACAAGCTAATGAGCGCCTGCCTTTGGAAAGTTGGTCCAAACGGATGTGGAATCATTGGATGTTTCCGGTTCTACGAACAAACCTGTTAGAAACCGATCGGAACGTTTGAATCTCCCGTCCAGGAGGTCATCCCCGGATTCCGCGCGAAACAAAAATGGTGAACCCGATGTGAATCCTTAACCAAGTTAAAGTGATATTCTTCTTATCTGTTAGGCCCTTTGGGCCAACAAGGCAATCATTGACATATGATCATCCAAAAGATGCAGTAGCCGGATTCATCTTCCTTATGTCTGTTACATGGAACAGGCACTCTTTTTTCAAGATCTTCTACAAAAATGGCTTTCCTTAAGTTCACCCCTGTGAATACTGCTGCTGGGAATACCTCTACTGTGAGGTCTGCTGCTGTGAAAACCAATGCTGCTACTCCTGCTGGAACGTCATCCGCTCTGAGGATGACATCACCAACTCAGCGTCTTCAACGCTGTGTTTCTAATGCACTGGTTAAGGAGTACCGTCGTAACGGTACTATCCCAACTCTGGAGGCCGCTCGTCAAGCCCTCCAAGTTAACAATTCTACCTGGTCGTCCGGACAACGGCGACCAGCAATCAAGAAGCAGACGGTGCTGACTACCGTCTCCAACCGTTTCGGGTCGTTATCCCCGGAACACAATTTCCATTCACTCCCTTACTCCGAGGAAGTGAATGAGCAGGTCCCGCAGGACCTTAATTCAAAAAGACAGGAGTCCTTCTCAAGGGCTCCCATCAACAATCACCGCCAGACTCGTGCGGTAGTGCGCCCTCAACATGAAGAGGGTACCGACTCCAGGCATTCAGCTCAGGTTCTTCGAACCCGAGCATGCAAGATGAACCGCCAGAGACGAAATCCGGTTAACAATAGGCAGGTTGTCATCCCTGCCATCTCCGAAGAAGTCCACCAACCTAACATGGTGGAAAATAACGAGCAGGCATACACACCTGTTCGTTTTAATCCCGCTGTCCAGCAGACTCGTCTGGCAGCATCAAGCCGATCCCGCCAGGCAATTCCGGCGGAGTACCATAGGCAGGAACGTACACCTGCTTATACATCAGCAGTTAGTCAGCAGGCTCGTCTGACTACATATGATGGATCTCGTCAACCGCGTTTGGCGAAGTGTAATCAGCAGGCACATACACCTACTAATACTAATCAAGCCTACCAACAGTCTCGCTTGGTAGCGCACGGAGAAGTCAGTCGGAAAGTCCCGACGACAAACAGGGGGCAGACTAAACTCTCTGCCTCCACACTTGAGTACTGTCAGAATTCACTGATAGGAAAAGGAGGACAGGAGCAGGCACATACACCTACTCCAAGCCCGGAATGGACGTATATCCCTGTTCCGGCGGCTGAAGTCACCAAACATATTTTGTCAATGGTGAAAGAGCAGAATCAAATTCCTGCTCATATTCTGGATGCTTGCCAGGATATCATAACAGCTTCAGCATCATCTCAGGGACAGACACATAAATCTATCCCTAGCAGTGGAGTGACACATCAACAATTCACTCTGGAACAGACACACACATCTGTTCCAGTCCAAGAGGGTTGTGGGGCCTACTCCCCCATATCATATGGACAACCAAGTCAGGCACATACACCTGATTTGAGCGATGATCGTCAGCCTAACCTGACCATCTTTCCTGATCAGGCACATACACCTGCTCAGAGCAATCACTTTCGTCATCAAGTGGTTTCTAAAGCGAGTAAGAAGGCATCTAAGAAAAAGATCCGCCCAGCACAGTCAGGAGATCAAAGGCCAATCTGCAACCAAGCCTTGCTCGATGCTGGAGTTCTTGAAGCCCTCAGACATTTATCTGTCGGAATTCAAGATTCTACTCCCTCAGTTCCCAATAACAGGAACATTAATCCCAAAGGTCTTCAACAGACACTTCCTCATGAAGACTTTCTTCATGAAAATTCGGTCAATCTTGAAGTTTCTTCTTCAGATGAGAACCACGGGAACCCTCTGTGTGGTCAGAAGGCCAAGGAGCAAGAGATTTCATCTTTTGCTGTAACCCATCATGAAGGTCCTCCTCATGGTGATGAACTTCGCTGCGAAAGTCCTCTCCGCAGTAGTGATTCACATTGTCTCGAAAATTCTTCAGAAGACAATGTAGTGACGAGAAAGCCCTCCTATCTCGAGGCACTTGAAAACGTAAAACCAGTCATGTCTGATGCTTTACTATCGGCAGGTGAAACTCTTTCTCCATCAGAAGATAGCTTGGGGTTCAGGTTATTCTCCGAACCTTCCCTGGGTCATTCATCTTCCAGCATGAATAGTGATTCCTCTACCAATCTTGTTGAATCCGATGAAGCAACAAGGAAACACCAACTCTGGTCCAAACAGGTAGAAGAATCTTCATTTAATGATAAAGAGGAAATGCTGAACATGAGGAAAAAACTGGCAAAAGGTGAAGTACCAGTCATGTTTTGGCCTTTGGCTGATTCACAGTATGACATTCCAAAGATGTTGACGGATGATGGAATCCATGATATTCGTCTCAACATATGGAAAACTCTTTGTCAATTAAAGAAGAAGGTATTATCTTATGATGAATATGAAAATCATCTTAAGATAATAGAAGGGTTACAACGCCAGATTGATTTGGCATCTCTATCAGTCTCTCGGTATCCGAAGGCTGAAAAGCAACAGAGAACCCTTCAACATTCATGCCTTGGCGCACTAAGAAGATTGCGTCAGTTAATTTCCAATGCTCCATCTAATGTTCATATCAGAGGATGGGGTGTTCACGGAGCACTACATTTCACAGTGCTTTCCGGTCAGCAGAGCCCGCCGAAAATGGTCTCATGCAATGTTATTGCCCATGGCCGGCCACAGTCAATGGGCTTTGTTCATAATCAAAATCTTGCTCGAGATCAAGCTTCAACTAGTTCCTCTCAAAATCAAGTATATAGAGAACAGGTTGTTGAATTGCTCCTACATCAAGCAGGCGAGAATATTGCACAAGCCTCTCGTCTGGAGCAAACACGTCATCAAATGACAGAAGTTTCGGAAATCATCCAACGGTCTGTAGAACCAGGTGATAAAAGTGGATACAGGTTAATGCATCCAGCTAATTTCCGAACTAAGATTCGCAAGATCAAGAGAGATTTTAAAAAGATCTCAGACATAGCATGTCAAGAGACACCCCAGCTTGCCAGACTGGGGACTTCTCTAACCCAACCCTCAGAATCAACGAATGGGATTCGAGGAGTTGAGCGGAAGCAACAGGAACACCCCCAGTCCACCGGACTGGGGACTTTTTCAAATCTTCAATCCCTCCCTCAGAGAAAGTCAGTATTCTCTCGATTAGGGCATAAGCCTCAAGAGGAACGAAGAGCCAAGATGTCAGGAGATTCTCTCCAAGTGACGGTTCTCCAAGAAATTCCTGAGGGATCAAGTCAACGGAATGCCATGTCTTATCATGGACATAGAAGGAGACAATATCACAGAAATGCTGATAGAAAGGATTCCATGCAATATGCATCCATTAATGTCATCACTGCCGTTGCTGCTGATTCACCAGATGAGGCTCAATCAGAGGGATCAGATGAAGAGGTTCCTGCTCAAGAAGTCGCGCACACAGACCTAAATGAAGAAGGTGTGCGCACACGTAATCAAAGGCTTGCCCAAAATCTGGGTATTCCTTCAAGTAACTCACTTACCCCTCTCCGAAAAGGATCCAATAAGGGGAAAGGTAAGAATCAGGTTACTTCTCACCCTTCCTCTGAAGGAGGTCAATCGCTCTCATTAGAGAAAAGGTTTGCACAACAGGAGGAAGAGATGAAAGAATTAAAAAGGTTGAATGCAGAACTACTTCAGAGTAGTCTTCTTCTTAAGAATGCTGAAGTCCGACAGCCGAAGGAATTTGTTGTAACTACTGAGATGGATCAGGAATATCTTCCTTTATCAGTACACCCACAGAGGTCTAATCCTACGGGTCAAACGCAACAACGGTTGGCAGCACTACCATTAGTTGCAGCACCAACCTCCATGGCTGTCCAAGCTCCATTCATTGCACCTACCCAAAACCAAGTTCAACCTGACGTTTCTCAAAAGTTAATAACTACTATTGAGTCATTAACAGCTCGGTTAGAAACTATGGAAGGGAAACGGGCGCAAGTTCAACCTGAAAAGAAAGTTTACCCTGAATGGGTAGATTCAATTTCTCCTCCATCCAGTTTTGGAAACCCTATTTTCCCTACTTTCAATGGATCAGGCGACCCTGAACAACATTTGACGCATTACATGTCTTGTTGTGATCCTATTATGGGAACTCCAGAGCAACAAGAAGCAGTGAAACTCAGATGCTTCGTGCGAACCTTGCAAGGACTAGATTTTGTCTGGTATACAAGCTTGCAATCCCGGTCAGTCATCGGATGGGAGGATCTTCGTCAAAAATTCCTTCTTCAGTTCAGCTCAACTTTTCCAAAAACGACAGTTTTCGATCTTACAAACTGCAAGCAAAGGGAGAATGAAAGAGTCTCTGATTTCATTGCTCGTTGGAAGGGATTAACGTATTCCTTGAGTTTATCACTCCCTCAGGAGGAATTGTTGCCAATCTGTGTGGCAAATTTGCGTGACGAATTACGCACGCCATTGATCCCTGTGAAATACACAGGAGGGTTTCGAGACCTTACTTCAATCGCTCAACAGATTGAAGATTCCCTTATATAGGCTAAGGTTAAATCACGTATAATTCCATCAGCTCCAGGAAGAAGAATGGGTAAAGCAGAAACTGCTACAGTTATGCTTAAACAGGCACCTGTACCTATTTCTACTTCAAAACCTTCATCTTCTCGAAGAGATCCACCTCCTGAACGCCAACAACAAAGGCTGTTTCGTCCAAATGATCAAAAAGATCAACGACAAAAACAATTTGAGGATATGAAGAGTAAAACATACTCTTTCCGAAGTGAGCAAGTTCCTGGTTACTTCATTTCACCTCTGGAAAATAATTTGGTTCAATTACCAGTGCCGAAGAAACCAAACAAGGAAGGAGATGAAGACCGTCCCAATTATTGTCCCTTTCATCAAATGTTGGGACATCCCATCCAGGAGTGTTTTGTCTTTAAAGACCTCCTACAAAAGATGGTCGACTTGGGACAAGTCAAATTGAAGGGTTCTTCAGCTCATGTAGCGTGTATTACCGCTACAGATCCAGAGGAAGGAGGCGAGTGGCAGGAAGTCAAAAGCAAAACTGCGAAAAAATATGATGAATGGATGGTCAGAAAGACAATCAATCGGACCCATTCCATTTTGCGAACACAATTGAAGAAGCCAATTGTGTCTCCTACAAAAGCTGCAGTAAAGCCTCCATCAAAGGACAAATCCTCAAAAGGGCAGCACAATTCGAAGAAGAAAGAGGAATCAGGAGAAGATGAGTATGTATCAAAGCCTAAATTGTCTTTGACTCTGGCAGATTTCATGCCATCTACTTCAAAGCCACGGGCACCGTCCCACCAAACGGCACAACCTAAACAGGCTAACCAGGCAGAGTCTTTAACAGACGAAGAATTGATCTTTGGTTCTGTTAATATGATTCAATTAACAGATTCATATTCCAGTCTTGATGAGCCTGAATTCCCTGTATCAAATAAAGGAACCCGAGGAAGTTCTAGAGGTTCAGGATATAGAGGAAGACGTGGATCTTTCCGAAGCCACTACTCTAATTCTACCCCTTCTAGCACTGTATATGCAGCAGAAACTCGTGGTAGAGCCCTTCAGCGAGCTCAAAATGAACAAGCAAGTTCTTCTGCCAATGGCCAACTCAGCTTCGGCACAGTTATTTTCGAAGACCGATTAAATGTTCCATCTTCTTTATCTCAGCAAGTAAATGGATCTAATCAGTCTAATTTTCCAAAACCAAAGATGTTGCCAACTTCAATACAAGATGCATCAGCTTCCAAAGCATCTGCTTCCATGGTACCTGCTAAACCGCATATTCCTATTGGGAAACGCAGGCCTCTAGATCAAAAGTATGATATATTGAAACACTTGGCCCAAGTACCAGCCAAATTATCAATTTTGGATGCTTTGAATCTATCAAGAGATCTTCGGGAAGCACTCATCGAAGCTTTGTCAAGTCCTCAGGAGTTTGAAGCTGAAATTGCTGCAGCTGAAATTTATCACATAGAGAATAATCCTGCAGAATGCCATGCAGTGATATCTTTTACTGATAAAGATGAAGATGATGTTGTGCATGGGCACATAAAACCTTTGTACCTATCTGGAAAAGTCAATGGTATAGATGTTCGAAGAGCTTTTATTGACAATGGTTCAGGAGTCAACCTCATGCCCATTCGCACACTTCGTCGATTGGGCCTCACAGAATCTGATTTATCTCCTTCTACCATGATGTTGCAAGGATATGATAAAAATGAACAAGAACCACTGGGAGAAGTTACGCTCAGAACTCAGTTTGGAGATCTTGTTTCCAATTCGGATTTCATGATTGTTGATCAAGACTCAGCTTTCAATATCTTGTTTGGAAGACCCTGGCTACATCAGCATGCAGCTATTCCGTCATCATACCATCAATGTCTCAAATACTGTTTCGATGGTCAAGTTGGAACATTGTATGGTGATAAGGCCCCGTTCAAAACATGTGAGTCTCAATACATTGAGGCGGAATTTTATCACATGAAGGGAAGAGAAAAATCTACAATGAAGGAAATTTCCAAAGTTAATGCCCCATATGGTTTGGAAAAATTTCAATAAATCCATTTTCACATGTGAGTACAGATTATGTGTTACCTATCAGTCAAATTGAAAAAATAGGCCCAAATCAAAATACTCTTATGGAAAGATCCATAATGTCAATTACGGCAATCGAGCCAGACAACATGGGAGAAATTGGTAACTTACCAAGCAGTGATGAAAGCATAAGTGGTGACGTTTTCATTTCGTCTGCTGAAATCCAACAAGTCTATACTTCGCTAATCAGGCCAGAAGAAGTTATAGCAACACCAGAGGTGAATATTGATGTCGATTCTCAATCCATCATCTCCTCTTTGATTCCCAAAGAAGACCCTTTATCATCAATATGGTCGGAAATGGAAGCTTCTTCTTCAAAATGTGAAAATTTTGACATCTCTTATGATTATGAGAATTTCGTTTTTTCATCTACTTTGCAAGTAGAAACAGAAGAAATAACACATGATGAAGAGGAAGAGGAAGATCTTAGAGATGCTCCTCCAGCATTTGAAGAGGGTATCTCTACCACTGTGGATAAACTCAGAGAAGTAAATCTGGGTACAGAGAAAGATCCACGCCCACTTTAATTAGTGCGGCCATGAACCTTGAAGAACAAGAGATGTATATTTCTTTTCTAAAGCAAAATAAAGATATTTTTTCTTGGAATTATACAGAGATGCCTGGCCTTGATCCTGATGTTGCCACCCATCATTTGGGTTTTCCAAAAGAACATCGAGGATTCAAGCAAGCCGCGAGAAGAACACACCAAACCTATGCTTCCAAATTCGAGGCTGAAGTGGATAAGCTTATCAAAGCTAACTTCGTCAGAGAAGTTCAATATCCCAAGTGGTTGGCTAATATTGTCCCTGTAAAGAAGAAGAACAGACAAATTAGGGTTTGCATCGATTTCAGAGATCTTAATCGGTATTGTCCCAAAGATGATTTTCCAGTTCCGATTACAGAACTCTTAATTGATGCGACGGCTGGCTATGAAGTACTTTCTTTCATGGATGGGTATTCTGGATATAATCAGATCCGAATGGCCCCGGAAGATGAGGAATATACAGCCTTCAGAGCTCCTCAAGGTGTGTTTTGTTACCGGGTGATGCCCTTTGGTTTAAAGAATGCAGGTGCAACATATCAACGCGCCATGCATTGTATCTTCAAACCTTTTCTAGGGAAATTTGTTGAATGCTATGTAGATGATTTGGTGGTTAAATCCAAACAACGTTTTGATCACTTGGCTGATTTGGAAGTCATATTCCACAAGCTTCGACAACATAATTTGAAGATGAACCCCTTAAAATGTGCTTTTGGGGTAACCTCAGGAAAATTCCTCGGCTTTTTTGTACCCCATCGTGGTATTGAAGTCGATCCTTAGAAGACCAAATAAATCCTTGGTATGTCACCTCCTCGGAATTTGAAAGAATTAAGAGGACTTCAAGGACACTTAGCCTATATTCGGCATTTCATCGCCAAATTGGCAGGCAAAAGTTTACCCTTTTCCAAATTATTGAAGAAAGGAGTCACTTACCAGTGGACTGAAGAATGTCAAGAAGCATTTGATGTTCTCAAGAAATACCTTTTGAGTCCACCAGTACTCATGCCACCTGTTGAGGGTAAGCCTCTTATCCTCTATGTGACAGCTTTAGAGCGATCATTGGGTGCCTTTCTCGCTCAAAAGAATGATGCTGGGAATGAAAATAGTCTCTACTATCTCAGTAGAACTATGCTTGAAGCAGAAACCCGGTATTCAAGTATTGAAAAATGCTGCCTAGCATTAATCTTTGCAGTTCAGAAACTGAGACACTACCTGCAACATCACGAGGTCCAATTGGTATCTCGTAATAATCCACTCAAATTCATCCTTAGTCGTCCAATGCTTACAGGACGTCTGGCAAGGTGGGCGGTTATTTTACAGCAGTTCGACATCCAGTATGTGTCTCAAAAGGCAATTAAGGGCCAAGCTCTGGCTGATTTCCTGGCTGAACAGCCTTCAGTGGAAGACACGTATTCAGATATCGAACTCCCTGATGAGGAAGTTTTTTCTATTCAAGAGAGTCCTCAAACATGGGAAATGTATTTTGATGGTGCTTCTAGAAGTCCAACAGGGAAGAAAATGGAAAATCCTAAATTCAACAAAGTTGGTTTAGGAATTGTGCTCATTTCTCCAGATAAGGCAGTGTTACCTTATTCCTTTTTGTTGTGGGAAGGTGGTACCAATAATGAAGCTAAATACCAAGCTCTCATTGCAGGCTTGGAGTTAGCACTTCAAGCACAAGTGAATCACTTAAAAGTGAAAGGTGATTCAGACCTGGTAATCAAACAAATCAATGGGGATTATGCCATCAGAAAAGAAGAATTAATCCCTTTGTATGATTACGTCAGAGAGTTAATGTCGGAATTCCCTACAGAACCGACATTTTCTTATGTCCCAAGATCACAAAATGCTCAAGCTGATGCACTGGCTAATATAGCCACAGCTTTAGCAGATCCAAATTGGGACGATACAACCATCTGAATTGCCCACCGTCGTGCAATTTCACCTTATGTTCAAGTCAGAACAGAGGAAATTAATGAAATTAGTCCCATTCCTGAACCATATGGTCATACTACAGGATGGATGTCACCTATCAGGGAATACCTTCAAAATGGAACACTTCCACCTGATAGAGCCGAGAGAGAACAAATTCGGCGACGTGTGGTCAATTTTACTCTTTACGATGGTCCAAACCACCTCGAGAAAATTCTCTACAAACGTGGTTTTGATGGAGTTCTCTTCAGATGTATTGATGGTGAAGAGACAATGGCTGTCATAAAAGAAGTGCATGCAGGAGTCTGTGGTGCCCACCAGTCTGGACATAGATTGTCTGATCAAATTCGAAGGCTTGGATACCTCTGGCCTTCAATGATACAAGATTGTGTTAATTTCACAAAGAAGTGTCATTCATGCCAAGTATATTCCAACTTCATTCATCAACCTCTAGAGTTGCTTCATACAGCTAAATACTCATGGCCATTTTCTACATGGGGAATGGATGTGGTGGGACCTTACCCTTTAGCTACGGCCAAGCAGTTTAAGTACATTCTTACTGCTACTGATTTCTTTTCCAAATGGGCAGAGGCAGTACCTCTCAAAGAAGTCAGTTCTAAATGCATTGTTAGCTTCATCAAGTCTAACATCATTACTAGATTTGGTGTCCCTCATACCATATTGACGGACAACGGCACCAACTTCTGTTCTTCTGAGGTAAAGAAATTGTATCAAGAATACAACATTAAGTCCAACCATTCATCTCGATATCATGCAGCGGCTAATGGCCAGATAGAGGCCTTCAACAAGACTCTTTCAAATATACTGCAAAAGATGGTGGATAAAGATAAAAGGTCATGGCCTGATAAACTCTATCATGCTTTATGGGCTTATCGGACTACCACTCGCAATGCAACGCGGTCTACTCCATATTCATTGGTATATGGAACAGAAGCAGTCTTGACAATTGAAGTTCAATTGCCCTCACTCAGAATAGCCATTTGTGATCAATTATCAACAGATGAGCAATCCCAAAAGCGGTTGAATGAATTGGAACAGTTAGATGAAAAAAGATTGTGCACTTTGCACCACTTGGAAATCTATCAGAATCGAATAACACGAGCTTTTAACAAAAAAGTTCGTCTTCGTTCATTCATTCAGGGAGAATTGGTATTGGTTCTCAGAACACCAATGATACCAGGAAATAAGCCTCCCAAGCTTGAACCAAAATGGGAAGGACCTTATTCAATACATAAGGTCTACTCCAATGGAGCGTATTCTCTAATCTCAATGGATGGAGAACACATCACGACTCCAACTAATGCCAGATTTCTGAAGAAGTATTTTGTATAAACACAAAATATTGTTCCCAGAACCAAGACTCTTACATTTGGTTCATACAGCAATGGTCCAGTATGACCTTAAACTACAACATCGTCCAACATGACGTTAAACTGTGTCACACTTCTGTCCGAGATGACATTAAACTATAATACGTCCAACATGACGATAAACTGTACGGTCCATGCATTTGACCTTAAATTATTCGCACTTATGTCACTGCAACATGACACTAAACTGTGCAGCACCAATAGTCCTAACTACAAGACTTTAAACTGCATAGTCCCTGATTTTGTCCTACATGACAATAAACTGTATAGAAGTTCCTATATTTTTTCCGAGATGACATTAAACTATATTGTGTCCTAGCAACATGACATTAAACTGTGTGGAACTTTCATCGTCCAACATGATGTTAAACTGTGTCAGTTCCCTTATCGTCCAACATGACGTTAAACTGTCACATTGGTTACTAATATGTCCTACATGACACTAAACTGTATATGTCCGAGATGACATTAAACTATATTGTGTCCTAGCAACATGACATTAAACTGTGTGGCACTTTCATCGTCCAGCATGACATTAAACTGTAAAAAATCCCCAGAACTGATATCCTCATATTGGTTCACCTTAGTCCTAGCTACATGACTTTAAACTGTACAGCACCAGTTCGTCCTTGCTATATGACGTTAAACTATACAGCAATGGTCTCGTATGACTTTAAACTGCCTCATCCCTGGTCCATGTATATGACCATAAACTATTTGCAAATATGTCCAGCAAGACGTTAAACTGTGACGTCCTAACTACATGACACTAAACTGTATAAAAGTCCCTCACGTCCAGAAAGACATTAAACTATATAATCATCAAAAGTCCAGCATGACATTAAAACTGCACAATCCCCCTTTCGTCCAATATGACGTTAAACTATATTGTCCCCATCGTCCTAACTACATGACGCTAAACTGTACAGAAAGTCCTTGATATGTCCTACATGACATTAAACTGTGCATCGTTAAGGTTGTTATTACCTCTTGTTTCTCACACCGAGTATGACTCACGTGAGCTTAGAGCGAACATCAACCATAACACTCCCTTTGGGCCACTAACCATGTGTAAGTCCCAACAACATTTTTTTTAGATCATTTTCCACAAGAACAACTTGATCATTGATTCATTCTTTAATTGAACTACACGGACTTTGATCCTTGCCCTCCAGGCTGGGTATGTAGGCAACCTCCCAAAGGTTCAAGCCCAAAAACAATCTCTTCACATTGGTTCACCACCATCTCATATGATGATGATATGTGAAACCACCCCTGGAATCAATATCTTTACATTGATTCACTTTCGTCCTTGTTATATGACGTTAAACTATACAACACTTTTGTCCGGTACGACAATAAACTACAATATTCTTTGATTTCCTCATTTGAGAAGGAACCATTATTAACATTGATTCTTTTTCAATCATGGTTTTCATTTTCAAAAAGACTACGTACATACATGGTAATGCCTAAACTTTTTTATCTTAGGTTAAAACAATCATTGCACTAAAGTCCCCTTTCACCCTTCACATGTACGAACCAAATTTGTACAAAGGGTAGATCTAGAACTACGTGGACTTGATTCCCATCCTTATGGGATACGTAGGAACATTCAAGTGTCCCTCGAATCCAGTCCCAAGTCTTTTTGGGCCTAACCCCAAATTTCACTTTCGGTCCCTTGGCTGAAAAGTCTTCATGAAAACACACACTGTGTATTCATTATTATGGTCCGAATTCTATGACCCTAAACTAAGATCACTCATACTTTCATCCTGCACGACGTTAAACTGCATTTCAAGAACTACGTATGGCTTGATTCTCATTCTTATGAGATACGTAGTGAAGTCCAAGTTTCAATTCAGGACCCAGCCACAACATGATTATGGTTTTCATTGACCTATGTATCTCTATAGACATTGGAAAATACCCATCTTTATGTATTATAATCCTAACCTTAAATATTTTCAGATCTTCATAACCCTTTTCATGACTTCTAGTCACAAAAATGTCAAACTTCTGAGAATTCTTTTGCCTGACTATGCAGCACGTGCCCATAGGTGGCCTTGCATAAACGGTCCACATAAAAGACTTGTCAGCCAAGAGATGCTATTTATTTGACCATGCAGCCAATGCCCATAGGTGGCCCTGCATGTTTTCAACCCCCTAACGGGTTTGTTAAATAATAGTAACTTCATTCTTGGGAAGAATGCCTCTTTTGTCCTTATTTGTCTTAAACGACAGTATGTAGGGATCCGCAAAAATAGCCATCCTTAACGTATTTGTCCCATATCCTTTTTCATGATCTGAAAATATTCAAGTCTATGGTTTATTCTTCTTCCCTACGTTTGGGTCAGACCTTCGTAGGAGTGATATTCATCCAGTTCTTTGATATTCTTGTTTGGAAATATCTTCTCCATATTCAAGTACCTCTTTCCATACAACAAACTCTATGCTTTAGAAAATTTGAATCTCCATAAACTTTCACTAGCTTTTAGCACTAGGAAAGTAAATTTCTGGGAGTTCTTTTTCCTGACTATGCAGCACGTGCCCATAGGTGGCCTTGCATAAACAGTCCACATAACAGACTTGTCAGCCAAAAGATGCTATTTTATTTGACTATGCAGCCAATGCCCATAGGTGGCCCTGCATATTTCAACCCCCTAACGGGTTTTGTTAAATAATAGTAACTTCATTCTTGGAAACTACTTCTTCTAATGCCTTTTAGCTCTTTTTCATATCATTCCTCAGATTCAAATACTCTTAAGCCATAGTTTACATATTTTCTCTCATACTTGAGTATGGTAATTTGTTTTCAGATAAATTGTCAAAGAATTGTGTCAATTCTAATCCATTTCCGGTCAAAGCTATTTCGACCTTAAACATTAGCCCCTTTATGTCCGGCTTGCATGACTTTAAACTGCCCACACAAAAGACAAAGGAACTCTGAATAAAAGTCAAATTCCAGCTCACTAAATATACATTTTTGTATGATTTAGGTAATATTGAGCAGTTAAAAGGTTCAAAGTTTGTAGGGTTATTTGTAATAATCCTAGTAAAAATCAAACTATGCTTACTAAGCCCATTGGCTTAAGTAAATTTGAAGCAGGTAATGGAAGAATGCAAGTACAAATGATTGAAGACAAAAGTGTTTTTCATTAATACACAAGAGTTAGAAGGACATCCATAGACTGGAATCTCTTCTCTTTTTCAAGAATTACAGAAGATTGTCAACATAAGTCTTCATTTGATGTATAGCATCCTGAGCCTTATCAACAGTTACTTGAAGCTCGTGCACTTGACCAGCTTCACTCTTTTCAGCTTGCTGAAGTGCCTTCTTAGCATCTGCAATGGCTTTCATGCCATTCATATGAGTTTCATCCAATGATTTATTAAGCTGATCAAGTTCCCCAGTAACAGCATCTAACTTTTGTTGGAGTTGCACCTGCTGGACGACCTTTTCTTTGATTTTCTGCTTCAGATCCTTCATCTTGACAGCATAATCAGCTTCAGCCTGGGATATCGCAGCCTCAAATTCGCCTATGTTGACTGACAATTTCACTCTGGTCAAATCTTCGCGACTTGTCTGCATTTGCTCCCTCCTGAAAATAATCTGTTTCACCGCAGCACGGATCTTTTCATACCCAAAACCACCGAGTCCCATTATAACAAATTGGGATGACAATCGGGAAATTTTTGATGGTAGCTCTTCTAAAGGCACCCCCGATATGATGTTCCATATGTTGTTCCATGCCTTACGTCGTGAAAAGCTGAACGCTTTGAGCATCTCTGGATCTGATTCAACATCTTCGTCAGAAGGGGGTATGTAATCTGGAATTAACATGCTTAAGGAAGTGCCTCGTCCTACTCTTTCCCCTCTGACTTGGGCTTCTTCACTTTCAATTCCCATTGGGGCAGAGGCTGAAGCCTCATCTCCAGATCTAGCCATTACAGTTGATGGCCCTACATGATCAATTGAAAGATTTTAGTTGAATCTTAAAGGATAACAAAAGAATGGATTGTCTTGCAAATAAAGTACAATCACAAATATTGTTATCCCTTACCCAATGGTGGTTCAGCAACATGAGAAGACTTCTCCCCATCTTTCCCGGTTTCAACAGGATTTTCAAGATGGGTCTCAGGAGAGTTTATTGGATTTAGCTCTACTTGAGCTAATGTTTCTGCAATGATAGGGTTGACATCAGTGTCCACACCCTCTTCGGGCATTGGCAGTTCAGCAGCTTCTACAGAAGAAACTGCATATTATTATTTTACATCATGATTAGAAATATGTTTTGTTTTTAAAAGAAAAATTTGGGCGAAGGGTAACACTCACTCCCAAGGTCTTCTAAATCACATGACAATCTAGCATGATCATAAAATTCTTCAAAAGTCATTCCTTGATTCATCATTTCATCTAATGATACTTCAGAATCTTGGTTAGTCTCACCAGTGGGAGCATTTTCTACGTCTTCTTGCTGACTTATGTCCTGCAACCCCTGACCCTGGAAAACATCTTCAGTAGTGGGAGGGATACTGGGAATGGATGGTAGCTCTTCTCTAGGAGCAACCAAGTTAGCTTGAGTCTGTGGTTGTTCTACAGCACCCTCCACGACCTTTGAAGAAGGATCAGTCCCTTCCCTCAAGGGGGAAATTGAAGAAGCCCCTGCAATCCTCAGAAATATGAGTAACCATATGATTATGGGTATAAAATCATGATTGTTCGAAGGACTTACCACTGCTAATGAAACGTTTAGCTAAGGATTTCCTCCTTCGTTGCCTTGGCTTCTTTTGTTTTTTTGGAGTTTCAGTTTTCTCCTTTATTGGCACTTGGATTGGCGAATGAAAGGCTATGTCCAGTGCCTCATTCATGGCCTGCTGGCCTGGAGATATCTCGCCTGGTTCGCGAGGAGAATCAGCAGCAGCCCCAACAGCGGTACCACCAGGGCTATATTGTGGCGAAGGAACCCCGGTCCCTTTCTTTGCAAGCTGCAAGATGAAGAAAATAACTTCCTTAAGTAACAAAACTTCAACTGAAATCAAGTTGCAAAGAAAATAAGGAAAGAAAACTTACATCTTCAGGAGACACGTACTCTTGCCACTCATCATCTCCAGAACCACCAGCCCCCTCAGTGGTGCCACGATCAATCATTTCCTTCACCCGCCTGGTGATAGGAACCGAATTATCAGTGGCATATATGAGCATTTCCAGCTCTCTGATGTAAGCTCGCACTTCATTGGGGTTATCTCCATATTGAAGGTCTTTAGAAGCTAGAAGATATCCTATCCCAGGAAGTTGTAGGCCCTCACACAAATCCAGCCAGGCGGTCTCAGTATCACAGTATAAGCTCTACCATAGCTGAACAGCCTCTGGTCTTAGATATAAAGGCTGTGAGGAAGGTCCTACAATTTTTGATTTTAATTTCTTCCCGACTCCTGCAACTACAGATAGAGAATAAGAAAGTGAGACTTATTACTTTATAAAGTAGCAGTGATTGAAATTATTACAATCAAATAACTCACCAGGAGTTGATGGAGTGGGTATTTTAACTCTGGCCGGAGGATTATATCGGGCACGAAACCGCTTTGCTGCCGGTTGTGCCTCATCATCCCCATCATGATAATCCGAGGAATCAGTTCTAGAGGAGGAGTCTGTTGAACCTATTTCAGGAGGAGAGGCATCACCTTCATGAGGAAGAGTTTCTTTCTCTACAGTCCTCTTCCTCTTTCCCACTTGATATACAGGGTGATTCAATATCCCTTTAGGGTATGATGCTATCCAGTGTTCGGCATAAAATGTAGTCAGATAATGTGCCGCTTTTTCAACTGGTAGATCAAATACTGCCCCAGTCTTCTCTCTTGATGTCAGCAACCATAGTTGTCGAGCAACCATCGGATGTTGATCTAACCTGACATGCACTGGAGGGGATACAACAATCTGTTGTAAACATTTGAATTGGCGTGCAAATCTATATGGAGCATAGGCCTCGCATATGATTTCTCCATCAATCCTGGCTACTAACATGCCATCCCTGCAAGCTAGCATGTATGCCCTCAAATCCAAAGGGGCTTTCCCATCATCAACAAACCGCCCAGATGGCGGACTTCCATAAGGAAAGAAGTTGAATTCCTTATACATGCTTAGTCTTACTTTTATGTCATAACCATTGACATCTAATGGAGCAATTCCAGAGAATGCTTGCACTGACGGTCTGAAAGAACTTCCAGGAATTTGTAATCCATTCTGTACATTGTAAGTCCTGAAGTGAGTGGTGATCCATCCCCACAAAACCTGGAATGGTCCCACTATTCTTAAAGGAGATTTACCATGGAAGACATGAAGTAAACTCCTGTGAATCTTTGCTAAAATGGGTGTAGCTAACCCAACCATTTTTCCCTCAGCCAACTTGGCCGCAATGACGAAGGTCCCTGGCCTAACGCCTCCCTTCGAATCCCTGACCGACAAGAGATAAATACTGAGCCACATTACCAAGAAACCCGCCAGACGAGTTTTCTTTGGAATTCTTTGATTCACTTCATAGCCCCATTTTTCAAACTCTCCTGCTTCTAGAGTTGGCCAGAATGTGCCAGGAGCTCCTCTCTTCTCAGGTTTTGGACAAGTGGTAGGACGTCTGGGCCGGGTATCCTTGGATTTCTTTTTCTTGGATCCTTTTTCCTTTGGCTCTATCCCTTTCTTCTCAGTAAGAAACACATTCATCCATTCTTCCGGATGGATATCTTTTCTGAAATGAGTTAATGAGGTCTCTGAACTCTTGAGCTTGTGAAAGATTTTGAATAATTCTCGAGCCAAAGCAGGAGTCTTCTCTGGATCATTCCAAGTCACCTTGGGAGGAATGAATTCATCATACATATCGCCCAAGATTGGAGCTCCTGAAATCTTGTGGACATCCCACAAACTGATACCTACTTCTCCATGAGTCAAGTGGAAAGAATTAGTCGCTGGACTCCAATGGCTGAGTATCTCTGGCACGAAGATATCATGTCTGTAAATATATGTTTGCCCAACCCAAACAGCCTCATATATTGCAGCTCTCTTCAGATCCTCAATAAACTCTGCGCAAGTCTGTCGCACCTAGTATACCCACATCCAAGTTGGTTTCACACCTCCCCCAGGACGGAAATCCCAACTTTTCTTCCAGCATTTGGATTGATCCATCTGAGCATTTCGGAAGATTGAAGGATGACAATGTGGTTGAAGCTCAGGTGTATGTTTTTTCAGATCTGGTGTGCAAGGGCTATGATGCATCACATAAGCCTTCTCCACTGTTCCAGCAGTTTGAAATGATCCTCCGCCTGAGATATTTGCTGAAGCAAAATTGGTATAATTCTGAAACCAAGAAAATGGAAGATAATTCTTTACTTCCGGAATAATGAATTCTTGCAGATGACCATGACCATACAAAGGTAGATAAGTGCAGAGAGGAAAGTCGCAATGATATTTCTTCAGATACTTAGCCAAATCTGGAAGAGTGCTGTTTTTGACAGTATAGTAATCAGGGCCAATGATATTCATCATATCATCTATCCGCTTGCTAGCCAGTTCATCAATTAATCTAGGTCTAAGAGCCATTTAATCTGCACAGGAGTTGAATGAATTAAACTCTTAAATGGGTTTTATTTTTCATAAAATTTGTGAAAAGAATTTGAAAAAATGGCCAAGGCATTAAGGCGCGCAAGTACGGAGATGTCGCGCAAGTGATACATGGCCGTGCAAGTATTTGTCGCGCAAGTATGTGCCGCGCAAGCCTTATTACCTTGAGAGTAGCGCGGCTGCGAAGAAATAGTGAAAACAAGAGACTTGCACGGCAAGGAAGACTTGCGCGGCGAGAGCTCGAGAAATCCGGAACTTCAGATGCCATCTACGGCCGGAAGCGGTATATTTATAGGCCAGGGGGCCTATCTGCGCGCCGCACCCAGAGCGCTCAAAGCCTGCGCGACGCAGACTTGCGCGCTACCCACTGACGCTGAAAGACTTGCGCGCCCTCCCTTTTCCTTTTGAGGAATTCAATTTCCTCAGAGTCAAAATCCTCATTTTCTCTCCGGATCCAACTCTGAGGGGGGACTTTTGTTGACGCTCCTTTCGTCACAGAATCTAAAGTTCGGAAAAGGGAATATCTGAGCTCAAAGTGATTAATCCTTTGAAGAAACATCAAAAATCGACAAAGGGATAAAAAAGGAGAACATTGCCCATGTATCGCGCAAGTTCCCTCTTGGTCGCGCAAGTACACTTGCGCGCCGCCTCAATAATTGCGCGACTCCTCATGTTCGTGCAAGGGACTTGCGCGACATATGTGGTAACCGCCTGGTAACCTCCCAGTAACCGCCCGGGGTCTTCTTTTGCCTATAAATAGACCCTGTGGGCCCCCCATTGAAGAGGATCTTTTTTTCCAGAAACTCGGATCAAAGCTCCCGACGCCCAAGTCTCTTCTCAAAGCTTCCGGAACACTTCTAAGGTAATTTCTTACCTAGAATGGAAGATCTAAAGAGAAGAAGGAAGGCCTAAGTGTTGAAACTTATCAAACACTTGTGCGCCGACTTAATTCCTTCAATATAACTTGCGCGTCCCTCTTCTGGAAGAACCTCAAGAGGATGGTAAATGGTTTAATAAAGAGTCGCTCAAGCATTTCAATACTGGTTGAAAATCGTGCAAGTACCCCTAATGTCGCGCAAGTATACTTGCGCGACCAATACTTGCGCGCCGCTGCAGGACTTGCGCGCCTTTCAAGACTTGCACGCCCCTATCTTTTTGGGTGCCTATCTTGCCCATTTTTACCCCTCTTAAGCGATTTCACCCTTCCTATTTAAGATTCAGTCTTCAAGATACTCTTCAAAGCCATTTATGGCATGATTTCTTGATTTTACATCCTTATCTGAATGGAATTCTGTGAAATATCTCTCAAAACCTAGTGATTTAAACATCTTTATATCACCAAAGATTGAGAGTTCATTCATTCAACCTCATCATTTAAGATGAGAGAATCTTAACCTGGGTCTCCTTTTCAGGAATAATCCCCAGTTATAAAAACCTTTGATATGGGCATCTTCCTCAGGAGTAAGCCCCAATCAAAGTCCTCTAATCTTGGGCATCTTTCTTAAGAATAAGCCCCAACCTCAAATATGGGCATCCTCTTCAGGAGTAAGCCCCAAACCTTAGTCCCTAACCTGGGTCTCCTTTTCAGGAATAATCCCCAGTTATAAAAACCTTTGATCTGGGCATCTTTCTTAAGAATAAGCCCCAATCAAGTCCTTTAATCTTGGGCATCCTCCTCAGGAGTAAGCCCCAAACCTTAATCCCTAAGCCTGGGTCTCCTTTTCAGGAATAAGACTTAGTCATAACCTTGGGCTTCCTTTTCAGGAGTAAGCCCCAAGTCCCCTAACCTAGGCTTCCTTCTCAGGAATAAGTCCTAGTCATAAATCTTGGGCATCCTTCTTAGGAGTAAGCCCCAAGTCACTTAAAATTTCTCTTAACCAGTCATAAATTACCTTTGATTTGGGTTTCCTTTTCAGGAATAAAACCCAATCATAAGTCCCCTCATAACTTAGGCATCCTCCTTAGGAGTAAGCCCCAAGATTAGAGTATTCAAATCTCCATGAAGCACATATAACTTTGTGGACCCTGTTCTTGGATTTTCTCCCTAAAAGTAAATCCTAAACCTTCGTCTATCTGGGCAGTCATCTATACATAAGCCCCAAAACAAATTCTTATGATTGCATCTTTTTTGGCACAATTGTCTAAATTTTACCAATACCTCTTGTTTCTCACACCGAGCATGACTCACGTGAGCTTAGAGTGTAAAAGTAATTATGACATTCATCTTTGAGCCATCAATCATAAAACATCATATCCCATTACTCGAACTACGTGGGTTCTGATTCCTTTTTTAAAACAAAGGATACGTAGGTAGCCCATTTATGGGTTCGATCCCAACATTGAAATAATCTCTGTCCTTCTGAATGACGATAAACTTCAAGTGCCCCACTGAGTGGCTTTAAAACCAGCCTGGTCATCAAAATGACCAAGAGACTTTTATATAAATGTTTTGAAGGATATCATTGACCAAGAATCTCTAAAGAAATATAGATGATTCTATATTGATGAAGAACCTCGAATACATATAAAAGATTCTCTAAATTTCTTGCATATTTAATCATTGATTGTTAAAACTAAAGGAAAGCTCATTTTATACTTGGTAATGTAATAAGGATTCACGAACATAACTTAAATCTATAAAGAGAGTCCCGGAGTAGACAATAATTCCCCTAAAAAAGGTGTGATGAGTCCGACCTCCCATCCTCTCGACCAATGCAAATTCCCAAGCCTCATTAGCCCACAAGCTAATGAGCGCCTGCCTTTGGAAAGTAGGTCCAAACGGATGTGGAATCATTGGATGTTTCCGGTTCTACGAACAAACCCGTTAGAAACCGATCGGAACGTTTGAATCTCCCGTCCAGGAGGTCATCCCCGGATTCCGTGCGAAACAATCATGAAAATAGATTATAATGTCATTATACATTCCTTAAAATATCATAAACACGATTAATGAAATAAATATTTATTATTTCAATATACTTGTATCATAAGTGTGATAAAATTTCATAAATAAATCAGGAACCATCTGTTCATTTCCTAGAACTATGGAAACATCATAAGTGTATAAACTATTTCATAAGTCTAGGATAAATACTATGACCATAAAATCATAAAATATCAAGAATAAAAACCTATTTAACATATTTGATCAGTAATATTGACTTGTTTCCCATATCAAATCATTCATATCTACTTGTTACCCATAACAGATTGAGAACATCGACTTGTTTCCCATAATTATCTCATGAGATAAAATACTGTACCAAATGAATAAGAGGGATTTATAAATATGGTATCACTGATAAAATAATGAAAATAGTACACATGTTTGAAATAATATCATAATAACATTAATCTGTCATCACGTCATAACCCCTGAAAAAAAATGAGTTTCATAATAATTTCTTTAGTTCAATATAGCATAACCAATGAAAATTAATGGGTTTCATGAACATATCATAATTTTAATCCTAAACCATGAAGATACAAAGTAAAGACAATATTATTGTATCATATACCCAATAATACATAATTATTATCAATGTATGTTATCAAAAATTTGAATTCCATTTAAATATTCACTTAAATATTTCCTGAGGAAAATACACTTTTCATTTTGAAATAACTTATTTAAAATAAAAATTTACCAAATATAAATAGAAAAATTATATTTTAAAATAACCATAATAAATTTTAAAGCATTTTTCAAATTATTTATCATTCATTATGGTATAAAATTAATTTTATACCACATAAGTTAAAAGAGAATAGTCCTTTCACACTTTTGTTAATAGTAAAAAACCACTTTCTTGAAAAAATAAAACAAGATTAGTTTTAATTTTTTTTATAAAAAAAACATGGGTAAAAAAGAATATATAAATTTATATTACAGTGATAAAAAACTTATGTAAAACATTTTTAGAAAAAATGAATTTAAAAGATGAATGATTTTTGACCGAGGAGAGGAATAAAGTCGGTTTTCCTTAAAAAAATATTTTTGGTATATTGAGTACTGAAGGTCAGTAAAATGAAAATAAACAATGTAATTATTAGAAATAGAAAGTTTATTATAAAATTAATGGTATTTATTAGAGAATTATGATAAAATTTACTCAATGTGAATTTAATAATAAACAATCCCAATTAAAATTGGATTGAAACATAAATCCCTTAACCCAAATATCATTCTTCATTATACGCGGTGGAAGACACTATATAATAAATATATACTTTTTAACATATATTATAGAATATTATTCATATAAATAATAACATTTAGGTTTTTTCTATGACATCTTACCACATATTTATGAATATTTTTTTATTTGAATCACTGTTTTCTGTGATAACTGCTTCATTTTTCATGAAAGTTTGGGTACGACAGTCTTAGTCTTTTGTTCCTTAATCATGATTAAATAATGTCAATAATTTTTATTATAGTATAAATATCATATATTTTAATTACAGATATATTTAAAGTCATCTATAAAATTTATAAATACAAAAATGAATAACAACACTCATGTAGAGGGAAGGGCATACGTATGGATAAACATTGTTTTCAATTTTTGACGGACAAAATAAAAGAAAGATAAATAATAAATCATCATTAAAAAATAAATATCATTTAATATAAATCATATATATTAATTAAATCTATCATTATTACCATCCATGTAAATTTTTGATCCAAAATGGATCACATCGCTTTGTGGAGGTGGTAGTCCACACGTACGCACAAATAATGTTATCATGTTCTAATGTTTTGAATGTTAAGAAAGTAGATATGATCTTATCATTGAATAATATTAATTAAGTTAGTAATATCACATTCACACACAAATATATATATATATATTCAACCCATCACAATACTCATCCATGAAATATGGTAATAAAAAATTAATTGTATTGATAAGTGGTGACAGTTATCCATATGTATGCATGAGAAATACATTCAATACCCATTTGATGATAAAGAGGGTGAATAATGGTGTTTTTATAATAAAATAATTTATTAGTATGATTACTATTTTTAATTTATTATTTTATCATAAATATAACAAATATGTAGAAGGTAAATGAAGAATTAAAAAGGAAGTGATCCGTTAATGAAATTACCTCTTCTCTGAAACAACTCCATTAGATCACCTCTTAAGGATCATATGGTTTGTATTTTGGGTAGAAAATAAAATATAAAATTCTTATATTGTTGATTAGAAGGATATTTTTAGGTTATTTTTGATCTATATGGCTCAATGTTGTGTAAAGAAGATAATGGAGGGGATGACTATTATAATTTAGGGGAGGGGAACTCTTGGGATTTTTTAAAATATTAAAATATAATAAAGTAATTCTCTAGAAAAATACTTCCAAATTTATAGGTATTAAAATATAAGTTATTATGGGGTTTCAATCCCTTTAAACAATAAAATTTGGATATATTTTTGCAGTTTTTTACAACTTATCTTTTTTGTTTAACCCCTTAGTTAATCGATTTTTAACCTTAACAATGATAATTCCATTTTCAATCACAAAATGTGACTTTTTACATATAATTTTATAATTGTATCATATATGACCAAGAAATGATACTTTAAACAATATATTTTCTAATTTGTCATATTTTTGGATTTATATGTTTTAAAAATATTTTAAAACATATATTATTTTCCATAATATCATTAATGTCAATTTTGACACTATTCATTTATGTTTACATAAAAGGCATAAATAGGAAGTATGAATTATAATATAATACTTTAAAATATTACTAATATATCAAAATAATATATAAAAATCATGGAACACTAAAATTCATTCAAAAAATTTCACATTTAATATTTTTTAAATTATTAACTCTATATTATTTTAATTGATGAAATATTACACCGGGGTAAAATAAGTATTTATGGTAATTTAAAAAATTATTAAAATTATAAATAAATTCATATCATGAAAATACATTTATTATAATAATAATAAAAATTTATCTTCATTTATAACTTTCTTTTTTCTTATGTGGGAATATAATTGATATTTAAAATTAAGAGAGTGACATTTTGAGTTTTTATTTGTTTTAAATAATACATAGCTCATTTTCATGGACAATTGTACATTAAAAAACTATATTTCAAGAATATGTTTATAAGGGTACAATTAAATTCCTCTAATAATAATTAGGATGAAATATTTTGGTCTTATTACTTAGTTTTAACCTAGATTTACATGATTTCTCCTACCAATGTGATAAAATTTACCACAATTTCAATACATATTGACCCAAAAGAAAATAATCATATTAAACAAATTTGAACATTATTATTCAAAATATTAATTTTTTTTCAGGATTCAATTTGTATAAGTGGAAAAATTAAAATTTAAAAATTATCACACATAACATGGAGAAAACTGTTTTTAGAAAAATACTGTTTGAAGCATAAAACTAGATTTATTATTATCTCATCCATAGTAAAAATATTGGAATAATTTTAAGATATTTTTTATTATATAATATATAAATTTCAATAAGTAATTCACCAATAGTGATAAATTTAATTCCTTCAGATAAAAATATATCACCCACATAATTAAATTATTTTTTCAGAATTTTTTTTTTAAAACAATTTTTTTTATTTTTAATTAATTGATAATAAATGTATTCATTTTTATTTATATGTAAACCATATTTTTTAAAAAATTAGTAATTACTTTTTATACCCACCAATCTAATGGCTTGGCGATAACCGCTACACTAAATAATAATATTTAGTAGTGCATTGTGATTAATTTAAACATAGTATTGTGTGTAACAAAAGCTATAAAAACAATTTACAGTGAAATATTTCATAAAAAATTATGGTCTTACAAATGGTGAATTTATAATCTTATAATTTCTAGAATATATTTTGATACTAAATTATGAATTATTTGTTAAAACCATAGGCAACTAAAACTCTTTAAGAATATACCTCTCAATGACTTTTTCTTTAGGCTAAGGTGGAATGAAATATTCTTGGTGATCCACTAGGTCCCTATTGTATACCATTATCAATTTATTTTTTATATTAAATATATTTTTTAAAATTTTAAGTATTAATAGTTCCATGTTTTCATATTATTTTCTAGTTTTTAGGCATAGAAAAAAATCCAGCCAAATTTTACATATATGATTTTTTAGGTTTTTTTCTTGAAAAATAGTGGATGTTTTTTATCAAAATTTTCTTATGGTTCATTTTCCCTAACATTGTCCCTCATGTAATCCCCACAAATAACCGTAAAATATTATTGGTTGTTGCTCACCGATCTAAAAAAATTAATTATTTATGCCTCAGATAGAACTAGTATAATTTTAATTAGTGTCAATCCAAAAAGAAATAATCATAATATGTTTGAGAGCCTAAGAGAAAGAACATAAAAAAAAGAAAAACAAAAAGTGAAAAAAATATTGACAAATAATGATCAACATCAAAAATGGTGAGTGAATAAAAATGATTTAAACATGAAGAGATATTTCAGGAAGTAATTAGACTATGATAATGATTAATGATCAAATAATGGAAGGGAATTTGGATTTCCTATTTTCCAATATCTCTTTTATTTTTTTGATTATGTAAACAATGTATTGAACCAACATCCCTAGAAAATTTTACTTAGTAACTTTATAATAAAGAAGAAAATTGAAAGTCATATTCTAAAACTTTACAATAGAGAAACTCAATAGTATTTAAGGAATGTGTGGATGAATGACCAAGACTGAACTATCATTTAGATTTGGTGGGATTTTCCTCAATTGATATCAAAATTTCTTTCCAAAATATTTAAAAATAAATACTCTTTTTAATATTTTGGAAAATTTGTAAAATAAAAACTCACATTAATTCATGAATATTGAAAACACTAATTTTAGAGAGAAATATAATAAGGAATGTTTTCTAGAAAAGAAAATATTGTTCTATCAATGCGAAATAAAATAAATAAATAAATATTATTTTCCAATATTTTTTATTCAAAAAAACACGACAGAAACAACAATTTCACATAATTAATTCATTCAAATAGAAGTACAAGAAGAATATTAATAACTAATAGAAGTAGAATAGGTTATTGTATAGGAATAAAA
This sequence comes from Viscum album, assembly GCA_963277665.1. Lineage (NCBI taxonomy): Eukaryota > Viridiplantae > Streptophyta > Magnoliopsida > Santalales > Viscaceae > Viscum > Viscum album. The sequence continues at coordinate 491,098,757 of OY728122.1, forward strand.
TATACTCTATTGGGTCATTTTCATTCTCTCAAATCTCCCTTTCCAAAACCAGGTTTTACGTTTTATATGTCTCATCCGCCATTGTATTCGATCTTACATTAGTTTATGATTTCATATTTAGCCTTATTCATGGAAGAATCCCTTTATTTTAATAAAATATACATTGAAATTCATGTTTTGAGGTCATATTTAGCATCTCTATACAAATCCCACGAGTCACCACATGGTGTTCCAATCACTATTCATATTACTCCTCACGTGTAATGAGATGAACCTTAATAAAATAATTCTCCTTTACTTGTTAAAAAGATTCAAACATTTTGTGATAAACCTAAAGAATACTCCATAATATAAAGATGTTTTATGTCTATATCCCTAGCTTTGAGATCAGCTATCGTTTTACTAATTATTTTAAATTTTAATTTTATGACTCATATCCCAAAAATTCTTGAAAAGATGAAAAGATTGTAAAAAAACAAATAATTGAAATCCTGGTAAAAAAAAAAGACTTCTAAAATTTGAATGAATTTTTAAACATATAAATTTGTTCCAACCCTTGATTTTGAAAATTAAATAACGTAATATTGACAGATTGTTTTTCAAGAACAACCCAATTTCATAATTTCTTCAAAATGATATTTCAATTAAACTCCTATAAAATAAAAAAATATATAGTTTCTTAAAGCATATAAAATTTAATAAAAACAACCTTTAAGCACTTAATAACTAAAATCACTCATTATCATAAAAATATTAAATAAATTACATATCCAACAATCGATTAACCAGTCATCATAAATTAATAAAATGACATATCATTTTGACATAAAACACTCAATTATGTCCTCAAAATGATGTGGTAATGTGCATAAAAAACAAGATACATAAATAGGGTACTTTATCTTTTTATTTCATAGAGAAAAACTTGTTTAACCAAATATTAATTTTCTATAATATTAGTATCTAATTTCTATTAACAACACTCCCTTGGAATATATTATTTAGGGAAAACATTGGCACTCCCACTAACCTTTTATAGGAACAAAACTCCCATTCATTACTAATGAAATAAGATCTCCTATAGACTCATTAAAATGCCTCATAATTATTTTTTTATTTGGAATAAATCCTCCCACTATGTATTATGGAGTTATGTTCTTATACAAAATTTTATTGATATTGGGCCTCAATTTTAATGAAGTATATCATTCTAAAACTATCTATTATAGAGGAATGATCCCTTTCTTGATGAACTCTCTCATCTCTATGATAATTAAAATATAAACTATTATTATTTTGATGATTTTTATGAGTATCCTTAAAAAAATTATTTTCAATGTTATAGATTCATATCCAACAATGTAGAATCATTTTTCACACTTTAACTTATATGAGTGCCGATTTTCTGAATGGGTTTGACCACTAGGTTAAGTTTGTATTTTACTATTTTTAATCTATATCCCTAAATGTATTATGGAATAATTGTAGGAATCAAGATCAATTATGTATTGGTTAATATATTCTCTATATTAATCTAATCATAGTTGTTTATCCTCATGTGAAGTTGATTCCCTACATCAATTTTACATTAATTAATAAATTTAAGGAATTTTATATACACATAATAAAATATAAATTTCTATATATATTGATTTCATTAGTAAAAGTGATGAGGTATGAGAATTCCCCCAATGAGTCTTTTGAATTTAATTCATTATTTACTTCCAACATAGGATTTTTCAATTCAATTATATATTCAATCAATTAGTTATATTTATTTTACCACAAAAAACGATGACCTTTTATTTTCACTCATGAAATAAATTCACTTTTATATAAACTAGATAGATAAATAAAATTAAGGTTATAATAAACATATAATAATAGTTTATTAATATTAGAAATATTCTGTTGTGAAATATGAAATTATAATCATCCAAAATTAATTCATAAATACTGACTCCATTAATACCTTGAATATCCACCTCATATCTCATAATATTTAATAATATAAATTGTACCTATACACAAATAAAATACATGAGTAAATAAATATATATAATATTTCTATTTTATAAATATAAAATATTCATTTAATAAAAAATTTACCAAAATATTCCCCTTTATTCTTCACTAAATTACTGTCATTCTTCAGATATCTTTAATTTTCATATGGGAAAAAATTTACTAATCATGTAAAACGCTAAAAAATATTTTCTTTATTACAATAAAGTGACTTAAAACCATTTATCATTAAATATTGATGTTAGTGTTTTTATTCTTTTCATTAAATTAAAGAACCAATGAATTATTTTTATTCATATTTTTATACTCCCAGGGGATCATTTTTAAAAGATATATAATTGATTTATAATTTTTTTTATGTAAATAAAACATGAAAATATTTATAGAAGAAATTATAAAATGATATTCATGGACTTATCATTGATTATATTGTATCAAAATTCTATAAACATTCAATGTAACCAATCTTCTTTAGTACATCAGGTTCATAAGGGACTCTCAAGTAACACTCTATTATGACCCAACCAAATATTTATTTAGACAGTGGCTTCATATGATATCATGAATTCCTCCCTGAATACTAAAGGCTCTCAATTAATAATGAAATACCTAAATTATAATGGGGGTGAGTATTCCCTAAAATATAAAATATAATTTCTATGTCCAAATATACCAAAATCATGGCATGAAACATATATATAAAAAACATAGATGAAACCCATATGCATAAAACATGTATCTAAGAGGGAATCCCACATTCCATAATATCAAATTAAATTATCCAAAATGATGTATCCATTAGAAAATTATAGTAGAAAAATAATAGACCTAATATACATCATAAATAGGATATAATACACAAGTTAGTTGGACCTAACACTGGTGGCTCATTTCAAGTCTTGATAACCATCAATGGTTTCCTTCGATAGATTTTTCTTCAACTCATGGGGCATTCATGATCACGCAATGGTCGGTATACTCTATAGTTTCCATATTATGATTATATTTTACTCAGAAGAGTATTTCATTATTTTTGGGTCTAGAGTCTCGATCAGATTTAATAGAATCTATTTTCACCTCCTTTGGTGGTCCTTTGATTTTCATATGAAGTGGGATACTTCCTCCACCACAATATGGGTAATTTTACCTGAACTCCCATTACCTTTTCAAAATACATCTATCTTACATTTTCAAGGAAACCAGGTCAGACTGTATATGTGTTCTGATAGATGAAAAAATGTTGTTTCCCACTTGGTTTCCATCATACATGTGTTAAAGAATATGTCTCTAAGCCACTGGTGGAGTGGGTTTGGATCATTGTTAGAAAAAATTTTAGATGCAAACAAGTGGTGGTATTTGAATCCAATATAAATTTGTATCTTTCTTATAGGCATATGGTCCATCTCACTATAATTTGTAGATGAGGCTGTAAATAAAATTAGGGGTTCCCTGAGTCAATGATACACAATATGGGTTCTACAGAAACTTCGAACAATCTAGCAGTGTCCTAGATAGGTGTGGGTGGACAACTCTTTGGTGCTCTATTTTAGAAAGAGTCAAGATCCAAGGAGGTTAATTTGAAGATCATTTAAATTTTAAAATTACTTAGGTCTGATCTGGGTGAACAAAATTCAAATGCACCAACCTCTGTAGGGGTAGTTGAAACTACGTGGGATGGTGTTGATGGTCCCATTGAACTAAGGTCTAACTTTAGAGCTCTGAAATCTCTCAAGGATCATAATAATGGTATGAAGATAAAAATGAAATGGGGGATATGGGGGTGTGTAGTTTCGAGTCCTTGAGAATTAGATTGTATCCTCAATCTCATATGAAGGCTGCGAAACCAAGAAACAATCGTAATCACGAGGTTTTGTTTAGGAAGATAGCTGAGCGGCGAAGTTTTGATATTTTTAAAGATTTTTCACATCAGGATACTCTAACTGATCATGGGTTTGAAGGATCAAGACCAACATTCCATGTTAAAGGAAAGACTAGAAAATCATCAAAATTAGTAACCATTTTGATAGATTGGATATTGGGGTTTGATTTAAGACCAAGAAGGCCCCCACAAGTAAGGAATTACATTCAAGTAAATGAATATATGAGGAAAACATCGTTGAGAAAATTCATAATTACATATCAAATGAAATTATAGGAGGATGGAAAATAAGATGATTTTATAACTTTGAATAAGAAGAAGCGGAAAATATGAATCGAGATTCATGGAGTTTCATTTTAACTAATCGAAATAAAAGAAAATTCCACAAGGAAAAATCACATATACCAAAACCAATGGATACTGGATATGTTAAAAATAAATATAAAATAAAATGAGACGGATTGTGCGCTTGATGGTATTCATGATTTGTAGGGAAAAAATGAAGTAGCGAATCCTAAATTCGGAAAGGTTATGGATGTCAAGGCTAAAGGTGGAACAACTAGTCGGTGGTGGGAGAAAGGTGAAATAGATTTCATTAAGAGTAAAAAACTGGAGCTTTTTATCCACTTTGAGTAAGAAATGGTGGATGATTTTATTTTGACCAATGATACACCAAAGGAGGTTGATGGGATAATGGGAAGGAGGACTTTTTGGACACAAATAACGAGAAGAGTGAATGCATTTCAAAGAAATACCTTATACTGATATGGGGATTCAATGAAGGGAAGATAAATAATTAGTAGTACATTTATAGAAATGGATTTGGTTTAAATCAAATTAATATCATACAAATAATCCACCTCTAATATAATACTCATCCTAATATATGTGTCTCACTCTCTATAGAATTGTTGTCATAAATAAAATATAAATTATACACTTATAGATTGAAACTCATATCATGCACTTATATATTGGGTGAGTCCAATTACTAAGTAGGATTCACACACTCACCTTGATACACTAATTTCTAGTGATCAAGTGGTTGTGCATGAAAATATTGGGAGATGTTAAATCATAGATATATGATGATTACCCACCCAAAACCATAAAATATGAATGATTATAAAATTAATACAGTCATTACTTCATGTTAAAATGACACTAAACTATATTGTATAATCTAAAACAACCCAAATTAGTATTAGACCATCTTTCCAATCATTAAGGGATCGTATTCCCTCATAACCCATTGAGGTATACCCCATAACATCTCTTCTCACACAGATGTAAACACAAAAGGGGTCACATTTAATCGATGGAGTCCCATTTATATGAGTACCACTTAACCTAATAGTCATCTCACTAACCACAAATAACCAAAACTCTAGTATCAAGTGAAATAATAAAAGAATCAATAAATAAGACAATGGTAAATCTAAGAGGGCCCAATAACCAACAAAATTTTTAAATAATAATGAAACAAAAATGGGTAGTTAAAATGGACTAAAGCATCAAATATCAACTGAAAACAATACTAAGATAAAAGAAATAAGAGAAATAAATAAGGTTACCTAACCACATGATATTTAATAACTACAATCTCATGCATTTATCCGTATTATCTCATCAGTCCTTTGTAATGAAATATACTAGAATACCCATAGATCACATTTGGATATTCCTTATATAGTATATGTTTTATTAAGGGCTATATTACACTACATGATGAAAAATAGTAGACTTGAAATAGTTCCTTTTGACCGTATAACATCATTTCCATTAATAAAAAAATTTCATAACGTGTCCATGGTCTTACCTCAGGTAGATCAATGAAATAACTTTCTTCATCTCTCTTATATGAATCTTGTAATGTCCTCCCTAGGATTAACCACCATCCATCCAAGTGTCTCATTATCCATCACTCCTTTTTTGGACACCCATGGGAATTATTATATCTATATAAAGTTTGATACCATCTATGAAAATCAAATAGTGCATGCATCCTCATAAATAAAACTTTTAAACTCTTCAAGTCCAATATTGATCCATGAGGTCATACTAGATATCACATCCATAATAGTTTTATCCCAATAAATACTATTACAAAAGAAGTATTGATATCTACCAAGATATAAACCAATTTTCACAAATTTATACTAGAATAGGGTGATACAACTTATATGAAACCTGCCTTTATCACCTTGAAATTTTTAGGAAATGTTTCTCTTTAAAAAACATGATTTCTTAGATAACATGTGTTACAAGAAACAATGTGTTTATAAAAACCACACAACATTATTTAAATATCATGTGTCCATTATCTCATAGTCATTGGATTTGTGGGTATGAATAGTAATAACTATATTTTAAAAAATATATAGTCTACATATTTATATAATGAATTCATTATTAATCAAATGATTAGAAAAAATAATTAAATCATTTCACAATAAAAAGTTATGTTTTTCTAAATTTTTTTAAGTGAAAATTTTATTTTGATATTAATAAATTAAATTAATCACTTTTGTAGAATTATTTTAATGAAATTTAAATATTATTTACTAAAATTTATTTTTTTTAAAAAGAACTAAAAAATAATTTTCTAAGCATAAGATATGATTAAATCTAATTTTATGATTAAAATGTATTTTTTCTTCTAAAAAGTAGTTTTTATTTCATTTTACACACTTATATTAAAATTAATTTTGAAAATTTATAATAATTTTATTTGATAAAATTAATTTAATATTTAGAATTATGAGTTTCAAATTTTGTAAATAATAATAATTTATTTTTTTCAATACAAATCTTAATTATGATAAGGTCTACCGTCCATGTAATAATTTTGCCTATGGGCCTTGTAAGGGTTCCACCTCACACCTTAAAAGGTGGATGATCAAAATCAATAAAAAATGAAGGCCTTCGGGCCATTGGATGGATAATATTTATCTCCTTAGTGATGGGTAAATCAGGTAAATCTAGGTTACAAATATGTGATAAGGCCATAATTCCACACCCTAACTCTTATTTGATGAAGTTAATTTGACTATTATCACCATAGGATTGAAATTAAGTTATTTAATAGACTCCTTTCATTGAAAAATACATATATATTATATAAATCAATGAAGGTTACTAAGTTTCAATCTCTTAGTTTTAAATATATTTAATTTATTCACATTTGGAAAAATTAGTTATGAAAATTTGTTGATAGTCATTTTGATCTTAATGAAATTTTTATTAAGAAATATATATTTATTTGTAAATTTTTTAATTATATAGTGACCATTAATTCTAATGGAACACTAAAAAATATTTCTCTAATTAAAAATAAAATACAATAAATGAATTTAAAAATATTAAAATTAATATAATATCAGATATTTAATGCGTGACATGACTTTTTCAGTTGAATATGACATGTTAGTGTTATGTTAAATAATTATTTCTGAATTATACATTTTTCTTTTTGTATTTCAAGTCAAATTAAATGAATAATGTTAAAATTGAAATTAATGATATTTTATAAAATTATTATATTATTAAATTATTTAAAAAAATTAAAATAGGACAAAGGGGATATTATGTGATCTGAAATTTCATCCCATTTTCATTTAAATTATATTTGGAAGCATTTTAATTAAGAAGGACTTTATTTAATTTTAATCATTTAAGAAATTACAAGTGTGTGCTTCCCCTCCCTTATAAAATGGTACAAATTATTTAACTTCTTCAAACCACTTTCAGAATTCTAGAACAACCATTCCCAACCAAAATATCATCTTAACTTCTTTATCCACATTATATAGGTTTTTGTGTTCATAATAGACCAAACCTATATCTTTTTAGAGGAAATCTAAAAGAGTTTTTTCCAAGAAGAGGTTATCACCATATGAAATCAATTTATTTTTTATTATTTCTTTAATTCATCTGAATTTGTTATATTATTCAAAAAATAAAAAATTTATTTTCCTTAATTTACTAAAATATTATTTTGATTATTAAACCACATTTATTTTTCCTCTTTACTTTAAATGTGGAGTAAAATTATTTCTCGTACGTATGTACCACTTACTGTCTCCACATAGTGATATAATTCATTTTCGATCTCCATTGTAATAAATGGTTATTGCGATTAGTTTAATGTGTATACATGATATTAATTAAATAATTATTATACAAGAGTTATAATATTATATCTATCTCGTTACAATCCAAACCGTCAAAAAATGATAATGTCGTTCGTCAGTACGTGACGACTACCACCTCCATGAAGTGATGATATTAGTTATATTTTTTTAAATAACTTGATGGTAATAGGGAATAACATGATAAATATGATATAATAGTGGTTATGAAAAGAATATATATTAATTAAATTTCTTTGGTTTTATCTTTAAGAAAAATTAAAACATTGTTCATGCATACGTACAACATACCATCTCCATAAATGGTGTAATTCATTTCCTCTCTCTATAATATAGTACAACTGTATATATCTATTTATATTTAATATATATGATATAATAATAATTTTAATGATTATTTTATATAATTATAATTAATTTAAATTTGTTATATCGGATTTTTGAGAGCATTTAAAGTAAGTCAAACTCAAGGTAATGTATTTTTGTATCACTTTTATTTCTATAGGAAAAATTCCATAATAACTACATGTATATTTTGTGTAATTTATATATTCTTATTGAAAGTTTTATATGATACGTAGTGACTCGAACCCTAAAATCTCACAGGTAGTGTGCTACTACCATTACATTGGCATGCTTACAAGGAATCAAATCTTGGAGGACCAAAGTGAATTATAGTCTTTGTAAACCAGATATATACATTAATCATATATTAAAAAACAAAAAAATATTTATAAAATATTTTATTTTATTTTTATGATAACTATATTCCATCTATTATATCTCTTTATATATTTCATTATATGCTTCAAGTTATTTTGTGGACATGAAAAAAAATTAGGATGATCTCAAGAGCTCAATAAGGGTAATGTATTAGGACAGAAATAATGAATCGATTAGAATAATAATTATCGAAGAGTGAATAACTGAACACACATAACATTTAATCAATAAACATAGAATTAAATCCATCCATACACTTTTCCTAGTGAAAATATCATGGATAATGAATACTTAATCAAAATGAAGGTTGTGTTTAATTATTAGATGTCATGTCTTAGGCTCATAAAAACCCCTACTATCAAGATCTACCCACCATATTGTTTGAAAATACGAGGTTAGTCCCATTTAATTTTCACAACCTAATTTTCTCATGATAAAATATTGATGCATTGAGGGGATATATAATGTCTGGGCCCCACCCATTACTGAATTTCAAAATCATTCCTATTATCAAGTAATATATTTAATTAAAAAGCAATACGACTTATCATATATCTATATTGAATAAAGGATATGAATTTATCAATATTTCACCAAATAATAATATAAATTACAAAGTAAACACCATATGAAAAAAATGTATGTAGTTAATTAAATAATCATATGCATGAAAATTGATATGGATATATAGGGGAAATTCAATATCAAATTATCATTGGAAAATAAATATTTCAAGGGGACTAAAAGAAATCAAGAAAGCGAATGACAATACTATCCTAGGTAAAACCAATCACAAATCATCTAGAGATGAAATAAGGATAGTATCAATAAAATATATCCCATGTGGAGTAATAATAAGTTTTTTTGTTGTCGATGAGTAGAAACACTATAAAAATTACTTTTAGAAACAATCTAGAGGAAAATAATATTTTTTGTGAAAAAACATCTGAAAAGAATTTTCTTTGAAAATCACTTTTGAAATTTTTTTCCTCAATATTTAAACTATTAGACAGGTAAAGGAATCTTCAATGAAATAATTGTCTTTATATCTGTTCAATCCATACGGGAATAAAGTACATTCCCTTTTATGGAAAAAGGTTAGAAAAATTCCTTTTTCTAAAAGTGATAAAGAAAATTCCATTGAAAACACTGGAAAATGTCAATAAGGGTAAAAATTTCTTTAATATTTCATTTTTAATTGTTATTTTTTTGAATAAATTTTTAGAAAATTTGTATTTTATAAGGAAATAGGTTCCCCAACTAAAGAGATAAATAATGTCGAGTTTTCATAAAAAAAATGTGAAATTTTTTTTGACTACCAAGTAATAAAAAAATGGTACTAAAAATTAAAAAAGGCAATGAATAAATATAAAAAAATAAAATGAAAGGGTATACTAAAAATTTATCAAATAATTTCATTCGATTTAAATTCATGTATAAATAATACTGAACAAAATTTGAGTGTAATGTAAACCCCTGAAAATATTATTACATTGAAGCGAGAATCAATAAATGAGTAGATTATGTGTATCAAATTTAAATACACATAAAGAAGTGGAAATACATAAATATATTTTCAATGTCATTATATATTATATTAGAGAATATTAATGGAAATTAGGTAGTAGTATAATCCCATGAAAATAAACTAGGTTATGAAGTTCTTTTCAACATGGAAAATTTTAAAAAAATCCCCTTATATGAAATAATTCAAATTGAAATTAAAAATATCATGAATAATTAATGAATTATGATATTTTATGACAAAGTAGAAAAATTTTCACTATATATAATAAACATATACACATCCTCTGAATTTTCACAACAAGATCATTCAATTACAAATTTTCAACCAGATGCTCAAAAAATTGGGGTGATAATCAATGGAATCTGTGTCATTTTTTGGGAGAGTGGGAGAATATTGGAAGTTGAAATTAAGTGAGTAGACTTCTCATGAAACATGGAAATAGAGTAAAGGTTAATGGTGGCGAAATTATATATAACTATAGATGTGCATTTATGTACAAACATGTATATAAACTAAGTCAATACTTGCATAAAATATGCATACAAGTTTTGTGATTTCAAACAATATATACATGAATGATTTTGAATTAATAAACCCAAATAAAAAAGAGTTCTTAGAAATTAAATTGAAATTTACTTATTTGATAAGGAATTTTATAAACAATTTTATGGTGTTCCAAACTATAAAATGGGATTTATGTGAATTAATTGAATCATAGAAATCATGGAATAGAAAATTCATCAAAATGGTTTTTTTCCTGATAAACATTATAGATTATAAGAAATATATTCGATATACTGATGTTCTAGAATTTGAAATCATCAGCATCATCAGAAGTAACATACAAAGTAGATATAGAAATTTTCCATTTCTCTACAAATTTGTGGAATGTGATATCATCTTCAAATTTATTAAAAATCTATTTAGGAAATTGTTTTTTCAAAATAGCATATTAACCAATGGGGAATATAGAAATCCCATTCACAATGATATCATAGTCACTTCCCCATCCCAGCACTAAAATTAATGCTGTGATGTAATAAAAATCATAGGATAAAGCAACGGTGTCAAATACATGATAAAAAAGAAAAGTTATACCGAAAAAATGAAAAACATTGGTTGTAGCTACATAGATTTGAAAAAAGGTAGACATTTAATGCAATGATTCATAGATATTTAGAGTCAATACAAAATTAGTAGAGTCCATTTCTTCTCCCACATTATTAAGATACTTCAATGCTTCCTAGAATTTGGTAATGTGCTAATCTAATCAATATCCATGACTGATAATGGCTAAAAAAGTGACAAGTTCAGAAGTAATTGTTTTGAATTCCTCAACTGAGTATTGATTATATTCACAATAACATAATATAAAAAGTAATAAGAGGGGATCCATATCAAAGGACTTAATCTATTTTATTCATAATTAACATTTCCTCTTCATGAAAGAAATGGATCAACACTGATTGAAGTCAGATCCAGTGAACTCAGCTATTTCATATCATGGATCAAATGGAAGAAATTTAATTTGATAGAGTAGATGAAAATAATTTAGTTTCCAAGGAAAAGGATAATTATATTTTATGTTATAAAATTTTGTATTTGAATTTGTAACTGGTTATTTCTAAAAATAATTCATTGAAATTTATGGAACCAAGAACATGCTAATATGATTTCACAACCTATTCAGAAACCATTTAGAGAAAAATCATCTGAATCCACTAGGAAATTCCAAGCTACATCATTCACAAGAATATCAATTTTTCTAAAATGTTTCAGAGTTGATTCAATGAATCCTTGAATATTCCTATTTGTGAATATCCCCCTCAAAGCCAACAACATAATAATGTCACATAAAAACATAAAACACCTATTAAAATTTATATTCATTTCCTTCAATCATGAAAGATGTATCAGTATCAAGGTGAATTAGAATAATTCAGAAAAATTATATGTCATCCAATCAAAGACAACTATTTAAATCCTATCAATATAAACTATGGGTATTTCTTTAGAAATTATTCTACATATAATAGTAAATTTTTTATAATTTTGTGTTAAAGAATAATAATACACATTTATGTGGAATATATTACAAAGTGGGTCAAAGAATAAAAACAGACATTTATGTGGAATAACAGATAAAAACATACTATTAAAAATTTCTACATTCATTAAAATAAATTACCAAGTGTTTGAAAGTAGAATAATACACTTTTATGTGGAAAATAAATAAAAAAATAATATTAAAAATTTCTATAGTTTTTTGTCAATCAATTATATTAAAGATAAATAATCATGTCTAAATTTTTAGCGGTTTTTATTGAAAAAAAGAGATAATCAAAGAGAAAGTAAGACATACTTTAGAACCAATTCAAGGAGGTATTATTATTCATAAATATATGTTCCAATAATTCCATATCACATAAGTTGGAAAAGCCAAAGTTATTAGGGATGTAAACCAGATTAATATATCCCAAAAAATTAGCAATGTTAAAAAAATATATACTAAAAAAGAGTGAATATTCTATTGTTATGCATGAATTTATATGGGCTAAACATACATGTATCTTTTATTTGTAACATTATTTATATTTTACATAACATATCATCTGAAAATAGATACCACGTTTCGTTCCATACAGGATGTGCAACGAATGATTACAACATATGTGAAAACAACTTGTGAAACATATGAGAAAACAACCTATGTGATGAATCTCATGTTTCCAAAACAGCTACTTCTTTTATAGCTTTATTAAACTCAATTTCATGTTAAAGTAATCTTATTTAATAACATGATTATATAAATGTTTCATGACTTGTTCCATTTACAGTCGATATATCAAAATAAGAGGTCGTCCCTCTTACCTTCTCCAATTGTGGGGGATACATAGGGGGACCTTCCAAGTGAAAATATGTGGTTTTGAGGTAAAATTTTTTCATCACCTACATTGAATAAAATTATTAATTGTATTTCTATATATTTTAAACCCTACTTTAGGTGATAAATTATATTTCTGAGTCAAAGAAGTGGGATTAATAATTCACATAGTATATTTTGGGTGGTTAGATCACTATAAGGTAATAATAATAATACCAAGACATATGAAACTATTATGGGATTTGATTGAATGGAATAATAGTTATGAAGAAAAAGATTAATGTAATTAGAAATTGATATACCAACATTTTATTTGAATATATGGAATTTGAACTTATATTAACCAGAATTAAAATAATGTGTTATTAAAAAATAATGCATGCATTTTTTTTAACAATTCATTTAAAAATAAGAAACATTAATAATAATTCACCTATGGGTATGCCTTGGGAACTATTCTGAATTTTATTTCACAACGTAGGGTTTAATACAGGGTAAAGATATTAAATTAAAATATTTGGAGTAACCCAAAAAAACATACTCTTAACAATTTATGTAGTTATTTTTAAATCAAGTGTGTCCAAGTGGAAAAGTTAAGTATAATTTTTTAATGTTTTTTATTGAAAAAGAGATAATAAAAGATAAATAAAGATATAATTTTGAACCCTATCACATAAGTTGGAAAAATAAATGTCATTAAAGTTGTAAATTAAAAGAATATATCCCCAAAATTTTGAAATGTTAAAAAAATAAATTCTAAAAATAGGGTATATTATGTTGTCATGAATGAATGTATAAGGGGTAAACATCAATGTAACATATATTTGAAACCTTATTTATTGTTCATATAACATATCTTTTAAAAAATAAGCCATGTTTCATTCCATATAACCTATGTAATGAATGAAAAATATATATCAGAAAAAATCCTATGAAACATATGATAAAAAAACATGTGCAATTATTCTCATGTTTTCCAAATAGATGCTTATTTTATATATTAAATAAAGTCAATTTCATCTTTAAGTAATCATAAAGAATGATGGTATTCTCTAAAGGTTTCATGACATGTATCATTAATAGTCATGATGTCCCAATAAGAGGTTGTCCCTCTAAGCTTGTACAATTTTAGGGGGGGGGGGTAAGTAGTGAACCTTCATATTGAAAATCTAGGTTTTTGAGGGTAAAAATTACAATCAACTGCACTGAAGTCTAGTTTTATTGGAATTTCATTTAATATGAAACCCTACCTGACATGATAAATCATATTCCTGAGTAAATTAAGTGGGATTAATATTTTAAATAGTAAATAGTGGGTTGTTATATCCCTATAAAGAAGCTATAATATTACCAAGACATATGATGATGTAATGGGATTTTTATTTTTGTAATAATAGTTATGAAGAAAAAAATTAAAGAAATTGGAAATTTATATAAAAACAATTTCTTTTAGAATATGGGTAATGTGAACATATGATAACTAAAATTGAAATAAAAGTGTTATAAAAAATGATGCATGCATTTTTAAAAAATTAGAGTCAAAATAAGAAATATGAATACAAATTTACCTTTGGGTACTCCTCAAGAACAAATCTTTATTTTATTTCATGAATAAGGGTTTATGATATGGTAAAGATACTGAAGTAAAATTTATGGAATAACGCCTAAAAACATATAGATTAAAATTTTCATAGTTGTTTGTAAATCAAGTTTGTTATAGAGGATTAATAAAGTGTAAATTTATAATGATTGTTATTAAACAAAATAGATAATCAAAGAGTGAGTAATACATACATTAGAACCATACCACATAATAGGGAAAATGAAACTTTATTCAGGATTTAAATGAAAGAATATATCCCAAAAAATTAGCGATGTTGAAAAAATAAATACTAAAAAAGAGGGAATATTTTGTTTTCATGCGTGCATTTATAAGGGGTAAACATACATGTACCTTCTATTTATTACCTTCATCATTGTATATATAACATATATTTTGAAAAATATCTTCCATGTTTTGTTTTATAAAACATGTGCAATGAATAACAACAACATATGAGAGAACAACCTATGCAACATATGAAAAAAATCTTGTGTAATGAAACTTCTATTTCCCAAAAAAATTATTATTTTATAGATTTAATAAACTCAATTTCATCTAAAAGTAATCATAAGGAATGACAGGATTTTTAAAATTTTCAAGACAGGTATCATTGATAGTCAGGATGTCACATAAGAGGTTGTCCCTTTAACTATTCCTAATTACGAGTTTTACACAGTGAAACATTCCTATTGCAAATATTTGTTTTTGAGGGTAAAATTTTTGATCACCCACATTAAAGTGAAATTTTAATTGAAGTTCTGAATATGTGAAATCCTACCTGACATGATAAATAAAATTAATATTTTAAAGAAGTGGTATTAATAATTCACATTGTAAATGAAGTGTTGTTAGATCTCAATAAGGAATAAATATTAGTAACGAAACATATAAATGTATTATGGGATTTGTATTAATGGACCAATAGTTCTGAAGGAAAATATTAATGTAATTGGAAATTTATATACAAATATTTTTTCTAAATAAAGGGAATGCGAACATATGACAACCAGAATTGAAAAAAAATTTGTTATTAAAAAATTTATGTACAATTTCTTTTGAACAATTTTTGTAAAAAGAAGCAACATCAATAAATTTTTTTATGGGTATTCCTTAGGAACCATTCTATATTTCATTTTATAAAACAGGGTTTTATAACAAGTAATGATAGTAAATTAAAATGTTTATAATTACCCATAAACCATACTTTTAATAATTTTTGCAGTTGTCTGTAAATCATGTCTGTCAAAGAGGATTAATCAAGTTGAAAATTTTTATGGTTGTTATTGAAAAAAGAGATAATAAAAGAGAAAGTAAGAAATAATTTAGAACCATACCAAATAAGTTGGAAAATAAAATTTTATTAGGGTTATAAACTAAAATAATATATCCCAAAAAATAAGAAACTTTAAAAAAATAAATACTTAAATAGAGGGTATATTATGTTGTTATGCATGTAATCATAAAGGGTAAACACAGGAATACCTTCTATTTGGTACCTTATTCTTTGTATATATGACATATCTTATGAAAATATAATCCATGTTTCATTCCATAAAACCTATGCAATGAATGAGATCAACATATATGAAAAGTACCCATGAAACATATGAGAAAACAACCTTTGAAATGAAGCTCATATTTCCCAAATAGTTGCATCATTAATAGTCTTAAAAAACCCAATTTCATCTTGAATTATCATATGGAATTATAGGATTCTCAAAATGTTTCATGACATAGATTATTGATAGGCATGATTTCACAATAGGAGGTTTCCCCTCTTACCTTAACCAATTTTAGGTGGGTACATAGTGTAACCTTCCTATTTCAAATCTGTGTTTTCAACGGTAACATTTACGATAACCTACATTGAATAGAATATTAATGAATGTTTTATATATGTAAAACCCTAACTGATGTGATAAATGAGATGCCTGAGTTAAAGAAGTGGGATTAATAATTCACTCAGTAAATGGTGTATTGTTAGATATCTATATGGAAAAAATAATTGTATGGAGACATATGAAGCTATTATGGGATTTATATGACCGGAATAATAGTTATGAAAAAAAGATTAATGTAATTATAAATTGATATAATTTTTTTTATCTAAATATGGGGAATGTGAAAATATGATAATCAGAATTTAGATAAATGTGTTATTAAAATAATAATGCATTCATTTTTTTTAATAATTCATGTCAAAATAAGAAAAACAAATAAAAATATACCTATGGGTATTCCACTGGAACCATTCTATATTTTATTTCATGAAAAAGGGGTTAAGACCTGAAGATAATTGACTAGAATTTCTAGTATAACACATAAAAATATTCTATTAAAGGATGGGTGGTTTTTAAAACTTCTTTATAAAGGAGGTTGTGTTTCCCTGATCAAAACATTTGTTTTGTGATAGGTTAATGTTTAGAAATATATACAATGAATGTATAATTGTTTAAAAATATGTAGTTAAATATTAAAATAGATGTAATATTATCACATTTAAATGTAAGTAGAAAAACGTAGTTTAGTAAATAATAAATTTCATATTAAAAAATAAAAAATAAAAAATACGAAACATTCAAATGAAAGATTATGTATAGAAAAAATGATAAATTTTAAAAATGAAATAGTCAACATCAGGGGAAAGGGGTGAAGTTAGTCACATACTATGGGGAAAAGGTTAATAATTTATGTTTATCATTTTAATAATGAATATGATGTAATATTTCACTTACTAAAGGTCACTATGATAAAATAAGCACAACCATCAACACCTTCGTTCCTCTTTCAAAGATCAATGTATCCAACATCAATTATGTAACAATTTAATAAAATTAAAATAGTGAACCTATATACAACTTATATAACCTATATTGTTTCGCAATTAATTCTCAATAATAACACAGTACTAAAGGTTAGTTTTATTTTTTACTAAAAGTAAATAAAAATAGATGTAATTTTAAAAAATTATAAAGATTTCTATTTTTAGAAGAATCCCTCCATAAAAAAGTCTTAAAATATAATAAGGATAGAAGAAATGAGAAACAGAGGTATAACTTATCCATAAGAATGTAAATGTGCAAACTTATCTATGAATAAATATAGATAATAAAAAAGGTTGAGAGAAAACCTTTAATAATACAAGTTTCACCCAAAATTGATTCATTTTTGAATGATAATAAAGATATTTGGAGGATAAACAGTGGATAATAAAATAATATAGGAATTAGTTGTTGAATAAATTATCATTTTTTCATAACAAATGAGAAACAAAGGTATAACATATCCATAAATAGTAGAATCAAATATCAAACCACTATATCTGTGGAGAACAAAATCCACAGAGAAGAGACCCTAGAACAGAATGAGAAAAGTACTTTAAAGGTTACATATTTTCACAACATCACATTTAGTATAAAAAATTGTTAGGAATAAAACTAAATAGCTAGAAGAAAACTTTAGTGTCACTTATTTAGAGGTATTGCTGACCAATTCAATATGATGATGATATTTTCATAAAAATCATATATGGGTGTTCCATGGTGCTACATGTATCAAATGGTTCATGTAACTTTAACTCAAATACTTAAATATGTCAACTACTTGGTGTTTGGGTTCAAGAACCCCCAAAATTGAAACAATTGATTTTTTTATTCCTATGAATAGGGAAACAATTTATGTAAGAGTGCTTACTCCCCTTGTATTAAAAATCATGATGAATATAATATAGAATAGTTATTTTTATCCATTATAGTTGTCTCGTTGCTACCTTTAAGAAAGGTGTTTATGCTTTCCTCGATGTCCTGATTGGTGGATTTAATAGATATTATTTATGATACACACTATAGTGATCATCCCGTAATTTTATTTTTCTTAGATTAACCCATCAATAAAGCAATATTCCACAATACATCAACCATAGTACTAAATAGTGATAAGGAATTTGTTTTGGGGGATTGATAAAAAGGAGTTTCCCTCCCTTTTTGGGAAGTTCTATAAAAATTTGATTCAAGAGGGAGGGGTGGATTTACCTTCACTATGGAATTTATTATTGAAAGAGCTATCAAGTCATCTAGGAAAATACAAGATTTAAGTGTTTTATATTATCATATTATTCAATTAATAGTTGAATGAAGTCTATGAGAACTAAAAAGAATAATAGCATACTTGATACCTAAAAATTGAGTAGATTGTATGCTTGTGTTTCCTGTGAAGTCCTTTATGAAATATAGGTATACAATATCCATGCTAGGGTTCTACTTTTGGGAACATGGTAGATAAGAGGTGTTGGAATCTTACAATATTCCTAAAATTATTGATCCAATATTAATAGATTTATATGTAGTCATGAAACCCCAATTGAAACTGATTCAAGATAGAAACCACAAATCATGAATGATTTTGAAATATGAATTTAGAAACCTTCATAGATTCATAAATCTAAATAACATTAAAAAAGATTTCAAGAGAAAACGATTATAATATTAATACCTATATTTATTTCTTTTGCTAGTTCTCAGGAGGTTAAGGGATGTCATCATGTATTTTACAGACAATTAAACCTAGTACAGAAATGTTTATACTAAAGGAAACCAAAATTAGATGATCTCCAAATTAAAAACAATTATTGTGCAGGATGGTGGGTTTCATAGAAATCTATGAATAGAAAATTATAGTCAAACCAACACCAAATATTTTACAATATGGGGAGTTTTTCAAAAAAAAATTTATAGGATGGGGTGTTTCATATCACTATTAATATTGTGAGCACCAAGGTTGATGCCGGGGACCAAGGTGGATTGAGAGAATCCACAAGAGGAGAATGAGATGGATAAAAAAGAGGAATATGGTACTGAGGTGGAGGTAGAGTAAGTGATGAACACTAAGGAAATTTAAGAGATAAAGGTGGAGGAGAAGGATTTTTAGGAGAACGGTTTGGAGGAGAATGATTCAAGGGAGAGAGGCGGATTTAGTAGAGAAAAAATCAGGATCGTAGAGGAGAAATGGGAATATATATTTGAGGGATTCATGAATAGTGTTTGTGATGGATTTGAGATGGGGATAAGTAGTAAGAGGGGAGTTATAGGGGAGGAGGTTGAGGTGGAGATGCATAGGTACTACCGTAGGTAGAGGCGATGATGGTGAGAAGGAGGCAGAGATGGCAAGGCAGAGGTGGTGACATTGAGGTAGAGGTGAGTATGTAGGAAGGATGATGGGAAGGGGGGAGGTGAGAGGGATGGGGATGATTTGGGTTTAGGGAAGTAGAGTCGTGGGGTTGGTGATGATGGTATAACAGGGTGGGAGAGTGGAGTGGAAGGGGAGGCAGACACATAGCTAATAAAATATGTGGATTAGACACCTGTCCCTAGGAGGGACACACTATAGTACAGATAGTATATTTGGCATACAAAAATAATGTGATTGTTTCAATTTAATTGAAACAATCACAAAAGGAAGTGATATTGAAAATATACTATTAAAACATTATCAAGGAGAATAATCTTTAAACATTTCAAGGCGTACCAGACCACATTGAAACATTTGAATTATAATATTCATGGAGAAATAACATTCAATGAACTTTGTAATATCATGATAATAAATATATGCATGATATAACATGTCATTGGTCAGTATACACACCATATAAAATAAACTAGGTTCATAAAAACAAATAAGTCTCAATGGATTGTGAATTGAGATGAAACACCTTACCATTCATTTCCTTTTTGAGTGAACATCTGATAAATTCCTTTATAATGGTTTCAGTTCACCTACTAATACTAGAACCATAATCATATTTATAATGTCATATATTATCTTCTTATAATATATTATTATCTATTTATTTACAAAATTTCACTATTTTCACTATTTTGGGTGTTAATTGCCTACTTTTTTGAGTATGTTTTGACTTATTACTTATTATTCTTATTACATAAATCACTGATTAATCATATACTGAATTTGAACCATGATTTAATTATCATATATTTCCAGTATATATTTATTTATAGTAATCGATAAATTTTAAAGAAAATAAATTAAATGCAACGTTCATGGAAACGATATGTCGTATGTATGCATGAAAGCTACTTTTGTTTCTTTGTCGTACTAAAAGAATGAAAAGAAAATGATATATATGTATATTAAAATTAAATTATGATATTTATGTCATATATGTAACATATTTTTATTAAATTGGTCATTTATAGGCTCTATATATAGTGTGAACGAGCCACATTGCTTTGAGGGGCGGTAGTCCACACTTCTACAAACATTGTTATCGTGTTTATAAAAAAGGGAAAGTATAAAGGTATGTGTTATATATTAATTAAATGATAATAAAGACATTATAAATATTATATATATCATATATAAATATATTTTCCATCATAATTATCGACCATGATTTTCGGTAAAGGAAAAACGAACGACATTGATTTGTCAGGTAGTTGTTCACTGTGCAAAAAAATAGTAAGTTCATTACCCATTTGATAGAAGTGTCTGTATGTGTAGGAATAACCCTTTGAATAACAATTATTAGTATATTGAGGATATTATTGTTATTATATAATAATGGGATAATAATATTTTAAGGGATGGATAATGAAAATAAAACGAAAGAGCTTGAGGAAGGATGTTACCTCTTAATTGAGTAACTCATGTTGGTTTAAACCAAAGGTAGTCCTTGGATGGATTTATGGATTTTTTTTGGCTTAAATGTTGAGAATATGAATTTTGGAATAAATTTGTGTCTATATTATTTTTTATCCAAAGTTTCTTTATAGGTGTGATGATGTGGGAGGCTATAGTGAATTTTTAATGTTGAGGAGTGTCACTCTTGTATATTTTTGGAAAGGGAATTCCATCGTCATTTTACCTATTTAAATTGGATCTAATAATATATTAAATCGGATAAAATAGGCTTTGGATTTGAAATATTTCCATAAATTGTATTTTGGGATATTTTATAGCTCATTTTGGCCCTTAATTTTATTGTTTATTCCCCATTTAAGCTTACTTTTCTATTAAGCATTATAACTAATTTAAATTAAATTCACCAATATTTTTAGTCAAAAACTATGTTTTCCTTATTAAAAATTAAAAA
Organism: Viscum album; assembly: GCA_963277665.1. Lineage (NCBI taxonomy): Eukaryota > Viridiplantae > Streptophyta > Magnoliopsida > Santalales > Viscaceae > Viscum > Viscum album. The sequence goes on from OY728122.1 coordinate 491,120,661, forward strand.
TTATGATTATTAAAAATATGGAACATATTTTTATAAATTACTTTCACATAAGTGGAGGAAATTAATTTAAAATTAATTCTTTAGACGAGACAACAATGTGAGTTTGGAAAGTAAAAACTCTGAAAAGTATGAAATGTTTTAACATCCATTATAATTGTGAAATTGATTCCAATGAATTAAATTTTATTAATTATTTTTATATATATAATTATACATTAAAATCAATTAAAATCATAATTTAATTATATAAATAAATTATACAAAAAATCAATTTTGAATTAAAATTCATTATTTTCACTATTCATTAAAAAAATGAAACTTCACAGAAAAATACTAAAAATTCACCCTATGAAAATTCTGCTGTTCTGATTGAAAATAGGAATATTATTTTTAATTATAAAATATATAAAGGTTCAAAAAATTATATTTAAAAAATGTTCTCCATTAAAAGGCGTTAAAAAATATTTTATAAAATATATGTTTTTATGTGTAGTATTGGGTTTGTTATGATAATATTCCTATGATCTAAATTTGTTAAATATAAAAAAAGTTATTTAATAAATAATATATATTACATTAATATCAATCACTAATTTTAATTATTTTAATTTATTAATATAAAATAGCTTTGTGGGTATATAAATAGTTTTCTATACAAACATTCCTTTCATATTTAACTTGTTCTTATATTCAATTATAATTAACTAATAATCAATGAATTCAGTTAATATTTCTATAAACCATATATTTTTATATGTTATTTTACAATATTATTAACCACTAATTTAATGGAAATATTATTTCTTATTATATTAAATAATAATGTTTTATTGATATATTATTGTTCAGTAAAAATCAGTCTTGCATATAACACAACTATTGAAGAAAGCCTTTGTTTCCTGTAAAAAAATATAACATAGTATTGTGTTCATTTCAAGATATATCATAGTCTTAATTTATTTAAAACAATAGTTATAATATAATTTCTTAGGATATTATATTACCTTATGTGCTTGGAGTTTCATGTCACACACGCTATAAAATACAATGTTTTTAATTTATAATTTTGGGGCGTTACATTCAACCCAGCTTAATTAACTTGCATCCTCACATTTTAAACTTGATCTGGGTAATATATTGTTTAATATTTCATATGGTGAAATCCCACATTATGTGAAGGGATCATAAAATATCCTCTTGAAAAGAGAGAATGGGGAGTATAAAGTTCACATGGACTAACATATATCTAGGCCTATAAGTTGGAGAACATTAATGAAAAGTAGAGATACATAATTAGAGGAAAAGAGTAACTATTTATAGGGAGTGATTGAGGTTATCAATCACTAACAATTGAATGATTAAAGTAAAGTTGAGGTCCTCAAATTCATAAATATGTAGTGATTTAAAAGACCATCATTTCAACAAAAATTTACGATATTTGGACAACATTTTTTTGATCACTTTTATAATGTTAGGGAATTATCTTACTTCCTAATAATATAAAAAATATAATAAATTGATATATTTCTATAAAAAAAATTTAATACTATTGTTTTTCTCTTATCAATTTACAAATAATCCATTACATTAAGAAATGGATATCCAAAAATTTATTTCGATTCCCGAAGAACTAAAATAAGTTTTTAATGGATCTTAAGGCCCATAAAATAGTGGAAATTATAAATATTTATTTCTAAATATTATATAAATTCAAGAGGGAAAATAAATTAATCACTATACGTAAAATTTAATACTAATGTTTCATTATTAATATATATTAATCAAAATTTTTAACTAAAAACAATGAAATGTTAACTAGGAAATTAAGTAGGTCAATGGTTAGTGTTAAACCCTTTTCCTCTTTCTTTCATCGGTTCAAGACTCACAACCATTCCAAACATGATTGGTTGCCAACTAGAATACCTGTTTTCCTTTTATAAATCCATATTAGTAATATTTCCAAAATAAATATAATTGACATCCTCAAAATAAGTTTAATCACAAAATAGACTTTTAACTAAAGTTTTCAATACATACCCAATACATAAATACATTATCCACTTATTTAAAAATATATTATTCCTTAGTCTTAATTTTATCCTCTAGAATAGGTCATTGAATCTATTAATGTACTGGTTCCCAACATTTACAAAAACAAACTATAAAGTATTCTTTAGGATCAGTTTCATTTCATTTCATCAAACACTCCATTTTTCCAGACCAATTATTTTAATTATATCCTCATTTACCAAAAATAAATAATTTACCTATTCCATTGATATTCTTTCCAATGTGTCTCCTTCTACATTTCATACATGAGGGAAATCAAGCATTCTTTTCACTATGGTCTCCACCAAATGAGCTCTTAGAAAAATCCATCATTCTCTTCTTTGGTGAGATTGGGAGTCTATTAAAGTATATGTTGTTAATAATATTTCAGGAAATATAGTTAGGCATAAACATGATAGCTTTCTCTACTATAAACACCTCATTTGGTTTCTCATCAAAACCACCTTTACTTTAATGTTCAATGTTAACTTGACTCATTCTGATATCGACCATTGACTAAAATTGGAAATGATATTGTAAGTAATAATAGTTATAGAAAAAACAAATTATTATTTATTAGATATATAAATCACGACAAATTATATTCAATATAAAAAAATTAGGTTTAACATAGGTTATCCATTGATAAAATCTGTCATAGTGGTTTGTAAATAAAATGTGAATTATCCTAATCATATCCCTTAGGAGTGTCAAACTAGGTTCATAGTAAGGACCATTGTAATGTACTTAGTTACAAAGAGTTAGGCCTGACATACCTTGTCAGAGTAGTTACTCCTAGGTATATATATACCAGGAACATGTCTAATTTTAGTATCTAGACATGGATGCATTTCTGAAAGTCTCACATAATCCTTTTTTTACAAAAATTCTAGGGCATTCTTCGATTATTATCTTGAAATTCCATATTAGTGTTATGTTCTATAATGAATGTTTTCCTAAATCTATATCCCAATGTTTCTACTAAACTTATTTTGATACCAAATATAGAGAAGAAACCCTAGAAATCTTGAATCTAGTGTCATGCTACCATTACATTTCCATTTTTACAATAAATCAAATCCCGAACAACCGAAGAGTTTAGTGTTCTTGGTAACCTAGAAACATACAGAACTTCTTTATTACAAATTTATACACAAATTAAAACTTATTTATTTTCTTATGAGGGAAAATTTGTTCAATATTATATATTCCTTCTTTGATTTCATAGTACACATCTTGGATTCCTTGGTAAAGAAGACAAGATAATTGTGATCTCAAATTCTCAGTAAGGGTAAATTATAACATAATAAATAATGGATTAATGAGAATAATAATTATGGCACTGTAAATAAATGAAAAAACAAACCATTAATTTAAAAACTAAGAATTAAAAGCATATATAGAATTTATCATAGTGAAGATATCATGGATAATTAATAATTATTCAAAATGAAGGCAATGCTTAATTATTGTATGTCATGTAATAGGCACATGAAAACCTCTATTGGGAAGATCCATCCTTACGATTTTTTTAATATATTGGTAGAAACATGTTTAATTTTATTAACTTATTGGTCTCAAGAGAAACTGTCAATGCATCAAGGGGATATATAATGGAAATCCCCACCCATCACTACATTTCCAAATCATTTCTTATATAGAGTAATTGATTTAATTAATAAAAAATATGCCTTATAAAATATCTGTATAGAATAAAGCATACAAATTTATAAATATTTCCCCAAATTATCAAATAACGTTCATAGTAAACACCATATAAAAACTGTAATAGAGTTTAAGTATTAATCATATCCATGAAAAATGATATTTACATTTAGGGGAAATAGAATTTCATATGATCATAGGAGATTAAATATTTTAGGAGGATGGAAATGCATCAAGAATGTGAATTTAAATACTATACTTAGCCAAATAAATCATAAACCATATTTGGGAGGAAAAAGGATGGAATCAATGAAACATATCCCAAGTTGATTAAAAATGAAGTGTTTTTTTCTTTAAGGAATGTAAACACTATAAAAATATATTTAAAAAATATTATTGAGGAAGTTATCTTTTTTGTTTTGAAAAATATTTTGGAAAAAATTGTATTTGAAAATAAATTTTGAATTTTTTTTTATTTTAAATGCAAAAATTTAAAAATTAAAAGTAATCTTCAAATAAGTTATGGCATGCAAATCCATACATGTTATAGAATGTAAAAAGAACATTTCATTTTCATGTAAAAATGTTTATAAAAATCCATCATTCAGAAAGAAATAAGAATATTCCTTTGAAAACATATGTCAAAGGAAAAAATCTAAAAACATCCTCATTAAATCTTTTTGAATAGTTATTTTTTTGAAACCCTAACTAAAAAATAGTATTTTTTAGAAGAAAACAAGTTCTCCACAAAAGAGAGAAATAAATTTGAGTTCTATTAAAAATATTTTCAAACACATTTTGTGTACTAATGAATAGAAAATGGTACCGTTATTTAAAAATGGTTATAAATAAACAATGGATAATAAAATTAATTGTTTTGCTAAAAAATAATCTAATAATTTCATTTTATATAAATAAAAGTTAAACAATCCCAAACAAATGATATTGTAATGTAAAACCTTTAAAATATTACATCATTGTTGTTTGAATCAATCAATGAGTATATAATGTGTATCATATACTAATCCACATAAAGAAGTGGAGATACATCAATAGATAGTCAGGGTAATTATATATAAGGTCATATAAAATTAACAATAATAAGGTAGTAGTCTAACCCAATGAAAATAAATTGTGTTATAAAGTTCTTTTTCACTTTTTAACTTTAACTCAAACCCCCATAGATGAAATAATCCAAATTGAAACTCAAAATATCATGAATAATTAATGAATCATGATATTATATGACTAAACTATAGTATGTTCACTATATATAATAAATTATGTTCAAAAAATTAAAATTATTATTTTAAGAGAATTTTAACAATTACAAAATGAAGTGAGGTTGCAATGATAATCATTAAATTTTTTTTTAGGAGAATACTCTTTAAACATTCCAAAGTTTCTCATACCATATTGAAACATTTGAATCATAATATCCATGAAGGAATAAAATCAAATTAAAAAAAATAAAATCATGATAAAAATGTGATTCGTTATATAACATGTCAAAGGGAATTATATACATCATATCAAAGAAAAAACATTAATAAAAAAAATAAGTCTCTATGGAATGTAAACTGAGTTGAAATCACATAGATTTCATTTTGTTGGATGAAAATCTTTTAAATTAATGTATAATGGTTTTAAACATGTAACTAACTAATTAAAAACCATAATAATATTTTTAATATCATATATTATCTTTATATAATATCTTATTTACTATTTGTTTTCAACATTCCATTATTTTCATTATTTTGGGTGTTAATTGCCTAATTTTTTGAGAATTTTTTGACTTGTAACTTGTTATTATTTTTCATTAAATCATGGGTTAATAATATAAATAATGTCAATTAGTATTTAATGACCATATATATCTAGTATATATTAATGCATAACAATCCAGAATGTTTGGAGATAAGAAATGAAATGCATATTTAGGGAGATGGTAGGGAATATGTACACATGAATGCTACTTTCATTTCGTTGTCATCTTAAAAGAATGAATATTAAATGATATATATGTATATTATATTAATATTATAATATATATGTCATATATGTTATAAAGTTATATTGAAACCATTTTTTTTATGTTCCATGTATAATGTGAATGAGTAACATCGCTTTGAGGGTGTGGTAGTCCAAACTTCCACAAAGGATGTTGTCATATTTACACGAAATTGAAAAAATAATTTTATGAATTATATAATAATTACTGAAGTATAAATATATTTTAAATTATATATATATAATATATAAAAAGAGTTTCCATCATAATTCCCAACCATGAGAGGTGGTTACGGAAAAATGAATGACATTGTTTTGCGAGGCGGTGGTTCACCGTACACATAAATGGTAAGTTTGCTGCCCATTAGACAAATGTTTTTTGTAATTTAAGTTAAAAAACATTTAGTGAAAACATATAACTATATTTAGGATACTGGGGTTATTATATAAGCATTGAATAATAACAGTTGAGGTCGTTGAGAATGAAAATAAAACTAAAGAGTGTGAGGAAGGATGTTACCTCTTAATTGGGTAACTCCTTTTTTTTGAACCAAATGGATTCCTTGGATGGATTTATGAAAAACATTAGGATTATTAGTTGATAATATGGATGTTTAGTAGAAATTGTTTCAAGGATTATTCAATCCAATGTGGCTTTAGAGGTGTGAGGAAGTGGGAGGCCTGAGTTCCATTTTATAGTGTAAGAGGAGTGACACTTGTAAATTTTTGAAAAGGGAATTACACCAACATTTTTCGAATATAAATTGAATCCAATAATTGATAAAGTTCAATAAAATAGAGTATATGTTCTAAATATTTCCATACAATTTATTTTGGAAAAGTTTCAAGGTCATTTTGGCCCTTAATTTTATGTTTTAGTCTCTTTTTAGCTAACTTTTCTTGTAATCAGTGTAATTAATATTAATTACTATCACTAATATTTTTTTGTAAAACAAAATTTGGCCTTATTATAAGTTATAAATTATTATTAACTGAAATAAGGAATCCATTTTTCCAAATTCCAATCATATAAATAGATGAAATTAATGTAAAATTAATCATGTTGACATGACGACAATGGATGTTTTTAAAGTAAAAATATTGAAAAGTTTGAGATATTTTTATATGCATTTTAAAGTGAAATTGATTCAAATGACCTAAATTGGATTAATTAATTTTTTTTCTATAATTATACTTTTAAAAAAACATGAAATTACAATTTAATTGTATAAATAAATTAGTGGAAAAATAATTTTTGAATTAAAATTCATTATTTTCTACTATTCAATATAAAATGAAACTTCACAGAAAAATACAAAAAATGAACCCTAAAATAATTTTTATGTTGAAATTTCAAATATTATGTTTTTTTGAATTATAATATATGATAGGGTTCCAGAATTTATATTTAAAATAAGTTCTCCATTAAAAGGTGGAAAACCTTGTTTTGTAAAAATATAGGTTTTACTAGTAATATAGGGTTTGTTCTTATCTTATTCCAATAAAATATATTGGATGAATATAAAATATATTCTATTGAATATATAATATATAATAAATTAATATCACTTATTAATTTCAATTAATTTATTTTATTAACACAAAATGGTTTTGTGGGCATATAAATAGTTTCTATAATAACATTCCCTTTTTATTCAATTGGTTCTTATATTCATTTATAATTAGTTAGTAACCAATGAATTCATTTATTAATTTTGTAAACCGTATATTTTTATATGTTAGTTAATACCATTCAAAACCAGTAATTGAATGGATAGTTGATTTCTTATTATATTAAATAATAATTTTTTATTAATATATTATTGTTTGGTAAAACTCAGTCATTCATGTAATGCAAGATATTGATGAATGCTTTTGTTTCGTGTTACAAAATATAACTCATTATTGGGTGAATTTCATGATATATCCTAGTTTGAATTTATTTAAAATAATAATTATAATATAATATCTTAGGATATTATATTCCCTTATATACTTGGCGTTTTATGTCATACACGCTATCAAATACAATGTTCTTACTTTAGAATTTTGGGGTGTTAAATTCTCCCCACCTAAATTAACTTTCATCCTCACATTTTATAATTTATATTTGTAATATATGGTTTCATATTTCTTATGCTGAAATCCCACATTATGTGAATGGTTCAAAAAACATCCTCTTGAAAAGGAAAAATGGGGGGTACAAATTTTACATGGGATAACATATATCTAGGTCTCTAATTAGGAGAACATTAGTTTGAAGTAGATATACATACATAAAGGAAAAGCATAAATATTTATAAGGAGTGGTTGGGGTCATCAATCCCAGACAAGTGGATGATCAAAGGAATTTTGAGGGCCTCATATTCTGAAATTAATTATGATTTAAAATACCATTGGTTTAAAAAAAATATGATATTAAGATAACATTTTTTTGATTCTTTTCCTAAATTTGATGAATTATCTTACTTCCTAAGAATATATGGAAATATACTAACCTGATATATTTATATAAATATATTTTAATCCTTTTGGTTGTTCTAGGATCAATTTCCAATTTATCCATTACTTCCAGAAATGTATATCAATAATTTAATTTGATTCCTAAAGCACTATAATACATTTTTAACAAATCTTATTTCCCATAAAATAGTGAAAATTCTAACAATTTGTTTATAACTATTATTAAAAGTTAATATGGATAAGACATTAATATCTAAACATAAAAAGTAACACAACTGGTTTATCATTAATATTTATTCCTAAAATTGTGTAACCAAAAATAATCACATATTAGCTGAGGTATTGCATAGGGGAATGGTTGGCATTAACTGGTTATCATCCTTCGGTCAAGGGTACAAGACCATAAACCTTATTGAACATTAATGGTTTTCACCTAACAAACATATTTTCATTTTCTAAAAAAAAATTAATTTTATTTCCAAAATAAACATGATTGAAATCCTTGAAAAATGTTTAATCACTAAATAGACTTTTAACTAATGTTTTTAATACAACCTCGATGCATAAATACTTCATCTAGTTATTTACACAATGATTCTTCCTTATTATAGATTTTATCCCCTATAAGATGACATTAAATCAAGTAAGGCATAGTTTCCCCACATTTATAACGATAAAATATAAAGTATTCCTTAGGATGAGTTTCATTTACTTCCATCACAAAATTCATTTTCCTCAGATATTATTTGATTTATTTCTTTCTTTCACACACATAAAGAATTTCCCCATCAAATTGATACAATTTACTAGGTGTCTCCTTCCTCCTTTATTGCATGAGGGAAATCGACCCTTCTTCTCTCTATGGTCTCCACAACTTGATCTATTAGAATACTCCACCCTTATCTTTTTTGGAGAGTTCATGAGTTGGTTAAGGTATATTTTATTAATCTTATTTTAGGAAAACCGATGAGGCATAAACATGAAATCTTTAACTCCTATTAGAAACTCATTTGGTTTCTCATTTTCACCACCATTTTATTTCATGTTCAGTATTAACTTGACTACTTTAGTTACCAACCATTGACTAAAACTAAAAATTAATGTGTGAGAAAAAATAGTCATATAAAAATATATAATCATTTTTTGTATACTGAAATCCTAAAAAATTATCTTCAATCAAAAAATTCTTTGGTTTAACCTAGGTTATTCATTTTTAAAATCCATCATAGATGTTTTTAGAGAAAATTTAAATTATCTAAAGCATTTCCCCAAGGAGTGTCAAACCATGTACACAGTAAGGCCTGTTATCATGTACCAGGTTATGCCGAGTTTAGTCCGACAAACTTTTTGGATTTATTACTCCACGGAAAATATATACTATAACTATTTCCACTAATAGTATCCAAATATGGATTTATTTCTAGGATTTCCCTCATAATATCTAATTTGACAAAATTCTATGGTGTTCTTCTATACTTATGCTCAAATTATACCTTAGGGTTATGTTCTCTAACATTTATTTTCCAAAATATATAATCCAAGGTTTCTATTAAACATCCTTTGATATAAAATATAGATACATGATCCATGAAATCCCAAAGATAGTGTCATGCTTACATTACATTTTCATGATTACACTAAATCAAACCTCAAAGGGCCGAGAAGTTCAATTTTCTTAGTAAAACAAATATATACATGAGTATTGTATTAAAAATGAATACACTAATTGCAACCAAAGTTTTTTTAATTGAGTATAAACTAATTCCATATAGTATATCTCTTCATGTCTTATACAGTACACTTTAAATAGGTCTTTTCTTTAATTTAATAATAAATGAGGCTTCGGCCCTAACCTTTCAAGAAAATGAGAATAATAATTATTGAATGGTAAATAATTGAACAGACATACCATTTAATTAATTAAATGAGAACGTAATACATCCATATAATTTTTTATAGATAAAATATCATAGATAATATATACTGAATCAAAATGAAGGCAATGCTTAATTATTGGACGTCATGTCCTAGAAAAATGAAAACATATACCATTACGAAATATCAACCAGATAGTTTGAAACTATAGATATAAACCCATTTACTTTTCATAACATATTTTTCTCATGAGAACCTATTTATGAATCAAGGGGCTATATAATGTCTGGTACTCGCCTGTCACTACATGTCCAAATAATTATTTATATCGAGTAATCAATTTAATTAATAAAAAATATGTCTTATCAAATATCTGTATAAAATAAATAATATATATTTATCCATATTTCCACAAATACTATGATAAATTTCAAAGTCAATACTATATTATAATTGACATATTGTTCAAGAAATAATCATATCCCTGAAAAATGATATTGGTATTTATGGGAAATAAAAGTTCAAATGATTATAGGAAATTAAATACTCTAAGTGGACCAAAATTACTCCCAGAAGAGGATGTCAATAACATCCTTATCCAAATCAATCAAAAACCATCCATAGGAGGAATATAGATGGTATTAATGCAAAATATCCCATGTGTAATTAAAATAAATTATTTTTCTCATTGATAAATCTAACCACTATAAAAATATATTTTAAAAATATTCTTGAGTAATTTTGTATAAAATAACCTTTTTTTGAAAATAACTTTTTAAATATTTTTCTTCTAAAATTAATATTTTAAAAATGAAAATGATTCATTAAATAAATTATGGAATTGAAATCTATACATGCTGTAAAAGTTAAAAGTAACATTCCAATTTTATGGAAAAAAGGTTAGGGAAATGACTTGTTCAAAAATTAATAAGAAGATTACTTTGAAAACATTGGTAAACAAAATAAGGGTAAAAATATCTTCAATAAAACATTTTGGACTTGTTTAATTTTTTTTAAAACCTTATTAAAAAATAATACTTTTATAAGAAAACAATTTCTCTGTCTAGAGAGAGATATAAAATCAGGTTTTATTAAAAAAAATTTCTAAAATAGTCTGAGTTCCTAATAATGAAAAAATGGTATAATTAATTGAAAATGGTCATGAATAACCAAGGGTGATTAAAATGAAATGTATTACTAAAAAAATATCAAATCATTTACTCAAGAAGAAAACCATGTGTAAACATTCCCAGAAAAAATGTGATTGTAATGTAAACCATTGAAAAGATTATAACATTGTTGTGTGAACCAAACAAGGAGTAGATTATGTTTATCGACTGTTAATCCATATAAATAAGTGTAAGTACATCAATAAATATTCATATTAATTATACATATAATCATATAATAATAATGACAATGAGGTAGTAGTATAACCCAATGAAAATTGATTGGGTTGTGATGTTTTTTTCCACATGTTAACTTTTAACTCAAATCCCATTAGATTAATTAATTCAAATTGAAACTCAAAATATCATGAATAATGAATGAATAATGATATTATATCAAAATTTTATATTATTTACACCATATATATTAAATTAGTTTAAGAAAAATAAAGTGATTATTTTCGGATAACATTAACAATAACAAAAGGATGTGATATTTCAATGATAATCATTAAAAATATTTTCATGGTGAATACTCTTTAAACATTCCAATGTGTCTCATACCACATTGAAACATTTGAATCATAATATATATGAAGGAATAACATTAAATAAAACATATAATATTATGAAAATAAATGTATTCATGTTATAACATGTCATTGGGTAGTATATACACCATATAAATGAAAATAGATACATAACAACAAATAAGTCTCAATGGAATTAAAATTGAGATGAAATCCCTTACCTAGAATTTCTTTTTTGGGTGAACATCATTTAAATTCATGTAAAATGGTTTTAAACATGTAAATAACTAATTCCATAAGAATGATAATATTTATAATATCATATATTGTCTTCTTATAATATCTTATTACCCATATGTTAAGAATATTAAATTAGTTTCACTATTTTGGATGATAATTGCCTAGTTTTCGAGTAAGTTTTGACTTATAGCTTGTTGTTCTTCTTGTTTATATAATTGTTTAATAATATAAATAATGTAAAACATGGTTTAATTATCATATATATCCATTATTTATTTATTTATAATATTCCATAATGTTTGGAGAAAATAAATTAATTGCATATTCAATGAGACGGTAGGTCGTATGTATGCATACATGTTACTTTCAATTCATTTTCATATTAAAAGAATGAAAAATTAATGATATATATGTATTTTATAATTATAGTATAAAATTTATTTTATATAGTATATATAGTATTTTTTAAAACCATCCTTTATATGTTCCATGTATAGTGTGAATAAGTCACATCGCTTTGATGGGAAGGTTGTCCACACTTCCACCAACAATGTTATCGCAGTTACACAAAATATATAGACTATGGGTATGTATTATATAAGAATTAATGAATATTAATGAAATTATAAATATTATATATATAATATATAAGAAATTTTTTCATCATAATTTCCAACCATGGGATGTGATAAATGAAAAATGAACAACATCATTTTGTGAGGCAATAGTTCACCATACACAGAAAAGGCAAGTTTGTTACCCATTAGATATAAGTGTGTGTAATTAAGGTTAAGAAAAATTGAAAAAAAACATATAAATATATTTTTTATACTTTTTTTATTATATAATCATTTAATAGTAAAATTTTATGGGACGTAGAATGGAAATAAAACTAAAGAGCTTAAGGAAGGATGTTACCTCTTAATCGGGAAACTCCTTTTGGTTTGAACTAAAGGGATTATATGGATGGATTTATGACCCAGATGGAGATTATAGGTTTAGGGGAGGAATATTTAATATCTATTTGGTCATATCTTGTTTGGTATAATGTTTATTTAATGGTTGGAGGATATGGGAGGCTTGAGGGCCATTTATAGTGGGCGAGGAGTGACATTCTTGTAAATTTTTGGAAAGGGAAATCCACCGATGTTTCCCCCCTTCCATGTAGCTCAAATATTTGACCAAATTAGATATAATTGAGGATAAGGTCTAAATATTTCTATAAAATGAATATTTTTCAAGTTTCTACATCATTTTGGCCATTATGTTTATGGTTAAGTCCTTTGTTATGCTAATTTTTCTTTTAATCATTGTAATTAAATTTAATTACTGTCACTAATATTTATGAAAGAAAACTAAGTTGAAATTATTATATATTATAAATTATTATTATTCCATGTTTTTAATCTATTTTTAAAAATTCCTATCATATAAGTCGCATAAATTAATTTAAAATTAATCTCTCAAATGAGATGACAATGCATGTTTTTAAAGAAAAAATGTTCAAAATCTTGAAATTTTTTTATGTACAATTTCAATGTGAAATTTATTCCAATTAGATAAATTTTATTAATTAGTAAAAAAATTTCCTAATTAAGCTTTAAAACCAATTAAATGTATTACTTATCCTTATAAATAAATTAGGTGAAAAATATGTTCAGAATTAAAATTCATTGTTTTCTCTATTCACTGAAAAATGAAACCTCATAGAAAAATAAAAACAATTCACCGAAAGATAATTTTTATGATCATATTTCAAAGAGGAATTTTATTTTTATATGTAAAATATTTAAAACTTCCAAAATATAGATTTAAAATAATCTCTCCATTAAAACAAGTTAAAAATTATTTTAGAAAAATATAGGTTTATTATGTGTAATGTTGGATTTTTTCTTATCTTATATATATATAAAATATTAATTGAATATAAAAAATATTTTATTGAATATATAACATTTTTTAAATTAATTTCACCAACTTATTTTATGTAATTTAATTTATTATGATAAATCGTCTTTGTGGGAATAAAAATAGTTTTCTATACAAAAAATCTCTTTATATTCAATTGGTTATTATATTAATTTATTATTAACTAGTAACCAATGAATTAATTTCATATTGGTAAAAACAATGTAATTTCATAAGTTAGTTAATACTATTCATAACCACTAATTTAACTACTAGTTTATATCTTATTTTATTGAATATAAATGTTTTATAAATATATTGTTGTGCAGTAATACTCAATCATGTATGTAACATGATCTATTGAGGAAACAATTTTTTGTGTGTAATGAAAATTAATTTAGTATTTCATTCAGTGAAATATATATCATAGTTGGAATTTATTTAAAAGAGTAATTATAATATAATGTATTGGGATATTATATTAACTTATGTGCTTGGTGTTGCATGTCATAAATGTTATGGAATGAAATGTTCTTACTTACAAATTTTGGGGCATTAAATGATAAATATTATTTACTTTATGGGGAATTATATATCTATATAAGGTTTTTTCATTCTTGGGGATTATGATTCTAAAGATACCAAAGTGGAAAGTGGTTATTTTAAAATCTCATCAACATTCAGGATTGTTATGTTGAAGTATCTACTGGGGAATATTTCTCCTCCATATGTATATTTTATAAAAATGTTTTTACTATTCAATTATTTCGGTTAAAACTCCCCCACTTATTTTTACATTTTAAAAAATTATTTGAAAATAATATTCTATTCATTTTAAAAACGTGGTGCTTTGTAAATGTTCTGAAAAAAACATAGAAGGAATGTTTTTAACTTAAATGTAATGAGTGTATTTTCCTTAAATTAAGACTAGAATTTACTTTGAATATTCCTTTATAAGTTTTTAAGTTTATTTTCAAATTAAATTTTTTCCTTCAAATGTGCATAATTTATTTAGTAAGTTATTTTAAAATAGAAATTTTATTTTCCCCAAGAAATATTCCATGTAATATTTTAAAATAAATTTCCATATAAGATTAAATCCTTTGATTTTACTTTAACTCTACTAGGGATATTATCCATTAATAAAATCCTTATTATTTATCTAGATGGTTAATGATTGTGATGAAAAGTTTTTTATGAAACTCATTTATAACCCAAACTTTTTGATATTATGAAATTTTTATGAAACCCTTTTCCTTTCATGTGTTTTGATATGATAAATTATTTTTAATCTAGTGGAACACATATGTATAGTTTTTATTATGTTATGGTGGTAACATTATAACCAAATATAATGGTTACATTATAACCAGAGACCGTGGTTATGGTATAACATATAATGGGGGAGACCTATATCTCACTCAAATGCCTTTGGTAATTTTTTATTTATCATGAGATAAACATGAATGATATAGGGAGTTATCCCGTTTATTTAAGGGACATTTTAAACTATGAAATTCATTTTAGTGATCTTTTACAAGTATGATTGATTGGGTAGTGATCCCATTTTACTTGGATAGTTTTGGAAGTGAGTCTCATATACTTAGGAAATGTTTTTAAACTTATTTTTATCCCACAAACTCATGTCCAACTATTATGTTATTCTCTCATAGCTCATGTTCTTTGATTACATTATGAATCTTGTCTAATGAAATTCCATGATTTATTCCATTATTTTAGAATATGGTATTTATTATCTTGGGTATGGTTATAAAATGTTATGTTTATTTTTATCATACCCTTATTCTCATATTATGTTTATGGGATTATTGATATCTCCCTTGTTTATTCTTACTAAGAATCTGAGATCATACTTTGTTATAATTCCTTTCCATAGGTTATTAAGAAAGGTATTGAGTGTGATGTGGGTAATAAGGGTTCTAGTTATATTAAACTAGGTGGGAAATGATGTTGTTTATTCATGATCATGTTTTTTATGTGTCCTAGTTTTTAAAGATACAAGACCTATATAATTCTAGAATGTTTTGTAATATTTTTTAATGAATATTAAAATACTAACATGTAATATCTATCTATAAATAGTATGTTTCATTATTGCTGATATCAGATAATGTTTTAGTTAACATAAGGAAACTGGGATGAGAAAAAATTAGTAATAACACTCAGTAGAAGTCAAAGTTTAGTATAAAATCAAAATGTTAGGTTAATGATCAAGAACGAATTAGGTTAATCATAATAAAACTATGATTTTTGGTTTTATTCAATGGACAGAACCCAAAATAATCATGCTAAAGTTGAATGCTATAGAGAATACAATGATTATACTACTATGAATCTTAATTTTATGGGATATAGAAAAAATATTATTGTTATTCCTATAAAAAAATTCCCAAGATATGAATCATGTTGATATTCAAAAAGAGGAAAATATGGAAAAAATTTCTATTGAGTACTTCATGAGTCAACACCCACCTACTATTATTGGTTTTACTAATCCACTAGTTGTGGAGAAATGGATTAATACCATCAAAAATATTTCTTTAATTTTCTAGTATTCATAAATGGGAATGTAATTCTGGATGTTTATCATTTGGAAGGCAATACAGATCAAAGGTGGAATATTATCAATTATACGAGGAAAATGAATAAATTGACACTATGGAGAGGGAAGTGTTTAATGGGATATTTTTTAGTAATTAATTACATAATATTATTTTCATAATTTTGGAGGTGAAATTTATTGAGCTAAAGAATATTTATGAAGAATCTATTGGTAGCTATGAAACATATTTAACAATACCTAAAAGGTATGGCTTTGATTTAATCACCATCCTAGAAAGAAATATTTATTGATTCTTTGGGGACTAAAAACCAAGTCTATGAAAGGAATAAACTATAAGAGACTTTAGTATATAATAAAAAATCATTGGATGTTCACTCTAGATTGAAATGGAAATTAGAGACTCCCACCATTCCCATCATTTTGATAAGAAAATGAAGATTGAGTCTTACAAGACCATAAATGAATTACATGATGGAAAGAAATTAACTCAAAAACACTCATGAAAGATGATAAGAAACACCATGGGAGTTTTTTGAGTGTAATTTTTATGTTTTTTAGATGTGAAAAGGTTGGTCATAGATCTGATGAATATCAAAATTCATTGCAAATTATGGTTGATACAATGGAAGAAATGAATATTCTAATTATTGAAACACACAAGATCTAATAATTCAAATAAAAGGTTTATGGGAATTATGAAAATTAGTGAATGAATTCAAATTTTTTATATGATCAGTGTAAATAACTTACTAAGACCAAAGAAAAACTGAAATCTCATGTGATCATAGATACTGAAGTGGGTTACAAGAATAATGCGGTAAAATTTATTCATATTATCCACTCTTGAACTACTAATGTGTTATTTGGTTATAGATATAACCACTCCTTTATATTTAAATAATTATCTAAGGGTATCACCATACCACCTCAAATATTAGATGTTGAGGTATCAATAAACCCCCCTATTAGTAGTATGATCACATCTTAGGTTTGTGCTTCTCTTCTGGTCGAATTTTGCAGGAATGTGATTCCGGAAAATCTTTATATTCTCCCCCTGGTTGAGTTCAATTATATTTTTGGAATGGATTGGATTTATTTACATAAATCTCACATCAATTTATATAGAATGGATGTTGACTTCTATATTTCAAACCAACCAATTATTTCTTATCTATGTGGTGATAAAAATAAACTCTGGATGGAAAGTAAATCTATCATATGGGTCATGATTCTTATTCAAAACTGGTATATATCTAAAATGGTTGGGTAGAAAGTCAACATAAAATATATTCCTAATGTTTTAAATAATTATTTTATGTCTTTTCAAAATTTCTTGATATTTTTACACAATATCATTATGTCATCTCTTTAATATAAATCATTCCTCATGCTACACCAATTTCCAAGACTCTATATAGAATTACTATGATTGAGTTAGAGTAATTGTAGAAGTAACTCAAGGATAATATTTACAAGGGACTCATTTTTCTATGTGTGTTTCTTTTGGGTGCACCAATTATATTTTTCAAGAATAAATAATGATCAATGTAACTCCTCTATGATTATTGAGAACATAATAATATCACTATAAAAAACAAGTATTCTCTACCCTATATTGATGAATTGTTTGATCAACTGCATAGATCCAAATTATTATCTCACCTTTATTCTGAATATCATAATTTTAAGTTAAATAAGTAAGATATTCACAAGATAACATTCTGAAAATCATATGGAAACTCTGACTATAGAGTAATACCATTTTTCCTAACTAATCCCCCACTGTTTTGATGGTTTGATGGATAATGAATTTAAAGATTACCTTTATCATTTTTTGGTAGTATATATAGATGATATACTTATGTATTCCAATAGAAAGGAAGAGCATGGGGATAAATAGAGGATTTTGATAAAGACCTTATGAAAGGATAATATTTTTAAAATTTTTTAGCATTTGTGAATCTTGTCTTCAGAAAGATTCATTCCAAGGTCATATAATCGCATGTGAGGGTATATGAGTAAGAATTTTAAAGTAAAAAGTTATTTAAAATTAGAACATACTATGGAATTTTACATAGATTTAGTTTTTTCATGGTTTTTATAGATATTATTAGATCTTTGGGATAATTTTTCATGGCTACTAAATCCACTCACTATGTTAACTCATATGGGAGCCAAGATCATTTGAACAAATGAATATGATGAATGTTTTATGGAACTGAAGAGAAATATGGTTAGTGAATCCATTCCTACACTACCCTTAAATGGATAAGGTCTTATAATCTATATTGATGAATTAAATAATTTCCTAGTATGTAACCTTATACATAATTATATGGTTATATATTATTCGTCACAAAAATTGATGATTAATGAGAAAAATTACCCAGCTCGTGATCTGAAGTCATTTCTGGTAATTTTTGTATTAAAATTACAGAGGAAAAATCTTTATGAAAAAATGTGTCACATATATACTAATCATAACAGTTTAAAGTATAGATTTTTCTCAATAATATCATAATGTCCACCAAATAAAATGGCAGATTCTTTATATTTAAAGGATCATGATAGCGTATCCATGATGAGGATCAAAATAGAACTGATATTTTTGGACCTTCAAAGGATGGATATTGAAATCATGAAGGAAGGGGAGAAATATTATCTTTCACAAATGAGTGTTTACCTCTCTATCTGAGTAAATATTAAAGAGTCACATAAGAAAGATGCAGAACCATATATTAAGTTGATAAATGTTCATATGTTCAACCATAATTATGAAGGAATAATAAGGTTCCAGAACCATGTATGTGTTGGTTCCTTAAAATATTTGAAGAAGGTAATGATGTATGAAGCTCATAGTTATTCATTATCTATTCATCCTGGAATTATAAATATGAATAGATATTTGAAAGAGTATTTCCAGTGGGAAGGAATGAGGAGAGATATTAAAATTTATTTTTCTCAGTTCTATGTATGTCAGAAATTTATTTATGAGAGATATAAGTCTAAGAGGATTTTATAACCATTTCCCATACTGGAATGGAAATTGGAAAACATCACTATATATTTTTTCATTGTACTCCCTAAATTATATAAATAGAATAATGCTATTTGGGTAATAGTCAATCACCTTACAATGTGAGCACACTTAATTTACTTTATATAAAACTCATATCTTGATCACATTCCTCAGTTATACATTATGGAATTGATAAGATTTCATGGATTTCCACTATCAATTGTCACCGATATGGATCTGAGGTCTACCACACTATTTTTTGAGAGTCATTCAGAATTCTCTAGATATAAGTGTTAGTTTAAGAACACATTTTCATCATAAAAAATTTCTAGTTTTATTGGACTATTAAAACTCAAGAATACAAGTTAAGATATTTATCTATAGATTATAATGGCTGTTTGGATCAATTCCTTTATTTAGTGGATTTGTTTACATTTTAAACTTCCAGTCAATCGTTCAGATGGGTCCTTAGGAGGCCATATATATAATGAAGTGTTTAAATCCAACTTGTTAAAATTAGGTGGTTGAAATAAATACATTGATACCTAAAAAACATAAATAAATTATAGATAATGTTATATTAATTCAATAGTATATAAGGGTATTTCAGAGTAAAAAAAATTATTCTGATAATCCTTGAAAGGATATACTGTTTGGAGTTGGTGATAAGGTATTCCAATGAATATATACCTAGAATAGGGTGACGATATTTAGAAATAAGACAATTTTATGCCATAGGTATGTTAGTCCTTAAGAAAATTTGGATCGTATCAAGATGATATCTTATTAACTAGAACATTCACTAAATTTCTTTCAAGTTCATGATGTATTCCATGTATATCTCATAAGGAATTAATTACAGGATCCCTAACATGTACTGGAATTATAAGTCTTAGGGATTGATTAATATCTTTATTATGATAAACAATTAGAAGATATTTTAGATCATAGAGATAAGGTTTTATAAAACAATACCAGTAACCAGGTCAAGGTTTGGTGGTGAAATCACCAATTTGAGGAAGCTAGATGTGAACTTGAGGATATGATCTCTCAGATGTGTTATCATCTATTAATATCAGAGTAATGAATTTTGAGGGGGAAATTATTTTTAAGGGGGTAGAATATTACTCCCTGATATTTTTATATATCTCTATAAATAATTTAATTTCTTTCGGAGACAATGTTACGTGGAACAACGAGTTTAAATGAACCGCACAACATTATTAAAATATTTTGTGTACTTTATCTCATAGTTTTTTTTGGATTTATGGGTATAAATATTAATAACTAAATTGTGAAAAATATATTCCATATAAATTTAGAAAATGATTTATTTAGTTATTAAATGATTATAATTAAAAATATAAAAATTACATGGAAATAAAGTACTATTATTTAGAAAATTTGTTTTTAATCATAAAATGTATTTTAATATTAATTAATTAAATTATAATATATTGGTGAATTATTTTAATAAAATTTATATATTATTTAAATAATAAAATTTTATAAACAATGAAAATATATTTTTCTAGAAATATGATATGAATAAATATTGTAATATTATTAGAAATGACTTTCTTTCTAAAAGTGGTTTTTGTCTTATTTTGTGTACTTATGTTGATATTAATTTATTCTATTTATAGGTTTTAAATTAGTTAAAATTAATTAGATGATTCAAATTTGTATTTTATAATTTTTTAAATAAAATTTGTATTTTTATATGATTCAAATTTGTATTTATATTTCTTTTATCATTATGAATAGATATTTCAGCAAAATTTATCACCTTAGTAAAGGGTAAATTGGGTTAATCTAGGTTAATAAAAAGTTATAAAACAATGTTCATCCTAATTGTTATTAGATGAAGGTAATTAGACCCATATCACCTTAGTATTGAAATTGATTTGTTTAATGGGTATATATCCAGAAAAATGACTTACATATTATTTACATCAAATAATGTTTCAAAGTGTCACTCTCATGGTTATAAATATATTTTTTATACAGATAGGAAAAAAAACTAGTATTAATAAATATTAATAGTCATTTAGAGATGAATGAAACAATTTTTAAGATATTTTTTTTTATTTTCAATAATTATATAATGTCCTTAATGGATTATGCCACTTGGATGCCGTATATATCGAGATAATAAAAAAATTTAGTAAATTGAAATTAAAAAATTTAAAGTAATATAATTTGAGTCATTTAATGTTTTAAATAAATTTTATAGATTAATATGAATTTTTTTTGTTATGATAAATAATTAGATTTTAATTAAAAAATTAATATTTATGCTTTTTATGTCAAATTAAATTAATGGTGTTAAAATTTCCAGTAATGATCTTTTATCAAAATATAATTTTATTACATTATTTAAAAATCCTAAAAATATTAAAATAGGATAAAAGAGATAATAAATAGTATAAAATGACACCCCATATGAATTTATATACCATTTGTAACTATTTTACTTCAGAAGGAATTTATTTTATTTTAATATTTTATGAAATTATCTATATGTCCTTCCCCTCTATTATAAAATGACACCGCTTCATTATCTTCTTCAAACCACTTTGAGCCTTATATCTCAAACATTTATAACACCCTTGAGATTTTTTGAATTATTATTTTTAAATTAAATTTTATCTCTTTGATATTTTGCGTTACCCACAACATTGATTTTATCTTATGTTACACGCAACCCTTAGTTTATCTTGTGTTACATGTAACATTGATTTTATCTTGTGTTACACAAAACATCGAGCTTAAACCAAATGTGACTTTTTGTTAATGACTTATTATTTAATATAATAGTTATCAACTAGTAGTTGTAAATAAAATTATCAATTTGATTAACTAAATTATAAAAAATGTTGTTTACACAAGTATATAAAATTAAATCATTGATGACCAATTAATTATAAATAAAAATAAATACTATTTAAAAATAATTGAAATATTTTTCTAAAAATGTAATTATTTTCACAAAAAAACAATTTGACTTACTAAATTAAATAAATCACGTTTTTTGAATAATTTTAATGAAAATAATATATTATATATTCAATTAAATTTCTAATATTCATCTTATATATTGTCTATCAAATAGATAATAATAAAACCAACTGTATGCTTAAAAATTATTTTTTTTTTCTAAAAAGTCGTTTTGTCACCTTTTATGGACATAGTTTGAAAAATATGTCTTTTAAATTTTAGAAAAATAATTTTATATAATAAAATTAATTTTTGAAATCATCATGTCAAAATTATCTCAGGGTTATTTTTTTGGATTTTTTTGAATGGATTAATTTTACAATGAATAGTGTAACATGATTGTTTTTATTTAGAATTGTCATTATATTTAAATATTTTAAAAATTGATATTTTTTTTTAATATTATTTTAAAGAAAAAATATTTTAAATATATTTCAATTCTTCCAATTTATTCCATTGGTATCATTTTCATGTTGAATTTTGATATTAAAACTTTTAAAACTTTTGAACACTCTCTCTTTAAAAAACTTCTTTCTCGATTCATTTATGGGAATAATTTTAAAATGGATTTTGAAAATTTTTTGAATGTATTTTGGAAAAATGAATTTCATATTTTGAATTAGAATAATTTAAATTAAATAATAATTGTCACTACTGGAAAAATACCCTATACCAACGGTTTGGAACCGTTGGTATAGGTCCCCAAACCTTTGGTATAGGCTATACCAACGGTTTGGAGGACCATTGGCAAGTAAGCCATGACAATAGGTCTATACCAATGGTTTGGGGAAAACCGTTGGTATGGGGTCTATACCAACGGTTTTGAAAAATGTTGGTATAAGTAATTAGAAAATCTATACCAACGGTTCTCAAAACCGTTGGTATATGTATTTCAAAAAAGAAACATCTGGTGGGATTTGATCCCAGGACCTATAGTTTATAACTCAATGACTTAACCACTTAGCTAACATGACTTTTGTTAAAATAATTTCATAAATATATATATGTATTTTTCTAATTATTTTAAATTTTGATTTATATAATGTTCTCTGTAGGTAGATTCCAAAAAAAATCAAAGGACCTTTCCCAGCGGTTTTCAAAACCGTTGGGAAAGGTCTTGCTTTTTTTCGAAATTTTGCTTGAAGGTTGAATTCTGGACCCCTTTTCCCAACGGTTTGGGCAAACCGTTGGGAATGGGGGTCGAGAATTCAACCTCCCCCAACGGTTTGGGAAACCGTTGGTAAAGGTGGCCAAAAAATGGGCTTCCCCAACGGTTTGGCCAAACCGTTGGGAAAGGGTACCTATACCAACGGTTTTTACAAACCGTTGGTATAAAAGCATTGGGGAAAATCATTTTTCTAGTAGTGTGTTGAGTCTAAATGTGTTTTGACATTCCCATATATATTTTTGTTTTGGAAATCACAAATCACTTTTTGTTTATCATATATGTTGTTTTCTCATCATAATAAAATTTACAGTAATCATATATGATGTTCTCTTATTGTAATCATATGTGTTGTTTTCTCATCGTAATCACATATATCGTAATCATATATGTTGTAATCTTATTGTAATAATTTATGTTGATTTCTCATTTTAATCACATACATAGTAATCATGTTACTTGTTTTACATCATAATCATATACAATCATTATACTTCATAACCTGATATGTTGTTTTAAAATATTAAGCACATATTATGTTTTCATAAAAATATGTATCATAACTACATTACACAATGTATTAATTTCATGCATCATAACCAGGCATCGTAACCACACATCATAACTATGTATGGTAACCATGCATCATATCCATGTTAAGAATCGTAACCATGTTATTTATCATAACCAAAATATTAATGAAAACTACGATATACATCATAAACATATAAATCATCATAACCATATTATGTATCGTAACCACAATATGCATCGTAATCATGATACACATCATAACCATGTTAATAATCATAACCTAGTTATGTATCATACTCATTTAATGCATTATACTCATCTCTTACTCTAATATCATATACATGTTTCTCATATTCATTGTTTCAAACTTAGGTACTTAATATCTTCTAACAATAATTATGTTGTGATGTTAGTTATATACCAATCAAAATGATGTCATGTATTCTGTTTGTTTTGACCGTTATAATTCTAGGTGTCTAAGTCCCTCTAAATTTTTCAAGGAAATATAACTATTGGAGGAAATGTCACCGTTGGAAACTTAGGCCTATAAATAAGAGGTCATTAGAACTAGAGTAATCAAAGTTTGTGTCTTCCATGTTGAAGAGAGACACTATGTGACATCTCCCATTCTTCATGAGAAAAGCCTTGAAGATACAATATGTGAATGACTGCTTCTTAGTTCTTGTATTTCACTAAGTGACTTTTATTTCTTCAAGAGACCGATCATTGTTATAATGATCGAGGGCTTCTAGGGATAGGAATATGGTGCTACCAATCATTGTATCAAGGAAATTCAATTATTTGAATGATAGATGTTCCAAATAACTTCTTAATCGAGGGATTATGTGGATAGGAAGGCAGACTTTCCGATCACCATATCGAGGGCTTACCTGGGTGGCTGTAAGACATACCTTTTATCCTTGGTAAAATGATACCCTAATCTTTGGGATACAAAAATTTTAATACTTTTAGTATTATTTTACCTTTTGTAATATAATGGGAATCAGTTTGATTCCTCTTTGTATTAATATTCTTTTCTATTGTAATTGTTTTAATTATGATAGTTTCCTTACATATTGTATTAAGTGATTCTATATGCTCTATGTTAGAATCATTTACATTTATTATACTCTGATCATTGTATTCAATTCATATACAATTGTTCTTAATTACTTGTTGTATCATATTATATCATATCCATTGAATCTAGAATTAGCTAGATCATTTGTATTTCTTATGAATTGTATTATTATTAAATCACATAAACAAAGATTCTTCATAAGAGTTTAAGCAGAATTTTTTTAAAACTACAATTCATCCCCTCATTTATAGAGCCATATCATATACATTTACATCTATAATAATTTCTAACAATTGGATTCAATTCAGGTTTTTGATAACTTTTTTTACTTTCATTATTTATATCTTTAAGATTGTTATATTTTTGTTATAAACCCTTTCTATATATTTACTTACAACACTAATGTGTGGAGTGGAAAAGTGTTTTATTAAAAAATGGCATGAATGAATATTGCATCAATTGATAATCTAAACCCAACTAGACCAACTATTTTTTTATGTTAATGACAATGAGTATTGATGAGATCAAATAGAGACTTTTTTTATTAATACTAGAGTAGATAATTTTGTGATGCTCACTGGAGAATAAAAAATTCCAAACAAGGAAGTTAGAACATTCACCAACCAAGAGAATCTATAATATCAACTAAATTACATCGTAAAGAATACTCTGTTATGTTCTATGACATGGCATATATATAGTTAGATATCACCATGCGATGCAACCAATTGTATTGGGAATAAACTATAAGTCCCTAATTTTGGTCCAAGTAAAGTTATAGAAACCTGAATATCCAGGCTCCGAGTTAAATATTAGGTTTTTGATTTTCTCTATGGAGAACCAGTAAGCAAGATTCAACAAAAATTTATGACAATTTCTAACAATGTTTAATCTATGGGAGAAAAAAGCCTTGATAATGAAGTTATTCTGGAAAAGATAATTTATATTATTCCCAATGAGTGGGAATAAAAAAGGGTTGCAATTGATGAGAACAAGAAAGTTACTCAAATCACACTTTATGAATTTTTTGTTACTCTCTTACAACATGAGTCAATAATGAAAATAGATGAAAACATTAATAAGAAGAAGAATGGTAATGGATGTGTAGATTTTACCACTACATCAAAAGCCAAGAAACCAACTAGGGTAGCAAGATCCAAAGAATGAAATTTGTTGTTATATCAGAATCTAGTGAAAGTGATCATTTAAAGAATGAATTATCCAATATTGCTCATAGGATGAACCAGATTGTTGGAAATAAATATTTTCGAATACAGATTCAAAACAAAAGATAAAAAGGAAAAGAAGGACTTTGAAGTGACTTGTTATGAATGTAAAAGAGGAGGTCATATTTGGCCAGATTTTCCTTTTATTAAAAGAAAATATCGGAAGGATAAACATTCTAAAATAAAAAAGAAAAACTATTACAAGTCTAAGACATAGAATGTATTGGAAGAAAATGAAACTTGGACTGAAAGTGTTGGTCATTCTTAAAAAAAATCTTCTGAATATAAATATTCTATTCAAAATAATACATGACTCATAGCAAGACAACCTATTGAAAATAGTTGTCTCATGGGAAAGATACACAATGCATAATATCTTAAAAATCTATCTTCAAATTTCAATTTCCCTGATGAGAAATATTCTTACACTACAGATGAATAATCTTCCATAGTAGAGGATAACATACCTTCTTTTGAAGAAGTATACCGATTTTCCAAACTACTTGATAAAATGAAATTCAAACTCAAGAAAAATATTAATAAAGAAAATTATAGAATATCTAACCTTACAAAAGAAGTAACATATATTTCAAATTATCTTGATCATAAAACTCTTGATTTAGGAAATATTTCAGAAAACCTTGTGAATGTAAATTCTAGGAAGGATAAACTTTCGATGGAGATAGAAAAACTTTTTTTGGAGATAAATGTTTTTGAAAAATAACATCTTCAAAATAAATTCTTCTGATAATGAAAATTTATTCATTAGACTAAAATTTGAAATTTTTTTCTCAATGAAACATTAATCAAATTTCACTTCTGAAGGGAAAGAATTTCATAAAATGAATTAACTACTTCGTCCTGTTAGGAATAATTGTAGATTTTATTATACATAATCAAAATAGTTTTTTAGTCATAACTATTTGGTTCCCCGAAGTGCTCCTTTTTTCGCCAAATTTCATTGTGGTGGACATTGGGAGAGAAATTATTCCTCAAATAAAACTAGATCCGTAGGATTATATAAATCTCATTTCCCAAAAAATGTGGATTCCTAATGTTCTTGTATCTAACATTTCTAGATCAAAAAAGTATGGTTTCCGAAAATGTAATTGTTTTTTTCATGAAAACAAATATACCAACAACAAATATATTTGGTACATGGATTGGGGATGTTCTTGACATATGATAGGAAATAATGATTTCATTGAAAATATGATTAAAATGAATGGTGGAAGAGTGACCTTTGGAGATAATACTCAAGGAAATATCATTTATATAATTTATATTGTTCTTTTAAGAAAAGTTTTAATTTAAAATGTTTTGTTTGTTAAAGGCCTTAATAACAACCTTATAATCCTAATTCAATTACGTGATCAATGTTTCCTTGTGAATTTTAGGAAGGATAAATGATTAGTTCAAAATTACAAGGATGAATTCATTCTTTCTACCAATAGGAATGATAATGTATTCAAAATTAACTTAGATGACCTTAAGATCCAATAATTACCCTACATAAGTGCAATGGAAGATCAAACATGTTCTTGGAAATGAAGGTTAGAACATTGTAACCTTTTTAACCATTTTAATCACTCAAATAAAATACTAATAACAGATCTATCAGTTCATAGAATTGATTATTCAGAAGATTGAGACCCTTTGTTAATAAGGAAAGAAACAGAAAACATTATTTAATATAATTAATGATATTTCAACTACAAATGCATTATAGTTAGTGTACATGGATCCTTTCAGTCATACACCGACTGGAAGCATTGGAGGAAAATATTTTTTATTTGTTTAAGTTGATGAATACACCAGATTTACGTGGGTCGATTTTATAGAAAAGAAATATAAAGCCTTTCTATATTTCAAAAATTTTATAGCCCAAGTTAAAAATGATAAAAACCTAAAACTGATAACTATTAAAAGGGATCATGGTGGAGAATTTCAAAATTCATATTTTGAAACTTTTTGTAGTAAGAATGGTATTACTTAAAACTTTTCAGCTCCAAGAACCCCTCATTAAAATGGTGTTATTGAAAGAATAAATCATATTATTCACGAAATTTCAAGAACCATATTGAGTGAATACTCACTTGTTAAGCATTTCTGGGATGAAGTTGTAAGTACTACATATTATAGTATAAATCGGGATTTAATTCGACCTTTTCTCAATATAACACCTTATGAGTTATGGACTGGATGAAAACCTAATATTTTTTACTTTAGAGTATTTGGATGAAATGTATTCATATTGAATACTAGAGATAATCTTTATAAATTTCCACCAAAATATGATTAAGGAATCTTTGTAGGTTATTCCACTACTTCTAAGGCTTATAGAGTTTTTTTAAAAAAAATTCTTGTACTGTTGAGGAAAAAGTGCATGATAAATTTGATGAAACTAATCCTTTTGTTTTTAAACAACCCCTACCTACATCGATAGATGTGTTTTCAGAAACTGATTATCATCCTTTTATTGAAAACTCATTTGAAAATAGAAATACTCTAGAAAATATTTCTAAAATATTTACCCCAGAAGACATTCAATACTATGTTAGTGAATAGGTTTTACCAAACCAAATAAATTTTTTCTTAGAAATCATCATAGTGATAATATCATGGGGGAAATAAGTCAACCCATAAGAACTATAAATTCCTTGAGAAATTAAATAGAATATCTTCCTTTTCTATCCCAATTTGAACCTAAAACTTCTAACGAGGCCTTAGGTGATGAGGATTGGATTAAAGAAATGCAAGTTAAACTAAATGGATTCAAAAGGAATAATTTCTTGACCTTGAATAAATGACCTAAAGAAACCACTGTGATTTGAGTAAAATGGGTTTTCAAAAGAAAATGTGATAAAAATGGAGTCACTATAAGAAATACAGAAAGACTTGTTACTATAGTCTATAATAAATAATAGTGTAGAGATTATAAAGAAACCTATAGTCTGGTATATATACCTAAATTTATTCGTATTCTATTATCCATTATAGAATTCTTTAAATTCAAACGTTTTAAAAAAGGATGTAAAATGTGCTTTCCTCAATGGTTTTTACAAGAAATAAGTTTTTGTAGAACAACTACCTATTGTTTTAGACTTTAAATGTCCTGATTATGTTTTTAAACTTACCAATGATTTGTATGGCCTTAAAAAATACCTAACATCTGAGTATGATAGACTTACATTATTTCTTTTACAAAAAAATTATGCTAAAGGGACTGTAGCTCCAACTCTTTTTTATAAAAATGGAAGAAATTTTTTTTGATTGTTCAAATATCTGTGGATGAAATTATATTCGGATCAACTCAACAATCCCTAACTGATTATTTTACGAATCTTGTGAAATATGATTTTTAAATGAGTATGATGGGTGAGTTAATATTATATTTCGGTTTTTAAATCCCTCAGAAACTAGAAAAAACCTATATATACCAACATAATTATTTCAAATATTTACTTAAAAAATATGGATATAACAATGCTAAAAGTATAAACACTCCAATCAGTACCTCAGATACACCTGATCTTAATAAATATGGGAAACCATTAGATCAAAAATATTTTAGTGGTATGATAGGAAGCTTGTTATAGATAATATCAAGTCATCCATATTTTATGTTTTTAGTATTATTATATAAAAGATATCTATCTAATCCAAAGGAATCTCATCTAAAAATAGGGAAATTTTTTTTTCACCACTTAAAGGGAACTATGAATATAGGATTATTTTATTCTTCCACAAATGATTGTTTTTAATTTTTTTTCATAAGATGACATTGGTGGTTGTAGAATGGATTGAAAAAGTACATCCGGAACATGTCATTTCATAGGAGATTCTTTAGTTTCTTGTTCATGAAAAAATATTCCGTAGCAATTTCCATTACAGAAGATGAATATGAATTTGTTGGATGTTTTTGTGCTAAAGTGTTGTGGATTCCATACAAACTCACTGACTATGGCATGATTGTTTCCAAAACTCAGACACTATGTTATAATACTAGTGCCATTTCCCTTAGTAAAAAACCTAAACTTCCCTCACATGTAGAAAAAATTGTCATTAGGCATCACTTTCTTACATATTATACACAAAAAGAGATATTATTTTACAATTAATAAAAACACAAGAACATACCAAAATTTTCACAAAACCATTTTCTTCTGAAAGATTTTAATATAATAAATAGAATCTAGGAATGATCACTGTAAAGTAATCATTCACATATATTTCTTATTTAAACCATATCCTTACATTAAGTTACCCGTTTTCAAAGGGGGAGTATATAAATTTTTATCTGTTTTAATGTTTACAGGTTTATCTTTTTATCGGTTTCACTTTTTATCAGTTATACATTTTACCGATTTCACTTTTTATCAGTATTAATTTTTATTGGATTCATAATTATCAGTTATCATTCTCTTATTTGTTTGTTTCATTTTATCAATAATATATTATTTTATCAGTATTCAAATTTTTTATTAGTTTTGAATATTTATCGGTCTCCTAGAATTACAATTTGGTTTATATGTTTATCATAAGAACAATATACCGAAACCAATTTATTTATCCTGATACTCCGACAGTTAAAACATTTAAAACCTTATTTTTCAATTATATCTCAATGTTTTTGTAGTTCATATATTTATTTTAACTCTTAATCAGATTCATTCTCAATATGATGTTCTTTTAAGGAAAAACTCAAGAGTTAAAAGTCATTCTCAATCTTTGGATATTTTAGATCTAATTATGACAGTTAAATTTATTTTTTAAAGAACCCATCCCTACCCGCCACACATCAAATTTCTATGAATTACTCCAACGTTTTTATTCTCTATATATTCCTAGCACAGTTCATAATCATATTTTACCTTAGTTTATATAATCAGAGAAGTCATTAGCTTTCGTAACTAGAAAAAGCTTTAGGGTTCCAGATAGTCTTTCATTTTTGAGTCAACTAATTCATCTCGCAAGAAAATTTCTCTATATTATTTATCTTGTATCACCTTTCAAGGTGAAATGTTAGTCTCTCAAGACTTTTATAAGACTTCCAATTCTTCTTTGAAAAGGATAACAAGTTTCCAAGGGTGGGAATACATTTGTGTTGAAATACTGAATTCAGATCAAGACTTTGGGTTTTATAAGTATGTATTTCTATTCTATACAAAATGGAGATAGATAATGGAATCATGATTTCCTTTATTTTGTAAGATAATAAATACACAACCACTAATAAATAGGCACCTACATTACTAGGAGTTCTATTTGTGGGAGATGCACTTTTATGTTCCCACATATTACAATAACTTTATGGGACATTTTATAACAGGAAAGTAGAGGAATATCTTTTTGTGATTCCTGAAGATAATAGGAATGTTAATCATTTATCATCCAAAAATAATCTCATTTCCCTCTGGATGAAAGGATTTCTAGTATTGCAACATGGCGATAAAGAAACTATGAAAGTTCCTGATATTTATGTGATTTATTATTTGGGGAATACAAGGAATCTCAACCTTATGGGATTCATTTTCTTAACAATTTAGAAACTTAAATTCAGTTCCATAAAGTCTCAACGATCATGTTTACCACCATTCTTAGAACATTTTTGGATGTGTTTCTGATCTTTTATAATGTTTTAATAATGTCATATCCGATATCTTTTAAGTATCCTCTCATAATTAAAGATATGATAAAGAGACTCAAATTATGATTCAATCCTAAATCCAAAATTTTTTAGAATGATCTAGAAGATGATAAAGGAAATTAAGTAGATGAATGGGTTGAAAATCCTTCAAGGCCCTCCAAATCATTTTCAAGAAAAAGAATGTTAGCTATGGATACAACCCCTAATAAATCAAAGAAACAAAAAGTATTATTAGATGATGTTGTAGTATAGTGGATGAAGAAGAATGAAGAAAGGAAATAAGAGGATCCTCAATTCGGTTTATATCCAGTTGAAGCCCTGGTAGTAAAAATTATAACCTAGGAAACACTAAAAGAAGAATAAAGGAAGAATATAACGAAAAAGAGAAAGGACCAAGCTGTTGATATTGATAATATTATTAAAATAGCTGATAAATCTAGAACCAGAATCATCATAAGGGAACCACCTATTCAAACCCAATCAAATCTAATTAAGAAATGGAAAGAAAAACATGCATCAGAACAATTGTCTACTCAATGTTTCAATCAAGAAATTGAAGAAGGAGAAGAAAAAGGAGAAGAAAAACTAGGTAAATAAGAACAAGGTCAAGAAGAAGATTAAATTGAAGAGAATGAAGATAAAAACAAGAGAAATTATTCTACAGAATCATCAGAAGTTTCATCTTTTAAGATTCCATCTCCTAATCCCCAGCCATCCAAGTAATATAATCATAGGATTTATTTTAATTAATTCATTAAACTTTTAGTTAAATAGGTCGAATAAGATAAGAATCAGAATCATCCAGCTAAATTTGTTGGCATAAAAAAACATTTGGGAGATCTCCCGGAATACAATGAAGATACAAATTCAGAAATAACAATCACAGTGAAGGGAATTCTATACAACGAACAAGCATTGAATAGATTGGAAGAGATTATAACATTTTTCCAAAAATTGAAGTAAGACATGGTAACATTTCAAATAGTCATAATTAAAGATGAAATTATATAAATACTATGATAGAATGGTTTTTGAATCTGGAAATAAATTTCAAAATATTTAAAGAATGTGATGCTGATCATAGAAAGGATTATAACAAGGTTTTCAAGGGGTTGTACAACATTAATTACAATCTCAAGTATCATGTTCATAAGCTGGATGAATCAAGAAAGAGGGTAAATGATCTCAATTCATTCTACCAAAAGTTTTTTGCTGATTTGAATGAAAAACATGAAGTCATTAAAGGACTTGGTTCCTCAAAAGGAAAGGCCTCTAAATAGTTTGATCGTCTAAAGGAAAAATTAGAGGATGAATGTAATGAGGTTTTATTTCTATCACATCGAGTTATAATACTAGAGAAGGCCTACAGACTCAGAGTGGATGATTTCAATGCTCACAAAGTTAGGAATAAAGCACAAGAAGCAATAAATTGACTCCATGACGATATGCGCCAGAAGCAAGAAAGGATTATTGTGGAAAATGATGTGAAACTGAAGGATCAGAAAGTATCTCATGAAAATATGATGGATGATAGAAAATAATTCAAGAAGATAAATCTTTCTATGTTTAACCTCTTGAAAAAACAAAATAAGAAAGAATGATTTTTTGAACACTTGTTTTAATATAATCCTATTTCATTCCAAATAATGTCTATTGTTTCTTATTATGTTTATCTAACTCCTTGCAGGACATGAATGTTTTCCCTTATCCGTTTTGAAAATCACAAAGGTGGAGGATAATTTGGAAAGAATAAATTTATTTCTTAAAACTGAAAAATGGTGAATACCTTATTAAGGGGATAACTCACAAGTTAAATTAAATAGAATACAATTGTTAGTGATATTTTTATCCCAGGGTAGAATCAGTTGTATTAACTATTTATTTCAGAAGAGTTACTAAACTTAATGGTAGATAAGTATTTATTGTTTGTTTTGTATTTTTATTTTCAAAAGGGGGATATTGTTGAGTCTAAATGTGTTTCGACTATCCAATTCATATTTTTGGTTTTAGAAATCACAAATAATTTTTTTATCATATATGTTGTTTTCTCATTATAATCACATATACTGTAATCATAGATGTTGTTCTCTTATTATAATCATATATGTTGTTTTCTAATCTGAATCAAATTTATCATAATCATATATGTTGTTCTCTTATTGTAATCAAATATATTAATTTCTCATCATATTCACATATATCATAATCATGTATGTTGTATTATATCATAGTCCTAGATTGTGGTTCTACAATATAACCTGATATGTTGTTTTACCATCCTAACCACATATGATGTTTTCATAACATTATGTATCATAACTATGTTCATATTCTTTTCATTTCATGCATCATAATGAGTAATTGTAACGATACATCGTAACTATGTACTCTAACCATACATCATATCCATGTTAAGAATCGTTACCATGTTATTTATCGTAACTGTGATATGAATTATAACCATGATATGCATTATAACCATATAAATTATAGTAACTGTATTATGTATTGTAACCATGATATACATCATAACCACGATATGCATCGTAGCCATGTTAAGCATCGTAACCAAGTAATGTATCATACTCATGTAATTCATTGAACTAATATATTACTCTAATAACGTATACATGTTTCTCATATTCATTATTTCACACATTTATACTTACTATCTTCTAATTAAAATTATATCATGAAGTTATTTATATACCAATCAAAATGATGTCGTGTATTTTGTTTATTTTGATCGTTATAATGCCAAGTGTCCAAGTACCACTGATTTTTAGAGAGAAATATGATTGTTGGAGGAAATGTGCTTGTTGCAACTTGAGGCCTATAAATAGGAGGACATATGAACCATATTAATAATTTTTTTCTTCTTAGTTCTAGAGTGAGACTATGTGACATCTCTCTTCCTTGGTGAGAAAATCATTGAATATACAAGACGTGAAAAACATTTTCCTAGTTTTTATTTTTCAATATGTGATTTGTATTACTTAATGCAGCCAATCATTATCATAATGATCAAGGGATTCTAGGGGTAGGAAGATGGTGCTACCAATCATTGTATCGAGGGATTTTATGTATTTGGAAAAATGATGTGTTTATTACCTTCTTAATCTAGGGATTCTGTGGATAGGAAGAAAGACATACCGATCATCATATCGAAGGCTTACCGAGGTAGTGGTAAGAAAAAACATTTATCCTAGGTAAAAGGATACCCTACTCTTTGGGATAAAATAATAGTAATATTTTCATAATTTTTCTGCCTATTTTAATAGAATGGGAATCATTTTTTTCATCTTTCAATTCATATTGTTTTTCTATTATAATTGTTTTAATTATGATACTTTCATTAAATGTTTTATTAATGGATTCTATATGCTATATGGTATAATTATTTAGATTTCTATACTCTGATCATTGTATTCAATTCAAATATAATTTTTCTTAATTACTTGTGGTATAATATTATATCATATCTATTAGATCTAGAATCATCTAGATAATTTTTATTGTTTGTGGATTGTATTAGTTTAAGATCACTTATACTATGATTCTTCATAAGTGTTTAAATACAATTTTTTTAAACCTACAATTAACCTACTCTTGTATTGTTCCATCTCAAATAAATTTACCTCTATATTATGATCCAACAATAATTTCATCTTAAATTTTGGCCATAAATAATAGTAATAATAAAAAAATTATTTACTATAATTAGGGTAATAATGGGTTTACTGGTGGTTAAACTAAAATAATAGGGGATAAAAATGATGCAAAAAATTATCCAACATATAGTTTATGGACATATTTATACATTAAATACAATATTTTAAATAATGTAAAATTTTGAAGCCCTGTGGAATTTGAAAAATGTGGGTACACCTTTTTATTTTAAAAAATTAAAAGTGTGCCTCTCACCTCACTTATAAAAGGTCACCCTCTCCTCTCCACATAGAACTTCAAAAACACTTGGGTTAATATAATAAATAATTAAATAAATTATTTTATTACCTCCTATCATCCTAGAAGACATATTTTTGTTATAAATCCAAGAAAATTATCCTTTTGGTTGAAATCAAAAGAAGTTATCTGAAAAATTAATGCCCCTAACGAAGACTCTTATTTTATTTATTACTCCACCTCCTTCAATTATTACTAAATCAAGATTAAATTATAATTTTTTTTATCAAAAATATATTTATTTTTCTATATAATTTTCATTACCTAAAATTATATCCTCTTTCATAAATGGATTAATAATTCATCATTAATGTGTACGGTAGACTACCGCCTCATGAAATGATGTCATTATTATTTCCATTACCACCTTTAATGCATTGATATAATGATTGATTTAATCTATATATATGTAATTCATGATAGTATTATCCTTATTTAATCATTATAACACATGTTCCTCCTTAAATGAAATTCCTTGGGAATATGATAATGTCGTTTGTGTGTACGGCGGACTACCACCTCACGAAGAGATGTGATTCATCCACCCTTTATATAGAAGGTAATGAGGATGGGTTTAATGAAAATAAAAGATATATAAGACAAAAAAATTATTATTTAATGGTAATATATTATTTATTTTTCTTTATTTCTTTATTTCCAATGGAAAAAATGGAAATGAAATTCATTCATACGTACAACTTACCATCTTTAAGAACCTTGCATTTCATTTTTTATCTCTGCCTTTTATGAATCACACTAAATACATGAATTGTGAATATATATGATTATTATATAAGGGTTAAAATTTTGGAGATTATGGATTCATGATCAATGTAATAGGGAAAAAAATAACCATTCAAAAAATACAATAATAAAAGTATTTATTTTTTTGGAATGCATCTTTAACATGAAATTATTTATGAAAGGGTTATAACAGGATGCAAGTAAATATGATATGATATGATATATATATATATGTATGTATGGTTATATAATATATTTATAATAGAATAATATTTATTATATTGTTGGATCAAATGTGTAGGAAGGATGTAGACACTTATGGTAAGGGATTTCCATCTCACTTTTTACTATTGTGAGATACATGCCATACTTAGAAACTTTTTTCTTTTATGTGGTGTATATACTTATTATGAATTTATTTTAGGATTATTATCTTGAAAATTAATTGGATTTAATTATCCATTTTATTATATCTCTCTCATGGGGATTATGGTTCAACGTTACTAAAGTGGAATGTGTTTTATATTAAAATATCATCATTTATCTGGATTGTTTATGATTATGCTTCCAATAATGAAATATTATATTATATCACTCATGAAACTCTTGATTTTTATTATAATCATTCTATTTAAAGAGAATAAATCTATTCCCTTCATTTTTATCTCTTTATGAATTCAAGATATCAAAATTATGTTTTTAGAATAATCATCCTTATTTCCCTTTTTGTTCAAAAACCTTTTTATTATGAATCCCCATATTATATTTTTTCATAAAAATGATTTTATGATTCCTAAAATGATTTATTAAATATATTATTACCCATGTATTAATTTTAAAAAATCTTCTAAAAAGGAATCTTAATGTAATTTTCCAAACAATTACCCTTTGGATTTTACCTAAAATGTGAAATAAATATTTGTTTTATCATGTATGACATGAATGTAATTTCATTCCTTCATTAATATAATTTTATTTTAAGATTACATTTTAGTTTTTCAAGGTCATTCTCAATGAAAATTATTTTCAAAATTTTTTATGTTTTAAAAATTATTTTCATTGAAAGCTTATTTTCCTCAAGAAATTATTTAAATTATTTTTAAGGTTTCCTTTATAAATTTTCGATGATTTTTTTAAAAGAAAATGATTTAATTTTTTTTTCAAAGTTTAGTTCTAAAAAGTGATTTTCAAATATGTGTTATTTTCCACATGAAATGTTCCATGTTATTTTTATTTCCAAACCATTATCCATATAAGATGAAATCCTTTGAGGATGATTATGTTTTTATAAGTATTTAATCCAAGTATATCATTAATATTTTTTATCTAAATTGTTTTATCTTTTTGATGACATGATGGTTAGGAAACTAAATTCTTTTCCTTGAGTAATTCATTGATAAAATACTTATGAAAATTGTTTCTTTTTCCCTACGATATGATATGATGAAATGAGGTTATACAAAGACTAAAATAGGGTACATATAAGGTTATCCCAATCCTGAAGAAGGCACATTAGTGGTTTGCTCAAGCCAAATATGATATGAATGTTTTAGTGGGTAGCCTTGATATAAGAGTTTTTTATTATATTTATGCCAAAAATATTTCTGTTAGGCCAATTTCTTTTTCTCATGGATCATTTTCTTTGATTATTTTATGATTTACATCATTTGAATTACCAATATTTATGCCATGATTCAAGATTATCATCATTAATATACAGGGTATTATTTTCACATGTTATTATCATGTTCTCATAAAATAATTTTCTTGTTGTTATTTTGTATCTACTTTTATACCTTTACTTTAAATCTGAGCACACACTTTCTTATATTTTATTTACGCATGTTTTGAATAATGGTTTTTAGTTGGGTATGATTGTGTAGAGTACTAAAAGGGAAGATATTTATGGAATATTTTTGAGATATTTCAAAAAATTAGAATATTTTTACCTAGTCTCCAATGAAACTAAACTATTATGGTACATATGAATTTTTTGGGTAATGTGTTGAATATTCATAAAATTTATGTAATATATTTTAAAAAAAACATAGGTGGATATAAGAACCCAATTTTTCACTCAGGTATGGATCCACTAAATTTAGGTCTAATTATTTATATTGGACTTAATATTGATGACTCATGAGTTAGAAAAGGTTTTAAGGGTTTCTGAGGCTTGTTCAGATCATAGAACCCTTCTTTTTGGGAGAATAAGGCCTGGTGAAAGACTTTTAGTAAACTGTGCTGGGTGGATTCATGGTTAGATAAAACCATGCCGATGGCATGATTCTTTTAGACAGATCCTTTCCTCATGGTTGGGGAATGGTTTCCCTAATGTGTATCCTAACCAATATTGTGCCCCCGTTTCTTCAGGAACTTGTGCAGTGTTTATGCATGGTTTAGAAAACTATGCGACCAAACCATGAACATTGTAAATTTTGGGTAATTTTTCATTTTTACCCTTAATAATCAAAATAAGACCATCCTTATTCCCTAATCTGATTTATTGTGGTATTAACATTCATTTCACCCATTTTGGAGCTTTTTGATGCCATAGCCATGGGATCAAGATATATCCTTCTTCTGAATTCCATTCACTCTTCTGTTCATCATGTTAGATGCACAATGACAAGTACTCGAGTCCACTTTATTAGTTCTTCATATCTCTTGATCTTGACATAGTTATTGAGGTGTAATAATTTGTAAACTTTTCTCTGCTCTAATCTATTCCTAGATGAATTAATGACTCATATTGGATGAGGAGATTCCCACAAGCCTAAGGTGGGTTGTCTGTAACTCATCCATCATGTTTTTTGATTTTAGAAATTTTGTGTGGGGCCTTCCAATTTCATCTGGTGTCATTTATTGAATTTATATCCCATTCTAATAATCATTAAAATCATATGGGTATGATCTTTACAAATATATTGTTACTTGTTAGTGGTTATTGCCAAAAATCTGTCCATCCCATGTAGGATATTTTTACATAATTTCTGCTTTAGTGTTTTGACACGTATGAATGATAATACTGGTGTTCCATCCCTTGACCTTTCAATGTTTAATATTTTTATATTAAATGTATTTTCTAAAATTTTGAATTTGATAATGGTAGGCACTATATATCTTGACCACTTGACCTGCCTAGGGTATGTGTTTAATTTTTATAATTAAACATGAAATAGAAATTGGAACATATACTAAGTATATGACATAACCTTTTTAAATGTAATTGAATAATAGGTTACATGTCCATATAACCCATTACCATGTTAATAGAAGGTATAGGAGTGAACCGTGATTTTTGAAAATGCCTAAAATGGATTAAATAAATGGTTTCATGTTACTTGGCCATGTCACACTAATGAAAGGAATGGTTTGAACCGAATGCATTTATCGATTAATTATGAATTGATTAAAGGGATGCATGCTATAATGTATTTTTAGACTAATGAAAGGAAAGGATTGAAACAAATGGAATATTATTTGAATTCATTATCAAAATAGGAGTGTCCTGCTAGAGCTTTCCTCGGATTCCCAAAGGAATGCCTTATGTGCCTGAGGACCCATTCTGAATTCAAGGATATGAATTGCTTAGGTTGAGACCCACCTAGAACCCGATCCTTGTCTAAATTTGAATGTCCATTATAAAACCATAGGATCTCTCATATATTAATACATGATTCCTTGGATTAAATCTTTGGATCCAGTATTGAAAATTAGGTTTCATGGTTAAATCCCACCAAGCCTATTCACTGATTAGCCTTGTTTTACCTTGGATGAACTCCTTGGACTTGGTAGGCATCTCATTATGGAATTCATTGGACTATGATTTTTTATTACACTCTTACCCTTATCTAGACTATAGTTATTAGTGAGTTAGTGACCATTTAGGTATACATTGCCTAGGTTATTACCTTAGAGGTTCATTATTAAATATCCTTTTTGGTTCCTTGTGAAATATTAGAACCTTCCTTATTGTTAACATGCGACATATTTATAAAATGTTAATAAAAAAATATTGACCTGGTTACATGTTGGGAAACCATCCAAGGGGTGAAGTAGGTAGATTGGTATTTAGTCACATTGTATTACTTTACTTTACATGTACATGCTTTCACACTATTACATTTCCACTACACGGGCAAGATGTTATAGACAACATTGGTGGTGGCCCACTGAGATTTTTTTTCACACCCTATCCAGGAACTATTTGTTACCCAAGGTAGATTACATTAATGCAGGTGTTGATAAAGGGATTTGTTATTCTTCAGAAACATGATTTCATGCTGTGCAAGGATGAAGAATGTAGAAGATGGCCAAGCTATAACTTAGGATTTTAGGGATAGTTTATGTATTTCATTTTGAAACATGGGGGTTTTCAGGTATTCTTGTAACATTGTATCATTGTTTTCTTGTTTAATAGATATATGAAACATCATCATCAGTTGGTGTATGTTATTCCAGAAATTTAGTTATTATCATCATTTTCTATTTCTATTATTCCTTATGTTTAATTATATTGATTCAACTGTTTACCTCTATTTATATTTATATGTTTTGGATACACTCTAGTAATGAGGGTATTGTCTCTCAACAAACACACCATATACCCTCATTACTAGTCACCAACCTCTGGTGTTTTGGATGATGAGTTTGAGGCCATGTGTCCAACTGGGATTGGGCCACCAATTAAGTGGAATCCAGGTCCAAGACATTAAAAAGTTGTATTAGAGGAGTTCTTTTCTTTCTTTATTATTTCGACAAAATAGATTGGAGTTTAGTAATTCTTAGGACTTGGTCATAATTTATTCTTGGGAGTCGTAAACCCATGTTCGGGGTAAAATACATGTTTCCTAAAATGAGGTTATTGTTCTATTTTTTCCTATTATCATTGATATCATTTCACCATTGGGTGATGCACATGATGTGGGGTGTTGTTGATCATTTTTCAGATTGAGATTCTATTTTATCCTTGGGCCGATATTATGAATGAAATTATTACTATTACATGAATCAATATAGGAACCTATAATTTACATGTCATGCATATTGACAGGACATATAGGTGCATTTCACTACTTTCATTGCTTGATATTATTTTGATTTTTGAGTGATACTTTCTTGTATATAGATTCTTTTGCTAATTTAGCACTGTGATTGGGTGATTTCCTATTTCAATTCAAGAGGTGTTATAAGCCGTCATGGGTTTGAATGAGTAATTTACCTCATCAATACTTTTATTATAAATTTGATTAGGTGTTAATATCATTGGTAAAGTGTATGGGAAATGATTCATTAGGAAAAACATTATTTTAATGGAATCTCGATACATGTTATAAGCAAATGAAAACATAATAGTTGAATGGTTTCACATCCTTATCCCTCATTGTCATGTTTATTAAAGGTAAAGGAGTGATACTAGTAATTAAATTTTAAATGAAATGAAATGGTTTCTAGTAAATTATTAGGCAACGAGCTACTAGGCCTTCATCTATTAGAACCCCTAAAACTAATATTTGAACTCATACTGATACCTGGCCATCTAAGTGGGTAGTCAGGGTATTATTCCTTGGGTAGTGTGTTTTATTATGTTAAAATTATTCTAGTGATGCTATCATAATGATTTTATGTTTTTTTGATGCATGTGTATGGAATTTATAGACCAATGCTACCACGATGTCCTCTTGTCGCACACCAATAAGGTGGCGATGACAATTCTCCAGAAATGATGGCCCCTGAGCCATAGTATTACCAACAATTGTGCCACTTAAGTCATAAAATACTATAACTAATCTAGGAACTGATTCCCAAATCTATGATAGTTTCTTACATCTGATGTAGTCCATGCATGGTGCTCTATCAGGTGAACCTTTGATGGATGATCTAACTTGTGAGTTCCAGCTGTAGCATCCTACCACCGTCTACAGGGATAGTGGTCCGTAGGCTACCCAGTCTTGGATAGAGGCCAACATTTCTATCTTTGATCATATGGATACTTTTCCAGGGGAAAGGTTAAAACTTTCTACATACATGATGCACGATTCAACCATGTGTTGGTGGGATGTGATTACCTAGACTAGTCGTCATCAGGGCATGTTATGGGTTGATTTCCTTACCACCTTATATTGTCATTTCTTTCAGTATATATTGAGATCTGATAGATCCAGAGAGTTCATGCATCTCAAGTAGGGTTCTATGTAAGATATAGAGTATTCAAATCAGTTCATGGAGTTTTAGATATTTTCACTGCTTGTAGTCTGTGATGAGATTTCACTTTCTAGATGTTTCCAGAATGGTATTGTGTACGCTATACATATTTAGGTGAATGCCTTTCTCCTATATAATTTTTTAATATAGTCAATTAGGATAATATCACTAAAAAACTGAGGGATGGTAATAGCATTGAGCAGAGAGGATCAGTGCCATAGTAGGCTAGTAGTTCTACCAGTTATGGGAAACATTCCCTATAAGTTTATCATTAGGGAAGTGGAAACCAAAGTACCCATTTTTATAACGTTGTGCTGTGTCATAAGTGTGGATGAAAAGGGAAACTA
Source organism: Viscum album (assembly GCA_963277665.1). Taxonomy (NCBI): domain Eukaryota; kingdom Viridiplantae; phylum Streptophyta; class Magnoliopsida; order Santalales; family Viscaceae; genus Viscum; species Viscum album. The sequence continues at coordinate 491,164,093 of OY728122.1, forward strand.
ATGCCTCATTGTGATAAAGAACTAATGGAGTGCCATTCTGGCCACTATATAGGGAATATTTAGAGATTCTGCAGTACCTTCCACCAGCTTCGAGTGTAAAAGGATCCATGGAATCTACACCTTCCAGAGTGGGTTATTTTTCACCATGTCAAGTTTGGAGTGGAAATATAACTGATAAGACTAACTGAGGAGGAGGTCATAGATGTGGTAGGTAAGACACTGATCACCAGAAACACCATTATTGCAGTTATGATTTTGATAGTCTAGCTATTTCACTAGGTCATGGACCAGGCCAGTTACATACACTACAACCAATACCGAAGGATCAGGCTGTGGGATCATCTATAGTATGAGTTACTATTCTAGTGGAATTTACTATAGTATCTTCTTTAATTTATATAAGTTCATGGGATACTTTTAACTTTGTATCTATAGTTTAAAGTCTTGTACTGAAGATACAATAGTACTGTGGCGTAATAACCCTATATAAACCATTAGAGGTGCGGTTATAGGGAATGTGCTAATGTAGGGATTGTTCCCTTGTGGTAGGTAGTTACCCATTCTTATGGAACCTATTCATTCATGAGAAGATAGGCTTAAATATCATTATTGGGATTGATTGGTTGGTTTAATATCATGAATTTTTATACATCTATCTAAAATGGTATTTTTTACATCTGTAGAGGGTAGAAGTTATGTATAGAAGGGTGAGTGGGATGTCTAGGCTTGTGGAGTTGGACTAGAGAGTCATGTTCTTGGTGGAGTGACAATGCAGATTAAAAATCTCTTCATGAAGGATCAAGGCATAGACTGTGAGGAATTTCCTACAATTGTATGTCATTTCATCGATGTTTTTTCCAATTAATTTTCTTCCTTACCACGTCATATAGAGATAGATTTTATGATCAAGTTTGTTCTAGGATAAACAAAAATGTCAATTCCTCCATACAGGATGTAAACTACTGAGCATTAAAAGCTCGAGCATCAGTTAGAGGATTTAGTGGAAAAACGTTTTGTATGACCCAATACATCCACTTTTGTTTCTCCCATAATTTTCATTAAGAAGGTGGATGGAACCTTACATCTATGTGTGGATTCTAGATGGTTGAACCATCATTCAGTGATGAACTCATATCAACCACCTTGAATTGATATTATCCTCAACTAGCACCGAGGAGCTAGGGACTTTTCTAAGATCGACCTGAAGTCAGGATATCACCAATTGAGATTAATGACATTATACATACCTCATACAACTTTCTGTAGAAGGTATGGTCTATATGAATACTTATTTATGAAATTCTATCTTAAAAACATTCTATTTGTTTTCATGGATCTAATGAATTGGTTTTTCCATCCCTATCTTGATACTTTTGTCATGGTCTTTGGGGAAGAAATCTTGTTGTATTCTTACACTCATAGTGACCATGAGAAACACCTTGAGGTAATTTAGAGTACACTAAGAGAGAATTATATTTATTCTAAGATTGTTATGTGCCACTTCCGAATCAACATATATCACTTCTTGGGTCATATCATATTGGAATCAAGAGTATATTTTAACAAAGAAAATGTTAGTGTTGTAGTTTCCTAGGAGTATCCAAAAAACGTGTTTGACATAGAGAGTTTAGTGAGGTTGGATAGATATTTCAATCATTTCATAAAGGGATTTTAACACCTTTATTAACCTATTATAGGCCTTATAAATAAATGTGTTATGTTCATGTGGTCAGAAGAATGTGATAAATCATTTTAGGTGTTGAAATGGAGGCTTGTTTCGACACCTATTCTTATCCCTCTAGATCCCATTAGAGGTTATATCATCTTCTACGATGCATCAGGCATCAAAATATGAGTTGTGATGATGTGTCAGTATAGATTCAATTCATACATATCTAGACAGGTGAGGCCTCATGAGATAAATTACCCAACACACGACCTTGAACTAGTAGTATATTTTCATGCCTTAAATTACTGGAGACACTATCTTGTGCGTGAGTGATATGTGGTGTAAAAAGAACATAAGAGCCTCAAATATAACTTTCAATAGCATGAAACGAACCTAGGTCAGTGAATATAATTTTAATATTTCATGTTCTTTGATTTTGAGCTTGTATATAGGCAATTAATGGTCAATGTAGTTGCTGATGCATTAGGTCTTGAAACTTTAGAAAAAATCATATTGGAATCCAATGATGAATAAAGATAATGAACTTATTATTTTATATGAATCTATATATTTATGATAGTCATTAGGAGTCTTACCTCTCAGCTTTGATAGTTACGTATTCCCTCCTTGGGAATATGATGAGTGTACATTTTTCTAATCATGTGGACTTGGTTTTTTGTGAGAGTAAATTTGGAGTGGACCCACCTCCAGATTGGTATTTATAAAAGGATGATATCCTATGTATTCATGGGAATTTATGGATTCCTATAGATATGATATAGAAGTTGATCTAATAGCACCATGATTCTCAGTGGGTAGCTAATCCGAGCATCTCTGAAATGTATTGAGATATGAAACACCAGTATTGATAGCTTTGGATGAAACATTAGATAGTAGGCTTTATCAGTAGGTGTTCCACCTATCAACAGGTAAAGTAAGAGCACTAGAGACCTTCAGGCCTATTACATCCAATTCCAATCCCAGAATGGAAATGGGAAGATGTTTCCCTAAACATTGTAATTATGTTTCCTCAGCCGCTGAGGGGTAGCGATGCTATATGGGTAGTTGTTGACCAACTAATGAAAGTAGCCCACTTTATTAATTTTTGGGAGACTTTATTAGATGATGAGATGGGAAGACTATATGTACTTGAGATTATATGCCTATACAGTCTCTACCTTACTATCATTTCAGATAGGGATTCTCGTTTCACATCACAGTTCTGATAGGGTTTTCTAAAATATTTGGGTAAACAGGTGCTTATAATAACAAGTTTTCACCATAATTCTGATGGATAATCAGAGAAGATAATATATTTTTTAGAGGAAATGCTCTGACCATGCATCCTTGATTTTGGAAGTTCTTGTAAGAATTATAAACCTCTTATCAAGTTCGCCTATAATAATAGCTTTCAAGGGACTATTAAATAGGCTCATTTTAAGGACATATATGGTCTTTTGTGACATTCTACCCTATGCAATATAGATGTATGTGAGGTATCTGTACTAGGTCCTCATCTAATGCATGAGACTTCTGAGGAGGTTTAATTTACCAGGAAGCATATGGATTCTACTCAGTCTAGATTGAAATCCTTTTCCAATCACCACCAATAACATAAAGAGTTTAAGTCAGCTGATCATTTTTTCCTTCAGGTATCACCCAGGATAGGGTATATATGATTCTATAAGAAAGGGAACCTATAAAATCATTATGTAGGGCCATTAAATATTATAGAGGGAGTCATCCCGATAGCCAATCAGTTATTACAACCTTATCGACATTGTGTCATGCATGACATCTTCCCCATTTCACAACTTCACCATTATCATATTGTACCATCTCATACCATTGATCAAAAGGAATTTAAACTAGATATTGATGCCACATTTGAGGAGTATCTTTTATGCATCATTTACTGGAGCGTGAAGGCTCTCTGAGTGGCCATTGTTGTTCTAAGAAAGTGTTTCACTACCCTTGGAAGGTGAACTCATGGATGGGTTCTTCTAAAAGGGGGAGACTGTAAGAACCCGATTTTTTCACTCAAGTATAGATCCTTTAAATTTCAGTCTAATTAAATTTTTTCACCAAATATGTATTCCTAATGATTTATAAAAGGTCTCAAGGGTGTGTGAGGATTTTTCAAATCCCATAACCCAACTTTTTTGGAGAACTAGGCCTGGTCTATAGTTTGTAGTAAACCATATGGGGAGTTTGTATGAATAGAGAAACTATATATGTGGAATGAATATTCAAATAGTGACTTTCCACATAGTTGGTGCACAATTTCCCTAACCACGGGGCCAAACCATGTGAGTGACCCCTTTTCTATAGGTACTATTGTGTGGTTTTCACATGGATTGGAAAACTGTGTGGCCAAACCATGCACAAGATAACTTTTGTGTAATTTTACATTTTAACTCTCAATGATAAAGTTAAGACACTCCTCCTTATCTAATTAGATTTGAGTGATGTTAACATCTATTTCTCCCATTTTGGTGCTTTTTGAAGGTTGAACCTAGGGACCAAGAGATCTCCTTCATCAATGATCTATTCAAGCTTCGTTTTATCATGTTGGATGCGCAACGGTATGTACTCCAGTACTTTTTCCCATTCTTTATCTCTCTTACTCTCGACCTATTTATTGAGGTGTTAACATTTTTACTATTTTCTCAGATATATTCCATTCGAAGATAAATTAGAGGATAATACTGGATGAGGAGAGTCATACAAGCCTAATGTGGGTTGTCTTTAACTAATCCCTTATGTTCATTGATTCTGGAAATTTTGTGTGGGGCCTGCTGATTTTATTAGAAGCCATTTATTGAATATATATGCCATGGTTATAATAATTAGAACTATATGGTTATTCTCTTGACAAATAAGTGATTAGTTTTTAGTGGTTATATCCCAAACTCCTTCCATCCATTATAGGGGTTTTTCCATAACTGTTGTTTTAGTGATTTGACACATATGAGCCACCGTTCGAGTGTTCCATGGATTGACATTTTCTAAGGATAATATTTTCAATATTGAATGGATTTATTTAAATTATAAATTTCATAATGGAAAGTAACATGAATGCTCACCACTCGACCTGCCTACAAAAAGTGCTTCAATTTTATAATTAAATGTGAAATAAAAATTCACAAGTATACTACGTATATGACTTGGAATTTTTAAATGTAATTTAATAATAGGTTTCATGTCTATAGAACCCATTAATATGTTTATGGAAGGTATTGGAGAGAACCTTAATTTTTGAAAATTCCTTAAATGGATTAAATGAATGGTTTCATGTTACTTGGACTTATAATACTAATGAAAGGAAAGGCTTGAACTAAATGGATTTATCGATTAATTATGACTTGATTAAATGGTTTCATGATTCATAGCCTTTTCACACTAATGAATGTAAAGGCCTCTACCAAATGGAATATTATATGAGTCCATTATCAAAATAGTAGTTTCCTGACTCGATCTCATCTTGGATTCATGAGGGAATGCATTTAGCACTTGAGGAACCCATTTTAAATTCAAGTATAAAAATTTCTTACATTTAGACCCACCTAGAACTCAATCCTTGTATAATGTCAGATTCAAAATATTGAAACTATAAGATGCCTCAGTTAGTAAAACAAGTTTCTTTTGTTACTCTCCTTTGATCCAATATTGAAATGTATGTGCCATGGTTTAATGTCATTGGGTCCAGTAATTGATTACCATTATTTTACATTAGATGAACTCTATGGAATCAGTAGGCATCTCATTATAGAATTCCATGAACTGTGATCGTTGGATTACACTCTAACCATTATCAAGGTTGTAGTCATTACTACATTGGAGACCATTGAGGTCTACTTTTCCTTGGTTATTACCATGGAACTTCATTATTAAATATCATTTCATGTTACCTTCTTACATCTTGAAACCATTTCAATTATTATCTTGTGAATTATTTATAAAATAATAATAATCAAATAATTAACTGTTTATATGCTCAGAAAATAGAAGTGTTCTAATGTAGGTACTTGGTTATTGAGTTATATTGCACTTATGTTATTTACAAATTCATGATTCAAAATTTTTACATTTCCATTACATATTACATATGTTATAGAAACCATTGGTGGTTTCCCATTGTGATTTATCTCACACAGTCTTCGGGATCCATTTTTCACCCAAGGTAGATTAAATGTATGCAGGAGTTGAAAAAGGGTAGAATAATTCTTTAGGAACTTGATTTATTGTTGTTCTAGGATGGACCTAGTAATCGATGACCAAACTATAGAATTTGATACTTGGGATAGTCTATGTATTTCATTTTTCTACATTGGGTTTTATATATTTGATTTATACTTTGTATCCATGTCTTCCAGTTTACTAGATACATGAAATTTCATCCTCAGTTGTTGTATGTTATTCAAGTTATTCATTTATTGTTATCCTTGTCTATTTATGTTATCCCTTCTGTTAACTTATATTACTTCTTCTATTCACCTCTTTTTATATTTATCCACTATCTTACACTTTTGTAATGATCGAATAGTCTCCATGTGGACACAACCTAGGACCTCACTGCTAGTTGAAAGCCTCTGGAATTTGGGGAGATACGCTTGAGGCCATGTGGCCCACAAGGTTTGGGGCACCTATTATGTGGCATTCGGGTCAGATACATCACAATAGATATAACTATTATAAGAGGAAAGTGTTTTTAACCATATGAACTAGTATAAGAAATATTTTGTGATATCCTTAGGGATATTTGTAATGATATGGATATTGATATACATAAGAATAAGTCAAAAAATGAGTTAAAGTATCAAAAAATGTCCCTGAATTTGGGTAAAGGATAGATTGAGTGGTTTCTACGAAATTACACACATTTCTGGATTCTACAAGTAGATATGGATCTATAATAGAGGTACCAAGGGATAATAACTTTTAAATGGTTTCATTAAGGTAGTATTGATCATCACCAAGTCTATGAAACTATTCCTTACTACACATCTTGTTTGAAACATCTTTGGGTATTCATTGAAAATTCACGAACTCTATTAAAACAATCATAATGTTTTTAAATAGATGATAAATATGAAATAGATAGGATAAAATTATGGTTTTGTGGATTCAAAATAAGGTGTCATGATACAGACATCATATAAGTGATTTTTCATTATTATGTGGTTCTTTACTATTATTATTTTTTCTCACACTATGATTTTGCTTCCAATCAATGGATAGAGCTTGAAAAATTCATGATGATGATGAATGAGTTGGAAAATTAAATAATTTTACTCCTAATACACTAAATGCTATGGGATATATATTGAAAAATATTATTTCTATACTAAAATAAATTTCTCATTATATAAATCATTCTGGTATTCTATACGAGAAATGTAGGGAATGACATTCTATTGAGTCCTTTATGAGGAAATGATAACCTTGTTGAAATGGGTATTCTTTTTCATTAGTTGATGATTAGTGTATACAAACCATTAGAAATATATTTTCCATCCAAAAATGTTTGGATTATGAGAATTTCATTTTTTTATCTACCATTTAGAAGGTGAAGCATACCAATGGTGGAATCTTGTCATGAATTTGAGACAACAAGATGTAACTGACTCCATGGAAGGGGATGCATTTAACAGTTTACTTTTAAAAAATTATATATCTCATATTATACATAAAAATATGGGGATGGAGTAACTAGAAATAAATAAAAAGTATAAAAAATCCATTAGTACCTATGAGGAAAAGTTTATGAGACTTGTTAGGTACACTTCTGGTATAATCATCCAATATAAAAGTTAGTTTTATTGATTCTTCAGTGGCACAAAACCATGTATCATAATGGTTTGTTCAGTAAGATACTTAAATATTGATGCTGATATTTTTCAATGTGTTATCAATGTAGAAATGGAGGTTAGAGTTATATATCAATATCAAGGTTTTGATAAGAATAAAAAATGGAATTCAATTAAAATTCTAAAAAATGTGTAGGGAAGAAGATAAACTTTGTTTTAGTCTTAATTTGTGGGAAAAAACAAAAAAGAAATTTTATTAAGGGAACTAGTAAATTTTTTAATTGTGTAAGGGAAGGTCATCAGAAAATAAAATTTCGATGTACTGGGAAGAAGTTATCTAAGGATTCAAATAGAGGGAAAGTTGCATAGGATTCACCACACACACTTTAGTGTTTCAAATTCAAGGAGTATGGAAATTATGTGAATAATTTCACTACTCTAAGGGAGAATGAGGTTGATAATACCCCAAAACCTTAAAATAAAAAAGAAAAAAGAAAAGATTATGTAATCAAGATGGGTGAAGTGAATCATGATAATTGGGGCACACTTACCTTCTACTTCCTAGTAGGGAATTTACTGATTGATTTTGTCTAAATAAGACCTATTAAAATCTTATTGTTTGTCTTTTAGTGAAATTTCATTTTATTTATAGAATTTATTATCTACCTATGAATGGATTATGGAAAAGTAAAATCACATATGATATTATATCATTAAAATTTCGAACCCAATATTTAAATAGAGATGTTTTCATATAAGAGAATAAATTATTTAATGAATAATGGGTGAATTATATTTTATGTGAATATATGTATCCTGGTAATATTAAATTAAGAGTAATGGATACCATCATGGGTTTATTAGTTAAAGGTTGATCAGAAGTCAAAATTAATTTATACCCCTTTAAATGTTTCATTTTATTGGATTTTATTAAGATTACAAATATTTTATGAGACATTTATGGTAGTATAACCCTTTGGTTTTGATTATGTTTTTGTTAAAATGTTATATGAGGAGGAATTCCTTTAAAACATGTTGAAATATGATTAAAGGTACTGGTAAAAATTAATTGTTTATCTTATCTTTAATGTTTAGGTAATTAGTGGATGTAATTGATAACCTAATGAATTTAGTGAACTTTCTTTCTATTAGGGAATATTTCCCCTTAGGTCCTCTTTCTAGAATATAAATTAAAAAAGTGGTAAGGTTTTATAGGGAACCACATTAAATTTTATCTTATTGTGATCTAGTGTTTACCTTTATGTTTTAGTGAATTATTTTCCAAGATCATTACACAATGTTGAGTTTCTTCACTATGTGTCTTCCTTTGATAGATAGTCAGTATGAGAGAATAATTAAAACCATTGAATATATTCCAAGAAGATGTTCTATGGATTTAAAATCAGATTTGGATCAAAACCATCCTCAAGTTTAGTTTTATTTCAATAATATATTTCACTCTCTAATTTAGATGTATCCTTATTAATTCATGTAAATAATGAAGTGCATATCTCCATCATACTAGAATAATGTTTCATAAAAAAGCTATTGGGAGATGTGAAAGTTGATGAGATGGTAGATAAGGTTAAAACCATTTAGAAATGTGTAATGAAAAAAATAGGCACAAATTTTAGTTTGATAATAATCAACATTATCTATAATTTCATGTTGTTGAGGATGTATTTCTATGAATTTCTCCTTAGAAGAAAGAAGGGAAAATTAATCCCTAACTATACAAGACCCTTTGAAGTAGTTGATCATATTGGGACAAAAACATATCATTTAGTACTCCAACTGAACCTAACTTTAGTTCACTATGTGTTATTTACATCGTCATAGGAATTAAAAACCTAATCGATCATATTTAAAAAAATTCAAAGGGAAAACTTCTGGAGCATGATCTTTGTTATAAGTAGAAATATGTTGAGATTATAAATCATATAGAGAAAGTGCTACGAAAAAATACCACTCATATAGTCAATTATTTGAGGTGAAACCATTATCTTGGGTAAGACACATAGGCTCCAGAGGATGTATTGAGGTAAAATTATCCTTATTTTTTCTTATATAAATGACTAATTTCAAAGGTGAAATTTATTTTAAATAGAGAATAATGTAACAACATGAGATTTTGAGATATTTATTTTTTTAAATAAATTTAACCGTTTATATATTTTATCCCTAAAAAACATTGTGTTTATCTTGTGTTACACAAAACAGATATTTCATCTTTTGTTATATAGAATCATTGATTTTAGATTGCGTTACACATAACATAGAGTTGAAATAATGCATGAATTACTACTAAACAATAATTATTTAATATGATAGTTATCAAATATATTTCAGGTTTTTGTTTATGTAAATTATTAACTAAAATATGAAAATAAATGGTTTACACATGTATATAAAATTAATTCTTTTGTGACCAATTAATTAGAAATGAAAATAAAAACTATTTGAAAATAAAATAAATAATTTTCCAGAAAACTATTTTCATTCACATAAACCAGTTTTACCATAATAAATTAAAAAATAACTTTTTACAAATGATTTTAATGAAATTAATAAACTATATATTCAATAAAATTTTTAAAATTCATTTTATGTGTTTTTATATAATATATAAAAATTAAAAAAATTAATTTTTAAAACCATTATAAAATGAATTTTTTCACCATTTGGATAATTAGTTATATAATTAATTTTTTAAACATAAAAAAAATTGATTTAATAATATAATCTTGATTTTTGAAATAATCTTGAAATTTTTTTCTGAGGGTTAATTTTTTGGATTTTTTCTGAAAATACTAAATTTTCGATGAAAAGTGAAAAATACTTTTTTTATTATGAATTTGCATTTATTTTTATGATTTTGAATAAATAAAAATTTTCATATCATATTAAAAGAATTATTTTATCATTTACATACATATTGATCAAATTCAGTTCATTTAATGATTTTTATATTGAATTTTGATAAAATTAGTTTAAAATTTTTGATCATTTTCTCTTTGAAAACCGGTTTTCTTGACGCATCCGTGGGATAAATTTTTAATTTAAAATTTCCACTTATGTGAATTTAATTTATAAAAGTTTATTATATATTTATAATATCAAAAAAATATATTATATATTATCATAAACATAATACTTTACTATACATAATAGTAAAAATAGTAAACATTAATTTCCAATGTTATTATAAAAATGGTTTTATCAAGAGGGAAAAAATGATAAGGTTTAAAAATAAACCAAAATTTTTACATCACATATTTTATGTCCATATATTGACTCTATATATTCTATGTTCTATAATGATCATTTTTTATCCTTGTGTCATTTGAAAAACAGGGGTACAACATTTTCTTTCCAAAAATTACACTTATGCCACTCACCTCACTTATAAAAGGTCACCCCACTCATTTTATATGAAATTCCCAAACACATTGGATCATAAAATAACAACCAAAATAAAATACTTAAATCCATGATATGAACATTTAATCCTTATTTTTTTCATAATGAAAACCTGAGATGATTTTTTGTGCAGACCAAAATATGTTTTCCGAAGAAGAGGCAACATCACTGATAATGTGTTTTATATTATTTCTTCCTCTAACTATAAAATTTATTATTAAAAAAATGATTTAATAAAAAGTAATATTAAAATTATAGATATTTTTTATGTTATTTTCATGGCCTACAACCATATTATCTTCTATCAAATGGGTTATTAAATCATTATTCAAGATTATGGCAGACTACCGCATCGAGAACCAATGTGATTCATTTATCCATTAACACATATCACATATAGATATTATGATATATTTATTGTATATATATTATATTTATTATATTATTGTTCTTATTTAATTATTATATTGTGTTTTCATTCTTATATTTAGTTCCATGGGAATCTGATAATGTTGTTCATGTGTACGACAGACTACCGCGTCATGAAGCGATCTGATTCATTCTCACATTACATGGATGCTAATAAATAATGTTTTAATAAAAATATATGATATATATTACATAGAAATTATTATTTTATGGTAATATATTATTTATTTTTTTTATTTATTTCCATTAGGAAAATAGAAACAATATTCATGCCTGCATACGACCTACTATCTCAATAAAGACTATTTTTCATTTATTATTGTAAAATTTTTACAGATTACTCTAGATACATGTATACTGAATATATGTTTTATTTATATCATGTTTAAAATTCCTAACATTATTAAACCATGATCAATTTAAAATGAACAAAATAACAAATTAAAACATACATGAAAAAAAATTTAGTTATTGCCTGAAACCCAACTTTATCATAGAATTGTTAATAAAGGGGTAACAAAAGTTCATAAGTAAACCATATATGCAATAATATATATATATGGTTATATAATAAAAGTATATGATACTTATATTTAGTATAGAAGATATTATAACATGTTTTATGGATGTTGAGACTTATTCTAAGGGCTTTCCCTATCACATTTTACTTCTATGAGACACATAACATATTAATCAACTATTTCTTTTATATGGTTTATATACTAACCAAGAATTTATATTAGGATTATTATAAATAAATTATTGTGATTTAATTATCTAATTTAGGATCACTCTTTCATGAGGATTATAATTCAAGGTTACAAATGTGGAAAGAGTATTATGTTAAAATCTCATGGTTTATTGGGATTTTGTGTGATTATGATTCTAATAATGAAATATTATAATAAATCTCCCATGAAACTCAATAATTTATTATATTATGGTAATTTATATAGATTAAATTTTTTAACATAATTTTACTCTCTTTATGTACGAAATGTTTCAAAATTATTTCTTTAATAAAAATAACTATTGTTTATATCTTTGGTTGAAAGAACTTTCTCTTCCAAAACCAGGTTTTTAAAAAAATTAACATTATTTAAGTGATTTATTAATCAAAATTTTACCCATTTTTTATTTTTTTTATTTTTTTAAAAGGAATCATAATTTCATTTTTGAAATAATTCCTACATTCATTTTAACATAATGAAATAGCTATATTTATTTTAACATCTATGATAAGAAAAAGATTTCCCACCTTCATGAAAATTATGTGTTTTAAATTTTCCGTTATAAATTTTCAATGTTATTTTCAAAGAAAAATATTTGGAAGATATTTTATGTTTTAAAAAGTGTTTTTCATAGTTGAAATTATATTTTCTTCATGAAATGTTTTAAATTATTAATAAATATTCCTTTATAAGATTTCAATGTTTCTTTTAAAAGAAAATGGTTTCAAAAATATTTTATAAATTTTTGTTTTAAAAATTTATGTTCATAAAAAGTTTATTTACCTCCAGAAATGTTTTAAAATATTTTTCAAGGCTCTTTTATATGTTTTCAAAGCTTTTTGTCAAAGAAAAAGATATACAAAATATTTTTTAATGATTAATTTTAGAACTATTTTTCAAAAAAAGTGTTTTTCATTAAGAAACATTCCAAGTGATTTCTCTTTCAAAAACAATTATCTATATAAGCTAAAAAAATTTGAGGATAATTATTAATTATTGGGGATATGATCCATGGATACCATTAATATTATTACACTAAATGTCTTATGTTTATGAAGAAATGATGTTGATGAATCTGACTTTTTTTCCATGGTCAATACCATGATATAATTCTTATCAATCCAACTTCTTTTTACCACTGGTTATGCTATGATGAAATTATGAAATGATTGCGAACCTATTTATTTTAAACAGATTATAATATAGTGAAATTATTATAAAACCTATATATTTTGATAGGTTATGATTTGATGAATGTTTTATGATATTTTTTACACATGTGAATGATTTTCATAATTTCATAGGTAAGTACTATATATCCATCCAATGCATTGGGTAATGATTAAGGTTATATTGTCTCAATGGGTACAGGAGAAGTTATATCTTTCCAGAAAGAGGGTATATAGAAGGTTATCCCATACCCAAAGCACGTACATGGGTGGATATCCCAATCCTAAAATGTTACAAATGTCTTGGTGGGTAACCTTAACAAAAATATTTTTTATGAATATATATTTTCCAAAAATCCATATCTTATGCCAATGTGATGCTCTAATAGCTCATTTTAATTGTCTACCATATGATTCATGTCTAATAAACATCCAATATTTATTCCCCAGCTGATGATTTTGATCTTTGATTTGTATGTTTTGGTTTTAACATGTTATGATCATATTTTTATACCCATATTTTATGGTTATGCTCACGCATCTCCATTGTTTACCTTTACTAATCATCTAAGATCACACTTTCATATGTTTCCTTTCTCTAGGATATAGGTTTAAATTAGGGTGTTCATATGAGGATTACTAAAGTATTAGATATTTATGGGATATGTTGATGATATTTTAACAAATTATAATATTGTTCACCCAGTATCCAAAGGCACTAAACTATTTTGGCCCTTGGGTGTATGTTTGTGTAATGTATTGAATTTTCATTGAAAATGATATAATATTGATATAATAAAATCCTTGTTCACTATAAAATATCTTGGAAAAATCCCTTCTCATCACTTATAATCATTACATTGGTTCTGGAATTGACAAGAAACCAGTCCTAGATTCCTTAAGAGTCAATATAAAGGAGTTGTTTCAAAGAAGGTGAAATCAACTTAACCTATCACCTTATTATTTAATCTTATTCTACATACTCAAAATTTGTTTTAATTTTCATAAAATAATAAATTAAATATTATTAATAAATGAAAATATTATTATGATTATAAATCCAATATTATTCACCCCCTTTCCATCAAATTGGAAGTGAAAGTACCACCCATGTGAACGTACAACATACCCTCTCCATGTAGTGACACAGTTCATTTTCCATCACCATATATAAAAAATAGTTATTTTAATGGGTTGAATTTTTCTGATGATATTAGTGATATAATTAACCTACCAGAATTATAGTATCATTTCTACCTTCTTATATTCCAAACCATTGGAAAATGACAACATCATTTGTGCATATGTATAGACTACCACCTTGTTGAAGAGATGTTATTTATTATTCATTTTTATTTTACTTGGATTATAATACGGATGGATATAATGAATATTTACAATTTATATGATATAATAATGATTCAAGAATTTTTATTTATAATTTATGTTTCTTTTGATCCTTTAGTAGGTGAAATAAAAATAATGATCATATATACGTTCGACTAACGTCTCCATGAATAGTGTAATTTATTTTTTATCTCCATAATTATATATTACAAACTATTTATATAATGAATACACATGATATAATATTATTTTAAATTATTATGTTATAATGTATAATAAATTGAAATTTATTATATAAGAGATTAGAGAGCTATCAAATCAAGTCAAACTCAGGGTAATAGACTTTTTTTTCACATTTTATTTCCATAAGAAACATAACATATTAACTACTTGTTTATTTTATGCAGTGAATATAATTCCTAGGAATGTTTCTTATGATAAATATTATTAATTTTATGTGTTTTTACCTATACATATAATTTTTTTCTTTTTTGGGGCTTAGGATACCAAGGGTTTATTTCGAAATCTTACTAACATTGGAGATAGTTTATGTTTTAGTCTCTACTAGGGAATATTTATCTTCCATCTCTATTTTGTCCAAAAATATTTTAAATTTATGGTTACTATTATATTATGGGGTTTGAATTTCATTTTTACCCATATTAGAATTTGTAAAAATATAGTTTGAAAATAATCATGTTGTTGTCTTCCAAGTGATGTAGTTTGTGAATTTTACGAAAAAATATTTATGGAATATTTTATTATCTTATAAGTCCTTGAAAATTTTTCCATCTATCATGACTAATATTTTTTATTTTATATTCTTTAATAATTTTACAAGTTTATTTTCAGTGAAAATATATTTCTTTTACATGTGTTATATTTTTTAATAAGTGATTTCAAAATGGAAATGTTATTTAAAAAAATAATTCCAACTGATATTTCAAAATTATTTTTTTTATGTTGATTTTTTTGTTAATTAAGATCTATTAAGGATATGATTCAATGACACCATACTTACTATTTCAGTATAATTTTTATCTATGTTATGAATTTTTTTTTATGAAAACCATTTCTTATCCTCGAGTTATGGTATAAGGAAAGGTATTTGAAACCCTCTTCTTTATCTTGGCTCTGATATGATGAAAGTTTTATGATATTATAGAACACATATGTATTATTTTCATTATGTGACATTGGTTAAGTTATAACCAATGAAAGTGGTTATGTCATAACCATTTATGGTGGTTATGTTTGAACTGAGGATGGGTGGGACCAATGTCTCTCACAAATTTCTCTATTAATGATTAATATCCCATGAGATAAATATTACTGGAATGAGAAGTTAACCAAGTTTTTTTGGATAATTTTTCCACTATTATATTATAGAGTGAGAAACTTGTCTACTATGATGGTTTGGTGAGTAAACCCATTCCACTATCTATGTTATTGAAATGCACCTTAACTACTATGGAAATTATTTTTATGATTAAGTGTATTTAAAAAACTCATGTTATATGCTTACATTACGCTTTCATGGATCATGTTATTTTATAACTTTAGGATTATTGTCTAATTAAATATCAATATTTATTTTATAATTTAATGTTTTTATCACTAATATGCAGGGTATGGATTTCAAATGTTATTCCCATGTTTTCATACCATTATTACATTGTTATGATTTAGTGATCTATGATATCTCCTATTTTACATTTTCTGATTATATTAGCTAAACCTATATTATATTTCCTTTCTATTGTTTATGTATTAAGGTAATATGTATTATGTGTATAAAAATTTTATATTTTTTAAGAACTAAGTGGGACATGATGTAGTTCATTTTTTAACCAGCTTTTTATGTGTCTCAGTTTCAAAAGAGATTATACTTATAAGTTTCGTAAAAGGAATTTAAGGATATAAAATGAATATAAACCTAATAATATTAAATATAGATGTATAAAAAGTATTTTTCATTATACTACCACTTTAATATCAATAACATAAATTAGTCATTCAAATTTATTTTAATCCCGTGCTAAGATCCGTACCCCGAGTAATTACATCATTGGGATTACTTCATACCAATCTAGACCGATTTTTCATTCAGAATATTAAGGGGAATGGCTCTCACATGAACCAATGAGGTATAAACTAATTTTATTTTTATTAAATAAAATACCACTTATGGTATAAACATGATCTGTAATGAACATACACAATCTAGAAAATGATATAGATAATACCATTACATGAAATTGTCACACCTAAGTGTATACCAAGGTAGTGGTCTTTAGAGAGTCCATGAAAGGATGAGGTCTTCTTAATATCATTCCCATATATGATAGAATATATTAACATTAGTAGAAGATTAATCTCCTTAACCATTCCCCTATTTTAATTAGATTTGGTTTAGACACACACAACATCTCCAATTACCTCATATACCCATATGACTGCTTTACATGTATTATAATCAAAGGGATAATAAATTTTATAATCAATATTGATATAAAAGACACATTTTTATTCATAATGTCACCTACAGAAATTATATTATTACACTCCCATACCCCTTAAAAAATATTTAATGAAATAAATAAGCATAAAACATGAATTTAAACTTAAGCACACAACTAGTGAGTCTTTCACCTAAATATATTAATTTAATTGACATACAATAACCACCGTTAGATTTAAATCATTAATTAAAATTTTATAAAACATTGAGAAACAAAAATAATCAATTACACCTATATTTTTAAATCATATCCATAACATCCCTACTTCTCGTCATCAAAATTCCAATATACCAATCCTAAAAAACACTTCACAAAATCCTCCTGACTAGAGTAACAACAATGAATATTCTAAGATAATATTATAGAATTCTAATAAAATCACTGTTATGATTTAGATAAATTTTCAACTCAATTTCATATATCATAAATTCCATATTTTATAGATATAAATCAACAAATATGTCTCTATATTGATATTTAATGAAAATTAAAATATTTTGTTCTTCCATCCATATATATATTTCTTCAAAAACACCTGACATAACAATATGAGTGTGTGATTTGATATCGAAATCCACCATATTTTCATCCTTACTAGATGAGTAAAGATCCCCCACTACCCTTGGCAAATAAGGGATGTACTTCCTTAAATTAATAAACATCCTTGATGTTCTAGTAACAAAAGTTCATTCCAAAATATATTAATACTTTTGCTTCCTAGTCTTATTTGGGTGTGGATTAATGAATCCATTTGGGCCCACCAATGGGTTATTTAATATTCTTACTCTCAAATGATAGTGATATTCTTATGTATGATGAATATTTTCAAGTTAATAATGAATGGATTCTATAGTGTCACAATAGGCATCACCATCGTTACCCTATTCTTGGGAACCAACTCCCAATGTATCCCTAGAAATAGTCAATATAGACTACCCATTTGATTGGATATGGGAAGTTTTATTTCAGGAAATATTACAATTACTATTATCTATATGATAATCATTTCCAGTAGCCTGAAAAAACTCATAGAAATTTATAAGGCCATTTGTTATAGGATGTTTTTGATTTTGGATGAATTTTTGGTCAAATGAGAAATCTCCAAAAAGGAAAAGACTCCTTCATTAAAATAAAACAATGATATAGAATTATGAGGTGTTAATTTTTACAACATTAATTTTTTAAATGTTAAAATAGGTCTTTAGGAACATCGTTTTTCTAGGTTAATCCCATGAGAGTATCCAACCCCAACTCACAGAGTGGGGACCAAATATATAGTAGGATTTACAATATTCTAGGATATTTATAATGAATCGGCCTTAAAACATTACATAATATTGAATTAAACAAATAATTCAAATTGAGGATCTTTTCAGGTTTAGAGTTTTATAGAATTAGGCCATAAATATTACATTTAATTTTAAAAAATACAAATTAGACACTTCAACTTAGTTTCCATTTAAAAAAAAAACAGGAACTCTTGAAAAAAAGAGTCATGTATAGTTCCATATTTTAGACATCATGAATTTTCCTTGATCCCATCCATGGCCTAATTCTCATTTAAGTCTTGTGAAAATATTTCAAAACTTGGGATGAGCATAAAAAGCTCAATAAGGGTTATAAATCAAGGAAAGACACATTTGTTCATAAATACTTACAAAACATGAACACTTTTACTTACCTCATGAAATCATAAAATTTTATGATTAACACACAGAAATCAGAAATCATAATTGTAACTTGTGGCATCTATAATATACTTACATTATAGCTCTCACAGCTACATATGGTGTTACTTTGGAATACCCATCACATTATATTCCCAAAATCCCTTTGGAGAAATATTCACGTTTACCTCCGTAATGTTAACCAATGCATTGGAGAGATATCTCGGGCTCACCCACCCTAGGTTTATCATGGAACCAATCATATAATTAAATAATGGCCAAGAACCATAACATGATTATAACACATAACATAAGATTAAAGAAAAGTTAACATTTCCACATTACAATAAGAAAATATCATTTCAAGATATTGAAATAATAAATCCGTTATAAAAATCATTTTCAATACCAAAATACGTAAAAAGAGTATATGGTATTTATTTCTCATTTTAGAAACATTATGGCTTGTTAAGGAAGCCAAAGATCAAATAATTCTCACGGCGACGGAAAGGTTGTTGTCACCAGATACGTTAAAAAACATTCCTTTATGTCATTTAGTAAAACACTTCATATAAAAAGATTACCTTTGAATGAAATGAAAAGTCAAATGGGTTTATACATTTTATAAAATAATGTAGTATATAAAACTAAATATGCCTCAATGAAAGGATATTGAGACGAAGTCTCTTACCTCATGTCCGACTTGACCTGTTCATTGTTTAATATCCTGAACAATAAATTAAAGTTAATTTATACTTTCTCAAGAACATTTTTAAAGTTTATTATTCATTTAATATCACTTATTACTATGTAATAAACATTATGTAATCATTCAAGTTAATAATGTTCATTTAGTCGATATTTGGTACTTGAGTAAAAAATGAACACCTTATATTTACAAGATGTCCACGGGGTCAATAGTCCATTATATCCAGATTGATATTCATTATTTAGATATCATATATATCATATATATCTATTATATATATATTTATAACAGTTTATATCATTTGGAGGTAAGAAATGAAATGCACCATTCTAGGAGATAGTAAGCCGTACGTACACATGAACGCTACTTTAATTTTTATTTCTTTTTTTAATGGAATTAAAAAATAATGATATATTGAGATATTATAATTCCAGTATAATATCATATATTATATCATTAAATCCATCTTTATATGTTCCACATATGGTATTAACGAGTCATATCACTTTGAGGGGGCGGTAGTCCGCACTTCCCTCAAATGAAATTATCTTGTTTACCCAAAATGGAAACCATTAAGGTATGATATAGGAAAATAATATAGAAGAATGAAAAAATCATAAACAAAATATATATCATATATAAATATAGTTTCATCTTAATGGCCACCATTATAGGCGGTAGGAGATAATCGAACAATCATCGTCTCGTGAGGCGTTAGTTTTCCATCCACAAAAACAGTATGAGTTTCACCCATTAGATGGAGGTGTGTGTATGTGTATTTCAAATACTTTTCATAAAAAAATCCTAGTATATTAAGGATACTGGTTTAATTATAAAATAATGGAATAAAAAGAGTATAGGGGTTGGAGAAGTAAAATAAAAGAAAATAAGTTAAGAGAAACTGTTACCTTTAATTTGGGTAACTTCCATTGGTTTGAACCAAAAGGACTTCTTGAAGGGCCTTATTCCTAAGTTAAGGTTTCTAGGAGGAGAATAGGGATGAATGGAGCTTAATTGGGCATAGTTTGGATGAGCCAAAAGGCTTGAGAGTTGTGGGGAATTGGTTTGCAGTGAGGGCTTTTTATAAGGGGGAGGAGGGGATCTTTTGGGAAGTGTGATAATATTATTTTATTATATGTTGATATTCAGTTTCTAAAGGTCTAAAAATCATTTGAGGAGAAGATAAGATGACTTATCATCGAAATAAAATTATCCAATAATAATTGGACACGTTTTAGATGTTATTTAAATATTTATAATCTTATTTATTTAAATGATTTATTAATGTGGTATACACGACATCATTATTGTGTCATAAATAATTTAATTTATTTTATATCTAAAACTTATAAAAAAATACCATGATATAGGAAATATTTTTATATTTCCAATGAATACTTATAGTAAGAACGATTACTTATATAACACCATATAAAAATTAATTTACTAAAAGATTTTTTTTTTATTTTTTCCTTTACATTAAATTAGTTAATATAAAGTGTCATTATCATTCATAAGTGGATCCATGGAGTCCCAAGATATACTCAAGGACTCCCATGGTCGAACATTAATTATCTAATAAGTTTAGGACAAGTATTAAGGTAATTTGTAATTATTATAATATTCTTTTTACCTTGAATTGCCCTATTTACCTTTAACCGCGGTAAAAGAAGTCAAAAGTTACTATTCATCAAAAATTATTTTCATCTTATTGAAAAATATTTTACTTACTGATAACAACCATGTAGGTTTTATTTTTGAAATTAAATTCACAGAAGTGGTAAATTTTCATTTAAATGAAAAATTTAGTTTTTTAACTACTACTAAGTGGTTTTACTATTCATCAAAAACTGATGTTTTTCAGAAAACCACCAAAAATTCAGCCTAAGCTATATTTCATATTATAAATTCAGAAATGAGTTCTATTTTTCTGAATTCAGAACATAAAAGTTGCATTAAATAATTTAAAATTAATTCCCATTGTTAAAACAAATAGTGTGTTTTTAAGAAACAATAACTATCAAAAGATTGACACTTGTTTATGTCCAATTTCAAAGTGAAATTAATACTAATAACCAACATTGGATTAAATGGAAAAAATGAATTCTAATTCAAATTTAAAATCAATAAAAAAGATAATCTATCCATATGAATAAATTATATTAAAACACAGTTTTGAATTAAAATACATTATTTTTCACTATTCATTAAAAAATGAACTTTATAGGAAAAATTACAAAAATTTACAAAAAGTAAATATAAATGTCCCCATTAAAAAAATGGATTTCATTTGGTCAAAAATAATGTATTAATGTGACCAAAACTATATTTAAATAGGGTTTACCATTAAAAGGCGGCAAGTCGACCTTTTAATGTAAATTACGCTTAAAATTAGATTCATTCACATTTTAAGCCTCTATATTTTACTGGATAAATGTAAATACATTCAACAAACACGTATAATCATATTGTAGTTAGTTGTTTTCATTCCCACCAATACAACAGCTGAGAGTTGACTACCATTTAAAATAATAATATTATATTATTAGTGTGCAACATAAGATTTCAAAGAATCCCGTAGTTGCGTATCTGGTACGCTATCAAACATTGAAACCCCTCTAAAGTAAAATTAATATTTAATTCCCAAAAATTAATAAATATGAAATATGTCTTATTCTGTATTTACCTGGGATGCTTCATCTTTCCCCCCTTTTGGGAATTGCGTCCTGACAATTTTTACTTATCAAAATAAGTGTGGGTATTTATCCCTCAAAGCATTTACAGATTCCCATGTTGTCTCTTCAACCATATGGTTTTTCCACAAATCGTTTACCTTGTGAGTTATCTTATTCCACAACACTTGCTCTCTATGGTCAAGAATCTAGACTTGCTGTTCTTCATAAGAGAGATTCTCTTCATACTGAACTACCTCTGGGCTCAAAACCTGAGATGGATCTAGAATATACTTTGTCAATATTGAAACATGAAAAACATCATGTACCTAGGATAAACATGGATGTAAATCCACTCTGTATGAAACTGATCCAACTTTCCCCAGAATAACATAAGGTCCAATGAACCTCCGACTCAAATTTCCTTTCTTACCAAAATGCGTCACACTTTTCCATTGAGAAAATTTGAAAAAGACATGATAACCTACCTCAAAAGAAAGATCCTTCCTCTAGTTATCTGTATAAATTTTCTGTCTGCTTTGAGCTGTTCTCATGTGCTTCTGAATCAAGTAAACTTTCTCTGCCATCTCTTCTACCAATTCTGGTCCCATCAGCTTCCTTTCACCTACTTCGTCCCAAAAATCTCAATTTTGACAATGCTTTCCAAATAATGCCTCAAATGGAGCCATATTTATACTGAACTGAAAAATGTTATTATATAAAAATTCATCCAAAGAAAGATGTTGGTCCCAAATTCCCTGATAATCCATCGATAAGGCATGTGACATATGCTCCAATGTCTGAATGATTTGTTCTGAATGCCCATCTAATTTAGGATGAAAATCTGTACTAAAATTTAATTCAAAAACCAACTACATCTGAAGGACATTACAAACGTTATAAGTAATCCTGGGATCACGATCAGATAAAATGGAGAGGGGAACTGCATGTAACCTAACTATCTATTTAAACACAAAGCTGAGAAAGTTGATCTACAGACAAAGTATCTCGAATAGGAATGAAATGAGCATATTTAGTCAATCGATCAACTATAACCCAGATTTCATTATTACCTCGATTTTTCTTCGGTAATATCATAATGAGGTCTATGGATATATTTTCCCATTTCCACTCTGACACCGGTAAAGGCTGAAGCATCCCTTACGGTAATTACTGCTCTGCTATGACCTACTGACAAGTCAAACACTGCACAGTAAAATCAGAAATATCTCCTTTAATTCCATCGAACCAGTAATAGTCCCCATGATATCTGTACATAGTAGTACATCCAGGATGAATAGAAAATGGGAAGCTACGAGCTTCACATAACATGTCACAAACTAGCCCGAGTCGATCCTGAACTAGTCACCCACGCCAGCCCGCGACAAGTCCCGAGAGGCGTTCCCGATCCTCCCAGGATGGTGACAAGAACCAAAGGCATCAATAGTGTACACAAGGGAACAATTTCTCCCATATATAAACAATCAAACAAATAGCGAAAATAAATGGACAACCCAAAATGAATTTAAATAAAAATTTAACTAAATATTATTTGTACAAGAAACTGAAAGTAGAACCAAACCAAAAACTAAACTGAACAATCCTGATGACCAACTAACTCCATGTGACACTTCTGGTCACTCTCCCACACAATGATCAAACGTCGCCCAAGGTGATCGAACTCAAGATGAAACCTGCATAGGGGCTAAAAAAAGAAGAATACTATAGACGTGAGTATTAAAACTAAGTATGTTATCCCAATATTCTATTCCCAATGCGCGTTCCTTTAAAATAAAAGAAACATCAATTTATAGTTTTAAATTCAATATATATAAGTATGGTTTCCAAATGAGCTTCCATGCTATAATAATTATCAGAAAAATACATGCATGTTTAATAAATAAAAATGCAAGTAACAATTTTTTTCAAAGAGGTGAAACTTCAAAATGAAAATAGTTTTCAAGAGGGATGATTTAAAGAATTTTAACTTTTAGATAAATAACACACAATACTGAATTTACCAACCAAACACACCATATACGGATGGTGAGTACAAAATAGACAATGAGCACTAGTCACGGGAACACCCCTAGGTACTTGTCAGTTGTGAGCCCCAGGTACCTCATGTCTCGGTGAAAGTAACCATAATAAATATCCGTTCTCATGCACACAAGACACTAGTAGGGATAATACCAATAACATAGTGGCCCCCCAACAACATCATCATCATAATTTAGTTAGTGTTGTCATCGTTAAACTTGCTGCGTGAAACAGGGGCCAAACCCCACAGAATCCCTAGTATTTTTGTACAAATTTGCCCACCTAGATACCGGGGGTTCCCTTCAATGCTCAATAAAGTTAGAAACATTATCAAATACACATTTCACATCCTAATTCCATTCCCAAACCATAAAAACACAAACATCCCAAAAACTTTCTTCACATTTCTTTCACGAATCAATAAACCACTAAAAGGTTTCGGAAAACAATCTCAAGAAGTATAACGAGGCCTTGCACATAAAATCCATTAAAAAATGATTTTAAGGACAGAAACCCATCAATAACATAAAAAACCTGATTTGGAAGCCCCAAAACCAATTAATAAATCAATTTCATGGACCATAAAATGGCCCTAATAGATAGAACATATAATACACATGGAAACCATTTTTTTGAAAAAAATGCCAAACGGGCCTTTAAAGCATTCTCAAATCTAACATTGGACAAAGGTATGAATTTTAATTTTATTAAGGATGTGTATAAACACCATTCACAGCAGTGAACCACATTCATAGGTCTCTTATAATACTCAGGTTACATATTCAAAACACAAACATTTTTCTAAAGATGTGAAACGGTCCATTTTTGGGCAACTCTTTCCAAAATATGTTGTAAACCAAAACCCACTTGTTTGTAAATCCAAATCCAAATTGGAAATCAATATAAGGACCCAAAAATACCATTTATAATTCTTCCAATTAATTTATAAATCCAAACAAATAACTTTTAAATCACACATCACACATAAAAGCCAACCAGTCAATTTACAGAACACATGACATGGCCTTTTTAAACAAAACAATATATTTTAAGTACGTGAAAAGGAATAAAACACCAATTGAATGACATATTTTCATTCAAGATACTATAAAATGTTAAATATACAACAAACCAGATTATAAACCTCATAAAATATTATAAAAAGATAACGGAACATTTAAACAAACACTTGTTGAGCACTTTCATGACAAAACAACACTACCTTCCACAAAACAATGATTAAACAACAACATTTCACACCAAGAAAATTATCCAAAGGCTTAAAAAAATAAACATTTATATCAGTAGAGTAAAATATTAAAATGATGAAACTTTAATGATAATGGCATGTGCAAGGGTTATCCTACCTCAAATCCTTGGCGTAATTGAAACGCTCACCCGAAATCACCCACCGCAGGTTTATAAACCCTAAAACTATAAATACAAGACCTAAACAAACAAAAAACTCATAAAAGACATGGTATGACAGAACCATAGGTCGATCAATACTAGGGGACAATATAAATCCAATAAATAATGAAAGGAGGGGGAAGATGAATGAGAAAGGAGAAGGAATCTCACCTTTCACCCTAGAAAACTCTTCATCTTCCATTATATATGAAACACTAGAGACAAGGTAATGGATTGAAACATCTTGGAGAGAATCCTAATGTCTGGAAGAACCAAGGAAAGAAGATTGGGGGCCAGAAGAGTAAAAATTGATTTATTTTTGAATGATACAATTTACCTTGTCAATTCTGGACGATTTGAGGTATTCTGAGAAGTTTCACCCTAATCCACGACACATATGAGCTCCAAAAAGGGTGAATAGATTATGGGGGGGGTGAGATTAAGGATATTTTATTAGAGGGGGAGGTGTAAGCACAGACAAATATAAAAAAATGTAAAAGATATAAAAGAAACAAATTATTTTTTTAAAACAGGAAATGGGCCCACGGGCAGGCCCAATACCAAAATATGTAACCCAAATTGACCATGATTATAAATTTATATGGGGTAAAAAAGGATAAAAAAGTTTTAATATATCAGTATAGGACAAGTGGAAAGTTTAATGGGTGAATTTTTTTGAAAAACAAAATAGTTATAAATGAATCAAATTCAGTTTTTAAAACTGGAAATGAGCTCACGGTTGACCCAAATCATGAAGTAACCACCCTTTCTTCAAAAACACCTAAACAAGCAATGGCGATCCAAAATTAGGGTGGTTAGAAATATATAAAACTTTAAAACTCAAGATTCACCTGACCATATACCCATGAAAAGGATCAGGATTTCCAATATACTGGATCAATACAAAGACAAAAAAACCAGGTGTGACATAACAACTCATTCTTCAACTGGGAATCACTAGGCAGACATAATATCTTTCCAAATCACAAAACACAGTCATTATCAATGTTAAATTCAGGAAACTTAACCTTTTGAACCAACTCTACCTTTTTCAGTAACTCACACTCTTCCTTCTGTGCTTGTTTAATTCTATCTGATTGAGATGATCCCCCTGATACCTGATACAAAACAGAAGAATTTTCTGCGCCAAGAACTTCTACGCCAAAGTTTATCAAATAAAAAACCAAAGGATCTTGTTACAAACGTAACATGGTTAATGAAGCATTACTTTTTCGACTCAAAGCATCAACTACTTTATTTTCTTTTCAAGTATGGTGATGGATCGTGAAATCATAATCCTTAATTAATTCTAGCAATCTTCTCTATCTCATGTTCAATTATTTTTGAGTGAATATATACTTAAAACATTTTTGATCAGTATATATATCACATTTTACTCCGTACAAATGATTCCTACAAATTTTTAAAGAAAAAACAACAGCAGCTAATTTTAAATCATGAGTAGGGTAATTTAACTCATATGGTTTCAACTAATGTGAACCATAAAAAATTACCTTATCATTCTGCATTAGGACACAACCAAGTCCTTTCAATAAAGCATCACTGTAGATAAAAAACTCACCATTTTTGGATGGAAGTTCCAAAGGAGGAGAATTCCTCAATCTTCTTTTCATTTCTAAAAAACAATCATCACATTCTCTTATCCCAATGAAGTTAACTCCCTCTTCGAGTTAACTTAGTCATTGGACTAGATAACCATGGAAATTTTTCAACAAACCTCTGGTAATAAACTTCCATACCAAGAAAACTATGGATCTCTGTTAAATTTGTGGGTTTTGGCCATTCTTTAACAACTTTTGTTTTAGCAGGATTAACAGTTAGGCCATTTTTTGAAACAATGTGACCAAGGAATGAAATTTGTTGTAATGAAAACTCACACATGTTGAATTTCCCAAAAAGTTTCTTTTCTTTTAAGATTTTCAAGACAACCCTTAAATGAATTTCATGTTCCTCTTTACTTTTGTAATAAACCAAAATAT
The DNA here is from genome assembly GCA_963277665.1 of Viscum album. Taxonomy (NCBI): domain Eukaryota; kingdom Viridiplantae; phylum Streptophyta; class Magnoliopsida; order Santalales; family Viscaceae; genus Viscum; species Viscum album. The sequence goes on from OY728122.1 coordinate 491,191,688, forward strand.
CATCAATGAACACAACCACAAACTTATGCAAGAACTCAGAAACAATTCTATTCATAAGATCCATGAATACAGTAGGTGCATTGGTTAAACCAAAAGGCATAAATACAAATTCAAAATGGCCATATCTAGTACGAAATGTTGTCTTTGGAATGTTTTCTTCCTTTACATTCAACTGATGGTACCCCGACCTCAAATCAATCTTCAAAAAATACAGATCTCCCTGGAGCTGATCAAACAAATCATCGATATGTGGAAAAGGATACTTTTTCTTAACATTGATTTTATTCAATGCTCTATAATCAATGGAATGTATCAATGAACCATCTTTATTTTTAACAAACAATACAAGAGAACCCCATGGTGATGTGCTAGGTCAAATGAAACCTTTATCTAGTAACTCCTGCAATTGCTTCTTTGACTCTAAAAGTTCAATTTGATCCATTCAATAAGGGGGTTTTGAAATTGGGTTAGCATCAGGAACTAAGTCAAGAGTAAATTAAACTTATCGATCAGGTATAATATCTGGTAAATCATCATGAAAAACATAAATGTACTCATTTACCACTGGAACATCATTAATGTGAACAGTTCCTTTGTTATCAACAATATGTGAAAGGTAACATTCATTTTTATCTTTTACTAGTTTTTCAGCATCCTGATATGTTATCAAAAGAAAGGGTTCATTCTTGTATACAAACTGAAAATAATTCTGAAAAGAAACATATTTAGCTCTGCAGTCAATCTTATCATGATAAAAAAAATCCAATCCATACCAAAAATAACATCAAACTCTACTAGAGGAAAAACAATAAGTTTTGAAGGTAGATTCATTCTGCACACAAGGACATGAATGTTATTATGTATTCCTTTTGTCTCAACATTTTCTCCAGGTGTATTTAATAGAAGTTCTATATTCATATCTTGATATGGAATTCCCAATTTACTAGAAAACTTCTCAAAAAATTAAGGATTGTGTAGACCCTGAATCAAAAAACACATTAGAACAATCTGAACAAATATGCAGTGTACCTGATACAACTTCATTTGATGGACCAACATCTGCCGAAGTAGTGGAAAAGGATTTCACCACCCATTTATACATGTAGTCTGGCTGCTTTCCTTCAGTTGAATTCTTTATTGGACACTCATTTTCATAATGACCAACTTCATGGCCCATAAAACATTTTACTGATTGTAAACCATATTTTGTCTTACAATTACACCGATCTTTTTCAATGCAATTATGGGTCTTATGTCCCATTTTACCACATCGGTAGCACTTACCAGTATTCAAAATACATTCCCCAGCATGCTTTTTACCACAATTTTTACGAACTGCAAACTTAAATTTCTTACTATCGGACTTTTTTGAAGGGTTCTTCCCTTTCGCCTGCCACCTTGACCCCTTATTTTGTTGTTTTTCAAAGAACACCTGATTATCAACAAATCCATTTCCACCTTCTCCACACAACGAACAAGTTTTTCAAAACTTTGGAACTCACAAGAAGATAATTCCCTTTGATACTTTGGCTTTAATCCTGAGTAAAAATATTTGATTTTAATATCAAGTTCCCATATGAAATTTGGAGCATACCTTGCCAGTCGAGTAAATTTTTCTTCATAAGAAGCCACTGAGTCATCCTCCTGCCTCAATTCCAAGAACTGTTTTTCCATTCTAAGATGAACCACCATAGGAAAATACTTCCCCAGAAACATATCTTTGAATTCATCCCAATTGAGAGTATCAATAACCTCCTTATCCCTAATATTTTTCCGCATTGACCACCAATGATCAACTTCACCTTCAAAACGGTAAACAATGAGACTAACATTTTGATGTTCTAAATAATCCATGACATCAAAAATCATTTCCAGTGCTTTAATTTACCCTTCTGCTAGTATAAGGTCATATGATCCTCTGAATGATGGGGGATGTTTCCTCTTGAAATTTTCCACTATTGACATGTTCCTCTACGGTTGATTTGGATGATCTCATGCATGGATACCACCACCATTTATATCCCAAGTCAATTGTTCCATCACTGCAAAAAACTATTCAGTTCTGATTCTAACCATCTCAGGTTACAGATTTGGATGCTTGTCTTCCACCTAAGGTCATCCCAACATAACTGCCCTGTTTCCTCGGTGGAAAACCATTTTGAACACAGAAATATCTTAGGCGAAGCAAAATGGTAATATGTAAATGCTATATGATTTCAATATTAACATAAATTACTTTATGGATATTAATTTAACATTACCCTAACTCCTAAAGTTATCTAAACTGACCTCTGATGCCAACTATATGGACCCTACCTTAAAACATTACATAATATTTAATTAAAAATATAATTCACATTGAGGATATTTTCAGGTATATATTTTTAGATAATTAGGCAATAAATATTAAATTTCATTTAAAAATATATAAAGTAGATACTTATACTCCATTTCCATTTTTTTTCACAAAACGAGAACTCCTGAAAAAAAGAGTCAGGTCTAGTTCCTTGTTTTAGACAGCATGGCTTTTCCTTGATCCCATCCTTGACCCTATTCATCTTTATGTCCTGTGAAAACATTTCAAAACATTGGATGAGCATAAAAATATTAGTAAGGGTTATAAAACAAGGAAAGAAACATTTGTTCATAAATACAAACAAAACATGAACTCTTTTACTTACCTCATGAAATCATCAGATTTTATGAATAACACATAGAAATCATAAATCATAAAGGTAACTTGTAGCATATATAACATACTTACATTGTAGCTATCAAATCTAGATAGGCAGTAACTTTGGAATACCCATCACAATATATTCCCTAAATCTATTAGGATAAACATTAAAATTTACCTTCGTCACGTTACCAAATGAATTGGAGAGCTATCTCAGGCTCACCCGCCATAGGATTATCACGGAACCACCCGTATACGTAAATAATGCCTAAGAACCATAACATGATCATAAGACATAACATAAGCATAAATGAAAGTTAAAATTTCCACATTGCAATAAAAAAATATCATTTCAAGATTTTAAAATAATAAATCCATTCTAAAAATCATTTTCAATACCGAAATACGTCAAAAGAGTGTACGATATTTATTTTTCCTTTTAAACATATTATGACTTGTTAAGGAAGCCAAATATCAAATAATACTCACGACGACAGAAAGGTTGTTGTCACCAATTACATTAAAAAAACATTCCTTTTTTCATTTAGTAAAACAATTAAAATAAAAAAAATCCCATTTTAATGAAATGAAAAGTCAAAGGGGTTTATACATTGTATAAAATAAAGCCGTGTATAAAACTAAATATGCCTCAATGAAAGGAGATTTAGGCGATGTCCCTTACCTCATGTACGTCATGACCTGTTTGTTCTTTAATATCCTGAATAATAAACTGAAGTTAATTTCTACTTGATCACAAACAATTTTCAAGTTTATTATTTGTTTTATATCACTTATTACCATGTTATAAACATTATGTAATCATTTAAGTTAATAATGTTTGTTTTGTCGATATTTAGTACTTGAGTAAAAAATGAACACCTTATATTTACAAGTTGTCCATGGGGTTAATAGTCCATTATATCTAGAATGATATTAATTATTTATATATCATATAAATCATATATAAATAATATATATATATATATATTTATAACAATACATATCATTTTGAGTTAAGAAATGAAATGCACCGTTCATGGAGACGGTAAGCCGTTCGTACGCATGAATGCTACTTTAATTTATATTTCTTATTTCAAAGGTATTAAAACATAATTATAAAAAGTTATATTATAATTCCAGTAAAATATCATATATTATATCATTAACCCCATCCTTTATACATCCCACATGTGGTATTAATGAGTCATATCACTTTGACAGGGCCGTAGTCCGCAGTTCCTCAAATGATTATCGCGTTTAACCATAATGGATACCATTAAGGTAAGTTATAAAATAAAAATACATAATCATGAAGAAAACATAATCATAATATATATCATATATAAATATACTATCATCTTAATGTCCACCATGATAGGCGGTATGAGATAATCGAACAATCATCGTCCTAAGAGGCGTTAGTTTTCCATCCACATAAACAGTACGTTCTTCACCCATTAGATGGAGGTGTGTTAATTTTACTTTGAATCCTTCTTATAAAAACATTATAGTATATTTAGGATACTGGTGTTGTTATAAAATAAAGTAATAAAAAGTGTATATGGGTTGGAGAAATAAAATAAAAGAAAATAAGTTAAGAGAAACTGTTACCTTTAATTTGTATAAGTTCCTTTGGTTTGAACCAAAAGGACTCCTTGAAGGGCCTTCTGCCTAAGGTAAGGCTTCTAGGAGGAGGAGAGAGATTTAGGGAGCTTAATTGGGCAGATTTTTCAGGATAAAAAAGGCTTTATAGGTGTGATGAATTGGTTAGAAGTGAGGGCTTTTTATAAGGGGGAGGATGGGCTCTTTAGGAAAGTGTGATAATATTATTTTACTATATAATGATATTCAGTTTATAAAGGTCCAAAAATCATTATAGTCGAAGATAAGATGTATAATGGTCGAAATAAAATCATCCAATAAGAATTAGACATGTTTTGGATGTTATGTTAATATTTATAATCTTATTTATTTTAATGATTTATTAATGAGGTAAACACCCCATCATTTTTGTGTCATGTATAATTTAATTTATTCGATATATAAAAATTATAAAAAAATACCATGATTTAGGAAATATTTTTATCTTTCCAATTAATATTTATAGTCAAAAATATTTCATATATAACACCATATAAAAAATAATTTACTAAAATATTTTTGTTTATGTCATTTTTTCCTTTACATTAAATTAATTAATCTAAAGTGTCATTATCATTCATAAGTGGCTCCATGAAGTCCCAAAGTAGACCCAAGGATTACCATGGTTTGAAATTACTCATCCAATAAGGTTAGTATAAATTTTAATGTAATTTTGAATTATTATAACATTCTTTTTACCATGAATTACCCTATTTACCTTTAATTGCGGCAAAAAAAAGTCAAAAGTTACTATTCAAACAAAAAGTATTTTCATCTTATTGAACCCCATTTTAATAAATAATAACAACCACATATTTCGGATTTTCGAAATTCAATTCACAGAAGTGGTAAAATTTCATTTAAATGAAAAAGTTAGTTTTTTAACTACTACTAAGTGGTTTCACTATTCATAAAAAATTGATGTTTTTCCGAAAACTACCCAAAATTCATCCTAAGCTATATTTGATATTTCAAATTCAAATATTATGTATATTTTTCCAAATTAAAAACATAGAATTTGCATTAATTAATATAATATTAATTTCTGTTGTTAAAACAAATAGCGTGTTTTTATGAAACAATCACTATCCAAAGATTGGCACTTGTTTATGTCCAAATTCGAAGTGAAATTAATTCTAATGACCAAAATTGGATTAAATGGTCAAAATATATTCTATTTACACTTTAAAACCAATAAAAAAGATAATCTATCTATATAAATAAATCAGATTAATGTACAGTTTTGAATTAAAATACAATATTTTTCACTATTCATTAAAAATGAAATTTATCAGAACAATTCCAAAAATTTACACAAAGTAAATTTTGATGTCCCAATTCTAAAGAAGGATTTTATTTTGACAAATATAATGTATTAATGAGATAGAAAATATATTTAAAAATGGTACTCTATTAAAAGGCGGTAAATCAACCTTTTAATGTAAATTGTGCTTAAAATTAGATTCATTCACATTTTTTGCCCCTAACCTTTATTGGGTCAAAAATGTATAATCATATTGCAGTTTTTTTTAATTCCATCCAATAAAATGGATAGGAGTTAATTGCCATTTAAAATAATAATATTATATTTTTAGTGTGCAATGAAATATTTTAATGAAACCCGTTGTTGCTTATCAGGTATTCTATCGAACATAGAAACCCCTTTAAAGTAAAATTAACATTTAATTCAAAAAAATTAATAAATATGAAATATGTATTATTATTTATTTATCTGGGATGTTACAATATTATCATAAAAAATAATTTTACATAATCTGACGTCTCTATTATGTATCAAAAATATCCTATACAAATGTATTGGGAACATCAACCTCTTTATAAATCCATGAAATGGAGGGGTGTGATAACTTAGAGCTATTGAGATTTATTTTAAGGGGCACAATATCCAATCAAAAAATAATGAAAATAGATACCAATTTGAAGCTATTCATTAAAGGAAATTAGGACAATAACCCAATCATTATTAGTGGTGGATCAATTGTGATTTCAATGTTTGTTTACTATTTCATAACATTCATAGAGAAGCTCAAGATGTTTTATATTTTCCCTGACTGACAATAATAATACCCATATTTTGAAAAGAATTTAAAAAATATTAAAATCAAGGAAAAGTACATCAAAAAAAGAAAAACTATGATTTTAAAGTGTCTCCAAAAAATTTGAATAAATGGATATGAGGAAGGAACTTACCGACCAGTATAAATAATAAATCCTGGGAAATTATTTCCATATCCAACTCTGATAAACAATTCTCAAGATGAACCTCATATTAAAAAGAAGAAATTTGAAGCACGAGTAGGATCAATTTTAACATATTCTTTGAGATTTAGTCCTATAAAAATAGCATAGACTGGTTTATTAGAGTTTTCATAGAAATCACCCAGGTGTTCTCTATGCGGTCAAGCACCTATGAGTAAAACCATCTGACAAGAACTATGGAGGCATATAGATTTCCAAGAACATCATGAATTTCTCAATGAAAAATACTGAAAAATCACCCAATAATTTCTCACTAGAACCCATCACTCACTCAAAGTAGTTGGGGTTATCAAAGTGATCTAGGATCAATATCATACCAAAAGGTCTCCATTGGTTTCTATGAACCTATGGAAATAAGTAATCCAAATAATCACCTAAAACCAACTAACCAGGAAATCATGATAGGGATGTTGAAATATATTATTCCTATTAGGTCATGCATTATCATGAAACTAGAGGCAACATATTAATAAATCATAAAAAATTAATCTCACACAATCATACAAAACATAGATAACATAAATTTCACATATGGCGTCAATCAACCAAATCATTTATAAAAATGTGTTTACTTTTAATTTCATTAAAATACTCATCACTATTATATTTTAAGGATACATTATATAAGAAATTACATATCCTATTTACACACTCATGGGGCTGGGCTATATACAATTGAAAATTACCCTAGAATGAACTCACCCAATACCTTGTTGAAAAACCATTTGATAACTATCATTTTTAAACTGTTACCACTATTAGGATTCCATAACCAATTTCAATATATTTATAAAATTATCTTTTAAGGTTAAAAATAATTTCCCTTTTAAATCAAACTTCTAATAAAGAATACATTTATATTCAAGAATCAACTCACACTATAATTACAGGCATAAAATGGGCCACTAACATTGGATGAAAAAAGCCCTACCAATTAACCATCTTGAAAAGTTTATAGTTCATGTTTAATTTATTCCAATAAAATAACATCCTATAGTCATCATGGCTAAATTTTTATTGGCATAAATTATATGATACCTATACTATAAAACCCATATATTTTTATATAATATAATAATTTATATAATTTTAAATTATTAGAACCTCTTTAATTTTTTTTAAAATGATTGAGATTTTTTTTAAAGAAAAGATGACCTAATTTACACTTTGGTCAAACAACCTTTTTTTTCATTCCCATGTTTTCTAAACCATTTAAATAATTTCATTTTCTTTGAAAAAATGAATATTTAAATTCACTTTCAACCATATATTAATTTCTTCTCAAATTTTTAAAATAAATCTTGTTGTCATTTTATGAAGGAGATATTTTTGGATTTTTAACTAGAATATGAAGGAAATATTTATTTAAATGTTTATAGGATGAATTTATTTTTCCACCCTTATAAAAGTTATTTTTTTTCAATGATTAATTTATATATTTTCATGGTTAATATTTTTTACTTAATAAGACCCTCTTGAGTAACTTAATCTAACTAAAATTTGATATCATAGGAATTAAAATATTTTTTAAATAATTTTAAATTATTCTTTTAGTTGAGCATAAATTACCTTAAAATTTATGTTAGTTATAAATTTTTAAATATATATATAAATTAGTATTTTAGTGTAGATAATCATCATTAATGGTTTTTTAATAACATATCTCCTTTCATCAATGAGACTAATTATACCCAATAAAAAATAAAATTAAAAATAAATATAGAATTTATGGGTTTTGAGATCTGGTATTCTATAATAGATGATAATAAAATTCAGGCTTTTGTTAAAAATACTTAGGATGATGCAACTAAGGCTGCTTATAATAATAATTTCAATGTCATGAATTCTTTATATTATGCCTTTGGTGATGGAGAGTTTAATAGAATTTCTACATGTAAAAAAACTTTGTAGATTTGGGATACTCTTGATGTATCACCTAAAGGAACGATATATGTTAAAGAAATGAGGCTTAACACTAACTCTATTAAATATGATAATTTTAAAATTAAGCCTCATGAGCCTATTTCTGATATATACCTCAGGATTAATGAGGTTTTTAATACCAAGATCTCCCTAGGAATGCCTATAAATGACAAGGACCAGATAATGATATTTTTTAGATGTCAACCTGAAAGATGGAGTGGCACTTCAATTTCAATCAGAGAATCTTGTGACAATAGTAAATTGATAGTCAAGGAACTGATAGGTAAGATTATGTTTTATGAAAAAGATTTTAAGGTACACTGTGAGGAGGATGATGAGACTAATAGAAATTTATTTTCCTTCAAGTCTATAACCCGTAGATAATGAAAAGAAAATCGAAAAAGATAAGGTACATGATGTTTATTAATGTGATGGTGAATCTGCTTCTCACAGTAATGAGAAATTGGCTCACCTAGCAAGAAGATTTATGAAGTTATATACGGCGAAGAAGTTTTTATAAAAACAAAAATGTAGAGGAAAATATGAGGATACAAGGATATTGAAATAAAAAGGATAATGATTAAAAGGATGTTGTATGATATGAATGCAAAAGAAAAGGACATATAAAATCCAACTTTCCTAGGATGAAATACAAGAAGAAATATGAGGACAATGATTGAAGATATATGATGGCTATAGAAGTCACCTGGAGTGCATATGATGAAATCTCCAGCGACTTAGATTCTTTACCCAAAGAAAATACATGTAGAGAAAATTTGTTATTTATGACTAAATTTAGTGAGGTACCAGCTTTACTAACTATTTCTGATATTCTACCTATGCACGAGTATGATGAATCTGATAAGTATGATAATGAATATAATAGTAATGAAAATAGGTAAATCGATGAATTATATGACTAATAAAATATGTTTTAAGACACATTTAATTAGTTTAAATATAAATATAATGTTTTGGAAAGACATCATGATCTAATTAAAAACTATAATCCTAAACTATCTATAGAAAAATAGAATAATGTTAAAAAATTCAAAGAAAATAATTAACATAAAATTTCAAATTACCAATTAAAGAAAGACAATAATTTTTTTACTATTACTAGAGAGAAATTAATAAAAAACTTGGTAAATAATGTCTCGAAATATGTTATAGGAATAGGATATAAACCTGGATAGAGGAGAATAACCAATTTTTTTTTCCAAAAATTTATACATGAAAACTATAGTACCAAACACTTTTCAAAAGCAGCCAACAAAATGTTTATATATGATGTTAACAATCTATTTATAGGAAACTCATGAGGAAAATTTGAGTTCCCACATCTTTTATTACCAATATTTTATCAACCAAACTGATTTGTGTACAAAAATCATTTCTTATTTAAAAAAATATTTTGTAGGAAAAAGGGTTGAAGATCTCTAGTAGAAGTCTATGGTACTTGGATAGTGGTTTTTAAGAAATATTAAAGGATACTATTCTTTCTTCAGGAGTCTTTTCAAGGTGTATTGTGTTCATGTATCCTTTGGCGACATTAAAAAAAGGAAAAATCATTGTCCTAGACTAGATTCATAATAAAAATTCAGTTTTAATTTCACATTATTTATATATTAATGGTTTAAATTATAATATCCTTTGCATTTCTTAGCTTTTTCATGGTAAATTCCATGTTAGCTTGGAAAATGATTCCTCTAAATTTTTTAATTATTAAAATTATTTAATCTTTACTACCTAAATAAAGGTCAATGTTCATGCAATATATTTAAATACATTAGTTTCCATGAATGTTTTATTATTTAGTATTTTTTATTAGGAATCTTGTATTTGGAATAGAAGACTAGGTCATTGAAACATTCACTCACATATAAATCTAAATATAAATCATTAATAAGGGATCTACCAAAGGGTTAGTTCCAAACTAAAATAGTCTGAAACCCCTATCAAAAATGGAAACAACAGAACATTTATGTTAAACTAAATAAAGAAGTGTTAACATCTCAACTTCTCATGTTGGTTCACATGGATTTTTTTGGATCTTCTTCGGTTTCTAGTCTTAATGGGGAGGTTAATGTTTATTTTATTTTATATTACTATTCTTGGTATATTTGGGTATATTTTCTAGCTCACAACAGAAATGCCTACTCTAACTTTACCAAGTATGCAAAATCTATAGAAAATTTTAGTGGATTGGGGATTAAAACCATAATAAGTAACCATGGTTATGAGTTCAAAAATAAATATTTTGAATAATTTTTCTCACAAAATGGCTACAATCATAACTTATATGCTTCTAAGAATCCTTAAAAGAATGGATTTGTTGAAAAGATAAATTGAACTTTTCAAGAGATATCCTATACTATAATAATTGATTATGACCTAAATATATATTGTAGGAAAAATCTATTAATAAATCCACATACTTCATAAATAGTTTTTTTATTATACCAATCCCTAAAAAGTCCCCTAATGAGTTGTCGAATAGAAGGGATAATAAGGTTAATTACTTTATAATTCTTTCTTGCAAACCAATTTTTATTAATACCTAGGATAATTTTATCTAACCATTGCAGATGCTAGGGAGGGGGAATTCCTTAGATTTGTAGTCTGTTTGAATGAAAAAATGGGGAAGAAAGGGAAATAAAAAAAGATAAAGTAATAATATAAAGGATAATCTTGACAAATTTTCCTCCAAAAGTGATGAAGTAATCTTCCTTGGTTACTCAGTATCTGGTAAAGGATGTAGAGTTTTCAACAAAAAGACAAATACTATGTATGAATCTGTCCATGTAAAATATGATGAAATATATCCACATGAGACTAAGAGAACCATAGATAACCTTGATAATGAATTATCTTCTCTGAATATGAATTCCAAACAATTGGATTCTACTATAAAATATCCAGAAGAATCATCAAATATTTATAATTTTCAGATCTTCCAATAAAGAAAACAGAAGTAACCAACCCTACCATCTCTAGAAGTATTATAACTCCAAAATTCATCCCTTAGATACTGTTGTTGGAGATCTAGATAGAGGAATGAAAATAAGAGTTTATATTAGAAATAAGGATGAACATCAATATTTCTTGTCTCACCATGAACCTAAGATCATTATTGAATCAATTAAGGACGAATTCTGGGTAATATAAATATAAGAAGAGTTAAATAATTTTGAAAGAAAAAAAGTGCATGATCTTATTGATAGAACCATGGTCACCTTGAATATTGGAAATAAATTAGTTTTTTGGAATAACATTAATTATTCAAGTAATATATTTAGAAAAAAGATGGAATTATTGAAAAATTTTAATGTTTAGAAGAAGGAATTGAGTGTGAGGAAACATTTTCACCTTTAGTAAGAATTGAATAAAAAATAATTCTTATTACCTATGAAGCTCATCTATATTTCAAACAGTATCAAATGGATTGAAAGTGTTCTTTATTAAATGGTTTTATAGTTGATGATGTTTTGTATTATATCCTACTTTTTTTTCAAAATAATCATTTTCCTTATGAAGTTTTTAAATTAACCACAACATTATATGGTTTAAAACAAGCTTCTTGAGTTTGGTGTGATAGGCTCACAATTTTTTTATTTCCAATGGTTTTTCAAAAGGAATAACTAGTCCTACTATTTTTATAATACTAATTTCAAAAGATGTGTTAGTAGCACGAATATTTGTTGATGATATTATTTATGAATAATTAAAAAATTCTCATTGTACTTATTTTTATAAAATGTTTCAAAATGAATTTGAAATGAGTTTAATGGGGGAAATCATGATCTTTATTAGATTTTATATTTTTCAAAAAGAATTAAATTATTTTGATCTATGTTAAATATATAAAAACACTTTTTAAAATGATTTAATTTGGATAACACTAAAAATAGTTATAATCCAATGAGTACCGACTATAAATTAGATATTGATGAAAATAGGAAACTGGTTAATCAAACCCATTATAGAGGTATGTTTGGAAATATTCCCTACCTAACTGCTAGTCAATAATATATTATGTTTAGTCTGTGTATGTGTGCTAGTTTGTATGAAAATCTAAATGAGTCACACATATATTATGTTAAAATAATTTTAAAATACCTCAATTATATATATAATTTAGCGTCTCTTTACCCTCGAGGAAAAACACTTGATTTAGTAAGTTACTCCGATGATGATTTTTGGTGGATGCAAGTTATATATAAAATCACCTCTGGAACATGTTAATTTTTAGGAAACAATATATTTTCATGGTGTAGTAAAAATAAAAATTATATTTCATTATCTATAATGGAAGATGGATACCTAGCTGTAGGTAGATTTTGTAAATAAATTTTGTCAGTGAAAGGAACTCTAATGGACTATGGATATCAATTCTGACATGTCCCTATATTGTATAACAATACAAGTGCAATGACCATATATAAAAATTCAGCTTCTCATTCTATAACAAAACATATTAATGGAAGACATCACTTTTTGAGTGATCAATTTTGAAAACAAAATATCACACTTGAATTTATTGGTAATGAGCATCATTTAGTTGATATATTTAATAAACCTTTGAATTATTCGATATTTAATTATATCAACATGAATTAAGAATAATTAATTTATATTAAGTATTCCACTGGATGTCATACCATTGGTTGTCATACTATTGGTTCCCATACCATTGGCTTTCATCATTTTGGTTTTTATACCATTGGTTTTTATAACATTGTTTTTCATAACTTTGGTAGTAATAACATCGGATTTCATACAAATCGTGGTTATAAAATTGATTCTATGTATTTTCAAAATTGTTCTATTTTTCAATATTGCGAACAACTGGTTTATTTCATAATTGAATTTATTTACTAGAACCGGATTCATGTTTTCTTGTCCTGATTTTAATTCTTATTTCAATTTTTATTTCTATTCTATAATATCTAATATCACAAATGATATGAATATGACATATGACTTTTCCCAAAAAATCTTGAGCCCTACACTATATCTTCGTATCTCTCTCGGATCATGAACAACTCTTTGCCTTCTTCATTTCAAACCTTCACCTTACTTTTGGTCGAGTACTCCGAGATGATCTAGATTCCAAGAATGAATCTACCTTAGTTTATTATCCATTTAAGTCGAGATATTAAATGAAACAGAAGAAAGAACCAAAATCACCATCTCCAATTTCTCCAGTTAACCCAGATCATGCTATTTGAGTTGTTATTGCAGAAAAGGAAGTTGATTCAAAGTAGTTGATGTCATGTATGTTTATATTTCTCAAGGTTCCTAAAAACCAAGGATGCTTGGAATGGTTCTCATCATATGAGAGAACATTTTACCCAAAAATGGAACACGAGTTTTATCAGCAAGTCCAGGTTGAATTCAATCAGGATGGTGAAGTTTGGTTGAAAAGTTGTGCAAGAGGTCAGGTATTTGGTTTCTGTTTTTAAAAAGTGGGATAAGTGTTTGATTGTACCCCTTAATAGATAGTTTTATTATTATAAATGTATCATTTTTGAAGCCATTGACTTGTTCATTTATGAGGAAGACCTTTCTATGTTAACATGATATGGTTCCACAAGAAGACCAATTCCTTCTGAGATTTATATAGAGTGTAGGCTACTTTTCAAATTTTTACAACATATTCTTTGTCCAAGGAGTGGAGATTTTTATAATTTAATATAAAAGGATGTTTATCACTTATTTATTATGATATAAGTCCATAAGATTAATTTTTGTTGATATATAATGGTACATATGTGGTAGATGAAAAAATAATCCTCTAGATCTAATTCATTAATCTACCTATAGTCGATTTTTGATATGATAATGGAAAAGGGCCTTGTTTGAGATGATGATGAACCATCAATTGATTGTGATGGTTTCTATATAACAAGTTCCACTTTCCCTATGATAAATATAATATGGAACCCATGGAACATACAATGTGTTGGAGATTTAGATATGTTTTATATAGATTACAATCCAATTGATCATCCCAGTAGACCTAAGGATGATGCTAATCTAATTTTGGAACATGATGGTGTTGTGGCCTACTATGATGAAGAGAAATATGAGGATTCTATTGAAGAATAATAAAGGGATCTTTGTATTTATAAATGGAGTGATATTTATATATCTCCAAAAGATTATCCCATCACATATGGAGCTCTAATCCCACCTAGGTGGTTTCCTAAAAGAGAAAAATTCATAAAAAAGTGACAAAGAAGAAACTGAGGTCTCAGGAGCAGATCAATATAAAAGTTCAATTTCAACTAAGGAAGAAGATAATGATGAGGAGGAAGAAGAAAAAGAGGGGAAATATGGTATTGAAAAAGAGGATATAGATGTATGAAGTGATTCTGAATCCTATTAAGATAGTGGAAAAATCACGTGAAAATATGTTGGGATGCCATTTAATTTAAACATGCATTTCGTAGGGTGGAGAAATCCCCATCATTGAAGATTTTTTCATGAGAATCTGGTTGGCGATAATATTGAAAAAATTTTAATTGCCACAATTCAGGATGATTCAGATTCCATCGTGGAAGAATAGTTTGGAGTTGTAGTTGTTGTTGAATAGCGTGTTGCTAAGAAAGAGAAAAAGTAATTTATTGGGGAAGAATTTGAAAGTGAAAACATAGATGTTCCAATTGATCATAAGTACCATTTTAAATAAAATGTGGAATGTGATTCCACTTCTATTGATGCTCATACAGATGTTAAGATACAAGATGTACCCACTATTAATACATAGTTGGATGTAGAAAATGATAGTGTTGGACACACTGCGGCTAATTAGAGTTCATAAAGTCAAAGGAATCAGGAAGTTTTAATAATTTCTACTAATGTGGTTACAACTACCACAATTACTATTTATAATAGATAGGTTGACTCTATGTAAGAGGAGTGGGGAAAATGTATGTTTCTGTAAGAAGCCCTCCAAGGGTTGATAAACCTGAAGACATTATGGAAGGTGATCCTCCGGGATCCTTGATGGCCTAGGTTAATATTGATGGAATACTTTAGATGTTTAGTTCTATGTGACCTACTATTCATAAAACTACTCTAGTTATTCCTTTGGATATTTTTATTCATGCTAATTTTATAGTTTTTGTTGAAAAACTGATGGCTGATTTTCACAAGTGTGTTAGTTCACAAACCCTTGTTTTGAAAAAGCTCAACGAAACTAGAGAAAGGTATTTATTTGAGTTGGTTATTGTGAATATCCAACTAAAAATATTTCATCATATTCATGGTGTGAAAATTGAAAATAATCGAATTGGAAATGAGCTGAATTCTCTAAATTCTTTCATTGAGGAAATAAAATCTATGTTTAAAGATTATTTGGATGATGTTCTTAAAATTCATCTGGATAACTCGTAAAATAAATAATTTCCTTTAGATCCACCTCTAGTGGTTGATGTTGATTTCATCTATTCAGTACTTATTAAATAATTTTCAGCAACCTATAGTGGTAACTCTAGTGGATGACCTACAATTCCTTTAGAAATTATATGGATGTTTGATAAAAAAACTAAGCATAAACACATGATTATCTGAAACTATTCTAAGGATATGTATGCTAGCATGGAGACTATTCCTATGTATATAAAGTAAAATCTCTCAAGAATCTATATAAAACATTCGATGGATGCTCATTTTAAATACATTTTTGAGAATATATGATTAACTTTAGTGACTCAAGCATTCAGGTAGAAAGTTAGGAAACTTAAGGAACTCACTTCTACTCTTCAAAAATTCATTGAGAATAAAGTTGACTTCATTAAGACTATGAAAAAGGGAAGAAAAAATTATTATGGATTTAATCAATATCCAAAATCCTTATCTACATGTTCATACTTCTACACTTATAGCTTCAGATGCCTTTCATATTCCATCCTCCTATTTTATACTCACTTCTGGACCAGTGTATCCTTCACCTCATCCTCAGTACCATTCTACCATGATCACAAATCACATTGTACCTTTACCATTTTACCTACCCCAGGATGATCCGTCTACCTCGACTTAGGAAAAAGATAATGATCAGTCTAAAGGAAAAGAACCAATGGTCCCTTTTTAAAACCCTTGATATTTGTATTTTGTTTGATTAGACTCTTATGTATTTGATGGGATCTGGATTGTAATATCATTTTGTTTATTCTTCTTCATACATTTCTTACCTATTATTTTGATAATTTTACTATTATCTACCTATTCATATGTTTTATCTTCTTTACAATAAAATTTTTATAATCTCAAAAGGGAGAGAATATAAGGTATAATTAATTGCTATCTTTGATATTATATACTTTATATATTTATATCTTTGAAATATTTTCCTATTGTACCCTTGATATAATATCCAAAAACTATGAATGGTCATTCTTCTTTTCTAATTGGATATCATGTTTACTCTTCTCAAATACCTTTGATGACTTTTTTTACTTTTATAGTATTCTTTTTAGGCCATGATTTGTGTTCATCCGAAAGGGGGAGATTATTGACCTCATGATTTTAAGGATCCCAAAATCCTAATATTGTCAAAATTCTTGTTTTAATGATCCTAAAAATCATCATTTAAATTTTAATAATGGGCTTCATTATTACCTAAAATATATAAGTATTCTGAGAACATGTGATAAATCTATATGTATGAGACACCATTGGTCATGTAACACCATTATTATAAAAATTCTCTAAGTCTGAGATAATTCCCGGACAACACACTGTCAGACTATTGTACCACTAGACTAAAGAATTGAAAAATTATGAGCTACTGATAGATGAGACACCATCTGTATCATTCCATCAGACTCATACAGATAAAACTATAAGTTTTATTAAGTATGAGACTCCATCAGAGCCTACACTACCAAACCATACACTATTAGTTGTGAAACCTCTTGTTTCACACCACTAGCTTGCTGGAAATTTTTTAATTCTAAGGAACATCAAGTGTCACACCTCTAGAGAAACATATCTCCAAAGAAATATACCAAAAATATAATACTTTAATAACACGAGACACTTCTAGAAAATGAGACACTACTATATCCTAAGACACCATCACTATTTAAATTAAATTACTTATTTGGTTTTCAATTATATCATTCTAATTGGTATATTAATTGATGTTAAAGCTATTTTATATTTTAATGATTGTGCGTTAAAGCTTTGAGAGAAATCATTTCAGAATTTGGAGTATGGGGAAGAAGCTCCTGATATTCTACTTGCTCCAATTGTTGATAAAAATCACATACTAATTCATAATTGAGAAGTGGAAAATAAAATATAACACATGAAAGAAATAGTGAATAAGTATAAACTACCAAATATTTGAAGATGAACCGACTAAAAATCCAATGAAATGAAATGTTGTGAAATTTCAAGGAGGAATCTGAACCAAATCATCTAATTTTGTGATTTATTCTAGTTATAAAAAAAGTGTTTGGGACACTTTATTTTTCTGAAAACTTCAAGGGAAACTCGACTCAAGCTTTGTTTCTCAACAAAATTAAGAGTCAAAATCTCTATAAAAATAGGATTAGTATTTCTAAAATCTTTAATCCTTTATTTCATATTTCTATTTATATTTTATTATATTTTAGTAGTGTGTGATATTATATGTTTTATGTATACACACTCTCTCCTGAGCAAAACTGGAAGATACTAGATATCTTCTCAAGCTTCCTTATTTTTTTTCTTATAGATAAGATTGGTAGAGGTCCCTATATAGACCGTTTATCTTTTATCCAATGAGGAACCATGGAGGAGGTTGTTTGGGATCTGAAAAATGTTATCTATTATAAGAATCGATCTAGGATGTGGATAATCTATTTACTTTATATAAACAGATAGGTGGTAGGTGATCACCATGTGGAGAATACTAAGTCTCGCCTTGAGACTAAACCTATTATATTAATAATTTCACTGTGTGTTTTTAATTTTGTTTTACATAGTTTATTAATTAAAATTGAAATTTTTTAACTATAAACATCATTTATACTTTTATAATTTATCTTAATTCGTGTTCATATAGTATTTTCATCAAGTAAACTGATTTAAAAGGATTCAATATCTATATATATATATATTATTCATCCATAACCTAATGAATCTTAAGATAAATCTTTTTAACTATTAATATATATATAATACTACTTATTTTGAAATAATGGGATATTTTTGAATATTTGTGTAATTTAAAAATAATCCATTTTAGATAGAAATTTTTTTAGGTACTCAATTCACACCCTCTTGAGATACTCACTCCAACCAAAATTTTTTAGAAAATATTTTAATTCCATTAATACTAAATTTTGGTCAGAGTGAGTATCTAAAGAGGGTGTGAATTGAGTACCCAATAAAAATTTCAATCTAAAATGGATTTTTGTAGAATCGTCCATGTATTCAAAAATAGTCTTGATTATCAAAGTAAATAGTATGATATATATCTTATTCATTCTAATGACTTCTCTTAGTATTTATTAGGTCTTATATGAATAATATATAAAATGTTATTTAATACTTTGAAATAAATTTACTTGGTCAAAATAAAATATGAAAACAAATTAAGGTAAACTAGAAAATTATAAATTTTATTTATAGTTATAAACTTTTTGAAAATTTATTGCAAAAAAAAATTTAAAAAAATACAGTGGAAAATGAATACAAGTGGTTAAATATCAAGTTGAGACTTAATCATCACTACTTTTTGAAAACTTTACACCATGTAGTTTATATAAAATTAATAGATGATCCCCATCCATGATCATGTTTTACAACAGATAACACTGTTCTAGTCACACACAACCTCCATGACAGTTTTTCATGGGATAAAATATAAAAATGACACAATAGGACCTCTACCACTCTTATTCATGGAAAACAATAAGAAGGAAGTTTGATAAGACATCTATTATCTTCCAGTTTAGCTCAAGAGACAATTCACATACATAAACCAGAGTATAGAACACACTACTCAAATATAATAAAATATAAACAAAAATAATAAATCTAGGATAATAGTATTTTGAAATGATCGGTATGTTGAAATATAGATTTTGAATCTTTATTTGGTTCAATAATAAATCTAGAGTCGATTTTTCTTATAAATATTCATAAAAATTAATTGTCACAAAGTCTTGTTTTTTGACAGATAAAATTCATTGAATAAGATGATGCAATTCATATCCATCATCAAAGTTCCATAATAAGTAATCTCTTTTTATTTTAAATAGGTTTATCTTGATACTTTTTGTACTTTAATCTTTTATACTATTTGTTTCATGAGTTATTATCTCTTTTTCACTTCTAAATAATGAAGTGTGATTTTCCTTTTATCAAAAATACCAACAAGGATAATATCCAAAGATTCTTCCTCATACTCCTTATTCTAACATGATTTCTTTAAGACATTTAAGGAACAATAATTAAAGTCGTAAATAGAATCCACTTTAATAAATATATCATTTAGAATGATATAATTCCAAACAAAATAAGGAATGTAATATAATCTGTGATGGTGTCTCAATCTCGTTGGGTGTATTGTGTTTTGGCAGTGTCTGATGTTCTGGTGGTATTATATTAGTGGTACATTGACCTGGAAGTATGTTGATCTCAGGATGTGACACTGGTGGTGTCTTAGTCTAAGAAGATTTTCTATAAAGCTGGTTGTGAAGCACTGCAAGTGTCATAGCTAATGGTGTATGGTTTGATGGTGTATTCTATGATTGTGTCTCAAACTGTGTAAAATTTTTAGTATCTGTGGTGTGATTCCAATGACACAATATCGACAGTGTCTCAGTTAGTGATATCTCTTAATTTTTCAATTCTTCAAACTAGTTTTATGATATTTTGATGTTGTGATGTCCTATAATTATCTCAAACTTATAGAATTTTCATACTAGCAACGTTTCATGACAAGTGGTGTCTCATACTTACAGAATTATCACCTATTATCATAATACAGATTGCTTACAGGTAAAAATGAAATTCATTAATAGTTATAAAAACATGATTTTGGGATCATGAAAACAAGGTGGTAAATAATATCATGATTTTGGGATCATAAACAAAGGTGGTCAATAGTTATTTTAAAAACTAGTTTTCTAAATATTCTATAAATTTTTTACTTCTAAAGGAACCAATGGAAAATGAAATTTTGTCCAGTTTTCAAAGTAATGTTCAAATGATCCTAAAAGGTATTTTTTATTAATTTCAACATCCATTGATGTTTCTGAAGTGCCCAGATCAGTGTGAATCACTGAGAGGGGGAGGGGGTGAATCA
Organism: Viscum album; assembly: GCA_963277665.1. Lineage (NCBI taxonomy): Eukaryota > Viridiplantae > Streptophyta > Magnoliopsida > Santalales > Viscaceae > Viscum > Viscum album. Next base: position 491,212,519 of record OY728122.1, read on the forward strand.
GTGATCCCTTAAAACTTTTTACTAATTGATTCTTATCAATTAAACCTCTATGGCTGGTTAAAGCCTCGATCCACTCTTCTTGTATCTCTCAACCTTTCCCGAATGATGCAGTAATGAAAAGGCACAGGACACAAGGATTTACAAGGTTCGGCACCAAAGGCCTACATCCTTGCCATGCTCTCCCAGCATGGATTCTCCCATTATAACTTGTTAGAATTACAATGGTCGATACAGAGTCCCACTATATCTCTCCTAAGTCCCACATGAGGGTCTTTATACTGCGTCCCACAGTGTTACCAGAGTCCCACTGGCCTGCTCCAGAATCCCAATGAAGACTTCTTCTCCCTGAGTCCCACAGGGTCTTCTCCTGGCTCCTCGAGTCACACGAGTAGCTCTTCTTCACTTTAAGTTCTTCAAGTAACTTCAGCAGCCTGGGATAAAGGCTGCTGGCCTTGCTCTTCTCTTCTGATCACTTGTGGTTGATCAGGGCTTCTCGTCTAGCTCAGGCTTTATCTCCTTCTTCAGGATGACCTGGCTTCTCTCTTTAACTACTGAATGCTCAGACAACTGATATCTTTATCTTCGGTCTGGTCCAGTCTCACTTCACTTCAACATCATGCACTGAGTGCATGGCAACTCTTCATCTTCATGCACTGATAGCATGGCCTTCTCAATTTCTTCACGATCCTCTGGTCTTGGACAACTCAAATGCACACCACTGATTTGACTCTGTTCACGTGTGCATGTGCATGCATGCAAGCATGCACTCTCCTCTTTCTCCTCTAGGTGCAATAAACCCTTAGAGGGTGTAATTCTTTTCAGCACACACCTACTTTTCAGACTTCACACACTTTATGAAATTTGTCTACACACATAAATGTGTGTTCTTCTTTGTGTGGATTTCCTCCATTTTCTTCTTCTAAGTGTATACACACTTCTTAGTGCACACACCTAGGTTCGGCCATGTTGTCTTTTTGCACACACTTGTTTCACTTTGCACACACTTGAGACTTGGCCAATTCTCCTCCTTGCACAAACTTAGGCTTCGGCCTCTTCTTGTTTAGTTCAAGTATGCACAAACAATTTGCACACACAATAGCTTGGCCTCTTCCCTCTTCTCTTGATGCACGCTCTTGACCCGTAGGTTGTTCTCCAATTTTTCACACACACAAATAGTGTGGTCTTCCTCCTTATGCACACACACGGCCAAGTCTTGGGTTCTCTTCTCCACTTGGCACACACTTAGCCGTAGGTTCTTTACTTGGCACTTGTGCACACACTTGGGTTCTCCTTTCTTTGCACACCTACTGCCCGTAGGGCCTTCTTCTTTATGCACACACAAAGTGTATGTCTCGGACAAGGTGTGTTCAACCCGAACTCCTACTCAAGTGAGGCACGCAAGGGGTGCGGCCCCTCCTTCTCTTCACAGCCGAGCTATTGCCACTGGCCGTGGGTCGCGCAATCCACATGGCGCGCAAGTGAACAAGGCACAAAGCGGTGCGCAAGGGTGCTGCCTAACCTTCCCTGTCGCGCAAGCAGTGGCGGGCATGGGGTCCTCTTCTTGTCGCGCAAAAAGGTAGCGCGCAACGGACTCCTTCGGGCCAAGGATGGCACCGAGGACTTCAGCCGCGCAGGGTGCGCGCAAGGGATCTCACCGCGCAAGTGTGCGCGGGGCTTCGTCTTCGCGAGGCAGAGGTGCACTCACGGTTCTCCGGATCTTCAACAAAGGATCAGCAACTTCTTTGGAGCCTTGGGCTCTTCTTTTATAGGCGAGGCAGAGGCGGTTCATCCGCGTAGAGATACAACTCAAATCCCCGAGTTTTTCGGGTTTTCAAGATTCTGTGAATCTTGTTTTTCTTTTTATTTCACGCGGGTACTTTCTATTTTCTCCTCCTCCTCGTTCATGCTCGGCCGAACGTGTGCATGGCTCTCTTAAGTCGATCCATGCACAGCTATAATTTTCATGGCCTTCGGCAGCTTCGCATGCCTCGGCCGAACTCCAATTTCCCATACATCATGTGCATTCTCCTTTTTTATGCATGTAGATGTTTAGTAGGATCATACGAGCATGAGGGTGCCCTCGGCTTTGAAAGAGACAGCCGGGAACTCGAAATCCGATGCTCGGAGGGCTCTGGTTCAGGCGGCGGCACGCGGGTGGCTTCGGATCGAGCTCAAGGTGGAAGACGAGCCACGGCCGTCGGATCGTGATGCGCGACGGCCAGGATTAGATCATCTCGCCGCGGATCAGTTGTGCGGCCGAGATCTGGCGCGCGATCGATCGTGCGGCCAGGATCACTCCCGCGGAAAAAATCCGCGTCCCACATCGAAACGGCCTCCGATTTTTCTGCAGCTTATTACCCAAGCGCTCCCTCAACCCCGCAATTGAATCTTCTCCCCTCCCGGTGCCGCCCCGCACCAGGTTCTCTCTGCGGGCGCGCTCTGCGCCCACTCTTGCCTCCGCGGGCGCGCTCTAGCGCCCACTATGCACCTCGGGCGCGCGCTCAGGCGCCCATGCTGCGCAGGAACTGATCCCCTGCGTGCCCCGGGGCTTACACACGGCCCCCCTGCCTCTCGGGCTGGCCACATGGGATCCCCCCTTGGGCGTGGTGCCTTAGGCCCACATGTGCCTATGGCTGGCCCATGGTGACATATTTTTTGCCTACTTAAACACTAAGTACTTTGTATAAGGACTAAGTGTAAAATGCCATGTGCCCCAACTCTTCTTCTAAGCCATTATTCATCTTCTTTATTTCTTCTTCTTCATTAGAATTCATCATCCTTCTACAACATATAATCATCATTTAAGAATGGAATTCTTGAAGGTTCTTCCATCAACCGATGCTCATGAATCAAAGATTTCTTCAATGTGCTTCATTGATCCAATTAGAGATCAATTGGATCATCTTCATGTTCACATGCACTAAGAGATAGTGCATGGACTTCATTAATGCACATCATCCACTTAGGAGTTGTGGATGGAACTCCTTTCAACACCTCATGCATTGTGAAGACAATGCATGGTCTTCAAATCATGTTGTGACATTGTATCCAGTTGATACAAGTTCTTTGAACTTAAAAGACCAGTTCAACAATCGTCTGATGTTCATGGAGAATGTTTCAACCACAATTTCCAATACCACTTAGTGAATCTCCTAAGTGACATGCATCTTAGTACCATGGCCATTCTCCTTCACCACCAACACCATCACAACCTTTGGCATTCACATCTTGACATTCCTGACTTCCATTCATTCCAAGACAACTTCATGACTCATTGACAACAAATGCAACACAGTGCACTTCAATGTCCCCCTTTGTATTTGTTGTCAATACACTCCTTCAGCACATATGAATGGGTCAATATGTGTGCCAATATTTTCTCCCCCTTATTGGCAATCAAATGCAAAGGTGTGGTGTGGTTCACTTTCAAAAATATCTTCCTCCCTTTGAATAGCATCTTCTTGAAAATTACTAAGAGAGGGATGATGCCACATGTTCTTCTTAGCAAAGAACCTTTAGTAAATCAACTCTAAGTCTACTTGGGCTAACCCGGTGTAGAAAACAAGAGTGATATAACCAAGGAACTCAATGCTGTCCACAATTCTCTACACATGTGAGATCATGCTTCAAGGGGCTTGAAATTTTTCAGATATAACAATGAATTGCTAAATCCTGCACATACTTCACAAAACTCATTAGAAAGTTCAGGTGCAAAGATAAATCTCCCCCATTCATCCATTTTCTTAAGATGATATTAATCTCAGAACATCATCTTCTTCAGATTTGCTCCCCCTCAAGGGGTGCACTCCATTCTTTCCAAACCATCCTCCAGTTGAGAATGATCATCATCTTCAATTCCCTGCAATGTCAGTACATGTAAATACAAGTGATTAGGGAATAAGATGGAACCTCCTTGGTTCATCAATGTGAACAACAAGGTTGAGAAGATTCTCTCAACCGAGATGTCCCATTTTCACCATTCTTCACACTTGCACATTTGATCTTCATTGATGTTTGTGCTGGTGTGGTTCTCAAAACATCTTCAGGTGAAACCTTCTTCTTCCCTTTTACTTTAGCAATTTCCAGAGCTTCATCTTCAACTCTTTGTAGTTCTCTGGAAAGTTGCAACTGATGTGGCCATATGACAAGTAAATCATTTGGAAGAGTGGCCTCAGTTCTGGAAGTTCCACATGGTTCTTTGGATGCTGCTAAGCGACCTCTCTTAGGCAACTTATTTTCAATCAATCCCTTCTTCTTCTGGATTGATTGTCTTTTGGAGTTCAGTCTGCTTCTATTTAGTTTCATGGCTTCTTTACAAAGGTCCATGATGTGTCCTTTCTTTCCACAGTAGAAGCATTTCTTGGTGGTCCTTCTGGATGCATCACCCTTCTTGGATTTGAATTCCAAGGACTTCTCTTCATTCTTCAAATTCTTCTTGGGAGCATCTTCTACATTCTTCTTGATTCCCAAGGAATCTCTCTTAGCCAGGTTCTGTGATCTTCTCTTCTTTCCAGCTTTGGATACATTAGGAGATTGACATGTATCAAATTGCTGACCACTTTTGCAACCATCCCAGATGTTGTCAAGTAATCCAAATCTATTTGCAGTAAACAGATGTCTCTGGACCTGTGGATGTTGCTTCTTTTCTTCTGGCTTGCTCCCCCTTGGCATGGGCTTGCTTTGTGCTTTGACATTCAGTGGATTGTACCAACAATCCTTTGCACAGTGCCCATACTTGTTACAACACCAGCATTGTCCCACGAATCTTGACCTTTTCAGTCCTTCTGATTGCTGGGTAGTTTTCTTGATTTTTTGTGCTGCATCAGGAGAGCTCTGCTTCTTTACTGTCTTCATCCATACTTGTTTGGATTCATTCTTCCATCCTGCACTTTTAGTAGAAACACTATTAGAAGCATCAGTAAAAGATGGGATGGATGGTACCTTCTTTTTAGAAGTTGTTGCACTTTCACTAGAGGATGTCTTTATTTTAGAATCATCCTTCTCAATGCATACTTGAGTAGCAACATTTCTACTTTCAGCTGACTGGGAGGATTCAGTTTTGGGTGATTGCAGATTTTTCAATATCACCTCTAGTTCTAAGCATTTCATGTTAAGGGAGTTCTTCTCATCCTCAACAGTTCTTAGCCTTCCTTCCCATTTATCTTCCAGATACTTCATCTGGTCTTCATGCACCTTATTCATTTCTAGCAATGAATTGTTAAGATCCTTCACCATTTTGACTTTGTCTTCGAGTTGAGCATCTCTGACATTCATTGACACTTTGTGCAACTTTTCCAGTGCATGGACAACATCTTTGACTATTATCATAAAGAATTCTTTCTCAGAAAGGCTTCTTTGCAATTCTTCAGCAGTGTCTTCATATCTTTCATTGCAAAGAGATACTGTTTCATCTTTGGCATTTACCAGCTTTCTGAGAGTGTTGGTTATGCCAACCCTTTTAGCCAGCTGATCTTCCATAGCATTGGCTTCTTCTTCTAACTGTGATTTTTCTTCTTGAAGATCATGGATGCCTGTAGCTATACACTTTGCCACTTCCATGGGGACAGTCTTCTGAAGATATTCGATTGCACTTTGAAGATCTTTCATTGTTCCAACTTCATCACAGCTAGGACATGCTTTCTTCATCTTCTTGGCCTGTTTCTTCTTTCTATTTTTTTGAGTCTTGGCAGATATCTCCATTTGAGGCTGGTTGCTCATTTCCTCAAATCTGCACTTCATAAAGACTCCCTTGGATCTTTTAGAGGTAACCTCCCTCTGATACCAATTGAAGTGCCCAGATCAGTGTGAATCACTGAGAGGGGTAGGGGGTGAATCAGTGATCCCTTAAAACTTTTTACTAATTGATTCTTATCAATTAAACCTCTATGGCTGGTTAAAGCCTCGATCCACTCTTCTTGTATCTCTCAACCTTTCTCGAATGATGCAGTAATGAAAAGGCACAGGACACAAGGATTTACAAGGTTCGACACCAAAGGCCTACATCCTTGCCATGCTCTCCCAGCATGGATTCTCCCATTATAACTTGTTAGAATTACAATGGTCGATACAGAGTCCCACTATATCTCTCCTGAGTCCCACAGGAGGGTCTTTATACTGCGTCCCACAGTGTTACCAGAGTCCCACTGGCCTGCTCCAGAATCCCACTGAAGACTTCTTCTCCCTGAGTCCCACAGGGTCTTCTCCTGGCTCCTCGAGTCACACGAGTAGCTCTTCTTCACTTTAAGTTCTTCAAGTAACTTCAGCAGCCTGGGATAAAGGCTGCTGGCCTTGCTCTTCTCTTCTGATCACTTGTGGTTGATCAGGGCTTCTCGTCTAGCTCAGGCTTTATCTCCTTCTTCAGGATGACCTGGCTTCTCTCTTCAACTACTGAATGCTCAGACAACTGATATCTTTATCTTCGGTCTGGTCCAGTCTCACTTCACTTCAACATCATGCACTGAGTGCATGGCAACTCTTCATCTTCATGCACTGATAGCATGGCCTTCTCAATTTCTTCAAGATCCTCTGGTCTTGGACAACTCAAATGCACACCACTGATTTGACTCTGTTCACGTGTGCATGTGCATGCATGCATGCATGCACTCTCCTCTTTCTCCTCTAGGTGCAATAAACCCTTAGAGGGTGTAATTCTTTTCAGCACACACCTACTTTACAGACTTCACACACTTTATGCAATTTGTCTACACACATAAATGTGTGTTCTTCTTTGTGTGGATGTCCTCCCTTTTCTTCTTCTAAGTGTATACACACTTCTTAGTGCACACACCTAGGTTCGGCCATGTTGTCTTTTTGCACACACTTGTTTCACTTTGCACACACTTGAGACTTGGCCAATTCTCCTCCTTGCACAAACTTAGGCTTCGGCCTCTTCTTGTTTAGTTCAAGTATGCACAAACAATTTGCACACACAATAGCTTGGCCTCTTCCCTCTTCTCTTGATGCACGCTCTTGACCCGTAGGTTGTTCTCCAATTTTGCACACACACAAATAGTGTGGTCTTCCTCCTTATGCACACACACTGCCAAGTCTTGGGTTCTCTTCTCCACTTGGCACACACTTAGCCGTAGGTTCTTTACTTGGCACTTGTGCACACACATGGGTTCTCCTTTCTTTGCACACCTACTGCCCGTAGGGCCTTCTTCTTTATGCACACACAAAGTGTATGTCTCAGACAAGGTGTGTTCAACCCGAACTCCTACTCAAGTGAGGCGCGCAAGGGGTGCGGCCCCTCCTTCTCTTCACAGCCGAGATATTGCCACTGGCCGTGGGTCGCGCAATCCACAAGGCGCGCAAGTGCACAAGGCACAAAGCGGTGCGCAAGGGTGCTGCCTAACCTTCCCTGTCGCGCAAGCAGTGTCGGGCAGGGGGTCCTCTTCTTGTCGCGCAAAAAGGTAGCGCGCAAGGGACTCCTTCGGGCCAAGGATGGCACCGAGGACTTCAGCCGCGCAGGGTGCGCGCAAGGGATCTCACCGCGCAAGTGTGCGCGGGGCTTCGTCTTCGCGAGGCAGAGGTGCACTCACGGTTCTCCGGATCTTCAACAAAGGATCAACAACTACTTTGGAGCCTTGGGCTCTTCTTTTATAGGCGAGGCAGAGGCGGTTCATCCGCGTAGAGATACAACTCAAATCCCCGAGTTTTTCGGGTTTTCAAGATTCTGTGAATCTTGTTTTTCTTTTTATTTCACGCGGGTACTTTCTATTTTCTCCTCCTCCTCGTTCATGCTCGGCCGAACGTGTGCATGGCTCTCTTAAGTCGATCCATGCACAGCTATAATTTTCATGGCCTTCGGCAGCTTCGCATGCCTCGGCCGAACTCCAATTTCCCATACATCATGTGAATTCTCCTTTTTTATGCATGGAGATGTTCAGTAGGATCATACGAGCATGAGGGTACCTTCGGCTTTGAAAGAGACAGCCGGGAACTCGAAATCCGATGCTCGGAGGGCTCTGGTTCAGGCGGCGGCACGCGGTTGGCTTCGGCTCGAGCTCGAGGTGGAAGACGAGCCACGGCCGTCGGATCGTGATGCGCGACGGCCAGGATTAGATCATCTCGCCGCGGATCAGTTGTGCGGCCGAGATCTGGCGCGCGATCGATCGTGCGGCCAGGATCACTCCCGCGGAAAAAATCCGCGTCCTACATCGAAACGGCCTCCGATTTTTCTGCAGCTTATTACCCAAGCGCTCCCTCAACCCCGCAATTGAATCTTCTCCCCTCCCGGTGCCGCCCCGCACCGGGTTCTCTCTGCGGGCGCGCTCTGCGCCCACTCTTGCCTCCGCGGGCGCGCTCTAGCGCCCACTATGCACCTCGGGCACGCGCTCAGGCGCCCATGCTGCGCAGGAACTGATCCCCTGCGTGCCCCGGGGCTTACACACGGCCCCCCTGCCTCTCGGGCTGGCCACATGGGATCCCCCCTTGGGCGTGGTGCCTTAGGCCCACATGTGCCTAAGGCTGGCCCTTGGTGGCATATTTGTTTCCTACTTAAACACTAAGTACTTTGTATAAGGACTAAGTGTAAAATGCCATGTGCCACAACTCTTCTTCTAAGCCATTCTTCAACTTCTTTATTTCTTCTTCTTCATTAGAATTCATCATCCTTCTACAACATATAATCATCATTTAAGAATGGAATTCTTGAAGGTTCTTCCATCAACCGATGCTCCTGAATCAAAGATTTCTTCAATGTGCTTCATTGATCCAATTAGAGATCAATTGGATCATCTTCATGTTCACATGCACTAAGTGATAGTGCATGGACTTCATTAATGCACATCATCCACTTAGGAGTTGTGTATGGAACTCCTTTCAACTCCTCATGCATTGTGAAGACAATGCATGGTCTTCAAATCATGTTGTGACATTGTATCCAGTTGATACAAGTTCTTTGAACTTAAAAGACCAGTTCAACAATCGTCTGATGTTCATGGAGAATGTTTCAACCACAATTTCCAATACCACTTAGTGAATCTCCTAAGTGACATGCATCTTAGTACCATGGCCATTCTCCTTCACCACCAACACCATCACAACCTTTGGCATTCACATCTTGACATTCCTGACTTCCATTCATTCCAAGAAAACTTCATGCCTTATTGACAACAAATGCAACACAGTGCACTTTAGTTTCTTATACCATACTAGGGATAGTTTCTAATTATAAAAACCATTTTATTTATCTAGATGAAGTCGGAATTTTTTATGATGAAGTGTTCTTGATTCCCATTTTTAATGGGTTATGTTATGATGAATTAATGAATGTTGTTATTATCTGGTGGAAAAAATATATATAATTTCCATTATGTGAGATTTTGGTCAGTTAAAGAGATCCAATGATTTGGTTAATGATTGATATATCATAAGAAAATATAGAATGGAATTGTGAAGGAACCTATTTCTATATGAAAATTTTTCCACTATGATAGCATTGGGAGGGATCCATGAATATGGAAATGAGGAAATGGGGAGTGAACCTAATCAATAATGAGACTTTTCACACTAGGGATGTCTTGTATGTGAACCTTAAATAATGAATCTATTTTCAATTTTTATGATTGTTACACAAATTCCAATGAAATGTTCTTATGAATATGATGTGTGATCATAAATCTTGATTAATTAATGATCCTTCCTCACCCTTATCAGTCTCGTCTTCTGAAATGTTAATTCCTTTTTACATGAATCTTGATTTACAAAATATGATTGATTAGGTATGGAATTCCTAAGCTATTATCATGATGTCATAAACTTATTATTAGTTTATGCCTGCATATGATGATATATTCAAAAATCACATGTTTTCCCTTACCGATCATTTGAGGTCACCATTTTATATATTTCCATTTTTCATAGGTTATGAAGAAAGGTATTAAGTATGAAATGTATACGAATTGTATTATAAGAGAATAAATTTATGGAAGATTATGAGGGTCATTCATGAAATTTTTTGATTATGTATCTAGTCTACAAAGGCTATAAAACTTTATGGTTCTAGGGAATGTACAATTATAATATGTATTGAATAATCATAAAAACGATTCAATATTTTTGTATATAATAAATAGGACACCTCAATATATATCATATAAATATTTTATTATTTTTAGAGATTAGGTTTTGAATAATATGAAGATTTAACTTAAGGAAAACTATGAATAAATGAATATATTATTGACTGAGCCTAAAATTTTCATATATTGATAAGAATGTATAATAATTTTGGAAACATCATGAATTATTGTCATGATTATATAAATTCTGACAATAATTATTTTAGTTTGAATCCTACATTATGTTTTTTAGTTTTAGTCAATGTAAGGAACCATGAGGAAACATGTTAATAATGAATGTACTAAAAAATCAATGATTGTGCTATTGAGAAACTAAGAGACATGGGATTTAGAATAAAAAATATTGTTTCTATGATCATATATCTTTCTCAAGCCACAAGTCATGTTTTTATTCTGAATGATACAAGTAGGGATCAACACACCATTGATAATTTTTGGAGACCAAAACTATTTGATAACCATAGTAATTGAGGACATGAAACAAGATTATGATTTATAAGTATTTATTTTGGGGTTTTATATTCACTAGAGATTTAAAAATAATATTATAAATTCTTTTAGTTTTAAAATTAATAGTTTTATTTAATAAGATCTTTTTCAAAGAATTAAATGGTTTTTATAAAAATATGTATTTCATGATGTTTGAAATTGAATTTGATAAAAAGAGTTAATTATTTTTTCAATCAACATATCAACTTCAAATTAGGTTTATTTTTTTGGATTTTTCTTCTATTTTACATTTAGTTTTAATGTAAAATAATATATATTTTGTTGATAAAAATCTAAATAGTTACATAATAATGGAAATTATATTGTATTTTGTTACAAGTTCATTTTTGGGCTTAGAACACATTTTTCTAAGAACATGGTTTTATTGAGTTTTACAAAGGCATATTAAAATTGTTTTCAACATATTCTATAGATTCAATCATGAAACATGAATATCATTTTTGGAGTCAGTTGGTTAAAATTTAATAAATAAGACACTTTTATATTTATACATCATGATTATTATCCATAGTAAATATTTGTTACATCGGTTCGGGTACAACTGGTAAGCAATGGTTAAAAAATTGAGATAGAGCCTAAAAATCTCCCTAAAAATTTTCATAATTTAATTTTATAAGTTTTTCAATAAAATAATAGTCCAAGGTTCAAAAAATTTGAAATTTATTTCCACTTTCCATTGATAAATCCCTTAATATGATTTTAAGTAACAAATTAAAAAAATGCCACTCTCTTTAGTTTAAAATCTCTAATATCTCTTATAACTATAAAAGGACAATATGTTTTGTTATAAATGGTTATTTTTAAATATGAATTATTTTTTATCATGATTATTTATTCTTAATAGCTATTGATTTACTAATTATGTTTAGTTCTTATGCAATGCTGACACACACCCACTTAGTTTATATAAAAATCAATAAATGGTTTTTAAAAACATAATATGAAATCATATTTTGATGAATTATTTATTCCAAATAATTTTTTTTAGAAAAATATAAAATATTATTTTTGTGTTAAAAGTTTATATTTTAATTCCATAACTATATTTACATCATTTAAGTCAAAATATGTGAATATTCCCTAAAAATGACTTTAATGTTAGATTATGTTAAATAATATTTTATTTAATGAATTTAAATTCCAAAAAAAATTATCTATATAAAATTGAATGGGATATGGTATATCATTTCAGTGATGGTATAATTATGGTTCCCTTATCTCATGAACCATTCTCTGGGCCTGTGTTGTGACTAACCCATGCCTATCTCCCATGTACCAGGGGCTGGAGACTAGTGCCAAGTAGAAAAATCCCATATGTGGGAGGAATGTTCCCTAGAACCTGTAGACACTCAAACGTCTCCAAGAAAAACCTGAAACTGAAAACACTAAGTAAACATTGTTGCAAACCACCAAGAAAACCAACTTAGAGTAACAGAACAAACTAGAAATTAAATGGTCCAAGATAAAATCCCAACTGAAATAGAAAAGTATTAGATCTTGGATCTCATCTATAGAAAACACATCGTGAAGGGTATGTATAGTAGGCTTTCTGAATGTTGATGAGGCATACCACGTTCGCCAGGTCTACCTGAAGCACCCCTTTCTCCAACCCACCACAGACTCCTTTAAACCTTTCAATCATCTACACAAGACAGGACACGTGTGGGCGAAGCCCATGAAGGTGAGAGTAAAACAATACTTAGTAAGGACCCAAAAAATAATAGAATTACACAATATAAAGAAAAATGAATCACATGAAGTATACCACAATGGAGATAACTAATAAATGCGCCAAGTAGACTACCAAAGAGGAACATGAAATGTATCCACTTGGAGGTACATTCAAGAGAGTCACTAGAGTCAACTGACACCATGTATATATATATGGCTTGTAGATTGGATTGTTGTAAGAATCCACTATTCCCATAATTAGTAACACATGGTGTTTTAGTAACATACAGAGTGTAGGTAACCCACAGAGTGTAGATAACACATGAAGTATTGGTAACACACATAGTGTAAAAAACACATGAAGTGTCATAAAAGATTAGAAGACCTGCAACTTGGTGGGACAGGGGAGTCCCAAATCAGTCTTGTTAAGACACAAATTCTAGATAAGACACATAGTATAGGTATGACACACGGTATAGGTAAGAAAAAGAGTCTAGTTAAGGCATGTAGTCTAGGTAATCAAATAGATTCTAGGTTCCAGATAGACATAACATTCCTTCCATAGAATGCTTGTTCTAGGAGAACCATCTCCTTGAGCCAAAAGGCCATATGCCAACTTCCAGAGAAAGGCACATAGAGTTTTTCAAAAGGACTGACACATCACAAGGGTCCCAATTCTATGAACAAATCATCAAACAGACACACAGTTTGAGTGTTATGGATATTTAAGTGAAAAGAGGTCAGTTGGGTTGGAGTCTGGTCTGACCCAGTCAGACCAAATCTACTTGACCCATGTCCCACCTTACTTGACTGGATAGGTCTAGCCTACCTTGGATGGGCATGAACCACTACTAGCCTAACCCACTCACACGCAGGCTGGTTCGTCCACTCAGGATGCAACGAGTTCGACATACCCACCAAGTCGATGAGGTCGACTTCCTCATTTAATGTGGTCAGCTGCCGCATGAACTACCCTATAGTAGTTGCTGTTGGGTCCCACCAATCCACATCCCCTCACTGTGTGATGCTTCTTTGTGATGAATACCATCAAAACCACCACCATCCATGGATCTAGTGGCATTATCCACCGCCCCGCGGCCACTGAGCCATGAGATCCTCTACTACCATCTGTCTATCTGACAACCTCACTGCCACAAGCTACTGTTGACGACCCACCTTCAATGGGTCTCCAATCATTCTTTGGTTCTCCATTTTTCTTAAACGGGGCCATCTATGTGATCCTAGGATTGTGTTTTTCACTACCTTGGATTTTTTTTCTTCTCACCATCTATTTAATGGTTTGACTACATTTGGAATCTCAAGACAAACCGCGTCACGACCACAGGGTCCATCGGGGAAGAATTCCAAGATCATGGATCTGAGAATAAAAAAGAATTCCCGAAGGTCAAACATCGGCCTTTTTAGTTTCTTCCTTCATTCTACCTAATAGAAAAAGTGATGGAATCAATAATCACATAGATTAATCTCACTTCAATACCCTAGTAATTATTATCTATCCTATATGAATTATCGAACCATGAACCAAACTGTTCGTGGGTTAGTCCATGTTCATCGTTGGAAACAAGAATAGGGAAGGAAATCAAAAAGAAAATATTACACATACCTAGAAAAAGTATTAATTAGATGAAACAATGAATCATTTATGGCGTTCCTTCCGCGAACGTCCCCAATACATCATTTGTCGACCTTTATCGTCCGTCATCTACTACGAGAGACCATACTTCTCCTTCTACCAAGGAAATTCTAAGAAATAGAGGAAATAACCAGTGTTATGAATTATAATGATGGTCCATGACTCTGATTAAAGGAGGAAACATGTTAATACATTTTAGCATTACCTTTTTTATTTGAAATAGCATTTCCACACAGTTTCATTTATGAATGGAAACAACTGCTTTTTCACTGCGTCGAAGCATTACTGCATCATCACAGATAGCAAAAAGAAAAACAAAATAAATTTTTTAGTTTATTTTTCTACTTTATTAATACAACCATAAATATTTTCTATTTTTGACCCACATCGGTCAATGTTAGCTTCTTATTAATCAAAACTAGATACTCCGAACAGAATGGCCCCCTCAGATTTCAAATCTGACTACTCATTTTAAAATTTAATAAACTACTCACTAGCACTATTTATAACAAACATAAAAATATTTTGAACATTTTGTTCAGGAACCACATGCTTTAGAATCACATGTATTATATGATCATGGAATTAAAATAATCCCATATAATTTTAAAAAAATTAACACGTAAAATCCAAGATATTACATTTTCCCTAGATAAGGGCATGACATCCCCAAAAGCCATAACCCAAGAAAAATAAACAAATGGTGATAGTGACCAGGAATTTGGGCCTCCTTCTCCCATGTTCTCTCCTGGATATTTCTATTCTACCACCAAAGTTGCACTATATAAATTGATTACCCACGGTGGGTCCTCTCTTATCGATTCAAAATCTATACCCAAAACTCTAAAAAGGTGGCCCCATAGTCAACATCCAGCTCACCCCAATCAATGAAGTGTGAAGGTTTATCCGTGTATCTCCTCAGATGGGACACGGTAATGAATTCATGCACCCTCTCTAACTACATAGGTATAGCCAAAGGAGTATTCCACCTCTCCCACTCTACGTAGTATTAGAAAAGGGCTGATGAATCTCAGAGATAACTTACCGCCCCAACCAGACCTATGTATCCCACATCAAGGGGAGACCAAAAGGAACACACAATCTACCTTCTAGAACACCAATGATCTCATTTGAAAATCAACATAGGTCTTATGGTGGCTATTTTCTGTCTTTATCCCCTCCTGTACGACCTATACCATCTCTATAGTAGCTTGTACCAACTCCGAGCGCATGAGTGCTAACTCTCCTGTGTGAATCTAGAAAAGTGGGGACCTACAAGGTTGCCTGTAAAAGTCATAGAATGGTGCCATAGTGATGGTGGAGTTATATCTTTTGTGGTATGAAAACTCCACTATAGGTAGGTGATCCTCACAACTATGGAAATATTCGAGGATGTAAGCACGTAGCACGTCCTCTTGGAATTGAATAGTTCACTTCGTCTGGTAGTCTGCATGTGGGAGGATAGCTATGCTCAAGAGAAGATGAGTCCAAAATACATCCTACAATCCCTTCCGCAACTAGTATGTAAACCATGTATCTCAATTTGAGATGATCCAAGATGGGAATCTATGGAGTTTAACTATCTCTTGAAAGTAGAGGCATCCTAAGTTATTTTTGGAACACTTTTCCCAAATCACTAGGAACTGGGATTCTTGGTGAGTCAATCAATGATCACCCAGATGGTATAATCCCCCTAGGATGTATATGGAAAACACATCAAGAAGTCCTTCAATATTCTATCCCACTTCCTCTCTAGTGCCTTAAGCGGTTGAATCAATCCCGCTGGAACCTGGTGCTCAGCCTTTATTTGCTAAAAGGCGAGGCATCTAAAGACAAGCTCCGCCACTTCCTTCTTCATCTTCACCACCAAAAACGACATCCGAGGTCGAGTACATCTTTTATACACCTGGATGTTTCACCAAAGGTGATGTACAAAACTCCCTCAAAACTTCCTCCCATAACGTCCTTAGTACAACTGTGAATCCTTCAAAGAAGATGACATGCTCCGCACCATTCGAATATCCATCAATGGAATGCCCTTTGTATATCTGAGCACATGTATTATTGCAGTTGAACTCTTAAAGTTGTGACTTCTACATGGGCTATAAGAGTGGAGGGGTAACCACCATCGACTGAAGTTGAGATGCATCATCTCCATCCATGAAGGATATATGAAGCGAGGCCAACTTCTCTGAGGCCTCATTCAGTAGTTGTAAACTAAATCTAAGGTTGAGAGCATCTGATACCACGTTCCCCTTCCCAGATGTATTGAATATCTCAAATTCATAGTCTTGGATGAGCTCTAGCCAACACTGCACTCTTGGGTTCAGATCCTTATAAGAAAATATATATCTAATAATTTTGTGGTCTGAGTTGTTGATGAACTACTTTCCCATAAGATTATGTCACTACATCTTCAATGTGAACACTGCCACCACCAACTCGAGACCATGTGTCGCATAGTTCTTCTCATGTTGAATCAATTTCCATGAACCATAAACAATCAGCATTTTCCCTGAAATCAGGACACAATCAAGCATGATCCCTGATGCATCATAGAACACCCCGTACTTGACAACCTACTATGGAAATATCAAGATGAGTGACCTCATAAACCACTATCTCAACGACTATCTGTCTATATGAAAAGTTTCCTCATTCTTCTCAAGGAAATCGTGGATACCGATATACTGTAAAAAATGGATACAAACCTCTTATAGCACCCAGTAAACCTAAGGAAACTCCACAACTTTGTAACATTCTTGGGTCACACCCAAGAAAGTATGAAATCTATCTTCACTCGATCTATTGAATATATAGCCTATGAAATGATTTTTCCCATAAAATGCACATCAAATATCTAGCACTGAAACATTGAGATATTCCCATAAATTTTTCTCTATCAGAGTAAGTCCAGGATCATCCTCTAGTGTATTGTGTGATCCTCCTCAGATGCTAAATAAACAAGTATGTCATCAATGAATATCACTACAAATTGGTCCATGTACGTCTTGAAGATCATATTCATGAGTCCCATAAACACTATTGGTATATTCATCACAAAAAATGAAATTACTAAGTACTCATGGTGGCCATACTAACATCTGAAATCCATCTTCATGATTTTATCATCCCAAACATGAAGATGGTGATAGCCTAATATGAGGTCTATCTTCGAGAACCATATAACTCTCTTAAGTTGATTGATGAGGTCATCGATCCTTGGTAGTGGATACTTATTATCCACTATAAAATGATTCAGGCATCGGAATACCACAAATAAACAAAAGCTATCATCTATCTTCTTGGCAAACAATATTGGGGCTACCCATGGGGAGAAACTGGGTATCACGAATACCTTCCTCTGCATGTACTCCAACTTTACCATCAATTCGTGAAGCTTTGAAGGATCCATATGATATGATGATGTAGATATTAGTGTCATTTTGGGGTATATGACAATGTATAATTCTACCTCTATATGAGGAGGAATCCCTAGAACATATTCCAGAATGATGTCCTCATACTCGTCCATCTTTGCAGGAAATTGATAACTCGTCTCATCCACAACACTGAGGGTTATACTGGCCAACTGATGTGTAATAATATGAACCCACAAATGTTCAAGTCCATCATGCACTTCTTGTGTCCCCCTTTCCCTGAAAAAGGAAAACCTAGTACCATCTTCATGGACCCACCACACTTTGAACCTAAAACAGTCAATTTAATCATAAACTGTGGATAACCAATCCATAACCAGAATGATGTCCTAAGGGCTCAAAATTTCCACCATGACATACCAACTAAAACAACCACCTCCAAGATTAAGGGAACACTGTTAGCACCAGTGTGTGATCATCTAATATACTCCCATAGGAGTCTCTAAATGTAGGGATCAAGTCCATAGTTCCACCAGAATCATTATGTCTCAACCAATAGTCATAGTGAGAAAGGAGGGACTATGACCCATGTCTATAAAAAATGAACCATGGTTGGAAAAGAGATAGATAGTACCTCTAACCATATCATGAGTCTCTGGATATTAACCCCCCATCTCCTAGAGCTGGCCTCTCCACTGTCCACCAGCTCACTAAGATCAGGGTTGACCACTTGTGGGTGGTGGTGGTAGTGCCTCAAACCTTCGTCCACCTCCTGCCGCTCATACCGCTCCTCTTCCATGTCCACTGTTGGGAAAACCTCCCTATTATAGCCTCCACTGCAACCTTAGACATGCCTCAACCATCTTCTGGTCACTATTATGGTTGGTTAGACAATATCAATCCATATGTCCCCAACCACTGCACAAGTAGAACAATTTGTCGTTCATCTAACTCTCTCTACCCTGGGAGGTTCGCACCATTGAAGCCATTTCCTAGGGTCATCCATTGGACGTCTAGAACTACATGGTTCCTACATCATCCATCAGTTAACTTCTTCTGATGACTCTGCTACATGTGTCCTTGTGGTAGCTCCCACTTTCTATAACAACCCAAGCATGACGTATATGGACATTAAATTACTTTTTTGGAATAGTCAATATATAAATCAAAAGGATCCCCCAAGACTGTATTAGTTTACTATCTTTGGAAACTCATAACATCATATTCTAACATGGTGAATGATATTTAACATCTCCCATAAATATATTCCACTTTTTTTCGTACCTAAAAACATTATTTATATCCTAGAGAATGTAAAACAGAAAAAAGGGTGATCTCAATTTCTCAGTAATGGTTAACATGAAGAACATAAAACAAACCATAAAAATTTCAATGTAAAAACATGAACATAATGTTTAAACATCAATGTCTTGAGTCATGAAATAAATATTGGCATTTCTAAAGGCATAAATCATAAGGGAACATTAATCATGATAAAATAATATTGGAATAAAACATAGAATTGTGGAAAACAATTAATCACATAATATGATTTCTATTGTAGCCAAGACATTATTTCTAATAACATCATAGTGGATGAATCCCATCACTGAACCAGGTTTACTTTCGGTTCCATCCATGTTTTACTAAACTATATTTACTTACCATTCCAACCCTGTATTATTGAAATAAATTTATTTTCCATTCCAGTCATGTCTATCAAAATTTGATATAAATCTTTACCCAATGCATTGGATGGAGATATAGGTACCATACATCTCATAGGGAATCCATTATTATATGTACCAAAAAAACCTAAAAACATACACCATGACATAACCCATTAAAAAATCGGTTTCATAAACATCATTTCATCATAACATAATCCATATAAGATAAATGGATTTCATAAAAATAATTCCATCATCAACACAATCAAATAAAAGTAATAATAGGGATATAAACATAATTCTAATTCATCTAAGATTGAAAATAATTTTTATAAAACAGTTGAGCTTAATTCAGGAGGAACATATCTTTTTTATTTATAAACATTTTATTTTATAAAAATGTCCTAAAATTTTAAAACAAAAGAATTTAGTTGAAATTAATATTAAAATAGTATAGAGGAATATTCATGGAAATAGGGCATCATAAAAACATAAAAATCTATTCATGCTGTATATGTTAAAAAATGTCCTCCTGCTACTTTTTCTGGAAAAGTCAAAAAGTACCTCATATGTTAAAAAAAGAAATATTTCTTACATACGATGTAGTAAAAGTAAAAAATGGGTAAAAATGGCTTTAAATTTACACAAAAGAATAGTAAAAATTATATGAAAACATATTTATAAACACTTGTACATGGATAATAAATATATCCCCAGTAAATACATATGTATAAAAAATCTTAGATAAAAATGAGATTTCAAAATTCTCCCTTACATTATGTCTGATTTCTTCCATATGTGTCTCAAACTCCTATATAGTGGGTTTAAACATATTATTAACATTAAACAGAACCATAATAATATTTATAATATCCTATATGATTTACTTATGACTTTAAATAACCTGTTCATTTTACAATTCCATTTTAAAGCAACGTTTTGGGTAGTAATTGTTTTACTTATTGTATGTGTTTGGACTTTTTATTCATTATATTATTACTTAGATAATGATTTATGTACTTCCAGAATGTAAAACATGATTTATATATCATATATATTCAATAAATAAATAAATAAAATATATAGATAAATAAAATCGAATACACAGTTCATGGAGACTGTAGGCCATATGTACGCATGAACACGGTTTTTTTCCTCATTGAATTGAATAGAAGTATGTAAATGACATATATATATACATAAATCCAATAAGAATTATTTTTTCATATATTTAATGTTTATTTATTATTTATAATTTATAATCATTCATGAATGGTTAACATGGAGAATGAATCTCTTCGCGTCGTGGATAGGGTAAGCCCTATATACGCACACGTGAGGATATCATTCCCATAATTATTGAATGGTATTTAAGTAGATAGTGTATAATATATCATTATTAGTGTGATGATATAATAATCATATATATATTTTATTTACACCATTATACACATCCATGTAATGTTGTGGTGAAAACAAATTACACCATGACATGGAGATGGTACCCGAATGGCCCAAAGGCCTTAATTTTTTATTGATTTTTGATAACCACCATTTAAAAGGATAATGGGAACCCTTAAAGGCCCATAGGCTCAGAGATTACATGGCTCGTAGGCTTAGGAAATTACATTTCCTAAAGGTCTTAGGGAATTCAACCAGACTATCTACAAGGAACTACCCCTCCCCAGCATCTGCATCACGATAGTACCACTCCACCTTCACATGGCCGTCTGGCTAGGCTTCCCGTTCAAGCACAGGCTGGTCCTGATGGAATTTCTAGACCCTGTCATTCTAAAAAATCCATTGGGTTCTTCTCTGGTGAGTGCACCTTCTCTGAATCCTCAATTGAGGATTCTTATTTTTTTGTAGTGTGTCTGGGGAAACTGCATGTGGACCGAAGGCCTTGAGGTGGCTCGAAGGCCATAAAGTTACCCCAAAAGCTCTACTGACCTGATGGTCTGGGTGGCCCGAAAGCCTTAAGGACTCCAAGCCCAAATTGGTGGCCCAAGGTGATTAGTCATTTTAGATATAGAACCAAACAATACCTGCTACAGTAACTACTATGGTGCCTGCTACAGTGCCTGCTACAGTGTACATTCTGTTACAGTACCTGTATCATGTACAGTTTCGCTACAACACCCGCATAGTGTATAGTACTGCTATAGTCTTCTATAGTTCTTGCTACAGTACCTGTTATAGTACTGCTATAGTACTTGAAAAATTCCTCAACTTGGTTTTGAAACTAGGTCTTGTAGATTCACTTAAGGATACCTCACCAACTGGACTGAGGCTCATGTGTAGGAGACGAGAAGATATACGTATGCACACACAATTATTTGTTCTTCATAGGATGTATAGAAGGTGAAATAGGGTTGTTTCATATTTATAATAACATATCAGTATATGAGTGATACTTATGTAATTACATTATTATTAAACAACTAATGAAGATGATGTAGAAGAATCGGTAGAAGAGATTACCTCTTCCAAGACGTGCCTCCTTTAAATTTCCTCTAAGGGCATAAGAGTAGGAAATTTAATAACAGTAGAACCTCTAGAATGTGACTAGGAATGTTGAGAAGAGAAATGGGAATGGTTTGGCTGATCTTTAAGGCTCAAACATGATTGGATAGGAGAAGGATGAGGTGACATTTTATAAGAGAGGGGATGGGAACTGTAGGAAATATCAAAATATTAATTTATTATAAATTAAATTTCAATTAAAAAAGGTCCAAAACTCATTTAATTAAAAGGTAAGATTATTTTTCTTCAAATACCAATCATCTAATAATTTTTAGACAATTTTTGAATATTTTGTTTATCCTTATGGTTTTTTTAACCCTTATTTCACCCTTTTTAATCATACCCTGATATCATTTTATTTACACATTTTTGGTAAATGTAATTACCATATCATGCCAAACAACCCAAAAAATTTATTTATGGAAAATTGGTACTTATATTAATCATTTAGAAAATCTTATATTTTTAGGAATTTAATATCATTAAATAAACTATTTTATGTTTTATGTTTTGAATTATGTCAATTTTGGACACTATTCATAATTGATTTTTTTAAAAAACATCATAACAACAAGATTCCTTCGAAGCTAATTCATTAACTATAGTATAATATGTCAATATCATCTATAAAATTCTTGTATGACATAAAAATAAATAAATTACATTAATTTTAACATTTATAAAATCATTTATTTGAATCCCTTATTAATGAAGAAATCACTGAATCATCATTATATCATTAATACATTTATGAATTTAATGTATAAAAATAATAAATAAAATATCTTGATGTATTAAATCATTTTGTATTTCTAATTACCATTTATAGTCTAAGAGAAAACTTATATAACAACATATAAAAACCGTTTTATTAAAGGATACACGTTTATGTTATATTTCTCATTACTTAAAATTAATTCGTATAAAATGTCATTTTCACATCTAAGTAGAACCATGGGGTCCCCAAATAGACCCAAAGATTCCCATGGTTAAAAATATCTCATCCAATAGGATTATAAAATGTTTTAGTGTAACAAACCAAACTTTTGTTAATGGAAATTCCCCTTGATATAATTAAATGTTTTATTTTGTAAAATAGTTTAATAAAATATGCACTTCCTTAGTTTTATGTTTTTGGATTTAAAAATACGATTATGAATTGTTACCGTCACTAATATAGCTATTTAATAGTGATCACATGATTAATGTATATATATATATATATATTTAGCTTTAAAAAATACAATTTACTAAGATAAATGAAGTGATGGCCACATCTAGTAGAATTGCTCCATACAAAGCCCATTTTTCAGAGCTCAGAAAAGATGTGGTGTCACTGGGATTTTTTCTTGACCAATCCCAATCCAAGCTTTAACACATTAATATTTAACAGAACCTCCTAAGGTAGAAGAAAAAGTTAATTGAGATTACCACCTGAGCGATGTTATCCGAGCCACCCCAAGAGTCTGTCACTATCTCACACCTTACCCTTAGGTCTTATGCGGTTGTTGTAAGGTGTTATATAACAATACCCTAGAACTATGATTATGTGCATTATTTTTATATTGAATAAATAATATACATTCACTGTTACTTTTTAAATAGTTTTAAAAGTACAAATAGAACTTTTAATTAATATTCAAATTCAATTGAGATATCTATTTTGATTAATTAATGGGTTTTTAATTGAATATTATTTAAAAAAATATTATTACAAAATTAATTTTTATTTCATATAAAGAATCATATAATGTTTCTGAAAACAATTGTAAAATTTATTAGGGTTTGGAAACTGTTTCTGTCAAAACCAATTAAATTTAAATAAATGTCATTTTTATTTTAAAATTGAAATTTAACATATTTAGAAAATTATTTAGATAAAATGAATATCATTTTTGGATTTAGGATGTATAAATTATCTTATGGTGAATTTTTCATAATTTTCCGAGATATTTGAAATTTTCGGTAAAAACTAAATACCATTTAAATATATAATGTGTTTTATGAAATCATAATGACCTAATTGTAATGTTATAAAAATATATTAAAAGGTTGTTCATCCAATATATGATTTATCTTTAAAATAATATGATCTTATATTTGTTTTTTTAATTTTATGGTTCCTTAGTGGACCCTCCAGGACTTATGAAACATTTTAACATTTAAAATGATTTCCATGATATTGTGACTCACCTCTACATAATAAAGCCTAATATTTCAATATGTTCAGAAATATTCCATATAAAATAAAATTTTTCACTCCCCTTTGGAATGGACCATTCTCAAATACCATGGGATGTTTTTTTATTTTTATTAGTTTAATGTGTAGTGTCCAAAACCTAAATAATAATGAATTCCCTCTTTTTTCGAATATAAATCCACACAAGATCCAACTTAATATTCACTAAAAACATTTTGAGCCAGACCAAACCCTTACCTCATCTCTCTTGAATCCTCTCAAAGATCCTTGAGCTCCATATAAACCTCTCTCAAGCCTATACCAATCCTTTCGAATCACACTTCAAAGTAAGTGATTTCTTACTTTCTCATTTTTGTCCAAATTTATTTATTTTGTTTGGTGCTTTTATTTTCAATTAAAAATGTCGGGGTATGTTTTTACACCTACCCCATACATAAATTATTATTTTTTAATGATGATATACCTATTTATCTCTCATTAATTCCTCGCATGTACACCCATTAACATTCCAAAATTCTGTAAGGGACTTCTTCCTTTCTCATTTTCCAGATTTCTTTTTGTTGTCAAACACATTTATGTTCAATTAAATATGTTGGGTATGATTTTTCAAATTCCCTATACATCCTTTCTTATGTTTTAATGATTAGAGACCTATTTCCCTCTCACTAATTCCTCCCATATACACCAGTAACCATACCAAAATTCTATAAGGGATCCTCACTTTCTCCTTTCCTTATTTATTTCCAAGATTACTTATATTGTTATACTCATTTATTTTCAATTAAAAATGTAGGGGTATGATTCCAAAACTCCTATATACTTACCTCCTTATGTTTAAATGATTAGATAATCCTTTATCTCTAATTAATAGCTTCCATGTATACCCGTTAGCATGCCGAAACTTCGGTAAGGGATTTCTCTCTCCCCATTTAAATTCAAGAAAATATTTTATATTATGGATATAAATTCAATTAAATATGTTGGTATAATATGTTACATTACCATATTACTTTTAATTTAATTTATAAATTATCAGAGACCCATTTCTCTCTCATCAACCTGTTTTACAATTTATATTCGATGTCGTTATGCTGCCGAATATCCCATGCCAAAATCATCATATTAGTGAATACCATAATCATTTATTTATCAAGGGTATTGACCATTATGAATATGTACTTGTTGATTGAGAAATTTCATTTATGTATTACACATATCATACTCATGGGATAAATTATTATGTTTTATAAACCCTTGTTTTATGATCCATGTGGCACACTTATGCATGAATTGAAATGTTTATAAAGGGTTCACCCGTATAGCACTCCAATGTATTGGGTAAAGATTAGTATTGTGATACATCAAGTGAAATGATGTTTTACTCATGATAATTGAAGTTCAATTAGTTTTTACTCATGATTAATGTTCAATGAGCCTTGGATCATGCTAATATCATGTTAATTTTTGTTGCCATAGATCCATTTTATGATAATCATGATATATCATGCCTTTATGTTCATGCTTATCTTGTGCTCCATTGAAATACATATTGCTTAACAAGAAAAATATTATTTTTTTCATGACTTGTTATATCCCTTACTGGGATTTATAGGTCACCCATATCTTATACATGTTCTCAGGTTATCCCATGCAATACTAAGTACAAAGGAATATTGTGGTCATGTAAAATATTTTTTCAATAAAGATGTATTGTTTTATGATATATGTTGTTATATAATGTTACTAATTTTCCTAGACACTATACCTCTAGATACTGAAACATTCATTAATGGAATCTTTTTGTACTAAACCATGTTTATGTTTTTAATAAAGAGAATGGTTGTTATAGTTAGTAATAAAGGATATGTTTAGTTTTTTTGGGATTATGATTAGAAACCCCTGGTGAAAGGCTTATGGAAAAGACTATGTATAATTAAAACATCCCTATATTATGGTGAGTATTTAGTAAGTGGTTTATCATGTAAATGCATACATGTATCCAAAAGATCATGTAGAGGAAGCTCTAACACATATAAATCTTTGGGTAAAAACTGAAAACACCACTTTGAGCTAGACTCAAATGGGAATTGGTGCATGAAAATGGGCCTTGCTACACTATTGGTTATGAAACTCCTATTTTATATGCTTTGGGAAATTTATAAGCATAGTATGAACCATTATTAATGAAATAAAAAAAATCCATTATGAATATAAGTTAAGAAATTGATCAAGGATTATCGAGATTAAAACCTAAGGAGTCAGAAGTTGAGACATAATTCTCCTTTACAAGTTTATCCTTTTATGTTTGATGTTTACTTTTTTTATGCTCAATATCTAGGTATTTAAACCCCCTAATTGTATTCCCCATTTCATAGTTATAATATGGAGGGAGTAAGATCACAGAAAACTCTTCTACCTCTTCATGAATAACTACTTGGAAAGATTATCCCAAAGTCATTCTCAGATGACTTTGAAACTTTTTCAAATATTCAAGTTACCCGCAAACAAAATAATGAGGAATACAATACCTCTACCATTTCACGATTCATTCAATGATCAAGTATAGTATATTGGGTAATATTGCGCGATAAGAATTATTATGATGCTAAGCATGGGAAGAACAATTAGGGTATTATCAAAATCATCTCTTTATATGAAAATTACGACGAACTGAAAGATTTTATAGATGTATAAAAAAAGGGAGACACCCGAGTAGCCAATATGAATCAAATTATAGATTTTTTTCTTTCGGGAAATATTAAAATGGATTTAAAAAAACCCTATTTTGAAATATTTTAAGATGAATTCATAAGATGTTTATATAAAAAAACATGTTCAGGAAGATATTTCAAAATTATATATTATAAATACATTTTTAATAACTTATCGATGATTCAATCCATATGAACCAATACACCGGAGGTTTTTCTAGGCAAAGGAAGTATACAATTTTGAAAAAATCCTGAGGTACCATTATGATGCACACACCATTTCTAAATGAAGGCAATGACAATAAGAAAGAATGAAGACGTCATCGAGGCAATGAAGGAAAAGTACCCACACCTTTTTATTGCTTAGAATGTAAAATGAAATTTTGAAGGTGAAATTTCTTAAGGGGGAAAGATTGTAATGACCAAAAATTTTATTACTGAAAATTCCTCTTGATGTAATTACATGTCTTGTTATGTAAAATAGTTATATAAAATATGCACTTCCTTGGTTTTATGTTTTTGGATTTCAAAATACCATTAAGAATTGTCACCCTTTCTAATATATATATTGAACAGTGATCACATGATTAATATAAATATAGGGCTCTAATAAATCCAATTTACTCCAAAAAGGAAGCGATGGACTCATATAGTAGATATTATCCATAAGAAGCCCATTTTTCAGAACTTGGAAAGGAGGTGGCATCGCTGGGCTTCACTCTTCATGAATACCAAGTCTAGCTTCCACACATTAAGCTTGAACACAACTGTCTATGGGAGAAGTTAAAGTTAGTAGATATTACCACCCGAGCGATGTTATCTGAACCACCCTAAGATTATGTCACTATAACACACCAGACCCTTAGGTCTTATGTAGGCTTTATAAGGGTTTCTGTAACAAGAACATATAACTATTATTATGTGCATTATTTTTGTATAGAATAAATAATATTCAGTCAGTGTTACTTTATAAATAGTTTTTAAAAAATAAATAGTATTTTTAAATAATATTAAATTTCAATTGTGAAATCTATTTTGGTGAAATTATGGATTTTTTAATTAAATATTACGTTAACAAAATATTATTATGAAATTAAGTTTTATTAAATATAAATTATTGTATAATTTTTATGAATACAATTGTAATTTTTATTAAGGTTAGAAATCTATTTTTGTTAAAACCCATGAAATTACAATAAATGTAGGTTTTTTTAAATTGAAAATTAAAATATTTATAAATTTATATAGATTAAAGGAATATCGTATTTGTATTCAGGACATTGAAATTATCTAATTGTGAATTTTTCATAAGTTTCTGAGATAGTTGAAATTTTGGGTAAAAATTAAATACCATTTAAATATAATATGTGTTTTATGACATAATAATGACCCAATAGTGATGTAATAAAATTATATAAACATTATTTTTGTCTAATATATGTTTTGACTTTAATTTAATGTGATTTAATATTTGTTTTATTAATTTTATGGTGCCTTAGTGGACCCTCTAAGACTTATAAAACATTTTAACATTTAAAATGATTTCCTTGAGAGTGTAACTCACCTCCACATAAGAAAGCCTAATATTTTAACAATATCCACCATTGGCCTTATAAAATAATGTTTTCCACTCCCATAAGGAAAAAACCATTGGAAGAAAAAAATGTAATGGTTTGCGGTTTTGATTAGTTTAATGTGTAGTGTCTAAAACATAAATAATAATCAATTACCTCTCTTTTCATATATAATCCTATCCAAGAAGCCACCTAATCATCACTCAAAACCATTGAAACTCGACCAAACCATTCCCTCCTCTATCTAGAATCCTCCCAAGGCACACCAAGCTCCCTATAATCATCTCTCAATCATATACTAAGCCATTGGGATCACACTTCCAAGTAAGGGATTTCTTTCATTCTCAATTTTGTCAAAATTTCTTTATATTGTTATTCCCTTTTATTTTATATTAAGAATGTTGGGGAATGTTTTAAAAACTCCCCCATACATACCTAATTATTTTTAAATGATGATATAACTCTTTCTCTCTCATTAACACCACCCATGTACACTCGTTACCATACTAAAATTCCGTAAGATATTTTTTTTTCTCATTTTTGTCCAAGTTTCTTTATACTCTTATACCCATTTATTTTCAATTAAAAATGTTGGGGTATGATTTATAACCTTCCCTATACTTCCATACTTATTATTTAAGGATGATATACATCTTTCTCTTTCATTAATAACTCCCATGTACACCTATTCCCATGCCAAAATTCCATAAGGGGTCTTCACTTTCCTTCTTTCCAAATTTATGTCCATGTTTTCATATATTTTTATGATATTTTATTTTCAATTAAAAATTTAGGGGTATATTTCCACAACCTCCCCTATATTTATGTACTTATTTGTTAATTACAAGGCATCCCTTTCTCTCTCATTAATTCCTCCCATATACACCTGTTACCATGCCGAAATTCTGTAAGAGATTTCTCTCTCCCCATTTACATTCAAGAAAATATTTTATATTATGAATCTAAATTATATTAAATATCTTGGATTACTATGTTCCATGACCCATTACTATCCATTTAATTTATAAATTATGATATACCCCTTTCACTCTCATTAACCCATTTTACGATTTCTATTTGATGTCGTTAAGCTCCCAAAATTTCCATTACCAAAATCATCTTATTAGTGAATACCATACCCATTTCTCTGTCAAGGTTATTTTCCTTTATACACAGGTAATTTTTGGTTGAGGAAAAACATTTATGTACTACAAATCTCTTATTCATGTATTAAATTAGGATTTTTGATGAACCCATGTTGTATGATCAATGTGGCACCGTTTTGCATGAAATGAAATGTCTATAAAGGGTGAACCTGTATTACGCTCCAATGAATTGGGTCAATATTAGAATCTTGATACGTCAAGTACAATGAGGGTTTACTTGTGGTAATTATAGTGAAATTAGGGTTTACTCATGATCCATGTGCAATTATCCTTGGATCCTGATAATAACATGTTAATTTTTGTGGCCACGTTTCCATGTTATGATAATCATGCTATATTGTGCATTAATGTTCATGTTTCTCTTATGCTCCATTGATATTTCTATTTCCTAACATGTACTATATTCTTCATGTTATGCCCTATGTTTTCTATTAAGGTTATATATAGCTCACCATTTTCTTATGCATGTCCTGAGGTTATCCCATGCAATGCTAAGTACAAATGAATGTTGTGGTCATGTAAAATAAGTTTTCAAAAAAGATGTTGTGTTTTATATTCAATGTTTTTATGTAATGTTCCAAATTTCCCAAGGAACTAGACCTATCAATACTCAAAGTTGTATTAAGTTCTTTTATATATAATAAATTTGGTTTAAGTATATCATAAGTAATAGGGTTGTTATAGATAGGGTAGATTAATGTTATTATAATATTATTTTTTACCCTTATTTAGATAATTCACCCTTTAAACAAGGTAAATAAAATAAGCACTAACATAAATGTTTACAATGTATAAAAATAAAAGGTACATATTTACACAATTTTATGATCCTGATTCTAAATATGAAATACATTCTTCTAAATTCAAAACACAGAAGTCGCAGTAATTAATTTGAAATTAATTTCGGTTATAAAAAAATGGGTTTTAAGATGTAATAACTATGAAAATATTGTGTTGTTTTCTTGTTCAATTTCATTGGGAAATTAATTCCAATGAAAAAAATTTAATTAAATTATAAAAAAATCCAAATAAACTTTAAAACCAATTA
The DNA here is from genome assembly GCA_963277665.1 of Viscum album. Classification (NCBI taxonomy): domain Eukaryota; kingdom Viridiplantae; phylum Streptophyta; class Magnoliopsida; order Santalales; family Viscaceae; genus Viscum; species Viscum album. The sequence continues at coordinate 491,242,711 of OY728122.1, forward strand.
AAAATAGAATCTAACCAGATAAATAAATTTGATGAAAAAGCACTTATGAATTAAAATGAAATATTTTTCCCTAATCATTGAAATTTGATTTGTATTGAAAGCATTCAAAATGTTAAAAAAAGTAAAATTTATATGTCATGATTCCAAATAAGAAGTTTATTTTGTCAAATTTAACTTATAAAAGTGTCAAAAAAATAGATTTAAAATGTGTGCACCATCAAAAGGTGGAAAATATGTATTTTTTAAGGAATACTTATTTTATTCGAAAAATGAATTTATTCTGATATCATGTTCTATAAAATGTATAGGATGAATTTTAATGTTATATAAAATTCAAAATGTCATTAATAATACTTATAATTACTGGTTTATATCCCATAAAATAATAATATTTTAATAATATATCTTTGTTTATTGAAACCTGGTGTTGCGTACAATGCAAGCTATTGAGAAAGGTCTCTCTTACATGAAATGAAAGTCATGTCAGGGTAGTGAATGATTCCATTGGTGTTTTGTATAACATAATCCAATCATAGAAAATTTATACATTGAACAAAATATATACTCAGTGTTGTGTGAAATGAATTCTGTCAAGATAACTTAAAATTGAATGTAACACAAAACAAGAATACTGTTGCATATACTGTAAGATAATAAGGTGTTTCATATATCAAAAGATAATATTTGGAGTAGTGTACAACATAAGAAATCAATAAAATTAAAAAGAATCTATCTCATAAAATCTTGGGTTCTTACATTCTACCCCCCTTAAAATGAATTTCTTCCTTGAAATTCATCAGGGTAATAAATGGTTTACTAATTGAACATTTCTTTCATGGAAACCCACATCATAAAAAGGGTACTAAAACTTAATTTTAAAAAGGATAGTTAAAAACACAATGTTGACCCATAGTATCTCATCATTGGAATTCCATAAAGGAGAACATCAGTGGATATGTTAGAGAAATCTTACCATCAAGTTCTAATGGATAGTGATAGAGAATTTTGTTTTTGAGAAAGTTAGATACCAAAAATTCATAAATCAGTGTTGATATAAGGGACTATCTAATTCATCAGATAAGAGGGTACTAGGATATCATTTTTGGTTTTGAAGTTCCTTTTCATAAATATAAAGATTTTTTCTGGGGAATAAATACATTATTGAATTTGTTACAATCTCATCTTTGTTAGTGCCTTGAACAATTTCCACTTTATCTCTTATTTAATGAAATGAATTCAAATTTGTCATTATTTAAGTGTTATAAGATCTTGAAATATAATGTTAGGTCATTGCATCTGTCTCTATCACAAAATAGTTAGCACAAGTTATCAAATATACATAAGTCTATCTATGGTGAGATTAATCATATATGGATCCAAAAATGGACTTATACTTCATCTATCACACCGCTTAAATAAAATAAAACTAATTAATACTAACCAAGGACTTCTTGTAGGCTAGTGATAGGCGATAAAGGCTTGTCCCACTTCGGTTATGGGTTAGATTCCCACAGCATTGTCTGGTGTGATAGGTTGTCACCCATCAGGCAGGTTGTCCTTTTTCTAAAACTATACCATTATAACCATAAAAAAAATTAGCCTAAAAAAAACATCTGATGTACAACATAATCCATTCCAACATTTAGTCTTATCCAAAATACTTCTGTCCAATCTCACAACAAAAAAAATTACAAAAAGGAGATATAACATGAATGTGAATACCATCATTTATCATCCATATATCATAAGATATATCTTGCAGGTCACATTCTAAACATTTGAATTAATTCATCATGAATTCTTTTCAGTCATGATAATATTCTAAAAAACCATATATCATTAATGAAAACATGCTTTTTCCCCCTTCCAAAACTTATTGGATATATTCCTTAAGTTTGGAAAAGTTGTATACTTCTTCCAGGACAACATTACCCACATCTCAAAAAATCCGTAACCAGTTCCAAGTTAACAAATATCATCCAATTTACTTATTCATATGAGACATATCTTCATCCATATATAATTATCTCAACATCATAATCATATTAATAGTTATTCTTCCCTTAATCATGTGATTCTTATTAATTTCATATTTTCATTAAATCAAATTTCTTATACACTATAACTTTTCAAAATATTCTTGAAAAAATATTGAGAAAAACATAAAATGAAAATCCTTATATAATTCAACATTTATCATTCATGGATTCAGATACAGAAGTAATACTATCCTTCCACTTTAATGGTATGCGCTGAATAAGTCCTTCCTTTTCCTAGAAGTATATTCTTATGTCTGGGTATTGAGTTGGATAATTCCCATGTTTTCCACATATGATACATTTAACTTCATAATAATTCGTCCCTCTAGGACCCTTTTTCCCACATAGATATCAACTTCCCCTCCATTTGTGGTATTACTCAAGGTTCATCTTCCCTTCTTCTTGACATGTAGGAAGGTGAATCTGCCTTCCTCTATTCTTCAAAAAGTCCATCTTCCTCTTATTCTATGTGTTAGGAATGTCACAAAATCTCACATTGTTAGTAATATATCATGAAATCTGAGTCGTCATAATCACAATAACTTTATCTCCAATTATTATCCTATTTATTTTCTCACATTCACAAGATTTTCCATCAGAATAAATGTTAATCCAATTCTATATGGTGTCCTCCATTAACTAAAACAAAATATCACAGGGTGAAAACCATAAATCATAGAAGAATACAACATAATAAAGGGGAAGTTCAATCTCTAACATATTAGGTTTAATCCTAGGTCATTCATGATAGTTACCATATTTATATTACTATAAGATATAGTTATACTTAACATTAGGTACATCCCTAGACAGACCTTATAAATATCTCTAGGGATATCACTAATGTTTTCACATCCTAGTTTCCAAAGGATGACTAAGCCCTTACTTGGATACCAACTATAGCGACCCAAGAATGATATACATGGAAATTACACTACTTTTGGGAAATACTTAATACATGACACAAAAGGACACCCAAAGATCATATTATTTTAGTGTCTTTTGGAAACTAGGAACATTATCTTTAAACCCGCTGAAAGAACTTCAACATCTCCCATAAAGATCTTTCAGTTTTTTTCCTCCCTAAAACCATTCTTTATATCTTAGTGAATAGAAAACATAAAAAGGGTGAGGTAAAATGCCCAAAAATGGTAAATGTGGAAAAGATAAAACAAAGAATATACCTTTTAATGAAAAAACATGAACATAATGTTTAAATATCAATTTATTGATCCATGAAATAAATAATGGTAGTTCGTAATGCATAGATCATTAAGGAGCATTAATAATGATAAAATAGCATTGGACTAAAACATGGAATTATGGGAAAAAATTAACTACATAATATGATTTCCATAGTATCAATGAATTGCTTCCAAGAACATCGTAGTAGATGAAGTACATTATTGAACTGGGTTTACTTGTCATTCCATCCACACATTACTGAACCATATTTACTTGACGTTCCAAACCTGTATTATTGAATCAGATTTAATTTCCATTCCTGTCATGTCTATCTCATGAGATATAAATATTTTGAAAATTTATTAGAGGGAGATATAAGTCTCACCCATCTCTTAATGAAACCATTTTTACATTAACCAAAAAACATTGAAACATTCACCATAGCATAACCTATGAAATAAAATGGGTTTCTTAAACATCATTTCATCATTACATAATGAATATATGATAAATAGATTTGATTAAAATAATTATATCATGAACACAATAAAATAAAAGTAATAATATGTATAGAAACATAACCCTATGTCATATTTTATGGAAAATAATTTTGATAAAACACTTGAGATTAATTCATGAAGAAAATATCCTTTCTTCTTTAAAAATATTTTCTTTTCCAAAAATGTGGGGAAATTTAAAAAAAATAATTTAGATGAAAATAAAATTGAAATAGTGTATAGGAAGTTTCATGGAAATAAGGTTTCATGAAAACATAAAAATCCATTCATGCTGTATAATTTAAAAAAACATCATCCTCATAATTTTGTCGGAAAAGTCATGATGTTCCCCATATGGTAAAAAATGTAATATTACTTCCATACCATTTAGTAAAAGTAAAAAATGGGTAAAAATCAATTTTAATGTACAAACAAGAATAGTAAAAATTATATGAAAACATTTTCCATAAATTTGTACGTGGATGATAAATATATCTCTAGTAAATACTTATGTATAAACCATCTGGGATAAAAATGAGATTGAAAAATTATCTCTTGTCTAGGCCAGGTTTCTTCCATATGTGTATGAAACTCTTGAATAGTGGGTTTAAATATATTATTAACATGAAACAGAACCATAATAGTATTTATGATATCATATATTATTTACTGATGACTTTATATTACACTTTTATTTTCCAATTACAAGTTAATGCAATGTATTAGGTAATAATTGTTTTATTTATTGTACACGGTTGGACTTTTTATTCATGTTATTATTACATAGATCAGGATTTAAGTAATTTAAAAATGTAAAAAATGATTTATATATCATATATATTTAGTATATATATATACATAATATAGATAAATGAAATGGAATACACTGTTCATGGAGACGGTAGGCTGTACGTACAAATGAACACTACTTTCATTTCATTATTGAATTGAAGGAAGTAAGTACATCAAACACACACACACACACACACACATACATAAAACAAATAGAATTATTATTTCATATATTTCATGACTATTTATTATATGTACTTTATTATATTTCTTGAATGGTTAACGTGGAGAATTAATCTAATCGCATCGTGGAGACTGTAAGTTGTACGTACGCATGCACGGCGATATCATTCCCATAATTGAGGAATGGTATTGAAGTGGATGAAGTATAATATCTCAAAATTAGTATCATGTTATAACATCCATATAAAGTTATTATTTCCATCATTATTCCAATCCATGTAAGGTGGTGGTGAAAAACATATTACACCACGACGTGGAGACGGTAAGCTGTACGTACGCACGAGTGGTGATTTTGTTTTTCATAGGATGGATAGAAGGTGAAATAAGGTTGTTTCATATTTATAATAAATTATCAGTATATGAGGGATACCTATATCATTACTTCATAATGAAAAAAATAATTAAGAAGAAGTTAGAGAATAAATACATTTGAAAGAATCGGTTGAAGAGATTACCTCTTCCTCAATGTGCATCTCAATTTCTTCTTAGGGCACTAGAGTTGGTCTTTTGAGAAGACCATAACCTCTAGAATGTTACTAGGAAATTTTATAAGAGAAATGGGTAGGGTTCAACCGAGAATTATATATTCAAATGAAGTGAAGAGGATAGGGAGGAGGTTCCCTTTTATAAGAGAGGAGAGGGGAACAATAGGAAACTCTAATAATATTAATTTATGATAAAATCAATTTCAAATAAAATGGACAAAAAATAATTTAATTAAAATATAGGATGATTTTGGTTCGAATACCTATTATATAATAATTTTTAGACATGTTTTGAATATTTTTTTATCATTAACTTTTTGGACTAACCCTTATTTTACCCATTTTAATCTTACCATAATATCAGGTTATTTACACATTGAGGGTTAATATAACTACCATATCATGTATAACGACCCACAAAAATATATTTATGAAATATTTGGACTTATATTTACCATTTGGTCGAATCTTATATTTTTAGGAATTTAATGTCATTTAATAAATTATTTTATGTCTTAAGTTATAAATTATGTCAATTTTGGACACTATTTATACTTGATTTTTTTAAATATATATAACATCCAGATTCCTTTGATGATTTTTATATAACACCTAGATAATATGTCAAAATCATCCAGAAAATTCGTGGATGACATTAAAATAACTAAATTACATTTATTTTAACATTTATAATATCATTTATTTGAATCCTTTATTAATGAAGCAATCATTGCATCATCATTATGTCATTGTTAAATATATTAATTTAATTTATAAAAATTAGAAATAAAATATCACGATATAGGAAATAATTTTATCTTTCTTATGAAAATTTATAGTCAAATATATCACTTTTATAACCCCATATAAATTTTTTTAGTAAAATATTTATGTTTAAGTTTTATTTATGTTTAGATTAAATTAATTTTTTTAAAACATCATTTTCACATCCATGTGGCTCCATGGGGTCCAAAAATTGAACCATGGATGCCCATGGTCGGAAATATATAATAAAATTTAATTAGTATATTTGTCAGTGTAGTTTAATATAATTATAATATTATTTCTTACTCTTATTTACCAAATTTAACCTTTAACCAAGGTAAATAAAATAATAACGAAAGTTACAATTCATAATGTATGAAAATAAAAGTGACCTATTTAAACAATTTGGATCTCTTGACCCTAAATATGGAATCTATTATTCCAATTTTAAAAAAACAAAATTCGTAGTAATTAATTTAAAATTATTTTCCATTTTTAAAACCAAAAAGCTTGTATTTAAGAAGTAATAGCTATCAAAATATTGAGATGTGTTTATGTTCAATTTAAATGGGATATTATTTCGTATGACCATAATTTTATTAAATGATAATGAAAATCCAATTAAAATTTAAGACAAATTAAAAATATTTTCTACCTAGATAAATAAAATGAATGAAAATATAGTTTTGAATTAAAATGTAGTATTTTTCACTGTTCATTAAAATTTGAATTTTATCAGAAAAAACACAAAATTCAAAAAGAGTAATTTTTTTGTCGATATTCCTTAGATAATGTATATTTTTTAAAATATAACTTATAAAAGTTTCAAAAATAGATTTAAAATGGGTGTTCCATCAAAAGGGTGAAAAATTTCATTTTTTTCAAATTTACTTCTTTTATCTAAAAAATGATTTTTTTCTCATATCATATTCTAGAAAATGTGTAGGATGAATGATAATGTTATATAAAATTCAAAATGTGGTTAATAATATTTATAATGGTTAGTTTATATCCCATTAAATAATAATATTTTAATAATATATCATTGTTTAGTGAAACTAAATATTGTGTACGTCGCAAGCTATTGAGGATGACAGCTTCTGCGTGTAACACTAGACAAGTCATTGTAGTGAAAGCTTTATTGTGTATTGCTTATAACCTAATACAAACATAGTTTATTTATACATTGAACAAAATCTGTATATAGTGTGGCATGAAATTAATTCTATCAAAAGAACATGTAATTGTGTGTAACACAAACGAAGAATAGTGTCGTGTATACTGTAAGATAATATGGTGTAACATATAAGACAAGATAATATTTGGCATAGCATAAAACACAAGACATCAATGAAATTAAAAAGAATATATCTCATAAAATCATGGGGATTTACACTGTCAGTGCCTACACTTCCAGAAATCTCTCCACTAGTAGAGCTTAATCCAGCACCCCAGTATTCGTAGGATTCTATGGAATATAATGGATTCTTTCGTCTCCCTATGTAGTCCCTACACAAATGTACGAGCCCTAAAGAATGGGTCTCAAACCATGTTTGTAGTGTAGTAAGAATGATCTGTGAATCTCGCAGAGTAATATCCTTCTGACTAGCTGCCTGCTACTGGTGTAGTAGCTTCAGTATATGCACATTGCGTAACATCATAAGAAAGAACTCATCCCAGAAGAGGCACTGGATGTCTATCCATAATAGCACCTCCTCTATATGCGTCCATGTCATTAGGGTCCACCATCTCCCCATCGATCCCTGAAGAAGGCTCGTAGTGAGCAATGCTATCAAGTTAGGAGGCATCCTCACTAAGTAGATGACTCTGGTTACCACCTCCATCTAATCATCCTCTATGTGGGGATATATATCACCTATGAATCTGGGAGGTTTCTATTTGTGGAAATCATGCAATTCATTAATAAATCATTTATCCCATATCGGTAACACTGATAGGAGCTACTACTCTTAGGGTGATGGTATCGTTGGTATAACACCAGGAGGTACTACCTTTGGCAATGATCCAGGTATAGATGCCTCATCACTCGGTGAACCATCATTGTGGTCATGCCCAAGATCCTGGATGGATTCCTATATGGAAGCATCTATAAATAGAACAAGATGTACAACAGTCAATAGAGTTTACATGCAGAGCTGACTCTGACTAAAGAAAGGAAAAATAACACACGCAATTCCTACATGATGCAAGATCCCTTAATTGCCAATGAAACTCATGATTTCATGTACCAAGGCAGAAATCAGAATTCATGGTCCTGGTGTATGGATATGTCGATGCCATAGCAACATTGGGTCTCCTGGTCTGAAATCTAAACTCAAAACACAAAACACCATTTCCTCAAAACAAGTGTAAAACTGACTGTGCTTTGATACCATTATATCACGACCCATCCCCTAGTGATAGTGACATAACTACCCCTTGCCTAACTCCCATAAGTCAGGGGATGGAGACTACTATCGAGTTGGTATATCCCACAAGTGGGAGGAATTTTTCCAATTACCTGTATGCGCTCACCCATCTCCAAGCAAAAGATAAAACTAAAAACACCATGTAAATAAGGGAGAAAATCACTAATAAAACCCACATTGAGTAACATATTAAATTGAAAAGTAAACATGCAATAATAAAAGCCCAACTAAAATAGAAAAGTACAAGATCCTTAATCTCATCTATAAAAAAAATCTACCTAAAGGGTAGGTATATAAAGCTATCTGAATATCACTGAATTGTATGATGTCCGTTGGGACATAATGAGGAACCCCTATCTCCGGCCACCGAGGACTCCATCAGATTTGCTTATCATCTGCACAAGACATGAAACAAATGAGTGAAGCCTGTGCAGGGGTGAGTAAAATAATATTCAGGAGGTATCCCTAATCAAAACGGAATTACACAACATAAACCACCATAAATCACATGAAGTATACAAAAAATAAGATCACTAAGAAATACATCAAGTAGACTAACAAATAGGCACACAATGTGTAGACTTTTATAGGTACATTAAAGAGAGTCACAAGAGTATGATCACACCATGTATAGGTTTGCGGTACTTAAATTAGATTTTTGTAAGAATCCAAATTACCCTCAAGTAGTAAGACACAGAGTGACGATAACAGACAAAGTATATGTCTCCCATAGAGCGTAGATAAAACACAAAGTGTTGGTAACACACAGAGTGTAGGTAACACATGGAGTGTCGTCGATGACTAGAAGAACACCATACTCATGGGATATAGGTGAACTGACTCAGTCTTGGTAAGACAGAAAGTCTAGATAAGAGACATAGTCTATGGAAGACATGAAATATATGTCAGACACATTGTCTCAATAATCACATAGCATAAGGTCGTATCCAATAAATAGATTCCATCCTTAACATGCTCGTTCTGAGATCACCTACTCATCGATCCAAATTCCCTTACACCAACATACATAGAAACTCACATAGAGTATCTCAAAGGATCACCTCATCACGAGGGTCCCAATGCTGCAAATGAATTTCCAAGAAGACACATGGTGTGAGAGTCATGGGAATTTATGTAAAACAGGGTTGGTGGTGTCCAGGTCTTGTCCGACCCTGTCAGACCGACTGGAACTGACCCACATCCCACTTGACACAGCCTGCCAGGTCTGACCCAACATGCTACCGGTCCAGCCTTCCAGCTCTTGCCCGCCTGCTCGGGCTTGACCTGATTCATCTGATCGGTACATGGAAGGTGCCGCATCCGCACCTGGTAAACATGGCCAACTGCCACGTTCAATGAGGTCGGCCACCACATGAACCACCCTGTGACTGTTTTTGTAGGGTCCCACCTTGGTGTCATTAGATTGCATCCCTATGCCACCTGACATGGCTTCATGATCATTGACAGACCTTCGTGCTGCGTGAAAAAACTTTATATTAGGTAAAGTGTCTTCAAGATGTGTTATGTGACTTCACATCATAGACATGACATACTATTGCATGATGTGAATTTGTTCCACATTCGGTTGAGCCATCTACTAGTCCTTGAGTCAGCAACCCTATCTTCTCCCCATGGACACTAATCCGCAGGGTCCTCTTCCACCAGTAGTATAGCTGATGACCATCTTCTGTGGGGTGGTCGTGCCACAATGTGCCACCGCCAGCGCCACCATATGACGATGGTGATTTCCCTCCTTATGTGGGTTTCTAGTCTCACTATGGTGCTCCATTTTCGAAATAAGGTCATTTACATGATCATTAGATAGCATTCTTCACTACCGTGGTATTAGTTTCATTTCTCCATCCCTCCAGGGGTTTGAAGGAATTTGGAACCTCCCAAAAAATTATGCCGTTCCCACTGGGGTCCATCTGCAAAGAACCCCAATAATGGGGATTTGATAACCACAATGAATTCCCAAAGGATGAACATTTACATTATTAGTTTTGGTCTTCTTTAGTCCTATTATAAAAAGAGATCTAACAATAATCACATTGATTAATCTCACTTCAATCCCATAGTAATGATTACCCATCCTGCTTGCACGATCGAACCATTTATCAACTTGTTCATGGGTTAGTTTGTGTTCATCATTAGAAACTTGAATGGGGAAAGATTTAATGATGAAAATAATCCCTTACTTGGAAAGGGGATCCGTCGTAGCAAATAATTAATCATTGATAGAGAGATATCCTTGGATGTCCTTGATCTTCCATTCATCAGTGTTTGTCATTCATCATCACCAGTGATAGACCTTCCTTCTCCTTATAGAAATTTAATGCTCTCGAGGAAATTATCCAGCATTTTGAATGTTAACTATGGTCCCTAGCTCTGAATACTGGACAACACATGTTAACACATTTCATTGTTACTTTTTCACTTTGAAACAACATCACTACATTATTTTATTTATTAAATGAAACAACTGCTTTGTCGCTGCATAGCAGCTTTGTTTCATATTCATGAAATACTAAAATAAAAATAAAATGATCTTTTTATGTTTATTTTTATTCTTATTTAAAATTTCCGAAAAATATTCTCCACAGTTGACTAGCGCCGGTAGAAGTTATTCCCTGCATAATAAAAACCAGGTACTAGGAACACAAGGGTGCCCTCAGATTTCAAATCCATGCACTCGTTTAAATGTTACTAAAATGACACATGAGAACTAATTTTAGTAAAAATAAATATAGTTCGAACATTTATTGTGGGAAACTGGGACTCTAAATCACATGTCGTCTTAGTGCCTGGACATGAAATAATCCCATATAATTTTAAAAACATTTACATGGATCATCGAATACCTAAAAACTTCTCCTTTTATAGTATCTTTCTGGAATCATATATATTTATAACATTTAATAATGTAGTTACCATCAAAATGGTTAACAAGGGGTTAAAACTAAGGGATAAGGGTAAAAACATCCCCTAAAAATGTAAATTTTTTATAAGAGTGTATTTAGAAACATAATCATCTAAAATTTTAAATATGTTAATTTTTTTATTTGAAAAGGAAAATTATTTTATATTAAGTTAGTACATTACTTAATTCCAAGGTTTCCCCTTCACTCACATAGACATTGGAATATCATATCCTCTCTTGCACACACCATTGGAGAACTCTATTTTAGGTAATACCTACCCAAGTCTCTCCCAAAAATCCCTTACCATTTCTTAGTGGTCTTGGTATAACCCAAATACTAAACCTATATGTTTTATGGTGTAATCTATAATGGTTATCTGATGAAAAGGAATTAGTACTAATCGAACTATTCTGAGTATATTTATTCTTGTACCATATCAAATATTCTCCAAAAATGATGAAATAAAAACATCATTATATTAAATATAATTATATTTTATGATGATCATGATATATATCCCTTACATAATCGTTGTCTTCTTATGATAAATTGAAACATTTCTTGTGTGTGTGTGTGGAGTACCACCTCCACAAAGTGAAGTATTTTGTTTCTCATGGATCATATGAATAGTTATCAAGGTTAATAAATATGTATATATAATATATATAATATTTATGAAATAATTATGCATTTTAATAATAATATATTAATTAAATTATTACTATTTCCATATATTGGAAATTAATAACGTCAATCATGCATACGTTTGTAATACCACCTTCATAAAAAGATGCGATTAGTTTTTTTATTTTCACCTAATAAGGATGTTAAAAAGGATGGAAATAATTAATAAATATTCAATTTATAACATATTTATGATTATATAAATTTGAAATATTATTTACTTTATCTATTTCCCTCTAATTATAAAAATGAATTTTTCATTTATGCATACATACAATCTATAGTATAAATGAAATAACATGGTTTATTTTACCATATATATATACATGGTTGATTTAGTGTGTATAATCTGTATATATGATAAATATAACATGTTTATGACTAAGGAGGTACTTTAACTACATACCCTTGACCATATATGAAAATTAAATAGTTTATTAATAAATTATAAATATAATATAATTGTATTATTCTAGATTTATATAATGCATTAATTCAGACAAGACAAGAGGAAACAGATTTTTCATTAAAAACATGTTCAAAAGAATGCATTAAATTTTTTTTCCTCCCATATACATGATATTGAAAATATTTTAAGAATTATAATATTTATACATAAAATTATGATAATTTTCAATTTATATTACTATTGAATTTATTTTTGAAATATATGAAATGATTCTTTTAGACCTTTAAGAAACATGTCAGTTTGATGTTTTATCAATGTGGAAATTGAATTTTTTTTAACATATATTTCCTGACTAATTTTTTGCACCATAATTACCAGCATTTATTATAAATGTTATATTAAATGTTTTTGTGGTTCCTTTAAAAGAAAAATATTCTTCTCAATAATTTTTTTATTCCTTTTTTAAAAGAGTTTCTATGGGAAAAAATCATTTTCTCATCATTATGACATAACTAAAAGTGTTATTGCTTATGGTCATGAGTTCCAATTCAAATGGGTTTTTTGATTAAATTAAAATATATATGTTTCTTAATAATTATATAGTTATTTTAAATTTTATATTAATTATGGGTGAGTATGAAATAACTCAGATAAAGGGTGAGCCCGATATAGCTACATAATGAAATGGGTAACATCACAGAGTTTATCGATTATAAGTTACACATAAGAGATTTTCGAATTATCTAGTTAGATGATTCCATTATAAAGACTATTTTTATGCGTGGTTTTAAGGATTATTTTCTAAGGTACTTACATTATATTATTAAAATCATTTATAAAGGAAATAATTTTATTTTAAAAGATAATAAAATGAGTTTACGTTGGAATGAAATTCTATAAATTTTTTAAAGGTGGAAGGATTGTTTTGATGGAAAGGTTATGTTTTCCATACCAGCATTATTATTATTATTATTTTACTTTATTGTTGGTTAAACTTTTTTTATATCCATTATGTAATTAAGGTTTTTTTCTGAATAAGTACATTAATATTTATGGTTAAATAATTATTTTGAGAATAGGAAAACATTTTTATGGATTTTTGGGTTTACAAATGCACTAATAGATATCTTTTCTTTCATGTTTATAACTGAGTTTTTTCTCATCCCATATTTTCAAATGTTTTTCAAAGGACTTATGTATGGTTAGAAAAGTTAATAATGTTTGAGTTATAGATATAGTAGTTACTATGAATGAATTAAGAAGGTTTATATAAAAAACAATTTATGAGAAATATGGCTATTGTGTGGAAATGTCAATGTTTTTATATATGTTTTTATCTTTTTATATAAAAATATAATATCAAAATATCAAAGAAATTTATGAATGTAAAATCCTGGTTATAAATCATGTAATAATGGTTGTTTATGTTATGAGCTATTATAGTTGTAATCACACAAAATATTATGATATCTTTAGAGGTTAGGGTGATGTGAAAATAAAAATTAAATAGATTCTATCTTATATTTAAATTATCATGAGTTAGGTTATGAAAATTTTCACGTTTCATCATATCATCCAGATGTGTTAAGAATGATTTTCCATAGAGAAAATAAGGAAATTGAGGATGAAAGACATCAGTTGTGTAACGTTCTCCCAAACCAGTAATCTAGAATTGATGGAATTGTACTAGGGAAGTTTTTACCTATGTTGAATAAGTCGAAACATGAATTTAATGGAGGACCTAATGAAATGAAGATAAAAAAATAACCACAATGGAATATGTCAAATATAAAGCATTTCATGAAACCATACCATCTTGACATTGGTGGATCCTAAGACCCAGTAAAAGCATAAGGATGTATTGATGCACTAGAGAATATATTTGATGTTCCATGATGTTTGAAATATTAGAAGGTAAAAATTTCTATTTATTATTTTGTTGGTGAATATGATCAATTGTGGCATTTTATTAATAAGACTATATAAATTCATGAAATTGATTCCGTGGAATGGGTGGTATTTAATGACATCTTCATTGGAAAGTATTTTCCTATGGTTATTAAAATTAGCATGGAAGGGAAATTCCTATAATTGAATACAAAGGAGGTGGACTTTATTTCTACCTATAAATATAATTTTATATGATAGGTCTATTATGCACCGAATTTAATTCTACATTTTGATAGTAAAATGGATTGATTTTCTCATAATTAAATCCAATTTTATGAAGGTATCTGATTACTCATGATTTTGGATGTTATGAGTAAATTTTAGCGTGTATTTTGAAAGATGAGATGTGGTTTTTTTGATTTATGACAATGAGGATAATAAATGATCAATATGGTAGGAAATGTGGAAACATTAATCAATGAAACCTGAAGGTATGAATGTTCAATTACACTAAAACGATAAGTGTAGAAAAATGTTTTTTTAGAATATATAAAGATTTCATGGAAGTGTTACAGATGTGGAAATATTGAACTCATGGATCGTGACCCTAAAGAAAAGGGAAATAAAAATGTTAAGAACAATAATCAAATGTAGGTAGTGAACATTTTCAATTAAAATGTGTTCATTCATTACTTTAATGCATCTGAAAAGTTATTTACTCAAGGTGGTAATCACCATTATCGAAAATAGGAAGGAGTATAAAAGTATTTTTCTACTACCATGATAGATGTTGGACATTGAAATGAAGTGGTGGCTGGTGAATTAATTTTTTAGACAATGATAATTCCCTATTTTATTTGGGATACATACATGCTTTTATTTGATGGAAAATTGAATTCAAAATGGAAACTAAATTGTAATAAATAATTTTGTAACCCTCACTAATGAAATATTGGTGCTATTATAATGGAAGCATTAATTTTAAAACATCTTCCAATTACCATCTGTGGAATAATTTTTCATGTATAAATTTTTATTTTATCAATTTTAGAGTTTGATTTTATTATGGTTATGGATTAAAATTTTTAATCATGATAATATATATTACATTTCTAAAGAATTTATTTTTCATAATGGGATTCAATTTGAATATAAGAATAAATTAATACTTTTGATAACATATTAAGAAGGTGAGAAACTAATATAATATGGATGTAAAATTTAATATTAACATGTTGTTAAGAAGAAATCAAATGTTCAAATTGGTCATGTTCTGGTGGGAAATGAATATTAATACGTATCTCCTATTGATTTTACTTGTAGTTGAATAGAAATTACAAAACAGTCATTTTTACTAAGGCTTTGTGGTGCCAAAAGGGAGTTTAGTTGTGTTTTGGTGGCTATGGGTTTGGTATTGGACATTATGGGTGTCCTCATTCCCTGGTGGTTAGTGTGGTAAATACCATTTTAGATCATAGGGAATAAAAAAAATTAGGTAGTGTATGTGATTCTTGGTGTACCATAACCCGCAACACTAATTTTCAATACATTTTAGAGGCAGTGATGGATGTGGTGTATTTCTATCTGAAACGTCCAATGTTGAAACACCGAGAATGAGATTGGAATCATGAAGGCCTTAAAATATAAAATAGAGAAAAATACATCACCACAATTTGGTCATAGGTGTGTAATGGATAAACATGTAGGCTCATGTGAACATTCCCTAGTAGAAGCTGTTTTGGGATGAAATTATTAAGAAAACCATGTCTACAGACTAGTTGTGATGGAGTCCATAGAGATGGTTGGTATTTCATTGAAACAGATTAAATGATCACCATTATCCATGGATCTTGACAAGTTCTGGTGGGGGTTGGGGAATGCACATGATGTTATGAGAGTATTAAATCAATTTTCGATTCAGTATTTTTCCCTATTAATCTATTTGTGCCACTCCCTTTGGATTTATTTCAAATTCCATATGCACCAGAGAAACCTAGGGAGTGGTTTCCAAATCTCACACATTGAGGCTCCACCGATGGAAGTTTTTTCTATTTAATTGTTTGTTCTACCCCCAATGAGACTCTTTATTGTCTTCTTCTAGATTCTAACCCAAGGATCATAAAGAATCGAATGCTTTTGGTTAAAGGTATGTTCTTCCATTTTTATTATTTTTCATTTTCTTATCATCTTTTTTGAAAATACCCAAATAGATGGAGGACCTATTGAGGATATTAATTGAGTACATCTTGATGTTGGATTAAATAATATAGGTTTTGAAGAGTTTTATTTTAGTTTTGTTGCGGGTTAATCATAAATAATCTGTTGTTGTGAAGAGAATATTGAACTCCTAAGTCAAGATAATAGATTCATTTATTCTCATTTTTATGTGTGATCATAATGTTAAAACAATTTATCTCTTGAGAAAATGGTTAATTGAACTTAACAAATATTTTACCATAAATAATGTAAATATTTTGTTTATGGTTGTATTGATCACATATTTTAACACAATAATAAATATTTACCACTTTCTTTTCTAGATAGTGTTAGGTATTTTCTTATGTTATGTTTTTGATTGTTTTTTGGTTTTAGAAAATGGTTAATGAATGTAAAGATAGTAATTGTTATTTTATAAATAATAAAGAGTAATATTTAATTTAAATTGATATTCTTTAACCTTAGATTAAACTGGAAGTGATGCTCGAAGTATGTTTAATGAAAAACTGTTTATAGCTGATACTTTTAGATTTATATGATTTCCACCTATGATAAATAAATAATTTAACACAAGATTAAAATAAATTACTTGTTCTATAGATATAATTGTTCTGGGAAGAGTGATATCACATTCTTATTAAGTACATATTCCATTTTTTCAAGGATTATATTCTATATCGACTATTTATTGTTTTCTTACTACTGTGTTTGTTTTATTTCTATAAAAGCCCTGAGATACAACATAATAATATCTAGGGTTTACTTATGGTTGATGATTGATGCCGGGGATTCCCAAGTATATGAAAATAGTTGATTCTTATGATGTAGGGATGCATGGTGATATGCTTGGTTGTGTCATAGATAGCACCGATATTGATGGAGCGTGTTGAAGCAAGGATTTATCATCGTTGTTGTACTGAAATGTAGGATTAATATATGATAATGAATCTTTATTATAATTCATATGGTCAAGTTTCATGTTACTATTTTCCTTTCCCCACTTCTTATTGTAGCTGGTTGTTGTTAGTTTATGAATTTTTTTTGATGTAGGATTGGATGAGACCCATGGTACATGGAATTATGCAATGATAAAAATTAATTTTTGTTTTAAACCCATATGGTTGGGGTATTACTGTAATGCTAATTTTTTTTTAACTCTTGACGAACCTTTAAAGATGTTGGATTATGCTTGGAGGGAATGAAATATCTGATTAGTAATTAGTGTAATGTTAATTTATAAATAGAATGAAGTTTTAAATGAAATTCCTTTGACATGTTTTTATAATTATAGTATATTTTTTCATTAGGGTTTACAACTGGGTGTTTTAGAGATGGTGATTACTGTTTAGTATAAGGCTAGGTTAATTCCCATACTGAGGTTTTGAAAAATATTTATATTAAAATTTTATGAGATTTCATATGTAACCCAACACATATTGGTTGGGTGACTGACACTTGTGGACTATGGAAAATGATTTCCCCAACATCCAAGATTGCGATGAAAGGATGGATGAATACCCGTCTTTCCCCGCTCTCATCTCCTTGTGCTATTA
Organism: Viscum album; assembly: GCA_963277665.1. NCBI lineage: Eukaryota > Viridiplantae > Streptophyta > Magnoliopsida > Santalales > Viscaceae > Viscum > Viscum album. Next base: position 491,260,820 of record OY728122.1, read on the forward strand.
TTTTCTAGTATTCATATTAGCGACCCTTCACATATATGAGTATAGGGGGATATAATGTATTGTGGTTATTTAACACTAATTGATCCTGTTATATAGTATCCTAAGGATTATTTTAATCATTTTGTGTATTCACTATGATAGATTGAGGTATAATATATGATGTAAGAGCCATGTGACTCCTGGATACTACTCTATTACTATTTAGAGATTATTTATCAATAACGCGGAGACGCGATGAATGAGGTTCATTATATGTGATGATGATGAGATGATATGATTAACATTCTATATGTTATTCTATAATTCCCTAGGTCTCTGTTGAGTATGATTATATTTGGAGAGGGAAGGCTCATGACATGGCACATTCTAGAAGAGTAAAAACATGTAGATAAGTGGTAGTGGGGAACCTTCTAATATATATATATATATTGGATTCTATATTATCTTTTATATGTGATACTTGGTGATAGAACCATGGAAAGGATGGGAACATAGTATAACTGTTGAGTTAAAGAGTTAACTTTACTAGACATTAGTTTGATTTATTTATCTATTTCATTTGAGTCTCAAGGGAGGATACTACTAAGTATACCTATTATTTAAACCCTAAATATATGTAAACTATTTTTCAAGTCTTCATAAGATGGTTGGTTATCAGGATGAACATTAATAGCTTGTGGTGTAGTTTAAGAGCTGTTTGGGCTTCACAGTTGCTGTGGAGGATTTTACTATTGGTACTTGTAGTTCCATTTTCTGATGTACAAATACATAAAATTATATGAAAATAGTAGGGTTATGTTATTATATTTCAGTAGGAGTTGTTTCATGGTTTTGTCTCATCTCTCATTAATCATGTTCTTCTTAGAGCTCAATACATCTAGTTTATGTGTATGATATAACCTCAATTCTTTCTTCAAACTTGTATCATATTGAAGGTTTGTTTCATGCAAAATTATCTATCTTCCATCATTGTTGGCCCATGGGGGGTGCCTTGTGGGTGGGGGAGCGGATCATGACATTATTGGTGATTGATATATTGACTTTCCTATTTATTACTTCCTAATTTAAACACACCAATTTTTTAATGACATATTGCTCTTTAAATAACTTAATTTCATTAACAGCTTATGATACATGAAACACCTTATTTTAGAAAACTACATAACACTACTAAAATATTATGTATTAATTATCACCTAGCCATTGGGTTGGTGTGTATGAATACTAATAACTGGATTATGAAAAATATATTGTCTAAAAATTTATAAAATTAATTCATCATTTATCAAATGATTATAGTTAAAAAATTATAAATATTTTAAAATGAAAGTGATTTTTTTTGATATTTTGATTTTATGTGCATAGTTTATATTTACCGTAATACATTAAATAGATCCCTATTGGTGAATGATTTTAATGAAATTTATATTTTATATATTCGATAAAAATTCTCAACATTTATATAATATTTTTTTATTACACATAATATAATAATGAAAAATGTTTTATAGTTCAAAAGGTATTTTTTATAAAAACCACCACTCATTGCATTTTGTGAACTTACTTAAAAAATAATTATTTCCCATTTATAGTAATTAAGTAAAATAAAAGTAATTAAATATTTATAATCAGGGTATTCATATTTTTTAAATAATATCCTTTAATTTTTGTTCAGTATTATGTAAATATGGTAAAATTTATCATCTCAAAAAATGGTAAATAAGGTTAATCTACTTTAAAAAAATTTAAAAATTATATATTTTTCATCTAAATTCTTATTTAATGAATTAAATTCCACACTTATCACCTTAGGGACAAAATTTATTAGAATAATTAATACATTTCCATGAAAATATTCAATATAATATTTAATTCAAAAAAGTTAAAAAGTGACACTCTCTTTATTTCTAATATATCTTATGTGTCCACAAAGAGAAAAAAGAAAGTTATTAATGTGTATAAGTGTATATTTTTATCTTAATAAAATTAATTTCATGCTAAATTTTAATTCTAATTTTTACGAAAAATACAATGGCCATAATTTCTTATGAAACACCAATGTAGTAATTCTTTATTTAATAAAAATGTAATAAATGATTTTAAGAATATTTGAACTAATTAAAGAGTTAATTTAACCCATGAATTTAATATCTCTATATGAAATATTAGTTATTTGATAAAAAATAATGGTAGAATTCCCAAGTTTTCATGATGTATTTAATGTTATATCAAATGAAGAGTGTTAAAAGTGAAATTATTGGTATTTTATAATAAATAATATTTTGTTAAATGATATAAAATTCGAAAAAAAAATCTTAGACACAAAAAAAAATTAATTTAATATCTTATTAAATATCATCCAAGGTACATTTATGGGTTTTTTTATTTTATGGTAACTTTATTAACTCTTAATGTCTAGAAAACCTAAATATTTGGTAATTATCAAAAGGGTTAATGATGGTTTAAAACTAAAATAAATGGGTAAAATGGGATCCAAAATAATAAAACATTTATTATATGAAAATATTTTGACTCATACTCTTCTTGTATTCAAATATGTCAAATTTTGCGCCCTTTATACATAAAAACTAATTTATATCAATTTAATATTTCATGAATTCCAGGACTTCCAAAGGGAACTCTCATTTCCCATATTCACACAAATTTTATCCATATATATGGGAAACATTCAACCATTTTCTCCTCTCCACGTTCATATAAACATCTTAGAGGTTTTTGAATTCCCAAAATACAAACCCTAGAGCCATTTAGAGGATATCTAAATGAGTCATTTCAAAGTAGAGGCAATTATCTAAACTGATCACTTTCTATTACCTCAACTAAATCTATAATATTATTTATAAAATAATAAATTATGTATAAAAACACACTGAAATTTTATTATGATTATATAAACACCATTATAAACCATATCTCTAATCAAATGGGATGTGAAATTATAACTTGTAAATATGTACATCTTTTCACCTATAGATAGTGAGAGAATTCATATTTCATCATCATATTTTAGGGATTGGTATTATAATGGGTCTAATATTTATATATGATATTTATAAAACAATTAGAAATTTAGTATAATAATATCATCTATAAATTCTTACCATCCAATCCTACTGGAAGTATTAATGTCTCTCTTTCATAGATGTGGACTACCACCTCTATGAAGTGACGCGAATAGTTTTCTTATTTTTATTTTACTTGGATTTATACAAGGAAGAATTTGATGAATATAAATGAAATATATGACCTAATAATTTCCTTGTAAATTTTAATTAATAATTTCCTTTCATATTTTCCATCGATTGAAAAATGAAAAAAATGTTTATGCGTACATACAACCGAAAACCCCCCATGAACTGTGCAATTCATTTTTTTGTCCCTAAATTTTCTGAATGAATATAAATATATATAGTTATTATATATTATATTTATAAAATAATTAAAATGATAGATATTGTTGAACAATTAGACAAGGATAAAAAAACCTACCAAACCAAAACTTACGTGCAAAACAAAGTAATTATCACCCAGAATATTGATTTTAATAAAGAAATGTTAATAAATTGGTGATAAAAGGATAATAGTAAATCATATATAGTTACATATATATGAGTATGTCTCCATAAAAATATTTACAATAATCATATTTTTTTTTGTTTTATGAGGTTAACAATTTTATAAAGAAATTTGGATATGAGGTTAGGGTTTTATGTTACAATCTTTTTCTTTTTCGGGATTTACTATGATAATGATTTCAATTATGAAATATTGTGATTAATCCCAAATGATACTGATTAATTTTATTATTATTTGTCTATTTTCAAAAGATACATGTTTAAGTTTCTTTTTCTTCACTATCTATACTCAAGAGAGAAAAAATATATTTTCAAGGAAATTATTCTTTGTTAATCTTTTTGGTCAAAAATCCTTTTTCTTCCAAATCCATATTTTATAAATTTATTATATGCCAGGTTATTAAATTTTCCTTATGATTTTAAATGTTATTATTGGTTGGAGTAGGACACCCATGAGGGTTTTTAATTGAGTTCCTATAATTTTTTTATCTTGAAATATATTTATTAAAAGTCCCCAATATAAAACCTAAACAGGCTAGTTAACTAGAGTAATATTTATATAATTATTTTGAATATACAATTAATTTCAAAAAATATTGATTAATTTCCTTTCACAATAAGATAAAAGATTGATATAACTTTTCAAATTTATTTACTAAATCAAAAACACTTATAAAAACTAACAAATATTAACTATCAAAGAAAACTAATGTTTTTCTGGTTGGAATAAACAAAGATATATAAGAAGAAGAACTATAATATAGTGGATAGAACAAAAAGTTTGGTCTTAAGCGGAGACCTAGTCCTCTCCACACTGTGATAATCTATCACCAAGAATTTTATATAAAAATGGTTGATCCACACCCAGGATCGGGGTTTACAATATCATATAAGTTGTCTGGATCAACTAGTCCTCTACCATAGTTTTATATGGGAAAAAACCACAAGGTCACATAGAGAACTCTTCCAAAATTATAGGTGGGGGGAAATGGTATTCAAATATGTGTGATTGAGGATATAATGTATTTTCTAACATAGATCAGGAGACATAGTGTGGTTATACTACAGGCACACACACACACACACTAATAGAACAATATTTAAATTATACACAACAGAGTAGAAATTAAGAGAGAGGATTTAGAATGATCAGAGTGTTGTTCTTGATTCTTCTGGACTAGATGAGTAAGAATATGTGCAACTCGAGCCCAATTTAGTAAAATAGAGATCAATAATAGAGTGTATTTGATGTTCTATGTTCTGGTTTCAAGTGAGATGCTTCTCGTGGATTCTAAAATATATTGTGTTTTCTGCTAGGATGTTCACACTCATTGGTTCACAATAAATTCTTGCATGTTCGTAGATAGTAGGATTCTCATATATCCATTCTCTCTTCTTGGTCTTGTGTGTCACACCTTCTCTATCAATCTTCTAACATGCCACATTTTAATTTAGTCCTAGTTGTTTTTCTTTTGGCCGATAGAGAGCATGATATCTATCACATGAACATACCTCATAGCTAGTAATACCTACTAAAATTGGTACAAAATTTATTTAATAATATCAGTATCATTAAATAACTGAAATATGATGGCTAGAAATAATTTTTAATTTAAATGATAAATGATGAAATGACTAAGATTAGAGTGGTGTCACAGGAGCAGTGACTCTGCCTTTTTCTTTAAACAGTGTCTTAAGAATGGTGTCTCAAACATTGTGAAAATCCTAGACTAGTTTTATGAGAACAGTGTCATGTTCTTTCCAAAAATTCTAAACCAGTGTCATCAAAATCGTGATTGGTCCATATCAGTAGTGTTTGGTACATTAAGATAATTCTAAACTTTTTGGAATGATTTCATGTCTATGAAAATGGTGTTTGGTCCTCAGTTAAAATTCTAGACCAGTAGATTGAGACAATGGTGTCTCACACATTACTAAATTTTAGACTGATAGGTGTTACTGTAATAGTGACTCATAGTCTACCAATTTTCTGAATGAATGGTGAGACTGGTGACTGTGAGTGCACTAACTTGTGATCCATACTTATTCAAAAAAATTCAACATATCTTATCAAATAATTCTTGATTTAATACAATAATATTATACAAAATCATAGTGAATCATAATGATACAAGATTAAACAAGATTTGTGAGCATTAAAACTAAAGGAGTCTATCAATTTCCCCCAAGAGATGATAATTTTTTTTGACATTTATAGGCCATACAAAATGATCGCACAAAAGGATAAATAGTTTTTATATCATATCAGAGAGAATATTGTGAAATCAAGACATAACCATATATTAATATCAGATAATATATATTTATTTCCAGTGCTCATACTAATATGTTAGTTTCAGTGCTTTATAAGAGTGTTAGGTGAGTTAAATTCGTATCTGAGTTCTCCCCTGTTTGGGATTATCAAAATGAAAATAGGGGAAAATGAAAATTAATAATAAGCACAAAATGTCATCAACAAAGAAATGAAAGATAGATCACATTTTATTCATTATATCAAGTATGTAAATTGAAAAAAGTACGTTATATCCCAATAGAAATTCATCCAATCAATTGGAATCTAAGTCCATCCCCTCATTTCCATTGTGAGAGACATTAGCTGTAGAAGTAGTGGTTGTAGAAGTGGTAGGAATGGAATGTACAAAGCCATTAGAGAGTGAAGGTAAGTGCAATCCCTTAAAAATAGATGGGAAAGGCGTAGTTTGGAAGACGAACGAGGTAAATCATTCTTAATAACGACTAGTCTGATTTGGCTCAAAGCCTATGCTAGGGCCATAGTGACATGTGAAAAAGAAGTAGTGGAAGAAAGAATCAAGAAAGGCCTCACATGGGTAGTAGCTGGAGAAATGATTTTTGTGCTATGATGATGCATATATGGATTGATAAGATTAATAAATTCATCAATAACATCACCACCATACTCCATTGTTTTTACAAAATCATTATTTTCTCCATGAAGATCTCAAGGGTTGTGATAAATTACTTCAAATGTCTTACTATCTCTTTAAAATCATGATTGAATGGCGGTAGCATCAAAATCTCTAATAAATACTTGAAATTATTTGTCAGCTGGTGCTTGGTATATATACTCTTAAAATATTAATCCTTTTTTTGAGATATAATTTCTTGAGCATATGTTGCAGTTTTTCAATAAGATCTGACCCTGTCATTAACATGGAAACTTTACTTTTGAATCATACAATAGATTCCCTGATCTGAACCGCCAATCGAAGCTTTATTCTCTTCTCTAATCACTGATCTAATAAAATATGTATCCAACTGATGAAATGGATATGCATAAGATTATTGATATAGAGTAGTTGAGGTGAAGGTATTAAGACTTATAAGAACTGTCACTAAAGATCCTTCATATTCATCTATTATTTGGTTGATTGCATCCAGAATCCCATGCATTTCATTGGATAATTTTGTGTTGTCATTGAAAATTTCTTCTATCATTGAAATCAAATTTGGTTGAATCTGATATAAAACCTTTCCTGAGATCATGTCAATATTAGGCTCACGTAGACTAGTAACTAGATCTGGTGCAGGAGAAGCTTTCAGGACTATCCCCAACTCCTTGACCAATGATATTAAGGACTGAAAATCATAATCCAAATATTTGTTTTTAATCCTTGAATCTTGTATCTTGTGAAGCATCATATGTTGAGTTTTCCATATTAAGTTCTATAGAATCATTCCAACATGCCTTTCACTAATACTAGTCACAAGGTAAGAATGTGACATCCAAATAATTCCAAAAGTAGATAACAGATTTTCACCGAAGTCCTTTAAATCATCATGACACACATAGTTTCAGATTGTTTTATCTGGTATCTCTAAGAGACATTAACATCAAATTATCATGGAAAAATATACTAGGAATCAAACAAACATGGATCAAGAATATTTTGAACTTCATTCCTCTCCAAAACTGGGTTTCCTCCCCGTTAGAAGATACTTCCCTTGGGGAATTAATTTTTTTCCATCATCTAAACCCTCTTTATATCTTCCACTATTTTTTGATAAGTTTTAGTCATAGTAATATTTTATTTTAATTGAGTAGCATGTTCAAAATTTTTTCCCACAGGTAAAAATACATCTCTTTCAGTGTGTTTATAAATATTAGATCTATTATCCTCACTGGGATCCTTTTCCTTATCCATTTCTCTTATACAAGATTCTTCAGCTTCACCTACCATTGCTTCTCCTTCTAAAATTTCTTCTTCTTCTTGTTTCTCTTTATCAATAACTTCTTCCATATCATCTTCTTCCTCGTTATCCAATTCTCCCTTAGCTTTATTTTATTCTCACACATAAAAAATACCTTCATTTACTTCTTTATCAGATACAATCAATTCTTCAACACTAGCTTCCATTTCATTATTTGAGTATTATACTACCTCAAATAGTTATAAACTGGGGTCAGTGATATATTTTGGTCTCGAGGGATGTCGAACCAGATTAAAGTCCTTGTAAATCTTTTCACTGTCTTCCTCCCAAGTCATTTTCCATGGATTACAACTGATTTTTATTATTCTTCACATCTCCTTAGACAAAAAAACTCATAATACTCAATGCTTTCTTCATTTCCCCTTAACAATCCTTTGTTTTGAAGCATTGCAGAGATGAACCTTGAACAAAACATATAAGTGGATTTGGAGGATGTTTTTATCACATCACACATATGAAGGAAATGATATTTGAAAACGTTTATCTTATTGCCATTTTTTAAGAGATGTAACTAGAAAACATCCTGATAGTTCAAGGTAGAAAAATATCAGTTCCTTAGAAATATAATATTTTGAATGAACTTGAAAAGAAATATGGTTTCTCTATCCAACTTAGTAGAAATAGGTCTTCTTCTCTGTCTATCACCTATTAAATCACCCAAAGAATATTATAGGATAAAAATATCAGTTTGAGGTGGCTTTCCTCCTTGATTATCCTTAAATATACATTCCTAAGGTAATTTTAAACAAGCATCCCACATCCTGAATAAAAAAGAATATTTTTGTCCATTTACCCAAATTTTGACTAATAAATCTTCTTTGACATTGAATGAAAAGTCAAAGTACTGATAAAACATGAAAAAAAGTTTTAGGTATAAGGGTTTTTTGTCATTGGTAAACCGTTATTACCATCCATGTTGATCCCATACCCTAAGAACAAGATGCATACTTAAAAGAATAAATTTTTTACAAAATTCCATTTCTAGCATGAATACCCTATTTGGGAGACCAATCCTCAGAGGTTCCTATAGAATTTTGATTGGATCCTTTTTTAATTTATTCTAGGATTAGAGTTTCTATGAGATCAACGAAGATAGATGCTTAAAACTCACCATTACCAACATAAAGAGAGAGTACAATGAAAAATGAAGGGGTCAAGAGAGAGAGAATAATTTTGGTTTTTGGAGTTAGATGGAATGAGTAATGTCTAAAGTGATATGGAGTGAGCAATTTTTATCCATTATGGGTTTTTAAGTCATAAATCAGAAAATATGGTATAAAATAAAATGAAACCAAATAATTAAAATGGAGATGAGGGAAAAATTTCTAGGTATAAAATGTAGTGTCCCTATAGGGTGCTATCAATGGTGTCATCCCAACGGTGTCACATCGAATGGGGAGAAATCAACCAGTGAGACCAAAAATGATGAGACAAAAAACAGTGAGACCACAAACAGTTAAAGAAAAACCATTGATACATAAAAAAATTACTCAAAATGGATTATTCCAAATTCATGTTTTATGTAACTCATTGATTAATAATTTAAAGGATTAGTAAATATGTTTGCAAGATGATGCTCTGGGCCCATGAATTCCAAATTTATATCACATTTTTGATAATGATATCTTAATAATTGTTGTCTTACCACAATATGTTTTGTTTTGGAATGAGAAACTGGATTCTTATAGATTTTAATAGCACTTGTATTATCACAATTTATAGGGAAATTTCTAAATTGGTATCCATAATCTAGAAAACTGTGTTTCACCCACAAAATCTAAGCCTACCAACTACCAGTTGGTTTGTATTCGACATTAGTTTTAGATAATGCAATAGAATTTTTATTTTCACTACACCAGGATACTAGAGACTTTCCCAAAAATAGATATGTTCTAGAAGTTATTTTTCAATCTATCATATGACCACCAAAGTTAGCATCATAATAACTATGTAAAATGATTTTCCCCTAGGAGAGAATAGTTCTATGTTGGTTGTTTGTTTAAGGAATTTGAAAATTCTTTTAATAGTAAGAATATGCAAGTTGTTATGTCTTTCTTGAAAATGAACACATATAGATACACAAAACATAATATCATGTCAGTAGATGTCATGTAGATATGACCTCCAATCATGCCTTTATATTTTGTTTAAACAATTTATTTTATATTTTCATCAAGATCTAATTTACTGGTGGTACTCATAGGAGCATCACCACTTTTAGTACTATCCAAATTAAAACATTTCAGAGTATCATTAGTGTATTTAATTTTATTCAACATAATACCTTATTTATTTTTAATGATTTTAAATTATATAAATAATTTATTATCACCTTATAATCTCATTTCAAACTCATTTCACATCATTTATGAAAATCATCACATAAACTGTTTTTAATGATCCAAATATAATATAATCAACATAGATTTTTATTTCAAAATCATTATTAGAAATTATTTTTATAAAAATAGTAGGATAAACTACACCTTTTGTAAAACCTTTATAAATAAGAAATGTTCTGAGCCTTTCAGAACAAGCTCTTGGAACCTATTTTAAAACATATAATGATTTTATTAACCTAAAGACATGATTTGGAAAATGAGGGATTGTGAAAATAGGGTTTGTTCAACAAAAACATCCAGAACTAAATACCAATTTAATAATGAACATTTTTCATCCAATGGATATAGTTTGAAATTTAGATGATCTTTATATGATAGCAAGATTATAATGTCTTCATGTCTATAAACTGATGAAAATGTTTCTTCATAGTCAATAACTTTTCAGAACTATATCCTTATGAAATTGGTATTTCTTTATTTCTTACTATGATGCCTTCTTCATACACCTTATCTCTAAATAACCATTTAATTCCTATGGTTAACATGTCTCTGGTTCTATCTACTTTTTTCCAAAACATTAATTATTTCAAACTGATTCAAATCATCATGCATAGCTATCATCCAAAATTTATCATTGATTGATTCATTAATGTTTTTAGGTTTAAGCTATGAAAATAAGTCTTGATGTTCAACTAGGTTTCTAAGAGAATATCTAGTCTCTGTACCTTTATCTAAGTCTCCAACTACAACTTCTATGGGATGGTTCTTAAGAGTTCTAACTGATCTAGAAAAGGATTGACAAGTAACATAAGGTTCATCAGTAGGATCAGGTTCACTATGAGTAGAGTCATGATATTCTCCAGAACTGGAGGATTTAACAGATTTCTTAACAGAAGCATTAGGATATCAAGAATTTATGTCCGGATTAGAAAAATTACCCTCCATGTTTTCAAGAGGGGTTTTAGGTTCACGTGGATCTGTTTCATAAAATTTAATATTTATATATTTTCAACACTTTTGGATCTATTATTAAAACCTCTATTGGATTTACATGTAGTTGAGTAACCTATGAAAATACCTTTATCACATTGGGAATCAAATTTCTCATGCTTTCCTTAGTGTTAAGAATATAAAATTTGCAACCAAAGACTTTGATGTAGCTAACTTTGGGTTTCCTATTTTTCTACTGACCGTAAGGATTTTTCTTAAGAATTGGTATGATTAATACTTTGTTAATTATGTAATAATCTATATTCATAGATTTATCCCAAAAATAAATAGGTATTTCTTATTCATTAAGCATTGTCTGAGATATCTCTTTCAAGGTTATATTTCTTCTTTATACAACTCCATTCTTTTGGTGTGTCCTTGGAGTAGAGAAGTTATGACTGTAGCGATTTTTTGAGAAAAAGATTCAAACTCTTGATTCTCAATTTGACAAAAATTGTCACTTCTAAAATATTTAATCCTAACACCACTTAGGTTCTCTACAGACCTATCATAATCAGTAAAGTAAGATAAATCATCACTATTGTGAGCTAAGAAGATGGTCCTTGTATACCTAGGGAAGTTATCTACAAGAACACAAACATAGTGCTTTCTATTATGAATTGAAACTCTATATGGTCCAAACAAGTACATGTGAACCAACTTTTTTGGTGAAGAATTTGAAACTTATTTCTTTGGTTTGAATTATATTTTGTGTTGTTTTCCTTTTATGAGAGGATTACAAAAATTATTATTTAGAAATTCTAGTTTGGGTAGATCAGTGACACAAAACTTTTCTAGTGATTTTTATTAGGGAGTCTATGTTAAAATGTCATAGACTCTAATGACAGATCCACAACTACTTGTGAAATTCACTAAATTAAGAAATTTTTTGAGAAACTAAGAAATCTAAATTAATCGCATAGATATTTTCATTTCCAAAAACACTAAAAATTAAATCATTTTTAGAATTAAAAATTTTAAAATCCTCATTTCTAAATTTGACCTAAAATTCATCATCACATATATAAAAGATGTTAATAACATAGTATTTTGAAACATCAGTAAAAATAACATTAGAAATTAAAAACAAATTAGATTTACCAAATTGGTCAAGGCCAGTGATATTTCCTTTTGCATTGTCAGCAAAGGTGACAAGCCCACCATCAAATTTAAAAAGATTCTTGAAGCACATGTAGTCCCCTATCATGTTTCTTTGACATCAAATATACAAATAACATATGGTTTTACCAGATCTCTTCATGAATTGTTGCTATAATGAAAAATAAATAAATAAAGATTTTGGTGCCCAGAAATTTTTGGTCTTGTATCATTAGTGATAAAGGCTTTGGGAACCCACATTTTTTATCATGGATTTCCAATAAACAGATTTTATAGATTTTGAAAAATAAACATTATTTGGTCTAGAAATACTATAAGGAGTGAAAGATTTTTTATTGTTGGAACAAGACGAAATTTTTTCTATTTTAGTCTCAAAAACCAATTTTCTAAATTATGCTAAAAATTTACTCTATCTATGTTGATATCCAATACCAGTAGTATATTTTTGTCCAATTGGTTTCCAATAAATTTTGTGAGAGTATTATTTCTATTGGTAAAATTTTCTAATTATTTTTTAAATTTCTCAATAAATAGTTTAGGTTTATTGTTTTCTTTAAGAAATTCATCATTATTTTCTTTCTCCACAGTAAACATGGATTGGATATTTTAGGTAAGACCATGTTGTTACTATAAAACATTCTATTTATATTTTCACTCATTACATGTGTCCTCATGCATTTTTTAGAAATCAGAAATTTCCTCATTTTTCATATGTTCATAATTAGATTCATCTCCAGAGTGATAAGAAATATGTATAGGATATTACATTATTACCTCAGATGATTTTTTCATAAATCACATATTTTATTTTATTTTCCTTTTAATCATATGAGGATCCTGACTCACTGGAGAAATCTGTAAATGCACCCCATATTGTCGACATTTCATTTTTCTCTTATATCCTTATCCACATTTTTTTATTTTAATTTTGGACAGTCATCCTTTATATGTCATATTCTATTACACACATAAAAAACAATCTCTTTTTAGTTATCAACTCTCTTCCAGTCCTTTTTCCAATTTCACTTATTGTCATAATTTTCTTTGTTGCTGAGATTTCTGAAAAAAATCTTCTTCCTATTTTTTTGAATATTCAGTATATCTAATCTATTTCTTCAACACTGTCAAATGATGTTTCTCTATTACATGAACTATCAGATTGAGTTGTGCCTTTTACTTTAATTTATGTTTATAAGCAATGGTTTTTAAATAAACTTATTTTCTCTTTGGTTCATAATCCTCATCTATTTTGAACATAAATTATTCCTCATAAAAAATCTCTTTACTTTTCACAAACTTTACTAGAATCATACTTATATCATAGTATTGTCTTATTGACACTATGTTTACACTTCATATGTCTGCTAGAAATATGATAATTCACATGATTTGTTCCTTAGCTATAACTTCCTTTCCCTGAGAGAACATAGTAATTACAATTTCATTGAACCTAAGATACATGTTTGAGATATGTTCACTAGGATTCATTTTTATGTTATCATACTTAATAGTATATGTAATAAGTCTCAATTCCATAACATTAGGGGTTCCTTCATGTAAAATTTCTATAATGTCCTAAATTTAATGTTCTGTTTTACATGTAGAAATCCAATTGCATTATTCATCTTTTAAAGAACAACATAAAGCATTCATATCTTTGTAGTTATTATTATAATATGTCTTGTTAAGGTCATCCCAAGTTTTTTGGTAGTAGAAGGAATCTTATATACTTATACAATTGAAAACCAAATTTGAAAACCGATTATTTCTAAATGTATTTTCATCATAATTTTTAACTGAGCATAATTAGTTCCATCGAAAAATCAAGGTCGGTTGGTAGCCTCACCTTCACATATATTGTACATAATAAAAAAATAATATATTTTTATATAGGTATAAATTTAGAACTAAATGAAATTTTGAGTTTATTAAAAAAAAATCAAATTCAAAAAAAATTAAAAAAACATTGAGAACATTGGAAATAGAATATTAAAAACACCATTGAAAGATTAAAAATAAACATTTAAATCATTGAAAATAGAAGATTAAAACACCTATGATAACAAATTTTGGTCAGAGTCGGACACTCAAGAGGGGGTGAATTGTGTTCCTTTAAAAATTTCTATTTTAAAAAATATTTATTAAGAGTCCACAATTTAAAATCTTAAAACGAGAGCTAACCAAAGTAGTATATTTATAATAGTATTTAATGTTCATTTAATTTTTCAGAAGATTAATTAATTCTCAGTTACAACAATATGGAAGATTGATATGACATTTGAAAGTAATTTACCAAATCAAAAAGAGTTATAAAAATTATCTATTATTAAAAATCCACTAAAGGTAATATTTTATGGTTTGAATAAACAAAGAGAGATACAAACAAATATTTAACACAATGTATAATAACAAGAGGATCACTCTCAAGTAGAGACGTATTCCTCTCCACTTAGTGATCACATGCCACCAAGAAGTTTATATAAAAAAGGTTGATACACACCCTAGATCAGGGTTTACTTTGGAATTAATGATATCCAAGTCAACTAGACCTATAATATAGTTTTACATTGAAAAAAAGTACAACCAGTCCACCCAAAGACCTCTTCCACAGTTATACGTGGGTGAAAAATGGTGTAGAAATATGAGTGAGTGGGGATAACTTGTATCCTCCAGCTTATCTCAGGAGATAGTGTGTGGTTATATTACACACACACACCCACTACTTTAATATTATTAAAATTTTACACATCATATTAGAAATAAAGAGAGAGGGATTAAAATGCTCCGAGTGATGTGCTTCAAGCATTAGGACTTCTTGAGTAAGAAGATATGAATCTTGAGTCCACTTCTGGAAAATAGACCCCAAAAATATAGTGTCGTTGATGTTATGTGTTTTGGAATCTAGAGAGATTCTTCTTAAGGATTCAAAGATACAGTGTGTTTGTAGAAAGGATGTGCCTACTCTTTTGTTCACATAAAATTCTTGCTTCTTCATAGTTATAAGGATTGGCATGTATCAGTACTATCTTCATGTTCTTCTGTATCACACCTCCTCTATCAATCTTCATTCACCACACATTTTAAATTAATCTTTGTTTTGTTTTTCTATTGACCTATAGGGAGCATGATCTCTATCACATGTAGGCACCTCAAAACTTGTAATTCCTACTAACAGGGGTACAAAAAATCATTAATAATATAAGTATCATTATATTACACAAATATGATTGTTGGTAATCATTTTTAATTTAAATGATTTGTAAATAAATGACTAAGTCTGGAATTGTGTCACAGGAGCACTGGCATAGTATCAGTTACTCAGCCTTTGCCTCTAAACGGTGTCTTAAAACGATGTCTCAAACATCGCAAAAATCATGGATAAGTGTCATGATAATGACATCTTTTAATTTTAAAAAATATTAGGCTAATGTCATATGAATGGTGTTTGGTCCATATCAATGGTGTCTAGTACAATGAAATAATTTTGAAATGGCTGGAAATGTGTCTTCTCTATGTTAATGGTGCCTGGTCCTTTGTGAAATTTTTTTATCAGTAGATCAAGACAATAATGTCTCAAAATTTATGAAATTTCAGTCTGATTAGTGTCACAATAACAACGACTCATACTTTTTCAGTTTTCCGACTGAATGATGAGACCGGTGATTGTGAGTCCATAGACTAGTGACACATGATTAGTAAAAAAAATTCAACTTGTCTTATGGAATAATTCATTACATAATATATTAATAATATAAATAAGCATAATGATTTACAAGGACACAAAAGTAAACATTATTAAACATTATTAGTAAGAAATTAAACTAGATTAGTCAAATTGTTATTTTTACACATGTTTTACTTTTTAAAAAAAGTGTTCTAAAGGTATCTTCTTGTAATTTTTCGAATATGGTGATTTTTATCTTTTTTTTCACAATATGAAATGAATGTTTTTTAACTTATATAACAAGAATTTTTTTTGAAACCATAATGAATATTTTTTATTTGATGATTACATTAAATTTATACAATTTTCATTACAAATAAAATATTTTCCTTTATATTTTCAAAAAAAATTACAATTGTTTTCAAAATGGATATATTGTTTTCCTCAATAAATTTTTAATGATATTTTAATGGTATTTTTATTGATCAAATACCAAAACACTAGATTACATTTTTTATTTACTAGGGATTTTATCCAATGATACCATCCTTATTCATTACATGGATGGTTTATGCATATTATGGCATGATGTATATGAAACACGTTCCATTTCTATGAGTTATGTTATGATGAAATATTTATGAAGATTATTTATTTTTTTCTGTTATGGTTTGATGAATGGTTTATGATCTAGTGGCACACAAATGTATTATTTTTATTACATGTTGGATGGTAAATATGTCTCTGATAAATTTATTGGGTAAAAATTGATATATCTTGAGAGAACTAGGGATGTAAAGGGGAGTGAACACATTTCAGAAAGTGACTTTGTCCACTATGATAGTCCTGGAGAGTAATCCATGACTAGTACAATTGTTTTGGGGGTAAACCCATTCCACTATCATATCCATGTAAATAATCCTTTAATCCTTATCAAATTATTTTCTCTTATTATGTCACATACATGACCTCTTTTAAATTTAATTTTCATTTAATTTATATTCTTACTTTTTTACGGGGTTTTCCCATTAGTTTTTGGATGAAATGGTGGGTTTTCATGATTGGGGCCCAACCATGAGCCCATTTCTAGATTTAAAATCAAATATTATTTCTTTATAACTCCTTCATTATTTAACATTTTTCACACATTCCACTTCCCACATGGCCTCCACAGACCTATTAAAACAACCATGTATATTTATATCCCTTATAAACTAATTATCAATTTGTATTTGGGTGATTTAGATAGGCATTAGGACAGCCTAAGATCCCATTTACTGCTTTAAAATTTTTATTATTGAATATATCATTCAATTTTTAATGTTTGTTTTGTGACTCCACCCCCAATATAAGAAAAAAACCCTCAGAGTTCTCCCAAATTGGTGTATCCCTTTTTGGAGCTAATTAACATCATGAATTATGGAAAAATTTCAAAAGGTTTCTCAAATCTTCTAGATCTGAGAAGGTCGTTTGATTGATCTATAAATCTTTCAATTTTCAATATTTTATTTACATTTTAGTCCCCAATCATCATATTAATCCGAATTTGAGCCTCCCTATAAGTATGGGTTTCTTGGAGATTCAACCTTTGGTGGATTTGGGGCGATTTCTTCAAGATCTCTCACGTAAGTGGGTTTCCTTCCATCCTCCTCCCATTTTCATAAGGTTTCTCCGATTTTCTTAGGGTTTATTCCATTTATTCTTGAAGATCCTTCTATCTAAAATGTATGTATTATAGAATAGGGGTTTTTCTTGGGTTTCGTGGTTTAATATTGTGGTTTTTGGTTTTATTATACTCCCTTGTGGTGCAGCGGTGGTGCGAGTGAACTTCCGCACAAGGATGTGGTGTCTTGACACTTGTGGTAGATTATTCCACATGAAATAACTATTTGATGATTTATAATAGTGGAATTTAATATTTTTACGATTTTATATTCCTTGTTAATTGGTGCTAAAACTATTTTTGGTGGCGTTTGTTAAAATAATGGTGCTAAAATAAAACTTTTGTGTGAAAATGGGTGTTTTTCAGGGATAACCCTTGTTGAATTATTTGGGGTTGTTTTATAATTGATAAATTGTTTATATTTAATAAAATTAGTTCTATAAATTCAGTATTTATTGAAATATAGGTAAGCATATGGTGTTCAATGTGGGCATTTGAATGGATTTTATGTGCAAAACATTGTAATATTTTGTGATGTCATTTTATGGAAATTCTAAATATTTTATGGTGTGATATAAGTGGTTAAAACCCCATGTAGATAATTTTTTGAATGTTGGAGACTAATAATGATGATTTTATGTGAAATTATCTTTTGGTAACATGTGTAATTCATTTGAGAACAAAGGGAGAAACCCAGGTATCATTGTGAGTGAATGTGTACTAATACACTAGTGATGTGGAGTGGTTTTATCCCGATTTCACATAGAATGTTGAACATTGAAAACACTAAAAATGTATTTATGATGTATGGGGACCACTAGGTTATGGGTATGTTCCCTAATAGTGGATCATGCATGAGAATGTATATTACTATGATTACTTTACACTAGGATATGAGGTACTTGGGGACTGAAGCTAACTAGTACCTTGGCGTTCCCAAGATTAGTGCTCATTATCTATTTTGTATTTATCATTTAATGTGGGAGTGTTTGGATGAAAAAATTCATTAGTTTTCATGTTATAATTAATTGGGTTCACTCATTGATGTTTCACTTTGAAAATTTATTACCTTTAAAAGTTTCATTTTTTAGAATTTATTGCCACCATTCTGATTTATCAAAAACATGAATCATTTTCATATTGTATTGATTAATATATAGAATCCATTGTGTGGTTTCCAATTATTAATATGATCACACCCTATTTACACCCCTTAGGTGTAATTAGACATAAACATGTCTGATGTAGGTAAATGGAAGGCCTTGGTGATGTTGGTTCTGGTTGCTAGTTTCTTCCCTCGGTTTGGTGTTATGGAGACGGGTTGTGGGTGATAACCCAAAATAATGTGGAATCCATTGAAATGTTTTTTTTCTATGTTGATATATCTTTGGACCTATTGTGTCATGTTTAAACCTATGTGTTCAATTTGGTTATTTCTATTTTAGGAATGTTTGGCATAAATTTTTTGAATTGGTTTATTAATTGTTTTCAGTTGTCAAATGACTCTAAACTCAGGTAAATCATTCTCAAACCATAATAAATGATACACATGTACTTTTTCTTGACCTTGGGGATAGGGAACACCCTTCGGGCCTTGCCCTGGGCCGGGTTTGGGGATGATAAAGATGAGGAGAAGATTTGGTCTGTGACAAAATAGAATCAGAGGAGGTTAATGTTTTTTGGTTGTATTATTATTTTGGGATGAGTCGTGGTAGACATGAGATAGGAATATCAAGACTCAGAATTTTGGTCATGATAATGGTGATTTTCCCACACCTCTCGTGGAATACCTCGAGTCACCATGGTACATTGGAACTATTTGTTTGAATTCACTGACAGGTTAGACGAGTTGGATGCAGACAACAGGTAGACATTGGGTGGGGGTGGAGTTGCTATTTATTTTATTATTGTAATGTGTTTGGATTATTTATATTTGATTTTATTGATGAAATTTTCATATTGTATTAATGATTTTTGTTCTTGTGACTGTTATCTTTTTTAGCAGCATTCCTCCCAAGAAAGCACCCATGCCCCTAGAGGTGGAAGCCGAAGAGAGTTTCCCCTTGTCGCTTGATCAGAGGATAGTTGAGGTTTTAGTTAGGGCTTTTAATGATATGGGATAGAGACCCGTTCCTATTCCATTTCTAGTTAGGGAATATAAGAATGGTCCTAAGAAGGAAAAAATCCCAAGAGTTTCTGAAAAACAAACCTCCTACTTTCCAATGTAGTAGAGAACCCCAGAAAGTGGAGGAGTGGCTCAAAAAAATAAACCACAAGTCTGAGTTCCTAGAAACACCTGAGGAGGTTAAGGTTAAGTGTACCTATTTCTTATTAGAGGGTCCTAGTTGTAGGTTTTGGTAATATGTTCTTCAATATGGGAAGTATGAGCAGGTGAGATGGAATGACTTCAAAGTTATCTTTGAGGACCAGTACTGCCCTAAAGTTTTGGTGTATTCTTGATCTCGAGAGTTTATAGATCTTGTCCAGGGGGGATGTTTCTTTGATAGAGTATGCCAAATGTTTTTTTTGAGTTTTAGTGATATTCTATTGAAATGGAATTCAATGAGTAGATGAAGGCCCAGATGTTTGAGAGCAGTCTGTGGGTAGAGATCTATTCCAAGGTCTTCCTGTTCAAGATGAAAAAATGTGCAGAGGTGGTTGAAATGGTGTGAATGGTGGAGATAGACCACAAGGGGAGGTATGTATTTTCTTGGATGATATTAGGTCTGTGTAGTGCCATCTCTTTTTAGAGGAAAAGGAAGCAAGAGGAGTAGGGAATGATGCGGGGGGGGGGGGGGGGGAGCTCAGGCCAACATTCCAGGAATTTTTATTCAGTGGATTCTAATGTGAGGTTCGTCATGTGCCACCAGTGTGGGGGGCCATGGTACATCTGATCAGCATGAAATTTTCCTCTAAATACTTGTTATCAATGTTCTTTTATGGGAAACATGATGCTCTTCTAAAAGATAGCACGTCCACTCCAAAGTGGAGTAGGGTCAGTGGCTTCCAGTGGAGTTCCAACTCAGTCAGACCCGTCGTGGAAAGGGGGATATTTGTTTGGTAGCTGTGGTGGCATGGCCAGATAATCTTTTAGGAAGAGCCAGTTTTGGGAAGAGTCACAGGTGAGCTTCCATTCTTAGGAAGACACTAGGAATGTTCAGGCTGTGGTTCAGGAACCATCAGGATCATAGATTGGATCATCACGTGTTCGAGGTACCATTATGATTGCATCTTATATATCTACAGATATTTTTGATGCAAGTTATTCTATTTAATTCATCACTCTCCATACTATGAACATGATGAATTTTCCAACCAAGGTGTTTTCCATTGTGATGGAGTTAGTGAAACCATTGGGAGAGAAGAAGTAACAAGGTCTCAGGTGCCCATCGTTTTGGATTTCCATCTCAGGGGTTGAGATAGATTGGGACCTCCTAGTCATAGATATGGATCTTTTTGACATGATACATGGTATTGATTGGCTAGTTCCCTATCATGCTCACATATATTTATATAGGTGGGGGTGGGATTCATGGAACCTGGTGGAAGTCATCATGTTTTTCATGGGGAATGGTATCCTCAGTTGGGTCATGTGGGACCTCCTCTCCCAATGTTGAGGAATCTTATCTTCTATTTATCATTTCTCATTATAGAGAATGATAGTCATTATCCCGAGGGTGGGTTATCTCATGTAGTGTATGAGTTCTTAATGATATACCCATATGATGGTTGAGGCTTAACCCCAAAGTGGGAAGTGGTGTTCTCAATCGATTTGGTGCTAGGAATACACATGATATATCATTACTCATATCATATGGACCCATTAGAATTAAGGAAATTAATGACTCATATGGATGATTTAGAATCCAAATGATTCATTTTCCTGAGCATCTCCCCTGTGGCCACTCTTACTCTCTTGGTGAATACGGCTGATGGGTCCCTCCATTTGTGTATTGATTATAGGAAGCTAAACAAGGTAACCATCAAGAACAAATATCCTTTTCCATGAATAGATGATTTTTTGACCAATTGAATGGGGGAAAAGTGTTTATTCAAAATAGGCATGTGTTTGGGTTACCATCAACTCGGGGTGAAAGCTGTAGATATCCCATAGATAGCCTTCTAAAGTAGGTGTGGAAACTTTGAGTATCTCGTCATGCCCTTTAGATTGACCAATGGCCTAGTGGTCTTCACGGGACTCCTAAACGGGGTGTTCAACCAGTAGATCGATTCCTTAGTCGTGGTTTTCATGGACAACATTTTTTATTACTCTAGTTTTGAGGTGGAACATGAGTATCATCTATGAATCATGTTGGTCACTTTATGGGATCAACACATTTATTCAATGTTTCCCAATTTCACTTTTTAGATAAGGGAGGTGATGTTTCTAGGGAATGTGATCCCAGAGTAGGGGTTTTCGGTTGACCCCAAGAATAATAGTGCAGTTTTGTCATGGGATAATCTTAAGAACGTGTTCGAGATCATGAGTTTCCTTGGCCTGGATGGTTACTACAAGTGGTCTGTTTGGGATTTTACTTGGCTTTCTTCAGTAATTCCAACACTCACCTGGAATGGGGTGAAGTTTGTATGGGGATCAAAGTGTCAAGAATCCTTTGAGGAACAGAAGTGGTGGTTGACTACCACTGCCACACTGTTTTTTATAGAGGATTTAAAGGGGTATCTTGTGTATAGTGATGCTTTAGGTATTTTTATTGTGGGTGTGCTTATGTAGGGTTATCATGTGGGGGCATATAGTTCTCACTAACTCTGACCACATGAAGATAATTATCTTATCGATGAATTTGAGTTATAATATGCGATGCATGATTTGAATACATGGAATCACAAACTCTTTTGGGAGAAGCTTATTTTATATTCTGATCACAAAATCTTGTCCTACATCTTCTCGTAGAAGAATCTCAATCTAAAGCAGTGTCATTGGACAATGCACATCTAGGGGTTCTACTTTGACATTGTCCATACCTCGGGAAAGGGTAATATGGTGGAGGATTATATGAGTAGAAAAGTACCAGTGCAATCCTTGAGTGCATCTAGTGATGAGTGGACTCTGATTGGATCTAAGCTAAGATGCATGTAGAGGCCAAGGATCACAGTGGAGGTGTGTCATTGGATAAAATTCAATTGAATTCATCTCTCGGGGAGTTGATTCAGCGAGAAAAGCCCAGTGATGTTCTTTATTAGTGGTCAATGATATTTCTTTAGGGTGGGGCGAGGTATTCTGATTGGTCAACATCTTCTGAGGGCATATTGTGCTTCAGGGGCCATTCAATTGTGTCATTATCTCTACAGAAAGTGGTGATGAAGGATAAGAAAAATTCTTAGTGGGATATACATCCGGGTTCCACCTATACATATTATGATGCGGAAAAAAATTTTTGGGGGATATGTATGAGACATGAAATAGCTGAATTCGTGTTGTGATGCTAAACATGTCAGTAGGTGAAAGCGGAGCACCAAAGGACCTCTGATTTTCTCCAGCCAATACCCATTCTTACCTAGAATAGTTAAGAGATATCCATGGACATCATTTTTGGCTAACCTCATAATCCTTGAGGTAAAAATTCCATTTGGGTAGTGATTGGTCATCTTACCAAATCAGCCCACTTTATTCTGATCAATGATACTGCTAGAGAGGATGAGTTGGACTGTTATTATCTTTATGAGGTGGTAATGCTTCATGGATTCTAATCAGTAGTTCTCATAGATAGAGACTATCATTTCACATCATGGACTTGGGAAGGCATTTATAAAGCCTTGGGGTCATAGATTAAGATAGTCATGACATACCATTTACAAAAAAGATGGTCAAACAGAGCAGGACAATGAGATCCTTGAGGAGATGGTCTATGCATGTGTTTTGGACATTGTAGGTTGATGGGATAACCATTTGGGATAGGCTGAATTTTCCTATAATAATTGTTACCAATCCTTGATTCGAATGGATCCTTTTGAGGTGCTCTATGGTCTTCCTTGTCAGTCCCCCCTATGTTGTGATGTTGTAGGCGATACTTCACTATTTGGTATGAGCCTTGTGCTGGAGATGTATAAGAAGGTTAATTTCAAAATGAATTTCATGTTGATAGATCAAAGTCATCATAAATATTATGTTTACCCGATTCTTCAAGACCTAGAGTTTTCTGTTGTTGAAAGGGTATTCTTGAATGTGGACCCTCATTTGGGCCATCGTCGATTGGGAAAGAAAGGGAAGGTGACGCCATAGTTTGTTAGTCCTTTTGAGATAACTGAGCATATTGGTATGGTGGAATATATTTTGGAATTCCCTTATTATTTGACATACATTCATGATGTTTTCCACATCTCCCAGTTGAAAAAGTACAACCCATATCCATCCCATGTTTTGAATTGGGAAGAACTGGAGATTGAGCCCATTTTATCAGTGTTTGATTGGCTAGTGTAAATTTTGTACTCGTGAGAAAAAGTTCTTTGAGGGAAGTCTATTCCCCTATTTTGAGCCCTTAGGAGTCATGGTACTGATGAGAATGAAACATGGGAGTGGAAGTCTTGGGTCGAAGAGTAGTTTTCGTTTCTCTTATATGATCAGGCTTCAAGATGACATTCCACAGGTGGAATGTTTTTATAGTGGGGATAATTTTCACATCAATGACTTTTGTAAAAGTAATGTTTTCAGGTAATTTATATTCTGGCGTTTTTGTTGGGGTTTCCCAATCATTTTTGGAGGAAATGGTTTGTTTTCATGATTTGGGCCCAATCGTGAGCCCATTTCCTAATTTAAAAACACATTTTGTTTCTTTTATAACTCCTTCATTTTTTTATATTCATCACCCAATCCACTTCCACTTGGACTATCCTGACCTATTAAAATCCCATGTCTATTTGGACCCCTTAAGAACTCATTATCAATTTTTATTTTGTGATTTAGTTAGGCATTAAGCCAGCCCATGAGCCCATTTTCTACTTAAAAAAATTTATTCTTTAATTTCTAATTAATTTATTTTTATTTTTTGGGTGATTCTACCTTCCAATCTAAACCAACTTCCCTTGGAATTCCCCCATGTTCCTGTATCCCTCTTTGATGCTCATTTTCATCCTGAATTTGGGAAAAAATGCATAGGGTTCATCAAATCGTCTAGATTTGAGTAGGTAATTTATTTCATCCATAACTCATTAAATTTTAACACTTTTAACCCATTTTAGTCCCAACATGACCACTTCCGCCTAATGTGAGCCTCCCTATCATTATTTATTCTTTTATATTCATCTATTGGTTGATTTGGGGTGATTTCTTCATGATATCTCAAGTATGTGGGTTTCCTTCCTTACTCCTCCCATTTACCTTTGGTTTCTCCCATTCTCTTGGAGTTTATTTCATTTCTTCTTATGGTCCCAACTATATATAAAGTAAATATTATAACCTGTGGTTTTATCTTGGGTGTCTTGGGATAATATTGTTGTTTTAGGTTTGATTGAACTCCCTTATGGTTCGACGGTGGTGTGGGGGAACTTTCACAAATGGATGTGGTGTTTTGACACTTATGGTAGGTGATTCCAGGTGTAAGAACTCTTATATGTCTATAATTAACATATTTATAATTTTTTCACGTCTATATTCCTTGTTCATTTGTGCTAAAACTATTTTTGGTGGCATTTGTTAAGTGAATTTCTCTAAAATGGCATTTTTGTGAGAAAATGGGTTTTTTTCATGGATATCCCATGTTGGATCAATTGGGGTTGTTTTTGAATTGGTGAGGTGATTTTATTAAAATGTTTTAGTGGTTTCAGTTATCATTTGGTGAAATATGTGTATGCACTTGGTGTTCAATGTGGGTATTTCAATTGATTTTATCTATAAGAAATTGTTATATTTTGTGATGTCGTTTTACTGAAATTATCAATGTTTTATTGAGTGATTTAAGTGACGAAATGCATGTGTAGTAACTATTTTGAATGTGGGTGACCAGAAATTATGATTTTATGTGAATATTGATTTTGGTAACATGTGTAATTCATTTGATCCTAAAGGGGGAAACCCTGGTATCTAGGTTTGCGGATGTGTACTAGTACGCTAGTGATCCAGAGTGGTTTTTTCCTGATTTCAGTTACATAGTTAAACATTGAAAAAACTTTAAAAAAATGTACTAATGAAGTATGAGGAATAATAGGTTATGGGTATGTTACATAATAGTGGATCATGCATGATAATGAATATTACTATGGTTACTTTAGACTGAGATAAGAGGTACATGGGGCCCGAAACTAACTACTGCCAAGAGGTATTCCTGAGATTAATGCTCATATGATCTTTTGTATTTATCATTGACTTAGAGTGTTTTCGGTCAGAAAAATTATGTTTCTTATATTTTTTAATTTAATGTGTTCACTCTGTGAAATTTCTATTTTAAAATTGATTACATTTTAAAGTTTCATTCATTAAAATTTATTAACACCATTTCTTGTTTATCAAAAACATGCATGATTTTCATCTTGTATTGATTACTATAGGAATTACTTTGGGTGGTAACCTATTGGGTTTTGGCTCACACCCTAATTACACCCCTTGGGTGTAATTAGACTTGATCTTCTTTGACGCAGGTAATGGTAAGGCCTTCGGTGATGGCTGTTTGGATTGCTAATTTATTCCCTTGGTGTGATGTTGTGGAGATGGTTTGTGGGTGATAATTCCTTGTCATGTGGAGTCCCTTGGGATATTTTTCTGCTACTTTTATATATCTATGGATATATTTTTTCATGTTTAAACCTATGTGTCCAGTTATGGATTTTTTATATAAGGCATGTTTAATATACTTTTTTTGATTTGTTTTATTGATTCTTTTCGGTTGTAAATGATTTTAAACCCAAGTAAATAGTTCCCAAATCCAAATAAATGATACCTAGGAACTTGTTCCAGCCCGTGGGGATAGGGAATGCCCATCAGGCCTTTCCATGGTCTAAGTTTGGGGCATGTAATGATGGAGACTAGATTCAGTTCATGACAGCTTATGTGTGTTCCAAAAGTCAATGTCTTATACCAATGATAAGATTTCATGATTCATGTTATTTGATTCCTTTATTATTTATGTATTATTATCTACAAATATTTGTTCCATGACTTATTATTATGATCTTTGTTATAAATGGTGTTGTTTTTTAGTCATTTGAATCATGTATTATACCTTTATTCTCATGTTATTATTATGGGATCATTGAAATCTCCCTTGTTTACCCTTACTAAGAATCTGACCTCAACCGTTTCTTAGGTTTCGTTTCCAAAGGTTATGAAGAATGGTATTAAGTATAATATATCTAAAAGACTGATAGTTTTTTTAAATAATTTGGGGATGATTCATATATTTTATAAGCCAGTTGTTTAAGTTTCCATGTATCCAAAGATACTAGAATGAAAGGATTTTGGGATGGATCAGAATTTTATGTAATGAATATTCATCTATTAAGATATAAAATAGTTGTCTAAAAATTTTAGGTCATTATATTTGTTATCAAGATATGTTTTAGTTAAAAATTTAAAACTAGTATGAGAAAAAATTAGTAATAAACCTGGGGGTAAGTCTATGTGTAGGATAGAATCCTAATATTTTGCTAATGATAATTAATGAACTGGGTAAAACTGAAGGTTCATAAAAGGTGCCATGATTTATACATTTAGTAAATCATCATTCTAGATTATGTAATTTCCCCAAATTAATATTTTTCTCAAACTAATATTCTTCAGTTCAATCAATGGATGGAATAAGTAGAAACCGTGTTAACAATAAATATGTTAGAAAATGAAATGACAGTTTTTCTGAGAAATTGAATGTTATGAGAGTTGGAATGAAAAATATTTTTTCTATGTTCACACAAAATTATCAACCTATTAATCAATATGATATTAAATGAATGTGAATCTGTCAACAACATTCTGTTGAGTCCTTAATGTGGCAACATCCACCTTTTTTTATTGTCCCATTGATATACTAGTCATTTAGAAATAGATCAATACAATTTAAATGATATTTTCAATTATTAAATTCTCTAAAAATGAGAATTTAATCATAGATTTTTATTATTTATAAAGTAAAGTATATCAATTTTGAAATATTATCAGGAAAATATGAGAATATAAAGAGATTCAATCTATGGAGTGGGATAAATTTAAAATATTATTTATGAAATTTTACATTCCTTGTATTATTCCTACAAAAATTGAGAAACAATTCCATGAGTTAAAGAATACGGATGATGGATCTTTTGGTAAATATAATGTAAATTTCCCAAGACACGTGGTGTTTGTTTCTAGAATTATCCAAAAACCAAAAATTATGGTTGATTGATACTTTTATTGGTTTGAAACCAATATTACAAAGGGTTTTATACATAAGGGAATTCACTTGCTATGAATAATTTTTTTAGTGATAACTCAAGTTGTTTTTGGGGATTGATTTTATACTTAAATATCATGGTTTTGATATGAAAATAAAAATATAATTCAAAGGTAATTCTAAAAACCATAGAGTTAAAAAGATGATCTTTCCTTTATTCATGATGCGTGAAAGAAAAAAGGGGGGACATTATCATAAGGGAATTGGAAACTGATTCATGTGTGGAACGGAAGGTCATTTATAAATCCAATTCCAAACTCAAATAGAGATGTTATATAATGATGTGAATAAAGAAAAATCTACATGAAATTCATGCTGAAAAATCAATTATTTTAAAATAACAATATTAGAAGAATTCTGGTAACCAGTTCCCAAATCCAATGGTCAATGATGATGTCGACATCAAAAAACTATTAATCCTTGAGACAAAGGAAAATCCCATGAAATCAATATTTATAATGATGGGTATGATAACAATGTGTGAATAGTACAATCACCATCCACTGTAGGGATAATAATGTATTATTGTATTTTAGATCTATCTAATCTTTAAATTTAAATAATTTTAATTAGTATCAGAGTACCAACTCACAATATTAGATGTTTATTGAGTAGTAAAAACCCATAATGGTTCTACTATCTCATCCAAATTCTATGATTCTTCACAGATTGGTATTTGTGGGAATGTGTTTCCAATAAATATTATCATTCATTCTCTTGTTAAATTTGTGGATATTTTGGGCATGAAATTTCATTCCCTACATAAAGACCAAATCAATTTCTAAGGAAGGTTCTTACGTTTGATATTCCATACCAACCTAGGATATACTATTAATGTGATGAAAAAAATTAACTTCTAATTGAAATTACATCCATAATATCGGTTATGATTCCAATAAAAATTGGTGTCCATAATATTTGGTTGGGTATAAAATCCACATACAAGATACGATTATTGTAGGATAGTTTATTGATTCTTTCTGAAAGATTTTATTAGTCTTCTTCCAAACTGTGAAGTTGAGTTTTCAATAGAATCTATTTCGAAGACTACCTATAGAATGCCACAGATTGTGTTGCAATAATTGAAGAATAAACTCTATAATAATCTTTACATGAGAATCATTTATCCACGTAAATTATCTTTGGGTGAACATGTTTTATTTTTTAGGAAGAAAGATGGATCAATGAAACTTTGAATTTATTATAGTGAACATAATGTGATCACTATAAATAATAATTATCATCTACCTTTTATTGATGTATTTTTTTGATCAACTTAGTAGAGATCAATACTTTTATGATATTGACTTTTGTTATGGATATCATAAATTGAGGCTTAATAAAGAGTATATTCCCTTGAGAACATTTTATACATGGTACGTGCATAAATAATTTATAGTGAATACATTTGGTCTTACTAATTTCCTTGATATCTTTATGGATTTAATGTATATGGTATTTAGATATTCACCAGTTTATTTTTCAATAGTATTTATTTATGATTTGATAATTTATTCCAAGTGTAAAGAAGATCATGAAGATTATTTGAGAATTGTATTAAAGACCGTAAGGAAATATAAGCTTTATCTAAAAAATACAAAATGAAAATTTTGGCTTCATAAAGTTCCATATATGGGTTATAGAATCTCAAATGATGGTATATCAACAGACCCTTCAAATATAGATATAATTAAAAATAATCGAATACCAACCACTATGAATGAGTTCTATAGTTTTCTTGGTTTGGATGGACATTATCAGTGTGTTGTGGAGAGTTTTCAACAACTACCAAATCTACTCACCATGTTAACTCAATAGGAATACAAATTCCTTTGGATAAATTAATGTGATGAAATTTTTATTGAACTGAAGAGAAGGCTGGTTAGTATACCTATTCTTATAATACCATGTAGTGAAAAAGGGATTGTAATCTATAAGGATGAATCCAAAAAATGTTTTGGATTTTTATTTAGGAGATAAAATATAATTATAGATTATTCCTCACAATAGTTGAAGGTCTATGATGAACAAACTTTATAAGTTCATGGGAAAATGATTAATTTTTTTTGAACCTATTCATTCTCAATCTGATGGATCAATAAAGCGTAAAATTTTGACATTAGATGATATCATTCAATATTTATCCTTATATTATAAGGGAATTTGATATAAAAATATTTCATTAGTTTAATTTTCTTATAATAATACTATTAATTCAAGAATGTAGATGGAATATTTTGAGGCATTATATAGAAAATTGTTTTGAATTATTACATGTTGGGATGAAGTTCATGAGAAGAAATTTTTTGGACCAGAATTGTTATAAGAGATGGTTAATAATGTATATATGATTCAACAACACATGATTATAATATTTATGGGGGATAATACATATAAAGATGAAAAGAGGAAAGATGTTTCATTTGAGGTAGGAAATCATGTTTTTTTAATGTATCTCCATGGAAAAGTGTTATGCATTTTAATAAAAAAGAAAATTAACTATGTGGATCATTGGAACATATGAAATTATAGATAATGTTGGATTAATTGTTTTCATAGTGTCTTTATAACTATGTTTATATTAAGTACATTATGTACTTTATATTTTATTATTATAGATATATGTGCATGACACATCTCTGTTTTGATCATTAAGGTTGTGTTGTTAGAAGAGAGTATTTATTTTTATGAAAGTATAATTCATATAATAAATATTAGATATTAAGAACTATAAAATATTGGTATTCAATACATAAATTGTTTCTATAATAATCACGTGATTTTGGAAGTCCCAGGGGAATCAGAAAATGCTTTGAGGTAGAAATACCCACACTTGTTTAAGTGATAATTAAAATTACAAGGATACATTTTACTAAATGAGGAATAATGTGAAAACCCAGTTATTACTAGAAATAAATAGATATTATTATTCATACGTATTAATTTATGGATTGATATTCATCATAGTTTTGTAAAATAATATACAAAAGTATTTAGTTGAGGGAGAAATTGTTTTATATAACTAAATTATCTTTCCATGAATTACATGGTTTTATTTAAAAGATAAATTTATTGCTTATATAAATTGAATTCTTTAAAAAGTAATAATTTTTTTGAATAAAAATATCAAATATATCTTCTGATGAATGTTTTTTATTTTTATGAAGCGATTCAATTTTCAGTGAATAGTGAAAATTACCTATTTTCTATAAAATGTCATTTATTTTCACTCAATAAACTAATTTTTTTGTAGTATTATGTTTTTAATTGGTTTTAAAGTAATATATGATCTATTTTATTAAAATAATTTAAATAATTACATTTTAATCCAAATTATTTTTTATTTTTTGTATAAGTTCAATATTTAGCTTAAAAACACAAATTTCAAGAAAACCCTTTTCATTGTATTTTACTCATTTATATTATAGTTTATCCATAAAATTTTAGATATTGAATCAAAAAGAATTATTTCATATTTTAAATCATGAGGATAACTTTTTTAAATATGTCCCTTTTATTTTTATTCATTATTAATAATAACCATAGTAAATATTTGTCACATCGGATATGGTAAACCAGGTAAAAAAGTTAAAACTATGAGACAAGTCCTACAAATAACCAATACACTTGTATTAACTTTGTTAGATATGTTATTTTATACCTATACCTAAATTTTATGAAAATTCAATATTCCCACATTATTTTTATAATCAATTTAATATGATTTTAAGAAAACAATAAAAATTAAATTTCACTCTCTTTGTCTTAATATCTATACTATTTTTATAGGTCTATAAAGAAGTTAGGTTTGGTTATAAAAGTTTTTTTGATTTATGAATGATATTTTTTATAATGTTAATTTATTTAAAATCTTCAGTAATGGAATAATTAACGTACGTGATTACAGAACACAAACACAATGTATGTTCAAGAAATAGTAAAATCAGGTTAGTTATTTTAAAAAACATTAAATGTTATAAAATTTGGATGAATTTTTGTGTTATATTAATTTTTATATGAATATAACATATCAGTGATGTGTTAAAATTTTATATTTGAATTAAATTCTAATTTAGATCACATTTATGTCAAACTATATGAACAGTCTTGGGAATTAATTTCAATTTATATTTTGTTAAATAATATTTTATTTAACGATTGAAAATTTATAAAAATATAATCTTTTGAAAAAATAACGGTATATAGTCTATAATATCATCTTTGATTTAATTATGGTTCAATTTTTTATTTATAATATCATTTTTGACGCCAATAGAGTAAAAAATATTGATATCATGATAATTATTAAATGGGTTATCAGGGGTTTAAACTAAAATATAAGGGTAAAACATCTACTAAACATGTAAAAAAATTATTGTATTAGAGAATATTTAATCTTCCTCAACCAATATTTTAAATATTTTAAATTTTCAACACATTAAAAAGAAATATTATTTATATTAATTTAATAATTTATGAAATTTGATGGGTGAATCTCCCATCCCTTATAAAAGGGATACCCCTATACTCCCCTCCATAAACATTTTTAGCACTCTAGTTTTACAAATACCAACCCAAGACTCTACCAAGAATCCCTACATACATCTTTGATATCATGGTATCACCAAAAACCCAATCCTAAAAGTATTAAGGTGTCGAATATATTGGTTTTTTGAGGAGAAGTTATAAGTCAAAAAGACCTATTTTTAGTTCATTTATTCTTTTACCACTTTAAAATATTATTTTACCATAATGAGATACCAAAATTAGTATATTCCATATCATTACATTATATTATGATTTTGTTTTAACTTTTTTCTGTATCCTTTTCCATCTTATGATAAAAGGATAAATCACTAATGCATACTTGTTGACTACCACCTCCATAAAGGGATGTGTTTCGTTATTATTACTAAATCATATATATGGTTATAATGTTTGAAAAAAATGAATATATAAGATATTTATAACTTAATTATGATTTTTAAATATCAGATATTACTTACCTTCTAACTTATTCCATCTATTGGAAATTAATAATATCTTTCATGCGTATATTTGGAAAACCACCTCCACAAAGAGATGAAACTAATTCTTATTTTTCACCTTTTAAGGGAAGTCATATATGAAACCCATTTATTTTAAAATAACACTTTGTTCAAGAGAATACAAAACCTGGAATATTGAATTTAAATAAACCATACAATATTATTATTTATATATGATCGATATAACATAACTATTGAGTAGAAAATTATGAATATGAGTAACAAAATTATGAATTATATATTTAATTATTATACTTAATATAAAATTTTTAATTCTAATTATCTTATGAATAATGTTTTATTAAATTATATTTCTTCTTTAAATTTTTTTTTCTCAAAAACATATTTATTGTCTTTTGTGAGTTAAAATTATAATTAATTACTTCCACTTTTAGAAATTTTATTTTTGAATAATGATATAATTTTTTAAATTAAAATATCAAAATTACCCATGGGTGAAATTTTTAGATTTTTTAAAATATTTATTTTTCAGTGTATAGTGAAAAATACTTTTTTGGAAAAAATTCCTTTTATTTTCATTTAAAAGTCCCACTATGACATGAAATTTATATTTTATCAAGGTAAACCTCCTTTATTTAGAAAAATATAATTAATTACATATTAATGTACATTAACCTTGATTTTTGGGACAGGATCATTTTTGTTCTTAAAAAACATTTTTCTAAAAACTGTTCTTCCTTGAATTTTATTTGTTTATATTCAAATTAATTTATATCACTTATAGGAATTAAATTTTATTAAATGGACATAATTTTTATATTTAGTAAGTATGATTTATCTTATTATGAATATATTATGATTTTTTTTCTTTTTTCAGGTTTATCCCTCTTTTATGTTCTGATAAACCTTTATGTATGAGTTCTTTTTTGTTTTAACATATTTTGTTGATCCCTATTCTTGGTGGGTTTATTATTAGAGGAAAAAATATTTTAAAGACCTGAAATTTTTTTTTATTAATTATATAAATTATTTCCCTTTTTATCTCATTATTTTTGAGTTAAACCATGATTGGGTGCTGTCCAAAAGGCTTGATAAATCATTATGATTGTTAAGTGAGATTTTTGGAAACAAGTAGCAAAAAGGAGGTACTACACACAACTAAAAAAAGACCACACCATAGAGGCCATGACAATGTTTTATCATGGGTGGATACAGTATTTTTTGGTTTTTAGTTTAGGTTGAACCAAAGAGGAAGTACAATATTCCATAGTGTCTCAGGGTTGCACCACAACAATTTTAGTGGAGGTTAGGCAGCGTTTTGGTAGCTTAGTCCTTGATGATGTGGAATTTCCATGTTAGTTTAATCTTGCAAGAATAGCAATCAGGGATTTGCCGTTATGACTTTATTAATAGGATGTTATGGAATTGAAATTGGGAATCCATTATAGTTGTTATAATGGTATGTTGTGAGGGGTTACTCATTGGGAATAAACCTTCAAAGACACACTGATTATACTAACTCACCCCTCACCCATTTAGAATTATTACAGAACCCAAAGATTATTCAGAAGAAACCCTATAGTGTATTACTATTTCCAAACCCAATTTTTTTAATACCCAGTGTTGTCCTTACTATATTATTTTCCATTATGATGCATTAGAGCACACTACAACCCAATTAAAGGCTATAGTATCCCTCACTACACTGAGGAGGTCATTCCACACATTATAATTCCTTTTCCTATACTTGTGGTCTTTGAATTTCCACAAAACATATAACGGTTAA
The DNA here is from genome assembly GCA_963277665.1 of Viscum album. Lineage (NCBI taxonomy): Eukaryota > Viridiplantae > Streptophyta > Magnoliopsida > Santalales > Viscaceae > Viscum > Viscum album. The sequence continues at coordinate 491,295,619 of OY728122.1, forward strand.
GCACCATGGTACACCCCATTATATACTAGAGTGTCTATATCCCATACTATGGTGGTTATTAGCATGCCTCCATGCCCCAACCCATGCCTTTCAATGTGTTCCTCCAATTGTTTTCCAAAACCTTTTGGTTTGCCTAATGATCGACCTTGAGAGTCCTTGTCATGCAATATTTTTTCCAGTTGGTGGAATAACATGGTTCTGGTGGGTAACTATATACATCCCCTTTTAACCATAATAATTATCTATTGAATCATGACATTTTGGTCCTAGAGTTTCAAGGGAATGGAGAAGGAACCAAACAATACCATGAACATCGAGAGTTTTTTCGCATCTTCTCCACTAATGAGGTAGGTGGTGTAACATAACTTTCTTTTCTCAATTTCAATTTCTTATAGTATGTTAAATCACTATGTTTTTGGTTTAATTCCATGAACATGAAAAAAATAATTGTTTAACTCACTTTATAATGAGTTTCCCATGCTTAGACCTACCAAAGAGACCCTTAAGATCCATTGGTATTTAGACTGGGCTTGCATCCACTCAGTAGGTGAGGCTATCCATAGAATCATAATGTACCAGCTATTTTTATAATACTAACTCTCACTTATCAATGTGAGTTTTTGGATGAATATTATAAATTGGAATAGTAAGCGAATTGTGCTAATTTATTGAAATAAATTCTTATTGAATAAAACAACTATATGGAAATATAATTGATTTATCATGGTGAAACAATGATAAGAGGATATATATATATATATTTGAAATTTATTTATTTTTGGACTAATTTGAGATGGAACAAAATGTTTTGTAATATATTTTAAAATTAGGAACCTATCTGTACTGAATAAAAAAGGCTAAATAAATGGTAATTGGGAGAATTGACCTTTATGGTGTATTATGAAATGTCTAAAATGATGGGAACAAGTTTAGGTGTTTTGAAAACGTAATGTTATGTATTGATATGAAAATATTGGGATTGATTCATGAGGGTGAGATTTTACTTGACTTGTTGAACTTCTGTCTTAATAGGAATTATACTTGTTTTTGTTGATTTAGAGCACCATTAGTGGTGTCTAATGGAAAAATTTGTGGTAACATTCATGCTTGATGGTAAGATTCATTGTGTTCAAATTCACCATAAGGTAAGATTCATGGGATACATTTTGTGTGATTCATCCTTGAAAGAGAATATTCCACAGACATCAGCAACCCATATTATTGTAGGAGGATCTATCCCTAGAAAGATATTTCAAACAAGGTTTCAAAACAAGTTTAGTAGGCCCAGTTATTTCAATAATGAACTTGTGGGGAAGTGAGTATATTTCATGACAAATAATATTTTTTGAATTAATACTTTTATTTTATCCCTTTTTTCATAATCTATTTATTCAGGCATGATTATTTTAGACATGGAGGCATCGACCACGTAAGTTATACTAACACCCTATTAGAGACACTACTTGGTACTTGAACAAATATCATGTATTCATGTATGGACAATATGAAAGGGACTATTTGTGCATTATTTCTTTTTTGTATGGGATGAATCTTAGATATGGGACCAAAATGGGGTTCTAGAATGGGGTTTTTATGTATTTTAAGATCTGTATAGTCTTTTATTTGATTAAATTTCATCATGAAAAGTAGTTACAATTCATCTGGACATTATATGATTATATTAACATTGGATTGATTTATTTTTCATTTATTCAATTTTGGACTCATGGTTTATTATTTAGATTTTTTCTTACTATTTATACTACTATATTATTATTTTCTAATATTAATATAACACTATAAAAGAGAGTATAGTCTCCACACTACAATCCTTACACCCTCCCAGGTAGTTGGAAGACTTTGGAATATTAGGAGGTGAACTTTAGGTCACATAACTAACCAAACAGGTCATCTGAGTGAGTTCTAGGCTAGGGATCATACAAAGTGGTATCTAATCCATGTTTTTTTAATGTTGCATTAATTTTTGGGAAATTATAGAGGAGACTAAGATGTTTTGATGCTTGGTAGTGAGACCATTTATGGGAGTAACTAACCCATGTATGAGGAAAGACAATTTTACATGGATTAGATTACTATTTATGTTTTTATTTAGTTATAGATGATGTTATTTCACCTTGGGTGATTTAATTATTGGGTAATTTCACAGTTCATTGAGATTTTTAATCACTGTCTATTATTTCATGATATTACTATTCAAGAATTATGATAGGAACACTTTCAAATATATTTACATTCATTTTTCATGATAAGAACATATTTATTGTATGTGACATAATTTCCATATGATCTATGAAAAGAAAACCATTGATTTACCTAATTTAAAGAAATGAAATAAAATGTTATTTTATGAAAAATCACATGTTAATCAAAGTACTTAGGATTATTAAGCCATTGGTCGTCAGTTTTTCTCACCTATTTAAATTGGTCATGTTGGGAATCCAATTTTATAAGGTGTGTGATAAACGTTATAGATAAAATGATGCAACATTGTCTTTAGAACAAGTATCCACAGAGTAGAAATTATTGTGTTCCTATTTCATTTGAGTTAGAATTTATTACAGATCCAAAGAATCATATGGATGATCTACTCGATGATAGTTTTTGTAGTGTCATGTTATCCATAGAAAAGGATTCCATTTTCACCATACTATCAATATATGAGATGATAAGAGAGTTCCAACTCTAGTATCCATCTATGCTCACTAGGTAGGGAGGCCCCCAAGAAGTTGAGTTCTATATTGTGTTAGTAAAATGATATTCAAGCACCTCAAGACTCCCCAATAAATAAGGGTTAATCATTTTTATTACATTCTTCATGGAACATCCAGGTTTGGGTATGACATTCTAGAAAAATACAGGAAGCCATCCGAGTTATCATAGTAGTAAATCAAGTAAAATTTCTTGAGACACATCTGTCGAGAAATATTGAAGGATGATATGGATCGTGATTTCATAAACATTAAATATTATGGTATGTTAGTGGTAGGCTATTTTGGACATTCCACAAACCTATATTTTTTCACTCCATCCTTGGTAGATGATTATGTTGTTAGAGAAATACATTTCCAGGATGATATTTTCTAGGAGATAAGGTCACTACAATACATCTTCTTCCTAATCACCTTTGAAGATGTGATGAATAAGGTTCTCATCATAGAAGTGGACCTATAAGTGGCCACAAGTGGTGCCCAGGTAGTTTCAAAATGATGATATAGGAACTATTCTTATGGTGGAAAGCAGAACTACTGTGATAGTAATCACCAATGTAGCATTCGATAGAGAATCCTGGGAAGTTAGAATCCATCTTCAAACCATAATACATTTTAGTAGTTTCATTTGGAAAATCTAAGCAAAAAAATCTAGTAGTTTCATCACCCCATAGTGGAGTTTCATATTTGAGGTGGTTTGGGATATATGATGAACTTATACAGGAACCATCGATATTAGGGGAATGGAAGAGGGTCAATATTGGTACCTAAGTCTAGGAATGAGTCATCTAACCCCAATAGACTTGTAGATATAGTTCCACCAAACATTCATTATGAGATTTTTGATGTGGTATCCCAATGTAGGAGTGAAATTACTATCCATAGGAACATCTTATGGGATTTATATAAGAGCCTAAATAAGAGGGATGTGTAAGCGGCATGCTATAAAGTTTTCCCTATGCAGTCAGGGTGTAGGAACTTATACCTTCAGAAGAATAATTTTTATATCTATTATCATTCATTCATTTTGTATGATAAAATATAATGACCTTTATTTATTCATATCAATTTAATTTTGTGGGGTTTTTATTGGAGAGTGTGGATGTCGTTATTACCAATGATAAACCATTGGTAGTGTAGTAAGAGGATAACAAATGTTGCAAGGAGTGTTCTCTTGAAATTGGAGGATACCATTTCTTTTGGGTGATGTTTTTGAATGAAATTATAGGTTTATATTTTATTCTGGGTATGTAATGAAAATTTATATACCAAAATCATTTCAAATGTTTTTGGAAGAGAGATACATTTTTATCACAATTTGGGGGCAGCTATACTAACCATGAAGAGTGGGATATTCAGGTCGGTATTATAAGAAAAATTAAATTAATATTGAATTTTCACATGAATTAGATATAAATTATTGATCTGGATGCCCGAAGAATTTCATAGGTTACTTTTCCTCCAGTGGTAAACCATTTTTAGGATGTCTTTCCTAAATAGTTCTCTAGTTTAAAAATAGATTGGTAGTTCAAGTTCATGATTGAGTTGGAATTGAGAGGTTAACCAATTTCAGTCTCCCCATACAGAATGGAAACATAAGGAATTCACGTGTTGAAGGTTTTGTCAGATGATCTAGAAGATAAAGTATTTATATGACCTACTACATCCTCTAGGGTTTATACTTTGATTTTTTTCCCAAAATATTTATGGGACTTTGTGATTATGTATGGACTATCAGAGACTGATCCAGATGATGTTCAAAATCTATATCCCCTTCCATGCATTGATGATCCCTTTAATTAGCTAAGAGGTTCCATGATCTTCTCTAATATCGACATGATGTCAGGATAACATCATTTGAAGGTGATACAATTAGATATTGGCAATACTTCTATTAAGAGTAATAATTCCTTGTATTTTTTCATAGTGATAATATTTAGTCTGATGAACAAACCATTATTTTTCATAGTCTTAATGAAATAGTTTTTTCATCTGTTCATAGTTTAGTTTGTGGTAATTTTTTAAATGAAATATTGGGGTAATTCTAGTCAACAGACAATCATTCCCAAAATCATGGCATCATTTTGAGTACATTGAGAGAGAATTGACATTACTCAAAGCTCTCTAAATATATTTATTGGATGAATAATTCACTTTTTGGTCCATGTTATTTATGATTACTGAGTGTTAATAGAAAAAGAGAGGTTTAGTGTCATTATATCTTGGGAATGACCCATGAATGTCTTTGATATTGAAATATTTCTACACTTATCTGTTTATTATCACCATTTCATTTTATACTTCTCCCATTCAGCATCACCGATGTCTGGTCTGACCAGGAAAGGTGTAATTTTTATTTGTTCAAATAATTATGAGATACCTTTTTAGGGGTTTATAATAAGGTAAAACTCACCAATAATTATCAACATACATATTTTGGGTAAGTCATATACCATATACTGTGTAAAATAAGGAATTATTCTAGAATAAGTTTTTAAGATGGAGGACTGAGTGGGTTTTTATGGATCCAAATAGTAGTGAACACATGAGTTGAATTACCCTATCCAAGATCATGACTTATTTATATTACTAAAATACCTAAAATACTAGAGAAAATATCTATTAGGAATGTGGCCGGTGGTGTGCATGGAAAACTAGAGCCCCAAGATCTTTTTTTATCAGTGAGTCTTGTACCTTCAGTAGGGGAAGTATTTTATGTATCTACAGTCCTTCAACATCAAGATGGATTACACTCAAATAAAGGGAAATATTTTCATTGATTTATTCATATATAAAAAAAAGATACAGTCAATGATCTATTCATTGAATGATTGGATGGTAATGGAACACTTTGAAAAGATGAATTTTGATTTCCAAAAGTCCAAGGTATGAGTAGATCTGACTATGACATCTGTTATAAGTACTCTTTTGGACTTGGGTTTAGATAGAGTATTTATATAATACAGAGGGATTAGATATATGTGATGATTTATATGGTGGGGGATCCTCCATTAGGATAGTATCCTGGAAAGGGAGACATTCTAATTTTTCCTGGCCTTTGTGTGGGTTCCTACAGGCTTATATAAATATCTGAGGAGGGAGTTCGATATATTAAATGGCCGGTACACCTAGTTATTTTGGATCTATATCATAATCTCCATAGATAGTACTTGTGGAAATGTATGAAATAAGAGATTAAGGGATTTGTGGAGGGATGATTCACCTATAAATAGGTGAAGTCCATGAATTATAGGCATTCTATATTTTTATATCCACTACCCATTTGAGAATGGAAGTTGGAAGATTTAACTTCAGATTTAATGACAGTATTACCCAGTACACCGCACATGAATGATAAAATATGTGTGATCATGAATTTCTTGATTAAGGTGTCATTCTTTATACCTAATTGTGAAACCATCAATTTTGATGATATATATACACTATATAGACAAAAAATAGTTAAGAGGCATGTTTTTTTGAAGGGTATCATTCAAATAAAGATCCTCATTTTACTTCTTGGTTATGGAAAGTAATTCAAAAGGTGGTGGTATCAGAAGTTATTATGATTAAACACTATCATCCCCACACATATGGTGAATATTAATAAATGATATACATTATATAATATATGTTATGATTCTATGTTCAAGACATCAACTATTCTTGGGAGATTCAATTTTCAATCATAGAGTTCAACTATAATAAAAACTTCTAGGAATTGATATATAGGGATCATTTGGATGTTTTTAAAATGAAGACCATTTAATCAACCTCTTAACTAGTTAGAGGTTGGTGTTTATGATCTTCTTGGATCTAGAATCTTGTAGGGGATGTCTAGGTTGGTTTAGTTGACCAAAAAAGTGGTAGGTGACCTTGCAGAGTAGGCATAAATTGAATGTTGACCATTAGAGACTGCCTCTGGGGTTTTAGGTTGGTCATCGTGATTACATTTAAGTGTCCCTAGGCATGGGAAACACCATATTAGGAAACAAGGGAATCTAGAACCCATGTTTGTCGATCCATTCAAGATATTGAAAATGGTTGGTCTAGTGGTTCACCATTTGACCCTTCTATGGAGCTAAAAGTCCATGGATGATGCATTTCACATGTCACAACATTAGAGATATCACCCAATCCCATCTCATGTGATATAAGTTGATGAATTGAAGATGGAAGATGATCTATCCTTTTAGTAGTATCTGATTTGGATTATAGACCATAGTGAGAACATTATATAGGGAAAGACTGAAGCCAATTGAGATTTCTATCATAGATTGGACATGTGCAAGAGGATATCTAGGAGAGGGAATATGATATATAGGTATGGTGTCTATACCTTTTCACTAATACCCATCATGATTCCTTGGATCACATTTTAGGGACAAGATGTTATATGCTGGGGAGGTTGTAAGATCCCATTATTTTCCCTATGTCTCCCAATTTTTTGTCACTATAAACCAATTTGAAATTTCTATTTTTGGATTGAATTGTGGTTGTATAACCTTAGTCCTAACGATTCTGTTCTGGAAAGAAGAAAGAATTATACCACCCCCAATATTTTTTAATTAAATGGAATCCTGGTTTTACTTCTTCATAATTTTTTAGTTAATCCATCGTTGGGAGATGGAATGAGGTCTTATAAAATTCTTCATTGGATTAATTTGGAATTTTTGAAATATGATTCCAAATAGGGAGGTTCTACACTACAGTGAACATGACCACACAATAGAGGAATTGGATGCATTCTATCATGGGTGGCTCCATCATTCTATGGTGTGGTGTTGATGAATTGTGATAAGGGATGTCAGATGCTTTGTAGAGACTCAAGTTTTCACCAAAACCATTCCCATAGAGGGTAGGATGCACTATGGTATCTTACACCACTCTGTACTGGATTCTCTATGTCCGTTTTTTCAATGAATCATTTTTCAGTCTTTAGTTATTATGCCTTCATTAATAGTATATTAAATAATTTTAATGGGGAATTAGTTTTAGATTTTATGTTGGTGTATTAGGATGGGTTCCTCACACAGAATGAACCTTTAGAGACCATATGATTCTACCAGCTCCTCTCAACCTCCATTGAACATCATTATAGAACTCTAAGACCCTATAAAGTCACTATCCTCCCTAGTTCTCTCCCCTATTTGATAGATATGCATTCCAAGTATATCAAACATTATATTATTTTCCCAGAGGCTAGAGTGGTTTATTCCAAAACCCAATTATTTTCCATAGTATTCCAAATAGTGCTATTAATTTCATTCTCTATGTTTCAATACCGTTCTATATGGCCATGGTTTTTAAGATAAAAACGCAACAACTATCAGTTTTGTATCATGGTTTCCCTGTTTTATATTATGGTATCCGTTTCTTATGTAATGGGGGTTTCTAGAACAGATCCATTACATATCCATTTCCTTGCAACATAGACCCACCCAATTTTTCTGAAACATTATGGTGAATAAGACAATTGATGTTGAGATCCCTAGATATAGAATATCATTTCAAATATATTTGTGAGCATTGTTCAAGTGGTGATGTTTGACTTTCCTCTTAAAAATATAAGAAATATATACTGGGTCATGGTCTTATATTCCAAGAGTTTTAATGGATGAGGTAAGGAACAGAACACTAACATGTATATCTGATGTTTTTCTAAATATTCTCCTCTTTTGAGGTAGGTGGTCAAGAACAAATCCCTTTGTTATATTTCAAATTATTCTGGTACATGAACTAACCATGATAACTCCAAAATAATGTGAAGGTGACAGAAATAATTTCATTAATCACTATCAAGAGAGTTTCTAAAGATTAGACCTTCCATTTAATAACATTAGATCCATTGATGTTGAGACCAGGATTTTAACCACCATTGAGTTGAGCCTACAGATGAAATCATAATAAACTATTTGTTTTGATAATGTAGATTTTAGATTAAAAGTGATATTTTTTTTGGATTAATATTATAAATTTGAATAGCATCTAACTTTTTTATTTCATGAAATAGAATCAGATATAATAAAAAGTATATATTGGCATATAATCATGTTGGGAAGCTGAAAAGATGAGAAGTGTATATATATTGGAATGTTAATGGATTTTTGGAAAATGTAGATGGATACAAAAGTGTTGTAATTGATTTTAAAATTGGGAATCGAGATTTAATGATACTAAAAGGATATACAAATTGTAATTGGATTAATAAAAAACTAAGGTTTAGAATGACATGTTTGATATTCTTGGAAGATGGTTATATTTTTTTCATTCATTACATTCGTTCTTGATTTGACACTTTTGTGATTGATTAGAGAGAGTGGGAATTTACATGAATTGTTGAGTTGTTTTCTAAATATGACTTATGCCTATGTTTGGTGATTTAGAGCAGCATAATTTATGTTTTATGGTATGGTTTATGGTTACATTCCCACCTGAGGGTAAGATGCATGGTGATTAACACCACCTGAGGATTAGATGATTGAGACTCTAAATACCTAATGATAAGCTATATAGTCACTAGATTTCTGAGGTAAATACTTATGATAGCCCCATGGTAGGGATAGTTTTTTCATAATATGTTATGTGTGATTAATCCTTAGTAGGATAATATTCCAATAACTTTAGGAATCCATCCTAATAATAGAGGATCCGCCCCTAGATAGAGATATCTAACATCATGTCGATGTAGGTTTGGATGGAACCAAATTTCATGTCACAAATCAAGGTTATATGACTTTACTTCCTTCAAAATATTAATTTTTCAAATTAATAAAACTATTTAATTGATTATTTGTATTCACTATATATTCACAATTTATTTTTTAGACATGGTGGTTTTGACATCCTACGTTTTACTCACACCATATTCGGGATATCGTTTGGTACTCGAACAAACGTCATGGATGCATTTTTATAAAATGGGAAGTGTCCTTGTGGTTGATTATTTCTTGTGATATGGTTTGTAGATTAGATAATGGATTGAAATTTTGTTCAAGAAAAGGGTATTTAGAGTATTTTATAGTGTCTTCTAGTATTTTTTTAAAATTTAGTATGAAATTTAGTTATATATCAGATAAACATTACATGATTATTTTATTATTATATTGGTTAATTTATTCTCTGTTCTTATATGTTTACATGTTTTATTTTTTACATTTTTATTCTATTTCCACTACTAGGTTTTTAATTTTATATGTTACTACAACTATATATGTGAGGGTATAGTATACCTACTGTAATTCTTTCAAAATCAATACTATTTTCCAGCCTATAGCATGCGTGGAGGAACCCCAAATCTCACACAACTAATCAGCTCATTCATGTGAGGTAGTACTATTCTAGGGACATTATATAGATTTTTCTAATGAAGATAAAATTTTGTTGAATATTAAGAAAATACAGTTTTTATGAATTGAAATATCTTTTATGATATCTCAAAGTCAAAAATGAGATATATGCAATTATGAATATGATAAAAATAATGTTATTGATAAGTGGAATATCATTGGAATAATATTCCCAATCATATATACATGGATAACTAATTTTATCTTTTATTCCTGATTCATCCATTGCACTCATTTTGACTCATTAAAATGGGGATTAACTTTTGAAAACCTTGTTTATAGTGTATCATTTTTAAAACAATTCCATTATTATTTCTTCGTTGAATAGGGTTTGAAAAACAATGTGTCCTAATGCATTATGATGAAATTGTTTTTTCATTGAATAGATTTAGGTTTGGATCACTATTTTTGGCTCATCAGGAAATATTGTGTAGAATGAGTTTCCCTTAATGAATTTACATTTTCACCATTCCCTAAAACAACTAATGGATCCCCCATCAGTAGCTGGGTACATACCTACATTCCAAATTCCTGGATTCATCTCTGTTTTTAGGCATAATGACTATTAGGGACTCACATTGGTCAAGATGATGGGAGGTTGGGCTCATCCCATACATTTGGGGGAAATTGTTTCCTACTATGGGAATATCTTATTGATTTAAGAATTGTTCTTGAATATCTTCTTAATATTGATACAAGACTGGTTACCCTAAATAATGGATTATGGGTTAATTTCTTCTTTAGTGAATCCATCTATAAGAGTTTAAGGATCGTTTTTCATTCTCTGGTAAGAGGATGTTGCTTATATGATAAAACCATATAACCACGTTTTTCAGAAAATTACCCCAATTGAGGTGGAGATAAATATTCCAAGGATGAGATTAATCCATCATAAGGTGTTTTATTTATCTTGGTTATTGTATGAATCTAGACCCATGTAGTTTTTTTAACCCATATAGTTTTACATCATACTGAAGGAATTATATGGGTGCTCTAGGAAGCCTTCACAGTTGGGTCATGAATGGAAATTATATGTATCCAATATATAATTAGAATCATATTTTTCAAATTTCATTTCTTTAGGACTTATATAACGGGGTTGTCATGTCATCATAGAGTCACATGATGAAAATATAAAATTTACCCAAACTCCCTAAGCTCATGTGATCCATTATCAGTGTGAGAAAGAAGGGATAGAATGTAACCAATGTTATTGCTTTGAGTAAGAGACTTAGATACTAAGATCACCCTAAATGATAAATATGGAGCTCAAACCTTGGAAAGAGGTAGCCTATGTACCCTGATTATGGGAAGAATCAGATTCATTGTAGTTCACTTTCTATCGGGGCTTACACTGTAAGGATTCCCTTGATATTAAAGATTTATGATGCTAGTGAGGTGTACGTTGCATCCCCCTAAGACCACGTGATCCATGCATTAGGTGAGAAATAAGGGGGATCAGGTGATCAGCCTCATAGAATTTGGGTATGGGAATTGTATATTAAAAAACCCCTTGGGGTGTTTCGCATAGAGATTAGGCCTTAGGAAGGAATCCTTCATATCTCGACTATAGTAGGAATAAGGTTTCATGTAGTTCATATATTCAGGGGCATCCACATTGAGGTTTCCCTATGGCATTTTAGAGGTTTATATGTTAGATGAAATGACAATTAAAACTCCCAAAACCCATGTGATACATGCACGTTTGTGAGAAACAAGGGATAACAACTGATGAATATCATTTCTTTGGACAAGGGACTCATATGCTAGTCCCTCCATGGACGATCAATATAGAGCTCGAACATTGGAGCGATGTGACCTATATATCATAGATGTGTAATGAATTAGGGTCATTGTATTTCCATTTACATCTGAGCATTCACACTTAGGATACCCTATTGATAAAAAATTTCATGTTGTTGATAGACAATACTGTCAAGTCTTGGGAGGCCATGGTGATCAAGCCTACCCATCTGGAAGATGTCACAAGTCCTTGTTGGCACATTCCAGGATCCATCATATGGAATAGATTGACATATATGGAGGGTTTCATGATATTTTGTGTGATATAGCACAGTAGTGCCGTTTTTCTTGGATGAAACCTCTGAGAGACACCATGAAACTTGAATGATAGGTCTGAAGGGAATCATGGGTCTCATATTACTTACCCAGAGGGTGTTGAGGGGACTTGGCTGTCATGTCTATATACTCCCACAGAACTCACCTACAATGAATAGGTGCTATTATATGAGTCAAGAGATGTGTATGATGTATGTATAAAGTCTTGGGTGATAGTACTACAGGGTTTTCATGATCAATGTTGTTCATGTGGAGGAACTCTATGGATCAGTTTGACATGCATGGAGTATTTTTTGTGTTCTAGATAACATACTGAAGTAGTGTAATAAGGTTCGGAATACACATCCTAGTGTTGTAACATGTCTTTTTATTACACATGTGATGTGTGTGAAGGGGCACGATCAGGTAATTCTCTTTATACATCTGCCTCTGATCATGATTTTTACCGTAACATCATAAAAGCCTTTTTTTTCAGGGTTAGTTTCTTTGATTCTTGTGTGATTTGGAGGACATGCAGAATGTTATTAGCATTTCCTCTCAAAATCCCTTCACGTGATCTATAAGTGATCACATAAAGCACCTTATATCCATCCCCTGACTACTCCAGGTACCTATGGTATACTACATGACAAAAAATTTCTAATCGCAAGATCAATTTCCTCTATAAGTTCATAGAAATTGAGAGTCGAATACTACAGAGCATGGGATAACAGTTGATCAAAAATACAATTTTATAGTCCCCCCCCCCAAATCCTTTATATGTGTTGGGGGTGAGGAATTTATAGTCATTTTGACCCATGATGCTCACCAATTTTTGCAGTGTATCTTGCACAAGTCCAGGATAGAGTCGGAGATGGGGCATAGTGCCACATGGTTTCATGAGTCTCTTTTATGAAAGAATTGAAGTGTTTCCCTTGATTTTTAGTGATCTTGAGTCTCCTTCTTCAACACATCATTTATTGGATTATTTCTTAATATTAATGAATTTTTCAATTATGCAGCTATGTCTATGTACCTATTTGTAGTTATGATAACATGTCCAAGGGCCTTTGTAAGACTCAAATGCCTGTTTCAAGACACCCATAAGACCTTTAGTGACTGGTCTTGGGGTCCCACAGGACAATGTTATGGGGGTGGGGGGGGGGGGGGGGTGGGGGGTTGGGAGTATCATATTTCTATCAGTGACCGAAAGTACCACTTTCCTCATTCATTTTAATCTCATTGGCCTAATCTAATAAAGGTCGGGAGTCATTTAAGATTTCAAATATGATTCTTAGGGTATTTATTCTATTTGCTGGTGATGCGTCATGTGGCTAATATGGGTCTCATCGGGATGTGTAAACATTTTATGGAAAAATCTATTTGTTCATAAGTAGAGCATTGTGGGGTTTCCTCGACTTGTCTGAGAAATTCCATGCTGTGTGGCTAACAATCTTGGTGTATTTCTTGTGGTGTGGAGGACAAATTTCCATGGACTTGAGACATCCAACATGTCGCACAGGGTGCAAATCACTTGGCCTTTAGAGACCTTGAACCCTTCTTTCCTCCTCCCATTAATCTTCTTAGTTTTATGTGGTTAAGGATTGTAGGTCCTATTAGATTCCCAAAATATCACCATGGGATTTTAATCTTCCAAATGGTGACCTAGAACACGAGCTTGAGGACCACTGGGTGTCTCTTCCTTTAGAATTTCATCCTTATTTATTCTCAATGGTTTTTGGATGGTTTTCAGACATTTAGAAATGATAAACCATGCATCCTAGGGGTGCTCATTCAATTTTCTAGATGGACCTTCATAAGAGCAGGCTTTTTTTTAAAGAGTTCTCTGCAAGACTATCCATAAGCGATGCGCCAGAAATAGGTCCATTTTATGACCTTGAAATGGTCACGTGATCAAAATTCTCTCAGAGAATTCCCAAATCATTGACTATCCCCTAATTCGTTGCTCTATTGGGGAAGATAATAATGCATGTATCCTAGGATTTCCTCTTTTTGTGATGTTTTTGGGCTTATTTGGTTTCCATGAACAATAACTCTTATGACCCATGTCTTCGGAAATGATAATTATTTATTCAGTGACTCGTAATTTTTGATCTTTGATTGATTATGTATTAAATTTAGAATTTATGATCATTCCATAAAACTCTTATTACTATCTTATTATTTCAAATTCCCATTGATTGATATCTCAGATGTTTACCCTTAGTACGAATTTGATCTCACCCATTATTATGTTTTCATTTTCACTACGTTATGGGGAATGTTATTCATTGTGAAATTTTAAATAAGGGTATAATGACAAAAGATCTTTTTTGGAGATGTTATATAACTATCATGAATAATTTTGATTATGTATTTTGTCTACAATGATATTAAATATTATGTTTAAGGAATTTTTATTATTTTAAAATTTATTAAATATTCATCTAAAAAAGAGTGTGTATTATCATCCCCAATTGAGTTCAGTATTGATGGATGTTCTAGGTGGGTAATTTACTAAGCGTAAGTTTCCCTCTGAGGGTTTTTGGTTTAGATAAAATAATTCTCGGGATGATAATCCATTCACCATGGGTACAGTTTGGGAAGAATTTATCATTTTCTGAGTAGTTAGAAATTATATAATATATTTTGTTGTTGTAATGATGAATCATTTACCCCATTGATGATATTAGTGGAAATTATTACACACAATTGTTATAAAAATTGTGAATCATTCATTCTGTAAGATGGATATAGTTGTAGATTATTCACATGGAATTTTATCTTGATAATAGATTTTTTATCATGTTAATTCAATATAGTGATACATAAATAACCTTATGATACATAATTCACTAATTTTGATGATCATATTGTAATACATCCTTCACCTATCGATACATTGTTCAACTTTTTGTTAAATAGTGATTCCATGTTCACACAGTGATGTGTCATTCACCTTATTATGTAGTGATATTTCATTTATGTAGTGATATACTATTCTCCTTATATGATGTGGGTGTATTTAAATATCATTCACATAGATATACAACATTTTATTTTTTATGTTTGGATATACAACGTTAACCTAGTGATATATCATTTTATTTTATTATGATGAGTATGTCAATACCTCGTTCACCCTATTCTAATTAGTGATATATCATTCAACATATGATACTCATTTTCTATGTCAGTTTTTTGGTCCATATTTCTTTATTTTTGATTGCTGGTGAAACATTTGCCACTCTAGATATGAGTTTTTGATATAAAAATCATCTATACTAGTGATTTGGTGAAGCATAATTCACCTCTATGTGGTGATTTTAACATTCCCCATTTCCCCTAACTGAGTAATGAATGGTGATGGACCATTCATCGTTGAGATATTTTTATATTGTTATTTTCATTTAGTAAAACAATACACATAAATTTTGGTCATTATTTAGGACACCGTTTTTGGTATCCAAGTGTGTTTTATGTTCAAAACCACTATTGGAATTTTTGTGTACCTATGGACCTTATGCTGATATTCATGATAGAGAAAAGTTCATATTATAGGTGAATGATTTTAGGAGATTTGTGAAGATATAAAGACTTGACAGAGAAATTTACAACAATTATAGATGAGTCTCATTTTAGTTATTTTTTCATCTTTTCCAATAATCTATATGATTTAACAAATGGGTGATCTTATTTTTTTATATGATTATATGTCTGTATAAGATACAACTGTTATAGAATGATCATGTTATTTCCAGGTTATTATTTTCTCTATAAATCAATTTGATATAAATTAATGTAACTTGATTTTATATTTTTATTTATATGTTATTTTATATAATGAAAATTTTGGGTATCATCTTCCCACATGGATAATTTAATCCTTATGTCTAGTTAGAAGCCACTCATATATGGGGAGGTGTGACTGACATCACATGACCCCACCTGTTCAATCATTATTTGGGATAACTGATCTTGGACAACACAAAGTGGTATTAGATATATATATTTTTTCATACTATATAGGACATGGTAATGAGACATAAGATATACAATATATGGGATTTACTCTAGGTTTGATCCTATTTAACAACTGCATGAATAGAATTCCATGTTTTCTGTGAGTTGGGATTGTTTCTATTTGTTTACATGTTTATTATTGAGTTGATTTTCACCAATATTTATGTTTTTATTTTTTGATTTATTGGATTTCTCTTGTCCCTAGGTGGAATTTGGTTTAAATACATATATCATATTCAACATGTAGAATTCACAAGAAATTGATATTCTTATATGTTATTGTATACCTGAGTATGAGAAGGATATAATTTTTTAATATGTTAACAATAGTTTTTATTTTGTATTATATATATGTTAGTAGTGGGAATATACTTAATTAGACCAAAATTACTTATCTCTGTTCTATAAAAGATTAGTTATTTGGAAAATTTACACATATTAGATATTTGACATAGCCGATGGTGTGTTAGGGCTGCGTCATGTATGAGTTGCAAGAAACCCTTGGATAAGAGTTTGTGTATGAATTAGTGTCTTTTTTTGTTTTATTCTACCTTTCCAATGTTACATTAAAATATAGTGAGACACTATTGTACCCAAAACCACTAGTTGGTGTCTGATTTTTATCTACCACTGTATCATGTTGTTTGGATAGAGTATAAAAAGACAAGATAGGACAAATTGAATACATAGTGGAAATTTATTAAGATCGCATGACTTGCATTAATATGTGATGTTTGAATCAATTATTATTGAATTATTGACATACAACGTGTAATTACTAAATGATCACATGAAGCAAGTAATTGAAAAATGAACATGAATAGTGTGTATGTCTTAAAGGATAACATAGAGCATGTATGTACAAAAAAATAACGTGGAGGGTATATATTATAAAAGATCACATAGACCCTATAAGTTAAAAATATCATGTAGTGTTTATAATACTTAAATTATCTTGTAATCAAATGAATTAAGAATGATCACACAAATGCATAAGTGAAGGAAAGTCTTGTGATAATAAAATTTAAAGTGGATCTCATGATATAATCATTAGAATTTCATCCTATTAACGTTTCATGTGATGGGTTATTTCATAACACATGAAATAAAGTAGATTATAAATGATGAAATCACTTTATTGTAAATGATTACATGGAAGTAGTAATAATGAAAGGATTATCTAAGTATGTAAGGTGATAGTATATGTTCGAATGAGAGAGAACATCATAGATTCTAGAAAATATCAAACAGTGGATTCAATGGACCTACATGTCTATAAACTAGACAATATCATTCATGAATGTAGTTTGTGGAAGAGGATAATAGGTAGTTCACCTTAAGCGAGGGGTGAGTGAACCCTAAACATTATAAGGGAAATTCACCTGATATAATGTGACTGTGTCCGAGACATCATATCCAAATAACTAGTAAAGATTAATGGATTTTGGAACATCAGCACATTGTTAGTGTGTGGACCTTATAGATATTGTATAATGCCAAACCGTGTCAAATTTGTGTTTTTTGTGTAATATTTACTTTCATACATACATAATATTGTTTAGATAATTTTACTTTCAAGTAATAAAGTTTTAAAAAAGTTTTTCTAATATGAAAACAACAACTTAAAAGCGAATTAAACATCTTAAATAAATAGTTTAATTTGAACAACAAACTAATGCAACATCCTCTAATAATTTCTCTGTTTACAGGAAGTGGTATCAGATCATAAATCCTCAGAATGGATGTATAACCTCTGACAAATTTTCTTTATTTTTTGAAATAGATTCTATGAGAAAACATGTACTTTTTTTGAAAAATATTTTGATATATTCTAGAAATAAATGATCAGGTTATTGAAGGGTTGTGATGAAGATAATGTGATGTGTATCTAAATATATGATGACTTTATAAGTCATGGGGAATGTATTGAAAATTAATAGACATACAATATATGGAAAATATACTTGTATAATGATGAATGTAATACAACTTCTCATTTTTAACATATTATTTGAATTTGAATACATTGGATGTTATATTTTGAATTTTTTTAAATATAATCCTCTGAATAAGAAATATTAAGAGTTCCTTGTGAAAAATTTAGTAAAGAGAATATGAAAATGAAGAAAACTCCTAAGAGTTTAGATAAATACATTAAGGTGAATGATTAAAATTCAGTAATTAATTGTAATTCTAAACATATTTTGGATGTTTCTTCAAAATTTCACAGTTTAGGCCTCTCCATATATTAAAAAATAACCAATGGGTAGTGTTGACTTTAGAGTAGAGCTTAAAGGTGAATTTAATAATTAGACATTCAATGAACCAAAAGTAAAAATATTTTTGATCTATTAAAAGAACCAACCAAATATGTGGATGAGATTCATGTAGAGATCAAATGATTTTATAAAAGTAATATTATAAATATATTATTTAGATTATGTCCAAAGAATTTTTCTATCTCATGATGATGATTATATTTCATGCCAAGGTGATTGAAAATTTTAAATCTTATATTAAATAACAAGATAAAAAGATTGAGTCCCTTATGGAATATATTCTAAAAAGAAAAAATTTAAGGACATACATTAAGACAATTTAAAAAAAATGTTTGTGGATGATTTGGTTATGAAGAATATCCCCTCATATTTGAAGAGTAATACGACATGGTTAAAGTGGTTATGATGTTTAATAATTAATTTCGAGAGAGTGTGAACCATGATCAAGAATAATTCAAATACCTACAATATAAGATGGATTAGTGGGAGATAATATAATAAGTGGGCTATGAAATCATTGATGATTTTTAAATAGGTAAAAGTGGAAAAAATAATAATATGTGTCCTAATATGTTGACATACTAAATATGGGTTTGAAGATGAAATAACAAAGTGGTCATCTTGCATAATTGCAAAATGTGATGATCCTGAAAAAATAAGTGAATGAAAGTTTCATCCCACCTAAGAAACTTCTTGAAGAGTAAATAAAATCTATTGATGTACCTAGTCCATATTCATGTAAATGGAAGCACAACTAAATGAGAAAGAATATATCATCAGGGATCTTGAGGAAAAGCTTAATTTATCTAAGAGAAAGGACAAAGTGGAGTTTTCCTCTAGAGAAGTGTCTACGGGTTGATTATTTAAGGCCCTAAATATAAAATTCACAAATTAATGGAATCATATTTCTAATTATAGAGTAAATAATATCAAATCATGGTATCCATGAAATTATATTATTGTGGAAAATTGGGACACACCATGAATATGTGTCTATAATCCCAATGGATTAGTTTTAGAAGAGGAACATAAACTACACCTATATCAAAGTTAAAAAAAATTATGACATGATGTATTCTTGAGAGGAGTTTCATATGTGGTAATGTTGTAAATTTGTAAAGACATTTTAGGTTTAAGAAGTAAAACAAGGTAAGAAAAAACTTAATGAGGTACTAAACATTAGTGGAATTTAATAAAAGATAATACTCTAGAAACAGACCCATAAAGTTTGAGAATAAGATCACTATCTATGAAGATATATAAGGATATCAATGCATTTGATAAAAAGAATCTATTAATTCATACTCACAATACCCCAATTGGAATGAACATATACATGTATTGAAGAAAAATGGAGAAGCTTCTCAAAATGATGATGAAGAATATTTTTCATGTGAAGATAGGATTTTACTTGTAGGAAAATGATGTTGCAGATACAAGAGAGTAAATACATGATGTATGACTGGGAGGTTTCACAAACCATGTCATGAATTAAGAAATTTTTGTAAGATAATGTGACCTCTAATGGTTGAAGAAGTGTGAACATAAGTTAAGATTTTACTTTGTAAATAAAAAATATACACAATGGTTTAATCCCAAAACCATAAAGTCAAAGATTCCTATGAAACATGGGCCTAAATATAAGATTGAGCACACAAATAAATAATACATAATCTTATGGATTGATCAAAAAAAATTTATAGAATGGTGGAGGAGGTGTTGAAAAATTAGCGTTCTTTACTGGAAATTAAAGGGAATCCTAAGCAAATAAAGAGATGTTTTAAATAATTCCTACACTATTAAAGTTGTATAAGTTGTGTCGGGAAAAGAAAAAATACAATTATAATTTCAAAAATTTAGGAATCAAAGAGTTATTCCACCATTACTAGAAATAATCCCAAATTTAAGGATTTTAGAGGTTCCCATATCCCAAGGTATTTAACTATTTATAATATATGATTGATGTGGTACATTCCTAAGGGAGAGATGCTATCCATGATGTGTAGTTTTGATGAAAGGAAGAATGTGGATAAGATTATTGTGTTACATGTTAAAATAAGGGAAATAATCCTTGAAATTAACATGTGATGTTAGAATCAAAAATCGGTGTCAATTTACCAATTTTTTTTAAAACACTGGTTCTAAGGGTGACATATGAAGAGAAAGATGTATAATCGATGAATATCACAATCTAATGATGAAAACTATCAACTCTATATTTGAATAATCCAACAAATCTAGGTCAAATTGATTATTAAACCATTAGTTTCAAGACTTATTTCAAGGGGTATTTTCCACCAAGAAAAGAAATATTATTATAGAAACAAAAATATTCTATTTCATAATTTTTATCTATTTTTACTATAACAGTTTGGTATCTTCTGAATATTTGCAGGACTACAATAATAATCTAGAAATGTAATTAAATTTTCTAAAAATAGACTCCCATTAAATATAGTAATTCAAAAGCTATAATTATCTCAATAGTTTATTTAAATTATCTGTATTAGTCAAAAGATATAGATTTTTACAGAGATATTGTGGCAACTACTCTATGATATTTATCCCCATCTGAGAGAGTATTAAAATGAATATTTTCTTATCATCCCTACCAAGTGGTTCTCTGATGATAAAATTATAAAATTATTTTATTTTCATTATCATGTGTTTTTTCTCACTCTATTATGTTAAATTTTTTATTAATTTACTTTTTGGGTTTAGTGTGATTGATATAACAAGATTGTTTTTTAGAAGAAAGATTGTTATGACACTATACTATCTAAAAATCAGTAAGAGACCAAGAATATTTTTTCCTTCATTGACATAAACTATTATTTACATTAATTACTTTTCTTCCATTAGGGTTATAAAAATTTTAATGATTCAATTACAAGTTATAATATTAATAATTTAAAATATGTTAGTAATATTATTAAATAATGAAGAAGGTGGAATTGATCATAAATTATAATGACATATGAAATTCATTAATTATTGGTGAACTATGTTTCACAATAAGTTTTACTCCAGATAATGGAAAATATATTGAATATATATTGTTTATTAAGTTGGAGTTGATATAATAATGAATGAATCCCATGTGGGGTTTATAGTAACTATTTTAGGATACTTATAGAAAATTTGGATTTGATAACACCCAATAAATCTAGGATTCAAAGGGGAATATGACATAAAAGAAAGATATGAGGAGAACCATAGTTTAATATTACTTGATGATTAAATCTACTGTCATATGAACCTTTTAATTTTGATGTAAAAGGGTGAGATAGGGATTATCAGGTGGAAATAATTGAATCCTAAATCCATAGAATAAATTTTTTATTTTTTATTGAGGAAAAATTTAACATATTATTGAAAAAACATTATAGAGAGATATTGATGGATACAAACCGTAGTTTGGTTTTGTTTTTTTTTTCAATCACAATATCAATAATTTTTATACATTATTATAATAAAAGGCTAAATAAATTTATGACATAGTATAAATTGATTAATATCACTTGAATTACATGAATAAGTATTGGAAAAATCATGTATCAGTGAATAGATCTTCAGGAGTGTTTAATTTCTAAGGGATCAATATTAGAGTTTAAGTTCTAAAGGTTCACATAAAGTGAATGAGTACTAAAAGATCAAAAAGAGTGTCTATGTCTCAATTATTCATGCGTAGTGAATATTTCCTAATGGATCACACCTAGTGTGTAAGTCCTAAAGAATCATGTGGAGTGTATATGACATGAAGGATCACATTACTACATGAATGAAGGATGTTCAAATGATCTTGTGAATAAATAAAAGCCACATAATCACATGAGGTAACACATAATTTTATGAATTTCATATGATCAATGGTTAATGTAATTGGATCTTGCATAGAAAATGGTGCGAATTGTAATATAAATTCTGAAAGTCCTTTTTGATAAAGGATTACACAGAGAATTTAACTATGAAAGTATCATGGAAATGATTTGGGAGATGGACTATGTTTGAATTAGTTATGTTATACTTTAATCAGTAAGATATCAAGTGATTGTGTCATGTGATGTAAATGAATAGTTTAGTGTTTTAAATGATTGATGTCTCTTACACACACTATAAATTTCATCATGTGGTTACATAGACCATAGGAAAGATATTTAATTGGAAATAACAAGGAATTCATATGTTCAATTAAATTCATGTGATTTTATGTGTCCTAATGGATCATGGGATGAGGTCATGCAAAACAGATAATATCAATAATTATTTTTATAATGAGGTAGAATGGATATCTAATCAAAATTTTTGGTGTTAATGTTGTTGAATTATTATAATATTTACCCTTAAAACGATCCTTAATAATTTAGGATATTTTCTTACACATTTGATCAGAATAAAATTATGAAGAATGGGTTTTTTCATAAAGAAGAGTATGTTACTATCTGGTGTCTTGTACAATGGTTAAGCACCAAGTTATCATTTAAGGGATACATTCCAGAGAATCTTAAAAGGGTTATGTGTTGGGGTCTTTCACAAGGGTTTTGTAATAGGGTTTCATGAAAATATATATATAACAATATTTATGCACATGGGGATTTTCTCTTTGTGTTGCGTGGATAATCTTTTGTGATCCAACTCACGCAATATAGTTTATGTGTATTTGTATTATAGTAGTCAGTGATAAATTAGGAAATTGTAAAACATAGAGTTTATCAAGAAATAATAATAAGTTGAAATATGTATACAGTGATCAATTCATCTTGGAAAAATCTATGAATTATTTGTTAGTTTGTATAGATAATGGGATGAAAGATAATTTTTGAGAAGAATTACCCCCATTCAGAGATGAAGTGTAACTATGAATATATTAAGGAATACAATGTCATAAATCTCTCATTGATGAGTGACTGTCATCTATAATAGTGGAAGTAAGTAGTAAGGAAAATTAGAGAAACTGAGCATCAGATCAAGAGTTATGGTGTAATAAGAGTCTCATGCTGAATAGAGATGGAACAATATATTTCATATATATTGAAGAGTCATAAAATTATTAAACTGTTGAAGATCCTTAATGTAAAAAGTTTCTTGATGCAGCAAAGAATAAGTACACCTTAGATAAGGAGTGAGTGAACCCTAAAATTTTTAAAGGAAGTGTGTTTTTAGAGGAGCATTTGTGGGAAAAATTTTTAACCAGATATCTAATGATGATTAATAGATTTTGGATCATTGACACATAATCAAGGTGTCCTTCTTGAGCATATATATTGGTGGTGAACCATGTAAAATCATTGTATTTTTTATATTCTTTACATTCCAACATATAAACTGATGTCTAGTAAATTTTAAAATCAATTAATATATGTTGAACAGAGTTATTGAAAACATTGGGACATGATCAAAAAATTAAATTAAATAAATTTATGTAAATGTTTAATTTATCCATCCCCTCAATTCTGCCCCTTCCCCCTCTTGGGGTGTATATGGTTTCAATAGACATGTTTCCTATTAGTAGCATGTTCAATATGCTTATGACATTGATAATGAACTTTATATGAAATAGTGTCTTTATACTAGGTCATAAATCTTAATAGGGATGAGTGTCACCTTATGATGTTGGCGAGTTTAGTTCAATAGTGTTATATTTAGCTGCTTACATGTTATTTCATGAGATGAGTCAAGACATTTGAGGTTAACTAAATAGAGTGGGTTTATCTAGACATATAAATATCTTTATATTTGATTAACATAGGTAGACACCCTGTGTGAGAGATATGAAACCTTGGTGAGGTGAGATCATTTATTGTTATATACCTATGTATTATTCCCTATATATGTAACTAGATGAAGTCACAAATGGAGCATCATTCAAGGGATGTGTCTGATAGTCATGAGATAAATTTTTAATTATAGATAATTTGTGTGAGATTAGAACTATTGGGATATGACACATGATTTGATATGTAAATCTATGAACTATTATAACACTAGGGTGTATTATTTCTCGATAATGTGTCTGTATTAATACTGGTAGTGATTATATGATGTTGTGACAATGTTTTGGGTGATCTATAACATTTTTTGAAAAGTAAATAAGTTTTCCTCAACATACATTCTATGCAAGTTTCTATGACCAATTACGGATTTGGATGATGTTATTAGTGTTTAGGTAGGTGTGAGTTTCCATGAATGATATATAGGAAAAGTCATTGGTTGTGTTTTCAGTGGCTCTTAGGGTTAGGGAGAGTGTATATGCAGGTTACATAACATTTATCACTATATCACGACATCGATAAGTGATATGTGAAATGTTCTTACCGTGATTTTTAGGTTTGGGATAGGTTGAGTGGGGTGTGTTTGGTCCATTGAGGCTCATAACAGGTGTAGGATCATTAGTGCTTCTTATGTGTTGTTATAGAGTCTAGGACTCCTTAATCCCCTTATTTCTTGGAGAAAGTTCATTAGATAATTTTGTGACTTCATAAAAAATCTCATTTGAGTTATTATCATATATGATATGAAATTTAAGAAATTATGAGACACATTTTGTTATTGTAGTAATAGTTATTATAGTATAAATTTATAACACTTTTTTAAGAGTGAGATGAGCATGGGGTGCTGCCAACCTAGTTGTTTGTAGACTAGCTAATGAGAACTTTTCTATTGAGGTTTAACCTTGTGTGGATGATGGGGTTTCTATTATAGGATGAAATTTACCAAGAGTCATGAGGTGTATGATGGATCCAATATTGTTAGATCATATAAGTGATGTGATATAACCTATTTATGGTCATTGGATGAATTAGGGTGACCTTTGAATCCTATGAAATACCAAGGGTCTTAGTAGATCCAAGTAAATGTTTTGGAACAATAGGGTTCCTTTACATTAGTGAGTTGGGATCAAGTGATAATGAAATTTCGAATTGGGGAAATGTGTTCCACAACATGTTAGAATTCAAGGGTTGTGTGGTAGTTATTAAGGTCTGATACCTAGAGTTTATCCACTAGGGATATGTGTTATGATGATGAAGTAGTGATGGTTAAATGATATTGTGACATGTGGAATCTTGATGTCATAAACCCTTGATCAAGACTCATGAGATGGGTCCATTAATATTGAATAGAGATGCATGTGAAATGATTTTTTTTGGTATATTATGGTTTTTGAGAATGGTTTTTCTCATAGATTGGGATATGGAAAAATTTTAATGTTGGTCTGTACAACATATGATTTTTTTCCATCATTGTTTTGGCTATAATTATGGTGGGTGTTGGGAGTTATGTGTAAGGTGAAACTAAACCATGAGTGGTTGGGGTTTCATATTGGACCATTGATACAGTTTTCAAAGAAATTCTTGAAAAATGGTAATGTCTAAAGATATGGAGAGCATCTGTGATGGTTATATCAAGATAGTGTACTTAAAAATTGACGAACAAAGATTACAGGTTTTGTTATGGTGGAATGAATGAGTATAATTTCCATTAAGTGAACCATAATGACGAAAAAAACATATCGAATATTGTAACTCATGATATCTGTGATGAAATGTGTGATAGAATGATGATTTATAAAATAAGTATTGTTTTGGGAGTGATACTAAAATTTTGATGAAAATATTTAAGATAAAAATTGGTGAAGAATAGAGTGGGAGTTGGAATGGTTTTTAAAAGTTACATTAAACAACATTGTACAAAATTGGTCAATTAAAACAAAAAAAAATATTTCAAATTATGGTGAATAATTTTGGAGTTAGTAAAATTAGTTGTCATTGTGGTTTAAGGGATATTGGGTTTTAGAGGAATTTTATGTGGTAAGTTATTGATTGATGTATTTCATTCAAGATGCAGTGAAATAAATTAGATAATAATTAATTTGAATCATTCAATTAATGGTCAATATAGGGGTGAGATTGAGTGTGAGGTACCCAAGTGTTTTGATTTTTTTTTGGTTTGGGTGAGGAATAAATAATATTGTAACAAGCATAAGATCATAATTCCAAGCATGAAACTCATGTTGGTGACTAATGTGGTCCATTTTAAGTGTTATAATGTGGAGTTTATATTAAACCTTGTTTAGGAGTATCAGTGGAGTTTGAGAAAACATAGCCTTCCTTAAGGGTGATACCATGGTTGTATTTAATATCCCGATTTAGGATGTAAATTGGAACTTGTATGAATGATTTAAATATATAAAAGGATTATATTGAGGAGGTATCTTGGGTGGTAAAATCTAGGAGTAATATCCAAGTTTTCAATAGTAATTAGATTTTGGTTGGTGTATATAATGAGTCATTGGGTACCCAGTTAAGTGGGATCACGTACTCAGTGGAGGTCCTAGGAACCTTCTATTTTCCAAGAGACATTGAGTGACTGGTGCTTTATACCAAGTAATAAGTTCCACCCAAGTCTATTTTTTTCAAATAGAGGGATTTTTTTTATTTTAGGGGTTTTATTTTTTAAATCCTTTTTAGGTTTTTTTGTTTCATCCACAATAACCCTGCGGGAGCTTTCCACTTTCCCTTCTCCCCATATCATTCATCTACCATTGACCTATTATGATCAGGGTGGTTCTATTAATTGAATAAGGTGGGTTAATTATAAATTCTCACTTCTCATATTATTCCATAAATAATTTTATGTGTTTTAATAGTGGGAATTAGGTATTTGGTGGTGATTCCACTAGATCATGTTCAGATTGCAATAATTTGTGAGTGATTCCATTTTTCAATTCAATAAGATTTTCCAAGAGGATGATCATGCATGGTTTATTATGGCTTAACTTGAGGTAATTCACTTCCCTACCCATTTCTTAGTTTTTTTAAAAAAAATTATTTAAATGGTTGATGGACTTATGTCAGAAGTTATCTATTTGATTGTCATTGGGATCCATGGTTTACACAGGTCAACTGCACCCAATCGCTCAATGTATCAGAATTCATAAGACATTCAGTGAATTATCCCTAAAATACTTCAAATTTAATAATTATTTAATAATTATTCACTTTAATTTTTATCTATTTATAATTTATTTTTAACCATTTTGTATTTGTTTGTAGATCATGGTTGACTACATATCTTAGTGATTTGTTTATAAAGATTGGATTTATCATGGCTTAAGGGTATATATCCATGGTAGAGTTAGATGGTTCATATTATTGATTTTTTATATGGTTTTAAAAATACTTTATGAGATTTATGAAATGGTTAGTTCACATGAGATTCCAAAATAGAATTCATGTGTAGTTTAATATATGAGAGGTTAGGAAAGGGAATCAGGTTGTACTTATATGATTTCCTCCAGTGGTGAATATGGTTACGTATCCACTGATGGATATATTTATTATGTGAGGTTATTGATAAAGAAATTAAACTATGATAGGGTGATAATAATTGATATAAAATTTAAGCATCTTATAGAGGTATCTCTCTAGATATATATTTCTCACCCAGATAGTTGTCAGGGGTGAGACCTTAGGATGATGTGGGTATGGCCATATTGAGTATGGTTTCTGATGGGCATGTGAGAGATACTCAACATGGAAAGAAATTTGTTTCTTACACATTATTAGTAATTATTGGGATCCATCATAATTATGATTTGTTCTTAAGTCTTTTTAATTGAACGTATAGCCACCGATGGCTATGTTTCATTAGCAAGTTACATGATACTTGAGGAGTGGAACATCGAAGGGTGTCATTATCCCTAGTATGTGTTGTGACCCTTTTATGGAATTATCATGTTTAATATGATGATATAATCTCATGTTTTATTATTCTAGGAAGATATATAGCCCTTATGATGACACATTCTGGTGAATAGTCTTATAGAAGATCATCCCGTGTCAATTGAAAAGTTGTATTAGACCCTTATCCAAATACGAAGTAGTTTGATCTTAAATTGAGTGTTCGATGTGCGGAATCCTGAGCCCATGTATCCTTGTGGGTCCTTTTTGTTTATATGAACCAATTCATATGGTGATAATTTTTTTCAATATGTGATTAATTATGATTTTCTTGTCTAGTTTGGAATAAACATATATTTTTATGCCTATAAGGATGAATTTTTATCCCCAATGATTGTTTTAATGGTAATCCCTTCTACTATGTGGTGAAAAGATGTCTAATTATAAAATTTAGAAGTTATATTTTGGTGGTTGATCATTTATCTAGAATTATGTCACAACGATCCATCGTTCATAATGTTGATACTCTATTGTGATACAACATACATCTATACATTCATAATTTTCACTGATAGATGATCATATAGTGATATATCATTCACCTAGAAAAACATCATCCCCTTTTTTCATTGTGTTGATTCATAGTTTAATGAATTATGTGGAGTTCACATTATGTGGTGATATTAAATTCCCATAGAGATATATGTTCAACTTATAAGGTGTGAGTGTTGTGATATATCATTCATGCAGAGATACATTTTCCACCTTATAATGTGTAATGATACATTATTCACTAGTTTATACATTATTTTAGTAAACTATTATGAGTATGTATACTTATTTTCAACCTATTATGTATGGTGATATATCATCCACAAGGTGATACCTCATTCACTATGCTGGTTTTGGTGGGGAATTTCCCACCTTAATTGATGTTTGTAGATATGTCATTCACCCATGATATTAATCAGTGATATATATATCACCTCAACTAGTTAGTTGGTGAAGTGTTGTTCAACCTTTTATAATGATATAGTGATAGACCTCTCACTAGGATTGATGATTGAGTACTGATAGATCATTGTCCCTCAACTTTTTTTAAGACAATGGGAGTATCATCCCATTTTATCATTAACTTAATCAATCACGTGTCAACTCTTTGAATGAAAACACGAGTACCCAAAAACACAAATGGTGTATTCGTGAGATGTTTAGGACATAATTTTCATTCAAAAAATGAATTCATATACATTTTAGTTTTTATTTAGGACACTATTAGTGGTTTCCAATTTTGTTTTTTACTCATGCTATGTATCATAAATTTAGTGTGTATAAAAACTTATGTTTTGAATGATGGTTCTAGTGAAATACCTAGTATAGGTGGACAAGCAATATGATCTTAGAAATATGCGGGGATGAGTATGAGGTGATAACTTGGATGTTGGTTCACTGTTTGTTTATTAAATTTATTAGTTATTCCTATGTTTTATATGATCACCCCATTTGGTGATCCATTTTTATTATATGAATGTATTCCTTTACATGATAATTATTTTATAACATGGTTATTTTATTATTATGGTATGTTTGTATATAAATATATTTGACGTACTCTAATGTTATCTTAATTTTTAGATTCTCAATTAATTATTTGTTATCATTGTGTTGATACTAGAGTGTATGATATTCATACAAGATTCATAAACCCACATTATTTGTTAGTAACCATAGGTTTATGGGTAGGCATGATACATGACATGTCGAACAACCAGTTTTTTCATGGTTAAGATAGGATAGATTAGGAAATTACAAATTTTTTTTCTAATTTTAATGATAACCAAGTATATATTCTCTTAAATACACACATGAAGAGAAATGGTGTGAGATAGAAAAAATACAAGCATTGTATGTTTCCTTTATATAATTCCTAAAAACTTTTTTGTTTCTGATGTGATATATTTTATTTTGATGGAATTTCACATCATAGAACTAGACAAGTCATGGTAAAATAATAAAATATTGAAGATGAGGATCATTGAAAGTGGAATGATATGGTTTACCTCAAATACATGAGACAAATCAAAACCAAAAAACCATTATTATTTTGAAAAAATGGGGAGGAAGGAGAATCAATAGGGGTTACTTACACCTATTCTAGTCACCTAACACCCAAACAACCTAAGGAAGTATTAAAATAAACCTATAAAAAACTAAATAACCCATTTTAGAAAAATTATAATATAGCCTTCTAAGTATTAATGGATAACCATAAAACTAGTGTTCTAGATCAAGGTACTACATGAAACACTATAGCAACCAACATTCCTCTTTGACTCACAAACTACCAAAAAACAAACATTTGGTATGTTAATCCTATTTTCACCTCAAAAAACACAGTATTAATTATATAAAACATCTACTAAACTTATTCCCATTAAAATAAAATCTAAATTAAAATTAAACCATCATATAAATGGAGAATCAAACTCTCCTTCAATCTCAATATCACGCAACATAATAGATCATTAAGAACTCCCTACCATAGTGATTTTCATATCCAAGAATATATGGGGATACTTTGACCATAAATCCCAACATATATGGGTCATCATACCATCACTAACATGTCATGTTCAACCACCACACTCTAAATACACATTGTATGCTTGAATCCAAGAATCAAACAAATTATTCAATTAAATCCACACTAACTGATCATTATGACTATTTTTTGGAACTTCTTTAATTTCCTTCACCTCAACGATGACATTTTTCTTTGATATATTAATTGATAACACCATAATTAAATTTTGATCACTTATGATCCCTTCACATAATTATTACTAAAAAACTAGGATAGTTCATGAATATTCCAATTGATCCAAAATACTATGTCAATAATTACTAGTCATTCCCTTGACTTACGGTTTTACCCACAATATGGATTGACTATTTAAGATTTATTCTTTATAATGGAACTCCCTACTATAATAGTCACACATCATATCAAAATATAAGTGGTCTAAAAATTGAAAACCCTCAGTACCATATTTGGATACTCCACCCTTACACATAAAAATTACCCATAAATCCTAAACTATGTGGATCTCTCTTATCATACTAAAATTATTAAACAAAATAGTCACTATGAAATACCTAGTCATATTTTGGTAAAAACCTATAAAACATTGAAAAAAATTACTTTATACCACAAGTTAAATACTGGAACAATAAATAAATAATTTTATACAAAACAATCAAACAAATACCATCAGATAGTCTTTATTATCCAGGACTATCTACACAAATATGGATCTCTTAAAATAATTGACCTTACCAATCATTATTTGGAAAACCACATGGGGTTTCATAACCCAATCTATCACCCAATTTTAAAATATTATTTCTTTAATTACACAAATCCTCAATATCATAAACCACCCACCCTCATAGATGATTTTATAAAAAATGAACTTTTGAATACCAATATTCACCATTATGTTTTTTCTTTCAACTAGGTATTTCTCTCCAAACCCCAATATACACAAAATAATTTCCTTATAATGGTGAAACAGTCAAAATAAATCAATAATATCAAACAATACACCCCTTAGATCAATAATAATTTATTCACACTTATAATGTATTCAATAAAAAAATGTTCATATATTTATCTAATTAATAATTTATTTTAATGGTACATATATTAATAAAACATATACTATATGGTTTCAACCAAATCCATTCTATCCAAGAATACTTCAAATCTACCTTTAACGTTTTAAAATTTTATCTCAACCTCTAACTAAATTTAAAAAAATCCAAACAATTATCTAATAACATTTTATAATTTTGTATCCTACCCCCCAAATTATGACCAATACACTATTGAAACATGAACTTAGGTATTCATCCCTATATTCCAAATACCATTGACTAGTGACGTGGGCCTAAAATAGTCACATTGATACTATTCCATCAAACACAAAGTATAAAGGGTATCCTTGAATCTAACAAAATTTATAGTCAACTCTTCTATATTATAGACAAGCCTAAAAACCATAGATATAAAATACTGATCCAAGAGGGTGTAATTTAATAAAAATATAAAATTAATGTTGTCTATATGATCCATCCTATATAATCCCAACCTGAGTGCCAATAAAATGGGGCCCCAATCCGATTGACCACTAGGCCCCAAGTTCCCCTCCCTATAAAACAAAATCAACTGACTTATAGTATGGATCTGATGGATGTATAGTGGGGATACTATACCCACTAGTTCAATAATTAATATAGCATGAAAAATAATACATATATTTTGTGGAAAATAATAATAACTTGAAATTAATAGCGAATGAATTAATGAACATGATACAATGTATAGATAAACATATAGATGGTGATAAATATATATAATATGTAATGGAACAAGTAAAACACCCATCAACAATATACAATATAATCATAATTACTATATATGTCCTCTACACATGTACTACTTCCCATCCTAGAAGGATAACTATTGGAAATCACAATCTGAAAACATGATCCTATTAAAATGCAGGTTGTTTGGGTACCCCTCAAAAATGAAGACCCAAAAAATGTGTTATATATACACAGTATTCCACAAAAAATGGTTTCGAAATCTACCCACTCCATTTTTATAAAATAATCCATGTATATGTAAAAAAAATGAAGATGTAAACAATGAATAATACCATGTTGGGATCACGTTCTGTAAAGAAACCTAGAAAACCATACCTATATTTTCCTAATCTAGAATTCTTCTGAACACCTTCCATAATTTATATATATGCATACTTTATAAAGTCACTTGCAAAAATATACATCCACCAACATGGACCTATTTTTTAGTACCTAGGTAATCTACATAGGGATAATATCATGAATTTCACATTTAAAATTAAGGGGAAACATTCCTATAAGAATATCATATAACAAGGGATAAAATGATATATAAATGTAATAATTAGAATATATCTATGGTATAACCGAGGTATCCTTAACCAGAGAGGGTCGATAAAATTCAAAATAAGAACTCATGCTGTGTTTCCATAAGGTTATGAGTGTAATATATTGATTTAATCCTTATAATTCAACAATAAAAATGTATAACTAGGTCTGGGGAGTCATGTACAATGTAATATCAAGCTGAAAATGGTTTAGATCCCATGGTGGTATCCCTTGGCATCACATGTTCAACAACATAATGTTGAATCAATGAAGTGTATTTGAGGAATTATAATAACCATAGATGATTCATGTGGATCATCATTACTAAACTTGGGAAGTCAAATTTAATATGTCAATGACCAAATTTCAACGTGGTTATCTCCCTTAGAAACAGACCCAATGAATCTGGGTCTTATCCTTTGAGTGGTGAAGGAATTCCCTTAAGAACCCAAGTATATCTCATGTAAGACCAGTCCTATGATAAGAAAAACGGCCATAGTAGCAATAAGAACCATATGTTTGATAAATATTTTTGAACATGTAATAATAATTCCATTATATCAATTCCCATTATATAATCCATTTCCCCTTCATTAAAAGGTCACAAAGAATAACATCATATGTCAGTCTAATCAATCATATCAATTCATTTACATTATTTAACTTTTGTCTCTACCTTTTCACTCATTAAAGACAAAGGACTATAGAAGGATTCAACCTATTTAAGACGTTTTTTAAAATAATTCAATCCATTAACCTTAATTTATTATTGAAAATGGTGAATGGTGGTTTCATACCTATTTGAATTCAATTTAATGTAAATAAGAACCAATAAAAACATGATTTCCAAAATATAATGTGTCAATTTAATAATTTAAATTAAATAATTCATCTGGGAATGTCAATATAAACACACTGATGGGTGTTTCAATTATTAAAGTGTGAAGGGAATATAAGAATAATATTGTAACTCACTTGTGGTGGATTATGATTTATTAATTATCCTCAAATGATTAAAATAGGTCCTATGAAGGAATTTAAATTACAAAATGATCAACTACTTTAAGGACAAATGGTCCAAGCGATGAAATTTGAGTAAAAAATGTAGAAAACAACAGAACATATTTTAAATAAAATATACTATATTGAAAATAAAATATACAATAATGTAATTAGGATAGTATAATCATCAAATATTTGTATTTTATTCAATCTAAAATGGATTAAATTAGAAGAAACATCAAACTCTCTAGAAATAGGGGGAATTAGATCACAGTGTATTAATATTCAACGTGGAAAAATAATTGAAGAAGAGATGAATGTGAATTTTTAGGCATATTATGGGCTATCCAAAAAAACCAATGGTGAGTGATTTAGAGTCCAGATGGAGAAGATCCATCAATTCCTAGGGTGAATCCAAATAAGAGCTCCCATTTGAGGGGCCACTATGGATAGTTTGAAATTAATTTATTTATTGGAAAAAAATCATTTCACACCTTGTTAAAAGATTCAAGGTTTCACTACAACTTTGTAAAACCATGATCTTATTTTGTATTGATACTATCCAAGTGAAAGGCACCTCTCAGGGTTTAGCAACATGGTTTGAGAATCAGTGAACCTAACTATTCATAGCTACTACTTATGTAAAACAATGGGTGAGGTCTTGGTGATCTATTTTGGAAAACCATGAAAATCCCATATAGGTCACTCCCTGAAAATATTTTCCAAGAAACACAATCTCAGGGGCCCCTCATATCGTTTTGAAAATCCACATTCCTCATGAAAAGGGGGTCACATGGTTGTCCCACATGGTTAAACTAAACATGTGCAAACCATAAACCCCATGATACCTCTACAAAAGTTAGAGATATTGGGTCCCAATGCCTTCGAAACTCAACTTAACACCTAAGAGACCCTAGAGACTCAACATCAACCTAAAAGAAAGCTTTCACGTATTCCAAAAGTCAAATTTGTGACTCAAATAGTTTCTTAAAAACCATCTCATATATTAATCAAGAAATGTTGAAACTCACATGGAATTTAAACGCAATATCAAAATAATTATCATACAGTCTCCATACCTTAAAAATTATAATCCCAAATAAGCCTTTTGTAATCATGAATAATCACCTAACCTATTTTGGTTATGAAGATTAATTTAAATGGTTTTATTTCATTTCTAAATGCCCGATTCACCGTAAGGAAACACGTTAACCAAATAACATTTTAATCACCTGAAACTCAATCCAATGATTATCTAGAAAAGAAAAATCAATACAGATAATACCAAATTTCATATAATTTAAGATAAGATGGTGTCATTATGTTGTTTTATCAATGGATCAATAGAGCTACTCATAATTTGATTTATATTTCAATAACATATTCTGACCCATGGTACTCCCACTATATAAATATCCCACACATGAACACCCTAAGTGTCTTAGAGACACTCTCTCACACATTAATATAATTTCACTAGTGGAGGACACCATTGGTCCTTAATTTTTGATCGATATGATCAATACTCAATAGACCCATCACAACTGTAAATTCCAGATTTTCCTTTAAAATCCATAGTTGACCTTCATATTTTAACTCACCACTTAATATATGTGTGATAAATGTAGTACCACCTTTACTTCATCCAAATAACCAAGAGAATTGGTTGGACCACTTATGGATGGTTTCCTTTGAATACGATTGGCTACTATGGTCAACAAACCAATAAAACAAATCCAAAATCCTTTTTCCTCAAGGTGTACTGTGTTTTTTCTATGAAATCCCACCATTTCCATACCTAACTTCTAGGTACATATCCTGATGGAACTATCTCTTGATCATAACCTTCATCATTCTATATCACCAAAAATATGAAGGCTATCTGATCCAATATCAATTGATCTTTAAAATATTCCACTTGTATAACACGCACATATTGTCTTAGCCCAAAATGAAAAAAATATTCGTAGAATTTACTGAGGACTCCTATCATCCATTGTCCCATTTAAGAATGGAATATGTGAGGGAAAATTAATTTGAAACAACCTAGGTTGAATTAACATAACACATCTTACCAAAGGGTTGTTCACCAGTATCCAACATCTATCTTCCAACCATTGTATAAACCTTTTCATCACATATATATAAAAAAGATTGATCTCCACTAACCATGTAGTTTCCCTCTAAAAAATAAAATTGGAATTGTCAACAACCAGATCGCTCACATGTTTTAATCGATAATATCAACTACCACTCATTCCATCTCCTAGATAACATTTTTCAAGGATATTTCTCGATGTCAAAGAATAGTGAGGGTCTCCATCGTTAAATGGAAAAAGGTGTACTATTATCCACAGATATTACATTATAACCACTACTTGATTGAAACTCTCAAATATTTTGTCCATAAAACCATGATTTCATATGGATAAAATTATTTCAGTGTTTAATAGAAATACTCACATCTTACCTAAGATGATATCAAGATAGGGGAAATGAATGCCTTTAAACTAGGATATCCATGAGATTTCATTGATAAGAGTGCACCACTCTCCTTGGTGAAAATAAGATCAATAGTAAATACTAGCCTTGAAAAACCCATGACACTATATCTATTGAATATTTATGTCCAGGTCAAACCTTGGTCCAAATGTCACACAGTACTTGGTTCATTTCAAAATATCCCTCAACACCGGTCACTTTTTTTAATTAAACCAAAATCTATAGGTTTCTATCCCCATAAGAATCAAATTTAAAAGAATCTGTCATCATATCTCACTTGAAAACTCCCCGACTAAAGATTTTAAAGGATCATTCCTGAAAATGACATGAAATAAACTTTTTATATGAAGTGGTCTTACATCCCATATAAATCGGTTCCAAACCCGACTCAATCTACCATATGTTATTCATTGATATGTTTAAGATGGCCATGATAAATGGAATTTCATTTTCAAAAAGCTGGGTCCCCTTTAGACACTTTTAAAAAATTTGGTACTCCACTTGTTACAAGATTAATATAATGACTACCTAATACACATATTCATATTTACAAATTGTATTCTTCGAAAACACAACCCCTTGTAATTTGGCCCAGGAAACTAAACAGTCTGGTCCATCAAAGATGGTTTTAAAATCCAATCACCCAAAGATCCATTAATAACTAAATGAATCACCATGATTTTAACATAGAACCCAAAAAATCATCATTCATTATTCTTGATACATGTTTAAAGAAATATCATTTCCTCAAATACATTCATAAACTATGAGGGAACCTATCTTGTACGTTAACCTTTTAACTACTAAAATTATAACCTACTATGTTTTGATTTAAGAGTAAGGGTTTCTATCACATGATATCCAATTCACCTAAAATAATTATCTAAAGATATGAAACTAAAATATGAAGGAATGATGTAAACCTACATAGGTCATGATCTCAAATTAGAGTAAATGAACATTTACTTATAGGAAATTCTAATATGATAATACCCCTAACCCATTAGGCTAATACTTCTAAGAAACTACAGAATCATATGTTGGTTTCATTATTTTATCTTTTAAGTTATTTACTCAGTACAACAATACCCAAAAAGCACTTCATGTATAAAACTCTTCAAAATAATTATGCAATGATTAAAACAATTAAGAGTGCTTATTCTATTGTAATTTACCTTTAATAAAGAATAAGTTCTAAAATTAGAAAATACAATCACACCGGAAAATGTCATTATTCCTAACCACCTAACATATTTTTTTTAATGAAACCTATGAAAAATTCAACTAGGATCTATGGGGAATTTTTAGATTCCCATTCCATGGAATAATATTATAACTGACCCTTACATGAGGTTCCGCAATATAAACACAAATTAATGGTTTTATTTTAAGGAAATTAAACTAATTTATTTCTTCATTTAAACAATTAACATATAAGGTATTTCATGTTCACTCGATAAAACTATACTAAGAACATTATTTAGCATATATCACCCATCATTTCTGTAAAATTATATAATAAATCCATTTTATCCATTTATTTGATTTAATAGTTTTCACCACTGAATCAGTTAAAGAAAATGTAAGTTAACAATATATAGAGGAAAAAATATTTATTTTGTAATAGTAATTTTAATTACCTAACATCTAATAATAATAAAGATCATATTTAGATTATAAGGATTTTAGTAATTAAAGGGACTATTCATGAAAGATGCCACTATACATTTATATGAAACACCATATACGAGGTTGCAAACACACTAAATAATCATCCCATTAACATAATAATAACCCCATGGGGATATGTATCAAGAAAAATAAAAATTAATGTGTCTATTAGGGTCTGATCAAGTTAATATGGCTTTAAAGAAATGTGCAACTATTCACAGTTTATAGATTCAGAACTCTATAAATTAAAATTTTCATCCCATTGATGTGAAAACCATATTAGTTTATTTTTTAGAAAATTCAAAATAACCATAATGGTTTCATCTCAAAGGTAACATTCCCCAACTGACCTACTTGGGTCCAATTGTGCATTTAATTTTTTATTAATATGTGTTATCACACCCAAATAATAGGCACTAGACTTCATTAAGGCAACCATTTTCTATAGAAAATTAATTTTACCATATATATGTATCGGTCTTCATTTAAAGAAATTAATATTTCTAATTTATATATTTGAGTTCCTTTATAAGCTATGACAAGTATTCGTCAACATGCAAAAATGTTTTCATTTCTTGTGTCAAATATTTCAAATTCATGTATAATTGTTTGATTACATGGGTTAACCTTCCCTATTTAAAAATTCCCATAGTCTATGTAAATTATTATTGGAACCCATTTAATCACAAACAAAATTTTTTCATCCTAACAACCAATGGTCTATGGATCCAACATGATGTTCTTGGATAATTAATGGGATTACATTAAACTATTTTGTGAAACAACATTTAGGTTGATGAAAAAAATTAATTAATGCATAAATTTTTCATAAGTGGGTCTGGGAATTCTATCACCAAGAAAAGATATAAATAATATTGGAAATATTCATGGAAAAAAACTATAGAATCGTTGAAGCACCCATGCCTGGTGTAAAACAAATCATGAAAAGAAATATTATTAAAGAACTAAAAAGATATAACCATGTTACTAAAATACAAGACATAGTATGGAAATATTAATGCTAATAAACACATAAGGCACATAAAAAACAACAGATATCCTAGAAATAGAATAATCAGGGCATGAAATACCCATGAAATCTGAATATCTATTTTTCTAGAATGATGCATAAAACAACACTCCCTTTACATACTAGGATAAGGGTAAATATCCATAAACCAATGAATCAATGATGAGTGAAAGTAAAAAAATCTCCCATGGTGAAATAATAATCAACTTTAATATAAATAAATAGTCTCATACCTGGAAACTTGCTCTTTCCCTCATGTGTGGGTTAGTAGGACCCATACACGAGCTATTTACCAAGTGTTGATACATTCCTAGTATCTTATATACCATACAAAGAGTAATAATAATGGAAAATAAATATCTAATTCCACTTATAGTGTCCCGACTAGAGAGCCACTAAAATAGTTCCATGAGCTGGTTGGCCATTAGGTATCAATCGTGCCACCCATACCCCAGAGATTGCTCAATACCAGTGAGGGTATAATTCATGCACAATGGGAATACTATAACCTTTAGATAAATATTTAAAATTGTTGAAAAAATAATACTTAAAGGTAATGTAAAATAATAATAATTATATATTAATAATGAATGAATAAACTATAGTGCATAAACATTCAATAATGTACATATAGACATATAGTAGTGATACATATGGAGAACAGGTAAAAAAACCAGGAAAACACTCCTAAGTTATCTCCAATAACATCAAAAGCACTATTTCATTCCTCTTATATCATAATCCATTCTATCCTAGAAGGATAACTATAGGAAATAAAAATCAATGAACCTGGTCCTATAATCTTGTAGTATGTTTGGGTAACCCAGTGTAATAGTATCCCGAACAAGGTGTGAGATATAATATGTAGTCCACCACCAACAATGACTAATTCTATATAGAATATGGGTTTAAAACAGGTAGTGTGAAAATATTTTAAACAATAATAGGTAAAAACATAATAAAAACATGTCCGAATCAGGTTCTGTGAAGACACCTGGCTGGCTATACCTGCTTCGGCCTAAGACATAATATCTCATCACACTTTCCATAATGTGTAAATATGTATATGTTATAAAATAATTTTTACAAATATATATACTCTAGAGTGACCTATGATTTAGTACCTATGACATCTACAAAGGAATAATATCCTGAGTTTCACATTTAAAATTGAGGGGAATCATGTCTATAAGAATCATATATAGTAAGGGAACATAAGATATGTAAATATAATGATAATCCACAAACCAAGGTGTAACTGAGGCATCTTTGACCACATAAGTCAATCACATTCAGAGTAATAACCCATGACGTGTAAATATAATGTTCTATGTGAAATACACATTATTAATCCTTTACACTCCTCAAAAAAATTTCTAAATTAGTCATGGGAGTCGTGTCTAATGTAATATTAGGATAATCATGATATCGAGCCTCAGAGGTATACCTTGACATCGAATATTAGAGAAAATAAATCTTAATCCAATTAGTGTGCCTTAGTAAGTATAACATATGGAAATGTGTCAATTGAATTTTCAGTACTATGATGGGGAATTCACATAAAATAAGACATTGAACAAATTCCAATGTGGGTATCTCCCTGGGAAACTATCCTAATGATTTATGGTAGTGTCCTTTGAGTTATTAATATATTACCTTATAAATTATGGGCATCCTCATGTCTGAAAACTCCTATATCAATAAAAGGAACATAGTAGAAATGGGAACGTTGAGTTTAATAAATATTCCCGGCCATGTAATAATCATTCCCTTATAATAATTACATTTATTTAAACTTTAATCCTTGCATTAGTTTGTGTCAACGGTCAATAGGATATATTAGGACAATCAATAATATCAATTAATTTACATTATTCAATTCAAGTCTCTACATTTTAACTTAAAAACAAAAATGTATATAAAAGTTTTAATACCACTAATCTTGTAATTTAATATATGTCAATCCATTATCATTCATTTATAGAAAAACATGTTCAATAGAGGTGTTAAACTTGTTAAAATTCTATTTCAAGTTAATTTAGGTGAGAAAAACATGCCTTCCCTATATATATAAGTTTTCAATTCAACCATTTTAATTAAATAAATCATTTTTAAAGTCAAACCAAACACAGAAATATTTTTTTCTATTTTTAGAGTGTGAAGGGAGCATAGGAATCAACATGGAACACCCATAGGGTGAATTAAATTATAATTATTGTCCTGAAATGATAAAAAATTGGTCTATTAAGGAATTTAAATTACAGAACATACAAGTTTTTGAGGACAATTGGTCATATGGATAAAGCATGTGTAAAATCAATACATGTCAAAACGAATAATACTATAAATGAATGAGGGTTTCCATAAAAGATACTATACCAACTCACGTGTAAATAATATTGTTAACTAATCTAATATAAGGCTTTTATTATGGAAAAAATATGATAAATCAGAATAATTTTTGAACACCAAAGAAATATAATGAAATAGTTCAAACAGATTTAGATTTCTATATCGTGAAATAATAAAATATGAAAAGTAATAGGATTCATATAATTACAAAGGGATATACAATGAAAATAATGATGAGTGATTTGGATTCTAAAAATATAAGAAACATTTATTCCTAGGAGGAATCCAAAGGAGATCTCCCATGTGAGGGGATGGTATGTGTAGATGGGATGGAAATAGGGAGGAATCCTTTTTAAAAAGGAAGAGTTAAAATCATCATTCTTCTCTTTTCAAAATCCACATGGTTTGGCAACACCATTTTGAAAAATGTGTTCCAACAGTGTAGTGGTATTGTCTATGGTACATGCACTTTTCATGGTCTAGCGTCACGATTTGGAAAATCAAGCACCAAACCATACATAGATAATTGTTAAGGGGCACTAAGGGTGCATGTTAGGCACATGATTCAAAAAAATCATTGCATCCTGTTTATGTTATTCCATGAACACCGGTACCATGTTTATGACCTCATGGGCCTATATCATGTATTTAGGAAATGGTCCTCTTTAATAAAAGGGGGTTTCATGGTTGATCGACACAGTCAAACAGACCATGCACCAACCAAGCACCCCATTCTACCTCCCAAAAAATCATATCCTTCAGAGCCTGAAACCTGCAAAGCTCAACTGAATTCTTAAGAAACCCCCTGATATTTAGGCCTCAACTAAAAAAATATTCATGAGATTCATCACAATGATTAATGATTTTAAACACACATTAAAAAATAGCCCATCCACTAAATTATTCAAGTCTAAACTCATTTAGAATTTTAGTCATAGTCCAAAACATGTGATCTTACAATCTATCCATGTTAAAATTTCATGATACCAATAATATTTGGGGAAAAATAATCATCACACAACCTACATGGGTTGTGAAGTTTCATTCATATAGTCATGTTTTGTATCAAAACTCCCAATTCACCACCATGATCCTTATCAAACATATGTCGCTTTACTCACCCAAAACGTGAGCCAATGATTGTAAATTGAAGAAGCATCGAGACATATCCAACCATAGACCATCTAACTAGGTACATGACGATGTCATAATCACATTTTGTCAATGGATCTTTGGTGATCCTCACCATATGATTTATATTTAAATAGAAAATTTAGATAAATAGAAATCCAACCATTAGAATTTACAATGTAATCATGAACTTATTATCCTAGAGACACTCTCTAGGACATTTATCATTTCCAAAAAGATGGGGCCACCCTCAACCATTAATTTATTTTCGAAATGACTGGACCCCAATCGAACCTTCTCAAATGGTCTTCTTGGATTATCCTTTAAAATACATGGTTGGTCATGACATTTAAAATTTCCTTCTAAATGAAGAGTGATGGACATTGTTCCACCTTAAATGCATCCAACTAAAAAAGAGAATAGGATATACCACATCTAGTTAACATCCTTTGAAAATTATCTTCTCCTCTGGCCAACACAACAACAAAACAAAACAAGAATCGTTTTTCCACAAGGTGTATTAAAATTTATATAAGGGCGCTCACTGTAGTCCGTACCTGACATCTATAGAAGTATCCCAATCAAACTTTGTCTTGATCATAAACATTATCGGGATATAAACCTAACACATCATAGATCCCTCATCCAATATACATGTTTGGTGAAATGATACCCCAATCCAAACACACACATATGTTTTTTTTAAAAAATCCACAAAAGAACCTATAACTGGAATTTTATGAGGATTTTAGTCATAAGTTTTCCCATATATTAATGGAATATGACTTGTAGAAAGACCTTTACAATTCTGGTCTTTTATTAACACCACTCTTCGAATTTGATGTTTTTTCACTAGCGACAGACATTTTTCTCTCCACATTGGGAGCATCCTTGTTTCCAAATTACGGAAAAAGAGAATGATATCTACTTACCATGTTATTTACATACAAGTAATACAATTGGAATGGTCAATACCATGTTCATTAATATGTGTTAATAAAAAACATCTCCCATCACTCATTCTCTATTCCCAAGACTAGTTTCCATGGTGATTATTTAAATTCATTACACAATGATGTTCACCCCCATTAAAAAAGGTTGTACTGTGAATCAAGTAAATTCCATTAAAACCACTCCATGATAATAACATTAAAAGAGCTATTATGAAAAACTATGAATTATTTTTCATCAAATTATCTTATCATATAACCTAATCTCTCCTAGAATATCAAATATGATGTCAGGATAGGGGGCATGATATCATTTGAACTAATAGTACTATAATATTTCATTGATAGGAATGTCGTGATATCTTCATCC
This sequence comes from Viscum album, assembly GCA_963277665.1. Taxonomy (NCBI): domain Eukaryota; kingdom Viridiplantae; phylum Streptophyta; class Magnoliopsida; order Santalales; family Viscaceae; genus Viscum; species Viscum album. The sequence continues at coordinate 491,339,722 of OY728122.1, forward strand.
ACACACACACACAAACAATCTATAATATCCTCAAACAAGCTATAATATCCTCAAACAACACATAACACCATGTATATTGACCATATTTTTCTTGGTCATACCATGTGTCAACTATTACATGGTGATTTGTTAATTTCCATAATATCCCTCAACACTGAGCACATTTACTAATTCATCCAATTTTCCTAGGTCATTTTACCTGTAAGTGTCACAACTAAAGTCACCAATATTCATCTCACACTCATCCAATGACCTTATAATTATTTAAATGTCTCTTATATGAAATCATCCTAAATTTAACTTGTCATACATTGTGGGGAGACATCCCACACCACCTGATTGAAAACCATAGTCAAACTATCATGTGTCATTCATTGATAGGGACATGCTAGCCTTGTTATAAGAAATTAAAGCATCCAAAAAAAGGTTTGTTAACTTCTAATTCATTTTCAAAATAGTGAAATCCACATGTTCTAAGATTAGACAAATGAAAACTTACAACCCAATTTCATTTTCTAAAAATGAAAGCGTCAAATGTGAGACCACTCTTTATTTAGGAATGGGACCCAAATATTCCTTCCCAAAAAATATGTTTTCAAAATCCTATCCATGAGGTGACTTTCAAAAATTGAAGGCATAAAAATACCTATAAAGAAAATTTTGACCACCTAACGTGAATTGGTCTTGATACGAGCATAAAACAATCTCACTACATCAAGGAAATTAAAAAACACTGTGTAAACCTCTCTTACAGGTTACACTTTTAACAATTGAATGATGACATAAAAATTTTAGAGTCTAGAGTGTGGGTTTATATCATAAAACATTCAACGTGCAAAAAATATCCCTATAGATAAATTAAATCATAATAGTAATGAAGGGCATCGACCTACATGAGTCATGATATCACATTAGAGTAAACAAACTGGACTTTGTTGGGAATTCAAATATGGGAATACCACCCCTCAAGGGTAATCATAATGAAAAACCAACCACTAATAGGGGGTGTCATTTTTTATGATACAAGAGTCCTACATTGGAAAATGGTACCCAAACTACACAACATGTCTGAAATTACTAACATGAATTCTACAATGCTAACAAAAATAGAGAGTACTACCTCTATTAAGATATCCATTTACTGAAGCACAAGGAATCAAATTATAAAACAAGGTCATTCCCAAAATGGTTATTAGGCCTTACCACAGAACATCTAAGTCCAATGGAATGTATGCGATATTTAAACTGGGATCTATAAGAAATGTTTACATTCCCTTTGCATGGAAAAATTTAAAAACATACCATTACAAGAGGGTCCATCATCTAAAAACCAATACAAGGAAACAATTTAAGTCACTTAAACATGTTTATTTGAATATTTAAAGAGATAACATATGTGGTGTTTAAAGTAATAAATTTTAAAAAACAATAATAAGAACCTTATTTAGCTTATATTGTATAACATTCTAGGAAAATTATGTTATAGTTTATTTTTAAACCATTTATTTGATTTACTGGTTTTTACAACTTGATTGGTTAAAAACAATTTCAATTTACAATCATTATAGGTAAACATTATTTAGTTTTTAATTTTCATTTCAATTTACTGAGGCTTCATAATAATAAATCTCACAGGTATATTAAAATTATTTTGTTAATTAAGGGTCTATTCAAGTAATATTCCCCAAATGTTCATATGTAACAATTTATAAGCATATATAATCATTTTATTTAACAAGACCATTAACTTAATCTTACATTAAAGGGGATAAATATCAAAATATATAATGATTAAGGTGACCTATGAGGGTCCCATCATGTTAGTGTGAGTTTAATAAAATAAGCATATATTCCCAATTTATGGAGTCAAATCACTATATATTACATTTAAAATATCATTTAAGGGAAACCCTTAAATGTTTATTTCACTAGAATGTAAAAACAACATAAACAGATTTATCTCTAAAGTACATTCCCTTAAAAACCTACTTGGGTACAAATTTTGATTTACGGTTTCAGTCATATGGGATTTCATACCCATAAAATTGACACAAGATTATATTAAGGAATCCATTTTCTATAATAAATTCTTCTTATCATATACGTATAATCTCTAGAGTTCAGTTAGATGAATTATCTTTACCTTTTTTTAAAGTCACTTCCCTCTATGTTACAACATGAATTCAAGTAACTACAAGAAGGCTTTAATTTTCACCTAGATATTTCAAATTTCTGTATAATGATTTTATTAAAAGTGTTACCCTTCATAATTTATAATGTCCCCTACAATCTATAAATTATTAGTTTCAACTATATAATCAAAACAATAATTTTCTTTCACTTACAACCAATGAACCACAGATCAGACATGTTATAATTGGATAATTAAGGTTCTACCATCAAACTATTTGTGTAAATACTATTTAAGTTAATCCAAACACATTGATGGGAAATTATATTTTTTATAAGTGTATATAGGCATGCCATCAACAAGAAACGATACTAGTAATCAAGGAAATATTCAAGGAAATATAATATATCAAAAATAAAATCCCCATGTGTCGTGTAAAATCGAGCATTCTAAGAGAAAATACAGAACAATGGCATATAACTAATAATGTCACAAAAATTTCAAGCATTGTATACACAGAGGCATGATAATAAACACACAATTCACATCAAAAAATCTTATAGAACCTTGAAATATAATCTATATGGAATGGAAAATTCCTGAAATGGGAATTTGTATGTGCATTTATTGATAAATTCAACAACACTTCCATTATATACAAATACAAAGGTAAATATCCATAAATTAAATATCCACAATCCACTAAATATATAACCATTGTAAGTACATAAATAATCCCTGGTGAGATAATAATCAACAATAATATAGCACAATAGTCCCATCCATGGAAATACGAACTTTCCCTCTTGGGTGGATTGGATAGACCAAAACATGAGTTATTTACTAAGTGAAAACTCAATCCTAGTTTCCTTTCTACCATACCAAATAGAAATAAAAAAAATCTATATAATAACATGTAGTATCCTGAATCAATATCCATTGAAATGGTTTCCAAATCTCTTTGTCCACTAAGCCTCAATCACGACACCCAATATATGAGAGGCTATCGACTGGGAGTGAGGGTCCAATGGAGGTACAATTTGACTATATCCAATGCATCATTAATAAATTCATTAGGAGAAATGATACCTAATGGCATTAGAAAATTATTATAGTTGACTATTTATATTGAACAAATAAATGATCATCTAAGAAAATGGTATAATGTATATATAGATATACAACAATGGATTCATATAGAGAAAAGTTAAAGAAACAAGGAAAATAATCACTATTTATATCTAATAGCATCATGATTTCCAGATCATTTGTCTTATCCTATAGTACATCCAAGCTGAGAATGAAATTAATAAGAAATCATAATACATGATCTTTATCTAACAATAATGTGGTCTTTTGGGTTACTAAGTGTAATGGAGGCACAAATAAGGTGTGAGATATAATCCGTAGGTGACCAATGCTGAGTTTTAAAGCTATCCAAAACAAGTCTACAAAATAATTACTATGTAGATATATTTAATTAAAGAAATAAAAGACGAAAAACAACATGTAGGGATAAAGTTATATAGTGAAACCAAACTAAACATACATTCTTTAACATAATATCAATGGTCTTTTCACACCCACAATCATATATAGATATATTACTATGTTATACAATCATTTTCATTAACATACAAAAACCGACACATACCTGTTTTTCAATACACAAGGCACCCATATAGGGATGATATTATGAGTTTAAAATTTTAAAATAAGGGGTGTAATTGCAATAAGAATAATGTATGATAAAGGACCATAAGATATGTAATGATAATGATAAGGAGGGACCCATGGTGTAACTGACACAACATTTACTATAGAGGGTCAATTAAACTCATAGTAATCAATCTTTTAGTATATCTAGAGGAGTATATGTGTAATCTATAGGATACATCATTTGTATTCCACCATAAAAATTTCAAAATAATTCAGGGGAGTCATGTACCAGGTAATATTTAGATTCGATTGATCTATAGCTGAAAGAGGTATCAATTGGAATCGCTTGTCTGAGGACATCCAGATGAATCCAAGTAGTGTATCCAAGGAATTCTATAATCTCGATATGAGTCAATTTAATTTTCATTAATCTGATGAGAAATTCCAGTATAATATTAAATTGATCAAATTAAAAGATGTGTATCTACCTTGGAAACTGATCCACTGAATTACGATGCTTTCCCCTATGTTCTCATTGAATTCCGTTGGGAATCCAAGGATGGATCAATAAATAACACTCAAGTTATAAGAAAATAGTCTATAAAATCAATAGGAACCTTATGTTTAAAACATATTATTTTGAATGTGATAATCATTCCATTATATCAATTTCATTTATTTGATATTCTAACCAATCATTAGTAAGTGAAAATGTTCAAACATATATGTCATTCCAATCAGTCATATCAATTCATTTACATTATTTAATTAATGTACGTAACTTCTCAATCAATAATGAAAATGGTCTATAAAAGCATTCATAGCCTTATCATGTTATTTAAAATAATTAAATCCACTACATTTATTTTATATAATTCATGGTTCAAGGGAGTTATCATACTTATTAACATTCCATTTCACATGATGAGGTCTAAAAAAACAGTCTTCCTCAAATATAAGGTGTCAACTAAACAATTTAAATTAATTAAAAAAAATTTGATGGTTCAACCAAATATAAAAATTTGTGTTATATTTATAAAAATTTTATGGGCACATATGTGTAGGAAAAGAAAACCCAAACGGTTGATCATATTGTAGTCATTTTAATCCAATCATAATAAGTGGGCCTAATAAGTAATTTAATTTCCTAAACAAAAACTATTTTTATGGAAATTTGTTCTTAAGGATGAAGCATGTTTAAAACCAACACAAAGAAGAATGAGAAATATTAAAAATGAGAGAGACTTAAGTGAAAAAAACTAGGCCACCAACCATAAATATAGAATGGTCTACTATACTAATACCAGGATTTGATTCGAGCCAAAATGGGAGAAATAAGAATAATCTTCAAACACTATAGTAATAGGGTGAATTAAAATGCAAAAATTTAGCATTTAGTATGTTGAAATAATAAAATAAGGTATGAAAGAGGGTCTATATACATATCAAGGGTTGTCCAACATAGCATATTGTGAGGGATTTAGAGTATGTATGGAAAAGATCCATTAATACCTAGCATGAAGAAAAATGAGAGCTCCCACACATAGGGACATATTGCGTTTCTAGGAATGGAAATGGGTGGAATCCTTTTAAATAAAGAAGGGGAAAATATTCATTAATCCATTTTTTTTAAAAAATAATAAATGTTTGTAAACATGATTTGGAAAATAGTATGATAACCGTGAGGTGATACTGTCTAAGGGACATGCACTTCAGATGGTATGGCCCTATTTTTAGACCAACTATGTGCCTACCAGTGCATAACTACTCCTTATGTGACACTAAAGGTGTGGGATATATGAACGAGGTAGTTAAGCCATATGATGCCCATGTGGGTCATACCTTTCACAATTTCATCAAGTCACATGGACCCATGTGCCCCTCACATAGTTTAGAAAAACCATTCTCCATAAGAGAAAGGGGGATACATGGTCGACATGTGGGGTTAAACGAACCATGTAACCCATGCTGCCTCACCAAAATGGGTATTTTCTAGATCAATGCCTATGATACTTGACCAAACTCCTATGAAACCACACAAGAATCCAAAATCAACAAAAAAACACTTTCATGTGTTTTAACACTTATATCTATTATTTGAAGATGAATATAAAAATTAGCTCATCGACTAATAATAAAAGACCAAACTCATTTGGAATTTCCAACCCGGTCCAAAAAATGTTATCTTTCAAATATAATATTACTTAATAATTAAAACAAAACATAAATAATATATTTAGATACATGTTACAATTTTAAATTCCTTTAGCCCGAAACAAATTGTACCACCTCGAGATTTCTAAAATTATTAGTTCCAAAATTATTAGTTTTTTCAAATAAATTAAATATTTTTCCTATTTTCAATTACATTCAATATCGAGTTTATTATTTATTACATGAAACAACAATATTATCTTATGTTATAAGAGAAAATGAATTTATGTTTGATTACATGCAACACTAAGTTTAAATGAAATCTTAATTACTATTAAGAAATTATTATTTAATATGATATTTATCACTAATATATTGGAATAGAATTTATGAATAGTATTAATAAAATTTATAAAATATATGGTTTTAACATGTATATAAATGAATTGTTTTCAGAAAAATTAATTATAAATGAAAATGAAAACTATTTTTAATTTAATAAAATAATTTTCTTATTTTTTTACTATCTTATTTTATTAAAAAAATTATGAAAATAAATTTTACAGAAAAATTTAAATGAACTTTTTATATTAGTTATTTAATAAATTATTGTATTGTAAAATCATTCCTTTTTTATAAAATATACAAGAAAACTATTTAACACTAGAAAAATATATTTATCTATAAATAGTTTTTTCACCTTTTACGCAGTTAGTTTTAAAATTATTTTTTATTTATAATTTTAAAAAATTAATTTGTTAAAATAAAATTTATTTTTAAATTTAGAATTTAAAACTTATCCTTGGGTTAATTTTTTGGATTTTTGTGGAATTTTATTTGTTGAATAATGAAAATTCGATATCTTATTAAGAATAATCATTAATTTTAAATATTTTTAATAAATAATAATTTTTAAGGTTGTTTTAAAAGAAAATTAAGTTCAAATATATTTCTATTGATACCATTTAGGTCATTAGAATCATTTTCATGTATTATTTTTATATAAAAACCTTTTAAACTTTTGAAAAGTTTCTCTTTGAAAACTATCATTCTCAATACTTTTTTGAGATTGATTTTAAAATAATAATTCAAATTAAGTAAATTGAATTTTAAAATATTGATTAAATTGTATTAATTATAATTAATTATATTATTTAATAATTTCAACTTAATGTTTAACCATAATGAATTTTAAAAAAAATTAAAATTATTTATTACGGTTAACATAATAATGGGTTTACTATGGTGTTAAACTAAAAAGATAATGGTTAAAATGAACCAAAAATTTTAAAAAACCAAGTATATGTAAATATTTATACTTTATATACTATAGGTTCTATAGGTTCCCATTTTAGAGCCTTGTTTCTTGTGAAAATTTGGGGTATAATTTTTTTATTTTAAAATACTATAATTGTTCCAATCACCGAACATTTAAAACTCCAGCCCAATCATATACAATTTACATTTACATAACCCCTTTTTCCTCAAATTACTATCAAAATAACTTATTCAATTCCATACTCTCATCCTATATGATTTATTTTTGTTATAAATGCAACTAAAAAAATCATTTTGTTAAAAACCAAAAAAAATATTTTCAAAGAAGAGGTAACGTCCCTAATCAAACATTTGTGTTATTGTTTCCCCAAAATCCTTAAATTATTGTCAAAAATTGATGATATAATAACCTAATTATATAAAATATACTAATATATTGTTTTGTTAACATATTTACCCACAAACATCTCTTATTTCGTCAAATGTGTTTCAAAATCATCTTTCATCCTTACGATGAACCACCAACTCACAAACCGATGTCATTATTTTTACAGTTACCACTTCTCAGGGATGGATATAGTGATGTATTTATTGTTTATATTTTAAATTTATGATATTATTATGATTATTTCGTCATCATATAACAAGTTTATTATCACTTTCTATTTCGTGGTAATATGATAACATCTTTTGTGTGTACGATGGACTACCACCTCATGAAGCAATGTTATTAGTTCATGTTTTACATGGAAGGTAATAAGGATGGTTTTAATGAAAATATTTTATATATATAACAATTTTTTTATTCAGTAGTATTATATAATTTAAATTTATTTTCTTAATTCCATCAAGAAAATGGAAACAACATTCATGTGTATGTATGACCTACCATCTCAAGGAGCAGTGTATTTATTTTTATATATATTAATTTAATGGATAACTATAAAAAATTAATAATTAATATATATGATATTTAAATAATTCTTTGAATTAAAAATAATATCAAGAACTTATAAAATTACATGTTTGAAAAATAGAAAATCAAAATAGGCATGAAAAACAATGTAGTTGTTTTCCGAAACATGACATTAGAATTGAATGGATAATAAATGGGTATCAAAAGGTCATATGTAAATAATATATTAGATGAAATATATATATATATATATATATATGTTTCTATAATATACATATAATAAAATTATATTTATTATACATGAGGTTTTAACATGTACAACAGATGTCAAGATATATGGTACATGATTTCCGTCTTACGTTTTACTTCTTGGAGAATCATTCCATATTCACAACCTATTTATTTTATGTTGTCTATATACTGAACATGAATTTATTTTAATAATCATATCCAGAAAAGTATTTGAATTTACTTATCCTTTTTAGTATCTATCTTTTATGGGGATTACAATTCAATGTTACTATATTGGTAAAAGTTTTATGTTACAGTCTCTTCATTTACGAGGATTGTTTATGATTCTGGGTTAAATGATGAAATATTATGGCCAAAAATCAGGAATTTTCTTATCCTATGGTAATTTATGGAGAGTACATGTTTTTCATTCTTTTTCTTCCTTCAATTTACTCAATATTTAAATATGTTGTTTTTAAGAAAAAACATATTTTTTTTATCTTAGGTCAAAAATTCCTTTTCTTCCAAAACCATGTTTCTAAAAATGATTCCAAAAATGTTTTTAAAATTAATCAAATGAATTATTTAAAAAAAATCTCTCAAGTATTAATTTTTTAAAAATGATTTTAAAACTAAGCATCATGTCTTTTTCCAAACAATACCCTTGTGACTTTTACTAAAAATGTGAAATGAATCATTATTTTAATGTGTTTGACATGAATATAATTTCATGACTTCATGATCGTAACTTTTTACAAATATTCCATATAAGTTTTCAATGTAATTTTTATAGAAAAGTAATTTTAAAATGTTTTGTGTTTAAAATGTGCTTTTAATATGTGGATATATGTTTTCCTCATGAAATGATTTTAATTATTTTAATGATTAGATTATAAGTTTTTAAAAATTTATTTTCAATGAAATGAATTTACAAGATATTTTTAAAATATTTTTTTGAAAAATTAATTTTAAAATAATGGTTATTTTCCTCAATAAATGTTTCAAAGGATTGTAAATGTTCCTGTATAAGTTTTTAAAGTTATTTTCAATGAAAAAGATTTCCAAAATGTTTTATAATTTTTAGTTTTAATAATATGTGTTGATAGAAAGGTTATTTTTTATAATGAAACATTACATGTGATTTTTATTTCAAAATAATTCTCTATATAAGAGGAAATCCATTGAGGATACTTATGATTTTCTGGGGATATGATCCAAGGTTACCTATCTTATCATTATTACAAATGGATTATGTTTATTATGACATTATATTTATGAAGCCTACATAGTTTTCTACATGTTATTATGTTTAATATTACTCATGGAACCCAATTCTTTTCCTATATATTATTCTATGATGTAATGAGGAATTTATTATGAACCTATTTGTTTTTCATAGTTTTCGCTTTGATGAAATGTTTATGAAACAGATTTTATTTTAATAGTTTTTATATAATTAATGTTTTATGATATTATTGAGAAAATGTGTATGGTTTTCATTATTTGAAGGGATGTACCAATATCTCTATCTAATGCATTGGGAAATGATTAATGTTATATGAGATGTAATGGTATATGGGAGGTTGTCACAAGATTGAAAATGGGAACATTGTAGGTCGTCCCAATCCTGAAGTAGGTTCATGGGTGGTTAGCTAAAGCCTAATATGTTATAAATGTTTGGGTGGGTATACGAGACATAGAATTTTCTAAGATTATCTGTACTACTCAAATATATATCTTATTCAAATGTTATTATCTCATGCCAAATTTTCTTTGATTATCTTATGATTCATGTCTTATGATGAAAAATATTTAATTCCTAACTCATGATTATAGTACTTGATATATAGGGTATTGTTTCTCATATTTTGATAATGTTCTCATACTAATATGTTCATTTTATGCTTATATATCTCCATTTTTTACCCTTAAAGAGCATATAAGATAACTCTTTCTTATGTTTCCTTTCCATAGGTTATTAAGAAAGGTATTATGTATGGTATGTTTGTTATGAGTACAAATGAGGAATCTATTTTTGTGATATGGTGAAGATGATTCACCAAATTAGAAGATTGTGTACCTAGTCTCCAAAGTCCCTAAAATGTTATGGGGCTCAAGAATTTTTTTTATAATTTATAGAATATCATAAAAAATTATTTAATACATATTTATGAAAATACACGGATTCTATAGTAGGTATAACAAGACTGGTTTAATTAAACATTGAAAATGGGGATGAGAAATATCTAGTGAGATCCCATGGTATATGTCAAAGGGAATGTTTAGGGATATTTATAGGGATATGTATAAAGATAACAATGTATAGGAATGTTTCCCTAAATGTTGGAAAGGGATAGAGTGAGTGGTTTCCGATGAATTATAATCATATCCAAGATAATACAAGTGTTTGTGGCTATAGATAAAAGGTTCCTATTTGTAAAGACTCTTAAAAGGAATAATTGATCCAAAATTGATCATCACCTAGGGTGTAAAAAATGGTCCTTAATGGAAAACGTGTTGAAACTCTTAGGGGTTATACTTTAAAAATTCATAAAAAAATTACAAAACATGCTGAAGGATTTGAATAAATGATGATTACAAATGACCTAGGATAAACCTAAGGTGTCATAGATTAAAAATAAGGTGTAATTATTTAGACATAAAAAGTTATTTTTCCTGATTATGTGGTTCCCCACAATGGCTATTAGTAAGAACAATATGATTTTCGTTATAGTCAATAAATGGAAACTATAGAAATTATTTTAATAATGATTATGATAGAAAACTTAATTATTTTCCTCTATGAAATTGAATATTATGGGATCCTTTCATGAACTATGTTAGGTTTTCATATGACCTGACACTTGACTTTGTTGGTGATAAAGCACATAGGTCATTCCCAACACCCATGTGATGACAACTAGTTCTTGTTTATAACAAATACACTTTTGGTAATGATCCCACCGAGGAAGAACAACCATAAGTAAATATAATTAATAAATAATCACAAAAATGTCAATATCCCAAACCCAAATAAATAGGAAAATTACTAGTTAAAATATTTACAATTTTAACCACAAACCAAAATACCAAAACTTGAAAGGAAACCAACTAGTCCACAACCAAAAACCTATATGTTATAGGAGATCCATCATCCTCAAGACACATCTACCAATAACTATAAGAGAGTAATACTAGAAACTATATCCCCCATCACCACCACAAAACACCCTTCCTTTACCTAGATCACACATAAACTGATCTATTTAACCCATGGGGTGTATGTAGGGTGTGAGGAAAATCCCAATAAGATGATACCCAAAAAATATTACATTCCATTACACTATAATACAAATTTCAATTATAGTTTTAAGAATGAAATTGGAGATAATTTAGTGAATTTTTTAAGGAAAACATTTTCAAAAAAAAATATTAGCAAATTAAAATTAAGGAATGGTCAATTATATACCTATGTCATGAAACACACCACAAGAGGTAAACCCAAGAAATCACTAAATGTTGTAGCACTAGTGTGTCCCTATGGACCTTGAACCATGTTGAAACATGGTATGGAAACCATAACCCCCAAAAACCTCATTTATGATCTACTAAAGGGGAACACATCCCTATGTTTATTGGGATGCAATCACCATCATGGTTTATCAAGTGTTGTAGCATCAATCCTTCTTGAATAAACTGGGGCTCTACCCAACCAATACCACTACTATGCTTGTCCTAGTCAATGCACATGGATACCTATGATTGTATTTGTGATGAATATAAATTTCACATTTCACATGGATCATCAATTTCACATATACATACCCAGAAATATGGATACACATGAAAACAATCATTTCTCATAGGCATGACCCTTATAAAATCCAAAAACACACTAAAAAAATTTTAAAACACACTTTTCACCAAATAAAAAAAATTATAGAATATATTTTTTATGAATTATGAGAGAAACCTCATGAAACCCAGCAAATTTAATTTCAAAAAAAATCTATCATAAAATAAGCACCTCAAAAATTCTAGAAATTGTTTTCTATATTTTGATATGAATCATAAAGAACATTAAACAATAAAATAAATCATATCAAAATAATCTAATAATGCTAAAACATGTAATCACCAATATCCAAATTGCAAAAAGACAGAATGCAGTGATAAAACACGACACCACAAGTGGACCCTGTAAAGGAAAGACCAAACCGTAAACACAATGATTAATCCCACAAAACCGTGGTTCAAACCAATTTATATCAACCAACCCACTGTAGAGAGAAAAACACAAGAAAGAGTAAATAATAACCCAAAATAATGGCGAAACCAAGAGAAGAAATAATTTATTTATGATTATTTTAATATCCCACATCAAATGAATCACAAATTTGAGGTCATGGGGGATAAAATGGAGAGGAGGAGGAACCTAGGGCTTCAAATCAGAAATGGTTCGTAATATGGATGGTATGGGTTTAAAATGGGGATGGTTAGAATTATAAATTCCATATTTTTAATGACTTGGACCAAATACAAGGTTACCCCACATGGTTTTCCAAATCGTGCATAAACCATGTCGTCTCCTCAATCCATGAAGAAACTGGCTCCACTGTTTTATTAGGGATGGTTCATGCTCGGGCCAAAAATTGTGTGGATAAGATAGTGCCACTATATTGGGCACACAATCTCTTTTAGGATGGAACATGGTTTCACCTAATCGTGTTCCAATCATGGGCCACCAATTGTTGGGTCCAAAAACTCAATTTTTTAGAGAAAACTCCCAAAAAAGTTAAGACACAAAAATAAACCATAAAAATAACACAAAATAAAATTACATATGTGTCAACTCTCAAAACCATTAGAACATTTAGCACTCATAATGTTATCCTAATGACTTATATGGGAATAAAAAAAGGATACTGCTCCTAAACAGAGGACATGAAATCCTATGTCTCAATCTCATATATAACATGATTCCAAAACCACCAATCCATTGATATAGACTTACCACAATGAAATTTCTCTTGGGAATACATAGTCCACATTGGCCCCTAAAAAAAGACAAATTAGGCTCCAACTCTAACTCTTCCTAATTAAAAACCTGAGAGAAATTCTAATTATACATTTTTTTGCAGCAAGATAAGGACCATCTCATTAATTAATATCAAATGAGATTGAAAATCAAACCAGTATTCCACCTTACCAAATCTATCTATAATATAAAAAGATTGGACATAGCTTAAAGTTATCTTAATATTCATACCAAGGTGATGGTGAACAAGGTGTGGTTCCACTTTTAGATACACCTAGTCACCAATAGAGTATTCCATTCTGTGACGCTACTGATCGACATAAAATTAGTGGATACACTTTTATATCATCAAATGATGCTTGATCAATTCGATATTCTCAGAAATCTCTTGCACAAGACTCAGTACAACAATGAGGTCTCACCAACCTCATCCCAACGCATAAGAGAATGACACAATCAACCATAGATCACCTGAGAGGGAGACATACTTATCAAGGATTGGTAACTATTATAATTGTAAAACCTTACTAACCCCATGTCGATATACCTGAAGCCTTAAAAATCCAATGAAAATGTTCAGAGTATGTATTCCAAGATATGACCCACTCTCTCCTTATAACTATCTATTTTAGGGTGGAATTTCATAATAAACATGACATATGACTCTAATACATTCTGAATGACTTCAGAAATCTATAATGTGAAACATGGGTCCCAATATGAAATGATTGTATATTGAACACCATGAAGCCTCACTGTCTCCTAAAAAAAACCATCCCAATTAATTTAATTGGGATGAATCCTTACTTGAAAAGGAATGGGTTGATTTGGTAAAATGGTCAATCACAACCCATACGACATTCCTCCTCTAAGGGGTACCATGTAAGAAAATAATACAATACATGGTGACATCACCCCACTTTTGGTACGAATGAGTAGGGGATGAAGAAAAATAATCAGTCTTTGGTGCTCTTATTTACCCCATTGACATGTATTACAGTTGGATACAATTTTTTCTATGTCTCATCTCATACCTATTGACCAGAACTGAAGGTGAAAAACTTAAAATATCTTTTGGGAATTGAGATAGATAACCCAGTAGGACTGGTGGATTTCTTTTATGACCACCCTCAAAAATGATAATGACACGCCAGTGTGAACCAAGAAATAGAGAACAAAATTATGAGTCAATAACTATTCATAGGGCAGCTCCCCATAAGTTAGGAACTATATAGAACAATCGCAAAATCCACTTGTAGAATGATTATACCGTATCAACTCCTTAAGTGAAGGTGTCCGCTTCACACCAGCTAAGAACAAAACTCCACTATCCTCCTTGGTCAGTACCTGTATCTAATAAAAAAAGCTCATTAAATTCCACTCATCATGAGACTCTTTCAATGAATTCATATATAATTCCCTACATAAATAATCATCTTCACCATTACTTTTTCCTGAGGTATAAATGATATCGAAATAAAAACCCTGAAGGTACTCCACCCAATGACACTACAGAAATTTTGATACATTTGGGATAAAATATAATATAGGTTATTTTGATATGAGTAGTCTAAAAACTACTCCCTATTATGTTAATGAATCTAGTTCTTCAAGTCTTGCATCAGTACTACTAACTCGACATCATTTGTTAGGTAATTAATTTTGTGTGGTATCCTAAATCTGTACACACACAAGACCCATGCCTAAGGCATAAAAAATACCACATATCACTTTCATATTACGTAAACATTAAAATAGGTTCTATGCTAAACCACCACTTATAATCTTCAAAATACACCTAGCATTATGGACCCCACTTAAAATTCACCTAATTTTTGGTAAGCACCATAATGGGAGGAGAATTTTGAGAGAAATATCGAACAAACCACCCATAATACTATACCTATCCCAAAAGTATCTTATTCTAAAAAACAATATTCAATTGTTCCCAGGACATTACTGCATTAATATTTTTAGTATCCATTGAAACCACTTTTTTGTGGTCACACGACCATGAAACTGCACCCCCTGAGGCAGAAGGTGAAATTGGAAAACATAGCATAGATTCGATGTTATCAAAGAGTTTCCATCATGATTCTAAATTTCTGGTTGTGTTCCTCCTCAATCCTATAATAGACCATGATGTCATCGAAAAAACAATGAATAATGATTCAAGATACTTGTGGGACACTCAGTTCATAAGAACCAAAAATACCACATGAGTATTCTTCAGTCCAAAGGCATTACCAAATAAAAAAAATGTTTGTACGTACTTTGGAGAGTTTTCTTACTAACATCTGCCTCTCTAACATTATCCTAGTGATACTCGAAACATGTGTTGATCTGGGAGAACCATATCACCCCCTTATTCTAATCAAATATATTATCAATATAAGGAGAGGATATATATTCATTATCATCACCTTATTCCGATTATGGTAATTGATGCACAACTGAAGATATCCACCATCCATATTTTTAAACAGAACTGGATGGATTCCCAAGGTGAGATACCCTGGGGAATGAATCCATTGGATACTAAATCATTCAATAATATATTAAATAATCTCAATTAAAAGGGTCCCATATGGTATAAAGGAATAGATATCATCTGCGTTGTCAATACTAAATCAATGGGGAATTCCACACCCTACTCTAGAGGAAACCCTGAGAAGTGATCTTGAGACACCTCTAAGAACTCATCATCCATAGTGGGTAACCCACCATAAAAACCTCTATCATCATCCTCCAACATGAGTGATGATCTCCAGAAATCATGTTTCCCCAATTTTAAGAAGTGGATATCCACCACATCTTGACTAAGGATCCCATTGACCCAAGAAGACTAGGGTACTTACATCAGGTATCAAAAAACACACTCAGTATTGATAACAATCGACATGAACCTTAATTCACACCATCCAATCAATACTAATGATTATTTAAATGTGGTCCATTTATATAACAAGGAAATCAAATTCCATATTAACCCCTAACATAGTTAATGTGCTAGATGGGAACCTAAAACCTTACTATTTCTTCTTACTAAACGACGTCACGAACTCCATTGAATAAGAAATAAGATTATAAAAAATTATTAAAAGACCCACAAGGTGAGAAGAAATGTATTAAATTGAGGCACAAATATCAAAAAGAGAAATAACTATAAATTATTCATTATGAACTATACCAAGAAATCTGGTAGGTCTTATATCCGATTTTACTGGAACTTGATCTATGGTATGATGATTTATCATCTATCACTAAGCCTGAGAATTCCCACAGAACTGTGGCTAAACATTAAACTGAATCTACCTAGAAGTGGATCAAACCACTCCTCTATGACCATGATACCAATAACCTTCTAACACATATAGTATTGTTTTGGATGATATCCCTATGAAGGCTATAGATCCTTCCCCACCCTGATGTGGTCATTCCACCTTGAAATATCATTTTATATTCCCCATAGTCCAAAAAAATGGAATGGTCTGGGTGGATCTATATAGGTCACCATCATATTCCCTACCTTACCACACTTACGACATAGAATTGAACTCACATGTGAAGCCCTAGACAAAAATGGTCGGGAAGGATGGCCTGAGATACAACCCACCCTTTTTTCCAACATTTCATGAACTAGGGTGGGATACCATCCATCACAACACCTAAACCTATTTGTGGGATGTCCTAAAGGGTATTTTCAATCCCCATGGTGTAAAAACTAGTGCTGTGAATCAAAATAATCACCACGAGAACATTTTTTTCTAATAAACCAGGATCAAGTAAATAACTAATCAAAAATTGCACAATCAATAACCAAAAACTAACCACAAAAAAATACACCAAATATTTCATTTACAAATAAAACAGAATAAGTGTAAAACTCAAAGAAAACAATACCAAACAGATACCAACATTATCTCCACATGACCTAATGGTCACCATCCTCCACAAAATGATACGAGACATGACCGAACTAGAAACCTGTACATGGAAAACAACTCATGTTTTCTAACACTTAGTAGAACAATTATGATGTGATATTAGATTACTCTGTAGGAAATCACAAATGAATCCATACATTTACATTCCTAAAACCATCCAAAAGTATTAGTTTTTAATAGATATATGAAAATAGTTGTTTATCATTTTAGTAAACAAGAACATCTTTTCCTTTTTTAAAACAATCACACCACATCTCCATCTTCAAAACAGTTTACCATTTTATAACCCAAACCCCATTGATAATAAAAACAATAAAATACCAGGCTTTAATTAAAATAAATAAGTAGTATATAAATGAATACATATAAGAGATATAATAATAATGAAAATACAGATAGTAACCATGATAATTATCTAAACATCACTTGAGCAATCCCTGGATATACTCTTTTTGGACTCACCATCCATCATATTGTGCAGATCTATAGTAAATAACTCACTGTACATTATAAGTACAATCCTAGAAGAAATATAGACATCCCAGGGATATCATGAAGTCTAATAAGGGACTACATGAAACCACCACTTGACACTCTAAAACATCCATAAGAATCCAACAGTAATAGAACATTGTTAACGGATGGGGCCCATTAACATGTGACTCACCATACCTTTCACCACCACACCCGCCTTCCCCAAACACTGAAACCACCCACATGATAAGCCACATCAGGACATCCTCTATATGGATTACCATATCATAAAAATATTTTCACAACAGCCAACTAGGACTTCACATCAAAAAATCTTTCAAAACATTTCTCAAAATAGATTAAGGTTCCAACCAGGCATTTACACATCCATAAACTCAATTCAATTCCAAAACAGTATGAAGTAAAAACAGAGCTCTTCAACATTAAAAATTATAACACATTACAAAAATTTATCCTATCCATTTCCAAAACAACATAAAGCACCACTTTTATGTTTAAAATTCCAAATGGGCCTCGAAAATTTCATATCCAATTTCATTTCCAACACTACTTCATGCCAAAATGAAAACAGACAACATATATAAAGATGCCAAATCATATTTCATATCATTTATAACCAAAAACCTTTTCCATGGTACCAATGGAGCCATAATTTTGAACAGAAAATTTTAAACCATATTAGAGTCACATGAGACAAAGGGGAATTTAGTGAATGGCCAAGAGTTTGACAAAAGGAAATAAAGAGGAGGGATAATTGTTTCGTTATCCTATTTTTTATGTTGATAAAGTGTATCCAAGACTATTTACATTTGTGGACACATCTATATTTTCACCTTGTGCAAACATTAATGTTCCCACATAAAATGGAACACCAAAAGTATACCTAAAATATTCCAAAAAATATCTTTAATGAAGAATAAAAATCTTTCAAACCAACATAATAATTTCCATGTAAGAATCACACATGAAAGTCACCAATTTCCACATATGAGGTCCGAATATCACTCCAACAACATGATAAATGTATTAAAAAGGGAAAATACAACTAAAAGAACCCAATTTAATTTTCAAAGGAATAATTGAAATTTAAATAAACAAATATTTTTCATAACTATATGAAATGATCAAAGAAACCCCTTCAAAACAACTTCCACCAATTTTTTCCCACACAAAAACATCATAACATGTTACAAAAACATACCAAAAGCATGTGAAACACATTTATATAATATTTGAGAATCTAAAACAATCAAATCGAATTATTTGAAATGTAAATGGATTGAAACACCTATATCACCAAAGTGAATATGTGATAAAACTCTTGGATAAGATAGAATAAGCCCCAAGGAAATATACACACGCCCTCAAGGAAAATAAATCTACAAAAATAAGCTAGCCATAAATAAATTGTTCATCTAAGAGAGGAACCCAATAAGGAAATTCCTGAAATCTAGATATAATATATTGGATAAGAGGATAACATCAAAAAACTTAAGTAATATTACATTGTAATATTGGAGGATCATCAAAGAATGGAGGATAACCAAAAAGGGTGGGGTTTGGAAACCTTTTAATGCGCTAAAAACAACCTAGGAGGGAGGGTGATCGATTTTGGTTGAGGCATAAGAGGGGAATATTTTTCATTTCATGTTTTAAGAAATTTGGGTATCTTGCATGGTTTTGCCACATGGTTTTCCAAAATCTGTGCGAACCATGCAGTCGTGAATATCCAAATGGACAGAACATCTTGCACAGTTGCTTCAGAACATCCCAAACCATATGAAACCCATGCACAATACCCCTATACATCAAAAAAGATGCATGGTTACTTGGGAAAATATGCATAGTTTACCCAAACCATGCACTAACCATGCACATGCCAAAAACTCACCCGAGAATACCAAAATTCAAAAATTTATACTGGGTCTAAAACCAAACATCAACCAAAGGATCCACGATCAAGAAAAGAATAAAAGAAAAGATTTTCATTGCTATGGATTGAAAATTCTCCCCCCCAAAAACACTTTCTACCCCTAAAACGTATCTTAATTGAATGGTAAACAAAACACAATTCCATGACTAAAAAATTTAAATGAACCATGATGCTCAGGGAGACACTTCGCTTTAGATGTTTTAGAGAAAACCCAATCGTGAAGAATTGTAGGATAAAAGGATAAGGTTATGACATCT
Organism: Viscum album; assembly: GCA_963277665.1. Classification (NCBI taxonomy): domain Eukaryota; kingdom Viridiplantae; phylum Streptophyta; class Magnoliopsida; order Santalales; family Viscaceae; genus Viscum; species Viscum album. Next base: position 491,359,761 of record OY728122.1, read on the forward strand.
AAAACAACTTTAGTAACACATTTACACAACCTCAGACTAACCCAACATATAAAACACACTACAAGGAAACCCATCCATCTGGGAAACCAGAGAACTCCCAACCCAAGAAAGAAACTGATTACATAGGGGTGAACCCATGAAAATAACTCAAACTATATAGAGAACTAAAAAATAATACCTTAATTCAAAAAAAATAAATCATCTCTAAATGAGAATAACTAATCCAGAACCAACCCACTACAAGGGTTAACCTCATCTATGGAAGAACAAAAGATTCAAAGATCCACATACTGATAATAATAACCACTCAAATTAGAAGTGAACAAGGCCATAATTTTTTTACAATTTTAATAATAAATTATAAAAAAACTAACACAAATATTCTTAAAATGTCTCCAACCTATCATAGGAGACAAAAACTATGACAACATTTTCACCACATACCCTAAGAAGTACCCTAACTATACATGAGCTTCACTCTGTTGCATATGAATGGAGCCCTAATGATTGAAGTGTCAACTACCTCACAATCTGGAACTAACATCCTATGGTTATAATTTATTATTTAATCCATTATTCCTTCAAAACATATCTAGATGACCTATATGGCCACAACAATAGAAAGTATTTTTGGATCATGACTAAAATGAATTGAATGCCAAAACCAACCACACTGGCGGCACACAAGCCCATGGTCTAATGAATGATAAGCTGATGCAATTCCCCAACCCTAGTCACCCAGAGTCAGTGATTTATTACATAACATTGGCAGGATACAAGGAATCTAGTTTCGAAAGACTGCTCATTTTAGTTTTATTTGAAACAATATACAATCATATGTTCATCATTAAAACCTGAAAAGAAATAAAACACTAATTTATTCCAATAGAAACATCCAAGCCTCCTAGATTATGCTTGAAAGTCACTGATAAATAACTCCTTCATATCCTGGGAAAATGAAACATAAGAAAGGGGTGATCTGAAACGATCAGTCAGGGTATGAAATAAATAAGAAGATAACATAAATATTCGGTATGATGAATAATTAAAAACACATGTATTTACAAATAATAAACATGAAAAATTTATGGTAGGAATATGAGCTGAGTAAATAATGCCATAATAAAACACAGCCATTTATATTCTACTAGTCGAATAACCACATGGACCATCATTATTATTTTCTTGATGAGGGAATGTATAATGCAATAAATTCTGAAACATTTTGTCAAGGACTCGGTAAAGTCATCTAAAAATGATAATGGACTTGGCCAAACCCATATATCATATTGGGAAAGTCCTCATCCAATTCCATGCGTAATTTTCTAAGGAGACCTACCCATGCACCAGGGAGTTATAGCGGGCTCCACACATCACAAACTATGTCCAATACATTCCTCATATGAAAAGGGTGAAAGATAACATAAATATTTGTATTAAAACTAGCATAAAAAATGACAATAATTTAACCATAAACCATGAATGGAATAAAAATAACACATCCACAGTCAAACATATCACAAAACCATCAATACAATATGGAAGATTTTTGTCATAATAAATCAACTTCAAACATGTTTAAAATCCATCAATGGATGTAGACATAGATGAAATGAAAACTATTTGAATGAAATAAATCTTTTTATTTTGAAACCATTTAAGAGTCACATAATTATAAAAGAAAACATTTATTTTAAAAATATTCTTATAAGATTGTAAGAAAAGCTTCGACAATGTTTTTATGGCATAAAATAACCGCACCCACCGTATAAGTCAAAAAAAACATTCATACCTTACTTTTGTCGAAAAGGTAATAAAGTACATTGTTTGGAAAATGGAGAAAATATTCCTATCAAAACATTTAAAGTCAAATAAGGGCATAAATGAATTTAACTGATAGTCTAGTAAATAGAAAAAATGTTTTGAAATTCTTTTTTATGAAAACATGGATGTGGATGATAAAAAGTTCAATGTAGGAACATACTTAAAAATGACCTCAAATAAAAAAGAGATTGTAAAATTAACCCTTATCATGTAATTTTCCTTATTTTATGGTATTTTAACCTCTTGTATAATAGTTAAAAAATTGTTATTAAATTATAAAAGGACTATATACATAAATAATATATCATATATGATCCTCTAATATTGCTTGGTTAATTTCAGTTGTATCATCATTTCAAGTGTTAACTGATTCATTTTCTTTTATATTCTTCGTTACGTAAGCCATGTTTTTTATGGATAGGATGTATTTGATTCATATATATAATGATATTATGTTTATAAAAATTATTTTTTATCATAAAATGTAAATTATTGTTGAATGTTTACGATGGGGAACTTAATCTCATCGCGTTCATGGAGGCGATAATCCATACGTACGAATGAGCTAAAATATCATTATATTGTTGGTGAAATAAAATGTAATTGGATGGTATATAATATATACAGAATAAATAAAAATTTATATTTATTATTTAAATTAGTAATACTCATTATTATATACATCCAAATAGTGATGTTTTGAATGACAAACTACACCATGACGAGGAGACAGTAAGCCGTACGTACGCACGTATGGTGACATTGTAATTTATAGGATGGATCCAACAGTGAATATAGTTGTACCAAATTTATAATAACATCATAGTATATATAATATACATGAGTTATTATTTTATAATGTAAAAAACAAATAAATAATAAGTGGAAGAAGAAAATAACTTGAAAGAGGTGGTGAAATATTTACATGTTCTTCAGGTGATTCTATTTCAGTTGATCAAAAGGGTTCCTCAGGTTGGATTTCAAATAACACTAAGGCCTCTAGGTTGAAGTGAGGGATGTTTGGGGGATATTTTGGTAGGGGTTTGCTGATCCAAATTCCTTTGTAGGTGTGAGATTAAGAGAAGGGTAAGTGCCCTTTGATAAGAGAGGTGATGGTCTCTTCTGGAAAAGCTTGAAATGTTATTTTATAATAAAATCATTTTCAAATTCAAATGGCTCAAAAATTATTTTCTTAGAGGATAAGGTGGGTATGGGTTGAAAACCTATAATCCATTAGGTTTTAGACATTTTTAGGTCACCATATTAACCTTATATTTTATATTTAACTCTTAGTTAAATAGTTTGACATTACCACGTCTCTTTGTATTTTTGTATTATATGGTTAATAAACATACAATAAACTTCTAATAGAACCCCATGTGGTTAATTAATGATACAACTTCATTATATAAGTCTTTTGGCCAAAATATATATTTTTAGAAATATTATATCAATTAATAATATACTAATTTTTTAAAACTCTTTTATGTCAAATTCGACACTATTTGATATTTTATTTTTGCTAAAGTCATAACATTATGAATACTTTGAAAAAAAAATTATTTAATGAACCCTAAAATGTCATATTAACCTATAAATTAGTGGAATTAATTATAATCCTCAATTTAAATTTATTTGGATATTTATAATATTTAATTTTTTAATTTTTCATCAACAAGGAAAATATTGAATAATTATTGTGTCATATATAAATATATTTATTTTATTTCTAAAAATTATAAATAAAATATCCTGATGTATGAAATCTTTTTTTATTTCTAATGACTATTTATAGTTGAATAGATCAATTATATAACCTCATATAAAAATTGTTTTACTAAAATATATTTTCTTTTGTTATTTTTGCCTTTAATTTAGATTATTTAATCTAAAATGTCATTATCACTACCATGTGGCTCCATGGGGTCCCCAAATCGACCCACATATGCCCTTGGTTGGAGATGTGTCATTCAATAGGGTTAGGAAATGTGTTAGTGTAATTTAATATTATTATAATATTATTTTTTTATGCTTATTTACTGGATTTACCCCTTTAACCATGAAAAATAAAATATTTACTAATGTAAATATTCATAATGTCTAAAATTAAAAGTATATATTTACACAATTTAGACCTCATGATTCCAAATATGGATTCCATTTTTTCAAATTCAAAAGACAGAAGTGGCAGAAATTAATTTAAAATTAATTCTCGTTGTCAAAATTATTTCAATTAAAAAAGTGGTTTATAATTAAAATTTAGTATTTTTCACTATTTATCAAAAATATAAAGTTTTCAGGAAAGTAACAGAAAATCAGTGTAAGATAATTTTGATTTTCCAAATTCAAAAATGAAATCCATTTTGAAAAATAAAATTTATAAAATTTTAAAAAGTGGGTATTACTATTCATAAAGGCTAGTTTGATTGGTCGCGACATGTTAGAATCTCAAAGTGTTGTACAATGCATGCTTTCACATTATTCAAAGGGAAACATAACACGAAATCTTTGGGTGTTACATTCTTCTCTCCTTCAAATAATTTCATCTTTTAAAATTCTAGAATACTACCGCACAAAATGATTTGGGTGGTTCTTCATCATATGATCTTCGTGTTCCCACGTCGGCTCTTCCATCTTTTGGTTTCTCCATAGAACTTTTACCAGACGAGTCATCTAGTTTCTCAACACTTGTTCTCTAGTATTAAGAATCTTTAATAGCTCTTCACAATAAGACAAATATACTTCCAATTCAATTTCCTCATAAGTGAGTACATGTGTTGGGTCTGGCATGTATTTTCTCAATAGAGATACCTGGAACACATCATGAACTTTTGAGAGACATGGTGGCATTTAAAAACAGTAAACTATAACCCCAATTCATTCTTGAATTTAGAAAGGTCTGATGTACTGGGGAAATAATTTACCCTTCTTACCAAATCTTATAACTCCCTTCCATGAAGATACCTTCAAGAAAACATGATCTCCTATATAAAATTCCAAATACTTCGTTTGGTTATCGGCATAACTCTTCTGCCTACATTGAGTTGCATTGATGTGGGTTGGAATAATCTTCACTTTTTCCATTGTTTGGTCAACATGTTCTGGGCCTACAAGTTTTCTTTCACCAACATCATCCCAACAAGTTGGTGTGTGGCATATCTTTCCATATAACGCTTCATATGCTGCCATCTGAATAATTGAATGAAAGCTATTATTATTAGAAAATTCAACCCATGGTAAATATTAATCCCACATACCTTGAAAGTCTGGTGAGAAAGATCTCAACATGTCTTCTAAGGTTTGAATGGTCTTTTCTGATTGTCCATAAATTTGAGGGTGGTAGGCAGTACTCAAAATAAGTTTAGTATCTAGGGAATTTTGAAGACGTTTCTAAAATCTTGATGTAAAATGGGGATCACAATCAGAAACAATCGATAGGGGTACTCCATGATGTATTAAAACTTCCTTAATATATATTCTTTCTAGACGTTCAAGTGTTAAATATTCTCTTATATCATGAAAATGTTCTGACATTGTAAGACGATCAACAATGAACCATATTGCATCATTCGTTCGAGGAGTCTTTTGTATCCCCATCAAAAAGTATATTGTAATATCATCCCATGTCCACTTAGGGAGGGGAAGAGGTTGTGTGACTTATCCAGGATGTTACCTTCCAGCTTTACCTTGTTGAAAAACCATACATCTTGACACATAATCAACAATCTCTCTCTTCATGTTATCCCACAACAGAAGTTCCTTCAAATCTCGATACATCTTGGTGCTCCCAGGGTGTATCAAGAAATTGGAGGCATGAGAATATTCCAACAAATCCCTTTTTAGATCAGTTATATTGAGAACACAATGTCTCTTCCCAAATTTCAAAATTCCATCTTCATATAGGAAGTCACTCAATCTACCATTATTTATAGGTTTAATTTTTTTTAAAACTCCTCCTCATCATTCTGAGAACTCTTTATCCATTCTAGTAAGGAATGTTTGGAAACCATTTGAAAAAGTATTGATGTGTAACTTCCATAGTTATTCCCATAACCATATTTACTAGATCCATGAAAATATTATCCCTTTTAACTCTCATCTTGTTCAAAACTCCATGATCCTTTCGGCTTAAAGCATCTGCCACCTTATTTTCCTTCCCTGGGTGGTAGTGTATTCTGCAATCATAATCTTTGAGTAGTTCAAGCTACCTCCTTTGCCTCATGTTTAGTTATTTTTTTGTGAAAATATACTTTAAACTCTTACGATGAGTATAAATCTCACAATTTTCACCATAAATATAGTGTCTTCAAAAATTCATAGCAAATAATACATCAACTAACTGAGGATCGTGATTAGGATATTTTTTCTCCTGAATTTTTAGCTATCGTGATGCATTAGTAATAACTCTATCTTTCTTCATATAGACACAACCAAGTCCTTTCTTTGAATCATTACTATAAATAACAAACCCATCTTTCCCTGATGGTAGAGTCATGATAGGGGCATTAAATAATCTTCTCTTCATTCCATAACAACATTATTCACACTCTTTTGTCAAAAAAAATTTAACCCCTTTACTTCAGATCTTGGTTAATGGATTAGCCAATCTAGCAAAATTCTGGAAGAAACATCGATAATAACCTACTAAACCAATAAAACTGTGTACCACAGTTAAACATGTTGGTGATGGACATTCATGGATTTCCATTGTATTTGTAGGATCCACATAGATTCCATCCTTAGTGACAATATAGACAAGAAATGATATCTCCTATAGCCATAATTCACACTTTCTAAACATCCCATATAATTCATAAAATCTAAGAGTCTTTAGAATAATGAAAAAGATATTTTCATGATCTTCATAGATTTTGGGGTATACCAAGATATCCTCAATACGAACAACTACAATGTACTCAAGATATTCATTGAAAACTCTATTACTTTGATCCATGAAGACAGAGGGTGCTTTATTCAGTCCAAAAGGCATTGCTATAAACTCGTAATGCCCGTACCTAGTTCAATGTGATGTTTTCAAAATGTCTTCCTTCTTTACACAGAACTGATGATATCCAGATAGAAGGTAAATAATTGAAAAATATTATGCTCTATGAAGTTGGTCAAATAAATCCCCAATGTAGGGTAGGGTATACTTGTTCGTTATTTTAATAGCATTGGTCTCCATATAGTTAATGCAGATCCTCATAGATCCATCATTCTTCTAAAAAAATAATAGGGGCTCCCCATTAAGAAAAATTAGGGCAAATAAATCCTTTATTACTCAATTCCTCTAGTTGTTTCTTTAGTTCCACTAATTTAATAGTGGCCATTATATTATGGGTCTTTGATATGGGTCTTGAACTAGGAATTAAGTCAATATAAAACTCAATTTCTTTTTCTGGATGATGTCCAGGTAAATCCTCTGGAAACAAATCATCATATTCTTTCAAAATAGGTACATACTCTATTTGAACACTCCTTTCCTCACCCATAGTTATTTCATTCCCTTCCTTCCCAATATTATAATTTAGTAGAGCTACTGGGGGTGGATGTAGATAATAATCTGATGGTGAAATTTCAGCTCTAAAGATAAGGTAATCCTTATCATCATCAAGAATTATAACCTCCTTATTCTTTCAATAAATTCTTACATCATGGTCTGAAAGCCAGTCTATACTGAGGATTAAATCAAATTCAACCATTGGACTGACAATTAGATCAGTAGATAAATATCTTTTATATGCCTTAATGGGGCCAGATTCACAATACTTTGTGGAAATGATATTTCCCTTAGAATTTTTTACTACCAACTCCCTTGTTAATTAAAATTGGAAATATCTAATTTTCTTAGCGAACTGGGAAGATATGAAACAATGAGATGATCCATAATTAAATAAAGAATTGTCTAAACTTGAGGAATCCATTAAATTACCTGCCAACATGTCTTTTGGAGTTTCAAACTCAGCAGAAGTGATCGCATAAGCTTAGCATTGATACCTTGGCCTTTTCTGAGGTATGTTTCCCTGACACATAGGGAATTCATTTTCATAATTTCCCATCTGACTGAAATTGTAGAATTGAACATTGGTAGATTCTTTCTTCCCCTTATAATCACTAGCAAGATGACCTTTCTGTCCACATTTTAGAATACTCGTTTTCTTTTTAGACAGGCACCAGGGTGATTCCTTCCTCAATTAATAGAGGGTGAAAATTCAACTATTCCCTTCTTTCATGTTTCCTTATTTCCTTTCCCAGAGTGTTCAACAGATATCTTCTTCTCTTTATTTACTTTAAATTCAGAAGACTTAGAGTATTGTTTTTTTATCTTGATAACACATGAGACAATGTCTTCATACAATGAGAAAGATTGTGAGACTAACTCTCAACGAAGAAATGGTTTTAACCCATCAAAGAAACATTCAATATAACTTATTTGGTTACTTATATAATATGTATCATGCCTTTCTAACCATGTAAATTTAGATTCATACATTACGACATCCTCATCCTCCTTTTGTGTCAGACTCAGAAATTGTCGTTCCATATTAGCTCGATGGTCACAAGGAAAGAATTTTTTTAAGAAAATATCTTCAATCTCCCAATATTACATACATGGTAATTTTTCATCCTCCTTTGTGTTTTTAATTAATGAACTCCATTGATATGCATCTTCGGTGTGCCTATAAATCACCATGACAACTTTTTCCCTTAAGCTACTCCCAAAGCAAGAAATATTTTCTCTAAGGAACTTATCCATTGTTTAGCTGCAAATAGATTTTTTGACCCATTGAATATTGGTGGTTGTTTCCTCATGAAGCGATCTAACTTTGTTCCTCCATGCTGTGGATCAAGGTGCTCCATACGGGTACAGTTATTATTCATAACCTGTGTGAGTTGTCCCAGTATTGTGATAAGTTGATAAACACCAGTTGCATCACAAGATCCGTTATAATTATCTTGAGTAGGAGGGAGATCCCTACATAGATTAAGTGCATTGATAATGTTTACATTCCATCCACTAGGTTCCAATTCTAAACAATGGAATACAATATTTTACTTTATGAACAGTAATATATAATTCTGAACATGTAAAATACTTAACATATATTGAACAATTTATAGATATAATCCATAGTCATAAAAAAGTTTTCTTTGAGGAGGTATATACTCATAAGTCATTCACAATGGCCTGTAATGAAAATGATAATTATCCTAAGAATATCCCCCGGGAGTGTTGTAACCAAGAGTGCATCAAGGCCCGTTGTCATGCACTAGTTCCTGTTCGAGTTTAGCTCTAAGTGGGGTTTTCAGGTTTTACGCCTAGGTACATCTGTGCCAAAGCTGGCTCTACCAGCTCGTATCCAGATAGGGATTTATTTCCTGGAAAACTCTCAAAATCTCTACAGCACCAAAATTATAGGATATTCTTCTATATTAATCCTCAAAGTCTATTTTTGGGTAATGTTCTCTAATAAGAGTTTTTCTAAATTTATTTTCCAATGTTTTTACAAATCATCCTCTGATACCAACAGTATTTTCCTGACCCTAGTTACCTAGAGTAAGTGATTTATTACATAACACTTGAATGATACAAGGAATCATGTCCCAAAAGACCGATTAGTTTAGTATTATTGGAAATAAGATACATAAATATGTCCAACATTACAACATGAAAAGAAATACAACAATAATTTATTAAATTAGAAATATCCATGACTCAAAGATTATTCCTGCATGTCACTCATAACTAACTTCTTCATATCCTTGGAAAAAGAAACATAAGAAAGGGGTGAGCTTAAACGCTTAGTAAGGGTAGGCAACACAGTGGAAGATAACATAAACATTATGCATGATGAATAATTCAATACACATGCCTTTACAAATAATAAACACGAATACTATTTAGAAGGAATATAAGATGATTAAATAATTCCATAATAAAACATAGTCATGGGTATTCTACTAGTCGAATAACCACATGAACCATTATTATTATTTTCAGGATGAGGGAGTATATAATGTCAGATATTCTGAAACATCTTATCGAGGCCTCGGCCAATATGTCTAAAAATTATTAAGTCCTAGGCCAAAACCATATATTAAATTGGGAATGTCCTTGGGAAATTCCATGTCTAATTGTCTCATGAGACCTACTAATGAACCGATGAGCTATAGCAGGCTCCACCCGTTACATACTAATTCCAATTCATTCCTCATATGAAAAGGTTGAAACCTAATATAAACATTCATATTAAAACTATCATTAAAAATGCCAATATTTTAACCATATACACTTAATGGTATAAAAATAACACATCCAAAGTCAAACATATCACAAAAACTTCAATAATATATGGAAAATCTGTATTATAATAAATCAACTTCAAACAAGTTAAAAATTCATCAAAGGATATTGACATAGATGAAATGAAATCTATTTGAAATAAATACCTATTTATATTTTGAAACCATTGAAGAGTCACATAATTATAAAATAAAAAATTTATTTTTAAAATATCCTAATAATATTTTAAGGGAATCTTCGACGATGTTATAAAGTCATAAAATAGCCGCAACTGCTGTATAAGTAAAAAACATTCTAACCTTAATTTTGTCAAAAAGTTAATAAAGTACATTGTTTGGAAACTGACGGAAAGATTTATTTTAAAACATATAAGTTCAAATATGGGTATAAATTACATTAAACCATTTTCTAGTAAATAGTAAAAATATTTTGAAATACATTTTTATGAAAACATTGATGGGGATGATAAAAAGGTCCCAGTATATACTTATGTAAAACCAATCTCGGATAATAAAGAGATTGTGAAATTAAACCTTACCGTGTAATTTTCCTTAGTAGATGGTATGTTAATATCTTGTATAATAGATAAAACATTTTTATTAAATTATATAAGAACTATATACATAAATATGATATCATATATGTTCATCTAATATTTCTTTGTTAATTTCAGTAGTATCATATTTTCAGGTGTTAACTGATTCATTTTCCATTATATGCTTGGTTACGTAAGCCATGTTTGTTATTGATAGGATGTATATGATTCATATAAATAATTATATTATGTTCATAAACATTATTTTTAATCATAAAATTAAAATTATTTTTGAATTATTATGATGGGGAAATGAATCTCATCACGTTCGTGGAGACGGTAATACGTACTTATGCACGAGTGGCAATATCATTATATTGATGGTGAAATCATATGTATTTGGATGGTATATCATATATACAAAATAAATAAAATTTTATAATTATTATTTAAATTAGTAATACTCATTATTATACCAATCAATATAATGAAGTGTTTAAGGACATATTACACCATGACGTGGAGACGGTAAGCCGTACGTACACACGTATAGTGACTTTGTCATTTATAGGATAGATAGAATAGAGAATATGCTTGTACCAAATTTTTAATAACATAAATGTATATAGAAGATACATTTATAATATTTTTATAATGCAAATAACAAAGAATGAAGAAGTGGAATGAAGAAAATAACTTGAAAAAGGTGGTGAAATATTTACCTCTTCTTTTGGTGATTCCTTTTGAGTTGATAAAAATGGCTCCTTAGGCTGGATTTTTTATCAAAATAAAGACTCTAGCTAAAATTGAGGATATTTTGTGGGATATTTGGCTAGGTTTTGGGTGAGAAAAATTACTTTGGAGGTGTGAAATTAAGAGAATGAGAAGTGCCTTTTTATAAGAGAGTTGAGGGTCTATTTTGGAAAAGCTTGAAATATTATTTTATAACAAAATAATTTTTGGTTTATAATGGATAAAAATATATTATTTAGATGATAAGGTGGGGATGAGTTTAAAACCTTTAAAAAATAGGTTTTAAATAGGTTTAGGTCACCATATTAACATTATCTTCTAGATTTAACTCTTAGTTAAATTGATTGACATTTACCATATCTCTTTGTATTTTTATATTATATGGTAAAAGAACATACTATAAACTACCAAAATAACACCAAGTTGTTCATTAATGATAAAAAAATCATTATACAAGTATTTTTCCCGAACCTTATATTTTTAGAAATATTATATCATTTAATTATTTAATATTTGGTTTTAAAACTCTTTTATGTCAATTTTTACACTATTTGGTATTTTGTTTTTGTTAAAGTTATAAAAAATGATTAATTAGATGAAAATTCATTTAATCAACCCTAGAATGTAATATTCACCTATAAAATTCGTTGATGGTATCAAAAAACTAAAATTATATTTATTTCAATATTTATAATATCACTTATCTGGTTGTTTCATTAATAATGAAAAATACTGCATCATTATTGTGTCACATATAAATATATTAATATTAGGTATAAAAATTATAAAAAATCTATCCTGATGTTAGAAATATATTTTATCTTTCTAATGACTATTTATAGTAAAATATATCAATTATATGACCTCATATAACAATTGTTTTACTAAAAGATATTTGCTTTTTTGATTTTGTCTTTACTTTAGATTATTTAATATAAAATGTCATTATCACTCTCAAGTGGATCTATGAGGTCCCTAAATCAACCCAGGGATGCCCATAGTCGGACATGTATCATAAAATAGGGTTAGGACATGTATTAGGGTAATTTAATATTTTTATAATATTATTTTTTAAGCTTATTTATTGGATTTACCGCTTTAACCACTGAAAATAAATTATTTACTGAAGTAAAAATTCGTAATGTCTAAAAATAAAAGTTACCTATTTACTCAATTTGGACCTCCTGATTCCAAATATTGAATCAATTTTTCCATATTCAAAACAAATAATTCGATGAAATTAATTTAAAAATAATTCCTCTTGTCAAAACAATATGCATGTTTTTATGAAATAATAACTATCAAAAGATTGACAGTTGTTTATGTCTAGTTTAATTGTGAGATTACATCAAATGACATAAATTATATTAAATGAAAAACATATAATCTAATGATACTTAAAAACCATTCAAATTTATAATTTAACACCATATACTAATTCGACAAAAGAAGTTGTTTTTAATTAAAATTTACTATTTTCACTATTCATCAAAAATTGAATGTTTTCTGAAAAATACCAAAAATTCACATGAAGCTAATTTCGATAATAGAAATTAAAAAATGAAGTCCATTTTGAAAAATAAAAATTATAAAATTTGAAAAATTGGGTATTACTATTCATAACGGATAGTTTGATTGGTCGTAGTGTGATAGAATCTCAAAGTTGCATACAATGCAAGATTTTGCATTATTCAAAGGGAAACATTCCATGGAAGCTTGGGGTGTTACAGCTGGAACCATCAAGGGAGACTCCTTGCGAAAATTTTATTCTAGCAGACACCTATCACTTGATAGGGAACCTTTATGAGACCTAACCACCATAGATTTATCCCAGAGAACCAAATCATCTAAAAACACCTCATCCACCAACTTCTCAAAACAGACATCACCATATGAGAGAAAATTTTCTATGATCTCAAAATGAAGACCCCAAATGAAAATATGGGCTTTGAACTGATCATTTAATGTTTCCTCTAGATAGAAGGAATCAAACTTATTATTGTGGTCAACATAAGCTTTCACGAACCTATAGCCCTGTTGAACATCTCGTATCTCTTCAACCTTCCTCAACTTCACCTCTAACATCATGGACCTTTGGAAAAAAGATGTTTAGTGGATTCCAAAGTCATCCCAATGAGATACGATAATGGTAAAATCATTATAAAATATTCCAAAACATAACCATCAAATGAACCCAAAGTAGCACACAACCGAATAGATTCTGATGTTCCCAATGATATGAAGACATGATTATCTTATCAAACCATTCTAATACCTCCAATAAACCTCAATCATGATAAAATATGGGAAATAAATAAGAAGAACCAGAAACATGGAATTACATAATATAATTTCTGGGGACATTTCTTGGTGGCATACTCTATATACCATAAGGAACAAAAAAAATCCAATTCAACCCAAAAATTCATCAAAAATATCATTTCAAGCCAAAGTAATGGGCTTATAAATCAAACAGTACAAACTCATCCAAAAATCATGTTTTAAAAAATCACTATTTCCACTTCAATTTCAAAAAAAATTTCTCCCATGGATACTTTTTTATGTCAAATGATACTTTTCAAAAATGAAAACCCAATATTTAAAATGAAACGATTTTGAAAATTAATTTTACATTAAAAATATTTTTTAAAAATCAAGTCAAAAACATAGATTCAAATACTCACTGATGGCATACTACGAACTGTAATAAATTTGTGTTCATCAATTTATTCTTACATCATTGACACAGAGGTTCCAAAATTCACTTTCCATACATACAAACCAAAAATGTGAATGATCATAAAAAGTACCAAGGGTTACACATTTCATCACATCATCAAATACAAGCATTTACTAAATTTCAATATAAAGAAACTTTTACTTTGGAAATACATTGTTTCCAACTTCAAATCCACTTAAAATAAATCAAATTCAGTTAAAAAACGATTTTCATTTTTAAAACACTCTTGCACCAAAAATGAACAAAACAAAACATAACTCAAACCAAACTAATGGGATGGAGAAATAGTGTCCATTCATAACCTAGGGACTTGGTTAGTGGACCATGTCACAATTAAGAATCAACAAATAAGAAGATAATTAACTATATCCTCAAAATCCACATGGTTCACTACTCCATATGAGATCAAAACTTAACACCTTCTTACCTCCATTTTCATTCCTCAACCAAAAAAGGGACATGAGACCCAAATACCAGACTACCCCTGACAACTCAAGGATCAGAATGGGAAAAGGTTCATGACGTCTTTCATGTACCAACCTCTTGAGTCCCAATAGTCCTATTCTATAAATACCTAACAACAAAAATAATATGAACAATATATAATACCATTTTTTCAAGAACCAGGCTGGGATAACATCTGACCCAATAACCATCCCAGTCTGTGACAAGCCCCAAAAGGCATTCTCGATCCCCGGGGGCTAGAAACTAGTGACATGTATCAATGTAATCCCCATGAGAATGATTTTTAACAATAATATAGGATAAAATAAATAACTAAAAAATATGATCCCACAACAATAACCAAAAACTGACCACAAATAACTAAAAAAACTAATCTGAATAAAAATAAAACTAAACAAGTAGAAACAAAAACAAAAACAAAACTAAATATTACAAACATGCTCTACCAGTGACCTCATGGTCTCTACCATCTACAAGTTGACCTTATATGAGACATGAATGAACTAGGTACATACACCTACAACACAACTCGGGTCTACCAACACCTAATGGAACAAGTTGGCTGTGATATTAAACAACCTAGTAGGAAGTCACAACAAAATACATTCATTTAATTTCACAAAACAGTCCACAAATTGTAGTTTGAAATATACATATGAAAATAACGTTTTGTCATTTAAGTAAAAAAAACAACTTTCCCATTTTTCAAACAACCACACCACATATCTATTTTCAAAATAGTTTACCATTTTAAATTCCAAACACAAACCAAAATTCTAACAGAGAAATACCAGACTATACTAAAAATAAACAAGAAGTATAAACAAGAAACCAATTTCAATAGAGTATAAATATGAAAATCAGGATAGTATCCATAGTCAATTGCTAAGCATTTGTAGAGAGATCCCTAGATTTACTTAGGTTAGGCTCACCTACCAATGTACGATGTAGGTCCATAGTCAATAAATTATTGGCCATTATAACTGCCAATCCCTTATAACAATCCCACATAGCCTATAGAAATTCAAGGGGTATCAACCTATCCAATCAGGGTAGATAAGTAACCATCACTCGACCCTCTAATAGAATCCTAGAAAACCCATAGTAACAGTATATCATGAAAGGATGAGGCCCTCTCACTACTGATCACCTTAATTGACACCACTGGTCTTTCCAACCCCAAACAACCTCACCTCCCTCATGATAACCCACCTCGGGAAATTCTCCATAGGGGTTGCAATCTCACCACCACAATTTCACAAGTTCCAATTGGGCTGTTACGTAACATAATATTTTGAAAAAATTCTAAAAATAAATGATGGTTCCAATAGGGAATATAAAATTCAAAAACCACTATTCACACCCCAAATTTTATAAGGTGCCAACCCGGAATGTACACATCCAAAACCGGAAATCATTTACAAAACATGATACGGTTACAATAGGGCCTTCAACATTACCAATTCCAATAAATTACAAAACCGTTTCCTAAGAAATTCCAAAACTACATAATGCCCCGTATTCTTTTTCAATACTCAAAACATACCTCTACTTTTAGAATGAAATTTTTTTCTCTCACCACTCTAGGAAAAAATTAAAACACACAACATAAAAAAAGATTTCAAATTGGATTTCATAAATATTATGACCACCCATCTTATCCGAGGTACCTATCATGCCATAATTTCAGAAATACATTCAAAACCACATTAGATTCACATGATAAAAAGGGTAGTTTAATGAAATATCAATTGATTTAAATAAGGAAATAATTAGGAGGGATAATTATTTAGAAATCACTACTGGAAAACTAACCTATACCAATGGTTTGGAACAATTGGTATAGGCCTCCAAACCGTTGGTATTGCCTATACCAACGGTTTGGAGAACCGTAGGCAAGTAAGCCGTTGGGATAGGTTTATACCAATGATTTTTAGAAAACTGTTGGTGTAGACCTATACCAATGGTTTTGAAAACCGTTGGAATAAGTAATATGAAAATCTATACCAACGGTCCATAAAACCGTTGGTATATATATTTCAAAAAAAAACATTCACTGGGATTTGATCTCTGGACCTCCAGTTTATCATTGAACGACCTAACCACTAACCTAAAATGACTTTTTTGAACAAAATTTCATTAATATATATATATGTATTATCATAATTATTTTAAATATTGATTTATAGAATGATCTGGGTAAGAGGATCCGATAAAAAATCAAAGGACCTATACCAACGGTTATCAAAACCATTAGTATAGGTCTGGAATATTGGAAGTATTGGAAGTGCTGTTGAAATACTGGGGACTTTTCCCAATGGTTTGGCCAAACCGTTGGGAAAGCCTATGGTTTGGCCAAACCATTGGGAAAGCCTACCCTTTCCCAACGGTTTTGGATAACCGTTGGGAAAAGTGGCCACAAAGTGGGATTTCCCAACAGTTTGGCCAAACCGCTGGGAAAGGGGGTATAGAAGTGTTGGGAAAGGTCACATTTCCAGTAGTGAATATGAATTTATATGTCGAGAAAGATCATCCAAGACCATTATAATTTGATTGAACATCCATATGTAAAATATATTCACACATGGATGTTCCCACATCCAATGAAAAAACATAAACATCCATGAAATCTCCAAAAAACAATAATTAATGAAACACCACAAGCTTTGAAACCAACAGAATATCTAACATGTAAGCATCACACATGAATTTCAACAATTTCCTTATACAAGGTACAAATCTCACTCAAAATAATTGATCCAATATTACCAATGGAAAAAACCACTCAAAGCAAACAAATTAATATTTAATCGAAGTATTGACATTTTAATAAATTCCTTTTTTCTATAACTATATAACATGTCTGAAGGGACCACTTTAAAACCACATACTCCAATTTTTTTAAACATAAAAACACCATACCTAGCCAAACACTCATACCAAAATCATGAGAATAATATTCATATATAATGTAAAATTACACATGAATTAAATGTAAGGATTCAGATAGGGAAATGGAGGGATACACCTACCTCAACAAAGTGTAAACATGTCAAAAATAATGTTGAAGGAAGAATATTCCCTAATGAATAATCCACACACCCTAAAACCAAAAAAATTGACCAAAATCATCCAATCCTAACCCTAAAGTTCATAAAATATAGTAAACCACCAAGAAAATACCAATATCCAAGATAGAAGAGAGAGGGGAAGAGGAAAACAACTAAACACTCATGGAATCTTTCCTTAGAAGCTTGGAGGAGCATCATAGTAGGTGGGAGAATAAAAGAGAGAGGTGTTTGGTGACCATATCATGAACTAAAGTAAACAATGATGGGAGATGATTTATTTCAGTTAAAATGTATGAAAGGAAAAATTTGAATTTACAATTTTAATAAATCTTTATAGGCTTTACAGTTTTCTCACATGCTTTTCAATACCGTGTGAAAACCATATAGTAACCACTAGAAAATGGAAATAACCTCATACATGGTTTTCACACAACTTAACCAAACAAGAAGAACCTATGTTCCTTACACATAGACAAATAAAAACATATTATAACCATGGTGAAGCCACAATGTTTACCCAAACAATGCACTAACCTTATACAAGCCCAAATTACACCCAAGACATCCAAAATTCGAAAATTTAAACCGTGACTCAACCAGAACCTCAACTAAAGGATCAAATATGAAGAAAAGAATAAAATAAATGGATTTATAACTACAGGGTGTGAATCTTCTCATCATACGTCATATTCCTTTCAAACAAAAAACCACAACTCTAGACCACAATGAAAACTACCCCTTAAAACCTATGCTGGGCATGTATTGTCTCAACAAAACACTATAAATTTTATTGATTTTTATGCCCACAAACATAATTTTTTTATTAATAATATTACATTATGTTTATTTATAGAAATTAATATTCATTATATTACTTATTTTGTAAATATATTCATGCTTTTTATTCGCATGGAATATTTTTTAAAGTGTTCAGAATGGTCCTGATCATATTCTAGAAACATTGTTCTCACAATACGTTGAATAAACGTAACATAAATAATAATCCCTAAATTTGTATTATAATATATGATGAATGGTTAGAACATATAGTTAATCAACCATATCATGAAAAAACGCATTGATAATGAACCATATTTTTGGATGAAACATTACGTTTAAAAAAGAGAAAAAGTATGGTTAAGTTAACTTATGTAAGTATAGAACCTTATGTTTGAGAAGAAAACGTATGGGTAACCTTATGTAAGTATAGAACCTTATGTTTGAGAAGAAAACGTATGGATCATCAACCTTACTTTTGTGATTAACCTCACATTATCAAACATACGTTATGAGAATTAATACTATGTAGTTTAACCCTATATTTGATATTTTTTTTTGTTTTTTGAAGGAACCATATGTTTGAATTTTCATCAGCCAATATCTGAATCCATGATTTAATTAGAGTTTCATGCAATGGTCTTTAATGAATATCAAGCCTATTTAAATCTCATAATTGAATAATTAAAAATTAATTATGATTAATTAAATGAATTGTAATAAGTAGAGAAATTATATCCTATTCTTTAGGGATGTTATGACTACTTTAAGATTTATCAGGAATTTGAATTCTTACGATTAATCATGAGATTTTCTTGGATTTGGAATTAAATGATAGGCTCTTTGTTTTAATTCTATTGGGATATTTTTTTCTATATATATGTGTGTATGATTAAAAGAAAAATATATAATTAGATATATGTTAAACCATATATTAGGACACATATTCATGATTGAAACTGAATTCTTGTGATGAAAATTTTATGATCTAATGAAATTATTTATCAGACTTTGTTTTTATATGGAGGAGGATATAGTGGAAATATACGTATTAATATTTTTTATTTTTTATAAGTATGCTACTTTTATTCATTGATGTTTTTATTTTAATGATCTATTACAACTGGATTAATTTAGAACCATTCATTCCTAAAGAAACTATTTTCAAAAGAAGAAGATTTATATACCATTACTTTTTGTCAAACCAGAATCCCTCATAATCAAGATATTTTTATTGAGAGTTTCAACTTCTAGTACTCAACTGTGGTGGAGTATTAGATTATTGTTCTATGCTATGGTTTATTGGTTCTCTATTTTAGAACCATAAGACTTTGTTTTTAGTCTTTTTTCCAATGATCTTAACTACCTGCATTCAGTTCTGGATTGGTCTTATGATATTAGGATCTCACTAGTGAAATTCAAACAAATAACAAAGAGTGTAATTTGTGGATTGGACTAGGGGATCTATATTCCACGAACCAATTTAAATAACCATGTTTTATATATTTGTTTTTATCCACTACTAATAATTCCGTATAGAAGAAAAACAGTTCTTATCTTCATAATCATCAGTCAATATCAAGAGGCTGAATTGTAAGGGAATTTTAAAAGACAAAATTCACCCACCTCTTACGAATATTTTTATATTTTGAGCTCACTATTGGTAAGAGAGGAGATATTTTGGTAAAGGCTATAATTAGCTTAAACTATAAGGTCAATACAAAAGATGGAAATGACTGATCAGAGAGACGGAATTTAAATTGACAGTGCTACTCATTTAATTGGTGAAAACTATGGATTATGTAAATCAAGGATGATTATATATTAGAAGAATATGGGATTTAATTTCTACTCTAAATTCAATACTCCTTATATAATTCTTGAAAATCCTGCAGCTTGGACTGCTACTATAGTGACTAACTATGAGATCAATTCTAAAGCTATGAACTATATTATCTGTGGTATTAGACTAGATGAATTCAAAAGTGTCTCACAGTTTCCTACTACTTATGAAATACATAAAATCATTTCAGTTACCTATGAAAGAATAAATAATTTAAGACACACGTGGTCTGAAACATCAAAACTTAAATTTGAGACATTCAAAATGCATGATGGTGAAATTATCACTCAGATGAATGGAAGTATTATAGAGATTATAAATAATGTAACTGCCTTTGGTGATCATATCAAACCATAATATCAATCTTGGAATGTACCAATAGTACTGCCTACTATGTGGAATGGTATATCAACTACAATTTGACAATAATCACCTATCAATAATATGACAGTTATAGAACTAATTGGGACACTAATGATGTATCAACAAGAAATTGAAGACGAATAGGAAGAACCTAAATTCTTAGAGAAAAACTAAAATACTAATCAAAAGGTAACATCTAAGAAGAAAATAAAAAGTATAAATCATGAATTTAGAGAAGACATGGATTAAAAAACATATGATTTTGAAATAGAATTGGCTCAATTATCCAGAATGTTTAGCATGTTTTTTAAGAATAAAATAGGATTCATAAAACCGTTCAAAATGGATGAAGAAACTCTAGGGATGTCAAATGCAATGAATGAAATAAATGAGGTCATATAAGACCTGAATTTCCCCATCTAAAAGGTGAAAAAAGAAAGACAGAAAAGGCATATTAGAAAAATGCTAATTATAAACATAAAGGAAGAAGATAAATGTAGGAAAAATAGTGTGTCTACGAAGACTCCAGCTACTCAGAAAAATATAATTCATAAAAAAAATCACTTCTGAAAGAAAATATATTTTTCATGGAAGAATAAAATAATGGAAAAACCTATTATTCAATTAATTCTGTTTCGGATTCAAATTATTCAAATAATAAATTGGATACCTACTAAAAAATTCTAGAATAAAAATATGAATCCATATTAAAGAAAAAAAAAATCTTTACAAAATATTCAAAATGGTATTTTGGGAGAAATACAAGCCATACTAAAACAACATCAAGAGTTAATTGAAAAATTTAACTCTTCTACCACAAACTATACTGATCATGAAAATATGATTAAAGAATTAAAAGATTCAGTAGAAACTTACAAATGTGGTTCACTCTTCATTAAAAAATGAGAAAATATTTTGATTAAAATTATTTGTAAAAATGTCATTAGAAAGAAATTATTTAGTTTAGGATGTAATGGTGAAAAAGTATAAACTATAATAATTATTTTGTTCCTAACAGAAAAACTGTTACCTGTAATTTTTTTGTAATAGAAATGAATATCACAGAAGACTCTTATGTAAGAAATCCTCAAATAAAGGGAATTTAAAATACTTTTATTTCAAATAGATTATCTGATGTAATATGAGTTATGGTAAAACAAAGGAGATATGGATACACATACCCTTTTTACCTAACATTGTAGGACTAAAAAGAATATGGTTACCAAAATAAACTCTTGATTAAATTTCTTTTAGAGGAAATATGACAAATAAAAAGAAAATATTTATAGTATATGGATAGTGGATCCTCTATGCATATGAGTGGAAGCTCATGAAACATCAATACACTGACTCAAATAGATGGAGGTGTTGTAACTTTTGGTGATAATGAAAAAGGAATGATAATTGGACTTCAAAATGTTGGAGATCCAAAAATAGTCTCAATAAAAAATGTAATGTATGTACAAGAGCTGAAGAATAACATGATAAGTATCTCTTAACTCAGTGATGTTGGATATTATATTTATTTTCATAACAATATATGTTCTGTATTTAAATAAAACATCTTATCTTTAGTGCACCTATAATTGATAATGTTTATACTTTCAATTTAAACTCTATTAGTAAATAGAAAGTAAATTGTTTTAATTCTATGATAAATGAGTCTTGGATATGTAATAAAAGGCTTATTCATTGTAATATTTATGATTTACATAAATTATCTATGAAAAAAAATTGATCATGATTTACCTACTCTTAAATTTGATAGCGACAGATTTTATGATGCACGCCAATTTGGAAAGCAACAAAATTCTACCATCAAATTTATTTAAAAAATTTCTCAATCAAAACCTCTATAACATATCCACATGGATATATTTGTACCATCAAGAGTAAAATGTTTGGCTGGAAAATTATATGTATTTTTTAGTTGATGATTACTCTATATTTTCTTGGATTAATTTCCAGAACTCAAAATTGAAGCTTTTACAATTTTTGAAAGATTTTGTAAATTTTTTCTAAATGAAAAAGTATGAAGTTAATTTCATTAAGAACTGATCTTGATGGGGAATTTTAAAATCAGGAATTCAATTACTTTAGTTCAAATCTGGGTATTGAGCACACCATATGAACACCAAAAACAGCTAAAAAATGGAATTATTGAAAGAAGAAATAGAACTATTAAAGAAATGGCTTGGACAATGATGAATGGATATAATATACCTACCAACTTTTGGGAATACATTATAAGCACTACTTGATATATCATGGATAGAGTTTTAATTCAACCTGCTTCTAAAAAGACGCCTTATGAAAATTGGAATGACAAAAACCCTATGGTAAAGTACATTAATTTTTGTGGAGGTAAAGAGTATATCTTAAAAAGAAAGGATAATATTGGTTAGTTCGATCCAAAAGCTGGTGGAGGAATATTTTCAGGATATTATACTAAATTTTAAGCCTATTCAGTGTTTAAAAAAGTGAATGATTATTGAAGAATCTATTCATGTGAAGTTTTATAAAACTATCCCTTTTATTAAAGAGAATGATAAAAATGATAAAACTATTGACTCCTATAGAGACATGAGACTTTAAAACCTGAAAATGTTTTTGAAAATAATATAAATAAAATTCAGTATAGTTCAGAAGAACCTAATACTGATGAACATAATTTTTTTACCTAGATAGTCTAGAACCTTTAAAAATCATACTTCATAAAATGTAATATTAGACCTTGACATTGGAATAAGTACTAGAATAAATACATGAATAATTGTTTAATTCTCTTCTTTTCTATCTCAACTAGAACCTAAATCTTTGTTAGAAGCCAAAGAAGTTGAGAGTTTGATGTTAACAATGTAACATGAGCTAAACAAATTCAAAAATATTAAATTTTGGGAATTAATTGAAGGACCATCAAATTATCCAGTTATAATAACCAAGTGGGCCATTATAAGTAAAAAATATGATCAAGGGATTATAATGAGGAAACAGTCTAGATTTGTATCAAATGGATATTATTAGGAACAAGGTTTATATTATGATGAATACTTTTATCTTGTAGATAGTTAAGAAGCAATTAGAGTTATTTTTGCTTTTTCATCCCATATGAACATTAAATTATATCAAATGGATTTTAAATATTCCTTATAAATGGTTATTTAATGGAGAATGTTTATTTTGAACAACCACCTAGTTTTGAAAACTATCAAAAACTAGATTCTCTTTTTAAACAAACTTAATCTCTTTATGGCCTTAAACAAGCACCAATAGCTTGGTATGAAATATTATGTTTTTTCATTTGAAAAATGAATTTACTATAGGAAAGGAAGATCCAACTCTTTTAATGAAATTTTTTCCCTAATATAATATTAGTTCAAATCTATATTGATGATATTATTTTGGGTTCAACCAATAAAAACATTGTAATAATTTTTCAAAACATATGGAAGGAGAATTTGAAATGAGTATGATGGGAGAATTGAACTTCATTTTAGGACATCAAATTTATAAAAATGATTATGGGAATGTTTTAAACTAATAAAAATATATTACAGATATATTGACAATGTTTTTTACTTGATAATAGAAGGACATATAAAACTCCCATGTGTACCAATATAAAACATGATTTGAATGGAGCTAGAAAACCATTGGACAACAAGTTAAATAGATGTATGATTAGTAATTTATTATATATTAATTCTAGCAGAGCTGATATTGTGTGTTCAGTATATTTATGTTCTATATTTCAAAAAAATCCTAATGAATCTCATATTATTGATGTCAAAATGTTTTTTAGATATTTAAACAGAATTGTTTTTAAATATCTTCTTAAAAAAGAATCTGATTTTAATTTAATATCATATTCAGATGCTGATTTTTTTGGATGTATATTATAATGAAAATGTACCTCCAGAACCGATCACATTTTTGTAAAATCCTTTGTATCTTGTTCAAGTAAGAAATAACACTTAGTTTCCCTATCAAAAGTCAAGGAATAATATGTATCTACATGTTGTTTCAGTGCACAAATATAGTGGATGAAAGACACAGTAATGGGATTTGGACTAAATTTTAATAGTATCCTAATTTTATGTGATAACACAAGTGCTATAAATATTTCCAAAAACCCAGTAAGTCATTCACTAACTAAAAATATTGATATTAGTAATCATTTCCTAAGAGTTTATATTTTTAGAAAGGATATATGTTTATAATTTCTCAATATTGAATATCAAAACGATGTTTTTTTACTAAACCACTTCCAATAATAATTTTTTATTTTATTAAGAGGTATTTAGGTTTCTTTAATTTTAAAATTTTTATCTTTTTAACAATTTTAATTTTTAATATTCATTTTATTTTATTTATTTATTTATTCTAGTTTATTTTTGTTGAAATCATTTAATAATTATTTTTAATCATTTTTTAAATATTTTATTTTCACTGTATATTTTAGTTAATTTATTTTAAACTTAAATTTATTTCTGCCACATGATTTTCAAAATATTAATGATTATCTTACAAAATGAAACATAAAATAGGGGATTTGTTGAAATGTTTCTAATACTAAAAGCTTTCAACTATCAATTCCTTTTCAAATACCATAACCCATGATTAACCCTCATCTACCATCGCTTATATCCATTTTCCATAAAAACCCAAAACCCCAAAAACCTCAGATATTTAGTTTCTCAATGATAAAGAAAACTAAGATAACTAATGTAGGTGAATCTAGAGACTTGAATTGTTAAAATGTTTTTGGAAGAAATATTCATTTATCTAAATTAGTTGATTTCAGATGGTTCTATTATAAAAATTTACTCTTGAAGCATGCGATATCTTTTCATGGATTGGAATTTGTGTTCAATTAGGCGAAATCATAATTCCAATATGAGGTAGACCTAAAGTCTGTCTAAAACAGTATTCCTTTTATTATTGGTGTTACATATGATATAGTTTTTAAAAGAATATAATATATGTATTTTTATGTTTCTTCTACTGAAATATTGTAGATCTGGAACTGTCCTCAGGAGGGATTGTTTAATTTAAATCTATGGTCTATCAAAGATAAGGTCTAAAAATTTGAAGAGATTAAATACTTTCTATTTGGCTCAAAAAAAGTTAGAAAAATGTTTTTCAAGGATCTCGAAGTCGATCATAAAATCTTAGTAATGTTTATTCTAATAGGAATTGTTTCTAGAATGGATGAGATAGAGACGATTCTATATCTAGACATGTATATCATGTCTTTATGTATTAGTCAAACAACGATGAATTTTCCAAGGTATATGTTCATATAATTATGTTACTACTTCAAACGAGATGCTAAGATTCCAGTTTACCATTATGAAAGGATAATTTCATGAATTATTTTAATAAAGTAATGATTATATTAATAGATTATCAAATTAAATGACATCACACCAACATGATCAATGCGAGAACCATAAGGTTGTTTGGTTTTTATTAATGTACAATCAAATAAAACTCTTAGGTGTAGGTTTATATGATCAACAAAGTTCTAGATATTTTTCTGAGGGGGATAAAATTGAAATTAGAAATGATGGAATAGGTGAAACGCATGATGGAGGACATTACAAGACAACCCAACTAAAATTATATCTTGTTGAAGAAGATGAAGAAGAGGAGGCTAGGAAAGTAGAATTGGTTGTAAAACCACAAAAAAGAGTAGATCCTCCTGCTGTAGAACTAGTGTTGGGTTCACAAGAGGCTACTAGGTCAGTACATCAAGAAGAGAATTTTGTTGAGGAAGATCAATAGTTTGAAATAAAAATAATATATTATAAGACTATTGATTTACCCATTGTTCAGGAGGAAGAATCAATTGTTCAGGCGGAGAAACAATTGATCAGAATTGAAAATGTGGATACATAGATTTTTGAGAATTTACCATTATCAGTTTTAGATCATGTGGATGAAAGACATAAATTTGAAACTTATGTTCTTGATAATATGTATTATTCAAGTGAAAAATCAATTGGAAATCCATTGGATAAGTCTATGAAAAAATATCATTCAAAATATCTAGAAATTGTGCAAGTTGTTCAGAAACTACATCAAGGTTATGGGACATCTGATTCCATGTTAAATCATGTGAAGGATCTAGTAATGACATTTAATAAGTCTCAATAATAGAATAATAATATTTGAATAGAGATGGAAGTTACAAAGAAGAAGATACATGATCTTCATGAAAGTTCTGTTCAAAATAAAGAACTTAATGTTTTCAAAAGTGTGATGTCGAATGAAGTTGGAAAGATAATATCTAAATTTGTTTCTAAAAGAGACGTTTTTGATCTAAAGTGTTATTTGGTGAGTCAATTTGAATCGATCATGGGTAATATTAGTCAAACTAGTATATCTATCTCTACTTCTACTTCCTTTCTGGATCAGATTCGAATATTTCAGGAAATCACCTCTATCATGGTTGATATGAATGATCGTATTAAAAATATTCTTTAAAATAGTTCCCCTCTATAATTTCTGTTGGAGAATCTTAAATATCTAGTTCAACAACTAACCAAATGTGAACTAGGTATCATATTTATACTGAATCAATTTACAAAAATTTAGACCAGTTTATGTGGAAAGAGTATTGTTTGCATGACATTTTGAAAGGAAATCTTGTCGAGAATTTTTATATCCATCAATCTTATTGAATTTTAAATATTCAAATAGGGGATTTCTTGTTGAATTTTTTATTACATATAGATGAGTTAAAATATTTGTGTGAAGCTACATAAAATCCTTAAAAACATAATCGAGACAACTCTTACCCAATCTTTTGTACCCATACTATTTTAGTTGAATAAACCCGTTTCCTAGTTATTCTGGTAAATGTAATTATACTATTTATGATCAATAAAGTCTCCATATTTTTATATTTTAGTAAATTAGTTCATATTAAATTATGTTAATGTATAGAAGCCCAAAATATAGTCTTATTTATTTATACAGATTATTATATCATTCACATATAGATATTTAAAAAATTAGATGTGTTTCATTCATTTCTATACTTTCTTTTTGATCACACAAAAGGGGGATAAATTGCGATAACACAACATTTATTTCAAACGAAATAATTGTTTATAACCAAATTTTTAATTATTTTCTTTTCAATTGTTGGAAAAATTATAAATTCTATTATTAATTTGATGGGCTTTATGATCATCATGAAGGGGGAGATTGTTGGGCATGTACTGTCTCAACAATAATCTATAAATCATATTGATTTTGATGATCACAAACACCATTGTTTGTTTTACTAATGATATTAATTTATGTGTATTTTAGGAAATTAATATTCTTTATATTACTTATTCTTGAAATATATTCAAACTTATTATTAATGTGGAATATCTTTCACAGTGTTTGGAAATTGCTTAACCATATTCTGGAAGCATTGTTCCTACTATATGTTGATGAAACATAATATAATGAAAAAACCCTATATTTTAATTATAATTTATTCTAAAATATTTAAATGTGTGGTTAATCAACCGTAATTTGACAAAATCATATTGATAAAAAACCCAATATTTTGATGAAACGTTATGTTTGACAAAGAGGAATAGTTTTTCTTAGGTACCATATGTAAGTATGGAACCATACGTTTAAGAAGTAAACATATGGATCATCAACATTATATTTGTGATCAACCATATGTTTTCAATCTTACGTTCATAGAATGAACTCTACGTAGATGGAACCTACATTTGATATTTTGTCATTTTGTGATGGAACCTTACATTTGAATTTTCTCACTAGAGATTTGAATTCATAATTTTATTCGTGTTTCAGGCAATGGTATTTACCGAATATCAGGCCGATCTGAAGTTCATTTTTTAATTATTAAAATCATTCTATGATTAATTAAAAGAATTTTATTAAGTGGAGAAATTATCCCTTATTCTTTAGGGAAATTATGAATATTCTGAGATATCTCAGGAATTTGAATTCTTACGATTAGTCAGGTGATTATCCTATATCAAGAATTAAAAGTAAGGCTCTTGGTTGTACTTCTATTAGTGTATTGGTTTTCTATATATGTGTGTATGTTTCAAAGAAAAATATATATTTAGATATATGTTGATCCATATATTGTGACTAGTTTTCAAGATTGAAACTCTATTATTGTGAAGTTTCTTTTCAGATCTACTGCAACAATCTATAAGACTCTGTTTTTCTATTAAAGTGGCTATAATGGAAATATACATAATAAAATTTTGTATTTTCTATAAGTATACTACTTTTATTGGTTTTTGTTTTTATTTTAAAGATCTATTTCTAGTAGATCCCTTCCAAACTGTTCTTTCCTAGTGAGAGTTTCAACTACTCATACACTATTGTGGTGGAGTGTCGGCTTCTCAGTCTAATCCATGGTTTCTTGGTTCTATATTTAGAACAATAAGACTCCATTTTTATTCTTGTTGGTAAATGTGTCAACTACCTCCAATCAGTTGTGAATTAGTCATATAATATGAGGACATAACTAGTGAAATTCACCAAACACATAGAAAGAGTAATTTGTAATGTGGACTAGAGGATTTTTATGCCCCAAAAAATTATAAATCGTTGCTTTCTATAATTTTTTTTATCCAATGCTTATAATTTCATACAGAAGATAAACCTTTCCTACCTACATAACCATCAGTCGATATCCAGAGGAAGATTATGAAAGGAATTTGAAAAGACACAATTCACCCACTCTTGTGTATATTTTTATATTCCGACCTAACATCCTAGACTTCCCAGAGCTATCAATCATCACCATTACATCATGGTAGACCACATCAACATACTTATTTAGTTGTAACAATAATTTCTTCGATCATATACCTGGACGCAACCCCATATCAAACTATTAACCCTTCAGCTGGTTATTGGAGACAACTTATGGCATAAACCAAGACAATTTTGGAAAGAAGTTTTCACACACCATTATGGTTTGATCCCCCCAGTGAAGATAAAAAACTATCAGTTCATGGAGGGGGAAACGGTATTAAGGAAATAATACTTGTTGAATACAACCATTTTGTCATTCCAAACCATCTGATATTTCTTTGTAGATCAAACCACTATGTCCTACCACCTTCGATTGTGACCTTCCATTAATAATGAATCACATTTCACATTAACTAGAATATATGTATCAAGAAACACAAACATTCTGTCAATATTATCAATCTAATCCTTTTCCTCTTGGGGATCCATGCTATCTTGAAAGGATGGAGGGTTGTTCATGAGGAACTCATGAGCCTGTCCTTTCATGGACATGGATAATCATTATCGGTATGATTAGGACTAGAGCCCACTCTGCGTACCTATGATTAGATATCATGAAAAACAAAATCCATTAGTCATTGAAGAAAATTCTAAGGATAAATTTCTCCAGGATCTTATCACAGTTCCATAGGAAGTCATCTGGGAGGCATCTTTTTTACATCAAGCAATTACTATAGAGAAAGACTATAAATACACCATTATAATAATTTTCAAAATCAATTTTTTTTTGAAAACATATATTGATAAGAAAACATAAAAAACTCAATAACAAGAACAAAAAACATCACCCCACCCAGATTCCATGCACAGTCTGCAGCATGTGCATCACACCAAGAGGATAAGTCAAAAAAACTCCCAACATCCTTTGGTGACCCAATATTATTCATGAGGTGCATTGGGCAAACACCCCATCACAACTAGAATCTCAATCCTCTATAGTCTTAGATCATGTCTATCAATATTATCACAAATAAGATGATTTAATGAAATATAAATAAAAATTCCTATAATACTATTTATTAAGGAAACCATATGAGGTTCCATCCAACATGGCACCTTTCCCAGCCCGTGACATGGCCCAAATGACATTCTCATTACCCAACAACAGGAAAATAGTTCCTAGGTATGAACAATACAGTTATTGTAAAGATTTCACCAATAATGAAAAGATATAAATAAATCTGAACAATAAAGTATCACAATAAGATCAATATCTATAACCAAAATAAAAACAAAAATTTCATGTTAAACATTTTCTAACATTTTCCAAAAACAAAATGAATAAAATAAGAGGGGAAACCAACTAGACCACAAAAAATAACTCTATGCTTCTGGAGGGGAGACACCCTCAGGTCTCCACCACCAATAAATGCAAGAGAGGAACAGTAGAAACCATATCCACTATCTCTTCCATAGAAAACCATTCATTTACTTTGGTTACACTTATGAAGATTTAAATACACTCAAGGGTGAATGTATGGGGTGTAAAAATTCCCATTTGGATGCCACCAAAAATATATCCCATTCTATAACATTATAAGAAAATTTACCATGCTAGTTTTAGAAAAAAATTGGGAACATTTTGGAGAAAATATTTTTGGGATAATATTTTGAAACAAGTAATGTTTGTAAATAAAATTAAAGGCAAGGTCGAATATATAACGATAGTAGGAACCAAATCACAAGAGAGAAACACATGAAATTCATAAAGGATGTAGCAATAGTGGGACCCTATGACACTATTCCTCAAAAAAACATTTTATTGAATCCATGTACCATAGTGTCCTCTTACATAAGAAACTAGACTAGAAGGGTCCCAAGGTCTAGTGGTCTCCAATAATTATCCTATATTAGTATGTGTTGTTACATCCATCCTTCTAGAAGACACAAAGTCTCACCCATGCCAATCCAACTAGTGCACTAGTCCTAGTCCACCCCCTATATACCCAAGATTACCTTGGTGATGAATTTTTTTTCACATGTCACATGGATCACCATATTGAATTACACACACCATGAAGTCTTAATAAACATGAAACCCATCATTTTTATAGATAAAAATTCATTAATATCTAAAAAAACACTAATGATATTTTAAAACACACTTTTCACCACATAAACAAATTATAACAAATTTTCAGGTTAAAAAAAAGAAAAACCACTTGAAACCAAACCAATTTATTATAGAAAAATCATATATAGTCACAAATTCTCATAAAAAACTATTGAAAACACATTTTAAAAGTTTGAATCAATTCATAAAATAGATTCACGAGGAAATAAAATAATACCCAAATTATTTAATAATCCTAAAGAATGGTATCACGTTACTCACACTTGGAAATTTTGGGAGTATAGTGGAAAACCACAACCGCACCTCAAGAGGAGCATATAAAGAAAAGATCAACCCATAAAAATAGGATTAAACCCAAATAACTATGGTTTAAACCATTTTAGAAAAACCAAACTTATAGGGAGAGAATAACCCATAAAAAGAGGAAAGAAGATTCTTTGAAGAAGGAAGAAACAGAAAGAACAAAATATTAATTGTTGATTATTGGAAAATCCCACATCGAACCCACCAAAAACATGAAATAAAATCGGGACAAAAGGGAAAGGGTAGATACCCAAGTATGGAAATCCTATATAGTACAAATTTTGGGTGGTTTTGTGGTTAAAATTAGGGAATGGTAGAATGAGAAATTCCATATTTTTAATGACATAGATAGGTTACACGGTTGGCCCACATAGTTTTCCAAATAGTATGGAAACCAAAAGATCTGCTCTGCCTAATAAGAACATGGATGCATTGTTTTCCTAGGGAGGATGCATTCTTGTCTGACAGGACTTATAGCTGAATTAGTTCGCATATCCATGGATCATGGCCTCTTCTAGGAAGGAATAAAAATTTCCATAATCATGCTCCAACTGTGCTCCACCTTCCATTGGGTCCAATAATCCCATTATTCAAAAAAAATATCAAGAATTACAAAGAATCAATATGAGACCAAAATAAACATAAAAAATACCAAAAAATAAAATTATAGATATAATAGGGAAAGAATGAAAAATATTTTTTATATTATCAAAAAACGTTCTCAAGCTATGGATCAAGAGGGACATAAAAATCAGTAATAGAGGGGAAAAAATTTATTGGGTCCCTCATGAGTCATAAACCACCTTCTATTAGCGTAATTTCTAATCCACTAGTTTTTGATAAATGTATTAGCACCAATGATAAGATATTTTTTTCCTCCACTGTTCGAAGCATGAGAATTTAATTTTGAATATATATTGTTTGTAAGATGAAGAAAACATATAGTATACTATTACAATTAAAATGAGACAACATGATGAGATTGAATACATGGATATGATGAGTTTAAGAGACTATTTTTCTATTAGTACATTACACACATTATTCATATAAATATAGTTAAATAGTTACTTTTTCTAAAAGAAAAGGATGATGATTCCATTAATACCTATGTGGAATATATTAAATAATCTTGTGGTATGATTTTAGTATTTTCCAACCATAAAAAATTAAGGTTAGTTAACTATTTAGTTTCTTAAAATGAAGTCTCAAAATGGGTTTGTCTATATGATAATTAAGTTGATCTGAATATTTTTTTGATTTTCTATTAATGTATATATATTGGTTGGAGTTATGTATCAATATCATGGTTTTGATATGAATAAATAAATTTAATTAAAAGGAAAATATATAAACCATAGAGATCAGTAGATGATATTTTCTTTATCTACAATGTTTCAGATGAAAGATACAGTAAATTTTCAAAATGGAACTAGTAAAAGATTTATGTTTTCAAGGAATATTTATTGAGAAATTCAATGCTAAAGTGTTGGGAAGAAGTTAACTCATGGTATAAATAAAGACATAGTTGAATTTAATTCACCAACCACAGTCCAATATTACAAACTTATGGAGAATGTGCATTACAAAAATCAATGAATAAATAAAAGGGCTAATGAGGATGATTGGCCACAAAAAATATAAATATAAAGAATAAAGGGAAAATTATGCAATCATGAAGATTGAATTGAATAATGGAAATTAGGGAACACATATACCCCAATTGTTTGTAGGGAATTTAATGTTTTATTTTGTATGAATAAGTACTATGAAAATATTATTGTTAATATTTTACTAAAATTTTATGTGATTTTAGCATTGATTATCTCCCTTAACATAGATTATGGAATAATGAAATCAAATTTGATATTCTATCAATACAATTTTGAACCCAAGATTCCAATTGAATTTTTTTATAAGATAATAGCTTATTTAAGGGATGAAGGGAAAATTATATAATGGAATAATATATGTCTGTAGGTATTATTAATATAAAAGTTATGGATACAATTATGATTTTATGATTTTAAGGTTGATCATAAGTTTAAAGCCATCAAAACCCCCATTAAGGTTTCATGTTATCGGATTTTTTCAAGATTATAGATATTTTAAGAGATATTTATTATAGTGAAACCATTTTTTGTGTATATTTTACTGATTTTTAAGGATGAATTACATTACAATTTGTGGAAATATTATTAAAGTTACTAATAACCTTAATGGGATTATCATAACTTTGATGTTTAAGTAATTATGGGTTGTATTTGATCTCTTAATGAAGTTATCACACTTCATTGCTATTAAAGAAGATTTATCTACAGATCCCCTAGATATAATATAAATTAAAGAAGTGGTAAGGTATAATGGGATAAAATATTCAATTATATATAATTATAATCCAATATTAACCAAGAAGTTTTGGAAAATTATTCAGAAAGATATTGATATAGGTTTGAGTTTCAACATTGCGTATCATCCTCCAATAGATAGTCTATATTAGAGAATAATTCAAACCCTATAGGATATGATAAGATCTTATTTCTTTGGTTTTAAAAGGAGGTTAGGATGAAAAAAAAAATCAAGATTATATTTGTTTTAATAAAAGATTTCACTCGAGCATTTAGATGGAACCATATGAATCCTTTTATGGAAAGAAGTGTAGAACACCAATGTAATGGAATATTGTTGTTGAAAGAATGTTATTGGTAACTGAAGAAGATGATGATATATAAGAGAATGTTAGATCCATTTCTAAACACATAATGATAGAAAAAAGTTGACAATAATGTTATACTAATAACCATTTTATTTATTTTTATTTTTAAATTTTTGAGAATATATATCGATTAATTTCTCCATAGTAAAAAGAATGGAAAAAAAGCCTTTGGTATATCAGACCTATTGAAATTATTGACTATATCAAGAAAATACAATATTTTCTGGAAATTAAATTAAACCTCGCTTAGGTTCATGATGTGTTCTATGAACATCTCTTGAGGAAGTATATACCAGCTCTTTCACATTTAATGAACCTAGAGGTCATGCCTCTATAGTTTTATCATTCATTTAATGAAAAAATGGTTGAGATTATGGATCATAAGAAGAAAGTGATAAAAAATAAGACCACTCACATGGTCAATGAATTGTGGTGAAACCAAAAACCAGATTAATCTATATAGAATCTCGGGGTTCGTAATGTAGATTAGGTATCCTTTTTTTTCGGTGCAAAAGTGATGAATTTATAAGGACAAATTTATTTTAATGGTGGTAGAATATAACAACTATGAATTTTTTGAATTATTATTATTTCAAATAAATTTAGTATTTTTTATATTTTCTATTACATG
Organism: Viscum album; assembly: GCA_963277665.1. Taxonomy (NCBI): domain Eukaryota; kingdom Viridiplantae; phylum Streptophyta; class Magnoliopsida; order Santalales; family Viscaceae; genus Viscum; species Viscum album. The sequence continues at coordinate 491,394,975 of OY728122.1, forward strand.
GAATAATTATTTATGATTTTCTAACATGAAACACTTAGTTTTTCCAAAGTTAAAGACAACACTGACATTAAATGAAACATGACTTCCTATTAAGAGATTATTACTTAATGTAATAATAATTACCCAGAAGATGAAATAGAGTTTATGAATAGGATTATCCAAATTATGAAAATAATTTTTTTACATATATATATAAAATGATTTACTTGGTGGCCAAAAAATTTTGAATGAAAATAAAAACCACTCGAAAATAAAGGTAATGTTTTTTAAACACTATTATTATACCCAAAAAGGTTTTTAAGATGAATAAATTTAATACAATTACATTATTTGAATGATTTTAATAAAAATAAAATTTTACATATTTAACCACATTTCCAACATTCATCTTATGTTTTATCATTAACATATATAAAAATAAATCCAATTTGACGCTTGTAAACTATATTTTTCTAACAAGATGTATTTTCACCTTTTGTGAACTTAGTTTTAAAATTTATTATTGAATTTTCTTGAAAATAATTTTTCTAAAATAAAAAACATCTTTTAAATCAAAATTACAAATTTATCTTAGGGTGATTTTTGATATTTTTCAAAAAAAGATTACATTTTCGATGAATATTGAAGAATACTAGTTTTTATTAATAAATATGATTTTTATAAGATTAAAAAGGCTTAAATATTATTCTATATTTGTTTTAAAATAATATATATATATATATATTAATATAATTTTGGAAGTTTTATTCATCTTCCATTTGAATTTCACTATAAGAACCTTTTAAACATTTGATCATTTTCTCGTTAAAAATCGCTTTGTCGAACCATCTACTAGATTAATTTTAAATTAAAATCTTCCACTTATATGAATGGTGTTTGGAAAAATTGATTTCATATTTTTAATCACAATTTTTATGTTATTTTAAAATTAAAAATTCATTTTTTCCCATATTGAATAGTAAATATTATCAAAATTAATTATCACGGTTAAAGTAAAATTACATTTACTTTGGGAGTTAAACTAAAAATATAAGGGTTAAAAGTGACATAATTTTTTAAAAAAATATGTTTTGGAAAGATTAATAACTTATATATTCTAGTTTCTAGAATGGACTATTTTGAATCCTTGTGGCCTGTGAAAAATTTGGTCACACTTTTTCATTTTCATAAATTTCTAGCATGCCACTCACCTCAGTCATATAAGGCCACCATATCTCCCATCCCTTTCACACATAAAATAGTTGGATTATTCTAGGCATAAATAATTTTATTTCTTTACTATCTACTCTCATATTAGAGGCCTTACATTGGTCAAAAATCCATCCTACCATGCCTTTTGGTGAAAACCAAAATAATGTGTCTGAAGATGAGACAACGTCACTAATAAAGTATTTAGTTTTATTTACTCCCCACATCCATAAATTATTAATAAAAAAATAGATATAATAACTTATATATCTTAAATATAATGATATGTTTTTATTTTAACATAATTTCCAACAACCATCTCATATTCCATCAAATATTTCATATAATCATTTTCACGTGTATGGAGGACTACCGCCTTCCAAACCAATGCCACACGTTTCTCCATTACCACCAATCACAGATGTATATTATGATGGATTTATTATTTTTTAAATATATTTATGATATTTTTATGCTTTCAAAATCATGATATCAAATGTAAATTGTTACTTTCCATTCCATGGGAATTTGATAACTTCCATCATGTGTACACTAGAATACCTCCTCATGAAGAAATACGATTCATTCACACTTTTCATATAAGGTAATTAAGATAGAATTAACGATCATATTTGATATATAATAAATAAAACTGATTCTATAATTTTAATATATAATTTATGATTATTTATTTATCCACTTTCGAAAAATAGAAACAATGCTAATACATACGTATGACCTATCATCTTCTTAAATGATGTATTTAATTTTTCATTTATAACTTTTCTTTATCACTATAAAAAAATGTATACTGAATATATATGACATTTATATTTTTTATAAAATCTTATGAGATTATTTAAAACTGATAAAATTAATATTAAAAAAATAAGAAATCATAACATACATGAAAAATGAAGTAGTTGTTGCCCAAAAAGTTACTTTAACATGAAATTGTTAATAAATGAGTAATAAAAGGTCATGTGTAAATAATATATGGTATTATCTATATATTTATGTTTTTATAATTTATGAATAACAAACTTATATTTTTCATATAGGAGGTTACAAATTTTTTGAAGTAAGTTAATACTATGGGAATGTGTCTCTCATCCCACTTTTTACTTTTTTGAGACACAAACCATATTCACAACCTACTAATTTTATGCGGTGAATATACTGCCCATGAATATATATAATTATTATTATCCTGATAATTATTTTTGATTTATTTATAAATTTTATAATAACTCTTTAATTGGAAATATTATTCATTGATACCAAAGAGGTATGTTTTTATGTTACGATCACATAGTTTATCAGGATTGTTTAGGGTCACGATTCGAATGATGAAATTTTATGATATATCTATCAAGAAACTCATGAATTTTATTTTACTCTTTTCCATTAATTACAACACAAGTTTTAAATTCATTTATGTTTCAATTTATATACTCAGGAGTTTGAAAAATATTTTTATAAAATATCTTATTTGTTTCTCCCTTTAGTCAAGAACAATTTTTCATCCAAAACCTTAATTTATAAAAAAATTCCAATTTTTTTAACATTATTAAAATTATTTATTGAAGAGATTTTTACCAATCTTTTTATTTTTTATTTTTTTATAATGTAATATTTATTTCAATCTCCAAATTATTCATGTTTCTCTTTAACCAAAAAATGTAAAATGAGTAATAGTTTTAACATGTACGACATAAACAGACTTTCCTTCCATCATGGATACTATTTTAAAGATTCCTTTTCAGGTTTCCAAGGTTCCTTTTACATAAAATTTTCTTTAAAGAAATGTGTTTTTATAATTTTTTTCGTTTAAAAAAGTGTTTCTTCCAATCATAAAGTTTGTTTTTATTAATAAATTTTTTAAATGAATTTTCAATATTTCATTATATGTTTCCGAAGTTTATTTTCAATTAATATGATTTAAAAAATATATTATAATGTTTATTTTAGAAATAGATTTTAAAATAAATATTATTTTCATTAATAAATGTTTTAAATTGACTTTAGCGGTTTCTTTATAAGTTTTAAATATTTGTTTTCAAATAAAAGGATTTCAAAAATATTTTATAATGATTATTTATAAACTGATTTTTAAAAAAGGTTATTTCACTATATAATCATTATCAATAAAAGATGAAACACATTGATGATACTTTAGATCTATTTAGGATCTAATCCAAGGATTTCATTCTTATTATTTCCCTATATGGTTTTTATTAGAAGGAAAATATGTTGATGAAGCTAATTTATTTTTCCATAGGTCATACCATGATACTATTCATATGAAACCCACTTCTTTTTTACTTTGGTTATGCTAGGATATAATGGTTAAATTATTATGAACCTATTTATTTTCCCTAGGTAATTCTATGATGAAATATTTATGAAACCCATTTATTTTCATGGGTCATAACATGATGAATGTTTTATTATATTGGGGCATGTGTGTGTATGATTTTAATTATGTGAAGGGTGGGACATATACCTCACTCTATGGGATTGGGTAATGATTAATGTTACATGTGATCAAAGGGTATATGGGTGGTTGTTCCATGCTTGGAATATGGTAAATGAGTAGTTATCTCAATCCTTAATGAGGTGTGCTAGAGGTTTTCCCAAGACCTATATGTTATTAATATCTTGTTGGGAATCCTTGACATAAGATTTTGTATGACTATCTATATCCCACAAATCTATGTATTTTTACAATGTTATGCTCTCAAATCTATTGTTATTTGATTATATTATTATTTATGTCTTATAGACTACGAATACATATTCCCTGACCTAGGATAAGGATATCTGATATGTAGGTTTTGATTTTCACCTGTTATTCTCATGATCTCATATTCTTATGTACATATTATTCTTACATATCTCCCTTTTTGAGCATTACTAAGTAGTTAATATCACACATTATTTTGTTTTCCTTACCCAGGTTATAAATACATATTTTAAATAGGGTATGTTTTCAAATAGTAGTAACAGGGAATATCATTATGGGAGATGTTCATGATCATTTACCAAATTTGAAGATTGTGTACATAGTCTCAAAACACACTAAAATATTAGGGTTAAAAGGTATGTGTTTTTGAAATTCATTGAATATTCATTGAAAAAATATGAAATATCCATGTTCAAAAATTATGGGATGCTATAAAAATACTAATAAAATATAGAAAATAATATCTACAGACTCTAGTAAAATTAGAATAATTTTGTTTTGAATCATCACCCTTAAATAAAAGACCTATCTTAAAACATGTATCTTGCATCTAGAATAACCTATTACAGAAAGAAAAAAACCTCTATGCAACAAAATCCATATCGTGAAACAATTTACGGGTGATTCCAATGGCCGATTTGTATTACCCAAAATTGCATGACACACTGAGTGCTAATGACCATCCAGGTTTGCATGAAAATTATATAAGAGTGAAAATAGATGATATGTGAAAATAAAATACCTAAAAAAATAATCCACACATGCTCATAGTATTCAAACCTTTATGAAATTATGTCATGAAGACACACACACACCAACCACACAAACTAATTCTACCCAACATAGGATAGGAACCACCTGCCTATAAATGTTGAATTGTATACCTGCAGGACTCTTTGAGGTATACATCAATATCACTCTAGTATCAAAGAAATAACCAAAAATTATAGTTTATAAAAATATAATAATAGGTGCTCATCAGTGTCCCATGTTTTCCAATTGTCATCATACTATTTAAAAAATAACTAAAACCATGGAATCATAGGGGAAATAATGTTGTTTTAGAGAAATAAAAAAATTTGAATTCAAAGATAGCCAAAATATCTTGTCAAAAGTAAAAAAGCATCACGAAAGAAAAATTATTGTCAAAGAGGGATTGATGTATCAAATATCAATAGAACACAAATCACATGATAATAAAATAGAAAACAACACTAATGGGGACCTAACATAACCAAACTCTCATGACCATCCCAATCTTATCTCACTAGTCCCCGTTAATGGTATGTGACAACCTTCTCTATAGAAAAGTTGACATTGGTCCATAAATAAGAAGTCATCATATCTGTTATTTTCAAATATTTGTTTGAAAAATCATCAACTACACAATAGTAACATAGATCATTAAACATAATTATCATAAATAAATAATGTGTGATTCATGGATTCAGTATTATTTAGGTGGTTACCTAAATCGTCTCTAATAAAACCATTTATAGGTAGCTATAAATATCATCCTCAGGGTTATCATCCATCCTTCCTATTAGATATTCTACAATTTTACAAAAAATAGATTTACACTTCGAGGAGTATATCTAATGAGTGTCCATTTAAATTGGGATAATTGAACTATATCTTAAATGTCAGAATTAATAATATCGAAGCTCCTTTATTAAAACCATAAAACCTAAGGTCATAGTCTATGTACATATATTAGGGTTATATATCGATCAAGAAGTCCATCATGAAAGACTAACTTCCTCTCACACTACATGTTATGTCTGAGTTTCTCCAAATCAGTATCCCTAGATCTGGTTTAACAACACATACATTAAATAAATTCTTTGATACCAATAGTTAGGACCTAAGCATGACATACTTATTTTTTATATAATTTAATATCAGGTTTCACAAATTGACATAATCTTATAACCAAAATAAATAGTTATTTTTTTGGGATTTTCTACATGGTCATCCTTTATTATATTAAATATTTAATATTACCCACAAAATTCCCTACACATGAAATCCTTCTTGTCATTTCATACCTAATTTTCTTTTTATCATACTTGGGAATGGAAATAAATGAAAATATTTAGGTTAGATATAGATTAAGATTAAATAAAAGAGATAATAATCGAGGATCAAAAGTGAGCATATGGTGAAAATGTGGGTATGATAACATAATCAAGGTATATGAACATAAAATTCCGAATAAAACGTATATCATCAATCATAAATCACAAAATAATTTTTTGGGAGTGTGGAAACATGAGTCAATAATAAATTAACATGAAATAGGAACAATTCATAAGAAAATAATACGACATAATATGACTATAGAATATTTTTCATGGTTAAACACTAAGATTTTCTTTCCAAAATTTTCTATTCATACCATATTTACGTAATATAGTAAGCATGAGAAAACTAGTTATGTAAATTATTGGGCATGGATTAACCACATTTGTAAAATTCTAGGATTTGGATAACCACCATCCTAACCTTTGGGATAGGTTTAACCACCCATTTACCATTTTGGGCTTCGTATAACCACTAATGTTCCAATTTAGGATTATCATTACAACATAAATATCATTTTTTTTCTTGATAAAACCACTCTTTTACACTTTAGAGATTAAGAGAATCAATTTTGTACCGTTTTAGGGTTATGATAACCACTCATGTACCATTTCAGTCTTATTATAACCACCAGTGTAACCTTTTAGGTTTGGGATTTCCATCAATATACTTTTTGGGCTTGGGATAACCACCCATGTAAGATTTTTTAGAATCAAATAACTACCTATATACTCTTTAGAGTTATAAAAGAGTATCCAATTAAGTTGAGGGATATAACAGACCCACTCATCTTATAATCATGTTCCAAACATATTTGTAAAATATAAAAATTTATCAAATTTATAATTATATCATATCAAAATTAGCCCGTAAAAAATAATTAGGTTTTATGAAAATTTCAATAATATATTATCATAATACTTATAGAGAAAGGAAGTTGATTATATTATTATATAATATACCCAGTGAATAATAAGATAAATTAATGGTTATTGATATAGATGAGAAAAAGTTTCTTGATAGCATTAGAAAATTTCTTCAAAAGACAAGAAGAAATATGAATTACTTTTTAAAATATTTATTTTAATAGATAATAATTTATACAATAATTGGAATTGAAATTTATTAGGAAAACCATAGAAAATTAATATGTAAGATTTGTAAATAAAATTGAATATGAAGGTGAAGAAATCAATTATTTTGGGAAAATTTTAAAAAGTTATGCATTTCCCTCTTTTTTAATGAATGTCATATTTGGAAGAAAATGATCATATTGAAAATGTTAAAAAAAGATATATTTATTATAGAAAGTCATGTTAATTGAACAAGTACTCAATAAAATAGAAAAAATGATATTGAAATCTATAAAAATTAAAGAATATATTGTTTTAGGAAAATAATTCACAACTAAAAATAATATATATTGTTTGCTCCATTTATAATCATTCTTTCCATTGAATTGTGAAACAAAAAAGTTAATATAGTAAGAATACATGTAAAACCCATAAATAAAAACATGATAATAAAATAAATACTTTTAATAGATAATTAACATATAATTTATCAAAATATTACTTTAAACATAAATATTATCAATTTCAAAATGGAATTATAAGATAAACCCAGCTAGTTTTTGTAAAATTCGAAAAAAACTAGAAGGAAGAGAGAATGTAATATGAATTTTATATATAATTAATATAATGTAATGTATGATAAAATGACATCAATTTATAGTATATACAAAAAAAAAAGAAAAAAAAGAGAGATGAATCATATCTAAATGAATGTAAATTTAAATGAGATACCCTTACCTTTACTCCCAATATCAATGAATTTTCTGTAATCACTTTGATTAATTCACTTCTTCTGGACATGGGTTTCTTGAAAATAAAGGGTTTATGATCCCATTGTGGAATTATAATCCACCAAAATAATAATGATCATTTTGGAGTGTTTAAAATTCAAGTTATTCAATAGACAACCAAATGGTTTGAGTGATTTTGATGTTGTGGTGGAGTGGTCCTTTTATATGATAGTTTGAGTGAAAATTTTTAATATATTATAAATAGTTATAAAATATCATTTATAAATTGAATGTGTCCCCATATGTCTGGAAAAAAAGTAGGAACAAGATTAATTGAATTATGTACTTGATTTTTATTTATAATATTTATAAATCGTTGAAAAGGTTTACTCTATTTTACAATTCCAAAAATTTAGTAATGTCAAACTCCATTCATCCCAACAACTTATTTTTGTGTCTAAAAATAAAATTTACCCTCTTAGATAAGTTATAAATGTTTATTACAGATGTTTACTCAAATTTATCTATATAAATTTCTAAATATGATAAATTTATATTTTAAATGAAAATATAATATATATTTTAATTTAAATTTAAAATTGGACTTTTAAAACCTTGAGTTTTCTTAATCCAATTTCCTATTGTTTAATATTAAATAAGAGTTAGTAATGTTTTTTTAAATTGAAATATTACAATTATTTATCATTTAAAAGTGATGAATTTAATTTATTAAGATAATAATATAGAACACGATAAAAAGATATTCCTTGAAAAATATCCCTTTTATCATTAAATTATTTAATTCACATACCCTAAAATTTAATTATATATCTTTTAAAAATATAATTTTTTCAATCCAAAGGTATGATAATACATTTAAAATTTCTATAAACACATAAAATTATTTTTAATTATAAAATCAATAAAAATGACATGTTTCATATATAAATTTTTTTTATAATGAGATATTTTATTTAAATATATTATTTTTTGTTTCATTAGTTATTATTTTTGAATTTTATTTTTTTTAATTTTTTCTAACATTACACAAAATCTATATAACTATTAGAAATATTCACACCAAAAAATAATGTAACCTACGAATATATTTCCAATGACCATATTTTGAATGAAAAAATATATAACAATAAGATTTAATATATATATATATATATATATTTATCCAAACGTAGATTCCCAGAATCATTCATACTATTTATTTAATTCTCTCATATATGTAAATTATATTTATAAAACTTTTCCTAATTTACATTGTTATAATAAGGGGTATGATCTTAATAGAAAACCATGAGGATAATGATTTTATGATTATGTTATTATTTTACTGGTATCCTTATTCCCCTTTTTCTTTTCATTTAGATTTTTATTGTATTTTGATATTGTATTAATGTTTTTATTGAATTTTATTATTTTTTTCAATACATTGAATCATTTTTCATTTAGAATTATAATTTCATGTGAAAAAAGATATATAATTAAAATTTATTCTTATTTATCTATATATTTAAATGATTAAAAATATAATTTGTTTTCATATTATTCCATTACCTATAATTGAAAGGATGATAAGTACCAATAAGGGTTGGTGTCTATTGAAACATGAATGTCTAAATATAATGTTTTTATTTATTTCATGAATTAAGAAGATCAAAATTATTTAGAATACTATTTATAACCTAGGATAACATTTACAAGATGGTTTTCCCCCAATATCTTATCCAATTATCCACTATTGTGACAAAAATTTCATAATCCATTATTATCATTTTCAACTAAATTACTTCTAGTTACACCCATTGAATAAACTAAAAAGGATAAAGTAAGAATTGAGAAATAGTAATCAGTGTTAGAATTTATATGATAATGAAAACCAATCCTATGTTTCCAAAAGCAAAGACTCCAATATTTCAACCTCTATCTTTTTAGGTTCATTCTATATCACTTTACTTTAATTAAATTTTTTGTAGGTTATATAACCATATTATTTCTCACCTAAACCACCAAAATATGTAAACCATAACCTGATACCATATATGACACCTTATACCCACTATCTGTGACTCAATGATAAAAAAACAAACATTAATCATATGATTTGATACTAAGGGATATGTATTGATCGTAACATACACATAATTTATATCATTGAACACCACATATGAAAAATTAAAATAATACCCAAACAAAAAGGATTATTATGTTTAGAGATTAGTAACATGATCTTATTATTTTACAATAAGTCCTTAACATTTCCCAAAAAATTCCTTACTCTTGATAACCATCAAGATATTTCATGAAAATTAATATTCTTTAATTACCATGTAATTAAAACATAAAAAAAAGGATGGTCTTAGATTCTCAGTAATGTAAACATAATAGAAAAAAAATGATGATCATAAGTGAGAAAAAAATAAACATGTCAGTATAAGAACTTAATTAACGTACATGAACATAACATACCCAATAAAACATAGATCATAAATCATAAATGAAGACATAATTTGTTTTCATAATTCATGGGTTATGGTCATATAGAAACACAAGTAAATAATATATGATCATTATATCAGAATAATTCATAAAAAAAGATAATTATGAGCATAGAACTAGAATCAAAGTTGAATAAAAAGTCTTTAATCACATAATAGACTATGTTGGTTAACCATCCATAATATAGTAGGCATTAGATAAAATCTTTGGTACATTTTTTGGAATGGTTCAACCACCCACATACCCATTTGATCTAGGGATCACTACTCATTTACTTTTTAAATCTCAATATAACAAACAATATCCCACTTTCTTTTTCGAATGACCAACTGTATAACATTTTTGGGATGGAATAACAAAAAATATAAGCTTTTTTGGATCTATATGACCAACCTTGTAACAGTTTAGTCTTGAGATAACAAATTTTATAACCTTTTGTGATTGGGATAACCACTAATGTAACATTTTAGACTTAGTATAGTCTCCCATTTATAATTTTGGGCTTTGGATAACAAATAGTATACCCTTTGGGCTTGCGATAAAAACCCATGTACCCGTTTGGTGTTAAGATAACAACCCTTATAAAATTTTGTACCTGGGTTAGCCACCAATGTACACTTTTGGGATTGGGATAGTGGCATATTTACCCTTTTTATAGTAGTGGTTGGAAAAAATCAACCAATTCCTTAATGTGATATATCATAGACACGCATATAATAAAAATAAACCAAATATATGTTTTCCAAAAGAACATAAAAAACATTCATAATTCAATCTTATAGTAATATAATATATAGAAATAAACTGTTATCATAAAAATTTTCATAAGACAATATCATAATATATCACTGGAAAGAAGTTAATTATTATCACTAGATATCATACCCAATGAAAAATATGAATCATTAAAGGCTATTAACATAGATAGAGGCGAAATGAATTATAGGATTAAGAATTTTTTAAAGGTAGTCATAAATACATATAACAATACTAACTCCTTTATCCTATAGTTAGTTCATGATTTATTACATTGGGAAAAGGTACAAGGAATCTCATCCAGAAGGGATGATCAGTTTAGTAGTCTTAAAAAACAAGATAAAAATATTCTTCCCATATGACATTTGAAATAAAATATAAAAACATAGCGAAAGAAAATATTCAGTATCATTGAAGTCATTCAATGGTTACATATTCATATAAATGGTAAAGTAAATTAAATAAGGGTGATATCTAATAACATGTTTTATTTATGTACAATGGAAACTATCATTAAAAATTATGTTATAATAAATATAGAAATAAAAATAACTGAAAAAACATTCAGTTTAATCAATAACTTGAGAATGAAATGAATACCTAGATAATATAAACTAATCAATATCATGGATAATATCAATTAAGAAATCTCATAGATAATAATAACAAAATAATCAATGAATTAAATGAATAATATTAGAAATATTGACCTCAAACATCATGATATATTTACCACCAAAGGCTTAGACCTAGATGGTATAATCTATAGGTAGGTGTACACCAAAAACCCATTTAATAATTCCATAAATTTGGTTTGTACCATTATTCATGCAAATGAATCTAGGGGATATCAATTACTAGTTTCTAAAAATACTATATGTAGAATTTGAAACAACATCAACTCCAATAAACCGAAGATGGTGTTGAATTTATTAAATTGGTATAATATATAAGGATCTTAGCCCAATGTACTTTTTAGTTTATTATTCATGATGAAAAAGGTTTATACAATATTCAAATTTTATATTGCGAAGATAAAATTCATAGCTTGAAAAAACATTCTTTAATCCTTGATATAATTCACAATACCCATTTTCATTTCATGGGGAAAGAATACAAATAAAGGCTGAGCTCAGATGCCAAGTAAGAGTTAAGTACAATTGAATAAATCATGATTAAATAAGTTATAAAGAATTTTGAAAGGTAAATAACTAATAATAAATTACATTTAATCAATAACCTCAAACTAATAATGAAAAAATAGATAATATCAATGTTGTATTATTATGGATAATAATAATTGAAATCTCAATGATGGGTGTAATGACTCAGACATCACATGTATGATTTTTGGATATTATATAGAATATTTTTGAGACTAGGTATTAATGAAAAGTTGGTATTCCAAGAACCTATGTTCTCAGAAAAAATATTGGAAACATATTAAATATATTAAGTGTCACGCAACCACATTTTTCATGGAAAATTAGAATGAAACCAAAACGATTTACCAGATCCTAAATATGAGGGAACCATTGAGATAATATTATGGGATTTACACTAGGCATGAAATAACCTTTTTTGTAGTGCGGGTTTTTCAAAAATTCATCATGATAATAAATGAAATAAATAAATAAATTTTTTTTATTTATTTTTGAGGTAGTGACAAAATTTTCTTATAAGAACACGTTTTTAGATTTTGTCTCAAGGTTAGATGTTAAACCTTAGATACCTTTATAATATTAGTGGAGATATTATTGGGGAATGATGTTGGACTATGAGAAAATCATGGAGTGATAATCCAACTATGTTGTGGATCATATCAATTAAATCTGTGCAGAACCATTATTCATCATCGTTCAATCCAATATTTAGGTAGGATGTTGATTTATATGTTCTATAAAATTTCGTAATCATGGTAAAAAATTGAACAATTCAAAAACCAAATTGATATGCACATAATTGGTATATTTAAATTGATGTAATTTTATATGTTTGTTGTGATTTATTCATCTTCATTCATCTTCTTATGTGATGCTGAATCAAGTCTAAATATACAAAGGACGAGGTTTGTTGATCTCTTATTATTTCTTTTGGTTTTCTCTCCCCATTCTCCACATGTTCATCATTATCATTCCATTGAACCTATGTTAATGAATACATGAAATATGTTCATGACGTGAATGTTCTTTAGAGCAACAGATCGATACTGTGGGTGAGGTATGTGATTGAGGCTACAATAGAGGTGCAATGAAGGAGGTGGATGATCATAGAAGGATTGGAATTGATTTTGTGGGTTTTGTACTTCCAAACTTTGACATGATATGATGAAAAAATTGTAGGATGATTTGATGAGAATATAATTGATCATTATTCTCGATAGTGATGACAACAAGGCTCGACAGAACACTAATCTATTGGTTTGGGCAAGGATGGTAACTCTGATGATGAACAAGATGATGCCACAGATGATCCATTAAATATTGAAAATCTCAAATAACACAAAGATTAATTTGAGATTACACACCATGTGGGACCCCCTACTACAAAACTAGAGTTTTTCTCAGTTTTAAATATCACATGTTGTGTCACATGTTCACATGCCATGTCAATATCCCTTAATAGCTCAATGTGTACTTTAGGATGTACAAAAATATATTTAGAAGTACAAATCCAATAGAACTCCGCAAACATGGACACGAACATGGTATAGTGTACATGTGATAGTACACATGTAGAACCATAAATACATAGACACAACCAGAAATCATGACACTATGAAAAAACATATTAATAACAGTGTTAAAAATAACATTTTTCAGTGCTAGAGAAGCAATGACTACAAGAGTGAGATTAAAATTCTCTGGCATTTATCTGTGCTTTTTAAAAACCAGATTAAGTTTCCTTTGTCAAATTTTTTAAAACACTAATAAAGGGGTCCTTTATCAGCACATTTAAAAGAACTAATAAAGGGGAATACTATAATGTTCTTTTACAGCACACTGCAACTTGAGAAACAATAAAAGATATCAACAGACTCAAGTTCCAAAAAATATTTAAATGAAATGAAATTTAAAACCCAAATATATTAAGAAATTCTATTATAAAAATTTCAATCATTTGTTTATAAAATTTCATAAATAAAAATTATAAAATACATTAAAAATCATCAAGGTTCAATTGTCTTTGGATCCATACCTGGAATAATTCTATTTCCAAAAAAACACCCCAAATCTAGAAAAATAACACACATGTATAAGAAAAATACACTCTTATTTTTAGTTATATAAAGAAATAAATTAATAGAAATTATTTATTTTAAACTAAAATTTGAGTCATACTAAGAACACTATAAATCAGATTGAGTGGTGGTTGATTATTTCACATCACACCCTTTCTTGTTCATGTTCAATAATTATCTATTAGAAAATTCATTAAATAAGTATAAGATAAAAATGATAATGAAATCAATTAATTAATTGTAGATATAATGATGATAAAATAATAATTTCTAGTTTGATATGTTTGGGTGTTGTGATATGTGTTATAAACTAAAATAACAATTACGTATTGAAAAGATGCACTTGGATCCATACCAGTTATGCCATGTGTCTGATTGAGGTGACAATTTTTTTTAAATGTCCTAAAATAATTATGGATAATTTTTTAATGTATGATTAATTTTGAATGAATTTTATCAGTTTGGAATATGACACTTGTATTTTTTACCAAAATGTTATTTTAAACCGTAAACACACACATTGAAATATATCAGTCACATAGTGTGTCATACTGATGCAAGACCAATCCCTATAAATCACAAATGATTTATGAATAAATCACAAATGATTTATGAATTTTTGTACTAAATTATCAAGACAATATTAGTGAGTTTTCTTGGTTTTTCTTGAGTGATAGTTATTGAACTGAAATATCAATTTTAAACTAATAACAGAGACTTTGAGTCATATAGGGATCATGTTGTATCAGATTATGTTGTGAATATTTCTTATATGTCAAAAAATACTTATATATTGTTTTCCAAAATTATTAAAAAAATATGATTGAATTTACTCAGTTTTGAGTAGTCCATCTGTCTTTTTTAATAAAAATGATCTCAATTTTAAATAAAAAGATGCCCTTAGAGTCATATCAGTCACACCATGAGTGTAATTGAGGCTAAAATGTGTCCTAAACTTCCATAATGACATATTAATCATTTTCTGAATGTATCAAAACTATACAAATGCGTTTTCTTGGTTTTGAGTAAGTCGCCTGGGTTTTTTTCCTTTACAAAATGCCATTTTAAATTGGAAATAAGCACCTTGAATCATACTAGTCACATCATGATTTATATTTATATGATAATTACTCCTACACATAAAAAATTATTTATGAATCGTTTTCATAAATTATGAAGACAGTCCGATCATGTTTCCTTGATTTTTTATGAGTACCACTTTTTGATCTTAAATATCAATTTTAAACTGATAACAAACACTTTGAGTTGTAACAGAAAAATAATATACATGATTGAGGTGTGGACTACTTCTACACATCAGAAATTTCTTGTATATTGTCTTTCTAAATAATAAAATTACCCCAAATGCGATTTCTGTGTTTTGAGTTTTTCAGTTGTCCTTTTTACTAAAATTTATGTCAAATTTAATTAAATGTGTGTTATTGGAGTCATACTGGTCACAATATTTATCATATTGTGGTGTGGTTTAATCCTTAACATTTTAAATTAATTATGAATTAATTTAATAATTTATCAAAAAATAATAATATTTTTTCTCCATTTTGAGCATGCCCCTTGTCTTTTTAATAAAATGTTATTTTAAAATAGAATCATATACTTTGAATCTTACTAGTCACATAGTGTATCTATTTAATGTGAGATCAATTTTCACAAATAATGATATATTTTTAAATCATTATCATAAATTATCACGTAAATTCAATCAAGTTTTCTCAATTTGAAGTGGGAGATACTTTTTGAACTAAAATATTGATTTTAAACTGATAATAGACACATTAAGTCGTACGGGATCATCGTATACTGGATTCAGGTGTGTCTGATTCTTACACATAAAAAATAACGTATTGATCATTTTATTAATGTATAAGAAAATGATTATTTTTTTATTATTTTTGAGTATGTTAGTTCTCTTTTTTACTAAAAACAATTTCAAGGTCAAATAAAAAGAACATGGAGTCAAATCTGCAGCACCATGTATTAGATTCACTTGAGGATAATTTTTATCCATCAAAAAGTAATTTTGAATTGATTTAGTAATGTACCAAAACAATATTAATCCAGTTTCTCTATTTTGGGTAGGTCATTTGTTAATTTTGAGAAAATTGATGTCAATTTTAAATAAAAAGAGGAACTTGGAGTAATACAAATCACACAGTGCATCAGATTTTGTTGAAGCTGATTACTACACATCCCAAATGACATATGGATCATTTTATTATTTTATTAAAACAATATGCATACATTTTATTAATTTTGAGTATGTTATGTCTCTTCCTCTCTGAAATAAAATTTTAAATTAGAAACACACAATTTTACAAATACTATTTATATCATGTATTAGTTTTATATGAGAAAAATTCCAACACATAAAAAATTATTTAGGAATAATTTTCTTAAATTATCAGGAAAATCAAGGAATCTTTTATTATTTTTCAATGAGTGATACTCTTTGATTTAAAATGTTACTTTTAAACACATTATTGATACTTTTAATCTTGTTAGGTACATCATGTATGAGATTAGATTAGCATGATTCCTACACATCAAAAATGACATATGGATCAATGTTTTAACGTTCTAAAAAATATGTATAATTTTTATTCATTTGCAGTATTTCTATTGTATTTTTTTCTAATAATTGATGTCAATTTTACATAAAAAGGACTTAGAGTCATACTGAACATATCATGTATCATATTAAGGATAGTAATATTAATACACACCAGAAATTACTTATGGATTTTTTCCCAAAATATAACTAAAATCCGAATAAGTTTTCATTGTTTTGAGTAGGATATTTTTCATTTTTACTAAAATTGATCTCAATTGAAAAGAAAAAGATAAAAATTAAGTCTTACTGGCTGTAAAATGTGTCAGATTGAGGTGAGAATAATTCTGGAATGTCCCAAATTTTATATGGAACATTTTTCTAAAATATCAAAACAATATGAATGAATTTTCATTATTTTGATTACATCAATACTCTATTTTAATAAAATTTCATTTTAAACTTGAAACAAACACTTTGAATCATATATATCACATATTCCATCAGTTTGTGATGAGACCTATTCCTATACATTAAATATGAATTATAAATAGTTTTCCTAAATTTTAGAAACTATATCACTGAATTTTATTAGTGTTTTATGTGGGAAAATTTCTGAACTAAATGTTCAATTTTTATGATAATGGAAACTTTGAGTAATAATGGGAATATAGTGTATCATATTATGGTGTGGCAGATTTCTACACATCAAAATGACTTCTGGTTCATTGACTTAATGTATCAAAACAATCTGGAAATGTTTTCTTAGTTTTGAGTATGTTCATTTTCTTTTTTACTAAAATTAAAGTATATTCTAAATAAAAGGATTCACATGGATTTATACTAGTCACAAAGTGTGTTGAATTGAGGTGAGGATGATTCCTTAAAATACAAAAGTCCCTAAATGCCTTTAAATTACAATATTCCCACCATTCCATTGGATTTAATTATCCAACTTCTAACACTTCACATTGACATGATTTTCTTAGCGGAAAATCATTTTTCAGCTATTAACATTGAATCAATATGATGTGTTACAGTTAAAAAAATAATTGAAATGGAAAGCATGGAAACATTGAATGAAAAGAACATTTTTTTTATCTTTTTTGTCTTCTTGTGAATTTTTGAAATCAAAACACGACATCGCAAAAGATACGTGATAAAAATAAATTATTATTATATAAAAATGATAAAGAAATAATAATTAAAATAGTAGATAAAATGATGGGAATATTAATTAAATATTTTATATTAATTTACTATTTTGTGATGGCTGTATGAATTCATGACGAATTAACATATTTTTATTATCTTAATTGCATGCTCATTGTGAAACATATCTTGAGTATGAGAAGTTCCAAACAATGTTCCCAATCTTGAACAAAAGAATATTCATTTATATAAAATAAATTATTATATGAGTAATAATAAAATAATAAATTCAATATGAATATGAAAAAATACCTTAATTCCTTAGAAAATTATTATACATTAAAAAAAATCAAGAATCCGTTGTGATTGAGAAGTAAAGGGAACTGGAAGGAAAATTAAAAGTACAAAAACTACAGGGGTGAATAGGTTTTGAGGGAGAATATGTCTATGGATGTTTTGGTGTATAAAGAAATAAAAAAAGGACATACCACCCCAACTAAAACAAAAGAATCCCCATATATAAGAAAAATAATCTAACTAAAGTAAATTAGATATAAATATTAAAAAATTCCTTACTTCTATGGACAAAGATTTTACCATGAAAGCATCATGATTACATATATGATTGAGGAGACACAAATTTGTATCTCTTTATATATAGGATTTGGATGAATAATTAATTATAGTGATAAATCCAACAATATATGGGTTAAAAGGATTTGAGGGTAAAGAAATCTATGGATGTTTTGGTCCAGAAAGACATGATAGATTGAAAAAATATTATAAAATAAATAATCTCTATTAGGAATAATGAAAACAAAACCATCATTTTATTACATAATTTTATGGCTAAATGGAGAAATTATATTGTAACATTATCTTTACATCTTCATAATGGTTTTACTTCCTTATAGTTTGTCCTTCTAACTGATTGGTAATATAATAATGGGAAGATGAAATTGTCTAAATGAGTTGTCAAACATTTAATTAAGATTATTTTAATAGATTAACGAACATTTAATATTATGAGAGAAAACATAGTATGTTAAACCAAAAATTTATCTTATTATTTAAATAATGTTTTTAATGTTTTTTTTGGATTTGGTTTCTATATCCAGAATCAAAATACTATTTTTGTCCCCTATAATGTACAAGACATTATCTACCTTAGGATTGACATGAAATGATTTTGATATCCCAATGAAAGGGTCAACCTTGACTATAATTTCATCTAACTAGAGATTTCTGACAGTCCCCATAATGACAATTGATCAATTATTGTATTCTTGGTATGAGACATAAAATAACTATACTAGTTATGATGCCAATATGAATAGATTTTATTCTCCCCTTATGGACTTAAATTCACCTTCATGAAGACGATATTAATAACCTACACTTAAAAAAAATTTGCAACCCATTTGTAATGGAAAATAATCACTTAAAATGTTTTATAATCCAAATTTTATATCTATTCAACAATTACAAAATATAAAATATTTTAATAAATTTTATTTATATCCTTTGAATTTTATATTTGAATCATTTCTTCCAAAAGAATAAAACAACTATATTTCATCATACTTCAATAATTATGCTATTATGTATAAATCTTATAACCATTGATAAAAAATTTATTCGGGATATAAAATTTACATTTGGTTCCCTAGATAGCCATTGAATCCATTGAATAATTTAATTCATATGTTTACATAAATGATTTTAAATTTAAGCACACACCCATCCAAGAAACTATTAATTATGTGTATTTGATATCCATTATTGAGGCCTTAATTAATTTAAATCTCTAAGACTTTATTTTTGGGATTCAAAGTAATGATCACCATCATTAATATTATGGAAAATTTAAAGGCAAAATTTCTCGCACTCTTTAAAGGTAATTATAAAAATATATATTTGAAAAATTCTATATTCTATAAGTCATATGCTATGAAGTGACTTTGGGAGATTGATGCTATCAAAATATAATAGGTAATCAGTACATAATTCCATATCTTCTTTAACAATACAGCGTTATGAAATAATACATTTAGGATGACTTGGATTCTGGAAATATGATTTCAATATCATCACATACTATTCAATGAGTACATCCCTCTATAATGGAAAAGATCATATAGTTGAACCTATCAAACCCTGTGAACTATTAGGTGGACCATTATATAAACTAATGATGGTGGATATAATGTTTTCAATTGACATAATAAGACTTCAACCTTCTTTTTCATTATTTGAAACTTCACCGGGTCAATAAATTTACTACATATGGCTTTGTAAATTAATTAGATTCTAGTTAATGCATTCCATATATTTTGATGAATAATGAAATGGAAAGTAACATGCATCAAATCATGTATCAAAACAACACAGTCATGTTATTTTTTCCCTTAGAACATCAAAACATTACTTAACATGACATTCTTGATATTTTATGAAGACTCCTTTGTAATTTTTACACTATTAAGGAGATGACATAATTTCATTTTTCCCTTTATGAATAGATTTTAAGATATTGGAGTAAGAGAAGTACTCCATTTACCATTCATTAGATCCAAATCGACCCTTATCCCCATGTCAATCACGTGCAACCTAGCCTTTATTCCATAATTTTTTATGTTAGAAATATTTTGTAACATGCCAAAAACACAATAGAAAGATTTTTTTCTCTAAGCATGAAATAAGGAAAATTATGAACATAATAACAATTTCAATAAAATAATTCAATGAAAATTGACATCTTTTCCGAACCTATTTTCTTATGGTTTTTGGAAAATGGTTTATTGAAAATAGTGTCAACATGTTTTACTTTATCGAATACTTGGTCACTCGTTACTGAAGATGGTGTTTACCTTGTTCGATATTCCAATAAAATGTTGTCTTATAATATCAGTATTTAATTAATTGAGGTGAAAATATATGAGGTCCTATGATCATAATACTTGATTAATGCTTCTACCCAACTGAGTGTGTGCATTTTTCACAAATGGGACACCCCAATATTCCTTTAATGCTATAGCTTGATTAATTTGAATAAGAGGGGATGCCATTTTTCATCCCATGCAACATGAAGATCATTGTGAATTTCCTCACTTATATGAGAATAATAAATTGTAACACCAATATCCCATATAAATTTAATATCTTTCATCAATTGATCAAATAAGTCATCAATACCATTATCGGGTGCCTTTCGTCTAGATGATACAACATAATGTATTTTCACTTTATGCATAACCATGGTGGAGAGGTATAATTTACCAACATGAATAGACACGTAATATGAGTAATAATATGTTCATGAAAAATATTTATTCCGTATTTAGATGACACCTGATGATGGATTCTCAAATCATTTCCAAAATCAAGATATTTGTAATGAATTTTATTCTGTTAAGGACAATCTACTGGATGATGTAGGTTCCCATATATAATTATTGTATCTAATTTCCATGCCAATTATCTCATGGTTTCCTAACATCCATATTATCTTCTAAACAGTAGAATGATAGGAATTTTCCAGAATGATTTTGAAGGACTTAATTCATTTTTCTTGTATTAATCATCCCTACATTTATTCCATTTTATATTTGATTAATAATCCTCACAAAAAAATATGAATTAATTTTCACAAGCATATATTTTCTAGAGATCATTCCCATTGAACATAGAAATTTTTTAGTGTTATATGTTGAAGATGGAAGTTTATTTTCTACTAGTAACGTATCATTCAAAAAATCAAGTAGTTCTATAATGCTAGTGTCACTCCATCTGCTGCCATCTTTCAAATTATATAACATTAATATTGCTAAAAATGTTTTTTATTTAGTATAACTTTTATTGAATGGTTTATTATCATAGATATTTATCATCTCAAAAAACATTGGAAACCCATGAAGGTCATCATTAATTTCCATTTTCATCTCTTCCATGGGATCTCCATCATCATCTACACTGGTATTCATGTCAAATGAGGCATAACATACAATATCATCCCAATCAGTGTTCACTTTTAGTTTTCACCATGTTTAGTCAAATATTTATATATCTGATCTATTAAATGAAAAATCAAATGTTCTTCTAAATATATTGGTCTAATTTGTCTTTAATATCATTAGTGTAAACAAAAACAATGGATTTGAGAAGGGTCATATGCATACTCTATTGAAAAATTGTTGAATACCTTACCACAATCTTCATACATTTTGGTAAAACAAATAGTGTGAGTCTACTTTTGATTCATATTAAATCTATTGGGTTTATAAAATATTAATTTTTTAACATTGAATAAATTAATACACATAAGATATTTATTATCAAAAGTTATGTTTATATATAATTCTAATATGGGAAAGTGAACATTTGATTGTTTCAAAGAAATTTATGTATGCTTCGCTTGATATGGGTAATTAAATTGAAGAGAATAATTAATCTAGTATGGGATGTGTTGTCCTATTATTAGTTCAAATGTGAATGTAATATACAACTTTCATCCTCATGAGCTCATCTACCAAACATTTAAAATTGTGTTTTTATGTTTGACAAACATACTCCCCCTCTTGTGGTCATGATCTTGTGTTTCATAAAATACTCTAACCAATATTCATGTATGTGATGAATAATGACCATATTAGTCAAAAACAATTTTAAGGTATGGTGTATGAGTCTCAATAAATAATTTGTAATAATAACATTTTTGGAGATGAAACCAATGAGGATGATGATTATAAATCATTGGGTTTTCTAAAAGGGGTAATGCCTTCCATTTGTGATAATTAACCCATTAGACCTAGTTATTATTCATGGCCTATTTATGAATATATATTTGTGAAACAAATTTATTTAATTGGATTTATGGGGTCCTGGAGGGGACATTTTATGATATATTAATCTTCGGGGCTTCTATGAATACTATATTTATAAGATAAATCCCACCTTTAATATATTCAATCCTCCGACTAAATTATATACTACATCTATTAAAATGAGACATCAGGTATATTTTAAATCCCCGAAAATAATGAAAATATAATATATGCAATTAAGGAGAAATTAGTAACCCAAATTTTGTAGAAAAAATTTCATTCGATCAACTAGAGGATAAAAAAATGTATTGATAAAAAAATTAAATAAATGAAGAGATATTTAATATACATAGATGGTTATTTGGGATTCCTAGGGGCGGAACCAAAACATATAGACCTAAAATGATGAATACCTAAAAATAATTTCTAATAATTATTCCTTCATATATATAATTTGATAACCTGCATTATATTTCTTGTAATAAGTGATGTAAAAACCTAAGGAATTATTAAATTTAATATCACCGATATATAAAATATTTGTAAGATTCCAAAAATTATAAATTCAAATAAAAATTGAAATATAATGGAAAAAATAATTTAAGGAAAATAATATACCAAATAATTACAAATGTTTTAATCATCTCAAAATTATTTGTTGATAAATGGATTGGATAATTATGTCTACACAATTTAAAAATTAGAACTATTTTAAACAATATGATGAGTATATATTATCAGAAAATTTTATTTTCATGGAAATTATGTGTTATACAGGGATTATTTCCTCAATGTATAAAATTTTAGTCATTATCAAATAAATAACTATAATTATGGAAGATATATAAGTTTTAAGTCAACTAAGAGATGACCCACTCTTAAAAAAATAGTTTTGTAGTGAGACAAATCATATTAAGTAAAATAGAATGATGAATTTCAAAAAATGATTAAACTAAATTTAAAATATGAAAAATTAGATGGTGGTATGAAATATTTGAATAATTTTCTACAAGAAAATATGAATGTAAAGAAAGTATTAGAAATTTATTTTATGAAAATGAATTTAATGTAATGGGAATTTATAATTGATGTCACAATAAAGGATTTACAAGAAATCCTAATTTAATATAGGATATTGGTTTTTCAACTCAAATGATATGTAAATTGATGTAATTAAATATTTTTTAAAAGTTCAATTGGTACCTAATAATTTACAAATAGATTATCTATTATGTTAAACTGTTTTCATTAAAAACATGTTAGAAATATTAAGTAATGTTAACGACTGATCTATTTTAAATGGACTAAAGTAAAATATATTGTGTGTATTAGATGATTGATGATGGAAATGAGGTGATTTTAAATAAGTATTAATGACAGTTTTATCATTTCAAAAATTTCTATATTATTACAAATGTATAAAAAACTTGCTAAACCATATTCTAATTTGGTGTCGGTAAAAAATTATGGTAATTGCATTAGAAAGTTGAAATTGATTTTTGGTAGTAAAAAATTGATCATATTAGATAATGAAACATTTAAATAAAGACATAAAAGGTGTGGGTTGTGATGTTTGTATGATTTAAATGTAATATTGGATGATTTTTTAACTAAAAAGAATTGGATGATTGGGAATAAATTAAAAAAATAAATTAGTGATTTAAATGAAACAAACATTGGGATTACCCCTGTGAGAATTCCTCTTGGATGTGCTATTTTAGGGGAATTTAGAAATTTTATGCAACTAGAGATATTAAAATGTGAGTTCCTTCTCATATTGTACACTAGTTATAATAAAAATAACTTGATGAGATAGTGTAAGGTTTAAAGGAAAATGGGCCTTACCTGAATTGTTGTTTTAATTCTATATTTCCTTATCATTTAGTTTGAACCATCTTCTCACAAAATATTTGGCTTATAAATTCATGCATAATGGAAATAAATTTCACCATAATGGAATGTGGATTATTATGGGTGTCAAAGATACTCTCAATATCCTCCACCCAATCCTCAATCACGCTAGGATCATATTACCTTGAAAAGATGGAGGCTTACAATGAAGAAACTCTTGATCTGGATCCTTATTTCCATCAAATGTTCAATTAAAATTAAAAGAAAATGTATGTAAAAATTCGTTCTATTCTATAAAATATAGTGAATGTGTGCTATCTATGTCCCAACTCAAACGGACGGGTAAAATAATCAATAACGAAAATATTATTCCCAACAACACTTGGAATCTACATATTGGAGGCTAAGAATTTTGGATAAACACCCCTTCACATATATTACTCAAGTTCAAATAACCATATATTCTTCTAACCAAAAATCAACAATTAACATTGTTGACTATACGTATATGATGATGGTAAAGTAAGAATGATGATAAAAACATGCAAATAGATATCGCCCGATAAGAAATCCATGTGTGAGGAGGAGGAGGCAAAAATAAATACAGTGAATTGAAGATTTGAATAATTCGAGAGAAATTAGAGATATTGAAAACCTAGAAAATGTTTAATTCTTGGATTTTTTTGAACATTGAATCATTAGAGCCTTTTATTTGTTGTTTCAAATTCATTGAGTCTTGATTTGAGCATCGAATCACGGTGGAGTGATGACACAAGGTAGATTCCGTAGAATTTTTGGATATAGACTCAAGTTTGCGACTAAATAAGGTTATATAAATAGAACGTGACACTTTTATCAACAAATCTAGAAAATTAGTGATAAATATACCTTTTATTAACACCAAAATAATTAGCACTGATAAAACCATTCTTTATCTGCACTAAAGTTTTGTGCTGATGAAGATGGATTTTATCTCTGATTTTTACTACTAATAAAGATTAATTTTATTAGTGTTTATTAAAAAAGCATTGAAAAATTATTTATAATTAAAATTTAAATAAATGATTTTGTAAATATATTTAAATAATTATATTTTTTTATTAAAAATACATACATATAAATAATGTAAATATATTCTTTATTTAAATATATTTTTTATAATCTTATAAATATTTAAATATATAAATATTTATTTATAATTATATTAATAAATTTTTAAAAATAATATTTATTTAATTATATATAGTTATATAATTATATATATATAATAAATATATACAAATATAAATATAGTAAATATATTTATTTTTTAAATAAGTTTATTAAAATTTCATATTAATTTAAATATATATATAATTATTTATAAGTTTGCAAATAATTTTTTAAAATTAATATTTATTTATTAATAAATATAAATATACAAATGTGTAAATATAGTAAATACAATTTATAAAATTTTATTTAAAAAATATTTTTTGTCAAATATTTTTTTAAAATTATTAATGATTATTAAATCTTAAGTGAATTAATGTTAAAATTTAGTGAAATATAATAATTAAAAATGAGTACATTTTAATAATATTGAAAATATATATAATTTTTATTAATTGAATAATTTTTAAAAATATGGATATATATTGAAATAATGATGAATACATTTTGAAAATATTAAAAACATATCAATTATGTATATATAAAATAAATAAAAGAAATTTATTAAGTTCCGTAAACAAATAAAAAGAAAAAATAAAACATTTTAAAAAAATTAGTACCACACTGTAAAAAAATTAGATGTAAAAAAATATAAATTACCATGATTAAAGATAAGATAAAATAAATTAACCACATTATAGTGAAATTAAAAAATGAATATTAAAATTTGAAAAAATTACATAAATATTAGGTCTATGTGTTTATATATAATATTTCATTAATTACATAAATATTTCAGTGTGTGCACTGTTTATAAAAATTCATTAAATACATAAATTTGAAATCACTATAACACAGGTTTGATCTATGTTAAATTGAAAAAAAAATAAAACAATTAATTATAGCCATTCCTCGATATAATTAGTCTCTATTTTTAATTCCTATAAATTGTTAATTATAAATCATTATTAAATATATATATGACTATTTAATATAATTGGTAAATATTTTATATTATATAAATCATAATTATTTATATATATATATATCAATAAAATAAATATATACTATTTGGTAACATTATCAAAAAGTCTTTTATAAATAAAATACTTAATAATTTTCTCCAATTAATTAATTTTTATTTTCATTTGTTTAATTTTAATTTTACATGTACCTATATATTTAATGCATAAAATTTATTTAGTATTCATAAATTTTATATTGTATAATCTATTTAATCATTTGTATTAATAATTTATTATTTGTTTTTTAATATTTTTTTAATAAGAACATTTTCATTTTTTATTCATTTAATTATTTCATTTTATTCGAAATATTATGGGTGCTAAAAAACAATGAAAAATGGTATAATTTAAGCCCACTAAAAATAAAGCACTGATAAATGGTACCCTTTATGAATGCTTAAAATATAACGTTGTTAAAGGGTATTATTTATTAGCACTAAAAACATTGATAAAAGGATCCCTTTATCAGTGTTAAAAAAAGAGATGATAAAGTGTACCTTTTATCAGTATTAAAAAAAATCGATGAGTAAGGTAACATTAATTAGTGATTTTTTTCTAGTGCCGATAAAGGCCATCACTGTTAAAAACCTATTTATTAGTTGTGCGAGAAGGTGCTAAGAGAACATTACATGCCATATTTCTTACTCACATGACATGTATATTATGGTTAAATGTCATTTGAAGCTTTACCACATGGAGGACCTAGGGATAGAATGAGAGACCGTGTTTCCCAAATACATGCCATGTACCGCCAATAATGTTTTTTATAGGCCTTTATCTATTTAGTTAGGGATAGTCTTTGTTGTGTGAGTTTCCTTGGTCCATTCCCTCGAGGGTAAAATGTGACATTACATCGACATTAGTGGATTGTGATCCCCTATGGAGTATGTGTCTCCGATAGAGTTTATAAAATCCCTCCGTGAGATTGGAGTGGGATCCTCTATAATCTATACACCCTATGTGTGGCATGCGGAATCAGTGTGACAAACATGATAACAAAGTTGATCATACATCTTAATGGCCATATCGGTAGGGTTAATGGTATAATTGGAATACGCTCCCCTGCATAGAAGGTAGTTCTAGATTATGTTCGAGGTTTCCTCCAACAATTCTAGGCATGACCCCCTGTCTAAGTATCATGGTATTCTGGACCAATGATGTTTATTGGGTGGGACCCAATGATTTTTACCTTTTTTTGAGTGTCTATAGTGATAGCATGGCTCATCGAGTGGGATCTCACGTAACGAGCATCACTTCGACAAGGATCCATTGGCTAGCATTGGGTTTTTACATCCTAGTGGTGCATTGTCCTTCCTGAGTATATCTAGATGTTTTACATTATCAATTGACTAAAATATCATGTTTTTATATGACTAATAGTTGTACATCATGTTAAATATTTTTTGGGGTGTTCTACTTGGTATTGTTATACTCACCCATGCTTTGGCTGTGCAATCATATGTCATGTCTTAAGAATATGATGAATGTTTTGATAGTGATGTGGGATGATGTGGAGTAGGTTGAGTGTGTCAAGATTAAGACATACAAATATGTTTATGAAAAGGTTTCATTCAATCATAGTCCTCACCCATTGAGTTGTTTAGAGTCATTAATTTCTTTTGGGCTTGTATTTGGCCCCTTTTATATATTAAGTACATTACTATCAAACACTAGTTTTGGGATTATATATGTATGCATGCATTATTTTCAGTTTTTTTTATGTTTCAGTATTTTGTGTTCATGCATATATGTGCATGTGTATAGATGCAATAGGGTAATACCTCGCATGTCTGGTATATGTATAATCAGTGTTGGTCACCTGCCCCTTTCATATTATAGGTGGCTATAGGGAGTCACATGTCGGACCTTGGTGGGTTGGGTTGTGAAAATGGAAATGCTAAAAATTAGACATCATGATTTCAATCATCTTGATATCTTTATTGCCAAAACCTTTTTATAATACTATTTATACTATGGTAGGTATACTCCAAAAACCCATTCAATTTTTACAACTTGTTTGTCTTGTTAGACTTGTTGATGCATTGAGGGTATATATAATTATAATCAACACCCATCACCATAATTCAAATGCATTCTTCATATATATAATGTTAAATATAATTCATAAATAAAATTTCCTATATGTAAGTATTAATGTTGAATAATGTATAAATAATATCAATATTTCCCCAAGGAATCAAATAATATTCAATGTAAAACACTATAAATAGAAAGTTTATATAGTTTTGAAAATAATAATGACCATGATACAATGAATATAGATATTTCAAAGAAATTAACCTGACAATTTTCATAAGAAAGTGAATTTTTCAAGGGAAATACAATTTAAAAGAAATTAATAACAGATAAAATATGATATTAAATTAAATAGAAATATTGGATTTTAAATGAATTCATTCCATCTTATGAATAAAATAAAATGTGTGAGAGAAATTAAAATAAGATTTCATAAAACAGTTTTATTTTTAAAACATTTTAAAACATGTAGAAGAACATAATAGACCATAAAATGATTATGGAAGTGGGAAAATAGTTTAAAATCATATAAATTAAAAGAAACACTACTTTTGAATTTAATATATAATGTGAAAAATTATTATTTCAAAAACCATTAAAAATATTCCATTAAAATTATGTAGAAAATCAAGTATAACATTAAATTTCATTTTAAATTAAATAAAAATGACTTTTGTAAAATAATTTTGAAAAATACAGACATGGAAAAAATGTATCTGATGAAAAAAATAAGTTCTATTGTTATTTTAAACATTTCATCACACGATTTAATTTCCAAAGAGAGGAAATTTAGGAATAAAATATGGGAACACCTCAAATATTCAAAGGATGTGAAAATAAATGGATTTTTGAAGGATGGATTATAATTTTATTTCACTTAAAAATAAGGTTATACAAAATGATATTAATAGAATAAATTTGAATGTATTTTGTAACATTTCATGTAGAAACCTTAGATAGTGTAAACCGAATTAAAATATTAATGATTTTGTATAAATCTATTTTAATGTTAAATACATCAATGGGGATTTATATACACTACATAAAAATAAATTGGCACATAATTTCAAATATGTCCTAATAGTGTTAAAATTGATAGAAAATACTTTATTATGACCAAAATATTGAAGTGATAATTAATTAGTGAAGTAATTGTATGCGGAAAATATAAGTTCAGAATTTAAAATTATAAATATAACATAATACAATATATTCTCATTTCCCACATAAATGTAGAATGACATAGTCAATAAAGTAGATGTTTAAACCATTAGATAGAAATTGAGTTAAGAACCCCTTACCTAAATTTTGACGTGACTTATAGGTTCTATAAAGTCCTGTATAAATTTTTTGAAATTTTCATACATATATAAAAGAACCATATTAGTATCTATAATATCATATATGATCTTTTTAATAGATTTTTTCAGAAATTTTTAACAATCATTTTTTATTATCATTATTTATGATGTCACCTACATTATTCTTCAATTATGTTTTAGTTGAATAATACTTGTACTTAAATCATTTTCATAAATCCAAATTATCTATAATATTATTAAATATACAAATATAATAATATATATATATATAATTATCAGTAAAATATTTTGATATAAAAATAAAGTACACCATTCGTAGAGACGGTAGGTCGTACACATGCATGAACACTATTTTATGTTTTTGATGAATGGTAAAAAAGAATGTTAAATAATAATTATACTTTAATAGAGAATTTTTATATCATTTATATCTCATATATTCATTAAATATACCCTTATTACTATCCATGTAAAATATAATGGAAAAAAGATCCCCTCACTTCATGGAAGTAGTAGTCCTCCCATACACACGAGTATCATTATCGTTTCCCAAAAGATTTAAGGTTATTAATAT
This sequence comes from Viscum album, assembly GCA_963277665.1. Classification (NCBI taxonomy): domain Eukaryota; kingdom Viridiplantae; phylum Streptophyta; class Magnoliopsida; order Santalales; family Viscaceae; genus Viscum; species Viscum album. The sequence continues at coordinate 491,425,808 of OY728122.1, forward strand.
AGACTTTATATTATAAATCTAGAAGAATAATTTCTTTATAAATGTCATATATATTCCTTATTTCCATAAATTTAAATATCCATGTAATGTGGTGATGAATTTTTTTTGCTGCTGTGTGGAGATGGTATGTCGTACGTACGTACGAGTAGTGTTTTGGTCTTTTGAATGTTAGAGAACAGATGGAATAGGATTTTGTCATTATCATAAAAAATATATGTTTATTTTTTATACATTAGTTGTTATTTTAGGATTTTTAAAAAACATTATGAGGATGTATAAGAAGAAATTAACGTAAAAGGAGTTGGTAAAGACGATTACCTCTTCCTTGGTAGGCTTTCCTTTCATATCCTCTTAATGGAATTAAGGTAGGTCTTGTGGAATGAGAAGAACCTATATAACATGACAAAGAATTTTTATAAGGTATTTTTCTAGTTTTTGGTTTATCTTGGACTTAAAATTTTATAAAAAGAAAAAAATAAAGGGGTATGCTTTTATAAGAATGGAGAGGGGCATTATTGGTATTTCTTAAAGTACTAAATAAATATAATTTATTTCGTTGTGTAAAAATACATAAAAATTGTTATAATTAAAATATAATTTTATTTTGAATTTAAATCGTCTTATAAAATATAATTTTGATATTTTTTGTTATTTTTACACCCTTATCATTCCGTTTTAACACTCCATTAACCTTTTTGAGAATTATCCCAATATTAATATTTTATACACGTTATGTGTAAATAATTTCACCATAAAATAAATAAATACATATAAATGGACCATGTTTTATCTCCATAACCATATACAATTATTTTTTATGAAGATAATATTTTATGAATTTTGATTCATTTAATAAAATATTATTTATTATAGAATATCGTTAATGTTATTTTCCAAACTAATAATTTAAATTTACCAAAAATACATCCATTCAAAGAGGTAAATAAAAATTAATAATTTAAAATATACATAAAATATCAAATTAATTGATAAAATTCATAGAACACAATAATTAATACAAATTTTAATACATTTAATATTTTTAAATTAATTCAATTGATTTTTCTATGAACTGAATAAATACTATATCGATTTTGCGTAAGAATTTAATCTATTTATTCAATCAAAAAAAGATTAAAATAAATGTGCAATAAAATTATAACTAATTAGTATTTTAAATAAATTTTTATATCTTATCATAATTTTTATTTATCTCTATCAGAAAATATTATAGATATTAAAAGAATAAAAGTGACATTTTTTATTTTATCTCTCACTTAAATATTATAAAGGTAACACTAAAATAAATATTGAACCAATATTCCATATATTCATAAATTGGATAAAACTTTCATATATAAAATCATAAAATATGCTAATTAAAAGTGTTAGTGTCATTTTTAGACAAAATCATATTATTTTAAACCTTAATTACTCGATTAACCCATATCATGGTTATAATTATTTACTATGGTTACTATATATAATCAAGGAAATAAAAGGGATATATCTTAAAAATATATACATGTAGATTCAAAATATGGAATCTAGTTTTTTTATAATTTAATTTCAATATTTAACATAAAATAATTTAATATTAAAAATATAAATGCAATGAAAATTTATTTTTTCCATAAGAATATATTTTTTTATATAATTTTTTTATATGAAATTAGACAGTTAAATTTTTTAAAATGAAATAAATTGGTTTATTAATAATAAAATATAACAAATTATTATTGGAAAATCATTATATAAAAATTGAATATTGTATATTCTGGAAATAAAAATATAGTTTTCAATGTAAATCAATATTTTTCACTATTACTTTGAAAATAAATCATTTCAAAAAAAGTTGAAACAATTTTCAATAAGTTAATTTTGATAGGATAATTTCAAATTTTATAAAATTTTTATCATTTTATACTTATAAATCATTAAGAAATTAGTTATAATATTCACTAATAAGAAACAAAGAAACCTATTTTTTGAAAAAAACTATTTTAATAAATTTAATTAAATTATAAAAAAAATACTAATTATATGTAAAATAATAATCAATAAACTTGTATTGAGTTAGTTCTTTATATAAATATAATAATTTTATGAATCCTATTCATACCAGTCAATTGAAATACTAAGTTATAATAATATTATTAAAATACTAATATTTTAAGATTTGATTAATATTGGGGTTTCATGTTTTATACACTATCGATCATAGTTTTATTTTAACATATCATGATGTTACATTCTCCCCATAATTAATGAATTAAAGTATCTTAATTTTAAATTTTTTTTTTGATATGAGAATTGAAAATTCCATTGTCAAAATTGACATTGTAACAATATTTACCTAAAATCCACTTAAATAAGGGGAAGGTAAATATAAAGGTCATAAAAATTAACAAAAAATGGGTATTACAAATTTTAAAACATTAGATGAAATTAAAATTATGGACTTGGAGGATAAAAATAACAAAAAAGGACCAATAGAGAGTGATGATGAACAATTTGCGGAGAATGTTAATGACCAGAAAACTATAAATCAGTAATGTGTCGAAACATCATCAATTCATTGAAAATGTACATAAGAAGATAAGTTTTTTATTAAAATATTTTATTCATAGAGTTTAAAATTTTATTTACCATATATTCTAATAACATAAAGAATTATACTTTGCTTAAAATTATAAATTTATCCATTAATAAATTACTTCAAAGATAAGAATCTTTCTCCAAACAACGTGAATCCCTAAAGATTTTCTCAGACCTAAATTAATAAAATTAACCTTAAACTGATCATAAGATACATGAAAACTCCTTCCTATTGTTATTAGATATTTTAAAAAATAAAAATGGTGAGTTCAATTTAAACAATAATACATTAATCTACGAAACCTCAACAAAAACCTATAAAGTCTTACATGACCCATTTTATTTATATTTAACCTTAATACTCCTAAAAAAAATATCGAATGGAATTAAAAACCCAAAAATCCATAATATTTATCAAATATTTATCCTCATACTTCATAAATAGCTCATATTTAAACATACCAAACACATAAATACCTTAATAACATATTCTCTTAAAAAATGTAAAAATTGAATCCCCATAAATCAATAATTAAATCATAACTACTTATAAAAGTAATTTTTATCTTAGTACTATAAATAAAATAATACAAAATAAATTCCATGAATATAAAAATATATTAAAATTAAATCATATTACATTCATGTGAAATTACAAAAAAATTCAAGGGCACCGATACTATTTGTGCTTCTTATCATTTTGGAGATTCTCGTTATCCCATCTAATTATTATCAATTAAACGTAGGGTACATATTAGGGGTTATCATTTCCCACAATAATTACTTTTCCATTAAATACTAACATACCCTTGAATCAAATATCTAGGCTATCAATACCCTTCAACATGTACTTTCTGATCCATAATAAAATACTACTTTGTTAATATCATTATATGTTTCTGGATTATTATAAACAAATATCATTCATATATCACATATAAAACTTAAATATAAAATCTAAATACATATAAACATTAATACTTCTACTTTATTTATTATCACGACAATGTCCTTCATTGGTCTAGGAGTTTACCCATTAAATTAGGGAAATGAATTGGATAATTACCATGTTCCCCACACAAAATAAATTGAACTCATAAGAAATTAATTTTCCTATGACCATTATTTCCACATGGATAAAATCATCCTTTTCATTTGAGACATTACATTGGGTGTCTATTTACACATATCTAAATTGATGGAAGTTTATCATTCATTCCTATGAGGTCCTTATTACTCAATCTCTCAACAAACATTATCATTATCATATTTGGTGAGTCTAATGTCAGTTTTGGTGGAAGTTATTAATCATTTAATTTGATAAATGATTGGGAATAATCAAAATTTAATTAACTATAGTAATACACCCATTTTTTCTCATAATCACAAAATTTTACAATAAAATTAACATTATCATAGTTCATTATGGTTTAATAAATTGATTGAAAAAAAAGAATAGATTGAGAAAAAATAACCATAGTTCAAAATAATAAAATACGATTCATAGTGTATCTGAATTATGAAACATTAATTTCACCTCATAAAACCATAGTTTAATCATAATATACCTGTGGTGATCATTTATTCATATTATTCATATTGGTTGACAGTGAAAAACATGAGTTAACCCAATAATTTCTTCTTAGCGTGTCAAAATGGTTTATAGTAAGGGTACAATAAACATGATCTATAATTATGGCCAACATATACTCAATAAACTATTTTCAATGTTATTATACTTAGATGAATCTCTACTAAAATCAAATATACTTGAATTATCTATATAGGGATATATTTCTAGGAATCCCACATAATATCTACCATAATAAAATAATAAATGTAATCTTATACCTATAATTTTCATTAAATTCATTCATAGGGTTATGTTACCTAATCTATGATTTCTTAATTCAAGTCCCCAAGGTTAGTACTAAACTTCCCATCGCACCATCTATAAAAATATCAAATCATGTATCCTATAGATGGTGTTTACATTATTACACATTTGTATGATTCAAATGACATCATCCGAATTGACTGATTGGCTTAGTAGTTTTGATAAACCAAATACATACCTGATTATTATATTACCATGGAAGGATATAATACATAGAATAAACAACATTATTTCATCCTTGATATTATTCCTAATATACTTATTCATATCCAGGGGAATGAAAAAAAATAAAGGGTGAGATCAAATTCTACATTAGAGTAATGTAAAACTAAATTTATCATGATTTAATAATATAGAGTCAATATGGTAAGGTAAATAATAGAAAACAAATGCCATTTAATCTTTAAATTGAGAACAAAATAAATCTGGGTACAATATCAATTCAACAATATCATGGATAACAATAACCAAATTCCTAATGAATGTAATGAATCATATTAGTCATTATTATTTCAGACATCATGATATCTTTATCACCAAATAATTATGCCAATACAATTTAAATTATTTGTCAGAATATAAAAAACATTTTAATTTGGCTGACTAATTTGTCTCATGAGACTTGATGATTCGTGGGGGGCTTATATAATTTCCATCCCCTTCCATTACCACAAAACCAATGTATTCATCATATATTTAATGATCAGTTTAATTCAGAAATTTTATACCATGTAAATATATTTTTATATTGAATAATGAATATTAAATATCAATATATCACTAGTCAATAAAATAACAATCAACATAAAATGAAAAATATATAAATGGTATTTGTTTTATGAAATAATCATATCTATGAAATAAATAATATGGATATTTTCTAGAAATTTATTGTCCAATGATCACCAGAAAGTGACTTTTTCATGTTATTGTGAATTTAGAAATAATTAATAAGTGATTAAAGACGAAATTAAATTCATAAAAATATAGGTTTTTAAATAAATTCATCTGTTGTGGGTAATAAATTAAAATAGAATAGAACCATTAGAATAATATTTCAAAAAATATTTTTCTATTGAAATCCCCTAAAAACATATAGAATAATCTAATAATTTGTAAAATGGTAACTACATTGGGAAAATTCATTGATGTCATTTATGTTAAAAAACATTCCTATTGATTTTATAAATTATTTTGAAAAACAAACTTTCCTAAAAAATTATAAGTATTCTAGTAAAACCTTTCAAAAAGACCAATATAATGTAAATTTTACAAAATAAACTAAATAAGAAATGTTTTTAAAAATGTTTTTAAACATGTTTTTAAAAAATACGAACATAGATGAAATATATACCTGACCAAATAAAATAAGTTGGGCTGTTCTTGTATACTTTAATTTTCTTGATTCATGATCCAATGAGAGTAAAAGTTGGAATAAAATATGGAATCTTCATAAATATATTTGGTATAAAAAATTTCAATGAATTTTAAGAAGGTAGGACTATAATAATCCTTTAAAAAAATTAAATCTATCACAAACTGAGATTATTAAAATAAATTTTTACCTCTTTGACAACTATTCAACCGGAACCCTGTGAAAGTTTAAACATGAATTGAAACATTGATATTAATAAATAAAAAAACAATAATTTTTTTAACATTATATGGGTAGTGTATGGACAATAATAAAATTAATTGATGCATAATACCAAATATGTCTAAATGAAGTTGAAATTGAGATAAAATCCCATACAACTATCTTAAAGATGATGTTAGAATTAATAAACAAAGTAATTATATGTGAAAAATTTCAATACAAAAAATATAAATTTAAATTGAAAATAATTTAATCAAATTTAATTTTACACATAACCAGTGGATAACCTAGTTAGTGATGTATAATGAAAACCCCATAACTGAAAAATCTGTTAAAAAATGACTCACCTGAAGAACAATTTTCATAGTTTATTCCCTAAATTCCTTTGCATTAAATTTTATTTTTTATAAATACATAAATGAACCATATTAACATCTATAATACCATATTTTACTATTTATAACATGTTATCAACCATTTTTCATTAATCATTAATTGTTTTCATTATTTCGAGTATAAATTGATTTGTTTTTCATGTATGTTTTGAATAAATAGTATTGGAAATTGAATCATTCTCATGGTTCCAAAGTTACCATAATTTTAATTAATATATAAATAATATATATATTCAATATATATAGTGTTATATAAAAAATATAAATATTGAAAAATGAATTACAACATTCTTGGAGAGAGTTTGACTTACCAAAAAAAGAATATTGTTTTCACTTATTAAAAAATGTAATGGAAGAGAAGTAATTAATAATTTTAATTTACATGATTATTTTTATATCATATATATCATATATATATTCTTGAAATATATCCTTATTACCAACCATGTAAGGTGTAAATGAAAAAAATATCACATCGATTTGTGGAGGTGGTTGACTACATGTACACATGAATGAAGTTATCATTTCACAATTGATTGGAAGATAAGAAGGTAAATATGATATTAAATTTTATGAATAATAACTATTTAATAACTATTATATATATTTAATAGTTCCATATTTATAAATTTGTATGTACAGTGGTCATTGAAAATGAATTACACAGCTATGTGGTGATGGTAAGTCATACGTACACACGAGCGATGTTTCCAGTTTTTGTAGAATGGATAAAAGATAAAATGTTGGTTTAGAACATTCATAATAATATATTAGTATGTTTATGATATTATAATTTTTATTTTAATATGAGTACAACATATTTAATGGAGGTGTAATATGAATTACACTTTAAAGAGTTGTTAAAGATGATTAACTCTTCCTCGATAGACTTCATTTAGATATTCTCAATGGGAAATATGGTCGGTATTTTTGAAATACTAAAACCTCTAAAACCTATATAAATATGTTCATAGGGTAATTATATAGACTTTGGTTGAGATAGTTTTCTCAATTTGGTGTAATGAAAAGATATAATGGGTTTCCTTTTATAAGAGAGGAGGGGGGAATTCCAAGAATTTCATAAAATTGTAATTTTTTTAAATTATGATTAAGGTAAAAATAGATCAAAATTTATATACACATAATTCAAGATGATTATTAATCAAAATAATATCATCTAATAATTGTTTGACTTATTTTGGTTACTTTTTCACACTTATCTTTTTTTTAACCCCCATTAACCCTTTTGACAATTACCATACTATTAATGTTTTACACACTATAGTTGTTAGGAATGCTACAGTAAAATAAAAAAAGAAATTTAAATGAAAAATGGATTATTTTATCAACAATAGTCCATTACTTTTGAGGAATATAATATATTAAGGGAATATGAATTATTTAATATAATATTATTTATAATTAAACATCATTAATGTAATTTTTGACACTATTCAATGCATTTGAATATCAATAAATCATAGAAAGGATTGAATTACAATGTAATAATTTTAATAATCCATAGATTATAATATGTATATATAATATTTTTTTAACAAACAATTTCATTGAATTTCAAATAATTTTTATATTTTTAATATCATTTATTTGATTTTTGAACTATTTAAATAAATATTGTGTTGGAGTTGCGTAATAATTTAACATAATTTTTCAGTCAAAATAATTTAAAATAAATTACCTTACTAAAAATAATCCACTTATATTTTAAATATAATTTTATAACCAATATTTATATATTATACTTATAATGATCAATACATACTATTTACATTAAAAGAAGACAAGTAACATTTTTGTCTATATCAATCTCTAAATTATTATAAGCGTAAAAATAAATGAAATATGGAACTAGGATTCAATAATTTAAAAACATTGATTGTAGAATAAAAAAATAAACACCTATAGTAGTGTAAAGGAATGTGTTTGGGTCCTTTTTTGTGCCTGTCATATTATTTTTAAACCTAATTACTAATTTACCCATAATTATGTGACAATTATATACTATGGTTATTATTCATAATGAAAAAAAATAAAAATGGATATCATTATGAAATTTATACCTCAATATTAAAAATATTAAATCCAATTTTCAACACTTCATTTCTATATGTGGTCGAATCTGATTTAATAATAAAATGCCAAACAGAAACTGAAACAATATATTAGAGAAAATAATTATAAGTAAAAATTTGTTTTAATAATAAATGAAACCATAAATTTGATTCAAATAAACACAATTTAATTATGCATAATATTACAATGATAATTTTACTCTAAAATTGATTTAAATTAAATTTATCTTTTTATATTCTTGATACAAAAAATTTGATTTCCAATGAATATTAGTATTTTTCATCAATCACTAGAATAGAAATATTTTTAGAAAATTTCAGAATTTTTTTATAAGATAATAATGATATAATAATTTCAAGAAACAATTCATTATTATAATATTATATTTTGAAATTTTCTATAAATTACTTATAATATAACTTCATTAGAAGTAATAAAAACATGTTTTAAAGAAATAGTATTTTGATCAATAAAATATCTTTATGAAATATATAGTTATTATATACCAAAAATTAATCTATACATTTATATTAAGTAAATATAATATTTATAAATATATATATTATAAATTGGTTATTAATATTATTACCCTCCAAATCATTAGCTAGTTTATAACCATTAAATTTAATTAATAATATTTCTATGATGTTCTAAGATCAGTGCTTCCTATTATATACAATTTTGAAAATAATATTATTTTAATATGAGAAGGGTTTAAATTCATCCAAACATAAATAAATTACATCCCAAGAATATGAACTTTAGACCACTTTGAAAATTAAAAATTACTTTATGAAAAAACCACATCATTAAAACAGTTAATAAAACATTTTCCTTAAAATAGAAAAAGGGAAATCAAAATGTTATCTGGAATAACACAAGACAAAGTTCAAAAAAGGTGAAAATAGTAAAAAGTGAAAATATGGACAAGGGAGTGAAAAAAAATTCCCAAATACTAAGTGAGAGTGATAAAAAAATTTAGAAGAATATTAACAACCACAAAATCATAAATCTATTATGGGTGAAAGTACCATCAATTCATGATAAAAGATTATAATAGGATAAATTTTCTATATCAATATCATTTTCCTAGAATTGATGAATTAATTTACTATATGAATAGATAAATTAAAGAAAATATAATTTCATGAAATTTCTAATTTAACTCATTAATATATTTTCACTACAATCTCATCCTTTCTCAAAAGGATGAGTATCTAGGATTAATTTGTTATACCAAAAGTATTAAAATCAATATTTCTTAGATCTAAAATCCATGATAAGTCATTAATATTTTACCTATATATTTTATAAAATTGAAATGGTTATCACAAGTTATATCATAGTATTTTAATATTTAAAACCCCAAAAGAACCCCTAATATTACATTTAATCAATTTCATAAAATTGCCAACCTTATGACTCCTTTAAAATATGTGTGACCAAATTAAAATCCAAAAAATATTAAATATGTGATCAAATATTTATGACTAGAAAATTTAAATCTGATTAAAATGTTACATACCAAACATGTGAATAACAGGATCACATATTCACTTAAACGAAACTAATATGCTCACCCACCATAAATTCTCAATGAAATTATAATTGTTTCAAAAAATTAAATTTATCGTTATTCATCAAATAAAATCCCAAATTTTCAAATAGATTCGATGAATCTAAAAATATATTAAATTATATAAAAAAGGATTTTTTTCATCAAATAAACAATCATTTTCAAGGTCACATATTCATTCAGATTTCCTTTATCAGGGTCCATCAGCTCTTTATCCCAAAAAACATTATCACTTCAACATCAGTTACAAATTATGTGTTATCATTCCCAAAATCAAGTGTTTCCATAAAACATCAACATAAAAATAATTCAAATTTTGAGGTCATTGATACCATTAAATATATTATTTCATATCCTTAATGAGAAACTATTTGTGAACATTATTTAGAAGTTTCATGATTCTTATAATGAAAATATCATTGATATAAAACTTCTTGAACTAAAATATCAAATTCAATCACATGAAAAAACAATAATTCCAATTTAATAATCACCATGGTTTTATTCATACCATATCATGGAATAAACACTTTAGATTATTGAATATAACTAAATAGTTCCCATGTTCCCCATATATAAGACATTATACTCTTGGGAAATTCATTTCTTTATGATATTTATTTACAAGAAAAGAAGATATTCTCCATAAATCAAAACATTCCCCAAAGAATATCATACAATATTTTTGACAATAATGAAATTGAATAATATTTCATCCATGGTCTTCACTACCCGATCTCTCTGAAAACTCTTTCTTTCTCTTAATTGGTGAGTCTGATGGTCAGCTAATGTACAACCTGTTAATAATATATCATGATAACTTATTAGCAATAACCAAAATATATTTAAATCCTATAATATTAAAATTAATTTTCTTATAATCACTACATTTTATACATTATCCAATTTCATCATGGTTTTTTATGGTTCCTTCCATTTAAAAAATGTAGAATAATATTATGTGGAATAATAATCATAGTGGGAGAACATGAAATATCATTCATAGGATGTCTAAATTATGACACCATATTTTCACTCTATGACCCCATAGGTTTATCCTATTTCATCAATGGTTATAAATAATTCAAATAAGTAATAAATATTTATAAATAAAATTTTAATCAACCAATGAATAATTTCTAGAAGTCTCAAATTAAGTTCTTATTAGAGTTAAACTCCTTGTTCCCTACAATGAAGAATGAGATATACTTGATCAACTATTTTAATAGGTAATAACCATAGATTCATATTTAACACATCCATGTAAACTTTTAATATCCTGATAGGGGTTTTACAACACCCCCGATTTTTATAAAATATTTTCTTTTGAATAAATTGTATTTCTTCAGTAGAATGTGTTACATGCAACATCAAGTTTTAATGAATAACGATATACAATTATTATTATTTTTAACATGATTTTTGATGGTTATTTTAAACATAGAGGTATTAATAAGAATAAAACTATATTAAATATTATTTGTAATTTTCTAATATAATGAAATCATATTTATAAAATGAACTATAATTTTAGCAAAGTCATCATATGTTTTATAATACTATTTACTCAAATAAATTCCTTTATTTATTAATGTGAAAAAATAATAGAAGTATATTTTTTTCACTTATATAAAAACAATTTTACAAAATAAATATTATTGTTTAAAAATACAATTGAAAATTATCTTTTTTTTTATTTTTTTGATAATCTAACAAACATATTAATTTTTCCATTAATATTTAAAAATATTCATTTTATCAAACAATTTATTGAAAAGAAATTCAAGATGAATTTTTTTAATATTGTTTTATAAGTATTATTAGATGTATTATATATTAATTAATCCAATTTATATTATATAATTATTTTTATATTGAAATTTTCTATTAAATATTTCTAGAATTATGAAGATTTTATCGTTAGAAAACCTGTAACAACCCGAGAATTCATGTTTTGTGTAATGATATGTTTCCCCTCTTAGCTGGACCATCTTGCTTTAAAAAGAAAATGAAAATAAACGAAAACCAAAGCAACAAGAATGAATGAAACACTCTTTTATTAAGAAACATGACGATTACAACTTCCCACAATCAAAACATCACTAACCGAGGATTCCAACCAAAAATCCGATTACAACGATAGGAAGACTGCTTAGAACTACTAGGAGCCCGAATATGCGGTAGGGATTCCGAACATCCATCATAAGGAACATAAGAATGGATGATGCCACCGCGACCGTGCTCAACACCAAGGGGATCATGCGAACCATCTTCCTTTATCTCCTCCGGGTCACTTGTGGCAAGGGTCACCCGAGACCTAATCCTTTTATAAGCATCAAAGATGACCGTTGGACCTCAAACGGCCACAAATCTGACCGTTGGACCTCAAACGGCCATAAATCCGACCGTTGGTTCCCAACGAATCCCTTGACCATTTTGACCGTTGGGAGTAAAAATGATCGGAATGATAGGTGGGCTGTTTTTCTAAAATGACACCAACGTTAATTACCTCTTGTTTTCCAAAATAAGAATTTTATTTTATGTTTCAAATGGAGAAAAATTAATATTATTGTCCTCTTCCACTACTTTTTATTTGAATAATTAAACATTTGTTTTTCTAGTTATATCAAACCTGTTGGATTTCATTTATGAGTTTGCATCAAAATAGATACCTTATTTCTCGTATGATTAAACCTTTTATTAATTATTTTAGAAACTACGTCAAATAATGGTTTATATCACTTGTGTGTTTTGTGGTGATAATATTTTCACCAACACACTTGTATGTGTGATAAAATATAGTTGCACTAAATGATACCTTCTAATTAAGAAAATTAGGATAGTTAACTAGCAAGGGGAATTAAAATATATATACTTGTGTCATGTTTTAATGAAATAGTATGTAATTAATAATTAAGGATCAATAATAATGCCAATCTAATATTAATTTTTGATGTTGCAAAAATATATATATATACATATAATAAAACGTTTTGATTAAATCAATATATATATATATATATATATATTTTAACCAATGATATATTTTAAATAAGAATGGTTTAATAATAATAATATAAATTAGTCTTGATTAAATTAATTTACAAAAGACTTTTTATAAAAAAAAAGAGAATGTTAATGTAATCTAATAAATTAATAATAACTTTATTAATAAAGCATTTTTTTTTTGGAAAAACTGTAGAGAACCGCGTTTTTTAAACTGCGGTGAAACTCCCAGGCCCTCCGATCCGGCTTCTCTGATCACAGCCGTCCCTTCTTTTAAAACCTCAACACCCCTCAGTCGTCCGATCCATCCCTCATTTAATCCCAGCCGTTCATCGCGTTTCGCGTTTCTCTTCTCCATGGTTTCTTCTTCCTCGCGTCGAACCAGCAGCGCTGCTGCACCTTTTTTTTTCTTCCTCGCCGTGTAGACCCAGCAGCGCCCTTCTTTCCACGCACTGATCCCGGCCTTGGTCCCCCGTCGCCTCCCTTGCGTGAAGTACCCTCCGGCTTTAAGACCTGGTTACACCGCAGGCAAGGGTTGTCCCTGCACCGGTTGGGAAGGTTTTGCACCGAGGACCGAAGGACCGGCTTCCGATCTCGCCGACCTTCAGGCGACGCTCTGGCCTTCCTCCTCTCCCCCTCCTCTTCGTCGAGTTCTGGTAAGGGTCATCTGTTTTTTTTAGTTCGTGTAAATACCGGGTCTGTGTATAGTTTTATATACTTTTATACTGGTTATATATGTATATGTATGTATTCTATGTTTATACCTTCTGGATCCCGTAGTTGCACCTTATTTCCCCCTCCTCTCCGGGTTGAGGTAAGGGAGAAGCCCTTTTACTCTTTTTTTTGAGGTTCTTGAGTTTCAGTTGTTTTTACACATATATATATATATGGTATGTATTTATATAAATACGTTTTCACCTGATGTTAGTATAACCAAGTCCACTGAATCCACTTACCCCATTTATCAATTCCTGTCCTCCTCTCCAAAGGTAAGAGGCATGATTGTTTGTTTTCTTTTTAGTCATGTTTGAGTTTCGGAGTATATATATATATATATATATACATTTATATATACAATAAGAATAAGAGTATATATGCAAAAAAATACAATTCTTCTTTCGTGTTTATAACCCTGATTTTTATTTCGCCTATAAACATGAAGGTTTTTGGGTAATTATACGAACATGAAAAATCATGCAAGTAAACGAAGTATATTGGTAAATACATACATGCGATTATATCGATGTGTATGTACACCAATGTGTACTTGGTTTTCTTATCCCTTTTGTAATGAATCTTGGTATAACATGATGAATTTTATGGGTTGGTTGGATTTCAAAATCACTCTCGAAACTAAGAATTTTCATTTATCATTGCTTCGGATAATCAGGATTTTTCTTAAAATGGATAGTAAGGGTTTCTGAACTATTATAAACACATTCATGTATTAATAGGTGTGTTCTCATGTGATAATGGAAGAGTTTACACAAATATACATGATGAACTTGATTTTGCACTTTGTAAACCTCAGTTGCTAGTATTAAACGCCTAGGATACCCATTTATCATCACATGTGTAATTAATAGGTGACCATGCTTTAATTGGGAATTTTGATGTATGGAATATTAAGTGTTATGTTTACTTTATTAAAACCCATGTGAAATTTTTATGTGCACGAAGCATGAGCATGCAAGTCTTAATGTTTTAATGAAAGGGTTCTGTTTTAATTTCGGTTGAGTTTTTACAAGAATCGGTTGTTATATAAATATGTATATACATGTAAATAATTGTGAAAGTGAATTTTAAAGCAACAGCATGTTTTCAAGATAGAAAACTCCAGTGAAAATATATATGTAATTAATGCAAGCTTAAAATGTTTTGGAAAATTCGGCGCTTGACCGTTGTAAACAGGAAGGAATTGGGGAGTGAACCCATCCTTCGTTAAGTGGGTAGGCCCAGACAACCTTCAACGATTTCAAGCGACCTCAACATGATGTTTTAATTTTAAATGCTTGCGTATTACTTTCACAGACACTGGATTATTTTTATGAAATTTTGAACGTAGTTATTTTATAAAATAATATAGTAAGTAATTTAAAACTATGTTTTAAAAACGATATTTATTGAAAGTATTTTCAACTCATGAAACCGAGAACTTTCATTTATCACTGCTTGGGGTAAATGAGGAATTTTGTGAAAATGAGGTTTAATTAAGAATACATGAAACCCTATGAACGAATGGCCACGTCAAGATATGTAAGGGATGTATAGGACTACATGTGACGGGTGCGCCCAGAATTATATAGCGCTCCAATGCATTGGGTAAAGCAAGAGTCTCATGAGACGACCATGTGCGACGGTCTTGGCAGTTAGCCTTGACTTGTGCTAAAGAAACAGGGCGGGCAGTGAGCCTCGACCTGTTAAGTATGTTTTACGGTCATGATGAAAAGTCATGACAAGTCCAGGATTATACATTCCCTCTACATGTAATGATAAAGGATAACCAGGGGTTTTTTCAACTAACAGGACAATCCCTAGTTAAAAGCTCCCATGATCATGAAATTGTATTTTATGTGACAAGAACTGTTTTCTACTCACGAACCATGATATGCATGTTTTACTGCTTAGCCATAGATTTTCCCTTGGAATTAAAGTAACCTTGTTTTATCATTATGCATTGCTTACTCTGTTTATATTTGCGCACTCTGATCATGTTTACATTAAAGCTCATTTCAAGTACGTGCTTCATGTGCAACTGGATTTTCAAAGAAAGATGGTTTTCTTGTTTTAAGAAATGATAATGTTTTGATTTAGAAAAGTATTTTTACTCCTTTCAAAAGGACTGATTTAAGAAAGATTTTTCTTGAAAATGTTTTAAAACCCCCTTACTGGGCATCTTTGCTCACCCTACGTTTTGTTTAAAATTTTTCAGGCACGGTTGATATTAATGAAGCTATTCAGAAGCAGCTGGTTTCCCAGAATCCCGAGCCTCACGATCCTCTATTGTGATGAGACATGATATTTAAACTTGAAATGATGAAATGTTAAGTGTATCATGTCTCATTGAGCGCCCCGGTTTTGGGGGTCGCTATAGTTGGTATCAGAGGATGGGTTCGGGAAACTCTGGAAAACCAGGTGATATAAATATATTGCTAAGACTAACTAAGTAAAAATAATTTTCAGATGGGTGATGTACCTACTGACCTTTTGTCACTTCCCACCGAGGCTCTAGAGAACATTATATCTCTAGTTAGCCGTGGAAACTTCCTGAACTATGCTCACATTCGCATGACGTGTAAGCACTTGTACGATGTGTCGAACTCATCTAGGGTGCTTAGTCTCCACCGGGGAATGGGGATGGACTATCTCCTAATGATGATGACTCAGTTTCCCTCGTATGCACGTCGAGGAAGGTATCACGAAGGACTCTTCCGAGTGTTTACGACTGGAGAGGAATTTGGCACAATGCTAGATAACCCTTTCCAAGAAGCTGCTGCTGCTGGAGATCTTCGAGCGGCTTATCTGTGTCAGGTCCTGCACTATGGCTTCTGGGGCCAGTTAATGGACTTCGGAGCATTGGAGAATGAGTCCACACGAGTGTCTCTTAGGCAAGAAGTGTACACCGACGTTTCCCAACTCCACACCCCTCACGCGAAACTCAAGAGGCGCTATAAATGTCCCCATGACTTTAGTCCTGTTTGTTCTTCCTGTGTTTGGTTTGTGGAGTTAGAGAGTTTCGCCTCTCTTTGTAGTGTCCGTCTGGAAAACTCAGACTTCAATGTGTAAACCTTCTTAATTAAAAAGTTTATAATCTCATTCTTCTTAGTGTTGTTAAGTGACCTCTCTTGTTTACCTTTTTTCCAGATGGCAAGTCAGATGAACCTCTCGTCTCTGCCTGACGAGTTAATAGAGGTTGTCTTGATCAGAACTTGTATGGAGGACTTTCCCTCCTTTCTCCACCTACGAGGGTCCTGTCAACGTCTTCTGGACATAGCAAACAGTCCGGAAATTCTCCGCACGTGTCAGGAGAATGAATATGTGATCCACCTCCTTGCCACCACCCAGCTCCCCTGCTATAGGCGAAGGGGGAGATACCAGGAAGGGCTGTTTCAGTGTTTCTCTATGACACGGAACTTCTCCGCCAGAGCTTGCTTTCTCGTAGCAGCTCAGGACGGCAACCTCAGAGCCGCCTACATGTTTCAGATCCTAAACGTCAGCCTTCTCAATCGCGTCGTACCCCTCAACTACCTCGAGCGTAATGAAGTTCGAAGGGTTACTAGGGGATTCGTCCGCTCGGACGTCTCAGAGTTGTTTATTGCACGGGCCTCCATGTGGAAGCCTGTGTGTAGTGCCCATGAGCAGGAGCACAAGTCTTATTGCTCAAAGTGTATCTGGGTCAGGGAAACAGAGGAGCTGTGTACCAGTTTAGGGGTTCCGTTAACCGAGCCAGGACTTCAGTTTTGGTAATGTTGTCCGACCGAAGTCTTTTTCTTGTCTTTTTACGAATAGAATTGCGAGGACGCAATTCTTTTAAGGGGGAGATAATGTAACAACCCGAGAATTCATGTTTTGTGTAATGATATGCTTCCCCTCTTAGCTGGACCATCTTGCTTTAAAAAGAAAATGAAAATAAACGAAAACCAAAGCAACAAGCATGAATGAAACACTCTTTTATTAAGAAACATGACGATTACAACTTCCCACAATCAAAACATCACTAACCGAGGATTCCAACCAAAAATCCGATTACAACGATAGGAAGACTGCTTAGAACTACTAGGAGCCCGAATATGCGGTAGGGATTCCGAACATCCATCATAAGGAACATAAGAATGGATGACGCCACCGCGACCGTGCTCAACACCAAGGGGATCATGCGAACCATCTTCCTTTATCTCCTCCGGGTCACTTGTGGTAAGGGTCACCCGAGACCTAATCCTTTTATAAGCATCAAAGATGACCGTTGGACCTCAAACGGCCAAAAATCTGACCGTTGGACCTCAAACGGCCATAAATCCTACCGTTGGTTCCCAACGAATCCCTTGACCATTTTGACCGTTGGGAGTAAAAATGATCGGAATGATAGGTGGGCTGTTTTTCTAAAATGACACCAACGTTAATTACCTCTTGTTTCCAAAATAAGAATTTTATTTTATGTTTCAAATGGAGAAAAATTAATATTATTGTCCTCTTCCACTATACTTTTTATTTGTATAATTAAACATTTGTTTTTCTAGTTATATCAAACCTGTTGGATTTCATTTATGAGTTTTCATCAAAATAGATACCTTATTTCTCGTATGATTAAACCTTTTATTAATTATTTTAGAAACTATGTCAAATAATGGTTTATATCACTTGTGTGTTTTGTGGTGATAATATTTTCACCAACACACTTGTATGTGTGATAAAATATAGTTGCACTAAATGATACCTTCTAATTAAGAAAATTAGGATAGTTAACTAGCACGGGGAATTAAAATATATATACTTGTGTCATGTTTTAATGAAATAGTATGTAATTAATAATTAAGGATCAATAATAATGCCAATCTAATATTAATTTTTGATGTTGCAAAAATATATATATATACATATAATAAAACGTTTTGATTAAATCAATATATATATATATATATATTTTAACCAATGATATATTTTAAATAAGAATGGTTTAATAATAATAATATAAATTAGTCTTGATTAAATTAATTTACAAAAGACTTTTTATAAAAAAAAAGAGAATGTTAATGTAATCTAATAAATTAATAATAACTTTATTAATAAAGCAGTTTTTTTTTTGGAAAAACTGTAGAGAACCGCGTTTTTTAAACTGCGGTGAAACTCCCAGGCCCTCCGATCCGGCTTCTCTGATCACAGCCGTCCCTTCTTTTAAAACCGCAACACCCCTCAGCCATCCGATCCCTCCCTCATTTAATCCCAGCCGTTCATCGCGTTTCGCGTTTCTCTTCTCCACGGTTTCTTCTTCCTCGCGTCGAACCAGCAGCGCTGCTGCACCTTTTTTTTTCTTCCTCGCCGTGTAGACCCAGCAACGCCCTTCTTTCCACGCACTGATCCCGGCCTTGGTCCCCCGTCGCCTCCCTTGCGTGAAGTACCCTCCGGCTTTAAGACCTGGTTACACCGCAGGCAAGGGTTGTCCCTGCACCGGTTGGGAAGGTTTTGCACCGAGGACCGAAGGACCGGCTTCCGATCTCTCCGACCTTCAGGCGAAGCTCCGGCCTTCCTCCTCTCCCCCTCCTCTTCGTCGAGTTCTGGTAAGGGTCATCTATTTTTTTTAGTTCGTGTAAATACCGGGTCTGTGTATAGTTTTATATACTTTTATACTGGTTATATATGTATATGTATGTATTCTATGTTTATACCTTCTGGATCCCGTAGTTGCACCTTATTTCCCCCTCCTCTCCGGGTTGAGGTAAGGGAGAAGCCCTTTTACTCTTTTTTTTTGAGGTTCTTGAGTTTCGGTTGTTTTTACACACATATATATATATATGGTATGTATTTATATAAATACGTTTTCACCTGATGTTAGTATAACCAAGTCCACTGAATCCACTTACCCCATTTATCAATTCCTGTCCTCCTCTCCAAAGGTAAGAGGCATGATTGTTTGTTTTCTTTTTAGTCATGTTTTAGTTTCGGAGTATATATATATATATATATATATACATTTATATATACAATAAGAATAAGAGTATATATGCAAAAAAATACAATTCTTCTTTCGTGTTTATAACCCTGATTTTTATTTCGCCTATAAACATGAAGGTTTTTGGGTAATTATACGAACATGAAAAATCATGCAAGTAAACGAAGTATATTGGTAAATACATACATGCGATTATATCGATGTGTATGTACACCAACGTGTACTTGGTTTTCTTATCCCTTTTGTAATGAATCTTGGTATAACATGATGAATTTTATGGGTTGGTTGGATTTCAAAATCACTCTCGAAACTAAGAATTTTCATTTATCATTGCTTCGGATAATCAGGATTTTTCTTAAAATGGATAGTAAGGGTTTCTGAACTTTTATAAACACATTCATGTATTAATAGGTGTGTTCTCATGTGATAATGGAAGAGTTTACACAAATATACATGATGAACTTGATTTTGCACTTTGTAAACCTTAGTTGCCAGTATTAAATGCCTAGGATACCCATTTATCATCACATGTGTAATTAATAGGTGACCATGCTTTAATTGGGAATTTTGATGTATGGAATATTAAGTGTTATGTTTACTTTATTAAAACCCATGTGAACTTTTTATGTGCACGAATCATGAGCATGCAAGTCTTAATGTTTTAATGAAAGGGTTCTGTTTTAATTTCGGTTGAGTTTTTACAAGAATCGGTTGTTATATAAATATGTATATACATGTAAATCATTGTGAAAGTGAATTTTAAAGAAACGGCATGTTTTCAAGATAGAAAACTCCAGTGAAAATATATATGTAATTAATGCAAGCTTAAAATGTTTTGGAAAATTCGGTGCTTGACCGTTGTAAACAGGAAGGAATTGGGGAGTGAACCCATCCTTCGTTAAGTGGGTAGGCCCAGACAACCTTCAACGATTTCAAGCGACCTCAACATGATGTTTTAATTTTAAAAGATTGCGTATTACTTTCACAGACACTGGATTATTTTTATGAAATTTTGAACATAGTTATTTTATAAAATAATATAGTAAGTAATTTAAAACTATGTTTTAAAAACGATATTTATTGAAAGTATTTTCAACTCATGAAACCGAGAACTTTCATTTATCACTGCTTGGGGTAAATGAGGAATTTTGTGAAAATGAGGTTTAATTAAGAATACATGAAACCCTATGAACGAATGGCCACGTCAAGATATGTAAGGGATGTATAGGACTACATGTGACGGGTGCGCCCGGAATTATATAGCACTCCAATGCATTGGGTAAAGCAAGAGTCTCATGAGACGACCATGTGCGACGGTCTTGGCAGTTAGCCTTGACTTGTGCTAAAGAAACAGGGCGGGCAGTGAGCCTCGACCTGTTAAGTATGTTTTACGGTCATGATGAAAAGTCATGACAAGTCCAGGATTATACATTCCCTCTACATGTAATGATAAAGGATAACCAGGGGTTTGTTCAACTAACAGGACAATCCCTAGTTAAAAGCTCCCATGATCATGAAATTGTATTTTATGTGACAAGAACTATTTTCTACTCACGAACCATGATATGCATGTTTTACTGCTTAGCCATAGATTTTCCCTTGGAATTAAAGTAACCTTGTTTTATCATTATGCATTGCTTACTCCGTTTATATTTGCGCACTCTGATCATGTTTACATTAAAGCTCATTTCAAGTACGTGCTTCATGTGCAACTGGATTTTCAAAGAAAGATGGTTTTCTTGTTTTAAGAAATGATAATGTTTTGATTTAGAAAAGTATTTTTACTCATTTCAAAAGGACTGATTTAAGAAAGATTTTTCTTGAAAATGTTTTAAAACCCCCATACTGGGCATCTTTGCTCACCCTACGTTTTGTTTAAAATTTTTCAGGCACGGTTGATATTAATGAAGCTATTCAGAAGCAGCTGGTTTCCCAGAATCCCGAGCCTCACGATCCTCTATTGTGATGAGACATGATATTTAAACTTGAAATGATGAAATGTTAAGTGTATCATGTCTCATTGAGCGCCCCGGTTTTGGGGGTCGCTATAAAACCTGTTTTTTTCATGTCTGTAGGTTTGCTCTTAAAATATATTTTTCTACTACTATGAATAAAATTTTGATAAATGATGTAAATATTCATATTGATCACAATTTATATTATATATTATTATCAATTTAAATTTTTTTAAATGAATATAAAAAACACTAAATATTATTTATCACAGTTAAGGATAAAAAGAGTTTAGCAGGGAGAGGGAGGGTTAAACTAAATGGATATGTGTTAAAATGTCCTAAAAGTTTTCTAATTCATATTGGATGGACATATTTATACCCTTATTACCATATAATATTTTTTATTTTCCCACAGGAAACATTTCAATGGAATTGTCCAAAACAATTTAAGTAATGAAAATTAAAACATTTCACTAAATGGGTTGTAAATTTCAATTATATGTTAATAAGGGAACAAATTAGTATTTGAATGAATAATGATGATCATTAATAAAATAATAAAAATAAACTCTTTAGGGAATTATTTTTTAAAATTTGTAATAATCATTTAATTATATTAATTCTTAATAAATTCCAACACATTAATTATCGAATTAATATACAAATATAATAAATCATAGTAAAAATATTAAAAATAATATAAATTAAATGAATTTTTTAATTTAATTATTTTTTATAAAAATATAATATTATAAATTCTTTTCAAAATTATATATTCGAATTCTGCTTTTTTATTTATATTTTTAAATTCAAATTCATTTAATAGTGTCAAAATGGTCATTAATGTTATTTTATAATAAATAATATTCTATTAAATGATATACAATTCTTGAAAATCTTATCGTTTGAATATTTATTGGTATATGTTAAAAAATATAAAAAAATCCATTAATTTATAAATTACCTATTAAAAAAATTATATTAACCCCTAAATAGTAATATATTTAAAACTATTCTAATGGGAAAAGAAGAGTTTTTATGTTTCATGAGTTTATGTTAAAATTAAATTTGCACACACAAAAGTTTATTATTTTCAAAATATAATGTCATAATAAAAACCAGTGGGTATAAATTATCTAATTGTGTCAATTTATTTATAATTTTAAATTAGAAATTACCTATGTTAAAAGACTAGTTAAGGTGAATACTAAATCGGTACAGGGAAAATAAAATGTTAAGGAAAAACATGTTCAAAACACATTTTTTTGTTTGTGGTATAATTGTGTATGAAACATATATTCCATCACGTCCTTTATTTATAAATATTTTTGTTTCATTGGGTGAGAGTTACATCCCACTATTGAATGAGTTTGGGTATTTATAAATCGTCCAATCCTCCTCAATTATAAATTCCCACCTATTCCCCTCACATATTGACCCATTAAAATCCATTTGTTTTGAAAACAAATACCAAAATAAATCCCCAAAATTATTATATAATTTATATAGTATATTTTCATCTCCAAATTCAATCCCTTGGGTCCTTAATAAGAGATATAATGTGGTTTATTCTAAGAAATTGTAACTATCATCACTAATATCCTTAATTTAACTATTATTACCTACTTCATTAATGTATTAAATTTAAAAATGTAATAAATCAAATATATGAAATATAATTACACGTTATTATTCTCAGAAAACCACCTATGTTCACCTTCTCTTCCATGAAATGAGGAATGAAACCATCAATCGTTTGTATAGTGGATTACTACCTCACGAACTAATGTAATTTGGTTTCCATAACCAACTCTCATGACTGAATAAAATAAACTATTTAATGTTTATATATTATTTTTATGACATTATTATACTTATTAATATATAATACCATATATATGATCTTAATTTTCACTTCATCTTAATATGACAATATTACTTGTATGCACGACAGACGACCTCCTTACGAAGCAATCTTATTTGTTTGTTCACTTACTATTTATATGGAAAGGAATAAGGATAGGTTTAATGAAAATTTGTGATATGTGTAAACTAAAAAATATTTTTTTTATGTTAAAATGTTATTTATGTTTCTTCTATTACATCCATTAATAAAATGAAATTATCTTTCATACGCATGTACAACCTACCGTCTCCTTGAATAGTGTATTTATTTTTCTATATAAAAATTTTATTTATTAATATAAACACATATACATTTAATATATATAATATTTATAACCTATAAAAAATTATGAATATTATTCAAGTGTGATGATGTTAATGGGACATAAAATACCAAACCAAAATATACATGAAAAATGATGCAGTTTTTTCCCAAATATGATTTTAACAAGGATCTATTATTGAATGGGCAATGAAAGGTCACATGTGAATCATATATGGAAAGATAAATAAAATTATGTATCTATAATAGATGTATAATAAGCATATTTTTAATATAAAGTAGTTTCTGATGTGTACGAATGGAGTCGATACTTTAGGAAAGGTATATTTTCCCCCATTTCCTTCTTTGATACATATGCTATGTTTGGAACCTATCTTCAATTATTTGGTGTATATAATTACAATTTTAAATTTTAGGATTATGTTAATTACATTTAATGGATTATTTGAATTTCTAATTTAATTGTGCGTATAATTTAAAAGTTATCAAAGTGGTAAGTGTTTGATGTTACAAAATCATTGTTTATCTAGATATTTTATGATTATGATTTCAATAAGGAATTATTATGAAATATTACAAAAAAATACATGGTTTTTATTCTTGTTTTTTTATTACTTAGGAATAAATGTTTTCATGGAATTTTCCTCTCTTTATGTACTCATGATTCCAAAAAATGGGTTTTAAATATAACCCACTCTGTTTCTTTGTTTGACCAAAAAAACTTTTTATTCCATATTATTTTCATAAAAACAATTCTTTTAAATAATATTTTAATTTCCATATATGATTTTTAAATTTTGAGTGACCATTTTTTTATTTTAAAAAATGGGTTAGTAGGGATCTTCATGTCTTATTCCATATAATTCCCATTTGGGGTTTAAGGAAAATATGAAATAAATATTTGTTTTAATGTGTATGGTATGAAAAAAATTTATCACTATAATGACGACCAAATGTTTTAGATATTTCATTATAATTTTCAATGTTAATTTTTAAATAATATTATTTTCAAAATATTTTAATATTTTTTATATTAAATAACTGATTTTCAAAGAAAGGTTATTTTCCTTAAAAATTGTTTCAAAAAATATTTCAAAATAATTTTCCATCTTAGATGAAATCATTTTATGTTAGATAACTTCTACTATGGATATTATACAATGATTCAATCATTATTCTTTCTCCATATGGATTATTATTATGATAATAATATGTATATTAAACACATTCAAATTTGATGGGGGTTTGATGTTGAAATTATGAAATGTTTATAAAGACCATTTCTTTGCAAGGGTATTATTATGAAGAATGTTTTATGATATTTTGTAACACATATTTATGTTTTTTCATTCTATGATGGAGGTTCCATTTCAACCCAATACTATGGTTTCATTATAACCAACAATGGTACTTACATTTTAACTAAGGATAATGGTTATGTTATAACTGAGGATAGTGGTCACGTTATAACCAAGTCGGGTGGTCACATTATAATTAAGGATGGGGGGGAACTATATGTACATCTATTGTATTGTTTAACGAAATGTTTTGATAAAACTGATTACATATTCAAAAGGACCTATTTGGACCTGCTTTAAATTCCATAGGATTATGCATGGGCCTAATTTTCTATCCTTACTGAAATGAGTGATTCTATTTCTATTTATACATGTTTAGAATGTTATAATATTTTTTGTATTCCTCAATTTTACATCTTATGTAATGTTTAAGATATAATGGCTTATGTACATTGATTCAATTATGATACATGTCTTATGAATTGTTGAGATTTATTTCATCGATAAATTTAATAATATGTCATATATTTTTATGGCTTTAAAATTTAAAACTCATCTTCTCATAACCTTTTTCATTTTTTAATAATAATTGATCATTGATATATCCCTTTTATACCTTTAATGAGAATATTCTATTATCCATTATTATGTTTTTATTCTCTGGTTATGAAGTATGGTTTTATGCATGAATTGACTTTGAAGGGATCTGTATTTTATGAACATGTTGGGAGAAGATGTAGTTCACCAATGAAATATTTTTTATGGTTCCTAGTTTACAATAGAACAAGACCGGAAAATCTATCTTATAGATATTTATTTAATTTAATGAACAGGAATATACTAAAATATTATATGTAGGTATGATAATTTTAGGTCTTTATAGTCAATATCATAGAGAAAAAGTAATATGATGTTTGTTAGATAACATTTATGATCTTGGGAAAATGCATGGATCTCCACACATGGGGTTCATGATAAAAGGGATTCCACCTGGGATATTGGTCTATCCAGCTTAAGAATTTTATCCATACATGGTCTACTTAGATAGGAATAAATTGTAATCTATCGATATTAAAACAATAGCCTTATAGTTGGAATTAGTGGAAATTTTAGTAAACCTTTATACAATAGTATTATAAAAAATTCATGAAAACCCATAGGAAGGTCCTAATTATAAGATAATATCATAATGTTTTGGTAAAAAAGAGATCTTGTGGTTTACCTAGTAATATATCCCTATCTGAATACTATATGTGGATGTTGATCTGGTATTGATGTACCTAGTTGAAATTATTATAAAAATTTGTTCCCTAGACCAATCTTGAACAACACATTCAATTAAAATATCATGTATAAAATGTGTTATAAGTTATAATCTCTTACCATAAGAGAAATAAAATTCATACATCCCCTATTTTCAAGGTAATTTCCATAAATTATTTTTCATATGAAAAGGTAACATTAGTTTCTAGGACATAATAGAATATTGAGACTATATTCAATTAATCTTAAGAATGTGTACAATGGTTTTTATAAATCATACTGATTGGACACTATTGATTTCATACTATTAGGTGTTGGGGAGTCATAAGAATTGATACTTCTTTTTAGAAAGTTTGTACTTTGTGACCTCTTGTAGATGATATCATGATGATAGACCCTCCAATTGGAAAACCATATGTTTCAAGTGTCAATGGTAGTTCTTTTATATGAAAATGAGTATTGGTAAACTAAATTTATTTTACTATTAATGTGTTCTATTTGAGCATGTACATTGATCCAATGAGA
Organism: Viscum album; assembly: GCA_963277665.1. Lineage (NCBI taxonomy): Eukaryota > Viridiplantae > Streptophyta > Magnoliopsida > Santalales > Viscaceae > Viscum > Viscum album. The sequence goes on from OY728122.1 coordinate 491,452,867, forward strand.
AAACCATGACACTGAAGTCATGTCAAGGTAGATTGTGTTGGGTTTGTCATTGGTGATATGAAACTGGTTCAATGGTCAAGATATAATTTTCCTTCTCTATATTGAGTATGTGATATATGGGGTCCAGTTGATTAGGATGATAGTACCATCATTAAATCCCTAGCCAGGGTAGTTAGTGGATAATCCTTCCAGTTGGATCTATAAAAAATAGTGAAAGAATGGATGATAGCACAAACCTTTCATCCTAATTCAGTTGATGTCAAAAATCAATGAGATTATAGTACACAATGCTTGTTTTTAATATATTTGTCATTACTATGATTATTCCTTAATGCTTCTAAGGCATAGATGGGTTTCTAGGCTCTCCTATAGATCTGTTAATAGCATTTACTAACATCTTGATAAGGTTTTAGTGGGCCACAGACAATATAATATTCATGATATTTCCATAATCTAATGAATTATGGTATATTACATGTTGGGCCCCACCTTGATGTTCGAGTATATTAAATATATTAATAATAACCAAAGAATAATTAAAATCATTATTATTCTTGTATAGAATTATTACGAAGAATTTATTTATTTAAATTATTTATAATAATTTATGTAAATACATGGATAATATTACATGATCAAATAATTATTTAATATTCAATGTTCTTCTAATATTGCTGGAATTATGAGTTTAGTTAATAACTATGTTTTAACATGTAATATATTTCATATATATTTCATATATGTGATAAAAATAAAAAATGACATTATTATAAAGTTATTTCATCTTGAAATGTCGTTTATAACTTATTTACCATGTATTGGATATACAAGGCCGTTTAATCCTTTTTAGGTATTTTCTGATCCACTATATTTTAAAAGAGTAGAGATATGTTTTTGGGAGAACTCATTCCAATATACTGAGAGAAACTCTACAATATTCCTACATCTATGATAGATGAAGATTTCATCTGATAGATAGATATTAAATCTTCTTCACATATCGATGGGATGTGATCATGGTGATCATTATGATGTCAATGGAATCATTGAAGCACCACTCAAGAATCCATATATTGATGATCGAAGTCTCCTTTGATTCATCAAGCATGTTTGAATGATTTAGTGGGTTTTGATATCATATAATTATGAAAACAATCTCTAATAATGTGATAGAGATGAATGCTCCCCCAATTAAAACATGGTACCTGTTTAATTATTGATGTATGTTTTCAAATATTCATGTAAGATACTCATACCTCTATTATGACTCAAATTTCCATTTATGAAAAAGTTACATCACTCTGAAGAAGGGGTTTTTTAAATACCTAACACATATAATTCATATTTGTTGCCTAGTACATTCGGTAGGTATCATTGGGATTATGTTATTTTTTATTCAAGAAAAAATTAATTTTTATTAAATTAACAAGATTTATTCAATTTAGTCATAGTGGAATAGAACACAGAAAAATATGAATCCAGTTCATCATGTTATGTACATAAAAAATTTATTGTATGGATCAAAAATATTTTTGTTGCAGGTTACAATTATAGAAAAATATATTTATATATTTTCATTTTACATTTTTTAAATGTGTTCTGGAGAAACCATTATTTCTATAAAAATTTTATTTGAAAAACAATGGTTGTACCTCCATCAGTCATGAAATTTTTTCCAATGAATATGCTTTCTTCCAATTGATTATTTGTTAAAAAGTATCACACTATTTTTTTAAAATCATATTTTCTAGGATTTTTGGAAAAACCAAAAAAATAGACAATGGTGGGGTGGGAAGATCAACATTACCTGGTTGAAACAAATCATTTAATTAAAAATTGAATGGCATCAGGAGGAATTCGTCCTCCTTCCACAACCATTGGGTTCACTATTCAACTGAACTTTATCGATGACCCCTCACTCACCTGGGACCAGTACATCCTCCTCCTGAGACCCTTGGGTAGGCAATGGTGTGTGACACCACTATTCGACCTAACACCATTGTGTCCGCTAGACAGCTCTGCCTACCCCCTTGGACCCCCCATGTGGCAAAAAATCCTACACCATTGACCCAGCTATTAGAACCCCACCTGATTGTAACACATAGATCCACTAGTGATCATATGGTACTCTTCTTCATCGATACCTACCAGTAACCACTGTCATAAATTCCATTTGGACTCATCCAAGTCAAGGGTCCAACTCTTTATTCATTTACTACAAATCTCAGGATTTCCACCACATGACTTTTATACTCCTTTTCTATTCTAGATGACGTAATCCAAATACGTCACCTAGAGGCATACTGGCATCCCAGATCTAGCCCTTGTAGGAAAAATAGGGCCAAACAAACATGAGATGGGACAGTACAGATCTATTAAAGCTGATGCAGTATTGAATTGTGTTGGATTACATGTAATGATGTAATGTCTCGACCTAACTCACCACTAAGAAGATAACATGTATAGTTTTCACATGGCCTCAAGAATACCTCTACATATATCAGAAGATTCAGATTAGTAGGGACGGTTAATTGATGGTATATTCAAGAGACTATACCCTCTCGGTCCGAGTCACGCAATGGAATAATAATAACGAAATAACAAACATTATAAATTAGAGTAAGAATAAATAACATTGAAAGAGAAAAAACATAATAATAATACAAGGAAAATTGATATAAAAGTGGCTAAGGAAAAATTACATCCATCCATATATGATAGGTGATGCAATAAATATATGCTGTAAAACGTAAAATATTCCAGTCAATGTAATAAAATATAAACTACAAAAAATCTTGCTCAATGATCATCCTAAGGTCATGCTCAATCCTACTCTCCTAACTCCATCAGAGTAATGTGTGTCAAACATTGTATGTATACTGCATCCCTTTTTTAAAACTTGTAGATAAATAGTCTAATCAGGTACCAAGGACACCCAAGAAGGACGGGAGATAAAATCTCACATGGTTGAAACCCATAGAGTCTTTCCCAAAACTCTTTTGTGTAATATAAATTGTGGTTGTGTGCTGGTAATAAGATAAGTAATAAATTAAAGTAAAGTTTATCATGGAATGTAAACAAGTAAACCAATGACAATGAAATCTACCCTCAAGGCTCCCTAAATAAGATGGTCAAGATCTTATAAAAATGATGCTAAAATAAGAATCTATTAAAAAAAACATTTTTATTCATCCAAACAAGTCATACCCCCATTTCATTTCCATATATCCCATGTAACATATCAATCATGACCTTTACATATAACTAGAAGAGTCAATACATTCACAACTAAGCCACATGATCACTACTGTTACAATTTACCATTACCAAGTCATATAACCAAATGTATCATATACCTCATAGCCTTTCCATATGTGAAATAGTATTACCATGAAGGTTTGATTTGAACATGTCAAAAACCAAGGAATCCACCTCAATTCCCAAGAGAATCATGATGTGATCACGGCTAGGCACTGGTTGGAGTCCTAGGAGCATATAATATTTGACATGTCCTATGTGAGTCTATGAAACCTAGATCCATAATATTGTATGGATGATGGGATCCCATAAAATCACGACCCACATAGTATCTCTATCGAAGGAATCTACCACCACATTCTATATCCAAGGAACATGTACAAGGAATCTATGCAATCACTATTTCATTCCAGTTACCTTTTCATTTAATAAGAGTCTACCAACTCATATGGCCATTCCATAATCAATTATATCTCAAGAGTGTACCAAATCATGTATCATAATTAAAATATAAATAAAAATAATGATCACACCCTCTAATTGTTCACAACTCACATGTAAACATAAGAAATGAGTTTACATACTCATCTCCACATTCCCCAATTTATCCTTTATGAAATTCAATTTCAATATAACTGTTCAATCCATGAGAATCAACCTGAATGGGAGGAAATATATCTAATAAATATGTAATCCAATTCCCCGTAGTTATAAATAATTTTCCATTAACTAGAAAAATATATAAACATACCTATTGGGAGGTTCAAGAAAGTGAAATTCAAATAAAAAGGGAAAATATGACACTTAAAAGGTGTAATGGGTCTATAAATGTTTATAATTTAAAACATAGTTTCCTTATTCAATTAGAGGCCTTGTCCAACAAATTATTTATATCAAACTATATCATCTAATTATAGGAAACAATACAAATAATTAAGCCATGCATGTATTAAATAACAAATAAATTTTTTAGTTTATAATACAACACACGTCAAAAAAGGGGTTTTATCATAAAATGATAATTTTTTTCTAAAACAATTCATTTTATATATTAAACAATTCATTGAATACATAATAATTCAATTTATCAAAGAAACACTTAACACATTACAAAATTCAAATGGAAAAAGTAATGGGATCCCACCATAAGGGGAAGAGAATTAAGATGAAATCTTATGCTCCTAGAACTTTCATTGGGGACCAATCAAAGATACTATTAAAAACCTCCAAGATATTCAAATTTTCATACACATAAATAAAACTCGCCCCTATGTTAATATTCACATGGACATGAATATATACAAGGGAATTTGTACATTTAGCTTATATGAATATACCTATTACCCCTTACACCCATATGAATTATGATATTATACATAAGAACACCTAGAAACATGTATATATTCACTGTTAGGGTTGAATATAAATTTAATAGGGGAACTTACATATAAATATTCCTATCTATGAATATGCGGTATGCCTTATTTGACTCCAGTGACTTGACCTTTCAACAAGGGCAATACAAAAACACTACTGATAAAACTAGGAACTCAAACTCACTAAAAAGACCCAAATTAGATTGTGCAAAAAATGAAGTAGTGGAATAAAATAAATCAAGTATATATTATAAATTAAAATGGATCCAAACTAATTTTCCTTTGGCATCATTTTATGTAATACATAAGAAGACATCTTGAGAGACCCTGTATACACCCAAGCACTAAAGAAGAAACCAAAACATTGGGTACCCTAAACCTATTGGTTTAGCCAAACATCATCAGGGAATGGAGAGAGGGAAAATCCTCAAACCATAAGGAAGATGATGGATCTATTAGTATTACCTTGAAGGATCGAGTGAGAATAGTGATGAAATCTAATGAAATATGTCGATAGTAGGGGGCCTGGGAAGGGGGGGTGTAGTTTTCTCGAGAGAGGAAGTCAATTGGAGTGTCATGTGAGTGCGAGGGTGGGGGAGGAGTAAATTAGGTTTGTTTTTGTTTCATTTTAATTTTTATTTAATTTATTTAAATATTTAAAAATAAGACACTGCACAGTTTTAGCCGTTTGGTTAGCCAAACTATGTGACAACTGTGCGAAATCCCCTTCCTAATAAACCACCTTGCATTTTTTGTCCATTAAGGTTATACAAACCATGAAAAAACTATGTGGTGAATAGTTTCTTGGTACTTTCAAAATGTAACTACCCATAGAGGCTAGGTGCAAAATTTAGACAAACCATTTTCAACCAATGTGCTTCACATTTTCACCCTAAAATATGACGCAAAGTTTATTAATAGGGGATGCATGGTTTCAGACAAAAAATATATCCTAGAAGACCCTAAAAAAATTTGAATTTATGGTTCTCATTCTTATAAAAATTGTATATACCTCCAAGGAACCACTTGTGCCTTCACTCAAGTTCAAAGAAAAACATTTGAAGTCTTCCAACACAAAAAATTTCATTCTAATGCCTTATTTTAAAAATAAACCATTCTCTAATTGAAAAATTTCACATTACCTTATAATTAAATTCAGTCAATAAATAGAGAACTCTACAATATCTACACCTTAAAAATTATGATCCTTAAGAGGCCTTTAGTAACAACATAAAAATGACCAGACCGATAAGGGTTTTGAAGTCTTATTCTAACGGCCGTGTTGTGTTTCCAAACGACCAACACACCTTCAAAAATTTCTTATATATAATATTACTATGAAATTATAACACAAGTAAAAACATGTTTTATAATAGAAAACTAAAAATAGAACATGTCTCGTTAGCTAGATTCCAGATTATGGTGTCATCTCTTCAAGAATTAATCGACGGCTCTTCCCACCATAGGCCTTAACTTTAGAAAGGTCCCAATGTCCAGCTATGGTAGGTCCACCATTGTAATTGCCAACAAAACATGCTCGTAAGCACTTTAACAACCCTCCTAGATTAATTTTGAGCTTACCAAATAGTTGATTACCCATATACCTCATTTAATGATGTCAATCCATTTTTCATGAAAATTCATGGTCGAGACATTCCAAACTTGTATCCACCTAACAACATTCAAAAACTGTTCTCTACAAACCATTATCATTGAACAAGAAGGATAAAAGTCAAGCCCCCTGGATAACCATACACAAGGATGCTCAGCCTAGATGGTTAATGAAAAATAAGCTGAACTGTGATGATTCCATCCAAAAAATCAAGCATTTTGTACGGACACATCCAACAATGCTCATAACCAACCTTCAATGAAATTCCTTGGTTAAACATCACATAACTATTATTTTGTCTTGCCTCATCATGAACAATGGTTTAACCGAGATCCTTCACTCTAGAATCATTACCATTTAAACATAAACCTCTGATCATGATAATAAATATATGTAAACATCTTATTAATAAAACTGTAGTCCAGGGAACTATTCTAAGGTATTCCACACTCCATGATTACAAGTGAGATATTCGTACAAGACAATAGGTCCACATTTCAGAAGTAAATGAATAGTGTTCAAGAGCCCTCCATGGAGTTCCTACATCGGAACCCACATATCACTCAGGACTAACCATACCTCTATAATAAAACCATTCATATAGTGTGTAACAGAAAGGAAAACCAGAACAAGAGAAACAAATTTTATAGCTTTAGTGCAGTGTAAAACCATTTATTTCTTAGTGTAGGAAGGTTGATTTCAAGATTAGGTAAATAATAATCTACTAAAGAAGAGTATACAAAGAGGATTAAAGGATCACCAAAAAGATCAGTCAAAGCACTACTAGATGACATCTTTAGAAGAATATCAATTTCCCCTGCAGAGTTATCATTAAGCTAACCATAATACATATTCCACCAGAGTCATTCACGATCCCACAAAATTGGAAACTAAAATATAATCAAGATAAAATATATTTCTAATTGGTTGGATACACATCCAACCACATCAAAATCATGATACTGGGAAATCACTGGTATGATTTATATCATGAATGCCTCAAAGGATTTGAAAAATATAACTATCAATTTTAATGGTATTCATTAACTATGTTACTTATACTAAGAAGGAAACATTTTAAAAAATAGAATGATGCTCCCAGCCATAGGAGTGTCATAGTTCTGAAAATAATGAGAGGCCAGCCGATGAAAAGTATGGAAGTTCAAGAAATCCTCAAACGAACGTGTGATGCTCCTCTAATCTACGATCACAACATAAAATAATTTTGTTTGGAAATAAAAACTTATCACACCGACATGTAAAAACACATGATTCTATATAATGTCCCCTTGATCATTGGGATGACCATGATTCCTTTAATTCCAAGGCCGCTCTACTTTGGAGAGGACCTGAGTTTGTCCTCAATAGTGCATGGCTAAAAGAATTCACCAAAATCAACCTATTTGTTTTATTATTCACTAACTCAATTGTTACCATGTATATTTACATATACTACCTTGAGATTTAGAGGAAATGAGACACACACTTGATACAATTCATGGAATTTATATCACGTGTAATAAAGTATTAGATGGCTCACACAAATGATTTATCCTGTAGTCACATTTCATATACAACCATTAAATTAGATGATGACGTACTGAGTCATCCATAACTGAGCAAAAAAGAGAGGTTCACACATCCTACTAAGTGGATGACTAATATTTAGGCATGTCTAACCCGCTAAAACTAATCACCACTCAATGCTATCACCCTTAAAAATTTCCACACAAGTAACAACAAACCATCTAAATATGGGTGTCACATAAGAACTAAAAATACCACAAGGGATAGATAAACTATAATGGAACCACATGGAATAAATATCTTTACATTAAAAATGAATTTAATATCAAAGGATGCCACTTTCCACGGGAAATCCCTTTATGAATCATGAGCATTACCCCTATCACTATGCCGTTCAAAAATGATTTCACATGGCTCAAAAGAATTTCATTAAATAAATTTATAAAAAGATCCATCCTAAATATAAACGTCCACATCTCCGTTCCATGTTATACCAAAAGAAAAATTTAAACTTCCCTTAAATGAGGGTTAAAAAAGGAAACCACTATAGGTTCCATTTTTAATCTAATTACGTTGATTTACATTAATAACTTTAATCATCTGAAAGATTTAATTAAAAACAAAACGTACCATTTAAAAATAGAACACCATGAACTTGGTTTCAATAAATTCCCTATTGGAAGAACTAAAAATGTCATATCAATATTCTTTTTCATATAGTAAACAATTTTTTTACATCTTGTCCTAGTTAGGAAATGTACCATTTAAATTCATTTTAACAGATATGGTGACCCAAGAGGGCCTGATTAAACAAGAATGGGTTCTTCAAAAAGAAACCCCATATCAATTGTTAAACTATATATAGATTAAACACCCCTAACAATTTATCTAATAAAAACTTTCCCCAACTGACCTACATGGGTATAGTTGATAATTCTGAAAGATAACCAATACATTTGAGTTTAATACATAACATATTTCATATTTATAACCATGTAGAAATATACCATGGTTATATATCATCTCAACCATATGGTTGGAAATATACTAATCCCTAATGATTCCATACACTTTATATGTTTAAAGTTGGATCCCATTGAATTGAAAATATTGAACATTAACATTTAAAAATTACAAGCCTTTTTATTTAAAACTTGGTCTAAAAATATGCATATAAAATCGAAAGGATGGTTTGAGTATATGGGTTACCATTTATAAATTAAAAGGAACTCATAATCCTTATAATTGAAAACATGATCCAATATAAACCCAACCAAAAGGTACATCCTAGGCTATCATTTACATGTTTAAAAAATTGTTTCATGTTATCCAAAGTAGTAACATATAGAAACATGCTAAATAAATAGGAACCACAATATACAACTACTAAATATGGAAATAGTTTGACATGATAAATAAATCACCCAATTATGTTATATTTTCAAGAATTATATTTAAATAAAAAATCAAGGTTTAACAAACACCGACCAGAATCAAATCTGTAGGAAACCTAATAATGTAACCATATACCATGACATATTCATGACATGTGAAGATATATATTCTTATAATATGATGCATATGAAGGTACAAAAATGTTGTAGCATGCTAGGGAATAAATACTAGAAATCAATAGGAAGTAGAAAACATAAAGATCAATCAATGTGAAATAATATAAACTATAACATCAATGAACAATCCAAACCCTCTCCACATGGCCATTTCCCAATAGGTGGGATGATTATTCCCAATAAAACTATTTGAGAATTAATAAAAATTTCGAGTCTCTGGTCTACTAGCCGAAAATAATATGAAAATGTAATAATATGTTGTAATACCACATTGTAACTTCCCGACCTACCTCACCACTAAGTAAAAAAGCCAGACCGGTCTCCACAAGACCTCTGGTGTGCCTCCCTATATGCCAGAGGATTCTGACCAGTAGTGTGGTTTTATTTATAGTACATTAGGGAGATTATACCCTATATATTAGCGTTGCATAATAATGTAATAATATTAAAATAAAAAATAGTATACAATATCCAAATAATTAATAATATCGAAAGAGAAACATTTGAAGAATAATATATTGTCAACAGATATTAATGTGTAAGACACCAAAGTACCACAATTCATGTATGACCGATGATTCTACAAATATAAGTAGTAAAAAGATCAATTTTCCATACAATGTTATAAAATAAAAACATCACAATTGCTAGCAACATGAGCATCCGAAGCTACATCCTAGTTCTATGATCTAATATCCATCCTAGTAATGTGAATGAAACATTGGAAGTTGGATTACTTCCTTTGTCAACACTTGTAGATAATAAGTCTACTCAGATACCATGGGTACCAAAACAAGGTGTGAGATAAAATATCATTAGGTTAACAACCACATTGTATATCCCAAAAACAATTTATGAAAAATAAATCAATGAATTAGGAAGGTAAACAGATAAGAAGTAAATAAATTTAATGATTCTAAAGGCATGTAAACTTCTAAAATAGTGACACTAGAATAACCATTAAGACTCCCAACATAGGATTTTCAATCTTCGATAAAATCTAGATACAGATAATGAAAAAATAAACAAAACAACATTTTGGCTCCTCCAAACATTTCATACCACCCTAAACATGCTATATATCCCATGCTTGATATCAATCACAACCTTTCCATACAATTATAAGACTTAGAATAGTCATATCCAATCCGTATAATCACACATGTCACAATTTATCACTACTAAGAAATACAACATAGTGAATCATATACCTCATGGAACATCTGTATATTAAAGAGCCAGAACATGAATGGATGGATCCAAGGGCTTAATAGAAAAGGCATCCTTATCGAGTTTAAGAGGAATCTTAATGTAATCTCGGTTATCCACTTGTTGGAGTCCTAGGAGTATGCCATACTGGAAATGTCTTTTGCAAGTCGATGATATCCAAATCCATGGGTTATCAAATCCCAATGAATCCCACGGAATCAAGACCCAAGGGGAATCACTATCCTAGGATTCCACTTCCATATTCTAGATCAAAATAACATATCAGAGGCATCTATACAATCACCATTTCATATTATTTACCTTTTCATACAATATATGTCTACCCACTCATATAACCATTGCACATTCAATTCAATATCATGATTATACCCCCTCATGTGTAAAAATTAAAATTTAAATAAAACTAATGACAATACCCTATCATTGTTCAGAATTCATAAAAAAACATAACACATGATTTTACCCACACATTTAAACATTATCCAATTAAACCATTATGCAATTCATGTTTAATATAACCATTTAACCCAAGTGAGTTAACATGAAAGGCAGTAAATTCATATCCTATCTAATTAATCACATTCCCTATATTTATAAATAATCTTCATCTTACTAGGAAAGTAAATGAACATTCCCCATGGGTGTATCGTGAAAGAGAAATTAAAATTTAAAGGGATAAGATGGTACCTAGAAGGTGAACTAGTTTCAGAAACATTAATAAAGAAAGAATTAAATTTCCTAACTCAATTTGAGGCCATTCTCTAATCATGCCTTATGTCACACTGTGTCATCTAATCATACAAAAAACTACAATTAATTAATCCAATCTTGTTTTAAACAAATAATCAATTATTTTTAGTTAAAAAGACAGCGCACCTCATATGAGGGATATTATTATAAAATAATGACATTGTTTCTGAAAAAATTAATTTAACATCTTAAACATTTCAATATGTAATTAAATTTATCTAATAATTACATAATGTATTCATAAATTTAAAGGGAAAATGTAAAAGGGATCTTACATCAAATGGATGATAACAAAGAGAAACACTTTGGCACTTACCACACTCATCGGTGACCACTCAAAGTAGCTTCTACCTGCCTCCAAACATACACACCATTGCATAAAATTATGGAAAAAATTAACCTATATTCATATTCAAATTTCCATGAATATGAACTCGATAATCCTTACATATTGATTATATTCACGTACAGGTTTCAAATTACACTCGTATGCGTTTTAATATTATACATAATCACACGAAACCATATATATATATGTATATAAATATATATTCACTACCATGGGTAAATATACATATAATTGGGGAACATACATATAAATATTTTTACATATGCCTTTGTGGTAGGTTTCCTTTGACTGTAGTGACTCGGCTACACCACATGGGTGATCAAAACTCACTACCGAAGAAACTAGAAAGTCAAACTCACAAAAAAGGCCAAAATAATATATTTCTAAAACATACAATGGTAGAAGAAAATACCTTAAGAATTGATTTAAAATATACATGGATATAAAAAACTTCACCTTCAGTGGAGGATGTCAAAATATGCATAAAGACCTCAAGGGAGACCCTTCATAGAAACTAACAATGGATTAGAAACCAAAATACCTGTTAACCTATACCCTAGGGTTCGGCCAAAACTCATGGTGTTATCGACATAGGGAAAATAAGTCAACCAAATTGAATAAGTGGGATCTAGGGATCTTACATAGAAGTATCAAGTGATAATTTGGATGAAATCCAGTGAAATATGTCGACTGTAGAGGGGGCCAAAGAGGGGGTGTCACACGCACTCGATAGGAAGGTAGAGGTGTGTTGTACTAGTGAAGGGGAGGAATGAGTGAGTAAGGATACCTTTCATTTCATTTTAATTTTTTAAATTTATTTGATTATTTAAAAAAACACAACACATAGTTCGGACCACATAGCTATCCTAATTCGGTGTTAACCGTACGATATCCCCTACCTTAGAAATCACGTCACCCAATTTTTACCCCACCACTATCCTAACTGTGCACAAAATCTATGGGGAATTGTGTCGAGGTATTGTCTAAATGGAACAACCCATATGGTAAAGGTTCTTGAATTGGACAAAACATTCACATCCTATTCACTTCAAATTTTCCACCAAAAACATAAATTGTGGTTTCCTACCAGAGGATGCACGGTTTTAGACAAACAATGCACTCTAGGAGACCCTCCAAACTGTGGAATATTTTTCCCCATGATCTCAAAACATGGGGTGACCCCTAACAAATCTCTTGTGTATTTAACAAAGTAAAAAAAAACTACTTGTTTAATTCTTCTAGCTCTCATAATTTCATTAATAATCCTATTTTTAAAAGTAGCAAATTATATAAATGAAAAAGGTCAAATTCCCTTTTAATTATATATCTTCCAATAACACTGAACACTACAAATGATCATAGGAAGGTTCTTCCCAACCCAAAATTGGTCTTTGTTGTTTTTCCTAACCACTGATGGGCCTAGGTGGGGTTTCTGGGTCCAGGATATACTTAGTACAATCAAAAACTAATTTGTTAAATTTTGTATTAAAATAATGATAATTATGTTATTTTTAATAAATAATTTAATATTTAGTATAAAAATAAAATTATTTATTATTTTAATTTTGAATGAAAAATTAAACTAATAATCAAAACAAACTAAATTAATTCATGGAATTTAATACTACAATTAAATAATATTTATTCCCTTTAATTATAGGAATGCATCGAGTAAATCAAGTATATGATTTTTCAAAATGGGACTACACTCAACAGATCAAGGAGCCCTAGGATAATTTGGTTGGATAGTCAAACTCCAACAATGAAACTCTCCGAATAGTCAAAAATTGATAGCTTGTAGATTACAAGGTCACGTTTGAAGGATCCTTTCCACTATAATAATCAAGGAAAATTTATTCCACCTATAATAGAGAGGGAAACTATAGTCTAATAAAATAAGTTGAGACATTTTGTGATTTAATTTATTAGTAATGTCTAATCACTAATAAAGATAATTAACAAATCTTTTAGAGTTTTATTTTGGTAAAAAATGAAATGTAACATCACATGTACAATATTATTAAATGTTGGAAAAAATTGATATCCTCAGAAGATTGAGTTTTTATGATTATTTCTAGTGCTTACATGTAATACCATAATATAGGAAATTCATGGTTGTAGAGTCCCCACTATATAATGACCCACCTTTGGAAGAGATGGAATGAAAAATACTTATAGGAGACACATATATGATGCATATGATATTTTTTTCATCATTATATCATCAATGAATGATGTGAGTTTTGGATAATACCACGGAACAAGGATGATTTCACATGTTGTCTCATATCTTATAATCATGCGAGGAGAATGTGATGTGAGATATGAATGAGTGCTGATTACACCGGATATGTGTAAATTGAAAGTTGGATCTTGATATTTCTATATATCCCTATATTATATCATTTCACCAAATTTATCTAGTTTTATTTAATATTACAAAATGAATAGTATGGATAAAACATTATATTACCTTTTGGGTAATTCTTTCCTAGTAAATAGAAACTTAAAGAAAGTATAATATTCAGTACTTATGGTGGAAAACATCATAGAAAATTTGATATTGGAAAAAAAATTTACCTCAAAGAAAAAATTAAAATGTACTTAAAATAAATTAGACACCGAAGAATAAGATAGTCTCTTAGTAGGTCATTAAATATGACCTTGAAAGTGTAAATGAAATGTTATGAATAAAAGAAGAAAGTAATTACTTCTTCTTCAGGTATATTAAAAAATTTTATGTAATGTCTCTATTCTACTTCCTTGATATTAAATAAAATATTCCTATCATATAACTGTATTTAAACACTATAACCATTTAATTATAAAAGTGTTAGATGAATAAAGATTAATTCTCCAAGTGAAAAAATGGGTGCTTCCAAAGGTAGCAGTGAGTACACATTTTTTATTTTTCTAGGTTTATTTATTTTCACTGAGATAATGTATATTATTATTAAAATATTAATATTTTGTGTGCATTCAACACAAGGTGACATTATTCCAGTTTTTAGGGAATGTTGTTCATGATGTCTTACACTCAAATAAAGGTTTATGAATGCTTGAATCATTGGAAATTTGATAGGAATATAAAAATTTATTCTCTATATACCATGTTGTGGAACGATAATTGTTTTCCAAAAAAACTAAGAAACATTCAAGGATATACCTTAGGTGGTTTTAGTCTCTTTTTTGTTAAATCCCATTGGTATTATCAACAAACTTATGTACATAGTTTTGGACAAGGAAGTTTTTATAAATAATGGTACACCAAAAAGAAATTAGAATTAGTTCCGCAAGATAATTTAATGAACTTTGAGGTTATATTAGGGATAAATATACATCATAGAATTATGTTATGTCTGTATATATAACATGAGAGTAATGAATGTTTTTTCCATGGTTCAAATTTTTTAGTTTCATTGGGATGGTGTGTCAAAAATAATATCTTGACACAAAATTAATAAATCAATATAATGTAACATTGAGTGATTCCTCAAATCACATTAACTTATCAACATAAATGATATGATTCTTATAAGTAGATTCTATTTTGTAGCCTATGTATTAGCACTGATCAATATAATATAGTGTGGGGTGTTTCATTATCAAAAATTACGTTATCTATGTCAATTTTATAATTTTGATATGGAGGATTGATGTTGAGCCTTTAATATTAACATTGACTAACAGAATATAGCATGGAGTAACTCCTAAACACACATTTCCTTATAAATATTAGATTTATGATAACAGTAAAATAATAATAAATATTCTAATTTATATAAATTGAAGATATTTACATTAATTATTATGACATTCTTCATAAATAACATCATTATCCCATATCTTACTTCCAATTATAATGACAAATGGATATCATATGAGTTTCAATACTAAATAAATCCATCACATCATAATAAAATGTGTCATATGAAAGGATTATTTTTTGATATAAAAAGAAATCATCAAGAAAAGAAAAACATTCATATAATTAATTATCCTAATGATTTATAATGATATTACATATTTCATTATTATAGAAAATAGATAATCATGTTATATGCTACATATATATAAATGGGTGTGTATATATATTTTCAATATATAGAGAAATATTGAACCTTTTTAGTCATTATTGAGGATGAATAAAATACTTGAAATAGGAACTTCTTCCACATGAGGATTTGGTAAGTGAATTTTCTAGAGACACATACTATGATTGAAGGATGAAACCATAGTATTGGGTTTTTATTCACTGTGATTAGTGATACACTATTCTTTCAGAATAATGAATCCCAACAGAAATTAGTAAAATGAAAAAATCTAATATCTACATGTTGGATTAACATTTAATAATTTATTCCACATATCAAAGTGCATGTGCTTATTATTTTGAATTCTATGCTGGGTATTCACGTGAAATAATATCTGCATGGTATAAGAATACATCCAATAATCATTAATTTGTCTTACAAAGCCATTATAACTAATTCCATTATAATTATACTTTTCATAGATAATTTATTTTTCCCTTAAATCGGGAATTGGACTTCAAGACCATAAATCATGGAATGAATCTATACGATGCAACATGAAAGGATTGATGACAACATATGATTCCAATAAGGGGTGGAAGTCACTAAAACCCAATTTTTTATTAAATTAAGAAATAAGATCATAATTTATTAATTTGAATCCAATTATTACCATGATTCAAAAAAATATTACTAGAAGAATCATTATTTTTAAAGAAAATATTATTTTCATAACAAATGAAAAACAACTATTATTCTTAATGTAAGTTAAGAATAGGAAGAAATTAACTCTCTAGAGATTGGCTAAAATATTCAACATAAGTTCTATAGAATATTATCTAATGAGTTAGATATAATGTTTTTTATACCATTAAAATAATACATATACTATAAGGTATTTAAAAATAAAATCTATAAAAATTGAGGAGATACTTATTAAAAATGATAAATGGAATAAATCAATCCAAGAGGACATGTGCTGGATATATGAGGAGATTAGTGTGATAATTTGAATTCCATATGCTACTAAAATGGATAAAAAAATATTAATTTTTATATAAATTAAATTATATTTCTAATATATATCGTATAGTTAAAAAAATACTAGTTATATCGTGGAAAAGTGCATAGGAATCAATTAGAACTATCCAACTAAACTTGAGTAAGTATAAAGGATATATAACTGGTATGTAGAGAAGAAAGTTTTCCATTTTTAAGTGTAAAACTAGTAATACATGGATAAAAATGATATAATATAGTAGTAAATATAATTTAATGTCTAGGGGAAGCTCATTTAAGCAACTAGAATACACATCATTAAACATCTGGTGCATTACAGCTTTTGAGGTAGTTAAAGAATCATTGTATAAAAAGAAATGATTTTATCTAGTTATTGTAATCACCCCATGTAAATACATATGCCTCATTACGATAATTATATTACTAGAACTATCCTAGAAAAAATGTTTTTATGGTTTAAAAAGGAATATACTCTTGGATATCATATCTTGAGAATTCTTACTCAAGGAGGTAAAGTTACTGATAATAGAATTTCCATGTAGTGGCAATGTGGAATCCCATGACTAAATGCATAACTTTGGATATTCATGATAATATCATGGAGAGATATTAATATTAGTAATCAATTTATATTTACTGGATGTGGGAGTGTAATAATATTGGGTTCTCAAGACCCAACTTGAACTATACTTTTTGATTACGATACCATGTATTTAGTGAGTTCTACATGATTTTATCTTATCAAAATTATGTTGACATTTGAATCTACATTATTTAAATGGTAATTTCTATATATTATTTGTCACATCATATGGTTACAGTAGTTACTAGGATATAATGAGGACCTTGAGACACTATGACATTAATATTAAACCTTCATCCTATATTCTAGATATATCATTATGACTTGACATAGATGATGTGAAAGTATTAGGTGTTGGGGGATCATAATCATTGAGGATTACTCTAACAATGTTTTCAATTTTTGATCTATAGTTAGGGATATCATGAGGAAAGGCCCAATAATAGGAACACCATATGATTCAAGTGTCATTGTTTTTCTAATCTATAATGATTTGTATCAGTCATCCAACTAGAGATCATTATCAATGTGTTCCATTTGATCATGTACTTTGATGAAAGGAACCTAGAAATTTAAATGGTGGGTTGGTAGCTTGTGTTGGGTGTATCCATAGTAGTATGAAATTTGTTGAATAATAAATATTGAATTTGTAGCTTCCTTGTTGGGGAGGTGATATCTTGGGCATAGTTGATTAGGATGGTAGTACCTTCATAAAATAAATGGTCATGGTAGTCAAAGGTAAATTCATCCAGTTTGATGAAAAAATGATGAAATAATGTATAATGAAAAAGGTGTGCATACTATATTTTTACATATCGTATGATAATGAGATTTATATTACACTGTTCGAGTTTTTTTGGATGGTTATCGTTTCTATAACTATTTGTTACATATGTTGGTGCAATGAAAGGTAATTAAATTCCACTCTTGTCTTGGGAATAATATTCACCGCTATATAGATTAGGTCCTAGAGGGACATAGATAATATCTTATTCAAGAGACATCCCTATTCTAGTGAATAGGTGTATATTACAGGTTAATCCCCACCAAAGGTTTTGAGTATTGTCCATTTATTGATGATATCCGATAAAAAAAATAAAATTAATATTATTTTAGTATAAAATGATTGGGTTAAATTCATTTATTAAATTTTTTTATACTAATTTAGTTAAATACATGTGAAAATATTAAGTGAATGAATATTATTTTAATATTAAAAGTTTTTTACAATATTGTGGGAAATATGGGTCGAGTTAGTTTCTTTTTTTAGCATGTAATATATTTTATATATATTATAATTGTTTGATAAAAAGTCTGCATGACACTATGAAATATTTAGTTTGACATGATGTGTTGTTTTTAGATTATTTTCTAGGCATATGATATATGGGGTCTGGTGAACCCTTCAAAGTATTTTATCTCCCATTATACATAAGAAAATAAGAGCACCTTTTTTTTGAGAAATCATTCAAATGGATTTATAGACCTCCTCTCCTCTCAATGCATCCAAGAGAGTGATTTATATCATCCAATATATTGGTCTTAAATCCCCTTCATGGGTCAAATGTTCGAGGTCATGGTGATCATCATTAACATAAGGAATAGTCAAATATCTATGCTAGTACCAATAATTCAAGAATTGAAATCCATGTGGAATTTTATGGGTGTGTTTCTAATGAAGAGGAGTTAAATCTAGAATCCCTAATGAAAAATTAGTTGAAAACATGTGAAATATTAACTCATTTTTTATTAAAATTAGGTTCGTATTTAATTAATTTTAATCATTGAAATATTTATAGGAGATTTTAGGACCTCTAACATGGCCCATATCACTAGAGATGATGGAGTTATGTCACTATGAAGATAAATTTATTTAAACTATTTTCTCAAATTCTTCGTATTCATTCCATGTTAAATTTAGTAATATGTTCGAAAAATTTGTATCATCATTGACATGAGAATTTCATGGTACACGATAAAAAACCATATTTCACAACTAGTTTGGCACTCCCTGGGGATAGGATTTGGTTTATTCAAATTATCTTTATGAAACAATATGATGAGTTTAAATATATAATGGAATGAATAAACTATGTAAAACCTAATGTTTCCTAGACTGGAAAAATTGTGTCATGATTTTGAAATTTTATAAATGGTTTTTCATAATTATGTAGTTTCCAACTACGATGGTTGGTACATACACTATGCTTTTTTGTTTTAGTTAATGGTGGTAGAATGAAATAATTAAGGTTAATGTTTAATATGATTGGTTATTTATTGGCGTGAAACCAAATGTGGTGATGAATAGTGTGAAGGATATTGTGATTATGACTAGTAAGATTTCATAATATATTATTATAAACATTAATCATATCAAACTGTGCGAATTAATTAATAATATATGGATAGATTTTATCGGGGGTTATAGTGTAAGAGACGATAAGGTAAATAAGATCTTGTTTCCTATATGTCATGAATTTCAGATGAATTACTCAATGGAATGCATCAATGTAATGTTAAGAAGTTTTATGTGTGGAGAATATGGTCATTGGGTGAGTAATTTCTGAGAAAAATTGAAATTATCAATTAATGAAATTGAGGAGAATAATTTTTCCATAGGGAATAATCAACTATATGTTAATTTTAATGTGATAATTATAGGAAATATGAAAATCGTCATCATAGGGGGAATGTTCAAAAGAATATCTACATGGTCGTATGATTAAAAGTTTCATTAAAAAAGATGAATATACAACAAATGACATTTCAATGGAAGGAGATATTAATGAATAAGTTTATAATACCCAGTTAATACTTGGAGAATTAAGTATAATAATTGAAGTGTTTAGGTCTTGGAATTCAAGAATTATGTACGATATAAGTATAGTTTTCTTAGAATTTTTTCATTAAGGATTTGATAGAAATATGTTGAATGGTACTTACGACATTGAAAAGTGATTTATTGAAAATGTAATATATTTCGAAAAACACTAAATTAAGGTAAAGAAAATACTTAAAATTTTCCAAATATTGATATAAAGATGATGTGTTAAAGATATTATTTATATGGATAATTTAAATGTGATAGTATTGATTACATTAGAAGTTCTAAATTAATTTTTTATGAAGTGTTTTAGGTTATGATGGATAGATTTTATAATATTTTTGGAATTATGTATTATTACCCGTAATCTGAGATTTTATTTAAGGATTAAGGATGGAGTTAATTATTGAAAGAATTTATATTTTCATTATTTTTTTATTTTAATTATTGACCTTAACATGTTGTAGGATAATATATGATCAATGTATCCATATATTTGGTATTAAATTTTAAGAGGTATATCTTATTTTGGAAAATAATATAATTTTGTGTATGTGTGTTTTGATTTGGTATATTTGGGATTTTTTCTTTGGTCACGATTCCATCATCTGTAGAAAATTAAAAAAATGATATAAATGATACAAATAATATATATATTTATTATATATATATTCAGTGTATTCTAATAATGTCAGAGAAAGAAAATGAGATACACTGTTTATAGAGACGGTTGGTTGTACATACACATGAATGTTGTTTCCATATTTCTAAATAATTGAAATTAAACAAGGGTAAATAAAATAATACATTTATAGATATATTTTAATTTCATATATATCTTACACATACATTTAATTTATATTTATTACCTTCGATGCAAAGCATTAGTGAAAAAATAATTACTCCACTTTGCGAGGTGGTAGTCCTCCTTACACAAGAAAAACACTATCATATACACAATGGGATTGATTGTAAGAAGTTATATTTGAGATGATAATTAAAAAATTATAATTTTAATAAAAATACCATATATATTAACCTATATTCGTTGGGCTCACACCTTGCTCCTATTTTTGTGGCGGTATTGATTTGAGATACAGACTTCATCGACATCAAAGGTTCAGGTCCCTTCATCTCAAGGGTTCATGGTTTAAAGAGGAATTGTGGGTAGTATCCAAAACAAATGCTTCTGTGATGATGATGGTCACATTCTTTTGTGGGATCGACTATTAATAGTGGCACAATATTGGTCCGATGTCAAGTTCCGGTCTACTGTGGGATGAGGATACTGTTGTGTCTTCTTCTTCTTTTCATGTGAGTGCTTTGGGTGGCTATGTGGTGTCCTTGTATGGGTGTGATGGTGGAGACGAGGATTGTTCTGTTTTAGTTAAGTTTGAATAAAATATCACTATGACAACACCTCCGATGTCTAGGATCTTGGTAATGGATTTCAACATTTGATTTCATGATTTTTCTTGGGAGATTTCTGTTCTTACTGTGAATTTTATTTTGGTGTAAATCTCTTTAGGTGAGGTTTGGTTGGTGTGCGGAGTGTTGATTGGTTTGTGGCTTTATTGAGGTGTCAATGGAGTAGGGTGCGATATCCAGACGACCTAGTCTTCCTCATTCAGGTTTCTTCATCACCCATTTTGGATGGGCTATTTGGGTCATATCACATCACTGTAGGGTTTGAGAGAACTCCAACTGAAGTCCGCCAACGGGTTTTTGGATTTGGTCTGGTGTCAACCATCACACCAGTGAGTGCTTGTTGACCAGTTCAATGGGTTTTCTAGAATTTATGATGTTCATGTTCCCGGGTTCATGGTACCATGACCTTTTATTGACTATTTCGTCTTCAACTATAATGGTTTATCAGTTTTAATGCTTGAATGGAATTTCCGTCCATTGTGCTTGAATGATATTTTTTTGTGAAGGATTGTATTATTATTTTTGGGTAAGTGGGGAAATGTGGAACTGGGGATGTGGGGAAGCGGTGAAATGGTGATGTGACGTATGTTTTTCCACTTTTTCCCCAAAATAGTTTTCATAATTATAAGAAAAACTATTACCAGTCAGTAGTCTTTCATACATAGTAGTAATGTTATTGTTTTTCAATGGGTTGTATAGTAAGATGGTAGGTATGATATGATAATTATGGAATTTAAATAATATCATATATATATATATATATATATTAAATCTGTCTTTATATCTATCCATTGAAGGTGGTGATGAAAAAATTACAACACTAGTTCAAGAGATGGGAGTTCTCTGTAAAAACGTCCAATAGTTTAGTTTCACATTTGATGGAGGATGAGATTAATATAGGATCTTAAATTAACATAATAAAATTCCTAGTATATATGTGATACAAGAGAACTTATTTCATCATATATGAAAACTATTTTAGGTATTTATATGAAGAGATAAAATGATAGAGCATGTTTAAGGACAATACCTTTTATCATAGAACATCTTTAGGTTAACACCTAAATCCTTTATTATAGTGATTAATAACAAAAATAAGTAATAGTGGATGTGTTAAGTTAATTATGTAATATATTACTACATGTATTAGATAATCCAAATTGAATTTGACATGTGATATAGGTATGTGAGGGGGTTTCTTTTTATATGTGGGGGAGAGGACACACATGAAATTTTTTAGAAGAATAAAGTGTAACCATGTTTTTCCCAAGAAACAAGGAATAAATGGGTAATTATTAATAATTATTGGTGATAAATTATATATATTTCTATAATTTTTTAGGATTTTTTATATTTTATACCTTATATATATTTAGTTTAACCCCTCGTAAACCCATCTTAACTTTAACCAATGTAATTATTATTTTTTCTAGTATTACTATGATTTTGGAAAAAAAATATGTCCAAAATATTATATAATATAAATTATTATTATTCCAAATGTGAAATAAATTTTTCTAAATTATATTCATATAATTTGAAGAATTTAATTTAAAATTAAACCCTCATACGTGATGAAAAAGAATTTTTCCAAAGAGAAAATCTTTAAAAGTATAGAATTATTTTATATCAAAATTCAATATAGAATTGATTAAAATATCGTAAGTTAGATAGAAAATATATAATTTAATTAATTTTACTTTTAAAACCAAATAAATATAAAATATAACTTCTGAATGCTTTGAATGAAAATGTGGGATTTAGTAAAAAATGATATTTTTCCCTATTCAATTAAGAAATTATATTTTCAACAAATTATAAATAATTAAATCCATAAGAAATTTTCATTATGATTTCCATAATGTTGTTTATTTTTTAAAAAATATTATATAAATAGATAAGAAATTAACTTTGAAATAAATGCTCTATATTTGATAAAACTTCTTTTTAAAAAATTACAGTTTTAAGTGTAAGTTTGGATTAATTGATATATAAAGTATAGAGAACACATAAGATGAATGTTAAAAATTTAATTTAATATATAATATATAATAATTATTATAATAATTAAACTTTTTTATTTGGTAAATTCATTATGGTAAAATGAATTTTTGTATAGAAAAAATAGTTTATATGGTTTTTGTCATTATATTCAAATGGTATTATTTTTATTTATAATTAATTTTCTACTAATGAATAAAATTTATATAAATTTTAAAGACTATATTTTAATAACATATTTAATCATAATCAGACCTGCTATTAGAACTATTGGTTAATCAATATCATATTAAATAATATAATTTTTATCATATACCCAGTTTCGTTAAAAATAGATCATTCATGTTTAATAATATTTGAAAGAAAATAAATTTAATTTAAAAAGAGATTCCTTAAAAACTCGTGATTTTCATTATAACAACCCTAAAATGAATTTATCCATAAAATTCAATCACTTTTATGCAATCAAGAAATGATTCCTCCCACATCATCACATCGTTAGATTCTGACATAGCTTCCTCAAGCTATTGTTTTCTAAAAAAACATTTACCTTAAGAGTGGTACTATTTCATATAACTTTCTATCAATGATCTAGAATATCCATAAATGGTTCCAAAAAAAGAAACAAATTTCTATATAAGAATGACCTATAAAATTATTACATGTGATAGATAAGGTATCTACATCCTATATATTCATATAAGGAACACATCATGAACCTAAGAGAGGTTCGATGGAAATATCAAATTATAATCTACAACCATGACATGATCATTAATTACAAATATAACAATATAACTAGGGATTAGCTTCCCTTATTTCATACAAGTATAAATTTTTAGAATCACCTTATCACATTGATCAAATTCTTAATCATGTCGATGATTAACATCATAAAATTTCTTTTCACTTTTTGTTATCCTTATGTGATACTAAATGGATATAACCTTCCCTATCGTTTCATCAGCTATCGTATCTCTCAATATATTTATTTCTCTAAAATTATTATAGAATGTTGAATAAATACACTTTATTCCATATATGGATTCCTAATGAGACACTTGAAAACATCAAGTGAATGATACTATCTTAAGGAAACTCATCTAGAAGAAGGTTTTGATCCCAAACTTTTTAAAAATCCATAGAACAAGATATTATCATTCCTTATAGGGTTTTAATTGTTCTATTTTAGTGACCATATATCTGTGTATGATACACAGTGCTGATCATCAAATTTTTATTATGTGTTCTCGAAGACTTCTCCATTTCTTCAAGGTAAAACTTTGATCCTGATCGAAGAGAATGGAATATGGTACTCCATACAACTATTCCAATTCTTAAATTTACATCATGGAATGAGGTTCTAGATATAAATATACATTTATATTAATTAAGTATTTTGTATTTTAAACCTGATCAACTATAAACCATTTATCAATATCCCCTATAAGAATTTAGGGGAGTCTTATGATTCAATCCATGGTGTTGATTTCCAATTTTCATGGTGTTATGGATTATTGTTATATAATCCCCATAAAACGTTTTCTCTGGTACATGAAATACTAACATACAAAAAAAATTAGTTTATACTCATCAATATATCTATTCATATTGTGTAACTAGAATTACTCCTTCACGTAGGCCATTTGTAGGCTCTATACCCTTGTCATACTTCAGTTGAGGGTTCAAATCCCGTAACATTTCCAGATGTCAAAGGTTTTCACCCAACAGGTGGGTTATACAATTTTAAAAATATATATTATGAAAATTATTTTGTTTGATTAACCCATATTTACCTCAACATCAATGATAATATAAACACTTAATGTTATCATTACTTTTAAACATACCCATGATATGTCAAGGCATTATTCCTCAATTTAGATTCTCACTAAAATATATAACAAACAAAAGGGTTTTATTTCGATAAAAGTCTTCTAAAATACCCATTATCATGATATATAGACATCATATAAATACACTAAATGGGGTGTTTATGACATTGAACTTATAAAAAACATTAATCTTTAAAACCCATGATGGTATCTGTAACACTTAGGTTAATCATACATCGATACATATATCATTCTAAAATTATCAAAATCCTTATATGTTTAATTATTATTATAAAAAAAATATTATTTTAAAATACTTCTATAGAAAAATTAATCAATCCAGATAAAAAAATAATTCAACCCTTTATTCCTTATATATATTCTCATTTTATATAAAAAAATTACCTATTTGAATATTTGGTTCATCCTTACATCGATAGAATACCAATGTGATTATATAATTGTAAAAACCATTTAGAGGGAGGTAATTGTAGCTATAAATGACATAATATTTCACTAAACGATGAAAAATAATATTTTTATTAGGAACATTCCTAGAAAATAAACATGAAATTAAAAACAAATGAGTGAGAGATAAGCTTCACATAATTATTATGATTCAATTCATTCATTGTGATTTCATAAGCCTTTAAACTACCCTTTGTATTCATTGGTTTTTGTGGATTATCATTCTCATCAGCCCTTGTATTCAGAAACAGATTTAGAAAATTCCTAAAATCATTTCACATGAATAACAGGAGTGTGGGTGGTGAATTATATAGTTATTTATCTCCAATTAATTATTGGAAAACTACTTGCTATAATTTTAGTATTCGACTTCTGGATAACCATCCGAATCAAACGTAAAAAAACACTAGTTCCATTATTAAAATTTACTCCGTGTTTCCAAATACAATGCAAGTATAGATGAATTATAATTTTCTTATATTTTTTGTTTATTTAAATTCCATTGAACTCTATATTTCTTTTCTTATCTAAACCATGAGATTTATGGGTAACTCCAATCTCTTTTTTCACCCTGAAAACACATAGAATAATTTCTTAATGGATTCTAAAATACCTTATAGAAATAACTCTCCAGAGACATGATTTTAATCCAGTAAAAAAAGTATCAACTTTATTTTCATGTTGGATAATAATTCCATAAGCATACCTGAGATGTTTTGAATTTTTTTTTTCATAAGAACGTACAGATCCACCATCCTTAAACTTTTCCTCAAAGAATTCCTTCTATGTTTTTTTTGACATAGACTATGTTAGATCATATTATTAAAAAATATTTACTCAAACTCATCATGCTACATGGATTCAATTTCATCATTTTGCCTTGTATTATTAATGAGTCTCGAACATTGATCGTATTTTCCTTATAAAAAATAGACAATGAAAATGACATTTTAATGTTTGTAAAACTAGAGAAAAAAATATTTTTTTAGCGGGACAAAAATATTTATCAATAACTAAAGGATAAAATAACTACTAGATAATGATGGTTGTTTCCTTAAGAATGACTCAATATCTTGTTGTTACCTCCCTTTATTGTTTGTATGTTTAGTATGATTCACATACTAAAAAAGTTTTGTGATAATAATAATGAGGGTGTTCATTCCATCTCTCATAATATATGGTTTCTTAGGAAAAAAATAATGTCATTTTCCATTTTATTTAGAATAAACATGCTTAATTTTGGTTCCATCCATTGATGAAATACAAAATCTTAGTGGGAGTAACAATAATCATAGTGGAAAACAACATATTAGCATAGAATCACTTATAATATGTCTAAATCACATCACATTATTTATTATCTATAACACCATAAGATTAACCAAGGTTATTAATTATGATTATTTAAATCCTTCATGATGTTTCATAAAGATTTTTTGAATTTACAATGAATAACACTCAGGTTTGTAAAACTAGTTGCATAGTAAGGATTGTTTTCATATACTATAAAAACTCTCGAGTCAATCGAAACATACCTTTTTAGAGTTATTACCCCTAGGAAAATTATTACCAGAACCAAGTCCACTTTTAATATCTAGATATGGATTTATTTCTCGGAAACAAATCACTCAATTCTTCACCAATATTCTAGGATATTTTACGATAAATAAAATTATTCAAGAAATATCCTTAGAAAAATACCTAGGGATCTCAAAAGTTATTCTCAACCTAGTTTCCAGATGTTAAATAAATATATCATCTCATACCAAATATAACCATTGAGGAATTTCACACATAGATATTATAAATTTTATAATATATATTTATTACATTATACAAGAACATTCTTGAGGAGAATAAAGGTATGGTAAATTTAGAAACATGGAAACATAAAAAAATGGTTCATAAGAGTTCCATATCATCTATCACTTAGTTACTCATAACTAGAACCACTATTTTACATCTCAAACAAAATACCTATCATCATAACCTAGGGAAAATAATCAGAAGAAAGGGTGTCTTAGATTCTTAGTAAGGCTAATAAAGGAAGATACATAATCATAACATGAGTATATTTGTATGATAACATGGCGATAAAATTTGAAAAAAATACCTTTAATATAAATTATATTAATAATCTATCATGGAATAATATTTGGAAATTTTTAAGAAATGAATCAAATATAAATAAATTAACATCGGGAAAAAGAAAATAATATTGGCATAGGACATAAATTTTTTAATAGACATGGCGATAAAATATCATTTCCATAGTAGTGAAGACTAATTTCCAATTATATCTATAAGTCCCCAGACTTAAACATTACTTAATCTTGATTTATTACAAGAATACACATTTAGGATCTTTTTAGGTTTAATGATTTAGAGAATTAGATCATAAATCATGCATTACATTCCACATTTAAACAAGGTGGTTACATAAAAGACAATATTCACTTTTCCCATCAAAGGAATCATATTTAGAATTAAAAATGGATTAATTCTTGACACTTCCTCGACATTATCATCACATTATGTACCTTTCCCTTAACCATTGAATTTTTTTTAAAAAACTTGGGATGAGCATAAAAAGTTCAGTAAGGGATATAAAAAATATAGAAATAAAACCTTAGTCCATGTATACATATGAATCATTGAAAATATAATTTAATCATAATCATAAGAACTTTAACATGCCACATGAAATAATAAGTTTTATGAATAACTCATATAAAACATAATACATAAAGGTAACTCAAGGCATTCATAACATTCATACGTAGGGAGTAACCCTCATTGTTACGTTTGGAATACCCATTACAGTGTATTCCCAAAATCACTTTGGAGAAACCTTAGCATTTAACTCCTTCGCATTAACCAAATAATTGGAGAGCTATATCGGGCTCACCTGCCCTTAGTTTATCACATAACCACCCATCTTCACAGTCAATTTCCAAGAACCATAACATAATCATATCACATAAAACATTCATAAACGAAACATAACATTTCCACATTTCAACCACAAGATATCAAAAACCCATTGATATAATAAAAAAATTATCAAAACCATTTTCAATACCAAAATAAAAGAAAAGTAAAACATGGTATTTATTTTTCATTGAAAACAATTTAAGGCTTGTATAAGAAGTCAAAACTCAAATAATGGTCACAGTGGTGGAGAAGTCATTGTCACCACATACGATAGAAAAAAACATTTCCTTTTGTCATTTAGCAAAACACTTCGTATAAAAATATTCCTTTTGAATAAAAGTTAAATTTAAAGGGGTTTATACACTGTATAAAATAAATTTGTGTATGAAACAAAATATGCCTCAATGAAAGGAGATTGAGACGAAGTCCCTAACCTGGTGTCTAACATGAATCGATCAATATTTAATATCCTGAATAATTAACTAGAGTTAATTTATACTTTTTTAAGAACCCTTTTCAAGTTAATTATTTCTTTTATATCACTTATTACCATGTTATGAATATTATGTAATCATTTAAGTTAATAACGATCGTTTTTTCGATCCTTGGTACTTGAGTCAAAAATAAACTTCTTATAATTACAAGATGTTAATGTGGTAAAATATAAAATATATCCAGAATTATATTCATGATGTAAATATCATATATATAATATATATCCACCATATACATTCATTTATAATATTACATAACATTTTGAGATAAGAAATGAAATGCACCGTTCGTGGAGACGGTAAGTCGTACGTATGCATGAACGCTACTTTATTTCTATTTCCTATTTAATATAATGAAATAATAATTATAAAATGGTATATTATAATTCCAGTATAATATCATATATAATATCATTAAATACATCATTTCTACATCCCATATATGGCATTAACGATTCAAATCACTTTGAAGGGGCGGTAGTCTGCACTTCATAAAATGATGATATCGCATTTACCCATAGTGGAACCCATAAAGGTATGAAATAAATGAGAAATACAGATTTACAATGAAAACATAGACATAATATATATCATATATAAAAATAGTGACATATTAATGGCCACCATGAAAAGTGATAAAAGAAAATTGAACAATCCTCGTTTCATGAGGCAGTAATTCGCCACTCACAGAAATAGTATGTTCATTAACTGGTCGACGGAAGTGTGTGTAAGTGTAAATAAAATAATTCTCATAAAAATTCCTAATATATTTAATATACTTGTTTTGTTACAAAATAAATGAATAAAAAGAGTTTAGGGGGTTGGAGAAGCAAAATAAAATAAAAGGACATAAGAGAAGACATTACCTTCAAATCGGGTAACTCCCCTTGGTTTGAACCAAAATGGTTTCTCAAAGAGCTTTATGCATAAGGTAAGGATTATATGATGAATATAGGGATGTGGAGAGATAAAATGAGTATATTTTGGCTAAGACAATGGCTTGAGTGGTGTGGGTAAGGTGGTAGAGGTGGGGGCCTTTTATAATAGGGAGGAGGGGCACTCTTGAAAAGCCATGAAATGTTACTTTATTATAAAATGAGTTTCAGATTTTTAATGGTCCCAAAATGATATATTTCTAGGATAAGGTGATAAGGGTTATAAATACACCCATCCAATAGGATTTTGACAAGTTCATGTCTTAGAATTTACATTATATTTTTATTTTATTTAAATAGTTCATTAACGAGGTAATCACTACATCATCATGGTGTCATAAATAAATTTATTTATTTAATCTCTAAAAATTATAAAAAAATAACATGATATAGGAAATATTTTCAGATTTACAATTACTATTTATATACTTAGATATCTTTTATTTATACAAAATTAAAATTGTTTTACTTAGGTGCTACATACTTTTGTTATATTTAAATTTCATTAAAAATAAAAAGTTAAAATTTCACTATCACACAAATGTGATTCCATGGGAGCCCAAAGTTTCGCACAAGGCATCCCATGGTCTGCCATGACACAACCAGTAGAATTAGACACATGTTGGGGTCATTTTATATTATTATGAAATTATTTTATTACACCTAACTACTCGATTACTAATTAATCACGATAATTAAAGATAATTACCATTGTTACTATTCATAATGTCCAAAAACAAGAGTCTTAATTACATAATTTGGAAGTTCTGATTCCAAATATGGAATGCATTTTACGAAATTCCAGATGCATAAATTTTAGTAATTAAATTAAAAATAATTCCCATTTTCAAAACAAATTGAGGGTATTTTTTAAACAATATCTATCAAAAGTTTGACATTTGTTTATGCCCAGTTCCAAAATGAGATAAATCGCAATGACCAAACATGGATTAAATGATAAAAATATATTCTAATTACACTTTAAAACCAATTAAAAAGTTAATATAACCATATAATTAAATTAGATGAAAATGAGATTTGAAGTAAAATGCAGTATTTTTCACGAATCATTAAAAAATGAACATTGTCAGAGAAATACCAAAAATTTATCCAAAGTAAATTTCAATATCCCAATCCTAAAGAATAAGTTTATTTTGAAAAATAGTTCTTATAAAATTGTCAAAAGATATATTTAAAAATGGTTCTCCATCAAAAGGCGGTAAAACAATATTTCAAAAAATAATAGTGTATTCTATTCTTAAGATTAGATTTATTCCCATTTTAAGCCTCTAAAACAAAATATAATTCATAAATAGATATTGATATGAAAATATAATACTCTTTAATTACTTGTAATATTACATCCTTCACCCATTTAAAAAATAGCATCCCTGTATTTTATTTACTTATTGAATAATTTGGGGTATTTATCCATCATTGCATTTTCAGATTCCAATGTTTTCTCTTCAATCATGCGGTTTTTCCACAAAACATTTACTTGTTGAATCACCTTATTCCACAATACTTGATCCCTATGGTCAAGAATATGGACCAGTTGATCCTCATAAGAAAGATTCTCTTCCATCTGAACTACCTCTGGACTCAAAACATGAGATGGATCTGGCATGTACTTCCTTATCATTGAAACGTGAAAAACATTGTGTACCTGAGATAAACTCGGAGGTAAAGCCACTCGGTATGAAACTGATCCAACTCTCTCCATAATTTTATATGGTTAAATGATCCTTAGACTCAGATTTACTTTATTACCAAATCCCATCACACTTTTCCATGGTGAAACTTTGAGGAAGACATGATCACCTACCTAAAAATAGAGATCTTTCCTCATGTTGTCTGCATAACATTTCTACCTGCTCTGAGATGTTGCCATGTGTTTCTGTATCAGCTGAACTTTTTCTACCAACTCTTCTTCCAATTCTGGTCCCATCAACTTCCTTTCCCCCACTTCATCCCAAAAAGCTGGAGTTCAACATCGCTTCCCATATAATGCCTCAAATGGTGCCATCTGTATACTTGAATAAAACTGTTATTATAAGAAAACATAACCAATGAAAGATGTTGGTACCAACTTCCCTGATAATCAATCGAATAAGCACGTAGCATATCCTCCAATTTCTAAATTGTTCATTCTGACTACCCATATTATTGAGGATGAAAAGCTATTCTAAAATTTAATTCAGTACCCAAAGACTTCAGAAGGCCTTTCCAAATGATGGAAGTAAAATTGGGATCACGATCAGATACAATGGAGAGGGGAACTCCATTTTACCTAACTATCTCTTTAAGAAAAAAACGAGAAAGTTGATCTATGAAAAAATTATCTCGTATAGAAATGAAATGAGCAGATTTAGTCAAGAGATAAACAATAACCCAGATTGCATTATTACCTCGAGGTGTCATCGGAAGCCCCACAACGAAGTCCATGGATATATTTTCCCATTTCCTCTCTGGTACTGGTAAAGGCTGAAGCATCCCTTTCAGTAACTTCCGCTCTGCTTTAACCTGTTGAAAAGTCAAACACTTCACAATAAAATCATCAATATCTCTTTTCATTCCATCCCACCATTAATACTCCCGAAGATCTCTATACGTCTTAGTACTTCATTGATGAACTGAAAATGGAGAACTATGAGCTTCACATAACAACTCTCTCTTCAATTGTGAATCACAAGGCACACAAAATATCTTCCCAAATATCAAAACACAATCATTATCATTGTTGAATTCAGTTAACATACCCTTTTGAACCATCTCAACCTTTTTATAAAACTCATTGTATTGCTTTTGAACTTGATTAATTCTGTCTAACAGAGAATATTTCACTGATACCTGAAACAAAATAGAAGAACATCCTGCACCAACAACTTCTATGCCAAATTTCATCAAATCCATAACCAAAGGATCATGTTTCAAATGTAACATGATTAATAAAGCAGTACTTTTTCGACTCAAATCATTAGCGACTTTATTTTCTTTTCTCGGATTCTAATGAATTGTACAATCATAATCCTTGATTAATTATAGTCATATCCATTGTCTCATGTTCAATTATTTCTGAGTTAATATATACTTTAAAATTTTGTGATTGGTATATATTTCACACTTTACTCTATACAAATGATGCCTCCAAATTTTAAAAGTGAAAACCACATCAGCTAATTCCGACTCATCTGTAGTGTTATTTACCCCATGAGTTTTCAACTAACATGAAACATAAGCTATTAATATATCATTATGCATTAGGACGCAACCAAGTCCTTTCAATGAAGTATCACTCTAGATAACAAACTCACAATTCTTGGAAGGTAGTGCCAAAACTGAAGAATTCACCAATCTTATTTTCATTTCTTGAAAACAATTATCACATTCTTTTGTCCAAATAAAAGTAACACACATTCGAGGTAGCTTAGTCATTGGACTAGATAACCATGAATTTTTTTTAACAAAAATTTGGTATTAGACTTCCAAACGAAGAAAACAACAAATCTCTGTTACATTTGTGGGTCATGGCCATTCTTCAACAACCTATGTTTTTGCAGGATCAACAGTTATTCCATCTTTAGAAACAATGTGACCATGGAAATAATATTTTTGCAACCAAAACTTGCACTTGATGAATTTCCAATACAATTTCTTCTCTTTTATGGTTTTCAAAATAACCCTAAAAGGACTTTCAAGCTTCTCCTAACTTTTAGAAAACACCAAAATATCATCAAGGAAAACAACCACAATCTTCTCCAAGAACTCATGGAAAATTCTATTCATAAGGTCCATGAATACAACAGTTTCATTGGTTAACCCAAAAGGCATTACTAAAAATTACTAATGGCCATATCTTGTAAGAAACACAGTCTTCAGAATAACTACTTCCTTTACCTTCAACTGATGGTACCCCGATCTCAGGTAAATCTTTGAAAAATACTAAGCTCCCTGGAGCTCATCAAACAAATCATCGATATGAGGTAAAGGATATTTGTTCTTAATAGTGATGTTATTCAAGGCTCTATAATCAATTCAAAGTCTCATTGAACAATCATTATTTTTAACAAATATGATAGGATCACCCCATGGTGATGTTCTAGGTCGAATGAAAACTTTCTCTAATAAATCGTGCAATTTCTCCTTCAACTCTAAATTATCAATTTGAGCCATTTGATAAGGGGGTTTGGAAATTGTCTTAACCTTAGGAACTAAGTCAAAAGTAAATTCAACTTCTCGATCTGGTATTATTCCAGGCAACTCATCATGAAAAACATCAGGATACTCATTTACCACTGGAACATCATTAATCAGAATGGTTCCTTTGTTTTTAACAATATGTGTAATGTAACATTAATTTCAATCTTTTACAAGTTTTTCATCCTCTTGAAATGTTATCAAAAGTAAGGGTTCATTCTTGTATACAAACTGAAAGTATTTCTGAAAAGAAACTTCTTTATCTCTACTATCAATCTTAGAATGATAAACAGAGAGCCGATCCATACTCAGGATAACATCAAACTCTACTAGAGTTAAAACAATATGGTTTTCAAGTAGGTTCTTTCTAAGGATAAGGATATGATGATTCTTAGAAAATATTTTTTCCTCAACATTTCCCCCAGGTGTTTTTACAACAGGTTCAGGAGTCATTTCTTGAGATGGAATTCCCATTTTACCAGAAAAGTTTTCAGAGATGAATGAATGTGTAGACCCCGAATCAAAAAACACATTGGCATAATCTGAAAAAACAAAAAAAGTACCTGATACCACTTCATTTGATGGAACAACATCTTCTGAAGTAGTTTCAAAGGATTTCACCACACCTTTATACTTTTAGTATAACTTCTTCCCATCATTTGAGCTCTTTGTCGAACAATCGTTTGCATAATGACCCATATCATTGCACTTGAAACATTTCACTAACTGTAAATCAAATTTGGTCTTACCATCACCCTGATCATTTTCAGTGCAATCAATATCCTTATGTCCCATCTTTCCATAGCGGTAGCACTTTCCATAATTCAAAATACATTCCCCAACTTGATTTTTACCACACTTATCACAAACTAAAAACTTAGTTTTCTTACCATCAGACCTTTTTAAAGGATTCTTCCCTTTCTCCTTCCACCTCGGTCACTTTTTCTGTTAGTTTTTATAGAACACTTGATCATAGGAAAACTCCATTTCCACCTTCTTCACACATCGAAAAAGCTTTTTGTAACTCTTGAACTCATGAGAAGATAATGCCCTTCGATATTTTGGCTTTAATATTAAGTTAAAACGATTGATTTTACTATCAAGGCCTTGGATAAAATTTGGAGCATACCATGCCAATGGAGTGAACATTTCTTCATAAGCAGCCACTGAGTCATCCTCTTGCCTCAATTCCAAGAATTGCTTTTCCATATTAAGTTGAACAGCCTTAGGAAAATATTTCTCAAGAAACATAACTTTGAATTCATCCCAGTCAAGAGCATCAATCTCATCAGCGTCCCTGATATTTTTAACCATCGACCGCCACTGATCTACTTTACCCTCCAAACAGTAAACATCAAGACTAAGCTTTTGATTTTCTGAAAACCCCATGACATCGAAAATCTTCTCCAATGCTATAATCCACCCTTCAGTGAGCACAAGGTCAGATGATCCACTGAATTATGGGGGATTGTGCCTCGTGAATTGTTCCAACACTGACATGTTCCTCTACGGTTGATCTGGCTGATCTCGTGCATGGATACCACCATAATTTATTGCTTGTGTCAACTGCTCCATTACTGCAACAAACTGTTCCGTTCCAATTCCAACCATCTCAGGATGCTGATTTGGAAGGTCATTTCCTTTTGTAAGCCTTCCTAGAAATGTCTACCTATTTCCTCTATGGATAAAAATTATGAACAAACATGTCTTAGATGAAGCAACATGGTAATCTTCAAGTGCTATATCATTTAAATTTGACCATAAAAAAATATTTTTAGATAATCATTTAATAGAATTCTAACTCCAAAAGTTATCTAAACCGACCTTCGATACCAACTATAAGTCTGTAGACATAAACATTACTTAATAATGATTTATTACAAGAATACACCTTGGTGATCTTTTCAGGTTTAGATTTTTAGAGAATTAGATCATAAATCATGCATTAAATTCCAAATTTAAAAAAGGTTGTTACAGTAAAGACAATATTCACTTTTCCCATCAATGGAATCATATTTAAAATAAAACATGGATTCTTTCTTGACACTTCCTCGACATTATCATCACATAATGTATCTTTCCCTTAATATGTGAAAAACATTTCAAAAACTTGGGATGAGCTTAAAATGCTCAGTTAGGGATATAAAAAATTTGGAAAGAAACCCTTAGTTCATGTACATATAAGAATCATGGAAAACATACTTTACTCATAAACATAAGGACATTAAAAAACCACAGGAAATCATAAGTTTTACGAATAACTCATAGAAAACATAATACATAAAGGTAACTTAAGGCATTCAAAAACATTCATAGGTAGGGTTTAAACCTCATGGTTACATTAGGAATAAACATTACTATGTATTCCATAAATCTCTTCGGATAAACCATAGCGTTTAACTCCTTCGCGTTACCCAATGTATTGGAGAGATATATTGGGCTCACCCACCATTAGTTTATCATAGAACCACCCATCTTCACAAACAATTCCGAAGAACCATAACATAATTGTATCAAATAAAACATGCATAAAAAACATAACATTTCCAAATTTCAATCACAAGATTTCAAAAACACATTGATATAATTAAAAAAATATCAAAACCATTTTCAAAACCAAAAGAAAAGAAAATTAAAACATGTTATTTATTTTTCATTTAAAAAATGAAATGGCTTGAAGAGGAAGCCGAAACTCAAATAATGGTCATGGTGGTGGAGAAGTCGTTGGCGCCACATACATAAGACAAAAACATTCCCTTTTTTCATTTATTGAAACACATCATATAAAAAGATTCCTGTTGAATAAATGTAAAATTCAAATGGTTTTATACACTGTATAAAAGAATGTTGTGTGTAAAAAAAATATGCCTCAATGAAAGGAGATTGAGACGTAGTCCCTTACCTCTTGTCCGACTTGACTCGATCATTATTCAATATCCTGAAGAATTAACTAGAGTAAATTTATAATTTCTTAAGAACCTTCTTCAAGTTAATTATTTCTTTTATATCACTTATTACCATGTTATGAACATTATGTAATCATTAAAGTTCATAATCGTCATTTTTTCAATCGTTGGTACTTGAGACAATAATGAACTTCTTATAATTACAAGTTGTTCATGGGAAAAAATATCCATTCTATCCAAGAATTATATTCGTCCATGACACAACTAGTAGCATTAGGACACATTTTGGGGTCATTTTATATTATTATGATATTATTCTATTACACTTAACTACCTGATTACTAATTAATCACGATAATTAAAGATAATTACCGTAATTACTATTCATAATGTCCAAAAACAAAAGAGTTTTAATTACATAATTTGGACCTTCTGATTACAAAAATGTAATAAATTTTACCAAATTCCAAACACATAAATTTTAGTAATTAATTTAAAAACAATTACCATTGTCAAAATAAATTGCGGGTTTTTTTAAACAATATCTATCAAACGTTTGACACTTGTTTATGCCCAATTCCAAATTGAAATTAATCACAATGAACAACCATGGATTAAATGGTAAAAATATATTATAATAACACATTAAAACCAATTAAAAGGATAAATTAACCATATAATTAAATTATATGAAAAGGATGTTTTGAAGTAAACTGCAGTATTTTTCATTATTCATTAAAAAATGAACATTGTCATAAAAATACCAAAAATTTATCCAAAGTAAATTTCAATGTCCCAAAACTAAAGAATAAGTTTATTTTGACAAATATAGTTTATAAAATTTTCAAAAGATAGATTTAAAAATGATTCGTAATCAAATGGCGGCAACAAAAGACTTCAAAAAATATTAGAGTATTATATGCTAAAGATTGGATTTATTCTCATTTTAAGCATCTAAAACACTATTTAATTCATAAATAGACATAGATATGAAAATATATTACTCTTTAATTACTTGGGATATTACAATATCATATTGTAAAGGGTATACCCTCAACTATTATAGTATTCAAGGTTAACTCCCAAGAATATCATAGTTGATAGATTCACTTTATTAACTAGTTTAAATATCTATTCTAGTCCAATTTATCTTATGATATTTTAATCTTCACTCAGTGAATTTGAGGGAGAAATTATTTCCATATACCATATAATGAAAATCCTACATAAGTGTGACATAATATCACAAAACTCTAATCATATTTAATCACATAAAAACATATGGGTTTCATATAAATTTCAGTACATCATAACTACTTTGAATGAAAAAGGTTTTATAATCATTCCATCATTTCTTCATTGGATAAACCACCGAAAAATATTATGGTTTCATTAGAATTTCATCTTCGTATAACCTCTAGAAGAGAAAATAGTTTCATAATCATCTAGTCATCATTAACCCAAACCATTTTGATAATGAATAAGAATTTTATCCTTGGATCGAATCCCCATTAAAAAATAAATAACCGTTAAGGATTTCACATTAGATGAAGATTTTTATAAATATCACAATATAATTTCTTATGGAAAAATTATTTATTACTATTAAAATAACTTTTTATAGTAAAAAAATTTCAAAATCCTTTTCATTTAAATTAAACAAGGAAAATTATGCCAGAATATATAATTATTATTTAAAAAATTTGTATAAGAAAATACAATTTACATATTGAAATAAATTATTAATTTTTTTTATTTTAAAATAACATTTAAAAAATATTAATGATAATTATAAAGTAATTTAAACTTTTCACGAGGAAAATATCCATCTATATTTTATTTATTAAAAACAACTATTTTAAAAATAAGTTTCATTTAAAATAACCAATTAAAATTAAAATGTAATTCATTAGCTAGCGGGTGGTTATGAAATCATGACATTCCGTTCATGCTATAAACATTAAAAAAAATTTTGTTTCCATAATTTCAGTAAAATCCAAGTGACAATTATTTATAAAAAATATTAATATTCCATTTAAAATAATTTTCAAAAAGTAAAAAATGGGTAAAAATTTAATTACTAAATCATTTTGATAATGTTAATGAAAATTAAATATTTTTTGAAAATATGGATATAGATGAAAATAGTTTTCGACTGACGAGGGGAATAAATATGATTTTTCTTAAAACAATTATTTGGTTTCTCAAATTATTTTAGAGAGAAAAATTAAGGGAAAAATGTATTATCTAAAAATAAAGTGAGTGGAATTAAATTTGTTATTTTCATGATAGATAGATCAGAATATGTCATCATTCGAAGAATAATCTTAAAAAATACTGATAAACAATGTGATTATATCACTAAACCCTTACTATTTTGTTGACATTGAATCATAACACCTTGGAAAGTATAAAAGTAAATGAAAAGTATAATATCATTAGAATAAAAAAATTCATGATATTACATGTCAATGTGGAAGTATATACACCTCCTAAAAGAAGATATGAGCTAACATTACATATGTACCAAAGAAAACGATTTGAGACAATAATACCTATTTGCTTTAGAACAATTTGAGCCATAATACCCATGGAAGAGAGATAATAAGATAGTTATTTAAATATAAATTATTTCTCTGATATAAATCATAATAATTATTCATGGTCAGTTTATACACTATATAAAATAAACACATGGGGAATATGACATGGATCTTGCAAAGATTAAAAGTATTAATGGAATCCCATTCCTAATGTCAAGAATTCCATTATACACATTTTAAACTAATGTATAAAAAATTTAGGTTTATTATATATCTATTAAAGAACCATACATGGATATCTAATATCATATATGATTTATGTATGATCTTTTATTATATGTTTATTAACAATTCATTATTAAAATAATTTTTCATTTAATTACTTCTTGGTTTTTCTTTGTATATTCTGGTTTGGTAATTTTGTTTCTTTCACTGTTATCATGGTTCCAACATATATATAATTTTAATGATGATATAAATATCATATATATCTATTATATATGTATTCAGTGTAATCTAATAATGTTAGTGATAGAAAATTAAATACAGTGTTCGTAGATGTGGTAGGTCGTACGTACACTTGAACACTATTTTCATTTATCTCAATTGAAAATTAAATAATATAATACATTTACATAATCCTATTTATGTCTTATAAATCACATATGTTCATTAAATTTACACTTTTAAAATTTTATTCAAAGAATTATTTAACAATTTATCACATCATTTGGTTAATAGGTGGTTCGATATACACTAGAACAACATTATCTTATCTATCAAAAAATTGAAATTATTATCTTATATTTGAAATGATAAATAAATCGGTATAATTATGTAAAAAATATATTATATATTAAAATAATATATCCCAATTACCATCCATGTAAAAAATAAATGAAAACACATAACATCGGTTCACGAGGAGTTAATACACTATACATACGAGTGATATTGTTGTTTTCTAATAGGATGGAATGGAAAAAGATGGTTGTGATATTATAATTATATAACTATAATAACATCATTAATATTTTATATAAATATTAAATCTATCATTGTATATACTTGTGAATGGTTGTTATGGAAAGCAAATAATATTGGTTCACGGGGTGATTGTCCCCAGTACACATGATTTACCATTTCCTTTTCCTTTTGATGGAAGAGGTGATAGATATTGGTTGTTAGATTAATATAGTAAATACTATTACATATTAGATTCTAGTTTTACTATATAAATTTATTTTAATATTACTTTATGGATTTAGTGTAAGAAATAAAATGAAAAGGCAAGGTTAAAGTTTATAGGTTAACATGTCAAGCCTTTATTAGGGGAATTCTTAAAAAAAGGAACGTGGGACGGGAATAAGGAAAACAATTTTATATGTGTTGGAAAAAACATATATATCTGGTAATATTAGTATAAGTGGATTGATGGTGGACCTTAATAAGTGGTAGAGAGGATACACATGAATTTTTTTGAAAAGAAGAAACCGTAACATTGTATTTTATATTCCAAAAAGATAATAAAATGGGTCATTATTTAACCATAGAGTTTATAAGGTCAATATGTGTCCAAAAATGGGGGTTGTACATGAATATAGTTCTTTTTTCCATTTATTTTTTTTGTTCAACCCATAGTAAACACATTTAACCTCAATCACAGTAATTAATATTCATAGTTTTTAGCATCCACATTGAATAAAAATTAAGTTGAACTTTTTATAACATATAAAATATTAATATTAATAATATTAATTCCATTTTTTAAAATTGTATTAAAATAAATTGTATAATTTAATTATAAACCAAACCCACAGACCTAGCCAAAAATTAAATTTCCAAAGGGAAATATTTCCAATGCTTAAAATGTTTTTATGAAAATATTCATTAGGAAATTTATTAAAATGACAACAATTTTATTAATAAAAATATAATTTAACTAATTTTAATTTTTAAACAATATAATTATTATTTTTAGCATGTAAAATAATGGAATGAAAAGAATTACTTTAAAAACCCAATTATTTTTAACCATTCATAGAAAACATATATTTTCCAAAATCATTAAAAAATAATGTGAAAATTTATTTGAAATTATTATTACACAAATAATTTTAATTTTTTAAAAACTATTTCCTAAAATTGGGTAAAATATATTTGAAATTTTTTTTACAATTTTTGAGAAAATGTTTTTTTTATAAAAAAACTGTTTTAAGGGTAAAATTGGATTTTTTTTCTTATCTCATTTATAGAAAAAACATAAGATGAATTTTAAAAAATAAATAGATTATATAATATCAAAATTTAATTAAAATAATTAATATAAGGAGTTTCTTAAATTTACTTTTTAAAAATACATTTTATGTACTATTTTTTTAGAAAAAGATTTATGTTATTTAGAAATGGTTCTTTTTCTCATTTCTAATTTACTGATCTTGAAATAATTAATTTTCTATACATGTGTAAAACATAAATTTTTTTTCATTTATTTAATCCTATTAATACCGTTAATTCCAAAGGCTAAGTGATAAATATAAAATTAAAAAATAATGTTGTAATAGAAGGGATCATTTTGTTAATACTCGGTGTTGTCTATAGCGCAAGATATCAAAGAAATTAATTTCCTTTGAAAAAATATTTTATTCCAACTCAGGGTATTAAAAATATAGTTATTTGATCTTCTTATTCATTTTAAAATTATTTTGTTTTTTCACTTGTACATTTGCATTCTGTTTTCACATGTTCACATGAGACCTTGTTTATGTCTCTATTTAGTATACTCGTTTTTTTACCCTATGTATAGAATCCATTTTTTTAGTTTCTATGAAAAATTTAGGTACTGAGGTAGATATTACTATCTTGGTGGAGCCATTGATGAGAATTTACCATAGCGTTTTATTTTTTGGTACATATTGGATACCTTTATATGTATCAGTCTTACCTTATTCAAGCTTTGTTGGATTTGTTTTGTTGTTCATTTATTTTATCTACTAGTGTTTTGGTGGGTTTTTTATCATATCTCCTTGACATACATTATACTATAGAGGTAAATTCCTTTAATTTGTTATGTTTTCATACCCTCAACTACAGTAATAATCCTAGGGGAGTACTGGATGACTGAATATGGGTTTATTATCTCCTCATCTCCATTGTGATGTATTTAGGAGGGGGGGGGGGTCATGACATTGACGATTAATGTAATATAAATTAAAAAGAATAATTTAATTTTTAGTTTTTGTACAGAAATGTAAAATTGAACTTTTACAAAACATTAAAATGATTCATTTCAAAAAATTTAAAAATTCAAGGATAAATTAAAATTTTATTACTAAATAATTTTCATAAAAAAAGGACTTATGTTAAATTTGTTTTAAAATATGTACTTGGATGTAAAATATACCTGATAAAAACATAAAAAAGGTAACCTATTATTTTAAACATTTATTTTATCAATTAATTTAAAAGAGTGAGTTTTTTTTTTTGGAAAAATCAAGTACTATCTTTAAATATATAGAGGATACGAAAATTATTTAGGTTTATGATTGAAATATTATAAGTTATATTCTGTTAAAAATATTTGCAATCCCATGAAAATGATATTGTAAAATAAATTATTACCTCTATTGTATCATTTTATTTGTAACCCCATGATGTATAAAATATAATTGAAATAATAATCATCTATAAGTAATAGATATTCATATTAAATACCTGAAAGGGTTAGTATAAACACCATATAAAAGTAAATAGGACCATAATTCCAAATTTGTCTCAATAGAGTGATAATTGAGATTAAATCCATTGCAATGATTGTATAATTAAAGTGAATATTAATCAATTAAGTGGTTATTTGTATTAAACAAAAAACCAAAACAACTAGTGGGAATTAAATTTAATAAAATTATAATTCATTTCACAAATAATCATGGAAATGTATAGTCAATGGAGAATAATTATAAGCCCATAAATGGAAGTTTATAAAAGGAACCTCTTACTTCATGCATCCACTTAGTGGAACAAGTGTTAAACATATGTATAAGGGTTTTAAAATTGTTTTTAATTTATACAACAAAAAGAACCATATTCTTAAATATTATATCTCTTATTATCTACTAAAATTATCTTATCACCCATTCTCCAAAAAGAATATAATTACTATCATTTTTGGGTGTTGAATTCATTGTTTTATCATGTATTATTCATGAACGATGTTTCAGTCATGTGAATAGGTTTTAATATAATCATATAAATAATAATATTAATGTTATAAATATAATATTTTTTCATTAGATATATTTTTATAATATATTTTGGATATTATTCCTGGAATATTTAATAACATCACTTTGCAGGTATAGTTATTTATTTTTACGCATGAGTGACAGGTTCATTTTTGTTGGGTGAATGGGTAATAATGTATACGACATAATAAATATAAAAATTTATTATTGGGTAATAAAAGGAATATATAAATATATACACACATTAAATATATCCTTATAACATTAAATTTAATAGAAATAAAAAAAATCACATCACTTTATTTAGGTGGTATTCCACATGTACACATGAAAGAAGTTATCATTTTCTTATAGGATAAAAGTTAAGTAGTTAGATATTATATAATAGTTTAAAAATAATAAAAATTTAATAAATACAATTTAAAGTCAGTAAACCATTATAAGAAATGTCTATTAATTATGGTGATAGAAAATATAATCTATCTCTATATTGATGTATTAGTCTAAACTTATGCACAAGTAATACATTTTCTTCCTTTTTGATGTAAAATATGATAAATAATGGGGGCTACATAATATTAATAAAACTCTAGTATATCATCCATACTTATGTTATGATATTATAATTAATACCAAAAATTTAGAA
The DNA here is from genome assembly GCA_963277665.1 of Viscum album. Lineage (NCBI taxonomy): Eukaryota > Viridiplantae > Streptophyta > Magnoliopsida > Santalales > Viscaceae > Viscum > Viscum album. Next base: position 491,497,632 of record OY728122.1, read on the forward strand.
GAGGTAAATGTTTAAATACATCGAATGTGTTCAGATAGGATGATTACCACTTTTTTTGGAATGCGTCCTTTAAATTCCTTCTAAATGACAATATGAATGGTATTTTAAAAAGACCAAAATCTATAATTCACGAATACTAGATTTTTGATGATAAATGGGTTGCTTTTTTCATGATAGTTTGATCAAGGGGGTGTATATGATACAAATGATTGGTTTACTTTTATAAACGAGGAAAGGGGCACCCTTGTAATTTATTAAGACTAAAAAAATTAAAAGGCCACATTCTTGGAAATGTTCTATAAAAATGACACGTATTAGATTATATGTTTAATATTTTATTAATTTAATCATTTAATCAAATTTATAATGGTTTAGATTGCATATTAAAACTTATCTTTTGGATTAGAACCTTTGTTAACCATTTTAGCCCTGGAACAAAATTAATTTTTTACCATATTAAATGTTTATAAATTTAATTTTAAGGTAATTTTTTTTCTCCAAAATAATCATGATACTATATTTTAGAACAAATATTTTCCCAATTTTTCTTTTTCTATTTTATTATTATTTTTAAATAATTTAATAAAATATTATTAACCTAGAATACCATTAATGTCATTTTTGTGATTATAAATTTGATTTTTCATTAAATTTTAGGACACAAAAATGTATTTTGAATATAAAATATTTAACCATAATTTATAAATTATTATTATTCATTATATTAGTGAAATACCATAATTAATAAAAAAAAAATACTTTTTTTGTTTGTAAAAATCATTTACATTGATTTTTAAACTCCTTTAACAAGAATTATGTCAGTGTTGTGTAAAAATTTAATATAATTACATCATTATTTCGAAAAATAAAAACATAGTACCATAATAAAACATTCTTATCCCAAACACTTTTTGATCCCTATGTTGTAACATCCTCAATTCCACAATTTTGGTTATAGTAGTAAGGATATAATCTTTTCGAATTTCACCTAATGTTTACCATATAAACATAAAATATAAAAATTAATGATTAGATCAACTAAATACCTAAATTTTTTTAGCTTTTTTCTTTTATATATTATAGAATAAATGTTAAATATAATATAAAAATAATGAAATAGTCTAAAAATATATATTATATGCCAAAATTCCTTCACACCTTTCATTTTTCTTAGAAATATCCAATTTAAAACCTTTTTTCATAATATAAGGAAATGGAAAAATAATAGAGGGTGATTATAGATTATTATTATTGGTAACTATTGGTGATATAAAATATTACGTAACCATAACATGAGAATAAGGGTATAAGAATATAAATCTCACCGTTCAAAATTATACCCTACATATTAAAATCATAATCATGATTCATAGAATAAAACATGAAAGTTAATAAGATATAAATAATAAGAAAATAAATAGCATAATATGTGAATTCATAGTATAGGAATAAGACATAAAATTTTTGGTAAACTCATAACTATGTAATATCATTCATTATAATTCATGGCCCATTTCCAAAACATACCAGGGTAATTCATGGGGGATGCACCTACCGGGTGAGAAACACCACCATACCACAACACAGTCGATTCCTTATAATATATACCTCTTTCCCATTATTACCATAGTGGATTAATCCTATCAACTTGTTTCCCATCACTATCTCATGAGATATAAATCATTACTCAATGAATTGGAAGGAGATATAGGGTAGATCCATAAAATAATTAAAACCATACATATTTGTTCCAAAAGAACATTGATGATTCATCATAACATAAACTGAACATATAATTAAAAAGGATATAATACTTTAATCATAACCCAATAAAGTCATAAGTAACACAAAATATTGTAATGTTAAATGGAATATTATTTTTAAAGATCATTAGAAATAAATATTCAGGAAAAAATCAATTTTGCTTTGAACAATTATTTTTAAATAATGAAAAATTTAGAAGATTATTTTTCATTTATAAAGTAGTTTAAAACTAATAAATAACCTTTTAATCCTATTTTAAACATATTTGAAATAATGTTCCTTGGAAATCGATAATATATCAATTAAAACACATTTAATTTTTTTGAGAAAACATAATTTTCAAGGAACAATGATTTCTGACCAAAGAGAGAACTACATGAAACATAAATCCTCATGAAAAGTAGTATATATGTGATCAAACATGTCAATGGTAATTATATACACCTTATAAAATATCTTAGTTTGATAATAAAACATGTATTTCAAAAAAAGTAAAATTGAGGCAAAATTACATAACTGATTTGTTAAATTTTGAACTGTAAACCCCATGAAATAGAGATAATATAAAGGATATGTAAATAACCATAAAATTAAGGATATATATCCTAGATTTTGTTCATAATTATAATATAAACCTCTAAAAAGAGACAAGTGGTGAATATGAAATATGTAACAGAAAAAAGTGGGACTTGCAGTCCCATTAAAATTATCATATAATTGAAATGAGAATTAATAAAATTGATAGATTATGTGAATTAACTTTAAATCCATATAAAACAAGTTTTCATACAACATAATATAATTATAATTCATTTTAAACATAATCTTATAATTACATAATCATTGAAAGTGTTTTTAACCCAATGAATTGAAAAGTTTGTTACAAATTCTCTTACCTCAAGTCTCTATTTCTTTTTTTTACATTGAAACCTCTTTTATTATAAATATGGACTCATAAGATATTTATTCCAAAAACATCTACATATAATATCAATTATGAGTTACTTTTAATATCTTACCATTCATTTATAAATATTTTTCCTATTAAAATCAGTATTCTATGTGATAACATCATTGTTTTCAAAGCTTATTATTGTATGGAAGACTCAGTCTAAATATTATGATCATTATTCACATAATTTACAAAATATTAATCACAATATAAAAATAATATATATTAATTATATACATATTTATATTAATTCATATAAATTTGAAGTAGAAAATGAATTACACCAGTCTGGTAGTCGGTAGGCCAGACGTACCCTTGAACACTGTTATCATTTTTCGATTGATGGAATAAGAGGAAAGTAAATAATAAATCATATTTTACTTAATAATTATCATTATATATATATATATCAATATATATATTAATAAACACATCATAATAACCATCCATAAATTATGGTTACGAAAAGTAAATTACATCACATCGTGGAGATAATAAGTCATATGTACACATATGCCATACTTTCAATTCTTAGTTGATTAGAAAGAGGGTGTATGATGATGTTTTCATAATAATAATAACAATTCATCATATTAATAATTATGAATTAGTAATTTTATTATAAAATTAAATGATTTATTGGTGGTATAGATTAGTAGAAAAATAATGTGATCAGTTTGAGAAATTACTCTTCTTCAAAACATCTACTCTGTATCTCCTTAAAAATGATATAAGTTTTACCCTATGAAAAGAAAATTAATAATATAATGTGTTTATGGTATTGAAGAATATAATTTGGTAAATAATGGTAGATCTAAAAAGATAAATTTTATGTTAAGAAGTCATTGATAAGGTTCCATTTAATAATTAATGTGAGGGGCACTTTTGTATTCCAAAAATTATAAATTTTCATAAATTTAATAACAATAAAAATACATAAAAATGGATATAAGTTAGATTTTAATATAATATAGGTATTTAATATCACCATTAAACAGATTTTAGACATGTTTTGGTGTTATTTGAAACCCGATCATTTTGATTAACCCATGGTTAACCTATTTTAATTTTAGCTAATCCAAAAAACTTTTCAATATAAAAAAATTGCAATTTTTAATTATATCATATAAATTTTGTAGGACCCTGAAACACCCTGAGAGGGGAGGAGATAATTTGGGTGTCACATTTTTCCTTTAATATAATAGTTCTTGTTCGCATTTTGGTAGGAAATCATTAATTTTGTATAATGGATTTCATCAGTAATCAAACATTCACATGCAGAGTGATAACACAATAATTTTACATAGATCACCACTAAGGCCTAGTCCAAAGATCATACACTGAAAGGTTTTTTACTATACCTAAATCCACTATTATTCACTAGTTGTGGAATAAATTAGTTTGGACATAATCAATTTATTCCAGACACACGTCCTTTACAAGATTTTAGGGATAGCTCACTGTGTCCCTCAGAACACATCCGTCAACTCACCCTAGATCACTACTTTGTTATATATATAACAATTTTTATCAGCATGAATGTTATTTTGTTGTATTGGAATTAAATTATATGTCTTTTACTTGAATGAAAATCTACGCGCACCATTGAATAGATTTGATGCACTCTGAAAGCTATTTTAGTAAAAACTAGATTTTCCAAACCGTGTTTCATGAAGTTCAATCACCAAGATGACATCCATTGTGAATCTAATTGCCTTTGTAGAAAAAAAAATACCTTCATGAATCTCACTATTTCAACTAAGAATACCCTGTAAATGTTAAACATTCCTTATTAAAATGATTTGTCATTAGTTAAGAGTCAACAATTATTTTCATGATGCTCAAGCTCGCATGGAATGTTTGTATCATAGAGCTCCCCTGGTTTTGTGAAATCAGAGTGATTGTAGACTTTCCTTAGAAAAATTCATGTTAAGTGATGAGGGGTAGGATAATATTTATTGTATTAGTCATTCATGATGATCCACCACCACATAGAATATTTTTAGGTTCTTTTAAACCCACCTTCGCATTGCTCCTCCATTCGCGATGCTCTGTTGCAATTTATCATTTTCATGAAGCTTTCTCTTAAACAACCTTGCTTGTCAATTCCCAAATTTCTCATAATCATTGAGATAACCATCACGATTCATGATTCTATATATAATATCCTTACTTCCATGTTTTAATCGACAAATTTTACATTTATTACATTTTAGAACTTCTAATATTCATTTTTAATTTTCATGAATATTTTAATGATATTTTAAAAGTATAATAATATATTATTTTTATAAAATATAATTTAAATTAATTCTGAAACTATTATTTACATTGAGATTACGAAAATGAAAATGTATGTTATCTTTTGAAAAATTCATTAAATACACCCCAAATATGTCATATTCATCTAGAAAATTCATGATAGACCTTAATAAGTTCATATTATATTTATTTTAAAAATTTTAGTATCATTTATTTTATTTTTCCATTAGTTATATAATTATTTCATCATCATTATGTTATTATTAAAAGTAATTATTTAATTTATAGAAGTTATTAATAAATTACCCTGATGTAGATAAATATATTATATTTCTAAATAATGTTTTTAGTAAAAAATATCTTATATTTAACACCACATTAAAAATAGTATACTTAATAAAAATAAAAGTGTGAGTTGTTTGAATTTTAATAACAATAATACTATAAAGGTAATAATCATATTCAGTTTTCTCAAAATGTTCATTAATTTGACCCTTATATTATTATGGTTAAATTATACGTAGAAAAAAATATATTAATTCAATTTTTTATTCAATTGTTCTAATCATTTTGATGAAAAATATTTTATTTATTTCCAATCTACTTGTCCAAGCTCTGTATCAATGTGGAATAAGTGTTAAAGGTGATTATTTGATGAAAAAATTAAAAATAAATTATACTCAATATATTCATTGTTTTCCATTCATAAAATCATTGTTTCCCCTTGTCGAAACATAATAGATATTTAAGACGACAAATGTGAAATTTTATGACTTTGATTGTTTTGAATATTATGTATGTAAATCTCATAGAAAAGTGTCCATTAAAAATCTCAATTTAGATCCTTATGTGAAAAGTGTAAAATTATCTACATGCATTAAAATATGGGTAAGTGTTACAATTATTTTACAGTCCTTATCAATTTACTTTTAACCTAAATTACACAATTTTCCCTTTACTATTGTAAATTTTTTTATCATGGTTATCGTTTATATTGAATAAAAATAAAATGATATTATTTAATAAATTTAGAAATTATATATCTATATATGGAATCCATTTTTCATATTTAATAGATTAGATGTGGTATAATTTGATTTTCAATTAAATTTGTTAAATTAAACGAAAAAGTCTTTCAAAAAGAATTCTATTTTTAAACATGAAATGTTTTAATACAAAAATAATATATAAAACAATTTTAGAAAACATAATTGGATTATATTAAGTAAATTGAATCGATTTGATTTTAAATACAACAACAAATATTAGTTAAATTTTTAATAATTTTATTAAAATACGGTTTTCAATAAAAACAGTATTTTCTTAATAATCATCAAAAAATAAAACTCTTAAGAAAATTATAAAAATTTAACTAATGGTGAACTTTATATGATTATTTTCAAAATGAAGTTAATTTTATCATTTTTTATATTGGTGTCATAAATTAAATATATTATTTACACATAAAAAGAAATAAAAATCTTTTTTTGGGAGAAAATATTCTATAGATGAATAAACACACTGTACAAAAAAATATTAATTATTTTAAATGAATTAACAAATTATAAATTATTAATATTATTATTATATATTTTATAATTCGATTAATACTATTAATTTCTTAAAATTTAGTGATTAATAAATAATGGTCAAATTTAAATGATAGAATTTTTTTGTTTAAAGATTCTGTTGTAAATATAATTCACTGTAAAGTATAGTGTTTACTTAAAAAATATAAGGATATTAAATTCTCACCCTTTATTAAATTTTCCCTCATAATTTCGACTTGTTCTCAAAAACAAATGATTTGGACTTTTCAAAGTAACATTTTTGAAATCCCACATCAAAAAGGGTCAATAAATATTTCATTTGAATGGAGAAAAAGGAAAGGTTAATGGCCACCTAAGATAAAACATTCTATGATTCCATGTAGAAAACTTGTAAATAGAATATTAAAATACAAAACAAGTTATTATGGATATTAATATAGAACATGGTCATTATAACGTTAACTATCTCAAAACTGTAAATCTTTTAATGGGTTAAAAGGCCACTTATTACTCTGTAAGAAAAGTAGACGAATAAAATTTTTATTTATTGTTATTATTTAAATATAATTTTTCTATTATTGAGGAATCAATTTACCCTATATACTAGGAACATAAGGAATCATAATTATGTGAAAATTAGATCTTTTTAATTTAGTCAACTTCCACAACAAACTTATCTTTTTCTCCAGAAGATGAGTATTCAAGATGAAAGTTTGCGCCGAAAGAAATATAATTACATTAAAATGAATCACATAATCCATAAAAATAATAATTATCCATTTATAATATCTTGAAAAAGTAATCAAAACAATTTTTTTAGTACAAGATAAGATAATTGTTTAAAAATAATAAGACATTATATAAGGAAAACAATTTTTATAAACCAGATTCAATAGTAAGACCCAAATTTAAAACCATAAAATTCCTGCAAAAATATTATAGACTAATAGTGAAACCCAAAAATCAGAATGATCTGATCACATTATCTTTTAGGGTAAATTTTAAATTTGTATCTAAATAAAAAAAGTTTCTCATAATGTCTCACACTAAAAAGAAATTTCCCTAATAATCCACATGATAGGATAACTATTTTCATAAACCACATGAATAACCATAAATCCCCTATAAACCATATATTATTCTAAAATATAATTCAAATTTTGTTCTGAAAATAAAATCTCATAGTTTTTGTTTTATTTAAATCATATAGGGTTCCCGAAATAGAGAAACGTTTTATAAATATCATTAATCACATAGCACAAAATCAATTTATAGTCCCCATTGTTATCTATATAATAAAAATTATTTTATAAAAATGAATAAAAATTTATCCATCAGTTCATTTAACTAAAAATAAAATGAAATAATAACCAACAATTTACATAGTCTAGTTGTTTGTGATGTAAAATTTTCACCCTTTTGTGGGGGGTTAAATCCCTATAAAATTTCCTTACATGACAGGTTATCACTAATCCTTTGGATTATCTTTTTTTTATAAAAAATATCAATATTATCCTCATAAAATTATGGTAACATGATAAAAATTCTAAAAAAACATAACATATTCAATATTAATTATTTTTTTAACCTCAAACATTATCTCATAAATTTTGTTTTTCTTGAAAACCCATTAATTGCCTTAAAAAAGTCATGTCTCAAATAATATAATTAGTCACCTTAAAATTCCATTTAATAAAACCTCAAAAAGGTTTTCTAAGATTCTATGCTTTTGGATATATATTCTACTGAGGGTTCAAATAAATATTAATATAACATCTCATGATAACATTCTAATCTCTGAAGTTAACTAAAAGTTACTCTGATATCAAATGAGATAGCTCAGAATCCGCACATCATGTTTTGGTGATAAAGACATAAAAATACAAATTATATCCATTGTTTCATCTAAACATACAATATAAAAAGGGTATCTTTGATTACATACATACCCAATGAGATTTTAGGTTTAGTGTTTTATAGGTTTCAGAAAACTATTAAATATCATTTAAAAATAAATAATTGTTCCATAAAATACCATCTCCCCAAATGTTTTCACATCTAGACATCTTCTAAGATATATCTTACTGAAAAAAATTATTCATAACTTGGTGAAATAGAAGAAAAAGAAAGGGAGAGCTTAGATTCTCTGTATGGGTAAATATAGGTTATATCGAAGATTATATAAATATTACATGAACAAAAGTTTATATGAAAATAAATATAACAAACAAAAAATATAATTGGAATTTCAAAATCAAAATATTTAGTCATGGAAAAAATCATGGTGGTTTATATAGCCGGAATTATGAGTAAAACAAGAACATAATACAGAAAATTATAATATAGGATTTTGATTTGGAAATTGTGGATGGCACATTAATACGTAATATTATTCAATATAAGTCAATGATCATTGAGAAAACATAATTGTGCACTTCATAGGTGGTCTACCCCTTGGAAGTTAAATGCCACCACCCCGAGATTCATTCCTTTACTTACTGTGGATCAGGTTCCCCATTCTCACCTTAGTGTATCAAGTCCGTCGACTTGTTTCGAATCATTATTTGTAAAGAATTAAATATTCACCTAATGGATTTGAGGGAGATACAGGTGCCACTCATGAAACAATAAAAACCATACATTTGTGTTCCACAAGTACATGATTCACTCATCATAAACAAAAACTAAACATATAAATAATAAGGATATAATCCTTGAATCATAACCGAATTAACCCATAATTAATATCAAATATTGTTATCTAAAATGGAAAAATATTTCTAAAGATCATTAGAAATAATTCATGAGAAAAATATCATTTCCTCTTTGAAAAAAACTTTTTAATGAATAAAAAATTTATAAAAAAATTCATTTAAAATAACTTTGAAAAATTATAAATTTATCATTGAAAAACATGTCAAACATCTTTGAAACCATTATCCATGAAAACGATAAATAGTTAATTTAAAACACTTTTAAAACATTTTTAGAAAACATTGTTTTTAAGGAACATAAAATTCATTGTGAATAGAAAACTAACAGAAACATATAAAATCATTCATATAATTATATTTATGAAAAAAAATCAATGTGTTGTATATTCACATAAAAATATAATAGAGGTGGATAACATAACATGTGTCTGAGAAAAAGTAAAATAAATACAATATTATCTTACCAATTAGGTAAATTATGAACCATAGACCCCATTTCAGAGAGATCATAAAATTTAAATGTAAATACCCATAAATTTATCTATAAATAACATATAATTTTTTATGGGTAGAATATACACCTCCCAAAATAAATGATTGGTGAGTATGGAAAAGGTCTCTAAAAAACAAAAGTGAGAGTATAAATACCATTAAAATTATCATATCACTAAATAAAGAGTTAATCAAACACATTGATTAAGTTTATTCACTATAAATCCATATTAAAAAGTGTAAATAAAACATAAGATAATAAGAATTCATTTAAGTCATAATGATGGTGTAAAAAACTCAATGAAATTGTAGTTTATCCCAATAAATCAAAAATTGAGTTAATAATTTGATTTCCTAAAGTATCAAATTTATTTATTCATGTTGAAAGGTAATGTAAAATAAATGGGGATTTAATATACATTTATTCCCTAAAAATTTACTTATAATACAATTTATGAGATATTTATAACATCTTATCATCCACTTATTAATTTTTGTTTATTAAAATCACTTTTTTTGTGATGACTGCTTTGTCATTCATGATTTTTTCATTTGGCAGTCTCGGTCCACATATTATGTTTCTTGTACTATAATTTCTAAAATATTAATCATGGTATAAGTATCATATGTAATAATTATATTTATATTTATATTCGTTCATATATAGTCCATATATAAATTGAATTACACCATTCCTGGAGACCCTAGGCCGTGCATATAGGTGGTCATTTTTCTCATTTATAGATTGATGGAATGCGAGTAAGGTAAATAATTATTCATATTTTTTAGATTAATTATTTCACGAACTGTCCCCCAGGGCCCGTATAGTGACTACCCGAAACCCGCCTTCTATAGGCCAGGGGCTGGCGACTAGCACCAAAGGCGTTTGTCCCTAATAACTGGGAAGGCATTGCCTTTATAAAATATAAACACACACAACCAGAGTACAAGTGGAAGAAAACACTATGTAAAGTAGTGGAAAGAGTGTTGAATGTACAATGGGGCCAGAAATACAAGCCCAATGGAATTGTACAACTACAACTGAAAGAAAGTACAACAAAAAAGACAAATAGCTGAGTAGTGAAGTAGCTCATGGATCGTCCTACAGGTTCCTACCTGAGGGTAGGTTCAGATGTCCTCCTCAGTACGCCACGTCTATTGGTCCACTCCATGTTTCGTCACGCCGAGTGTCCACCTCTAGGTACCGTCTAGTCCTCGTACACTCTGCCTCAGTCAACACTGTCTATTGTCTGCATCCAACACAATGAGGTGCGGGCATAGCCCGTGCATCGGTGAGTATAACGATACTCAGTAGGGACCCCAAGACCCTCAAGGTCTCATTAAATCCAACATGGATAAACCATATAGAAAGATCTCAATAGATAGCCTTTACTTAGTTATATTCCCACAAATATACCTAAGATATTAAGTAACCTATCTCAGTCATGAGAAAAAACACAAAGTTCATTGACTCAGCTCAAACCTGGATTTTTATTCATGATGTCGAAAACACGGCTGCTGGAGAACTCTTCCTCTTTCGATCACAGTAGTCTAATCACGACTCCGAGGTGCTAATCACAATACTTAGATTGCTGACGTACTCTTCCTCTGTCGAGTACCGCAGGTCTTTCTCCCCAACATAGTGGCGATTCCCCACCATGGGTCTGACGCTACAACCAAGAACACCCCCTCATATCCCACATAGGTACTCCTTCTATCATGTACCGCATGTCTGCCGCCCCAACACAGTAGCGCTTCACCGCCATGGGTATTCCACCCCAACATAGTTTTACTCCCCACTGGGCTAGTCAAGTCCCTCCGAATCGAATCGGACAAGCAGTCATCTGGTCTCAGCCAGCTACAAGGTCTCCGTACTCCGTGTGCTCGTCTCTGGGAGGATCCTCTACTTGAGATACTTGTCTATACTTCCAAGTGTCATGTAATATCTTGTATAAATATATCATGGGATCGTCTCGTTATAGGGGTCTCAACGCAATATACAGTGCGTCAATCGGACACCCGACCTGTGAGTTATTAGCATTTACGTTCCAGGGGCCCGAATGGTTTTGTGTACGAACCAAACCAGCCATATCTCAACTGTACCCCGAACTCCCATGGGGTATAATCAAAGGAACCACTTCTCAACGAGATTACCAATGCCGCTGACAGTTCGTCAAACAGACGTCCGGTCTGAGAGTTATTGGCTTTTCAGTTCCAGGGGCTGGTTGGTTTTTAATATAAAACCAACCCGACCGTATCACAACTGTACCCTGAACTCCAATGGTGTATACTCAAAGGAACCATTTATCAACGATATTACCAACATTGCTGACAGTTCTTCAATCAGTCGTCCGATCTGAGAGTTTTTGGCTTTTCCGTTCCAGGGGCCCGGTTGGATTTTGGGTACAATCCAACCCGGCCATACTCCAACTACATCCAATCCCCAAGTGGAGTATTCCAAGAAAACCGTATCATCAAAATAAATCCAACGTATTTGAAGTCATGTTAATCGGATGTTCGGTCCTTATGTTATAAGCGTTTCCCCTCCGAGGGCCCAGTTGGTTTCGAGTTCGAACCTACCCGGCTCTTCCCAAACTTCGCTAAAACCTTGAGTGTAAAATACCAAAACAACCGAATCAATCCAAATAATCCTACGGATATGACGGTGTGTCGATCGGAGGTCTGTAGCGCATGTAATGATCGTTTAAACAAATCTGGTCCGAAAAAGGGGGTCTGGGCCCGGTCCGACCCGGCCCATCCCGCCATGTTGGGCGTCGCCCGGGTCTGGCCTGGTTGGGCACGGCCCGGACTGAATGGCGCGGCCAGGCCCACCCTGGCCCAGCCGGGGGGTACGCTGGCTCAGCCTGCTGGCCGAGCATGCGGGCGCACCCCCCTGCCCCCCGCTATTTGGAACTGGCGGCGCCAGCTGGCGCAGCTCCCAGTCATCCTGGATACCTCGTGGCCGAGGGATCCTCCACGTCGTCGTTTCCGCAGTTGTCACGGTGGATCTTCTCTGGCTGCGCTCTTGGGCATCGCCGCATCCAGTAGGCCGGCCAGCGGCCCGCACATCCACGAGGTTCTACGGCCAGCAGAGTCGCTCCGGTGGTCCATTTTACCTTCCATCTACGCCGACGGTCACCTCAGGTCCCGAATATTACTGCAGAGGCTCCAAAATGCCGTTGTGGCCCCATTTCGTCATCACCAGTCAATCCACGCATCAAAAACATGTATTCGTTGGGTCTATACTACTTCATTAGTACGTACCCACTAGGTTTGTAGTTTTAATAATCACCCAACAAAATAATCTTCCATGCTCGAGGGTATAAATCATGAAAATGTAAATATACAAAATCCCCTGACAATTTCCCCGCAAACAACTATTCCCAACCCGCAAAAGAAAACATCCTTATATCAACATTATAATGAGTGGCTCCATGTTCTTTGTTTCAGAAGGGAAGACCATGGGAATAAAAACATACTCAGATTAAACCCCTACCTCGAAAAAGATTTGCAGTAGTCGAGCACTGCGGAAGACAGAGCCGTGGAAAGTGGATTCATTGATGACATCAGAGTGCGTCCGAGGAGGAAATGACATCTCCTCACTATTTTCGGAGGTGAAAAAGGAAGGCACATCGTCATTGGTGTTCCTTGTGGGTGGATTCTTCTCCTTTGGCTAGGCCGATGATTGAAGGTGAATATGACGTTCCTCAGCGGTTCTTTGTTGGAAGAATAGTGTTCTTTCTTTGAGAGAAGAACACCCTTATCTAATTCTCAAGAACTTCACAAAGTTCCAACCCAACCAAAGACAAAATAAAATAATAGCTAAGCTATTATTTTATTCACACAAGACATTGAAATTCAAAAAACATTAATTAATTAATTGAGGAGATTCAATTCATTAATTAAAGTGTGTGTTGGCTAAAATTAATAAAGAGGGGAAGGTGAAGAGATTTCATAAATATGGGGGGTTGATGAATTAAACAATGGAGTTTACAACATAATGAGGGGGGTTTAAGGAGTTTAGGGGAAGGTGAAAGGTTGGGGCTCCTGTTGGCCCCACCTTTAAAATGTCCAAACATGGGAAGTTGGATGGTTGTGGGCCCCACCATCAACTTCCCATGGGTGGGATTAAATTCCAAAGTTATAAAATAAATATGTTCTAACAATTTTATTTATTTTAAACAAAATCCCCAAATATTAATTTTCAACCCACATAAAACGCAACTGTAGTAAAGGTCATCTTATGCAATTACTGGTGTTTCTAGTTCATCGGTGCACTCAAATTTCAATTCCAAGCACTAGTTCAAAAGATATAAATACCCACTCATTCGTTTACTGAACGTACCCGAGCTAAACTTTGGAAATTGATTCCGGGATCACCGGGCCTCAGAATGATGTTCTGTCAGAATCCACAGTCTCGTAAAATTCCAAGGTATTAATTAATGAAATTCCTTGAAATATTTGGGTCTTTATATTACTCCCACCTCATGGTTTTACGGCCCCGTAAAGCTTCAACACACACTGGGGAAAAAAAAGTGGTACTGAGCACGCAAATGAGCCTCCTGCTTCCAATTTCTCTTCTAGAGGTTTCGGTGATGCTAGTTAAAGTGCACAAAAGGAATCGATCATCCCAATAGGACCCGCTCCCGTCGATCCTCAACCTCTACTAGAACCCTGTGAAAGTTGCCCCATAATTGATGTACAACTCCCCATGGTCGATGATGTGTGAAGGGTCGTGCACGTATCTCATCATCTGATATACATGGATGGCGTCGTGCACCTAGTGAGATTGAGGTGGAAGGACCATGCAGTAAGCCACCTCGCCTACTCTGATGAGAACCTAGAACGGTTCAAAGAAATGTAGAGACACCTTACTGCCCCGGCCAAATCTCCATTGACCTCGTCGAGGTGAGACCCGTAGGAAGACGTGGTCGCCATCCTCAAACTCCAATGGTCCCTATCTTCTATCAGCATAAGACTTTTATCTGCTCTATGAAATCATCATCTGCTCCTAGATGATCTTCACCTTCTCCATCATAACCTGAACCATCTCTGGTTTTACATGTGCGGACTACATCACTATCCACAAAGGATATCTGAAACATGGCCAGCTGCTGTCTTGCCTCTCCTAATATCTGAATGCCTGATCCCCTACTAAGAGAATTTGTTACAATGTTCCCCTTCCTAGGAGTATGGACTCTCTCGAAGTCATATTCCTTGAGTTACTCAATCCATTGCTGCTATCTCAGGTTTAGGTCCTTCTGAGAGAAGGTACACCCGAGATTGTTGATATTAGAATAAACCGTAAATCGTTCGTTGAACGAACAATGGTGAGGCTAGCCAATTGTAAGAACTCATCTCCACCCTTCTTCATCTATGTTCTACAAGAGTTTATAAGATTTATTCTCTTCCTTAAAGAGAAATCTGGTCTCATCCCCTGGATGAACCACGTTCATTGCCTAATACTGTCAATCCTGAAATGAATTGTACTATTTCATGGCATAGATGACATATTAAGGCCTCGATGCTACTACAAAGAGATCCAACCGTTACTCTCGCCTCTAAGGGTTGAGTCACACTGTCGGCATCAGTGTGTGGTTTCTGGGTCTCTTCCAGTAGGAGTCTTGCAAGTGAGGGTAAATTCAACAGTTTTAACTAGAACATCTTAGTATTAACCATACAAAAAAGATAGGAAAGTAGACGTCAAAAAGATAAGTGTCTTTTATTACTGCAGATCGAAGTAAAAAAGACACAAAGCAAAGACAACAACAACACGGAAACTATAATCACCAAGAACAAAGGCCTCCATGCTTGGAACTAGTCTCGCTCTTATCCCCATGCTTCTGGAGCTCCATAGTCATATGATTGAGCTTCCTGAATTTGTGCTCTCCCATATCCACCCATTCCCTACGGCCGGGGTGGACCTACTGCTGGTGGTGGTGGTGACACCTCGAAGCGTCGTACACCACCAGTTGTACGACCAACTCCTCTACCCTAGTCTGGTAGGTTCCTCCACTGCCTGCTGCTCATTTGCTGGATAGGTCAGGCTGTCTCTACCCAAGTGATCCTGCTTGGCGCATGCATAGTACTTCTTACTCCTCGTATGGATGGCTCTGTTTCATGTGCCTTGCATAGCCAAACCTGTATTCTGAGGTCGCCCACCTGTTGGCCTAGTCTGGTTGGACTTCTGTTTCATCTGACTACTACCGGCTGTAGAAGACTCCACTACGGTCGGAAAACCCTGCGTCAAGGGAAGCAGCTCTTGAGCACGCTCAGAGTGTAGAGTCGCTGATATAAACTCTATCTTGAAAAAATTATCAAAGATTCCCCAGGTGAAGGTCGTCTCATCCCAAAACTGGAGCATCCAGCTCCACCACCTCTCAGCTACTCCCTAAAAGAGACTAACAGCTAGGTACACCATCAAGTTAGTGGGTGTCCCAACTGCATGGAAAGCTCATGCTACAAACTCTAGCCGTCTGAAAATCGGACTCACCTCGAAACCTAAAAGGCCATTGTCGCTGGAACTCGTGCATTGAGGTCATGTGGAATGCACTCTCCATTGGTGTCTCAACTGGAAGAGGGCCTTGTAATGAGTCCTCGCTACTCAGTGGAACATCATCGCGCTCTCCACTCAGTAACCACACTGACTGACTGGGTGAAGGCATCCTGAAAGAAACAGATGTGATGCATTCAAAAGACTATACCTGGTGAGCTGACCTAGTTTGAGCTGATTTAAAAGAAACATTTGAAAACAAACACGCAATCAGTGTTTTCATGCACTGAGTCAGAAATTAGAAGTCATGGTCCTAGTGTATGGATATGTCGGCTTCCCGCACCAACACTAGACTCCCTGAATAGAAAACCACAATTTGTACCCTTAACAATATTTCTTCATAGAAAGAAAATATCAGAGTCCTAAGTTCTGCTGTAGAACCGAATCCTCTGATACCAATTTGTCATGACCCGTCCCCCAGGGCCCTTATCATGACTACCCCAAGCCTTCCTTCTATAGGCCAGGTGCTGGCGACTAGCACCAAAGGCAGCTCTCCCAAATAAATGGGAAGGCATTGCCTTTATAAAACGTAAACACACACAACCAGAGAACAAGCAGAAGAAAACACAATGTAAAGCAGTTACAAGAGTGCTGAAAGTACAAAGGGGCTGGAAATACAAGCCCAACAGAAAGGTATAGCTTCAAAAGAATGAAAGTACAACAGAAAATACAAGCAAATGAGTAGTGAAGCATCTCCTGGATCATCCTCCGGGTTCCTACCTGATGGTAGGAATAGATGTCCTACTCAGTACTCTACCTCTATCGGTCTGATCTGTGTGTCGTAATGCTGAGTGTCCACCTCCGGGTACCATCCCTTCCTCGTACACTCGGCCTCGGTCAGTGTTGTTCGTCATTTGGATCCAACACAATGAGGTGCGGGCATAGCCCTTTTAGGGGTTAGTATAACGATACTCAGTAGGGACCATGATACCCTCAAGACCTTATTAAATCCAACAAGGATAAACCACAAAGAAAGATCTCAATAGATAAACTTTACATAGGTATATGATCATATATATACCTATGTTATCAAGTATCATATCTCAATCATGAGGATAAACACAAAGATCATTGAATCAGCTCAAACTAGGATTTTTATTCATGATTTCAAAAACAAGGCAGCTGGAGAACTCCTCCTATGTCAAGAACAATAGTCTTGTCATGACTCGGATGTGCTACTCACTATCTTAGACTATTGAGGTACTCCTCCTCTGTCTAGTACCACAGTTATGTCGCCCCAACACAGTAGCGATTCCCAGCCATGGGTCTTCTGCTACAACCAAACACACCCCCTCATAGCCTACAAAGTAACTACTTCTGTCGAGTACCGCGGGTCTACCGCCACAACACATTAGCGCTCCTCCGCCATTGGTCTGCCACCCCAACACAGTAGTGCTCCCCACTGGGCTAGTCAAGTCACTCTGAATCGAATCAGACAAGCAGTCATTAGGTCTCAGCGATCTACAAGGTCTCAGTACTCCGTACGCCCGTCTCTAGGAGGATCCACTCCTCAAGCTACTGGTCGATACTTCCATGTGACACATAATCTCTCATGAAGTATCTCATGGGACCACCTCGTCATAGAGGTATCAACGCAATAGATGGTGCGTCAATCGGATGCCCGATCTGTGAGTTATTATCATTTCCGTTCCAGGAGCCCAGTTGGTTTCATGTACGAACCAACCCAACCGTATCTCAACTATACCTCGAACTACCATGGGGTATACTCAAAGGAACCATTTCTCATTGAGATTACCAACATCGCTGATGGACTTCAGGTCTGAGAGTTATTGGCTATTTAGTTCCAGGGGCCCAGTTGGTTTTTAAGCTAAAACCAACCCGACCATATCTTAACTATACCCCGAACTCCCAGGAGGTATACTCAAAGGAACCATTTTCAATGAGATTATCAACACTGCTGACGGTTCATCAAACAGACATCCGGTTTGAGAGTTATTGGCTTTTCCATTCCAGGGGCCCGGTTGGATTTTGGTTACAATCCGACCCAGCCATACTCCAACTGCATCAATGCATTGAATGGAGTATGCCAAAAGAACCGTCTCATCAAATGAAATCCAATGTAGTTGATGACACATCAATCGTACATCCGGTCCTTAAGATATAAGTGTTTCCTCTTTGAGGGCCTGGTTGGTTTTGGGTTCAAACCAACCCATCCATACACAAAATTCGTCGGAACCTTGAGTGTAATATACCAAAACGACCATCTCGATCCAAGGAATCATATGAAACAGACGGTGCATTGATTGGAGGTCCGTAGCTCATGTTTTGAGCATAAAAATGAATCTAGTCTGAAAAATGTGGTCTGGGCCCGGTCCGACCCAGCCCTACCCGCCCTGGGTCTGCCCGAACCGGGTCGACCCGACTCAGGTCCGGGTCCAGCCCAGTGGGGCGCGGCCTGGCCCGGCTGGTGCGGCCCAGCCCCACCGGCGTGGTCCGGCCCGCGTTGCCCACCCTGGCATGGCCGGTGGGTGCATAGGCTCTGCCAACTGGCCAAGCGTGGACCCCCCCCCCCCACCCCCCGCTATTTGGAACCGGCGCCTCCAGCTGGCACCACCCCCGGTTGTCCCGGATCCCATGTGGCGGTGGGATCCTCCATGTCGCCGCCGCCGCTATCCCCATGGAGGATCATCTCCAGCAGTGCGTTGGGGCGCCGCTGCCTCCAGGCGGCGAGCCGGAGCCGGCCACCGCCTCCGGTCGTCAGCGCTGCCATGCCGGTGACCCGCGCCTCCACAAGGTTCCGCAGGCCCCCGGAGTCGCTTCAGTGGTCCGTTTTACCTTCCTTCTGCGTCAGCGGTCATCTTAGGTCCCCAAAATTACTGCGAAGGCTCCAATTTTCTGTTGCGGCCCTATCTCATCGTCACCCATCAATCCACGCATAAGGAATAAGATGGTGGTGGGTTCAGACTTGTTCGTTAGTCCGTACCCACCGTGTTAATAGTTTTAATAATCACCTGGAAAAATAATCCTCCGTACTTGAGGGTATAAATCACATAAATGTAAATATACAAAATCCCCCTACAATTTCTCCACAAATAACTATTCCCAACCCGCAAAAGAAAACATCCGCAGATCAACTTGATAATGAGTTGATCCGAGTTCTTTGTTTTAGAAGGGAAGAGCATGGGAATAAAAACATACTCAAATTAAACCACACCTAAAAAACGATCGCGGTAGCCGAGAGTCGCGGAATACGACATCGTGGAAAGTGGATTCATTGATGACGTCAGAGTGCGCCCGAGGAGGAAACGACGTCTCCTCACTTGTTGCGGAGATGAAGAAGGAAGGCACGTCATCTTTGGCGTTCCTTGCGGGTGGCTTCTTCTCCTTTGGCTAGGCCGATGATCGAAGGTGAATATGAAGTTCCTCAATGGTTCTTCATTGGAAGAATGTTGTTCTTTCTTTGAGAGAAGGACACTCTTCTCTAATTCTCAAGAGCTCCCCAAAGTTCCAACTGAACCAAAGCCATAATAAAGTAATATCTATGCTATTAGTTTATTCACATAATCCATTCAAATTCAAACAAAATTAATTAATTAATTGAAAAGATTCAATTCATTAATTAAAGTGTGTGTCGGATAAAATTAATGGAGAGGGGAAGGTGAAGAGATTTCATAAATAAGGGGGTTTGAAGAATTAAACAAGGGAGTTTACAACTTAATGAAGGGGGTTTAAGGAGTTTATGGGAAGGTGAAAGGTTGGGGCTCGTGTGTGACCCACCTTTCAAATGTCCACACATGTGAAGTTGGATGGTTGTGGTCCCCACCATCAACTTCCCATGGGAGGGATTAACTTCCAATGTTATAAAATAAAATTTTTCTAACAATTTTATTTATTTTAAAATAATTCCCCAAATATTAATTCTCATCCCGCTTAAAACGCAACTGAGGTAAAGGTCCTCTTAAGAAATTACCGACATTGCGAGTTCATCGGTGCCCTCAGATTTCAATTCTGAGAAACGGTTCAAAAGATAGAAAAACCTGCTCATTCGTTTACTGAACGTACCTAAGCTAAACATCTGAAATTGATTCCGGGCACACCGGGCCTCAGAATCATGTTCCGTCAGAAGCCACAATATCATAATTTTCCAAGATATTTAAGAAAAAAAATTTACTTGAAATTTCAATGTATTTAAAAATTATCATATATATATATATTACACTCATAATATTTCCCATCAATAAAATATGGCGGTGGAAAATGAATTTTCTTACAATGTGGTGATGGTAAACTATACATACAGACAAGCGATACATTCACTTGTTGTGTTGTGGGGAAGATGGTATATCATAGTTTTTTAATAATCATAATAACATATAAAACAATTTATGATATTTAATTTTTTTAATTTATGATAAATATAATATATTTATAGGTGCTAAGGATTAGTAGAAATAGAAATTGATCAGTGAGTGCGATTACATATTCATCAAAAAACATCCATTATATATCTATTAACAGGCTCCATACATGATCTTTTGTGAATAAAAATACCTCTAAAATGTCTGTAGGTAAATTTATATGATAATTTTTAATATTTTGGTCTATTTTTAAATCTCAATGTGAAGTCATGAATTGAGGTACGAGGTTCCCATTTAGAATTTAGACGAGGAGAACTTTTTGTAATTTATCAATATATTAATTTATAAAAAAATAAATTTCAATTTAAATTCCACAAATAGTATATTAATTAGAATATAATAAACTACAGATTTTTAATCCTATAAAAAATCGATTTTATACATTTTTTGGTGCTATTTTAAACCTTATCGTTTTAATAAACCCTTAGTTAAGTCATTTTATTTTAAATTATAATAATTTTTTAAATATTAAAACATTTTAATTATTACATAGATGGTGTACATTGTAAATAAATTTCCAATATATAATATTTTAGATCTTATAATAATAAATAAATATTTTTTAAATATTTTTATTATATTAAAAAATTAATAAAATAGTTTTCATAAAATATCATTACGATCAATTTTTAAAATTTTCAATATATTGACATTAAGTAAATCAAAAAAGTAAGATAACATATAAAATCATTTTATACACCCCTAATATGACATAGTATCATAAAATATTCCTAATACTTCTTAATTAATTAAAATTATATTTATTTTAAAATCCTTAATATCAATTATTTTACTTTTCAATTATTTGAATAATTACCCCAACATAATTATTTATTTATTGAAGGAAATTATTTAAATTATAAATATTTTAAATGAATAACCATGATTTAGAAAAATATTTCAAATTTATACATAACTTTTATAGTAAAGAATATATTTACTTTAACACTATATTACTGATATTATGCTTATGAAAAATAAGAGAATGACATGTTTGACTTTTCATTAAATTAAATAGTAGAAGGGTCATAATCATATTCAGGTGGCTAAAAATGGTCACTAATTTGACAATTGGATGATTATGGTTAATATATAATAATAAAAAGATTTAGGCATATGATTGTTTCTTTTAATTATTCTTATCATTTTAATTAAAATGATTTTATTGACTTGTCAATTTCCCACACAAGCATTACATTAGTGTTGCGTAAGCATTAAAGGTAATTATTTCAAATATAAAAATTAAAAAAAATTAAAATCATAAATATAAATATATTAAGATCAATATATTCTTTTATATTATTTTTTAACTAATTTCTATCCCAATGAAGACACATAAAAGATGTTTGGGACAAAAAATGGTTAATTTATTATTTTCATTGATTTAAATATTATAAAAGTTATTTTCATATATAAGTGTCCATTAAACCACTCAATTTAGATCATTAGGTTTTAAGGATAAAATTCCCCTTATCTGATAAAAGTTTGGTATGTTTTAGGATCATTTTATAGTTCCTATCAATTTATTTTTAACCTAAATTACTCTATTTACCGTTTATCATTACAACAATATTTTGGAAATGTTACTGTTCATACTGACCAAAAATAAAAGGGGCCCATTTCACAATTTTTAAAATTTCAAAAACTTATAAGGAATCAGTTTTTCAAAATTCAAATAACAAAATTTTTAGAATTTAAATTAAAATAAAACTGTAAAAACATAGTGAAAAAATTCATTTTGAAAAAATTAATTTTTAAATAAAAATGTCCTTATATATTATTCCTGAATGAAACATACTTCATAATATATAATAGTGTAATATTAAATTAAACATGACTAATTAAATATTAAATCTATTATAAAACATAATTTCATTTTAAAACACTTTAAATAAAATACTATTTTAAATTAAAATTTGTATTTTTTAACTACTAATTAGAAAATATTACTGTTTATAAAATTATAAAAATTTCATAATAAGAAATATTTGATATGATGATCTAAAAATTAAATTTAATTACAAAAAATACCATTTATAAAATTTCTAAAAAAATATTTATATTTTTTTATATAAAAAGCGATAAAATTCATTTTTTTAAAAGAATGTGTATTTAATGAATAAAATTACTTTACTAAAAATATATTATTTATTATAAATGAATTAAAACATTATAAATATGTATGACAATTATATATATTTTAAATTTCTATTAATACTACTAGTTCCCTCCAATTTATCTACATAGTTATAATGATCACATTTAAATAATATTATTTTTTTGTTTGTTTAAGTTTAGTGTTGTTTATCTTTGACATTGTCAAAAATATTATTTCCCATTGAAATATTTAAATACTAACTATGTGAAAATCAAAAATATATGATAATTATGTGTGTGACCTTTTTTGAATTTTCTTTAATAAAAATTATATAAATGTGACTACTCAGGAAAATTAAATCAAAATCGCATATAATTGAATTTGGGAATGATATGATCCAATTCCTTCCAAAAAATAAAATAAATTCAAGTTTTGGGTTGATTTCGATACCATATGTTATAGTTTTAACCTAGGTTTCCTCATTTTACCCATTTTACTCTAGCTGAGGAGACAAATAATTACGTTGAGTACTATTTGTAATGTCAAAAAATAAAAGTGATCTATTTACCAAATTCAAACATCATGATTCAAAATATGGTATCCATTCTTACTATTCAATAGATTGAATACACGGAAATAATTTTTCATATAAATTTTTAATAATAAATGATAAATAATTTTTTTTAAATTTCATTTTAAGCATTGATGATAATCATTTATGAAAATCAAGAAATTTAAATTCAATTAATGTGATTATTATAAATAAAATGGATATTATTTCAATTCAATACGATGAATAAAATATAACTAGACATTTTAATTAATATATTTAGACAAAAGAAATGAAAAAAATTAAAAAAAATTAAATTTAACTATTAACATTAAAAATAATCATTTGGGGAAAATACCATTATTCCACCCTAAGGTAATATTAATATTAATATTTAAAAAATTCTTTTCATTTTATACAATAATTTTTCAAAATTTTTAATAAAAAAGTATTATTCGAAGAAAATTTTTAATAAAAATATATTTTTATGAAAATCAAATTTTGAAACATAAAATGACTTCACTAAAAAAATAATTTCTTATTTCTTATTTATTAATATAAAAGATTTTTTTATTATAAATATAAAATAATTATTGTTTATGTTAGTCCTATTATTACATTTCCATTTAAAGGATTAGTTATAATTTTATCATTTATATAATAATATTTTTATTATATATCATAATTTGTTCGTAGATTGTAGTTATATGTTAAGAAATTTAGTGATATTATAATTTTTTAAAAAATACTTTTAGGATTTTACATCCCCTTATAAAATGAATTATGGCCCCACAATTTAATATTCATCATCAAATGGTAAGTATTGTAAAAAGAATTTTGGGATACACTCATCATATAAAGGGAAAATAAAAATTCCTTTGAGAAGGGGAAGTGAGAAACAAAAAGGATACCCAAAATATCATATTAGTGGACCCTAAGAGAATTATAAAATTATTATTACATTAAAATATAAATATGGAGGTGAAAATTAATGTCAAAGTTAAAATAAAGATTAATAATGAACATAATTTTGATAATATTAATAATTAGAAAACCATAAATTAATGTGAGGTGAAAAACCTAAATTCATCAAAACTGATGGTGAATGTACAATTTTTTTTTTCAAGATCCTTTTTATAAATTTGAGGGATTAATTTTATTCAACATAGAGAACATAATAAAATCTACTAACATGATTCATTTCCATTTCATAATCACAATTCCATTCTTTTGTTGTACTTTGAGGAATATCCACCTCATCTCTTATTAAAAGAATTAAATATTGAAGATAATGTTTTCATAATGTAGTAAAATTAACCTATAATGGAACATAATATACATAAAATAATAAAACATAATTTATTCATTATTTAAATATTAAAGAAGACCAAAATTTTTATCACAAGATATCCAATAAAAATAAAAGTGACAAATTAAAATTGAAAACCTCAACAATAACCCCTAAAGGTCAACTAAATCTATTATTTAATAATTTAAACTTAAAGATACTGCAAATTATATCATACCAAATTAAAAACTATTAAATGAGAAAGATTATATCCTATAATTATCCCCAAATAATACAATGTAGCTCATAGTGACACATACTTAACATGTGAATACCTTGATCAATTATTCTCTTAAAACATTCTTTTAAACAGAATCACTATATGATGTCAATAAAAATATATATTATTAAAATATAAATATAATACATATCAATTACATAAAAATTAATGAATATTTAATATATCCAATTAATCCATAAATGTAATCAAATTCAGTAAAGATCACCAAAATCACTTTGTCGTCAAATCATAGACCAATTTCAATATTACCAATACTATCCAATTTACTTAATAAATGCCTAAAATATCACTATCAAATATAAAAATTATTATGTAAATATATTATACATACTAACGATTATATTTCAAATAATTCTTTGTTCTAAAAAAATATCAACGAATGACTAGAAATCGTTTCTTGGTCATGGGTAATATTTGACCTATGTTTCAAAATCCATAAAATAAAAATTACTATGAAACAATAAAAATATGTTTCATGATTCTTTTTAATATAATATCATTGGAATAAAAATTATAAAAAAAATTCTGTACTCATAATATATATACACATCATCTGTTCAGCTTGACTGTTGTAAAAATACATGTACTTACCTGGTTAAAAAGTTCACCCATGCATTACTATACTGACCGGAATAATGACCTTGTTCCCTACACATAATAAATTGAAATATCAATTTTATGTTATGATAAATTTCACATCCCTCTATTGTAATATTAATTTTTACTTTAAAATGACATGCTCTATACCCTTCTTTTAACACATAAAACAACTTCTCGGTCCTTTGAGACATTTCCTTAACTCCTTCTTCCCAAATACAGGATATGTAGGAAAGTGTAATTTCTTCCCTCCATAATCTTCATGAAAATATATTTTTGAATTATTAATAAATTAAGGAAACTCACTCATGTTGTGATAGTTATTTATATTATAAGACATATGACTAGGCATAATCACAATGTTTAACCATATATCTCCCATTTTATTTTGTTTCTCATAAGTAATATCATTCCATTGTCTATCAATTTCAATAGTAACTTTATTCATTATTGTTAAATACAATGAATAAAACAAAAAATAAACGTAATATCAATTATAATCATAGTAGATACCATATAATCTATAAAATTATTTATAGGATATCTAAATCATGACTCATTATATTCAATGTAAGGCACATCATATTTATCCTAGGCCATTCATTGTCATCATATAATCAAATATTTCATAATAGTTCAAAATTAAATCATGAGTTAACCTAGTAATAAACCTCAGTAGTGTAAAACACGGTGCATAAAATATGCACCGTCATGATGCACTTGAATAATGGTTGAGATATACAAGACCATATTATTTAGGTTCATTACCCCAATATGAATCTCTTAAAAAACAACATCCACTTGTATTATATATTGAGGGATGTGTCGCTAAGAAAATGACATAATCATTAACTTAAAAAAATATTAGGTTGTTGTGATATACTTATAATTTCTCTCAATTTCCATCATAGGGTTATTTTCACTAATCTTTGTTTTCGTAAATATTTTTCAAAAGGGTTCTATTAAACATTCTCTAAAACAAAATGTTACAACCCCAAATATAGGAACCCAACATTAGAAGTTTTTCTATTTTTATATAATAGAAGTAATCTCATCATAAAGGGATGATTAGATTAGTAGTATTGATGAAATAGATACAAACATGTTTCTTATATTACATTTGGAATAAGATACAACAATATATTGTAATAAAAAAATAATCCTTGAAAACATTCAAATATTACTAATTCATTTCCAGTTGAAAGGAAGAAAAATAAGGTTGATCTCAAATAATCAATAATGGTAATTTATGGTTGAATCAATTAAGTGTAAATAAAGAATAATCAATGTGAAATGGAAAATAACTAAAAATAATTTCAATTTAATAAATTACATGAGAACTAAATGTATCCAATTTATATTATTAATTAAAGATTACCATAGATAAAAATAAATGAATTATCAATAAAGGAAATGTATATTGTTTATTTTCATTATATCATAAATCATGATATCTTTAACACTAATGAATTACACTTAGAAAAATTAATCTATGGATTGGAGTTAACCAAAAATATATTAATATGGTTTAGAAACTAGTTTGTCTTATGAGTTATGTTGATGCATCAAGGGAATCTCTATAACTAGGCCCTCTTAATTATTGCATATCCATTGCATACCTCAAATTTTTAATGATGAATTTTATTCCTAAAATATATTCATTATTAATATTATCCATATTTATTAAATAGTATAAAATATATATATATTTTCTATTATAAAAAAATAAAATTCCTGATAAATCACCATATTATGAAAGGGAATTCAGTTTATGAAATAAGAAAATCCATGATTAAAATTATATACATATTTATAAAAATGTAATTAACATTGAAATATGGAAACAAGAAAATGAATAACTCAAGAGAGAGTTAATAATATCAAAATTAATAAGATATAAAATGGGATAATCAATTCATAAAAAGTATTGGTTTTGTAATAAATTCTTGTCTTTTACAGAATAAAAAACTATTTTAAAACATTAAAAGTATTTTTTCAAAAAATATTTTTTTTAATCAATATATATGTTTTAGAAGAAGTTAAATAATAAAATATTTTTATGGTAGTGGGAATGTATGTCCACAACACACTTTTGATAAAAAAATTATTAAAATATATTTTCAAAAAATATTATAAATATTCCATGAAAACCTTGTAAAAAACCAAGGATAACATAAAATTTCCATAATAAATCACTTGAGTAATAAAAGTGACGTTTTAAAAAAAATTAAAAAATATAAATATTAAAGAAAAATTTGCCTTGCAAAAAAGTTAAATTAGATTCGATTTTCATACAAAATTTTATTTTATTGATTGATGTATAAAATAGAGAAAAGGTTGAAAAAAATTAAAGAAATTATTAAATATACATAATATTTAAAAATAGATGAATTTTATGAAGGATATATTATAATATTCCTTCAATAAATGATACATAAAATCCTTGAAAATCGAGAATGTAAAATAAATTCATAATTATTTGGTAACATTGTAATTATATCACTGGGAACATGTAAACGTGAATTAAAAAGTTTTTCATCATTAAAAATTATATATTCATGTAAAATACATCGATGGGGTTGTATATACATCATATAAAATTAAATAAGTCCATAATTCACAATATGTATCAATTATGTGTAAATTAAAATAAAATACCTTAATAAGGTTGTATTATTGTATTGAGAATTAATAAATAATGATATCCAAAAAATTTGGAAATGAAATAAATTACAATCCTAGGTCATTTCACACTTAATTGTGGAATAAAATAGTTAGTGAAGTAAATTTATAAACAAATTAATGGAAATTTAGTTATTAAATCACTTACCTCGCACATCCACTTAGTTGAAAAAGATTAAACCGACTTTATAATGGTTTTAAACATTTTATTAATTTTTATATTAAATATTTTCAAATTTATAATATCATATATTATGAATTTATAATATCTTATCTCCCAATCATCCACAATCACGAAATATTATTTTTGATTCACGTGTAAATTGATGAGTTTCATCATATGTGATTCATCATAGATATTCCAGATATTTTTTTATTTTTTAAAGTTTTACTATCTTCTTAATTATATTAATGTTATAAATATCATAATTATCCAGTAGAACCATTTTTATATTCATTATTGTAATATGAATATGGAAAATTACTTACATCACTTCATGGAGATGATAAAATATATATACACACGAGCGAAATTATCATTTTTAGATGTTGAATACGTTATTAAAAAGGAGTTATATTGAATTTCATAAATAAATATTACATTATAAATAACACATATATACTTTAAATCTATCATTATTACCACCTAATTAAAGTTTAAATGAAAAAATGAATCAGATCACTTCATGGAGGTGGCAGTACACATGAATGCATGAGAGACAATATCATGTTCAATGGATTGAAAACTGTGAAAGTAGATATGATATTATAATTAAATAATAATATTTATTTCATAAATTTCATTCAAGGACAATAAACCCATCATAAAATCCATCAATGAAATGCAGTGATGGAAACTGAGGTTTCTTGCTAGGTGGTGGTGGTAGTTCATACGTACGCTTGAGAGATACTTTCACTTACTATTTTATGGAAAAGGTAAATAATGGCACTAAAATAATTATAATAAAATTTTAGTGTATTTTGGAAAAACAATTAATTATTTAATGATGAATATCACATATTCAGATGAGGTATATACAGATATATTTATTTAGAGAGAGAGTGTAAGATGATTACCACTTCTTAAGTAAGACTCCTCTTGATTTATTCTTAAGGAAATTTATAATTGTATATTAATAACTTCCACACCCCAAATTTATCTATTGGGAATTTCATAATACATTTTTTTTTGGTTTTAGTTGTGATATATGTCTCAATGTGGTGTTAAGAAGAGAAAAGAGGGGTGTCCTTTATTAATGGAGGGAAGATATATTCTTAAAAATTTTCAAAAAAAATATATTCTAAAGTCTCATTCATGTAAAATTAATTATAAAATGAAATGTAATAAAAGATAAAAGGTTATCATTTTAAAATTTCCATCCAATAAAATTTAAATATGTTTATATGTCATTTAAAATATTATCTTTTAGTTTAACCCCTTCATTAACAATTTTTAATATTAATTTTAGTTACAACTTTTTCAATATTTATGGATTTTTAAATTAATTATAGGGTAAATATTTTGTATAAATTTTATATTTATTTAATTCAAGAACATATATTATCCCCTTGACCACCTTATGTTTTTATGAATTTAAAATAATTTAACAAAATATTTTTGACATGAAATATGAATAATTTCATTTTTAGACAATTAATTTAATTTGAAATATCTAATAGGTGGAAACCGATTTATTTCGATACATATAGTTTAAACAAAAATTAAACATTACAATTACACAAAAAATATTCGGAACACCATAATTAATTAGAAAAATTACTTTTGATTATTTGAAGACATTTACAATGTTTTTTTACTTCATCTACTAGAATGATGTCAAAACTATGTACGAAATAATGGTAATTATATAAATGAAATAAATTTTAAAACAATTAAAATAATAAAAATAAATTAATCATCAATTAAGAAAAAACTTATACTCTTCAATAAAATATTAATATCCCTATTTACCATGACTAGTATTCATTATCACCAAAAAGGCAACTATTTTCAAATGTGAACCAATTAATTCTAAATGTGGTATAAATTTGTTAGGATTCAATCACTTAAAAAATTAATTTTAATATATGTGCATTAAAAAGGATCAAAAACAGTTTTTAGAAAAGTATGTTATTATGCATAAACAAATTAACTTATATTAGAGTAATGAAAATTGTCAATTTAAATATCATTAATTAGATAATTATAAATAAATTGGATTATGTGTTTCTTTAATAAAAATAAGAAATTTAATAGTACTTTTAATTCACATTAAATAATGAAATGAAAGGAAACTGTTGGAAAATCTGAATTGTTTACTATTCACTGAAAATCATTCATTTTAGAAATATCCTAAAATTTAACCTTAATTAAATTATATTTTTTTCTTCAATAAATTATTTCCATTTTGTAAATTTTAAATTATAAATTATTCCTAAATTAGTTATAATTTGAAATAAAAAAATGTTATAAAAATCACATTTGTAGAAAATGGATTTTTAAAGCATTAAATAACGTCACTACACAAAGAGAAATTATTTAATATGAGTTAATAATTAAATTTATATTGAGTAAATTATATATATATATATATATATCATTATGAGGTTACTTATATTCAAATATAGCAATTCAACGGTCAGTTTTTAACATTGACATTTAAATAATAATATTTTTATAGTATATCATAATCCACTTAATGCATTGGCTTTCATGTTAAGAAATAAATAATAATAATTATTCATTAGAATTTTATTTCCATTTTGTTACAATATACTAAAATTTTGATAATTTTTAATTTTTTAAAAATAATGTATAAAAAATTTTAAATTTAAATTTATTTGATTAATCGTGAAATGTTAAAAGGGGTGATTTTTAAAGAAAAATGAATAATAAAATGAGAAAAATCATTCCAGTGTAATTTTTCAAATTATATTCCTTTAATACATTTTTAATAAATGAAAAATATAGATGAAAATAGCAATTTTTAAAATAGTAAGAAGTAATCACATTGCAAAGAATGTATTTTACATTGAAAAAACCTTAAAAACTGTTTAAGAATAGATAAAGACATCTATAAAAAATAATGAATGTATATATAGATGAGAATTATTCATGAATAAAAAGATTAGATAAGTACACCTCTACATTCAAACAACTTTTTAGTTGAAGTGTGAAACAAAGATTGGGAAAATGGTATGAATACATGTAAACAATATGATTAACTGAAAGAGAAGAAAACTAGATGATTTATAGAGAGAATGAACATATTGTTTTCTTATATGGAAAATAAAATATAAAAATATCAACATAAAAATTATATATGTAAAAACACTATTACATATTAGGTAACATTTTAATAAAAACCCCATAAAAGGGATATCCATTAATGAATTTGAAGTACTGTAAATTTACATAAAATTAGGGTAAAATGATATCGATCATAATTATATACATCAATTAAAAAGTGATAATGTTATTAATATATAAATTAATGAAAATTGAGATCATTCATTATTATAATTGAAATTGAATTCCCTGGAATTGATTTACTCTCTTTTATTAATTCACGCCTTCTCAACATGGATTCCTTCTGGAAGAAGGATTTATGATTCCTCAATGGAAACTGATGATATCACAGCTTGAGATTCTCATATTTTTATAAGGAATTTTATCTCTCTTCTATTTTTCATTATACTCAACCCTGAGTATAGTTATTGTTAGATGAAACCCAGATCATAACAGGCATTACACACAATACCAAGTATAATTGAAACACGACATACAATTAAAGTGTTATCATTTAATATTATAGGTATCAAAAATCCATTTGAATAATGTGTATGATAATATTATCTAAATTATGAAAATATATGGTAAATAAAGGTACATAAAATTAATTCTTTTATGACCAATTAGTTATAAATGGGAAAAACTATTTGAAAATAAAGAAAATCTTCTAATGAAATTTTTTTTATGAAATAAAAAATTACCTTGATTAATTAAAAAAATAAGTTTCTATAATTATTATAATTACATTAATATATTATATATTTAATACATTTGTTGAAATTTATCTAAAGTGTTTTCTAGTAAATTGATAAGAAAAAATCAAATATTTTAGTTAAAAACACGTATTTTTCTTAAAAAAATTATCTCCATTTGCGAACATATATAAAATTGATTTTAACCACTTTGATAATATTTATTTGAAAAAATAAGATTTATTTATGAAATTAAAACATCAAAATTATATTTTTTATGTATCTTTGAAAATATTTTTACAAGATAAATTTTTTGAAGAATATTATAAACACTGGTTTTAATTAAGAATATTCACTTATTTTTAGGAATATAAGAACATATTTTTTATATATCGGTCTAATCTAAATAATAGTTAAATTATATATCTCTTAATATAATTTAGTTAATTTTAATAATTAGTTATTGAATATTGATACAAAAACATTTTATATTTTTGAACATTTTCACTTTGGAATATTACTTTCTAATTGTCTCCGCTTGATTAATTTAAAATATTAATTTTATACATTTGTTAATAGGATTTAAGTTTTTTACCAAATTGGAATCATAATAATTTATAATTTGAAATAATTTTATGTAAAATTTTTATTAATATGAAAATTAAAAGTGCTAAAAACTAAATTGGGTGGTTAACATGAAAATGGGTTTTCTTGGGTGGGTTGAATGTTAATATTATAAGATAAGGGTTAAAATGAATATTAAACATTCCAAATAATTATTATGATGAAATATTTCAATATTTACCTTTAAAATTTCTAATATATGGAAATCACGTTGAGTTTTCTTGGGAATGACTCTATTGTTTGGGATTCTTTAGGGAAATTTCCAAGAAGTTTCCAATTGGGTTCCTTTCTCTCACATATAAAACACCAACAACACCATTAGATTATTTATATATATTAAGCCATATGTTTCATAAAACCCCTTTGAAATACCTCCCCATGTCCTTATCATTTTTTTAGTTTCCACTTATCCCAATAGTCCAACCCTATAGTCCTTAATTAGAGATCCAGAGGGGGTGTTTCTAAGTGAAGGTAGTCGTTTTCATGAATATCATGTTTATTTCTTTGTTTTCTAGATTAAATTATATATAAAAGTAATATATAATAAAAATAGTATCTAATTTTTACTTATATTCTATTATATTAATGTGATATCCTATATTGTAATCTACTTCCATCAAATGGAAAACAATGTCATCGATATTTTGTATAGAGGACTACCACCTTGAGAAACAATGTATTTTGTTTTCTTTCACCACGATTAATGTATGGTTATTATTAGGGATTTAAAATATGTATATATTATCTATGAAATCATTATACTTCTTTAGTTTTTAAATCATAAAAACCTTCTCACTATCTATTCAGTGGGGGGTACAACAATGTTATTTGTGTGTATAACAGACTACCGCCTCATGAAGTAACATGATTGGATTTAACATTACCATTATATATATGGTATTAAGGATATATTTTATGAATATAATTAATATATATGGCATCACAGTTATTCTAGAATGGTATTATGTTATATTCTTCTTCTTTTCAGTCCATCGATAAAATGGAAATAATGTACATGCATACGTATTGCCTACCCTCTCCATGAATGATGTATTTAATTTTCTTCCAATTTCATTTATGATTTGATTTAAGTAAATATATATTTAATATTTATGATATTTATATCACACATTAAATTTTGGATAATATTGAATCATTATCAATGTAATATGACAAAAAAATAACAAATCAAAACATACATTTATAATAAAGAAGTTATTTCCCAGAATATGAATTTAACATGTAATTGTAAATTAATGACTAATAGAATTTCCTAAATAAATCATATATATTATGAAATATAAAATTAATGGTCAATAATTTTGTTATTATTAAAATATTATTTTTTAAAAATGATATTTGAAGGGGTACAAATGAAGTCGATACTTTAGGTAAGGGATTTACATATCAATTTTATTTTAAACGAGACACAAGAAAAATTCACTATGTGATTATTTTATTTGGTGTATATACAACCCCTAAATTTGTTTTATGATTCATGTAATTAAAGTTATTTAGATTTACCTATCTACCTGAGGAAATCTCTTTCATTCAGGTCACAATTCAAATGTTTCTAATAAGGTAACAAAGAATATTTTTTGAAATTTCCTTTTTGGGGACCTCACTTATATTATGTTCATATATTCTTAAATGAGGGGTATATACGTCATATTTTAAATTTAAAAAAATTAATATAATTATTTTAATGATATTATAACCTTCATTTACTGTTATTATTTCATTGGGATTATGATTCTAGGTTTCTAATGCCCTAAGAGTTTTATGTTACAATCTAATCATTTATCACGATTGATTATGATTATGGAGCAAATAATTGAATATTATGATATATATCACGAGAAACTCATTCATTTTTTTCTCCAATGGTATGTTCATGAGAATAAAAGTTTTCCATTTACTTCCCTATCTTTTTATACTCAGGAGATCAGAAGAATGATAGAGAGAAAATATAAATTTACTTCTCTCATTTATGAAAAAAAAATCATTCAAAAACATTGATATCTAAATATAAATTAAAAAATTATTTTGAATATATTTAAATAACATATTAAATATATTTTTACCATTTTATTATATTTCTCTAATTTTTAATGGAATATTCATGTTGTTTTCAAAACAATCCCTATTTTAATTTTATAAAAAATGTTAATGGAATAAATTTTTTGACATACATGATACGAATGAAATCTCCACTATCTTGAGAATTACTTCATCTGAGGAATAATTAATAATTTATAAATTTTATTTTAAAATAAGTGGAATTTGAAAATGATTTATGTTTTGAAATTTTTTTTTAAAAATATAAATTCTACATTCCTTAAGAAATTATGCATCTGATATTTCCAAATCATTTTTTGTATAAGATCATAAAATTTTAGGTTACTAATTAATTAATTTAGATAATATTGAAATTTAACATAGTTATTCATTATATAGATGATTAATTTTAATTTTGATGAAATTTTTATCAAACCCATTTATTTCTCATGGGTTATTCAATGGTGAATTGAAGAAATATTTATGAAAACAATTTTATTCTCAGTGTTTTTGAAGTGATGATATGATGAATGTTTTATGATATTATGACACAAATAAATATGGTTTTCATTTTGTGACTGGTGGTAACTATATCTCTCCATACTTTATTGGTTAAATATTTTTATCTCATGATATAATTATGGGATATAAGTCAATGAGATCGACCCCCTTTAAGAGATAGGTGCATTTGGATCCACTATTGGAAACAAGTGCATCCTGATCCACAATGGAAAACATGTGATGAGTCATGATTCACTATGTTTATGGTATTTGTAATTAAACATTTCATATATAATTTTTTTAATATATATGATACTTCCACACATTAATGACATGAGTCTATGGTTTATGATTTTTTATGATGATTTATCACACTTATGGGCCATGTTTTTGGAAATGATAATATTTTTTACTATGACTCATCTAACGACCCAACCCAAGATAGGGCTCAAGATATAAATACCCCAAAAACACCTCTATAGGTTAGGGGTGATGACTAGAACCAAATGCATAATAAATCAAGGAGTCCTTTTCCTATGTATATGTACACACACACACGACCAACTTGATGAAAATGTACATAGGGAAAAGGAATGTAAAAGATAAAACCTTCTGTAAAAGTAAAAAAACATGTTTGGACCACTAAAATAATTAATATTATAAAGTAATCCGGAAGGAACAAGGGGGAAAACACTCCTAACTAAAAGGTGTTCTAATCTAAAGGTAAAACTTTGTATATAAAACAATCAAGAAAGCCCTGCTTCTTCAAACCTATCTGTGACCGCCACATGTGGTCCTAGGTCATGAATCTTATGCTCCATGAAATCATAGTCATTCCTATTAGACATCTACAAAATGACTATATATGTGGGAAAAGACTATTCAAGTGTGAGTATAAACACACTCAGTAGTATTTCCCAAAAAAGGGGTAAGAATAGGAAAAAAATACAAGAGGAAGGTATATAAAACAAAAATGAAGAATGTATTGTAAAAGTAAATCTCATACAAATAAGATAAGTGAGGTAAGATCATCTATACATGAGGATCTAGAGAAGAAGATTATATTAAATTCTTGTTGATTCATTGCTACTTCATGTATCAGAGTAGGATCATCCAACCTTAAGAAGCATGACACAGAAAGCGCATGCCATACCTCACATGTTATTTCCTCTCTTAGAAGTAGAGTAAGTTGTACTCAAGGAGTGGGATCTGCAATAAGAGGAATATATATATATATATACATATATGCTCGAACCATAGAAACCCAAATGAGATAAACTAAGGGGGTCTACATCTTAAAGCTTAGATTACTAAAAGAGTCACCAAATGTTCCATGAATAACCACCATAGATAGATAACATCTTACATGCCTATACAAAACTATAAGTTAAAGGGAATCAAATCACCACACCATGAAACTAACCTCTTGGGGTGAAACTGACTTACCTGCAAAATATTAGGTTGCATCACAAGGATGTGTCTTAGTAGGGAAAGAAACCGTCTTACTTTTATGTATAATGTTATGTTGAATTAAAACTCATCACTAATGAATCGACAAACACCACAGACCTGCCTCACTAGATGTGATGCCGTAAAGATAGAACAATTAACGCCACTACCTAGCCTCAATGAAGCACATTCCCTTGTGGGAATGATGAACACAACTTACCATACATGATGGAGGGTAGGCCCAAGAGGGAATGATGAACACCACCTCCCAACCATGCTGGAGGGTAAACTCGTGAAGGAATGATGAACGCCACAACCCAGCCTCATTGGGGGGGTAACCCTGAAAGTCGAAACAGAGGTCACAATATCATTTTATGCCACGTGGGATAGGCTATCCACCTTTAATAATATCTCAAATAAGGATTCACACATCTGAATGGGTCACACCATTATAACCCTCACAGAAAAAAATGCAAGGTAGACTATTAACTTTCTCGAAATGAAGATCTGATGAATAGTTTATAAACCATGACATTATGCTCAAAAGGAATCTAATGGGGCCCATGCCCTGACCATGAATTATAAAAGGTATATTTCATAATCACAATCCCCTCGAAATAATTCACGAGAAGAAAAAATCAGGTTAAAAAATCGGGTTCATAGGGAAAAAGTCATAAATTATAGAAACACATGAAAATAGGACCCTCTAGTTCCTATAACTCGGATTTAAAATTAAATTATTTTGTGATGTATTTAAAAATATGCACAAAGACCAGGTTCACGATACCACTAAAAACGTGTCAATCAGTTGTCCCATTTAAAAGACAAGTTTTACCCAAGATTCCAAATAATAATAAATATTTTGTTATTATTAACTTATGTGTTTTGGGTCACCTGTCTTCAATAAAAGAAATTAAAAATTAACAAAAGCACATTAAAATGTATGGATCCATGTGAAAAATCTATGTTTGTAGAAATTGCGGAAAAAAGAAGATTCATTTAGTAGTTGCGAGCGTTTAATGGAAAAAAGGCTCAAATCGGGCCCGTCCAACCCAAACTAATCGTACCACCCTTCAACCGGGCCGGCCGTACCCCGGACGGCTCACTCCGACATTCAGTCTAGTGGCCTTGCTATGGGTCCATCCCAACCTGTCCTACCCTAGACCAGTTGTTGCAGCCCATCCCATGCCTACACTGACTGACATTTGGATAGTCCTCCCTTGGGCATCATGTTATGTAGGGAGCAGTGTAATGTGGGTCCTTCTCCCCATGAGCTCAACACCTAAGGAACCTACCATCTTAATGTGACATCAACCGCCACCTAGAAATCTAATGTCCAACATGCCCAATCAATCAAGCTATCATCATCCCTCCAGGATCTGCCTCTACTTACTGCGTGCTCTAGACCCAAACTTGTTCTGTCGTCCGAGCCCCTTGCTGACGTCGACCGTTATCCCGATCGATGTCGTTGCTCCCCCTTGGTCACACATTCGCTGTCCCGACCTTCTCATATGTTAGATCTTCATGCTCCAGGAATCCATTCGACTACCATACCCTAATTACACATTCCTCCTACGCGCTCGACACTGACCAACACTGTGCATCCCGCTCACTCTGCTGCCCGACTCTCTACAGCCACCTCGCTCTATCGACACTGGCTGCAACCAGAAGAATTTCTCTAATGGTCCATTTGGAAGACCACCACAACTCCGTCAGACCCTGGATTCTAGATCCAAGGACAAATTGGCAATCCCTATGACGATACCTTCACGGTGCCTGCCTCTAATTTATGATCCGTTGATCGGTTGAGGTGTCCAAAAATTAAAATGAAAAAGGGATAAGAGAAAAGTTCAAAATAGAGATCATTGTTCATTTTTGTGTGTCCGTAAATGATTTTTTAAATAAACTATGAGGAAACAATGGTGTAACAAAATTTTATGAAACAGAACTTAATGACAACAAAATATTAAAATGATCGGACCTCGAATCGGTGTTATGTCAACGACGATGCGTCTTCTAGGATCCTAATTTGATCTGTTGATGTTTTGGTGAAAATCACTTCTCGATCTGGAAAAAAATGATGATGTACAGTAGATGAGAGGGGGAGGATTGATAAAGAAAGAGTGAGAGAGAGAGAGATAATTAGGGGTTTGGCCTAACCAGAATCACTAAAACTATATTTATTGGGATCCATCTCAGTGTAGAAATCTGAATTTACTGCGCCCTCTCAATTTATATCATGCCTAGGAAAAAAACCCTATTTATAATTCAACGTCTATATTGGATTTACATTATAATCCTTTATTTTAATGTTATTTGAAAATATGTATGTGATAAAAATCATTATGTCGTTATTCAAAAATGATGATTTTCCCCTGGGTGACATTTCTCACAGTGGCCCTACGCTGACAAAAGTTATACGCTTCCTTAGATAAACATCACATTATGGACTCAACCATTCCCTTATATTTACTATACAAGATACCATTTAGGAGTTATTATGTTACATTAGCATGCAAAGTAAAATATATAATTTTGATTTAATAAAATTAATTCTATGAACACTATGCATCGAAATTTCACACCGTCTAAATTACTAGTACTGGAAATGTATATAGAAATATTTTAAGGCATTTCAAGAAGATAACCAGGTCTCAACATCATTCCTTCCAGTAGGATTTCCTATCCATGGAAAGAAAAAACTAGGAAACAAACTTAGGATACAAAGCCCACATTTGGATCTCTTATTCCCCAGTACTCCCTTTTATGTTACTATAGGTCCATAGGAAGAGAAGAAGGGGAATTGTCCATCCACATAAGGTTCTCTCTTTTTGATCCTCAATTGATACAAAGTTCTCATAAAATGTAGATCCATCGTCTTTTTCATGCTCACCCCAATCGATGACCTGCATAAGATCATGAAAAAATCACCTTAGTTGTTATATGTGAATGATGTCGTGCACCCGCTCTAGCGATGGGGGTAGGGAAAGGTGGTAGGAAACTTCACAAACCCTCTGCCCGATCTCAAATGGCCCAATTAATCTCTGTGATAACTTTCTTCC
Organism: Viscum album; assembly: GCA_963277665.1. Classification (NCBI taxonomy): domain Eukaryota; kingdom Viridiplantae; phylum Streptophyta; class Magnoliopsida; order Santalales; family Viscaceae; genus Viscum; species Viscum album. The sequence goes on from OY728122.1 coordinate 491,537,492, forward strand.
CCAGCCGAACCTCTATATTCTGTGCTTTGGGGAGACTCTCAACGTGGTCTCCCTGCTCGAACTCCAATAGCCTACAACAGCGGTCAAAATACGATTTATTTCTAATCTAGGGCACATTAATTCATTCTTATATGACATATACCTTCTATATCATAAATCACACCAACTTAGGGCCCACGATGGAGGATGGGTTCTTCTCAAGGAGTTGGGAGCTCATCACAGTTTGGTTGGAAACCTTCACACGAAGCAATATTATTCATTTTCCCTGATGTTTTACATGGTATGTATTAATGATAATGTTAATGAATATAAATTATATAAATTAATCTAATACAATCATCATGAAATATTTATCATTATATAATGATAATATATCATTTATATCCTGACCTTTTAACTCACTAAAAGTTGATAACGTCATTTATGTACTTATGGAGTACCCTATACACAAAGCGATGTGACACTCTTTTCATTACCACACAAGATGGATCATATATATAAGTATATTTAAATAAATAATATAGTGTTTATAATTTTATAATATTTTTTAAAAATAAAATATTACACAACTAATTTCCATAATTATATTTGAAAATGGAAAACTTACTGATCGGTACGCACAACATTCTGTCTCTATGACCGCAATGTAATAAATTTATCAAAAACAGAATTTATTATTTTTCATAAAAGAATATTTGATTTATAAATACAATATTAAGTTAATTAAAAATATTGTGGATATGATGAAATAATGAATTCTTAGAACAATAGTCGACCTACAAATGTTATTTTGGGTATGTAAGTCAAATAACTTGGAAACACCCAATGTTAACTGATTAGAATATGTAATTGTATATAACATAGTAATAATGAAAATAAATGAATAAATTAAAAAAAATAAAAATATATAATTACATTAAGTTTACTGTCTAGGATGATAAATAATGTACGTGATCATTCAGACTCAAGGTATGGGTTTGGTTGTCTCAGTTTTACATCTATAGTAAATATGCCATACTCATAATTTATTTACATTCTATAGTGTATATAAATACCCTTTTGATATCATATATAACGAATATATTCCTATAATTTTATTAAATTAATCATTTGATGTTATATCTTTCATGGGGATTATGATTAAAAAGTTAATAAATTTGCAATGGTTAATTTCACCATTTCTGCATTATTTGGGATTGTTTTTGTTAAATTCTTCCTTAGAAAGATTAATTTATATTTATACCTTAAACTCAATATATTTTATTATAATACGGTTATTGATAATATTTTTACAGTACTTGTGCATATTTTCCTCTCTTTTCAACATTAAATAAATGTGAAATAATTTTTTAAAAAATATAGATTTCATTTATCTCTTGAGTCGAAAATAATTTTTCCTAAAAAACAACGTTTAAAAAAGTCCAAAAAGTTTTAAATTTTTAAAAATGATTAATTGAAGACATTTTTATCCATTTATTATTTTTTTAAAAACATATCGAATGAATTTTTTTTCATTTTCTATATGACGGAAATTTCTATCATTTTATTGTGGAAAATAAATGTTCATTTTATCTTATACAAAATTTATGGAATTATGATCCATAAATAATGTAGTTTTGTTTAAGAATATTTTAATTTTTAGAATGATGTATTAATATAAATGTTTTCCCTAATATTCTGAATGTATTAGTTTTTATAAGTTAATTTCAAAGAAAATGATTTTGACAAATTTTTATGAGTAATGTAGTTTTTAAATAGAAATGGTGAATTTCAATGAACCATTATTTTCATAAATTTTTTATGTGATAATTAATAATAATTATATTATTTAAAGACAACACCTTTTATATAACTTATTCTTTAATCAGGATATACTCCAATGATAATATCCAATTTATATCCCCAGAGGGCTTATGATTTGATTGAATGTGGAAGTATTATGTTGAGACCATTAATTTTAATCTTGTTGTTTTATGATTATTATTATTTATTTGGGAATATTTTTAAATTTCATACATTATTTTAAATATGAAAGTTTATTTGGATTAGGTTTCATCCCTTTCATGTTTGGAATACAATGTACTTAGTAAGTGACCGTTGAGACCAGCTATAGACCATCGATGTATGAGTGTGACTCCTGAGAAAAACTAGATTGGGTTTTGGATAAGGACATACCTAATTATTTATAATTATTTAAACATGGCCTTCATGGTATGTTTTATATGTCTAGAATTATTCATTCCATCATTATGAATCTATGTGACTATTTGATTAGTTATAATATTCATGGTTATGTATCCAAGATCAATTAATTATTTATATTGAATTATTCGATCATCATTTATTCCATTCATATTGTCATTAATTTATTGATAAAATAGTGCGTGTTTACATTATCTATTATTCCATATTTATTCATAGAATCCACTATTCAATTACACTTACTAAGCATCTATACCCACCAATTTCTTATGTTTAATTTTCTTTAGTATATCAAGACACATTTTATGATTTATACAAAGTGATATGCTATAGGGTATAATGGTGTTCTAAAAGAAAATAAATATTATATTTTATATTTTAAAATGTAATGTGAATTAATGTACTTGTCTAGATTAACAAGACTTGTAAAATATTTGGTCCATCCAGATGCGACACATTTTATCTGGAGCCAATTTAATAATGTAGACCTTAGCTCTGGGCAACTGGAGACAAGTACGTTATAGTTTCTATAAAATAAATTTTATTAGGATGCTTTGGAACAAGATTTATGAAAACAGGGATTAGGTAACATAACTCTATTATGGAATTTTAGGATATGTTTATATGATAATAATAATGTTTTCATAAAGAATACATTACATGGGTTTTTCAAGAAAATAAATAATTATATGGATACTACAACAAGACATGGTTCTAGAATAGATTTCAGAGAGGCAATAACTCTGAAGATGTATATTTGACTTGACATTATAGTCACATGATATAAGAAAAAAAGGCCTTATTGTTCACCACGTTCGACATTCTTGGGGGAAATTCTTAAGACAAAAAAAATTTTCTCTGAAAAAAATTATGAAATAGTTTAAAATAATGATGTCCCTAAAGAAAAAATGCATATGATTATGATATTATATAACAATTAAATTTTTAATTTAAATTTTTTGTTTCTCTAATTTTGAGAGGATAAATTTTGTTCCATAATGTTATAATCTAGTATTTTTTCTTTAGTTGTTTATAAATGTCACATAATATAAGGAATGGGAAATATATCCAATTAAATAAACCATATACAGATTTCACCCAGTGAAAGATAATGATGATGAAACTAAGGATAGAGCTAGAACCGTTAAAATTATACTCCTATTGGTGAAGATAACTCAAATTATGATTAATAATAATTCCCAATGGAAGCACACATATGATTCACCTTATAGTTTATGGATTTTATACAACTTAATTAATAAGAAACCTCCATAATTCAAATGGATTAAAAATCCATTTTTAACTGAGAAATTGATATGTTCCTTAAAGATGATATTTCTTGCTCTGTGAATTAGTAAAGGGGATAATGTTTTTATGGTACTTTTTCATTACTCAGTTGATGTAGCTCTATGGTGAAATTTAGTTAAAAAATATAGATGTTGAAGAAATTAAAAGCATGGAGTGAAGATATTTTAAAGGGATTTTCTTGGATAAATATTTACCTCATGAGAAATGAGTGGATACAGAATTTTATTTCTTAAATATATTGTATAAAGGAGTGGAAAATATTTATTTTTATGATGAAAAAAATTCAAATTGTTAGGAAGGTATATTTTGGAAAACATATGTAATAGAAAGGGAAATATAAACTGTCTATTTGAGGGGATTAAGACAATACACTAAAGGGTATTATTCTACCAAATTTTATCATCATTTTAGGATATAATATCTTGAGCTATAAATATAGTGAATTAATTCTAAATTTATTATGGATTCTAAGGGAATCAACAAAATAATAGGATCATAGAGAAAAAGATAGATAAATGGAATATGTAAAAAAATTATTTTGAATAATCTGATACTTGTGGGAGGAAACACCTTGGAATATTCTTTAATAGAAAAATATATTTCTTCAAATGAGGAGAAAAAGGACACTATGATCCTGATTTCATTGGAAAGAAAGAATCCTAAAATGTGTAATTCTTCTTATATAAGTATATATGGAACTATGGAAATTAATGCCTTATGTCTCAATGTAATATATCACAAAAAAAATATTATGGTTCATGGTTAAGCTTACAGTATTACTACAGATGAAGGGGAATGATAAATTTTATTTTGTTTGGATTAAATAATTATCTTACAGGATTATTTTAATCCAATATATTATCGTTAAAAAAATTATGAAATTTATAAGGATTGTACTAAAAACTATTTCATTTTGTATTTTAGATCATATATTTAATTGTTCCAATTATAAAAAAACTGATTCAGTGGAAATTTCAAATTCATTGATGATAAATTATTTAGTGAGGATAACACTATATTTGAACCTAATGATGAAATAATAATTATAAAGTGGTCCTTATAAAGGTATTGCTGACCTTAAAAGTTTATCTAATATTTAATGTTGAGGTAATTATAGGATATTAATTTAAGGACCCAACCTTAAAATTTACATATTCTCATATTAGAAAAATTGAATTCAAATTCCTAAAATTACAAGGATATTTTGTTTTTAGAGTTTTACAGAATTTGGAAAAAATATTACAAAGTATACCTATTCATTACAAGTGGAAACTTATTATTAGTTTCACTTTTCCCATTAATCAATTATTTTAAAATTATAAATGGTTTTTATTCAGGATGAATCTTTATAATATTCATCCTAACCACATCATTGAATCTAATATTTCATAAATTTAGTGAAAAGACATTATAAAAGGTGGAAAGATCCCCAAAAGAATAGTATTGCATATAAATATTAAAATCCATTATTCTAGTTAAAAACATGAAAACATATTTTATATTTTCCTTTATCTAAAATATATTTAAGATAATGAAAAAATTTATTTTCAAATAAAACACACTAAATAATATCTCATATTAAACTATAAAAAACCCAAAAAAAGAAAAAGACAACCCATTTTTGAAACATATAGCAACACATTCATAACGTATTTTGAAAAAAAAGGAGTGAAATAACTAGAGTGAAATTAAATCCATTGGATAAACCCTTCTATAACTCTATGTTATTTAATTAATGATAAGGTACATTACCAATTTCCATAGATTATTATATGGGCACACCCAAATTTATAATGGGATCACTCAATACTGTCTAGGTCTACCAAACACCTAATCTATATTAGAATCACCCGTGAGAAATAATGGGGATAAACCATTCATATATATTGTATAAAGGTCACCCATTTCTCATATAATTATCAAGGACCATATCAAGAATCTTTTTTTATTATCTCACCCTTTACTTAAAAAACCCTTTTAAAAACCCTTTTTAATAAAAAAACAATTAGATATAAAACTACCCATTTATTTTAAAACAATTTATTGAAAAATAGTAAAAATAATGAAGAAACCATTTTATAAAAAATTACTCATAAAAAATTATAAATTAAACTATAATTAATTAATTTATCATGATGACATGATAATTTTCGCACACCGTATAATTAAAAAACCTCTCTTCCATGTTTTCTTTTGAAAATTAAAAAATTACCACATTTGGAAAACAATAAAAATATTATTTTATAAAAGATCCATAATAACTAATATATAATAAAAATTAATTTAAACAATAATAATAATATATTGAAAACTTTTTTATATTTTTTAGAACATTCACATGGAAGATAAAAAAGTTTACCAACAACTTTAAAATATTAATTTTTAAAAGAATGTCCTTTATATTGAATCTAATATATAACATATATTCTTTATCATCATGGATAGAAAAAATTTGTGAATAATTTTATTTCATTAGAAACATTTTAAAATTTATTTTTCCTTTTATTTCACTTATTTATATGTTAAAATAGTTTCATAATTATTTAAGTCCATGTCTAGTGTTTGGACAATATTCAGTTCAGATGTCTGAAATGACTTCGGTAGGATGACTAAAGAAAAAATGGGAATTACAAAACAAACTAAATAATAATATTACATAAATAATTATCATATTTATACTTCAATAATACATTTAGAACAATATTTGATGTATAATTATGAAAAACAAACTACTTTATAATCATGAAGAAGGTAGGTTATTTGTACGCACAAGTAACATTTCAATTTTTCAATTACCATTATGGAATTAATATATATATATATATATTATGTTGTTTTTATAGAATGATAATAATCTCATATATATCATATTATAATTATATATAGTTTATATATGTGATATCGTTATGAAAAATTAATCGCATCGCTTTATAGAGGTCGTAGTCTACATGTACACCCAAACGACATTATCATTATCTAATATGTGGTATTATAGTAAAGTAAAAAATATATCAATTTTTAAATATTTAGAATTTTTATTTTAATATAAAAAATAAACCAAATTAAATCACTGATTTTTTTTTCAAATATGTTGCTGGAAAAGGAATTACATCTGACCATGAGGCAATAGTTCTCCGTACACATGATCGATGAATTATCTTCCCATTTGATGGAAGTGGAGATAGATACAGGTCATTAAAATTATAAAATATTATCTTCATATATGTATAGTACTAGTTTTTATCAATGAATATTTCTTGAGGGATGTGGACGAATACAAAAAATAGTAACGCTCGATTAAAAATGATACCCCTTCCTTCGGACGATAAACTTTTCGTAACACATTAATACTTGTAAGATTTTTATTATACTAAAACCAAGAACACTATAATTATGTTTGGGATTCAAGGACTATTTTTTTACGGAATTTGTGATTTAAATGGGTTTAGAAGTGCAATGAAATGATAATAAGATGTACCCTTTTATAAGAGAGGGGGCACTCTTTGAATTTTATAGAATATTTAATTATTATAAGTTAGTATTTTATTCAAAATGTATCAAAAGTGATTTATTTATAATATAATGTGATTATTAATCTAAATTTCCAAATAAAATAAATTTATATACTTTTTTTCTATAGTTATACTCATATATTTTAGGTTTAACAATTATTTAACCCCTTTAACTCTTACCATGAAAACAAGAATTATTATTCTATTAGGGTTAATATAATTATTTAAAAAATAAAAAATATATAAAAATGTACAACGGTTGATATTTAAAATATTATCCTAATAATTTCACAATATTTATTGGTTTTTATAATATTTTAATTTTTTAATTATTTATATTTGTTTAAAAATAATGATATTATCCATTTTAAGAATTACTTGTCACTTGGAATTTAATAATAGAAAAATAGCACATATATTTCAATAGAAATGTTTTATTATATCTATATAATTTCAATATCATCTATAAAATTCGTTTATTAAACAAATTATCAAATTTTATATATATTTAAATATTTTTAATATCATTTATTTGATTTTTCATTTAATTTAATAATCATTTTATCAGCATTGTGAAAGGATTTAGTGTAATTATTTATTTACTAAAAATAAAAGATATATTCAAATGAATAAAATAAATCTTTATTGTTTTAAAAATATTTATAATTGAACAAATCCTCTTGAAAACACCATATTACAAATATTACACTTATTAAAAACAAGACTGTGATCTGTTTGAATTTTTATAAAATAAAATACTATCAAGGTCATAATTTCATTAAAATAGAAAAAAGTCATAAATTATAACCATATATGAATATGGTTGATATATTATCATCCAATAAAATTTTGGTATAATTTTCGTCCATTCCATAGTTCTTATCATTTTATTATTAACCTAAATTACCTGATTTTACCCATTTTCATGGTAATAAAATTTCTATGTTCACTTTTAATATTGAAAAAATGAACCTATTTAATAACTTTTGAACTCCTGATTCAAAATTTGGAATCAATTTAAAAAAATGTAAAATAAAAAATATTTGGAATTTAATTTAAAATTAAATCATAAAAATTAAATTAAAAGTATTTTCTAGAAAAATAACATTTTGAATATAAAATGTTTGAAAACTAAATATATATAAAATCAAATATAAAAACCAAAATTAGATTAATTTAAAAAAATAACTAATTAAAATTTAAAAATAATCCTAAGCAAAAATTATCAATTAAAATAAAATAAAATAATATAAAAATTTTCATTATAATCCATATTATTCTCTATTACATAAAAAATTGATGTTTTTAGAAATTTATTAAATAATTATCCTAATATAATTTATACATGATGGATTTAAAAATAATATTAATTTTTAAAATTAAAATTAATTATATTAAAATTAAATTTTTAATGAAATATTATAAGAAATGAGTTTAATAAAACTATTTTTTTTATTTTAAGAAATAATTAATATATTTATAATTAATATAACTACATAATTCAGGAATAATAATAAATATTGAAGGGATTTATTATATCATTATCAATGTTATTAAATTCCAACCATTTGGAAATTGTATGCTCTCAATTTTGAACTTGGTCTCAGCAACATGGGTTTGACGATTCAAAATATAGTTGTTGAAATCTCATATCCCCAAATGGGTTTATAAAAAACCCCTCTAAAAAGTGAGAAAAATGATGTATGAAGGTCATTTAGAGTAATAGATACTAGCTTTTATAATTAGGGATCATTGTTGGGAAGTTAAAAAATGAAAATATAAGAGAAAATAACTCCCAAGGAGTAATAGAGAGTAATAGAGAACATGGCCATTAGAAATTTAACCATCACAATTCCAAAAATTAGTGTTCGGTTAAATAACCATTGATTTGAAGATAATAAATGAAAATATATAATATTTTTGTTTCAAAATAAATTTTATAAAATTGAATAATTATTTCACAGATAACATAATGATATATACATACCTGACAAGTAAAATTTCATCCTTTAATCAATTTCCTCCACAATCTCACCTTTTCCCCCAAATAATGAGTATTAAAGATGAATTTCTCATGCCTGAAACACTAGCATAAAATTCCATGGTTTATAAAATCCACATAACAATAACTATACAATCATCTTATATTTTCGAATTATCCAAAATAAAAATGTTTTTTACAATATATGATAAATTCCAAAAAAGAAAAAGCATTTATTTTTTGGAAAAGAACATTAATATAGAAAATTATACTTGAATACCCAAATTTAAACATAAATCATTAATCATATAACTATCTTTAAATTCATAATAAATATTCTATAATTATACAAAAACAAATAAATCAGTAGGATGAGATCACATAGTCTCTCAAGATAAATTTAACATTTCACTCCCTAAATAACCTCAATTAATCTTAATGTATCATACAAAAAAATATAGTTACCCAAATAACATAATCTAAAATATATTAAAACCATTTTAAATAATTAATTTAATCACCATAGATACATAATAACATATATTCTTCCAAAATATAATTCAACCATTATTTCTCAATTCAAACCACATGGTATTCTATTCACCTTTAATATATAGGGTTCCCAAAATAGTTTACATCTTCTCAAATAATATAAATAACTTAATCACCCAATCATTATATAATCCCATGGTTATCTAGTTTATAAAACCTTTTTAAATTAAATGTAGCTAACATTTTACCATAATTTAATTTAACTAAATAAAAACATTTTCATACTAACCAGGACAACGCATAGGCAAGTTGTAGGGATTGCACCCTTGTCGCCCTTCGGTTTTGGGTTTAATCCCCATGACCTTTTCAGATGTGATGATATGTAGCCCTTCATATGGTTTTACATTTTCTAAAACAACATTAATATAATCTATAAAAATTTCTAAAAATGTGAGAAAAATATAAAAACATAACCCTAATATATTCAATATTAATGAAATGTTTTTACCTTAAAGGTTATTTCAAAACTTTCCATATTTTTCCCAATTTGAAATAACACAAAATTACTCAAAAATATATGATATTATAATCTTGAAAAGAAACCAATACCTTTATTCATATTTCCCTAAAATTTAACACAATTATACCAAATATTATTTTTTCTATATAATCATTAGTAATCCTAAGGGTTGTATTATGATAAATATATCTAATAAAAAACATAATGATCATAGTCATCCAAAACATTAAATTTAAAAAGGTGTGTCTAATATGTTTAAATTAATACCAAACTTAGTGTTCTATTAATATGATGGTATTCATAATTATTCATATTACTATACCTAAAAAAATCTTAATCTCAAATGTTTTTTAAACACTCCTCTAATACAAATGATAAGGACCCAACATAGCCATTCTATATTCTAGTTTTTTTTAACTAGAATTCACATTATTATGATAAATGGTATATTTTTAATTTATAGTTTTATATACATAAGAAAAAATATTACGTAGAAAACCCATACGTTACAAGTTGACACTTATTCTTAGTATACATTTTCCATCTAAACAATTATTTTCAAAACAAATAATGTTTAATTTTATGATAAGTCATGAAAATTTTAATATTATCCTATTCCTTATCCATAATATTCCACAAACCATGTGAATTTGTTTAAAAATATGGGATTACCAAAAAATGGTTAGTAAGGTACATAAAAAGAAGAAACCCATTAGATTATTAAAAAAATGAAAACAAATTAATATTTACATTTATCTCAATGTTACATGATACTATGAAATATATAGTTTTCATTTAAAAATACACATAGTTTGAGCTGAAATTAAATCATTAAACCCCATATAAATCAAATAAAACCCCGTTTTGGAAACATAGAGATTCACAATCAAAACCCACATTATAGCCGTGTTTGAAATAACTAGATCCCAATTACATTGATAAGAGAAACCAATTGGTAGCACCAAATTTTATTATAAAAAATACAGGGTACATTACCCACAATATTGGAGAACTATCTAGGAAGACACAATGCTTTAACGAGCTTACCTAGTCTTATCTTGGTGCACCTAAGGTATAAGTTATACTGAGATAAAACATGAGATATATTAAGGTGAGACCCTTGATATAAGCTTATAAATATCAACTGTTTAATATATAATGGTCATGTACCATATCATAAATATGTTTTTTTATTTCATCATTTTATCATAAAATCAAATTCGAAAACTCTTTTAAATAAAAAACAATTTGGATATGAAAAAAAAAATTCTTTTAAAAATTATTTTAAAATTAAAAAAATGTAAACATCATATAGAAAACATTTTCATTATATGTAAACATGAAAAAATATATTGTAAAATTTAACTAATTAATTCATCATGACATTGAGAGTATATTATCATGTCATATATGTTAAAAAAATCCTTTCAATTTTGTCTCAGAAAAGGTAACAAAATAACTCATTTAAAAAATGACCCAAATACCCCCTTTAACATATTTTTATAAAACGTTATACATACTAAAAATGGATTTAAAATATCATTAGATAATAGTAAATATTTTTTAAAAAAATTTGACAAAATTGACATGGATGAAAAATATATTTTTAAGGGAAACATTAAAAATATAATTTCTTTTAAAATATCCCCTAATCATAGTATGACATTTCATATACATTATTTATCATCTGGGATAATAAATTTTTTTATTTAATTAATTTTATAACAGATTTTGTTTTTGTTTTGTATTAATTTTATTTTATTTTTTAAAATTTAAAACAATTAATTAATTCATTATGTCCACATCAGGTGTTTTGATGATATTTAGTTCATAAATCCAAAATTTCATCAGTCAGTTAACTATGGTTAAGGTGGTTATTAATAAAACACATATATAATAATAATAATTTAATAATTATAACTAAAAATATGAATTATACATTTAAAAAAAATTATAAACTATGGTTAAGAAAAATGAACCATGTTACAATAACAAAAATGGTAGGCCATATGTACTTATATTAACATTTTGTTTATTAAAATATAATTATAGAATGAAGGTATGTGTTATTTTATCATTACATATTTACAATACTCTCTAATTTGAAATATTGTTTCCTTAAAATGTATTTATATATATATCATCCAAGTGATTTTTTGATGAAAGATGGATCACATCGCTTCATAGAGGTGGTAGTCCACACATACACATGAACAATGTTTTGTTATTTTTATTTGAATGGAATGGAAAGAATGTAAATGATATATTATCTTCTAATAATGATAAATATGTAACTAATATAAATTATAAATATTAATTCCATCATTATAAATAGTCCTGAGATATGGTGATGAAAAGTGATTTACGTCGGACCATGAGGCAATAGTCTTCCGTACAATTGATTGATGAATTATTTTCCCATTTAATGGAATTTTAGATAGATATAGGTCATTAAAATAATATAATAAAATATTGGATGATTTAGGACATTATATTTAATATTAAATCAAGGTTGAAGAAGTTTTGAGGGATGTAGAAGATTAAACAAGTCTTAATACATCTATGATTAATGTTATTCATAAAAAATGTCTATATAATGAGGGGATAGATTATTTGTTTTTTTGGGCTAGTTTTGGACGAAAAAATGGATTTTTATGTGTCAATAAATGATAATAAGTGGAACCCTTTTATTTATTTGAGGAGGAAAACTCTTTTATTTCATAAAAAAATAAATAAATATAAATATATTTAAGAAAAAATGACCCCAAATTAAGTTATATATAATATATGATGATTAAGGTATGATGTATCATCTTCTGAAAAAACTAGATATGTTTTGACTATATTTATACCATTATCATTGTATTTTGTCACCTATTTAGACCCTTTATCTATTATAATGAAAACACAACATTTTAATCATTAAGGGATAATATAGTTTCTATAAAATGAATAAATATATAGAAATTAAATATGGTTCCTATTTTAAACCTTAAAACAATAACTTGTCAAATTATAATATTTATCTTCATTTTATATTTTTTAATAATCTATAATTTATAAGTGAATATGAACAATATCATTTTTTGTTCTATTTATTACATTGACATTAGTAATATCAATATAAAATTTTTATTCTATGAAAATATTAATTTATATCCCTAATATGAAAATTTAACCTATAAAATTATTTTATTACATTTGATCAATCATATTAGATTTATTATAAATGTTTATGTCATTTATTTGATATATTCCGTTAATTAAATAAATACTGCATTAATGTTGTGAAAGAATTTATGGTAATTGTTTATTTTATAAAAAAATTAAAATAAATTACCACGAAGAAATTAAATGTATTATATTTCCAAATGAAACTAATTTTTTAAAATATTTTCCATATAACACAATATTAAAAGTATTACAATTATTAAAAACAAGTGTGGGACATGTTTAATTTTCCATTAAATAAAATAATATAAAATTCATAATGGCATACATATAGGAAAAACTAATAATCTAGACCTCTGGATGATTATAGTTAATATATACTCAAAAAATAGGTTTTAGGTAACCATTTGGGTACTATAACAGTTTTAATAATTTTATTTATAACATGAATAACCTGATATAACATTTACCGTGACTGTAAAATTATTATGTTTACTAATCATATTTGGAAAAAAATAAAATGAAACTAATTTATAAATTTGGAACACTGGATTAGAAATATGGAAAACAATTTGATAATTAAAAACATATATGTTTTATAATTTCATTTATAATTAAATAGGAAAACTCAATGGTGAAATGTTTTTCCAAAAAATACGCTTTTTATATTTAAAGTGTTATTATACTGAAGTTATGTATAAAATCCATTTTAGATATAATAATTGGATTATTAAAATATAATTTAACAAAAGAAAATTTTAATCTATTATAGGATATAATTTTATGTTTCAAAAATATAAAAATAAAAAAAACCAAAATATAAAGTAATGTTTTTCACAATTCCTTGAAAAACCAATATTTTCAGAAAATTGTAAAAACATTCATCCTAAGACAATTTTGGACTGATGAATTTAAAAATGGAATACATTTTTTCATATTAAAAATATATAATTTTAAAATTTAAATTTAAATTCAATATTATATGGAATGTGTTTAACAAATCCATTACTTTTTTTATTTTATTAATTACATAATCTATTTAAAATGGATATAACTAAAAATTCCAGGAATACTAATAAATATTAAAGTTACATATTATTTTATTGACTAATTTTTTATAATTAAAATTTTGGAACATTATAGATATTATAATAATTTGGTTTTATATAAAAGAAAACCCATATTTTGGGTGACAACATGCCAGTTCCGATAAGGCTGCAGGTCTATACCCCACATCCGAAGGATTCAAATTGTTTACTACCTACCATTGAGTTATGCTATATCATGATAAATATGTTATTTCTATTAGTTAAATTATATTATGGAAAATATTGATGATAAACCTATTGTATTAAAATTGAATTTTATAAATTAATGTTTTATATTTGATAACTTATGATAACCATATTGTTTTGGGAAAATATTTACAAACTAATTTAAAAACTATTCACTCTTTTATGGACCTTATAAACACTTAAAAGTTAATTTCACTGATTATGTGATCAATAATTCATCATGGATATTCAATCATTATATAAATAAATAAATTGTAAAATGATTGATGAACAATCAAGAGATTTAATTATTCCCATAAAATAAAAAAATATCATGTAATTATACCTTTATGTACTCTCCGTCTATATGGTAAAGGAATTACTAGACTCTAGGAAAAGAATACAAAAGAAAACAGTTTTCTTAATATCTTCATTTTTGTTTATAAAAGGGTATTTTAAATAATCAATTATTTAAGGATTTGAGGTCCTAAGCATTCCATTGATTATTCTCTTTCTTTGGAGCAATGAAATCTATCAATTTCTATAATTATTTTTTCTTTTGGCCCATATGCATGTCTTCATTTGAAAACAATTTTTTGTTACATCAAAAACTAGTTATTTTTTTTAACATGACCTTAATAATTCCTTTTCTAATGATCTAGAGTATTTTAATTGAACCATTCTCATGATGCGGGTTTTCAATAAAGGCACATTTAAATTTCAATACTTTTGATTATATAGATCATGATTAAAGTGAGAAGACATAATTTATTTAGGGGGATGGGGAATGTAACACCCCATGATTGAAAAAAGGAATATAATATTATAAAACATGAATGAAATTATGAAACAGAATTAGAATATAAGAAAACAACATTAGAGTTTTATATATATTTACATTTATATAAATTTAATTTATTACATAGATTGCAATGCATGTAAAAATTAGTTTGAATGAAACACAATACTATATTAATGTAATATTATTTATACAGTATCATTATAAACTATCAATTAAGATGTATTGTATGATTAGAAAAATATATACTATGAAAATAATATGGTTTAAACATCAAAAATATTGAATGGATATATGGTTATTCTATGGAAATTAATAATCATTTGAATAAAGATGAAATTTTATATAGAAAACTGTATTATTTCTAAAAGGTCATCTACTCATGATTTACACACATAATTTAAAATTAAATTTTACCAAGTTTAAAAATATTATTTAAAAAAATCAAAATAAATTTTTGAAAACTATATTTGAAAATTTTATTTGGGTTAATTTTTCATAATTTTTTTAAAAGATTATTTTTTGGGTGAATAGTGAAGAAACTAAATTTTAATTATGAACTAACATTTAGTTTAAAATATATATAAAGGTAAATAATAAATTTATTTTTTTCATGTAAAATTAGTATAATTATATATTTATTAATCCAATTTAACTCATTTGAATCATTTTAATTTTGAATTATTATATAATTAATTTATAATCTATCGAACATTTTCTTTTGGAAACCCCTCTCTCTCGTCACATTTGCAGGATTAATTTTAAATTAAAATTTACATGAATATTAATTAAATTTGGAAAAATAGATTCATTATTTATAATAATCAGAACATATATTATATAATAAGGTAATATTTTTTTCTACATTGATGAGTAAAAATAATATAAATTATTTACCATTGAAAAGATAAAAACGGATTGGGGGGGGGGGTAAACAAAGATGATACATATGAAATATGTAAAACAAAATTTGAACACATATTTTAGGTAAATATATATACCTTGTAATGTCAAAGGCTTGATAATAATCCATTATTGACCTTTTTTGACTCATAAAAATAGGGGTACACATTTTTCTTTTCCAAAATTAAAAATATCCCCTCACCTCACATATAAAACGCTACTCATCTCATATCTTATTCACTAAAAAAATAATTCTAGTTTGGATAATAGCATACCAATATGACTTCCAAAGTTACATTACCTCTTCCTAAAATACATTTTTTCATAAATCAATTCTACAAATAATTCTGATATAGTTTAAAAGAGGTGGTTCGAGAAGAGTTTAAATTCTTAACTATGTGTTTTTATTCTATTTCCACATAAAACTCTAGAAATAATCCTAAATTGTACTTATTCAATAAAAAATGAATTTCCCATATTCTAATATTTTATTATTTTATGTTCGGGGCCTATATTTATATTCTCAAACCATACATTGGAGACAATAACGTCGTTCATGTGTGTGTCCAACTATAACCTCACGAACCGATGTGACGAGTTTTCCATCAACACCCCTCATGATTTAGTATGAATATGAATTTTGAATCACATATAATATATTTCAAATATTTATTCATTTCTATTCATTATATCATAAATATATATTTTTTAACTTTCTATTTTGTAGGGGATATGATAACTTCACTCGTGTGTACAACAGACTTCCACCTTGTGAGGCGATGTAATTCAATATTCACTACCACTTTACATGGAAGGTAATAAGCATAAATATAAGAAATATATGTAATATAAATGAAATAAATATGATATTCATAAGATATTTTTCTGTATGGAATGATAATATATCGTTTTCCATCTTACCTTTTCACACATGAAAAAATGATGATGTTGTTCATGTTCATATAGATTACTGCCATCAAAAGGCAATGTGGATCCCTTTTCTATACCATTCTATAGGGAAGTATATTTAGAGAAATAAAATTGTTATTATGATATTATTATCATTATTTAAAGATAAAATATTACATTTCATTTCTATAGAGACCGTTGAAAAATTGAAATGTTATTCCTGAGTAGTACGACCCACCATCTCAATGATCGTATCATACTTCATTTATCAAAACTATATATCATGATTATTACTAAATGAAAAATTTATTTAAAAATATGATAATTTTTTTGTTACTTTTATTCTATTGATTTTTGGATAATGACTAATGAGACCAATAATCAACCACCTAATGACATTTTTGATACATAATTCAATTATCATCAATACAAATTATGTAATCATAATTAGTTAAGTAATTTTATATGACATGGTAATAAGTGAAGCAAATTTATTAATAAAATTAATCATATTATTAGAAAGTAAATAATTAATATAAATGTTTTATTTATGAATATAATGGACCTATTTGGTGATTCATACTAATGGATAGGGTTTCCCCATTCAATTTTATATTCTCGTGACATATGAATTATTCACCATATATTTTAATTGTCTAGTATATATACTAAACATTTTGATATGTTATATCATGAATATTTTTATATTAAGGTTATTTAAATATTCATTTTAGGTTATTTCTTTAATAGTATATATGGTCTAAACATAGGCAAAGTTGTAAGGGGTTATTTCAAAATGTCATTATTATTCATGATTATTTTTGTTTAAGTCTCCCATGGTAGAATTATTAGCTATTATATCATAAAAAATATATATAATTTACATTCATATGGTAAT
This sequence comes from Viscum album, assembly GCA_963277665.1. Taxonomy (NCBI): domain Eukaryota; kingdom Viridiplantae; phylum Streptophyta; class Magnoliopsida; order Santalales; family Viscaceae; genus Viscum; species Viscum album. The sequence continues at coordinate 491,555,461 of OY728122.1, forward strand.
TAAAAAAAATTTAATATAGTTGTACCATTTCCCTCCACTTGGTACATAAAATGATTATGAAGTGTTTTCAAGAAAATCCCACCTTATTACTCCCTTCAGTCAGAAATCATTTTTATTCCAAAATGATGTTTTAAAAAAAATAAAAAATGTTTTAAAATTATAAAAATTATTTATTAAATAATATTATACCAAATTTTTAATTTTTTAAAAACATTTTGGATGGAATATTCTTCTAATTTTATAATTTATAAACGTATCTAACCATTTTACAACAGAAAATAAATTTTCTTTTCAAACTTATATGACATGTATGTAAATACCCTCCATAATAAATATCATTTATTTGATGATTTTTTTTAATTTAAAATTTTCATCCCAAATAATTTTTCATCAAATGTTATAAAAATTCCTAATTTATAAAATTAGTTTTTATAGAAATGGATTTTGAAAATGATTAAACAATTTTATAGTTTTTTTAAGAATGGGTGAATTTTTAGAAATTGAGTTTTTTAAGAAATATTCCATGGGATATTTAAAAATATTTTTTTAATGTAAAAAAATTCATTGATGTAACATATTATATAATGTGATATGAACCTAGTATTCCATATTTATAATTTCTCTTAATGGTTTATCATTGGTATGACTAGGATAGTACTATGTTGATAACATTTATTTTACTTTGGTTGATTTATGATTATTCTTATTGACGGAGGAATGTATTTAAATTTTTTTAGTAGTTTGAATTTTAATATTTATGTGTGTTATGTTTCGTACCATTCTCTTAGAAATGCATTAATCATAGCTTATGATGGGTGGGGCCCGACACAGTCCCTTGAAGCATAGGCAGGTCTCATGAGACAAAGTAGATTGGGTCTTGTCCAAGGCCTGACCCATTTTTTTTGATTTTTTTAGAAGAAGGCCTTGATGATATATTTTATATCTTTAGAGTTATGCATTCCATCACTGTGAATTCAGTTATAGAAATTTAATGGGATACTATGATTAGTTATAATATCCATGGTTATATTAAAACTCTCAAGTGATTATTTATATAGAATTACTTGATCATTATTTACTCCTACCATATTATTCACATGTTCTTGATTAAATGGAATTTCTTTAAGTTATTTAACTTTTTATATTGATTATGTCTTATTTATTCATATAATTAGTTATACACTTACCCTTACTAAGAATCTAAGATCACATATTTATTATGTTTTTCCCTAGGATACCAAGAAGTGTTTTATGATTGATTTATTGTGACATTATAAGGTGAATAATGGTCTTCTAAATGAATATACTTCGTGTAATTTGTTTTCTAAAAATTAAATATAATTCATGTATGAATCTAGTTTACAAATATTACTAAACAATACGCTCCTTTGGTATGTGGTGACTTACATCTAGTGAATATGTAAATATGTAGACATCAGATTTGGGATTTTGGGTTCTAGGTCACAACATACTTTATATAACACATGTATTGAACATAGTGGTTGTACCGGTTGATAAATAAGTTCCTTGTGAGGAAAACCCATTATAGATTCTATATGAAATATAGAATGTTATATGAAACAATTCCAATAATCTAGTAATGTTTTGGGGTGAAAAAACCATATAGTGGAAGAAATGTGGGAATATACGTATATGATTTGGAAGATGTATCCTCAATAGTTAGTACCAAATTGATCAATTACAAGGGGGGATTCATTTAAAAGGGGAGGTAGAATGCAACACAATGATATTTTCCTATTTTTTAAAATAAATTATATATTTTCAATATTTTTCATTGCACATAAGAACATTTTTAGTTTTAATTTCATGAAACATTGAGTATTGATTGAATTACATGCAACATTGAGTTTAAATGGAATGTGTCACATTATTAAAATATCATTATATAATTTGACAGTTATCGGCTTACTATTGGAATATCATGTGTGAATTGGATTAAAAAAATTATAAAGATATATTTTCTAACTCTATACATAAAACTAATTCATAGTTGGGCATTAATTATAAATTAAAATAAAACCTATCTGAAATAAAAGAAACATTCCTTTAAAAAACTATTTTTATGAACAGAACAAATTTTATATAAAAAAATAATACAAATGGCATTTATTAAATGATTTTAACGAAAAATATATATTATTTATTTAATAAAATTTTTAATATTAATCTTCTGTGTATTCTAGAAAAGGGATAATAATAAATTTAATTTTTTGCATAAAACCCAAATTTTTCTAAAAAGATGTTTTTTCACCTTTCGGGAAAATATTTAATAATTATTTTGTTCAAATTTTGAAAATTTATTTGAAAATAAAATTTCTAAATTTTATTAGTATGATTTTATTAGAATTTTCTGGGATGATTAATTTATCAATTATTAAATAGTACAAAAATGGGTTAATCAAGCGTTTGGGTTTTAAGAATGATATCTAATAAAACTATTTAATCACCCCTTTATCCATGATAGAAATGACACTGTTAGACATGGACTTTAGTTGTGTTGAAAGAAGTTCTTCTAAAGAGTGACCTTTATCAGTGCTTGTAAAAAAATAACTTATAAAGGCCTCCTTTATCAGTGCTAGTAAAAAAGAACCGATAAAAGAAAATTTTTCGGTGAATAGAAAAAAGAGTTGAAGTTGGGGGTGTTTATGAGAGATTTTTTAAATGAATTGATAATGAAACCCCATTTGTCATCACTTTTTTAGGAGCACTGATAAATGATATATTTCAATAGAAACTTATTTTCAATTAAAATTAATATGTTAATATGCTATTATATTTATATATGTGTATTGATATAAATATAATATATAGAATTTTGAATATGTTTTAGATAAGGATAAATAAAGATTTATAAGTAATATATATGTTTTTTAGTGAAATAGGAATATAACCTTAGAAAAAACAAAAAAATACTAAAAAACCTGAAAACCAACCAATAAACATAGAAATCCTTAAAAAATATAAAATTTAACAAACACAAAAAACATGAAAATGACTATAACTATTGATTAATGAGTCTATTTAACATCTAATACTATTCCAAACATAGATTTTGAACTTGTCTAAATCCAAAAGAGATATAAATCATGTTAGAATCAAAAGAATAAAATATATTACAGTTTCGAAAAAGAAGGAAAACACACTCGAACATAAAAAGACCATAAATTTTGATATGGGTGTCCATTTGGGATACTCCAAATATCACACCACATCCTATAATCAGATATATGATAAAGAGGTTTGGATTGAGCTATATGAGATCTGCCCTATTTTTCAACCTCTAAAAAGTCATAGAAGGCCTCCAAAATTGAGTTTTTTGTCAGGGTACCACAATATCCTAAAATTCAAGATGCTAAAACTTTTTATTCCAGAGTTCGTTCAACTTATAATGCATATCAAATTTAATATTGTAATGATATGTACAACCTAATAACCCATAGAATCCCTTTATTACTTTCATTTGGGACAAAACAATGTTTATAGTTACCATACCCCCACATTCTTCACATTCGATGGAATTTAAAACCAACATAACTTATGCTCTATCTGACCATTTTTTCTATAACACCTCTCAAATCGACTCCTTCAATGAGATATAGGTCTCGATGTGCCATGAGATCCACTGATCAGCTATTTTGAGTACAAAAAAGACCAAAAGGCTTAAAAATGGTTTGCTTGGCCTTAGTATCCAATTTTTTTTACCATTCGGTGGATTTTATGGCTCCTTTAAGTGGAACTTTTTATCATTTTTCATTGTGGAATTAATTAATTTTTATTTATTATATTATGATTTTTTTCCAATTTTCACAATGTACAATTATTTATAATAAAATATATAATAATATATACAAAATTTTTATATAGTCACACATAAAAATTTAGTTTTATTTTAAATCAATTAAACATATTTAAATATAAAATATAATTATAAATATATAAACCTTATATAAATTAAAAAAATTATACATTTAAATAATATATATAAATAAATATGTTTTTCTAAATTATATATATAAACATATGTATATATATATATGTAAAAATATTTATAAACATATATAAAATATTTGGATAAAAAATATAATGGAATATATATATAAATATATAGATATGTCATAAAATGTAAATGATAATAATACTAGGTTATGGAATAGTCTTTGGTGTATATGGTAGAGGTATGAGATTCAAATCACCTGGGAGGTAGGGTAACATGCTAGGGGTTGGATTTTCATAAGCACAGATAATTGGGTGGGGGAATGTTCTGATGGGGAGGGGAATCATTGATAAAGGGGGGTATGAAAAAATTTATTCCTTTTATCATTGGGGCAATTATCAATGCTTTTTTAGCGCTATTATATGGGGCCTTTAATAGTGCTAAAAGGTCTGATAAAAGGAGTATCTATCAACAAAAATTATGAGCAATTTTAAAAATATTATCTTAACATATATTACACAATCTGAGATGTTATAGTGTTGATAAATCCCTTTTCATAGTGCACTTAAAGATCTGAGTTGTAGTAATGAATAGTAAAAAATACTAATTATTAAAAATTATAATTCTTTGAAGCGTTTAAAATCATAAGAAATGATTCAAGATGGTTCTAATGTTAAATTTTTTTGAAAAATAAATCAGTTAATATTATTCAATTAATTGGAATAAATTTGATATAATTTTTTTAATTAATTTTTATACTTTTCAAAAATTTGTCTTCAGAAAATTGATTTCTCATTGCATCTATAAGAGTAATTTTAAAATAATATTTCCCAAATATTTGAATAGAGTTTTAAAAATAGTTTCTATATTTGGAATGAAAAAGGTTTAAATTTTCATTGAATTCCAATTTAAATTTGGACCATTATGAAATGTAAAAGAATAATAAATTAACTATTGTGGTTAATGTAAAAAATGAGTTTAGTCGGGGTAAAACCAAATAGAAAATGGTTAAAAATACTATAAAACCTGTAAAATAAAAATTATATGTTCATATTTCAACATTATCTTTCCCATTGAATAATATATAGTCATTTAGATGTTTTTTTATTGGGAATATATTTGTTACTTTTTATTCATTTAATAAATTTTTATGTAATTTCAAAGAGGGTTCTTCTCCCCCTCTTCGAAAAGGCTACCACCACCCTTGTCACGAACCAACCCGTGTTGACCCTGGACTGGTCACCCGAGCGGGTCCGCGACATGGCCCGAGAGGCGTTCTCGATCCTCCCGGGGTGGCGACAAGAGCCAGGGCATCAACAGAGGATGTGGGAACAATTTCGACCAATATAAATAAATAAGGCTGCAAGAAAAAACAAGGCATCACAGAAAAGATAAATCAAACAAAGTGACTAAACAGGAATAGAAGAATAAAACTGACCAAACGCGACGTCCGAACAAACTCAGTGCGACCTCGCGGGTCGCTCTCCGACTCAATGATCAAGCGTCGCCCTAGGCGAGCGCACTCAAGCTATTGCCTGCATAAACACAGAAAACAAGAAAAAACTATAGGCATGAGTATTAAAACTCAGTAGGCTAGCCCGATATCTATTCCCAATGCACTACCTTTAAAATAAAAGAAACATCATTTCAAGTTTGAACTACAATTTATAAAAGTATGTTTTTTTCTAAATATTCTACTTATAAACAATGTACGAACCATTGCCCTTATCCATTTCCAAATTCGGGTTCATTTCATTAGTGTCAATGACATTTCAGAAAAGGGGAAAGTGATGTTTTAAATTTTCAAATTTGTACAAAGGGGATTAAATACCTTCACTTGAAAATCATTTTTAGAAACCTAATCAAAAGTAATTTTTCACTTTCCAAGGAAAACAATAAACCAGAATGCACAAAGTAAAACATACAGCAAGGGCAATGTAGGTATACATGTGAGCAATAAAAGCTGAATAGACATGGGTGAACCTAGGAGATCGAGAATAAACCAGAAGACACCAGTACATGAGAAATCATCCTTATCGACATGTCACGATGAAATCAAAACGCACAATACGCTCGACCATCCACTATCAGGCAGGTCGAGGGAAAATCCCACAGTAATAAACCCAATATATCCACCTACTATGGGCCACTGGTCAGTACCATAACCTACCAGTGCATCAATCATTCGTAGAATATTCTCTCAATATGCCAGATTCCCATGTCTGAAGTGTGTAAAAGGGGGGGGGGGTGAGCCAACCGATGCCAACCGAACATCCCATCAGATATATCTATATATGAAGCACAACAGGCATCCCCCGAGCCACTCAATGGGACAACCTCTTGCCTTTAACTACTCAAGTACCTGAGAGCCTCTAACCGCGGTCTCCCAAACAATCAATTACAATCAAGTCATGAGAGTCGTCCTAAGAGGTTTTTTATCAAAACATTTTCATCGCATTCCATAAAGTGCCGAACAGACATTTAATACATTTCACAAACACTACTCAAAGAAATGTAAAATTTCTTTATGAGACAAAACCCAGTTTAAAACCGTTTAGAGAACCCCAAAAACACTACATCACAGGCTGAAAATATTTTTATAAACCAAACCAAACCAAAACATTTTATTTATTTATTTATTTTTTACAAATAACTGTTAAGAACCAACCAAAAAACTTCTTAAAAGAACCAAAGTACTTGTTCACGCTTCAAAAGAAATAATTTCTCATTAAACCAGAACTCTATTTTATATTCCGTAAATTATGTTTAAAAGACAAACGTGCATTCTTTCATTATTGGCTGTCCTCTCGTCAAAAGGATGTTTCATGTGTCGTGTATAAAATAAATGGCTTCTTTTTACACTAAAAAACCATTTAAAAATTAACTATCTTATATTAAAAATTAATTATCGTATATTATCTCTTATTTATTTAAATTAATAAAATATTTATTTTGAACAATTAGGGTGCGCAAACAGCATGATATAATATAACTTAAATTTTAAAAGCAGTGTAAAGGGAACCTACCTCAAGATCAAAGCGCGACGACAAAACGACTTTGGAACCAAAGCGTGATGGCACAACATGTGTCTGAAGCTACGTGATAAAGTCTGACACTCTACATAGTCAATACCAAGGACTCAGACACATACAAAAACTCACTAGAGCATGCGAAACCAAGCGGCGAGAAGAAACAGTCACCTCGGAACTGATGCGCGAGAACAATGGAACTTCAGAAACAAGGCGCGGCGATGGCGCTCACTCCGAAACACCCTGCGCGGGTCCTAAAAGTCCTAAGACAACAAATAAAAACCCACCATCAATTGAAACCCATGATCCAACAAGAGTACGATGATGAAGATAATAATATTAATAATAATAATAATAATAATAATAATAAAAATAATAATGACAAAAGAATAATAAAAATAAAAATAATAATAAGAATAAGAATAATAATAACAAAATAATAATAATAACAATAATAATATTAATAAGAATAATAATAATAATAACAATAATAATGTGAATAATAATAATAATAATAATAATACTAATAATAATAATAGTAAAAACAAAATAATGATAATAATTATAATAAGAATAAATATAATAATAACAAAATAATGGTAATAATAATAATAATAGTAATAACAATAACAACCATAATAAGAATAATAAGAATAATAATAATAATTATAAAAGTAAAAATAACAATAATAATATTGATAATAACAATAATAATAATAAAAGTAATATTAAAATTAAAACAAAACAAACCTTTACAGGGGGAATAGAGCGGGTGCAAGGAAAGGGCGAAGGCAAAGGAGGCCGAGCGGGCTGGCCGGGGCGCAGCGACAGACCGAGCAGGGTAGGAGGAAGACGCCGGGGTGCGCCAGGTGCGTGATGGATGAAGGCGGCAGGAGGGAAGGGGTGATGCGGCTACAGGAGGAGAGGGAGGAGCCATAGAACTGGCTGCTGTGCGTAGGGAGAGGAGTCTGAGGCAGCGGACAGCGGCTGTAGGGCGGGGACGTGGTGGGGTGCGTCGGGTCTAAGCGTGGAGGCAAGGCAGAAAGGGAAGTCTTTGGGTCACGTGAAGGGGAGACAGAAGGAAAGACTGATGAGGAGGAAACAAAACAGCGTGGAGAAGGAAGAGCTGACGAGGAGAAAGAAAAATAGGGGGCGGCTGGGTCTTCAGTAGACAGAGGCTGGGTTGCACAGCGAACAAGGGGGAGCGCGCAGGGAGCTGCGTCGCTGCGGCAAGGAGAGGAGGAGGTAGCGGGTTGCGGGGCTCCTGCGGGTAGAGGAAGAAGGTTGGGAGGGTTGGGCCTGGACCAGATCGCATGGGAGTGGGGGTATGACAGCGCGCTAGGAGGAGGAAGGTTTGGGAATGGGGTTGTCACAAACCCTACTAGAAAGGGGGTATATATATATATATAAGAATAAAATAAATAATTGAATAAATAAATAATGACAAAAAAGATAATAAGGACAATAATAATAATAATAATAATTGTTATAATGTTGGTGATCGAAGCTTTAATAATAATGTAAAAATGATAAAAAAACAAATGATAAAAATATTCATTTCTTCTTAAATAATAAAAATAATTATTAATAGCCATAAAAATATTAAAAGACAATCTAAATTGACATTTTATAATTTATTTTAATTCCTCTAAGCCGAAAAGGCTACACAGTTGCATGGGCGAAGCCGCGCGGTGTCGCGCTCCGCCCACACGTCCGACGACGTCGAACCCAAGATGCGTACTTTTTATCAAAACTCAAATCATTAATCCGAGACTGAACGTGAAACACATCAAAAATAATTTAAAGCCAAAGAAATCAAAAAATAAAATAAATTCTCAGTTCTGGTTGGGACAATTCTCCCCACCATAACGCTTTCCACCCCCGGAAAGCCACAACACTATCCAGCCGATCAATCAACACCTAAGGATTCCACAGAACACGATCCAACCTCTTATCTCAAGGACGTCACAACGACTACCAGCGGGACTGAACCTCATTGCTCAAAATAAATCACCAACATGGGGGAGACCTGAACGGGCTCCCCACTATAAGAACTCGACTAGCATTCGATAACAATTTAAGAGAATACCCAACGAGACTCATGGTGGGTCTCCCCACCATAAAAGGACTGACCTCTTAGCGACCAACCCGAAATCCAACTTAGGCCAGATCGGGGCCTTTACCAAGCTGTATATAAAAAGCACAGCAAACCATTTAAACCACCCACTCCCATCTGAATGGGATAAGAAATGAATCAAAACTCCATACAAATTGTAAACCATAACCCCATGGGCGGGGAGGGTGGGCCCAAGGATCAAATCACTGAAACTACTACGTACCACTACTCACGACCCATCACTTTGGGATGGACACAAACCAGGGATGCAACTGATTTACATCAGGGGCCCATGAAAAGTCACTAATCAGCAACTTACATCCAAGAGGCACGATTCCGAACACTACTCGAGGGATAAGTCCATCGCGCGCTTTGCGACAAGAGGAAAACTACAAAGATAGAGAAACCAGAGCAGCAACACCAGAATTATCTCACCACACGGTAGAGGCACAACATTAACCAGACTCCTTAAAATTTCCCCGGGGGGTTCTTGACTACGCGCCGGCTTCACTCCGAGACCTTTTGGCTGGAGCTCCGATGGATGAAGCATCTTCTGCCTCGCAATCAGGTTCTGATAATCCCAATGAGATACATGCATCTTTTGATTTAACAAAAAAGAAAGGAAAAGATTTTAAAATTTAAAAACATACCATCATTGAAAGCCGAGGTTTGTTAAAAGACCCATGATGTTCCCATACATTTCAAACCTAAAACAACGCCCATACAAAGGCCACGACAATAGATCACTTAAACTGAAAGGAAACTTACACCAGAAACTTTGAACCAAAACCCTACATCACATTACTTCCGAGAACATCCTCTGTGACTCTTCCTTGCAACACCCTGACAAAATCGTCACAAATGACCCAAGCGTCCACATGCCCGGCAGGGCTTCGGAGTGCTTGGGCACGATGACTTCGTGTGACCCCGCTTGCCACACTGATAACACACAGTAATCTCTTGCTCCGAAGAGGTTGATTAAAGATCCTGAGGCCTCTTGATTCCACAACCTGATCCATCCACTTCCATTTTCTTATTAATTTCCTTTCCAGAATCTTAACCACTTCTCATAGGGATCGAAGGAGGGAGAACCACTTCGAGAACTCCTCCCATTGTGGCTTCGACAAGAAAAGCTTGCCTTGCCACATCAACAAAAGATGTTAGGTTGGACTCTGACACCTTGGACTGCAGATCAGGGTGGAGACCCGCCTCGAAGCGTCGATCCTACATGGGGTCATTTGTGGCATACTCTGAATCACAAGGGACTAGCTCCACAAAGCGATGGAAATATTCTAACTTGGATCCGTTGCCCGGCTGCAGACAACACATTTCCATCCCCTTTCTCACCCTTTCTTCCTTAGAGAAATATTGGCGAATGAACAATGACTTGAAGAACTCCCAAGTAATCTCTTGACGTGTCTTGTTCCGAGACACTGACTTCCACCACATCCACAGTGAACCTTCAAGCATGAAGGTCGTTAACTTGACCTTCAACGACTCGGGCAGCTCAATGAGGTTAAAGTCCCTTTCAATCTTCCGCATCTACTCCTCTTCCACAGATGTTTCTGCTTGAACATAGATGAGAGGTGGACCGAGCTTCCGAAACTCAAGCATAAAATCCTTAGGTTGATCAACTGCACTACGACCACCCATCGAAGCTTCAAAGGGATAACCGCTGGACAAGGAAGAGTAAAATACCCAATCAAGGCCAACTCAAAAAAAAAATCCTCAAAAACCAACACCGCATAGGTGATAAGTTTGAAACACATGGAAACAAGTTATCATACCATTATAATTTTTTCTCTTTGAAAACATCTTTAATTTAAAACAAAATTGGTGAGTTAAACCCTCTCCATTGGTATCCCATAGAGTCTCACTCACATGCATGTATTTTTGCCACATCGGGCATCCATCCACCATACCAGAGATCCATCCACATTTCCAACATACCACAATGCATGTGAGTACTAAACAGAACACCAAGGCCAAAACAAAGCAACTTCATTTTCCAAAAACAATTTATTCATTCCACTTCTTTTAAAAAAATCTACAAATTAAACATGTCATTTCAAAAACCATTTTTTTTCAAAACCAACTTTTCTAATTCAAACCACTTTCAAAAATCAAGGGGAACCCAAAACAACTCAAACATGGGACTAGTGTCAGTGGGTGGCTTGACTATATGGTTGGCGGCCATATGCCAAACACGTCACTGACACAGAGAGCCTCCATGGACCATTCCCCCAGCTTTGCATGGCTTCCCAGACCGTGCTGGTTAGGAGGACTAATGGCCCAAACTCCCTTTGTCGTATCCCAATCGTAAAAACATTCCATAAAAACCCAAACAAACAAATTAAACTGGACTTCCCTTGGAAACCTGAGGATCGGTACGGGCAAGAGTTCGCGAAGCTCTTCTTGCACCTACCCCTTCATGTCCCGACAATCCTACCCCATATCCCTTGACATCCCAAAAAACAAAGGGCACTCTGAAAAGTGAGGTCTCTAAGAGATGGCCTTCTCTGATACCATTTTTTCATGAACCAACCCGGGTCGACCCTGGACCGGTCACCCGAGCGGGTCCGCGACATGGCCCGAGAGGCATTCCTGATCCTCCTGGGTAGGCGACAAGCGCCAGGGCATCAACAGAGGCTGTGGGAAAAATTTCTCCCAATATAAATAAATAAGACTGCAAGATAAAACAGAGCAGCGCAGAAAAGATATATCAAACAAAGTGACTAAACAGGAATAGAAGAATAAAACTGACCAAACGCGACGTCCGAACAAACTCCGTGCGACCTCGCGGGTCACTCTCCGACTCAACGATCAAGCGTCGCCCTAGGTGAGCGCACTCAAGATATAGCCTTCATAAACACTAAAAATAGAAAAGAACTATAGGCGTGAGTATTAAAACTCAGTAGGCTAGCCCGATATCTATTCCCAATGCACTTCCTTTAAAATAAAAGAAATATCATTTCATGTTTGAACTACAATTTATAAAAGTATGTTTTTTATAAATATTCTACTTAAAAACAATGTAAGAACCATTACCCTTAGCCATTTCCAAATTTGGGTTCATTTCATTAGTATCAATGAAATTTCTAGAAAGGGGAAAGTGATGTTTTAAATTTTCAAATTTGTACAAAGGGGATTAAACACATTCACTTGAAAATCATTTTTAGAAACCTAATCAAAAGTACTTTTTCACTTTCCAAGGAAAAAAATAAACCAGAATGCACAAAGTAAAACATACAGAAAGGGAAATGTAGGTATACATGTGAGCAATAAAATCTGAATAGACATTGGTGATCCTAGGAGATCGAGAATAAACCAAAAGACACCAATATATGAGAAATAATCCTTATCGATATGTCACGATGAAATCAAAATGCACAATACACTCGACCATACACTCTCGGGAAGGTCGAGGGCAAATCTCATAGTAATAAACCCAATATATCCACCTACTATGGGCCATTGGTCAGTACCATAACCTACCAGTGCATCAATCATTCTTAGAGTATTCTCTCAATATTCCAGATTCCCATGTCTCAAGTGTTTAAAAAGGGGGGGTGAGCCAACCGATTCCAACCGAGCATCCAATCAGATATATCTATATATGAAGCACAACAGGCATCCCCCGAGCCACTCCATGGTACAACCTCATGCCTTTAACTAATCAAGTACCCAAGAGCCTCTAAGCGCGGTCTCCCAAACAATCAATTGCAACCAAGGCATGAGAGTTGTCCTAAGAGGGTTATTATCAAAACATTTTCATCCCTTTCCATAAAGTTCCAAACGGGCATTTAATACATTTCACAAACACTACTCAAAGAGAGGTACAACTTCTTTATGAGACAAAACCCAGTTTAAAATAGTTTAAAGAACCCAAAAAACACTACGTCACAGGCTGACAATATTTTTATAAACCAAACCAAACCAAAACATTTTATTTATTTATTTATTTTTCCAAATAACCGTTAAGAACCAACCAGACAACTTCTTAAAAGAACCATAGTACTTGTTCAGGATTCAAAATAAACCATTTCTTATTAAAACAGAACTCTATTTTATATTCTGTAAATTATGTTTAAAAGCCATACGGGCATTCTTTCATTATTGGGTGTCCTCTCGTCAAAAGGATGTTTCATGTGTCGTGTATAAAATAAATTACTCCTTTTTACACTAAATAACCATTTAAAAATTAATTATCTAATATTAAAAATTAATTAACATATATTATCTTTTATTTATTGAAATTAATAAAATATTTATTTTGAACAATTAGGGTGCACAAACAGCATGAAATAATATAACTTAAATTTTAAAAGCAGTGCAAAGGGATCCTACCTCAAGATCAAAGCGCGATGACAAAATGACTTTGGAACCAAGGTGTGATGGAAAAACGTGTGTCCGAAGCTACGTGATAAAGTCTGACACTCTACATAGTCAATACCAAGGACTCAGACACATAAAAAAATTGACTAGAGCATGCGAAACCAAGTGGCGAGAAGAAAGAATCACCTGGGAACTGAAGCGTGACAACAATGGAACCTCGAAAACAAGGCGCGGTGATGGCGCTCACTCGAAAACACCCTACGCGGGTCCTAAATTTCCTAAGCCAACAAATAAAAACCCACCATCAATTAAAACCCATGATCCAACAAGAGTACTATGTTGAAGATAATAATAATAATAATAATAATAACAATAATAAAATATAATAATGACAACAGAATAATAAAAATAATAATAAGAATAAGAATAAGAATAATAATAAGAAAATAATAATAATAACAATAATAATAATAACAATAACAATAATAATGTGAATAATAATAATAATAATAATAGTACTAATAATAATAATAGTAAAAACAATATAATTACAATAATTATAATAAGAATAAAAGTAATAATAACAAAATAATTGTAATAATAATAATAGTAATAACAATAACAACCATAATAAGAATAATAAAAATAATAATACTAATAATAAAAGTAAAAATAACAATAATAATATTGATAATAACAATAATAATAATAAAAGTAAAATTAAAATTAAAACAAAACAAACCTTTACAGGGGGAAGAGAGCGGGTGCAAGGAAGGGGAGAAGGCAGGGGAGGCCGAGCGGGCTGGTCGGGGCGCATCGACAGACCAAGCAGGGCAGGAGGCAGAGGCCGGGGTGCACCGGGTGCGTGATGGTTGAAGGCGGTAGGAGGAAAGGGGTGATGCGGATACAGGAGGAGAGAGAGGAGCCGCAACACTAGCTGTTGTGCGTAGGGAGAGGAGTCCGAGGCAGCGGACATCGGCTGTAGGGAAGGGACGCGGTGGGGTGCGTCGGGTCTGAGCGGGGAGGCAAGGCAGAAAGGGAAGTCGGCTGGTCACGTGCAGGGGAGCCGGAAGGAAAGACTGATGAGGAGGAAAAAAAACAGAGTGGATAAGGAAGAGCCGACGTGGAGAAAGAAAAATAGGGGCGACTGGGTCTTCGGTAGACAGAGGCTGGGTTGCAGAGCGAACAGGGGGGGGGGGGGAGCACGCCGGGTGCTGCGTCGCTGCGGCAAGGAGAGGAGGAGGTAGCGGGTTTCGGGGCTCCTGCGGGTAGAGGAAGAAGGTTGGGAGGGTCATGCCTGGACCAGATCGCATGGGAGTGGGGGTATGGCGTCACGCTAGGAGGAGGAAGGTTCGAGAATGGGGTTGCCGCAAACCCTACTAGAAAGGGGGTATATATATATATAAGAATAAAATAAATAATTGAATAAATAAATAATGACAAAAAAGATAATAAGGACAATAATAATAATAATAATTATTATTATTATTATAATGTTGGTGATCAAAGCTTTAATAATAATGTAAAAATGATAAAAATATTCATTTCTTCATAAATAATAAAAATAATTATTAATAGCCATAAAAATACTAAAAGACAATCTAAATTGACATTTTCTAATTTATTTTCATTACTCTAAGCCGCAAAGGCCACATAGTTGCATGGGCGAAGCCGCGCGGTGTCGCGCTCCGCTCCCGCGTCCGACGACGTCGAACCCAAGATGCGTACTTTTTATCAAAACTCAAAACCTTCATCTGAGACTGAACGTGAACCACATCAAAAATAATTTAAAGCCAAAGAAATCATAAAATAAAATAAATGCTCAGTCCTGGTTGTGACAACCCGTCCCTTATTGAATCATATAAAGAAATATAGTTTAGAAAAACCTAGGGAAAATACTTACTAAAAATGTTAATTAATATTTTATAACTGTACCTCTTCCCAAAATACCAACAAAAGGTCTCGAATATGATACCCAAAATATTTTCTTCTAAGAGAAGGCAATTGTCATCACTTTTATCCTTATTTTTCTTTATTATTTTCCACCTTCATGTATTCTTAAAACTTCTATTATAAAAAAATAATATAAATTCTAATTATATGTCATTATATTAATGTATAAATTTATATCTATCTCCACTTCCATTAAAGAAAATATAAAACCATTGATTATGTGTACAACATAATACCACCTCAAAAATAAATGTATAATGTTTTCCATCACCACCATTCAACTATAGATATAAGGATGAATATTAAAATCATAAATTATATTTAAAAAATTATTCTAATTATTTTATTAATATATCATAGATACCTTCTTATATTCAATTCCATGAGGCATATTATAATGTCTATCATGTGTTCAACAAACTACCACCTCACAAAGAGATGTGATTTATTTTTTTATTAATAATTACATGGGGGGTATTAGGGATTAAATTAAATCATTTAATATCTATATATGTCATAATAATTATTATATAATGGTAATATATTATTTACATTTTTTTAATACATCAAGAAAACTAAAACAATGTTGATGTGTACGTACGACTTACTTTCTCAAAGAATAGTATATTTCATTTATATCTATTAATTTATTGATTTATATATCGATATATATATATATATAATATTCAAAAATAAGTATATAATGGTTAAAATTAAGTATTTTATGGAACCATTATCAGACCAATTGGACGAGAAAACGAACAAATCAAAACATACATGAAAAACAAAAAGGCTACTTCCTCAAACATGACTTTAACATGGAATTGTTAATAAATGGGTAATAATATGTCATATGTAAATTGTAAATTGTATTATATATATAATAACTTTATTTTAATTTTTTTATTATACTGGATATCAGAGTGTGTATGAAATATGTCAAGACTTAATTTAAGGGATTTCAATCTGGCTTATATTTTCTGTGAGAGACAAATCATATTTACAATGTTATTGTTTTAGGTTGTGTATATAATTCCATTTAAGGTATTTTATGAATATTTTTATTAACTTAACGATAATTAAAAATCCATTTTGGGATATTCATTTCATGGGGTTTACGTTTCCAATGTCACCAATGCAGAAATGTGTTTTTTTGGTAGGCATAGATACAAACCCTGTTAAATGTTATAGAGTGAATATACTTACATTAACTACATTATATGTTTCATTTAATGTTATTCTCTCATATTTTTTTGGAATTATATATTCGTATAATTAATTGGGTAAATTTTTATACCTCATTTGATAAGAATAGGAAAAAAGTTAATGTTCTTTATCCATTATGGGAAATAGGTGCGTCTTAATCTACTATAGAAAATAGGTGTGTCCTGATCCAACCATGTGAAATAGGTGATGAGTCATGATCCACTATATTTATGGTATTGGCAGTTATCTTTGACATATAAATTAGTTCTAAATGTTTTTAATGATTCCACACTTGTTTAAAATGTTGATATTGTTCACGATTGATTTTTGATGATTTTTCACACTTATGCACCATGTATTTTGAAATGATAAATTTTTAATTACATGTATCATGTTTATGATCTATGTTAGGTTGGATATTAAATAAATTTTATATATTCAAATTACACACCATTATTCTTATATTATTCTTTCATATGATCCTAGAATTATATCTCATATGTTTACCTATACTGAGGACTAGATCACATCTTTTATTATGTCTCTTTCCCCAGGTTATGAATAATTATTTTGTTATGGTTTTTCTAAGAGTATTAATGTTTAAGAAGATAGTTATGGGATATGTTTAGGATCATTCATAAATAATATTATTTTGTTTCTAGTATCCATTGATACCAAAATATTAATGACTTTGGGCATATGATTGTGAAATGTAATAAATATTTTTCTAAAAAGTTGTGATATTTATGAATAACAATTTTGGGTCATTATAAAATCAACCAAATGTCTAAGAATAATTTTAATGAGAAAATTAATATACATGAATTTAATAGGGAACATAATCATTCGAGTGACCTGAAAGGGGTGTTATATATATCATTTTATAAGTGAGGATAAGTGATTTGAATGGGGTGGTAGATTTTTAATTTTAAAAGGAAATTTATACTAAAATATAGGGGTGATATAAAGTCCCTCAAACTCATACTGATGTAATCCAACACTTCTCAAGAAAAACTACCCCTATTATTAAAATATTATTAAGGTGGTATTCAGTTAGATCGTAATTCCATACAAATTCTCATACATTGGATCATTATTTCATTGGGAAAACATCCCATAAATCTAACCTTATTCTCTAAATGAAACATCATGGAGTCTATTTCCCACCCCAATCAATACGAAACTCTTAAAAGAACTATAGAGCCTTATATCTTGATAAGAAAAATATGAATTTTTCAAAGTATAATAATTAAAAATCACTAAAAAATGTATCACCGGAACCCATGACACACTCTATGTAGCCAGGGTCATCGATGATACATTGGTTGAATATCTTCATTGAAGGTATATCAAGGTTACTATGAACTAATGATAATAATGAATCAAAAAAATAAAATCAAAACAACTAACCTACACACAATTATTGGGATAATGTCATTTATAGATCCTATAAAACATGAATCATCCCAAAATTAGGGATAACTTGTCATACTAATACAATGAATTAATCCCACATATTCATAAAATCAATGGAAAATATATATCCCCCACAGAAGTTCAACTCAAATAAATCATTAGTCAAAATGGGGACAATTTATAGTTTTTAAATAACCTTTTAAATACCATATATAAATAATAATTCAAATAGTTAACCACATATAAACACCCAGACTAGAACTAGAAAATATCCCCTTGGGAAGAACTCATACAAATATGATTATTTAAAATCCTATTCAAAAAAACAATTTTAAACCAATTCAGGTAAAAAATCCGCTTCAAAATCCAGCTTATCTTAAAAAAATTAATTGTAATCATAATTCCATTTTCCTTGAAAATCCTCTTTAAAAAAAATCCTTTTAGAAATCACTCAGAAAAGGAAGAATCCATTTTTCAAAATATATATTTATGATACTACAATATATATTTACTGGTTAACTAGAATATTCTCAAAAATGATTACACTAAGGAATAGTTTAAAAATATATGTATTCCCTGTTGAAAGTAATGATGATTTCATACTATACCATTTCTAGGTAGAAGTAACTCCTTATAAAACAATCATGTCAATAAAAACAATAACATAAATAATAATAATAACCAAAGATAAAATTATTCAATAAGTTATGTGATCCGTTGTATAATGGACAACCTCATTGGATACACATCCATTACAATCATATGAGAAAATATATAACTCCACTGTAAAAAAATCACTTATCACATATATAAATATTGTCAAATGAAAAATTAAATTCACAACCAAAATTCAAATTCACCAATAAAAAAATATTATTTGAAATCATACCCTTCCCCATGTTTAGAGGCATAAAATGGTTCATATCATTACATAACTCTCCAAAATTTACACATGAAGTGAGATTTAGATATTTTATATTCCTCTTGTCTAGATGTCACTTAATAAATCTCATGCATATGAGGAATAATGAGTATTCTTCTATTCTTCCATATTACTTTTTAACTCTCTTGTCATCAATTATAAAATAATGAACTCTACATCTAATGTATTATCAATTTCTATCCAATATAATTTTTTCTCATCAATACTAGCCTCTGGAGAAGGCTAAATAGATATCGGGGAATAAATTTTATGATATTTAATTTATCATAATTCTAGGATGTGCAATCACCTATAACAATCCCAAATATTTATATCAATAAAGAAAATGGTTTTTTTAAATGAAATAATATTTTTTAGTCAATGCATGGGATTCCATTCCAATTTCACAATAAATTAACACATTGGTTTGATACATTATCAAGATTAATAATTATGAAATTATTAAATATGGAGTCATTTACATATCCAACTATTTTTTTAATACCAACAACCATAATAACTAGATTTATATTTTTTGTACACATAGATGGTATAATGGAAATGATCCATATTTACCTTATCATAATCTATATGAGGATTTATCAAATTACATGAGGTTATTTAGGTAGGATTTAATCTTTTATAGTGAATTAATTTGTATTTCATTGATTCGTTGAGAATAATACATAATCCAAAAATCATATAAATTAATTATCTCAATAATTTCTTCAAAATTACACCAAGAATTTTAGGGAAGATACTCTTGATCTGATGAGGTTAATTAAACAAAAAACAACTATTATTGCTTTGTGATATGTTAATGTGATCTCATAAGGGAAAGACCTACACTTTGACATATAGTTATATTCTAACTAATTTCATGGAATGTGTAAAATGGATTAGTATTTTATTTGAGTGAATATTTTTTTATTCAAGTGTAATAAATATAATTCACTACCTATATGAATTGTAATTATATTACTTATGAACATCAATAAATAATTAACAATAACCAATAAATAAATCTCATACACTTATCAAATTTTACCTATTATTTCTCATCGATTATTTTATGATATCACATTTAATTATAGAATACATCCTTCATCACCTATATAAACAATTAACTACAAATCAATAAAATTATTAAATATATATATATTATCATTTGATTTAACTATGAGTTGGTTTATCAAGAGATTATAATACACCCTAGAACCTATGGGGATCAATCCTTGAGTCTATCTTGACTCATTTTATATTATCTTCTATTATACTATGTGTCCCGTTTTTGAAATTTTACTTTTTTATTGTATTTGACATTGATCCATCACTTGGACCACCTATCATGTAATCTACTACATTAAAATTTCATACACACTCATAAGTGAGGGGGAATTTGGTTTGAGTAATTATTTTTAATAATTAAATCAAAAATGTAGGATTGTATATAAATTAAAGATTGACCGATGATAGATATATCATTAAGTTAATTAAATAGTAATTATCAAAAATTTAACACATGTTTTTAATAAATTAAAATAAATAAATAAATCAAAACATGTATAGACTTTTCTAGAACATGATTATTCTTAATATATTACACTTTTAATTGAATAATATTTAAAATACATATAGTAATATGTTAAATAATAAGAAATTAATTTATGTTAATTAATAGATTATAATAATTTTTTTCCAACTAATGATACCCTATTCACCTAATAATACATTAAAAATTTATCCTGTAATTTTAAAAAAATTCAAAAATTAAATTTTTTTTAATATGAATATAAGAATATTTATATTTATTAATATAATAAGGGAAATAGATATGCGATGGGGTGGTGTCTATCCTCATCCACCGTCATCGTTATATAATTTTATATTTTTTATTATAAAAAACCCATGTTTTGTGTGTGCGTTGGGGGGGGGGGGGGTGGACCGAAACATAAGGTCAGGGGAGGCCTCCCCCCATATAATTTTTTTTATCATTTAATATGTAAAACATATATATTTAGATATATATATATATTAATATTTTCTATTTCCTTTATTTTATTATTAGGTTTTTTGTCTTGTATTTATCGGTAGAATTTCCCGAGCGTTTTTATATGAAATAGAATTTACAGACCATACAACAGGTGGTCCATTGTTAGCACATGGTTTGGGAAATTGTGGGTGAGGATAAGAGAAACCATGCACCCTTTGAAGTGGTACTATCCAGACTGTATGTGCTGTTGCACATGCATGCACCCTCCCCTAGGAAACAGTATTGCCTACATCTTCTTAGATAGAGGAGGCCGTACGGTTTTTTCAGGGTCTGAAATCCTGTGAGGGCTAACTATGAGGAAATTCTAGGTAATTATATTATTTTAAATTTAAGTTTCTTGGATTCCCAATTTTAACCCCAAATATCCCCCTAATTCAAACTAGATGGATTTTTCCTCCCTTGGAGCTTCCTTCTCTCCCTATTGGGTCCCCAGAACTCCACTTTTTTGATGTATTTGGCGATCTACCTTCAAGAAACATCAATAAAGTATCTATTTTTATGGTTTTAACTCTTTTAGAGTTATTCTTCACCTTTTATGAATTACCCATCTTCTAGTAGGTTGGTGGACCTAATAAGGGGTCAATCTTGAGTTGTTGTGTGAAATATTGATGTTTGTGGTTGGATATTTCATTTATATGGTTTCTATGAGGTGTGGTTGTGTTTTTTCAACAGATATTAGATGCTTCCAGGTGTGAGGTATTTGATCATGTGTGTTAGAATTATTAGATGATTTTGGTGTCATTTCTTTATTCATGAATGTGTTATATGGATTATGGGAATGGTGTGAAATGTGGATTCAAAATAATTTATGGTGAAAATATTTAAAAATTGGTTTTCTAAAGAAAATTGGTAGTGTATCAGGTGTGAATAGTTTTTATTATTCATAAATGTCCTCTATAAAATTTTTAAGTGGTGCGAGTTTTGTTTTTAATTGGATTTTCACTTTATATGTATTTAAAAGAGGTCTTCCCTATGATAAATGGTATGGTTTCATGTGTAATAATACTATTTATATCTTGTATGTAAATGTTGTGGTCTATGTGACTTTTGAAAAGGAAATTGAGCATAAAGGGAATCCTAGGTAACTTGGTGGGTTGATTAGTAGTAGTAAACTATTTGGATCTAAAGGGCCAAGGCCTGTTTTCTTTTAGTATGACTCATGATAAAACATAGACTATAATTAATTATTATTGGATACCACATATCCATGGTATGGACAAACCTTTAGTGGCTCGTTCATGATGAGTATGTAGGTTATAGTTTATATAAAATGTTTCACCAAGATATGACATTCGTAGGGTAAAACTAATGTTATACCCTCTAGGGATTTTCAATGTGGTTGAGCTCTCTTGTAATTTAGTGCTCACCATCAGAATAAAATAGACATTGTGATTCCAATAATTTCAAATAATTCTTCTACTGAAAATGTTTCCTTAAAATGGTTTCCTTAAATAATTTCTCTAAAAATGTTTTTTTTTCGTTTTTATCCAAAAATTCATGTTAATTTATATTATAATTTTATAGAATGAAAACTCTATTTTGGGTGGAATCCTACTATGATTTTCCTCACATCCTAAATACACCCTTGAAAAAATATAGAATTTGTTATGTATGACCAAATAAATGAAAGATGTTTATTGCTTGTGATGGTGTATTTGGTTGAGATTATTCTTCACATGAAGGTGTTAGTGGAGGTGTCTTGTGGGAGACAGACCTTATATCCCATGGTGGTTTTTTGGTTATGTTATTTCTGGTTCCACTTCCGTTTTATTACTGTGGCTTGTTTTAGTTTTTTTTTGTGTCTTGAAATATCAAACATGGAATTTTTATAACTCTCATTGTAATGGATATTGATATTGGTATGCTATTTTACTTTTAGAGTTGTTTTTAGATATTTATCATGGGTGAATTTTTTTAAAAAAAATTATTTTGACACTCATTAACTATTTTCTAGCTCGTAGGGATTAGGAAATCCCTTCGAGACATTCTATATGCTTTTTTGGGTGTCGGGTTGGATGGAACCCAATCTTGTCTCATGAATCTATTATATGTGAGTAGGATTTAAAAAATTATTGGAGTTATGTTTTTTTTGGAAGAGTATGGATTGAAAAGATCTTGGATTTTCCTGGATTTAGGTTTTCTTTTTGAGTGTGGTGTCTAGAAGACACCCATCATGCTAGATATTGAGTCACCATGTAATTTCGGGACTTAGTTTGACATCTCTTCTAGGTGAGACATAATATTTGTAGAATTTATATGGAAACCAAGTGGAAAGTGAAGTGGTTTAATTTGTATTATTAAGGTTTGGGGGTTTTCTATGATATATTTGGTATTTTTTACCAAGGAATGTTTTTGGAATTTTTTTATGGAAGAAAATTTTCATAATGAAATATTGATGGTTTTTTCGTTATGTATATTTCATAGTGTATCTACATGCCTCCATAGATTCCTACTATGATACCACAAGAATAGTGTATAGAGTTTTCTCCCTAACTAATTGATTAGAGACTAGTGGAATTCATGGTTTTGGATATCCATTAATTTAGTCAGGGAGGGGGACGTAGACCTGCTAAAGTCAGGGATGTTGAACCGGGTCTAGAAAAGGAAAAAGATTAGGAGTTCCTTTATAACAATCCTCATACTTTCCAGGGTATAATTGATCCCCAATAGATATAGGAGGGTATCAAGAATATAGAGAGGATATTTGGGTTTCATGAAACTCCTGTGGAGGTGAAGTTGAAGTTTGCATCGTTCTCCTTGGAAATCTCCCATCAGAGGTTCTGGGACTATGAAGTTAAATATGGGATTCAAGAGTAGATGTATTGGATGTATTCCAAGTGCATTTTAAATGAGAAGTATTTACCTATGGTTGTAGAGTATTTTAGGACTTGTTAGTTTTGGGATCTTTACCAGGAGGAGTAGAATGTTGTAAAATATGCCTACCATTTCGCAGTGTTTTTTGGAATTCCCAACCTAAGTAGTTTCTAATGACCATCTGAAAGCATAGAAGATTGATATGGGATTGTATCCAAATATATGGTCTCAAGTCTTCCAGTTCAAGTTTAGAATTACAATGAGGTGTTTGATCGTGATTCGATGATGTAGATCGGCCATATGTGAAAGTATGGGTTTTATGGAGTTGTTCCAGTAGTGGGAAAAGGAAGTGGAAACTCTTCAGAGGAGAAGAGTAATCATTAAGAGTATGAATAGGAGGGAGGTGATATTTTAGTGTATCATTACCAATATATTTCTTCAATGGATTCCGGAGATGGTTCATTTCTGGGTTATTAGTGTGGAGGTGGGGCATGTGCGGTCTACATGTTTAGCTCTACCGAGACCATCCCATCGAGGTGAGTCTGTTATACAATTTCATCAATTATTCTAGGGGGAACACCAATACCAAAGTGGTATAAGATCCATGGTTTCTAGGGTTACATCATCATATTCAAAACTATATAGGACAATGGGTTCACAGTTTGGTAGTTATAATTGCAAGGTTGGATACGATTTTGGATAGAGTCATTTTAACGTAGAGCTAAATTCCAGTGGCCATTTTCAGTCTCAAGAGATGTAATGGAAACTTCAAAATCTGGAATAAGTACATTCACCATATGATGCTCGACTTGTAATCATTACAGGTAACATTTTTATTGCATCATATATAGTTTTTTCATTGATTTATACCAACACCTCTATTTCTTTAATCTCTTATATACATGTGTATTTATTGAAAATTTCTACTGATATCCAATGGTTTGAAAAGTACATAGTAAAATAATTATATAAGAAGTGAGATATGTATTTTAGGGGTGTGTCTCATTAACTAACCAAGTTAGGGGTCGAACTGGAATTATATTTTATGTTTTTAGAGATGGACCTCTTAGATGTAATACTCTGTATGGATTGGATGCTACATTTTCTAGTGAAAATAACATTTTATCTGTTGACAGTGTGTTTTATTGAACCTCATGGGAGTACTATGATTATTCAAGGTGAATGGGATCCTTTTCAGGTTGTACTGGACCTCTACTTTTGGAGTTGAGAAACCTTGTTTTTCATATCACATCGCTCATGTTCGAAGATGTTGATGGTGCTCTTGAGCGTAGATTGTCACATGTGGTGGATGAGTTTGTCACAACCCGCCCACCGGGGCCTCTGCCGTGATAACCCTAATCCCACCTCCTGTAGGATAGTGGCTGGTGACTAGAACCAAATAGGCATATCCCCCAAATGGGAGGTATTTTCCAATGATCATGTACACACACACCCAACTCCATCCGATAGGGGTAGAAGAGTATAAAAACAAAGAAAAAAAAATGCATGCATACTACTACAAACCATCAATAGAGTATGACAGAAAGTAAAGTAGTAAAGTACAACCGGGCTAGAATAAAAGACCAATAAAATAAAGAAAACCACAAAGTCCATATTTCAAACACAGGTACTGATGCTTCTTTAGGAATATACTGGAAATAAATCATCTAACCTGATCTCACAAGGCACTATCTGGTCTTGGTCCTAGTCCTGCTCTTCCTAGGACTCCACGAATGTGTCCGTAATCTGCCTAAGAAATGGCATGTGTGGTAAAATCCAATGTATTTTAATGTAAAACGACACTAAGTTGGGGCCCCGTATCAAAAAGTAAATTCCACAAAGGAATCCCAACCATGAAGTTATAGTCATCTCAACACAGGTATATGTCATCAACACATATATCGAGAATATACTGGTATACTTGAAAAGGATTTCAAGATGCAACATCTCACCATCTTCCATCCATGTGGTTATGCTTGTAGCATGATCAATTCCTAGAGATCCCACACCTTGATCTATCTGATAGTATCCACGTCAAACACATCTGCCAAATGTATTTAAGAGAACATCTGGTCAGGATACTTCACGAAGTTTCCCTAAGATTTCTAATTTCCCTAAGACAACGAGTCTCGATATTTAAGCCAAATAATTGGTCAAAGGGTAATTATCAAGGCACACTCATTCCTAGAGAACTTGCTCCTTGAGTAATGAAGTCATTAGAGAACCTCGAAAAAAGGTTCCGTGTCTTTGGACCCCGCCCAAAGAAGACACACTAAGTAATACCCAATGAAATCTGATCAGGTGAAGTAATGATGGAAGGAATGATATCGATACATAGATATGGGGTCCTACACCCATGTCTCATTTGAGGACATCATGACCCTACTGAAATTATCATCCTTGTTAGGGGATAAGTACCCTTGTAAATATTGGTCACACCATATCCACAATTAATGGGAAGGAAAGTCACAACCAAACATCAATCATAAAACTCCTCTAACCGAGGCCCCAACCAAATAGGAAACACATGTCAATGTTCATGATATAAAGATTGGGGATTCTAAAGAATATCGTGAACCCAATCTATATTACCCCACATTGTAGGGTATTTTCAAAGAATACCACAATCCACATGGTCTGGCTCATAATGTAAAGGATTACAAAGAATACCACAAACCCTACGATATGACTCACTAGATAGAGGATTAATTCCCTATGCTCGGAGGATATTTCATTACCCAATAAACTCCATATGGGGTTATAGAGTATCAATCAAGTCCCATGGATGACTTAAAACTCAATCTCAAACTCATCTATTAAGGGGATTTCCGCACAATAGTGTACCAAACCCTCGATGGAAGAATCAAAGGGGAAATCCAAACCTATAGTGGTATTTTCTAACAACCCAAGGAGCCATCGCAAAAGGTATTCCTCTTTATGAAGGTCCTAACACCGCAGATGGCTTGTCAATCAGACTTTAAGTTTGAAAACAATGACCCATTTGTGAAAAGATGTTGGTGGGCTCAGGGGTTGGTCTGACTTGACCCGACTCGAGTCAGGCCTAGTACGTCGGGTCCGACATGACCCATGTGGTCGACCTAGCAAGTTGGGCCGGACCTGGATCTGCTTGGTCTGACCAGGACCACAACACCAGCCCGACCTGAGAGGCTGGTCCCCTACCACTTGGTCGGCCCGACCCGAGGCACTAGGCCCATTCATGGGCAAGGCCAACTGACCAACCCGACCCACTTAAGTGGGCCGGTCTTCTCCAACTAAGATGTTGTGGGAACAACATGCCACCTATTATTGATGATGCATCCCACATAGGTCCATTGCTTCATCCCACGCACATAGGGCCATTTCTACATACCACCTGTGGGCATTGCTGCATCCCACCTACGACCCTTGCCGCATCACACCCCTGACCATTGTCGTGCCCCACCTATTACCATTATTGTGAGTCACCTCCCCAATCCATCTAGACCATGACCTCCAATAACATCCATCGACCGACCGCCTACATCTGTATTAGCCGAAATGTCATCTGTAGTAGCAGGCGACCTCTAATCAACATTCGAGATAGATACTGCAAGCCACATTTGCCACTACGGCACGCCGCTAGCATGCCCATTGAATGCCGATGTGGTCTTCTACGGGCCACCAGAGAGACTCTTGTGGTACGTTCATTAATTTAGGAGATTTTTTAGAGTCTTTGAGTCATGTTATACATCTCCATGGGTTCAAAATCATTCCATGATCCCATTCTTTTGAGAATTTATTCATGTGATGTATCTCCCTCACCACCTCAATCAGATCACCATTATCATCATCACACCTCCGCCGTGCCATTTCCAACCCAGATCTATGATGTCAGATTGTTGTTCCCAGGATCGGTTGAGCAAATATCAACTGATCACCAAATGAAAAGTCATGAAAAAATGATGAATGATCACGATAAATGAACAAGAGAGGGATGAAATTCATAAATAAAAAAAGCTGAACAGACCTCAATTGATGTTAATTTCAATCCAGTTTTTTACTTTAGAATTGTAAACTAGTAATTTCTATGAAAATATACATTTAAAACCTCGACAA
Source organism: Viscum album (assembly GCA_963277665.1). NCBI lineage: Eukaryota > Viridiplantae > Streptophyta > Magnoliopsida > Santalales > Viscaceae > Viscum > Viscum album. Next base: position 491,583,355 of record OY728122.1, read on the forward strand.
AATAATCACATCCGACTAAAATGATTGATATGTGAGCCAACATGATTGTTAATTGGTCAGTGTCGATTGTGGAATATCAAGAATAGGGATAGGAGAATATTCAAGAATAATGACCCCATCCTTGAGTTGGATCCCTTGCAGTCATAAATTGAAGTCATGTCATCACATGGGTCCTTCTCCAATGGTGTTCCTTGATTCTTCATCACATTATTGACTTCAAAACATCGATCCATCGTCACTAGTGAGAGTGCCTCCTCCACTATGCCATAGGGAAACACTAGGGTTACAATGAAATTCCCCACCATTATAAATTTTATCATTGGACCCTACCCCGATTAATTGGGGAAGTGTGTTAATGCATAAATGTGTTTCAACATTTTTGTGTCACTTTGAAATAGTTTCAACATGACGCTTCATCTAAGAAAGTAGAATGGGTTTCTCAGCCGTTGTGTCACTATGTCACTACGCTACGAAACATAAAAAACTAAAAAAATAGACTTCTTTATGTTTATTTCATTCTCCTTTAAAAATTCCAAAAAAACTAACTTTTACCCTCCACTCGGGCTGATTGAGGTTAGGGTCCCCCTATGAAAAGTACACCCACACAATCTCAATGGAACTTTCATACTTCCAATAAAAGTTACCTTTTATGAGTTATAAGGATTTTGAAAAATAGAATATATTTATTCAATTATTTTATTTATGGTTATGCAATTTTTGGGTTTTCCCACTAGGGACATATGTCGACTAAACATATTATATGCCATTGGTAAAACCACTAGTCTGAAAAATAAAATTGCCTTAGAATTTTAATCCAAGAACTAGTTAAAGGTTTATTCACCTTTTTCATGAAAAGTTCTCACACATTCTATTTAAAAACATATCATTTTTCAATGGATCATTCCGACCACTTCCTGCATCGAAATCGCAAGCCTTATCGACACCAAGTCTCAAAAATTTTCAAAGGATTTTATAATAATAGAACTAAGAAAATTTTAGTCATTACATTATCCCCACCTTAATGTTTTACAAACCTGAAAATCCAAACAAGTTTTACTCGATCTAATCGTTAGAGAATCGAATAGGAATTTGAGCCTCCCTCTCCTATGTGCTTCTCTTAAGATCCTTTGGCTGCCTCCAGGCTTGCACTAAGGGAAAATATCTTCCAAAAAGGATCCTCGATCATTATTGGGGATTTATCCAAAAATAATCCAATGTCGATGTCCATGTCCCCCCAAATTACGATGTGCAAAGGGTTTATGCATGATGCTCCTTCGCTGAGACATTTGAAGATGTTGTGTATATTGTCTCACTATGGGGTTGATACAAGAGTTATGCTCCCTTTCCAACTCTTCATTGCACCTGAATGTTTTACTATTATCCTTGTAGATATCATTCAACCATAGAAAAATCTCATTATCCCTCATGGAGGTGAGACCCAAAAGAAGACATGGCCTCCTTCCTCAAAAACCAAAGGTCTCCACCGTCTGCATGCCCCAAACTTCAGACAACCTTGCACATACATCATCTGGTCCTATATGACATAAAAATCCTCTAAAAATTATTTCTGAAATACTTTACACAACTTGGATGTAAAGTGGGCATAACGATCTGAAACAATCTTCAATTAAAATCCACAAAATCAAAATATCTCTTACAAGTAGAGTAATCTAAAGCCCAAGACTAAACTCTTATCATGAGTAGTAAGAAATTAGGAAAACTCGACAAGTCATTCAGTGATCTCGTTGATGATATAATGTCTTTTTGACATACATGATAAAACTTTCATGATGTATGCTGAAATAAATTCCAACATCCTGCTAGGTACCCCATGAAATATATGGAACAACCCACAAAATTGAATGAAACAAGCATTCATCTATTATTTTAATCGGAAAGGCCATATTCAACCCATTTCGTCATCCCTACTATCCGCCTTGACACCCACATTCATACCTTGATTCATCTTGCCACTTTAGGAATCCACTGATACAAATATTCATTCTTTGAAAATAACAATGTGCTCCCCATCATTCGAATGTCTATATAGGGTATTATCTATAGAAAACTGAGCATGTTATGAATCACAGTTGGTTTCCCTGAGATGTTCCTCCTTGAATCATATAACTGTGTATGGGTTACAACCATGAACTAGAGATAAGATGCACCATCCCCATCACTGGAGGATAACCACAATAAGGCCATCAAATTCAATGCCTTACTCAATACCTACTAACTAGATTCCTACCACGAGAATCTACTTATATATTCATCTTCGCTACGTTTACTAAAATCCAACCTCGAGATTCCATGTACCCGAAAAGGGGCCTTCAAAATCCATGATAAAAACTTCATGATCATTTTATTTAGCTACTGATTTCACAATGTGTCAAAGACGATCCTTAGTTCTCTCGCGTGATCCCCCTCATATGTTGAGTACTATAAGAAGTCATAAAAAACCACATAGGGCAACCCTTGGTAAAAAAATCGGCCTTACTAAGCCATTCCTATGAATTTCCCCCATATTCACCCCTTGATCATGGAGGTCTTTGGGTTCCAGTCGATATATTGGCATAAATATCAGTGTCCCCCCCAGAGGTATACCCAAAACATAATGAAAACTATTGATAGAGAGGTAAACATGGATCATGCTCATGGAAGGCCTCCTATACCCCACCACCACTAAGAAACCTGAGGACTCACAACATACACAACACTGAGGGTCAGACAGTCCAACTAAAATAAAATCCGCTACACCCTCCTCTGCTTGAGTCCATTAAGAGCTATTTGGATTACCCCTTTTCTAATAAAGGGATATCTAGTTCCATCACCATGGAAGAACCACATACATTGCCTAAAACAATTAATATTAGTACAAACATAGTATTTAGTCAATAACTATATTGATATCTTAAGGCCTCAATGCAACTAGAACGAGATCCGTACTGAAACATTTACCTCTAAGATTCATGTCACATTGTCATCACTAGTGTGTGGTCATTGAGTCACGTCCAATAAAAGTCTCTAAAAGTGAGGATCAAGACAAAAAATTTACATGAACCTCTATACATGAAACAACAATAGTGGAAGAAAGGAAATCACTAGTCAAAGTGTCTATCAATGTTGCAGCTAATATAGAATGACACAGATCATACCTTGAATCTTCCCTGGAGTCATGTGGTCATAATCCTTAAAATACTATAATTTTCTCGTACCCTGTCCTCCAACTCCCAGAGTCTGGTATGGACCACCCAGTAGTGGTGGTGCTAAAATGTGAAAATTTCTCCCACCACCTACCACTTCCCCAACTCTATAGGAATATGGGCAGAATGACAAATCTATCTTTGCTCATTGCTACCTTTCCCTTGGTGGTTCATCAACTGCATGTGTAAATAGCACCAAAAAGGACCACCCATGACTCATTCCAGCAATTTTTATCCACTGGAACCACTAGATGTGAGTCAACTAACTGATCATCAGGAGAAACTATCACCCACTAGCAATCCAGAATAAAACCTTTTCTCTAACTAGCTCCGATCTGGGAGGCCTCATCGAGCATCAAGCCAAACTCCTGCTCCTGCTATGGAAACATCACTAGCTAGAATCATGAGCACATCCTATAGAGAACCATAGGTGTCATGGTTAAAAGATTCTACATGGTGGGATTACATAAGAAGGACATGAAAAAAACAATTCTTATATGATCTATATACATTTATTTCCCTACAAATAGTGTTTTCAAATTCATAGTCATAAAATAGGTGCCCAGAGTCTTGGTGTATGGATACGTCAGCCGCCACACCAACACTAGAGTCCTGAGTTTGAAAGCCAAACTAAAAACACATAACATTGTTTCACTAAACCGATGTCACAGACTCACAATCCCAATGTAGTACTAATCCACTACATCATGATTGTGGTATTCATTGGAATATCATACATTACGAGTCAGACTGTAGGGTTCATGTTATTATTGGGGAATCCGCTATGGTATGGGTTAGTTAATATTGGGTTTGCAGTATTATTCAAAATACACTATCTATATATCATTACTGTTGACCGGTGTTTCTTCTTTGTGTCGGGTGCAAGTTAGTGGATTTTTAAGAATGATTTTTGGATATGACTTACCATCACATTCTATGCGAATATAGTGTGGCCAATATTTACATAGAAACATATCCCCTATCTAGGATGATAATTCCAGTAGTGCCAGGATGTCCCCCAGTAAGCCTTGTGTACAAGAACCCCTATCTGTGTATCAGGATCTTTCCTTCTTACATGACGTGACCAGATTAGTTTACATCAGGTTGTTCCTAGTGTATCTTATTTGTATGGGGTACAAATAAGTGGGAACTATTTTCAAGGGACTGTAATGAATTCATATCTCATAGAGAGAGTTCTCCCAAAATGAGAATGACTTGTTCAAAATAATTTGACCTTGGTTTGGAAGCAATATCATGACACTTTTTCTCTGTGAGACCACATGTGTCAAGGAAACATCTTGACGTATCGATACTAGATGATCAATCAGTGAATTTTGGTAGACTTTTTCAGTGTTGTAATTATTAGATAGCTCGAGGAGGGGGATCTCCCAAAATCAAGTGTGCTATGGGAAGAACCATATGGTAGGTAGTGGATGATTCATTACATATTGGAATCCTTTAAGAGTTTACGAGGATGTTCTTATTATATGTGTTGTTGAAATATACTTGTTTTGAGTAGACTGTGCCTTCATGGTGGTTTTTTCTTTTTTTTTTCTTTTAAATTGTGTTTTTAGGTCCACTACTATGTATTGTTTTACTCATACTAGCACAATATTTTCCTGCACAAGTCATGTATTTTAATGACAAAAAGTGATTTGGTGGTGTCTTAGATTGAGAAAGACCCGGATCAGTTGGTGCCTTATGAGATTAGATACACTGAGATATTTTCAGAAGCATCCTATAATAGTTTTAGTAGCTGTGTATGTAGGTCAGAATTTTTTTAGTATTTCTTTTAGTGGTATTTTATTGTAGCCAGATTTTACTTTACCACATTAATTTTTCTCATAATCTATTTTTGCGTTTTAGGTGTATGCATGCCTTTTCTTTATATAATTTTTTACTCTCCATCCCTTGTGGAATAGAATTGGGTGAATGTGTATTGCATCTTAGGAAAGTTCTTCGTATTTATGGGATATTCCTATTGGGTGTTAGTCACCAGTCCCTAGCCTATTAGAGGTAGGACAAGGGTTATTATGACACAATCCATAAGGGACGAGTCTTGATAGAGTTTTCAATACTGTTTTGAAATGAAATTTCATGTTTTCATCCCAAGGGGTATGTAGAGTTCATAATTTATTTCATTCCAATAATATAGACAATATCCCTTACCTCATAAAGTATGACCCCTTTCATCTAGAGGTAATTAATGGTACAACTAGATGAGTTGGAATCTATTGGATTCATTCCCCCAAGCGTCTCACCTTGGGCCTCCTCTCTCTTGTTTTCTATAAAGTGAGATGGATATCTTTAGTTATTTATCGATTAATAGAATATGAATAAGGAAAACATTAAGAATTCATACCCTTTTCCCCATATTGATGACCTTTTCTATCAGCTTAAGGGGTGAGATGGTTTTCCATTATCGATTTGTGTTCTTGTATTTGCGGATGATATATTAGAATATTATAGGACCAAGGAGGATCATGAGAGAAATTTTATGATCTTGTTGGAAACCTTTTGACATAATCCCCTATGTGTTAATATTTATAAGTGTACCATCAAAATTAAGGAGATGATGTTTCTGGGTCATGTGGTCTCAGAATAATGGGTTTCAGCAGACCCCGAGAAGTTCATTGAAGTGGTGTCATGAGAGCATCCAAAGAGTGTTTTCAAGATTATGATATTTTTTTTGGCATGGAATGATATTATAAGAATTTTCTTTGGATTTCTCCCAGATTCTTTCTCCCATGATGATTCTCAACCATAAATGTGTGGCGATTGACTAGATATAAGAATGACAATTATTCTTTGAGGAGCATTAGAGGTTTTTTACCACAAACCCTATTCTAATCTTTCCAGAATATAGAAATGGATATGTGGTCTACTGTGATGCTTATGGTATGGGTCTTGGGTACTTGATGATGCATGATGAACATGTGGTGTGTGTAGTTATCACCCACTATGACCACATTAATATAATTACACAACCTATGTCTTGGAGTTAGAAATCGTGATGCATACCTTGAAGATGTGGAACTGTTACCTATTAGAGGAGTAAGTTGTGGTTTTTTTGGATCCTAAGATTTTGGATTAAATATTTTATAAGAAATATAAGAATTTTAGGAAACAATATTGCATGGATTACCTTTAGGGGTTCAATTTTGATATCATTTTCACCCATGAAAAAGGTAACATGGTTGTAGATACCTTGACAAGGAAAGTGCCAGTGAAGGTGTTGATGGACTCCAGTGATGAGTGGACTTTAATAGGCATTTTTAAATGTTTAATATTAAAAAAAATATTCTTAGTAGAGGTGGATTTATATCTATTTTTTTGTTGACACTAACCCTTATGGAATATTCAGAAAGAGCAGTTGAGCGAAGAGATATTCTAGTGTTTCATTTTATATCAAAATGGTGAGGTGGTGCTTTGTGAATGGTTGTCATATTCTAAGGTAGTTTTTTTCTTTAGGGGACTCTTCATGGTGACTTTTTCATTAGAGAGCGTGGTAATGTAGGATATCCACTAGTATTAGTTGGAAGTTCATACTGAGGACAACAAGAGGTTCTATGACGTTCCTAATTATTTATGGTTTCCATGTATGAGACATGATATAGATTAATTTGTATCTTGGTGTCATACATGTCATCATGTTAATGTATAGCACCGATGACCCTCCGATTTTGTTTAACCATTACCCTTTTATACTTGGAAGTGAGATAATGTCACGATGGATTTTATTATAAGTTTTCTTCACACAACCCAAGGAATTAATTATATATGAGTTTTGATTCACCATCTCATCAATTAATCAAATTTTATTATGATCAATTATCTAGTTAATGTAGAGGAGTTTGTTTGATTGTATGTTTAAGAGATTGTGAGGATTAATGATGTTCCATAAGCTATTGTTTTAGACAAGGACCCCCATATTAATTTACAGCTTTTTGAAGGTATTTATATGAAAATGGGGTCATAAATCAAGATGAGTATAACCTACCATCCTCAAATAGAGTATCAGAAAGCGTTAAAATACATGTTATTAGAAGACATGCTATATGAGCATGTGTTGAATTTTGTTGGTTAATGGGATAACCATTTGGAGTAGGTTGAATTATTATATAATAATAGTTTGAAATCATTAATGAATGTTGAACCCTTTTAATCTATTTATTGTCAACCATTCTGGTCCCCTTTATGTGGAAATGAGGTGGGTAGGACCACACTATTGGGAATGAGTCTCATGTATGAGATATCTTAGAATTTTTGGATGACCAGGTAATGTTTATTGATAACTCATAGTCTCCCCATGTGTTATGTCGATCCGTGATTTTTTATCCTTCTAATTATCTCTTGATTAGTGAGGGTTTGTAAAAGTGGTTCCTCTCTTGGGTATCCATCATCTTGGTAAATATGTGACGCTAATTCTATGGTTGGTCGTACATTTTAAGGTTATAGATGGAGTTGTAATGTTGGATTATTAATTGGATTTCCCAACCCAATGGATTTCAATTCATGACGTATAATATTTATCTCATTAAAAGATGTCTAATTTGAATCCCTATCATGTGTTAAGGTGGTATGTGATGGAGTATGAATTATATTTTTATTTCATTGAGCGACCGGTGGGGATTTTGGATTCCCATGATAAAGTGATTCTAGTGAAGTACATACCATTGTTCTGAGTTCTATGGTAGTATGGTAACGATGTGCATGAGAAGTAAGAGAATACATCTTATTTTGATTATAATTATACATTTTTGTTCTCTGATCAGACTATTGAATGAATTTCTGAGGGAGGAATGTTTATATGGTGTTGAGAATTTTCACACCCACAATTTTAGTTTGGGTTCATATTTTGTTTGTTTCTTTCTTTTTATTTATCCAATTGTTTTCTAAATTTTTTTTAGAGAAAATTGAAATATTTCAACAATACCGTAGGCCTAACGTAGTTAGTGAATGGTTACCGAAACCATCCACCAACCCATGAGAAACTATGCGACTTAAAAAGTGTTGATGTCTAAGTTGTACGACCAACATAATGATCATGTGTCCTCCCCCACAATACATTGTGGATGGAATTCACTTTGATTGAAGAGACCGAATGGTTTCAACATGGTTTGGAAAACAATTCCCGTTAACCGTGTTCCCTTAATAGGTCATTAAAAATAAGAAATTTAACTTTTTTCCATCTTGTGTTTTAATCCCAAATAACCCCAAATTTGAATAAGATGTGATTTCCATACCAAGGAACATCCACCGCTCTCTGTTGGATTCTTTGAACTCCATTTTTTGGTGTATTGGGACCTTATTATTCAATAAATTTAACTTATGTCTCTTTCTTCTTGATTTCTTCCTTATTCTATGGTTCTTCTTCCTTATTTCTTGGTTTCTCTTTTATCCAGCAACTTTTTCGACCTAATAAGTGTAAAATAATGAGTTTTTAACTACTTTATAAATATTCTTGGTAGTATAATTCGTTTATATGGTTTTAGTGTGGTGATATTATAGTTATCCACCATAATCTAGAAGATTACAAGTGTGAGGTAGGTGATTTCATGTTTTTAGCATTATTATATTATTTTGGTATGCTCACGTTGTTCAATGGATTGTGTGAAAGGTGTGAAATATGGTTTAAAAAGGATTTAAGGTTCATATGAGTTGAATGATGGTTTTATAAGTAAAATTGATAGTGTTTTATGTTTGATTACTTGTTATTATACATAAATATGTTCTACAAATTAAGTGATGTGAGGTATGTTTTTAATTGGATTTTTTATGAGAATGGATTTGTAATAGGGTTTACCCATATAAATAGTGGGGCTTCATTTCTGTTATTTTATATATGTCTTGAGTTTATGAAATTGTTTATCTATTTGACATGTGAAATGGAAATTGAGTAGAAATTGAATCATAAGAATCTATTTTGGTAAACTAATATTAGTATGCTAGTTGGATCAGAAAGGGTAAGGCCTTGTTTCTTCTAGAAGGATTGCTGATACACCACTTACTAAACAGGATAATGATTGGAGACCATTATACCATTGGATGGATTCACCCTTGTGTCTTCTGCATGATGGTGTTGTGGGTTGTGGTTATATATAATTTTTTATAGAGATATGAGGTTACTAGGTCCCCACTAGAGCAAGAGACTATTGGGATTTCTCATGACTTGGTGCCCTCTTGTAATGTGGTTCTAATCATCAGTAAATGAAAAATCTTGTTTTCTTTATAATTTCAATGAATTCGTCACTTGAAATAGATTTCTATAAAATGTTTTATATAAAAGAGTTCCCTAAAGGTATATCTATTCATTTTCCTAATAAAATCTTGTTAATTTATCTTGTAATGCTATGGAATGGAATCTATCTTTTTCTTGGAATCCTACTATGCTTTGAATCACACCCAACATGCATCTATTGGTGTATGTAGACAATTTTATATATAATAGTGCAAAAGGAAAGATGATCTGTTGTGGTGATGATGGATCTGATTGCAAGTATACTCTTATTTCAGTGTTTTTGGAGGCATCTTGAGGGTGATGGATTTCATGTTGCATAGATATTTTTGGGTTATATACTATTTTCCCCCCTCTAATTTTGGTACTTAATTTATTTTGGTTTCAGTTAAAGATCTAGAATTTTTAACATAGAATTTTTTACCTATTTTTTTATGGATATTAATCTTGGTATGATGTTATATGCTAAACATTATTTTTGAACATTTATCATGTGGGAAACAGTTTCCCAAAGTGAATTTTTCATACCCCTACTCTAGTTTCTAGCCTGTGGGGATCGATAATGCCCTTAGGCCATGCCACCAGTTGAGTTGGGTTTTTGGTTTGGGTGTCACCCCAACCATGTTCCAGATAAATATTTCAGCAGTTCTTGAATTATAAATATATAAAATTATATATTTAAAAAAACATTAACAATTAATACAAATAATCACTCATTTTGATCCGGTGAGAAACCCCTTTATACTATTTTACATATTTTACATATTTGATTTAATCATCATATTGTAAATAAAAATATAAATCAAATACATTCTACTGAATTATATATAATTATATCAAATTTTTTCTACATTATATAAACTCGGATTCACATCTAATTTATAATGAATTATTCATGAAAATATTTATTTAATTTATTTTATTCTCAATTTTTAATTTTCACTTGATTCTAACATCATCAAACTCATTACTCATGACACTGAATACGTTTTTACTAAATAATTTAAATGAGAATTCATATATAAATATCCACATGTGTTCCATGAAGATTTAAACATAGTTCTTGATATCTTAGGTGTTAACATGAAGGAATCAAGTTCATTAAATTTTCCATACTTAATTATAGGATGAAACGTCTTACTTTTTGACTCTTGAAATATATGTGAAAGGGTATATTCTATATATTATCATATCTAGATCATGAGATTAGAATTATATAACATAATGATATCATGAATCACAAATTAAATAGTTTACTTTTCATACATCAGTTAAAGATTAATATAATTACATTTTTGTATTTTATATTAAATTGTATTTTATAAAAAATCCACATCACTTCACTAAAAATAATAATTAAACTAATTTTATTTTATATTTAATATTATTCTAATATTATTTATTGAATTAAAAAATATTTATTAAATTACATGTTATCTAAATAATTTTACTAGGTCATTATCTTTATCAAAATCCTCAAATAAATAATACTGAACTGTGGGAAAAAATTATTATCATTCAATAATGTCAATAATATATTCATATAACTATGTAATTAATATATATGTGGTTCGATTAACATATAAAATATTTATATATATATATATATAATATTTAACCATCCCTGAATTAAAATGATATTTAGTTATTTTATGGATAAATAAGAGGTGAAATTGAAATTAATTACAATTATATTCAAGAAACATATGAATTATTATAAGATCAATATAACTAAAATGAAAATTATTCCAATAATAAGGATTAATTATTTTTATTAATCTTGGATTCAATTAAATATAATTAGCTTGTAGATACACTCAGTGGAAAAACCACCTAACTATTTTTCATAAGGGATGTAGGTCCAGCCCATTGATCGAGAGAGGTATCTAGCAACACATCATGGCCCTAATAAATAAAAGATGCATAATCACAATGAAATAATGATATAAATTCTTCTTTGTAATATGACCCTTTTATCATGTAATATCATTAAAAATTGAATGCCTAAATATTTCATTAGCCTATATGATTCCCCTATCATTCATTGATTTTTTTGAATTTAACTTATTTATATTCTATCATGGGCAAGGATGTTAGCTATATAATTCCATATGAATAAATGATCTATAAATATCAACTTCCATAACTCATAAGGGACAAATACTCTCTTCATTATTTAATTAATTTCATATCACCTATGATGTATAAAATACATGGTACATAATCCTGAGCATATGATTTTATGATTTTTAATCTATACCTAAGTATGTGATTAATGAAATACGTTAACAATTATCCCAACTATACTTCCCTACACATACACTCATAAATAATAAGTTCAATGACATGCATAGTAAATGAAATCACAATTCCTTGTTTTACACTTGGGAACTATCTTAAAAGAGATCACTATGTGAAAAAACCATGAGAAGATGCCTCATCAATTATGATCCCTCAAAACCACATAGAACAAAAAATTTCTATTTCATTTTTGTATGATGTAACAAGATAATAGGATATAATATTATTAAAAAATTCCTAAAATATCATGGTAATAATTATAGCAGGAAAATATTATAACCTATTGATGGGATGAATATTCATATGAAATTATCTCATATACCATGTATGTTTTTTTATTATGAAAAAAATAATATTAATTGGTAATTGAATGTACATGGAAACGTTAGTTATAGGGAACCAACTCTATCACATTCAAAATCATTTTTTGGAATTTTTTTTATCCAATATCTTTATTTTTAAAATTCACTATAAGGATTTCATAGCTTACATAAAGAGGTATGAAAATAAAACAAAGGTAAATAATAGTATTTAAAATCTTTTATTTTAATTTCATATCTTTTATTATTAAATTATAAATCCAAACCTTCATTAAGCTTCCACGTTTTTCATCAATCTGTGACATGATTTAGTGCATATTGAAATGAATCCATAAAAATTCATTTTGGATTTTTGTTTTTCATCCTCCCCTAGTTTTGAATTTTTCATTTCGATCTTCAGTATACATATTATCAACAGTTAAGATCCCCCTCAGCACCAAATTCAACATCTGTTGATTGGTAGAAGATATATGTTTAATGATTCTTTACATAAAGTATTGAGAATATTTATTGAAATTCTTCTATTTATTCGATGAACAATTAACCTCATATATCCTGACATGGATACACCTAATGGGGAACTTAAATTGGAAATGAAACCACATAAAAAATTTATTTTAACCAATCTAAATGGTTTGAATTCTACAGTGTATATATTCAATTTGTAGTTTAGAGCTATCTGCCTATGTATGGACTCCCAATGAACTATTATTCATCCATGAAATAGTTCAATTTTCCATTATTCTTATTATTCTTAATTGTATCATATATCACATAAAATGACCCATTTTATACATACTTATTATGACGTATAGTACCTAAATCTACAAACACCCTATCATCCATTGTTAATATATCAATAACAAGAACATTGCTATGAATCAGACATTTATATAAGTTAATCAATTTTCAATTTAAAAGATATCTATTTTTTTAATATATTATAATATTAAACAAATTTTAATAAATAGATTTAACATCTCAAATTAAAAGAATAAATAAATCTAAATCATTTTACAATTAAATATAACTATTTAATATGTTAAAATAAGTTTTTGGAACAATGAAAGAATCTTTGTGTTTTTGATAGTAAATATATATATTTCTTTTTAATCATAAATTTCTAATAATGTTATATATTTAAAATAACCTTTATTTTTTTAATTTTTGAAAATATACTTGTTATTTTCATATAAATTATGATATTAAAATATGAAATCAGAAGTAATTTTTCGAAGGGACAAAATTAGGACAGTATCATAAAACATAATATTTTTTTTGATAAATACAGTTTTTTATTTAAAAATAAGATTTTTATATTAATAATTAATATATATAAAATAGATATTATTTCTTAAATTATCATGTCAAAATTATCTTTGGGTGATTATTTTGATATTTTTCTAAAAAAGTGGAATTTTAGTTAAATGTAAAAATAATGTTTTTTTGTCTATTGTTGAAGTTAATTTATATCACTATTAGAAATTGAATAAAATGAAAATGGATTCATATATTTATTTTTAATATAAATAAGTTAATAAAAAATTAATCTTAGGGCATTAAACTATTTTACTAGGGCAAAAGTTTTTCCCCATGATTTTGTTTTATATGAGGTAAGAATGGATTACCTAGAGGTAAAGTCAGAAAATTTTACTAAAATACATTAGATGGGCTTATGATGTCATGAAATACATTAAATTATATTTTACGTATTAATTATAAATTTTCTAAACACTTTACTCTGTTATGAAATCAATTTTAATATCAAAAAATTAATTTTTTCAAAAATTTCAACCGCGCTCACCTATTAAAGGTCCCTTTATCACACATATTTTTATCACACATATAACATAATAGATTAATAAATATATAAAAAACCATCCCCCAACATTACTCCCACATGCTGAAGGATCTGGTCTCCCCATTAGACCATTGTAAGCATGCTCAAGGTGTGGTATAAAGGAGGATGTCCGGGAAAGGAGTTTTTATTTTAACATTTTTTTTCATGTTTCTTTTTCATAGAAATGATTTAAATATCTTAAAAACATCCTTATATAAGGAAATAAATATCAATATTTTACATATATGTGAATATATATATGCAATGACTTATATAATCCTCCCTCTCATTCTATAGAAAATGAATATTTCACTTGTGTCAGGGATGGACTACCACCACCGTGAATGATAAATTTCAATACTCATAAACTTATTAAATTGATGGTTATAAAGGTAAATTTAAAAAATAAATAACTTTTTTTTTCATTTTTATAATTTTTCATGATAAATTATTTATTCTAATAATATTATTAAAAATAAAGTGTAAATGTAAATTTAACCTCCTAAAATGATAATACACAAACACTTTTATTTAATTGAATATTATTATGAAAACCTATTGTATGGTAAATATTTTTTATTAGTGAAATGATAAATAATATATATATATATATATATTGATATGATTAAACATGTTGTTAACTTATTTGACCATGAATAATGCTTCATTGTAATTTTGGGGGAAATAACTGAACAACCCCATGTGGTTGATGAAATTAAAAATAAAACCATTAATGGATGAAATGTGAAAATAATTGATCCTGATAAAAATAAACATACATAAATAATACCCTAAATCAATAATTCAATATAAATAACTCATTTATTTAGGATTAAAGGTACTCATATAAAGAAAGTTGGTATATCAGTTTAGAGAGCTTCATAACCACCCGATTTTATTTGGGGTTATTATTTTTTCTATAAACATCAAATTAAATATATTTTAGTATCATTTATCTCTTATATAATAGTAATATATGTTTTTCAAATATATACCTAGTTTATTTTATCATTATTTTCTTAGATTATACATGTTTTATAAGTTCCCTTATTAATCATTCCTTTAAACAATCTTGATTAAAGGGAGATTTCTTATTGATTATTTCTTTACATATTTAAAAATATTAATGTTTTTTTTAGATACTTGGTTTCATAAAATTAAGAATTTTATATGATAAAAATTTTCTTTTACATTATAATTTAAATAAACAATTACGTGATGTCCTTCCTTGAGGTCCTATACTCATTTCATAAAACATACATTAGGAGTTAAATTTATATTCCTATTTCACCAGTATTTCATATGTATCATTCTTCAAATAGAAAATATATTTTTGATATATAATTCACATTTCAAATACAAGCATCCAAAATTATTTACTTTTTTCTTCAATTTTGAATATTAATGAAATAATACACTAATTTTGTTATGGGAAAAGATTAGGTAACCCATTTCAAACCAATGTGATTCTTGTATGGTTACACATTATGTATGATTTCATTATGTGGCACACAAATTCATACATATGATCTTAAATTTTTTTGATATCATGCTGCACCTCTTGTCTCAAATTCCAAACTTCATAATTATGTTTATTCCCTTAATTGGATATATAGGTCACCATTTAAATTTAAGTTTTTCCATAGGGAATATTATACTATAATAGATGTCCAAAAACATTTAGGATAATGTTATGGAGTTTCTAATAATTATTTTATATTTTATTTTTATGTTGAGTATATTTTTTTATAATCACTAAAAGAAATTATTCCTCAATATTTTTAGGTTCTATTTTATGTTTTTTATGTTTAAAATAATGTATTTGTACATTTATGTAACCCAGGTTGTTATAGTTGGTATCGATACAAGGATTAGTAATTTATGGGATTGAGATGTGAACATTTTAATGAAAACCCTTTTTATAATTATACTTATAAAAAAGAATCCAATTTTTTTGGTAAAGTATACTGTGTAGGATTTTATAGTAATGATATCCATGTCTGGATAAAAAAAAGTGGATTCATTTTATAGCATACCTTCATCTATGGGAAGTAAAATTAAAAATTGATTTCTTATAATTAACATAGTTTTCATAAAGTCTATATCAATTAGGATTAACTATATTCCTAGTTTGACACTCCATGGGGATATGATTTAGTTGACTCATAATCCATTTTCATACCATCATGATTGATTTTTATAAATTTTCATGGTATAATTAGATAAACTAATTGAAATTAGGCCATTAATAAAAAATATTAGAGAAAAGATATTAATAGGTTATAGAATCAATGTCATTGATGATTTATAATTTCAATGTATATGGATTTCCATTTATATGGTATTTAATTTGAGTATTCACATCCCTAACATTCAGTTATTTTAGTGAATGGATGAAAATATGAGGAAGAATTCAAAAAAAAACAATGTTATGGGTAATGTTATGATTAACCAAACAAAATACCTAATTTTATTATATTTAGATTTAAAAACATAATGGAAGTTATTGCACATATAACCCTAGTTATGAATAATAACCTGAATCAGGCAGAAAATACACATTCTTCTAGGAAATCACAATCTATAGTTCAATCACTTATCTAACAAATTCCTCCAACATAGAGTGGAATATTAGAGCACTTGGTTGTGGAAAATGGATTAATTTCATTGATAATATACTAAATATCATGTAGTACTTGTAGAATGATTTTTTTTAATTGTAAGTTAGTGGGAAATGATAATCCACATTGGGAACTATTAAAAAAGATCAATCCTAGTGAATTAATTTCCTTAATGGAGTGTGATGGATTGATGAAAATATTTTTAAAATAAATATTTCCCCATACACTCTATAATAATATAAAGATTAATTTTCTTGTAATCAAGATATACAGTGTTATACCTACTAGAGTTCGCAGGAGGCGGGTGAGGAGAAATGAGTATGCAATTAAAATTTCTACATGAAAAAAAAACATAATGAATATCATTCAAGTTAAATACATACAAATTAATTAATATAGTAAAAATATATAATTTGGTTATATTTAAATAATTTCTTATGGTTGTGTCCAAAACCCCATTAATATAAATTAAAATAACTTTTAAATATTTGAAATAGTTTTACTCATAATTAAAATGTATATATTTTAACTAATAAAAATTATATATAAGAATATAACTATTTAAAAAATGATAAATAATTATATAATTGAATATAAAAAAATGATGTTTTAGATGAAAATTTATTTTAAAATTTTTAAAAAAAACTAAATAAAACCAAATGGAAATTATCAAATATGATAATCAATTCTAATATATAGCCTTTCCCTCAACCCATTATAGTAAACAAATTATAAGACTTTTTAATATGATAAATAAATATATCTTGAACATGAATCAGGTTTTAAAAATATTTACTATAGAAATGTGGTCTAAGTTTAATCCAATCATCTTCCAAAAATTTTCATGAAAAATTACAATACTGTAAAGGAAAAAATGGCATTTGAGTACTTTTATTTAAAATATAAGATACATTATATGTAATTATGAATGAAATAGAAGAGAAATTTGAATAAAAGTGAAAAATATATGGATATAAGAGTAAAGGTATTTTGATGATAGTTTAATATTTTTTCCTCATCAAATGGTGAAAAATCATCTACTTTTATGTAATTTTATTTAAATATTTCATGAATATTTGATGGAAATATCTCATGAATCATAATCTTATATGTGGAAGTAATGAATAGAAAATAGATTTTCATGTGTATCATAAATCCATATGGACTATTATTTATGATGTTAAATGTCTTCCTTTACAAAATAATATATTTTTTCACTTTGAGTTTTTTAATCCATAACCGTAACCTCATGGGTACTTGAAGGGCCTCCTATAGCAGCCTTATGTTCATAGCTCACAATAAATCCAATCATATCACTAATAATTTGTTTGGGGACATGAATAAAATGAGTAGACCTAGAACTTAAGGAAGTGTTCGGAGATGATAATTAAGAAAACATGCTCAAATCTCTATGAGATAATTAAAGTATCCTTTCAAAAATTTCATCATGAATAACTACAACATATTCAATAATCCACATATTACACTCTTTCAAATTACATATTTTGAGAATAAATTTATATTGAAGGTGATAAAAAAGTACAGAAACCATCAACGATATATATTCCTTCATATAATTCCCCTATATAGGATGACATCCCAATTATAATTCTCAAAGCACTGATAGATTCTCAACAATATAGGATCTTTTATCTTATTTTGTGACATAAAAAGAAGTTGGAAAATTATAATAAGATTTTTCCCATATAAAAGGAGAGATAACCACTCGAATGGGAGGATATTATCCTTATATTTCTCCATATTAAGGTATAATATATTGAACAATGGGTTCAACCACATATTTTTGGTCAATTATAGGATCACGAGATACTTCATCATCACTTTTTAAAAATGGGATTCCCTTTCCACTGTCATTAGGTAGACTACCCCCATTATAATCACTATGTGTAGGTATAATCTATGTGAACAAATCGAAGGGGAGAAGATCCTAGGGTTTTCTCCAACTTATAATTTACACCATTTTATGTTGTTTTAGGATACTTCCAATAATGTGGACTTAAAATCTTGGTTTTAATGTTTTAAAAGAGATTGTTAACAAAATATACTACCAAATGTTAATAATTTTTATTAGATTATAGTTTGTCATCATCAGACTCAGAATTTGAGTTCTTAAATATATTATTGGTGGAAATCTAAATATCTTATAACTCTTGAACACCAAATTACATTTTATATGATGTTATGGTTAAAGTAGATAAATGAGATCCATAATAAATATTTTGAGCTCCAAAGGTTTCATAAATTGTATCATCATTACATTTATAGGATCCCTTTGAATGTTCAAGAAAATTTTCTACATAATTATCACTACCAAAAGTATCAGTCAAAAATTTATCTTTGTAATAATATTATACAATTTTTTATAGTTCCAAATCAAGATCATTTAACTAGCGAGTAACTAAATGGGTATTAATAAAACTAAATCATTATTAAAACTTTATTTATCTATGACCCATATTCTCTACCATCGATTTTAGTTTACCTTCATAATCTTTTTAAGTATATTAGATTAATAATAATTATGTACATGATATAGATGTTTCCTTCCCTTTATTGAATTTTTCAAAACCCTTTTAAAAAATATAAACCAAGTGTAAGCTAATGAATTAAACATAAATGTATTCATACTCAACTCTTGTACATGAATCAATAGATATATTTTTAAGATAACCATTATCCTAATTTTCATGATATAAAAAATTTATATGATAAGATTTATTATTACACCGATGTCCCCTTAGAAGAATTAACATATTGAATAAACATTAATAGTAGCATATTTTCACCATCTACATCGATAGAATTTGTTCTTCTTTCATTTTTATATCCAATGACCTCTCGAAGGTCCATTAAAATTTTAAAAATAGGATTCCCTATTGGTTAATTAATTTCATTATATTTTTATATACCCTAATGAAGAAACTTAAAATACCATTCCCTCTATTTGGAAGAAATTAATAATTCATTTTCATTAACATTAATGGGTATATAATAATTTTTTTCACACATCATGAACTATTAATTAAACTATAATTACATTAACAACCCTTTCTAAAATGTATGATCAATTTTTTAGACAACTCCATCATTCCTTGTTCTTAAAAAACATTTATATCCAATGATCTAATCTAAAAAATCAATTTGAATCATTCTCTTTCTATAGAAAAATTTCTCATGTTTATAACTGTGGTTTTTGAGGAATAAGGGACATTATTATTCCATCATTTGATTTAATTCTGGGATGAGAATGTTTTTGAGATTATAATTCTTGGATATTATTCTCTAACAATATATATATATGGAATCAAATAGATAGTGGATAAGGTTTGTTTTGATGGAAGCCAAGAGATAACTATGATGATTAATGGGAGGAGTTAGGGGTTATAAGGTTGGATAAAAATATTATTTTGGGTGGTTTTAAAACATATTGGTTGAATTAACAAATAAATGAAATAAATAATTAAATTAAATATATGATAAAGGAATAGAATAAAAGAATAGATATTAATTATAGAATATGATTTTCCTAAAAAAGCATAGGGTCTTAGGGAAGAAAGCCTATGTAATAACCTTCATCAATATTTTTTCACTGATAAACATCGAAACAGAAGGCATTGACATCATTAAAGAAAAAGGAAGAATATGATATTTAATGGAATATTAGTTTCATATTATTTGTAATTATGAAAGTTGAATCCATGGATAGTAATCATACAAAATCGTAAAACTCATATGAATTAGTTTAATCAGACTTATGTATAAACCACCTGTCTCAAAAAATTAATAATACCCTAAAAAGAGTTATAAAACATTATAAAAAAATCAGGAATGTATATAAATTTATTGTTTGATTTAAAAAATATGAAATATTAACATAATAATCGATCAAGAATAATTTATCTTTCCTAATTTATGTTTGATCTATCTTAATATCTCAACAATCAAAGTCATTGGGAAACTATCCCTATGATAATATTTATTACCAATTAACTTCTGTGTAATTTTACCTTTTTGAAAATTATCTATCAATATGTGATGAATTATATCATTTTTCATTGACCTTAAATATCATAGAACATTTTTAAAATTTCAATTACACTTTTATTTCAATAATTTATAGAGAAATTTATAAAATTATATCAATAATTAGGTGATCTTTATTTGATCTATAAATTTTTTGTAGAATATCTACTTTCAATAATAAATCCTACTTCTGAAATTCCTTTAGAAACATAATTCATCTTATTTATACAATATAATGCTATAGAAATACCTAAAATATGACAAGTATAAGATATTCATTTCTTATCCAAATTAAAAGATCAAAATTATCATTTTAATAACTAACTAGTTCAATAATATTCCCTCATGGATTAAGGCTTCAACAATTTATTTTAGATTTTTGGTATTTAAAAATTATATTAATATCATTACGGTGTCACATCTTAATATTTTCATAAACATATGAAAAAATATATACATTGTACATAATTTCATACTAGAATGGTATAAAATATAATAATCTCCCAACTATACCTTTTAAGTTATTTTTATCGATTTTTTTGTAGTTTCATCCAAATATTGTCTACATGTGGTACTCAGTACAATATCACATCTTTGAGTAGTATGAATTCACAAAATATTTTTAATTTTATTTGGTATATTTACAACCATTTAAAATAATTCTATCCGTATTTAAAAAATAATTAAAACCAATGATTAATTTTAAATCTCCCATCGAACTAAATTCATAAAAATATATCATTAATTTTACAAATTTAATACATTTAGAGTTTTTCAAAAAACACAATATAGTGGTAATAAAAACTTTTTACTAAAAAAATATAATTTTAAAATCTATTAATATAAATATTATAATTAGATACCCCTTAAAAAATTTTAATCAATAAAGTGTTGAGACTTTCATACGAATCTCTAAGTGACATTTATAAACAATAATGTCCTTTTGAAAATATGAAAACAATATTTAGAAAATGGGAGTTTAAAAAATATATAGTGTTGTTCAATATAAAAATCCACAAAAATATTACAATACATTTAATATCTCTAATAATCCATTTGATAAATTTTGGAATTTATATGTGTTGCACAATCTAGTAATATTAGGGTTGCTTCAGGTGTAGATAATAGTGAAAATGACTCTTCATTTTCAATACCATTTTCGTGTCTATAAACATGTGTAACCAATCTATCAATTATTCTATAAACTGTTCCAAAATCATCAACCATATCTTTTTTTAATAATTTAGTTCGAATATTTATGAATTTTTTAGTATCTCTACTAGATCAACCACTTGATTCCTTCGTAATTGATTCAATTAAAATTATATGTAAATTATTTTAGGATGATCATTGAATGCATGATTGATGTTTCTATGACCAAACACAGAAATGAAGGCTTGATGATCAACAACATTTATTAGTGAAGCTTGTGATTGATGCCCTTTTTCCAAATCACCCACGAAAAAATTTATAATGTGATACTCAAGGGTTTTAATTATTGTTGGAATTAAATTGCATGGTTCTTCTAATCCTTATATAGGCCCAGGATATCCAGTCTCATCTTTATTGGGTTATGTATTTTGTAAATCAATAGTATGATATTAAATCTTGGTTGTATTATTGATATTTTTATTTTTTATATAATCCTGCAATTATTTCAAGGATAATTTTTGTTCATTAGGGTATATTTCATCAAATATTACATGAATAGATTCTTCTGAATCTTTGGTTATTTTTATTGTAAACTCGCTAGGATTTACTAGTTGTTTAATAACTAATTAAATTATTTTATAACATTTGGGTGAAAATGTATATATTTTTTATTTTTTATTATGTATAAATAATTTTCAACCAAGAACATTAATTTAAATTAAATTATTTTTTCTTCTAGTCTAAATATAAATTGGATTTTTCGTTAAAACATGACTTGTTAAGAAAATCTTAATTTCATACTATGTAGTATTTATAGAATAAAACAAAAAATATAATAATATTTAACATTATAATAATAGTTGATGAAATTCTATATAAGGTTTTAAATTTTCATTTAAACAAAAAATTTTGTTATGAAAATATTGGATAATTGATGGTTTGATTATTTCTATGTTGCGATCATAATGATTTAAAATATCGATTTTAAATTTATAGCCATAATCACTTCTCACATTTTAAATGTATTGTCCACTAATATTATTAATAATTTTATTATATTTTTCAAAACATTTACATACAAAACATTTATGGGTTAACAAATATACCCAAGTGAATCATCAATAATAATCAATAATAATGAAATTATAATTCTTTAATTTTAAACAAGACACTCTAGATAATCAAAATAAATTCATCTGAACCAACTATAGGGGTTGATATGTAGAATCATTTTTCTTTAATTTCAGTGCAACAATTTCCTTCTTCCCCTTTGGCCAATTATTTCACACATTATCATTTAGGTGTTCCATATTGAGAAGATCCATTTGTAAATTTTTTTTAACTATATTCTGATGTAAGTAAAAATTATAGTGGCCTAGTATCCCATTACGAAACCCAGATTCATTATGAATTGAATTTATAAAATATTTCCTTGTTGAAAATAAATATTTTAAAACCATTGTAAGAACAATATAATTTATTATAAAACTTTAAAAAATTATATTTATAATCATAAATCTTACTAGTATTGTTTTTTCAAATTTAACAAGAAAACCATAGTAAAAAAATGGATAAGTTCCATACATATTGTATTTAAAAAAAATGACAAAAATTTTCAAATAATTATAGTTTCAAAGATACAAAGTTTACCAAGGAAAATATTATTACCTTTTTAATTATCACCAAAAGTTTCACCATCGAATTTTATTAAATTATAGAAGCATGAGAAGTTTCTAAATAGGTGTATTAAATATATAGTATTAGATACCACAGTCCCTTGTTGAATATTTTAAATAACTTTCCTATAATTAGTATGAAAAGTGATGATCTTGTTAACCACATATTATTTAGCGTAATTATATTAGAAACAAACTAAATTTTGAATCGAAATGTTATTAAAATACTTATTATCAAATTTATTTACATATTCCAATGAATTATAAAGATATTTCATTTTATATTTAGAGTGGATTATCTCATACATATATGTTCTAAAAATGATATATATTTATGATTTTTTAGAGGATTAGAAATAGGAAAAAATGTTTTTATATAGTTTTTTATTTCATTGTTGATAAATGAAACTAGTCCAAAGATTAGGTAAAACCCATATATACCAATTATATTGATATATTGTAGTTATTTTAGTGAAACCATCATTACCCTTTTTAAGATGTTCAATAACAAATTTTAAATCCTCATTTTCATACTATAATGAAATTATTTTCATTTTCAGTAGTAACTAACAATATATAAATAGTTAAATTGTGTTTATTTCTCATATTATTATATTTATCTTTTATTCCAAATATGGTATCATAAAGAATTGAGATATAATAAAATTTCTTTCATTAGTCATACCATAATTATCATGAAGTTAAATTTTATATATGGTTGAGGTAAAAGTTGTTACCTCAAGCTAAGTATCGATAAAACAAAGATTAATATTCTCATAAATATCTTCTAATGTCGAGTCAATGACACTGGAGCTATCCTATAAAGCACTCCAAGTTTCCTTCTTAGCTTTCATAGCTTCCATTCATTTCTCGACATATTTTTTTTATATTTCATATTTGGATATATTTAAATGATGTGACCATTTATTTTGAACCAAAAATATGTAACACTAAAAAAGTAATTGTAACACCTGAATATTTTGTGAAATATGTTTTTCGAAATAATTTTTTATTTTTGAGATTTTTCATTTCTTGAAACACTAAAAATTGTTTATATTAAAGCAATCTGTCTAGATTGTGTTACACACAACTTCAATATATCATTCACTACACAGAACATAATTTCTAACATTATTTACCTGGAATGGCAAGGTTATCTTACATTACCTACAATATTCACATTCCTCGATTGATTGCATAATATGCTATACGATGTTTTACTGAACAATAATATATTATTAAAATGACACAATTTAATATAAAAAATATATATGATAGAAATTAAATAAGAGGTTATTAATATTGTTAAATTAATTATAAAATTATATGTTTTATAGAAACATAAGATGAATTCATATTTTACCAATTAATTGGAAAAAATATGAATAATGATTGAATATATAGGAAAGTATTATTATTATTATGGTCACAAAGTTGTTTTACCCTAATAAATTATGTTATTTGTAATTAGTGAGTGTCATTAATGTAATATATATGTAATATAAATAATAAGTTATTTTCTGTATTCATAAAATATAATTTATATAAATAATATATGAATAACCGAAATTTAATTCTTAATCCCCAATATTTTTAATGATGCATTTTACCTCCTTTTAATGGAGAACCCATTTTAAATCCATTTTTTGGAACTTTTATATAATTAATTTGTCGAAATAAACTTTATAATTTAAATACGATTATAATAATTAGGTTAGGGTAAATTTATGGTATTTTTTTTGTGAAGTTTCATTTTTTAATTACATATTCAAAAATATTTAATTTTAGTTCAAACAATCTTTTTCATATATTTTATTTATAATGATAAATTTAATTTTAAATTGTAATAAAAGTACAATTATATGATTTTTTATAAATAAACTCAATTTGTATTATTGTAATAAATTTTACTTTGAAATTTGATATAAAAACATAAAAATAGTCTGAACATTTTTACTTTAAAACCCAACATTGTTGACCTGAAAATGACATTAAATTTATATAAATTTCATCTAATTATATAATTGGAATTTATAAAAATATATTCCATATTTTTAATAAGAATAATTTATAATATATATAAATGTCAAATTAGTTTTTGACTAAAAATATCTGTGAAAGTAAATAAAATTAATTTCATCAATTATGTAAAAATTTATCTTAACGAAAGACTAAATATAAAACATTAGGGAATAAATGAACAAGAAAACTTTTGAAAGGTTATTTTCAAGACATATGTAGACCCCATAATCAAATTTATATACTTGTATCCATTATTATATCCAATTTTCATTGAAAAAACATGGGTTGAATCCCATTTCCAAAAATTTACATTTGTGTCACTACTCCACTAAAACAATTCCTCTATCCTCCCACTAATTTACACCACTCAAGAAAATTTTTATCAACTATTAAATTCCCATATATCTCGTAAAAATCCATTCCCACATTCTATAGTTCTCTCTTATGTTAAAAGGGAATTTGAGGATTCCCTTTGGTAAAAACCAAAAGATGTTACCAGAATAAGAGGTAACATTATTCCGTGAATTATTTTTATTTTATTTCTATTATAAATGGCCTAAAATATTGTTATTGAATTATTATATAAAAATTTATACTAAATATAATTTGAATTTGTAACTATATGGGATAGACATACTATTATAATCAATTCTATCTAGTGGGTAACAAACGTACTGTTTACTTGTATGGTGAACTATAGTCACATGAAATAAAGATTGCTCATTTTTTTCATTACCACATAGAATAGTGGAAATTATGATGGGAAATATATTTATATATGATATTTATGATATTTATAATTTCATTGTTATTATAAATTTGTTATTTAGAATACACCTTTATGATATCCATCTTGGATCAATATGATAATTTAGTTTGAGGAAGGGTGGACTACCACCCCCTGAAGAAATGTGATTCGTTAGCATAATACACAGAATTTATCAAAGATCTGTTTTAGGAAATTTTATGATATATATGAGATAATAATTTAAAATTAATTATCTTATATATATATTAAATCTTTTACATATGAAAACAAAATGGAAACATTTTTCATGGGTACAAATGACCTACGGTCCCCCTAACTATGTATTCCATTTAATAAATATAAATTATATATATTATTATAATAAAAATATAATTTATATAAATGATATTTATTTATTACATTGTATGAATGAAAATATATGTATAAAGACCAATGATAAATAAATAATGACACAAGCAAAAACCAAAGTGAATATTACCAGAAACCAAATCTCAACATGAAATTGTCCACACAAGTGTAATATAATGACCTAAAAATACAAAAAATGGTATTATATAGAAGAAAATGGTTCTCAAAAAAATTTATAATAAACATAAAATTACTATACAGTAGGTTTAATGGATTACTACGAGTGTTAAGACACAAGGCAAGGGAATTTTACCACAATTGTTATTTACAGGAGATAATTTTTTTTTTCTAAACCCATTTCTTTTATGTGGTTTTTATATTGATCATGGATTATTATTTTATTACTATACATAAATTTATGTATATTTAAATAACTATTTGATTATATTTATTTCATATGGACTACATTTCAAGAGATAACATATCAAAATATTTATTTTATCTCAATTTTACTTCTTTGAGAATCATTCCATGTTATACACCTATATTTTTACATGTGGTGTATATAAGACATTTAAAATGTTATATAATAATTCTATTTAGAGTAATTATATTTTAATCTTAATTCAATTTCAATTTTCAAATGGGAAGTACGGTTCAATGTTACCAAGTGGTAAGAGTTTATTCAAAAAATCTCATTTCTTTTTGAGATTGTTTATGATTATAATTCCATTGAAGAAATATTATGATCAATATATCAATAAATCTCATGAATTTTATTATAAAATGTTTATTAATTATATCTTCATGTATTTTTACCATTATTCCACACATTGGAACATAAAATAGTTATGAATATGTTTTTAAGAAAGTTTGAATTTACCTCTCCCTTCGGACGTGAATCCTATGTTCCTTCAAAACCATATATTCTAAATTGATTAAAAAGATATTATAATATTCCCTAATGATAAATAAATAATATTTTACCCATTTTTTACCTTTATAAAAAAATCAGTTATTAGAAGGAATCTTATTGTCGTTTCCTGGTTGATTAGTTTTTCTAAACATTTTATGGTGTAAATGGAATGTTTGGAATGTATGGATTAACCCATAGTGGTAAAAATAATTCCATTTAAGCATCCATTAGAATACTAAATAGTTATTTTTTAAAAACAATTTTCCCCTAATATTTTTTAAATTCACTGTTTTAATGTATTTTTCATGAAAATGGGTTTTAAAATATTGTCAGGGTTTTATTATAAGTTGTCAAAGAAATTTTCAATGTAATTGTTTTCAAAACATTTTCAAGATTCTCTCATAAGTTTTCAAGTAAAATGTTTTTCAAATGTTTTTTAGAAAATATATACTCTTTTCTAGTATATTTTCAAGAAATATTGTTTTTAAAATGTTTTCATTCTTTCTTTAAAATTTTCATGTTTTTTAATAAAATGGTTATCAAAACGTATTTGGTTCTAAAAAGAAATTATTCATGAAGAAAGGATTATTTCTTCAAGAAATGGATTTAAAATATATTTATCAAATTATTTTCCACCCATGATGACATAAATTAATGATACTCATTTTCCAAAGGTTCTATTCCTATCATTTCTTGAATGGTTTATGTTATGATGGAATGAATATTTTGACACATATTTCCCTCCCACGAGTTATATGATTTTCAATCCCGCTTCTTTTCAAAGGTTATGATTTAATGAAATGATTACTAATCCTATCTAATTTCCATAGGTTATGATGTGATAAAATTTAAATGGACCAATTTCATTTCATGGGATATGATTATTGTATATGATAAGTTTCCCTTTTTATGGGTTATGTTTTTATGTACATTTTATTAACCTATCGAACAATTATATATTATTTTGTTATTTTATAGGTGGGACCAAAATCTCACTATAATAAATTGAATAATAAAAAATGGTATATTATCTCAATGGGTATATGGGTTGTAGAACAAGGCTTAAAATAAGACAGTACATAGGTAGAAGACCATGCCCAAAAATAATAACGTTCATATGTTGAAGCCCAAGCTTGAAATTAAGAGGGTACTTGATTTTTATCTTAATATCTAAAATAAGAGGCTACATGAGTTTTGAGGATAATACAAAATAAGGTACATGGTTCATTTCCTAATCATAATATATTATGAAGATCTTGGTTGGAATCCTCAATGTAAATACCTATAAAATTCAAGGGAAATTTTTTCTTAATTTTCTTTGGGATTTTACAAGAACGCAGTTTCTGACAGCACTTGATTCCGAGGCCCAGTGTGCCTAGAATATCTATATGAAGTTTAGCTCGGGTGCCTTCAGTGAACGAACGAGCGGGTTTTTCTAACTTTTGAACCGGTGCTGAGAATCGAATTCTGAGGGAAAAATTGGAACCACAGCGCTGGTAATTGCTTAGGAACACCTTTTCTGGAGTTGCGTTTTCACAGGTGAAGTTGTTAAATTTTGTGGAAGTTAAAATAAAATTTTAGCGACAAATTTTATTTATCATTCTATGTGTTTAACCTTTGGGTGGAAGTTGGGTAACCACCCAACTTCCCATGAGAGGTTATGAGGCCGGTGGGGCCCACACGAACCCCACCCCTTCATATTCTCTAACCCCCCTCAACTCACCATTAATTTTTGAAACTTATGTTAATTAATTAGGTGAGTTTAATGTGAGAGATTTAATTTAAATTTTGAATTTCAAATGATTAGGTTATGTTAATATAATAAGTGTTGAACTTATTTTATTTTTGTTGAATTATGGTTGTGGGAGCCTTTGGGAGAAATGCTAGGGAGCTTGAGAAACTTATTCATCTTAGATGAAGAACGTGAAGAACGCGAAGAACTCCGGAATCCTCAGAGATCGACGACACGACGCCGTCCCCGCAATGCGACTTCCTCATTCCGCGACATATCCTTCCGCGAGATCTCCTTCCACGACATCTCCTTCCTCGATGCTTATCTCCGCGAAGAATCCTCGCTCAACGTGTTTGACGAGGTAGGGGTTTTATGCATTTCTATCTCATGATTACTTCCATCGTTTCCATCCTTCCAAATTGAAATGCTTGTTATCGCAATAACGGAAGGAGGTCGGACCACACGAACATGGCCGGCACTCCTTCCCTTTTTGGTTTTTGATATTGATGTGGCACGACCAAGGAAACGCGGTGCCGAAGCACCATGAGGGAATTGTTAAAGGAAGGGCGGAGAAGCACTGTGCCGTTGCACCCCGCTGTTGGGGACAAACTAATCTGCGTCGCCGTCGCGCCGCGTCGTTGAAGACGAACCAAAGACGCGGCACCGTCGCGCCGCGCCGGAGGACCACTAAACCACCGCGGCCAGAGCGGGGCTGCGGTTGAGGGGCGCGACACCGTCGCGCCTCGCCGGATTAACCAAGGCCGGGACCTGTTCCGGGCCGCGGCGGAGCAGGGGAACCGGCGGTCGGTACCGGGCCGTCGTCGTCGGAGCAAGGGGGACCGGCCTTGCCGGTCCCGTGGCGGCAACAGCCAGCCGACCAGGGTGGGCCGGAAAGATAGGGGAGAAGCCGGGAATTAAAAACATGAGGCGACCATCTCAAGAGGCCCCCCATTATGGGGGCCGCGGTTACGAAAACAGGGGGCAGGCGCCCCCCCCCCCCTTCTTCCGCTCGACCAAACGGCCGAGCCATCTGTTGGCGCCAGCGCGCCGGACCAACTGCCCAGGCCAGTTCGCCAGGCCGGGCCGCGCCCAGGCCGTGTCGGACCCGGACCCGGGACGGGTCGACCGGGTTCGGGATGACCCTGGGGGTATCGGGCCGGGTCATACCGGGCCCGAACCCCCTAATACCGAACCTTAACGGTCTTTTACCCAAAATATGGGTTGTGGACCTTTGATCGATGCACTGTCAGTTGTGATTCGATCCTTGGATTGAGACGGTCATTTCGGTAAATCGCACTCAATGATTCAGAGTACTTTGGATTCGGCCGGGTTGGTTCGTACACGAAACCAACCGGGCCCTCGGAGCAGAAACGCTTATAACTTGAGCTTCGGACGTCCGATTGACGTGCCGTCGAGTTTGTTGGATTACTCTAAGTGAGACGGACCTTTTGGCTTACTCCACTCGAGGTTTGGATGCAGTTGGAGTATGGTCGGGTTGGTTTTGTCTTAAAAACCAACTGGGCCCCTGGGACGAAAAAGCCAATAACTCTCTGACCGGGCATCCGATTGACGCGCCGTCTGTGACGTTGAGTTCCTGTTGACGATACAGAACATTTGGATACATCAACTCTGGACTATGTGTCAGTTGATGTATCAGCCCCTCGGCTCGTGGAGCAGACCCTCCCGAATGAGCTTGCTGTGTGCGGGAACCCTAGAGCTGGATGCGACTATGACGATGATGACTGTATAGAATTCCTCCGTGGATTCGACGGTGACGACTACAGCACTCAGCGATCCTATGTGGATCAGTGATACCGATCTTTTGTGGGTCCGATCCTGTTTAGGTCAGCGCTCAGTGTTCCTGTGTGGGCCAGCACCTACTGATCCTGTGTGGGTTCGATCCTATGTGGGTCATTTTGGGGGTTAGTTACCTATCGATGCTTTGTGGGTCATTCCGGGGGGTAGTACCTATCGATCCTCTGTGGGTCTGATGGCTTAGATGAATCAGTGGATACCTCTGAACGTCTCTATTGTCTTATGATGAAGTATACCTAGGTGAGCTAAAACAAGACTTTCAATCCTTATCTTCGATAAGATTGACTTGATATCGTGTGTGGATAACTTTTTTCTTTCCTTTGTGGATTGGGTTGTGATTTCCTGTGTGTACTAGGTTGTACTTCAGCTCAGATGTTGGATCCGAATGAGAATTGGTGACTTAGGTATATGTATGGGCATATACCAAAGTAGTGTCGGATGTTACTTTGTGATTGTATCTTTTCTTTTTGGTATATCCTCTGTGGATTATGGGATAACTTCAGGGGTCTCAGGGTCCCTACTGAGTAGCTTATACTCACCCCTGCATGGGCTATTCCCGCACTACGTTGTGTTGGTTGCAGACGACAGACAGAGCTGATCGTGGTTGAGGCACGAGGAGCAGGTCGGTACCCGGAGGTGGACCACTGGGTGGGACGTACTCAGAGCGGACGACTGGACCCGAGGAGCTGTGGAGGCTATTTGTACCCACCCTTCAGGTGGGACTTCCAGTGGACGGCTCGACGCTGCGGCTTTACTTTTCAGTTGATGTAATTCCCTTTTCTAGTTGTACTTTACTTTCAGTTTGGGTTTGTATTCTGGCCCACTTACTTTTCCGCACTTACTGTTGTACCTAGTTTTTTCTTAGTTTTTACTTCTACTTTCTTGCTCTGTGGTGTTTGTTTACTTAAAAAGGCAATGCCTTCCCTTTTTACCAGGAATTACGCCTTGGTGCTTGTCGCCAGCCCCTGGACTATGGAAGGTGGGCGTGGGGTAGTCACGACATGGGCCCCGAGGGCGGGTCGTGACAAATTGGTATCAATGGAGTTCGGTTCTACCGCCGAACTCAGGACTCTTATACTTCTTCAATGTGAAGAAACAGTGTTAAGAGTATTGAGTGTGGTTATCAGTCCAGGGAGTCCAGTGTTGGTGCAGCGGCCGACGTATCCGTACGCCAGGACCCTGTCTTCTGATTTCCTAATTAATGCACAAAAACATTGTTTTCATGTGTGTTACAGGTTTTCTTTGTGATTACTTTATGTCATCTCACCAGGTATATTGTATTAACTATGACGTACATGTTTCTTTTCAGGATGGCCCCACGATGGCAGCCATCTAGGATTCCATGTTTCGTGCGTGACTGCAGCCCACCGAGTGAAGAGGACTCGGTACAGGGCCCTTTGATTGCAGAGGCATCGACGGTACATCTCCCCGCTGAGCCACTGATGCTACTAGCCCCAGCCCCTGACGATGCACGTCGCCTTAGTGCACTGCATGAGTTTCAGTGCCGGCAACCAACCAGGTTCCACGGGGAGAAGGACCTTCAGGCAGCCGGGGATTGGCTGGAGGCTGTTGTGCGAGTTTTTAGGTTATTGAGGACACCAGCGGACATCATGGTGATCCTCGTAGCGAGCCTACTACACGAGGAAGCAGGCAGATGGTGGAGCTTGATGCTCTAGGTGCACGACGAGGATTCTCTCCTATGGACGGACTTGGAGAGCCTCTTTTGCTCAGAGTTCGTCCCAGCCACCCTCCGTGTGGTGCGCATCCAGGAGCTTCTATAGTTGCGGCATGGCATCTTGACGGTCGCCCAATAGTCGACGAGATTTACCGATCTCCCGTGCTATTTGACAAACACGGTACCAGACCCATACTTCTGGGCCCGAACCTTTGAGAAGGGATTGAGGAATGCGATCAGGGCATCGCTGATCTCCCTCAGCATTCTGACACAGGTAGGAGTACTGGTGCTACCCTTCTGATCGAGAGCTTCCTTGTTGAGCCTGCATTAGCAGCGAGACCTACCATAGGGCGGCACCTAAAAGATTCTTCTGCAACAGGTAGTCGGTGGATGACTCGTGGGTCCAGATAGACCAAACCATCAGGAAGACGACCTCAGGACACTGGCTCCGCAGTGCGGGGCACACAGGGTGGAGCTAGTCTTTCGAGAGGCAGACAGTGCTACGCATGGGGGGGGGGCAGGGACACATGGCTCGTGACTGCCCGACCCACCGTGCGGAGGAGCAGCAGACGGTTGAGGGACCACCTAGGAAGGGGCAGAGGGTCGATCGTGGTGGTCCGCAGGGAGCAGGCGGACGAGGCAGAGGAGCTGGACGAGCAGAAGGTGGTGGGCGACGCTTTGAGGCTCTACCACCACCACCACCAAGAGGTCCACCCTGACCACATGGAGCTGGTGGGCAGAGACAGGCACAGCTCCAGGCAGCGGAGGCCTATGACCACGGCACACCCGAGATGATTCGAGGCACTATCTGTGTCTATTCCACCCTTTCTGCAGTTCTTATAGACACAAGAGCGAGTCATTCTTTCATAGCCTCTGCCCTTTTTCGAAGCTCGGAGATTCCGACAGAGCCGTTGGCTCGATCCTAATGGCTAGAGACTCCTACAGGAGCAGACTCAACGATTACACACTGGTGCCGGTAGTGTGAGATTACTCTAGGAGGTGAGAGCTTTGGCTGAGATCTTCTTGTAGTGGCGTCAAGGCCTTACGACGTCATCATGGGCATGGATTGGTTATCTACAATCCATGCTCAGATCGACTGTATTAGGCACAAGGTGCGATGTGTATGCACAGACGAGAGCAGGTTCACCTTCACCGGTGAGAAGGGATCCTTCATAGCACCAGATGGACTCACGCAGAGGAGAGGAAAGCCCATCACTCATCAGTTGGCTAGCATCATCCTAGGAGCAGTTGACGTGCAGAGACCTAGTTTTCCTACAGTGGTGGATCAGTATGTGGACGTTTTCCCCCGATGACGTTCTAGGACTACCTCCTCGCAGAGAGGTAGACTTTTATATTGACATGTACCCAAGGAAAGACCCTATATCCACCCCAGCATATCACATGGCTCCTGCGGAGCTTCGAGAGCTACGGGTATAGTTGGAGGACTTGCAGGGAAAGGGATTCATCCGACCCATTGTTTCACCTTGGGCTTCCCTGATATTATTCGCCAAGAAGGCGGAAAGGAGCTTGAAACTTTGTGTCGACTATCGTCGCCTGAACCCAGTGACATTGAGGAACAAGTATCCACTACCGAGGATTGATGGTCTCTTCGATCAGCTCAAGGGAGCATGATGGTTCTCGAAGATAGACCTCAGGCCAGGCTATCATCAGCTCAGAGTTCGGGATGAAGACGTGTAGAAGGAGGCCTTCAGATGTCGGTATGGCCACTATGAGTTCATGGTTTTGCCATTCGGCATAACCAATTCTCCATTAGTGTTCATGTCCCTCATGAAGAGGATCTTTCAGCCATACCTTGATCGATTTTTCGTGGTCTTCATCGACGACATTTTTATTTACTCGACGACTGAGGAGGAGTAGGCCTACCACTTGCGGGTTGTACTAGACACACTCTAAGAGCACCATCTTTATGGAAATCTCTCGAAGTGTCAGTTCTGGATACAAGAGGTCCACTTCTTGGGACTTGTCATCCCTAAGGTGGGTGTTGCAGTGGATCCTGCGATGATCGAGGCAGTTCTAGCTTGGAAGCCACAC
The DNA here is from genome assembly GCA_963277665.1 of Viscum album. Classification (NCBI taxonomy): domain Eukaryota; kingdom Viridiplantae; phylum Streptophyta; class Magnoliopsida; order Santalales; family Viscaceae; genus Viscum; species Viscum album. The sequence continues at coordinate 491,618,079 of OY728122.1, forward strand.
AGGAGTGTGACGGAGGTGGGGAGGTTTTGGGACTAGCTGGGTATTACAAGAGATTTGTGGAAGAATTCTCCAGAGTTGCGGCACTACTCTCAGCTTTGACGAAGAAGGGGAAACCCTTTGTGTGGTCAGACAGATGTCATTAGAGCTTCCAGGAGCTGAGACAGAGATTGACCAGCGCCCCCATCTTGAGGCTTCTGGACGAGGGAGTTGGGTACGTAGTTTACTGCGATGCATCAGGGACTAGACTCGGATGTGTCCTGATGCAGGAGCGGGCTGTGATCGCCTATGGATCATGTCAGTTGAGTCAGCATGAGTAAAACTATGCTAGCCATGACCTGGAGTTAGCAGCAGTGTTCTTCGCTCTGAAGATGTGGCGACACTATCTAATGGGTGAGCGCTTTACACTCTATTCTGACCATCAGAGTCTCAGGTACATCTTCTCGCAGAAGGACCTGAATCTGAGACAGCGGCGATGGATCGAGTTCCTCCAGGACTATGACTATGAGATAGTCTATACTCATGGGAAGGGGAACGTATTAGCTGATGCTCTCAGCAGGAGGACGGGCATCTAGCTACTTGGGGAGGCAAAAAAGCAGGTAGCCGCTTTGCAGATATCTTTCGTGGATAGAGATAGAGAAACCTTTATTTAGTCACTCATAATCACTCCTCCATTACTGAAGTGTGTCAGAGAGTCACAGCGTGGGGATTTCGACTGTGAGACGTGGCATGCACAGATATCCTCAGGATAGACACCTGATGGTTTCTCTTTAGGAGGAGAGAACAACATCCTTTTCAGAGGACGTACCTTGGTAACTGTTGCTTTACGAGAGGAGGTGCTGAGAGAGTCTCACACTTCCCCTTTGGCGGTACATCCTGGAGTAGAGAAGATGTACCAGGATATCATACGACAGCACTGGTGGCTGGGCATGAAGAAGGCTGTGGCAGAGTTCGTGTCTTGATGCCTCACCTGCTAGAAGGTGATGGCAGAGCACCAGGTACCAGTAGGCTTGCTGCATCCCTTGGAGGTCCCAGAGTGGAAGTGGGATGGGATATCTATGGAATTTTTGACTGGACTTCCATGCAATTCCAGAGGTCACGAATCCATTTGGGTGATTTCTGACCGACTCACCAAGTAGGATCACTTCATACCCATCATAGAGAAGGGCTGAGTAGAGAGATTGGGTCTTCTCTATGTTCAGGAGATTGTACGGCTTCACGGTGCGCCATCATCTATCATCTCTGATCGTGATGCTCTCTTTACTTCCCGCCTTTGGAAGGGGTTGTAGGAGGAATTCGGGATGCAGCTAAGTCTGAGCACCGCCTTTCACCCTTAGACGAATGGTCAGACGGAGAGGACCATTCAGACTCTCAGGGACATGCTCCATACATGTGTCCTCGACTTTGGTCGCAACTGGGAGGACCAACTAACCTTGGTGGAATTTGCGTACAACAACACCTACCACTCCACCATCAGGATGGCACCATATGAGGTGTTGTACGACCGACCTTGAAGATCTCCTATATGCTAGACAGACCCTGGGGAGTCAGCACTTATGGGACCGGAGATTGTCCAGGCCATGACAGAGAAGGTCCAGATCATCCAGGAGCGGATGAGGATAGCTCATTTCCTGTAGAAGTCTTAGGCTGACAAGAGGCGGAGGCCACTAGAGTTCAAGGATGGCGACCACGTCTTTTTGTGGGTCTCACCTCGATGTGGATTACAAAGTTTTGGATGAGGCGACAAGTTGTCTCCATGCTTCATCAGACCATTCCAGGTCCTCAGCAGGATTGACGAGGTGCCTTATTACCTGGCTCTACCACCTTAGTTGCACCGAGTGCACGACGTCATTCACGTATCTCAGCTGAGGAGGTACGTGAACGACCTGATGCATATAATTGACCATGGGGAGATGGACATTGATGATGGGGGAACGTTTGCGGAGGTCCCTGTGGAGATCTAGGATCGATAGGAGTGGGTCCTACGTGGATGGCCAATTCCACTAGTGCGCATCAGATGGCAGCACGAGAACCTCTAGGAGAGAACTTGGGAGCAGGAGGCTCAGATGTGTGCTCAGTACCGACATTCTTTCCCATGGTTTTGATGTATCTTTACGGGGATGTAAATCCCTGAGGTGGGAGTAATTTAAACACCCTTAACATTCAAGGGAAATTTTTTCTTAATTTTCTTTGGGATTTTAAAAGAACACGGTTTCTGAAAGCACTTGATTCTGAGGCCCGGTGTCCCGGAATTTCTATCCGAAGTTTATCTCGGGTACGTTCAGTGAACGAACGAGCGGGTTTTTCAATCATTTGAACCAGTGCTCGGAATCGAATTCTGAGGGCACCGATGGAACCACAGAGCTGGTAATTTCTTAGGAACACCTTTTCCAGAGTTGCGTATTCATGGGTGAAGTTGTTAAATTTTGTAGAAGTTAAAATAAAATTTATGCGACAAATTTTATTTAACTTTCTAAGTGTTTAACCTTTCGGTGGAAGTTGGGTAACCACCCAACATCCCATGAGAGGTTATGAGGCCATTGGGGCCCACACGAACCCCACTCCTTCATATTCTATAACCCCCTCAACTCAACATTAATTTTTGACAACTTATGTAAATTAATTAGGTGAGTTTAATGTGAGGGACTTAATTCAACTTTTGAATTTCAAATTCTTAGGTTATGTCAATAAAATAAGAGTTGACCTTATTTTAATTTTGTTGGAATTATGGTTGTGGGAGCCTTTGAGAGAAAAGCTAGGGAGCTTGAGCAACTTCTTCATCTTAGACGAAGAACGCGAAGAACGCAAAGAACGCCGAAATCCTCAGAGATCGACGACGCGATGCCATCCCTATAACATGACTTCCTCCTTCCACGACATCTCCTTCCATGACGTCTCCTTCCGTGACGTCTCCTTTTGCGACGGTTATCTCCTCGAAGAATCCTCGCTCAACGTGTTCGACGAGGTAGGGGTTTTATGTGTTTCTATCTCGTGATTACTTCCGTCGTTTCCTTCCTTCCAAATTGAACCGCCTGTTATCGCAATAACGGAAGGAGGTCCGACCGCATGAACATGACCGACACTCCTTCACTTTTTGGTTGTTGATATTGATGCGGCACGAGCAAGGCAACGCGGTTCGAAAGCACCGCTTAGGAATTGTTAAAGGAAGGGAGGAGAAGCGTGGTGTCGTCGCACCCCGCTGTTGGGAACAAACTAATCCGCCGCTTCGTGGCGCCGCGTCGTAAAAGAAGAACCAAAGACGCGGCGCCATCATGCCACGCCAGAGGACCACTAAAGCACTGTGGCCGGAGCGGGGCTGTGGCGGAGGGGCGCGGCGCCGTCACGCTGCGCCAGACGAACCAAGGTCGCGGCCGGTTCTGGGCCGCGACAGAGCAGGGGAACCGGCGGCCGGTACCGGGCCGCCGACATCGGAGAAAGGGGGACCAACCTTATCGGTCCCATGGAGGCAAAAACCAGCCAAACCGGGGAGAAGCTAGGGGTTACAAACCCCCAGCGGCCAGCTCAAGAGGCCCCCCATTATGGGGGCCGCGGTTACGAAAACCGGGGGGCAGGTGCCCCCTCCCCCATCATCCGCTCGACCAAATGACCGAGCCATCTGCTGGCGCCAGTGCGCCAGCACGACAGGTCAGCTGCCCAGACCGGTCCACCAGGATGGGTCGCGCCCAAGTGGGCCAGACCCGGACTCGGGACAGGTCGACCCGGTTCGGGCCGACTTTGGGGGTATCGGGCCAGGTCGGACCGGGCCCGAACCCCCTAATACAGAACCGTTACGGTATGCTTCCCATAACCTGGGCTGCAGACCTCCGATCGATGCACCGTCAACTACGATATGATCCTTGGATCAAGATGGTCGTTTCGGTATATGGAACTCAAGGTTTTGGAGTAATTTGGGTTCGGCCTAGTTGGTTTGTACATGAAAACAACTGGGCCCTTGGAGCAGAAACGCTTATAAATTGATCTCCAGATGTCCGGTTGACGTTCCGTCAACTTTGTTGGATTCCTATAAGTGAGACGGACCTTTTCGGATACTCCGCTCGATGTTTGGACGTAGTTGGAGTACAATCGGGTTGGTTTTGACTTAAAAACCAACCGGGCCCCTGGGACGAAAAAGCCAATAACTCTCAGACCGGGCGTCTGATTGACGCGCTGTCTGTGACGTTGAGTTCCTGTTGAAGATACGGAACTTTTGGATACATAAAATCCAGAATATGTGTCAGTTGATGTATCAGCCCCTCGGTTCGTGGAGCGGACCCTCCCGAATGAGTTTGATGTGTGCGGGAACCCTAGAGTTGTCTGCGACACCGACAACGACGACTGTACCGAAATCCTCCATGGATTCGATGGCGACGACTACAGCACTCAGCGATCCTACGCGGATCAGTGATAATGATCCTGTGTGGGTCCGATCCTGTGTGGGTCAGCACTCAGCAGTCCTGTGTGGCCCAGCGCCTACAGATCTTGTGTGGGTCCGATCCTGTGTGGGTCATTAAGGGGGTTAGTTACCTATCGATCCTTTTTGGGTCATTGCGGGGGTTAGTACCTATCGATCCTGTGTGGGTCTGATGGCCTAGATGAATCAGTGTCTACCTCTGATCATCTCTATAATCTTATGAAGAAGTATACCTGTGTGAGTTGAAACTTGACTTTCAATCCTTATCTTCGATAAGTTTGACTTGATATCATGTGTGGATTACGTTTTTCTTTCCTATGTGGACTGGGTTGTGATTTCCTGTGTGGACTGGGTTGTAATTGAGCTCAGATGTTGGAGTGGAACAAGAATTGGTGACTTAGGTATATGTATGGGAATATACCTAAGTAGTGTCGGATGTTACTTGGTGATTGTATCTTTCCATTTTGGTTTATCCTTTGTGGATTCTGGGAGACCTTCGGGGGTCTCGGGGTCCCTACTGAGTAGCTTATACTCACCCATGCACGGGCTATGCCCGCACTACGTTGTGTTGGTTGCAGAAGATGGAAAACGCTGATCGTGGATGAGGCACGAGGAGCAGGTCGGTACCCGGAGGTGGACCACTGGGCGGGATGTACTCGGAGTGGACGACTGGACCCGAGGAGCTGTGGAGGCTATCTGTACCCACCCTTCAGGTGGGAATTCCAGTGGACGACTCAACGCAGCGACTTTACTTTTCAGTTGTTATACTTCCCTTTTCCAGTTGTACTTTACTTTTAGTTTGGGTTTGTATTCTGGCCCACTTACTTTTCTGCACTTACTATTGTACCCAGTTTTTACTTAGTATTTACTTATGGTTGCTTTCTCTGTGGTGTTTGTTTTCTTTACAAAGGCAATGCCTTCCCTTTTTACTGGGAATTACGCCTTGGTGCTAGTCGCCAGCCCCTAGCCTATGGAAGGAGGTCTTGGGGTAGTCACGGCACGGGCCCTGAGGGCGGGTCGTGATACTCGACATATAGTATTTTATGATTATCTATGTGCCTCAATTATATGTCATACTCATATTTTATTAATTCATGTGATTTTGTCTGGATTCATTTATGATTGATGTCTTATAAAATTTAGATCATCATGAAAATATTTATTCTTATGATTATTGATATGAATGGTATGATCTTCTAATATTAAGATAACATTATCTGCCCTTATGTTCATGTTTGTGTTTATATATCTAACTTTTTTAACCACAACAAGTATATGAGCATACCCCTTTTTATGTTTTCATTATAGGTTATAAAGATATATTTTATGTATGATATGTTGTAAATGGGTTATAGTATTGGAGAAACTAGTGGGAGATAATGTAGATCACCCATATACTGGTGTCTATGTTTCTATATTTCCAAAGGCACCAGACAAATAAGGACTTCTGGAACCTATTTGTATAATGTTTTAAGTATTAAGAAATAGATATGTAATGATAATGTATAAAAAGAGAGTGTCACTATTGTAGGTATTAGATAAAGGTTTTAGTTGAATTTTCAATCTAGGACGAGAAACCCCTAGTGAGAACACTGTGGACAAGAATAAGGATAGGTATAAGGAAAAGGAAATGTATTGGAAAATTTCATGGAATTATTTAAAGGATAGAGTGAGATACTTCCTATAAATACATCACTGTTTGAATACAACTAGTGAATGCAGCTCTATGATAAATGTACATAGGGGTAAAAAAATATTACAAGATCTCCCATGCCTGACACAATGTAATCTAGAATGAGAAAACGATCCTACATACACAACTGGTTTGATACTCTTGGGGGGGGTGGTTGGTTTGATAATTCACACAATCTTCATGAACTTACAATATTTATTTAATAATATGTAGTCTATGAATAACCAAGGGTAAACCTATGATACCATATATTAAAGAAGGTTTCATAATTTAGATACCCAATATGTGGTTTTACAATATTGAATGGTTCCTAAAAATGGAAACTGTTTCTTAATATATGTTTATGGTTTTTTGAAATTGACTAAAACCCAAAGGGATTGTGTTAATAGTATAACAACCCTTCTTTTTATTACACACTTAAATATGATTTACTACATAAACTCTTCAGTTGATACGATATAGAAGATCGAGATGTACAATGTCTTGGGGGCTTACTAACATTTCATAAAAACATAAAATAAAAAACACACAACATATTTATCGAATATGACCTTTATATAACCACGATATTACCTCATACTTAGCATTGCATGGGATAACCTGAGGACATTCATGTGAAAAGGGTGATATATAAAGACTTGTAAAGGAGTAAACAAGGAATAACATGATGAATGCAATACATTTTAAGAAATATTTATATCAATGGAGAATATAAGAATATTAAAATAAAGGCATGATGTAGCATGATTATCATAACATGGAAATAATGCAACAACACTTAACAAGGAATTAGTATTATCCAAGGCTCATTGCACATATATCAGGAGTAAACCCTCATTGTACATGAATTAGCATGATTAAATCCTTATTTCTATTTAATTAGTACTAGTAATTTATCATTTATCATGAACTATCAGGATACTAATCATTACCCAATGCATTGTGGTGCTATCATGGTGCACGCTTCTTTAACATTTCATTTCATTCATAAGTGTGCCACAAGATCATACAACATAGATTCAGTAAATGTCCTAATTTATTCTATATTACAGGAATTATAAATTCATACATGACACTCTTAAATAAATAATTAAATGTTCATAATGGTGAATAACCTTGATAGATAAATTGGTGTGGTAATCAATACACAATTATTTTGGTTCATAAAATGGCGGTGCAATTTCAGTAGCATAACGACAAGACATAATATTTCATAAAAAATATGGATGAGAGAAAAAAGGGTGTCACATCATATTCAAATGAAACATACAATAAGGAGGTCATATATATACATTTACCAACATATTTAATGAAATTTGCATTAATAATACAAAATAATTTCTTGAATGTAAATGAGGAGAGGGAAATCACTTATGGAATTTTGGCATGGTAATGGGTTTACATGAGAGGAATTAATGAGACATAAAAGAGGAATATAATAATTAAAACATAATGATAGATGAATGGGGTGGGCTTCAAATAATACCGCAACTTTAATAATTGCAAATAAAGGGTCATAAAAATATTAAGAAACATTGATAAAATGAGAAAAGAAGGAATCCCTTATTTGGAAGTATGATCCCAAAGGAATGGTAGGGGCTTGAGTGAGTCTTCTTGGGAGCTTGGTGCACCTAGGTAGGATTCTAGGGAGAAAAATACTATATTTGGATAAACTCCAAAGTCTTTGAGTGAAGAGGAAGGGGGAGCTTGGGTGAGTTTATATTGGAAAGGAGAGTGAAGTCTTTATTATTTTGGTTTGGGACACCACACATTGAACTAATCAAAAAGAAAAAACAAAACATTGTTCTTCCAACTGTTTTATTGCCAATGGGGAGTGAAAAAAACTATTTTATATGGCCAATCACCTAACATATTAAAATAATTGTGCTGTTTATGTGGAGGTGAGTCACACTCTCAAGGAAATCAATTAAAAAGCTAAATTTTTTTATATGTCTTAGAGGGTCCATTAAGGCTTTGTAAAATAAATCAAAATGACCTAAAATAACATTATTTTAATGTTAAAACATATATTGGCCGATCAAAATGTTTATATTATTTTATTACATCACTATTGGGTAATTTTGATGTGATAAAACACACCATATATTTAAAAAGTATTTAATTTTTACCCAAAAATTTAGCACTCTTAGAAAATTCTGAAAAACTCACTATTGGATAATTTCAAAATCCTGATTCCAAAAATAATATTCATTTTATACATGAAATTTTATTTATACATTAATATTTTATTTCAAAATAAAAGTCTATATTTATTGAACATGCATGGGTTTTGACAAAAACAGCTTGCAAACATTCAAAAAAATTTCAATTTTATTCATAAAAACTATACAATCAAATATAATAAAAAACAAGTAATTTAATAATAATAATATTTTATTAAAATATTATTTAATTCAAAAATCCATTAATTTATAAAAATTGATTTCTTAATTGATTATTTTCTATTAATACAATTTGTTCTTAAAAAAACTATTTACAAAGTAACAATAATAAAAAGAATGTATATTCATTATTATAAACAAAAATAATGCACATAATAATAGTGATAAGTTCTTGTTACATAACCCCTTATAAAACCTACAAAAGACCGAAGGGTAAGGTATAGGATGGTGACCGACTCTTGGGGTATCTCAGAAAAGATTGCTTGGGTGGTAATCTCTATCAACATCTACTTCTCATGTAGGTGGTTCCAATCAGGCTTAATGTATTCAAGCATAGCATGGGTCTGGTCAAAAGTGACGCTCAATGATGCCACATCCTTTCAGAGCTCTAAAACAAGGGCTTCGTACAGGGCATGTTTACTAGATGAGGCCATCACCTCATTTGTCTATGTAAATTGGATTTGTTAAAGACCAATATTTGTACTAATCATGTGATCACTATTTAAAGAATATATTAGAAACTATCATAATAATTAATGATATTTTAAAATCCAAAAACTTAAAACTAAATAAGTGGATATTTTATCTTACCATTTTTCATAAAAAGACATTTAATAAAATCAAGAAAAATTTTTATTAATAAATGTTTGGGTCGTTACAATCTTCCATCCTTAAGAAATTTCACCCTCGAAATTTCCTTTTCCCAGACTATAAAATGTGTGGGTAACTAGTTTCATCACATCCTCTAATTTCCACATCGATTCTTCAAACTTGTCGTTTCTCCAAAACATATTGATGAGGGGCATTAACTTATTTTTTATAACTTTTTCCCGATGATATAGGATCTTCACTAGTTTCTCCATATAAGAAAATTATCGTCTAATTGTACAAACTCTAAATAGAGAACACATGAGGTTTCTCGTCAGTACTTCTTTAAGAGGGTTACATTAATGATATCATGTAATTTGGCCACGGTAGGGGTCTGTTCCATTCAATAAATTTCAACCCTGATACAATAAAAAATCTCGAAGGGGTCGATGTACATAGGACATAACTTCCCTTTCTTTTGAAACAAAATGACTATCTTCCATGGTGATATGTGTAGAGATACCATGTTTCCAACTTTGAACATAAGGTCTCGGTAAAGGTTATCTACAAAACTGTTATTTAAACATTGAGGTACGTTGATGTGATGCATAATGGTTTTCATCTTCTCTACCATTTTTTCGACAATTTCTATCCCAAGATGCTTATGCTCACCCACTTCATCCCAACACACCAGTGTTCTACACCTTTTTCCATAAAGGGATTTATATGGTGCCATTCAGATGCCTGAGTGGAAACTGTTATTATAGCATAATTGAACAACTGGAATATGTTGGTCCTATCCTCTGTTTAAGTCCATAGAACATTATCATAAAATATCATTCAATATCTGAATAGTTCACTAAGATTGGCCATCAGTTTTAGAATGATAGGAAATACTGATATTCAGTTCAGTTCATAGATCATGTTGGAGACATTTCTAGAACTTTGAGATGAATCGAGGATCATGATTGGATACAATAGATAGTTTTAATCCATACATCCTTACCAATACTTTTATGTAAATATATTCAATTTGATCCAATTATAGGTCCTCTCAAATCACGATAATGTGAGTTATCTTCATAAGAAGATCCACAATGAGCCATTTAGCATTTTTTCCACTTGATGTCCTTAGAAGTCCAGTGAAAACATCCATTGTAATGTTCTCCAACTTCCATGTTGGTATGTGTATTGGTTGTTTCATCCCCTTAATCTTTCCCCTCTCATCCTTCACTTTCTAACATACCAAGAACTTTATTGTATATTATGAAATCTCCAATTTCATATTTTCCCAACAACATTTTTCCCAGAGATCCCGATAATTTTTTTCTCCCTGAGTGAATAGGGAAGGTTGTGTTGTGGGCGGCATTCCAAACCTCCTCCTTTATCTATGGATCAGAAGGTACATATTAACACAACCCAAATCTCATAATTCCATCCTTTTCAACCACAAAATATAATTATTTCCCATTTCTGATTACTTCCACCATTTTTGTAATTTCAACATCTTTTCTTTAATCATCCTTTATTTTATCCATGAGCTATGGTTGAGAAATCATTTGATAAAAGATTGATGATGTTCCTCCATTAATGATTCCCATGTATATCTTCTCCAAATCAAAGAATATAGGATCCTTTTAAATTTTCATCAATAATAAATAGGTAGGATAATTTCTACTAAGATCATCTTACTCATTGTTTGCTTTACTAGGATGGTAGTTGATTGAGAAGTCATAATCATTGATGAGTTCTATCCATATTCAATTTCATATATTATGCTATTTTTTCATGAATTTATATTTGAGGGACTTTTGATCAGTATATATCTCAGAATTCTTCCCATAGTGATAATACTGACACATATTGAATGTAATGATCAAAACCACATACTGCAGATCATGCGTAGGATAGTTTTCTCATGTTATTTCAGCTTCCTTGAGGAGTAGACTATCACTTTGTAATTATTCATCAACACATAACCCTTGCCCTTCTTCAAAGCATCACTAAATACACAAAATTATCTCCACTCGTGGGTGATGTGAGCATGGGTTCTATGATAAGCCTCATTTTTTATCTCCTTGATGATCCCTTCGCATTCATCACACCAAGAAAACCTTACACCCTTCCAAGTTAGCTTCGTAACATGGTTTGTCATTTTTTAGAAATTTCTCACAAATTATTGATGATATCTAGCTAACCCGGAGAAGATACAAATATTTGTTATAGATGTTGCCCCTGACCATCCATAAATTGTAATTGTATTAGAGGGATATATATATATCACATTTCTTATGATGATATGTCCCATAAATGAGACCTCCTCCAACCGGAACTCAAATTTGCTTTAATTTTCATAGATATTCTCCTTTTTAAATGTCTCTTGTATTGTTCTTTAGAGGCTCCTCATGATCCTCAATGGTTTTGGAGTATATAATAATATCATCTATAAAGTCTACCAAATATTTTCTATGGTAATCTATAAATACTCTATTCATAAAGGGCTTGAATATTTCTAGAGAATTAGTGAGTCTGAAAGACATTACTATGAATTTTCAGTTCCTGTATGTTGTACGAAAAGTAGTATTGGGGATGTCTTCCTTCTTCACCATTACATGATAATATCCTATCCACAAATATACCATGGATATGTATTATGCTCCTCATAGCTGATCAAACATGTGATAAATTTGTGGTAGGGGATACTTTTTCTTTATCGTGATTTTGTTAAGCTCACGTTAATCAATGCAAAGGCACATTGATTCATCCTTCTTCTTGAAAAATAAGACTGGGGAACCCCATGGTGAAGCACTTGGGTGTAAAACCCCATTTCCAGATTCCCCTATAGTTGTTTCTTCAGCTCCTCAATATCCAAAACATCCATTCTATATAGAGACTTGGATATTGGAAACACCCCATGTATAAGGTCAATTGTGAATACAACATCTCTTCTCAGAGAAAGACCATGTAATTACTTGGGAAACACTTCAACAAATTACCTCACAATAGGTATGTTTCTAGGATGGTTTACTCCTTATAATCAATCATCTAAGAGAGATACATGTGCTCATATAGTAGTAATCTCCATGCGTGAGATGATATTGCTAAAGAAGATTCATCTTCATCCTTACACTTTTATAGATTCGGGGGTTGATTTTCCATATAGAGAGTGATTTTACTCTCACTAAAATTTAAGTTGGCTCTATATAAAAAAATATAATCCATGTTGAGAATTGGATCAAATTCAACCAGATAGAGTATGATGTGGTTCACTGGGAAGTTCAATCCACCGATTATGACCGGAGAGGAGTTATATTCATGGGATGAAATGATTTCAGCATTGTTTATACTCACCAACATCTTTACTTCCATAATGTTTGGTGGTATTGGGATTGTTCTAATAAAATTCCATGATACAAAAGAATGAATATAATAACGTACGATAACCCTAACTTTTACTTTTTTTATTCTAGTTATACTTTATACAATATAGACATACTAATGAATATCTCAAACTATTAAAAACATAAAGGGGAATCCAATGAAATTTTTTTATAACTTATAGATTACATTTATTTCTGTAACCAATGAATTCATAGGCTTTTATATATGTTATACATGATCTACTTCAAAAAAATATTCATAGGGGTATTTTTTTAATTCATTAATAATGGTTCATACTATGCATATGAGTTTACTAAAGAATATCCTTCGGGATTTTCATAACCAATAGTGCATAAAGGCCTATTATTATGTACCAGGATAGCCTAGGTCATGCCCGAAACTCCTTGTCATAGTTTTCACTCCTAGGTATATCTGTGCCAGAGCTGCCTCTACTGCTCGTATCCCAACATGGATGTATTTTTTTTTGATAAACCACATACTCAATACTCACTAAAAATTTGGGTTGTTTTTATTATACTTAGTCTTATCCCTAATTCTTTCACTAATGTTTTCTAATACTAATCCCATAAATAACTAAACCAGTTCTATGATACCAACTATAACAGCCATGCTTTTTATTACACACATCATAAATATTTATTACATAAAATATTTACTTTATACAACATGGTTGATCGGGAGGTCTAGTGTATTTAGGGATTAGGAACATTACATAACAACTTAAAACATATCACACACAACATCTTTATTGAAAACTTCCTTTAAATAACCTCAACATTCCCTCATTCTTAGCATTGCATAGGATAACCTTAGGACATACATGTGAAAAGGGTGAGCTATAAATCTTAGTAAAGGAGAAAACACGGTATGACATGAAGAATATAATACATGTTTGGAAATAGACATGTCAATGGATCATAAATGAACATGAAGATAAAGTTTGGATATTACATGATTATCATAAGATGGAAATATTGCAACAACACTTAACATGGAATTAGCATGTGGAAAGGTTCATTACACCTGGAGAATGAGTAAACAATTATTGAACATGAATAAGAATGATTAAATAACTATTTCAATTGAATTATCATGAGTAAATCCTCATTTCACTTGATGTATCGTGGTCATAATCTTTACCCAATGCATTTTAGTGCAATCAGGGCATGCCATTCTAAAACATTTATTTCATGCATAAGTGTTCCACAAGAATATACAACATAGACTCACTAAACAACTTTATTTATTCAATGGAAATGGAATTTGAAATTAATACATGAAACTATTCTATCAATAAGTAAATGTTTCTAAATTTTAATACCCCTAATAGATAAATGGGCTTTGTATTCCCTACCCAATGATTTTGTCTCGGAAAATTACGGTGAAATTTCAACAGCATAATGACATGACATAAAAATTCATAAAAAAAGATGATGATATATAAGAGGGTGTATCATCATATTTATTGGAAACATATAGTAAGGGTTCATATAGATACATGTAATAATATAAGTAATGGATTTTGGATTCATACTACAAAAGAATTTCTTGAATGTAAATCAGGATAGAGAAATTTCATATGGAATTTTGGCATGGTAACAGGTGTGCATGGGAGGAATTAATGAGAGATAAAAGGGGTCTCTAATTATTAAAAAATAAATAGTGAACTATTTTGGAGGTTCGAAATCAAACCACAACATTTATTATAGAAAATAAAATGGAATAAAAATATTAAGAAACATGGATAAAAGGAGAATAGAAGGAATCCCGTATTTAGAAATTTGATACCAAAGGCTTGAGAGAGGATTTAGAGATGATTCTTAAAGAATGGGTTGAATTGGTAGGATTATAGGGAGTGGAGGTCAGAGTATTGATGAACTCCAAAGTATTTTAGTGAAGAGGAAGTGGGAGCTTGGGTGGGTTTATATAGGAAAGGATAAGGAATTCTTTTTTATTTGGGATTGGGACAACAAACATTAAGAAAATCAAAACCATAAAGTATCCCATGATTTTTGTTCAGGTTTATTTAAGGGTATTGGAAAAAAATAATTTATATGGATAAAATACAATCTTCTTAAAATAATATGGTTTCTTATGTAGAGGGGAGTCAAACTCTCAAGGAAATAAATTGAAAAAGCTAAAATGTTTTATATGTCTTGGAGGGTCCACTAAAGCTTTGTAAAATAAAAAAACAAACCTAAAATTGCATTTTTTAATGGTAAAACATATATTTTCTGAACATAATGTTTATAGTATTTTATTACATCACTATTAGGTCATTATGAAGTCATAAAACAAATTATATATTTAAACGGTATTTATTTTTTACAAAAAAAATTCACTATCTTTAAAAATTATGAAAAATTCACGGTTGGAAAATTATGACTTCCTAAATCCAAAAAATAATTTTCATTTTATCTAAATAGTTTTCTAAATATGTTAATTTTTAATTTTATAATAAAAATCATCATTTAGCGGACATTCAATGGTATTGAAAAAAACATCTTTCAAACATTAATCAAAATTACTATTGTATTCATAAAACTTATACAATCATTTATAATTAATAAAAATTAATTTAATAATAATAAAATTTTATTAAAGTATTATTTAATTAAAAAATTCATTAATTTATCAAAATATATTTTTTAGTTGACTATTAACTAAAAATACAATTTGTGTTTTAAAAACTATTTACAAAGTAAAAAAAATATAATGAATGTATATTCATTAATATATACAAAAATAATTAACATAATCATAATGATAAGGTCATGTTACATAAACCCCTATAACTATCGCATTAGACTGAAGGGCAAGGTATGTGATGGTGAAAAACTCTTAGGGTGGCTTAGATAACATCGCTCGAGTGGTAATCTCTATCAACTTCCACTTCTAACATAGGAAGTTCCAATCAAGCTAAATTTATTGAAGATCGACATGTGATTGGTCAAGAGATAATCCCAATGAAACCACCTCCTTTATAAGCTCTAAAAAATGCAATTCTTATAGGGAAAGTCTACTATATGAGGCCATCGCTTCTTCTATCTGAGTAAATCAAATTTGTTAAAGCATTATCTTTATACTAATCATGTGATCAATTTCTAATTGATATATTATAAATTGTCACAATCAATAAATGTATCTTGAAAAATAAAAACATAAAAAAAAAAGAAGTGCATATTTTTTATAACGATTTTGGTATAATAATACATTTAATTAGATCAAGATTAATTTTCATTAATAAAAGTTTGGGTCGTTAAAAATAGTGACTATGATGGATAATGCAATAATATTTCTCATGAACATATAAATTATTTTTGAATATGGAAAGAACAAATAAATTTTTATACCCACATGGATTTCTCAAACTATGAATCAAAATGATATTATAAACAACAAAAGGAGGAAACACTATCTTGTCGAGTACTTCATGAGGAAACATCCACCTTCATTTGGTAGTTATTCTAGTAAACATGTTTCAGATCACTAGATCTATACCATTGAAAAAATATTCTTAGTTATCCATTGTTTGGAATATGAGAAAGTCATTCTGGATCTATATCGGTTGGATGGTGATGCCGACCGATGGTCCACTTTAATCTAGAATATGAGTAAGTAAGATGAAATACAATCCATGGATTTAGAAGTGTTGAAGGAATTATTATTCAATAAGTATATTACTTATGTCCCTCAAATGATGATAATTTTTTTTCCTTTAGTTCAAGAAAAAGTATAATGAATCTATTAGTACCTACGATTCTAATTTCATAGGATATGTGACGTACACTTCTGGAATTATCATCCAAATAGAAATTAAGGATGATAGGTTCTTACGTTTATTAAATCAATGTATCAGAAAGGTATTGCATATAAGGGACTATATTAGATATTAATATATTGTGTGTTGTGAAATAAATGATGATAAAGAGGTTCGAGTGATATATCAATCTCAAGGTTTTAACAAGAAGAGGAATTTGGAGTTTGATGAACAATCTAAAAACTATAGATATAAGAATATGAGCCTTACATTATGATCTTAGTGTGTAATGTAGGATAAATCCAATTTTCTTAATATGACTAGTAAATGATGTAAGTTTTAAATGTATGGAAATCATGTGTATAATGTCTAAGATGTTGGAAAAGATCATTAATGTGGTGAATAATCATGAAAAAACCACGTAATGAACCCCCTAACATCAAGGTTTGAATTTCAGGTTGTTTTTGAATTTCACAAAACATTTCCACAATATAATGGTTAATAATGCTTTGTAATGCCAAAAACCTCTGAAGACAATGGGAAAAGGAAATAATATGCAATCATATTGAATGAAGTGAACCAGGATATTTGGGAAACTCCATAGTGTTTGATTTAATTTCAGGTTTTTGTAATGATAATCCATGTGATAATATTATTGTTTATCATTTAGTGAAGTTTCATGTGATTATATTCCTCTATATGGATTTTGGATTAACAAAATAAAAGTTAATGTTCTTTTGGTATAAGTATGAACCCATATAAAAAATAGAAATGATTTTTGGAATAGGATAAGATCATATTTAAGTAAGAAAGGATGAATTATATTTTTGAATGGTTATAAGGTCAAACGTTTATGGAAATATTATGTTAAAAATAGAATAAATATTTTGAGATTAATGTATTATACAAACAAATAAGGATTTATTAATATTTTCTATCATGTTATAACAACTTAGTGTTGGAGGTACTGCAACAATCATGGGATGACATGTCATGGATCACAAGATCTATTATAAATGTAGGATTGAAAATTTCCCCTTCATTTTTGAGGGTAAGAGATGAAGTAAAAATATATCAAAGGAAAACAAAAGGGTGTGGTTTAAATTATGAAAGAGAATGAAATAATATACGTATAAATTCTCATGACAACTTTTCAAACATAGGGAAATGTTTTTGAAAGAAAAAAAATATCACTATTTTTTCATTTCAATGAATCAATTTGTACCATATATATTTGAAAATTTATGACATTGTGATTTTTATCATTATCCTTATCATGATCAATATAATTCTCCTCCATAACATTATTGTTAAATTTCTCTTCCATTTTTATGTTTTCACATGCCATCTATGATCTTTTATGTAGAAGCCCAACTATTTGTTTCTCTTGGTAACCATTAAGGATCCAAATTTTCATAAAAGTAGTTTTAATATCATTTTTATGATCTGTGTTTCTATTAATTGAACTTAAAATAAATAAAACATTTTACAACTTAGATGAATTTTTAGTCATGAATTAATTTTATGTGTGGTAGAATCTAACAACCAAATATTTTTAAAAAAATATTTTTTCGAATAAATTAAATCTTTTTGATATTTTTCATTTCAATAAACCCTAAAAATAGTTTACATTGAATCACTATGTATGCATTGTTTTATACCCAACACTATGCTATCATTCAGTATAGGAAACATAAAATTTATGATTTTTTATATGTAAGGCAAAGGTATACATAGATTACACACAATATTGAATTTCCTTGATTAATTTCATAACAAACAATACCATGTTTTAAGAAACCAAAATACATTCTTAAAATTATATCATTAAATATAATAATATATAACCTATAAGTTTAATTAGAGGTTATTAATAATATAAAATACTTGAGAAAAATATATGTTTAACCCAAACATAATATGAATTCATTGGTTAAAAATAAATTATAAATGAATATAGAATCATATTGAATATAAATGAAATTATTATTTTTTTCTCATCCCAAATCCATTTTACATAAATAAATTAAATTATTTACAATTAGTGAGTGATATTAATGTAATATATATGTTATATATTAGATAAAATAGTTTTGATATTTATCTAATTGATTTTAAAGAAATATGATAAGAACAAATCCCAATTTTATACAATAAAACATATAATTTTATTAAGGCCTTTTTACAACATTTTAATGGAGAACACATTTCTAATAAAATTATTGAAACATTTATAGATTTAATATGTCAAAATAATTATTTTTAATTTGGAAAATAAGTGTATGGTTTGGGTAAAATTAAAGTATTTTTTAAAGTTTCATTTTATAATGAATAGTGAAGAAGACTCTATTTTAGTTGAAAACATTTTTTTTATATAATTTCTTTATTAGGTTAAATAAAATTTAAAATTCTATTAAATTTTTAATTATGTATTGTTTTTATCAACTAACCCAATTTGTGTTATTTTTTTAAATTTCACTTTTAACTTTAACATAAAAACATATAAAACCTTTGAACATTTTTACTTTAAAATCCAGCATTATCAACCCGACTGTGGGATTAAATTTTATTTAATTTAAACTACTTATTTGATTGAAATTTAGAAAAAGGGATTAAATACTTAGAATAATAATAAATTTTAAGGTTTCATATGGTCCACTTTGTTTTTGTCCAAAAATAATAGGGAAAGTAATTAAAATTAATTATAGCGATTAATGTATAATAAAGCTTAACCAAGGACGAAACAAAATTATTAAGGGCCTAAATGACCTAGAAACTTGTCAAAAATCCTTTTGAAGGAAATATTTTACCCAATAATCACATATATTTAATATTTAATATTATTTTATTCACATTTAATGGGGAAAATGTGATTGTAATTTATATTCCCAAAATTTACAAGAGTTCGACTCCTCTTCCACTATAAAAGTCTTCATCTCCTAATACTTCTTGACACCTATAAATACACATTGGATAAGAAAAAAATCATAAAAACTGGATTCTAATCACCCCTATCATAATTCTACAATCCCCCACTTGGGAGGAAGGAAATCCAATGAAACACTTTTATGAAAACCAATATAAGTTACCCAAATAATGGGTATCATTCTTCCACAAGTTAAATTAATTTTATTTCCATTATCCACCCCCATAAATAATTATATTCCATTAATGTATTAAAACAATAGTATCCTAAAAATAATAGTATTGTTTATGATAAGGGTTATACATACACTTACACACATTTACATCTAATGGGTGATAATCATGATGCTTATTTGAATGACAAACTACCACATCACAAAATGATGATTATTAGTTTTTTATTTATTGCCTCTCATAGTGGAAATTATAATGGATACTATTATTATATATGATTAAAAGGATATTTATAATGTCATTATACTTCTTTAATTCTAATTTAGAACAGTACTTTATGCTTTTCATCTTTTCTGAATATGATAATGTCGTTTGAGGAAGTGTGGACTACCACCCCCTCAAAGCAATGTGATTCATTCATATACTGCGTTGAATTTATTAACGATGAGTTTATTGAACATATATTCTATATATTATAGAATAATTCATCCTTAATTATATTATATAAATTAATAAATATGTTCCATTTCATATCATTCATTTAATATAATAATAAAATATAAACATCGTCTATGGGTATGTACGACATACCATCTATATAAATGGTGTGTTCCATGTCATACATCTATATTATATAGACTATTATAATATAAATATAATAAATATATATTATCTTTATATAATTTTTTATATTATTTAAATCCTAATATATGTATAAGGACCAAATATATAACAAATTATGACATAAGAAAAAAATAAAGAGAATATTACCCAAAGTGTATCCTTAACATGAAATTATTAAGAACAGGGTAATATAAAGTAATACTCAATCCATATATGGTATTAGATATAGGAATATTGTTTTAAAATATATGTATAATAAAATAAAATTTTTTATACATGAGGCCTGAACAAGTATTGTGAGAGTCAAGAAAGGTGGTAAGGGAATTTCATCTCACTTTTTATTATCGTGAGATATATGCATTAGTCACCACCCATTTTTTGCGGTGTTTATTATACCCATATATGTATTATATAATTATTATAATTAAATTTATTATTAATAAAATATACATTTTATTATATTAATTTAATGTGTACTATTTTTCAAAAGGTACGGAAATGTAAAATAATTTTGTCTCAATTTTCTTTATTTGACAAACATGCCATGATATGTCCCTATATTTTAACATGAGGTGTATATAGTACTTTGAAATGTTATATCATGAATATATTTCTATTCCTGATATTTTTATCTGTAAAGAATTTAATTTTATTAAATGGGGAGTATGATTTAAAGTTACCAAGTGGTAAGAGTTTATTGAAACAATCTTATTGCTTCACGTAATTATTTATGATCATGATTCCATTGATGAAATATTTTGACCTAAATATAAAAAAGGTCATTAATTTTCTTCCCATACAGTTTTTCATGATATCATCATATAATTCCGAATTTTTTACAATATTTTTTACATAAGATACTTAATAAATTATTTTTAAGAATTTTCAAATTTATCTCCCTCTCTGGTCTAGAATCTATGTTCCATCAATACCATATTTTCATAACAGTTTCCAAAGTTATTCAACTATTATCCTATGATAACAAAATGAAATTTTTATCCTTGTTTTATATTAAAAAATGGGTTTTAAAAAGTAATATACTTGTCATTTTCTGTTAGATGAATATTTTTAAACATTTTACTATGAAAAAGGAAAGTTTGGCCTATAATGATTTACCTACAGTCACGACGATCATTCCATTGAGGCTTCCTTTTTATGGTTATAATCTTAATTTTTTAAACAAAACTTCTTCCTAGAATTCATGAAATTAAATGCTTTAAATTATTTTTCATGAAAATTATTTTCTATATGATTTTAATCATTTTTATATGCTTTTAATGTTCTTTTCAAGGAAAATGTTTTCAAAAAGTTTTCAAGAATCCTTAATAGGTTTTCATGTAAAAGTTTCTTAAAATATATTAATTATTTCTTTATAAGTTTTAAATTTTTTAATGGAAAATTTTTATCAAATTTCTTTCAATTTTTATTTATATACTTTCTTGTTTTTTTTTGAAAATTTGTTTTAAATGGTTTTTGGTTTTAAAAAGATTTTTTCAAAGAAGAAAGTGTATTTTAATAAAAAAAATTATTTAAAAGATGTATTAAAAATTATTTTCTATCTAATATGACATCCATTTTTAGAATTCATGATCCAATGGATCCAGTCATATTACTTATTGAATGTGTTATGTTTTGATGTAATGTTTCTTATAACACATGTTTCTATTTCATGGGTTATATGATTTTTAATACCACTTTTTTAGGGGATATTATTTAATCAAATTATTATAAAACCTATTTATTATCCATAAGTTATTATTTGAATAAATATTAATGATAGACATTTCATTTCCTGGGTTATGATTGTTCTCTATGAGATCCATATATTTTTATTGGTTATGGTATGATGTTGATTTTATTATCCAATATCACATGTATGTATGATTTTGTTATTTGGTGGTTGGGAAATATATCTCCCTCAAATTCAATGGGTAATAAAAATGGTATATGAGCTCAAGGAGTTCCTGGGTTGTACCCTAATCCGGAAAACATGAATGTATGTAGATTAAATCCCAAGCCCTAAGATAATCAAGAGAAAGGGTTGTATCCCAAGAATTAAAGTAAGGGGGTGAATTTTTTGTAGGCCAATATGGAAAATAATTGGGTATATAGGCTGTTATCCAAATCCCATAGGAGGGAAAATAGTTTTATCCGAATCCCATCATGTTATTAACCTATTGGTAGGTTGTCTTGACAAATTAATTTTTATGTTTATGTGCATTCCATAATTACATGTCTTACTCAATGTTATGCTTTAATGGCATATTATCTTTATTCTCTTATGATTCATGTCTTATTAACTACCAATTGTATGCACCAATATACATTTTTATCACCATTTATATATAAGGTATGATCGTGTAATGTGAGATCATGTTCTCATACCCTTAGGCTCATGTTTATGTTTACATATATCCTTTAGTTACCCTTGATATGCATCTAATATCACATCTTTTTATATTTCCATCCCCATGTTTTGAAGTCAAATTTTATGTATGATATGTACTAAAGGGGTTACAGTCTTAGCGAACCAGGTAGGAGATAATGTTTCTCACCAATGTACCAATGTTAATGTTTCCATATTTCCAAATACAGTAGACCAACATTCTCTTTTGGTGTTTCGTTTTATGAAGTATTAAGTATTCTTCAATTGTTATGTAATATTAATGTATGAAAATAAAGGGTTGATGTTGTTCATCTTAGAAAAATGGTTTAGTTAGATTTTATAAGTGGGATGAGAAAACCTTTGTGAGATATCATTGGACATGTATAAAGATAATTCTATATGTAAAGAACATGATATTAAATGGACCTATAATTTTGGTAAATGATATAGTGGGTGGTTTCCTACAAATACTTCCTTGTCTAGACACTTCATGTGGACATGACACTATCACATATGTACCTAGGGATAATAACTCCAACAATATGTCAAAGTCTCTACTGGGGGAAATCAGGTTCAAAACAACATGCCTTGTTTCATGACTGGGATGACACTCCTAGAGGATATACTAAGAGAATTCAAAAACTCTTAATGATCCGTAATAAAGGATTTAAATTATATAATCTATGAATAACCTAGGTTAATCCTAGGTTGTCATAGATTAAGGATGGTTTCAAAATTTAGATAAACATTAAGTGATTTTTTATCATTAAGTGGTTCCTCAGTGTGATAAATGTTTCTTAATCTTTTTTTTGTTTTAGTGAATGTATAAAACTCAAGGGAATCATGTTAATTGTTACTATGATAGACAACCAAACATTTTTTCTCATGAGAATCCTAATTGTATGGTAGATGAATACAAACATCATTTCAATGATCTCATTTTTTTTGAGTTTCAAATCATGATAAGATTTGAAATGATAAAATGAGGGAACATAAACTTATTAGGTCCTTTAGACAAAAATATCCACCTTCATCCAGCGGGTCATCTAATACACATTTTTCTTAAAACTAGATCAGTACCACTAAAAATATATTTTTCATTCCCCAATGATCGGAAAATTAGAAAGTAATTCTGGATGTATATCATCTAGAAGGTGAAGTAGACTAGTGGTGGAATCTATTCATGAATATGAGGAAGAATGATTAAATTTAATCAATTGTTCGGGATGAGTTCAATAACATATTCTCCAATAAGTACTTTCCTCATGTACCTTGTACAAAAATGAAAAATGAGTACCATGAGTTGAAGAAAATGAGTACCAGAGCTGAAAAAAATGATAATGAATCCATCAATACCTCTGAGTAATATTTCACATGACTTGTGGGGTATGCTTCATGAATTTGGATCTAACTATAATGTAAGGTTAACAAGTTCTTTAGTGTTTTAAAGAGATGTATTAGTAGGTTATTCTCTATAAGATAAATTAGTATATGTGAATATATATTTCATTGTGAAATCAATGTTGAAATAAATGTTGGAGTTCTGAATCAATCTCATTGTTTTATCATGAAGTGGAAGATGGTGTTTGATGTAAAATTTTAAAACTATAGAGATAAGATTATTATTCATCATTTATTATCCTATCATATAAAGAATCATTGAGGTAATTGTCTTAATGTGACTATTATATATTTTAGTGTGTAAAGGAAGGACATCAGGATTCTTAAATCAAAAATAATTGGAAAAATATATTTAATGTATATAATAATTTCAAAACACCATAGAATGAACCTCTTATACTTGAATAATTCAATTGTAGGCAGTTTGGGAATTTGGTCAATAAGTCTGAAAATCCAACTGTTAATAATGGTGTTCAGTGTCAAAAACCTTTGAAAGAAGGTCAAAAATAATGAAAATGCATTCAATATAGATGATGTGAATCATGGTAATTTTATAACTCTATAGTGAAGATTTTACAGATGTATTTTGTAAAAACCATCCTTATGATAATATTATTGTTCATTCTTTAGTGATGTTTCTTTTGATTATATCCCTATAAATGGTTTTTGGGTTAATAAAATCACATTTAAGGTTATATTATTTTCAGGGATGAACCAATTTATAAAATAATTGTTGTGGTATAACATAAGAGAATATTTAAGGATAAACAGGTGAATTACATTTTCGAACGGTTATATGGTTAACAATTTAAGGAAGGATTATGTTAACAATAGAATAAATTTTCTCATATTAATGTATTTTCTAACCACATGAGGAATTATGAATAATGGATATAATGTTGAATCCACTTAGTGTTGGAGGAAATAAGAGAAATATGTGATGACTTATCGTGGATCTCATGATCTATTATTATATTAGGAATGAAAAGTGCTACTTCATTTATTAACATAAGAGATAAAGTGGAAATCTATCAAGGGAAAACCAAATTGTGAGATTTTAATTATGACCTGGAATGAAACTATGTTATTATAAACTTTCATGAAAATTATTCAACCTTATAGAATGGATATCAAAACCAAAAACTTTACCCTAGTACCTTCTTCTCTTATGTATCAATTGAACCATTAGATAATCGTAGATTTATGGCATCATGATTATTTAAATTATATTAACCAGGTACTCTATCAATATCCTTCAAAACATGATATATATATATATATATATCAATCATACATTTATCAATTTTTACATTCCGCCCCTGACCAACTATATAGAAACACAACAATGTGTTACTCTCGGTAACCATTATGGATCCAACATTCTTTTCAAAGAATGTTTTAGTGGTCATTATTATGATATGGGTTTCTCTCATTGAATCATAAAATTAATAAATATTTTATATAGAAGTTGAATTTTTAGTGATAAATACATTTAATGGGGGTATAATAAAATGCCCTAATAATTTTGAAATATTTCTTTTCTGAACGAATTTTATAAATTTTAAATTTTTCATCTCACGCAACCCTGAAAATAGTTTATATTATAAAACCATGTATGGATTTTGTTATACACAAAACCATGCTATCAAGAATAAAATTTAACACAATGTTTAACATTATATATAAGTAATACCATGGTTAGTGTACATTAAATCCAATATTTACTTTCCTCGATGGATTGTGTAACATGAATTACCATGTTTTCGGAATAGTAATATATTTTTAAAATGATTTCATTTAAAATAATAAGATATAACCTATCCATTAAATTAGTATTTATGAATAATATTTACCAACTTTTGAAAATATATTTTTTAAACAGACATAAATTGAATTTATAGTTTGGAAATTATTTATAAAGGAATATGAAATGTGATTGAATATTGAGGAAAATATTATTATTATTATTGTTAAAAGGCTGTTGTACCCTAATACATTAAATTAATTATAATTCATGAGTGTTATTAAATTAGTATATTTTTTTATAAATTCAATAAAATATTTTTCATATTAATTCATATTATTTGATAGACATAAGATAATAACAAAAAAAAAATTTATGCTCAAAACCCTATATTTTTATTAAGGCATTTTTATCTCATTTTAATGAGTAATCCATTTTAAAAAACAATTTTTGGAACTTTTATTGTCTAAATATGTCCAAATAAACTTCATATTTTATGGTTTAATAGAAGATTTTTTAACATTAATTTTCTGGTATTTTTCGTTGATGTTTTGTTTTTAATGATTAGTGAAAATACTCAATTTTAGTTAAGAACTAATTATTCTACTAATTTATTTTTAAGGTAAAATTATATATTAAGATTTTTAAAAGTTAAAATAGATAATATTTGTATAAATAACCTACATTTGGGTTATTTAAATCAATTTAAACTTGAAATTGAATATAAAAACATTGCAAACCATTTAATATTTTTACGTAAAAACCCCACATTTTCAACCGAACTACGGGATCTAAAATATATTAATTTCTACCAATTATGTGAATGGAATTTAGAAAAATGGATTTCATATTTTGAAAAATCATAATATATAATTTCTATTTAGTTCATATTATTTTTTTACAAAAAATATTATCAAATGTAATTAAAATTAATTACATCTATTAATGTAAAATTAAGCTAAACTAAGGACTAAACCTAAAACGTGAGGACCTAAATGACATATAAACTTTTCCAAAAACACATTTTTTCCTATATTTAAAATCTATAATAACATTCATTGACATTGTACAATTATTGGTTCTACATTACTGGGGTAAGGGTTGGTGGAATTCTCTTTCCTAAAATTTACAAGTGTTCAACTACTCCTCCACTATTAAAGGCCTCCTCTCTTTAAAATTATTAAATTCATTCCAGTTCTTTTTCTTGACAATTAAATTATTAAATAGTTTCTAAAGATACCAATTTTAATCATAGATGTATCTTATTGGGAAAAAATAAATCCAAGAATCAATTTGGTGAAATAATAAAGGAGTTTCCCGAATATAAGGTAATATTCTTCTATAAGTTCTTTTTATTCTATTTCGATTATATCCCCCCTCAAATATTATTATTCCATTATTATATAAAACAAAAGTATCATTAATATAAAATTATGTTTTTATTCTACCTGTTTTAACTACACTTACTCAAACTCATGTCTAATAGGTAATAAACATAATGTTTTAGTGTCTAAAAAACTACTGTCTCACAAAATTAAGATTATTAATTTGGTCCTTTACTACCTCTCATGGAGGAAATTATGATGGAAAATGTTTTTATATATGAGGTATATGATATTTTTAATTCCTGTACTATTATGTAATTTGTATTTATAACATTCCTTGTTTTCTTTATATCCTATTTAAATATGATTATTTAGTTTGAGGAAATGGGGATTACCACCCCCGCAAAGAGGTCTGATTCATTCACGTATTTCATGGAATGTATTAAGAATTAATTTAGTAAAATTATATAATATATATGAAATAATAATTCTACTATAATTATACTATATAAGTTTTTTCATATATTTCATTTTCTATATCTCTAAACATATGAATATAAAACAAAAAAAAACATTAATGTATACGTACGACCTACTGTCTCCATGATCGGTGTATTTCATTTAATACTTATTTATCATATTGATTATTATAATACAAATATACTGAATATAAATGTTATTTACATAAATTTTCACTTTGAATAAATCATGATATATGTATAAAGACCAAATATATTACAAATTATCACAAAAGAGAAAGACCAAGAAAATATTACCCGAAACATAACCTTGACACAAAATTGATAAAAATAGCTTAATCTAAAGTCACACCAAAAACATATATGGTATTAGATATGAAAATATGGTTCTGTAAAATATGTATAATAAACATACATTTATTATATAGGAGGTTTTAACAAGTATGATGAGATTTAAAGCATAAGGTAATGGAATCTCATCTCACTTTATATTTCAGTCGAATTCATGATTTTTTCAGCACCCATTCCATTTTTTTGTGTATATACTACCCATGATTGTATTATATGATATTTATAATTATATCCATGGTTATTTTAACATCTATTTTATTTTATTTATTTCAATGGGACTATGTTTCCAAAGTTACCAAATCGATAAAATTATTTTTTCCCAATTTTCTTTCTTTGAGACACATGCCATGTTATGCACCAATATTTTTCCATGAGGTGTATATAATACCTTTTATTTTTTTATCATGAATCTATTTATATTAATGATATTTTAATCTTAATTTAATTTCATTTTCTTAAATTATGATATTGGTTTATTATTACTAAGTGGTAAGAGTCTGCGAAAGCAATCTCATCGCTTTTCGAGATAGTCTGTTATTATGCTACATTAGATAAAATATTATAACACA
Source organism: Viscum album (assembly GCA_963277665.1). Lineage (NCBI taxonomy): Eukaryota > Viridiplantae > Streptophyta > Magnoliopsida > Santalales > Viscaceae > Viscum > Viscum album. The sequence continues at coordinate 491,646,310 of OY728122.1, forward strand.
TGTCTCAAGAACACACATGAATTTTTTAATCATGTGATTATTAATTATATATTTATGTGTTGGTTCCATTTTCAACTCTCTTTTATGTAATATAGTTAACAAATTGTTTTTAAGACTGTCTGAATTTACCTCTATCTTTGATCAAGAATATCAGTTTCTACCAAACCATATTTTTTAGAACGTTTCAAAAAATATTATACTATTTTTACATAATAATTAAATAAGATTTTGACCCACTTTTTAACTTCATAAAAATAAACGAGTTCTAAAAATTAAACTTATTTTTTATTCCATTATAATCTTTTTAATAAACGTTTTCATTTTAAAAGGAATGATCAGAACGTTCAGATTTTCCAACAGTCATGGCCCCCAATCTACCGAATCATCCATTAGAAGTTGAAAATTTTATTTTTTAAAAACAAATTTTATTCTTCTTATATTCATTAAATTCATTTTTTTTATTTATTTTTCAAGAAAATGGTTTAGAAAATGTTTTTAGAATTTCATTACATGTTTTCAAAGTTATTTACATAAATATAGCTTTAAATAAATTCAAGCGTATTTCATATGTTTTCATGTAATATGGTTTTAAATAAGTATTTAAAATTTATTTCTAAATTTTCAATATATTTTCAAAGAGAATGTTTTTCAAAAAATATTTTCAATCATTATTTATAATTTTTCATGTTTAGTTTTAGGAAAATTGTTTTCCAAAGGATTATATTTTTTAATAAATATTCAATGACTAAAGGATAATATCGTCAAGAAATTTTTAAACGATATATAAAAAGTTATTATCCATAAAATATGACACAAATTGATGATAGAAATATTCATAATGTTTTATTATTATTATATCTTGAATGGTTTATTTTTTTTATGGAATGATTCTTATGACACCAATATATCTCGTATTTGTCATATGCTTTTGAATCCCGCTTATTTTCACAGGATAAGATTTAATTAGATGATTAAGAAGCATATATATTTTCCATAGGTTATGATGTGATGAAAATTTAAGGATAACCATTTCACATCATGTTTTATGATTTTTTTTCTATGAAACACGTGTCTTTTTATGGGTCATGGTATGATGTAAGTTTTCTTATCCTATGGTACTTGTATTTAATATTTTTTTATGTGATGGGTAGGATCTATATCTCCCTCTACTACATTGGGTATTTAAAAACAATATATGATTTAAATGGGTATATTAACTGTATCCCAAGCCTAAAAATAAGAAGGTACATGGGTTGAAACCCAAGCCTAAAAATAAGTTGTTTCACAGGTTTTTAGCTGATGATTTAAATTAAGAGGGTGCACGAGTTGTCACCCAATCCCGAAAATAAGAAGGTACATGGGTTGTTTTCCTAATCTCAAAGTATGTACATGTGTAAAATACAAATAATTTCATTTTATAAACTTATTAGTAAGTATCCTTGATATAGGATTTTCTATGTATATGTGTATGCTACAATTACATGACTTACTCCTATGTTATGATTCCATGTCCTATTTTCTTGATTCCCTTATGATTCATGTCCTATGAGATGCCTATATTTATTCCATAATTTATATTTATAATTCATGATGTTTTATGTATGATATTATTGTGTTATGTTCACATTGTCATACCCTTATTCTCAAGTTTATGCTTTCATATCACCCTTGTTTACCCTTACTAAGCAATTGAGATCACCCTCTTTTTATGTTTCTTTAACTAGGTTATGAAGATATATATTATGTATGATATGTATTAGAGGGGTGATATTCTTGGAGAACTTAGTTAGAGATAATATATATTACCCATGTATTGTTGTTTAAGTTTCAATGGTTCCAAATTCTCGAGACCAATGTGGTCGTTGGGCGTCTCTTTGTATAAATTTTAAGTATTCTTCAATATTCATGTTATGTAAATGTATTGAAAGAGATGGTATCTATGTTAATTTTCATACTTACCATTTAATCTTCTATCATATTTTCCATTACAATTTAAATTTATGGAAAATCAATAGTTATTATTAAAATTTTAGAATCACTTGTCTAATTGGGCCATATCCTTATCACTCTCTTTTTCACAATCACACCCCTTAGTGATCTCACACATAAAAACAATATTAGATTTTATATGATATTATCTAATGGTAATATATTTATTGGGTTTTGAATACTCATAATTAATTTTTTTCCTCCTTACCCAACATCAATTTTACAGTTATTTCCTTCATTGATAGCATACTAATTTGACATGACTTTTGATTGGAGCTAGTGATGCTTCTCCACCAGTCACTGAGACATGTTAAGATACTCAACCATTTTTTACCTCTTCCTTGGTATTTTTGAGTTCATGCATTATATTTATGATCTGTTTGAACCTAATATATATTTAAAAAATAGGTTTAACATGATTTATCTTGAATTTATCATAATTATTACTATATATATTAATGTGAATTAACTTAATGATGGATTTCACATAATGAGAAACAGAAGGCGTATACAAAAACAAATATGTAGTACCACTAGAAAATATTAAATAAAAGTATTTTTACCCTAATGAAAAAAATTAATTTATAAACTTGTAGTTAATGTCATTTTCATCCATATTAGCATCCCACCTGTTATTTCTATAAGATTTTCGTTTTTCGTTTTTTCCTCTATATTGGTCTAAATACAGACCCATACTATCATTATATATTTTAATCTTTATTTACCATTTTAATTTTTTTTTATCATTAATGAAGAGAGGTATATTATTATTTGTTCCTTCTAATATAAAATTTTCTCTAAAAATAATTGTATAACAAACAAAATTAGAGATTTAATTATATTGAAATTATCAAAAAATTATCAATGAAAATTATATTGAAGTAAGAGAATTGAATAAAGAGTATTCTTTAATACAAAAAAATTCTATTATTTTAGTAATAAATAGGGGGTGAATTGATAATTTAATAATGTCACTTATTGGAAAGTGTCTATAATAAATATTCCCAATTTTAAAATACCACAAATAACAATTTAATGAAATATATATAATTTTCTATTTTCAATAAATTTCTTCAGTGTATGAATAGAAATTAGATAAAATAATATTATAAAACCTTAAACTTTTGAGATAGTTTAAATCACAATAGACAATATATATACATCACTTGATAATAATTAACAAGTAAACCATAATTTTGAAAACAATTATAAAAAATTATAAAAAATAATTAAATTGTTATATTAAAATTAGTTACATAAAGTTTATTCTAGAAAAATAAAGCCCATATGGAATTAAAATTCAAGAGTTTAATTTCCTAGATAGATCATAGGCCTCTCCACTAGATAGTAACTCTTTGTGAACCATATTATTATTAAAAATAAAATGATCTACAACCCAAATCAGTTTTTATAAAATAAAAATTCACATATGTAGTACATAATTAAACTAATTATCTTATATATTCCTTCATGGGATATTAAAAATATGGAATTAGAGAAAAAATTGTTTAATTAATATTTTTATAATAAATGGTATGTTTTATATAATTATAAAGATTCAAAATCACTACTCAAAAGGTAATGAAAAACAGACTGTGTAATGTGTGAATATATTTTTAATGAAGTTCATTATTTGGTCAGAATAAGATGATAAACATTATTCCCATATATATATAATTGTCTTCAATTATTTCCTTAAGATCGAACCATGTGATCTCTAGAAAATTTCCCTATGATTTGGTAGTGAAGATAAAAAAACAGAGTGTCATGGATATTATTATGTCCTAACGAGTATCCTCATATTTTTTCAATATTAGATTTGAAATTACCATATTATTCTTCCTCACACTTTTACTCAATTAATATCTAATTATCTTTTAAGTAATGTAAATTAAAAAGTGCTCATACTGATTATTCTCTTTGAAAGTCATAAATGCTATATTTTTATTTAATTCTCCAAAAATACCTTTGAGAATAAAATTTTATTTTATCCACTAATATATATGGTCAAATAATGTATTCATATATAAATGATGGGATTCATCTCATAAAGGATATATATTTCTACAGGATATTTATTTGGGCATAGAAAATCAATCATATGGTACAAAGGGACTGATTACATCTCAAGGCTATAGCGTAATGTATAGTCGATACATTCCCTTCACATGTTCACATCTTATGGAACATATGATCTATTCCATTATCATGGTCAAATTGTAAGGAATATTAATTGTTTTCCCTTCACAAATTTTCACATCCCATAGAAAAAAACGAGTCTTACCATAAATTCATAGGCATATACACATTGGAATATATGTATATTCAAGAATTCATAGGTAATAATTTATAATCTATACATAATCAATTCACATAGTTTTTTTAAATAAATTTTTATTATAAATACATGAACAATTATTTGAGATTATTGAAATAAAAAATTAATCAACTAAGAGAACAATGAAGTTGAATCAATCAATTTTTTTGAAGAGAAAATCACAATTCATGAATAGTGACTTCTGGATTTATTTTTGACATCAAAACTAAGATTCATGTTTTTTTGTGGGATAAAGTGTAGTAATCAAAAAAAATTAGTGATTTATGACATTGAAATCTATGGGTATATTTTTTATCTACCAAAAAGATGAAGTGAAGATTGGTGATTCCCAATATTCTCAAAGGTACAAAGATAAGAAGATGAGAATGGATTCTAATTTGCGAGAATATATGAATATGTATTATGGAGTGATGGAAATATATATTACAACATATGATATGTGTAATAATAAGTATCCTCACTACTACCTTTATAGAACCCGGTGAATTTATACTTGGGAAAATATGGGGAATAAATCTAAAGAATGTCAAAGTGAAATAAAGAATCCCACCAATGCGGTGGAAGAAATAAAAGATAAAAAAACTCCACATAAGGTATAATGCCACAAACACCTATAAAATTTAATCTATGTAAATTATTATACTAATCCAGTGTTTTTTAGGATAATGAAATAAATAACCACCAACATTGAGTGAGTTAGAATTGTTATTTTACATTAGTACTATAGTGGTGGATAAAGAAATTGATGTGGAAAAATTGATATTATATTAATTAATGATTAATATATGTCATATTTAATTGTTTTTCAATAAATTCATACATATATTTTATGTTTAGTATAAATTGTGAAATAAAACCATAAGGAAAGAATGTTGAATAAATGGTAAAAAATCCGGAGGTGTAATTATTGAGTCACAAGTATAAAATGTTTCTGAATTGTAAATTTTTTGGATTAATCTCCACAAAAAACTATGATATATTCCATTTAACATAACATAATGTTATATTATTAATTGATTATCTATCTATATGTATTTCAAACATCAAATATCAGAATAATTATATCACATTACATATCCAAAATAATCCTCAACTTATATACAATACCAATAGTGATAGTGAAAGTATTTTGGAAAATATATTTAATGAATTGATATTATTTACCTTTGAGAATGTATGTCTAGAAAAAATGATCTATAAACAGTTTAATACTATCATATAAGATTATTATATTTTGAGGAAATGTGTTAATTTATTTCCTGAATAGATCGTTAGTATTCCTCTTAATCAATATACCGAGTTATCAGTCGTACTTTTATCAAGAGGTATTCTTAGAAAAAAACTACATATTTATTGTCCCCCATATAACTAGATGAAATTAAGAAGCTAATATCTCATAATATGTAAAATAATTTTATACACCATTATGTTTCACAATGGGGCTTACCAAATCCTCTTTGTTATTATGAATGATAGGTGAATATATCTTTCTACAGATTGTCATGGGCACAATAATATACCGATAAAAAATAATAATCCTTTATCATGTATTCATAATATAGTTTATCTTCTTAATAATGCTAAAAACTTCTTTTTGGTGCATATTAAATCATGATACCATTAGGTAAGGTTACACAGAGAAGATACAATGAATAAAACATTCCATAGAGGATGCAGTAAAAAAAATTCATAGTGAATCCTTTCAAACTTACAAATGATTCTATAATATTTTTGGATATAATCAATATATTCCTTATATATTACCGTAATAAATTTATTTTAGTCTCTATTGACTAAATTCATATATATTATATGATTAATGAATAATTTGAATATATTTTAAAGATTGTGCTAACAACCTTATGAAAGGATCAACTACATTATTAGATAAATGAGAGTGAATATTGTATACAAAAATTATACATCTGGGGTTATGTAATAACATTATTTAAAAAATCTATATCTATATAAAAATATAGGATAATGATAAAGATCATATAATGACCACAATGATAGAGATCCTTAATTTTCATAGGTTTTATGGATTGTATCCATGCTTTGTGAATGATTTATCATGATTATAAAATACTCTAAAAATGTTAACATATAATAGGTTGTAGTTTCATTTGAATAATGAATGTCATGAATATTCATGGAATAAAATAAGAGGATTTCTAGTTCTCCTTTATTCAAATTCAATTGTATTATATAAGGGTTTTTATATAGACCTGTTATATTAAAACCCAAAAAATATGATTTTACTAGTAAGGATTATAAATTTTTACATTCCCATGGTCATTTGGATTTTTTTACATAGATAATTAATAAAAAAATTAAATAAAATTTTTAAACATCTATATAGTTTGCCTTTTTTTCAAACAACAAGGCTTTAATTTTACACCCCTATTTCATTCAAGACACATTAGCATTGTTTAAGGAAATTCAACACAGCAGAAATATTGACATTTAATTAATTTATACTCTTCTATAAATCTTGTGTTTTTAGAATGTTTTAGGGTAAATATAATACTCATAAAGGGATACAAAAATAATGGAATCAGGTTAGTCAAATTAATAAAATATTAGCATCTCCGAAGACGTTTACCAATTATCCCAATAATATTATGAGACCATAAATAAAAAATTACAAAAGTTAAAATCTATATTTCCTTAAATTAAACCTTTTTAAAATAATTATTAACCATAGGAAAATCCATTAATTCATCATACAGAATGTGTGAACTCATGAAAAAATTTATTTTAAAAACTAACATTTCACAATTAAAATTTTGTTAATATTTCTAACCATATGAATTCAAAATATTTCCATTAAAAACCTTATTTAAAACATAAAACTAGGTATCTCAGAGATATAAATTCTTAACTCATATTTACTCATTTTAACCCATGTAAAAATAACTATGTCCAATTTAATTCAATTGGACTAATTGACCCAGTTATCTCCTCCATTTCTGATTCAATGACTACTTCATTACCCATTGAATTAGAGAGATATATCTGCCTCTCCGATCACAATTTCATTTACCCAAGAATAAATTAATTATATATAATAATCATGTACCATATCATGATCAAAATATTTTCATTCTTTTAATTTTTCATTATCTGACATAATTTTAACCCATAACAAAAACACTTTTAGTTGTTGTGAAATAATAAAGAGAAATATTATTTTTCATTGAAAGATCATAAAAATAAATAATCCCATGAATTGTTGGATTCGAGTATAATCTGAAAAATAATGATACCATTTATAAAATTATAGTTTTTTTAATATATGCTTCGATAGAGGGAATGGAACTTAAGAAATATTGGTCAAAACATTATTTTTTTTAATTTTCTAAAAATATAAAATTACCCATATGAAAAATCTTGAAAAGATACATATTTAATCCAATTTAATGAAAGTATTTTTTATTAAATTAACTTTATAAAAAATTTAATCATAATAAATGAAATTCTTCAAAAAAAATTTAATAGATATGGATGTGGAAGAAAAATAGTTTGAAGTAATAAAATTAATAAATATCTTTAAACAAAATCCATATACATTCAGTCCCAACCTGTTTCATTCATATTTCTACCCTCCTGAGTAATAAGGATGAATTATTTTTAGAAATTTATAATAATGTTTATATGGTTCATTACATTATTATTTTTCAATTTTATATCATTTTATCTTGTTTCAATTAATTTTTAAAACTCATTAGTTTACATTGGATATTTTGTTGACGTTTAGATTGAAGCCTCAAAATAACAATGTTGATTTGACCAGGGTCAATGGGATTTTGGTTATGTACCCTTAAGAAACATAAAAATGGTATTATTATCTTATTAATATATTATATAATATTTATAAATTAAAAGTGTAATGTTTTCTGAAAAAATGAAACACATCATCTCATGGATATTGTATTATATACGTACACATGAAAAAGTATTTACTTTTTCTACAGGGTGGAACCAATATAAAATAAAACACTATTTATAATTTTATAGAATAATAAAATTGTTTTAAATGTTATATTTATTCTATAGTATCATTATTATGACCATCATTTTTTTGGTTGAAATTAAAAACTAAATGCGTCGCCGCAAATAAGTTTTAGTCCATGTGTATGAGCATGCGATGTCTTCATTTCCCATTGGAAGGAAAAAGAGATTGAACTGAGATTTACCATAATAATAATTACATTAAAATAGATATATTTCAATTAGGTTATTATTTAATTATGGTTGAATAATATTTTAAGGAGCTAGAAGAAATAAAATCATAGGTTAATAATTATACCAATTATTTGGAAAACCATCATTTAATGAAACATTAAACCTTATTAGGTTGGCATTTTGGTAATAACAGGACCTCTGGAATTTCGAGAGGAGATTATGTTATGGATTAGAAGATATATATTTCAACTTTTTTGAATAAGTGATTATAAGAGGTTCCTTTTTATATGTTATGTTAGTGACACAATTGAAAATACTTAAAACTATTAAATATGTTTTGTGTCATTAACAATGTAATGTGAATTAAAATGAAAAAATATAGATTACATTATAGGATAAATTCAATAAAAATTTCAAAAATAGTATTTATCTAATTTTTAGAAATATTTTAAGCCATATTAAATAATTTAATCTCTTATTAACTCTTTTATCATTTATTGGGGTGATTATATTCTTCCATGGAATATATTAAATGTGATAACAAATGAAATTGAGTACAACAATAATTTGAACCTCCTAATTCAAAATATTAAATTAACTTTCAATATTCAATTTTTATTCTTGGATGAATTAATTTTAATATGATTACTCAAACCACAATAAAACCCATATTTTTTAAAAAATTCCCACTTAGGCATAAAAATTATTTTATACCAAAATCATGTAGAATACTGATTAATATATAATTATTTATATTATTTATATGGATATGGGATTAATTTAAATTGAAATTAAATCATGAATGAAATGATACTTTTTAAATTATTTAAATGAAATGACAGTTTTGATAAAAACTGGTATTGAACAACCATTTTTTCAGAAAAATAAAATATACTTCACCCTAAGATATATTTGATATGGTGTTATAAACAATAATTAAAATTTTAAAAAATAATTTTTTAAAATTAATAAATATATTTTTTTATCAAAACCATGTAATTCATTGAAAAAACAATTGTAAAATAAAACCATTAACCATTAAAGATTTTTTGAGACTCTAATGAATATGAATCCTTATAATGAATACATATTAGACATAATATTGATTAATTTATATAATAAATTGGTTTGTCACATTCTTCCCCAATTACGAAATTGCACCATCTCAATTTTAATCATTACATAATAAGTGAGGGTTTTTTCCCTTATATAGTTTTCTGATTCCACAGTCACATCTTCAATAATGTCTTTCTTCTATATATTTAAAAACATATAAATCAAATTATTTCATAGTACCTAATATCAGTTTTAAAAAATATGAATTATATGTTATTCATAATAGATATTCTCCTCAAATTATTCTACTATATGGATCAATCCGTGAGATGAAATTTTTATATAAATCCCATTAAATGAAAAATGAAACCTATCATATAACTATGGTAAAAATGGATGTCAGGCCACTCAGTTTTAAATTGGTCCCACTTTTTCCAAAATATCAGGTATTACAATATTTAATAGAAATTAGTTTCTTTTATTTTAGAAAAATATAACAATTTTCAAAAGATATAATTTATGGAAAACTGGATCTCATAATAAAATTTAGCGATATTTCCATTAGTTATAGACATAATCTTTCTTCTTATTTTTAGGTTCCCTCATGTAATTCTAAATCATATTTACATTTTCAACTATATCTTGTACCAATTATATTACCGAAAACATCATTTCACTAACGCTATCCAAATATGATTGTGTTCAACAACACATTCTACATATTGAATAAAAAATTACCAGTTGTACACTATAATGATCAATGTTGTTATAATAATACTACAACAATGAAGTATAATGATTCCAAATTCCCAAATTATCAAATGATCTAGCCCAAATTTTAGATTCTTAATATAAAATTTTTATTTATAATTTTTCATCCGATTTTGATTAAAATTTTTACAAAAAAAATATTTAGGGACCAATGGAATCTAATGTTATTTATAAAAAATATAGGTAAATATAGGATCATATTAAAATACAATAGAAATAAGAAATAAATGTAAAATAACTATATAATTAAGATAAATAATATCAGTTCTATGTAATTGAATAATATCTAAAATTATAAAAAATATGCCAGATTATTCATATGATAAAAAATAAACTAATTTTCATTATTATGTCGATATATTTTTAGTAATACCCCTGAAATATATGGATATATTCACCCATTTCCACTAAACTATTTTAAAAGGATAAAACATAACATTATATAGTTGTCACTTATATTTAACCTATATAAAACTCATACAATTCACTGTAAAATTAAAAATATATTTCTTAATATTACTATATAATAATACCCATGAAGATCTGTATTCTCTTTAGTGCTGTGTGGACTGCCCAAAAATAGAGAGTTATACACTTCTCTCAAAAACTCCCTCTGTAAATGGGATACACTTGGCATAAAAACCACTTTCAAAATCTCATTTAACATTTTTCTTTCAATTTTATATTGAAGAAACATAAAATTATAAAATTTCATTCAAATTAGGATTTTATAATACATCATTCTTAATTATGTATAACTAAGAATACTACGATAACCCCTAATCCGCAAGACATGGAGTTCCGGTATGCACAATTCATAAAATAACATTCATTAAATCATTAATAAAAGGATCATGTTCTAAACATATCATGTTTAATGATAAATTATATTTTCTACTTAATGAACTAACTACCCTATTTGGTTTTCCAATATGGTGGTATATCATAAAGTCATAATACTTAATAAGTTATATCCATAATCTCTGACACATGATCAATTTTTTTGATTAATTAATTTAACTTTATGGTCATTATATATTCAATATTTTCTCTATATAAAATATAAAATTAAAAATTTAAAGATAAGAACCACAATTGGATTCTCAATATTAAGTGTATTGTAAATATGCTCATTATATTTCAATTAATACGAATCATATGAAATTACAGGATCATCATGCATCATGAAAAAACCATTTCCCTTAATTGGAGAATAAATTAATATAAAGAAATAACCATTTATTATTGTAAAGGATGACATAGGAACATTGACCAAACTTTTTTTAAATATTTTGGAAATATGCATCATATTCCATTATTTAGATGATATTTAATCCATTTTATGTTATGTTAATTATTGGGAAATATAATATGGCGACGTTTTCAATAATATATCTACTATAATATACTAATATAGGAAAAAATTGATTCTTAGTGAAATTTATATACCTTAACCACAATTTCAATACTTTATTATTTGATATATCAAAATTTATTCTATATTTAGATACAATATTCCCATGTAAATAGTTTTATTTCATCAAAAAATCATATTTACATAATTTTTCATACAATTTCTTTTATTTTAAATTTTATAGAATATTACATTATTTTTTCTCATGTTACTAATAAATTTTAAATTAACAAAAAATATTATTTAAAAACTATCAAAAATTTATCAAAATAATTATGGAAAAATCGTCTTATAAGATCAAAAAATATATTTAGTGAATTTTTTATCAATAAATGAATAAAAAACCAATAATTATTATACCCAGTATAGAATTCCATCCTCATAATGACTTTATAATTCACCATAATCTATTTAATCATATACTTGAGATAAATAATTGAAAAATACAATCCACCATAGAGTTTTCAGTACTTCATTTGAGTGTCCCATATTTAAACTATAATAATAAAATGCTTCAAAACACATTTTAATTTTTAAACATGATGATTCGTACCTCAAGTAAATAACTTTAGAAACATATTAACATAATAACCCGAATCATTGAAATTAAAACATCTTACTATTGATTGAATATTTTTTCCTATTAATTTTTTCGATAAGAACTTTTTAAATATAATCATGAAACAAATTAAAGATCTTATGACATTAGTAATACATTCCCAATACTACAAAAATTTATTAATAAGTTTTTTTACTACATTTTAAACATTTCTGTGGGATCACCTATAGATTATTTGGTAAAATGATTCTCCATTTCATTCCACCCAATCCATTTCCTACCCTTTCCATTAAGAGGTAAATATGTGTTTCAAGAATTCATGTCAACGTTTGCAACACAACAATCAATATCCTAATTAATTTAAAATAAAAAACTGAACAACCAAATTTTGAAATTGGTTTCAAACCTATGTAAAATTGTTTATTTATATGTCATAGTCAATAAAAAAATATGGTTTCTAAATATCTAGTCAAGTACATATTTTTTAAGTGGCTTCTAAAGTTTCATCCATTTTTATCAACACTAGTAATTTACTTTCTATTAGATTTCATATAATTTAGGGAAATAATTCTAAATAAAAAAAATCAATAATGGCCATCCATTCCATGAAATAAATATGATCATTTTCCTGAATATTCTTGTACATTGATAACGATCGATCGAATTCAGAGGAAAATTGATATATAACAAGAGTTACATTATTAATGTATATACATTACAAAAATAAAAATAAAATCTCCAATGACTTTATCTATCATTCATTGTTCATTGGGTGTCAATATCCTTAAAATGATTATGGGTGTTATTTCATGGAATTTTCTACTATATACATGTTTCTATGTAGAGAATTTGGTGACTCCCTTTCTTGGGTTACAATGTTAATATCATATGACAAGTATGTAGAAATTGCAAAAAACTATTTAGTTCAAATTATTATGAGTTTTTGATTTATACGTACATTATTCCCTTGAATCCATCCCACTCCTGATTCTATGTTTCCTAGAAAAAAATTCTATGTTGTCATGGATTAGATGAAACAATATAGAAATATTTTCATGATATCTTTTAAATATTTAAACATAAATCTGAATCACATATGAGTTTCTTTAAATATTATCCTATCATTTATAGGTATCCATACATTCATTCTAATACCATTTATAATATCCTATTACTTTAGAATCCTATAAATATATGTATAATAAAATATATTTCATATTTTTTCCATCACCAAGATATTTTACATTAGAGTTGTATATAATTTGGTGCAAATATTAAAAAAATGTTAAAACATCCACATAGTATATATTTTTTCCCATAAATTATGGAACTAATCTTTCAAACCTGTTATATTAATAACAATTTATCTTAATTTAATATTAATCCGGAGAGTTTAAATATTAAACATAGTACATTTAATATTCATCCATTGATATTTTTATGTTTTTTGAAAATGTAGGATCATAAAAAAGGAACTTAGTAATATATATACAAATAATTTAATCCCATTAGGCTGAGGATAATATTAATATCTATGATGTTTACCCTTCTTAAGAAGAAAAATTTGAGAAGATACATAAAATTTCTTATAAATGTGAAAAAGAATATTTTCTATAAATAATATATTTTAAAAAAAATTAAAAAGTATAGGAAAAACCATCTAGTCTTTACGAGACATTTATTAAGTCATGAAATAATATAAATGAAAAATTAATCTTTTTCCATTACAAGAAGATGAACTTTCCTTACATTGGGAAATAAAATGATTGCCAACAAATTATTTTTGAAGGAATAATGCAATAAAATTGGTGTATTGTATTCATAACCCATGTTTACTCATGTTAAACTCATTTTGATTAACTAAATCCAATCTAATTCTGTATGATTAACCAACCCATTTATCTCTATCATTTTCTCCTTCAATGAAAATGAAATTACCCAACACATACAATTTCAATATTGGGCCCACCAAACAATAATATATTATTATTTGGTATTGTATCATGAAATAATTTTAATATTATCTATTTTCCTTATAAAAAATTAGTTTCACCCATAAGGAAAACACCTTCTACTTCCACACAACCAAAATGTGAAATATTATTTTTATTTGAAAATAATTAAAAAAGTAATAAAACCTAGAATAAGAGGAATATTATATAATTTGAAAAACAATTATTCATTTTATTGTAATATTGGTTGTAAATTATCACTATGATAGTGGAAAAAGGATTTCAATCTATATAAATTATGAGAACAATCTATTTTTAATTTTTTAAAAAGTTTAATGCGGCCTATGAAAAAACATTGAAATGTTATGTTTTTTATATTTTTTAAATAAGGGAAATGTTATTAAAAAATGAAATTCCAGAAACATTAATTCATTAATAATAATATTTTTCAATCATTTAAAATAACCTCAACATGTAATAAAAATATTTGGAATAAATAAATTAAAAAATATTTTTTAAAAGAATGTCTCATATATTGAGTCCTAAATCATTTAAATCATATATATACCTTCTTGAGTAATAAAATTACATATTTTTTTAAAATTAATTAATAAAATTTTATGTATTATTACATTATAATTATTCCATTTATATTTTCTTATGATGTCATATTTAGCTTCTGAAATGGTTATGTTCACATTGGATGTATTGAGGTGGTTTGTTTTATAACATCAAAATAACATTGGTGTGTTAACTATGGTCAATGTGTTTATGGTTATATTACCTAAATAAAATTAAATATAATATAATTATCATATTTATAAATTATATACATGTTTAAAACCAACCATTATAGTGATCATAAAAAATGAACAATATCGTTTCATTAAGATGGTAGTCTGCAAGTATATATTAATAACATTTTCATTTTTCTATTAGGTGGGAACGAAATAAGCTCTATAATATTTTACTTTTATAGAGTAAAAATTGTGATATAAATTTAATATTTAATATTTAATATTTATTATCATATAGATAAGCATCCTAAAATTTTAAAATGGAAAAAATATACATAGCTTTTTGGATATTGAAGTCCACATATAAACACATGTGATGTTTTCATTTTCTATAGGTAGGAAAAACATATTAAACAGTGTTTTACCAAAATCATAATAAAATTAAATTTTATTTATTATAGAGATTTTATTATATTTCCATGGAATTATAAGGTTTGATAGATGTAGTAGAATAAATAAATATGAAGGAATTAATGGAGAATTATACATATTCTTTAGAAAACCTCCTTATATGACACCTTCAGACTTTATTGGATGTGATTTAAATGAAACTAGGACCTCTGGGATATTTAATGGTATTATTGAAAGAAATGGTATAGGATTTATAAATTTATAGTAGTAAAATATTGTGAATAAGTTGAAATAGTACCTTCCCTTTTATAAGTGAGGTGAGTTGCACACTCGTAAATTCTTAAAACATTCAAATATATT
This sequence comes from Viscum album, assembly GCA_963277665.1. Lineage (NCBI taxonomy): Eukaryota > Viridiplantae > Streptophyta > Magnoliopsida > Santalales > Viscaceae > Viscum > Viscum album. The sequence continues at coordinate 491,662,085 of OY728122.1, forward strand.
ATATTTAATTATTGAAGGAAATTGGAACCCAATAACTTTTTTTTGAAGAAAGATAATATAATATATTAATATACTCAACCAATAATATTTAGAAAATTTTTATAGAAATTTTATGGATTACTACTGGTTTAACCCCATGTTAACCCATTTAACCTTGACTGAGGTGATAAAGTTATGTGATGGTTAATATTTATTATGACCCAAAATTATATTGAACACATAAAAAATGGACCACAAAATTTAAAATAATAATTCAATATTTAAATATTCACTTTTTACAAGTGTCTATTATTAGTTTTAATACATGTACCAAAACCAAAAATGTATATAATTTGTTTTACAGAAACTCATTTTTAAGCAAAAAATGATTTTATTCCAAATTTAAGTAAAATTATAAATTAAAAATCATTATTTAGAAAATTATTTTTAAAAATGAAACTAATTTAACATTACCACCAATAAAAATTGAATTTTGTTATTTATATTCTTGAAAATAAATGACAATTTTAATAAAAATTTATATTTTTCACTATTCACTAAACTATCTATTTTCCATAAAAATGAAAAAAATTATCTTGAATCTATATTTGATAAGTTGATATAAAAAATGATGTCCATGTTATCAAATTTAATTTATAAAATTCAGAAATTTATCTTTTAAATAACACCATACAATACATGGAAAACCCGTTTAGAAAACTTAACCTATTCAATTTTCAATAAATTTACTTATAAAACTATGATGAATTTGAATCCATAAAATACATACTTATGAATAGAAAGATTTAATTGTTTAGGATTAATAGTTTTGAAAAAAAAATATTATATAATATGATTCTTTGAGGAAGGTATTATGGTGTGTTCTTATGAAATGTGACATAGAAATAGCTTATTCCACCCATAAATTAAAGTCACATGAGAAAAAATAGACAAAACATGATCTGGATTAGGAATGAAAAATATTTGCATTATATTTTTGGAGAAATTAGCTCTATAGTAAAAGGTGTGATATATATATATATATATATATATATATTATTTTAAAAATAATTAAGATTATATCCACATGTAAGTACTTGAATAAGAACCAAAAGGAATGGTATGATTTAATCAATGACTATGATTACTAAGTAAATTTCCACCTCTTGAGAAAGAAAAAAAGTAGATGATGCTCTAAGGGAAATGAATAATGCTAAATTATTCTTTATGATGACTGAAAAAGAAAAAGTATTTATAAATATTTAATGTATTCGTATCTAAAATATAAATAATCTATAGAAATACAACCCATTCCAAATTAATTATTCACCATATATCTATTTAAGAACAAAGAGCCCCTCTAATAAATTATTGATATATTGAAGAAGGAAATATTTCTGGAGTTTTATTTTGAAAGTAGTGGGGTTATATGATTTAGGAAACAAATATACGTCCATTAAAAATAAAAATTAAGGAATGAGATGCTAGATGATGCACATTAATCATCTTTATCTATTTATACAGAAAGTGAAAATATGTATATGGATCTCAAGAAAAATTTATTGTGGAAAAAAATTAATAGGGATATATAGGAGTATGCACCATAATTATTATTATGTTAGAATTTAAAATATAATCCTCATAAATGAAATGTGTTAATGGGACCATTACATATACTAATAATAGAATGGGTATATGTCACTATATATTTATTCACGAGTTTTCCATAGAATTATAAAATTAAAAACTCCATCTGAGTAATAGTGGATCAACATACAATGTTGAAACACATCTTTTTTATTTATGATAATTTCACACTTGATCAAATTTACAACTTAAACATGAAGTAAGTTTATAGGATATGTGTAGTACCACTTTTAGTTTAATATTATCTTGATTAAGAATTAAAATTATAATTATAAAATAGTATAATGTAAGAATTGGACATTGTTTTAAGATTTATAATAACTTATCAGCCTCAAAATTATGTCTAAGATGTAAGGACCACTAAAACTGTAAAGTATATACCATGATCTTACTTGAAGGATTCTATAAAATTTGGGATCCACATCTTCCTCTAGTTTAGTTCTCATTTAACAAGATTTTCCACTCTATTATGAAAATATAACTATATAAGACTCTATATTGGATTAAATTTTGATCTTTGATATGTTGAAATGAATCTTGTTAAAATAAATTGTTAGTATGTGATATAGTCTATTAAATGACTGATAAATTTGAAATAATTCATTTTAATATTAAAATAAAATAAATTAAAATATATATGTTTATAATCATTGGAAATATCATGAGTTTTGAGTTAGGTAGATGGATTTCCTCATTTACCTCCATGAATGAGTGTATTAACATATAGGAAGAAAGGAAACTTGAGCCCTATATATATCAGTCCCTTTTTTATTATTGATCATATAATGGATATGGATTATTTTTTATTACTAATTGTAATCCATGCCCTTATGCATTATTTCTTCCACGTTTCACATTTTATGGAAGTACAAACTCGAACTATTACACGTACCGAATTCTGATGTTAAAATTTTAAAAAATTGCCTCTTTTACAAAGAGAAACATGTTGATATCATTTATCGAAGAGATAATGTATTATGGAAAAAGACAAGTAATTTAATCAAGGTTCTATAGAAAAATTAGATTTCTCCCCATGGAAACAAAAATATAAAATGAGACAAAAGTACACATACTTATTTTTATATTATAAATGGAACATTATGTGAAAACTTCTTTTAAGGGGGTATAAAGAAATGCCTTATAATTTTATTTATTAAGCAATCTTTATAAAATAAGACATGCCATACATTTTAATATATTATTATATAAAAAAGATTTCTATAAATATATTTCAAACAAAACAAGTAGATAATAATAATTTTTAAAATAAAACTACAGATAAATTTATGTATTTAATATGATAAAATAAATTCATTATTCAATGAATTATATATGATTTTTTTGTTAAAAAATTATATGATTTACTTTTCATGAAATATATTTTTATGGAAAATTTGAAATTTTAAATATTTTTTTGAATAAAATGTTTTATTAAATAACACATTATTTGTATATATAATCTAGGATAACATTATGAATAAATACGTAATTTTTCTAGGGGTTATATAAATGACCATGTCATAAAAAATACTATTTTTTAAAAATTAAGGATTATAAAAAATCCAAATTTCAATTCCTATAAAATTGTATTTATAAAATTTAATTTTTTAACCCATAATTTTATTGTTATCTTAGTGTGATTTTTTGGGATATTTCTAAAAAAATTATAGAGTGTCTAGACTGAAAAATGATATTACTATAAAACTCATCTAATGAAATTTTTTGATCCCTACATCCATTGTGTCCATTGAACAAGATCGAAGAATATCCTTTATTTTCTGTATTGTTATCTTACTCAATCCATCATATTAGGATGAAAAGTATTAGTGAAATTTAGTTATTATCCTAATAAATTCTGAATAACTTTCCAAAAGTTTGAGGTGATCCTACAATCATGGTTTGATAAAATGGGAAGAGGAACTCTGTATAACCAGAAAATACCTTTGAGGTATAGTCGATAAAACCATCCCATAGACATAGTATCTTGAATGCGGAGGAAATGTATAGATTTAGTTGGCTAATCTACAATATCAAAAAAATAATTGTTACCTTGAGATGTGTTTGATAGCCCCACCATTAATTTCATGGATATAGTTTCACATTTTTAGTCTAGAATAAGAAAAGGATGAAGCATCCCATTAGGTAGTTGTCAATCTTCTTTAGCCTATTGACATGTCAAAAATTTCATACTAAAATCTTCAATATATCTTTTCAATCCATCCCGCCGGTAATAATTTTGGAGGCCTCTATAAATCATATTATATATAGGATGAACAAAAAATAATGAAATTTTAGATTCACACAACTGTTTTTTCATCAGTTAGGAAACACTTGGTAGAAATAATCTTTTTCCCAATATCAAAACACAATCTTCATTAAGGTTTAATTATATAAAATTACACATTTTAACCAATTACACTATTTAATGTAGTTCAAAATAGTCATTTTGTGGATTCTTAATTATGTCTGATACAGATGACTACACAGAAACCTGATGAAAAATAGTGTAATTTTCTACACCAATAATATCGAAATCAAAATTTATCCAATCATTAATCAAGGAGTCACGTTCCAAATATTACATTGTTATGATGAACGATGTATTTTACTGATATAATTCACCACTTTTTTTTATTTTGAATGATGATAATTTATCATGAAATAAAATTACATTATTAATTAAATACATCTTATCAAGCTCATGTTTAATTCCTATGGAGTTAATATATACTTTAGACATTTATGGTTAGTATATATTTCACATTTGGCTCTGTATAGATTATTCCTTTTAATTTTTCAATGGAAATATCACAATTTATGATTCTAGATCATGTGTCTGATAATTTAACTCATAAGGATTAAATTTTCTTCAAGCATAAGAAATTACTCAATTATTATAAATCAAAACATAACTATGTTTGTTCAATGACGAATCATTGTAAATGAAAAATTCACCACTTTAGGAAGGTAGTGAAAAAACTAAATCATTTAACAATCTCTTCATCAATTCATAAAAAAATCACATTCTCTTATCCAAATGAATTTAACCCATTTTCTTGTTAACATAGTTAGTTGGACTGATAACCAAGAAATGTTTTTAATAAACAGTCAATAATAAATTGATAATCCAAGAAATCATTGAATCTCTTTAACATTTGTAGTTCTTATCCATTGATCAACCAATTTTGGTTTGGAATGATCAACCATTATTAATTTATTATTTACAATGTTCCAATGAAAAGAAATATGTTCAACCAAGAATTAAATTTTCTAAATTTTCCGTATCACTTATTTTCATTGAGAGATTTAAAGCCAATACATAAATGTTTTTCTTGATCCTCATAAATTTTAGGAATAACCAAAATATCATGACTAAAAATAACAAAAAAAACTTATCCAAATTTTCATAAAATACTCTATTAATAATATCCATGAATAAAAAAATTTCCTTCTTCAAATCATAGGGCATAACAAAAAACTCATAATGCTCCTATCAAGAACAAACAACTATTTTCAGGATATCATCCTCCTTCACCTTCTAATGATAGTATCCGAATCTCAAATCAATATTAGAAAAATATGGGTCTCCCTAGATCTTGTAAAATATTTTATCAATATGTGGAAATGGATACATATTAATAATAGTAATGTCATTCAAATCTCTATAATCAATTCAGAGACTCATGGAACGGTCAAACTTTTTAACAAACAAAATTGGGGCACCCCATAATGAAGTGAAATAACAAATGACGCCTTTATCAATCAAATCCTTCAATCTAATTTATCAATTCAGGGTGATCCACATGATCTATTCAATAATGATGTTTTGAAATTTGATTTTCATCAAGAACAATGTCAATAAAAAAATCCACTTCTTGATTAGGTATAACTCTGAGTAACTCATCAGGAAAATCAATAAAGTATTCATTAACCATTATATCATCAATAATCTAAATATATCACATTTTTCGACAATATGAGCAATATAAATTTAATGTTCCCCCTTTTTATTGTTTCTAAAACTTCTTGACATGTCATCAATTTTATGGGTTCATTATTGTACTCAAACAAAAACACATTCTGGAAAACAACATCATTAACACTATAATAAATCATAGCATACTAAAAAACAAAATCCATACCCAAAATGGCATCAAAATATAATAATTAAAAACAATAATATATTTAGTTAATTTCTTTCTAAATAAAACAGCATGAGTAATATTATAATGATATTTCACTAATATTTCTCCTAGTGTTTTTACCGTAAGTTCTAGTTACAATTCGTGATGTTAAATTTAAAATTTTCTAAAATATTTCATAGAAAAAAAACTATTTTTAGACCCCATATCAAACAAGACATTTGAAAAATTTGAGTAAACAAACAAAGTACATGATAACACTTCATTGGATGTACCATAATATACTAATGCAGTTGCACAGGATATCACAACTCCCTTCTTCATATAATCCAGCTACTTCCCATAACTTAGATCATTCATTATACATGTACTACCATAAAGAACCATATCACTACATCAAAATCACTTTATAGTTTTTTTTTATTTTAATTGATCATAAGGTTACATTCATACAATATTGAGCCCTACTTCAAAAGATACCAAATCGAAAACACCTACCAATTTTGGTAAGACATTCTCCTTGGTGTTTTTTTCTACACATTTCACAAACTAGAAACTGGTGTTTCTTACAAAAAATCATTGAATGATTCATACATATTACTTGTTGTTTGGGCCTATTCTTCAATTATTTTTCAAATTACATTAGACCATCATCAAACTCTATTTATAACCTCTCATCACATCATACATTATTCTCATAACTTATGAATTATTGGGAGCCAATTCCCACTAGTATCTTGTTATCCATCATAATTAAAATGATATATTTTTCTATCAAGATCATGAATACGATTCGGAAAATCACATCCCATTCAGGTGAATTTTTCTTCATACACAACCAAAAAATATTTCTTATTTTTCTTTAATTCAAGGAATTTCATTTGAATCCTAAGTCGAAAAACTATAGGGATAAATTTTTTCATGAAAATTATTTTTAAACTCATCAAATTCCTAGGCATAAATCTCGTCACCTCAATAAATATTCTTGACTATTGACCACTATTGGTCATATTCACCTTTATAACAATAAATGGAAAGGCTAAAATTTTGTTTATTTGAACACTCCATGACATTTAATATCTTTTCAAGGGCCGTAATCCCTCATCAAAATGACACTGGCTTAGAAGTTCCACTGAAAGTGAGAGGGTGTTGCCTTATAAAATTTTCGACTATCATCATGTTTCATTGTGGTAACTCAGGATTTTCATATGAATGTATTAAAAATTCATTTATATATTTCATTAGTTAACACTTTATTGTCACAAGCTATTGGGTTCCAATTCAAAGTATTCTAGGTTTCATAATCTGGAATATATCATCCTCTCGGTGCCTTCCTACATCATCTTCTATGTTTTTTCTATAGAAACATATTCTGAACAAACATATCTTAGATAATGAAACATGGTAATATTTAAATTCTATATCATTTCAGGATAAATATTTGGATAAATTTATTTATTGTATTCTATTAATATAATACTAACCCCAAATGTTATATAAACTTTTCTTTGATACCAACTATAAGGACACGACCTTCAAAAATACATTATACAGATTAATCAACTAGATTTCACATCATTAAATTCCTAAAGATCTTATCAGTTTAGTGTTTAAGATTGTTAAGAGATAATTGATATATATCAACCCACAAGAATAAAATGTGGGTACCACTGATACATTATCCATTTCATCAGAAAAATATAACATTAAAAACAAATCATGATTTCTCTAACAAATCATTATAACAATTAACTTGATATAATTTTTATCTTACACAACCTTATAGCCTCTAATAAAAATTTATAAAAAGGGATTAGCATAAAAATTTCAGTAAGGTATATAAATACAAAGAACAAAATAATTAGTTCTTGAATACTTATAAACATATGAAATCATTTTCACAAAGACATACTTCACACCCATAAAGAAACATATACATAGTTTGTGAAACATGATATCTCCATAAAACCTGTAAAACATAAATATAATAATAAAGGTGTCATGGGGAATTAATTAATTAATATTTTAACCCTTGTGGATATGTTATGATTTTACCCCACCGGGCTACCTTATAATGTAACCCTCCCGGCTCCCATATTGTGTAACAATCATAGTTACACTTGGAGTAACCAGACAGATAACCTTTAAATTACACATACCAAATACATTGGAGGGTGATAAATTTCCCAAACATCATCACAAAAATTCCAATGAACCAGGAATTTATAATAAAATAATAATAATTTTATGAAAACCATACTTTTTAATTTTATAAAATAGAATTTTCAAATAGAATTTTTAAAGAAAATGTCCAATAAAAATATAATATAATAGAAGTGAGAATAAATAGAATGGATGTAATATGAATATACCCAATAAAAAACATAATAAAACATAATATAAACAAGATTAATCACAAAAATTATCTAAATATCACATAATTAATGATTTAGAAGGTTAACCTAAAGAATAGAAATTGGGTTAAGAGTTCCATTACCTATGGTTTGTTTTATTGAAACATGTTTAAAAATAACGTATAATTACAAAAAGAGAGTTATTAATATTTTATAGAAACATATAAATATTAATAACACCTTATATTATCATTTTATAACATCAAACACATATATTATTAATATTTTTTTATTTCCATTGCTTGAGGTGCATGCCTTACACAGTTTCCATGGTTGGTTAGTAAATGATTTTCTTGTTGATTAGAATATGAACTCCAGAAGTGGAATAAAATGGTGTTAATATGTTTACAGAATATTAAAAGATACAATAAATCATTTGTTTTCAACTTTTATTATGAATCATTATGTTAACCATTAATTACATTCGTTTAGATCATTTTAGTGATTCTTCAATAATTAAGAACTAGTTCCATTATATAATTTAATACAATGTATATATGTCAATTAAATTAAATAATAGGGGTACGATCATAAAATTTAAAATCAGTTTCAACAATAGAAATTTCTTTATAACCATCTTTTATGGAAGTAAAGGATATTGAAGACACATCATCCATGATGTTGGTTTATCGACACATCAGAGATGATTTTATATTTTTTTGAATAAGAGGGAGATGAAATGAAGTATGATGATTATTTTTTTAATAAAAATGGTAAAATTATGTTATATTTATGATAATAGAGTTTTAATTCCTCTTATACAATGGTTGTAGAAGAGAGTACATGAAAATTAAATCAATTTAAATAAAATTAATATGAAATGATAGAGGATTTTTACACCTGGATCTCTTCTCCTTGATATTTGGCTTAAGGCCCTTTGTTTTGGCCTTTTGGAGAGAAAATAAGGTCTTGGACATGGGGAAGAGACTGTGGAAGGTTACTGTTCCAAATTTAGTCAATTAATAAATCATTAATTGTTTTTAGGAGAATTAGGGTGAGGGGTGGTATTTATAGTGGAGGAGAGGGGGGTTTCTATTATTTTTATCCTTATTTTATTATATTTCTCAAGGTAAGAAATAATGTTGGTTCTTTTGAATAAAAATATTCTATAGAGAATGTGAGTTTGAAGAAAGGATGATTACATTATCCATGATGTTAGGCATACTGTATTTATCATATAATAAATATATACGGTAAATTACAGTATTTCAACATTCCCAAAAATTCAAATTTTTTAGAAAAATTCGAAAAAATTTACCTAACCATATTTTGATATGTAGGATTAAAAAATGAACTCCATTTTGGGGAAAAAAATTTATAAATATGATAAATAAATTTTTTAAATAAAATAAATATTTATTTGAAAAATAACTATTTAAAAATTATAAGTGATTCTATAACACCATGAAAAATTAAATGAGTCCTGAAAAAATTATATTATAACAATAATACAATAAAATAATAATTTTTGATTAAATTTTATTAAAATAAATCTTCATTTAAATTATTAAATTAATCATAATGTTGAAATTTTATATTTATGACTTACAAAAATACAACAAACATATACTAAGAACGTATTTTCATTTATAAGATGCCTAAATTTAATTTTTAAATTCAGAGGTGAGGTTAATATTCATTTGGATGACTTAATATTCATATGGGGAATATAACTATTCATATGGTGATGTTACTATTCATAAGGGTCAAGATACTATTCATAGAAAAATTTGATCTTATCAAAATATTAATATATTAATTCAAATCATAGAAGTGTAAAATTATGTTTAACGACTAGGTCATAACTATCTCCAAAAAACGGTCATTACATTGAGAAGTATTATTTCATATAATTAATTATATATTAATAATTATTTTTATATCCTTAGGGTGTTACAATTATTCCAAACATGGACTCCATATTTAATATCTATTATTACCATTTAAAATTGAAACAATATAAAATATGTAATTTCTTATTCTATTGGGAGTATATATGAAATAATCTATTGATTATGTTATCAGACAAAGATTGAGTAACCCATTTATTTTCCATTGGTTATTTGTATGATTATTCACTATGTATAATTTTATTATGTGGAAAATGTATACATGTATATATTTTGATGATATGGTAGGGACTAGAATGATATTCCCATACAATTAATTTGGAATTTTTTAATCTAATGAAATATTATGTACAGTGCACATGATGTTATCCCAGTACACAATGTTATGTTTTCTTGGAAGAGAGACTTTACTTATTCTTATTATGTCATTTTTAATATTGGAGAGACATTATAATGACAACATATTATGAGATATCCATTTATTTGTTATATGATTACATATTATTATAAATTATATTCCTTTTAAATTATATCATGCAATTCCTCTTTTCTCAGATGTCATACATCATTATCATGTTTCTTCTTGTATCGGGATTTCTAGCACACCATTTTACATTATGTTTTTCCCCTTAGAATCATATTATTTAATTGGAGTTCAGTGTGATTTTTTATTAAATTATGGAGTTTCGAATAAACATGATATTATGTATTTTATTGGTGATTTTTTATATATCTAATAAACTGATGAAAATAATCTTCTATATTTTTTGATTATTTTTATGAATTTCATATTATAAAGTACGTATTGTGATTTTTATGGACTATATTTGTTATATATATTAATAATAATTTCAATATAATTTATATCCATATAAGTCTACAAATGGACATGAAAATTTCTACGCACCATATGATATGTCAAGTGCATTAATGTAGACTTATTTAGAATAGAAAACAAGCTACTCCAGTCAACTACCATTATAATTCCGTAATGGGTTATAAATTTAGAATCCCATACCTCATGTGTTAAATGGTAATCCACAAAAACTACTATAAAAATCATACATTCTTCAATGCAGTACTTAGTCTATCGAGAGACTAACCATGAGACAAATTAAAGTCCCTAAATCTCAATTGGAAAGGGCCACACCAACATCACACCATATTTTTCTATGATAGATCTGATCATCAATTGAGGGAAATAGATAGTATCTCTCAGAACCATAAATATCACAGTAATTATCATATCTAACTTCCCTTCCAATCATGATTCATTCACCCTTTTTAAATATTCCACTATGATTAGTGTAGAAGAATATACCTCAACAATGAAACAATGACTAAGAATTTTTTTAGTCATGTATCATTACCAAATACTTTAGAGGAGTAATGATATACAAAATTTAAATATCATCTTTTACTTGAAAGTGTACTCATAAAAAATTCCAATATATATAGAATTAGTTAAAGGCTTTGAAATTTAAATGTCCAAGAAAACAATATCAAAATGATGATGTTTAAAATCATTTAAATGGTAATATAAATGAAGAAATGTATAATAATAATTACACATAATAATCATAACTATTAAATTGGAAAAGGTAAAATGATAACATGAAATTATTACTGAATCTATAGTCATGGGAGGACATTTAACCATATGAATATTTTTAGATAATTTGAATAGAAAAAAATAGATGAGGAAAAATATATGAGGGAATTGAGCATGACATTATGAAATCATCATTCTCTTATAATTTAAGATGAAATATATTTAGGTTTAGTAGACCTATATAAAACAATTATTCGAACCACATTTAATATTTATATGATTAATGAAATTCAGGATCATTAGACACATGTGACCAAAATAGGTGAAAAATGGTGAGCTAGGAAGGGTCTAAGCATTAAAAAATACCTATTGGAAAGTCTCCACAGATAGGAAACCTTCTATAAGTCTTTGGACCTTTTGAGAAAACATAATCGATGATACCGTCAACTGATAATATTGAAAAGGGAGATAGATACTACATTTGGAAGGTATCCAATTTTTCTTCTTCCCCCGACAACAAGAAATCCAATTGAAGATGTAAAAATACATGGTCATTAATTTTTCCAATGATTTACCTCCGAAAATGGAATATATAATTCAATTTTATGGAATATTTGTGTGATATGAAATGGATCATATTCAATTACCTTGGTGTTTTATTTTATTATTTAATTAGCTATATTATTTCCATACCTTATTAAGAGTTCATTTTTATGTTAACCTAGTACAAGGATATAGCTTCACTGGCCATGAGTTATTATTAAGTACTATAACATTAGATAACCATCTCTTCATTACAATATATATTAGGAAAGAATCATTATAAAAAAAGTATAGTTATATATTTCCATTGATTTACACTATTCTTAATTTGGAAATTACACTCAATATATGAAGTTAACTACCTCCTTACATGACCATATAGAGTGAAGTGAGACTCTGACACAATATACAATTAATCAGGGAAATAATTTTTTAATACATGTTTATTTATTAATACCTCATTGAAAAGTGTATCCTCTTGGTACCCACATTTGCGTTTATATAATAATAATAATTTTATTTGTTTGGTGAGTGATATTTTATCTATTTTAGAAATGATTTACTTAGATAATCTAGACATGCAGATGATTGTTCACCAATTGATTAGACAATGTAGTCTTTAGAATAATAATTTTATCTAGTTGGAATTTGGGTGATACTAATTAATAATGTCATGACCATATATTTTTATTTTATATATATCAAATTTAATGTATAAAATATGATGAAATTATTATTTCTTAGTACATGGTAAGTATTGATAAGTATTACTATACTGATATTTTTATGAACACATATAAGGAGATGTACTCACAGTTGTTTTAAAGAGTCGACCCACAATGGCCTTCTTGACTTGTGGAAAGATGGTCCATGATAACTCCAATGCAACATTCAATATTCAATGGTATGCTAAAAATCTCCAAGATAGAATAATATAAAAGTCCTTATCTTAATTTACTCGTTTGAATGCACCTAAACATTTCTATTCAATTGTGTTGTGGAATAATAAATGATAATAACATATAGAGTAAACTATGCCTGAAAACAATTTGGGGAATAAAAAAGTCGGAGATAGTATTAAACAATGATAGAAATGGGTAAAATGAATAAATGACATGTATTGACGTCTCGAAAAAACAAAAACATGAATATATTAAAACTAAGTGTTCCTGACTCCAGATCTCCATGTATGACCCCTATATGTAGTCAACATACCCAATAATAACTAAGCACCACTGATGCCTCTATAGATCTTCCAATATTCTACACAAGACATAAATTGTTAGGGTAAATCATATGTTGGGATCACTATATACATAACCAATATAATTCCCTAAAAATACTAGCGAGAGTAATAAAAGGATAAGATAGAATTACGATCAACCAATAGGGACGGGAAATAAAATAAATGATATATATATGATAATAGAAAAACCAAATAGTGTGAGAAATATTCATCTAAATCTTATATCCTAGTTAAAAATTATTAGAATGCCTTCATTTCCAAAAGTTTATCTTTGATGACCTATATCACACACAACCTCGTAGGGATTTATATGGAGGTGCCCACCCCTCAACAATGAGCTCCATTGTCGTGGAATCCAAATATATTATGATTGACATATAATATCTAGAGAATGAATATATTTTAGTGCCACACAATAGAAATAGGAAATTAACCCTTAACTGGGGGTATCTAGTCTACCAATGTTACAAGTAGGAGGGACCCATGCCCTAGTGAGATAGGGGAGTATCAACCCCATCATCACATAGATGAGTCTTTCCAGGTCACTGCCACCACCAAGCATCACATAATGTATATCCATGGTAATGAAAACTCACATAGTATATTTTATTCTACAACGAAGGAAAACATCATGTTCTATATGAATGAACACCCATGATAGGCTTCTCATAGGCCAAAATCATAGTCTTAATGAAGGAGATATGTGAGGAAGATGTTTCTAGAATAATACACAACTTGTATGGGGGTCCATACGAAATGTGACATCATATCAATACATATACTTGTTATTACTTTTACATGTACTTGAAATCTAGTTACACCTCATGAAATATACTAATTCTACATACCATTTTATAGCCTCCTTAGGTATACTCATTCTCTTCTGGTTTTTCAATTGTACATTGGCCATGCCTATTTACACGACTATGTCTTTCTATCTAGGACGTGTTTGAGTACATGACTACAATGGTTTACTCTATCCATAATAATTTTCTAGCTAGGATTATTCCAATGAACTCTCAATGAAAACACATAGCCACCAGTATTAGGTCATGTAGCATATGGTGGATCCACAAGGCATGTTCTATTTTCTCTCTCTCGAATTTCATGATTCTATAACTATGAGACAACATATTGTGTGAAATTTAATATACATGCCATGTTGTCAATATTGTTTTCTTCATAAACATATTATACCTCACACATATGAAAATATACCTTCACTTTCATGAAATCTTCCATTTGAAACCCAAATTCAAAGACTAAAACCTACGACCATCCATTTTTGGGAACTAGATTCTCTTCATCCATCGATGTGTCAACACATTCCATGTACCCCTCCAATTAACCAAAGAAAGTTTGGGTCCTAGATCCATGATACATCACCAATGATACCTTTAACACCACAGGTAAATAAAGAATATTACTTTTTAATATTTATTAATATTTGTTAATAGAATATTAATATTACTTTAAAGGGGATTCTATGTTCGATGGCGTACCCAATACGCAACAACGAGTTTCTTTGAAATCTTACGATGCACAATAATAATATAATCATATTATTGTAAAAGGTAGTAAAATCCTAGCCTATGTAATGGAAGCAATGAATATAACTAACTAAAAAGGGATTATTTATGCATGTCAAATATTTTTACATTTATTAAATAAATTTTAGATGCTAAAAATGCGAATGAATCTAATTTTGAGCCTAAATATTCTAATATTCTTTAAAAGGATGATTAATCGCCTTTTGGTGGAGAACCCTTTATAAATCCTCTTTTTGAAAATTTTATATGTTATATTTGAAAAAATAAAATTCATTTTAGAATCGGGAAATCAAAATTTACATTTCATATTTTATTTGTATTTTTACGATAAAGTACATTTTTTAATGAATAAGTGAAAAATGATGTATTTTAATTCAAAAACTTATTTTAATAATATTTATTTATATGATTATATTATAATTTTAATTGGTTATAAAGTGAAATTAGAATATATTTTTACCACTTAATCCAATAGTGGTTATTGGAATTAATTTCACTTTGAAATTGGACGTAAACTAGTGTCAATCTTTTGATATATATTGTTTCTTAAAAAACACACTATTTCTTTTGACAACGAGAATTAATTATGAAATTAAGTAATGAAAATTATATGTTTTGAATTTGGTAAAATAGACATCATTTTTAATTTGGAATGTAAAATATATCTTAGGGTGCTTTTTTGGTATTTTTCTGAAAAACATAATTTTTTGACGAATAGTGAAACCACTAAGTGGTAGTTAAAAAACTGAATTTTTTTAAACGAAACATTAACGCCTTTGTGATTTGAATATAAAAAATCTGACTTACATGGTTTTCATTATGATGTAAAATTTGGTTCAATGGGATTAAAATAATTTTTTGTGAATAGTAACTATTATGTTTTATTAATCGCGATTAAAGGTAATTAATGTAATTTAAGGTAAAAATACTGGTATAATAATATGAAATTGCCTTGAAACATGTCATAATAGTATTGTATGAGTCATGTAAGACCATTAAATTCCATGGGTCAACTTTGGGACCCCATGGAGCCACATGGGTAAGAAAATGACATTAATAACTTTTTATTTAAACTTAAAATAAAAGTGTCACAAATATGTACTGTTTTACTAAAACAATTTTTACAAGGGGTTATAAATTGTCATATTTTTTACTATAAATATTCATTAGAAAGAAAAAAAGGTTTCCAACATCATGATATTTATTTTATAATTTTTATACTTTAAATCAATAAATTTATTTATGACACCATGATGATGCAGTGATTACCTCATCAATGAACGATTTAAATAAAATGAGAAGATAAGGTAAAATATAAGACTTAAACTTGTCAAAAACCTATTGGATGGGTGTATTTATAACCCTTATCACCTTATACACGAAATATATAATTGTGGGACCTTTGATATCTGAAAATCATTTTATAATAATGTAACATTTCAAGACTTTCCATGAGTGCCCCTCCTCGATCTTATAAAATCCCCCCACCTCAACCCCTTACCCAAACCTATAAAGAATTTGGATCGAGAAAAATCTGCTCATTTTATCTTTAAACATCCCTCTATTCATCCTATAAGACTTACCTTAGGCATAATGTTCATCAAGAAAGACTTTTAGTTCAAACCAATGGGAGTTACCCGATTTAATGGTAATGTCTTCTCTTATGTCCTTTTGTTTTATTTTGCTTCTCCACCCCCATAAACTATTTTTAATAATTTATTTTGTAAAAAATAGTATGTTAATTATACAAGGATGTTTTTATGATATGAATTCGAGAAACACATACACACACATCCTTCTAATGGATAATGAACATATTGTTTCTGGGGATGGCGAATTACTGTCTCCCGAAACGATGATTGTTCAATCTTCTCTTAACACCATTCATAGTAGCCATTATTATGTCAATGTATTTATATATGAAATATAATATATTTATTACCTCTCTATGATTATTTATTTTATATTTAAAACACTCATTTATGCTTTTCATGTTGTGCAAATACGATAATTTCATCTGAGGAAGTGTGGACTACCACCCCTCAAGTGATGTGACTCACTCATGTCAAACAAGGAATTTATAAAGAATGTAATTAATAAAAATATGTTAAATATTTAACATGTATATTATAATGTAATTATGTTATATATTTTTCTCATTTTTTATCAATTCCTTTAATACGAAATAGAAATGAAAGTAGCGTTCATGCGTACGTACAACTTACCGTCTCCATGAGCGGTGTATTTCATTTCTTAACTCTAGATTTTATGTACTATTATAAATACATCTATATGATGGAAATATATGATATATATGATATCCAAATCATGAATATCATTCTGTATATAATGAACCTTTGGCCACATGAACAACATGTAATTGTAAGAAGTCCATTTTTCACTTAAGTACCAAATATTGACAAAACGATCATTATTAACTTAAATGATTACATAATGTTTATAACATGGAAATAAGTTAAATAAAAGGAATAATAAACTTTTAAAAGGTTCTTAAGAAATTATAAATTAACTTTATTTTATTATTCTTGATATTAAAGAGAGATCAAGTCAAGTCAGACCCGAGGTAAGGGATCCTACCTCTCTCTTTCTTTTTAAGTACTCTCTTTTATGTCATTAATTTTAAGCTCCTATTTCTTGTGTTGGGGGATGTTATTTTACATCCCTATTACATTAATTTTTATTTTCATATGATTAGAGACCCTATTTGATCTCATCAAACCATTTTTTGGATGTTTATGTGGCGTCGTTAGGCTGTCGAATTTTCGTAAGGGATTTCTTTTCTCTCTTTTAATTCGGTGATATTTCTATTGTTCTCCACTTATTTATTGAATTTGGTGTATTGTGTACTTCCCATTCATATATATTATCATTATTATATTTATATTCATGGTATTATGTGATTCTTTTTGTGTTTATTATCTTTTGGTCATATGACTCGATCGATGACAACGAGGTAAGGGGTTTTTATCTCACTTTTTGTTCCCGTGAGATTCATGCGACATATGAAA
Organism: Viscum album; assembly: GCA_963277665.1. Classification (NCBI taxonomy): domain Eukaryota; kingdom Viridiplantae; phylum Streptophyta; class Magnoliopsida; order Santalales; family Viscaceae; genus Viscum; species Viscum album. The sequence continues at coordinate 491,680,037 of OY728122.1, forward strand.
CTATTTACTTTTGTGTGGTGTATGTACTACACATTATTGTATTCTTTTTGTAATATAATTTAATTTATGGGTATTTACATCTTCATTGTATGACCCTTCTTTCATGGTGTGTACATTTCGAATGTTACCCAAATCCGTAAGGGAACCTTTCGCCCTCCTCTTTTTAAAAGACTTCTTTTTGTTGGGTCTTTTAATTTACATATTTTTATTTTGGGATATGTTCTTAAATATCCTTATTGATGTAAATTTTATTTCCATGTAATGAGATATCATTTTCTCTCTCATCAACTCATTTTTTTATTTTTAAAGTAACGCCATTTGGCTGTTGAATTTTTGCAAGGGAACTTCCTAACTCAATTTAAATTATTTGGGTTAAAATTACACTCCTAGAATATGTCATTCTATTAATATGTGAGAATTAATATGATTGTTTTACACTTAATATCCTTTTATATTGGGTTTATTTATATTTGTCACACATAATTAAGTAATTGATTTATCCTTAATCGAAGGATAATGTCTCTATAAGGGACTTCATCTCAATCTCCTTTCATTGAGGATTTTTTTATCTAAATACAAGACTTTCTTTTATATGTTGTATAAACACCTTTGAATTTTCATTTCATTCAAAGGGAATCTTTTTCTACGAAGCTATTTACTAACCGACAAAAACGAATGTTTCTTTTAACGTACGCGATGATAACGACCTTTTCTGCCTCTGTGAGTATTATTTGGTCTTTGGCTTCCTAAAAAAGCCGCAATGTTTTTAAAATGAAATAAATACCATATAATATTTTATGTATTTTGGTATTGAAAATGGTTTTGATAATTGATTTTTTAAGTCAATATATTTAAGTGATATATTGTGATTGAAATGAGGAAATTTTTCTTTCCATTATATTTGTTTTATGTATTATGATTTTTTAATGGTACTTAGACATTTGATGGGTGATTACGTGATAAAACATATGACGGGTGGTTCTGTGAATACCAGGATGGGTGGTTACATTATAACCTCCAATTCATTGGGTAAGGAAGTCGGCCATATTGTTATTCCATTTAGTGATATGTGTGGAAGTCGACCGTTTGGTTATTCCATTTAAGTATGTTTATGTACCAAGTTAACTTTATATGTTATGTGTTCTATATATTGATTTTATGGTAATATTTTGGTTACAAAATGGTAATTAATGATATTTTATTCTGTGAATAGTATTTACTACTTAATAAAAGTGAAAAATATTACTTTGATAAAGTATTCATGGTTTACTTATTGTTTTGAGAAACTAACAGTTTTCCTTATTTGTGTATCCCTTACTAAGATTTTTATGATCATCCCATGTTTTTTTGAAATTTTTTTCAAAGGAAATAATGTGGAATAGGGTCAATAATGGGTAAAAGGAAAATTCATGCTGTCTTAAACATCGAACTAGACATGACCTTTTTTTGAGAGTTCATGTTTTGTAAAAAAAGGAAACTATGTAGAAGTGTTTACTTTTTAATCTTTTGAGATTTAACAAGTTATATCCTAATTCTCTAAAACTCTAAAATTGTAATGATACTCAATGTGAATTATTCATTTAATTAAATATTAAGTAATCTTTAAGCCTGGGACCTTATACTTTGTATCAAAGGTTAGTTTAGACAACTTTCGGGATTATGAGTTTTTGTTAGTAACATGGTTAGTACCTATGTCTATTATCTTAGTTAAATACTTGTTTTATAACTTTTTTAGATCAAGAACATCAGTTACAAATGGAAGGAGGAGGATCTCAAATGACATTTTTATCTCTTCCTGATGACATTCTTGTAATAATTATTGCAAATTCATGTTCAGATAATTGTGAAACCTTTTCTAGTATACAAATCACTTGCAATTAGTAGCTTTAGATATCAAACCCCTCCACTATACCTATTTATCATCGTGGATCATGGATTGTATTTAGAAAAATCCTATTTTCAAAATATTCTCATATTTTCAAGAAAGGTAAATATTATCAAGGTATTTTCAAATATTTAAGCTTATCACAAGTTTTTGAAGAATATAATGATTTTAAAAATGGTGCTGAAGAAGGATACCCTTGCATAACCTATTTATATTTTCTTCTAAAATATAGTCTCTCAGCACATACTTATGGTATTTTAAAAGGAATATTAATTGAAAGATTCAACTCAAATTATGTTCGAATATTTTATAGAAATAATGTTATATCAGATGTTTTGGAATTATATGTCATACATGATTATTTTCCAAAACTGTTTTTCTATGAACACCCATATGACCCATGTTGTTCAATGTGTATTTAGATGGAGGAATCAAATGATTTTGAAGGATCTATAAATCATTGTTTCAGTGCATGGACCTTCTACCTACGTGAACAGGATGACGATGAAACCAAATGGACACCATGATCAAGGTATGATGTTATTCATTTTTGGGAATCATTTCATTTTATCTTATGGTGGTGAAATAAGACTTCAAGAATTAATATGTTGAGATCTTAATGAATACGGATGAAAATGAGTGGTATAAGGAAACCATTGAGGTTAAAACATGTAAGGGTTATTTTTGGAGTTTTATAAAAAGGACAACCCGTAGGATGTGTGACAACCTGTCACATCTGGTAAGGCCACATGAATCGAACCCACAACTGAAGGATGACAAGGGTGCATCACCTACCAATAGCCTACTTGAAGTCCCTGGTTAGTTTGACTTATTATTTTAGTAAAATGTTTTTATGGAATAAGAATATGTTGATTTTTGGAACTTATGTTTTATCAAATGTATATACTTAGTATATAAAATTCATTTATTGATTAAGTTATAAAGGTTGTTATGGAAGACGTTCTATCTTTTGAGGAAACACTATAAGCCTATGTAAGATGGAATACTATGGGATTTCAATTTTGGAATAATGGTTGAGATTTTAATTTGGAAGAATCTATGATTTCATTGTGGACATATGATGACTTTTTTTATTTTTGAAACTGATTAACCTGTGATGAAGAATATGTGATAAGGTTAATTGATTTTCAATATGATATTATATGTGTAACTAATGTTATTTGGAGATAAATGAAAAGATTTATCATGGAAGACTATGTAATTAAATCCTTATGAGATTTGGGATTCAATCTTAGTTTGGATTACATTTAAAGAATTTTATGGATTGTTTTTTATTGAATGGTATTTGTTGAACTTTGGGTTTTGCTTGAAAAATTTTGGATATTAAGAGTAGTTATTATTTTTGTAAAAGATTATCCTTTTTGGGTATTATCAGATCTCGTACTAACCATTTTGGTTTTTAAGACGAGGGAAATATATAGTTCTCCTTTGTGGATTAGTTGATTCATTAGAAGTTGATTATAGAACTCTTAATATGAACAAGTCATCCTAAAAACTCATCTTTTGGAGAAAATATGTGTTTGTGTTAGAAATCTAGTAAGAGATGAAAGTCTACACGACAAGTAAGTATATTTCCTTGTGTATTAGTTAAGATCATAAATAAATTCCTCAATGAAATGTAACTTAAAACAAAAACATTTTTGGTTAACTTTTCCTACTAGGGAATCAAATACTGTTTACCTCATCACATATTTGTTATTTTCTGGTTGTTAAATTTCTCCTAAACATGTTTTCCATCACTCTACATCATAGCATGACCATTTGTTTTTTCTTTCATATCCATGTTTTCCTACATATAATACTAGTATGGGTTAACTCAGGTGACTATTGTACTTATCTTTCTTTCTTTTAAAGTGATAGTTTAATTTAGTCCTTTTCTGATGTGGGGCTTTTAATGATGTTTCCAAGCACAATTTTAAAATTGTGAGGATGAAATTCCCAAAAGGGGGGAAGGATGTAACACCGCAGGTAAATAAAGAATATTAATTTTCCATATTTATTAATATTTGTGAATAGAATATTAATATTACTTTAATGGGGATGCTATGTTTGATGGCGTACCCAATATGCAAAAATTAGTTTCTTTGAAATCTTAAGATGCACACTAATAATATAATGATATTATTGTAAATTGTAGTAAAATCCTAGATGATGTAATGGTGGCAATGAACAGAACAAACTAAAAAGATATTATACATGCTTCTCAAATATTTTTACATTTATTCAATAAATTTTAGATTCTTAAATTGCGAATTAATCCAATTTTAAGCATAAATATTATAATATTCTTTAAAAGGTCGATTAACTGCCTTTTGATGGAGAACCCCTTTTAAATACACTTTTTGAAAATTTTATTTGTTATATTTAACAAAATAAAATTCTTTTTATAATTGATACATCAAAATTTACTTTTTATAAATTTTTTGTATTTCTCCGATAAAGTTCATTTCTTAATGAATAAGTGAAAAATGTTGTATTTTAATTCAAAATCTCATTTTAATCTAATTATTTATATGATTAGATTATCTTTTGAATTGGTTTGAAAGTGAAATTATAATATATTTTTACCATTTAATATAATGGTGATAATTTGAATTAATTTCACTTTGAAATTGGTCTTAAACTAGTGTCAATGTTTTGATATATATTGTTTCTTGAAAAACACGGTATTTATTTTGACAACGGGAATTAATTATGAAATTAAGTAATAAAAATTATATATTTTTAATTTGGTAAAATGGACATCATTTTTGAATTCGGAATATCAAATATATCTTATGTTTATTTTTTGTTATTTTTCTGAAAAACATAATTTTTTGATGAATAGTGAAACCACTACATGGTAGTTAAAAAACTGAATTTTTTGTTAAATGAAACTTTAACACCTCTGTGATTTGAATTTAAAAAATCCTACATAAATGGTTGTAATTAGGATGTAAAATGTGGTTCAATGGGATTTAAATAATTTTTTGGTGAATAATTACTTTTATGTTTTATTAATCGCGATTAAAGGTAATTAGTGTAATTTTAGGTAAAAATAATGTTATAATAATATGAAATTGCCTTGACACAGGTCCTACTCTTATTGGATGAGTCATTTCCGACCACCAAAATCAATGGGTAAACTTGGGGACCCCATGGAGCCACTTGGTTAAGAAAATGACATTAATAACTTTTTATTTAATGTTAAAATAAAAGTGTCACAAACATGTATTGTTTTACTAAAACAATTTTTACATGGGGTTATAAAATTCATATTTTTTACTATAAATATTCATTATAAATTTATTAAGATTTAATAAATCATGAAATTTATTTTATAATTTTTACAATTTAAACAAATAAATTTATTTATGACACCATGATGATGCAGTGATTACCTCATTAATTACGATTTAAATAAAATGAGAAGATATGGTAAAATCTAAGACATGAACTTGTAAAAAACCTATTTGATGGGTGGATTTATAACCATAATCACCTTATACTCTAAATATATAATTGTGGGACCTTTAATTTCCGAAAATTATTTTATAATAAAGTAACTTTTCATGTAATTCCAAGAGTGCCCCTCCTCCCTCTTATAAAAGGCCCCCACCACTACCCCCATACCATCACCTCTAAAGACTTTGGATCGAACTAACTTTGATCATTTTATCTCTCCATATCCATATCTTCATCTTATAAGCCTTAACATAGGCAGAAATCTCTTCAAGAAACCCTTTTGGTTCAAACCAAAGGGAGTTACCTGATTTAAAGGTAATGTCTTCTCTTATGTCCTTTTGTTTTATTTTGATTCTCTAACCCCCAAAACTATTTTTCATCCTTTATTTTGAAAAAAAACCAGTATATTAAATTTAATAAGATTTTTTTATGATAATTATTCGAGCTAAACTTACACACACCTCCGGCTAATGGTTAAAGAACATACTGTTTCTGTGGGTGGTGAATTACTGCCTCACGAAATGATGATTGTTCAATCTTCTCTTAACACATTTCATGGTGGCCATTATGATGTCACTGTATTTATATATGAAATATAATATATTTATTCCATATCTATGATTCTGTATTTTATAATTAAAACATACCTTTATGCATTGAATGTTGTACAAATACGATAATTTCATCTAAGGAAGTGTGGACTACTGCCCCCTCAAGTGATGTGACTCGCTCATGCAAAACATGGAATTTATTAAGAATGTAAGTAATGAAATTATGATAAATATATAACATATATATTATAATAGAATAATATTATATATTTTTCTACTTTATATTTAATTCCATTACTACGAAATAGAAATGAAAGTAGTGTTCATACGTACGTACAGCTTACCGTCTCCATGAACGGTGCGTTTCATTTTTTACCTCTAAATGATATGTACTATTATAAATACATGTATATGATGGATATATATGATATATATGATATAAAAATCCTGAATATCATTCTGTATATAATGAAACATTGACCACATGAACAACATGTAATTGTATGAAGTCCATTTTTGACTTATGTACCGAATATCGACAAAACGAACATTATTAACAAAAATGATTACATTATGTTTATAACATGGAAATAAGTGATATAAATGGAATAATAAACTTTAAATATGTTCATTAGAAAGTATAAATTAACTTTATTTTATTATTTAAGAGATTAAAGAGCGATCGAGTCATGTCGGACACGAGGTAAGGGATCCTACCTCTCTATTTCTTTTTAAGTACTCTCTTTTAGGTCATTCATTTTAAGCTCCTCTTCCATATGTTGGGGGATGTTATTTATATCCCTATTATTATAATTTTTATCTTCATATGGTGAAAGACACTATTTTATCTCATCAAACCATTTTTTGAAAGTTTTAATTGGCATCGTTAGGCTGCCGAGTTTTCGTAAGGGATTTCATATCTGACTTTTATTTCTGCGAGATTTTCATTGTTCTCCACTTATTTATTTCATGTGGTGAATTTTTTACTGCCAATTAATATATATTATAATGATTATATTTATATTCATGGTATTATGTGATTCATTGGGTGTTTATTTTCTTTTGTTCATATGAATAAATTGATCACAACGAGGTATTGGGTTTTTATCTCATTTTTTGTTCCCGTGATATTCATGCTACATTTGCCACTATTTCTTTTCTGTGGTGTATGTAATTCCCATTATTATATTCTTTGTGTAATTTAATTTAATGTATGGGTATTTACATCTTCATTTTATGTCCCTTCTTTCATGGGGTGTACGTTTCAAAAGCTACCCAAATCGGCAAGGGAACCTTTCACCCTCCTCTTTTTAAAAGACTTATTTTTTTGGGCCTTTTAATTTAAATATTGTTATTTTGGGATATGTTCTTATATATCCTTATTGATGTAAATTTTATGTCCATTTGATGATATACCATTTTCTATCACTTAAACTCATTTTCTAAATTTTAATGTGACGCCATTAGGCTGTCGAATTTTAGCAAGGGAACTTCTTAACTCAATTTCAATTCTTTGGGTTAAACTACTACTCCTTAAATATGTCATTATATGAATATGTGTGAATTAATGTGATTTTTTTACCCTTAATATCCACTTATGTGTCAAGGATGTGGAAAGAAACACCTAGGAAAATGTTTCAAAGGGACAAAAATATGCAATAGATGTGGAAATGAAGGTCATAAAGAAAGAACCTACCATGGAAAAAGGAAGCATCTAGTTGACTGGAGGAAAGGGAAAGAATTTCATTCCAAGTGATCGATTGAATGTTTTAAATGTTGTGTGCATGGTCATTATGCAAAAACATGTTTTATAAAGAAGTTTCGGGAATGGGATCACCAAGATCGTAAAAATATTTGTTTACCAATACCTAATGCCATTCTGATTGAGGATGAAGAAACTGACAATGACCAATCAAAGGTATGGATTATTTCATAGCATTTGTTTTCCTATTTTGGAATCTTAGGATATGATTCATGATTTTGTTTGTAGGAAAGAAGTATTTTAGAATAAGTTAGAAAAGAATGGTTAATGGATCATGAAGAATGTTGAATGAGTAAGAAGTCAAAATATACAGGCTTCAAAAGTTATGGTGAAATTCTTAAGAGTATTAAGTCTCTTTTGATGATGGGGTTACATTAGAAGACATTTATAGTATGTGTAACCCTGATGTTTGATATATGAAAATTTTATTCAAGGAATAGTCATCTGTTCTTTTGTGGACAAAGTTATAAAGAACCATTTGGGTTTATATTATCCTTACTTTTGAGGTAATTATCGGTTACTATATGTTATGATGGGAACATAAAGGCATTATATAAAATTGAGGTTAAATTATGTTACGGTTAATTTTGAAGATTTTATCTCGTTGTTGGGGAATTTTTTGATAATTATATCATTTTGGAAAAAGGAAAACATGGAGACCGTGTGAGAACCCGTCACGTCAGACAAAGCTTTGTGAATCGAACCCACAACCAAAGTGCAACTGGTATTTATCGCCTACCACTGGACTATGTGAAGTCCCTAGAAAGTTTGAATGATTCTTTTTAGTTAGATGATTTTATGAATTAAGTGTAAGTTGATTTTGGGTTATCAATGGAAATGATTAGCCTATCATGGAGGATATGTGATTAGGTTAATTACTTTTCAATACGAGACTTTAAGAGAAAGTGATGTGTTTGGAGATAAATGTTATGATTTAACTTGGAAGACTATTTGATTAAATCCTTCAAATATTTGTGTTTCAATCTTAATTTGGTATACTTTTGGTCTTCGTTGAATGTTGGGTCTTGTTGGACAAATTTTGGAGATTAAGAATATATTTTCTTTTTATAAAGGATTACCCTTTTTGGGTATTATCTGATCTCATACTAACCTTGTTGGTTTTAGTTTTGGTTAATGTATAAAGACATGGGATGTATACAGTTTTCTTTTGTAGATTAGGTGATTCTCTAGAAGTTGATTATAGCTATCTTAATGTAAAAAAGTCATCCTAAATACTCATCTTTTAGAGAAAATATGAGTTTGTCTAAGAAATCTAGTAAAAGTTGAAAGTCAACATGACATGTAAGTATGTTTCCTTATGTTTTAGTTAAGCTCAAAAATAAATTCCTCAATGAAAAGTAACTAAAAAAATTATGTCCGTTAACTTTCCCTACTGGGGAATCCAATACCGTTTAACCCATCACATGTTTGTGATTTTCTAGTGGTTAACTTTCTCATAAAAATGTTTTCTGTCACACTCCCTCAGAACATAACCCTTTGTTTTTTTCTTCCATATACATGTTTTCATACATGGAATCCTAGTATGGGATAACTCGGGTGACCTTTGTACTTCACTTTCTTTCTTTTAAAGTGATAGATTAATTTACTCCTTTTCCTATGTGGGGCATTCAATAATGTTTCCGAGCCCAATTTTAAAATTGCGAGGACACAATTCCCAAAAGGGGGGAAAGATGTAACACCCCAGGTAAATAAAGAATATGACATTTTTATATTTATCCATATTTGTGAATAAAATATTAATATTCCTTTAAAGGGAACTCTATCCTCGATGGCATACCAAATACGTGACAACGAGTTACTTTGAAATCTTACGTTGCACTCTAATAATAAAATAATATTATTTTAAATGGTAGTTAACGCCTAGCCATTGTAATGGTGGGAAAGAACGGAACTGACTAAAAAATGATTATATATGTTTGTCAAATATTTTTTATTATATTCAATAAATGTTAGAGGCGTAAAATGCAAATGAATCCAATTTTAAGCACAAATCTTCTAATATTCTTTAAAAGGTCGATTAACCGCCTTTTATGGAGAACCATTTTCAAATATAATTTTGAAAATTTTATATTTTTATTTGACAAAATAAAATCCTTCTTTAGAATCTGGACATCAAAATTTACATTTTGTAATTTTTTGTTATTTTTCCGATAAAGATCCTTTTTAGTGAAAATGTTACATTTTAATTCAAAACCTCCTTTTAATCTCACTTATTTATATGAATATATTATATTTTTAAATGATATTAAATTGTATTTAGAATATATTTTTACCATTTAACCCAATGTTGGTCATTGGAATTAATTTCACTTTGAAATTCGACTTAAACTAATGTTAATCTTTTAATAGATATTGATTCTTAAAAACACGCTATTTGTTTTGACACCGGGAATTAATTATTAAATTAATTAATGGAACTTATATGTTTTTAATTTTTTAAAATAGACATAATTTTTGAATTCAGAATATCAAATATAGCTTAGGGTGAATTTTTGGTATTTTTCTGGAAAACATCAATTTTTTATGAATAGTAAAACCACTAAGTGGTAGTTAAAGAAACTGATTTTTTGTTTAAATGAAACTTTACCACTTCTATGATTTGATTTTAAAAAATATGATATACATGGTTGTAATTAGGATGTAAAATGTGGTTTAATGAGATTAAAATAATTTTTGGTGAATAGTAACTTTTAAGTTTTATTAATCGTGATTGAAGGTAATTAGTGTAATTTAAGGTAAAAATAAAGTTTTAATAATATGAAATGACCTTGAAAATTGTCCTACATATATTGGATGAGTCATGGCCAACCAAGAAAATCCATGGGACAACTTGGTGACCCCATGGAGCCAGTTTGGTAGGAAAATTACATTAATAACTTTTTATTTAAAGTTAAAATAAAAATGTCACAAACATGAAGTGTTTTAATAAAACAATTTTTAAATGGGGTTATAAAAGTAATATTTTTGACTATAAATATTAATTAGAATCTAAAAATATTTCCTACATAATTTTATTTGTTTTATAATTTTTAGACATTATATAAATTAAATTATTTATGACATAATAATGATGCATCGATTACCTCATTATTTAACGATTTAAATAAAATGAAAAGATAATGTAAAATATAAGACCTACACATGTAAAAAACATATTGGATGGGTGGATATCGAAATCGAATCACCTTATACTCGAAACACATCAATGTGGGTCCTTTAAAATCCAAAACTCATTTGAAAATAAAGTAATCTTTTATAACTTTCGAAGAGTGCCCCTCCTCTCCTCTAATAAATGGTCCCCACCTCTACCACCTTACCCACACCTCTCAAGTAATTTTCTTGGACAACCCCTGCCCATTTCATCTCTCCAAATCCCTATATTCATCATTGAATCCTCACCTTTGGGCAGAATCCATTCCAAGAAAGCCTTTGATCTCAAATCAAAAAGAGTTACCCGATTTAAAGGTAATGCCTTCCCTTGTGTTCTATTGTTTTATTTTTCTTCTCCAACCCTCTAAAATCTTTTTATTCCTTTATTTTGTAACAACAACATTATCTTAAATATACTAGGATGTTTTTATGAGAAGTATTTGAGATACACTTACAAACACCATCGTCTAATGGTTAAAGAACATATTGTTTCTTTGGATGGCGAATTACAGCCTCACGAAACGATGATTGCTAAATATTCACTTAACACCTTTCATGGTGGCCATTATGATGTCACTATATTTTATATAAGATATATATGGTATTTATGTTATCTATATTCTTCTTAATTTTATATTTAAAACATTCCTTTAGGCTTTTCATGTTGTGCCAATGCGATAATTTCATACGAGGAAGTGTGGACTACCGCCTCCTCAAGTTATGTGAATATTTCATGAAATACATGGAATGTATAAAGAATGAAATTAATGAACATATGTGACCTATATAACATATATATTATACTGGAATTATAATATATATCTCTCAATTATTTTTAATTCCATTAATATGACAAAGAAATTAATGTAGTGTTCATGCGTACGTACGACCTACCGTCTCCATGCAAGGTGAATTTCATTTATTTTTATCTCCAAATGTTATGGAGTAGTATAAAATGAATATGTACTGGATTTATATGATATTTAAATCATTAATACTATTCTGGAGGTGATTTACTTATAACTACATGGACAATCATTTTCAAAAAAGTTCATTTTTGACTCATATAGAAAACATCGACAAAAACATCTAATATGAACTCACATTATTAAACAATTATTATAACATTATAATATGTGATATGAAATAAATAATAATATTTAAAATATGACCTTAAGAAATTATAAATTGACCATAGTTTACTATTCAGGAATATAATGAAATGAACAAGACAAGTCAGACTTGAGGTAAGAGATCCTACCCCTCTCTTTCTTTTTAAGTACACTCTTTTATGTCATTACTATTAAGCTCATCTTTCTTATGATTGGGATGTTATTTTATATTAATAATACGGTAATTTTTATGTTCATATGATGAGACACCCTATTTTCTCTCATCAATCCATTTTTGGATGTTTTGAGTGGCGCCGTTAGGCTGCCGAATTTTCATAAGGGATCCAACCTCTCTCGTTCTTTTTAAGTACTCTCTTTTATGTCATTTATTATAATATCATCATTATTATGTTTGGGGATGTTATTTTATATTCCTAATACTTTAATTTTATTTTTTCATATTATGAGAAACCCTATTTTATCTCATAAATCCATTTTTGGATGTTTTAAGTGGTGTCGTTAGGTTGCCGAGCTTTCATAAGGGATTTTTCTTCTCACTTTTATTCCTGTGAGATTTATGCTACATTTTCCACCATTTTTATTTTTAGTGGTGTATTTACTTCCCATTATTCTACTCTTGGTGTAACATACATTCATTTATGGGTATTTACATCAATGTTGTATAGTCCTTCTTTCAGGGGGTGTACGTTTGGGAAGTTACCCAATTCGGTAAGGGAACCTTTCACCCTGATCATTTAAAAAGACTAATTTTCTAGGTTTTTTTATCTTATTATGATGGGATATGTCCTTATATATACTTATTTCTATAAATGTTATGTCCAAGTGAGTAGATACCACTTTTTATCTCTCATCAACTCATTTTCTAAATTTTGAAATGATGCCTTTAGGCTGACAAATTTTTGTAAGGGAACTTCTAAACCCAATTTTGATTCTTTGGGATAAACTTGTACTCCTAGAATATGTCATTCTATGAAAATGTGTTAATAAACTCTGATTGTTTTACACTTAATATCCACTTATATTTGGTGTATTCATTTGTCATACATAATTATGTAATTGATTTATCCTTAATCCAAGGATACCGTCTTTGTATGGGACTTCGTCTCGATCTCCTTTCATTAAGGCATATTTTTGTTCTAATGAAAGGATTTCATTTATACGGTGTATAAACACCTTTGAATTATAATTTTATTCGAAATGAATCTTTTCTATACAATGTTTTTTACTAAACTAAAAAAAATAAGTATATATTTAACATATGCGGTGACAATGACCTCTCCTTTGCCATGAGTATTATTTGATCTTTGGATTCCTCAACAAGACGTTATATTTTTAAAAGTAAATAAATACCATATACTCTTTTTTGGTATTGAAAATTATTTTGATAATGGTTTTGATATTTCAATATATTTAAGTGATATATTTTGCTTGAAATGTGGAAATGTCTTCTTTCCTTTATAATTGTTTTATGTGTTATTATTTTATAATGGTACATGGACATTTGATGGGTGGTTACATGATAAACCATATGATGAGTGGTGCCATGAATACCAGGACGGATGGTTACGTTATAACCTCCAATGAATTGGGTATGGAAGTCGGCCGTATGTCTATTCCATTAAGTATGTGTGGAAGTCGACTGTATGGTTATTCCATTTAAGTATGTTTATGTCCGAAGTTACCTTTATAAGTTATGTGTTCTTTATATAGGTTTTATGGTAATATTTTGGTTACAAAATGTTATGTAATGGTCTTTTATTCATTGAAGAGTTTTTACTACTTCATAAAGGTGGAAAGTATTACTTTGGAAATGTACTCATGGTTTACTTGTAGTTTTGAAAAACTAACAGTTTTCCTTCTCTGTGTGTCCTTTACTGGGATTTTTATGCTCTTACCATGTTTTTGAAAAGTCTTCCACATGACTTATAGATGAATAGGGTTAGGGATGGGATCAAGGAAAGACATTCTATCTAAAAGATGGAACTAGACATGTTTCTTTTTAAGTATTTTTTTTATTTTATGGAAACTTAGTAGAAGTATCTACTATGTAATCTTTTGAGATGTAATAGTTATGACCAAATTCTCTAAAACTCTAAACCTGAAAAGATCCTCTATGTGAATTATTCATTTAATTCATGATTATGTATGGTTTAAGGCTGGGGCCTTATATTATATGCCACATAATATATCATCATGCTCCCAAGGTGTATGTTAATGCAGATATCCATCTATCACTATAGAGGTAGTCCCCAAACATCCTCAGGGAAGATATTCATAAAGTGATCCACTAAAAAAGGAATCCAGATACATAAAGTTCACATTTACAAAAGGGATATAATAACCATCTAATGGTGATGGGTTGAAACTTCATTCCCACAAGGCCCACTCACTCCTCTGTGAGTTTTATCTCACCCAAAATGTATAATATCTTCCTACATATATAAATACATCTAAATTTTCTAGGATTAAAATATATAGTTTCGAACAATGGAAAACTAATCCATAAAAACGATAATGTTATAAGGTTTCATCATGATGGAAACGAGGTCAAATGAGAATATCATTACACCTAATTCCAAGACACACTACCAAAAGACATGAGATTTCATAGAATCCATTCCTATATGAACCTCTATTGGTAGATAATGGGATATAGTCTCAAATGAAATATTAGGCTCTCAATAAATTTATAATTAGATAATGTAATGATTCACACCTTTATCTATAAACTACTAGGAAATGTATTGAAAAGAAAAAAATTATACCCTAAATCATCTCATATAAAGCCTAGTCAAAGCCCTCCAAATCCTGCAACTAGCAATGAACTCAACCGTTAGATCATTAATCCTATCATAGTCCTCATAGTGGTAGGGTTGAAAGAATATCATAGTTTCATCCTCCACCAGTACCTCCTACCTCAATTACTCTACATACTCCCAAATCTTCACCACCACCCTAGGGGACTTCCTGCCCATGCCTGGAAGATTATTGTGGTAACACCTAGAGATATTATAATATTTTAATTTCAGAGTAAATATAATTTGTTTTTTTATTTTTATGAATAATCTTGTTAAAATTACTCTACACAAAATAAAAATTCAGCTTCAATCACACGCAAGGCATAGTTTTACCAACCAAAAATATATTAATAAAATATTATTATTAAATATAATTTATTACCTATCAATTAAATTAGATATTATAAATAGAATTAACCATATTTTTATTTTTATATATTCCCTAAAATTTTAACATTAATCATATGTATTTCATAGAGACGATATACGAAAAAACAAATTTTCACATAAAAGAGGTATTTTAACAAAATGTACTTTTGTCGTCTTTTAACAAAGAATACATTTTAAATACAATATTGGAAACTATTATATATATATATATATTGAAAAAACTTATCTTCTTCATTGAATGATTAATATAAAAACATACTTTGGATGAATTTTTAATATTTTTATGATAAGTTTTATATTTTGATGAGTAGAAAATATTTACAAAATTTTTATTGAAAACACCATTTTTTATCAAAATAATTAAGGTGGATAAATTATATTATTTAATGGTTTTAAATTTTTAACATAATATTTTTTATCATTTAATATAATTTTGGTCATTGCCATTATTTTTGACATTGATGTCGGATGTAAAAACATGATAATCGTTTCCATTATTTTAACTTTTAGAAACCTATTTTTCATTCCAAAAATAGAATTTATTTTAAAATAATTAGTTAAAATTTTGTGTTTGGAATTATGAATAATTGAATCCATATTTTCAATAAGTGGGTGAAAAAAATGTTGATAAGGTCCTTTTATTTTTGGTCATTATGAATAGTAACTGTAGTAATTTTTTTATTACTGCGGTTAAGGGTAAATTAAGTCATTAATGGTAAAAATATAATAATAAAAGTACCCTAACACAAGTAAAAATTTTATTTGAAGAGTAATTTATAACCTTACCTGATATTATTCTAAATGGGGTAATTTTATGAACCCTTGTTCAAGAATATGATATGAATATTTTTAAAATTAATGAATGTGACAAAATGTCCTATATAAATTTATTAAAATTATATTTATTTTAATTTTGATATATCAATGATAGAAAATCAATTATAAATATTTTGTGGAATTATGAAATAATTACCTACCTAATAGAAATTTATTAATAATGTTTAGATATTAAATAATTACCATTAATTTTGACACAATAGTAATGTATAAATTATTTTATTAATATACATATCAAATAAATGATATTAATAATATAAAAATAAATATAATTTTACATAATTAATGGCATAAAAAGATTCTATAGATAACATAGACACCTTAGTAACATATTGTATGTATTGGTTCAAAATTATCATGTGTGATTTATATTTTTAAAATTAAATCATTGAATAGTATTTAAATTCACATAAATGATATTTTAAAATAAATACTATTTTATTAAATGACATAAAAGTATAAAAAAATAATTATCTACCAATATACAAGTATAATGTCAAATATATCTCATATATACCAATTGTGGATTGTTTTTGGAATTTTTAGTAACTATATTAACCCGATTGTGTACAAAAACATGAAGACACGACAAGTGTTAAACTATTTAACTAAGGGTTAAATCCAAAAGATAAGGTTACTTATAGACCATTAACATGTAAAAAATTAAATGATTATGGTTATTTGAACCAATACCCATATTATAATATAATTAATCACATTGAATCTATTTTAGAATGAATATTAATTAATAATAAAATAATAATTTCGTATATTAAAAAAGTATCACTCACATCTCTAATAGAAGAGAACTTCTCCTTCTCATTAATTCACACATATAATGCCCCTTTTCCAAGAAAAAACCATCCCATTTACTCTAAAAAAATACCTCAATACATCATATAGTTAATAATTAAGGACGGAAGCCCCCATGGAGTCAGTTTGTCAAAATCAAATGGAGATACATGAAAAACTGGTAATTGTTTTTTAACTCTTTTAAAGTTGTTTTCTTCTTATAATTCATCTTTCTATATTTTTTAAAATCCAATGTAATGACTAAAATATAACAAATAAACTAATAAATTATTATAATCAAGGAAAAACCACATTCCTCATTTTATGCATTATACGAATAACAATATCACCATGCGTGCATATGTATGACTTACCGCCTCCACGCCGTGCTGTAAATTTTTACTCAACACTAAATTTTTTATAAGGGTATAAATATTATTATAATGGATATAAATAAATAATATAAAATTATAATTATTATTTATAATTAATATATCATCAAATTTTTTACCATTTAACCATTAAGTGAATGATACCATCGCTCGTGCGTACGTATGGAATACCATCTCCACGACGTGGTGTGATTCATTATCCATGATAAGAATTTTTGAATGATTATTAAATTCATATTATATGTAAAAATTATAAATATGAACTTAATATCATTTTGGATATGAAAAAAATTAATCCTATTTATAAAAATCATGACTTACCTAACAATAGATGAATGGAAAAATGAAGCAGTTGACACCCTAAAAAATGGTAACACTAAAATTTTCTTAACAAAATGATATAAAAGGATCAAATATAATATAATAAATATTTATTTGGTTATACAATAATTTAATAAATTTATTTAAGCATCATAATGGAGGTTAACACACCCTCTATTAAAGTAATGTACAAGGTAAGGGTTAATTTCACAGTCTCACTATTATCTGTGGTTGTTTGCACATAAGTATTTACTGGGTTATCTTTATCATCAATGTCCATGTCACATAATATTTATTTCGAAATGTTATAAATAATTTATTAAAGTCAATTTAATCCATGTTTTAGTTTTTTAAAATTTTTAGAAATGAATCTTTCTGTCAGTTTCAAATCTAGTTACTCTATGACCTTTTCGAAAAATTAAGGAATACATGTTTCTTAACTTATACGATGTGAGAAACTATTTTCTTCCATTATGGGGCTTTAAAATTTGTTTAAATTCAATAATGTATTATAAGTTTATTTTCTAATGAATTTTTTTTAAAACTTCATGCGTTTTTATGTTTTCAATGTAAAAAAGTGATATTTTCACCAAAGTGTTTTAATGTTTTTTATATTATTTTCTACTAGGTCTACATCCTTTTTAGGTTATATATTTAATTTTTGTTAATTTATTATGATATAATCTAACATATTTTATCGAAGGTCTTATGATATATTGGACTAGGTAAGTTTTATTTAGATACCATTCTCAATTTGTTATTAATATATTCATAAATCATATTCATGTTTAGAATATGAATGATTATGTTGTTTATGTTTCACTATTTTCAAATGAGTAATGTATTGGGCTTAGTAAGTGATGGGAAGGGTCCACTATAGCCGATCGATGCATCGATAGGTCTCATGAGATGAAATTAGTTGGCGAAAAACCCATCACAATTTTTTTGAAGTAGTTTAACATTATTAAGAGGGTCTATCATGACACAAATATAATGTTTTCTCTCAACAAACATAAAAATTTATGAAAACAGATCTTGACAGTAGCTATTTGGAGGACACATCCTAGTAGTGATGATTTCTATCATTATTCATTCCCTCATTATGATATTTTTTAGGTGTATTCCATGTGATTATAAGACTTTTAGAATATCCATGTTTGTTATTATATTAGATGGAATTATTCATTAATTCCATAATTTGATCAACATTATTTGTAACGGTCGTGTGTTACAATTATAAATTTTTTCATAAGGTTTAATATTAATTATTTTTAATAGCTTATGTTGTATGATTACCCTTATGAAGAATCTGAGCTCACCCTTTTCATATGTTTTATTTTCCTAGTTATACTTGATGTGTGTTATGACTGAAATATAAAGTTAAGCTAAGAGAATAATAGATTTATCAAAGGATTATCTATGTTGTATTTTTTTGAATTATAATTTTAGTTTGATGAATGTAATCTAATTTACAAGACTGCTAAACAGATTAGTAATTCGAGTTTTTATTCCATGTAATCATGAAAATGTATTTAAACAATTCATCCTCTCAAGACTTCTAGGGTCAGATTATTACACTTGATCATGGAACTACCTCTTCTATAGAGGTTCATCCATTGTATTCTTTTCCTAGTTGACATGATAAGTTGAGAA
This sequence comes from Viscum album, assembly GCA_963277665.1. NCBI lineage: Eukaryota > Viridiplantae > Streptophyta > Magnoliopsida > Santalales > Viscaceae > Viscum > Viscum album. Next base: position 491,699,187 of record OY728122.1, read on the forward strand.
GTCACATTCCATGTGACCAAACACATCATAGGTATACTATTAGACACCACCAGGCTATATGGATTCTCTACATGATCCCAAATTCTCAAATCTGTATGTCTACATCTTAGAATTAGAACTCAAGCTCTTAAGATATTTTTACATCTGATTCTTGCATCTTGATATAGATGAATATGCCACGTGAATACCACAAGATGACCCAACCACCATATTTCCCTCTTCTAGAAATAATTTAGTCACATGATCCCTATATATCAATCTGGAATCCTTTGGTAGGAATAATGAGAACTTAATTGATCAAATGTATCTAAAGAGACCTTTTTTTAACAGACCCTCCTAGAAAAAGCCACCTTACACCATATCAAAGGAGTATAATGTGAGTCCATTGAATCTCATGACATAATTAGCCACTATCATATCATCATGGTATAGTTCTAGAAGATTATAGTCCCAAATAGTCATGAAAATGAGGGGTAATAATCTCCATGAAATAGATATTTTATGGGGGACCCTAAATCAATGTCAAATCATGGATCTTGATCATTATACTCCACCATCATATTATAGATTCATGGAAAATACTTGATATAATTGTAAAGAAATGATTTTTTGGGGTCCAGAAAATTCTCTAGAATCCATGAATAGACTCAAGACAACCCTTCACTACATGGGAATCTGACTCACCATAGATCCTTAGTAGTGTTTGATGTTGGAACTCACTAAGAATGATTATCTTGAGCTCATCGTCAACATTAACTAATGGTACTACCTACTTCTTGATTGGTGAAGGTTCTTATCCCTACCCACATAGTGGAGGCACTTTGTGAGATGGCCCTTGAACGAAGGACTCATCCCTCATAGAATCATCCACAATATTACGAATTTGTAACCTATTGGTAAATATTTAAGGATAAATCTATATTGTGATTAAAAAAATCCATGTTTATATGATCATATACATATAGAGAGCTAACTCAAGAAGTGAGATTAAATGGACTAGTCATATATGATTGATATACCACTGTTACCTTGCAACCAAATTACTAGTATTAAGAGTAAAAATATTGGTATTAATAGTCTTGGTGAATGGATACATTATCCACTACACTAATATTTGGTTCCTTGGAATAAATTCATTACTTGAGAAGATCTAACAACTTCTTTTTTCAATCCCAACCAATCCTCACAAATATTACAACTCTAAACACATTCTTAAGGAATGAACATATCTCATAAAACACTATAATGACATATACCACTTGTAACATCTTAACTGGTGGAAAACAGAGATTTCATAACCCATAACCCTTATCTAAAAGGATTGGTGTTAGTGACAAGAAGAAATAAGGGATTACATAAAATGGTAAACCTTAGCCTAATGTTCTAATATGTATGCACCCATCCATCTCCATAAAATAGTATAGTGGAATAATTAATGACATTATCTTCAATAATAAACCAATCATACAATTACATCTAGGGAATAACATAGAGTGCGATATTATAATCCAATGAATAAATGAAAAAATACACCCTCAACATGAAATGATTTCCCATCATAAGAAAATGGAATAATGTAAAACAAAGATACCATGGATTTTATTGTCTATGTGAATCCAAAATATGCAGTTAATGTAACGAAGAATCACAATGTAATTCTGATGTGTCTATTATTCCATCTACCATCTTTGGAAGACATGACACACTTGGGAAAAACCTATTCATGTGTGAGAACATACATACATAATATGATGCCACAAAATCCACAAAAAGTGAAATAGAATGATATGATATAAGTCACCTCAACCCAAAACACACTTATAAAACCTATGATATATATATATATATATGTGCACATAAAAATCCCATTAGAAAAAATGGGATCTCTGTCTCACAATCAGATTATGAAAAATGATTTTTCAAATAGATCATAAATTATATCTCTTATTCCCATTATCATGTACAACCTTGCAAAAATTATTATATAAGCGAACACCCCTTGATTATTCACTCTACATTCATAGGGATCAAAAAATTCCCTACCAAATCATGAAGAAAAGTTATTACCACTTAACAGATAGAGGATCCACATAATACTCTGTGGGAGAATCGACTATACATTGTCAAAGAGTGTGGGGACCCATTCCCTGCTTTGATATGGGAGTACAAACCCATACATCACACCAATGATCCTACCCTGATCACTTCAGTTCTCAAATATTAAATAATGATGGTTCATTAAAAGAAAATCTCACATTGTATTGATTATGTCATAATAAAGGGTTACTATCAAATTCTATATGAAAATAAATATAGGATAAAATACTCAGGGGACAAAATCTAATTAGCAAAGAATGTGATAAGAGAAAGAGAAGATATCTGGGATGCACATGGAATTTATGGGGGTCTATATGACATATGACCTCACCTCACATAAAATTCATGTTAATCATTATACATGGCTTGGAGGTCCATGTAATACAACATAACATGTATTAGTTGTACATGTCGTGTCTCAGCAAACTAGGGGATTCTCATTCTCTTCTAGAATTTCTTAACTAAATCCACACATTCCCATATATATAAGAATGTTCGGTATCGTAGACATGTCTATGTACCTGATTTTTCCTTTATACTCTAGACATGCCTATATTCCTGGTCATGTCTATGCCACTACATTATTAGAGTATACACCTAGCCAAAATCAAAACGGTACAAGACATGTGGTAGTTCAACACATTGTGTGCTATTTTTCTCACCAAAAACAATTTATACAACATATGGGGGTTTATAGAGCATTTTTTCATCATTTTACTTTAAATATAGTCAGGTTTCTTCATTGAAAGTGATATTTCCTCATGGTGATCTTGATCCTCATTTTTCACTATGAAATCCTCTATTTCACCACCTGAAATCATTGGCTAATTCACCTATACTTTGATTCCAGGACTCCCATTTCTAGAAGTAATATTCCACTAATTTTCCTATGACTCTCCAAAAACCCCATACACCTTCCACCACTCGTCACTGCTTCAAATCCTAAATTTTAAAATCACCACCCACAATCCATCTTGATCCATCTGAAAATCACTATACCATTCATTTATTAATGCCCTCCAATAATTTGGGGTTCGGTCACCCATGAATTCTCTGAATTAATGTCAAACAATTACCCTATGTGATAACATAGATGAGGAAAAATAATGGTTGGAATAAATTCACATGAAGTTATATTACAATGATGACATAAAATGAGATATCCAAGAGTGATAAAAAGTGAAATGAGGGTAGAAAATGAAATTAGTAAAATAAAATTATCAAAGGTCTCATGTGAAGATTAAAAGATCACAAATAATAAATAAGATAATTATATCAATGCTTGGAAAATAAAATATGGTAAAAATTATAAAATAATGGATCCTACATTGATTTATGATCAATAATTAATGAAAAATATTCTCTACGGTTGTAAAGAAGACCCACAATATTAACTTTTTCCCGAACCACCTTGATTTGATAGCCAATCATACTCCAGTTTGATCTCCCAATGAAAAATGTCCAAGCCTCCACTCAAATTTTCCTAGGGTTATGGAGTTTATTATTGAGATTATTTTTCAATTTTTATTTATAAAACATTTTGTTCGACCAGCCAGCTAAAAAAATTTAAAATATTTATTTATTCAAAAAAACCTACCAAAGGAAATCCTCAATAGAATTCCTACCACTGACTAACCATAGGTCACACCTTAGGTGAATCCTATGTTCCAAAATAAACTATGTTCTCAAAATTCCAATCATATGTCCCAAACAATATTTAAATCCATTTACACTAAAACAATGCTTACACGTGCATTATAAAATATTAATATTTTTAATATATCTCTTCTACTATCTCAAGACACCAAAAAACAACACCATCTCTGAGGATAAAGCTAGATATGTACATAGAAATATTAAAATGAAAACATCATAAAAACCATTTTTCCTACCATTGTGTATTCATATAACAGTTTATAAGGGATTATATAATAATAGAGTGAAAAACTCAATATATATATGAGATCAGGATAACATTGTTGATGGTGTCCTTTCATTCATTTTTAGGAATACTATTTATGAATTTTTATTTTATTTTTTCATTCATTATTGTTTTTTATGTTTATTTTGTGAATTGTGTCTTATTGACTAAACATATATGATAAATAGATACATGCATACTTGAATTAAACTTTTAATCATTCACCTTAACTCATTATGTCTAAAATATAAATTTTGTTAATATTTCGGTGTTGTGATGATATATATATTTATCGTTGTAAAATTTATTCTATATTATGTCATTACACCCTTCATTTTATTCACTAGCCTATGAAAATTTGAGGAATTAATGTGGTGGTAACCTTTTCATTGACCTTGGTATTTTCCCACAAATTATAGTTCATGTCAAAATGGTATTTGAGTATCATTTAATGAATCTTGTCTTTGGAGTTAGGAACATATATGGTATTATGATGGGGAATTAAAATAACAAAGTTGATGGAATTTGGGTTTTAGCACCCAATATTTTTAGTTAATCTCCTTAATTTATTTTAATGAACTTTTATTTATTAATCCATTTAATGGTTTATTAATTTTTATTTTCTAGGTTAAATAATAAAAATATAATATTTGAAATATTCTTTAACCTATACATATGAAAAAGGGAAATTACTAATATCTCTTAAATAATGTCATAGAAGGGAAATAAAGTATATTAGTTTTATTCTTGATTATGGTTTTCACCTAGGTGCGGTATTATTATCATTCAAGTTCTGGGCCCCAGACTATAATATTTTACTCATGCCTCTTTATTCATTCCATTTTAGTTTCAAAAATTGTATTATTTAAATGTCATAGTATTAATTATTAAGAATTTTTTAATCTTGATTTTTATGTTTTTTGTATTAATTGACGGAAATCCTTTTTACGAATGAAAAATGTTGGCTTGATGATCATTCAACCACACTCATATTCTTTATTTATTCCATAAACAATGATTTATATTAAAACCACCCTATATGGTTCATAATAGATTTATTGAAGGTGGATACACCACCCCAACTAATGATGATGTTGTATTTCCCCTTTATATTACAAAACTAGAATATTTTAATATTTTTGTGAATAAATTTTATGTATTAAATAAATTTCACAATACAAAACACATAGTTCAAGGAAATGAAATATTCAATTTATATTACTATATAACAAGGTTAGAATGAACTAAATGTTAAAAATGGATGTATAATTATTAATATCAATCTTTTAATAAGAAATTATAACTTTTTATGTAAACAAAAAATATATTTTTATAGATCTTAATTTATGTATGGTCTTTAGGTTTTTCCAAAATATTATTTTCCAAAAAAAGGATTTTCGTGATTTTTGTGAACAAATAAAAAATTAAATTTTGAACAATTTAATATATTATTTTAAAATTTTAACATAAATTTTTGAATCAACAAGTCACAAATTATATTATGCTCGATTTTTTGATTATTCTGAAAAGGCCAATCTCTTTTTGAATATTGAAAATACTAGTTTTTATTAAAACCATTGTTTTCATTTAAATAATTTATTATTATAATTTTTTTAAAAGTAGTCTTAATTTTTTTTCTATTAGGTTATAATTTATCAAATATATTTCCTTTGAATTGATTTCATATTTAAATTTAATATAATAATTTTTTATCGTTAGAAGTTCTTCTATTTGGAAAGTAGCTTTTTCATCGCTTTTGTGTGAATCTGTTAAAATTAAATAATTCAAATTTTAACAATAGATTTAAAAAATTGATTCCATATTCTGAATAAGAATTATAATTATGATTTTAAAAGTTAAAATTAACTTTTTACCATAATGAAGAGAGAAAATATAAAAAATTAATTAATGGTATTTAGGATAAAAATGGTTTACCATTGTGTTAAACTAAAATGATATGGGATAAAATAATCTATTAACATACACAAACCCTATATTCATGATATATTTAGAACTTATAACCTCTATGGTTTGATAATTATCCATTTTTATTAGCATGAAATTTGAAAAACATTGGAACAATGTAATCATTTTAAAAATACCATTTGGGTCCTCTCCCCCACTTATAAAATGTCACCCCCTGTTCTCTCCTATTAACACTTAAAAACCATTTTGGTTAACCAAAAAAACCCAATTATATTCCATAAATAAATAAAATCATACAAGAATCCCTAGTTTTATTACTAAATCCTTGTATGAATGATTATGTTTTAAACATAAGGAGACTCTCAAAAGAAGAGGTAAAATTATAAAAACTTATGTTTTCATTTAATTTATTAATATACAAAATTAAAATAATATTAACTCATTATAATATATTTACCTCAATATCATCCATATTATTATATATTATTATGTTAATTTTATTACATACACATTTCTCATCTTCTATTAATTGGGAAATGAAACTGTCGATAGTGTGTGTGGAAGACTACATTATTATGAAGCAACGTTATTCATTTTCCATCACCAAATATCATAGATGGATATTGTAATAGGATTAATATTTATATAATATTGTAATGGAATTATTATTATTATTTAATCGTTATATCACATATTCCATAAAAATTTCCATTCTGTGGGGATATGATAACCACACTAGTGTGTACGATGGCTTACCTCTTTACGTAGCGATATATTTTTTTTCCACTAACTCTTTACTAGTAATTTAAGAAGGATAAATTTAATGAGTATATGAGATATATAATAAATAATAATGAATTTTAAATCTTGATATTTTATTTACAGTAATTCTAATCAATCCATCATGAAAATAGAAACAACATTCATGTGTTTGTATAGATAACAGTCACTATGAAAATTGTAACTCATTTTATATATCTAAGATGAATTGATTACCATAAATAAATATATAATTATTATATGTTATATTTATATAATGGTTAAAATTATGGAGATGATTGATCCAGGTAGAAATTAAATGCGAAAAAATACAATACCAAAACATACATGAAAAACGAAGTAGTTATTACATTAAACCTGATTTTAACATTAAAAAATTGGTAAACTATCAATAAAACATCACAATTAAATCATATATGTGATTATAAATATTATTATGGCTCGATAATAGATTTATAATTAGATAATATTTAATATATATTAATTTTGAAAATTTATAGAGGAATTCAATACATTAGGTAAGGGACTGTTTTATCAACATTCCTTTATTTATACATTTGTTATGTAATAAAACCATCTCATTTGATAAGGTTTATATAAATTCTATTATAATTTTAATATTATAATTTTTTTTATCAAAAAAATTTTTGTTTCATTTAATATTATTCTTTATTCAGTATTAATATTCAATATTTCCAAAATGATGATGGTTTTATGATATATTTTCATCACTAATAAATATATTTTTTTGGTTTACGATTTCTATGATGAAATATTTTCATTCATATCCTATGAAACTAATTAATTTGGTTCTCCTATATTAATTTCATGATAATAAATGTTCATCCTTCATTAAAATCTATTTATGTACTCTCGAGCTCAAAAGAATAAATAAAAAATCATATTTATTTCTATCTTCGATCAAAAACTTATTATCATCCATGTACATGTTTTATGTTTTTTTAAAATAAAATTTTATAATTACAAAACGTATTTTGAAGACATTTTTACAAATTTTTTAATATTATAATTTAAAAAGGAAACGTTATGTCTTTTTCAAAACAACTCATGTCTGAATTTTTACAAAAATTACAAAGGGATAATTATTTAACAGTCATAATTTGAGAAATATTTACTACTTTTATGGCTTTGATTTTATTTTAATTATCCATTATAAATTTTCAAGGTTATTTTCAGTGAAATGGATATCTATAATATTTTATGGATTTATAATTTAAAAATATTGATATTCAAAAAAAGTTATTTTCTTCACAAAAAAATTTAAATGGTGTTTATAAATTTCAATAATAAGAATCATATTTTATATTCAATGAAATAGATTTTGAAAATGTTTTATTTTTAAATTTTTTTCAAAGTGGAATGGATAATTTATTCTCTAAATTTCAAAAACGATTTTTTACTCTACCTTTATATGTTTCCTAGGTCATTTTAATGAAAAGGATTTCTAAAAATTACTTATGTTTTGAAAAGTTGTTTTCATAGGGAATATTTATTTGAATCCAGATGTGTTCCAAGTGTATTTTAAAAATAAAATTCTTTATTAGATGAAATACTTTGATGTTAGTTACACTTTACATAGGATATGATCCATGAGTACAATTCATGTTTTTCATATGAATGGTTTATGATTATTATGACATGATTAATATGAAACGTGCATATTATTATATGAGTTATGATATGATGAAATTACAAAATGATTATGACCACTATTTATTTTCTATAGGTTATGCTATAAAGAAATATTTTAAAAACCAATTTCATTTCATTAGTTCTAATATTATGAATGTTTTATGATATTTTGGAACACATATGTATTATTTACATTATGTGATATGTGGTACATATATTTCACTCTATTTCAATGTTTAAATATTGTTATCAAGTCATTTAAACATGTCTAGATGGGGGAGTGAAACCAATTTAGTAAGGGACATTGTCAACTATGATAGTCTTGGGTGTAAACCTCGATGAGTGAAATGGTTTGGGGAGTGAACCCATTCAACTATTATATCATTAATAACCATTTAAAAATATTGAAATTATTTTATATGCTAATATATATGCCAAAATTCCTTGTCATAATTCATTTTTATACTCTCATGGATCTTGCTGTTTCAATTTCAAATGATTTATGTCTTAATGAAATTCAATATTTACTCAATGACATAATATTTTGATCGTTGAACCCAGGGTATAGTTTTCATATTCTAATCTCATGTACACATACTGTTATTCTCAAGTGATATATTCACATATCCCTTATATACCCATACTGAGAATCGAAGATCACCATTTCATATGTTTCGTTTCAATAGGTTTTGATGATATATAATACGTCTGATATGACTAAAAATTGTGTTATTTATGATGAAGTATGTCAGAGATACTGTAGATCTCTTATTAACTAGTTTTTTAGTTTTACAACATTCCAAATTCACTAAACCGTTATGATTTACCTTCTTGTGTTTGTGTAATATAATGAATATTCATTTTAAAAATGCAATTTCTATATAATAAAATCCAGGGTGAATATAGTTGGAATAAGAGGATAGGTTTAGTTTAACTTTAGAATCATGGATTGTATGATAGTAGTGAGAACTAGTAGGGTAAGTCTATGTCTAGAGTGACATCCTAATTTTTTGGTAAGGAATATATTTGGTGGTTCACTAATAAATACTTATATGTTTGGATACTACAAGTGGTTAGGGTTATGGAACATATGTTCCCAAGGATAAAAACTCTATAAAAAGTTGTGTTAGGATTAACTAGTGCATTTACTATTATAGGACAATGAGCCTTTCAATAAAACTATTTTGACACACCTAGGTGATATCTATAGGTTAATTGACATTTTATTTTTAAACCATCATGATGGATTTGAATAGACAGTGACTATAAATAACATACTTTAAACCTTTCGTGTTATAGCTTTAAATGAATGTGTATTGATTTAGACATCCTATTAATTATTTTCCATGATGATGAATTTTCCAAATATGATTATTATTATTATTACTAACACATTGCCTATTGATTTTGTTCAATGGATGGAACACAAAAGATCTTTGTTGATGATTAATGACATAAAAATTGAAATGATTGTCCACAAAAGAAACCAAATGACATGGGAGATGGAATTCAAAATCATATCGCTATGATCTCGAAATATTATCATTTAATGAATCATAATTAACATACAAAAGATATAAAGAGGGAACAATATTCTATTCTGTCATTTATGAGGAATCATCCACAATAACTTAGTGGTTAGGATGATTTGGTTGTTGCCGAGAAATAGATCCTTACAAATGAAAATATATTATACATTTTTAATATTTTTAACACAAGAATAAGTCATTTTGGAAGGATATTATTTAGAATTAGATGTTGATAAATAGTGGAATATCATCATGAATACTTTCTAACAAGGATAAATTGACTCTATTATGTTGGATGAGTTTAAAATATTTTCTTAATAAGTACTTCCCTCTTATTCGTCATATAAAATGGACTAATAGTATGTTGATCTATATAAGAATTATTTTGAATACATTGGTACCATTGAGGAAAATTTTATACTAATTTTGAGTTACGATTCAGGAATTATCATTTCACTTTAATATAATTTTGGTTAATTATTCAGTGGATTAAAATAGATTATTTGAAGGGAATTATTGAAAAGGTACTAATTTAGTTATGATGAAATAATAATATTTTCTCTTAAGGGGGAATATGGACCAGAGTTACCCACTAAAAACATCATTTTTTATAAAAAATAATATATATTTCAATGGAAACAATAATAAATATGGGGAGATGAAAATGATCTGTCCATTATTCTCAATGTGTGGAAGGATAATGGAGGAAAATTTCATTATGGTATTTGTAAATATTTTCATCATGGAAGAAAATTTTATTTGGAAATATAATTATGAAGTGAATTTATGATGTTAACTAATTATGAGAATAAATATAATGATCTAAAAAACACAACCAATATTCTACTACATCAAATTCGTGGATTGTGGTAACTATACTAACCGGTGTCCAAATTGGAAGGTTAAAGATCAATGATTTTGACATATTTAGTTGAGGGGCTAGGGGAAATGAAATCTTATAATAATTTATAATAAGGGATGTGATAATGCAATGAGGAATGGAACCCATACTATCAACTCTAGAAGTTGAAATATCTTTTTCTCTTCCAGATCTACCCATTATTTTATATTTCATGAATTTTCTAATGGTATCAAAATTGCACCAACATAGTTATATATATAATTATTACTCAAAACCCATAATGATATGATTATAAAATATAATCATTATGATTGTTATCCAATTTAATATTATGGGGTTGTGGTTCTTGAAAATAACTTCATTTCTTATCCCATTTAATTTGATGTGTCCTTCGACAAAAAATTTGTTTCTCTACATAAATCCCTCATCAAATTCAATGGAAAGGATGTGACATTTTATATTTGAATACATCATATTTTTGTGTATTAGTACGATCATAAATATAAGATTCTAATGGAAATCACAAATATTTTATGGGTTTTGATTCAATTTCAAATATATTTTTTCACTCATTTATTTCAGAAGATACACAAAATCGATGACATAATAAATGAGTTAGATTATATTGATGTATTTATAGAAAATATGACATTTTTTTCTCCAAAAACTGAATTTTATTTTTAGTAGAACTCAATCCTAGGGCCACAACTATTTGAATTAGTTTCTATAGAATAGAAATCATTGAGTCAAAAGAATTGAACAAGGAAATGGAGAATCATTATAAGGGACTTATTCAACCACATTAAACTTCTTGGGGTTGAAACCATTATTATCTTCAAGAAGAAAGGCAAATCAGTGAAACTTTATATTTATTTTCAGATTTTAAAAAAGATCAAAATTGAGAATATGTATCATCTACTCCATATTTATGACATGTTTAATTAACATTAAGGATATCGATACATATAAAATATTTAATTTCATTATAGATATTATATATTCAAGGTCAAGATGGTAGACATATCATAGAGATCATTCCTTTCAACGTAAGGACACTATGAGTATATAGTGATTCAATTTGGTCATCCAAATTCCTATTCCATCTTCATTGATTTAATTAATAGTGTATTTAGATATTATCTTCAATTGTTTTTTATAATATTTATAGATGATAATATTATCTATTTAATGAGAAAGTATTAACATGAATATTAAATTTGAAAATATATGTTTATCCAAAATAAAGAGAATTAATAATTTTCCATTCAAAATTGTGAATTTTGGATTAAAAGAGTTTCATTTTTGGGTTATATAATATCATGTGAGGGTATATCTGTAGATCTACCAAAGATGATGGCTATTGAACATTGGCCCAGACTAATATAAATGAATGATATTTGAATATTTCATGTTTTGGATAGATATTATCAATAGTCTATGGAATATTTACCATTACTATCTAATTCGTTGTATAATTTAACTCAGAATGGAGAGGTGTTCCTTTGGGTATATGAGTGTAAGGAAAATTTCAATGAACTTAAGGTAATTTATTTATCAAACATGTGACTAAATCACACTTTAGTAGAGATGGGTTTTAAATAATTAGTGATACATACATGAATGTATTTGGATGTATAAATATGTATAATTACATTGTTAATAATTATTTATCAAGATAATTGAATGTTCATGAGAAAAACATCCCAAACCATAAATCAGAGTTAGCTTCAAAAACATGTGAATTAATGAAATATTGGAATTATATTGATGGGGGAAATGTGTATTATATATACTGATCACGAATTTTAATATTATATATTTTAATTGAAGGATTTTAACATCCATTAGAGGAGTTGGGTAGATTTGATTAAATATTATGGATTCATAACAAATTACAACCTTTGTAAATTGAACAAGGTGTCTGATGGATTGAGTAATACTAATTAAATTGGATTATCCATGATGAGGGTAAAAATGATCCAATATTTATATAATTTCAATTGATGGATCTAGAAATCGAGAAGGATGGTGAGAAATGTTATCTTCCACATATGAGTGTTCAATGATCTATCTGAGTGATAATTAAATATGTTTAGATGGATGATATCAATATATATAAGAAAGAGATAAATATTCATTAGATTTAACATGTTTGTGGAGATATAAAATGTATTAGAAACCATGTTTTTTCCATCTATAAGATATTTTAATTAGATGTTAAAGGGGGGGGGGGGGTCAAATTTCCTCATTCTCAATTCGTATAGAAAGTAAGAAGATGTATAGATATTTTAGTGAGTATTGGTTATTGGATGGAAATAATTGAGATATCATAGAGTATCTATCTCGATTAATATTATTTTATAATGTTAAGGATGGATGAAAATAGTCTAATGGGATTTTATATCCATTACCCATACCATAATAGAAAGGGTAAAAGTCCAAAAAAGATTTTTTTGTTGGAATCCCTAAAGCATCTATATATAAGATGATATATGTTTTGATGTTTATAACCATAAATATTCAGCCTATTTTTATTGTATTATATAAAATTTATCTTTTTATGAAAATTACATGAAATACATTTCATAATTTTTAAATTTTTTATGTGGTACTATATTCCATTATATCTAACCAGGATCAGAGGATTACCTCGAAGTACTATATAATATTTCTTCTGAATCAAGATATAAAGTTGAATTTAATTTCTACATATCATACTTATAATTATTTTCACTCTAATATAAAAATTAAAACCCCATATTATATGTTGAAATCATGTTCTCTTAATTTCATTGGTGAATTTGATCCTCACTTTTTCAAGTTGAGTTTTCAAACAATAATTTATTTTACATGAGTATTCAGAAGGATCCTTGTGAGGACCTCTAAATAATGAATTGAATTTATACCAAATGTTGAAAAGATGTTGGAGAAAAAAAAATTTAAACCAAAGATAGAATATTAAATGGTAGATAATATTAGGGTCATTCAACAACACAGAAGTGTGGAACTATGTTGAAATAAAATTTGTCTTTTTTAATCATTGATGTGATAAGGAATTGGATGTTGGGGACAAGGTTTTTCTATGAAATTATATATGTAATGGGTTAATGATATTTGGGAGGAATGTAAAATTGAAGGTATGACATTTCATTTGAAATATTTAGTCATATAAGGATGACAATAAATTATTTAGTGCATCTACCAAAACTCTCTAATGTCCATCATGTGTACCGTGTATCTTTAATGTGGAAGTACGTACCTGAACTGTCACAAATACTAAACTCAAAGGTCATACTATTGGGGATAAATATTTCATACAATGAAAAACTGGTGGAGATTATGGATCATAGATTTTCTATGAAAGAAAACAACTCACCTGGTAGAATTTGATTTATGAAACCAACAACAGAATGAATATATGTGGGAACTTGATAATGTAATTTGATTTATGAAACCAAAAACAGAATGAATATGTGGTTATAATGTTACACAATTAAATTTTATGATATTTGTTTATGTAAATTTATTTTCCTCGATAACTTGTGCTATACACAATACCAATCTCTATTGGAATACAATATAAAAATTATATACTATTTAATTTTGATATTATGAAATAGATGTTCAAAATGAAGCTATTTATAGAAATAGACACATTTGAAATATTATTTATAGTAGTTTTATATAAATATAATATATTTATAATAATGAACATAATTTGTTGTAATGAATATATATGGTACAAAAATACTATTTTATAAAAAATTATTTTATCTCCTTATATAGTAAAAATAAAAAAAGAAATGAGTTAGAAAATTTGAAAATTTATTTGATTAAATCATTTTTTTGAATTAACATTTTAAAATTAACTATGGGTGAATGTTTGATATTTTTTAATAAGATTGATTTTTCAATTAAGTGTGAAAATACAAGTTTTTATTGAATTTTTAATTTTCATTTGAAGAATCCATAAGATTAGATATAAATTTAAGATTGAATATAAATTTAATTTTTATGAATTATATTATAATTATACTAATATAGATATTTGAATCCATTAAATAGTCATTTTTATATAAAAACCTTGTAATCATTAGAAAATATTCTATTTTTAAAAAGACTATTTTATCGCATCGGGGGGTTTTATTTTTAATTAAATTCAATAACATCATTGAATTTAATTTGGAAAAATATATTCTATATTTTTATGTATCATAATTAATGGTATTTAATTTGTTCAAAATAAATTTTTCCCTATATTTAATTGTTTAAAAATTAAAAATTATTTACTGTAGATAATGTTAAAATGAATTTACATAGGGATAAAGTAATAATATAATGGAAAAATGACCTACTTGTTTGCGAACCACTAATTTTTTGGAAATATTTATACATTAATACCTATAGGGTTTTCTTATTATAATTTTTCATCATTTTTCATATGAAAAACATGTGTACAAATTATTCTTCTAAAAAATTCCATGGGTGTCCTCTCCTCTTCTTATAAAAGGACGCACACTATACTATCATCATTCCAATTCAAAAACACTTTGAATATATAAATAAAAAAATCCTTTAATTTTTAATACCATATTCATGTTATTATTTTTATTATTAAGACACTTAAATAGGGATTTTGGCATAAACCTAAATAGGCTCTCTAAAGGAGATGAAAAATTCTTACACTTGGGTTTTTGTTTTATTTTATCCTCAACATCATACTATCAAACCAAACCATGATAATATAATATTCCAAGTATATTAAATATAATTACATACTATAATTTTAATTTCATTGTAAAAATATTTATCATCTTCCCTCAAATGGGAATCAAAATTTCCGATTGTGGATTTGGCGGACTACTGCCTCAAGAACTAATGTGATTTTTTCCCTTACCACCTCTCATGGTAGGATATAATTATATATTTATTGCATATATATGATATTTATTACATTATTATTCTTATGGAATCATTATATCAAATAATAATTATGAATTTCCATTCAATGGTGATATGATAACATCACTCGTGTGTATGGAAGACTATAACCTCATGAAGGGATGTGAATTTTTTCAATAATGGTTTACATGGAATGTAATAAAAATAAGTTTAATAAATATTTGTGATATAATATTAAACATAATTTTATTTAAAATTTTAATATATCATTTTCCATCCTTTCTTTTATACCATCAAGAAAATGGAACAGTGGTCTTGATTATTTACAATTTACCATCTCCATGAATGTTGTAACTCATTTTTTATATCTAAAATTAATGGATTAATCTAAATAAATATATAATAAATATATATTATAAATAGATAGTGGATAAAATAATTTATAGTATGGTACCATTATCAAATTAAAGTAACAATAATTAAAAATCCAAATCATATAATAAAAACAAAGTAGTTATTACTCGAAACAAGATTTTAAAAAAGAATTATTGATAATTGGTTGCTAAATGATCATAATTATTTCATAAGTACTAGTATACATGTTATTATGGTTGACTAAAATATTTATAAATATATATATATATATATAATATGTATGAGGATCTAACATATATTGAGATTGTTTATACTTAAGGTAAGGGATTTTTCTCCAATTTTCCATCTATGAGACATGTTATGTTATACACCTATCTTATTTTATGAGTTTTATAAAAAGACATTTTTAAATTAAATATCTGGAATTTTTTTATTATAATGATATTTTATGATTCATATAATGTTATTATTTATAGAGTATTAATTTTCTATTTTACTAATGTGTAATTTCTTTTTTGATACAATCTCATCATTTCTCATGAATAATTCTGTTTAGGCTTTTGATAATGAAATACAATGAGAAATATGTTAAGAAACTCCTGATTTTTTCTCCTATAGCAATTTCATCCGAAAAATCATTTTCACTTCCTTTTCCTCTATTTATTAACGAGTTTAAAGTAACATTTCTATAAAAACCCAACTTAATTTCACAATTATATCAAAACCCCGTTTTCATCCATAATTCCCATTAAAAAAAATTTCCAAAATACTTTTTAATCCCACAATAGAATTAAATAAATAATTATATATCTTAATAAATTTAAAATGTTTTTTTTAAATTTATCATTTAATCATTTTACAAATAATAGAATTTTGATTTTACTAAAAATTCTAAAGGAATCATTATTTTAATTTATTTTTTATGAATAAAATTTCCATCACTATGGCCATTATTTTATTTTAGTATTCTTTTATATGTTTTTAATTTAACTTTCAATGAAATAGATTTTCAAATTATTTCTTGAATTTGAAAATTTAAA
Organism: Viscum album; assembly: GCA_963277665.1. Classification (NCBI taxonomy): domain Eukaryota; kingdom Viridiplantae; phylum Streptophyta; class Magnoliopsida; order Santalales; family Viscaceae; genus Viscum; species Viscum album. Next base: position 491,716,272 of record OY728122.1, read on the forward strand.
TATTTTACTTTCAATAAAATTTTATTTTCTTCTAGAAACATTCAAAATACTATTTTAAATACCTATTTTTAATATTCAACGATCGTATTCATGGAAAAGGATTTTGAAAATTTTATACTTCATAAAAACTGTGTATTAAACTAGAAAGGATGTTTTACTCGGGGAATTTTTATATTATTTTTAAACATAGTTTTTATGATTCCATGTTTATTTTGAATGAAAAGAAATTTGAAGATGTTTTATATTTTAAAAATTAATTTTTAATGTGGAAATGATATTTTAATCAATAATTTTTCCAATTGATCATTCCAAACCATTTTATATCTATGATGAACTAATATTATGTTACTTATTCTTTACATGTGATATAATCTAAGGACACCATTATTATTTCCTATAGGAAATTAATATGTTTATAATGACATGAATCTTATAAAACCCGCTTATATTTCAATGCGTTGTTCTAAAATGAAATAATTTATTGATTGTGAAACCTATTTATTTTCCATAGGTTATTATATGATGAATTCGTAATAAAAGAATTATTTTCATGGTTTCTATTATGATGAATTTTTGATAATCATTATTATCATATAGGTATAATATTAATTATGTGATGGGGGGAGTTATATATTTTTTTAATGAATTGGGAAAATATATATATCTGATTAGATAAATAATATTAGAATATGTATTGAACATTGTTTAGTAATGGAATTTTCCACTATTATAATATTGGTAGTGATAGATGACTACTATAATGGTTTGTAGAATGATGTAACTAAACTATGGAGACCATGGAAATTACCCTTGACTACAATAGGGATGATTTTCTATGTATATGTGTATGAGATAATTATTCGTATTATGTCATTTTAATGCTCTTATGGATCATGTTCTTTGATTTCCAAATGACTCATTCCTTATTAATTAGAAATATTTATTTTATGACACATTATATTGATCTTTTATATATATATAGTAGATTTTGAATGTTATTCCATTGTTTTCAAACCATTAATCTCACAATTTATTTATATATATCCCTTTATTTCCCTTATTGAGCATTTGATCTCACCCATTATTCTGTTTTTTAGAGGGGTTGGATATTTATTATGTGTGATATGTTAAGAATGATTCTTGTTATATGAAACTAAGTGGGATATAATGTATAAATCTAATGACCGATCAATTTATAGTTCCAAATTTCCATAGGAATCATACCTTTATAATCCTTAGGCATCTGTTGGGGTAATGTGATGAATATTAATATAAAATAATGTATTATCAACATATGAGAACCATGGGTTGTTATATCTCCCATATACCAGCCCATTATAAAATAATACCACCAATCTTTATAATGATAGTTTTTATTTAGATTTCCACAAATACTAGGAAATAAGACAGTATAAGAGGGCTGGGATACTCATATGTGACAGTTATCTAGGGGAGGCAGTTTTCACATAACATTCATTAGGCATGGAATTACGGCTGATACAAAAATTGTGGTAAATAAAGGGAATGAAAAGTAAAGATAATGTATAATGATTTAGTTCATAAATTAATTGGTGGATCAATTAAATTAGGTTCATATGGTTCCTAGAATTTGAATTAAATATCCCATGACTTCGTTTCATTGAAACACATGTGATCTATCACATTGTTATGAATGAGGTGTACATAAAAGAGGTAAATATTTCTTGGTGTGTAGCTAATTTAAGAAATACCATGTATTTATTATAAAATTATAATGATATACTATAGAACATTAGAAACTAAATCCCTTTCCATAGACATCATGTATATCAGGAAATGTACTATGCTAATGGGTCACATGGATCTAAATTTCTATGATACACTCCCGACCAACCTGAGATTCAAAAACACCATATAACCTAAAGGGAAAACTCTCTAGGATGACCCTTATCATGTGAAAAAATGGGAATAATTCTAAGTTACTACACATTTACTACACCCTATGTTTGTGGAGTACATAATAAGTAATTATTTTGTTATATTTTTCATATTTTTTCTCACCCATGTGTTAGAATATGAAAAGTGAGAATACTATTTAGATTGATTATCCATTTAGGACATGATTGTGTGAATATATTAACAATTGGAGGAAATTTATTTAATTTATTAGTTAGATTTAGTTTCTTAGCTATATAAATATGATGAGAGGGTTATAAAAAGTTGTTTTGTGTAATCATATGGTCAGTAACAACCCACGATACATATTGATTCCATGGTGTGTGTCCTTTATACAGTTCATGGATTTGGAATCCCTTAATTGATCCAAGGTGAAGGAATTCCATTTAAGTTTCTTTGGTAGTGGGTTAATACCTTTTTCATCATAAAAATTAATGATTTATTCAATATGTTATCAGATAGGGTAACCCCAAATGAGATGGATGTTCATCCTCCATCCATGAAGTAGGAAACCATATCATCCAATGCATTTTTCAATTTAGATAGTTGGGGCCATCCAAAAGGGTTGATACACCCTCTAATAAAATAACCACATCGTTTAAAGGTTTGGGTCTGCCATAATGATCTCAAAATAGTTTATATGGATGTTATGGAAGTTTGGTTGGATGGATTATTTTAGTCCTCTATTTTTATTATCTCTATTTCCCTAAAAAATATCGATAATATAAAAGTTATTTTTTTACGGTTTGGAAATTTGTACATATTCAGGTTTTATATTCTTTAAAATAAATATCATGGTCTATTTCTAAATTTCCCATATTTTTTAGAGAGATTATTTTTATTTAAACTTTCATTGTTTTTAGGGACCCGTAGTGTGTATTTTTATACTCACCCATTCATGGGCCATCAGACCCACAAAAATTGATTACATATAGATGATGAATAGTTTTTTTTAATTTGATGGATATAGACCTGGAGAGGAGTTGTTACTATAAGTGATGGTTATTCAATAAGATTGTACTTGGATCCATTATAAGTAAGAGGTTTCTTTCCCCTCTTTCCATAGGTCTGTCATACTTTAATATAATTTTTTTATATTTATTAGACTTTACATTAGATAATTTCAATGTGTAATTATTCATGTTTGTTTGTGTCAAATAGATTATAATAAATTTTTATTTTTTAATAATGATATCACTAGATTATTGGTTATATTAAATTGCAATGGATATTTGTGGCATGTTATAAGTCACCTGATGGATAAGGCCCATATATAGGTGTTATTACATACTGGCACATGGTACCAATACATGTAATATTTATGGTGTACTTATTGTGTTAGACTCAATCTCTTTATTATCCAATATAGGGTCCCAGTTGGGGAATCCATTTCATGTTTGTATCATAGAGGGTATATCTTATGGATATATTTTCAAGTTAGGGGTTTTCAAATGATTGGGTTGGTAATCCTATGAAAAAAGAGGCTTGGGTTATTAATATTGAATACAAAATTTGGTAACCCAATTCATGTGGTTGTAATGGCATATCCTTCTACCCAAACTCTGATTATCTAATAATGAATTGAGATGTTTTAGGCATCAGTTTTAGGGTTCCAACATTATGTAATGTGACTCATTTTTTATTTATGATTACTTCCATTTAATTCAAAAGATAGATTTTCTGAATATACTTATATAATAGTGATTTCATCATATAAAATATATGATTCCACCTCATAGATATCCAACCGTAATTATGAGGTGATATCATTGTAATATCAGGGTACTAGTGGAGCATCTAATTTTTGACTACTTAAGAGATGAGAACTCGATGTGATGTCTTCTTCCTTGTTCACTGATAAGTAACTGACCCAGTGTCGGGAAATCAATCACATACACATCCTTTTAAAATAGATGCTTTCATATATAACTAATGGTGTATTGTGTGATGTTTGAGAGACTACACCCTACATTTTAGAGTGAAAAAATTGTATACAAGGAGAAAAACCAACAAGACAATAAATATGATAGTCGTAATGAAAATTAAAAATATTATTTGTATAAGTGGTTTTATGGTGGGGAAAATATAAGTCAATAATGTCATTAAAGAAGTAAAACAAAAAATAGTAGTCTTATAAATAGGGAAAAATGATAAAAACTTATAAGATGAATGATTGTTCTAAATCATTTATTGGTTCTTTTCTGTCAATATCCCATCCTAAATTAGAAATAATGAATCCACATAGGGCTCTTTCATTTTCTCCATTCCTTCATCTATAAAATATACTTGGGTACCAACCACAAGCACGAATAGGGTGTGAATGTAACTAAGTTGGACACCACTAATGATGTCTAATGAAAATAAAATATAATAATATACAATATTATAGAATGAATATACAATACATTATTGTAGTAATGTAAGAGAAACCTTTTCGAGCTTGATCTCCTTATGATATTCTGGAGTAACCCTATATAATTCCCCTTCAGTAAAATGACTCTGATCATGTGACCTATTAATTAGTAATGCTACCCATGGAATTTGACCATAGTATTTTATAATATTTGTAGAAAATTAATATATGAAATTGGTCAATTAATTCTTATACGACATATCAATTTTTAATCCATTTATGTTTGATATATTTCAAAATATTTATTTTAACTATATTGAAAATATGAGATTTTTAAACATATTATTTGAGTGTAAACCCATGGATGAAATATTGTACGTATTCTAACAATAGTATCTAAAAAAACTAATGAAATGCATTATTTCATTTCAGGGAAGGTATCTATTGGAGTCCAAGGGGATGACAAAAGGCATTCCATTTATGAGGACATCCATAATGACATGGGAGATCATCTCAATTAGATTAGCTTTTTTCTAGATATCTAGATGAATCAACGGAGGAATTTCGTTGAACATGTGATATCATGACACTGAATAGATACTTGGTGGGTTCAACACTTTTAATTCACATTAATAAATCATGTGGAATCCTATGAGATTTCTCAAGGAATTATAACGAGGGAATGCATGGATTACTCAAGGAATTCAACCCAATTAATTGTGTGACCACGTTCCCCAATTAGAAACCAATACATCAATGAAAATTGTTATAGCATCCTTGAAAATCATTCATTTCATTGATTTTATTAAATTACAATCACAACATTTTGAGTGTTTTAAAATATTTTCACATAGATTCATAAATAAATTCCAAAATCAATTATCTATTTCCACATAAAATTAAATAATTTTTATGGTGTTAAATGAGTATAATTTTTTAGAGACAACATATTTTGTATAAAAATGTTTATTTTACCCACTAAATAACCAAAATACCTTATTAATAATTCACTTATTTAAGATACATTATAGCCACACTATACGGTGTGGTTTCATTATAGAAATTGTAAATGGGGTTTTTATAAATTTCATGCTAAAAATAGTCTAAGAGAAGTATTTGTTACGCATGAGGTATGTTATTAAATGGTGTAAGTCTAAAAAACATAAGGGGGAGTTATAATGTTGTTTTCAATCACAAATGGTTTTGGGGGACCCATATTATGTCTATTCTAGTAATTAGTTGAAAAATTAAAGAAATATAAATTCTAGTTTAAATTCATAGAAATGTCAATGAATAACACAATGAAACATTTTTAAATAGTGGGGGATTAGTGAAATTTTTTTGACACCGACATATATTTTTCATACGGATCCACTATTTTTATTTGCATGAAATATTATTTAGAATGAAATAAAATTATGATCTATATAAAATCCATGAATATAAGATATCTAAAATAGATATGGTGAGATGGATTTTGTAGGAAGAAAATTGTAATAAAAATGTTAATAGAGTGATATCCATAAATAAGGCCTTATAATGCAATATATGAAATTGTAAATGGAGTTTCAATAAAGGAGATCCATAAATTGTAGAGGATAAAGGAAAATAAAACCTAAAGATTATTTTATGTGTGTGTATAACGGGGGAAGGATGAATAAAAAATAAGGTATGATTGAAAAAAAAAATTCACACATTATTAATTTGGAATATAGATGAAAAAATTATGTAAATGTGTTGTAACATAAAATTTAGGTCCACATATATTTTTTAACACCCCATCACATGGTTTATCAAACCACGATCTAATATTTCCATGATTCAAAAGTTAGGCGTGTTGTTAGAAAAAACCTTGTGCTAAATGTGTTCCCTGATCTACCATTTAAAAAGTAGAAACTCAATTATTGGCCATTCCCAAAATCTAATGACACATCATCTACTCCCATTGAAACATCCCATACGGTAAAACTATTTGAATAAAAATAAAAATTGTAATAATATTTTCCATAAAAAATTGAGTGGTCTTACAATTAATTATTTGGTATCTTCATCCTTGAAGTATAAGAAAGATCATTCTATTATTTTATAAAGAGTATATCTTCTACTCGTAAGGAATATGGTAGTCCCCATTAATAATAAAAATAATAGAGTAGGTTTGGTACACGATTTCCACAACAGTAGCCTCTTAGGTTTTTATGTGAGAGTGATCTATGAGAGGAAGATGATTACCTAGAGTCACTAACTCATTTATTCTATATACTTCTGAAACTCACCATCTAGAGGGATATACCTACATTGGGTCTTATTTATTGTATTGATACCCATTTGGGAACATTAACTACACAAATTAAGGTTGAGGCCACTCTACTGTTGTTAATATTTTAGAACATGTTTATATAGGATTAATATATACTGACACTATGGATGATGTGATTTTAAATGCCATTTGTCCTTTTTTAAGGAATAATTACTATAAATTATTATATTTCAGGGGTAACAGATCTCACATGGTACACCCTAGATAGGTATTATGATTAAAAATTTTTTTGGATTTTTGATAAGGGATGATATAGAGAAATTAAATTTTTTGAATTTCCACTAACAATCACCACCTTTGATGGAGTTTTAGAGAAAAAATTAGTAATTAAATTATTGTGGGAATTGTTGCATTATTATATCATAAAAATTTTATATTAATCTAATAGTAATTCATCACCGGTTTCTAGTAGAAAATATTCATTGGAAATGCATCATTAGAGGTAAACCACATTTATAATTCTAGTGTAGTAGATTAAGAAATAGGAAACCTATTCCCTTTCCCACTAGATTAGGTATATAAATTTCTATTAATTTAAATTTTTAGGTTACATTGTTCTTGTTTTTCTAATCAGGTAAAAAAAATTAGGTGTGTTTTCTAAATAATATGGAATGATCTCACCATTATAAGAAACATTAGTATTTTGATCCACCCTATTGTGTGTATGGTAACCCTTTGGTAGGAATATTTGATAAGGTGGTGGGTTATAGAAAATAAGGTAAGTGGTATCAAATCCCACATGAACCCTAACTTATGGACACCCTATAAATTCCTGATTGAGGGAAGAAACCCTAGGGAGAATGAAGGACAAGAATAGAGAAACACTTACTGAAATAAATCTTGATGAAAACGGCTTAATACACCATTATCTGAATTTCAAAACAACCATAAATGAAAATAAGGTTCAAATAAGTCTATGGAGGTCACATACGAACTAGAATGGGATAAAAAGAGTAAAAATAGAAGGATTTATGAAAGGATAAATTTACCTCTTCAAATATGGGTGATTTGTGAAATCCAAAGAAGAATCTCCCAAAATCATGCTACAATTAAGCTCTAAATTGGGGGAGGAGAGAATGGGAACATTTAATGATTATGTGGTCTTGGTTGAGATTTGGAATCACCGAAAACACATAAAAATTGAACGAGATATTAATGAATTAATAAAATATTTAAAGTAAGATATGAGCTTTTGGGCTATCACAACACCATAATAAAAAATGAAAATCCATCATTATTATGGATTATATGTGATCCAAATGGATATTATGTTTTTAATATACTCATGTATTCCAATTGGTAAGTGGAATGGATGTGAAATGTTGAAAAATAGAGTTATAAAAGAAATAAAATTTATTTTTAAATCTGGAAATGGGCTCACAGTTTGGTCCATGTTTTGAAAACCTACTATTTCAACAAAAATTCATGGAAAACCCCCATAACAAAAAAATTATGGAAATTAAATGAAAAATTCCTTAAAAATTATTCATGGATGTGAAAATTCTCCCCACCATAAAAAGATTTACCCCTGGAAATCCACAACACCTCAAGTGATCATTTAATGAAAGAATACTCTCAAAAAACAAAACATACATTAGTTTAATGAAATGATAAAGGACATCCAAACATTATCCCTAAAAGGAAACTATTAAAAACATATTTGAACAAAACTCATGTAATCTACCCAGACGAACATCAACAACAAACAAGGTTACACTTACTTTTCCTTAACTAAACCATTGGGCACTCTCCAATCCCAATGTTTACCCCGGGAAGATGTTTGTAGTTATATAGCTCTCAACAAGACTACCTCCCACTAGGCCAAGACCAAGGACAAATATACATTACTAATATGGGGAGACACAAAAGGGCTCCCCACCATAAGAGAAAACTTAAATTTTCCTGAGATAGATTCATGACACTAAGAGGGGGTGGCCTGAACGAACTCCCCATTTCAAGGTGTAGAATTCCATCAGACATTTATAAAATAAGTAATATAAGACTCATAGTGGATCTCCCCACAATAAAAACCAACCATTATAACCCAACAGAATGGTCCAATTCCAAAAAACCAAAAAATTTAAAGATTTGGGATGACTGCAAGATTAGTCAGTAGAGTTTGGGAAACCGTGTGCTAACTGTGGGGATCCTTCTATCTACATGGTTGTTCTAGGCATCATCACTACTAACCATGCGGAGACCATGAAACCAACCTATCTATCTAAAAATCAAAACATTCTCCAAATACATAGTTGAATCAAAAGGAGGAATGTATGAACTCAGGATACAACATGGAAACGAGGTCCTCCCACCACAACCACTAAACAGGAACAACTAGAACAAGATGATGACACTAGAGGTTTAAACTCTTCCTATAATTCATACTGAGGATAAGACTCTGTACAAGTGTTTGAATGTCCCCATGATTTATCCTGACTATGTGCCAGCTTTTCTCCGGGATATTAGTCTAGATCTCAAATGATTGAAGCATCTTCAGCCTTATGGTTAGGCTTTGGAAACCACCTGAACATAACTTCTTCTTCCAGTGATACAAACAACTACACCAAAATCCTTAATAAGGTTACCAAGTCATAACACATTTCAAAATCACTTTACCCAAATACAAAATTTCACTGAAACAAAGTCTTTGAAGATGAAAAAACATCACAACTTATATCTTCAAGTGAGAAGCAACAGAAGGAAAGGACGCATATAAACACCTTCCTCTAAAACATAGGATTAGGGAATTTTTCCAAGGGAGACATACTCCAAACATAAAACAGACTCTCAGAGGATAACACAACCATCACCTTTACCATCAAACAAGCACCTGACATAAAAAATCACCACTGACCAAGACCATTGTGAGTGATAGAAACAATATATAGAATGAGAACTTTTGCCAGGTCTCAAAACAACACACAAGCCCATAGAGTGGCCACAATAGCCTATCATGACCAGATTCCCAAAACATGTTGTTTAATATGAAATCATTCTTAAAATAAACTATGAAGAACCTTGAGTCCCTATTATACACCATTGAGACACTAATCTGCACTAACAACCCCAAACCACCTCCGCCTTCGACAAAACTAGAAACTTACGAAACTAAGTTCTCTTTAAAACAACCACGAGCACTCTCCCACTACAAGATGATCCGAAAATCAATGATAGGAATAGGTGTAGACTCAATCAACAAATATCTATCAAATATTCCTTATTTTGTTAAAAAATAGGATTTTCCATTGGTGAAACAATCCGGGTTGCACTTCAGTTGGGCATTAACCCTTAATAGCGGTGTACCTTATCCAACGAGAGAACCCAAGGACCCAAAAAAGTTAGCACAATGGTCAAATAATTCCTCAAATAATATCCAAACATGTGAAGGTAACCACCATAACGGTGTCCCAAATCATATACCAGAAGTGATTTCAAATCACTCCTTCTACCCTGCTTACAGACCATACAAAAACCAAAATAAGCTTCAAACAGGAGGGGTTCGTGGACTCAAAACTTCCAACAACATCAACATTTTCTAAAACAAAATAATATAAATAATCCCAAACAAATCATCAAGAAATCATGTTTTTCTATAAAAACATTTATTTGAAAGAAAACTGTTCAACGGTAAGTGTATCCACCAATGGTACCCCATGGGCCTCACATATAAATTCTTCTATGCCACATCAGGCACCCTCCTCATATCCGTCCCGGAACTCATCTAGTTGTTCCATAAATCATGTATCATCCCATATAACCCCATGAATGTGGTCACCCATTAAAAAACCAATTGTCAAATCAAACATTCATTCAATTTTTCAAAACCAAAATGGTCAACCAAAACATCCTTTTTTACAAAAAATGCTAACCACGGGTTAAAAATCCCAATTCACATCTTACAAAAATTCTCTGAAAGTTATAACCATTTAGATGAGAAATCACTTTCAAGTTATTCACATCAATTTCCAAACATCTCATCCCATGAAGACACCCTTTGATGGTTTATAACCCACTTTTCAAAACACCTTTTCAAAACTAACTTTAATATGGTTCGTGCATTCAAAAGAGGTGTAAGAACACCATTTTCCGTTTCCAAACAATTCAGAAAATTGTGTTCCACCATTTAATAAATAAAACCATTACCTATTTATTTTTAAATAATTTCACAAAAATATTATTCTTTTTAAAACCAAGTCATTTTAAAACCAAAGAACAAATACATCACACCTATATAACAAAAAAAAATTTGAGAGGAAAATAGTTACAAGTGGTGACATGGAAATATGGTTTGGGGCCATATTCCAATCACTTCACCATAATAGAGGATGTTCTATGGAATATCCCCAGATCCAAATTTCTTGCCCGGCCCAATGATCTCACTTATACCATTAACCCAACTCTCTTTTCATTTCCCCTAATCATCATCAAACCCTGAAAAAAAGGACTTTAATAAATCTCGTCTTCCCCTAGAAACATTAATCCCCTCATGGGGTTTGGTGGTTAGGGGCACTACCCATAACTAGAATAACATGTTCCGACAATCCTTACTCAGGACTATCCCATGTATTCCCAAAATAGGTTGACCTAATGAGTTTCCATGTACCTCCTCAGATACCATTATGCCATGAACCAAATCTGGTCACCATAGAAACCCATGTGAAACCCATCCCATGTTAATGACCAAAGGGAATTCTGAATCCCCACGGCCTGAAAAAAGTGAATGGGTGTCATAAAATAAGAATTGGGAATTATTTAGCTGATTTTATAAACATAAAACAACAACCGACTATAATAAAATGAATCTGTATTTTTCAAACCAAACATCATTTTACAAAAATTTATAAATGAATTATATAGTTTAAAACAATTAAAAAATCTATAACAAAGGTAAAAACCCCAAAAGAAACCACCCATAAACCCTCATGTCAAGGGGCACCACCCTCAAGCCATCTCCACAAGACTTCACCACCAAGGACCTACTAGAAACCCAAACCACTGGCACTAAAAACTCTAAACAACCTATGAAAACAAAGATAAATAAGTGAACTTACCCCAAAGTGTGTAATTTGGGTGTGAGACAATGATAAGAAGGATAACACCACTAAGAGATTCCATGGGATTAACTTTCAATGATAAATACCTTGTAAGTTTTCATAAACATGAAATGATAGTTAAAATTTATAAAATATGGAACATAAAAATTAAAACAATCTTCATGTGGGAAATCATTAAAAATAAAAATTTTTAAAAAAAATGTAAATACAACAGAATACTCAAGCTAGACATAACATATTCCTATGGTAAGGAAAATGTAAATAATGAGCACAAGTAAAATAAAATAACCCCCAAGAAGTTGCTCGTAGTGGGTCCCAAGTACCTCATATCTCAGTGAGAGTAACCATGACAATATCTATTCTCGTGCACAAGCCACTAGTAGAGAACATACCCAAAACCAAGTGATTCTCAATCATATTTTTCATAGTTTAGTTAGGGATGTAAGTGTTACTCTTGCTACGTGAAACTAATTCCCAACCCCATGGAATAACCATCATACTAGTAAACATCCACCCACCTATATACCAGGTCTTCCCCTCATACTCAATCAAGATACAAAAGTTATGAAAAATACATTGCACTTGAAAATATCATTTCTAGATCTCAACTTCACCAAACAAACCACAAGTGCATCACAAAATTGACAAAATACATTTTTCCATTCAAATGCATTTTGAAATCATACTTACAGCCAAAATAGCCCACCACACTTTTCATATTTTTTAAGACTTCCTCAAATCCATTAATAAATTTTATAAAACCATTCGAAGAAATTATAACTCACATAACAGCCCACTCAAATAGCATATAATAACCATATCATCAAAAAAATTCATTTTTCACTACACACTTACACAAAAGATCCCAAAAACATGTTTCACATATCTCTTTTCATTTCATAAAACATATCATCACTTTAAAAAACATTCTAAAAAAATATTTGACATATTAAATAACCACCTTACATATAAAAAACCATATTAGGTGAACACACCCATAAAATAGTACATATAGACCCTTTTTCCCACATTGTTTAACCAAATAAAACATTCAAATTTTTGAAAAAACAAACCGAAGGGGTGTAACTATGATTAACTCAAAAAACCCATTTAAAATACCTTGTTCAATTATAAAATCATAGAAATACCAATACATAACTTAATTGGAATCCCAAAAAACGTATATTAAAATACATCCAAGTGTTATAAAAATTTATCAATTAACACCTCAAAATATTCACATGAAAATCACATGTTTTTCAAAAATCACTTCCAAGAAGTACACCATGGTTTTTCACCTTGAACTCATTCAAAAACCCCATTTCAAGGCCCACATGACACTAAGGAATTAAAAAACTAGAAATTTCATCCCCTTTAAACTCCAATAAGTAACTTTAATGTGTTATAAAATACACCCAAACATTACCTCAAGAGTCGGCCATGAAAATTACCCAATTTTAATCCATAATGATACTATAAAATTAATCCCTCAAGAAAATCCATAAAAAACGGTTTTCACACCATAATCAGCATATGAAGGACAATAAAACTAGAAAATAAAGCAATCTAAATCCTCAGAAATTGCATACACATGGAACCAACTACCTTTTGAGTCAAAACCCTTGAATCTTGGTGTGAAAACTCAACCGCACCTTCGTTTCACCATAAGGAAGTGAATATAAACACTAAACCATACGATTTTACCAAAAAATACACCAAATCAAACCCAAAGTATGAACCCTAACTTCTGTACACCCTAAAAATTTATGAATGAGGGAGGAAACCCTAAGGATAAGGAAGGAAATGAAGAGAGAGAAACATACCCAAACAAATCATGAAGAAAACGACCCAAATAAACCAGTATCTCAATTTCAATACAACCATAAATGAATATAAGGTTTGAATAAGGATGAGGAGGTTGTTTAGGAACTATAATGGGTGAAAAGTAGTTAAAATAAATAGAGTAAAGAAATGATCAATTTACCTCTTCAAATATTGGGGATTTGTGAAGTCCAGATATATTTCACTCGCATTAGCAATTTAATTGAGCTCCAAATTAGGGGAGGAGAGAATTGGATCATGCCTTAGGTAAGTGGGCTCAGATGTGAATTGGAATCACTGAAAAAACATAAACATGGAATTTGAGATGAAATAATAAAAAAAACAATTTAATGCTGGAAATGGGCTTTCGGGATGGCCCAACACCAAAATAAAAAACCAAAATCCATCATTATTATGGATTCATATATGTTTCAAATGGATATGTTGATTTTAATAAACCTGGGTATTCTAATTGGGAAGTGGAATGGGTGTAAAATGTTAAAAAACATAGGCATTATAAAATAAGAAATATTTATTTTTAAATCTGGAAATGGGCTCATAGTTTGACACAAATATTGAAAACCAAAAATTTCCTCTAAAATGCTTGGAAAACCCCCTAACTAATAAATCAAATAAATTAAATGAAAAATTAATTTAAAATAATTCATGTATATAACATTAAATATAAGTAATCATGATACAATGTAAAATTTGGGTCTTTAATAATAGGGAGCTCATGTATATCAACATTGGTTTTGGAAAAAATATTATTATTGAATTAATATTTTCACATTTAGAGACCCTAGTGGATCCCCAATACCATTACCTTTTTTAGTGACACCTACCAATGGTGATCATCTTCTCACCCACATTTTCTATTAGTGAATGAAAATATCATTCCTGAGAGTGGTATTCTTGGTAACTCATCATGGTGAATATGTGACAGTATGACATTATCATTGGGATAATATGGTTACCAATAGTCCTAGTTTGGATAATTACTATCATTAAAGGGAGTTATATATCATAGAGAATTATTCTGTGTTCACCATTACTGGTTAGTGTGTCCTTTTTGTATAATTTAAAATTCCAACCCTTAGGAATATTCAACTAATTAAAAAATAGTTTTTGTTCATGTATCTTTATGTCTTTCATACATTAAACGAATTATTTCAATTAATTTTGGAGGAGTACATACATGTTTTTCTTGAGGAAGTATAACGGTTTACACATTATCATGATATCAATTAAATTATTGAATCACATAATGGGACTAAATTAATTTCTTTTACAATATAATAGATTTCTATAACCAAGCACATGGAGTTGACTGTAAAACTAGAAGACCCTTTGGATAAGTGGCTGATTAGGCCTAGTTTAACCCACTAGGAAGCTATCATTATTTTTTCCATGAAACTAGATGTTTTTTAATGGATTTTTATTTACTATTTCCATATAAACCAAATATTAGTGAAGAAAAAATTCCCTCTCTCAAGGAATAGTGAAAAAATTGAATTGTTAAATAGTATTATTTAGATCATAATGATTGAATTCATGTCCAGGTATCATCATCTTTGGATTCATGAGTATGGTATTTAGAAAAATGGATTTATTATGGTTAAGGACCCAACAAGTTCTAAGAAATTTCATTCTGAGTAAAAAACTACCAAGGTTCATGGGACTCATAAATGATATATATGAGCAATTCAGGGATCAATTTATGCCGATTTCCAATAATAACATCTTGATCTATTCACCATTATATGTTCATCATTATAATATTTTAAGGATGTTTTTTTCATTCTTTGAGAGCACAATTTATTCAGTAAACATTTGAAGTAAAATTTATAGAATCATGATGAAACTTTCATAGGTTATGTCATCTTAGGGGATGGAGTAGTAGTATAACCCAAGAATATTATTATTATAATATATTGTTAATTGATGTTATTAATATCTTCCTGACTTATTATATACTCCCATGACTAATTTTATTTGAAATGTGCATAATTTGAGTGAAATATTAATGTTTTAATACCAAGTATAAATTTTTAGCATTTTTAGAGGAAGTTCAATTGAGTAAGTTTACTAGTATATTTATAACACTACCCTTATATATCCATATTGTGAGGTTATAGTTTTTTAGGATTTCTTATTCAATTTCCCAGATATCATTAGAAAGAGTCATTGGCCAATTATGCCATTTGAAGGGTCATATAGACCGGACAATAAGGCCCAAAAAATCTGTGGCAAATTGTCTCATACATGAAGATTGAATTATTGGGATGAATCCAGAAATGAAAACTCTTTATATCTTTTCTAAAGTTAGGGAAAAAATGTAAGGATTCTTGTATAAAAATTTTAATGCCCAAATCCAAATACTTGAGGGCCAACTGATTCATTTAAACATATCCCACAATTCTTGACTGGAAATAAAATTAGTACAGTATTCATGAAATATCTCACAATGTAATATTCAAATCAAGATAAGATATTGTAGTTTGAAATAGGAGATATAGGCATACAACATTGTTGAGTAATGTTTTTGGATTTGAAGGAATATTACTTTTTTATAAACCTAATCACATTTTGTCTTTTTAAAAGTATGGATTGGAATGGATTTTTTATCTTTGTTAAATCAATCGGACATAACATTGGTTCCATAAGTCTAAATGACTCCAAATTTTGAGATACATCAGCCAACATTATTAGGTACAACTTTGGAAGAAGAGGGTATCTCGAGATTTGGATATCATAATAGCCAAATTGGTGATGCAATTGGAGGGAATGATTGGGAATGAAAATAGTCCACTTACATGGGATATACAAACATCCCCATCCTCTCCATCAAAGGAGTTGGAATTTTGAGAAGAGAGGTTCCCATACTGGCATGACCAAAGACTTGAAAAGGGTATGTGAGGACCTTCCATAATCATGTTTTCAATTGAGATACCCTACCTCCTGTCTTTGTTTCCTTTTAATTTTGTGTTCTTCATTATTGTAATCATGTAATCCTTTTTTGTAATTTTGTTTTAATGAATGTTTCTTCTTCAATATATCTTATTCACATCCACATTTTTGTAGTATAATATTTATGTTCTTAAAATAGATTAATTATAGTTGAATCCACTTCCCATATTTTCCTTTCTCATTCAATCAAAAGTTCTTTTTTAATTATCATCATCGTTTGTGTATGTGTTCTATGCACCACTATTTTCATACCACTTTATTTTTCTTATCTTCTCAATTTATCATCGTATTCATTGTAACCATATTAATAAAAATTTCAATGGATGAGTAAATCTATCATTGGGGCGAGTTATAATTTACGTATTTTATGTTATTGAGTGTATATTTTTTATGAATATTCTTCAAATTAACATTATGTGTGTTGGATTTAACAAGTCATGGATTAATGACTTGTTTTGTTTAACCTGTGGTTTCCATGGATTATTGGAACCCTAAATACACTACCATCAATAATATATGATTGAGATTAGAACCCTATGTTAAGATAGAGCTTCAATTAAAACCTTAACACTTTAGAATTCCAATCAACGTTATCTTGTGATGTGGGTGTTAATAAAAATACAATATAAAGAAAATCTTGAGGGTATCACAAGATTAAATCTCTAATAATGAACACCCCACAATAATTATCAATTATTTAAATCAATATATATTAATAAATCATTATAAGAGCTCTGCAAACAACCCCCCAATCTGAATATAATGAATTAAATAGAATACAATATAAAAAATTATCATCGCTGAAGATTCGACCCGAGTGCTTCTATACACATTAGTAGAGAATCAAAACATTGACCAGTTGATAGGAGAAAATCGGCCCGACTTTCTAATGGTGTCGTTTCTGGGGATGTAGCAATTAAATAGTCTTTATTTTCATGTTATTGTAAAAAAACAAAATGAAAACCCCACCTTCTGCTAAAAATCATAATCTTAAAAAAACACAAAGAAAACCTCATATTCCTCTTTCTCCCAACATCTCTCTGAATGCCTCGTAGCCTCCCAAACAATCCATTTGATTTGTTTGATAGTAAAATTGTTCGAACACTTCACCAAATTAGGGATGAACATAAGAGATAATCATCTCATTCATGAACCAATTTTTGTCCAACCAATTGAATTAGAAATTTCCAATCCTAGGGAAAAAACACTTAAAAAACTTCATGCCCCTGATATGAAGTAAGATCCTCTTGGTATACAATACCCAAACAAATAGGCATACTTCAAACTCAAATAATTTTTGATTAATCTTCTACCTCATTACCACGGGCTATTCAGTGAGAATAAATATGTATAATCTATCGACATTTCCACTATAAAGAGTTCTAAAATCCTATTATTCTAGGAAGACCATTCCTAATAATAGTGAGAACCAAAATTTATGTCCATGCTTGCATCTTATACAGGTTATTTGGTGCCCAACTATCCACATTTAGTATTTATCAATACATGAAATACCCATTAGAAAATCAATCTGTATTCTCTATCTATGCTTCATAAAGTCTCCCCGAGAGTGTCTTGAATCCCAATCCATCATGTTCTTCTTGTTCTACTAATATAGGAGTTTGTGAAGATAACATCATCATTAACCAATTCATTAATGGAGAAGTTGATGTTGACATTAAAAACACAAACCCCATTGATCTAAAGGATCTTGAAAACTTTTTGGAATCCCATATCACTTCTCGACTCCATTTCTCCAACTTGGATGGTAATGGGGGAAACAAACAAGCATGTTCATTTTTTGATTCAAAAATAATTATCCAACATTCATCATTTCCTATCCATGATTTGGAAAACTCTATTCTTTTTGAGGTGAACCCTCAACAAATGTGTTTATATTGTTTCGATGGTTGTGATGTTTGTGATATTTGTTCCCTAATTAATAAACTGATCACTAGTGAGGTTGAAATTGACCATTATTTGGAGAAAAATTTTGATATAAAGGATATTGAAAAATTTATGTAGTTTTATGACTCCACTGATCCTCATAACTCTACATCATTAAGTGATGAAATACATGATTCAAAATCAAATGATATCTCGTATTCCAGTTTCATGTCATCTAAACCTTAAATAAATGAACCATCTGAATTGAAGCATCTACCTAAATTTCTGATCATAGAAAACTAGATATTTTGGAAAACATCCTTCCTCAAGTTTAAAACCAAAGGGAGGATAACCATATTCTCTTTCAACCCCAATTTTATTGCAAGAACAAAATCAAGGAAGGGGGAAATTATCCAAAGAACAATCATTCATCCCAAAGGGGTAGTATTTTTGGAAGCACAATGGAGTTGTGAAAATGCAGTGTCCAGCATTGGATTATGGGTAGTCCACTGCAACTATCATGTTGTAGACAAATAAATATATTACTTCTCTTGAGTCAACCCATGTTATATTTTAGTTTTTTGAAATTTTAATTTCTTTTTAGTTCTTCATTAGATGAATAATGATATTACTTTTTTAGGTTACATCCCACAATCCTGGAACCACATTGACTTCCATCATATCCCAAACTTCTGAAGTTGACCCACCATTAGATAGATATGGCATCCCACCAAAACAGAACTAAGAGGAACCTATTTCCATATAACATCTCTCCATCTATCTCTTTCTCTATTCCTCTCTCATTTTCATTTTTTACCACCTTCCTCATTACATGTTTTTATTTAATATTTCTCTTTTGTGTGTCTGTGTTTTTATAAAAAAAATAAAAATACTAAAAAATAAATTTAAAAAATATATATGAAAAATAAAGAGCCATACTAACTCACCTTCCAATTTTCAAATTTTTTCCAACCATTTTGGGGAGTCCAAAGAAATGGTTTCATCTCAAAATTTTGTTTTTTCATTATATATTTGGATAATGAATATTATGTCAATACCAAAAAATTATGAATTCTAAATTATTGATTTGGAAAATTATTTTCCTCAACTATGAAAACTAATATTATCCTTCAATCCAAGGCCAACTATGGCCATATTTTCCAAATGTGTATTTTTAGACCGTTTTTTGTGTCTTGAGATTGTGGACCTTCATACTAAATTTCATATGTTGGTGTGAATTAAGATGATAGAGGCATTTTCTGAACAACATGAGAAACACAATACCCAAATAGCCTACCATTTACTTAACATTAATCCTCTTTTTGAAAGCCCCTTTAAGCCTATGAAAACATTTTCTTTGATAACCACATTACAATAACAATACTTTATCCTACCAAATATCTACAGGGATTAAAATTTCATTATTTATTTAAATTTATGTGTGTGGGAGTGGTTTTCATTTTTTTGGGGCCCTTTTATTGGTTTTCAATGTGTAATCATAAGCCTGAGGGAAAGCATCCATTTTAGTGAGGGGGTGAGGTTGTCATTCATTTATTTTTGGGTAATGTAATATACTTTCATTTCGGTAATTTTGTAAATGTTTTGGAAAAATGTTCAAAAAAATAACCCCAAAAAATAAAATAAAAAGAAATTAAATTTTCTTGTGTCTTGGTAGGTCTAAAATCACTATTACTCAACCTTTTTTCTTATTATAACTATTACAATTAGTTTCATGAGGAGATCAATAGTGGGTTGGGATATGATTTTGAGATCTTTTTCAAGTTCAAATCTTAAAAAAAATTTAAAAGAAAAGAATAAACGAATACTTATGTCATTTGGAGAAGTTTTGTGTTTTGTTAATATTTCATCTTCTCATCCCCTTCAAATTTTCTTCCTATATTTTGTCTTTCATCAAACAATCATTACCCCTATAGATATTTGTTTATATTTCCATCCATGATTCATTTAAAAAAAATGCATTACTTTTTCCATGTAAGTATTTTACCCAATTTTTTCTATAATTTGCTTATAATCATCCTACTGTCCTATGGCCATAGAAAACCCCTAAAAAGACATCTTGATTTTTGAGAACATTAGGAAGGGAGTGGAAGGTGAGAGATCTTAAAAACTCTAATATTTTCACTTTTGGTTGGTGATTTAGTGATGCTCCATTAATTATTTTTATCATCATCAGAGAAGATTATATAGTGTGCCACCATTTTCCATTTCTAAATTTGAGCAAGAAAAAAATGAATTTTTTCTGGAACATTGTTTCTGTAACAAATTGTGGTGGAATTCAATATGGATTAATGATATTGTCTAATCCTCCCCTGATAGGGGAAAAAAAATTTAATATTTTTTGGTGAGTGAAAATGATTTTGTCATGTTTTTATATTTTTTGCACATGAGAACAAGCACTAGACATTATGCGGGGGAGTTATCATGTTCTTGGGAGAAAGAATCCATTTTAGTGTGGGGGAGAGGTTGTAATTCAGTGAGTTTTGGGGAATGTAATGTAAATTCATTTATAAAATTTTGTATATGTTACTGACAAGTTTTCCAAAAGAATACTCAAAAAAAATAAAAAGAAAATAAATTAAAATGGTTTATGTCTTTGGAAGGTCAAAATCACTCTTCCTCAAACTTTGACCTTGTTTTAACTATTACAATTAGTTTTGTGAGTAGATCAATCAGGGTTCTGGAAAAGTGTGTGAGATCTTTTTCAAGTTCAATATTCAAAATAAGAAAAAAAAAGAACACTTCTGTCATTGGGAGAAGTTTTGTGTGTTGTGAATATTTCATCTTTCATCCCCTAAAAACTTTCTTCCTCTCTTGTGACTTTCATCAAACAATCATTCCCCTGAATATAGGTGTTATTAATTCCTTCCATGTTTCATTTAAAAAAAATATGAATTTCTTTGTCTGTTTAAGTATTTTACCCCATTTCATATCTTTTGTATATCATCTTCCTACCTTTTTATAGCCACACAAAATCCACTAAAATACCTATTGATTTTTGAGAACATTAGGATAGGGAGTGGAAGCTGAGATCTCATACAAAATCTAAGATTTTCACTTTTGGTTGCTGAATGATTAAATCTCTATAAATAAATTTTATCATCTTGAGAGAAGTAAGTTTTGTGTGCCACTATTTTCCATTGCTAATTTTTAGAATTAAAAAAATGAATTGATTTCATAGTGTTGTATATGTAACCACTTCTGGTGGAATTCAATATGGATGAGTGATATTTTCTAATGCTCCCCTGTTTGGGGACACTAAAATTTTAATATTGTTTGGTGAGTGAAAATGATTTTTTCATGTTTTTATATTTGTTTCCAATGATTACATGCACACGAATAAGTGTGGGGGAGTTGATTTTATTAATATTTTCGTAACTTATTATACACTCCCGTTATTGATTTTATATGAAATGAGCATAAATTGTGTGAAATATTTATTTTTTAATACTAAGTATAATTATTGAGAATTTTTAAAAGTAGTATAATTGAGATAGTTTACTATTTTTATAGATCTCACCCTACTGACCTAAATTGTGTGGTTCCTATTTTTTAGGGTTTCTTATTCAATATTCAACATATCATTAGAAGGAATTATTGAACAATTATGCCATTTGAAGGGTCATGTGGACCACACAATAAGTCCCATAGAATCTGTGAAGAAACATGCCCATCAATGAAGAATGAATTACTGGGATCAATATAGAAGTTAAAATTCACTCATTATCCTCATATGTTTTTGGGATAGTATAAGGAGCCATGGATAAAAATTTCAAAGCTAAAATCCAAACACATGGGCCCCAACTAATTCATTTAAACATATCCCACCATTAATGCATGAAATTAAAGCAGTACAGTATTCATGACATATCTAATGATTTAATAACCAAATCAAGCTGTGATATTTCAGTGTGAAAGAGTAGATATAGATGGATCAATTTATTAATAATGTGTTCACGTTTGAAGGCATATTCCATTTGATAAACCCATTCACATTTTGGCCTAATAAAAAGTATGGATTGAAATGGATAGTTTGACTTGGTTTAATCAAACTACTATAACATTTCCCCCATATACCCAAATGACTCCAAATTTTGAGAGAAGTCAGAAAAAATTATTTTATAGAACATTGGAGAAGAGGCTATCTCGAGATTCGACTCTCTTAATTGCCAAATTGGTGATGAAAGTGGAGGGACAGATTGGGAATGCAAATAGTCCACTTACTTGGGATATAAATACATCCCCCTCCTCTCCTTCAAATGAGTGGGAATTTTCAGAATAGAGGAGAACATATTGGAATCACCAATGCCTTTCCAAGGGATTATTATGACCTTTCATACTCATGTATTTACATGAGATACCTTTCCTCCTCTCTTTGATTCCTTTTACTTTTGTGTTCCTCATTATTGTAATCTTGTATGTATTTTTTTTAATTTTGTTTTAATGCATGTTTCTTCTTCAATATATCTTATTCTCATCCACCTTCTATAGTTTAATATTGATGTTCTTAAAATATTTTAAATATATTTTAATTTCCTTCCCTTCTTTTTCTTTCTTATTCAATCTAATGGTCGTTTTTAATTATCATCATCCTTTGTGTGTGTGTTCGATGCACCACTCTTTTCCTCTCCCTTTATTTTTCTTATCTTATTAATTTATCATCCCAATAATTATAACCATATTACTAATCATTTCAATGGATGTGTAAATCTATCATTGGGGTGAGTTATAATTTATGGATGTTAATTGATTCAGAGTATCTTCTCGATTAATATTCATTAAATTATCATTGTGTATGTTGGACTGAACATGTCATAGATTAATGAATTGTTTTTTTAACGTGTAGTTTCCATTGATAAATGGAATTATAAATACACTACCACCAACAAGCTATTATTGAGTTTAAAACCTTCAGTTTTTTAGGGATTTGAATAAAGCATTAACACTTAGAAATTCTAATTATCGTAATCTTGTGAAGTGGGTGTTAATTTAAATGCAATATAAAGAAAATCATTATGATATCACAAGCTTAACTCCCTAATAATGAACTCATCATAATGATTATCAATTTTTAAAATCAATCTATATAAATCAATTATTTCGTAAGCTCTACAAACAAACTCGCCAACTAGAATATAATCTAAAAATAACAATCAACTATTAAAAATTATCATCACTAAGGATTCGACCTGAGTGATGCTATACACATTAGCAGAGAATCAGAACATTGACCAGTCGATAGGTGACAATTGGCCATGCATTCAGAATCATCTTTAAAATATATTTCTAGATTTAAATTTTATTATAATAAATTGATATTATTGGACATTCATTGAATAATTATATATTATTGTGACTCTCATTACCACCCTTTCATGAATGGGACAACCAATTTTCTATCTAATATTTTTCAATGATATAATGGAGTGAAAAAGAATGTTATCTAGAACTCATAGAAGCTGATATCAAGAGAATGGATCTGATTAAGTGGTTTTTAGCCATATTTATATGTACTACTGGCTGTTAGTTATAGTATATACATGTTGTGATTTATTATGGTTGAAAAAAATTAATACCTGATGAGTTTATCATTTCCACCAATGACTTATATATGGTAGAATTAGTTTTTTCTCTTTATATATAGAGACAATAGCTTACCAATGTGTTATTTTTGAATTATATGTATCAAAGCATCGGTAGGTATATATTCTCCAAACAAGATCTCAACATCATGTAGATTAAATGAATATATTTCCTATAGGAGTTTGAATTTGAGATAATCTATACTCGTTGGAAGGGATACATGGTGGTCCATTCTATTCAAAGGAAGTATCTAGTTCTATTATTTTAGGAGTTGATTGAGTAGTTATCCTTGATATTGTTTTTCTTTATTTATAAAAGGATTAATTTTTTACCTTTGGTCATTTTTGGTAGTCCCCACACATCTTCATTGATTGATTATGGTATAATAGAGAAGCATAGGTTGCATGTTTTTATATTACTAGATATTTTCATTCAAGCACACAGATGGTTCTTTAAAGGTGAGGAGAATGTCATCATATTTTATTAGAAGACAGTCATACATGTTGTGCTTTTTGAGGAGGTTCTAAGTTACATTTACACCTTCCCCTTGGTTGTATTAAAAAAGATATATCTAGATCTCAAGAATTACTTTTGGAGACAGTGTGTGAAGATAATTATTGTAGTGTTTTTTTAATTTCCTCACTTATTAATGGATGAGGGTTAATTTAAGATTATAGTAGAACCATTGACTTTATATTCTCGAAATGTGAACTTACATAAATATTTATCAGTAATTGACATCCTTATCAATAAAACCCCATTACTGTGATATTCAGAGGAAGATTCTAGATTGTTTTCGACGGTCCATGGATAAGCTTGGGTTGTTATGTTAACACTGTTTGAGGATGAGGACTCAGATGGGAACTTCTGTTTTAATTTGTTCATATATTTGATGATGATGAAAGTAGTGATGAAGGGGTCTTCACACACTGATTCTTCTCAGATTTTTGAGCATCCTTCAGTTATTTTCATGAAGTCATGTATTTTATACTAGTTGTTTTTTTTGGTGCTATATGGATGTTGTTTGATTGATTAATGATGTTGATCCTCTGATCTGTGACAGTTTCTGACCAAATATCCATTTTATTCACCATGAATTTTTAATTTGGGTCTTTTCTTCTTATGCGGTTGTTTTAAGAGTGATTTAAATGAATTTAATTCCATTCAGAATTGGTCTCCTTGGTTCTATTTCCACTTGGGATGAATATTTTTTTACGGCACTAAAATTCCTTGTTGTTTTTGGATGTGGCTAAGAATTGTTTATGTTATCATTGTGATTTAACCTCAAAAATGGTATGGGTGTAATTAAACCCTTCATTAATCCATTATTTTCTACCTTTGATGGATAAATGTGTACTTTTCCATTTACAAGTGCACTTTTTTTTGTATGATTTTTCCCTACATCAAGTTAACATTGTTGTGAGTCCATTTCATGCTTTGCCTTTTGGGTGGCTTGAAATGGGGAATGGTGTTAGGGAACCATTCATATATCTCTCCTCTGCATTTTTATGATGATTGGAGATGCTCTTCACATCATTATGTTTCTAGAAATGTGAAACATCTAGTTTGTGGGGGTGATGCATCATTTGGATTGATCTCACTATAGTGCTGTCTAGAGAGGGGGGAGATGAGGATTTTTAGGGGCTTGCGTTAATATTCGATTCCTCTAGACCATCATATGTAGTAAAATTGTTTATCATTTTTTTTCAAGGCATTTTTTCATTATTTGTAATGGGTTCCCTCTTTTTAAATTCTATACAGGTTCTCTCATTTTTAATTCATTAAATTGGGTTAAATCCACAACCTCTAAAAAAATTATTAGAAGCTTTAATCCTTATGATATAGAAATATCATAGTATTTGATTATAAATGTGCATTAATGATTGGGATATCTAGTAGGAACATCATTATATTGTGTCTCTTAATCTCTCTTATACTTCATTAGAGAAGATAATATATCATAGGTTCAGTATTTCTCCATATTATTTAGCACATATAATCTTTAGATAATAGTTATTTTATTCATAATTTATTTATCTTTTCAAATTCCCCTTCTCCCACTCTTATTTAAATCTTCAGTATGTCACTTCGATATCATTTACATAGTGTAAATAAAAAACTCTTCAATATGATCACATAAATTACTATAAGTTTTTTTATTTAGAATGCATTTAATATTTATGAAATATATTGTATTATAAAAAATTATTTTCTCTCATAATTGGTAACATGTAGTGTCTCTTTCATGAAATGATAGAATTTCTAATGAGAATAATTTTTTTGATATTTTAAATTATGAATTGTGGATCATTTTTTGAGGATTAATACATTTTATTATCTTTTTGTAGTTCAATTTTTAATATTCATGGAATAACATTATTGAATTACATTATCCAATACAATACTCTCCAATACTCACCATGGTGGGGCCTCTCCATGTGGCATTACTACATCTCAGTATAAAAAAGAATCATTTGTTCATTTTAGATCCTCAAAATAATTTATGGTTGGAACTTATTCTCCTTGAGAAATATCCAAATTACTTTATTTGTATATAATCACCGAAACCAATTTATTGAATCACATATTAATCAGAAAATATTGATGATGTTAAATGTTTTAAATTAAATCAATCATCATCGTATTAACTATTACAAAATAACACCATTTTCTAAAAACTGATGAAAATTTTATAACATTTATCATACATATTTCAGTGAAGTGATTTAAGTAATTTTCATGTTTTTATTCGGGTAGAATCATAATCATGATTTAAGATGATTCATAACATATTTTTCATGCTAAAAAAATAAAACACATAACTATAATTTTTTTTACATTCTACACATTATTGTTTTATCATTGAATAAAAGACATTAATATTTTCAAAAACATTATATATCAAATTGAAAACCTATGGAATTTTTAAAATTATTAGAATAAGAGAATATTATTTGTCTCATTATTATTGAACAGTTCGCTAATTTATCAAAATTTTAAAACCATTTCCTATAAACTAGATATTCCTTGTGTATTTTATTATAGTTTCACTTCTTTTCTAATGTTTTCATGAATTCCAAAATATTTTTTATTCCTTAATGGTTATTAAATATCATAATGTAAATTTTTACATCTATATTATCCAATAAATTTTAGAATATATCATATATACTCATTTAAGTGTATTATGTATCGTAGTGTAAGAAATTCATCTATTTTACTAGATTTCAATATTTATGAAATATATTATTATTTCCAATATTAACTGATGCACGCCTGTCATAGGGAGTGGAAAAACAATTATTTCTTAAGTTAAAATGTAGTAATGTGGTTGACCAAGAATTTCTCCCGAAGAGGAGTGCACACAAAACAGGTTGTCACTTTAAAACGGGGGTAAAAATGTTGTGAAAGGAAATTTGAAATTCAAATGATTTAAAAACTATGAAATTAAAAGGGTGATTAGGTCAGGGTCGGTTTCTTAATTATAATTCTATCATTTTTAAATTTAATTCAAACCTCTTATTCTTAGTTGATTAAAGTGAGTTTCCACAATCGTTTCCTCTCACTTCCTTGAAGAAATTATTATTGTGAGAGAAAACCTTACCAAGATCTTGGTTTGGCCAACTCTCCTTCCATGTGTAAAATAGTTGTATTGAATTTCCTTAATTTAAATGGGCAATACCCAATCGGGTTTTGTTTATCATAAACAATCAAGAACATTCACTACACCTTTTACACGTACTGACGATCGTCGATTACTTCACCACTAATTCCTGGTTTATTCCATCGTATATAAACCAGAAATTAGTGGAGGGAGATATTGATTATTTTTCCAAGGCAAAAATAAATAAAGGAATTAATATTCAAGAACAATCAAACATGATAATATAATCAGCTATAAGAAATTGAAAACAACTTTGAAGGAGAAAGAAATTTATTCAATTGCGTCCAAGAACTCAAGCATTACAATGTAGAAAACCAACCCTTCCCCAATCACTCCAAAAGTTTACCCCATCATGGTAAGGGTAATCGAGTTGAATGGATAATAATAAGGCATTAAAATACTATGAAAAATAATATAAATAAAAGATAAAACCGGAAATATCTTCTTCTTGGTGTCCCGGAAGGAATGGGATGGAGAATGGATGCTTTGAGAGGGTGGAGCTCTCCTCCTTTTATATCCAGAATGTTTCCCCCGAATGTCGACGCATTGTATCCCCATTAAATTTCATATTCACGCATTGAGACCTTCTTTAATGTTGTTCATAATTCCTTTGGCCATGTTCCCACAAAATATCAGCGAATTTGGACATTTATTCCGAGAGTTATGGCCATTTTACTATGAGACTTTATTCTGTCCAGTCAGACACTCCAAAACAAAATCCTCCGTATTAGAGTGATTTAATGACCCCATAAACGGCCAATTCACACGGTTCTTCCTTATTATAAGATGATCCAAAACTCCTTGCTCGTCCACCCACCGCATTTCACAAGCTTTGGGCACACAGTGGATGAGTTATGGATCCCACATCAAAACTAGGAAGAACTGAAAACAGTTTTCTTGAGCCAACTTGTGAGCTTCTTTTGAGATTACATATGGACGATTCAGATTTTAGTCCAAATATAGTAAATTAAGCCATGGATGTTTAGAATCTGGAAATAAAAGAATTTATCAATTTGGATCAGTGTTGAAAATGTAATGTCTAAACTACCGAAATAATTTAAAACCATTAAAAATCAAAAATGGTCAATTTTTACTATTCAGCTCCAAATAGCACCATTATCAAAAAATGAAACAATTCATCTTAGAGGAACAATTTTTTGGGTTTAAAACAATGATATTCAATATAAATTAATTGAAAATATTTTATCTTTCAATTCCCCCACACTTAGAACTTGGACTCCTGGACAAGTAAAAATCAAATCAAATGAAATAAAAAACACATATCAATGAGATCAATAAAATCAATTTCAAGAAACAAAAAGATATGATGCCTCATAAAAAACTGTTATTTCAAGTTGTTCATTTACGATTTTAAAATATTTCCACTTAATTTCTTATCCCATGCACACAAAACACCTACCTCACATGAATTTTCTCTCATTTCACAAATGTAAAGGCTGAACAAGGCTTTTCTCATCCAAACTCACACAAGAGTCACCATAGGTTTGATAAATTCCTACTTCTCCACCCGATGTGAGTCAAGGACATGTGTTTCTCATGAGGACTTTTTAGGGTTGTTTTGTGGCTTCTGGTTGGTAGGATTTAGATGTTAAAAGTTCTGAAGCCGAAAAAGGAAAGCTTGGCTCTTATTGAAGAAAAATTGCAAGATTCTAATTTTCACTCAAATATAGTCTCCTTTACTTCCCATTTCTTGAAAATATGCTCCATCGTCATTCAATCAGCTCAGCAGAAAACATTTCAATCTTTTGAAACATGGTTTTTTTTTAAATCTCCAGATAGTCACAACTTTCTTTTTACATTGGAAGCTCCAGAAAGGCACAACTTCTCTTGTCATAAAAGCTCCAGAAAAGGCAGAGCTTTAAACATAATAATTTTTCAGCATCACACACATCTATTCCACAATTTATTTTCCAACCAAATTATAACCAAATGAGGTAGTACACCACAAGACATCTTCCCCCACACTTAAGTTCAACTAGATCATGCACTTTTACTTCAAGAGCAGGTATGATAGGGAAAATTGGCTTGTAATGTGGCTAACCTAACAGAAAATTCATGGCTACTAGGGGCTACAACAAAGGATAAATTTAAAGGTGGGACATAATGAAAAGGATTATTTTGAAATGGGGGATTCAAACAAAATAAATGCCTCAATCATTTTAAACACTCGTACCCCAACACTAATGTTTCGAAAGGAATAAATCGAATTCTCGTTAAAGCAATCATGGTCTGGTTCTCTCAAGAAATGAGGTGAACGAAAAGAATATGAAAAAATGGTTCAGAAGCCTCACAGGAAAGTGATTTCAAAAATATAGATAGTGAAATATGGCATGGGATTCAAAAATCATTGTACTTTTCATGAAATTCCAAAAAAATTGAACTTGAAACAAATTCATTTCAGCATTCATTTATACTCAGTTTCATGAAATATATTGGTTCACTCATTTACATGGGTTTCAAAAATGGTATTGATAATCTTTTCAGCCCAAAAGTTTCTGAAACACACCAAAAAATGAAAAATAAACACACAAAAATTTTAAAACACACAATTTTTTAAATTAATTTTTTTTTGAAAACAAACATCAAATAAAAATCCTATACTATAAAGGTTCCCTCCCCCACACTTAACTGATGCAGTGCCCTCGATGCATTCAATTGGATTTAACATGTAAGTAGATTTACGATTGAATCAAAATAGCAGGAAAGTGTGAAAGAGAGGTACAACCTGACTTATTAGCAATGCAACTTTGATTTTGACTCCTAAATGTTGCTCTTTGAAAACCTAAAAAAAGTAAAAAACATAACATATGAAATTTTTTAAAATAAATGAAAAAAAAATTGAATAAGAAAAAAAGGATAAATCTTGGTATAATCCCCCAAGTGGGCCCTGGGTTTTGACTGCCTCCAGAGGGGCAGTTCTAATAAGTTATCCCCAATCTGATGGTGGGTGAGGTTTCTTGCTCATGATCCAACAAAAACTTTTCTTTCAGGATAAACTTCTTCTTTCTTCTTGAGGACTCCATCAATAAAATTCACCAAGTCCAACCTCATTGTAATGAGATAAAACATGCATGGTGGGGGTAGGACAATGAATGAGTCCTCCTATTTCTTGGGTTCCGCATGAAAAACATCTTCTTTATTCTCCAGTGGTTGCTGAAGGTATGATACATCTGTGGAAAAATAAAATGGAATGTCATAGATTAATTCTATTTGAAAAAAATTAAAGCATGAAGAATCAATATCAAATTCTTCCCTTTCAAATCAAGAAGATTTTGTCGCATTTTCCTCTAGAAACACAACTTTGATACTCTCATGTACTCCCTCCATTAAATGTTCAATAGGATTGGGGAGCTTCAGATGTTCCTCTTCGGATTCATATTCTCCCTCCAAGGAAATACAAGTGTTGGATGAATCTGAAAAATTAAAACAAGGGGAGGTAATAATCAATTTAGTTTCAACAAAATCAAAAGATAATGAGTTTATAAAAAGATTAACTCCCTGAGCTTGTTTGTATTTAATTTCTTCTTCAATGGGAGGTGGATCTTGGAGTTGAATTTCCCGAGATAGAGGTAGGTAGTCATACTCCTCTATCTTCTCTTCAAATTCCACTGCTTGGTTGGTTTCATCCTTCAATGTTTCCGAATCAATGACATTATGAGGAATAGTTGGATTAATAAGTTCCTCACACTCATTCCAGAAGTTATCCATATCTTTTTGATCTCCCATATGCATTTAAATAGCTAAATCTTCTTCATAAATCTCCTCCAAAATTGAATGTGATGGGATAAATGGATCTTATTTTAAATTCATCAAGTCCTCCATGGGTTCTTCAACCTGAAAGATTTGTGGGGATACTTATTTCATCAATTTTTCTGGTTCTGGTTCTTGTTCTCTCTCCATTTGTTGATCCTGGGTTGCATGTACTTGTTCCACTATCCACTATATTGAAGTCTCTATGTTTTGAACTATTTGACTTATTCTTTAAAATTGGGCTTCAATATCCTTGTGAACTTCTTCTTCTTGGGGTTGTACTTTGATTATGTCTTGATAAAATTCCATAAAAGACTCCTGAAGTTCAATTAATTCTCTGGCCAATCCCTCCAACACTGGGTATTCGAGGTTCTCTTTAAGGTTTTCAATGAGATCCTTGAATTCATCCTCTGTGATGATTTGGATTCGAGATCCCCGAATTTGTTTAACCAAGAAAGAAACTTTATACTCTACAGACCAAGGTGATTCAATAATTTGTTCTCGCACTGGTGGGTAATTGTTCCATGAATTAAAGAAATAATCACTTGAAAACAACATGGAAAAATATTTTTTTTTTAATTTTTTTAAAATTGAAAAAAAGTCAAATATTTACAATTAATTTGTAGCACTACCACCTTGGAAACAACGCCAAGTTTGATGCACGCCTGTCATAGGGCATGGAAAAACAATTATTTCATATGTTAAAATGTAGTAACGTGGTTGACCTAGAATTTCTCACGAAGAGGAGTGCACACAAAACGGGTTGTCACTTTAAAACGGGGGTAAAAATGTTGTGAAAGGTAATTTGAAATTCAAATGATTGAAAAACTATGAAATTAAAAGGGTGATTAGGTCGGGGTCGGTTTCCTAATTATAATTCTATCCTTGTTCAATCTAATTCAAAACTCTTCTTCTTAGTTGATTAAAGTGATTTTCCACAATCGTTTCCTCCCACTTCCTTGGTGAAATTATTATTGTGAGAAAAAACCATACCAAGATCATGGTTTGGTCAACTCTCTTTCCATGTGTAAAATAGTTGTATTGAATATCCTTAATTTAAATGGGAAATACCCGATCGGGTTTTTTATCCCAAATAATCAAGAACATTCACTACACCTTTTACACGTACAGACGATCGTCGAGTACTTCACCACTAATTCCTGGTTTATTCCATCGTATATAAACCAGAAATTAGTGGAGGGAGATATTGATTATTTTACCGAGGAAAAAATAAATAATGGAATTAATATTCAAGAATGATCGAAAATGATAATAAAATCATCTATATGAAATTGAAAACAACTTTGAGGAAGAAAGAAATTTATTCAATTGCGTCCAAGAACTCAAGCATTACAATGTAGAAAACCAACCCTTCCCCAATCACTCCCAAAGTTTATCCCACCATGGTATGGGTAATCGAGTTGAATGGGGAAGAAGAAGGCATTAAAAAACTATGAAAAAGAAAATAAATAAAAGATAAAACCGAAAATATCTTCTTCTTGGTGTCCTGGAAGGAATGGGATGGAGAATGGATGCTTTGAGAGGGTGGAGCTCTCCTCCTTTTATATCCAGAATGTTTCCCATGAATGTCGACGCATTGTAGCCCCATTAAGTGACATCTTCACGTGTTGAGCCCTACTTAAATGTTGTTCATAATTTCTTTCGTCATGTTCCATCAAAATCTCATCGGATTTGGACATGTATTCCGAGGGTTATGGCCGTTTTACTATGAGCATTTATTCTGACCAGTCAGACTCTCCAAAACAAAATCCTCCGGATTAGGGTGATTTAATGACCCCATAAACGGCCAATTCACACGGTTCTTACTTCATAAAAGATGCTCCAAAACTCCTTGCGCGTCCACCCACCGCATTTCACAAGATTTGGGCCCACAATGGATGAGTTATAGATCCCACATCAAAACTAGGCAGAACTGAAAACAGTTTTCTTGAGCCAACATGTGATCTTCTTTTGAGATTTTATATGGCCGATTCAGATTTTTGTCCAAATATAGTAAATGAATCCCTTGATGTATAGAATCTGTAAAAGAAATAATTTAGCAATTTGGATGAGTGTAGATAATGTTATGTCCAAACTATCGAAATAATTTAAAACTGTTAAAAATCCAAAATGGCCAATTTTTACTATTCAGCTCAAAATAACACCATTATAAAAAAATGAAACAATTCATTTTAGAGGAACAATTTTGTGGGTTTAAACCAATGATATTCAATATAAATTAATTGAAAATATTTGATCTATCAATTCCCCCACACATAGCACTTGGACTCCTGGACAAGTAAAAATCAAATCAAATCAAATCCAAAACACATAACAATGTGATCAATCGAATCAATTTCAAGAAAAAAAAGATATCATGACTCATCAAAAACTGTTATTTCATGTTTTCAATTTACGATTTTAATATATTTCCACTTAATTTCTTATCCCATGCACACAAAACACCTACCTCACATGAATTTTCTCTCATCTCACAAATGTAAAGGCTGAACAAGGCTTTTCTCATCCAAACTCACACAAGAGTCACCACAGGTTTGATAAATTCCTACTTCTCCACCCGATGTGAGTCAAGGACATGTGTTTCTCATGAGGACTTTTCAGGGTTGTTCTGTGGCTTCTGGTTGGTAGAATTTAGATGTTAAATGTTCTGAGGCCGAAAAAGGAAGGCTTGGCTCTTATTGAAGAAAAATTGCAAGATTCTAATTTTCACTCAAACATGGTCTCCTTCACTTCCCATTTCTTGAAAATAAGCTCCATCATCATTCAATCAGCTCAGAAGAAAAAATTTCAATCTTTTCAAAGATGATATTTATTAAAGCTCCAGATAGTCACAACTTTCTTTTTACATTGGAAGCTCTAGAAAGGCACAACTTCTCTTGTCAAAAAAGCTCCAGAAAAGGCACAACTTTAAACAGAATAATTTTTCAGCATCCCACACATCCCTTCCACAATTTATTTTCCAACCAAATTATAACCAAATGAGGTAGTACACCAGAAGACATCTTCCCCCACACTTACGTTCAACTAGATCATGAAATTTTACTTCAAGAGCAGGTATTATAGGGAAAATTGGCTTGTAATGTGGCTATCCTAATAGGAAATTCATGGCTACTAGGGGCTACAATGAAGGATAAATGTAAAGGTGGGATATAATGAAAAGGATTATTTTGAAAAGGGGGATTCAGACCAAATAAATTCCCCAATCATTTAAAACACACGTACCCCATCCCTCTAGTTTTGAAAGGAATAAATCAAATTCTAGTTAACGAAATCATGGTCTGGTTCTCTCAAGAAATGAGGTGAAAGAAAAGAATATGACAAAAATGGTTCAGAAGCCTCACAGGAAAGTGATTTCAAAAATATAGACCGTGAAATATGGCATGGGATTCAAAAATCAATTTACTTTTCATGAAATTCCAAAAAAATGAACATGAAACAAATTCATTTCAGCATTCATTTATCCTCAGTTTCATGAAATAGATTGTTTCACTCATTGAAATGGGTTTCAAAAATGGTATTTATAATCTTTTCAGCTCAAAAGTTTCAGAAACATGCCAAAAATTGAAAAATAAACACACACAAATTTTAAAACAGACAATTTTTTAAATTAATTTTTTTTGAAAACAAACATCAAATAAAAATCCTATACTACAAAGGTTCCCTCCCCCATACTTAACTGATGCAGTGTCCTCGATGCATTCAAGTGGATTTAACATGTAAGTAGATTTCTGATTGAATCACCATAGCAGGAAAGTGTGAAAGAGAGGTATAACCTAACTTATTAGCAATGCAACGTTGAGTTTGACTCCTAAGTGTTGCTCTTTGAAAACCTAAAAAAAGTAAAAAACATAACATAAGAATTTTTTTAAAAGAAATGAAATTAGAAATGAAATAAGAAAAAAAGGATAAATCTTGGTATAATCCCCCAAGTGGGCCTTGGGTTTTGATTGCCTCCAGAGGGGCAGTTCTAATAAGTTATCCCCAATCTGATGGTCGGTGAGATTTCTTGCTCATGAACCAACAAAAACTTTTCTTTCCAGGATGA
The DNA here is from genome assembly GCA_963277665.1 of Viscum album. Taxonomy (NCBI): domain Eukaryota; kingdom Viridiplantae; phylum Streptophyta; class Magnoliopsida; order Santalales; family Viscaceae; genus Viscum; species Viscum album. Next base: position 491,751,711 of record OY728122.1, read on the forward strand.
ACATCTTCCTTTTTCTTGAGGACTCCATCGATAAAATTCACCAAGTCCACCCTCATTGTAATGAGATAAAACATGCATGGTGGGGGTAGGACAATGAATGAGTCCTCTTATTTCTTGGGTTCTGCATGAACTACAACTTCTTTATTCTCCAGTGGTTGCAGAAGGTATGATACATCTGGGGAAAAATAAAATGGAATGTCAAAGTTTAATTCTATTTGAAAAAATTAAAGCATGCATAATCAATATAAAATTCTTCACTTTCAAAGAAAGTATATTGTGTCTCATTTTCCTCCAGAAACAGAACTTTGATCCTCTCATGTACTCCCTCCATTAAATGTTCAATAGGTTTGGGGAGCTCCAAATGTTCATCTTCAGATGCATATTCTCCCTCCAAGGAAATACAAGTGTTGGATGAATCTGAAAAATTAAAACAAGGGGAGGTAATACTCAATTTAGTTTCAAAAAAATCAAAATAAAATGATTTTATAAAAACATTAACTCCTTGATCATGTTTGGATTTATTTGCTTCTTCAATGGGAGGTGGCTCTTGGAGTTGAATTTCCCTAGAAAGAGATAGGTAGTCAGACTCCTCTATCTTCTCTTCAAATTCCACTTCTTGGTTGGTTTCATCCTTCAATGTTTCCGAATCAATGACATTATGAGGAATAGTTGGATCAAGAAGTTCCTCACACTCAATCCAGATGTTATCCAGATCTTTTGATCTCCCATATGCATTTCAATAACCAAATCTTCTTCATAAATCTCCTCCAAAATTGATTGTGATGGAATAAATGGATCTTATTTTAAATTCATGAAGTCCTCCAGGGGTTCTTCAACCTGAAAGATTTGTGGGGATACTTCATTCATAAATTTTTCTGGTTCTGGTTCTTGTTCTGTCTCCATTTGTTGATCCTGGGATGCATGTACTTGTTCCGCTATCCACTGTATTGAAGTCTCTAGGTTTTGAACTGTTTGACTTATTCTTTCAAATTGGGCTTCAATATCCTTGTGAACTTCTTCTTCTTGGTGCCGTACTTTGAATATGTCTTGATAAAATTCCGGAAAATACTCCTGAAGTTCAATTAATTCTCTGGCCAATCCCTCCAACACTGGGTATTCGAGGTTCTCTTTAAGGTTTTCAATGAGATCCTTGAATTCATCCTCTGTGATGATTTGGATTCAAGCTCCCCGAATTTGTTTAACCAAGAAAAGAAACTTTATACTCTAAAGACCAAGGTGATTCAATAATTGGTTCTCTCACTGGTGGGTAATTGTTCCATGAATTAAATAATTAATCACTTGAAAACAACATGGAGAAATATATATTTTTTAATTTTTTTTAAAATTGAAAAAAAGTCAAATATTTACAATTAAATTGTGGCACTACCTCCCTGGCAACGACGCCATGTTTGATGCAAGCCTGTCTTAGGGCATGGGAAAAAAATTATTTCCTAAGTTAAAATGTAGTAATGTGGTTGACCTAGAATGTCTCCTGAAGAGGAGTGCACACAAAACGGGTTGTCACTTTAAAACGGGGGTAAAAATGTTGTGAAATGAAATTTGAAATTCAAATGAATGAAAAACAATGAAATTAAAAGGGTGATTAGGTCGGGGTCGGTTTCCTAATTATAATGCTATCCTTGTTCTATTTAATTCAAACCACTTATTCTTAGTTGATTAAGGTGAGTTTCCACAATCATTTCCTCTCACTTCCTTGGTGAAATTATTATTGTGATAGAAAACCTTACAAAGATCTTGGTTTGGTCAACTCTACTTCCATGTGTAAAATAGTTGTATTGAATATCCTTAATTTAAATGTGAAATACCCGATTGGGTTTTGTTTATCCCAAACAATCAAGAACATTCACTACACCTTTTACACGTACTGACGATCGTCGAGTACTTCACCACTAATTCCTGGATTATTTCATCGTATATAAACCTGAAATTAGTGGAGGGAGATATTGATTATTTTACCAAGGCAAAAATAAATAACGGAATTAATATTCAATAAATATCGAACACGATAATAAAATCTGCTATAAGAAATTGAAAACAACTCTGAAGAAGAAAGAAATTTATTCAATTGCGTCCAAGAACTCAAGCATTACAATGTAGAAAACCAACCCTTCCCCAATAACTCCAAAAGTTTACCCCACCATGGTAAGGGTAATCAAGTTGAATGAGGAAGAAGAAGACATTAAAAAACTATGAAAAAGAAAATAAATAAAAGATAAAACCGAAAATATCTTCTTCTTGGTGTCCCGGAAGGAATGGGATGAAGAATGGATGCTTTGAGAGGGTGGATCTCTCCTCCTTTTATATCCAGAATGTTTCCCCCGAATGACGACGCGTTGTAGCCCCATTAAATGACATCTTCACGCATTGATCCCTTCTTTAATGTTGTCCATAATCCATTTGTCCGTGTCCCCTAAAAATCTCATCGGATTTAGACATGTATTCCGAGTGTTATTTCCGTTTCACTATGAGCATTTATTCTGTCCATTCAGACTCTCCAAAACGAAATCCTGCGGATTAGGGTGATTTAATGACCCCATAAATGGCCAATTCACACAGTTCTTCCTTCATAAAAGATTCTCTAAAACTCCTTTCTCGTCCACCCACCACATTTCACAAGCTTTGGGCCCACAGTGGATGAGTTAGGGATCCCACATCAAATCTAGGCAGAACTGAAAATAGTTTTCTTGAGCCAACATGTGAGCTTCTTTTAAGATTCAATATGGCCGATTCATATTTTAGTCCAAATATAGTAAATGAAGCCCTAGATGTGTAGATTCGGGAAAAGAAAGAATTTAGCAATTTGGATCAGTGTATATAGTGTTATGTCCAAACTACCAAAATAATTTAAAACTGTTAAAAATCCAAAATGGCCAATTTTTACTATTCAGCAACAAATAGCACCATTATCAAAAAAATGAAACAATTAATCTTAGAGGAACAATTTTGTGAGTTTAAAACAATGATATTAAATATAAATTAATTGAAAATATTTTTTCTCTATCAAATCCCCCACACATAGAACATGGACTCCTGGATAAGTAAAAATCAAATCAAATCAAATCCAAAACACATATCAATGAGATCAATCAAATAAATTTCACAAAACAAAAAGATATCATGACTCATCAAAAACTGTTATTTCAAGTTCTCCATTTAGGATTTTAATATAATTCCACTTCATTTCTTATCCCATGCACACAAAACACTTACCTCACATGAATTTTCTCTAATCTCACAAATGTAAAGGCTGAACAAGGTTTTTCTCATCCAAACTCACACAAGAGTCACCATAGGTTTGATAAATTCCTACTTCTCCACCCGATGTTAGTCAAGGACATGTGTTTCTCATGAGGACTTTTCAGGGTTGTTATGTGGCTTCTGGTTGGTAGGATTTAGATGTTAAAAGTTTTGAGGCCGAAAAAGGAAGGCTTGGCTGTTATTGAAGCAAAATTGCAATATTCTAATTTTCACTCAAATATGGTCTCCTTCACTTCCCATTTCTTGAAAATAGGATCCATCATCATTCAATCAGCTCAGCAGCAAACATTTCCATCTTTTCAAACATGATTTTTTTAAAGCTCCATATAGTCACAACTTTCTATTTACATTGGAAGCTCCAGAAAGGCACAACTTCTCTTATCATAAAAGCTCTAGAAAAGGAACAGCTTTAAACTGAATAATTTTTCAGCATCACACACATCTCTTCCATAATTTATTTTCCAACCAAATTATAACCAAATGAGGTATTACACCACAAGATATCTTCTCCCACACTTAAGTTCAACTAGATCATGCAATTTTACTTCAAGAGCAGGTATGATAGGGAAAATTGGCTTGTAATGTGGCTAACCTAATAGGTAATTCCTAGCTACTAGGGGATAAAATGAAGAATAAATGTAAAGGTGGGACATAATGAAAAGGATTATTTTGAAAATGGGTATTGAAACCAAATAAATGCCTCAATCATTTAAAACACACGTACCCCAACCCTCACGTTTAGAAAGGAATAAATCAAATTCTGGTTAAAGCAATCATGGTCGGGTTCTCTCAAGAAATGAAGTGAATGAAAAGAATATGACAAAAATGGTTCAGAAGCCTCACAGGAAAGTGATTTCAAAAATATAGACAGTGAAATATGGCATGGGATTCAAAAATCAGTGTACTTTTCATGAAATTTCAAAAAAAATGAACTTGAAACAAATTCATTTCAGCATTCATTTATGCTTAGTTTCATGAAAGAGATTGGTTCAACCATTGACATGGGTTTCAAAAATGGTATTGATAATCTTTTCAGCTCAAAAGTTTCAGAAACACACCAAAACTTGAAAAATAAACACACAAAAACATTAAAACACACAATTTTTTAAATTAATTTTTTTTTGAAAACAAACATCAAATAAAAATCCGATACTACAAAGGTTCACTCCCCCACACTTAACCGATGTAGTTTCCTCGATGCATTCAAGTGGATTTAACATGTAAGTAGATTTCTGATTGAATCACAACAGCAGGAAAGTGTGAAAGAGAGGTATAACCTGACTTATTAGCAATACAACATTGAGTTTGACTCCTAAGTGTTTCTCTTTGTAAACCTAAAAAAATTAAAAAACATAACATAATAATTTTTTTAAAAGAAATGAAAATAGAAAATGAATAAGAAAAAAAAGGATAAATCTTGGTATAATCCCCCAAGTGGGCCCTGGGTTTTGACTGCCTCCAGAGGGGCAGTTCTAATAAGTTATCCCCAATCTGATGGTGGGTGGGGTTTCTTGCTCATGAACCAACAAAACTTTTCTTTCCAGGATGAACTTCTTCCTTTTTCTTGAGGACTCCATCGATAAAATTCACCATGTCCACCCTCATTGTAATGAGATAAAACATGCATTGTGGGGGTAGGACAATGAATGAGTCCTCCTCTTTCTTGGGTTCCGCATGAACAACATCTTCTTTATTCTCTAGTGGTTGCAGAAGGTATGATACATCTGGGGAAAAATAAAATGGAATGTCAGAGTTTAATTCTATTTGAAAAAAATTAATGCATGATGATTCAATATCAAATTCTTCCCTTTCAAAGAATGTAGATTGTGTCTCATTTTCCTCCAGAAACACAACTTTGATCTTCTCATGTACTCCCTCCATTAAATGTTCAATAGGTTTGGGGAGCTCCAAATGTTCCTCTTCAGATGCATATTCTCCCTCCAAGGAAATACAAGTGTATGATGAATCTGAAAAATTAAAACAAGGGGAGGTAATACTCAATTTAGTTTCAACAAAATCAAAATATAATGAGTTTATAAAAATATTAACTCCATGAGCTTGTTTGGATTTCATTTCATCTTCAATGGGAGGTGGCTCTTGGAGTTAAATTTCCCTAGATAGAGGTAGGTAGTCGGACTCCTCTATCTTCTCTTCAAATTCTACTGCTTGGTTGGTTTCATCCTTCAATGTTTTCGATTCAATGACATAATGAGGAATAGTTGGATCAAGAAGTTCCTCAAACTCACTCCAGAAGTTATCCAGAACTTTTTGATCTCCCATATGTATTTCAATAGCTAAATCTACTTCATAAATCTCCTCCAAAATTGATTGCGATGGGATCAATGAATCTTCTTTTAAATTCATCAAGTCCTCCATGGGTTCTTCAACTTGAATGATTTGTGGGGATACTTATTTCATCAATTTTTCTTGTTCTTGTTCTTGTTCTATCTCCATTTGTTGATCCTGGGATGCATGTACTTGTTCCAAAATCCACTGTATCGACATCTTTAGGTTTTGAACTGTTTGACTTATTCTTTCAAATTGGGCTTCAATATCCTTGTGAACTTCTTCTTCATGGAGACGTACTTTGATTTTGTCTTGATAAAATTCTGGAAAATACTCCTAAAGTTCATTTAATTCTCTGGCCAATCCCTCTAACACTGGGTATTCAAGGATCTCTTTAAGGTTTTCAATGAGATCCTTGAATTCATCCTCTGTGATGATTTTGATTCGAGCTCCCCGAATTTGTTTATCCAAGAAAGAAACTTTATACTCTACAGACCAAGGTGATTCAATAATTGGTTCTCACGTTGGTGGGTAATTTTTCCATGAATTAAGGAAATAATCACATGAAAACAACATGGAATAAGATTTTTCTTTAATTTTTTTAAAATTGAAAAAAAGTGAAATATTTACAATTAAATTGTGGCACTACCTCCTCGGCAATGGCGCCATGTTTGACGCACGCCTGTCGTAGGGCGTGGAAAAACAATTATTTCCAATGTTAAAATGTAGTAATGTGGTTGACCTAGAATGTCTCCCGAAGAGGAGTGCACACAAAATGGGTTGTCACATTAAAACGGGGGTAAAAATGTTGTGAAAAGCAATTTGAAATCCAAATGATTGAAAAACTATGAAATTAAAAGGGTGATTAGGTCAGGTTTGGTTTGCTAATTATAATTCTATCCTTGTTCAATTTAATTCAAACCTCTTCTTTTAGTTGATTAAAGTGAGTTTCCACAATCGTTTCCTCTCACTTCCTTGATGAAATTATTATTGTGAGAGAAAACCTTACCAAGATCTTGGTTTGGTCAACTCTCCTTCCATGTGTAAAATAGTTGTATTGAATATCCTTAATTTAAAAGGTCAATACCCGATCGGGTTTTGTTTATCCCAAAAAATCAAGAACATTCACTACATCTTTTACATGTACTCATGATCGTCGAGTACTTCACCACTAATTCCTGGATTATTCCATCGTATATAAACCAGAAATTAGTGGAGGGAGATATTGATTATTTTTCCAAGGAAAAAATAAATAACAGAATTAATATTCAAGAATGATTGAACTTGATAATAAAATCCGCTATAAGAAATTGAATACAACTTTGAAGAAGAAAGAAATTTATTCAATTGCGTCCAAGAACTCATGCAATACAATGTAGAAAATCAATCCTTCCCCAATCACTCCAAAAGTTTACCCCACCATGGTAAGGGTAATCGAGTTGAATGGGGATGAATAAGGAATTAAAACACAATGAAAAAGAAAATAAATAAAATATAAAACCGAAAATATCTTCTTCTTGGTGTCCCGGAAGGAATGGGATGGAGAATGGATGCTTTGAGAGGGTGCAGCTCTCCTCCTTTTACATCCAGAATGTTTCCCCCGAATGTCGACGCATTGTATCCCCGTTAAATGACATCTTCACACATTTAGCCCTTCTTGAATGTTGTTCATAATGCTTTCGGCCATGTCCCCTAAAAAGCTCAGCATCTTGGGACATGTATTCCGAGATTTATGGCCGTTTTACTATGATAATTTATTCTGTCCAGTCAGACTCTCCAAAACAAAATCCTCCGGATTAGAATGATTTAATGACCCCATAAATGGCCAATTCACACGGTTCTGCCTTCATAAAAGATGCTCCAAAACTCCTTTATCGTCCACCCACCGAATTTCACAATCTTTGGGCCCACAATAGATGAGTTATGGATCCCACATCAAAACTAGGTAGAACTAAAAACAGTTTTCTTGATCCAACTTGTGAGCTTCTTTTGAGATTCCATATGGCCGATTCAGATTTTAGTACAAATATAGTAAATGAATCCCTGGATGTGTTGAATGTGGAAATAAAAGAATAATGCAATTTGGATCAGTGTAGATATTGTTATTGCCAAACTACCGAAATAATTTAAAATTGTTAAAAATCCAAAATGGCCAATTTTAACTATTCAGCTCAAAATAACACCATTATCAAAATAATGAAAAAATTCATCTTAGAGGAACAATTTTTTGTGTTTAAAACAATTATATTCAATATAAATTAATTGAAAATATTTTCTCTATCATTATCCATTAAAAATTAATGTATTTTTGTTTTATATTTTTCAAAAACTAAAAAATATAAAAACTAGCAAATATACAAAACATATTTTCATACAATTTTATCCATCCTCAAAACATGTAAAACTACTAAAACATTATTAGAATATATTGAAATCATATTTAATAATAACTATAATTATTTCAAATCATTAAAAAATATATTATATTTAATTTATTTAGATTTTCATTTACTTCTTCAATCATCATTGGAACATCCTCAAACAACAACCATGTATATTCATTATATAATAACAATTTCACCATGTGAGAATTCATATGAAAGAAATTCCGAACTATATTTATAAATGTATTCAGGGAGATATAATATCAAAAATTAATTAAACTCCATATATTAAAACATCAACTACATTAACAGTCTATTAACATTAAATATCAAGAAATAATAATATCAACTTCAAATTGATTTTTCTAAATGAATATTCCACCTAAAAATACTATAATTGGATTTATTATTTTTAAAAAATATTTAACATATGTATATGTATCTATAATCAAATATCCAGTGGTTTCAAATCATATTTCAATATTTTTCATATTAACATTGATAAAAATACACCAATAAGTTTCAATATATATATGTAATCCATAGTTATATTCCCAACAAAATTGTAAGGAAACATTTCATGGTTACTTCACCCTTACACATCAATAATAATAGTTAATACAAATCCATTAAAACATATTATTCATCAAGAAAATATTACCATAGGTATGGTGACTTTTTACTTATGGATAAAAAATCAACTAAATAACAAGTTGTCTCAATAACCTCCTCTAATTTATTTATTATAAATTATACTATATAAAATGTATATGGATATGATTTAGGAAAAAAACCTATCTTTAAAAAAATCTGAATATGGTTGAAACCCAAAATTCATATATCATGGGTTTCTATTTTAGTTCGTCAAGATGATATAATTTTTAAATACATTATATTGATGTTTTTAAAATGAATTCATGAACTCGAATTAATATAGAGAATAAAAATATATAGTAAAGGAAAAGTTGTTTTTCTATAAAAAATATAAATTTTAATTTCCCATCATCCCTTTAGTTTCATTTTATCAAAATATATTAATTATCACCCTAAAAATAGAATTCATTCCTAAAAAAATAAAATAAAAAGTGGATGTGAATAAAAACCTCGTCAATAACTTCATTTCATTAATATACTATAAAAAAAATCATGAAATGATTGTTTTAGATATTCTTCAAACTCTACCTCATAGGGAATATTCTAGATTCACTTAAATCACTGGTGATGTCATAATTAAATAGGCTTCAGTATGAAAAATTCTACATTACACTATGATGGTGACTCTAATTATGTTTGGCCTTTTTATTTCATTTTGATCAATTTTGTAGTTATCCGCAATAATAATATATCACATTAAATGATATATATATATATATTGAAAAACAATTATATATGGGAATAAGGTGCAACTAATTATCTACTATGTGAGTGGAATGAGGGTGAGATTTTTTCTCAAACAAGTTACTTACTCATTAACTACCGTATTTTTATGTGGACTCTTCATTCTATCATTAAAAATGTTATATGTTTAAATATTGGATATCCTGGATTCCATGATTATTCATACTCTTCTATGTGTGGGTCATTCATCATCTAATAATTCGACAATGCACATGAATAACTTCTTGAAACTTTAATAGACTTAATGATTGATTCGTTCGAGGGTAATATTATTAATAACTTTTTTGAGTCACATATATCATGCTTGTACCTCTCACACAACATGTCACATGATATTGGGTTATCACATTTCAATTATATCTCATGAAATTCATATCATTGATCATACATAATCTAATATTTTATTCTTATTTTATATACACAATTCGGAAATCCAAATGATCATAAAAGGTTTATAAATTTTTCTAGTTTGTTAGATTTTGGACATTATCTCTCATGGTCCTTCAAATTACCAATACTGAAAAAAAATTAATGAGACTCATATTAATCATCAAGAATGTTTTTCATAAAAATAATAATCTTATTTTTTGTATATTATTTAATTTTATATTTTTATAACAATATTTTCTTCCATTTACAATAATACTCTTGTATTTTTTAAAAATCAGCATGGTGTTTCCTTTTTTCCAAAAAAATTAGAATCCTTTTCTCTTTTGTATGATATCCATCTTGGTCATGTTTTGTTTTTAAAAAAATTAATATTTTTCATAATACCCAATTATAAATAACTTTTATTCATCCATGACATCCTATTTTTGGTCATTTTTTTTCTTTTGGAAAATTCTTGGAGTATTTTCATAGGTGTACTTGTCACAACCTAGTATTTTATTTTATAATTTTTAAGACAATAGGTTATGAAAAATAATAGTTCTGTGTTAAAATTGATTTTGAATATTTGTCAATACTTATAATCAAAAATTCTTATTATTTACGGATTTCATATTTACATAAAATTAAAACAAATATTGAATTATTGAATTATTTTCTTTAAAATATTGTTTGATTATTATTTCATGAAAATTGAATTTGAATAACAAAAAATTATTTCAATGGTCATTAAATAATTTTAATGAGTAAATTTATAAATTTCAACATATACATGTTATATTTTTATTATTATGATAAATATAACTAATTTGGTTTCAAAATGACATATATGTATATATTTTTATGAATTAATTATTATGAGTGGATTTTTAAATATATTACAATTATAAATTTTGTTTTATAAAATTATAATTTTATAGTTTATATTATTAATCATTATTATAATAAAATATTTCATTCATAAAATGTAGAAATTATATTTGGAATTATAAATATATAATATTATAAAAATATTTTTCATTACAATGAATTAATAAAAAAATTAATAATAATAATAATAATTAATTAAAAGGTGAAAATGGATTTTGGTCACGGGTTATGGTAGTTGAGAAGATCAAGGGACTCAAGGATGGGAAATAATGTTGATATCGATGGTTCAACTGAGGTACAATCACTAGTGGGTGTTGGAAGCGTCTCGAGCGAAGATCCATGATTCGTCCTCAAGCATGGAAACAACTGAAAAATCTGACCATGGACAATGTAGAAGATCAACAACTGGGGTGTGTGTGTGGATAGTGATCTATTGGTAGGTTTGTGTGGGATTAGGGATCCGATTTAAACTACTAGTTTGATGTTCCTAGATTATATCAATAAGACGATGGTGGACGAATACAGTTTGGATTTTTATTTTCTAGACCTAATGAGAGGTATGATTTTTAACATTTTCTTTGCTTATATGAAATGTTGAATATGTTTATATTTTGGTTGTGTGTCATTTTCATTTTTTCCAATATCTATATCTCATATTTGTCTTATTTGTAGACCAATGTATCTGAATATTTATTTACATAATAGTTTAATTTTTTGACATATTTTATCAAAAATTTCTATCCCATTTTATGGTTTGATCTACTTCGTGTCTTATTCTATCTGAATCATTATTTAGTCTAATTTTTTAAAATCGTTGCAATATTTGTTTGAAATTTTTTCTCACATATTACCCTACTACAAAAAATACAAAATGTATTCTATATCATTAATATATAAATATAAACTATTATCTTAATATACAACATGAAATTTTCCATTGAGGTACATGAATATAAAGAAAATACATCCATGCACAAATATATTGGGGGGGGGGAGAATGTTTTTTATCTGTGAGGGTTTGAGTTTGAAGATGATACACAAATGATTTTCTACATTCCTAAAAAATCACGAAAATTTGGGAATTATATTTTCAATTATGGTTTTCTATTTTCAATTTAGTAATGAGAGAGAGTTCATCAATGTTGTGTTATGTTGGGGGGAATTTTTTATATTTTAGAAGACATGTTTTATTTAATGTTTTGTAAGGGACAACATTTCTAATCAATTTATATACATATTGTTGAATCAAATATTGAACTATAATGGAATCGTTTACTTTGTTTTATTATATAAATATAATATGATATATATATATATATATATATATCTAATATTTCATCCTTTATTGCACTGTAATTCTATAATGAAGCATGCTGATTATTTCATAAAATTAAAACACAATATTGTTTTAATTTTCTATGTATATGTTTTAATTAATTAATTTTTACGGATTATATTCATTTTTATCAATTTATTTCATGAAATTTAATTTTACGTACATAAGAATAATTTTTTTTTTATTTTATACTCACATATATATTTTTCTAGATGAATTTATTACTAAAACTATTATATTTGGGTATTGAAATTTCCATTATTTATAAAAATATGAATATAAAAATAACATTTTTAGTTTGTGATATATATATATATATATATATATGTAATGCTTAATAGATATATATATATATATATATATATATTAGTATTAGTTTTTCTTACTTGTAAGTGATATAATGTTTATGGATGTAATTTATTTATGTATTTAGCGTAAATATATATGTTTATATATATGTACACTAAATAATAAGTGTTAGGATTGTGGTTAAAATAATATTTCCATGTTTCAAGATGTTTTGAGAAAATGGGAATTAATATTATTTTCTGATTTTATAAATAATCTTAAATTATTTATGTATTATTAACCAATAATTATTGGAAAATAAAAATATAAAAAACTCATTGTGTCATATGCATGTTATACGCAAACCATGATTATGGTAATACATCAATGATTCCTACAAGAAACATCTCGAATTAATGTATATATATATATATTCATAGGCATTTAATAAATTTTATATTTATAGAAATGTCATTAAATAAGATAGTTAGAGCATCATTAATGTAATTTTATAAAAATTGATTATAAATATTATTCCTTGTAAATATGAAAAGTCAAGGGTTATGGAATTGGTGGTGACATGTATAATAAAAAAAATTCAATGAATAATTATACTAATTCAATTTTTTGAGTGCACATTTAATATTTGTTTATGCATATAATTTAGAAACTCGAGTGAAATAATTTATATATGAAAAGAAAGATTGAATTTTTTTTAGAAAATATGGCACTTGAAAGTGGTAAATATAAATTTTTATGAGGCAGTGAACCAATCATTTGTTATGTTGGTAGTCCCATGATGGAATTAATCATTTAATGTGTCCTTTGAATATTGTTTTTAAGGATATTGCATATTTTTAGCATGAAATAATTGATTATGTATAAGAAAAATTTCAATGTATGTATTTTTTAAGATGATATTGTATTTTTTAGCCATAATAATTTCCAAAGTTATTATAAAAAAGGATTTTCTCAATGAATTTTCTAATTTATCTTGAAATAGATATTTGAAAATGTATTTAACAATGGATTTTAAACACCTAAATAGGGATATTTAATGCTCACCCATTAATTTAATTTATTTTCTATAGGTCTAGTAGAGTTTCTAGTGGTGTCCAATTTGATTAAAGATTTATCACACAAAATATTTTATTTGATCTTATTTTATTTTTTTATTATGGTATGTTATGTATCTAATTGTCCAGAATATAGACCTATTAATGTTTTTATTATGTAAATTATTTTTTAAATTTTATTTCAGTTTATTTTATTAAAAAATAAACAACATTTACATGTGTTGAGTCCTGTACCTTAGGCTAATGAATTATATTGTGTATTAGAGAGATGTTCTAGACAAATTTTGAGACTAGACGTTGTTGATTCTATATGTTTAATGGTTCAATGGTTTTTTAATTTTAAAGATAAAAATTCAAAAATCCTTTTAGTTTGTTGAAATGAATTGAGATGACACAATTTTGTTCAGGGGGGAACATTGTTACACCCAGGTATTTTTTATAATTTTAAATACATTATGGTATGAAAAATAATAAATAAATGTTTTATTTAATTTGATTATATATTAATAATTATAAACAAAAATATTTATTATTTATAGGTTTAAATTTTATTTTAAATTAAAATAAAATATTGGATTATAAAATTATTTTCTTCAAAATAATATCTGATTATTATTTTATAAAAAGATAATTTCAACAATAAACTAATATTTCAACGGTTATTTAATATTCGGAATTTGTAAATTTCAAAATAAAAATATTGAAATGTACAATTATAATTATCTTGACAATCCTTACTAATTTTGTTATTAAAATAACATATATATATATATATTTATATTTATTAGTTTTGAATTGTGTTTTATGAGTGTATTTATATAATTATTATTATAATTTTTTTTAAAATAAAATTTTCCAGTTTAAATTATAATTTATGACTATAAAAACAATATTATGATTATAAATTGTAGAAATTATTTTTGAAATTATATATATATTTAAATATAATATTATGATACTTTTGTGTGTTAAAATGTATTAATAAAAAATTAAAAACAATAATAATAATTGATTAAAATGTGAAAAAGGATTTTGGTGATGGGTTTCCTTAGTGAAGAAGATAAAGTTACTCTTGTATGCACAATAGAGACAATGTCTAGGATTCAACCGAAATATGATCACCAGTTAGTGAAGGATGATATTGGGGAACAGAGTAGGGATTTGGCACCAAGAATGGATTTGAAAGGAAAACCTAACCATGATCGATGTAGAAGACCGACTTTCGGTGCTTGAGGACCGTGATCTATTGACAGGTCTGTGTGGGAGTAGGGTTCAGAATTCAACCATCAGGTTGATGTTTTGATCTCAAATTGAGCTTACGATGTTGGAAGAATGTAATTAGGGTTTTGATTTTCCATTCCAAGTGCTAGGTGGGATTTTATTCTTAGTTTTTGCATCTCAGTGAGGTTCAATATATTTAGATTTTATTTGTGCATCATTTTAATTTTTTTCAATTTCTATATCTTTTATTTAAATTAGTCTGTGGATAGTTGGATCTAAATATTTATTTTCATATTTTTGTATTTTTTTTGTTTCATTCATTGCAAATTGATATCTAATTTTTTCTTTGTTCATCTCATTGTAATATTTTATCAAAATTTTTATTTGGTCTTTTTTTAAATTGTTGGTGTATGTGTTTGATTTAGTTTCTAATGGGGAACCATATTTCAGAAACTATAAAATAAATTTTATATCACTACTATATACATATACACTAACTAATTACTCTTCAAGATAACATTTTCTTGAGAGGATATGTCTATAAAGACTGTACATTAGTGGACAAATATATTTTTTTTTGGGGTAAGAAATTTTTATATATATGAGGATTTAAGATGGAGGATGAAGTACATATGATTTTCCTCTTTCCTACATAATCATGTAATGGTGAAAATTATATTTTCAATTATTTTTTTGTTTTAAAATTTATTAATGAGATATAATTTATCAATGTTTTTTCTTCTATAGTGATTTATTTTTATTTTACAAGTCATTATTTTTTGGTTGGGTTTGGCACTATATTCCTAATCACTCTATTTAAAGATTTATGTGTCAAATATGGAAATATAAGGGAACCATTCACTTAGATATGTTGTTTTAATAACACACACACACACACACATATATATATATATATATTTCAAATATTTCTTCCCTTATTCTTCTGAAATTCATGTATGGCCGCAGAATTATTATTTCATTAAATTATAACACAATATGGTTTTAAGTTTGTAAGGTGTCACATTGTTTAATTAATTAATTTTTAGGGTGTATATTAGTTTTCTTCAAAGTATTTTGGTACAATTATTTTTATTTACTTAATCATGTTTTATTTATTGTATATGAAATTCTATTTATTGTTTGTGAATTTATTAATAAAACTATTAAAATTGGGTCTTTCAAATACCATTTTTGGTAAAAATATAAATCTATATATTAAAATTTCAATTTATTATTTTAATATATATGAAATTATCTACATATATATATATATATAAACGTAATGTAATATTAATTTACCATACTCATAATATTTATTATATTTATCTATGAAATTTCATTATATATTTATTGTACGTATATATGTTAATATATATATAAACTAAATACTATGTGTCAGGATTGTGTATGAAATAATATTTCCATGTTCCATGTTATTTAGAGCATATGGGAGTAAGAATTATTTTTAGAGTTTATAACTAATATTAATCAAATTATTTTTTACATTCCAAAAATTATTTAAAAATAAGAATATCATAAATTCCCCATGACATATACATGTCATACCAAATCATGATTATGTCCATATATCTAGGATTCATCATGACACTTCATGCATTAATGTATTAGAACGTATATATATACATATATATAAATATATATATTAAAAAGAATTTAATAAATGTTTCATTTACCATATCTTTTTTCAAAAGGATATTTATGGGATCATGACTATAATTTTAAGAACATGGATGATAGATATTATTCCACATCAATATGTAATGTCCAGTGTGAGTTATTTGGTGGTTCCATGTCTAAAAAGATATATTCCGTGAAAAATTACATTTATAACAATTGGTGTGTGCACATTTAATACTTTTTAGGTTTAAAAATTAAAAACACTAGTGACGGAATTCATATTTGTAACAAAATATATAAATGTTTTTATAAAATATTGATCCCCAAAATTGTAAATATTTAAGGTTTTTGGGGAGTGAAACCATCATTCACTATTTGGGTAGGCCCAATATAGCCTTTAAGGTTTCTTGTGACCTCGAAATTGTTTTTTCTCCAAGAACGTGCATTCTGTTTTTAGAAAAACCCTATATTATGTTTAATCAATATTGGAACTTATGTATTTTCTAAAATGATCTTATATTTTTAAGACATAACTAATTTCAAATGATATATCAAATGATATTTCAAAAAGGGAACATCTAAATGTATTTTCTAATGTTTATTCAAAAGAATATTTTAAATTGGTTTTATCAAATGTTTTAAACCCCTTGTTTCGCATATTTAATGATCATCCCTTGTTTTAATTTAATTTCTACATGTTTAGGGGAGTATTTGGTGGCATCCGATTTTATTTAGGAGTTAGCACAAAAAGACTATTATTTTATTTTATTTTATTTTTGCACAGTCATAAGTCTTATATCTAATTCTCTATAACCTAGACCAGTAAAAGTTACTGGTATGTAATTGAAATTTTGTATTTTGTTTTAGTTTCTTTTATATAAAAAATCCACCATAATTATATGTGTTGAGTCCTGTAGCTTGGGATCAGGGCGTTATAATACCTCTTATCAGTGACCACTTTTCATAAAATTTCCAATAATTTCCTCAATAATTAATATTTTTAGAGATGAATAGTTTATTCCAATACCATTATAAAACTTTAAAAAATATATCATTTATCTTTCGTGTTGTAGTATTTCGTTCAAATATATATTGACATATTATACCAACAATCGATAGCCTTGTACCGTAACCTATCACAAAACCATTAGTATCCCACAAAACATGTTTTTTATCCTGAAAAAATGGTTTGAAAATTTGATTTATTATATTTTTGAAAACATCATTATTAATTTGGTGATAAAGAAAAAATCATTATTCATTTGGATTTTAATTAATTTAATGTATCATAATTTTTCTAGATTTTCATATAAACAAATATTTATTAAAGAATAATAATAAGGATAAATAAATTTTATAAAATAAACTATATATTTCTACTTGTGAATGAAATAGGTTTATTATGGAATGATTAAAGATAGTTAATACTTGTTTTAGATACCAATAAGTAGATAATTTGATCAGTTGATTTCCATAATATTCATGTTATTAAATATAAATTTATATTGTATCACATGATGATTGATCTTCTACCTGGTATCTATATGATAATCACCTAAGGGAACCTGTCACACAAAAAGTACAAGGTAGTACCCCACAATGATGATAACCTTAATGTTATATGGAAGTATTATTATTGATATATGTTATAGTTTACTGAATTCATCTGATACGACATTGATGATGAAGACTATATGGGTAAAAAGGCTTATAAAGAAACATTGATGGTTTTCATAGCCCTTATAATGATGATGATGGTGATGATTATTATTATTATTTATACCTACCATTTCGAATAATGTTTCTCTCTTTTATCAAAACAATTGATACAAGATTATAAAATTCACCCATAAATAATAAAAAAACTATTGACACGTTAATCATTCATAACTGATAAATTATAAAAAAATTTAAGACAAATAACTTCACACCATTCATTATTACTCACTATGCATGAAGTACATTCCTAAAAATTATAAAAACTATATGGGAGATAATATATATAAAATAATAAAAATTTCATTACTATTTAATATTCTAGATAGACATTAACATCAAGTCTCACCCATTACCAAATGAATCCTATTATATAGAATATCAGTAAGAAAGGAAAAATCATTATGAAAAATATATAATATGAAATAAAAATTTTGTATTGTGAAGTGAGTGTGGAATGAATGAATGATTTAGTAAATCTATAAATAGAAATTAAATAATGATTTTATAAAAAGGGATCATTCAAATTTGTTCATTGAAAATATAGTGATCGAAAATATGATCATTGTTTATATATCCAATAGGTATACTGAATTTTTGAATTGATTGGTCGTGAACATAAACTAAGATATGTCACAATTAAATTAAAATACAATACCATAATATTGTAAATATATAGTTTTTGATTGTATATAATAATTTGTAATATTATTATCAAAATATAATATTTTTATTATAAATAACATAAAATAAATATATCAAGATCAAAGAATTATTAAAAAAATCGATAATATAAATAATTAAAATATAAATGTATTTATGAATTCCTATTTAATATAATAGTAATATTCCTTTGATCAAAGAACTATTTTACCAATTATTAAAAATTTTATGCCAACATATTAAATATAAAACCATAATGATAATTTATATGAAATAAATAATTAACATATATAAATTTTAAATTAATATGAAATAATATTAAGAGCTCTTAGTGTTTAAAAACATCATTTTTCAATAGAAGTTGTTTTTAGTAATATTTTTTATTTTAATTTATATAATAAAATTTGAAAATATTGAATTTTAATTAGATTAATATAATATAATTTTTTTATTTATCATTTCAATATAATGGAAAGTTAAATTTTTTATAGTTTTGAAAAACTGTATTTTTATGTGAATAGTTCAAAATACTATTACGAAAAATAAAATAAAATTTCTAAAATTATAAGAATATAATAATTAATTATGATATTATGAAACTTCTTTCTCAGAATGGTTATTTATTTTATTATTTTATTTAGCATTATTTTAATGTTGGGTGTTAATTTATAAAACCATAATTCATAATCTAAAATTTATGTCATATTTTTCCTAAATTATTTTTTTAAAATTGTACATTTAGTATTTCATTTTTTTATCAAATTCAAAAATCGAATAAAAATATTGACATAAATTTCTTAATAATTTAGACTAAATTATATAATATGGGACTTTTTTCATGAAGGGTAAATTACTGAGGTAAAATTTTGTTACCATGGGAAGAACAAAATTGTAAAAATAAGAATCCTAAGACGTAAAGTGAAAAACATGTGAGAAATTGTTTTCAATGAGTGGTTTAGGTACGTATTGAGCATATCTACTGTCTAATATACTATTTAAAAATTTTAGGGCTACTTTTCATGACTGTGACTATCTATAAATGATTTTTTCCATTATTTACCAAAACAACACTCCTTTTAACATATAAAAGGGGTTCTTTCTTCCGCACTTACCATCACACTAAAAATAACTTATTGTTGTCCTGAGTAAATGAAAATATATCCTAAATGAAAATATCCTCCTTGAGGATGTTATGGTCTCATCAAAATACCATCCTTTAATAGTTTAAGCCACTTCACAATGTTGATAATCCAATAAGTGTGGTATAACTTCCAAATGTATCTCTCTCTTTTCATTATACATATATGAATTTGTCCTTTAAGAAATTTCTTTTCTCCATATCAAAATTATATCATCAATATAATTATTTTAATGGTATATATTTAATAATTATTGTATAATCATTAACCACCCTTTAGGTTTTCACTATGAAAATCAAAAATTATATTTGTGTATGTGAGAATAACCACCACCAAAAAACATCAGGATTTTTACATAACCACCACACATGCCTAGTAATAATGTGAATTTGAAAAATAATTATCATATTTTTAAAATATTTCATATTGTTAGTAGTTAAATTATATTTTTTTCTAATTTATAGAGAATGAAATAGTTTACCATGCATACATATGGACTACAACCTACATGAGTTAACTGATTATCATTTTTATTTTCATCACTGTCTCACAAGGATGGTCATAAGTATGATATTAATGGATTAAATAATTTTTATTATATCCTTAATTATTTTTTTTGAAAAATTAGACAACCTATTAGCCCTTTGATGGGAAAATGATTATCATTAATTAAATTGTTTAAAATTAACTTTCTATGTGGAATTTTTTTAATTAAAATTCTATAATATTTTTATATCAATTTATTATTGTTAGGAGAAATTTAAAATAATGATAAACCACACTAATAGACACTAAATTATATCATTATCATATTTTCTTAAAGACATATCAACTAAATGTCCTCCTAATCTGGAATAATCTGGGAATGTTCATTGTTCGATATTCTTAACAACCAATAAGAAAAATGATATGAAATTATACAATGGATGTTTATGAAATAATTATTATAGATATAATATGGTATAAAAAAATAAATTGTAGTTTTTATAGAAAAAATCATTATTTATTTAACTGAATAATTATGAAAGCACCATTTTCATTTGAATATAAGTGAAAAAGATTATTGTCAATTTTATATTCCCCGATAAAGACTAAAGTACTCAAGATAGAAAATTGAAAATCAATAAATAATAAAAATTCATAAATTCTAGTTACATTAATGAAATTTTTATGATTAAATTTAGAATTATAATCCATAACAACGCCACTATAAAGAAACCTGTATTTGGTGATTAATATTCCCTGAACATGATATAAACAATTGGTAATAAATTACTATTATAAATATGTTGTATAATTATAAATTAATATTATAAATTTTTCTGTAAATTAAAAAAGTTTTGAAATATGTTATTATGGTATTTATATATAATATAAAATATCTTATAGTGTATTTGACCATGGATTGAAACATATCAAGGGATTATTTCTCACAAATTTAATTTCTATGTCTTATTTATTAATGTGAACTATGATACAACTAATATAATGTGATTAATAAAAAATTATTTTATTTTAACCTATTAAACTGTTTTAAATATATATTCCATGTACATTCTTTAAACATCCATAGATTTAAAAGTTATCCAGATTTGGTTTGGTTCTAATATAAATTTTACCCAAACCATATGTGTTTCATTAAAAATATTATTATGAAAACAAGATTGATTTTGCGTTATAATAAATCAAGATAATTTTTATCCTATTAAAACAACTCATCATTTATTTTATATTAATGTTGTTTTATATGATTTCTTTATACTTCATTTCTCTATGATTCATATTTTACCCAATGTGTTTCATATAAGTGAAACAATCCTAATATAATATTCTATGACATTAACCTCTTTTTTCAATGAACTAATTAATTAGATTCATTTTAAAATGTTATTCCATATACCTCTATAACTGATTATAGTCATTTTCTTATAATTTATATTCATCATTAAAATTTAATGAAATTTAAATATTTTTTATAGAGGTTGTATTCATAAAAAATATTAAAATAATAACTTTTTTTTATTTTTTTCATGTGAACATCTATTTTGACCATGTTTTTATTTTGTTAAGATAATTATATTATAATAATTAACTTTCTTATAAAGTAAAATATTAATATTTTTTTGGTTAAAAATTTATCTATAACAAGTTTTCAAAAAGTTAATAGATTTTCGTATTACAAAATAGATTTCTCCTAATGAAGCACAATGTATGATCCTAAATTTTCTAAAAATTTCCTTACATTGTGAATAAACTATTTACATTACTTTGGTTGAATGATGTTCCCCATGACTCAACACTTTGACTTATTTGATAAAATTATTAACATAACTATAAACCCATTATCTATACAATGTAAAAAACTTATTCATTATTTTCATTATTTATTAGTATTTACACAGAAACATATTGGATATCACTGGATATCCATATAAAATCTATTGAATTATCATTTAAATAATATTTATGTAATTATTAATTATTTTATTATTTTAATCCTGTTGAAACCCATTTATATTCTATCGGTTCTTTATGATGTGTTGAATAAAACCCATTTTCCTCACTTATGTTCATTATGTTATAAAAGTGAATGTTTATCATTTGGAAAAATTAATGAAATACATTTTATTTATATGTGTTAATTATAATGTGATAAGATATTTATTTCAAGTGTAACTCAAAAGAATTGATGATGATGATGGGGGGGTTTCTATATCTCCCTCTAATGAACAAGTATAATATTTATATCTCATGAGATATGTATTTATGTGTACAATTTTAGTTTCTCTTATGTTTGGTAACTAATGATGCAGATCATGAATATAATTTTTCTTGTATAAAACATTGTCCCATAGATGAATTATATTTCACATTTTTATCATTATTATCATGACTACATAAATATAACATGGATCAAGATTATTAAATCATTTTTCCAAACATGTTTTATTTTTTAATTATGTTATGCCAAGTCATATTCCCTTCTTTATGATTTATGATATATTTAGAATATATTTTCATACATATCTTGATTATTAAAATATGATCATCATATCTTCACTTATGATATTAAATTTTTATTTATATGTTTACCCTTAATAAGTACTTGAGATCAACCCTTTCTTATGTTTCAATTTACATAGGCTATAAATACAAGTATAATATATATGAAATATATTGAAGGTTATTTTATGCCTCAATTGTGGAAACATTTTCACAATGTATGTAAAATATTTTTGATTTTTTAGATAGTAAAATACACAAAAACATCAATTATTATTATTGTGTGATTATTTTTTAGGTGAAATATTTACCTTCTTATTTTTTATGATAAATTATTACGTAACATGAATATATTCAGTTTATATCAAATACGAAATTTGTTTATTATTGGGATTAGTTTATTTATTCATAGGTTTAGGTTGCGATAACCTTAAAAACCATATAGATGAGTCCATGTATAGAATATTTCCCAAAAATAAATGTTGGTTTTTGAGTTGATGGTTTTCGGAGAAAAATACCCCATTAAATGATTCTAGATAGTTAATAAGTCTATGGAATATAAGATACAAGGGTTATCACCCTTATATGGGTTGGTTGAGCATTGACTCGATCATCACCTAGATGTTCAATGAGTGGGCATATGACTACACACTTAGTTATACACTCAAAAGAGGTATGATATATTTGATCACATGCTCTTTCTAAACAACTATGAATGAATAATTTCCATGATACATTGAGGTACAATGTTGTGAAGTGTTTTATAACAAATCTTAATGTGATATAGGTTAAAATAATATCGATATAGGATGATCTAAAGAAACAATTAGACAATATGGTATTATAATATAACCAGAAAATATAATGTCCAATTTCCTTTTACATTTATTATAATTAAAAAATATTTTTAATATTTTTTCACTCATGTTAGACCATTTGGTTTATATAATTGATGAAAATATAAGGACCCCTGGGTGTGATTGATAATGCGAATATTAACCTAATTAATAACATATCTGAATGAGGGTAGGAATGGGAAACCTTATAATATTGCAGAACCAACTATCACAAAATATGATCATTATAAAAATGATACTTATACCCAAAAATATTGAGTGGTATAAAACAAATATATATTTGTAAAAATGATAAATTCCAAAAGATATTTTTATTTGTTTTAAACTCAATACCAAACAATTATTTTTATATAAAATTACATATATCATTATTAGATTTTTGAAACAGACATATATTTTACTATTAATTATATTTTATGTTCTATGTTACTAATATTGATAATTTTCTACCACAAAATAAAATAATTTCTATAAATTATTATATCAATTTTTTCAAACATATAAATATATTGATCATATTAATTCACTAAAATAAAAAAATTAATTAATATTGTTTATTTATATTTTTTTTTTCCTAAAAAAATTATTTTGATATTAAGAAAAATGTGATAAATATGTGGAATATATTAAAAAATTAATCAATGATATATTTTATTTATAATAAAATCAGAAATTATATTACAAATATATTTTACATGAAAAAAAAACTTTATCAGGGTGGGATTTCATAATCCATTCATATAATTGTTTAAAAACATAAAATAAACCAATTCATTCAAATTATATAAACAATCACTAAAACATTAAATAAAAAAACTAAATAATAAAATATGTTCCCTCCCACATCCTAACATTCTTCCAAATCTTCCCTCCCCCTGATGAGCTCCTGGTTATCATTTCTCAACATTTATATAGTGTAAATATCTATATTAAATCACATCCCTAGATATTCACAATCAACTATAGAAACACCGACACTCACACCCTCAATTATCTATAATTGTTAACGTATAAAACATAACCTCTAAAACATAAATATTAAATGTTAAAAAGGCCAATATTGATTAATAACATAATGATAAATGTCAAAATACTTTAGGTCTAGTGGATTTGGGATTTTTATACATAAATTAGAGATTCAATGGTGAACTACAATATCACCCACTATGTTTTTCATAAATATATTTCTACCTTTTAATATCATAAAAATATATATTTATCCATAACATGGGGAATAAAAGTATTATAAATGGATAGATAAGACACAAATTAAAAATAAATAATGGAGGTATAAAAATGACATGAGGATAAGTGTATGAGAAATAGATAATAACATTTGAAAACCACACGTTGAAAATCAAAGATTAAAAAAAATTAGTTGTGAAATACATCTTCATTGTTGATTAAACAATAATAATAATGGAACCAAAGAACATGAGACGTGAGAAAATAACAATGGAATACAGCATATATTTTTTTAACTTGAAAAAGGATTGAAAACTATTTCTATAGTAGTCAACAAATAATTTTAAAAACTATTATTTTGGTTTGAGTTAACTCCACAAACCGTAATAGTAGTGAAGGTTCACTCCTAAGACAATCTTTGTGGAAAAAGTCTATAACTGAACAAAGCTCACTCAACGTTCCAGCCTTTTTTATTACATGAGACAAATATCCCGGTCAAATGAATTAGATATAGAAAATGGTAACTGATGACACTTAAAAAATCATAATTTTTTTAACAAAAGGATAAAAATTTGATAATATCTTAATCCATGATAAGAAATGGGTCTCAGAAACTTATCATAATACCATAACACATGTAAAATAAATGTGTATCAAAAACATTTCATCATTTCTATTATATAAGAACCCATTAGATAATGAACATGATTCATAAAAACATTTCATTATAAATATAAACCATCCATGTAATGAATATTTATGGTATCCTTTGATTATAAACACATTAATGTTATGTTCCAAAAAAATATATAATCCTATACGTAAAATTAATTTGAAAAGTCAGGTGGAACATTTCAAGAGGAAAATATCATTCTGAATTTTAAAAACAATACATTGAAATATATATATTTATGAAATTATAATTAAAATATTTTAATTTCAAATTTCCTTGTAAAATTGTGAATGGAGCATAAAATAATTTAATGATCTTGATGGTATAAAATTCTATTGATGCCGTGAATATTAAAATAATGACTCCTTTTATATATTGAGTAAATAGTCAAATGTAACTCATTCAAAACATGAAAATACAATAAAATTAAAACCATTTTGTAATAAATTTAAACAAGGATGAAAATTATTTTTATAATCATTATATAGTAAAAAATGTCTTTAAAACATTTTTACAAAATGTGGACATCGATGAATGTTATTTTTTGATGAAAGTGGGAAAAATGATGATTTTTATAAAAAAAATATTTCGAACTCTTCCGTACATAGAGATTGAAAAATGAATAGAACATAGGAATTTTAATTAAATGAATACATTATATTAAATTTAATGAGTTTCTTAAGATATAAGTTAAAATATCTCATAATTAAAAATATATTCTAAAACAATCCCAATAAGAAATGAGATTGTAACATAAATCATTTACCACTTTGGTATCATTTGAATAATAGAACACATGAAATAAAGAAACTTATAGGGATATTTAGATAGAATAATTTAAAAATAATTATCATAAATGTAACTAATGGGCTGTCTATATATTATACAAAATAATCAAGTGATGAATATGGAATATTCCCCTTGAAGATAAAAGTGAAATGAAAATCCATTAAATTAAGATTTAATTTCGTTTATACATTCTAGAAAATAGTTAAAAATAAATTTATGTTTATTATAAATATAATAATGAATAATAATCATATTTATCACAACATTAATTATTTATATATAACTTTTTATTAGTATTTTATTAATAATTCATTGTCAAAATTTTGTTTTGAGTAGAAACTCCATTGATTTTTATGTGTGTGTTGGTATGATATCATTGGTCATTTTAAATTGATTATTGTTCTGACTTTTAAAAAGTCTTAATGGTGATATAATTATTATATATATTTATATTATATAATTGTTTATGGTTGTCCATAAATTTTTTAGATAATAAATTAATTACATCATTCATGGAGATGGTATACCATACATATATGAGAACATTATTTCCTTTTTATGGATAGATGGAAAGAAAGAGTTGTAAATAATATAACATATTCAAATATCCATTATTCATTCATATATATCACATATATTCAGTAAAATTACCCTTACTACCTTCCTGTGTAGTGTGTGTGAAAACTAATCACGAAACATCATGAGGCGATAGTTTTCCGTACACTCGAGTGATGTTACCATATTTCCCCATAATGTAATTTAATAATGAAAAACTGATATTACAATATCATAATTAAAAATTTGTAATGAATAACTTATAAATAAGCTAAATACATCATTATATCCACCTTTGATAGGAGGGTATGGAAAATGAATTACATCACCTCGCGAATTGGTACTCCACTATACACAAGATTGATTGTTTCATTTTGCACTTTATGGAAGATGATATATATACAAGCAATTAACCTAAAAAACTAACATCTATGTATATGGGGAATAATTATTTTATTATATAATTATTATTATATAATATTTTAATGGGATAGATAAATAAATAAAATGAAAATAGAGAGTTATTGACTGTGGATCTTCTTTAGATAGCCCATTTATGTTTACAACTAAAGCCTTCATAAGAGGATTTAATAATAAAAATAAGGACAATATTTTTTCTGGAGGTAATTATGGATTAATTTTTTCATATTTATGGTCCTAAACAAATTGTTTTGGAAATGTGACGAGTGTAAGAATTGGGGTTCCCTTTAAATAGTGGGCGAGGTGAAACTGATCAATTTTTTTTAAAAGAAAACGTTTTACCCTTATTTTGAACCTCCCAAAATCCCCCATAAGGGATAATTATATATCCAATGATGATGAAAGGTCTAAATATGGCTATAAGATCTAATTTGGACGCTTTTTACTTCATTTACCCCTTATATATATTTAGTTTCACCCTAAGTAACCCAGCTTTAACCTTATCCATGTTAAATATTTTTTACTTTTTTCAACAATTTTTATCGAAAAATTATGTATAATTTATTATAAAATATTAATTATGATGAATAAAAATTTGGAATCTATTTTTTAAAATTCTATCCATATTATTGGTTAAAATTTAATTTAAAATCAAATCCAGAAAAATGACTAAAAACTGTCTTCGAAAGTGAAAATTTTCAGAAGTGAAAAATGTTTTTATATAACAATTTAAATAAATTTGATTCGAATGAGCTAAATTTGATTAATAAAAAAATTACAATTTTTAAAATTTAAATAAATTTTAAACAGTCTTTAACATCTCAAATACTTTAAATAAAAATATTGTATTAAAAAATTACTATTTTTTAATATTCATAAAAGAATTAATATTTTTAGAAAATCCACAATAACTCTCTCTAAGATAATATTTACAATTTTTATTCCAAAAGGAAGTAAATTTTTTCAAATAAATTTTATTAAATTAACAGAAATTAATTTTATTATTTTTTCAGAAAAATAAATTCATATTATTTTTTAGAAAAATTTATTTATAATGGAAATAAAGTCATTATTAAAAACTATGAACTTATATATTATATATCTTAAACCATTATCCATTATTTCTAAGACAGGGTTAATAATATTCATACCACAGTTTATAAAATATATGTTACAATGAACATAATAATAGTAATAGTATATCATGGTTCATTAAAACATGGTTTAAAAATCAATTAAAGTTATCAGAGAAAACAAATTTATTTGAAAATAATTCCTAAAATATTTAGGTGTTACATTTTACCCCCATAAAATTATTATTTATTCAACTAATATTTACTATTATACAAATTAATTATGATACTAATGCCTCATAATATCCTTAATTACCTAGATAAATTCTTCAAATTTATGGTTTCACCACTAAATGTTGACAAGTGGGTTGTATTGTTTCGTAGAACATGTTCTATATGATCCAAATTTTCCACCAATTTTTCGTAAAAATATAGGTCATTTTATTGTTCAATAAACATTGAGATTAGTTCATGTGATTTATAATATAAGTACTTTATAATGAGAGATACATAAAAGTCATTGTGAAACTCAGCTAAGTTTAGTGGGATCACCAAAAAATAAACTATGGTCCTAATATGATAAAAAAATTTAAAAGTGAAAACAATACATTGGGATTAGTTTTACCTACATTATAAATGTCATTTATTTTTTGAGGGAAAATTTCACAAAAATACCTTATCTTCAAAATGAAATTTTATATTACAGTATGTGTTGTCATAATTTCCTTACAGAAAAATTTGGTCCACCCATATGTTTTGATGAATGGATATAAAATTATCTACCATTTTTTAGAGATCTCATGTTGAAATAGTATTATTTCTCCAAATACTTCTTGGAACATTGGAGTTATTCAGGTCATTCTATATACAGACTCATAAGTATTCATATGAATAATGGAGTTAAATTAATTATTGTGAGTAAACTCAACTAGAGGAAGTAGTTAACACAAGAAACATTTAAAATAAATAGAAAAATCTCAAAGAAAATTATTATAGGGTTTGAATGGTTATCGCAGACCAACCATATAACTAAAGATGATATTCCCTTTCAAAACTAAACTCTATATGAAGATATTTTTAAAGAGTTCACCAAAACATTGATTTAACCTTAGATCGCGATCATATTAAATCTGGTACTCCATGAAACCATTAAACATACATAATGTATATTAATATAATCCCATCCAAAAATTTATCCTCTCTATTAGAAATTAAGTGTTCGTTCATTATACGATGATCAAGTACATCCCACATACAATTATTAAATTTATATTTTTTTGGATATTCTGATGAAAAAAAATCCATAGTTAAGTTTTCCCATTAAAATTTTTCTATGGGTAATTATTGTAACATCCCCTTAGAATTTTTTCTGCCCACCATAACTTCCTAATATACCAAGCATTGTGATACAAACTCTTCAACATTTATCTTTCACCCATCCAGCCAAAAACACATTTTCAAATAACTATACATCATTTTTCATTTAGTGTTAATAGTAAAAAAAAGAACTATGATATTCCACTAACAAGTCCTTAAAAATAAGTATTAATGGGAAAAAACATTGTTCCTAAACCTTATTACCCCATAAAAATTAGAATTAATCTAAAGAAAATTTATATCATTCTTCTAAAACTATACATCATCCATCAACACCACATTAAACTGCACTTATATAGATTTTTTGAATGCCAATTTGACAAATATAATATTTATCTCATTCTAATAGGATTTCCAAACCCATCCTCTAAAAATTATGTAATATTGGAATTCTTTTATCTTTATCATGGATAGTATAGAATGATACTTTTAACTAAATTCATTATTCACAATGTTCTCATTCATATTGTGGTAACATGTTAAAAAGTCATAATTATTAATCATCATTATCCATCTTATCTGGATAATGTTAGACTTATAATTTATGAATATACATGTTAAACTATTCTAATCAATATATATATAAATTTTTTTTCTATAATGATAATGCCTCCATATCATTAATAAAAATTTTACTACAGTTAACTCCAAATCATGAGTTTGTTAATTTCTCCCCTTAACATCAATTATCATGAAAAATAAGATATAACCAAGTCATTTTTTAAGATAAAACTTACTAATACCTCATTGGATGGATCATGATAGATTAAAATCCCTTATCTAAAATATAGAAAAAGTTAGAATAGGTTATATTACAAGGATTATCATCCCTTCCTTGTAATTCACCTCCCATTAATTCACCGAGAGGATCGTGGATCCCTTCTATGTAAACATAGTGAGTTGGTTAGGGATTCATAAGAAATTAGCAATAAACCATCATTTATATCCAAACAAACTGTGAAATATTCATATTTTAGTAACCTTTTTTGGTCTAGTCTAATATTAAATGGCCTCCATCATTGATGGATCCACCGATATATCTTTACATGATGTTTTATGTCCCAAAAATGAAATATTTTTAACCAAAAATCAGAAATTGTAGATTTCTCATACAATTTATCTTTCTATGGAGTAATTATTACAATTATCATGTGATCTTTAAGATCCTAATTTCTCTTTAAATATATACTAATATCATTTAAAAATACTAAAAAGTGATCAAGATAATCAATAAAGACTATATATAATGAATTCATGAATATTTTTAGGTAATTACTAGACCACATGGAAAAACTATATTTTCATGGTGGAAATACCATGTATAGAATTCTATCATAGGCATATCCCCCTTTTTTACATTCAAATTATGATATTTAGAGTAATGATCAATCTTGGATATTTTTTCTCCACTGCATCATAGACCAAACCACTCATCAATACGAAGTACAAAATACTTGTTCTTGATTGTGTTTTTATGCTCAAAATAATAAATGATGAGTTACATCATTCCAGTTTTTTAACAAATAGATTGGTTCACCACATGGTGACACACATGGATAAATGAATCTCTTAATAAGGTGATCCTAGGGTTTCTTCTTCAATTACATAAACTTATTCTGGGCCATTGTATTATAATCCTTTAAAATATATTTGAAACTATTTCTGAGTTCTACTGAGAACATAACGTCAGGTTTCATTTTTTATCTAGGAAACTAATGTAGATAGAAGTCAATAAAATACCATCTAATTGGCACATCCCTATAATATATACTATCACAATGAAATGTTCATATCAATCATCACATTGATAAATGTTCTATGGTATGATTACAATATAAAATTTGACTTAACATAGTTTTAGATTGATTTTGTGAAATATTTTAACAAAGCCAATAACTTCATAATAAAACTGAAAATTTTCCAAAGTGATAATAACAATATTTTTGGGAATCATATTCTCATAATATTCAACTAGAGATTAATAATTAAATAAATATGTGACTATTATTCCATTTAAGGTTTTTACAACTAATTCAACATCTTACCATTGGGGTGTAATTTTTTTACCATTAGAAAATTCATTAAATATAATTGAGTGGTTATAACGTAAGATAAATAAGACATTATCAATTCTATAGGGGATGGTATTTTTTTCTTTTTATCATGTCATTATCTCTCACCTTATTTTAATTTTGATAGCATGATATTTTCTCTAATTTTAAGAGTCTATGGAAATTGTCATCATCATCAACCTGTGTATCTTCTAAAAAGTTAGAATAAAGCATGTATTCATTAAATTTGAATATATGGATCGTATGTGGAAAATTAGGTGGATATTATCTCTCTATTTTCATCATTAGCTAACTTCTTCCCATCACATTAAAAACTAATGGTTTAATGAAATTTCTTTAAAAAATAAAAAACAATTACAATTCCCCATAAGTTAATTATTCCAATTTTTTCGACACATAGATCATTAAGGAACCCCCACATTATTTTACTAATGGGTTTTAGAGTTACCATTGAACTCTATATTTCTATTCTTTTCAAAACCATGAGATTCATTGTTAATTGCAATCTCTATTTATATAGTGATTGATATATCCATGGTTGTTCATTTCATAAAATGGAGCTTAGTTTGTATTTATTCACAATCCATGCTAGTTTGTTTAAAGAGTTTTTAGGTAAAGTATTCTTATAGTCCATACATATATCACTGTTCATGGTGACATTGTTTCCAAGTATTTGACAATTTTTTTGGTTAAGAAATTAGAATATAAGGAAAATAATTTTTGGAAATGGAAGATGTATAGAATACTAAATTTTTGGATGAATTTTTGGAGAAATTTATATTCTATAATAATATCATCAAAATATGGTAATATAATGGGGTGTGTACAAGATCTTTGTTTTTGTGCGAAAGATGTGGTTCTTTAAATAAGATACTCATCTACGCAATGTGAAATCAAAAGTCATTTTCCATGCTTGGTGAAATGTTTTTTGTAAGGAAGTCATAAAGAGATAATATTATTCATAGGGTCATAGAGGCATAATAATATGAAACTACCCTCTTCAAGTCATAAAACATTTTCCAACAATGATCCAGTGTCTCTACTGTGTGAAAGAGTAGTACGTGGATGTATTAAATGTTGTAAATTTTATGAACAAAATGACCCATGAGTCTATATAGGCTAATTGAATCAAATTGAGTGGTTATGAAAAGGATAGGGGTTAATTGAAGGAAGTATTCCTTGATAGTCTTAAATTGTATGCGCAAGAGATGGTGGTGCACATAGGAACATAGTTGAGCTTATTCGAATATTTAGATATCTGGTTTTCTTGATAAGTATTTTCATGAGAAAGAATTTAGGACATCGATAAATGAAGAGTATCAGGATATTAGGTAATGGGATTTAACAAAAATCTATTTAAGCGACCTTCAAGTCAATAAATATTTTAATTTTTTACCAAAATATGTGAGGTAGGTGGATTTTACTGAATTGTTCTGAGGGACGAAATGTGTTATCCCGAAAATCATGTAAACGAAGTGTTGATGGAACTCTGTGATTGTGTCTGTACTCGTCTATTCCACAACTATTAATGATTAGTGGATTTATGTATGAATGAAACACAATTAGCGCATGCTCATAGGAATATCCCTTAGAAGTGAACCAAGTAAAAATGTTGTGTGATGTCTTTGCATGTGGTTGTTTGTTTTCTGCAAATTATCTTC
Organism: Viscum album; assembly: GCA_963277665.1. Taxonomy (NCBI): domain Eukaryota; kingdom Viridiplantae; phylum Streptophyta; class Magnoliopsida; order Santalales; family Viscaceae; genus Viscum; species Viscum album. Next base: position 491,785,057 of record OY728122.1, read on the forward strand.
AGAAATTTTTAATTTATTTCTATCAATGTTGGAATAAGAGCTATCACTTTTAGAGAAAATGTTGAAACCCTAATTCTCCCTCACCTATTAGGGTTTGATGGGGTCCTTCAATTTTTTTTGGAAATAGTGAGCTCATAGGATCATGAATACAATAAATGAGGTTACAAGATTCTGAAATAAGTAATTTTACATTTTTTACTATGTAAGATGTATGATATGTCATTAAGGATGGAGTTAGAATAGAATTAGGTGACTTAGTTCACGCAATTTTAGGAAATACCATTATTAAGTTAATTATATTTAGAAAATAAGTGCATGATAAATACGCCAATGGAAGAATGTGAGTCCAGAAAATTGTACCATTCAATAGTCATCTTCCATGAGAGTGGAATCTCTCCCATTCCAATGGATTGAAAAATGGTTGATGAGTCACAATAAAAAATAAATTATTCCACCCTTTTTTAATTTCCATACATAATACTTTGATAAATAAATTTATCTACGATTCAAGAGAATTAACTTGTCCATACTAGCCATGGGGGGTTTCGACCATTTCACCATTCCTATCATAGAAGACAACCCCATAACTAGTAGGACTCAGATTTCCAGTTAAAGAGATATAAGTGTTTCATTTTAACCATACAGGGAACATAGTGGTCCATAAGACATCACGAGTTCCACAAGGCTTTGGAAATTAACTTGTGATGTTCATCTTTCAGAGGATAATAAAATACCACACAGTGTTACAACATTGGAGGACATGCTACAGGTTACCGGTTTGAGATGCCTAAAAAATTTCATCCATACTAGTGAACTTATGTATTTTTTATACTTTTGGAAATCCTTATTTCATCGTCTCAAAATACCTTACATCAACACCTCACATGAATCTCAGAAGAGAAGTGTGACCATTATTTAAAACTGGACAACCAAAATGGCCCATAAGAAATCAGGAAGAGAAGTAGTAGCAATTGGGAACACCACAATCATGTAAAAAACATATTTATATATTGAGGTATTTATTTAATATTAGAGAAATATATGGTTAACATCCTCGATATTTTGATGGAAAAGTTCAAATTATGAATAATATGAAATTCCCACCCTTTAATGATTAGAATCAACAGGTAATTGGTTCTTTGAAATTCTCTTGATGAGGTTAAATCTGGATGGAAGAAACCAATTCCTATAATCTCTAATTAATTTTCATTTTTCTTGTAGAAAATGACTGTAAATGTTTATAGAGTCTATAATTCTATTGGGATCATGTTCCCAAATAAACATGTCCTCTTGGTTGAGAAATTCATAGTGGATAACAGGTTTATAGCTATCATCATGAAAGAGTTAGGGTCTTCCCATTAGATCTTTTAATTGAAATTTAGCAGTCATTTTTAGTCCTTATGGGATTAATAGAATCAATAATAGAAGTAACAAACTAGTTATGCTAACAAAATATTAAAGAGGAGTGATTATTAACAAGCCATAAGGAGTTCATGAGAATATTTTGAGCACCTTTCCATAATCCGCACCAGATGGAAGATAGCATTAAATCTGAACAACCTATAATAAGCATGTTAATAAATCTAGATCTATGGAAGCCCAAAAAACCAGGATGACTATTAATAATCTTCCATATAAATTTTTTTAGTAGGTACAGATGAAATAGGACATGGTTCTTGATTCCCTGAACACCATAAGTTTGAAGCTTGCATCATTTTTTCTGTGGTGCAGTGATAATTTTTTTTCATGATTATTCCAATCCAAACTGAATTCTACACAATCACATTTAATGATTTGAAGAATTTGGAAGTCCATTAATAAAACATGAAGGAATAGAACAGTTGAAAGACTAGTAAGTGTTTCACCAGAAATAATCCTAATTCTATTGAGAGAGAATTTCCCTTCTAGGAGGTGAGGGTTTCCCTAATTTTGATGCATTATATCAACAATTTAGGAGGGTTGAGGTTGTCCCCAAAAAGTCAGAACCTAGGTATTTGAAAGTGAGAGAAACCTCTCTCATTCCTATATAATTAATGATGGAGATTCATCATGTATATGAAATCCTCTATCCAAAATAAATAAATAATGTTTTCCAACTAATTTACTATCCAAAAAAACTTGTATAATGTGTAAGTTCACTCTTGATGTTGTTGATGTTCTTACTATTTACCTAAGAAAAATGATAATGTCATCTGCAAAAAATAGATTTGAAGGATATGATGTATCTCTGGTCGCGCTAATTGTGATGAGTTCATGCTAGTCCACAATGTGAAATAGAAGCTGACTAAGGTAGTCTTCTACAATGGAAAAGATGGTATTGGAGAGACATTTCCCATTCCTTACTCTCTAAGAGCACTAAATGAATCTCTTTAGGGATCCATTGATGAGAATAGATATATGTGATGACCCATGAAGTACTTTTCTCCATTGAATACAATTTTCATTGAAGAAAAATATGTGTAAGACAGTCCCAATGAAACACCAGTCAATTGTATCAAACACTTTTTTGATGTTGAGATATAGAGAAATACTACCTTCCCTGGTGGATTTTCATAGAATATTAATACATTTCGATGCAATAAGAAGACAATACTAGGGGCTTCTCCCTTTGACCAAAATAAACTGATTCAAATATATAAATTTTTAAAAATACTTGAAATGCTGTTTGCATGGATTTTTGTGATCATGTAATGGATGGAATAAATAAAAGAAACTGGCCAAAATTGAGAAATATCATTGGAATTATAATGTTTTGGAATCATGGAAATAAATTGGAAATTCAATACTTGAGTAGAGGAGCCAGCTTGAAAAAAATTCCTGACATGATCTCACAAATCATTTTGAATAAAATTCCAGTGGAATTAGAAAAATTTATTTATGAAACCTTCTAGTCTAGGGGAGCATTATTTTTTGAGAAGAAATAAATCATCATTGATTTCTATATCCAAAGAACTGTTTTAAGAAAATAATTTTCCTCTTTAGTGATGATTTTAGTAATAATTTCATCCTTGATATTCAGTATATTTGGTAGATCATTAAAAATATTCCTATAAAAAGAAATAATGTGTTCAGAAAGAGCATTCCTTTCATAAATGATGCAATCATTATCCTTTATAAGAGCAAGGGGTAGGCTGGCTCTTTAGTCCCATTCAATAGAATTAATGAACATTGTGTTTCTATCACCATCATTGAGCCATCTAAATTTGAATGTAGCCATTATAATATTCTACTTGATTATAATAAGATATTGAAGAATTGATAATATATCATCTTCTTGATCAACATCTCCAAAAAAAATTATCACAAGTGGTGGATTCTTGAAGGCCATGGTGAGTACATTCAAGAGAATTAATGTCTTCATCGAGGAGGTAGTATCTTATTTTATCCCTATCTTTCAATCGAAACATGAAAATTTTCTGTTTGGATATACCAATTATAGGATTGAGTATTGAGTCATTTTATCCCCATGTGTCATTGATGATCTTTGAGCATTTAGAAAAATCTTTCGAGGAATTGTCAAACATAAATGAAATAGGCTACCTCCCTTAGCTAGCATCAAGAGTTTATAGAATGGGATGGTGATCAGAGTTGTGTTTGGTCGGGGTAACATAAGAGATTAAACTTTAGTTGCTGAGAGTGTCCTTATTCACAAAATCCTTATCAATTATGCTTCCTCTCATACCTTACATGTTTTGAATTTATCAGGTGAATTTATCACCACGATGGATGATTTTAGTATTTTTGGAATATAGAAGACATGCTTGAAAATATTTGGTAGAGATAGTGTTGTACACAGACCCAATATTTTCATTGTTATAATGGATTGAGTTGAAGTCACCATTAATCACCCATGAATCCAAAATAATCAGGGACAGATCATGCAGATGCATCCATCGGCTCCGCCTGTCAATATAGAAGTTGGAAGCATAAATAACAGAGATGAAGAATTTTTTTCTATATTTTTTGAAGCTATATGTTATGAAATGATCATCCTCTCTTACAATAGATGCATAATATATTTGAATTCTGGTAAAAACCCATAACATCTCATTACTTGTGGTACAACGTGTGGTAGAAATAGATGAAAAACCATTTTCAACATAAACTATTCCAGAACTAGAGTGATTATTGTTTGGTCCAGAAAAAACAATAATATAATATTTGTACCTATGTGCAAGGAGCCTAAGTGAACCCTTTGTTCCACAGTTGTATATTCCCAGGAAGTTCCAGAATAGGATCTGTATTTTTTAGTGGTTTGGGTTTGGTTCCACATTTTGATTTTTTTCTATATTAGCTACGACCTCTTTGATTTTCTACCGGTGTTAGGGTCTGTGTGTTTTGAAGAAGTTTGTGTTCCTTTGGGATACTTATCAGCTGGATCCTGAATTAGAACAATGGTATCACTTACTAGTTATTTTTTATATGTATCTACATATTTTTTATTTTTATTTTGGTAAATTATTATTATTCAGTTCATTTCCTTTCCACTTTGTCTGCATGAATTCAACATTATATTCATCTAGGAATATATTCAAGTCTATTTCAGAATTTATATCAGTATAATTTAATAGGAGTAGGCATTCCACAACATGGATGGGGTTTAAAATAGATAAAATATCTAAAGAAATTTTTGTTTGAAGGAATTCCTCCTCAGAATTACTATGACTATTTAGTTTATGTTCACTATGAACTACATCAGTACCCACAACATCATCTATTTGATTCTTCTATCTTCCTCAACCATCACCCCACAAAGCACTCGCACAATATCCGTTGACCCATTTGAGTTCCTTTTGTAGATTACCAAATTCTTTTAGTCCATTTTTCACAACATTACCCTCTAAACTCTAGAGTCCTCCTTCCAGGCCCAAGTTACATTATCAAGCTTTACCATCTGTTGAACATGGTGACAGTTCTACAAGGCATGGCCTTCCATTTGTCTCTACTCACAGAATATAGGAAAATTCTCAAATTCAAAACTGACCTCCATGTGGTGATGTTTTACAACTAGGGATATTCTCTTAGGTGGGGGCGCCTCCTTATTAATTTCAATATGGAAATGTGTGAACAATCCATTTTCACCATTAAGTGTCTACTGATCTATCTTCAAAGGAGTTCAAAATCCAGCAACTAAATCATTTAATATTTTTTGGTTCCAATAGTCTGAGGGATCCCATGAATTCTATAAAATACCTATAAAAAATATTGTTCCTGGTTATAGGTATTACAATTTATATTCTATTTGGATTATCTTAAAAAACTGGGTTTGAGATTGAGGTTTCCTGGTCACCAAGATTCTTCAAATTCCTCTTTTTTCTATTAGATGATATTAAATTTTATTCTCGATATGATTCCACTGATGATTTACTTTATCTTACAAATGATAAACATCCAAAAAGTATTTTCATGCTCAGGACACTTGTGAATGATAACTGTCATTTCAATTTTTCTGATCCACTTCTAAGCATCTAGTGGATTAGTGGAACAACAAATAAAAGGTGATTGTTTCCTCATGAATGATCCAACAGAAACATCTTACAAATTTTTCCCATTTGGATATTCAGAATGATTCATATCTTGAGAAAGTTTTATTATCATATCAATGAAAATTTTCATTCTGGATCCCATAATTTTTCTTTCTCATGAGGATAATCATTCCATTATCTCTCACAGTCAGCTTTAAAATGGTACTTTTAGGTTCCAACCATTCAAAAAAACAATTAAGAATAGTATAGGTAATAATAACCATATAAGGAAGCCACATAATCAAGAACAATATTTAAAATGATGACTAAATCCGGACACATTTTTAAAATCTATGACACCTTATGATTTATCTAGGTCATTCAAGTCATCATTCAAATATTTCAAGGTGGTTTATAAATTTTTTTGGGAAATTAAGAAACATATCCATTCTTATTGTCAATCTATATGTGTAGAATGAATTGTATTCATTCACCAATTTAAAATAAATTCCTTCTCAATGTTACCCTATAAGTTTGATTACCCCTAGGTAGAACTATTGTACAGAAACATCCTCATTTAATATCTAGATATATATATAATTAATCCAAACAAATCGTTATATCCTTCATCACAGTCCAATGTTATTTTCTAATACATAAAATTATCCTTACGATTCTCCATAAATTATTAACATCCTAATTTTAAATGGTTTAACTAAAACTTTTTTATACCAAAATAAAATCCATAAACTTCTCAAACATAAATTTTAAATTTTTATATGAATATTCATTACATAACATAATTATCTATACATTAACAAATTAGGTCTATTTTATTTGGAAAAATTATTTCATAAATAAAATTTTCATATGTATACTCAATCATCTCATACTAAGTTATTCATATTTAAGACCCATTATAGGAATAGAATAAAAAATATATTTCATAATTACCTAGGGGATACAAACATAATAATGGGTGATACTAGATTTTCACTAATAATAAACTAGGGTGATATTAACATGATACAAGAATAAGTGTATTAGAATAAGGGAATTTCATTATGAAACCATACATCCAAATAATATCTCAAAACTTGATTCATGGAATAAAAATATTTTTTTCTGAGACATTAATAATAATGGAATAAAATAACATAATCCATGAGAACATAACAATGACATCAGACATATATTCATGGCATAAACCTAAGAATAGAAAATCATTAATTTAGTATTCAAGTGCCATTTCCAAAACTATTATAGTGTAATGGGTTCACTTCCATATCTTCTTTTTGGAAAAGGAAGAATCCAAATACTATCCTAGGGGTAATGTTCTCTTATAAAACATGGTTAACTCCCCATTCCACTCCTATTTATCTCATGATATATCAATCACTACCCAATGAATTACAGAGAGATATAACTCCCACCCATCACATAAATAAAATAATACATAGGATTTCCACAACACCATAAAAAATCATAATATCAGAACCCATGAAAAGAAATGGATTTCATTAATTATTCAATATATAATAACCCCTGTAAAATAATCATGTTTCATAAACATTTAAACATTTCACCATATCTATCCTATGGAAAAAAGGAATTGGTTTCATAAAAATATTTTCATCATAAAAAGAATCCACCAAAAAAATAATGATGTATCATTGGATGATATCAATATTAAATATAAACAAACATAAAATAAAGATATCTAATAAAGAAAAATATTTTTAAATATAACATGGAAAATTTCATACAGAAAATATAATTTATAATTAGTAATCAATTATTTAAAATCCCCAAAATATGAAATTAATATAAAGAAATTTTATTTTAAAACAATCATGGAAACATAGAAAAGAATATTAGAAATATTATATGTTTATGGAAGTACAAAATTATGTTCATTCAATTATCTTAAAATGAGGATTCCATTCACATTTTTTGATAAAAAGTCAATAATTCCATATTAGGAAAATGAATATAATTTTCATTGAATTTTTTTATAAAAATTTAAATATGTATAAAAATTTCGCTAAATAATATATATATAATTTTAAAAAATTTAAAATATTTTTAGAAAACAATGATAAGGGAGAAAAATGGAATTTTAAATGAAGAGAGAAATAAAGTCATTTTTTCCTAAAAAAATATTACGAACTATTGAGTTTATAAAGAGTGTAAAATTAATGGAACACCTGAATTTTAAATATGTAATTATTTTATAATAAATTTCCTGATTTTAATAATAGGTAAGTAATAATATTTAAAATTTTAAACTCTATTATAAACAACCCTGATAACAATGAGATTAAAACATAAAATGTTTGCAAATTTGGAATATTTTAAATCATAATCCCCATGAAGGGACGAAAATTATATGTATATCTTGATCCCATAATTTAATTATAGAAATAATAAAAACCATTCATGGGAATTATACACACCACATAAAATAAATTGAGTGGAGAATATGAAGGGTTTCCCATGGAAATAATAATGAGATGAGAATCGTGTATCGTAAGTCTCGAAATCCATTACACTTGTTAGAAAATACATTGAAATAAATATATATTTATTATAAATATTTTATATAAATATAATCATATTTATCTTACCATATCTGATTTACCTATTACATTTTATAAAACATATATAAATAATTCCATGTTATAATCATGTTTCAGGTTAAAACCGCTTCATTTTTCATTACATTATGGTATGCTATTTTCAGTCATTTTAATTTGATTATTATTCAATTATATCCATTATTTTATAAATTATATTATTACTATTTGTATCCATTATTATTTATCTTTAGTAATCCCTAAATTCTTGAGACAAAAAATTAATTACACCGTTAGTGGAGATGGTAGGCTATACGTATGCAAGAATAATATTTCCATTTTCACAAAATATGGAATGAAAAATATGTTAAATAATATATGAAATTTTATAGTAACTATTATTACAATTATATCACATAAATTCATTAAATTTTCCCTTATTACCTTTCATTTAATGTGTAAGTGAAAAATGAATATCATCCCACTGTGAGGCAGTAGTCCACCATACACACAAGTAACATTATCATATTCCCAGAGAACGGAATGTAATGAGTTATATGATTTATTTTAATTAAAAAAGATAAATTATGTCATAAATATATCATAATTATATTAAAAATATAACAATATCCTATAGTTATAGTCATTTATAGAAAATAAATTACAAAAATTCATGAGGTGGATTTCCGTCGGACACACGATCAACATTTCCATTTCTCAATTAATTAAATATGTGACAGTTATATGTAATTAAATTGAAATAAAAAAATTATTATATATAATATAATTATTGTATTTTATTATTATAGTTTTGAGATAATTCAATGGAATATTGAAAGAAATAAAATTAAAATATAAATTTAAGGACTATACAACTTCATTAGAGAACCCCTTTCAGTTTATAGGTAAAGTCATTTTCTGAGGTATTCCCAATAAAAATATTACTTATAATATATGAGTATATAATTTTGGAAGATATTTGGGTAGGTATTATCTAAAACAATTTTTTTATAAGTGTTAAAATAATAGATGGGTGACCTCTTATAAGCGTGGCGGAAGAAAAACATGTAACTTTTGAAAAGAAAAAACCATTACCCACATTTTAAAATTTTAAAAACAATCAATAATGGATAATTAAAGATAATAATATGATATAATGTTGAAATATTTCCATTTAATAAGAGTTTATCATGTTTTTAGGTAATCTTATAACCTTTAATTTAATATTAATCTCCAGTAATCAGTCATTAAACATAACCATGGTAATTTTTTTTTTCATATTTTGGATATCTTTTTTGGCCCTAAATGATGTTTATATAATTATATAATATTTATTATTGTTATTTATAATATTTGATCTATATTTTCAAATTATATAAATAGAAGTGTAACCATAATAATTTAAAATTAAACACATAAATGTGGTGAAAATCAGATTTTCAAGGTGAAATGTTTCATCACGGTTGAATGTATAATATATAAAGTCCAAATTAATTTGAGTAAAATGACATAAATTATATTATTAATAACATAATTAGTCTAATGTTACTAAAAAATAATTTTTTAAATTTCAATAATCATTTTAATTTCTCTAATCTTAATGGCAAAAACGTTATCATCAATATTCAATGAAAAAATAATATTTTTCAAAAAATTATAATTAATTATCCCTATTATAATATTGAAACTTTAAATCCAAAAATAAATATAGTTTTTTAAATCAATTTTATATAACTTATATAAAATAATTTATTTATTTTCTCACAAATATATATACAAATCATTATTTGAGAACAAAATATTTTTGAAGTAAATAAATAATTTCTTAAAAACTAACTATTTATATTTTGTTTATGTAAAACCAATATATATAATTTCATAAAAAAATAGTAAATCCATGTTTAATATCTTTTTTATAATGGGAATAATATTATTAACAGTATATCATAGTTCATTAAAACACATTATTGTGTGTAATGTAAGCGATTGAGGAAATTCGATTTATTTGAAAATTAATTTCCAAAACTTATGGGGGTGTTAAATCTAACACATTGTATTATTTATTTGTTCCCTGATAAGGTATATGGATAGGCATGTATATAAACCCATTTCTCATTCAACATTTCTATGTTTGTGAATCTTATTTGGAATTTAACTCTTATCTTAAAGTTAGAAGACCCTATAATCATGGTTATAAATGTTTTGAGTTGAATTTTAGTTATATTTTCAATAAAATTAAGATAAACAATGATTTAATGATCTTTTGATATTATATTTGTATGATTTTCCGATTCTAATTACAAAAATTTATTTAGACACTCCTGATAAAACAAGATCTCATCATTTATCATATCAAATGAAAATGTTTTTGATCTAAATTTTATCTTCAAAAAAAATCCCTAAAAGTGGAATTTTCAAACCCTCTAACCCAAGAACCCACATCCCCATAAATATATCACTCTTTAGAGAGTGCTAAATGGGAAAGATTATTTTCTATCTGAGAAGGTAGAGTGTCCAATGTGGTAACATCCTGTTATGTGAGGGTTTGACAAAACAATCCATCATCTAGGTGGGTTTCACCCTTCTGCCCACCCTCTATCGCACCTGGTGACCCAGTAGGGTTAGTGGATTGGGGAGACAGAAATCCATCCAAGATATGGATACTAATATTCAAACACAAAACCATTAACAAAATTTTATTGTTATAAACCTTTTTTCTTAACATTTTGGCACCGCCGAAGAAGAATTTTTTATCTAAATATTTAATCATATTAATGTGGAAGAAGATTATTTAAACATAAAGGACCACTATGGGATATATGATCCTTGAGAAAAATCCCATGATCAATCCTTGTTGAAAATGTTTTATAGTCCTATAAATCATGGTGGGGAGGAAATGATTATATTTGTTTTTATAAAGGGATAAAACAATGTTCTTTTACCTAATAATGGAATAACACAAGTTAATCTAGAATATGGAATTGTGTACTATATTTACGATGATGATTATAAATTGGAAACTCTTAAAATATGTAAATGAACAACTTTTGGTCCATTTTATTTGTTGTGTTCTAAATTGATCTTCTTTTTGGTTGGATGAGAATAATTCACCCATGATTTTTGTGAAACTTCTGGTTGAGTCATATATTTCACTTAATATGATGAATAATGTTAAATGTAAACATTTTTTCAGAAACTAGTTAATTAGGGCGTGAGGAACAATTTGGAATTGAATAAATATGAAATTTTTTCTAAAAAACCATTTTTGGACTGTGAATGTTGACTATATTATAGTTCATCACTAATAATTCTAGTCATAAAATTATTTATTAATCCCTTTTATATAGTATCCGTAATAATAATTCACACATCATAATTAAAATAAAATATGTCTTTATACACAAAAATTCCTTTTTTGTATGTGGTCACTGACATTGAATAATAATAAGGGAACCGTGATTATGAATGAGTGGTTTATTGAAAAATAAATTATCCAGTTTCCTTTATAAGTATTATTGTAAGTAAAATTCCCTTTTAAATGGCCATAAATTATTTCATTCAACAAATTTTGGCCAAAAATAAATCCACAATAAAAATTTACAGCATTAATTATTAGAGATTAAAATTTTATCATATGAAGACATTATAAGTAATCTAATTATAAGGTTATAAATTCTCACATTTTATGAATAATGTTTTTTCTATTTTGTATATAGTTACTAATTATATTTTGATTTGAGTTATGGAATTATAGAATGCTACTTATTTTCTTGATCAATGTATGATTCCCATTCTATGTGATGTGAAAATAAATTTTAATCATTTTCATACATAAATCATTTAGGGTACTATTTAATTTAAAATTGAGTTTCTATAATGGTATGTATTTTGAAAATGATTTACCCATACTCATATATTAATTAATTTATATATGTATTAAAATTAATCTATATATTTAATTTCATTTATATTTTAATAATCAACATTATATATTTTTATGAATGTAAAATACTAGAATAATTTCAGGTTAATGATTCATGTTTAATTAAAGTATATAAAGTTAATTACATTATGTTAAATGAATTACAGTTTCTTTTTAAGTTATATTTGTGAATTTTTTTAATCGATAGAAAATAATATGTTATAATATATTTATTACCATATAAATTATGTACTTTTTAGAAGTTGTGCAATATTCTTAATATAATTTTCAAACATATCATAGGTATCAAGAGGTTTTAATGTTTCAATAATCCCTTCTGAACATCTAAACAAAAAATGGTTTTTTAGTGAATCCTTTATTTGAAGGATGGACATTTCAATTCCCCTACATCAAAAAGGAAATTATCTTCAATTATATTGAACTATCAATCTATAACGGATTTCCAGAATTCTATACTATTCATATTTAATATAATTATCAACATGTTAATATTTTTTAATCAAATTTTTTTTTGATAATACTCTTTTTTACCTTAAACTCAAATTATTATATAAAAATTCATGATCATGATGTTGAAAAATAGTATTCTTTTTATATTCTATAGAATCACAAGTGGTTAACACATGGGAATTATTCTAGTATTTTAGTTTCAAATTTATTTATGATTTATATTAATTAATGTGAATTTTGGTCATGTATGGGATTATTAATGTTTTCAGGTTGGGAAAAATTTAATAGGCTATCATGAGTATATTTATAAAATTAAATATATATGTGGAAAGAGTCAAAAACAATTTAGATTCTATAACTTGAATATTGTGGTTTTATTCTTCCTTTTATCATCTATTTTAAGTTATGAATATACTATATTTATGTGAATGGTAAAATAATGATTACAACCAATTAGTTGATTTCTTTTTCTGTATTCAATTAACATATTAACTAAAACTAATTTTTTTCCTTTAAAAATTTTTTAACTAACCTTATAAAAAATTATTTCCATTTTTTTATATGGTATTTAATTTTTTAAAATGTAGATACATTTGCCCAATATTTATGTTGGAATTATATTAGAATTAATATTATAACTTTTATGGGAAATATAGTACAATATTATTATATAAATAGAGAATTTTCCTTAACTAAAGTTCTATAAATCTTATATAATTGAACACTATGAAAAAAATATAATTTATATCAATTATTTATGATGTTCGACACATATTGAATGTTTATAACGTTTTTTATATTATTATCAAATGGATACATGAAATTCTGTTTCATAATGGAATTTATCATATATAATATTATTTATGAAATTATTATAAAAATAAAATACCAACATTTAAAATAATCATGTTACCAGAAGATAGTTTGATGATGAAGGGGGTTGGATTATCAAAAATATTAGTTGACAAGTATAATGGTCCTCTTAATAAATAATGTATTAATGTAAATTAGAATTAAAAAATTGGTCAATTATTGAAAGGAATATATATTTTTAGTGTTTCTAAATGATTTGAATTCATAAAGGATAATACATTTCAAATCTTAAAGACTTAGGTGACTATAACTTATGGGTGTTTATTTAGTTTCTCTCCAATGAAATTATGGTTTTCTAAAGGGTCTATTAATAAAAGTATATTTGACTAGGATATTTTTAAAGCATATAGAATATATATAATTATTTCATTTTGAAGCAATTTATAAAACATAAGATATTTCATCATCGAATGTGTTTATTGGTATGATTCATTGGAGATAGATATTGTTTTTTAGGGAGGTGTATGAGACTCTAGTTCATGGTCATGTTTTCTGATGTGGAATGTTGCACCCCAAAAATTCTATAAGAGTAAATGTTATTCGTGATAAAGTATAAAACAAAAAACCAATCATTTAAGGTAATATTATATCTCGAGACATTAAAATATAATTACTATTTAAAGAATTCAATCCATGATATTTCTTGGAATTCACTCAATAACAAATTAACTTTCGTTACACATAATAAATACATTCTTTGATAAGATGTGTTAGGTGCAAGACAATGTTTTCTCAAAATGAAGTATATTATTAAAATATTATTTTGTAATATAATAAGATATAACATAGAATTTAATTTTTTAGTTATTATTATTAATAACTAACTTATGTAGATATATAGTTTGTAAAAATATAAAATTAAATCACAAGATACCAGTTAATTATAAATGAATTTAAAAACTAATTAAATATAAATGTTTTTAACCTCATAATGGTTCCTTATCCAAATAATAAAAAATAATTAATATCATTGAATGATATTAATTAAATATATATTTTATATGTTCAATAATTTATTTTATATTTATCTAAATGTTCTTATTCTCATAATATAAGAACAACCCAAATTTCACACCAAAAAACCCATCATTTTATAAAATCACTTTTACCACCATTTAGTGGATACCATATTTTAAATATATTTTTTAAACATGTATGTTTTTAATATTTCAAAAATAATTCATTTTTGAAATAGTATAATTAAACTAATATTAGGGTGATTTTCATGTTTTTTTATAAATTTTTATTTTTGGATGAATAAAGAAAAAGAGTGAAATATAAATAAAAATTTAATTTTTGTCTCATTTTATTTCAATGATAATTTATATTTTATATTGGGTTTTAATTTAAATAAGATAAATCTTATATATCTTAAAATGGTTACACCTAAACATACACACATTTCTATGTAGTGGGAAATGAACTTACCATTCATGTGTATGATAGTCTACCACCTCAAGAAAAAATGATTGTTCATTTTTCCTTTACTACCTCTCATGAGTGTAAATTATAATGGAAAAATAGTTATAAATTATAAATATGTTTTAGATAATTTTATTATTCTAATGGTATTTTATATAACTCATACCTTTATTCTTTCAATTCAATGGAAATATGAAATCATCTTTTGTGGAAGTGTGGACTACCACATCGTCCAGGAAATGGGATTCCATCATCATATATATGAAATGTATAAATGAGGAGTTTAATAAAATAGTGTTACATATATTATATAAATATTATAATGTAATAATATATATATATATATATATACATCACATATGTTTAAAATACGACAATCAAATAGATGTAGTGTTCATGTGTACGTATGACTTATAGTCTCCATCAATGGTAAATTTCATTTCCTATATCCAAATTTGATGGACTATTATAAATAGATATATAATTAATATATACGATAATTAAATCAATATTTAAATTCATAGATTATGAAATAATTATCTATGTAATAGGAACAATATGTAATAAGTCAAAACATACTAAAATACTATGTAACTAACACTTTAAAAATTGAAAATATTGAATTATTTTTAAAAAAAATTAAAAATATATTTTAAGAATTAAATATATGACACTATAAATATAATAATATGTTTGGTATTATTTAATAACATAATTAAATCCTTTATACAGGGGTTTAAAGGGTATTTTCCCAAAAACGAAAAATAATTGCATGGGATATTCACCTTAATTTCTACATTTATGAGGTAAAAGTCATATTAAACACTTACTACTTCTATATGGTGTATCTAATTCCCATTTTTATATTTCATATCTTAAATTATTTTATTTTCTTGTTATTTTGAGTTTTTATTTATTTATTTATTTATAGTGGATATTAATTAAAACTTACCAATTGGTAAATAATTTTCTAATCTAAATAATTTTCCTTGAGTTAAATAATATCCTTGTTATTGATAATATTATAATTTTATCTATGTAAAATATTTTTTATCTATTTTTTTATTAACCTTTTTTATGTGGATTTACATTTTATACACATAATTAATTCATTTATTGTTTCTCACTTCAAATTTATGGTCTTTTAAAGTGTTTACCTCAAATTATCATTTTGTGCAAGATTGTTTACACATGAATATCCATTAGAAGAAAGTATTGGATCATTGTTCAATAAACCATTAAATTTTATTCTCATATTATTTTTCATGATATTTCTCATGTAATATTATCATTTTCTAATATTTTTTACATAAAATGTTTTATAATCTTTTTAGAAAATGTTTGTAAGAATTCCCAACATCATTATCCTCTTTATATGGTGATACCACTTTCATATAAAAACCCTACATTAAAAAAGTTTTTTAATAAATAGTTTCAATATTTCATAAATTATTTATTAAATAAATTTAAAAAATTCTTGACTTTTATTAATTATTTCAAAAGAATCTAATTTTCTCATTCTAAAATATTTATTTTTTTCCTTTTGTTGTAAAAATGGATTGTTCTTTTTACCCTATATGGAATGTATTGATTTACCCACTATAATTTCATCAATACATCATTTCCATGTTTAAATTGATACTTCATTGAAAAATATGTTTTGAATTTATTTTCATGTAAAAGTATTTTTAAATTTTATTTAACATAATAAATACATTTTAATAGACAATGTCTAAAAAATTATTTTTATAACATTTTCATTCATCGACATAAAATTCCCATTATTTTTACTCAACATAGGATATATTTTATTTTATCATGAATGTTCTTCCTCTTTAAGGATTGTGACTAATTTGGAAAAGGAAGGTATTAAAATACACTTCCATGATTCAATTTTTAGTCAAATTGAATTATTTCATTTCTTATTATCATTAAACAGTTAGTTTCTCCAAGTTATCTATATCATTTTTAAATATAATATGTACTTAGATAGTTATTTGATTATATTTTGAAATTTTGATTAATATTTATTCTTTATTCAATACAAATATTTCACATATAATGTTGTGAATTAATTAAAATGAAACTTTATAGTATAGAATCATTGAACATGTAGGGCTAGTTGGGTCCTAGACATTTTATATCACCATAATGCATAGATAGGTTCTTAAGAGAGATATTAGTTTCATCGATTAAATAGGATTATTCCAATATTTTTAAACATTCTAGAGGATAGATCAGGAAATAAGTTGTTTTCATGTACTATAGAAATAACGTATAATTATTAAGAATTCCATTCATTTTTATTCTGTATTTATTATCCATGATATTTTCACTATAATAATGTCTATGAGTGAATTCTAATCTTTGTTTATTATTTACATGGAATGTGTTATTATTTATTTTCTTTTATATGTGTTTTTTGAAATTATATCTCAATTTATTTATTACATCTCGTGTTTCTTGATTTATTTTATTTACATATTCACTGTTATGGTTGATTCATTATTTCTCCCACTATAAGATTACCACTACTGAGAATTTGACCATACCCTTATTTTTTTTCTTTCCAAATGATTACATGATTTTTATTAATATATATAGGAATTTATATAATAGATGAAATAATGTTTTCCTCAAAAGAAAAAAATATGTTGTAATTAGTGTATTCATTTGTAATACAAGATTCATTTATGTATCTGGGTTTCTAAGATAACTAAACTATATGTTTTTTCAAGAATAGAGTCATGGTAATCATGATAATATAATAGTAGTAGAAAATGGAACCAGCCTTACTATAGTCATGTCCATATATTTTTTATCAAATGAAGTTTAATATAAAATATGGGTGTTAGATTTAGGAAATCATATATATCACAAAATGTAACCCTACTGTAGAATTTGAGGATAAGTATCGAAAAAATAATATCATATTAGTTGGATATAAATTATGTTATTTTCATAGGAATAAATCATTATCTAGATAATATATATAGACATTGTTTTGGAACATACATACCTTGGGGTAATAACTCAGTAAAGGAATTTCAGGCCTAACTCGAGATGAACTTGGTACACGATAATGGGACTTACTATGCACCTATAATGACACTCCCATGGGATATGATTATAATAATTCATAATTTCATTACAAACAATTCTAAGATATATTAATAGATAATAACAATTAATCAGTTAGATTAAACCTGATGTGTTTTAGATTAAAAATAATGTGTAAATATTTATACTACCTAAATATTATTATTTGAGTTTCCATTATAATAATTGTTTCCCACATTGCGATTTTTGGTTTTAGTAAATTGATTGAAGCTTAAAGATTCAAGTTAACAATGTTGGTAATGTAAAAGGTAGTTACAATGTAAAAACAAATGTAATGTCAATATAAGAGAATGATATCATTTTCCTTCAAAATCAATTTTCTCAAAATGTGATTAAAAACATATACCTTAACTAACTCCCAGAGTAGCTAAAAAAGAGAGGCATTGAGTTTTCTAAGATATAGAGTGGTGGATACTATTGAGAAAAAATGTCACAATTTCAATCATTCATGAAATGTGTAAGGATACACCCAAGAATGTTAATCAATGTGTTGAATAAATTCTTTATGTGTTTGAAAGAAGCACATAACATAATGAAATGCTAATGAAAAATGAAGGATATTATGGAAGTAAATAAGTATCATCCTAAGGATCCATTTATGGTTTAGTGACTTATATGTGGGGAACATAGAAATTAACTATGACAATGATCTATTGTAATGGAGAATATATAGACCCAAGAAGGAATTATTTTTTTAAAAAAGGATTAAATACATATGTAATGAGGTTTGACGGAAAACCATAGTTAAAAGGCTATTGAAGGATTAAATTTCAAGGATTTCCATTAGATATTTTTGGAAATTATATTTATATGGTTTTATAAAAGGAAAAATTTTATTTTAAATTAAATAATATCCAATTGTGTAAGGCCACAAGGATTGAACGCATAACCGCAGGGAAATATGGGCTATGTGCATACCAATTGCTAAGGTGATGTCCTGGTTAATATGAAATTACTTTTATTTTTTATTTTTGAAAAAATATTATTGATGAACTCATAGTGTCTGTTTTTAGATTATGATATAAATGTATTAACGATATTTGTTTTGTAAAAATAGTTAAACAAATATATAATGAATTGTTTTATGTGTTTTGTCATCTGTTAAAATAATGTTTTAGTGATTCAAAAAAAGAGTTAATTGAATGATATCTATTTCACAGAGTAATGGCTAATATCAAATTTTATCGATACCCAAAAAATTGTAATTTTTACAATTAAATTTAAATAATTTAATTTAAGTATATTTCATCATATTCAAGGGTTTTAAAACAATTACTCAACATTTTGAAAATATTAAAAAAAATTAGCGTAATATCATATCTTTTGGTGGACCGATGGAATTTTAAATCATTATAAATTTAGTGATTTAAAAAATT
Organism: Viscum album; assembly: GCA_963277665.1. Taxonomy (NCBI): domain Eukaryota; kingdom Viridiplantae; phylum Streptophyta; class Magnoliopsida; order Santalales; family Viscaceae; genus Viscum; species Viscum album. The sequence continues at coordinate 491,804,282 of OY728122.1, forward strand.
AAATCTTCCAATTATCATTAACATTAATATAATCAATTACCTGAATCACAAATACAAATATTTATGATTTTCCTCTATGTACAAGTCTTCACATTCCACAAATGTTCTCTTCTGTATAATCCTAGTCAAATGTTATTCACTGTGACTTTCATACTTATAATTTTCTCTTATTAAGAGTACACATAATTAATTTTTTTCTTGATGTGCAATTTTTGGATAGGAAATTGAAGATAAAAAACTAAATATTTATGACATTGATTTTAAATTGGGAGGTTTCATTTTAATTAAATTTTGGATAATATGGCATCTTGAAAAATCAAAAAGAGTATCATTTATTAGATAATGTTTATAACATGCAGCATAAAAAATGTAAGGGAATATAATATCCAGATAATTTAGAGTTTATTTAGTATTTTAAATAAATTAAATTTATTATCTTTATTCAAATGTATGATATACTAAGTCAGATTGTGTTACATGCAAAAAATACATTTTTCGACATCCTGTGTTACACGCATGGCCGTATATTATTCATAAATAATATATTAATCAAATATTATTATTTAATTTAACAAGATATAAAATATCCATTAAGTTATGGGTTATTAATATTATTAATAAATGATGATAATATATCACTTATTTAAATATAAAATGAAATCATTGGTTACCAATTAAATAGAAATTAATATAAAAAATAATTTAATATAAATGATTTAATTATCAAAAAGTCATATTATCCTATGAAATTAGAATAATTTAAAATGTTGGAAGGTATTAGTGAAATATATATGTTATATGTTAAATAAAATATTTCTTATACTCATCTAGTAGATTTTATAGGCATATTATGAGAACAACCCAAATTCTACAATAAAAAAACCAATATTTTTATAAAAACAATTCTATTTCCATTTATTTGATAACATGTTTTAAATATTATTTTTATAAATTTTATAAAGTTTATATCTCAAGATAAAACTAATTTTTTAATTTGGATCATCAAAATTCTCTTACGATGAGTTTATTTTATTTATCTGTGAGGATTCATTTTTTTGATGAGTGGTGAAATTATTTAATTTTAATTCACAACTGATTTTTCATAAAAACTTTATATGGATAAATTAAATTTTTATTAAGTTTTAAATATTAATTATATAATTTTAATATCAATTAATATATTTTAATTAATTTTAATCAATTTCACTTTGAAAATGGATATAAAAACATCCCAAACAATTGATAATTTTTACTTTTAAAACATGTTTTTCATCCTGTCTACGATATAAAATTTAAATTAACTTATGCCACATATTTTATATGAGTTAAAAAATATATTATATATTTATAATCATTAAAAATTATATTTATAATATATTTAATATATTTTTTGAACCAATATATTAAAAAATGTTATTAAAATTAATCAATATGTTTAAGAGAAAAATTAGCTTGACTATAGAATAAACATTTGATATAATGAAAATTATTACCTATTAAAATGAAAAAAAAAATCCATTATATGAGAATATATAGGCCTTGTACTCTATTTTATCTAACTTGGAACATTATTCATTTCACTTACATGGGTAAATTGGGGGTGGAATTCCATTTTAAATTTTTTTCTAGAATTCCACTCCTCCTCCACTATAAAATGGAAATCATCCTTCCAAATATTCAAAACAATAAAGAAATTTATCTCATGAAGAATATGATATTTTTATATACCAATATCCCTCCTTGGGAAACTAGAGGCCCCATATTAGGAATAAATACAATAAAATAATTCTTTTTCTATAAACCACATGGAGTTACCTGAAAACAAGGTAACCATATTCAAAGATAACTTTCATTATATTTACATCTCAAAATATTTAAATATAATTATTCCATGATTATATAATAACCTAAGTATCTTAAATATAAAAATATTTTTTTATTCTACGGTTTTTACCTACACATATACACAATTCCATATAATGGGTAATAAATATTCTATTTGTTTGAATGATGCACTACAGCCTCACGGAAAGATGATTGTTTGTTTTTTATTTTACACCAATAATTGGTGAGAATTATGATGGTCACATATTTTACATATGTTATATTTTTTATTAATATTTTCATTATGAATATGTAGTTTATATATAACACATAACATTAATCTTTCCATTATGTGGGAATATGATAACATCGTTTGTGGAAGTGTGAACCACATCCTCGACAAAGAGATGTAATTTATCCAAAATATACATGGAATATATAAATGATGGTTTTAATAAAGTAGTATAAGATATATGATATAATTATTATTATTCTATTATAATATAAATATATATATATCCATTACGTTCTAAATATGACAAACAAATGGAAGTAGTGTTCACACATACGTATGACCAACCATTTCCATGAATGTTACATTTCATTTCATATATCCAAATATTATAGATTATTATAAAAATATATATAATTAATATATAAGGTTATTAAATAATTTATTACATTATAGGGATGAAGAAATCATGATCTATTCCTTAGGAACAACAAGTAACATGTCAAAACATTCTCGAAAAACTGGGAAATTATCACCAAAAATAGATAAAATATCAAAATATTGTTAATAAATGAGATATAATATAGATTAAAAAGTTAAAATATAATATTATAAATATAATTATGGTTATTTTATATGTTATTAGCTTTATTAAAACCGTTATATAGGTGGTTAAAAGATGTTCACTCAAAAATAAAATGCAACGTAAGGGATTATTATCTCACTTTTTACATCTATGTGATAAATTTCATATTCATCACATAATCCTTTTGTGTGAGGTATATTAATAACATTTTTATATTTTATATCATGAATTTTTTTATATTAGTTTTATTCTGTGGTTCAATTTTAAATATATCTTCTATGTGTATTTGAATTAACTATAACCCTATGGTATTGAATATAATAACAATATTCCTTTTAAATGGGTAATATTAATTCATCATTGTCATTAATATTGTATGAATATTAGTGTACTCAATTTTTAGTATATATTGTTGTTTTTACACTTTTTATGTCGATGTAAATTTTAGACACGCAATATATTCATTGATTGATTCTCACATCATTATTATGTTCTTTTTAGGAGTTTACTTCACAATCTAATTTTTTAGGGATTTTTTCAAAATTTAATTTACATTAGAGGAAATTATCTAGTGATTTTTAAATAAACCACTCAAATTTATTCTAAATTGGTTATTCTAGACATTTTTTAATTCATAGTACAATTTTTTCTACTATGTGGTACTTAAATTGTTATAGTTTTTTTTATAAAACCCAAATTTTTTCCCTCTTTAGTAGGAGAACATGTTATCTTATAAAAAAAATATTTTATAAATATTGTTTAATAGAAATATTTATACATAAATTATTAATTAAATTATTTTTATCATTTTCATTAATTTATAATTTTTCCAAAGGAATGTAATTATCTATTTATGAAAAAAGAATTTTTCTAAGTATTTACCATGAAAAAGGTATTTTTTTTAAACAATGTATGTCAAGTATAGAATTACCCAGTGTCATTTCAGAAGTTATTCGATTTCATGAAAAAATGTTACTTTAACAAAATGTTTTTAGTAATTTATTTTCAAATGAAATAAATTTTAAATGTTTCTCAATATAGAAATGTTATTTCTTGAATAAGGTTTTTTAGAAAGATATTTTTATAATATTTTCATTCATCAAAAACAAAAAATTTTATTTTTACACCACATGGGATATGTTGTTTTGATACCATCCTTATTATGCATCAATATTGTTTTTGATTGATTTTTCAATTGTTATTATTGAAAATAACTTCATTTATTCCTTGACTTATCCACCTGAAATTTTAAATTAACAATGGTAATTAGATATCGTGTTTTTCTTAATTTTCCACATCACATATCTTGGAAATGTTTGTTTCCTAAACCATATATTTTTTAACATATAATTTTTACTTAGACTGTTATTTTATAATATAGTGACATATTGATAAATTTGTAAAAATTATTCAATATATATATTTGAAAAGGAAAACTATTGATTAATAAAATATATTACTCAATATGTGTAAGGATTTGGACATGCTGTAATTGGTGGGGATAAAACATTATATATCACCTCAATGCATAAAAAAATTTAATGAGGAAAATTAGTTAGAAAAATTATATTGGTTTCTATATTCATTTTCAAACTATCTAGAGGATTAATATTGAATGTGGTGGTTCCCATGATCCTGATACATGACATCCAATAATAAATCATTTTCATTCATTTTGATTCAATATTTATTATTCATGATGTTTTAACTATAAATAAACTCAATGAATGAATTACTTTATCAGTTATTTATTTACATGACATGATTTTTCAATTATTTACGTTTCTATATTGTTTACGAACATCGTTATCACTTTATTTATTAAATAGAATGGGGAACTAGTAATTACATTTCAATATTGATAATCCTCATCGATTTATTATTTCATCCACTATACAAGACCCATAGTTATAGTTTGAGCTCACATAAATTTTATTACATTACCATGGATTCCCATAAGTGAGCTAATAAATATATTAATGTATATCATAGATGGAATAATGTTATCCTCAAATTAAAAAAAACAATGTTGAAATTAGTGTATTAATTTGTAATACAAGACTCATGTATGTATTTGGTCTTCCAAATATACAAAACTCTTTGGTCCTTAATTATTTGATTCTTCATAATTATGACAATATAATGGTTGTAGACACAAGATCTAAGCTTTTTAGGGATTGGTATCTTCATAGAAAACATTCATAGAAGAAAATCAATCTTTCTAACGTAGATCATGACACCACACATAATAGAATAGACCTTTTATAATCCATGTAAGAGTAGAAAATGCATTCACCTTTCTACACAATCTAATTAAATATAAATGCAGGTGGTTTGATGGTGGGATAAACAACATCAATAATTTATTTTATTTTTCCTTTTCTATTTTGGGGGGAAACTATTTTATGGGGAGTATATAATCACTTATTTAGAGATATTCAAACATGGAGAGAGGAGAAGTAGAATGAAACAAAGAGACTTCCAAAGAACATAGAAAATATAATATGAGAACATTTTAAACTTTTCTAACGGGGGAATCAAGAATAATATTATAATTATATTATGTACCTATTTTTGATATACTATATTTTTATATAGAATATATTTAAATTAATTATATTTTTGATTTTTTTTATAATAACATATTATATTAAATCTTTAATTCCCTAGCACAATTATATATCATGAAAACGAATATTTAGGTTTTCAAATTTTGAATAATTTTTATACACTTATTCTTACACAATTTATCGCTTATCATCAAAAAGGATATGTTTTTTTCATTCTTAATTAGCATTGAATGGTTTATATGTACATCAATATTGGAATTGGTATTTTTTTACTCTATGATTTATTTTTGTGTAGTTAATGACTACTATATTTCTATAACTATATAGAATCTCTTTTAGACGTGTTTGAAAACATGATCATTGAATTTAAAAAATATTGAAACCATATGCATGACCACTCAAATCATGTTTTCTAGCAATATTACACTTAGTTGTTTTCACTTGTTAGTTTTTTTATTTTTTTTCCCTTAAAACGATATTTTTTTGATTATTATAGGTATAAAAATATATAAGTATATGGATTTTCATACAAAAAGTCTTTTTTGAAAAATTCAGATGAAAAAACATGTAGAACCTCATTTTATGATGAAAAAACATGTTTGTTTTATATCAATATATTTCTAAACATTGATTCATTTGAAACTATTTTTAATCTTCATGGTTAACTAAAAAAATAATTTTTGGAATATCATGTGTATTTGGTAATGTAAATATTATAACACAGAATGATAGGAAATAAAGTTATTATAAATTTGTTATCATATTTCTAGTTTTTATACAAATTTATTACAGAAGAATTTTCTTCCATTTTCATAAAAATATTTAATATTTGGGTATCCATTTCAATATATAATAAATCTTAATGAAAAAAATTACTACATTATAATTATGATGGGATCAAAAGTTTTATCTTCGTTTAGGATGCTTATAATCTTATATCAACTATATTATTTTTAGTTTTGATAGTTAGATAAATGAGATTTTTTGGTGTATTATACTAATTTGTGAATCCAACATAGAAATGATTCATTTCTAAATAAATGATTAATTATACATCTATTTGTAATGTAGAAAGTTATATTCAGAAAATAATAAAATAACAAATAATATTATTTCACAAGTTTTACCTGATTATTCAATTATATCATTTTATGTGTTATTTTATTTTATATTTATCTAATCTTATAATATTATATTTTATACACACCTTATTATTTTTGTAGTCTTGGACTAGGTATGATCTTGTTTCAATCCACCAATGGTCAAAATTGGGGATAAATTACTATATTCTACTAGTGTGAGATTTATATTGGGCTTCACTACAATTCTGGCCATGTTTTTACTGATAACATAATCTACATCTATAGACCATTCTGCAAGTGTGGACCACAATAGTAACAACTGATGTGTAAGGGAAACTCAATGATGATGAACATTGAGGAAACATCATGTTCTATCATGTATAATTATTTCATTTTTAAACATATATATAAAAAGTTTCCTAGATTAGCCTGTACTTTCTTTGGTTTTTAATAAGTTGTTTTAAAATATTATTGAACTTTTTTTTTCAAATAAATCCTCAGTTTGTTAGAGTTTCATATAAGTGAGTTCATGCATTATTATTTAATTAATATAACAAAAATATTATATATATATATATATAGTATTATTGTAATATAATATTTTTATTACAAGTATTGAAAAACACAAAAAATTTATTTTAGCAAAATCATAATTAATAAACATATATTAACTTTATATGTTGGCTATATATATTGATAATAACATTTTCAATATTAAATTTTTTTTATGAATGTTTTTTAATATTATGAAAAAATATATATTATTTATTGGTATTTATATAATTTTAATAAAATGTTTTTAAATATCACAATAAAATTTATTGATACAATTTTTAAGATAAATTCAATGGTAAAGACATAACGGTAGGATAAATTCATCATGAATAGAAAATTAATCTTTATTAAATGATATCTCCATGTTTGAAATAGTTAATTTTTTTTAGTAGATTAACAATGTGAACATAGTCAAATAACCAAAAAACTAAGAATGATAAAGATAAATTCTTCTTAATGATCTTGTCATGAAGATAATTAGGGAATTAATGATAAATTTCCAAAATGTTAAAAATCATCAAATAAGGGAGAAGGGAATTTCTTCAAGTGGACATGATGATGCTTTACATCATATCATGAATATCTATTGTCATTCTAAACTACAATAGACAGTTCATCACAAAACAAGTCATGGACATATCCATATTAAAGAATTATTTCTCAAATCCAATAACTAGCATTAACTACTTTTACATCCTCAAAATGATATGTGGGGTGATACTATTTTAATATTTGAATAATTAATTGACCCTCATCACTCTTCATCACTAAAATTATTTTATTCAATCATGGAGTCCATATAAAATCATCATGATGATTATTCTTGGAATATTATTAATGAATTATCATATTTAAAACTAAAAAAATACAACAATTCTTCAAAATATAATAAAAATTACATATGAAATATGATATAAATTTTATTTTGAGTTATTCTAGTTCATTTCTAAATTTTAACATCAATTGAATCTTAGAAATAATCAATGATTATTTTCAAAAATTTATGATTTATAAAAACTACTACATATCACCACATGGGTGTTTAATGTTCCTCATTTAATTTTGATTCTTTGAAGAAAAAATAAATAATATATAAAACCACACATATCACAAAAAACTCACTGATTCATCAATATCATTAGAATATTATAATGTTATTAAGCTAAGTGTTCTTCAATACATTAGTTATTTCTATAATTTAGGATACTATTACATTTGAACTAGTAAAGGCTTATGTATCTCAATATAAATACACATCTATTCCATTTTTTGATGAATTAAAAAATATTATTTATTCCATGAAGGATATTATGTATCACAATTTGAATTGAATCACATGAACATTAGAAAAGATCATACATATTACAAGAGTAATATTACAAATAATAGTATAAGGAAAAACATTGATATTTAAATATTTCTAATTCTAAAAAATATTTTATTAATTTTGGATGATTAAACATTTTTATTATTTTAGGGATATTTACAATCCATTTCTTAAAAATTATTAAACTCTATAATATATCTGAATTATTTCTAGAACATTTAAAACTTCTTTAAAATAACTCAAACACATCATATTAATTTAGAAAATCCTAATATCATGTTTACCCATCCCAATACTATTTTATAATGTATGTGAAGTATATAAATATTTTAATATATAATTTAATGGAACATTATCACCTCTACACACATTAACTGCATATAAAACAAAATCTAAGTATATTATTTGTGTAAAAACTATATTAACCATATTAAAATAATTGTGATGGAACTTATAAAAACTATTTATCTTCTTTTTCGAAGGTATATAATATTTAAAATTATTTACCCTCTATGAGAAAAAACATCAATTACTTAAATATATTACTCAATAGAAATAAAACGAAACATATGATCAACTTCAAAAAATATTTTTGAAATAAATATTCTCCATGAAATAATAATGTTGTATGTAAAACAATTATTTAAAAAATTAAATATGTATGTGAATCTCTAGTTCTATAATGTTAGCAAATCACAATTCATCATTTTTTTCTGAATAATGATATCCATAATTGATAAGCTTCATGTTTCTTATCCAATCCATATTCATTATTCAAAACACAATATACAAAGAATCCATTCTTGATGAATTCATATTTCTTATAAAAAAACATGATTGGGAAATATAATAACATCTTATGATGTTATTCTTCCACTGAAAGTAATATCCATAATATTTATTACATTATTATTAACATAAAACAAAAATAAAATCTAAAATACTTTTCAGTTACCCCGTTCAGAATTATGATGCACTAGGATTTATATATTTTAATTTTTTTGTGGATAATGAAAGGCTGGTAGTCAAATAAATGTCATTGGTTGGGATTTAATATTATTCTATCAATATTACATGAAAACATAAATATTTTTTTCATTAATTTTATTTTCCAATAGATTTGATTAAAATTTCTCAAAATATTCCATGATGAATTTTCATGTGAAATAATATTGAACATAGATAGATTACCATTATTCGTAATATTGTTTTTATAATTCAAGTGAATACTAATTGAATGATATACATGGAGATATTCACGAGAGAATAAAATTTGGAATAAATTTATTCAAATGTATATCCTTGAATACACTAGCATATTTAACGTAAACAACCTAAAAAAATAGAGAAAGATGATTCTCCATTGATATTTACCATTGAGTAATAAAGGGATGCTAATAGAGAACTCTATAAGGATCTACTATCCAATTATTCTCCATCACTTGTTGATGAGATCATAGAATCTAACATTATAAGTTATTTCATTATTTGTGATGAAATATTTTTTGGTACATTTTTTTTAATATACAGGAAATAATGTTCAAAGAGACCCCCATCATAATTATAATTGTGGAATAAATACCATTATACAATTCTCTTGGAATTAAATAAGTAAAAACCTAAAATTTGATGGAGCATTATGAAATAATAGATGAGATTGACTACCACCCTCTGTTTGTAAAAATATAAGTTTATGAGGTGCTATAATAATAATAAGATAATCAGTTTCTCAATCAATTTGAATCCATAAATCAAGCTAAGAAACATTACAGAGAAAATATATTCTCGATCTCAATTATTTTTAAATTCATTAAACATTAAATAAAAAACTATATCATTATTGAATTTATATATTGATACAATCTATATGACACTATAGAAAGTCATAATGAAGAGGAAACACCTACATATGAATTGAAAGAATATTTTCAACGATCTAAGAATAAAGAGGTAGAACTATTAGTTCGTATGATTTAAGGTGAAAATTGGTATTTAAATACTGATTTATGAAATTTCATTATTTTTTAAATCATCGATGTCTCTACTATAACTGTTGTAGATATAACATCAACAAATAGAATATTAGATAATGAGAACGGAGAATTAATGTAAGAAGTGGAATTTGTTCCAAATGGAGATATTGAAACATCTCATTTTGGACTGAAATTATTTAATTCAAAATGGTGATGTTGTACAATAAAAAGTAGAGTGATACCAAAATATAAGTAAATCATGATAAAGTTTATTTGGGGGGGATTTCTGAAGAAAAATTGAATTAACACACAGCAGAATAAATTCAATGAGTTGGTTCTTATTATGAATATTTATCTCAACCATAGAATGGGGTTAATCGAATGTCTTTCAATAAGTGGATAAAAAATACATATCCAACATTGGGTTTTAGAATAATATTTCCTTCCCATTCACATTATTTCAATGTACATTAAATAAATCAATTTTATAAATTTTTCTTCAATATTGTTTTAATATAAGTAGAATATCAAAAACATTCAAATTCTATCACTTCCCAATAACATGTTTGTATCCATATTTATCAATAATTTTAGTTTCCTCACACCTATTAAATATAATGAGATATAATTGAGTTTAATAATGTTAATTGTAAGAGTGGGTATAACATTACAATAGTGTTTCACTTTTTTTTCACTTTTTGATTATTTTTCATTTTTAATTGAACTGTTTTCATATCATTTTACAATCAAAAAATTAAAATTAATAAAATTAAATCATGTATTAGTAATCAATTTAATTAATTTTAATTTAAAAGGACTTAATTAGGTTTTTTATTTTATATGTATACAATAGATTTTTTATAAAAAATTTGGGTAGACCATTTTCTATGATGAAATTTAATTATAGGGATCAATAAAAATAATAATATAATAATACATATTAATTAGAGTAAAATTTGTAGTTGGGAAATAGTTAAAAGATTCATGAGCTAACATTTTCATAGCGAGAGTGTTTTAATAGTAGTTAAAAATAAAATAAAAAAACTTTAAGGAGTTTTGTTAATTTTAGATCCATTTTCCCAAATGCTACATTTTTTTCTTATTTTTCAAAAATAACTTTGGTATTCCTGGTATTTAGAATTATTTAGTTTTTTGAATTTTATATAATCGTCCAATAAATTTGATGCATGAAATATATTGGGGAAAATAAAAATTTATTTTGTTTTCAAAGGATATTGACTCTGAGTTGAATACTGGAAAAAAATTAATAATGGGTATATGATATATCGATTTTTTTTGTAGGATGTATCAACTAATTGTTAATATAATATACAGATGTGAAATAAGAGGGAGATTTATTTTAGAATCTATTTATAATTTAAATAAATATCCAGTTAGTATCTTTTCATTTAACTTTCAGTGATATGACAATTTAACATTATTGGAAGTGCAATCCTTATACCATATTTTATTCTGGTGATATTGGATAATTATATTTTCCCAGGAATTTATGTTTGACCGAATAATTTACACATAATAGTAATATTTTAGTGCATTAATTTATTGATAATATATCCACCAAATTCAAAATTCAATGAAATTTACAAGATATTTATTATATAGGGATATTTTAGAGAATTAAAATAATATCAACTAAATTAACAAATGTAATGAATTAATTATTATATTTAAATTAATTTCATGTTCGTAGCATTGAAATATGTGTTTTTATGTTCATGTGGGAGAAGATGCTGAGACATTCTTGAGGGAATTAATGAACAAGTGGGCAATGAAAAAACCAATGTGTGATGAAATGCTATATTAAGATCCCAAAGGATCATGTGTTAGATCTTGGTAAGTTATTTATACAACAATTCTGTCTCTTATACATGCATATGGTAATTTGTTTCTATCAATATTTTCCTGAAGATTCTTAAAACGATAAATTAAAAGACTAATTCTTACCAGTGGTAACACTATATGGATTAGTAGTATCTTACTGAAGGTATGTCGACAAGTTAGGATTTCGTTAAATCCCTATGAATCACAAAGGAAAACTCAAGTATACGTCCTATAAATAGAAAATTGAAAATGATACGGTCTATTTTATATCATAAATATAATAGGGATTAAATCCCAATTCATATTACAGATCTATCCAGTCATAATTTCATGATCTAATTATGGTTTATAGACACAATCAAACATAATGAAAATTTCAATGCTCTATTACAAGGAAGGAAAACCATTGATTCCATGTGTTCTATATGGGATTCCAATGTAAAATTTATCACTACATATGTTAATTTAATAAACTGAATCCCATATATATTTAATTCAAGGACAAAGAATATCTAGTATCATGGGAACTAATTCCCTATTTTTTGATTCATAGTGAATAAGGAAAGGATAAGGCACTCTATTAAAATATGGGGGTGTCAACTATAATAGGGTCTACATCCTATATATTAGTATAATTTAAATATTTTTTATGATGTTTCAATGAAATATCATTATGTTCCTATATATTTATTTTTATATTCCTTTTTATATCACATTTTAATCAAGTATTTTCACCACATTCCCTATTATCCATATTATTTGAGAAATCAACTAAGTGATCACCCAAAGCACGATCGAAATTCCCTACTTGTTTATATTTTTCTATATTAATAATACTCTATGTTTTACTATGAGTGATTAGGGATAAGTGTTGGCGGTAATTCCATCATTATAGTTTTCTTTGGTGGATCACATTCTTACTTCATATCCTTTCTATCCATTGAATCATTCATTGAATAATATTATTGATCTATGGTTATTTTGGAATTAATGGGTGTTATATAAGACTAGGGAGATGGGTTTTGATTTTCTATCAATTGAGGTGATCCCTAGTTTTCTAATTAAATGTAAGGTTTATGTAGAGTACACATGGTTATCATTGAGTTCATAATACATTAATTACATTTTAGAATATGATGTTTATTTTCATACGATAGAGTTCATTAACTGAGATAAATAGTGACTTATTTAAGTGATAAATAAGGATCACATTTAAATACTCTCATAATATTACCACATTTACCCATAATTTGTTTTATTTATAGTCCAAAATGCATTTTTGCATTCAATATTTTCATTTGACAATAATCTACCCCATTATCCATTTTAAAAAATAAAATCACACATAAATGTAAAAATAAGTGAAAAATAGTGATTTTATGAAAGGTTCTATGGAGACAAACCTATTTAATAGGATGATAATTTGTCATTATTTATGGCTAACAACATTCCACTAATCAATTTGGATCCTTTTCTAGTGTAGAAGTTATTTATCTCATTTTCATTTTCAATTTTGGAAAACATATTTTCATTTATTTGTTTTTTATTATGATTTAATTCTAATTTCTCTCATATTACCATGAATAATTTTTCATAGTAAAAATGATATTCAAGAAATAATTAATACTGTATTCATGAAAAAATTTATGATTTAATGGATGCTTAGAATCAGGAACATAATGGAGATATATACAATATTATATAACAAATAAAATAAATAGCTGAAAATGTAAAAAAAAAATTCCACCTGTAGTAGGTGAGACATGAACCTAGATAAGAAAATGATGATGCTTCCCCACTAATAATTCATATTCAGTAAACTGGGGAGGCAATTAAGGTACTTTATAGAGACCTATTATTCCATAATTCTCTCTTAATTCTATAAGATATCATTTAGTTAGATATGTTACTTGATAATTTATTAAGAGATTAAAAAGATATTGATACATTATAGAGTGAATTTAATATAATTATTCTTCCAAGATATCTTCATATATTCAAAATTAAGGAAGAAGCACCATTATAAATTTCTTTATACAAAGATAAAGATAAAAAACCAAATCATAGGAATTTTTAGAAATGATTTAGGATATTCACTACCTTTACCAATACATTTCAAAAAAAAAGAAGAGGAATATTTAAAATAAGTTTAAATTCATTCCATTTTTAACCTCACAACATTATTCTAGTTAATCCGATTCATATAGATAATCAATTCTATAAAAATTAAATGAATGATAACTAATAATTTACTAATTCTACATTGAATTTATATTTTAATTTAATAATCGAGAATCCTTTTATGTGTTAAAAATGAAGAAGAACCTGAATATGTAAATATGTTAATGTTTATAGTGGCCATAATTAAAGAGGTATAATTACAGGTTAATCTATTTAATGTGAAAAATTCAAATTTAGATTCATATTTCTTGAACAAAAATCAATTTGAACTATTCACTCACCTCCCTATTAATACACTAGATTCAAGACTAGTTATTCCTGATGTTAAAGTTGAAAAGGTATAATCCATTGAATAAGTGGAATTTTTTTTGGAAGAAGATGTTGAGTAATCTCCATGTTTTTTATTATATACATTAATCTTAAAAAATTGAAGTGGTGCAACTAAATTATGAGGAGGCCAAGAGTTGTATAATACATGAGGACCTTGGGCAGAACTGTGAATGATCTAAAATGAGAATCTATAATGATTGCATGCTCACTATAACAAATTTATTGTGGTGATCATCAAAACAAATACACAACCCAATATCTGATTAGGAATGACCCCAAAACATTCCAGGCATGGATAGTTAAAATATGACACCCACATGATGGTTAAAAACATGATTTATTTCCCAATCCCTTCTTGTATCATTAAATTTAATTAATTACACAAATTCTATAGGTTATGGTTGAATGTTCTCATGATTAATCATATAGGAAATTTTATAAAGATTCAAATTCTTAATAATTAACTTGCATATATCTATATAAAATGATTTATTTTTAATATTAAATTAATATTATAAATTATTTATAGAATGGTGTTGAAATTTAAATGTCTCAATTTACAGTTGGTTTTCATTTTCAACATTTAATTATTTATTTTTAGCTATTATTCAACATTGAACTAAAATATTTTCTAGATATTTTAATTCTCTAGAAAAAGAAATTAATTAAATAGATTATCTAGTGTGAAATAGGTGAGTAATATGTAAATAAAATAGGTTTATGAAGGATTATAATTTTATATATATGCGTTGGATTTTCAAACTCAAATTTAGGTGAACCACTTATTTTTAATATATAGAAAATCAGTGATAATATATAAATTAATATATATTAACACATATGAGATAGAATAAAAGAAGATAATATCATCCACCTTAATATTTTTAATTGAATATTTTTATATGTTATGTGTTTTAATAAAATAATAATGATATTAATAGATGTTTGGAAAATTTATTTGTTGTTTTCCTGTATCATACTTATAAAACTATTCTATAATAAATAACCTTAATGATTACCTACTATTTAGTTTTATTTTGTTTTATATTCACCGTTCTCATACAATATGGTCTATGAACATACATGGATTAGGAAAAATAAAATTAATAACTAGTTTTTAATGGTGATCGATAGAAAGGGGAATAACAAACTAAAATGAATAAGGGTCTAGTGATATATTAGATTGTTGAAAAAGTTATATGAAGGAAGTGTGAAATTAACCTATGGGTGATTAACATGATGTAGAGTGATCTAATAAAGGTTTTAATATTATAATAATAATAATATCAGTCTATTATCAATTAAAATTAATTGATCTAAGAACTTTTGTAACACCCCAAGCTTCTATGGTACGCTTCTCATTGAATAATGTGATAGCGTGTGTTGTACGCAACACCGAGTTCTAACACACCATAACCAATCAAACTAGCCGTTATGAATAGTAATACCGATATTTTGAAATTATATATATTTTATATTTTAAAATGGACTTCATTTTTGGATTCGGAATATCAAATTTAGCCTAAGGTGAAATTTTGGTACTTTTCGGATAACTTTCATATTTTGATGAATAGTGAAAATTACTAAATTTTAATTAAAAAAAACTTTTTTAATCAAAATAATTAATAGTGATAAATTATGAATTTGAGTGGTTTTAAAGTATATTTAGAATATATTTTTACCATTTAATATAATGTTGGTCATTGGACATAATTTTACAATTAAACCGAACATAAACAAGTGTCAAACTTTTGATAGTTATTATCTCTTAAAAACACACTTTTTGTTTTGACAGCGGGAATTAATTTTAAATTAATTTCTGCCACTTATGTTTTTTGAATTTAGAAAAAATGGATTCCATATTTGGAATCAGGATGTTCAAATTTTGTAAATAGGTAACTTTTATTTTTAGACATTTTGAATAATTACTGCGGTAAATATTTTATTTACCATGGTTAAGGGTAAATCCGGTAAAAAAGGGTTAAACAAATAATATTATAATAATACTAAATTACCCTAAAACGTGTTCTAGACTTATTGGTTGATACATGTTCGACTATAGGCATCTTTGGGTCGATTTTGGGACCCCATGGTGCCACTTGTAGGTGATAGGGACACTTTTGTTTAATTAAGATAAAATGAATACAAAAATGACACAAGCATATATCTTTTAGCAAAACAATTTTTACATAGGGTTATATATGTTGGATTTCATATTATAAATATTAATTATAAATATAAAAATATTTCCTACATAATGATATTTTATTTATAATTTTTAGACATTAAATAATTTATTTTATTTATGACACAATGATGATGCAGTAATTACTAAAATAGTGAGAAATTAAATTAATTGATATTATAAATACCC
Organism: Viscum album; assembly: GCA_963277665.1. Taxonomy (NCBI): domain Eukaryota; kingdom Viridiplantae; phylum Streptophyta; class Magnoliopsida; order Santalales; family Viscaceae; genus Viscum; species Viscum album. The sequence continues at coordinate 491,821,158 of OY728122.1, forward strand.
AAATAAATATAATATGAAACTTTTAATGAATTAAAATAATTTTCTAGGATAATATGATATATTAGGATTGATTTAATTTACTTTTTTCGAAGTAATAAATCTGTTATGAGTTTCAAAAAAATCAACTATTGAATAATGTCAAAATTGACATAAAAGAGTTCTTAAAAAAATATTATATTATTAATTGATATTAAATTCCTAAAAATATATGGTTCGGCCAAGAGACTTATATCATGATAGGTTCATCATTAATGGACCACTTTGGGGTATCTTGAATGTATATAGTATGTTTATTAACCATATTATATAAAAATACAAAGAGACATTGTAAAAGTGAAACTAATTTACTCAGAGTTAATACTTAAAGAAACGGTTAATATAAGTACCCAAACCTGTCTAAATTCTATTGGTTGAGTTTTTTTCGACCCATCCCCACCTTAACCTCTGAATAGTAAACTTTGGAGCCATTGGAAACCGATTATGAATTTATTATAAACTAATATCTCTAGCTTTTCCAAAGGTGCCCCTCACCCCTCTTATAAAAGGGCAGTCCTCCATCTCATTTCTTCACACCTTCAAAGCCTTTTGGTTCGGCCAAACTCTGCCCAAATACTCTCCCAACTTCCCTAACTACATCCTAGAGGCCTTAGTTTGATCATAAATCCAACCTAAGGAGCTCTTTTGATCAAATCAAAAGAAAGAACCCGAAGAAGAGGTAATGATTTCACCACCCTTTTTCCAAGTTCATTTCTTCTTCCACTTCATCTTACTTTGTTGTTACCATTATAAAATAATAACTCCAGTATCATATATATACTGTGATGTTATTATAAATATGGTACAACCATATTCAGTATTCTATCCACCCTTTGAATAACATGTCACCATACGTGCGTACGTACGGCTTACCGTCTCCACGTCGTGGTGTAATTGTTATTCAATATAATATTATTTGGATGGGTATAATAATGATATGTAACTAATGTAAATAATTAATATAACATGTTAATGATTCTGTATATATGACATACCAACCATTTATATATTATTTTAATATCAAAAGAATGATAGTGTCGCTCGTGTGTACGTACGGACTACCGTCTCCACGAACGCGATGAGATTCATTCTCCATCGTATCCATTCAAGTATAATTATCATTTGATGATTTAAAAATGATGTTTAAGGACTTGATATCATTCTGGATATGAATAATATACAACTTTTCCATTACAAACATGGATTAAATAACAAAACATATAAAAGAAAACAAGTAAGTTAACACCCGAAACAACGATAATACTAAGATATTATTATCAAATCAATATTAAAAGATCATATATGATATCATATTAATGTATATGATTCTTGTATAATTTAGTAACAATTATTTCACCATTATACAGGAGGTTAACCTACCCCAACCAAGGAAAAGTACAAGGTAAGGGTTATTTCACAATCTCTTCATTATCCGAGGTTGTTTATACGTAGTAATCTACTGGGATCTCTTTATCATCCACATCCATGTTTCTTAATAATGTATTTCAAAACATTTTTATTATTTACAAGAATATGGGTTAAAGTCATTTATACCCTTGTTTGACTTTTTATAAGAGGAATCTTTCCATCGTTTTCAAAACAAGGTCCTTTTAATCTTTTCGACAGAATTAAGGTAAGAATGTTTTTTTAACTTATACGGCAGGTGCGGTTATTTTCTGCCATTATAAAATCTTCAAAGTTTTCCTTACAAGATTATAAGAATATTTTCAAAGAAAATGTTTTATTTTATGTGGATCTTAAATTATTTCAAAAATATAAAGAGATATTTATCTAAAAATAGTTTTGATTTCATCTATGTCAACATCCTTTGATGGATTTTACGCTTATTTGAAGTTGATATATTATGATACAAAACATCTATATTGTATTGAAGGTTTTATGATATGTTTGACTATGGATGTGCTATTTTTATACCATTCGTAGTTTATGGTGAAATTATTGACATTTTGTATGCTACTTTTAATACGAATGTTTATGTTATGTTTAAACCTTTTCATATGGGAATGCATTGGACTTAATATGTGACGGGTGGAGCCCGCTATAGCTCCTCGATGCATCAGTAGGTATCATGAGACAAACTAGTGTCTTGGCACAAGGCCTTGGAAAAATCTTATTTGTAGTCTTGGCACGAGGCCTTGGCTATGTGGTTATGATGGTCTGGCATTATGCATTCCAACATTATGAAAGTAGTTATTGATATTGCATGTGATTATTTGATTATTAGAATATCCATGTGAACAAGTAAATGGCATTATTTCATTTTACTTTTGCCATACTATGTTGAAGTTCAAGTTTAAAAGGATTTTGTTTTAGTAATTAATTGCCTTAAATGTTTATGCTTATTTTTGAATGTTCCGCTATATTGTTATCCTTATTGGGAATTTGAGCTCACCCCTTTTCTATGTTTTATTTTTCCTAGGATGTGAAGAAGTAAGTTATGAATGACCTGCAGGGATATTATGAGGGGATAATAGTGTGGACTGTGGAGACATTATGTTGTTGTAGTAGTTTTTCATTTTATGGTGTAATGTAAAACTTATGAATATATCTAGTGTTTCCAAGGCTACTAAACCAATCAGTCTTTCGAGATTTGATCTTTCTTGTGATCATACCAATGTTGTGTAATAATGCCCGACTCTGGGTAACTAGGGTCGGGGCGTTACAGTTGGTATCAGAGTAAGTTTAGTACAAACCTTGGAAACTAGATTTAGATAATCTCTGATTAGAGCACGTAGACCTAAGATGAACTTTGAGGATTAGTATAGAAGAACTTCTTAGAATTTGGGTATTGTAGATATTTTGTGTGTTTTCCGAGCAATACATCCCTGTCTGTATACGAGCAGGTAGAGGCGGCTCTGGCACAGATATAACTAGGGGTAAAACCCGAAAACACCTCTTTGAGCTAGACTCGAACGGGAACTGGTGCACGACAACGGGCCTTGCTGCACTCTTGGTTACGACACTCTCGGGGGATATGCTTAGGATAACTCTCATTTTCTTTACAAATCATTATGAAGGGTTTATGAGTATATACTTTCTCAAAGAAAACATTTTTATAATTACGGATTATATCCATAAATAGTTCAATTTATGTTAAGTGTTTTATAAGTATGAGATTATGTATTTTGATTCATAAACTGATCTAGTTAATGCCATTATTTAGAAATGGTGCCTAGTGGAAGAAATGGAAACCGAATCAATGCACGCACTCCATGTAGGGATTGCCCTCCTTCTCAAGATAATTAGTGTGGAGCTGGTGATGAAACTGGTGCCGATCAGCTAATCACCATACTGGGACAACTCACTCAAGTTATGAATAATAACCTTACCCGCATTGAGCACCCTGATCCGCAGCGTGGAGGATCAATGTTAGATCGATTCATGAGGCAACAACCACCAACGTTAAATGGGAGTACAAATCCCTTAGTAGCTGAGCAATGGATATTTTCCCTAGAGAAAATATTTCAGGCTTTGGGAGTAATGAAAGGGAAAAAGTTATCATGGCATTTTACCACCTCACTGGAGATGCTGATCAATGGTGGTCATTGATTCAAAATATGAAGGAAGATGATGAAGTATCAAATATGGAATGGAGGGAGTTCAACGATCTGTTTTTAGAAAAATACTTTCCTCGCAACCATCGAGCAGATATGGAAAGGAAATTTCTGAGTTTGAGACAGAAGGAGGATGAGAATGTCACAAAGTATGAGGCTAACTTTACAGGGTTAACAAGGTATGATGGAGATTATATACGTAACCCAAGAAGTATTATTGATCATTTCTTTGATGGGTTAAAACCATTTCTCCGTCGAGCATTAGTCTCACAATCCTTTTCATCGTATGAAGACATTGTCTCATGTGCTATCAAGACTGAAAAGGAATTCTCTAAGTCTTATGACTTTAAAGAAAAGCAAGAGAAGAAGAGGCATGCTGATCAATCTGGGAATGGAAATAAGGGGAAGAAAGGAATGGTTGAATATCCATCCTGTGGTAAATGTGGGAAGAAACACCCCGGTACTTGCTTGAAGGGAATGGGAGTCTGTTACAATTGTGGTGAAAAAGGCCACCAAGCTCGTGATTGCAAAGGGAAGAAGGCATCCACCAACGATCAGTGCTACAATTGCAGGGAGATGGGACATTATGCAAATGAATTTCCTAAGAGTCAGGAGAACTTACCTCAGAAAAGGCCAAGGGATCAAGGCCAAGCTTATGCTATCACTACTGCTGAGGTAGAAGCTTCGAAAGACGTGGTGGCAGGTAATTTAATGGTTTCCTCAAGTTTAGCAAATGCATTATTTGATTCTGGATCATCGCATTGTTTTATATCTTCCCAGTTTGCTACGAAAATTAGATATTTCCAATTTTATTTAACAATGGAGTTTTCAGTTAAAAATCCTAAGGGAAGTAACATTGCAACAATGTTTTGTGAATCAGTCCCCATTAGAGCACATAAATGTTCATTATCTGCTGATCTCATCATCATAACTATGATTGAGTTTGACGTAATCCTCGGTATGGACTGGCTTTCAGACTATGATGCGATGATTTATTGTAAGAAGAAAGAGGTTATGATTCTTGATGATAATGATAAGGAACACCTTATCTTTAGAGCAGAATCATCACCACCTAATTCTTATTTAGATCCACCCTCAATAGCTCAACTAAATTCAATTATTGGGAAGGAAGAGAATGAAATAATTGTGGGTGAGGAAAGGAATGTTCAAATAGAGGATGTACCTATTGTGAAAGAATTTGTAGATGTATTTCCGGACGATTTACCTGGACATCCTCCAGAACGAGAAGTTGAGTTTTCCATTGATTTGATTCCTGGATCAAGGCCTATATCGAAGACCCCTTATAGAATGGCCACTGTAGAATTAGTTGAACTAAAGAAACAACTAGAGGAATTGAGTAATAAAGGATTTATTCTCCCTTGTGTTTCTCCATGGGGATCCCCTGTTCTTTTTGTTAAAAAGAAAGATGGATCTATGAGGTTATGTATCGACTACAGGGAGATCAATGCTATAACGATAAAGAAAAAGTATCCCCTACCTCGCATTGATGATTTATTTGACCAACTGCATGGAGCTCAATACTTTTCAAAGATTGACCTTCGATCTAGATACCATCAGTTGTGTGTGAAGAAGGAAGACATTCCGAAGACAGCATTTCGAACCAGGTACGGGCATTACGAGTTTACTGTAATGCCTTTTGGATTGACTAATGCACCCTCTGTATTCATGGATCTGATGATAGAGTTTTCAAGGAGTATCTCGATGAATTTGTGGTGTTATTTATTTATGATATCTTCGTACACTCCAAAATCTACGAAGATCATGAAAATCACTTGCGCATTATCTTGAAGACACTAAGAAGACATGAATTATATGGAATGTTTAGCAAGTGTGAATTCTGGCTTCATGAGATTTCTTTTCATGGCCATATTGTCTCTAAAGATGGAATCTCTGTTGATCCTTCTAAGACCAAGGCAATCCAAGAATGGCCAACACCTACGAGTAAAATTGAGGTACGTAGTTTTATTGGTTTGGCAGGTTATTATCGATGTTTCGTCCAGAATTTTGCTCGATTGGCTAACCCATTAACGAAGCTCACACGTAAAGGGATTAAATTTGTTTGGAAAAAAGATTGTGAATAATGTTTCGAAGAACTGAAGAGAATATTAGTCAATGATCCTATATGGACTCTACCATCAGGGAATGATGGGTTTGTTATTTATAGTGATGCATCAAAGAAAGGACTTGGTTGTGTCCTTATGCAGAATGATAGAGTTATTGCCTATGTATCACGAGAGTTGAAAATTCATCAACAAAACTATCCTACTCATGATCTCGAGTTAGCAGCTGTGATCTTTGCTTTGAAGATATGGAGGCACTACCTCTATGGTGAAAAATGTGAGATTTATACTGATCACAAGAGTTTGAAGTATATTTTCTCACAAAAAGAACTCAACATGAGGCAAAGGAGATGGCTTGAATTACTCAAGGATTATGATTGCACGATACACTACCACCCAGGGAAAGCAAACAAGGTGACAGATGCTTTGAGTAGAAAAGACCATGGAGTTTTGAACAATATGAGAATTGAAAGGGATCCAATTTTCATGGATCTAGTGAAGATGGACATGGGAATATCCAGGGAAGGTGAAACATCAATTCTTTTTCAAATGGTTTCCAAACCATCTTTACTAGAAAGGATAAAGAGTTCTCAGACCGATGATGAAGAATTTAAAAAGAAGATTAATGTTGTGAATGATGGGAGATTGAGAGACTTTGTGTATGAGGATGGAATTTTGAAATTTGGGAAGAGACTTTGTGTTCCCGATATACCTAATCTAAAAATGGAATTGCTGGATGATGCTCATAGTTCCAATTTCTCTATACACCATGGGAGCACCAAAATGTATAGAGATTTGAAGGAACATTTTTGGTGGGACAGCATGAAGAGGGAGATTTCTGATTTTGTGTCAAGATGTATGGTTTGACAGTAAGTGAAAGCTGGAAGGCAACAGCCTGGAGGAGTCATGCAACCTCTTCCCATACCAGAGTGGAAATGGGACAATATTACGATGGACTTTGTCATGGGGCTACCAAAGACTCCTAGAAGGAACGATGCAATATGGGTTATTGTTGATCATCTTACCAAGTAGCACATTTTCTTGCTATAAGAGAATATCTACCCCTGGAATGTCTAGCAAGACTATATATTAATGAAGTTGTGAGACTTCATGGAGTACCCCTATCAATTGTTTCTGATCGTGATCACTGTATTACTTCAAGATTTTGGAAAAGTCTTCAGAAATCCCTGGATACTGAACTTCATTTGAGCACTGCTTACCACCCTTAGACGATGGACAATCAGAACGGACTATTCAAACCCTAGAAGACATGTTGAGATCTTGCTCACTTGACTTTTAGGTTATGTGGGATCAATACTTACGTCTCGTAGAATTTTCCTATAACAATAGCTTCCATTCGAGTATTCAGATGGCACCATATGAAGCGTTATACGGAAAGAGATGTCGTACACCAACCTGTTGGGATGATGTTGGTGAAACAAAACTTGTAGGCCCAGAACTGGTGGAGGAAACGGTGGAAAAGGTGAAAGTAATCCAAAATCACATCAAAGCAGCTCAAAGTAGGCAGAAGAGCTATGCCGATAATCGAAGGAAGGATTTGGAATATCAAGTCGGTGATCTTGTTTTCCTGAAGGTATCCCCATGGAAGGGAGTCATACGTTTTGGTAAGAAAGGAAAATTGAGTCCCAGGTACATCGGACCTTTCGAAATTCTTTAACGAATTGGGGCTGTAGCTTACCGATTGGCAATGCCGCCAAGTCTCTCTAAAGTTCACGATGTGTTCCACGTATCTCTGTTGAGGAAATACATGCCTGACCCAACGCATGTACTCACCTATGAAGAATTAGAACTGGAACCCGATCTGTCTTATTGCGAAGAGCCCGTCAAGATTCTTGATATGAGAGAACAAGTGCTGAGAAACCGGACGACGTGTCTTGTAAAAGTTTTGTGGAGAAACCATAAGATGGAAGAGGCAACGTGGGAACCCGAGGAACTTATGATGAAGAACCACCCGAGTCTTTTCATGCGGTAGTATTCTAGAAATTTCGAGGACGAAATTATTTGAAGGAGGGGATAATGTAACACCCCAAGCTTCTACAGTACGCTTCTCATTGAATAATGTGATAGCGTGTGTTGTACGCAACACCGAGTTCTAACACACCATAACCAATCAAACTAGCCGTTATGAATAGTAATACCTAGATTTTGAAATTATATATATTTTATATTTTAAAATGGACTTCATTTTTGTATTCGGAATATCGAATTTAGCCTAAGGTGAAATTTTGGTACTTTTCGAATAACTTTCATATTTTGATGAACAATGAAAATTACTAAATTTTAATTAAAAAGAACATTTTTAATCAAAATAATTAATAGTGATAAATTATGAATTTGAGTGGTTTTAAAGTATATTTAGAATATATTTCTACCATTTAATATAATTTAGGTCATTCGACATAATTTTACAATTAAACCGAACATAAACAAGTGTCAATCTTTTGATAGTTATTATCTCTTAAAAACACGCTTTTTGTTTTGACAGTGGCAATTAATTTTAAATTAATTTCTGCCACTTCTGTGTTTTGAATTTAGAAAAAATGGATTCCATATTTGGAATCAGGATGTTAAAATTTTGTAAATAGGTAACTTTTATTTTTAGTCATTTTGAATAATTACTGCGGTAAATATTTTATTTACCATGGTTAAGGGTAAATCCGGTAAATAAGGGTTAAAAAATAATATAATAATAATACTAAATTACCCTAAAACATGTTCTAGATTTATTGGATGATACATGTTCGACCATAGGCATCTTTGGTTCGATTTTTCGACCCCATGGTGCCACTTGTAGTTGATAGGGACACTTTTTTTTAATTAAGTTAAAATGAATACAAAAAAGACACAAGCATATATCTTTTAGCAAAACAATTTGTACATAGGGTTATATATGTTGGATTTTAGATTATAAATATTCATTAGAAAGCTAAAACGATTTCCTACATAATGATATTTTATTTATAATTTTTAGACATTAAATAATTTATTTTTTTATGACACAATGATGATGCAGTAATTACTAAAATAGTGAAAAAATTAAATTAAATTATATTATACATACCCAAATAAATATAATATGAAACTTTTAATGAATTAAACTAATTTTCTAGGATAATATGATATATTAGGATTGATTTAATTTACTTTGTTCTAAGTAATAAATCTTTTATGAGTGTCAAAAAAATCAACTATTGAATAGTGTCAAAATTGGCATAAAAGAGTTCTTAAAATAAATATTATATTATTAATTGATATTAAATTCCTAAAAATCTAAGGTTTGGCCAAGAGACTTATATCCTGATAGGTTCATCATTAATGGACCACTTGGGGGTCTCTTGGATGTATATAGTAAGTTTATTAACCATATTATATAAAAATAGAAAGAGACATTGTAAAAGTGAAACTAATTAACTTAGAGTTAATACTTAAAGATAAGGTTAATATAAGTACCCAAACCTGTCTAAATTCTATTGGTTGAGTTTTTTTCGACCCATACCCACCTTAACCTTCGAATAGTCAACTTTGGAGCCATTTGAAACCGATTATGAATTTATTAGAAACTAATATATCTAGATTTTCCAAAGGTGCCCCTCACCCCTCTTATAAAAGGGAACTCCTCCTTCTCATTTCTTCACACCTTAAAAGCATTTTTGTTCGGCCAAAATCTGCCCAAATACTCTCCCAACTTCCCTCACTACAACCTAGAGGCCTTAGTTTGATCAGAAAGCCAACCTATGGAGCCCTTTTGATCAAATCAAAAGGAAGAACCCGAAGAAGAGGTAATGATTTCACCACCCATTTTCCAAGTTCATTTCTTCTTCCACTTCTTCTTCCATTGTTGTTACCATTCTAAAATAATAACTCCAGTATCATATATATACTGTGATGTTATTATAAATATGATGCAACCATATTCAGTATTCTATCTACCCTTTGAATAACATGTCACCATACGTGCGTACGTACGGCTTACCGTCTCCACGTAGTGGTGTAATTGTTATTCAATATAATATTATTTGGATGGGTATAATAATGATATGTAACTCATGTAAATAATAAATATAACATCTTAATGATTCTGTATATATGATATATCAACCATTTATATATTATTTTAATATCAAAAGAATGATATTGTCGCTCGTGCGTACGTACAGACTACCGTCTCCACGAACGCGATGAGATTCATTCTCCATCGTATCCATTCAAGTATAATTATCATTTGATGATTCAAAAATGATGTTTAAGGACTTGATATCATTCGAGATTTGAATAATATACAACCTGTCCATTAAAAACATGGCTTACATATCAAAACATATAAAAGAAAACAAGTAAGTTAACACCCGAAACAACGATAATACTAAGATATTATTATCAAATCAATATTAAAAGATCATATATGATATAATATTAAGGTATATGAATCTTGTATAATTTATTAAAAATTATTTCACCATTATACATGAGGTTAACCTACCCCAACCAAGGAAAAGTACAAGGTAAGGTTTATTTCACAATATCTTCATTATCCGAGGTTGTTTATACGTAATAATCTACTGGGATCTCTTTATCATCCACATCCATGTTTCATAATAATGTATTTCAAAACATTTTTATTATTTACAAGAATATGGGTTAAAGTCATTTATAACCTTGTTTGAATTTTTATAAGAGGAATCTTTCCGTCGTTTTCAAAATAAGATCCTTTTAACCTTTTCGATAGAATTAAGGTAAGAATGTTTTTTTAACTTATACGGCGGGTGCGGTTATTTTCCGCCATTATAAAATCTTGAAAGTTTTCCTTACAAGCTTATAATAATATTTTCAAAGAAAATTTTTGATTTTATATGGCTCTTAAATGATTTCAAAAATAGAAAGAGATATTTTTCTAAAAATAGTTTTGATTTCATCTATGTCAACATCCTTTGATGGATTTTACGCTTATTTGAAGTTGATATATTATGATACAAAACATCTATATTGTATTGAAGGTTTTATGATATGTTTGACTGTCGATGTGGTATTCTTATACCATTCATAGTTTATGGTGAAATTATTGACATTTCGTATGCTAGTTTTAATACGAATGTTTATTTTATGTTTAAACCTTTTCATATGGGAATGAATTGGACTTAATATGTGACGGGTGGATCCTGCTATAGCTCCTCGATGCATCGGTAGGTCTCATGAGACAAACTAGTGTCTTGGCACAAGGCCTTGGAAAAATCTTATTTGTAGTCTTGGCACGAGGCCTTGGCTATGTGGTTATGATGGTCTGGAATTATGCATTCCAACATTATGAAAGTGGTTATTGATATTGCATGTGATTATTCGATTAGTAGAATATCCATGTGAACAAGTAAATGTAATTATTTCATTTTACTTTTTCCATACTATGTTGAAGTTCAAGTTTAAAAGGCTTTTGTTTTTGTAATTCATTGCATTAAATGTTTATGCTTATTTTTGAATGTTCCGCTATATTGTTATCCTTACTGGGCATTTGAGCTCACCCCTTTTCTATGTTTTATTTTTCCTAGGATGTTAAGAAGTAAGTTATTAATGACCTACAGGGATATTATGAGGGGATAATAGTGAGGACTGTGGAGAAATTATGTTGTTGTAGTAGTTTTTCATTTTATGATGTAATGTAAAACTTATGAATATATCTAGTGTTTCCAAGGCTACAAAACCAATCGGTATTTCGACATTTGATCTTTCCTGTGATCATGCCAATGTTATGTAATAATGCACCGACTCTGGGTAACTAGGGTCGGGGCGTTACAACTTTACTTGAGATGAAGTGTAATCCATATGTAATAATCATGTGAAGGGGATTATTGATACATTTATTTTTATCAGAGTGAAAATAGATGAATTTCAGAGTGCAATCAACAGAAATTTTAACTTTTTTCATGTTTAAATTAAATTATAAAGTCATTTCCAAATTAACAATACATTGGAATTTAAAATAAATTTATTATGTAATGATAATTTAGAGAATACTCATAATATGATATATAATAAATAATTTAATGATATATTTAATGTTCTTTAAATTAATGTCATTAATATATCATTTAAATTTGTTAATAAATTTTCACACAAATGAGGAATATAAGAAAAAACGTGTGAAAATGAATGATAATTTTGGATCTAATGAAAAAGCTAATTACTGAGATGATATTTCATGATCCAAATAAATATCATGTTGGGTTTCAAAAATGTGCCAGTTACCTGATTCCATATCAGAGAAAGACCTATAAATATACTAATATGATGAAGTACCCATTCATGGAAATATTACAAGTCATTTTTTACACACCACCACTACAAAATAGATGAATATTTGAGTAATGTAGGACTAATAAATAGATTAATTGATTTGCAGAGATATTGTTTAATTCAATTAAAGAATAGTAAAATACACAGAGGATTTTCATTCTTCCAAACGCAAGACCATTGATATAGAATATATTACATCATATGTCTAGTAAATCCTCGCTAACAAATCACACCACATTGATATAATAACAAAAAATCATGATTCGGTTCTTGGTTATAATATTGATCGGACAAAACAAACATTGTGAATCTCTTTCGGGTGAAAGACTAATTGGTTTTCAAAATGCATTATCTACCTGCCAGTTATGTAGATTCACATTGTATTTATGATTTTGGAAAAGATATTGATTCCAATTTATATTATACAATGATAAAAAATACAATTTCTAACATAATATTAATCCCAAGGTCATGATTATAAACTCCCTTATGAGTAAAATATTTTCTTACAATGCTATATAATATTTTAAGGAAATAATTTCCAATAAATTGTTACATATAAGATTTATTATCAAATGAAATTATGTTTGACCAATTGATGGTCATCAAACAAAATTTCATTTGACCTAGATATCATGTATTACTTGAGGGGACGATATTGGATTCAAATATAAAATGTCTATAAAATTAACTAATTATATAATAATGTAATGTTGTGATTACCCAAGAAGAAGGAATATCTTGGATCATGGGAACTGATTCCAAAATGTTCATTTTTATTTAAGAAGTAATGGGGAATTGATGATGTATAAATATTTGGGGATATACACTGTAATTGGGATTCCCACCTTGGTATTATTATATGATGTTCATTTTTTAAAATATTAATATTAATTTTAGTATATTATTCTTTATTTATTATGTTTGATAATATTTCTATTTTCCCATTTTTCACTATGATATCCAATATTCCTGATTATAAAGAAAATTATTAAATCACTCCATTGGGAGGATCTAGTAAAGATCCAAAGTCCTTTTTCTTTTATATTTTTTATTCGACACTAATGTAACATCATAGATCTGGGTGCCACACAAAGGAGACACGTACCTAGTTGGTCACGTGGACTCAAGCGCATTTCCCTGATTGATAGAGGCTACCGACAAGTAGCGAGGGCCTTGGGTGTGATATTCAGGAATCTATACCCTCATTGGGAGAGTATCATAGTGTATAAACAATAATAAACCACATCAAAAATAGTAATACCACAGAACAGAAGTAAAAAATGGGGGACTGATTGTAAACAAACCTTTGACACACATATACAAATGATGCATATCACATATGTCTAGGAATGAATCCCAATAATTCACAATGTATGAAAAATATTTCTAAACCAATGTACAAAGAAAAAAGTAAAATCCTACAGCATGTCATTACTTATATTTGTCACATGCTCTCCAACTCCCTCAGCAATCATGTAACTGATGTAGAAGGGTGCATTCACTTATCTATACCTACAACCATATATTATGTTTGGGATGAATATAATGACCCAAACTAGGTGTGAGATGAATCCCAAAAGGAATCCGTCGAATTATCTTTTCAAAACTATTAGTAAATATATATATATATAGTAGAAAATTTGAAAAATGATGAAATTATCAAGGAGGTAGTCAAAAGTAAAGAATCATATAGTTTTCAATTATATTCAATTAAAATCATTAATTATTAAAACCATTGAATAATTAAATACCATGATCTGGCTTATGCTCTGTATCCCCTCTATAAAAGGAAAGCAGATGTCTATGAAGACAATATAACAATCAAGTAAGACCTAGTCGAAGCTTTTGATTTGGGTAGGCAGGCTCGTCACAATCAATCAATCATTCACAAGTAACACTATAGGAATGTTCTCACCATCTAAACCATCTAGTTCAATATATCTCCAAAAAAATAAATATATAATGACCATCTAGGAAATCTCACCTAGTCTAACGCCTTTGGTCTCATAAATACAAAGACTCTCTAAGGTTGCACACACTGTCAATTCCCCTTGTGGTCTTGTAACCATAAAATAAAGACTCTCTAAGGAATAAATCAACTTCCATTCCACCTTATGGTTTCGTAACGGTATACTATAGGCACTCTGAGAGATAACACACCATCAACCCCCAGTGTTCTCGCAATGTAAATATTATAGACACTCTAGGGAAGCCCTCAATGTCAATTACCAATATGGTCTAACTAAACCAGGTTCTCAGAGCCCCATATAATAAAATCTCAGAGAAACAATATCCAACTGCCCAAAGTAATATCAACTACTATAAGTCTATTCAATTACAATGCATAAAATATAATTTTATAATTATCAACAAGTAATCAATTCCAACCTAACAAGCAATGCAAGGAAACAAGGTATTCCTCATAGCCATCATGGACCTATCATTCAAAAACATTCAATCTAGGAAATGCACCAACAGGGTGTCCCCTAAACATGAATGTTAGCATAATTTATCAACAAAACCCCTTAATATAACAATCAATCTATAGAAGATGATAATTGGGTTAAATTCCTTAACACAGAAAACCCAAATTAAGGGTAATTGGAATGTAGGAATATATAACTCAAAGTCAAACTATGAAAGGAAAAAACAACCTACCTAGATGTTATAAAATCGATATAGGAAAACCCCAACCATTGAATTTACCTAGAATGTCATTGATCTACAATATGGTAAAAAATGTTCAACCTTGGATAAATCCAGAAAGAGGAGAAATGAGGAAGAGACACTCTAGGGAAAGGGAGAACTCACTGGTGGGAATCCAAGACACCCGGTTGTATCTCAATCGGAGCTCAGATGGAGGGACAAGAGGCCCTAAAATATTCTTGTTTTTACATCACTCTCCTGTACGAGACATGGGATGAAGAAACGAGTTTTGGAGATGAGATGTGACCCTAGTATGATTAAGAAAATAAAAATAAAAGTAAAAAACGTGTTCATTTAATGTATACACCATGTAGCAGCCAAAACAAGACCCACTTTAGGTATCCCACATGGCCATGCACTCGGTTATCACATAGCTACCAGCATCAACCAGGTACATAGAATGTACTCAAGAGTACAAAATGTGTACTTTGAAAATTTCCAAAACCATCCTATTACCTAAAAAACAACCAAAATAGAGATTCATTCTTAAAAAGAAGATGTGGGTTCATATAATCTTACCCCCTTAAAATCATCTTCAACGAATTTCCCTTCTAAGGGCGTTGAAGAAGAAATTTCAAACAACACTAGCCGCTGTGATTGTCTATCGGCCTTCCTCTCCCATGTCTAGTCTTGTACTCACCCATGCTACCATAACACCCATACTAGTGAAATGGACCAGCCACAAGAACACTTTGCACTAAAATATGATCTCCATATTGGGTGCTCCTCGAAGGATGCATCCACCTCCAACTCAACCTCCTCAGGTTGAAAAACATTAGATGGGTTAGAAATTTAACGTCATTGTGGTGAAACCTTGATGATGTCTTTCATATCCCGATACCTTTGAGGTAACTACAACTGATAGGTAATCGGCTCGACTCTCTCCAAAACCTCAAGCTTCTCATTGTACCTCGGTGAAAGATTCCTCTATCTCAAAATTCTCATGTGTCCTAAACATGGTGTGGCATATAATAAAACCATATCTCCAACCTCATACTTCAATGGTTGTCTCCGTCGATTAGCATAATATTTCTTTCGATAATTTGAAGTATCCTTCCTCCTCTGAATCAACTCCACCTACTCAGTGGTATCTTGGACAAGATGAGGTCCTAATATACCTGCCTCTCCTTCCTCTAGCCAACATAGGGATGGTCAGGATGACCTACTATAAAAATTATCATATGGGGACAACTAAATCCTCACCAAAAAGCTATTATTTTATGAAAACTCCACTAGGGGTATATTTCTCACCCAAGAACCCCCAAAAACTAGGACGCATTCTTGAAGAAAATCCTCCAAGACCAGAATTGTGTGCTCGAACTTTCCATCATTCTGGGGATGGTAATATGCACTTATAAGTACATGTATACAAAAAACCCTCGGTAGTCCTGGACCGACACAAGAAGTAAAACATGAATCCCTTTCTGAAATGATAGAGTGTGGAACCCCAAAAAACCCAAAAATCTCTCAGATGTACAACCTTTCATGCTCATCAATGCATAAGGTATCCATGACCGGTGAGAAGTGTGAAACTTTAGTGAGTCATTCAATTAAAACCCAAAATACATCATTCCCTTTAGTCGAATGTGGTAAACCTATAAGGAAATCCCTCATGACCTCATTCCACTTCAAATTGGTAATGGATGTGGGTGGAAACAGCCCTGTTGTCCGCTGATTCTTTTCCATCACCTGCTGACTGGTGGACCAACTCATAACAAAACCAAAAACATCTCTCTTCACACTTGGCCATCAATACTGGTAGTGTAGATCTCGATACATCTTGGTTACACTTGGATGAAATACCCAAACTGAGGAATGAAAATATCACAAAATATCCTCATGTATGTATACTGACTCCCATACATTCCCATGAAAACCCAAGTCTTCAACCTCTTATATAGTCCATCTAGGAGTAGGCTCCCTCCTGAAACACCCTCCCATAGGACTAGGCATTTAGAATCTGATAGTTTCATTATTCGCACTTGATCTAGAAGGTTAGAAGGAATATTTATAGAAGGAAGATATGTTTTCCCTACCTATCATGCACCTCCAAATGCATCTTAGAGAACATATACATAAGATACCACTCAATGTTGGTCTCCTAAATTTTTTTTATTATGGTCCTCTTGTTCAACGAATGAGCCACTCCATTGCCAGTCCCAAGCATTTAGTCATGCTAAATATCGAAATACTTAAGGTACTCAACCCAAATTTGTTGTCTCAAATTCAGATCACATTGAGTAAAGGTATACATGGGACTTTTTTTGTCCGTGAAAAGAAGAAAATTCTCTCCCAACAGATAATGCCTCCAACAGCGTAAAGAATGCACAAATACAGCTAACTCGAGATCATGAATTATGTAATTCCTCTCATGTGGCCTCAGCATCTAAGACTAGTACGCAATGACTACTCCTTCCTACATAAGAACTACTCATAGTCCAATTCCTAATTCATCACAATAAATGTTGTAACTCTTTCCTGGATCTAGAAAAACTTATATCATTGATGATGTTAATCTCCCTATCAGCTCTTGAAAGGCTGAATTGTCAGAATTTTTTCACAAGTACTTCACACCCTTTTTATCCAGGTCCTTAATTAGTGCATTTACTTGTGAAAGGTCCTTTATAATGTGTGTGTGGTATCCATCCTACCCCAGAAAACATTTTTCCTCAAATATGTTCATCGCCTACTCCCAAGAAACTACAACTCTCTCTTTCTCTCGGTCCACTCATACTCTTTTATCTAAAATAACAAGACCCAAGAATTTAATCTGATCCATTTATAAGTTGTGAATTGAGTTCATGGCATATAAATGATGCTCTAAAATAGTACTCAAAATTATTTCAAGAGGG
Source organism: Viscum album (assembly GCA_963277665.1). Taxonomy (NCBI): domain Eukaryota; kingdom Viridiplantae; phylum Streptophyta; class Magnoliopsida; order Santalales; family Viscaceae; genus Viscum; species Viscum album. The sequence continues at coordinate 491,838,717 of OY728122.1, forward strand.
GTGGAATTGTCATGTTGAGAGTGAAATTACACCAAGATATCATCCAAAAAGACTACCACAACAGAATTCAAGTAAATATGGAACAGTCGGTACATCAGTGCCATGAAAACTGCAGGCACGTTCTTAAGACTGAATGACATAACCATCCACCTTCTGATAATCCACACAAAGTGTGAGGGTACCATTCACCTTCTTCGCAAACAAGATAGGTAAACCCCAAGGTGAAGTACATGTTCAGATGAATCCCTTTTCCTATAACTCCTCAAACTACTTATTGAGATATTTTAACTCTAGTGTATCAATCCTATAATGAGGAATGGAAACTGGTGCCACTCCTAGAACACACTCAATTGGGAAATCTTCCACTCTATCTAGAGGTAACCCTGAAAATTTATCTGGAAAGTCATCCCTGAAGTAATCCACCACTAGAAGAAATTCCATATGTGAAGTCCCCTAGTCAACAAGATTTATAGTAGAAATCTGGGTTGTAATTCTTCCCAACACATGATGATTAGGTCTTTCTCTGATCGTCTTGACATCCTATTCACCCTTTTGTAAAAATTTCTTACTCTCTGGAGATGTGAAACCCACTCTATGGAAATAGAAGTCAAAAAAGTCCTAGAAAAATACTAATCAGTACATCCCAAGAATGACATCAAGGAATCTCAAATCTAAGACATAGAGGTACCATAATATGTGACACCCACCATCCTCCAGATGGAACTCCTTATACTGACATACACTTCCCATTCTAATTCCCAGAGAATTTCCTAGCATCATTACATCCTAAAAAGTATTGATACAGAGCCTAATTCTCTCCACAACAGCAATAGATTCGAAATGATGGGAATAACTTGTATGAAATATTGCAGAAGCTAAAATTGAGGTAACTAGAATCGTACCTCTAATCATAGAGGTTATGGGGTCTTGATAATTGTGGGTCTATTACACTGCAACAGTATGACCTGTATAGTGGCCATGTGACCCTACCAGACTACCTTGAGATGGACAACCCTATGATTGCTGAAAAACTTTATCATGACTCCCACGACCATGATCACCTCCTTGGACATAACGGTCTGTTGAATTGAGGCTCCCTAACTAATGAGACACTAGGGGTCCTGCTATTGTAGATGGAGTCATAGTAGAACCCCTATCATTAGTTGGTGGTGAGAAAAGATAAAAAAATATGATGAACATAGCCCATTATGCTGCATGAATGGCACTCAAATGGGTCTCTTGGGAAATGTGTCCTCATATTACTGTTCATCCCACAATATTAACATAACACTAGTTACCTGAAGGAGTATCCCACCTACTTAGATATCCATTTGTAGACTCCCTATGTCACTTCCTACTATCTTTCAATGGAGTACCAACTCTATATGCCGAACGGCGCTAAACAATTGCTCCAAAATACCTTTTATTATTCTCGGTTATCATCTACTAACTAACAATAGAAGATATTGAAGTCAACGTGATGATTTCCACCCAGGATCAGTTGTCATGTCTGAGACCATCCTCAAACTTCCTGGCCAGAAATAACTCCTCACCCCACAAAATTGGTGTGAAGCACAACAGCTCTATGAAATGATAAGAATACTTCATGACTGAAAGAGTACCATATTCCATACCTATTAACTCTCAGTCTTGGTAATCCATCATGGTCATTGGGTGGATATAGTAACCAAAGGTCTACTGGAACTCATAATAAGCCATAACTGATTGGTGTCCCACCTGTGATATCACATCCCACCATCTCCTGGTGGAATCTCGAAGCGTGTAGGTTGTGAGCTTCACCTCCATCTATAGAGGTGTCTCAAGATTCTCAAAGAAACAGAACATGGATTATAACTCTGAATTTTCATCCTGAGGTCACCCATCCCCTATGAAAGTTGGAGGATAATGCTGTTGAAAAATGAACGTCAACACATCCATAGACAGGTAAAGATGTGGTTCTCCCTGGTAGGTCTGCAGGAACCTCATGAAGTCTTCGCAAAACTATGCTATAGCCCCTGTGTCGGTTATAAAAACTAGTTTCAAGACATGCTTGATGGGAGGATCAGATGGTAGTCCATGATCTTCCATTTCTGATGTCTGATCATTTCCCTATATTTTTCTTACAACCGGGGGATGTCTCAATGGCATGACTCTGTATGGTCAAGAGCACACCCCAATTAAAGATTATTTAGGACTAAAATGTAGAAGTGTAAGACACAACATGAGAAGAGAACATTAATGTTTATCAAAACATGGTTACACTACATATATATCCTCCTCATGGCATGTTCCCTCATGGTTCAACATGGTTTCATACCTTTTCCCAATCTGTTCATGTAACACTGATTCACACGATGTGTTCATCCTTATACATGAAGTGTACTTGATTTTTTCATCCTTCCCATCTTATTCTACATGGCTAAACCACACAGTTCCCTTCGAGGTAACATTGCACTACATTTTATGTGTAGACACAACATGTACTAGTTTTCCCTAAACCACTCATGTCCTTAGTCACACGGTTAGAGACACGATCATCTTCTTCACGACATGTTCAAGATGGAAATTACGTGTACTAACTAAAATTCATCCTCTCTTATTGTTAGACACATGGCCAGATACATGGCCTCTACAATACGACATGTACTCCCATTACACAACGTGTTATACCATATAGTTACCAACACATGTCTCTTCTCTCACATTTAGCCACTTTGTTAAAGGCTACATGGAATATTCATAATGTACATGGTGTGTACATTTGAAAAGTTGTTTTTTCCATAACATAAGAACACATGGCATGCATTTATAACATCACACTCCATTTTTTTATGTTTTTCCAGATAGTAGGCCTCTAAAACATCTCAGTAACCTTGAAAAACCATAAATTTTCCCCAAGGAATGATAAATTCTGACCCGTGAGATCCCATAATCCCACAAATCAATGTTTTGAATCCTTATTCACATCGCACTTGATTAATTAATTAAAGTTTTTACATGATCCACAAAATTCCAATCCAAGAGGTCCCATAACAACTTTGGGAATAATGTATAGAATCCATACAAAGAAACATTTCATACTAAAAATACCCTATCAAATGGCATGTATTCTATCAAGGAATCTATCACAACCACATGATCATCCAGAACATCATCTATCGCAACAACATTCAATCAACAATGCACCTTAAATGGCATGGCAAGAATGCATGAAATGTGATCTATAACTAGTTCCTATATGATGAATGAGATGGAATACATTAATATCATTAGGTAGAAATAGAAATATAACCGCAATGATATAAATCATAACATCACCAAACATGTGTATCATGCAACTATGATATTAAATCAAATTTAACAATTGAAAACCCAAATAAATTATAATATTTGGGTTAACATGGATTTTACCAATACAAGAGTTAGCTACTCCAAGGAAAAACAAATTACCGACTATCTATTCCACCTCATCCCTATCTATAGGATCCAAAAAGAATGAAAAATCAGAATAGAAACCCCCTTTGATACCACATTATAACCTCCCAGATCTGGGTGCCTCCCAACGGTGCATTGTATACGATTTGTCATGTGGCCTCAAGAAAATTTCTCCGAACACCATATCATGCAGACTAGTAGTGACGAAATTGGGTGTGATAGTGAAGAAACTTGTCCATAATTTTTAGAGTAACACACTGAAATAACAGTAATAAACAACATAAAAAATAGAAATACCATACCATAGAAGTAAAAAAGTATAATAATAAGGGTAAATTAAAAAATAGAGAAAATATAAAAATGATGCATGTCACATATGTCTAGGAATGCAGCTAAATAATTCATGTTGTTGGAAATATAGTACTAAACCAATGTATAATGAAACAAGTCAACTTATGAAGAATTTCAAGCCTTATCATTGTCTCATTCTCTCTAGCTCCATTATTAATCAAGTATTTGATATAGATGGGAACTTACTTTTATCTATACCTATAACCATATAATCAGTTTGGGTTCAAAAAGAATGAACCAAAAAGGGGATGAGATTAATCCTAGTAGGAAACCACCAAATGTTCTGTCCCTAACTGTTATTGAATTTATATATAGTAGGCAATGTCCAAAATGAAGCAATGATCAAGGAGGAACTATAATGTAAACAATCTTAAATTTCCAATTACATTCATTTTAATTCATTAATTATTAAAATTGTTGATAAAGAAATTAAGGGATCTACCCTAAGATTTTTATCCCATGAGTAAAAAAAATAAGATGTCTCAGAATTCCATTTAACAATCACATACGACTAAGTCCAAGATTGTGCTTTGGATTGACAAGCTCGTCACAATCAATCAATCAATAATTCCCAAGCAACCATCTGGAATAGTTCTCCTAGTCTAAACACTCTGTTTCAACTTTTACTCAACTCAATAAAGATATAATGATACTCTGGTAAAGCTCACATTATCTAACCCCTTTCGTCTCATGAAAACAAAGACACTTTGAGTAAGCACTCACTTCCAATTCCCCATGTGGTCTTTTAATGATAAAATACTAACTCTATGAGGAATCAATCAACGCCCAATCCCCCTAGGGTCACATAACGACATAATTTAGAAATGTGGAGAGATCAATCATCATTAATCCCCCATGGTATCTCAATGTAAAGATTAATGACATTATGGGGATGCCCTAAACGCTAATTTCCCCTATGGTCTCACTATAATAGGTTCTCACAACACTGTGTAATAAAATCATACAAAAACAATATCCAACATCCCAAAGTAATCTCAAATTCTACAAGTCTACGAAGTTACAATTCATAACACAATCATTTAAAAATTAGCATCATGTAATCAATTCCAACAAAACAAGAAAGGCCTGGAAACAAGGTCTGCCTCATAGGAAACATGGAACCAATAGTTATAAAAAATCCATTGAGGAAACAAACCAATGAAGTGTCCCCAAAACATGATGATTAGAAATATATTTCAACAAAATCCCTTAATTTAACAATAAATTGAGGGAATATGATAACATGGTTCAATTACATTACACCAAATACCCATGTTATGGGTAATTCAAACTTTGGCCTATATTACGGAATGGTAATCTTCGAATGAAAATAAAAAAATTACCTCAACATTGTACCATATATAAAGTTGAACCACATCCTTTAAATTGGCCTAGAACAATGTAGATCTACAAAAGGTAAAAAAAATTCAACATTTGATAACTCATTAAAGAGTAGAAAACATGAAGAGAGACTCTAGGGAATGAGGGAATTCACCGGGGGAATCCAACACATCTAGTGAAATTTAAATTAGAGCTCAGATTGAGGAATGAGTGGTGCTCAACGATTCTAACATGTATATTAATGTCCTATATGAGTCACGGTAAAATGAAATGAGTTCTGGTGAAGGGACGATACCCCGGTCCGATTAATAAAGTAAAATAAATTGTTCACTATGAGTTCATTTAATATACAGGTCATGTACTAGCCTCAACTATCCCCATCATTTGGTGGTCCACACGGTCATGTACTTAGCCGTTACTTGGATAGTACATGGATACCCACATAAACTGGGTACACTATGTACTCAAGTGTACGTGGAGTTTAATTAGAAAATTTCCAAAATCATCCTTTTTCCTCAAAACACCCAAAATCAAGATTTATACCTAAAAAATAGGTCCTGGTTCTTATAACTAATTCCTACTCAGGATGATCAATGATAGGGTTTTTGATAATTCCCTCATTATGATTTTATTAGTTAGAGGTTATTTTCATTACATATCATTTCCCACTATTTACTTTAATATCATTGAATATAATGCTAAAAATGCAATTTTTTGTGTCAAATGTGGGATATTTGATACCATTGAGTTTATTTAGGGTGTTTTCTCAACAGAGTACCTCCCTAGAATTCTTACTAAGGAGGAGGGTCAATATAATGTATATGGAGATTACTGAGTGCATAATATGTGCATAAAATTTTCTAAGATAAGGATGATTGTACACATGATAATATGTGATCATTTACAAGAAGAAAACCATACAAAAGTGATAAGGAGTGACCACATAATAATGTTCTCGTATGATAATGTAATTTATCCTAATAAATCAACTTTTTATTCTCATATAGATATTTCAATTCCTTGATTTCATTATGTATTAAACTATGTCCATTTCTCATAACAATATTTTAATAAAAATTTGAAAAATATTTATAATTGAAGTTCATTGATTATAGGAAGGGTTAATTAGATATGATATTGGTCATCACTAAAACAAACCCTGAGTTATAAATTTGTATTTACTTGAGGCTAATGAAAAGCCTCCAATATTATCACAATAATTCATAACGTAACCAATTCCAATATATTTATCAAATTAACCAATTTTCCATATATTAAGGTTTCAAAAACCATGTTACTGTAATCCAACATCCATCTACACCAAAAAACCCAGTTATTTTCATAGTGTTATAATTAATTATCATTAACCAACAATATGGATTCTATAATTTTTTCTTCATTACCATGAATATTTCCATCCATAACAAATTGTTATTTAGGAAAATGTATTTTTCATACTAATTTCTTTAAAAAATTATCTAAATACATATCATTTTATTTCCAAAAATAATTTCTCATACTAAAAATATCCTTATATAATGTCGTTAATTCATATCCAATCTAATATAAAAAACACTTTTTCCTAAAAAAATCTGTTATTTTCCATTCATTAGAAATATAGATAAACCATCATTTACTCAGGTCAATTTAAAATATATTTTTGATAAAATTTTAATTTAACTTTTTTATTAGAAATTAAATAAATCTGAAAATAATATAATCATAACATTATAATAATAGAATAGAAACCACACACCTTATATCCATTCAATAAAATCATAAAAAATTTCCCATAACACTAACAATAATGATGTATACTTCCGACACACATAATATAAACACACTATACATAATTTTTCTTATTCCTATTGATTAAAACTCTAATTTAAGAAATTATGGAATTTATCATGCATATATGGTATAAAACCATTATATTTTGACACTAAATTTTATAGAATTGCACAACCCATATTTGACACTTTTGATTGGAGTACATGACATCTTATGTGTGGCTTGGATCTTGTTCTATTTGATAAAGCCACAAGTAACTCAATTCAATTGTAACATGGAATGGAAATGTTTGGAGTGAAGAATATATAGTGTGCAATGGCCTTGTCCTATTTGAAATGGTTGGATGATAAAGGTATAGAATCCATTATACTTTCAATTAAGAGAAATAAATGTGAAAAATTGGGTTTCAATATCTATGAATTAATTAAAAAACAATATAACTATGATATTTTACAAACCATCCTCACTTGATAAAATAGAATAATAATTTTTCAACGTTCCATCAAATCAATAATCCTCTAACCACCTCAGTCGATAATTCCACCGCCATAAATGGAGAAGTAATGTGGGGGAATCAAATAGGAGAGTATACAAAACATATTATCAGTTTATATATGAGCATTTACATAGGAGAGTTTTCCATGAGAGTCCACTATTTATATAGAAAATTTCATTATTATGTACAATAAAATTCCCATTCAAAACTCCACCTCAATAATGTTTAAAACATAAATTTAGTTTCACTCTATTAAAACATCTTACTACATCATCGATAGAGTCAACATAAAATCAATAATTAAAATTTAATCTATAGAATAATTTATAATGCTAATCTATTTTTCAGTTTCGATGATTTAATAAAATTCAACCACTGTAAAATTTATGTTACACATTCCCATAATATAATCTCTCTAATTAACCCCATTCCATATTTTCACACAGAATCATTTAATTAGCTTCATTATTTAATCTTATCACCATTTAAAGCATTTAATTTGACTTCTGTGGGACCCATGAAAACCGTGAAAAACATAAAATACTATTTAATTATTTCTGTCAAATTAATAACACTAATTCCATGAATTTAACTATTATTCAATATGTATTTTTTTATCATTAACCACAATGAAAAAAAATTATATAATTCACTAATAAAATATTTAAAATGATATTCCAAATTTCCATTGAATGGACATAAATAAAAAAAGTCAAAACCATATACATATAAATTAATTAAACTCTTCTAAAATAACATGTTATAGAGTACATAGGGGAAGATTATCTGAATATTTATAATTGGATGAAATTGGAAGAAAAAATACGTGAATAAAATATAGTGTTCTAAATGGGATATCTTAAATTAATATAGATTTTGGTATTAAATGGATAATAATTTTATGAAAATATCTACCATTTTAACCATTAAATGTTAAAAAGGAAACTAGGTACCATAAAACATTCTATTAGGTAACTATTAACAATATTGTTTAGGTTATTAAAATATATTAAATAGTAATGGTTACCTAATATTCTACATTTAGGAACCCATTTCCAGTCCTTACTACCAATATTTTCATCTTCTTTCTTACTTAAATTAATTTGTATCTAACACCCCATTAACTAAATTTTAACTATTTTATATAAATAATAAATGAATTTAATAATTATATTAACCATATATGGGGTGGAGTAATATAAACATCCCACAGTTGTGTTATCATCCGAGAGATGTTTTAATGATATTTCAAAGGAAACATGTTTAACTATGAAACTATACCCTCCAACTCCCACTCTTAGGTTTCATCAGGATCAATCTATTTTTTCTTTAAAACACGTATAATATAAATGAAAACCCCTTTAAAATCATTAATAACTTGGTTAGAAATAATAATATGTTTCTCCTCATAGGAACCATCATTTTGGAATTCCATATCATCAAATATATCACATGTGTGGGATCATATAAACATTTTCTGATCTAAAATAAATGGATTGAATTATGAAAAATTTATTCTTTTGATGGTATATAAAAATTTTATATAGTTTTTATGATATTATAAAAGATATTAAATAATAAAAAAACCTAGGATCCATGTTTAATTTCATTACATAATATCCATGACCCAATTATGGTGAAACATTGTGATATTCCTGATCACCAACCTTAAACTACAAGGATCGATACCAATTATCAACATTGGATTTTTGGTCACTTCTAGTGGAATTTGACCATTTCCAAGTATGATTTACACATTTATACAGAATTTCTATTATACCTTTCCTAATCATGGATAACTCACATATTAATCTCTAATACATAGGATTATGGGAGGGACTACTTTATAGTGAGTTTATGTGAACCATATAGACAATTGAATGTCATAATTTATTATAGGCCAGTTCTCCTAATTAAATATGGTTCACCTAAGATCTAAAAAATTTATGAAAATAATAAAAAATAATTTCTTAAATAATACGAATGGTTCACTTATAACAAGGATCGATATAGGGATGATGGCCTTTAATTAGTTTTACATGAGTACCATGATCCCACTATACCTATTTCAGAAACACAGATATAAAAAATTGCTTATGACTAAAAATAGTTATCACATTCACCCTTTAAATCATCATAATATATCAAATATATTTTTCAATTCTTATTTACCTAAAAATATTCCAAAAATGGTATGAAATGAGATGTCTCAATCTAGTTGTCCATGATAAAAAAATAGTAAACCTAAATTATGATATTTTTAAAAAAATATAGTTATGAAATCTGTTAAGATATCACCCATTTTTTGACTAGTCAAGAAATAAGTATAATAAACTTGTTGTTCCTTGATGGTCCTCCTTCAGTTATTAAACATTATGTGATTGATAAATAAATCCAGTTATATTCATCCTCATTATAGGCCACCCTAATTTCTTATTAATGTCACAATACATTTTTTATATACTAGGATAATCCAATATACCAGATGAGTGAAATTACATTAAAAATTATCCCCTCATTCTAGAATAGGATACAATCCTTTTATGAGTATGAAGGAAATAATTAGAATCCTTATTCCAACCATTAATGATCTCCCGAGTATCAAGAATTTCATGAATATTGTTACATTCATGGATAGATATCTAAGAGTCATTTAATTTCTCCATAATTGATAATAAAATGTTAATATAGAATAATCATAGGATATATTGTTCCTTAATAAAATATTTGAAAATATAAATCATAAATTCCATTAGTTTTTATTTATTTTTCTCATATTTTACCTTTTGATTTATGGATTTTCGATAGAGAGGATCAGTAAATATTTTTTCACTTCATGATTTCTATAAGGTCATAAGAAATTACTAAATATATTTAACACATTTAAACTTCATTAGATTTATCAAACATTTATAAAATATATTCCTCTCGATCATTTATCTAGTGTGTAACACATATCTCTCACTCAAAACATAGTTACTATATCACTTCAAATAATTCACCACTGTGAATAATTCTATAATATTTGTTGAGTGGTTCATGTCAAGAATACAAATTTATTAAGAACCATATGATACCAAAAAAATTATCTTTCATTAGATAACATAAAACACTTTATGTGGAATCTAAAATAACATTAGACCATTCAAAATGTTCTTGATGTGTCAATATTAGAAAAATGGTAATCCAATTTTTCAAATCTTGGAAGGATTCGACACATAAATCTAATATTAAAAAAATCAAACCATACAATGTCACTGTATTTATAATAGTAGTAACCCTAGAGATTTATTTAATGAAGTTATAATAATATCCCAAAAGTCCTAGAAAACTTCTAATCAAAAAGACATTAATAGAATCATAACATGAAATAAACACCACAATCCTTTTAAATTCCAACAAAATTGTATAATTTAAAACCATATGTCCATAAACTGATACTTCCAAAATCTGGAAATTTTATTTACAATAACATTTCTGAATATATTTGCCTCATAATTTCTCCAATATTATCCATCAAGGTCTACCATTCTCATTCCCAAAAACCATAATAATTGTAACATCCCAAGTAAGTAATGAATAATAGATATTTTTATATATGTCTATTAATGAATTAGATAGTGTTTTAGAGGCTTAAAATGAAAATAAATCCAATCTTAAGCATGGAATACACTAATATTTTTAAAAGATTGTTTTACTGCCTTTTGATGGAAAACCATTTTTGAATCTATATTTTGACAATTTTATAAGCTATGTTTGTCAAAATAAACTTATTCTTTATGATTGTGACATCAAAATTTACTTTGTGTGAATTTTTGCTATTTTTCTGACAATGTTCATTTTTAATGAATAGTGAAAAATACTGCATTTTACATCAAAACTGCTTTTTAATATAATTTATTTATATGATTAGATTATCTTTTGAATTGGTTTTGAAGTGAAATTAGAATATATTTTTACCATTTAATCCAATGGTGGTCATTGGAATCAATTTCACTTTGAAATTGGACTTAAACTGGTGTCAATCTTTTGATACTTAATGTTTCATAAAAACACGCTATTTTCTATGACAGAGGGAATTAATTATTAACTTAATTAATGTGACTTATATGTTTTTAATTTTGTAAAATAGACTTCATTTTTTAATTCATAATATCAAATATAGCTTAGGGTGAATTTTTGGTAATTTTTTGAAAAACTTCAATTTTTGATGAATAATGAAACCACTATGTGGTACTTATAAAAACTGATTTTCCGTTTAAATGAAAATTTTCCATCATTGTGTTTTGAATTTCAAAAATCCGACATACATGGTTGTCATTAAGATGTAAAATGTGGTTCAATGGGATTAAAATAATTTTTTGGTGAATAGTAACTTATTAAGTTCTTAATCACGATTAGAGGTAATTAGTGTAATTTAAGGTAAAAATGATATTATAAAAATATGAAAACACCATTACACTTGTCCTACCCATATTGGATGAGTCATGGCCGACCACGACAACCCATGGGTCGATTTAGGGGACCCCATGGAGCCACTTGGGTGAGATAATGACTTTAATGCCTTTTCCTTAAATAAAGGTGAAAATGACACTAACATAAATTGTTTTACTAAAACAATTTTTAGAAGGGGTTATACTAATCATATTTTTGTCTATAAATATTCATTATAAAGCTAAAATGATTTCCTACATCGGTATAGTTTTGTTATAATTTTAGACATTAAATAAATTAAATTATTTATGACATCATGATGATGCAGCGATGACCTCATTATTTAACGATTAAAATAAAATGGAAAGATAATGTAATATATAAAACCTACACTTGTCCAAAAACTATTGTATGGGGATATTTCGAATCCTTATCATCTTATCTTCGAAATATATCAATGTGGGACCTTATAAATTCGAAAAACCTTTGAAAATAAAATAATAGTTTCATGATTTCCAAAAGTTCCCCTCCTCTCCTCTTATAAAAGGCCCCCACCTCTACCTCATTTCACACACTCCTCAAGCCTTTGGCTCGGCCAACCCCTGCCCATTTACTCTCTCCACATCCCTCTCCTAATCCTAGAGGATTACCTTTGGGAATAATCCTTTCAAAGGAAGCCTTTAGTCTCAAATCAAAAGGAGTTACACTTTTAAAGGTAATTCATTCTCTCATGTTCATTTGTTTTATTTTGCTTCTCCAACCCCCTAAACTCTTTTTATTTACTTATTTTGTAACAACACCAGTATCTTAAATATAATAGGATGTTTTTATAAGATTTATTCGAGCTAAACTCTCACACAACTACATAAAATGGTTAAAGAACATACGGTTTCCGTGGATGGCGAAATTCTGCCTCCCAAAACGATGATTGTTCAATACTAATTTAACACCTTCAAAGGTGGCCATTATGATGTAACTATTTTTATATATGATATAAAATATGTTTATTATTTCCTTAAGCTTCTGGATTTTTTATTTATGGCATATCATTATTGTTTCCATTATGGGTAAACACGATATCTTCATTTTAGGAAGTGCGGACTACCGCCCCCTGAAAGTGATTTGATTCGTTAATAAAATATGTTGGATGGGTAATGGATAATGTTAATGATATTATATATGTTATTATACTGTAATTATAATATACTCTTATATAATTATGATTCCATTCCAGAAATACGAAATAGAAATGGAAGTAGCGTTTATGTGTACGTACGGCTTACCATCTCAATGAACGGTGCATTTCATTTCTTACCTCTAAATGTGATGTAATATTATAAATACATGTATATGCTGAATATATATGATATATATGTTATCCAAATAATTAATATCATTCTGGATATAATGAACCTTTACCCAAATTAACAACATGTAAGTGTAAGAAGTCTATTTTTGACTAAAGAACCAAATACTGACAAAATGAACATTATTAACTTAAATGATTACATGATGTTCATAACATGGTATAAAATGAATAATGAACTTGAAAAAGGTTCTTAAGCAAGTAGAGATTAACTCAAGTTTATTATTCAGGAGATTAAAGAATGGTCGGGTCAAGTCGGATACGAGGTAAGGGAACTTCTTAACCCAATTTCCATTCTTTGGGTTAATCTCCTACTTTAAAATTGCGTCATGAAATTATTATTTCCTATCTTGTATTTGTACTTTCTTTATGTGTAATTATAGTGAATACATATAATAGATCTATTTTATTTAAAAATGATCATTGTATGGGACTTCGTCTCAATCTCCTTTCATTGAGGCATATTTTGTTTTATACACAACCTTCTTTTATACGGTGTATAAACACCTTTGACTTTTACGTTCATTCAAAAGGAATATTTTTTATAAGAAGAATTTATTAAACGACAAAAGGGAATGTTTTTGTCGTACGTATGCGGCGACAACGACTTCTCCATCGTCGGGACCGTTATTTGAGTTTCGGCTTCCTCTATAAGCCATACCTTCTTTTTAGAAGAAAAATAAATACCGTGGTTTAATTTTCATTTATTTTGGTATCAAAAATGGTTTTCATAATGTTTGTATATCAATGTGTTGTATTGATATCTTGTGATTGAAAGGTGGGAATGTTATGTTTCCTTTATGCATGTTTTATGTGATATGATTATGTTGAGTTTCTTGGGCATTATTATGAAAACGGGTGGTTCCGTGGTAAACTAAGGGCGGGTGAGCCCAATATAGCTCTCCAATGCATTGGGTAACGTGAAGGAGTGAAACGTTAAGGTTTCTCCGAAGATATTTAGGGAATATACTGTGATGGGTATTCCAAACGTAACCAAGAGGGTTACTCCCTACGTAAGGTTGTTATGAATGCCTCAAGTTACCTTTATGTCTTATGATTTCTATGATTTATTCATGATTTGATGAGGTATGTTAAAGTGCTTATGTTTTATGGGTAAAGTATGATCTCATCCTTATGTATATATGTACCCAAGTTTCCTTTCCATATTTTTATATCCCTTACTGAGCTTTTTATGCTCATCCCAAGTTTTTTTGAAATTTTTTTCATAGGTCAAGGGAAAGGTACATTATAAGATGATAGTGTCAAGGAAGTGTCAAGAAAGAATCCATGTTTATTTTAAATATGTTTCCATTGATGGGAATGAAGAATAAAATCTTTATGTAACCACTTTGTTTATATGTGGAATGTAATGCATGTTTTATGATCTAATTATCTAAAACTCTAAACCCGAAAAGATCCTCAATGTGTAATCTTGTAATAACTCAAGATTAAGTAAGGTTTAAGGCTGGGGCCTTATAGTTGGTATCAGAAGTCGGTTTAGATAACTTTAGGAGTTAGAATTCTATTAAATGGTTATCCAAAAATATTTTTTTATGGTCAAATTGAAATGATATAGCATTTGAATATTACCATGTTGCTTCATCTAAGACATGTTTGTTCAGAATGGTTTTCCGCAGAGGAAACAGGGAAGCAGTTCTAGGAAGGCATACAGAAGGAAATAACCTTCCGAATCAGCATCCTGTGATGGTCAGAATTGGAACTGAACAGTTTGATGCAGTAATGGCACAGTTGAATCAAGCTATAAATGGTGGTGGTATCCATACATGAGATTAGCCAGATCAACTGCAGAGGAACATGTCAGTGGTGGAACATTTCATGAGGCAACATCCCCCATCATTCCGAGGATCATCTGACCCTGTGTTAGCTGAAGGGTGGATTAAAGCACTGGAGAAGATTTTCGATGTCATGGGGTGTTCAGACAATCAAAAGGTTAGTCTTTCTATTTACCGTTTGGAGGGTGAGACAGATAAGTGGTGGACTATGGTTAAAAATATCAGGGACACCGATGAGATTGATGCTCTCGACTGGGATGAATTCAAAGGTATGTTTCTTGAGAAGTATTTTCCTAAGGCTGTTCGACTGAGGATGGAAATGCAATTCTTGGAATTGAGGCAAGAGGAAGACTTAGTGGCAACCTATGAAGAATGGTTCACTCGATTGGCAAGGTATTCTCCAAATTTTATCCGAGACCTTGATAGTAAAATCAATCATTTTTACTCAGGATTAAAGCGAAAATATCGAAGGGCATTAGCTTCTCGTGAGTTTAAAAGTTTTGAAAAGCTTGTTCGATGTGCTGAGAAGGTGGAAATGGAGTTTGTCGATGATCATGTGTTCTATAACAACCAACATAAGAAGAGACCGAGGTGGCAGGAGAAAGGTAATAATTATTCAAAAAAGCCTGATGGTAAGAAAACTAAGATTCCACTTTGTGATAAATGTGGAAAAAGGCATGCTGGGGAATGTCTTCTGAATTCTGGAAAGTGCTACTGATGTGGTAAGATGGGACATAAGGCTCGTGATTGCACTGAAGAGGATCAAGGTGAAGGTAAGACCAAATTTGATTTACAGTTAGTGAAATGTTATAAGTGCAATGAGATGGGTCACTATGCAAATGAGTGTCCGACAAAGAGCTTGAGTGATGGGAAGCAGTTAGACTACAAGAATAAAGGGGTGGTGAAATCCTTTGCAACCACTTCAGCATATGTCGGGCCATCAAATGAAGTTATATCATGTATATTGTTTGTTTTCAGGAGTTGAAAAGAATATTGGTGAATGCTCCAGTTTTGGCACTACCTTCCAGGAATGGTGAGTTTGTTATCTACAGTGATGCTTCATTGAACGGACTTGGTTGCATCATAATGCAGAATGATCAGGTAATTTCTTATGATTCACGACAGTTGAAAACTCATGAGGTAAATTACCCTACACATGATTTGGAATTAGCTACTGTTGTTTTTTCTTTAAAAATTTGGAGGCATCATTTTTATGTAGTAAAGTGTGAAATATATACCGATCACAAAAGTTTAAAGTATATATTCACTCAGAAAGAGTTAACCATGAGACAGAGGAGATGGCTGGAATTAATAAAGGATTATGATTGTACAATTCATTACCATCCGGGAAAAGAAAATAAAGTGGCTGATGCTTTGTGTTGAAAAAGTAATGCTTCATTAGAAATGTTGTGTTTGGAACGTGATCCTTTGGTTAAGGATTTGATGAACTTTCGCATAGAAGTTGTTGGGGCAAGAAGTCCTTCTGTTTTGTTTCAGGTATCAGTGAGATCTTCTCTATCAGATAGAATCAAGCAAGCACAGAAGCAAGACAGTGATTTGCAGAAAAAGGTAGAGCTGGTTCAGAAAGGTAAGTTGCCTAAATTAAATATTGATAATGATTTCGTTTTGAGATTTGGTAAGAGATTGTGTTTTCCTTGTGATTCACAGTTGAAGAGAGAGTTGTTATGTGAAGCTCATAGTTCTCCGTTTTTAGTTCATCCTGGAAGTACTAAGATGTACAGAGATCTGCGGGAGTATTACTGGTGGGATGGAATGAAAAGAGATATTGCTGATTTTACTATGAAGTGTTTGACTTGTCAATAGGTTAAAGCAGAGTGGAAGTTACCGAAAGGGATGCTTCAGCCTTTACCAGTGCCAGAGTGGAAATGGGAGAATATATCCAGGGACTTTGTTGTGGGATTACCGAAGACATATCGAGGTAATAATGCAATCTGGGTTATTGTTGATCGGTTGACCAAATCTGCTCATTTCCTTGCTATACGAGATACTTTTTCCCTAGATCAACTTTCCCGTTTGTATCTTAAAGAGATAGTCAGGTTACATGGAGTTCCTCTCTCCATTGTATCTAATCGTGATCCCAGGTTCACTTCTAACTTTTGGAAGGGCCTTCAGAAGTCGTTGGGTACTGAATTAAATTTTAGTACAGCATTTCATCCTCAATTAGATGGGCAGTCAGAATGAAAAATTCATACCTTGGAGGATATGCTACGTTCTTGTTCTATGGATTATCATGGAAGTTGGGACCAAAATATTTCTTTGGTTGAATTTTTATATAATAACAGTTTTCATTCCAGTATACATATGGCACCATTCCAGGAATTATATGGGAAGCGGTGTCGAACTCCAGCTTTCTGGGATGAAGTGGGTGAAAGGAAGTTGATGGGACCAAAATTGGAAGAAGAGATGGAAAAAAAAGTTCAACTGATTCAGAAGCACATGAGAACAGCTCAGAGCAGGCAGAAGAGTTATGCGGATACTAGAGGAAGGATCTATCTTTCGAGGTAGGTGATCATATTTTTCTCAGGGTTTCTCCTTGGAAAAGTGTGATGGGATTTGGTTGGAAAGGGAAGCTGAGTCCAAGGTTTATTGGGCCATATGAAATTCTAGAGAGAGTTGGATCAGTTGCATACCGGGTGGAATTACCTCCGAGTTTATCTCAGGTACACAATGTTTTTCACGTTTCGATGTTGAGAAAGTATATGCCAGATCCATCTCATGTTTTGAGTCCAGAGGTAGTTCAGCTGGAAGAGAACGTATCTTATGAGGAACAACCAGTCCAGATTCATGACCATAGGGAGAAAGAGTTACAGAATAATTTGATTAATCAGGTAAAGGTTTTGTGGAAAAACCACATGATGGAAGAGGCAATAGGGGAATCTGAAAATGCAATGGGGGAGAAGTACCCCCATTTATTCGATAAGTAAATAAATTGTGGGGATGAAATTTTCTAAAGGGGGGAAGGATGTAACATCCCAAGTAAGTAATAAATGATATATATTTTTATATATGTCTATTAATGAATTAGATAGAGTTTTAGATGCTTAAAATGAAAATAAATCCAATCTTAAGCATGGAATACACTAATATTTTTAAAAGATTGTTTTACTGCCTTTTGAGGGAAAACCATTTTTGAATCTATATTTTGACAATTTTATAAGCTATTTTTTTCAAAATAAACATATTTTTTATGATTGTGACACCAAAATTTACTTTCTGTGAATTTTTGGTATTTTTCGGACAATGTTCATTTTTTAATGAATAGTGAAAAATACTGCATTTTACATCAAAACTGATTTTTTATCTAATTTATTTATATGATTAGATTATCTTTTGAATTGGTTTTGAAGTGAAATTAGAATATATTTTTACCATTTAATCCAATGGTGGTAATTGGAATCAGTTTCACTTTGAAATTGGACTTAAACTGGTGTCAATCTTTTGATACTTAATGTTTCATAAAAACATGCTATTTGCTCTGACAACTGGAATTAATTAATAAATTAATTAATGTGACTTATATGTTTTGAATTTTGTAAAATAGACTTCATTTTTGAATTCAGAATATCAAATATAGCTTAGGATGAATTTTTTGTAATTTTCTGAAAAACATCAATTTTTGATGAATAGTGAAACTACTAAGTGGTACTTATAAAAACTGATTTTCAGTTTAAATGAAATTTTGCCATCATTGTGTTTTGAATTTCAAAAATCCGACATACATGGTTGTCATTAAGAAGTAAAATGTGGTTCAATGGGATTAAAATATTTTTTTGGTGAATAGTAACTTATTAAGTTCTTAATCGCGATTAGAGGTAATTAGTGTAATTTAAGGTAAAAATGATATTATAAAAATATGAAAACACCATGACACTTGTACTACCTCTATTGGATTTGTAATGGCCGACCAAGACAACCCATGGGTCGATTTAGGGGACCCCATGGAGCCACTAGGGTGAGATAATGACTTTAATGCCTTTTTTTAAATAAAGGTGAAAATGACACTAACATAAATTGTTTTACTAAAACAATTTTTAGAAGGGGTTATACTAATAATATTCTTGTCTATAAATATTCATTATAAAGCTAAAAATATTTCCTACATCGGGATAGTTTTTTTATAACTGTAGACATTAAATAAATTAAATTATTTATGACATCATGATGATGCAGCGATGACCTCATTATTTAACAATTAAAATAAAATGGAAAGATAATGTAATATCTAATACCTACAATTGTCCAAAAACTATTGTATGGGAATATTTCGAATCCTTATCATCTTATCTTCGAAATATATCAATGTGGGACCTTAGAAATTCGAAACACTTTTGAAAATAAAATAATAGTTTCATGATTTCCAAAAGTGCCCCTCCTCTCCTCTTATAAAAGGCCCCCACCTCTACCTCATTTCACACAATCCTCAAGCCTTTTGCTCGGCCAACCCCTGCCCATTTACTCTCTCCACATCCCTCTCCTCATCCTAGGGGATTCCCTTTGGGCATAATCCTTTCAAAGGAAGCTTTTAGGCTCAAATCAAATGGAGTTACACTTTTAAAGGTAATTCATTCTCTCATGTTCATTTGTTTTATTTTGCTTCTCCAACCCCCTAAAATCTTTTTATTTACTTATTTTGTAACAACACCAGTATCTTAAATATACTAGGATGTTGTTATAAGATTTATTCGAGCTACACTCTCACACAACTAAATCAAATGGTTAAAGAACAGACAGTTTCCGTGGATGGCGAAATTCTGCCTCCCGAAACGATGATTGTTCAATACTCATTTAACACCTTCAAAGGTGGCCATTATGATGTCACTATTTTTATATATGATATATAATATTTTTATTCTTTCCTTAAGCTTATGTATTTTTTATTTATGGCATACCATTATTGTTTCCATAATGGATAAACACGATATCTTCATTTTAGGAAGTGCGGACTACCGCCCCCTGAAAGTGATTTGATTCGTTAATACCATATGTGGGATGTGTAATGAATAAAGTTAATGATATTATATATGTTATTATAATGTAATTATAATATACTGTTATATCATTATGATTCCATTCCATAAATACGAAATAGAAATGGAAGTAGCGTTTATGCGTACGTACGGCTTACCGTCTCCATGAACGGTGCATTTCATTTCTTACCTCTATATGTGATGTAATATTATAAATACATGTATATGATGAATATATATGATTTATATGTTATCCAAATCATTAATATCATTCTTGATATAATGAACCTTTGACCAAATTAACAACATGTAAGTGTAAGAAGTCTATTTTTGACTTAAGAACCAAATACCGACAAAATGATCATTATTAACTTAAATGATTACATGATGTTCATAACATTGTATAAAAGGAATAATGAACTTGAAAAAGGTTCTCAAGCAAGTAGAGATTAACTCAAGTTTATTATCCAGGTGATTAAAGAACGGTCGGGTCAAGTTGGATACGAGGTAAGGGAACTTCTTAACCCAATTTCCATTCTTTGGGTTAATCTCCTACTTTAAAATTACGTCATGATATTATTATGTCCTATCTTGTATTTGTACTTTCTTTATGTGTAATTATAGTGAATACACATAATATATCTTTTTTATTTAAAAAATTATCCTTGTATGGGACTTCATCTCAATCTCCTTTCATTGAGGCATATTTTGTTTTATACACAACCTTCTTTTATACGGTGTATAAACCCCTTTGACTTTTACATTTATTCAAAAGGAATATTTTTTATACGAAGCGTTTACTAAACGACAAAAGGGAATGTTTTTGTCGTATGTATGCAGCGACAATGACTTCTCCGCCGTCATGACCGTTATTTGAGTTTCGGCTTCCTCTATAAGCCATACCTTCTTTTTAAAAGAAAAATAAATACCATGTTTTACTTTTCTTTTATTTTGGTGTCGAAAATGGTTTTCATAATGTTTGTATATCAATGTGTTGTATTGATATCTTGTGATTGAAAGGTGGGAATGTTATGTTTCCTTTGTGCATGTTTTATGTGATATGATTATGTTGAGGTTCTTGGACATTATTATGAAAACGGGTGGTTTTGTGATAAAGTAAGGGCGGGTGTGCCCAATATAACTCTCCAATGCATTTGGTAACGCGAAGAACTGAAACGTTAAGGTTTCTCTGAAGAGATTTAGGGAATATACTGGGATGGGTATTCCAAACGTAACCAAGAGGGTTATTCCCTACGTAAGAATGTTATTAATGCCTCATGTTACCTTTATGTCTTGTGATTTCTATGATTTATTCATGATTTGATGAGGTATGTTAAAGTGCTTATGTTTTACGGGTAAAGTATGATCTCATCCTTATATATATATGTACCCATGTTTCCTTTCTATATTTCTATATCCCTTACTGAGCTTTTTATGCTCATCCCAAGTTTTTTTGAAATGTTTTTCACAAGTCAAGGGAAAGGTACACGATATGATGATAGTGTCAAGGAAGTGTCAAGAAAGAATCCAAGTTTATTTTAAATATGTTTCCATTGATGGGAATGAAAAATACTATCTTTATGTAACCACTTTGTTTATATGTGGAATGTAATGCAAGTTTTATGATCTAATTCTCTAAAACTCTATACCCGAAAAGATACTCAATGTGTAATCTTGTAATAACTCAAGATTCAGTATGGTTTAAGGATGTGGCCTTATATTAATAGATAAAAATATTGGTGATAATATTCAACAAAAATATGAACATTGTGTGGTAATTATGCAACTGAGATGTCCAGAATAGATACATCATGTAGAAATACTAGATTAAAAAATACATATTTTTAATTGCATCCACCCTTACCCAATAATGATGATAGCTAGGATTAAATAAAATGTTTTATAATCAATTAAAACATTTTATATAATTGAATAAATTATTTCTTTGTATAAAATATTGGTTATTAATTTTAACTTCATTCAACATCTTTTATTATATTTCAAAATCATATACCCCAATAAAAATTTATATATCCAAAAACTATAAGAACATATGTATAATTATTAGTTATGATAAAATATTTATCTCAAATCTCTTCTAGGTTAATTTATACACTACCATATCAGTTTGTTCTATAATATATTTTAGAAAAAAAATATATTTATCTCTATTTTATAACTCTATAAAAAAATAAACATCAAACATAAGAATTACTACTGTGATTTTTTTAAAAAAACAATAAATAAAATTATAAATACTAAGGATTTACCTAAAAGGATATTACATTATTTGTTATGAATATACATCACATTAAAAAATGTACATTCTTGTGGGACATAATATTTAAGTGTGTTTGGAATCATGGAAAAATATATTTTAATTTTGTGAAAGATCATCAATGCTTCCAATAAAGACCTTCCCCTTTAGTAATTCTACATAAAATATCTCTGCATTACTCATTAAAAGGAAACATAAGATTGTGGTTAGATGAAATTCTCAATAATGGTTAATAATGGAAATATAGAAGAATAACATGAATAGAAGGGTATGAGAACATGAGAATAACAATTTAAGATCTTACTGCATATATTAATCATATGAAAAATGAAATATATCATGAATATTATAAATTCATAAGACATGAATCGTAATATAATTAATAACATGAACCATGCGATCATATCATGGGTATAAGATAAGGAATTTGAGGAAAAAATATAAACATGTAATATATATAGCTATAAGTCATGGATCATTTCCAAAATAATCAAGGATCATCATGAGGACTATACCAACTGGTGCGACACATAACCATCCCTAGTAGTTTTTCTTTATTTATATGGTACTGTGTTTCCCCATCTTACCATAGTAGACCATGTTTCCCCATCTTCCCATAGTGGATCAGGTTTCCCCATATTCCCATATTTGATCAGGAAACACGTGTTTCCCGTTTTGTATTAGGATTCACAATATTTCCCATTTAGGATTATTCTCATTAACTAATATCCCATCATAATATCACATGACATAAATCTTCACCCAATACATATGATAGAGATATAGGTCCCACCCATTTCATAATTAAATTATACATAATTGTGCCTGAAAAAACAAAACAATCATATCAAAAACCTTGAAATGAAATGCGTGTCATAAACATGTAATCATATCTTAACCTAAGGAAAAAGGTAGTTTTCATAATCATTTCATTAAAGTATAAATCTTTAAAAAAAAATAGGTTTCATAATCATATAACCCATTAAAGGGAAACATGTTTCAAAAATATATGACCCTTGAAAGAAAAATGATTTTTATAAATATCCTTCAAGAAAAACATAATCCATTTAAAAAAAGAATATGAATGGAACCATTGGATTATTTCCACTAAAAGGAACGAGTTACACCAATGTATGGAATCTTATTTAGAAAATAAATATAAAATATCATTTAAAAACATTTCACGAGGAAAATATATTTTCTTATTTTATTTTTTTTCAAAACAGAATACCTTTTCAAATCAATTTTATTTGAAAATAGAGTTGAATACTTATGAAGCAAGCTTGAAAACAATTTTATTTGAAAAAATAAAACATAAAAATTATTTTTTAAACCATTATCCTTTAAAACATATTAAAAAACAATTCATTGAAAAATTATAAAGAATGCTTGATTTTGAATCGAAATCATTTATCTGAAAAAGTAGATTGATTTCTTTTGAAAAAAAAATTATTTTAAAATATACTAAAATTATATGAATTAATATTTTAAAGAATTTAAATCATTTTATTATAAAACATCAATCTGATAACAAATAATGGATGTTTTGAAAGTCAGCTAAATATATTTTCATATTTTTTTTAAAAAATTTTTCCTTGTAAAATACCCTTAAAAATAATAATTTTACAAAATATTTGGAAAAATATTTTCAAAGAAATTATTCATCACAGAATTTATGGTTATGGTAGTAGATAAATCTTAACATTCTGAACATTGGTTTTGATCCATAAAGTGTCAGCAAAAGTGTCTCAAATGAAAAATAACATGAATATTTCATTTTTAAGAACCCTTTTCTTTAAAAATAAAAAACATGGTTAAAATTTTCATTTAAATATCAGAGGACAATATTTCATTTTTTTTAAAAAAAATTAAAATATATATTTCAAGAAATGTAGATTTCCAACTGAAGAGGGTGATAATTTAAGATTTTCCTAAAAGAACTTTTTGAATTATATTTAGCGTCAAAGTGTAAAAAAATTCCTAGAATAATAAGTTATATTGATTAACTGGATGATAATAAAATTCATGAGTTTTAATGAAATATTGATCATAATGTTTCATTAATTAAATCATAATCATAAACAATCATGATAAATAATGAGAGTGATGGAATACGATTTTACCAATTGGTAACATTAAATCATAATCCTCATGTATGAAAATGGAATAACATGAAGCTAAAAATATAATGTATATAAGTATAATTATTATTTTCATGACCCCTCCCCACAATGTGTACCCTTCCTGAGCCGGCAATGTGAAAAGGGAGATAATGACCCCCCAAGTCCCGCCTCTAGTAGGCCCTGGGTTGGCAACTAGCAACGAGAGTATAATAAACACACAAATGGGAGTCATTACCCTCTATGAGAAAACATGCGGAAGAGAGAGATAAGATAGACACCAACCAACTCCAACTTAGAATATAAATATTAAATAATCCCAAGTTCACATATGTAATTCCATACAAAATACCTACAACTGAAAGGGGAAAAACTACAAGTAACCAAAGAAAGTAAAACAAATGTATCCACAAGCCCGAACAGCTCCTGCAACCCCATGCTAGTAGAAATCATATTGATCTCTAACCTGCACCAAGTGACCTGAAAAATAGTTTATATATACATAGGGTGAGTATAATATTATACTTAGTTGGATCCACCCTGAAGCCTATCTTGCAAAAGTAATGTGAGCATGCTAAAGCACAATGAATAAAAAGTGAAACTAACTCGTCACCTAAACAGTTTTACTATGTTTTCAACCTCACCATGGCTACTCTCACCAAGTAACACATACAAGAATATAACATAAAGTAAATAATATCAAGGGTTACTCTCTACTAATTCCCTACTGGTTTCCCACTTTACCCAAACGCCGCACGTCCTGAGAATATCTCTCCAAAAAGACTTGCCCACAGACACCTGGGAGAAGCACCTCAATATGCACCTCATCACAATGTCTTGCTCACAGACACATGGGTGAAGTACTACACAATCATCACAACCAAAAGTAACCACGTAGTTTCTGGGAGCCACCACAGCTCTCGTAACATGTATCAAACGTCGTGTATTATACCTCAAGCCATTATAGCCCATACACCTAGTAAGGATCCTCAAGCCATCATAGCATATACATGTTACACATATAGTAGTTCATAGAAAACTATATAAAGAATATAATTGTGTGAATAATGACAAGCCATTACATCCCTCTACATACATATATGCGGAAAAATAACCGTTATACCAACAATCACAAGTAACTACCAAGAGAAGAGAGCAGGTCCAAAGGGGGTAGTCCGTCATTCATCCTCCCACCAGAATGTTGGGGAAAACACCCCTCAGGGCTTAGAATCCCCAGGGTGTCAGTTTCCATTATTGACAGGGTCGAGAAGCATATAGAAACACAAAATGTATAGAATATACTCTAACTCACAACCACACTATGGGAATAACCTAGTATTGGAAACAACTACAGTTAATGTCTCTCAGACTCCAGGATACTATTTCTAAGACTAGGTATCCTATAATCACACAAAAAAATCAAGAGCTTTATTGGATTTTCCATTCCCTTTTTTATCAGTTCCACTTGATGTTAATTAATTCATTTAAATGTTAATATAACATGAATAATTCCACATTAAATTTAATTATCATCACACCCAAAATAAACTATTCATTCAAATGTTTTCAACCTCATCATTATGTTCTGGAAACTCCAACCCCATGAGTTAACATCATTTAATCAAACATTCATTATAGAAACACATTCCCAAATTCCCAGGCATTCTAAAAAGCATTCTATTCTACTAACACAAAGGGGATCAATACGGTGATTAGATATACTACATATCCGGTCTTTTCCACCTATAGAAAGAGTGTAGAACCATTCTCTCTTGATAAGTTAAACATGGAAATAAGGTGGCATACCGCGCATTTCGTTGCCTCTTTCAGAAGAAGGGTAAGAAAGACCAACTGCCTTGATCAATGGGGAAACGTAAAGCAGACAAACAACAAAGAAATAAAAATCATCCAACAATCACATCAATCCCCTTTCCATCATCCTTGGTGTCCTCCTCGACACCCACATGCATAAAACTATTCATCTCTCCACTCTAGGAATATTCCGCTGCCACAACCAAAAGCCCTATATGCCCCAACATATCACAACACCCCTCCAGGGTAACATCTCAACACAAGCAGCAGGAAAAACAAAAATCGCATCAATTGGTCTAAGGACCATTAACAAACAATAGGGTAACTCAGAACCCTAAATGGAATTGTCAAAAAATAAAATTCTTTAATACATCTTGAATTAATAGATATATAATCTGTTAGTGCCAATATTGGGAAACCTAATCAGTAAGCTATCACAAATGAATAAACATGCTTACTGCGCAAATTTTATTAACATAAAATTACAATAAGAACCATATTTGTTTTCATGACTCTTTATCTTTAGCCCAACAATTATTAAATAATCATAGTTTACGTTCTTTACTGATTTCCATCAGGAACAAACAGCTAATAAAAGCAAGCATAGATATCACACTATCTAGAAAAACAAGAGGCAATATCATTTTATTGACAACAATTTCATTATCCGGTTCAGAAATATTTATTAATTCAATTCCATTATCATCCAGTGGGATTGAACATGCTAACAATATAGTTGCACGTAAATGAAATAGATGCAACGAATCCCCTACCTCAAAGGTTTTTGACAAAAACCACGATGGTCGAAGAACGCTCTAGAAACCTATTTTGATTCTCCAAAAACCCACCTTAGATCTCTTATCCTATCAAGATCAAGACCAAAGCTCATCATATTCGGCATCAGAACACTTATATATGCCAATAACGGACGTATATCTATGAAACTGTGGGAATATGAGAAGTATATCCAAGTGGATCTATGAAACCGATCAAGAACCAATAAGAACGACCACATACCTCTAGAATATGGCTTTGATTTTCCAAGAGAAGCCTTCGGATCACCTCTAAAATTATGGGAGAACCCACCTTGATCATAGGAGAATAAAATCCTATGTTAGGGCTGCCAAGATGCTTAAAAGAACCCCTCTAGAGGCAAAACGAGTTAGATCCACAATTTAAGGATCTAATTTACGTGCATGCACAGTTAGTCCGCACGGTTTGAAAAACTGTGCGCTAACCGTGCATTAGATACTTCCTCGACCACCCCTCTCGCATGGTTTGGACGCACAGTTTGACAAACTGTGCACCTCTCGTGCGGAAGATACTTCCTCTAAGACCTACTATTCATGGGTTGGCCGCACGGTTTAGACAAACTCTATGCTTCCCGTGCGAAAGATATTTCCCTTTAGTTTTCATTACAGTCCACCCAAACACACCCCCATGTCACTACTCTAAACTAAAGGTATTTAGAAGCATCAAAAGTACCTGAAAACATAATGTGACGTTACAATTCACAACTATCTACCATTGAAATGGTTCATCAAAAATGAATATTTTGGCAAAGCATTGGGGATAAGTTACCTTGACCACTCAGAATGCCTTTAACATCGCATTTTCATGATGTAGTGGACCAGAGAGGTCCGGTCCATTAAATCACATACCTTTCAAAACATTCTCATCCTCAAGAATCCAAAACCCACTTGAAGAGAAAACAAAACAGGGTCTGAACAACCACTAATCGAGATACCTCTCAAAATAGAGCAAGCCACCAAAACAACAATGGGAGTCATCTCATAAACATGAAAGTTTCATAACTACAAAATCTAAATCAATACATGAAAAGTGTTAAACAGCAAACAAATCTGGGTTCTAAGCACATATCTGTGACTCATGTTCCCAGGTACTCTCATCCATGCCACCGTTTCACCACAAGACATGAACTAATGGGATAGATCGCCCACACAACACCTTCTCCTAGCGGTCTTGGATCTCCACATGTCGCTCCTCAAAGTTTGTATCATCATCAACATCGATCTCTCCCAAATTGATGATGTGATTTTCGTCATGAAGATAATGATGGAGCTGTGATACATGGAAAACATCTTGTATCTGACTTATCTTTGGGGGAAGTTCTACTTGATACGCCACAGCTCCAACACAAGCTAACACCTTGAAAGGCCCATAAAACTGGGGAGAATGCTTACTTCCATGATCAAACCATCACTTCCCATGATGTGGAGTCACCTTCAGAAACACATGATCCCCATATTTAATCTCCGGGGGCCTTCTTCTTTCATCAATATTTTATTTTTGATGATCTTGTGATATCTTCATCCTCTCATGAATCCCCTGAACCATCTCTGTTGTATTATGCACTGGTTCCGGTCCGAGAATTGATGACTCTCCTACCCTAGTCCAGCACAACGGAGAACAGAAAGTCCATCCATACAAGGCTTCAAACGGTGCCATACCGATGGTGGAGTGAAAAATATTATTGTTAGTGAACTCCACCAAGGTTAAGTGCCTCATCCATGAACCTCCAAAATAAAGAACACAAGAGCGTAACATGTCTTCACGATTCTGGACGGTTCGCACTATCTGACCATCCGCTTGAGGATGAAAAGCAGTGTTAATCCATAGTTGAAAACCGAATGCATGTTGGAGACCTCTCCACACCCTGGAGTTAAAATGAGGATATCAATCAGAAATGATCATCCTAGGGACTCCATGAAGTCTCATCACCTTTTCTAGATACTGCCTTGACAAAACTTCTACTGAGCGTGAATCCTTGATTTCAATAAAGTGTGCCGATTCTGTTAAACAATACACTACCACACAAATAACATCATGCCCTCCCGGATCTTGAGGTAAACCAGTAACAAAGCCCATTGAGATGTCCTCCCACTTCTACTAAGGAAAATATAATTGCTGGAGAAGACCACTAGGATCATGTTGTTCAGCCTTCACCTTTTGGTAGACTAAAAATCGAGACATGAAATCTGAAACCACACACTTTAGCCCAGGACACCAAAACTGACCCCTCAAATATCCATACATATTTGTCACATCAGGATGTATTACTAAAGGCAAAATATGGAACTATTAGAGAACCATCTCGCGCATTGTAAAGGGAACAGAAATCCTTCCATGATAAAACACTTGGTCTTTTTCATCCTCTAACACACCAACAGGGGCATCACCACAAACAACGCGGTCTCTCCAAACCTCCACCTCTATATCTCCTAGCTGGGACTTTTCCACCTTCTACATCCGGGACGGATTTACCATCATTTGAAGAAGACAAAATCTACCCCCAACTTCTTCCATATCAAGATGTAGTGCTAAAATTTCTTCCATTACTCTCCATGAATCACCGGATTCATTCACAGCATCACTACGTAACTTTCAGCTCAGCGCATCAGCTACACCATTATATTTTCCAGGTGTATACGATATTTCGAAGTCGTATTCCTGTAAGAACTCCATCCACCAATGTTGTTGTATGTTCATGTCACACTGGGAGAAAACATACCTCAAACTCTTATGATCAGTGAAAAAAAAGCGCTCACTGATGAGGTAATGTCCCCACAACTTCAATTAAAACACCAATTTTTCCACATCAAGATCATGGGTGGGATAGTTGCTTTAATGGGGACGTAACTACAGAGACCCATAAGAAACAACTATCCTCTACTGCATGAGAACACATCCTAACCCCAGATGTGAGGCATTGTAGAAAACATCAAATTGAACTCCTTGAGTTGGAAGACAAAGGACTGGAGCATTTAATAACTTCTCCTTTAGATACTCTAAAGATGCATGGAACTGATCAGTCTATATAAATGCCTAAAAATTATTTTTCAAAGTTGTAAGTGGAGTCACAAATCATGTGAAATTGTCTATGAACATCCTATAGTAGCCTGCGAGTCCAAGGAAACTACGCACCTCTGACAATATCTTAGGGGGCTGCTAAAGACAGAAATGCTTCAATATTCGATGGATCCAAATCTACTCCCTGTTGGAAAACAAAATTCCCCAAGAAATGGACTTCTCGAGCCCAAAACTCACACTTAGACAACTTCCCAAAGAGCTGACGTTGACGAAGGACTCCAAAAACGACTTATAGATGCTCTGCATGCTCCTCTTCAGACGTAGAGTACACAAGGATGTCATCAATAAAAACTACAAAAAAAAATGTCCAGTAACTCTCAGAACACAACATTCATCAATCCCATGAATATAGTTGGATCATTCGTCACACCAAACGGCATTACAAAGAACTCATAATGCCCATGATGACCACGAATAGCAGTCTTCGTAATTGCCCCCTCCTTCACAAAAATATGATGATATCCTGACCACAATTCGATCTTTGAGAACCAACTCACACCCTTTAGTTTATCGAATAAGTCAGCAATCCACAGATGAGGATAACGATTCTTTATTTTCACTTTGTTTAAGCGAAGATAATTGACACACAACCAAAAATTTCCGTCGGACATCTTCATGAAAAAAAACTAGTGCACCCCACAGTGACACACATGGCCAAACAAAACAGTACTTTAACAGATCATCAACCTGTATACATAGATTTCATAACTCATAAGGGGCCATCCTATATATAGAAATATAGATAGGAGATGCTCCAGGTTGTAGCTTGATTCCAAACTCGATCTTTCATCGAGGTGGTAATGCTACAACCTCTTCTGGAAAGACATCAAGGTACTCCTCTATGACCCTAGGAAACACCAATAGCCGAACCTCTAAAGAACTCAACGTCATCCCAGCCATCCTGGACGATAAGGACAGAACACTCCATTGACCCATCTGATGATCTATCTCACCAACAAACACCACTTTATCTACATCCACACCAAGGAAAACGACCTTTTTCCAGAAGAAATCCACGATAACCTGCACCAAATACAACAAATACATGCTGATGATAACATCATATGGTTGTATTCATAATCATAGGAAATCTTCCCAAGAGCGGTGTTTCCACAACACTAGATCATAGTCTCTACATATATAAAACAAGTCAACTCGACCTCCGACAGGTGAAGTCAACGCCAAGGGAACTAGAAGCCTCTCTACCTCAAGTCCCAGTGCATGGACAAGGATATGTGATATGAAGGAGTGTGTTGCTCTAGAATCAAACAATGCATACACCAAGGTAGAAAACAAGAAAAGGGTACCTCGAACGACATCTGGCTCACCTTTAGCTAGAAACTCTAGAGCATGAAGCTGACCACGACCTCCTCCACAGCCTCTCTGACCTTAATGATGACCACAACCACGACCTTGCTTTTCTCTATGAGGATGAGGAGAATCATGGGGATATCCTCTTCCTTCCCCATCTACCCTCTACTGGTCTAATGCTAGTGTAACCGGCAGCTGCTGCCTCAGCTGGAACTGTCTCAACAATGGAACCTCGTGTGTAGTGCCTGATGCACGATGACCACTCTGAAAGGTCAGGCATTCCCGCTACTGATGACCACATCCACCACAAGAGAAAAAGTGCATGATCCCTTGGAATAGGCCTGATATTTTCTTCCTCGAGATAAATGAGATGTGAAGGGCTGGGACCTACCCCCGTCTGAACGGAAACTCTTCTTCCCTAAAAATCGGGAACCCCAGACCATTGCTCTACTTTGTGAGGGATCATGGAGATCCCCCTCTCATGATGATCCAGTCCTGGCCAAAGTCCTCCCAACATCCTCTTCCCTTGCCAACACCTCAAGTTATGTCTTCAATATAAATGGGGTGACCGGGCACTGGATCTCTAGATGCAAATCCTACTCAAAATGCCTCACCATGGCCTCCTCATCTGCTAACCGGTCCGATGCATTTCGTAAAAGGTTCCTGAAACAGATTTCCAAACTCTCAAGCACTGGATCTCCCCTGTCAAAGGGTAAGAAGCTCCTAGAGACTGGATGCCTTTGTATTAGAAGAAAGAAACTCGAATCTAAAACTGTCTCAGAACTCCTCCCATGAGATCGCTGACTCCTCACGATCCCTGAGGAACATGAACCACCACTTCCTCACTACTCCACGCAGTATCGTTACAACAAAGGACACCTAGTGCTCCTTACGAGAATGAATCAAACTAAATCTGATCTCAACCTCCTCTAACCAATAATTTGTGACTGCATCTGAATAATATCCCTCATACGTCTACAGAATCTGGAACTGAGATGCTCGGAGTGTCTTCCTCTAAGTGTCATCATCATCAACCTCTATCCTACAGTGATCTGCTGGAACATCCTACTGGACTTTTTCGGTGCAAACCTAATGAGGATGTAGACCTAGAGCCATACCTCTAAAATAAAAAGACGTTAGAGCTCCTAAACCTGGAATATGGAAGACTCAACATTTATTAATTAATTTTTTTGTTTTATTAATTTTACGTTAACCTATCCCAAGGTCTACTATTCAAACACAGACACCAAGAAGAATGATGCATGATTCTTTCCTATGTCTCTATCCTAGAACTAGTATCACCTTGTTTAGTAGTCATTGTAATCTTAAAGGTTCATACATTAGATCATAGGGGGACCTAAACGCCTATGTATCAGCTGGTCTCTAGTGTTTACCTCACATTGTAAATATGAATGACACCATTTCCCTACCATCCCATGCCACATCACCTATTCCTAACTCCAAACTCCATCATATCCCTCAACCGGACCTCTGATACCACTCTGTCCTGACCCCTCCCCACAATGTGTAACCATCCTGGGCCAGCAATGTGAGAAGGGTGATAATGGACCCTAACTCCCACCTCCAATAGGCCCAGGGTTAGCGACTAGGACCAAGGGTATAGTAAACATGCAAATGGGTGGCATTACCCTATAAGAGAATAGAAGTAGAAGAGGGAGATAAGATAGACACCAACCAACTCCAAATCAGAACTGAAATATTAATGAAACCCAAATGCACATATGTAATGACATGCAAAACAACTATAACTAAAAGGGGAAAATCTACAAGTACCCAAAAGAATGTAGAATAACTACAACCACAAGCCCAAACAGCTCCTCCAACCCCAAGCTAGTAGAAACCAGCTTGATCACTAACCTACTCCAGGTGACCTGAAAAACATTTCATATATACATAGGGTTAGTATAATAGTATACTCAGTAGGATCCTCCTTGGAGCCACTCGTGCAAAAGTAATGAGAGAATGCTAAAGCATAATAATCAACAAGTGAAACTAACCCATCACCTAAATAGGTATACTAACTTCCCTTCCTCCCCATGGCTACTCTCACAATGTAACACGTACAAGAATATAACATATAATAAAGAATATCATGGGTACCATGCTACTACTTCCACACTGGTTTTCTTCTTTTCACCAACTTCACTCATCATGATCTTCTCTCTCCAAAAAGGCTTGCCCGCAGACACCTAGGCGAAGCACCACAATTTAAAACTCAAGAAACACAAAGGCTTTCCCGCAGATACCTGGGCAAGGCACTACACCATCCTCACAACCAAAAGTAACCCGGTAGTTTCTGCGAGCCACCACAGCTCGCATAACTGGTATCATAAGTCTGGTATTATACCTCAATCCATTACAACCCATACACTGAGTAAGGATCCTCAAGCCATCATAGCCTATACACGTTACACATATAGTTGTACATAGAAAACAATATCCAGAATATATATGTGTGAATAACGACAAACCATTTTCAACCTCAACCCACATATATAGGGAAAACTAACCATTGTTCATGCCATCACATGTAACCACCATGAGAAGAGAGAGGGGCCAAAGCGGGTAGTCCGCCATTCATTCGCCCATCGGAATGTTGGGGAAAACAAGCCCTAGGGCTCAGAATCCCCAGGGTGTTAGTTTTCCTTACTAATAGGGTAGAGTAGCATATTGAATCAGAAATATTACAGAATATACTATAACGCACAACCACAGTATGGGAATAACCTAGTCTTAGAAACAAATGCAGCTAACATCTCTCAGACTTCGGGCTGCTATTTCTAAGACTAGGTATCCTATAAGCACACAACAAAATCAAGAGCTTTATTAAATTTCTCTATTTCCTTTTTCAATCAGTTTCTCATTACTTTAATTAATTCACTAAAATTTTAATTAACTATGAATAGTTCCACATTAAATTTCATTAGCATCACACCTAAAATCCACTATTCCTTCAAAAGTTTTCAACCTCAAAATTATGTTCCGGCAACTCCAACCCCATGAGTTATCATCATTTAATAAAACATTCATTACAGAAACACTTTCCCATATTCCTAGTAATTCTAGAAAAGAATTCTATGCTACTAACACGAAGGGGCTCAACATGGTGAGTAGATATACTACCAGTCGAGTCTTTTCCACCTATAGTAAGAGCGCATACCCATTCTCCCTTGAGAAGTTAAACATGGAAAGCACGTAGAATACCCCATGTGTATTTTCCCCTTTCAGAAGAAGGGTAAGTAGGACCAGCTGCCTTGAGAAATTGGGAAAAGTAAAGTAGATAAACAACCAATAAATCAGCAAGCATCCAACAATCACATACATCCCCTTTCCATCATCCTTGGTGTCCTCCCAAACAACCACAAGAATAAACCGATGCATCTCTCCACTCTAGGCATCATTTGCTTCAACAACCAAATGGACTATATGCCCCCACATATCACAACACCCCTCCAAGGTCACGTCTCAACACAAGCAGCAGGAAAAACAACCATCACATAAATTGGGATATGACCCATTAAAAACAACAGGGTAACGCAGAACCCTTAAAATAATTATCAAACAATCGAATACTTTAATCCATCTTGAATTAACAGATTTATAATTCATTGGTTCCAACATCCGGAAACCTAACTAGTAAGATATCAAAAATGATTAAACATGCTTACCATGCTAATTTTATTAACATCAAATTACTATAAGAACTAGATTCATTTTCATGCCTCTTTATCTTTAGCTAAACAATTTTCAAATAGTCCCGGTTTATGTTCATTATCGATTTCCATTAAGAAAAAATAGCTTAGCAAAGGAAGCATATATATCAGACTATCTAGAAAAACAAGAGGAAATATCATAGGATTGATAACAATTTATTTATCCAGTTCAGAAATATTTATTAAGTCAATTCCATTTTCTTATAGTGGGATTAAACATTCCAGAAATATAGTTTCACATAAAAGAAAGAGAAGCAATAAATCCCTTACCTCAACGGTTTTGTATGAAAACCACGACGGTCGAAGAATTCTCAAGAAACCCGGGTCGATTCTCCAAAAACCCACCTTAGATCACATCTCCTAGAAAGATCAAGACAAAAGCTCATCATATTTAGAATTGACACATTTAGATCTAACCATAAAGGACGTAGATATAAGAAACCAAGAGAAGAGGAGAATTAGATCCATGTGGATCTAAGAAACCAATTACGAAAGAAGAAGAATGATCCCATACCTCATGAATCTGGCTTTGATTCGCCAATAGAATCCATAGGATCACCTTTATAATGATGGAAGAACACTCCATGATCTTATGAGAAGAAAAATACCATGTTAGTGCCACCTAAGAGCTTAAATGAATCCCATTAGAGGCAAAACGAGTTAGATCCACAATTTGAGAGTGTAATTTAAGTGCTCACACGGTTAGTCCACATGGTTTGATAGACCGTGCACTAATAGTATGTTAGATACTTCCTCGATCACCCCTATTTCATGGTTTGGCTGCACGGTTAGACAAATCATGCACCTCCCATGTGGAATCTTCTACCTCCATGACCAACTATGCACAGTTTGGCCGCACGGTTTTGACAAACAGTGTGCCGCTCATGCAAAAGCTTTTGCCCATTAGTTTTCTTTAAAAGTCCACCAAAACACACCCTCCAAGTCACTACTACAATAAAAAGGTAGTTAGAAACATTAAAAGTACTTCAAAACATAACATGGCATTATAGTTCAAAACTGTCTACAATTGAAATGGTTCATCGAAAAGGATGATTTTGGCAATGATTTGGGGATAAGTTACCTTGACCTCCTGGAACGCCTTTAACACCACATTTTCACAAATTAGTGGACCATAGAGGTATGGGCCATTATAATTATATAACGTATCTATGGTAATTTTATACACCTTATATAAGAATATAGGTTCTTCACATGGATTTTGACTTTGTAAAGGAAAAATGAGAAAAAATTACATTATAGATAATGTAACTTTTTAATCCATAACCCCATGTAGGATGAATTAAAAATTGATATTTAAATAAAATAATTATTTCACTAATAATCAAATAATACATATATGGGTATTATAGGAACCACATATAAGAAATATGAGGTGCACATAGATTGTGACTCCTAGAAAATCAAAGTGATGAGAGAAAACCCTTAACCTAAGACATAAATTGGTTCGAAAACAATGAAAACCGCTATATAATTAATATAATTTTATTATAAATATACCATATAAAAATATACTGTCATATATTACCATATATTATTTTCATATTATATTTTATTACTCATTTATGAATAATTAAATGTTAACTTTTTGTTTTGGCTAATATTCGTGTTGTTTTTCATATATGTTTTGACATGTTATTTATTATCTTATAACATTGATCATGATTTAAAATCTTCCAATAGGTAAAAAATTATTTTATATATCACAAATATTTAGTATGTAAATATTTATTATAATCTATAAAATATTTATTTAGGAAATGGAATACACCATTCCAGGAGATGGTAGGTCGTATGTACACATGAACACTATTTTTGTTTTCATCTCATATTGAAATAAAGAACAAAATTGAAATATATGTATATTAATAACATAATTAAATTAGTATTATTGTTTCATATAAATCATATCTATTTAATAAACCCATCCTTAATATATTCCTTGTAAATTGTGAACAAATCAAATCGCTTTGAGGAGGCAGTAGTCCACACATCCCCAAATAGTGGTTTAATATTTAATAAAATCGAAATCATGGATTTATGATTTTTATAATATTTCAAGATGCATATAGAAATAATAAATTTCTTAAATATTATATAAAAACATATTTTCCATCATAATTCCTAACCATGAGAGGATGTAATTGAAAAACGAACAACTACATTTTGTGAGGGGTATCTCACCGAACATAAGAACCGAAGGTTCGTTACAAATTAGATTTTTGTGGGTCTAATTTTAGGTAAACTAATTATAATAATTATATTTCAATATAATTATTTTTTAAATGATATTATATAATCATAGAATAATTATATTTTAGGGGATTGATAATGAAAATAATACAATGGAGCATATGGAATGATGTCACCTCATCCTTGGATAATTCCTCTTAGTTTTCACCAAAAGGCTTGCTTGGTTGGATTTATGCCCAAAGGGAGGCTTATCAGATGAAGAAATAATTTTTGGGTACTTTTATTATATATTTTTGGTCGTACAATGGCCATTCTATCTGTGAAGAAGTGGAAGGGGTGATTGTCGTTTTCTAGGGGAGTAGTGGCTTTCTTGATTTTTTTTGAAAAGGGTATTCCATGCCTATTTTCTATTGTAAAATCGATATGATAGTGTCCTTAAACCAATAAAATGAAGAATATTACTGATATATGAATAGAAAATTGATTTTGGACATGTTTGTAAGATATTTTTTGATATATGATTTTGTTTTAGTCCTTTGTTAGTCTAATTTTTCTCTTAATTGATATAATTAATTTTAATAATTTTCACGAATATTAATGGTAAAAAAGAAGGTTGAAATAATCAGAAAATATATATATATATTTTTAATAATTATTGAATCTATTTCGTTGAATTAAAATTTCATTAGTTGTAGAAATTATTTCTAATTTAATCACAAATACATTCTAGGAAATCCGGGTTTTAAGCGAAAAGATTTAAAAGATTCAAATGTATTCATATCAAATTTCAATTTGAAATTTATTTTGATGAAATAAATTTTATTAATTTATTTATAATTTATCAAAATAATATTCAAAATAAGACTAAAATATAATTTATCTATATAAATAAATTAGTTGAAAAAGCAGTATCAATTTAAAATTCAATTAATTAACTATTCATCAAAAAATGAAACTTCTCATAAAAATATAATAATAATTAATCCCATGTAAATTTCATATTTATATTTTTAAAATGAATTTTATTTTTTAAAATTATTATAATATTTTTTTCAAAAAAAATATTTAAAATGGGTTCACCATTAAAAGGAGGTAAAATTACTTTTCAGAAAAACCTGTTAAATTATTCATAAAATTGGATTTAATAATATATTATATATTTGAATATATTGAATATGTATCAAATTTTATTTAATATATAATATTTAAATTTTATCAAAAACATTAATCAATGGTGTTTTGTTCAATTGGTTAGGATAAAATTGTGTTTTCACATAGAAAAATATTTTTCTTCTAAAATTTATTTATTTATTTTCAAATTTTTAATATGTTCACATATGCAAATTAATTACCAAAGGATTAATTTTAAAAATAAGTGAATTTTTTTTTTCCAAAATTCATTTAATCATATTTTTATCATCAGTTATAAATGTTATATCATATATATAATAATATTTTAATGATAATATTAATAGTATATTATTGTTCTGAAAAACCTGACCTTGTATGAAATAAAAGCTATCTTGGGGAATCACAATTATTTGTAATACATGACAATCAAAATATTGCATCCAACTCGGGCTAATATTATATATAATTCTAGACATACATAGTGTTTTCATATACCTAAACTATTTTCAGTGTTATATGAAATGAAAAACATAAAAATATTAAATTATTAGAAAAGTATAATTGAAAAAATATCTTACTGTTACATTCTACCCCTTTAAAATAAATTTTTCCCTCCATATATTTCTGGATTATCAAGGGTCTAATACTTGAAATTTCTATTAATTTAAACTAGCTACATAAAAATTAATTCAAAAACATCATTTAAAAAGGGAAGGTTAGAAACATAGTAGTTACCAAAAGTAACACATAACTATGTTTCCACATAGGATATCATATGTGTGATTTATGAAATGTTTGGGGAAGAGAAATCTAACTATCTTTTTTTGATTGAAACTGATACAGATAATGGGTAGGATGAATTTAACTATCAGAAATCCATAAACCTATGATGAAATAATTGTCAATTTGATTCATGATAAAAAAACTACTAGGAGGTTTTTTTTAATTTAGGATCATTTTATCTAATGTTGAATATTTTTCATGAGACTATATTCTTACATGATTTCGGGACATCCTTACTCTTTGTAGTGTCTTGATCAATTTCTACTTCACTATTTTTTTTAAAAATTAAGGTGAATTGTTCATTCCTAAAGGATTAGCATATCATGGGATCCATAAATATAATTAATGATCATTACATCCATCATTAGTTGACATAAAAATATTGGTTAGAAAAATATATCAAATATAAAAAAATCTTCATATGTAGAGATAATACATTAATCAATGAGGTTTATCATAAACCATTCCATAAATAGTCAACATTATAACCCTTCTAAAAAAGAAAATTTAAAAAAAAATGAATGATGTTAACTAAATCAAATTAACATTTATCCATTATATATTATAATGTAGAACATGCTGGTCATATACCAAAAATTTTAATACCGTCATCATTTATTCTCTTGAGCCATGGTAATAACCAAGAATACCATAAATCCTTATTGAAAATATGCATGTTTCCTTATTCTAATGATTACTGGGCATATTTTTTAAATCCAATAAATATTATAAACATCATCAATAATAGTATATGAAACTTAACAAAAAATAATTAATTATATATAATGAAATTTTTACTATTTTATTTAATTATTCTTATCAATCATATCTTTATAAAAACATAATTATATTAACATTAGGAACATATTTCGTGTTATATTCCTTTATTAAAATATGTCACATTGATAGTTAATCAAATTTATAGTCCATCAAAACTATTCAATATATTACTAGAAATAATTAGTGAAAAAAATAAACAGAACAATCCTTATATATTTCACAATTCATAATTATTGATTCTGAATACAGAAAAACCTGGATTATTCTACATCATCCGTAATCCATTAACAAGGCTACATCATCCCATTACAGAATACATCTTTCATTTCACATTTCATCAATAATATCTTCATCATTATAAATATAATCATTACTCATACCACCATACAAATTATCTTTACAATCATTCTACATCGGACATCGATATTCATAATGTACATTCATTCCACAAAAAAATAATTAAACAGATGACTATATCTTAACGATTCCAATATTCCCATCTATTATGTTAGCTGAACTGTTCATTTTTTGATTTCATTTACATGATTTGTGTCGTTATTTTCAAAATTAAAAACATATTCTTATTCATGTAATATATTCACAAAGTTTATTCATTCTACATTCAAGAAAAAAAAATTATGTTGAATCTTCATACGTTCGTGTCTTCCAATACTCAACATCTCAAAAAACTCATTTATTCATCCCATAGTGAGTATGAGAGGTGGTTAAGTAACACATTGTTTATAATGTTTCATGAAAACTGATTAGAACGATCCCAACATCCTTCACTCCAGTTATCATCCCATTTATTTTACAATCAATATATTTTTAATCACATTCAATATTGACCTAGTTTCTTGTGGATCCCACCATTGACTACAACTAGAAATCATAGTGTGAGAAACATTTATCATAGAAAAACCTTATCATCAGGAAAATTACTTATAATAAGTTTAAATCATGACATCAAATTCTCCATTCTACTTCACCTTTGGTTTATCCTATGTTATTCGTAGTCATATGTTATTTAAACCCATTATCAGGTTTTATAAAAAGTTAATTAATTCCCAAATAATAACCCTAGAGTGTTAAACTAGTTGTTATGTAAGGCCCATTGTCGTTCACTAGTACCTGATCATGCTTAAATCAATACGGGTTTTTTTGGGGTTGTTACCCATACATACATCAATGATAGATCCACATATACTTGTATTATCAATAAAGGGATATATTCTTGGAAAAATACTTACTATATCCATAACCAATATTCCAGGATATCTTCCTAAACAATAACTCATCCTTAGACACATCATTAGATATATCATAAAAATATCCTTAGATTTATCCCTAGGGATCTCACTAGTGTTTTCTCATCCATTTTTACAAAGGGTTACTAAACCATTCATTTGATACCAAATATAGTGACCGAGGAATACCATATTTAGATATTACATCATTTTTTATGAATATTGATCTCATTAAATTTTACATGCCACATGACCGTAATTTTTTATAGTATTTGTAAAAATGGAAAAAAATATTATAACTTTGTGAATGATAATAAATTTCTCCTAGTGTGATATTCCCCTTTAATACATATAATTAATACAATTATTTATAACATGGAGAAAATAATCATAATAAAGTAGTGATCTCGAATAGTTAGTAAGGGTAAATAATGGAAATATATAAGGATAACATGAACATAAGGGTATGATAACATGATACTAGAATCTTAATATCAAACAATGCAAATAAATGATCAGAAACACAATACATTGAAAAAATATTAGTAGTTCATAATACATGAACCTTATTATCATATCCTAAGAATAAGATGTAAAATTTGTGGAAAACACCTAAACATATAATATCGTTCCATATAATTTAATGTTCATTTTAACAAACTTTTCATAGAACTTTATGTGGAGTAAAACTACTAAAAAAGACACACCACCATCCCTAATCACAGTCATTGGCATATAAGGGATCAAGATTACCCAAAATCGCATAGTGGATCAGGTTTCCAAATCATCCCATATTTTATTGGTTTCCCCATATTCCCCTAGTAGATTAGGACACAGATGTTTCTAATTTTGGATAATGTGGCACCTAAATAAAAATTTTATAAATCTCATGGACTTATATCCCTTCCTTATCTCATGAGATAGAATTTCATACCCATTTCATTGGAGGGAGATATAGGTCTCCCAAATCTCATAATGAAATCAAACATACAGGTTCCATAAAATCACAAACAATAATATCATAACCCATGAAATAAAATGGTTTTCATAATCATGTGATCATATCATAACCTATTAAAAATTATTATTTCATTAATCATTTCATAAAAGTGTAACCTATAAAAATATATGGGTATCATAAGAATATAATATGTTTAAGAGAAATGGGATATAGTAACATATAACTCATAAAATAGATAGAGGTTTCTTAAACATAATTATATCAAAACATAAACCATTTATAGAAATAATTTTCATGGAACCATTGGATCAATTCACAATAATTTCATAAGTAACACCAATAAATTGAATATTATATGGAAAATACTTTTGACATAAATTTTAAAATTTTTTTGTGGAAAATATAATTTCTTATTAGAAAAAAATATTTTCAAAATATAAAACCACTTGAAAAAACATTCATTGAAAATTAACGTGTGTAATTAAAAGTATGATAGAAAAAAAAAATCATTGAGAACATATAAAATAAACTGAAAAAAAATTCGAAAACATTTTTCCTTTTCAATACCATTTCATTGAAAACATATAAGGAGTGATAATTTTTTTTGGAAAACCATTTCTTTGAATAGAGATATTAGAAAGCGCTTTAAAAACCTTCATTGTTGAAAATACATTTAAAATAGAAAAAATAATATTTGAAATTTTTAAAACCATTTTATTAGAATATATATTTATGATAACATATATTTGGTACATTGAAAATCAATTAAAGAACATTTTATCCTAAACACGTTATTTTAGGAACTAATTATATTTGAAAATACATTTCAAAGTAATGAATTTCATGAATATATTGATTTTTTACAAAAACATAGTTATTAAATTATGAAAATTTATGATAAAAATATGGATGGCCACAATAACAGATAAATCAATACTTTCTGAACATTTTTTTTATGTCGTTAAAATATTTGAAAAGTGTCGCGACTAGAAAATGACTAGAATATTCCTTTTTTTGAAAAAATTTTGTTTTATGGGTAAAACATGTGTATATATTTCATCTAAATATCATAGGAAAATATTATACCATATTATTATTATTTTGAAAACATTTATTTGAAAGAATATTGATTTCTGATCGAAGAGGGAGATAAAGTCATATATGTTAGAAAATAATTTCTCAATTATCCTTAGTAAAAAGTGTCATAAAATTGTATTAAGACATGAAATTATCATGCAAAAATATAAGATAATAAATTTTTTGAGTATTATTTAAATATTTATCATAAGTATTAATCAATTAAGCTATACTGATATGTAATCCTCATAAATGATGAAATTGTTGAAATAAACTCTTACCACATCGTCAAATTAAATGATGCCACCCATGTAAGAAAATGACATTTA
Source organism: Viscum album (assembly GCA_963277665.1). Classification (NCBI taxonomy): domain Eukaryota; kingdom Viridiplantae; phylum Streptophyta; class Magnoliopsida; order Santalales; family Viscaceae; genus Viscum; species Viscum album. The sequence goes on from OY728122.1 coordinate 491,882,377, forward strand.
AATATTGTAAAAATACAATTTAACGAAGTATATTCATGGTGAAACATATAAAATGGTATTTTATATTCATCATAGTCTAATATTGGTCCATAAACTGGCATGTGTCACAAAGAAGGAAAATTGAGACAAACATACATTATTGATTTGGATAATTTTGAAAAATCCACCATGAATGAAAGTTAAAAATAGATATTTAAGTACTAATAAATTTAATTATACTAGTCATAGAATAAATCAATGGTCGGTATTAGCACCACATATAATAAATAAGAGCTGAACATGGCTTGGGTCTCATGGTAAATAAATGTGGGATAAGAAAATTGTTACCTTATTTCTTGAATATCATCCAACATGTTCAAACATCATTTATAATAAAAATAAGTTTATTATAAGTCTATTAAAGGACCATATTATTATATTTAATACCATGTATGTTTTTATTATAGTTTTATTTTACCCATTGTTTAAAAATTTTATTTTATTTTTATTTTTTTACTAATATATATGTCGGTTATCATATTTGTTTTGACATGTTATTCTTAATGTTCTAATGTAGATCATGATTTTAATTTTTCAAGAATGTATAATTTTTATACATATTAAATATATAAGTAATTATAATTATCTATAATATATAGACATGTGAAATGGAATACACAGTTCATGTAGATGGTATGTTGTGCTTACCCCTTAACATTGTTTCTGTTTCTTTATCATATTGAAATAATGAAATTAATTGTCATATATGTTTATATATATGACATTGTTAAAGAATAATTATTATTTCTTATATACTATATAATTCATCTAAACCCAACCTTTATACATTACATGTAATGTTTTAATGAATAATAACTCTTTGAGGAGGTGGTTTCCCACCTGTCCAGAAACAAAAGATATCATATTTACACAAAATGGAATGAACGAATGTATTTTTAATATTATAATTAAAGAATAAAAAATATATCACAAATATCACATGCAGACACGTAGACATATGTAACATATAAAAGTCATGTTTTTTTTAATAATTCTCAACCATGAGAGGTGCTAAAGGAAAACGAACAACATCATTTCATGGTGTGCTAGTTTTCCATACACAAGAATTGTAAGCTCAATACCCATTTCTATGAAGTCTGTCTAAGTGTCAATTTATCCATTAGAATAAAATAATATCAGTATATATATTATATTTACCTTATTATTTAAGCATGTAATTAGAATATTTTAGTGGTATAGATAAAATCATACAATGTATCTTGAGGAAGGATATTACCACTTATTTGGGTAACTCCAATTCGTTTAATCAATAGGCATCCTTGGTTGTATTTAATCCATAAAATGGGATTCTAGGATGATGTAAGGTATGTTTAGATATTATTTGGGATAATTTTATTTCATCCACATGGCTTGTGCAGTGTAAATAAAAGGGATGGGTGAGTGCCTTTTTATAGTGGAGGAGCTGTGGCATTCAATTAAATTTTAAAAAAGGGAATTAAACCCATATGTTTTCCAGGAATTTGGCCTCAATAAGGCCCCAAAACAAATTACATTTAGTATATTATATATATATAAATGTAAAATGGATTTTGGACAAGTTTATATGTCATTTTCATCATTATGTTTAAGGTTTAGTCCTTTGTTAAAGCTATTTTTCTCTAAATCATTGTAAATAATTTCAATAATTTTCACTAATAATTATTGACAATAATTAATATTACAATATTATAAAAAATAAATTATTTTTTATTTCAATAATATTTTCCATTTTTTATAATTAAAATCATAAAATTGGTAGAAATTAATTTTAAATTAATCAAGATGACAAGCCACAATGGTGAGTTTTTAAATGAAAAGGTTTAAATGGTTGAAAAGTTTATACATCCAATTTCAATGTGAAATTTTTAAAATTCTTATAATTGTATGAATTTATATAAATTTTTTTAATTAGACATAAAAAAATAAAATTTGATTTAACTATATATACAATTTAGAAAAAAATAATATTTTAATTAAAATGTAGCCTTTTAGTGTTCATAAAAAATGAATCATCTCATAAAAACCGATAAATAATTGAGAGTAAATTTTGATATTACTCATCAAAAAATTATGCTTAGTTTTAAAATAAAAATTATTTAGGTGTTTAAAATCATAATTAAAATGGATTCTCTATTAAAAGCATCAAAATTACCGTTTAGAGAAATACCCAATTGTATTTATAAAATTGGGTTAATTCATATATTATACCTATAAATCTATTATATTTGTATCAAAAAAATTGATTGAATATATAATATATAAATTTTATTAAAAAGAATAATCAAAAAATGGTTTTAAAATTTTTTATATTAAATTTCATTTGTACATAAAATAAGTTTTATGTGAAAAGTAATTTTTTTATTTCAAAATATTACTTACATTAACTTCTACTAATTTATAACCAAAAGATTAATTTTATATATATGTTTAAATCATATTGTTACTATTCATTCAATTAAATTCACATCTTCCATTCGAACGACTAGGTGGTATCTAAAATAATATTCGAATAGTAATATTAATAGTGTCATGAAGTATGGTAAAACACGACCTAACGTGGAACACATGAAAATGATGGGACTAAAACTTTTGTGTAACACAATCCCAAATATGTATTGTGTGTGTGGTAATCATGTTGAAGTGATGATTATAGTGTACTATTCATTTTTTATTTCATATAATGAAATCCAAAATTACTATTTTCATTTAAGAAGATATATATATTTAGTGTTGTGTGAAAAGTAATATATTAAAATGTTAAATTAATTAGATACAAAATAATTTAAAAGGTGTTACAAAGATTATCAATAGGGTTTATGATATTATATGTCTTATCTATAGTAGCATATAATTGATAATTATCTATTTTATTAGAAAAATATCCCACCCATCCAAGATATGGTTTCTATTGAAATTCGTGTAGTTATGACTGTAAATTAGAGTAAACTGAATTATATATAAAGAGGAGAAAGTGACTGACCTTTTATAGTAGAAAATTTTACTTCCCATTGGTGTTAGCCTATCCATGCCTTATATAACATCAAAATACATGGAATTGAGGATGAAGAAATATCAGAGATAGGAAAATGATTCAGTGAGAAGTACACATAATGAATAGTTTACACTCTTATCTAATTTATTTTCAAAATTGGTATGAAGGAACAATAACATAGAAGATTCATTAACATTCAATTCGGGAAGCAATACTAGTTTTATATAAATAAAATACTGTTAATGTATTTTATCAAATAAGGAAAATGGATGAATATAATAGTCTGACCTATTTCCCTTCATTATCATGGGACCTTCACTTATATATAATTAAATCAACATTGATATAGAAACCTTATATGTGTTGCATATGTGACAAAAGAAATAAAAAATACTACTAAAAATATGGTACTAATGACAACTAACTATGAACACATAGTCTACCTATTTAACCCTATCTACAATAATTGGTTCAATCCCATTATAAAATACCACCATGATTGATAAAATAATATATGATTTGTCAAGGATCACAAAACAATTCTATGTGATGTATTAAACTAAGATAAATTAGTTAATGGAAGAATTGATCACATAGATGATGATGAATTATCTTAGAGTGGAAATTAATAAAAATGTATCTAATAGAATTAAAATAATAACATTGAAATAATGATATCCTAGAAAACAGATAACGATAATCACTCATTACATGAATTTCATAAAATGGCCTCACCTTACTGATATATTACTTTTATCTCATTCACCACCTTGAAGATCTCTTTCTTGTTGTTCATTTGGGAATTAAACCTCCAGAACCCTGATTCCCCATAAATTTGTTCATAAAAAACACATCCTCTTTTATGAAGTCTAAGAAGTTATAAGGATTAAACAATAGCACATGATCTATAAAGGGTTATTTCAACCATATCTTGGGATTCAGATTCCTCATCTCGACTCTTGTAATGAGTGAAATAAATTTGGTCAATAAATTTCCCAATTCATTCTAATATTGTCATTGAACCACATATTATACCCATATACATAAAATATGTGATCCTATGAAGAGAATATTGATTGAAATATTATAATAATATCTCTTAAAAACTCGTATAGATCATCCTATTGTTTTTTATAGTTTAACAATAACATCCCACCGATGATGACCGTCCCCTTATAGCCTAAGAGTTATCTATAAAAAACCACTTATTGATAAATGGAGTCAATAATCTCAAATATTTGATGTATATGATCAACAAGTTCTTTATATTCTTATTGTGATACATCATCCTAATATTTTGGGGGGGGGGTGGTGGATGATACAATAAGTCTCTTTAGATATTACTAGTAAATGGTAATTGTCATAATTCTCTTAAACCTTCATCTAATAGTATTTGTGCATCCCGTCTAGTAAATTTTGATCAATCAAAGTCTTAGTGGGTGTACTATAATCATAATATCCTTTCTACATGACATCTAGTTGTTTTCCTAGTGAAATACTCAACATATGAGTAGAAAATTAAAAAATATCGACATTTAAGGGAATAAACATCATTTAATTTAGAATAATATATCAATGCTTTGGTCAATACCCTTAAATATATCATATTTATTATTTCTAACAAAAATATTAATTTCTATAAATATAAATTAATAATAATTTAAAAATTACACATTATTCATAGGAATTAAAATTCTATCTAAACAAATGTGTGGGTATTTCTTAACCAAATAAAAAAATTAAAAATTTATATTAACTTAATCATCACAAATAAATAAGTTATAGAATTCATTTTTTTGTAAATTTTTCGAGAATATGAATCTTATAATAAATCTAACAATTAATTACATGATTATAAACAATAATTCATTATTTTATAGTATAAAATAGGTTACTACCTATAAATTCATGCTTAAAATTATAGAATCATAAATTTATTTTTACATGATAATAACAATCCAATGTCAAATTTGATACCATTTTGTATCAATACTAAGTTGAACTAGACAACTAGAAATCATCAGCTACATATTTTAATCACCATAGGATAGAATGAATTTGATGTAATATATTAATTTTTAAGAAGTGGATTTTCTTCGTTGATAATTATCCTTTTCACTAACAACTTCTTCAATAAAAAATAAATGACCCATGTATAATATTTACATTCAAAAAAATAAAATAATAATCCATTTAGAATACACATATTACCTAATTGAGTATATAAAAATAATAAATTTTTTTGTAGTAATAAATTTTCAATGATAAAATAAATAAAATAGAATCTTGACTGAATCATGTAAAAAAAACCATAAAAATAAATATTCCCAAAATTAAAAAAAAAAAATTCTACTTCTGTGTAATTATAAACATAAAAAATGAGAAAAGGTTATAAATAAAATCCAAGAACCTCTTTATTGTCATATTTGTCACACGAGTGATAAATATCATTAATATCCCATTACCAATTCCTAATATCTCTAATTATTTAGTTCTTCTCACTAATATGGATCGTGAGTAAAAAGGATTACATGAAACCCACTAGAAACAGGGTAGTGTGTGAGCACAATGTACAATTTAGGAATCTATCACTATACCCAAAAATATCTATCATAATAAAAAATACAGAGTGTTGAATTATAGAGTATAATAATAAATATATTATAACATAAAAAAAATATTAGAGTATTGGAGAAATAAATAAAACACATTCACTCAGTTTTTTATGTGCAACCTAGATATCGTAGGGAATAGACCACGCCAATGTCAAGACATAGTCAAAATCCATGATACCTAATCAGGTATACTTATGGGAACTTATAAACCCATGGGTGCCTATAATATCATTATAACAAAGAATGGAATAAGGATCAAACTTTATAATAACCACTATATAAAAATAGAGATTTTAAAAATCATAATCAAATTAGATAGAAAAACTGTTGTGATCAACAGAAAACCTCCATTAATCAAGAGTAGCTAACATTAATTACTTAAGAAAAGTGGATTGAGGAAGTTATGGAGGATTGAAAAAATATCCCTATCAATTAAAAATTATCATTATATAAATATAATATGTGAAAATTAATATAAAAAACCAATAGTGTTATAAAAATAACCATGTTGACATAATCACCACAAGCATCATGTACCCCATAAGTGATCCACAATATAATATCATACGATAATCCCTCCAAAACCTTCAGGATGACATTTTCACAATAAAGATAAAAAACTATCTTGAAAGAATTCATTTTTCCTACCAAACTAATCATAACTAATCATAATAGTTTCAATTCACATAGTCATGTATGATACTAAAAAAAAACATAAAAAATCAATTATTTTTAGATACTTATTTTTTAATTTTTTATCAATATACCCCATGCCACCTATAACCATTTAAATATAATAGTATATGGAATATGTGGATACACATAACCAATATAATAAATTATTTATAACTCACAAGATATAATGAAATTATATTACACAATAACATAGAATTTTGGATTAAGTAATTAATTATAATAGGTATTTAATTACTAACATATAAAATAAATTAAATATTAAGAGTAAAATAATGGAAATAAATTCTATTAGAAAAGTGATTATATTCTATAATATCTAATGGAATAAATTCTAAATAAGATGGAAAATAATTTAAAATTAAATATAAATAGATTTATTGATTTGGGAAAAACTATAAAAGTAACAAGAAATAAAGTAACATTAGAACCTCCATTCATTTTAGTCATTAATTTATTAATTTTTTAGCCACCTAGATAAATCCTAAATCAACATTGAAGAGTGAAAACATTATGAATTTTAGAAGAGGGTAGATGGTAAGTAATATAGGGTTCCAATTTATATGATTCAAATAAATCATATCTTAGGGTTTAAATGGTTTATAAAAATTAAACAAAATTAATAATTTTATCCCTTAAAAAATAAATCATAATATTCTACATAGTACCAATTAAATTATATCTATATACATGTTAATAAGACCGATATGGATTGTACACTACTGAAGATACAACTGGATGCACAATAATAATCCATTCAACACTCGGTTTCATTATTACTCTAATACCCCTTTTTTATTCCTCATTGGTTAAGTCCATTTATATTTAATCATCCATAATAAAAATTTTAATCATTTTAAAAAATAAATAATTTTTTAAAGATAATAGTAACATAAACATATGTGAGATATTTTTTATACCCCAATATTTATTACAATACTGAATGTACAATGATCCTCATTATATTAACTGGAGTTTTGGAACCCCCTATGAGTAAAAATACTCATATTGGTGAAGGATCTAATACATACAGAGCCCCATGATTTACCACTCCCTCTAGGGAGTGAGTTATCTTAGTCATATAATTTTCTATGAAATTAAAACATTATCTAAATATTTAATTTATACTTTATTCTAGTGAGTATATTTTTAGGACATAATATTTATGATGTATTTTTTATTGAGATATCATGAACGGATTAATCAAATTATTATGATTCATAGATAAAAAATTATATATTTAGGATTTTGTTGCCTCTTAGTTGATGATTTTACCAAGTCAGACCTAGAGTGATACTGAATAAAGAGGTAATGGATATATTTTATTAATTTATATAAACAAAATTTTAGAAAGAAAAGTAATTAAAATTGGATACTAATAGTACTTGCTTTTTTATTTTGAGTAAAATTAAATTCATCGCTACAAAAACTCTTACATAGTTATGTAATTTTTGTCACGTAGTTTTTTCTACTTTTCAAGGTATGTATTTATATTCGAGAAGATGAAGAGTTTTATTAAAAGATATATTTTTGTATATGGTAGGAGGTATCATATCATAAGTGTTGATTAATAATTCATTAAATGTTAATTTTGATCCTACATTTATTGGATTCTTATATATATAGTTCAGTATTTCATTGTGTTGGATGAGTATATAAGATATGACATTGCATTTTTATATTCATTTACTTTTATGTTGTTTGGTTTATCTCTTTATATAAGATGATTTTTTTTGAAAATGATTTTTTGGAAATGTAATTATATATGTTATATTGTAAAATTAATATCATTTTTTCTTTGTTACGTCGCTATTCTTGGAAAAAACTCACGGCTTATTCGAGGTGATCCTAGAATGATATAGTTAGACTATTTACAAATCTAGGATGGGCACTAGTGGGTTATTGATATCATAATTCATTAGTTTCTATAAAAATTAGTATTAATATAATGTTATAATCATTCAAATTTTTTATCCAAAATAGTTTATATCAGTTGAATAAATTCACTATGGGGAATATAAATTTTAATAAGATGCACTACTTTGTTGAATGTTACTAAAATAATTGTCATGGTAGGAAAACAGGGGATGATAATTCAACTATATTTAAATAAATATTTTTTTAATGTTAAACTATATTTTCATTATAAATATATTCAATTTTATTCTAAAAAGTCAAATTTAGTTCTGAAATAAAATAAATGTTGGTCAATATATTCTTGAATGTATTATTAAATATGTTTAATATCATTTAGCCGACATTGAGTAGGTGATGAATTAAAAATGTACAATAAGTTCATAGAAAAATATATATCCAACATATTATTATTTTTGTGTTATATTAATGATTTTATATTCATATGATATTATACTTCAAAAAAATGAACTGCTTTGGCCTCTTATGGTGGAAAATGATCTTTGTCACAAAAAAAATTCAACTAGAACATCACATAATTTATGTGATATACCAATATAAATTATATGTTTAAAATTTTTCTATGTCTTGATTTATTATAAATATTTATTCACTTAGATATTTCATTTACAATCGAGTTTATACAATTTTCTTTCAGAATAAATTAATTTTAACATATTATCTTTATGTATTGTACTACATCAGAAAATTATTTATGATTTATAGTAATATCAAAGTCATTGTAAATTATTAAAATGTTAAAAAATTAAAATTGCATCATGTTTATGAAAATATAAGTCCTCAATGGATCATTTTTATATGAATATATCCTCAAATATTCACATAAAATATTATAATAGATATAACATTACTATTTTAATAATTATCTTGATTAATTTAAATAAATATAAAAAATTCTATGATCTTGAATATTTCATTGACGTAGTGAAATCATTAGGGCTGTTATTATATTTATTATTATCTTTTTTTACCGTATAATTAGGTAGTTATATTATACATGATAAATAATTCATGTTATTTTTCTCTACAAAATTTCATGATACATTAAAAAGTTATAATATCTATTAAAGGAGAGTATTTATGTAATTAACCAAAACTAAGAAGTCTATAGTTTTTTATACTTTTTTACATGTGTGATATATATCACTTATCACATCCCAAAGGACAGAATAGTTCATTAGTTTTTGGAAACATGATATATATATGAATTTCACATTACATTTGAAAAAATAAAAATATATTATTTTCATTAAGACCACCATTGTTCCCTTCTGTATATCCCTTTATATCTATCATAAAACACTTATTGGCATCCTAGGGAATGGAAAAATTAGAAATAGATGCTCTCAGATGCTCGATAATGGTTTGTTCACAACAGATTCTATCATGAATATAGAAGTAATAATCATCATAGATTGAATACATCTAAAATCACATTACATTTAATCAATAATATGACAATAAAGAATAATAAGGAAGGAATAAATAATTATCAAATAATTATTCAAAATAAACAAATATTTATAACACATATCTATTTAAATCATAACTAATGAAATAATAGTAAACATTAATAACTAATCTCAAAATGAGGGAATTAATATTTTTTGACATTATAAATATATAATCATGAACTTTTGATGAGACATATTATATAAATTTGTATTTCCTTGGAGAAATAAACAAGGTTGTTTTTTCATGAGACTTATTGAAGTATCAAGGGACTAAAATGGTCCCCTTATAAGAACATGTCCCTAAAAGATACATATTCCAGTGTTTTTGAAGAAGAATTTACATTTTTGGATCTTCCCAGTTTAGTGTTTTAAAGAAATTGGTAAAAAAATATTATAAATTAAACCCATTCATTAAAAATTCCCACATATAATCAGTGTCCATTTTTCTTCTAATTTAAACCCTTTTAAAATGAAACATGGTTTATTTTCTGAAAATATATTAAATTCAATCCGTATGGAAATTTATTTTTACATACTAATCTTAAGACCTTGGAAAAACATTATAAAATACGGGATGAACATAAAAATCATAGTATGGGTTATATAAGAATTAAACCATTAGTTCCTTGATCAAAATTATATCCCATTAAAACATTATCATTAACTAATAATTTTCAATATTAATTTTTAATAAATACATTACATTGAAAATATTTTTTAAGACATTTTTTATATTCAACAGAGTACCATAAAACCCCAAAAAAATTCATAGAAAAAAATAATGGTACCGTGGGACATACACTTTTAACTCTTCTAAATCGAATAACCATGATTTTGACTTCTATAAATGTCACTCTTAAAAATGGAATATCCATGTGGCTGACATCCATACCCAATTCATTAGAGGCAATAACATAATAACATGTCCTTGGTATATCAGGGAACCACCTATCATTGGCCTATCATGTAACAACCCGTCAATTGTCCATGTACCATTATATAATAATAAAAAATAAAAGATTTAAAATTTCATCATTTCACTCATAAAATTTCATTTTCAATAAAAATAAATCATTTAATGGTATTGAAATAATAAATCCATTTCCAAAACCATTTTTAATACCAAATCTCACAGAAAAGGGAATAGGAGTTGTATTTTTCTTTTAAAAAAAATAATGCTTGTATAAAAATCGAAATAAAAATAATGATCATGATGACATATAATTCATTTCACCATAAAAATTAAAAGAATATTCCTTTTGGATTTTTAAATAAAAATCTCTATATAGAAGGAAAAAAATATTCCATTTTTAAAACCTTTGATTGAAATTAAAAATAGACAGAAAATGTTTTTTATATTACTTTTATATCCATATAAATAAATAGGTAAAATAATATCAATAATATTGACCACATGAAAGGGTTTATTCATTAGATAATCAAATAATTCCCTAAACCGACACAATTTTAGTTAAACCGACTCGAAGTACCAATTTTTTTTAAGACAACACGAGGTACCAATTTTTACGATAACATTGGTAATTAATTTTTACTATTAATAATTTTAATTTTTTAATTAAATTATGAAGACATTATTATAAATTTTAATTTATATATTATTATGATTCAAAATATAAAATCATTTTTTATAAATTCAATTCATATAATTGGTGAAATATAATATAATATTAATCACAAATATATTATAAGAAATAGGGTATTCAAAAAAATATAAAAAAGCATAAAACTTTGTAATATCAAAAGTCAATATGAAAAATAATTCTAATGTCCTAAATAAGATTAACAGATATATATTTTAATTGACATTACATTAAAAAATTTAAAATAAATTATAAAATTATAAATTATTTATATAAAATAAAATTTTTCAATTAAAATTCATTTTTTCTCTATTGATAAAAAAATAAAACATTTCAAAAATATACCAAGATTTCACCATATTATAATTTTAATATTACGATTTCCAAATTAATTTTATTTTTATAAAATAAATTATCTCCAATGGTGATAATTAATTTTAAATTATATGTACAAAGAGTCATTAATCCATGTTAAAAAAGGATTTCTTTAAGAAAACATTTCTTTTTCCCTTTAAATGAAGATTTTTTTATTTGTAAAAAATAGGGAACCATGATTTTTATCTTATAGTTAGTACTGTTAATACTCTCAAATTTAATATTTAGATATTAATTGTTTACTATATTATTGTTCATTTATATTCGGGGATGCGTATTCTACAAGCTCTCAAATTGATTTAATTTAAAGAAATATATGTTATAGGTTATATATGTCATTTGTTCCATGTCATGTATGATTTTGAAAAAAAAAATCTTTTATAATTTTAGTATGTTATATGGGATGAAAAAAAATAATAGTGACACATAATCCGATAACGGTTCATATTTTCTAATATATCCCATTAAATTTGCTGATAATAATATTTTCATAAATTATAAATCATTTAATAAAATATTCTTTATTATAAAATCTATTGAATTTAATTTTTGGAAAAAATCATTTAATTTAACATTGAAAAAAACATGGAAAAAATAATTATAGTGTAAAAATTTTAAAAGATCATAATATAAAAAATATATATATAAATATTTAGTTGGACCTAATAATTTATCAAAATAATATTGGATTCAATATTTTTAAAGTAATATTTATTTTTATATTAATAGAAAAAATGGATTACCAATATTGGAAGATAATTTACGTTAATTATTCAATCAATAATCTTAAAAAATAAATTCCAATGATGAAAAATTATATCAGATTTCAAATTAATATTTTTAACTGAATTTATCATCATTTTAAGTCTGTTTATAAAATATTATAGATAATAAATTCAAGTGAGTAAAATTTTTATTTTACTCAATTCATAAATTAATATAAAGTATATAATTTTTTAAAAATGGTATAATGTGGCCATATATTAGATAAATTGATATAAATTTTAAAAATGTACCCCTCCAAAATGAAAAGGGTTTGTTTTAGTGAAATTTTAATCCCTTATCCCAAAGCATTAATACTATTTAACCCAATTTACCCTTAAATATGTGATAAAAATATACCAAATATTCTACTCATAATTAAAATGGTTTTGTATTTACCAATTTAAATCTTGTAATTACAAATAAAAGATCTATTTTTCATGATTTATATTTTATTATTTGATGAATATCATTTTAAAACAAGTGCTTAAAAGTTGATGAAATTTTTTTTTAACCAAACTAAATTAACTATAATATTATATTTATTATTATCCCTTTCCAAGATTAATTTTTGATAAATGTTAAAACATTTTATCAAATATATATGTCTTAGATTTTATTAAAATCATTAAACAATAGTTATAAACATAATTTATTGAAATAAAAACACACAATGAACATAAAAACATTTTTAGAAAAACATTTCTTCGATATTCCAGTTATTTTTTTACATTTTCAAATAATTGATAAACAATTAATTCATTTTATGAATGTGTTATTTTTTCAGAATTTAATTATTCCTATTTATACCCACCTGTCTGTTGATTATTTGATAACAATCAAATTATAAAATAATATTTTAATAGTATATCATATTTCATTTAAAAACAGTGTTCTGGGTAAAGAATTTTATCATAGAAATTAAATTTATTTATAGACATATATATCATAAAATTTTAGGATGTTTTATTAAACCCCCTTAAAATTAATTTATACCTTTTAATTAAATCACTCAAAAAAATTAGGATATATGTATTTCACCACATCGTCAAGTTCCAATGTAATTTTTTCGTATTTTATCTTCCACTACAAAAATTTAATAATTTATGCAGTCTTATTTTATCTCACATTACCTATATGATCCAAGGATTCTATTGGGTTTTATTTATAACAAATATATTTTTCAAATGGTATGGCCATTGAGTTTAGAACATGTGAAAAATTGGGTATTAAACATCTTAGAAGGGATGCATAGAACACATCATGTGCCTGAGAGTGGTTTGGTTGAAGCTCTAAGAGATAATCTACTAACTCTAATCAGTAAAAATTCATGACGGTGGGAAGTATAACTAGGATATATATATTTCCCGTATTTTTGAATCTCATTACCTTCATCCATGGATAATTTCATAGGAATACAATGTCACCAACGGAAAATTCTAGATATCACAAATGATTATCAAAAAAGATTTTCTATTTACTCAAAGAATCATTAATATGATACTAAATGGATCTTACATTCCCTATAATTACATCATCTAGCATATCTCCAAATATATTTCATTTTCCCAACATCATCCCATCACATTTGAGTTTTACAATTCATTCCATAGAGTGATTCATTAGTAGAAATATGAATTCTTGATCGAAGGGTATTAATTTATGAAAACATGACTATAGTAAGGTGTTGATACCAATAAAACATGAAATCCATATAATTTTATTTCATTATAACCTATAGGATCTCAATGATTATCTCAATATAACCATATGTATATGGATGACAAGTAGTACTGAAACTAAACTATATATCTAGATCTTTCTGAGGACATCATCAGAACATAAAGGTATAAATTGGATACTAATCAAATACAATAGAATGTATACTCTATTAAACCTAAAAAAATCAATAATTTATATTTTTGAATGATTCTAAAAAGAGATATGATCTCTGATGGTCAATGATTTGTACTAAAATCTTATCGTCATTGACTATAATCCAAATTTCATTATAGGCTTTATGTGATTTTAGTAGTCCAAAGACAAAATACATGGTGTTGTTTTACAATTTTCATTATGGTATAGGTAATGGATGTAAAATACCATTAGACTTATATTTATTTACCATAACATTCTGACAAACTATGCATTGAGATATAATATTTTATATCCCTCTGTATGATTCTGCACATGAAATACTCTTTTATATCTCTATACATATTCATACCTTCAATATGTATAAAGAATGATGATCTATATACCTTATCATATAAGTAATTCTTTAAGTCTTGTATTGATAAGACACATACATAGTTCTTGAACTATATTATTCCATCATAATAATGGTTTTAATCAAGATAATTTGGTCTTTATTCAATTGTTCTAGATCTTAATTTTGATCAATTGTATTCCTAATATGGATAGATGTTGCAAAAATTATCCAAGAAAGATAATATTCCCCCTTATTTAAAAATTTCATGATCCATGCTTTGCGGATATAGAAATATTGAATCTTTTTTTATCCCCATTATTGATATGTGATCATGATATTTTTAACTTAGATCAACTTTATCTTTTTTCTTCCTCATATAGTGGTAATGGGTTGTTAATTCACATTCATTATCCCACTCTATCTATCTCTTTAGGTGCATATTTACATATTTTTGTGGTAATAAATATATTAAATATTTATGGCAAATATATATAGCACACCTTTCTCCATAAAGATACTACCTGAATATATATAAAATTGATATTAAAATAGGAAAATAAATATCAAGAGTTGGAAAAATTTTCAACCGAACATTCAATATTCAGGAGTTATAAGCAACACCAACAATATTTTTCATAATGTACTATCCCAATCCCATACTTAGTGTATCTTTGAAATTTATAAACCCTTATCTAAGATATGGTATTTTAATAAATGTTATCCTAACTAAATTTATATATAGTTTCTTGAAATTTTATTCACATTCCCCAATCACAAATAACTAGAATCCCATCCGAGGTAACGTGGTTAGAAGATTAAACTGGAAAAAAATGATACTCAATGACCATATAATATAAATAAAAACTAAAAAATATATATATCCTAGTCACGGTGGTTGGTCTATGACAATGTTTAATAACATTCATCATTTATGGATCAATCAATATACACTTTCTTCAAATAATATAGCACAAAAATTAATTTTTTAAGCCAAAATATAGTTTTAAATATTTCAAACAAAATCTCCTTCATTATTGTCTTCAGAAAAATTCTCAACTAATATTCGTTATATTCCACGATCATTGAATATATAATAATTTCATCTAAAAATACGACGAAAAACTGATATATGCAATACATAAAGTCTCAATTCCATAATTCAATGAAGATAAAAAGATAATTAGTAAGACCAAATGGAATTACTATAAATTTATAGTGTCCATAACATTTGTGGAATGTTTTATTAAGTATATACTTCGTGATAAACTTCAATTGATGAGATACATAATTGAGGTAAATCCTAGAAAGGTATTTATTCCCATGACATATATCAAACAAGTAATCAATATGATCTAAAGGATAATTTTTCTTAATAATGGTATTGAAATGATTATGATAATCAATTAAGATTTGTAATGATCCATTTATTGTAAAGAAATGATAGCTTCACCCCAAGGTGGGGTACTAATAAATATACCTTGTCATGATTCTCCCGGATTTGATTATGTAATTCCTATATATAAATATAGATCATTCTATTTAGAGAAATTGAAATAGGTGTAGAACAAAATAGGAGTTTTATTGAAAAACTAACATCATTATTTAGTTTTAGAAAAGGAAACTATTCTATAAATATATAAACTGATTCCCAAAAAATAATAAAACATTTGATGTTGATTTTATCTCAAAACATACAAGATAAACACCCCATTGGAATAGAAATTGATAAATATAAAACAGATCTAATTTCCATAGACTGTTTATAATTATTATTTCACTGATATATAATCAAAGGTTGGTTCATAATATCCAATTAGACATCCCATCCTGAAAATTTGATTTGGGATTTATGAAAAGAATCTCAATCCATCCCAGGATGAAATAATATTCAAATATATGGATAATAATGATATTTTTAAAAATCACATTCCCAATAACATTATATTGAGAATAAAAATAGAATTTTTTGGGATCATCATATCGTTAGTTTTTTTAGTGCTAATTCAATGTATAATCACTGAGGGTAGGAATTATCATTATCTGAGACTTTTCAAGATATAAGTGAATTCATCTAGTTATTCTTTAATTAGATAAATAAATATTTGATCATATATTTCACCACCTCAACATAATCATTTTTTCTTCATTCATTTAATAAAACCAAAATGGGTCCCATGACCATTACAGATCCATGATCAATGTTATAAATCTAAAAAATCATTCATGGTATATAAAAATCATGAAAATGATTTTTCAAAATATGAAATTATTTGTTTAACCAATTTAAAAAACTATCATCACCGATTCAACTCATTATTTATTGTTTTCAATTCAAATGTAAATTAATCTAAAAAATGTTGATAAGGAGTGTCAAATGTGGTGTATAGTAAAAAAAAAGTCACCATGTACCCTAATAATGATTGAGACATATTTGAAAAACTCAATCCAAATTTCTAGCCCCAGAATAATGTATTTTGAAACCATTCCAAAATATGGTGTCTAGAAGAATATGTTTTATATAGGAAGAACACACCCCTTTCTCTTATATAACATAGAACATTCTCCTATACATAGGATTATCCAAGGTGTTCTTTTTAATGTTTTCTCATCAACATTTCTAGAGGTTACTAAACATTTCTCTGATACAAACTATTATTGTCCTCACTTTTCATATATAAATATCACATCTGATTATATAAATTTTCATTACATAACATACAGTTCCATTCCATAATTGTATAGGACTAGTTTCTTTTCAAACTTGGATACATGAAATACTTTTAAATAAAATTTCTAAATCATCTCCCACTATGTTATTCAAAAATATCAACACTATTATACATATCATACATAAAATGATTATTTATAACCAGGGTAAGGGAAACATATGAAATATCAAGCTCTCAATATAAATAAAGCTAAACTAGGGAGACACTGATTAGTACATAAACCTAACATGGGTACAAGACTATGTGAATTTGAGAATAATATTATGAAACCATATGTTTAATATCAAATATTATAATCTTGAGTCCTGAAATATGTCACGATTATTGATAATATATGAATAACAATAGAATAAAAGAATATGATCCATGAAATCAACACATTTAAATAAGGAATAAATTTGTGTCATATAAATAAACATATAAAGTTATTTATATAATAGTTAAAGATGACATCCAAGAATATCATAGTGGATTCAGTTCAATTCCTAAAATGGTCAAACCTTTGTTATGTTCCCCCTCACAACTATCACAACAGACAAAATCCCTTATAGAGTTTGGTTAACTCTCCATTAAAGTGCTTATTATATAATTATATGTCAACATTTACCCAATGCATTGGATTAAAATATATTTCCTATTCATCTCATCAAATAAGGAAAATAAAACATATGTGTAATGTTTGATAATAAAACCATCATTATCTAATGAAATATTCCAATAAAATAGGTTTCAAAACAATTTCATCATTTCATCATGGCTAACCTATGGAAAACAAATGTGTATAAAAATATTTCATCATAACAAAATTAACCCATTTGAAATAAAATGGTTTTAGTAATCATCCATAAATAATAATCATTTAATCCATCTAACGAGTAAACATTGAGGGTATCTTTGGTTAATTTCAATAAAAAAATCATATATAACATAAAAGGAAACTATAATAGTTGAAAATTTCAATTAAAATATAAGTAGATATTTTCATGAAGAAAAAACATTTTCACATTCATATAACATATCGGAAATATTTAAAATTTTAAACTATATAAAAATTTGTTTTTATTAAAATTAATCATGGAAAGATGGAAATGATGCATAAAAATGTTAACTAGTTAGAAATGTTTGAAATTAAATTCATTAATTCAAATTTAACTATTTATTCCAATAGTTGATATGGTTATAAGGGTCTCATGGTTGGCATATACAGTGGAGAACAAGAGAATTACCAATAACAAATATATTACAAGCATGGAATAATGAACCTGTGTAATTATAAATGATGAGTTTATTACAATTACCCCCTTTGGTGGATAAAATATATTTTTTGAAATTAAATTAACTCCATGTGTGTCTCATTTAAAAGAATTTATTTAATATCATCAAACACTTCCTGATAAATTAGGTTAGATTCCAAGACATATTAGTTTCCTGTCAAATGATATCATCCAGATTTTTAGAATCTGATTCAATAACTAAAATTAAAATTTCATGATAATTACATAATATTTGTGATAAAACTTTAATTATCACATATTTTATATTATAATTAAATATTTTTCATCCCACCATAGTGATATTTTACTGAAAATTGTCACATTTCTATGTTTTTGTGTTATTCCGAGCTTTAAAAAAAAGAATATTTTTGGAATTTTAACAATTTTTATCAACATATGTAATTCAATAATTGTTGTCTTATTATTAATCAAAATCATGTGATTATGATTTTTAGGATAAACTTGTTCTATGGATACATATTTTTTAACAAGGCCATGTTGTTATTGGGGCATTTAGAGGCGGAAATTAATCTTTCTTTATGGAAAAGTGTTCCGTACAGTAGAGTTGAACCCACATCTATAATTGAGGCATACATCTGGTTTAACATGTCCAAATTAATAAATTATTGAAGGAGATGAATTAATATTAAATTATGAGAATCATTTATAATTTTCATGTCAAATTACTATCACTAAGGCATCCTTTTAATTGTTAAAACATGATGAATATGAAAGGTATCAATAGGAAGAAACAATTACATACATTATTTAATTAAGACATCAAAAAAACGCATCTCAAAATTCTTATATTTTTTTGTATAGATTTGAAATTAATTTTAGAATAACTTATATTAAGTTTTAAATGCAAGAACTGAGCGTATGTGATGTCATAATGTCATGGGAATGTGGATATGTGAAATCTAACAACGCAAGTGAAAAAAATTAATGTCTAAGAGTAAGATAGCCATAAAATTTTTATATTGTGGTAAATGATTCTTAAATTTTGAGGCTAAACAGATGATACATTATCTAATATAATTTGTACAATAACCCATCCCAAATTATTTAAGTGATTGGGTCATCCATGATGAATCATTTTGAGAAGAATTTTGGGGAGAAATTTTTCACCCCCTCTCCCAATAAATATGTATTCCTTATTAATTTCCAGGTGTGGAAACATGGGGATCTAACTTGTTGGAATTTTAGGTATATTTTTTTATTTTAAATTTTTTAATAATTTATTACTTTTAAAATATTATTATTCTTATTAATTTATCTTCTTCTTCCATTTCTTTTATTTTCTTTTATAATTTATGTTTCTCCCTCAGTTCTTCTTTCAACTCCATTATTGTTGAGAGATAACCCTCACTATTTGTCAAGGGGGAAATTGGTGATATTTTATTTTATAGTGCCTTAATGTTTTATCATGTGTTAATCAAGGATTTATTTAGTGGATAAAATAATTTTGGTGAGCGGTCACCCAACTTTCTCTACTATTTTCATCTTTCTCCACATTCACTCATTTTCGTTCTCAATGATATCATATTCATTCAAACGATAGAGATTGGATTGGTAATTTATGTGGAAATGAATAATACTACACAAAGATGTCTTTCTGTAGGGTAATACAATTATAATTATTGGGTGTGGAGTGACATGTATTGATCTCAATATTGAATAATACAATGATATATATATTTATTAATGAAGATAATTCCACAACAAAACCCCAAGAACAATGGTCTTCTTCTACTATCTTCATTGTGTTTCTTATATATCATAATATCTTTTTAGATCATTAATAATATTTATAGATTTATATTATATTTTATTCATTTAAAATCCAACTTTTATATCAATTATATATGTTATATTTAAATTAGATAGAATATTATATTGACAATAGAAAGATAGTGTGTGTGTGTGTGTGAGGACTCTTGAGATATTGACCCTAGAGTGTGGTACTACGATGCATTATTTGGTAAATAAAAAAATTAATTGGGAAAAATTACTAAATTACAATAAATAATTTGGATTCAGTTGCGAGTAGGGCAAGATCACGCAAAAAATTAGTTTTTTTAAACAATAATAACAAACCAAAAAAATAAAAAAATATATTTTTATATAATATCATTGATTTCATTGTCCATGATGGATTTTTATTTCAATTATTATAATTTTTGGTCTATTGATAAATTTTATGGTGAGTCTATAATGGATGATTCATCGAAATGAACAAGGAAAAAAATTCATTAATGCTAAAATGGAATTTAAATGTTATAGAAAAAGAAAGAAATATGGTTTCATTGCTAGCCACTGAAGTTGAAGAAGTTGATGTATTTTTAATTGATTGATGATAATGAAATGTTATTGAGAATGATTTTTTTCCTCCTACCTTTCATGAATTTTTTTTTGATCTTGAATCCATACTTTATGATCCATCTACCTCTCTAAAAAATGATTTATAATCCACATTGCTAGAGGAAAAAGAGTTTAAAACTGAATATTGTATGGGATATTTATTTTTGATGAATTCTTTTAATTAAAATGTTATTAAATATGATTTGTATACTAATATACCTTATGTTTATTTTTTGTATCCAGTACCAATACCTTATTCCATATGTGATAAATAAGAATAAGTTCCATTTGATTAGGAGAGAATGGATAAGCTTATCGAGTTATACAGTGGTGTAAATGAGGATTATGGTACTTCAGAAAAAATAATTATGGAATTAGTTTATGATGTTAAACCAGAATATAATCCAATTTTTGTTAAAATACCAAAACAAAAAATTTTAATCACTCTTCGAATATATTCAAATAGGTAGCACCCCTTTATTCTTTTCACCCCCTTTCTTGATCTAAACTATTCTTTTTCATCCCACTATGGAGTTGAGGGTATTTTTATTTTCTTTTGGTGTTCCCAGTACTCGAATATACAAATCGGAATTGTACGAAATAAAATATTATGTTTTTATAAGATAAACCAATCCACCATCAGATTGGGGTTATTCCACTCTAACCTCCAGATTTGGTGTTGTGAAAACATAGCACCTGCATAGGGCGTCAGACAAGGGATTATCTCCTATATTTTCCATTAATTATTATTTTTCAATATTTTTCTTATTTTTTTCCTTATTTCGATCAATATATGTTTAATGGATGTATCTATGAGCTTATAACAATTAATTCTCTTGAAAATAATGTTAGATTTCTATTATTCCTTCTATTCAGTTTTTTCAGCCCTTTTTTTAGTTTTTTGTTGTGAAATGAGGGGTAGTAAAATATAAGTGTGGGGAGAGTGTCAAACTATTAGTTGTCATATTTTTAATTTCTATAGTACTTAATTTTCTAGGACCCTTGAGCTTCCATGAATATTCTCATTAATTTCATACATTAATTGATTGGGAGAAAACACAATTTATTTCTTAAAAAATGTATTTTAAATTATTGTTTATGTAATAAATTTTTTCCTCAAAATGGATTTTCAAGAATTTTTATGAGTTTGAAATTTTTTTGAAATCCATTCCTATTAATGGTAGTCTCAAAAAATTTCTTTTGTCATGTGATGTATATTGACCCACTTTAATATATTCTTCCTAATACCCACATATTCTTGAGGAAACATGGTTTTTATATTAGACACCAAATTTACAACCATCCATTTTTAAACCATTGGATTTCATGGATAATTTTTTATATTATTGAGGAATTTATTTGGATAAATGTATTTTAACTTTAGACTTACCCTTATATATATCATTAATTATCCATTAGAATCCATGAATTGCCTTATAAGTTTAAGCCACAATACAAGATGATCATTCCTTACCTATAAGAACTATTAGAATTTTTTAATGTATATTTCATATTGAGTGTGGGGTAAGGTACTTTATGGTTCTTGCATTAATAGTTTTTTTTGTGTCATATGAGGTCTGTGTTAGCATTTTGGGAAGTAGAAAGAGACAAAATTGTTCTGGAGTCATCATTTCATGTAACTTTATTTTATTTATCAATTTCTTCAAAAAAAGAAGAAGAAATATATGAAGATGATCTTGAATATTTCATTGCAATGATTTTTAATTCACTCATTGTATTCAATTTTCAACTCATCCTCAAAAAAAATTTAAAAATATGAAAAGAAATATGGGAAATTCTGGAAATGTACAATGAAATGAAAAGGTTGAGAACATGGATGATATAATTATTTTTAATCAGTGAATCTCTGATTATCCATTTCATAGAAATTTTTTTCTATTTTGTTTCACATTCTCAAGGGGATTGACAGAGGTTTAAACTATGTTTTCACATGATTATTCAGACATTGTACATTAGGGTGAAACCTTATATTTCAAGCCTTAAATTTTTTGATCATGTCCCTACAAAATATAGTCCATATAATTAACATTGAAATATACCTCATGATATAAAATATAATCATCATTAATTCTTTCAATATATGAAAATTTTCCCAAGCCTATGTCGATACATGCACTTTCCAAGAATTTCCATAACTATATATTCACTTTCTCTTGAGTGAAGAGTGACATAAAATTCAATGTGAGTTAGGTTTTTATTGGTAAATGGATGGATTTATGATGTTGGAGAAATTTAAATTTAATTAATCAAAATTATAGATAGTTTTTTCAATGAATAGACCTAATGGGACTCTTTATTGGAAAGTATAATTGATGGTTTCTCACTTTTATTATGGTGTGGATTTTGATTTGAACATATGGTGAACGCCCATTGGTGGAATGGTTATGTGTGGGGGAGTGATAAAACTATAATTTTTAAATATTTTATCCTATAACTAAATATTTATAATCCCACAATAGTATTATTTTATATGCAATAGTAACATTTTTATGTTTTTGTGTTATTTTGTGCATTAATTCAAATATGGGAATTTTTAGAAATTTTAATTGTTTTAATAATTTTTTATATTGAGCATTTTTAATTTATTATTTATCCAAATACTGTGATTTTTTTGGTATCCAATTTTATTGGATACATATTTTTCAAATAGTCCATGTCTATATTCTGATATATGGAGGTCTAAATAAATTATTCTTTTTGGAATGTTATTTTATCCTATAGAGAGGACCCCACCTCTATTATTGAGGCATAAATATAGTATAAAATGTCCAAATTTTTTGAATCTAATTATATATGAAATATGAATCTACAAGGTGCTTCATTTATGAGTTTTAAGATGAAATACTATCATTATAGAATCCATTGATTGGTTAAAAGATTTTGAATACGAAATTTCTTATCATGAAGATGTTGTTCAACTATGTTTTTAATTTATACCGTCTGAAAAATGAAGCCAAAATGTCTCAAATTTTTTAGTGGTACAAAAACGGAATTATGTAATAACATTAATGATTACAAAAAAAATTTCTTCCATAAAATGGGTAATCAACGTGGAAACATTTGAAGGAGTCTTTTGGATTGAATTTTTCCACCCACTATCCCTAAAAATATTTAACCCTTATTCATTTCAATGTTTCGAAACATGGGGATATAATTTATTGTATTTTCAATATCATTTTTGTATTTTAAATTTTTTTATAATAGTTCAATTGTACTATATTAGTCATCTTCTTCATTTCTCATCTTCTTTTATTTCTTTTGTTTTATTTTATTTTATGGGTTTCTACCACAATGATGCTTTCAACTCCATGATTGTGGAGGTTTAACCCTCACTATTTTTGGAGTGGGGATGTGTTGGTATTTGATTTTAATGTGCCTTTGTGTTTTATCAAGTGTTATACATTGAATTAATTATTTGTTTAAATGATTGTGGTGAGTGTTCACCCCACATTCTCTACTAATTTTTTCTTCCTTCTCATTCACTAATTTTCTGTCTCATTGATATCTAATAATTTGAAATGGTGTAGTTTGGATTGGGTACTGATGTGGAATATATTAATCCTACATGAATAGGTCATGGGGTAGGGTAATACCATTACAATTAGAGGGTGTGGAGTGACATGTATTGATATCCACATTGAATAATAAATTGATATATATCTTTAATAATTATTATATTTACACCATAAAACCCCGAGAACAATGGTATTAATCTACATAATTCTTTGGGTTTCTTCAATTCCTTCATTGTTTTTTATTTTTTATATCATTTTTATATTTATATTATATTTAATGAATTGAAAATACCCCATTTTATTAATTAGTGTTGTCAGTGTTATATTATATATAATATAATAGTATCAATAGAATATCAATATGTATGAGTAGCCTCCCTATGAAATCAACCCTATGGTGTGCCACAATGGTGAATTTTTTGGTAAATAGAATATTGGATATGATAAAATGACTAAATACCCACCATCAGTAATACCAATACACATCACTCAAAAATCATCTCATGTATAATTACCCACATAATAAAAACCACTAAAGACAATGAACACTAATCTCCTATTATCCCTAAAAATACCGCCTCCCCACACATCTTCATCAGTATAGGATCCGTTAAAATTCCACATTAGACCTGTGGTTGAATATTTCTAATGAAAAACCTACTTTCTAGACTGATAAGAACAGTTTCACTAGAAAAATACATTCTCAATAGTATCACCGTATTTAAAAAATGAATATATCCACGCTGAATGATATTTACAAGATTATAAACTAGGAATCTCATTCAGACTAGGATGAAGAAAGAATAGAATCAACCCCCATCCCAAACATTGTTCCTGGCCTCCATGAGTATCTAGTAGGTGGAGAAAATGATAGTAAATATGTGTCTCCTTTCCTTGTCAAAATGTATGGCATGATGAAACCAATCCTATATGTATTCTAGTAATGACACCTGATTCATTAAAACCACAGTGAAAGTGCTGATAAAACCCTAAAACTACTCACCCATTACCACTTAAAAAGGATATGCCCAAATGATGCGGTATATGTAGACTCACAATGCACACATCATGAGATGAAGGATATTACCTTTTTATGAATGTTATAATTAGTGGAGAGTACCTTTTTTATTTCATTCGAGAGAAGAAAATTATGTTTCATTGGAATATTTTATCACCATAGCATTCCTGTCCAAATATCCTACAAGTAGTATTGATGAATCGATGTACAAAAATACTAACTATTGAATACTTTGTTCAATATCTCTAATAAATTTAAAAAAAAATTCTCATTAAATTCAATAAATTTTTAAAATGATTATAAAAATTAATTTTTTAATAGTAATAACATTGTTGAATCATTATTTAAAATCATATATAAGGAAGAAAATGTATTTTCAACTGAAAAAATAATGCTTATATTTCCTTGAAAACATTTTTTCTATCATGTATACATAAAGAGAGTAAAATGATATGAAAATATAAAATCTATGGAAATAAATATACCCAAATAATAGTCATAGAATTATTGAGTGTAAATTTAGAAAAAAAATTATATTGAGGATTAACATAATCTCAACAAACAACAAGAATGTTCCATAAATCACTTACCCTAAGTTCAAAATAATTAAAAAGAGATCTATAATCATGTATAATACATTTAAATTTAATATTATTATAGAATAGGTTAATTTAAATGAATATAATAAAATAAATTTTCAATATATAACATTGCAACACTAACTTATTAAAATTTTCAAATTGAAATTATGATTTTTCATTGTGAACTATATGTCATTTCAAAATAATTTTCGTTTGGTAGTTTCTTTCCTCTTACTTTGATCCTAGTTAATATATATATCAAATATTAATATTGATATAAATATAATACATATTCATTATATTTATATTTAGAGTTATCTATAAAAGAAAGATATTTAAAAACGAATAACACCATTCACAGTGACAATAGGTCAATCAAATCTTTGAACACTATTTTCACTGTCAAATAGATGTTAAAAATGATAGGTAAGAAATAACTAAAATTTATATGATAAATTTTTACCATATATATTTTATATATAAATTTAATCTACCCTTATTACAATTATTTTAATTCAAATTTTAAAAAAATACATCACATTGAGGTGGTTGTAGTCGGCACATACGTATTTGGGACATTATCATATTCAAAGGATGTAAAGAAGGTGGATAATAGAATTCACATCCTAATATTAAAAGTAAATAAAGTAAAAAATATTTATTTTATTATATCAAAATGGATACAATATTTTTTTGAGATATATGTAGAAATAGAAATGAAAACGCACAGTTACGAGTTATACCACTTTATTCAGAATCATTCTTTGGATTGCATTGTACGACTTAAATGGATTGTATTTTCAAAATAAAATATTATCTATGATTTGGAAATAAACTACATTAAGGTATTATATTTGGTATTTTTCCTTATAGAAGGATAAATTATTGTTAATAATGTTGGAGAAGATGTTCCCATTTAAAATTTATGGGAGGGGGATTCTTGAAATCTATTGATGTTTAATATTAATATAACATATATAGAATTTAAAAGGGGTAAAAATTAATATAGTTATATGATAATATGACTATGATTATAAATACCATCATATTATAAAAAATTTACATGTTTATGTGAATATTAATATTTAACCTCTTGTTTTAACCCCAAATGAACCCTTTTGACAATTACCACCAAATCAATGTTGTTTACTCTTTATGGTCATTGATGTTTCAATAAAAATCTATGTGACCCATAAATTGATGATGGTTGATATTTTAAATTAATCACATTAAATTTATAGAAGAAATTTTTTACCTTTAAATTGAAATCATCAAATAAAATATAAATTATTCTAAAACATGATTAACATTATTTTTTTATGTATTCATTTGATTTGAAGTTAAAAACCACTTTTCTGAAATGGAATTTCTTTCTAAAACTTTTAACCACCCATAATATAATATATTAAACTAATATATTTTTGATACACAATACATGAACCAAATTATATAACTTCTCATATTTTTTGTCCTTTATTTTTTTCTATTAACTAAATAATCATTGTGTTATAATTGTGTATAAATTTAGGGTAATTATTTAATCACTAAAAATTAAAAATAAATTTCCATGATGAAAAAAATAATTTAAAATTTATATATAAATAAATAATCTAACAGATCCTTTTTATAGATTTCTTTAAAATATTATAGTTATTAAGTCAAGTAAATGATATTATTTATTTATTTATTTCTAAAAATAATATAAAATTCATAATAAAAAAACGGATCTATGTGTCCATGTAGTCCATTATTGGATGTAACAATCCTAAAACACCATAAAATTTGACAATGGATGTGATAGACACAATGTATTTTCCTGTCCTATTGTTTAGGCCCTATTTTACTTGTTTTGATTTTATCAAGTTGATACAAATTTTATAACATTTCTAATAAAAATGTAAAAAAACAAAAGGAATGTATTTAAAAAGTATTAATATATTTATTAAAAACATGATATCTATTATCAAATATTCAATTTCAATATTTCAAAGGACTTAATTTTAAAATATTTATGAAAAATGTGACAAAATATTTTTTTAAAAATAATTAACCATAAATCTATGTATAATATTATAACATGACTAAATAAATTATATGAATGGTAAAAAAATTTAGTAAATATATAATTTATATGTTTATCTAAAACCATTCGTGAGTAAAATTAATGAAATATTTTAAGATAAAAACACACGGTGTGCATAAAAAAATTAACAAAAAATTATAATCGACTTTAAAATGATTTTTTTCATTATTAATCATGTCACGACCCATCCTTAGTGTAGAGACCCATATCTTGACGTACATTGACATTACATTACATTCACGAAATACTTAGTACATAACAAAAACACACACGCAAGGATCATATTAGTTTAGTGTCTTTGGAAACTCAGAACATAATCTTCTAATCGTTGTGAAAGATCTTCAACATCTCCCATAAAGATCTTCTTTATTTATACCTAAAACCTTTGTTTATATCCTGGGGAAAAGAAAACATTAAAGGGTGAGCTCAAATGCTCAGTAAGGGTAAACAAAAGAAATATCAATCACATCATATACATAAGCACATAACTTTTGGAAATATTAACCTGCAAAAGAGATCATAATTTCATAACATGGGGTAAATCATGGCAGTGAAATGTAATCACAATAATCATAACTTAAAACATGAAACTTTGTGGAATTCACACATAATCATAGAGAATCATTTCTTTTTAGGCAAGACTCATTGCCAAGACTATCTTAGTGGACAAAGTCCCTTTCTAAACCGAGTCACCCTCGTTTCAGTCCTGTTTCACTGAACCGGTATAACCTACCGTCCCAGCCATGTCTATCTCATGAGATATAAAATCTTTACCCAATGCATTGGAGGGAGATATAGGTCCCACCCATATCATAATGATACCATTCTTATGTGCACCACAAAATCATAAATCATACATCATTGCATAACCCATGTAATTAAAATAGGATTCTTAAATAACATGACATCATAATACAATTCATATAAGATAAAGGAATTTATAAAAATAATTCCATCACAACATAATCAAATAAATTTAATAATGGGGATAAAAACAGAACCCTTTATTATCTTAGATGGAAAATAATTTTGATAAAACACTTGAACTCCATTCTTGAGGAAAATATCCTTTCTTCTTAAAAAACATGTTTCCTTTCTTAACATGTCATAAAACTTTATACTAAAATAAGTTGATTAAAAATAAACTTGAAAAATTGTAAAGGAATCTTCTTAGAAATAATTTTTTAAAAATCCATTCATGCCGTATAATTTAAAGAAAACATTCTTATCATACTTTTGTCGGAAAAGTCAAAAAGTACCTCGTACGAAAAATGACAAAACATTACTTTCATATCATTTACTAAAAACTCACCAAAGGGTAAAATTGGATTTAAAAAATTGTATTTGCATGTACATAACATTAAATATTGAGGAAACATGGATGTGGATGATAAAATACACCCCAGTAAATACCAAAGTATAAGCAATCTCGGATAAGAAT
The DNA here is from genome assembly GCA_963277665.1 of Viscum album. Taxonomy (NCBI): domain Eukaryota; kingdom Viridiplantae; phylum Streptophyta; class Magnoliopsida; order Santalales; family Viscaceae; genus Viscum; species Viscum album. Next base: position 491,912,078 of record OY728122.1, read on the forward strand.
GAGATTGTGATATTTCCCTTAACTTAGGTCCGACTTGCTTTGTATGTGCTTGAACCTCCTGTATAATTATTTAAATAATGTTATTGAATTATTCCAGAATCATACTAATTGTTATGATATCATATATGGTTCACTTATGACTTTTTTTTACCCGTTCTTTTGTAAATTCCATGTTAAAGAGCGTTTTGGGTAAAATTGTTTCATTTATCGTAGGTGTTTGGACTTGTTGTTCTTGACATTATTATTACTTATATCATGATTTACTTACTTCCAGAATATAGAAAATGATTTATATATCATATATATTCAGTATATATATATAATAGATAGATAAATGAAATGAAACACACCGTTCATGGAGACGGTAGTCCGTACGTACGCATGAACGTTGTTTTCCTTTCCTTATTGTCTTGAATGGAAGTAAGTAGATGACATACATATATACATAAATACATTAGCTTTATAATGTCATATATTTAATTGTTATTGCTTATATATACTTTATAATCATTTTTAAATGGTTAACATGGAGAATGAATCTCATCGCGTCGTGGAGACGGTAGTCCGTACGTACGCACGAGTGATGATGTCGTTCTCATGATCGTGAAATTGTGTTGAAGTGTATGTATACTTTTTAAGTATCAATATCAATTTGTAATAATAATATATAGTTACTCATTACACCATTATACCCATCCAATTAAGGTGGTGGTAGAAAATAGATTACACCACGGCGTGGAGACATCATTCTGTACGTACGCACGCGCGGTGATTTCCTTTTTCCGTTGGATGGATAGAAGGTTAATTAGAGTAGTTGCATATTTATAATAACATATCAGTATATAATAAATACTGATGTTATTACTTTATCATGAAACAACTAAAGAAAAAGATGTTGAAGAAGAAAGAAATTGAAAAGGATCGGTAATGGATATTACCTCTTTTTGACGCGCCTTCACTTAACCTCCACTTAAAGAACTAAGGATGGTATTTGAAGATGACCAAGACCTGTAGTATGATACTAGGGAAGTGGAGAAGTGATTTCGGCAGGGGTTGTCCGAGCTTTAATGCTCAAAGTGGTGTGAGGAAGAGGGGGAGGAGGTGTCCTTTTATAAGGGAGGAGAGGGGCAGCTTTGGAATAACTAAAACTATTATTTTATTATAATGTCAATTTCGGTATTAAATAGCTCAAAATTGATATATTTAGAAGCTAATTTGGGGATGGGTCGAAATCCTTTTATCCAATAGAATTTAGACAAGTTTAGGTTCCTATTTTAACCTTATCATTTAGATTTAACATTAAGTTAAATATTTTTACTTTTACCGTGTCTTCTTTTGTTCTTACACTATAAGGTTAATAAACAAACTATAAGAAGCCAAAAGAACCCCAAGTTGTTTATTATTGATATATATAACCTTATATAAGTCATTTGGCCGAACCGTAGATTTTTAGGAATAAAATAACTATTAATAATATAATATTTGTTTTAAAACTATTTTATGTCAATTTTGACACTATTTAGTAATTGATTTTTGTGAAACTCATAACAGAATGATAAGTTCGAAAAAAGTTAATAAACTCAATACTAACATGTCATATTAACCTAGAAAATTAGTTTAACTCATAAAAAGTCTCAAAATATATTTATTTGGGTATTTATAACATCAATTATGTCAATATTTCATTAATAAGATAATTACTTCATCATCATTGTGTCATAAATAAATTAAATTATTTAATGTCTAAAAATTACAAATAAAATACCATTATGTAGAAAATCTTTTTATCTTTCTAATGAATATTTATAGTCGAATTTATCTTATGTATAACCCCATATGAAAAATGTTTTAGTAAATAAACTTTGATTTTACATCTTTTTACCCTTCTTTAAATAAATTAATAATAAATGTCCTAATCTAATCCAAGTGGGCCTAAAGGGTCATATTTTATTCCTATGTTTGTTTTTGGTCGAATTACACTTGTCTAATAGAATTAGAACATGTTTTAGGGTAATAATAATATCATTTCTACCCTCAATTACCCTATTTACTTTTTACCGTGGTAAAAAAAAGTATAAAGTTACTATTCACCAAAAATTATTTTCATCTCATTGAACCACATTTTAGTCCTTTATATTAACCGTGTCTCTTGGATTTTCGAAATTCCACTCACAGAAGCGGTAAAATTAATTTTTATGAAAAATTCAGTTTTTTTAACTACCACTTAGTGGTTTCACTATTCATCAAAAATTGAAAGTTTTCAGAAAAATACCAAAATTTCACCCTAGGCTAATTTTGATATTCCGAATCCAAAAATGAATTCCATTTTGAAAAATAAAATTTACAAAATTTCAAAAAGTGGTTATTACTATTCATAGCGGCTAGTTTTAATAATATTTTAATAGCATATTGTTGTTTAGTGAAACTCGATATTGCGTACTACACACGTTATCAAGGAAGGTCGCGATTGCGTGTAATGCAAGGCAAGTCAAGGATGTGTTTTGTGCAAGCTCCTTTTGGTATAGCATACAACACAAGACATTAGTGAAATTAAAAAGAATATTTTTCATAAAATCTTGGGCTATTACATTCTACCCCTCTTAAAATGAATTTCGCCCTCGAAATTTATCGGGGTTATAAATGGTTTACTATTCAAATGTTTCTTTAATAGAAACCCACATTGTAAAAAGTAATACCAAAACCAATCTTTAAAAACGAAAGTATGAAACGTGACGGTTACCCAAATAAACTAATCACTGGGTTTCCACATAGGTGAAAATATGGATATGGAAGAAAAATATAACCATCATGTTCTGATGGAGAGTGGTAGAGAACATGGATATGGAAAAGCCAACAATCACGAATCCATAAATTTGTGATGATCTAAGGTACCATCTGATTAATCAGATATAAGAGCACTAGGACAACCTTTTTGGTTTTCAAGATCATTTCTCTAATGTTGAAGAGTTTGAATTAGAATAAATACCTAATTTATTTTGGTACAATCTCACTGTTGTTCGTGCCTTGAACAATTTCTACTTCATCTCTTAAATAAATGAAGTTGAATTTGTTATTCGTGAAGTGTTAGAAGATCATGTGATAGAATGATGGGTCATTCCATCTGTCTCAAACAAAAGGTTAGAAAAAGTTATTAAATATACATAAGTCATTCTATAGTGAGATTAATCATATATGGTTCCTAAAATGGACTTATACTTCATATATAATACTGCTTAATATAATAAAACTAGGTTATACTAAACAGGGACTTCCTGTAGGCCAGTGGTAGGCGATAAAGGCCAGTCGCACTTCGGTTGTGGGTTCGATTTCCACAGCCTTGTCCGACGTGATGGGCTGTCGCCCATCCTGCAGGTTTTCCTTTTTCTAAAACTATATTACTATAACATCCCATCAATAATATCGAAAAAAAATTTATCCTTAAACAATACTAACTTATGTCCAACATAATCCATTACAATCTTTAGGCTTATCCATAATACTTCCATTACAATCTTTAGGCTTATCCATAATACTTCAGTCCACTCTCATAATATAGTGAAAACGATTACCAGATATTTAATACCATTGTTGATCCCCATATATCCTAAGATATGTCTTGTTGGTCACATTCCAAACATTCAAAGGCCTTAATAATGTATTCTCTTGAATACCCATTGAACCATAGTGTAAAAATGAATGCAGTTAAAAGTTAACACTTTTCACATACCAAAATCCTCAAAATTCTATATACTCAAACCATGATATCACTTAGTCATTATATCAATCATGAGCTCATGAATACTGTTAAACATTTCGTTTTCTCGTTTTCACTTCATTATGCGCAGATCATCTTATTTCCAAAAATATCTCAATCACTTTGAATACCACATTAGACCAACACATAAATATTCCAATACTTTATGATACAACATTATTTTGTAATCCCATTACATAAACACTTAATCATTCCACCACATCGTTGTCACATTCAACATCACCAATAGTGATCGCATGTGACTTCCCTTTGTCCTTTTCCTTAAGTGGTTGCTCATGTTGATCATCACTAACCCTTGGATTAGGGAATTTATTAGCATAATGCCCCATTTCCTTGCACTTGAAGCATTAAAGTGTTGGTGGTGCGTTATCTGCAGTGTTTGATTTATTCACATCATTAGAAAACCTTTTTCCATTACTTCGACACTCAGCTACTCGATGACCATCTTTTCCACACATAAAACATTTTCTAGTCCCTTTAAGACAATCTCCACCATGCTTCTTTCCCCACTTTGTGCATAAGGAAACATTCATCTTCTTTTCACCATTATTTTAAGATTTCTCCTTGAACTCCATCTTTCGTTTCTTGTCAAAACTATGAGATGGATAAGTAACACCAACTTTCATTTCTACCTTGATAATACAACGCACAATTTCTTCCAAGCTACTGAAGTCTCTTATAGCTAATTCCCTTCGAAGACTTGTTTTTAAGCCACTGAAAAATTGATCAACATTACTTTTACGTTGGATGATAATGCCAAATGCATACCTTGCAAGTCTTGTAAAATTCTCTTTGTATATACCAACAGATTCATCATCCTTCTTCTTCAGCTCAAGAAAATACTTTTCCATATTTGTTCGAAGAATACGAGGGAAGTACTTACTGAAAAACATGTTCTTGAACTCGTCCCCTTCCATGGAATCTATTTCATCTCTTGGCCTCGTATTCTTGATAAGATTCCACCATTGATCAGCTTCACCTTCCAAACGATATACTTCTAAGATGAGTTTATCATGCTCAGAACATTAATGAACTGAAAATATCTTTTCAGTGGTACTGATCCATTGTTCAACAACAATTGGATCAGAAGACCCACTGAATGAAGGTGGATGTTGCCTCATGAAGGACTCAATAGAATATTGTTCCCTTCTCTGCTCATTTGGAAGTCCAGAATGATTCATAGCTTGTGTAAGTATAGAAATAAGATTTTTCACTCCATCTCCCATAACATTTGTTTGTTCAGGAGGACAATCATTGCATTGTCCATTGCATTGATCAACACGGTTCCTTCGGGTTCCAGCCATCATCTAAAACCCAAAAAGAAGAGTGTGAGAGGCAAAAATCATGCTAGGGAAAACAACATAATAAAGGGGGAGTACCCTCAAAATCAAACATCTTAGGTTAAATTCTATGATCGTTAGCGCAATTCTAGGACTATAACCTATACGTATACTTAACCTTAGAGACATCCCTAGACATACCTTAGAAATATCTCTAGGGATCTCACTAACGTTTTCGCATCCTAGTTTCCGAAGGTTAACTAAACCTTTCCTCTGATACCAACTGTAGAGACCTGTATCTTAACGTACATTGACATTACATTACATTCTTGGAATACTTAGTACATAACAAAAACACACATGCAAGGATCGTAATAGTTTAGTGTCTTTGGAAACTCGGAACGTAATCTTCTAATCGTGGTGAATGATCTTCAACATATCCCATAAAGATCTTATTTTTTTATACTTAAAACCATTCTTTATATCCTGGGGAAAAGAAAACATAAAAGGGTGAGCTCAAATGCTCAGTAAGGGTAAACAAAAGAAATATCAATCACATCATATACATAAGCACATAACTTTTGGAAATCTTAACCTGCAAAAGAGATAATAATTTCATAACATGGGGTAAATCATGGCAGTGAAATGTAATCACAATAATCATAACTAAAAACATGAAACTTTGTGGCATTCACACATAATCATAGAGAATCATTTCTTTTTAGTCAGGACTCATTTCCAAGACTATCTTAGTGGACAAAGTCTCTTTCTGAACCGAGTCACCCTCGTTTCAGTCCTGTTTCACTGAACCAGTATAACCTACCATCCCATACATGTCTATCTCATGAGATATAAAATCTTTACCCAATTCATTGGAGGGAGATATAGGTCCCACTCATCTCATAATGATACCATTCTTATGTGCGCCACAAAATCAAAAATCATACATCATTGCATAACCCATGTAATAAAAATGGGATTCTTAAATAAGATGACATCATAAAAGAATTCATATAAGATAAAGGAATTTATAAAAATAATTCCATCACAACATAATCAAATAAATGTAATAATAGGGATAAAAACATAACCCTTTATTATCTTAGGTGGAAAATAATTTTGATAAAACACTTGAACTCCATTCTTGAGGAAAATATCATTTCTTCTTAAAAAACATGTTTCCTTTCTTAACATGTCATACAAATTTAAACTAAAAGAAGTTGATTAAAAATAAACTTGAAAACTTGTAAAGGAAGATTTTGGAAATAATGTTTTAAAAATCCATTAATGCTGTATATGTTAAAAAAAACATTCTTCTCATACTTTTGTCGGAAAAGTCAAAAAGTACCTCGTACGAAAAACGACCAAAGATTCCTTTCATATATTTTTCTAAAAACTCACCAAAGGGTAAAATTGGATTTAAGAAATTGTAGGTGGATGGAAATAACATTACATATTGAGGAAACATGGATGTGGATGATAAAATACACCCCAGTAAATACCAAAGTATAAGCAATCTCGGATAAGAATGAGATTGTGATATTTCCCTTACCTTAGGTCCGACTTGCTTTGTAAGTGTCCGGACATCCTGTATAATGATTTAAATAATGTTATTTACTTAATACAGAATCATACTAATTGTTATGATATCATATATGGTTAACTTATGACTTAATTTTACCCGTTCTTTTGTAAATTCCATGTTAAAGAGCGTTTTGGGTAAAATTGTTTCATTTATCGTAGGTTTTTGGACTTGTTGTTCATGACATTATTATTACTTATATCATGATTTACTTACTTCCAGAATATAAAACATGATTTATATATCATATATATTCAGTATATATATATATAATAGATAGATAAATGAAATGAAACACACCGTTCATGGAGACGGTAGTCCGTACGTACGCTTGAACGTTGTTTTCCTTTCCTTATTGTCTTGAATGGAAGTAAGTAGATGACATACATATATACATAAATCCAGTAGCTTTATAATGTCATATATTTCATTATTGTTGATTATATATACTTTATAATCATTCTTAAATGGTTAACATGGAGAATGAATCTCATCGCGTCGTGGAGACGGTAGTCCGTACGTACGCACGAGCGATGATATCGTTATCATGATCGTGAACTTGTGTTTAAGTGTATGTATACTATTTCAGTATCAATATCACTTTATAATAATCATATATAGTTACTCATTACACCATTATACCCATCCAATTTAGGTGGTGGCAGAAAATAGATTACACCACGGCGTGGAGACGGTATTCCGTACGCACGCACGCGCGGTGATTTCCTTTTTCCGTAGGATGGATAGAAGGTTAATTAGGGTAGTTTCATATTTATAATAACATATAAGAATATAAGAAATACTTATGTTATTACTTTATCATTAAACAACTAAAGAAGAAGAAGTTGAAGAAGAAAGAAATTGAAAAAGATCGGTAATGGATATTACCTCTTTTCGACGTGCCTTCACTTAACCTCCACTTAAAAAACTAAGTATGGTCTTTGAAGAAGACCAGGACCTCTAAGATGATACTAGGGAAGTGGAGAAGAGATTTTGGCAGGGGTTGGCCGAGCTTGAATGCTCAAAGTGGTGTGAGGAAGAGGGGGAGGAGGTGTCCTTTTATAAGGGAGGAGAGGGGCACATTTGGAATAACTAAAACTATTATTTTATTATAAAGTCAATTTCAGTTTTAAATAGCTCAAAATTGATATATTTCGAAGCTAAGGTGGGGATGGGTCGAAATTATTTTATCCAATAGAATTTAGACAAGTTTAGGTTCCTATTTTAACCTTATCATTTAGATTTAACATTAAGTTAAATAATTTAACTTTTACCGTGTCTTCTTGTGTTATTACGCAATAAGGTTAATAAACTTGCTATAAGAAGCCAAACGAACCCGAAGTTGTTTATTATTGATATATATAACCTTATATAAGTAATTTGTCCGAACCTTATACTTTTAGGAATAAAATAACAATTAATAATATAATATTTGTTTTAAAACCATTTTATGTCAATTTTGACACTATTTAGTAATTGATTTTTGTGAAAATCATAACAGAATGATAAGTTCGAAAAAAGTTAATAAAATAAATACTAACATGTAATATTAACCTACCAAATTATTGGAATTCATAAAAAGTCTCAAATTATATTTATTTGGGTATTTATAACATCAATTTTGTCAATATTTCATTAATAAGATAATTACTGCATCATCATTGTTTCATAAATAAATTAAATTATTTAATGTCTAAAAATTACAAATAAACTACCATTTTGTAGGAAATCTTTTTAGCTTTCTATTGAATATTTATAGTCAAATTTATCTTATGTATAACCCCATATTAAAATTTTATTAGTAAATAATCTTTGATTTTACCTCTTTTAACACTTCTTTAAATAAATTAATAATAAATGTCCTAATCTAATCCAAGTGGGCCTAAATGGTCATATTTTATTCCTATGTTTGACTTTGGTCGAATTACACTTGTCCAATAGAATTAGGACATGTGTTATGGTAATAATAATATCATTTCTACCCTTAATTACCCTATTTACATTTTACCGTGGGAAAAAAAAAGTAAAAAGTTACTATTCACCAAAAATTATTTTCATCTCATTGAACCACATTTTAGTCCTTGATATTAACCGTGTCTCTCGGATTTTCGAAATTCCACTCACAGTAGCGGTAAAATTAAGTTTTATGAAAAATTTAGTATTTTTAACTAACACTTAGTGGTTTCACTATTCTTCAAAAATTGAAAGTTTTCAGAAAAATACCAAAATTTCACCCTAGGCTAATTTCGATATTCTGAATCCAAAAATGAATTCCATTTTGAAAAATAAAATTTACAAAATTTCAAAAAGTGGTTATTACTATTCATAACGGCGAGTTTTAATAATATTTTAATAGCATATTTTTGATTAGTGAAACTCGTTATTGCGTACTACACACGTTATCGAGGAAGGTCGTGATTGCGTGTAAGGCAAGGCAAGTCAAGGATGCGTGTTGTGCAAGCTCCTTTTGGTGTAGCGTACAACACAATACATTAGTGAAATTAAAAAGAATATTTTTCATTAAATCTTGGGCTGTTACACTTAGGGTCTGTTCCATGACTACCCCAAACCAGCCATCCTTAGGCTTGGGGCTTGTGACTAGCACCAAAGGCGTAAATCCCGATAACTGGGAAGACATTGCCTTTATAAAACAGAAACACATCCAACCATAGTACAAGAGGAAGTATTACATTAAGTACAAAAGAAAGTGCTGAAATGTAAATGGGCTAGAATACAAACACAACTAATATGTACAGCTACAACTAAACGAATGTACAAAAGAAAAGGCAAATAGATGGAAGATAGAAGCAGATCTTGGTTCGTCCTCCTCAGATCCTACCTGAAGGGTCGGTACAGATATGCTCTTCAACGCTCTCAACCATCAACCTCCTCCATGGACCGTCTCACCATGAAATCCACCACCAGGTACTGACTTATCGTGAGGTCCACCTCCGGGTATCGTCCAGTCCTCAAACACTCGGTCTCTATCAGCATTGTCCATCGTCTACATCGCACACAACGAGGTGCGGGCATAGCCCGTGTAGGGGTGAGTATAACGATACTTAGTAGGGACCCCAAGACCCTCAAGGTCTCACTAAATCAAACAAGGATAACCACAACGAAAGATCTCAATAGATAACCCTAACTTAGGTATAAACTCATACTTAAACCTAAGTTATCAGGTAACCCATCTCAATCATGAGGAAACACAAAAGTTATGAAATCAATGGATAACCACTACTAAGGTATATGCCCATACATATACCTATGTTATCAAGTGACCCATATCAATCAAGAGGAAAACACAATGGTCATTGACTCAGCTCAAAAAATGATTTTCATTAATGATATCGAAACCAAAACTACTAAAGAGTACCTCCTCTGATGAGTACGGTGATCCTGTCCCAACTCTGAGGCGCTACACACTATCCTTAGACTGAGGAGGTACTCCTCCTGTTGAGCACCGTGAGTCTAGTGATACCCACCATGGGTCTACCACGTATCAAATTATTGCTCCCATCATATCCTATAGAGGTACTCCTTCTGTCGAGTACCGCGGGTCTGCCACCCAAACAGAGTAGTGCTCCCCACTGGGCTATACAAGTCACTCCGACTTGAATCAGACAAGCAGTCATCAGGTCTCAGCCAGCTACAAGGTCTCCGTACTCTATATGCTCATCTCCAGGAGGGTCTGCTCAATGAGCTACTGGTCGATACTTCCAAGTGTCACATAATCTCACGTGGAATTATCTCATAGGACCGCATCGTCATAGGGGTCTCAACGAAATAGACGACGCGTCAATCGGACGCCTAGTTTGTGAGTTTTTAGCCTTTTAGTCCTAGGGGCCCGGTTGATTTCATGTACGAACCAACCCGGCCATATCTCAACTGTACCCTAAACTCTCATGGGTTATACTCAAAGCATCCTTTTCTCAACGTGATTACCAAGGCCACTAACGGTTTGTCAAACGGTTGTTCGGTCTGAGAGTTATTGGATTTTCCATTCTAGTGGCCCGATTGGATTTTGGGTACAATCCAACCCGGCCACACTCCAAGTATGTCCAAACCTCATGTGAAGTATTCCAAAAGAACCGTCTCATCAAGAGTAATCCAACAATGTCAACGGCACATCAATCAGACGCCTGGAGCTCATGTTATAAGTGTTTCCACTCTGAGGGCTCAGATGGTTTCAGGTTCGAACCAAACCGACCATACCCATATATTGCCTAAACCATGAGTGAAAAATACCAAAACAACTGACTCGATCCATGGAATCCTACACAACTTATGGTTCGTCGATCTGAGTTCCATAACTCATGTGATGGGCGTTTAACTGAACATGGTACGAAAATAGGGGGTTTGGGCCCGGTGCGACCCGGCCCAACACCCCCTGGGTCGGCCCGACCCGGGTCCGGCCTGACCGGCGTGACCCAGCCCAGTTGGCATGGCCCGGCCTGGTCAGCGCAGTCTGGCCCGACCGGCGCGGCCCGGCCCACGTGGCCCGCCCCTGCCCGGCCGAGGAAGCTTGCTCGGCCAGCTTGGCCGAGCGTAATAAGCAGAGCAGGGGGGTGATGCCCCCCTCCCCCTGTTGACTGGAAGCGGCGCAACATAATGCTGCCCCTCTCAAATACAGAATGGAAAATATGTTCCAGTTCAATTTCCGCCGCCGCTGCCGCTTTCCGCGGACCACTAGACGCGCTCCGGTGGTCCATTTCACCCACTGTCTGCACCTAAGGTCACCTCTAGGCCCGAACATCACTACGAAGGCTTCAAATCGACATTGTGGCCTAGTTTGTCATTTCCCGTCAATCCGCGCACAATGAACAACCAGCGGAGGGTTCGAGATTGTTCATTAGCTCGTGCCCTCCACGTTAGTGGCTCATACCATTGTTCAACAAATAAGAACACCCAACTTAGAGGGTATAATTCATATAATTAGAATTATCCAAAAACAATCCCTACCTCGAAAAAGATCTGCGGTAGCCAAGCATCGTGGATGACGGTGTCACGAAAGGGCGAATTTCAGCTCGTTCACGTCGTCGCATGCTAAGAGATGATGGTGAAAATGGGCGTTGGCATTCATCTCTTCCATAAAGTTCCTTTGATCCCGGCTCGAGCTTCATTCATTGGATCTGACGTAGGGAAGACATTGAAGTAAACGTAGTTCGTTGCACCTGTACCACGCTACTGATCCCGTCTCATTCATCCGTGTCTCGATGGAGAAGATATAACCTCGGTGGTGGTGCAACAATGGAGTAAGGAGAGGAAGGAAAGGAAGGAGATGAAGTTCTCCAGCGGATCCCCCTCCCATATAAAGGCTCCTCCCTTAATAAAATATTATACTTGGCTAATATTTTTATTAACACATCCATTTCAAAATTCAATCACCACATTAATTAAATGGGAGAATTCAATTATTATTTAAGGTGTTGTCATGAATTAATGGGAGAGGAGAATGTGAAGAGGTCCCATAAATGAGGTGAGTTATCAAAATTTAACAAGGGAGATTTAAAAAGGGGGTTTATGAGAGTTATGGGGGAGGTGAGGAGTTAGGGACTCATGTGGGCCCCACCACACTAAACCCTACCATGGGGGTTAGGTGGGTGTGGGCCCCACATGTAACTCACCTTTTGTAGGTTAATAACCCCCATCCAAAAATAAATAGATAAACACATATTTTTATTAATTCCTCAAAAACAAATAGAAAATTAACCTCTTCTCCTGTCAAAACACAACTATGGTAAAGGTATCCTTAAGAAACTATCGTTGCTATAATTTCATCGGTGCCCACTGATTTAAATTCCATGTACTGGTTCAAAATATATAAAAACCCACTCATTCGTTCCCTGAACGTACTTGTGCTAAACTTCGGAAATTGATTCCGGACAGATAGGGACACGAAATCAATTGCCGTTAGAAGCTAAAGAATCATAAAATTCCAAAGAAAATAAGAAAAAATCTTCCATGAAATTTCCATTTCAATACATTACTCTCACCTCATGGATTTATGTTCCATTTAAATATTCAACACACACTAGGGAAAAAATGTGGTACTGGACACGTATCTGAGCCTTGCGCTCCCATGTGCTCTCCTGGAGGTTCTCGTGCTGCTAGTGAATGAGCACCTGAGGAATCAATCATCCACGTAAGACCTGATCCTATCGAACCTCAAAATCCACTGGAAAATCCATGAATGTCGCCCCGTCATCAATTCCCTTCTCCGGTGGTCGATGATGTGTGAAGTGTCATGCACGTATCTCCTCAGCTGAGAGAAATGGAAAACAGCGTGCACCCGGTGCAACTATGGTCGGAAGGTCAAGCGGTAAACCACCTCACCTAACCTACTAAAGACCTATAAAGGTTCATTGAACCTCATAGATAACTTTTCGCCTCAGCCAAATCTCTGTAAACCTCATCGTGGTGAGACCCGTAAAAGATATGGTCGCCATCCTCCAACTCTAAAGGACTTTGTTTCCTGTTTAGAACTTAAATTGAAAACTCATGATTCCACGAGGGTAAGGTTGGCTGACTCAAGAGTGATCGGATACACCCTCGAATGAATAAGTTTATCCTGTTCTTCCTAGGTATCCCTTTTCTCTGACCAAGTGAAAATCCTATCCCAATGTTATAGATAAACCACAACCTTTTCTTCGTAATACAGTCAATCTGAGTATGAAATGTTAATTCAATCCATACCGAGACCAATGTCATAAGGCCTCAACACTACCACCAAGAGGGAGCCACCTAAACTCTCACCTCAAGGGTCATATCATACTATCGGCGTAGTATGATTATCGAGTCTCCTCTCATGGTATATCCAAATGTGAGGGTTGAGTCAACGGTTTAAACCAGAATCACTATGTCTGGGACATGATTTGTGGAAGGAAGAAATGATCTGTATCAATGTTTGTTGTTACAACAACTAGTTGTAGACACAGACTGTACCTTGAATCAATCATAGAGACCTTGGGTCACACTCCTTGACTGCATGTAGCTACTCAATTCCCCGGCCCTCCGGCTCCCTGAGCAAGGTGGGGACTACAAAGGTGGGTGGTTGTAAAATGTCTAAATGTACACCACCTCATACTGCTCTCCCGTCTCCGCTTCCACGTATGATGCTCTGCAGATTCATCTGTCCTTAACACTTCCTCTTAATGATACATTTTACTTGTCCAAGTCTCCAAGACTGGCGCCAGTTTCCTTCTTTTCTACAGCTAAACTTCACTGGCTGTATCCACTCAGCCAATGAATTCCCAACCACAAAGGTTCTCTCTATCACCCTAACATAAGTTGGAATGCATAAAGGAAAAGTGCAGGCTATAATTTTCTTTTAAAAACACCTCACTCTAAGTTCCGTGCTCGAAATCACTGATCATATCGTAGTCATCAATTACCAAAAACGATCGATACACCTCAATGACTACTCATCTTCCTACATGTCGTCCTGCTGAAGCTGTAAAAGATCTAGAAAACTCTCAGCCACCTCCTCATGCCAGTCCTTAGCCTCCAGTGAGTTGGGCTTGCCTCTGAACCTGAGGGGTATCTTATGCTGAAACACGTGTAAGGAACTTTGTCTACATGTGTCAACTACCAATACCGCTGGTTGAAACTACTGACCAAAAGGTAGTTATATAGCTAGCACACTACCCAAATGTACTATCTCAGGCATCAGTCCACATACTGATGTAACATCACTATGCCGACTATCCTCATGGTCACTCACTGGGAAACACCAGTATCTATGATCTTCATCTTCTCTACTCGTGTCTAAACTAGGTGTAGAACTCTAGAAACCGCCTCCATACAGTCCACTGCTACCTGGGTATCTGTCTCGCCTCGTAACCTCGGAGGACTCTACTACTGGAACTCATGCAATGCCTTCTTGCTGCATGCACCTTCTACTAGTATAGCTTGTGGTATCCTCTGAATAATGGGTGGTGGTGCTACCAGTACACCACCCGAAGGTGCCAACATAGAAAGAGGAACCTTCACCGGAGTCTCATCGCTCGGTGGGCTGTCATCGAGTACACTCTCGGAACTCCAACTGATTGTCTCCGTGGAGGCATCATAAACAGATCTGACACGATCAAATGATTTAATCCTGGTGATCTGACCTGGTTTGAGCTGACATAAAGAAAACTTTTCAAAACACCCACACAATCAGTGTTTTTGTGCACTGAGTCGGAAATCAGAAGTCAGGGTCCTGGTGTATGTATACATCAGCCGCCACACCAACATTGGACTCCCTGAACTGAAAACCACAATCGGTACCCTTAACACCAATGCTTCACAGAAAAGAAATATCAAATTTATATGTTATGCGGTATAACCATCTCCTATGATACCAATTTATCATGACCCGTCCTCGGGGCCCGTGTCGTGACTACCCCAAGCCTGCCTTCTATAGTCCATGGGCTGACGACTAGCACTAAAGGCGTAAATCCCGATAACTGGGTAGACATTGACTTTATAAAACATAAACACATCCAACATGAGTACATGAAGAGGTAATATATTTAGTACAAAAGAAAGTGCTGAAAAGTAAATGGGCTTGAATACAAACCCAACTGAAAATTTCAGCTATAACTGAACGAATGTACAACAGAAAAGACAAATATCTCGAAGTTAGAAGTACCTCCTGGTTCATCCACGTCGGATCCTACTTGAAGGGTAGGTACAAATAGCCTCCTCAACACTCTCACCTCCAAACCTCCTCCGTGTACCGTCTCATTGTGAAATCCATGTCTGGGTACTAACTTGTTATGAGGTCCACCTCCGGGTATCATCCAATCCTCAAACACTCAGTCTCTGTCAGCGTTATCCATCATCTGCATCCAACACAACGAGGTGTGGGCAAAGCCCGTGCAAGGGTGAGTATAACGATAATCAGTAGGGACCCCAAGACCCTCAAGGTATCAATAAATCCAACAAGTATAACCACAAAGAAGGATCTCAACTGACAACCCGTACATATGTATAAACCCATACTTATACCTAAGATATCAAGTAACACATCTCAATCATGAGGAAACACAAAGGTTATGAAATCAACAGATAACCACAACTTAGGTATATTCCCATACATATACCTATGTTATCAAGTGACCCATCTCAATCATGAGGATAACAAAATGGACTTTGACTCAGCTCAAACCAGGGTTTTCATTAATGATATCGAAACCACAACTACTGAAGATCTCCTCCTCTGATGAGTATGCTGATCCTGTCACAACTCCGAGGCCTTTCTCACTAACCATAGTATAGCGAACCTTACTTTACATAAATTGTTAATACTTTAAAATTGAAGCATACTTATTACAACATATAACAAAACCACGAAAGGACCATATATGTATAGTGTCTTTAGAAACTGGGAAACATAAACAACTGGTTCATAAATCTTCTACAGTGTCTCCCATTTGTTTCATCATATCTAGGGTCCCTTTTAGCATATTCTACTTATTATCCATCTTCCTGACCTGGGGAAAAGAAAACATACAAAAAAAGGGTGAGCTCAAATGCTCAGCAAGGGAAAATAAAGGAAATAAAAATCATATCACATCTTTTTGAAAATCATGACCTGCAAAAGAGGTCATAATATCTTAACATGGAATAAATCATAGAAGTGAAAATGAGATCCCCATAATCATAACATAAAACATGAAACTTTGTGGTATGAACAAATAATCATGGAAAATCATTTATTGTTAGTCATGACTCATTTCCAAGACTATCTTAGCAGACAAAGTCCATTTCTGAACCGAGTTCACTCCTCGTTTCAGTCCTGTATCACTAAACCGAAATAACCTTCCATTCCAGCCATGTCTATCTCATGAGATATAAATCTTTACCCAATGCATTTGAGGGAGATATAGGTCCCACCCATCTTATAATGAATCCTTTTTATGCGTGCCACATAATCATAAATCATACATCATCGCATAACACATATAAAAAACATGGGATTTTTGAAACATCATAACATCATAAAACAAATCATATAAGGTAAATGACTTCATAAAAATAATTCCTTCAAAACATAATCAAATCAATGTAATAATAGGGATAAAAATAGAACCATATGTTATCTTAGATGGAAAATAATTTTGATAAAACATTTGAACTCTATTCTTGAGGAAAATATCCTTTCTACTTCAAAAACACTTTTATTTTCTTAACATGTCATAAAATTATAAACTAAAATAAGTTGATTAAAAATAAACTTGAAAACTTATAAAGGAATATTCTTGGAAAAAATGTTTTAAAAATCAATTCATTCCATATAAGTTAAATAAAACAGTCTTCGTACTTTTTTCGGAAATGTCAAAAAGTACCTCGTATGAAAAACGACAAAAGATTCCTTTCATATCTTTTACAAAAAAACATACCGAAGGGTAAAATTGGATATAAACTATTGTATAAGGATGGAAATTATATTACATATTGAGGGAACATGTATGTGGATGATAAAATACACCCCAGTAATTACCAAAGTAAAAACAATCTCGGATAAAAGTGAGATTGTGATATTTCCCTTACCTTAGGTCCGATTTGCTTTGTACGTGTTCGAAGCTCCTGTATAATGGTTTAAATAATGTTATTGACTTATTCTAGAATCATACATATTTATATGATATCATATATGGTCATATTCCTAGCTTCTTATTAGTAATATTTCATTGTTACTTGTTACTCGGGTCTTTATTGCCTTTTGTTCTTATGCGTGTTTTGCCGAATAAATTCTTATTCTTATTTTAAGGTTATAGATACCTTATATCCAGAATGGTATTAGTGAAAAATATATCATATTTATTCATTCAATTCATTTATATAATTACTATGTAATGATGATCATGTAGAACGAGTCGCATCACATCGTGGAGACGATATTCCGTACGTATGCACGAGCGATGATATTGTTCCCATGACCGTGGAATTGTATTTAAGTGTATTTATACTATTTAAGTATCAATATAACTTTATTATAATCATATATAGTTACTCATTTCACCATTATACCCATCCTTGTAAGGTGATGGTGGAAAATAGATTACACCACGGTGTGGAGACGGTATTCCGTACGTATGCACGCGCGGTGATTTAATTTTTCCGTAGGATGGATAGAAGGTGAATTAGGGTTGTTTCATATTTATAATAACATATCAGTATGTAAGTAAATCTTATGTTATTACATTATCATGAGACAACTAAAGAAGAAGTAGTTGAAGAAGAATGAAATTGAAATGATCGGTAATGGATATTACCTCTTCTTTGAAACGCCTCTTTGAATCCTCCAATTAGGGAACAATGATTGGTCTTTGAAGAAGACCAGGACCTCTAGGATTATTCTAGAGAAGTGGATAAGGGATTTTGGCATGGGTTGGCCGAGCTTGAGTGCTCAAATTAGTGTGAGGAGGAGGGGGAGGAGGTTCCCTTTTATAAGGGAGGAGAGGGGCACCTTAGGATTATCTCAAAATATTATTTTATATTAAAGTCAAAATCAGTTTATAATGGTTCCAAAGAGTCTTATTTAGAAGTTAAAGTGGGGATGGGTCGAAATAATATCAACCAATAGGATTTAGACAAGTTTAGGTTATTATTTTAACCTTATCAATTAGATTTAACTCTAAGTTAAATAATTTAACTTTTACCGTGACTTTTTGTTTTCTTATACTATATGGTTAATACACATACTATAACATGCCAAACGAACCCCAAGTTGTTTATTACTAATATATATATCCTTATATAAGTCATTTGGCCGATCCTTAGATTTTTAGGAATAAAATAACAATTAATAATATAATATTTGATTTAAAAACTATTTTGTGTCAATTTTGACACTATTTGATATATGATTTTTGTGAAAGTCATAACAGAATTATATGTTCGAACCAAGTTGATTAAATCGACAATAATATATCATATTAACCTAGAAAATTATTGAATTCATAAAAAGTCTCAAATTACATTTATTTAAGCATTTATAACATCAATTATGTTAACATTTCCTTAAAAGGGTAATTACTGCATCATCGTTGTGTCATAAATAAATTAATTTATATAAAATCTAAAATTTATAAATAAAATATCATTATTTAGGAAATCTTTTTATCTTTCTAATGAATATTTATAGTCGAATTCATCTTATGTATAACCCCATATTAAAATTTTTTTAGTTATTAAACTTTGATTTTAACTATTTTAACTATTCATTAAATAAAATAATATTAAATGTCATAATCTAATCCTAGTGGACCTAAATGGTCATATTATATTCATAAGGTTGTTTTTGGTTGAATTACACTTACCCAATAGAATTAGGACATGTGTTAGGGTATTAGTAATATCATATTTACCCTTAGTTACCATATTTACTATTAACCGTGGTAAAAAAAGTAAAAAGTTACTATTCACCAAAAAATTATTTTTATCTCATTTAACCACATTTTACTTACTGATATCAACCGTGTCTGTCGAATTTTCGAAATTCCATTCACAGAAGCGGTAAAATTATGTTTTATGCAAAATTCAGATTTTAACCTACCACTTAGTGGTTTCACTATTCATCAACAATTGAAAGTTTTCAGAAAAATACCAAAATTTCACCCTAGGCTAATTTCGGTATTCCGAATCAAAAAATGAAGTCCATTTTGAAAAATAAAATTTATAAAATTTCAAAAAGTGGTTATTACTATTCATAACGGCTAGTTTTAATAAAATTTTAATAGCATATCGTTGTTTAGTGAAACTCTGTATTGCGTACAACACAAGCTATCGAGGAAGGTCGAGATTGCGTGTAAAGTAAGTCAAGCTAGTGTGTAGTGAAAGATTCCTTTGATGATATATATATATTACATAAAAACAAAATATTACTCATAAAAATCTCGGGTTTTACATTCTACCCCCCTTAAAAAGAATTTCCCCCTCGAAATTCCTCACTTTGTATCAAACAGATGAGGATACTTATCCCTCATCATATCCTCAAGCTCCTATGTAGCTTCTTCAAGTTGGTGGTTCCTCCATAAAACGTTCACCAATCGAGTGGTCTTGTTTCCTAGGAATTTTTCGCTACGATCCAGAATCTCTATCAGTTGTTCTTCATAAGAAAGATCTTGCTCCAGCGGTAAAACTTCTGAGCTGAGTACATGTGAAGGATCAGGTATGTACATTCTCAGGAGAGATACATGGAACAAATCGGGAACTTGAGAGAGATTATGTGGAAGCGCCAATTGGTAAGCTACCTTCCCAACACGATCCAGTATTTCGAAAGGACCGATATATCTAGGGCTCAACTTCCCCTTATTTCCAAATCTCATAACCCTCTTCCAGGGAGATATTCGTAAGAACACTTTATCACCCACTTCAAACTCTAGGTCTTTTCTTCGGTTGTCGGCATAACTTTTCTGTCGACTCTGAGCTGCTCTTATGTGTTGTTGAATAAATCTGACCTTTTTTGTCATTTCATCAACGAGATCAGGTCCTAATAGATTTCTTTCCCCAACATCATCCCAGCAAGTTGGAGTCCTGCATTTCTTTCCATAGAGAGCTTCATAAGGATCCATCTGAATACTGGAGTGAAAGCTATTATTATAAGAAAATTCCACCCAAGGTAGGTGTTGATACCAACCTCCTTTGAAATCCATAGAGAAATCTCTCAACATATCTTCTAGGGTTTGAATTGTTCTCTCAGACTGACCGTCTGTCTGAAGATGATAAGCAGTGCTGAAACTCAACTCTGTATCCAGAGTATGCTGAAGACTTCGCCAGAACTTCGAGGAAAATCTCAGATCCCGGTCAGATATAATATAAAGTGGTACTCCATGCAATATTACCACTTCATTTACATATATCCTGGGAAGCTGATCTAGAGAGAAATCCTCTCTAATAGCAATGAAGTGTGCAGACTTTGTAAGACGATCAACTATGACCTAGATAGCATTATGACCTTTGGATGTTTTAGGAAGTCCTGTGACAATTTCCATAGTGATGTTTTACCATTTCCATTCGGGTATGGGTAATGGTTGTAATATCCCCTTAGACTTCTGTCTCTCAGCTTTAACTTGTTGACAAACCAAGCATCGGGAGACATATTCAGCAACATCTCTTTTCATACCATCCCACCAGAAGTACTCTTTCAGGTCCCTATACATCTTCGTGCTTCCAGGATGAATAGAGAATGAAGAACTATGAGCCTCATCCAGTAGCTCCTTCATTAACTCGGGGATGGGAGGAACACAAACCCGATTCCTGAACTTTATTATCCCATCACAATCAACGTTGAACTCAGGAACATTTCTCACCTTCTTTTGTAACTCGACATATTCTTTGTGTGCCTCTTTAATCTTCACATGTATAGATAGTTGAACATTCATTTGAGAAAGATAAGATTTTTCCCCTTCCATTATAATTCCAAGATCCATCCTTTGTAAATCCATAAATATTGGATCTTTTGTGATCCTCATCATGGATAAAGTAGCATGGTCTTGTCGACATAATGCATCTGCCACCTTGTTTGCTTTCCAAGGGTGGTAATGGATTGAGCAGTCAAAATCATTAATTAGCTCCAACCATCTTCTTTGACGCATATTCAGCTCCTTTTGTGTGAAAATATACTTTAAACTTTTATGATCAGTATAAATTTCACACCTTTCACCATAAAGGTAATGCCTCCAAATCTTTAATGCAAAGATTACCGCAGCTAACTCCAAATCATGTGTTGGGTAAATTTTCTCATGGATTTTCAACTGTCGTGAGGCATAAGCTATCACCATATCATTTTGCATAAGAACACACCCCAATCCCTTCTTGGATGCATCACTGTAGATCACAAACCTTTCTCCACTACAAGGCAGTGTGAGCATAGGTGCACTAGATAACCTTCTTTTAAACTCCTTGAAATTCTCTTCACATTCCCTTGTCCAAACAAACTTAACTCCTTTCCGAGTCAACTTGGTGAGTGGGTTAGATAATCTTGAAAAATATTTTACAAAACGTCGATAATATCCATCCAAACCAGGAAAACTTCGGATCTCAGTTACTGTTGTTGGTCTCGACCATCTTTCGATAACCTCTGTTTTTGCTGGATCCACAGATATCCCCTCTTTTGAGATTATGTGACCCAAAATGCAACTTTTTGAAGCCAAAATTCACACTTGGTAAATTTGGCATGAAGCTTCTCCTTTCTCAGGGTCTTTAATGTAATTCTCAAGTGATCTTCATGCTCTTCCTTACTATTTGAATAGGCAAGAATATCGTCTATAAATACTACCACTAATAGATCAAGATAGTATCTAAAGACTCTATTCATTAGAACTATGAAGATAGCAGGGTCATTAGTAAGACCAAATGGCATCACTATAAATTCATAGTGTCCATACCTTGTACGGAAAGCCGTATTTGTTATATCCTCCCTTTTGACCCTTAATTGATGATACCCTTAACGAAGATCAATCTTGGAAAAGTATTGAGCTCCACGTAGTTGGTCAAATAAGTCATCAATGCATGGGAGGGGATATTTGTTCTTGATAGTGATCTTGTTATGTTCTCGATAATCAATGCAATGTCTCATTGATCCATCTTTCTTCTTAAAAAATAGAACAGGTGCTCCCCAAGGTGACGCACTAGGGCGTATGAATCCCTTATCAAGATTCTCTTGGAGTTGCTTCTTCAATTCATGCAACTCAATTGGGGTCATTCTATAAGGTGTCTTTGAAATAGGCCAAGCACCTGGTACGAGTTCTATTGAAAACTCAACTTCACGATTTGGTGGAAGACCCGTTAATTCCTCCCGAAAGACATCATCAAACTCCCGTACGATGGGCATATTCTTAATCGTGAGTTTCTCACCAACCATTTGAGATAAATAACCTTCATTTAGTGGAATCAATACCCATGAAATGGAAGAAATTTCCACTGGAAGGTTATGTTCATCCTTGCATTGATAGATGTTCATAGATTGATCTGGAATATGAAATGTGACTTCCCTTCTTTGGCAATTGATATGAGCTCCGTATAAAGAATGCCAATCCATGCCAAGAATCACATCGAATTCCACTAAAGGAAGGATCACACGATTTGCAGGAAGAACATTCCCACAAACGTCAATTGGAGAATAATTATAAACTTTTGATGCGATTGATGTTCCATTAGGTGTTGTCACAACTAACTCAACATCTAATTGTTGAGGTAATACGGTGATACCCTTAGAAAATTCTTCAGAAATAAATGAGTGGGTGGATCTAGAATCAAATAAAACATTTGCTACTTTAGAGTGGATGGTAAGTGTACCTTTCACCACTTCGTTATCATAATCCACATCGCTGATAGAAATTGCATGTGACTTTCCTTTGTCTTTAGCCTTAAGAGTTTGTTGACGTCGACCATCATCATCAACCCTTGGATTTGGGCATTGATTGTCATAATGCCCCATCTCCTTGCACTTGAAACATTGAAGTGTAGTATGTTCATTCTGTGTATCCCTTCCTTTGTTTGCATCATTAGACATCTTCTTCCCATTATCGTGGAATTCAAATGCCTGATGACCTTCCTTTCCACATTTGAAACATTTACTTGACCCTTTAAGACAACTCCCACCATGTTTCTTTCCACACTTTGAGCATTAGGTAAAGATCATCTTCTTTTCAGTGTGCTCTTTAGATTTTCCTTTGAATTCCATTTTCCTCTTCTTATCAAACCCATATGACTGATGGGTTACTCCAATCTCTATCTCGACTGTGAGAGCACATCGAACGATTTCCTCGTAGCTATTGAAGTCCCTTATGGCCAACGCCTTTCGAAGACTTGATTTTAAGCCACTAATGAATCGATCGATATTACTCTCATGTTGGATAATAATAACAGAAGCGTACCTTGCAAGTCATGTAAAATTTTATTCATAGGTACCAACAGATTCATCATCCCTTTGCTTTAGTTCAAGAAACTCTTTCTCCATCTTTGTTCAGAGAATACGAGGGAAGTACTTATTGAAAAATAAGTTCTTGAACTCGTCCCATTCCATGGACTCAATTTCATCCCTTTGCATCATATTCTTAATAAGATTCCACCATTGATCATCATCTCCTTCCAAACGATACACTACTAGGATGACTTTATCATGTTCAGAACATTGAAGAACTGAAAATATCTTTTCAGTAGTACTAATCCATTGTTCAGCAACTAATGGATCAGTAGACCCTCTAAAAGAAGGTGGACGCTGCCTCATGAAGGATTAAACAGAATGTTGCTCCTTACTTTGCTCGTTTGGAAGTCCTGCATGATTCATTGCTTGAGAAAGTTGTGTGAGCATGGCTACACGATTTTGCATTCCAGCTCCCATATCGTTTGGTTGCTCAGGGGGACAATCATTTCATTTTCCATCGCATTCCGCATTAACATGTTTCCTTCGGGTTCCAGCCATTGAATAAAACCATGAATTATAGTGTGAGCAACACTAATTATAATAGGAAAACCACATAATTCAAGAATAAAATTTTCATGCTTAAGGTCTTATCTTAGGTTATTCATGGCCATTTCTAAAACACTAAGATTGTGTTCTATGCTTAGATTTATCCTTAGGGTTCTTACTAAGGCTTTCACATCCTAGTTTCCAAAGGTTGACTATACCTTTCCTCTGATACCAACTATAACGACCCATACTTTACATACATTGTTAATACTTCAAAATTGAAGCATACTTATTACAACATATAACAAAACCACGAAAGGACCGTATAGGTATAGTGTCTTTAGATACTGGGAAACATAAACAACTGGTTCATAAATCTTCTACACTGTCTCCCATTTATTTCATCATATCTGGGGTCCCTTTTAGCATATTCTACAAAATATCCATCTTCCTGACCTGGGGAAAAGAAAACATACAAAAAAAGGGTGAGCTCAAATGCTCAGCAAGGGAAAATAAAGGAAATAAAAATCATATCATATCATTTTGAAAATCATGACCTACAAAAGAGATCATAATATCATAACATGGAATAAATAAAAGAAGTGAAAATGAGATCCCCATAATCATAACATTAAACTTTAAACTTCTTGTCATGCACACATAATCATGGAAAATCATTTCTTGTTAGTCATGACTCATTACCAAGACTATCATAGCAGACAAAGTCCATTTCTGAACCGAGTTCACTCCTCGTTTCAGTCCTGTATCACTAAACTAAAATAACCTTCCCTTCCAGCCATGTCTATCTCATGAGATATAATTCTTTACCCAATGCATTGGAGGGAGATATAGGTCCCACCCATCTTATAATGAATCCTTTCTTATGTGTGCCACATAATCATAAATCATACATCATCGCATAACACATATAACAAAAATTGGATTCTTGAAACATCATGACATCATAAAACAAATCATATAAGGTAAGTGACTTCATATAAATAATTCCCTCAAAACATAATCAAATCAATGTAATAATAGGGATAAAAACAGAACCCTTTATTATCTTAGATGGAAAATAATTTTGATAAAACATTTGAACTCCATTTTTGAGGAAAATATCCTTTCTACTTCAAAAACATTTTTCTTTTCTTAACATGTCATACAATTATAAACTAAAAGAATTTGATTAAAAGTAAACTTGAAAACTTATAAAGGAATATTCTTGGAAATAATGTTTTAAAAATCTATTCTTGCCGTATAAGTTAAATAAAACATTCTTCGTACTTTTGTCGGAAAAGTCAAAAAGTACCTCGTACGAAAAACGAAAAAAGCTTCCTTTCATATCTTTTACAAAAAAACTTACCGAAGGATAAAATTGGATATAAACTATTGTATAAGGATGTAAATAATATTACATATTGAGGGAACATGGATGTGGATGATAAAATACACCCCAGTAATTACCAAAGTAAAAACAATCTCGGATAAAAGTGAGATTGTGATATTTCCCTTACCTTAGGTCCGATTTGCTTTGTACGTGTCCGAAGCTCCTGTATAATGGTTTAAATAATGTTATTGACTTATTCCAGAATCATACATATTGATATGATATCATATATGGTCATATTCTTAGCTTCTTATTAGTAATATTTCATTGTTACTTGTTACTCGGGTCTTTATTGCCTTTTGTTCTTATGCGTGTTTTGCCGAATAAATTCTTATTCTTCTTTTAAGGTTATAGATACCCTATATCCAGAATGGTATTAGTGCAACATATATCATATTTAATCATTAAATTCATTTATATAATTACTATGTAATGATGATCATGTAGAATGAGTCGCATCACATCGTGGAGACGTTATTCCGTACGTACGCACGAGCGATGATATTGTTCCCATGATCGTGGAATTGTATTTAAGTGTCTTTATACTATTTCAGTATCAATATCAATTTATAGTAATCATACATTGTTACTCATTACACCATTATACCCATCCTTGTATGGTGATGGTGGAAAATAGATTACACCACGGCGTGGAGACAGTATTCCGTACGTACGCACGCGCGGTGATTTCATTTTTCCGTAGGATGGATAGAAAGTGAATTAGGGTTGGTTCATATTTATAATAATATATCTGTATGTAAGTAATACTGATGTTATTACTTTATCATGAAGCAACTAAAGAAGAAGAAGTTGAAGAAAAATAAATTGAAAAGATCGGTAATGGATATTACCTCTTCTTTGAAACGCCTCTTTGAATCCTCCACTTAGGGATCTAATATTGGTCTTTGAAGAAGACCAGGACCACTAGGATTATTCTAGGGAAGTGGAGAATGGATTTTGTCAGGGGTTGGCCGAGCTTGAGTGCTCAAATTGGTGTGAGGAGGAGGGGGAGGAGGTTCCCTTTTATAAGGGAGGAGAGGGGCACCTTAGGAATATCTCAAAATATTATTTTATATTAAAGTCAAAATCGGTTTATAATGGTTACAAAGGGTCTTATTTCGAAGTTAAAGTGGGGATGGGTCGAAACCCTATCATCCAATATGATTTAGACAAGTTTAGGTTATTATTTTAACCTTATCAATTAGATTTAACTATAGGTTAAATAATTTAACTTTTACCGTGACTTTTTGTTTTCTTATAATATATGGTTAATACACTTACTATAACATGACAAACGAACCCCGAGTTGTTTATTATTAATATATATATCCTTATCTAAGTCATTTGGCCGAACCTTAGATTTTTAGGAATAAATATCAATTAATAATATAATATTTGATTTAAAAACTATTTTGTGTCAATTTTGACACTATTTGATATATGATTTTTTTGAAAGTCATAACAGAATTATATGTTCGAACGAATTTGATTAAATCAACACTAATATATCATAGTAACCTATAAAATTAGTGTAATTCATAAAAAGTCTCAAATTACATTTATTTGAGCATTTATAACATCAATTATGTTAACATTTCCTTAAAAGGGTAATTACTGCATCATCGTTGTGTCATAAATAAATTAATTTATATAAAGTCTAGAAATTATAAATAAAATATCATTATGTTTGAAATCTTTTTATATTTATAATCAATATTTATAGTCGAATTTATCTTATGTATAACCCCATATTAAAAATGTTTTAGTTATTAAACTTTGATTTTAACTATTTTAACTATTCATTAAATAAAATAATATTAAATGTCATAATCTAATACAAGTGGACCTAAATGGTCATATTATATTCATAAGGTTGTTTTTGGTCGAATTACACTTATCCAATAGAATTAGGACATGTGTTAGGGTAATAGTAATATCATATTTACCCTTACTTACCCTATTTACTATTAACCGCGGTAAAAAAAGTAAAAAGATACTATTCACCAAAAAATTATTTTTATCTCATTGAACCACATTTTACTTACTGATATCAACCGTGTCTGTCGGATTTTCGAAATTTCATTCACAGAAGCGGTAAAATTAAGTTTTATGAAAAATTCAGTTTTTAACCTACCACTTAGTGGTTTCACTATTCATCAAAAATTGAAAGTTTTCAGAAAATACCAAAATTTCACCCTAGGCTAATTTCGGTATTCCGAATCCAAAAATGAAGTCCATTTTGAAAAATAAAATTTATAAAATATCAAAAAGTGGTTATTACTATTCATAACGGATAGTTTTAATAATATTTTAATAGCATATCGTTGATTAGTGAAACTCGATACTGCGTACAACGCAAGCTATCGAGGAAGGTCGCGATTGCGTGTAAAGTAAGTCAAGCTAGAGTGTAGTGAAATATTCCTTTGATGATATATATATAACATAAAAACAAAATATTACTCATAAAAATCTCGGGTGTTACACATAGACTGCTGAGGTACTCCTCCTATCGAGCACCGCTGGTCTGTCACCCAAACACAGTAGTGCTCCGTGCCATGGGTCTGCCACCTCACAAAGTAGTGCTCCCCCTCATAGACTACAGAGGTACTCCTTCTCTCGAGTACCATGGGTCTGCCACCCAAACACAGTAGTGCTCCCCACTGGGCTATACAAGTCACTCCGACTCGAATCGGACAAGCAGTCATCAGGTCTCAGCCAGCTGCAAGGTCTCCGTACTCCGTACGATCATCTCCAGGAGGGTCCACTCCAAGAGATACTAGTCGATACTTCCAAGTGTCACATATTATCACATGAATGTATCTCAAAGGACCGCCTCTTCCTAGGGGTCTCAACGCAACAGACGACGTGTCAATCGGACAATCGGTCTGTGAGTTATTAGCATTTTAGTCCCGGGGGCCCGGTTGGTTTCATGTACAAACCAACCAATCTGTATCTCAAATGTACCATGAACTTTCATGGGGTATATACTAAAAGGAACTGTTTCTCAACATGATTACCAATGCCGCAGAAGGTTCGTCAAATGGACGTCCGGTCTGATAGTTATTGGCTTTTCCGTTCGAGGGGCCCGGTTGGATTTCAGGTACAATCTGACCCGGACATACTCCAAATATTTCCAAACCGTAAGTGAATTATGCCAGAAGAACCATAACATCAAGAGGAATCAAACAAAGTCGACGAAAAATCAATCCGACGTCTGGATCTTATCATATAATCCTTTCCGCTTCAAGGGCCCTATTAGTTTTGGATTCGAAACAACCCGATCGTACCCATACTTTGCCGAAACATTGAGTGTAATATAGAGAAACGAGCGTATCAATCCAAGGAATCCAATGCAACTGAAGGTGCATCGATCGGAGGTCCACAACTCCGGTTATGGGCGTTTAATTTAAGATTGTCCGAAAATAGGGGGTCTGGGCCCGGTCCGACCCAGCCCAACACCCCCTGGGTCGTCCCGGTAGGGCGCGGGGCCCGGCCCAGCCGACATGGCCCACCCCGGTCCAGCCGGGGGAGCTGGTTCACCCATCTTGGATGAGCATAATGAGCGGAGTGGGGGGCACTGCCCCCCTGTTGATTGGAATCGGCATGGCTTAATGCCGCGCCTCTCAAATCTGGAACGACAAAGCTGTTCCGGTTCAATTTCTGTCGTTGCAGCTCAGCCGCCGCGGTCTTCTCTAGAGGCGCACCGCTGCCGCTTTCCGCAGACCACCAGACATGCTTCGGAGATCTGTTTCACCTGCCTTCGGTGCCTAAGGTCACCTCGGGGACCGAACATCACTAAGGAGGCTTCAAATTGGCATTGCAGCACTGTTTGTCGTCACTTGTAAATCCGCGCACAATGAACAACTTGCGGAGGTTCCGGGCTTGTTCGTTAGCCCGTACTCTCCACGTTAGAGGCTCATAACATTTTTCAACAAATTATAACACCCAAATTATAGGTTATAATTCACATAATAAGAATTATACAAAACCAACCCCTACCTCGAGAAAGATACGCGGTAGCCGAGCAATGTAGAAGACCGTGTCACGAAAGGGCGGACGTCAGCTTGTTGACATCATCGCAAAGTAAGAGATAGTGGTGAAGACGGTTGTTGGCTTTCGTCACTTCCGTAAAGTTACTTAGATCTCAAATTGAGCATCGTTCATTGGATCCGACATAAGGAAGATGTCGAAGTCAATGTATTTCATTGCGCCTGCACCACGCTACCGATCCCTGCTCGTTCGTCAGTGTCTCAAGGGAGAAGATGGAACCTCAGTGGTGGTTCAACAATGGAGGAAGGAGAGGGAGGAAAGGAAGGAGTGGATGTTCTCCAGCGGATCCCCCTCCCATCAAAAGGCTCCTCCCTTAATAAAATATTAGACTTGGATAATATTTTTATTAACACATCCATTTCAAAATTCAAACACCACATTAATTAAATTGGAGGATTCAATTATTAATTAAGGTGTTGTCATGAATTAATGGCAGATGATAATGTGAAGAGGTCCCATAAATGAGGTGAGTTATCAAAATTTGACAAGGGATCTTTAAAAAGGAGGTTTATGATAGTTATAGGGGAGGTGAGGAGTCAGGGTCTCGTGTAGGCCCCACCACACTAAACACTCCCATGGGGGTTAGGTGGGTGTGGGAATCACCTCTAACTCCCCTTTTCTAGGTTAATAATCACCCTCCACAAATAATAATATGAACACATATTTTTATTAATTCCTAAAAAAAACATAAAATTAACCTCTTCTCCCATCAAAACGCAACTACATTAAAGGCCTCCTTAAGCAATTATCGGCACTCTGAGTTCATCAGTGCCCTCAGATTTCAATTCAGAGCACCAGTTCAAATGATAAAAAAACCTGCTCGTTCATTCACTGAATGTACCCGAGCTAAACATCGGAAGTTGATTCCGGGCATTCTAGTCCTCAGAATCAAGTGTCGTCAAAAGCCATAGACTGGTAAAATTCCAATGAAATTAAAAAAAATTCATTGAAATTTCCAGGTTTTACAAATAAATTGAGGACCAATTATTTTATATTATTCATTTTTAAGCCATTAAATATTCATAATTTGAGTATTCTTATTTATATCCACCAAACCAGCATCTATGAGATAAATGTGACATTCAATTATAATATTTCATTTTCATATGAGACATCATTTAGAGTAGGTGTTGTGTATAATGAATATTGTGAAAGAAATTAAATTAATTTATAGTGATATGTATAATAAAATATCAAGGTGTAACATTAACATGTGTAGTTTTCATGATATGAAAATTTAAACATTATTTTTTTAATGAGTGTTTTCATTAAATATTTGATTGTCATAAGATTTTAGTGTTAAGAAAAAATATAGAATTTTGGAGAAAAACTATTTCTTAGGATAAATTATTTTGTAAATATAAATTAAATTTAATATTTTATTATATATTATTATTTTAAAAATATGTGTCTCTGTAGAAATTTTTTATTATCTTTTATTTTACTATCTTATTTTGTGAAATTATTATTTTTAAATAAAAATTTTTTATAACATTTTGTTGATTTATAATAATTGGTTAGAATTTCAATAAATATATTTTTCCATGTAGGAATATTATTTACTTTTCATTGATAAATCATATCATAATTAAACTAACCCACTATATGTTCAATTTGGTAAACATATTAGAATTGTTTTTCATGTTTCATAGAATGTAATGTTCTTTTAATCTATTATCAGGGAGACATAGATCCACTATGATGATATATAAGGCGATTTAGTGGCTTTGACTATGGTTAACATTATTTACATAGAGTTAGTATGTGTTATTATTCCATAAAGTACGATACTATAATATAAATTTTCTACTTTTTCATAATTTCTATGTATTATCATAATGATGATTTATATATCTAATTAATAATTACAAATTGGGTTTTATTGAATGAAATTAATTCTGAAAGGTTATAATTTATCCCCTGACCATGGTTTCTAGACTTTATATTTCAAGTAAGTTGTCTGGAGTACATGTGGCACTCTAATTCGTTTCATGATATTCATATCATTAAATTTGGGTATCAAAAAATTGTACCAAACCTTCGATTTTCAAAATAAGAAGCGAGAAGCCCATAATTATTGGAGAATAAGATGGATGTCCAAAAAAATGTAATTTTAAAATTGATCAACTATATTTTACATGTAAATAATTTTGATACCTATAATTTTGGATAAATGAAATATTGATGATGTTATATTATGATGTTTTTATTTATTTCATGTTATCCTGTGATGGGTAAAAACTAGAAAGTGTTTTTGTATCATGAATGAAATTGTATGTAATTGCATGGCATGACCATGTTCATATATGGATGTAATTTTTTCTCATTTGGAAAAAGATATATTTAATGATCCAATTAGTTTAATATTTTAAAAGTTATTTTTAATGTCAATTCTTGAATTAATATGATAGTGTAATGAAAAATGGGGACAACAAGAGGAAGAGGATAACAATACCCCAATATATATAATTAAAATGTATTCTTTTGATGAAGATCAATTTTAAATAATGTAATATTGATTTATTATTCTATATATTGTTCAATTATTACTCAATAATGATTTCATATATGATATGAATGAGGAGGTGTGAGTATTCCTCATATTGATCTTTAGCTAGATAATATAATCATAAAGACCTTATTAGCATATTAGAGGGAGTATAATCCAAAAATATTGAAGAAAATGGATTTTTATTATGATTATATGATTTTAGAATATGATAATATGTCATTTATTGGGTAAAATTCTATTTTTTCATTGTTTGTGTGAAACATTTTAAAATTGGTGGCTAAAGAGAGCCATATGGACTAAGAGATTGATTTATATTTTTGTAAAAATGTACATTAAAAGATAACATTTATATTATTAACAACTTATATTGAGGAAGTTATTATGTATGTTTTGATTGGGGAGGGTAGAGACACAATGTGATGTAGAAACCTTATCCTTCCCCAAAATTATGGAAGGAGAAATCTAATTATTATTTTGAAAATTAAAATGAAATATTTTTTGTGGAAAATATTTGAATTAATATTCTAAATTATACTTGTATAAGATAGTATTTGGGATATTTATATGTGGTGGGGAGAGAATTTAAAATTCAAGTGTCCAATCCTACCCCAAAATGTGTAATTTATAAAATGAAACAAATCTATTTTCCTGAAAAATATTCCCAAAATTCAATATTACATCTTCCTTCTAATCATAATTCATTAAAACCTTTGAATTTTATTTTAAATTTAGACTGAGCATAAAATCTCCACAACGGAGATGAAAAGATGAAACCCATTAGATTAATAAAAAACATGAAAACTATCTAATTTTAACCATTTTCACCCATGTTTTTTTAGAGTGTGAAATAAAACATTTAAATAAGAAAAACAAAGACAATTTTTTCTCAATGAATACCTTTAAAAATCATATAAATAAAAATTAATTGGAAACATAAAAAATAATATTCATAAAACCCATTTTAAACACTTCAAATTGGAATAAAGATATTTCTAACAACTAATAAGATAATTTGGTGAAATTATTATTACCCAATGAATTGGGGAGCTATAATGGTTGTGAAAAAATATATAATTTATATCTTTCTGACCGATTTTTCATGAGCTATAATGGGGATCAAACCTTCATATATTCTAAACCTAGACCCCCATAAGATATAATGTAGGTCAACCCATTATTTAAGCTATATCAGGATCACCTTTTTTCTCATATGTAATTATAAATTATTATATCATGATAAAATCATTTATATTTTATCACTACTATATTATAAAACACTTTGAAAAACACTTTTTTACTTATATAAATCATTTATTGAGATATTGAAATTTTATTTTCTTTAAAAATAAAAATTTCAATTAAAAAATACTCAACAAAAGGGAAAGAGGGATTTTATTTTAAGAAAAAATGAAATCTTTTAATGCAATATAGAAATAAAATTATAGTGATGGTTGCGAGAAAATGTGTTGTCTCTGTATACATTAAAATAGAACATTTCATTAGAATTATTATCTTAATTTTCCAGAAAAACACATAAAAATATTCATTTGTTATCAATTAAAATAAATTCTAAACTTTCTTCTATAAAATAATCATTTCCATTTAATTTTATTAATAAAATAATTTTAAAAACATGAACATGTACCAAAACAATTTTGAAGGGATCTTATAAATTGTATTTTTTTCAAAAATAATGTCAATTTCTTCAAGAAACCAAATAATAATAAGCACCAAGGAACAATAACATTAAAAACAATATATATAGTTGTAATATATAAATTTATGATATTAAATTTAAAGGATTTTTATATAAAACTCATGATTCAAAATTGGTGAATAAAATCAAAATATACCTAAATGAAAGGAAAATTATTTGAAATCCCGACCACTAGTAAGACTCGTATTGTATAATTTTATATTCTTCAATAAAAACAAAGTATAATTATTTACATCAATGATAAAATTTTATGAATTTATAATTTATTTTATTTTATCTCTTATATTTAAATATAAAATTAGTTAATCATTTAATTTCACTTGGTATGTCATTAAAGTATTCATATTATGTTTCATAATGACATCAGTATGTTGAATATGCTGAAAAAGTAATTATTTTACCATGAAAAGAAAAATTATCATGAAATAATTGTAATAATAATATATATTTTATAATTTTGAAACTATTTTTGAAAATTGGTTATGAAAAATTAAATCTGTTATAATCATTGGGACGATCAGTCACACATAATCACGATTAACATTTCAAATTTTTGATAATCATTATGGAAAGAATTTATATTATATTTTATCATAATAGAGTAATAAAAGTAGATTAAAATACATATTAAATATTTAATTACACTTATATATATTTCATTTCTGTGTTGTGGTGATTAAAAAATCTTATATCTTCGTAGAGGTTTCCATCCAAAGGTATGAACAAACAATTCTATCATATTTCTATGAGCGATACAGTAAGAAATAAAATGATATATTATATTTCAATAATTATTAACAAGTAGTTAACATAATAATATTTAATATATTTCATATATATTTGTTAAATTTATCCATATTACATTCCATGAAATGGTTAGTGAAAAAATACCATCTCTTTGCGAAGTGGTAGTCTTTCATATATACAAGTGACATTATATTGTCTCCAAAAGAGTAAAATGTAATATGGAATATGTGATATCAAAATAAAATAAGTATAATTATGTGAAAATATTATATATATATATATATATATTTAACCTTGTGTACTCTAGATCCATTATTATAATAATTTTTGGGAGGTGATGATGAAAAATGAAATAAATTAGTTCATGAGGAGGCGGTCTACCACATACATGAATGATGATTTTCAATCCCATTTAGTAGAGGAGGAGTTTGATTAATGATATGAAAATAAAAAAATAAAATATCAGTATATGTGATATATTATTCTATTATATCAGTATAATTTATAGTGGTTTGAAGTTGGTGGAAGAATATATAAAATAAAAATTCTCAGAAAACAATTATTCCCCTTTTTTCACATCCTCCTTATTTATAAAAAAATACATTATAGGATGTATTTTTTGGAAAAAATAGGGGATCTAGGCCATGTCTAGGGTTTTAATTGAGGGATTTGGGTAGAATTATTCAAAAATAAAAGGCTTGGGAGGTTTTTTTTGAGTAGAGGATTGTGGCTGGAATTTTATAAGTGTAGGTAGAGTACAACCATGGAATTATTGAAAATAATATTGTGTACCCACATTCTCACTAGGAAATAGGCTCCAAAAGTTCCCTTTAATAGAAATTAAATTATTTAATTTAAAATATAATAATATGGATTGATCAAAATGCATTATAATTTTTTTCATGTACAAGATGATTTTATATTAAATATATGTCAGTAAATAATTATTTTATGAATTTAAATTTATAATAATTAATATATAAATATTCTCTTAATTTAAATAAATAATTATTATTGGTTGTTAAATTAAATTAATTAGATTAACATTGTAAACATTAATTTTTTTTTGAAAAAATATAATTTAATTATATTTAATATAACTAATGAATATATATGATATGAGAAATCATATTCTAGACATAATAGAAAATTAAAATTAATTTATTTATTGAGAATAAATTACACTTTCAGGAAAAATTTTGTTTTTCTCTATTCCCTGAATAATCGATATTAAAAAAATAGAAATTTCAAAAGAAAATAATTTTGAAATGATAATTTAAAATATGAAATTAATATTTAAAATTTAAAATTCGATATTTTTTAAATTTAACATTTAAATAATAAATTATAGGAAAAGTGTTTAATTAAATATATTTTCTTCAGGATCTAAAAAAATTATTAAATATTTTCTTAATAAATTTTACAATGTAATTAATATATATATTTATAAAGTTTAAAATTATTTATTATATCATTACCTAAATTTTCACATTCTTCCCTCCTTTTGGAAAAATGTTCGTCACAATTTTATTCTCTTATTAAACAAGTGGGGATATCTTTAACTCATGGAATTTTCCAATTACAATATTTCTTCTTCAATCATATGGGTTTTCAACAAAACCATTTCATTGTAAATTTCTTTAATTGAAATTAATTATACTTTATAATCAAGAATATGAATATATTATGCCAGATAAGAAATATTGTATAGGAACTGATCTTGTTTACGGATCAAAATTTAAGATAAAGTCAACATATAATATAATTTTTTAAACAAAATTTATGAAATAAAACCAGGAAAGAAACCATGGGATGGTCTATGGTTTAGATATTTAATTATATAGTTTCCAAAACATATGTTTGTGAAATGTTAAAGAATTCCCCTATCATTTCCAAAATAAACCAACCAAATATCCCACTTATTTTCAACCAAAATCCATGTATCATGTCTTTAATCTATAATAATCTCGATTTAATCCTCTCAAGGTGCCTCAAGCACTCAAGAATCTCATCTTCAAGATCTTGAAGTCACCCACTCAGGTAAGGGATTCTTTCCTTTATCATTTTTATCTAAGATTCATTCTGTTGTAATACCATTTTATTTTCAATTACAAATGTTGGTGTATGATTTTCACCTCTCCCATACTTCCCTCCTTATATTTTAATGATTAAGGACACATTTTATTTAACTAATGCCTTTCGTCTACACCCGTTACCAACCCAAAATTATCTTCCATCTTGTAATTTCCATTCAAGTATTTCATCTATATTATACATTTAAATTTCATTCTATATGTTGGGATATTAGGAACTGTAATCCCCATACATTCATGCATTTATAAATAATGATATAACACTTTCTCTCTCATCAACCCAACTTATCAATTTCTATATGATGATGTCGAGCTGGTGAAATTATACCACGATTTTCCAAGACAAAATCATCGTATAGTAAATACCATACCCATTTATCAATCAAGAGTATTCAAATTTTTGAACATATACATTTTGAATGGTACTTAAATGTATGTATTTCCCATTACTTAATTATGGAATAACTCCTCGTGTTGAATGAATACATGTTATATGATCCATGTGTCACACTTATACAAGAGAAAACAATTTTGTAAAGGTTTTTCCCTGATAGTGCTCCAATGCATTGGACAATGTTTAGTATCATGATGCACCATTTTAAATGAGGTATTACTCATGATAATCACTGTGAAATTAGTTTTTAATCTTGCTAATTCACTTGAAATGTGGTTTTACTCATGTTAATCCATGTACAATTAGCATTGGCTTATTCTATTACCATGTTGTATGTCATTTCCATAGTTCCAGGTGATGATAATCATGTTATATCATGCCTTGTTGTTCATGTTTTTATTATGATCCATTAATATGACTATTTCCATAAATGTATTTTATTCTTCATTTTATGCCTCGTTTACTCCCTTAATGGGCTTTATAGATCACACCTTTTTAATTTATGTCCTCAGGTTATCCCATGTAGTGTGAAGTAAGAATGAATTAGTGGGTCATGTAAACAAAGTTTTCAATAAAGATGGTGTATTTTATGTTTTTTTTATTATGTAATGTTCCAAATTTTCCAAGAAACTAGACCTCTCGATCGTCGTAGTTGTCTTAGGTTTATGTATATGTAATAAATCATGTCTAACTATGTATTAAAGAGAAGTGTTTTTATACATGTCCTATTTAAAATTATTAAAATAATTAATTTTATATTATCATATGAAAATTTAATGTAATTTATACCCACGATTGAATTTTTATAAAAAAATCTCAATAGAATATTATTATCATTTTCAAAATTATTTACATTTAACTTTTATAAAATATGTGAATAGAATAAATGTTTTAACATTCACAAGATGGGAAATATTTGGAACTACCATGAATGATCAATGTTTTTTGGATTCTTTTAGGTGTTTCCAAGTATATTTTCATATAAAATGTTTTGAAAAATACATTGGATATTATAGATAACAAATTTTTCATTTAAAAAAGATAAATTTATTTCACTGACGAAATTATCAAATTATCTGTTAAATACATTTTTATCTATGATAATATTGACTGGTATTTATTATGATCTATTAGTGATAAAATCCAATGATAAAAAACATACACATTCCTCATATGGTTTATGATTGTGATGATGATAATTTTATGAAAAAAATTATTTTCCCTGTGATAATCCTTGATAATATGATGAATGCATTATGATCATGTGGAAGAAATTTGGAAGGATTATGATTATAAAATGCATGGGACTAGAATTATATAATCCTTCAATGAATTTGATAAATATTAATGTTACTTGACATTAAATTTTATAAAGGACTTCATAACATGCCTAAAAAATGGCACATTGAAGGTCATCCAACACTAAATGATGCTACAGATAAGGTAATCATGTTATTGATATTGGTACACTTGTGGTTAGCCCAAGACTAAATTGTTATTAACGGATTTATTGGTATCCCTGAGTTAATATTTATATGATCATTATTATGACACAACATATACAATACATTGAT
Source organism: Viscum album (assembly GCA_963277665.1). Classification (NCBI taxonomy): domain Eukaryota; kingdom Viridiplantae; phylum Streptophyta; class Magnoliopsida; order Santalales; family Viscaceae; genus Viscum; species Viscum album. The sequence continues at coordinate 491,950,599 of OY728122.1, forward strand.
GATATGATATTATGACAATGTATTTTTCTCATGGATTATGTAATTTAATTTCCTTATGATTCATATTTTATGAACATCCATGATTTATACCATTACTCATGTTCATGATAAGAGAATTACTGGGTAGAGTTTTAAAAGTATAATAGATTATCGTCATACCATTATGATCATATTACAAGTAAATGGAAATTTATAACTCCCTCCTTTAGACATACTATGAATCTAAGATCACTCTTTATTATTATTTCTTTTCCTTCTAGATATGAAGAATAGTTTTATGTATGATGTGTCTATGAAAGGTCATAATTAATTTATGATTAGTCGGAGATGATTAAAATCGGTTACTTACATATTTTATATGTATCCAATTTTGTAAAGGTACTAATACATTTCAGTTTCACTATATAAACTCATATTATGTAATAAACATTAATCTAATAATATGTAATTTTATTTTATTATGAGTATGTGTGACTACGATTTGTATAGGACAACAGTTTAGTTATATATAGACTATAGTATGTGAATAATTTTGTTATAGTCATTGTTATATGAATATGTATAAGAGGATATTCTATGTTATTGTAACAAACCTGTCCTAGAAGCCACTAAATGGTGCCTAAGGCGTGGTTTCTACATGACTATGTACATGCCTCCCTGTATTCCATAAGCTTCCAAGTACTAGAGGGCCAAAATAAGTCATGTGGGAGACTATAACCTCTTTACTAGAGCAAATAACAATGGGAAATAAAATTAATAATGGAAACAATATGTAATAAAAAATGATCATGCATAAATAACTATTTCCCATTGTTGGTTACAACACATAAGCCATAGTAAAGATGTACGATATTCTAAATTGTTCCAAGTAAAGGGAAATCCAAATTTAAGATAAACAATAGAATCCCCAAAATGATCCTGACTCCTGTTTCAAAACCTCATCCATCCATGTCTCATTCCTAACTGAACTTAGGAGGTTCTTTCCCATCTCCCATTCTCCAACCACAAAATATGATCAAGTACCCAATTGGGACCATGGGAGGGTGTGAGTATAACTTAGTAGGCCAACACCAAAGGTTTCTACAAAATATATAGTCAATCGGATGTTCATGAAATATCTATGTATGTTCAAGGTAAATAAATGCATGTGGCATTCCATTAGATAACAAGTTTGAATCAAGTAATTTCTAGCATTATTTGGGATTTCAATACATATAAAACCTCTATTATAGAGTCTACTACCATCTGATTAAAAATGTGATAGTCACATTAATTAATTTTAATATATAGGGGGAAAAATGAAGTTCTATATCCCACTAGGGATAACCACATCATTACATATAAAACACATTAAACGTGATGCCTCAGACTAGGTGGTCTAATAGAATGAAACCATTAAGAGAATATAACTGCATCCCCTTCCCTAATCCATTCATTTTAAGGTGGAGTTTTAAGACTATTTCTAACTCGAACCATGGTCACAGAACCCCATGTCAATACCCAACTCTACAAATCCATGTCCATGTTATTATTTACCCATTAACTCCCATTTACCATGTGACATCCTAACGTTAACAATACCAATAGTAAACCCAATCTATGACAATCAACATTTCTATATAAAATATTCCTTAACCCATCCACACCATACCATTTACCTTAAAAATAAATTTATCCCAATTCCTCATTATTATGTAAAAAACAATAATATTCACTAATACACCTATGTTGATCTGTTTAACATATACAACCCTTTTATATGTTAATTTAATGGATACATTTAACATTTCCCATGTATTTTCCCATATATACATTTCATGTATAATTTTCTACATATTGTTCACATTACTAACAATCCAATTTAACCAATTATAATTTATATTCAGTCAATCCATTATCCAATTATCCATATCTAGGAATTACTACACATATTACCTTCTTAATAATCACATTAATCAATTAACAAGTTCATCGTAGGATCTACTAAATCAAAAGTTATTTTTAGTCTTATCATTTATATTATACATATTTGGGAAGGTCTATTCACCCCATATGTAGCCCTAAAATTTTCATGTCATCTTATATGAATCCCAAAAATATAATGATGGGTTAAATTCATTATTTAGGAACCCATTAAATCAAATCTCACTGATTACATCAAGAACACCCCAAGGGGGAATCAAAAACGCAACATTGAAGCAAGAATCTATGTAAAGATTTGGGAAACAACTTGTATAATAGCTACCTAGGATTTTATGACTAAAACTCTCCAAGTCATAGCCTTAGATCTGTATTTAAATAAACCATGAAGATCCTACATATATTTAAATAGAAAATTTTAGTTTTAGTTATTTATAGGATGATCACCCACTATACACGCCATAATCCAAAAAAGAGAATAATTTAAAGGATTAGTCTTGTCCAGATCGTCAATTCTCAACTAAAGGTGATTCAAAAGGTATAAAATCGAGATAGATTCACCATTGTGAAGGTTTTGGGCATTTATTTCATCACTATGGTTAGAGGGTTAAGGAAGGGATGGAAAATTTGGTGAGTCTTTAAAATTAAGTAATGATAAAAATTTATGTTTTCTAAATTTTATAGGGATTCATAGTTGACATACACATTTTACAAACCATGTGAAAACCATGCACACACCATTATCTATGGTGATTGAGGTCACATGTTTACCTATGGAGCTCCATAAATTTTACAAATATTGCTCCCACTTTGTGGAATTCCATAACTCGAGGTTTCATGATTTTCTAGGGAAGGTTGCGCAATTTACAAAACCATGCACCAACAGTTAACCTTATCTATATTGGGTGGATTTTGTTTTGATTAATATCCCAAATCCTCATAACACCCCTGAGACATATCATACTCCAGGTGAAATTTAAATTTACAAAAAAAAGTTTTGAAACCAAAATTTAAACTTGGGCATTCCTCCATGAGTTCAAGGATCATACCACCTCCCAACCTCATAATAGCTCATACTCAGGATTCTCTTCCCATGAATAACTATAACAACCCAATATTTCATAGTAAGTTATATTCGTTAAAACTATCACGATACACTGAGTTCGAGCACACCTTGACTTACCAAACTAGTCATTCCAAAAGTAGTTTTGAATATTATTGACTTAATTTAGAATTTTATTTACTCCATATAATTTTAACATCCTTATTATATGATTCTTAGACCAAATATAAGAACATATTCAAATTTTCTGATAAAGGAATTGTTTTTCAGAAAATGCAATTTTACGTCCTTTTAATGGAGAACCCTTTTTAAATACAATATTTTACACTTTTATATATTCAATTTGAAAAAATAAACTTCCTCGTTAGAATGGGGACATAAAAATTATGTTTTGATAAATTTTTGGTATTTTTATGAAAACGTTGAATTTTTGATGAATAGTAAAAAACACTATGTTGTTGTATAAAAACTAAATTTTTATTTAAATAATTATATACTATATATAAATTTATTTTAAGTTAAAATAGATAACTAATACCTATATTAGTTCAATTTAATTAATTAGAGTTCTTTTATAATAAAATTAGTTGTATAAAATTTCATTCAAATTTTTAACATCTTTTATCCACATTTTAGGAACATTAGAAAATTTTCATAAAACGTAATTTTACAGCTTATGTGGATTGAATTTCAAAAATTAGAGAGAAATATATGACATCATAAAGTAAAATTTGGTTTAATAAGATGAAAATAATTTTTCTTGAATAGTAATTTTGGAATTGTATTTATAACAGTTAAATGTAAATAGGGTAATTAAATGTATAAATGATATTATCATTACAATAACACATGTCCAAATTCAAGTGGATATGTTTATTTCGACCAAAACCGATATTATGAATAAAATATGATTATTTTTTCCCACATGGATTGAATTAAAACATTTATTATTAATTAATTTAAAGAAAAGTTAAAAGTGTTAAATTCAAAGTTTAATAACGAAACCATTTTTAATATAGGGTTATACAGAAGATAAATTCGACAATAAATATGAATTATAAATCTAAAAATATTTACTACATAATGGTTATTTATTTAAAAAAATTACACATTAAATAATTAAATTTAATTATGAAAAAATGGGGATACAATAGTTTCCTTATAAATGAAATATCAAAATAATTGATATTATAAATATCCAAATAAATGTGAATTGAGACTTTGGATTGATTACACTAATTTTATAGGTTAATATGAAATTAAATGGTTTATTACAATAATTGTATTCTAAGTAATCATGTTTTTAGGAATTTAACAAAAACCAAATACCAAATAGTGTCAATATTGACAAATATGAATGTTTAAATTAAATACGGTATTATTAACCGATATAGTATAAAAAAAATCTAATGTTATACAAAAAGGCATAGATAATGTTATATATATCAATATCTAACCACATGGGGATTACTTGTCTTTTAATATAATGTTTATTAACAATTTATTATCATAATACAATATTACAATTTAAAAGATAAACTATTTATCTAAGAGTTAAATCTAAATGATAAGGTCAATATAGTGACCAAAACCTATCTAAATCCAATTGGTTGAGAGGTTTTCTACCCATACCCACCTTATCTTAGAAATAAATCCATTTTTAGACATTATAAACCTAAAATTAATTTATAATAAAATAATATTTCAAGGTTTTCCTTAATTGCCTTCAACCCTCTTATAAAAGGGTACTTCCCCTTATATTAATTACACACCTCCAAAGACATTTGGATCAGCCAACCCCTGCCCAAATATCCTAACAAACACTATCACTACATCTTAGATTCATTTAATTGATTAAAAAGACTAATTAAGGAGTCCTTTAGATCTAATCAAAAGGAAGCACAAGAAGGAGAGGTAATAATTTCATCACCTCTTTCAAAGCTATCTCCTTCTTCCACTTCCTATTTCGTTGTTGTTTGCATACCAAGATAATAAATCAAGTATCTTCTACATAGTGTTATTTTATTATAAATATGGTAAAATAATATTAATTATTCCATCCATCCTTTGAATGACATTGTCACAATACGTGTGTACGTACGACTTATCATCTCCACATCGTGGTGTTGTTGTTATTCATCACTTCATTATTTAGATGGTTATAATAATGATGTATAATGTATTTAAATAATAATTATAAAATGTTAATGATTCTGTATATATGATATAAAATCCAATTAAATATGACCTCACCTTAAATTGAATGATATTGTCACTCTTGCATATGTACATATTTCCGTCACGAGGAACACGATGAGATTCATTTCCCATCGTAAACATTCATGAATAATTTTAAATTTATGATCAAAAATAATGTTTAATACCTTAATATAATTCTGTATATGAATAAAATACATCTTATCCATAATAAACATGACTTACGTAACGAAACATATAAAAGAAAACAAATCAGTTAACACCTGAAACAATGATACTACAAAAATAATGTTAACAAAGAAATATTTTAAGATCACATATGATATTATATTTATTTATGTGGTTCTTTTATAATTTAATAAAAATTATTTAAATATTATAATGTATGATAACATACCCTAAACTAAGGAAATGTACAAGGTAAAGTGTTTCTTATCTCACTTTTAATTCCATAATATTTTCATTGTTCACCACTTATTTATTTCATGTGGTGTATAATGTATTTCGATTTGATATATATTATCATGATTCTATTTATATTCATGGTATTGTGTGATTGATTTGGATATTATTATCTTTAGGTCTCATGAATCGATTTATTACAACGTTATAAGGGGTTCTCCTCTCACTTTTTATTCCCGTGAGATTCATGTTATATTTCCCACTATTTCCTTTTTTTGTGGTGTATTTAATACCCATGATTTTACAACATGTGTAATATACTTTAATTTATGGTTTTTACAACATATTTGTATGATACTTATTCCATGTGGTTTATGTTTTGTATGTTACCATATCGGTAATGAAATTTCAAATTTGAATTTCCACTCATTGGGTTTTATGAAAACATCATTGATTATTTTACTCCAAGAATATGTGTGAAATAACTATTTATGTACTTATTTATTAATTTTCACTCCCCTTTCTATGGATATACTTTTAATACATGTAAAGACCCATAAATTTTAAGGAATTGTTTTTTCTTAATTTTTTTGGGATTTTATGAGTACGCAGTTTCTGACCGCACCTGATTCCGAGGCTCGGTGTGCCCAGAATCAATTTCTGATGTTTAGCTCAGATACGTTCAGTGAAAGAATGAGTGGGATTTTCTAACTTCTGAACCGGGGCTCAGAATCGAAATCTGAGGGCACCGATGAAACCATAGCGCCATTTTTTGCTTAAGAAGACTTTTCCTAAAGTTGTGTTTTCTCAGGAAGAGTTGTTTAAAAATGAAGATTAATTGTTAGGTGAAATAAAATTGTGTTACGATTTTAATTTCCCTTTTCTAGATGGATTAGTCCCATGTGTGAGAGTTGAGGTGGGACCCACTTGATCTTAAACACCTCTTGATAGTATATTAGTGAGGTGGGGTCCACAAGAAGCCCCACCCTTTTAAATTCCTCTAAACCCTCTTAATTTTGGAACCCCACCATTAATTTGTTAGTCACCAAATCCCCCTCTTTATTGCATGTCAACTCTCACATTAAATAGATTTATTAATGATATTAAATTAATTTCTTTAAGAGTTTGAGTTTTTGAAGTTTTGAAAAGCTTGGCACATGTTAAGAAAATAAGGAAGGCCTTTTTTTTATTTTGGGGGTTTTGTTGTGTGAGGATATTTGGGGAGAGAACACTAACTATTGAAGAACGCCATCACATTCGTTGAAGAACGTCAACACTTTGGAGAAGAACATTGTCACCGCCAGGAGTGATCAACATGTCATTCCTTCTCTTCTCTGCAGTCGGTGTGTGATGTCATCCCCTCCTTGGGAGCACGTCAACGCCGTTATCAAAACCACCCCCCCCCCCTCGCGACGCTAGCTTCTGCGAATTTCATTGAGGTGGGGTTTGATTTTATGTTCAAGATTAATTTTACGTTCTTCATTAATTATTGGAAGATTGTTATCAAAATAACAGGAGGAGGTCTGACTGCACAAACATGGCCGATCCTCCTCCCTTTTTTGTTGTTGATCTTCTTTGTGGCTTGAAACAGAGGTGATGCGGTGTCGTCGCACCGTGTAGGAACGAGAGAACTTCCGTAGGAGCGGGCCGCGGAGAAGGAGCGCGGTGCCATTCCGCCATGACGGTGATGTCAAAGGAGGCCGCGACCAAGAGCGGGCAGCAGAGGAGGGGTGTGGAGTCGTCACGCCGCATCGGACGAGCAAGAGCGGCGGCCTTTGGCAGCGGCGGTTCGGCAGGAGGCGGCCGGCCAAGCCGGCCCCCGGCATCACCACAGAGGTGGGACCCGTGGCAGCTCATCGTCCAGCCATTACGGCCAGCTAAATTTCAGGAATTCTGGGGCTTGTAACCCCCGATAGCTGACATGGGTGGGCCCCACCAAAGGGGGGACCTCCGTTTCAAACGAGGGGGGCCGCGTTCCCCCGCCCCCTTCACGTCCGGCTCGGCCACAAGCAGAGACACGGACCGCGCCGGGCCAGTGGGCCAGACCGCGCCAGCCGGGCTAGGCAACGCCCTAACGGGCCGGAACCGAACCTGGGTCGGATCGACCTGGTTCGAGCTGACCCCAGTGGTATTGGGCCGGGTCGGATGGGGCCCAAACCCCCTACTTACAGACAGATCTGTTCAAACGCCCATAACATGGGCTACAGACCTCTGATCGATGCACCGTCAGTTGTGTTGGGATCCTTGGACCGATTCAGCCGGTTTGGAATATTAAACATAATGTTTCGGGGAACTTTTTGTATGGATGTATTGGTTCGAACATGAAACCAATCGGGCCATCGGAGAAGAAACGCTTAAAACTTGAGCTCAGGGCATCAGATTGACGTGCCGTCGACTTTGTTGGATTTCTCTTAGTGAGAAGGTTATTTTTCCTTACTCCACTCAATGTTTGGAGGAAGCTAGAGTATTTTTGGGTTGGTTTTATATTAAAAACCAACCAGACCACTGGAATGGAAAGGCCAATATCTCTCAGACTAGGCATTCGATTGACACGCCGTCTGTCGCGTTGAGTTCCCTTTGATGAGACAGAACTTTGTGATACATAATCTTTGGTCTTCCTGACAGTTGATTTATCGACCCCTTGCCTCATGGAGTGGACCCTCCTAGAATCGAGTGTGTTGTGTGCGAGAACCGTGGATATGGCTATGACTACGATGACGATGATGATTGTACTTGGATCCTACGTGGGTTCGGCAGTGATGACAACTGTACTTGGATCCTACGTGGGTTCAGGAGTAATGACCACTGTACATGGATCCTCCATGGGTTCGACAGCAACAAAAACCATACTGGAATCCTCTATGGGTTCGACGACGATGATTATTGTTCTTGTATCCTATGTGGGTCTGGCAGTATTTGACTCTACACTTATATCCTATGTGGGTCCGGTAGAGTAGCTGGTTTTGTATCCTTTGTGGGTCCGACAACATAACTGTTGTTTTATCCTATGTGGGTTCGACAGCTTAGATGAATCAATGGTTAAGTCTAATCATCTTGATCACCATAAAAAATGTATACCTGTGTGAGTTGAGTCTTGACTTTCAATCATTTTCTTCGATACGATTGACTTTCTTTCCTGTGTGGACTGGGCTGTACTTTTATGTGTGGACAGGGTTGAACTTGAGCTCGTGAGTTGGAGCCAAACTGGAATTGATGACTTAGGTATATGTATGGATATATACCTAAGTAGAATTGGTTGACACATCATGATTGTATCTTTCCTTTGTGGTTTATCCTTCGTGGATTCTGGGAGAACATCGGGAGTCTCGGGGTCCCTACTGTGTATCGTATACTCACCCCTGTACGGGTTATGCCCGCACTACATTCTGTTGGATGGAGACGATAGACAACAATGATCAATGTGGTGTCTCGTGGAGCTAGACGGTACCTGGAGGTGGATCACTAGATGGGATGTACATGGAGAAGATGGCCGGATGCGTGGAGCTAAGGAGACTATCTGTACCCACCCTTCTGGTGGGATTTCCAGTGGACAGCTCGGTGTTGCTACTTTACTATTCTACTACTGTACATTCTTCCAGTTGTACTTTACATTTAGTTGGGTTTGTATTCTATCCCACTTACTTTCCATCACTTACTTTTGAACTCAGTTTACTTAGTGTTTACTTCAGTTTGTGTACTATGTGGTTTTTGTTTACTTTATAAAGGCGATACCTTCCCATTTATCGAGATTTACGCCTTTGGTGCTAGTCCCCAGCCCCTGGCCTATGGAAGGCGGGATTGGGGTAGTCACGGAATGGTCCCCTAGGACGAGTCGTGACAATACAGATAATCACTCCATTTATAAATTCTAAAGTCATCGATATGAACTTGATACGAGTAATTTTAACTCAATTTCTATTCATTGAGTTAGACATCCATGTCATTGGTTTTTTTACAAGAATATTTATGAATGTTCACTGAATGATTTACACTTAATATACAATCATATTTAATGTATTTATATTGTTCACACATAATTTTTTTATTGATATATCTTTAGCCTAATGATAAAGTCTTTATAAGGGATTTTATCTCAACTTTCATTCCATTGAGACATCTTTTTTTATGTGCCAATTAAATTTTGTGTGTGTATATATTGTACTTTTACATAGTATATCATGAATCCCTTTAATATCATGTTATTATAATTTTTCTATTAACATAATTATTTTTATTCAAGCATCTTCATTTGGTTAGGAACTCTAATTAAAATATCATTTTAAATGTTTTCAAAATTTATTTTTTTAAGTATTTATAATTAATATCCTTATTAGAAAAATTGTTTTATGTATTTATTTATATGTATATTAATGTTTTCAAATTAAAATTACTTTTAAAAATTTCAATGTGTTATAGGAATTATTGATCCAAAATACTATTTTAAATAGATTCTTGATAAATATTGAGACTTTTTAAAGTTATCAAGAAAAAGGGGATATTTCTCTCAAATATTTTTGATGATTATTTTAATCTATGTAAATATACTTGATTATTTTCAATAAGGTTTGATTTATTAAAATATAATCTTTAATATTGTATTGAATGAGTTATGTTTGACTGTGGATGTGCAATTTTAATAGCATACAAGGGTTGTGGTTAAAATATTGACATTTTGTATGCTGTTTTTATCACGAATGTTTAGATGATGTTTAAAACATTTCATATAAGAATGCATTAGACTTAGTAAGTGATGGGTGGAGCATGATATAGCTCCTTGATGCATCATTAGGCCTCATGAGACAACTAGTGTCTTGGCACAAGGCTTGAAAAAATCTTACTTGTAGTCATGGCACGACGCCTTGACTATGTGGTTATGATGTCTGGTATTTTGAATTCCATAATTACGAAATTGGATATTGATATTACATGTGATTATTAGAATATTATAATATCCATGTGAATAAGTACATATAATTATTTGATTTATCATTTCCATATTATGCCGATGTTTATGATTAAAAGGCTTTTGTTTTAGTCGTGTACTTCCCCTTAAATGTATATCTTATTTATGATAGTTTATTCCATACTGTTATCCTTACTATGAATATGAGCTCACCCTATTATTATAATATATTTTTCCTAGAATGAAATTAATTATTTTATGATTAACCTGAAGTAATAGACTACGGGATATAAGAGTGTTCAAATGGGACACAATATGGTTTTTTTTATTTAATGTTGTAATGAAAAACATATGTATGTATCGAGTACTTCCAATGCTACTAAAATGATCGGTCTTCATGGACATGATTCCTTATATCATGCCAATGATATGTAATAAGGCACTGATTCTGGGTAACAGGGGTCAGGGCATTACAGTTTGTATCAGATGAAATTTTGAACAAACCATGGAAGCATGATTTAGAAAAAATAGGATTATAAAACGCTACCCTATGATAGAATTTTAGGATTAGTATAGAAGAATATCCAAAAATTATGGTAATGTAGATAATATTTGGGCATTCCAAGCAATACATCCATGTCTGGATACGAGTAGGTAGAGGTGGCTCTTTCATAGATGTACCTAGTTGTGAAAACTCCAACCATGAGTTTCAGGCTTGACCTGGGGTATCCTGGTACACGACAACGGTCCTTGTTACACTCTTGATTACAACACTCCAAGGGGATATCCGTAGGATAATTCAAATTTTCATTACAAACTTATTTGATGATTTTTTTATATAAGATGATAATTATTAACCTTGGTTAATACTATTGTGTTTTAGATTGAAAATATGGTGTCATGATATTCTCTAAATTATTTTATGATTCACAATATGCTTTCTTGTGTTAGTCAATGGATGGATTCCAAGGAAGTCATAATAACAATGAACATGTTGTACACTGTGGGAACGGTGGGGGAGATGATCAATAAAATAGAATATTGATAAGTGTTAAATATATCATGTCCATGTCGAATTGGTTTTCCAAAAATATAATCAACAATATATTTATTAACAAACTCCCGGACTCAACAAATAAGAGAAAAGTGGTGAATGATAAGAGTTCCAGTAGTGGAAACCATAGAGAAATGAAAGCCCAATTACCATCTTGCTACAAACCTGGTTGTAGACACCCATGAATGTATCTCAATGGAACAAATAAATGCATTATGTGTGGGAAATAATAAAATAAATTAACCAATTGTCGAGGAATATTGAAGATTATTATGGATTAAAATAAAAACGTTCCTAAGAATCCAATTATAGTCATTTTCCATAAATGTAAGGGGCATTGGAATTACCTGTGTAAATTCCCTACTCAATAGGAAAACCAAAATGTCAAGGAAAACCCTTTGTGGAAATAAATGAATGGAGAAATGTTTAAAAGTATGAGATTATATTGGAAGACTATTCTCTTGTATGTGTAACCATGAATTTTGTTATTTTAAAATGATATTTGAGGAAGATGTATCTTTTTTTAGGATATTGTTATAAAGAACCATTTGGGTTTATATGATCCTTGAATTTGTGGTAAATACAGGTTATTAATTTATGGGATTAAAATATGAGGTATGAGATAACATTTGTGTTCAAATTATGTTATGGTTATTTAGAGGAATTTATCCCATTTAAGAAATGTTATAAAATGTAGTTTTTGAAAAAGGACAACACACAAACCCTATGACAACCCATTGCGTCAGACAATGATGAGGGAATTGAACCCACAACCATAGTGTTATTTAGATTTATCACCAACCACTAGACTAAGGGAAGTCCCTAGTTAGTGTGAGTAATTATTTTTAGTTAAATGATTTTATTTATCGATAATATGTTGATTTGAGATCTTAAGATTATCAAATGGATATCCTTTGTATAGGAAAATTATTTAGTGATTAAGTGATTAATTTAATTTTGGAAGACACTCACTCTATTGAAAAAACTATATGCCTAAGGAAAAAAGAATACTGTGGGATTTCATTTGAGGTGTAATGGTGGATTTTTATCTATGTTTATATTGTGAATTTAAATCGATTTATGTTATTTATGGAAATGACTGACCTATCAAAGTGAATATGTGATTTAGGTTAATTACTTTTATTTATGTGACTTTCATTCTAGTCAATTCTATTTCGAGATATAATTTAATGTATATGTCTAAGTAATCAAATTCTTCCATGTTCTGGATTTCAATCACTGTTTGGATTATATTGTTCAATTTTTAGGAAAAATTGATTATATAATGGTATTTATTGATCTTTGGGTATTTTTGTTTTAATTTTAGAAATTAGGATTAGTATTTATTTCTCTAAAGAATGATCCTCTTTGGGGATCATCTGATCTTGTACTAACCATTTTGGTTTTTTTAATCTCTAATTACAATGGAAATATATAGTTTTTCTTTAGTGGATCATGTCATTCTTTAGAATATGACTCTAGTGCTTCAGGTGTGACCAAGTCATCTTGAATATTCATCATTTAGAAAAAAGATGAGTTACTAGTAGAAATTTATTTATGGGTGAAACTACACATAAAATATAAGTATATTTAATTATGTTCTTATTCAATCTCATAAAAAATTCCTCAACATTATGAATTAGAACTTAAAACAAAAAAATGGTGTCTGCTTACATTTCCTACTAGTAAAATAATGACTATTTATCCCATCAAAAATTTGAGGCTTTTTTATTGTTAAACATATCTAGATCATGTTTTCTATCACTCTCCATCAGAACATGACACTTAGTTTATGTTTAATATCCCTTTTTTCTGACATTTAATCCACAAATGTCTTATCTCAGGTGACCTTTATACTTCTTTCGTTCTTTTAATGTGATATTTTTATTAAGTCTTTTTCGGATGTGAGACATTAAATGAAGTTCCCAAGCCCAAATTTAAAATTGCGAGGATGCAATTTCCAAAATGGGGAAAAATTTAACACCCCAAGATTTCATAGTAACTAATATTGAATAAAGTAATTCAACAGCTTGTGTTACACACAACACTGAGTTCGAGAGCACCTCAACAAACCAAACCTTCCATTCAAAAATTGGTTATGAATAGTATTAAATTAATTTTTAAATTTACATGCTCCATATTATTTTAACATCTATATTATGTGTTTCTTAGACATAATATAAGAACAAATTCAATTTTTCACATAAAAAATGTATTTTTACACAAATGAAATTTTACTAACTTTAAATAGAGAAATATTTTTAAATCCAATAATTGAAACTTCTATATATTCAATTTTAAAAAATAATCTTCTTCATTACAATTGGGACATAAAAAATTAGTTTTGAATTTTTTTTGGTATTTTTCTGAACAATTTCAATTGTTGATGTATAAAAAAAACACTACGTTATTGGTTAAAAACAACTTTTATTTAACTAATTATTAATTTTATTAAAATTTATTTTGTTAAAAAGTAGATACATAATACCTATATTAGTTCAATTTAATTTATTGGATTAATTTTATAATAAAAATATATGTATAAAATTTTATTGAAAATTTTAACGTCTTTTACCAACCTTCTAGGAACGCTAACAAATTTGAATAAAACAAATTTTACAAAATAAGTGGATTGAATATAGAAAATCTAAGAGACATGGTTGACATCATTACACGAAATTTGGTTCAATAAGATGAAAATAACTTTTGGTGAATAATAACTTTTAAATTTTATTTAACAATGTTAAAAGTAAATTGGGTAACTCAATGAAAAAATGATAGTATCATTACAGTAACAAATTTACTAATTCTATTTGATAAAGTATTTCAACCAAAAACAACTTTCAGAATAAAATATGATATTTCTGGACCACTGTGATTTGATTAGGACATTTGTTAATATTTTATTTAAAGAAAGAAAAAAGTGTTAAATTCAAAATTTAATAACAAAACAATATTTAATATAAGGTTACATAAAATTTAAATTCCACAATAAATATTAATTAGAAATTTAAGTAGAATTCTTACATAATAGTATTTATGTTAAAAATTTTAGACAATAAATAATTTAATTTAATTAGGACAAAATGATGATACAATAATTGCATTATTAATGAAATAGTAAAACAATTGGTATTATAAATATCTGAATAAATGTAAATTGAGACATCTGATGAATTCCTCTAATTATCCAGATTAATATTCCTTGTTATGGTTGATTAAATAAATTTTATTCTAAGTAATCAATTTTTTTGGAATTTATCAAAAATCAAATACCAATTAGTGTCAACATTAACATTAATGTGTTTTTAAAACAAATACTGTATTTTTAATTGATATACTCCTCGTAATAATCAATGGATTGTCCAAAGGACATAGATAAGTTTATATATATTAACAATGAACCACATGGGTGTATCAGGTCTTTTTATAGTATGTTTATTAACCATTTATTATAATAATACAATAATACATGGTAAAAGTTAAACTATTTAACTAAGAGTTAAATGTAAATGATAAGGTTAATATGGTTACCTAAACCTATCTAAGACCTACTTGTTGAGAGCACATTGACCCATCCCCACCTTATAATATAAATAAATCCATTGGGAGCTATTATAAACCAAAAATATTTCTATAATAAAATAATACTTTGTGGTTTTCCTAAAGTGACCCTCACCTCTCTTATAAAAGGATACTTCCCCTTCAATTAATATCACACCTATAAAGAAATTTGGATCAGAAAAATAGAGAGAAAATATCCTCCCAACTACATTTAATTCATCCAAGTGGAATTCCTTTCATCATAAATCCAACCTAAGGTTCTCTTTTGTTGAAATAAAAAGGATGCACCTGATGAAAAGGTAATAATTTCATCAACTCTTTCAAAGTTATCCTCTTCTTCCACTTCCTCTTTCTGGGTTGTTTCCATAAAATAGTAATAACTATATTAACTTCTACAAACTATTATGTTATTTAAAATATGGTTGAAACATCTACATTATTCTCTCCATCCTATGAATGACAACGTCACCATACGTGCGTGCATACAACTTATCATCTCCACGTCATGGTGCAGTTGTTATATAAAATTCATTTTTGGATGTGTAAAATAATGATATATAATGGATGTAAATAATAAGTATTACATGATATTGATTCTATATATATGATATAAAATCCTATTATATACGATATCCCCTTCAATTGAATGATATCATCGCTCGTGCATTCGTACAGATTACCGTCTCCACGAACATGATGTGATTCAATCCACATTGAAACCATTCTAGAATAATTTTCATTTTATGATTAAAAATAATTTTAAAGAACATAATATATTTCAGCATATGAATAAAATACATCCTATCCATATCAAAAATGATATACATAAAAAAGTATTAAAAGTAAAATGAATCAGTTAACACCTGATTCAATGATACTACTAAAATATTATTAACAATGAAATATAAGAAGATCATATATGATATCATATTTATGTATTTGGTTCTTTTATTATTTAATAACAGTGACTTAACTATTATAATTTAGGTTAATTTACCCTCAACTATGGAAATGTACAATGTAAGGGGTTTCTTATCTCACTTGTAATTCCATGATATTTCTATTGTTCACCACTTATTTGTTGAATGTGGTGTATCATGTAATACCTTTTGATATATATTTCCATAATTTAATTTATATTCATGGTATTATATGATTCATTTTGTGTTTATTAACTTCTGGCCTTAAAACTCAATTTATTACAACATGATAAGGGGTTTCATCTCACTTTTTATTCCCGATAGATTCATGCTATATTAGCCACTATTTCTTTTTGGGGTGGTGTATGTACTTCCCATGATTGTAATATTTGTGTAATATACATTAATTTATGGGTATTTACAAGTTAAATTTACAATTTTGTTTCATTGGGTGTATGTTTTGTACGTTACCAAATCAGTAAGGGAATTTCTAATATGAGTTTGCACTCATTAGGTTTTACGCAAACTTCATTTATTATTTACACCAAGATTATATGTGAAATCAATATATACATAAATATTTAGTAATTTCAAATCACATTAGAGTGGATATAATATTGATTCACATAATCACTCCATTTAAAAATTCTCAAATTA
Source organism: Viscum album (assembly GCA_963277665.1). NCBI lineage: Eukaryota > Viridiplantae > Streptophyta > Magnoliopsida > Santalales > Viscaceae > Viscum > Viscum album. Next base: position 491,967,299 of record OY728122.1, read on the forward strand.
TCGATATTAACTTGATAAGAGTGATTTTAACTCAAATTTATTCAAATAGTTAAACATCAAAGTCATTACAAGAATATTTGTGAATGCACACTGATTGATATACACTAAATATCCAATAATATTGAGTATATTAATATATCTCACAGATAATAACGTCATTGATTTATCCTTATCCTATGGATAAAGTCCTTATAAGGGGTTTCATCTTAACTTACATTCCATTAATACTTCTTTGTTGTTATGCGCCAATTCACTTTTATTTTGTATATATACTATACTTTGACATTCTATATCATGAATCACATTATTCTCATGATATTATAATTTTTTTATTACCTTATTATTATTATTCAAGATTCTCTCATTTGGTTAGAAACTCTAACTAAAATATGATTTACAATGTCCTAAAATTTTATTCTTCTAAATATTTCTCATTAATATACATGTTTTAAAAATGTTTTTAAGGATTTATTTATATGTAAACTAATGTTCTATAATTAAAATTATTTTAAAAATATTCAATGTGGTGTGAGAAACATGGATTAAAAAATAATTTGTAAACATATTCTTGACAAATAATGATACTTTTAAATGTTTTTCATGAAAAATATGGATATTTCTCTCAAATAGTGTGGACGATTATTTTCATCTATGTCAATGTACTTAATTATTGCTGATAGTGGTTAATTTATTATAACCCAATCTTCCATATTGAATTGAATGAGTTATGATTGATTGAGGATTTTCTATTTCTATATCATTCATGTTTTGTGGTTAAAATATTGACATTTCATATTCTAGTTTTAATACGAATGAATAGATTATGTTTCATTTATTTTATATAAGGAATGAATTGGACTTTGTATGTGATGGGTGGGGCCTACTATATCTCCTCTATGCATTGGTAGGTCTCAGGAGACAAACTAGTGACTTGGAACAAGGCCTTGAATAAATATTATATGTAATTTTGTCATGAGGCCTTTACTATGTGGTTATGATTTCCGACATTATGCATTCCATCATTACGAAATTGGATATTGATATTACATGTGATTATTCGACTAGTAGAACGTCGATGAGAATTAGTAAATAGAAATATTTGATTTATATTTCCCATATTATGATGATGCTTATGTTTAAAAGCCTTTTGTTTTAGTCTTATACATTGCCTTAAATTTTTATTCTTATTTATAATATATTCTGCCATATTTTTATCCTTACAGATCATCTGAGCTCACCTATTTCATTTGTTTTATTTTTCCCATGATGGAAAGTAGTACATTATATAAATTGGCTATGGGATATAAGAGTGTTCAAAGGAGACACAATGTTGTTTTTTATTTCATAATGTAATTAAAATATTATGTATGTATTTAGTACATCAAAGGCTTATAAACTAATTGGTCTTTTGGAACATGATTCCATTTATAATTCCATTGTTATGTAATAATGCACTGATTCTGGGTAAGAGGGGTTGGGGCATTACAACAACTGAACTTCCACGAAAAGAGATAAAGTCAACAGGCCATCATAATGCTCGAATGGCCCGAAGGACTTCATTTTTTATTGATTTTTTTATAAAACCCTTTCAAGGGATAATGGGGAACCACAAAAGGAACCAAATGATTATTAATGTACACGTCAACATTAACACATAAATTGACAACATAGCTCTATAGAGAATCCTATGAATAATTTTATAAATCAAAAGAATAGGAAGAAACACCCACAAGATCATACCCACATTGATGTGACAATCTGTATCGCTTCAATGTGATCCTCATGGCGTATCATGGTTATAATCACATTATTCCATTTAAAACTATTTCAAAAATTGAAATGGTGTCCCAAATTCGAAGACATCGGAAGAAAATTTTAGTTTACAAATAATACTTTTTGAATAATGTTTATCTACATCTTGAGATATAATGTTCCTATTCTATAAATGAATGTCCAAAACATAACCAAAAACCTCAAGGATATAAACCAATCAAAATCAAATACATCACTCATTGACAGGGTCAAAACTCGAAAATTTTACTTTTGTGAGTCCCTTCATCCTGAAACACCAGTCACATCATCGACCGACCACTTTCCACTTGTGTGATTCCAAAACACACTCTAACTCACCACCTCATCTCCCTATGTTTAGAAAAACCTCTATTAAAAAATGCCACCAAATCCCTAACCTAAGTTTCACAACACAATTCACTCATTCCCAACTCACTATAAACAAAAAACCATAAGGGCCTCTTATATTTGAAAATAATTTTTGTCATGAAAACGGTTAGAAAGGTCACCCAAACACCATCAATTCGTAGATTATGAACAACTTGACCATTACCATGAAAGGCTTTAGTTGAAAAACACACTTTTGAGCACAAATATCAAATCAGATGTTGGCCACAACATACTAATTCCATTCCCTTATCATTATATCATGTCAGACCTCCCCCATAAAGCTTGTCAAAGTCCATCCATCCTCAATTGTTGGAATGTTATCCCTTCCATCATCCAAAGGGGATGACTGAATTAATTTTTATCACTGACATCCAATGATTCTATTGATTTCTTTCCCCGAATTCAGAAAGAAATCTACCATCACAATATAAACAATCCTCAAAACGATCCTCATGAATTTTCATATCCATCAAAATTCCCAAATAAATAAATCAAACTACAAAAAACCAAATAAGTATGGGTAAAAACATGATAAATAACATTCCAAAATTTTAAATATACACTTTTCTCTAAGACAAGTTCAGCTATCCCTGGCTGACTCATCCTTGAGACCCATGGTTTTTCAATTGGATCACCACTAACTTACATATCCAAGATGACTCCATACCAATGGACACCCCATGGTAACCCAATAATACCTAGTATAGTACATAACCTACCTTTCATGGGGCCCTAGAACACAACCTCTCTCACCATGAACAATTGTCATATCTTACTATTCCCTTAAATGAATTTAGCACATGAAACTAAAATTTTATTTGAAACCCGCTAGGGACAAATTACAATGATTGGATCAATAAACCATCATAAATGAGGCCCACATAGCCTCTTTGGGAGACCTTATTTTCCACTCTGAGTAGCCTCATTATCACCCTAAGGACAATACATGAACTCCACACTTTACTCCACACATGTAGGAATAACTAATGACTCCCCACCATAGGAGTGTAATTTGCATTAAATTTCTCAATCAATTTAAATCACCATAGGAAATAATATTATCTTGAAATATACTCAAAAACAAGAATGGGTTTATCTAGGTTTCTCTTGTTCAAAAAATAAACATCGCATTTTAATTGATCATGAGTTTATTGAATGGAACTCATACTGTTCTTTGACACCTATCTTATTCAAAGGAACTCAAAACAAAATGGATAGTGCTATAAATCCCACCATCCATCCCTATCTATAACATTCATTATCACAAACTCAATGATGTCCCATAGAAAACCATAACATAGTCTATCCTCTAGGTGAAAATCTAGAACAATCTCAATGTACTTAAGAAGATTCCAATATTTAGGGAATTATCCTCACTTTGTTTAGGAATTCATTGATGTTTTCAAAAAACACCAGCAAAACATATCCAAAAACAATGTCACATCCCACTACATTGATACCTTGGTTAGTTTATAGTTTCACCATTCCATTTCCCTAATGTCTCATCGACACCTGACTATTAAAAATCTTGTGGTCCTACCCACAATCTCACCAACACTTCACAACTCTCTCCAAAATAGTAATGAAAACATGTATCCTTTGAAACTAATACCCCCACATCACTCGAGTTTTTAAACAGAACCCTAATATTTAACTAATGAAAATAGTCGTCCTCCACACTGATCATGAAATGAGTTCTCCCCCATAGCCACACATCTCATTTTGGTTTCATAGATATCGACGTGACGTTATATAAAGTCACCCACTGGCCCATCAAAAAAATACTCATGACTAAGAATCACGTTCCCACTTCTAGAGCACAGTAGATATTTCATGGTTATGCAATTTCCAATGAACACACACTTATATAAAATATAGATCGCATAAGAAAAAAATCACAAGAGATTATACCAACCCCTATTTGATCAATGGACCAAGCCTCATAGTCTTTTATCCCAATTAATGTTGATACATACTAAACATCACACCAAACAATAAAACCATTTGCAAAATAAGACCAAACATGTGACCACATTCACCCTGGGTGTTAACTTCATAATAAATGAATATAACCAAACTTCAATATACAAAGAATTTTCCAGTCGAAATCATCATTGAGGCCTCCATTTTTCATCATCCTAACAGATGGGCTACACATCAAGGTGACACAGCCCTTCAAAACTAACCCCACAACCAAATACCAATATTCTGGAACCTTTACAAATGGACAAGGGAACTAGAAAACAATTTACTGAATGTTTATTTTACTCATTATGAATTCATTCCACATTTGAAGAATATCCCTTACTTCATATTATAAGGAATATTCAACACTAGGATAACCTCCCATAAGGTCACCCTTAAGTTTTCCCCAAGACTATCAACTATGTGTCACAACATGCGTCACATATCCAAAAACCATTGGAATTTACACCAAGATAAATATGCTCATCTAGACCTTTTCAATAGCATAAAATCCATCCATACATAATGCTTCCATGACCACTGAAAAAATTGTTGAACACACTTATTGGTCGCTATCGATAGTTGAACAATACCAACTTCACCAACTAATGTTAAGGGTAAAAATTCACTAGACTCACTATCTATGAAAAATACATTAAACATTCAATAAGTCCCCACTAACATTGGTCTCCCTTACCTCCATTCAGAAAAAAAATATCATTCAATGCACCCTAATAATATTTCGTACCAGGTCTTACACTTATCACACTTTTACACACACATTGGAAACATGGGCCTAAACACTCTTCAAGGGTCCAAAAAAATACATGATATGAAACTAACTGGGCCACCACACCCATCACTAACAATTACACAACCAAGATACTCATTCCTATGTTTAAGGTACAACTTACACACTCACAATCCAAAAGGGTTACCACCTTCTAATTTTTAGGCAACATCTCAAAACCTCAAGGTCACAACCCTACCAATGGAATAAAAAGGAACACCCCTTTATCCACACATAATGACTCATCAAGGTCCCTAGACATATAACCAAGGTATTGTCCTAGGGAACTATGACTACCTAGACCACCCATACCAATGGTCCATACAAACAAAGCAGTTGACACTTGATATCATTCTACACCAAAGTTCTTTTATTACATATTCGATCTTAATTAACTTCACCATTTTTCAAATCCAATGTTTTACCCATTAGAACATTTTATTTACACATCATTTTAGAAACCACTTCATAATTGGATTCATGCATCAAAACATATCCAGCAATAAATATTCCAAGGAAATTCCTCTTAGTGTCAACGATAAAGAAATGTACACTACCTTCCATAATCAACAAAATCAACAAACACTATCCAAACAGATGTGATCATAATTACAATACTACCCTCTACCAGTCCTACAACGATTCTTGGTAATAAAATGGTATTCCAACTGATTTTTATACAATTATTCTACACACACCATCTTTTTACAACAATTTACACTTTTATACCACAATTTTTTTGTTCTACACACATTTCACTTTTTCAAAGCATGTTACACCAATCATTTATAACTCATACAAAATAATTCATTGATCATAATTCATTAACCACTCTGTACTATATATTCTACTAAAATATTTTCATCATTATTATTAGGAAACTTTTTCTATAATTTTTTAATAAAGTAAATGAACCCTACCATTCATGCCCCACACACACATCCCATGTATGCCTACCATAATCCATGTCTCTTACATACCTATGTGCCTATAACAATGAAAGAATATGAAGTCCCATTCCATTAATTCCATGAACTAAATATCATAAAATTATCCCCTCATAAAACAACTACATCACCCCAATCTTGAAATATCATCAAATGTAAAAATAGACAATAAGAACAATAATTCACAACATGGGGAACAAAATTTTCCGTCATACATGGGTTATCTACTCCCATGAACAATCTCATTTTCAAGGATGGAAATATCCTATTACCCATCCTACCATCCCAAATAGTGTGAACATAGAAAAAAATATCTTTGAATTCACTATGTAGCATCCCTATCCCAAGCATCACTAAATGGTTCCCCGATCCAGTATTCCACATGAAATAAATAGTTCCATCTTATACCCCAAAGGAGTCTGACTAACATAGAGGGTATAAATAATTTAATTGGGGACATTATACCCTAAATACTAGAGTAAGACACTGTATGAAATAAATATAATAAAAAATTGACATGTAATAAAAATATTTATCATTAACAAACAATTATTTCCTAAAAAAGATACAAACCATAACCAATAGTAAATATTTCATGTTTTCTAATCATTTATATGTAATCAAACTCCAATATTAAGATAAATAGTGGAATACCCAAAACAGTTCTGGCTAGAAGTATGTAACCTCACCTATGCATGTCCCATGCCCATTTAGACTCCCTAGAATAGGTCACATTCCCATATCCTATCTTAGAACCAATAAACATTTTTAGGTACCCAATGAAATCTTGTGAATGATGGGTGTATATCATAGTAGGTCACCTCAAATGGTGTATAAAAAATAGCTAATAAATCAGAAGTGTGGTAAAATACAATGTAAAGAAAATAACTAATAGGATGTGGGATTCCATTAGTTAACAATATTCCCTCAAGTAATTCCTAGAATATATCCCAATTTCAATATATATAGATTCATCATTACATAGTTAACTTGTGTTGTGTTATAAATTTGTTAGGTACATTCATCAATTTCAATACATTGTGGAAATAAATCAACTTCCATATGTCATTTTGAATAATCACATCATCTCATACAAAACACACTCACATAGAATCCTCACTCTAGGTGGTCTAATAGAATGAAACCATTAGGGGAATCAAACATCATCCCCATCACTAATCTATTCTAAATTATATAGAGTTCAGAGCCTCCGTCTAACTTGACCCGTTTGCATGGAACCCCATATGAAGACCCCACTCTACCAAGCGTTGTTCAAAATATTCTTTATACATTTGCCACAAATATACCATTCCACAACCAAAAACACCAAATACCAATACTAAAAAAATCCATAAAACTCAATGTGTAAATTAACATTATTCCCTAACACAATAACACCTTACCATTTACATTACATACCAATTTTGCCTAATTCCCAATTATTATGCATAAAACACTATGAATATTCACTAATTACCCTATGTTTTCTAAATTATCATATCCAATCCTTTACATATACTAATTCAATTTACACACTAAGCAATTCTTATTTACTATCCTAGTTGTGAATTTCAAGTAAAATTCAAAATCCATTTAGTAAATTAATACTAATCACATTAACCCGTATTACATTTCCATTATCCATATTTTGGATGGTCGGTGCACACAATGGGTGGCCATGATTTTTTCATGTCTACCTCAGTGCATCAGAAGGGGATCATGATGGGTTTTATTCATCATTTATGCTCCCATTATCTAAAAGATCACTAAATGTTCTATGAACACAATAAGGGGAAGCAATAATGCAACCTCACATTCACAAATTCATATAGAATCTATGAGATATATTATGTAGTCCACCTAATTCGAATCCTGTGATAAAAAACTCATAATTATGGAAAATGATTTGGATTCAAAAACACCATGAATGTTAAAACAATTTTTCAATAGAAATGTTAGTTTTTAGGACATGAGTAGATGATATCCCAATGTACAAGACCTGATCTGAAGAAGAAAATTAATGATATGATTAAACTAACCCGAACCATTAGTTAAAAACCAATGGTAATACCAATAGTGTATAATCATGTTAAAATAACCAATAGAAAGGATTTTATATTTGAATTGTTCACCTGGTTTAGAGGGAGGAGGATGGGGAGGAATATCAGATGAGTCCTTAAAATCCTCTAATGGAAAAACTGTAGTTTTTTCAACTTTTATAGGGGAACATGGATCACCCACATGTTTTCCCAAACCACACACAATCCATTTTCTAAGGTGAGTGAGATCCCATTGATACCTAAGGACGTCCAAATGATTTATAATTCATACACCAACCATGTATAATCCCACTATCCAAGGATACATGGTTTTCCTAGGATGCTTTCATGGTTTAATTAACTATGAACCAAATAAAATCCTTTCCCAAATTGGTATTATTTTCTATCCTTTATTTTCTTGATCCATGAAAAAATGAAAAAACCTCATACACCTATTAAACATTGTATTTACCAAAAAATATATTTTAATACATATTTAAACAATGATGGGGATGGGGTCGTCGATCATATAGATATAGTAATAAAAGTAGTGTGGTTCTCCACGAAAATATATCCTTTTCCAAATAGTATATTGATTTTTTTTCTAGTACATATACATCTGGGGGTAAAATTATGAATGGGGTATATTTGGTATTAACTAGATCATCACTAGTTTAAAATGATTGGTCATAATAATGAAAATCTAACAATACAATACAGAGGGATATGATTGAGTTAATTACCATAATGGTTTTGATTAAAAATAAATTATTGAAATAAAATATTCCCAAGGATATCCTATCTTATGACTAATGGGTCATTTATTGAAGATATGGTGTCAAGATTCATAAATAATATGAATTATTTCACATGGTTTTATGGTTAGTCAATATGAATATTTTTTATTATACTATTCTTTTTTTATTAAATGGAAAGAAACTAAAAGATCCATGTTAACACTGAATACTATGGAAAATTCATTGATAATATTCATGAGAATTCAAATGTTACTGGTAATAGAAAGAAAAATATCATTTCTACTCAAATGCATCTTTATGAATCCATGAATAATTTTGAGCATCCAAAAAATGGAGGGAATAAAATTGTGATGATTCCAATACGAGGAAAGATCCACTTTATTTTAGTTAAACAATTTATCCCCTATTTTATTAATTTATTACTATGAAAGAAAATATATTTTATATTATCTATTGTTAAAATCATGAAAACATCAATTATTCTCTATCATTTTGAAAATTAATAAGAGAAATGGTTGATTTTCATCTTGAATAAAATGTAATCATAATATAATGACATTATGGTGTTTTATTAATTTATATGGTTAATTTTAAGAATTTAATTTCACATATTATTCATGAAGAGACCCAAAGATTGACGTACATGGATATTACATTACTTTTTCAGAATACATAATACATAACAAAAACAAACACCTAAGGACCGTAATTGTTTAATGACTTTGGAAACTTGGAACATAATCTTGTAATCGTGGTGAAAGATCTTCAAGATCTCCCATAAAGATCTTACCATTTTGTTTTATTACCTAAAACCTTTATTTATATCCTGGGAAAAAGAAAACATATAAAGGGTGATATCAAATGCTTAGTAAGGGTAAACATGGAGAATATAAAACAAACCATATACATTTGAACAAAAAAACATAAACATAATGTTTAAACATCTAAATCTTGAGCAAAGACATAAAACATGGAAGTACGTAAGGCATGGATCATAAGGAAACATTAATCAAGAAAAAATAACATGGGAATAAAACATGTAATTGTGGTAACCATTAAGCACATTTTAGGATTTCCATAGTAGCCAAGGCATTTCTTCCATGACCATCTTAGTGGACAATGTCATTTTATGAATCAAGTTCACTCCTCGTTCCAGTCCTGTAACACTGAACCGTATTAACTTATTATTCCATCCATGTCTATATAATGGGATATAAATCTTTACCCAATGCATTGGAGGGAGTTATAGGTCCCACCCATCTCATAATGAAATCATTCTTACTTGTACCACAACATAAACATAAACCATTCAACATAACCGAAAGAATAAAAATGGGTTTCATAAACATCATCCCATCATAACATAATCCATATAAAAAATGGATATCATTTCATAATAAGAAATTTGGAACCATGTAAATCATTGGGGAATTATACATGAAACATACACATATGAAATAATTTCATCTTAGATGGAAAATGGTTTTGATAAAATACTTGAAATGAATTCTTGAGGAAAATATCCTTTATTCTTCAAAATTATTTTCTTTTAACAAAATTACATGAAATTTTAAAACAAAACGATTTTGTTGACAATAGTCAATAAATCTTTTAGAGAAATAATCATGAAAATAAGGCATTATAAAACTGTAAAAATCCATTCATGCCATATAAATTAAAAAAAAACATTTTTCTCGTACTTTTGCTAGAAAAGTCAAAAAGTAGCTCGTATAGTAATGAAAAGAAATATTCCATAAATACCATGTAGTAAAAGTAAAAAAAAAATGTTTAAAAAGGACATTAAACATACATGAATTTTTTTTCATAAAACAGGGACATGGATGATAAATATAACCCTAGTAAATACCTACGAATAGACAATCTCGGATAAAAACGATTGGAAAAGTTATCCCTTACCTTAGGTCTGATATGCTTTGCACGTATCTGAACATCTTGTATAATGATCTAAATAATGTAATTTACTTATTACAGAATCATATTCACTGTTATTATATCATATATGGTTAACTTATGACTTTATATTACCCGTCCTTTTATAAATTCCATGTTAAAGTAGCATTTTGGGTAAAATTGTTTTTTTTATCGTACTTATTTGGACTTGTTGTTCTTGATATTATTTTTTGTTATATCTTTATTTTCTTAATTATATAATGTAAATAAATATTTAAATATCATATATATTCAGTATATATATATATAATAGATAGATGTATGAAATGAAATACACCGTTCATGGAGACGATAGGCCGTACGTATGAATAAATGCTGTTTTCCTTTCCTTATTGACATGAATGGAAGTATGTAGATGACATATATATATATATACATAAATTAAGTAGCTTCATTATGTAATATATTTCATTATTATTCATTATATATACTTTATAAACATTCTTCAATGGTTAACATGGAAAATGAATCTCCTCACATCGTGGAGACGGTAATCCATACGTACTCACGAGCGATGATATTGTTCCCATTATTATTGAATGGAATTGGAGTTGATGATATAATATCTTAGAATCAGTATGATATTATAATAATAATATTTATTTATTCTTTAAACCATTACACCCATCCATGTAAGGTGGTGGTGGAAAAACTGATTACACCACGGTGTGGAGACGGTATTCCGTACATACGCACGCGCTGTGATTTTGTTTTTTGTTGGATGGATGGAAGGTGAAATAGAGTTGGTCCATATTTATAATTACATATCAGTATATTAATAAAACTTATGTTATTACTTTATAATGAAAAACTAAAGAAGAATATGTTGAAGAAGAAAGAAAACATGAAAGAATCGGTAGAAGAGATTACCTCTTCCTCGACGCACCTCCTTTCAACTTCTTCTTAGGGAATTAGAGTTGGTATTTTGAGAAGAACAGAACCTATATGATACATATAGAGAGTTTGAGAAGAAAAAATTTATTGGGTTGTACGAACTTAAAGGCTCAAAAGGTCGTGAAAAGATGAGGGAATGGGTGCCCTTTTGTAAGGGAGGAGAGAGGCACCTTAGGAAAACTTAAAATATTATTTTATAATAAAGTCATATTCGGTTTTTAATATTTAAAAATTGATTTATATTAAAGAAAAGGTGGGGATGGGTCGAAATCCTCTCATCCAATAGGTTTTATACAAGTTAAGGTTACTATTTTATCCTTATCATTTATATTTAATTCTAAGTTAAATAATTTAAATTTTACCCTGTCTTTTTGTTTTCTTACACTATATGGATAATAAACATTCTATAACAAGGCAAACGAAACCCAAGTGGTTTATAATTAATATATATATATATATATATATCTAAGTAATTTGGATGAACCTTAGATTTTTAAAAATATAATTACAATTAATAATATAATATTTATTTTAAAAACTATTTTATGTCAATTTTGACACTATTTGGTACATGATTATTGTGAAACCCATAACAGGATGATTAGTTTTTAAAAAAACTAAATTAAAACAATAATAACATGTCATATTAACCTATAAAATAAATTTAATTCATAAAAAGTCTAAAATTACTACTATTTGGTTATTTATAACATCAATTATGTTACTATTTCATTAATAATGTAATTACTGCATCATCATTGTGTCATAAAGAAATTAAATTATTTAATGTATAAAAATTATAAATAAAATAAAATAATGTAAAAAATATTTTTAACTTTATAATGAATATTTATAGAAGAATTTATCTTATGTATAACCCTATATTAAAAATGATTTAGTTATTAAACTTTGATTTTAACTATTTGAATTCTTCTTTAAATAAAATAATAATAAATGTCCTAATCTAATCCATGTGGACCTAAAGGGTAATATTTTATTCCTAAGGTTGTTTTTGGTCAAATTACACTTATCTAATATAATTTGGACATGTTTTAGGGTAATAATAATATCATTTTTACCCTTAATTACCCTGTTTACTTTTAACCGTTGTAAATAAAAGTAAGAACTTATTATTCACCAAAAAATATTTTTATTGTATTAAACCACATTTTACTCCTTGATATTAACAGTGTCTCTCGGATTTTCGAAATTCCACTCACAGAAGCTGTAAAATTATGTTTTATGTAAATTTTCAAACTCTCCTAGGAGGTGGGTAAAAGACGGTGAAAAGTTCAATAAAATTTTTATATGTCTAAAATTATTATAAAATGACTCTAATGATTTACATTGAAATTATATAGGTTTTATGTATCAATTTTGACCTAAAATAAATTTAAATAAAAATAAAAAATTATTTATATAAAAAGTCGGTTTTTAAATAGTAACCTAGTGTTTTCACAATTTATCAAAAATTGAAAGTTTTTAAATAAATCCCAAAAATTCACCAGAGGCTAATTTCGATATTCCGAATCCAAAAATAAAGTCCATTTTAAATAAAAAAGATTAAAAAGTTTTAAAAAGTGGGTATTACTATACATAACGACTAGTTCATAATAATATTATAATAATATATCATTTAGTGAAACTCGATATTGTGTACTACACACGCTATCGAGGAAGGTCTTGATTGCGTGTAATGAATGCCAAGTCAGGGATGCGTTTAGTGAAAGCTACGTTTGGTGTTGCATATAACATAATCAAAATATATTTCATTTATACATTAAACAAAATCTATACTTAATGTTGCATAAAATAATTTCTCAAAGTCGAACTTGAAATTATGTGTAACACAAGCCAAGAATAGTGTTGCGTATACTGCAAGCTAATACGGTGTTGCGTATAGTGAAAGCTAATTTTGGTGCAGCGTACAACACAAGACATCAATTAAATTAAAAAGAATAATTCTAAAAAATATCATCTTGTTACATTCTACCCCCATTAAAATGAATTTCGCCTTCGAAATTCATCCGGGTTATAAATGGCTTACAACATGAACGTTTCTTTCATAGAAACCCACATCGTAAAAAGGAATAACAAAACTTAACATTAAAAACTAAATAATGAAAAGTAACGGTTACCCAAATTAAGTAACTAAAGTGTTTACACATAGGAGAACATAGGTGAAAATATGGATATTGAAGAAAAATCTAACCATTATATTCTGATGAAGAGTGGTAGAGGACATGGGTATGAAAAAGCCAATAATCACAAAGCCAGAAATTTGAGATGATCAAACGTACCATCTGATTCATCGGATATAAGGGCACAAAGAAAACATTTTTTGTTTTCATGATGATTTCCCTAAAGTTGAAAATTTTCAATTTGAATAAATACTTACTTTATTTTGGTATAATATCACCCTTGTTCGTGCCATGAAAAATTTCCAATTCATCTTTTAAAGAAATGATGATGAAGTTTTCATTCGTGATGTGTTAGTAGATCATGTGATAGAATGATGGGTCATTCCATATGTCTCAAAAAAAGGATAGAAAATGTTATCAAATATACATAAGTCCATCTATGGTGAGATTAATCGTATATGATTCCAAAAATGGACTTATACTTCATCTATCATTATTATTAATAAAACTAATTTCTACTAACCATGGACTTCCTGTAGGCCTGTGGTAGGAAATAAAGTCATGTCACACTTCGGTTGTGGGTTCGATTCCCACATCCTTGCCTGACGTGACGAGTTGTTGCCCGTCCTGTATGTTGTCCATTTTTCTAAAACTACATTATAGTAACAATCCTACAATAAAATAGGAAAAAGTTCTAGCTCTAAAAACTACTATATTATGTATAACTTAATTCATTACTATATTTAGGATTATCCAAAATACATCTGTCCAAGTTCATAGTATAAAGAAAACAATTACTAGAAATGTCATCTACCGAGCATGTGAATACAATCATTTATCCCCCATATATCATAGGATATATCTTGTTGGTCAGATTCCAAACATGTGAATACCTTAATCATGTATTCTCTTGAACTATAGTGAATACATGAATGCTATCACAAGTTAACTCCTTCCATATCCCAAAATCCCAAAAATTCTATATACTCAAACCATGATATCACATTTTCCTTATAATATTTATGAGGTCATTAATACTTCAAACATTTCATTATATTTTTATCCCTTCTTTATTCACATATTAGGTGATTTCCAAAAATATCTGAATAACCTTTAATCATTACCGGCACCATTCAACATTCACTTTCAAAACTAAAGCAAAGGCAACAGTGTAACAATCCTTTGATTGTTCTTTATTCCATAGTACCATACATTTTTTTGGTTAAACATAAAATCCTTACACTACCTCCTTAAACCACTGACTGAGCTTCATCATTTCTTCTATCTCATATATCATATGTAGTCTCTTTATCATCATCCACATAAATACTAACCATATGACCATGATTATTCTCATTATGAGATTTTCCATTTGGGCATTGGTTTGCATAATGCCCGTACATTCCACATTTAAAACACTTAACCATTTTTGATGTCTTAGAAATACCATTATCCTTGTCCATGGTGTTATCTGATCCTTTTACTTTAAAATTACTAGCTTTGTGTACTTCTTTTCCACACCCAAAGCATCTTCTCATTCCCTTGAAACATTCTCCCTGATGCCTCTTCCCACATTATTTACACGAGGGAAATTGAACTTTCATTCCTCTATGATCATCATGAAACTCCATCTTTCTCTTATTAGCTAAGTCGGGAAACATAACAATGTTGAGATTATTATTCATATTATGAGATTTCTGATTAGCCATAATATTGATATGTGGACCTCTAGATCCAATTTCATTTGGTAGCTCATGAATAATATCATTCCATTGTCCATCATATCCTCCATTATCATGAATCTCATTATTTCCAGCCATTTTCTAAAACCCAAAATGAATAGTGTGAGAGGCCAAAATCATAATAAAGGAGGAGTAACTTCAATATTGACCATCTTATGTTTAATTCTAATATCTTTATCGTAATTCAAGGATTATAACCTATACTTATTCGTAACCTTGCGGACATCACTAGACATACATTAAAAATATCTCTACGGATCTCACTAAAGTTATCACATCCTAGTTTCCAAAGTATGACTAAACCGATCCTCTAATACCAATTGTAGATACCTGAAGCTTTAAGTGCATGTAAATTAAATTATTTTTTTGGAATACTTAATACATTAAAAAAACAGACAACGAAGGACCCAGATAGTTCAGTGTCTTTGGAAACATGGAATATAATCTTCTAATCGTGGTGAAAGATCATCGACATCTCCCATAAAGATCTTCCCCTTTTGTCTTCTTACCTAAAACATTTCTTTATATCTTGTGGAAAATAAAACATATAAAGGGTGAGCTCAAATGATCATAAGGGTAAGTATGGAGAAAATAAAATGAACCATATACATTTGAACATAAAAACATGATCATAATGTTTAAATATCGAAATCATGAACAATGACATAAAACATGGAAGTACGTAAGGCATGGATCATAAAGAAACATTACTCATGATAATATAACATGGGAATAAAACATGTAATTATAGAAACCATTAAGCACATGTTATGATTTCCAAAGTACCCAAGGAATATCTGCCAAGACCATCTTAGTGGACAAAGTCCGTTTCTGAATCAAGTTCACTCCTCGTTCCAGTCCTGTAACACTGAAACGGATTAACATACCATTCCACCCATGTCTATCTAATGAGATATAAATCTTTATCCAATTTATTGGAGGGAGATATAGGTCCCACACATCTCATTATGAAATCATTATTACTTGTGCCACAATATAAACATAAACCATTCATCATAACACAAAGAATAAAAATGGGTTTCATAAACATCATCCCTTCATTACATAATCCATTTAAAACAAATGGATATCATTTCATCATAAGAAAAGTGGAATCATGGAAATCATAGAGACATTATACATGAATCATACAGATATGAAATAATTTCATCTTTGATGGAAAATTGTTTTGATAAAACACTTGAAATGAATTAATGTGGAAAATATCCTTTCTTCATCAAAATCATTTTCTTTTCACAAAATTCCATGAAATTTTAAGAGAAAAGGATTTTGTTGAAAATAGTCAATAAATATTGAATAGAAAGATTCATGAAAATAAGGAGTTTTAAAACCATAAAAATCCATTCATGCAGTATAAGTTTAAAAAGCATTCTTCACATACTTTTTCCAGAAAAGTCAAAAAGTACCTCATATGGTAAAGAAATGAAATATTCCTTACATACCATGTAGTAAAAGTCAAAAAAATGTCTGAAAACGACTTTAAACAAACATGAAACCACTTTTAGAAAACAAGGACATGGATGATAAATATAACCCCATTAAATACTTATGAATATACAATCTCAAATAAAAACGAGATTGGAAGAGTTATCCCTTAACATAGGCCTGATATGCTTCGTACGTATACAAAACTCCCGTATAATGATTTAAATAATTTCATTTACTTATTACAAAATCATATTAATTGTTATTATATCATATATGGTTCACTTATGACTTTATATTACCCGTTCTTTTGTAAATTACATGTTAAAGGAACGTTTTGGGAAAAATCGTTTTATTTATCATACTTATTTGGAATTGTTTTTCTATTTATTATTATTACTTATATCATTATTTTATTACATAAAAAATTTAAATCCTAATATATATATCATATATATTCAGTATATATATATAATAGATAGATGAATGAAATGAAATACACCGTTAATGGAGATGGTAGGCCATACGTACACATGAACTCGTTTTCCATTCCTTATCAACTTGAATGGAAGTAAGTAGATGACATATATATATATATACATAGATTCAGTATCGTAATTATTTCATATTTTTCATTATTTTTCATTATATATACTTTATAATCATTCTAGAATGGTTAACATGGAGAATGAATCTCATCGTGTCGTGGAGACGGTAATCCGTACGTACGCACGAGTGATGATATCATTCCCATAATTATTGAATGGAATTGGAGTGGATGATATAATATCTTAGAATCTGCATGATGTTATAATAATCATATATAGTTATTCTTTACACCATTATACCCAACCAAGTAAGGTGGTTGTGGAAAAACTAATTACACCACGGCATGGAGACGGTATTCCGTACGTACGCATGCGCGGTGATTTCATTTTCTGTAGGACGGATAGAAGGTGAAATAGAGTTGTTTCATATTTATAATAAAATATCATTATATTAGTGATACTGATGTAATTACTTCGTAATGAAATAACTAAAGAAGAAGATGATGAAGAAGAAAGAAAACTTGAAAGAATCGGTATAAGAGATTACCTCTTCCTCGACGCACCTCCTTTAAACTTCTTCTTAGGGCATTAGAGATGGTCTTTTGAGAAGAAAAAAACCACTATAATACAACTAGAGATTTTTAGAGGAGGAATTGGCAGGGTTTGTCTGAACTTCAAGGCTCAAAAGGGTGTGACGAGAAGAGGGAAGGGGTTCCCTTTTTTAATGGAGGAGAGGGTCACCTTAGGAAAACTTAAAATATTATTTTATAATAAAGTAATATTTGGTTTTTAATAGCTCAAAATTAATTTATTTCGACGATAAAGTGGGGATGGGTAGAAATAATCTCAACCAATAGGTTTTAGAAAATATTAGGATACTATTTTATCCTTATCATTTAAATTTAACTCTATGTTAAATAATTTAACATGTACCATGTCTTTTAGCATTCTTACACTATATGATTAATAAACATATGATAACAATCCAAAAGAACCTCAAGTGGTTAATTATTAATATAAATATCCTTATCTAAGTCATTTGGCCGATCTGTAGATTTTTAGGAATAAAATAACAATTACTAATATAATATATTTTTTAAAAACTATGTTATGACAATTTTGACACTATTTGGTACATGATTTTTGTGAAAATCATAACAGCATTATTAGTTCGAAAAAAGTTAATTAAATCAATAATAACATGTCATAGTAACCTATTAAATTATTGAAATTAATATAAAGTCCAAAATTACATTTATTTGGGTATTTATAACATCAATTATGTTACTATTTCATTAATAAGGTAATTAATGCATCATAATTGTTTCATAAATAAATTAAATTATTTAATGTCAAAAAATTATAAATAAAAAACCATTAGGTATGAAATATTTTTATATTTATAATAAATATTTATAGTCGAATTTATCTTATGTATAACCCTATATTAAAAATGTTTTAGTTATTAAACTCTGATTTTAACCATTTTAATTTTTCTTTAAATAAAATAATAATAAATGTCCAAATCTAATACATGTGGGCCTTAAGGGTAATATTTTATTCCTAAGGTTGTTTTTGGACGAATTACACTTGTCCTATAGAATTATTACATGTGTTAGGGTAATAATAATATCATTTTTACCCATAATTACCCAATTTATTTTTACCGTGGTAAATAAAAGTAAAAAGATACTATTCACCAAAAATTATTTTTATCTTATTGAACCACATTTTTCTCCTTGATATTAACTGTGGCTCTCAGATTTTAGAAAGTCCAATTACTGAATTGGTAATATTATGTTTAATGTAAATTTTCAAACTCTCTTAGGAGGTGGGTAAAAGACAGTGAAATGTTCAATAAAAAATTTATATGTCTAAAATTATTATAAAATGACTCCAATCAAAAAAATTGAACTTATATAGGTATTATGTATAAATTTTGACAATAAATAAATTTCAATAAAAATAAATAATTATTTATATAAAAATTCAGTTTTTAAATAGTATCCTAGTGATTTCACTATTCATCAAAAATTGAAAGTTTTCAGAAAAATACCAAAAATTCACTTTAGGCTAATTTCTATATTCTAAATCAAAAAATGAAGTCCATTTTAACAAATAAAATTTTAAAAATTTTAAAAATTGGGTATAACTATTCATAACAGCTAGTTCATAATAATATTATAATAATATATCGTTTAGTGAAACTCGGTATTGCGTACTACACATGCTATCGAGGAAGGTCTTCATTGAATGTAATACAAGACAAGTTAGAGATTTGTGTAGTGAAATCACCGTTTGGTGTTTAATATAACATAATCAAAACATATTTCATTTATATATTAAACAAAATCTATACATAATGTTGCGTAAAATAATTTCCACAAAACGAACTTGAAATTATGTGTAACACGAGCCATGAATAGTGTTACATATACTGCAAGCTAATACGATGTTGAATATAGAGCAAGCTAATTTCGGTGTAGCATACAACACAAGACATCAATGAAATTAAAAAGAATAATTCTCATAAAATCTCAGGTTGTTACAATTCATATGAAATTGGAGAATTAATTTCTTGAGATTCTTAAGAATAATTATGAATATACTATTACCTAATAGTTAAATTTTACAAGGCATGTGTGGTATGTTTCTGGTATAATAATTAAACCATAATCCATGATTTATATACAATTCAGTGTTTCATACAATGACTCCAAAGGGTGTAATATGAATGTTACTTTAGTATCTAAGAATAAATCATAATTTTTGCAACTAATGTTGAAATGAATATTGAAAATATCTATAAATATTAGGGTTTTGATAAGAAAATAATGATATAGTCTAATGTAAATTCAAATATTATAAATTTTGGTTATAGGTTGATGATATTTCTAATTTTATCTACATGTGGAAGCTGATTTGGAAGAAATTTTCATAATAGGACCAGTAAGTTATTTATGTGTATAATGGAAGGGCATCAAAATATTTAGTTATGATCTGGTGGGAAAATATTAGATAATGATGTGATTATAAATAAATATCCCTAGGATGTAACTCCCATAATCTAGTGATTCAAATATAATTAGTACGGTCTTTATGATACGAATTTTAATAAACATTAATAACAGAAAATCCCACTTAGGACAAGCGGATAGGTAAATACCACCTGATCACTATTTTTTATGTGCACTTCAACAGTGATGTTTTGAAATGTTCACATGCCATACACTCTAGAAATTATAATATCATATTTTAGTTTCGATCTACACATTATCTTAATTTTAAAGAACTTTATAAAGGTCTCAAAAACTAACTCAATGAGTCGATATTGATTTAGTAGTGAAAACTCCAAATAGAATAATAATTAGATCTCAATTCTTTGATTCTTCCTAATTTATTGTTTATGGGATGGCATTACCTAAAAATATTTTTTTTATCCATAGATTATAATTTTATGTCATTTATTCCATGTTTTTGTATTTCTTTTTTATATATTCCATATCAATAGTTAAATAAGGGAAGTCACATTTTATATTCTAAATCATCCAATGATGGTCTATCATTAAAATGAATAACATGAAATTCTAATAGAAATTATATCCATTTTAGGAGTCATAATTCATATTCAAAATGTGTTTTTTAACATTTAAAAGGGGAGAAACTTAAAATCAAAGATATTACATTTTACAAGAGTTTCTTGATGTCTTTATAGAATAATTTCCCTATATTTGGTAAAATTATAATTTTTTTTTCTATAAATATATAACACATAGGTACATATATTTTAAATACAACATATAGAATGACCCAGATTATATTGTATGATTAAAAAAATGAACTACAAGATAATCTTGATAAGGGACTAATTCATCCAAGTGCATAACCTTGGGGTGAACCAATTGTTTAAAAAAAATAATGATAGATCAATTTGAATTTTAAATGATTATTAGCAACATAAAATTTAAAAAAACCAAGATAAGCCTCATTCACCTCATACTGATGATTTGATAGACTAATTACGAGGATCTTAATATTATTAGGTGTTTGAACTTAAATCTGAATTAAATAAATTGATGGTCAAATGAGTGAAATTCTAAATACAACCTTACAAACATGGTATGATATCTATTAATTTATATTGATTCTAATTATTATATCTAATTCCACCACAATTTTAATGGATTTAAGTAATAGAGTATTTAAGTATTACCTTGATATGTCTATGGAAGTATTTATATTTGATATTATTATATATTTTATAATTACATATGAGAATGAATAATATTAGATAATTATGATGAAGGACCTAATAAAGGAGTTATTTTATGAAACAAATCATAGAATATGAATTTTGGATATAGAATATTTCATTTTCAAGTTATATTAACACAATAAATGATATATAAGTGGATCCATAAGAGGGAAAATTCATTGAATATAGGGCCAGACAAACCATGGTTAATCAAATAAATATTTTTTATTAATTTTCAAGATATTAGTGATACATCATGAATATGTTATGATGGATATCTAACCAAGTCATTACCTTCAAATAGAAGTTTGTTGACTTACTTTGGATAGATAAATGTCTGTAAAGTTTCATGGATGTGAATAGAAGCTAAGTTAGTTAACTTGTATATACACTACCCTACAAAGGAGAATGGTTTTGTTATATCTATTGATTAATCGATTATGGGACATCGATGAATACTAATATAGAGTGATATGGTGATAGAATATGAATGAAAAAATTAATAGCTTCATGAGAAAAACTATCCAACTCACGATTTGTAGTTATCTGAGGTATTTTTTTCCGATTAAGGATATGGATAAATTATCATTATTTTTAATGGTGAAAAAAGATGTTGATAATAAATGTTTAACTTATTTATTCAATCATAAATAGATAAATATGTAACTGAGAATGTTATTGTAGTTGATTAAATTATATGAAATATCAATACATTAAAACCCTATGAAATTGAATAATGTAGAAGATAATATTAGTCAAAATGGTAATGAAATATTCTATATGATGAGAATAAAAAATGACCCTATATTTTGGGGCATTCCAAAAATAATTATGGAAATATTAATTGATGGGGAGAAATCTTATCTTTATAAATTTAGTGTTCAAACATATTTCCATATAAGGAATAAAGTTGAACTATAAAATGGTAATGTGAAGATAATTTGATGAATGTTCTTGAATTCATCCACAATTTTGATGGAATAATACGGTTTTTGAACCATGTATGGATTCCATAAATACTCTACTTACATAAGTAATTTTTTATAAAGTTAAGAAACTATCATTATATATTCAACCAAGATGTATAAATAATTATAATGATTTTTGAAGAGTATTTTTTTGTTGATTAACATGAAAAATTATCTTCATATGTATATATCTCAATTATTGGTGTTTCTGGAATATATGACTACGTAATATATGTTAAAAAGGGTTTTTTGAAAAATTTCCTTTATTATAATGTAAAGAGGAAAACATAACCATAGATTTTTTTCATCAGACTACCAAAAATGGAGAAAGTACATAATGATATTTGGGTTTTAGTCGATATCCATATATGGCAAACACACATTATTTCTATTAGAAATAATTTCACATTAGATAATATTTCTATGATATACCTTATGTAAGATGTAACGATTAATTGATTAAAACATTCTAAAATTTATAATCATGATATAAGGATTATATATTTTCTATGATATAGTATTCAGCAATCATTAGATTAAAACTAATGCTTTAGTACATCTTATCACCTTATAGAAGATGGACATTATGAGATAACCACTAATATACTATGTTATTCATATTTGTATTTCAATGGTAGTTGGTATCAAATCCTTCATCTAGTTGTATATTTTTACAATAATATATTTCAATCAAGAATTCAGATGGATCCATATGAATATATATATGGAAATAAGTATAGATATACAATTTTTGTGGACGAAGTAGGAGAAATAAAGCCATTGGGATTTGAGATAACTGAAAAATGGTATATATTGTTAGAGACATTAAATAACACATCATTGAGGATCGGAGTTTATAGAAACATTATGTGGATAATCATTAGTAAAAACAAGAATTTGATGTTTGTGATCATGTATTCCTTTGAATATATATATATATATATATATATATAATGATATTAGTTTTTGAGTTAAGGAAATGTTGATCCCTTGGTATGCTGGCCCACTTTAGACTCTTTATTGGGCCTAGATGGTAGATTACAACATAGAACTTCCACCAAAACTCAATAAAGTTCAAGATGTGATCCATGTATCTCATCTTACGATTTATCTAACTAACCCCTCATATATTCTGAACTAAGACATTATATCACTACATAATTGACAATATTATGATAATATATACTCTGATCACACTAGTAATCATTGATCATAGAGTTAAAGTGCTAGGATTCAAGACTACTTACTATGTTAATGCTCTATGGAGGAATTCTATTTTCAAAGATATTACATGGGAACATAAGGATTTTATTTTATATAGATATCATAATTTATTGAACCTATTTGATGTTATTTTTTGATAGAAAATAAATACAAGGGTTTATAATGTCACACAAAGAGATTTTATGACATACTTATCTAAGAATAATGTAAATATATATGATAGTTTATAATACACACAACGTTGTACCGAAGTAATCCATAATATGTTATACCATTATTACAAATCCATTAAATTTATTGTGAGAATTGGAATAACAACATTTTGGAAAAAATCATAGTAGTTTTAAATAAAATAAAATATATTTGTAATTAAGATCCAATTTTTTTACAAAATAAAAATTTGAGATTAAATTTTTATTTTCTCAAAAAAGGTTTTTGATTTTTTTATGACAAAATAAGAAAATAAATTTAATCGACCTCTTGAAATTTTACCTTATAAAATATGTTTTATTACCAAAATCTAAATGTTAAAATTATCTTATTTTAATGTTGTGATAATTTTCTGAAATGATGGTTTTTTTAGAGAGTAGTGAAAAATACAAAATATTATTAAAAACTATATTTTCGTATTATGAATATAAAATGAGCGAAAATTTGTTAAAATGGTTCTAAAAGTAAAATTAGTTAATTTATAATATTAATAATAATTTTTTGTTTAAATAAATTAATTTTATTTTGTAATTATATTTAGAAATATTTATACTTATGGAATTATTTTTTTTGGAAAACTGTTTTTCATCTCATTTTTAGGTTTAACATTAAATTATTTTATTCACTTATTTGATTTTAATTTTATATAATTAAATACATATTTGAAATATTAAAGAATAATAATATGTATCTAGTTTAAATTTATATTTTATCATAAATAATAGTAAAAAAAAGAAAAAAAATAATACTATGATTATGTTTAATGTAGGATTACCGAGGGTTGTTAATCCAACAAATATTGGTGATTTTTCAAGTTTAAATTATCTGAATTAAATTTTTAGTCCACATTCACAACATATAATATCCCATTATATAATATCAGTCTATTTTAATGTATTTTTATTGAGTATAAAATTATTATATTTTAATCTTTTTTGTAAATCGAATTGAGCTTCTGAGCCACTTACATATGGAAAGAAATACATTATATTCATTACACCTTATTAAGCAATATATCTCCAAAAAAACAATAAAATTAATTTAAACATTGCAATGTAATCTATTTATTGATAATATACTTCTTAAAATTTCATTCTAGTGGTCCTTAATGAAGGGATTTACGGTAGACAACCAAAGGAGAGGTAATCATTATCTTTGGACAATTAAAAATTATTTATTTTTATAACACCTATACATATATGTTATTCATAATAATTTTACAAATTATGTACCCTAAATATACTGAAATTTTCTCATTATTATTTTACAACAATCATTTACGATATTTTAAATATAATTTAATGTGAACTTATCTCTCATGAGTACTTCTGTACTACCACAATCTTGTAGTGGTACAATTTGTTTTAAATCACCATATTTCATGGAGGGCTATCATGATTAGTTTAATGTTTTCATACAATTTTAATACCATAATAATAATATTTTATTTATAATATCATATCTAACTTCTTACATTCTCATATTTTGGAAGATAATGGCGTTTCTCGTGAGTACAGGTGGACTCACTCCTCCACGAGATGATCTAATTAATATTCTTTCATTTCTAATTTAATTTCAATGTAATAAATATTATTTGGAGTTAAATAAATATTATTTGTGATATTTTGTTATTTAATGATAATATAATATTTATCCTTGTTCACATTTTTTCATTAGAAAATGAAAATAGTCATCATGTGTACATATGACCTACCATCACGAGGAATTGTGAAAATCACATTTCTATTTAATCATTTTATTTATGATTATAAATATATATATAAATAATGAATATATGTTGTTTTTATATCATCGATATAAAAATATATATGATGGAACAATTTTAATGGTACAGGAACCAGAATTGCAGAACTGTGACTTCCATGAAAATCAAAATAGTTAAAACCTAGAAATGATGGTTGTAATAATGAATTATTATTAAATATGTTTGGAACTATTTTAAGGGGATAATTTATGATATTACATTTAAGTACATATTTTGGTATATATATGTAATAAATTTAATTTAATTTTATATTATGTTAGATCCCATTTAATTAAATTTAATCATTATGTAATGGATTTATGTTTCAATCACATTCTAATTAGAATTATTAATGCTTGAATTTACATTGAGGGAAATTATATGATTATTATATGATAAAACATTTTCAATTTATTTACGTTGACTTATACATTAAATTTATATTTAATAGTACCATTTTCTTCTATTTGTTAATTAATTTATTTAGGAAAATAATTTTATGGAAAATAAAATTATTTCCACTTTGGTTGGGAATATATTTCTTCTGTGTCCATGTTTTATTTAGTATTTTTCATAACTGATTTAAATTTTTTCAAATGATTGATTAAAGTAATTTTTTCCCAAAATTATCATTCTATTAAAAAAATATAATGCAATTTTATTTTTATATTTTGAATGAGTAATATTATTATTTTTTTATTAAAAATGTGAAATGAATCCTTGTTAAAACATAAATGTCATTATTATATCTTCCCCCCATCATACCCAATGAATTACTTTAAGATTATTTTTCAATTTGAAATGGTTACATTCAAAGGTAAATTTTTCTTAATTTTGTTTTTGAAATATTGAATATAATAAAATGATTTCAAGATTAAAAGGTTATTATCCTCATGAAATGTTATTGTGATCATTAAAATTCATTCATTATCAAGGATAAAATAAATTTATATTAATAATTCATTGTCGAGGATATGATCTAATTATACCATCCTTATTCATTATCTATGTTTTTTTTAAGATTATTATTATGGTATGTTTAAAATATTTTAAATTTCAAGGGTCTAGGATATTTTATTACGATGAATGTTTTTTATTTTCTATAATACATTTAAATTTAGTATAATAATTTTATCGATGTGCCCGGAATTATATATCCCTCAAAAAAATGGGTAGATATTTGTTTTATTTAAGATTAAAGGCTACCATATAGGTTATCCCAAACAAGGAAGAGGGTATTTAAGAGGCTATCCCCAGATCAAAATATGGTTTAAGGGTGGATATACCATGATATAAAAAATTACACATGTTGTTATTCCAAGACAATCATTCTCGAAATTTATTTGGTGGGTACCCCTGACATGAGATTCATTTTATTGTGGTTATAAAAAACCGTATTCCACTATTTTAAGATATTATCATATGATAATTTTATGTTCTCATGTATAATTTTTTTCTTGTCATTGTGATTCATGTGTTATAAACCACAATTATTTATTCCATGATTCATATTTGTTATCTTTATACTGATAATAATATTTTTTAAAATGATACCCTAATGTTATCATACCATTATTCTCATTTCATTTCTAAATGATAATTGATATCTCCCTTTTTTTACTCTTACTTGTCATATTACCACACCTGTTAAGTTGTTTTAATTTCTATTGTATAGGAGGAATGGTTTAATGTATGATGGTTCTAAAAAGGGAAATAATTTTATTTTTCTAAGATGGAGATGAATTATATCTCTTATGTTCCATTTTCTTTATGATTATATGTTTCCAAATACATTAAAACATCATGGTTCTATCATGGGTCATAATATTTGGTAATACATATTCATATAACAAGATTAAGATTTATTAATGAAAATTATTTGTCTCTATAATAAATAAATAAATGACCAAGTTGTGGTCATTGTATTTACTTAATGTTGATAATGAATCCACATATTAGCGACTTGATCCATATCCTATGGTGGGATTTAATATTTCTATTGTCTCTAATGGATACGAAATTCAAACTATCAATTTTAATCAACTGGTGGATGGTAAATTTTACTGTTTAATAGTTTGAGTGATTTGTTAAAACTAGTAAAACATTTGTTGATGTATGAAATAAGGTAAAATTATTTCATCAACAATATTGAATATTTACTTAAAATTTTCACATTTATAGCATCAATGTGTTTATTTATAACCTGAGAAATAATATATCATTTGTAATGAAAGTATTTACAGATTTAGATTAATATATACCTTATTATAATGTTAATCAAATATACCCTCTAAAATACCCCTAAAATATTGAATTCAAATTGAAAAATCTATTTATAACAATATTCACATTGAGAAATAAATTCACATATAAATTCCATTTACCACGAATCTCAGGTGTCAAAATTCAAATCATAAATATATTTTTTATAGTAGAATTTTTTAATATTTATAACTTTTTTTAATAGCAAGGATTAATTCCATTCTAATTCAACTATACAAATAATAGTTAAATAATTGACATAAAATAATTTATTTCCATAAATAATATTATTTAAATGATGTAATAATTTTAGCAAGATGGTCATGGAAATGAAAAATTGTACACATAGGATTAAATATCCATGTCTTTCTTATGAAATTGTTATTATATGAAAATACATGTGACTCTTGCGGAATACACTATCCTTAGAGTATTATGTGACTATAGTATCCATTTGAATTCATATAATGTTTTTATATAAATAAAAAATTTTAGTTAAATAAAATTTTAATATATTATAAAACATTAATTAACTTCTCACCAACACCATTAAAAATTAAAACAATTTTAAATAATTCTATAAATTATATCTAAAAAATCCAAAAAAATGATTAATTTTCTTCCTAATTTACTATTCTACTAACAATATAATTATCGTTGTGTTTTTTCAACCAAAAAATAATTTTTCCCCAAACCTACAATGGTGTTTAACTAGTCTAAAAAATTCCTCATTTAATTTTAATGTGTGTTAATAAATAAATCAAAACTAAAACTACTTCCATATTATATGTATAGAAAATTCCATTAAATAAAATAATAAAACCCATTATAAGACATTCTCTACATAATTATAATATTTAGGCATCAAAAGGATAATATGACATAGGAATCCTGATCATTTCATCAATGTGTCTATATCATTAATTTTGGAAACAAATTATACTATTAATCTGGAAACTTATAAATGGTAAATTATAAAGAAAACTATACTACCGTATTATATTCTAAAACACATCACAGAATTGTGAAATATAGTTTAAATTTAACTATAAAACTAGAAAAATATTAATAAATATTCCACTGAAGACAAATCCACAATCATAAATGCATTTAAAACATGCCATGATGTTTTTACAAAATATTCATATTGAATACATATTTAGTGAATAAATTAATCATGTTGATATTATAATACAATCATGTGATGAAATATTGAAACATAATTCACCATCAACCGACATCATTGAATATTATACGATCACATACAAACATTCATTCTTTATACCACACCAAATAATGTCATTACTAAAATAGACACTATATATATGAGAGAAATAAAAAAATCCAATACTTACCATTATCAAAATAAATAATTAATAAGTTTTAAAGAATCATATCATAACATTAATAATACGATAACTAAAAATTATCATACATAATTGAAAAATTATTTTATACATTTATATGTTTCCAAAATCATCAATAGATTAGTGTTTGATTCCCCCCACCACAAATAATAAATCATAAGATTTTTATAAAAAAAATTAAGGTTGAATAATATTTTAATAAAACATTTTTCCTAGAAAAAACACTTGACGAATAAAAAAATTAATATATCCACATAAAATAATTATTTTTCAACAAAATATTTTCATATTAAAAAATCATTTACCAAATTGAAAAAGATAAAAACTTATTAAAATAAAAAAATTATCAAAAATGTCTTCATATAATATCATATCAATATTCATGAATTAAATAAATCCTTCCCCCAAACTCGTATAAACAGTAAGTATAGTAAGTGGTATATTGAAAAAATTAGAGATTATATTTCTGTACAATGTAATAATTAATAGTAAATGATATAAAAGTTGGATAAAGGTCACATATTAATATAATTCATGTTATTAAATGTTTTAAAGGTACTGAATTCTTGATGGTGTAGATTATTAAAATAATCACGTATATTCATATCAACCATTTAATTACTTCATCTTTACTTCTTATATGAAATATATTATTTTTTTGGTTATTATTTATTCCATAAAATAAAAAAATCCAATATTTTATAATCAAATAAGTCCATGAACACATTTCAATTATTCAATGAAATATACCTTTAATTTCACTTCCTTATAGTCATCTACGCATGAATCAAAATGATTATATGTGCACCACAATTTTTTTATTAAAATGATACCCAACTGACCATTCCCCCACCATCGTCAAACTAAAAATTAATGAATAATGATATCACCATATTTAAATCTATTTTAAAAATCTATTAAAAAATGAAACATCATTTGGTTAATCATACAAATTTTAAAAGGAGGAAACATTTTATTTTTTTAATCATCACACTATTGGAGAATCTAAAATCAATGATGTCCCATAACCAATAAGAACAACCTTAATCATTTATCTGTTGTATGAAATGATAATAGTTTATTAGAGACCTAAATCATCAAATTTATGATTAATGATCACCTGTACATATTGATTACCATAATAAAATTGATATAGAACCATATATAATAATTAAATAAAGAAAATAATGAATTATAAGACCAAAATTTATACATTATAATGATAAAAACCTTTAGCAGTTGAATAAATTTTTTTTATATTAATGTGACAGAGCTTAGAAAACATAAAATCACATATATACCACAATAAAAACATTACAATTGATGAATTATTGAAACAAAAGATATTTCTAGAAATTAAAGAACCTATACCGACAGAAGAGTAACATGATCTTTTGAATAGTAACATGACCATTAGTAATAATAATCTATACTATAGAGTAGCAACATAACATTTTAAAATAAAAATATAATTTTTGTATCTTATGAATAAAAATATTATATATTTATGACAGGGGATACATAAACAAATTTTTTTAAATGATAAATTATGTGTTGGTATTTTTTTTAATTCATAAATATACTACTACAATTTAATAATTTTCTTAATAAATTTAAAAAATATATATTTTCATAAAATATAATCATAAATTCCTAATTTTACTCTCGTTATTACCAAATAATTGTTTTTTACCATAATTAATTTTCCAAAGTGTTAGAAAATTAGTTTTAATTTTAAAATCTGATTTTCATAGTAAATAGTTCTTTTAATTAAATTTAATTTCCTTGATTCAGAAATTATTTTCATAAAATTGACTTCTTTTTTGAAATATAATCATCTATATATCCTTAGGTTTGTTTTTAGAATTTATTCTAAAGTATTTGAATTTTGGTGAATTACAAAATATGATAATTTATGATATAT
Source organism: Viscum album (assembly GCA_963277665.1). NCBI lineage: Eukaryota > Viridiplantae > Streptophyta > Magnoliopsida > Santalales > Viscaceae > Viscum > Viscum album. The sequence continues at coordinate 491,998,696 of OY728122.1, forward strand.
GCTAAATATCTGAATTATAGAGTCATATATGATTTATAGATGATGAAAGAAAAAATATAGAACAATACTTAATTAGTTTAATATGTTTTTTGATTAATATAAAAATATTCATAGTATTGATCCAAAAGTAATAAACTAATGTATATCATAATGATAAAACACCCCTCTCCTCCACTCTAAATACCACCCCTTAACACCTCTTTTCCTCGAAACTATAAATATTTAATCCTTTTCCAAATCCTATCAAGTATCTTTAAAAGACCCTATAACACTTCCAGGACCCATTTTTCTCATAAAAAAAATCATTTTCTATAAATAGGATCTCTAGGAGGATAGATTTAAGAGGTAAAATCCTATTTCTTTTTTAATTTCTTTTTAACATCTATTTAATAAATTATTATCTCCAATCCACCTCTACCAAAATGTTTATAATATATCAGAAATATTATATATGTTATAATGATATCATGTTAATGGATGTTACCGCATCAAACAAATTTTTTATCCCTTTTATTTGAAAATTAAAATCACTTTACGCGATGTCTCAATTTACGAACATGAGGGATGATGCATTTTAATATTCATTTAACATCTACAGCTTTGTTCAAAAACCCACTATATTTATTTTTATGTATTGTAAAATATATTTTATAACCCTTTTTATTTTCTATAACTAAAATATTTTTAAAATACTAAATGATTAAACAAATCATGTTTGTTTTGATCAAAAATCTCATAAATTAACCCAAATAATTATTATTAACATTTTATCTAATGTGTTGTTTTCATTGCATTAAAACAAATAATATATCTAACCATTGAATCCTATGTATATTAATTAATAACATATATTTTCAATTCAATATAATTATACAAATTCTACAGAATATGACATACACATATTCAATTAAGCTAATCAGGAAAACCAAAAAAACAAAAAATACCAAACAATGAAAATAAACGATATAAATCATCTAAATAACCATATATGAGCTTAATAAAACAATAATTAATCAAATTCATCTACAAAAGTTTCAATTATTTTTAATTAACATATTTAATTTGATTATCCTGGATATTAATATGATGAAATAATTCAGACATAAGGTAAGGGGAATTCTCTAACCTAAGTCAATTTTCCTGGGGTTTCCCTCTTTTACCCCTCTTTTAGTATGAATATTCTAGTAATTTTCTATTACTATCCTCAATTAATATTTTCTAGAACATATATGTGAATGATATGTTTTATGAAAAATCCATGTATTTTTTCAAAAGAAGTCATCTTTTTAAAAACACATCTTTTACTTCTCACTAGGGTGTTTCTTCTTCACTAAAAATTGATGATCCATACAACAAGTTTATTGTTCCTAATTTATTTTGGGAACCCCAAATATTATTAATGAATATATGATTTATAAAATTAAAACCCATTTCTTTACATGGTTTATTTAATGGACAATATTGTTATATGTTCTATGTTTTATGCTCGATAATATAAATTTTATGATGTAATGGGTGCTACTAGAATTATATAACTCATATGAATGATATGATGTGACAGGTACACATAAAATTATATTTTTCTATATTTCATTGTTTAATTTGATGTATCTCATGAGAAAATGTCATGTACACAATTTCTATGACCACCAATACATGATTTTTAATGCTATTGGCATTGCCACATTCCAAGACACTATTTAATTATTCATCTCAGGATTATGATCCCATAGCATTGTTATGATGAAAATGGGTATCCTCACCCAATATTATATTGATTCATGTAATTATCTATTCCTTTAATGGGATGTTCTCCCACCCCTTTCACAGATGTATATCCTCAGGTCATTACATGTACTAATGAGAACATAAGGGACACTAATAAGCTATAAATTAAGTAATGAAATAAATTTTTAAGGTTTATTTTTTAAATTTTATGTATTTTCCTAATTTGGACAGGGTACTAAACATTTGGATCTTAGTTTTATAAAACTTTTATGTTATGTATCTTTAAAATTATGTAATATCGATGAAATAAAAAATAAGGGTTTCAATAGTTAGTATCAGAGCACGATTTAGTGAATTTGGGAATTAGGATTAGTTAAACATACAGAAAACCCATATTATGATACTATGTATATGTTATCACCCAAGAATATTTGTTTTAGAGAATTATAAACAATGTTATATGAAACGATATTCCATTATAATTAATTTCTCGATGGAATAAATTATTTATTCATGACCTGATGAATATTGTTTTTTAAAACCATTTATATTATAGAAAATTGTGTGAACTAAGAGAAAGCATGAAAAAATATTTTGTGGGATAATCCACCAATTTCCAAAATGAAATATATAATGCCATGGGAGCATGGGTTAAAAATTATATTTTAATTATTCCCCATATGTCACATGTAATGAACAATAATCTAATAAATTTGGAACATCCGCCTTCACCTATGAGGGATAAATTAGTTATCAATGTTTTATGTGGAAATAAACACCAATGATTAGTGGATCTTATGATCCACTAGTCTTGGAATAGTGTGTCAACTACATCGAGATGTTCATTTTTTTGTATCTCTATTCTAGTATGGATAAGATGACTATGTCAGTTTACTGTTTATATAGAGAGGGTGATCAATGGTGGGATTTTATTAAGTACAATAAAAAAATGGATGAAAATGAAGAGATGAAGATGGTAGACTGTGATATAATGATTATTAAAAATTGTTTCTCTCAAAACATTATACTAATATAGATAGATAATTAATAGAACTAATGAAAATGGATGTTGAATCTGTCAAGAACTATGAATAAAATTTCAAAAGGAATGCATGTTCCTCAGTAGATTTTGATAAAAACAATGAAATAAAAATTGGTAGACTCTTTATTGGATTAAAGCTATACCTTCAAATGGATATAGAAATTTAAAACATTGGGACTTATGAAGAATTTATTCAGTGTCATATCAATATGGATATGTGGTTTGAGAATTTTACTATGTATATAGTGATAAGAAAAGAATGATGGAGTTTCAATATGGAAAATCTCGTGAAAAAGGTGGGACGAAATCTCAACCACTCACATGCCAAAATTGTTCGATGAAGAATCCTGAGAACAACCTCAACTGGATGAGGAAATTCTATAAGTGTGGGAGAGAAGGCCACTAATCCCATGAATGTCAAAGGAACATATGAAGTTGGCTAATATAGTGGAAGAAATTAGGAAACCACACATGGTCTATTGAAATAACTATATAGTGAAATGGAACAATGAAAGAGAAATCACTAAACCTCGAGACCTTGAGGGTAGTCAACTCTTCAACCACTAAATCCAATGGAAAATGGGAAGGATTATTCTATCTGCAATGAGAGAGTGTAGAACAAAAATGAATTCCAGAAAGGAAAAAATTCTAATCACTCAATAATGGGAAAATTCAAAGTTGAGTCTAGTTGTTCTCATTCCATTTTATCATTCATGTTTTCTAGAAGTATTGAATCAATTCCATGAAACATTGACGTAGTGATATCCATAAAAATAGATAGTGGTGTGGTCATTGGAACCCAAGTGATGGACACTTATCCTATTAGTGTATGTGGGAATATTATGATAGAAAATAAAAATATTTATACCTTGGAAGAATATGATGCTATAATAGGAGTGGATTGGATCTTGTTATATATTGAACTCATCAACTATTGAGAAAATGAAAAATATTTTCATATTCCTAACCATTCCCTACTCCACTAAAAAGCCAAGGAAGATCTGAAATGTCCTCTGGAGAAATCTAAAATGGATTGTGAATTGATTATATGTAGAGAATCTTACCTCACTCAAAAGGATGAGTCAAAATATTGTATCAACCAAGTGGAAATTCCATTTTGATTGAATAAAATGATATATTTTCCAAATAGTTACAAAAAATTCCCTGATATAATTATGTAAATTTCTCAATAAATCCCATACTTAGAGATAATATTATCTCAAGAAGACCCTACAGGATCGCATCAATCGAACATGAGGATTTAAAGAAGAAGACGAAATTGAATTGAAACAATGGTCTCATGATCTTTAGTATATCACAATAGATTTATCCATTTATCGTTATAAAGAAAAATTGTAGTTCAATATGTTAATTTATAAAATATCAGAAGCTCAACAAGACCGCCAAATATAACAAGAATCTTATTGCATTGATTTATGACTATTTTTATTAGCAATGATCTATTATGTACTTCTCAAAAGTGGATATTCATGCTGGATATCAGCATCTAGTGGCGAAGAAGGAACATATTCATGGGAACACCTTCAGTATAAAGATTTAGCACTATGAATGTATGGTGATCCCCATCAGACATACTAATTCTCTATAATCATCATGGATTTGATGAATAGAGACTTCAAAAATTTCCTTGACAAATTTGTGGTTGTTTGTATCAATGATATTTTAATATAATCCAATAGTACGGATTAACATGAATAACATGTAAGTCTTCTGTTAGATAAATTATGGATGGCTAATTTGTATGGAATGTTTAGAAAATGTGAGTATTGGATGGAGAAAGTTACATTCACAGTACATGTGATCATAAATGTGGGAATTTTTATTGAACCTCAAATAAATGAAATTATTTAATGGACCCGACCATCTAGTGCTATTGAAATACATAGATATCATGCATTAGAATGGTAAAATCGACATTTTGTGAGAAATTACTCATGATTTTGGAGAACCATAACTAAATTAACATGTAATTTGGTAATGTATTTTTGGATGGAATAATGTGGGGAAATAATCATAGAGTTAAAGGAGAGGTTAATAACAACACATGTGCTCAAAATTCAAACATGTGGAGAAGTAATCTGATATACATTGGTGGATGAAAAAATTAATGGGTTGTGTACTCAGAAAAAATGATAATGTGACTACCTATACCTAACAAGAGTTGATGATCCATGGGAGAACTACCTTACACATGATTTGGAGCTAGTAGCTATGACTTTTCCCATGATGATCTGGTAGCAAAAAATCTGTTTTGAGAATGGTGACATATATAACAATTAAAAGAGACTATGGTATATATTCACAAGAAATGAGATCGACATGCATTGAAGGATATTGTTCAAATTGATCAAAGAGTAAGATTAATCCATTCAATATTATCCTAGTATAGAGAACAAGATAGTAGATTCTCTTATTATAGAAGAACATGTTACTCGATCTATATTGTAGATTAAGAAAGACCATATCTTTTTTGACATGCAAAAGATATGTTTGAAAATCAAAACAATATAGAACTCATCCTAAATTTCCCATATGATTTCCCAACCATCTATACAATATAAGATTAAGGACGCACAAAGGGATGATACATATTTAGATAATACTGTTAATGTAATAACAAAAAGAAAGATGTAAGATTTACAAATCAATTATGATGCTCTGAGTTAGTTTGGAAAAATATTTTTTTGTGCCTTCATCACCAGGGATAAATAGGGATAAATTTGATAATTCACAAAGATCACATTTCTCTATTCTTCCGGGCCGCATCAGGATGTATTGTGATATTCAAGAACACTTTTTGTGGGACTACATGACGAAGGAGATTGCCGAGTAGATCTTAATAACCATGATAATTCAGAATCATAATGCAGTGATAAATAATTTCAAAACGGATTATGAAACCATTTCCCATACCCATGTGGAAATGTGAGAATTTCATGATGGGATTTTTCACTACTCTCTTGATGACAACCAAAAGAACCAATGCAAAATGGGATGTGGTGGACCAACTCACCAAGACTACCCACATTATTGGGTATCACATTTAATAGTATCTGATCATGATAATGGTTCACATCTAAATTCTACAAAAGTATCTTACATTCCTTAAATACTAAATTTAATTTCATCTCGGCCTATCACCCCCAAAGTGAGGGCCAATATGAATATAATATATATTTACTCGAAAGAATTCTAAGATAGTAATCTATGTAATTCCATGAAGGATGGGATCATCATATTCCATTGTTTGAGTTATCATACAATAATATCTAACAACCTAGTATTCAGATGGCTCCATAAGAAGCTCTGTATGGAGTGAGATGTAGAAATACAACCTGTTTGGAGGAAATGGGGGAATGAAAGCTACATGGAACTGATATTATTAAAAAATGATATATTAATTTCAAGACATCCAGTAACATAACAAATATGATCAGAGTTGGAAAAAGAGTTACACCAAAAACTATTGAAGTGAATTGTATTCTGATGTGGGAGATATAGTCTTCCTCCAAATATCACCATGGAAGAGAGTCGCATGGTTTGGAAATAAGGAGTGACATAACAAAAAGTACAATGGACCCATTTATAACCTTGATATAATATGTTCAATGGCCTATCGACTTTCACATTCACAATGTATGTCTAAATTTCATGTTGTCTACCCTGTATCTCTACTAAAAAATTACATACTAGATACCTCACATGTAATAAACCCAGAGGCGGTACACTATGATGATGATATCTTTAATGAGGAATAGATAGTAAAGTTTTTACTCTAGATAGATAGGTTTTCGTGAAACAATACAACCCTTATATTCAATGTGTTTTGGGGGAACCATAAGTAAGAATAAGTGGTTGGAAACTGAATGAGGTGGTGATGGAGATGTATCATCAAATGTTACTGTACAAAAGAAATTTAAGGGGAGAAATTTCAGGGGGGGAATATAATGGCCCAAAAATTTATCAATGGAATGTAACCCTTATTATAATAATTTAATATTGTATAAATCACATAAAATCACATAGAGACTATAATAAAAACTTTATAAAAGATGAATGAATCAAATAATAAGGATTTCATGAAATTAAGGAACTGATACCAATTGAATTGTAATGTGACATTTGGAATAGTAACAAGACGTTTAGGTATAGTAATATGTCTAATAAAATAGTAACTTAACCATTGAAAGTAAAAATATATTTTTGGAATCATATGAATGAATATATGATATATTAATGTAATGGAATATGAACATACATGTTTTAAAACTTATAAATTAAGTGCTTGGTATTTTTCTAAGTCATAACTATTTAATAATAATTTTATAACTAATATAATAATATAATATAAAATATATTTTCATAAAATTTATTCATAAAGTAATAATTTGTTGTCTTCTGATTATTGAATAATTTTATGACACCTTAATTAATAATTCGATTTGATAGAAAATGACTGTTAATTTTAATATCTGTATTTTTTGAGTAAAGGAGTATTCTAATTATATATTAAATACCTCATAATTAGAAAGTTAATTTCATATAATGGAGTTCATTTTATTAATTCAAGACATTAAAAAATTAATTGGTTCAATATTGGGATTTATTCTAAAATACTTGATTTTTTTAAGAATATTAAAATACGATGAATTATGATAAATGTCCAATACATGATTTATGGGTTCATATATGTTGTATGGATAATTTAGGAATATTATATATTAATATCCAAGATTAAATTAATATATTTTGTTATAATTATCAAACTAATAATTTTTTTATCCCAAATAATAATCTAATGATTATAATAATGATAAAACATTCCTCTCCTACACTATAAATACCACCTATCACCACCTATTTTCCTAAAACCTATAATTATTTTAATATTTTCCAAAATATAATCAATTATATTCCCAAGAATCACCCATATTTCCATGTTCAAATGGTTTAATAATAATAACATACCAAATTCCTAGTGAAGGTTTCCAAGGAGGGACGATTTAAGAGGTAAAATGATTTTTTTTTTCAATTTCATTTTAATTTCATTACATTTTTTATTGTCTCCCAACCTCATATATCAAAATTCTCATGATAAATACATATAATTTTGTATACATTTGTTTATTATCTTAATCTATGATTGATCATCAAACACCATTCTATCACTCTTTTATTTTAAAAAATATATCAATAGCTGTGATGTGTCAATTTTTAGACATCATCAATGATGCATTTTATTTTTCCATTTACATATACAATTATGTTCATAAAACCAACATAATGGTTTTATATTCTTTAGAATATATTTTATAACCTATTTAATTTTTTGGAAAAAATATAAAATAAATATAAATGATAAAACAAATAATGTTTCTTGTGATTGAAAACCGTTAAAATTATGTCAAACGATCATCATTAACTATTTTTCAATTATTCATCCTAATTACATTTAATTTTTTTTAAATATAACAACTAAAAAATATTTATGTCCACTAATAACATATATTTTCAATTCTATATAATTATACCCCTTCTACATAATCTTCCATACAAATATTCAATTAAACCAATCTTGAATGAAAAGAAAACAAAAACTCCCAAACGATGAAATTAAAAAATAAAAATCTTCTAAAATACCTTAGATGATATTAATAATACTATAATGAATCAAATTAATTAATAAATTTTTGTAAAATTTTTATTTAATAAATTTAATTCGATTCTCTATTAAATTAATATGAAGAATGATTTCAGACATAAGGTAGGGTCAATTCTTAATCCCAACTCTCTTTCATTGGGGTTTCACTCATTCACCCCATTTTCAGTATGAATATTATATTAATATAACACAAATATAATTATCATAATTTTCTGGGATATAAATTTTACCAATCCGATTTTATGAAAAATACAGTGAATTTTCAAAAAGAATTGTTCTTTCTAAAAAGACATATTTACATCTCAATCGATTGTATCGTATTCACTCAAAATTGATGATTCTTATACCTTTTTTGTTATTACCTAAATCTTTTGAAAACCCCAATGATTAATGATGAATTTATTTTTTATTAAATTAAATCCATTTGTATTCTTTAGTTGATTTATATCCATTATATAAATAATATTATGTTGCATGCATGATAATGTAAATATTATGACAACATGGGTGCACACTAGAATATACAATGCATGTGAATGATGTGATGTGATTGGTGAACCTAAAATTATATATTGATTTAATTAATTGGGTAATGTGATGTATATAATGAGATAAAGGGATTTATTCATGGTAGTTGAATGCTACTACTTTATGTTTCATTTTTACACATTGACACATTCCAAGACTATATTTTATGCTTCTTATCCAGATTATGTTCATATGCCTATGTTATGATAGTAATTAGTATTCTCACCCCTTGTTGTATTGATTCGAGTTCATATCTATTCCTCTAATGGGATTTTAACTGACACATTTATTTTATTTATATCCTTAGGTGATTATATGTACTTATGAGAATATAAGAGACACTATGTAGTGAGTGAATTATAAATTAAATAAATGTTTTTGTTTAATTTTCTAATTTTTTTGCATGGAAAAATTTTCCATGGACACCAAAAAATCATTTTCTTATTTGGTAATTACATTATTTTGTTTATCATTAAAATGAAGTCGTATGTATGTAAAAAAAAATTGGGATTCTATATATCTAATAATATAATATTAAAAAAATGAAACTATATCCCTTAGATATAATATTTTATGCTACAATATATAAATTAAAATTTAATATCATAATGGATTATAAGGTTTTGTAATAAAAAAAATCAATGTAGTGCAAGATATGGGAAACATAAATCTGTGGAAAATAATTTATTAAACCAAGACCATGTAATGTATAAATAGAGAAAAATATTTGTTCATGTTACATTAATGATCACCATTACCCTTTCCTTCCATCATATATTTACTGATGATATATAAGAGGAATCTAAAGGTTACCCTCCTTCATTGTGTTTTATTGGGTGGAAATAAATAGCCCATTTCATGTATGTAACCCTCCCAAATCCAATGATATGAAATTATATCAGATTTTAAATAGAAGGAAAGAAATATAGATTCATGGGAGATTTTATTTAAAAACTCAATAATTTCTATTTTATTTGGAATATTTATTTTTTTAATTAGTAATACTAGATATTCCTCATTCATGTACTTGTTGTTTTTAAAATTTTTGTGTAAATATAATGTGGGTAAAATTATTTGTAACTCTTCATCCATTAACATACCTCTTATGTATATTTATTATCCTTTTCTTAAGGATTATTTATATAGAATTATAAAAACATTAACACTTAGCATATTTCTACATAGTGAACTATAAGGATTAGTTGATTTATACTATATTAATTTATAATGTAGTTGAAATGTTATATCCATTTATTATATATAGTATATTATAATATAGAAATATACATGATTTATATTTTATTTAGGGAATATATCATTAAAAACCCCACTTAAAAAAATTCATAAATGATTTATTACATTTCAATTTATATTATACCACATTTTGTAATTTATGAATTGAAGTCCATTTCTATATCTTATAATATAAAATTTGATAGCTAAATTAATCAATACGTTTTATCAGAAAATGTGAAAAAGCTTTTAATTGTCCATCGAAAGCTCCATCAAGATAAATCTAATTACTTTTAGATATTCAATATGAGATAAAAATCAATAAACATTCATTAAACTGAATATTATCACACCAGATGAAATTAAAACAAGAAAAATTATTAAAAATTGATGAATTCAAAATTATAAGCATCATAAAGAATTTATTATACATAATCAACAATGTGGTCTTGAATTACATCAATCAGAAAACATGTATATCAATACTGATGTATATTAAAGGAATCATAATAATGAATTCAATTTCATGTAATATATTTATTTGATACATATGGTTTTCTGTGACATAGAATATATTAATCTTATATGTATATTTACTTATGTTTTCTTTATTACGTTACAAATAGACTCACTATGTTGACAAATACATCACATTTAATTAACTTTAATGGATGAGTAAATCACATTCCCCCGACCTAATAGATAAACACATCATATTTCTTATATATGTATAACTTTATATCCTTTCATTCAATCTTTATTAAGGTTACATATATCATAATCCTCATAATGATGGAAAATCCCATCTCACATAATCATTAATTGATGGCATGATCAACAACATACCTAACCACAATGGATTAGACATTCCTTAAGGCCTACTTGAGAAAAGTTTCAAGATCGAAATTTTATCCTGATAGATATTTCATAATCCTAAAGTATTGGGGAAATTAAAATTTGAAACACTCTCCCCTATTATTCTAATGACATTGTATATAACACACTATGTGATATATATAGAGGGGGGGAATCCATCATATAATGTTCATTTTGTGCCTCATGGGTATATTTTATATCCTTATGTGAAATATTACTCATGTTAACCTTAATATTTCATCATGACCTAAAATAATCAATAATGACATCATATATGGGTAATATAATGTTATAATTTTAGTTTTTAATTCATATAATATATATGAAAACAATGAAAATGGGTATAATTCATCTTTTATAAAATGATACATTATATATTTCTAAACTCATTGAATTAATTTTGAAAAAAGACAAATGTTATTACCTCATCATATCTCCAATGATTGATCACTATATATTCCATGTGTTCACTAAACTTTTTGTGTTTTGTTAATCTCATAAATTCATTATGTAATTATCACCACATCTCTATGTGACCATATGATAAGACCCACCCACTAAATTCCATTAGATGGTTTCATCTATTATTTAATAAATGCTGAATAATTGTGTGTCTTATGAATCATAATCGTGATATTAGGATCCATGAAAAATATATTGAAACTCAATTGATTAATAACATAAAATGATATAAAGTAAATGACATAGATTTTCTATTTAATTTTTTTTTATATCCAACATCAAAATAATCATTGGAATTATTTCAATCAAAAATTTTGTTTAAATAATTTTATAAAATTGTAGAACTCTTAACATATTTCTGTTCCAATATATCATAAACCCCTTATGGATAATAATGTGATATTTAATTTAGTATTGTAACTTAATGTTAAAAATTTAAATTTCACATTAACTAAAAATCATAAAATTTCATTAATATATTAATTAATATCAACATTGAATCACAATTTGTGTAAAATATTATTTTATTTCTGAATATTTAACATATCTACATGCCTAAATACTCCCAAATGGATCTTAGAATCTATTTTATCTCTAAAATAACATTCTATGAAATAAAAACTCCTTTGTGTTTGAAAATAACGTTTATTTCATTTAGTGCGAATCATTAAAAAACTAATTTATTGATATATCACTTGGTATTATATGTGTTTGGGTCAATTTTATTAATATAATATAATTCCTTAACATACCCTACTAATGGTTGGAATGAATTCCTCATATTTTAACAAACATCTAGACCAACAATTTTTAAGAGAAATTTTTTTATTCATTATCATATCTCATAGAATTTATTCATTTTAATCATAAACCATGTCTATTATAAATAACATAATATATTATTTAAATAAAAACAACATTGATGATAAATGGAAAATATTCCTAAAATAAAATGTTTCAACTATATTTTTCTAAAAAAAACCTCTATCAATTCACTCCCCAATTGTAATCTATAGTATAATTACAAATCTTAAAGATAAATATTTATTATGATATACCTTTCAAAATCAATGAATTTTTTCTATATCACTAATACCTCACATGAACATTAAAGGGGTTCACATGCTCTTTTAGGTGTCTTGGATTATTTCATCATATGTACTCAATATACTACTTACCAAATTTCAATTGAGGAATGAATAAACTTGAATATGATTGGGTATGTAGGGATATACTCAACAATGAGATAGGTAAATCAATTTCGATATCTTTTTTCAATTTAAACATTTCAATCCATTTATTTTTTACCTCTCTCACTATTAGGTGAGTTATTTTCTTGTTATATATTATCTCATTTAGAATTTCATAAAACACATCCATAATAACACACAAAACATGGATATTTATTTACATGCTTCCATACACAATAAGACTATATAATCCTTTATGTAATTTAAAAAAACACATGACCACCCAATCCCCTTGATGTAAACATATGAGATATATTTATAAGACTGCATCCATTATCATGCATTGAACATTAATTTATTTATAGGTTATTTGGAATCAAACACCCTTATAGTTTATAGATTTTTATTTAAACAACATTACAACAATTTACATTATTGTTTCTTCATAATTATTATTATTCAAATTTTCTTACATTCACAACAGTATGCTTGAAATTTTCCTTCTTATATATAAACAATATTTATCAGTCATATATCTCTTAAAAAAATAAATATGAGTGAAGAAACTTCATCAAGATAATATTGGAAATAATGGAGGTGATTTTTAGCACTTATTATTCTGCATAAAATATTCATGAAATACTACAGGACATCTTCCTCTTGTTATTCAAATCATATTTCAAAACATATTCTATCTTCTAGTATCTTTTATTATTTTTCATACGCTTATTATACTACATATTATTATTATTAATATTAAATTTAGTGTGATAGAATAAATATTTTTGTCAATATTTCCTCACATAAATGTTCTATAATAATCACAGTATAAATTTTCACTTATTTTCCCTGACACTAAATGTTTTTACTCTTTATAATTCAGTACTAATTATCCTCTATAACTATTTATTCATCTTATAAATGTATATATATATATATGATTACAATCATTGAATTTTTTTCTCTATTAACCTCCTTATATTATCGGTCTTCATCGAGTACTCTTAATATTATTATTTTGTTTTAAATCAAAGAAGGCCAAAATGTATTTCGTACTAAGCGTTGAAACAGAACAACATCCCTTTTTTCCCATAAAATCAAAATATTTTAAAAGGATATCCATGAATTACTAAAATACTATAACATAGTCAGATATAAGATTTTATTTGTTAAATAATACTACTCTCAAATCCTCCTCCCATCTTCTTATAGGATCACAATTAAACTATTTATTATTCATGAATTTGTAATCACCTATATCTTGGAATGGTCTGATTCTCATATCTATTTCTATAAACTATTATAATTATGAATTTTTAAATATATAAGAAGATATTTTATTCCTTAGAAGATAATTTTAATTTTGGGATTCCTAAAAGTCCTACAAATCATAAATGCCTTAAATATTTCCTAAAATTTCATATCCATAACAAAATTTCATATGCATAACGGAACATAAGAATATGCTCCCTAAAAAACACTATTGAAGCATCAATGAACTCAAGAACATCTAATTCGCCTCCATGTTGCTAAAAAAATTATTCAAATCATGATATGTAATTATTTTAAATCATTTTACAGAGAATCTTAAAAAAAATAATTGATTGATTTTCTAATGAATCATATATTTCAACTAGATTAATCCTACACTATGGAATCAAATGACAAACTCACAGTTTTTATTTACCAATAAGATATACAAGATTCATAATAACTCATAAATAGACACATAAATGGTTTAATAAAACTCTTATATAGATCCCAACTATAATTATGAGAAATTTTTTTATTCTTATGGTTATAGATCTTTCTTACAAAAATGAGAAATTCATCCCTACATGGATCCTTATTAATGAACACCCTTATATAAATTCTCTTTAAATTTATTTTCAATCCTTGAACCCCCATTAAATTGATTCTACTTACATATGTTGGTATTTATAAATCCAAATACAAGGATTAAATTTATACTTATCCTTATTCGTCAACCACCAATCTCGGGATTCCATGATGTTTAATATATCTTCTCAGGATAATGATATTGTAACACTACCATGAAATCATTAGATTCAATATTTTATAAAAAATAGACCGTCTTATATTCCAAAAAGATTTAATGTAGGAATACATCTTATTATATTGCATTACCATGATTGGGTATATTTCATTTTTATATGATCCCTCATGGTTTTAAAAATCCTTTTATGTGTTTTTTGGGGGTCTACTATAGACTTCTGCACAGGTAGACACCATGTACCTAATTTAAATGACAGGTACATGGTGTTGGATGAATATATGGGACAAGTAGATCATGTCATGAACATGGGGATCAGGTCATGATATGGTACATGTCGAGTACCAAGGGTATACATCATGTAAGGAAAAATATATGGTTTTTAACTTGAGGAAATGGTTTTTTCCGCATAACTTATCTAGCAAGGCCTACATGTCTTGAACAAGGGTTACACATCTTGACCTGGCCCATGACTTGGTTTATGTTGTACATTTTTCAATTTCTCTATGCCTTGTTCTCCCAAACCACTTGGCTCTCGACCCTAAACTTCACCAAGGAGATTTTCAGAGGCATCTCACCCTCTAAATCAATCTGATCATCTCCATTTCAACATTGAGTATAAAATGTGCCTCTCTAGGTAAGAGTTATATTTTGTTTTTTTAATTTTATCATGTTAGTTTCTTTGACTTGCGTTATCAGATCCTTTGATCTAATTTAGTGGATCATTTTCATCTTCTCCTAGATCAGTTGTCAGATCTCATTTCAGTGTCCATTCCCCTTCATTGGTTATAGTGTGGCAGGAATTCTTCTTCGATGTATGTGGTTTTCCACTCTTGTTATAACCTTTTTTTTAAGATTTGAATCAATATTCTCATGCACTTGATTATAGGGTCTCAGTTCGTGTATTTGGGTTTCTTTCTTGGTTTTGGATACTGTTGCGGGCTTGTGTGACCTGGACTATAAGGTAGGTGGTTCCTTCACTAGCCTATGATTATCAGCCTAATCTTTATTGTTTTATAAGATGATTTATGAAATTGGAATGATTGATTGTGTGAATTGAAAATGGTTTTTTGAAGGAAAGTGGTTTTTCCCAAGATTTTGGTAAATGGATTGTGGAATGGGTTTGAATGTTTTTAAAATCCATTAAAATATGTTGCGAAAAAGAGCACACTGGTTACCATGGGTAAATAAGTGGAACGATAGCTTGATGTTATCATCCATTACTTTGAGATTATCCAGGAAGATTTTTTTGATGATTTCCTTTGTTTCTTTGGGCCATTTTACTAGGGGACCTATAGTGACTTTTGGGGGGTTTCATCATATTGTATTTCTCTTCTTCCTAGTCCTGTTTTTCTAGGATAAATTTTTATCTACTTGATTATTTTGGTATGAGTAGTCCTCTTCCTCGAAATGTATTATTCCTTGGTGTTGTGATACATGTTCTTCAGTTTTGTATTTTTTTGATTTGTTTTAGTTATCCTTGGTATGAATGTTGAAACATGTGATGGATAATATGGAAAAATATCTGGAAACTATTATACCTACCTTTTTTTTGAACCGTGTATGAATAGAAATTTTCTATGTTTTCTATAAAATTCATTTACTGCTTATCATGCCTTATTTTATTTTAAAATGACCATACATTATTTTTATATAGAGACTTGTTACAGAACAGCTGGGTGGGAACCTACTAAGCATGTTATGACACACCCTAAGCATTGCTTCATTAGTTCATTTACCTTTGTTTGTCTTCAAGTGCAAGGAATGGTAAGGTGCCATAGTGAGGATGTGAGGTTTGTCTCATCTTTGATGGGTAGCTAGTGGTGAGTTGATTGGAGTTCATCTATGTTATCATGGGAGTAGCTATTTGGATTTGATTCCATTGAAGTAGGACTTGTCCTTTGGGATTATATACTATTACAGTTGTTCTATTTCTAATGTTTTCATTACAATTTTGGCACATATATTTGTTAGTCTTCTACTCTTCCTTCATGATCTATATATATATGTTCAGTGGATGTTCAGGATGGGAGTAAATGTTACCTCATATTTTTTTGACGCCCGGGTGCTTTTCGCCAGCCTGAGGGGATCAGGAACACCTTTTGGGTATGTGATAGATCGGGCCGGGTGTTGGGTTTTAGGGAAACCCAGTTCAGTTTGTTATAGTTTGGTATCAGAGGGTTTTTGGTCCTCCTGAATCTTTTTCTTGTGACTTTTCCAAGAATGAAGATATGATTGTCGGGACTGAGGAGGTATGTTTCAATATGTGTCTTGATGTCTCATGTCATAAAAAGACTCATTTTACCATGGGATGTTTGGATATGTGTCTACAATGTTGGTGTTTTCTTTTAAAATCTCATTTTTTCATATGGGGTTTCTAGTTGAATTGTGATTTTCCCCATATTTAATCTATATTATTTTTTCGTGTGCAACATTATGCCTCTGAGGCATCTTCCACAGGAACCCCCAGAAGGTGAAGCTGATGATCAATATGGAAATCCACCAATGGATCAGAATCTTATCAACAATATCATACAAGCAATCTATGATATTGATCAGGATGTTCCATGAGTTCCAAACACAGGGGTTGATATACATCCAAGAGGTGGAGAAGAAGGAGATCGATCATGGGTGTTCATATGTTAGAAGAATCCATATTTTAAATGGATTATAGAACCTCGAGATTTGGAGGATTAGATGAATATGATATATGAAATCGTTGTCTTCCTGGAGACACATGAGAATATCAAGGTGAAGTGTGCAACATTCAAACATGAGGATTTCATCAATCGTTGGTGGGACTCTATGGTCTAGGCAGACAGACATGTGGGCTTGGATTGGAAGTGTTTAAATACATTATTATTTCAGTAGTTTTTTTTGGAGTCTCTATTGTTGGAAATATATTTGGAGTACATATCATTACAATAGGGTGAGTGTTCATTGTCGGAATACACCAACCTTTTTTTTCTGAGCTTGTTCTATTTCGTTTCGAATGTGGTAAAGAATGTCGATCTGAGGGCACAAAAGTACCTATAGAGTTTTCGACCAAACATTTGTTCATAGGTGTTCTTGTAGAAGATTTATACATATGTGGAGACAGTTGATAGATCCATGATTGTAGAGAAGAATAAGGAAGAAAAAATCAGCTTTACCACCTCTAATTTACCAATAGGTGAAAACATTAGTGGCATTCAGGGGAAAAAGATAAAGTCGATGGATTGTCACAGAATTGGTGGAGGTGGGTCTCGATAGCGATCCTCCTCTTCTCTGTTTATTTCAGTTAGCAGTGTGCCTCTAACTTCAATCAGTGTGGCCACGAAGGAAACAATAGATGTTCTTTTCTTATGCATTCCATGATGTGCAATATTTATGGACGTGTTGATCATCTACAATTTTTCTATCAAGCGATGAACATGCCTCATTATGGTCAGAGTTCGTTGGCTCCAAAGGCTACTATAGTGTAGTCGTAAGTTTCAATGACTACAGGGCTCCAACCACATGCCTCAAAAGTGAATCGTTTACATGTAGTAGATGAGTATCTAATGGATGTTGATATTGGTATGACAACAGAGAGAGGTACACTTCTTATTACATACAAAGTATAAATTTTAATTTTTTTTACTGCTGCCTCCCACCCATTTATAACTGCATGTTTTATTGATAGTAATAAACATACAATAGAATTTTTTCCCTTTTAAAAGTTTTTAGTGACAACTATTGGAATTAGGAAAGAGCATGGGTTTCGCTGTCTGTATTGTTCATTGAAAATAGTTGATATGGTGTTTGTCTGGGATTTTCTCATTCCCGATCTGGATCTTTTTGACGTCATCATTAGTATGGATTGGATTATCCTTCATTGAGCAGATGTTGATTGTTATCATCGATATGTTTTGTTTCATGCTGTTGATATGATCTCTATTGTGTTTCAGGGAGAGTGGGACCCGAGGTCAGGTCATACAAAAACGTCCATCCGAGAGGCTTACTATTTATTGGTTTCTATTTCATTTAATATTGAGGAATTTCCTTATGTTGTTTATCTTTTAATTTTTTTTCAATACATTCATGCTAATTTCCAAAATAAATTCTCTGGTCTTCCTCTAGAGAGAGAGAGGTGTAGTTTCTAATTTTCTTGGTTCCAGGTATGCAACCAATATTGATTCTTACTTATCGTATGGAACTAGCTGAGTGGAAAGATCTTAGGATTTGGTCAAATGACATGTTAGATAATGGTTTAATTTTCCCTAGTGTTTCTCCTTAGGCATACCTTGTTCTCTTTTCCATCAAATATGATGGTTCACTTCGGTTGTGTCCGGACTATCGAAAGTTGAAATGGGTACTGGTTATGAAGAAATACCCATTTCATCTTGTGGATAATTTTTTTGATTAGTTAAAGGGATAAATGTGGTTCTATAAGAATGATCACAGGTCGGTTTATCATCAACTCAAAGTCTAAGAGTCTAATATATAGAAGAGAGGCTTCATGATAATGTATGTCCATTATCAATATCTTGTGATGCATTTTGGCTAGATAACACTCATGCTATTTTTATTGCATTGATGAATCAGACATTCCATCAATATCTCCAAAAAATACAGGTTGTGTTCATGGTTAATATTCTAATTTATTCAAAATACGAGCATTAACATGAGAACCATCTGAGTTTGGTCATATAAGTTCTATGAAATAACCATTTCAATGAAATTATTTTGAAGTTTAGTATCTAGATTTGAGAAGTGAAATTATTGGTGCATAGAATTTCTAAGAATTTCTTATTAGTTTATCTAGATAAGGTAAAAGCATTTTTGTCCAAGAAGGAACCACAGAATGACTTTGAGATACTAATCTTCCTTGGACATGATAGATACTACCAGCGGTCCGTCAAGGATTTCTCTATTCCAACTTCACCTCATACTGATCTTACAATGAAGGTGGTGATATTCTCATGGGATGCAATGTGTGAGTATTATTTTGATGAACTGAAAAAACTTCTGACATCATCACATGTTATGATCCCACCTGAGCCCGGTAAGGGGTATGTGGTGTTTTGTGATGGAGCTGGCACTAGTTTGGGATGTGTGTTGATGTAGGATGATCATGTGGTATATTATAACTCCCGTCATCTCCAAATGCATGAGGAGAACTACCCCACTCAAATCTTAGAGATTTTTTTGGTGATTTATGTGCATAATTATTTGTGGAACTATCTATTTAGGGAGATGTTCATGGTGTTCTCTCATCATATAAGTTAAGCTATATCTTTTCTCAGAATGAATTGAATATTAGATAGAGATGAGGGGTGTAATACCACTAGTCATTTGACATCGACAACACCTACACCCTAGGGAAATGGAATGTTGTTGTGGATGCTCTAAGGAAGAAGATACCATTATAGGATTTTCAAGAATCGAAGGAGTAGTGGAATATTATAGGTATTTTATCTCAGTTTTACTTGGATACTCAAGAGGAAGCTTCAAGTATGATTTGACCAATGATTAGTAATCATCATCTATCCTGAAATCTATTTTGTAGTTTTAGTATAAGGATAATGATATTCAAAAGATGTGGGAAAACTTTTATGATGTGGAGACAATTCCTGGTTGGTATATTTCTTCAGATGGAATACATTACCTCAGAATGGGATTTTTCATTGCATCATTTGTGAGGTGTTAAGTCTTGTTTGATTTTCATGGCTCTTCATGGTCCATTCATCCAACTACTATAAAGATGTATTATAATATCATAAGGTGGTTCTTGTGGCCATGTATGATGTGTTACATTGACAAATATGTGTCAAACTGTTACACATGACAATAGATAAAGGAAGAGTGCTTCAAATCTTCAAATTTGCTTCATCCTCATGTGGTACTTGTTTGGAAATGGGACGATGTGTCCATGGATTTTTTATTGCATTTCCTTGGACACCCTGAGGGGAAAATACTATCTGGGAGGTTGTTCATCGGTTGAAGAAGTCTTCTCATTTCATTCCAATAAAAGACACCGCAACAGTTGAAGACTGGGTTAACATGTATGTGCAGGAGATTGTGATGTTGCATGGGATTCCATCTACCGTTGTTTCGGATTGGTATTCTCAGTTTACCTCAATGATCTGGAGGATTCTTCAAGAGTCAATGGGTACTGAGGTCAAGTTGAGATAAAAATACCATCCAAATACATATGTCCAAGTGGAGTCTGTGATTCAGATCGTAGAAGATATGCTACATGCTTGTGTTTTTCAATTCAGTGGAACGTGGGATAGCCATCTAGGACTAGTTGAGTTTTTTACAACAACAGCTATTAGTCATCGATTAGAATGGCTCCCATTGAGATGTTTTATGGTCACCTGTGATGTTCTCCTCTTTTTTGCGTGGTGGTGGTAGAAGTATCATTGGTTGGTCCAAGTCTTGTTTAGGAGATGTCGATAAAGATTCAGGAGGTGCGACAGTGTCTGGGTACAGCCCAGATCCAACAGAAATCATATGCAGATCGGTGGTGTCATCCTCTAGAGTTTTTCATTGGTGAATAGGATTTCTTAAAAGCTATTCCATGGTTGGGTCAACATAGACTAAGAAAGCAGGGAATACTAGCTCCGATATATGTTGCACCTTTAGAGATCACTAAATGGATCAGAAAGGTTGCTTCTTAGTCCGCATTACTGATTCAGTTGATGGGAATTCGTGATTTTTTCAATATATCCCAGCTCAAGAAGTATTTTTTTGATCCCACTAACATTCTTATTTGGGATGAAATTGTAGTAGAGTTGGATCCTTCTATTCTGGGTAAACCAGTTGAGTTGTAGACTCTCAAAAAAAAGACCTGTGTTGGATATCAATTTTTTTTGTCAGTGTTTTATGGAAACAAGGAATAGATTCTCATGTGACTTGGGAATGAAATTCATTGGGGAGGGAGCAGTTTCCTCATCTTTTTCCGGGGACTAAATTTTCCACATGAAATCCTAGGTATGAAAACCATTTATGGTTGGGGGTCTATAACATCCATTTACCTTGACAGGATAAGTTTCCTTTCTCTAAGTTCCCTTCAAATTTGATAAATCATATTATTTTTTAGGATTACTACAGACTGATGAGTAGGTACACGTGGTGTACCTAATGTACATGATGTGTAATTGGTTTTGGTTATTTTTCACAAATAGGGGGATCACATCGTGAACTGGGAGATCATGTCTTGAGTTGGTACAAGTTGTGAACCTGAGTTACACGTCGTGTAGGGGAAAAATTTCTGGTTTTCAACAATAGGAGATGGGTTTTTCAGTGTAACATATCTAGTGAAGTCTACGCATCATGAAAATGGGTAACGTCGTGACCTAGATTGCAGCCAGGTTTATGTAATGCATTGTTCTATTTCATTTGGACTTGTTCTCTTGAGCCTCTAGAATCTCGAGACTGAACCTCTCCAAGGTGATTTTCAGAGGCGTCTCACATTCCTGATCAATCTGATCGGAAATATTTCATAATTTCTTCTACAATGCCTCTATCATTGTAAGGGTTCTTTCTAGTTCTTTTTTGTCATGGTTCAAGGCTTGCACCCTTGCCTTGCATTATCATATCTATTGGTCTTAGTTGGTTGATTTTTATCATCATTTTCTTGATCTATTTTGATATCATGATTGGGAGGCCATTCAACTTCATTGGTTGGGGTGAGCCACGTGTTCTTATTTTGTGTTATGTGGGTTTACCCTCTTCCACCAACCTTTTGTGTGTATATTTTTATCAATCTTATCATGGATTGGATTCTAGGGTCTTTATTGGGGCTTTTGGGTTTCGTTTTGGTTTCGGATCCCATTGCACGCGTGTGCGACCCAGACCTTGAGGTAGGTGGTTTTGTCTCAAGCCTATGATAATGATCCAAATTGATATTTCTTTATAAACTTATTTTTGAAACAGGACTGATTGTTTGTGTGTGTTGAAATTGGGTTTTGATGAAAAACAGTTTTTCCTTGGCTTTGGATAAATGGATTTTGTAATGGTTTTGAATGGTTTTCAAAGGGATTGAAATTGAATTGTGTAAAAGTGAATATGTGTTACCTTGCGTACTTAATTTGAATGTTTGATTGATGTTATCATCTATTTCATTGTGATTATCAAGGAGGGTTTTCATGTGGCATTCAACTGTTTCATAGGCCCATAATTCTAGGGGATTTATAGTGACTTTTGGGGGGTTTACTCATAAGATATTCCAACGATTCCAAGGCCTGTTGTACTAGGATCAATTTTTTGGCACTTGATTATTTTGGTACGAGCATTCTTCTACCTAAACATGTAATATTTCTTGGTGTTGTGATATATGTGTTTCTGTTTTGTATTTCTTAACATTCTGTGTTATCCATGATATGCTTGCTGATACTTGTGAATGATTATATGAAAAATTTTCTTGACCCTTTTATACATTCTTTTGTTTAGCACTTTGGGAAAATAGAAATTTACCATGTTTTTTATAAAAAAACATTACTACTTATCATGACATTTTTTATATTAAAATGATCTAACAAGATTGTTATATAGAGCCTTGTTATAGATCACCTTGGTGGGATCCTACTGATCCTGTTACCTCACACCCTATGCACTGCTATGGTGGTACATAGGCCTTTGTTTATATTATAGTGTAGTGAATGGAAAGGCACCACAGTAAGATGATGAGGTTCATGCTAGCAGGCTTGGGTAGCTGGTGGTGAGATTATAGGACTTTATCCATTCCATCATTGTAGTAGTAGTTTATATTTGATTCCATTGTAGTCAGACTTGTCTTTGGTGTTTTAGCTACTGTTACAGTTGTTCTATTCAGGATGATTTCCTTATAGTTTTGGTTGATATATTTGTTATTCTACCACTTCTCCTTATATATATATTGTGTGGTTGTTCAGGTTCGGTGAAATTATTCACTCAGGTTTTTTGTTCGATGCCCAGGTTCTTTTCACCAACTCATGGGGATTGATAATGCACTTTGGGTGTGTGGAGGATCGGGTTGGGAGTTCAGTTTCTGGGAATCCTGGGTCATTTCATTAATGTTTGGTATTAGATGGTGGACTATTCTCATGATTATTTTTCTTGGTACATTGGTTATAATGGAGATAAGATTTTCAGGACTTTGGAGGCATTTTTCGATAGGTTCTTGGCTAGCTCTTGTCGTAACAAGACTCAAGTTACCATGGGATGTTAGGATATGTTTCTTTAGTGTTGGATTTGGATTTTAAAATATCAGTTTTTATTAAAGAATTTATAGTTGAATTGAGACTTTCTTTATGTACAATCGTTCTTATATTTCTGTGTGCAATAATATGCCTCTGAGATGTCTTCCACAGGTTCCTCAGGAGGGTGTAGCTGATGCTTCTCAAGAAAATCCACCTACAGGTCAGTATCTTATTGAGACTCATATATGAGCAGTCTCTGATGTTGATTAGGATGTTATGTAAGTTCATAACACAGTGGATGAGGTACATCAAGGAGCTAGAGGAGAAAAATATGGATTGCGGGAGATCTTGCATGAAAAGCCACTATCTTTTCAAGGGATGAATAAACCTCAAGAGGAAGAGGATTAGATGGAAAGGATCGATCAAATATTTTACTACTTAGATACAACTAAGAATATTAGGGTGAAGTGTGCAGCATTCAGACTTGAGGGTTTTGGCATGCATTTGTGGGAATCTCTTGACTAGGAAGATAGACTTGTGGCTTGGATTGGAAGTGTTTCAAACCTGGTTCTTTTAGTAGTTTTGTCTCGAGTCTCCGATGTTGTAAATATATCATGAGTTTCTGTCAATACAGCATGGAGAGAATTCGGTGTCGTCATACACCAACATTTTTTTAGGGCTTGTTCTTTTTTCTCCTAACACGGTGAACAATGATGAGATAAAGGCGCAAATGTACCTATACGGTTTGCGCCCGGAAATTCAATCACAGAAGTTCATTTTGAAGACTTCTACCTATGTGGATATGGTAGAAAGTGAAATGATGGAAGAGATGTACATGGAAGGTGAATTCAGATTTACCACCTCATCCTTTCCAATATGTGATGGCTTTATTGGTTTGCATGGGAAGAAGATAAAGTGACAAGACCATCACAAATGTTGTGGAGGTGTGTCTCAATAGAGAACCTCCTCTGCACCGTCTTTTAAAGCTAGCAGTGTGACTTTGTCTTGCTATCGATGTGGTAAGGGAGGGAACACTAGAAGTTATTGTCTTATGCATGCAAAGATAAGAAATATCTATGGATGTGTTGTTCATATGCAGTGTTTGTGTCATGTTTTGATTACGCCTCATTATAGTTAGGTTTCGACATTTCCAATGGTGACTACGGTGTATTCAAAAGCATCAAAGACTACATGGCTCTAGCCACATGCCTTATGAGTGAATAATTTACATGAAATAGATTAGTGTCTAATGGATGTTGATGTCTGAGAATAGTGAGAGGTATACTCCTTATTGTGGCTTTAGTGGAAATTTCATTATTGGATACTGGTTCTTCCCAATAGTTTATATCTGCAAATTTTTTGATAATCTTAAACATACAATGGATCATATTCCCTTTGCAATGGGGTTAGAGACACCTCTTAAAAAGAGGAAAGGCAGGGGTTTAAATGTCCTACTTGTCCACTGACGATATTTGATACGGAGTTTGTCTTGGTTTTCATCATTCTTGATATGGATCTTTTTGACATCATCATCAATATGGACTGGATTGTCTCTCATCGAGCTGAGGTTGATTGTTATCATGGGTGTGTTTTGTTTCTTAATGCTGACGTGATCTCTCATGTGTTTCAAGGAGAGTGTCACATGTGGTCCGTTCATGCATGACCTTCCCACCCAGACCTCCTAAAAGCATTTCATAATAATGTATCATTTCAGGACTTCCCAAGAGTTCCTATCCTCTCTTCTTAGAAAAGGCCCCCACCTATACTACCTTATTGACACCATCAAATCCATTTGGATCAACCAAACTCTGAAAAAATACTCTCTAAACATCCCTATCTTACTCCTAGAATCCTCACATTGGGTATAAGTCTTCCCAAGGAAGCCTTTCGCTCAAATCCAAAAGAGTTACCCGATTTTAAGGTAATGTCTTCTCTTATGTTCTTTTGTTTTATTTTCCTTCTCCAAAACCCTAAAATCTTTTTATTACTTTATTTTGAAGTGAAAACAGTATCTAAAATATACAAGGATGTTTTTATGATAAATATTTGATTTACACTTACACAAACCTCCTTCTAATGGTTAAAGAACATACTGTTTCTGTGGGTGCTGAAATACTGCCTCACGAAATGATGATTGTTCAATATTTTTTTAACACCTCTCATGGTGGAAATTAAGATACCACTATATTTATTTATGATATATATTATGTTTATGTTTTCCTTATGCTTTTTTATTTTTCATTTATGTCATTCCTTTATGATTTCATTTATGGGTAATCGCGATAATTTCATTTTAGGAAGTGCGGACTACCACCCCCTCAAAGGGATTTGAATCGTTAATGCCATATATGGGACATATAAAGGATGGAGTAAATGATATAATATATGATATTATACTGTAATTATAATACAGCTTTATATTATTATGATTTCATTCCATTAAATATGAAATAGAAATGAAAGTAGCGTTCATGCATACGTACAGCTTACCGTCTCCATGAACATCGCATTTCATTTCTTACCTCTAAATGTTATGTAATATTATGAATGAATGTATATACTGGATATATATGATATATATGATATCTACATCATGAATATAATTCTGAATACAATGGATATTTTACCACATGAACAACTTGTAATTATAAGATGTTTATTTTTGACTCAAGTACCAATGATCAACAAAACGACAGTTATTGACATAAATAATTACATAATGTTCATAACATGGTAATAAGTGATATAAAAGGAATAATAAACTTGAAAAAGGATCTTAAGAAATTATAATATAACTGTAGTTTATTATTCAGGAGGTTAAAGAACGGTCGAGTCAAGTCAGACACGAGGTAAGGGAACTTCTTAACCCAATTTCAGTTATTTGGGTTAATCTCCTACAATAAAATTATGCCATAATATTATTATGTCCTATATTGTATTTGTACTATATTTATGTGTACTTATAGTGAATACACATAATAGATCTATTTTATTTTAAAAAATGATCTTTGTAAGGGACATCGTCTCAATCTCCTTTCATTGAAGCATATTTTGTTTTATACACAAATTTCTTTTATACGGTGTTTAACCCCCTTTTACTTTTAGGTTTATTCAAAAGGAATCTTATTTATATGAAGTATTTATTAAATGAAAAAAGGGAATGTTTTTTTGTAATACATATGCGGTGACAATGACTTCTCCACCGATGTGACAATTATTTGAGTTCAGCTTCCTCTACAAGCCATAAAATTTTTTAAATGACAAATAAATACCATGTTTTAATTTTATTTTATTTTGGTATTGAAAATGGTTTCGATAATGTTTATATTATATCAATGTGCTCTATTGATATCTTGTGATTGAAATGTGGAAATTTTCTGTTTCCTTTATGCATGTTTTATTTGATACGATCATGTTATGGTTTATGATATGTTTAAACCTATTCATATGAGGAATGCATTGGACTTAATAAGTGATGGGTGGAGCCCGCTATAGATCCTCGATGCATCGGTAGGTCACATTAGAAAAACAAGTGTCTTGGCATGAGGCTTTGACAAAATATTATTTGTAGTCTTTGCACGAGGCCTTGGATACGTGTTTATGATAATCTGGCATTATGCATTCCATCATTATGAAAGTGGTTATTGATATTGCATGTGATTATTAGGCTAGTAGAATATCCATGTGAATAAAAAATTGGCGTTATTTCATTTTATTGTTTCCATATTATGCTGAAGTTAATGTTTAAAATGATTTTTTTAGTTATACATTGCCTTAAATATTAATGTTTATTTATGAAATCTTCTTCTATATTGTCATCCCTACTGAGCATCTGAGGTCACCCCTTCCAATGTTTTAATTTTTCCAGGATGTGAAGAAATATATTATGAATTACCTGTAGGGATAATATGAGGGGATATGAATACAATATGTTGTTGTAGTTTTGTTTTACTTTTTGATTAAATGTAAGAATTCTAAATGAATATAGTGTTTCCAAGGCTATTAAACTAATCGTTCTTTAAATAATTGATCTTTTGTGATCAGGACAATGTTACGCAATAATGCACCGACTCTGGGTAACAGGGGTCGGGGTGTTACAGTTGGTATCAGAGGTAGTTTAGTACTAACCTAGGAAGTTATATTTAGATAAACTCTAATTAGAGAACATAGCCCTAATATTCATTGACGATTAGTATAGAAGAACTTATTAGAATTTTGGTATTGTTGATATTTTGTGATTTTTCCAAGCAATACATATATGTTGGATATGACTAGGTAGAGGCGGCTCTGGCACAGAAGTACCTAGGGGTAAAACCCAAAAACACCGCTTTGAGCTAGACTCGAACGGGAACTGGTGCACAACAACAGGCCTTGCTGCACTCTTGGTTACGAAAATCCCAGGGGATATGCTTAGGATAAATCTCATTTTCTTTACAAACCATTATGAAGGGTTTATGAGTATATATAATCCCTCAAAGAATTTTTTTTATGATTATAGATCAATTTATGTTAAGTGTTTTACAAGTATGGAATTATGTATTTTGATTCATAAACTAATATAGTTTATGCCATTTTTTAGAAATGGTACCTAGTGGGAGGAATGTAAACTGTATCAATGCACGCACTCTATGTATGGATTTCCTGCCTGATCAAGATAATTATAATGGAGTTGGTGATACAACTGGTGTTGATCAGTTTATCACCATACTGGGACAACTCGCTCAGGTTATGAAAAATAACCTTACTCGTATAGAGCACCTTGATCCGCAACATGGAGGATCAATGTTAGACCGCTTCATGAGGAAACAACTGACAACATTTAATGGGGGTACAAATCCATTAGTAGCTGATCAATGCAAAACTCGTTAGAAAAAATATTCCACGCCTTGGAGAGTAACGAAAGGGAGAAGGTTGTCATGGCAGTTTACTGGCTCACTGCAGATGCCGATCAATGGTGGTCGCTGATTCAAAACATGAAGGAAGGTGATGAAGTATAAAATATGGAATGGAGAGAGTTCAAATAGATTTTCATAGAAAAATACTTTCCTCGTGACCATCGAGTAGATATTGAAAGGCAATTTCTGAGTCTGAGACAAAAGGAGGATGAGAATGTCACAAAGTATGAGGATAACTTTACAAGGATAGAAATGCATGCAGCTGATTATATAAGTAACCCAAGAAGTAAGATTGATCATTTCTTTGATGGGTTAAAACCATTTCTCCATCAAGCCTTAGTCTCACAATTGTTCTCATCGTACGAAGATATTGTCTCATGTGCTATCCAAACAGAAAACAAATTCTCTAAATCTTATGACAATAAAGTTAAGCAAGAGAAGAAGAGAACAGTGGAACAAGAGACAAATAAAGGGAAAAATGGAAAGAATGATTTTACATTATTTGGTAATTTTGGGAAGAATCACCTCGATACTTGCCTAAAAGGAATGGGAGTTTGTTACAAATGTGGAGAAAAAGGTCACCAGGCTCATGATTGCAAGGGAAAGAAAGAGGCTATCAATGTTGAATGCTACATTTGTAGATAAATGGGGCATTATGCAAATGAATGTCCTAAGAATTAGGGAAACCTACCTCAGAAAAGGCCAAGGGATCAAGGACAATCTTATGATGTTACTACAGTTGAAGTGGAATAATTAATGTACTGGTGCTTTTGGACTGAAGGATTATATTGTGGTTATAAGATTAATGTGATATATATAAGGATTGTACTTCATTACTTGTTGTTTTAATTACGGTTTTAATATGATTAAGGTAATCAAATTTTTGTATGTGAAAATAATAGAAACATTACTTTGTTTGAGGAATCTGATGATACAATTGATTTTGGAATTTACAGTCCTTTTATAGAAAGTCTGGACAGAGGTATTTTGGATAACTATAAAGGTTGGAATGGATTGAGTTGGACTTTGGATAGTATTGTTTAAGGTTAAAAAATTTATGATGATTATTTTTGGAATATTATAATACTATAGTTTTAGGAAAAGGAAAACCTGCAGGTTGGGGGATAACCCGTCGCGTTGGACAGAGCTGTACGAATTGAACCCACAATCATAGTGTGACAGGCCTTTATTACCTAACACTAGCCTACAGGAAGTCCCTGGTTATTAAAAAATATATTTCCTAATCTAAATGGTATATGTTAATAATTGAAACCTTGCACGATTATGATTAATATAATATTTTTGAGTTCTATTGTCTTTTTTAGTTAAAGATGGGTTTGTGGTAGAAATTTATTAAAGAATGAATGTCTATATGACAAGTATGTATATTTCCTTACGTTCTTTATAAATCTCCTAAATAAATTCCTCAAATTTAGGAAAGGTAAATTAAAAAAAACGTTTTTGGTTAACTATTCCTACTGGGGAATCAATGATCGTTTAACCAATCACAAGTTTGCAATTTTATTGTAGTTAAACATTCTCCTAATCTTATTTTCTACAACTCTCAATCAGAACTTGATGTTTTGTTTCTCCTCCATATCCATATTTTCATATAATCATAGTATGGGCTATCTCAGGTGACCTTTGTACTTCTCTTTCTTTCTTTTAATGTTATATTTTTATTAAAACTATTTCTGATGTGGGTTTTCCACAAAGGAATTTTCTATTTTCAACCTTTTATTTTCAAAGAGAAATTTTAAATTACGAGGACTCAATTTATTGAAGGTGGGGAGAATGTAACACCCCAAGCTTTCATGATACGCTTCTCTTTCAATAATGTAATAGCTTGCATTATACGCAACTTCGAGATTCTAACACACCACAACCAATCAAACTAGCCGTTATGAATATTAATACCTACTTTTTGAAATTTAAAAAATTTTATCTTTCTTAATAGACTTCATTTTTGGATTCAGAATATCGAAATCAGCCTATGTTGAATTTTTGTTATTTTTCTGAGAACTTCCAAATTTTGATGAATAGTGAAAAATACTTAAAAACAAATTTATAAATAAAAACAATTTATAGTGATAAATTATACTATTGAGTGGTTTTAAATTATAATTAGAATAGAATTTTACAATTTTATCCAATGGTGGTCATTAGAGTTATTTTCACATTGAAATTTGACATAAACAATTAGCAATCTTTTGATTGATATTGTTTCTTAAAAACATGATATATGTTTTGACAGTGGGAATTAATTATACAATTAATTAAGAAAACTTATAGGTATTGAATTTTGTAAAATAGAAATTATTTTATAATTCGGAGTATCAATTATAGCTTAGAGTGAAAATTTGGTATTTTGCTAAAAAACATCAATTTGTGATGAATAATGAAACCACTAAGTGGAATTTAAAAAAACTGATTTTTCATTTAAATTACATTTTACCACCTCTGTGATTTGAATTTCAAAAATACTACATACATCATTGTCATTAAGAAGTAAAATGTGGTTCATTGGGATTAATATAATTTTTGGTGAATAGTAAATTTTATGTTCTATTAATCACGATTAATGGTAATTAGTGAAATTTATGGTAAAAATGATATTAAAAAATATAAAAATATCATGACCCTTGTCCTACACTTATTTTATGAGTCATGTATGACCATGAAAATCCATGGGTCAACAAGGGGACCCCATGGAGCCACTTTTGTAAGAAAATGACTTTAATAACTATTTATTTATAGTAAAAAATAAAATTGTCACAAACATGTGTTGTTTTACTACAAAAATTATTACATGGGGTTATGTAAGTTAAAATTTTGACCATAAATATTCATTAGAAAGATAAAAAAATTTCCTATATCATGGTAATTTTTTTATAATTTTTAGATATTAAATAAATTAAAATTTTTATGACACCATGATGATGCAGCGATTACCTCATTAATTAACGGTTTTAACAAAATGGAAGGATAATGTAAAATATAATACTTAAACTTGTCAAAAACATATTGTATGAGTAGATTTAGAACCCATATCACCTTATCCTATAACTATATCATTGTGGGACCTTTAAAATCCAAAAATAATTTCATAATAATTTAACATTTCATAACTTTCCAAGAGTGCCCCTCCTCTCCTCTTATAAAAGGCCCCCACATCTACTACCTTATTCACACCATAAGAGCCATTTTTCTAGGCCAAACTCTACCAAAATACTCTCTCAACTTCCCTCTATTACTCCTAGAAGCCTCACGTTGGGCAGAAGTCTTCCCAAAGAAGCATTTGGCTCAAATCAAAAAAAGTTACCCGATTTTAAGGTCATGCCTTCTCTTATGTTATTTTATATTATTTTGCTTCTCCAACCCCATAAACTCTTTTTATTACTTTCTTTTGTAATGAAACCAGAATCTAAAATATACTAGGATGTTGTTATGATAAGTATTTGATTTAAACTTGCACAGACCTCCGTCTAATGGTAAAAAGACATACTATTTCTGTGGGTGGCGAAATACTGCCTCACGAAATAATGATTGTTCAATATTAATTTAACACATCTCATGGTGGCCATTAAGATGTCACTATATTTATTTATGATATATATTATGTTTATATTTTCCTTATACTTCTGTATTTTTCATTTATGGAATGAATTTATTATTTTCATTATGGGTAAACGCGATAATTTCATTTTAGGATGTGAGGACTGCCGCCCCCTGAAAGTGATTTGAATCGTTAATGCCATATATGGGACATATAAAGGATTTAGTAAATTATATTATATATGATATTATATAGGAATAATAATACACCATTATATAATTATTATTTCATTCCATTAAATATGAAATAGAAATGAAAGTAGCGTTCATGCGTACGTACGACTTACCGTCTCCATGAACGGTGAAATTCATTTCATACCTCTAAATGTTACGTAATATTATGAATGAATGTATAAACTGGATATATATGATATATATGATATCTACATCATGAATATAATTCTGGATATAATGGATATTTTACCACATGAACAACTTGTAATTATAAGAAGGTTATTTTTGACTCAAGTACTAAAGATCGACAAAATGACCATTATTAACATAAATAATTACATAATTTTCATAACATGGTAATAAGTTATATAAAAGGAATAATAAACATGAAAAAGGTTCTTAATAAATTAGAAATTAACTCTAGTTTATTATTCAGAAGTTTAAAGAACGGTCGAGTCAAGTCAGACACGAGGTAAGGGAACTTCTTAACCCAATTTCCGTTCTTTGGGTTAATATCCTACTTTCAAATTATACCATGATATTATTATGTCCTATCTTGTATTTGAACATTATTTATGTGTACTTATAGTTAATACACATAATAGATCTATTTTATTTTAAAAATTGATCTTTGTAAGGGACTTCGTCTCAATCTCCTTTCATTGAGTCATATTTTGTTTTATACAAAACTTTCTTTTATACGGTGAATAAACCCCTTTTAATTTTACGTTTATTGAAAATGAATATTTTTTATATGATGCATTTTACTAAATGAAAAAAGGTAATGTTTTTTTTTCATACATATGCGGTGACAACAACTTCTCCTCCGCCATGACCATTATTTGAGTCCGGCTTCCTCTACAAGCCAGAATTTTTTTAAATTGAAAAATAAATACCATGTTTTAATTTTCTTTTATTTTGGTATTGAAAATGCTTTCGATAATGTTCTATTATATCAATGTCTTGTATTGATATCTTGTGATTGAAATGTGTAAATGTTATGTTTCCTCTATGCATGTTTTATGAGATACGATTATGTTATGGTTTATGATATGTTTAAACCTGTTCATATGAGGAATGCATTGGACTTAATAAGTGATGGGTGGAGCCCACTATAGCTCCTTGATGCATCGTTAGGCCTAATGAGACAAACTAGTGTCTTGGCACGAGGCCTTGAGAAATTATTATTTGTAGTCTTGGCACGAGGCCTTGGTTACGTGGTTATGATAGTCTGGAATTATGCATTCCATCATTATAAAAGAGGTTATTGATATTGTATGTAATTATTCGACTAGTAGAATATCCATGTTAATATGTAATAGGCATTATTTCATTTTATTTTTGCCATATTTTGTTGAAGTTCAAGTTTAAAGAGAATTTGTTTTAGCTATACATTGCCTTAAATGTTAATGTTTATTTATGAAAGCTTCCACTATATTGTTATCCTTACTAAGAATCTGAGCTCACCCCTTCCAATGTTTTAATTTTTCCAGGATGTGAAGAAATATATTATGAATGACCTGCAGGGATAGTATGTTGGGATATGAAGACAAGATGTTGTTGCAGTTTTTTTTACTTTATGATGTAATGTAAGACTTATGAATGTATCTAGTGTTTCCAAGGCTACTAAACTAATCGGTCATTCGATACTTGATCTTTTGTGATCATGCCAATGCTATGAAATAATGCACTGTCTCTGGGTAACTGGGGTCGGGGCATTACACTTTAATTTTGTATTTTATCATTCAGTTGTCGTTCGAGGCATTCCTGAATTTTTTCTAGTTGACTTCTCCCCTATTCCTCCTAATAGAGTGGTAGATTTTATGATTTACATGGTTCCAAGCACGCAACCGATAACGATTCCTTATTATCATATGCCACAAGAAGAGTTGAAATAGATTAATATTTAGTTGGATGATTAGTTAAAGAATGGTATAATTCACCCTAGTGTTTCTCCATGGGTATCCCTTATGCTCTAAGGAATGAAATTGTATAGTTCACATCAACTGGGTGTGGTCTATCGGATGTTGAAATAGGTAACTGTTAAGAAATAAATACCATTTTCTTCTTGTGGATGATTTTTTTAATCAATTAATGGGGAGAAAGTGGTTCTTGATTATTGATATTTGGTTGGTTTGTCATCAACTTGGATTCTGAGAGTCTTATATACCGAAATGGACTTCAGGAGTAGGTATGGCCATTATAAATATCATGTGATGCCTTTTGGTCTGTCAAACGATCTAACAGTTTTTATTGCTTTGATGAATCAAATATTCAATCAGTATCCTATCACCTTTTTGGTTGTGTTCATGTGTGATATTATGGTTTATTCAATATCTGAGCGTGAGAATGAGCACCATATGTTTTTGGTTCTGAATGTTCTGTGAAATTACCATTTGAATGGAA
This sequence comes from Viscum album, assembly GCA_963277665.1. Taxonomy (NCBI): domain Eukaryota; kingdom Viridiplantae; phylum Streptophyta; class Magnoliopsida; order Santalales; family Viscaceae; genus Viscum; species Viscum album. The sequence goes on from OY728122.1 coordinate 492,033,688, forward strand.
TGCTTTTGAAGTTTAGTTTTAGGATTCAAGAAGTGAAATTCGTGGGGAATATAATTTATGAGCACGACTTATTAGTTGATATCGAGAAGGTAAAAGTTATTTTTCCTCGAATTAAGCACAAAATTCCTTTGAGATGAAACGATTCATTTGTCTAAATGGATAATATTGATGGATCTTCAAGGATTTCACTTAGATAGTGTCACCTTTGACTGCTCTTACCAAGAAGGCGGTGAGATTCTTGTGGGATGCAAAGTGTCTTTAATATTTCTATGAATTGAAATTAATTTGGGCATCATCACCTGTTCTGATCTTACTTGAGACCATTAAGGGGTATTTGGTGTTTTGTGTTGCATCTGGTGCAAGTTTGGGACATGTGATGATGTAGTATGATCTTGTGATAGATTGCATCTCACGTCAACTCTAACAACATGAGAAGAACTACCCCACTCATGATTTAGAGATTGTTGTGCAGATTCATGTGCTTAAGTATGGGGGGAACTATCAATTTGTGGAGAAGTGCATGCTGTTCATTGATCTTAAGATTCTGAGTTGTACCCCTTCTCAAAAAGACTAGATTCTCATATAGAGATGATGGGTGGAATATATCCAAACATTTGAATTCACCATCACCTACACCCCCAGGTAAGGAAATTTTGTTTCAAAATTTCTAAGCAGGAAGATAACATCACATACTATTATATAATCTAATGAGTAGATGAATCATAGGGGGATTTTGGCCTAATTGTAGATGGAAGCTCAAGAGGATGCTTTGGGTATGGCTATTAACAGTGATCAGTATCACCATCTCTCCTGAAATATATATTTCAATGTCAGAAGGAGGATGATGTGTTTCAAAAGATGCAAGAAATCCAGTATGGTAGGGAGACCATTTTTGGTTGGTCTCTCTCTTTTTATGAAATTCTTCACATCATAAAGAGATTTGTCATCCCATCATATGTGAGGAGTGTAGTCTTGTTTTATTTTCATAGCTCTTCATGGGATGTTCATCCTTGTGAAGAAAATATGTATTATGACCTGAGAAGTCAGTTTTGGTGGCTAGGTATTAAGTGTGACATTGCATATTATGTGTCATGTCGTTACACCTGCCAATAGATAAAGGGAGAGAACATGAAGCCCAATGGTTTTCTTCAACCACTTATACTGCAAGTTTAGAAGTAGAACGATCTTTCCATAGATTTTTTTGTTAGTTTTCCATGGACACCTTGAGGGAAAAATGACATCTGGGTGGCTGTTGATTGGTTGATGCGATCTACTCATTTAATAATAATCAAAGACACCAATAAAGTTAATTATTTGTGTAGTCTATATGAGTATGATATTTTGAGGTTTCATGGGAGTCTGTAGGCCATTGTTTCGGAAATGTATCTTCAGTTCACCTCAATTTTATAGAGTATTCAATAAGAGGAAATGGGGACTCAAGTCAAGATGATCATAGCATACCATACTTAGAGATATTTCTTGATGATATGTCTGATTCAGATCCGGGATTATATTCTTCATTCATGTGTCATGGATTTCAGTGGATAATGGGATAACCATCTTGAACTGGTTGAGTTTGTTTATAAAAACATTTTTCAGTCTTCGATTAGAATGGATCCCATTGAGGCATTGTATGGTCTCCCATGTAGGTCACCTCCTTGTAGGGAATAGGTGGGTGTAGTATATTTGGTTGGACCGAGTCTGGTTCCAGAGACATCGACTGAGATTCATGGGGGGCGATGGCATCTAGTTATAGCCTAGAGGTGATATAAATTGTATGCAGATTGGTGGAGCCAACTTGTTGAGTTTTCCTTTTCTAACTTGGTTTTCATGAATGTTTCTTCTCGGTTGGGTCACTATCATCTTGGAAAATTGGGAAAGTTTGTTTTGAGATGTGTTGGACCATTTGAGATCCCTAAAGGGCTCGGGTAGGATTCTTTTTTATTAGAATTTCTAATTCCATTTATGGTCATTCATGATGTTTTCCAAAGAACTAATATTTGTAAGTATCACCCTGATCCTGCTCATGTTATGAGTTGGGATGAAATTCAGTTAGAGCAGGATGCTTTGTTTTGGAGAAACCAGTTGATATTGTTGATTCTCAAGAAAAATTCTTATGTGGGAAGTCAATTTTGTTGGTTAGTGTTTTACAAAAACAATGATCAGATTCTCATGAGACTTAGGAATGAAAGACAATGATGAGGGAAGATTGTCCTCATATTTTAACAAGGACTACATCTTCCACATGACTTCCTGGGGACGAAAATTCTTTATAGAGGTGATTTTGTAACATCATGTTTCCTTGATTGGGTATGTTTCCTGATTCTACGTTCCCTCATTATTTTTAATATACTTTAATGTCTTTTTTCTAGGTTTACTACAGAATGTTGAGCTGGTACATGCCATGTACCTGAAGTACACGACATGTATTTTGTGTTGGTTGAATGTTGTGGATATGGAGATTATGTCGTGAATAGGGAATCCTGCTGTTTGTTGGTACATGTCGTGTAACAAAGGTACAGGCCATGTAGGGGATACAAATCAGGTTTTCAACCTGAGGTGATGGGTTTTTCGGCATAACTTATCTTGTGGGGCTTACACATCATGATCAAGGGGTACACGTCATGACCCTACCGATGTCCATGATTATGTCACTTATTTTTCAATTTCTCTAACCATTGTTCTGCCGTAACTCTAGGCTCCCGATATTAAACTTTTCTTAGGTAATTTCCCAATGAGTCTCTTCGTTCTTAATCGATTTGATCAGAACCATTTCATCACTGCTTCTATGGTGCATCTCTCCATATAAGGGTTCTTCTGATTCCACTTTGCAGTTGATTGTGGGATCACCCTTTCTTTGTGTAATCAGATCCTTTGATCTATATTGGTTGATCTGTATCAAATTCTTCTATATCCTTTGAGAGATATCGTTCTAAAGTCCTTTCCACTACATTGGTTGTGGTTCGGTGGTAGTTCTTCTTCGAGTTATGTGGGTTTCCCTTTTTTCACATCCTTTTGTGATTATATTTAAATCAATATTCTCATGGACTGGATTCTAGGGTCTCCGTTTCTTCTTTTGGTTTTCATTTCTGATTATGGATCCCATTGCGGGTGTGCCTGACTTAGACATTGAGTTTGTTGGTTCCATCACTATCCTATAGTAATAAGCCTAATTTCTATTGGATTATAAAATGATTTAGGAAATTGGAAGGATTTTTTGTGTGTTTTGAAAATTGGTTTTTAGGAAAATGGGTTTTAATTGGATTTTGATCAATGGATTGAGAAATGTTTTCGAATGGTTTTTAAAGGAATTGAAATTGAATTTTGAAAAAGTGCACACATGCTACCTTTGGTACTTAGGTGGATTGTTATCATCAGGCCATCTTCCATTTCATTATGATTATCAAGAAGGGTTGTCTTGTGTCTTCCCTTTGTTTACTAGGCCCATTGTTCTAGGGGATTGATAGTGACTTTGTGGGGGGGGGGGTTACTCATGGGTTATTCCTCTACTTCTTAGGCATATTAAACTAGGATTAGTTTTTTTTCACTTGATTATTTTTGTACGAGAAGTCTGATACCTAGACCATTAGCATTCCTTGGTGTCATGATACTTGTGATTATATTTTGTATTTCATTGATTTCTTAGTTATCCTTGATAACCTTGTTGATACTTGTGAAAGATTATATGGAAACATTTCTTGAAACTATTATTCATGCTTTTTTTTAGAACAATTGCTAAGGGAAATTTTCCATGTTTTCTATAAATCTAATTTTTTTTCTTTTTATGACATGCTCTATTTTAAAATGAGAATACATGATTTTTATAAATAGACATGTAATCGAACACCTGTGTGGGATTCTTCTGGGCCTATTATCTCAAAACCTTCACACATAAACGGTGGTGCATAAAATTTTGTATGTCTTCTAGGGCTAGGAAAGCTATGGTGCCATAGTGAGGCTTTGAGGTTCATGTTATCTGGGATTTCAAGATGGTGGAGGGATGGTTGGATTTTTCCATGGCATCATTTGAGTAACAATTTAGTTTTGATTCCTTTGCTGTCGGACTTGACCTTTTGTTTTCCTCTACTGTTACAGTTATTCTGTTTTTTCTGTTTTCCTTACAGATTTGGAATATATATTTGTTAGTATTCAATTGTTCCTTATTTCTCTATATATATGGGATTTGCGGTAGTTCAGGTTGGGAAAAATCATTCCCTTATAATTGTTGATCAATGTCTGGGTACTTAAAGCATGTCCGGGTGGATCGGGAATACCCTTCATGTCTGTGGGGGATCAGGTCTGGTACCATGTTTTAGGCAACCTAGATTTGATTGTTACACACCATGCGAATAGTAAACTTTTCTTACATTGTCACACCCCGACCTCATTCATCTATTTATTTTATTTTATTTTTAATATTTAGTTGGTCTTGTGTCGTTTAGACAAGGGTTAGTTGGATCCCTGTTTGGATTTTTATTAAATCTTGGATGTTTTCGGTTGGTCGCGGGCCAGTGCGTAGTCACCGCACTACATGAGGTCACCGCACATTCTGTCTGGGTGGGTGCGCGGTCACCGCACCGCTAGTATCGATCATGTGTTCGGACCTGGTGAGTGCGCGGTCACCCAACTGTTAGATAAATAATAAAATTATAAGAATGGATTAAATTGGAAATAAATAAATAATGAAAAGTGGGTTAAATTAAATTAAAAAGAATTTTATAAAATATTTAATATTAATAATAACAATAATTTATAATGATAATAATAATAATATTATTATTGTTATTATTATTATTATTATTATTATTATTAAAAATAATTTGGAAACCTAATCTACCCAGCCCAGGTGGCACCCGCCCCCCATTCGGAATCGCGTAGCCCCCCCCCCTTGTCTGTTCCTGCGCGCACACCCTCACTGAAGCTCCCTCAAGCCGCGGACCGCCTCCCGACCTCCTCCTCTCTAAGCCACAGCCCCCTCCCGACCTCCTCCTCACTTCCCCGCTGCTCGTACCTACTCCATGCGCTGTCCGACCACCCCGACCCCGCCTGCTCCGGCAGACCCCGCCTGCTCCGGCCGACCCCGCCTGCTCCGGCCGACCTCACTAGCTCCGGCCACACCACCCTCAACTGGTTTTACTCCCCCTCCCTCTCCGGTATACTTATTTTTCATGTTTTCTTATGGTTTTCTTTGAGTTCGCCAAACCCTAACTGGGGGCTTTTTTTGATTGTGTTCCACTTTTTTTTAGGTATGCGAAGGATCCGCAATGTCCTTTTCTCACCTCCGTTGAGGCGCGATTGTATTTGCGTCCCTCCGAGGAAGGTTTATTCATGTTTTTTTATTTCTAGAGCACTCCACTAATGTGTGTGCTCTTTCTTTTAGTTTTAGAACTTGTTTTTCAGATTTGTTTTACCCGTAATTATCTTTCTATAGTGTTCTAAAATTTATAGAATTGATTATGATTATATTTCGAGTCGGTTCCTAGTTTATGTCAATATGCATCTACGATGATTGGCTTTCTTAAGTGACAAATGTTATTTTGACAATATTTAAAATTTAATTCACATTGCTATGGTTTTATCATCTAGCATTTTGTGATGCTTTGACATGGAGGAATTGTTTAATAATTGTTCATTAACATAATTCATTAATTATATTTATGTGTTTATGTACTTGGGTTGTTAATAAATTGTGATATCAGTTTTTAAAATAAAATGATACAATTTTGGTGGTGTTGCCCTTAGTTTTTTTTAAAATTTTAAAGTGTGATTTGGGTTTTACATGTGAACGTTGGGATTTTTTCAGGGTTTTTTTATTTGTATCTTGATTTCTTTGTTTGGATTAATTTTATTTTAGGGATTTGTGGTGTTTTTGAGTCTCATGGATCTATCGTAGGGAGTTGTTGTTGGTTTCGAAGGTGCGCACGCATATTCCCAGGTATGGATATGTATAGATATATATATCTTCTGTGAGAATGTTCCCTCATGGCGTGGGGAACACATTAATCAGTTAAAGGATATATGTATATATACATGGAAGTGTGTGCGTGCAAGCAAGCTTCTTCTTGAGTTAGAAATCTTGACATGACCTTTGTTCGAGGTAGGAGTTTCCATCTTTTCTCTCTTTATGAAGCTTTCCAAAGACACTTTCATGATTACATTTGATTTTTATATGTTATTATCGCCTTATCATCCTAATAGTTTATTCATTGTAGTGTTTATTCAATGGTTAAAAGTGATAAAAACTACTTTGAAATAGTCCCTTAGTTATGTGTAGGTGTTTCCATGCCCTTTCTCCAAGTTTTAATCCATTTAATGTTGTGCTCTCTTAATTAAATCTTAGATTATGTTTCGCACCTCTATTTTGTTTATTGTTATCTTATGACCTTGTTTTTCCTATTGAAAGATTTGATAAAAAATGGATTTTTGGATGCTTCTTTATTTAAGCACTTTTTTATACCTTGCCAACTTGGTTGGAACTAACTGCCTTTATCTGCAAATGGTACTGTAGGACCTATTGAGTTGTGTTTCCTAGTAAAAAAATTTTATGGAACTTTTTTTCCTATGTTGGTTAGTTTTGTGGACCTTAGTGTTTTTGTAGAAATGATTTCGCGACTTTTTAAATTGGTATTTTTCTCGAATCCTTGGTTTTAAAAGAGGCCCTTGCTTTCAAAATGATTTGGGCCTCTTCGTGAGGTTATTTAAATTATTTTGAAATGAAATCCATGAGTATATTCCCGTTTGGTTTTTTTAAATACTAAAGTGGTGTTTAGAGTCATTTTAGAAGAGCTTGTGCAATGTTTTCATAAAAGCATTTTTTTATATAAAACAAGAGGCCCGATTTACAACTCTAAGTGTTTGATAAATTTGTTTTTATAATTGAATGATGTGACGGCCCAGATGGCACTTTGTATATTTGACATGTATGCATATATATAAGTATATGGGGCACTCCTATCTAGGGTAACACTTCATGGGAGAACGTATAGGAAGTTTCCATGTTTGGGGAAGGAAAGTGCAGTGAGATGAGTCACGCGTGCGAGGAACATCCTACTTACACAGTATTATTATAACCAGCATGGGTTCCTGGGCATCTTTTAGATGATCGAGTGACAGTTGCTGAACAACCCCGATTAGACAGGTTGGTACCCACTAGATTTGTTGTTAGGCCTGGTAGGCTTTGCCACTTGATTGTTTAGTTAGGGTGGTCAGTTGGTTATAAACATAGGATCATCACAATACGCCGACAGGTGGTTCCAAAACTGAGTATGTCTAGGGGTCTTCAAGGGATGTTTATGATCACCCATGGTTGCTGAATTATTTACATTGCTTGTTTATTTTTTGTTGAATTGGTTTATTTTCACTTGCACTTTTACTTGTTTCACTCTAGCCCAGCTTTGGTATTTTTCTGTTTTGGATTTCATTTATTAAAGGGAAAATGATTTTGGAAATGGTGTGTGGCATGTGTTGGGTTTTTAAAAAATAATAACATGTTGCATATTTTAAAATGTGAAAACCCTACTTTCATATCTGTATTTCAATCTTATGTTAGTGGACTGTTTTGGGAAAGATAATTGTTGGATTCAGTGGTTTATTCTTGGAATACCTACTGAGCATATCGGTGCTCACGCCTATTATATCATTCCAATTATAGGTTTATTTTCTCGTACATGTTCCTGGATCAACTGCTCAATGTTAGAGTAGCATTGTCTTGAGTTGGGTGGTGACCAAGGAGGTCACAAGAAGGTATGTACTTTTATTTTCTTTCTGCTTGTAGTATTTTCTCCTATCGTCAGTCTGTATTTGTTTGGTTATCATTTGTTCATCGGCCAAATCATTCCCAACAGTTAGATTTTTGATGCTCGATAATAGATGCCCAACCATGGGGATCGGGAACGCCCCTCAGGCCATGCTACGAGCGGCTCAGGTGACCGATTCTAGGTCGACCAAGATTGGTTTGTGAAAAAATGGTATCAAAGGGAGGTTCTTGTTATTTGGGTGTCTGGTAGAAGGAGATTAGGACATTCGGTACTCAGGAGGTAGGTTACAGGTTGGTGCCTGATCACCACTGCTCGTGATGAGACCTGAGTTACCAGGGTTATTCCAGGATTTGAGTCACTTTTCCTTGGTCATTTCGGATTGAGTGATGACAATGGAAGGGAATCGGTTCACTTTGAGGCCTCAAATGGGGTGGTGACCCATGCAGAGTCCAAGTGTCTGGTTTAAGGTCCTCTTAGTGTTATGCTTTACTTGGGGCATGGCTTACCACCATGTCGCTAGGTCATACTTATGCACTAGTTTCTCATTCTAGTGAGTTATTACTACTTGTGTTTTGTTTTAGTATCAGTTGATTTGAGTGTGCATTAAAAGTAAAATTGGGTTTTAAATGGAAAGGTGTTTCTTCCAGATTGTTTTTGAAATTAATAAAGTGGTTTTTTTTAATGAGAAGGTGTATTGGTTTGGAAATTCTTGGTATGGGTTTGGATTTGGGAAGAAAAAAAAGTGTTTGAACCTTGGCACTCTTTATGGAGGGTCACACGTGTGTGGGTATGTATAGAAAGTACGTGGGGGAACTTGTTCGCATATGAGGTGAGCGAGATTGAATAAACGCACATATGAAGGTTCATAAGGTGCCATAAGTGATTTTTTAAAATTGAAAAGAAATAACAGTTTTAGAAAAGTGATTTCCCTTTTTTTTGTTTATGTTTGGCTTATAGGCCTATTTTCCTTGGCTTGTGTTTTTGCTTTGACTGATTTTTGGCTTGATGACCAGTTTTGATGTGTATTTCATGTTGTTAGGAGTATGCTTCCCAAAAATCCTGCAAAGTTTTTAATGAGTCATGCCCATCTCCTATTTCTTTATGTGTAGCCCACTTAACAAGGTAATCGATGTCTATTAGAGGGAATTGTATAATTTGTAAAGATAGTGTGTCTTCGGGTTGTTCGGAAATCCCAAGGTAGTTATGGTTCGTACTGTCCCAATGTTATACAAGGGTTTAGTCATGGACAAGTAAAGGTGGGATGTCTCATCATCATTAGAGTCTCTGGTGTCGTTGGTGGAGGTCGGCTCTTATGATGATTTTCCATCTCACAAGGATCTTGGCCTGAATAGACTCCCACATTGTGGGACCATTCTCTCACATGCCACTAGTTTGGTCGGTTCAGGCATTCCAAGCCGCTTTGTCGCATCCCACTGAAGTCTTCATACCATGCGAATGTTCAGTCCACCCGGAAGATTTTGGAAAGAAGCGTCATTCTGGAGGAATGAGTTGGGAACTGGAGGATGAAAATACATGACTGTGAGGCAGGAGATGCTTCAGCCATCAGAGCCCCAGCCATAGGTCCTGGGGTGAAGCTCGTGTACAGTCAGGAGTTGCTGAGGGTGTGTGGAACCACGATCTGGATAATGTTTTCAGTTTTGGGATGGAAATATTAGAAATTTCCTTATTCTATTCTCATCCCTATCATAATCTCATCCTTATTATGGTTGTGTGATGAGCGCGTTCTCTAACAATCCAAGTAGTCTTATCTGATCTCAGCGTGATTTTTAAGTTGTTCGGTCTCTTTGAATGGTGTGGGATGTGAATGGATGGACCTGTACTGATTTGGAGATGGGCTCATCTTTGAATGTTAGGGGGATGTTCGTTTCATGAAATTGATGGGAAGTGTTGAGTTCATTTTTCATTCTTAAGCTACTGGGTTGATTTGTAGCATCTTTTCTGACAAAGGACCCGGTGGGTTATTTTGTCCATATTGGGAAAATGTACGAGTTTGGTTTGAGAGTTCACACGTTGTCCCCCCTGGGGTGTAGTGTGTTTGAATTTCGATGGCTTCCATGTTAGGGAATTCTTGTCGTGGGGAGAACCCTCCCGTGTTATCCCCGCAACTTCAGAAGTGATTGTTCATAAATTGTTCGAGTGTGACGTGTGTTTGTAATTGTCACCCTAGGGATTTCAGTTTCTTCTGGTTTGGTTTGGTCATGGACTCTAGTTTTGTCAACTGTTGGCTCGGTGGCTTTCTGGGGGCAGAAAGTGTCTGTGGTGGGGAGAATTTTCACACCCCAACCTCGGACTTCCATTTTTTTATTTTATTTTATTTTTACTGTTTTTTTGGTCTCGTGTCATTTAGATGAGGTTTCGTTGGGTCCCTATTTGAATTTTTATTAAATCATGGATGTTTTCGGTTGGTCTCGTGCCAGTGCACAATCATCGTGCATTCCGTCCGGGTGGGTGCGCGGTCACCGCACCGCTAGTAGCGATCATGTGTTTGGACCTGGTGAGTGTGCGGTCACCTAACTATTAGATAAATAATAAAATTAGAAGAGTGGATTAAATTGGAAATAAATAAATAAAGATAATTGGATTAAATTAAATTAAAAGTAATTTTATAAAACGTTTAATAATAATAGTAACAATAATTTATACTGAAAGTTTCATTATTATTATTAATGTTATTATTATTATTATTATTATTATTATTATTATTATTATTAAAAAATTTGGGAATCCTAATCTACCCATCCCAGCCCCCCCCCCCTTCGGAATCACGCAGCTCCCCCCACTGGTTCGTTCCTGCGTGCGCCCCCTCGCCGGAGCTCCCTCCAGCCGCTGCCCGCCTCCCAGCCTCCTTCTCTCTAATGCGCAACCTCCTACCAGAATCCTCCTCCCTTTGTCGCTGCTCGCACCTACTCCATGCACCGTCCGACCACACCTACTCCGGCCGACCCCATCTGCTCCAGCCGACCCCACCTACTCCGGCCAACCTCGCCACCTCCGGCCGTACCACCGACAACCGGTGTGACTCCCCCTCCCCTCTCTTGTGTCATTCTTTTTCATGTTTTATTAGGGGTTTCATAGAGTTCTCTAAACCATAACTGAGGGATTTTTGTTTGTGTTTGTTCTAGTTTTGTTTTGGTATTTGAACTATCTGCAATGTTCTTTTCACCCTTCTATTGAGGCGTGGTTGTATTCACGTTCCTCTAAGGACAATGAATTTGTGTATTTTTATTTCTTGAGTACTCCACTAATGTTCGCGCTCTTTCTTTAAATTTTAAAACTTGTTTTTTATCTTTTTTATACCCATAATTATCTTTCTATAGAGTTCTGAAATTTTTAGAATAGATTAAGAATATATTTTGAGTCGGTTCCTGGTTTATGTCAATATGCGTCTATGATGATTTTCTTGCTTATGTGACAAATGCTATTTTTACATTTTTTAAAATGTAATTCACATCACTATGGTTTTCTTCTCAATATTTTTGTGATGCTTCAACATTGATGAGTTGTTTAAAAAATTTTCATTATCATAATTCATTAATTATATTTATGTGTTTATGTACTTGGGGTGTTGATAACTTGTGATTTTAGTTTTTAAAATAAATTGATGCAATTTTGGGGGTGTTGCCCTAAGATTTTTTTGATAAAAATTCTAAAGAGTTATTTGGGTTTTAATTTTGAACGTTTTCATTTTTTCAGGGTTGGTTTTTATTTTTATATTGATTACTTTGTTTGGATTAATTTTATTTTAGGGATTTGTGGTGTTTTTGAGTCTCGGGGTTCTATCGTAGGGAGTTGTGGTTGGTTTCGAAGGTGCGTACTCATATTCCCAGGTATGGATATGTGTAGATATATATATCTTCTATGTATGTGTTCCCTCATGTCATGGGGAACATGTGCATCAGTTTAAGGATATATATATATATATATCTGTGTGTGTGTGTGTGTGTGTGTGGAAGTGCGTGCATGCGAGCGAGCTTCTTCTTGAGTTAGAAAGCTTGACATGACCTTTGTTTGAGGTAGTCATTTCAATCTTTTTCTCTCTTTTTGAAGCTTTCCAAAGTCACTTGCATGATTTCATTTGATTTATAGATGTTATTTTCACCTTATCATCCCGATATTTTATTCATTATAGTGTTTATTCCACGGTTAAAAGTATTAAAAACTGGTTTGAAATTGTCCATTAGTTATGTGTAGGTGTTTCCATGCCCTTGCTCCCAGTTTTAATCCATTTAATGTTGTGTTCTCTGAATTAAATCTTAGATTAGGTTTCTCACCACTATTTTGTTTATAGTTAACTTATGACCATGTTTTTCCTGTTGAAAGGTTAGATCAAAAATGGATTTTTGGATGCTTCTTTATTTATGCACTTTTTTATACCTTTCCAACATGGTTGGAACTAACTGCCTTTCTCTGCAAATGGTACTACTGGACCTCTTGAGTTGTGTTTGCTAGTAGAAACATTTTATGGAACATGTTTGTCCTGTGTTGGTTAGTTTTGTGGAACTTATTGTTTTTGTAGAAATGATTTCATGTCTCTTTAAATTGGTATTTTTCTCAAATCCTTGGTTTAATAAGATGTTCTTGTTTTCAAAATGATGTGGGTCTCTGCATGCAGTTCTTTAAATTGGTTTCAAAATAAATCCATGAATATATTCCCGCTTGGTTTTTTAAATAGTAAAGTTGTGTTTAGAATCTTTTTAGAAGAGCTTATGCAATGTTTTCATAAAAGCATTTGATTATGTAAAACAAGAGGCCCGATTTACAAATCTAAGTGTTTGATAAAGTGGTTTTTATAATCGAATGATGTGATGGACTTGTTGGTACTTTGTATATTTGAAATGTATGTATATATATAAGTATATGGGGCACTCTTATCTAGGGTAACCCTTCGTGGGAAAATGTATAGGAAGCATCCGTGTTTGGGGTCGGCAAGTGCGGTGAGATGAGTCGCGCGTGCGAGGGCCTTCCTAATTACACAGTATTATTATAACTACCATGAGTTCCTAGGCATCTTTTAGATGATCGAGTGATGGTTGCTGACCAACCCCAATTAGGCGGGTTGGTACCCCTTGGATTTGTTGTTAGGCCAGGTGGGCTTTTCCAGTAGATTGGTCAGTTAGGGCGGCCAGTTGGTTATAGAATTCAGAGCTTCACCATACACCGGCAGGTGATTCATAATCCGAGAACGTCCAGGGGTTTTATTGGGATGTTTAGGATCACCAACGGATGTTGAATTATTTACATTTCTTGTTTATTTTTCATTGCACTAGTTTATTTTTAGTTCCACTTTTACTTGTTTCACTCTAGCCCAACTTTGGTATTTTTCTGTTTTGGATTTCATTTATAAAATGGAAAATGATTTTGGAAATGGTGTGTGTCATGTGTTGCGTTTTTAAATGAGAATAACAGGTTGCATATTTTAAAATGTGAAAACCCTAGTTTCATATATGTGTTTCAAACTTGTGTCAGTTGGCTTTTTAAGAAAGAGAATTGTTGGATTCAGAGGTTTATTCTTAGCATCCCTATTGAGCATCTCGGGGCTCATGCCTATTATATATTTCCAGTTTCAGGTTTAGTTTCTCGTAAATGTTCCTGGATCAGCTTCTCAATGTTGGAGCAGTGTGACCTTGAGTTGGGTGGTGAACTAGGAGGTCATAAGGAGGTATGTACTTATATTTTCTTTCCAGTGCTAGTCGTTTCTCCTATTTTAAGTCTTTCTTTGTTTGGTTATCTTTTGTTCATGGGCCAAATAATTCCCAATGGTTAGATTTTTGATGCCAAGCACTAGTTTCCAGCCCTTGGGGATTAGGAACTCCCATCAGGCCATGCCGCGGGCTGGCTCGGGTGACCAATTCACGGTCGACCCGGATTGGTTTGTGTTATACATTATGTATTGAAGTGGAAGTATGTGATGTACATAATATTGAATTGAAATTGATAGAACACTAAATTTAATTATAAATAGAAATTTTATACAACCAGTACCATATTACTTTCTTGATGGGAATTGTAATTCTATATAAATTTTGATGTGACAAAAAATTCCATTTAAATTTAATAGGGCCCATATTTTTCTAAAGGGCCACCAGGCCCCCCATAATTCATGTCACCTAACTCAATACATAGAAAATTATGTTTATAAGGAAGATTCATACTGAACACTGGTCCTAAATGTCTGCCTCGCCATTGAGATTGGTCGAGTTGGATACACGGGTGTGCTACTAGCATTGAGTATGATCTTTTTTCTTAAAACACATCGGGATTTACATTGTGAAATATGAAAGTCAGGAATTCTTACTCCAAATAAACGAAATTCAATCAAACTTATATTTTGTTCTATTAGACTTCTTAAATTTAAAAAAAAAATTGATGTCTTCTCTTTTCATATAATGAAAATTATAAAAGAATCTAAAAAAACTAAAACCAACTAACATCAAACGAATAAAAAAAATTCTATGCTCTTATTCATATTTTATTTGAAAAAATATATTTATTGGGATACAAGAAAAACTCCATGGATAGTGATATCCATTTAAAAAATTACATTAGAGAAAAATTACGATAAAATAATCAAAATTTATATACATTACCTTTAAATGATTTTTCAATATGTTCACTTCTCAATTTATTAATATGTACCCCTTTATTATCAATTATTCTGATAAATTATGTATCTAAATATTATTGATAATAAATGAAAACAGAATTCTTGGAAATAGTTTCACCCCATATTTGATCACATTTATGTCAATCATTCCAATATAATTGTACATGATCCACGATCAGTGAATCAGATAAGAAAGTTTAATAAAGACATCAATGTCATTAATTTTATATTGAATTTAATAACATAAAAATATGGATCTCATTACATTTCTTAAGTAATTTAATAATTTCATATTAGTATAGTTGATGTCACTAATAGTAATATATATTTCTCATGATATACATCGTCTTGAATTTTTGATCTCACTTATAAACATAAGTATAAAATTTAATAAATAATTGTTCATTTTAATTTTAAAAATTAGAAAAAAATCATTATCTATCATTAACATTGTTATTAGTATCTTACAAGAAATAATACTCTTAATTATTGGATATGTATTTTTGTAATAAATAATGAATTATTATGATATCATACCTTTTGTATGCAATCCATTCATTATGAATTCAAATATATTAGATTCTCATGATAATTTAAATTTTAATATCTTCTTCATAATCTTAATTACATGTCTCCCTCTCATGTAGATTATTCTCAAAACTTCAAAGGTGTGGATATCATTCCAAAAATACAATCCATGATGTCCCTAGTAGATAGTGGATCTAATTGGGACCTTTCACATAGTTTTCTAGGTTTGATGAAAAAATTATGCATCATCAAGAATGATCATTTCTTTGCAATTTTCATTTTTATAAAAATTTAGAGATAAATATTGGATGATAACACCATCAATTGTTTTTCTAGTATTGATAAAATTCTTTCTTTCTCGGGTTCACCTTCTGAGAAAAATAATGACCTTTTGTTTTACTACATTTTTTAAATAAAAATAAACAAAAAAATATAGAATTAGGTGGGATGTTTTATTTGATAATATTAAAAGAATGGATGAGAGGATTTACTACACACTACTTCCCTAATATCCACGTTTCCAAATGTGATTTTTAGATATAATAGTTCTTTAGGTAGAATTATACACTTCACAACCTCTTCATATTTGTGTAGGAAAAAAATATTCCCAAAATAAGTTAGTGTCAATAATGTTTCAATCCAATTTATGTATTTATTGTACTGGTATTATTGTTAAACCACCATTAAAAACAGAACCCTCATTATTTCTCAATAGAAAATGTTTTTTATACATATTTAGTGGTTATTTTTTTAAATCCTCGCATAAAAGTTTATATATTCATGTATAATCCATTATTTTCCCTTGGAATAATTTTTAGATTGTGCTTCCTATATTAATATTTCCATTTCCAAATTTAATGGAATATTGAATAAATAATATTTTGTTATATATAAACTAATATTAAAATTTCTTCATGATATCATACGAGTTATTTTCATCACATCAGAACCTTTAGATGTACCACTCCTATTGCAATTAATGTATTTTTTAACCAAGGAACATTCACCCATCCTATTTCACATCATATTTTGAATATTCATATTTATAACTACATTATTATTTTTTCTATATAAGTATCTTACTTATTATTTATATTTTATGTTCTTACATTGTTATTTTATATGGAAACATGAACAATTGAATTTGAAAATCATGTATCACACTTGATATGTAAATCATTATAGATGTTTAAGATATTTTAAATTCCATAAAATTTATTTCTAGCATAAAAATTATTATTCTCAATATATTAATTTTACATCTTCTCGTGAATTATCCCCCTATAATAAACACCCTCCTTACTTACGAAGTTAATTTAATATTCAAAAATTCCAATTCCCTAAACCCAAACATGTTAATACACTAGTAATTACCTACAAATGATGTTGTTCCAATAAAAAATGTATGATATAAAGAATATAAGTTTTTTACTTATAGGATTTCTCCACAATTAGTTGATATTTTTATTTAAAACCAACACTCATACTCCTTTGATTCCCAAAGGATATATTGGATACCTTCTCTCTATTTTTTCATCTATTATTATACAATATTTTAAGCCAGAATATTTTATGGAAAAATAGTTAGTAAAACTATATCTATTTAATATAGATGTAGGAACATTAAAAACTTTATGGGATGAACTAAAGATGTTTTTTCTGAAATATGTATGTTTTAAATTGTATGAGTCTCACATGGATATATCACAAGAAAATTTATTTAATACAAAAAAATATTATGAAGACACATAATGAAATGTTTTCAAATTTTCTGTGTGAATTTCAATCTCAATGTATATCATTGTGGTAATGTCTTTGTCATTATACTATGTAATAAAATTATATTCACACTCCCCTATAATCCATAAAAAATCATCATCATTCATTTTCATCTTTCTAGAAGAAATTTATTAGGATAATTAATTTTATTTTCCATGAAATCAGACTAAGAATTTTTCAGTGAAATGATGTGTTTTATTTTTTTTCAAAAAAAATGGTAATTATATTAAAGATAAGTTTTTATCACAATAATTTCATTCACATATTAGAAAAATTTACTCAATGATTTTGATAATATCACTTTAATGACAACAGTAATTATTTTATGGATATTTTTTTTAGATATTTTTATAATTTCAGTAACCTTTTCCCCTAAGCATATGCACTTTTTTCATGCATCTCCTGCATGCTATGTGATTCTTCCTATTTTCATTCCAATATCAATATAAAGTGACTATTTATTTTAAAATACAATGAATAATAACTTTTCATCTATTTAATTTTATTTCATAAGAATGTAATGAAATATGATCATAAAAAATGTTGGTTGAATTATTTCGAGGACATTATTTTAGAGAAAAAACATAAATCATCAACAAGTGATTTCACTTTTTCTTTAGAGTTATAATGTCTATATAATAACATACGTGTTGATTAAATAACTGTTAACTCTATTTTAATAAATGTTCTAACAAAATAAGTATTATTTTATAGAGGTACTGGAATGAATACTTCGTGGAAAGTGAGATATTTCATCTTTATGATTCTATTCAAATTAATTTTCTTATTCATAATATCTCAAGTAGAATAAAATTATGATTTGAATTGGATAAATATTCATCAAAACAACACTTCACTGTGAATTATGAATTTTCATAAAGTCAGAAATAGGAATGAAATTCAAAATAGAGAATCCAATAAGAGGTGAACCTCACTCTAATAGTAATTGATATGACTAATTATGGTTGTATTAAATAGTTCAAGGCAGTGAATAAATGTTTTAAACCATTAATATTTAATAAATTTAATACTTTTTCTCTTTTAAATCATACTTTTTTAGAAGATTTTTCTCAATTTTTCTCTTTTCATGTTCATTTTTACATTCAACACAACCAAACACACACAAAAACAATGATTAAATTTATTTTCATGGTTTACTATTTCATATGAGTATCCAATCTATAGTGTCAAGTGGATAAACCTAGATCACATGACCAACTACCAATTAACATATGAGATATAACAAAATGGGTATATCTTGGGAAAAACATTTAACTTTAGTCTCCCTAAATATTAAAGTGCATTCCACACCTATAAAGTGTCCTTCGATGTCTTTTTACAAAATTCCAAAATAGGGAGATTATTATCCAACAAGGTTATATCTCTTCATCCTATCTTACATGAACACCAAAAAAAAATATTTCTTCATCTTCTATATATATTTTTTCCACAGAACATAGTCATAATCATTAAAACTATGTGTTAAAATATATAATTTATACTTTTATTAAGCTAAGGATTATTGTGATTTTTTTATTTTAAATTTATAATACAATTCTATATCAACTTATTTTATAGATGGGAATAAAATTTGACAACATGCTCAAAATTTTCCTTTCTCATCATGTAATTATTTATAAAGTGTGAAAAGTATTCTTACTAGATCACTATTTCTTAAAAAATAATTATCTTTAATAATGTTAGTGTTGGTATTTAATTTTATTTTTTGATATAGAAGTTGTTTATTAAGTGGAATGTTGTATCGATTATCTTATATATTTAATTCATTTTACCTATAAATATTTTGACATTAATGAATATAAATACCTATTTATTTCTCTATTATTTCTCTCTCTATTATCATTCTAGATTAAAATATAATGATATATCAATTTCATTTAAAATTTCATGGAATAATAAATTCTTATTTCACAATATGTAAACAACATGGCCTTATTTTATCATCCAAATAATATATTTATTTTTAAACTATAACCATGTTTATAGTTAAGAATACATAACCAAACTATAGATATTCTCTGAATTACAGAACAATAATATTAAAAAAACTCTTTATATATTATTCAAAGATCATTATATTGACCCTTAATTATTGAACATAAATACTACATATTTCTAGTCCAATATTTATTACATATAAATAGGATCCGCAAAAAACCAATAAAGTTTTGGTGTATTTGGAATATTTGATGCATAAATTTCTAGTCAATAAAAAAACCCACATTAACTCCCACTATGTTATTCACAACTAACACCCCTATTAGAAATATCATTCATTGTGTCCTCATTTACAACCTAGGAAAACTAACTCAATATAAGGGTTGACATTTGAATTATAGTAATGGAATAAAATGTTGATATTCTTAAATTAACATATTTATGCATATCATGATCACATCCAAATGTGAGTATGATATTATTAATAAAAAATCGCACCTTTAAAATTATATATCAGAATCACGAGTCATTATATAAATCACTAACATGTTACATGATTTTTTATTCAGTAAATGTAAATAAAAATCCACGAGTTAAAATCATAAGCATAACATCAGGTAATGAGCGTTTTGAACCATCATATCCATAGAAACAATATCGCATGTTAACGTTGAGTACAAAGACTAACATATCATAGTGGAAAAGGAATAAATAATTGTTTTTCATTTTATAGTTGATCAAACATCACCATCTATATTCCAAATCATAGTGGATCATGAATCACAACATATTCCTATATCATTGTAGATTTGTAATCAATATATATTTCCTATATTGGGTCAAACACTTAGACTAGTTTAGCATAATTTTCCCTTGAGAAATAATGATTTATCCAATTAAATAGATGGATATAATGGACACACCCAAAACATAATGAAAAACATTCATATGTTTTTCAAAATATCATACAAAATTAATATTTAAACATTTCATAACCCATGAAATTGAAATGGTTTTGATAATATTCTTATTGTAACTTAATTAACTAGTGGAAAATAAACTAGTTTCCTAGTGATATCACCATATAATAATTAAATCATCAGAAATAAATAGGTTTAATAGAATAACCATCATTATAATACAAAAATTTAATTTTAATGGTAAAGTAACATTTTAACACCAGTGATGAAGAAAAATCCTTAATTTTGGATGAAATTTATGAAAAATACATATAATAAATTATTTGATCATTTATTTAAAAAATGGGGACATATCATTTTCTATTAATAACATTATAACAAATAATTCTTTGAAAATTGAATAATCCTAGATCATTAAATATAATAATATAATCATGAAATGTAATCTTTAAATAAAATAATCTTCTTGATTATTAGAAAATAAAATATTTTCATATAAATTAAAATAAAACATATTATTCACTTTTTTAAAAAATATTAAAATGAATTTATCAAAAATCATTTAGAATCGGTTATTTTTAAATAATTATATATAAATATCATAATAGTCAGAATAATTGTTTTAAATATTTAATTTAATTGAATGATATTTTATAAAGTAATTTTGAAGAGTTTGGATTTCAAAAAACGTACATCAATCAAAGAGGCAATGAGGTCCAATTTTCATTCAAAACGGTTTCTCAACCAGTTTTAGTACCAAATATTGGAAAATGGTACTAATAAATAAATCATACTGGAAGAAATATAGGATATGAATATATATATTTTTAACATATAATAGATATATTTTTCATCCCAAAAGAGAATTTTCACAGTCAATCATGAAAATATCTGAGATTATAAGATAATCCATCACATCATTGGTAATCAATGTATCAAATCCACAAGAAAGAGAGAACCATAATGGTATTTGTAAATAAAAATAAAATTGAATCAAAATAATATTAAATTAAAATCACGGGTAGTATATACACCTTACAATATAATCAAGTGGCGAATATGACATAAGTTTCAGATAAATAAATATGAGATGAGAAACCCATACTGAATGTGTCATGTTTGCTTGTTTAGGGTAGAATTAAAGATATAATAATTATATATTTATTTTACATATAATATAGTACCATAATAACATATATAATACCATATATTATTGATTTATAAAATAATATCACCAATTTACATAGAATTATTTATTAACGTAACTATTTCAAGAGATAATAACATCATTTTCCCCGCATGTTTATATTCAAATGTCTTGATAAATGTACATTGATAATGGATAAATCATCTCTATAATGATAATAATTTAAATATTATCATATTCAATCATTATAAATAATTTTTTTACTCTTCATATAAATAGATAATAATAAAATTAAATGCATCACATCGGGGAGTTGGAAATTAATACCTATTCACAAGTGGTGTATCTAATTATTGGTGAATGTAATGAATGAAAATAAAATTTATTTATACTATCCATAAATATATTAGTAAAATAAATATCACACTGAAATTTTAAATCAGTCATTATTACCAACTACATGGATCAGTTATGAAAAAATGCATCAATTCATGGAGGTGGTAATTCACATGTTAGAAAATGCGATGTTTTATTATTCCATTGGATATAAAGGAGGTTTGAAATGGGATTTCCTTTACCAAAATAGAAATTAATTATATTTAGAAAAAATAATTTATTATTTTAGAATGTATACAATATTTTTAAATGAGGTAGATAAATAAATAAAATTTAAAGTGCATGGTTAAGATTTATACGGACTTGTTGACAAACAAATTTTATCATAAACTCATTTCCTTGAATGGATTGGTTTTTGGAAATAATAGAATATATAATATTTCTAGAGAAAATATGTGATGACCCGGACCTCGATTCCACTTAATGGGTGTCGTGAGCTCGGTGGGCCACATGGACTAAAGTACATCATTCTGAATTCCAGAGGCTGCTAACTAGCGGCGAGGGCCTAGGGAATGTCTGTGGGAAGACTATGCACTCATTTAAACAGTGTATCACATAATAATGAATATAATGAAATATTTAATAGTAGAATCAATATAAATGATATAAATAAATAAGAGATGAAAATCGATTCTATATATAAATAAGAATAATTATAACTATATTAACTGGGAAAATGATAATGTAATGTAATGTCACTAGAAAAATGGAAAGCATGGATACCAGAAAACAGTCATAACATGTTCTATAAGAAAAAAAGAAGACAAAGATTACTCTAAACATCTCGAGATCATACTCGGTCATCTGTTATCATGCTCTATCATATTAGCACACAATCATTATTTTTAAGCAATATTATTACCTTTGACAATTCCTGAAACATTGTAATCTAATATAGGTTCCAAACGGCACCTGGATAGGGTGTGAGATAAATCTCAGTGGGCCACCACCTACGGTGTCTATAACATCCGTATATTATAATGGAATATAGTAGTGCTCAGGAATGCATATATAATTTTGAAACCAATAACATGTAACTAAATGCACATGTACCTGCTTCAGCCCTTGGCTGGTGTCTGAACAGGTAACCCATTCATTAATTTAGTAGTTACCATTTAATTTTCATACGCCATGTCAGGCATAGCCAACACAGACATCACCTCATGATAATATAAGTAATTATGGTCTCAAGATATAACAAGGAAACCAAAAAATGATATCCAGTGAAGGAGTTCCTCGGTAATATCTAAAGTAACATAAACTCACGGATAACTATGTCCATAGTATTTGAGTCTAGATAAGGGTTATGTGTGTACTCCATGAAGTGTAATCCAATCCATTCCAAAATATGGCACCTAATATGTCAAAAGCGTACATCCAATGTAAAGTAGGGATACACATGGAATTGATCCAAGGAGTGTATCCAAGGAACCTACTTGTCAACGCTGGATCCAAGGAGTGTATCTGAGGTATCCGTGAATAATGAAAGGGGACCCTATAGTAGTATATCATACATATATAGAATAGACAAGAACCTAAATGTATGTGGTTTCCAACCAATGAAAACAATGTCTGTGAATCGGAATGCGGTTCCCGAGACCTAAGTTATTCTCCTCTTAGAATCCAAGGTGAGATAGAGTCAATCTATTCGTATTTGATATTGTAATCATTAGATAATTCATTTGATTCATGACTTTCCTTCCATTTTTGTGGATAGGTCATGTAGAGTTGAAACCATTAATTTATTGGTCCAAGCCATGTCTTCCATTAGTGTGGATAGGCCAAGTAGCGTTTCAAATATTTAATTAAATCATAATAAATTAATATGGAATATTCAATTAATGATGTTCATGCCACTACCATCCATCAACATTGAAGGGGTTCTACTGACATGTAACCTTTATTCAATATCATTTGGTATGGAAACATTATAAACATAATATAATTTACATTCCACATTTCATATTTATTAATCATTTGAAGAACATACTTTAGGAATGTAAAGTGGTGGGAATACATGTTACATTACATTATGTAATACTAATTTATTAAAAACCATTTATTATAGTAATTCTCACCATTAGTATGGTCATGTCGGGGCACACCCTAACGATGTCTCAAACATATCAAAACACTAAAAACCCAATTATGTCATAACCTTCAACATTAGGAGGATTGAGTAGTGTGTGTAACCACTGATAATAATCACACATTTGGAAAGAGAATAACCATATGATTCTAACATGTATTACCATGTCATTTAAAATTTTTAAATGGTTGATAACAAAGATGTTAGGCCCCACATGAACATTCCAAAAATTACGATCTTTAGGGAAATGTTATTGACCACCGACAATATGGTTGTATGATCCTACTCCTTCGGTATTGGCCTTTGGTTTGCCTCAAATTAGAGTAGATCTAAGAAAAGTTTAAAAACACTCACATGTCAATACATATGTCGAGAGTTAAATTGAAGAATAATGACTAATGAGGATTCGAGTACTTACCGTTGTGCATCCAACTTGATGAAAAAAATGATCAATCAGATGTTGGACGAAGGAGTCCTCTTGATCCCTAGATGTATCCTACAAAATGTACTAGATGGGGGAAAATGAATGAAAATATATTTGGTCTGTAGATTAGGAAAATGGAGGAGGATTAATAGATAATTTAAGAAAAAACTATTAATGTACACATAAAATAACCTGTGCACATTTTGTCTACATGAGTTGTCAAACTGTGTGCAAACCATGTAGAACCGTTCTTCTCAAAATCACATCCTCTACACGGTTTTATCATATCGTATGCAAGCCATGAATTGTTACCTAAGAAAAAGTAAATCTAATAGAGTAAGTCTGCATGACTCTATGACAATTTTGTAAGGTGGCTATATTCGAAAAAACACTAACTGCATGGTTTATCAAACCATGGGGCAATCCTATATGGTTTACCCTAAATTTTACATTGGTTCTATTTTCACAAAAAGGACGGGTTTCATGATCCGAACAAGCCCCCAAAACCCATGGAATCTTTACCATCTCATTAGGCATCCATATGAGTTCCAATGTAAGGATTTATAGTAAAAATTAATGGATCTATACTTGAGTGAAAAACTAGGTTCTTAAAGTCTTCCCACCTCAAAAAGAATACACCCTCCTGAGTTCTCCTTCCCCGCAAAAATAAACACCATCTAAGAACAACTCTGGCCACTAAGGATGTTCATCGTCTTTACATTCCTAAGTCTCATCTTGTACTGGACCGTGCAGCTATAGCACCAGTACAAGAGGGAAAACATTCTTATGAGAACCTTCTTGCTTTGGTCAACAATGTATACTTGATACTTCTTATAGGTTGCATCACCATCTAACTCAACTTTCTCGGGATCAAAGGTATGAGGTGGGTCGGCATGATATTGGAGATGTTATGTAATGATAAAGATGTTGTTCATGGAATAGTGCCTATGAGGTAGTATCAACCAATATGGTACCAGCTTGAATCTCTCTAGAATATCAAACTACCTTACCAAATAAGGTGACAATGTTCCTCGATTCCTTAACATTCAATTCCCTCGTCTAAAATATAGTTTAAGGAAAACAAAATCCCCAACCTCGAACTCAAGAGGTCATCGATAGAGATCACCATAAGATTTATGCTTAGACTGAGCAATAGTCATATGCTTCTTGATCTACTATACATGTTCTGAAGTATATTAAACAAGACAAGGACCTAGTGGGGTTGCCTCACCTACATTTATCCCACACAGGGGTGAATGACATGTTTTACCATATGTACCCTCAAAAGGATCCATATGGATCATCTCTTGAAAACTGTTATTAAAATAGAACTCAACTAGAAGGAAATACTTCTACCAAGAACCACAGAAAACACAGACACAATCTCAGAGCATATCCACTAAAAGATGAATTTTCTGTTCCAATTTTTCATCGTTCTGAAAGTGAATGTTTGTGATTATGTGTAGTTTATCTCCCATAGCTTTCTGCAAAACCTACTAGAACTAGGATGTGAAATGAGAATAGCTATCTGAATCGGTAGTACGCGGAATACCATGTAGTCATATGATCTCATTGACATACAGTCTTCCCATGTAATCAAATAAGGAATTATCTCATATAGGATAGATATGGGACAGTTTTTTTAGTCAGTCAATGACTACCTAGATAGCATCTACACCCCATGGAAGCCAAGGTAAAAGGACATTTAAATCCATAGAATCATCATCTAATTTCCATTCTGGGACTAGAAGAGGATATAACAAACCTCTAGGTCTCTGGTTCTCTGCCTTCACCAACTAACTGGTGGAACACCTAGTGTTGAATTCTAAAATCCGATATCTAATTCTAGGCCACCAATATTGGCATCGCATGTCTAGATAAATCTTGGAGATGCCTGGATGAACTGCTAAGTGATAATCCTATGACTCTTTGATCAACTCCACTCTCAAATCTATAGGATCCCATATATTTCCATGTAGAGGTAGGACATAATCTCTCTCCACAGACTATTTTGTAGGTGGGTTATCCCTGGTTATAATCTCATAGAGAACCAAACCTTTAGAATTTGAAAACTTCCAACACATCACCTTTTAATGGAGGAAGTATGTAAATGTTAACGCTGTGAGGTAAGAATTATTGTGAGTTTCATGAAGCTAAATATTTTGTCTTGAACATAGTGCTAGTAATATCCATTCATTAATGGCTTCCTACACGGCTTGTGCTTGAGTTTTCTGATTTAGTACAATAGTGACTACGTTTCCCTTTCCTAGAGTATAGGAAAGAATAAAATCAATGTATTGTAGATATTCAACCCATATCCACTGTCTGAAGTTCAAGTCACAATGAGAAAAGATATAATTGAGGATTTTTTGATCTTTATACACTAGAAATCTCTCACCCAACAAATAATGTCTCAAAAAATGTAAGGCATGAACAAATATCTATCTTTAGGTCATGCATCAAGTAATTTCTCTCATGAAGCCTCAACTGTTGAGATCCACATGAAAAAACATTGTATTTTTGTATCAACACTCCTCCTAGTCTAATTACTTATGTATTTCAGAAGATGATTTAACCTTTACCATGTCTAGGAAGATTCCAAATTGGTTTCGGGATATGACTCCCTTTCAGCTGTTGAGAGGCATTGTCGCATGCTTCTGACCACAAGAACGTAACAACATTCTTTAAAAGACTAGTAAGATGTAAAGAAAGACGCGAGAATCCCTATATGTAATAGTTGTAATATCCTTCCAACGCTAAGAAACCACTGATATTAAACTCATTCTTGTGATTCTACTAGGAAAGTACATCACTACCCTTTTAAGGGTCATCAAATAATCTTGATTTTTAAATAATATGACTAATGATGTTGACTTGGCGACCTCGAAGTCACATTTAGAAATATTAAAATAAATATTATGCTCTCTTAGTGTACTCTGAAAAATATAATGATATTTTGTATGGTAGTTTTGAGTTGAAGAATACACCAAAATATCATCAACAAAGAACATGTCAAAAAAGTACAAATAGGGGTGGAAACCCTTATTCATGAAAGCCATGAAAATGGCCAGAGCATTTGAAAGACTAAACTAGATAATAAGGAACTCATACAGACCATACATGATGTAGAATGAGATACAAGGTATTTCTAAAGGTCTCACTCACACCTGATGATAACCAGAATTCATGTCAATCTTATTGAACACCTTTTCTCCATAAAGCATGTCGAAGAATTCATCTATTAGAGGAAGAGGATACCGGTTCTTGATCATAAGATAGTTCAACCTTCTCTAATCCACACATAGTAAAAGAGTTTCATCCTCATTCTTAGAAAAATCATGGGTGAAGGCAGTCTGGAAATCAACCCCAAATATTCATTGAGGATGACTGGCCTATGTAACCACATATAACCAATTCATGGTATAATCATACATCATGTATGTAGAAATATTGACTCCCCATTATAGAGGCATTTTGGGAAGCTCAAAGATAGAAAATATGTCCTCTTTCAAAGACACAGTATCAGAAGAACAAACATCCTGTGAAAAAGTAGGAGGATGATGCTGCCAGAACTTTCGAGTCAGATCACCAATCGTATGTGAAAACCATGGAGCACATTTCATATACTAGAGAAAACATAGGAAACTATCAAAGACTTTGGAATCATTGAAAATATCAGGTAAATCAGTCGGTGCTACTTGTGTCTCTCATGGAAGTAAGACTGGCGGCTTAGGGCCCACTAGGTCTAGAGTATAGTCGTCACCGCCCTCCTGGCAAACGACACGAGGATGATGCAACAAAATTGGAATTAAAATTCCACGAACAAATATTAGAACAATAATAGGTGAAAAATATTGAATCACTAATGAAAATAGAATGTAATAAAAACTTAACACCTATGGAATACTAACCAAACTACAGGCTTAGACGACCAAGCATTAGTAAGTGCACAAGAATATGTTTCATGTCATTTTGATATTAATTTCCAGGATCACTCTATTACCTTTCACAAATATGAAAATAAAGGATAAGGATGTGTGACCAATTTTTTTAGGATTCAATTTATAATGGATATCCAATTCTGATGAATCATTTCCCATACATTTGTAACCGGAAATGACACACATTTCTTTATAGTATAAAGGCTCGATTCAGTAAATTACTCATCCCGACACACGAGGGCCCACACACCACATTAATTAAGACAAAAAATCACTCAATTTCATCCAATGTAATATAATTACAATAAAACTATCAAAACATCACATAACAATCACTGGCATATAATGAAATGAGAAGTATTGAGATGCACCTATATAGCTTTGCAATATTCATGAAATGTGAATTTTAAGTGCCTATAATTATGCATGTTGAAATGCATGTTTCCCTCATGTTATTGGGATGAGGATTAAATAAATTATCAATAGGGTAACAATCAACAACACTAAAAAAACATTTTCATCACCCAATAGTGAAATGATATCAACTATAGTAGGAAAAACAGAACAACAATTTTATTATGGGTAACTTTTCATTTAATCCGAACATGTTTTCATGACCTCCATGAACGACATAAGAAAAAGTACCATTCCTTACCATTATCCAATATATTTTATCTAAATATTATAGCTTGAAATGAAACCACCTTGGATACCACTTTGTGACGACCCTGTCCCAGATTCCACATAATGGGTTCCCCGAGCAGGGTGTGACTCATGGCCTATAACACCCCAAGATTTTATGAGATATATTCCTTTTCTTTATGTAAGGCACCATCATTATCTTTTAATATATGCACCACCATATTAGAATGCAGTATACACCACACTATTCTTGTCTCATGTTACACACAATTACATGTTCGTTTTGTGGAAATTATTCTACCCAACATTAAGTATAGATTTTATTTAATGAATAAATTAAATAAGTTATGATTATGATATACAAAACACCAAAGGGAACTTTCCCTACACGCAACCCTGACTTGTCTTGCATTACACGCAATCGTGACCTTCCTTGATAGCCTGTGTAATATGTAATATTGGGTTTCAGTAAACAACGATATGTTATTAAAATATTATATAAACAAGTTGTTATAGATATTAATATCCAATTTTTGAGATTTTATAAATTTTATCATTTAAAATGGACTTCATTTTTGCATTCGGAATATCAAAATTAGCCCAGGGTGATTTTTTGGTGTATTTTAGAAAACTATAAATTTTTTATGAATAGTGAAAACACTTGGTTGCTATTTAAAAACAAACTTTTTATTTAAATAATATTTTATTTTATTTAAATTTATTTTAGGTCAAAATAGATAAATAATACCTATATAAGTTCAATTGAATTCATTGTAGTCATTTTATAATAATATTGATATATAAAAATTTTATTTAACTTTTTACCCTCTTTTACCCACCTCCTAGGAGCAATTGCAAATTTACATAAAACATAATTTTACCACTTCTGTGAGTTGAATTTCAGAAATTCGAGAGACATGGTTGATATCAGTAAGTAAAATGTGGTTCAATGAGATGAAAATAATTTTTGGTGAATAGTAACTTTTAACTTTTATTTACCATGGTTAAATGAAAACGGGGTAATTAAAGCTAAAAATGATAATATTTTTACCCTAAAACATGTCCTAATTCTATTGGATAAGTTTAATTTGACCAAAAACAACCTTAGGAATAAAATATTATCATTGAGGTCCACTTTTATTAGATTGGGACATTTAATATTATTTAATTCAAAGAAGAGTTAAAAGAGTTAACATCAAAGATTAATAACTTATTCATTTTTATATAGGGTTATACATAAGCTAAATTCGATTATAAATATTAATTAAAAGATAAAAAGATTTAATACATAATTGTATTTTATTTATAATTTTTAGACAATAAGTAATTTAATTTATTTGTGACATAATGATGATGCAATAATAACCTTATTATTGAGATATTAACAAAATTGATGTTATAAATACCCAAATAAATGTAATTTGAGATTTTTTATAAATTAAAATAATTTTTAGGTTAATATGACATGTTATTATTGATTCAATTAACTTTTTTTGAACTAATCATGCTATTATGATTATCACAAAAATCAATTACCAAATAGTGTCAAAATTGACATAAAATAGTTTTTAAAACAAATATTATATTATTAATTGATATTCTATTCATAAAAATTTAAGTCTTGGACAAATTAATTAGATAAGGTTATATATATAAATAATTAACCACTTTGGGTTCGTTTGTCTTGTTATAGTATGTTTATTAACCATATAGTGTAAGAAAACAAGAAGACACGGTAAAAGTAAAATTATTTTCTTAGAGTTAAATCCAAATGATAAGGTTAAATAATAATCTAAACATGTCTAAAACCTAATGTTTGAGAAAAGATCGACCCATCCCCACTTTATCTTTGAAATAAATCAATTTTTAACTATTATAAAACGAATATGACTTTATTATAAAATAATATTTTATGTTTTTCTTAAGGTGCCACTCTCATCCCTTATAAAAGGGATCCTCTTCCCTCTTCTCATTACAAAATTATGAGCCTTAAAAATCGTCCAAACCCTGAAAATTTATCTTATAAGCATCCCTAGAAACATTCTAGAGGTTCTGGTCTCCCCAAAAGACCAAATATAGTTCCTTAAGAGGATGCTTAAAAGAGGTGCGTCGAAGAAGATGTAATCTATCTACCGATTCTTTCAAGCTTTCTTTCTTCTTCAAATTCTTCATCATTAGTTTTTTAACAATAAAGTAATAAAATCAGTATCACTAATATAATTATATGTTATTATAAAAATTAAACAACCCCATTTCACCTTCTATCCATCCTATGGAAAACGAAATCACTGCCAGTGCGTACGTATGGAATACTGTCTCCACGATGTGGTGTAATCTGTCCTTCCACCTCCACCATACATGGATGTGTATAATGGTGTAAATAATAACTATATATGGTTACTATAACATCATACTTATTCTGAGATATTATATCATCCACTACAATTCCATTCAATAATAATGGGAACGATATCATCGCTTGTGCGTACGTACGGATTACCGTCTCTACGATGCGATGTGATTCATTCTCCATGTTAACCATTCGAGAATGATTATAATGTTTTTATAATGAATAATAATGATATATATGACATAATAATTCTACTGGATTTATGTATATATATATATGTCATCTACTTACTTCCATTCATGTCAATAAGGAAAGGAAAACAGCGTTCATGCATACGTACGGCCTACCGTCTCCATGAACGCTGTGTTTCATTTAATTTATCTATCTATTATATATAAATACTGAGTATATATGATATATAAATCATATTGTACATTATGGAAGTAATTAAATCATTATATAAGTAATAATAACATCAAGAACAACAATTCCAATCACTTAAGATAAATGAAACAATTTTACCCAAAACGTTGCTTTAACATGTAATTGACAAAAGAACGGGTAATATAAAGTCATAAGTGAATCATACATGATATCATAATTATTATAATGGTTTTCTAAAAGTTAATAATATCTTTAAACCCACTATACATGAGTCTAGGACACATAAAAAATAAATTGGATTTAAGGTAAGGGATAATTTTTCAATCTCATTTTTATCAGAGATTTTTTATACGTAAGTATTTACTGGGTTATATTTTTCATCCATTTCCATAAAATGTTTTTCATAAAGTTTTTTATATTATTTCATGTATTTTTAATGTAGTTTTTACCCCTCCCTGACTTTTACATTGTGTTATGGAAGGAATCTTTCTTTTGTTAACCATACGAGGAAATTTTTGACATGTCCGACAAAAGTACGAGGAGAATGTTTTTTTAACTTATACAACATGAACAGATTTTTACGGTTTTATAAAGACTAATTTTCATGAATCATATTCTAATAGTTTTCATAATTATTTTCAACAAAATCCTTGTCTTTTAAAATTTCATGGCATTTTGAGAAAAGAAAATGATTTTGAAGAAGAAAAGATATTTTCCTCAGGAATTCATTTCAGGTGTTTTATCAAAACTATTTTACATATAAGAAGACATTATTAAGTGTGTTTATGTTTCAAGTATAATGTATCTATTATATACATGCTTTTATTTTTTTTATGATGAAATTATATCCATTTATTTTATACAAATTATGATATGATGGCATGATGTTTATGAAACACATTTTATTATTTGGGTTATGATGAATGATTTATGATTCTTTTGTGGAACTAGAAAGAATGATTTAATTATGAGATGGGTGGGACCTATATAACCACACAATGCATTGGGTAAAGCTTTATATCTCATGAGATAGACATGGCTGGAATGAAATGTTAGTCCTGTTCAGTGATACCGGACTTGAACGCGGAGTGAACTCGATTCAGAAAGGGACTTTTTCAACTAAGAAGGTATTGGCAGCAATGCCTTGGCTAATATGGAAATCATATCATGTGCTTAATGGTTGAAACAATTAAATGTTTTATTCCCATTATATTTTATCATGATTTATTTTCTTTTATGATATATGCCTTACGTACATCCATGATTTATGTCTTTTCTCAAGATTTTTATGTTTAGATTTTATATTCATGTTTTTTCATTCAAATGTCTATGGATTGTTTTAAGTTCCCTATGTTAACCCTTATCGAGAATTTGATCTCACCCTTTTTATTTTTTCTTTTCCCAAGAATATAAATAATGGTTTTAGTTATGAAATAAAAAGGGGAAGATCTTAATGGGAGATGTTGAAGATCTTTCACCATGATTAGAAGATTATATTCTGATTTTCCAGAGACACTAAACTATTACCGTCTTTCGGTGATTGTTTTTGTTATGTGTTAAGTATTCCGAAAAAGTAATGTAATGTCCATGTACATCAAGATTTGGGTCTCTACAGTTGGTATCGGAGGAATGTTTTAGTTAACCATTGGAAACTAGGATGCGAAAAGTTTGGTGAGATCCCAAGAGATATTTCTAAGGTATATCTAGGGATGTCCCTAAGGATATGTATAAGTATAGGTTATAGTCCTTGAATTACGGTAATGATCTTATAATTTAACCTAATATGTTCGATATTGAAAGTAATCCCCCTTGATTATGATTTTTTCCTCTCACACTATTCTTTTTGGGTTTTAAAAAATGGCTGAAATAAGAAGATTCATGATAATGGAGGATATGATGGACAATGGAGTGATATTCATCATGAGAAACAAAATGAAATTGGATCTAGAAGTCCACATATCATTATTATTCCTAATCAGAAATCTCATAATATGATAAATAATCTCGACTTTAGTATGTTTCCTGACTCAACTTATAAGAAAAAGATGGAGTTTCATCATGATCATAGAGGAAAGAAAGTTCAATTTCCCTCATGTAAATCATGTGGGAAGAGGAATCAGGGAGAATGTTTCAAAGGAACTGGAAGATGTTTTGGGTGTGTAAAATAAGGACACAAATCCAGTAATTGTAAAGGAAAAGGTTTTGTTAACACCATGGACAAGGATAATTGTGTTGCTAAGACATCAACACCAGTTAAATGTTTTAAATGTGGAATGTACGGGCATTATGAAAACCAATCACCTAAGGGAAAATCTCATGAAGAGAATCAGCATGGTCATATGGGTAGTATTTATGTGTATGATGATGAAGAGACTACAAATGATATATGAGATAAAATAAATGTTGAAGATCAATCAATGGATTAAGAAGGTAGTGAAATGATTGTATGTTTATCAAGAATAATGTATGGAGCTATGGAATAAAGAAAAAACTATGGATAATTACATTGTTGTCTTTACTTGAGTTTTTGAAAGTATATGATGAATAGTACCGGTAACCATGAAAGGTTATTTGGATATTTTTGGAAAGAGCCTAATATGCGAATAATGATGGGATAACGAGATAATGAAATGTTTGGTAGTATTAATGAGCTCATGACTAATATTAGGACAAAGTGATATCATGGTTTGAGCATATAGAATATTTGGGATTTCGGTATGTGGAAAGAGTTAACTTTTGATATCATTCATGTTTTCACTAAGGTTCTATGGTAACTCATGTTACAAGAGAATACACGAATAAGGAATTCACATGTTTGGAATGGGACCAACAAGATATATCTTATGATATACGGGGGATAAATGATGGTATTCACATGCTTGGTTGATAACATTTCTAATAATTGGTTTATTTATAATATGAGCTTGGATAGAAGTATTTTGGGTAAGACAATAGATTTGAAATGGATTATGTTGGACATAAGAAAATATTGTTTATGGATATAACCCTTTTTAAAAATTATTTCTTGATTGTTATAAGAGTATAGTTTTAGAAAATGGACAACCCGTAGGATGGACGAAAACCCATCAGGTTAGACAATGGTGTGGGAATTGAACCCACAAAAAAGTGTGACATGCCTTTATCACCTACCACTGGCCTACAGGAAGTCCCTGGTTAGTAGAAAATACTTTTATTTTATTAAGAGGTATGATAGATGAAGTATAAGTCCATTTTTTGAACCATATAAGATTAATCTCACAATAATATGGACTTATGTATATAAATTTTGCTAAATTTATGTTTGAGATAGATGGAATGTCCTATTATTCTATAGCGTGATCTACTAACACTTCACGGATGTCAAATTCAACTTCATTTCATTAAGAGATGAAGTAGAAATTGTTCGAGGTAGAAACAACAGTAAGATTGTACCAAAATCAAGTAAGTATTTATTTTAATTAAAAAATTATTCAAATTTTGGGATATGATCTTGAAAAAAAATTCCTAGATGGTACCTTAGATAATCCCAAATTTATGGCTTTGTGATTGTTGGATTATTCATAGCCATGTTCTCTACCACTCTCCGTCAGAACATGACGGTTACATTTCTATTCCATATCTATATATTCCCCTATGATCTTCTATGTGGTAACCCAACGATGAGTTACTTTAGGTATCCATTATATTTATAAAGTTACTTTTTAAAATTATTATTTAGTATTCCTTTTCACGATGTGGGTTTCTATGAATAAAACTTTCAAGTAGTAAACGATTTATAACCCCGACAAATTTTGAGGGCGAAATTCATTTTAATGGGGGTAGAATGTAAGACCCCAATATTTTATGAGACATATTCTTTTTAATTTCATTATACACTAAAAAAAGATTAGATTGTACTATACGCAACACAGTATTATCTTGCAGTATACATAACACTATTCTTGGATGGTGTTATACACAATTACAAGTTTGTTTTGTGGAAATTATTCTATGCAACATTATGTATAGATTTTGTTTAATGTATAAATGAAATTAGTTTTGATTATGATATACGTAACACCAAAGGGAGATTGCACTACATGCATCCCTGACTTGGCTTGCATTACACGCAATCATGATCTTCCTTGATAGCATGTGTAGTACGCAATACCATGTTTCACTAAACAACGATATATTATTACAATATAATATAAACTAGCCATTATAAATAGTAATACCCAATTTTTAAAATTTTATAAATTTTATCTTTCAAAATGGACTTCATTTTTGGATTCAGAATATAGAAATTAGACTAGGTTCAATTTGTGGTATTTTTCTTAAAACATTCAATTTTTGATGAATAGTGAAAACACTGAGTTACTTTTTAAAAACTGAATATTTATTTAAATATTTATTTATTTTATTTAAATTTATTTTAGGTCAAAATATATACATAATACCTATATATGTTCAATGTAATTCATTGGAGTCATTTTATAATAATATAGATATATAATAATTTTATTGAACTTTTTACCATCTTTTACCCACCTCCTAAGAGAAATTGAAAATTTACATAAAACAAAATTTTACAACTTTTGTGAGTTGAATTTCAAAAATAAAAGAGACACGGTTGATATCAGTAAGTAAAAATTGGTTAAATGAGATGATAATAATTTTTGGTGAATAGTAACTTTTAACATTTTTTTACCACGGTTAAAAGTATACAGGGCAATTAAAGGTAAAGATGATATTATTTTTACACTAACACATGTAATAATTCTATTAGATAAGTGTAATTTGACCAAAATCAACCTTAGGAATATAATATTATCATTTAGGTCCACTTGGATTAGATTAGGACATTTATTATTATTTAATTCAAAGAAGAGGTAAAAGAGTTAAAATCAATGTTTAATAACTAAAAATTTTTTAATATTGGGATTTACATTAGAAATATTAAACTATAAAAAATAATTAGAAAGATAAACATATTTCCTACGTAATTTTATTTTATTTATAAATTTTAGACATTAAATAATTTAATTTATTTATGACACAATTATGATGGAGTAATTACCTTATTAATGAAATATTAACATAATTGATGATATAAATACCCAAATAAATGTAATTTTAGACTTATTATAAATTACACTGATTTTTTAGGTCAATATGACATGTTAGTATTGATTCAATTAACTTTATTCAACTAATAATGCTGTTATGATTTTCTCAAAAAATTAATTACCAAATAGTGTCAAAATTGACATTAAATCGTTTTTAAAACAAATATTATATGATTAATTGAAATTCTATTCCTAGAAATATAAGGATTGGCCAAATGACTTAGATATGGTTATATATATTAATAATGAACCACTTGGGGTTCTTTAGGCTTGTTATAGTATGTCTATTAACCATATAGTGTAAGAAATCAAAAAAGATAAATTATTTAACTTAGAGTTAAATCTAAATGATAAGGTTAAAATTGTAACCTAACCTTGTATAAAACCTATCGGTTGAGGGGATTTCGACCCATACCCACTTTATCTATTAAATAAATCAATTTGGAGATATTATTAATCGAATATGACTTTATTATAAAATAATATTTTATGTTTTTTTAAGGTGCCCCTCTCCTCCCTAATAAAAGGGAACCTTCTCCCTCTTCTATTTACACAATTGTGAGCCTTCATTCTTGGCCAAAACCTTACTATTTCCCTTCTAAACTTCCCTAGAAACATTATAGAGGTTCTGGTCTCCTCAAAAGACCATCTCTAGTGACTTAATAGGTATCTTAAAAGAGGTGTGCCAAAGAAGAGGTAATCTTTTCTACCGATTCTTTAAAGTTTTCTTCCTTCTTCAACTTATTCTTCATTAGTTGTTTGATTATAAAGTAATAACATATGTATTACTAATACATTGATATGTTATTATAAATGTAAAAAAACCAAAATTTCACCTTCTATCCATCCTATGGAAAACAAAATCACTGCGCGTGTGTACGTACGGAATACCGTCTCCACGCCATGGTGTAAACTGTTTTTCCCCCGCCACCTTACATGGATTGGTATAATAGTGTAATGAATAACTATATATAGTTTTTATAACATCATACTGATTCTGAGATATTATATCATCCACTCCAATTATGTTCAATAATAATTGGAATGATATCATAGCTCGTGCGTACGAACGTATTACCGTCTCCACGACGCGATGAGATTCATTCTCCATGTTAACCAATCAAGAATTATTATAAAGAGTATATAATGTAGAATAATGATATATCATACATAATAATGCTACTTTATATATATATATATATATATATATATATATTTCATCTACATACTTCATTCAAGTCAATAAGGAAAGGAAAACAACGTTCATGCGTATGTACGACCTACCGTCTCCATGAACGGTGTGTTTCATTCCATTTATCTATCTATTATATATATATATATACTGAATATATATGATATATAAATCATGTTTTACATTCTGTATGTAATTAAATAATTATTTACATACTAACAATATCAAGATCAAAAATTCCAAACAGGTACGATAAATGAAATGATTTTATCCAAAATGATGCTTAAACATGGAATTGACAAATGAACGGGTATTATAAAGTCATAATTGAATCATATATGATATCATAAACATTATTATGATTCTCTTATAAGTTAATAATATGGTTCAACACACTATACAGGTGTCTTAGACCCATATGGAAGAAATTGGACCTAAGGTAAGGGATTATTTTGAAATCTCATTTTTATCTGTGATTGCTTATATGTAAGTATTTTCTAGGGTTATATTTTTCATCCATGTCAATAATTTGTTTTTTCATAATGTGTTTAATATTCTTCCATGTATGTTTAAAGTCATGCTGACCCCTATTTGAATTTTACATTTTGTTATGGAAAGAATCTTTATTTTGTTTACCATATGATGAAATTTTTGACTTTTCCGACAAAGGTATGAAGAGAATGTTTTTTTAACATATACAACATGAACAGATTTTTAGAGTTTCATAACACATAATTTTAATGAAGCTTATTCTACAATTTTTCTGGATTATTTTCAAAAAAATTATTTTCTTTTAAAATTTCATGGAATTTTGAGAAAAGAAAATTATTTTGAAGAAGAAAGGGTATTTTACTCAAGAATTTATTTCAAGTGTTTTATCAAAACTATTTTACATATAATATGAAATTATTAAGTATGTTTATGTTTCAAGTATAATGTATCTATTATTTACATGGTTGAATTTTCTTATTATGAAATGTTATCCATTTCTTTAATAAGTATTATGTTATGAAGGGATGTTGTTTATGAAACCCATTTTATTATATGTGTTATGATGAATGATTTATGATTGTTTTGTGGCAAAAAAAAGAATAATTTAATTATGAGATGGGTGGGACCTATATCTACCTCCAATGCATTGGGTAAAGCTTTATATCTCAATAGATAGACATGGATGGAATGTTAAGTTAATCCGGTTTTTTGATACAGGACTTGAACGAAGAGTGAACTCGATTCAGAAAGGGACTTTGTCCACTAAGATGGTCTTGGTAGCAATTCCTTGGCTACTATGGAAATCTTATCATGTGCTTAATGTTTTACCGAATTACATAATCTATTCCCATGATATTTTATCATGATTTATTTTCCTTTATTATATATTCCTTACGTACATCTTTTATTTATTTCATTGCTCAAGATTTTGATGTTTAGATTTTATGTTCACGTTTTTTCGCTCAAATGATTATAGTTTATTTTAAGTTTCCTATGTTAACCCTTACTGAGAATTTGATCTCAATATTTTTATGTTTTCTTGTCCCGAGGATATAATGAAAGGTTTTAGGTAAGAAAACAAAATGGGAAGATCTTTATGGGAGATGTTGAAGATCTTCCACCATGATTAGAAGATTATATTCCGAGTTTTCAAAGACACTACAATATTATGGTCCTTTGGTGTTTGTTTTTGTTATATATTAAGCATTCCGCAAAAGTAATGTAATTTCCATGTACGCCATGCTTTGGATCTCTACATGGCCTCAAGCGCATCTTCGTGAATTCCAGAGGATGCCGACTAGGAGTGAGGGGATGGGGTGTGTCCATGGTAATACTATTACCTCATTGGTAGAGTGTATCCCAACAAAAGTAATATAAAGTAATAGTAAACAATTGAAGAAATATAAAAGTTATGAATAAACTGCGAAAGTAAAATGGGTCCACAGACAAATGAAAATAACAACAACTGTACGAACTAGAACAATGATGATGTAATTCCATGTCGCTAGAAAACAATAATTCATGGATACATGATATTAGTAATAACATGTTCTATAAGAGAAAATAAAAACAAGACTACCCCATGGATCACTAGATCCTACTCAGTAATAAGCTATCAGGAACCATCCTATCAGTGCACAATTAAGTGTTGGAAGCTGTATACTTCCCTTTTCAATACCTGCAACCAGGTAATCTACTATAGGTAACAAACTGTGCCCAAAGAGGGTGTGAGATAAATCTTAGTGGGCCACCACCAATGATGTCTATAACATTCGGCCCATATATTGAAATATAACAATGTGCATGGATTCATTTATAAAGTAAATAAAGTAGTTCAATGTTACTAAATACCCAAGTACCTTCTTCACCCCTCAATTTGTGTATACACATGTAACTGGTTCATTAATTAAGTAAGTACCATTTAATATTAATGGGTCACGTGAGGCATTGCCATCAATGTCATCTCCTCAAGATAGTATAAGTAATGAAGGTCTCAAGACTTAACAAGTAATCCTATAAAACGATATCCAGTGAGAGAGTTATAGGGTAATAAAGAAGGAAACATAAACTCTTGGAAAGTTAACTCAGTAGTATCTGAATCTAGATAAGGGGTAAGTGTGTCATCCAAGGAGTATAGTCCAAGGAAATCCACAATATTAAACCTACTAAGTCAAAAGAGTGATTCTAAGGAAAGACCTGTCTAAACAATAAATGGGTTCAAGGAGTGTATCCAAGGAACCTACTTGTCAATGATGGATCCAAGGAGTGTATACGAGGTATCATGGAATAATGAATGGGGGAATTATGGAAGTATAACAACCATCTAAGGAATAGACATGAACTAGAATCTTGCTGGGTATCAACCTAAGCCAACAACATCCTTGAATCAAAATGGGGTTCCCAACACCAAAGGTTTTTGCCTCTCACAATTCAAGGTGAGATATAGTCAATCCAATATTATTTGATATTGTAATCATGATATAATTCATTTGGTTCATGTCTTTCCCTCCATTAGTGTGAATAGTCAATTATAGTTGAAACCGTTTTTTATTGTCCCATTCCTTGTCATTAATTAGTGTTGATAGGCCAATTAGAGTTGAAACCAATTAATTATGTTTTAGTTTACCATTAAGGTATATACAATTATTTAGGTTCACTCAACTACCTTCCATCAATATGGTAGGGGTGCTACAGACATGTAGCCTTTATTCAATCTCTTTTAATAAGGCCATGTTATATAAATAGTATAATTTCAATTGGACATTTCACATTTTATAATAATTTGTAGAACTTACCATTGGTGGGTCATGTGGTGAGCATACATGGTACATGACATTATGAAATCCTCATTTAACCACAACCAATTATTATAGGTAATATGACATTTTTTATGGTCATGTATGGGAACACCAGAACAGTGGCTCAAATGTTTTAGAACACTTAAATCCCAATTATGGAATAACCTTTGACCTGAGGCAGATTGAGTTGTGGGTGTAACCACAATAAACTAATCACATATTTGGAAAGAGACAAACAATATGATTATAAAAATTATTACCATGGCATTTAAAATTAAGAAATAGTTTCCAATAATGTAGGTTGGTCCCACAAGAACAATCCAAAAATGATTAAATTTATTGAAAAGTAATAGACCACCCACTTTATGGCTGTACAATCCTCCTACTCTGCTATTAACCTTTGGATTGGCTCAGATTAGAGTATATCCAAGAAAAGGTAAAAAGTGAACATATAATAATATTGAGGATGAGATTGAAAGAGAATAATAATGACTAAAGTGGACATGAGTACATAACGTTGCAAATTCAACGTGATTAACAAAAACTAGATCAGATTCCAGACAAAGGATATCTCATGATCCCTAGCCTTGGAATTAACAAAGCTCCAAATGGGTGGAAATGGATGAATAATACATTGGTTCTCATATTAAGAAGTAATTTATCCCTAATATATCCCATGCAGGGTTTTTCTGCATGGACTATAAAACCATGCACAAACCATGCGCAAACCATGATTAACCGTTCTACCATAAATCACATCATCCACATGGTTTGATCAAACCATTCACATGCCATTCCCATATAATGTGAAAATGGGATCTCAAATGGTTATGCAGCATGTCTATGTGACAACTGTTCGAGGTGGCTCCTTCTGAAAAAACACAATCCGCACGGTTTTTGTTACCCTGCGGAAGTCTAGCATGGTTTACTCTAAACTGTGCGCATGGTCTTTTTTCTCCAAAAAGGATTGGTTATGAGCTCCGAAAATGCTCCAAAAAACAATGTAACCTTTACTAACTCATTTGGAATCCACATTTGGTACAAATAAAAGATTTAGACTGAAAATCAAAAGATCCATACCAGAGTGGGAAAACGGGTTCTTATAGAATCTATAAAGGTACTATAGAATTTATTCACAAATATATGAGGCTCAAACATTTTTAATAAGGTATGATAAAATGATCAATTTTAAAAGTGAGGGGAAGGGTATCATTAGAATTTCTAAAAGTATTAAATTCATATAAATTAATTTTCATCATCATGTGGATCAAAATTGAAATTTTAAATCTCTAGTATGAGGATAATCTGAAGTCCTCTCATATAATAATTTCCACACATGTTTTTGTGATTTTTTAACCCTTATCTCTTAGTTTTAACCACGGTTATCCCTTTTGAGAAAGACCTCGATACAGAAGTTCACTTATATTTAATGGTAATGAATATTCCTATATATGGAATGTGTAAAATTAATTTAAAATTGTTTATATTAGTAAAGATATACCACTAATTTGTGTAATGATAACATTTATTATTTATAGTCATTCAACATCAATTAAAAAAATATTTTGTGACATAATATTTAATAAAAATAATTTTTAGAATAATTGAAAATGAATAAATTTATAGAAAATATGATTGAAAAGGAATTTGAATCCAAAAATTTAAAAACATCACTTTTAAAGTATATTTCTATAAAAAAAATTGAACACATTAATCTATCAAAATTAATTCACATTAATAATTTTTTTTAATTATTTATTTATTATTTGGACAAGTATAGTGTTGAAATTTTAGTAGCATTTATGGTAATTATTATATAAATGAAAAAAATTAAGAAAGATAAAAAATTATTCATATTTAGAATAAACAATTATAATTAAACATATCCATTTCGATACATATAAAAAATATTCAACATATTAATTTTAATAGAGTGGCATTTTTTAATTGTTCATTTTATAAAATAAAATAATGGTCATAATAAATGGAAATTGGAACCATGTTACCATATACTTGAATAATATATAGATGTGAAATGATATAACCCATAAAATGGAATAAAGGAAGGTCTTGAATAAATTTCACTTTCTTATCCTAAGGTTATTGAATGTTTTAACTATTTAATCCTTAACAATGTGATTTTTTGGATGGTAAAAATTATAAATGAAAAAATAAAAGGTACTTGTTTAACATAATTTACCTCTATTTTAAAAATATGGAAAGAAGTAATCAATATTAAATATCTATAAGTGGAATATGTCCATCCTTGTAATAACCAAATATTTTATTATATGGTTTTCCAAAAAAAATTATTTTCATCAATAAATTGAACAACACAAAACAACATGATATTATG
The DNA here is from genome assembly GCA_963277665.1 of Viscum album. Lineage (NCBI taxonomy): Eukaryota > Viridiplantae > Streptophyta > Magnoliopsida > Santalales > Viscaceae > Viscum > Viscum album. The sequence continues at coordinate 492,076,575 of OY728122.1, forward strand.
TACCATAATATACTATTTATATACTATTTTACTTGGTCATTATGACAAAACTATTAAACATAAAGGTATGAATATATAATGTAACATATAAAAAATTTATTATTCTTTTTTATATGAAGAAAACACATTGATAAAAATGTTTCGAATTTTTGGTAATGATTTTATATGTTTCAAAAATACAAATTTTTAAAAAACAGATTGATTATATTTTTTGAAAAAAGAATAATATTAATTTTTTGAATATTATAAAATATTTATTTGAAAAAAATTAATTTATTTTTCTATAAAATATGAAATATTATTTTTGTGTGAATTAATGTGATTTTTCTGAAAGGTTTAATTTTTTGGCAAATAGTAAAAACATATTTTTATTCAAACCAATTATTTACGTTTAATGAGTTCATATTGTTATATTATAATTTTAAATTTATTTAATAGTAAAATTAAATAAATTATATTATAATTAAATAAATAAAGGTCATTTTAATGAAATTAATATTGAATTTTGATATAAAAACTTTTTGATCTTTTTTAAATATTGTCTTTGAGAAACAACATTTTCATCGCATATGTAGATTTAATTGAGTTTTATTATTATATTCATGATTTAAGGTAAGGTTAAAAATGGATTATATATTTGGAATCAGAATTATTTATATTATATAATTACGTTAATCACGTTTTTTACCATAATGAATATTAATGACATCAAAAATTATATTACCTCGGTTGTGGTTGAATATGGTTTACATGGGGGCAGTAATCTGAAATAATATGATGTAATATTAACTAGAAAGATGTATGAAAAAAATTTATGGCTATATTAAGACATTATAATCTCTATGGATTTATAATTACACATATGGGTTCTTTTTTTGTGAATAAAGACGGAACACTATAATCATTTGAAAAATTTCATTTGTGTACTCTCCCCCAATTATAAAAGGACACCCTTCCACATTCATTTAAAAAATAATACAAATATTTTCTTCCATGTCAATCCTAAATATATTCCTTAAATACCTGCCCATGCTCTAGAGCCCTTATTTTTATTACGAATATTTCCTTTGAAGGATTTTGGTGTAAACTTAATGTGGTTCTCCAAAGAAGAGGTATTGTCCTTGAACAATAATTTTCATTAGATTTAAACCTATAACTCATTTAAATATTTTTCATCGGTTATTATATAAAAAATAAATTACATTAAAAATTATGATATTTTTTTAAATATTAATTTCATTACTGATATCTATCTCCTCATTTTTTAAATGGAAAATGAATTCGTCGACTATTTTTACGGAAGACTACCGTCTTACGAACCGAGGTTATTCCTTTTCCATCACCACCTATAATATCAGTAAATAATGGTGTAATTAACGTCTATATATGATATATTTAATTTTATTGTTCTTATGGAATCATTAATTGAAACCTAAAGTTTTCCTTCCATCCCGTTGGAAAATTACAACATTGCTCGATTGTGTGATAAATTTCCATCTCATGAACAGAGCTGATATGTTTTTCATTTATGTTTTATACTAGGATGGGAATAGAAAAATATTAGATAAATATATATTATTTTTTTTAAGATAATTATAATTTTTTATTTAACTTATCACATATACCTACAAACTCTCTATTCTGTGTAGGATAATATATCGTCGCTCATATGTACAATGAACTACCACATTATGAAGGCATATAATTAATTTTTCACTATTTTTATAAATGAATGGAAATAAAGATATATTTAATAAATATATGTGATATATATGATATAAAATTTAATATTTAAATTTAATCTATTACTTTCATTTCTTTCATTAAATCTATTATTATTAATTGAAACAACGTTCATGCGTACATAAGGTCTACCATCTCCATTAATAGTTTAATTCATTTTTATGTATATCTATATTTTATTAATATAAATACATGTAATATATAAATTTTTTATATTTATATCATTTCTAAAATTTTGGATATTATAAAACCATGATATTTATAATTTTTGGAAATAAGAAATCCAAACATAAATTACAGTAGTTATTATATGAACTTGATTTCAATAAAGAACAATTAATAAATAAGTGGTAACTAAAAATAAGTAAATAATATCTGGTATCATATATATATATTAATGGTATTGTAATTAATTTATAAAAAACTATATTTAATTAATATGAGTTTTGAATGTTTATGATGTAAGTTCTAACTTATGGTTTTCGATTTTCATATCACTTTAATTATCTATGTGTCATATTTCATATTCACTACATCAAAATTTTATGTGGTGTATATAATACCCATGAATGAATTTTATGATGATCCCAAATAATATAATTAGGATTTAAATATAAATTATTGTATCTCTCTTTCATTGTGTTTATGATTAAAATATTACCAATGTGTTGAGGTATTTTTCCGTCAATTTTTATTTTTTGAGGAATGCATTATGCTATGAATATATTTTTTTGGTGTATATAGATCCCCCTTGAAATAAAATTTCATGATGTTATTTATTATCATGTTATTATATTTTTAATTCAATTTTATTCCTTGATGGGGTTTATGATTCAATTCTACCAAAATGGTAAGTGTTTTATAACACAATCGCATCACTTATGTGGAGTGTTTATGATAATGGTTCTGAAATGAAATCTGAACAACAATATCTCAAGAAAATATTGAATTTATTCTAATATGGATATTTCATGAGATCACATGTATTCAATTAGTTTTCCTCTATACATACACTAATGATCCAAAAATAATTTTTTTTAATTTACATTATAAACTTCTTACATCATAAACACTTTTTTTCATTTGTATTAATGTTTTTTAATAATGGTATAATTCTTTAAAATGTTTAAAAGGGATTTCATAAAAAAAATTTATAGTGTTTAGACTTTCGTAATTATATCAATAAGATAAATCATGAAATCTGTTTCAAAATAAGGACCATTTTATATTCATTGAAAAGTGATGGGTATAATAATTTTAATTTTTTAGGAATTACACAATGTCCAAACCACTCATTGTTTAAATGATATATTAATAAGTTTCTATTTATATTTTCAATGAAATATATCAAAAAATGTGAAATTAATTTTATGGTATCAAAATTTATTATCATTTAATGTTTATTTTCACCAATAAATGTTTTAATTTATCTTTATATCTTCCTTTATATGATTCAAATATAAATTTCAAAGAAAATGAATCTTATTTTTTTTGTTTCAGAAAAACATTTCAAAGTATAATTTCTATTTTCCTTTAAAAAATTAAATGTGATCATTCCAAATCATTTTCAATCCATGATAACATCCTTTGAGGTAACATAAGATATAGTAATGATATTATCTAATGATACCATATTATTTATTTTAGAAGATCGTTTTAGTTTATGATGACATGATATGTATAAATCACGATTCATTTTTCATGGACAATGATATGTTGAAATTATGAAATTATTATGAAACCTATTTCATTTCTACATGTTATTATATAATGAATTCATTTTTAACAAATTTATTTTCTTATGTTCTAATATAAAGACTATTTTTTAATCATGTATCACACGTATTTATGACTTTTATTATGTTAAATGTGGAAACTATATATCACTTTGTTGAATTGGGTTAGAATTAATGTTCTATTAAAATAATGGATACAAGGTCGATTATCTAATGAATACAAAGAGGGTACACATGAATATTTCCAATTCTCGAAGTAGGTACACACGTGTTTATCCAAATTCTAACATGTTATGCATATATTTGGGGGTTTACATGAAAAATAGTTTTATTTACTAATGATTATGACACACATACCAAAAATATATAAATTTTATAAACTCTTGTATCAATATCTCGTATCCCTATAATCAAATTACGTTATATATTTTCATTGTTTTCCATTACAGAGAATCTAATCAAAAAAGTAATTATAACATCCACCACATTGTGATGATAGGTATTAATTTTGATATGTCTATAAAGGGTTTCAGATCAATTTTATTAATAGAATTTTGATTTATAAATATTTAGTAGAATTTTTTTTATGTTTCTATGTTTTAAAAGGCACTATATAGTTGTGATCCTCATGTGTGTATTTTCATAATGTAACAAATATTCATCAAAAAAATATAATATCTAGGTATAATAATACTATTAATCAATTATAAGTATTATCATAAAATTTCTATTAACCATTGAAAAATATAATGATAAAATCATAGTGAGATCCCTAGGGATATGAATAACCATAATATTTATATAGCAAAATATTATGGAATATTGGTGAATGATAGAGCGATGGGTTTCAATGAAATAAATACATGTATGGATAACATAAGTGGGAATGGTTCAAGAAAATTTTTACCCATTGGTAAGATATCCAAAAAATATCATTAGTATTGACTCAAGCTTTTCTTGGTATAGTAAAATGGGCTTTTCTGCACTCCTAGTATGACACACCTGAAGAATATGATTTTAAATTCATAACATCTTTAGCAATCAACTTCAATTAATTCAACAATTACTATGGATTACCATATTTAAGAATAAATTTTCAATTATTTTTAACATGGTTTATGGATTTAGATATCCTATAAGTGATTTCCATAGTTTTGTGGTTTCCCCCTATGTATATTATTTCCGACTCTATGATTTTAATTTTTTTTCAATATAAGGAATTGGAAGAAATTTTATTAATGTTAAATTTGATAGAAGATATTTTTATGATAAACCAAATGGGTTGATGACTTGAGTGAAGGATAATGTTATTATACTTCATTTTATTATAATGTATGATAAAAAATTATACAATATCCAACTCTGAGATTCAAAATTGAAGAAAATTATATGGTTCACTGAGAGTTTTACTGGTTGATTCCAGGGAGGAAGGATGATTCAGTTTCATATATGTCATTAATGTGGGATGAATCACTCAAATGAATGCATGAAAGGTTTAATTAAGTGTTTTATATATGGGGAAGAGGGGAAAAATTATGTGAGTTATAAAAAGAAACCAAATTTTCAGTTAATGCAATGGATTAGAACTGTGTTTTCCCTATGTTATCTTTAATGGTAAAATGTTATTAATAAAAAATTTATTGGTAAGATAAAAATCTATTTACTAGGGGAAATCCAATTAATCGGATCAGAAAGGTGGTAAAAGTAAATATATTATAGTTTATAAAGAAGAAACTACATATTACATTTTAATGGAAATAGGTATTAAGGAATAAAATTTTGTATCATAGAAAATTGTTTATGAATAAAGTCGAAATATTAAAGCTTTTTTATAGGAATTCAATAATTATGATATCTGACTCATGAAATATATAAATACTTTTATGTATAATGTTTTCATTAAGGATTTTCGGTAAAATATTTAATTATACTAATGACCTAGACATTTGATTTAATAGAAAGGTGATATTTTATGGACACGGCGTTATTAAGGGAAGATAACCTTTATTATGTTTGTAGTATTAAAAAATATTATTTAGTGTGTATAAAGAGATTGTTGACATATATTATATAGACTGGATAGTATTGAAGACCTCTGAAATGATTAATGAGATGTTGATAGTGTGGTGCATGTTATAATTGATGGATTTTACACATCTTTGTATTTATGTAATATATTCAACAATATAAGGTTTAATTTATGGAATGAGGTATAATTTATGTTTTAATTGAGTTTTTATAGTAATAATTTATATTTCCATAATTCATTATAATGCATGACCAATGTATTGAAATATATGGTGTGTGACAATTAATACCAACTTAATGTTATTTTTGGGATTAATTATTAGTTAATTTTTAGAAAATTAGTAACTATCCTTTTAAATAAAAGTTTTTTTGAATGGTTATAATGATAAACATTTATAGAATGGTTGAAGATGAAAATTAAAATAGGTTTTAGAGATTAAATTAATAATTCCACATAAGATTTTTTTTAAAATGGGATAACATGTGCTAAACATTTTTTTAAGTATGATAATAAGTTATATAAGTAATGAAATGTCATTTTATAAGGGATCTTGTCTTCCATTATTTCTTCATGAAAAAATAATTCACCGTCTTATTTTTGGTACGTGGTGAAGTATAATTTGATCAAATAGAAACCAAATTATGAAAAACTTATTATGATATAATTGAATTACAAACCCTATGTATAATGATCCTTTTCATATTATTGATCGTCAGAATCGTTTCTGATCTATTATAACATCCACTAAACCTCTCTCATCTACATGATGTGTTCCATGTATCTCATATGTGTAAGTACAAAAAAAACTAATAACATTTATTGAACATATAGATTGTACCAATAGATAACGATATTTATTAATAGTAACAACTTGTAAATTTTATAGATCATATAATAAAAGTGATATTTAATAAAAACAATCACATGGTAATGTTTGTGGTGAAACCACCACTATGAGGAAGATACATGGGAACATAAGGATATATTAAGGTATAATTACCCATAGTTGTTTATAATAATGTAATGGAATATTGAGATATTAGTTCATATTTTCTGTGGTAGAATATAATTCCCATATATTTTATGAAATTTATTGAATAAATTAAATTTATTCTAATAGCTTATGCTACAAGTAACACCATGTTCTTATAGATGATAATATATTATTAATATAATTATTTAACTTGACAATTATGGTATATCCATTAATAATGGAGGTTTTAATAGGTAAAACTCATTTTAATTATTAACATAATCATTTTTATATTGAAATATTATTTATAACAAATTAAATAATTTTTTTGATAAAGTAATTATTTTTTTTCAAAATATAATTTTCACAAAAACAAATTTTATTATTATTTTAGGAAAAATAATAAATTCAATTTGTGAATATTTTATAAATTTTTTTCATCAAAAAATGAATATTTTTTATCAACATGTAAAAATTATCTTAGGGGAAATTTATTGAAATATTTGAAATGAATAATTTTTGTATAAATATAAAAAAAATAGTTTTTATATTAAATTTCCAATTTATTAAAAGAATTATCAACGTAATCTTTGAAAAAAATGTTTTAAAATAAAAAATTGTTCTATTATATTATATTTTAAAAAATATAAAATATTGGATTTTATTAAATATTTAATTTTGATATAAAAATCATTATAAAGTTTTCAAAATATTCTCTTTAGAATACATATTATTTGTCACATTTAAACAGTTGATTTAAATAATATTTTGAAAATTACATTAACAGAATTAAGAAAAATGGATTCCATATTTGGAATCAAATAAATTCATATTATATAATATTTTGAACTTATTTTTTGACTATAATTAATATTGAAACCTATAAAAAGTATTTTATAGAGTTTAGGTAAAAATTGGTTTATTATGAGTTATATTAATATATAATGGGTAAAATAATGTTGAAACGTTTAAAAGACAAAATATATGGACATATTTAAACCTTATAACTTTAAGGTTCATTAATTTCTCATTTTATATATTTTATGGAATGCGAATTTTGGGTACACATTATTCTTTTAAAAAATCATTTGTGTCCTCTCCCCCACTTATTAACAGACACTTCTTCTTCAATACTCTTCAAACCTCTTATAATAGTTTTTTTAAACAATACCTTTGAAAATAATATAATTACATACCTCTTAAAATCAAATCGCCCTTAGTTTTTAAGGAATTCCTTTTATTAAGGGTCTAGGTTTAAAGCTAAAGAGATTCTCTGAAGAAGTGGTATATTTTGCTATATTGTGTTTTCATTTTATTTCTTCATCTAAATAGTTACAATATTAATAAAATATAAATATATTATAAAAATATTGTGTATAATATATTGATATCATAATATTTTAATATAATAATTACTAGTTATATGGTATTTCATCAAATGGGAAATGAAACTATTGATCATGGGTACAATAGACAACTACACCGTGAACCGATGTAATTAGTTTTCTATCCCAACATCTCAAGGATGGATATAATATTGGATTTATTGATTATATAAGATACATATGATATTATTATATATATCTAATGATAATATCACAGCTAAATTATTACCTTTTATCCTTTTAAAATGGATTACCATCAACGACGTGTACCTTAGTCTCCCTTCTTATGAACAATGGTGATGCGTTTTTCATTTATATATTATATGTATTGTAATAGGGGAATATTAAATGAAAATATATTATTCATTTAATAAAATTATACATATTAAATTATCATATCATATAAAAATACTAATTTTCCATTCCCTGGGGTGTGTAATAATATTGCTCATCATTAAGGTGGACTACCACCTAGCGATGTGATGTAATTTATTTTTTGGTAATGAATTTTTTGGATGGTAATAAAGGAAAAATTAATGAATATATGTGATATTTATAAAATAAAAATGATTTTATAATTGTATTATGTAAATTTAAATTCATTCACTTATTATGTTAAGAAAAATGGAAACAACGTCCATATGTACATACGGCCTAGCATTTCCATGTATAACATAACTCATTTTCTATCTATAAATTTGTTAAATATTTCAAAATATGTATATAATTGATATATATATATATATAATATTTATATCATTTATAAAATTATGTATATGATTTTCAAATGATAAAAACAAATGGACTGGATATAACAAATCATAAGACATAGAAAAAGTAGTTATTACAAAAAAATGATTTTAATAAGTAATTATTAATAAATAGGTAATAAATGGTCATAATAAAATAAGACGTGGAATGATATTTATATTTAATAATCTATAATATATTTATTATAAAATAATATCTATTATAATTAATTTTAAAATTTGTATAAATGTTTTCAGGACTTATGTGAAGGGTTGTTCCTCTAACATTTATTTCTTATGAGTCACATTCTATTTCCAGCATGAGTTTCTATTCTATGGTGTGTATAATTCCTATGAATTAAAATAATTTAATTATAAATAAAATTATAGGTGTCTAATTATCCTTATTAGGATAACTCTGTCATGGTGTTTACTGTTCAAAATATTTGAAAGCGATAAGATATTTTTATCTCATTTTTATATCTTTGGGATATATATTATGTTATGCATCAATCTTCTGTTAAGAGGTTTATATGCAACCACGTTGAATTTTATTTCATTAAATTGATATTATCTTAATATTTTTCCTTTAATTTAATTTTATTCCTTCATGGGTCTTATGATACAAAGTAACTAATGTGGTAATGTTTTTATGATATAATCTCATCATTTATAGGGATTGTTTATTATTATTCTTTAGTTATGAAATATTATGAAAAATCATTCAAGAAACTCATGATTTTTCTCTAATTTTTTTACTTATTGAGAATACAACTTTTATATTAATTTTCATCTATTTATGTACTATATAATAAAAAATAATATCTTTAAATAAAATCAAACTTATTTCTCTCTTTGGTCGAAAACCCTTTTTCTACAATATCATGGTGTTATGAAAATTGATTCCAAAAATTATTCAATATTTATATAGTATTTATAATATTCATTTATCCCAATATTTTTTTTAAATAAATTAAAAAGAAATCATAATGTTCTTTTTCAAGATAAGTTATTTTTTCATTTATCAAACATGTGAAAGGAATCATTAATTTAATATGTAATGAATTTACCCCAGTAAAGAACAATTAATTTTTTATTTATTCCATGATATTCTACAAATATTATTTTAAAATAAAAAATTCTAAATTGTTTTATAACGTTAAATTTTAAAAGGTGATATTCTAGGAAGGATTTTTTCATCATGAAATACATTTAATTGTATTTAATGCTTCCTTTATATGATTCTATGGTTATTTTGAGTGAAATTTATTTGTAAAATTAATTATGTATTAAAATATTATTTTAAAAGTGAAAAGAAATATTCATTAAGAAATGTTCCATGTTAACTATTAAAATAATTTCAAATCTAATATGAAATCATATGATGTAACATTTTATTTACATAGGATATGATCCCATTACACCATATTTATTTTTTCTATTGGATGTTTTATGCTTATTATGTGATGATGGTTATAAAACTAACTTAATTTTACATGGGTTATTATATGATCAAGTGATAAATGATTATAAAACTTATTTCGTTCAAATATGTTATCCAATGATGTTTTTTATATAAATTTTTTTTTCAGGGGTTGTGATATGATGGATGTCTTATAATCATGTGGAACACCTATATAATATTTTATTTGTGTTTCTTACTTGAAGTATATCTCCCTACATTAAATTGGTTAATGATTAATGTTTTATGAGATCATTGTGTACAAAGGTTGTTTTTCGAAGCACAAAAATAGGGTACACGGGTGGATAACCTAATCCTGATGTAGGTACACTGATGGTTGATCCTATAATGCCATTTTATGAATTTATTGTATGATTACCTTATTATATGGTTTTCAATTATTAGGTGTATACCATAATTTTATGTATTATGAAAAATCTATGTTCTCATGTATAATGTTATTTGATTTACATGGGACTAATTTATTTTGATTTACAAATATTTATACAGAGAATGAGAATTTTCGTCTTTGATATAAAGGCTATTGTATTCATATGTTATTCGCATGTGCTCATACTCATATACTCATGTTATTTTTTTTAAATGTCCATTTTTAGCCATATTTATAAACTGAGCCCACCCTTTACAAAATTTGTATTCCAATGGTTATTATGATATGTAATACCTTTGATATGTCTAAGAAGGGTTATGGATATGATGAACTAAGTAGGTGACCGGGTATAATTCTTATGAACCAATTATTTTTGATTACATGTTTTCAAAGTCAATTTTCCTTTTATGATCATAAATAGTGTGTTATTTAAATAAAATTAAAATTCATCAATTTCTTAATTTATATGTTTGAGAATACATGGTTATTATTATCTTATAATAAGAACAAAAAACACAATGAAAATAAATTTAAGGGAGAATGTGTTTTTAAAAATAAAACTAGGTTTTGTATTATTCCAAACCAATAAAAACCATAAAATGAATGTATAATAATTTTATTTGATATGTTATGTTGAAATGTTCTTAAAATTATGAATAAAATTATATTTAATAAAATAATTAAAATAAATCATCATTGTGAACATAAAAACTATTTTGTATAATTTTTTTAAAGCCTAAATATAACCTATACCATGATCAAGTGTATTATTGAAAACCAGGTAATTAATTAGATTACATAAAATTAAAGGAAACAGTTTTAATTTTATTCCCAGAAAAATATTTTAGAAAATTAGAAAAAAAATTCAATATAAAATAAATTTAATATAGTGAATAAAAAAATTATATTTATATTCTCAAATAAAAACGTAACATTGTTATACATTAATTATAATATTCTTAAAAAAATGATATAATACAATTTTTCATCAAATAATATTTTCATTGGATAAAATGAATTTAAGAAAAATTAACTATTAATATATTATGAATTTGTTAAAAATTTGAATTCTGAAAAAACATTATATATATTTTTCATTATTTTTTTAGTCCTATTTATACTTGTATTTTTAATAGCTATTTTATAATATATTGTGGTACTTTAATTGCTCAATATTGCATGTAAATAATGATATCAAACATTGAAAATTTATTTAATGTATTATATATTCAAAAATATCATGGAGAAATAATCTACCCCCTAAAATAAATTTCTTCCTTATAAATATTATCTTGGTAATTAAAGGGGAAATAGATTAAAAAGCTTTTTTGAATAACAACATTGTATAAAAGATTGGAAATGTACTTTAGAAATGGGGAATTATGAAATGTAATGGTACCTTTAATAAACACATAATATTTTTCCTAGAAAATAATATCCATGTTCTGAAGAAAAAACATACATATTATGCACAATAAAACATCCAAGGACTAATATAGAGTTTTAGAGAATGCATTCATGAAAAAGATAATGATCATAAGAAAATAAGTTAATGTTGATTTAAATTATCATAAATTCACAGGAAATGAATGTAAGAATACAATTTTTATTTCATGATCCTTTTCTGAATGTAGAGGGCTTCCTTTACTACCAAGATAGTAAACATGAAAAATTATAAAAAATAAATTTATTTCAATTTTATATGCACAATTGTATGCTTAGACTGTGCATCGATCAATTTATACTTAATTTATTTGCCTATTAAATGGGAATTCAAGATGAATTTAACTTTCCTGAAGAAGTAAAATTGAATTTTAATAGATTATATGAAATATAAAATAATTACAAGGCATTCCATCATTCTGAAAATATTTACAAAAACCAAAATTATTATAAAAATTTATCCAAACTCTGTAAATATAATACATAAATATTGAATGGCATAGAAATAAAATCCAATGACCAACATAATCCATTACATAAATGGTAAAAATTATGAAAACTCCTAAATGTGTACCACAAAATTAAAAACAAAAATCTTATGAAAAATTACTAAATCCCAAAATTAAACATTAAATTAATAGTAAAAAACACGAGGATCCTAATAATTTCACATATGGAAATTGGAAATACCTTGTTCAAATATTATCCTAAAATATACTAATAAAATTAATCATAATATAAATAATTTATAATATATATGCTTCCAAAAACTAACAATATACCTATTCATTAAATAAAATAAAACACTATGTTATATATTCCATTAATAAGGAAATCAAATATATCTGACCAAAAATCAATCTATCATCAAAAAACACATCATTTTAAAGGCCACAACTAGAATAAAATATATTTTATCAATATCAATAATATCGTTATCCCAAATAATAATCGTTATCTAAAAATTAGGAACATATTAAGGGTCATATATTCCTTAATAATGTATTTTAAAAAAATTCTCATTACCACATAATCATTTATAATGAAGCCATTCTATATTACTGAAAATACTTATGAAAAATAAATAGACAATATTCCTTACATATTTCATGATTATAATAATAGTAATTTCATTATTAAGACAGTTTTACAAAAAAAGATCTTAAATCCCAATACATAATAACTTTAATAATTATCCTTCAATGACTAACCTAACATACACCATTTCCTGGGTATATTTTTCAAACAATGGATTATGGAATATATTTGTTAATTATCCAAATACTCAAACATAATAAATTAATCTATGAATGGTAACATTTGATGAAATTAATTTTATTACATTAAACTCTTTATTTTTTTACATTGAAATAACATTATTTTAGAAAATAATTTCTATATATAAAACTTATTCTCATTCCTTAGAGACATTTCCTTGATTGATTATTCCGAAATTATTGATATTTTAAAAGTTGAACTTTCTTTCCCACAATAGAATTATAAATTAAACTCTTTTAAACCAAAATTTTAATATTTTTAGTTTTCTAAGGAAAATAATTTAATTTAATACTATTAATCATGTAGATAGAAACCTTGTAATTCATTATTACATGTCATTTACTTCTACCTCCTTCTTAAATTGCGTTTTTATGTGAAAAATCATTCCGTTATTCATCATGTTATGCATTAACATGATTATTCTTAGTTCCACAAATTTATTAAAACCAAACATCATAGGGATAGTAATAATAATCATAATGATAAGTAATTTAATCATGAAAAATGAATCTTTCATTGTCTCAACAATGATCCATTATTTTAAATAAATGACTACATAGGTTGAACCTAATTTATACATGGTTAGTATCTATTCAAATCAATCATAATTTTTTATAAACATAATGTTATTTAACCCAAAAAATAGACCCTATGAGGGTTTATCCAGCTGTGAAGTCTTTTCCCAACTGATTATTCACTACTGATTATCATTTTAACACCGAATACACCCATTTCAATGTCATTTCCCCTTAGTTCATGTGTTCCACTAATAAATCAACATTTCCGTATCTAGAAATGGATTTATTTTCAAAGAAAACCACAAAATATCTATTTACTAATGAATTTGGATGGTTTCCTATACTTATAATTATGCATAGAAATTTCACAAAATATTTCTGACATTCATAACCAAATATTTACTATACCCCTCTCTGAGATCAACTATAGAAACCATTAATTTTCATACATATATATTACATCTTATAAGATTAATACTATTTTCACTTCATTAGGATGTATAGCAGAATAATAAATTATAAGTTTATTTAATGTCTTCAATACACAAAGAACTGGTTGATAAAAAAAATCTACATCATCTCTAACATAGTTATTCACAACTAGAACCCTTATTATATAGATCATACTTTTATCCATTCATCCTAAGCTTGTGATAATTAACACATAATATGTTGGGACCATAGATTATCATTAATAGTAAACCTGGGAGATTTAAGTCAATGATAATATATAAAAATATCATGAGAATAATAATATGATATCATGATATCTTTAATAGAAAATAATACACATCAAATCACATACCATAATTAGAATTCATGGTATAAAATAGTAACATGTCACAAGATTAGGTAATCCTAATCAATTAGTCATGGTTCATTAGTTTGAAAATTTTTCATAAAAGCATGTAATGAGAGTGTGACACCATAATAAAAATAAAAAATATACCACATTTAAAAGATAACTTCAAATATGAATTTTAAATAATTGATCATGAATTAAAACATTTTTATATCCCTTAGATGTTCATAAATCCCACCATGTTTCCCATATCATAGTGGTGTGGGTATCCCTACATGTTTCCCATAGTGTATTGATAACATCAACTCACTCCCCATAATTATATCATCTTATTAAAGGGTTTACCCAATGTATTGGATGGATATTACAGACCCACCCATCACATAATTAAAACCATTCATATGTGTTACATAATAAATTTAATTTTATGATAAGAAAATAAACCCAAGGATCCATTATTATATTTCTGGGGAGATGATATAGATGAGAAATAAAATTAAATGTTCATTCGAATAATTATTCTAATAAAATGAGAAAATATTCATTTCAATTGATATTATTTTAACTAATAATTTGCATAATATTGATATTTTTTTGAAATTGAATATTAAAAAATGTAATAAATTTTTCCACGAATACAATGGTCATTATGGTTTAAAAATATATTAATAACATATACTATTAATAAAATAATTCCATTCACATGTTGTAAATGATTTAAAAATTCCCTATTGAGATATATTTTAGAATGAATAATTTTTTAAAATGTTTAAATAATGTCAACCATAATGAGGATGATTGTTTTTAAAAACATTCAAGTTTAATAAATAACATTTGTATGCAATTTCGAAGAGAAGAAATAAGGTCAACTGTTATTTAAAAAACCATTATGGATATTTTTGAGTAAAATAGAGAGATTAATTGAGAAAATACAAAACAAAATCAACAAATAATCACATTATAATAAAATATATGGGTTTTAAAGGATATTATCCATATAATCTACCTCAATGAAAATTTAACCTTAACAATGCAAAAAAAATGACATTATAAGATAAACCCTCATAACATTAGTAATATCTGATTAAAACCCACATAAAAAATATATAACGTTATGGATTTTTAAATACCATTAAATTTTCATGGTAATAATCCTAAAATACCATAATTGGTAGTATAATAACTAGAAAAATATATATGCTCAAAATATGGTATATGTATCACTCATATTGAAGGGAGATAATGTACTATTACCTCATGTATCCTATTGTATCATTCCCACTCAATCCCCCAGTCTAATAAATATATATCTGTTTTTATTATTTTAAATAAAAACAATTACATATATCAAACAATATATGATTTTAACTATAACATATTATCAATCTTTTATTAATAATTCATTATCTAAATCACTATTTTGTGTGATAACTACTTCTTTGGTCATGTATTCTTTAGTTCAGAAGTCCCAATAATTTTTATTTTTTCATGGTTAAATTATATATATCATTTTATAAATTTCATTAGTATCATATTTTATAATTATTTACACTTTTATCACTACATATATTAAGATGTGTTAAATATTAATTACATCACTTAATGGAGTTAGTGTATGCATGCATGAGTGATGTTTCTATTTTCCAATGGATGTAAAGAATAAAATGAAAATTATAATTCAATATTATAAAAATATATTAATATCCAAAATATCATATTAAATATATATATATATATATATATATATTATTAGTACCATCATTTTAAATTAGTAAGGAAAAAAACCAATCACTTTATGGTAGGGGTAATCCCTACTTATGCAAGTTAAGTGATTTCTTTTCTCGTATGATGGAAATTAAGTGGATAATTGTTTTATATAATCATAAAAAATTAATTAAATTTAATATATTAATAAAATTATTTAATAATAGATAATATATATTTATAGGACGTAAATGAAAATGGAGAGCACTTAGGTAAGTGTTATAACATTTCATAGGTAAACCACTTCTAGAATATACCATAAACATTGAATTGATGGTATTTTGGAAATAATAAAATAATTAGAACATGTAAAATTAATCTATGATGGTATTATAGTAGGTATTTTTTGAGATATAAGTCTAAAACATAATTAATAATGGAATACATGAGGCACCTATATTTAAGTCAGGGGAGGGGTGCCTTATGAATTACATTATGTATTAAATTAATTTAAATAAGTTTTCATCATAATGTGGAAACATATATATATATATATGTATACAATAACAATAATATTAATATATGAAGAAATAATCTCTTTCAATAATATTTAAACATGTTTAAGTGATGTTTAACCCTTATCTCTTAGTTTTAAAACAACATTATCCCTTTTGAAAATTACCATGATATAATTTTTTAACCCATCTGGTGTCAATAATGATTATATAGAAGAAAACGTGACCATTAAGAGGAAGATGGTTGATATTCTCAAAAAAAAATCCCATTTAATATTCAAGTGACTATATTATTATAAAATATAATTCATTTAATGAATGATTATTTGACATAAGATACAATTAAAGGCATTTTTTGGAATATTTACAATGTATTACTTTAAGGAAAAAAATAATGCAATTGAATTAAAAAAAAAAAAAAAAAAATATATAATGTTTAATTTTTTTAAAATATTCCTCTAACAAAATAATCCCTCAATATTTTATTACTCCAAATATTTTTTCATTTTTCTATTAAATGAATAAATAATGTGTTGGTACTTCATAATAATTTATGGAAACTATTTCATCACATAAAAAATATTCATTGATATAAACATTTATTTATATTTCAAATATATATTTATAACACAAAAAATATCATCTTTTTATCTTTATGAAAAAATATTATAGATTTTATGTCAAGAGACTCACATTTTTTATATATTATTTTAATAAAATATATGAAATCTATATTCAATGATGTGTGAAACCAAGGTGCCATATTTTAGAAGCATGGATGATAAAAGGTGAATAAAATTAATACAATAGTATAAATACCTGTTTTTGTGAAATATGAATGCATTATTAGAAAATTTTAACAATCGTTTACATGCTTCACCCTTACTGAGGTAACATAAATCTACCAATGTTTCTATACATAATGAATTAAATAAAATAGAACTATTTATAAAATTTTATCCTCAATACGTCAAATGTGGGATCCATTTTTTAATATATATGTTCTTGAATTTTTAGAATTCTATTTTAAAAATTTAATGAAAAATGCAATGGAATACTTTTAAAAAATGTTTCTTAATCCTAAAAATTGATTTATTTTGACAGGGCTATTGGAAATAAATAAATTAACATAAAATAATCTGATAGAATATATAATATATATATTTCATTAACTTAATTAATAAATATTTAGTTATTTAAACAATTCTGATAAACAGATATTTTATGAAAACAAATTATTTGATAAAATGTTTTTAAGAGAAAAAATGAACCTATACTATTTCAATTTTTATAATAAATACAATATAATTATAAATATTATATGAATTAAAATCAGCTTATTTAAAATTATAATAAAACTTTAAACATATTTTAATTTTATATTAACTGATTTAATGTAATGAAATTGAAATTGTTATAAAAACATCAATTTTCCATAATTCAACAGAAAATAAACTGTTTTACAAAAATGCATAAATTTTACTCTATGAAAAATTATATATGATGAACCTAAAAACGAAATCAATTTTCAAAAATAAAAATAAAAAAAAATCTTTAATATAAGAACCATTCATAAAATCAAATAAAAACTACTTTTCCAGAAAAAATATTATTGAAGCATAAAATGACTTGACTAATAGTTGAGTACATATACATTATGAATAAAGAAGTACATTTTAGTTATGTAAATTATTTATATATATATATATATATATTAGATGATGGTTAATCCATTTCATAGACATTAATTTTAATATTATGTTATAAATCATTCTGGTCCATTTTTCAATCTTTGTTTCATGTTAGGTAATCTGTCAAAAAATTACAATGTTTTTAAATATATATATTATAAAATCTAATATTATTAAAATAATTATTATATAAATCATCATATTAAAATTTTAATGATTTATTTTGTGTCACAACATTTATATCTCAATTTATTTATAATAATTGAATTATGGATTTCACAACCATTAAAATAATTAATGTATTACAATGAAGAATGTATTATAAATTTTCCATAAAGGAATACAAATAATCGAATTATGGTAAATATCCCAAAAATTCATACATGTAACTCAAAATCAATCACATGAATCAATGAAGATATAGACACACCATGAATATTATGAACACCATAAATGAAGAAGAATACATCCAATATTTCCCAGTGATATGATCATGATTAGCTAAATCACGTAATACATTTTTTGAAAGCATTATTTTTTAAGAATAATACAAAATAATGAATTTTTTATATGAGTATCTTAACCTATAAAGTATAGATAAATCACAAAAAAAATATTAGTCAATATTTCATATGTGATATCTAATGACTCATATGATATAAAATCTACTTGCTCAAATGAACTTTGAAATTAATCATACACAAAATCATTCAAGGTTTACTCCAATAATTATATTTATTCCCTTTATACATATGAGATACTATTTTATCCTTATGAATATGGATCATATTGTTTATACCATGAATTTATTCATTCAAAAAACACAAAATATCAATACACCAACCCATAATGTGTTTTGTAATTCATTTTATGAATATTATAAATATATCATATCATTTATCTTCATTCATGAATCCCCTTTCAGAAATTCTAGTTTTTCCAATCATGATTTCATCAATTAAACTTATGTGCACTATAATTCCATACATCTTGGTTCATTAATCCCATTATATTAATATTCATTATGTTAATCCACAATTTTCTTCCAACATTCTAGATCTTCCACATGCCTCAAAAAATTTCTTTTATTATGATTACATTAGTTAATGCACAAAATTAATAGAATATAGAAAAGTTTCCTAATGAATTATCTAACTCTCTCTACACCAAAAATGTAGGAACATTTCATGATAGTATCATGGAAAACGTCTTATATATAACAATGTAGAAGATAATGAATTACAAAGCTTAGTTTAAAACATGATAGAGTCAAACTTTAAAATGTGGAAAATTTTCACATGTCACAATCCTCACATAGATATATTTATGGTAATTAAAAATTTATTTAAATAAAAATGTGTAGGACATGATTTTAGAATCATTTAGGTAATTTAAAATCCCGGGGTATCACAATTCCACCTCTCACATGTGTCTCTTTACTCTATTCTAGTACATCACCCTATGCCTGGGCTCTTCATAATGCATAGTTCTTTTTTCTGTATTTACCAACAATGATCTTAGGAATGGTTTCTACTATATTTGAGATGATATATTCATTTAATAGAACTAATGTTAAATTAATGTATGAAATATCAGTGAGGTTAATTCAATATACACATAAAACGACTTACAACAATCTCATTTTTTCTTCCACTAATCTTCAAAACTTAATAACTACTTTGAAGGCATCGTATTTATCATAAGCACAATGGGTTATTAATAAAAAAATGAGAAATTGAAGATATAATATTCTTCAATAAAAAGAATCATTATTTCAGATTAAAAAAAACCTTCATGCATATTTTTATTCATTTAAAATGAATACCATAAAAAAAATATTGGTCAAAACACAAACTGTATTTGATGAAATAATGTTTCTATTTCAAACTAAATTTTCTACTTTGGTTTTATATTTTACCTATTTTTTTATCAATACCTTATATGAACACTAGAATAAAATAAATAGTTTATTTTTCCTCAACACTTTAATACGATAGGGTAATCATCTATAGAAACTCATTCATATAATCATGTAATTTTAGAAAATAATGAATTCCAAGAACCAAACAATTAATAAATGAACATGTAGTCTCTATAAGTTTTTATCTTTCTCAATAAACTAGAATATATATATTTTTTATTACATAATTAATTTAGATATTCATATTTCTAATAATTTTTATATATTAGGTTAATCATTAAATTATTCCCATTGGAATATATAATCAACTAAGGAATAATTTCAGTAAATGTTTCGAATTTATGTTTTTTATTACACATGGATTTATCTTCTTTATTAATAAAAATTAAACAAAAATTCAACAGAAATACTATTATTTGTAGATTATTTTTTCGTGAATATGTTTGATGATGATGACAACAATTATCTACATAAGAATAATTTATTAAACAATTATAGGTGATCATATATTTAGTATGTAACATTATTAAATGTACTACTAATAAAATGAGAACCAATTTTAAATTTTATATTATACATTTCCATGAATAGAACAAAGTTTCACTGATAGATGAGTTCATATAGGAATTCCTCTAATCACATAGTTATTTTGTTAAGGAATAATCCCAGTCATAATACTTATGACACTTGTCTGGATGAGTGTGTAAATTGTTATCCTAATCCATAATATGTATAAAATAAACTATATTCTTATAGAATAATAATCATATAAAGTAATATCATATTGGGGTAATTGAAATAATTTTCTTAAAATAGACTCTTAATCATGTTAAAGACACCCAATACTTCCTTTACATACACATGATAATACATGGAACCATACTTTTACATGAACTATGGATTTTGATAATCAATGTCTTGATATTAATCTTCATTGGAAGGAATTTAATACATAGTATTTCTAAAGGGTATTTAATAACAAATTATTATCTCATGTATCAAATTCAGTTTTATTCATGCTTTATGTGAATTATTTTTGAATCTCATTCCTTAAACCAAATCAATATGTTAAAACCCCATTGATGTGTAACTATTTACAAAACTCATAACTTGTGTTAGTGACCCAAATTAAAATACAACTAGATTTATACTTATCCAACTACTTATCATGTATAAGGTATATTAAAATTATTATTTCGAAAGGCTCATTATCATACAAATTCTATAATTCCAACAATAGAAATATTGGAATGGTAGATAAAAATACCAGCTACTCTAGATATCGTATAAGCTCTTATTTGAGTGAGATTCCACACAAAAATCCCCAACACCTAAGGATACATTAATCAAGAGATACTTCATTTATATCATTATTCAAAAATCTAATATGTATAACTCAGAATTTACTAATAAATTCAACCTAATAACCTAGTAGATGAAAAATGAATGGTGGATGAAAAAAAATCAATTATTGTACTCGGTGTGTACCTCCCTAGATGCATGTATAAGAATTTATAAAAGTGTTATAATATGTAAATCAAAATAATACAAATATTACTTTTTATAAAATTATAACTATAACATTAATATTTATTAAAGTATATAAATTAATAATTTGTTTATTTAAACATGAGATAAATCATTAGTGACAAATTCATAAATTAATCAGTAATGTAAACATTATAGTTCAACAATATATTATAGGAATTTCATAATTAAATAAATATAATAATAAAATATTTTTCCTGTTATCAAATATAAAAAAATATTCAATATAATACTTTTTAGGTAAATATAAGATATGAAAAAAATAAACTAATTTATATTCAAATTCGATTATGTTTACAATTTATATAAACTAAATATAATAAAATTAATATTTTTAGAACATGATCACATCTATTTTAATAGATTCTGTTTCTATGGTGAAAATAAAATCTCAAATAAGTTTTTTTAATCAGTACAGTAGTTATCAAAAATTCATATTTATTAATATATATTCCTTTTACATTATTACAAATTTTTATAATTTATTGACATAGTAGTATTTACACTTACAATTTACACATAAAAATTTTATATTCAACTACAAGTCATTCAATATAATTTATATAGGTTATTTAATATTAATAATTAATATCATGGAATATTTATTGAATATATATTTAGAAAACAATTACTAATTAATTTTTAATATTTTATAAATAATTAATATATAATAATTTGTAAATTAGATTATTATTCAGAAATACCCTTATCCATGACATATTAATGTTTTATAATCCTTATAAGTCAATTAATTAAGTCAAGAAAAACATCAAATTTTACTAGATATCATATATTATGATATCTAGAATATAAAATTATGAATTTAGATATATTTTATTTTGTATTTAATGATAAGAACTTATTGCCCCATGATATACCACATGAAACATAATGTGTCATATATTTTGATTCTTTGTATTTTTAAACATAGAATAATTAAATCATCCCACATTACAACCCATATCATTCTGAAAAATATTAAAAAATCAAAATTTTCTAATAGGGGTCACTAAATATGTTATCTAGTATGAAATATGATGAATATATCCTGGACTATGACATCCTATATGATATGACCAACAAAAAATAATAAGTATAATACTATTTTATTTTATGGAATATTGAATGCATATGATATACATGTTTCATAATTTTTATAATGATTTTATGAATCAAATCACATGGGGAGTCTTTGATACCATAGATGAGTATTTATGGTTATATTAATGGTAATTCATTGTTGTGGAAATACAAATAATAATTAATTTAATGACATACCATGGATAAAAATACTTTTTAAAAATAAATCGAAGAACATGTTGAGTGAACCTTACTTCAATGATTTCCCGTAAAATTTTATACGAATACCTCTTCACTGAATATCTGTAATAGGAAACTCAGGTAGTCCTTCCTTCATGGAGTATCCATTGGTAGATATGAATCACACTTCCCATGGAAAAAATCATCCATAATCCAATGATATTATTGTATCATTGTTCATAAGGGATGGATAATGAAGATATATATGAATGATAATTAACATAATGATATTACAACTTCAATGACCTCTGTATATCTTATATAGTCTATTGAGACCAACCCCAAACACCATGACATTACTCATGTATTAAAAAACACATGAGTAAATGAAATATCATTAATCTAATTTATAACCCTTCAATTATGAACTCAAATCATCGGTATCTTGACTATCTATATTTTAATGACAACATAAGTGTATGAATAACCAAATTTTATGTTTAACATTCTATTACTCAGTGGGTAATAGGGTTTAATGATTTCATATTATATAACTATATCAAAAAGTAGGTAAAAAAATCTATATGTCACAAAAAATCATATGATCTGATTTTTCATGAATTTTTTGGGTTACAATTATCACAAATGTGTGTATGATACACTATGTCAATGGAGTCTGTGATGTATTCTTCAATACGATGAGACATGTCATATTTTGGGAGATATTTATCTCTATTCATAAAGAATTTAATTGGGATCTCTTTTTTCATGAATGATTTTGAAATCACTATGGGTTATATATTCCTGTAGTGAAATGGTTGTTGGAACATCCAATCGGGATTAGGTTATGTATTTCAACCAATACTGATGAAAATAATATATAAAATTTAAAATAATGTAATAGTATTATATAATTTTTTTCTATATAAAAAATTAATTTGAATTAACTATATTTCCAAGGTAATAGTTAATTACACATGATGTGATTTCAATACTTTTGGATCCGAAAAAGATAGTCATATAAGAATTTATAGTCATTTTATATTGGGATTCATTATAAAATAAGGAAGATGTAAACCACATGGAAATTATATATCTCACTTGAAGATTATATGGAGTCATTTTTTTAATGGAAGGACCATCATTTGAGGTGTTTGAGTGGAAATAATCCATATCCACATGATAGTATTCTGGCCAAGAACTCACTTCAAAGATAACATTTCAATATGAGTAATTTCCATTGAGGGTTGAACAAGTTTATTTATTAGGTCACATAAAATTATGGATGTCACCTTCATGGTTGCAAAAGATTCAATTAGAGGGATTTTAATTCATGTAAAAATCAATCTACTACCATGTCACTATCAATTCCTCCTCTCATGAGAATAATCAATTTGTTACATTAGATTCAATGCAATATCATGTAATATTAAATATCTCATTAGTCAGATTAACTACATCATCATTATGTATTTGAAAGATCCAATGATTATGTATTACATGATAAATAACTTCCTTTATACAACTTATTCCTCAAATCATAAGGATAGTATTTTAATTAGTAAACAATAAATACTTCTAACACACACTTCTTCAAATGGAATAACATTTGTATTTATGATGATTAATGAAATATTATACTATTAATAAAGAAATACCATTTTGTGATTCTTTGAGAAAAATTCTTGTGGCTTTGGAATTTAATGTATTTATAGGGATGATATCCCACAAAAACTATATATAGTGATTCCTCTCCAATGTAAAAGCTCCATGGTTCCTCCCACAACTGATCCTTCATGACATATATTCACATTGTTTCTACATGGTGGGATTTACATATAAATATTATGTTTTAATTTTACATTAAACACCATATCGTTCCATAACCCGACCAAATTTAAATTAACAGTAGTTCCTTATGATACATGGGCTTCGAGAATTAATGTTTCCATATTTATAAGGTTCGATATTAAGAAATAATATAAAAAGTGTTAGTTACTTAATAAAATATCCCTATTGTGTGTGCATGGGTGTTATTTACCCACCTTTATAAACCCCATTCATGTACCTAGTTTGATTTATTCAAAAATATATCACATGATTCCATTCCTAATGCTCAAAACCTTTAAAATCATATCCCATAATTCCCTCCTCAAATTTTCTAACAAAATTTTATTATGATATAATTCATGTATAAGTGTCACTATTTTATCATGTATTCCACTGATAATGGGAATATTATATCCTATAATATATTGACCCTGAGATTCCACTTTAACCAACATGATTCTACTTGATTTCACAACCTATTATTTTCCTAATAATGGGTGTGTATATCCCAAGTACACTGATGAAACATTTCATAGCCTCATACAATCAGCCTAACCATTATCAACTAACTTCCTTTTACCCCCATATAATTGGATAGTCTCCATGTCTTATCTTAATGATCTACAGTTGAGTAACTCTAAGAACATCTTTCTTAGCTCCTCTACCCTAATCTTTTTAGACCATCACTATTACCGTTTAGTGGCTAAAAAATCCCATGATCACCCCCTTGTATCCAACCAAGGTTATAAAAAGGTACATGATCTTCTAATTCATAACATGTCCTAACTCATCCTCAATGGTTCAAAGAACATTGTATTCCAATCATCCTTTCAGATTCTATTATCTAGGAACAAGATTTTGATGTCTATACCTTGGGCCTCTTATATGGTATGTTACCTAACTATATTCTCATTGATGATCTAATTTGTATTCCTTATCAAGAAAAATTAACAATATGAGCCTCATATAAGGTTTAATCCACAACCATTACCTCCCATATTTAGTTACAAATTATGAATATGAACTGTAACAGTACATTCATGCATACATCCAACACTAACAATTTCTAGGATTCCTAAAACATTTAAACATAGCCACATGACATTAAAGTTAATAACATATAGTCTAATATGTAGGATGGTAAAACCGATAGAATATTTTCTCATCATATGACCATATTCCAAAATAATATAATATTTTGTTTTCACAACCATATAAGACACAAGACCAGTCATAGATGCATAATCATTAAAGGAACTATATTGGTCGATGTCAAATGAACATAAAAGTTAAATCTTATATGATAAGTGGAACCATAATAAATATCATATTATTCCATTCATAGGGATACATAACAAAACCCTATCATATGAATAATCCGAACACTATAATAACTATCTCATCCACATATGGTGATAAATTCTAAAGTTTCCATTTATGTTTATTTATACCATAGTACCACCAATCATAATGATTTAAATAAATAACATCAGATATATATATATATATATATATATTTATAAATACATTATAATAATATTTCATCCTCAAAATGAATGGAAATAATATTTCTACTAGTAATGTCATCATTTAAATTTCTTAAATATATAATAGAAAATGGGACAAGGAAACAACAACCACTAATAGATAAAATGACTTTCCATGATCTTTAATTAAATGAAAAATTTAATGTTTTGTTATAATATCACATGTTATACCGATCATTGAAATATAGGTCCATATATAAACCGAAAACATGATAAGTGATTGGTTAGATGGACTTGAAAATAAAGCCAAAAATGGGAGACTTATCCCAGAAATAGATTTATTAGCCACCCATTTTTTCTTATGATGCTTCACTAAATGTGTTTTTGTATGTTTTTTCCCTATGATATCTCACATAATATCAAAAAGATATCTCTATATTCATAATAACAGGCCAAGATTAATATCCAATCTATTAGAAATTAGTGGAGTCATTAGGTTATACTCACCACTAGGTGACAAAATCAATATACACATTAGTCAACAAGAATTATATGGCCCCGGTGTTTGATATATGTTTTCACAAACCAAATATCTTCATAATAATGTGATGAATGATATCTTATAATATTATTACCTTAGTGGATCTATCCCAACTATATATTATAATCATAAAATATTCTATTATTTTATTATTTTTATGAAATATTACCAATGAAAAGCCATTATAAAGCGGTCTCCCAAATATCATCATTGAATCCCAATAGGATTCCAACCCCAAATCCCAGAAACAACTATTACACTTATTTTACGTAATTTAATGATGATGTGAATGATATTCTCACCACTAATCAAGAGATACCTATGTGGGGTTCTACAATTCAAATTCATCATCAACACTATATGACACTAATACCTAAATATTATATAAATGAAGACAACATATAGATCACTACACTTAATATCAAAGTGGAGTCCCTATAGAGGAGGGACCACTGAGTGAAATTGAATATTTATTCTCAAGAACAAGTATATATAATTTTTCAATCACATCTATAAATACAATGATATTATTTTAATGGGAATTGGGGATCCTAATAGGAGGGTTCCTACATATAAAGGTTTCTTTCTATATAACATTCCCGAAATTATTGTAGATTCTTTGATCCATTTCATCTAGAACAAAGTATCAAAAAGAGGGATCAATGGAAAAAAAATATATAATCTGGCACCTAGTCCCGATGTTTGTTTACACTAACTACATTATGACTCATAAAAAATTTTCAATAGTAGAATAAGATCCACAAGATCCTCATTAATATTTTAAAGAAGAATTATCTATGGAGGTTATCCCCATTACACTATCGTTAGAAACTCTCGAGGTTCCCCTTAGAGTATACTATATAAAGGTACTCAATGTATCACCATAGTCAACAACTCCTTAGTTATACCATATAGAAACATCCATAAAGTTAATATAATAAACAAAATGACCAAAAAACACCAGGAACACCCTTGAGTACTCGTCATAGAGGTCCTCTTGATGACACTAAACATTCCAACCACAAATTTCCTCATCAAATTAGAAAACCAATTATGATTATCCATGTATTTATTATTTATAGTAATGTCAAACCATGTGTTGTTGTTTCTCCTCCCAATAGAACCTATTATGGTTGTCACCCAACAACAATATGAAGATCAATTGAATTCAATATTTATATAACTTTTTTTAAGTATAAATAATCATGAATTAATCACAACCAAATTTATAAGTTCTTTAGAGACGACACAATTTCCCTAAATTTCCACGATATTTTAGTTTTATAGATTTTGAGACCAAGGAATAAATTTTAAATTTTATAATTTAAATGTAAACATCAAATTTCCCCTCAATAGTACTTTTAATGTAGTGCTTTTAAATTTTTTATCCCATTTAATTAAAAAATTTCATATTCTTTCAAAATGATTCCCTCTATTGAAAATATTATCTTTATTATTGTTAAACTTCATCCTTATCCAATGTGAAAATTTTAAAAAATCATGTTGATAAATATTGATTAGTAAGGAATATAAAAAAAATAAAGGAAACACATTAGTCCACTTGAAAGCTAATAAAATCCATAAGAAAATTTTCCCCACAGACATAATGAACATAGAGATTAAATATTGTTCAACTTCTCAAATCATTCATAATTCCAAAATATTATCCCAATACATTTCATATGTAATAATATATTAAAAATATTAACATGAGGGTTTCTCAGAGAAAATGTAATCAAATTGAAAAAATTTCGTTGAAAAAATAGATTTTACCCTAAAATGCATCATACAATTTCATAAACAAAAGTTCCATTTAATACCATTCTAAATAAAATGTTTTTCAAAAACAATTTATCATTAAATAATAATAAAGGTACCTTGATACAAAATATCCCTAAATCACATAAATTAACACTTACAAGAACATGATCAAATTTAGTAACTATATAGATTTATTCTAACATAAATATCTATAGAACTAAATCTGTATAGAATCCATTTGGAGATATATTAGACTCACCCACCATCATTAACTATATTAGGCTCAGACATCATCCCAAAAATTGATAAAATACTATAGAATAAAAATATGTAGTAGAATACACATTTTTAATAAAAAAATTATATTTAACAAATATAAAGAAACACATTCATTATTCTCATAAAAATAAGGGTAAATTTGTTTTATCAATAATATAAAAAATATAATAGTTTAAATAGAGTGTGGTATGCATTCAAATAATGTGATAACTTATATAATAATATATTTAATGAAAAATTAATATAATAGAGGGTAATTTACTTCATGCCAAAAATGAGAAATATATTAATTTAACACCTTTTAAAATATAATCCTTCTAGAAAATGTATACAATATTCCTTTTGTAAACAACTTTATGGAATTGAAAATATAGTTTATAAGGAATTTTTTAAAAATTAATTTTAATAAAATATTAAAATACTAATTTTTTAGGAAACCTAGAAATTGAGGAGAATCTGAATGATGATAAAATTGAAACATTTAAAAAAAATTATAAAATACAGTACCTGAAATTTGAATCTCAATTTAATTTTGTTTGTCTTATATAAAAAAACTATAATAGTAACTCATTTTTTAATGACAAAAAATTCCCTATTTTTTCAATATTATATATATTCTAAATGGCTTATTAACATTTCCTACATAGTTAAAAAATATGTTAGGTCAATGTTAGATGTTTTGAGGGTGTTTAGATCATATTACCAAAACAACTTCGGTAGGTTGAATTTGTTTAAAGGGGTCATTTAATTATCATATATAAAATAATAATAAATTATTATTATAATTTTTATATAAATAACAATTTTATATCCACATGTGGAATGTGTAAATGAAAATTAAATAACATCACGTCATGGTGGTGGTTGTCCACTGTAATACACGCGTGACGTTAAAATTTTCAAGCTGATGGAAGTGTAAAAAGGTAATTATTTTATTATATTTAAAAATAAAAATAATTTCACAATAATTATAAATTATGAATAAATCTTTCAAAATATCCATCCATGTGAGGCTATGGGGTAAAATTAAATGCATTACTTTGTTGTGGATTAGATCAACACATATGCATGAGAGACATATAAAATTCCCAAATGAATTAATATGAGTCAAAAAGTGTTTTACTATAATAAATAAAAAATTTCTATACTATATATATTTATACTATTACATTCTCTTTTATGCTATTGGCGTGGAGAAGGTAGAAGAATAAATAAATATGGAAGTACACGGTTAAGATTTATACATCATATTTGGAACAAATGATTTGGCTTACACAATATTCTTTCTATATTGGTATTTTAAAGAGAAGTAACTTCTAGTATGTGGGTACACATGTTAAGATAGTAGTAAAGAATAAATTTGTTGATATATATTGGTAATATGTTTTCAATAATTTAGGATAGTAGGTTTCCATTTATATTTTTGGGGATTGAAAATATATTAATTATTAACAGATTTAAAAGATTTTAAATTTATTTCATTTCAATTGTTACAAACCAGCGCAAGTACCCAAGTAACCCGATATCCAATCCGGTACCGACAAGGTCAGATGGGTATTCTCAATCCCCTTATGTAATAAAGGAGGACTTGAAATAATTCAAAATGTATATTGGAACAAAATTTCCCCAAACATTATGGAAGAAAGATAAACCAGGTAGTATATATATAAGAAGAAAATAATAGAGAGTAGTGAACCAAAATTAAAATAGGTAAACAACCCAAAATTCTATTATAAAATTCTTCAAAAAATAATTAAAACATATCTCCCAACTATCACATACTTGAAGTCCAATGATCTCCTTCTACTACAACTTCCATGCTGAACCATACCCTTCTGAGAACCTGTAATGAGATAATCTACAAGCACCCCTTGGAACATGTTTGGGATGGGATAAAATCTAAGTGGAATCTCACCAAGGATTCCATAAAAGCTGACAAATTCTAGTTAACCAAAAAAATACATTCAATTTTAATATTCAGTTTTGGTATTTCGAATCATAATTAATAAAATTCATTATTTAAATTTTATACAATGGAAATTAATTAAAAAAATTCTTAATAAACAATTTGTATAATAATTTTCATTGAATTTAAGAATTCTTGTGTAAACACTTTACATCAATAGATTTAATGTATATCAAAACAATCACAGGTGATAATCATGGTCATATTCCAAGAGGTATGATATTTCTAGTATAAGGGGTCCCACACGCTCGAAGGTAATCATGGAAATATCTTTTTATACAATTCCCATTAACAGTAGCCAAACAGGACTCATATCTATCCCATTAAGAAGGTGACCTGGTACACTAGGTTTTATTTATGATGTAATGTGTAAAAAAGTGTGCTATCATAATAACTCACTAACTACATTAGATTTGATATCCTATAATAATAATTTGTGATGGGAAATTTATTTTATGTCTCCTTAATATACAATTCATCCCATGTCAACATTTCAAATATTCCAATGTGCTTTTGAAAACCAATACATGTGTTATTAATCAATACATGGATTTTCCCAAAGAAAACCCACTAGGTTTATATAAAAGAAGATTTAATATTATATTATCATATATTAATTGAAATCAGCTTCACAAAATCAATTTCACTATATAAACACAACAATTTAAATACCATAATATTCCATCAATTTCACTAAAACGCCACAACTAAAATGAATTTATTTTTTTCCAAATTTCATGCCCAATAAAATCTAAATCCCCCAATTCTAGTGAATTGGGTTTTCAATGAACCAATTGAATATAATTTAACAATAAATTAAATTGAAATAATACAATTGAATTTAATTTAATAAATTTATGTCTAATTAAATTATTAAAATCAAAAAAGGTCCCCTACCACTTCCATAAAAACACAATTCCCATAATAGATCCCACCAATAAGTAATAATGAACATAAGATCTAGGAACTAAAATTATAAATAAGATTTAATAAAATATAGTTTACATTCATCAACCCCATTATGATTTATCAAATTCATTAAAGGGAATGAGAAATAGAAAAATATATATGGATACCAGTTACCCGTAAAGTCAAACTGTTTCTTGGATAATTAATAATTACAAATAAAATGACCCAGAATGGTTGGATGGATCCAAAATTTCATGGGGATGAATCTTAGAAAAAAATGATTTGTGGAGAAGAGAATATATAAATTTCATCTAAACATCCTATTTGAAAAATTCTCTTGGGACATTACACAGCTTGTAACCATTTTACAATTTCTGTAATTAAAAAGTCATATAAATAATGAAAAACCCATTACCTTTTAATAATAATTGATGTATTTTTATTTTATAATTTATATTTCATGAAGTCATATTAGAAATCATGTAAATCCTTAGTCTTTTATAGAACCAAGACAATTTATTCTATAAAAAATCCCACAAATCCTGGACTTCACAAATATAATATCCTCTAGATTTAATATCAACCATATACAGACAATGGAAAAATAAAACCAACAACGTTTAAAAAGTACATGATATAATGGTAATATAATGATATATTCTGTCCACTATAAACAAATTCACTCCGCACAAATCATATCAAGAATCATCCATATCTAAAAGATGTGGCCACTGCTCAATCATTAGTAACTCACGCTCCCATCTCTCATGATGATCTTAAACATGATTCCATATCACATGAACCATATTTATGGTCCTCCCATGAAGTATCTTGGATTCAAAATATATTTTAATAACTAAATGTTTAGTGATGGATAAATAAGTTTAAAACACAAAATCACTCAATCTCAACATTTGAGATAGATCATATAGATTCTTTTAGAACTACTACACAAGGAACCAATTATGTATCATCGTAAGCTATGGTGGGACTAATAATGGGTAATAAACATTTCCCACCTTCTCAATGACCTCAAAAGATCCCAAAAAAGAGGATAATGATTATCATTCAGCCAAGCCATCCATTAACCAACTGAGGTGATAATTTCTTGAACTCCTAGTCACGAACTGAAAATTCCAATGGTCTCCAATAATGATAAAAATAAGACATATAACAGCTCTATTCCATCAACATTATCAGAGGAATGAACTAAATCTTATTTTTCATCTCATGAACCAAATTCGGTCCAACCACTGGCCCTTCATCAATATCCAACCAACATTATAATGATATTTATGGATTCCAAACTATTGCTCAAAAGGATCCATTGCAATCAGAAACTTCTAGATATGGATATAAGAACACTAAACTAGTCCTATATGGTCATCTCAAGCCCCTCTATATTTGAGAACACAAGCATGGATAATATCCTATAGAATCTATATATAGTTTTATATATGGACATATAACTATGAAAGGTATACCAAACAAAAATTAACTGCAGATCCTAGTTCCCCCAGAAGGCCACTCCAACATCGATAAGAGCACCTTGGACCACTATAACAGATAGAATTATATGAAAATGAACAATAGCTTCCACATAAGGATTTACGAACCCATCAAAATTGGTTGAATCATGACTGGGTATAAGGTGGGATGATTTTTTCAACCTATAAATCATAACCCATATCACATTATTCATTATATGGGTACATGGAAACCCAACCACAAAGTACATTGAGATCTCATCCCACATCCATGTAGAAACTAGAATTGGATTAAGAATACTCAAAGGTTTTATATGCTTGAAATGTAATTTTTTGGTTGTATAACAATGATAGTCAAATTTAGAAATTCCTAATCTTAGACCTAGTCACGAGAATCTAAACCACATTTCATAGATCATCTTAATTGTTTCTGTGTAGATATCAAACTGGGAATTATAGAAACCCCCCATCAAATCATTCTTTTCTACTAACGGTGAAACAATGCAACTATGATAGCATAAAATTCCCTATATGGAGAACAACTAACCAAGAATGGTCCCCAAACCATAAAGGTAAATTAATGGAAAGTGTCGAGTATTAGCTAAATTTTTATTTTGCAGTGGTTTAAACCATTGGTACATCGTTCTACGACAGTTTCAAAAAACAACCACTATATCATGTGTCAGTATCCAATACATGGACATTTCTACTAAGTGTAGTTGAAAGCGTATTTAGTGGTAATTTGTGTAGTTTTCATATAATTTTCTTTTGTATATTGAGGATTTATTGGTGGTTTAAATCTTCTTCTATATCCCAAATATTTTCCCCCATAAAATAGTCTCTAATATGATTGAAAGCACCTCTAAATAATAGTCTATCATAATTACTAGTGGGTTTAACTACGGAAATAATACATCTTGTAGAGGAAGATTTAGCCACCATGAGTAAATATATTCTATATATATTGGTATTTTAAACAACCTATAAATGTTGATTAAAAAGAAATTCCAACTATAGATTAAAAATACCAAACAATACCATAAAAAATAAAATGAAAACAAATTGTATCGCTTAACAATGGCACAAATACTCTCTAACAAGAGAGAATCAAATCCCACATATATTAAAAAAATATTATGAAAAAATATCTATTTTAGATTACATCAAGCCATAAATGGTTTTATAAAAAATTTCAGAAATAAAACATCAACAAACCCACTCCTTCCATATTAGTCCAAGACATATAAAATACCACTACTCACTACTATACGAACTATACTCATCACCCTCTCAATCTAAATCTCCATCATCTTCTCCAAATCTACCTCCTTTTATCGAAAACTGTTGGAAAATTATATATATAATTCATTATTTTTGTATATTTATATTTAAAAATAATCTATTAAAAGTTTGGGAACTAAATTATTTTAATTTTTTGTGACTGATCACCACCAATCATCGATGCAACATAATGAGGGACATATCTGGTCATATTTTGATATAAATCAACTAACACATTCAATGTCCACTTTCATGCTATTAAATAAGCAACAAGATAGTTGAAAAAAATTCTTTACAAAGATATTCGTTTTGAAAATATTAAAATTTAATAACCTGCTAACATTTAATCACACCATTATGAATTAAAATTACCATTATCAGTGAAACAAGAAAATTCATTTTTCCATGATGATGGAATATGTCTCCAATAATAATATATAATTTGAAGGGTAACCACCTCCACTACAAGCTGGCCTTGAATATACCCATGTAATCTTGCAGTGCCATCCATAGGGACCCCATACTAGTCAAATGGGACAACTATCTTTAGTCCATACAGATTCGAGACATCTGAACTTCTTATATTTCACTCCGGAGTAGCATTGTTTCCATATTTTATGAAAAAAATACTTAGATTCATAAAAAATACATTAAATTAATTAATATTGTAATTTTTACCTATAATATACACACTCCAATATCCTCAAAGAAAACAAAGAGTAGCTATATGCTTTACTATTTAGGATTGATTAGGGTCAATATAAGCCTTCCTAGTTATAATTCATATCATTTAATCAAATAAAACTAACTTCTTAAAATATATTTCAATAAACTCACGTAGAAAAAAATTATAAATGATAATTGTAAAAAACTATTCAAAAAAATACATAACTATGATAATGAATGACTGTAAAAATGACATAAGTTATTGATAAATGAATGAGTGATTTTATATATAATATTTTTTTCCTTATTTCTCAATATGTTCGTACTCCATTATTACTTAATATACATCATCCAACCTTGCAATAAATACATTTTCAATATCATAATTAAAAAATATGATCACATCTTATTATTGATATGACTCAATGTTATAGGTCAAATATTCCACCACATCACTCATATCATATATGTCTCTTTGTTTTATGGGAGAAATTACATACCACCCTTCATCCATGAACTCATCCATATAATTTTACATTCTATCTTATAATGATAAAATATAAATCATTTAATTCATTTCCACCCATATCCATCAAGAGAGAGAAGTTCATATTTGAATATTTCAAGGAATCTCTTATAACACACCTACAAAATCAACCCAATTTCATTTGAATTAAAACACTAGAAAATGACCATGGTAGATTAAATATATAATATTAGTCATGTTTCAGTAGTATCATACTTTTAAAAACATAAATATAACACTATTCTATGTTTTTAATCCCTCACCCTGATCGACTGTATGAAATTTAATGTTATTGACATTATCTGTGTCAAACATTCTATGATGTTTTAGAGGACCTCAAGAACGAAACGTCAAATTGTTTGAAAAAACATTTCAATTATCAGTATTCATTATCTAAAAAATAATATACATTATATGATTTTTAAAATATATATGTCCACCTAATATCTCTATTGATTTCAAAAAATATGAACTTACATATCATTAATACCATTCTACATGATATTTATTAATAGATTTTGGTTTATCTTTTTCATTTCATGCTCATCCACTCATTCATCTCATTTTTTTATCCTCAAATATCTAAAAAATTGACCTAAAAATAACTATTCAGTAGCACATGTCAATGTTCATATGATAATTCTATTTTTGTTAGAGTTACATTTGAGCTTCTCACAACTGATCACCCATAAGTAGGAATTTTTTTGATTTCCCATGTAGTTGAACTTTAGTCGAGGTGTTTTAAAAACATCTAAATAGATTTATTATTTTGAAAATATCACCAATGTATCTAGAACTAAATATAATACACGCTTCTTCAAAATAAATATCATAAATAAACCATTAGATTGAACATAATTTTTCATGTGTGATTTTAAATTCCCAAAATATATGTTAAATAAAAGAATAAATAATAAGTTAGTTATTTATGTTACAATAATTGTGTACTTAAATTAGAAACATATAAAAATATACCTCTCAATTGGATACATAAATACTATATTTTATAGGGCAACATAATTTATCTTTCTCAACCAAATGCATAGTTAAATTCATCATGACTGTAAAAAAGAATGAAGGAAAGATAATATCTCATCACAAAGTGTCCATAAAAATATCTCCTAAATTATGTTAAGATGAAATGGTTGTATATTTTTCCCACATATTTGTCTGAATAATGTAAAAAATATGAGTAAAACAATAGTAAATTTTACATATATCAATGTACGCAAAGCCAATGATAGAATCTTCACTAAAAAAATATGTGATTCATGAATTTTCAATACATGTACCATATGACTATTTAAGTCCTCAGACTTTGATATGTTACATGAATAACTATCATATACTTTTAAATATTTTAAAATTAAACGAAATTTATTATAATCCATATTTTTAATTGTAATAATTTCAGGAGCATAATTTCCATTATCCTATGGGTAGATATCACTTCTTATTTTAATTTATTGTATTCCATTTTGAGAATTGCGATGTTCCTTCAATTTTCAATTATCATTAATCCATTTGAATAAAAAATTGTCACAAAATTCTTCTGAATATTCTTAACATCCTGATTATTCTGTAAAAAATTAAATTCCTAGTACAAATGTTTTAGGAATAT
The DNA here is from genome assembly GCA_963277665.1 of Viscum album. Lineage (NCBI taxonomy): Eukaryota > Viridiplantae > Streptophyta > Magnoliopsida > Santalales > Viscaceae > Viscum > Viscum album. Next base: position 492,114,077 of record OY728122.1, read on the forward strand.
AATTTTTTTAGTTCATTGTTGTGTTCCAATTTCACTTGATGATGCACATAAAACCCATTTCCCAGTATCATTAAAAATATACATCCTCTCAAATTCACATTCAACATTTCCAAATTGTGAAAATATTTCAGAACCTATCAGCAACATTAAATTTGGCCTACGATAAATATAACCATTGAATTTTGACTTTTTCAACCTAAATCTGTGAGATTCATTGAGAAATATTTGATGAAAAAAGAAGAAAAATTTTCTACTATGAGTTAGTCATTCTAGCTCAAAATTAATGATACAATTAAAGAAGAAAAATCCATGTAACTATTCTAACTAGCTAAATTCCCATGTATAGTAAAGTCACTAATGGTCCACATAAGAGTTGCTTCATTTTTGAAATCTTTTCAACAAGATGCATCTAATGTCTCAACATAGTTTCTCTATAACACCTATAATTATTCAATTAATGTATTCAAGTATACATTAATATCATTTCCAGGATATGTTTCCCTCAAATAATCATCAAAATGATAATTGATGTTTATTGTAAACACATCCATGGAGAAAGATCGTAAGGGATCAGAATAGTCATCCAAATGCCATAATTGGTGCTCAAACACCAAAATGGGTAGAATCAATCAATAAAAAATCTCAATCCATAATTCCTAAGTTCAAATTTGTAATTTGGATGTAAGGAATTTAATTTCTTCCAAGATTTTGAATCTATTGAAGGTCACATTAACCCATCATTGTTATTATCTACATAATTCCACTTCTTGTGTTCAATTTTTTTTTATGACATGAATAATCTTTTCAATCTAGGATATAATGGAAATAGACAAAAAACCATTGGAGGAGTGTTCCTTATATTATCATTCTAAGTTTAATGTTGATTCAGACTTCCAAAATCACTAATTCACTACCATCTAGAGGAATACTTTTTTACAATCCTGTCTGCTTGAATCCTTTCCACTATAAATCATGCAATCATTAGTACAAATATTTATTTTTTTATTCAGACCATTATTTTTAAATATAATTTCATATAATAAAATGACTTAGGAATCATTGTTTCAGTAAATGAGTCAAGAAAAAATTTAAACATCATGTCTATTGAATTATTTATAATTTCACAAAGGAATTTGATATGTTTCTAGTTCAGCAAAAAATAATGTTATGAATATTTCAAATATCTAGTACACAACTCTTTATTTCAATCACTAACTAAATCAAAAGGTGAATCTGTCTGTTCATGGAATTATTCCATTAAATTATACACCACATATATAAATATAGGTTCCAATGATATTTTAGAATATTGATCTATATTACCTATTGTCTAAAATATAGTAAACATCACATTTATAGTTTAATCACCCTAAAAAGGTTTTTTAGATATGTTTTGATGTTGAGGTTGTTGTCTTACAATTTTAAATGCATCGTTAATAAGGTTTTTCATTTCGTTGTTAATTGACGTTGAATATTTGAACTCATTCTATCGATTGATGTTTGTGCTCATTGTTTCTATAACATTCGACTCTCCATGCGAAACCCCACACAAATATTGAGCACAAAATTTCTTCAATATCAAGTGTTCATATGAATCATCTCTATTCAATAATATTCTAAATATTCATTTATGACATGGACAAATTATTGTACATTAAATGGATTGATTGGAAATTAAAAAAGATAATATAATCTTCCAAACACTTAGTATAATGAGGTTTGTTCATCAGTAATGTGATCCATTATTTATCCATATATACAAAAATGTTCTTATATATTATTAAAAAAATAAAAAACATAACTATTACTAAATAAGAGATGAGAAAAATGAAAGTGAAATAACCACAGCTCAAGTAGTTATAATAAAAATTTTATAAAAATATTCATATATATAATAGAGGTGATGTCACATAATTATTCACTTGTATTTCTTGTGGTGGAGTACTTCATGAATAAAACAAGAAACATTTATAGTTTAAATACTTAATTTTTGGTAGAAATCATTAAATTTCATATAGATGTAACTGCATGTTATTCTACTAAATTTGTATTGTTAAATTCTGAAGTTATCATTATATTATAACTTAATATATAATAAATTATTATTTTTAGTATATTATGTGCCATAAAAATTAAATCTAATAATATTACTAGTCATAGATTATTAATGTTGGTTAAATGATTAAATTTAAATATTTATATAAATTCCTTCTGGAAATTCATGACAAAACCAATATGTTTATTAAAGCCCCTTAATTAATATCTCCAAGTGGAAAAAAATATCTACTCTATTTGGGAGAAAAAATTGTTATTTAAAAATTATCAATAATTTTTCAATGTCATATAATTGATTCAGCTAAATATACACAACAATAATGGGATATATTATCTAATTTCAATTCAACGATACTATATTTCTAGGATGATAGAGTATTATTATACCAAAACAATACATATTACAATGTGATCATATTCCCAAACTATACACTATAATATGTGATCCTATAAAAAGACATGGTAAACAATGAATCATTTTAAAGAGAATAAAAGAAATTGGAAAAGACTAGTTGTGAGTAAAATGGTTTGTAAAAGAGTTACATTTTTAATTTAAAACCCATTATGAAACTGAAGAGGAAAAATACAAGTTTAAATCCATTTTTAATAAAAATAATATTTATAAAGTCATTGATAAAAGTATCACAATCTAACATAAATAATTGATATTGAATAAATATGTATGTAATATGTATATATATGGAATAAATAATATCAAGGAATATACATTAGTAAAACCAATACCTCATAATAATAAACCAGATATAATAAATGCATTTATATTTTGAAATTGTAGTATCGAGTAACTGTCATGTGATCAAATATATAAAAAGTCAGCCAACATCAGGTGTCGAGGTCCACTATCCTTGGATAGTTCTAGGAATATTAGTGTTAAAATCTAAGAAAATAAAAATATAAAAATTACATTCTACATTAAATTTTTTTATCTACTATGTACAGAAGCATACTGACACCAAGCACACTAGTTTCCTCTTTTCATGTCCATAGCATAAATTAAAATTTCTTGGTAGATTATAGTTTGGGTGTGTGTTTTTAAAATTATTTAATAAATCTACAATTTCTCACCATTCTACCTCGGATTTCAATTGAACAATCAATGTGGTGACTAATATTTGTAGAAATTGGGATCCCAATAATGATCCTTAATGGAATAAACATAAACAATCAACATATTATTGGATATAAAGTTCTCATATCTCCCCACCCCTAAAATCCCTCTATGTCCAAAAACCCAATTTCAACAACCATTATATATTTCACCAATAACCATCCCTCAAGGAATATCATAAGTAAAAGATTCAATAACAATTTTTCAAATAAAATAATTAATAATAAAAATTTCCAAATGTTCCATTATAGAAAACTGTGATAGTTAAAAATTAATTTAAAAATAAAATTAAACTATTCATTCTACTATTAATTTTATCAAACCCATCATACTTCATTCCTTTAATCCAAAATTTTAATGTATTGATGGGTCCTTTGAAAAAATAATATGAATAAATTTATGCAATTCACTATTTTGTTTTTAAAAAACCATATGATAAAAAATTCAAAACCAATCATTTAATGTTTATCATTAATTATTTACAAAACAATATTAAAGTCAAAACACACATTAAATCATGTGGAATTAACATTATTGAATAAAAAAAGTTTTATTAAAATGAAAAATTTTATTTTGACAATTAAATCCACTTATATTTGCGAATACACCGATATCCGTTCAAAATATTGGATTAAATCACTATAAGAATACATCCATGCCAAACAGAATTTTCATAAAAATGAATATTGTTTTGATTAAAATTAATAAATTAGGTTTAACCAAACTGAAATAGAATAAATTAGAGTTTTATTAGTAAATGATTCAAAATAAGAATAAATTACAAAAAAAACCTACCTCATGACTAGTATAGTAATACACTGGGGATCTAAAACATATGACAATAAGGATCCTACATCCACAAGCAGGTTAGGGGAAAAATAGTGGGGTGATGACCAGGGGTGTAGTATAATTATTGTTTTTTTGGGAGATAGATCTTACTGTAGTGTGATAATGATCGTGGGGCTCATGGGTGAGGGTGAGGGTGTTTCGGCACCTCATGATCAATATATGGTGTTAGCGGGGGAAAGGGAAATCCTCGGCTCTGGATCAGACTGATGGTGATGGGATAGGTATTAGAGGGTTCTGGGGGCTTATGGTGTTGGGTTTGAGGGAGGTGAGATGGTTTTGGGGGAAGATGATTTGTTTTTTTAAATATTTAAATGTTATAGTGGTGGTTTTTAAAAAAAATTCATGAAAATATTTAAACAAATATTTCAGTGGTTTAAAAAACAACAGTTAAAATACTTCCATGAATTGTGGATTTTCTTGTAGTGATAGTGTCAAATGCTATGAAACTGATGGCCAATCTTATTTTCCTAAAAAATTATCTTAGAATGAGAATATGAAAACTAAATACTAGCTAATGGAATCTTGGCCCAAGATTCCTAGACACCAATATGAATTTATGAAAAATTATCCATCAAGTACCACCCTTATGAAAATTCATTCATAGCCATATTCAAAAAATTCCTACTAAAATAGTCTATTAAAATATTTCATTTTCCCAGGGTATTGGTGGTGTTAACAAAGAAATATTATTTGTTTTCAACCTGACTTCTGTATAAGTGATTCAAATATTTTTGAGAGAATATATAACTCAATAAATTGTAGTATGGAAAATTGGTAGACCTTTCTCCATAAAGTTAATTCTGATAACTATATAGTTTTTTCATCATAGATATATGTTCATGGTCCTTAGTATAGGTATTCTTCTCATGTGGAATATGCCGATGAGATCGATAAGCAATGGCATGATTACCCTACATCCAAACCCAACCCAAGCATAAATCCAATAAATCATAGAGGACCAGATAGTCATACATTTCATTAGGGATATTCCACAGCAGCACATCTATGAAAAGTATTTTCATCACAATAAAATCATTCTGAAAATTTTCAACCCAATTCAACTATAATCTCTTCAAAGTCATTGAAATCATTAAAGAAGAAAAAATTTAGAATCCCTTAATGTACATGTGATAATACTAAACTAGAAACAAGAATCTATGAGTGTCATAAGAATTTTTTTGTTGTTACCATTTCAAAAAAACATTCACCATTACATTATCAATTTAAATACCATGATTCGACAATAATTTCCCCCTGAATTTAGATTCCAAAATCCATAAATCACATTCTGAATTATTGGAATAATGATGTTGATTTTTCAATAATTCTATAACTACTCTCAAATGATGCAAATGATTTTTATCGTACTTAATGTAAATGATTATTACATAAATAATGACTTCCTTTGTATTATTATAATAATTCCTGAAAATACAATTCGTTGAATCCATATTATCTAAAAGTAATTTTTTTGAACCAAAATGCCTGGAAAGGTACTCGTAATGGCTACAACTTCTCTAGATGGATGTTTTAGGAATGTCAGTTCCTTTTATTCTAATCTGATGGTAACCATACCAAATATCAATATTCATAATCAATTCTCCCATTTCATCTGATGAAAATGATCAACAATCCAAGAAAACATATACTTGTTATTTACTGTTACTCATTGAGTTTTCAGTAATACACTAAGTGGAGATGTGAATCATCAACATTCATAGAAAATAGAATTGTTGCTGCCCAAGGTGACACAATCAATTATATGAATACTTTCACTATAAGATCATCCAACCAAGTCATCAATTCTTTTGTTTTAGTTGGTAACATGTGGTAAGAAGGAATTATCACTAGTTGAGTACCACATACTATATCTATAGAGAACTCTATCTTCTGTACCAATGAAAACCTAGATAAGTTAGATGGAAACTTGTTGGGAAAATTGACGATAATTATATGGATATCAACAATCAAATATTCTTAGTTCATATCCAAGGAAAACAAATATATCACTTTCTGAAAGTCATGATAAGAAACTCCAGATCTACTTGACCATGGGTCCAATTTTCCTTGAATAATATGACAAACACCATCAGGTGTAGTAATGGAGAACTGTTGATGCTAGAAATAAATCTAGAATTTATGGGAAATGATCTAATCCAACCAGAATAAAAAAAGGATTCCTATCCACTACAAGAGTACTCCAAGAAATCTAAACATCTAAAAAAATAAAGCACAAAAGGACTATAGAGGACCCTCTCTCCCTTTGTTCCATGGGTATTAGTAAAATCCATTACATAAGAAAAATTATCTGAAGGAAAATTTAACATATTAAAGACAAGGATTGGAATAAAAAATGAGCTAAAATATTTGTAATATCTCATTCATTGTTATTTCATTACAAGGAGTCAAGGGATGAGTGAATGATATATTTTTTATTAATATTTCCTTACATTGGAAACTAAATTTATCTCTTATTAATGATTTATTTATCTATTGAAATGAAATAAAACAAAAATCCAATTGAACATAATAATTTACAATGTTCACTTCTCAGTAAGAGTAGATACATCCTAGGTATGGTTTCAAAAAATAGTCCAATACCAGAAAAACCTATATAAAACAATCCTTTTGGCTGGAATATGATGATTAGGATATTCCAGTTCACTAGTGTTGATATATGTTCTATAAAATAGTAAATGAAATTAAAATAATATAAAATTATGTAATAAAATTATGTGAATCTTGATCAATGTTCACAAAACATATTCCTTAAAAATTAATACATTACATTATTAACATAGAGATGATTAGCACGTTCTGGACTTCGTAATGACAAGCAGTCTGATTTCCATGTCCAATTAATCAATATGGAAATATAAATTTCTCAAAATACCATAGATAAGAATAATAATGACTTCTTCCGTAGTCATTAAATTCCAATATGATTGATTGGTTTGATTCTGTAATCTAAATATGTTCTTATTTATTCTAACTTCATTCATTTTTTTTCTGAAATATTCATGAAGAAAGCATAATATGAAATCACATTATTTCTATAATTATGGATATTGTCTCTCTTATTTCAAGAAACATTAAAGTCATAGAATATAGAAATCATTGTCCTACTATTATAGAAATATCAATATGTTTCAATAGGGATTCTAAAAGGGTTTTCCTGCTTAACCAAATTTTCATAATCATCAATCTTCCATGAAACGCAGATCCTTTTTTGACTATTTATATGCATTTGATTTCATTTAGTTACTGATCAATATTTTAATTCATCAACATGTCAGAATTAAAAAAATATATATTCTATTCATATCTAATTCTTGATTCTGATTTCCAAACACGATTTCTTTATTAAGATAATGGAATTTAGTTACACTTATTTTCCTGACCCACTTGAAAAAAATTATGAACTAGAGAGTAATCATAATACCCATCTTTACTAATTAAATAATTAATCATTCCATTATAATTTACATATTATGATAAAGATATTATATTATTATATACATTTTTCTATTTTAATTTTGATAAATGTAAAGAATTTTTATTCCCATTACGATTCTCCATAACAAATGATTAAAGTAATGGAATAAAATCATTGAACATTAACCAAGCTTCATGTCCCCCGTTGTAAAAACAATAAAAATTTATTAAAATAAGGCCCCTCTTCCTCTTATTATTAAATTTTACCCACTTGTTAGAAATATTAAAAACATTTTTTATCACTTGAATCAGGAAACAAATCATTTTGGAGATTAATGATTGACTATATTGTTGATTAATATATGAATAAAAAAAATTATATTGCATTGTCAAAATATTCCCCTGAGACTTATACAAAAAAAGCATTTCTAATTAAATAATTTTCTTATCAATTATCCTTTAAATTCATAAGGATAACAATATAATGTATTGAATAATAATTTTTAGAGAATCTCTAATTATCGATGGTACACTGAGTCCTATGGACCGGTTTTAGTAACTTTGACATTAAGAAAAAATTTTCTGTTATAATTATGATTCGAATGAATTTTTTATAAAAACTAACTTAATTATACAATGAATTATATAGTTTCTCTTATTGGATAAACTAAAAACCAAAAAATTCATATTATCATGATCCATACAATATTCACGGCATTTAGACGCTTCTTCGTCTAGTGTTCTTACATCGATGTGATGAGACTAGAAATAATCATCTACTGAAACACCATTCTTTCACAAGAATATAAATGAAACAATGGCTTCCATTATGGCTTTAAATTTTTTGAATATTTCCTATAGAATTTTCTTACTTATAATGGACGGTATTATAACATCCAAATTTTTAGCAATATATTTTTTTCACAACCAATTGAACAAAATTCTCATGAATATTATTTGATGATAATTATCTCCTTCTTTATTTAAAAAAGATTGAATCATTAGACATAAAAAAATATTAATATTGATTTCAATTACAAAAAATAATAACATCATAATTTTTTTCATTGGATCTAGGAAGACTATGAAGTAGTATATCAATATGACCATCCACTTATTCTGATCCCAAGGCGCATCCAATATAACATTACTTCCATAAAACAACTTCTCAGTATCAAATAATTTAATATGAAATGTGAGTTAAATTTACTAAATATGATGTACATTATCATTGTTAACATATAAAAATTTAATTGAAAAATAGTCTTCCTTGACACAAACAGGCAATACATTCATTATAATATTTATTTAGCTTTAAAAAAAATTCCATCCATCTAGGTCCCAAAATTTCCACACTTTGTTTTTTTTCATAAACCAAGATTCATAAATCACTATATTGTGTGACCATAATATATAGATTAATAAGAAAATATTATAACCCTTTGTGAGCTAACTCATTTATGAAACAAGAATAATTGGCATCCAAAACATGGATCCTAAAATTAGTAACCATAAAACACTGTATATTTTCATCACATCTTTCTTTTCATCATCAATTTTCCCATTAGAAATTGTTTTCTACAACCACCCAGAATAAAATGATAGAATAGTTCCTGCACATAAATGCTGAAATCACAATATATCCAGAACTCCCCCAATTTATACCCACCCATAAATTTTTTTTTCAGATATTAATGGATATATTTATGAAAAAAATATCACCCTTGAAAAAACAATTCGAAGAAAAGATGAGATTGACAAAAAACACATACCTCCACCATGATGTGAAAGATGTTGGATGGCCATGTTCAACGTCATTTTAGAATGATATTCTTTTGTAATAGTTTCATGAAGATGTCTGTAACGTGTTCTAATATAGAAAAATACACATTTAACAAATTCTTCTCCACATTATCTTCCAGGAAATAATTTTTGAAATAAATAATTTTTGATTTAGAATGTTTTAAATGATTCCTGGTAAGATTGACTTCAAAATTATTAGTTGGAACCCCAGAGAAATGGAAATGAAACACCAAAAAGTACTTCTTCTGACTGAGTCTCTTTAAATATAAGTTGATTATTGTCTTGAGTGACATTAACATAAATGGCTTCATCCATGAAAAAATTCACTAAAATTTATATCTTTATATTCCCACTAACACAAATATTTCCCTAAAAGAAAACATCAGAAAATTTGGAACATCTATAATCAACATTTTTGGCCTAATATGGATATCCATAACTAAATAACAATAAATTAAAACATATTATACCTGAATCCAAATTTCAATGTGTCTTTCATATATCTAGGAATATTGTTTAATAAAAAATATCATTATTTTGGATCACTCAGTAATATTTCACACAAGTTTAATAAATAAACAATAGCAGGTATTGAGGCAGTCAAATATAACCATCATCCAATTATCTTATAAAGCTCATTTAGATTATCCACCTTCCCATATATATCTTTACAAAACATGGTTACTACTAATTGTTTTGTGTAAAATGTTTTTGAAATATCCATGATGAACTTATTGAAAAGTTCCTTAACATGAATTTTAAAAACGAGAGAAATGTGTTTTCTAGTTTGTAAAATTTTTAAGGACAAAAATTATTTAAATTCCCTCATTATGTAAATTTCAAAAAAAAATTATTTCATTTGAAAATATTCAACTTTTTATTTCATTATTCCCCTAAAAAAATTTCATCATAATAATAAATTGCGTTTAGGGAAAACACCTAGATTTCTTTAACATAAAGATTACTATCTACTCTTCGATTTTTTGAAATTCACATTCCACAATAATGTATAAAATATAAAATACCATGGTATTAGATTATATAATAGACAATAAAACGCCGCATTAAATTTACACACATAACATTTTCCTTTACCAATGATAATTCAGCATGGTTGTCTAATGAAATGTTCCTTATCAAGTTCCCCATTTATAAATTTTAACCTCACATCAATTTGATATATATTTTTATCTTTGTTGTGAAATAATGGATATAATGATTCTGATTGATTATATCCATACCCAATGTGAAAAATATTCAAAAATATCAACTCATTCTATATGTATGTAATCTTTTCATTGTTATCATTCTTTATTTATTATGACTTCTCCATATTAATTCATCTTATTGTAAAAAAGAAAATTTTTTACCAATGAAATTCTTTTCCAATGAAACATTTTTTATCTGGATTGGTTATGAGCTCCTAATTTTCATTCTTTTAGACCTCCTCCAACTCATAATCCATAGCGTAAACAGATTCTAGATGATGAAAAGCTTCAATAATATATTTCTATTCCACATTTGAATACAATTAATTATTTGTAACAATTTTTTTGTTCTTGTCATTTGAACTTTCTAATTTTAAGAAACCAATAATGTTCCAATCATCAACGTGATTCCTTTTCATGTTCTCATATTTTAGAATTTCTTTCTCATAACCTAAAATAATTGATTCTGATTCTTCTTTCATAATAGGATTACCATTATCAATATCCTTATATTAAATTTTAACTATCATTTTTCATTTTTATTGACATCCTTATTAGTATAAGTCTAATTTTACTCCATATCCATTAAATAACCTTCCCATAGATAAAATATAAAATTATTCTAGTTTCATTATTGAAGAATCTGTATCTTTTTCCTTCCAAGAATAACAATGAAAAATTACATCTTCACCGCTCAACTAAAACATTCTAAGGTTTCCAACTTTCTTATTTATGACTCATGGATTCCCAAAAACACTTATGTTATTCATTCATTGAGTTTTCTAATTGCAAATTTAATATATATTCATATGTAATACTTGGTTATAGAAACCTATATTTTGAATAGACAAATTAGTAATCATTTCATTCATCAAAATGTAATGGCAAGGACTATGACCACGTAACACTATTCTCCCCATGTCTAGCTGACATCAATTTTTTCCATTTAGAAACCTCGTATTGCTGATTGATTTATAATGAATTAAACTAATTGTTAATTCCATGATTCTCAATAAGTCATTTATATAATTATGTTTTGTACTCACCCTTATTATCATTTGTTAATTTATTCGTTGAATAATGACATTCATTCACACCATTCCTCCTAAAACTCTTAATCAATTTTAGTTTATCTAACTTATAAATCATTTATATAACAAAAGAAATGAAATTAGTTTCATTTTTGAAATTAGGAAGTAATTGTATCTAGAAGAAGATTGGATTCCCATTGGACCACCTATTTTGGAAAGAATAGGTTCATTGGGTTGTTTTGAATAAAACATAACATTCTTATGGATAGAGTTATAAAATTTTCAATTGTCACAAGTACTAAAATATAAATATCGTATTCTTGAAATATCATGAATACCACTGAAATAATCTCTCATTAATAACATTATCATGTTTCTTCGACATATATGACAATAAATTTTATTCCCCAATTGATTTAATACCACCATTTATAAGTAGTTAGATTTGTTTGTTTTAGCAGCATGAAATAAAATTCCTTTTATATGTTGGTCTCTTGTAACTATCACTCCATATTCCTCACACATAATAAAATATCAATAATTATTGAAAATGGAGTTCTTTTGTCTATCAAAATATTTTTAAACAATTAGAATGATGAGTTTCTTTCAACGAACATAAAAAATTATTTATTATTAGTTTACCTTCTTAATGACGGCTGAACAAACACCTCTGATTATCAGAGATTCATTATTTCAAAATGTCCTTTTCCTTACATCAATTCGTTCATATAATTAAAAATAACCTTAAATTTTTTATAATATGATAATAACATACACTATCAAGTTACAATTATCATTTTCACTTTGTACATTTCTTAGTGATTTAAAAAATAAGAGCCTTTTCTTTCACACATATCATTATTCATCTATGGTTTCATAGAGTAAAAGAGATTTTTTTATTAAAAGAAAACAATATTATTTTTCAAATGTTTTTAAGGTTGTTCTCATATTTAAAAAATAGTATCCAGAGGTTTGGAAATGTTTTCAACTATTACTCTATCATTTTTGGTATCTTCAAAACCACTTCCTTATACTTTTTTTTAAAAATAATTTTTAGTAACTTCCATTGATGGGATTGAATCCCACTAAGAATTTTTCTTCTATATCTTCTGGAAAGGTTGTAATTTTGTTGATTAAACAAAAACATGTTTTTATTTTTTCTAAATACACTATAATAACAACAGTACTAAAGGAAAGAAGAATTTACAATGAAATTTAATTATTGACTAGAGTTATGATGTTTTTCCCAACAACATTATTATTCATCATCTCATATGTTTTTTTACCACAAAAAAATATGAAATTAATCAATTTTTTCAGCTCAATTTCCATTTCAGCCTAATTATAAAAAGAAGGAATAAGATCTTTTTTGGAATCATAACTTTTCCAACCTTTTATCTTTATGTATTTTTTGGTCTTATCCATATACATCAGTTTTCAAACTTTATACTAAAATAATTCCAATTGTATTCTTCTTAGAAACAAAATCATCTTTCTTTTCAACAAGTGAAGGTAAATTTTGACCCTTCATGGGTTTATCCTGAAGAGAACCTTTACTAAAATCATATATATAATAATTTACAATTTAAACTTTCTATTAATTATTAGAATGTTTTTTACATTTTTAAACTCTTCTTCAGTATCTTTTGTTATTACCTCCAGATGATCATTAAATGTTTTTTCTTTCATATGATATTTCATAAAGTCATTAGTATCTTTAAAAAAATAATTTATAATTAAAAAAATCATATTTATTTATTTTTTATTACTTTTATCTTTTCATCATTATGATTTAAATTTCAGGAATCCCAATATACCTCAGAAATTCTTTCAATTATTCTTTAAGATGAAATTCTAATTGAATTCATTCTTCATTTGAAATACTGCTTCTGAAAACATTATCATTAATAGTAAAAAAATTGAATCTCACTATTATTATAAGAAGAGTTTTTATTCAACTTCACTAAATTCTTATTCAACTTCATTGGATAAGAAACGTCATCTTTCACATTACCAAAAAAATTTATTTTTTCATTTTGAAATGGATTTGGCCTTATCTCCTTGTTTCTTCAATGAACATATTGGCCATCTTTATTCTTCATCACTATCATCTTTATTATTTATTTTGAGATAATTATCCATAATGTTTCAATTGGTTCCACATTAAAACTAATTAATAATTGGTTTCTATTTTTATTTACATATACCTATTCTCACATTTTAGTAAAATAAGGAACAATTTCATCTAGATTATTTATACCTCATTTTTAGAGTTATGGTTAGAAAAATTACCTTCCTCTATAAAATTCTCATTATTTTCATTATTGGGAAAATTGAAAGAAATTTCATGATTATATTTTTTCATTTGATAGACTTACCCCCTATAATATCATTAGAGATGAGAGTATTATAAAAATTATTTAGAAATAATGTTTCACGATCTCAAACTTCCAAATAAGAAATCTATTTATCAAAATTATCTAGAAGATCTTTAAAGATATTATAAAAAATAACTGATTGTTTGAGATCCTCAGAAAAACATATGATACTAATGACTATATCATTTTACATGGTAATGAAATCACCAAAAAATTCACATTCACCGAGCTAGATATCTTTTTATTTAAGTCTCTTCATTTGTAATTTTTTCTTCTTCACTTTTCTATTACCATCATAACTTTTTTTCATGTTATCCTAGATAACAGTTGTTGTCAAAAAACTATTCCCTCATAAAAAATCGCTTTTAGAATGTAATGAGAGTAAATTATTTTTATCTCTTCAATAATTTTCAATATTCTTCTTGTTTACTGGTGTAAGAGGAACCTTATCATAAATAAGAGAAAATTACTCTATAGTATCACCAATAACATAATGTCTATGAAATGTGAGATAACACATCATTAAATTATTATAGATATGATATTTCATTCCTTCCAAGAATATAATCCCCATACTGTTTAGACTATTCAAATTATACATTATAACTTCTCTTAAAAACTTAGTATAGAGTAAACAAAGTGAACCATTACTATGATACCACATGAAATTTTCCATTAAGGATTATTATATGAATAAGATGAGGAGAGGTTTATTCAATGATATATTTTTGGTTTATGTTTTTGTTAATTTTGATAAAACCTTTGACTCATATTAATTATTTCATTCTATACTAAAAAAAATTAACCACACATCCATATTTATACATGAATTTACAGGGTTCGCTACTAAATAAGAGTAGCTACATCATTCATATGGTTATAAAACAATTCAATACCACACAATCCAGAAGAAAAAAAATATTCTTATAGAATTCAATGAGTAGGATATAACCTTACACCTATTTAGAACTACATTCAATACAAGGGGGGATGTGCTTCAAATAACTCTAAATATTAAAAAACTATTTTGTACTTTATGGTCAGCATTCACAAAAAAATAATACTTCAAAATAGTTCTTCACTTTCATATAATTGGGAAGGTAAAAACATTATAAAATTTATAATGACACAAAATCCAAATTCATAGTCCGATTCTCTTGTATGATTTATAAATAATAAAATATAACTATTTCAGAATATCAATGAATCAACTCATATTTAATACTTCTTTATTTCATAAATCCCAATATGATTAGTTGGTAAGATTCCAAAAATTTAATACTATACATTATATTTACTATTTATTCTTATATAATGAAATATTATCCCTGAAAAAAATCATAAAACATATTATTGTAGAATTACGGTTCATATCTAACCGATTTGGTGAGCAATGAAAGTAATAAATCACAGAAGAAGTATTCTAATTTGTCGAATGGGGACATATTTATTTGAAAAATTAGATTTTATATAAGTAATTTTTTTTAATGATGTATATGTCCATATCACTAAATAGATGGTAAAACTTCAATCATTAAATGTTTTGGTGACTGATAAAATAGTTCTATCAAAATAAAAATAATAACAACAGCTAATTTGTGTATTGGTTATAGTGTTTTTAATAGGTTAAAATGAAAAAAAAAATCTATTGGTAATAATATAACCAATATATAATATTTGTTTATAAGTTTCATTTAATTAAAAATTATAAATATTTATTACTAGTAATAATTCATATTATATTTATTATTTAATCATATATAATATATATTATTTCGTTATTTAACTGAAGACATTTTTATCACAAGTTAAATCTTAGGAAAAAATTAATAATATTGTTTATAAAATTTAATACAATATCATTAACCACCCCCAACCAAACAATACCATCCCAACTAACCCATACATGAAAGTACAACATTATCCCATCTATGCTAGTGAGCCATCTCCTACTCCAGTGAGAAGTGAGTGACACCGGCGACCCATCCATACCATGCTCGCCCAGGAGCATCTCATCCATTATAGTATTCCCCCCAAAACACTATTGAACATAGTGCACTAGTGACATATTCATGCTAGAAATTCATCCCCAATAGCATCCCATCAATTCTAGTGACCCATCTCTAGTGATCGGGGACCATTATTGACTCATCCATACCTAATGAAGAACGAGTCAGCTACAAAATGAGTCACTATTATATCACACAAACCTAAGCTCGAAGATCTCCACCATACAACCAAATATCATACATTAAAATTTTATAGCTCATGTACAAGAAAGAATAAAGTCAGACCAGCTCCAATACCGGTGAGAAGCCTCAAGTTGGTTCTATGTTAAACATGTCATCTTCAATATCCAAATTAAAAAAATGCAAAAGTCATACCAAAAAATTAGTTCCAAATATTTTAATGAATTGAAACCATAATATCAATAAAGGGAATTATATAAAAATATTTTCATAGTGGGTAATTTTCATCATTCATGTTGACATCTCATGGATCGGTTCCCTGAATGACTAAAATCAGGGAATAATTTCTCCAAAATGTTTCCAACATCATCCCAAACACTATCCTATCACAAATTACCATTTCTAACGAGATTACTGAATGAAATGATAAAAAATATTATTAATATCATTAACACATTAATTTAAAATAATAAAACATCCCATATAATAAAATTCATGCTCAGCTATGGGCCTCAGAACAACCATATTATCTCGAAATTAACTTTCAATCATGTACAAGTTTAGAAGAACACCAAACATGCCAAAGAACTATTGAGATACCAATAGATAATAAATCATGTATACCTATGTAAGGAGGATGTGTAACATGAAAATCATTATTCCCACTATGAGCACCTCATGATATGTTTCTCTTTAAATTTTTCATGCATGTTAAAAAATCAGCATTCAAATAGTTTCATAGTAAATATTAAAGTAGGAACATTAATAAAATTTGGGAAACCGTGGTAGAAATCAGTTGGAAAGATAATAGATTAACAATAAATTTATGTATTATATGTCCCCCAATGTGTATTTTTATCATGTTAGAATAAATTAGACATTTAAGAATAATAGGGTGTTAGGATATGACCCGGATTCATAACTTTTTAAATGGATAGTGTTATGAAGTTTTATTTAATATGGGGAATTGTATTTATTAATTTATTTTTTTCTGAAAATGAAGAATGAAATAAAATTAATATAGTTAAAGAAACAAAAAAATACACTTGGGTGTTTTATTTAACATAGAAAATCATATATATTGTATATATTTGGCCAATCCACCTCTATTTCTGATACCTCATTAGGAATCTACCAAGATCAAATGGAACATGAATCCATGCATTATGTTTTACTTTCCCTTACTTATATCCAATAAAAAACAAATAACACCTTCCCAATAAACTAAATAAATGTATAGAGTTCTTGTTTGGTAGAGGTAATAAATAATATAAAATTTTAATATTATATAAGAAATTAGTGTCACTTGACTCTTTGATTTAAAAAATGAATGTTTTGAAAAAAATTCCTAAATTGTAGTCATATTATAGTTTATTCTGTCAATAAAATCATCTGTAATAACTATTATTTAAAGTGTTAAAATCATGTTCTCTACAAATAATATTCAAACTGATGTCATCATAGGAAATAAATTACTCTACATCCTATTAATGTTGAGATGACATGTTAGTGAGAATGGGTAATTGAAACATTATGTTATCTACACTAATAAATAACTTATTTTTTTAATTTTTTTATATTTATGCACACAACCTCTTCATTTCAAAAAAAAATTAAGAATACACTTCACCACTAAAAATAAATTTCATCAAATTCAATATATAATTCAATATTTTCATGGTCGTTTTCAATTTCAAAATATTATCATATTCATTATGTAATTCATGTTCAAAATAATTACATTATAATTACAATGGATTAAAATAATCGAGTTTGTTATTAATAATAAGTCTTCTACAACAATTTTTATCAAGTATGTGATGTTCTATATGATCTTTTTTTTTGAAAATTGTGGTTTTTTAATCAATGAAGAAGTATGTATTTTTTTACATGTAAGAATTCAATGAATCTTTTGATTGAAAATCATATATAGGAAAGAACACATATAAGTCAAATTCAACATCTTTTTCATTTCCCTTTTAATTTACACCAGAAAAATAGTCATAAAATATTATAGAATTACCTATTAATCATAATTTTTATAAATTTCATAATTATATTAATTAGAAAATTAATTCTAGTAGTTACAATATCATCTCAAAGTGATTATTCATTTTTAGAGGAAAATTCAAAGGATATCACATTGTTCGTTTAAGAAAAATATCAATGTCATTGAAAAAACATGTGAAATAGCATGGCAATGCTCAATAAAAATTTCAATATAATCTAAACTATACTCATTAGAGACCCAAGAAAAAATGATTTATTTTCCATTTTCAAATTCAGAAAAGTTATATAAAACATGTTCTATCATTTAGAAAATAATCATGTTACAAAGGAGAAAACAACAAAAAAAATACACACAAAAGACATGGGACTATAAGTTGTAGATAAAAAATCCTACTCACAATGATAGAAGTGTTCTTCTAAAGTCGCATCAAAGGATTTTTTTGAAAACACGTGTAGGATCATCCATTGTAACTTATTAACTGTCCAATAAGGTTTTTTTCTCATTAACATTCATTGAAATGTTATTTTCAAGGAGATAAAATTTAGGGATGATATTTTCTATAACATCTTCATGTATTATCTCTTCATCCATTTCATG
Organism: Viscum album; assembly: GCA_963277665.1. Lineage (NCBI taxonomy): Eukaryota > Viridiplantae > Streptophyta > Magnoliopsida > Santalales > Viscaceae > Viscum > Viscum album. The sequence continues at coordinate 492,132,762 of OY728122.1, forward strand.
TTTGATATATTATTTATCAAAAAACCTGAGAAAATTTCTCAACAGTAAATATATAACCTAATTATTTTGAAATAATTAATAAATTTATGTAGAGAAAATAATATATCAATGGACCTGAATAAATATAACTCAATATTCATTGACAATGAATGTTAATAATGAAAGTGAAATGTGGAGAACATCTCTGAGGCTTAGGTTGTTCATGAATATTACAATAATAAAAAATGTGTTGGAATTGTTATTTAAATTTTCCTATAGAAATAACTTATAATTTCAATAGTTTATTTAAGATAAATAATTATTACAATCCAATATATATGATATAAATATATGTCATATAAAATTAAGGAACTAAATGATTTCAGCCTAAATTATTATAAATAAGAGGATGCTAATTTTCTTTCATAGTTGTTAACAATGGTATAATCTTAAGAAAAATGGTTTAAATAAAAAACATAATCTCAAAAAACAATAACAAAAAATGGTGATCTTAAAATTATAGAATTCCTCAATTCAGCTGATAGTTAGCTTGGGAAAAATATTAAAAACTCATATAGTCCTGGGAATATACTGGAATAGGATAATAATATTTATTAATGATTGAAATTATTATGCAGATATGATGTTGTAATAAGACATTGCACTACCTCATCAAAGCCAAATTAAACCAATAGAGCATCACCCTCCTAGGTTTGGCACTTAAAAATAGTGAATGTTTCATTCCACTATATTACCAATGTCCCAAAAAATCCACCATTGTAGAATCATTTCAAGAGGTCCACATCAATAATCGATGCATAATAATTACAAGATTCTAGTTTAACTGGCCTCTTTGATAAAACATAAATTCTATTAGGTGATTTTTTTTCCTTGTAAGTGTCATTTCTAATAATCTTCAATAATGTAGATCAAGGGAGCAAGAAGATGAGAAATGGATTATGTGCTGCCACTGATTTCATGAATTTCTACTATATGGAGAGGAATAAATAACCCATTAAAGGAATGAATTATTTAGGAGATATCCCCATCTTGTCTGGGGATGAAGATATAGAGTAGGTACAGTGAGCCTGCATCATACAATTCCTTCAAATAGATGGAATATAGAAGAATATATGGCTAGAATATAACTTAAAGAACAATCACCCAAGCCTACCTTGGATAACAAAGACACAAAAAAGAAGAATAGTAGAATGGGGAGTAGGGAAGGATGGTACTAGACCTAATAGGGAAGGACTTCATACCCATTCCCCTATTTTCATTCTTCTTTAATACTATTGTCTTCAATAAATTGATAAAATTGATTATAGAGAGCATTAATGTGGGATACTTTTTTTGGAAATTATAATGCCCCGACCATAGTTACCTAGAGTCAGTGAATTATTACATAACATTGGCATGATCATAAGGAAATAATGTCTCGAAAGACTGATCAGTTTAGTATTATTTGAAACAAGATTCATATATAAGTTTAACTCTACAGGTTGAAGATAAATACAACACACATATATTTCATTAGAAACATCCAAGCCTCCTAAATTATGCCTTCATGTCACTCATAACTATCTCCTTCAAATCCAAGGAAAATGAAACATAAGAAAGGGGAGAGCTCAAACGCTCTGTAAGGGAAAGTAATATAACAGAAAATGATATTAATATTAAGCATGGTGAATGATTGAAACCACATTCCTTTAATTATAATAAACATGAATACTTTTATGGAATGAATTTGAGATGAGTAAATAAATCTATAATGAAACATAATCATGGGTATTCTACTAGTCGAATGACCACATGACCCATCAATATTATTTCCTAAATGAGGGAATGTATAATGTCACACATACTGAAACATATTTTCAAGGCCTCGGCCAAGATTTCTTAAAATGATTAAGGCCTCGACCAAAACCATATATCAAATTCGGAAAGGGCATTGGTCAATTCCATGTCAAGTTGTCTCTTGAGACCTACTGATGTATCGAGGAGCTATAGAGGGCTCCACCCGTCACTTACTAAGTCCAATACATTCCCATATGAAATGTTTTAAACATATCATAAAAATTAGTATTAAAACTATCTTACGAAATGTCAATAATTTAACCATAAACCATGAATGGTATAAAAATAGCACATCCATAGTCAGAAATATCACAAATCCTTCAATAGAATATGGATGTTTTGTATCATAATAAATCAACTTCAAATAAACCAAAAATCCATCAAAGAATGTTGACATAGATGAAATAAAAACCCCTTCTAGTGAAATATCTCTTTCTATATTGAAATCATTTAAGAGTCACATAATTATAATGGAAACAATTATTTTTAAAGTATTCTTATAAGCTTGTGAGGGATGATTTTATGATTTTATAACGGCCAAAAATATCCTCACACACCATATAAGTTAGAAAAACATTCTTACCTTAAATTTGTCGAAAAGGTCAAAAGTACCTTATTTGGAAAACAAAGGAAATATTCCTTCCAAGACACATAAGGTTATAAATGACTTTAACAGATTTTCAAGTAAATAGTAATTTTTTTGAAATATATTTTTAAGAATCATGGATGTTGATGATAAAGGAGGTCCTAGTAGATACTTACGTAAAAACAACCTCGGATATTAAAGAGATTGTGAAATTAACCCTTACCTTGTACTTTTCCTTGGTCAAGGGTAGGTTAAACTCTTATATAATGATGAAATAATTGTTATTAAATTATAAAAAAATCAAATACATAAATATAATATCATATATGATATTTTAACATTGATTTGTTAATAATATATTAGTATTTTCGTCGTTTCGGGTGATAACTAACTCATTTTCTTTAATATGTTTTGTTTTATAAGCTGTGTTTGTTATAGATAGGTTGTATCTTATTCATATCTAGAATTATATAAGGTCCTTAAAATTCATTTTTATTCATCAAATGATAATTAGTCTTGAATTGATATGATGGGTAATGAATCCCATCACGTTCGTGGAGATGGAAGTCCGTACGTACACACGAGTGACAATATCATTCTTTTGATATTAAAATTGTATATAATTGGATGGTATATAATATATACAGAATCATTATAATATTATATTTATTTTATACTACAATTAAACATCATTATCATACCCATCCAAATAATAATGTTTTGAATAACAATTACACCATGACGTGGAGACGGTATGTCGTTCATACGCACGTATGGTGACAAGTCATTCAAAGGATGGATAGAAAAATGAATATCATTGTACCATATTTATAATAACAATATAGTTTATAGATGATACTTGATTTATTAATTTAGAACTGTAATATCAAAGAATGAATAAGTGGAAGAAGAAAGGAACTTGAAAGAGGGTGGTGAAATCATTACATTTTCTACGGGTTCTTCATTTTGATTTGATCAAAATGGCTCTATAAGTTAACTTTGTGAACAAAATAAGGCCTTTAGGTTGTATTGCGGGAAGTTGGGATGATATTTGGGCAGATTTTGGCCGAGCAAAATGGCTTTGAAGGTGTAAATTCGTGAGAAGGGGGTGACCTTTTATAAGAGGGGTGAGGGGCACCTTAAGAAAAGCTAGAAATATTATTTTATGATAAATTAATATGCAGTTTATAATTATTCCATAGTTACTTATATAAAATATAAGGTGTTGTTAGGTCTATAACCACTCAACCAATAGGGTTTAGATAGGTTTGGGTCACTATATTAACTTAACTCTTAGTTAAATAGTTTGACATTTACCAGGTCTCATTGTATTTTTATATTTTATAGTTAATAAACATATTATATACGTCCAAGAGACCTCTAAGTGGTCCATTAATGATACACCTATCATTATATAAGTCCTTTGGCCGATCCATACATTTTTATAAATAGAATATCATTTAATAATATATTATATTTCTAAAAAACTCTTTTATGTCAATTTTGACACTATTTAATAAATGATTTTTGTTAAATTCATAAAAATATTATTAATTCAAACCAAATTTAGTTACTTAATACTAACATGATGTATTAACCAATAAATTTTTTGGATGTCATCAAAACATTCAAATTATATTTTTTAAAAATTTATAATACCAATTATTTGATTCTTTCATTAATAAGGAAAATACTGCATAATTATTATGTCATAAATAAAATTAATTATTCAATGTATAAAAATTAGAAATAAAATCCCATTATGTAGGAAATATTTTTATATTTCTAATTAATATTTACAGTTGAAATTATAACATAGATAACACTATGTAAAAATTGTTGTTCTAAAAGATATATGCATATGTCATTTCTGTATTTACTTTTACATAATTAATATTAAGCGTCATTATCACTTACCAGTGGCTCCATGGGGTCCCCAAATAGACCCAATGATGGAAATGGTCAGAAATTTATCATTAAATGGGGTTTGGACATGTTTTAGTGTAATTTTATATTATTATAATATTAACTATTTACCATTATTGACCGGATTTACCCTTTAAACATGGTAAATAAAAATATTTATAGATGTAATTATTCAAAATGACTAAAAATAAAAGTTATCTATAGACATAATTTAGACCTCATGATTATAAATATGTAATCCATTTTTTAAAACGAAAACATAGAAGTGTATGAAATTAATTTAAAATTAATTACCATTGTCAAAACAAAAAGCATGTTTTTACGAAATAATAACTATCAAATGATTTCCCCTTTCTTACGTCCATTTTAAATGTGAAATTATGTCCAATGAATAAAATTGTATTAAATAGTAAAAATAAAATCTAATTATAATTTAAAATTACTCAAATTCATAATTTATTACTATTAATTATTTTTATTAAAAAATATTTTTTAATTAAAATTTAGTAATTTTCACTATTCATCAAAATATGAAAGTTATCAGAAAAGTACCAAAAATTCACCCTAAGATAATTTAGATATTTAGAATCCAAATGTGAAGTCCATTTTGAATGATAAAATGTATAAAATTTGAAAAAGTGTGTATTAATAATCATAATGGCTAGTCTGATTGGTTGTGGTGTGTTAGAACTCGATGTTGTGTACAATACATGCTACTGTATTATTCAAAGACAAGCGTACCATGGTAGAATGGGGTGTTAAATTCTCCCCTGCAAATAATTTAATCCTAGAAACTAATAAAATACTACTGCATGAAAATACTCGGGTGATTCTTCGTCATAAGTTCCTCGGGTTCCCACGTTGCCTCTTCCAACTTATGGTTTCTCCATAGGACATTGACCAGACGAGTTGCCCGGTTTCTTCGCACTTGTCCTCTCATATAAATAATCTTGATAGGCTCTTTTCAATAATAAATATCTGGTTCTATTTATAATTCCTTATAGGTGAGAACATTTGTTGGTTCACGCATGTATTTTCTCAACAGTGATAAATGGAACACATCATTAACTTTGGAGAGACTTGGTGGAATTTCCAAACAGTAAGCTAAAACCACAATTCATTCAATAATTTCTAATGGACCTATGAACCTAGGACTTAGTTTACATTTCTAACCAAAATGTATAACTCCCTTCCATTAAGAAACATTAAAGATAACATTATCCCCTACATGAAATTTCAAATCATTTTTTCAGTTTTCAGTATAGTTCTGCTTCCTACTTTGAGCTACTTTGATGTGGTTTTGGATTACCTTCAAATTTTCCATCGTTTCCTCCACTAGTTATAGGCCAACGAGTTTTATTTCACAAACATCATCCCAATATGTTTGTTTGTGACATCTCTTTCCATATAAGGCTTCATATGGTGCCATCCGAATACTTGAATGGAAGTTATTATTATAGGAATAATCTACCAGAGGTAAATATTGATCCCGCATACCTTGAAAGTCATGTGATCATGATCTCAACATGTCTTTTAATGTTTGATAGTCCATTTGTATTTTCCATCAGTTTGGGGGTTGTAGGAAGTGCTCAAATGAAGTTCATCATCAAGGGCTTTCTGAAGACATTTCCAGAATCTTGATGTAAAACGTGGATCACGATCCGAAACAATTGATATGGGTACTCCATGAAGTCTTAGAACTTCAATAATATATAGTCTTTCTAGACATTATAGTATTAAATCCTCCCTTATAGCAAGAAAATGTGATGACTTGGTAAGACGATCAATAATGAACCATGTTTTATTGTTCCTTCTAGGAGTCTTTGGTAGTCCCATGACAATGACTATCATGATATTATCACATTTCCACTCAGGTATGGGAAGACATTGCATGACTCTTCCAGGTTTATTCCTTACAGCTTTGACTTGTTGACAAACTATACATCATGACACAAAATCAGCAATCTCCCTCTTCATTTTGTCCCACCATAAATATTCCTTCAAATCTCTATACATTTTAGTGCTCCCAGGGTGTATATAAGAATTGAAACTATAACATCATCCAACAATTCCCTTTTTAGATGAGGTATATTAGGAACACAAAGTCTCTTCCCAAACTTCAAAATTCCATTTTCAAACACAAAGTCACTCAATGTCCCATTATTCACAGTTTTAATCTTCTTTTGAAACACTTCATCACTGGACTGAGATCTCTTTATCATTTCTAGTAAAGATGGTTTTGAAACCATTTGAAAAAGAATTTATGTTTCACCTTCTATGGTTATTCCCATATTCCACATTACTAGATCCATATATATAGGATCCTTTTCAAATATCATCTTGTTCAAAACTCCATGATCCTTTCTACTCAATGATTCTTCCACCTAATTTTCCTTCCCTGGGTGGTAGTGTATAGTTCAATCATAATCCTTGATTAGTTCAAGGCATCGCCTTTTTCTCATGTTGAGTTATTTTTGTGAGAAAATATACATCAAACTCTTGTGATCTGTATATATCTCACATTTTCACTATAGAGATAGTGTCTCCAAATCTTCAAAGCAAATATTATAGCTTCTAACACATGATCATGAGTATGAAAGTTTTGCTCATGAATTTTCAACAATCGTGATGTGTAGGAAATAACACTATTATTATGTAAAACGACACAAAAAAGTCATTTCTTTGATGCATCACTATAAATAACAACCCATCATTCCGTGATAGTAGAGTCAAATTAGGAGCATTTTCTAATCTTCTAATCAGTTCTTTAAAACATTCTTCACACTATTATTTTCAAAAAAAATTAACCCCTTTATATAAGGTCCGAGCCTTAAATTAAAAATACATAATCTTAAGTAAAACATAAACATATCATATATCATATATAAATATAGTGACATCTTAATGGCCACCTTTGAAGGTGTTAAAAGAATGTTGAACAATCATCGTTTCCGGAGGCAGAAATTCGTCATCCACCGAAACAGTATGTTCTTTAACCATTAGATGTAGGTGTGTGTAAGTGTAGCTCGAATCCTTGTTATAACAACATACTAGTATATTGATGATACTTGAGTGATTATAAAAAAATTAATAAAAAGAGTTTAGGGGTTTGGAGAAGCAAATGAAAATAAAAGGACACAAGTGAAGACATTACCCTTAAATCGGGTAACTTCCTTTGATTTGAGCTCAAAGGCTTCCTTGGAAAGTATTCCGCCAAAAGTGAGGCTTCAAGAAGTTAGAGAGGGATGTGGAGAGATAAAATGTGTAGGGTTTGGCCAAGCCAAAGTCTTTGGAAGTGTGGGTAAGGAGGTAGAGGTGGGGGCCTTTTATAAGAGGAGAGGAGGGGAACTCTTGGAAAGGTATAAAATGTAACGTTATTTTCAAATGAGTTTCGGATTTTATTAGTCCCACATTGATGTGTTTCTAGGATAAGGTGATAAGGGTTCTAAATCCAACCATCCAATAGGTTTTGGACATATTTAGGTCTTAGAGTTTACATTATCTTTCCATTTTCTTTAAATCATTAAATAATGAGGTAATCGCTGCATCATCAGGATGTCATAAATAATTTAATTTATTTAATGTCTAAAAATTATAAAAAAACTACTATGATTTAAGAAATCTTTTTAGATTTCCAATTAATATTTATAGTCCAAAATATCATTTATGTAGACAAAATTAAAAATATTTTACTTAGGTGATACATTCTTTGTTACATTTCACATTCATTAAAAATAAAAAGATAAAAAGTCACTTTCTCACAAAAGTGATTCCATGGGGCCCCCAAGTTTGGCACAAGGCATACCATGGTCAGCCATGAGACAACCAGTAGCCTTAGGACACATTTTGTGGTCATTTTTTATTATTATGATATTATCTTATTTTCTTTAACTACCCAATTACTCATTAATCAAGATAATTAAAGATAATTATCGTCGTTACTATTCATAATGTCAAAAAACAAAAGGGTCTTAATTAAATAATTTGGACCTTATGATTCCAAATATGTAATTCATTTTACCAAATTCCAAACACATAAATTGCAATAATTAATTTAAAAAAACTTCCCGTTGTCAAAACAAATAGCGGGGTTTTTTGAAACAATATTTATGAAAAGTTTGGTACTTGTTTATGCCTAATTCCAAAGTGAAATTAATCCCAATGACCATAATTGAATTACTTGGTAAAAATATATTCTAATTACACTTTAAAAAGAATTAAAAAGATAATATAACCATATAATTAAATTATATGAAAAATTAGTTTTGATGTAAAAGGCCGTACTTTTCACGATTCATTGAAAAATGAACACTGTAAGAAAAATTAAAAAAATTAACCCAAGGTAAATTTCAATGTCCCCATAATAAATAATATGTTTATTTTGAAAAATAGAGCTTATAAAATTGTCATAAAGTGGATTTAAAAGGGGTTCACTATCAAAAGGCGGTTAATCGACCTTTTAAAGAATATTAGAATTTTTATGCTTAAAAACTGGATTCATTTTCATTTTTAATCCTCTAACATTTATTGTAAATAGTAAAAATATTTGAAAAACATATATAATCATTTTTTAGTTAGTTCTGTTCATTCCCACCATTACAACGGCTAGGCGTTGACTACCATTTAAAATAATATTATTTTATTATTAGAGTGCAATGTAAGATTCCCAGGAAACTCGTTGTTGCGTATTGGGTACGCCATCGAGCATATCATCCCATTTAAAGTAATATTAATATTTTATTCACAAATATGGATAAATATAAAGATGTCATATTCTTTATTTACCTGGGGTGTTACATCCTTCCCCCCTTTTGGGAATTGCGTCCTCACAATTTTAAAATTGAGCTTGGAAACATCTTTGAAAGTCCCACATCAGAACAAGAGTCGGTAAAACAATAACTTTAAAATAAAGAAATAGAAGTAAAATTGTCACCTGAGTTAACCCATACTAGGATTCCAAGTATGGAAATATGGACATGGAGGAAAAAACAAAGGGTCATGTTCTGATGGAGAGTGATAGAAAACATGTTTAGGATAAAGTTAACCATAATAAAATCACAAACTTGTGATGGGTTAAACGGTATTCGATTCCACAGTAGGAAAAGTTAATAGACAACATTTTTTTAAGTTACTTATTATTGAGGAATTTATTATAAGGAATCTTAATCACTTATCATGTTGACTTTCAACACAGTCTCATATTTTCTCCAAAAGACGAGTATTTAGGAAGACTTGTTCACATTAAGAGTACTATAATCAACTTCTAGAGAATCACCTAATCCAAAAAAGAGAACTATATACTTCCCATGTCTTTAGAAATTAACCAAAATCAAAAAAAAGGTTTGTACAAGATCAGATAATCTAGAAAAGGATAACCCTTTATAAAAAGAAAATCTATTCTTAATCTCCAAAAATTTCCAACAAAACCCAAAGTTCAAAATGGACCATTATATAATCAATTTGTCCCTAAAATTCTTCAATGTAAAGCAAAATAAGATTGAAACCCAAATATTTTAAGGATTTAGTCACATAGTCTTCCAAGTTAAATCGTAACATTTATCTCCAAACAACATAAGTTTCTCTTAATGTCTCGTATTGAAAAGTAATTAACCTAATCACATATCCTCCATGATAGGTTAATAAATATCCATAGATAACCAAAAATAAACTTACTATTAATTCATAAAATCATATAACTAAAATGAACCAGTCAAAATAACCAGGGACTTCACGTAGTCCAGTTGTAGGAGATAAATACCAGTCACACATTGGTTGTGGGTTCGATTAACGCAGCTTTGTCTGACGCGACGGTTAGTCACACGGTCTGCGTGTTGTCCTTTTTCCAAAACTATATAATTCTCAAATCATTCCCCAAAAAGAGATAAAATCATCAAAAATAACCATAACATAATTTAACCTCAATTTTATCTCATGCCTTTCATTTTCCAGCATAACATACAATAACCCATAATTACCTCAAAAGTAAGGATCATATAAACACTAATGGTTACCTTTATAATTATTACATGAACTTCCACATCGATTGGTCATCTCATACATGATGAATTACAAAACATACCAAGGTTCAAGTGGTTGATCATTAATCCTTGATAGTTGTTTTAGAACAACCCCGAGTTTCCTCATTGAATACCCCATTTCATCCAGTCTCTTAATCAGAGAACCACCACAGTTTCCTTCAAACCTATTGTCACTTTGGTGCGTGCTAGATCCATCCATTCACTAAAAATAGAAATGTCAGTGTGAGTATATCAACAAAACCATCATTTAATAATGAGGGAGATAACCACTAAGATATACTTACTCATTCACTTTATCTAAAACTATGACTTTTTCCGAAATCCTATCCATTATGGTACTGTCACTAATGCTTAGAGAATACCCTAACCTCTAAAGTTATCTAAACCGACCTCTGATACCAACTATAAGGCCCCATCCTTAAATTAAAAATATAGAAGCTTAAGTAAAAAATAAACATATTATATATCATATATAAATATAGTGACATCTTAATGGCCACCTTTAAAGTTGTTAAATGAATGTTGATCAATCATCGTTTCAGGAGGCATAAATTCGCCATCCACGGAAATAGTATGTTCTTTAACCATTAGATGTAGGTGTGTGTAAGTGTAGCTAGAATACTTCTTATAAAAACATCCTAGTATATTTATGATACTGTATTTGTTACAAAAGAAATTAATAAAAAGAGTTTAGGTGGTTGGAGAAGCAAAATAAAACAAAAGGACACAAGTGAAAACATTACCCTTAAATCGGGTAACTTCCTTTGATTTGAGCTCAAAGGCTTCCTTGGAAAGGATTATGCCCAAAGTGAGGATTCAAGGAGTTATAGAGGTATGTGGAGAGACAAAATGGGTAGGTGTTGGCCGAGCCAAAGGCATTGGAAGTGTGGGTAAAGAGGTAGATGTGGGGGCCATTTATAAGAGGAGAGGAGGGGCACTCTTAGAAAGCTATAAAATGTAACTTTATTTTCAAATGAGTTTCGGATTTTATTGGTCCCACATTGATTTGTTTCGAGGATAAGGTGATATGAATTATAAATCCACCAATACAATAGGTTTTGGACATGTTTAGGTCTTATATTTTACATTATCTTTCCATTTTATTTAAATCATTAAATAATGAGGTAATCGATGCATCATCATGATGTCATAAATAATTTAATTTATTTAATGTCTAAAAATTATAAAAAAACAACTATGATGTAGGAAATCATTTTAGCTTTACAATGAATATTTATAGTCCAAAATATCATTTATTTAGAAAAAATTAAAAATATTTTACTTAGGTGATACATTCTTTGTTACATTTAACATTCTTTAAAAATAAAAATATAAAAAGTCACTTTCTCAAAAAACTGATTCCATGGGGCCCCCAAGTTTGGCACAAGGCATCCCATGGTCGGCCATGAGACAACTATTAGCCTTCGGACACATTTTTTGGTCATTTTTTATTATTATGATATTATCTTATTTTCTTTAACTACCCGATTACTCATTAATCAAGATAATTAAAGATAATTACCGTCATTACTATTCATAATGTCCAAAAACAAGAGTCTTAATTACATAATTTGGACCTTCTGGTTAAAAATATGTAATTCATTTTACCAAATTCAATCACATAAATTGCAATAATTAATTTAAAAAAACTTCCAATTGTCAAAACAAATAGCGGGTTTTTTTGAAACAATATTTATGAAAAGTTTGGTACTTGTTTATGCCTAATTACAAAGTTAAATTAATCCCAATGACCATCATTGAATTAAATGGTAAAAATATATTCTAATTACGCTTTAAAACAAATTAAAAATATAATATAACCATATAGTTAAATTATATGAAAAATCAGTTTTGATGTAAAATGCAGTACTTTTCACTATTCATTGAAAAATGAACATTGTCAGAAAAATACCAAAAATTAACCCAAGGTAAATTTAAATGTCCCAATCATAAATAATATGATTATTTTTAAAAATAGAGCTTATAAAATTGTCAAAAAGTGTATTTAAAAGGGGTTTTCCATCAAAAGGCGGTTAATAGACCTTTTAAAGAATATTAGAATGTTTACGCTTAAAAATTGGATTCATTTTCATTTTTAATCCTCTAAAATTTATTGTAAAGAGTAAAAATATTTGAAAAAAATATATAATCATTTTGTAGTTAGTTCTGTTCATTCTCGCCATTACAACGGCTAGGCGTTAACTACCATTTAAAATAATATTATTTTATTATTAGAGTGCAACGTAAGATTCCCAAGAAACCCATTGTTGCATATTGGGTACGCCATCGAGCATAGCATCCCCATTAAATTAATATTAATATTTTCTTCACAAATATGGATAAATATAAAGATGTCATATTCTTTATTTACCTGGGGTGTTACACTTTATTTGTGATCTTTTTTAATGGGTTAGCCAACCGGGAAAAATTCTGGATAAAACATCGATAATAACATGCTAAACCAATAAAATTACGCACCTCAGTTATACTCATCAGTGCTGGACATTCATTGATTTCCTTGGTCTTAGATGGATCAGGATAGATTCAATCCTTGGAGATAATATGGCCATCAAAAGAAATCTCTTGAAGCATGAATTCACACATGCTAAACATCCCATATAATTTATGGACTCTATGAGTCTTCAGGATAATGCGCAATTGATTTTCATGATATTCGTAGCTTTTGGAGTATACCAAGATATCATCAATATATACCACTACAAAATCATTGATATGTTCCTTGGAAACTATGTTCATTAGATCCATGAAGACAAAGGGTGCATTATTCAATCCAAAAGGCATTACTGTAAACTCATATTGCCCATACCTGGTTCAAAATGTTGTCTTCGGAATGTCTTCCTTCTTCACACACAACTGATGGTATCCAGATTTATGGTCAATATTTGAAAAGAGTTGAGCTCCATGTAGTTGGTCAAATAAATCATCAATACGAGGTAAGGGATACTTATTCTTTATTGTTATAGCATTAATTTCCCTATAGTCGCTACATAACCTCATAGATCCATCTTTCTTCTTAACAAAATGGACAGGGGGTCCCCATGGATAAACACTAGGGAAAATAAGTCCCTTATTACTCAATTCCTCTAGTTGTTTCTTTAGTTCATCAAATTCCATAGTGGCCATTCTATAAGGGGTCTTCTATATAGGCCTTGAAATAGGAATTAAATCAATGGAAAACCCAATTTCTGGTTCTGGAGGATGTCGAGGTAAATATTAGGGAAACAAATCAAAATATTCTTTCAAAATAGGTACATCCTCTATTTGAACATTTCTTTCCTCACCCATAGTTATTTCATTCCCTTCCTCCCCAATAATTGAATTTAGTTGAGCTACTGGGGGTGAATATAGATAATAATCATGTGCTGATGATTCTGCTATAATGATAAGGTGTTACTTATCATCATCATCAAAAATTTTAAGCTCCATCATCTTATAATAAATCTTCGCATCCTGGTCTGAAAGCCAATCCATTCTGAGGATTATATAAAATTCATTCATGGGTATGGTGATGAGATCATCAGGTAAAGAACATTTATATGCACTAATGGGGATGGATTAACAGAACATTATAGCAATGATACTTCCCATAGGAGTTTTTACTGAAAACTCCCTAGATAAATTAAATTTGAAATATCTAATTTTCCTAGAAAACTGGGAAGATATGAAACAATGTGATGATCCAGAATCAAATAAAGAATTTCCTAACTTGAGGAAACCATTAAATGTCTTTAGGAGCATCAACCTCAGTAGTAGTGATAGCATAAGCTTGGCCTTGATCCTTTGGCCTTGATCTCTTTGCCTTTTTTAAGGTATGTTTTCCTAACACTTTGAACATTCATTTTAATAATATCCCATCTCCCAGACATTGTAGCACTGAACATTGGTAGAGTCTTTAATTCCTTTACAATCACTAGCTATATGGACTTTCTGTCCACATTTGTTGCATACTCTTTTTCTTTTTAGACAAGAACCAGGGTGCTTCCTTCTACAATTATCACAAGGTGGAAATTAAATTCTTCCCTCCTTTCCAGTTTCCTTATTTTATTTCCTAGAGTGTTCAACAGATCTATTCTTCTCTTTCTTTGATTTAATGTCATAAGACATAAGTAATTCCTATTATGAATGTTATACTTGATAAACTTATAATGTTATCCTCGCTAATCTGCATCATGCCTCGCTAACATTGTAATGTTTGCCTCATACATTGCGACATTCTCGTCCACATTTTGCCTCAGAATTAGAAATTTCATTTCCATATCTTATCAATGGTCATGAGGAAATTATTTTTCTATGAAAATCACTTTTAACTCCCTCCATTCCATATTTGATACTTCATCATCATCCTCTGTTTTTTGAATCAGTGACCACCATTGATCAACATCTCCCATGAGGTGGTAAACTACCATGATAACATTTTTCCTTTCACTACTCCTCAAGGCATGGAATATTTTCACTATGTAATTTATCCATTTCTTATATATTAATGTATTTTTACCCCCATTGAATTTTAGTGGTTGTCTCCTCATTAAGCGATCTAACATTGATCTTCCATGCGGTGGATCTGGGTGCTCCATTCGGGTAAGGTTATTATTCATAATCTGAGTGAGTTATCCTAGTATGGTGATAAGCTGATAAACACCAATTTTATCACCAGCTCCACTATAATTATCTTTAATAGGATGGAAATCATTAAATGAGGTGCATGTTTTGAAAAAGTTTCCATTCCTTCCACCATGAGCCATTTCTAAACAATGGCATAAACAAGATTAGTTTATGAATCGAAATACATAATTTCCATACTTGTAAAATACTTAACATAAATTGAACGGTTTATGGATATAATCCATAATCATAAAAAAGTTTTCTTTGAAGAATTATATACTCATAAACCCTTCATAATGGTTTGTAATGAAAATGAGAATTATCCTAAGCATATCCCCCGGGAGTTTCATAACCAAGATTGTAGAATGGCCCGTTGTCGTGCACCAATTCTCGTTCATGTCAATCTCATAGTGGTATTTTTGGGTTTTACCCCTAAGTATATTTGTGCCAGAGCCATCCTTACCTGTTCGTATCCAGACATGGATTTATTGCTTGTAAAACTCACAAAATCTCTACAATACAAATATTATAGGATGTTATTCTATACTAATCAACAATGTATATCTTAGGCCTATGTTCTCTAATCAGTGTCTATCAAATTCTAGTTTCCAAGTTTTTTACTAAACTTCTAATGATACCAACTGTAACACCCCAACTGTAGTTACCCAGAGTTGGTGCATTATTACATAACATTGGTATGATCACAAGGAAGTCATATCTCAAAAGATCGATCAGTTTAGTATTATTGTAAATAAGATTCATATATATGTTCAACTTTACAGATTAAAGAGAAATAAAACACAAATATATTTCATTAGAAACATCTGATCCTCCTAGATTATGCATGCAGGTCACTCATAGCTAACTTCTTCATATCCTGGGAAAATGAAACATAAGAAAGGGTTGAGCTCAAATTCTCAGTAAGGGTATGTAATACTGTGGAAAATGAAATATATACTAAGCATGGTGAATGATTGAAACCACATGCCTTTACCAATAAGAAACATGAATACTTTTATGGAAAGAATTTGAGTTGAGAAAATAATTCTATAATAAAACATAATCATGGGTATTCTACTAGTCTAATGCCCACTTGAACTATCAATATTTTTTCCATAATGAGGGAATGTATAATGTCAGACATTTTGAAACATTTTGTCAAGGCCTCAGCCAAGACATCTAAAAATGATTATGGCCTCGTCCAAAACCATATATAAAATTTGGGAAGGGCCTCTTCCAATTCCACATCTAGTTGTCTCATGAGACCTACCGATGCATCGAGGAGCTATAGCGGGCTCCACCCATCAGTTACTAAGTCTAATACATTCCTCATATGGAATGGTTTAAACATATCAAAAAAATCCGTATTAAAACTAGCAAACAAAATGTCAATACTTTAACCATAAACAATGAATTGTATAAAAATAGAAATACATGGTCAAACATATCAAAAAAACCTTCAATACAATATGGATGTTTTATATCATAATAAATCAACTTCAAATAAACATAAAATCCATCAAAGGATGTTGACATAGTTAAAATCAAACCATTTTTAGAGAAATATCTCATTCTATTTTGAAATAATTTAAGAGTCACAAAATTATAATGAAAAAAACTATTTTTAAAATATTCTTATAAACATGTAAGGTATGATTTGATGATTTTATAATAGTGGAAAATAGTTGCACCCACCGTATAAGTTAAAAAAACATTCTTACCTTAAATTTGTCGAAAAGGTCAAAAGTACCTTGTTTGGAAAATGACAGAAATATTCCATTCAAAACACGTAAGGGTATAAATGACTTTAACCCATTATATATTAAATAGTAAAAATATTTTGAAATATATTTTTATGAAACATGGATGTGGATGATAAAGTAGTTCCCATTAGATACTTACGTAAAAACAACCTCAGATAATAAAGAGATTGTGAAATTAACAATTACCATGTAATTTTCATTGGTTGAGGGTAGTATAACCTCTTTAATAATGGTGAAATAATTGTTATAAAATTATACAAGAATCATATACATTAATATAATATCATATAATATCTTTTAACATTGCTTTGTTAGTAATATCTTAGTATTATAGTTGTTTTGGGTGATAACTTACTCATTTTATTTTATATGTCTTGTTAGATAATCCATGTTTTTTATGGATAGGTTGTATAATATTCATATACATAATGACATAAAGTCCTTAAACATTATTTGTAATCATAAAATAGAATTAGTCTTGAATGGATACGATGGAGAATGAATTTCATCATGTTCGTGGAGACGGCAGTCTGTATGTACACATGAGCGACAATATCATTCTGTTGATATTAAATGCGTATATAATTTGACGTTATATCATATATACCGAACCATTATAATGTTATATTTATAATTTAATTCAATTACACATCATTATCATACCCATCCAAATAATAATTTTTTGTTTAACAATTACACCATGCCGTGGAGACAGTAAGTCGTACGTACGCACGTATGGTAACCTGTCATTAAAAGGATTGATAGAATACTGAATATGGTTGTACCATATTTATAATAACATCATAGTATATAGAATATATAGGAGTTATTATTTAAGAATGGAAATAACAATGATTGAAGAAGTGGAAGATGAAAGGATCTGGAACGAGGGTGGTGAAATCATTACCTTTTCTTCGGATTCTTCTTTTTGATTTGATCAAAAGGGCTCCATAGGTTGGCTTTATGATCAAAATAAGGCCTATGGGTTGTATTTAGGGATGTTATTATGATATTAGTGAAGAGTTTGGCCGATCCAAATTTATTTTAATTTGTGAACTAGTTAGAAGGTGGAGTGCCCTTTTATAAGAGGGGTGAGGGGCACCTTAGGAAAAGCTAGAAATATTATTTTGTAATAAATTAAAATTCGGTTTATAATGGCTCCAAAGTGATTTATTTAAAGTATGTGGTGGGTATAGGTCGAAAAACACTCAACCAATTGGTTTTAGACAGGTTCGGGTCACTATATTAACTTTATCGTTTTTATTTAACTCTTATTTAAATAGTTTGACATTTACCATGTCTCTTTGTATTTTTATATTGTATAGTTAATAAACATACTATATAGTTAAAAAAGGCCCCTAAGTGGTCAATTAATGATAATAATATCATTATATAATTCCATTGGATGTGCCTTAGATTTTTAAGAATATAATATCAACTAATAATATAATATTTGTTTTAAAAACTCCTTTATGTCAATTTTGATAGAATTTAATAATTGGTTTTTTTAAAGTCTTAAATAATTTATGAATTTGAATAAAAATTAATTTATGTAATCCTAACATGTCATATTAACCAATAAAGTTTTTATATGTAATCAAAACATTCAAAATATATTTATTTTTACATTTATAATACCAATTATTTGATAATTTCATTAATAAGGAAAATACTGCATCATTATTGTATCATAAATAAATTTCATTATTCAATGTCTAAAAATTATAAACAAAATCCCATTATGTAGGAAATATTTTTATATTTCTAATTAATATTTATAGTCGAAAATATAACATATTTAACCCTATGAAAAAATTATTTGGCTAAAAGATATATGCTTATGTCATTTTTGTATTTACTTTAACTTAATTAATATAAAGTGTGATTGTCACTTACAAGTGGCTCCATGGGGTCCAAAAATCGACCCAAAGATTCCCATGGAAGTAAATTTATCATCTATTAGGGTCAGGACACTTTTTAAGGTAATTTAATATTATTATAATATTATTTTTTTACCCTTATTTACGGGATTTACCCTTTAACCATGGTAAATAAAATATTTACCAAAGTAATTATTTAAAATTTATAAATATAAAAGTTTCCTTTTTACAAAATTTGGACCACATAGTTATAAATATGGAATCCATTTTTCTAAAGTCAAATAACAGAAGTGGAAAAAATTATTTTAAAATTAATTACCATTGTCAAAACAAAATTCATGTTTTTAAAAAATAATAACTATCAAAAGATTGGCACTTGCTTATGTCTAGTTTAAATGTGAAATTATGTCAAATGAAAAATATAGGATTAAATGTAAAAATATAATATAATAATAATTTAAAATCACTCGAATTAATAATTTATCACTAATAATTATTTAGTTTTAAAAATTTGTTTTTAATAAAAATTTAGTAATATTCACTATTCATCAAAATATAAAAGTTATCAGAAAAGTACCAAAAAATTCACCCTAAGCTAATTTCAAAATTATGAATCCATAAATAAAGTCTATTTTGAAAGATAAAATGTATGAAATTTCAAAAATTGCTTATTACTATTTATAACGACTAGTCTGATTGGTTTTGGTGTGTTAAAACTTCAAGATGCGAACAAAACACGCTACTGTATTATTTAATGAGAAGCGTATTGTGGAAGCTTGGGGCGTTACATAAATAATTATTTTTATGATTCATTATTTTCATTTGGATCTTGTTTTTTAATTTTTTTTATGAGTAACATTTAATTTCCTTTTAACAATAATATTTTTTAAATTTCAAGAATCAATGACTATTGATCTTGTTAAAATATGGAACTATTAAAACTCGTTTAAAAAAAGAAATCTCACAAATGATTTTTCAACTAAACAGTAACACATAAATGATGAACTATATTTGATTCTAATGAGATTTGAGATTTCCATTCTTATAAATGAATAAAATATATAATTTATAAACACTAGGTTCTTATCCAGACACAGGTGGACCCATTGACAAAGACAGTCAACCTCACTACCTATTGAAACCAATATTTTTTCATAAATGAAAGGAAACATAAAAAAATATACAATTTGATATTTCTTTTCTTCAGAAACTGTTATTTTCAAATTTCTTATAGCTTTTGACCCTTCATTCCAATTGTATCAAATTTTCATCATCACTTTATTGTAACATCCACTACCATCCTCAAAGTTGTTATTATTGGGTTAAGAAACAGAAAAAAGAATAGCAACAATTAAACTAAAAACAATAAGATATCTAAGAACTCTAATTGGTCATAGTAAACATCAAAAAAGAATACTCAACAGTATACTTAGTGAAAAATAAGGCCTAGATGAAATATATACAATGATTAAATAAATTGATGATCACTCTAGGAAATATACTAGATCAAAAACACCCATAACTTCAGGACCACAAGTTCCATTGTCGACAGGTACTAGAACTAATGTTGAGCGACACCATGACCCCATGATGCATCGCAAGGCTTCACCACTATGACAATCCTCCACCACTAATACCTCAAAAAGAACATGAAACAACCATAGATTCCATTGAATCCAAACAAATACACCAAACAAAATGAATGGAAACACTACAAGGGGGATGAAACCAATGTTCGAACTATAACTATGACATACAAATATACTTCCATTAAATACACTATTGATGTTCGGGAAATGTTCTATTTTAGGTAGATCAACCAAGAGATGCTTTTAGGAAGATCTACTGAGAGAGGATATGAATCGATCCATCTCATCTAGCCCCTTAGAGATGATGGAGGGGATAGGTTGCACCCATCACCAATACAGTGATTCATCAATAATATATAAAATCCATCTTATTAAAAATAACTATTTATTTCGTTAAATTTATTTTTATTATAATTATTTATTATAATTAAATTTAATTATAAAATATATATTTTCATGTATGCAGAGAGTATATAAAAATACATGTAAATCTATCAAATATCATAATGGAAAAAATTGTTTTTTATTAAAAATTATAAAAAAATATTAATAGTAAAACATTGAAAAATATAAAATATTAATATATAACGAAAAAAGAAAACTCAAATCAATCAATGACGTATTTTTTATAAAACCAAATAAATTATTATTAAATTTGGTGGAAAAATAATAACAATATATAAAATTCATCTTCTCATGATTATTTAATTATATAATAATTTTTTTAATTTTATGTTTTATTATAAAGATTTTTATAGATGGAAAATATTCCTCATTAATAGTTACTATTGATAATAGATTTATGTGTTTGTAAAAAAAATTATATTTACATGATAGAGGAATTGATTTTACTATTGCAAAATGGTTTCATTGTATTGTGTTATTAATGTAAAATGATATAATAATTGGTAAAAACAAATGATTGTAATTAAAATTAATAACAATAAAAATTAATATCTTTTTGAATAGATTATTTTTACCTACAGATATATTTTCTATGAAATAAAATTATTTTTTAGTAAAATTCATTTTTTTTGCAGTGAATAAAAAAATTACCTCTTTTATAAACACCCGCAACTGGTTGATGTGGGATTCTAATTTTTTTTCATGGTCTACCAAAATTTCCTAAATATTGAAAATTTAAAAATATATAACCTTTTTTTGTATTCTTATATGCCTTTAATTTCCCTTCAATTTTAGATCTCTCTTTTAATTCCTCTGTGATTCATACTTCTGAAAAAATAGTAATTCTGAATCAAATTCCTGACTCAAATATGTCAATATCAACAAAATAATGTAAATCACTATCAAAACCATAGAATCATTACATATGTGTTGGAAGGTTAACTCAACCATTACACCTCAAATGAAATCTCATCTTAGAAAATAGTATCCCATTATCCATAATAATTTTCTATTACCAATATAATGATGTTCATTATAATTAAATTTGACCACCTTTCAACATAATCAAATATGAATCCCAATTTTTATCATTCAATAAAACATAAGTTCGTAAAATGTATTAACACACTTATCCAAAATAACCATAGTTATGACAACAAAAAATAATATACTAACATAAAGGTAACCAATACATTTTAATGTTTGTCATCAAAATAAAAAGTAATTCTTCATTAAATAAAATTTTCACTATAACTCATATTTAATCTAATGGATTTATTCACATAAATGTCTACTAAAATAACCTTAATCTTCTTAAACACCCATCCTTAAAACATTAAAATGGGTATATATACCATTTTTATTGTTACCATACATTGAATTTTTAACACATTATGTTATCTATTACTCTAAAACTATCATAATTTAGATCACCTAAACCTAAAATGTTAATTGAACACATGATATCAGTCCTAATATATGGTATTGTGTTTAATTCAACACATAATTATTAATTTAATAGTATGTATTTCATTTTTCATATTCTTCTAATCATTTATGATTATAGATATTTTTAATTAGGATAGGTTATTTCAAATTGAATCCTTAAAAAAAGTGAACAAATCCACTCAATATCCACTTTTTTCACGAAATATGGGTTGTTAAATTTAACACCTTTTTCCGTAAAAATTCAATCAAATTGTTTAAGATGAATACCTACATTGAACGGATTGAAAATAATATAGTCATTAATTTTACTTAATCCTTTTTAGAAACATTTTAATCACAGCGTGAGTTGAAAAAACCACAGGAGGGGACATAAAAATGAATGAAATCTATTAGTCCATTTTAAAAACAATGAAATAGATATCATTTTTTTATTTTTATATAATAAACATTAATCAAAAACAATTTTTACAAATTATTGAAATAATTGTTATTTAAAAATCATAATCCTGGAATTTTATTACTGAACATTATTTCTAATGAATTTGTTTATTGAGAATCATGAATTTTACCCTTTTAAGTGACATATAGTTTCTTAAAATGTTATGTTATAATCCAACATTTTTAAATAAAAATATTTCCATAGAAACTATTTTCAATGATAATTAATTTCATCTTTGTTGAATATGAAATAATATTTGTAGAATAATTTTTGATTACCCTTATAAATGGAACAACATACTCTATTAATTCATACATAACTCTCTAAAAAACAAATTCATTACCCAATGTAGTGGATAGCTATATTTCACTAACCCATCATTATGTGAAATATAGGGATCCTGTATCATTATAAAAGCTTTTCAAAGGACCACATAATAAATAAAATACATTTTATTTTTCATTTAAATTATAATATATAATAATTTATTCTATTCAACAAGAATATACAATTTTTGGTTTCTCATAAAAAATGGATAAAAATTATTTTCCATTAAAAATGATTAACACAAAAATTTCTCGAAGATCTAGAAATATGTGATTTTTTTATGAACATGGAATATTATGGAGCAATGTTATTAAAAAATAACTCTAATGAAAATGTAAAATTTTATTCATTCTTCATATGATAAAACAATTCATTTCAATGGTTTTAAAAATAATAAATATAGAACATGTTAAAAATAAATTTTTTTTAAAATAAAAATAAAAAATCTGAATTTTATTTTAGTGTGATGTTAAAAAAATTGCATATATTAATGAAATCCATGAAATATTTTATGAAGCATGTATATTGAGGATAAATACCTAAAATAAAACATTAAACCAAATAGAATAAGTTTTTTATAGAAGATCTTTTATATTTAGTTTACCACCCCCATGTATATAATTTAACACATATAAAGTATACTAATATTTATTGTTTATAAATTTAAGAACCTTTTTAATGTTTATTCCCTTATCATATGAAATTTTCCTCTTTTATTACATAGTTTTAAATTGTAATTAAATCTGATCTGTTCATGTTCGATGAATTCAGGGTGTTCGGTTCATAATCCAAATAAAAAATTATATATTGACCATGGTAAATGGGGTATTTTTAATGTCATATCAAAAATGTAAATGCTTAAAAATATTATAATTTGTGTAAATTAAATAATTTTTTATACCCATCCATGATTCTCGGAAATGAAAAATGAATCTCTTTAATTTTTATTATTGGTATTCCACATGTACATAATAGAGATTTTATCTATTTCAAAAATATGAAAGGTTAACAAAGGATTTTATATATTAATTTTTTTTCAAAATAATTATTTTGACATAATTATAATATTTGTTTTCATTATGTACATTATAACAACCATCAATGTGATGTTTTGATAAAAATGAGACAAAACACTTCATAGAGGTGGTATCCTATACGTACGCACAAGTGATGTTTCCATTTTTTATAAAATGAAATGACATGATTATATATGGTTTTACAACAAAAAAATAGAATATTTTTGATACATATATTGTTCTGAAATTTTGGTAGACCTAGGTGAAAAAAATTATAAATGAATATGATTATGATTTATTCCACTTTCGGGGAAACCACCATTATCTTAAATTGTAATCCTTTTATGTTAGTATTTTTAACAGATTCAAACATCAAGGACATGAGTAGAACACATGGAAAGGTACTTTGAGAGATATTTGTTTATATAGAGTTCTGAAATTGTACAAAAAGTGACAATAGGTGGTTCCATTTTATATGTGATGGTAGTGGAACCATCGTAATTATTTTATGCCTTATAATACTATATAATCTACATAATGTGATTTTTGAACAATAGCAATCCAATTCAAAAGATAAAATTATATACTGTCTAAATCCAATTAAAATCACAATTTTAAAATTTTCTAGATATTTTAATCCTTATATATTTGTTTAATCACTTTGTTAGATCTTTTAACCTCTATTAGGGGAATTTTCCAAATTTAGCATGGTGTATTAATTTTAAAAAAAATATTTTTTAATAATACAAAAAATATAACATGACAATTTAAAATATTGATTATGATTTCTATGGATAAATTTCATTATTTGGAATAAATTACGTTGAATATAAGTTTCATATATTAAAAAACTAGATTTTTTAAAAAAAATTATGTATAGAAATGTTTTTGGAAGATAGTTAATTGTAAATTTGTTTTCCAGGAATTATTTTGGATTATTATTACAAAATAACTCTTATTTTACATTTAAATCCTTCCAAAATTTAATGGAACCTTGCTATTACAAAAATTAAGGTAAATAATCAAAAATTCTTTTTTTACTTCAATAAAATAGAACATTGGTCCTAAAATGTGGTCACCAGTTAAGAAATAAAAATTAAATTATTTGAATTAATTAATTTAGTACCTAAATAATATTTTATATACAAACATTTTTATGAAATTTTAATCCATTATGACTTGATGATGATGTCATAAATGTTATAGTATTTGTAAAATTAATATTTTTCACTATTAACTAAAAATTAATCTGTAAGGATAAATCCCAAATTTTAATCTGAAGATAAATTTAGTATTCTAAATCCACAATTGAATATATATTTATTATATAAATATTTTAAATGTTTTAAAAAATGATTTTAATATTTTCCCAAAATACATGGAACGTTTTTATAAAAATTTATTTTACAAGAAAAAAAATAATTTATTCTTATTTCATGCCTTAGAACAAACATTAACTAATTTTCAATTTATTTAATTAAAAAAATTATCAATAATTTTCATCAAAATTAATAATCAATAGTTATTAATATATCTTATTAGAATAAAAATTCAATTTTCTCATAAAATTTGGTTTCTAAAAAATTATTAATATTATACCATTAGGTGATTTTACCCTCATTGATAAATACTATATATTCATTTTATGAATGATTATTAATTAGAATATGTGTATAAAAAATATAAATAAAATAAATTCTATGAAAAGATGAATTCATATTGTAAATTGATTATAAAAAATATAATGAAAACTAAACTTTATTGAAAAATGACCCCATTCACAATTTTATTTTCCAAACCATATATACATTAATTATTATAAATATTTTTTTTTTCATAGAAATTAACCAATAAATTTGTTAGTATTAAATATTTATTATGTATATTTCTTAATTTAGTTACTCGTCTTCATACATTCAAATCCAATGTCAATTTTATAATGATCATATTTAAATAATAATTTTTTTGTCTTTTTAAGAATGATATTATTTTGGGTAAACATTTAAAAAATTGAATTAATTTAAATAAAAAGATATTCTAAATTCTTTGGCTGTTATATGAGGCTCTACTTGTAACATAAATATTGATAGGTTTTGTGGTCCTCTCGAAATTTACTTATTATTAATTCATAACCTTGGATCCCACCCAATTGAAATCAAACAACAAAATCTATATATCCTCCTCATAGAATATATCTTGGATATATACTTTTTGATAAATCAAATAATGGACATGAAGTCCCTCCCAAAAAGAAAAATCATAAAATTATTAGTAATAGAGGCCTTCCATGAGTTAACCAATTTAATAACATTAGAGGTAATCCCCATGGTATATATTGAAACATTTTTACCGAGGATAAAATATTACAATATAGTGATGAAACCCCTGATAATAAACAATCAAGACTCAATGACTGAGTACCTTTTCTAGTTTTTATTAAGAGGTCCCACATTTTAATTACATATCACATCAATATGAATATTATTAATAAATATAGTTTCAATCCTTGCATCAAAAATATATTTTATTTTCCATAATATTGAGAGGAAATATAAAAAATAATTCCAATAACACTAGGTGACTCATTGCATATCATTTTTGTCTCATCCATGAAATTTGATAATCTTAGTAAAGTATCATTATCTATGGATATGATATATTGTGTACCCAAATATAAAATTGGTGACATTCATGGTACTTCCAATACTTTTTATATTTTTGACTGGAATATAATTTTTTGATAGAGCAAATAAATTCACCACTCACCACATGTGAAGTTATTAATAGTCATGTGGAAATATTTATCAAAAAATAAAATATCAGAAAAAATTTTACACATGGACTATCCCCAGTATAAATTTACCAATACAAGAAATTTTTGTATCATACATTATTTTCATCACAACATGTTGTTGAGTCTACATCATCTCATGTCTGAATAATTTATGTGATACCCCGGATTATATGATTCAAATTTATTATATATTTTTTTATGTTGTAACATGTCTCATGTTTTTAATTAGTTCTTTTATAAGATTGTGTGGTTTTAAAATTAATATTTCAATCAATGGGATAATCTATGTTGTGGTAAATTTCATACTATACAATATTTTTCTACATATCTATTCTATTTTGGGAATTTTTTTTGTTCATCGTATAAAAAAATAATGAAATTTAAAATAATAATCATCTGTAGTTGTTCTTAGGGAGCCATAATATTGAATTGGTTAAATAACAATGATAATATTGGTATTTTTGGCCTATGTTTCATCATTGTTGTTCACATGTTAGTTGGAAATAATGTTTTAAATAGATAAATGGAATCTTGTATTCCATTTCATATGAAATTATTCTTGACAGATTAACCTACAAGTAGTGGGTGGAGATCCATTCTTATGTTTGTGATAATGATTTGTGGGGGTTCAATTTCTAGGTGTGTTATACATGATAAATAAGGGTATAAAAATAGAACTATGATTCCTCCCACCACGGTGTATACATTTTATTTAGATAATTTAAAATTGGTGTCTTTACGCCATAGTGGGCTACCATGGTGGCTATGTAGATTTTTTATTACATGGAATCATAAAAAATTAATATAAAAATACCCCATGTTTTAGCCTATGTTTTGGTGTAATTAAACATGATCTCAAATTCATAAAAGCAGCACCATGTTCTGTGTGGGAAGATTTTCATTTCTAGAGCTAATTATCAAGGATATTTTAGGGGATACTGAACATGATTTTAATAATAATAAATTATAAAAATACAGTCATTATTTATCACATTTCAATGGATCTCAAAGTAGATGAATTTCTATGGATAATTTCATTATTTTTTCCTTTAAAAGGATATATTATTAATTTATACAAAAATAACCTATTTTATTTATATCTATTTGAAATATCTATAATTATCAAAATATATTTGAATCATAGGTGTTTTAGGACTGAAAATATTTTCTTTATCTATTATTAATATTTTATTAATTCATGGATGAATTTATTGTAATGTTGTGTAGTCTGAGTCAATATTTGTACACACAGTGTCTACAATATTTTTTAATATAATTATAAAGATGATGTGATGGTATTTGAGATCATATTTTATTGGAAGGGTCCATATTTATTTGGAAATGTTTTTCATAACATATAGGGGAAATTAGGTTTCTATACCATGTGAAACCATTATTTTGAGGAACAGAGGATCCTCTAAAAAGTTGGGTATGCTCATGGAGTCCTGATTTGGTGGGATATTGAAACATTTGGTGTGTGCATTCATTATTTTGGGTTCTTATGGTAACATATGATTTTAATGTATGTGGGGTTTTTGGTGTGTGTTCTCTATATTATTTTCATTACTTATGTAATGTTTTACTCTTCTATAGTGTTTTATTTAAAAGGTCAGTTAATTTGTTCTTATTTATGTAGATTGTCCCAGAATCCTTCAGGATACAATTTACAGATGTAATATACCCAACCCATGTATAAGACCATTGGTTAATATGTAGTCATTTTTATTATGATATAAATAAGGTTATGACCTCTAACATTCTGGTGGGATATACAGAACATATGGGCTGGGATAGAGTTTGGAGTTTATAAGTAGCTTTCATATGCAGAATGGGAGTGTGCTATGTGGGGATATTGTCATTCGATTTTTATTTATTTTTTTGTATAGAATATTTATTACTCTTGGATTCTAAAATCATGTTATAGTAAATAAATATTTATGTTTTAAATGTGGCTATTATTTCATTTAGGCATCATGTTTTTAATTTCTAATTGTTTGGACTATTATGATTTGTTTGTTATGTAAGTTTAAATGATTCTCCACAATGTTTTATATCCTTTAAATATTTTCCAATCTTTTTTGTTTGGGGAATGGCATAGAAGTTCAGTGTAATCAGGTTCCTTCACATGGAAATAAGTGGCAGTCCAGATGTTACAAATGAGATCATTTTCATATAGTCTATCCATTGGAATGGTTTGAATATATATACGATATTTCAAGACTTTGGTTTTAGATTATAATAGGGTGTATCACACCTAATTATATTGACCATTATATTTTTGGGGTTGTCTGGATATGAAAAGTGTAGTTTATCAAATTTGTTAATGTTTTTATCCATTTAATCATGGTTTTATATTATGATTTTTTAGTATAATAAATTAATAAAGAAACATCCAACTAGGATTACAACATTCACATAGGGTTTTATTTCTTATGAATTTTTAAAATATGGAATTATAATTTTAATTAATGGAAAATTTTTTGTTCTTCTTGTGAATATAGCTTAGTGTTTAAGTGAAATTGATTCAAGAATATGGTAAAAATTGTTTTGGTTAAATATTTTTTATTGATTATTTCCAGTATTGATTTTATTTTATGTCTTCCATGGGAATAAATTTTTAGGGGAACATGAAACTGATGAGGTATTGAAACATAAATGAGTAAGAAAATTATGTTATTATTATTGATCGAATAATACAAAATTCCATTTTATCTTAAGGATTTGATAATAATTACACTATGAGTATCCAAAATCCTCATCACATTTTTTTTCATTGTTTATAAACATAGGTAATATTTTTATAACATCGTAATATTTTTGAACTGATAGGGTTGGTAATTTAAAACAAACATTATATGTTATTATGAAAGTTATATTGTTCATTTAAAATTGAAATTAGGGAAACAGATTATGAAAAAGCATTATATAATTTTTACTATTTCTGTGTTAATTAATTTTACAAAATGATAAATAATTTAAAATTTATATTATTTTATTTTATATATATTGTGATTTTTTATATTTAACATTGTTATAATTACATACCTATAAAATAAATAATATGTTAAATGATATATACTTTTAAACAATTAATTTTTTTTCGAATGAAAAAATGGTAAGTTGATTTGTTTTGAGAGAATGGTGAAATTTATTACATATATTGTTTTGGTTAATTAATGTACTTACTCATCATTCTAGTTTAACAATAAAATATTTCTGGGAAGATGTTTTGACATGATCAAAATGATATAATATATAGACATAACATTATATTAAATTGAATTTTTTTGAGCTCCAAACTATTAATAAATTAAAACATTTGAGATTCTGAAAAAAATAATATAATG
Organism: Viscum album; assembly: GCA_963277665.1. NCBI lineage: Eukaryota > Viridiplantae > Streptophyta > Magnoliopsida > Santalales > Viscaceae > Viscum > Viscum album. The sequence continues at coordinate 492,162,780 of OY728122.1, forward strand.
AACAAATCAATTAAACTAGTTTATTGATTTATTATTGAAATTAGTCAGTCATGCACTGATATAAAAAGATAGTTGAAAATTGTTATATAGTGTCATATTAATGGTCACATAAATTTTATTGATTATATATGTATATTTATTTTTGATCAGCTATGTTAGGTTATTAAGGTGGTCCCAAATTTAATGAATTCATTAGTAATTTTTCTAAATGAATTCTTAAAGTAAAACTACATAAAAAAATGATTTTTTGGGATTTTTTATCAATGATTTTGAGATTTTTATCATTATTAGAGATGAATAATGATGCCATTAAATTTTTCATGTGGGAAATATTTTTTTGAATTAAACATTTTATTATTTTTAAATATATAACTATCTTGTTCATTGTATGTTTTATTTTATAAATATGGGATTGTTTCATAATTTTTTTAAATAAATCATTTAAAATTTATTTATAAATGGGTTTTTTTGAGTTCAAAGACTATAAAATATTTAAATAGTTTATTCGAATGGGTTTTTATGAAAAATAACAATTAATGAATACCTTTAAATTATTTTTTAAAACCCAGAACATTGAAAATTATTTTCAAGGAACATTATATTTAGTGATGTGCAGGATAAAAACATTCTCATTCCCTGATAAATTAATTTTATAATGTTATTATGTTTGGAAAAAATTTGGCTAGATATTTTCACAATGTAATTATATTGTTAAATGATGTTATTTGTCTATTTATTCATGTTAAAATTGTTATTATTCTTTAGATTACTTGTTTTTTTATTGTTGGGATTAGTGTACTATAGGTGTTTGTGTGATGGTTGTACTTCATGTATTGTTAGTTCTTATATATAACTAATGATTTTTATGTTGGTTAAAATGCTTTTTCATGTATAGTGGAAATGATACATGGAATTATAAAAGTAATATTATGTGAAGATGAAGTTTCTTATGAAGAGTATTAGATAATTTATCAAAAGTAGGATATCTATAAATTAAAATTGGCCATAAATCATAATTCATTAAAACAAGTGATAATATAGTGGAAACTAAGCTTTTAATATTTGGATTCATCATTAATTCTATGGATAGAAATGTGGTCGACATTTAAGAAAATTACTAATTTCTATAGTCTATGAATCAAAATAACATTTTGATTGAGTAGATTAATAGTTTAGACTGTTATGTTGCAAGAATCATCCGAGATAAGTAGAAAGGGATTGGAACCATTACTTCATTATCCTTAACAGATATATATTAATTATTATTCTTGTTGGTGGAATTTAAAAATAAGGTTCATAATTATTTTCGGGTACCAACCAAATAGATGTTTAATACTTGGGTGTGTTTTGTTTCGGTTATTTGTAAAATAGGTATTTCCCTCATTGTTTCTATTGTATGGGTAAGAACATGGATATGTACAAGTATTTAAGAAGTCCAATGATTTTTTTCATTATTTCAATGGTCTCATTTATTAATATCCATAGGAATCCTACCAACTATTCATAGTCGGTAATTTCTCATGCCATTTTCTTTCATTCTCATTTATATAATTATGAAGGATTGTACTAACGAGGCCTTAATCATCCTTATACATGGATTGGGGATGTTTCTTAAATATAACTACATTTTTTGGGACAACGAAATAACATATCAATGAAAATTCATTTGTGAAATTATAGAAAAGAATTTGGTTTTATAGTTTGAGTAAAATTTGGTTTTATATCCAATAACATTTAACAACAAATAGTGGAAAAAGTCAAAGGATATAAAATAGTTAAATATTTTTTGCTTAACCATATGTTTAACCTTAACAATGGGGGACACTAATTTTTTGGAATAGAATAATAATTATGTATTATGTTTGGGATATAATTATTGTAACTCCTTATGTTAGGACAATAGGACCTATAATAATTTACTTTGGTATTATTCATGTATTATTAATATATGTAAAGTAATGGAGGACAAAAAAATGACAACTAAACATGTTGTAATGGTTACCTATACTATTAGTGATAAGAGAATAAATTTTCATGGTATTCCATACAATTGTTTTTTTGATATACCTCATAACTCTTACATCATTAGTGTAATAGTGAACTCATGGATTTGATTCTAATACTAGGGGAGGATGCATGAAATGATATTGTAGAGGGTAATGTTTATCAATTATTGGACATCCATAGGGTATAGGAATCAATAATCTCTTAATTATACCATGTTCATTTGGGGATGTTTCTATCAGTACATTATCTTATGGGATACTTATTAATAATAAGTGCATACTATAATCATCTAACTAGGGGTAATTAGATTGATCATTATGTTAGAGGCTCTATGTGGTTTTGCTATGATGAATGGTTTGGGCTAGTGGAATGGTCAATTACCTTAGATGAGTTATCAAGGGTTTTCAATTATCATGAATTCCTCATATCTCCCCAAATGATGGGTTTTTGTAGCATTAATGTTGATATCTAGTTTTAAAATATTTGATATATTTGTTCTCCTATTAATTGGTTGAGGGTAAATCACCTATTATTGGCGGTATTCCCAAGAATATGAAGTTATCATTTGGTTAACCTATGGGAGATAAATACCTAGTACATTTGGACCTTTTGGATTATAGACTAATATTTTAAATTCATTATTAAGTAATTTTACCTCAATGATTTGAAAAATTAATGTGGTTATTCATTTAATGTCTTAATTTTAGTAATTTGAGTTTAACTATATATTCTTTGTAAGGGATAAATATTTCTCTCAGTTCACTATATTATTTGTATCTGGATATAGTAATGATTTACTACTATGATGATGATGAATACCATTTGAATGTGTGGTATGGTGGAATATATGGCTCTTAGAAGGGTCTTAGGAGTGAGATACTGTTATAATAGATCTGTGGACTAATCTTGTGTCTGACCACAAATCCCCATCATTTCAAGGTAGAATATCCGATTTTTTTTGAGAATATCACACCAAGGATTGTGGTTTCCAATTTTTATCTTTATTTTTTATTTATCAGGGTTCTCAATTTTTTTCTCTGATGGTATTGGAAGGTTGGATGGTTTGAGAATTGAGATATATCTCTCATATCAACACTATACAATGTTGGAGACTATATTATTATCGGTGGTCTTGCACGTGCTAATTTTTTTTGTTACGGGTTATGTTTGTTGCATTCTTGGTGAACTGCATGGTGGTAAATAGTGTTTCATTTGGCATGTGTTATGTCATTGTTGTATAAATGGTAACTAATTAGCTTGTTTAATAGAGAACGATGTGGTATGATTTGGGGGTTTTTATGGAATTTATTAAGGAATATGTGTCGATGGAAAAAAAATTGACTTCCATGTACAATTGTTTTTTGAATTTGGTGGGTGTCGAGTCTGTGTATATCAGACCTCAACAGGAAAGGTGGAAAATATGTAACATGTTTGTAGCACTAAATATTTCAATAATGTGGTGCTTTGATTATGTATTTCATGTATATATAATAATTTGTTTAATTACATGATATTACGTAGGGTTTTTAATCATATTGGAGGATTTTTTTCATGTTCATAGATTGATCACAGTTTGATGAAATCATTCCGCACCTCTAAGATACCATGCAAGGGAAATCAGATGTCACAAGTTCACTTTATGGTTGGTGCATGGTCTAACCAGACCAAGTTGATTAAATATAAACAAGACAAATTGATTAAGTGGAAAAAAATAGCTGATATATGGAAACTCCAACCCTATGAGACAACCTTGTAAGGAGTGGATTAATACATTTTAAACCAAATAGTTTGTTCTCTGTTTTCCAAATCATGTGGCCTAACCATGATACTTGTAGTTAGAGGATCAAAAATATTGAATCTCATTGAATTTACCTCTTTAATAATACTTTTACCATAATAATTCGTTACAACAAATTTCTTTTGAACCTAATGATTTTTATGTGATTCAAATTGATATTGGAGAATATTAATGATGATTCAAATTTATTTAGAGATCTAAATTTACCTATATGTTCTCGTTTATCATAATTTTCTTTAGATCTACAGTTATCCCTTATATAAAAACAATTGATCAAATACACAGGTTATTGATCCAGATTTATTGATGGGATTCATGAAGATATATAATTTAATTTATTTAAGTGAACAATATCAACATTCATATATAGAAGATCAAAGTGGGTTTATTGTTGTTGTTGTTATGTCATGTGTTTTCAACAATTTTGGAGATGTATGTGTCTTATCGTTCAAATCCTATTGAGTAGAAACTGATGTTTCGTTTTCAATTTGAATGAATTCCATGAAATTATTGTGTATCCCTTTTCAGATTTGATAGAAAACACATTACTGATGCTTTCTTGGATACCGTGGAAATTTATTTCATTTTGTTGGATGTAATTTTGGTTCTTTATTTTAAAATTATTGTTTTAGAATTATGGTTTTGATTTATGAATAGAAAATGTATGGTTATTTTTTTTAAGAAATAATGGATTTTTTATAATGGTTTTCAATGGTTTTTGGTTGTACATGGTTTGTGTTAGTTCATTTAATTAATGTGACCCCAGATTAGAGGAATGTAAAATATGGGAGAGTTTCATGGTCTTAGGGAAGGGCCATGTTCAATTAGGGGACATGAGTATTGGTTATCTTTTGATGAATTGGTATTTTGACATGAGAATTATCATGACTATCAAACTTTAACTGTTACATGCATGAGTGAGTGTGTAGGAAATCGTGAAATTGTAATGCCAAATGATATGTAAAATTTATTAATTATTTTTTATTTCCATGAATGGAAAATTAGTTTTCAATTTGGCATAAACTACTTGGAATTATCTTAATGTATTTCATATAAATGCACGATCATGTTATTATCAATTTGTAATGAGTTGTGATGTCTTTGTATAAACCTCTCTAATATTACACTCTCAATATATATAGAAACTATTTTTATTAGGCACAAATTTTCTATCATGACATTGTTAAATGAAATCTATCTCAGTAATTTTTAAGTTATTCATGATATTATGGTTGTGTCTAGTCGATTTGGATCATAGAGAATATTATAGTTTTATTTGATTTCATTAAATCCATTATGTTCTTATTCATTGTTTTTCCATATATTATGTCACATGGTTTTTTTATTGTACAGTAACATGCCTGTGGTTTTGTTTGGTTTTGTCTGAATTGAATTTTGTACTCATGCATCATGTAGAGGATTATTTTAATGGTAATCACGATTTTTTATATTCAAATTTAAAAGTCCTCCTACAATTTAGTATGGATCCCTTTATATTTATTTATTGGAATTGGTGTATTATGGATGTCACCTAAGTCATGTGACACTCACCACCTCTTACCCAGTCAATAGATGAGGGGCGGGATGTTACAAATGGTATCAATTTTTTATATCATTGAGTATCATTTTTTAAGGTTAGTTTATCCTTGGGATGGTAGTAGGGTGTAAGATTGTTTGAAAATGAAATTTTAATGATAAAAAGGTGTATGTACCCAATTTATGTGGAACATCAAGTAAACATGGGGCTTGGGTATATGAGTGTTTTGTGAATTTTCGTGCAATCATCACCACATCAACATGGGTTTAGTTAATGATAATAACAAAACATGAATTTATAGTAATCTATTACCACTAGGAGATCATAATTCATTTTGACTAATGATATATGATTTGGTGAAGTTTGGTTTATTTTTGAGAATATTTTAATAGTACATTATTTTCAAAAAGAATGATGGAATTAACAAAATTGGTTTGAAAGAAAAAAAAATTAGTTAATTTTGGAAAGAATTTTGTTATATGTCTGATGTGTTAAATAAGAAATTACTATTATTTTTGTTAATAGGTACTATGAATAAATTATGTATACTCTGGTTATAGTCAACGACACCAAGGCAGTGTTGAGGAACCAACCAGTAGATCCTTTTGAGTTTGTGGTTATACATGATCCATTGGTGAAACAACTCTAGGTTTATAGTATTTTATAGGATTTTCAATCCATGGATATAGGGAAAAAATAGAAGAACCATGGAAAGCGGATATTTTGGTTTAGTTCCAAAAGAATACTCCACGAATATTAGAGGATTATTTTGAACCAGGAAGTCAATAAACGTGGAATAATAGGATGAATCAAATCATAATGTTCCATGGGACATCATTTGTTCTATAAATGAATATGGAAACATATATATTGGTGGTCATAGAAAACTAGTGGTGGGATTTACAAGATAATTCTAAATTAGAATATGGAATTACATGGGGGGAATTTGATTAATTGTTCAGGAAAATATTAAATCCTCACAAATTCTGAATTGATATAATAATAGACTTATTAATTTTAAACCATGAGAGTATTTGGGTAATCATTTATGTGGTAAAATTTAGCAATTTTGATTTCTTTTCATCATAAGTTTTGGATAGTTCCTCCATGAAGTAGCAAACTATTTATATGGGGTTGAAACATGAAATATACTCAATGATTATCATCCTTTGGATAATGAATTATATAGATATGTTCAATAAAACTATTATAGTAGAAAGATTTAAAATGAAAATCACAATATTAGGGAGAATGTTTATTCCTATGTGAATATGTGTGAACTCCAATGTATGGAAAAAAGTAGTGGTGTTCCACCTTTTTTCAATGGAAAGGGATGTCATAGAATTAGACTATGGGGTTGGATAACCCACCTCCTAAACCAATGAGTTTGATATTATGTTTCTAGTGAGATTATTTTTCCAATATAAAGTGATATTGTATGGAATTACATAGAACATGTTGTAATGTCAACATGATCTGACATATTTAGGGATATTACTAAAGTGATCCATTGTAAGGTGATACAGACATATCTCATTCATTAAAATCATTATATATTTAACGGTAATAGTTCATTAGGATGGATATCATCAAAAAAAATTGTGTATTACATAGAGATTATAGTAATATCATAACTCCCAATACTATGGAATCTCTATAGATTATTAAAGAAAAAAGTGTAGTTAGTAAGAAATTGAATATATCTAGGAATGCGATTATAGTTGAACAATCAGTACCTTTAAGGGTGAGAGGTATGATTCTTTCGAATACTACCCTTATGAAAGACTTTAATGATTTGTTATCTTTGCATTCATCAATTTATTCACATGTTTTTGGTATTTTGGGTTTACATTTTATAGATGATTTCATTTATCTTGAAATTCCAAAATCATTTGGGAAAATTAGAGCATCATGCCTTGAAATTTGAAGTGGGTTTGATAAAAATCGATGGGAAAGAGTTGGTATGGGATTTTTCTCTGATTGATATGGATGTCTATGGTTTAGTTTGTGAAATATATTAAATGGGGAACATTGATTCCCATATAAATTATTATAAACATAATTTGAGTTTCAAATCAATTTATTGTGTTAAAAGATACATAAATGTTATTGGATAATGGATCCATGTAAGAAAAAATACTCGATACGTGTGATTAGAACCATCTATGATATGTAGATAAAAGTTCATTTTTTTGGATGAAATATTAGAAATATATATTTTCAAACTATATTGGTAAAGTTCCTTGATTTTTTCCTAATAATATCTCTGGGTTCTATGCAAAAGAGAAGTGATGTATACAAATGACCACCTAATTGAGACCATTCCTATTTTCCTGATAACATATCATATGGGACCTATAGAATAGTGTGACTGGATGGAACATTATTAAGAGTTTTTAAATTAACGGATTCATTGGACTAACCTTAACTTAGTGTGAATCACAAGTTATTTGTGAATAAGGTAGATGAGACAATTGGGATTAGTGTAGATTCTCATAATCCAAACAATGATAAGATAACAAATCGATATCCTCTTCCATTAATTTTTTTATCTATTTGATAACATTATTTAATCCTTTTGTTTCTCTAACATTTATATTCCTTCAGGATATCACAATTTGTGGGATCGAAAATTGGATATTATAAAAACTACTGTAAGATGAAAATATTCCCATTTGGAGTTTGATGTTATGCATTTTGGTCTTGTAAATTCACTTGTCATATTAATGGAATGGATGATTCATATATTTCAAAGGAATAGATATTCTTTCGTGGTGGTTCTGGTGGATGATATACTTTTGTATTCCAAGATAATTGAAAATCATGATAAATCCATGGATATAGTGTTGAGTATGTTATGGGAGAATCGAATTTATTCCATATTTAAAAAGTGTAATTTTTGGATACATGATGTATGGTTTTTTGGATATATTATTTATGAAAAAGTATAATATGTATATCTATAAAATATTAATGATGCTATCCCTTTGAAACCAATAAATAATATCATTGACAAGCATGGTTTCATTGGAATGGTAGGATACTATAGACATTTTATACATGAATATTCATATTTGGAATCACTGATGAAAAAAATTATGAGTAACGGTGTTACTATCCAATGGAATGTTGAATATGAGAAATAATTCTAGGATATTGAGGTCATAAATACATAATAAAATTTCCTTATATTGGTTTAGTATGGAAAATGCTATATAGTTAATTATGTTTCATTGGGATCAAGGATAGTTCGTGATCTTATTTAGGTGGATTATGTTGTTTTTTTTGGGTTCATGTTTGTTAGAGTTTCATGAGAAGAAGTTCCCAACATAGTACTAAGAATTCCCTATTTTAGTCCATGATTTGCAGACATGGTGTCATTATCATTTCCATCAAAATTCATATTTTTTATGAAACCAAATAGTTTTAAACATAATCCTCCCCAATAAATTTTAATATAAGGAAATAAAGATAGAGGTAACACCTTTAATTACTCAAATTTGACATGATGTATAAACCTTTTAAAGAAAATTTTATGGATGATGGATGAAGAATGAAGTTCTATAAATAGTAGGATAAAGAATATTTAGATTAGTGGTAGATGATTTTGGTCACATAAGACATGTCGATGGATTATACATATCTAGTTGATGTGTTTGTTTTCATCCATGATTAATATGATCCTGATATGGTTTAGAATGTTAAATTTTATCAGTTTTATGATTGTTAATATGATTCCATGTGGTCAAAAATAAATTGGGGGGGAGGACATTGAGGGATGTAAGATGGATGTGAGATCAATATTTCGATTTCGATATTGGATTTTGGTTCCATTAGTTTTCCATGAAAAACTATTTAAAAATTACTACCCTAAATCCTGGGATTAAATCCTAGAACTAAAAATATGTATTGATCAATGAGAGGATAGTTTTGTGGGTTGGTATGAAAAGGGAAGTGACTATGTCTTCATAGATATTCCATAACTATTATTATGTAAAAGTGGAAGTCAAAAAACTGGAAGTAATGTTGATAGAATTACGAATTCCTATTAAAACCTGAAAGTATAGAGAGATGGATTTTGTGTCATGGTTACCAATTATGGTTAGGTGTCACATTTACATATGGGTAACTGGTGATTAGCTTACCATGTCATCTTAGAATATCTATATCAGTGAATCCAATATTGTTCACATGTCTAAAATATATATATGAAAAGTGGTAATGTGTATCAATACTCTAGTATTGATTGTGTCAGATAGAAACCCTAGGGTTACATCATATTTTTGGAAATCCATATAGAAATACCTTGATACTCAGTTGATTATGATCTTGATGTATCATCCTGATACTAATGGTGAGCCTAAACTGACAATCCAATTATTTTAATAAATTAATATGACTTATTAATATAATTTTGTGCATCATAGAATGTAAAAATTTATTTAGTATGGTTCTCATAAAACAAAAACTATCATTCATCGAAACATATGTCTCCATTTGAATCATTGTATGGCCGTCTGTGTTATTCTCCACTTTTGGGGGGAAATATGTGAGTCTTCACTTGTTGGACCACGTAATGCCCTGACCCTAGTTACCCAGTGTCGGTGCATTATTACATAACATTGACATGTTCACTACGGATCTAATCCCGAAAGATAGAACAATTTAGTAGCCGTAGAAGTACTACATAAATTCATAAGCTTTACATTACATCATGAAATAAAAACATAAACAAAATTTTGTCCCCTTTTGAACACACTTATATACATTGCCTATCCCTATAGGTCAACCATAAATTACTTCTTCACATCTAGGTAAAAATAAAACATTGATAGCGGTGTGCTCAGATGCTCAATAAGGACAACAATATAGCATAAATTTTCCTAAATAATCATAAACATTTAAGATAATTTATAAGATTAAAACAAAATCCTTTATACAAAAACTTCATCATAATATTGAAAAGAAAATATCAAATAATTCCAATTACATATTCAAATGGATATTCTACTAGTTGAATAATGACATTCAATATCAATAGGCACTTTCCTAATGATGGAATTCATAATTCTAGACTTAGTAACCACATTGTCAAGGCCTTATGCCAAGACAAAAAATATAATTTTTTCAAGGCCTTGTTCCAAGACAAAAGTTTGTATCATGAGACCTACCATTGAATTGAGGACCTATAGCTGGCTCCACCCATCACATAATAAGTACAATTCATTCCACATATGAAAAGGTTTAAACATAACATAAACATTCATATTTAAACTTGCATTCAAAATGTCAACAAATTGTCCATAATCAATGAATGATATATGAATAACACATCCACAATAAAACATATCACAAAACCATTCATGCAATATGGAAAACATGTATCATAGTAAATCAACTTCAAACAAGCTTATAACCCATAAAAGCATATTGACAGAGATGAAAAGAAAACATTATTAAATAAATACGTCCTTTAATTTTGGAACCATCTAAAGGTCCCATAATTTTAAAATAGTACATTTATTTTGAAAAATTTCTTATAAGGTTGTATGGGACGCTTGTATGTTGATATAATGGTAGAAAATAGCCACACCTACTGTATATGTTTACAAAATACATTCTTAACTTAATTTTGTCGAAAAGGTCATAGAGTACCTAGTTTGGAAAATGATGGAAGGAATCCTTTCATAATATATAAACTCAATTAAGTGTATAATTGACATTAACCAATTTTCTAGTAAATATAAAAAATGTTTTGAAATATATTTTTAATAAAACACAGATGTGGATGATAAAGATTCCTTAGTAAATACTTACGTAAAAACAACCTTGGATAAAAAATGGATTGTGAAATTAATCATTACCTTGTACATATCCTTGGTAGAGGGTATATTAACCTTATATATAATAGTTTAATAATTTATATTAAATCATATAATAACTATATACCTAAATATGTCATCATATATGATCCTCTCATATTTCATTGTTAAAAAAATTTGGTAGTATCATCATTTTGGGTGTTAACTGATTTGTTTTGCATTATATGATTGGTTACGTAAAACATGATTGTTATGGATAGAATGAATTTTATTAATATGGATAATGATATTATGTTTTTAGAAATTAATTTTAATCATAAAATGAAAATTACTCATAAATGATTGCGACTGGAAATGAATCTCATCGCGTTCGTGGAGAGGTTAATCCGTACAGAAGCACGAGCGAAAATATCATTATATTGACGGTGAAATAGTTTTTAATTGGATGGAATATCATATATAAAGAATCATTAAGATATTATATTTATTATTACATCAGTTATAATCATTATTAAACCCATTCAAATAATGAAGTGTTTGAATAACAAACAACACTAGGATGTGGAGACGGTAAGCTGTATGTTTTCACGTATAGTGACATTGTCATTTGTAGGATTGATAGAATAACGAATATGGTTGTACAATTTTAATAATAACATCACAGTATTTAGAATGTATTGAATTTATTTTTTTATGGAAAAAATAGAGAAAGATGTAGTGGAAGAATAAAAGAACTTGAAAGAGGCTGGTGAAATTATTACCTCTACTTTGGGTGTTTCCTTTTGAGTTGATCAAAATGGCTCCATAGATTGGATTTCAGATCTAAGTAAGGAATATAGGATGAATTGAGGGTTTTTTAGAGGATATATGTGTAGGGTTTGTCTGAGGCAAATGGATTTTGCAGTGTGAAATTAGGAGAAGTTGATGTTCCCTTTTATAAGAGAGGTGATGGTAACTTTAGGAAAAGATTGAAATATTATTTTATAATAAAACTATGTTTGGTTTCTAATGGCTAAAAAATGAATTATTTCTATGATAAGGTTGGTATGGTTTGCAACCTCTAAACCAATATTTTATATATGGGTTCACATCACCATATTAACCTAATCTTTTATATTTATCTCTTAGTTAAATAGTTTTTCATTTATCATGTCTCTTTGTAATTTTATATTATATTGTTAATAAACATACAATAACCATCCATGAGAACCCCAAGTGGTTAAATATTAAAATATATATCCTTATATAAGTCCATTGGCTGATCCTTATATTTTTAGTATTATTATATCAATTAATAATATAGTATTTGTTTTAAAAACTCAATTTTTTCAAGTTTGACACAATTTTGTATTTGGTTTTTGTGAAAATCATAACAGTATGATTACATCAAAAAAATATTTAATCATACCTAACATACCATATTAACCTAAAAAATTATTGGAATTCATCGAACGTCTCAAATTAAATTTATCTGGATATTTATAGTATCAATTATTTTAATCTTTCATTAATATGGAAATTAATGCATCATCATTGTGTCATAACTAAATTAATTTTTTAATGTCCAAAACATATATATAAAATACCATTATGTATAAAATAATTTTAGATTTCTAATGAATATTTATAGTAGAATATATATTTTGTGTAACCCTATATTAAAAATGGTTTTCTTATTAACATTGAGTTTATCTCATTTAACTCATCTTTAAATAAAATTATAATAAATGTCCTAATCTTATCGACGTGGACCAAAGTGGATCATATTTTATTACTATGTATTTTTTGTCGAATTACACATATCCAATAGAATTAGGACATGTTTTAGGGTAATTATGATATCATTTTTACCCTTATTTACTCTATTTACTTTTAACTGTGGTAAATAAAAGGAAAAAGTTACTATTGACAAAAAATTATTTTCATCTCATTGATCAAAATATTACTTATTTATATCGACAGTGTATCTTAGATTATTAAAATTAAACTCATAGAAGTGGTAAAATTATGTTTTGTGCAAATTTGAAAATTCTCCTAAGAGGTGGGTAAAAGACAGTAAAAAGTTCAGTAAAATTTTTATATATCTAATCTTTTTATAAAATGACTTCAATGAATTAAATTGAACAAATATAGGTATTATGTATCTATTTTTACCTAAAATAAATTTAATAAAAATAAACAAATATTTAAATAAAAATTTCTGTTTTAACCAATAACGTAGTGTTTTTCACTATTCATCCAAAAAATGGAATGTTTTCAAAAAAAATTACCATAAATTCACCCTATGCTAATTTCGATATTCTGAATTTAAAAATTATTTCCATTTTGAAAAATAAAATTTATCAAATTTTAAAAAATGGGTATTACTATTCATTACAGCTAGTTTGATTGGTCGTGGTGTGTTAGAATCTCAAAGTTGCATACAATTCAATCTGTTGCATTATTCAAAGTGAAATATATTGTGGAATCATAGAGTGTTACATTCTCCCCTCCATAAAATAATTTCATCCTTGAAATTTCTAGAATACTACGGTATAAAAAGATTCGGGTGGTTCTTCATCAAAAGTTCCTTAGGTTCTGACATCGCCTCTTCCATCTTATGCTTTCTCAATTGAACTTTTACGAGATGAGTCATCTGGTTTCTCCGCACTTGTTCTCATGTATCATGAATTTTGATAGGCTATTCATAATTAGATAGATCAGATTCCAGTTCAATTTCATCATAGGTGTGTACATGAATTGGCCCAGGCATGTATTTTCTCAACAGTGATACGTAGAACACATCATGAACATTGGAGAGACATGGAGGCACTGCCCAATGATAAGCTACAGATCCTATTAATTCTAGAATTTCAAAAGGTCTGATGTACCTGGGACTCAATTTACCCTTATTATTGAAACGTATAACACCCTTCCATAGAGAGGCCTTCAAAACAAACATGGTCTCCATCCTGAAATTCCAAAAACATCTTTTAGTTTTCTGAATAGATCTTTTTCCTACTATGGGCCTCATTGATGTGGGTTTGGATAGCCTTAAACTTTTCTAATGTTTCTTATCATGTTCTAGGCATACAAATTTTATTTCACTAACATCATCCCAACCAGTTGGTGTGAGACATCTATTTCCATATAACACTTCATATGGTGCCATCTGAATACATGAATGAAAGCTATTATTATAGAAAAATTCTACCAGAGGTAAATATTGATACCACGTACCTTGAAATTTAATTGATAAAGATCACATAATGTCTCTTATGGTTTGAATAGTCCATTGCGATTGCCCATTGGTTTGTGGGTGGTTTGTAATGCTCAAATGAAGTTCAGTATCTTGGACCTTCTGAAGACTTTTTCAAAATCATGTTGTATAATGGGTATCACAATCAGAATCAATCAGTATAGGTACCCTGTGAAGTATTAAAATTTCATTAATATAGAGTATTTCCAGACATTCAAGTGTTAAATATTCTCTTATAGCATGAAAATGTGATAACATGCTAAGATGATCATCAATGACCCATATTTCATCATTCCGTATAGATGCCTTTGGTAGCCCCATGAAAAATTCCATTATAATATTATCCCATTTCATCCTAGGTTTAGGAAGAGGTTGCATGAATCTTCCAGGTTATTTCCATCCATATTTCACTTGTTGAAAAAATATACATCTTGACACAAAATTAGAAATATCCCTCTACATGTTGTCCCATAAAAAATGTTCCATCAAATATGTATACATCTTGGTGCTCCCATGGTGTATATACAAATCAGATCAATGAGCATCTTCCAATAATTCTTTTTTTAGAGAAGGTATGTTTGGAACACAAATACTCTTCCAAAAATTTCAAAATTACATCTTCATATATGTAGTCACCCAATATCCCATTATTTACAGCGTTAATATTCTTATAAAACACCTCATCACTAGTTTGAGAACTCATTATTCTTTTATTTGATGATTGATTGGAAACCATTTGAATAATTATTCATGTTTCACCTTCCATGTTTATTCCCATATCCATATTTTCTAGATCCATGAAAACAGGATCCATTTCAACAATCATATTTTTCAATCCTCCATGATTGTTTCTAATCCAATAATATTCCACCTTATTTTCCTTCCCCGAGTGGTAGTGTATAATGAAATCACAATCCTTGTGTAGTTCAATCCGTCGTCTTTGCCTCTTGTTGATTTCCTTCTATGATAAAATATACTTCAAACTCTTGTAATAAGTATAAATCTCACATTTTTCACCATAGAGATAGTGTCTCCATATTTTCGGAGCAATGATTTCATCTTCTAACTCAAGGTCATGAGTATGATAGTTTTTCTCATGAATTTGTAGCTCTCTTGATGTATAGGCAAAGAATCTAACATTCTTCATAGGGAAACAACCAAGTACTTTCTTTGAAGCATCACAATAAATAACAAAACCATCATTCCCTAATTGTAGACTCAATATAAGATAATTGGATAATATTCTCTTCAGTTCATCGAACCATTCTTCACAGTCTTTTGTCCAAAAAAATTTAACCTTGTTACGTGTGAGATTGGATAATGGGTTTTCCAATCAGGAAAAATTCTGGAAAAAACATCGATAATAACCTGCTGAACCAAAAAAACTATGTACATCACTTATACTCATCTGTGCTGACCATTCAAGGATATCCTTAGTCTTTAAAGGATCGATAGAGATTCCATCATTTGAGAAAATTTAAAAAAGAAAATAAATCGCCTTATTCCAGAATTCACATTTTCTAAACATCCCAAATAATTCATTTCTTCAAAGTGTATTTAGAATAATTCATAAATAATTTTCATGGCCTTGATGGAATTTGGAGTATACACGATATCATCAATAAATATCACTATAAACTCATCAATATATTATTTGAAAACACTATTCATTAGATCCATGAAGATAGTGGGTCTATTAGTCAGCCCAAAAGGCTTTACTATAAACATTTAATGTAGATACATCGTTCGAAAAGTGGTTTTCAGAATGTCTTCCTTTATTACACACAACAGGTGATATCCAAATCGAAGGTCAATATTTGAAAAATATCGAGCTCTATAATGTTGGCCGAATGAATCATCAATGCAAGATAGGGGATACTTATTCCTTATTTTTATAGCATTGATCTCCCTATAGTTAATGCACAACCTCATAATTCTTCTGGACAAAGAGAACATGGGCTCCCCATGGAGAAACACTAGGGTGAATAAATCCCTTATTACTCAAATATTGTATTTTTTTTCATTAGTTCCACTAATTCCACAATGTCCATTCTATATGGTGTCATATATATGGGCCTTGAACAAGGAATTAATTCAATGGAAAACTCAATTTATCATTCTAGATGATTTCTAGGTAAATCCTATAGAAACATATAAATGTATTCTTGCACAATAGTTATATCATCTATTTGAACATTACATTCCTTACCCATGGTTATTTCATTCTTTTCCTACCCAATAATTGAATTTAGTTGAGCTATTGGGGGTGAATCTAGATTAGAATTAGGTGGTGATGTTTCTGCTCTAATGAAAGGGTACTTCTTATCATTATCTATAATTGTAACCTCCTTCATCTAACAATAAATATTTTCATCATGGTCCTAAATCCAATCCATGTTGAATATTATATCAAATAAAATCATGGGTATGACGATAAGATCAACAAATAAATAATGTTTATATGCCTTAATGGGAACTGATTCACAAAACATTATTGCGATGATACTTCCCTTTGGTTTTTTGAGAGACAACTCCCTTGGTAAGTCAAATAGAAAATATCTAATTTTCTTAGCAAATAGGGAATATATGAAACAATGTGATGATCCAAAATCAAATAAAGCATTGGGTAAACTTGAGGAAACCATTAAATTTCCTACCACCACATCTTTCGGAGCTTTAACCTTAGTAGTAGTGATCACATAAGCTTGGCCTTGCTCCCTTGGCCTTCTTTGAGGCAAGTTTCCAAGGAACATAGGACATTGATTTACATAATGACCATTTTCTCTATAATTGTTGAATTCAACATTGATAGCCACTTTCTACCTATTGCAATCAAGATCTTGGTGGCCTTTTCACCACACTTGTATCATACTCCCATTCCATTAAGGCATGTACATGGGTGTTTCTTCCCAAATTTACCACTGGATCAATATTCAGTTTTTTTCTTATTCCCCTTATTTCAATAACCATAGTTTTCAGTATATCTTTTTTCTATTACATTTCATTAAAGTATAAAGACATAGATAATTTTTTTTCAGTCTTGATAGCGCATGTGACAATATCATTATACGATGAGAAGTATTGTGAGACTAATGCTCGATGGAGAAATAGTTTTAACCCCACAAATAATCGAGCAATATTATTGCATGGGTTACGTATATAATCTTCTTCATGCCTTTCTAACCTTGTAAAGTGAAGCTCATACTTTGTGACATTCTCATCCTCCTTTTACCTCAGACTCAGAAATTGTCTTTCCATATCTGCTCGATGGTCATGAGGAAATTATTTTTCAAATAAAATATCTTTAATCTCCCTCCATTCCATGTTCGATGCTTTTTCATCATTTGTTTTGTTTTATATTAATGACCACCGTTGATCTGCTTCTCCCATGAGGTGATAAACTACCATGAAATTTTTTTCCCTTTCGATACTTTCCAAAGCATAAAATATTTTCTCTATTGAATATATCCATTGCTCAGCTACTAATAGATTTCTACTCCCATTGAGTTTCGGTGGTTTTTTCTTCATGATGTGGTCTAACATTGATCCTCCATATTATTGATCAGGGTACTCCATACGGGAAAGGTTATTATTCATAACCTAAGTGAGGTATCCTAGTATTGTGATAATATGATCATAACCAGTTGCATCACTAGATCTAATATAATTATCTTGAGTAGGAGGGAAATCCTTACATGGATTACACATGTTGACATAGTTTCCAATCCTTCCACTAAGAACCATTTCTAAAAAAAGACATATAATATATATTAGTTCATGAATCACAATATATAATACCAAACTTGTAAAACACTTAACATAAATTGAACAGTTTATGGATATAATCCATAATCATAAAAATGTTTTCTTTGATAACGTTTAAAATCATAAACCCTTCTGAATGCTTTCTATGGAAAATGAGAATTATCTAGAGAATATCCCCAGGAAGTTTCGTAACCAATAGTTCAGTAAGGCCCATTATCATGCACCAGTTCCCATTAGAGGCTAGTTCAAGGCGGTTTTTTTATGTTTTACCCCTACGTAAATATGTGCAGAGTAGCCTCTACCAACTCGTATCTATACAAGGATGTATTTCTTGGAAAACTCAGAAAATCTCTACAATACTAAAATTCTAGGAAGTTCTTATATACTAATCTTATATGTCTATCTTAGGGAAATTTTCTCTTATCAACGTTTTTCTAAATATGGCTTCCAAGGTTTGTACTAAACATCATCTGACACCAACTATAACTCCCTCACCCCAGTTACTCATAATAGTTTCATTATTACATAACATTGGAATGATCACAAGGGACCATATCCTGAAAGACTGACCAGTTTAGTAGCCTTGTAATTACTTGATACATTCATAATTTTTACATTACATCACGAAATAAAAACATCAAAAAAATATATCCACTTTTGAACACACTTATATCCTTAGAATATCCCTACTGGTTAACCATAAAATACTTCTTGAAATCCTAAGAAAATTAAAACGTAGAAAGGGGTAAGATCAGATGCTCAATAAGGATAACAGTATAGTGAAAACTTCCATAAATAAGCATAATCATTTAAGGAAATGTATAAGACAAAAACAAAAGCATTTTATAATTAAACATTAGCATAATATGGAAAATATAAAATAAAATAATGTCATTTATTATTCACTTGGATTTTCTACTAGTCGTATAATCAAATGCAATATCAATATACACTTTCATAATGATTGAATACAATATATTATACTTCATAACCACATAATCAAGGCCATGTGCCAAGATGAAAAATAATATTTTGTCAAGGCCTTGGGCCAAGAAACTAGTATGTCCCATGAGACATACATATGCATTGTGGAGTTGTATCAAGCTCCAGCTATAACTTACTAAGTCCAATGCATTCCTCATATGAAAATGTTTAAACATAACATAAACATTCAAATTAAAATAGCATATGAAATGTAAATACATTATCTATAAACCGTCAACAGTATAAGTATAACACATCCAATATCCATAACTTCCATAAACATTCATTACAATATTTAATATTTGTATCAAAATAAATCAACTTCAAACAAGCTTAAAATCTATCCAAGGAAGTTCACATAGATGAAATAAAAACTTTTTTAAAGAAATACCACTTTCTATTTTAAAACAATTTAAAAGTCACATAATTATAAAAGAAAACATTTATTTTTAATATACTTGTATATTCTTGTATAGGAATCTTTGATGATGATATAAAAGCATAAAATATCCACACTAGTTGTATAAGTTAAAAAAAGTCATTATTTCCTTAATTTTGTCGAAAAGATCATAAAGTACCTAGTTTGGAAAATGACCAAAAGATTCCTTTCAAAACATCTAAGGTTAAAATGGGTATAAATGAATTTGACCCATTTTCTTGTAAATTTTAATTTTTTTTGAAATATATTTTTAGGAAAACATGTATGTGGATGATAAATAGGTCTTAGTAGTTACTTATGTAAAAACAACCTCAGATAATAAAGAGATTGTGAAATTAACCCTTACCTTGTAATTTTCCTTGGTCAAGAATACGTTAACCTCATACATAATAGTTAAATCATTGTTATTAAATTATACAAGATCTATATACAAAAATAAGATATCATACATGATCATATAATATTTCTTTGTTAATAATATTTTGGTAGTACCATCGTTTCGGGTGTTAACTGATCTGTTTTCCTTTAGATAGATGGTTACAAAAGCCATGTTTGTTATAGATAGGATGTATTTTATTAATATCCAGAATGATATTAAGTTCTTAGAAACTAGTTTTAATCATTAAATGAAAATTATTCTTGAATGATTATGATGGGGAATGAATCTCATCGCGTTCGTGAAGACGGTACTCCGTACGTATGCACAAGCGACAATATTATTATATTCATGGTGAAATAATATGTAATTGGATGGTATATTATATATAAAAATAAAAGAGTTTTATTTTTTATTTACATCATTTATACTAATTATTACACCCATCCAAATAATGAAGTGTTTGAATAAGAAACTAGACCACAATGTGGAGATGGTAAGTCGTGCGTGCGCACGTACGAGGAATTTTTGAATTATAGGATGGAAGGAATAACAAATATGGTTGTACCATATTTATAATAACATCAAAGTGTGTATAAGGTATTGGATTTATTTTTTTGGTATGGAAACAACAATGAAATAGGAAGTGGAAGAAGAAAATAACTTGAAAGAGGGTGGTGAAATTATTAAATCTTCTTCGGGTGTTTCATTATGAGTTGTTCAAAAGTGATTCATAGGATGGATTTTTGACCAAATTAAGGCCTCTATGTTTAAGTGTGGAAAGGTGGGAGGATATTTGTTCAGGGTTTGTCCGTGAAAAATGGCTTTGGAGGTGTCAAATTAAAAGAAGGGTAAGTTCCCTTTTATAAGAGAGGTGAGGGTCACTTTAGGAAATGCTTGAAATATTATTTTACAATAAAATCCTTTTCGTTTTCTAATGGCTCCAAAATGAATTATTTAGAGGATAATGTGGGGATGGGTTGAAACCTATCAACCAGTAGGTTCTAGATAGGTTTAGGTCCCCATATTAACCTTATCAATAAGAATTAACTCTCAGTTAAATAGTTTACCATTTACCATGTGTCTTTTTATTTTTATATTATATGGTTAACAAACATACTATAACAAACCAACAGAACCCCAAGTTGTTAATTATTAATATATATTACCTTATCTCTATCCTTAGGATGAACCAATGATTTTTAGGAAAATAATATCAATTAATAATATAGTTTTTTTTTAAAAAACTCAATTATGAAAGGTCTAACACAATTTAGTAATTGGTTTTTGTGATAATCATAAAAGCTAGATTGCTTCGAAAAAAATTATTTAATCAACCCTAACATGCATATTAACCTATAAAATTGGAGAAATTCATCAAGAGTCTCAAATTACATTTATTTGGGTATTTATAATATAAATTATTTTAATCTTTCATTAATATAGTAATTACTGCGTCATCATTGTGTCATAAATAAATTAAATTTTTTAATTATAAAAAATATAAATAAAATACCATTATGTATAAAATCCTTTTAGATTACTAATGAGTATTTATAGTTGAATTTATATTGTCTGTAACCCTATATTAAAAATGGATTACTTATTAAACTTTGAATTTAACTCTTTTAACTATTATTTAAATAAAATAATAATAAATGTCATAATTTAATACAAGTGGAACAAAGGGGATAATTTTTAATTTATATGCTTGTATTTGGTCCAATTACACTTATCCAATAGAATTAGGACACGTGTTAGGGTAATTATGAAATCATTTTTACCTTTAATTACCCAATTTACATTTAACTGTGGTAAATAAAAGTCAAAAGGTACTATGTCAGGACCCGTCCCCCAGGGCTCATGTAGTAACTACACCAAGCCCAACTTCAATAAGAGAGGGGCTAGAAACAAGAACCAAATGCATAAATCCCTAAACTATGTAGTCATTTTCATTAAAACTTGAAAATTCACAAAACCGAGTACGAGTTTGAAGAAAAACACTAAGTAAAACTATATTCAAAGAGTGCTGAAAGTAGAGGGGGTAGAATACAAGCCCAACTGGAAAATACAAGTACAAATGAAAAGGACCAAACTGGTGAAAGTTGAAGAGTAGCTCTTAGATCATCCTCCACAGATCCAACTTTAAGGGTATGTACAGATAGCCTCTATAGCACTCCACGTCCATCTGTCTCCTCCGTGTACCATCACGTAGTGTGATCCACCTTCTGGCGTCATCGAGTCCTGGTACTCTCAGCCCTAGTCCGCATTGTTCATCATCTGCATCCAACATAATGACGCGCGGGAATTTCCCATTGAGGGGTGAAAATAATGAGACTCATTAGGGTCCCTGATACCCTCAAGGTCTCACAAAATCCAACAAGGATAAACCACAAAGTATGAATTCCATAGATAAGCCCACTTAGGTATATGCACATACATATACCAATGATATAATGTAATCCATTTCAATCATGAGGTAAACACAAAATTTATTGACTCAGCTCAAACCAGAATTTTAATCTAAGGGTTGTATCAAATAACTTCCCAATCACCATGTCGAAACCTCTACTGTTAGAGAACTCAGTCTTCGGGTAACCCACATACAAGCCCAGCTAGAGGGTAAACCATAAGAGGTCATTGGGTAGCCCACTGCCTAGCCTAGTTGGTGGGTAAACCTTAAGAGGTCGTCGGGTAACCCACTAACTAACCATGCTGGTGGGTAAAACCTAAGAGTCAACGGGTAACCCACTGCCCAGCCCAACTGGAGGTTAAACCCTAAGAGGTTGTTGGGTAGCCCACTGCCCAGCCCAACTGCATGGTAAACCCAAAGATTCAACACGTAACCCACTACCCAGCCCTGTGGGAAGTTAAACTCAGAAATGGTGTAATAAACTGCACTTATTCTCGCTTGTCACTAGGAGGATCTTCTCCATGAGCTACACGTCGATACTCCAACTATCAATAAGTCTGATTTAGAAGTATCTCAATGGTCCACCTCGACATAGGGGTCTCAACGAAACAGACGACGCATCAATCGAACGCATGGTCTGTGAGTTAATAGGATTTTACTCCCGGGGGCCCGGTTGGATTCGTGTACGATCCTACCTGACTGTATCTCATCATTACCCCGAACACCAGTGGGGTATACTCAAAGGGATGAATATGTTCCAAGATTACTAGCGCTTATGATAGTTTGTCAAACGGTCTACCGGTGCCAATGATATGGCCAAATGAATATAAAGGCCAGTATTAGGTCCGAGTCCAGTCAGACCTATTGGGTTTGGCCCGGCCCATTGGGCGGGCATGCCTGTTATGTTCGGCCCGACCTGCCGAGCCCGGCTAAGCAGGCCGCGTAGGCAGTTCGTCTTGAAGGTCGCTGTGAGTGGCGCGACTTGTCTCAGAGGGCCCGGCCAGTTCAGTTCAACCAGTGCCGTGAGGGGTGAAGTTTAGGAGGCTTGACTCGAGAAGCTGATCCAGTACAACCAGTGGCGTTGCGAGGGAGGATGCATGCCGACTCGGGAGGCCAGTGCGGCTCGGTCGGTTCGACCAAGAATTGGGGTGCGACCTTGGGAGGCCGTCGGGGAAGCCGGGCCTGCCGGGAGGCAGCCAGGGCAGGCATCCAGGGCGGCCGTACAAGCTGGGGGTGGCCTAGGCATGCCAGTGGGGAGGCTGGGCGGGTCGGATGGGGGCCTAGAGAGGCCGACATACAGACGAGAGGCCGCCAGGTAGGCCGACAGGTGGCCGGGAGGGCTACAGGTACCGTGTGGCCAGGCGGGCCGGCGGCCAGGAAGCGGTCGGGCATGCCCATTCGGTGGGGCTCGGGCTGACGCTTGAAGGAAAGTAGGTGTGGCGTGGGCTGGGGCGAGCCGGTGGTGCGACCATGTGCGCAGGACATGCAGAGGCCAGCTCGGCTGGGGCCGGTTCGGCTGGAGTGTCGCGAGGGCGGTGTGGGTTGTGGAGGCTACGGGAAGCACAAACTTTGTCATCTCTGCATTCATCGTCTCATTGCTTCATCGCCATGCTGAGGATCATCTCAAACACGAACGAAAGAGGGGTCAGGCCATGTTGGCTTGTCCCGCACCCTCCGCATTTAGGGTGGTATCAATTATCTCATCAAGAAAAGAATATGAACAAAAATGCACTCGAAAAAAATTCTTTCCAACCATTTAAGAAGATATGAGAGGAATAACATCAACATGTAATAAACCCCCTACCTTTGTTCGTTGTTCGTCGTTCATTGACAGAGTTGCGGAAGGTAGGCATATAAGTTTGTTGATCATCGCGTCCTCCACACACATCAAAACCGGAGTTGTGTCGGCTCATGGAAGATGCTCCACATCGATAGGTGTTCGAGGAAGAAGTTCTAAGAAGATCAACGTTCTTCGTCGGTGGAGCGTTCTTCGTTCTTCGTTGGGATCTTTTCTCCCTAACTCTCCTCTTTCCCCACATCCACCCAAATTAAATCATTGTTCCAAATAATGGATTAGTTAATCTATTATTTCATTTGAAAAAATTAAAAATGGTGATTTAAATTAAAAGGATCAGCCTCATTAATTCACGTGTGTTGGCACGAATTAATTAGGGAGTTGGCACCAATTCAATTAAGGGAATGTCAAGAGGATCTCTCTCATTAATGACGGAGAGTTTAGAGGTTATACTCACCTCCCATTAATAAGTTTCGTGTGTTTTCCTCCCCTATTATTAAAATGGGAGGTAATGTTGTATCAGGTGGTCCTGACGTCGTAACCACTTGCGGGAGGTTGTGTTCAGGTGTGCCCCACCACCATAACCTTACATGGGAAGTTAAGGGGTGGTGGTACCACATCCAACTTCCATGAGGAGGTTTTAACTACAAGTCAACCACATTGTAGACTAAATAAAATATAGTGTAGCTCGCATTATTTTATTATTTTTCAAATAAAACCCAAACACTATCTTCTTTTCTCGACTCACTGCCGCCATAGTGAAAGTATTCTTAAGAGAATACAGGTGATGCGAGTTCACTAGTGCCATCAAATTTCAATTCTAAGCACCGGTTCAAAAGTTATAAAAACTCACTCATACTTTTACTAAATGTACCTGAAGAAAACTTTATTAGTCGATTTCGGTCTCGCCTGGCCTTGGAATCATACACTTTAAATTTTCGCGTACTCGTAAAATTCTTATGTATTTAAAAAAAATTCCACAGAATTTCTAGTTCTTTACATACTATTCACCAAAAATTACTTTCATATTATTGAACCACATTTTACTAAATGATATCATCAATTTCTCTTGAATTTTTGATATGCAACTCCCAGAAGTTGTAAAATTATGTTAATGCAAATTTAAAAATTCTCTTAGAAGGAGGGTAAAATATGATAAAATGTTCAATAAAATTTTTATATATCTAAACGTATTATAAAATTAATCAAATGAATTATATTGAACATATATAGGTATAAGGTATATATTTTGATGTAAAATATATTTAAATAAAATAAATAATTATTTTAATAAAAAAATTGTTTTTAACCAATAATGCATTGTTTTACACAATTCATCAAGAATTGAGATTTTCAAAAAAATACCAAAAATTCACCCTAAGATAATTTCAAAATTCCAAATTCAAAAATGAAGTCCATTTTGAAAAAAAAATTATAAAATTTCAAAAAATTGGTATTAATATTCATTGCCACTAGTTTGATTGGTCACAATGTGTTTGAATCTTGAAGTTGCATAAAATAAAAGTTATTGCATTATTCAAAAGAAAATGTATCATGGATTCTTGGGGTGTTACAGACCATGACTTGTGTATGAGACAAAAAATATTTTTTAATTAATCCAAAAAATTGTTGGTATGGTTTAGGATCATCAGAAATCTTATCCGGATCATTGTTTACTACCGTTTTCATTTAAGTTGAGTTATTATTTGTTTTTGAGAATCATTTCAACGCTTTGGAATTGATTTTTTAGGATGTAAGGACTGTTATACCATATATAAATAATCCATTTTGAGATACAAGGTTGAGTTGGCGAGGAGAGATATCAAATTTATTTTTAACCGTTGTTCAGTTTATTGGGTAATGTGCTTCATGTATATCAACGGATATTGTGTCAACATGATCCAGACAATATGATTCGATGGGATAAAGTTAACCTAGAGAAATATACTACATTGGTTAATGCTTAATTATAGATTATGGATATGTAAGATAATGTCTTACCATATAAAATCATTATTCTATTATAAATTTTCTGGAAACATGTAATGATTCTAGAAGAAAGATGGGAGAGTGAAAAATAATTGTTAGAGAAATGGATAGAACTCTTTCATGAAAAAATTATTTTTTCACTTTTATGGGATGTAAATAAAAATTGTGGGGAGTAGGTAACACCAATAGTTTTAGGAAAATTACACTTTATTTATATATTTTATTATATAAAATGATTTTTTTATGTTTTGGGATGTTACGTGGGGTTTTTACACCTGTTGGATGCATTTCTAAAGGGTCACGACATGAGAACTATTTGGATAATGTGTGAAACACATCCCAGAATTCATTCAAGGATAATAAAATGTCACTCGGTAGGTGCATTGTTATTTATTTGTTTATTCACAATATGTGGATACCTCATAGAAACCATGCTCATTGGGGTAGTAGGGAATCACACTATGGGAACACTTGTTGTCTAACTATGGGAGCCAACCTTGAAATGTGTGACTTGATACAATAGAAACCACATGGTTGGTACATGTTTTCCCAAACAATGATTCTTAACCATGTGACATGATGTTGGGATCTTAGATGTTTTTTATATTATATTAATTACTACTATAATAACTAGTTTTCCCTCTAATACTCTATTAAAATGAATTAATATTCCATAAAATTATTGATAGGTGGTTCCCTTGGATCAAGGAGAATGTTCTCAGCCATCTAATGCCTACTGGATATTTAAATTATATAGTAAGTGACTATTCATCATCATTTTCTTTAAATATGTTCTCCCCTTGGAATACATATATCTCTTCAGTAGGATATAGATTTAGGTTCCTTGTGAGATTAAATTATGTGAAAATATTGAATAGATTAATGTAAAAATATATATGTTCTTATATAGAATATCTATATTGGGTTGTTGAAGTTTTTGTGCCACTAGTAATTTTCTAAAATGTATGAGAGGGTGTTGGATTCACTCATGAATTTAATATATTATAACATTATTTAATGATTTAAAATTTATAAATTTATTGAAATTGTTATGAAAAAGTTGTTTTTTTATTGAAAAGTAATTAGTGGGTTTTTCATGGATATTAAATAAAATGGTTAAATTTTTGAAAATTAATTTTCGTTCTTGAATTTTATATGATGGTTTTATTTTGAGTCATGGAAACAAATTGGTAAAATGTTTTATAAATACAATTGATATTTGGAAAATGGTTTATCAAAGGGTTTGGGAATACATGTTTAGTGTGATTTAATTTCATTTATGTGTCCCTATATAAGGGGAATTTATATTTGGGGTAAAATGATGTGACCCTATAGAAGGTGTGTATGTCATTGGGGAATATGAGTATTGGAAAACTTGTTAATAATTTGTATATTAATGAGAGACCTCTCCATATTATGAAACATTTACTGGAACTGGGATGTGTGGGTATGTGTGAAAACATGAAATGGGAATCCCAAACAAGAGGTGGACATTGTTAATGTTTTTTTTCATTAAATTCTATGGAAAACTATTTTGGCTTCGATAAGAATTTCATTAATTTTCATTATATTAATATATATAAATATGGAAAAAATATATATATAATGCAGTGGCCTACATGGGATGCCATTAAGGATATCCTTCTGAGATTATACTCACCCCTATCTTGGGAGCTATTGTGCATCTGAAAATTTCATCTATCTAGACACAAGTAAATGGATGGTATAACATATGTTTAGTGATTATTTTTTATATCATGGGTGTGGATCGTCATGTTGGATCTCAGATCATATTTTTTATTTATATATGACGTCTTTGAACGCATTGTATTTTTTTCATTGGTTTTTAGTAGATGTTTCCACATGTTTATTAACTTCGTATTATGATGTTGTTGTGGGTTGGGTTGGTTTTTTAGTCGTATTTCTTACTCATGATTCATATAGAATATGACTTTTATTAATATCATGTTATGGAAATTTCATCATCAGGGGTAAAATATTCTTGATGTTTTTATGAATCCATTAGAATTTATTTCAATCCATTGGTGTCATGAAGATGTCACCTAAGGATAGTAACACACATTGAATATTCCCAATCCATTGGGTGAGGTATGGGATGATACAGGGTATCACTATGTTGTGGTCTACATAAAATAAAAATCAGTAAATACTTATTCCAAGATAGGTTTTTGTGGTGGTTTTAGGGGTTGTCTACTTATGGGTTGTTGAAAATGTTTTTGGAAAATTGAATACACCAGGGGTCAAGGCGTGGTTCCAGACAACATATTTTCAACTAGATTAAACCATCATTTTATTTTCTGGTCAAAGTTCTATGTTCAAACAAGAAATCATTTTTGATTTTCTAATGGGTAGCTAAATTAATTCTTACCCGATTTATTTATTTAAAAGATCATCCATTTCTCCTCTCATTTTTGGGGCTACCCAAGTAGATGACATTCAAAGTTGACATCATGAATTTTTCCTTCTTATAAATATTATATTTCGTAATTATAGTAAAACCAATTATATGTACATGGATTTTAACTCTGTCTACATGTTAATATAACATTGAATAATTTTGTTTTAATGATGAAACACATGTTATAATTTTGGATTAAAGT
This sequence comes from Viscum album, assembly GCA_963277665.1. NCBI lineage: Eukaryota > Viridiplantae > Streptophyta > Magnoliopsida > Santalales > Viscaceae > Viscum > Viscum album. The sequence goes on from OY728122.1 coordinate 492,191,564, forward strand.
TTCATAAAATGTTGGGTTAATTTATTCATTTGAAAAATGGTTTCACGAAATGTGTGTTCACAAATATCCTAAAGAATTTATATTTATAACAAATTTGTAATGTATTGGTTAGTTTGGGTAGTTTTTTGTGTTCGTAATGTAGTGGAAGTGTCCATGTTAATTTAAACATGGCTATAATGAGAAATGGGACATAGTTTTTTTTCACCTAGGGATATCATAGGCTTGAGAAATAGGGATTCCAGTCACATGTTTTTTATTTTCTTTGAATACTATTTGGTGGGGAATGAATGCATTTGGTATGACAGTTCATGGAGTAGGTGGATTTTTGGAAACCATGGATTTTAATAGAAGAATGAATTTTGATGAGAGTTATCTATATCATTTTCTTTTATCAGGCATCAGATATATCTTACCTCTAATTTTATATAAAATATAATTGAACATGATATTTTTTAAGTAGAATGTGTGGTATTTCATTTGTAGATTTTTTTATTCAATATAATCAACCAATAAATTTGCACTTTGGTGCATATGAAATCATTTTTTCATTATGATACAGGTATGGGGAGGATGTGTTATATTCTTGTATGATGTTTTTTTGGACTACAATGGATATATTAAATTGGTTGTAGTATTTAATTAGTGATGATGTGGGTTCCATGTTGGCACCTTATAATTCATTTTTAGTATTGTAACATTATTGTATTTGTGACATTATTGGCTATTTAAAAGGATTATTAAGCATGTGTATTTTTGTATTAATTTTTAATGATATCTAATTTAGGGATTCGGTTCATACATCTTAATAGGGTGGGTTTTTATGAGTTATTTTATATATATTTGTAAAAAATTCCATATTACATTACCAAACCTATGGAATTTGTTTCAATTATTTGGTGGTTGGATATTGTCGCCTAGGGATAGTGACACCACATTCATACCTTATCAAATGTTTCGGTGTCAAGATATTTCACCTTCCTTATGGGGATAATGTGAACTAACTAAATATTCTAGATTGGGATTGCATCTATGTTATCCTGATTTCCTATTGTGTGGACTCAAACCATAAATCTGGAAAAAAATTGGATTCTATAAAACAGATTCCCCAATTTTATAATTTTTCTTAATGAAAAATTTATTGAAACCCAAAATGATGTTTGTATAAGGGATAATTGTGAATATAAATATTTACATTTCAAATATCTAATAGTTGAAAATGTTTCTTAGTTAAAGAATCTTAAGAAATCAAAATATTATACCAAGTCATGGGTCATATATATCGCTATGTCACTTGTTCCATTTATCAAACTATTTTATTCTAATTACCCAAAAATAAATACAAAGTTTGAGCAATACACTGATAATATTAAAAAAAATATTTGTGTAGGTAATATAATATTCCAAACTGATGAAGGAAATACCTTAAACCACAGAGAACCTATTAATATTAAGTACCTCTCATTCATAAAATTTACTACATCCATATGATTCTATTAATTATGATTGAAAGGCTAATATTTCAGAAAAAACATGCCTAGGGAAGGTATAGGATCATCCATTACCGACATGATGGGGAATATTGTAACACTACCTCCTCTCATGGAATAGTCGAATACATAATTGAGTAAAACTAGGATGTATTCCGAGAAAAATTATCGCATTACATAAGCATGAGAGTATTTTAACCACCTCCTCCTCCAAGGATGTTAGTAAGTTACAAATACGAATAAACATCATAAGAAGATCCCCCCATGATTTATTCCATTCACATTTTTTCAAGGTAACATACAGTTAAAATCATTAGGGAAGAACTCATGATTATCATCTAAATTTACTATTAGGAGAGAATTGATGATATTGGGAGAACCATTCCATGGATTTCATTTCTAAACATTCCTATAATAAAATATATGTTAATAAGGATTAGAGATGGTATCTTAATTGACATTTACAGAATTTATAATCGATTTCCTACTGAGATATAGATGGGTATTTTATTATCATTGTACAGTTCACATTGGTGAATATTGTTGATGTCAAGCCCTATATAAAAAAGATCATGACACTAGTGGGGAAGAATATTATTATGAGTTTTTTATTTAAAATATAATTTCAAATAAAATTCATGAAGAGGTATGGTACACTAAAAATAATATCTAGAATCATGCTTTCGGATCCCACATAAATATTTAGATACTCCACTCCTAGTGAGATCAATCAATGGATAAATATAAAGGTATGGATGTCTCCAAAGTCCACCAACCTATCAAATAAGTTTATCTTATTAAAATTTTGAATAAATGGTTCATGTATGGAGTTGTCTTGGAGAAACATTGTTGAATAAATATGAAATTTTTTATAAGAAATATAATAATGGTGTGATATTACTTAGTCATGTCCAATATCATTCCATTAGTAAATTTCAATAAACAAGACTCAACTTATAGACCAATATGATACAATAATAATGATGTGAAAAATATGAGGTCTATAGAACTATCCAATATATCCCTATGAGTTGTGGACTATCATGAATTTACTCTTCCTGGGAATCTAACTATATAAGAAAAATTATATTTATTTGGGTTTTGGGATTGTTTTTTTTCTATGTTTATAAACCCCACAAATTCCTTTTCCCCCATTTCAGATAAAAATTTAAAAAATATATCTTTATAATTTAGAAGATTTAAAATCAATATAAAATTTATTAATGTTTATAAATGTCCCTAATTTAACCACATATATCAAAGTTGTAAAATAATCTATTTTTATAAATGTCACTAAATTGGAGAAATTAATAAACATGTAATAATTAGATATAATTTACCAAAAGAAACCTTTTCCATTAATTTTGTTTTGTAAAAATGGGTAAATTAGTGATTTATAAGTATTTATTCCAAAACATAGGTATTTTTTTATATAGATTGTATTTATTAAATCCCCACTAATGATTTTATAAAACACATTTACTAATTGTTTTATCTTCTACCTCTATTTTCCAAATCACACGCCGCCACCACACCTACACTGCATACCTCCCTTGTCCATGTCACCCACCATCAACCCACGCTCTTTCTCATTTCCCTCCATTTACCTTCCTACCAACATAACCAACATCCAATATTTTAACCCCCACCCCTCAATTACTGCTATTTTAGCCAGACACCATTTATTAGAGATTTGTGTTAACAAGGGTATGCAATTCAACAACTTGCCTATTTTTTCTTAAACATTGTTAATAATTTTTTTGGTTTTATGAAATAGTTTTTTTTAGAATTTCCTATGATTATTTTTATAAAATATATCTAATATTTTTTTATCACCTCTCCGTTTTCGGACATCACTCACTTATGAGACATATGTGCCCAACAGCTAGGGACCAAACCAACTAATTCAAATTATTTGTCTTTTAATTTAATTTATTAAAATTTTTATGCATGTTTTAAAATATTTAAAGAAAAATAAAAATTAATATAATATATATGTAAATTATTGTAATTATAAATTTATAAAACTATAAATATATATATAATATTATTTTTATTTAAACATAAATTAATATATTATTATTTATATATTAGTATATTATATGATACGTATATATGATAATAATAAGAATATATATATTAATATATTTGTTATATATATATGTTATCTTAAATTTTAATATTTTATTATTTTCATAATATTTTTTCATATAAATTAATATATTTTTTATTTTATATTATTATATTATATGTGACATACATATTTGATAATACATGTCGTTATATATATAAACTAAAATATATGTTATTATAAATTAATATATATTCCATTATCTATTATAGATATTAATATATTTAAATGTATATATTTATCTCTATCTATGTGTGTGCTTAATAATGAGTTATTATATATTAATATTTAGGTAATATATTAATATATAAAATAATATATTTTCCCTAAGGGTGTATCTTAGTGGTTTTACCACCTATGAAGTGTTAGTAAGGTTATTTGTTCAAGTATTGCTATGTTATTTACAATTTGTAGTATATGATTTTCATTTCATTTCAACCTCTCCCAAGACCATTTTAGTTAAAAATTAATAATATATATAGTTATATATTAAAATAAAAATTAAAAAAATATTTTTTTATTTAAATTTGGTTATATGTATGTTAATAATCATTTAATTAATAATTTTGATACAAATTTGATATCACTTTGGAGGTTGAACATTTATATATATGTATAGATGTGTAAATTAATGATATAGGGGTAAAATTTATATTCATACAATATTGTACAATTATATATGTAACAGTTCTAATTTTACCCTATATAAGTTAATATAATAAATATATATAAATATATAGATTAATATAGGTATGTATGTATGGAGATGTGTGTCTGTTATAAGAAAAATATTTTATATAATTATTAATTAAATAATAAAATGTTAATATATTTTTAATTATATTATATTCTGGATTTAAAAATTATAATAATTAAGATATTATTTAATATATTATTATTACATGAAAAGATACATATATTAGTATATTTATATATGTGTAAATATATAAGCATTTATTAATTATTATTTTCATACTAACAAACTTATATATTGATAATTCAAAAAAATTAATATTTATACATATATATTCCCACATTTAAATAGTAATTATGAATGAACATTTATTTATTAACAAACTGTAATTATTATTTGACCCATTTGTGTGTTTATATGTATATATCTATATGTGGATAATAATATATGTTTATCTTTGTTTGTACATTAACGTATATTAGTTTTATACGAAAAATATTTTGTTAATTTTATGTAATACTGTATTAAATATATAAAAAATCTTAATTTAAATTGATATTTAATCTTTACAAATTTCAATCAGAGTTAAAAAAAAGTTAATAGAATATTTAAAAAATATAACTAATAAAAAGGCAGTGTTATTTTAAATCATGGCTAAATTATATTTATTTATAAATGAAACCAAATTATCCCAGTTTAATATATATATATATATAAACATATATATATAATTATATTTTCATTATAATTTTTTTAATTTTTTTGTATGTATAAAAAATTATATGTTTATATATTTTTATCTGTTAAAAATATTATTTTACAAATATATAAATATATAATATATAATATATATATATATATAATATATATCAATATATACTTATATAATTATAAATATAAATAAAAAAATATTGTGATATATTTATGTGTATTAAATATTGTATTTATACTTAAAAAGTAATATATATGTATATAAATTGATATATTATCACATATAAATCCATATATATATATATATTAATATTTATACATATTATGCAGTTGGGGTATGCCCCACAGAATGAGGTGCCCCATATTATGACATCTCAAATGGGGCAATTAGGGTTGAATTCCAAGTAACTAAGATATTTGATCCCCAATTTATTTGGGGGGTTGTCTAAGTGGCCAGGGACATCTTCTGTGATAAAAGGCAGGCACCTTCTCGAATTGGTCTACATGAGAGTATAACCATGATCTCCGGTTCCCTATAGTTTTCATTTTGGTAAGGTCGATGAAGGGGCAACATGTTGTTTTAGATGGATGAAAAATACCTCGAAAATGGTTGATTGCCACTATTAAATGGAGATAGTTTTGGGACCCTCAAGAAACCATCAGTGACACGGGACACTAATGGGGTGGAAATCTCATGGAAACAATATGCAGTATGCGACACAGATGATTTAGATGTTCTTGGTTGACTATGAATGTTTGTGGAAACAATTATGAGGGAGAGTGGGCATAACATCACCCATAGTGTGAAGTTCAATGGATCATTGCACTTTAACATGGGGGCTTCAGGTCTGTTGGTGTCATAGTTGGATAGAGGGGTCATAGCGGCTACCTAGGGGTCATGTATTGGATCAATGACCCAAATATTCATTTCAGGGGGGTGACGATCGCCAAAAAAAATAGATGGGGGGGAGGGGATCTCCGCTGACAACCAATATGTGACAGGAATTGTTGGGTGTATGTGATGATTATTTAGGGGAGTTTTCTATATTATTTTGGGAATTTGGCCTTCTATTTAGAATAGACTATACATGCCTATATTATATAAAAAATTGGGGCTTGTTCTGTGAGTTCTCTCTACATAGGTTGTGATGACATATTCCAGCCTATGGGCGTGAGCTGTGTGCCATGCTTTATCGTAATTTCAACACCCAATATGACATATATATATATATATTATATGTTAATCTATTGTCCTTTGTATATATAAATACTTATTAAATAATGTATTTAATTACATATTAAAATATCAATATTTAAACTCAAACAGAGAAATTAATTTATATATAAATATTAAAAATATATATTAAATTTAAACATATGATTAAAGTAATACCATTATTTTTATAAAAAAATCAATATATATATATATATTAATATATATTATATATTAATTATATGTTAATATATTTTTTCATGTCTATGTAAATACTTATATGTTCACATATTTATTTATTTATTAAAATATAACATTCTCACATGTATATAAATTAATAAATTAATATATGTATATAAATAATTTAAAATTTAAGATCAATTGGGTTCATTTTTTAATTATTTTTTTATTTTTTTCAAATATTTTGTTTGCGTATGATTTTTAATTTTAGTAATGTGAGTTACAATTCAGAAGAAGATGTTTTTGTAACTACTCATACTATGTAATATGATACATTGATAATCCATTATATTCTTGACATTATGATTACAAAACAGATCTCATTGTCAATACTTGAGTTCTCTCATGACGTTTCTTGAACGTACCAATTTTGATAATGTTGATGTTATAAAATCATGGAGTTAACTACAAAAAATTTAAATATATGAAATCATGGTCTTATTGTATGAATAATAACTTGTAACTCTATCAAAAAAAATACAAATATCTAAATTTTATTGGATTGAAAAGATGAAAGGTATGTAAAAATGATAATTATGATGCACATTTAAAAAATATTGATCTAATCATCTATACAGTTTGGATAGTGTAAAAACATAAATAAAAACATGAATATCAATAGATTAAAACATTAAAAGAATCACTAATCAGTGAAAAATAAGAAATATTCAATGCAAAGAACGATTACTATGATATTACATAGGATGAAGAGAGAGAGAGAGAGAGAGAGAGATGTGACAACTCATTGGGTATACTGTGAAAAATTACTTCATAAAATAATTTAAAAAACACAATCATATTTGAATTCCCTATGTTGGTAGAGAAATGAAATATATTAATTGCACTTGATTGAGAAAAATAAGTTTACCTGATTGAGCCGATAGTATGAGTGATATCATACAGAGAATTACTATATATGTTCTATATGGTAGAATTTTTATCAACATTACATGATTGAAAAATATGAATGTTTTTATGAGATAGGTACTTGAGAATCACAACATGATTTTTTTAAAGTCAACAAGTATTAAGATTTTGAGCAGTTCATTCAAAATTTTCAAATCTATATTAGATGTATTGACGATTTTAAGGAGAATAGTGATGGTGAGTTTTATGGAAATATTGAACAATAATGATTTATCCAAAATTACATTTTCCTTGATAGCTGACAAATTAATGTTGAGTAGATCAATAAATTCAAAATTAGATCCCGCCCATCCCCCTTGATTTTTATAGGAAGTATAGAAATATAATGTGGTGAAGGATATTTTTTGGATGTTTCAAAAAATATTTTGATAGATTTATGTGATAAGTTCTTGATGTTTAACATGCCAGTTAAGGAAAATATTTTTTAATGAAGAGGAATCAAAAAAAATATCAAATATAGGGGAAATAGAAAGAGTAAATCAATCTATGGATTATTTAATTGAGGAATACCAGGAGGAGTAATGCCATTTTGAGACTAATACATAGAAGAGATTATTATAATGAACACAGTACTGGTTGAAATATATTTTTTCAAAAAATTATTAGTGATAATACTTCTTGTCATAAAATTTCATTGGAAATAATGTACAATAGAATTCCTAGCTGGAGAGAGAAATTTTATTTCATATCATGAGACTGAACGAACATTATATGAGTTTTCACATTTTTATTCAATTCATTATTTACTGGATATATGTGGATGGATGAGAGTCCAAAGGGAAATGACTATGTACACACATTATTACCAAACCATAGAAAACAGGTATTCAACTTTTGTTATTTTAATTTTATTTCATACAACTGTGGTATATTTCGAATGTAAAGTGGATTGAAACATTAACATATTGGACTGGTTAGTTTAATTAAAAACTATATTAAATAAAATTTTATATTGATTTAACGCCCTCCATTATCAATGATCTACACATTCAGGGGAACTTTAAGTGGTATCCGATAATCAAGGATCCCTCTATTTGATATAAATATTACTTATTATGTATGATGTGAACTCAACTATTAATAGAGGTATTCATACCATCGATAATAAAAATTATAATGGATAGATAAATTTAATGGTAACCTTTATTCTGTCTCGGGGCATGGAGGCAATTCATGCTACTACAATTGTGTTCCACCAATGGAGACTGATGGTCCATTGACATTTACTAATAAAATGAATATTTAGCTGGATTGAAGATTTATAAATTCAATACCTTTAGGCTTATTATAAAATGTTTGTTTGATGGTGATGGGTCAGAAAATATAATAGTTTATATATGAAATACTATAAATTATCATTAAGGTAAATATAATATTTAAATAATAGAAGATTACAATTTGGAGAATCATATTCAACGATATCCTACTGAAAGAAGAATCACAAGTTATTGATGACTAAATGACAATTATAAATGAATCAATTATCAATATTATATGATTTAAGAACTCCTAGAAGAGTACAATATTGATAAAAAATTGACTAGGATCATTCTAGATAGGTTTAATTAAAAGGTTTATAATTTAGAATTTTGTGTCATTTATACCATTATTAGTCACATAATTTACTTTCTGCGTATTAAATGAGAAAATAAAACACATTAAAATCGAATATTTAGGAAAATATGCCTTGATAATCTATGTGGATATTGAAAATATGATTATATTAACATGGGGTAATAAGACTCATTCAATCCAATGATAATTAATATGATGTTGATGTGATTGAATGAATTATGTCACTTATCTCTTGAAATTACTAAAATGTTAGATACATGTGAAAAAGAAAAACTATTAGATAAAGTCATTGATTTTTCATCCATAAAACATTTTTCAATAAACTACTAAATGAAAAATGATGGATTATATAATTATGATGATTATGGATAAAACCCATTTGGGGATAAAATTATGAAATACTTCTATGTAATTTAGTAAATGAACCATGTCAATGAAAATGTTCATCGAAATAACTAAAAGAATTATATTTTGTAAAAAGGATTTGGTTAACTACACTGAAAATAACTCATTAGAAAATGAAATTGCATAGATTTTTAGAACATTAATGAGTTTTGTGGAATTAAGGGAATTTTCAAAAAATATTGATGATAAATATGTTAATAAAAAATATAGGCAATACTCTATACGATACTAACTAGTGGAATAGATTGATAAAGACAAAAATATAAATAATAATCTAGTGTATTGAAGAAAAAATTGTTGAATAATGAAATGGAATGATTAATTTATCCCAAAACAAGATGTTTACCATAAAAGATAAGAAAATAAACAAGATATATAAACTCGTAAAATAAAAAATTTTAAAGACCATGTTAGAAAAACAACTACTTTGGAATTTTATCTGTGAAATACATAATCAAGATAGAATGAATTTGAAAATACCATGAAGAAAATTAATGGTAATTTCATAGGTGATTCAGCAGGGAAAGACGAAACATCATATTCTACTTGAAGAACACGTCATGTGAAAATGGTAAAATCTATACTCACAAAACATAAATTCTCATCTGATTGTACTCATTATGGAGGTATAAGAGTCAATAATCGGAGGTATTATATTGAAAAAGGATGTGAGAAACATATCACATAAATAGTAAAGATGTTATATTCATGGATAATGTATCTCTTGGAAATGGGAAATTATATTCTATAACATACAATGAATATTAGTAGACAAATCCTGGGAAAACACAATCCATCTATATAACATCAATGTTCAATTCTTTTTGTGGTGTTGTGGGATATATGTGTAAAATGGTGTATAATTTTTCACACCAAATGCTTCTCCCTATGATCATGAAATAACTAATGAGGAAAAATAACTGATGAAAAGGATTCAACTCTCTAATGATTTAGGAAGAAAAAAATGTCATTATATGTTAAAAACACCCAATGAAAAACTGATTTGACAGATTTGAATAAGTTTATAGTAGGTGTGTAAAACTGAATCATTATACTAATTATTATATATAAGTAGTTAAAGGATAAAATCATCATACTAGAAAATAAAAAGAATATTGGAAATGGAAACTAAAAGTCCATGATTTTTTTAGATTACAATGAAATATATAATAAAGAATAAAACACTTATTATTGAAAATATTAGTTTCTTATATAAGATTAGAGATACAAAAATGAAAATATATTATTGAAAATAAGGGAAGTGTGTTAGAAATCCAAAATTATTTTTTATTATATATTAGAGGAATTGGTAATACTCATATTGATGTTCAAAATCTAATTTCAATGGAACATCTATTTATAGTTTGGATTAAGGAAAATTTATTGACTATTATCAAAAAATCTAATGGGCTACAAGCCCACTATGCCTTCAAGCTATGTAATGTTTCCCCCTCTACCCAGTTAAAAGAGGTCTTTTCTTTTCTTTATTAATAAAAATGAGGTTTCTACCCCAACCTTAAAAAAATAATCTCTCTTATATGAAGGTTGTTGAAACATTATTAAAAATAGGTTGACATTTTAAATTATTAATTTTTATGATGATTTTACTTGGATAACCAATGTAATATTTTTGAAACCTAAATCTAAGTATTAAGAGATATTCAGAAATATCATAAGGGGAATTGGGAAATAGTTTTGTACATATATATTGAAGACAATAAAAAATAATGTAAAGGATTTCATAAGTGAATGTCTCAATTCCCATTTGAGGAAATATATAATTAAACACAATTATAATACTTTATAAAATCCTAATAAAATAGATGTAGAAATGAAAAATCATGATCTTATTTTAAATGGTACGAATCATGATTACTAAATATCGCATTTAAAAACTCATCTATATAGAAAATGTGTGTAAATATATACATGTTCACAATTGCTGATGTCTTTGAGTGGAATAAAAAAAGCTTCATTGGGGATGTTTTATTAGAAAAACACCAACCCTATAGACTTTATTGTTTTTGTGATCCCATGCTTCCAAAATATGAAATATATAGATTTTGGAGGAATTGGTGAAAATCGAAAGATGATTTTCTTCATATGTTATTATTCAAATAAAAATGATTACAACTCTAGAATAAAAAATTAATTTTATTTTTTTATTAAAATTATTGAAGAGTAATTAAAAACTATGTTACCTAATTTTTTTTATGATTATGTGGATGTTGAAATGATTTTTGGAATGATTAAATATGGGAATGTTAATATGAATGCTGATGATTGTAAGAATAATTCTGAATAATTTTATTTTTATCAGTTTATTTATTAGGAAATTATTATAAAAAGTAAAAAAATTATAGAATTTACCAAACATATAATGAATCTGATGATGTAATTTATAACCCAGATGCTCTAGATCACACTATTAAGAAGGTTATGAATGAAATATATATGTCACTTATCTCTCTGGTAGAACAAAATTATTTTTCCATATAATATGTAAATAAATTGTTGTTAAATGAGATGAATAATTATCAAGATCTAATTGTGCAAATTTATCCCTGTATTAATGTTCATGATTGGATGGATATTATTTTTTGGAATAAAATGGTGTTTTATAAATAATCCCAACAAATTAGGAAACAATTTAGGAAGTAAGATATTGTTAGTTTTGAAAGGATATTGATTTTTAGAATATGTTGATTTTGGTGAGATTATTTCAGATATTTAATTTCAAAATATTATCCAAGTGTATTTTTCTATTTCTAGCCATTAAAATGAAAAAGAATACCAAATTGATGTTAATTCAGAATTTTGGAATTTAGAAATTGAAGAAGATGTTATATTGATCATATATTTGGGTTAATAATTATAATAATAGATCCACGATTTGTAAATAGATGAAATATTTTTACAAGTTAAAATAGTATCCTGATCGCTTGCATTCAGTTCTTGTGAGTTTCTTGATGGAGCTAAAATATTATAATGGATAATTTTATTAAAACCTATATTTAAATTATAAGTGTTTTGGTACCCTAATATTCATTTTTATGCATAATATTTTTCTAGAAGGTGATATAGATAAATCGTTTGAATAATTTTTTCAATGAAATTATAAATGCATTGATTTATCAGAACATGGTGGTATAAATATCATTCTATTATAACAAGTTCAATGAAATAAAATTAATTATACTATCAAAATAAGATTATGTCATGAGGTTTCTAACAAATTTTACAATGGATTAATCAAATGATATTTCTACAGCTAAAAATATTTTCATGATGAAGATTAATGATTATACAATTCAATGGGAAAATAAGAAGGATTTATGAATATTGATTGAATTATTCATCTATATTATAGATTTGAAACCTTATATTTTATATACTATAACATCTCTTAAAGGGTATTAGAGTAAACTAATGTATTTATACAATATGGTACATAAAGGATTACTTAGTTTTAATAAACTAATACCTTACTTTGGATGGATTTAAGAGATGTTTAATTATTTGACTATTTATGGTTTCACAATTACTACCTAGGATAAGAATTTCAATGATCAAAAATCAATATTAAGAGGAAATTTATTCTTGGGATAACGTTTTTTGAGTTATAATAGTATGAATCGACATTTAATAACATTGGTAACATCAAAATAAGAATATTTTTTATCCCCTATGGTGTGAAGAAAATTTATGTGGATGAAATTACATGAGGAGTATTTTTTTGTGAATATTGAAAAACCATTGAAGATTCATTTTTATAATTATTGTTCCATTGATCACTCCAAAAATAATCTGTGAACATTTAGATCAAAATGTGCTGATAATAAATATCATTTTCATAAGGGGAGTTTTTCAAGAGGATATGTAATGACTAATAACATTTCAATGAATGAATAAATTGATTATTTTTTAACCAATGATGTTCCCAATTATATATTTGAGTAATTTAGTGTAGAGTTTCTTTTTTAATCTCCATTGAAAAAATTAGAAATTTCGTAAGGAATTGATCACGTTCCCTTTGATTATGTATTCAAAGTGGTGAATATGTTAAACTATATAGTATATATCTTGTGAATATAAAGATCAATTTTTCAATAATGGAGAGTATTTAAAATGCTAATAATTTAATATTTAAGATTTTTATATGATTAATTTCAAACATACCAATATCATGGCCACATAATTTCATGTCTGTAAGTCATATAAATCCTTCTAATACATTACTTAAACTAGTTTTGTAGTGCTAAGAAAACTATATGAGAAAGACTATGGTATTATTGAAGTTTTGAAATCATTTTTTTACAATGATTAAAAAAAATTCTAATAGGGGGTATTAAAGATCATTTTGGTTGACTTTATAATTTCTTTATTAATTGTTTTTAAAATTTTTATTATCATTGTTTTTTTGATTCAAAACAGTGAGTTACTATTTATCACAAGTGGTATGACTAACCTCTCGTAGTATGTTAGGTGATGCATTTAAAATATTAAAATTTTCCAACTTCGTGATTACCAAAATTTGTACATGGTTCATTATAAATATTTATAATAATTTTTTTTGAAAAGTAATATTTGTACATTAATGAAGTTATAAAATGATTTAATTATAATATATATAGAGTATTAATTCAGAAAATCTGGGATTTTCTGATTTAGGAATTTTTTTTAAATCCAACTGATGAATAAATATATGAAGGTCATAGGATGAACATGAAGAAATACATTCAGGATAGATAAGTGTGTTTTATTTTGAGTGGAGAGGGATATAATGTTCAATAATGTTCTGAATGAGTTATAATGAAAATAGTTTTTTAGAGGCCACTGAATAGAAAATTAAAAATTATCACTATATTAAGAAAAATGTGAAGGATTAAGAATTATGGAAGAAGTATATTCTTAAATGTTGAATTAATAGACATATTTTTGAAAAATCATTGAGAATTCAATTAGAAATTCTATATGATTTCAAATTACAACATCCATTGGAAAATACCTTTCCAAGTTCATCATAAAATAATGTATAATGTCCATCAACTGGATAAAATATTTAATGATTAATATATATATATAGTGTACCATATTGATCGAATTATGAAAATATATTGTGTGGATACGTGTTACCGAAGTTACATAAGGAATAATTCTTTTCAATTCTATATGATTGAGAAACCAGGGGTTTAGTTTACTAGATAGTGACTTTAGAAAATATACACGAACATTGTAAGTCCAATAATTTGGACAATATAATGATATTGTATCATTGACTAAAATCTAATGAATATTTAGAGTTATGATTAAGCATATAATTTATTCCATGTTCTCTGGAACCATTGATAAATACCTTCAAATCTAATTGATTATATTTTTTTGAGGGGGTCAAAAAATATTAGTTGAGATGGAAATTTAAAATATGAGCTCATGTTTCCTTATTTTTTTCAAAAGAATTATGAAATACAGTGGTGTTCTAATAAATAATATTTATACCTATATATTATATCTTTTTTGATGAATATCCAATACCTAACATTAGAATCCACACTACAATCATATATGTTCAGTGTCTTGGAAGCATGGATACTTAAACAACATATTCAAAAGAGATCTACATTATCTAACACTATGAACTTCATAATGATTATCCTTATTAGAAATATCACAAATAAAACACTTCATTATAACTTAGGTAAATGAACAAAATGTGTTCTCTAATATTTTTAGTAATTATAAAAAAGTTATATATCATTGATAAATGAGGTATAACAAGAGAATAAAGGTATATGAACTTGAGATTGATATTTGAAAAAATTACCCTACACAACATATTTCATAATCATGAGTCATGTAGTAACATATGTTTTTTTATAACACATGAATAAAAATTTAATAAAATAAAATTATCCATTAGTGAATAACAGTGGCATAAGATATAATTTTTTTTCATGCATATAAGCATTAAAAATCACATCATTAGTGAGGGCTAATTTCTTAAACTATCATAATATTTTGTGTTCACTCCATATTCCATCATATTCTTATTCATGGTTCACACTAAAGACTATCATTGTGGAAAAAGTCACATATTCAAATATGATCACTTTCCGTTTCAGTCCTTAATTTTTTAGGAGTTATAAAACTTATCCCAATACATTATAGGGATATATAATTCTAGTCCCACACATAAAAAAATTAAAAATAAAAATATGTGCTCTTAAATAACATAAAATTTTCAACATAGTGTACCCATAATTAAAGTATACATGTTTCAAAATCATTTCATCATTTTAACACAACATACACCATGGAAAGGAGACATGTTATATAGAGGTTTCATCATTATAGAATAAACCCATTAGAATAAAATGGATTTTGTATAATAATTATTAAATCACAATAATCCTAATTCATCTATAAGAATTAATTTAGATAGTCTCATTGGATTATAACTATACTATACCATATGTAACATAAAAGTATTTTTTAATAGAATTAAAATTCCATTAAATGATCACACGAACAAATGATGAAGAAGATACCCTTTTAACATTGAATTAAAATATGTAAAACATAAAATTTCCCCATATTTTATTTAAAAAATCTCATTGAAAATAAAACTAGACACATTTGAGGTAATATTCAAATAATTGAGTTTTTTATTGTTCAAAAATTATTTTCATTCTATGTATATTAAAATAATAATTTATTTCTCATTTTTGATAAAAATTAAAAAGTACCTATTTCAAGAAAATGATAAAAACGTTTGAAATTAAAAAATTATATAAAAATTAAATAATGGGAATATTTTCTATAAAAAATAATAATTTATTATAAACAAAATCATCAAAACTATTATTGAAAATATTAATGTGGAATAAAATTGATTTTTGAACAAAGAGAGAAATAATTCATTTCTAATTAAAAATATTCTTTTGATCACATGATAATTAGAAAGTAGAAAATTGATGGAAAAAATTTAGCATCTCGAACATAAAATTGGAGAAAAATATCACGAGACTTTTAAGATATTTGTCATAAAATTTCATCATAAAAATCATATCCTGGAATATTCCTCACAGACAATGATATTGAAATATAGACTGCTTTCCACTATGGTAACATTTAACTAAAAACAAACCAAAACAGATAAAATTATATAGATATGAAAATACAAAAAAAAATTCATTATTATATTCTTAAAATATATTCATGAGAATTATATAGGCCACATAAAATAAACAAATTGTTAATTCGGTATATTCCTACAAGAAATCATGTTTGGGGAAAATCCATCATCAAGTTTGACTTTATTAAAAGGTTTTGTAACCTCCGAAATAATAACTTTCCATTTACTATAATTATATAAAATATTATTTTAGATAATAATATTATTATATATTATCCATTTATAACATTTAAAGTGACATTTATTTCTAATTTATTATTAAAATCACCATTTTGGGTGTCAACTATTCAATTATTTCTGGAGATGCATGATTCAGTAATTCCAATCCTTATACATTAATCCCAAATTAATAATTACCATAAAATTAATTATTTTATAAGAATCATCTATACTCATTATATATATATATATATATATTTGTATCTATCAAAAAAAATTTGGGATAGAAACATGAATTACACCGTTCATGGAGATGGTTGACTGTATATATTAATACAAATTATTTTCACTTTTTGGTGGATGAAAACAAAAGAAATAATAACAATAAATAACATTAAAATATTGGTTTTAATATTATATATGTCATATACATTTAAAATATCTAACCTTATTAAAATACATGTAAATAATAAATAAAAACTAATTATATCTCTTCAAGGAGATCGCAATACACATGTTCGCACAAACGACATTACTGCTTTCCAACGGATAAGAACATAAGAAGGTAGATATCATATTATTACTATAAAATAATAATTTTATCATTAATATCATATATAACCAGTAAAAATATCATGATAACCATCCGTGAATTATTGATAGTGAAAATGATTTGTCTCCTTACATGGAGGAATTATTTCAGACATTTGTACTACCAGAGTTCTCAATTCCAATTTGATTGAATAGAGGGGGACTAAATTAGGTTACATAATTATAATAAAATATTTTTATAATTAAACTTCGTTATAATTATTAACATCACAAAATAAGAAGTGTTATAGGAAGAAATAATTGATATTGGTCGGGTATGATGATTACCTCTCCTTCAGTTAGCCTATTTTACATACATTCTTAATGATCATTGATATGATATTATAATGAGAAATGAACCACTAAAAAATGGATAGTATTTTTTAAAATATTATTGGAATTGATTTTTTCTAGGTATATGGCTAAATTTAGTTTGAATATGAGATAATAGTGGAGACCATTTATAAAATAGAGAGATGACACACTTCGTGTTTCTTAAATGATTAAAATGTAATAATATCAATCTAAGTAAAAATTATTCAAAGATGATAGATATTTTATAATGGGTTGTAAATATGTTTATATATGGATATAAAATGTGTTTTAGGTAAATTTAATTGGAACTCAAACACCTAGCTCTTGGTTTCCCCCAGTAAACATTTTTTCACTATAATTGTGGTAATAAATTTTTCAATTATTACTATTAATTAAGGAAAAAATCTTGAAAAATATATTTAAAAATTTTAATTATTCAGATTAAAAACATTACATCCGTTATATAAAATTAAAGACATCATGTTGAAATTTTTAATTTCAAATTTCACCCAAAAAACAGGACAAAAAGATGTTTTTTGGAAAAAAGTTTTTCATTAATATAAAATGAAATTATATCAAAAAACAACATAAAATAAATTCAAAAATATATATTGGATTATTCATCACATAAATAAAATAATTTTACATTTTTATGAAATTTTGTCAACGAAAATAAATATTTTTCATTATTCATCAAAAAATCATTATTTTAATAAAATTGTAAAACTATTTACTCTATTTAAATTTTTATAGGCTACTTACAAAAACAAATTTCATTTAATCAAATATATTTTTAAATATTGGTAGAATTTTATTATATTATATGACCCTAAAATATAAGAAAATTTATTTTAGGAGAAATGTTTTTCTAAATCATTTGACTTTACTAAAAATTGAGAATTTTGTTATCAATATATTGGATATATTTAAAATCATTATAAATAATTTTACAAATGTGGATATTTATTTATACTCATCTAATTTATCATATAGGTTATAAATTATTTTTATATTAATATTCATTTAAAGTCTAGGCGATGTGTATCAAAATCTATTAATAAATTTAATTTCATGTAAGTGAAATATATCAAAACAATTTTGGGGTGATACATTATACCCCCATTAAATTGAATTTATCCAAAAAATTTACATAACTATGATATAAAAAAGAATTTTATTTCTATCTTATCATACTCTAATTTTTACATGAAGCCTCATTGAATTATTCATTCCTCTATTGATTTTTAACACGGTGACCATCTTTCTTTGTAGAACCCTATCTCTATGATCATATATTTATTATTTTTTATTCATTGTAAAGACCATGATACCACTATACAACCTATAAGTTCATTATACATTATGGGTATGTTATTTATATCCACATGAGACATTCCTGGAACACATGAAGAACATCAGATCGGTTTTAGGGGTTGATAAAGTGATAATCCATAATTCATACATAATTAATAATTTTTAAGGGGGAAAGTATACCAAAATCCCATATTTTATTTATTTCAAAAAATCATAACCATATTCCACATAAAAATTCATATGAATGTCTTATCCCAAATTTTAAATTCCATGTATCAATGTTTATTTTCAATAAAAAAATTCCTTAAACATTGATCAACCATGATGTGTTTCTAAATAGATTTAATATTTTCATCCATTTACTCTTGTTCATCTAGTCCCAATAGCTTTTTTTCTATAACTACATTATAATTCCTTAGATTTATATACATCTTTTCATATATGGCTTTCTAAGGATCCATCATAACTGATGAGTGAAATATTTTTTATATGATAATTGGAATAGAGTAAGGTTTTTTTCAACCACTTTTGAAATCCATATAATAAGGTCATAGAATATCCTATATTGTTTTAGAAGTTCTCTTAGATAGAATATCTATCAGTGGAAGGAAATCCATATAGAAACACTACTTTTTCATTCTAATATTTCTGAAAACATCATTTGAACATTTTGGTAAATCACAAATCATAATAAAATACTATTGAATTTGGTACTCCGTGAAACCATACGACATCCAAAATATTTTTTCTAGATTTCTGATAAATGTGATAAATATTATATTATAGAAATTATGTGTTCTGAATTCATAATTGTTTTTAATATAACCAATATAACATTATGGAATTTATAAATTTAGGGGAGTCAAATGATAGAATACATTGTGATGTATTCCAATTTCAATTCTAGTATGTGTAGTGGTTATTATATCCCCATATATTTTGTTCTATCTTCCTTAACATGCTAATATAAAATTCCCCACAAACATATACTATTCAATATATCTCTTTACATTATCCCATTAAAAGTACACTTTAATATATCTATACATGTTTATAAATTTTTGGTTAATATATAGTTATTAACTATGAGTATAAAGTAATATCACCATATTTTAATCTTGTATGGATGGAAGACAAGAACAGTACTAAATGTTTTCCTTCCATCATAATAACTGCTAAACCTAGGAATTATTCCATCATTATCCAATATCTCCACATCATCCTTGGACACCTCTTTAATCTTCACTTGGATAGATCATTGAAAACTCTTTTAAGAAAGATAATATTGTAACCCTTCTGTCAAGATATCTAGTTCTATCATTGTAATATCTATAAATAATGGTTCTTATTTTATCCTTGTCACATAGAAGATTGTGTGATCCTTTCAACATATGGCATGTTCAATATTGTTCTCTTTCCCAAAGGTGGGAATGAATTGAACCATCACAATATTTATTAAACTCTAAAAATCATCTCCTGGACAAATTCAAATCATTGTGATTGAATATACACATTATAAATTTTTGGTGGGTATATATTTCACACCATTGTCCATAATGATAATTCCTTAATATATTTAATTAAAATTTTTAAAATATTATCTCAAAATGATGTGTTGGACAATTTTATAATAAAAAAATTAATTTTTATGAGGAATAGGTTATCACTATATCATTTTGAATGTGGATATATTACATTCCATTCATGAATTCATCACAATAGTAAAAATATTATTCTCCATTATAATATATTATACGTAAAGGTTCACTAACTAATTGTCACTTTTGTTCCATTAAATTTTATTCACATTCATTTTTTTAATATAATTTTGATCCTTTTAAAGTTAACATTGTGTGTTGATAAAATATTGATGATTACTTTTCTACAAAGCATCGAAAATATCTTGCAAAACCAAGAAAACTATTGATCTCCATCATAGTGGTTAGTCTAGTCCATTTGTTAATAACATATATCTTTAATGGATCCAGTAGTATACCATCCCTTGATATAATATGATGCAAAAAATGAAACATTGTTTTACTAAAAGTTGAATATTGATAAATTATACATAGATATTATAATTTCATAGGGTCTGTAATAAGATTCATAACTTATTTCATTTTACTAAATTTTTCAATGAATATTTATGAATATAATCATTGTAGTTTAAATAATACTAAAATAGGTAATATATAAATATTCATTTAATTCAACCCAGGATGATAGTTGGGGAATTAATAATATCAAATGGAATCACTATAAAATCATAGTTTGAATATCTCATAATATAGGCTTTCTTGTGTATGTATTCACTATTATAATTCAACTAATAGTGTCTATATCAACAGTCAATAAATTAAAAATATTTATCTTCTAATAATTAATCATTCAAATCATCCACATGAGGAATATGATAATTATTTTTTATTATTCACATGTTAAGTTATTAGTAATCAATTCAGAGTCACATTCATGCATATTTATTCTTAAAAAATCAATAGGTGAAAACCATGGTGACATAAACGGTTAAATGTATCCCATTTCAATATTATAATTTATTTTATTCATCAATTCATACAACACAATGAGGTATATTATATAAGGTGTCACATAAATAGGTGTTTCACCTGTATGAGTTCTATTTAAAACTCAACATCGTCATTTCGAGATATACTAGAAAACTTTTCCAAAAAAGAATTAATAGAATTTTTTAAATCGGTATATATTTGATGATGTGTTTCTACCAAACCATATGTTATTAAAAACCATTTTAAGAGGAAGCATGAATCATACAACGGTTATAATTTCCATTTCATGATTATAACTACCATAATACTGATAAATTATTGTATGTTGGTTCAAAATATCAAATGCAACATCCCTTAATAATTTATTTGGAATTTATGTAAGTAAATTCCTTCCACTTCAAACATAAAATGAAAATAAATGAAATATAAAATAACGATATTTTTAATATTGTCATTTTTGAAATATTAAATTAATGAATAATCATAGAATCTGGATGTGATAATCATTCCATTAGTGGAATTCACGGATAATTATATATATAATCATTGACGATATAAATTATCATTACAAATTTTTTTTCTAATGAAAAGTCATTCATAAATGAAAATTTAAATAAGGTAATTAAATATTTAATTTGACTTATTTCCTCTTTAACATTATAATTCAATATCTAATACCTAAATTAAAACCAAAATTTTTAGCATTACCATCATATATCCTAAATTAGAGTGATCAATCATTAAAAATGATATATAGGATGACTAAATCATTATTTTTTTGAATATATGATACCATCGGTTTAATAATGTCCTTTAAAAATTATATGTTATTCAAATAAATGAAAATTGATCTTGGAAAGAAAAAATTATTGGACCTATTAATATCCCCCAATAGTTTCAAACATTGTGTTCAGTAAGGGCACTCTAACAATGGAACATAATGATGGTTGAGATGCACTATACCAACTATATTTTATGTTATTTGACCTTGGTGAATATATTCCAAAACCACATCCAATTATGGAATCAATACATTGATGTTTGTCTTTGAAAACCACACAACATTATTTACCCTAAATTTGAATGTTTTCCAATACATTGGACTATCCAAATTGTTCTCAATAATGTTCTCATTTCCTTATTTTTAAATGTAACTAATTATTTATTAATACCAACTATAGTAACCAATAAATTAATTACATAAATATAACATCTTAATAAATGATTACTCAATATATGAAAATTTAATCAAAGCTATAATTTTATAGTTTCAATTTATTTAGAAACCATGATTCATAAACAACTTGTTCATAAGAGATCTACATAATCTAAAATAGTGTTCTTTATTAATCTATCCCTTCTTTGACATTTCATACTTATTTACATTATTCATAACATTGGAAAAGAATCATAACAAAGGGTGATATCAAATTCTTGCTTTGTTTTAAAAAGGGTAATATCAATGATCATATAAACATAACATTATAATATGGGTATGAGAACACAATCATATCATTTCAAATTCATACCTAACAAAAAATTGATAATAATCAAATTTCATGGAATAAATTTTGGCATTACATAATAATTATTTATATATTAATCAATGAAAATTTTCTATGATAGGATAACATTTGGATAATTCATAAATTGTTGGTATACATATAAATATTGGAAGTAATTTAAATTTTTATGTTTTACAACCAACACTATCATTGTGGATTGAGTTTACTCTCCATTATATATTATATTAGTTAAGGTTACCTCCTAATACTATCATATTGGATATATTCCCTAACTATACTAGGTTCACACCCCATTCCAGCCCTTAGTGTGTCATGAAATAACCATCATTTCCAAATTCAATTAGGGGTTAATTAATACCAAGTCCATTAATTAAAAAAATTAAGACATATTTGTTATAGATGATAATAAAACATTCACCATAGAAAAAATAATTGAAAGGAAATGGGTTTTATAAAATTTTATTCATTTTACAATTCCATAACCAATTTAAAATAATTGGGTTTCATAAAAATTTCCTCACAAATTAATTAACATGAGGGAAGTAAACTGGTTTCATAGACTGATCTTAAAATCATCATCATAATTAGATTCCCAAATAAGGAATGTGGAATGTGTCATTGGATTAAATATCCCATAATGAATAATTTAAATCAGAAGGATGTTATCACAAATGAAAAAAATCCTTTAAAATGTTTTTAGCCCTTTTGGTTAAGAAAAATACCATTTTTAATTTGAAATAAAAATGTATTCTCTAATTTTATGGAAAAATTTATAATTGAAAAATATATGGAATATTTTATTGTAATCTTCAAATAATTATATTTTCTCGTTTGTGAAAAAAAATTATATCGTGTATGTTAAAATATTCATTCTATTAAATTCATTATAAAATGTCAATAATACCTTACCCAATGAAAAAAATAAGTTTCATTTAAATGAATTTTAAAATTTTCAACAGTTGTTAATATTATTTCCCAAATAATAGGATGTTATAGAAAATTTATACACAAAATGTCTAAAAAACATTGATAAGAAAGAAAAAATGAATTTTCAACAAGGGGAGAAATTATATTGATTTCCATGAAATGATTATTTTATTCAAATTTTTAATTATTTGGATAAAATGAAATGAAAAGATGAAATCCCCAAAATAACCATTTAAAAAAATCATTATACTCTTTATAAATGTATCATAAAAATTTTTCATGATAAACACAATCAATAACCATCGTGATGAATAATTGGATTTTAACCTATATCACTTACCACATTGGAAAAATTCAACTCGAATTCCAATTCAAGTTGAAAACATCAACAAATATGATTGTATAAATAAAATTTATTAAAATAGTCTTACAATGAAATAATTTAAAATATATACCACACATAAAATAATCATGTCTTAAATAAGGAATTTGTCTCATATAGAAAAAAGGGAGATGAAAATACCTTACCTCAAGTTTCACTATTTTATTAATTGTTATAAAATCATATTTAGTAAATTTAAATTCAGTAAAATTAAATAAAAAACTCATTTAAATATATAATATATCACATGTGATACATTTATGACATTTTAATAAAAAGTTCTTCATAAATATTTTTTTAAAATCAACACTTCCGCATGTTAACTATTTCATTTTTAAGAGAACATTTATTTGGATTTCCATTTCCTTATAATTTGACCATGTATCCATTATTTATTTAAATTTAATCAAGATATAAATATAACACATATTAATTGTGTATATATACCCATAAAATAATGTTTTTGAAAAATTAATTATACCATTCATATAGATAGTAGGTCGTATGTATAAATGAATGTTGTTTTCACTTTTCAAAATATTGAAAGAAATAAGGATAATTAAAAATTAATATCTAGTGATTTAATATTACTTAATATACATATAAAAATTAAATATATCAATATTATAGTCCACCTAAAAAATAAATTTAAAATTAATCACATCATTTCATGTAGGTGGTTTCTCACAGACATGCATGACCAATAATATAATTTTCTAATAGATGGGAAGGAAATAATGTTGGGATTACATATTTTCTATAGCAAAAAATTATATCATCAATATCATATATAACCAAAAAAATTATCATAATAAAAATTCATAAATTTCGGTGATAAGAAAATTTTGATTCCCTATGTGTAGGCCGGATTCCACCCATAAACAAGAAAGATAACTTTATTTAAAATTTTATGGAATAGATGGTGAATATGGGTGGAATAATTATCATTATATAATTGTACTATATTAATTCCACTAATGATTTTATTTTACGATTAATACCTTAGAATAATATTTGTTAATAGAATAAATAAATAGGATGTTTGTTAGTTAGATGATTTACACTACCATAGCTAGTCTCATTTTGATCATTTATTATGTATTGAAGGAATGAAATTTTAAGAAGAAAATAACATCTAATTAGTTTATATGTATGCCTAAAATATAATTGGGTATGGTTTGGTCAACATAAAAGGCCTAATTTTTTTTAATTAAAGGAAATGACTAGTTCCCTTATATTAGGGAGGAGAGGACAAAAATGATATTTATTAAATGATAAAAATATAATAATTTCATACTCAAACAAAATTCCTAAAGCATTTAGCATAGTTTAATAAGGGAACAGATAATGGTAACATAATTTTATATAATAGGATTTATATACGTTAAATTATAAAAACACCCTTATCTCTTCATTAATCACCCCATGTAATCTCTTTTTCACCTTAAACATGGTATTTTTTTAGTTTTTACTTTTCATTATGACCATAAATTAAGTTGAAATTATTAAAAAATTCCTTTATTGTAATTAAAAATATTCGATAATATTTATCAAATTCAACTCATATAATTTTTGGAATTTAATTTATAGAGACATCCTCAAAATGAAATAAAAATGAGTTTTATATAATTTTTTTTCCCTAAATATAGTTTTTCTATAACAATGAAAAAAAATTCATTCTAATGTATGAAATTGAATTATTCATAATATATATTAACTAATATTAAATATATTAAATTATAAAATAAAATTGAAAACTTTAATTTTATTAAATTTAAAAAAATATTTCAATAAATATTTTCATATTACAATATTTATCCGAAAATATATATTTTCGAAAAAATATCATTAAATGACACTATAATAATTTTAAAATGATGTTTTCAAAATTGTTAGTAATTTTTTCTAATAAACTAAAAAAAATAAAACAAATAAATTATATTATTTTCTCTATAAAATAGAGAAAAAAATATTATGGACAAATATATGTTATTAATGAATATAATGACTTCCTAAAAATTGAATAATTTTGTAACAGTGTACTTTATTTACCAAAAAATATTTTAAATAATTTTAAAAATGAGTATATTCGTAATAAATATTATAATTTCACAACTGTGTTATAATATTTGCACAATTATGGTCCATTTATACTTATGAGTGTGTGTATCGAATGTTATTATAGAAATTAAATTTATTTGATGAGAAAAAATATTGTAAAAGTATTTGGGTGTTATAAAAGGAGTAAAGGAATAATGTGATTTTTTTATGAAACTATTGGAAGAGACCTGATGTTATGAAATTTTTTCATCATGTCTAGTCGACTAAGGAATTTCTTGGTTGAGGATTTGGTAATAGAAAAATCGACTAGACAAAGGTGAAATAGTTTGAGTAAATCAAACTAAGGAAAACTTAATTTTAGATCATAAAATGAAATCAAACTAGACTGAGACTAGTTGGACAATAAGTAGATGTATTTGAAATTTTGAAACAATAGAGTGTTTCCATAATTTTTCATAGAGGTGAGCATCCATGTTTTAATATTTCATTGGTTTTGAATATTAAGAAGATATTGTAACTAGTGATAGGTAGTATAAATTATTTTTAGGGGGAAGATAGAGAATGATGTGAGCTGGGTTACTTGTATTCAGTTAATTATCTTGTTAAAATTCATGGAACTATGTTATTTAACAGAGTAATGAATAAGTGCCCAAATTGGGGATGAAACATGATAAGACTTGTTTATGTAGATTTATTTAAAAATTCATTATTTTAGGGAGCGAGTTTTATAAAGTTGAGAGGATCAATGATTTAACATGTTAAAGAGGTGAAATTTCTGAGAAATTACATTATAAGATATTACAACACATTCAACATCCCCTATTCTTAGTTTTCAATATATTTCTTACAATATCATTTATATATATATATATCTTACCTCCTCCAAATCTATTTTTTATAGTTTCTAATAGCCACTTTTACGGGAATGTGGTAATCGTACATCACAAGATTCAAAAGAATCCATAATAATACAAAGATACCCCAAATTCCAAAATCAAGAGAAAAACATCACGTCCCACTACTTCATAACCAAAGCATCACTCCATGAACATCAAATTGAAATTTCAATGTCATAAAACTACTATCATACTGCGTGTCAGCCGCTTCATTATGGGTTGAACCAAGATCCACCTAGAGTCGCATAATTCACCCACCTGCCTCAATTTGAGATTACAGAAATACAACATCCAATCAGATTGATTGTCACATCTTTTCGGAACCCCTTGTTCCATTGATTCTATTGTCGTCACTGGAGTATTCTTCACCTTCATCTCCATCCACCATCGGAAGTCACATCTTCATGTCACTGGCTAGGCTACGTCATTTTCTGCACGTTAACACACCACCACCAATGACTTTAACCTTCATGCATCTTCACTGCCCGCCACTCTGAACTAAAAACCTACACATTTATGTCAATATTGAGAAATATATAAAAAAAATAGTTCCAACAAAACATGGATAATTTTTTTAATAATCAACTACCACCATTCAATGAATATTACCCAAGATTGAATCAATATATTTATAAATATTATAACATGAAATGTTGATCATTCATACATCAACTGACTATCGTTTCATACTAATAAAATTATTATTCAGTTCAATTAAAACTATATGAATCCATTTATTCCACTAAAACATGAATGGAATACGTTGAGGGGAGACGTGTATTGGTACCACCATAGAGAAAACCTTCTCTAACTGGTTGGAAAGTTATGATTCTCAACCTAAATTTTTGAATCCCAATTTCCTAATTTTCTTCTATTGGAGATATCTATAATATCGCCTCACACAATTTGCAGTTAAATGAATCCCCATGATGGTTACATTAAAGTAACAAGAGGTCCAAAAAAATTTAGATTTATAAAATCTATAGAGGATTTTTTTTAATTCCTTTACAATTGAAAATATATGTATTCCTATAATTGGGAATAAATTAAATATAATTTACATTAATATTTTCCTTAAATGCAATAAACATCCCTTATTTACCTCTCATGTAGAAAATAATGTTTAAATGAAAGAGTTTTAAACTATATCTATCGAGGAAAAGGCATGATCTACGTCTTGGTCGTGGAACTTCTGTAATAGAAGATACATTATCTGGGTATATGAAATCTAAGAAATTAGTTTTATATGTTGGTAATCACATTGAAATACTTTTGTGGATCCATATAATTTGAATAGATAACATATTTGATGTAATATGTTATTCTATTATTGATAGATGTAGTAAATGCAATATATTTTTTCATTTTTTCATTCAATTTCACCGTAAAAATTATTTATTAATTTAATGTTATAATGTTTTGGGATAATGTAGTATGTCAATGAATTTTTTGAATGTTTATTCAAATCGAAACAAATAATAAATTTAGTATATTTATTTTTTCGAAATATTTAATATAATTAATAGAAATTGAATAACACTTGTTTTTTTTATAAAACATCTATTGGAAAAATCAACAATAGTAAATGTTAGTCCTTCTACATTAAGTATTTTAAATTTTTAAAATTCAATTTATGAATGTATTTCACTCAATATGTATGATTTATTAAAAGTATAAAACTAAAAAATTAGAAAAGGATTTCACCCTAAAAAATTCATTTTATTGAGGACTTGAGATGTGTAACAATACATCCCCATTCCACTAATAATAAATTATAAGATATGAATCATCTAGAATCATATATTATTTTAAATTTATTTCCACATAATAAAAATGTGTATAGGATACGATATATGTATGATTCATACATACCAAAAAATACGACTCCACTTGTATCTCCAAAAAATGGATGACTGTGTTTGGTGATATGTATTATTAAATTTTGAAATTTCTAATTCTATCATAACATTCATTCTACCTTAGTATTGATTCATTGTGACGTCATAGTAAATATTCTAGTAAAGTCGAGGAATATATATGAGTCATCTAAACCCTTATCCAAGTGTCATATAGATGATGTGGAGTAAACATGAAATAGTTTGGTAATGTGTAACGTTCAGTAATTGACATGTAAAATTATAATTATGAATACATAATAGTAAAACCCAATGATCCATGAAATGAAGAAAAGTAAATACTTTTTCACTATGGGGAAAATTATCCCATGAATAATTATTGATCCCCCCAAGGATATATAAAAATAATACCCCTAGATTTAATGGTTACATCCTTTCCAAAAATTGAAACTAATGAAGACCACAAATTAGAAAATAAAACCACCATTCGTTGAGGATTTTTAGTTTTTCAGTAGAAATATATTTTTATCTATGAAAATTAAATATATAATAACATTTTTTTCATGATGTTTATCACTCTAAATATATATAAATTATATCATATATGTAATATTCCATAAAATATAGAAGTATTTCCAAGGGTAATGATGATAATATAACAGATAATAACCACACCATTGCTAAGAACCTTTAGTTCTATATCATATATTAAATTTTTTGAATATGTAATGGTATAAATATCATTACTATTAATAAATATAAGTACTTATAATATCTTTTTTGATCGATATGAAGGGAAAATATCTTAAAATTTGGAAACAATAAAGCCCCCCTTATTAACTATTAACTAACGAACGGAATGATGTAGTCAATGAAATATATTTGAAGGAAACATGGAATATCCAAGAGTATATTAACAATTAAAAGAGGAAACAATTTCATTGAGGTTAAAGGAAATTGAAGAAAAAATTGAAAATATTAACTAATTGAAGAGGAGGCTTGAGGATCAGAGGATCAATTTTCCGAATTTAATCAATATATTCATTGACTCCATTATAATTATATATCTATTTTTTTATTATAAATTTCATCTTTATGGTAGGGGTATACACATCATGGAAATTGGAGAATAGGAAAATTATCCTTTGTAAATCATTTGGACTAGTACTCTAATGAATAAATGTCCATTTTTAGTAAATGGATTTCTATATTTAGTAGTCCAACTGATTTTTGAGTAGTATTTTCTACAAAAAATTCTTATAATTTTATTACGATCATATTAGAAAATGATATTTATTCCTATATTCCTAAAATCTGATAATCTATGGAATGTATTAGGAAAAGTGGTGAGTATCTAGTTATCATTGATATGATTGTGATCATTTAAAAGTATCCTAGAAAATCATTGGACAAAATTTACCATTTTAGGATTTTCCTACGTAAGTTGTGATTGGATTTTTTTAGGTGGCCTTTGATATATTTCAACACTCATAGGATATAGGGGTGAACATAAATAATTTATTTATGGATTAAAGATCAATAATTTTGTCAATGTTGGGTGAATAATGAAGTAATTTTGGATTATTTTATTCAACTCTATGAAAGAGAAGAGTGAAATATTCGAAATATAGAGATATCATTAAAACTGTTAATCCACCACTTGAGCCAAGAAAATATCATATTGTGTTGGTAAATATACTTATATAAACAACTTTTAAGTCCTCTTAAACCTAAATTAACAAAAAACTTCTCCATTTTATGAATTATGAAAATTAAAGTTCTATATACCTCCAGAGATACAAAAAATGGTTTTCATTATATTATATATACCCTAACAATTTTTTAAATATATTTATTCACTCAAATTAATGTTATAAAAAATAATAGAACCATTTCTGGGTAGGGTGTTTCAAAATTCCTAATATTTAAATTTAGTGAATAACTCTAATTATGTCAAACGTTTATCTATTGATCCAAATATTATGAGAAAATTCAATAAAAATAATGGAAGTTTTATATTAAAAATTATTTTTTAAGACATTAGAAGATCATAAAAATAAGAAAAATCTCAAGGTTCATTATAAAAATGAAAACATATTAGGGGACTCTAGAATAAATTTAAGTGATTTTTAAACACCCCACCATATACATCAAAATAACTAGATTTTAATTTATTGTTTAAAATATTTCATTGAACTAAATGAAATATTGATCAACTTAATACAATGAATTCATGTACAATCAACTGGAGAACCAAATAAACACATCAAAATATTAAATATTTTATGGTCAACAATCAATTCTATAGGAGTATTAGAAGTTAATAACAATGGGTGAGACATTCATATCACTTTAGGAGGAGTATCTAGCGTTTTGTTTCATAGAATACATCCTTTAAAGTTCAATGAGTAGAATAAACTATATAGGGGTTTCTTCTAATTTATTTTCCCCATTATATCAATTATATTTATCAGTATGTATATCAATTATATTAGGATAACATTCTGATATAATATGTATGATTATTGGGAATTTTTAAAGACAATTTGTCCTTTATTTCCTCATAAAGTCATTAAGGTGGATGATTTTCTGATAATATTATATGCAGGAATTCTTTGTAGTGAAGAAAATTGTTTCATCTTCCCGGAGATCACTGATTGAAATCTTTGAAATAGAATCCAAATGTTAAATTAGACGACCTATCAAAATTCACAACATTTTGTTAAAAGATGAACTATAACATGAGGTATGCATGTCTAAATTTCTAATGAATCGCCAATTATACTATCTAATATTAAGGAACTAACAATTTTATTTTGGAAAATCGATCATAGTTTAATAAATTAGAAACAAGTAAAAATAATTCTATTGGGACAATGTTCTTCTCATAAAAAAATATTTTGATTATTGTGTGGAACTAAAAGTAAAAGCATTCTATAAATATTCCTATTATCAATTGAATTTTATTCAACCAAATTTAGGATATAGAATCCCTTCCCAAATGAAATATGGATTTTGAAACCAAAATATTCTTCTCAAAATATACTTGTAGTTACAATATCAAAAACCACACTATTTTTGAAACATATTTGGAATCCCATAAATGAAAATCATTCCAACCACAACCATAAAAATAATATTAAACCATTGATAAATACTCATCCAATTTATAACCACCTATTTAGAATAAAAATTGTTTTAATGTTGGGGTTTTGAGAGATGAGGTAATAGAATTGAGGAAAATGGTATAAAATTTTATTGTTATATTCAAAAAAACATCGGATAAATTCCATCCCAAATAGTTATAAATACCAAATTTAATGTGATCCTTGTAGTAACACGAGGGAGTATCGAGAGTCATTATAATTCTAAATCATCTTCTCTGTAAAGCCATCCATATCCATAGGATTTAGAGACTTTTGATGTTAGAAAATTGGAATAGAGGAATGAAGATGGTAAAATAATTAAAGAAACACCTATATAGGAATAAATGTGGATAAAATTAGGATTTAACCATACCACTTCCATATTGAATGGTTCAATCAAGGAACATAATATTTGGATAAATAATAATACAAGGGAAATATTTTTGAAATTTATAAATCTATATTCCACTAATTGAATCACATTTGAAATTAAAAAATGTGAATTCAAAAAAAATGTGAATTCAAGTTAAAAAATATTAAATTCTTGGATATTGTTTTATCCATGGTCTCACAAAAATAAACAATACTAAGATCCATGTATACTTTTTTTCCCTTGTAAAATTATATTGATGTCTATTAAAGATATATTGTATGATATTGAAGATTCTATTAATTTAATTTCATTTTATATATAAACGTTTTTGTATATGGTTGAAATCATAACCATAAAATTTTTTTTTGATGGGAAAAAAAGAATAAGTACATTCATTGATGGCTTACTGGAATATTTTCTGGTAATATTACATGATTTGTTTTCCTGAGTTGATTTTTATGTGATAAACCAGGATGTCAAAATGACATGAACTCAGTCACCAATCATAATGGGAATAAACATCATAAAAATAGATTATGAAAACAATAATGTCATTCAAGGAACATGTAAATTGTATTTTGTTTAGAATATCATCTTCATAAATAATTTTTATTCTATGAAGTTCCCATAATAAGAGAATTTAATATTTGGAGTGTTATTATCTAGAAAAATAGATTTCTATGATGAAGATTTTTTGTAAAAATATATTACATGTTTTTTAAATTATTTTTAAACAGAATATTCTATGTTAAAAGTTCATATTTAACTTAATAACCAAGTTAAATAATTTTTGTATGAGGTGTATTTTCATAGTTAAATATTTTTTATTATTTTTTCAATATTGAGGGTGATGAAATTTCAACTTCTATGTATGAATCCAGTAGTACAAATTTTTGTAGATATATATGATTTATTAATTTGTGAATCTCCTAAAATTACTGTTAAAATAATTACCACCATATTTAATATATTTATTTCTTATTGAAGTTAATAAGATCCTAGTGATAATTTATAGAAACACATCTCATGACTATAAACAAAACAAAATTTAATAAAAAATGTGAATGAAATAGGATATAGTTTATGGAAATATCCTAACAATTAACTAAATTATCAATATGAAATTTTCTTTTCTTACTTGAGATAGAAAAATTGTTAGAAAACACTATAAAATATGAACCAAACAATGATTGTGTTATCTTAGAAAATGAATATGTGTTTGTTATTAGAATGTATAATATATGACATTATTAAAACAAAATGGAAAAATCAAGTTCATATAATTAGAAATTAAACCTAACCAATAATATTAACGGATATTTAAAATTAACTTATTCTAATGAGAGTCTTGAATAGTTGAAGGTTTTGCAAAAAGCTGATGAAAAATAGGTTATTAGAGAAGATAATTTTATTATTCTATTTTTTAACCAAATAATTGGAATATTACAAAGGAAATCACATTAATAATTTAAAAAATGGATTTTTAGGATTCGAATTGTTTCACATTTCACCTATGGGATGTGAAATTAATATTTCACATATATTTATAGAAAAATTACATGTAGTGTAATAATACATGTGATATAAAAATAATCAATTCCATTTTGAATATAAAGGTAAGAATATTCTATGATCTTATAGAATACTTTATTGAGGTATTCCTTTATGAAGTATCTTTTTTTTGGAAATTATTTAAATCAGTTCTTGTAAAATTTAAGAAATATCAGAAAAATTTCAATAATGAAAGCCATGTTTTAAATGTTTAAAGGCAATATTTTCTTGTGGAATGGGTCATTTTACATAAACATGAACTTTCACAACATAGTATTCATATTTATATATCTAAATTTGGAATTATTAACCCATTTATTTATCTAAAATGTGTATAAAATCATAAATATTTTCGAGGGAATACAATATTATATATAATATTTAATTAATATTTTAATAATATTATTCTTTAACTATACATATCTTTTAAAAAAGAAGGTGAACTCACCTAGGGAGAATATAAAATTTTATTCTTTGAAGAGTTGAAGTGCAATAATCCCACACCTCCAATCATGCATCCATCTAAGTGGGACCACCCTTTTTTAATACATTGGTTTTATTAAAACTTAACTAGTGGAGGAATTTTTTCATAGATAATAAAAGTGAGAAATTATCTTATTTCATATTCTATAATAACATTGTATTCACCCCCCAACCATTATACCACCACTGAATAGGATATTTTAGATTTTTGTTATATTGACGTAGATAATAATTTATTGGTAATAAGTTATCTATTCTGCCTTATCATACATCTCTTTAGTACAATATGAAGAAGATAAAAGTAAATATAAAGACAATAAAATATATCCTACTTTTATTTAAATTTAGAGATATAATATAATATTGGATCTATGAAATGAGTGGAATACAAGGTGATTATACTGACCCATATAACCAACATTAGAATATTATATATGATCCATTGAATAAGTCAATTTTAGGAGAAAACATTCATTGTATTCATTGATTTATATCATGGTATAATGATATGGTAATCATTCATATCATGTATCGTATACCCATTCACATGAAACATAAATAAATTGAGAATATCATATATGAATTGATGTTTTCTGTTTTGGATGAATGATATCCTTGAAAAAAATTTGATTAACATCAGGTTAATAGATGTTTTCTAAAAAACTTATGTACGATCTATCCATTAATTTTATTATACATTTTTCTATAGATTCCACATTTGATCTACAAGAAATGGTATGAATTATATATAATCATGAAAATAATGGACCAAATTGTTTAAGGATTATAATGAATTTTATAAGAAATTTTATCATTCTAAATTCTATGGTCCCATCCACAAGATTAAATAAATTTAATTAAAACCACTAATAATTGCTAAAAACTTTAATGTATAGAGAATATAACTCATGGGACACATTCCCATGTCATTTAGATATTATTATTTATTTTTATTTAAAAATTATGTTTCAAAAGAAGTGGAATATTATCCAAGTATGAATAATTACTCAAGAGTTTTTTTGTTATTTCCTCAGGAATAATATCCTTCCAAAATTTAGAGTACAATAAGAAATAATCAATGACAGAGGAATATAGTTTTACAAAGGCATATGAATGAATTAATTAAGAAATATTAAGTACCTCAAAATGAATTAAAATAATGTGGAATTTTTTTTGGAAAATCAATAATTCAAAATTGAAAAATCAATAATTATTGGAAAATAAATGGAAATTCTATAATTCAAAATTGAAAAATTGATGGAAAAGGGGGAAAATTAAAACTAATCATTCTGGATTGGGGAAATCCTTTTGGGTGAAAACATTTGGTTTTATAAAGAAACTTTTAAAACTCCAAATTTAATGATGGATATGAGAACCCAATCCCAGTAAACTTCATTCTAGATGGGATTTATTTTTACTAATATATACCCATTTTTCTATGTGAATGTAATAAAATAAGTACAAGTGAACACAATTAATTTTCTATAGGCACGTGTTGTTTATGTATTTTAGGAATCTTTTACAAACCCAAAATGAGTAGCTCACAGTACTCCAAACCATTAACCAATAAGACCATTAAATTTATCTTTTCTAAAAAATTATTTAATATATTATATTATAACATATAAATCTTATAGTACCCAACCACTTTTCCATATTATCCTTTTATAGTTATATAAATTTTTTTGATTCATTTGTAATACACACAAAAACCTATAACAAATAAATCATGTCTTCAACAGTAAATAAAATTATAAAAAATTTATATAGTTCACAAAATAAATTAAGTATATTATATACCCAAAAAAATCTACATTCAGAAATTATATTTTATAATAATATGATAAAAACAATCCCAATATTACGAATAAAATACTCAATTTTTTAAAATGAAAATGTATGTCCTTTTAACATAGAAACTATTTTAAATCTACATTTTGGAACATTAATATATTTTATATGTCAAAATAATCGTCATATTTTAACTTATAATCTCAAATGTTTCTTATGTTGAATTTTTTGTAGTTTTATATCAAGTTTCTTTTTAATGAACAATGAAGAATACTTAATTTTAATTCAAAATTACTTTTTTATCTGATTTATTTAGAAGGATAAATTATATTTTTAAATGGATTTAATGTTTCATTATATTATTATCTTATCAATTCATATAATTTAGGTCATTTTAGTTAATATATATTTTTAAAATGGGCATAAAATCATAGTAAACGTTTGGACATTTTTATTATAAAAACATGCAATGTCATCCAAACTATGGGATTGAATTTATATTAATATTTTCCAATTATATGCTTTCTATTTAGGAAAATTGATTCCTTATATCAAAATAGAATAATTTATAAAGTCTAATAATTTCATATAATTTTTTAACAAATATATTACTAAAAGGAATAAAAATAAATTACAACGATTAAGGTGAAATATGTCTGACAAAGGCCTAAACCTTAAACTCAAGGAACCAAATGACCTAAACCCTTGTAAAAAATCCACTGGATTCACAAAATTTGGACCTATAGTCCATTTTATATATTTCTATTAAATATTGGATACAAATTCAATGAAAAAAACTTTGCTGGAATTTAATTTCTCAATATTTACAATTATACCACACATCCTCCACTACAAAAAGGCACTCAAGCCCCCCCATATCTGCAAACCGTTAAAGACACTTTTTCTTGATCAATATCTTCCAAAATAACTCCTTATAATACCTCACATAATCCTAGTAGCCTCCCATTATGATAAATCCTTCTAAGGAAAGTCAAGACCCTTCCCCCAGGGCATATGTCGCAACTTTTCCAATCCCTCCTCCAAATGGTCAGGAGATGCCAAAAAGCTCCAAAGGCATTATCCAAAAAATGGGGGGAATTTTACATGTACCTATACACACACACACACACAACTCCTAAGAAAAGGTATTAGAAGTTAAATGATGAGGAAATCATACATGAAATACATTATATAAAACACAACCATTGTACAAAGGAAATTAATGTACATCATGGAATCACATGGATATATACAAGCCCACTAAAAGAAAAAACAAAACAAAATTAAAACACCAAGTCCTAGATGCTCGTCCGCTGGGAAGCCCACATAAAGGGTAGTTGAAGGGTAGCTTCCTAACACTGCTTATGGACACTGTGTCCTTCAAATATCACTAAACACCACCTAGTCTAGGTCCTACATGGACTCTATCAAAGTGGAATTCATCTTCAAAAGACACAACATGTGTGGGAAAATGTAGTGTATGGTTGAGTGAAATGATACTCCATAGGGGACCGTCAACGGAAAAAGGTAAATCAAAAGAGAAAACCCCCAATGGAATTCACGGTCATCTCAACTCGAGTATATTCCCATACATATACAATTAACATCCAAATATACTAATCTCATCCACTAAGAAAATATGTGTTCTCAACGACACATCCAAATTTTGGATTCTCATAGAAGGATCATGTTATATAACCCAAACCAGGAGATCACACTCTATGAGCTCATCCACCCCATATGGAATCTTTTAGAGAGATTCACTCATTCAGGTAAAATCCCACCATTCCAAATGGAATGTCTAATAGAATGAGCTCCATTGGGAACATTTTACGATGTCCAACTCGAGTGTTTGACACTAGAGGTTTAGTCGTCACAGCCATGTGCCCTATGTAAGTCTAAAGAAAATCATGTGAAGAGGCTTTCCCCTCACTAGTGTGCTTGGTTTAGGGAGAACTACTATACACTAACATGTGATACCTTAGTCACTATTATAAGGAGTGTCCCATGCATTGGTCTGTTGAGGGAGTAAAAGCTTATATCTACGTATCATTAGCATCAAGTGGAGGGGGTTGCTCCTTGCAGATCAGTCCTACATTCGGGGGAGTTCCAATACCTATAGAGGACCCACTCCCCATCGCTAATCGATGAGGGGGGATTATGACTCCATAATTGAGGACTCTCTCACCAGTTATTATCGGGTAGTACTACTCTTATAGGTCCCACACCCAAAATCTGTAGGTGGTGAAACATCGTATATCGAGGACATGCACCCAACCTAGTAGGGGACTACCACTTAGTGACTAGAAGACATGGACCCTTGTAATATAGTGTAGTAGAGACTATATCAGAGTGTTCCCCCTTGGGGACCCACACCCTAGTATGTAAGAGGAGAACCGATCTTCTGCTAGAGTACCCACTCCCCACCACGGCAGGGGAGTATAAACTCCGTCGTAACACATTGTAAAGAATACCTGCACCCTGGAACCGAAGGGGAGTAAAAACTCTTCCAATAGATGACCATATCCCTTCCTGGTAATGAAGTATCAGCTCTATACATGTTAGATATGAAGGACCCACTCCCTTGCCCAATAGTGGTATACCGAATCTAAGGATAGAGGGCCAGCTCGCTGGCATGGTAGGGGAGTACCAACTACTCCTTTACAAATTCCTATGAGAACACACTACCTAATCCAACATAGGAGAAATGTTGTCTCTAGAAACCTCTCAAAAGAAAAAATAACCCACACTTATATCATGGTAAGTCCCATTTCTACTAATGTATCGGGATAAGGGGAACCAACACATTAATTCATAATGGGAGTAAAAATCATAACAAATCATAATAAAAATAAACCTGATTCTTCAAAAAGTCTACTCTAACTAGTATAGACTACTCTTCAAACACAATAGGTTATCCTCAATCTTTCTAAAACAAAATCATAAAGTATCTCAAATAGATAGTATCATCCCAAATGTGCCAAAACCACAAATAGATTGTCAAATGGAAGGTCCTTTTAGATGTTACGATAATTTTAGAAAAATAGGGGCTAGTTTGGTCCGGGCATGAGCCGAACTAGTCGGACTAACCCAACCTGAGTCTGACCCTACCAAATAGGCACGACCTAGTCTACTATGCCACAGGTCTGGCCGGAACATCCTAGATGATTTTGGCATACTTGTTGCAACCCGTCCAACTGTTGAGTGGGCCTTCATGTCCGGACCTGTCGTAGTTATTCTGCATCCATTATTCCCTAGGTGATGTCAGATAGTTCCATCATCTTATTCATATAGACTTCATAGTGGACCAGGTTTTTCAACACGTCATGTGGCTTCTTGTCGGTCTATATCACACTACGATTGGAGTTGTGGTGTCTCCATGGGGTAGTCTCATAGCTACCAGCATCAGCCCCACAGGGTAACATGGCCGGCACTGAATGGCTACCGGGTCATATGTTTGTGTCTTTCAGCAATGATATCGGTCAACGATGCAACCACCTCTACATTGGACAACTTCCAGACATGGATTTTGGTGCTTCTGCGGCTCTCCACCCATTTTTCCTGGAATATGGACACTATCGGCACCACATTTAGCACCAGTGTGCTGGCATAAATATCTGTGGAACGTCGAAAATTCTATGGATTTTTATTCTTCGACCCATTGGGTACTCAGGAACCCACTAGTGGAGTTCATCACTCCTGGGGGCACAAACCTCCTTTTCGACCCCTTCCATCCGAAATTACCTAAATTGACCGTATCTAACACGCCACTTTATCCCACCTGTTATCCTCATCGTTTCACCACACTCTTTCCATCTCCTTCCATGATACAAGATGTCAAATCATTGCACCAAAACATGATCATTTGACTATATTATGATTATATCACAAAAAGAATGAAATAAGTTTGGGAATAAGAAGGAAGAATCAAGAAGAAACAAATTAGGGAACAATCTTTAGTCCTTGATCCATACGGCCTTATTACTCTCCCATTAGAAAGATCCATATTGGAACCAATATCATCTCTAAAGACCGATCGAAATATGGGACAACCTGTTCGTGGGTTGATCCATGTTCATTTTTTAAATCCATAAATGAGAAAGATACAACGTAAAATTAAAAACACAAGCCTCGAAATGTTCTTTCCCTCACGAATAACATTTCCACGATGTTGTCATCCATCCATGTTTTATCTGAATCTTGTTTTTTGATTCGCTGATATATCATCATTGGCAATTTTCATTTGTCATTCGTGAATGGTGATCCTCTAGATACACAAAAATTTTCCCTCAACCTCGTCAATGATTGATTGCTGTCAAACCATTATGGGGTGTTAACCACCTTCCTTTCACTATGCCAACATGGCGTCATTACATGGTTTGATTAAGGAAACATTATTTCAAATATGTTCAGTTGTAAATCCATTATGCTGCAACTCTATTGAATTCAAACAGAAATATGAAAAATCATGTTTATTTCATTGAATTTTTTCCTCAATGATCTCAAAAATAACATTTCCAATTTACCTATGTAGGTCGATGATAATTACATTCTAGGTAAATTCTACCATTCCCTGTTCAACAATGCATTTATATTTTTTATCCAAGAAGCGGTTCAAAAATAAAAAACCCCGATCTCACATTCAATAAATTATCATTAAAAAATTTTGAAAATCCATTCCCACCACTACGGGTCTTGGAATTACATTTTGTCTCAAATATTAGTCCCGTAAAAATCATATTTTAATTTCAAAAAATATATTCCATGGAATTCATGTATATTACATTATCTCCATCTTATATCTTTTCATCCTCGAAAAGAAAAAGCATGTAGTCAAGGTAAGAAAACTGAGTTCAGTAAGGGTCTCTGTGCTGCTTACTTGCATGCACCTTGAGGAACCACCAAGCTCAACAAATTCAATTTCCATCTTCTTCTAGGTTAACATCATGCAACAATAAGCACATGTATATTTAACTGCGATAATTGGGAAAAGAACTAAACCCATCAAACCATTTGTAGTCGTTGGGTCTAAAGGTTCACCTCCATCCAAACCTGATATAGATAAAAACATAAACACACTGTTTACAATCAACCCTAGATGAACTATGCTAAATCATCCACAAGCGTTAAACGTTCAAGGATTTTCAAAACACGTATTGGTATTTAAAAATGAAATAGGGTTGCGCACGGGTGAACATTGGGTCTTGCTAGGCCCTCTGTCTACATCCACCAATATCCACACAACATGACAAAAAAGGAACTCCTCTACACACACTAGTTGTATCCTAACTGAGTATGGATGGTATGTAACCATTCCATACCACGGAAGCATCATGAGGTCTAACTCTGTAACCATTGAACAATTCCAAGCATCGCTCTTCTTGATAGCCCACCCTATGTTTCTTGAGTATTTTCCCTTTCACTAGAAGGAAAACCTATTTTCACTATCACGGACACAACACAACCTTTTTCTAATATCATCAAACCATGTATGAACAGTAGTATTACTTACCCAAGAAGTCTTCATAAGAGCTCAACAGCATGACTAAGATATCCCAACTATAACACTCACCTCCAAGAGTTAGTACACACTATCATTTCCATTATGTGATCAATGGGTCTCCTCCAGTAGGATTTTCTATGTGTGAGGTTCAAGTCCATGGTCCAATCGAAACTATGAAGACTCAAACAATACTCATGAAAAAATGAGGATGGCTAGTACTTTTGTTTATTTAAAATGACATTCAAAAGAAAAGGCATAGATCGTTCCTTGAATTCCTCTAGGATCTTCTTGGTTATAAACCAAGATCACATGTAATATTCTTCATCCATGTCCTCTAACATCCTATGCCTAGAGTGGACCACCTGGGGGTGGTGGTGGAAATGCTGCAAACTACTGGACACCTCCTACTACTCGTCCAACTCCTCTACCTTTCCTACCATCTTGTGGAACTTCTTGCTCTAGTCATGGTCTCTACCATCAAGGATCGTCAGCCGACTCCCCCTCAATGGCATGAATGGTCATAAAATCTCTATCATGATGCCCCAGACCCTTTCTTGTGTAACACAACCACTCCTCCAGCTGATATGCTCCTCGGCATTGCTCTATCTCTATATACCCTCATGTCAATGTTTGGCCATGAGTATAACTCCCATGTCACGATCTTTTCTCTTTTTGCGTTCTAGCCCAAGAAGATACATATTCCTCATGACCTTTACTATAGGTCACATCTATCTACTCCTCGTCCTGGTAGATCTCAAATAGCAGGTCTTGCTCTATCTCCCCAGCATACATTGGAATTCATTGGGGTATCATTTAAACTTTAATCTACCTGCGTAGTCCATGGTCAATGGTATGGTCTCTATAGTTCGGGTCCTGAACCATTTTTGTAGTATATGGATAATGATCTATGACTCTCACCAAGAACACTGAAGCAATCATACTACCCTTTCGTAGATGCAGCAGCTCATGTAGATGCACAAAGTGTAATGTGTTTTGAAAGATATCCTCCCTGATGAGGCAGTCAAATTCAATCTAGGGGAGGGTCACCACATTGTGCATCTGGATCATCAAGTTCCACCATCTCCCCACCAAACCCTGATGAAGGCTCATGACTAAGATCACCATTTGGTCGAGGGGAATCCTCACTCAGCAGAAGACTCGCATAACCACCTAAATCAAATCCTTAGATATCTGAGAATCTACATTGCCTCAAAACTAGGTAATTTTATGCCTCTAGAACTCTTGTAGCACACTCATCCTACACACATCCTCCACTGATAGCACTATTAGAAACTACTAATGGATGGGTGGTTGCATCACTCGTGCATTAATATGAGGTAACACCGTTGAATTAGATCCACGTACTGAAGCCTCCACATGGGGTGGATCATCCTTATAATCACATTATAGAATCCAATCTAGCTATCGTCATGGTGGAATCTAGAAAGATATAATTATGATCCATGATTAAATATTATATCTCAAGATATGAATCAAGAAATACATTGAATGAACAATCATTCTTACATTATGGATCACCATTTATCTTCTCGGAACTAGTGTTTCCATGTACCAAGTCGGAAAATTCGTGTTGAGACTCATGGTGTTTGTATATGTTGGCATTCGAACAAACTATTTCTGTAACATTTCCTAGGGTGAAAATCCTCATGTTGAGGATGCACTGAACTATTTCCCCACATTCCCACTTTACAACGGCGGGTGGAATCCATCGCTTATTCAGATATGTTTTCTCTTTGATCAAAATGGGATGATAGGATGCCAGTTTCTCCTTCTATGGATTCCTCCTTTGATGTTTTTACTTAGCCCAAGTCTCCCTCATATACTTAAGACATTGTTCTTGAATCTCTTCCTAGTTCATTTTCTTCATAGATGCTGGTTAGTTATTCTACATCATTGAGGACATTCCAAGGGGTCCAGCTCAGTCCACAACCTTCGTTCGGGGGTGTAGTCAAGTAAGACATCATTGCCATGTCTTCACACTAGAACATTGGAGATTTTGGATTTCTTCCCCTTATGATTGGTCTTATAGAGGGTGTGGAAGCATGAGGAATCCCACATCTAATTTGGGGAATTATATACCATAAGCATGTCTTTGAGGATTTCTTCAGCTTCCCATATTTAACATAGGGTTTGACGTGTGTTTAACATCTAGAGGAGGCAGATCAGACTTCTTTGAACACTAAAGAGGGGGGAGAAGATGGGTGTTACCCCTGGAGGGATTGATAATGATGGGGCTAACATGTGGCTTTTTTACCCGGTTTCTTCTATGAGCAACGAGAAAGTGGGTGACTTGATCTCACCAGGATGTGGAAGACTAGGTAAGAATAAGGATATATGTGGATTGTTGAGATTGGATGGTGAGTGAAATGGATATGATGTGAGGTTGATAGTTATGTTGGGCTTCATCCTCTCAGAGACTTCCTATGTATCCCCATGGTAGGGAATCAATGTACCCATAGTTCGTTGGGGTGATGGGACACCTAATGAGGTGACCTGTATGAATGGGACCTGGAGGAAGTAAAACCTCCGAGATGGGGAAAGACCATCCCGAAACACATAGTCTTGAGGAAGAGATAATACGATGAGACATATGTGATGGGATTGAACCTTAGGGAGGCTTCCT
This sequence comes from Viscum album, assembly GCA_963277665.1. NCBI lineage: Eukaryota > Viridiplantae > Streptophyta > Magnoliopsida > Santalales > Viscaceae > Viscum > Viscum album. Next base: position 492,236,188 of record OY728122.1, read on the forward strand.
ATGTACATATCCCTGACAAGGATCAAAGTCCACATAGTTCAGGATGTGGGGCTTAGAATCGGGGTGTACACAGAGGAAAAAGACCTGATGATATTCTTGGGATTATGCGTGGTTAGTAGCCCAATGTTGGTCTGATTCTATGGGGGAGGACCAGAGATGTGGGTCCCAATAATTAGGACTGTGATATCTTACTGTAAAATGGGTAACACACATGCTTACAGTCAGTTATGGAAAATAACATCTTACTACTGGTTGGGGTTGACAATGGATTACTGCGGATTGGGGTTCCAACTGCTAACACATGATTGGGGTTCCAATGGCTTACCATTGGATGTGTGATCACAACGGATTACCATCAATTGGGAGACACAACTGATTACCATTGATAGGGTTTGGGTCTTTGGGAGGCTTCATATATACCTTTCCTGGTAGACATGGATAAATCCCACATAGTTCGAATGGGTACAATTTAACATCTTGTGAGACAAAAAAGGGAATATATTTTAACGTCATGTGCGATGAGGGTGAACCAATGTGAAATGGGTGGGACCAGTAGGTTTTGGACTTGAACCTCCTGGAGGCTAGCTACATACATTGCCAAGGAAAGGGTGAAAATCCACAAAGATTGAGTAGGTTTGGTGAACTGAAAAGATGGGGGTCAGAACCATTATATATTTGGTCGGATCCTCGGGAAGGATTACTATGTACGTTTCCTTGGAAATGATCAATGTACATGTGGTGTGGGTAGTTTTGGTGAACTGACATGAAGGGGGTTGGGACAATGAATTTTGGGCTTGAACCTTGTGGAGGTTTCCTATGAACTTTTCCCTAGAAAGGAACAATGTCTACATATTTCAGAAGGATGGATTGATTCTTTTTCTCTAGGGAGGGCATGAAGGATTCCATGGACAACACATAATCTAAGTCCACATGAGTTATGCTCGGTGTGAGAAACAATAGGTAGCAAAGACCTGATGATCACATTGCAAAAGGTGAGTCCATGAGAAGTTCAGTGGGGCTTACACGTGGATAGTGTCCCATAGAGGAAAGAGGGGCTTACATGTGGTTAGTGACCTATGGAGATGGAAAGTGGGACTTACTCCAGGATGGAGGCCCAATGGTAACAAATATCAGAGAGAGTGTTATGTGATAACAAATGTACATGTGACCATCTCTGCTCTTATATTTGGAACCAAAGAAGAAAGGAGGTGTGGGGGGTTCTTCCTCATGCATGAAAGGCTAGGGGCTTACACCAAGATGGTTTCCCATCCCTGTGGACAAACACCACCCCAGAAAGGAGTATCTCAATCCATTTGAAGAATATATCTCTCTTGTGGGGATGAACAGGAGTATCGAATGTTCGAGACAGGGCACCGAATGTATGATTCATGGGTAGAGACCATATTTTAATGTCATGTTCTAAGGACGATGGTGCCTTGAAATTTAATGTGATGTTGCTCAGACGAGGGTTGGTTCACACTGAACCCATAGAACATACAAAACTAGCATGTTTTAACCCTTGGTGAAGGGAAGGTATTGGAAATGCCGTGGAGAGGGGGTGTCTTGGAGTGATCCACATAGGGTCCCATGATAGCATGGATATGTGAAATAGAAATAGTATTTACCATGCATATGTGATGAAGCATGGGTGAAAGAAACAGACACATAGCACATCCCAAGGGACCATAAAGTCAATTCGTATGAACCTATAGGGCCATCCGGAAGAGTGGTGCGTGGCCCATATGTGTTGATCGTGAGAGGGGCTCAGACATGGTTCTCTTAGGTAATGATGGAACATGGAGATCATAAGGATGGTCGCATGCAAGATGGGAAGCTGCGCACAAGATGGGGTGGCTGCGTGTAAACAAGATGGATGCGTGCAAAATTGTCCTCCTGCAAAAGGGATTTTTGTGCAAGAGGGATATTTTGAATGAAAAGGAAATAGAGTAAAAGGAAATGGATGAGGATCATTCCCAAGAGGGACCATCCAAAGGAGGACCCTTGGGAGACCTTTCACCCAAGAAAAAATACCTTGAGTGTATAGTGTTCATCACACAGTCGCAAAAGATGTGTCTTTTGTGTAGAAAGCATCGCTTCATCCTCTATAACTGTCCCAAATGTTTCGAGGTTCAGTTCAATTTATAGCCAAACCCCATGGAGGTGGAATGCACGAGGAGTTTTGTGAAAGTGTGTGTTGGATGTTGAATTGTGCGCAGAAGGGTTTTCGCACCACTAGGTTACTTGCATTAACTCTCTCCCTTTTCCCTCATTCCATAAATGATTTTTAGATGATGATGCCGAAAAAGGGTCCCTTTGACATCGTATTGGGTGTGCATGGGGTTGCACAGCATATGTTGTTGGGAACACCTCCCCAAAATTTTGCATGCTAGTGGCTTTTGAGGTTTCTAGTGGGTCGCCGTAGAAGCATGCCTTTGACGTCGCATTAGGCGTGCAAGGGTTTGTGTTCTAGAGGAACTCTTACATGCATCCCATAATTCATTCGTTCAATTTCCACTCAGGTTTTATAATCTTCTATTCCCATGTCACATGGATTTGTGGATATTTATCATCCCTATCTTGGCCCTATCCAAAATTCGGCGTCAAAAAATTACCTCCTTAGAATCAGAGCTGAAGGGGAACCTGATGGTCAGATTCTGATGGTCACACCAGAATGTAAGGAAGCTCCCGCTCGGTGCCCGAAAAACACTTTCATGTTCTTAGAAAATGAATTTCTCATATATAAATATGTTAATCCCTCCTCCCCCCGGACCCAACATTTTCTTTTCCCTATGAAATTCCCTTTTCTCTTATGCGTGAAAATGCTCCCGATCCGCACGCAAGATTCCAAGGCCAATTTTTTTGCTTTGTACGCATGCCGATCACATGTTCATGACCTACATTTCCTTTGAGATCTTCAATTATAGTGGAATTATTTCCCGCAACCAACTTTTTTGTGCTCTTATTTTCATTCTTTCACGAAAAGCCCTTAGGGTTTCTAAAAGCCTTCCAAAATTAGCATCCCAACAGACCGATGCTTGGAGGGAGGCCACTGCAACTGCATAGAGTACTAAGCTGATAATGAACACCAATATTTTTCATGTGAGGAGGGTTATGTCTAAAAATCATATGATATTTGGAATTCTTACGCAAGCTCAAAAAGATTCTGTTCGGAGTGACAGCCTGCCGTTATAGAACTTCGGCATTCTGGAGGTGGTTCTGATTCCGGGAATCGATATGGATAGACCATGGTCATGGGTGACACGCGAGGAAATCTGCCCATAATTTAATATAACAGATAATGGACATCCATCTAGGTAAATACAGATAACATCCATCTATGTCCTAAATTCAAAAACAAGGATATTTGTAGGGAGTTATAAAGCTCCTGAGGAATCGCCCGCTCTTTACACAAGCATTTTCAGAAACAATATTAATAATGAGATGAAGTGTTGGAAGGAATGGGACATCAGGTCCAAGGGAAACATCCGAATGAAATGGGCATGGGTGCACTGGGTATGCCAAACAAGCGAGGAGTTTGGGTCGGATCTATGGTCTATCATTATTTTTGAAGTTGTCCGGACATCATAATTTCACTTCTACTGGTAGAAGGACCTAGTACTAGAGTTAGTCAGACACTGGTCTCCCAACACCAACACCTTCCACCTCCACCAGAGGGAGGTAGGTATTAGTTTTTGGGACATTCATTGTATTGGGGGAATTCCCTTGAAGGGGTACCAGTATGATGAGTTCTTCCCAATAGGGAATGTCTGGGGGGATAGGACGCACACACCAATCCTAAAATTGCATCTGCTGGAATTAGGCATGGAGAACATGATGATAAAATATGTTATGAAGGGAATATATTATCGGGGATGGTCTTGTCTTTTTCTGACACAAGATTAGGCTTTCAAGATGACTGGTCGAGGGAAGAAATGCCAGAACATGTCTCAGAGGGGAAAGGTGGCATCATTTTGGATGGTCCTAGAGGTAGGAGAGAACCAATCGTGGGGCATCAGGATAAACGAATGTCAAGAACAGAATGTAAGATATGTCGGGTTCCTTATTGCATTATTTATAGTGTGGTTCTTTCCAATAAGGGACACAAGGATGAGGGTTCACCATGAGACACTAGTGATGGTCGTGATCTGGGTGGCGAACTCCATGTTAACATGGGGGTGCCTATGATAGATATGAAGTACTATATTAAAGGGAGTATTTTGAGGCGAAGTAATCCCAGAAGGATATGTGGACCCTTACAAATCATTAATGGCTAGGTTTCAGCCCACTACGGTGGATATTACTTTTTCAAATGCCATTCACCCTCCAGGTGACGGTATGTGGCCATCCCTCATGAACATTTCTGGAATCTGCCCACTGATGCTCAGAGCGGAAGAGATCAAGCTCAGGATTAGCAGCCATATCAATTTTGACATTAACCCATTTTGGGCCCCGATCGGTCAGTTGGTAGATGGCAGACACGGCCCATTGGAGTGAAGGGAATACCTACAGAGCATTATGGGGAGATTTATGGTATCCTAGATTGATGGAAAAATCTTTTTTCCAACTGTATGTGATGAAAAGGCTCTCCATGATGTTCATGTGCATGCAGTGAATGCCAAAGAATGATTATACATAGGTTTGGGAAGAGTAAAATGCTTGCATCCTTTTCCAACTGTGGATTATATTTATGATTATGGGCCTTCGTGAAGTCATCCATCTCCCCCACAGATGTAAGTGTAGGCATGTCAACAGAGTAAGCCGAACACTGGAAAAAAATGTATCTCGAGGTAATTCTTTAGAAATTCATCAAGAAAATCAAGGAGTCTAGTGGAAAGCCCGAAGAGTGAGGATGTTGACAATGTACAATGAGAGAGTAGAGACAGTGAATGGCTTAGGTGGCCAGCATGGCACATGCTGTCACTTCATCGGCATGATCATTGTAAACCGAGAACATGCCTCCACCTTCCGAGGAGGGGTGGTCACATGGGTGACCTCGTGGGATAACTAGTTCTTCCTATGAAGAATCTTTGGAACCTCATAAATCCATCCTTTGATGCTATCTTCAAATCTCTCAGGTGTGCCTATAGAACGTTGCGGTAATCTATGTCCACTAATGATCTGTGACATAGGTTGGTGCAAACCGGGATAGGCCTGCCAAACATAGGGCGCATCCAAGTGGTGGATGGGGTAAATTTTTATCCCTAGCTTACTTACATGGTATCAATGGATATGTACGCGTGCTAGAAAGGGTGATATCAAGAGACTCACCTCCTAGTGAATGTGATGATCGGTCAGGAACATGGACTAGAAAAGATTCCATATGAACATGAGGATATAGAAGAAGAATAAGAGGGAGGGGAAGGGAAGGAAGAAGATGAAGAAGAAGCATAAGAAGTTGAAGAAGTGGAAGTGGTCGAAGATCATGGTGGTTAAGGACCTTTATCAAGAAAAACTAACCAGCGAAGACCCTCTGAGAGTGGTGAAGTTGTAGGATTCGACATATAACTGGCCGAGCAGCTCGAGGTGAGTTTAACCCTTGTCTCTGCTGGCCATTACATTCTCCCGAACCTATGTTATCAAAAAAAAATCATCCTATTTAGGAAAATATGGATGATTTCATCTGTAATTCCTTCCCCACGGGGGGTGAAGATGTGCCCATGGGCACAATAGGACTTCATTAGGAACCTGTCCTTGAAAGCAATAAAGGTGGGGAACTGACTATGGCTAGAGTAGGCAGTGATGAGCCAGAAGAATGGGGTGAAATGGAAGCCTATGAGTTACCTATCATTCCCACCATTCAGGAAGAACTGGTTCCCATTATTGAGCTTACAAGTGTCAAGGGATATCCTATAGGAGTGGCTCCAGCCATGACACAGGAACTGGATGCTACCACGCTTGGCTCTTGTAAGTATTCATTTTTTTTACTGCTAGTAACATTTATTAGGAAGATCAAGTGACTTAGATATTGATTCCCAATTGCAGTAATTGCAAGGTTAGAGGCTTGATAGTCCATTTACTCGAGAACATCTGTATGATCCATGTCGGTGGTTACACCAATGCCTGTAGATCCAAATATTAATGTTTCCCCTGCAATAGTGCTCGAATAGCCGGAGGCTACAATCAAGGGAGATAATACTACCGGTTTCGAGTTCTTGGCCACCGAGGCTGAAGCTGCGGAAGAAGAAAGAATTATAGAAGGGGACCCTACCACTGAAATCCTAGTTTCCTTTCCAGAGTATGTACTTAAAAAATTAGAGGAGATAGATTATTCGGATCAATATGTGGCTGAGGAGATACACATGATACTTCACAAGGCATGGAAGTGAAACAAATGTTTTCTAATCCAGTAATAGGTAGAATGGATAAGACAAATTTTTGGGGAAAAATCACTCAAGGCATCATTGATGCATTTTTGAGGTGATTGTGTTTGTTGACAAAGTGGACATCTAAGTGGTGATTGTGGACAAAGAAAAACGATGACATACAAATTTGTTAAAAAAGATGATTTCATGATGGAATGTCGAGTTCAAGAGCTGAGGTCAACGATCCATGTTTGATTCAAGAACGTCGACAAAAGGAATGGATGATTTGGAGGTGGTACAAAAGAACAGATACAAGGTGGTGTCATTTTCCAGTGTTTGCCAAATTTTTGGGCCTAAAAATCGACAAATGAGGAAAAGTGTTTTTGGAAAAGGTACTTGCGCGCCGAGGACTTGGAGTATAGGAAACATGTGTACCATATGTTTTTCAAGATCATATCATCAAAATATGGCAAAAGGATAAGTTTCACGCATGTTTTGGTGAGGTCGCACAAGTGACTTGCGCGCCGTGATAGATACTTGTGCGCCGAGGCCTTGGACGTTTGAGAACATGGCACCTATGGTTTTTCAAGATCAGAAGATCAAAATATGGAAATGTCAAGAGGTTTGCGCATGTTTGGAAGTGGGTCGTGAAAATTACTTGGAGGGGCAGAGAGCTGTGTGCCGAGACTTGAGCGCCAAAGGGAGACTTGTGCGCCTTCACGCAGGGTGGTCAGATTGCCTATAAATATTGGACCACCCCTCTTCATTCTTTATCGGAGTTCAACACTTTTTGAAATCAGAGCTCCCGTCGCACAGTTGTGGTGGTCGCGCAAGTGGTGTGTGTGGTCGCGCAGGTGGGTCTTGTGTGCCAGGGTGATAGTTATGCGCCAGTGTTTGAAGCTGCGCGCCAGTGTGGAGTTGCACGCCAATATTGGATTGGGCGTAAAAGGAAGTGAGTCACGCAGGTTCAGAGTTGAGGAATCTTGAGTCGCGCAAGTGTCTGAGGAGGACTTGCGCGCCCATTGTGACTTGCTCGCCGATAATTGCGTGCCAAGATAGACTTCTGCGCCAAGTAAGGTTTATTTCGTGTTGTGATTTTCGGGATGCGTGGAAGCTGGAATTTTTTCCGACACCTTTGGTAAAAAGAGATATTCATCTATGGGTGAAATTGTACATCAACAGAGCATCTACACACATAGGAAGATGCATTATTTCATGAAAATGAAGAGACCTAGAGGTCTATAAACTATTAGTGGATCCTTTCCAGAGCAGTGATCTTAGGAAGAGGTAGAAGGTGATCCTCTCCACTGGTAGTGAGCCAGAGAGAGAGAAATAGGGAGTGACCCTTGGGAAAGTAGTGAGCTGACCCTAAACTTTGTAAAGGCAGTGGGCCTGGTCATAGAAGTGATCTAGCCCGAACTATTGTATCCACATCTAGTGAAGAATAGTGGAATTAGGTACGACCAACAACTTGTCGTTGTATGCTCCTTGGACGTAGCCTAGTGAGGGTGAACCAAGTAAAAAATATTTGTGTCTGTCTGCTTACTTCCTTGTGTTTCATTTAAAGCATCATCATCAGATAAAGAAGAAAATAAGTGATCATAATAAACACACAACTGCAAATGAAGTGACCCTTGTAATAAAGAGGTCAAGATCCAGTGGGGCAGGAAGAACTTTGAAAAAGAATATCCATACCCTGATTCACCCCCCCCCCCCTCCTCTCATGGTTTATAGGTCCCTAGTGGTCTTAACAATTGGTATCAAAGGGATGGTTTCTTTTATCAGATTTATTTGCTTCGACTTGTTGTAGTCGATCTGTGTGGTTGAAGATACCATTTTCTCTTATCTCAATATGCCATGGGAAAAGGAAAAGAATCAAAGAAGAATCAGAATTCAGGTAATTTCCCTCAGTGTGGAAGTGTTTTTGGAGAAAGTGTGAATCAAATAAAAGAATCAAACATCTTACTGAAGGAAGGTCTGGATGAATCTGATATGGAAATGATTGATTCACTCAATCATGATGTTGGAATGAGTAAAGTACATTAGCATTAGAGTGATGCTGAAATAGAAGAATAAATAGAAAGAAGAATAGATATGCGAGCTGAGTTAGAGGCTGCTCTTGAGGAGATAGATGTTTGGAGAGAAAAAACAAAGAAATCTAACAAAGTTGTTCATGATGCCAAACTCTATATGCAGTAGTAGGAAGAAGAGAAGTCTAATTTGATGGAATAAATTGAGAAACTCAAGTTATAAACATGAGAGAACTCAGAATCAGTTATTGGGTATAAGATTAAGATTGAAGAACAGAAAAGGGTGATCTATGGCTTGAATAGAAAAGTGAATGATCAAGTCAAGTGTATCGAAGAACCTGATATTTCCAGTGACCTTAGAAACACTGATGAAATTAAATATAAATATATTAGGATCCAAGCACTGGAAACTAAGATCAACAAACTAAGAAGTTTGAATCAAAGGCTAATTGATGTAGCTACTGACCTAAAGGAGAATAATTATTCTCAAGGTGAAGAACTAAAAAAATATGGCTAAAATGAAAGGAAACCAGAAGGATGGTGATTATGAAGAGAATAAAAAGTCAGATGATTTTCAGAATCTAAAAGCTAGAAATGATGATCTAGCAACATAGATGTCTGAGCTAGTTCAGAAGAATCAAATGCTACAACAAGAAAAGGTATGTTGTTCAGATTCTGTTGACGAAGAAAAATTGAAAGTGAATGAGAAATGTGACATGGTGGAAAAGCTCACACGGGAACTAAAATATGAGATGAATAGCGGAAAGAATCTCAAAAAAGAACTCAATGCCCAAATTGAATCAAGGGATATGAAAATTAAAAAGTTGGAAGAAGAGCTCGAATCAGTGAAGAAGGAAGTGGAGAAATCCAATGCTAAAGGAAAGACCAAAATGAAGGATTCCTTACACTTGCAATTTGATTATCCTTTGAAAGGTGATGACTAAATGAAAAGAAAATTTTCTATTTCTGAAAAAAGGAAAGAACAAATTTTATCAGCTCAAAGACCATACATTTTGGGAAAAAATGGTATCGTATTTGATGAATCCCCTCCCGTGCATGATAGAAAGATAGGTGTGAATAGTTCCAGATTTCAAAGAAATCCTATAGGTGCTGGAGATAGGCCTAAGAGGACAGTTACAAAAAGTAGTGATGAATTGTGCTATTTATGCGGGATTCATGGACACACATCAAGCGTCTATTTAGAAGCTCATGAATACATTTCAGGCTGTGAAAATATAAACTACACAATATATGAGAATATGAAGAAGCATCGGCAGAAATCAGAGGGAAGAGTCTCTCAAAGGAAAACATTCATCAGATGTTATTACTGTGGTAGAAAGGGAGACACAATGAGTATGTGTCAGGAAGCTCAGGAGTTGAATGTCAGAGGAAGAACTCAACCTACCTCAACATCTCGACATTGAAATGATGAAATGAGGAATGTATTTAATAGAAGATGTTTTATATGTTCTGATCATGGGAATTTGTCCAGAAAGTGAAGCAAAAAGAAATCAGAGAATGAAAAGGATCCCAGAAAGATAATTTCAACTCCAATGATGCATAATGAGAAATTATACAATGGAAGAAAAAGTGGTAAGGTGATGAATAGGCTTAGAGCCTTAGGGGAATCACATGGAGCTGAACGAAAGGTGTATCTTTCACCTTTTCTGTCACACTCACAACCATCCTCTATTAAAGAACCTAAACATATCTGGATGAAAAATGGAGGAAACACTACAGCTGTGAGTAAGGAGAATGTACGTTCAGTGGAGGACCCACCACCAATGCAGAATAGGGTGGTGACTCATAAATCTGAAAAAAGGAAGAAAAAAAAGAATGTGTTGAAAATGCAAAAGTTATGTGCCACAGAGAGGATTGGACGAAAAAGTAAAATTCATGCAATGGTGGAAGAAACAAGGGAAGATGACAAGCAAGGAGATTCCTACTCAGATAAATAATCAAGGAAAATGTAATTTTGTTAGAACCTCAAGGAAGGAAATGTGTACTAGTGGTTCTATACCCCATGTGATGAGAATGGATGGGCCTACAGAATCTACATATCGGAAAAAGGATCAGAATGTGAGTAAAGAATGCCTAGTGATATGTCCAGAGCAGTTAAAATAGGATAGGCAACTAGAAGAAGAAAGGAAAGAGTGTGATTCTCTGTAAGAAATAATCAAAGGGTTGACCCATCAGGATCAACCAAAATCTTCATCCTGAGGATTCCAGAAGATCCCCTCTCCCTATGTATATAAATGCTATTAACTGATGATTCATCTGTTTCAGGTTTTAGGGAGATACGATCCAAGGGGAAGTGTCATATAAAGATGCAGTGTGGAGAAGTGACGTGACACAGATTTTTAATTGGCTCAAATCAGATACAATAGTTGAAGAAGAAAGGGAGCAACAGAGCATAATAGGAAGTGATTGTGTTATTAACTTTATCTCTTGTTTCCTACACCGAGTTTCAACTCAGTAGGCTTAGAGATTTTGTTAATGGCTCAAATCTAAGTGGAATATGAGAACAAATGATGCAGGAGGAAAAGAATAGTTATGGGTCTAAACTATTGTTCCTATCAACTGGAAGAGGTGCATAACACAGCGGGAGTATTCTATATCCTAATCAGATGCATGATCTCAATATGATATTAAGGATGAATGTTTATTCTCATGAGGAATGATTGGTGGAAAAGTAGCAACACATAGGTTTTCTTGATTATCTATTTTATTCTAACAATGTGGTATTAGCTGACTGCTTTCAAGATACCATGAAGCTGCGAGAGAAAATCAAAGCTGTGTCAACAAAAATTTGACAGAAGATGTTCAAAGAAATGACTTTATTGAACAATGACACAGTGAAAAGTTTTCTATTGAAAGTAAGGAAGTGGTAAGAGACACATGTAGTGTTATAGTCACTGAAGTTGATTCAGAAGAAGTTACTGATGGTGAGTAAGAGGAAGTAAAATCCTTATCTGCACAAAATCCAAAGAGTCAAGCTGAAATTGACAGGAAGAATATCATTAGGTTTTAGTCAGCTCCAGTTCATACAAGAAGAATGAAATCACTACAGCAGACATCATTACTATCACAGTATGAACCAAAATGTTTTTCTGAGGCAGTTGAAGATGAAAATAGGGTATAATCCATGAATGAAGAGATAAATCGGGTTGAGAAAAATCAGATGTGGGATATTATTTCGAGGCCTGCAGATAAGAACGCCATCGGGGCTAAATGAGTCATTTGCAACAAGATGAACGAAGATGGAATAGTGATTTGGAACAAATCACGACTAGTGTGGAAAGGATACTCTCAAATAGAGGGTATTTACATTGATGAGACATTAGAACCAGTAGCAAGGCTGGAGAAAATCAGATTATTCATAGCCATTAGAGTGCGATAGAAGTTCAAAGTGATCCGGATAGATGTCAAATCAGAATTCTTGAATGGAATTCTGGAGGAAGAAGTGTATGTCGAGTAGCCAGATGGTTTTCTAATTCATGAGGATGAGAACAAGATTTTTCGGCTGAAGAAGGCATTGTATGGGCTGAAACAAGCACCAAGATCATGGTACTCAAGGCTTGATCAGTACTTGAAGAAGCTTGGTTTTCATTGTGGAGAATTCGATTACAATCTCTATTTTAGTAATGACAGTAATCAAAGGATGATGGTTCTGGTGTATGTCGATGACATAATTTTTGGCGGATCAGATGAAGCTCAGTGCAGACAGATTTCTGAATTCATGAAAAATAAGTTTGAAATGTCAATGAATGGAGAGCTAACGTTTTTCCTTGGTCTACAGGTGACACAATGAAGGAATGGAACATTCATTTCTCAATATAAATATACCAAGGAGGTTATGAGAAGGTTTAGAATGGAGAATTCCATGGAGATGAAGACTCCGGTTTCTACCCGAATGAAATTATCAAAATATGAGGATGGCAAGACAGTTAATATCACAGAATACAGGAAAATTATTTGAAGTTTATTATACTTAACTACAACAAGGCCTGATATTGTTTTCGCCACATGCCAAGTAGCGAGATATCAGAGTAATCCAAAGGAATGTCACATGCTTGCAATGAAAAGAATACTTAGTTATATCCAGGGCACAATGGATTTCATCTTGACATATACTAACAAATTTCAGATAGAGTTATTGGGATATACTGATTCAGACTGGGATTGTTCAGCAGATGATAGGAAATCAACATCAGGTGGTTCATTCTATCTTGGTGGGATATGTATTGCTTGTTTAAACAAGAAGCAAGATTGTATTTCATTGAGCACCGCAGGAGCTGAATATATTGCGGCCACTCAAGAAAGAACACAGTTATTGTTGATGAAGAAAGAGCTTGAAGATATGGGAGTTGAAGTGAAGTCTCCGATCAGAATCTAGTGCAACAACTCAAGTGCTATAAATCTTAGAAAAATCCCATCCATCACTCAAGGACAAATCACATTGAGATAATGTATCATTTTATCATGGAGAAGGTTGAGTATGGAATCGTGAAGTTGGAGTGTGTTCCTACAGAGCTCTAGGTTGCAGACATTCTGACAAAGGCCTTACCCAAGGAATCTTTTGAGAGGCATCGACTGGCTCTGGGAGTTTAGTTGATTCCCCGCACTTGAAATAGTGTGGATGTGGAACCCCCCCCCCTCTCCCTGAGGTATGATGTGTTTTTCCCTAATGTGATGATATGTGTTCTCTACTATGTTACCGACTACAAATGAGTGTCCTTTGGGTTTGTTGACAAAGGGGGAGAAAATAGTGATTGTCAAGGGTGAGACAATGTGGAGCTTTGATAAATCATGAATGATATGGGGAGAAGCTGATAGGTGGAGAAGCCATATAGGGGGAGTTTAAGATTTTTGAATGTGCTTAGCCAGATCTTAGCATGGACAACACAGAAAATAGGGCTAAAGAGGTTTGGAAGCTGATAAGGGATGAATCTGTGAACAGAAAGGGGGAGCGTATTAAATATGACGATTCTAGAAGTGATCGATCAAATAATAGATATCACGATAGATGAGGATCATGATAATAGAAAAAGAGAGGTGTTGGAATGTGGTAAAAATATTTCCAATCAAAAATTTGTCTTCTAACAAGTCCTTCAACAATTGGTACCAGTTTAGTAAAAATTGGTATCAGTTTGGTGTCAATAGTGGATGTTAGAGATGAAGTGATCCATTGATGAAATTTTAATTTACTTTTGTTTCTCACGCCGAGCATTACTCATGTGGGCTTATAGTATGTGTTGAGTAAATACTTTATCGCTAGCAGAATCGCAAAAGGCGAATGGTGGCTAAAGAATTAATGATGTATCTTTCCATAAAAGAGTTTTCAACAAACCCAAAGGGTGAGATTGTTGGGCAAAAATCCCTCAAGGAATCATTGAAGCATTTTTGAGGTGATTGTGTTTGTTGAAAAAGTGGAAATCTAAGTGGTGATTGTTGACAAAGAAAAACGATGACATACAAATTTGTTATCAAAGTGTATTTCATGATGGAATGTCGAGTTCAAGAGCAGAGGTCAATGATCCATGTTTGATTCAAGAACGTCGACAAAATGAATGGATGATCTGGAGTATAGGAAACTTGCGCGCCATATGTTTTTCAAGATCAGATCATAAAAATATGGAAAAGGGATAAGGTTCGCTCAAGTTTTGGTGAGGTCGTGCAGGTGACTTGCGCGCCGTGAAAGATAATTGGGCGCCGAGGCCTTGGAAGCTTGAGAACTTGCGTTCCTATGGTTTTTCAAGATCAGAAGATCAAAATATGGAAAAGGCAAGAGGTTCGTGAAAGTTTGGAAGTGGGTCGTGCAAATGACTTGGAGGGGCAGAGAGCTACGCGCCGAGACTTGAGCGCCAAAGGGAGACATGTGCGTTGTCATGCAGGGTGGTCAGATTGCCTATAAATACTGGACCACCCCTCTTCATTCTTTACCGGAGTTCAGCACTTTGAGAAATCAGACCTCCTGTCGTGCAGGTGTGGTGGTCGCGCAAGTGGTATGTGTGGTCGCGCAGGTGGGTCTTGTGTGCCAGGGTGATAGTTTTGCACCAGTGTTTGAAGTTGCGCACCAGTGTAGAGTTGCGCGCCAATATTGGATTGGGCATAAAAGGAATTCAGTCGCACAGGTTCACATTTGAGGAATCTTGAGTCACGCAATTGTCTGAGGAAGACTTGCGTGCCCGTTGTGACTTGCGCGCCGATACTTGCGCATCGAGATAGACTTGCGCGCCAAGAAAGGTTTATTTCCAGGAGTGATTTCCGGGCTGCGTGGAAGCTGTAAGTTTTCATGATACCTTCGGTGCAAAAAGATATTCATCTACGGGTGAAAGTTTTACTTCAAAAGAGCATCTAAACACAGAGTAAGATGCATTCTTTCATGAAAATGAAGAGTCCTACAGGTCTTTATACAGTGAGTGGATCCTTTCTAGAGCAGTGAGCCTAGTAAGAGGTAGAAGATCCTCTCCACCAGTAGTGAGGCAGAGATAGAGAAACAGGGAGTGACCCCTGGGAAAGCAGTGAGCTGACCCTAAACTTTGTAGAGGTAGTGAGCCTGGGCATAGAAGTGATCTAGCCCGAACCATTGTATCCACATCTAGTGAAGAATAGTGGAATTAGGTACGACCGAAAACTTGTCGGCGTATGCTCCTTGGACGTAGCCCAGGGAGGGTGAACCAAGTGAAAATCATTGTGTATGTCTGCTTACTTCCATGTGTTGCATTTAAAGCATCATCATCAGATTAAGAAGAAAATAAGTGATCATAAAAAACACACAATTGCCAATGAAGTGACCCTTTTAATAAAGTGTTCATGATCCAGTGGGGAAGGAAGAACTTTGAAAAAGAATATCCATACCCTGATTCACCCCCCTCTCAGGGTTTATAGGTCCCTATTGGTCCTAACATGAATGGAATCACTTCACACCTGGCTATGCTTTTCTTGTACTGGGTGTGGCGGTGGATGATCACCATCTTCATATAATGTTTCACAATTACATGGCTGAGATAATATAGGAGAACAACCAATTCCCTGAAATTTAACGGTTCAAAAATGAGTCATTGAATTCCAAAGAAATATTTGAAGCTGAGAATGATGTCTTACTTCTCGAAGAGAAATCCAATGAAAGGAGGGAATTTATCATAACCCAATCTGACCTAATTTAATAGTTGAGGGCCCAGATGGTAGACACTTAGGGGTAGGTAGTGTAAGAAGTTTTCCAAATGATTGAGCTCTAGGCCGAACAAGGGTGAGCACATGAAAGGGACAATGAGTTACTCTTTGCTTCCGTGGATGTAGAGAAGGATCTTAGGGAGTAGGATGTAATTGTTGAGGCTTCAAGTCAGAAGGCAGAAACACTGGAGAATTTCATCAAAGATGGTGATCTCTAAGGGCTATGTTTTGGCTGAACACAGAAACCAATAACTTTGTTTTTGTTTCTTCATATTTGGAACTGCATGAAAGGAAGGACTACTTGCTTGTTTATTTTAATGAATTTTGACCGCAATCAGGGAATAATTAGAAATACATCCGTAAGAACACTTGGGTCAATATCAATGTGATAAACCTTGGATGGTCATGTCATTACATTGTTTGAATGTTGGAGTGATAAAAAATCTCTGGTACATCGTGGTGTAAATGAACCATCTAGGATTCTGGGATGAAGAAGGGATACCTGAATGGAGAATGAAGTTCTCAGGAACATGAAACATTCATATCCCAATGTACTCTAGTACACGAGTGGGGTAACATTAGGGATGTAAGAATCAATCCTAACATAGGGTAATAGAACGTGTGAATTATGAAACCCAAAATTCAGAACATTGTGGGGAGGGTGGCGTGATAATGATGGATAACTATTGACAAAGTTCGAAACACAGAATCTATATTGTGTTAGCCTGATATGGGGATAACAAATGAGGGCTAAGCAATAACAAGGTTTGAAACACACAGAATGACTTGACATTTATTTATTTACTTTTCTATAACATTGGGACATGACAGTAGGTGATCCATATGCCAATAATAAGTACTATTATGGGGTTCCATCACTCATGAATTAGAATAAGGGTCTGAATAAAGGACACACAAAGTGTGTGGGGTGGAGTGATGTGTTGTTCGAATGGAGTCCAAAACTCTTGAAAGTACACCATCGTGGTGAAAATACATTAGGTGGAAACATAGGTCCGATCAGAGGTCAAACATTCTCCAAAACAAGACCTATCGTGTGAGGACCTATAATGCCTTATAGATCATAGACTTGTAGTTTAACATTGTACAATGTGGACGATGAACATAGTTTCAACGTCATACTACCTGGACCATGATTTGGGCTATGGGTCTAGAACAGTTAATGAACCTAAGGCTGGGCCTGAGGCAAAAGGCTCAGATGTCACTATATATCCCATA
The DNA here is from genome assembly GCA_963277665.1 of Viscum album. Classification (NCBI taxonomy): domain Eukaryota; kingdom Viridiplantae; phylum Streptophyta; class Magnoliopsida; order Santalales; family Viscaceae; genus Viscum; species Viscum album. Next base: position 492,252,932 of record OY728122.1, read on the forward strand.
CAGATGAGAATCAATATGAACATAGTTCTTAAAATGGCGTGGTTAGATAACAATGAAAGTATGGTAAATCATTTCTAGTAATTGATGCATCACATGATTAACGTGGGGCATATTGAGATTCTTTTTTGTATAACTGCAATTACCTAGTTACCCATAACTGGAACCTATGGCATTGTGAATATCCTGATGTGAATGAGACCCCTAAGAGGGACTCGTCACACCACATTTTCCAGAATTATTTCGGGCCAAGGGGACGAAAAAGAGGGGGTTCTTAGGATTTATGATTCCTTGGGCTAAACCCAATGACAGAATGCACGTTCCATCCTATGTATACCATGAGGATGGAAATGAAGACACATGTAGTTCATGGAATATCATCTTTACACCTTGTATAAAGAACATAGATAGATCTTAGTTTGAGGTCATAGAGCTCAGACTAGAGATGGTATGGAATGAGGGAGACACGTGGTGAGGTACTTATAAAACCCAATGGGAATGAGGACCTAGAGTCGAGATCACCATGTGTTCCATGGGGAGGTCATAGATCGAGGGACTGAAAATTAATCTTAGGTTGGGCATGAGTCATAGTGTGTGGGAATTCTTACATACCATAGGAGAATGGAATCAGGACATACATAGTTCTGGATATGTCATGGTAAGGTACCATTTCCAGGGATAATAAGGTCATGGGGATCTGGAACACACACCAAAAGAAGATTCATTTGAAAGATCTGATTTTTCCTTTAGGATAGATGTGTGTTTTTTTGTGAATTGATAAACTGATGAAAGAGAATACTGGCATATCTATAGTAATCAAGCCACATATAGTCATTGAAAAATGTTATGGTGGATGACTAATACCCAACATGATGTCACCTCATGTGAGGAAATCACAATTTTGTGGCGTTTTTTCCATCATGATACTAGGACAATAATGACATAGTTTAGGGTCGTGTGATAGGACTAGGCAACATATTTTATCATCGTCCAAAATATAAGCAATATTTTAATGTCATGTGGGACTAGGTGGTAGAGTTTAACATAATATGTTGTGGACACATATAGATGAAACATAATTTTTGTGGAGAACATTAATGGTGTGATAAATCATACTCAACGTGATTGAAGATGAGGTCCACACCACACCACATGCAATTATGTGGAGGAATCATCGGGCTGAGGGGCCATAAAATGTTAGAGAATAAGGGGATGGACACATTGATGAAGTGTCTAGGTGTTCATATGTATCCCATTAGGATGGAAATCAATACATATGTAGTTTTTAGAGTGGAGTTTAGCATCATGCATGAAAAAATTTAGGAGAGACTAGATCCTATAAGGGGATTATGTGGTGGGGCTATTGTAAACCAAATGTGAATGAGGAAATAAGCCCACACACACTACACCATGCAACACTATAAGAGTCAGATCCTATAAGGATGTACAAAAGAGATAATTAGTCAAACTTATGCTAGACCCAATGCCAAGATGCTTGGGAATTCATATATATCCCATGAGGATGGGAATCGAGCAACACGTATTTCTTATAATGTCATGCAGTTTTACATCTTGTGGTAAGGACATAGAAAGAGATATTAGTTTAAGGTCATAGAGCATGTACTTTGGAGAAATAAAACTCTTCCAAGTGAGCGCAAACCTCGACATGATCCCTAATCCCATGCAAGGTAAACATCGTGTGGGAAACAAGGGAGCAAGAGGTCTTTTCAACACCTGGAATCCACGTAATGGGGAAATCGGTTCAGAGCCCCAAATGAGGACTTACATCATCTTTTTCCTCCTAATGCGCAAATGTGCACTGAGGGATAGTACAGAGAGTTCCAAAATTCCACATGGACGTGTTGGGGTTTGAAAAGGATGTGAATCATGCAACTAAAATTTAGGGCTTGATGCGGTTGGTATGACGATGGATGATAACTATTGACTATTTTTGAAAAATAGTATGTATATCGTGTGACCTGAAATGGGACCAAAAAATGAGCCTCAACCACTTAATATATTATTAACATGAGACGTGTATCAATTTTTTATTTGAAACCCTTGTGGTCCTTAGACTGAAATTGTAGGAGAGCCATTGGGCCAATCATCCAAGGCATTTGGGGGGGGTCCGTTCAGATTTGAATGATGATGAAATCTAAAATGAAGTCAAACAAAAATCCTGAAAAATAGGGGAGAGCTTTTCCTGGTTAAATCTGATAGACTAGGTCCTGAACCAGCGTACTCTTGGGCTTATTGGTGAATCACTAAAGAAGTTTATGGTGCCCAACAAAAGAGCAGCCGACTCAAAAATACGATTTTAGTATATGGGGATGAAGGGATCATAGGAGAAAGATATATGTGGTGTGGTTGTTACAAACATGACGTGAATGAGGACATAAGCACATACCATATTGTATAACCCTCCCCTAGAAGGACTCAAGCCATGGGTCCAGGATTATAATTTTGTTTCTAAGATATGGGGTTGGACCAAAAGACTAAATGTTTGGGTAGTCATACTTATCCCATAATGATCGGAATCATGTCATCCGTAGTTCTGGAGGATGTTGTGTAATTTCACATCATGCAAGGATGTAGATATGGGAATGTAATCTCAATTGTAGATGTGTATAGTATGATGGGAAACTAGATGTGATTGAGAACATAAAACCATACTACATTGTACAATCTCGAATGGGAACATGGTTCAAGGGGAAAAAAGTTTGAGGGGTCTATGACGGGAATTCCCTACCAGTTCATAGTTTATTGATTGGAGGTGTGGACAATGGTGATCTTAGTTTATGGTCATAGAGCTCTGACCATTGATATGTGCCCACCTTATGTGGTTATTGCATTCCCAATTCTCCTAATCCTACATGAGAAAGTATCGGTGTGGGAAATAAAGAGTATGAGTAGGCTCTCCCAAACATATATGGGTACAAAATATGGACTCACACTCCTACCCATGGAAGACTGATGTTTGAAGAGATTAAGGGACCAAATGAACCACTACACCGAATATTTGGGACATATGGGGGTGGTTAAAATAATGAAAGATAACTATTGACCATGTTCTAAGCTCATCATCCATATCATTTGACCTGAAATGGGATAAAATAATAATAATTGACTACTAAACATATTTGTAATGTAGGACTTGTATAAAATTGTCTTCTGGAATCCACAGGGGCATTGTCCCAAGATGGTAGGAGAGCCCTTAGGCCTAGTATCTAATCTATTCAGGGGTCCATTAGGATATGAATGATGATGAAGAACCAAATAAGGGGAGTGTGGGCAGAATGACTGTGCATGTGCAGTTTCATATCATGCAGGGTGACAAGAGAGGCAGAGATCTCCAGGGAAATGGACACATGGCGCGGTCATGATGATCTTTTCTTGAATGAGGTAAAATGATTGGACTACACCATGTGTGTCGACAAAAGAGGAGATCTTGAATTGGGGGCTGGGACTATGGATGAATTGGCCATGCATTCATACTTATCCCAAAAGGATGGGAATCAAGCCACACATAGTTTTGAAAGGGCCTTGTAGTTAGGGATCTTTCGGTGAGGATGTGGGAGAATATAATAACAAGGAAGGGAACATGGTGTGATAATAATAAACCTGACATGAGTGGGGTACAAAGAACCCAACACTACACCATTCGAGATCCCCCAAGATAACTACACCCATGTGGGGTAGTCAAAGGGAAGGGTTCGGAGCTAGACTCAAGACAATGCAGATGAGCGTTTCCACCTATCCCACAAGGATGGGAATCAAGAAATACATTGTTATTTACATGATGTTTAACGTCTTGAGGGACGATGGTGGTGGGGAGATCTATGTTTAAGGTCGTAATGCTCAGACAGTTTTGGTGTTTATCATTAGGTTGGATGATATAGCAGTTTAATTTAATGTAGGAGGTGACAGTTTATGGTCATGTTGGACTGATACAGTTTAATGTCCTTTGAGAGAACATATATTTTAATGTCATGTGGGACATAATAGTTTATAGTCATGTAGGACTGCATTTTATTAGGGAATGTATCTTAAGAAATATGTAATTGGTGGGTGGAGTTATATGCTCACCATCTATGTTAACCACAGGGTATGTGACTTTGTGAGAAACTTTATGAATGATGCATATTGATTTCCATTTGGTCTCCATCATGGGTGGTTTCCTACTAGGTATCATTGGTGTTTGTCAGGACCCGTCCTCGGGGACCGTGCCATGACAACCCCAAGCCCGCCTTCCATAGGCCAAGGGCTGGCGACTAGTCCCAAAGGAATAAATCCCAATAAAAGGGAAGTAATTGCCTTATATAAGAAAAAAATCACCGCAGATTACGTAAGATGAAGTAAAAACTAAGTAAACTGGGTACAAAAGAAAGTGCTGAAAATTAAATGGGCCAGAATACCAACCCAACTGAAAGTACAGTACAACTCAAAAGAAATTACAACAGCATTAAAGTAAAACAACAACCACCAAGTCATCCTCCGGCTATACCTCCTGAATGGTGGGTACAGAAGGTTACCTCAGATCCTCAGGTCTGGCCATCCACTCCGTGTACGTCCCACCTGATAGTCCACCTCCAGGTACCATCCCGCTCTATAAGCCTCAACCACGATCAGCCCTCTATGTCGTCTACAACCATCACAATGTAGTGCGGGCATGGCCCGTGGAGGGGTGAGTATTTGATACTCAGTAGGGACCCCGAGACCCCCGAAGGTCTCCCAGAATCCACAAAGGATAAACCACAATGGAAGGATAAAACATGAAGTATCAACCAACTGTACATAGGTATATGCCCATAAATATACCTAAGTCATCATTTTCAGTTCGACTCCAACTCACGATCCCAAGTACAACCCAATCCACACAGGAACACACAACCCAGTCCACACAATAAAGCAAGTAAATCATATCGATGATAATTATTGAAATTCACGACTCTGATCACACATGTATACTACTCATGAAGAGGGGTGTAGATTATAGATGTAGCCTCGGAATCATCTCCCCTACCGAATCCACGTAGGATCCAAGTACCAAAGTCGTCGCTGCCGAACCCATGTAGGATCCTAGTATAGTAACAATGACTTCCGAACCCATGTAAGATCCCAGTACAGTCATCGTCGTTGCCGAACCCACATAGGATCCATGTACAGTCGTCCTCGCTGCTGAACCCACATAGGATCCAAGTACAATCATCCTTGTCGTCGCAGTCGCAGCCAGCTCTAGGGTTCCTGCACACAGCATGCTCGATTCCGGGAGGGTCAGCTCCACGAGGCAAGAGGGTCAATATATCAACTGTCACAATTTCCAGAATTGATGTATCACAAAGTTCCTTCTCATCAAAAGGAACTCAACACGACATACAACACGTCAATCAGATGCCTGGTCTGAGAGATATTGGCTTTTCTGTTCCACGGGCCCGGTTGTTTTTTATGTTAAAACCAACCTGACCGTACTATAGCTATGTCCAAACCTCAAGGGGAGTGGGCCAAAATAACTTCCTCAACAAGAGGGATCCGACGCAATTGACGGCACGTCAATCGGACGTCCGGTCCTTAAGCTATGAGTGTTTGCGCTCCGAGGGCCCGGTTGATTTCGAGTTCGAACCAACCTGCCCATACCCAAAAATTGCTGAAAGATTTAGTGTAATATACCTAAACTACCGTCTCGATCCTAATATACCAACTCAATAGGCGGTGCGTCGATCGGAGGTCTGTATCCCATGATATGGGTGTTTGAACATACCTAGTCCGAAAATAGGGGGTTTGGGCCCAGTCCGACCCGGCCCAATACCCCCTGGGTCGGCCCGAACCAGGTCAACCCGACCCGGGTCTGGTTGTAGCACGATTGGGCGCAGCCCAGCCCGGCTGGGTGCAGCCCAGCCCGGCGGGGCGTGGCCCGACCCGCGGCGGGGCGAGTCCTGCTGCCCAGCTCGGAATTCGGGCGCTGCTCGGCTCGTGGCCGAGCAGGGTGTGAAGGGGACACGACCCCCTTTGTTTCGGAAATGGTGACCCCATGGAGGTGTCCACCCTAGGCAGGTCTGGGAGGTTACACCCCCTCGGTTTAATTGAAAATAGCCGGCCATAAAGACCAGCCGGTTGAGTCGCTACGGGAACCGCATGAGTCCCACCTCCTTGAACGTCGGAGGCCGGCCGAGCCCGATCGCCCCTGCTGATGACCGTTGCGGCTCCTAACCGACTGGCGTGGCGCGACGGCGCTGCGCCCCTCCACTGAGGCCCATCCCAGCCACAGCCTGCCCCGGCCGCAGCCCTCCCCGGCCGTGGCACCTTGAGTCTCCGGCGCGGCGCGACGACACCGTGCCCCATCACCGCGGCCCACTTATGATGTGATCCTTTTCGTTCCCGCGCGGTGCAACAACACCACACCGCCTTTTCCACAACAATCAACAAAGATTAATGAGTTAAGGGGAGGAGGATCGACCGTTTTTTTGTGGTCTGATCTCCTCCCGTTATAACGATATCAAGCGGCCAAAGCAAATGAGATTCTCAACGGTAAATCAAGAACAATTTTAATTCATTAAAATTGAACATAACCCCTACCTCGATAAACGATGTCGTTTTTCGGTGACGCGGAAGATGGCATCACGGTGTGTGGTTTCGAAGAGGGTGTTTGTGTGCGTCCAAGGAGGGTATGATGTCTCACATTATATGCGGAGAGAAGAAGGTTTGGCACGTCATCTCTCCTTGTGGTGATGACGTTCTTTGCCAAATGGTGACGTTCTTCGCGGGAGGATGAAGTTCTTCCAAAGAAACTAGATCTCTCTCCTCCATTCCTCAACATAACGAGCCAACCCCAAATAAAATAAGACTCCTCTTATTTTATTAAACCAATGCATGCATTTCAAATAACAAAATTCAAAACCTAATCCAATTAATTGAAGAGGTTCAATTAATTAAATTAATGTGAGTTGGCATTATTAAATACGGAGAGAGGGGAGTTACTCAAATAAAGAGTGGGGGGTTAGGGAGTTAGGGAATGTGAAGAGTTGGGACTCGTGTGGGCCCCACCTCACCTTTATCCTCTCAAGGGTAGTTAGTAACTATTGGGTCCCACCCCAACTCCCACTCCTAGGATATAAAAACTTAAAATAAAGAATAAAAATTGTTCAATAATTTTTATTCAATTCTTATTTAAGCCACAAAATTAAACTTCTTATCCCCTAAAATTGCGTCAACGATAAAATTCCTCTTAAGAAATTACCAGCGCTATGGTTCCATCGGTGCCCTCAAATTTAAAATCTGAGCACCGGTTCAAAAGATAGAAAAACCCGCTCATTCGTTCACTGAACATACCCTAGCTAAACTTAGGAAATTGATTCCGGGCACACCGAGCCTCAGAATCAGGTGCCGTTAGAAAATGCTTACTCATAAAATCCAAAAGAATTTAAGAAAAAATATTCCTTTAATTTTATGGTTCTTTATATTACTCACATCTCGGGGATTTACGTCCCCATAAAGATAAATCATAAACTAGGGAAACAAATGAGGATACTGTGCACGCATCTGAGCCTCCTGCTCCCATGTGCTCTCCTGGAGGTTCCCATGCTTCCACCAGATGCGTACTAGAGGAATGGACCATCCACATAGGACCTGCTCCTGTCGATCCTCGATCTCCACTGGAACCTCCGTAAATATCACCCCTGCCATCGATATCCAGCTCCCCATGGTTGATGATATGCGTTGGGTCGTGCATGTATCACCTCAGTTGAGATACGTGAAAGATGGCGTGCACCCGGTGCAACTGAGGTGGAAGAGCCAGGCGATATGATACCTCGCCTATCCTGCTGAGAACCTGGAATGGTCCAGTGAAGCGTGGAGATAACTTTCTTCCCCGAACAAATCTCCGCAATCCACGTCGAGGTGAGACCAATAAGAAAATGTGGTCTCCATCCTCTAACTCTAGTGGTCTCCTCTTACTATCAGCAAAGGACTTCTTTTGACTCTGGGAAATCATCATCCTCTCCTGGATGATCTGCACCTTCTCCGTCGTGGCCTGGACCATCTCTAGTCCTACAAGTGCTGACTCCCCAGGGTCTGTCCAGCACAGAGGTGATCTTCAAGGTCGGTTGTACAATGCCTTGTATGGTGCCATCCTGATGGTGGAGTGGTAACTGTTGTTGTACGCAAACTCCACCAACGGTAGATGATCCTCCCAGCTGCAACCAAAGTCAAGGACACATGCACGGAGCATGTCTTGGAGTGTCTGAATGGTCCCCTCTATCTGTCCATATTTCTAAGTTTAAAAGGCGGTGCTCACGCATAGCTGCATCCCAAATGCTTCATGCAACCCCTTCAAAACCCATGAAGTAAAGCGAGCATCTCGATCAGAGATGATAAACGATGGGACACCATGAACCCGTACGATCTCCTGAACGTAGAGGCGTCCCATGCTCTCCACTGTGCCCTACTCTCTGATAGGTAAGAAGTGGGCCAACATGGTGAGTCGGTCCACGATCACCCATATGGAGTAGTGTCCCATGGAAGTACATGGATGTCCCATCACGAAATACATATATAACCCATCCAACTTCCACTCCGGGACCTCTAAGGGTTGTACCAAGTATGCTGGTACCTGGTGCTCTGCCTTCACATGCTGACATGTGAGGCATCCTGAAACAAACTCTGCTACAACCTTCTTCATACCCAGCCACCAGTGCTGTCATCTGAGATCCTGTTACATCTTCACTACTCCTGGATGTACCGCCAATGGGGAAGTGTGAAACTCTCTTTGAACCTACTCCTGTAATGAAACCGGTACAATGGTACGTCCTCTGAAAAGGATGACGTGCTCTCCTCCTATAGAAAATACATCAGGTGCCTATCCTATGGATATCTATGCATGTCACATATCACAGTCAACCTCCCCATGATGTGCCTCTCTGACCCGCTGAAGTAGTGGAGGAGTGACTATGAGCGACGGTAGAAAGGATGCCCCATCTCTCTCGACGAAGGATATCTTCAACGTAGCTAGCTGCTCTGTCACCTCTCTAGGTAGCTGGATGCCCGACCTCCTGCTGAGAGCATCAGCTACTACATTCCCCTTCCCAGGAGTATAGACTATCTCAAAGTCATAGTCCTGAAAGAACTCGAGCCATCACCACTGTCTCTGGTTCAGGTCCTTCTGTGAGATGATGTACCTAAGACTCTGGTGGTTAGAGTTGTAACGCCCCGATCCCAGTTACCCAGAGTCGGTGCATTATTACATAACATTGGAATGATCACAAGAAATATCAAATATCGAAAGGCTAATTGGTTTAGTAGCCTTGGAAACACTATATATATTCATAATGTTTTACATTACAAAATAAAGTGGAAAACTACTACAAAAACATAATGTCTCCATAGTCCACACTATTATCCCCTCATAAAATCCCTACAGGTCATTCATAACTTACTTCTTCACATCATGGGAAAAATAAAACATAGAAATGGGGTGAGCTCAAATACCCATTAAGGATAACAATATAGCGGAAACCTTCAAAAATAAGCATAAACATTTAAGGCGATGTATAACTAAAACAAAAGCCTTTTAAACTTGAACTTCAACATAGTATGGAAAAATTACAATGAAATAATGCCATTTACTTATTCACAAGGATATTCTACTAATCGAATAATCACATACAATATCAATAACCACTTTTATAATGATGAAATGCATAATGCCAGAATATCATAACCACATAGCCAAGGCCTCGTGCCAATACTACAAATAAGATTTTTCCAAGGCCTTGTGCCAAGACACTAGTTTGTCTCATTAGACCTACCGATGAATCGAGGAGCTATAGCGGGCTCCACCCGTCACATATTAAGTCCAATGCATTCCCATATGAAAAGTTTTAAACATAACATAAACATTCGTATTAAAACTAGCATACAAAATGTCAATACATTCACCATAAACTATGAACAGTATAAAAATAGCACGGCCACAGTCAAACATAACACAAAAACTTCAATACAATATAGAAGTTTTGTATCATAATAAATCAACTTCATATAAGCGTAAAATTCATCAATGGATGTTAAAATAGATGAAATCAATACTATTTTCAGAGAAATATCTCTTTCTATTTTGAAATAATTTAAGAGTATTATATTTATGAAATAAAAAAATTTCTTTGAAAATATTTTTATAAGCTTATAAGGGAAGCTTTGACGATTTCATAACGGCGGAAAATAGCCGCACCCAAAGTATAAGTTAAACAAATTCTTACCTTAATTTTGTCGAAATGGTTAAAAAGCACCTTGTTTGGAAAACGACAGAAAGATTCATTTATAAACCTCTTATAAAATGTCAAACAAGGGTATAAATGACTTTAGCCCATATTCTAGTAAATAGTAAAAAATGTTTTGAAATTCATTTTTAAGAATCATGGATGTGGATGATAAAGAGATCTCAGTAGATTATTACGTATAAACAACCTCAGATAATAAAGAGATTGTGAAATAACCCTTACCTTGTTCTTTTCCTTGGTTGGGTTAGGTTAACCTCCTGTATAATAGTGAAATAATTGTTATTAAATTATACAATAATCATATACATTCATATGATATCATATATGATCTTTTAACATTGCTTTGTTAATAATATCTTAGTATTATCATCGTTTCGGGTGTTAACTTACTCGTTTTCTTTTGTATGTTTTGTTACATAAGCCATGTTTTTCATGGATAGGTTGTATATTATTCATATATAGAATGATATCAAGTCCTTATACATTATTTTTAAATCATAAAATGATAATTATACTTGAATGGATACGATGGAGAATGAATCTCATCGCGTTCGTGGAGACGATAGTCCGTACGTACGCACGAGCGACAATATCATTCTTTTGATATTAAAATAATATATAAATGGATGGTATATAATATATACAGAATCATTAACATGTTATATTAATTAGTTATATGAGTTACACATCATTATTATACCCATCCAAATAATAATATATTGAATAACAATTACACCACGACGTGGAGACGGTAAGCCGTATGTACGCACGTGTGGTGACATGTTATTCAAAGGGTGGATAGAATACTGAATATGGTTGTACCATATTTATAATAACATCACAGTATATATATTATACTGGAGTTATTATTTTTGAATGGTAATAACAGAGGAAGAAGAAGTGGAAGAAGGAAGGAACTTGGAAAAAGGTGGTGAAATAATTACTTCTTCTTCAGGTTCTTCCTATTGATTTGATCAAATGGGCTCCATAGGTTGGCTTTATGATCAAACTAATGCCTCTCAGTTGTAGTGAGGGAAGTTGGGACAATATTTGGGCAGAGTTTGGCCGATACAAAAGGCTTTTAAGGAGTGAATAAATGAAAAGGAAGAGTTCACTTTTATAAGAGGGGTGAGGGGAACCTTTGGAAAAGCTAGAAATATTAATTTATAATAAATTAATATTCGGTTTATAATGGCTCCAAAGTATATTATTTAAATTTTAAGGTGGGTATGGGTCAAAAACCACTCAACCAATAGAATTTAGACTGGTTTGGGTACTTATATTAACCTTATATTTAAGTATTAACTCTAAGGTAATTAGTTTCACTTTTACAATGTCTCTTTGTATTTTTATATTATATGGTTAATAAACTAATCATATACATCCAAGAGACCCCAAAGTGGTCCATTAAAGATACACCTATCATTATATAAGTCCCTTGGAAGAACCTTAGATTTTTAGGAATTTAATATCATTTAATAATATAATATTTGTTTTAAAAACTCTTTTATATCTATTTTGACACTATTCAATTATTGATTTTTGTAAAACTCATAACAGAATTATTACTTCTAATAAAGTTAATTAAATCAATACTAACATGTCATATTAACCTATAAAATTAGTGTAGTTCATAAAAAGTCTCAAATTATATTTATTTGGGTATTTATAATATCAATTATTCTAATTCTTCATTAATTGGGTAATTGCTGCATCATCATTGTGTCATAAATAAGCTAAATTATTTAATGTCTAAAAATTATAAATAAAATATAATTATGTATTAAATAGTTTTATCTTTCTAATTAATATTTATAGTCAGACATCAAACATATATAACCCTATGTAAAAATTGTTTTTCAAAAATATATATGCTTATGTCATTTTTGTACTTATTTTAACTTAATTAAAATAAAGTGTCCCTATCACCTACAAGTGGATCCATGGGGTCCCAAAATAGACCCAAATATGCCTATGGTCGAAAATTTATCAACAAATAAGGTTAGGACACGTTTTAGGGTAATGTATTATTATTATAATATTATTTTTTAACCCTTATTTACGGATTTACCCTTAACCATGGTAAATAAAATATTTACCGAAGTAATTATTCAAAATGTCTAAAAATAAATGTTACCTATTTACACAATTTGAACATCCTGATTCCAAATATGGAATCCATTTTTCCAAATTCAAATCATATAAGTGGTAGAAATTAATTTAAAATTAATTCCTATTGTTAAAACAAAAAGCATGTTTTAAGAGATAATAACTATCAAAAGATTGACACTTGTTTCTGACCAGTTTAATTGTGAAATTATGTCCAATGAACAACATTATTTTAAATGGTAAAAATATATTCTAAATATACTTTAAAACACTCAAATTCATAATTTATCACTGTTAATTATTTTGATTAAAAAAGTTGTTTTTAATTAAAATTTAGTAATTTTCACAATTCATCAAAATATTAATGTTTTCCGAAAAGTACCAAAATTTCACCTTAGTCTAAATTCGATATTCTGAATCCAAAAATGAAGTCCATTTTAAAAAATAAAATATAAATAATTTCAAAAAGTAGGTATTACTATTCATAACGGCTATTTTGATTGGTTATGGTGTGTTAGAACTCAGTGTTGTGTACAACACATGCTATCACATTATTCAAAGAGAAGTGTACTGTGGAAGCTTGGGGTGTTACATTCTCCTCTCCTTCAAATAATTTGTTCCTTGAAATTTCTATAATACTACCGCATGAAAATACTCGGGTGGTTCTTCATTATATGTTCCTCGGGTTCCCACGTTGCCTCTTCCATCTTATGGTTTCTCCACAAATCTTTTACCAGACGTGTCGTCCTGTTTCTCAGTACTTGTTCTCTTGTATCAAGAATCCTGACGGGCTCTTCACAATAAGATAGATCGGGTTCCAGTTCAAATTCTTCATAAGTGAGTAGATGTCTTGGGTCAGGCATGTATTGCCCCAACAGAGATACGTGGAACACATCGTGAACATTAGAGAGACTTGGCGGCATTGCCAATCGGTAAGCTATAGCCCCAATTCGTTCTAGAATTTCAAAGGGTCCGATGTACCTGGGACTCAATTTAACTTTTTTACCAAAACATATGACTCCCTTTCAAGGAGATACCTTCAGGAAAACATGATCACCGACTTGAAATTCCAAATAATTCTTTCGATTATCGGCATAGATCCTCTGCCTACTTTGAGCTGCTTTGATGTGATTTTGGATTATCTTGACCTTTTCTATCATTTCCTCCACCAGTTCAAGACCTACAAGTTTTCCTTCACCAAAATCATCCCAACTGGTTGGTGTGTGACATCTCTTTCCGTATAACGCGTCATATGGTGCCATCTGAATACTTGAATGGAATCTATTGTTATAGTAAAATTCTACCAGAGGTAAATATTGATCCCACATACCCTGAAAGTCAAGTGAGCATGATCTCAACATGTCTTCTATGGTTTGAATAGTTCGTTCTGATTGTCCATCCGTCTGAGGGTGGTAAACAATGCTCCAATGAAGTTCAGTATCCAAGGATTTCTGAAGACTTTTCCAGAATCTTGAAGTAAAATGGGGATCACGATCAGAAACAATCGATAGGGGTACTCCATGAAGTCTCACAACTTAATTAATATATAGTCTTTCTAGACGTTCCAGTGGTAGATATTCTCTTATAACAAGAAAATTTTCTAACATGGAAAGATGATCAATAATAACCCATATTTCATCGTTCCTTCTAGGTTATTTGGTAGCCCCATGACAATGTCCATCGTAATATTGTCCCATTCCCACTCCGGTATGGGAAGAGGTTGCATGACTCCTCTAGGGTGTTGCCTTCTGGCTTTTACTTGTTGACAAACCATACAACATGACACAAAATCAGCAATATCCCTCTACATATTGTCCCACCAAAAATGTTCCTTCAAATATCTATATATTTTGGTGCTCCTGGGGTGTATAGAGAAATTGAAACTATGAGCATCATCAGCAATTCCCTTTTTAGATAAGGTATATCGGGAACACAATGTCTCTTCCCGAATTTCAAAATTCCATCTTCATACACAAAGTCTCTCAATCTCCCATCATTCACATCTTTAATCTTCTATTGAAATTCTTCATCATTGGTCTGAGAACTCTTAATCCTTTCTAGTAAAGATGGTTTGGAAACCATTTGAAAAAGAATTGATGTTTCACCTTCCCTCGTTATCCCCATGTCCATCTTCACTAGATCCATGAAAATTGGATCCCTTTCAATTCTCACATTGTTCAAAACTCCATGGTATTTTCTGCTCAAAGCATTTTCCACCTTGTTTACCTTCCCCAGGTGGTAGTGTATCGTGCAATCACAATCATTGAGTAATTAATGCCATCTCCTTTGCCTCATGTTGAGTTCTTTTTGTGGGAAAATATACTTCAAACTCTTGTGATCTGTATAAATCTCACATTTTTTACCATAGATGTAGTGCCTCCATATATTCAAAAAAAAGATCATAGCTGCTAACTCGAGATCATGAGTAGGATAGTTTTGTTCATTAATTTTCAACTGTCGTGATGCATAGGCAATAAACCTATCATTCTGCATAAGGACACAACCAAGTCCTTTCTTCGATGCATCACTATAAATAACAAACCCATAATTCCCTGATGGTAGAGTCAATATAGGAGCATTGAATAATATTCTCTTCAGTTCTTCGAAACATTCTTCACACTCTTTTTTCCAAACAAATTTAACCCCTTTACGTGTGAGCTTCGTTAATGGGTTAGCCAATCGGGGAAAATTCCGGATGAAACATCGATAATAACCTGCCAAAACAATAATACTATGTACCTCAGTTATACTCGTAGGTGATGGAAATTCATGGATTGCCTTGTTCTTAGAAGGATCAACATAGATTCCATATTTAGAGACAATATGGCCAAGAAAATAAATCTCCTGAAGAAAGAATTTACACTTGCTAAACATCCCATATAATTAATGCCTTCTCAGAGTCTTCAAGATAATGCGCAAGTTATTTTCATGATCTTCGTAGCTTTTGGAGTATACAATGATTTCATCAATAAATACCACCAAAAATTCTTCGAGATAATCCTTGAAAACTATATTCATCATATCCATGAATACAGAGGGTGCATTAGTCAATCCAAAAGGAATTACAGTAAACTCATAATGCCCGTACCTGGTTTGAAATGTTGTCTTAGGAATGTCTTCCTTCTCCACACACAACTGATGGTATCTAGATCGAAGGTAAATCTTTGAAAAGTATTGATATCCATGTAGTTGGTCAAATAAATCATCAATGCGAGGTAGGGGATACTTGTTCGTTATTGTTATAGCATTGATATCCCTGTAGTAGATACATAAGCTCATGGATCCATCTTTCTTTTTAACAAAAAGAACAGGGGCTCCCCCTGGAGAAACACTAGGGAGAATAAATCCTTTATTACTCAATTACTCTAGTTGTTTCTTTAGTTAGACTAATTCTATAGTGGCCATTCTATAAGGGGTCTACGATATAGGCCTTGATCCAGGAATTAAATCAATGGAAAACTCAACTTCTCGTTCTGGAGGATGTCCAGGTAAATCTTCCGGAAATGCATCTACAAATTCTTTGACAACATGTACATCCTCTATTTGAACATTCCTTTCCTAACCCACACTTATTTCATTCTCTTCCTCCCCAATAATTGAATTTAGTTGAGCTACTGGGGGTGGATCTAGATAAGAATTAGGTGGTTACGATTCTGCTCTAATGATAAGGTGTTACTTATCATCATCATCAAGAATCATAACCTCTTTCTTCTTCCAATAAATCTCTGCATCATAGTCCGAAAGCCAGTCCATACCGAGGATTATATCAAACTCAATCATAGGTATGATGATGAGATCAGCAAATAAAGAACATTTATGTGCTCTAATGGGGACTGATTCACCAAACATTGTTGCAATGATACTTCCCTTAGGAGTTTTAACTGAGAACTCCCTGGTTAAATCAATTTGGAAATATCTAATTTTATTAGAAAACATTGAAGATATGAAACAATGCGATGATCCAAAATCAAATAATGCATTTTTTAAACTTGAGGAAACCATTAAATTACCTGCCACCACATCTTTCGGAGCTTCTACCTCAGCAGTAGTGATAGCATAAGCTTGGCCTTGATCCCTTGGCCTTTTCTGAGATAAGTTCTCCTGACGCTTAGGACATTCATTTTCATAATGCCCCATCTCCCGGAAATTGTATCACTGAACATTGGTAGCATCCTTCTTCACCTTTCAATCACGAGATTGGTGGCCTTTTTCACCACACTTGTAACAGACTCTTGTTCCCTTCAAGCAAGTACCGGGGTGTTTCGTCCCACATTTACCACAGGATGGATATTCAACATTTCCCTTCTTCCCCTTATTTCCATTCCCAGATTGATCAGAAGATCTATTCTTCTCTTGCTTTGCTTTAAAGTCATAAGACTTTGAGAATTATTTCTCTTTCTTGATAGCACATGAGACAATGTCTTCGTACGATGAAAAGGATTGTGAGACTAATGCTCGATGGAGAAATGGTTTTAACCCATCAACGAGACGATCAATCTTACTTCATGGGTTACGTATATAATATCTAGCATACCTTGCTAACCTTGTAAAGTTAGCCTCAAACTTTGTGACATTCTCATCCTCCTTTTGTCTCAGACTCAGAAACTTCTTTTCCATATCAACTCGATGGTCGCGAGGAAAGTATTTTTCTAAAAACAGATCTTTGAACTCCCTCCATTCCATATTTGATACTTCATCATCTTTCTCCGTGTTTTGAATCAATGACCACCATTGATCAGCATCTCCAGTGAGGCGGTAAACTGCCATGATAACTTTTTCCCTTTCACTACTCCCCAAAGCCTGAAATATTTTCTCTAGGGAATTTATCCATTGCTCATCTACTAAGGGATTTGTATTCCCATTGAACATTGGTGGTTGTTGCCTCATGAATCGATCTAGCATTGATCCTCCACGCTGCTGATCAGGGTGCTTCCTACAGGTAAGGTTATTATTCATAACCTGATTGAGTTGTCCCAGTATGGTGATTAGATAATCGGCACCAGTTGCATCACCAGCTCCACTATAATTATCTTGAGCAGGAAGGAAATCTCTATATGGAGTGAGTGCATTGATACAGTTTCCATTTCTTCCACTAGGCTCCATTTCTAAACAATGGCATAAACTAGATCAGTTTATGAATATAAATACATAATTACATACTTATAAAACACTTATCATAAATTGAACTATTTATGGATATAATCCATAATCATAAAAATGTTTTCATTGAGGAAGTATATACTCATAAACCCTTCATAATGATTTGTATTGAAAATGATATTTATCCTAAGAATATCCCCCAGGAGGGTCGTAACCAAGAGTGCAGCAAGGCCCGTTGTCGTGCACTAGTTCCCTTTCGAGTCTAGCTCAAAACTGTGTTTTTGGGTTTTACCCCTAGGTACATCTGTGCCAGAGCCGCCTCTACCTACTCGTATCCAGACAGTGATGTATTGCTCAGAAAACTCACAAAATCTCTACAATACCAAAATTCTAGGAAGTTCTTCTATACTAATCCTCAAAGTTCATATTAGGTCTATGTGTTCTAATCAGAGTTTATCTAAATATAGCTTCCAAGGTTTGTACTAAACTTCTTCTGATACAAACTGTAACGCCCCGACCCGAGTTACCCAGAGTCGGTGCATTATTACATAATATTGGCATGATCACAAGAAAGATTAAATCTCGAAATACCGATTGGTTTAGTAACCTTGGAAACAGTAGATATTTTCATTAAGTTTTACATTACATAATAAAGTGGAAAACTACTACAACAACATAATGTCTCCAAAGTCCACACTGTTATCCCCTCATAAAATCCCTACAGGTCATTCATAACTTACTTCTTCACATCCTGGGAAAAATAAAACATAAAAAAGGGGTGAGCTCTAATGCCCAGTAAGGATAACAATATAGCAGAAACTTTCAAAAATAAGCATAAACATTTAAGGCAATGTAAAACTAAAACAATGTCTTCTTAAACATTAACTTCAACATAGTATGGAAAAAGTAAAATGAAATAATTCCATTTACTTATTCACAAGGAAATTCTACTAATCGAATAATCACATGCAATATCAATAACCACTTTCATAATGATGGAATGCATAATGCCAGACTATCATAACCACATAGCCAAGGCCTCGTGCCAAGACTACAAATATGATTTTTCCAAGGCCTTGTTCCAAAAAACTAGTTTGTCTCAAGAGACCTACCGATGCATTGAGGAGTTATAGAAGGCTCCACCCGTCACATTTTAAGTCCAATGTATTCTCATATAAAAAGGTTTAAAAATAACATAAACAGTCGTATTAAAAATAGCATACAAAATGTCAATACTTTCACCATAAACTATGAACGGTATAAAAATAGCACATCCACAATCAAACATATCACAAAACATTCAATACAATATATAAGTTTTGCATCATAATAAATCAACTTCAAATAAGTGTAAAATCAATCAAAGGAAGTTGACATAGATGAAATCAAAACTATTTTTAGAGAAATATATCTTTCCATTTTGAAATCATTTAAGAGTCTTCTATTTAGGAAATAAATCATTTTATTTGAAAATATTCTTATAAGCTTGTATGGTATGATTCGACGATTTAATAATGGCGGAAAATAGCCACACCCACCGTATACGTAAAGAAAAACATTCTTACCTTAATTTTGTCGAAAAGGTTAAAAAGCACCTTGTTTGGAAAATGATGGAAAGAATCCTTTATAAACCTCTTATAAAAATTCAAACAAGGGTATAAATGACTTTATCCCATATTCTAGTAAATAGTAAAAAAAAATTTGAAATTCATTTTTAAGAAACATGGATGTGGATGATAAAGAGATCCCAGTAGATTATTACGTATAAACAATCTCGGATAATGAAGAGATTTTGAAATAACCCTTACCTTGTACTTTTCTTTGATTGGGGTAGGTTAACCTCCTGTATAATAGTGAAATAATTGTTATTAAATTATACAATAATCATATACATTCAAATGATATCATATATGATCTTTTAACATTGCTTTGTTAATAATATCTTAGTATTATCGTCATTTCGGGGGTTAACTTACTCGTTTTCTTTTATATGTTTTGTTACATAAGCCAGGTTTTTCATGGATAGGTTGTATATTATTCATATACAAAATGATATCAAGTCCTTAAACATTATTTTTAAATCATCAAATGATAATTATACTTGAAGGGATACGATGGAGAATGAATCTCATCACGTTCGTGGAGACGGTAGTCCGTACGTATGCACGAACGACAATATCATTCTTTTGATATTAAAATAATATATAAATGGATGGTATATCATATATAGAGAATAATTAAAATGTTATATTTATTATTTACATGAGTTACACATCATTATTATACCCATCCAAATAATAATATATTGAATAACAATTACACCACGACGTGGAGACGGTAAGCCGTATGTACGCACGTATGGTGACATGTTATTCAAAGGGTGGATAGAATACTGAATATGGTTGTACCATATTTATAATAACATCACAGTATATATATGATACTGGATTTATTATATTATAATGGTAATAACAAAGGAAGAATATGTGGAAGAAGAAAGGAACTTGGAAAAGGGTGGTGAAATCATTACCTCTTCTTCGGGTTCTTCCTTTTTATTTGATCAAAAGGGCTCCTTAGGTTCACTTTCTGATCGAACTTAGGCCTCTAGGTTTTAGTGAGGGAAGTTGGGAGAGTATTTGGGCAGAGTTTGGTCGATCCAAAAGGCTTTGAAGGTGTGAAGAAATGTGATGGAGAGTACCCTTTTATAAGATGGGTGAAGGGGCACCTTTGGAAAATCTAGAAATATTAATTTATAATAAATTTATATTCGGTTTATAATGGATCCAAAGTGGATTATTTAAATTTTAAGGTGGGTATGGGTCCAAAATCACTCAAAAAATAGAATTTAGACAGGTTTGGGTACTTATATTAACCTTATCTTTAAGTATTAACTCTAAGTTAATTAGTTTCACTTTTACAATGTCTCTTTGTATTTTTATTTTATATGGTTAATAAACGTACCATATACATCCAAGAGACCCCCCAAGTGGTCCATTAATGATACACCTATCATTATATAAGTATCTTGGACGAAGCTTATATTTTTATGAATTTAATATCAATTAATAATATAATATTTGTTTTAAAAACTCTTTAATGTCAATTTTGACACTATTCCATAATTGATTTTTGTAAAACTCATAAAAGAATGATTACTTCGAAAAAATTTAATTAAATCAATAATAACATGTCATATTAACATATAAAAGTAGTGTAGTTCATAAAAAGTCTCAAATTATATTTATTTGGTTATTTATAATATCAATTATTCTAATTTTTCATTAATTAGGTAATTACTGCATCATCATTGTGTCATAAATAAATTAAAATATTAAATGTCTAAAAATTATAAATAAAATATAATTATGTAAGAAATAGTTTTATCTTTCTAATTAATATTTATTGTCGAACATCCAACATATACAACCCTATTTAAAAATTGTTTTTCTAAAAGATATAAGTTTTTGTCATTTTTGTACTTATTTTATCTTAATTAAAATAAAGTGTCCCTATCACCTACAAGTGGCTCCATGGGGTCCCCAAATCGACCCAAAGATGCCTATGGTCGAACATGTATCAACCAATAAGGTTAGTACACGTTTAAGGGTAATTGTTTATTATTATAATATTATTTTTTAACACTTATTTACAGGATTTACCCTTAACCATGGTAAATAAAATATTTACCAAAGTAATTATTCAAAATGTATAAAAATAAAAGTTACCTATTTACATAATTTTAACATCATGATTACAAATATGGAATCCATTTTTCCAAATTCAAAACACAGAATTGGCAGAAAGTAATTTAAAATTCATTCCCGCTGATAAAACAAAAAGCGTATTTTTAAGAGATTATAACTATTAAAAGATTGACACTTTTTTATGTCCAGTTTAATTGTAAAATTATGTCCAATGACCAAAATTATATTATATGGTAAAAATATATTATAAATATACTTTAAAACCACTCAAATTCATAATTAATCACTATTAATTATTTTGATTAAAAAAGTTGTTTTTAATTAAAATTTAGTAATTTTCACCACTCATCAAAATATTAAAGTTATCTAAAAATTACAAAAATTTCACCTTAGGCTGAATTCGATATTCTGAATCCAAAAATGAAGTTCATCTAAAAAAATAAAATATATATAATTTCAAAAAGTAGGTATTACTATTCATAACGGCTAGTTTGATTGGTTATGGTGTGTTAGAACTCGGTGTTGCGTACAACACACGCAATCACATTATTCAAAGAGAAGCATACCGTGGAAGCTTGGGGTGTTACATGAGTAGACTGTAAAGCACTCACCCATCTGAGAGTGCCACCACGTCTTCAAGGAAAATACCACTACTGCTAACTCCATCTCATGGGTAGCATAGTTCTGCTCATGTTGCCTCATCTATCGTGATCCATAGGCGATCACTACCCAGTCCTGCATCAGGACACACCTGAGTCCGGTTCCTGATGCGTCGCAGTAAACTACGTAACCTACGCCCTCCTCCAGTAGCCTCAAGATGGGTGCCCCGGTCAAACTGTTTCTCAGCTCCTGGAAGCATTACTGACATCTATCTGACCACACAAAGGGTTTCCCCTTCTTCATCAAAGATGAAAGTGGTGCTGAAACTTTAGAGAAGTCTGGCACAAATCTCTGATAGTACCCTGCCAGACCTAGGAAACTCCACACCTCTGTTACACTACTGGGTGGCTCCCAAGCAAGTACTACCTCGATCATCACAGGATCCACTGTAACTCCTGCCTCAGAGATGACGTGCCCCAAGAAGTGGATCTCTCGAATCAATAACTGACACATCAAGAGCATACCATAATGCTGGTTCTCTCGGAGTGTATCCAGTACAACCTGCATGTGGTAGGCGTGCTCCTCCTCAGTAGTCGAGTATATCAATATTTCATCGATGATGAATACAGAAAATCGATCGTGTTAAGGCTGGAAGATTATATTCATGAGACTCATGAACACTGCAGGAGCATTGGTTATGCTGAAAGGCATAACCATGAACTCATAGTGGCCATACTGACACCTGAATGCTATCTTATGCACATCCTCAACTCGAACTCTGAGCTGATGATAGCCTGACCTGAGGTCCATCTTTGAGAACCATCGTGCTCCCTTGAGCTAATAGAAGAGGCCTTCAATCCTCAGAAGTGGATACTTGTTCTTCACAGTCACCTGATTTAGGCGACGGTAGTCGACACAAAGTCATTAGCTCCCATCCTCCTTCTTGGAGAACAAAATCGGGGAATCCCTGGGTGAAACAGTGGGTCGGATGAATCCCTTTCCCTACAAGTTTTCCGGTTGTACCCATAGGTCACGATGCTCTGCGGGAGCCATCCGATATGCTAGGGTAGATATTGGGGTTGTCCTAGGGTACAAGTCAATATAGAAGTCAGCCTCTCTGTGAGGAGGTAGTCATGGAACATCGTCCAGAAAAAAAATCTGCATATTGATCCACCACAACAGGAAAAATCAGACTCCACACATCAACAGCTCCTAGGATGAGACTAGCCAAATTATGAGTTATCGGTTGTCCTCTCCTCTGTGTGAGTCCATCCTGCATTACAAAGTCTACCTTCTTTCCAGTGAAGGTGAACCTACTCCCATATGTGCGGACAGACCACACTTTGCACCTAATACATTCGAGCTGAGCATGGACCGTAGATAACCAATCCATGCCCAGGATGGCGTCGTAAGGCCTCAAAGCCGCTACATGAAGATCCCAACAGAATCTATCGATTCCTAGAGTAATATCACACTGTCATCACCAATGCGTAATCTTCGAGTCTGCTCTCGTAGGAGTCTCTAGCCGTAAGGATCGAGCCTGCGACTCCGTCGAAATCTCTGAGCTCCGAACAAGGGCAGTGGCAATGAAAGAATGACTCACTCTTGTGTATATAAGAACTGCGGGAAGGGTGGAGTAGAAAAAGATAGTACCTTGAATAATCTTAGGTGTTCTATGGTCGTAGGCCTCCCCTGCTTCAAAATGAGCCTGCCTCTGCTCTCTAGCTCCCTGTGGTCGGGGTGGACTTCCTGGTGGTGGTGGTGGTAGAGCCTCGAAACGTCTTCCACCACCTGCTGCTCAGCTAGCTCCTCTACCTCTTCTGCCTACTCCCTGCAGACCGCCAAGGTCGAACCTCTTCCACTTCATGGGTAGTCCCTCAACCGTCTGAAACTCCTCTATATGGCGGTCGGGCAGTCATGAGCCAAGTGGCCCTGCCTGCCACATGCAAAGCACTACCTGCCTCTCGAATGACTAGCTCTTCTTTGTGTGCCATACACCTCCGAACCTGTATCATGAGGTCACCCACCTAATGGCCTGGTCCACTTGGACCTCTGTGACATCTGTCTACTACTGGATGTAGAAGACTACGCTACGTGTCGCCCTATGGTTGGCCACGCTTCTTGTGTAGGCTCAAAAAGAAATATCTCTACCAGAAGGGCTCACTCCAGTACTCCAGCCTATGTCAGAATGCTGAGGGAGATCATTGAAGCCCTGATCTCATGCCTCAGTCCCTGCTCAAAGGTCCTGGCCCTGAAAAATGGGTCTCGTACAATGTCCTTGGAGTTGCGCAAGAGGTCGGTAAATCTCGCCGAGTACTGGGCTACTGTCATCTAGCCCTGTCGTAGCTTTAGTAACTCCTGGATGCACACTGCATGGCGGGTGGCTGGAACGAACTCCGAGAAGATGAGGCTCTCGAAGTCTGTCCAATGAAGAGATGCCTCGTCGTGGACCTGGAGCATTAGGCTCCACCATCTACCTACTGCTACGTGCAAGAGACTCATTGCAAGGATCACCATGGGGTCAACTGGTGTCCATACTAATCTGAATACATGAACAACAGGCTCTAGCCATCCTTGGCTACTTGAGGGTCTGTCTCCCCGTGGAACCTAGGTGGTCTCTGATGCTGAAACTAGTGCAGTGCACTCAGGCGACGTACACTCTCTGCTGCTGGGGCAGGAGGTATCAGTGGCTCTGCGGGTAGAGGTACTGCCAGTGCCTCTGCTGTAATGGGGCCCTATACCGAGGCCTCATTGCCTAGTGGTGTGTCATCTTGCACAAAGCTCCGAACCCTAGCTGGCTACCATCGTGGGGCCATCCTAAAGAGAAATAGGTGTTCCACAGTTAATACAATATAACTGGTGAGATGACACAAATTAATCACAAAGAAAACTTTTGAAACACACATGAAATCAATATTTTCGACCATTGAGTCAGAAATCAGAATTCAGGGTCCTGGTGTATGGATACATCGGCCGCCACACCCACACAAGACTAACTAGACTGATAACCACACTCAATAACCTTAACACTATTTCTTCACATAGAATAAATTATTAGAGTCCTGAGTTCTATGGTAGAACTGATTCCTCTGATACCAGTTTGTCACGACCCGTCCTCGGGGCCCATGTCGTGACTACCCCAAGCCCGCCTTCCATAGGCCAAGGGCTAGCGACTAGCACCAAAGGCGTAAATCCCGATAAAAGGGAATTCATTGCCTTATATAAGAAAACAAACACCACAGAGTATACAAGCTAATGTAAACACTATGTAAACATAGTACAAAAGTAAGTGCTAAAAAGTAAATGGGCCAGAATACAAACCCAACTGAAAGTACAGTACAACAGAAAAGAAAGTACAGAAGTAGTAAAGTAAAACAGTAACCACTGAGTCATCCTCCGGCTATCCCACCTGAAGTGTGGGTACAGATGGTTTCCTCATCTCCTTGGTTCTGGCCGTCCGCTCTATGTACGTCCCGCCTGATATTCCACCGCTGGGTCCCGTCCTTCTCTATAGGCCTCAACCACGATCAGAACTATCTGTTGTCCATAACCAACACAACGTAGTGTGAGCATGTACCGTGCAGGGGTGAGTATACAATACTCAGTAGGGACCCTGAGACCCCTGAAGGTCTCCTAGAATCCACAAAGTATAAATCACAAAGGAAGGATACAAACACGAAGTATCAACCAACTCTACTTAGGTATATGCCCATACATATACCTAAGTCATCATTTCCAGTTCGGATCCAACTCACCAGCCCAAGTACAACCCAGTCCACACAGAAAACACAACCCAGTACACACAGGAAAGCAAGTTAATCATATCAATAATAATGATGGAATTTCAAGACATTTCTCACATAGGTATACTACTCACGGAGAGGGGTGAAGATGATAGATGTAGCCTCTGAATCATCTCCCATGTCGATCCCACATAGGATCCAAGTACAGAAGTCGTTGCTACCGAAACCATGTAGGATCCTAGTATAGTAACCATCTCTACCAATCCCACGTAGGATCCATGTACAGTCGTCCTCGCTGCTGAACCCACGTAGGATCCATGTACATTGATCCTCGCTTCCAATCCCACATAGGATCAAAGTATAGTTGTCATTGTCGTCGCAGTTGCAACCATCTCTAGGGTTCCTGCACACAGCAGGATCGATTTCAAGAGGGTCCGCTCAACGAGCCAAGAGGGTTGATACATAAACTGTCACGAAGTCCAGAGTTGATGTATCAGAGTGTTCCATATCGTCAAAAGGGACTCAACATGACAGACAGCGTGTCAATCGGACGCCCGGTCTGAGAGATATTGGCCTTTCCATTCCAGGGGCCCGATTGGTTTTTAACCTAAAACCAACCCGACCGTACACCATCTATGACCAAAACTCAGGTGTAGTAATCTAAAAGAACTGTCTCACTGAGAGGAATCCAACAAAATTGACGGCACATCAATCGAATGTCCGATCCTTAAGCTATGATCGTTTTTGCTCTGAGGGCCCGGTTGGTTTCGAGTTCGAACCAACCCGCCCATACCAAAACATCACCGAAATCATGATTTTAATATACCAAAACGACCACCTTGATCCAAGGATCCCAACTCAATAGACGATGCTTTGATCAGAGGTTTGTTGCCTATTATATGGGTGTTTACACGAAGCTGGTCTGAAAATAGGGGATTTGGGCCCAGTCTGACCCGACCCAATACCCCCTGGGTCGGCCCGAACCGAGTCAACCCTACCCAGGTCCGGGTCTGGCCCGATTAGGTGCTGCCCAACCCGGCAAGCGCGGCCCGGCTCGGAAGCCGGCCGCGGCTCAGATCTCGGCCGAGCGGGGTGCGAAGGGGGTGAATCCCCCTTTGTTTCAAAAACGACGGCCCCCATATTGGGGTCCGCCCTAGGCAGGTCTGGGGGGTTATGCACCCCCCAGTTTCATTGGAAATTTCCGGCCATTACGGTAGGCCGGTTGAGTCATCGCGGGACCCGTGGGGGTCTTGCATCCTGGAACTCTGGCGGCCGGCCGAGCCCTGCCGCCCCTGTTGAAGACTGCCGTGGCCCACCCCGTCCACGTCCCCTTGAGTCTCCAGAGCGGTGCGATGGCACCGCACCCCTATGGCATGGACTTAATCAGCCTCACTGGAGTAGTGTGATGGCGCAGCGCACCATCATGGCGGCCCGCTTCAGCCATGGTCTTTTTCATTCCCACGCGGTGCAACAGCACCGTGCTGCCTTTTCCACAACGATCAATAAAGATTAACAAATTAAGGGGAGGAGGATCGACCATGTTTGTGCGGTCCGATATCTTCCTGTTATAATGATATCAAGTGGAAAAAGAAAATTAGATTCTCAACGATAAACCAAGCACAATTTTAATTCATTAAAATTTAACTTAACCCCTACCTCGATAAACGATGTCGTTTTCCAGTGACGTGGATGATGGTGTTGCCGTGTGAGGTTTTGATGATGGCATTGGTGTGCATCCAAGGAGGGGACGATGTCTCACATTATCTGTGGAGTGAAGAAGGTATGGCATGTCATCTCTCCTTGTGGTGATGGCGTTCTTCGTCAAAGAGTGACGTTCTTCACGGGAGGGTGAAGTTCTTCCAATGGAACTAGAGCGCTCTCCTCCAATCCTCAACACAACGATCCAACACCAAATAAAATATGACTCCTCCTATTTTATTAAAACATTGAATGCATTTAAAATTACAAAATCCAAAACTTAATCCAATTAATTGAATAGGTTCAATTAATTAAATTAATGCGAGTTGGCATTATTAAAGAGGGAGAGAGGGGAGTTACTCAAATAAAGGGGGGGAGTTAGGGAGTGAGGGAATGTTAAGAGTTGGGGTTCTGTTTTCCCCACCTCACCTTTATCCTCTCAATGGTATTTAGTAACTGGTGGGTCCCACCCCAACTCCCACACCTAGGATATAACCACCTAGAATAAATAATAAAAATTGTTCTACAATTTTTATTCAATTCTTATTTAAGCCACAAAATTAAACTCCTTCTCCCGTGAAAACACATCTATAGTAAAAGTCCTCTTAAGCAATTACCGGCGCTGCAGTTCCATCGGTGCCCTCAGATTTCAAATCCGAGCACCGGTTCAAAATATATAAAAACATGCTCGTTCGTTAATTGAACTTACCCAAGCTAAACTTCAGAAATTGCTTTCGGGCACACTGGGGCTCGGAATCAGGTGAC
This sequence comes from Viscum album, assembly GCA_963277665.1. Lineage (NCBI taxonomy): Eukaryota > Viridiplantae > Streptophyta > Magnoliopsida > Santalales > Viscaceae > Viscum > Viscum album. Next base: position 492,280,919 of record OY728122.1, read on the forward strand.
GTCAAAAACTGCATACTCGTAAAATCCCAATGAATTTATGAAAAACATTTCCTTGAAATTTATGGGTCATTACAGTGTTATTAGGGAAATAACCATTCTACGATGAAAGAAAGAGAGTAGGTGAACTTTCTTATTGAAAGATGTAGCTATCTTGTTCTAATTCCCTTCCAGATTGTGCAGTGTATGAATCTTTTTCTCATTGAGAGATTCCAATTCATCCAGATAGATTTTAGCTACATTATCTAGTGCTTTATGATCGTAAAATATTTTGCATAATGTAGGAAACTGAATCTCTATGGGCATGACAACCTCCAATACATACACCAATAATTATGAGGCCAACTGTGTGGAATATGAATTCCTTTTTCTATTGGTTCAGAGGGAAATGGGTTGATTTTCTAGCCTACTCTTTTTGTTCTGACCAATCATCTTCTTCATAATGTTGGAGAGGGTTTTGTTGAATGCATTGATCTGTCCATTCCCTTGCATGTAGCTGGTGGTATGGTTAGAATGGATGTTGTACTTGGGGTACAATTTCATCATCTCATCTTCCTAAAAGATGGTGACATTATCAGTAAGAACCGCATGAGGGACTCTAAATAGGTTGATTATGTTTGATCTCACTAATTCAATCATAGAATAGGCCTTTAACAACTTGAGCAGAACGTCTTTTTCCCACATGGAAAAAAATCCAAAGAAGCCAGGATGAATCCACACTGGAGAGCTCTCACCAGTGGATATTATCCCATGACATCAAGTCCCTAGACTACAAAGGGCCATTAGTAAAAGTTAGTGTGTTGAGGCTCAGATGGCTAATTCACCATGTTGGCCTAAATTTGGCACACATGTAAATTTTTTGCAAACTTGATACAGTCACAGATAAAGGAGGGAAAAAACAACCCAGTCTACGAATCTAGTGAGATAACATCAGCATGGTCGATTGAGCCATACCGTAACCGGCAAGAACCTCATTCATGATAAGATAAATCTCATCTCCTTAAATGCAACAGAGCAGAAACCCGTATGATCCATTCTTGAAGAGGATATACTCAAGACCAGGACTTCTCTAGAGAGTAAACTGCAATGCATGACATCATATTCTCTATTTCTTGGCTCGATATGCTGTGAGATTGTCATGCTAGAGGTACTTGATAATGGGGTTCGCTTAGTTAGGAGTTACTTCCAACACTGTAATAGGGGGGACCTGAGGGTCCTGATGTCGAGGCGTCGGTGGTATGGTGGATTACCTGTGGGTTATCATCATCATGTGGAGGGACGAGGATAATGACTCTCTACATTTCCACATGGATAGTAAAAATCATCATGTTCAGGCTCTAAATGTGATGAATCTAGGGTGTTCAAGGTGTCAGCTCAACTGTTTTGGGATTGAGGAATATTAGTAACCTCTGTCTGAGATGAGAACTGGGTCATCAGATGGAGGGTTCGATTTAATAGTGGTATGTGCTCTAGCTTTATGACAATATAGTCACCAATAATTTACATGAAGACTACATTGGAGTCCCCAATCACATGAAAATGGGGAATGTCACTCTCTATGGGAACTCGTTTCTAGTAACGAGAGCTTGATACTGCACCTCATTGTTGGTGTAGCCTTCTTACAGAAGGAATGAATAAGGCAGAATGGAATGTATTGGGGTAATGAAGATGATATCCAGGGATACAATTTTGAGTCTGGGATTCATGAGCCTTATATAGTTATGTCTCCAAAAGGCACCATCGATGTTAACTTTCTAGTAAAAAATTGATTTGTCTACTGAGAGGATAGACTCGTCGGGAAAATCAAGGTCTAAATACAGGCTTGTGGGAGCTAGATGGGCAGCAAGAAAGTCTGCCAATGGTGGCCACTTAATAGCCTTTTGAGGGAAAAACTGAATGTCAAATTACTAGAGGATCACTTCCCACTAATCTAGATGGCCTGTCAACATGGAGTGATTCGTGATATACTTCATTGGATCTACATGAGACACTAGTTGTACCTCATGGTGTTGTAAGTAATGTCGCAATTTATTTACTACGAATTCTAGAGCAAGGAATTTTTTCGATAGGGGCGTATTTGGTCATTATGTCAACGATCATGCTTATGAGATGTTAGATAATGTTATTCATCCCACCGTTAATATTATGGGTGAGAAGGGCGCCGAGAAACCACTCTAGGGTGGTAAAATACAAGACCAACTTCTTTCTGGAAATGGGTGGAATCAAGACTGGAGGGTGGAGCAGATATTACACGATTTCCTTGAAAGAATTGTGACATTATCCATTATAATAATATAAAATTCCATTATTCATGAGCCGAGAAAATGACTTACACTTTCTGGACAAATTCGAAATGAATTAGTGTATGTAGGCTATGTGGCCTTGGAAACCTTGTTGCTCACAGATGTTACCTGTAGGAGAAATCTAGCTAATGGACTTGATCTTTCTTTGGTAAATATCAATGCATACATATATGAAAACGAAGCCATGAAAATTCCCAGAGGTGACCCCAAAGGAACACTTCAAAGTTTTCATCTTCAGATGGTGAGAATAGAGGAAGTCAAACACTTTATCAAGGTCTTTGATACGGTTTTGACGCTGCTAGGATTTGACCACTAGATCATCCACATAGCATTCCACCAATGCAGGCTCTTCATCCATGGAGGTAATTTTAATCTGGTTATACCTAGAGTACCAATCCATGAATGTGAGGGCCTAGAAACCTACTATATCATTGATCAACCATTCCATCATAGGAAGGAGAAAAACATCCTTTTGACAATGACATTTGAGGGTAGAAAAGTCGATGCAGACACTGTTCTTTACATTCTACTTCATTATGGGCACAATGTTGGCTAAACATATCTAGTATGGGACCTCCTTGATGAAATTGGATATGATGAGATTATCAACTTCATCCCCGACCATGGCACCATGAGAATGGTGGATCTTTCTGGGAGGATTCTTAAACTCACGGTGATTTACTGGGAGACCAAGGCAGTGGATGGCTGCCTGTGGATCTAGACCTGATAGTTCATCATAACCCAATGAAATTACATCATGATTTTTTTTGGATTTCAACATACTACAGTTTCTCTTTGACTATCATATCAACACTAATCAATTTGGGTTTTAGATCTGTCTCACTACTGAGGTTCACTTGTATGAGTTCATCAACTGTGGTCGAGATGCCCTGTTCAAAGGAGGGAGGACCATCTTATAATTCCTATTCGTCACTTATATAGCATGGATCCTTGGAGGGAGGAGTTTTCTTTGAGTCAACAGCTCCGGATGGGAGACTCGTACCTGCATGGGCAAGAGTAGACACTGCATTCAGGGACTCCTGTGCTACCAAAACCATGGAAATGAATGTTGTCAATCTGATCCCATATGGTCTTCATCCCAAGGGTCTACACATGATGACATCTAAGCAATAGGGATGTGTTCGATTAAGCCAGTAATTCCTAGCACAACGAATCATGAAAGTATGGCATAATACTATTTCCATTGGGTGGACATCCCGATATCTTATGGGCATAGGGGGATTTAGGATCACCCAATCCTGATTCGTGTAGGAGTATGAGGTGATATCATGGTGTAAATTAGACTTGGGATAGTTCTACCCCTCATACCAGAAAAAACCAATCATTTTCCCATATATGGGGTGGTTGAATCCAATTAATGGATTAGAAATATGTAGGCATCATCCAGATCTGTCCACAGTTCAGTCGTAGCAGTAGCATCTTCAACCTTGTTTGCATGGATCTTCTTTTCCTTTCACTTATAATAGTCAACATAAAGATAGTGGGATTCACAATAGGAAAAGGGAGATGAGTCACTTTGGATAACACCCACTAGACTATTAAGGGGTTACATAAGGCCCTGTTGATATGATTATGGGACCGTCACATGCAGGTGACGCCACGGTCTACGCATCAATTCGTTGTAAGCAGTATCATGTGAGACAACCATGAATTTGATGCAAGATAACATACCCCCGAAAATTTTCATTACGTGGATCTTATTGACTGGTGTCTATTTCATCCTGTCATAACTTTGAATTTTCTCATCAGAGGGACTCATAAAATCATCAAACAACCCATGTTTCCACAATGTTTTGGTCAGGATTAGGTTGATCCCAGATCTTGTGTTGACAAGATAGTGACAATCCTCCACTACATTAAAATGGACGGTGATGTACAAGGGTTGGATGGTTCCATATATGGGATAGAATTCATCTTTTTAATAGAAAGAGTTAATGTCCTGGCATTTAGCATGCTCAACTACCTCATCTTAGATGGTATCTGCAGTAGCTACCTCCGTCTCAAACTGGAGAGGAATTCTTAATGCCTTGTCAAGGAATTCACAAATATCTATTGATAGGAAAATTATATCAAGGATATAGCACCAGTTCGGAATACTAGAAATATTCTTGAGGACATCATACATCAGTTCCAAGCGTGAACATCTTCTTATGGGAGGTTGTTCTGTGGAAGGGGGCATGACGGGCCCTTGGCGACTAGAAAGATGGCTGAATGGTTCTAGAAATGTCCCACTGCTCTCTAGTCCAAGCCTGTGAAGTGACTATAGGATTAGGGATAAATGATTGATATCGTCTCGTGATAGAGCATGGCTGATCACAACATGGTCGAGGCGATACTGCCTGATGTAGTAAAAAAACCATGGTGAAGGCCAACCTGATGACATCAGATGAGAAGGATGTGTGTGTTGTGCTTTGTGCTGGGCCGACAGTCTAGTTTCGGTGGCATGAAAAGGCAAGATGGAAGTGCTGATTGAGGCTCTTTGATGGCCCATGTATATGCGGCTCTCTCTATGCTGGCGATATCTAGGGACATTTGGATGATCCTTCTAATGCCCCTCGTCATTGGGAATCATGTAGGGGATTAACAACTCCATGGTGTTATCCCAAGCATACCCATGGATTTCACTTGAAGAAGCCTCCACCACTGGATGGATTTTGGGGGGAATCACCATCTCTAGGGGCATGAAGTCACTGATAGTACGGGGTGACGATAGAGTTCATGGGGACATTATTTCCCCTTGCGTCACAGATTCCTGTACTTCTGGGAAGAGGAAGGTTGATCCATGGACGTGGATGTACTGGATATGGATGGCACAACATCTTCTAAAGGCTCAGGCCAATTCAAATTTTCACGGATAAAACCATCGGCATGGGAGACTGCCTTACGATCCATGCAGTTTTTCATATTTCTAGGACTCGTAGTTAGAATCTAGATGCAACTAACCTTCAATGTCACTGCCACCATTTGGATTCACAAAAACAAAATCAAAGTGTACAGTAGATAGGAATAACATGACAATGATGTTATAAATCTTGTCATGAAGCATGTATATAAACACATATCCCTGCTAGAGGGTGTTCTCAATGATCTGGTGATAGGGGAATTAGTTGGGGTGATAAGTTAGGTTTACCACTTTTGGTGTCCTGAATTTGGGTAGCCATACAATTCCCTATTCCAAAAAACAATGGAAATAAGAGGGGAATATAGCCTCGTTGAATGAGTAGGTCTGGTTTCCCTAATCTAGGATGAGGGATAGGAGATCCTGGACCCGACGAGGGGCTGTAGGAGCCTTTGGAGGAGGGGGGACCAGGTTATCTCACAATGGTGGTGGCAGTGCGTTACGTGGGGGCACATTCCAATTCTGAGGTGGGCCCTGATGGGCTTGAAGTTGCACTTGAGGTGGAGGGCTTTTATGGTGTTGTGGATGTGGCACCACTGGTAAAAATTCAGGTTTCATGGGGGGATTCTATCTCCCCCACCATGGTGAGTTCAGCCTTAACGATTCTTCTGGTGGGAATTGTAGGAGGCCACATTCGTGCCTGAATGGTTGGATTGAAGGCTTCCTCTAGGTGCTGGGACATATCAGAGATGTCTTGGAATACCCCAGGGTAATACTTGGGTAATGAGAGTGGGGACTAGTTCTGTGATGATATTCCCCATAAACATTGTTAGCAGTTGTTCTTAAGTCAGCGACATATCTGAGGAGTAGCTGAGACATTTCAACTGGGTGATAATTTCTTCAACGCACTCGTCATGCATCATTATACACATGAAGAGGTCTAAAATACTCTTCTTCTTGGTGGTAGAGCTGAACTGGTACAAAAAATCTCTACGGAGGACTTCCTAGTTGGCCACTGACCGGATGGGTAGGAGTTTGTACTAGACAAACGCAAGTCCCTCCAATGTCTGTATGAAGAATCATAGTTTGGTAGATTATTGGTGAGCTAGGGATCATATCATGGGTCTGCACCTCGATATAAAGTGGTACAGATGCTGCAGCTTATCACCTATCCCATTAACGGGGTAGAAGGTGGGATTTATGAAACAAGAGGGTGTAGCATATCATCCTCCCATGCTGTATTTGGATTTCCAGAAGGCAGGATTTCCATCTATCATGTTTCTAAAGACTTGAGGTGATCATTGAGTGCCTCCATTGGATCTTCTGGTGGGGGTTCCTATCTTGATGAGGATCCTTGAATACTAGTGTGTTGTCAGGTTCTTCAACTTGATAAGAATGTCCGGCTGATTATGGAGGGGGGGGGGGGGGGATGACCTGTGGAGTAGTTGGGAGAACCTGAGCCGGGTCCCATGTATTATCACGGCACTGAGGTGGATCTGGTGACACATATCTTGCCTTCTTTCCATATGCTCCAGCCTTTATCCTGCCTGTATGGGCCCAATGGTTAGGGACACCTACATCAAATTTTCTAGGGGAAGTTTTTCCTACCCCAACTACCCCAGCTAAGGATCATTGTAGTTTTTTGGTCACTCCACGACACACTAATTATAGAGGTCATCGACCATGTTCTTCTGTTCTGCAAGCTGTTGAAAAAACATAGATTTTTCAGGACTATCCTATTTCTTTTTTACAGATCAGGACAAGTCAGAGGTTTTTATGGATATGAGGATCTCCTTACCATTATTTGGATTCCGGCTGAGGAACAATGCCTTGGTGGGAAAGTGAAAAACTATTAGGTTTCCCTATTGGTGAATACCCCTTCCCGATGGATCCAATAGTTATGACACTCACTTGGGGTATTTTTTTCCTCCAAGATCTCAATCTTCGTCTCTTCCTATGATAAATTGTATATGTTAACCGTGACTCTGCCTAGATGCATATCCTCAATATCGCCTGGAAAGTCAGACTGGTGCATGATAATACTAAAATGGAGGGTTGCGTACTGCCCCCAACCACGGATCTGGGGACGGGGGAAGCCTCGTTGATAATCCTTCGGAGCACATTAATGTAATGGACACATCGTTGTTATAGGTTTCTATGGAAAACATGTGAATCAAGACGTTGGTACATGGGGAGTGATACCAAATCCAAAAAACAACATTGTTGACCAAGGTCTTTGAAATGTGTCGGACTCTTGGGTTATGCCAATTGCCGATGATAAGGAATAACGTGCACCACCCAGAGGGTCTGTTGAAAGCTTCCAACCTCCTTATGGGTTAGTGATTCCAGTGTACTAAAAATCGACATTATAACAAGAGAAAAAATCTCTAGAAAATGGTCCTCCACAAAAATGTCCCACATGGTCCTCGGCTCAAATTCAGGGTGTGGAACTTGGTTTCTCCACTCATCAACTCGAGGTGGATGGGGAACCGATAGGGGTACGAAAGTAGACCGCTGAGATGTTAGGATGTCTAGGAGAGAATAAGGCATGTGGGATGACAAGTAACTACATCTTGGGCTATCATTAGAACAGTGTAGTGACTAGCCACCACATAGTGATAAGATAGGATAGCGACCATGGTTTCTAGAACATAGACTACAACTACTACAGGCATACCGTGATGTTTTTCTTCTGCCATCGGTCCCTAGGATTACTATCTATGATAATTGGTTGACGTATAGAGTGTTTCTGGTGACGATGGTGGTGATTACATTGTCATACCCTAGGGGGATTCCAAATATTCGTCCTTCTAGATGTTTCTATAGAGGGAGGCAATAATCTGGTGGACCATTCAATCTGAATGGATGAGGCATATAGGGATTGTTCATTCCCCAACCTTTCACACAGAGGATCGAGGTGAGGTTTCCATTTCGGAGTCAAATTACACCTTCGAATCTGGGATGTAGACATGTTTAATCACGGTATGAATTTTCTCAGAATTTTTAATGGAAGTGACGACCCGCCATCATTCCCTTGGATGGATCTTCGATATAGGGTATAGTTTTGGAATGAAGAACATCTACCATAGTGATACAATGGTAGGGAGGATTTCCACCTGGGTGAGTCGGGGTGTGAGGAGCACCTGGACCGATGTCGAAGGGAACAATGGGAGGACCTCTGTATCCACTGGATGAAGCACAAAGGGAGCAAGAAGTACTGGAGCAGGTAGGACCTCTACTAGAGCTGGTGGGATTATAGGCATGGATTCTATTCATGTGTCTCTTAGAAACGTTGGTACAAGTATGGTTCACATACTAGTTGAGAAGTACACAGATTGGATCCCCGTGCTGGGTGATTATGAAGTGAGACAATACTCCTCTTCTCTAGTTATTGGGAAGTGGAGGACCTTCATTGGTAGATGTAAGGACATGGGGAAGACCCCCACACTGAAGGTAGAAAGGATGTGTAGCATCTTCACACTGAAGTCCTATGACAGGTGGAACAAACCCATATCTGAGGTCGTTGGTGCGAATGAGGATCCCGTTATGAGCATCGTTACAGAGGGGAAGACCCTTATCCGGATTGAATGTGCCCTTTGGGAGGACCTCCACACCAATATTGGTACCAGGACAACCCTGTGCTCTCATTGGTGATGGTATGAGGATGACCACTGTACTGTTTATCATTGCTATGGGTCAGCCCCCAGTGGTCGCCACCAATATCGGTGACCAGGAGAGTCAACCTAGCCTACCCATGGGGTTGTTGGGGCCTCAATCCTGTACGAGAGTCTGTATTCCCCAGCTCGGCATAGACATGGATCAGATGGTATACATTAGTGGTGGAATGATCCATGGTAGTCATTGAAGTTGACACATCTTGGCTGGGATCCTCATTAGCCTACGCCCAATTCTGGTGTTGTTTAAACTAGACTGGGCCAGTGGTGTGGGCACATATCATACCTACTCTTCAGCTCAAGGGGTCGGGTGGCAATGTTGACATGACCTAGTGGGAGCAATCCTTGGGAGCCCCTAGAACATGACCTCATCTGGGTAGGCCAGGACATACTTCACCTCATCATTGTATAAGAGGGAGTCAGCGAAGTGTTCCAGAGAGAGGCTCCAAAAACAGTTATGTGTCAGGGTGGGGATTACTGTCTCCATGTGCAGCCCATGGGGGAAACAGTGGTGAAAAGGAGAAGAATCATCTATGTCATGATGGGTCATATCACGGGTTGGGATAATCCCCTCCTCCAGATATCGCCGAATGAGGTCATTTATCACCCTTCATTGAACCATTTCAGAAGTGGAAATGGGGCATAGGGACCCAGCAGCTGTGGGTGTGGAAGAAGTAACAGAAGTGATTGGGTGATATAGGATTACCACATTGAAATTTTCCCTTCCCCTATGTCGATGGGTAGGTGGTGATAGATTTCCTATCATAGCAACATGGGTCCTGGAAATTCGGGAGATTTTACCATTTGTGATTAGAGAATGAAAAACAGTGTCCTGTTCCCCAATGTAATCCCATCATCCATGGCTGGTAAGATGGGTCCACACTAACCCCGACATAGAGTGGGATGTCCAATGTTTAACTACCCTAATTTTTGTTGTGCTTCAAGCCAGGCCCACTACTTTCTTGTTTGGACCTGGCATCAGTTATGTAGATCTAGGACACATAATTGCAATAATTGTCTCAAACTCTAAAAATATCCATATTTATGAGAATAATTTCAAGTAAGGTTCCCCATTTCAACATCCAACGCTTTTGACGGGGCGTGCATCTGCCTGTTTAGGACGCGCTGAACTGTTTCCACACATTCCCTCTTTCCAAAGGCGGATGACATCCATTTCCTATTCAAGGATGTTAACTCAATGATCGAAATGGGATGATGGGATGTTGGTTTCTCCATCCATGTATTCCTCCTCGGAACTCGTTACCAAGTATGGGACTCCCCCAAAGACAAATGATTTTGTTCATGAATCCCTTCCTAGTGCCATGTCTTTATGGATGCTGGTTAATTACACTCCTTCCATCGACGCATTTCAAGGGGTCTGGAAAGGGAAGAAACCTATGGTCAGTGGAGTAGTCACATTGGACATCGGTGGCATGTCTAGACACTAGAACACTGGCGTGTCGTAGTTTATTTCGATTATTATATGGCTTCTCGAGGGAATTTAATCCCGAGTCATACCACATTGAATGTGGGGAATTATATGCCATTGGAATGTCTCTATGGTTTTCATCATCTTCCCATGTTTAAAATAGGGTATTCTGTTATTTTAACACCTAGAATAGATGGATGGTACTGATCATAACATGGAAGAGATGGGATCAGATGGGTTCGACCCCTAGAGGGATCCTTGATGATGTAGCTAAGGTGTGGTTAGTTACCCTGTTGCTACTAGGAGATATGAGAATGTGGGTGACGTGATCTCACTGGGATGTGGCTGCCCAGTAAAAAATCATGATGGTTATGGATTGTTTATAATTGATGGGGAGTGAGATAGAGCTAATACGATGGTGATGGTGATGTTGGGCTTGATCGTCAAAGGGAATTCCTACATATTCCCATGGTAGGGAATCTATGTCCACGCAGTTTGGTGGGGTGATGGGGAACCATAGTAGGCAACCCGTATGTATGGAACCTGGTTGATGTGGAACCTCTAGGATAGGGTATGACCTTCCCTAAAGGCATAGGCTCGAGGGAGAGAGAACAGGATTTGATGTGAGTTACGGTCTTGAACCTCAGGGAGTATTCCTATGTACCTTACCTTGGAAATGATCAAAGACCACATAGTTCATGATGAGTGTGTAGAATCATGGTGTACACAGAGGGCAATGACCTAATGACATGATGGGTCATACATGTAGTGAGTTTCCTGAGGTTGGTCTGACGCCATGGGGGTGGACCAGAGATGTGGTTCCCAAAAATGGGTACTGTGACATTATACAATCGAATTGGGAACACAATGGATTACTATCTATTGGGGAACATAATGACCTAAAACTGGTTGGGGTTGAAAATGGCTTACTACTGATTGGGGTTCTAACCGCTTACCCCTGATTGAGGTACCGACGACTTACCACTGTTTGGGGGATCACAATAGATTTACGTTGATTGAGAGACACAACAGCTTACCGTAGATTATGGTTGGACCTCAGGGAGGTTTACTATATAACTTTCATTGGAGACAATGATCAGAGCACATGTAGTTCAAATGGATATAGTTTATTATATTGTGATACAAAAAGGTGCATATAGTTTAACATCATGTCCGATGAGGGTGAACTGATTTTAAGTGGTCGGGACAAATAGGTGTTGGACATGATCCTCAGGGAGGCTTCCTACATACTATTCCGGGGTTTGGATCAATGTCCACATTGTTTAGGTAGGTTTAGTGATCCGATGTGAATGGGGTCGGGACCAATAGATGTAGGGCTTGAACCTCGTGGAGGCTTCCGACATACCTTGCCATGGATCAAAGTCCACGTTGTTTGGGTAGGTTTGGTGAACTGACATGAAGGAGTTCATGACCAATGGATGGTTGCGATTGAACCTCAGGGAGGGTTCCTATGTACCTTGCATTGGCCAGGATCAATTTCCACATAGTTTAGAAGGATGGATTGGGGATTATGTTCTAAGGCGTCCTACAGAGGATGCCATTCTAAATGATTACTCTATGCCCACATGAGACGTTCTCGGTGAGAGAAACAAGAGGTAGAAAAGGCCTGATGATCGTGTCACTAATGGTGCATCATTGGGATGTGGAGTGGGGATTACACATGGTTATTAGAATAAAGAGGAATCATAGGCTTACGCATGGTTAGTTTCCCTGGGAGATGGAGATTGGGACTTATTCCAGGATAGAGGTCTGGTGGTGACAAAGCTCAGAGGGAGAGGGACATGATAACACAACTCCATGTTCCCATCTATCCTCTAGTTGTTGACACAAAAGAAGAAATAAGGAACAGGGGTGATGCCTCTTACAAGAAAGGCAAGCAGCTTACTATAATATGCTTTCCCTTCCCTACGGACATACACTACTACAACAAAGAGGATATTACTCCAAGTGTGGAAGATCTCACTCTTGTGGAGACGAGTGGGCATAAATAATGTTTGAGATGGGGCACCTCGCATATGATTCATATGGTAAGTCCATATTTTAATATCACGTTCTAAGGGTGATAACGCTTGGAAGTTGAACGTCATGCAGCATGGATGAGGAGGATTAACTATGCACCCCTAAGACATACATAACCGGAATTCTTTAACACTTGGTGAAGGGAATGCATCAGTAATTTTGTGGCCAGGGGGTTGTGGGGAGTGATCCACTAAGGGTCCCACATTAGTATGACTATGTGAATAATAAATACCCATTATTGTGCCTATGCATAGATGCATTAGGCAACACAACACAACATAGCGCACCGCCCAAGGGACATTGAAGTCAATTCGTACGAACATGGAGGGTCTTACAGAAGATTGGTTCTAGACGTAGATGTGTTTCACCTGATAGGGGTTCATAAATGGTCCCCTAAGGTATGAACGACACATGGGGTGCACTAGGAGGTTCACACGCAAGATGGGAAGTTTCACATAAGATGGGGTTGTTGCACACAAACTAGAAGGATGTGCGCAAAATCATCCTGACGCAAAGGGAATTAATGTGAAAGAGAGATACTTTTCCCAGAAAGGACTTAGAGTAAAATGAAATTGATGAGTATCATGCCTAAGATGGCCCACCCAATGGAGGAACCTTGGGGGACCTTTCATGCAAGATCCAATAACTTGAGGCCATAGTGTATTTTACAGAGTCATAGAAGATGTGTCTTTCATGTAGAAGGGAATCGATTCATCTTCTGTAACCATCTAGAATGGTCAGAGGTTCATTTCAATTTATACCCGAAACCCCTTGAGGCAGTGCGCAAGAGGAGCGATGTGAAAGGGGGTGTTTGATGTCGTATTGGGAAAGGAAGGGTTTGTTCGCTGCCAGGTAAGTTGCATGCATGATATTCAATTGTGCTTATACCTTACTTGATTTTTCTAGCATACTTCTGTAAAATGGTCTGTTTGATGCTGCATTGGGTGAACAAGGGGCTGCATGCTAGAAGAATTTTTTCACACCTCCTCAGACTCTTGGGTGATAGTTCCTTTGGTGTTTTCTGGTGGGTCTCCATGGAAGACTACATTTGACGTCACATTGGGAATACATTGGTTTTGCTCTGCATGTACTCTTGCATGAATCCCATAATTCATGCACGCAACTGCCTCTCAGGTTAGAGAAACTTATATTCACCCTCAACATGGCTTTTTTGTTCCGTATCATCCCAATCATGGCCCTTTTTAATGTCGGTGTCAACACCATCACAATAGTCCCTAGTCTAAATTCCAAACTCAAAACTCTTAACAGTGTTTCCCAAAACAAAAAAAACATACTCATAGCCATTGAAGTAGAACCGAACACCTTCGATACCTATTTTCCACGACCCTTCCCCCAGGGCGCATGTTGTGACAACATCACACATGCCCCCCCCCAAGGCTAGGGGATGGTGACAAGTACTGAAGACTTTATCCTTCAAATGGGAGGCATTTTCCATGTACATGTAGACACGCAACAGACTCCTAGCCAAAGGCATTAGAAATTAAAATCCAAGGAAACCATAAGTGCAATCCACTATGTAAAACAAAACCAGAGTACAACAGAATGTGATGTACAGGGTGGAAACCCTGGCTAGTATACAATCCAACCAAAAGAACAAAATAACAAAAGAAAAACTCTCTGTCCTTGATATGTGTTCAGTAGGAAGGATACCTGAAGTGTAGGGGAAGGGTAGCTGCCTAAAATTTTAGATATATTCCTCGTTTGTTGGATCTCCCTAAAAAACACCAGGTCCTAGTACTCCATGGACTCTGTCAAAGAATATGTCATCTTCACATGACATGAAACTTGAGGTAAAATCCCATGCAGGGGTGGGTAGAATGATACTCATTAGGGGTCCCTAAAACCAAAATGGTAATGCACAATAGAAAAACCACAATGGAATGTATAGTCTTCTCTAATCAGGCATATTTCCATACATATACGATGAACATCTGGATATACTCATCTTAGCCACTATGAAAACATGTAGTCTAAATCACACAACCCCTAATTTACATCAAATCCTGATATCATGACACACAAACTAGGAGATCACACTCCAGGAGCTCATCCATCCCTAATGGAACCCATACGAGAGATACAATCCATCAGGTATAATCCAACCATTCCGAATGGTATGCCCGAGAAAACATTTTCCATCATGAACGTTTTACAAGTTATGAATCTAATGCCCAACACTAGAGGATTAGTCATGAGAGTCATGTTTCCCATGTACGACTAAGGAAACCCAGGTGAAGAGGCCTAACCCTCACCACTGAGTATGGTAGAGAGAGAAAAAATCTAGACTATCCTTTGATACCACTATCTCTCTAGTAAATAGTGGATGATGCCTCAATCTATCGAGGTAGAACTAGGTCCTATATATGCAACATTCACATCAAGTGGAGTAGCCCGCTCCTAAAATATGTTGAATAGTCAAGGGAGATCCAACTTTTATAGAGGACCTGCTCCCCATCTCTACTCCAATATGGGGGAGTAGGACTCCATATATAAGGACCCACTCCTATTTCCAATAGGGGGTTACTAATCATAAAGGATCCACACCATGAATCATTTGGGGGCGTAAAACATCATATTTTGAGGACCCACAGCCTACCCGATAATGAATTACCACATAGTAACTAGGGGACCCACACCCTAGTAATATATGGGAGTACTGACTTTGTGAGTTTCTTTTCTATGGGGGACCCAAAAACTAGTACATTATGGGATTATTGACCATAGGCTGTAGGAACCACTCTCTAGCATAGAATGATTGTTCCGACTCTATTGTAGCACTGTATAAGGGGGACTCTCACCCTAGAATGACAGGTGAGTACTGAATCCAAAAATAGAGGAACCGCTCCATACCTGGTAGTTAATGACTGACTCTATATGAGTTATATGTAGAGGACATATTCCCTTGTCCAATAGGGGATTACCAACTCCAAGGATAGAGGACCCGCTACATGTCATAGCAGGGGAGTACTGAATCTTCCTTTATGAACTTATTTAAGAACCTATGCCCTAATCCTACAGGTGAATAACATTGTTGGAGGAAACCACTGAAAGAAAAATGAAGCCACCCCCAAAACATGGGGATTTTAATCTCTACCAAAGAATATGGATAAGGGGTACTCATTAATTAAGACATCAAGGGACTAACTATCATGACATCTCATCATAAGAATCAAACTGATTCTGCCCAAAGTCTGCTCGTACTGGGAGATCCCACTCTTCAATCCCAATAGTCCATCTTATAACATTCTGAAAAAGTCCTTAGAGTATATAAAAAGTACCTTCTCATCCATAGGGTCCCAATTTCATATACGTCTCATCAAACATACAATTCAATTAGATGTTACGTCTGTTTTAGTGAAACAGATAATAGTTGGTTATGGGTTTGGTCCGACTAGACCCAGACTGAGTTTGACCTGACCCATGGGGCTTGGACCACTAGGCCACTGTTCTGGCCCACCAGCATAGGTAGGCGTAGCCAGGAAGCAGCAACATTACCCGCCATTTAGATGGATATCTCCTATAGACTGGATGCACCTATGTCGCGTCTGTTGTGCACCAGTTGGCACCAGTGGGCTCCGCCACCTTGGTCAACCTGTCTACATAGCATACTGGGTTTCTCTGAACGACCTACGGATTTCCGTAAGCCCATATCACACCATTTACAGATGATTTGTTTCTCCAAGATGATGCCGCCACTACCCCATCTGTATAACCTAGCCGATTGGCATGCCTGAAGCCTACGACTGTGAGAAGCGGGACTGGTACACACCGCAACGATGAAGCCATTACCTTCTCTACATTAGATAGCCACTGAATGTGGCTATGGATGCGGACAAGACATGCCACCCCCTCTTCCTAGAACGCAGAAACCGCTGCTTTCAACCGTCAGCACCACTATCGGTGGAGACATGCCCCTAGAAACATTAATGGACCCCAAGTCGCAGTATAGTGGTTCGTTCTTCGACATAGAGGGTGATCTGGAAACCCCGGGTAGTGTTGTTCACTAATTGGGGATCAAACATTATTTTCGATCTCTTATACTGGAATGTGCATGAATGAAGGTATCTCCTGTACAACATTATTCCACCTTCAATCTTCATCATCTCACCCCACTCATGCCATATCCATCTATGATATGTGATGTCAGATCAATTCACTACAAGGTGAATTTTCACCAATCTTATGTTCCTATCCCACAAAGAAAGAAGGAAGCGCAAGAATAGGAGGGAGGAATCATGAGGAAACTAATTGGGGAACAATTTTTGTTCGTTGTTCATTATGGATGTGATCTGTTCCCATTAGAAGGATGAATAATGAAACCAATATCAATTGTTAAGACCGATTGAATTGAAGTTCAACCTGTTCATTTGTTGATCTGTGTTAGTCATTTTAAATCCAAGAACGTCAATGTTATAACATAAAAATAACAAACCCTACCTCAAAAGGTCCTTTCCATGAAGATGAACATATCATCATTCTCGTCATCCGTACCCGTTTGACCTGAATCCCATTCATTGACTCATTTATCCATCGCCATTTCCCATCATTATTCCTTATTTTTCAATGAAGATCCTCCAGAGACTCAGAGCATTCCTCTCTACCTCATCAATTATTGATCATTTTCAAATCATCAAGTGGTGTTAACCACCTTCTAGTTACTGATGTGATGAAGCATTATTATTTTGTTTAATTAATAAAACTGTATTTAGGTTACACTTGGGTGGAAATGTATATTACTGTAATGATATAATTTCGAACAGAAATTAAAAAATTATAGTTTATTTTATATAACTATTTCCTCAAAAGGCCCAAAAATTACATTTCTAGTCGATCCTCTCTGGTCGATGTTAAGTCCTTCATAGAAGAATCTCATCATTATGAGTTCAACAGAGTCTTTTGATTTTAAATTCATGCACTGGTTCAAAAGAGAGTAAAACCTCCTCACACGTTGAATTTATAAACATTAAAAATGATCAAAAATCCATTTCGGACACTCTTGGTCTCCAAATTACACACCATCTAAGAGACTGGTCTTGTAAAAATAACATTTAAATTTGAAAAAAATAATTCCATGTAATTCTAGGACATTATAAGGAAGCCCTATGGTGCATTCCAAAAGGATTTACCCAAATATGAGGTAACATATTTGTGAATCTCTTTAGATTTATTTCTGATGTCCACACCACAAAATATTCTCATTAAATAATAATATAACTACAACAATATTAAAAATATCATAGGATGATGTTATGTTATGCTTTTAACCTTTACTAAAACACACTTCCATCTAATCGGTATCTAAGTTACCATTCTTATGCACATTGAACTATTTCCTAACAAAGAGAAGTTGT
Organism: Viscum album; assembly: GCA_963277665.1. NCBI lineage: Eukaryota > Viridiplantae > Streptophyta > Magnoliopsida > Santalales > Viscaceae > Viscum > Viscum album. The sequence continues at coordinate 492,298,594 of OY728122.1, forward strand.
TTGTTTTTCCTTTTCCACCTCTCACGGTGGAAATTATGAATGAAAAATATAGTTGTATTTGATATATATGATATTTATTATGTCTTTATTATTAAAAAATTCTTTTATAATATTCACCATAATACATTATATTTTTATGTAAATCAGATAACATTGTTTGAGGATGTACGGACTACTACTTCATTAAAGCGACATGAAACAATCAATCTATAAATGGAATATAGTATGAATTATTTTAATAAAAATATGGGATATATAAGAAATTGATATTATACTAGAGTTATAATTTAAATATGTATCATTTTCATAACACCCTTTTTTACATGAAAAATAAATGAAAATAGAATTAATGAGTACATTTGACATACCGTCTCCATAAAAGGTGCATTTTATTTTTATCTACAAATATAAAAGATTATAGAAGTAAATAAATAAATATATATATATAGTATATATGAAAACTAAATAACTTTTTAGATTCTGGATATTTTAAAATTGTGATCAAAATTCACAGGAATAAAAAATATCATGTCAAAACTTACTCGAGAAACTAGGCAATTAAATCTGGGAATATTGAAAATAATGAATGAATTTCATCCAAAGTGTAATAAGATATTATATGATGATAATATCTGATAAAATATGTGTTAAAATGATTATATATTATGTTATTAAAACTCAAAACCCATTATAAAGGGTTTTAATGAATGATCAAGGAAATGGAAATACAAGGTAAGGGATTTCTTCTAAATTTACATTCCATTCTAACTTGTTTATTATTTTTAACGTAGACTCTCTTATATAAGGTACATAATTCATATTTAAATTCTATATTATGAAAACCATTATTCTCATGATATTATAATATTAATTTAATGTTATTATTTCTGGATATTATGATTCAAATTTTTCAAAGAGGTACGAGACACTTTGGAATGTTTAATGATTATCCTCCTCAAAAACATTTTTTATTATTTTCATTGAAATCTCACTTTTTTGTGGTTGTTAACATTATATTAAAAAAAATAACATTATTATAATCATTTAAATATCCCAATTCTATTGGTGATGGATATTAATATTACATAAATTGTATACAATTTTTTATATGTTTTTCACTTGGACAAATATTTCATTAGCTAATGAATTATTGATAATTCCATATCTTTTATTAAATAAAGATTTTTATAAGGTAAAAATTATACTGATTATAAAGATGATTTAATATAAAGAATAATTTGGACCTGAAGTGAAGGGTGTGACCTATACTTTAAAAATCCCCTTAGTGCATCCATAGGTTATCATGGGATAATTATGTTGGCCTAATTAAATAGGATTCTACTACTAGTTTTACATTAATTGGAGGATGGATTTTTTATGATTAGTTTTTCATCATACATGGTAATGAATTCAAAAAATTATACAATTCATTCATAGATATTTTAGTTATCATTTTAATTACTTGGGAGTTTTTCATATGATAAAATCTATGGATTCATTTCATTCTTAGTTTATTAATTAAATAGAATGAATTTTCACCTTTTAGCTTTCTATATTGATAATTCATTACTTATTTATTAAAATGGAATTTGTTAATAGTAATTTACCATGGGATTTTGATTTATCCTTAATGTTTCATTATTTTTCCCTCTTTACATACCCACACAATTCATTTTGGGATCACCAATACTCGGTTTGACTTCACCAGATTATGAAGAGAAATCCTCAGAATGTGTTTCAAGGATGTTGTTTATTTAAATTTATAATGTATCATGTTTGTATTATATCTTTAATAATTTTATTATTAGTGTAATTATTAAAAAATCTATTCCCAATATTGCTAAACTAATCGATCCTATTAGATTTGATTCCTTGTAATCATGCCAATGAAATAAAATAATGCTCCAACTCTGGGATTCTGGGATCATTTTTTTATAGTTGGAATCAAATAAAGTATTTAGTGATCAAGGAAATTAGATTTATAAAAATTATATTAAGTAACATAACACTAATATACCATTTTCTTTGATAATTACTGAAGAACATCCTATAATTTTCGTAAGGTAGTGATTTTGTGGGTATTCAATGTAATACATCTCTGTCTGGATAATACAAGTGAGAGTAATTTGTCTAAATATTCACCATGAAGTAACAATTAAGAAAATGTGTGATGGGATTGACTCAATGTAACGTTGAAGATGAAAACACTCCTTACTACATAAGAGGTGTGACACACTTGGGGGATACACATTGAAAAATTCAAAATTTCTTTAAAACCCATTTTTTAGTATTTAAAAGTAAGTATGTACCCATAGAATCAAATTTTTATGATCCTAATATTTATTACGTATAAATTTAATTCATATGATTCATAATATTTTTAATTTTACAATACGATTTTATGTGCTAACATATTATATTCCATTTTTTATAAATGGAACTTAGAATTATTGATTTTATCGATACGCATGAAAAGTGAACAGATTTACAAGTTGTGGATTCCAATAAAAGTGGTATTAGAATGGATAAAATTATTTTCATATTAGTTTAATAGAATCTTTTTAAAGAAAATAACGTTTCCCGAATATTGAATTTGATTACATAGATATAATCCCTTTTACCGGATTGGTTTATTTAACAGAATCCACCATCATTTTGTGGGGCTATTACTCCGATTGTAGTTGACAAATATATTAGATCTCTAGAGAATATATTTTTATCTTTTGGATGTAGGGGAATAGAATAACAAATAATTTTTGTATATTTCATCAATGGTGATGTTGATCAATCGTGGAACATGATCTCAAATACTAGGGAGGTAAAAGGAGTAGAACCAAAGGAATTGAGAACCCTTAGGGATAAATTCATTAATAAATAATTCCCTTATTAAAAAAAATCTAGATGAGTAAGATCCTAATTTACCATAATGAAAAAGGATTGATAGGGTGTTTTAGAATATGAATATACCTTTACACATTATTTATTGTATAATAGAGATTATATGCACACAACAGAGTTAATAATTGATGAATTCTTTTAATTTCATAATCTAAATAATCAATGGGTATTAGTTTATCTGAATTTTTCATCATAAAATAGAAATATTATTTTGTTCCACAAAAATGGTGTAGGAATATTCTATAACCAAAATATTCAAGTGAATCTAAGAGTATAAGAGTCTATATGAGCATCATGAATAATGGAATGCATCTATTAAGAAGAAGACACCTATTCCTATTCTATATTATGATAAAGGTGTAAAAAACCACATTAGGAAATTTTTGGAGGGCCTAAGAGTTTGTTATAATTTCAGGGATAGGGGTCACGAGTCTCATGAGTGAATAGTGATGGACTAAATAGTTGTTCAATGTTTTATCTCCAGTTAGATGAGGAACTATGAAATTGAATTCACCATGTATCAAGGGAATCCTACATAGAATATGTAAAGGGGATATGACCAAGTTTAGTCGATCACTATAATAGAGGTTAAAGTAAAAATTGATGTTCTGGAATGTATATTACTCATATCATAAAATTTAAATAATTCATTATTTCATTGTAGATAATCACACTATTTTATAACTTCAAATTTCTCTATGAATATTAATCATTTCACTTTTGACTTAATAATTGAGTAGTCAATAAAAAATATAAAGGGATGTAAAATTTCTTAAAAATGTGTCTTGCAGTCCCCATTATGAGACATAAAGAATATTTACAAGTTTTCAATTTTATCATACATTTTTTTGACATTGATATTATCATTTACATGGAGTATTTATTGAAATATGTTGAAAACAAATATAGTATGTGGTAGGAAATTATGATTTTTGAGGAATATTTAAAATCATTTTTCTTAAAGAGAGATGTTTCCCCACCTAATTCATATCTAGATCTACCCTTATTTTCTCTAATGATTGAAATTATTGGGGAATAAGTGAAAATAACACATTTTGAAGAATAAGGTTGTCCTAAAATAGAGGATGTACCTATTCGAATAGAATATATTGACGTATTTCCTGAGTAATCACTTAGACATCTCCCAATATGTGAAGCTAAATTTCCCTTTGATTTGATCCCCGATCCAAGGCCAGTATCAATAACTCCCTATATAAAGGCCATAATTTAATTCATGTATTTGAATAAATGCATTTTATAATTGGGTAAAATGGGATTTATTCACCCTAGTGTTTCATGATGGCTACCCCCATTCTATTAGTTAAGAAAAAATATGGATCCATGAGGTTGTGCATTGATTATAGTGATCCAAATATTGTTACATTAAAAAAATTATCCTCTATATCTAATGGATGAATTATTTTATAAACATCATAGAGATCAAAATTTATCAATAATTGATCTACATTTTGCTTATTACTAGTTATGAGTGAATAAGGAATAAATTATGAAAAATACATTTAGATGAGGTAGATACTATACGATTTATGGTAATTCCATTTGGATTTAATAATTCACCATAATGTTTTTTATAAATAATGATAAAGTATTCATGAAATATATTAATGATTTAGTTGTTAAATTCATTTATGATATTTTTTTATTCTAAAATATATAAGGACCATGAGAATCACATATGTATTTTTCTGAATGCTCTTTCAATGTAATAGTTATAAGAAATTTAACAAGTATGATTTATGGCTTCATGAAGTTTCAATTATTTAATATATTACCTTGATAGATGGATTATAAGTTGAAAATTTAATGTTATAGGTAGTAATATAATTCTATAAACCAATAAAAATAACTATGATATTTAGTTTCATTGGTTAGGAATGTAATTGTTAGTAATTCATTCAAGAAAATTCCAAATTGGCTAACTGATTAACAAAGAATACATGTAATGTGGTTATGTTTTTTTGGAAAAAGGAATGTGAAAAAATATTTTATAAAATAATGATAATATTACATAATTCTATGATTTTGAATATACATTAATGAAGTGATGGTTTGGTAATATATTATGATGCATCTAAGAAGGGATTTGGTTCTTTCCTAATGCAAAATGATAAAAGTTAGTTCTAATACATCTAGAAAATTGAACACTAATGGAAAGAAAGTTCCAATCCCAGATATTTAGTTATATGTTGCAATATTTCCTTCATAAATATGGATAAATTACTCATATTATTATTTATATGAAATATACATTAATCATAAGATCATGAAATAAATCTTTTATAAAAAAGGGATCAAAATGAGGCAAATGTGATGCCTTGAGTTACAAAAATAATATGATTTCTCAATACCCAACCACATAGGGAAGATAAAATAAGGTATAAGATGAATTTTGAATATAAAGGATGATGGAATTACAATCTAGATGAGGATTTAGAAGGATCTTATGTTCATTGATAATGTAAAGTTATATACTATAATTTCTATGGATGAGAAAATCATATTTTTTTCAAATGAATTTAAAATCATATATATTAGAGAGGATACATAACTGTTAATTTGATGATGAGGAATATAAAAAAAAATCCAATATATTAAAAATGGAAAATTAGAAAACATTGATTATAAAGATAATGAATTAATATTTGGATTGTTTCTATGTGTTTTATCCATACCTGAGCTATAAAGGGAATGGTTGGATGACTCTAATAGCTCAAATTTTCCTATAAAATATATAAGAAAAAATATGTATAATGATAATAAAGAAGATTTCTTGTTGGGTAAAATGATGAAGGAAAATGTTGATTATGTTTCTAGATGTTTTTTTTCAACAAGTTCATGATGTGTGGTAGAATCGAAAAGGAGCCCTGCAACTTCATTCAATTACAATGTGAAAATGGAATAATACTGTAGTTGAATATTTCATAGGACTGCCAATTAATCCTACAAGTAATAACACAATATTTCATAATGTTTATCACTACACCAGATATTATAATTTAATTTCCATAAGATAAGGACAACTTCTTGATCACAATTCAAGGATCTATATTAATGATGTTGTAAGACAGAATGGAGAACTTATGTCAATTGTATTTGACTATGACCCATAATTTAACTTGAAATTACTGAAGAGTCATCATAAGGATCTCAGTAATGAGATTATTTTGATAACTACATGTGAACCTCAAAATTATGGAAAATATACAATGACTATTAAAAAATGTAATAAATTTTGAGGTCATGATCACTCAAATTCTTGTAATGTGGGATCAATAATAACCTTTGTTAGAGTTTTCTTACAATAATAGTTTCCATTCTTGTATTAAAATGTCACTGGATGAAGAATTTAATAGAAATAGTTTTCATGCAACTAATTGTTGTGTGGAAGTGGGTGAAACGAAAATCGACATCTAAAAAAATGTCAAAAAGATGATGAATACTGTACTCTCTATTATGGAATAAATTAAATTTACCCAAACTAGGGATATGAGGCATATAGATAATAAGAGGAATGATTTAAAGAACTATGTGGGAGATCATATTTTACTAAAATTATTTAAATAGAAGGGAGTTATCGAGTTCAGTAATAAAAGGGAACCATGTACTAGATACATCCAATATTTAAAAAATGTTGAAAGGGTTAGAGTTATTTCTTGTCATTTGAAAAAACCTCTAAACATATCCAATGTACATGATGTGTTCTATATATATATATTTACATATTCTAAGGAAGTACATGTCATTTCTAATACATGTTATCATCTATCATTATATATAGCTACAACCTAGACTTTGATATTATAATTAACCCATCCAAATTTGTGATACCGAAGAAGAAGTATTCAGGATTTGTATGAGTGATCTGGTAAAGTTACTCTGGAAAAATCCTAAAATTGAGGATGTACCATACGAACCAGATGATTTTATGGAAAAGAAAAACCAATATATTTTGTACTGTAATACCCCTAAAATATCAAGGATGAATTTTTAAAGTATTGGAGTATTTCTCACCACTACTAGTTACCAGATATTCATTTTATAGTCAATTTAATTTTGTGTATAGCTTTGTAATGCACATAATACCTGATTCAAACAAAACACTATTCAGTTATGTTTATAAAGGTTAGTCAAATTTTAAAACATTTAGAGTGTTTATATAGTAAATTTATATATTTATACAAAATAAAATATTTTTACACTCCTCCAATTTTTTTTATAATCATAAGATAAATACAAACCCAATTTTTTTCATAAAATACAATGGTTTATAACGGTAATTTTACATCATTTTATTTGAAATCGTATATAAAATATATTTTTTGGAATTTTATATATTTTTTATGTAAAAATAAACATCATAATTGAAATTATATCATTATAATTAGTTTATGATGAATTTTATTACATTTCTATGATGCTTAATTTTTTAATTAATAGACAAAAATAATGATATTTAATTCCAAACAGTGTTTTTATTTAATTTATTTATAATTTTATACTATATTATTAATTTTTTTAATTTAAATATATAATTTTTTTAAAAATTAAGCTAATTTAGATCAGTTTTATAAATTTCACTATTAAATTTAAATGAAAAACATAACAATCCTTTCATCATTTTTCTTTAAAAACTCGTTTTAATGTTCTGTTTGCGGGATGAAATTAAAATTAATTTCTACCAAATATGTGATTGGTATTTTGTAAAATGGATTCCATATTCATAATAATAATAATATATAATTTCTAATACAATGAAATATTTTTTCTGAAAAAAAAATTAGAGAATGTAATTAAAATTATGTACAATGATTAATGTGGAATTATGCTTAATAATGGGCTAAAACTTAATTTTAGGGGGTGAAATTAATTTAATTTATTTTACTAAATAAATTTCATAACCATATCAAGAACATATAATATATATTTTTTAATTAATTTAATTATTTTATCCACATTTAATAGAATAAAAATTGGTGGAATTCCATTACAACAATTTATAATTGTTCCACTCATATTCCAATATAAAAAATATAGTCACACAGCCCACTCCTTCACACCTTTCATGACACATTGGGTCACCAATGAACATCTGAAATGGCGCATGAAAATACTTAAAATCATCCAAGAATATTAGTTTTTAGAATAAATAAATTGATGTAATAACTTAGGTGTAAACCAAAATGAATTTTCCCCAAGAAGATGTAACATCTTTCCTCAAAATCATTAGTTATATTTCCATTATGATATTACAAAAATATTATCATTCCATGGTTATATACAAAAGATTGTTTAAAAAATATAATAGTGTGTTTTTTAGTTAATGGTTATCCCTAAACATTCAAAATTTCTATATAATGGGTAACATACAAAAAATTCTTTTGCATGACAAACAACCCCCTCACGAAGTAAAGTTATTGTTTTTCATTACCCCATCTCATGGTGGAAATTATGATTGAAACCTCATTAATATATCATATATATTATATAAATTATGTATTTAGGAATATGAATTTATTTTATAACACATACCTTTATACTTTACAGTTTGTGTAAATACGATAACATCATTTGTGGATGTGTGGATGACCACATCCTCAAAGATATGTGAATCATTCACAATATATATGGAATATTTTTAGGATGATTTATTTTAAAAAAAATTCTTATCTAAAATTCTTATTATTCAATAGTTATAATATACATATTTATCATTTACTTATCACTATATTAATACAAATAAGAAATCAAATTAGCATTCTTTTGTACATATGACCTACCGTCTCAATGAATAGTCAATTGAATTTCTTATCTCAAAATAATAATGACTATTTTAAAAAAATATATAATAAATATATGTGATAATTAAATAATTTATTAATTATATATATGATTAAATCATGATATATATAATAGGGATCAAAATAATGTCAAAATTACTTGAGAAACATGGAAATTAACACCCAAAATAGTGATAATAGTGAATGAATGATAAAAAATAGTAAATAGGTTATTAAAAGATAATAATATATGAAAATATAGAAATTTATATAGTTATATAAAAAGTAATTAACACTATAAAAACTATTATACCTTATTTTAAAGGGTGATCAATGAAAAGGAAAATAAATGTAAGGGATTTCATCTCTATTTACATTCCATTGAAACCTATTTATTGTTAGATACATAGTTTCTTGTATAAGTTGTATTTAATTCCCATTAACATGTCATATCATGAATATATTTATTCTCATAATATTATAAGTTTTAATTTATTTTATATATTCATTGATATTACGAATCAAATGTTTCCATGTGGAATGAGATACATTGGATTGTTAAAAGATTATTCTCCTAATGAAATTTTTTAATGATTACATTTGAAATCTAACATTCATTTTCAATTTTTAAATTCTCTTGAAAAAATTCCCGTATTTTAATAATTTAAATATCAAAATTATTGGATAATAGATATTATTTATTACTAAACCATATAATATTTTTAGATATGATGTTAACATTGAATGTTATTTGATTAACCCAGGAATTATTGGGAAATAAATATCATTCATTTAATATAGATATTTGATAAGGAATATTTTCTATTTATTAAATCTATTATTAAATATGAGGAATGATTTAGATGTGGAATGATGGGTGGGTTCCAGAATTTATATAACACATCGATGCATTGATAGGTTCCTATGTTTCCCAAATTAAAGATGATTCTATATATAGTTTTAAACTGTCAGGATGATCGATCCTGATAGTATAGGTATTCATGTTCGCTAGACATGATATAAAATAATTACACATTACCTTAATATATATTAAATTTATATATAGTATTCTCCATGAATTTTTGATTTGATAAAATATTTGGATGCATTTAATTTTAAGTTTATTAATGAAATAGAATGTATTTTCAGTTTCCTACATTTCCAAAAGAATATTCCATATATTGTTATTTAAATGGACTCCATTGTAAATTATTTATGATTATATTTGGATTTATTATCATTGGTTAAAAATTTATTTTTATTTAATTACCTTAATGTGAATTTCAACTCATCCATACTATGTTATGTTTCAATATTTTAAAAAGAGAAATCCTTTTATTAAGTTTAAAGGATATAGTCTATTTGATTTTATTATGAACTATTTTTGTATTATCTATTTTCCCAATTTATTATTGATATTATGTATTTAATTTTCCTTTTCAAGACTATTAAGCTGATCATTACACCTAGATTTTATACCTTGTAGTCATTTCAATGTAATAAAATAATGCACTGGCTTCTAGCCTCTCGGTCAGGGTGTTACAAATATAGCGTATATGTAATAAAACAGTTTTAAAAATAAATTAATCATGTTTTGGGAATGAAATACATTTAGGTATTTCAAATTTATGTTCATATTTTTTTCATTCATTTTATTTTCATGTTTTTTTATATTGGAAAATATAAAAATATATACCTTTTTAAATTGTGAAAATATTTTAATTGTGAGAAACTAAATTTCCAAAAGCAATTCAACATAAAAAAATGAAATTTCATTCAATTTTAATATTTGGGATGTTTATGAAAATATCACCTATTCTTTAATCATATGAAATGACATATCGTCCTCTATTAAAAGGTATTAAATGGGAGGTGAATAATCAATTTTTTATATTATTTTAAAATTACCTCATTAATTAATATTACTATACCAAGCTTGTATAACTATAATTTGTTGAGTAATTTATAAAACCCCACATTGTGTAAATGATGTTTTTCTTTTGGAATGATAGAGACATTATATTGAATGAAAGTACCATCACACTATAACCAACTATTTTAGATTGCCAATTACATCTTACCCTTGTAATCCTATATTATAAACAAATTTCCTTGTTTGGAAGACACATGTCTACTATGAAATCCATCTCCAACATTTGGTAAATGTAATTGAATTATCGTATCAGAACATAAGTGTATGAGAATGCTAATGTGGGACCGCTATAATTGTAACACCTCGAGATTTTATGAAAAATATTCTTTTTAATTTCATTAATATCTTGTGTTGTACGCTACACCAAAAGGAGCTTTCACAACATGCATCCTTGACTTTCCATGCATTACACGCAATCACGACCTTCCTCGATAGCGTGTGTAGTACGCAATACCGAGTTTCAGTAAACAACGATATGCTAATGAAATATTATTAAAACTAGCCGTTATGAATAGTAATAACCACCATTTAAAATTTTAGAAATTTTATCTCTCAAAATGGACTTTATTTTTGGATTCGGAATATCGAAATTAGCTTAGGGTGAAATTTTGGTACTTTTCGGATAACTTTCATATTATGATGAATAGTGAAAATTATTAAATTTTAATTAAAAAAAACTTTTTTAATCGAAATAATTAATAGTGATAAATTATTAATTTTAGTGGTTTTAAAGTATATTTAGAATATATTTTTACAATTTAATACAATGTTGGTCATTGGATGTAATTTCACATTTAAACCAATTATAAACAAGTGTCAATCTTTTGATAGTTATTATCTCGTAAGAACACGCTATTTGTTTTGACGATGGGAATTAATTTTTAAATTAATTAATGAAACTGATATGTTTTGAATATAGCTTAGGCCTAATTTTTGGTATTTTTCTGGAAACTTTCATTTTTTGATGAATAGTGAAACCACTAAGTGGTAGTTAAGAAAAATGAATTTTTCATAAAACTTAATTTTACCTCTTCTGTGAGTGGAATTTCAAAAATCCGAGAGACACGGTTGATGTCAATAAGAAAAATTTGGTTCAATGAGATGAAAATAATTTTTGGTCAATAGTAACTTTTTCCTTTTTTTTACCACGGTTAAAAGTAAATAGGGTAAATAAGGGTAAAAATGATATTATTATTACCCTAACACAGGTCCTAATTCTATTGGATAAGTTTAATTCGACCAAAAACAACCTTAGGAATAAAATATGACCATTTAGGCCCACTTGTATTAGATTAGTACATTTATTATTAATTTATTTAAAGAAGGGTTAAAATAGTTAAAATCAATGTTTAATAAGTAAAAAATTTTTAATATAGGGTTATACATAAGATAAATTCAACTATAAATATTCATTAGAAAGGTAAAGAGCTTTCCTACATAATTGTATTTTATTTGTAATTTTTAGACATTAAATAATTTAATTTATTTATGACACAATGATGATGTAGTAATTATCTTATTAATGATATATTGACATAATTGATGTTATAAATATCCAAATAAATGTAATTTGAAACTTTTTATGAATTCCACTACTTTTCTAGGTTAATATGACCTGTTAGTATTGATTTAATTAACTTTGTTCGAACTAATCATTCTGTTATGATTTTCACAAAAATCAATTAATAAATAGTGTCAAAATTGACATAAAATAGTTTTTAAAACAAATATTATATTAGTATTTGTTATTTTATTCCTAAGAATCCAAGGTTCGGCCAAATGACTTAGATAAGGTTATATATATTAATAATAATCAACTTGGGGTTCGTTTGGCTTCTTATAGTATGTTTATTAACCTTATAGTATAAGAACACAAGAAGACACGGTAAAAGTAAAATTATTTAATTTAATGTTAAATCTAAATGATAAGATTAAAATAAGAACCTAAACTTTTCTAAATTATATTGGATGACAGGATTTCGACCCATCCCAACCATAGCTTCGATATAAATTAATTTGGAGCTATTTATAACCGAATTTGGATTTATAATAAAATAATATTTTTAGTTATTCCAAAGGTGCCCCTCTCCTCCCTTATAAAAGGGAACCTACTCCCTCTCTTCCTCACACCACTTTGAGCCTTCAAGCTCGGACAACCCATGCCAATTTCTCTTCTCCACTTCCCGAGAAACATCTTAGAGGTTTTGGTCTTCCTCAGAGACCAATTTTAGTGCCCTAAAATGAGATCTCAAAGAGGCCCTTCAAAGAAGAGGTAATGTCCATTACCGATTCTTTCATCTTTATTTATTCTTCCACTTCTTCTTATTAGGTTGTTTCATTATGAAGTAATAACATCAGTATCACTTATATACTTATATTTTATTATAATTATTAAACAACCTTATTTCACCGTCTATCCATCCTACGGAAAATGAAATCACCGCGCGTGCGTACGTACGGAATACCGTCTCCACGCCGTGGTGTAATCTATTTTCCACCACTACCTTACTTGGATGGGTATAATGGTGCATATAATAACTATATATGATTATTGTAAAGTGATATTGATTCTGAAATAGTATACATACACAACAATACAATTCCACGATCATGAGAACGATATCATCGCTCATGCGTACATACGGACTACCGTCTCCACGACGCGATGAGATTCATTCTCCACGTTAAACATTAATGAATGATTATAAAGTATATAAATAATAATTAATAATTAAATATCTGACATAATAATTATTCTGTATTTATGTGTATATATATGTATGTCATCTACTTAATTCCATTCAACTCAATAAGGAAAAGAAAACAGCGTTCATGCGTACGTACGGTCTACCGTCTCCATGAACGGTGTATTTCTTTCCATTTACTGATCTATTATATATATATTCTGAATATATATTATATATAAATCATGTTTTATATTCTGAAATTAAGTAATAATTATATAAGTAATCACATTAATAATTACAAGTCAAAACACGGACGACAAATGAAACGATTTTACCCAAAACACTATTTAACATGGAATTTACAAAAGAACGGGTAATATAAAGCCATAAGTGAACCATATATGATATCATAACAATGGTTATGATTCTGGAATAAGTCAATGACATTATGTAAATCATTATATAGGAGGTTTGGACACATACGAAGCAAATCAGACCTATGGTAAGGGAAATATCACAATCTCATTTTTATCTGAGATTGTTTATACTTTAGTATTTACTGGGGTGTATTTTATCATCCAAATCCATGTTTTCTCAATAAGTAATATTACTTCCATCCACCTACAATTGTTCAAATCCTATTTTACCCTTCGGTGAGTATTTAGTAAATGATATGAAAGGATTCTTTTGTCATTTTTCGTACGAGGAACTTTTTGACTTTTCGGACAAAAGTACGAGAGGAATGTTTTTTTAACTTATACGGCATGAATGGATTTTTAAAACATTATTTCCAAGAAACTTCCTTTACAAGTTTTCAAGTTTATTTTTAATCAACTTCTTTTAAAATTGTATGACATGTTAAGAAATGAAAAGTGTTTTTGAAGTAGAAAAGATATTTTCCTCAAGAATGGAGTTCAAGTGTTTTATCAAAATTATTTTCCATCTATGATAATAAAAGGGTTCTGTTTTTATCCCTATTATTGAATTGATTTGATTATGTTGTGATGGGATTATTTTTATGAATTACTTTATCTTATATGAATTGTTTTATGATGTCATGTTGTTTAAGAATCCCATTTTTACTACATGGGTGATGCAATGATGTATGATTTATGATTTTGTGGAACACATAAGAATGGTATCATTATGAGATGGGTGGGACCTATATCTCCCTCCAATGAATTGGGTAAAGATTTTATATCTAATGAGATAGACATGGCTGGAACGGTAGGTTATACCGGTTTAGTGAAAAAAGACTGAAACGAGGAGTGAACTCGGTTCAGAAAGGGACTTTGTCCACTAAGATAGTCTTGGCATTGAGTCTTGGCTAATAAGAAATGATTCTATATGATTATGTGTGTATTCCACAAAGTTTCATGTTTTATGTTATGATTATTGGGATTACATTTCACTACTATGATTTATCCCATCTTATGAAATCATGATCTCTTTTGCAGGTTAAGATTTCCAAAAGATATGTTCTTATGAATTTGATGTGATTGATATTTCTTTTGTTTACCCTTACTGAGCATTTGAGCTCACACTTTTATGTTTTCTTTTCCCCAGTATATAAAGAAAGGTTTTAGGTAAGAAAAAAAAGGAAGATCTTTATTGGGAGATGTTGAAGATCTTTCACCACGATTAGAAGATTTTATTTCGAGTTTCCAAAGACACTAAACTATTACGGTCATTGTGTGTTTGTTTTTCTTATGTATTAAGTATTACACAAAAGTAAGGTAATACTCATGTACTTCAAGCTTTGGGTCTCTACAGTTGGTATCAGAGGAAAGGTTTAGTCAACCTTTGGAAACTAGGATGTGAGAACTTTAGTGAGATCCCTAGAGGTATTTCTGAGGTATTTATAGGGATGTCCCTAAGGTTAAGTATACATATAGGTTATAGTCCTAGAATTACACTAACGATCATATAATTAAACCTAATATGTTAGATATTGATGGTACTCCCCCTTTGTTATGTTGTTTTCCCTAGCATGATTTTTTCCTCTCACACTATTTTTTTTGGGTTTTAGACGATCGCTGGAACCCGAAGGAACCGTGTTGATCAATGCAATGGACAATGCAATGATTGTCCTCCTGAACAAACAAATGTTATGGGAGATGGTGTGAAAAATCTTATTTCTATACTTACACAAGCTATGAATCATTCTGGACATCCAAATGAGCAGAGAAGGGAACAATATTCTATTGAGTCCTTCATGAGGCAACGTCCACCTTCTTTCAGTGGGTCTTCTAATCCAATTTTGGATGAACAATGGATTAGTACTACTGAAAAGATATTTTCAGTTCTTCAATGTTCTGAACATGATAAAGTCATCTTAGTAGTGTATCATTTGGAAGGTGATGCTGATAAATGGTGGAATGTTATCAAGAATACGAGGCCAAGAGATGAAATTGAGTCCATGGAATGGGACGAGTTCAAGATCTTATTTTTCAATAAGTACTTCCCTCGTATTCTTCGAACAAATATGGCGAAGGAGTTTCTTGAACTAAAGAAAAAGGATGATGAATCTGTTGGTGTGTATAAAGAAAATTTTACAATTATTTCAAGGTATGCATCTGGCTTTATCATCCAACCTGAAAGTAAAGTTGATCGATTCTTTAGTGGCTTAAAACCAAATCTTCGAAGGGCATTAGCTATAAGAGACTTCAGTAGCTATGAAGAAATTGTGTGTTGTGCTATCAAGGTAGAAATGGAAGTTGGTGTTACTTATCCATCTAGTAGTTTTGACAAGAAACTAAAGATGGTGTTTAAGGAGAAATCTCAGAATAATGGTGAAAAGAAGATGAATGTTTCCTTATGCTCAAAGTGTGGAAAGAAGCATGGTGGAGATTGTCTTAAAGGGACAAGTAAATGTTTCATGTGTGGGAAGGAAGGTCATCGGGCATTTGAATTCCACAATGATGGGAAGAAGATTTCTAATGATGCAAACAAAGGAAAGAATACACAGAATGAACCTACTACACTTCAATGTTTCAAGTGCAAGGAAATGGGGCATTATGCTAATAAATGCCCTAATCCAAGGGTTAGTGATGATCGACATGAGCAACCACTTAAGGAAAAGGACAAAGTGAAGTCACATGCGATCACTATTGGAAATGTTGAATAGGAAAAAGATGTGGTGGAATGATTAAGTTTTTATGTAATGGGATACCAAAATAATGTTGAGTATTGGAATATTTATGTATTGGTCTATTGTGGTCTTCAATAATTTTATACCGGTAACCATGGAAAGTGATTGAGATATTTTTGGAAAAAAGCTGATATGCGCATAATGAAGGGAAAACTAGAAAATGACATATTTGACAGTATTCATGAGATCATGATTGATATGAGGATTAAGTTATATCATGGTTTGAGTATATAGAATTTTGAGGATTTTGGTATATGGAAAGTGTTAACTTTTAACTACATTAATGTTTTCACTAAGGTTCAATGGGTATTAATTTTTCAAGAGAATACATGATTAAGGCCTTAAAATGTTTGGAATGTGACCAACAAGACATATCTCATGATATACGGGGATCATAGATGGTATTAAAATGCTTGTTATATGAACTCTTTGGTAATTGTTTTCACTATAATATGAGATTGGCACAACAGTATTATGGATAAGCCTAAAGATTGGAATGGACTATGTTGGACATAAGTTAGTATTGTTTAAGGGTAAAAGTTTTTTCGATATTATTGATGGGATGTTATAG
The DNA here is from genome assembly GCA_963277665.1 of Viscum album. Taxonomy (NCBI): domain Eukaryota; kingdom Viridiplantae; phylum Streptophyta; class Magnoliopsida; order Santalales; family Viscaceae; genus Viscum; species Viscum album. Next base: position 492,315,632 of record OY728122.1, read on the forward strand.
TAATGTAGTTTTAGAAAAATGACAACCTGCAGGACGGGCGGCCGCCCATCGCGTCGGACAAGGCTGTGGGAATCGAACCCACAACCGAAGTGAGACTGGCATTTATTTCCTACCACTGGCCTACATGATGTCCCTGGTTAGTAGAAACTAGTTTTATTTTATTACGCGGTATGATATATGAAGTATAAGTTCATTTTTGGAATCGTATAAGATTAACTTCACCATAGATGTTCTTATGTATTTTTGATAACTTTTGTACCCTTTTGTTTGAGACAGATGGAATGACCCATCATTCTATCACATGATCTGCTAACACTTCACGAATGAAAAATCCAACTTCATTTCTTTAAGAGTTGAAGTGGAAATTGTCCAAATAATGACCAACGGTGACACAATACCAAAATCACGAAAGTATTTCTTCTAATTCCAATTTCATCAACTTTAGGGAAATGATCATGAAAACCAAAAATGTTGTCCTAGTGCTCTTATATCTGATGAATTAGATGGTACCTTAGATCGTCACAAATTTATGGCTTTGTGATTGCTGGATTTTCCATAGCCATGTTCTCTACCACTCTCCATCAGAACATGATTGTTAGATTTCTCTTCCATATCCATATTTTCACCTATGTGGAAAACCCAGTGATTAGTTTATTTGGGGAACCAATACGTTTCATAATTTTGTTTTTAAAGAATGGTTTTGGTATTCCTTTTTACGATGTGGGTTTCTATTAAAGAAACTTTCATGTAGTAAACCATTTATATCCCCGACGAATTTCGAGGGTGAAATTCATTTAGAGGGGGGTAGAATGTAACACCCCGAGATTTTATGAAAAATATTCTTTTTAATTTCATTAATGTCTTCTGTTGTATGCTACACCAACAGGAGCTTTCACAACACACATCCTTGACTTTCCTTGTATTACACACAATCGCGACCTTCTTCGATAGCGTGTGTAGTAGGCAATACCGAGTTTCACTAAACAACGATATGCTATTGAAATATTATTAAAACCAGCCGTTATGAATAGTAATAACCACCTTTTAAAATTTTAGAAATTTTATCTCTCAAAATGGACTTCATTTTTGGATTCGAAATATCAAAATTAGCTTAGGGTGAAATTTTGGTACTTTTCAGATAACTTCCATATTATGATGAATAGTGAAAATTACTAAAATTTAATTAAAACAAACTTTTTTAATCAAAATAAATAATACTGATAAATTATTAATTTTAGTGGTTTTAAAGTATATTTAGAATAAATTTTTATAATTTAATACAATTTTGGTCATTGGATGTAATTTCACATTTAAACCAGTTATAAACAAGTATTAATCTTTTGATAGTTATTATCTTTTAATAACACGCTATTTGTTTTGATGATGGGAATTGATTTTTAAATTAATTAACGCAACCGATATGTTTTAAATATAGCTTAGGCCTAATTTTTGGTATTTTTCTGGAAACATTCATTTTTTGATGAATAGTGAAACCAATAAGTGGTAGTTAAGAAAAATGAATTTTCATAAAACGTAATTTTACCGCTTCTGTGAGTGGAATTTCAAAAATCAGAGTGACATGGTTGATGTCAGTAACTAAAATGTGGTTCAATGAGATGCAAATAATTTTTGGTGAATAGTACCTTTTTACTTTTTTTACCACGGTTAAAAGTAAATAGGGTAATTAAAGGTAAAAATGATATTATTATTACCCTAACACATGTCCTAATTCTATTGGATAAGTGTAATTCGACCAAAAAAAACCTTAGGAATAAAATATGACCATTTAGGACCACTTGGATTAGATTAGGACATTTATTATTAATTTATTTAAAGAAGGGTTAAAATAGTTAAAATCAAATTTTAATAAGTAAATCATTTTTTATATAGGGTTATACATAAGATAAGTTAGTCTATAAATATTCATTAGAAAGGTAAAGAGATTTACTATATAATAGTTTTTTATTTGTAATTTTTAGACATTAAATAATTTAATTTATTTATGACACAACGATGATGCAATAATTATCTTATTAATGAAATATTGACATAATTGATGTTATAAATATCCAAATAAATGTAATTTCAAACTTTTTATGAATTAAACTAATTTTCTAGGTTAATATGACATGTTAGTATTTATTTAATTTACTTTTTTCAAATTAATCATTCTGTTATGATTTTCAAAAAAATAAATTACTAAATAGTGTCAAAATTGACATAAAATAGTTTTTTAAAAAAATATTATATTAGTAATTGTTATTTTATTTTTAAAAATCAAGGGTTCGGCCAAATGACTTAGATATTGTTATATATATTAATAATAAACAACTTGGGGTTCGTTTGGCTGCTTATAGTAAGTTTATTAACCTTATAGTATAAGAACACAAGAAGACACGATAAAAGTAAAATTATTTAATTTAATGTTAAATCTAAATGATAAGGTTAAAGTAGGAACCTAAACTAGTATAAATTATATTGGATGAGAGGATTTCGACCCATCCCCACCTTAGCTTCGAACTATATTAATTTTGAGCTATTTAAAACCGAATTTGGATTTATAATAAAATAATATTTTTAGTTATTCCAAAGGTGCTCCTCTCCTCCCTTATAAAAGGGCACCTCCTCCCTCTCTTCCTCACACCACTTTGAGCCTTCCAACTCGGCCAAAACCTACCTATTTCCCTTCTACACTTCCCTAGAAACATCCTAGAGGTTCTGGTATTCCTCAAAGACCAATTTTAGTTCCCTAAAAGGAGATCTCAAAGAGGCGCTTCAAAGAAGAGGTAATGTCTGTTACCGATTATTTCATCTTTATTTCTTCTTCCACTTATTCTTCTTAGGTTGTTTAATTATGAAGTAATAACATAAGTATCACTTATATACTGATATTTTATTATAATTATGAAACATCCTTATTTCACCATATATCCATTCTATGGAAAATGAAATCACCACGCGTGCGTACGTACAGAATACCGTCTCCATGCCGTGGTGTAATATATTTTCCACCACCACCTTACTTGGATGGGTATAATTGTGTACATAAAAACTATATATGATTATTGTAAAGTGATATTGATTCTGAAATAGTATACATACACTCCAATATAATTCCCCGATCATGAGAACGATATCATCGCTCGTGCGTACGTACGGACTACCGTCTCCACGACGCGATGAGATTCATTCTCCACGTTAACCATTCATGAATGATTATAAAGTATATATAATAATTAATAATGATATATATGACATAATAATGATTCTGTATTTATGTGTATATATATGTATGTGATCTACTTAATTCCATTCAACTCAATAAGGAAAAGAAAACAGCGTTCATCCGTACGTACGGTCTACCGTCTCCATGAACGGTGTATTTCATTCCATTTACTGATCTATTATATATATATATATATATTTTGAATATATAATATATATAAATTATGTTTTATATTCTGTAATTAAGTAATCATGATATATGTAATCATATGAATAATTACAAGTCAAAACACGGACGACAAATGAAACGATTTTACCCAAAACGCTCTTTAACATGGAATTTACAAAAGAACGGGTAATATAAAGCAATAAGTGAACCATATATGATATCATAACAATGAGTATGATTCTGTAATAAGTCAATGACATTATTTAAATCATTATACAGGAGTTTTAGACACATACAAAGCAAATCGGACCTAACGTAAGGGAAATATCACAATCCCATTTTTATCCGAGATTGTTTATACTTTAGTATTTACTGGGGTGTATTTTATAATCCACATACATGTTTACTCAATAAGTAATATTATTTCCATCCACCTACAATTTTTCAAATCCTATTTTACCCTTCGGTGAGTTTTTAGTAAAATATATGAAAGGAATCTTTTGTCATTTTTCGTATGAGGTACTTTTTGACTTTTCTGACAAAAGTACGAGAGGAATGTTTTTTTAACTTATACGGCATGAATGGATTTTTAAAACATTATTTCCAAGAAGCATCCTTTACACGTTTTCAAGTTTATTTTTAATCAACTTCTTTTAAAGTTGTATGACATGTTAAGAAAGGAAAAGTGTTTTTGAAGTAGAAAGGATATTTTCCTCAAGAATGGAGTTCAAGTGTTTTATCAAAATTATTTTCCATCTAAGATAATAAAAGGGTTCTGTTTTTATCCCTATTATTACATTTATTTGATTATGTTTTGATGGGATTATTTTTATGAATTCCTTTATCTTATATGAATTGTTTTATGATGTCATTTTGTTTAAGAATCCCATTTTTACTACATGGGTTATGCAATGATGTATGATTTATGATTTTGTGGCACACATAAGAATGGTGTCATTATGAGAAGGGTGGGACATATATCTTCCTCCAATGAATTGGGTAAAGATTTTATATCCCATGATATAGACATGGCTGGAACGGTAGGTTATACCGGTTCAGTGAAACAGGACTGAAACGAGGAGTGAACTCGGTTCAGAAAGGGATCTTGTCCACTAATATAGTCCTGGAAATGAGTCTTGACTAATAAGAAATGATTCTCTATGATTTTGTGTGTATGCCACAAAGTTTCATGTTTTCAGTTATGATTATTGGTATTACATTTCACTACTATGATTTATCACATGTTATGAAATCATGATCTCTTTTGCAGGTTAAGATTTCCAAAAGATATGTTCTTATGAATATGATGTGATTGATATTTCTTTTGTTTACCCTTACTGAGCATTTTAGCTCACCCTTTTATGTTTTATTTTCCCCAGTATATAAAGAAAGGTTTTAGGTAAGACAAAAAGGAAGATCTTTATTGGGATATGTTGAAGATCTTTCACCAAGATTAGAAGATTTTATTCCGAGTTTCCAAAGACACTAAACTATTATGGTCCTTGTTTGTTTGTTTTTCTTATTTATTAAGTATTCCGCAAAAGTAATGTAATATTCATGTACGTCAAGCTTCAGGTCTCTACAATAATAACTAAGGATATTTTTGTAGGAAATATACATCCAATTATCTATTTCAGGTAAAACATTAAGATATATAAAATATAAAAGGATATATATTATTTATTAGTTATTTGAGAAATTTGAAACCATTCTGTGAGGTTTTAATTATTCTGACTTCCGTCAAAATGGTAATTTATAAATACTTTAAGAAATTAAGTAAAAATAAATTGATGTTGGATGAGTGAAATAGATAATTACAATCATGTGATGAATCTATTAACCACTGTGGCCATCAAAATGTTTTTGGGGATAATTTTTATTAAAGAGGGATGATTGAACAATATATTTCTAAGTATAAAACTAGATTATTGGATTTCACATAAATTAGACCCAATCCTCATTATCTTTCTTCAAAACATTTAAAATCTAAAATCTATCAGCCAATAACCATATAAAAATATTTGATATTCCTAATTATAATCAAAATTACATGAATCATTGGGTATGTATTTTGAAAACAATAAATACTGTTGTTACCCCTACATGAGTTTGAATGAGTAAATGTTTTCAAAAAATTCTTAAATTTTGTAATTATAGAAACATTCCCTGAATGGTACGTGTAAATTGTAATGGGGGTTGGATATGATGAATTTTTTTAATTTATTTCAAATAGAAAATGGACTAGATAATATTTTAAACCAAGATAAGATTTGTTTGATTTATTATTAAAAAGGAAAAACTTATTCAATACTATAATGAATTTTTATTTGGTAAAATTGTTGATGATCACCTCTCTAAGATACAATGGTATAAGTGTTATGGAATTTAAATAGGTAATAACTGCAATATTATTTTTCAATATTTCATTCATTTTATACCATAAATTTTATTAATTTACTATACTACAAAATGATTTTGGTTTAATCTTCCGTTTTAATAGATATTGTTAATACATCCAAAAATTGAGAAACATTTTCACATAAAATACTTATTTAATTTATAGAATTATTTTATTTTTAAATTTATGAATAATAGTTTATTTTATTTTGAAGGAAATATACATTGGATAGTGATAAATTAATGAATATGAAACTAGATACTGTTGGGAGGAGGAAATTTGGATAATTAAATATGTATGAGTTATTATAAGTAGCACATTCATAAATAAGTAATTGTTTAGAATATGTATAAATGTATACTATAGAGAACATTATATATGTAATAATAATTCCCTCTACCATAGAATTTTTATTTGGAGGATCTATTGATATGTATAAGTCATCAAAACAAATACCTAAAAATCATTTAGGATGCTCCATGAAAAAATTAGAAACATCATGGAATGTGTATGACTAAACTAGACCCATAATTATGAGTCATTTTAGAACTAATTAATATTATTTTATATATATTGATATGTAAAGCTAAATTATAGCACAAAAAGAGAGATGAAATAGTAATTCTACATTTTAAAAAAAAATCCGATGACTAACTAAAAAATTTAACAATTTCTTGGATTATATATGACTTATCTATAACAAAAAGTAAGAGTCATTCAAATGAAGGGGAAACTATTTGGATATTTTTAGGGATGTGTACTATTAATTTACAAATATAGAAAATATAAATTAAAAATACATAATAGTAAATCCCAGTGGCCCTTGAGATTCACAAGAGAATATAATTTTCCATTAGCGGGAAATTTAGTTTTTTCCATTAGTACACAAGAGTTATTCCAAAGGTATATAAAAGTAAAACCAATAGTCATTGCGGTTCATGTATTTATAAAAATTATCACCATGAAAGATCATGTTATATAAAATAAATTTTTTTTATGCATTGTCTTGGGATTCTTTCAGAACTTCTACATATTTAGAAGTTCCCACCCCCTAAAAAATGTACTGTTTTTATGTATTGTAAAAAAATACTCATGCATTCTATCATAGAAGGGAAATATCATGGAAATGGATGTCATTTGTGGGTGGTGGATAGGTTAATTATTGTGATCCATTCCATGGTAAATTCCCAGTAATATCATGTCACATATTAACATTTTAAATTAGAGAATTTTCAGAATTCTAATACACTCAACTATTACATCTACATTACATATTATTTTATCATGAAGGAGGGAGAAGATATGTGAATCATGAATGAATTATTCCCCCATGGAATAATATTAACTACCAAAGTGAAAGATAAATTTAAAGATTTTATATTTTAAGGAATCATGGAATCTCAGAGAGTTTATTTAAAATATAAATAAAAAAGAATCCCGTAGGGTTTTATGGGTTAAGGTGAAATCATGGAAAATAAATCAACAAAATTAAGAGGTGGATAATGAATTAGATGATTAAATTTAAATGATAATTTCTATTTTTCCTATTAATATAACATTCTCTTTTTTTATTCCAACTGCAATTTTCTTATTATAATGAGGGATAATCCCCAAATGGGGATTACTGAAGGTTGATGAGAACTACTGTAAATTCTTATGTCTACTGTATTTTTGAAACAATATTATTATGTTACATTATTTATGTATTCTATACCAGGATAAATTTTTTAGTGATATTATATTATAATAAGTTATTAATATTATTTTCTCTACATGATTATAAATAACCATATTTCCACCACTATTTAGATTACCTTATATATGAGGTAATATGCTTGAATGAGAAGTTGGTCATTACTGATTTCTATCACGTCCCGGAAGAAGAAAATTATCCTTGAATTGATTAGGAGAATCTTTTCCCAATCAGGGTTTTATTGATTGGAATAGGGTTGATTTAATGTATTGATGTTAACTTGATATATTTTCGCACCCAATGGAGGAATGGATGATCAAGTTGGGACTAGTACAATATTAAATATCAAATATTCAATATATGGATAATGATGAACATATTGAGTATTGTTTCATTTATTAATTAATAATAAAAAGAGTGAACTTTATTAAAGTACATATAGTGTTAAAAAATATAATATAACAATTGAACCCATCACCTCACATATAATTGGTCAAATAATTTTTACATAACATAAATTCTAGCCAGTATAAATTTGAATTTTCCAAAACCACCCACCTTGATGAATTATGCCCACATAAATATGAATCCCTACTCTTTAGACAATATGTGATTCCCATTGTACTATATATATAATAACCATATTTTTTATATACATTATTACACAACCTTGAATGTTGTTTGTGTGTTCTAAATATAAATCAAATATGAATCTATCGGCATAAGGGAATAAATACACTAAATAGAAAAAATGATACTGCCATTATCAAACCAACATTGTTTTCATTTAGAAACATTATATCATGAAAATATTTTATATTACATCATCCTATGAAATTGTAAAAACATTACTACCCTTATCATGATGTAATGATGGTTTAAAATCAGATTGACATAGATGAGGGGAAGAATATGTTTTATTCAGGTGTATATGATATTATTTTATGAATTTTCATTTCCACCCCATCAATGAATTTTTCAAATTAAAAGGCATAATGAGACCCAATTATGTTATTCCAAATAAAAAACTAATTGTTACCAATTTCATTTAATTTTATATTATTGTATCTAATAATTAATTATCATTATTGAATGAATCGAATTATAATTGAATCTAATTATGAAAAAATAGTCGAACATATGATGCATGTGAGATGTGCCTCTATTATCTTCATAGTATATAAGTGGTAGTGGTAAGAAGTCTTTGAATGATGTTTCATTAAATTTTATGACTATATGTATATAAATCATGGTTTCTCATTTCATGAGATATTAGGACAGGAATGAATAAACCATTAGTAACATCAAATCCCTCTAAAAATATAATGATAACATCTTATATTCCATATTTATCTAGACATCAATGTATCCATCATTAGATTGATATTTTTTTGGACGAATAGATTACCTAGGAACCTAATCCATTCTAGAATCATTTATAATTTTTATCACTCTCACTAAGAGGATGAAAAACACCCCCTTAAATTGAATTTTCAAAAAATGGATAGTTTTATTACAAATCTATGAATAATATAAACTTTAAAGCACTATTACCAATTAAAAAAACAAATATGATTATATATTTAAAAGAAATAACTAGCTAAGGATCATAAAGTCTATGGAGGATGATTATTTGGTAGGCCTAGACGGTTATGAATTATTTATGTTGAAGCTATATAAGCATCAGATACTCAGAAAAAATTACTTCACTGAGCATAGAAAGAATATATATATATATTTATATATAATCACATATCCACTAATGTTAATTTTCTTCTGATCATATTACTGTTATTATTTTTTAATAATAAAAAGGTTAGTCAAGAGCATGATATAAGGATGTCAGTGAAACCCATATCATAGATAATGAAGACCCCACTTATGTATTATCATGGATAGGAACCACATGTATAGTCACCCTCAGCCCCCATTACTAAAGCAAGGGAGATGCCTTAGTAATAAATTCATAAGCCCTTATCTCAGAATATTGATATCTTGAATTTTATCACTATTATCCTAACTATATTCTCAATCATGAATTCCCTTAATTTCTCACTATAGAATAAGGAATCCATTATTATATCCCTTCATATTCTTAAATATTTCATGAATGATGTATCATTAGCTCTGATATGCCACATAGATACTGATTCAACTAATTGTTTGTCAATTTCCAATTTTATTGAAAATATCACAAAAACATCCATATATGGGTACAATAAGAACTATAACATATTCAAAATCCTGATGAAATTGATTTCTCTTTATACCTAGTTTGAAATATATTTGGAATAAATCTAATTCTGATCAATTTTGAGAATCTCATACTACCTTTAATGATTGGATGTTAGGTCACCATAATCATGTTTTATAATGATGTTTATGTAGGATTCTGTTGATATCATAGTATACATGAAGTTAGATGAGTCCCCACAGCATAATAAACAATTTAATTACAAATAACTCTATCATATTAACTCAAATATCACAAAAAAATAAAACCAAAATAATAATAATGTGAAGAAATAACATAAGTGGGTTTTTTGGTGGTATATAATTTTAGTCTTATGTCTAATGGAAAAATATTTGAAATTATCAATTTAATATTAGAACCATAGTGTTTACAGTCACAATTTAATTTCATCCACATATATCACAAGTAATAATTATATGATGACTCCTTATTAAGTTCTGTCACATACCATATATAATTAGTCTTTGTTATTTAAAAAATTTACCCAACCATTTATGTAAATATAGGTCAACACAATGAACATGATTACTACAAATCTATTATAGAATTACAAGATATGAATTTTTTCAACCAGTAGAATAAAATTTTTTAAATTTTATTTGACTAGCACAAAAACAACATACATTGTATTGAAATAACCAAAAAAACATCAAAATCATCCATCCGAAGATGATACCTTTTAAATTAATCATTATAAATTAATAACTAAATTTATTCACTACATTCACATTACTGTGGGGTAATCAAGAAATCCTCCTTCTTATAAACTAAATCCCACACATTAGAAGAATTTATAATACCATCAAATTACCCACTTGAATACTTATTCAGTTAATTCCATTATCATATATAATACATTGTAAAAACGTCCATCTACTTCCACTGCATGAATAACTCCTCCATTTTCATTGTTTAACGATGTATGATTAATGAAATTTTTTTCTTCGGACTCTTAAGGACTAAACTATTGGTGATTATACATGATAAATTTTATATTCCCAAAGTGTTCTAAAAATCTACATCTATATCATCTACCCATTTTTTGATAATGATTTACAATATATTGATGTTATTCACTCGTGTACAGAACACTGTATTTTTTACCACATGAATTACTATTTTACTTTTACAACAATGTATTATAATATCTAATATACTTTTGAGATCATTAAACAGATTTTCAATGAAAACACCACCTTTCATTCCTCTATTTCACAAAAAAAATATATTTCCAGTAAATTGAATAAAATAACTAATTTCGACACTGATATACAACTATTTATTGTTCTTCCAAAAGAGAAATGATACTTTTTTCATCCATGTATTTGAATCCCACTAATGTCTGTGTCAGCATAAACCTGTAATGAATCATGTAATATAAAAAAATAGAAGTATATTTTAATCCGTTAACATATTTAATAATCAACTTACAGATTAGTAAATTTCATTTCCAAAATTTTCTATATACTGACTAATGACTCAAAATGCATTATCTTATTCCAAAAAAGTGCCCATCATAACATAAATTATGCTACCTACCACTGCAATATATATTCTGTTTTCTACAATATTTACCTCTACATATTTTATATTTATATGTTCTTTTGAAATATTAATGTGTCTTGAAATTGTAGTAGAACTAATTAACACCCGATCATTAAATATTTATTTATATTTTACCATATATACACTTTTTATGTTATAACCAATCCTCAAATCTTCTTATATCATAAAATATATCTTTCTATGTTCTTATTTTCCTCACAAATAAATTTCATTTCATAAATTACATTATGTAATCATTTTTCAAACTCATCCTTTGAATTTATAGACCAATTTTTATTATAAATAACACATAATGATAAAGAAATTTATTCAACATTAACATACACCTTTTAGTTACCACAATACTCTGAGTGTCTTTGATTGACTAGTTTAACATCCATAAATGATTCAAATAGTTAATTCCACTATCTAGATTATTATTTAATTCCATAGAGACTCCATAAATGTCTGAAGAATAAGATTATATTTTTTCCATAAATTAAATGAATATAATTCTCAAAATAATTTTTTTCATCTAAATCTCTGTGATGAAAATCCATGTTCACATCCATTTGATACATATGTAATCATAGATAATTGACAATCTATAACATAGTTTAAATAATAATTTATTTCAATGTATATTAATATGTATTTTAGAATTCAATGCTAGACTTCTGTTGAAATAATTTTTCATCCATCATTATATTATTCCACATTATTCAATAAACTTCATAATTTTCATGTATAACCCAAATATTTTAAAATTAAATCATTCAAGTAGGTTGTCTTTTTTAATTATTTTTGTTTACTACATGATTTTAATCAAACTAATAAATCATAGAAAAACCTGATTAGTTTGATACTCTAAGGCTAACCGCACCTTCTGGGTTCTTTTTTTCTTCAATATCCATTAAAATTAATATGTTTATGTTTTCCCCATAACTCAATATTAATCCTATGACTCTATTTTATACATTAAAATATTTTATGGATCTATACTCTCGGTAAATGAATCCTATAGAGTTTCATTCTATGTAACTCTAAATATATTTTCACTAGTTATTGTTCATTTAAGTGTATCTTCTACTAGTATATTTCCCAAAGATTCGGTGCATCCCTACGAAAATTCCACCAAATCATACAAATAGATAATATATTTAGAGACAAATGAATTATTTGGGATTGGAATCTCTAAAAAACATCTATTTTGGTCATATTGGATTAATGTTTATTCTTTTATTCCTATATCATTCAATTATATTTTCTTTTCCTTCCATTAACAGTAATTATGAAATGATAAAATTAAATATGAAATAGTATTACTTTTATCAACAACTCTGAGTGAGAATCATTCATTTACATCTACATAGAGAATTAAGAAAAAAGTGATATTCAAGGTTCAATATATCACTAGAACCCATATGTATGTAATATCTATTTCCATTCAACATATGATTGTCACTACCCGTCCTCGGGGCCCGTGCCGTGACTACCCCAATCCCGCCTTCCATAGGCCAGGGGCTGGCGACTAGCACCAAAGGCGTAAATCCCGATAATTGGGAAGGCATTGCCTTTATAAAAGAAAACAAGCACCACCGAGTAAGCAAGTGGAAAAAGTTAACACTAAGTACAAGAGAAGTGCTGAAAAGTAAATGGGCCAGAATACAAACCCAAAAGGAAGTACAACTACAAATGAACAAGTACAACAGAAAAGATAACAGCTGGAGGGACGGAAGCGGCTCCTGGGTCATCCTCCTCGGATCCTACTTGAAGGGTAGGTACAGATGGCGCAGCTCCTGGTCGTCCACCACGGATCCTACCTGAAGGGTAGGTACAGAGAGCCTCCTCCATGATCTCGTCCGTCAACCTCCTCCATGTGTCATCTCATCGTGTAGTCCACCTCCGGGTACTGACTCGTCGTGTAGTCCACTTCCGGGTACTGACTCGTCATGTAGTCCACCTCCGGGTACCGTCCAGTCCTCGAACACTTAGCCTCCGTCAGCACTGCCTGTCGTCTGCAACCAACACAACGAGGTGCGGACATAGCCCGTGCAGGGGTGAGTATAACGATACTCATTAGGGACCCTGAGACCGTCAAGGTCTCACTAAACCAACAAGGATAACCACGAAGAAGATCTCAACAGATAACCTCTACTTAGGTATATGCCCATACATATGCCTAAGTTATCAAGTAACCCATCTCAAACATGAAGAAACACAAGGATCATGAAATCAACGGATAACCACTACCCAGGTATATGCCCATATATATACCTAAGTTATCAAGTGACTCATCTCAATCATGAGGTAAACACAAAGGTAAAAAGTCTCAGCTCAAACCAGAATTTCATTATTGAAATCGTAACTGTTGAAGAGCTCCGTCTCTAGAGTGTACAGTGGTCCTGTCACGACTCCGAGGTACTGCTCACTAACCTAAGACCGCTGAGGTACTTCTCCTATCGATTATTGTGGGCCTTCCACTACAACTAAGCTCTTCCCACCATGGTTCTTCCACTAAAACCAAGCGCTCTCATGTGCCGCTACACCCAAGCGCACCCATGTGCTGCTACAACCAAGCACACCTCTATCGTGGGTCTGCCGCTACAACCAAGCGCTCCCCTGTGCTGCTACAACCAAGCGCACCTCTGTCGTGTGTCTGCCGCTACAACCAATCAATCCCCTATGCCGCTACAACCAAGCGCACCTCGGTCGTGGGTCTGCTGCTACAACCAAGCGCTCCCCACTGGGCTATCCGTAACACACCGAGTCGATCGGTCAAGTAGTCGTCAGGTCTCGGCAAGCTACACGGTCTCCGTACTCCGTACGCTCGTCTCTGATAGGGTCTGCTCCACGAGCTACTGGTCAATACTACAAGTATATCTAAGTCCCACTATGAAGTATCTCAAAGGACCGCCTCATCATAGGGGTCTCAACGCAACAGACGGCGCATCAATCGGACACCCGGTCTGTGAGTTACTAGCCTTTTCGTCCCAGGGGCCCGGTTGATTTTGTGTGCGAACCAACCCTGCCGTATCTCAACTACATCCAAAACTCGGGAAAATTATGCCAATACTTCCGTCTCAATAAGAGGAAAACAATGATATAGACGGCGCATCAATCAGACGCCTGGTCTGTGAGTTATTGTCTTTCTCGTTCCAGGGGCCCGGTTGGTTTCGTGAGCGAACCAACCCGACCGCACTCCGACATCATCCAAACCTCGAGAGAATTAAGAAAAAAGATCCGTCTCACTTAGAGGAATCCATCAATGTCGACGGCACTCCAATCGGACCTCTGGAGCTCAAGATATAAGCATTTCCGCTCCAAGGGCCCGGTTGGTTTTGTATCTGAACCAACCCGGTTGAACCCAAAGTAATCCAAAACCTTGAGTGTGATATACCGAAACGGCCGCCTCGATCCTAGGATCGCGTTGTAGCAGACGACGAGTCGTTTGGAGGCTCGTATCTCATGTTATGGGAATTTGACCGAAAGTGGTCTGAAAACGGGGGGTCTGGGCCCGGGCCGACCCAGCCCGAACCCCCCTGGGTTGGCCGAACCGGGGCGGCCCAAACCGGGTCGACCCGACCCGGGTCCGACCCCGCGGGGCCCCGCCCGGCCCGGCCCGGCCTGGTCGGGCCCCGTTCGGCTCGGTCTGGCCCGACCGGCTCGCCACGGCTCGGCCAGCGTGGCCGAGCGCAAACGCGGAGCAGGGTGTCCCCTGCCCGCCGCTAATTGAGGCCGGCAGCGAACCGCCGGCCGCCTCCCTTCTGGCGGCGCGCCGCCACCGCCTTCCGCGGACCACCAGACGCGCTCCGGGGGTCCGTTTCTCCTGCCGTCTTCACCTGTGGTCCTCCCGGGACCCGAACTTCACTGCGGAGGCCTCAAAATCATCTTGCGGCCTCGTTTGTCGTTGCCCGTCGATCCACAAATCAATAAACAATCTACGAGGGGTTTTCGAGCCGTGTTCGTTTTGCCCGCACCCTCCGCATTAGATAATAACAATGGGAAAATTATTAAACACATGAATACATAACCAAAAACGATTTTAATGAATTTAAATTGTTCTTATTATCCAGGTTCTTCACTTTGAACGGATACATTCACGGAGTATAAAACATTCAAATAAAACCCCTACGTTCTTTCCATAAACAAAGGTAAACATCCAAACCACAATTAAATACCTACGCGGATCAACATAATAAGGAGTACATCCGCGTTCTTCATTTAGAAAGAATCATTATGAAAAAAAATAATCCCAACTTAAATCCCTACATAAGAATCGAAGTTCATCGATCGATGACAAAGTTACGGAATGAAGACGATGAGGTTCATCGTTCTTTGCATCCACCAAGCTCTTCCAAACTGAGTAGCATTGGTTGGTGGAAGACGTTCCACGTCGGTAGGTGTCCGGGGAAGAAGTCGAAGAGGATCGGCGTTCTTCGTCGGTGGAGCGTTCTTCGTTCGTGAAGATAAGCTTCTTCCCAAGTGTTGGGCGTCGTGGTATTTTACCAGCACTCCGTCTCTAGGTGAATCCGTCCCCAAACCCTCTCCCAAGATCCCTATATATAGGAGAGGGCGAGAGGTATGTAACCATTGTGGTTACATAACCTTTTTTAAAAAAAGGGGTCGGGTGAATTAAATTGCTTTGACGCAATTTATGAGGTTTGTTGGCACCACTTAAGAGGGGAGGGTGCCAAGGAGTTTCTCCCCATTTAATGGGGAGTTGAGGAATTAAGAGGCTCTCCATCATTAATGAGGGAGAGTTGAGAGGTTTCCTCTCCACCCATTAATAGGGGGGTTATGCCCCGTGTGGTCCCTACCATAATAAACCACCCATGGGAGGTTTAGTTCGGGTGGGCCCCACCACCATAACCTCTCAAGGGAGGTTAAGGTGTGGTTGCCCCACCTCCAACCTCCATGAGTAGGTTTCAACCACCACACTCCCAATGGCGGCTGAAATAAAATAAAGTGCATGACATGTTATTTTATTATTACTCTTTTTTAAAGAATACCCAAAAACTAACTTTTGCTCTCGATTAAACGCAACTGCGGCAAAAGTCACTTTAATCAAATACCGGCGTTGCGAGTTCATCGGTGCCCTCATATTTCAATTCTGAGCACCGATTGAAAAGATATAAAAACCCACTCGTTCGTTTACTGAACGTACCCGAGCCAAACATCAGAAATTGATTCCAGGCACACTGGGCCTCTGAATCAGGCCCCTTCAGAAACTGCGTTCTTGTAAAATTCCAAAGAAAATTAAAAAAAATTCCTTGAAATTTCCGGGTCTTTACATTACTCCCAACTCAGGGATTTACGTCCACATAAAGCTTCAACACAAACTAGGGTCACAAAAGCGGTACAGAGCCCGCATTTGAGCCTTCCGCTCCCATGTGCTCACCCAGAGGTTTCCGTACTGCCAGAGAAAAAGCACCCTACGAATCGATCTTCCTCCAAGGATCCGCTTCTGTCGATCCTCGATCCCCACTGGAACCTCCGTGAAAAAAACCTCATCGCTATCATCCAGCACCTCATGGTCGATGATATGCGAAGGGTCGAGCACGTATCTCTTCAGTTGAGATACATGGAAGTCGTCATGCACCTGGTGCAACTGAGGTTGATGGTTCAAGAGGTAAACCACCCCGACTACCCAGTTGAGGACCTAGAAAGGTCCGTTGAACCTTAGAGATAACTTTCCGCCTTGGTCACATCTCCAAAAACCTCGTCGAGGTGAGACCCATATAAGGACGTGATCGTCATCCTCGAACTCCAGAGGTCTCCATTTTCTGTTAGAACTGAAACTCAAAAGACTGCTGGCACGAGGGTATGGATGACTGACTCAAGAGTGATCCGTCGCACCCTCCTGTGAATGAGTTTATCCCGTGTTGCCTAGGGTTTCCTTTTCGCCAACCAAGGAAAACCCATCCCGACGTTTTCCTAAAACCGTCAATTTGAGTATGAACAGTTATTGCCCATTCCATACTTAAACTAACGTCGTAAGGCCTCGACGCTGCCACCAAGAGATTCCAACCAAGACTCTCGCCTCAAGGGTATGACCACACCGTCGTCGTAAGTGTGATCATCGAGTCTGCTCCCAAGGTATCTCCAGACATGAGGGTCAAGTACACGTCTTACCGGAAACTATAGGTCTGGAACAAGATTTGTGAATGTAAGGAATGATTCATATCAACGTCCGTTACTACAGTTTCTAGTAGTGGACACAGACTGTCCCTTGAATCATTTCTAGATCCATTGGGTAACACTCCTTGACCACAAGTAGCTGCACTCTTCCACCGCCCTCCAGCTCCCTGAGCATGGTAGGGATAACTACGGTGGGTGGATGTAGCATGTTAAGATGTACACCACCTCATACTGCTCTCCTAGCTCTGCCTCCACGTCTACTGCTTCTCAGACTCATCTATCCTTAAAGCTTCCACTTCTTGAAACATTTAACATGCTCGAGTCTCTAAGACTAGCACCGGTTTCCTCTTTCTTACTGTACTGTGCAGTCCTCATCTGCTTTTGGATGACCTGGACCTTCTTTAGTCTCACAAGAGCTGCTATGATTTCTTCTTTGCCGATAAGAGAAATCTGGTCTCATCTCCTGGATGAACCACATTTGTTTCCTAATACAGTCAATCCCAACATGAATGATGCATTCATGCCATGGATGACATCATAAGGCCCCGACGTAACTACCAAGAGATCGAACTGTCACTCTCACCTCCAAGGGTCGAGTCACACTGTCGACATCAGTGTGAGGTCACTGGGTCTCCTCCAGTAGAAATCTCGAAAGTGAGGGTCAAGTCAACAGTCTTAACCAGGACCACTCAGTATCAACCAAACAAAAAGGTCAGGAAATCAAACATCACAAGATAAGTGTCTTCTTATTATTGCAGCTCATAGTACAAAGACACGAATACAAAAGCAACATGGAACTAGAAGTACAAAGGACGTATCCACTAGTTCCTCTCCTGTCCACCTGCTCTCGGAGCTCTACTGCCTTGTCCACTGCTCAGCTGTTGCTCAAGCACCAGCCACTGCTTCTGTCTCGTTGGCTCCTCCAACACCCGCTGATCAACCGTATGAGGATTCGGACAGTCACGTGCCAGGTGACCCTTTCCACCGCATGAGTAACACATCCTTCTTCTGGCATTCCTAGCTCTGTTCCCAACCCGGGTGCCCCGCACCACCGGTCATAAAACCCGAGATCGTCCAACTGCTGGTCTGGTCCTCCTTGACCTCTACATCATCTATCTACTGCCCACAGATGACTCGAAAACTGATCGAAAACCCTACGGCAAAGGCAGAAGCTCATGTACACGCTCGGGGTGTAGAGCTACTGGCACAAACTCCACCTTGAAGAAGGTCTTGAAGTCTTCTCATGCGAAGGTCACCGTCGCAAAACTGGAACAAGTGGCTCCACCACCTGCCTGCTGCTGCCTGAAGGAGGCTGGCAGCAAAGATCACCATGAAGTCTGTCGACGTCCCCACTAGCCTGAAGACTCTCACCACAGCCTCCAGC
Organism: Viscum album; assembly: GCA_963277665.1. Classification (NCBI taxonomy): domain Eukaryota; kingdom Viridiplantae; phylum Streptophyta; class Magnoliopsida; order Santalales; family Viscaceae; genus Viscum; species Viscum album. The sequence goes on from OY728122.1 coordinate 492,334,441, forward strand.
CAATCCTCAGCCGCCTGCGGGTCCATCTCTCCCGGGAACCTGGGTGGCCTCTGGCGCTGGAACTCGTGTAGCGCACTCAAGTAGCGTGCATCGCCTACTGCTGGGGCTGGTGGCATCAGTGGACTAACGTATGGTAGTACCGCTGGTGCCTCAACTGCAATAGGGCCCTGTACCGAAACCTCATCGCTCAACAGGCAGTCAGCACGCACATCCCTCTGGGCTCTAGCTGGTCGTTCATGAAAAGGCATCCTGAAAGAAACATCGTGACACGGTCATACGTTTATACCTGGTTAGCTGACCTAGTTTGAGTTGACATTTAAAAACTTCTGGAAACACACACGCAATTAGTGTTTTCGTGCACAAAGTCGGAAATCCGTTGTCAGGGTCCTGGTGTATGGATACGTCGGCCGCCTGCACGAACACTGGACCCCCTGAACTGAAAACCACACTCGGTACTCTTAACACTATTTCTTCACAAGAAGAAAATATCAGAGTTATAAGTTCAGCGGTAGAACCGAATCCTTTGATACCAATTTGTCACGACCCGTCCGCTGGGCCCGTGTCGTGACCACCCCAAGCCCGCCTTCCATAGGCCAGGGGCTAGCGACTAGCACCAAAGGCGTAAATCCCGATAATTGGGAAGGCATTGCCTTTATAAAAGAAAACAAGCACCACCGAGTAAGCAAGTGGAACAAGTTAACACTAAGTACAAGAGAAGTGCTGAAAAGTAAATGGGCCAGAATACAAATCCAAAAGGAAGTACAACTACAACTGAACAAGTACAACAGAAAAGATAACAAAAGGAGGGAAGGAAGCGGCTCCTGGGTCGTCCTCCTCGGAACCTACCTGAAGGGTAGGTACAGATTGCGCAGCTCCTGGTCGTCCACCATGGATCCTACCTGAAGGGTAGGTACAGATAGCCTCCTCCACGCTCTCGTCCGTCAACCTCCTCCGTGTGTCTTCTCGTCGTGTAGTCCACCTCCGGGTACTGACTCGTCGTGTAGTCCCCCTCCGGGTACTGACTCTTCATGTAGTCCACCTCCGGGTACCGTCCAGTCCTCGAACACTCGGCCTCCGTCAGCACTGCCTGTCGTCTGCGACCAACACAACGAGGTGCGGGCATAGCCCGTGCAGGGCTGAGTATAACGATACTCAGTATGGACCCCGAGACCCTCAAGGTCTCACTAAACCAACAAGGATAACCATGAAAAAGATCTCAACAGATAACCTCTACTTAGGTATATGCCCATACATATGCCTAAGTTATCGAGTAACCCATCTGAAACATGATGATAAACAAGGATCATGAAATCAACGGATACCACTTCCCAGTTATATGCCCATACATATACCTATGTTATCAAGTGACCCATCTCAATAATGAGGTAAACACATAGGTCATAAGTCTCAGCTCAAACCATGATTTCATTATCGAAACCGTAACTGCTGAAGAGCTCCGTCTCTAGAGTGTACAGTGGTCCTGTCACGACTCCGAGGTACTGCTCACTAACCTAAGACTGCTGAGGTACTCCTCCTGTCGAGTATTGTGGGACTTCTGCTACAACTATGTGCTTCCCACCATGGGTCTGCCGCTACAACCAAGCTCTCTCATGTGCCGCTACACCCAAGCACACCCATGTGCCGCTACAACCAAGCGCACCTCTATCGTGGGTCTGCTGCTACAACCAAACGCACCTATGTCATGCGTCTGCCACTACAACCAAGCACTCCCCTCTGCCGCTACAACCAAGCTCACCTCTGTCGTGGGACTGCTGCTACAACCAAGCGCTCCACACTGGGCTATTCGTAACACACCGAGTCGATCGGTCAAGCAGTCGTCAGGTCTCGGCCGGCTACATGGTCTCCGTACACCGTACGCTCGTCTCTGGGAGGGTCCTATCCACGAGCTACTGGTCGATACTCCAAGTATCTCTAAGTCCCACGAATATGTATCTCAAAGGACCGCCTCGTCATAGGGGTCTCAACGCAACAGACGGCGCGTCAATCGGGCGCCCGGTCTGTGAGTTACTAGCCTTTTCGTCCCAGGGGCCCGGTTGGTTTCGTGTGCGAACCAACCCTGCCGTATCTCAACTGCATCCAAAACTCAGGAAAATAATGCCAAAAGTTCCGTCTCAATAAGGGGAAAACAACGATACAGACGGCGCGTAAATCGGACGCCCGGTCTATGAGTTATTGGCTTTCTCGTTCCAGGGGCCCGGTTGGTTTTGTGAGCAAACCGACCCGACCGCACTCCGATGGCATCCAAACCTCGAGCGGAGTAAGCCAAAAGATCCGTCTCACTTAGAGGAATCCATCAAAGTCGATGGCACGTCATTCGGACGTCCGGAGCTCAAGATATAAGCATTTCCGCTCTGAGGGCCCGGTTGGTTTCGTATCCGAACCAACCTGGCCAAACCCAAAGTAATCCGAAACCTTGAGTGCGATATACTGAAATGGCCGTCTCGTTCCAAGGATCGCGTTTCAGCATACGACGAGTCGTTTGGAGGCCCGTAGCTCAAGTTACGGGAATTTGACCAAAAGTGGTCCAAAAACGGGGGGTCTGGGCCTGGTCCGACCCAGCCCGACCCCCCCTGGGTCGGCAGAACCGGGTCGGCCCAAACCGGGTCGACCCGACCCGGGTCTGACCCAGCTGGGCCCGGCCCCGCCCGACTCGGTCCGGCCTGGTCCGGCTCGGTCTGGCCCGACTGGCTTTCCGGGGCTCAGCCAGCGTGGCCGAGCCGAAACGCGGAGCGGGGTGTCCCCCGCCCGCCGCTAATTGAGGCAGACGGCGAACCGCCGGCCGCCTCCCTTCTGGCGGCCCGCCGCCTCCGCCTTCCGCGGACTACCGGACGTGCTCCGGTGGTCCGTTTCTCCTGCCGTCTTCGCCTATGGTCCTCCCGGGACCCGACCTTCACTGCCGAGGCCTCAAAATCACCTTGCGGCCTTGTTTGTCGTCGCCCGTCGATCCACACATCAATAAACAATCCGCGGAGGGTTGTCGGGCCGTGTTCGTTTGGCCCGCACCCTCCGCGTTAGATATTAACAACGTGAGAATTATTCAACACATGAATACATAACCAAAAAAATTTTAATGAATTAAAATTGTTTTTATTATCCGGGTTCTTCACTTTGAACGGATACATTCACAGAGTATAAAACATTCAAATAAAACCCCTACGTTCTTTCCATAAACAAAGGTAAAATTCCAACCCGCAATTAAATACCTACGCGGATCAACTTAATAAGGAGTAGATCCGCGTTCTTCGTTTTGAAAGAACCATTATGAAAAAAAAGAAATATTCCAAACATAAATCCCTACATTGGAATCGAAGTTCGTCGATCGATGACAATGTTGTGGAAAGAAGATGAAGAGGTTCATCGTTCTTTGTGTCCACCAAGCTCTTCCAAACCGAGATGCGTTGGTTGGTGGATGACGTTCCACGTCGGTAGGTGTCCGGGGAAGAAGTTGAAGAGGATCAGCATTCTTCGTCGGTGGAGCGTTCTTCGTTCGCGAAGATAAGCTTCATCCCATGTGTTGGGCGTCGCGGTATTTTACCAGAGCTCCGTCGCTTGGTGAAGCCATCCCCAAACCCTCCCCCAAGATCCCTATATATAGGAGAGGGGGAGAGGTATGTAACCATTGTGGTTACATAACCTTTTGTAAAAAAAAGGGGTCGGGTGAATTAAATTGCTTTGACGCAATTTATGAGGTCTGTTGGCACCACTTAAAAGGGGAGGGTGCCAAGGAGTTTCTCCCCATTTAATGGGGAGTTGAGGAATTAAGAGGCTCTCCCTCATTAATGAGGGAGAGTTGAGATGTTTTCTCACCTCCCATTAATATGGGGGTTAATCCCCGTGTAGTCCCTACCATAATAAAACACCCACGGGAGGTTTAGTTTGGTTGGGCCCCACCACCATAACCTCTCAAGGGAGGTTAAGGTGTGGTGGCCCCACCTCCAACCTCCATGAGGAGGTTTCAACCACCACACTCCCAATGGCGGCTGAAATAAAATAAAGTGCATGACACGTTATTTTATTATTACAGTTTATTAAAGAAAACCCAAAAACTAACTTTTTCTCTCGATTAAACGCATCTACGGCAAAAGTCTCTTTAAGAAAATACTGGCGTTGCGAGTTCATTAGTGCCCTCATATTTCAATTCCGAGCACCGGTTCAAAAGATAGAAAAACCCTCCCATTCGTTTACTGAACGTACGCGAGCCAAACATTGGAAATTGATTCCAGGCACACTGGGCCTCGGAATCAGGCGCCGTCAGAAACTGCGTTCTTGTAAAATTCCAAAGAAAATTAAAAAAAAATTATTGAAATTTCTGGGTCTTTACAATTATAGTTAATTATAGTATTTTACAAATCCAAATTGGTTCCAATAGATAATGTTCCATTGGTTGTGAAGGGATAAATATGATCAATTACTCTACAGTTTTAATTAATTATTGCTAGAAATACTATGGAATTCTTTAATATAGTTCCATTCTATATTAAAGATACACAAATTATTGATTTACCCATTTTTAATATTCAATTATATTAAATATTCCATGTATATTGTTTTTATTCATCATACACTTTTCTTTACATAAGTTTCAAAACCATTCTTCCAGTAATCTTTACCAAATGTTTTCAAACAAAAAAACTCCATCTTATTTGAATTTGTATTTCAAAAATAAAATTCATCTAACTAAAACTCAAACTATTCAATTTTTTTAATATATACCAATAAATTACTTAAATATTATTTGGTGAATGTAAAAAAATACAATTTACCAGTATGGGATTTGTGAGTTCTGATATATTGATTTTTATGTGTTAACTCTTCTAGATTTTTGGGGATCTTATACAAATATATATTAAAAACATCAATTTTTACCACTTATTAAAATATGATGACATATGAGGTATTTATTATCCAACTTGAGTAATCATATTTCATTAAAACCTTTATATTTTTCTCATAGTTGTGTCAATTTTATTATTTGGATAAATTTTAACATTGAAAACATGATTCATGAGAAAGTATCCCCCACACAATTCTGGTTAGATAATGTGTTCCATTCATTAAAACTTTAATCATATATTGGGAACTCTGAGTGATTATTAACATTCCTTCTATAAATTTAGTATCAGTAATCCTTTACCAAACAATCTAATTGAAATAAAATTCTTCCGAATGAATGGAATATGTTATATTTATTTTCAGTCAAGGAAAAAACCAATCATCATGTATAATTTAAAATCAAAATTACCCATTTTATCAATATATTCATTAGAAAATATACTCACTCTTTGGATTCTTATAGATACATAATTATATGTGAATAACTTTTAACCAGAGGAGTGGAAATATTATCTATAATATATAATTCATGATTCCATTAGAGTATAGGCATTTAAAAATCGATTGAAACTACAATACATAGAAAGTTTTCTTTAATATAAACCTACAAATTTTGTCCTATAATTTTATTTTTTTCCATGAAACCCCTTCATAAGAAGAATTATCTTTTCACAATTCGAACATGTTAGACCAAGATAGTTAGATTAACCTATACTTCGCTCTCATTAAATTTTTTTTTTCGGAGAATCTATGTCTTATTAATGGAGCTTAATTTCATATTCCTTATATAATCAACAAATTTTCATTATTTTCATAAATTCATCTTCTTCAGATATATTCATTTAGAATTTTCTTTTTGTATGTTTTGAATATAATGTTTATAATTATTATGGAGTCACTGAGTACCATTTCTATTTTATACCATGATTTTAAAAATCATTAAAATAAAAGTATATCCTTAAAATCATCCATATAGTTACTTTCATCAACTCATACTAGCTTTTTATCATGTTTTAATCGTCAAAATAATCTTTTAGAGGCAAAAATTTGGATAACATCATGTTGGAAAAGCAATATTCTAATCTCGCATTGTTTATGGTAGTAAGAATCATGTACTCTTCCTGGTCTTACCTAAACTCTAATTTCATATTTTTTTATGATTAGATGTGTATTATAGGATAAATAATTCATAAAAATTCCAACACCTTTATGACTAATATTTGAAATTATCCTTTCTTCATAACATATAGTTTGATTGACATCAATGGAACCTCTAAGTCCTTAATGCATTAGTCCTCCATCTTCACCCTCTAGAATATATAATTAATCCATAAAATATTTTCTATCTAAACCATTCTATAATATGACATCATTCAAATGAATACATGAAATCACATTTATATAAACTTTTTTCCTCATATGAGGTAATTATACTTGAATTTTTAGACTGAACCCCATGGCCTTTAAGATCATGTACTTTGATAAAAATAACTGATAATCCCCTAAAAACACCAAGCATTAGATCATAGGTCTCCCGAATATTATATTAAATGTTATATTATGAAATGAATGATAAAAATATGATGTAATAAATAAAGTGAGGTATATCCTTAACCTAATCACTACAATGAATTTCACTCAATCCAATTCATTCAATCACAAATCATACTATAATTCATGGTTTTAAAAATGGGGGATAATACAATAAATAAGTGTTTTGATTTTGTTCAATATTTATATTCTATGTCCTTGATAGAACAATTTTAATGGATTATTTCAATGAAACATCAATAGTGTTTTAAATTGAACTAACTTGTCAGTTATGTGGACCACTATATTCATTGATTGTGAAAAAACTTAACATGTATTACTACTGATTATATATATTGGGTCTATTCTAGTAAATCTACTTACAAATTACCTAAATACCTAGGGGTATATATTTTAAAATAGTAAGAATTGTATATGCTATTTTTATTCCATTAGTAAACCACCTTCAATTATAAAGTGAACTTAAATATACTTCAATCCATATGATGTTAGAAAACCAGACATTCTATTGAACCGAATAACACTATGAATATGAATAAATCAAAAGGTGGTACCCACTAAAGATACCATTTCTAACCATTGTAGGGTTTATATAGTTTGCTTCAAAAAGGGTGAGGTGTCTTATGATATTCATCCTTATAATAAAGTAATTCTGGCAGATCAATAACCTTCAAAATAACAACAATTAGAACCCATTTATATCCAATATATATTTAAATGGACTTTATTGATATTCAATGTGGTATATTCATGGTCAAGGTGAAATTTTCTTATAAATAAAAAATTAATTTTGAAAGTAAATTTTTAAATCAAAAAAAATTAAAAATCTCCAAATTAGAAAATATATGAGATATATTTAATTTTATGCATCAAAATAATTTCTCAAATGTAGTGATAAATTCAAAGTAAAAACCCTATGAAATTAAACTATCTTTTGAAATTATTATACATAAACCAGTTAGTTTATTTATCACTGATAAATGATAAAATCAGAGTATTGGTTTTTGAAAAATGTTTTCAAAATAACATGTTAAAAATGTAGTGAAAAGAAATAATATAAAAAATTTAATTTTAAAATAAGAAGATCAATTCCAATCTAAAATTTAGTAATATCCACCAATTAGTAAATCACCTCCATGAATTTTTTTGTGAAATAAACTGGTCCAAAAAAATGATTTGGTGTACTAATCCACAACCAAGATTCTGTATACATAAAGACAACTACACACATGAAGTCAAGGAAAGACCAATCCTCTTCCAATATTATTCATGGGATAATGGATGATAAGGTACCTTCATAAAGTCGATATGAGAAATATTCTTCACAATACAGGAGAATTGATAAATATATTTGAAGACATATATAATAATAATTCAAAATTAAGAGCAATAAGTAACCAATATTTTATTTAGAAGTCTGATGCAACTATTATCTAATCTTATTAAATTGATCAATAATAAAATATTCTCTATATATGATCTTTCAAAAAAAATTATGATATGATTCAATTGTTAATGTATATTCTTGTTTATACAATTTCTTTCATAAAATACAGTTTCATGGAGGTGAGAAGTTGTATATGGATCCGTCGATTGATATCCTGGGTTGGGTATTTTTTACATGTGAGATATCCACTAATTTGAATAAGAATATTAACTAACTAGCCTAAAAAGTCCCAGTTGGAATATTGTATCACTGGAAGGGGGAGTGGGGAATCAGTTACACTCATTTTCTTTTATTTTTCTTTTAAATTGAAACAACATCACCTCTTTTTAATGACTTCAATAACCACTAGAGAAACCAATCAAAACCCTTCCAAAGGAAAAAATGAGTTTTAAGGTTCAAAATTCAATAAGAATATCTATGTTCTTGGTAAGTATTGGACATGATATAGTACCATACAATCCACATTGAAATCAATCCTTGTATTACAACGATTAGGATATACCCTTAAACTCATGCAACACTATGAAAAAATTCCACTAGTGTGTGTGTGTGTACCATTTTAAAACAACAGGGTTATATAATTATTTTGTAACAACTCATGTTACATGTGTATATTTTCAATTCATCAAATATATTCAATTAAAATACAATTCATAAATTCCTTACCTTGAAGTAAGGTAAAAACCATTAGGAATTTGTAATGATGCAATATGCCTAATCTTTTCTGAGTCTCATTCCTATGAGTTTGATTCTACAAAACAATACTCCCAGTTCTATTTTCTAATATAATACAATGGAAATTAATTATCACCACTTTAATCCATGATTTCGATGAAACTCAGTGTGATACTTCCTTAGATCGAAAATCATTAATACGTTGATACCCAATATAGAAAATCCCATTTTGATTAATTTAGCCTGATATCAAACCCGGTCGAATACAATCCCTGCTAAAATTTATTCAACACAAATCAAAATGATATCACTTTCTCTCATAGAAATCATTAAGATTCTATATCCTCTATGGTGAATAGTATTCATCATCCCAAAGTAAAATGTACTTTTTTCTATTTTATAGGTGACCCAAAATGATTTTAGGTGGGAATCCCAAAATGCCTCCAGCTCAAACAAATTCATCCACATTTTAATTTCACATGAAATATAGGAGAAATTATGATTTCATCAAAGCATATTGATTCTTGTTGAAACATCCAAAAACTTCACCTCTTGTTCATCAGAATCCCTTTTTAATTGTTTTGACGGATTTCAATTGTTAGGAATACATGGGTCCATTCAAATGAGATTGATTTGTCATGACGATTGATGAATACGATTCACAAAATAGATTTGAGCAAAAATATTGTATTTGATAGTTCATCTCCACCTTGAAAAATCATTCAGAAATATTGATATCATTTATTTTCTATTGTAACAATTTAGAAACAATACATCATTAAAAAACAATTACTTGATTCATGACTACATTCATGACTTTGAATTCATTTATGATTAGCTTTCACATCATTATTCATTAATTGGAATGTATTGTAACTTTCCATTCAAACTTCTTATTTAATTTCATTTCAACCCAAGAATGATCTTATCTGATTTAATTCATCTAGATACAAACATATTGAATATAATCATTTCTGGTTACCATCATTCTAGTTATGATCATTATGATTACGATCATTCTGGTTATAATCATTCTGTTTTTGATTGCGTGTTAGGATTTTTGTGTACAATCATTTCATTATACGATCACTGTGTATAGTTAGATACTATATGAAAACATTGATCTTCCCAAATACAATAAAATATAATCTAAAAAAATGATCTTCCTAGATATGATTCAAAAAAATATAATATGATTCCTCTTTGATCGGTGTCATCTTTTTTATTTCAATAGATCTGATCAGTTACAATTGGATAACAATGATCATTGATCGGTACCTTGTCTATCAGATCACTTTTACCGGGATACGATTATTTTGAAAAAAATCGTCACCATCTCTTACTCTTCTATGCACACCCCTGTTTCAGTTTTCACCACCTTCCATCAGCACCACCTTTTATCGACACCACTTTTCATCGACACCACATTTTATTGGATCCTTCTTTCATTGGATAACCTTCCAGCAGAACAACTTTTCATCGGCACCACTTTTCATCAACACCACTTTTCATCGGCAAAACTTCTTTTACTTTTCCCTAGAATCCAATTGTTTTCAAAGGGAATCGATACTGTCTCTTTTAGTTCATAATTTTATGGAATCATCAATCAACACTACATATTTAATTTGGATACAATTGTTTATAAAAATAGTCATAACTGCCTAATCAATCAGAATTAAAATGTTTTAAAAAACAATCATCACTCAATCTCAATTATAGATATGATTATTTTTAACAACAATTAGCTCCATCTCTTTAATATGTATATTATTTTTAAAAAATGAATCAACATTTCATCTTCAATCAGGATATGATTTTTTTGAAAAAAAATAAGCATTTCCTCTTCAATCTGGATTTGATTGTTTTGGAATACAGTTAGCACCACCTCTTCAATAGGGATATGATTATTTAAAAAACAATCATTAAAAATTCCTTATCTCTTCCATCTGGATATGATAAATCTGAATATGATTTTTTTTATTGGAAGCATCACTTCTAATCCCCCTTTATTATATCAAGCTTGGGTCACAAGTTCTCAACACAACTCATGATTTTTATGAAATACGAATCAACAAAGCATTGTCAAAATTAATTCAACCATAGTCATAGTGACTCTAATTATATAGAAAAATTCTTCTTTCACATCATATTCAGAGTGAATCTGATAACTATTAACTTCAATAAATGTTTTTTCACTTTCAATGTCGCTTCTTCTAATTACATCAGACCTTTGTAGTGATTCCTATTTATATCAATACCAATAGTGGTACCATTATATCAAGAAGCAAAGTGAATTAGAATACTTTTAATTTATGAAATTTTATAGTGTTTCTAATTTCTATCAATACCACAAGTAGTACAAATTTTTCATGAAAAAATGAATAGTAATACATTTTTTTCAAGAAAAACCTATCACTCACTAAACAAACACTTCCATTAATCCCATTAATTATAAAATCACATTCATCAACAGCCTTTCATTCTTCAAAAAACCTATTGTTTGAAAAAAAATTCAACAAAAAAAAACCTGGTCCTAAAAATCTCCCCCATTTTGTTTTTTTCGAATAACAACTTCAAAAACATAAAAAAAACAATGAGTAGTATGTTATATTTTCTTACTCCCCATATTTCTTTTTTATCTCCCCATTATTTTATATCCCCCAGTGTTTAAAACCATATTTAAAGGGGGAATCAAGATAAATTTATCCTCCATTCATAAGTAATATCTATTTCCAAAGGCTGAGAATTTTTTTTAACAGGGGTATCACATGATTTTCTAAATAATGAACATTTAACTAAACTACTCTCAGTCTACGTGGGAAGACCAAGTGTAGAAAACAACAGTGCATAATCAGCGTGTTCAATGATTACATTAAAAAAACTATCATGTAATACCTTTTCCTTAATTCTTTCAATATTTTCATGAATATTGGAAAACCATGAAGGAATTTTTAATGGAAAATGATATATGCACCCATCTCAAATAAAACATCATAAAGTTCAATTGTATAAAAACAAAAATTAACAAGACAAAAGTTCCTCATCCTCATTACCTTATTTTGAAAGAAACGTAATAAACTCATAAATTCCATCTTACATATTTACATTCCTTCAATTCCCTACATGTTAGCATAAGGATAAAATTATATTGGGAATAAGGAGGAACCTCGATTGGTTGTTAGAAATAATAATCAATATGAGAATCATCTCTATATCTTGCCTTCTTCTTTTTACTCATGGATTTCTCATAGGCTGTTCCTTCTTCCTTATCTTCATCATTCCAGAGTTTCTTAAGATCACTATTCTTATCTTTTGAATCTTTTGATGAGTATTATGAATTTTTTTTTCATCTTTAGGAATATACCTGTTATAATCAGTTTGGTCCATGTAGTCCATTAATATATTTTTCTCTAGAAATGTAATTGAAATATATCGATACCATTCCCATATTTTTAATCTTTTCCATATGTTGATACCTTTTCGTCACTATTTCTCATCTCTTTAGAAGTTTTTTACTTCCTCACTTATTTAACAATATTTTGTGAATACTCCAATTTTATATCCAGGTCAATGTGTTCTTTCCAAAATAATACACACTCTTTATTTTTAAATTTAGTTGATCTACCTTTCCAGACATCAAAAACATCCACCTTCTGAGAATTGTTAATAATATTTTGTTGTGTTAGAGAATATACAAGACATCATTTCACAAGGTGTACAGGTTTCACAAACCGTTCATAAATAGTTTCTAATGGTTGGAACCTACTTTCTATTTTTACTTCATTCTTCTAAGATTTCTTCTATAAAACCTTATCAGGATACTTTTTTTGATATAATTAAATCCCCCTCAAACCATGACTTACATAACCATTTTACTAATAGTAGTGTTGTTTTTTTAACAAAATAATGTTGTCATTATGTCCAAATACACCACAATACGACCAATATCCCTAAAAAGAGTATTTGCCTCTGAAACATCGATAATGTCTCGATTTGTGAATGTTTTTTAGGAAAAATCATATATTTAATTTTCAATCCAATAAACGTTATGTTATCAATTGGATTTATCCTTTTATTTTCATTAATATCAGAACCAAAAGTATTGGAAACATTTCTAGACTTAGAATGTATCAAAAAAGATTCAGACTGGGGGTTCTTTGAGACTTTGGAATTCCAATCCTTATTGGTCTTGGACACATACATAACATTCTCATCATTATACTTTTAAAAAAAATCCATTATTGTTCAAACAATTTTATGTTAACTCTTGTTGGTCCTTCTATGTTTTATCATTACGATAACATCCAATAATTTTAGTGATAGTGTTTGGGAAACTTTTATTTCTCAATTCAGCTTCAGATATCATTGGTTGGAAAAGTCCCAACTCTTCTCCCATTTCCTTTAGCTTCACTTTTAGATTCTCATTATAATTCTATTCTTACTCAAGATAAATCTTCAAATTGTCAAAATCCTTCTCCATATTCTCTATATCTTTTACAAAACATCATTTATTACTTGTTGAGGATGATTTACCTTCTAATATTTTTTCTCTTTTCATGAATTCAGATCTTTATGACAAATTATTTTAATTCCTCTTTAAAATTAATCTCAAGTAGAGTATCTTATTTATTATAAATACTATTTATGAACTCATAATCATTTATTTTTCTAATAAAAGTATTTTCCTCACCATGATCAACGTAATTTTCTAATTCAACTTTACTTTCATTTTCTTATTCTTCATCACAATGACTTTTATTACTAGAAGAAGTTTCTTAATTAACTATTTCAATGAACGTTTTTTTTACCTTAATTTATAACATCCATAATATCTTTTTAATTCAAAAAAATTTTCTTCTTTTGGATTTTAAGAACCGCTTATCTTCCCTCTTGCAATATAATCATTCATTGTCACCCTTTTTATACCAATATCATCTTGGCCATCCTTCATCCTCTTCACTTTCATCTTCATCACAATATTCTTTATTTATTCATTGAGGATTGTATGAAAAAAAATTCACAATGGCTCAAATTCCAAAACAATTTAAGGGATGTTTTTCCTTTATACCTTCTTGTACAACTTTTCACATTCTTAGAAAACCTAGACCAAATTGAATCAATAATTTTACATAACACTTTTTTAATGTTCAAGTATCAAACTTCTTATTATTCAAGATTATTCTTCTCTACCATGAATTACATTAAAAAATTTATCTATCAAATATAATTTTTCCATTCATATAATTATCCCTTCTCATTTCTGAGAAATTGATATTACAATGAAAATCATCAAGATATAATGTTTTAGGATCTCTGACTTCCAATAAAGATTATTTTTCATCGTATGTGTTTGGTAGGATTATAAAGCCCTTTTCAACCACAGAAGACTCATCCATATTTTTACCAATACATCTCATATTACTTACTATGTCATTTACCCGGGTAAAGAGTTCCCCAACAAATTCAAGATCATCTGACTTGAGGTATTTATACTTCAATAAATATATTTATATCTTTTACTTATTCACATTTCTATTTCATTCATATATTTTATTAAATAAATCCCATATATCCTTGGATGTGGAATCAGATATTACTATAAACAATTCACCTTCAGAGAGTGATGAAAATATGGAATTCTTACCCCTTCCATCATTCTCAAGATGGCTCTTGTCAATGGTTTTACATGATGTTTTATCACCAATGGGAGGAAACCCAACTATTTCATCTTCAAAAACCTCATAACTAATATATATAATATATGAAAACATTCTATCTTTAATGATATGATATTTCTTCCCATCATAGACCGGAATAATGTTATTGTTCTCACAGTTTAGGTTAACCTTGATTAATGAATACTGATGGAACTGTTACTTTGATACCAGATGAATGTTCCTATTATGAGTATTGTATCAAAAAGAGGGGGAGGGTTGAATCAGTGATACTATTTATATTTTATTTTTACTTTCAATTGAAACAACCTTTTCTTCTTTTTAAATATTACAATTCCCCGTTGAGAAAAAAATCCACACTGATCCAAAGGAACACAATGATTAATAAGGTTCATTATTCAATAAGAATTTATACGTCCATGGTATGGTTTGGAAATAATATAATAACATAAAATCTAACATGAAAATAATATTTGGATTACAATGTGTACAATACAAACTTTTAATCATGTAGGACTATGAATCAATCCCACTATTGTGTGTTCACCCTCTTAGAAGAAGAGGGTAATACAATTTTTTTGTAACAACTCATCTTAAAAGTACTTATTTTCAATTAAAAATATGTTTTTCAATTGAAATACAATTCATCAATTAGTTTCCCAAAAGAATAGTAAGAACCACTTTGAATTTGTTTTGAAACATTGAGTCTGACCATTTGTACGTATGATTCCTTTAAGTCATATTCTTACAAAATAGTAATCCTAGATCAATTTACTAATAAAATAAAATGGAAATGAATCATCACCACTTCAATCCCTAAGTACGATGAAAAAAAGTACAGTACATCCTCAGTCCAAAAATCATCAATACGGTGATACCCAATAAGAAAAATCATATTATAATTAATTCACCCAGATACCAAACCCAACCTAATAAAATCCTTGTTGAAATGTATTCATTACAAATCAAAGCTGTATCACATTATCTCACTAAAAAATCAGTGATTCTCTCTCATCTGTTGTGACAAGTACCAAACTTCCATAAGTAAAATGTACTTTTTTACCTCTTATTGGTGACCCAAAATGAGTTTATGTGGGAATCCCAAAACGTTTCCCACTCACAAAAATTCACCCACTATTGAATTTCACATGAAATCTCAGAGAAATTATGACTTCACCAATGCTTCTAGACACTTCTTGAAACATCCAACAACATCACCACTTCTTCTTCCAACTCCCATTGAAATTTCTTAGTCCACATTCAATTGTTAGGAATACATGGTTCTAATCAACTGAGTCTAATTAGTCATGCTAATTACTAAATATGATTCTCAGAATCAATTTGAATCCAAATATAGTATTTGAAAGTGTGGACCCCCTCGACAAATAATTCAGAAACATTAATCGATTTTCTTGTCACTTAAACCTTTTAAGAATCAATAATTATTTCAAAAACCAGTGCTCAAATCATGATTAACTTCATGAGTTTGAATTCATTGAGTATAAACATAAGTATCCTATGAATTTAATTGTAAAGTAATGTAACTCTCCACTAATCCAAATTTCTTTCAATTCATATCAACCAAAGAATGATATTTTCTGAATACAAATGGTCTGGATATGATCTTCTTGAATATAATCATTTCTAGTTATAATCATTCTGGATATGATCATTGAACTTATGATTATTATGGTCATGATCATTCTAGATACGATTATTGGGTATGATCATTTATTCTTATGATCACATGGAGTGATCAATTAAAATCAAAAAACAATGATATGTCTGGATACGATACAATACAATCTGAAAAAAATGATCTGCCTTGATATGATACAATACAATATGAATATGATTCTTTTTTGATTGATATCATCTATTCTTTTTCACCCATATCTGATCAATTAAAATATGATAACAATGATATTTGATTTTCACCATGTATATCCATTCAATTTCTCCCTAATACAATCATTTTGAAATGAAATCAGTATCGTCTATTATAATTCTATCCACACCCCTATTTTAATTGGTACCACCTTCCATTAGCACCACCATTCATCATCCCCACATTTCATCAGCACCAATTTTCATCACCCCACCGTTCATTGGAAACACCTTTAATTATTACCATTTTTCATCAAAACCACTTTTCAATAGCCGAACGACTTTTACATTCACCCAGAATCAAATTATTTGGAATGAAAATCGATACAGTCTTTTTCTATTCTTATCAGTATGACTTATTCAATTGGAACCACCTCTTTTATCTGGATACAATTGTTTTTAAAAATAATCAGTACCACCTCTTTAATGTGGGTACAATTGTTCTGAAAAACAATCAGCATCACCTCTTTAGTCTGGATATGATTTTTTTGATGAACAATTAGCACCGCCACTTCTATTTGTATAAAGTTGTTTTGAAAAAAATATAAAATACCTCTTCATTATAGAAATGGTTGTTATGAAAAACAACCAACACCACCCCTTTAATCTATATACAATTGTTATAGAAAACAATCAGTACATCCTCTTTAGTCAGGATATTATTGTTTTGAAAAAAATCATTACCATATCTTTCTCCCTTCCATATGGATATGATACATCTGAATAGGATTATTTTTTGATTGGAAACATATCTCTCACTCCAACTATATTATATCAAGACTTCATCACATGTTCTCAATAAAACTAATGATTTAAATGAAATGTTAATCGAAAATGCATCATCACATTTAATTAAATCATAGTCATTGTGACCATTATTCTCCAGCTAAAAAAACCTATTTCTCATCATTTTGAGAGTGAATCTGATAACCATATACTTCCAGAAACATGGTTTCAATTTCAAAGCTACCCCTCCTCATTATAATGTACTTTCCAGTGATTCCTATTTCTATCAATACATCTAGTAGTACAATTTTTTTCATAAAAAAGTTAACCCGAATAAAGTTTTTCATTGGACTTTCACAGTGATTCCTATATCAATCATTACAAACAGTAGTACAATTGTTTCCAGAAACAATGTGAATAAAAAAACATTTATTTTTTTCTTCAAGAAAATTATTTCACCCAAAAAACAAACACTTCTTAGAATACCTTTTATTCTGAATTCTCATTCATCAACATCATTTCTTTCTTCACCATACCTATTGATTGACAACAAATAATGCCATAAAAATAACTAATATATCCTTTTATTAGATCAATCGTTAGATATCATATTTTTTGTAATTTTTAAAAGTGTCATATCATATTATTTGAATAATAATATTAATGAACAATCCATAGGAAAATAATTATTTTTTATTAAAAATACTCAACTACCCTTAATTAGTGTTTTCAAATCATTAATAAATTGATGTTAAAAAATATGTATGATAGTATAAAATACATGGTTGGGCCGAGTTAGTGAAAAATAATTATGGATACCTTATTTGGATATATAGTTAGTAACTTGAATGATAGGTTCTTTTTGGTAGCCTAAATATGTGTAGTTGATAGATAAATTATTCTTCTAATTGATTCATCATGAAACAATTTGGTGTATATATGATGTATCATGTACGCAGTTTGCGTCAAATGAATTGCATTTAAACTAACTGTATTTTTCTTATACCAAAAGAGTTTTATTTTTGTTTTTCATTCTTTGGATGATTATATTTGTTTATGTAGTCATTTTTGCACTTATGAAATGTTTTAACCATGTCCATCACATTCCATTATCTACAACAAATAGTCGATATTATAACTCATAATTTGTTTAAATAAATCATGTGGTTGATTATAAAAATCACATGTCATCAGTTTTAAATTACGGAAATACAAAATACATATATATTTTTGTCCAGTTGCTGATGTAGTTGATTTAGTATAACTTATGGTCGATCAAATACATAATATTTTTTAATCAAAAGAAATATTTTATGTTATAAAAAACATAAGTAATTAGAATAATAATCAATTTATATTTGGATGATTAAAATTAGTAATTTAATCTATAAGTATACAACCTCTCCCTTTTAATGATAACAAATCATGAAGGGTAAATAATTTCAAATTTTAATAAAAATTACATAAAATTCAAACTAATAAGCTTAAAAAAAGTATTCATAAAAAGTATTCCATATTATTACCAAGATCATTAATAACTTATTAGGATTATAAAAATGATAATAAATTATTTGTTACAATAATGAATGATCTTAATATAAATTATAGAACAGGTATAAAAATTTATTATAATTAGGAATTAGATGTTCTTGATTTAATCAATATCGATACTGAGAATATATTAACTAAAATAGTTTAATATATAAAAATTATACTAGGAGGACCTATCAAACATCCCAGTTAGAGTCAGAATAATAATCTCTCATGTCTTGGGGATCTATATTTTTTTATTTATATCCTTTATAAATTTTATTTATGGCATTGAAAAGAGTACTAAAAGATTATCCAATAATTATATTCTAGAAAATAAATAAGTGAAACTATACTTTTGAGTAAGAGAAAAGAAATAAAGGTGAAATAGTAAGGGTAGGAGTTGAAAAATATGTATTTTGATCCTGATATTTGAATATAATAGCTGAAGGCCCAATAAATATAGTTTTGGAATCATAAAAATAGTGTTTCATGAGATTAATTAGAATCCATTAACACATTTCCCTATAACGACCATGGATTTTCACATATAGATGTAAGATCATTTTTTGATGAATATTTATTAATTTTTACAAATACATTTCTAAGGATCCTAATGGAATTGTTAAATTAGAAACCCGAAAACATATATAACTGGTTCTTAGTTGAAGTACCTCATGTTCAACAATGTTCATCATAATTATCTCCCATCATAGAAAACTAAAACATAATATAATTGATCATAATCATGGGAAAATAAATATAATAATTTGTGAGATGATGTTATTAGTAATAGTAAACAAGGTAGATAAATAAAAAAACATGAGAATAATGGAATATGAGCACGAGAATAACATTTTCAAACCCTACACTTATTACAAAATATCATAATCTTGGTTAATATTCTATCGAGTTATAGTTCAAAATAAATCCATCATAATGGAATTAGATAACATGTTCCATGAGAACAAAACATTGGAATAATATTTAGATTGGAAACATACATATATTCAGGGATAATTATTTTGTTGGTAGTAAATGGTTCCTCCACTAGACTATCATAGTAGAATGATTTCACTCCCAAACCACTGTAGAATTAGAGGTTCACTCCGAAGATTGTCATATTGGAAAAATTAAATTACTACAATATGTCCAAAGAACATTATACTCATTTTAATATCATGAAATATCCATCTTAAACGTTGTATCAAATATAGATATAGGTCCCACTTTTTACACAGTAAAAATCTTACATATAAGTTCCATATCATAATTATATATTAATTATATCTAAACTGGCGAAATTAATGGATTTGATAAACATTTCTACATTTCATAAAATGTGTAAAAGAAATAGGTTCATAATCATTTCATTATTTCATCATAGCATATCCTTCATACAATGTGTTGAGTTTTATAATAATTCTATCATGGTATAATCCGTGCAAAAAGTAGTCGGTTACATAGACATCATGTTTTCATAACAATTAACTATTTAAAAACAGAATTAGAATAGTATCTTGGTATCATATCCCCATTAATCGATAAGAATCATTAATGTATTTCCTTTTATATAGGGAATTATTTTCAATGAAAAATCACATGGAACATTTGTTAGGGAAAATAACCATTCATGTAAAATTACTATTTCTAATGGAAAATATAAAATATTTTTGAAAAAAAATTATTTGAAAATAAATTTCACATCCTATAATGTAATATTCGAAAAAATAATAGACATGAAATCATGAAATTTCATTCACCTCACACATATAAAAATAAGTATTCATATCCTAGTTTTGATAACATCGAAATCGTTCTTTTTTTTTCAAAATTTCATGAAGAATCATTTCAAAAAAATTATTTATGGAGTTCAAAATAGTTATTAATTTCATTATTATATCATTTGGATAATTTATAGGTCATTTTTGAAAAAAATTATATTTCACTATTTTTGAAGAAGATAGGCTTTTGGAGAATATTGAAATATAGAAAATTTCTCTTAAAATGTTTTTTGATCTAGAGAGTGCATAATGAGATGAAAATGATATTAAATCAATTATATTCATATTATATCTAGTGGAGAAGAAAAGTTATGAGTTTATTTATATATTGATCATAATATTTCACCATTGAAATTATAATCATAGACAATATGGATAAATGATGAGGATTTATCATAAAACAATTACCACTATGTCATCATTTAAATCAAGAGTAAAATTAAAAAATATATAAAATGAAACATTTAATATAATTAATATAATTATATTCATGATATAAACTGAAATATGAGAAATTTATATATCACAAATGAATATATATGAATAATATATCATATGTTTCAAAAAAGGAAATATGAGAAAAAATCCCTTACAGTGTGTCTCCAATTTCATTGTACACATTAAAACCTCTTTTATAAAAAATATTTAATTATTATAACCATATTTACTAAATATATAAATATATTTAATACAATTTATGAATTAAATGTGTATTTTTATATGTTTATATTAATAAATCCATGTTTAAGTCGTGTTTCAAAAAATAATTGATTTATTATTTTTACATGTTTGGATTTTTTATTTATGGTAATAATACATTTATCATGGTTCCATAATATCTATAATTTTAATAATTATATATAATTAATATATATTTAGTATATATTTATTTAGAGTAATCCAAAAATGTATATTGATAGAAAATAAAACAGACTGTTCCTGGTGACTGTAAGCCATATGTATGCATGTGCGTTACTTCGATTTCCTCGAAAGGTGAATATAATGAAAGTGAATAAGATATTTCCATAAAAAGGAATATATAATTCATATATATATATAATATTAATCTAAATAAACTCAAATTAAATTCCAGGTAAAAAATAATAGAAATAGTGGATCACATTGCTTTGAAAGGTTGTAATCTATCGTAGATACCAAGTACATTATCATATTCTCCAAGGAATGAAATGAGAAAATGGAATATATAATAAAAAATTTAAATAAGAATAATTACATTAAAAATATAACATATAGATAATATAGATAGATCTCATACCAAACCATTAGAGTAGTTGATGGGAAACATGTCACATTAGTTTGTGGGACAATATTCCCTCATATATAGAAGCTATGATATCATTTCCTATTTGATGGAAGATGATATGGATTTAGTAAATTACTATAACAATAATAGAAATAATTATAGACATGATACATGTATTATTATATCCTCTTTCTTTCATAATAATTTAAGGATTTGGAGTAAGAAATAAACTAAAAACCCTCGTTTAGAGAATTACCTCTTCTTCAAGCCACTTGTTTCGGTTAGCACCAAAAATGACATAGGTCTGATTTATGAATATAATAAGTATTATAAAATTATACTATAGAATGTAGAAATATATATTTTTAGGTATTGGATGATAAATATTTCTTTTAATTTGTTTTGATGAGCAGAGAATAAGTGACCATTTATAATTTATTGGAGTTACACACTTTTAAAATTTTAAAAGGAAATGGTGTTTTCACATGTTCCAAATTCAAAAATTCTCCAAAATATTCCATTTTGGTTAATAATACATGATAATGTGTCATTATGGATATCCAATCAGTTTTTTATATTTTTTTGATCATTTTAAACACTTATCTATTTAGTTTAGCCCCCATGTAAAACACATTTTTTACCTTAACCACAATAAATAATTTTAACATGATTTTATTTTTATTGTGGTAGAAAATTAATTTGAAATTATTATATAATATAATTTTTTTATTTAATATATTTAATCCATTTATAAATATTTTATTGATAGAGTTATCTTAATTTTATTTAATGATTACCCTATTGGCATGATAAAAACGTGGTTACCAAAGTTAAAATGTTTAAAAGCATAAAAATTATTTATATAAAAATTAATCATGAAATTGATTCCAATTACATAAATATGATTAATCAATGTATTATATAAATTATTTAACTACTAATTACATTTCATATGAAAATTATTCGTATAAATTCTATAAATTAGCAAAAAGAAATATGAAACAGTGTTTTTACTCTTAATTAAAAAATTATATTTTAGAAAAAATCCAAACATTGACCCAAAGATAAATTTGACAGGATGAAATTTAAAATTATGTTTATTGTAATAATTGTTTTTAAAGGTGTTAAAATTTTCCCTTCTTTGTTTTTTTTGTGAATATATACTTTTTAATCATAAAATTGTTTTACCATAAATAATGTACTTTTAACAATATATATTTTATATAAAATAAATATATATAAAATTTAATATGTTTTTTATGCCTAGTACGACCAAAATATTGAACAGTATATTTTTCCAGAAATGGATAATTTACTTCCTCATGAAAAGATAACAGGATAATTTTGATAATATATTTCCCTTCCTCGTGTGTCTATACCTCATATGAAATGATATATAGGGAATATCAACATTCTTGAACCTCAATTGACGATATCCAGAATAAATTTCAATATTGGAAAAATATTGAGCTCCCCATAGTTGATAAAATATGTCATCAAAACAGGGTTTAAAATACTTCTCCTTGATCACTATCTAATGAAGATCCAAATAATCAATAGCTTTATATCGATCCATAATAGTTTTTATTGAAAATATCTAGTTCACCCTAAGGATACACACATTTCCTAATGAATACCTTGTCATGGTTCTTTAAAAGTTTCTTCTTCACCTCCTACATCTTATTCCGGACCATTATATATGGTGTCTTTGAATTTTTTGTGGAACCAGGTAATATTTCTATTGAAAAAAACATCATGATTCTTTTGGAGAATAAGAAAATAATTTTCAAAGAAATCAATATTTTTCTTCGCAAAAAGGTATATCATCGATGTTGAGTTTCTCCCTTACTATATTTGATAAATTCCACTTTTGAATAAAAATAAAGACAAATAAAATTTATGTGAATTATATCACATGTTTATATTTATCATTGAATTAATAGAAAATAATAGGTTAATTTAGAATTTCAAATGTGACATCCCTTACTCATCCATTAATGAGGTATTTATGTAGATAAATTCTATCGATTCATAAGATATCATCAAATTTAATAAGAGGAATATTGGATTGTTTTTAGGAATAACAATCCAAAAATTGTAAACCATATAGAAATGATATACATGAGATGTGAATGTTTTACCAGTATGGATTTTCAATACAAAATATATGTCTATTTTCCCGGGTTTTATCTTGATAACATTATAAATTTCATTCTATATTAAATAATGGGTAGATAAAAAATCAAAAAAGAAATTAAATGTTCTAGAGTGGATGATAGTTGAACATTTCACTATATGTTTATCAAACCCCTCATTATAAATTATGATCAAATTATATTTCCCCTTACACCATGGAATAAGCGGTTGTTGGCATCAATCATCATGATTAAATGATAGATTTTGGATCATTTTTGTATAGTTCCCCATAATTCATTCATTTTAAACACAAGTGTGCGGGTAGGACATTCTATGTATCTTTAACAAACTGAAAACATTTACTAGTCCCCATAAAAATAATTTCATCAATATTTCCATCTATACATCAGGTCTGAAGTAAATCCCATGTTCTAATATCATTGTTTTCTAGATATTCCTTTGAAATCCATCATCATTTATTTTAAAATATATGATATTAGTGGGTAACTATAATTTTCATTTATATATATCTGTAAATTCAATTGATTTATTCATAGATAAAGAAGTACCTTATTAATAAAACCCATCAGAGAATTAGTTTTAAGACACAAAATAATTAATTGAAATTAATTCTTGGTTAGATTATAATTCTAAAGCAAAACTCCCAAATCTTGAAATAGTTTTCACAAAAGAAAAAACATATTCATTATCCTCTCACAATAGGTAAATGAATTTCTTCTCTATTTTTGGTATGAACTATATAAGGAAAGTATATTTTGTAATATAATATCTTAAACTCATCCCACACCCTGGATTCAATTTTTTCATGTTCCCTTGGATTCTTGATGACATTTCACCAGGGCTCCTCTTCACCTTCTATGTGGTAGAAAACTAGTATGACATTATCAAGGTCCGAACAGTAGATGATAGAAACTATCTTTTTAGAGGTGTTGATTGATTTCTTAGAAACTAGTGGATTGTAAGATCCACTATATGATGTTGGAATTATTTATTTAAAAGACCCAAAAAATTATCGTTCCCTCCTTTTCATGTTTGGAAGATTAACCTGATTTATATTTTAATACATTAATTCAAGCATATCAATGATATATTTATTAAAGTTCCCATGACATTAATTTTATAACGAGGAAAATCATTAAATATTTTATCTCATTTATAATTAATAGGATTTTAGCAGTTTCACTCCAATAACTAAAACCCAAAAAATATTGTGAGAAACACTAATCATAGAGGTAAACTAAATATCCATGAACCATATTTAAGAATATCTAAATTATGGTAGTTTCATTTAAATTTATAACTCTTTATGTATAACCATGTTCATCCATGATCGTCATCTATTCAAATGAATAATGATTCCTTATAAAGAAAATAAGATTTAACCAAAGCATATACCATGGGATTATTATATCATGTGGGCAGTAATTCCCATTTTCTTGTACCATGTAAATATAGTGTCAAGCCCAGTATTCCTTTCTTCGAGTAATTACCAAATGTATATTTGTTCAAGAACCACTTCAACTTTAGTTTCAAGATATGGATATTTTTATTGGTAATCCACATTTTGTATTCCACACCAAAACATTATGAAGTTACCCTATACTCAGAATTATCTTAAGGGTTACATATTTTTTCTAAGACTATATTTTAATGGTTAACTAATCTTATACCACAATACCCTCTAAAATAACCAATGATTTACAAACATCGATATTTCGTCATTTTTTATGAACAGTCATTATATAACACAAAAACATACTCTAAGATCATTATTTTTAGTTCCTTTGGAAATATTGAGACATAAATAAATAGTTCACAGGTTTAAAACATCATCTCCCACTATGTTTATCATAACATGAATTATTCTTCCAAAAATCCCTCCAAATTTATCTTATCATTACCACATGAAAAGAAACACATGAAATGGGGATACAAATTTGTCATTAAGGGTAAAAAATAGAAATACATAAACATAACATGAGATTAATTTTATGAGATCATGAGTGTAACACCCCAAGATTTCATAGTATGTTATATCTTCAAATCAAATTAATAACTTGTGCTACATGGAACACCGAGTTCGAGCGCACCACAAATTAGCAAACTTGTCGATCATAAAAGCGGTTATGTATTGTATTAACTAAATTTTGAATTTTTTATACTATATATAATCTTATAATCCAAATTATTTGTTTCTTATACATAATATAAAAACAAATTGATTTTTTTCATATAAATGTAGTAGTTTAAAAAAATGCAATTTTACAGCCTTTTAATGGAGAAACCTTCTAAAAACCAATATTTTACTCTTTTATATGTTCCATTTAATGAAATTAAATTATTATTTAGATCATGGGCATAAGAATTTATTTTGGATGATTTTTTGGTAATTTTCTGATAACATTTATATTTTGATTAATAGTGAAAAATACGAAATTCTAATTGAATTTTTTTAATCGTAATAATTTTTAGTGTTAAAAAATGAATTTTAATGGATTGGAAGTATAATTAGATTATATTTTTATCATTTAATACAGTTTAGGTTATTATATTTAATTTCACATTTAAATTTGACATAAACACATGTCAATCATTTGATAGTTTTTACTTTTTATAAAACCACTTTTTGGTATTGACAACTGGAAATTATTTTAAATTAATTTATGAAACATCTATGATTTGAAATAAGTAAAATATAATTCATTTTTTAATTTGTAATATCAAAATTTTCTTTTGATTTTGTTTTGGTATTTTTTGGAAACATTAATTTTTTTGTGAATATTGATAAACACAACGTTATTTTTTAAAACCTACTTTTTATTTAAATAAATTTTTAATTTATTAAAATTTATTTTAAGTAACTATAGATATATAATACCTATATATGATCAATTTAATTCATTGGAGTCATTTTATAATAAAATTAGATGTATATAATTTTATTAAACTTTTTAACGTCATTATCAACCTTCTAAGCACATTTCCAAATTTTCGTAAAAGAAAATTCTTCCACTTATGTAAATTAAATTTCAAAATCCAAGAGGCATGGTTGAAATTAGTATGTAAAATGTTGTTCAATAAGATTAAAATATTTTATGGTGAATAGTAACTTCTGACTTTAAATTACCACATTTAAAAGTTAATAGCGTAATTAATGGTTAAAATGATATTATAATTACTCTAACAATTGTCCTAATTATATTAGATAAGTTTATTTCAACAAAAAAATTGTAGGAATAAAATATGATCATTTTGGTCGACTTAGATTAGATTATATCATTTATTATTTTTTTACATAAAGAAGAGTTAAAAATGTTAAATTCAATGTTTAATAAATAAACAATTTTTAATATATGTTTTTAAGATAAATTCGACTATAAATATTAAGTAGAAATCTAAATGGATTTCCAAAATAATGTTATTTTATTTATAATTGTTAGAGAATAAATAATTAAATTTATTTAGGACACAATGATGATGGAATAATTACATTATCAATGAAATATTAAAATAATTGATATTATAAATATAATGTAATTATTAATTGATGTTTTCTATGCCATCCACGAATTATCTAGATAAATATTACTCGTTAGGGTTTATTAATTGGATTTTTAGAAGTAATCATTATGCTAAGACGTTCAAAAAAACCAAAAACAAAATAGTGACAGAATTTCCATAAAAGAGTTTTTAAAACTAATACTATATTATTAAAGGATATAATATTCTTAAAAACATAATATTCGGAAAAATGACTTATGTAATGATAAATATGTCATTTATGAACCACTTGAGGTTCACTTGGCTTTTATTGTATGTTTATTAACCCGTTATTATAATAATTCAAGAGGTTATGGTAAAGTTAAACTATTTAACAAAGAGTAAAATCTAAAGGATATGGTTTATATGTGGACCTAAACATGTATAAAACCAATTAGATGAAATAATTTCGACCCATACTCACCTTAGTTTCTAAATTATTTAATTCGTAGACATTTGAAAACGAAAATGATTCTATAATAAAATAATATTTCAAACATTTCTTAATGTGACCCTCACCTATCTTATAAAATGGTACTTCCGCTTTCTCAAAATCACCCCTCAAAAGACATTTCGCTTGGCCAAACCCAAAAAAATATCCTCCCAACATCCCCCAATTAATCCTAGAGGTCTTAAAATGAGCATAAAGCAATCATAAGGCCCTCTTTTGATCAAATGAAAACAAATCAACCAAAGAAGAGGTAATTATTTTATCACATCTTTCAAAATTATTTTCTACTTCCACTTTCTCTTTCATTGTTGTTTCCATTACAAAATAATATATCCATTCCCTTCTGCATAATATGATGTTATTATAAATATGGTACCACCATACACATTATTCTATCAATCCTATGAATTATAATGTCACCATGTGTGTGTACATACGGCTTATCGTCTCCACTTCATGGTGTAATTTCTTATTCAACACTATGTTATTTGGAAGGATATAATCATTGGTAATATGTATATAAATAATGAAAATAACATGATAATTTACTTGTAAAATTAATACACAATTAAATTCAATTATTTTTAATCATTAATAAAATG
This sequence comes from Viscum album, assembly GCA_963277665.1. NCBI lineage: Eukaryota > Viridiplantae > Streptophyta > Magnoliopsida > Santalales > Viscaceae > Viscum > Viscum album. The sequence continues at coordinate 492,362,584 of OY728122.1, forward strand.
ATATCATCGCTCGTGTGTATGTACGACTTAGCGTCTCCACGACGCAATGAGATTCATTTCCAGGTTCACCATTCAATAATGATTATGAAAATCTATATTATTAATAAGTATTTATTATATGAAATAATAATTCTATTGGATATATATATATATATGTATGTATGTATTTATATATGTACTTACATATATCTTATTCACTTATTTTGTTCAATATGATATGAAAACTGAAACAACGTTTATGCGTATGTACAGCTTACCATCTCCATAAATGACGTTTTCCATTTCATATATATATCTATTATATCTATTTATACTCTAAATATATATTATATATAAATAAATATTTATATTCTAGAATTATTTAAATCAGGATCTAAATGATATGTTAACAAATAACAAGTTAAAACGCGTACGATAAAGAATGTGATTATTACCTTAAATGTTAATTTAACATAGAAATAACTATTAAATGTGTAGTATAAAGTCATTAATGAAACATTTATGATATAATAACTATAACTATGGTTCTAGACTAATTTAATAGCATACTATGGTCATTATACATAATGTTAAATGTGCCCTCGACCAAAGGAAAGTGCAAGGTAAGGTTTATTTCTTCAATCTCATTTTTATCTGAGATTGTTTATGTGTATGTTTTTAATGGGACATATTTATCATTGATACCCATATATCATAATAATGTTTTCAAAATTAATTTTTTATGGTTTTATGGGATGTTCTATATAACTATATGATCATTTCAAATGTTTTAAACATTTATCTTTCTAAATCCTTTTAACTAATGTCCATGTTTTAAAAATGAATGAAAAGATTTATTTATATAAACCTGAATGTTTTGAAATGATTATTCCTATCAAAATTTTCAATCTGGTTTGGGACATATAGATTCAAAAATCTCTTTTAAATCATTTCTAACATTAAAATGATTTAAAAAAAAGGATATTTCTCTCAAAAAGTTTTTCTTATCATTTTCAACAATGTCAGCATATACTAAAAGATATTATTCTTGATTAAGGTTGATTTATTATACTACTATCATCCATTTTATATTGAATGAGTCATGATAAGTTTGACTGTGGATGTTCTATTTTTATACCCTTTATGTTTTACGGTTGAAGTATTGGAATTTCGTATGCATGTTTTAATACGAATGATTATGATATATTTCAACATTTTAATTTGAGAAATGTAGTGGGCTTAGTAATTGACGGGTGGATCTTGCTATCGCTCCTTGATGCAAGGGTAGGTCTCATGAGACAAATTAGTGTCTTGGAATAATACTTTGACGACAATTTTACTTATATCCTAGGTATGATTCTTTCACTATGTGGTAATGATGTCCAGTATTGGGAATTCTTTCATTATGTAATTAATAATTAAATGGGATTATTAGACTCGTAGAATATCCATGTTCATATTTATATGGTAATTATTGATTTATTTTCTCCATATTTTGTTCATTTTTATGATTAAAAATATGTTGTTTTTATTATACATATTTCATTAAATGTTTATAGCTTCTGCTAAATTATTTACCTTTACTGAGCATCTGAGCTCACCCCTTTCATTTGTTTTTTCCCAGGATTCCAAGAAGTGTATTAGGATTGATATATGGGGATAAGCTAGGGGATAATGGAATTCTCAAAAGATTATTTATGTTTCGTTTTATGTTTTAATGTGTAATGTAAGATTCATGAATTTAATCTATTTTCCAAGACAACCAAACTGATCGGTCCTTTGGGAATTATTTCTTTGTAATCATGCCAATTTATTAAAATAATGTACTGACTCTAGGTAACATGGGTTGGGGAATTAACGTTTGTATTAGAGGAAGTGTATTACACAAATTTGAATCTATATTTCAAAAAACTCTAATTAGATAACATTTCCCTAGGATATAATTTGATGATTAGAATAGAAGAACATCCACTAATTTTGGTAATGTAATTATTTTTGTTAGTTTTCCTAGAAATACATACATGTCTAGATATTAGAAGGTAGAGACAGCTCTGGCATAGATTTTCCTAAGTGTGAAAACATTGACAATGAGTTTTGGGCATGACCCCGGGTATCCTAGTACATGAAGAAATGCCTTCTTCACTCTTGGTTTTGACACTCATAGGGGATATGGTTAGGATAATTCAAAATTTCATTACAAACCATTAGAAGGATTTATGAGTAAATAAGTAATCATTGAATTTTTATGATTATGGATTATATGGATAAACATTTCAATTTACGTTACGAATTTTAGAGGTTTGGAATTATGAATTGAGATTCAGAATCTAACCTAGTGTTTTTCATTGTTTTGAAAGGGTTCCAAGTAGAAGGAATGACGACTCCAGTAATACACATGATCTAAAGAGTAAAAAGTATCGTATCATTGATGGTCTAAATCCAAAATTTAGAAGAGAAATATTCTCCCATGTATTGTCATCATATAAGGAAATAGTATCATATGTAAATAAGAAATGTAAAGAATTATCTGTATCATATGGCTTTGAAGGTATTCCAAAGAATAAAAGAATGAAAGAGAGAATGATGGAAAAAACGAAGAAGGGAACAAAGGATTTTCTCATATGTGATAACTGTGGATAGAATCACCTTGGTAAATGATTGAATGGAATGGGTGTATGTTATAAGTGTGGGGAAAAAGGACACCACATTTGTGATTGTAAGGGTATGAAAATGGTTTCAAATGTACAATGCTTCATCTGCAATGAGTTGGGACACTACATGAATAAATGTCCAAATCATCATAGTATGCCCCAAATAATGCTATTGGATAATAATCAAGTTATGATACTACTGTATATGAAAGGGAATGACTATTGTTCTTATGTCGTTATTAAATAATTATGTCATTTGAGGGTTTTATCAATGATGTATTAGTTATATGAATAATTTAAATAAATATTTATTGTACTGCAGTACTATTTCATTGAGGATTGAGATTATATGGTTCTACAAAAAGTGACTCAATTTCAAGTTATGTTTCTTGGAAAATACATAGTTGAAGGAATGATAAACCATAATATAGTTCTAATACTGAGGTAGTGATTTTGGAATAAGATATGATTTATTTGGATAAATTATATTTTATATTCATGACTACCATAAAACTAATTAATTTTTTGTTTATTCCATCATTGTTGGAGTTTAAATATTTTTGGATATAAATATTTTATCCAGTATTATATAAGGAATAAGAGATCATGAATGTAATAAATAAGTCTTTATGGTAATTAATGGTGTTACCATGTTGTATGAAAATATATGATGAAGGTATTTGCATGTTATTAAGTTTCTTAAGAGATTATCATTATGTTTACCTTCCTTATAATTTTTGGATTGTGAGTTTGAAAAGAAGTATTTTGGATAAGACTAAAGATTTAAATGGATTATTTTTTAAATTGGATACTATTGTTAATATATAATAATTTCTTAAGATTATTTTTGTATTCTAATAAAAAGTAAAACTTGATGCTCAGGAGGCAACCCATCACGTCTGGCAGGGCTGCGAGACATGAACCTGCAACCGAAGGGTGACAAAGGTGCATCACATACCACTAGCCTACATGATCTCCTGGTTTGTATATTGTATTTTTTTAATATTCTAACAAATTATTTATAAATTCATTATTTTTTGAATACATTATTAGTAGGTTAAAAAGAATATTTTTGAATTCAATTATCTTCAGGAGTTAAAGATGAGTTTGTGGTAGGAATTAGTTAATGGATGAAACTCCAAATTTCACGTATATTTTTCCATCTCATTCTATGAATAAATTAATTCCTAAAAATTAAAGAAGGGATCTGAAAACAAAAAAGTGTTATCTTGATATCGTCAGTTTTGTTGAACCGATGATATTTTAAATCCTCACAGATTGACGGCTTTGCAGCCCTAAAGTTTACACTTGTTTGTCACTGATGACCTCAGTCAATCCTGATAAATATTAGCATTTTCTATCTAATTATGTGTCTCTAATTTCCTCCAATGATCTCCTGTTCGATATCATAAATTTTTGGTGACATTTCCATTTACATTTCCCTGTTATTAAGACTAAATCTTATTTAACCAACTTTCGATGTGGGTTTTCCACAAAGGTATTTTTCTATTTTTAATATTTTTATTTTCTAAGAACAATTAAAAATTGTGAGGATACAATTTATTTAAGGTGGTCAGACTGTAACACCCCAATATTTCATAGTACGTTATCTCTTAAAAGTAAATCAATAAATTGTTCTACATGAATCACGGAGTTCGAGCGCACCACGACTTACCAAACTAGCCGTTAAAAAAGTGTTTATTAATATTATTTACTGAATTTTCAATTTTATATACTATATATACTTTTAGAATCCATATTATGTGTTTCATAGAAATAATATAAGAAAAAATTATTTTTTTAGAGAAAAGAACCATTTTTAAAAAAATTCAATTTTACTACGTTTTAATTAGAAACATTTTTTTAAAAAATATTTGATTCTTATATATATTGAATTTGATGAAATTAAATTATTATTTACATGTGGGACATAAAAATTTAGTTTGGATAAATTTTTGTACTTTTATGATAACTTTCAAATTTTGATTAATAGTGATAAATATATAATTTTAATTGAAAACAACTTTTTAATCGAAATAATTTATAGTGTTAAATTATGAATTTGAATGGTTTACAAGTATAATAATAATATATTATTATCATTTAATATAATTAAGGTCATCATAAGTAATTTCACATTTAAATTTTACCTAGCCACATGTTCATCTTTTGATATTTTTTAATTTTCGAAAACTCATTTTTTGGGTTTGACAACGGGAATCAATTTTAAATTAATTAATGAAAATAATATACTTTTAATTCTGTAAAATGTAATGTATTTTTTAACTCAGAATATCTAAATTTTCTTGGGGTGATTTTTTGGTATTTTTTTTGAAAACATTCAATTTTTGATGAATAGTTAGAAACACTGTATAATTGTTTAAAACTGAATTTTTTATTTTAAAAATTATTTAATTAATTTAAATTTATATTAACATAAAGTAGATCTATAATACCAATTTATGTACAATTTAATTCATCAGAGTAATTTTTAAATAAAATAAGATGTATACAAGTTTATTGAATTTCATTACGTCTTTTACCCACTTTCTAGAAAGATTTGAAAATTTGCATAAAGCACAATTTTACCGCTTCTATGAATTAAATTTCAAAAATACAAGAGGAACGATTGAGATAAGTAAAATGTCATTCAATTGGATTAAAATTTTTTTGGTGAATAATAGCTTTTGACATTTATTTACCACAGTTAAAAGTAAATAGGGTAATTAAAGGTAAAAAACATATTATAATTACCCTAAAACAGATCCTATTTCTATTATATAAGTATATTTTGTCCAAAACCAACCTGAGGAAAAAAAATATGATCCATTTGGTCCACATGGATTATATTAGAAAATTTATTATTATTTTACTTAAAGAAGAGTAAAAAGTGTTAAACTCAATGTTTTATAACTAATCCATTTTTAATATAGGAATATACATAAGAAGAATTGGAATATAAATATACATTTGAAATAAAAAAAATATTTCCTACATTATTGTAATTTATTTATAATTTTTATATATTAAATAAATAAATTTATTTATGAAACATTGATGATGCAATTATTACTTTATCATTGAAATAGTAAATTAGTTGATTTTATAAATATAACAATAAATGTAAATTGAGGATTTTTATGGAATAAACTTATTTTCTTGATTAATATGACATGTTAGGTTTTATTCAAGGAATTTTATTCGAAGTTATCAAAATATTATGACTTTCAAAAAAACCAAAAAAATAAATAGTTTCAAAATTTCAATAAATTAGTTTTTAAAACAAAAACAATATTACTAAATAATATATAATATTCTTAAAAATTGTTGGTTTGGAAAATGGTATTACGTAATTATAACTTTGTCATTAATTAACCAATTTGGGTTTTCTTTTCTTTTTATAGTAATTTTATTAACTATTTATTATAATAGTACAAGAGGACATGGTAAAAGATAAAATATTTAACTAAGTGTTAAATCTAAAATATAGGGTTAATATGGTGACCTAAAATTGTCTACAACATATTGGTTGAGAGGATTTCGACCCATAAAAACTTTATCTACTAAATAAATCAATTTTGAGCATTTAGAAACGGAAAATGATTTTATAATAAAAAAAAATTTCAAACTATTACTAAAGTGACCCTTAACATTCTTCTAAAAGGGTACTTCCTCCTCTCTCAAAATCACACTTCCAAAGGAATATGGTTCGGCAAAACCCTACCAAAATATCCTCCAAACATCCTTAAATTAATCTTAGAGTCCTTCCCTTGACCAAAAATCCAACCGAGTGTACCCTTTTGTTCAAATCAAAAGGAATCACCCAAAGAAGAGGTAATTATTTTATCACCTCTTTCAGAGTTCATTTTTTCTTCCAATTTATATTTCCTTGTAATTTCCAAAAACAAATAATAAATCCAATACCTTATAGATAATGTGATGATATTATAAATATTTTACATCCATAATCATTATTTTATCCATCCAATGAATGATAATTTCACCATGCTTGTGTACGTATGGCTTACCGTCTCCACATCGTGCTATATTTTATTATTCAACACTATGTTATTTGGATTGATATAATGAATAGTAATATGTGTATATATATTGAAAATAACATGATAAATTCTATTTTCAATTAATATACCATACAATTCCACACCTTTTAATCATTAAGGAATTGATATTGTCCCTCGTGTGTACGTACAACTTACCGTCTCCACGAAGCGATGAGATTCATTTCCAGGTACACCATTCATAGATGATTATAAAAATATATATTATCAATAACTATGTAATATATGAAATAATAATTTTACTGGATATATATATATATATGGACATAAATATATCTTATTCACTTACTTCCGTTCAATACGTTATCAAAATAGAAACAACATTTATGCATACGTACGACCTACTGTCTCCATAAACAATGTTTTCCAATTCATATATCTATCTATTAAACATATTTATATTCTAAGTATATATTATATATAAATCATATTTTATATTTTGGATGTATTTAAATCATGATCTAAATGATACGATAAAAAATAACATATTGAAACACGCACGATAATGAAAGTGATTATTACCCAAAATTTAAATTCAACCAAGAAAATAATTATTATATGGGTTCTAGAATGTCAAAAATGATTCATTGAACATATAATAAATATTAGTACTATTCTAGTAAAATTTAATAACATACTATGGTTATTATATAGAAGGTGAAATATACCCTTGGCTATAATAAAGTCATATGTAAGGGTTATTTCTCATTCTCTTTATTATCCAAGATTGATTATGTGTAAGTTTTTACCCTGACATATTTATCATCGATACCTATATTTTATAAAAAAGTTCAAATGTAATATTTTAATGTTTTATGGGAGTGTTTATTTAACATGTTCATCATTTTAAATGATTTATAGATTTACCTTTCTACATCTATTTAATTAATGTCCATGTTTTCAAAATGATTTTAAGGATTTAAATATATAGACATAAAGGTTTTGAAATGATAATATCTTTTAAAAGTTTAAATGTATTATGAGACACTTTGATTCAAAAATAACATTTAGATGACATCCATTATAGATGTGTGACATCTAAATGATTTCGGAAAAAGGTATATTTGCATAAAAAATTTACTGATCATTTTCAACTATGTCTGTATCTTCTACTAGATATTATTCTTGATTATGGATGATTTATTAAAATATATTCTTCCATATTGTATTGAATTAGTTATGATACGTATGACTGTAGATGTGCTATTTTTATACCCTTTATGTTTTATTGTTGAATTATTAGCATTATGTGTGCTAGTTTTATTAATAATTTTTATTATATGTTTCAACATTTTCATATGTGGGATGCAATTAACTTAGTAAGTGACAGGTGGAGCCTGATATAGCTCCTCGATTCATCAGTAGGTCTCAATAGATAAACTAGTGTATTCAAACAAGTCCTTGACAAAAATATTATTTATAGTCTTTGAATGAGGCTCTAACTATGTGGTAATGATTTCCAACATTTGGCATTCACTCATTATAAAATTAATAATTACATGTGATTATTTGACTAGTAGAGTATCACTGTGCATGATTATATGGTAATGTTAGATTTTTTTCCCATATTATGTTCATGTTTATTTTTAAAATTCTGTTGTTTTTATTAAAAATATTTCCTTAAATTGTTATAGCTTCCGCTAAATTATTAACCCTTGTTGAGGATCTGATCTCACCCCTTTCTTATGTTTTGTTTTCCCAGGTTTCCATGAAGTGTATTATGTTTGATATAATGGGTAAAGATAAGGGGATAGTGGCTTTCTCAATGGGTTATTTATTTTGTGTTTTATGTTTTAATGAGTAATGTTACGTTCATGTTTGTAATCTATTTTACATGACTTCTAAACTAATCTGTCCTTTGGGACATGATTCCTTGTAATCATGCCAATCTATTAAAATAATGAACCGACTCTGGGTAACTGGGTTAGGGGCATTACAATGTCCATAACATTTGACAATAATACATGACATATCAATGATCACAACCTTTGAACATAGAATAACGGTTTTTTTTCATACGAAAAAATTCATAAAGGAATAAAATAAATGATCTATGACAACATGAAATTGGAATATGGAATAGGATTTTTCATACACATAATAAAAAATTATCATTTACACTACAGTATATGTATCATATCCTATAATATCATAGAGGATATGGTTTACTCCCCATTATATTATTGTATTAAATGTTGTCTTTATTGATTATCATAGTGGATATGGTCTCTTAATGAAGTAGGTTCACTTCCCAGTCTACACCTATTTATCTCATGAGATATAAATTTGTACCTAACTCATTGGATGAATATATATTCCCTGCCCCTTAAATATTCAAAATCATTCATATGTGTACCAAAAGATTGTAAAAAATCATTATGTTATGTCACAATAAAAAATGGATTTTATAAATATTTCACCCTATAATAACCTATGTAAAATAAATATGTTACATAATCATTTCATCGATTTATCGTAGCATAACCCATGAAAAAATAAGTGGTTTTATAAAACTTTTATCATTGTATAACCCATGGATGTTAAACAGGTTTTAAAATTTTTTTAGTATTAAAATAATAAACCATTGAATGATGAAATTAGTATGGGATAGATGAATCATATCCTCTCAATTTAATTATTACCTCAGAATATTTCATCTTAGATGGAAAATTATTTTTCATGAAATGTAACATTAAGCATTTATTGTGGAAAATAAATTCTTAAAATATTTCAGAAATATTATTTTTACGGAAATAAAATAATTGAAAAATATAAAGTAATATTGAATGAAAATATATTTTATGATTTATGGTAAATCCTTTTAGGTATTAGATATTAAAATGATGTTTTAAGTACATTTTTCTATAAATGGGAAATGAGCCTTGTTTGAAAAAAAGATGAATATACAGTGAAAAAGTAGGTAAGAATTTCAAAAAATTGGTAACAATGTTTATAGTAAATCATTGGAATAATGATAAAAATAGTTTTGAAAATATATATTGAAAAATATTTTGGAATGTAAATGATTTCGTGACCAAATAGGGAAATAATGTCATTTTTTAAATAATCTTTTAAACTATTGACTACATGAAGAGAGGAAATTTAAGGGAAACAGGTATTATAATTATATAACCAAAGAATAACAAAATTATCGAATTTAATTACTTATAGATCATAACATTTAATAATTGGATTCATAATCATAATCAATCATGATAAGTGATGAGGTTTTATCTTAAAAAAATTACCAAATTGGTATCATTTGAATCATAAGTGCAAATAAAGAAATATATAAAAAGAAACGTAAAAACCATGAAAATAATGATATTCATGATATAAACATTAAAAGAGTCTTTATATACAACTCATAAATGATGATAGGTGAATAACATAACACCTGTCTCAAATAATGAAAATTTAGACAAAAATACTTCAACTTATGTACCGAATTCTTTTGTACAGCTTCAATGATCCATTATAACAAATATATTTTTATTATAAATATATTAATTAAACATAATTTTATATTATTTTTAATGGTTGGGTCTGAGCCTCATCTTTTATTAAATAAAATCAAAGACCACTTTTTAACTCGGTAGAGGGAGACCCATTATATAGCCCTGAGGCCCACTGGGCAGGTAGCCCGTTACATGGCCCTTTGACCCATTTTTCCCCCAAATACCATTTGGTGAATAGTGGTGATACAGTAACCTACTTCTATAGTACCACATAGTACCTTCCATAGCTATAGTATCCTTCCATTGCTATAGTTCCATGCCACCACTCTAGTTCTCGTCGTTGCTATAGTGCCTCCACTAGTACAGTACCACTACATTACGGCTACAGTACCCTATTCCAAATGGGTTTTAAACCCCCATTTTCATGTAGGATTATGGGGTTCTTTTATATAATTTCATAAATTATTTTTAATACCATATCATTTCCCATTTATTATTAATTAAATGTTAAAGTCGTATTTCATGAAATTATAGTAATTTATTTCATGTTTGTTTTTATTTTTTATTTTTGTTCTTCTTATTTATATCTCGGTTACATCATCTCCATAAGTTCAAAAATTATATTTATATATTATATATATTAATTATATTAATATTTATAGTAATCCATAATATTTATAGATAGAATAATAAATACATAATTCTCAGATTTGGAAATTTGTATGTATACATTAATGATGTTTCCATTTCGTTGAAGGATGAATATAGATAAAGCTAAATAATATAATACCATTAAGAATCATATATAGTTATAAATATCATTTATATTTCCTAAATATCAAAATCATTTATTAATGTTAACCCTTATTTCCATTTATTTATAACAAACTGACAAATGATTCACATCACTCCCAAGGCAGTAGTCCGCCGTACACACCTACGACATTATCCAATAATCTATGAAATAAAAATTAGAAAAGTTATATATGAAATAATATTTAAATAAGTATAATTATGGTATATATATAGGATTAATATCCATTATCAGATCAAAATATTATAGTTATTGATGGAAAATGTGTCCCATTAGTTCACAATGTGGTAATCCACCATCCACTTGATTGACATTATATTTTTCATATTTTGGGAATAATAGATGAATTTAGGCTATGACATTATAATAAAAACATTCAAGTGTGTATAATATTATGTTTTTATTATATCGTCAAGGTTAAATAATAATATAATGAGGTGTATTAGGAAAAAAAATATAATTTCTCAATTAGGGATATTTCCTCTTTTTCAGAAAACTTCTTTTTTTTGCACCATATTCTTTTTTTGGTTGGATTTAGGACCATAATATGGATTTTAGGATTAAATTAGGGAATTTGGTATGTTATGTGGTTAGTTCTTCGGTGAAAAAAATGATTTTGGAAATGTCAATTGGATACTAAAAGGGGAGTCATTTTATATGTTATGTGGGTGACGCATTTGTAATGTCTTGAAGAGAAAAAGGTGTAAAATCATTTTTCACAGGAATAAATACTAAATAATGGACCATTTATCAGGAATTATATATTTTAATCTCTAAATATTTCTATAATTTGAGGTTTTTTTTCATTTTTTGGAAAATTTTAATCAATGTATTTTTAGTTTAATGCCAATGTAATCCCTTTTTTACCATATCTTCTATAATTAATTTTTATTATATTAACTATTAGTTACTATAAAAAAAGTATTTTTACAATATTATAAATTAAAAAATATTTTTATTCCAAATATAGAAATTGATTTTCAAAATTACATCCATAGATGTGTAAATATTTAATTTATAAATAATCTCTAAGATGCGATGAGAATTTGTTTTCCGAACAGAAAATATTTAAAAGATTAAAATATATTTATATAAAAATTATAAATGAAAATTAATATATTAAAACAAATTGTATTCATTTATATATAGATTTATTTATTTTACTTTTATAAACACTTTGAAACAAAATGGAATATTATAAATTCTTTTTTAATGGTTGTTTGAAATAAAATATATTATTTTTCACAATTCATTGAAAATGTAGTGATTTTTGAAAAATACAAAATTATATCCCAAAGATTATCATGAAATATTGATTCTAATTTTTTTTAAAATCAAAATAATATTATAAAATTTTAAAAAATTATTTTTTTAATATAAAACCCCATATTTTGAGAAAATATTATTTTTCAACAATATAATGAATTATACCAAAACTAAGTTCTTTCTATCACAATTTGTTCATTATATAAAACAATTATACATAATAGTTAAAATTTAGTTATTACAATTAATGATAAAAACTTTACCTTTAGGTGATAACAACTATATGTATAAAATAATATCAATTGTTTGTTACAATTCAATAAAAATATGTGTTGTGTGTACCAAAATATATAAGTGAATAATAATTCATTCAAAAAATTAATTATTAAAAACTCATTGTTACATTAATCATTCTATATGATCTATAAATACATTCTATTTTACTGGAAAAAAATTTAAATATAGGAAAAATAATTTTCAAATGATAAACAATATTATTGAATTCTTTATTCATTTTTGGAATATATGGATCATTGGCTAATAAAATATATAATGAAATCAATATATCCTTGTGAAAATACATGATAAGAGATATTAGATAGCCTTTATAATGGTTTATTTAACTTTTTCAATCAATTTAGTATCATCCCATACCAAATAAAAAATTTCATTTATAAATATTGTATATACTTATATCATCATATATCATGTTTTGAAAAAATAATTAAAAAAAACTCATCACTAATTATTTTACTAATTAAAAATTTATTAACAGTTGTATAAAAGGAGATGAAGTATAAATATATGCCTATGAAAACAAACTAGTATCCTTATAAGATTAAACACACATAAAATCATGAAAGTATTTGTAGAAAACACTAAATTTTTATTTCACCCATTGAAGTTTTATTGATTAATTTCAAAAAATAACATTTCATGGGTGATATGAAAAATATGTGAAACCGTCTCAGAAAATCCATCCTATTTAAAAAAATCAAACAAATTCTAAATTCAAGGAACAAATAATTCAAGATTTTTAAATGATTTAATGTAAACTTAACTAAACTGTCCTTTATAGAATATAATGAAAAGATAGAATGTTTTAATAGTAAAACATATTATAGAGGGTATCTCCAACCAGAGACATCCACTTATGTTAATAAAGGTGATGTTTCTCATTAAAAATAAAAATACAACCTAAGCTAATAAATATATGACCGTGCATTCTAACTAGTGTTGACTCATCAACCCTTAAAAGAGTTTTACAATACACTTCGTGTTGAATATATTCCAAAATTTGATCAAATACCTATTATTCCTCATATGTTAAAAATTTAGGATAAGGTAACTCCATGATTTTCTTTAGATTAATTATATATTCTATTTATTCATCAACAACATTAAATACAATAGAAATAGAAGATTCACCGTGCATTGGTGGACTCCCTCGACCGTCATGATGATGATGACCAAAATCATCATCATCGTCAGAAATTTGATAATCTATATGCAAAAAAAATTATATGTGGTAGATATCCCCATTGTATGGTGGTGTATCAATGATATTGTATTCTATATATGTATATAATGGATTAATCACCCTTTATTCGAGTTTATCATTTTCATTAGTTGGGGGAATAAAATCCCCATCAGATCCAACATCTGATGTAGTGATTATCCCTCCCAACGGGTTATTTAACAACTTCTTAATATCATAATCATCATTTTAAAAATCATATTCTTATGAAAGAAAAATTGGATAAATTATAAGTAGTCTAAAATATGAAAATATACGTTTAAGACTTTGTGAAATTATTGAATGGAGAGAAAAATCCATTATCATTAAGATTTTCTCACCTATTATACACTGTGAGAACCCATTTCCTCCTCCAAAACTATTAAAATATTATTAAAAATAATATATTATTCTTAAATAGAAAAATATACCACATTATAATTATGTTCATGTTTAGTATTAGACTCTTCTTTAGGCCTTAATGAATTTACTACATGATTAAAATTTCATAAAACATATCACATTATTCTACATAAGACATTCACAAATGGTTATAAAAGACTCTAATATTTTAAAATATAGTATAATTTATAAGAATTTAATTTTAATATATATACTTCTCCTCTCCCTCGTTATTTTTTCTGGTTGACTCATTAAAAGAAAATATTAACAATGTGTATGGAAGATAGTAGATCATAGAGGTGGCCTTATTCAATTCATGCATATGCCTCATTAGAAATCTAGGAACACTGATTTTGGACCCATTTTTTGTCATATATAAAATTATCTAGTTCTATTAATATAATTATATATCCATTCATAGGTAATATAATGTGTTGACTAAATAGAATAAATAAAATCAAATCAACATCTAATTCAATTGTATTTAGTATCTGAGGGATTATATTCCCAATTAAAATATTTTGTGATTTATCAAATTTATTTTTCATATGAGAAAATTGGATAATATATTTCAAATTCAAAAACCCACCATACTATAGATACATTTAATCATTCTATATTAATTCCATAGGGAAATCCCAAAACTATTAATTAATAAAAAAATCATTTAATCAACTAGTTTAATAAAAATTAAGAAAATACCATTCATTATTCTTAGATAAAATAAATATTGATTATAAATAAATATTTCACTTTATAATTGATATCATATATATTACCATTTATCATCTTAATTTTCACCAATCATCATTTATTTATCTATAAGGAAACAATATTGTTTTTGATAGATGTCTTCTTAGAAGAACGACTGAACAACTTGAGATTTCTGTTATCCTCCTCATAGGATATAGTACGTATAAATATAGGAAATATAATAGTATACTAATTAGAACTCTCTTCAGTATATAAATTTAATTTAGTATTAAATGGTTTTGATTTAAGAGGGGATATACAGAGGTTATTGTGGTTATGATGGATTATGTGTTTCAATATAAAATAATTTAAAGTATGATTCTTGAATTTTTAAATAATTTAGATTCTTGAATTATAAAACATAAGATTTTTTTAAATTAATACATTTAAAATATAAATGGTTTATTTGACTAACAATATGATTCTTCACATGTAATTTTAAGGGTGTTATGGTAGGTTGGCTTGTTGGATGACCAACTTTTGATATCAATGATTTTCATGATAGCATGACATAAAATATGATTAATTTCATGGTAGCATGGGAATTACAATCAATTGTGACATTAAACTAAATTACTAATTGATTTAGGATTAATGTATCTATATCTAGAAAATGAAATTTGTCATTAATAATAATGTATATGAATAGAAAAGAAAAATATAATGAAACGAGATAATATATATTCTGAAAATGAAAATCATTATATGTTTTTATGAATTTTAAATGGATTTAGAAAGAAATTAATCTATTAATAGTCAATAATTCTAACTAATGTATCATATAAATAATATATCTACCTTCAATAATAGTTGTGAAGATACAATAGTATTTTTATCAATTCTATAGATTTTATTATGGATTAATATTTTTTTTTAAATTATTACTTATATGAATATGTACTATCCTAAAATTGAATAAAATAATTGAAATGTTTATTTCATTTTTATGTTAATAATTAATTTTAAAATGTGTGTTTTTAAATTAAAAGACTATTAGAGTTTATGTTTTCTATAGAATATAATACCAAAAATGAAAAATGGCTATTTATTCTGCTTCACCCATGAATAATGCTACTGAATTATAGTTTTTGATACACATGAAAATAATATATTTCTAAAATGCATCATTTTAATGAAGTGATTTTTCTATCTAGTTTACAACCATAAAATATACATCAGAAAAACATACTCAAATTCAAGTCATGTAGTGTAAAAAATATCTAAATTAATGTAATCCTCTATTTTTTACAAACAATTTCAACAGAATTTAAATGATATGACATGGTATTTTCATAAAAGTTAAAATATTAATGCACAAAAAACACTCTACATTGATGACTAGAATTTAAGAATAAAAAATCCCCTATCATAAGGCCAAAAAAGGTTGTATTAAATTATTTCCCATTTCAATAAAAATCTAATATACTTTTTCTTTTGATAGGATTATTATATCTTTTAACATTAACCACATAAAAATGTATTAGAAGCTATCCTAGTGGAATATAACTGAGTGGGGTCCCTATGAAATTTGTGCTACAAGAGTACTAATATATTTATTTTTAAAAAAACTATAACCCTAATCCGAACACATTTCCTTTTTCAGTTCAGTTTCCCAACCCAAACCTATCTTATTTTAGACTACCCTAATATTATTTATAACATGATTAAAAATTTTAAAAATTAAATTTTTAAAATATAAAATTAAATTTTCAAAAAAATATGTAAATTCATTTTATAATTGTACCTTAAAAAATAACTTATAGTGAATGAATTGATATTTAAAATTTATGTATAAATATAATATAAACAAAATACAAATTATATAAATAAATTAGAATATTTTTTTATTTTAAAAAAATTTTATTCTCTATTAATAATAACATTCAAAATCATGTAATAGTTTTGTGGTATGCACAGGGTAGTACACTAAACCTAAACATCTACTAATATTGTTTTCTATTTACTACAGTAAATTTTAAATACATATTTAACCACTAAAAAAACAAAACTCAATCATGTCAGATTGTGCGGGAAACTCAGTTAATGGGTATCCATTACCATCCATAATTTCATGTGTATTTGCAAAGACTTAAAATAATTCTTTCTTTTTTTTAGAAAAAAATAAGAAATAATTTTAGACCACCTTCTAATATTGTTTCTAATTTATATTGATTTATTTTAGAAAAATCAAAAAATAAAGAGTTTTTAGATTATCTGAATATATTCTCCCCAAATATATTTTCACATCAGAAAATTATTCTTATATTTATTTTATTTATAATATTGGATCAACTATTAATTTTGAAAAATTAATTGAAATAGATAATTATAATTTACTTTAATATAATTTTTAAATAAGTAGTTTTAAATCAGAAGATAATTACTTTTAAAAAGAATACTATGAATATGTTGATTTGAAAATAATAAGGGTTTACAAATTAAAACATCCTCAACAATATTAAAAAATATAAAATACTCGAGAAATTTATTTTATATAGTTTTAAATATAAATTTTTTCATATTATGGTTGAATTATAATGGATTCATGTCTAGAAACCGTTGAAATATTATCACCATAATAAATTAATTTTTATAGAATATAAAATTTTATATCCAACATATATATTTTTATAAATATAATTCTATGTTCATCAACCTTATTTCAAAACAATCAGTTGGTGAAACTATTAAGGTTATCTTTGATTCTATAAAAAAATCCACGTTCATCAATTCCTTCAAATTGATTCACTTATTCTTTTATAGTTATTAATTTAATTTTTATCCCAAATTGATTTAGCAATGTTCATAGGTTCTTACAAATAAAATGACGGTTGATTCTAAAATTTGATTCTAAGATATTTTTTTAATGTACCAATTCCATGTTCTCTTAAATAAATAGCTAAAGGATATTTCTTTTGGATCATAATCATTCTAGTCACTAAAGTGAACGATTCATTAAAGTCATCAAGAATGTTATGATTGTATGATTTTTCACTCTTAGGATATTTATCATTTAAATCACCAATAATATCAGTGTTCTAGGATGATTTATTTATATAAAAATATGAAATATATTCATCATGTTATTTAAAAAAATACAGGCTAATACAGATCTATGAGACCAAAAATTAAAATTTACATAGTTTTCTACAATAAGTGATTTTAGTAAATACATGATTTGATTTCGAGTGGTTGAATAAAAATTAAAAATTAATTATTCAATTTAATGTGAAAATATTCTAGATTCTATTTATAATTAAATATATAGTATATACAACTAAAAAATTTCATTTAATTTACCATTATTTCTCTACCATTCAATAATTAAAATGATGTATTGTTGGAAATATTTATTATCAGAAACCAACTATTTACATAATAAGATGTATTCAAAGATTCTTACCAAAATATAATAGTTAATTTATATTCACTAAGAATAGTGCAATACATTTCATTGGGTGTTTAGTTTCCACTTTCTTGAACTTCACATTTTGAGGTGTTTATAGGGTATATAGATTATGTCAAAAAAATTGTTGTGAAAAAATAGTATCAAACTATTAATTCTAAAGTTATAGATCATGATCACATATTTGGGTGATAATGGTAAATCAACTATGTTTCTCAATAGAGTTGTCATATATCTAAACATTAGAATATTATTTTCTAATTTTATTTAAAAAATGATGTCAATATTGAAAATTAAATAATAAAGAATTAATCATAATTCATTAAACCTAGAATAGAAAGGATATAGCGTCAAAAAAATTATATAAGAAGAAGTTCTTGTTTTTTTTGTTCTAGAAACATTATTAATTGATTTGTGTGAAATTATATTCTACTTTAGCATTTGAGAGAGATTGTATACATTGTATATTTGAAACTTTTGATTCAGAAGATCCTTGAATAAACCTTTTATAGTTAGATATTAATGTGAGGTATCAGTACATTTTACAAGTACCCTACAAAATAACCATGTTTTTTTATGAAAATAACTTTGGAAATAATTTATTTTTCTCATGTAAAAGAATATTAATATATAGAATACTTATCCTCATTTCTTGTAAAAATAATAAATTAATTTTACAATGATTAATAATATTTAATAGAATTGTGTTCAAAAATAAAATTCTAACCATCATCACATAACTAAAAAATAATAATATGTTTATAATTAAATAAATGAATATTTTAAAAATTAAAAATTAATCTAGTTTTTGTTTTACTGATTTATCTAAGACCAAATATTTTTTACATCAGTATTTCCCAGCATCAATTTTTAGTATATTTTGAAACCTTAAGTAATTCCAAGTCATAGTACTAAAACATCCACTGTATAGATCCATTTTTTTACTAAATCCCTTAAATATTCGCACCTATATATAATTATCCTATAAAATATTTTGGTATCTAAACTATAAAAAGTCAAAAAATGTTAATAAAATATTATTTCAGTATCAAAATTTGTTTTATATACATAATAAAACTGTGATTACGTAATTGTTTCAAAAATTTCTTCTCATTTTCAAAATGATAATAAATTTTACCACATTTATAATATAGAAATATATTGGAAATTAATGACATTATTTTAGAACATGGAAAAGAATATTTATTATAAAATTATTTTTTTGCGTAAAATATATATTTTACTTGTTCTGTATTTAGGTGATTTGTAATTACCCAACAACCTGTTGCATATAGATATTCCATTAGTAAACCTCTATAGATCATTTCTCAGATTATTATTTTCTAATTTCATAAAATTATTTTCTTTAATTTTTTTAAAATATTTTCCTTACCAATAGAATTATATTTTGTTTTTCGTAACACATAAATGATGAAACATAGTAATATTTTAATAATTGTCTTCAAAATTATTAAAATAATCCTTAAGAATTTAAAAATACTCTTTGAATTTATTGTTATTAATTTCAGAATCATCATTGATATCATTCATATAAATATTGTAATTATTAAATTTATATTCTACCATAAATACATTATTTGTGATTCTTAAAATTTGTTATTCCCTTTTGTTATCATCATTAGAATCACTAAATCTAAATTCTAACAATTCTTCTGTGTATGTTTTTTCCATCACGAGTTACTTTTATATATTGTAATATTTACTCTTATACATTATCTTATTGTATTAATCATTAATGTAAACCATTGTTTTTTAATTACTTGTTACTTATCCAATATTTCTTTTCTTTTGGCATGTTTCACATCATGTCATATATTTCATTAAAACTTGGACATTAGAACATAATAAAACTTTTGTATATGTGAGATATCTCTTCTCCACTAACTATGACTTATTCAATTCCAATTTTACATTAATCCATAATCAATTGCTTCATATTAGACTCAGATGTCTTTAATGATGTATTTTTCATCTTTGGTTTAGTATCCTCATTGGGTGCATTATGATCTCCTTCATACATAATTTTTTTTACAATTATCTCATTTAAATTAAGATTTATAATGTCACATGATAATCATATATAATCTTTTATTCTTCCGTTTTAGTTAAGTATACTTCTTATAATACATAATTATTCTTTTTCCCTCAATAGTTTGTCAATGTGAAATTATTTTATTAGTAATCCCATAGAAATTTTAGTATATATCAAAAAGAGAAATATTAAGTCTCATAATAAAATTGCATGTTGGGTATGTATTCAAGTCTATTTAATTAATATTTCAGGACAATTAATAAGATACATCAAGAGTATACACAACTATTTCCGTTATTGCACAATCTAAAAAAACAGTAAACTACTCCACTGCTAAAGAAAAAAATAGGGCATTCACAGAATTACAACTGTTACAATAAATTTCTATAGTAGATTGAAACAATAATTTAAAGATTCTTTAGGTTTTTACATTGTATTATTAATGGTATACTAAATATCATAGGCCAATTTTCAATATAAATATTCATTTTTATCATATATTTATCAAAAATTTATCAATTAAATAATGGACTTTAAATAGTATAATGTCCCTAATATACAAAATAATCCATAAATACTGAATATTTATAACAATAGTAAATAATATTATTACCTTAAGATATCCTTAAATTAAAACGAAATTAATCCAATAATTAGGTAATATAGGGAAATGTCGAATGATCATATTCAAATACAAAATGATATTCCTTGTGGAATACATATGTTAAGGGAGGAGTTATTGAACTCAAAATCTAAAATTTATTTACATTTATAAAATGATATTAAAATATCATTAATTTTAAAATAATGAAATTAAAATATATGTCATAGATATATATTGTATTGATTAAAAATAATTTTCCGATAGTAAAAATTAATAACAAAGTAAAAAATGAAACAAATTAAATTTTTAAATGATTATAATTACACCAAACACTGTGAAAATCACTAAAAAAATATATATTATTTTTATATTTTAGATATTATTTAAAAAATATACTAGAAAAATAGGGTAGTTAAATAAAAGAATATAAAATTGCTAATTTAATTTAAAATAAGATGATTAGCTATAAGATAAAAAATTAATATATCATCAATAAAGATAACCACATAAATGTAATTTTTTTACGAATTAAAAAACACAAACTCCGGATCATGTATACTAATCCACAACCTAAATAGGGTATACCATATTACAATTGTACATGTGATATTAATGAAATAACATGTTTCTACCATATTTATACATAGAGGATGAAAAATAATAATGTAGAAGGAATTAGTATTAGAGTAATAATATTTATAGTACTGGATAAGTAATTTTTATATTTTAGAAAGGTATATGAAAAAATGTGTTAAAAGATAAATGAAGTGATAAAAAGTTTAATTATAAATTTCATGGAACAATTTTATGATACAATATTGTTGAATTTAACAGTCCTCTTTTCATTTTATGATTATAAAAATGTTTTGAAAGAAGTTGTAGTAATTATTTATTCAATAATTTTGTCTTCTCAATTTGGGGAATCGAATATAGTGTCATTGATTAATGATAATATTTGTTGACGAGTCCTTAAAATTATTTTCAGAAAATCTTTTCTATGTTTCCATTGCAAAATATTAATCTTGGATTTTAATTCCTCAAAAACCCGAACATGTTCATAAAAGGATCTAAAATATAACTATTAAAAACAAAATAAGGATTGAAAATACTCTTATATTTTCTAGGTAAGTGACTCTAACATGATATAGGTTTCACAATATTTAATTCTATCCACTATCATAGTAGGTCATATATGGTAGCTCAACACATCTAGTTAATTGATCACTTTTTGTAGTGGTATACTTATCCAATGATCAATTGGAGTTATTATATAGAATCATGTATGATGTAAGAAATTTATCCAAGTAATTTCTATATTATCAATTGTGGTTGATATAGAAGAATAGACAATTTATATTCATTATATGGTGAATTGTATTTTTTCATTTGAATAATTTTTCCCATGGGAAAATTTCCATTTTTTCCATCATAGATTATTGTCTAAAACACATGATCAATCAATTTAATCTTGGTCAATTTTAGTACATCACACATTCAAGTGTCATAGTGACTTGTTAAGAGTTTTCTATTGAAGACATTAGAAAATTTTATTTGTCTTTGGTCACTTTATCATGTGGCCGATCCATAATAACATAAATTTTGTCCGACATATAGAATTATATCATTAAAAACTAGTTTTATATGATAGAAAATTGAAATAATTTGAATCCTATTATACATTATTTAGAATCATTAATATAGAAAAAATTTGATCTCAAAATTTGGTCTCTTTCAAAGATAAAAATTTAATGGAATCAAAATTGTTATCGAATGCACCTTGGATTCATGATGATCTCAGAAAATATAATCAGGGCTGTATAAAAATGAGGATAAGCATCTATTTGTAAAAAAATATGAAAATTTCATCAGCTAATTGTTTAGAAATAACCTTATTCATCCCATGTAGTGAGCTCATTAATTATCTAATGTATCCCATCAACCAAAACAATGATGCAACTCAACACATGAGATTCCACTGTGCCATATTTTATTATAACACCAACCCCTTAACCAATATCTTATTTTGTGATGGACAAGAAGATGATCTCATTTAAAATACTCTACCAATAGAGTATGAATCCACAATTTATTTTATGAAATGAAAATATTCAATAGAGAGCCTCTACATTAATTATCACCTGAAATATGTTCATAAAACACAAAAACGTTTTTTTATTAGATATAAAGGAAAATTCAAAGAAGAAAAATAATAGGTTTAGAATCATTCACTTTTTTCACCTGGATAGAGCTCTATTAGATGAACCTAACCACTTTTAACAAGGTTGTGGCCTTAATGGAAATAATAATTCTCCATTTATAATCTTTCTGTTCTCAAAAGGCCATACCATATCTTACTCCATAATATGATGTAGATATAGAATAATAAATCAATGATGGACATTCAATATTTTTGGTGTGCATCTGGACTACTATTAATGATCATTGATAAGTGTATCTAGATTTATACTAGTATCTATGGGATAAAATGAGCATTTACACAATGATTGTTAATGAGAAAGATAAAAAAATAATGTCCCCATGTGACATAATGATATATTTTCTTCTAATTACACATAAATTATTGGGTTAGATCCCTATGTGGCTACTCATCACATAGTTTTTCCAAGTCATTGTTATGGTTATAAGAAAGCTTCCAGGATGTTTTATCATACTATTATTTCCTAGGTCAATTCCATGTTTGAAAAAATAATCAATGTTAATTATAGTTTGGTGGTTTAATACATAAAATTTCCCAACCAAAATATCTATTTTAATAAAAAAGTTGATAAATTATTTGTCTATATTTATTTACAAAACAGAAACTACTACTCACTAGTGGATGATTTCCGTACAAATTCGCTAACATATTTATAAACATGATAACTGTATTTCAAACAATATCCTTTATGGATGGTTATGTTAGATATTATTAAATTTAAAAGGATCTATATTATTAGAATAATATGACCTTTGGGGAACAACCAGAGGTATATTTTTAACAAGTAACTTCTTTTTTCTGAATAATGTTAACACTGTTTGGAAACATATCTAACACTATGTCATTTAGTACAATCTCAGGAAGAAACTAGAATACTACAAGGAAGATCTAGTTGTAAAATATCAACAATATTTGACAATAAATCCAATATATAGGTATGTTTTTTTCACATTTAATTTCCATTTGTTGAATATGGACTAAAAAAGTTATTTAATGGTAAAATCCTGAAAACAACTCATCATCATAATAGTACATTGGTATATAAATGTTGACAATGTAAATAACATTGAAACTATTTGTGATATTCCTCCTCAAACCCATGATGAATTTAGTGGGATCAAAAATTTCCAAGATTATATCACATTCATTATAGTGAACCTCTTAGTAAAGTGTTTTACAATTACGATGTTCATGAAGAATGGGGTCACATATCAATGCCAATAACACTTTTAGAAATAATTTGATAATATAATTTTGTAACATATTTCACCAAATTATTTTATTCATCTTTGATAATTTAACCTTATCATACTAAATGTTTTCAATTTTTAATGATCACTTTGTGATGTCATTTCTCCATACAATGATGAAGGAATGAATGATATTTTACATTATCTCAATAAGGAAATGATTGTTGTTCAGTCATAATATTATAATATTAATAATAACATACATGAAAAGTATTTCATTATGAAATATATGAAACACTATTTATATCACTATAAGGACATCATGATATCTCATTTCAATTTCGTAATATTTATTCATTATCAATAAAAGTTATATAGATATCGACCATGGTGTAAATTCATTCTATAATATTTTTATATCCAATTTTAATATCAAAATATTATTAATTAAAAAGAGTGAATATATAGACCCATGATTTTTCATACAAATATATTGCTTCATTTTGATTAATATTCATTACATTTCACAAAAATAGTCCTAAAGATAAAATGTTATAGTTCCTTTAGAAACATGGAAGCATAAACAAATGGTTAAAATGTAAACTATATCATCCTGAACTATGTAATTAATAAATAAAAACCTTAGTAAATAATACATAATACATTTATTAATAACATGAGGATTGGAAAATTAGAAATAATTATCTCATATGCTCATTAGGGTTTAATTGAGGAGAAAAATAAGCATAACATGAGAATAATGGTTTGGAAAAAAGATCATATCAATTTAAAACCATATATTTTATATTAATGATCATAATCGTAGGTCATGGAAAAAGTATTAGAAGTTCCTAAGACCTGGATCATATGTAAATCAAAGAACATGAGATATGAAATAATATGATCTTCATAATAGTAAAGGCTCACCACCAAGGATATCGTAGGTGAATGAGTTCAATACCTAAATTACCACAGTGGTAATGGATGACTACTGCTTCCATTATAGTATACAGAGTCCCTTTTTGAAGTAGGTTACTCCCTATTTTATTATTTATTATATTATGAGATGTAAATCATTATTCAATGTATTGGAGGGAGATATAGGCCCCACCCCATAAATAATGAAAATAATATTTATGTTTTCCACAAGACCGTAGAATATTTATCATATTGTAACTTATAAAATGAAATTGGTTCCTAATCATTTCACCCTATATTAACTTTTATTAAATAGATGGGATTCATAATCATGATTTTATTTCATCATAGCATAACACTTGAAAATTTTAGGGTTTCATACAAATATCCTTATGGTATAACATATGTAAGAGAAATATTATTTATGAATATCAGGAAATCATAAAAATATACCATTACTATAGATAAATATAATGGTATCCATGGTTAAAATCACTAGTAAATCATATATATCATAATGGTATTTCATCTTAGAGTTATTTTTTTGAAGTAAAAGGCACTTGGAATGTTTCATGAAGAAAATACTCTTTCCTCATGAAAAAACACATTAAAAATAATTTTATTTTAAAATAAGATTGAATAATGATAAATGAATATTAAATGGAAATATTTTTCCTAATTATTGGTAAACTCATTCATCCCATAAAATTTGAAACAATGAACCCTTTCAATTTTTTTGTAAAACCAAAGCATGCAATGATTGAAAGACAACATGATTATTTGTTTGACACATTTTCAAAAAAGTGAAAAATACATAATAATTTATATATTGAAAATTTTTGGTGATTTATAAATACATTTTTTAATATATTTTTGAGAAAATTTTTTTTGTATGATTAATAGTATTTTACATAATGGAGAAATAAAAGAGAATTTTCATGAAAACATTTATTTGAAATTCTGAGTATATAATGTGAGGGTAATTAAGGGAAAATATATATTATTTTGAAATAAATATAAGAGAATAAAATATAATATTTTATTAAGGATTATATTATATAATTTCATCATAGGAACTAAAATACTGAGAAATCATGATAAATGATTCCCTTGTAACAAAAATCCATTACTTCTTTTGTAACATCGAATCATAATCCCCATTAAAGAATAATGATAAATGAAACTTATAATATAATGAGAAAAAAAGAATTAATTTTATTACATGGATAATTATATGTATATACAAATAAATAAAGTAGATAGGTACATAATATGACATATGTCTCAAAGAGGAGAAATTGAAACAAAAATAACTTACATTAAGTATTGTCTTCCATTTCACTCATTCAAACTACACGTATAATACATGTATTTTCATTATACCTATATTTTGGAAAAATTATCGTATATATCATGACATATATGATTTTATTAAGTCAATTTGTTACCCATTTATTAAGAATTCATAATTATATTTTCCTTTCAGGATATAACTTCTTTTATCATTTATGTTTATGTTTTTTATTTTCTTGCAACATAATTTGATATTTCTTATATCATATCCTAAATTTCAACCATTCCTGTAGATAGTAGGATTTATGTACAGAATAATGGTGTTTCCATTATATATAGAGATTTAATGAAAGAAATTAAAATTTTATAT
This sequence comes from Viscum album, assembly GCA_963277665.1. Classification (NCBI taxonomy): domain Eukaryota; kingdom Viridiplantae; phylum Streptophyta; class Magnoliopsida; order Santalales; family Viscaceae; genus Viscum; species Viscum album. Next base: position 492,389,554 of record OY728122.1, read on the forward strand.
TAACAATTAAAATATTTAGGTCATTTATATCACATATTTTTTATCAACTACCCTTATTACGTTCAATTAATTGCATGAAATAATCACATTACTTCATGAGGTGGTAGTCAGTCATACACCTGAGTGAAGATTAAGTTTTCCACTCAAAAGAAATGTATGAATGTATAAGTTATATAATAATTAATAAGTTATTATAATATCATTAATTTTATACCTAAACATTTAATACATAATTATATTCATTCAAGAGTGGTGGTTATGGAAAAATAATAACATTTATTTATATGATGGCAGTAAATTTAAAACATAAATTTTGATTCCATATCCCATTTTATGAAAGTTATAATGGGCATGGGTCATGAAATTAAATAATAAATCTCAAAATATGGAATATAATAATGTAATTATATCATAATTCTTTAATTATTATAGCTGTTTTTGGAAGAAATAGAAAAAACGATCGGTTATGGGTGTTACCTCTTCCTTAGACAACATCCTTCAGAATTCACTAAAAGGATTCATATGTAAATTTATAACCAAACTAAGGATTCTAGTATGATATTATATACTTAATAATATAATTTGGGAAGACATTGTAAAAAAAATTGTTTTGGTAGTGTGAAGTAGAGAGGAGAAGGGGTGGCCGTTTATAAGTGAGGTGAGTGCCACAATTGTTTTTTTGTTATCAAATAGTTGTAACCTTTTTTTTCAAATGAAAAAAGGATCCAAAATGGACCATTATTTAGAATAGTATATATAAGGTTCGTATATGAACAAATAATTGGTGTTTTATTTTTTTATATGATATTAATTATTACCGTTTTAGTTTATCCCCCTGAAGAACCATTTTTAACAAAACATTTGTAAATAATTTTTACTATTTTAACAATTAATTATGGTAAAAAAGTATGTTGAACCTATTTTATAAAAACTTTATTCTAAATAAAAATAAGACATTCATTTTTTAAATTAAATTCATATATTTCCAAAATTTAATTTAAAATATATTCATCTCAAGCTATGAAAAAAGTGATTATATAAATAAAAATTTTCAAAATATTAAAAATTATTATATAATAATTATATATTATGTTTACTATAACTATGTAAATTTGATTAATATATATATATATATATTAATCAAATAATATTACCTTGAATCCAATATTAAAATGAAATGGATACTTATGAATTCATTAAATGAAAAAGAATTTTTCAATAGAAAATAAGTATTTTTTAATATTTTTCAAAAAATTATTATTTTTTGAAATGTAAAACAAAATAACCGTAAGACAATTTTGAAAATTCAATGTCAAAAATAATGATTAATTTATAAAATAAAATTTTAAAATATTTCAGAATTATTTTCTATTAATGTTCAAAAATGAAATAAGAAAACATTTCATTTATGAAAATAGTATTTTTGAAACAATATAAATAATTTTCTAAAAATTATGTACAATTTTATCAAAAAATTTTCCTTATATATAGAGATTATAATTAATAATAATTTTTTTTATTAAAACTAATATTTGTATGATTATTTTAAGGGTTATAAAGGTAACATTTTAAATTAATATTAATAATTTTTCATGGTTAGATAAAACATTGTGTTCAGTGTAACACATGGTAAACATTGTGTTGCATTTATGTAAAATTATAAAATAAATTTAATTTTAAAAAATTATTGAAAATTAAATAATTTTTTTGTTACATTATGACTCCCTAAAATGGATTCTCCTACGACATTCATCAATTTAACTAAATTAAATGAGGATACAACTTTCTCATAATTTTCATTGGTTATCACATAGTATCTTTGAACTTGTGGTTTCTCCATAAAGCAATTAGCAAGGATGTATTTTTCAAGGAATCGAATTGGATCTATGATCCCTAATCTATACTTGATGATCCTCATAAGAAATATAAAATTTCTTTTTTATTAACATTTAGTTTAGTACATGTGAATGATCAAGAATGTACTTTCTAATGAGAGATATATAAAATATATCATGATATTGAGAGAGGCTTAGTAGAAGTGTTGAATGATAGAGTACCATCCTGATATAATATATAATTTCAATGAATCCTTTATAAAATTGTCTTATTTTACCCTTCAATTCAAATCTCATTGTCTTCTTCCATAGAAAATTCTTAAAACTATCTTGTCACATATATCAATTTTTTTATCATTCTAGAAATTGTCAGCATAACATTTATAAATACTCTAATATGCCTTTATTTTTTGCTAAATTGAGTAATCCTTCCATAATATTTCATTAGCTATAATAGGTCCCAATATATTATTCTTCCAACGTCATACCATCACAATAGAGATCTAAAATTCTGTATATATAGTGATTCATAAGGCTCAATATAAACGCTTTAGTGAAATATATAATTGTATAAAAACTAAATGAGATGAATGTTTTGATCCTAACTACCTTTGGAATCCATAGAAAAATATCAGAAAATATCATCAAGGGTTTGAATTTTTCAATAATATTGACCATGTTTTTGTGAATGATATTTAGTTTTGTAACTCTACAACATATCTAGATCATGTTGATGACATCCCAAAAATTATTGTAATTTAAGGATCCCAATCTAGTTTGTTGAATATGGCACACCATGAAACTATTCACCTTCCATTATTTATATTCTATAAATATTTTTATGATAGAGGCCTTGTCTGATCATGAGGAAGTGTGCTAACTTATTATATTGATCGACTACCACCCACTTATAAATATTTCCTTTATATGATTTTGGGAGTCCAATGAGAAAATCCAGGGTAATGTTCTCTCATTTATATTTTGATATAGTTAATGGATGTATCATAAGTTTAGAAATATTTCTATCATCATTAATATACTCACATACCAAGGTCCAATATATAAGATATACAATATTTGTCTTCATTCCATACCACTAGAAATACTCATTCAAATCTGTTTACATCATTACAATTCATGGATAAATACAGAATGATGATAAATGATCTTCCTATAATAAATATTTCATCAAATATAAAATAGAGGGAACACATAAACATTTCATAATTCTTTTCATTCCATCATGATCATGGGAAAAAGTTGGAAAATTTCATACCTTATTTTACAATTCTACATATTTATTTTGTAGCTTCTAATTATCACATAGATAGATGGATGAAAATTCATTTCATAAAGACAATATTTATACCCTAGATTACAGATCACATGATAAATTCTATTGAAATCCATAAATATTAGATCTATTTTTATCCACTTCATGGATATTCTAAAATTATCCTTTGGGTAAAATAGATCATCCACCTTCTTCTCATTCCTAGGGTGGTAATATATTTGAGTAGTCACAATATATAGTCATCTCTCACCATCGTCTCTAGAGTAAATTAAAACCTTTACATATGAATATAATTTTTTGTAATTTTTATTGATATATTAATATATAATAATTTTCTTTGTAATGAAATTCCCTCCATATAATTTATATAAAATTACCGCATCGAACTCAAAAACATGAGACATGTATTTTTCTCATGAACCATAATTGTTTTGAAGAATAATTGGGAACCATATTATTATGAATAATAAAACAACCAAATACCTTTATGTAGGCTCAAATACAGATTAAAAATCATTTTATACTACAATGTAATGTAATAACAAGTTCAATAACTAATCTTCTCAAAAGTTAAATGAAATTTCAAACAGATATATCTATTTATAGGAACTTGGATGCCTTATGAGTAAGGATGTTTAGTGGATTATATAGTCATGATAAATTATTCACAAAACATAGAAAAAATATATCTAATCAAAACATTAGTGAAAAATGGATTGTCATTGTAAAACCCTTATATTTTATGAAATATTTTTTTTGAATAAATTATATTTCTATAATTTATTGTGTTGAATGATACACCAAGATAAAATAGCTTTATACACAACGAAAAGGTGTGGATTCACTACTTGAAACATTGAGTCTATCTTGAGGTACATGAAACACAACATTGGAAATTATTACAAACAATACAAATATCCCTCTATAATAAGTGTTACACACATGATATAGATTTACCAAACAAAAATATAAAATTATTATTGTTACATAATATGATATCCATCATTTATCAGTTGGAATGGTAGATCTAAAAAGTACTATCTAAATTTTCAAATTCTTTCATAAACATGTTTATATTATTCCATTATGGCAAATTAATTATAAATGAAAATAAAACACATCATAAGAGAAAATATATCTTTTCAAAAAAAATATTTTATGTGAAAAAGTGTGATTTATATCAATAAATATAAAATACCTCATTTTGTTAATTAATTTATAGAAATTTATATATTGTAAATTAAATAAAATTTATATCCACCATATTATTTTTATACAAAAAAGTGATTATAATAAATTCAATTCCATGATAAAAATGTATTTTTATAAAAACAATTTTGTTTTTCTGTTTTTAGGTGGAATTATTAAAAAAAATATTTCTAACATTTATGAAATTTATTTGAAATATTAATAATATTTTTGTAATGTGCAATATAAAAAAAATTCAGGTGTTTTTTTTTTTATTCATAGAAATTTTATTTTTTGATGAATAGTGAAAAAATTGAATTTTAAATGAATTTTGACATTCTATTTAAAAAATATAAAATTGTAAACTGTATTTTAATTGTTCTTAAACTAGGAGTCATTAAATTATACATATATTATTCCAATATATTTCATTTTAAAAAATATTATATTTACATTGAATATAACGACATTGTAAAATATTGATATTTTTCACTTTGAAAATGTTTTCTCTCGATATGCATGGGGGATATATTTTAAATTAATTTCATAAAATTATATGTTTTAAATTAATAAAAATTTATTCCATATTTTGAATTAGAAAAATTTATAACATCTAATAATTTTATCTTAATATTTTCCAATGGTTATTAGTTAAATTGGTTCAAATTATTGACATCGATGAAGAAGAAAACATGTTTACAAAGGGACAAAAGATAAAACATTAGTTGAAAAATTACTATAAACATTTACAAAACCCATTATATATACATATAGATACCAGAAACCTTCAAAACTTGAAAATGGTTTATTATTGGATCCTCATGACAAGGGAAAAAGGGTGGAATCCTCTCTTTAAAAAATTAATAAATTCCCCAAATTAGTCGAATAATATTATAAGCCTTATTTGTTCCTAAAAAATACCCAATAAATCCATTCATGCAAACAAATAAGAGACTTTTGATGAAAATGTAACGTTAATCAACACACATAGTTGTTTTGTTTCTTTCACAAAGCCATTAATTTATATTTAAAAAATTATTAAATAATAACCAAATTATATTGAATATATTTATATCTGGTTATGTCATGGTTAAGGCCTGAAAATGAACACACATCAATCAAATGTGTTATGAAATCATCATTCGTGTGTACAGTGTAGTATCGCATCGTGAACTGATGTCATTCATTTTTTCAAAACCCCCTTTCAAGATTTTGAATAAATATGTAAAACTATTTATATTTCATATTTATTATTTATAATATTTTATTGTGATTATGGACTTATTATATCACACATACCTCGAAACTTCAAAATTTTTGTGAATATGATAATGTCATTCATGTGTACGGATGACTGGCTTCTCCTAAAATGATGTGGTTCATTCAGGATTTAAATGGAATTTATTATGGATGGGTTTAATAAAAATATGTGATATATATGAAAAAAAACTATTCTATAATGGTAATATATCATAATATTTTTTTTATTTCCTTACAAAAATAATGATAATAGTGTTTCTGTGTGTGTACAATCTACCCGTCTCAATAAACAGTGTATTTCATTTCCAATTTCACTCTTTTATAAGTTATTATAAAAACAAATATAATGAAAATATATTATATTTATATCATGGTTATTATTATGGTTATGATGAAATATTTATTAAATTATGATAACAATAAATACAAAAAATCAAACCATCTAAGAAAACCAAAGATGTTTTTACTCAAAATGTATCTTTATCATGGAATTATTAATAAACATGTAATAAATGGTCATATGAAAATAATATATTTTATTATATAAATAATAATTATACTATAATAGATTTATAATTAAATTCTATTTATTATACCTGGTGATCTAACGAGTTCAATGAGATTCAAGACAGAAGGTAATGGATTTACGTCTCACATTATACTCTTTACGAAGATACATGCTATATTCACAATCAATTTTTTCTCTGTGGTTTATATAATAGCCATTATGTTAAATTATTAATCTTATAATTAAAATTTTTTCGTATTTAAAAATAAATTTTAGGATCTCCCTTTTATGGGGTATCATTTTCAAAGATACCAATATCATTAAAGGAATTTTGTCACAATATTTCTTAATTGAGATATCTCATGTTATGATCATATAATATTTCATGTGGTGTACGTAATGAAACTTAGAATTTTTATATCGTGATTATTTTTAATTTCATGTTATTTTATACTTCATATATTTTTTTTCTCCCATTGGGATTATAATTCAAAATTACCATATTGGTAAGATTTGTTTTCATATAATGTCAATATATATTGATATTAGATATGAGTATGCTTCCATTTATGAAATATTATTATCCATATCTCCTGAATAACTTGGAATTTTCATATCATATGGTTATTCATGAAACATTCATGTAATGGTACAATTTTCTAACTGATTTCAACTTAAGATAATTATTAATGTGTTTCTATGAATATGCTACTTTATTTCTATCTTAGGTCAGAAATCAATTTTATTAAAAACCAATGTTATCTAAAAACATTTTTAATAATATTTTCAAATAATTCTCATATTCGGAGAATATGAATTTCCAAAATGATTTATGTTTTACAATGTTTTTAGAATGGGTTTTACAGAGTATTTTATACCTTTTCATGGTTATTTTCATTGAAAATTATTTTCAAAAATATTTTTTTTATTTTAAAATATGTTTATATAGTGGATATGATATTTTCATGAGGGATTTTTTTTATTTTTAATTCTTACATCATATGATTTTATAGTTTTTTTATATGTGAAGGATTTCAAAATAAATATTGTCTTATAAACTGATATTTATGGAAATTTTATTTTCCTTCATAAATGATCAATGCGATCTTTCAAAATAATTCTCCATCTAAGATCAATTCTATTGATATAGTTTAGGATTTACAGGGGATTTGATCCATGTAATACATTTTTATTCTTTCTTTGAATGTTATATTTATAACATAACTTTTTAATGAATCCCATTTATCTTCCATGGGATATACCATGATAAAATAATTATGAAACATACTTTTATTACTAGGTCATTCTATAACAAAATGTTTATTAAACATATATCATTTAAAAATGGTATGATATGGTAAAAATTTTATGAAATCTATTTCACTACGTGGGTTATGATATTATGTTAATGAAACCAACATCTTTTTTTGGGCCTTGATGTGATGATTTTTTATCAACAAGAACATGTATGTATGAAATCATTATGTGATGTTTGGGATCTATATCACCCTCCAATGCATTAGGTATTGAAAAATATTCAATGATATGAAGGGTTAAACATTATTTTATCCCATGATAGTAATATGAGGTTACATAGGATGTCATCTTATGCAAGAAACAAGAGGCTACATCGGAGGTTATCACAAACAGAAGTAGGTACATGGGTGAATATCCATAGCCTAACATGATAATAATTTATTGGTAGTTATCTTTGATGTAAAATCATTTATGTTTACATGTATGAAACAAATTACATGTCATATTCCATTTTTATACTCTCATGTCTCATTTCCTTTTTTTATCATATGATTCATATCATTTCAATTACCAATAATTATGTCGTGATTTAAGAGAATTTTCATTGATATTAAATTTATTATTTTGAAATGTTATACACATGTTTTCATACTCTTATGTGAATGTTATTCCAACACATATTCCTTATAAACCCTTAATTGAAATTTGAGATTAGCCTATATTATTTTTACTTTATATAGGGCCGTAAGAAAGGTTTTACGTACTATTTATAAAGTGGAAGACATTTATAGGAGATGTTCAATATCTTACACCAAATTAGAATAATGTACTCAAGGTTTCCAAAGGCATTTAACTATTATGGATCCCATGTATTTATTTCTATAATTTCATAAATATTCATTTTAAAAAAAGTAATATCCATGATTGAGATTCCTAGGGTCATTATATTTATCATTAAAGGAATGTTTTAGTTATTATTTGGATACTGGGATGAGAAACATTTATTTGTATCAAAAAGGATAATTATAAGGATATTTATAGTAATGTATTTAATGACAATTATAAGGATGATTATATCTTTAATAAAATGTCCTATAATTTTGGTAAATGATTTGTAATGTAAATTTTATGAAATTAATTCTCTATATGTACAATACATGTGGATGGTGATCAAATATACACGAAAAAAGAGTTAACAACATAAAAACCAATGTGTTGTGGCAGACTATATTTTTAACTTCTGTATTATAATTATACTTTCTATACACTTCATTTCACACTCCATGGGTATATGAATTGGAAATATACAAAATAATTTTAAACCATATTAATGTGTGTAATTTGATGATGAATATGAAATAAAATTGATAAATCTATTATTTTAGATATTAAAAATATGGATTAGTGTTTTATACATCCCAAAAGTTATTTTTCATCATTACCTGGTTCCATCTAATGATTTTTTTCTCATAATATGATTATTTTATTTTATTTTCATCAACATGAAGGAACCATGTCGATGATGAGTGTGAAATAGTATTCAATTATTGACCTCCTTAGATACCAAATGATATGGTTTATGTAATGAAAAATATTTTTTATATTCTACATAATATTTCCCGTGATATGAATCGTGTTGAACGAAAAAATGTGAATAGGATGCCAAAATATTCTGTTGAGTCTTTTATGAGTCAAATTTTTTACTATATATAGTGTTTCCAATGATTCAGTTCTTGATGAGAAATGGATCAGTAATATTAAAATGATATGTTTCAATCATTAGTGTTCATAGAATGAAAATGTTAATTTCGGAATATTATCATTTGAAAGGTGAATCATATAAACGGTTTACTCTTATCAAAAGTGTATGAGAAAACTATTAAATAAATTATTTAAAATGTTTATATATTAGGTGGATACATGTTAGTTTGTACTTAAATCAGATTCAATGAAAAATGAAGGATAATTAATTCCTAATGCTAAAGAAAACAGCTTATTAATCTATTGGGTCTTATGAAGACAATTTTACAAGAATTAAAATATTCACATTTTGATTTATAATCTGCACTAAAAAAATTGACCGCTTATTTTGTGGCCTAAAACATGTATTCCTAATGTATTTCCTATAATACCAGCATAGTCAGTCAGAGGTAGGCCCCTGACTATTTATTAAATAAAAATAAAAGTACAACAAGAACATAGGAGAAAGATTATAGATCATAAGCTTCATACCCATCACTACCCCCATAAGAGACTCCTTCCGCAGTGGCCATCTACCATTCAGAGATTTCATAGTGCTTTAGGATCTTGGCATACATCCTTCTAAGATTCAATTTCTCCAAGGAGATCAATACTTGTAGAGATTTTTTAAAAGAGGACCTAGTGCACAGCCGCTTCAGCAAATATGAGTAGTCTTTCCTCATCCTTATTTTTGATGTGGTGGTCACCTCCTATCCAGATTTCCCCTTCCTGTCCATGAGAACCTCACAATAGGAAGGCCTAACCACCACAATATGGTTTTTCTTATCACTGTCTGAGACGTCCCCCCAATTTCCAGTTACTGTTTCATCATTGAAACCATTATAAACCCCTCGGTTTTCTACATTACGTCAATTATTGTCAATCACAGGTAAACATAGTGGCTGCCCATCCATCACTTGGCTGATATCCATCACCTTCGTAGCATTAACTGAACCAATATCTTCATCCTTCCCTTCAAACAATTTTCCATCATCCACCTCCATAATGTATCACATAAAACACACTAAATATTGTTTCCATCATCCATTGAGACACCCATATCCATTTGTCATCCCTATTCATCCTCCAACACTTGGAACCAGTTGTAGGTACTAGCATTACTCCCTAAGAAAGCAAATTGTATCTTATGCCTCTCACTTTTCAGACATGGACTTGCATTTTTCATTTTCCCACGACCTTCTGAATTCGGAGGCATCCCCCCCTCATTTGGACTAGCACAAATGAAACAAGCATCAGTAGCACATCATTTGGTTTCAACCTCCCTATGCGAAGCAGTAGCCACAGACCCACCTACAGGTTGTGCCACAATAGAATCCTTCACAACACCATTGCCAGAAGACCCATCCCATAGGTCCTACTTCAGCCTCTCAAACACCGCAACAACAGAAGGATTATCAATACCTTGCTCACCCACACCATTTCTAATCTTTGTAGAACTATCAGTCTTCTTCCCCTGGCCTGCAGCTCTACCATTTATTCCCATTGGAAATGATAAAATTCGTCTTTGACATTGTTCATATCGATGACCCAAACGATGATACCCTGGACAATAATCACTCTAGGACTCAAACACCACCACTTTCATCCAGTGGTACTCCTCACCAATCGGGAGCCAAAACCACTTCACTAGCGCCTTTGAAGAATACACCTCAACACATAGACACATATTAATTGGGTGACTAACCGACATAGTCTGGGAATCAGCGTAGAGAAACTGCCCTACTAGATTCCCTAGTATATGGATGATTGTTGGATTATGAAAGGGAAAAGGAAGATGTGGAATGCTTACCTAGGCCATGATAGAGAGTGAGTCCCGGTTCATGAAAAGATCAAAAGTCCATCGGAAAAGGAAAAACAGGCATCCATTGAAGCATCGAAGAACTCAGGACCACACATAGATTAAGTCTTCCTCAAAAGAAAAATGTATCATCAAATGGTTCTTATTAATCAGAACCACCACCGCGTGATCCTACAAATCCCAATTACTGAAAACAAATTAGTCAAATTCATCAAATGACTGTCTTTAGTGATTAAATCGATCCGCCAAGATCATGTTTAGAAGATTCGACGCTCCCAAGAACACCGATAATGAAATCATCAGTTGAGGATCCCCAGGATGCAACTCCGGATCCTTCGGACTCAAAGAGATTGACGGAAATTCAGGAAAAAAACCAGGGTTAGAGAAAGGAACAAAATTTTCCTGTGGAATGAAACAATAAATGATGAAAATAACATATATACATATGTTTTCTAGGAATGTGGGAATAATCACTTATGTGAATGTCTGAAAGGGATAAGAGGGTGTTACAATTGTAGAACATAAGTTTATCGGGTTGCGAAATGACAATGTGGTGGGAAGGATTTATCTAATTCTATGAATAATGTGAAATTTCCAAAAAATATACCTCATACAATTCAGTGTATCAATTTCATTGATTTTGAAAATTATGAAAACATGTTACCCAATCTAATGACTAATAGGGTAAATAACCCAAAAATAAACTATGAAGGGAAAAGTAAAAAGTGAAATATTAGGAAATCATAAGGGATGAAGTGAAACAGGATATTAAGTGAATACTTATACACCACTATAGATATGTATTTAATATTTTATTTTCAATGAATGAGCATTATGAAATATTTATTTTACATTCTTTAGTGAGATTTCATGTGACGATCTACTTGGATTCTAGAATAATGATATCACATATTCTATTAGTACAAGAATGAACCCAAGATTCTAATGGAAAGGATTGTGTATAATTTATGTGATTTTATATGGAATGAAGAAGAATTTATATATTCAATATAGATTTATTGTATTTAATCATATTACCATGTTTCAATAGAATACATGATACCGTTATTCACATGTCTTCTATATAGAAATCATTACTTTATGATATTTGGGGGATAAATGTTATATTTATTTTGAGATATTTAGAAACATTATTTATAAATTATGAGTATTGATATTTATTTATGGTTTAAAATTTATAATCATTTTTATATTTAATAATTATAGGAGTTTTATTAATAATGTAATTATTTAAAAATATGATATTTAGGAATATTGGATAAACTTTGATAAACAATTTATTATGAATATAACTGAAGACACTTTGCTTGAATTATCATTCTATTTATGGATTTTTGATCTATTAGTGAATTAGACAATAAATACACCTTTATTACGTAGAGTAAGAGATTATGTGAAAATTTATGATGGAACAATTGATGTTTGTGATTGTGCTTATGAAATGGAAACAAATCAAGTATATCTTCTTGTAAAAAGGTTATTAAAATAAAATTGTGTATTGTTATTATAATTTTTATGATATTAGTGAACATTTCCAAGCCATTATAGAATATATATTTGTGATTGTTTACTTTCTCTTATCCATGTCCTCTATTAGTTTACACAAATTTCAAGGTTTTAGTTTTCTCTTCTATGTGTATGTTTTCACTAGAAACATATGTTATCCTATGTGGACACCCATATTTGAGTTACTCTATGTAAATATTATTTTTCAATTTTTTTTAAAATACTGTTTAATTATTCATTATTTGATGTGGGTTTCATGGAATGGAAAATTATTGTATTAAAACATTGATGACCTAGAAAGAATTATTACAGTGAAATTTATTTTAATTTTTTATACCTAACACCACAACTTTGAATGATTTAATTTTTTCTAAATAAATTAAATTTCATTAATGAGTTAAATCACATATAACAACACATAAGTCAATTATGTGGTGTACACTATAATAATATTATATTTTGCAACACACAACACTTACTTTTCTTTTGTCAGACATAATAGTTTTTTCCATAGATATATTTCATTTCACATTAGATCAAGTTTTACCGTACTAATACATACTATTAATATTATCATTTAACTTGATAATTATAAACTAGAAATTAGAATGGATGATATGAATACGATTAAATAAATTATGAAAAAAATTTCTACATATATTTATTTAATTCATTGATGAGTAATTTACTATAAATGAAAATAAAAATGACTATAATATAGAAGGAATTTTTTAATGAGAAAACTATTCTATACATACAAGTGTGTATTATATCAATATATTAAAAATTAAATTTTTATTAACAATTTTAATGAAATTTATATATAATATATTCCATAAAAATTTTAACATTCACCTTATATGATTGTTATAGATGAAAAAATATATAATACATTTATAATCTTTTGAACATAATATTTATATGGTGCAGTTTTTCACCATTTTTTGGTGTAGTTATTTAGAAACAAACAGTTGACACATTAATGAAACCGATTTATCAAAAATAAAAAAAAATGAAAAAATATTAATTTTAAAATATTCTTCGGATTAATTTATTTTTATTGTATAGAAACTATCATTTTTTAAGGGATGTTGAAAAATAATGAATTCTATTTTAAAATTAACATTTTATTTAAATAATTGAAAATATTGAAATATATTCTTAATTTTTATTAAATTTAAAATTCCACCATTATACAAATATTAATCCAATTTAAGCCATTTTAATAAATTTAATATTGAAATTTCATATAAAAACACTGAACTCTTGACATTTTTCTCTTTAAAAACTTGTTCCCACAACACATCTATGAGATTAATTTAAAATTAATATATGTTAATTATGAGATGTAAACATAGAAAAAATCATTCCATATTTTGAATTAGAATAATTGATACTATATGGATTGGAAAAAAATTAATTTTTACGATAATAATTTATTAAAATAGATAAAATTAATCTCAGTGATTAAAAAAACTAGTTTACCAAGGGTCTAAAAATTATACTTATTGGAAGAAATGACAAAAATATGTTCCAAAGCCCATTGGATTGAAATATTTCTAACAAACCATTTAATATCTCCAATTTTTTCCATTATTGGAGCTACATAACATGAATAAACGTTGGTGGAATATTGTTGTTCACAAAATTACAAGTGCCCCCACACCTACATTTTAAATGTTCACCGCTTTTCCCCTCTTTTGACACATTAAAAACCAATTTATTTACCCAATACATATAATAATAACTTATAAACATACATAATATCATCACATAAGCATTAATTTTTAAAAAACAAACCATGGATTCTTTTATTGCAAACATAATATAGGTACACTGAGTAGAGGTTACGTTTATAAATGAACATTGTTGTTTTATTTCATGATAAAACCCCTTAACTTATTATTATATCACTATAATATAAAAAATCATAAATATTATAAATTTTTTTATTTAAATTTTACGACCTATAAGACCACAAAATTACACCCAATGAGTTATGAAATCTTCATTAAAGTTTACAGAAGACTTCTGCCTCACGAACCGATATCGTTCATCATTCCATTACCACATCTCATGGAGTGGAATAATTATGAACAAAATATTTATGTTTTATGTTTATTGTTTTTTAAAAAATATAATGATTCTATAATTTTAATACCACGTGTCATCAATCTATCCATTTTTTTGGGATACAGTAACCTCAATCGGGTATACAATAGTCTATCGCCTTATGAGTTAGTATGATTCATTGATGATTTAAAAAGAATTTATTAAGTACGGGATTAGTAAAAATATTTTATATGAACTAAATAAAAATAATTTCTGAATGATAACATCTCATATAATTTTATTTCCTTCAATCTGATATGAAAATGAAAATAGTGTTCATGTGTTTTTATGACCTACCGTCCCAATGAAAAGTGTATTTCATTTAAAATTTACACCATTTATATATTATTAGAGAAATATTTATACTGAATATATCTGATATTTATTTCATTTTTATCAATATTGAAAATATTACATAATTATAAAATTATGAGAATAAAAAAATATAACAAATCAATGTATATATGAAAAACAATGTTGTTATTACCTTGAACGTTGCTTGAACATGTAAATGTTTATAAAAATTTAATAAATGGTCAAAATAAAATAATATATGGTATGATATAAATTAATAAGGTTCATCCTTAAAATTATAAAAAATAATATTTATTATACATGTGGATTGAATGTTAACAATTGATGTGAAGACACTTTGTATATGGTTTACGTCTAAATTTTGACTTATTTGAGAAACATGTTATATTGACCACCTATAATTCTTTGTGGTTTATATATTAAACATGAATGTACATTATGATTATTCAAGGTAATATTTTTTTGTATTTACTCACCCTTTTTAGGATCTCTCTTTAATGGGGTTAGGGTTTCAATGATAGAAAACAATAATGAAATTCTACTTCAATTTTATTCTTTTGAGACTCATGTTATGTTATGAAACTATTATCTTTTTCAAAGTGTATATACATCCCATTTTAAAAGTAATATAATTAATATAATTATTTAAATGATATCATAAGCTTAATATAATTTTATTCTATCATGGGGATTATGATTTAAGTTACGAAAGTGGTAAGAGTTTATATCGTTAATCTCATTATTTGTTGAAATTTTTATTACTATTCTAAAATTGATGAAATTTAAGGATCCATAATGTTACACCTTTCAAATTTTTTTATCTCACTTCATAAATTTAATTTTTTCCAATATCATAGTATTTATACAACACTAAGCTTAAACAGACAATAATATAAAATTAAATATCATTATTTTAAAAAGTTTAATATAATCTAAGCATTAAATGAGAATAAATGAATAATATTAACCTAATTATGAAATTCATATATTATATATATCCATATTTTTTATTTTCATTCACAATTATTTTATTGGAATGAAACCATTTTTATACATTAAAATTGTATATTTTTCCAAATGCATTTTTACCACCTCTTAATGGTGAAATTTTATAAATATAAATTTTGATTCTTTTATAAATTATATTTGTGAAAATAAGTATTTTTTTATATAATAATATAAATATTAACTTTTTTTAAACTTTATTGTATTTTAATGATAATTTTCAATTTTTATGAATAATGGTTTCACTATTGGAATAGTAAGGTAACCACTAGGAATAGTAATATAGCCAATAGATGAGTAACTACACCATGTAAGTACAAATAAAATTTATTTTTTCCTATAAATGGTAATATGATATAGTTATATCATATTATAAAAAAAATTAATTATTAATAAATTATTAATTATGAATTATTATTTTCAAAAAATTAAATGTTGATTTTCAATTTTATAATTAATGTAATGATAATAAAATGCTTTTTCATAGAATTTATTTAAATTTTAGGATTTATTTGTATTATGATGATAACAAAATTTTATGTGTCTAGTCAATTATTAACACTTTCATAAAATCAGTTATAATATTAAAAATTATATTTTTTGTATAACTGTTAATTTTAATTAAAAATTAAAATTTTATTATTTAAAAATTATTTTCAAAAAATCTATTATATTTTATAATTCTACACATAAAAAATAGTCAGGGAAATTTTTTATTATTTTTCTAAAATACATGAATTTTTAATGAATAGTGTAAAATGGTAAAATATTATATAAAACATTATAAAATAAATACAATATTACATGATTTATGAATGATGTATGAATCATAATATCTACCTTAAATTTTTTATTTTAATATATTTGCTTATAATTCTCAAAATACTAATAGTCTCAAGATAAAATAATAGAATAATGAATAAAATATTCTATAAACACCCCTCTTCTAAAATATAAATATCACACCTTTCCACCTCATCTTCTAACACATTCCATGATATGACCCTATAGGAGGATCATTAAAGAGGATAAATCATTTTCCTTTTACCTTTAAATTAATTTCATGTTCATTTCTTTTCAAATTCTATCCTAACCTCACCTCATCCTAATCGAATGATGACTAAATTACCATAAATATACTATATTTTATTATTCTAATGGATAAATCATAATAAAAACATATTCCCTTCACACTATTATTCAAAAAATTAAAACATCATCCGTGAGGTGTTGTTTTATCATCATCAAGTATGAACAATTTTCATTTTCCATCACCTCCTTAAAGGGTGGTCCAAAAAACATTATACTGGTAAGGAAATATTTTAAAATTTGTATTTTGACCCATTTTATTTATTCTATATGTAACATTATTACATGATACTTTAGGATAAAATAAAATGAGTGTATCGTAATAAAAAACTATAGTAAAAATATAAACATCTATCACTTATATCTTATCTAATTATTCAACCTCACGCCATTTAAAAAATGATATATATAAACATTTATTTATATGTTTGTTAATTAATAACATATTATTCCAATTCTATAGAGTTATACGAATTTTACGTTATCTTTATTAATTATAAACTGTGAAAAAATAAGGAAAACCAAGGAAACAAACCCTAATGGATGATAAAATTGAATCTTAGAGCACATTAAAAACAATATAAATAATATTAATTGAATTATAAAAAATATAGAGGATGCAATGGTTCTTAATTACCTAATTAATGGATTAAATTTTCTATCTATGACATTTAGTACATGTTCATAACACATTCAAAGATTAGTTATGGGTTTTGTCATCTCACTCTTATTTACATGAGATATTCCTTATTCTCAACTATTTGTTATGGGTGGTGAATGTATATTTCCAATTATTGTATCATATCATTAATAAAATTATATTCATTATATTCAATTTATTATTTTCTGATAATTAATTAAATGGGACATATTGTATGAATAATTAATAAGTGGTAAGGATTTTTTACCAATAATTATATTTCATTAAGGTTTATGATATCTCCCTCTATACTACAATGTATTTTATTATTATTTTTATATACTTATTATAAATTATGTTTATACATTACTAAAACTATTGTCTAGATCATTTCATATTTTATCTAGGTTAAAAACATGTTTTATAAGGATCCCTTCCAAATTACTCCCGATAAGAAAGCCAGATTGATTAGAACATCCCTACCTATTACCCATTTTAGAGTACCACCCATTATCTATTTTAAGAGTCCAATTTTTTTATAAAATAAATAATTTTATAATGAAAAAATATATTTTTATTTTCAGTTTTTAAAGATTAAATATTCCTTTTTCTATTTTAATGTATATTTGATATTTTCATTAAACTCCATTAAAGAGGCATATTTCAATTGTTTCATAAACACTATTTTTTAAATATTTTCCATTATGTTTGACATAATTTATTCCTGAAATATAATTTTATTTTAATTCCTATTTCTTTTCTAGGATATAAATTTTTACAATATTATTTTACAACAAAACGTACTTTTTGATAGCGAAATCTTGTTTCCCAAGTATAAAAGGATTTTTATCATCTCAATCTTACTTATGTGTTATATATTCCACATTCATAACTTATTCCTTAAAGGTGGTGTATATTTTACTATATAATATATCAAATCACGATTCTTATTATTCATGTGATATTATATGTTTCATTTATTGATATTCATCGATAGGGATTAATATTTAAATATTTTAAAGTGGTATGTGGACATTATAATGTTTTATTATTATTTTCCTCAAAAAAATTTCAATAATTTTATTAGAGTATTTTCATCAATGATTATTATTAAAATATTTCAATGTTCTATGTGACATATTTATTTAATGAGACCATTTTATTATAAATATTAGGAATGCATTGGACTTAGTAGGTGACAAGTAGGGACCACTATATCCCCTCGAAGCATTTGTAGCTCTGATGAGAAAAAATAGAAATTGGTTTGGATAAGGAATGAACCATTGATTTTAAAATGTCTTAGCCAAGTCCTTGATGAAATGTTTTAGATGTATGCAATATGCATTCCACCATAATGTTTTATATGAATTTTCTTTAAAGTCATTCACCATTCCATGTTAGTATATTAGCTTCTACTATAAAATTTACACTTAATGAGAATCAGAGGACACCCTTTATTTTGTTTTATTTTTTCCTCTGGGTTTGACGATTATTATTATGAATGACTTTTGTGGAAAATCATGTATTTTTGGATATTTCCAATGGAATTTAATATTTTATTACATTTCAATTTATAATGTAAATTTTTTTTTGTATGTGGTTCTCCGTAACAAATAAACTACTAGGTCCTTCAAGATATGACTTTTTTGTTTTTTATTCAAATTTAATTAAATATGTAACTAAATTCTCTAATATAGGTTTAGGGTCATTACAGTTGGTATCAAATAATATTTATTATAAAACATAGAAACATGATTTAGAAAATAGTTATTAGGGAACATAACACTAAGATAGACATTGAGGAAAAGAATAGACAAAAATACAAGAATTTTGGTGAGGTAGATATTGTGTGGATATTCCTATAAATATATATATTTATAGATTATAGAAGTTGAAATGTTTTTGGAACATATGTACCTAGTGGTACTAACACTGACAATGTACCGTAGGACCTATTCCGGGTAACCTAGTACACAACAACATGCCATAATGTACCCCTCGTTTGACACAATTGGAGGAAATTCATTGGATAGTTCTCATTTTATATTCAACCAATTATGAAGTATTTATTATTAAATATGTCTCCAATGATATAAATATTATGACTATGATATTAGTTACACATATATTTCACTATTTATGTTATGTATTTATTTTGTTTTGGGATTATAAATTATGTTACACAATGTTATTTTCTAATACAGTGCCTTCGATATTTTAGGAATTATACCTATAAGAAGGAATGTGATCCACATCAATTCACATAATCCAAATATTAATTATTATTGTTTTTTTAATATGTATAATCATGTCATTCGATAGGAAGTAGTTTCTCAAATGATCTCAACATATAAGGAGATAATATGATGTTATAACAAGAAAAATAAATTTCTTTGAATGGATTATGGATTCAGAGGGAAGCTTGAGAATAATAGTACATCAATGAAAAATATGGATAATGGAGTTATGAGAAAAATGTATTTTCACAATTGTGATAAATCTTTAAGGATGTACCATATTACAATTATAAATGTAATGAGAGTTTTTGATAATTATGGAGATAAAGGCTACCATACTTGTGATTATAAGGGTCTGAATTTTTTTTCCAATTTTCAATTATCCAACTACATGGATGTGGGAGACCATGGAAATCATGGTCTTATACCCCGAATGAATATACCCCAAAATTGGATATTGGACCATGGTCAAGCTTATGATATAACCACAAATGAAGAGGGGTTATTAATATTCATGTGTTTGGTTTCATCAATTAGGTTATTTGTGTAAACTATAAATAAATTTTTGTATATAAGAATCATGAGATATATAATTATTATAATGAAGTACTTTTTCTTTATGAAATTAAAAGTAACAGATGAATAACATTATCCATAAAAAGAAGGGATTCAGTTTTTAGTGGATCTTTTTTTTAAACACGTGGCTTGTGAATGATCACCCTCATTATTTGATTGATATTGAGTTGATAATAAATACATGTTAATGGGCGATATTGGTAACCAAAAATGTGTGTATTGATTTTATAGTTTAATGAACATGTTAAACGACATTGTATTTTACTCCTAAAATAGATCATGTTACAAATGGATTAAATTATGTTATATAATTAAAATATTTAATACGTGATAATAAGAGATAAATTTCTTGGAAAATCCAATGGTAAGAAGATTTTGGAAATTAAGTGACCCTCCTTATAATTTTGGGTTCACTGAATGTTGAAAAACATGGTTTATATGAGCCTTAATATTAACTACTAGTTTAATGGATCATGTTAATATTTTTAAATGATAGTTCTTTGATAACATATGATAACCTTGTTTGTTTCAGTACACATTATAATATTAAAGGAATTAATTAAGGAACATATAATTCATTAAAAGTTATTTATGTGGGATAAAATCTTATTTAATAATCATTTCATTGTTTAAGAGATTATATGAAATTGATAAAAGAAGAAAAAAATTATAATATTACAGTTATTACATGGAAAGTAATCATGTATTTATATTTTCTCATTTGATTATCTGAATATTTGCAGAATCCATCCACTCTATGAAATATATTTTGGAACAAAAATGTTAACCATTTAATTTTATTTCTAATACATCAATGATATTTTGTCCAATAAAAAATTTACCGATATGTTATGAATGTATTTATAATGATCTTGTTTTTTATCACTCTCCATCAAAACATTATGGTCAAAATATTCTTCAATGTCCATATTTTCACTTTTCTCTAATGATATCATTTTCAAATTCCTAGTTATTTGTGATCTGTACTATTCCTTTTCCCTCTTATCAATAGGATATTTTATTGTCCCTATTTCTAATGTGGTTTTCCCACATTGGAATTTTGGCATAATAACCATCGGTTTTTTAAATTAAAATAAAAAATTTATTAGGTCAACTTTGTTGAAGAAGGTTATAATGTAAAACCCCACGATTATAGGTTATGTCTCTTATTAAATTTAAATTCGTCAACATAATATGAATAACACAACGACAACATTAAACAAACATTGATATACAATTAACTATCATTTATTTAAGACAACTATTATAACAAATTAATTTTATTAGTTTGAATGAATATTATTAACCAAATTATAAAATTTTAATATTATATATTAAATCTAATGTTTTTTCATTCATTTAATATTATTTTATAGGAATGAATCCAATTTTATGCATTAATGGAAAATAGTTTTATATATTCAATTTTAAATACTTTTAATGAAAAACATGCATCAAATATAAATTTTTACACTTATATAAATTATATTTGACAAAAAACCATTTTTTTCAATGTTTAATGTCAATATTTTCTTTTTAAATTTTTCTCTTTTTTTGATAAATTTCATTTTTTATAAATAGTTATGTGATTGTTGGAATAGTAAGGTGACCTTTATGAATAGTTATATGAGAAATATAAATTTAAATACACCTAGAGAAGTATAAATTAAATTTATACGTCTTATAATTGGTAATATGATATAATTATATCATAGAATTATTATTTAAATGTTTTAGAAAAAATTAATTAAGTATTAATATTTTAATAAAACATAAATGTCAATTTTCAATTTATAAATAATATAATGATTTAAAATTAAATAAATTTTCATAAAATGTATTAAAATATTAATATTGTTTTTCTTATTATTAAAAAATAATTTTATGAGGCCTTAATTAATATTTGAATTTGTCAAAATATCAGATATAATATTAAAATATGGTATCTTTTTTATAAATTATGATTTTCATTAAATAATAAATTTATTATATTTAAAAAATTATTTTCATAAAATGGATTTCATTTTTTAATTATGCACGTAAAAAACAGTTTATCATGATTTTTTGGGATTTTTCTAAACTAAATGAATTCTTAGTGAATAGTCAAATACGTTAATTGATGATATAAATTCATTATCAAATAAATACACTTTTTCATCAGTATTGATTGATTTATTCTTTATAATCTAGAAAAAAATTAATTATTTTAATTTATTTTGTCATAATTCTCAAACTATTCATAATCTTGATCCAAAAATAATAATCATATGAATAAAATATTAAAAAAGCACCCCCTTCTCAACTGTAAATACCACCACTCCCCACCTCTTCTCCTCACAATGTAATATATTTTAGAATTAACCATTTTCTTCCAAATAAAGTTCCAAATACTCTAACCTATGTATAAGACCCATTTGTCTCATCAAAAGTCTAAAAAATTTCTTTAAGGTTGTTCTCAAAGGAGAGAATTCAACAGGTAAAATACTCTTCCTTTTCTTATTAATTTAGTTTCATGTTAATTTATTTTCTAATTAAATCCACAACTCCCATAATAAAAATCTAATGATAACTTCATTACCATAAATATATGATAATTTTATTACTCTAATTGAGTAGCACATCATCCAAACCTTCCATTACCCATAATTTTAAAAAAAAGGAATCGTTATTTGTGAGGTTTTGTTTTATCTCCTTCTAAGAAGACAAATTTCTATTTTACATCACCACCGTCAAGAATGGTCATGAAATTATTTTAATGGATGAGAAATAATTGAAATTTTTTATTATAACCCTTTATTATTTTGTTATGTAACATATGTACATAATAAAAAATGATAAAATAAAACGACTTCATTGTTATAAAAAAAAGACGTGATAATCTAAATGAATACAAAAAATGTCTTATCTAATAATTCATACTCATATAATATAAACAATTAAAATATACAACCATTAATATATAGTTATGTCCATCAGTAAAACAAAATTACAAATATAGAAAATTATAACCATTATATATATTCTTCATTACTTATAAATAAGCACACCGATCACGGAAACCAAATAAATGAATTCAATAAAATGAAGAATTTAAACCTTTCAACTAATCTAAAAGGCACTAAATTCACATAATAAAAATATATAAAAAAATTTAAACGTTTTACTTAATTAACTAATGGATTCAATTTGACTTTTCAGGCTTTTAAGTACATTTTAATATAGCATTCAGACATAATGTATGGGTTTTCTGATCTCATGATTATTTATGTGAGATATTCCTCATTATATACTATTTATTTTGTGTGGGGTATGTATAAATCCCATTTATATATCATATCATGAATATATTTTTATTTATTTTATTAAATTTATTATGTGATGATCATTAATTTCATTGGGAATATGGTTTTATTTATTACCAAGTGGTAAGGTTTTCATCCCAACCCTCTATTTTCATTTGGGTTATGATTTATACACCTATACACCTATACCCCTATGTGAATGTTCATTATTTTAATATAATTATTTTAAATTATTTGCGTAAAATATAAAATAGTTTTTCAAGATCTTTCCATCTTTTATTTATGGTGAAATATATGTTTTACAGGGCTCTCTTCTCTTTTCTCCCTGATAATAATGCTTGATTCATGGGAACATCCCAATTTCATAACTATTTTCAATTTCTTCCCATAATATTTTTTAAGATACTAATTTTTTATAAAATCATTAATTTTATCATTAAAAAATTCCTTATTCATTTCAGTTTTTCTAAAAAAAATTATCCCTTTTCTATTCTAAATTCAGATTGATATTTTCCCTAAACCACATTAAAGAGGGCCATTTAAAATGTTTCTTAGACAATCATTTTATATGTGTTCACGTCATTTGGATAAAATTTATTTATAAAATATAATTTCATTTTATTTACCTTTTATGTTTTGTTATATATATGTTTATTATCAGACTTTATCATAAATACAACTAGTTTTCTGAAATAAAACGTATTTCCTAATTAATGAAGGGGTTTTCTCGTCTCACTTTTACTTATGTGAGATATGTGAATTGTTCACAATTAATTCCTTGAATATGGTCTATTTATTAATGTTTTATATATCAAAGCATGTTTACTCATATTTATATGATATTATATATATCATTTAATGTTATTACTTTACAGGGATTAAGATTTAAATATTTCAAATTGGTATGGGAAAATATAGAATGTTTAAAATTTATTTTCCTCTAGTATTTATCATTGATTGTATTAAATTATTTTCATATATGATTATTAAAAAAATATTTCAATGTGGTATTGGATAATTTTATTTAATTATAAATTTTTATTATACATATGAGGATTGCATTGGACATAGTTATTGACTGGCATGGCATGCTATAACCCCTGAATGATTCAATAGGTCTTATTAGACAAAATTAATATGGGTTTTGCTGATCCCTTAACCATATATTTTCAGATGTATTTACCAAGTCCTCGATGGAATGTTTTATTTTTCCAGTATATGAATTCCCACGTTATGGTATTGGTAATTGATGAATCATGTGATTATTCAACTAGTAGAATATCAATATTTATGTTTCCATCTCAAGTGAATATATTTATAGAATTATTTATTTAGGTGTTAGTAATACCATATTATGCTCATATTTTGGTTTAAAATTTATATATTTTAAGTTATTCATCATTCCTATTTATATATAATTGTTTTGTGGTAGTATTTACCCTTAGTGAGAATTATATCGCACCCCTTGTTATGTTTTATTTTTCTCCAGGATGCGAAAGAAGAATATAATAAAAGAAAGTTATGGATATTCATGGAGTTATGGATATTTCCCATGGAATTTATATATTGTATTTCATTTCATGATTTAATGTAAGACTAAGGTTTTATATGGGTTTCCTAAAGACCTGAACTATTTTATCCTTCAAGATGTGACATCCTTGTTTATTATTCCTATTTAATGAAAAAAGGCATCACTCTGAGAAAATGGGGTTATGGGCTTTAAACATATCACAAAAAATTATCTACCATTTTCTTCACCTATTTTTATTCATGATATAATCCTATAATTTAATCAGTTTATACCCCATTGGTACTTATGATAATTAAAAATATTTTTTTAGGAAAACATGACATTATTTCTCTCCTCGGTCTCAAATATATTGTATTCGAAAAAAAATGATTTATAAAAAATTTCAAAAATTGTTTTTAAGTAAATATTTATACTAATTTTAAATTAAATTGGGCATTAATTGTTTTTTTCTATTTTTCAACTTTTAATGATGTGTTTTAAAATAATTATTTATAATTTCTCATGGTTATATTCATGTAAAATTGTTTTTGAAAATGTAATATCATTTAAAAATTATTTAAAAAAGAGGAAATGTTATTTTCCAATTGAAATATTTTAAATTATTTTTAAAGCTTACATTATACATTTTCAATGTGGTTTCCAAATAAATTTTTTTGGATAGTATTATATGTTTAAAAATTGTATTTTTAATGAGTTGTTATTTGTATTATAAAATTCCCCAAGTGATCTTCTGATAACCTACTTTATCTATGATGATATCATTTGATATAATTTATAATTTCATATGGATATAGTGAAAGTAAAACATTTTTATTTTTTATTTTAACGGTTTTTTTAATATGAATAATTCTTTAAGCAAAATTATCCTCTACTTGTAGAAAAATGATAAAACAATTATGAAAAATACTTT
This sequence comes from Viscum album, assembly GCA_963277665.1. NCBI lineage: Eukaryota > Viridiplantae > Streptophyta > Magnoliopsida > Santalales > Viscaceae > Viscum > Viscum album. Next base: position 492,415,699 of record OY728122.1, read on the forward strand.
ATTTAACAGGTTATTCAATGATGAGTTGATTATTAATTTTTACTATTTTCCATACTTTATTATTTGATGAAATTTTTATTGTACCCATTTAATTTCATGTGTTATAATATTATATTTATAAAAACCATCCCTTTTTTTATGGTTCATGATATAAATAATTTTTTTCGTTTGGTAGATGTATATTTGATTTCAATTTGTGACAGGTGGACCAATATCACCTTCCAATTCATTGGGTAATGAAAAATGTTCAATGATCTAAATGTGAGTCTAGGTTGTCATCCCATACATACAAAAATATGGTATAAAAGTGGTCATCCTAAGACTTCACATGAGGGTACATGAGAGGGCATCACAATATCACAATAATAGGATATATAGGAGGCCATACTATACTTAAAATAAGATGTTACATATAAGTTCATCTTATTTTAAGTAAGTAGAAGGGTGATTATATGAACACTAACATTTTATTAATTTCTTGGTTTTATCATTAATATAATATCTTCTATTATTATGTGTATTACACAAATTTATTGTCTTTTTCCATTATTATGATCTCATAGATCATGCTATTTGGTTTTCATATGATTTATGTCTTATAAACTACTAATATTTATTACATGATTAAAGATTATTATAGTCGATATAGAGGGTATGATTTTATGTTTTATTCTAATTTTTATATACGCTTAAGAAAATTTTATTCTTACATATATATCTTGTTACCCTTATTGAGAATCTGAGCTCTCTATTTATTATCTTTAATTCCCCTATTTTATGATGAAATTTTATATGTTGGAGTACTAACGGGGAATATTTTATGGGAGATATTGAAAATAATTCACACAGATTATAAAAATGTGTTCCATGATTTAAAAGGCACTAAAATATTATGGTTAATTAGTATGTGTTTGTATAATTTAATTTATATTTATCAAAAAGGATGAAATAACTATGCTGGAGAAGCATGTGGTCTCTATAGTTGTTATAAAATGAAATACATTGTTTAAAATTGGGAAATTGGATGAGGAAGAATTATTAAGATCTCTAGGGTTAATTTTATGTATATGTCTAGGTATTATTCTCATGATAAGTGCAACTATGTCTCAATGTTGGAAAAGATTCCCTGTAAATTTTCTAAATGATTGATATAGTGATATACATGAAATTAAATACATATTTGGATATGAAAAGTAGGAGTTACTCTTAGACATATATATATATATATTAAACATCATTAAAAAAACATTATTCAGCTAGAGTTGATCTAGAACTGATGTATGACAATTAGCCTTACTGAAAACCTATTTTGACACTCTCGAGGGATATACATTGGAAATTTATAGGAACCATACAAATCATAATAAATTATTTATATTGAAGATAAATATGAATAAGTGAGGATAAACCTTTGGTGTTATAGTTTAAAGATATGTTCTAATCATTTAGACGCACATTAAATTATTTTTTCATAATTATGTGGTTACCCATAATTATTTTTGTTGATAAAATTATGTTTTTTGATTGATTCTATGGATGGAACATATAATAACCATGTTTATATCGACTACGATGAAAAATAAAATAATTTTCCTTATAAAAACAAACCATATAGTTGTTGGAATGGAAAATCATTATGACTATATCAAAAAACATTCTCAAACTATAGATCATTTTGAGCATCCAAATTAAAAAAAGGAAGAAATGATTTCATGTCTTGTCCTCATGAGGCATTGTCCGCCAGATTTTTCTTTTTATTATGAAAAAATAGTTTTTAAGAATAGGATCAATACAAATGACAATATATTTTTCAATATTCTGTGTTCATAGCATGAAAAATCCATTTTTTAATCATTTGGATGGATATGAAGATTAGTGTTGGGATCTAATTAATGCCAAGAGGGACCAAGAAGAAATTTATTTTATATTATATTAAGTGTTTATGGTGAAATTTTTATTATCAACTACAGTAATATTTTGTGAAAAAAAATATAGAGATTTAATTTCATGATCTCAATCAAAATATTGATGACTCTATTATTAACTTTGAATCTAATATTATAAGAATGGAAAGGTATGATTCTAGTTTAATCATAAGCCATATAATGAAAATATATTGATTCTTTTATGGAATAAATTGATGTCTTCGAAAGGGCTTGTCAATAAGATTAATTACTGGATATGGTGAAGTTTTTCTATGTGAACTAAATATAGAAATAGAAATTGGATATTCGTATTGATATGATAGTTTATATGTGAATGTAAAGACTGGTTCTCATGAAATATAAAATGGTGAAAATAACATATAGGCATGTGGATGTGAGAAATGTGGGATGAATCATTGAGGTGAATACCAGAAAGGGGTGATAGGGTGTTACAAGTGGAGAAAGGAAGGCAATTAAGACGATGAATTTGTACGTGATATGAACGAGTTAAAAAATAATTCGAATGATCACAAAACACTATAAGATACACATCCTAAACTTCATTATCTTAAATGAAAGGATTTTTGGAAATATTCTAACAATTTCCCCAATCCAAATACTGTTATGGATGATAAGACAAAAGAGACATAGATGTAAATTGTAAAAGATAAATCTTATTCTATCATAGCGTATGAAATGAACTATGATAATTAGGTAATACTTATTCTCCTATAAATAAATGGTAATTTAATATTTTATTTGTTATGTATAATCCCAATTAATATATTATTATTTAGTATTTAGTGAAATTCCATTTGATTATCTACTTGGATAATAGAATAATGGAATATAATATTTTATTGGTATAAGGATAAACCCTTGCCTCAAATGAAAATTTTAATGTATGAGGTAAGAGCGATTATAAGTATTTTTGAATCATGTATGTATTCAATATAGTTTTATGGTTATAGAAGTTTTTATAATGTTCCAAGAAAATTCATCTTAATGTATTCACATGTTTCATATTTAGATATCAATATCTATATTTTTATATTTTGGGGATTAATGTTAAGTTTATTTTAAGAAACCTAAAAGCATTATTTATAAATTATGTCTGTTGAAAGGAATATAATGATTAAAATTTATGAAACATTTTATGTGGAATTTTTTTGTTTTAGAGATTAATATATTACTTCACTATATTAATATTTTTTATATCGGATTAATTTTTCTAAGATTTCTTTTGTTTTTTATTGCTAATGATAAATATAAAAAATTATAATATTATTTATGTTTCTATGGATCCATTTGTTCTTTAGATACAAAAATTAACCAATAATTCTTAGAGTAAGAGATTAAGTGAAAATTGATCATGAAAAAAATGGATGGAGTACATTGTGCTGATGAAATGTAATAAAATAAATTATATATACCTTCTAATGAAAATTATTCAACATTAAGAAAAGGGACATGAAATAAAAAATTTAATCTTATCATAATTTAGATGAAATCAATTTTGATTTTCAAGCCTCATTTGTTTACATAATTTTTATCATTAACATTATCATTATGATGTTATTTATCACTATCTATTAATATTTTGGTTTTATTTATCTCTTTAATGTTTGTGGTTTCCCATGTAACCTCAGTTCTACTATATGGAAACCTAGCAAAGAGTTATGTTTTGTCACCATTATTTTTTATACTATAGTTTTTTATTGTATGTTTTTATTCAACATTTTTACAGTGTAGTTTATATGATTTTATCTTTCATTGTAGTAAATCATCGATGGACCAGAAGAATTTTGGGAGGGGAATTAATTTTAAGGTTGTAGAATATTAATTAAGATGTTTTTTAATATTTTTTAGAATAAATTAATTTTTTTACAGTGTTTATTACATGCTACACATCATCATGTAATTATATTTTATCAAATATGAAATAATAAAATGGAAATAAGGTTTAGGGGGTCTAAAATAATAGAGGAAAATAGATTCCCTTTGAATTAATTTTACCCCTTCTAGCTTGATGTGGGTGACATTGAGAATGAAAGTGACATTAGAACTAGGGATTTCTAGGGAGCAGAGATGATCAACAAAATTGTTCCCCTCTCTCCATGTGTGGGAGACATGAATATTTCTGTTGATAATTAGTTTACATTTCCTAATGATGTAGGTAACTGACCATGGAATGGAGACTCTTCCCAAAATGTTATGAATAATTTATAAAAAAAAGTGTGTAAATCATGAGATTCACATAACATTGATATTATCTTGTGTAATAGTAAACACTTTTATGGATTGTTTCACAGATAACTCAATGTTCCTATTGTAACATGGGTAATAAAAAAGATTTAGTTTTATAAAACTATTATATATTATTAATTTTATTAATAATATGGAAAGTTTCAACTATCCATTAGAATAGAATCTATGAAAATTATTAACAAAATTGGTAAAATATGGGTTTTAGATGATTAAATTATTCTTTAGTGGCCAAATAATTATAAATGAAAATTAAACCCATTTAATGATAAAATTAAATATTTTTCAAAAAAAATTATTATGCGCAAAAATGGGTTTTATACAAAAAATCAACCAATTCAGTTTATGTTAATGAATTTAATGAAATTATTATTTTATTTATTCAATAATTTCTGTTCATCATATATGTTTTATAGAAAAGTGATAAGAATAAATCCAATTGCATCTATGGAAACTATATTTTAATAAAAAATGTTTTTCACCTATTTATTGCTCCGTTATTTCAAATATAATATTTTACACTTGTATTAAATATTATTTTAAAAAATTATTCTTTGTAATTATGAATATCAAAATTATCATTGGTTGATTTTCTGGTAATATTCTGAGAAGTTTCATTTTATGATTAATATTGATAAATAATGAATTTTAATTAAAAAACGCATTTCAATAAAAAAAATTATAATGAAAAACTATATTTTAAATTGTATTTAAATTTAAAATATATATATATGAATTATATTAATCCAATTTTGTACATTTAAATAAATATATATTTTAATTGAATATATAATCATTGTAAAAGTTTGAACTTTTACGCTTCAAAAACACATTTTCTCTACGCATATGTGGGATCAATGGTAAATTAATTCCATCCACTCATGTGCTTTGAATATGAAAAAATATAATAAATTATTATAGAAGATATAATTTATAATTTATAATAATGCCAAATTAATTTTTTATGTATTTTATTTGTGAATAAAATTAAAATTAATCATGATGATTAAGAGATAAATAAGTTTACAAAGGGGATAAAATATATGATTAATGTGAAAATGACCTAGAAACTTGTTAGAAACCAATTGGATGTCCATATTTCTTATATTACCAATAATTTCTATTTTTTTACATTATATGATACAAATAATATGAAATTAATGTAACTAAAATTATCTCTTTAAAAAAATTCCTATTTAACATTCACCACCCTTAAAAAGGCCACCCTTATATCCCTCACATCACACATTCAAAACCAACTGGTTAAAAAATAACTAACTAAATCCATCCTATAATTACATTTTATGGTCCTATAATTTTATTATTGGGCTTAAATCTTTCAAAGGAAAGAGTTTGAGGAAAACCAAAAGGAGATACCCAAAGAAGAGGAATCATTTATAAACATCAGATTCTATTTTATTTCTTACTCAAATACCTTTATTTTGTTGTCATATAATAATAATACAATAAATTAAGAATAATAATTACACTATGATATTTTTATAATATGGTTTCTACCTAAAATAAGACACACTTCTTTCAAATTGGTTATGAAATCATCATTCATGTCTACAGAGGACTACCACATCATGAATCCATGTTAGTTTTTTTTCTATTACAACCATTCAAGGATGGGAATAATAATGTAAAAATTGTTTATATTTTATATTCATGATAATTATGTTATTATTATGATTCATGAATTTCTATATCACACATACCCTTAGGATTTATTTTTTAGGGAATATGATAACATCACTTCTGTGTATGAGGGTCTATCGCCTCAGGTGCAATATGATTTGTTCAGGCGTTATATCGTTGGTATTAAGGATGGTATTAATAAACAACGTGACATTATGACATAAAATATATCATGTATTTATAAAATCTCATATTTTTTTTCATTTTTCAATCTGACAAGAAAATAAATTCAACGTTCATGCATACGTATGACCTTCTATATAATTTAACAGTTTTCGTTATTTCCAATATCGATATTTAATATATTATTATAAATTGATATATAATGAATATAAATGGTATTTATAAAATTATAGAATTAAAAATATTATTTAAAAATTATTAAATTAATTGCATAAGAAATATCACAGATTAGATCATATATGAAAAATAAAGGAGTTATTAACCAAAACGTATGTTTCACATAGAAATGATAATAAATGTGTAATAAAAGGTCATAAGTAATAAAATATGGTATAATATAAATTAATAAGGTTATATATTATATTAATAATAATTATATATTTGTTATAAAATATTACTTAATGTGTATAATGTATGTCCTGGTTTATGGTACGGTATTAATGTACCACATATTAATTTTGTGAGATAAAAGATATTTTCATGAAAAACTTCTTCAATATTGTGTATATACATCCAATTAATGTACATTATGACTATAATACTTTTTATTCTTGGTATTTACACATCCATATAAGGATCTCTCTTAAATGGGATCCATTTTCTGATGAATCTAATATGGTAAGGGATTGTTTTCTCAATTTCCCTCCATTTAAACTGATAATACATTTTGAACCTATACTATTCTTTGATGTTAATATATTACCTCATTGTAATGTTGTATAATGAATATGATTAATTTAATAATATTTTATTCTATATGTTATTTAATTCTCTCAATGGTGTTGTGATTAAATATTACCAATGTTGTAAGAGTTTATTGCAAAAATCTACTCGTTTATTGAGATTCTTTATGATTATACATCAATTGAGGGAATATTTTTATCTATATCTCATGAAATCTAATCAATTTTCATATCAACTTTTTATTAATGATATCTTTATTTAATTTTACCAATTTACCCATAATTCTTAAATTATATAATTAAAAATTGTTTTTTTAAAGAATATAAAATTGTTTCCCTCTTCTATCAGAATTTTGTATTATTCCATAATCTTTTTTATGATAATGTTTTAATTTTCTATTAAATTATATTTTCAGTTGTTTTTAAATGAAATATTAGTTTAAATATAATACATTTTAATAAATGGTTAACATTATTTTTTAGTCTTTTTATGTTAGTTTTGAGGGTTATTTTCAATAAAAAGTGGTTTTGAAATATTTTATGATTTAAAAATAAATTTCCAACATAGAAAGGTTATTTTACTCATTAAATGATAATTTTGTTATATAATAAATATTTTTTTTTAAAAAAATTATCTTTTAAAACATGATTCAAAATATTTATTAGGTTTTAAAAAAAGTCTTTGGAAATCATATTTTTCGTATGAAATTCTGCAATTGATCTTTAAAAATACATTTCTATACAAGATGAAATACATTGATATATTTGTTTATTTAATGTATATATGATCCTTGGACACCATGTTTTTATTTTTTATGGTTTATTTTTAATAATAAATATTTAAAGAAACTATTTCTCTTTAATGGATTATGCCACGATAAATAAGATTTAAAACCCTATTATTTTTGTGGGACATTCTATAAGTAAATTATAATGAAGACTATATTTTTCTCATATGTTATTTTGTTATGAATGTTTTATGATACCAATTTCATTTAAATTGTTATCATATTATTTTTTTGAAACCCAAATATTTTTTTTCCATGATATAATGAATACTTTATTAAGTGTAGAACTTGTATATATGATTTCATTATGTGATTTGCAGGGCCTTTATCTCCCTCCAATTAATTGGGAAATGATATATTTTCTATGAGATAAATGGCTAATAGCTTGGACCTCCCAATCATGCAATAAAATGGTAAATGGGATTTCATCCCATCAGCACAACAAGAGGCATCACATTAGGTGATCCCAAGTCTGGAAAAAGAGGGTACATGAGAGGTCATCCTAAGCCCGAAACAAGATAGTACATGGGAGGTAGTACCATTCCTAATTAAGGTACACATGTGATTATAACTATTCAAACATGTTAATAACTCATTGGAGTTAATCCTAGACATATTATCATTAATTATTATGTGTGTGCATACATTCCATGACTTATTCGACTTTTCTCATTATTGTAGATCATTTTCTTTAATTTCTAAGGATCCATACCTTATGAAAGAAAAATAAATATTCTTTGATCTATGATCATGATCTTTGATATGAAATGTATGAATTTAAAATACTATTCCCATTTCCCCATACCCTTATTCTATTGTTATTCTTACATATATACTTTATCCACCTATACAGAGCATCTGAGATTACAATTTCATGAGTTTCCCTACCATTGGTTATGATGATTAGTTTTAAGTATGAGTAATAATTGGGAACTTGTTTTTGGGTTATTTTGGAGTTCCTTCTAAAAATATGAATAATTTTTTCTAATATTTCAATGGAAATAAACTATTTAGTCCCCAGACATGTGTTGGTATATTTTAATAATAATTCATCTAAAAATATGTAATATACATGTATGAGGGGCCAAGGAATTATATAGTCTTAAACAAAACTTAACAACCTCCATCATTGATAGGTCTACTAATTTTCCTTCAATATATATTATATGAACCTATAATGAACACATATGTATCCAAAATTCTGAATTTTTAAATTTTCCATATTGTTTATCATTCTATAGGGACTTTAGTACAATTTTATAAGTAGTATTCATGATATTAATTCATCTTAGAATAAATAAGAATAAAATATATGAAGACTACAAGAAATAATCAATATAATATCTAAATACTCTATTTGTTGAATCCATGATGATAGTTTAGAAATTAGTAGGACCGAATTGAATCAATATATATTCATATTTATATACATTTTATATAAGTCTATATTGGGCGAATCTTCAATATTGACCCTAAATTGATGACTTCAAAAACAATGATCTATCTTGGAAATTTATTGATCATTGTGAAGTTGATCAAAAAAGTCATAAATATATGATATATGATACTTATTATTGTTCTTGATTTTAATCAGAGTCTAATAATCAGGGTAGATTCACATTGATCCATTTTTCATTTCATCAATATAAATAGGTGAACTAAAAGTTTACACACTTGAAAAATTAAATCCCTATTCAATTTTATACAAGTGTTTCATTTTATATTCAATAAACTCTACTGGGGCCATTCCAAAAATATTTTTTGAAATTGGCGTGAATCTATGACTGAGTTTTTTTGATAACACAACAATATGTTTTTTTGGAAGGTTGTTCATCTATTCTAGAAATTCATCAATAAAATCCAACACATTTCATGTATCCCCAATATCGAGTTTTTGGCCAACCATTTGAGATAAATTCACCTCATTAATAGGAATAAAATACCATATAATTAATAACATTTTAATATATAGTTTATATTTATCATCAAACTGACAAAATATCATTGGTTGGTTTTTCATATCCAACATGACTTCCCTTCTATTGAAATTGAAATATGATTTATAGAGATAAATCTAATATATTTATAGGATAACATAAAATTCAACCTTAGGAAGAATGATACGACTTATAGGAATCACGTTTCTATAAACATAATATAGAAATTTATCCTATATATATGATTAAATAATCAATAATGTAGTGTTTTATCATATAATTAAACATCTAATCTTCTTGGTTGAATATTGAAACAGTTAAAAATTTCATTAGAACTAAATTAATCTATTTATCTATAGTCAAATAAAGCATTATAAATTATATAGTGGATGATATTTTTATCTCTTTCGACATCATTATATTACCCTTTTCATGAATAATAATCACATTTGATTCACCATTTTCATTAGAGTTAAGATGTTTCATCATCGGTCATCATCAATAATCATTAAATTTTAGAACATGTTAGCCTAATGCCAATTATACATATATTTGAAACACACAAGTGTTGTTTGTGAGTTATATAAATATTTTTCAAAATTTTCTTCATTATATAACATGTTCCCACCACAATAGTATTTTAGTTCATGATTAACCTCACTTCAACAGATAAAACGTTTTCTAGTCCCAATAATAATATTTCCCCCATAATTCTTCCCACGCACTGATAAAAAAGGAATTATCATATTCTTCTATCCAATTTTTTATATTTTCTGTTGAATTACATTTCATACATCTTATCATGACGATGGTATTGATAAGAAACTAAAACCTCCATTTTTATGATTGATTGGAAATCAACCAATCTATTCATAGCTACAAATGTATATAATGGATACCTCACTTCGGTGACTCGGATTTGTGCCTTTTAAGAATTTACTAACCTTAATTTTATGTTAGGCAATAATATGAGATGTTTACCTTTCAAGTCATCATAAATAATCCACAAAAGTACTAATATATTCAACATCATTATTGTTTATCTCAAAGAACTCCTTCTAGAAATTCATATGAATAATATGATTTATGTAATTATTGAATAAATTTTTTTAACCACACAACAATCCCTAAATACAATTTATTCATCTTACCTTGTATTTTTAATTTGATTCACCATTGGTTAGATTCACCATCTAAATTATAAATTGTCAAAATGGGTTATTTCAACTTTGAACAAATTATTAATGGAAAATATATTATCAGATGTACTGATCCGATTTCTATAAACTAATAGATCATCATATACAATGAATGAAGGTACACATTGACTTGTGAAGGACTCTACATAACATTTTTACCACATTTTATAAATTATAATTTCAGAATGAATGATGGATTGAAATAATTTTGTGGTAACATCTAATAAACTTTCTTATTCCAACTCCAAATTATTTCCTACATATGAATATAATCATTTCACTATCTAAAAAACTAAGTATTAACTTGGTTCCCTTGTTGTTTACCCATTTAATAGAATTAAAAAATTTAGTTTTATAAATAATAATCATAGTGAGTATCCACATTAAAAAAATTATCGAATGTCTATGCGAGGAAACCCACTTTTTAATCTATCAAACGTTAGGTGTAATTCTAGATTAATCATAGTAATAATCTATTTAAATTTATGTGGATAGTGTATTAAGTGATTATAATATTTTAATAATAGCCATCATGTGTGCATAAAGTCTAATTATCTTACTCCTGGAGATAATTGTGTGATGAATAATAATCTCTTTTGGAGTTATTACCCCTAAGTACCTTTGTTTACGTTCCACATCTACTTAAAATAACCAGACAGATAAGTAATTTCTATTTTCCTACTTGATCAATCCTTTACAAAAATTCCTATACATTATCCCATAATTTGAATCATCCTTATACATATATATAGACATTTACTTAGGGATGTCACAAATTTTTCATCATTCTAGTTTCCAGATGTTAACTACAAATATCCATAAGGAATAATTATAGTGTACCAAGATTTTCATACATATATATTTCATCATTTTTATGAATATTCATTTCATTAAACAAACAAACAAACATGGATCATAAATTTATAGTGTCTTTAGAAACATGGAATCATAAAAAAAAACTTGTTCATATGTGAACTACATCATATTCCACTTATTTATTACTATCTTTCACCCCTATTACATCACACATAAATAATTTCATCAAATTTTAGGGATGTAAAACGTGATAATGGGTGGGAATATATTCTTAGTAAGGGTTATCATTTTAGATATATAATAATAACATGATCATAAGGGTATTATAACATGATTATAACATTTTAAAAATATTACCTATTTATCAATGATCATAATCTTGTGTCACAACATAAATATTAGATGTTCGTAAGACATGAATCCTAAGGAAATCAATGAACATTATCCATAAAAGAATGAAATTCTCAGAAAACATTGATTTTTTGTAAAAAAATAACAATATGATATCATTTTCATAGTATTCAATTATCATTACCTTTGGTGACATTTTGGAAGGGGTTGACTCCCTAAATTATCATAGTAGTAATCGTTCACTCCCAAGACCATAATACATGACAATGTTCCTTAACAAACAAGTTCCACTCCACATTTTGGACCTATATATCTCATGAGATATAAGTCATTACTAATTTAATTGAAGAATGATATAGGTACTACATATTACAAAATTAAAACAATAAGTATATTTTAAACAATATCTAAAAAAATCATCAAATCTTAAACCATTAAATGGATTGGGGTTCATAATAATTTCATCATATCATAACATATGGTAATGAGATAGGATTAATAATCATTTTATTATTTCTTCATAAAATAACCCATGAAAATATATAGTTTTCATAAGAATATCCATAAGGTATAACCCATGGAAGAGAAAAATGTTTCATGATCATTATTCAATAATAATAATAAATAATTCATAGAATGATTAAAAAAATTTATCTGTGGTTTATATACCCAATGAATATTATGTATCATTAAATTATTTCCTTTGAGAAGGAAAATTATTTTAAAACAAATTCACTTGGAACATTCCTTGAGAAGAAAAGTATTTCCACATTTTAAAACACTTTTTAAAGAAGAATATGTTTTCTTGGAAAAATTATTTGAAAATTACATTGATGTATCATAAAAGAAGAATGAAATAAAATAATGTTAATGAGGTTGGGATATTTTTTTAAGAAATGGACAATAAAAGAATGATTCTATTAAAATTTTTAGTAAAAGAAATGGATAAATTTTACAGAAAATGATAAGAATATTACTTTTAATATAGTTTTTAAAAATTATATAATTGGTAAAAATATGACATATAAATAAATATAATTATTTTAATAACATTTTTCAAAATAATTTCAGAAAATATGGTTCAGGTAGGAAAATATATTTAGACAAAAGATAGATATAAAGATGAATTGTCTTAAAAATGTCATTTAGAACTCTTGAGTAACTAAAGAGAGAAAAAAGAATGAAAATATGTATTCTATTGAAATAATTACAGTGGAATAAAATAAATTATTCACTATAAATATTTACCATATTATTTCTTAATTAGAAGTTTAATAATGGGAAATCATGACAAACAATGAAATTGTAACATAAAACCCTTACAAAGTTACTAATATTGAATCATGATCCCCATAAAATTAATATGTTAATAGAAATAAATAATAACAAAAAAAATAAATATATTTTTAGATAATTATCTCTACATACATCCCATAATATAAAATATGTTTATCATAACAAATGTCTCAAATAATAAAAATTGAGACAAAACCCCCGTATATTATGTCTAAAATTCTTTCATACATGATAAAAAGAATAGTATAATAATTATTATTCTATTATAAATCTATTAATGAAACATATATATATATATATATATCATATGATATATTATTTAATTAAAACCGTATTTTGTCCTCTTATTAAAACTATCATGTTAATGTTGTGTTTTTAGAAATTGCTACTAAATTTTTCCTGTTTGTTTTGACTTGTTTCTTCTTATTATTAATTTGATCTTGTCTGAATAAAATAAAGAATATTAAAAATGAAATAATTCTCATATATATTCATTATATATATTTTTTATAATAATCCATTATATTTATAGATATAAAATTAAATACATCTTTCACAGATAAAGTTGTCTATATGCACAAAGGAATGTTTTTTACATTTTCTCAACAAATTTTATTTAATAAAATTATATAATTCATTCACATTATAGAATAATTTTTACATAATATATATTAGATATTCTAATTAAACCCATCCTTATTATCCTCCTTTTAAATCATGAATGAATCACATCGCTTCGCGAGGTGGTAGTCATCCATGCACATGAGAAACATTATAATATTCCCATAAAATGGAATGTATTGAGTTATATGAGATATAAAATTTTAATAAGTATTATAATATCATAAATATCATATATATATATATAAATTTAATCCATCAAAATATTGATTTATGAGACTTAGTGATTTAAAACAAATAACATCAGTTTGTGATGCGGTAGTCCTCTGTACAGATGCCTAAAATATATTTATCATTTATAATGGGAGTGATAAAGAATATAGGTAATTATTATAGATTAAAAGGTATTTTTATATTTCACATCCTAATATTATGATATAATAATTTTTTATTAACAATTTATTGCAGTTGTGGAAGATATAAAATAATAAACTCTATTAGTGGTCTTACGTCTTCTTCGAACAACGTTTTTTTGGTATTAACTAAATGTCCTCTTAAGATGTTTTTATTTGAAATTTATGGATTAAAATATTGGGGAGAGATAATTAAAGGTGTATTTTGGTTACTTATTCTATGAATAAATGATTTTTGGATTTGTGAATAATTGAGAAGTAATGGCCTATTATAAGATAGGAGAGTCGAACACTTGTAATATTTTGGGACAAAAATTATGGTTCTGATGTTTCTCACTTGTTAGAAGGATAAAAAATTAACCATTATAGATATTATAAGACATGAGGTCTAATTATTTCCATAAAATTCTGTCTTTATATGTTTGTGGTCGTTTTTAACCCTAATCTTTATAGTTTAACCCCCATTAATCTAATTATTTCCTTAACCAATAAGAATATTTCATTCCATAATTAATATTCATTATTATAATAAAATATAATGAAAATATTAGAAATACATATTATTATTATTCTGAATATTTAATACATTTTTTCATATTTCATTATGAGAAGAAGAATGAAATAATTTACAATTAATTCCCTTGATGCAATGTGATTGTGAATTTTGAAAAAGAAAACCCTTCAATTTATAAAGAATTTTATAATATAATAATAAAATATCAAAATGATTAAAATTAACTAAATTAGATTAAAATATATGCAAATGAAGTATTTCCAATTATGTACAAATTTTAAAAAAAAAATGTTATTATATAAATACATTTAATTAAATTGTAGATTTCAACATAAAACAAGTAATTTTCAATATGAATTGAAAAGTTATTAATTTATAAAAATACTACAAATTCAAACTAAGGTAATTTTGACTTGAATTTTTGAAAAATTATGTAATTTCTTGGACCCTCCTGGTCGATTACATTGTCAAATACAAATGTTTGAGATATTTTAGGGACCATTGGTGACTCATTAAAGAGTTTTCCAAATTTATGATTAAAGGAATGGTGAAACCGATGGGCATCAGTGGAACCAATCAACCATCAGTGGAACTCATGGGATTCGGTGGCACTTACTGACATCAGTTGCAATGATAGGAATATGTGGCCCTAATGGGAATTAGTGGCAACGATGGGAAATAGTGTCATAGATTAGCAGTGGTGGCACAACCACCAGGGCCAGGGCATCGGTTCCTGGGTGTTGGTGACACACCCTTCGGTTCTAGGGTGTCGATGACTCCCCCATTAGTGAGTCATTTCTAGTTTTTCCAGTACATTCCTGTTCCACTCATGTAATGCCTCTTTTAATGTAAATGTTTTTTAATGACACTTTTAAAGTGATTTAAGGTCTGTAAGATTTATTTAAAATACCCTAAGAGTTGGGTGACCCTTCAATTACTGAAAATGTTTTCCCATTTATCATTGTGACCCCCTTTCCACGTCTTCCAGTTATCCCAGTTTTTCTAATTTCACACATGTTACATGTTTTACTCTGTTTAAAGAAAACAAATGACTCAAAATTGTTCACTGGTTTATCTCCACCATTACTGAGGGGAATTATTAAATATCAATTAATGTCAACATGTGAACCCATCAAGTTGTGTTGTCAATCCACGATCCATCATTTAATTACTTCGAAATTGTCTCCATGATTTTAGGATCAGTACTCGTCTTATGTCGAGGTCCTCTCTTCCTTCTTCTTTTTTTGTTTCTCTATGTGAGTCTCAAGAATTATTCCCAGGATGAATCATGCAGCTATTATGTATCCATTCCTTCTCTGCCTTAGAGTTATTCCTACAATTCACGACATCCCTTATTAATGGCACAATGAGAAAACAATGATCCGTGATCATCCAAGATGGGGTTATTCCATCGTCTCTATTTGTTGTGCATCATGAAGGGCAGGTGTGATGATGTTCCCTCAAGACATAGATTAATCAATCATTAACAAAGATAATAAATAGAATTTTAAATAATGAAGGGTTGGGAAGGATGATGAAGAAATTTTATTTTAACTTTGTTTTTATGTTGTAAATTGTATGTGCACGTGATCATTAAAAATTGTGGAAATATGTGATTATTCCTTTCCAAATAATAAAGCACCTTTTTTGGATAATATTATGATTAAATTACTATTACATGGAAACTGAATATTCACATAATCTTGATTTATTTAAATGGATTCCCAGTGGATAATAACCCATGTATGATCACCCCGGTTAACCAAACAGAAATAAAAAAACATATAGAATTGTGTTTTCTAAATCTGAAACCTCCTTGCTCTATTATGGTGATATGAATGGTTGTTTTGTTTGATGTTTTTGGGGTGACATTGAGAGTAATGGAATCCATGGTTTAGGATTTTTGGTTATTGATTTTGAGTCCTTGTGGAGCTAGCGGTAAATGTTCTATACATGGTATGTTGGGTCTTGTTTTGGTTCATGTATTTTGGGGGACCTCACATGATCCCATTTTGATGTTATTATTTAGAAGAGCACCGAGAGTGAAATATTCAAAGCCTTATGGGATATTTTCCTTTCAGTTTTTGTTGTGGCATGTGGTTGGGCCTTTTAGCTGCCTAGTACTGAAGGAATATTTGAATGGAACGTATTGATCATAATATTGTGAATGACTACAATGGGAGAATATTTTCCATAAATGGGTTCTACTCTGATTTTGTTTGTTGTTTACTTGTTCATATAGGGGTTTTAGCGATAGTGGTTCTGTGTGGGATGGTTTTTGGTTTTCAGAACCCTAGGTTGGGATGATTTTTTGATAACTTATATGTATAATATTTAGTTTTTATATCCCTTATACGCTCCCCACCCATATTGATAGATTTGTGAATAACACTCCCATTTCACATGGTATGGTTTTTTATATATTCATATGAGTTGATGGTTAATAGATCCTTTCTTCTCCCTCTCCTAGTCATCCCAAGACACTTCAGGCATGCTGTCAGGACCTGAGGTTTATTGTATCCAAAAACACTTTAGGCAGTGTCTATTGTGGTGGGATGGCCTATGTGTGTGTGGGAAGGTTGGTCCTAAGTGTCTTAAAGATGAGGCCTTGGTGTATGAGGTGGGTAAGTGTGGTTATGATGGCCCAGGTGTATTCAGGCGGGATGTGTGGATGTGGTGTCCAGGGTGTTTGTGTGTGGGATAAATGTGCAGTTGGATGGCTCATTTTTGTTGTTGTTGGGGATGGTAGTGGGACTGAAGTGGGATTATGGGGGAGATCCTATGGTTAGGATGTTCTAAATAACCATTGGTAAAGTAGTGTAGGGTACCCAGATATTGATTTTCTATTACTATTATATTACCATAATTCGTTATTTGGGGAAAATTCCTTGGTGAGTTAGGGAGGTTAGTTTTCCATGCTTGGTGTTTTGGATACCTCTATTTCAAATGAGGAATTTGAATATCTCCCCACACGGGCATGAGAGCTTTTGGTTTACCTTCTGATGGAACTTGTATACTCATCCTATGAATATAAATTTACATTCATGTTTCTATGAGGACATCTATGACTGTGGAGGACCATACTAGCTTGGGCACTATCACAGTTGTTGTGGCTTATTTTCTTTTTTTGGTACTTTCCTACATATTTTATCTTCTAAATTGAATTATTTCCCCTTCTTGGAAATACATAATGGAATGTATTATTAGACATAATTTTTTCCTTAGTCCATGGTGTTACTGGGAATTACCATCTTATCCCATGAGATAGTTATAAAAAAGGTTAATGCCTTCCATTTGTGTGATATTCATTAAATTTGGTGCTAATATCCACACCATGACCACTGAAGGTGGGACTTGGGGGTCATTATCTGTCCATAACCATGAAGAAGGAAGGTTTGGGAATCTTACCATCCATTCTATCCTCTCAGAGAAGGCCGGTTGTGATATAATGGTATCAAATGTGATGGTTGAGAGATATGATGGAGTACGGGGCTAGGAACGTTGAATATTCCTTGGGATGATAGGGAAACAATGTTAGGAAATCGTAGTGCATGAAACTGGATAGGGAAGAATAGTTAGGGCTTGGGATTCTAGGCCCCCCATGATCTTATGCAAGGACTCTATGCTTACAGAATGACCAAGTGTGTCTACATTGATCATACTGAAGAGACCTTTGGAAAGGTACATGAATTATAATGACTATTGTTCCTACTTTAATATTTATGTTTTGGGAAAATCAAAATAAATAACAAAGAATACCGAGTGTAAATTCATTACTACTTCGGATCAGGAATTACTTGTTTACCCTTGCAGTTATGGAACCTAGATGTCATCCAAGGGTAGTTCGGGTAGTTGAGGCCCAAAAGGGTTATCTGGTTGATTAGAAGAGGGCTAATCAAGATGAGGAGGACAACTAATGGTAGAAAATACTTCATTCCTTCCAACAAAAGACTCACATAAAATATTCATGTAGCATCTAGGATATAGAAATTGAGAGCTATCTCGAGACGCTGGTGATCTCTTTTAGCTTGATCTAGGCTCTAATAGAGTACTGGGATCCTCTAGCATTGAGACAATAGTGGGGAGTGGCATGTGAGTGGTGGACTCTTTATCTCGGGGAGAAGAAGGAATTTTAATTTTCATGGACTGATTTTGTGAATGATATCTGGGTGGAATTCCTTTCACCCAGTATGAAGGACGAAAGTAGAAAATATCTACTCTCCCTCCACCAAGGGAGCATGTCAGTAAGGGAGTTGGGGATAAAGTTCAATTATCTTTTTCGTATTTCTCCAGACATCTTCCTGGATGAGGAGTCCTGGTTAAGACGCTTAGAGGAGGCGCTCAAACCATCTCTTCAGTTTGTTTTCACTACCTTCACTCTACCAACATACATAGAGGTTCATAATAAGTTGATGTAGTGGAGAGGATGTACACACTCTGATGTGTGTCAGGAGAGATGAACTTGTTGAGTTCGTCAAAGGGGTGTGTCATCGGCAGTAGGCCTCTTGCATCAAAATCTTCTAGGTTTCAGCCATCGGTGTGTAGGCCACAACTATTATAGTTGTGATCCCCTGATCCTCACCCATTTATGATGGTCCTATAACCAAGGTTTATTCTCTACGTTTGCCCTGTAAATCATCAAAATCAGTGCCCTGTCCATGTGTTGTAAGGTGGGAGTGGGATGGTTCATCATCCACTTTAGTAGAAGCAGTTTTCAGCTAGGCCCATCCAGTAGTAGGGGTAGCGAGCTACCACTCCACCGAGGAAAAACAGGGCCGGGTGAGGCCAAACTCAGGATGCTTCTCAGGGAACTCAACCACGACACAATTGGTGAGGTGGATGACAACTGAGGGGTAGAGGAGTTGGGATTTGGTAGTTACACATATTATATACAGCTATTCTAACAAGGCTAGAGGTTGTTTGAGGTAAGATTAGTCTGTTCAATATCCTTGTGTGTGACTTGATTGATTTTGGAGCATATCGCTCCTTTGTTACGCCCAGTCTAGACCATTCCTTGGGTCTAGATGTAGATATACATTGCATTACCCTAGGGTTGAGTAAGATAGTGGGATTTCAGGCCAGCCTATATAATGATGGTCAAGGATACAAATTGATGTTGGTTCTTTATTAGTCTAATGTGAATCTCTTTCTACTGTAAATACATCCATATAATGTCATCCTGAGCATTGATTAGATATTTTCTATGAACACTATTATCAAATACATATGAAGAAGGATTGTGTTCATAGATATGGGAGGCCAGCGTGTGGCTTTAGTTGGCGAGCAGGGTTTCCAGGAGGGCAGCTGGTGTGTGGAGGCACTTCATTTCCTATTAGCCGAGCTCTTAATAGAATCACTAGATTCATAGATTTTGGATGTTCAGGGGATTATCATTCAATTCCTGGAAATCTTCTATTAAGATGTTGTGACTATACCCCCTCGACATGATGTTGAGTTTGGGATAGAAATAAAACCCAGTACCCGTCCGATTTCGATGGCTTCCTATATGGTGGTGCTTTTTGAATTGCGGGAGTTGCAGATTCAGGTTGATGAACTGATGAATAAGGGTTTCATATTACCTAGTTCATCATCATGGGGTTCTCCAATCTTGTATGGAAAGAAGGAAAATGATGTTTTAAGGTTGTGTATAGACTATCAAAGACTAAATCGGAATACGGTCAATAATCGTTCCCCCACAAGAGGATCAATGTAATTCCTCGACCCCAGTTACCCAAATTCAGAGCATTAATACATAAAATTGTCATGATCACAAGGGATTAAATCCCTAATGACCGATCAGTTCACTAACATTGGAAATACTAGATACAATCATAAGTTTTACATTATATAATGAAATAAAAATATCAACAAAATTTTGTCCCCTTTTGAACATAGTTATATCCTTATCCTATACCTATTGGTCAACCATAAAATAATTCTTCACATCCTTGGAAAAATAAAACATATAAAGGGGTGAGCTCAGATTCTCTATAAGGATAACAATATAGCAGAAACATTCATAAATAAGAATAAACATTTAATGCAATGTATAATACTAAAACCAATGCATTTTAAACATAAACTTCCCCAAAATCATTAAAAGACAAAATAAAATAAATACATTTACTTATTAACATGGATATTCTACTAGTCGTATAATCACGTGAAATATTAATATCCACTTTTTGAAATACTGAATGCATAGTGCAAGACTTCATTACCACATAGTCAAGGCCATGTTCCAAGACTACAAATAATATTTTGTCAAGGCCATGTGCCAAGAAAATAGTTTGTCTCAGGAGACCTAACGATGCATTGAGGAGCTATATCGGGCTCCACCTGTCACTTATTAAGTCCAATGCATTATTCATATGAAAATTATTAAACATAACGTAAATATTCATATTAAAACTAGCATATGAAAGGTCAATACATTATACATAAACCATAAATGGTATAAAAATAACACATCTATAGTCAAATTTATCACAAAAACATTAATAAAATATAGATGATTTGTATCATAATATGTCAACTTAAAAAAAGTTTAAAATCCATCCAAGTATGTTGACATAGATGAAATCAAAAAAAAATTCGTGAAATATATTTTTCAATTTTGAATTCATTTTAATGGCATATAATTATAAAATAAAACATTTATTTTAAAAATATTGGTGTTAGCTTTTATGGGAAGCTTCGACAATGTTATAACTACGGAAAATAGTCACGCCTACCGTATAATTTAAAAAAAATACATTCTTACTTTAATTATGACGAAAAATTCATAGAGAACCTTGTTTTCAAAATGATGGAATGATTTCATTCAAACCATTTTATAAAATTTAAAATAAGGGTATAAATGAATTTGACCCATAGTCTAGTAAAGAATACTTTTTTTTAAAATACATTTTTAATAAACATAGATGTGGATGATAAAGAGGTCCCAGTAGATACACACATAAAAACAACCTCG
The DNA here is from genome assembly GCA_963277665.1 of Viscum album. NCBI lineage: Eukaryota > Viridiplantae > Streptophyta > Magnoliopsida > Santalales > Viscaceae > Viscum > Viscum album. The sequence continues at coordinate 492,437,364 of OY728122.1, forward strand.
GATAATGAAGAGATTGTAGAGTTAACCATCACCTAGTACTTTTCCTTGGTCGAGGTTACATTAACCACATTTATAATGGTTAAATCATTGTTATTAAATTTTAAAAGAACAATATACATAAATATGATAAAATATATGATCTTCTAATATTTCTTAGTTAATTAGATTTCAATAGTATCATCGTTTCGGGAGTTAACTGATTCATTTTCCTTTATATGCTTGGTTACATAAGCCATTTTTGTTATGGATAGTTTGTATTTGATTCATATTAATAATTATATTATGTTTATAAAAATTATTTTTAATCATAAATTGAATGTTATTCTTCAATGATTATGATGGAGAATGAATCTCACCGCATTCTTGGAGATGGTAATCCGTACGTACCCACGAGCGACAATATCATTATATTGATGGTGAAATCGAATGTAATTTGTTGGTATATCATATATAAAGAATTATTAATAATTTATATTTATTATTTACATTTTTAATACTCATTACTATACCCATAAAAAATAATGAAGTGTTTGAATAACAAACTACACCATGACGTGGGGACGATAAGATGTACACACGCATGTATGGTGACTTTGTGTCATTCATATGACTGATAGAAAAATGAATATCATTGTAAAATTATTATGATAACCTAAAATTATATAGAATATAATGGATTTAGTATTTTATAATAGAAACAACAATGAAAGAGCAAGTGGAAGATGAAATGAACTTGAAAGAGGTGATGAAATATTTACATATTCTTCAGGTTCTTCTTATTGATTTGATCAAAAGGGATCTTTAAGATGGATTTTTGACCATATTATGGCCTCTAAGATGAAGGTAGAAAATTTGGGAGGATTTTTGGGTAGGGGTTGGCCAAGAAAAATGTCTTTGCAGGTTTGAAATTAAGAGAAGGGGAAGTACCCTTTTATAAGAGAGGTGAGGGTCACTTTAGGAAAAGATTGAAATATTATTTTATAATAAAACATTTTTTGGTTTCTAATGGCACTAGAATGATTTATTTTGAGGATAAGGTGGGTATGGGTTGATAAACATTCAACCAATAGGTTTTAGATAGGTTATGTGACCATATTAACCTTATAATTTAGATTTAACTCTTAGTTAAATAGTTTGACATTTACCATGTATCTTTGTATTTTTATATAATATGGTTAATAAAAATATTATATCATGGAAAGAGAACCACAAGTGGTTAATTATTAATATTTATAACCTTATCTTTGTCCATTGTCCGATCTTTATATTTTTAGGAATATTATATTAATTAGTAATATAGTATTTGTTTCAAAAACTCAATTATGTCAATTTTGACACTATTTAGTATTTGGTTTTTGTGAAAACCATAACAACATGATTACTTTGAAAATAAATTATTTAATCAACCCCAACATTTTATTTTAACCTATAAAATTTCTTGTATTCATCAAAAGACTCAAATTTAATTTATTTTTTTATTAATCATATCAATTATTGTAATATTTGATTAATAATATAATTATTGTATCATCATTGTGTCATTAATAATTTAAATTATTCAACTTCTAAAAATTATAAATAAAATAAAATTTTTTAGTAAATAATTTTTTCATTATAATTAATATTTATGGTCTAATTTATATTATGTATTACCATATATTAAAAATGGTTTAGTTATTAAACATTGAATTTAACTCTTTTAACTCTTCTTTAAATAAAATAATAATAATTTTCATAATCTATTCCTAGCAGACCAAAGGGGATCATATTTTATTTTTATGGATGATTTTGGTCGAATTACTCAAATCTAATAGAATCAGGTCAAGTGTTTTTGTAATTACAATACCATTTTTATGCTTAATAACCCTAATTACTTTTAACTATGGTAAATAAAAGTAAAAAGTTAGTATTCAACCAAAATTATTTTCATCTTATTGAAAAATATTTTACATACCGTTTTCAACCATGTCTCTTGGATTTTTGAAATTCAACTCAATCAAGCGGTAAAATTACGTTTTATGAAAATTTTTAAATGCTCCTAGGAGGTGGGTAAAAGACGGTAAAAGTTTAATAAAATTTTTATATATCTAAAAATATTATAAAATGACTCCAATTAATTAAATTGAACATATATAGGTATTATTTAACAATTCTGAACTAAAATAAATTTAAATAAAATAAAATAATTTTAAATAAAAAATTTGGTTTTAACCAATAACCCCGTGTTTTTCACTATTCATAAAAAATTAAATTTTTTCCTAAAAATGGAAAAAATTCCCCTTGATCTAATTTCAGTATTCCAAATTAAAAAATGAATCCACTTTGAAAGATAAAAATTTTAAAATTTTAAAAAGTAGATATTACTATTCATAACTACTAGTTTTATTGGTCGTGATGTGTTAGAATCTCTATGTTGTGTACAATGAAAGATATTTCATTATTCAAATGGAAATGTATTGTGGATGATTGGGGAGTTACATTCCCCAATCCATAGAATAATTTTGTGCTTGAAACCTTTAGAATATTACTGCATAAAAAGATTAGGGTGGTTTTTCATCATAAGTTCCACGGGACCCCATGTTGCCTCTTCCATCTTATGGTTTCTCTGTAGAACTTTTATCAGATGAGTCGTTCGGTTTACCAGAACTTGTCCTATTGTATTAAGAATTTTGATAGGATCTTCACAATAATACTGATCTGGTTCTAATTAAATTTCTTCATAAGTGAGTACTTGCATTGGGTCATGCATGTATTTTCTAAAAAGTTATACGTAGAATACATCATAAACTTTGGAGAGACATGGAGTAATTTCAAAATGATAAGCTACAACTCCAATTAATTCTATAATTTCGAATGGTCCCATGTACCTGAGACTAAATTTACCCTTTTACAGAAACGTATAACACCCTTCCATAGATATACCTTCCAGAAAACATGGTCTCCTACTTGAAATTCCAAATCATTCCATAGGTTATATTCATAGCTCTTTTTCCTACTTTCGGTTTCTTTGATATGGGTTTTGATAATGCTCACCTTTTCCATTGTTTAGTCGATTAGTTTTGGGCATATGAGTTTTTTTCACCAACATCATCCCAAAAAGTTGGTATGTGACATCTCTATCCATATAACGGTTCATATAGTTCCATCTGAATACATGAATAAAAGCTATTGTTATAGGTAAATTCTTACAGAGGTAATTATTGATACCACATACCATGAACGTCAACAGAGAAATATCTCAACACTTCTTCTATGGTTTAAATAGTCTGTTTTGATTGTCCATTGGTTTGAGGGTGGTAGGAAGTGCTCAAACGAAGTTCAGTATCTAAGTCCATCTGATGAATTTTCCAGAATCATGATGTAAAATAGGGATCATGATCAGAAGAACTAGATAAGGTCACTTCATGAAGACTTACAAATTCAATAATATATAGTCTTGCGAAATGTCCAAGTATTAAATCTTCTCTTATAGGAAAAAAATTTGCTCACATGGTAAGATGATAAACAATGACCCATATTGAATCAATTCATTTAAGAGTCTTTGGTAGTCCCCTGAAAATGTACATCCTAATTTTATCCCATTTCCACTTTTTTGTGGGAATTGGTTGCATGAATCGTCCTAGATATTTCCTTCTATATTTCACTTGTAGACAAACCATACATCCTGACACAAAATCAGAATTCTCCATCTTCATGTTGTCCCACCAAAAATGATCCTTCAAAACTCTATACATATTGGTGCTCCAAGGGATTATAATGAAATTGGAGCAATGAGAATCATCAAACAATTCCCTTTTTAAATCACGTATGTTAGGAATACAAAGTCTCTTCCCAAATTTCAAAAATACATCTTCATATATGAAGTTGCTAAATCTCCCATAATTCACACCTTTAATAATCTATTGAAACTCCCCATCATCAGTCTGAGAACTCTTTATCCATTATATTAAATATGTTTTGGCAACCATTTGAAAAAACATTGATGTTTCCCCTTCCAGAGTTATTAACATATCCATCATTACTAGATCCATGTATATAATATGCTTTTCAACTCTCATCTTGTTCAAAACTCCATGATTATTTTTTTCTCAAAGCATCTGACATTTTATTTTCCTTCCCTAGGTGGTAGTGTATAGTTCAACTTTAATCTTTTTGAAGTTCAAGCCATCAACGTTGCCTCTTGTTCAGTTCTTTTTTTGATAAATTATTATTCAAACTATTGTGATCAATATAAATGTCACATTTTTCACAATAGTGATAGTGTCTCCATATTTTCATAGCAAAGATTACAGCTGCTAACTCAAGAACATGAGTAGGATAGTTTTTCTAATTAATTTCTAGTTATTGTGATGCATAGTAAATAACTCTATCATTCGATATAAGGACACAACAAAGTCCTTTATTTGAAGCATCCCTATAAATAAAAATCCCATCATTCCCTGAGGGTAGAGTCAAGATAGGATCATTGACAAATATTCTCTTTAGTTCTTCAACACATTCTTCATACACTTTTGTCCAATCAAATTTAACCCCTTTACGAGTGATCTTGGTGAATGGGTTAGCCCAGTAGGAGAATTTCAAGATTAAATGTCAATAAAAACCTACTAAACCAATAAAACTGAATACCACAGTTATACTAATCGGTGTTGGCCATTCATGTAATGCCTTGGTCTTTGATGGATTAATAGAGATTCCATCCTTAGAGACAATATGGCCATGAAAAGAATTCTCCTGAAGTAAGAATTCACATATTTTAATCCTCCTAAATAATCCTTTTCTTCTAAGATTTCTTAGAATAATGTGAAATTTATTTTTATTATCTTCAAAGATTTCAGAGTATACCATGATATAATAAATAAATACCACAACAATGTCATCAATATAAACCACGAAAACTCAATTCATTAGATCCAAGAGGACAGAGGGTGAATTAGTCGATCCAAAAGGAATTACTGTAAAATCATAATGCCCGTACCTTATTTGAAATGCTATTTTCAAAACATATTCCTTCATCACACAGAATTGATGATATCCAGATCGAAGGTCAATCTATGAAAAATATTGACCTTCCTGAACTTGGTCGAAAAAATCAACAATTAGTGGTATGGAATACTTGTTCTTTATTGTTATAAAATTGATCTCCCTATAGTCAATGCACCACCACATAGATCTATCTTTATTCTGAAAAAATAGACAGGGTCTCCCCATGGTAAAACACTAGGGAAAATAAATCCCTTATTACTCAATTCCTCAAGTTGTTTGTTTAGTTACCCTAATTCCAATGTGTACATTATATAAGGGGTCTATGATATAGGCCATGAACTAGGAATTAAATCAATGGGAAACTCAATTTCTCATTCTGGATGATTTCCAACTAAATCCTTTGAAAACACATCAACATATTATTTCATGATAGGTACGTCCTCTATTAAAAAATTCTTTTCCTCACCCATCATTTTTCATTATCTTCTTCCCTAATAATTGAATTTAGCAGTGCGATAGAGGGTGGATCTAGATAAGAATAAGGATGTGATGTTTCTTCTCTAAAGATAAGGTACTCCTTATCATCATCTAAAACTTTAATCTACTTCTTTTTACAACAAAATTTCATATCATGGCCCGAAATCTAATCCACTCTGAGGATTATATTAAATTAAATCATGGGTATGATGATGAGATCAGCAGATAAAGAATATTTACATGACCAAATGGGAATGAATTCCAAAAACATTTTGTGATGATACTTCCCTTAGGTGTTTTTACCATCAATACCCTTGTTAAGTCAAATAGAAAATATATAATTTTCATAGCAAATCGGGAAGATATGAAACGATGTGATGAACCAAAACCTAAAAAAGAATTGGCTAACCATGAGAAAACCATTAAATTACATGCAACCATGTCTTTTAGATCTTCATCCTTAGCAGTAGTGATTCCATAAGCATATCCATGCTCCCTTGTACTTTTCTGAGGTAAGTTACCTTAGTTCTTAGGATATTAATTTGCATAATTCCCATTTTCTCAACAAATATAGCATTCAACATTGACAACCTCTTTTTTCCCTTGCAATCATGAGCTTGGTGGCATTTTTTCACCACACATGTAAGAGACTCCCAATCCATTCAGGATTATACCAGGGTGTTTCATCACACATTTACCATATGAAGGATATTCCAAATTTCCCTTCATCTCTTTATTTCCATTTATAGAGTGTTAATTTGATCACTTTTTCTCTAGATTTTTATTAAAGTCATATAACAAGAGAATTAATTTTCTTCCTTGATAGCATGTGAGATAATATCTTTGTACAATGAGAAGTATAGCGAGCATAAGGATCAGCAGAGAAATTGTTTTAACCCTTAAAATAATTGATTAATCTTACTCCTTTGGTTAGGTATATAATCTTCAACATTCCTTACTAACCAGGTAAAGTTAGCATCATACCTTGTGACATTCTTATCCTCCTTTTGCCACAGACTCCGAAATTGTCATTCCATATCCGCACGATGGTCACAAGGAAATTATTTTTCTAAGAAAATAACATTAAACTCCCTCCATTGAATTTTAAATACTTCTTCAACATCCTTTGGGTTTTGGATTAACGACCACCATTGATCTGCATCTCCTGTGAGGTGATAAACTATTATGACAAATTTTTCTCTTTTTCTACTCTCTAATATATGAAATATTTTCTCTAAGGAATTTTTCCATTACTCACCTTATAATGGATTTTTAATTCAATTGAATGTTGGTGGTTGTTGCCTCATGAAGAGGTATAACATTGATTATCTATGTTGTGGATCAGGGTGCGCCATACAGGGAAGGTTATTATTCATATCCTAAGTGAGTTATCCGATTATGATGATAATATTATGAACAGAAGTTGCTTCACCAGCTCTAATATAATTATCTTGAGTTGTAGGGAAATCCTCACATGGATTATGTGTGTTTACAATATTTCCATTCCTTCTTATCGGTGCCATTTCAAAAAAAAAAGGAATACAATTGATTCATTAATGAATAAAAATACATAATTCCAAAAATTTAAAACACATAACATAAATTGAACAATGTATGCATATAATCCATAATGATAAAAATGTTTTCTATTAGGATTTATATTCTCATAAACCCCTCATAATGGTTTTTAATAAAAATGAGAATTATCCTGAGTATATGCTCTGGGAGTGTCGTAACCAAGAGTGCAGATGAGCCTGCTGTTGTGCAGCAGTTCCCATTCGAGTATAGCTCAAAGCGGTGTTTTGGGGCTTTACCCCAATGTACATATGTGACAGAGCCGCCTATACCAACTCGTATCCATATAGGGATATATTTATTGGAAGAATAACAAAATATCTACAATACCAATATTCTATGAAGTTATTCTATACCAATCATCAAATTCTATCTTAGGGTAATGAGTTCTAATCAGAGTTGTTCTAAATATGGCTTCTAAGGTTTGTACTAAAATTTCACTAATAACAACTATAATACCTCATCCCCAGTTACCCAGAGTCAGTGCATTATTACATAACATTGGAATAATCATAAGAGATCAAATCCCAATAAACCGATAATTTTAGTAGCCTTCTAAGTACTAGAAACATTCATAAGTTTTACATTACATCATTAAATAAAAATATCAAAAACTTTTTGTGCCCTATTGAACACACTTATATCCTTAGCCTATCCCTATCGGTCAACCATAAAATAATTCATCAAATCCTATGAAAAATAAAAACATATAAAGGGGTGAGGTCAATTGCTCAATAAAGATAACAATATAGAAGAATATTTCATAAATAAAAATAAGCATTGAATGCAATGTAAAAGACTAAAACAGAAGCCTTTTGAACCTATAAATCAGCATAATATGGAAAAGAAAAAACCAAATAATTCCATTTATTTATTTTCACGGATATAATACTTGTCGAATAATCCCGTGAAATATTAATATCCACATTAATAAACATGGAATGCGTAATGCTGGAAATCAGAAACACATAGTCAAGGCCTTCTACCATGACTAAAAATAATATTTTGTCCTGGCCTTGTGCAAAGACACTAGTTTGTCTCATTAGACTCGCCGATGCATTGAGGAGATATAATGGGATCCACCCATAACTTACAATGTCCAATTCATTCCCCGTATAAAAATGTTTAATCATAACATAAACATTCATATTAAAACTAGATTATGGAATGTCAATACATTATCCATAAACAATGAATGGTATAAAGATAACACATAAAAATTTAATAATATCACAAAACCATAAATAAAATATTTATTATTTTTATAATAATAAATCAACTTCAAATAAGTTTAAAATCCATCAAAGGATTTTGAAATATATGAAATAAAAACTTTTTGAGAGAAATATTGTTTTCTATTTTGAAATCATTTAAAATTCGTATAATTATAAAAGAAAAAATTTATTTTGAAAATATTATTGTAAGAATGTATTGGAAGCTTATATTATGCTATAACAGTGGTAAATAGACACACCTATTGTATAATTTTAAAAAATACATTCTTACCTTCATTTCGTCAAAAATGTCATAAAGAACCTTGTTTGAAAAATGACAGATATATTCCTTTAATTTTTTTATAAAATTTCATACAAGGGTAAAAATAACATTAACCCATAGGTTATTAAATATTAAAAATGTTTTGAAAAACATTTTTATGAAACGTGGATGTGGATGATAACGAGGTCCCTGTTGATACTTAGGTAAAAACAACCTCTGATAATGAAGAGATTCTTTAATTAACCCTTACCCTGTAATTTTCCTTGGATGAGGGTACATTAATATTATATATAATACTTAAATCATTGTTATTAAATTATACGATAAATATATAAATAAATGTGATTTCATATATGATCCTCTAATATTTCTTTGTTAATAATATTTTAGTAGTATAATCGTTTCAGGTGTTAAAAGATTTGTTTTCCGGTATATGCTTGGTTACGTAAGCCATGTTGTTTCTGGATAGTATGTATATGATTAATATATTGAATTATATTATGTTCATAAACATTATTTTTAATCGTAAAGTGAAAATAATTTTTGAATTATTTTGATGGGGAATGAATCTCATCGCATTTGTGGAGACGGTAATCTGTACGCACGCACGAGTGACGATATCATTATACTGATGGTGAAATAATATGTAATTGGATGGTATATCATATATAAATAACTATTAACATGTTATATTTGTTATTTAAATTTTTTATACTCATTAGTATTCCCATCCAAAATAATGATGTGTTCGAAAAACAAACTACACCACGACGTGGAGACAGTAAGCCATACGCACACATGTTTGGTAGCTTTGTCATTCATATGATAGATAGAATAACGAATATGGTAGTACCATTTTTTTAATAACATAATAGTACATAGAATATACTGGATTTATTATTTTATAATGGAAACAAAATTGAACAGAGAAGTTGAAAAAAGAATAGAACTTGAAAGAGGTGAGGAAATATTTACCTCTTCTTCAGATCCTTCTTTTTAATTTGATCAAAAGGGATTCGTAGGTTGGATTTTTGACCAAATGAAGGCCTCTAGGATGAAGGGATTAAAGGTGAGAGAATAATTGGCTGTGTTTTGGACGATCCAAATGGCATTGGGTTGTGAAATTAAGATAAGGGGAAGTGGCCATTTAATAAGAGAGGTGAGGGTCACTTTAGGAAAAGCTTGAAACATTATTTTATAATAAAATCATTTTCGGTTTCTAATGGATCTAAAATGATTTATTTCGAGTATAGGGTGGGGATGGGTCTAAAAACTCTCATCCAATGGGTTCTATATTGGTATAGATCACCATATTAACCTTATCATTTAGATTTAACTCTTTTTTTAATAGTTTTACATTTGCCATGTATCTTTGTATTTTTATAGTATACTATTAATAAACATACAATAAGAATCCAAAAAAACCTTAAGAGGATCATAATTATTATATATATCCTTATCGAATTCATTTGGCTGATCCATAGATTTTTATGAGTGTTATATCAATTAATAATAAAGTATTTGTTTTATAAACTCAATGATGTCAATTTTGACTGTATTTAGAATTTGGTTTGTTTGAAAATCATAAAAAAATGATTACTTAGAAAAAATATAATTTAATCAACCCAAAAATGTCATATTAACCAATAAACATAGTGTAATTTTTAAAAAGTGTCAAATTACATTTATTTTGATATTTATTATATCAATTATTGAAATCATTCATTAATAATAAAAATAATACATCATCATTGTGTGATAAATAATTTAAATTATTTAATGTCTAAAAATTATAAATAAAATACCTTTAGGTAGGAAATATTTTTTAACATTATAATTAATATTTATAGTCAAATTTATGTTCTGTATAACGCAATATTATAAATTGTTCATCTCTTAAACATTGAATTTTACTCTTTTTTCTCTTCTTTAAATAAAATAATAATAAATATCATAATCTAATCCAAGTGGAACAAATGGGATAATATTTCATTTATAAAGTTCCTTTTTGTCGAATTACACATATCTAATAGAATGAGGACATATGTTATTATAATTATAATATCATTTTTACCCTTAATTACCCAATTTACTTTTAACTGTGGTAAATAAACGTAAAATGTTATTATTCACCAAAAATTAATTAATCTTATCAAAACTATTTTAACATAAAATTTTCAACCATTTGTCTTGGATTTTTTAAAATCAAATCATTGAAGAGGTAAAATTATGTTTTATGCTAATTTGTAAATGCTCTTAGGAGGTGGGTAAAAGACAGTAAAATTTCAATAAAATTTTAATATATCTAAACTTATTACAATATGACTCAAATGAATTAAATTTATATTATATAGGTATTATGCATCTATTTTGACTAAAATAAAATTATATAAAATAAATAATTATTTAAATTGAAAATTTGGGTTTAACCAATAATGCATTGTTCTTCATTATTCATAAAAATTTTAATGTTTTTAGAAAAATACTAAAAATTCACCCTAAGCTAATATCGATATTCCAAATTCAAAAATGAATTTAATTTTGAAAAATAAAATTTATAGAATATTAAAAATTAGGTATTAATATTCATAATAGGTATTTTGATTGGTTGAGGTGTCTTAGAATCTCGAAGTTGTGTACAATGCAAGCTATTGAATTATTCAAAAGGAAACGTACTATGGAAGATTTTAGTGTTACAATTGATGAACTTTTAGACCAATTTGAGGGATTAGGTTGTTTCTCTAAGATCGATCTGCTATGTAGATACCACCTGTTGAGGGTGTTGGAAGGTGACATCTTGAAGACTACATTTAGATGCATGTATAGATACTTTCAATTTTTGGTCATGTCATTTGAAGTTATGAAAACACCATCTGTGTCCATGGGGTTACTAAACTATTTTTTTTTGTGTGTCTATCTGGACCAGTTCATGGATGTTTTCATCGATTAAATCCTCATCTACTCAAGATCAGAGGAGTATCACACTGATCTTCTAAGGAAAGTTTTAGAGCTCCTCTGACACCACAAACTCGATATGATGTTTTCTATGTGAATGTTTTTGATGAGAGGGGATTACTTCCTTGGACATGGGGTGTCCCAATAGAGAGTAATGGAAGACCTTTCTAAGGACTATGAAATTGTTTCTTGGGGAGTAAAGAATAACGTGGTTGAAGTTCAAAGTTTCCTAGGTCAGGAAGGTTACTACCAGAGGTTCGTACCCAAATTTCTGTGAGTTGTAGAACCATTGAAAACATTGAACAAATAGTAAAAGGCATTCATATGGTGTGAGAAGTGAAAAAAATCATACAATTATTTGAATGGGAAGCTAATATGTGCCCCATTTCGGAGGTTTCCAGAAGGATTAAGGATTGAAGTGTTCTATGACTCTTTAGGTTGAGGATTGGAGTGTATGATGATACAAAAGGAGGGAGTGATCTCTTATGGTTCTAGACAGTTACGCCAAAACCAATGTAACTATGCCACCCACGACTTGGTGCTTGAAACATTGGTGTTTGAGCTGTTGTTTTGGTAGAATTGCCTCAATGGGGAACACTTTGTGGTATTCATAGAGCACAATCGCCTGAGGCATGTCTTATCCCAGAGTGAAACGAACATATGAAAGTAGAGGTGGATAGAGTTTCTTTTTGTGTTTGACATAGAGATCTAGAACACCTTAGGAAATTGTAATGTGGTGGCTAATTCCTTGAGCACCAAGTCACAGAAAGATGTTGTTCAGGAGTCAGCATGTGCTTGGAAGGCAATGGAAGAGTTGGTTACTTAACATATCGGCATGAGAGTGGAAGATGGTAGAGGTTGCCGGCTTTAGATTACAGTGCAGTATCCTTGGTGCAGAAGGTAAATGAGTCTTAGTGGGGAGATTCAGAGGATAAATTGATGTGTGATCATGTTAGCTAGAGTGATGCTCTAAAAGGATGGTTTTAGGATAGAAAAAATCAGGTTTCTTTTGGGAAACTATTTTTCCCAGTGGTGATGTGTGGGGGAGATCTCAGTGAGTTCCATAACTCACCCCCAGAGGTACATCTATGAGTATGCAAGATGTACCAGGGCTTGAGTGGTCAATTTTGGAGGCCTAGAGTAAAGCAGGCAGTGGTGGCATTTGTGGCAATGTGCCTCATGTTTCAACAGGATAAGGGTGAACACCGTGTTTCTAGAGGTCTATTATAGACCTTAAACATTACCGAGTGTATTTGGGATGACATATCCATGTATTTTTTCACAGGACTACCCAGGTATAAGGATGGATATGATGCCATCTAAGTTGTGGTTGTCCGATTGATGAAATCAGTTCACTTATTAGCTGTTAAGGAGTCGAGTGGAGTGGATTTCGTAGTGGAGAAGTGTGTGGGTGAAGTTATGCTACTTCAAAAATATACCAAAAACATCATTTGGGATCAGGAAACAATGTTTAATAAATGAGTATTTATGGAATTACATCATGCATTTGGAACCCATATATGCTATTTCACTACTTTCCATCCACATAAAGATGGGCATATCGAGCTGACCATCCATACCATGGAGGATATGCTCCAAACATGTGTTCTAGACATCTGAGGATCATGGGTATGGTACATGACTTTTCTAGAGTTTTCCTACAACAATAGTTGGAAATCTACCGTTTCCATGTAACCGTTTGAATCCTTTTACTCAAGATTGTGTCGGTCACCCCTCTGCTGGACAAAGGGTGGGGAAGTATTTATTCTTGGACCGGATGTAGTTCATATCACAATAGATAAGGTTCATCTTGTGTGTGAGAGGATGAAGGTGGATCAAGATCGGAAGCAGTCATATTCCAATCATAGGAGGAGGCCCATGGAGTTTGAGGTTTGGGATCAGATATTCTTTATGTTTTCCCCTATACATGTGTAGTAGAGGTTTGTTACGGGGAGTAAGATTATTCAAAGGTTGATCAGACCCTTATAGGTTTTGAGATGAGTTGGTGAGGTGGTATATCAACTGGTGTTTCCTCCATGGTTTTAGATGATCCACAATGTCTTTAAGGTCACACATCTCCATCGGTATCTACATGATGACTACCATGTCCTCGATTGGGGAGAGTTGGATATTGAGGACGATGTGCTTTTCATGGAACGACCAATGGGAATTGAGGATTGTAAAGAAAATGTGATTCATGGATGTTCCATTTCCCATTTTTTCTATTATGGAAGCATGGTGGACTTGAGGAGAGTACCTTGGAATGGCCAGAATAGATAAATACCCAGTACCTAGAGCTATTCTGTGTTTTGATCCTATGTATTCATTTTTCCTTCCATATGATGTAAGATTGATCTCAGTTGGTGTACGATATGTTTTTTTAGCAATGCCCTATTTTCTGTGAAATTTTAAATAGTGGGGAGGAAATAACTTCATCCCTAATCAAGATTCATTAATGTTGATGTTATTTAACCCATGTGGACATGTCAGTGCCACCCATAGTGGATAATATATTCATATGGTGGAAGGAGCTCTCTAATATATGTGTCTACATGGTGTGACCATTTTGTGTTTCTATTGTTACATTAGGTAGAGGAAAAATAATGATTCAACTATTTTTTATGAGATAGATGGTAGTTAGATTTCCTTTAATGTTGAAGTTTTACTCCTTCTTTTGAAAAACTCTAGGGAGGTTTTCACCTGAGAGGTATCTTACGAGGTGTTTATTCATCCCCTCTCCTTTCTTCAGGTTTACTATTGAATTATTGAGGTAGAGAATAGTTTTTATAGGTATCTAATGTAATGGAATGGACCTTCCTATCCCATTTATTTCTCAATTCCTGATGTTTGATGTATCCTTCAGACCATATTTTACTCATTGATGAGTTTTCGAATTTTAGGTTAAATGAACGGTGGCACTGATGGGCAACAGTGGCACCAATAGGCATCAGATGGAGAGATCAGCATTGATGGCACCAATGGGCATTAGTGGGACCAATCAGAATCAGTTCTAAACCCACCGATGCTAGGGAATCTGTGCCAGGTAGTCGATGACTCACCCATTAGTGAGTCAATTTCCAATTTTTCTAGGACATTATAGTTTCACTCCTGTAATTCCTCTTTTAACGTAAAATAGTTTTAATAACTATTTTAATTTTATTTAATGCCCCTATAAGATATTTTGAATCCGCTAATAGTTGTGAAATTCTTGAATTTCAAAAACATGTGGCCCTTTCAATGGTTTCACACCATATTCTACGTGTTCTGATTTTTCCCAGTTTTTCCACTTTCACTCTGATTAGCTGTTTTTCTTCATTTAATGAAAATCTATCAACTCATAGACATCTTATTTTTTATCTCCACCATTTTTGAGGAGAATTATTAAATATCAATTGATTCCATCATGTGAAATTGTCGAGCGGTGTGGTCATGGTACGATCCAACTTTTATGAACATCGAAATGGTCTCCCTGATTATAGGATATGGCTACTTCTTATGCTGAGGTCCCCTATTCCTTCTAAATAATATTTTATCTATGTGTGCCTCAAAAAATCCTCCTAAAATTAACCATGATTCCTTGTTGGAGCCCTTCTCTCTCATTCTTTGAGTTCTTCTTGTAGGTCGTGTCATCCCATATGATTGGCTCAACGAAAAAATAGATCATGGATCACCCAAGATGGGGTCCTAACTTCATCTCTCATTATTGTTCATCATGTGGGTTGGGTATGATGATATTACCTCAAGATATAGATGAATCCAAAATTAACAAGGATAATAATCACAATTTTAATGAATTAAAAGTGGTGGGAAGAATAATGATGTTTTTATATTTTACTTTCATCTTTATGTTATGAATTGTATGGGCTCAAGACCAACGAAAAATCAAGGTCATTGGTGGTCCTTCCATGTACACTAATGATGCTCTGTTTTCAGGATAATATTTTGATTTAATGAATGTAACATGAAAAATAATTAATCACTTAAACATGTTTGATTGAAATGGATTCCCAATAGATAATAAACCTTGTGTGATAATACTAGTTAAGAAAACAGAAATAAGGAATTTAATAAATGGTGTTCACTAAATCTGAAACATCCTTGATACATTCTGGTGATATGCATGGTTGTTCTGATTGATGTGTGTGGGGTAACGTAGAGGGGTATGGGATATTTTGTTGAAGATTATTGATTTGTGAATCTGAGGTAGTGTGGTGCCATTGGGTAATGTTCTAGAAGTAGTAGGTTGGGTCTTGTTTTGGTTCCAGTAAATCAAGTAATCTCATGGGATCCCATTTTTATGTTATTATTTATAAGAAAACTAGGAGTGATTTCCTAAAAACCTTCTTTATTGTTTTATATTCAGTTGCTGTTTTAGATTGTAGTTCTGTCTGCAAGCTGCACAATATTGATTGAATATTTGAATAGAATCACAAGAACTTTATTAATAGAATAGGTACAATGGGAAATTATTTTACAGAAATGGGTTGTTCTCTGGTTGTGGTTGTTGTGTAATATGGCATGTAGGGGTAGTAGTGAGAGTGGTTTTGTGTGTGTTGGTGGTTGGTTTCGGGACCCTTAGGTTGAGATGAGTTCATTATTACCTATATATATAAAATTTAGTTCTTTTGTTTCTTATACGCACCACACCCATGTTGATAACTTCAAGACAAACACCCCCATTTCATGGGGGAGGGGTTTTTTCAAAACATTCCAATGAGTTGCTGGTTATTATCTCCTTTCATCTCCCTTTCCAAGGTGGCCAAAGACTCTTTCAGTAGGTTGTGAGTGCCTGAGATTTATTATTTCCCAAGACTCATTGTGAAGGGTGTTTTCAAGTGGGATTTCCTAGGTGTGTGTGGGAAGGTTTTTCCAAAGTGTCTTTGGGATGGGGCCCAGGTGTCTTTAGGTAGGATGTGCGGTTGTGATGGCCCGTGTTTTTTCAGGAGGGATGTGTGGTTGTGGTGGCCTAGGTGTTTGTGAGTGAGATAAAATTGTGGTTGGGATGTCTAATATGGTAGTTTTTGGGGGAAATATAGGGACTATAGTGGGATTTTTTTGGAGAGGTTTTAGGGATAGTATGTTCTAAATAACTAGGGGTAAATCCGTGTGAGGTACCCAAATAACGATGTGTTATTACTATAATTTTACTTGAGTTGCATTATTTGGGGAGTGTGCCTTCGTGTGGCTTCATGGATAGATTTAATTTCTAGGATTTTTGGTTAACTCTATTTCTCATGGGTAATTAGAATGTATCTCCACTTGTGCATGATAGATTTTGGTTTACCTCCAAAGTGTACATTTATACTCATCCTATGTATATAAAACTACATTCATGTTTCTAGGAGGACTTCGAGGATAGTGCTGGGCCTTACTATATTGGGCACCGAGATAGTTTTCATTGATACATTTATTTTTATTTGGTAAATTCCATTAGAGTTTTTCTTGAAATATGTATTGTTTTCAGTTTTGGACATGAATATGGCAATGTAATCTTGGCTCTAATTTTTTCTTCAGTTTTTGTCGTTTCTAGGATTTACCATATTATCTCCTAATCTTGTTCTACAAAAAGGGTAATTATTTCCATTTGTGAGATATTATATATTCTTGGTGCTAGTCTCAACTTTGGGGCATACTATAGGTGGGACTCATGAGGTATTATCTCTCCTTCAGCTTGAATAAGGAATGTAAGGTAATCATTTCATCCTTTCCCTCCCCTTAAATAAGGAGGGTCATGACAGAATGGTATCCAATGTTATTGTTGAGAGATATGATAGATTTTGTGGTTATTCATAGTGTTGAATAAATGGGATGGTAGGAAAAAACTGTCAAGAAATCATGGTGTGTGAAATAGGCTTGGGAATACTAGCTAGGAAATATGATTTTTATGGCCCCCAATATCTAATTTAAGGAAACTGAGCCTACCAAATGACCAAGTAAGCCTACAATGATCACAGGGTATAGAACCTGGGAAAGGTACATGCATCAAAATTAATTGTGTTCGAACATGAATTGGGATGTTTTGGAAAAAATAGAAATAAATAATAAATAATATCAATATTAAATTCTATACTAATCGGGCATAGGAATTAATTGTTTACCATGAAGTTATGGCTCCCAGACTTTGTTCACAAGTACTACGGGAATTTGTGGCCCTATAGATTGATTTTTTTATTAGAAGAGGGTGATTGAGAGGAGGAGGATGTGTAGTTGATGAAAATACTTAGTGCCTTCCAATGGATGACTATCAAAAAATACGTGGGCAGCATCTTAGACATAGATATATAGAGATATCATGAAGAGCTATTGATCTAATTCAAATTGATCTGGCCTCTGATGAAGAATTGGGTTCCTCTGGCCATTATTCTGAGGTGGGTAGTAGTTCATCTATGTTGGACAGTTTATCTCAGGGAGAATAAGGTATATTAGGTTTTGTGGACTGGTTTTGAGAAGTAGTTCTTGTCATAATTCGTTTCTTCCAAGATGAAGGCCGAGAAGAGGTAGAAGATGTAATTCCTCTTGAAAAGGGAGCATGTTTGAAAGTGATTTGGTGATCATGTTCTTGGATCTCCTTCATTTCACTCCAAACAACTTCTTGAATGAGGAGTTACATGATAAATGTTAAGAGGAGGCACTTCGACGTTCTCTTCCTAGTGTTCTTACTCCGTTCACTCTACTAATATACTTGGTTGTTCAGAAGAAGGTTAATGTAGTGGATAGGATGCACACATTGGGAGTGTTCTATAAGAGGGGAACCGGTTGAGTTTTTCCAAGGTGAATGAAATTAACTGAATGCCTCCCTTATTAGGACATTCCATATTTGAGCTGATAGGGAGCATGCCTCACCTGTTCCATTTCTGATCTCCTGGTCATTTTCCATTATCCACAGGCCTAGGAACAATTTTATTTATATATAGAAGTAGTGGGAATCCTTGAAATCAGTTCCCTAAATAAGTGATATATGGTGCGACTAGGTAGGTTTACTGCCCACCTCAACATCAACAGTTGTAATCCAGACCCTTCTAATATTAGGGGCGGTGAGCTCCTGCACCACTAAGGGTGGATAATACTGAAGGAGTCCAACATCAGGGAACTCCTCAAGGACCTCGAACATGGTGTGGTTGGGGAGGCAACCGTCAGTTCAAGTGTAGAGGATTTTCAATTCGGCAATCGCATGCCATAGAAGTAGCAATTCTAGTAGGGCCAGATTTTTTTTGTGTACAATCAGCTTGTTTAGTACTATTGTGTGTGACTTTTTTGATTATGGTGCTTCAAACTCATATCATGAACCCGGTGTATAAAATTACTTGGTAATACATGTCTTGATAATTTCCATGCCTCCGGTGTTAAGTATTCCATTTTGAGGTCAAACCAGCATTTTTGATGTTTGTGGAGGATGCATACTGTTGTTGGGGCCGCATCAGTCTAGTGGGGATATCTTTATGCTACAAATGCAGCCATACGATGTCATCATGTGCATATATTTTCTATTTTCCATGAATGATATTATCTAATTCTTCTAGATAATGGTTGTGTTGTTAGATATAAGTGACCATCATGTGGAATTCATTGGCGAGCAAGGTTTCTAAGAGAGTAGTCGCTGTGTAGAGCTGCTTCTTTCTTTGTTACCATAGCTCTTAATGGAATCGGTATATTCATTGATGGTGGATGTTATGGGTATTGTTAGTGTATTCATGGACTTATTCCCTAAAGAGGTTGTGACACTACATTCTTTATCTGATGTTGAGTTAAGGATTGACTCACAAACTGATATCCATCTTATTTCGATGGCTCCTTATCTGGTAGCGCCTTCTAAATTATTGGAGTTGTGGAGTCAAGTTGATTACCTAATGAAGAAAGATTTTATCCGACCAAGTGTGTCACCATGGGGTTCTCGATTATTGATCACAAATAAGGAAAAGGGTGGTATTAGGCTATGCTTAGACAACCGAAGACTCAATTAGGTGACAGTCAAGAACCATTACCCCCGACGAACAATGACCTTTTTGACCAGTTGAAGGGAGATGGTTGGTTATCTATGATTGACCAATGATATGGATATTACCATTTGAGGGTGAAGGATGGTGACTTCTTGAAGACATATTTCAAATGGTGGTACATGCACTTTTATTTTATGGTCATGTCGTTTGGAATTACGAACACACCGGTTATGTTCATGGGGCACATGGACTCTGCTTTCTTTGATTATCTGGACCGGTTCATGGTCATGTTCATCGAAGACATCATGATCTACCCAAAATCATAGGAGGATCATACTCACCATATAAGGTCAATTTTGGAGGTCCTCTGACACCACCATGTCTACTAGATGTAGCGTATGTGCAGGTCCTAGACATGAGAGGTGCACTTCCACAGACACATGGGGTCCCAGTGGGGAATAGTAGTGGACCCGTCAATGGTTGATTTAATTGTTTCGTGGGAATTACCAATGAATGTTGCAGAGGATTGTATTTTCCTGGGTCTGGTAGGTTACTACAGGAGGTTCATATATGTATTCATTAGAGTTGGAGCGCCTTTGAAATCCTTGACCAGAAATGACCAGGCCTTCATACGAAGTTAGTAGTTCTAGGATTCTTTTAGTTATCGGAATGGGAAGCTGGTTAGTGCCCAAGGGATGAGGTTTCCAGAGTAAGTAAAAACATTTTAAGTGTTATGAAATGCTTCCAGTATAGGCTTGTGGTGTGTGTTTAAATAGTAGTAGGGTGGGATCTCTAATGTTTCTATAAAGATACTCCCTTATGAATGCAACTATTCCACTCACAACCTAGATCTTATAGTTATGGTTTTTGCACTTATGTTTTATTATCATTACCTCATCAAGGAATGCATTGTCCTCCTCACAGATGACAGCAACCTAAGGAATGTCTTCTCCTAATGTGACCTGAACATGCGACAACAGAGGGGGGTATGGTTTCTTGAGAACTACAACCTTGATATGTCCTACATTTCATGAAATAGGGACATGGTGGATATGTCCCTGATTAAGAAGCCACATAAGGATGTTTTTTGGGAGTCAGTAAATTATTTAAAGGTAATGGAGGAATTTGAATCTTTACATTTGGGAATGAGAGTGGATGATAGTAGAGACTGTCTATTTCAGCTTATAGTGAAATTTTCCTTGGTGCTGCAGGTGGAGGAGTCTCAGTGGGGAGACACCGAGGATGATGTGATCTGTGGTCATGAGAGTATGGGTGATGCTCCAAAAGGATGCTCGAAGGATAATCAGAATTAGACATTATTCCACAGGAAGCTGTTTGTCCTGGTAGAGATTCACGAGAGATTTCTCAGTGGGTTACATAACATACACCTTGAAATACATCTAAGAGTTACCATGATGGACCAGGTCTTGAGAGGTTGTTTTTTGTGTCATGGAGTGAAGTGGGTAGTGGAAAAGTTTGTGGAGAAGATATTTTTCTGTTAATAGGTGAAGGCTGAACATTGTGTTCCCAGAGGTTTGTTCTAGCCCTTAGATGATTTCAAGTGGGAGTGGGATGATGTATCAATGGATTTCATCAAAGGACTACCCACAATAGATGGAGGCCGTGATTCAATGTTGTTATTGGTGTACATATTGACAAAATTGACTCACTTTGTAGTGTTTTAGGAGTCAAGCGCAATGGATGACATATCAAAAAACAATGTGGGTGAAGTTTTGTGGCTTTATAGAGTTCCCATAACCAACATTTCAAATCTGGATACACATTTTAATTCATGAGTCAAGAAGGGATGAAAATGTGAATTTGGATCCCTGCTATGCCTTGGCACTTCTTTCTATCCTCAAACAGATGGGATGATGGAGAAAACCATCTAGATGATAGAGGATATACTCTAGGAATGTGTTCTAGACTTCAAAGGATTGTGGGAATGACACATTCCTCTAGTAGAGTTTTCTGTAAAAAACTCTATCACCTTACCATTGAAATGGACCCATTTGAAGCATGGTACGGAAGACCATGTCACACACCTGTGTGCTAGACAAAGGTGGGGGAATTAGGTGTTTTGGGACCAGAAATAGTAAATATGACAATAGAGAAGGTTCATCATGTGCGTGATTGGATGAAGGTTTCTTAGGATTGGATAAATTCATATTCTGATCATAGGTAGAGGCCCATGGAGTGCAAGACCATAGATTATGTTTTGTTAAAGGTTTCCCCATGACGTGGGTAGCATAATTTTGGCAGGGGGAGTAATATTTCACCCAGATTCATCAGACCCTATGAGGTGTTAGGATGAGTAATCGACGTGGCATATCAGCTAGCTTTACCACCATGGTTGGAGAGGATCTACATGGTCTTTCATGTATCTCATCTTTGTCAGTACATTCATTATGACTCCCACATCCTTGACTATGGAGAGTTGAATATCAAGGATGATGTGATGTTCATTGAGCGACTATTGAGAATCGAGGATCATAAGGTGAAGGTGCTTCATGGATAGACCATTCCATTGGGTGATGTGTAAATGAGGCATAGTTCCCTTGATGAGATTACCAAGGAATTGGATGCATAGATGCATGCCCAGTACCCAAATCTATTCTATTCTTTGATCTTGTGTTTGCATTGTGTCATGCTTATGATGTTATGTTTAACCTCACATGGTGTACAATAAATTTTTTCCATGTTCACTAGTTTGGGTGAACAGTCTTGACTATTGGTATCGGAGAACCAGATCCCTAATAATGATGCATTAATGTGGATTTGATAAAACCTGTGTGGATGAGACAATGCCGCCTAAATCAGATTGTATATTTACAATGAGGAAGGATATCCCTCATACATGTGTCCGAACAGTTTGAGCTTTTTGTGTTTGTGTGGTTACATGAGGGAGAGTTATTGTAGTGTTTCTATAGTTGTTAACGAGATAAATGTGAATGATATATCCCCAAATGTTGACGTGTTATTCAAGCTTTTTAACAACTCAAGGGTGGTTTGTCCCTGAGAGATATCTTATGAGGTGGTTATGTAGACCCCTCTATTTTCTTTATATATACTATTTATTTAATGAGGGTGAAAATATATTTAGAGGTGTGTAATTTAATTGCTCAGGACCCCCTATTCCATTACGTTATGGAATACTAATGTTTGAGGTATCTGGGGGACCTTCGGTCACCAATTGAGGAGTTTTCCAAAATTAAGGTTTCAACGAAATGTGGCACTGATTGGCATCAATGGAACTGATGGGAATTAGTGGAACCAATAAAAATCAGTAGAACCAAGAGGCCTAGGTGGAACTAATTCGCATCAGTGCCACACCCACCGTTTCAAGGGAATTTCTATCAGGGTGTCGGTGACTCGCCCATCAGTGAGTCATTTCTTGTTTTTCTAGGACTTTCTAGTTTCACTCCCGTAACCCTTATTTAAATGTAAAAGTGTTGTAATTCCTCTTTTAAAGTGATTTAAGGCCCTTAAAAGATATTGTGAATCCTATAAGATATAGGTGACCCATGAACTACCAAAACATGTTGTCTTTTTGTCTATGTCACACCCTTTTCTGCATGTTACAGTTGTTCCTAGTTTTTTTCAGTTTCACCCATGTTACGGGTTTTTCTCCATTTAAAGGAAATATATCGACTCACAGCTACCTTCAAGTTGATGTCCACCATTTACAAGGTGAATTATTAAATCTCAATTAATTATAATGTGTGAAACTACAGATACATGTGTTTAAGCCACGATTCCACTTTGTAGTACATCAAAATTTTGTCCCGGATTTTTAGATCTCGCCTCTTCTTAAGCCAATGTCCTCTCTTCCATATTACTTTTCATTTATCTAAGTGCACCTTGAGAATTCCTCTGTAGACAAATTGTGTTACCTTGCTGGATCCCTTCCCTCTCAGCCTTAGAGTTATTCATGTAGGTCGAGGCATCCCCTGTTCTTGGCGGAATTTGAGAACATTGATCCAAGATCATCCTAGTAGGGGTTCTTCCTTCATCTCTCTTTATTGGGAATAATTCAGGGCATGAGTGGTTATATTCCCCTGGGATGTAGATGAATCCATTTTTTAATGAATATAATAAATAAACTTTTAAATAATGGAGGGGTTTGAAGGATGATGATATAGTTATATTTTTAATTCATTTTTTTGTTGTGAATTGTATGGCCTCATACCAAATATAAATCGTGGTAGTTGGTGGTCCTTCCTTTTGCATTAATGAAGCAACAATTTTTGTTGATCGAATGACTGTAACATAGATTCTGATTGATCACATAAAATAGTTTGATTCAAATGGATGACCTATGGATAAGAACCCTTAAATAATAACCCTAGTTAACCAAATGGAATGAAGAAAATTAATGAATGGTTTTGGATAAATATGAAACATCATTTATATGTTCTAATGATATGTATGGATGTTCTATTTGATGTTTGTAGGGTGACCTCGATGGTAATTTATTATCTAGTTGATGATTGTTGTTTTGGGAATCTGAAGCCATGTATAGCCAGTGGTAAATGTTCTGGACCTTTAATGTTGGGTCTTTTTTTTTGTTCCAGTAGTTTGAGGGATCTCACGGGATCCCATTTTGATGTTGTTATTTACATGAGAACTAGGAGTGTCTGCTTAAAAACCTACTTGGATGTTTTTCATTTTGTTGCTGTTTTGGATTTTGGATATGCTTTCTAGCCACCTTGTAGTGAGAGAATATTTGAATTGAATCGCTGGAACATGATAACAAGAATGGATGTACTGGAAAACTGTTTTCCAAATTGGGTTGTGCTATGGTTGTCGATATTCTGTACTTGGGCTTGTTGGGGTTGTAGCGAGAGTGGTTTTCTATGGGATGGTGTTTGGTTTTGGGACCCTTAGGTTGGGATGAGTTATTGATTACCTTTTTGTAAGAAATTTAGTTCTTTTGATTCTACACACACCCCCACCCATGTTTAGGACATTGTTCCTAACACCCCCATTTCATATGGGAAGGTGTTTTGTCAATAAATCCTATGAGTGGATGGTTATTATCTCTATTCCTCTCCCACTCCTAGGCAGCCCAATCCTTTTCAGGTAGGCTATGATGGCATGAGGATTAATATAGCCCAAGACACATCTGGAAGGGTGTCACGAACCAAATCTGGTCGCCGCCCAAACCGGCACCAAACCCAGCCCGTGACATGACCCGAAGGGCGTTCCCAGTCCCCACGGACTGGCACAAGTGCCCGGGTATCATAAAATGAACATTGGGAACGATTTACCCGAGTTTATAAACATAAAACAACAAAAGGATGCAATGAAACAAATCTGGATTTTTCAAACCAAACAATCTTTTACAAAAATTCAGAACTGAATTATATGGCTTAAAACAACTCAAAAGGTCTATACCAAAGTCACAAATCCAAATAAGGACAGCCCAAGAACCCTCGTGGAAAGGGGCACCGCCCACAAGCCACCTCCACAAGACTTCACCACCAAGGACCTGCTAGAAACCCGAACCACTGGAACAAAAAAAATGTACCCAACCTGCGACAACAAAAACAACCTTGTCTACTTACACCCAAGGGTGTAAGTAGGGTGTGAGCCAATTCCCAGTAGGATACCACCACTAAGAGATTCCATGTGATAAACATTTAAAGATGAAAAGCATGCAAGTTATCAAAAACATGAAAAGCTAGTTACAATTTCTAAAAGATGCTACTTTGAATAAAAACAGTTTTCAAGTGGGCTATCATTAAGAATCAACACTTTTAAAAAAAATTAAACACTACTGAATTTTCCAGCCAACTATAACGTATGCCGATGGTAAGTACAAAGTAAATAATGAGAACAAGAAATAGGAAGTAACCCCTAGGCACTAGCTAGTTGTGGGTCCCAGGTACCTCGTATCTCGGTGAGAGTAACCATCACAAATATCCATTCTCGTGCACGAGCCACTATTAGGGAACATACCCATAACCTAGTGGTCCCCAATCATCATCATCATAGTTTAGTTAGAGTTGTAAGTGTCAATCTTGCTAAGTGAAACTGAGGCCAAACCCCACGGATTCACTAGCATACTAGTACACGTCCACCCACCTAGATGCCCAGGTTTTCCCCTTGTGCTCAAACAAGTTCCACAAGTCAATAAATGTATATTTAACACGAAAATATCATTTCCACATCACAAATTCACCAAACAGCCCATATGTATACCACACAAGTCACAAAAATCGATTTTTCATTCAAAATGATTTTGAAATCCGAATCACACCAAATTAGCCCACAACACATTTCACATTTCTCCAACACTTCCACAAAACCATTAAATAATTTTATAAAATAATTATAAGATATTTAAACTCATATAACCGCCCACAGACATGGAATATGACACTTCTTTCATATTCAAAAATTCAATTTTTCACATCACACTCACACAAAACACTCCACATCACTTTCACTCCAAAATATCTCCTTCAAACAATTTAATAAAATATTTCCAAGACGATACATATCACAGAACAGCCTTTTCACAAATGAAATGTACCTTTTAAAAATATACTCCTACCAAAACAGTTTGCTGGTATAGTTTCACCTATTACACAACCCAATAAAGCATTCAAAACTTTCGTAAAACAATTTTAAAGAGTATACCCAAACTTTGCACATAAAATCCATTTCAAAAATATCTTTTTAAGCCAAAAGCACACCAAGACCCTACCAAAACAGAATTGGAAGCCCAATAAACATGAAATAATCCACATTAAATTGTTATATAATCACGTTGAATAATATCACAAAAGATACCCATGAGAACACACAAATCCATAAAACACTTTCAAGGAGTGTAAATAGGTTATACAAATAAAACCATTCAAATACACCCCATTTTTAGGCCCACATGGAACTATATAATTACCTAACCATAATTGGTAGCCCCTTTCAACAACTAATAAATCACTTCCACATTTTACAAAACTACCACAAGATATAACACATGAAATACATTTGAAAAATACACACTTCAAGAAAAAATGTAACTTTAAAAACAAATGCTTTACTATTGCAACCAAAAATGGTTTTCTCATAATTCACAGCACATAAGGAACATGAAAAATTATTTAATCAAGCAAACTAACTCATCATTAAATGGTTACCCACAGAATCACCTACCGAATGTGTCGAAACCCTCAAATATTGGGACGAAACATCAACCGCATGACCGCCGCACCTCAAGGAAGTAAAAAGAAACCTAAAACCTCAATATTTCACCCAAAATACAGTAATTTAGAACCTATGAACGAACCCTAACTTCTGGAATTTTTTTATAATTCAAGAATTAGGGAAGAAACCCTAAGCAATTTGAATTAGGAAAGAAATAGACTCACCTACTTGAAGTATCCTGAATTAATCACTCCAAAAACAATAGTTTCTGAAATTGAAAACAACCAAATTTTAGGGATTCTTCGAACAAGATATAGGAGGTAATTTGGGAAGTGTAATGGAGGTGAAAAAGTAAGAATTGAGAGAGTTAAGAAGGGATGAAGTTACCTCTTCAATTCTGGCCGATTTGAGACACCCTATGAAGATCATCCCTAATTCGCGATATCAAAGAGCTCCAAGGAGGGGGGGAAGGAAATGGGAGCGCGCCTGGGTTTCCTAGGGTCTCGTGGGAGGTGAAATCACCGAAAAAACGCAAATATTGAAGGAGATATAAAAAATTTATAAATTATTTTTAATGCAGGAAATGGGCCTTCGGGCAGGCCCAATATCTTAAATAAAAACCCATATCCACCATGATTATGGATTTATAAAGGCTCCAAATTTATATTTTGGTGTTAATAGGTCAGAGGATACCATTTAGGAATTGGAATGAAGTAAAAATATAAAAAAATTAAAAAGTTATAAAGGAATAAAAATTTATTTTTAAATCTGGAATTGGGCTCGCGGTTTGGCCCAATTCATGAAAACTCGTCTATTTCTCCATAAAACCTTTGGAAACCATCCAAAACAAAAAATGAAAGGAAAATAAATGAAATTTAACATCAAAATAAGTCATGTATGTGACAAAGGGAGTGTTGTGGTGGGACTTCCAAGGTGTTTGTGGGTAGGTTATTCACAAGTGTCTTTGGGATGAGACCTAGGTGTCTGTGTGTAGGAAGTGAGGTTGTGACGGCCCATGAATTTGCAGGAGGGATGTGTGGTTGTAGAAGACCATGTATTTGTGGGAGGGATAAATGTGCGGTTGTAATAGCCCATATTGTTGTTGTTGGTGGCGGTAGTGGGACTACAACGGGATTTGTGGGGGAGTTCTGATGTAATGTATGTTCTCAATAACTAGTGGGAAAGTGGTGTTGGGTAAACAATTATAGATGGGTATTACTATTATTTTACCTGACATTTTTTATTAGTGGTTTGTGCATTGGTGAAACTCGGATGATTTTTTTCCTTTTAAGGTGTTTTTGTTACCTCTTTTTCTCAAGGGGAAATAAAATGTCTCCCCACTTGTATATGAGAGATTTTGGTTTCTCTATATTGTGTACATGTACACTCACCCTATGTATAGAAAACTACATTCAGGTTTCCAAGAGGAATTCGAGGACTTTTCCATACCATAATAACTCGGGCAAAGGGATAGTTTTCATTGACGGTTTTCCACTCTTTTCGGATTTTACATCGTATTTTTTCTTGTAATTTATATATTTTTCACTTATGGACATGAATTTTGGAATGGATTCTTGGATCTACTTTTGTCATTAGTCCTTTTTGTTTCTAGGATTTACCATCTTATCTCCTAATCCTATTCTACAAAATGGGTAATGCCTTCCATTTTTGTGAGATTTAATACCTTTTCTACTAGTCTTTAGTTCGGGGCCTATTGATGGAAGGACTCTGGGGTCTTTATCTCTCCATCACCTTGAAGAAGGAAGGGCAGTGAATCCTATTCTCATGTCCATACTCTTGGTGAAGGCGGGCCGTGACAAATTATTATTATGCTATTAAAATTATATTCGAAAAGTGTTGATTCTATTTTCAAAAAATGAAATAAATTTTTTTAGAAAATATTATATTCAATAAAAATAATGATATTTCCAAAAATTATGTAAATCATTTTATTTTTTCATTTATATAAAAACATTAGTATTAATAATCATAAAGTATTTCATATTATTTATATTTAATTTTTTAACAAGATTATTATAATGGTCATGTATAAATTATAACATGTAGAATATTTCATGATGTATTAGAACTCAGTATTTCATGTTACAAATGACAAACATTGTGATTCATGTAACACATACTATCAATGAAATTTAATTTATTTTAAAAAATATTCATAAACAATAGGTGTGTTATCGTGATCATATATCCTAATGACACTCTATCCTAGAGGTGACTTATTTAGAAAGAGATTATCTATTAGAAGTGGTATTCTCCTTCTATAAAACCACCATGATATGGGAGATGTACTTTAATTTTTTCTCATGGTTTCCAATATGTAAAATGATTGAAAAAATAGATCAATTGGGTTTTCATGGGAATTTTGTTATTCTTTATAGTAAATGAAATAATACCATATTCATTCCACACTAGGAAGTGTGTACTGATAAAGGTGTTCAATTATCCCTCCTCATTTGTTTAAAATTCACTCCCCATATACAAATTTCCAGATTAAATATAAAATATTACTTAGTATTTGTGATCAAGAATATCAATGTTGACTATGCGATCAAGAAATAATATTTATCCATTTTCATGATTATGTTATAATATTGATGTACAAAAACTTATTTGAGAAAATATTTCTTACATACCCTATTTATTAAACAACCATAAAGATAAATAATCAAATATATCTATAAATATGAAAAATTAAAACCATGAGAAGATATTCACTCACATATCTCATCATAGTTTCATAGCTCTATTTATATATAGTGTTATTGAATATGTCAATGGAAATAATTCAACATTAAGTAAAGGTGATCCTTTACACTCTCCTACCACTTCAACATGTGTCTTGATTTATTCCTTGTAAAAGTATTCTATTAATAAGATTATTTTTATAGGATCAGTCTAAGATGGAATGATCCATAAATGGGTAGATTAGTTTATCCATTATAATGGAACAAATTCACTAAAACAACTGGTACACCATGTCGTTTATATGTTAATCCTTTATTGTATATATGAAGGATAACCCCTTGATATTACAAAGGAAGTCCAAGATGTTACCTATTTTTTCATTTGCCGAGATCCATGCTCTCCCAACAATTTGTTACATTGGTATTTATATATATTAATGATTCATTGATATATAGATATATAATAGAAATTAAATGAATTCCAGATACATCCCCATATTATTCCTAAAAACTAGATTTGTTTAACACTGACAAATAATCTTCGACATTTTCCACATGCGAGATAAATTTCATTATTCCATGACCTCCAACCTTAACTATGCAGTTCATCCTCATTATCACTACTACGTTTTTTTTAAACAAGTTGATGTTGTAAACTAAAAATACACAAGTACAATATCTATTATCAGTTTTATGAATTATAATATTATTATCATATTTTGATTCCCTAAAACACTATAGACGTACAATGACACCAATTTTTGAGCTTCCAAATTGAGGATGGTGTATCAGGTATATAATATCAAGTTCAATGATTCATATCACTATCATGTATTTGTGAATAGAATGATAAATACATTACATAAAAATTCTATACCATATTCATTAGAATATGGCTGATAATGAAAATAATTCAGGGATGGATAAGTTCCTATATAGTATTTGGTCTTATAACTATATGACTCAAATTTTTATACATGTGACATTATACTTGCTTTTAAAAGGGTATAAGTAGTGATACCATTGGAGATTTTTTTCCCACAAAATTAATTTATATAAATTATCATCTATAATAATATTATAGGTCTAAAATATAGCGTTATGAAATGTGTCAATATAATATGTTTTTACAAATACATTAAAATTTTGTGATTCATCAAAAAAAAATATATCTATGTGATCAATAACAAGGTCATCCTCTACACATTTATCCAAGGATAATCACTAATTTATTTTATAAATCCATTCATACCTATGGATAAACACCAGATATTTATTTGAAATGATAAAATCCTTATTCCAAATAAACAACTCTATTATATATTATATTATTCCATATTAACATTAAATGGAGAGCATTCAACACCATCCACCAAAGAATGAAATAAAAAAAACATTATTTAAATTCATATTTGGTTCAAAAAATTCCATTACCCAAGGCACTAAAATGGTTTATATGGTCATAATTTATTAACCTCTACCATAATACCCGAAGATCATCACCTAATGAATATTAGAAATATTAAACATGAATCATTATTGTATTACTTTAAAATGAATTAAAACCGGGTAATCCATTAAAATTAATAATTATCATTGAGTGGACCATTTTACTTTACTTCGTTCTATAAATTTGGTCTACATATATGTAAAAAACCTATCATATGGTTCTGTATCCACATACATATTTTAGGATTAAAATGACATTAATTTATTATATTATGTCATAGAGTATGATCCTTCAAATTGAAATTTACTCTTCCCTACACATAAGCATGATATGATAATTTTTATTTTATGTACTACATATATATTTATTCCATTAATCTCGAGATACATATTTATTATAATATCATCTATCCATTTTCTATCAATAATTTCTATTTTCATTTATGACTTTAAACCATTGATGATATATTTTTTGATTCATGTAAATTGTCTTCATTCAATCTCTCATAAAGAATTCCTTATATTTATCACTTTATATCTTCAAGGTGAGGTAGACCTATATAGATAAATTAGATGACAACATGTTACTTGATACATATAACCAAAAAATATATAATGAAATATAAAAGTCTTATCTAGGACCTAGTCATGGATTTCACATACACCCAAACACTGTTAGTGTATTGTTTCTATAATTACATATGGTTTTTTAACTGATCTATTCACTAGAGAAATATATATTGTAACATTAATATCATATCTTAGATAATACCATAGAGAAAATTTATTTACTATGGTTATAAGAATAAATCAGACTAAATATTCACCTTACATGAACCACAAATGGCTCGATATCTATTATGACATATTATATAATGATTCCCTACATACCAATCTCGGCCCCATATGTAAACATTAACCCAATTGAATATTATTCCATCAATATTTTCATACCTTAAACTTAACTTTGTTGAGCCTCACATAACCATACATTAGTATATAACAATTCTATTTATTTTTGGTATTGTGGCCCCATGCACATATTTTTTTTACTTATAACATCAGGATAAAACGTATTTTACTATCATATCCTATAGACATATTATATACCCATGAAGTGACCCTCCATGAAATACACATTGATTTATTCCAATTATTTAATGATACATTCTAACTCTAAATGACGTTGAACAGAGTCAAGTCACAAATCTCATAAAATTCAACACCATATTCCATTGTAGTGTTTGATACCTCTCATTCACATTGGGTTCTTTGATGAACATATATTAGGATGAATCCCTTCTATTTTATCCCCTCATGGATCATATCTACAAATATAAAATTTATCATATCTATATGTGGTTTTATTAACAATCTTTACACTATGTATTTAGATAAATGTGACTGATGATGGGCTACTAGATAAATTTTATAACCATTAAAACAAAATTATTTTATGGTCTCTCATTTCAAACGAGGTGTGTCGATATTTGAAAATATATTGGGTCATCATATTGAATTATCAATAATATTTATGGGTTCATTCCATTAATAATCATATAAGTTTTGATATATAAATCATATATATTTGGACAATGAGCAACTCATCTATACTTAATATCCAACTAGAGACTCCATAACTACCAAACCTTATTCTGTTTTTGACTTGGGTGTTACCATCTTCCACCAAATATTATCATAACACATTATAGATATTGTATGTTAATAATTTTAATCATATATAAACATTTATATCTATTATTAAATATTTCATTTGATTCTGTAAAGGATCCTTGTACTCAGGAATGGCATTTCTGCCACATATTCAACATACTAATCAATGTCTTGATTTCATTCAATAGAGAATATCTGATAACCCCAATGACCCATAAATATTATTTTATAGAAATACATTAATCAAATTTTTTATCCCCTACAAATTTCTCAATTTTAATAACATTTAAATTTAGGTAATTTAATTGAATATTTAATAATTATCGTTCAATATTCATAGGTGGTGAAATACTCCTTACTCTAATTCCCCATTTAGGTGTCACAGACCACCTCATATAGGTCCAAAAACAATGACCAAAAAGTGGCTGAACAACTTTCAATGGAAGGTTAATTATATATTTATTTTATTCAACATTAATGAAGAGATAAGTAAACCAATAAATTCATAAATGAATTCATAGTTATAGATAAATATGTATGACTTTAGACATTATCCATCATTATTTCAGGTATTATGACCTTAAATTGTGTCAAATAATCCATGAGGTTGTCTACTATGATATTATTTTAAATTGTTAAAATATGGCTATACTAATGAAAATAGAATTAAATAGACAACCTCAAATTAGTCGAGATACATTATAATTAAAATAATTTCTTCATTCTTCCTTGTATTATGAACCTAAAATCCATGTATCTATCATCATGTTAATTTATTATAATAGTCCATTGGTAATTCAAATCAGGTTTTCATTTACCACAATTCATTATCAAATATATCTTTCCATTATGAAGGATGTGCGATCTTAGTATTATGATTCATTTTGGTCAAATATAATCTGCATTAATAAGCTACATCACTATTCCAACATTCATGATCATAAAATACTAATAAAAAAAAGAGAATGTGCTCACCATGTTAAAACCACAAAAGGGAACTCCAAAAAAATTATAGTCTCTAGTTTTCTGTTTTACACCACAAATATCCTCTAATGATTTATAAAAATAATAAAATTAGAAACGAAATAAATCTTGTTTGGTTTAAAACCAATTAATACTAACATAATAAATAGTTTAGTTTATTCCTACTTGACCACTCCCCATCCCTAAATCTGTAAAAGGATGGGGTAAATTTAGAAATAAATAAAAATATCAATGACAAATTATTTGGAGATAGATAAATTTTTAAAATTCTCAACAGGTACATAAAATTATAAAATAGTAATGGGAAAATTCAATTTGACTTATATATTAATTAATAATATTTTTTCTAAATGAAAGATGATGTTATTTTAGGGAAACATATCATTTTTTAGATTAAAATACACTTACAAAAAAACACATCATGACTCCCATTATGTTCGATTTGTCACATTCTCATATCGAGATAGAATAACCCTGGATAATGGTGATAGTAATTTTTTTTGTATATTCATCAAACATATATAATCTATATTTATATGTTGAAGAGGAATTTATAATTGGTAGTCTTTTTTCTCATTGGTCCACCCTGTCTTTTTGTGGTGGTATTTTTATTACATAAGTAGCTCTATTGTATCAATATGATTTTTTATTCTTTCAATATAATTGACTGATTCGTTTATATCATTGTTAAATCATGTGTTTTGATGTTATGATTTTTTAAATCCATTCACAATTAATATTTATATGGATTCAATTTTTTTTATTACTCATTGTTCATATTTGAACGTCTTCATTCTCTTGGTTAATTTAAGAGTGTGTTAAATTATATTGTTTCTTAGGTTTAGAACCCCTCTTAGAAAGATAACATATTAATATTCCATTTTATATATTAAAATAATGTAAAAATGTGACATATCCGTTATTATAATATAATGTTATTAATTATGAATGAATCATATTCTAGGTGGAATTAGATTGTTACTAAACAATTTGAACCCACACTTTTTAGTGAAATTCATGATGATTTCCTCACAATGTTGAGATAGGTCTAGTTTGAAGAGAACAATATGTCAGTATACAATGATGATAGAAATGGTATCTTCATGGGCCATATTTTTTCTAAAAAACAACAGAGAATATTCCTTACAAATGTTTCATAGACCAATTATTCTGACATGGGAATTTCCTAATAGGAGTAGGTTAAGAATTTAATTTTCTAATATATAGTTTTTGTCATAAAAAATAAAACACATTTTTAGGGTTCTAAACTCACTTAATTATGTTGTATCAAACTTATTTGGGGTAAAACCTATTTCAATGAGTGTATTATTTAGAAAAAAAAAATTATTTTGACTACTTAGATAACTCAAAAAAATACATGGATATTAATTTATGGTTGTTATTTGTTAGGATTGATATTAAAATATGATAGATGGTGTAATAAGTCAACATGTTCTTAAATTAATATTAAATATCATAAAACAAAATGTTAATTTCATAACATATTGATCCACCCAAAAATCATTTAATTATACTACATTTGAAAACTTGAATACCTAAACTACTATTTTATAGGTGAACTACATCATCTCCTACAAATTATCTATACCTACCAACCATTATAGATATATAATAAAAAATAATCTTCTTCATAACATCCAGAAAATATTTATTGGAAATTTTTATATCATATTTTAGAGAGCCTATATATTCATTATAATAATTTGAAAGAATTCTAAATATATTTTCGAAGCCACCTGCTATGATGACATGCTGTTCTGAGGCATAATGTCCTTAGAATTAATTTTATTAAAAAATTAAAAATAATTAATATCACACATGAATAGTTTCTTAAAGAAAATGGGATAACTCGCAAAAATAAACTCAGGTCATAAATTTGAATCAACTATTGATTATGAAACATAATGATTACTTCATGTGATATCTAAAATCGGCTAGTGTATAATGTTCAAATAAAATGGACATCAATAGTACGTTTAGTGAAATAAGTAATTATTTAAAATAAATAATTAATTATTGTAACATAACTGGATTCATTTAAAAATATACCATTATAATAATTTCATCAGGTTTAGTAGCTTGTGCCTTGGAAAAATTATTGTGTCTTCTTCCACCTCTTATTTGAGAATATTAAATCAGATGATGGTGAGACTCTTGATCAGACCAGATGGAAGAATAGTTAATGCAACCACCTCAATCAATTTTTGGAAATAACATTATTAGATTATTAAGGATCCATTACAAAATCATGCTTCATTTTCTAAGGGATTATGACATTATTGATTAAATTTATTGATGATTATCATCCCATTTTATGATTTGGGTCAATTACAAGACTTTTCATGCAACAGTGTACTGGTTTCATTTCATTATTAAAAAGTTTTATCTCTTGGATCATCCAAATTGTGTCCTTCAGTCAATAAAACGTGGAAAAATAATGTTAATCCCTTATTCATATGTCGTTATACAAAAATTTCTTAAAATTAGTAATTTTTGGACCATGGGGTCACGATTCAACATTTCATGGACGGACCATACCCAATTAGACACCTAGATGTGTGACAATTTCAAGTAAGATGAACATATAAAATATCAATGATGGAATATGGGATTAATCGTCATATAAATTTTGATGGTATATTATGTTATAGAGACATGAGATAGGGTGACATGATTTGAGGCACGACGGTGCATTGTAGTTTATGCAGCATTCAAGAGATTCTACAGAAAACCTATTTTCAACCACCTAATGGAAAAAAATGGGTAACATACATGATATCCACTAATTTCGAATGGACTGAGGAATGATAAGTAGTGGATCATCTAGATCTAAAATTATTAATAATAGATACAATATCTTGTATAAAATGAGACTACCTGTCATTTATTTTGAAGATCACATGGAGTGTAGGGCCTTGGATGTGGAGGATAGGTTTTTGTTGAATTATATGTATCACTTTCCTCGTAAGAACCCAACATGATTTGTGACCTTATGAAAGATGATTTTTGTGTACCTTGAGGATACATAGGGATGGGAATGTTCTGGCACATTCCATGTGCTGAGATACCTGGACATTGTTAGTGTAATTGGTAGAACCCCATGGGGAGAGACATTTTGTGTACTGAAGTACATGGACAAGAGATATATTCATGGAAGCTTCCAATGAGCATGGGTAGAAACTAGAGTGGTTATAAAATTACATGAAGATCCCCATCATCTTATGAATATGTACATATAATATAACCATATAATATAATGGATTCATCCAGGTGACAGAGAAGGAACACTCATCATGAGGGTCCCAACACAAACCGCGTGCCCATTTTTTACTTTTGATGAAAAGAAAACCTCTCTTATAACCTTTTTAACAAGGTTTTCATAGACCAAGCATCCTATTATGAGTTTTTTTTCCCATATAATGTGATAGATCCCTTTGTATTGGATTTTGATATAAAAGATGATATGTTGCAGTCATGAAACATATCAATGTAGCGCATAATGACTGTAGTGATTAAGAAGGATCATTAGAGTGGTAACCCACCACCCTGAAAGACTAAGGTACTAGTTCACTATTAACATGTGTTACACCCAATGAAACTATGGTGTATGTCATATATATATATATATATATTATGTGGTACCCCCTATTGATATAGGGTGAATGTCCTCTATAAACTGAGTGGTAGCCCTATATGACACAGGGGGGAGAGACCACTATATTCTGACAAGTACCACATAATGGAACTAGGGAATGGATCCTCTATATAATAAATGGTACCCCTATGGTACATTGTCATGTGTCCCCTATCAACTATGTGGTACCCCCTATGGAAAAAGGGTGCGAGTCTTCTATCAACCAACTGGTACCCATGCCCTTTGTAATTAATGTTATTTTCCTCTATTTACCAATTTCTACTGCCTATCAGATAGGGAATGGGTCCTCATTAAATTTTTTTGGAAACCCCATAAAACCCTAGGGTATAGTTTTTATACACACCAACTTGTACACCAACTATATAAGACACATGCTCTCATTAAATAGAGTTATACCCTATATCAAATTGGGTGTGTGTCCTCCTGTCATCGAGTCGTACCACCCAAAATAAATAATGCATGGGTCCTCTGCATTTAGATTTTCCCCCTCATCTTTTCATTATAGTGGCGAGGAATGGGTCCCCTACATTGTTACTTTTTTGGGTAGTTGAATTGGATGTTGGGCATCATTGATGGAGTTCTGTAAATGATTACAAATTATGGGTAGTTTGGGTTATGAGATAGATATCCTCTTATATATTGATGGGTTTTATTTTGTTAGATATATCTATATCCATGTTGTGAATTTGGTATACCCACATGATATGGGTAGTTATTTCTACTCTATATTAATGTTGTGACTATTAGGGTTCCATCCTCAGATTTCAGAGTTTCCTGGTGGGCATGTATTTACTCACCCCTACATTTACATTTATTGGACATTTCATTAATTATTTTGATGATGAATATGTCGGTTTTCTATAAATAATAACAGAGTTATACCTTTTATATTTTACTACATAATATGGTAAGATCATGGAGATGAGGAGATGGTATCTCCATAGACTTTTAGTTTACCATTTTTTATGTTATGGAATCTTCATATTGGCTATGTATTTCACCATTTACTTTTAAATTTTCAATTCCATACTCTTGGGAACCCTATAGGGTTTTCATCCATGTTTTATATTCAAGATATTAATTCATTTTATTATTATTCATTTTTCACTTCTACATAGACATGGTTAGGTTTTTTCGAACAGTTACATTAAGCTGAGGCCTCCAATTTTGGTTGTTCTTATGTAATTTTTTTTTCACACCTATCCTATGGTGGAGGGAATATGGTACTTGTGGCCCGATCCCCATTGGGATATGTCATAATATATTTTCATTAGATAAGTTAATTACCTTTTAGGGTATTTGGTGTAGTCCCCTTTTGAGTATTTGGTTGTGATTTAGGGAAACAGATTCAGAGTGTCTCAAGAGATGATCTCAAGACAGGGAATCTATTACTGGAGTAGTATATAATTTATCCATTTATTGTGACCATGGATACCTTATTTTCAACATATAATACCGAGATATTAGTTGTAGGTATGAATGGTGCATGCATCATATAGGATTGAGTCCTTTACAATAATAATTGATTCATATTACCATTATATATATATGTGTGTGTATATTACCATATGACAATGGTACATATGGATTATGTTATTAGGAATCCTCCATGACAACAACCATCCGGGATAAAATTTCAGAATTGAGAAGAAAATATGATGAGAGATAATGCCTTAGTTCAGGGAGCATCCCATGATACCCTCCAAGTAGATTGGTAGCATCATGCCCACCTACTGAGTAGAAGAACATACCATCAAAGTAGGATGAGGATGCCCATAGGATTAAGGAACAACAAAATTTCATGATCCCGAGGAT
The DNA here is from genome assembly GCA_963277665.1 of Viscum album. Lineage (NCBI taxonomy): Eukaryota > Viridiplantae > Streptophyta > Magnoliopsida > Santalales > Viscaceae > Viscum > Viscum album. The sequence goes on from OY728122.1 coordinate 492,476,246, forward strand.
GATGATGTTCCAATGAGATTGAGATCTCTAGGAAGTGGAAAATTGGTTACAGTAAGTGGTACATGATTTTAATCTTATCCAGAAACTGATGGATTATGTTTTATCACTGAATGTTATAATTTCCCATGAAGCTACTGGATACGGGTGTAGTCTTTTATACTAGATGAATGATAAGTCAAAACACTCAAGTATTGACTTCTTGTTATTGTTTCATGAGTTGTACTACCCCTTCGTATGCTTGGTTCAGTTTTGGTATCTTCGTGTGATAAATTATGGAGGGATGATAGTGTTTGAGTAAGTTACATGGTTCAAAATACATAAATGATACTCCATTTACATGATAAAGAATAACCAATTATTATCATTAATGTATGAGGAGGGACTCTATTGAGAGATTCATTCTAGTTTGGTACTATATTTCATTCCAACCTATGTCAAGGTGTTAGAGAAAGCACCAGTGATTGAGAGATTCTTATCACAGGGACAACATAAAAACTAGTATAGGCACTGGTCATCATTAGGATAAGTCTTCTATAGAATCTCGAAGATGATGGTCGATAAAATCTTAACACAGGAGACCTTCTATGGAGTAGACAAATGAATATAGTAATGCGATACAAGGGTAGTGGAGAGGACAATAGAAACATAGAGATTGGTCATTCTCTATATGAGACTAGAAAGGTCACATCGAATATGATATCCCTACCATAGGTGTTGAGGAGAGTAGATAGATAGATGCTAGAACAACATGATAGACGTAGGTAGGTCCATGACTAGATGTCTCCCATGAAAAAATATAGTAAACCATAGAGTGGTGGAGCTGGAAGATGACCAAGAGGAGATGTTGGTGGTGGGTGATGATATGAGATACTTCCACCACCCCACCAAAAGACCCACATCACACTCAAAGAGATGGTGGTCATGGACACATATTGTAACATGCCATGTAAATAAAGAATATTACATTTTCATATTTATCCATATTTCTGAATAAAATGTTAATATTAATTTAAAGGGAACGCTATGCTCGTTAGCATACCCAATACACAACAATGAGTTTCTCTGCAATCTTACATTGCACTCTAATAATTAAATAATATTATTTTAAATGGTAGTTAATTCCTAGCCATTGAAAAGGCGAGAATGAACAGAACTAACTTCAAAATTATTATATATGTTTTTGAAATATTTTTACTTTTTTCCAATAAATTTTAGAGGCTTAAAATGCGATTGAATCCAATTTTAAGCATAAATCTTCTAATATTATTTAAAAGGTCGATTAACCGCCTTTTGATGGCGAACCCTTTTTAAATATACATTTGAATATTTTATATGTCATATTTGACAAAATAAAATCCATCATTAGAATATGGACATCAAAATTTACTTTTTGTAATTATTTGATATTTTTTCCGATAAAGATCTATTTTAATGAAAATGTTGCATTTTAATTAAAAACCTCTTTTTAATATAATTTATTTATATGATTAGATCATCTTTTGAATTGGTTTTAAAGTTCAATTAGAATATATTTTTACCATTTAATCCAATTTTGGTCATTGGAATTAATTTCACTTTGAAATTGGACTTAAACTACTGTCAATCTTTTAATAGATATTGTTTCTTAAAAATAGACTATTTGTTTTGACAATTAGAATTAATTATTAAATTAATTAATGAAACTTTTATGTTTTGAATTTTTTAAATTGAAATTATTTTTGAATTAGTAATATCAAATATAGCTTAGGGTGAATTTTTGTTATTTTTCTAATGAACTTCAATTTTTGATGAATATTGAAACCACTAAGTAGTTGTTAAAAAAATAATTTTTCATTTAAATGAAACATTACCACTTATCTGATTTCAATTTAAAAAATCCGACAAACATGGTTGTCATTAAGAAGTAAAATGTTGTTCAATGGGATTAAAATATTTTTTTGGTGAATAGTAACTTTTGAGTTTTGTTAACCGTGATTAGAGGTAATTAGTGTAATTTAAGATTAAAATGATATTATAAAAATATAAAAATATCTTTACACATGTCCAAACATTATTGGTTGAGTCATGGACGACAAAAACAAACCATGGGTCAATTTTTGGGACCCCATGGAGCCACATGGGGTGATAATGACATTAATACCTTTTATTTAATGTAAACATAAAAATATCACAAACATGTATTGTTTTACTAAAAAAAATTACATGGGGTTATATATGTTATATTTTTTTACTATAAATACTCATTAGAAACCTAAAAACATTTTTCTACAACATGGTAATTTTTTAATATTTTTTTGGACATCAAAAAAATAAAATTATTTATGACACAATGATGATGTTGTGTTTATGTCATTAATGAATGACTTAAATAAATAAGAAGATAATGTTTAAAATAATATCCAACACTTGTCCAATTATTATTGGATGATTTTATTTCGAAAATTAACCACCTTATATTCGACTTTAATTAATTTTGGAGCTTTAGAAACTGAATTTCATTTTATAATAAAATAATAATTTCAAGATTTCCAAAAGAGTCCCTCCTCTCCCTTATAAAAAGACACCACAACCTAAAAATCTCTCACACTTCTCAAGCCATTTTAATACTCCAAAATATTCTAAAATAATCTCCCAATATCCCTATCTTAATCCTAGAAGCCTCACTTTTGGCAGAATCCTTTCTAAGGAAGCCTTTGAGCTCAAATAAAAAAGAGTTACCTGATTTAAAGGTAATATCCTCTCTTATGTTCTTTTGTTTTATTTTTTCTTATCCAACCCCATAAACTATTTTTATTCCGTCATTTTATAAAAAAACCAGTATCATGAATATTCTATGATGTTGTTATAAAATGTATTCGAGCTACACTTACACACACCTATGTTTAATGGTTAAAGAACATACTGTTTCTGTGGATGGAAAATTTCTGCCTCACAATACAATGATTGTTCAATATTATTATAACACCTTCAAAGGTGGCCATTAAGATGTCACTATATTTTTATATGATATATAATATGTTTATTTTATCCTTAAGATTATTTATTATTCATTTATTTAAAACCTTTATGGTTTCAAATATCGGTAAACGCGATATCTTCATTTTTGGTAGTGCGGACTACCGCCCCCTCAAAGTGAATTGATTCGTTAATTCCATATGTCGGACGTGTAAATGATGTAGTTAAAAATATTACATATGATATTATACTAGAGTTATAATATGCATTTATATCATTATGATTTCATTCCATTAAATAAGAAATCGAAATGAAAGTAGCGTTAATGCGTACGTACGGCTTACCATCTCCATGAACGGTGCATTTCATTTCTTACCTATAAATTATATGTAATATTATAAATGCATGTATATACTGGATATATATAATATATATCATATATAAATAATGAATAAAATTCTGGATATAATGGATATTTTACCATATGATCAACTTGTAATTATAAGGAGTTTATTTTTGACTCAAGTACCAATGATCGTCAAAACGACAGTTATTAACATAAATAATTACAAAGTTTTAATAACATGGTAATATGTTATATAAAAGGAATATAGAACTTGAAAATGGTTCTTAAGTAAGTATAAATTATCTCAACTTTATTATTCATGAGATTAAAAAACGATCGAGTCATGTCGGACACGAGGTAAGGGATCCTACCTCTCTCTTTCTTTTTAAGAACTCTATTTTTTGACATTTCATTTAAGGCCCTATTTATTATGTTGGGGGATGTTATTTTATATACATGTTACTGTAAATTTTATTTTCATATGATTAGAGACCCTATTTGATCACGTAAATCCATTTTTGGATGTTTTATGTGCTATCGTTAGGCTGCCGATTATTCGTAAGCGATTATTCATCTCACTTTTATTATAGTGAAATTTATGCTACATTTGCCACTATTTACTTTGAGGGATGTATGTAATTCCCATTAATATAATCTTTGTGTAATATAATATTGTTTATGAGTATTTACATCAATGTTTTATGGTCCTTCTTTCATGGGGTGTACGTTTCTAAAGTTACCCAAGTCGGTAAGGGAACCTTTCACCCTCCTCTTTTTAAAAGACTTCTTTTGTTAGGACTTTTAATTTATATCTTATTATTTTGGGATATGTTCTTCTATATCGTTATTGATGTAATATTTATTTCCAAGTGTTGAGATACCCTTTTGTCTCATCAAATCATTTTCAATGAATTTTAAAGTGACGTTGTTAGGCTGTCAAGGAAACTTCTTAGCCCAATTTCGATTTCTTTAGGTTGAACTTGTAGTTATGGAATATATAATTCTGTAAATATGTTTGAATGACTCTAATTGTTTTACACATTATTTCCACATATATTGGGTGTGTTTAGATTTGTCACACATCATTAGGTAATTTATGTATACTTAATATAAGGATACCATCTTTGTACGAAACTTCATCTCAATCTACTTTCATTGAGAAATATTTTGTTTTATACACAACTTTCTTTTATACGGTGTATAATCCTATTGACGCTGCTTTCATCACAGAATATAATGATTGGAAATGGGGAATATCTGAGCTCAACGTGATTTAACCTTTGTAAAAATATCAAAAATTGAAAAAGGAATAAAAATGAAGAACATTGCACAAGGGTCGTGCAAGTTCTACAGTGGTCGCGCAAGTACACTTGCGTGCCGTAATGGTCGCTCAAGTACACTTGAACACCGAAATGGTCGCACAAGTCACATGCGCATCCTAGGTGATAACCACCCAAGGTCTTCTCCAGCCTATAAATACCCCATGTGGGCCCCCCATTTCGAGAGGAATTTTTCCAGATTCAGATACAGAGCTCTGAACGCCCAAGTCTCTGCTTCAGGACTTCCAAACACTTCTAAGGTAATTATTTACCTATAATGGAAGGTCTAAATAGTAGGAGTAAGGTATAAATGTTATAATTCACTAACAAATGCGCGCCTAAGTGTTTTACCCTTAAGGGAAATGAACACACTTGCGCGTCGCCCTAATTCTTCACCATAACTTGCACGCCATCTACTGGAAAGCCTCTTGGGATGATTCTAAAGGATTTGATAAAGGATCACCCAAATATTACACTAAGGGCTGAAAATTGTGCAAGTTCCCATGTTCCGTGCAGGTATACCTGCACACCCAGGTCATGAACGCCCACGCAGTACCTGCGCACCTTCCAGGACATGCGCACCCTTACCTTTTTGGGTGCCTTTCCTGCCCATTTCACCCCTCTTATGGCATTCCACCTCTCCTATTCAAGATTCAGTCTTCAAGACACTCATCAAATCCAATTATGGTATGATTTCTTGATTTGGATTCCTTATCTGAAAGGAACTCCGTGGAACATCTCTCAAAATGTAGTGATTTACACATCTTTATGTCACTAAAGATTGAGATTTCATTCATTCAACCTCATCCTTTAAGATGAGAGAATAGTTAACTTGGTCTTCCTTTTCTAGAGTAATCCCCAGTCTAAATTCTCATTACTATGGGAATCCTCTTTAGGAGTAATCCCCATGTCCTCTAATATCGGCATCCTCCTTCGGTGTAAGCCCCAGTATTAAACTTCCCAAATATGGGACTCCTTTTCATGAGTAAGCCCCAGATCCCCTAACCTGGTCCTCCTTTTCAGGAGTATGCCCCAGTCATAATTCCCAAAATTTTGGGCTTCCTTTTCAAGAGTAAGCCCCAAAATATATTCTCTTAACCTGGGCCTTCTTTTGTGGTGTATGTCTCAGTCTCATATATGGGCATCCTTTTCAGGAGTAAGCCCTAGTCTCAAATATGGGCCTCCTTTTCAGGAGTAAGCCCCAGTCCAAAATATGGGCATCCTCCTCAGGAGTAAGCCCCAAACCTTAATTCTCTTAACCTGGGCCTCCTTTTAAGGAGTAAGATCTAGTCTAAAATATGGGCATCCTCCTCAGGAGTAAACCCCAAGTCCCTTTCATTTTCAAATCCCTTTAACCTAGGCCTCCTTTTTAAGTGTAAGCCCCAGTCTCAAATATGGGAATCCTCCTCAGGAGTAAGCCCCAATCCTTAATTATCTTAACCTAGGCCTCCTTTTTATGAGTATTCCCCAGTCTCAAATTTGGGCATCCTCCTTAGGAGTAATCCCCAAACCTTAATTCTCTTAACCGGGGCCTCCTTTTTAGGATTAAGCCCCAATCTCAAATATGGGCCTCCTCCTCAGGAGTAAACCCAAAGTCCCTTTAATTTTCAAATCCATTTAACCTGGGCCTACTTTTAAGGAATAAGCCCCAGTCATAATTCTCAAATCTGGGCATCCTCCTTAGGAATAAGCCCCATGTCCTCTTTTGATCTGGTCCTCCTTTTCAAGAGTAAGTCCCAGTCATAAATTCCCATTAATTCTGGGCATCTTCTTTAGGAGTAAGCCCTAGTCTCAAATTCCCAAATATGGGCATCCTCCTTAGGAGTAATCCCCAACCATAATTATCTTAACCATTCATAATTCCTTTTGATCTGGCCTTCCTTATTAAAAGTAAAACCCAATCATAAGCCCCCTCCTAACTTGGGCATCTTCCTTAGGAGTAAGCCCCAAGGTTAGAGTATCCAAATATCCAAAAAGCACATATACCTTTATGGACCATGTTCATGGATTTCCTCCCTGATGTAAATATTAATCCTCATTTATTTTGGGCAGTCATAAACACATAAGCCCCACATCATTGCATCTTTCGTGGAGAAAATTGTCTAGTTTCACTGATACCTCTTGTTTCTCAAACCGAGCATGACACACATGATCATAGAATGTAAAAGTAATAATTACATCTTCCATGAGCCATTAATCATACATAAAAATCATACCACCTTACTCGAACTACGTGGGTTCTGATTCCTTTTCTAAAACAAAGGATACATAGGTAGCCCATCAGTAGGTATGATCCCAACTCTGAAATAATCCATGTCCTCATGAATGAAAATAAACATCAAGTGCCCCACTGAGTGGCTTTAAAACTAGTATGGTCATCATAATGACCAAGATACTTTTATGTATTTTTAAGGATACCATCAACTAAGAATCACTAACAAATACAGATGATTCTTCATCGATAAAGAACCTAGAATACATATAAACGATTCTTTGAAATTCCTACATATCGATAATTGATTGTCAGACTAAAGGAATGCTCATTTTTTACATGGTAATGTAATAAGGATTCAAAAACATAATTTAAATCTATAAAGAGAGTCCCAGAGTAGACAATAATTCCCATAAAAAATGTGTGATGAGTCCGACATCCCATCCTCTCGACCAATGAAAATTCCTAAGCCTCATCAGTCCACAACTAATGAGAGCCTAACTTTGGAATGTAGGTTCAAATGGATATGGAATCATTGGATGTTTCCGGTTCTACGAAAAATCCCATTAGATACCGATTGGAATGTTTGAACCTTCAATCAAAGAGGTCATCCCAAATTCCAGAGGGAAAAAAATGGTTAGCCCAATGTGAATCCTTAACCAAGTTAAAATGATGTTTTTATTATTTTTTAGGCCCCTATTTAAACTCAATGAGAGGGACAAAAAAATAATCATTGATATATGTGCTCATCCAAAAGATGTAGTGGCTGAATTTATCTTGATTACGTCTGTTATATCAAACATGCATTCTTTTCCATGATCTTATGCATTTCCAGAATGGCTTCTCTTAAATTCACATCTGCGAATACATCTTCTGTGAAAACCTCTACTGCAAATGCTACTGCTTCTAATTCTGCTGGATCATCATCCTCTCTAAGGACAACATCACCTACTCAGCGTCTTCAATGCTGGTTATCAAATGCACTGGTTAAGGAGTACTGTCAGCATGGTACCATTCCAACTATGGAGGCTGCTAGAAAAGCACTCCTAGTGAAAAATTCACCATGTTCATCCGGACTGCGACGAATAGTGAACAAGATGAAGGTGGTGCTAACTACCATCTCCAACTGTTTCGGGTCATTATCCATGGAACACAATCACAATTCACTCCCATATTATGGGAAGGTGAATGAGAAGGTCCCTCAGGGCCTTAATTCAAGGAAGCAGGAGTCCTTCTCGAGGGCTCCCATCAACCATCGCCACCAGAATCATGCGGCAGTGCGCCCTTAACATGATGAGGATGTCGACTCCAGGATTTCGGCTCAGGTTCCTCGAACCCGAGCAGGCCAGACGAATCGCCAGAGGTGAAATCCAGTTAACAGTGAGTAGGTTCTAATATCTGCCATTTCCGGAGAAGTCCGCCAACCTAACTTGGTGTGAAGCAATGAGCGGGGACACACACCTACTCGTTTTAATTCTGTTGTCCACCAGAGTCATCTGGCAGCATCACGCCAATCCCGCCAAGAAATTATTGCAGAGTACTATAGGCAGGAACATATACCTAATTATACGTCATCATCTAGTCAGCAGGCTCATCTGACTACATATGATGGAGCTCGTCAACCACATTCGGCAAAGTACAATCAGTAGGCACATACACCTGCTAGTATTGATCAAGGATACCAACCGTCTCGTTTGGTAGTACACGGAGAAGTCAGTCGGAAAGCTCCGACGACAAATAGAAGTCAGAATTAAATCTCTGCCCCCACACTTGAGTACTGTCAGGATTCACATACAGGAAAAAAAGGACAGGATAAGGCACATACACCTACTACAAGCATAGAATGGACGTATATCCCCATTCCAGCAGCTGAAGTCACCAACCATATTTTATCAATGGTGAAATAGCAGAATCAAATCCATTCTCATATTCTGGATGCTTTCTAAGATATTATAATAGCTGCAGTGGCATCTCAGGGAAAGACACAAAAATCTATCCCTACTAGTGGAGTGACACATCAACAGTTCATTCCAGAACAGACAGACACATTTGTTCTAGTCCAATAGGGTTGTCGGGCATACTCCCTTATATCATATGGACAACCAAGTCAGGCACATACACCTGATTTGAGTGGAGATCGCCAGCCTAACCTGGCCATCTCTCTTGATCAGGCACATACACCTGCTCAGAGCAGCCACTTTCGGCAACAAGTGATTTCCAAGGTGAGAAAAAAGGCATATAAAAAGAAGACCCTACGAGAAATGTCAAGAGATCAAGAACCAATCTGTAACAAGGCCTTGCTCGATGATGGAGTTCTTGAAGCCCTCAGACAGTTATCTGTTGGAATTCATGATTCTAGTCCCTCATTTCCCAATAGTGGGAACATTAATTCTGATGGTCTTCAACATACACTTTCTCATGAAGGCTTGCTTCATGACAATTCAGTTTATCTCGAAGTTTCATCTTTAGATGACAACCACATGAACCCTCTGTGTGGTCAGAAGACCAAGAAACAAGAGATATCATCTGTTTTTGTAACCCACCATGGTGGTCCTCCCCATGATGATGAATTTCACTGTGAATGTCCCCTCCATAGTAGTGATTCACATTTCCCGGAAAATGATCTAGTGGAAAATGTAGGGCTGCGAAATACCTCTTATCTTGAGGCACATTCAAGTGCATAACCAGTCATGTCTGATGCTTCATCACTAGCAGGTGAATTACTTTCTAAATCGGAAGATAACCCAGTGTGTAGGTCATTCTCCGAACCACCCCTAAGTCATGCATCATCTAGTTTGATAAGTGATTTCTCTACTAATATTGTTGAATCCGATGAAGCAACATGGAATCACCAGATCTGGTCAAATCAGGTTGAATAATCTTCATTGAATGATAAAGAAAAGATACTGAACATGAGAAAACAACTGGAGAAGGATGAAGTGCCAGTCAGGTTTTGGCCTCTGGCTAACTCTCAGTATGACATTCCAGATATGTTGACGGAAGATGGGATTCATGATATTCATCTCAACATTTGGAAAACTCATTGTCAGTTGAAAAAGAAAGTATTATCTTATGATGAATATGAAAATAATCTTAAGCTAATAGAAGGGTTACAATGTCAGATTTATTTGGCATCTCTATCAATCTCTCGATATCTGAAGGTTGAAAAGCAGTAGAGAGCCCTTCGACGTTCATGCCTTGGCACACTAAGAAGATTGCGCCAGTTAATTTCCAATACCCCATATGGTATTCATGTCAGAGGGTGGGGTGTTCATGGAGAAATACATTTCACTGTGATCTCTAGTCAGCCAAGCCCACCAAAAATGGTCTCATGCAATGTTATTACCTGTGGTCGGCCACAATCAACTGGATTTCGTTGTAATCAAAGGCATTCCCAATAACAGTCTTCAACTAGTTCCTCTAAAAATCAATAATACAGAGAACAAGTTGTTGAATTACATCTGCATCAAGCAAAGGAGAATATTGAACAAGCCTCTCATATGGAGCAAGCACATCATCAAGTGACAAAAGTGTCAGAAATCATCCAATAGTCTTTCAAGCCGGGTGATAAAAGTGGATGTCGATTTATGCATCCACCTATTGTCCGGACTAAGGTATGAAAGATCATGAGAGCTTTTAAGAATGTCTCAGACATAGCATGTCAAGATCCACCCCATCTTGCCAGACTGGGGACTCTTTTAAACTAACCCTCAGAATCAAAAAATAGAGTTTGAGGAGTTGATCTGGAACAGCCCCAGTCCACCGGACAGGGGAATTTTTGAAATCATCAATCCCCTCCTCATAGAAAGTCAATCATTCCTCGATTTGGGAAGAATCCTAAAGAGAAACGAAGATCAAAATTATCATGAGATTACCTCCAAATTATGGTTCATCATGAAGTTCCTGAGGGATCGAATCAGCAAAAGACAATGTCATATCAAAGACATGGAAGAAGAAAATATCATAGAAATGCTGATAGAAGGAATGGGATACGTTATGCATCAATCAATGTCATCAATGTCGTTGTTGGTGATGCACCAGATGAGGATCACCCAAGGGACTCAGATGAAGAGGTTCCTGCTCATGATGTTGTACGCACAGACACAAATGAAGAGGGTGTGCATAGATGAAATCAATGGTTTAACTAGAATCTGGGTGTTCCTTTAAATAACCCACTTCCCCCTCTCCTAAAGGGATCAAACAAGGGGAAGGGAAAGAATCAGGTTACATATCCTTCCTCTAGAGAAGGCCAATCACTCTAATTAGAGCAAATATTTGCACAACAGGAGGACGAAATGATGGAATTAAGGAGGATGAATGCAGAACTACATTAGGGTAGTCTTCCTCCTAAGCATGCTGGAGTCAGTCAGCCAAGGGAGTTTGTTGAAGCTAATAGGATGGATCATGAATATCCTCCTTTATCAGTACACCCTCACAGGTCTAATCCTACGGGTCACGTGCAACAACAATTGGCAGTGTTGTCGTCGGTTGTATTACCAGCCACCACATCAGTCCAAGATCCAGTCATTGCTCCTTCCCAAGTCCAAGTTCAACCGGATGTTTCTCAAAAGTTAATAACTACCATTGAGTCATTAACAGCTCGTTTAGAGACTATGGAAGAGAAGCGTGCGTAGGTTCAACCAAAAAAGAAAGATTACACTGAATGTGTAGATTCAATCTCTCCCCCATCATGTTTTTGGAACCCTCTATTACCTATTTTCAATGGATCAGGCAACCCTAAATATCATTTGACGCATTATGTGTCTTGTTGCGATCCTATGATGGGAAATTCAGAGCAGCACGAAGTAGTGAAACTCAGATGCTTCGTGCGAACCAGGCAAGGACCGGCTTTTTTTAGTACAAAATCTTGCAATCCAGGTCAATTACCGGATTGGAGGATCTTTTCCAAAAATTCCTTCTTCATTTCAGCACAACATTGCCAAAGATAACAGTTTTTTATCATAAAAAATATATGAAAAGGGAGAATGAAAGAGTCTCTGATTTCATTGACCACTGGAAGGGATTTACATATTCCTTGTGCTTAGCACTCCCTCAAGTGGAACTGTTTCCAATCTGTGTGGAAAATTTGCGTGACAAATTATTCATGCCGCTGATCTGTTTGAAATACACAGGAGGGTTTCGAGACCTTACATCAATCGCTCAACAGATTGAAGATTCTCTTATACAGACTAAGGCTAAATCTCATGTAATTCCATCAACTCTAGGAAGGAGAATGGGTAAAGCAGAAACTTCTACAGTTATGCTCAAACAAGCACCTGTACCTACTTCTACCTCAAAACATTAATCTTCTCGAAGGGATCCACCTCCTGAGCATCAACAACAACGGCAGTTTCGTCAAGACGATCAAAGAGATCAAATACAGAAACAATTTGATTAGTTGAAGAGTAAAGTTTATTCTTTCCAAAATGTACAAGTTCATGGTTACTTCATTTCAACCCTGGAGAATAATTTGGTTCAGCTACCAAGGCCCAAGAGTCCAAACAAGGAAGGAGATGAAGACCATCCCAATTATTTACCATTTCATCAGATGATAGGACATCCCATCCAGGAGTGTTTTATCTTCAAAGACCTCCTTCAAAATATGGTCGACTCGGGACAAGTCAAACTGAAAGGCTCTTCAGCCCAGGTAGCATGTGTTACTACTATAGTTCCATAAAAGGAATGAGAGTGGCAAGAAGTCAAAAGAAAAAATGCACAAAAATATTATGATTGGATGGTCAGAAAGACGATCAACCTAACTCATTCTATTTTTCTAACACAATTGAAAATACCAATTGTGCCTTCTGCCATGAATGCTGCAACAAAATTCTCTTCAGAGGGAAAATCGTCAAAAGGGTGACATAATTCCATGGAGGAGGAACAATCAGAAGAAGATGAGTATGTGTCAAATCCTGAGTTGTATTTGACTCTGGAAGACTTCATGCCATCTACTTCGAAGCAACGGGCACCACCCCACCAATCGGCATAGCCTAAATTGGCTAGTCAGGAAGAGTCTTCATCAGATGAAGATTTGATTTTCGGTTCTGTTAATATGATTCAATTAACAGATCCATATTCCAGTTTCAATTTCGATTATACTGAGCCCGAATTCCCTATATCAAATAGAAGAATGAGAGGAAGTTCCAAAGGCTCAGGATACAGGGGAAGACATGGATCTTTCAGAGGCCACTATTACAATTCTACCCCTACTTGAATTGTGTATGTAGCAAAAACTCGTGGTGGAGCCCTTCAATGAGCTCAACATGAAATTTCAAGTTCTTCTACCAACAGAAAATTCAGTTCTGGCACAGTTATTTTGGAAGACCGGCTGAAGGTTCCATCTTCTTCCTCTCAGCATGTAAATAGACGTAATTGGTCTAATCTTCCAAATCCAGGAGTATTACCAACTCCTATCCTGGTACAAGATGCATCAAATTACAGAGCATCAACTTCTAAGGAACCTTCTAAACCACATGTTCATGTTGGGAAATGCAGACCTCTGTATCAAAAGTATGATGTATTGAAACACCCGTCCCATGTACCAGCCAAGTTATCAATTATGGTTGATTTGAATATGTAAAAAGATTTTCGGGAGGCACTCATCGAGGCTTTTTCAAGTCCTCTGGAGTTTGAAACTGAAATTGATGCAGCTGAAGTCTATCTCATAGAGAATAATCCTGCAGAATACCATCCAATAATATATTTTAATGATGAAGATGAAGATGATGTTGTTCATGGGAATATTAGACCTTTGTACTTATCTGGAAAGGTCAATGGCATAGATGCCTGAAGACTATTCATTGACAATGGTTCAGGAGTCAACCTCATGTCCATTCATACACTTCGTCGATTGCACCTCACAAAATCAGATTTATCTCCTTCTACCATGATGTTACAAGGATATGATAAAAATGAACAAGAACCACTGGGCAAAGTTACACTCGGAACACAGTTTGGAGATCTTGTATCCAATTCAGATTTCATGGTTATTGATCAAGACTCAGCCTTCAACATCCTGCTTGGAAGACCCTGGCTACATCAACATGCGGCTATCCCTTCATCATACCATTAATCAATCAAATATTGTTTCTATGGTCAATTTTGGATATTATATGGTGATAAGGCCCCGTTCAAGAAATGTGAGTCTCAATACATTGATGCGGAATTCTATCACATGAAGGGAAGGGAGAAATCCACAAAAAATGAGATTACCAACGTTAATTCTCCATATGGTTTTTAGAAGATTCTAGTAAATCCTTTTGCACATGTGAATACAGAGTATGTGTTTCCTATCAGTCAAATTGACAGGATAGACCCAAATCAAAATACTCTTTTGGAAAGATCCATAATGACAATTACGACAATCAAGATAGACAACATGAGAGAAATTGGTGATCCTCCAAGCAGTGATGAAAGCCCGAACAGTGAAGTATTCATTTCATCTGTTTAAATCCAACAAGTTTATACTTCTCCAATCAGGCCAGAAGAAGTTATAGAATTATCAGAGGTGAACAATGATGTTGATTCTCAATCCATCATCTCCTCTTTATTTCCCAAGGAAGACCCTTCATCATTAATTGTGTCAGAAATGGTAGCTTCTTCTTCAAGATGATAAAATTTTAACATATCTTCTGATCATGGAAAATCTACTTTATCATATACTCTGGAAGTAGAAACGGAAGAAATAACACATGTTGAAGAATAAGAGGAAGATCTCAGAGATTCTCCTCTAGAATTTTAAGAGGGTATCTCTACCACCGTGGATGAACTCAGAGAAATAAATTTGAGTACAAAAGAAGATCCAATCCCCACTTTAATCATTACAGCCATGACTCTTGAAGAACAAGAGATGTATATTTTCTTTTTAAAGAAAAATCACGACATATTTTCTTGGTTCTATTCAGAGATGCTCAGGCTTGATCTTGATGTTGCTACTCATCATTTGGGTTTACCAGAAGAACATCGAGGATTTATGCAAGCCGCGAGAAGAACACACCCAACTTATGCTTCCAAAATTAAAGCTTAGGTGGATAAGATTATCAAATCTAACTTTTTCAGAGAAGTTCAATATCCCAAGTGTTTGGATAATATTTTCCATGTAAAGAAGAAGAATGGACAAATTAGAGATTGCATCGATTTTAGATATTTTAATCGGCATTATCCTAAGGTTGATTTGCCAGTTCCGATTATAGAACCATTAATTGATGCTCCAGTTGTCTATGAAGCACTTTCCTTCATGGATGGATATTCGGGATATAATCAAAGCAGAATGGTCCTAGAAGATGAGGAATCCACAACCTTCATAGCACCTCAGGGTGTGTTTTTCTACCTGGTAATGCCCTTTGTCTTAAAGAATGCGGGCACAACTTATTAGCATGCCATGCATCGTATCTTAAAACCCTTCATTGGGAAGTTTGTTGAATTATATGTAAACGATTTGGCGGTTAAATCCAAAGAATGTTCTAATCACTTGGCTGATATGGATTTTATATTCCTAAATCTTCGATAACATAATTTGTAGATGAACACCTTAAAATGAGCTTTTGGGGTACCCTTAGGGAAATTTCTCGGCTTTATTGTATGCCATCGTGGTATTGATGTCGATCATGAGAAGACAAAGTCAATGCTTGGTATGTCACCTCCTCGAAACTTGAAACAATTTAGAGGACTTCAAGGACACTTAGCCTATATTCGGTGTTTCATTGCCAATTTGGCAGGCAAAAGTTTATCCTTCACCAAATTGATGAAGAAGAGAGTCACTTACCGATGGACCAAATAATGTCAATAGGAATTCGATATTCTCAATAAATACCTCTTGAGTCTACTGGTACTCAAGCCACCTATTAATGGTAGACCACTTATCATTTATGTGATAGCTTTAGAGTGATCATTGGGTGCCTTTCTTACTCAGAAGAATGATGCTGGGAATGAAAACAGCCTCTACTACCTCAGTCAGACTATGCATGAAGAAGAAACCTTGTATTCAAGTATTGAGAAGTGCTACCAGGCATTAATATTTTCAGTTCAGAAGTTGAGACACTACCTGCAACATCACGAGGTCCAATTGGTATCTCGCAATAACCCACTAAAATTCATCTTTAGTCATCTAATGCTTACAAGACGTATGGAAAGGTGGGAAGTTATTTTATAGAAATTTGATATTTAGTATGTGTCTCAAAAGGCAATAAAGGGCCAAGCTCTGGCTGATTTATTGGCTGAACAACCTTTAGTGGAAGACAAACATCAGATATTGAACTCCACGATGAGGAAGTCTTCTCTATTCAAGAAAGTCCTCACGCATGGGAAATTTATTTTGATGGTGCTTCTAGAAGTCCAATAGGGAGGAAAATGAAAAATCCTAAAATCAAAAAAGTTGGCTTAGAAATTGTGCTCATTTCTCCAGAAAAGGTAGTGTTACCTTATTCCTTCTTATTATGGGAAGGTGGTACCAATAATGAAGCAGAATACCAAGATCTAATCGAAGGCTTGGAATTGGTGCTTCAAGCACAATTGAATCACATAAAGGTGAAAGGTGATTCAGACCTGGTAATCAAACATGTCAATGGGGATTATGCCATCGGAAATGAATAAATAATCATATTTTATGATTAAGTAAGAGTGTTAATAGAAGAATTACCATCGGAACCGACATTTACTTATGTCCCAAAATCACAAAATACCCAAGATGATGCACTGGCTAATATATCCACAGCTATGGAAGATCCAAATCAGGTCGAGAAAACTATTAGTATTTCCCACAATCATGCAATTTCACCTTATGTTCAAAGCAGAATAGAGGAGATTAATGAAATTAGTCCCATTCCTGAACCGTATGGTCATACTACAGGATGGATGTCACCTATCAGGGAATACCTTCAAAATGGAACACTTCGACCTGATAGAGCCAGAAAGAACAAATCCAATGACGTGTGGTCAATTTTACTCTTTATGATAGCCCATATCACCTAGAGAAAAACCCTCTACAAATGTGGTTTTTATGGAGTTCTCTTTAGATGCATTGATGGTGAAGAGACAACGACTGTCATGAAAGAAGTTCATGCTGGAGTCTATGGTGCCCACTAGTCCGGACATAGACTATCTGATCTGATTTGATGGCTTGGATACTTTTGGCATTCAATGATACAAGATTGTGTTGATTTCCCAAGGAAGTGTCATTCATGCTAAGTACATGCCAAATTCATTCATCAACCTCCATAGTTGCTTCATACAGCTAAATACTCATGGCCATTTTCCACATGGGGAATGGATGTGGTGGGACCTTACCCTTCCGCTACGGCCAAGAAGTTTAAGTATATTCTTACTGATACTGATTTATTTTCCAAATGAGAAAAGGCAATACCTATCAAGGAAGTCAGTTTTAAATTCATTGTTAGCTTCATCAAGTCTAACATCATTACCCGATTTGGTGTCCCTCATACCATATTGACGGACAATGGCACCAAATTCTGTTCATCCGAGGTGAAGAAGTTGTACCAAGAATACAACATCAAATCCAACCATTCATCTTGGTATCATGTAGTGGCCAATGGCCAAATAGAAGCTTTCAACAAGACTCTTCCAAATATTCTGCAAAAGATGGTGGATAAAGATATGAAATCATGGCCTGATAAACTCTTCCATTATTTATAGGAAAATTGGACTACCAACCGCACTGAAACACGGTCTACTCCATATTCACTAGTATATGGAACGGAATCCATCTTGCCCATTGAAGTTCAATTACCCTTGCTCAGAGTATCCATTTGTGATCAGTCATCTACAGATGATCAATCTCAAAAGCTATTGAATGAATTGGAATGGTTAGATGAGAATAGATTGTGCACTTTTCACCACATAGAAGTCTATGTGAATTGAATAGCATGTTCTTTCAACAAAAAAGTTAGTATTTTTTCATTCATTCAAGGAGAATTGGTATTAGTTCTCAGAACTCCAATGATATCTGGAATGAAACCTCCCAAGCTTGAGCCAAAATGGGAAGGACCTTACTCAATACACATGGTTTACTCCAATAGAGCTTATTCATTAATCTCGATGGATGGAGAACTCATCACTACTCCAACCAATCCCATATTTTTGAAGAATTATTTTTTATAAACACAAAATATATCATCATTGGTCTGGTATGACATTAAAATACACCACCATCCAGAAATACGTTAAACTTCATAACCAACGGTCCGTGCATATGACCCTAAACTATTTGCACATACGTCAAACATGACGTTAAACTGTGTCCCCTTCATTGTCCTTGCTAGATGATGTTAAATTATATAGCAATGGTCCATACATATGACCTTAAACTATTTGTACTTTCATCCAACATGACGCTAAACTGTGACGTCTTAATTACATGATGCTAAACTTTATAAAAGTCCTTTCCATCCGAAAAGACGTTAATCTACATAACCAACGGTCCATGCTAACAACCTTAAACTATTTTCACATCCCTTACGTCCAACATGATGTTAAACTCCATCATCCATGGTCCATACATATGACCTTAAACTATTTGTACTTTCGTCTAACGTGACGCTAAACTGTGAAGTCTTAATTACATGACACTAAACTATATAAAAGTCATTTACGTCCAGAAAGATGTTAAACTACATAACAAACAGTCCATGCATAAGACCTTATCTTATTTTCACATCCCTTATATCCAGCATGATGTTAAACTGCACCATCCACGGTCCATACATATGACCTTAAACTATTTGTGTTACATTCGTCCCACACGATGTTAAACTATGAAAATGATCCCTAATTCGTCCAACATGACGTTAAACTGTGTCATCCTTCATTGTCAATTCTATATGATGTTAAACTATATAGACGTCCTTTTCGTCCAACATGACATTAAACTGTATGACCAACGGTCCATGCATATGAACTTAAACTATTGCCACTTACGTCCAACATGACGCTAAACTGTATTTTCCCTTTTTCATCCAACATGACGTTAAACTATGAAAAACTCCATAATACGTCCAACATGACATTAAATGGTGTACTCTTTTGTCCTTACTACATGACATTAAACTGCAAAATCCTTTTTTTGTCCCACATGACATTAAACTGTACTTTGTCCCTACTACATGACAGTAATCTGTGCAGCACTTATAGTCCTAACTTCAAGACTTTAAACTTCATAGTCCCTTTATATGTCCTACATGACATTAAACTGTGAATCGTTAAGGTTATTGTTACCTCTTGTTTGTCACATCGAGTATGAATCACGTGATCTTAGAGAAAACATCAACCATAACACTCTCTCTGGGCTATTAACCATGTGTATGTCCCAATACCATCATTATTTTCAGGTCGTTGTCCCCAAGAATAAATTGATCATTAATTCATTTTTTAATTGAACTACGCAGAATTTGATCCTTGCCTTCTAGGCTGGGTACGTAGGAAACCACCCAAGGATCAATCCCAAATCCAATCTCTTCTCATCGGTTCACCTCCATCTCATACGATGTTGATTCATGAAACTTCCCCTAGAATAAATATCCATACATTGGTTCACTTTCATCCTTACTATATGGCGTTAAACTATACAACACTCTTTTTCCTGTACGACAATAAACTACAAGATTCTTTGATACCCTCACCTGAGAGTGAATCATTATTTACATTGATTTTAAATCATGTTTCATTCCAAAGACTACGTGAATTCATGGAAATGCCCAATTATTTTATCTTGGGTTAAATCATCATTGCACTAAAGTCCCCTTTAACCCTTCACATGTACGAACCAAATTTGTATAGTGAGTAGTTATAGAACTACATGGGATTGATTCCCATCCTTATGGGATACGTAGGAACGTTCAATTATCCTAAGAATCCAGCCCCAATTCTTTTGGGCCTAACCCCAAATTTCACTTTCATTCCCTTGGCTGAAAATTCCCCATGAAAACACACACTGTGTATTTCTTATAATGGTCCAAGATCTATGACCCTAAACTAAGATCTGTATTTCTTTTGTCCCACATGAAGTTATATTGTAGTTCAATAACTACGTATGGCTTGATTCCCATCCTTATGGGATACGTAGTGAAGTCCAACATTTCCATTCAGGACATAGCCACAACGTGATTATGGTTATCATTGATTCATGTATCTCTGCATACATTGGAAAATACCCATATTTATGTGTCATAATAAAAAACGTAAATATTTTCAGATCTTAATAACCCTTTTCTTAACTTCTAATCACAAAAGGCCTGAAATTATGATAGTTCTTTTGCCTGACCATGCAGCACATTCCCTTAAGTGGCCTTGCATAAACAGTCTACACAATGGACCTGTTAGCCAAATGATTCTATTATTTGACTATGCAGTCAATGCCCTTTGGTGGACCTACATAATTCAAACCCCTAATTAATATATTAAATACTGGTAACTTCATTATTGGGAAGAAAGATTACTTTGTCATTATTTTTCTTAATGGAAATATGTAGGGATCTACAAAAATACCCATCCTTTACATATTTTTCTTAGATCCTTTCTCATGATCTAAAAGTATTCTAGTCTATGGAATATATTCTCATTCCCTATGTTTGGGTCATACCTTAATAGGAGTAATATTTATCTAGTTCTTCGATAATCATGTTTAGAAATATCTTCTCCATATTCATGTACCTCTATCCATACACCAAACTCTATACTTTGGAAACAATGAATCTTCATATACTTTCACTGGCTTTTTAGCACTAGGAAAGTAAATTTTTGAGAGTTCTTTTTCCTGACTACGCAGCACGTTCCCTTAGGTGGCCTCGCATAAACAGTCTACATAACAGACTTGTTAGCTAAAAGATGCTATTTATTTGACTATGCAGCCAATGCACTTAGGTGGCCCTTCATAATTCAACCCCCTAATGGGTTTGATAAATAATGGTAACTTTGTTCTTGGGAACTTCTTATTCTAATTCCTTTTAGCTCCTTTTCATATCATTCCTCGGATTCAAATATTCTTAAATTATATTTTACATATTTTCCCTCATACTTGAGTATGGTAATATGTTTTCAGATAAATTGTCAAGGAATTGAGTCAATTTTATTCCATTTTGATCAAAGC
This sequence comes from Viscum album, assembly GCA_963277665.1. Taxonomy (NCBI): domain Eukaryota; kingdom Viridiplantae; phylum Streptophyta; class Magnoliopsida; order Santalales; family Viscaceae; genus Viscum; species Viscum album. Next base: position 492,497,176 of record OY728122.1, read on the forward strand.
TATTTTGACCTTAAACATTACCCTCTTAATGTCCAACGTGCTTGACTTTAAACTGCTCACAAAAGACAAAGTAACTCTGAATAAAAGTCAAGTTCCAGCTCACTAAACATACATTTTTTATGATTTAGGTAATATAGAGAAATTAGGGGAGTCGATGTTTGTAGGGTTATTTACATTAATCCTAGTAAAAATCAAACTATGCTTACTAGGCCTATTGGCTTACGTAAAATTTAAACAGATAGCAGGAAAATAGGTGAACAAATGATTAAAGGTTAAAAAGTTCTTCATTTGATGCACAAGAATTATAAGGACATCCACAGATTGGAGTCTCTTCTCTTTTTCCGGAAATTACAAGAGGTTGTCGACAGAAGTCTTCAATTGATGAACTGCATCCCAAGCTTCATTAGTAACAACCTGAAGCCCATGAACTCGAACAATTTCACTCTTTTCAGCCTGATGGAGTGATTTCTTGGAATCCGCAATGGTCTTCATACCATTCGTTTGAACTCCCTCCAGTGAATTATTGTGTTGGTCAAGTTCCCCAGTAACAACAACTAACTGTTGCTGAAGGTGCATCTTTTGGACAACTTTTTCTTTGATCTTATGCTTTAGCTCCTTCATCTTGGCATTATAGTCAGCCTTAGCTCGGGATTCCACAGCCTCAAATTCGCCGATGTTGACTGACAGTTTCACCCTGGTACAATCTTCGCGAAACTTTTGCTCCAGCTCCATGCTGAAGATGACTTGTTTCACCACAGTATGGATCTCTTGGTATCCAAAACCGCCAAGTCCTAGCATGATAAACTAGGACGACAATCAAGGGATATTCTATGATAGATCTTCTAAAGGCACCTCATATATGATTTTCCATATGTTGTTCTATGCCTTGCATCGTGAGAAGCTGAGCGCCTTATGCACCTCTGGGTCTGATTCAACATCATCATCATAGGGGGGCATATAATCTGGGATTAATGCACATAAGGAAGTGCCATGTTATGCTTCTTCCCCCTGACCCAGGTTTCTTCACCTTCTACTACTGTTTGGGAGGAGGTTGAAACTTCACCTCTAGTTCTACCCATTGAGGTTGATAGCCCTGTTTGATCAATTAAAAGTATGGTTAGTTTCATAGAATAATAGAAGTTGGTGGTCTATCTTGACAACTCGGTACAATCATTACCTAACAGTAGATCAGCAGCTTGATATGACTCTTACCCATATTTCCTCGTTCCAACAGGATCATCAAGATGGGTCTTCAGAGGGTTTTGTGGGTTTATCTCCACTTGAGCTAATGATTCTACAATGGTAGGGTTGAAATCAATGTCCACAACCTCTTCACGCATTGGTAGTTTAACAGCTTCTTGGGATGGAATTGCATATTATTTTTGTTCACGATTAGTACTGTAAATTATAAGAAAATTTATTGGACGAAGAATAACACTCATTCCCAAGGTCTTCTAAATCACAAGATAACTTAGAATGATCATAAAAATCTTTGAAAGACATGCCACGATTCATCATTTCATCCAATGATATTTCAGAATCATGGTTAGTCTCACCGGTGGGAGCATTTGATGTGTCCTCTTGGTGACCATCATTCTGCGGCCCCTGACCCTGAAAATATTCTTTAGGAAGGATGGCAGATTTAGTTGCTACGACCGCCTATGATTCTGGTGCTGGTTCTTCTCTACTTGTAGTAGCAGCAGGAGTAGTACTAGGAATAGTTGTTGGATCTTTTTTTAGAAGTAGCCAAGTCAAAATTAATTTGCATTTGTTCCACAGCACCCTACGTGGTCCCTAAGGGAGGATCAGTCCTTTCCCTCAAAGTGTAAATTGAAGAATCCCCAGAAATCCCAAAGAAAGTGAGCAATATTTTTCATGGATTAAAATTCATGATTATCTGAAGGTCTTACCACTACTAATAAATTGTTTAGCGGTGGACTTCCTACTTCCATGCCTTTGTCCTTTTGGATTTTTGGGAGTGTCTGTAGTCTCCCTTCATTGCGCATGAATTGGTGAATGGAAGGCCATGTCCAACTCCTCATTCGTGGCCTGCTGGCCTGGAGATATCTCGCCTGGTTCGCGAGGAGATTCATCAGCAGCCCCGATGGCAGTACCACTAGGTTTATACTATGGCAAAAGAACCTTAGTAGTTTTGGAAAGCTGCAAGATGAAGAAAAAAATTTCCTTGAATAAGAATTCTTCGATTAAAATCAAGTTTCAAGGAAAATAAAGAAATGAAACATACATCTTCAGGAGCCACATACTCATGCCACTTCTCATCAATGGCACCGTGATCCCACATTTCTTTCACCCGCTTGGTGATAGGGGTATAATCTTTGCTGGCACATATTTAGGCCTTCAACTCTTTGACATGGGCTCTTAATTCATCAGGATTATCCTTAAAATGAATATTTTCAGGAGCCTGAAGAGTCCCTATTTCATGAAGATGTAACCCTTCACATTTTTCCATCCAGATAGTTTTGGTATCGCAGTATACATCCCGCCATGTCTGGATGGCCTCTGGTCGTAGATATGCTAGTGTACTAGAAAGCTACGAAGTGGGTACTACGACCATGGATTTTAATTTCTTTCTAGCTCCTGCAACTATTAAAAGAGAATGAAAAATTGTTACTCTATAAAGTTATTTGCAATTAAAATTGCCTCAATAAAGTAACTCACCAGGAGTAGAAGAAGTGGCTCTCTTGATCTTGATAGGAGGATTATATAAAGCACGTGTCCATTTCGACACATGTTGTATCTCATGAGAATCTGATGAATCATCCTCAGTTGAAGGACTCAGTGAACGAACTTCAGGAGTGGAAGAATCACCTACCACCTGAATTGTTTCTTTCTCAATGGTTCTCTTCTTCTTCCCAACCCGATAAACAGGTTTATTCAATATGGCCTCAGGATATGACGCTATCCAGTTTTCAGCATACCATATGGTCAAGTTTCTTACCGCTTCAGTATTTGGTAGCTCAGAGACTGCCCTCGACCATTCCATAGTGATTAGCAACCATAGTTGCCGAGCAACCACAGTATGCTGCTCTAATATGACGTGCACTGGAGGAGATACAACAATTTTTTGCAGACACCTGAATTGGTGTGCAAATCTATATAGATCATAGGCCTCACATATAATTTCCCCATCAATTCTAGTGGCCAGTACACCATCTCTGCAGGCCAGCATATAAGACCTCTGTTCTAAGCTGGCTGATCCATCGTCAACAAATCGCCCTGTTGGCGGATTTCCATAGGGAAGGAAGTGGAATTCCTTATGCATACCCAGCCTTGGCCAAATATCAAAATCATTGACGGACAAAGGACAAACTCCAGAGAAGGCCTGAACAGATGGCCGGAAAGACCTTCCAGGATTCTGTATTCCGTTTTTGAATAGCATATGTCTGGATGTGAGTGGCGATCCATCCCTATAAAACTTGGAATTATCCCAATAATCTCAAAGGAGACTTGCCCAAATAGACATGGGGTAGCCTCCTGTGAATCTTAGCCAAAACTGGGGTATCCAACCCCAACATCTTCCTCTCAGCCAATTTGGTAGAGATAACGAAGGTCCCTGGCCTGACACATTCCTTCAAATCTCTAACTAGTAAAATATAGACACTGAGCCACAAGGCAAAAAATCCCGTTGGATGGGTCTTCTCTAGGATTTTATGATTCACTTCATACCCCCATTTCTCAAACTCTCCTGCTTCCAGAGTCGGCCAGAATGTTCCAGGAATACCCCTCTTATCTACTCTAGGGTAGCTTGTAGGACGAGAACAGGTGGGCCCCTTTTCCCTCTTCTTCTTGAGAAACACATCCATCCATTCCTCTGGGTGAATATCCCTTCTAGAATAAGTCTTTTAAATCTTTAATATTTTGAGTTTATGATAAATATTCAATAACTCTCGAACCAAGTTTAGATTCTTCTCCAGATCATTCATGATTGCCTCTGGAGGAAAAAATTCGTCATACATATCACCTAGGATTGGAACCTCTGAGATCTTGTAGACATCCCACAAACTAAGGCCTACTTCTCCATGGGTCATATGGAAAGAATTAGTTTCCGGGCTCCAGCGACTAAGCAATTCCGGTGCAAAATTATCATTCCTATAAACATACATCTACCCAGCCCTGACAGATACATAAATTGCAGCTCCCTTCAGATCCTTGATAAACTCTTCAGATGTTTGTCGCACCCAATAAGCCCACATCCAAGTTGGCCTCACCCCTCCTCCAGAACGGAATTCCCATTTCTCCTTCCAGACTTTGGATTGATCCATCTGAGAGTTTCAAAAGACTGAAGAAAAACAATATGGTTGCAGCTCAGGCTTATGAAGTTACAGATCTAGAGGACACGAACAATGATGCATTATATAAGCTTTCTTTACTGTTCCAACATTTGAAAATGTTCATGCGATTGAGACATTCACTGAAGAAAAGATGGTATACGACTGAAACCATGAAGGCGGGAGATAGTTCTTTACCTCTGGAATATTGACATCTTACAAGTGACCATGAACATATAGAGGCAAATAGATGCTGTGTGGGAAATCATGATGATATTTCTTCAGATTCTTAGCCATGACTGAAAGATTTCTTTCAAAGATGGAATAGTAATCATGGCCAACGATGTCTATCATCTCATAAATTCTTTTACTCTCCAGTTCATCGGCCGTTCCGATTATCTTTGGAGCTATTTGATCTGAACAGAAGTTGAAAAATTAACTCTTAAAGTATGTTAATTTTTCATAAAATTTGTGAAGTATTTGATGAAATTGGCTAAGTCATTAAGGCGTGCAATTCCCATAGTTGGTGCGCAAGTCTCCTTCAGTTGTGCAAGTATAGGGCGCACATGTTTCACCCCGCAAGCCTGAATACCTTTACAGCAGCGCGACACAAGAAAAAGAAGCAAAAAACAGCAGAATCACTTGCGTGGATGAGTGAAAGCCGAGAGCCAAGCTGCGCGCCGAGAGCAAGGAATCCGCGAGAGCCGAGTGCTTTGCGCGGAATGGAGTCCCCTATTTATAGATGCGTCCATGACCCTACGTGTCGTACCCTACACGACTAAAGGCCGTACCCCTGCGCACCAGACCCTGCGCGACTGAATCTCATTTGTGCACCCAACCTTATGCGCCCTGATTTCCTTTTGATTCTCGATTTCCTCAAATTCAAATCCTCATTTCTTTTGGATCCAACTCTGAGGGGGGACTTTTGTTGACGCTCCATTAATCAAAGAATCTAAAGACTAGAAAAGGGGAATATCTGAGCTCAAACTGATTCAACCTTTAGAAAAATATCAAAAATTGACAAAGGAATGGAAAAGAAGAACATTGCACAATGGTCATGCAAGTTCTACAATGGCCATGCAAGTACACTTGCACACCACAATGGTCACACAACTACACTTGCACACCGAAATGGTCGCATAAGTCACTTTTGCACCCTAGGTGATAACTGCCCATGGTCTTCTCCATCCTATAAATACCCCCGGTGGGCCCCCCATTTCATGAGGAATTTTTCTAGAATTCAGATACAGAGCTCTGAACGCCCAAGTCTCTGGTTCAGGACTTCCGAACACTTCTAAGGTAATTCTTTACCTAGAATGGAAGGTCTAAACAAGATAAGTAAGGTTTAAATGTTAGAATTCACTAACACATGTGTGCCTAAGTGTTTTACCCTGAAGGGAAATGAACACACTTGCGCGCGTCCCTACTTCTTCACCATAAATTGCATGCCATCTTCTGGAAAGCCTCTAGAGATGATTCTAAAGGTCTTGATAAAGGATCGCCCAAATATTACTCTAAGGGGTGAAAATCGCGCAAGTACCCATGTGCCGGGTAGGTATACCAATGAGGCCAGGACTTGCATGCCAACGCAGTACCTGGGCGCCTGCCAGGACTTGCGTGCCCTTACCTTTTTGGGTTACCTTTCCTGCCCATTTCAACCCTCTTATGTAATTCCACCTCTCTTATTCAATATTCAGTCTTTAAGACACTCTTCAAAGCCATTTATGGCATTATTTCTTGATTTGGATTCCTTATGTAAAAGTAAATATGTGGAACATCTCTCAAAATATAGTGATTTACACATCTTTTTGTCACTATAGATTGAGATTTCATTCATTCAACCTCATCCTTTAATATGAGATAATCCTTAACCTGGGCCTCCTTTTCAGGAGTAAGCCCCAATCCAAATTCTCATTACTGTGGGAATCCTTTTTAGGAGTAAGCCCCAAGTCCTCTAATCTAGGCATTCTCTTTAGTAGTAAGCCCCTATCTTAAAGTTCCCAAATATGGGCCTCCTTTTCAGGAGTAAGAAGCAGAACCCCTAACTTGGGCCTCCTTTTTAGGAGTAATCCCCAGTCATAATTCCCCAAATTTCGGGCATCCATTTCAGGATTAAGCCCCAAACCTTATTCTCTTAACCTGGGCCTCCTTTTCAGGAGTAAGCCCCTATCTCAAAAATGGGCCTCCTTTTCAGAAGTAATCCCCAGTCTCAAATAAGGGCCTCCTTTTCAAGAGTAAGACCCAGTCCCAAATATGGGCATCCTCCTCAGGAATAATCCCCAAAATTTAATTCTCTTAACATGGGCCTCCTTTTTAGGAGTAAGACCCAGTCTCAAATATGGGCCTCCTCCTCAGGAGTAAACCCCAAGTCCCTTTAATTTTCAAATCCCTTTAACCTGGGCCTCCATTTCATGAGTAATCCCCAGTCTCAAATATGGGCATCCTCCTCAGGAGTAAGCCCCAAATCTTAATTCTCTTAACATAGGCCTCCTTTTCAAGAGTAAGCACCAGTCTCGAATATGGGAATCCTACTTAAGAGTAATCCCCAAACCGTAATTCTCTTAACCTGGGCATCCTTTTCAGGAGTAAGCCCCAGTCACAAATATGGGCCTCCTCCTCAGGAGTAAACCCCTAGTCCCTTTAATTTTCAAATCCATTTAACCTGTGCCTCCTTTTCAGAAATAAGCCCCAGTCATAATTCTCAAATCTGGACATCCTCCTTATGAGTAATCCCCAAGTCCTTTTTTGATCTGGGCCTCCTTTTCAGGAGTAGGTCCCAGTCATAAATTCCCATTAATTCCATGCATCATCCTTATGAGTAAGCCCCAGTCTCAAAATTACCAAATATGGGAATCCTCCTTAGGAGTAAGCCCCAACCATAATTCTCTTAACCAGTCATAAATCCTTTTGATCTGGGATTCCTTCTCAAGAGTAAAACCCAATCATAAGTCCCCTCTTAACATGGGTATCATCCTTAGGAGTAAGCCCCAAGGTTTGAGTATCCAAATCTCCGTGAATAACATATATCTTTATGGACCCTCTTCATGGATTTCCTCCCTGAAGTAAATCATAATGCTCATTTATTTTTTATAGTCATTCACACATAAGCCCCACATCATTGAATCTTTCGTGGTGAAAATTGTCTGGTTTCACTGATACCTCTTGTTTCTCACATCGAGCATGACTCACATGAGCTTAGAGTGTAAAAGTAATCATGACATCTCCCATGAGCCATCAATAATGCATAAACATTATAACCCCTTACTCGAACTACAAGGGTTCTGGTTCGATTTCTAAAACAAAGGATACGTAGGTAGCCCATCAGCAGGTACAGTCCCAACTATGAAATAATCCATGTCCTCCTGAATGACAATAAACATCAAGTTCCCCCACTTAGTGGCTTTAAAACCAGTATGGTCATCATAATGACCAAGAGACTTTTATGCATTTTTAAGGATTCCATCAACTAAGAATCTCTAACAAATACAAATGATTTTTCATCGATGAAGAAACTAAAATACATATAAAAGATTCTCTGAATTTCCAAAAAATCGATCATTGATTGTCAGACTAAAGGAAAGCTAATTTTATACTTGGTAATGTAATAAGGATTCACAGACATAATTTAAATCTATAAAGAGATTCCCGGAGTAGACAATAATTACCCTTAAAAATGTGTGATGAGTCCGACCTCCCATCCTCTCGACCAATGAAAATTCCTAAGCCTCATTAGTCCACAACTAATGAGAGCCTAACATTGGAAAGTATGTATAAATGGATATGGAATCATTGGATGTTTCAGGTTCTACGAACAAACCTGTAAGAAACCAATTGGAATGTTTGAACCTTCAATCAACGAGGTCATCCCCAATTCCAAAGGGAAACAAAACCCCTTTGAATTTTACTTTTATTCAAAAGGAATCATTTTATATGAATCATTTTAATAAACAACAAAAGGGAATGTTTTTATCTTATATATGCGGTGACAACGACTTCTCCGCTGCCGTGACCATTATTTGAGTTTCGGCTTCCTCTAGAAGCCATAAATTTGTAAATGAAAAATAAATACCATATACTATTTTATGTATTTTGGTATTGAAAATGGATTTTGATAATATTTGGATTATATCAATGTGTTGTATTGATATATTGTGATTGAAATGTGGAAATGTTATGTTTCCTTTACACATGTTTTATGGGATACAGTTTTGTTATGGTTCTTGGGCATTGTTTATGAAATCGGGTGGTTTTGTGATAGAATAAGGGCGGATGAGCCCGAGATAGCTCTCCAATGCAATGGATAATATGACAGAGGTAAAGATTAATGTTTATCCTAAGAGATTCAGGGAATATACTGTGATGAGTATTCCAAATGTGACACCCTATGTAGTTGTGATAGCTACAATGTATGCATGTTATGTATACCTCAAGTTACCTTCATGTCTTATGATTTCTATGACTTATTAAAAAATATTATGATTTCATGAGGGATGTTAAATTTCATATATTTTATGAGTAAATTGTGTTTTCATTGATTCTTAAGTATACATGGAATAATGTTTCTTTTTCGTATTTTTATATCCCTTACTAATCTTTTTGTGCTCATCCCAAGTTTTTGAAATGTTTCTCCACATGAATTAAAGTGGAATACAGTCAAGGATGGGATCAAGGAAATGTCATGATGTCTAAAACATGGATCTAGACATGAATCTTTTTTTAAAGAGTTTATATTTTGTGAAAAAAATTGAGACTGAGTAGATGTGTCTACCTTGTAATCATTGAGATGTAATAGTTATATCATAATTCTCTAAAACTCTAAACCAGAAAAGATCCTCAATATGAATTATTAATTTAATTCAATATTATGTAATGTTTAAGGTCAGGGCCTTATAGTTTCTATCAAAGGTCAGTTTAGATAACTTTAGAGGTGAGATTGTTGTTTAAGCATAAGTGACAAGTTGTGTATAACCACAATGGTTATTATATTAGACAGAGTCATTGTTATTTATGAAAGTTGGAATGAGTTTGAGAAAACATGGATTATTATATCTCAATGTTTATCTTCCTCTTTAGTACTTGATGATTTTGATGATATACTCACACTGACCTTTTTTGTTTTAGTAAATGGATGGATCTAGCAGGCACCAATGTGACAATGGGTTTGATGTAAATTGTGGAGGTTCTCTAATTAGGATACTGGATGAAATGGGGGATTCAATGAGAAATCTCATGGTTATTCTAAACCAACTATCAGGATTCATGATCAATCACTTGAACCTTTGTGATTTATCTAATGCATCATGTATGAGAGAACCAAATCGTTGTGCAATTTTAGGTAATAGTTATAAAGGTAACCATTAGGGTTTATATGATCCTTACTTTTGTGCTAATTATGGGTTACTATATGTTATGATGGAATATGAACGACATGAGATAAACATGAGGTTAAATTATATTATGGTTATTTTTGAATATTTTATCTCGTTTTGGGGAATGTTTTAATAATTATGTAGTTTTGGAAAAATGACAACATGTAGACCGTGTGACAACCCGTTGCGTCGGACAAAGCTGTAAGAATCAAACCCAAAACCAAAGTGCGACTGGTCCTTATCGCCTACAATAAGACTACGTGAAGTCCCTAGTTGGTTTGACTAATTATATTTAGTTACATGATTTTATTAATCAAGAGTAAGTTTATTGTGGGTTATCTATGGAAGGGATTGACCTATCATTAAGGATATATGATTAGGTTATTATCTTTTCAATATGAGACTTTAAGAGAAGCTGATGTTATTTGGAGATAAATGTTAAGATTTACCTCAGAAGACTATGTGATTAAATCCTTCAGATATTTGGGGTTCAATCTTAGTTTTGTTTACTTTGAAGAATATTATGGATAGATGTTTATTGAATGGTCTTTGTAAACTTTGGGTACTGTTTGAAAATATTTGGAGATTATGGGTAGTTTATCTTTTTGTAAAAAAATTATCATTTTTGGGATTATCTAATATTGTATTATCCTTTTTGGTTTTGGTTTTGGTTAATGTATAATGACATGGAAAATTTATAGTTCTATTTTAAGGATTAGGTGATTCTCATGAAATTGATTATAGCGCTCTTAATGTGAGCAAGTCATCCTAAATACACATCTTTTGGAAAAATATGAGTTTGTGTAAGAAATATAGTAAGAGATGAGAGTCTAAAAAAAAGTATGTATGTTTCCTTATGATTTAGTTAGGATAATAAATAAATTCCTCAATGTAAAGTAACTTAAAAACAAAATGTTTTCTGTTAACGTTTCCTAATGGGGAATCAAATACCATTTAACCAATCACCAGTTTGTGATTTTCTGGTGGTTAAATTTCTCCTAAACATGTTTTCTATCACTCTCCCTCAGAACATGAACCTTTTTTTCTTCCATATCCATGTTTTCTTACATGGAATCCTAGTATGGGTTAACTCGGGTGTCCTTTCAACTTCCATTTCATTCTTTAAAAGTGACGGTTTAATTAACTCATTTTCTGATGTGGGGATTTCAAGGAATTTTCCAAGCCCAATTTTAAAAATTTTGAGGACAAAATTCCCAAAAGGGGGAAGGATGTAACATACCAGGTAAATAAAGAATATTACTTTTTCATATTTATCTATATTTGTGAATAAAATGTTAATATTAATTTAAAGGTAACTCTATGCTCGATGGCATACCCAATACACAACAATGAGTTTCTCTGAAATCTTATGTTGCACTCTAATAATAAAATAATATTATTTTAATTGTTATTTAACGCCTAGCCGTTTTAATGGGGGAATGAATAGAACTAACTACAAAATGATTATATATGTTTGTCAAATAATTTTACTTTTTTCTAATAAATTTTAGAGTCTTAAAATGCGAATGAATCAAATTTTAAGCATAAATCTTCTAATATTCTTTAAAAGTTCGATTAACCAACTTTTGATGGGGAACCCTTTTTAAATATACTTTTGAAGATTTTATATGTTATATTTGACAAAAGAAAATCCTTCTTTAGAATCTGGTAATCAAAATTTACTTCGTGTAAAGTTTTGTTATTTTTTCCGATAAAGATCAGTTTTAGTGAAAATGTTTTATTTTAATTCAAAAACTATTTTTAATCTAATTTATTTATATGATTATATCATTTTTGTAATTTGTTTTAAAGTGAAATTAGAATTTATTTTTACCATTTAATCCAATGGTGGTCATTGGAATTAATTTCACATTGAAATTGGACTTAAACTAGTGTCAATCTTTTAATAGATATTGTTTCTTAAAAACAGGCTATTTGTTTTAACAGTGGGAATTAATTATTAAATTAATTAATGATTTTTTTTTTGAATTTTATAAAATAGACATCATTTTTTAATTCATATTATCTAATATATCTTAGGGTTAATTTTTGGTATTTTTCTGGAAAACATCAATTTTTGATGAATAGTGAAACCACTAAGTGGTTGTTAAAAAACTGATTTTTCATTTAAATGAAACTTTACCACTTCTGTGATTTGTATTTAAAAAATCCGACATATATGGTTGTCATTATGAAGTAAAATTTGGTTCAATGGGATTAAAATATTTTTTGGGGAATATTAACTTTTGAGATTTGTTAACCGCGATTAGAGGTAATTATTGTAATTTAAGATAAAAATGATATTATAAAAATATTAAAATATCCTGACACATGTCCTAACCATATTTTTTTAGTCATGGACGACCAATACAAACCATGGGTCAATATTTGGGACCCCATGGAACCACTTTGGGTGATATTGACATTAATACCTTTTATTTAAAGTAAAAATAAAAATATCGCAAACATGTATTATTTTACTAATTCAATTTTTACATGGGGTTATATATATTATAATTTTGACTATAAATACTCATTAGAAATATAAAAATATTTCCTACAACATGGTAATTTTTTTATATTTTTTTGACATCTAAAAAATAAAATTATTTATGACACAATGATGATATATTGTTTATGTCATTAATGTATGATTTAAATAAATAAGAAGATAATGTTTAAAATAATATCCAAAACTTGTTCAATTCTTATTGGATGATTTTATTTCGAACATGGACCACCATATATTCGACGTTAATGAATTGTGGAGCTTTACAAACCTAATTTCATTTTATAATAAAATAATAATTTCATGATTTCCAAAAGAGCCCCTCCTCTCCGTTATAAAAAGACCCCACTTCCTACCCATCTCTCACACTTCTCAAGCCCTTTTCCTAGTCCAAACACTACTCAAACAAGCTCCCAATATCCCAATATTTATCATAGAAGACTCAATTTGGGCAGAATCCTTTCCAAGGAAGCCTTTGGGCTCAAATCAAAAAGAGTTACCAGATTTAAAGGTAATGTTGTCTCTTATGTTGTTTTGTTTTAATTTTCTCCTCCAACCCCATAAACACTTTTAATTACTTTCTTTTGTAAAAAACCAGTATCTTAAATATACTAGGATTTTTTTATAAGAATTATTCGAGCTACACCTACACACACCTACGTCTAATGGTTAAAGAACACACTGTTTCCGTGGATGGAGAATTTCTGCCTCATGAAACGATGATTGTTAAGTTGTGGCATCTTGAAAGAATTTTTCTATACATGGGATGTGGTTCATCTTATAGTTAGTAGTAGATACTTCATAACTTGATTTATATTTCCTTTAATCAGGTGTATGTGGTATACCCTATGGGTGATTTGTGATATTTTTAATATATTTTTTTATTATTTTACTACATTTTACTTATCAAACCCTTATTATATTTATTACATTGACACTCTAATTTTTTTGTACTGTTTATGAAGGATTTTTATTTCCTATGTTTGTTTGATCATATATGAGGAAATAGTATCCCCATATACACACCCTATTCCCACAATGTTAGTTAGTAACCTCTCGAATGTGGGAGTGTTCTCTTGATTCCTTATCACCAACTAGTTAAACAATTAATCATTTAATGAGTGAGGTCAATTTAAGGAAATTTTTACTCGAGGAGTACACTCCCCATTTCTTACTATTTTTGATATGATAGATAGGTGCATTTATATTTTTTTACAGTATTTGATAGATATCCGAATGGTTCATCAATAACTCTTATTCTAGTAATGAGTCTAGGTATCCATGTATAATGTATTATTTTCATTGATATACATTATGTTATTTCTATATTACTTTTATCATTTAGATATTCACATGTTTTGTGCAATATATGTTTTATTATATATTTATGGATCCCATTCTATTTTTGAGAGGCTGGTGACGAGTTTAATATAATCTGATAGAGTTATTAGTTTTTTTTCATGAATCATATTCGGTATATGGGTTGAAATTATATAAAACATCCAATTCTTGATTTAACTAATCATTGAGAAGGGTACTATTTAATGATTCTAAAATAACCTAAATGGTTTTTTCCAGTTTAGTGTCATGGTGGAATTATATATATTTAGGATGACTAATATTTTTATTTTTTTCTAGTTGTATAACTTGTGGATCTATATTCCGATGTTCTTTTGCGAGAATGATTACTCAATCATCATGTAAAGGAGGTTAATTGACCCTAGTAGGTCACTATGGCTCGTGATAAAAATGTCTTTTTACCCCTTGTTTGCTGTTGTTACCTAGGTTTTGTAATAAAATGTTCCAGCAAAATCCTATATGGTATTTATCCACATAACCTTGAATGTAAATCAATATAACTGAACAAAGAGCATGTTGTATGACATTGATCATTGAGATGATGATATACACATACTATTTAATAACATAAGTTATAATTGATATTTAATTCCCTTATAGTAGACCTTACATTATTGTATCCTTGTCAAATACAGTTAACTAATGGTTCACCAAAAAATACATGAATTTTTCCCATATACAGTGTTATGATATTTTTCATTACTGGCCATAGTTTATGGTTATCTAGCTAGATACTATAGGGAAATTATGATAGGTACCTAAACATTCATAATGAACAAGAATCTCAACAGTGTGATAGAATATAGGGATTCTTAGTGAGAACCCTTTAATCCAATCTTATAAATTCATATTTTTATCCTCCATAAGGATGTTTTTTATAAGGATGTATGTATATGATTAGGACCAAGTTGGACTGTTTCATAGATTGTGATACAATTTGAATTCATTCCTTATGTTAAAAGCTGCTGATGGGTATCACCTAAATTATGTTCCGATTACAAATTAAGGGTGTTTTACTATATAAATTTTAATTAATTTACAATATAAAATAACCAATGTTGGTAAGATTTCACCCTCATAGACAAATATTTTCTTTACATCCCTGAGATTTCTTTGACCATTGGGATAGGTGGTTGGACGAAGTGACCCAATTATGATATTTAATTAGCACAGAAAATTGGGAGACCTAGTGGCCCAAATTTTCATTTTGACCCTTGGGATTCAATAGTTTATATTAATCACATTAAACCTATTTCATGGGTGATCTTAGTAATATGGATTCCATATGAGACCGTGTGCATAATTGCATGATTTGTTTTGTGACAGATGTATGGTAGGTGGGGAGTTTTTGTATAGGCTTGATGATCCCTATGGTTTTGGATTACTCACCTTGTTTTCATAGGTATCAAGACTAGATTTGAGAAGTTATAATTATTAGGTTCATATCCCTCTTAACAATGGTGGTATAGTTAATATTTTAATTTCGAAAAAGACACCATTTGATGATTTTACATGAAATGAATCATGGCCCACATGAGCTGATCAATTTTGAAAAGTATTATCATGTGATTTAAATTGGGTTAAGAATGAAAGGAATTTAAGAATGGCTATATTTTTTATAATAACATGTTTCTCATTAAATTATGAGTCGAGTTGTGTGAGCGGGAGGTCTGATATCACACTACTACTACTCTGTGTGAGATTTGAAAGATATGTGATGGTTTTGTGTTGTGCTATTTAAATTTTTAATCGGTGATAATACTAGTGAAATTTAAGCAACCGTGTATTTAAATAAATGGTACAATAATGGATTTCATTATGTTGTGATTAAATGTTTATTATCCCTCCAATATAGAGGGGAATTTAATAATTAATAAGGTGTCATGGAATGATCATTGGGGATCAATAATGATCAGATATAAACTGGAGTGAATGTGGCTCTCATTTAGTGACACATGTTTAGTAGTGGAACTTATTAATGTATCTCTCGAAGAGTGTTATTGGGTATGAAATATGGTTAAACGTTCAAAATTGTATTTTTAGGGTTGTGAACGTCTTTAGTAGTTGAATTAAGTGTTTCTATTGGATTTGTTCTCTGGGATAGAGAATTGTCCATGATATGATGCTGAAGGATAGAACTCGTGAATGTGGCATTTTTTCCACACTACATATCATGTATGGTGATGGAAAAAGGAATGTTCATTTTTTTAGTTTTTTAATAGTCAAAATTAGGATACTCTGATGGAAAGAAGTTTTATATTGGTGAATATCAAACATAACTCATTCTTGGAGATTTGTGGATTATATGGGATTGATCATTAGATGATTAGTATAACATAATGTGTAATTTTTTCAAGATGATAGAATAGATATATTTTAACCTCTAAGAATTCTTGAGGACTATAAGGGTTATGGGGGGATGTTTTAAAGACCATTGTTTTTTAATAGAATTATATGGAGCTAAAATTTTAATGATTCAATTAGATACTAATGAGTGTAAAAATACTCTTTTCCCTAAGAAGATTATTTCATTTTTTTTCTAACCACACCTTTGACCATAGAATAGAGTTTTTATCTTAGGATATGATTTTTTGGGAATATAGATACATTTTTGTTTTTCTAAAAATATTGAATAATTAATATTTAAATAATGATATATTAATCTATTCACACATTTGTTTCCTGGTAAATATTTTATGAAAAATTTATATCGAAATTTTATGCTAGTTTATGATTCCGAAATCCTGTGATTTTTCTACATATAGTATAAAATCATGTTAGGATGTGGGGCTAGGGTCGAGAACATTTCCATTTTATTTTATTCTAGAAAAATTCATTTTTACTAGTAATTATTGCCTACAACATTATTTTCACATACAACCCTAATAGAGAGGAAATGGGGGTGTTGACGTAGA
Source organism: Viscum album (assembly GCA_963277665.1). Taxonomy (NCBI): domain Eukaryota; kingdom Viridiplantae; phylum Streptophyta; class Magnoliopsida; order Santalales; family Viscaceae; genus Viscum; species Viscum album. Next base: position 492,513,617 of record OY728122.1, read on the forward strand.
GCTCAGGATGATCTAGATAATTGTGCAGTAGTGGTAGAATGTGAATCCTTATGAGACTTTATAAGATTCCCCCAAAATATATTATTTTTTATGTTTTTTTCACAAATCCACATTGAATTATAATTTCTAGTCTAATAGATATTTTTATAAGTACATTCTGATGGTAAATCTATAACAATGGTTTATTGAAAAGTGGTATCGGGCCATTTGAATAGGTATCCTCATGATAAATCCTGATCACACTCGGTGTTGTTCAGTATCACACAAATAGTGATATTCGTATTCACAAATGATTTATTCTTCATATTATTTTTCATTTACATAGACTATAAAATTTTTAATTTAGCTCAGAATGTGGTCAATAACAAGGCCAGGATACTCGTGTAAGGGAACTTCGCGGTGTAGGTAACACGACTAGACATTGTGTGGGATACATGTGCTATATAAGGACCCCACCAAGTGAAGACACATTTACATAACATTTATGGAACATTAGTTCCTATCCAATGCATTTTACATGAATTTTACATTCCTAAAATATTTTATACCTCGGTTTAGACACCATGTATGGTTGGAGTACATGCCCATGTGGGTATTTGATAGTGCATAATATTTAATTACGAATAAACAGTGGGTAACATTACCTTATTGATAATTTGAGGGGTTTGGTTGAGTTACCACATAAAAGTAAGTATTTTATTTATAAATCATTAATTTTGATTATTTTTTTATGAGGATCATTATAATTGAATACTTGGGTTTTTTAAGGACTATTATGATGCTTTTAAGGCAAGCGTTATGTGATATTGTTGTTCATCCTATAGTTATTGAATAAATATTCTACTACGAGTGAGACTTGTGATTAAATCCATATAATGATCATGTATATGGGTGGTGGACATAGTATGTGATCACTGATGTATTCGTTTTTTATTTTCGTGGAGCAGTATTTGGTTAGAAGTATATAGACATTTCTTTAAGAGATGTAATGTTTGGGACATTCAAGCTACCTGGAATTAGACCCTTGATATGAGAAGATATATAATTTATCTCTATAAACTAATTATTAGGTATAATTTTCATGGATTATATCTTTGTTCAGTGTTTTTATCCTTTTTTAATGTCGGGTCAAGTGATGAAAGAGATGGTGTTGTGGGATGTGTGACCACAAGATATGGGTGTGGCTGAGAGCCTAGTTTATCAAGAAGGATCCCTTTTAAAATTATAATATATTTGAATTGTGAAATAGGATTAAATATGTGATTCATATACTTTCTTACTGTTTTTGAGGAAGAAAATTGGTTTTCACTATTTTTATAATATAGTTTCTTATGTGGGATTCCTATATTAATATATGGATTTTAATGATGCTTCACAGGATTCCTCACTTATGTGTAGACTTAGGGTTCCCCAGGGGGGCCCTAGTATTTGATTGACCCCAACATGTGTAATGTAGTTTTAGGTATATTTTTTAGTAGGTGTCCACTTAGAAACAATACAAAAAATTCGAATCATAAGGGGATATGAATGTAGTGATTGGTTTTGGTGTCAAACAACAATATTCATTATATATTCATTCACATGGTAACTCTTGATGTAGCTATGATTTCCATAGTTACTTTATGGGATTTTGAATGTGAGATTTACATGTTTTTATATATGATTGGGATTTCAATATGTATTAATGGTATCTGACATGAAATCCTTCTAAACATAATGTTAATTTATAATGATTCCTAATGACTCTTGGATGCTTCCCTATATCGGGTTCAAAGAAAATGTCTCTAGCTGTATTCACATCCTCGAAGAATTTCATATGATTGATGATAAATTCCTTTATTATTCAATGGATTATCATTAGGATTATGTGGCAAAACAATATTGAATTGACCAGAGCAATCTAGAATTCTATTTTGACACTGTAATAGAAGGTGGTCATGTTTTTACCATGGATCCATGTGTGTATTACTTATAGATTTCTTAAGGGTCATCCCCATGAAGAATCATTCATCTTATAATTTTTTTGTATCCAAATGATTTGGACCTGAGAATATATAATTGGATTGTATTCCTCTTGGATTTGTGGGAATAACATCCATCTATATGCCAACATTATAGGATTTCTTGTGGATATGCAGAATCTATCCTTTTATAGTAGATCAAATTATAGTTGAAACTTGGGTTATGATATAATCCCCCAATGGTCATATAGCCTACTAAAATACTATTAAAATTCTATATTAAGCATGTATTTTTTGCATTTATCATATAACCAAGTATATACATGACTCAAAATGAAATTAATGGTATGAAAACCAGCTAAATGACCTAATCACGTGACGTCAAGTCGATTGGGATTAGGAATCCAACGATCGACCAAGGGTTTATTTTATGTATTCATTAAAGTCATGTTTCCCATAGTATGAGTATATTTCAAGATCCTAAAATTATTGTATTGGTTATATTTTCCCCATTGGAGTAGCATAATGATATTATTTCTCAGCCCCTATATGTCCATATTGGTGTCTATATAGTACCTATTTCAAATTTCAGGTTGAAAATAGATACCTGATAGAAAAGGATGAGGCCTAGAGTTTCATGATTAAGAGGAGAAACTTGTGAGGATTTATTATCATCATTATTTTTCTTCTCGATAGAGTATTTGGAGAATGAGTTTGTATTTTGATGAATGTTAATACTATAGACATTTAATTTTATTTCCATTCATTTTATTCTTATGTTTGTGGTATGAAAATTTTGTGATTACTAGTGTGTGTATGATAATTATATTCAAGATTTTACTACATTTTATTTAATAGAGAATTATAATATTTACTACTTATTCTATCTAATTATTCACTACTATATATGATTATCTATTACTTTATCTATTCCATTATTCTTACAAAATGGATTAGTTTAACAACAGGCACAACCTAGGAACTTGATTATATTTTCTATCCTCTTACATATATGGAGTATGGATTGAGGCCTTATCTCTGATTGAAATAACTATTGTTTTTATTGTGAGTTAGGTGAAGACCTAAAACTATATAATTAAATCCAATACATTCCAATAAAGGTGTAGAACTATTCTAATGGTAGTATCAGTAGGTTTCATGGGAAATTCAAAAAAAACTAATGATAGGGATGATTTATATAAATCAGATGTATTAATTGAAATGTTTTACATCATCAACATTAACATGACTAACATGTTTTACGGACTATTTGAATAGTTCTACAAAACATTCGTGTTATGATAGTATGTAGAAATAGAACTAAATAGCGATTTCAATATCGTTGAATGAATATCTTTTGTACCTATCACGACACTTTTTTCTAGATCCACCATAATAGTTGTGATGGTATAAGCTTAATCATTTTTATACTATTTGGTGTTTTTTGTAATTTGTTATTTCCAACAACACATGTCTTAGGGAATTGATTAACATTTTTTCCATATTCAATTTTGTTGAAACATAGAAAAATTGGATAAGGATTGATCGGTTCTTTCATTTCTTCTCTTATAATTTGTTGTTTCTCCCATCATTATTAATAAGTTCATTTATTTCAATCTGTGGAATAATATTATTTTTCCTGTTAATAAATTTTAACAAAGTTTCTATCATCATTTTTTTATTGTTGGTTCACATAATTTCTTTTCCCCATGTGATTTTCCATTACACCACTAGGATTAAAATATTTTCACTATATCATATCTGTAGACGCTTGAAATTTTCAAATCTTTATTTAGACTTTGAACGAGAATTTGAAAATTCACATATAGATTTTAAAGTATCAATTCTCCAGAGATTTTCATAGACCCATCATTAACCCAATAATGATGTATTAAACTTTTATTACAGGTTCAATGAAAATAAAAAAAGGAGTATCTTGAAATCCTTCTTAATTTTTTAATTATAATGTCTGATGGAAATGTCTTCCTTAGTCCAATGGAAATTCCTATCTATTTTATATCAGAGAGTTAATTGAATATATTGGATAAAAAATTAAAGACTTCCTGTGACATTAGTATTTTAATATCATATTTATGCTTATAATTTTGAATCAACGTCCACCATTTATCAGTTTCTCCTTCAATATGATAAATATGAAACATGAAATTCTCATGCTCAATGGAATTAATTAGGGAGAAGACCTTTTCAGTGGAGTTGATCCATGGTTATGTGTATAAGGGGTTAGAGGATTCACTAAATATTGGGTCCCTTTATCTCACAATGGTCTTAATAGAATATGTTTCCTTCTTTAGGGGGATGTGTTTTTAACCATGATGCATGTTTCAATTCACAACATCTATTATTTCAGAATGTATCACCATGATTTTCTCGATTCCTACTCCCATTAAAATAATATTCTCATTTGGGGAGACTTTCCATTTCTTATAATTCCCAAAATTAGTAAATAAGAAAATAGGGATTTAAATTTCTAAAAAAAAATTAAATTGTAATCAATGAAAATTAACGGGAATTCTCATAAATTATTTATAGTCATTAAACTATGAATTTCATTAGTTCAATATATGTTATTTGTGGTCTATTTCCATAAATAAAAAAATGTTTGGAATTATTACCCTAATACAGTGAATAAAGAACTTGTAATGTTTACAAATAATATCCCATGGGTGTGTAAAAGTATCTGTACAATATGGCCTCATTGCTTTTCACCAGGTTATAATCATGAACATAAAAATTCAAAATTTTTGGGGTTATAAAACATAGATACAACTATTATAGATACACATAGACATAAAATATCTATAGTGGGGTAAACATTCATGGGAACCACTTAACCAATAATTCAAAAAATTAGGACTATTTTATTATGTTTAGTCTTATCCTTATAGAGATAAGTAGGTTTGTTATTCCTAATCTAACAAATATCAATAATTATATCTTATATAAACTATGAATGCCCATATTTTAATACAAAATTATTCATGATTTATAAAAAACAATTCATAATAGATTCCCCAATGATCATGAGTCTTAGTGTCATTGGGAAATTAGATATATAGAAAAAAAACCTAAATGGGGATATCAAGAAATTATTTTAACCTCATTAATTTGAATTTATAATTTCATCACACATCAATAATTGAAATGATAACCAGGGGACATACATAAGAAATGGGTGAGATATAAATAACAATAATGGAATAATAAATGCACAACATAAGGAAAATTAGTACAAGGGAGTCAAGACTTATGTAAATGTAACATTAAAGTTGTTATAAGAAAAAACATTATTATCTAATAATGATATAATACGAAAATATAATGGCGAGATGGGAATTTAGTAGTAAAATAAAACATAGAACCATAATCAAAAGTCAAGGCTAACTACTGAGACATCAAAACAAAGTGTGATTAGGAAAACTAATATGAAATTTTCATTATATCTCATAAGATAAAAACATTAACAAATTCAATTATGGCTATATTTTTTTTCCCAACCATCATATACCTATCATTCATAATCATAAGTTTTACAAATAGATCTGGAAATATATGGTTGCCTTTCATCAAATTTAATTCATGAATTAGGGATTCTGGGTTACATATATGGATATAACCAATAAAGGAAGGATAAGTACATTAAATTTTAACTCCACAAAAATATATAATTATATAATTATTTTCAATAGTTTGTGCAACATGAAACATTGAGATTAAATAACAAGTGAGTTGTATCTCTTTAAATTTAATATCCTTGATTTCTTGTTGAACACAGAACCCCAAGTTGAAATGAATTGTAATATAGTATAGAATTATTTCAATTCCTTAAAATTGTAATGTGTGAATATTAAAAAAATATTTGAATAAAAATTATCTATTTATTATAGGTAAAATATAATTCATATAAATGTAAAAGAAAATGTATTGTGAAGTACTGTATTTTCCTAGGAATTTATTTAGCCATGTTTTTTTAAAATATTTTAAGATTAATAGTTAATAATCATGGATGATTTATATGATAAAACATAATTCATTTACTAAAATACATTATGAAAATTATATTAGTTTTTTTTGGGAAATTTTCTTAATTTTTTGATGAACAATTGAAAATATAGAAATCTAATTAAAATTTTCAATTTCATTTAAATGTAATATAATTTCAAATTATTCATAATTTTTTTAATGTAAATTTTTTTCCATTTAATATATATTAATCCAATTTATCATATTTTAATCTTTTTTATATTAAAAATTGATATTAAATCATTGTAAACATTTGAACATTTTATTTTAAAAAACAAGATATCCCATTATGTTTGGAGAAATAATTTTAATTTAATATTATCAACTTATGCAAATACAAATTTTAATATAAGATCCTATTTTTTATTCAATATAATTTTAATTATATAGTTAGGTAAATACTATTAATTATTATAATTAATTGTAAATATATTAAAAATAATTTACATTGAATGAGGTTAAAAGTTATTTAGTGAAGAGTAAACATTAAATGATTTGGGATAAAATGAGATAATTAGTTTCCTAAAATATATTATATAGAAATATTTTGACTCAATCATGACTTATAATCTAAAATAATCCATTATTATTCCTTGGTACCAGTAAAAATATTTCATCCACATTTATCCTTTAAAAAAATTACATCTATGTCACTCACCTCACATATAAATGGCCACCCCATGTCCTCTATTCTTCACACCATAAAACACCTTCTTTTAGCTAATAAATATCCAAATAATATTAAAAAATTCAATTAAATAATCCTATAATCTTTTTAATGGGAGTACATCAACCTAGGATGGATCTTGGAGTTATCCAAATGAGGTTTCCCACAAAAGAGGTAATGTTATTCAATGATCGGGTTTTTTAATTTCTTCGTCCATCTTTTTAATTTTATAATAACAAATAATGATATAAAAAACTTACTATTGAAAATATAAATAAATTTTTATATTTAATGGTAATTATAAACATCCATTAAATGAGTTACAAAATTACTATTACAGTGTACGGAGGACTACTACCACAATAATCAATGTTATTCCTTTCACATTTATGACATATCATGGAGGGGTATGATGATGGATATAAAGTATATAAATTATATTTATTACATAATTATATCCATTGATTAATTATATCATATATAAAAAAATTTACCTTCATTTCCATTGGGATACGATATCGTCGGTCAAGTGTAAGATGTACTATCAACCTATGAATGAATGTGATTCATTTTTCACTAATGCATCACACAAAAGATATTGAGTATAGTATTAATTTGTATATGTGATATAAACGAAATAATTATGGTATCCATGAAATATTTATCCCTATTAAAAGATAATATGTTAATTTATTTGTTACCTTTTCAGTAACGGAAGCATGATAATGTCATTCGTGTACGTGTGGACTACTGACTTCATGAAATGATGACACTCTCCTTTCATCTCCACAACAAGGGGATGATTTATAAAATTATAATTATTGAAATAATATGATATTATTATAATTATTTAGTGTTATAATATTACTCACCTCCTATGCATAGTGATTATTGGAAAATTGAAAAGTTACTCATGTATCGATACAATGAACTATCTCTGTCATCATAGAATACTTATTTCCTCAAAACAGTACTTCATGAGTGATATAAAATGTATAATTTATGAATAAATATTCTAAATATATCATTATTATTATTATTTATATTATTTATGTATATATTATTATCTTGAATTATTACATTAATGTAAAATCTATAATAAAAATAAAATACAGTTTACACCTGAATCAATGAAAACAATAAATGATTTTTAACGAATAGGTGACGATTTATTATAAAAGGGTAATATATGATATTATAAATATTAATATTTTTATTTTATATGTTAAATAAATTTTAAAACGACTATGAAAAAGGTTAAACTATATTGAACCAAAACGAAATATGGAGAAATGTATTTTATCTCAATATCCATTCATTGTGGAACATATGATTTTTGTTTCCAAATCGATTTTATATGGTGTATATAATTCCCAGTTAACACATAATATCTTGAATAATTAATAATTCATTTTCTTTCATATACAATTTGAATTATTTCATCCATGTGGATTCAGATTGAATATTAAAATGTGGTACGAGACTTCATCTCAAATTTGATTAATTGAATCAAATTATAACGTTATACACCTTATTTCATCAATGTTAAGTATATAATATGACTATGATATGTAGTATCAGAATTTAATAATACATAATGGTATTTTATGATTCAATTTAAATTATTTAATCTATTGGGGGTTTAACTTAAATGTTACAACGTGGTAATGTATTTCATAACATGATTTCATTTCATTGGGTTATAGTACTCCTTCATTGTATTTTATATTATTAGATTATGTGTGTAATGTATTTTAACTATATATTTATTTTATTTCCTCTTTTTATGTGGATTTAAATATGATACACATAATAAATTCATTGGTTAATTCTCATATAAATGTTATGCTCATTGTAAGGGTTTATTTCACAACATCATTCAAACCGTGATTTTTTATTCTAGAACTATAGTTGAAGGATATTATTTGATCATTTTCTAATATACCCAACTAATTTCACACTCCAATGGTTATTCATGATATTTTATTTCTATATTACAAATTTCCCACGCTATAATAGTTAAAACAATTGAGATTTTGTTTTAAATAAAATTAGATATCATTTATCTCTCTGATCAAAAATCCATTTTCATCCAAAACCATATTTTCTAAAAAACTTATTTTTTTTTGAATATTTTAAAAACGATTTATTAATGATAATTTTATCCATTTTGTACTCGTATAAAATAATTTTACTAGAATATTTCATATTTGGCCTTTACTAAAATTTTTAATGTAAATTATGTTATAATATACTCACCATTTATAAAATTGTCTTCTTTCATAACTAATAAGTGTTTCAATTATTAAATTATAATATTATAATGTTAATTTCAATGAAATTTTTTTAAATTTTTTATGAATTTTTAGTTTAAAAAGAGATATTCATATGGAATAGTTTATTTTTCTTAAGAATGTTCTTATGATATTTTGTGGTACTTATATTTATCAACGAAATCAACATTTTATTCATACCATGATTTGAATATACTAGATTGAGACAATAAATATAATTTATGTTGATGGTTTATGAAAATTGCAAAAAATTTAAATTATTGAAATTTATTTTCTTGATTCATTTTTTTGTCATTAAGATTCCAAAAATTTATTCCAATTTGTGTAGACATTAACATTCATCTAAATATATATATTTCATACCGAGTCTCTGTTTTTTTCATAAACACTATATCATTTTAATATATAGTTTTCATAATTTAATGTTATTTTCTTATATAATGAAAATTTATTAAATATATATTACATAATGAATATGTATATTTGATAATAAGAGACATTTTTCATGACTGAAATATTTTATTCGATATGTGAGGAAATATTTGGTCTTGGAATTAGTAGCAAGGGAACATTGATGCATTAAAGGGTCTCAAGTGAGAAATAATTAAGCTATAATTAAATAGGTTCTTATATTATAGTTTTAATAATTCAAGTGAAAGGTATTTACTATAGAGGTATCATGATTCTATTGGTCATGAAATCCAATAATTGAATATTTTCTTTATTAAGGATCCATTTATTATCATACATGACATTTTAACCATGATATTATCCTTGGATGAAATTCATTTATTGTTTATTGATTAAATGGAATGTGTTTTCAGTTATTTACCACCTCATATTTAGTATGCCTTATCTTATAATACAAGATATTTTCAAAAATATATTATCTTTAGATTCATTACATTTTTTATATATTGATTAAATGGTGTATTTATTTAGTTGTTATGCTTTTAAATTTTTTCTCTCTATTTTTCCATTCCATACTGATTCTTCATTATCTAGTTATATAAATTGAATTTTTGGTTATATATTTTCATTTTCAGGTTTATTATGATTATTATTCCATGATAGATTACTCTATACATTAATCTTATAGAGAATTTGAGCATGGACATATTTTTTTCTTTCTCAGGACCCAAAAAGTGTACAGTGATTTATATCGAATGATATTATAGGGTGAATAATGTTATTATGTGAGAATATTATGTTTTAATAAGTTGTTTTAAACATAACTTTGGAATCATGTATTGATCAGTTTTAAAAATAATATTATAGTATTTTTCTACCATAATGAAGTTTCATTTATCCTGTGGTAATATACTACAGATTACACCACCTCTGGGTTACTAGATCTAGGGTTACTATATTTGGTATCAGTTGAATTTAAATAGAAAAATATCTATTTAGATTTAAGAAAACATATGTTAGGTCAAGAAACAATATGAAAATCCTAGGGGTGAGCTATAAAATATAGTTTTTATATTTGGGAAAGGTAGATATTATGAGTTTTTCCCTTGAAACTATACATATCTGCATACTAGTTGTGGAAGTTATTTTTTTACATATGTACAAAGGTACAATAATATTGAATATGGAACATTGGGCATTACCAAATCATTACCTAATTCATGAAAATGTTCCTTACTACACAACTCTTGTGAATCTATAAGGGGATATTATTAGGGAAATTCACCATTATAAAGTATATTAATATATGGTGACAATTAACATCTATGATTATACCTAAGGTATCATAGATTTAAATGTTTAATGATTTTAAAATCTTATTAATGTTAATTTGGTTTGATCACTATTTTTTAACACTATCTTATTGGTTTTAGTAAATATATTGAACACTAGGGAATCATTTTAAAATTAAATATGTTTTACAAAGTAGACACTACGAGAATCCAAATGGAATAATGATAATAGTTAAAGATATTTTTGTTATACTAAATTTGTTATCCAAAAGTATGATTGAAATCTTATACCATTACCAAATCCTGGAATCAGCAAAGAATAGATTTATGGATTTAATTAAGAGATTGAGTTATGAAGACCATAGATAAATGTTGGATCAATCTCCAAAAAATTTAATTTTTTGAAATATAAACCTATACATGTGTCTCAATTCAAGGGTAAAATTATTAATGTGTAAAAAATATAGACATATTATAATAAATTTATAAGGAAAAATGAAGAGTATGGTGAATGTAACAAATCCCTTCCTTATGATACATTTATATTTCATTATATTAAATATGGAGAATCTAGGTAATACGTAAATCAACTACCTCTACTAATGATTAACCCCTAGACTAAATAAGATTCTATGAATCATTAATTTATTAATGTTAATTAATTTAATTATTAAAGTATTTTAATAATGTAATTCTAGATTTAAATATCACAATATTTCTAATTATTGGGTTAAATTTTAAAAAAATATGTTTCTAACCATACTTATATGTTATTAATAAAATCATGGGTTTACAACGTGAAGGGTGAGCATCATTTCCAAATATTTAATTCTCTTTTTTAATATTTTAGTGGTCGGAATATACCATGGTTATAGAAATTTTTGGAAAAAAAATTATCTTAATGAAACCCATTAGATTATAATGTGAAAATATATTTAAGGATGAATTGATTTTCAATTTTTTAGAAACGAGAATAATTGTATTGGTAACCATTAATGCTTATATAATCACTACTATTATAATAATTATGGGTAATAACAATTTTCAAATTCTATAAGAGTTATATTAATATATCTTTTGAAAAGAAAAGCCCACATTTTGGGTGACAGCTCATCACTTCTAGTAAGGACATGAGGCTTGAACCCATAAAAATTAGATGATAAGGGTTTAGTACCTACCACTAGAATATATATTTTCTTTTTTAATATGTTTTTAGTTAAACTATTTGGAGTAAAAATAATAATATTGATATAGTTGTGTTATTTTATAGTATTAGAGATTAATATATTAAATCGAATTACTTGTGCCAACCACATTGGTTTTGGATAATAGTTAGAGACATAAAAAAATAATTTTCACACTATTATGGATCCTATGGTCCATAGACAATGTATTTTATTCTTTCAGTTGTAAAAAATAAATTTTTTATTATTTATTTATTTTAATTATTGTTGAATTGAAAATTTATTAAAACAAAACCAAAGGATGAAATTATTCGTTTGTATAAAATGTATTATGTAATTATATTATATTATATTATTTAAAAATAAAATATTTTAAAAACTATAGGGAAATGATTATTAAAAATATTTTATCTTATGAATTTAATATATGATGAAATAAATGTTTAATCTAATCATCACAAAATTATGGTTTTTAGGAATCTAACTATATATTGATCATTTGGTTTCTTGTAATGGATTATCTCTATCACACTCTATAATTATATACACTTATATTACATTTTATTATCCTTAAATGGAAGCTATAATACACTATATAGAATCATATTAATGTGTAATAATATATTAAGATAATATTTGTCATTCTATTTTAAGAATTGGTATTTTTAATAACCCATTTACAATGTGATTTTTATAAAAATGCTATTTCTAAATAAAAATCCCTTGATTCTGGATATTGATATTAAATTGTGGGGGAGCAATTTATCTAAGGTTGGGATAATATAAAAAAAAATTTAAAATAGTATCATTTTATTCAATATATATAGAATCATTAAACAATGATCTTAAATAAAACATGTAATATATTTCATTAATTTAAATCTCTTCAGAATCTTGCAGATCATACAACGCTGAGTTAAAATAAACCATAATATAGTATACCATTATAACCAAGACTATAAATCGACTAATGTTAATAATAATTTATAAATTTTAAAAATTATTATTATCTAATGATTTTTGATGAAATAAGAATCATTTAGAAGAAAAATAAATGTTTTTCGAAAATCAGTATTATTTATCATCGAAAAGGCTTTTATTTGTGCTTTTACAAATAATTAAAAAATTATTTTCCCAAAATTTATTAAAATTATTTTAAAAAATAACATCATTTTGGAAATATAAATAAAAAAAAATTATATGAGTATTATTTATTTATTTTATTTTTCTAAAACATTTCATTTATTGTCACATATTGAGACATAATAAATATTAATTAAAAAGTTAGTTTTTCATTTAAATAATTTCGAATGAAAAATTATAATATTAATTATTTAAATATATAAATTAATTCAATTTTATATATTAATCCAATTTAGTTAGTTTGAACCATTTTTATATATAATTTTGGTATAAAAACATTCTAAACATTGGGACATTTTATTTTAAAAACATGAATTCTCCTCATATCTGTGAGGTTAATTTTAAATTAAAGCGTGCCACATATGTGAAATGAATATTAAAATTTTAATGAAAAATTGGTGTCATCAATTTTTTTGTTATATAATAAGATATAAATAATTTTTTTGACATAATTAATAATAAAAATTGAAATGAATTTTTACCATGGTTACGGTTTGGTTGGATTTATCATGGGGTTAAAATTAATAGATAAGTGTTTTAACGAACTAAAAATTTGAATAAAATATATTTAATGGGAATATGGAGACCCTATATTGAATTATGATGTCTAAATATCCCTTTTTATCCTTATGTAATGTGAAAAATTCGAGTACACATTTTTCAAAAAAAAATACAAATGTGCCACTCACCTAACATTTAAAAGGCCGCTCACATTTCTCTATTATTTTCACCTTAAAACCATTTCATATCAGTCATACCATACCCAAATAAATTCCCAAAATTAATAATATAATTATATAATCATTATTATTTATAGAAATTAAGCATTTTAATGATTTTTTTGTAACCCAAAGGAGGTTACATGAAGAAGATGTAATGTTCTTCAATGAGTGTTTTTATTTTATTTGTTCTTCTTCCTATTTAATTTATTCTAAAACTATTATGATATAATTCCCATAGAATATTGTATATAATGATTTATTTTATATGTTAATATTTTTACCTATGTAAATCACCACTTCTATCATATAGTTTATGATATCATCATTCATGGGTGTGATGGACTACCACCTCACGAAGCGATATGTTTCATTTTTAATTAATATTTAACATAAAAATAATAAGGATATGTCTAATTAGTATATGGAATATACCTGAATAATTAATGTTATAAGTGAAATATATATATTTATAAAATTATAATCACACTTCTAAATTTTTAAGATTTCACTTTGTGAAACATTATAATTTCATTCATATATGTATGGACTATAACCATAATGAAGCGATGTGACTCCATTGTCCTGACAACACCAGTTGGATGATATGTTTATATAAATATAAATATTTTTTTATTATGAAATTTTTAAAGGAGAAATATTTCATACCTTCTTTCAAAAATTACCATCATAAAATTGAAACTTTACTCATGCCTATGTATGGATTACTGGCTCCATGATCATAATGTACTTTTTTTCTCAAACAAATTTTTCATGATTTGTCATAAAATAATAACAAATTACAAAATATGATCATTAATTCATTAATTTTCTTCTATAGATAATAAAAATATATAATATTAACAATAATCTAATCCATATTAACAAAAAACAGGTGACAAAACAAGAAAATTAACAACCAAACAATGTAAATAAGTAAGGATTATTTAGAAAAGGGTGATAAAATGTAATAAAATGGTATTATATGAAATTATAAATATTAATATTGTTTTTTATATGTTAATAACATGTTTGAAACCACTAAATATTTGGTTAATTCTTGTTCAAATAGAACAATGATCTTGGTAATAGATTCCACCTAAATTTCCATTCCATAAGGAACATTTGTATGTTATGAAGAAAAGTACGTTATATGGTGTATAAACTATAAATTTCAGATCTAATATCATGAATACTTCATAATTATTTTTATTTTATATGAAAATTGAATAATACCTCCAATGCGGATTTGGAATGAATATTAATGTGTGTAGGGTACTTTATCTCATTTTCTCTTCTTTATGGGATATTGTAATATTATAAACCTAATTTAGATTATATGGTGTATATAAAATACCATTAACATATAATATGATGATTCTTCCCTAATTCATGGAATTTTATTTTTCAGTTTGAATTATTTCATCTGAAATTGATTTTACTAAAAGGTTCCCTTATCTTAATGAATATCTTAACTCATTTTTAGTCAACTAGGCGATATTACAACATCATTTTCATTCATATTCTAACATTATAATTATAATTAATTTTAAATTTATTTTATTTTAATTTATTTTATTTTATGTGGATTTATAATTGAAAAAAATAAGTTATTCATTAGATATTTCTCACTTCTATTATAGGATCACAATAAGGGTTTATTTCACTATCTCATTCTAATTTAGATTGTTAATTCTAGATTTTCAGTTGAAGGAAATTGATTTTTAATTTCTTATTGACGAAATTTAAGTTTCATATCCTATATTTATTATGTATAATTTCATTTTATAATAACATTTTTTCACTATATTATACCTAAAATAATTGAGAATTTTTTTTATTAAATCTTACTTCATTTATTCTTTTTGTTGGATACTATTTTCTCCCAAATAAATATTTTATAAAAATGATTTCAAAAATATTTTAACCCTTTAAAAATGACTTATTAATGACATTTTTAGACATTTTCACAATTTTATAATGTTTTTAATGTAATATTTTGGAATATTTATTAAGAATCAAAATTTATCATTAAATAAAAAATATTAATTGAATCTTTTTGAACATTATATGCATGTACAAAATTTCTTGTCATCATAACAAATAAATTTTTTAAAATTTAATTTATAATTTTCCAAGATTATTATAAAATAATATAATATTAAAAATATTGTATGAAATTTTTGTTTTAAAAATGGTTTCTAAATGAAAATGATATTTTCAATGAATTTTTTATAATAACATTTGTATAATATTTATTTTAATCAATAAAAATATCTATTTATTATTAGACGAATGACTATATTTTGGATTGATAACATTCTAATTTGTATATATGAATGTATTATGATCCTTTTTTCCAAATAATGTATTTAAATCCACCTTATTATTTCATTTTTTCCATTAACATTCCCGTAAATTTTTAAATTTACTATGTTCAATACATTTTACAAAAATATACATATTATAAAACATGGACAAGATTATTTTTTAGATTTTATATCATTTATTCATATGTTGTTATAATTTTAACATTATTTTTCTATTTGGGAAAATATTCTTAAATACTTATTCTCTAATTAATACCAATTTTTTTTATAAGTCTCATTGTTCAAGAATTAAATACTTTAATCATTATTTGAGGATTGATTTATTAAATAATTGAAGGCTGGGGATAAACATTATATTTCCCATAAATAATTAAGTATATTTCATGAGTCTAATAAATAATAGAGCATTAAATGGGGGTTTACCTATTGTATTAAACATTTTATTTAATGGTCTTGATGGTAGAGGTATCACGATTCCAATGATCCTGATATCCAATAATTTAGTATTTCATTAATTAATAAATAAGTAACTTTATTCATTTTTTTAATAGTGATACTTCTCTTAGATGAACATAATTCTCAATGTTTGGATTAAATGGAATATTTTTCCATTTATATGCCTTTACATTTTTATTTTTTACTTATCTTGTTATCTATTAACTTTTACATTAATATTATATCTAGATATAGTTTATTCTCAATTTATTGATTAAATGGACTATAATTTGCATTATTTAAAATTCTATATTGATTGAGATTAATGATTCATGATATCTTTTTCTATACATAACCTATAAAGATAATTTTAAGACAAATTGTTTTATATTATAATGAATCTATGAAATGTTATATGATTTATATGTAATGATATTATATATGTAATAACATTATACTTGATAAAAATTGTTTTATTTTTTTTACAATATATCATGTAAATAATGTGTGTGTATATAATTCTAAGAATACTAAAATATTCTATAAATAGCGATTAAATTAGTTAAATCATATATAAACATAATAATGTACAAACAAGCTTTATAATACTTGGGTTGGTTTCATTAAAAATGTGGATACCCTTGTGTAGAAATGGGGATTGTTATTCCCTTCAAAAATATTTGAGACAGAAAAGCATAGGATGATTATAATAGTATAAAAAGGGTATATAAATATATATTGAAGGGTTTAATGATATTTAAGGGGTCTTTAATCACCTCGAAAAAATAGGGATTGTGTGGGGGATGTATAAAAAATATCTCAATATAAACAATTCGAAATGAAAAGGCATAATATAATTATCACTATAGAATAATGATTATAAATAGATGATCCATTACCCAAAGATGATGGTTATAAAATCATTGGATGAGATTCGTTTGATATTGTGAAGAATATAGGAGGGCTCCAGAGAGAGAATGGAGGAGTAAATTAATTATAAATGGGTTTTGTGTGAAGTTGAATTATAGTTTTTGTGTGTTTTGATATAAAATGTGTGGTAAATTATTTAATAAATAATAAACATAGGGTTTGGACTCTAAATGATAACAAAATAAACCCTCAAATCATCCTATCATGTTTTCACATGCTTTCTACGAAGTATGATAGTTTTACAACATTTTTGTATTAATACCCTACCTCACTAAAATAAGGTTCTTCGAGATGTGGAAGGGAGTCATTTTCACAATGAATTAATTTTCAAACCTTAAAACATAATAATTCTTTTTTGGGATTCATTGTGGGTTTATAAAAATAACAAAATTACTTCAAAACTCATGATTTTAAAGGGGACACTAAATTTTTGTCATGGATACTATTTACTATATATATTACATCACATTTGGACCATTATGATACCAAAATACATATAATATATTTTTACAATACTTAATTTATTTTCAACAATTTAATTATGTTAAAAAATTTTGTAAAAAATCCCCATTTTTTTCAAAAAGAAATATTTGCTTTATCAAATAATATTTTGGGATATGGGAATTTGATATTTTAAATTAATAAATGAATTTAATTGAGAATTACTTATTTTTCTAATAATAACAATTTTTTAACCCTTATAATGAATATATTTTAATTAGTTATGTTATATTTCCATTTATGTCCATATATGAATTATTTAATAGGAATATTGTTTGGAAAAAACATTTATTTCTAAAAATATTTAAATTATCAAAAGATATTATTAATTGAAAAAATAATTTTCAAAAAAATATAATTATTATTTATTCATTTTAAAATAAATATTTTAAAACAAACATTACATAATCCATGATAAATTAATATAAAAAGGAAAAAAATGTAACTAGTTATTTATTTAAAATAATTATAAATTCTTATTTCTACGATATAGTTATATATACCCCTCTTACACCAGCATAGGCCCAAAGGGTATGGTTTTTGAATGTGACACTTTCATAGAGATATATAGAGAATATGGTTTCAAATTTGATATCTGTAACCTTGAAAATCCCTAATAAATAATATATCTCATGATTTAGTTATTGAATATTGGCCCGGTATTGGTCAGAGGGAGAAGACCACTGATTAAATCTCCCTCAAAGTCACTAATAAATTGGTTTTATATGGCACAATCTTATCAGCCAATTCCATCACTTCTCCTTTACATTTCAACATAATTTTATCAAGACAATTAATATATTTTAATTATCAGAGTTATTGTACAAGGGATATATTATCAAAACATATGATTCATAATGGTCTTATAAATCTAACTATAGATAAATAAAAATATACCAAAATAGAAAAACTATTTATTCTGTTTTAGATAACCTCATTACTTAATATTAGAATTAATCATTTGAAAAAATAAAATTTCATTTATAAAATATTAGTTCATTAAAATATCATTGAATAATTTTCTATACTAGGCTTATTATATCCATGATTGTATTTATCTCATCTCAATGTTATTTCATTGAGGAATGATTAATAATATGTCGTTATGTTCATTTATATGGTATATATAGTTCCATTAATACAAAATTGATCATATTTTTCATTTTTAATGATATTAAATATTAATTCTCAAGTTTATTATTTGAAGGGATTTTTATTTAAACATTCATACTTGACTTCCTTTAAAATATATAGTTTTCAATGTTTGAATGTCCATTACATATATTTTTTATTCTATATCAATATTCTTCATATTATATAGTGAATTATCTATTATATACACAAATTATTTACCATTGTAGTTTTATAGTATATATGGATTTAATTATATGTTTAAAAATAAATTTTATAAATGATTTGTGTAAGGGTCACATTTGAATTTATTTATAATGGTTGTATTTTTATATAATATACTTTTTGATTAAATATTCCTGATATCTTGGCTATTAATTTTTATTAATAATTCATTCAAATTTATATTGTTTTTTTAAATAATTTCAAATTTATATTGAAATGTAATTTTTAATGTATCCAAATGAAAATAATTTAACTTCTTGTTTATCAAAGAAAATTTCTTGAAATTATATAAAAGTATTCTTCCTCAATTTTAGTATTCTTTAATTATTACTATACTACATTTGTGTTACAAATTAATGATATTTTCAACCAAATATATATGTAAGGAAACTAAAGATATTTTGAGAAATAATCAATAAAATCATTTCATTCTATGTGATATTTAATAAATAATGGAAATATGATTGTTTTTATTAAATTATGGAAAATATATTATTAATTTTTACTCAATGATGGTGTTCATTGAATTATATAGACATCCAATGCATTGGTAGAATATTTATTCCACATGATAGAACAAGTAATTGATTCGGGAGATAACCCAATCATCTATTAGACTATTTCCAATAAGGATTAAATAGAAGGGTGTATGAACACCATCAACTAGGGGTTTCAGTCTACTATCTAAAAATGGTATTAGTAGTAAACCTTGAAAAATGAAATTATTTTCTGTAATTATCTATGTTCCCCAATTTTATTAAATATTCTTATATAAATGTGGTTCTCTAATGGTTTGGTATTTTTGATTTATGATTCAAATTTTTTTATTCAATGATGTAATGACATATTATCTATGTTCTATTTCCAATTAATTTAAAAAATTATTTTGATGAATATTTATTATGTTCTCATACTAATATGATAATATTGTGAAAACATATGATCTTCAGTTGTTATTGATTTTGTTTACCCTTATGGTTCATTTGATATCACAATACTTATAATTACATTTATCTAAGTTAAAGTTATATTTCTATATGGTTGTCTTGTGTAGAAAATGTTGTTGGAGATAATAATAACTAATTTTATTATAAAGAAACATTTTTAGTGTAAATAATTACCATTTGATGAGAAGTGTTTTTTCTTTGTTATGTAATTTTTTTTCCTAGTTCTCCAAATCTGTAAACCTAAACATTCATGTGTTTTTATTTAAAAAAATTATTTCTATATATTTTTTAATTAAATATGGTGATATTTTTGTATATAATTTTGGTATATAAGATAGTATATAGTGAATATGATTTTACAATAAGAACCATTTTATTGGTTTAGGGTTTCTTATTAATCATATAATAATAACAAAAAAACAATTATACTAAATCAGTTCAAACTATTCCATGAGTAAAATAGTCCTCATGTCATCATTAAAAATTTAAAAATTTTATTTGTTAAATAAAAATACATACCATGGTAATTGTAATTATTTTACTAATTTACATCCACTTTATATCTTTAATAATGAATAACTATTTATATATTTTATCAATATTATCGTAATTACATGAAAACAAGATACATCACTCTTTTATTATTATAATTATACCTTTGATCGTAATTAATATTCCTTAATATTTTATTTATGTTCCTAATTATATTTATCCAACAATTTTTTAATATATGAATTTATAAATAATTGTATCACAAAATTCTAAGTAGTAATCATGTTTAATTAATCATATTATCACAATTTATTCTCCATTATTTCAATAATGAATAAAAATCATTCTCAAAATATGATTACATCATCCGAAAAAGTAATTTTTGATTGGTTACATAGGGAAAATTCAACATAATACCTTCATTATTTTTTAATTTTTACCAAATAAAATGATTTACCATATTTATATATTTATAACAACCAATATTATATCTAGTTTTAGGTGAAAATAGGAATCCAATGAATCTTTCGACATTGAAAACGAATGATCTTAGTTCCCTGATTTATTTTCCAATATCTCTTCCAATTAGGGGTTCCACATGGAACTCTATAACAAACAATATGAAATTCCTGGAAATTTTAAGAAAACCAGTATACCAAAAACAATTAACACACCTCTATTCTCCCTAGGTTAGAATATTCTCCAAGCGTACGATGGGTGACATGGGGAACTATTTTATATTTATAAATAGATAAAAAATCAATAAATATTAAAAATAACTACACTCATAATCCAAATCTCAGTTATAAAAGATATGGAAATTTTTTTTTACATTGATGTGAGGTAGAACTAATAAATACATAATTAAACACATGAATAGGGTATAAAAATCACAATACCCATGAGTCATGTGATAAAATGGCATTTAACCTCCACTGTAATCACATCCTCATGTCCACAGTAAAACCCTAGGGTAAGATAATATTTCATCACTTTCCTTTAATTAAACCATAAAAAAATATAATGTACAAAAAAATGTGATTTTATGTGATTAGACAAATCCTGATAGGATATAACCTACAATATCTATAATTAATATAAAAATTAAAACTAAAATTTCTATTTTTGTATGGAATTTCCCAAAAATAATGATGATTCATTTTGTTATTTGGAAAAATTTACCACATTATTTTATTTGATGAAAATTTGTTTTCATTTTCCTTTGAAAAAAAGATGTGTTTTTTATCAAATACATTAGGTTATAATATAATATTATAAAATTAAATATATTAGAAGAAATTTTTAGAACAAAAAAATATTATAATGTAATGTTTATGTAATTTAAAAGATGGTATAAATTAAATCATTACATAAATGAATTCATATAAAAACTGAAGCACAAGATGAGAATTATTGAGACCGGAAGAACCCATGGAGGTGAATTACTATATTTCAAACATAAATTTTTGTTTTCCTTCATCATATCTCATTATTATGTGAGTGGGAACATGTTCAATATAAAATTTTATTTATTTATATCTCATTAAATAATAAAAAATATACACATAAAATAAAATATGGCATTTTATAAGGATTCCACATCGATCACCGCTAATTGGGTCTATATATATATATATATAGAGTATGAAAAAAGGGTTCTGATGCACTAAAATCTACTAAGGGTTACTGCATTCATGTATTCATGATTTGGTCCTGATTAATCTATTCCAAGTAACACCTCATATATAAATTTCTATTAATGGTTAAATGTGTCCATAGGAACACTTCACATTCATCTAATCAACACATTGTTTCAAGGAATCCCATTAATAGTTTGGACACATTAGGTTCTTTCCATAGTCAATATATAGAAATTAATCCCTTTGAACCACAACATCATATTTGATGATCCTTCAATGTACCTGTCTATATAACACTTCATATTCTAATAAATAAGATAATTTTTCCATATTGAGAATGTTAGTTCATTTTCACTCATGAAATGATCACAATAATAAAATACTCTTTTAGATAATGAATAATTTTATAATGGAATTGTTGTTTTAATTTATTAAACCACAAAATGTAAAAAATTAATGATAAATCTTGGGAAAACTCTAAAATCATTCCTAAAACATCCTACCACTGAACTAATGGCGATTATTGATCTTTACGAATTTTAAAAACCCATTATGAAATCATATACGTATAATTGGAATGATTCATACATTAAATTAGAGTTATAAAATAGGAATATTTTACCATGAAATTCATCATGATCCATCTATATGAATGAAAACAGCCAAAATATTATCGGTAGAAATATATAGTAGTTGATAATAGATTAAGAAATATGATCTCAAATAACCATCTAAATTGACTCTCTCATAAGAAATCGTCCAACAATTTCTATCCTCGGACACTATAATAATTATAAAACTACAAGCAAAGAAATTAGTAAGTGGAAAACCAGAAAATGTTAAGTCATTTAAATGGCCACAACTCAAATATTATTTGAATATAAATGGTGGTTCCTACAAATCATATAATAGAACCACTATTCTAGAAGTAATAAATTAACTAAAACCAGTCACCTCAAATCTCCTAAATCGATAAAATATGTTGGAAAATATAAAATCCAAACTAAATCATGTAATTTAAATTATAATATATGCATTTCCATAAAATAGTCAGTAAGAAACCACCCATCATACATCATTCTAAACATAAAATTATAATAAAAATTTCAATATTGTTTTACATATTATAAGAAAATAGTGGATTCAAACAAAAATTATGAGAAATTAATGTCAATTCCCATTATATGTTAAATATTTACATTTAGTTTTTATTAAATAAATAATATTACAATCAAAATATATACATAAAAGATGGACCATTTCCACAAAAAAGTACCCATTATAAAATATGATATCAAAGCACCTATTGAAGATAGACACAGAAAACAAAATTAAATAGTAAGAGAAGGAATCATGTAATCAAATTAAATGATTACAAGATATAAAGGGAATTTTAGAAAGGTGAAACACAAATTAAAAAGTATAGAGATATTAATGAATACATGGGCACAACCTATTTAAATCCACAAACCAAAAGAATAGTTGTCATTATATGTTGGATAGGATATAAAGTGAGATATTCCTTGACATTAACAATAATTTCTATATGAAAATGTATGTTTTATCCAAAAAAACCAAATAGAACAACCTACACATAATCTCATCAGAGTGGTATTCCCCATTTAACACTTCAACTAACTAGATGAAACAATATTATTATATGAATATATACTACAACTAAATTATATACTCCCACTTAGTTGTTGTGTTTCCCATGATGAAATATAGTGGGGGGGTGAGAAAACCACCTTCATCCCCCCCCAAGAATATCCCTTTAGAACTATTCCATACTAGATCATCACATACATCCTTCACCACCCAATAATGGGGAATATATATGTAATTTCAGGAGGGAAACTCCCATGTAGATAATTATAAAATAATGTGATAAATGAGCCATTTACAACTCCACTAGGAAGACCACATATTTTGTAAAAAAAAGAAATGATAGATAAAAACTTTTGAAAAAACTATATAATAAAAACTCCATTAAAATTGAAAAATGATGTAACCCCTATGAGATCAGTTTATAAATCATGAAATTTCATTTAAAATGTACAACATTCAAAACACTACCCCTTCCTTCTATATCAAAACAATAATATTTTGGAACCCATTTATAAAAATAACCAAAATACTAATTTAATATATTAAATAAATACTACTATGACAAATTTCATGTTACAACTTAAATTAAAACTAGTATCCCCATAGAAATACTTTTCAATTTCCCAAACATCATTATAAAATAGAAATTTTATTTGGATATAACATGGGTAATTTTTCAAAAACATTTTGATCAAAATTTATTTATTTTTTAAATAATTATGTCAAGAAATATAGAATCTTCTCCCGTTCATTGAAATTGATGAGAACACACATTGTTTCCTAGGAAAATCCATGAAACTAATTTAATAAAATTATATAATAAGTGATATAAAAATTAAATAATCATTTAATAACTGGATTAAAATTTAATTTTTACGATATAGGAAAAATATATTAAATTGATATAAGATGGATCAAAACATGTAACCAAAAAATGGTGTACAAAAAAACATAAAATTTGGAACTCAAAATAACCTCAAATTCATAAAAACCATAAAATTCTATCAATGTAAAAAAATAAAGGGTTTAGTTGATCTAAATGGTTGCTATAAGAAACAAAGAATTTACTAAAAAATAATGAAATGAGTGATTGGAGGGCCAAACCCTATTTATATTAATGTAATGTATAGTGATTAAAGCATATCATGAAAAAAATGATATATAGGAGAGATATATTGAGAAAGAGTGTTATCATTGTATAATTGGGGGTCTTCCTGTTGTGTCTTGCATGGGCTAGGGGGTGTCCACATGGAGTCGGATATGTGAGGGAGGAGGCCTTGTGGTGGAGGATCTCAATAACAGTTAGTTGGGAATAACCATGGGGTGTTATCAAACACAATGGTAGAGAACATTTGGAGATTAGGGAGTGATTAGTGGAAAAAAAAATTTAACATAAATAAAATAAATAGAAAAAATAAAATTTTATATCAAGGAACACACAAGGTTTACCTACTTAATTTTCTAATTCACGTCTAGACCATTATTAAAAAAAATGGTAAGTCAAAAAATACCAAACACAAGTAGTAATAACATCCCAATTGATTCCTTGGATTATGTTATGACCATTAAAAATGATACATTCTTGGGATAGAACTAAATTTCACAGTCATTGCACTGTCATCCAAATGATTCAAGATTACTATGAACCACATTAAAATTCATAAAATGTTAAAATTATCAACCCATGAAAAATATTAATTGAAATATATAATATAACCATGACTTGGTGGTGTTAGATAATTTCAAGAATATTTATCTATAACCCAATAAAGATAGTGACAAAAAATGCAAGACAAAGAAACCTCAAAACTCAATTATTTTAGAAGATAGTTATATGGTTAAATAAATTTAAAAGAGCTGTAAAAATAGGAATCAAAAACTAAAACCATTCCTCAGTATAAATAGAGCACACTCGCAAGAAAAATTCCACCATTATATGTTCGAATCCCACTATCAAAATGGACACAATGAATCACTGACTATTGGGACCAATTATGGTATCCCCACCTTAATGATTGTATACAAATAGTGTTATAAAGATACACCACCCCAAATGGAACACACTACATGAAACAAAAATTACCAACCATCCATATGAATGTGATAATTCTATAATAGATATGTGACCTAATGGAGTATATAGTCACACAAAATTGAAGAATCATTGACTACTAAGATTATAAAAAACATGAAATAAATACCTAGCCCTTAAACTCATTGAATCATACTCAATGGGTAAACTAGGACTTCAAAATTGGGACATAATCCCATAATGAACCCATTAACACAAATTTATAACCCCAATATACCAAAAAACAATTTCCAACTCCTATATTATTTACTAATGTACTAAACCTTATCTATTAGTTGTTCATCATCTATAGACCTAAAAATTTTCAACTTACCATTACCAAAACAAAAACCTCAAAAAATAGGAAAAATATACTTGAAAAATAATAAAAAACCAACATCTAATAAATACACTAAAATGGCTTCCTCGTGATGGAAATTTAACCCCAAGTAAAAATGATGTGGAAATACATTAAAAGATATAATAACCTTCAAATCCACCTAAAATAGACCAACATGAACCATGGGTACACCAGAAAAAATTCAAAATATCACAAAACACCTGACTATGTTAATCTAGGGACTAGTTATGATTCTCAAAACCACTAAGAATATGTTGAATAAATCAAGAAACCATGAAGGATATTAGCGATAAAATATTATTATGTCCTCACAACCTGATTCAAAATCTGGATTTCCACTAACTAGATGAACTATGCATAAAAAAAATTAAATTAATGAGAAGAAAATTATTTGACATAAAAAATCCATTGATGAATATTCCTTTTATAACAATTCAATTAAAACTATGTAGGAAGTCAACTAGTTCATTTGTCACATGCTGAAAAAAGTCCTATTAAACAACAAGAAAATTACAAAATAAAAAACCCAAGAAAAACCTAGAACATTGATTAGACAACATAAAATCCATTATTTCCCATAAAATAATTTTAAAACACATTTATACTAAACCCACATTTTAATGTAACATTTACTAAAACACCAAAAGTATTTTTAAAACATTGTAATATTGTGTCTCACTTTATCAAAATTTTAATCATGATTACAAGATAAATTATTTCAATCCAATATTTTATTCAAGAACATAGAGATTTTAAAAAACCAAAACAAATTAAATAAATATATTATCCATTTTTTATAAACTATTTTATTAAAATCACCACCATCTTAAATAATTTCCAAAATATGGTATGGAACAATTTTTAAAATCATTCCCATTTTCCATCTACTTTTAAAAAAAATTATATCATATATAAACACACTAAAATCCATATGTCTGTATATCACATAGAATCTATATAATAACCTCCATGATTTGGTAATGATCAATGGTAGTATAATTTTCATAAAAAAATTGGATGTGAAACCATTCTAGACTTCGCCACATTGTTTAAAGGACATAATGAAACCCCTTCCACAATTAACAAAACATCCTTACATAAAATGTTTTTAAAAACCAGTTTTTTAAACCATGAAATCCAACTTCATGATACAGACTCATATCATATTTACATATGAAAAACCATTTGATACATGTTTGAAAACTCAAAAATTCCCTTGAGTAACAAAACAAGATTAATGCCTAACAAACAGAATTATAAACTCAAAATTAATATCTTACAACCCATACAAACTCAAGAATCAAGGTTGGAATGATCTTGATAGACTCTTCCCAGATAAACCTATTCATTTTTATTGAAAAATCCAATCATGATCCATCCGTGGTACCCAAAATAAAAACCTATACAGAAAAATCAAGGCTCCCACCCTAAGATATTTGACACGATACTATTTGTAACTAATCAAATGAGGCTTCTATATTAAGTAGTTCCACAAACTACCTTCCACTGACCCTTGGGGATGTTATGATCCAAATGGTCTTGTGAAAAGAACAATGTAATAACATAAATATGATTTGAATGATTTTTACCATAAATAAGAGATTAAAATAATATAATTTTCCCTAAAAATATGACACATACCAATCATAAGTATAATTTATATTTACAAATTAGAAATGAATAAATTAACAAGAAACAGATTAAAAAATATAAAAATTAACTCTCAACACATCCTCTAAAAACAAAGGTATATTGAAAATCCTCTACTAGTGGCTATCATTGGACACATAAATAATAGAACACAATTAGTAATAGAAAGAGATAGAATAAATAAATGAAAAAATAAAATTATTTAAAGGTCACACACACTTTATTAAATGAATATAAAAGGTAGGTGGAACAAATATTTTAATAAGAACAAATAACTAAATCTGATAAATAAAAAGAAACTGCCAACATAAAATCAACCTAATTAGTCTAATATATAAGTGTATCATGATTATTTTAACATTCCATAAATATAATTTATAATATAAAACTTATTATAAAGTACACATTAAGGCACCAACATCGTTTTATCATTCTAAAAATATAATTATAAATAACTTTTCTGTATAGTTTAAAAAAAATATAAAATTGAATTTTGAAATATTATTTATGGAAAAGAAATATAAATTCAATTCCTTGATAAAAAATTTATTTTAATTTTTATTAAATTTAAAATAACTATGAATGAATATAAAAACCTTATTTTCCATTTTTCCAAAATAAGTTTTTAAAAACACAATTTCAAAATACTTTTATAAATACGCCATTCGTGGTATAAATAATGTGGAATGAAAGGGAATATTTTCATTAATTAAATCATATAAAATTGGTAAAAGAAAATCATATAAGGTTATACAATCATCACGTAATAAGGTGGCCTCTAACAATCCCATGAAATCCTCATAAATAAATCCATCAACTAATGGAACATTTTTCAAGGTATATAACCATGTTGTAATATTGATACATCCAATGATATTACCCAATATGAAAACATTAAAATGTATGTTTTATCCTAAAATAAAAATCTAGATTATCCTACACCTAGATTCATTGGAATGATGACTACCATATAGACCTATAAATTTCAATATGTGGAATATGTGGCGTCCCACTATCATTTGATAATTTATTCTAGTATCCATCTCAGTTACATTTGATCCCATGACCAAATTAAATACAGGTGGGAAAACAATAATCACATAAACAACAAGAATAACATTCTGATTAATATCTCACCATCACATATTGATATATATCAGGATCCTCCCATTTGATCCACTCAACACCTGATACCAACATACATCATCATTAACCATCAATGTTGAGTAATCATGGTGTTAAATGTTACATATATAATATCACCCCTTTCAAAATCATTAAAAAAATATAATTTTCAAAATCCACTTGGAAGGATAATTAATATCAAAAAATTTAAAACAATTAATTAATAAATTCTAAAATAAAATCCCATTCAACCAACCATTAACATAAATGTAATAATTTACATCATTTAAATTCTTTTGAAAATAAAATGATTTTATCTAAAACATATAAAGGGTCTTAATACAAGCCCTTAATTTTATTTCATGAACCAAATGGGGTTTTAACCAATAATAAATGACAAACTTGGTTTAAATTAAGCTTAAATATAATTAATTACTTATAATGTTCATATTAAATATGAAATCAAAAGTAAAACTAATTGAGAATTCATTTTTAGAAACACAAAATTATTTAAAAAATTAAAATACCTTATTACAAATCACGTGGTAATTTTCTTTAACATGTGAGGGGAATAGTTTATTATGGAGGTTTTAAAAATACATTACTAATTTATAACCTCAATAATAGAATTTCTATTTGTTAAATTAGAAAAAATAATTTCATAACATTATATAATAATTAAAAAAATTAAACAACCAAGAAATCGATGATTTTAAATTTACATTTTGAGAAATGGGGTACACCTAACTAGAAATGACGAATAATGGCTCAAAATGTGTTAAAATTGACGGATGATACCAAAAAGTTGAATAAAGGACCACTAAAACCATTGAATTAAAAAAAACAATAAATACTTCAATCAAAGAAACTGTAGTGTTTGAAAATACTAATCCATCATTTTAAGGATATAGAAATCACAAAGAAATAAAGAACAGTTTGAGGTAGAAACTATACATTAGAGATCCATCAATAAAACAAGAAAATCACAAAAAAATTATTATGATTTTTTTGTAGGACCATCTATTGTGGATTGGATAGGGTAATGAAACATGAGCATGAGGGGAGGATAGAAGGAGGAGGCCACATGAGGCATGCTTTATTGGAGAGGATATGTGAGGGAGGTCTTCCGCAGAAGTGAGAGGGGATATTACTTGGGGGAATTATGAGATAAAAATGGATTTAATAGGTTTATATTATGTAGAAAAGGAAAAAATTAGAAAAAATAAAATACAAAGAGAAAAATGGAATTCTTTATTTGTGGACACTCACATGGTTTACTCGCATAGTTTAATAAATGGTTTAGGCAACCTGTTATACCTACTGGTCACTCGAAACAAATAATAATCATTACTACAATTACAATCTATGGTTTAACATAATAGGAAATAATTTTTCCAAATAGTACTACCATGTGAATGTTCCAAATATAATGGGGCCCATATGGTTTTCCAAACTCTATTGGATGAATATTTTCCCCTTTTAAACTATTATTTTATTAAAATTCCATCCCTACTTATAATATTTAATCAAATAACTAAATTTCTTATGGAATGGGTTGTCAAAATAAATAATTTTTTATATTTTTATCCTTATTTCACTTCATTGTATATTTAGAGGACATAATATTAATAATAATCAATAAATGAACATCTTATTTCAATGATCATTTTTTCAAAAAATTTCAAACATCCATATGATCTCGTTAATTATTTTTCATTCCATAACCACCTATAATCAATATAAGTGGGGTTTCTATGTCAACATATAATTAATAATCCCCATAATTATAGATATATTCCTTAAATTTATCCCTGATAAGTCATTAATTATACCATGGATAAATATTCATTTTCTATTTATGGGGTCTTTTAAAAACATATCTAAAAATATATTACTGAATATTGGTTTATGACTTGATCTAATCTATTACATGCTTAAAATAACTATAAAACAAAAAGAATACTCATACAACCATGGGGTACATGACCATCCATTATAATTAATATCGATGGAATTATATATTTTTAAAAAATAAATCATGGTCAATGATATATACATTAATATAAATATCTATTTTCACTTTCATATATTTTTTTAAAAGGTTGGGGTCGAAGCATCAATTTATTATTAAATCAAATTCCTCTTTAGACTGGGTAGAGGGTGACCCATTACATAGCCCGAATGTCCAAGGCCAAGTGGCCTGCATACAAGGCTAGAAAGCCAATTATTTGGCCCAAAGGACCCCTCGGTGAATAGTACTACTACAGTAATCGCACAGCTACAGTACCTGCTACAATATCACCACCTACAGTCCCTCAGCTATTATAGTGCTACCACTGCTACAGTCCGCTGCCGCTATAATACTGCTATAGTGACCTGCTATAGTGCTGTTACAGTACCCTTCTACAGTAACTCGGGAATTTTCCCCTGCCCAGATTTGATCCTGGGTCTTTTGGATGCCAAGCAGGAGCCTGAACCACTAGGGTACATGATCGTTGGCATATTTTCACTTTCATTTTCTACCATGTCAAACCTACATAATGCTCAATGTTCCATAATACTCTGTTCTCCATAATGGATCCACTTGTACACTAGTAAAGTAAAATATATTATCCCACATTAATAATTTATAATAATTCCAGTGGTATCAATTGGAATTTTATTTAAATATGTTCAAGAATATATATCAAAATAACTATATTTTCATTAATAAACGATTCCATGATTTCGTATAATTCAATACATTATGGATTACCCAAAAATGATTCAATAAAAATTATAAAATATCTGTCTAATGTCTCCACAAGGTTAAATATTTTCCAATATATATGTTTAAATGTATCTGATAGCCTAAAAATGTCCCATTTATTTTGAAAAATATTTTTTATTGATTTATGACTTAAAATATCACCATAATCATGATTTTAAATCACCAAATTAATGAAAAATAATAATTTATTTAGTCAACCCCACATAAATTGTTTTCCAGGGTGAAATTCTTTGACTAACCAAAAATTGTATCTACTATGTCATCAAACTCCCAATATCTATGATCCTATATTAATGTTCAAAATTCATTTTCATTATCAATAATTTCCCCAAAATTATCCAATTTTATAAGGGAACATATAATCATATTTAATATTATACATATCCTTGAATAAAAAAGTCATATCATATTACTATTATGTTTCGAATTTAAATAACTTGTTATCATTATACATGTATATACATTTCCGGAAAACATATTTGAGATTTAATGTTACTACTATATATCATAAATATTAATCCTTCACTACTAGGTGGTCAACTATGTTAATATTATGCATCACAATGATTAGTCTCATGAACAAAACTTCAAATTAAATTTCATCTTACATATTAATGTTACGTGTTCCTACGGCCATATAATTTATTGTTTATTCATATATATAATGATGATTTTTTTTAATCTTATATATCAAAATTCATTTCCAAAAAAACATTGAACTCCCTAAGAAGTTACCGACATATGAAAATGAGGTTAGGT
Source organism: Viscum album (assembly GCA_963277665.1). Lineage (NCBI taxonomy): Eukaryota > Viridiplantae > Streptophyta > Magnoliopsida > Santalales > Viscaceae > Viscum > Viscum album. The sequence goes on from OY728122.1 coordinate 492,546,304, forward strand.
TATCATTAATACTTTTTGAATTAATATGAATATAAAAAAATTATTTAAAACATATAAAAACAACATCTATGTTGAAAAAAAACACAATTGGATAGATAAAATTATGAATCTTATATCTACCAAAATTAACTATTGGTTAATATTCTCACTCTATCTTCTCAAAGAAAATTTCAATTATAAAATTCCAAATAAAAAACTTTAAAATTTAGAAATTCAATAAAATTAACGAATATAAAATTTTTATCGTTTTTAAATCATTTATTATAAAAAAAATATAATAAAAAACATATTATTTTCAAACATTCCACCATTTTTATTTCCTAAACAATATATCCATATAACGATTTATTTTCAAAAACTATAGACTCAATAACCCTTCCAAATTAAAACCATACATAGGCATCCATATAATATATAGATTCTTTTGATAAAATATAAAACCCATTATATAGGTAATTAAATTTTCATTATCACATATACAAGTTTATCGAACATTTCCCAAACAATTTCTTCCCTAAATATATTAACTCCCAGATCCTGTTTTTATATACAACTCCCTCAAAACCTACTGGTCCATAAACTATGTCTATTTTTGATTGTACATGATTTAAATATTATATTTATCATATCTTGCAACTATAGTTAAATTATTAATGAATTTAGGTTTTTTAATTTACCATATAAAAATAGTCTTCAGAAAAACCACGAAGAATACTATGTAAAAACATGATGCAGGAAACAAGAGTTTGTGTCTAAAAAATAATTTTTTTTTCTTTTCAATCATTTACCTCTATAAATTGATACATTTTATGGAATTATCATTATTTAATGACGTATCTATGGATATTTTCACACTTACAATAGATCATATTCAAATAAACTATGAAGAATAAAGTCTGTCTGCCCTATCAATTTTTAAAAAAATTAATACGGCTATATTTATTTAACTCATGATACCACAGATAATCTGTGGTGTTCCACTATTCATAATTTTTTTTATTATTTTCGAAAGAGATATATATATATATATCTTCATAATCTTCAAGAAAACTAATCCCCTGACACCTTTAACATTTGATACTAATTACAAATATTATATTCATAAGGGGAATGTCTATTTAAATAGTTTAAATCACTACTATGATAAAAAATACAATATGGTATATTTTATTAATAAATAAATTATACCATATGGAAAATAATTTCTCCTCCATTAGACTATGTACATCCATATATATATTGATGTGATAAATTATAAGTAATGAATGTAGATTTTCTATTCGACATTATACTTGAAACCACTATAATTTATTAGACATAACATAAAATCAATTATCGATACATTACATAAGTTTTAATATATTTATTTTATGAATTCACACCTTAGATTGTGTCTCCATATTAAATTTTCATCACTCAAAAAATTTATATAAGTTTCAAATAAATAACGGGATGAAATGTTCCTAAACATTCCCTAGTAAAGAAATGTGTTTTGTATTTGTGATTATACCCTTTTCCTTTAATTTTGTTTGAATATTTAGTAGTGAAACTATTCAGAGTGATTGTACATATTAATATATCATTATGGACTTGTTATTTAAATTTCTCTATCTTCATTTTCATGGGATATATCTACAATATGAGACAAATCACAATTATAAAAATTTCTTCCATTTATTGTTATTAATTTAATCCAACCACCAAATGCATTTTCCATATGATAACTCTCAAACTAATATTTAATTTCATAACATTTAGTGGTATAAATTAGTATACCTATGAAGGGTCTAATTTTTCTTCTATGATAGCCAATACAATTGGATCAGACTTGTTTATCATTGGTTAAAAATTATTCAAGTAGTGTCCCTTATCATTAAAAACATAGAATGATTTTATTATATGTTTTCATGGGTTTCATGAAATATATACATGACAACAACAATGAAAAATCAAACATTTGTTATTGATTCATTATTAATTTTATTCCACTATTACTATTCTATAGCTTTGTGATTCTAGATTTTAATATAACAGGTTTATCAATATTTAATATCTTAAAATACCGATATAATAATGGGGGTTTTAGTCCCCACATATCAATCACTTATACTACCTTATTTATCCCCCATACTTCAATGATTAATAAAATTTATCATATCTTGATAAAATGATTATTTTTTTGTAATTCCTCAGTTGAAATAATTAACCAGGTAATATTCCTATAACAAGAACATTTAATTCAATATTTATATTTATGGTTTATCTCAAGATTCAAAATTAGTGGGACTATATAGATTCCATTCTTCAATACATATATCACTCAATTTTATAAATATCCACACACATATAAAATATTTGATTATTTGGATCTTATTGAGCTCCACTTATTAAATATTCCATGGGAAGGGTCTATATCATCTTACCATAGTATTTAAAACTCTTTTCAATATCTATAAACAAAATATACTTCCAATTCAATAGGGAATAACTGTACTCTATATTTTATAATGCATCATTTCATAATATTATCCATTATCAATGTTTTTTTAGTGACACAATAATCACAATTAATTACATAACTTAGGATACATTTTTATCCGTATTGTGTGAGAGATCTCTAAGTAGGTCATTTTTTTCATATAATTTTTGTTCCCAATAATATAAATTATTATTTTAAGGATACCTATATTTTATTGAAATTATTATAATATAATTTTTTTATTAAGAACATATAATCCATTCCATAAGTATATATCCAATATATCTAAAATTTAATGTTGGGGTTGGATCATTCATTTTACATTGTATGACCATCACCATGACTAAAGTAATGAAATTATTGTGATATCATCCTCAAAATAACCATATAAAAAATTTCAATTATTGAAGATTAATTACTAGACCTTAAATTATCATACAAATCAAAATTAGATTTATATTGGACAAATTATTCTGGAATGGTAACCCTGAATAGATTGACAATCATTGATGTAAGATTCCATATATTTTTCTTCTTCTTATTATGGTTTTAGAAAATGAAATTTTCTTCACAATTTTTTATTAATACTGCATATACTTTAGTCTTTCAATTATATATTAATTATAAAACTATAAATGTTTTTTAAATTCCATATATTTCCTAAAATATATTCCCAATAGAAAAATAATTAGTATATTTAATAGTATTACCAAAAACCAAACATGATAAACCCTTATATAATTTCTTTCTATTATCCCATGACCTATTCATTGGGAATTTTTTTATGTAACTAGAAATATTCTCTTCACAATATGATCAATAAAATCATGTAGAGTGAATGATATCTATTTATTCCAATCATCAATGTGAGTACCATTATGAACCCTAATTTTCATTTTGTAATTCATTAATATATTTAATAAAAAATATTTTACTGACTGAAGGCCATGTTCGGTATTTAGATATTTTATATAACTTGTTGGGACATAATTCACCTAGAGTATTGAGGTGAATTAGCGTGTCTCCATAATTAATTTCTATTTCATACATATATCACATATTCTTCCCATGTGATTAGTAACTCATTCATTCATTGATTTATCTCAATTTTAGACTAAATGAATTTTTAAAAATAGATATAAAAAATTAAATCACACAAGAACCTATAATTTTATCTATTTATCCCATTACATGATACATCCATTTAACATGTAATAGCAATGTGTTAATCCACAAAAAATGACCAAAATTCACTAGTATGTTGGAAGAAATATTTATTCACAATCATTCCCTTTCTAGGATCACTTATAAAAAAATTTAGGTATTGTAAAAACATAAAAAATTAAATTATACTTCTTATACATTTCACAATGATTTAGGTAACTCCTTTGATAGTTTATTGACTTTAGTGTCTCTCCATGATTTCAAGGTAGAATGGAATATATTTTCATCAAAACTCCAAATATAATTTTTTGAGTCTGTATTCTATATCATTATTAAATAATAAATATGAATGAAATAGAATAAAAAATAAGTGTTATATAATGATTTATTTCATGAGAACCTTATAGGAATATAAAATACTTCTAGAAAAATAATGATTCCATACAATAATTGTTGTAATTTATCAACTTCTTATAATACAATAATTCTTTGTCAAATTATACATTATTCATTAACTTTACTGGATATGTCAATATTATTTTATGAATAATTATCAATATTAAAATACCATATATTTCAATGACCTTACTCTAATTAATAATAATTCATAAATATATTGAATATAATGAAACATATTTTTTCTCCTATGATGTAAAATCAAGCACTAGGATGGTGAGACATCACATTTCCATATGAAATTTCTATAAAAATGTAGATAATGGATACACATTTCATTCATAAATGGACAATGCTATCTATTTTTAAATTATTATAATTCCCCCAAAGGATCTTCTAAAACCATCTCAAAATATGAGTAGTTAAATATTTCATTATAAATAGATATCATAAATTACATTCAAAACATAATGGTATAATATTTCTTACTCCATATTAAACAATAAATTCCACGAATCCCCATTCAAATTAATATCCATGACAATCAATGATCTAAAAAATAAATCATAGTCCAAGATATAACAATAAATATTAATATACATTTTCAATTTAATTTTGAATACATAAATTCTCTATAAAATTATAATTTTCACAACAATCAACAAATCACAATGGACCACATTTAACCATAGTAAAATAATGTAAAAATTTCCACATTAAAAATGTAAATTCTTTCAAAAAAAGTATCACATTTATTTTTATTCATATATTTTTATTAATTTCTCAATAATATTGGTTTTTTCTGTAATAAGATTCCATGAATTTATATAATCAATATACTATTAATTACTATAATCTATATTTTAAAAAATCAATAAAATTGTTCCACAAGCCTAAAAGTGTTCATATACTTCTATATAAATTTATTCAATGATCTAAAAAATATCCGCCTATTATTTCAGAAATTCATTGTTGTTTCACGTTTTAAAATACTCCATTAACAATGATTTTAATTCACACAAATAATTAAAAATTAATTTAATTAGTTAAATCATCTGAATCAATAATTATGGTTGATATTCCATGTCCAAAAAAAAATATTCATTTTATTTTCAAAATACTATAATAATCAATCAGTTTTTCAAATGAAAACAAACTTTTAGATATATACATTTTACAAAAATTATTATAAAACATTTTAATCATACATATTATTACATTTATTTTTACCTATCTCAATTTCACGAAAAAGGGAATTTAAGGTACATTGATATATTTTATAGAAACTCTATATTTATATAACACAAGTCCATAATTATTTGAAGACATAGTTGATATTATGATTTTATTCTTATATATAAACATGAATGACCTTACTACATCGGTTTTTCATCCATGTTAATATAACATATCTCAGGGAATGATTCTATATAATCATTGGAAAGAATAAATTAATATTATATGTTTACATTTGGTATTTCTTGTGAAAAACAATATGGTTATTCATTTATTATTTGTTGAAGCTGTAGTAGACTCTTATATGTGACCATGATTTTAGATAAATCATCCATGTATCAAAGGATCTATATAATTATTTAAAAAACTCAATAATATCTTCATATCATTAAGAATATTCATACAAACATAAGATACATTCCATAAAGATATAAAGAAGATCAATATTAAAAAAACTACAACATGACCAACAACCAAATCAAATGTCATCCATGATTGTTTATCCGTTTTTCATTATTCTCACCATCACATCATCAATCCTATTTATATGATCATATATTAACGAATTTAATGTTGGTAGTTTTCCATGTAATTACATTAATGAATCTAATATCCACTCTCTTGAAGGTCAATAATTGTTATCAAAAATTTTAAAAAAATGTAAGTTATAATTATAATCTACCTCGTGATTTTGAATACAGTCTAGGACCTTAATAATTTTACAACCATCGAGCCTCTGGGGAAAACTAACTATCATAGGCCCAAACTTAAACATATTCATTTTTTATTATATACACTATATTTAGAGAAAAATAAAATATTGGGGCTATATCTTATGAAAAATCCTAACTACTCTAATGTGCATCAACAATACCCCACAGAGACACCCAAGGCTCTAATGTAACCCAAAAATCTCAAAAAATGTCCCCTGTATCAATTATATGTAAAAAGTTTATTATCACTAATCCCACTAATTATATGTATAATATATGGAAAATGATTAAATAAGGGATAATAACAAAAAATGATGATATATAACCTTGAGTACTTTTCTTTAAAAAATATATTGGAATAAAAACCCATTATTTTTTTATAAAAATTCATGAATATCCTAAACACAAGTTATATTCTCAATAAAACTAAAAAACATACCATTTTTTCATTTAATTACTTTTTTTCATAAAAACATGATTTTGAAAATTAATTACTAGAATGTTAACCTTATTACAATTAATCATTATGAAAATCTCCCATATAAATAATTTTTATTCCCAAATAACTTCAAAACAAATTTTCAAACACATTTAGTATATTATATTCCCTAATAATTATATATATATATATATATATCAATCATTTAATTTATTTTATATAAAATATATTTAGGAAAATATCATAGAAACCATTAAGTATTATGTAATGAATATAAAAAATTATAGGGTAGAAATTATGTTATATTGTTCAACAATTAATGTCATGTTAAAATGGAATTATATAGATTCACCTTGATTCATGGGAAAATCATGAAACAAATTTAAAATGGATTTTAATTATGGTTGAAAATTTTTCTCGTAGTTCAATGAAACCAAAATCTCAATGTCATTTATGTTTTTTACATCACATGGAAAAATCATAATTTAAAATAATCCAACATTTCATGGAAAAAAAGATAAATAATAGATACTAGATTTGAAAAGATATAGTGGGTGAAAAATATATATAATTTTTTTAAATATTTCATGGAATGCAGAGTATGGTAGAAACCATGCATGAGAAAATAATGAATGGTAGCTTCTCACTCACAATTGTGGATTTTATTGGACCAAATTTGTGGAAAAGTTTAATTACCATAATTTATTAAGAATAATTATGAATAATTACAAATAAATAAACAATAAAAAAACCATTACAATAAAAATAAGAAAACTAATAATCCATATTAGTAATATGGAATTATAATAACCAAACATGCAGACAACTAGAAACCATAGTGGTTCAAACATCATACCTCCACAAAGTATTGAAATACACCTAGAGAAATTATTTTATTATAAATTTATTGACAATGAAATACTTGGAATTTTAATATTTCAAGGCCCTTTAGAATGTGACGACAATGTTTCATATGATTTTATTCACATGTACCTGTGGTGGCCATCACAAACAATATATGGTTTATTTCATTGATCATGGGCTCCGTGAAATGCTTTCACTCCTGGAATTATCATTATTAAAACAATTTGATAATTTGTTTTGGTTTTATTATTCATAAGGTGTGGATATTCCCTATAAATCCCAATCATGTTCCCCTAAGATGATGGTAAAAGATGTGGGGAACCTTGGGTTTACTTACATACACTCATATGGCTCCACATAGATCTCTACGTGTGATCAAAGTACACTCTAAAAAGAGGGGTTACTCCTAGAGCATCCAATAATTTAATATATACATATATATATATATATATATATATACCATAGTTCTCATTTTGGATCTCCCCATAATGATTCATAAATCTATCTTCCACAACATCAATTCTAGAAATTAGCTATCCCACATCAGGAATCCGAGAAGATAAGGGTTTGATGAATAACCTGAACATTCCCCAAAATTCATTAAAAATATTACCACCAACAAGTTCTATAACATAGAACAATATATAATATTCCCCTATTATTTTCCTCCCACCACCTACAACTTACCAAAGTTTTCTATCAAGCAATTCTGTGATTCTGTCTCTTTCAAAATCCCTCTATTTTTATAATTTATATCGCTACAGGATTATTTACCAAGTAAAAATTATGTATCATAAAATAAAAATTATTCATATTTATTCTCCTACAACATATCATTATATTACAGATATCAGTACCAATTCTTATACAGAAATTCCATAGTACAACTATAGTGCCAACAAAATTCATCCCTTACCTAGATATAAAAATATTCTTAATCATCATGTATATATTATTAAATTTGAAATAATTTTTCCATACTATATGAAATTGTTTTTTTAAAAATGATTCCTTATTTTGATACATTATAATTTTTAAATTTCTAATAAGGAAGAAATTTTTTTTGACCTAATTGAATAGGGAATGTAGTAAAAATAAGCTTTTATTGTTAAGGTAAAAGTAGATTTATCAGATTGAAAATAAAATTATGTGTGTAAAATTAACCTATAAATTATTCTAAAAACACATTTATAGAAATATTTACACTATTATTTCTATATGGTTCATCAAAAGTATTTTTCGGACCGTTGTGAAATTTCAAAAACATGGGATCACTCAATTTTATTCAAATCATTAAATGTTTTCCACTAACCACACTTATAGAGGGTCACACAACGCCTCACATAATCACACAATAAAACCAAATTTGATATGATAATTACCATAAAAATAACTTCCCAACATACTAAATTTAAATATATATATCTTAGTTTCTGTGGAAAGAAATCCTTGGAAATAATATTGGGGAAAACTAAGGATGATACTAGAATTAGAGGTAACATTATTTTTCCAGCTTCTATATTTTATTTCTATCTACACCACCATCAACTTTTTATATCTATTACCATATATGAAAATTTTATATTATATATAATAATATGCTATTCTATTATTTTCATAATTTAAATCATTTCCCTCTCCCATGAAATGTGTTAACGGATCGTCATTTGTGTGTACGGAGGACAACAGCCTCACAAAATGATGTCGTTTTTTTCCATTACTAGTTATCAAGGTGAGTATGATGATTACATAATATATATATTATATTTATAATAAAATTAATAGTATGATTTCATAATATCACATATACTCTTTTACATTCCATTCTATTGGGGATACAATAGCATCACTCATGTGTACATTGGAGTATCACCTTGTGGAGCGATATGATTTATTTTTAACCAATATATTACATGGAAGGTGATAAGTTTATTTATAATTAATATATCTGATATAAATAAAATCATTCTTTTTTCATGAAATATATATAATTCTTTTAATATAATTTATCATTTACTCTCTTAACTTTTCACTCACTCTAAAATTGATAACGTCTTTCATGTACATGTGGACGACGGGCTTCACGAAGTGTTGTGACTATATTTTCATCATACCCCAATTTGGATGATAAATATATGTATATTATATGGTATTTTTTTTATTATAATTATTAAATTATGAGAAATTACTTTTCATATTTTCATAATGATAACTAAAAAATTGAAACAATATTAATATTTACGTATACCCTACTCTCTCTATGAATTTAACGTAGTTCATTTTTCATAACCATATTTACGGATTGGATTTAAAAGTATAATTTTTATAAAAATATTATAACAATATAATAATTATTATTTTATAAATGTTAAAATATTGTCCACTTTTATCATATTCAACCAACAAATATCAAAGTTGACACATAATCACAATATGGTCAAAACATCCTACATAAACATCACTAAATAAGGTGTATATGAATACTCTATGACATGTTATATCATGAATTTTTTTATAATAGTGAAAAATATTTTTTATTGTTATTTTTCAATTTTCTTACAATTCAAATGTTTCCTAAGTGATAATGGACAATTATTTAAATAAAACCACCTTTAAATATTTTCCATAAAAATATTGAACATTCATGTCCATGTTATTAATTTATTTTATAGATATTTTATATTTTAGTTAATGTATAATAATTTATATTTTATTTCAATTATTATTTATTTAATGGTTATAAAAAATGAGCCATTTTACATGTTTTACAAGGAATATTTTCATAAATAAAAATTGGAAGGTTTTTCTTGGTAACAATGACTTTTCTTCCACAATGACTGTTGTTTTGTTTATATATTCATTTTAAATCATTCATTTGTTATTGAAAGAAAAAAAAATATTACCATTTTTCATTTTTTATTCAAATTTGTTTTTGAATAAAATTTGTCTTCGTGTTGATATTTTGTTTTTAAATTAAAAGGGTTGTTTAAAGTGTTTGTTATATGTGTTTAAAATAGTTGTTCAAATGAATTTAAAGTGAACATGATTAATTTATGATAGGTAATTAAAATTATGTGAAACTACTGAGTCCAATACAACTTATATGAATATTTTATCCTCTTCACAGCTTACACCTATGACAGATATAACTTTTTCAAAGGGTGGATCCTTTTTAAAGCACATGAGAAATTATAGATCCTCGTGTAGATTATTTGAATTATGAGACCATTAATAGATATATAATTAAATTTTTGTTTATTATATTGTAATTAGGACATATGGATATTGTTTGTAAAGGAGTTATGAAATGGTTTTTTGAATATGATTCCCTAAGATACCAATTAGTTGTTTTTAATTACATCATATGGGTTTAAAGGTTTTTATTTGGTAAATATTTGTGGCTATTTTTAATATAACAATATATTATCACATATACTAAAAGAAAATTAATGGTAAATATTAATGTTATATGAGTTTTCCTAATATTCATCTGGCTATTTGATTCATTAATTTTATATCCCATACTGGTATCTTTTTTTCCCATCCTTATTATTTATAATGTATATCATAGGGTAATAGGATTTATAAGGAAATGTAAAAGGACAATTTCAAATATGCTGATATTTTCCATAAAGATAAATAATGATTTATTTGAATAATAATATATTTTTAGAAAACGTATACTAATCGGAAGTGGCAACTTTTTATTTCATAGTGTTTTTATGTTTGAATTATTTCACATTTCTTTAAAACTCTCAACCTAAAAATATCATCAAATGTAAGATAATTAATTCTTGAAATAAAAAATCATGATTATAAAATCATTAGGAGTTGATCCTTTTATAATAAATAATGTAAATATTCAACTATAATAACAAGACTATTCAATAATAATAATAATAATAATAGTGAACATTATTTTCGAAACACTAAATAAAAATTATAATAAAAATATTACATGATAAAATCATACCAAAATCATTATAAATTCCCATACAAATATAAAATCGTAATTAAAAATGTTAAATAATAAAAAATATATAATTTTTTATTTAGATGTATATATTTTAAACGCATAACCTAAATACAGGAATCCAAATTCATATTTCAGAAAACCATAGTAGTTACCATTAAAAATAAATATGTTTTCAAGTACATCAATTATAGAGAGAATCTAGTGGCATTAAAAAAACATAGATTTTGGTCAATTTATAGGAATAAACAATTATAATACACTTTAACAACAAAATAAATACTAATCATTAATCACTCATTATATCAATTGTTTAATAATTCATAGTTACAGTTCACGATTTTATAAAGAATACTAAAACAATGAATTATTAAAAAAAATTTAAAGTTAATTGTTTCCAATCAACATTCAATATTAAAATATCAGTTACCATTAGAGGTAAATTATATGGTGTTATATGTTTCCCCAACAAAAAAAATTTGACATTGAAAATATCCAATTGGTTTTGTTCTTAATAATAAATATTGATTTGAATAAGATGAAATTACAATTTTAAAACAGTTACTACATAATAAAACATATTTTTTTATTAAAAAAATGATGCCTTCAAAATACCAAAATAATAAATTCACATTTTAAGGGTTATGAATTTGAAAATGTCTCAGTCCTTGTGGGTACTCTCCAACCCAATGAATCACTATAATATTTCTCAACTTAATACCATGAATACAACATATAAAATCAACCATTTGATACTTAATTATAATGGAACGGTCCCCACCAGATATAATTATTTTTTAACTCATTAACTATATATAACAGAACCACTATTTGAGTCCCATCTTATTAAAAAACAATTAAATATTAGAAAATAAAACTCCATATTCCTTAAAAAAATGCACTTTGATAGAAAATAAGCTATGTTAAAAATAGTAATTAATTAAAATATTCCATTAAAATTATAAAACCAAAAGGGTAAAATAAAATCCATGATTTTTACGCGAAATTATTATCAATAAAAATAAAATTTAAATTCCTCTAATCTAAATTTTCAATAGAACTTGTATCTTTGGTTATCTAAAATAAAAAATTGGTTTTTATAGTCTTATAAATGGATTTTTATTAATACATATTTTTTTCAAGTAACAACCATAGTAAAATATCAAACTGATCTTCACAACCATTGATTTGATATATTATAGATCCCATACGGACTCAATAATCAAATTTCAATGATGTTTGAATTTGAACTCAAATTTGAAAAATCTATTTGAATATTTACGATTTATATAGACTATAATTGATGATTTATAGGGCCCATAAGGATACTAAATGATGAAAACATGGTTTTTAGTCACCCAAATGAATGGTTAATGTGTAAATTAATCAAACAGTGAACCAAACATGCATGAGGTTTTTAGAATGTTTTCAGCATATACAGGATACATGAATTATTTACAAAACTATTAACTAACCATTCATTTTATAGAGGCCAATACTTTTCATTCAATGATATTACATATAATATAATGTTATTAATTTCATAACATAATAATACTACGCAATAATTCTATAGGATTATAATCCATGGTAATTTAGAAACCTTATCCAAAAATTCTTAAAGGATCTACATAATCTCCATCTTACTCCTTCCAAACGGGAACATATATTGACAAAGAATACATAATAATTTTCTTTATATTATAGGTAATAATTTCCAAATAATAGGGATAACATAGATTACTATTAAGGTTAATAAAAGGGGATAATATAAAAATATTTTCATAAGAACATTGAAATAATATTTTCAAATTATATCTGGTATTTCAACGATCATGATATTTAGTCATTAAAATATTCATAGAAATTCATAAGAAAATAATTATAAAATAGTAAAATAACATAATTCATCGGTGTGTAACATAAGAAATTATATTTTTTCATATATAATATTAATAGAAAATCATCTCTATGTTAGTCAACTATCACTTCAAAGACCATCATAATGAAAAACATTTCATTATCGAACCTAGTTCACACCTCATTCCAACTATGTATTATCGACAATATTTGTAATATGATGACCATTTCTAGGGATTTTATAGGATTTTTTTAATGAAAACATTTTTTTAGAATTGAGTACTATTGTTTTGGGTTCTTTTCTGGGGTGTGTTTCTGTTAAATAAAAATAATTTTAGAAAGACTAGGGAAAATGCTTGGTTGGAATAATGTTTAACCAAATCGACCACCCAAACCTAGTAAATCATGTAAATATAGGCATAGGGGATTCAAAGAGAAGGTGAAACATATTTCAAACCGTCCACTGTATTAGGAGATATAGTTTACATCCCAAAGAAGATCCATATATTGAAGGTTATGGGTTGGTAAAAAATGAACCCCTACACCAGAAAACTCTGTGCAAGTTTTTAGTTACAGAAAAAATGGCTTAAAATTTTTTTCAAACCCCCATATTAACAAAAATTTAACCCCAAATAAGTCGTAATCATTTTCTCTCACATTTTGAGGTTCATGGACGATATCTCAGGGCTCCTGGATTCCTTTAGTGATGAATCGAAGGGATAATTAATGATCTTCACCTCCAAGGGTATGTTTTTTCTTAGAATTCCGATCTCTCTCTCTATCATGCTCCAATTATGAGATAAAATACGGATGCATATCTGTTTTTGGTTCTATATATAGATCATGTTTTATATGATCTTAACTCGATTGATCTCATATTTATAAATCAGATCATAATATCATTCATCATTGTGGTTTTGGTAGTTGTGATTCAAATTTAAAATTAGTTATGGTGAGAATTTATCAATGAATTTTGGTTGGTGGAATATAATTAAAATCCAAAATTAATGATTTCAATTACATATATATAATGGAAGGATATCTATTGGATTGATAAAAATTGCATTTTCCTAAAATGATTTATTAATTTATTAAAATAATTAACTAAGGGATTCTAAAATAGGGGATATTAACATTATTGTATGGAATTAATTATGGGTACATATTAATTATAGATTTTGATTAATTATTTGATAAATTATGTTATGGGATTGATTTTTATTAATTTATTTGAAAGTTAATTATTGGGATTAATGGGAATAGTTAATTTATTTAATTAATTAAAGGGATTTGTGTGATAACCAAATTGTTTAATTAGTAATGAAATTAATGTGGTTATTTAATTGTTGAAGTTTTTATTATAAATATGTCAAAATAAAATTTTTGTATTTGATTAATTAATTAGAGAATTATGTAATGTGATATTTCGACATATGTGAATTGAATTAAAGAATGGTAATATTGGAATTCATATGTGAATTGAAATTGTGGATGGTAAAAATGGAAAACATATGTGAATTGAAATGTTGGATTCTGAAAATTTCATTGGTATGTCAATTGAAATGAAAAATGGAATTAATGTAATTCATATGTGAATTGAAATTAGGAATTGAAAAAATGGAATTCATATGTGATTCTAAATGATTAATGCTTACAATCCCTTTAATATGTGTATTGAAATTATGAATGGTAAAAATGTAATTCATATGTGAATAAAAATATTGAATGGTAACAATTTAATTCTTATGTGATCTAAAATGGTGAATTGTAAAAATTGAATTTATATGTGATTTGAAATGATGAATGGTAACTATGGAATTCTTATGTGAACTGGTATAATGAATGTAAATAATGAAATTTAGATATATGATATCCATTGGTGATAGATGAAAATTTGGCATATTAGGAAGTGGGTATTGATAGTTTTGGTGTCCTCAGGAACCCAAGGGTTTTGTGGTCAAATAAATTTTAATGGAATAAATGTATGGTGTCTGCATTATTTATTTTATTTATTCCTTATAGAACTTCATACACTGTTTTTACTAGATATCTTAGTAGACATCATTGGTGGTGGCTTATTGAGTTGTAGTCACAACATAATTAGGCTTCTTGATTAGTACCCGAATAGGATAGGTTACGGGAAATAGACCTATGTTAGATGGATGTGTCAGGATGGATCATGGATAAGGGATGTATACATGGTTCATGAACTGCTGGGATGTTTTCCTTTTCATTTATTTTGGGTTTTAGCTATGAATGTTCAAACATATTTGGTATGGATGATCTATTTTTTTCAGATATTATATATCTTTTTTGGTCATCAATTGAATCAGGTATTGTTCTAGTGATTTTAATCCCATTTGTTTATTTTTTTCATTTCCTCTATTTTATTATAATGATAAAGATAGTACAGCCACCCTAATATGCATATTAGAATCTTTTTGTTTGTAATAAGGCTCTGGTATATAGGGAGGTGGAACTCAAATCATGTGACTGAGCAGCTTTGGGAATCGGTGTGGGGAACCCATGTCAAAATATTTAAAAAATAGTGTAAGAGGTTTTTTATTTTATTTCCTCCATTTTTTTGAAAGGTATGAAGGATACTAGGATTATTTGGGACTTGGAAATGAAGTTGTAATTGGGAGTAGCTACCTCGTGTATGGAAGAAAATCCGAGTACCTAGGGTGGTACTATTATTATTCTTATATTCAGTTACAGTTTGATTATACTTCACATTGGCTGATGTACCTATTGTGTGATGTGATTATTGTTTCTGAGAATTTTTAGATTTGAATTTTGGAATCATATGGAATGAGAGTTTAGAATGAATTAAAAATTCCAGGAACTCATGATTATTTCTTGACAAGCATCATTTTATGCATGCGTAAAAAATAAAATTGTGGGTAAGTTGTTGAACTTTAAATATTTTTCCATTCTTTTGAAATTGAAATGATAATGTTCATAACATTAAATTGATATTTTTTAAATAATTCATGATGATGATAAATGGGTGTTTAATGGAATATTTAAATAATGATACTAATTTAAACCTCTATTTACAATTACCCAGATGTAGTATGGTTATGGGTAATAATAAAACCCGAATTTTGACTTTTTGGAGGGTTATAATGGAGGAATTTCATGGAGCATGTGTGGACCCCTCTTGTTAAATGTTTTAATATTGAGTTATGTGTCATGATACATGTGTTAGTAATTGAATATCTTTTCCTCCAGGAAAACATTTTTTCAGAGAATCCAAAGATGACCTGGATATAGATGCTCCACTAGTCGTCAAAACTAAGGCACCGTTATTGCCGGGTGAGGAATCCGAAGATTAGTTTTGGATGAAATTTTATAAATTCAAGAAAATAATTGAATGAGTCCCATGTTGGGTTTGTATATTAATGATTTATCTAGTGTGGGTGTTTTAGTTGTTTCACCCTATGAATCTTTCAAGATAGGTTAGACATGAGGTAGTAGAGTTATGGATTGAGGCTATCTTGACAAAACTAGACCATTTAAGGACTCCCACTACGTAGAGGATAAAGTTTGATAGTTATATTAATTAAGGATAACCAAACAATTGGGGAGAATTTCGAGTTCTAACAAGATAATATTGTGATTGGTTATGGGATAACATCACAGATGACTTATATCCTTATATGGTGATACATGAGATTCTAGTTGAGTTCATGAAACGTAATCTTGTAAGCATGTATATGATAGAATATTATGGATTCTTTACTAACTTTCAACACTTATCTCTTCTATTGGAAGGGGATTCTTCACCTTTGGAGTTGTGTTTTAGGTCTTTCTTAAATGTGAGATTATGTCTGAGGTCAACTTCTTTCAGATAAATAGTGGTGCTGAGATGGTGGATCAGGCTCTCATAACTGAGGGGGACCATAATGTAGATTTTAATATATAAAAAATCTTTTCTACTAAATTATTAGGTTGGAAAACATCTATTATAATGAATTATTGACATGATAGTTTTAGCTAGGTAGATAAAACTAATTGTCTATAGGGGAAGAATATATTACTAAGGTTCTTAACATGATGGTGTGTCACATGTGTGGATGGTCAGAACACTATCTCGAGAATTTTTAACAACCATCAATAGTGTTATAATATTAAGGTATGAGGGGAAATATAAAAAGGTTTAGAAGTAAACAAATACATTCAAGTAGTGATTAATGATCTTTAAATAACAATAATTCATCATAGGGATCTTCTAGAATATATGAGTTTGGAAGTTGGTGTTCAATTATCCATGGTGGCAGTGGTAGTGGATGAGTTACTTATAGCCATGATCTCCCATTTCACTAGAGTGTCATAGATTGGGTAACTAAAATTTCCATCATAAAGAAGATGGGTAGGGAAGTTGCATGTAGTTCATCCTACACTAGTGGATAGTGATGTTTGATCATTAATAGTTTTATGTACTATTCATGTAGCTTATCTATTAGAAAGTTTGTTATTTGTACTTGTGGATATCAATCATTTGTATCTTCAAAAATTGTGAATTGTTTGAGCCATGTGGTGGAGTTCATGAGGATGGTGTTGATGAAAGACACACCTCAAGGAATGTAGTCGAGAGACAACTTTTTGTGAAAGGGGTCCTCTTTAGAGGTTGGGGAGTATCATTTCAGTTGGGATATATACATAATTTACCTATCACATTTCAACATAATCATGTCAACATACCGGTTAGTATCATAATGATCCTGTATTAATTGTTATTGTTTGTGAGTTACTTTTATGTCCGCTGAGTTTGAAAAATAAATTCACTGTAGAAAATGGTCTATGAAGACCTGCCATGATGGTCTAGTTCATCATAAATTGAGGGATATTACCACCCTATATTATAGTATATTTATGGTTGATTGATTTGAGAAGAAATATGCATTGAAACATGTGGTGGATAGGATTTAGGATGTGTTTATAGAAGACATCTAAAGGCTTCCACCTAAGAGATGTGTGGAGGTTACCATTGAGCTCATGAAAGAACCCAATCCAGTTTCTATTCCACTACATAGAATTAAAATAATAGAGATTCATGGTATTAATACTCACCTAGATGAGTTAGAGTATAATGGATTTATCCATCCTAGTACATCTCTATGTGGTTATTTATTATAGTTTTCTATCAATGATAATGGTAATCTATGGTTGTGTTTTTATTATTTGAATTTGAACAATATGGTTATAATAAACTGGTATCTGCTTCCATATATCAATGATATGATTGAATAGTTTAATTGAGCATGTGTCCCCTCTATGATTGGTTTGAGATTATGGTATTATTATTTTAGTGGTTGAGCTTCTGATATATGTCAATCTACTTCCAATAAGTGGTATAGAAAAGTTGAGTTAATTATATTGCTCTTTTGGGTGACTAGCACAAAAATTGTGTTTATAGATATGATAAACGAAATATATCATCCTTTGTTGGATTAATTTATGGTAGTGTTTATACATGTTATCATAGTGTATTTCAAGACTCATGAAAATAATGACCAAAACCATGGCATAGTCCTTTGTATAAAGAGTGAGCATCGTCTATTTGAAATGATATCCAAATTTCAGTTTTGTATTGATTAGGTACCCTTCTTTTTTCACATCATTTATAAGGAACCGTTTTCAATGGATCAAGAAATTCCTTAAGAAATTTATTCATTAAATAATCCTAATAATGTTTTTAATATGCTTGGATTTTGGGATTATCTAGATATTATTGGTGGTTCATCTTGTTTTTTTCAACTTGACATCAAAACATTTAGGGTTGTTCAAGGATGTGGAAAATGTTATGATTTTTTGGAGCATCTGATAATTCTTTCAAGGAGTTGAATAATCACTTTACAATGGAACCAATAATGATCTTACCTATTCCAGTTGAGGATTATATGTTTTATTTTGAAGCCTCCAGAATAGGGAATGAAGCAGTGTTGATGTAGAGAGATTGAGTTGTGGAATATGGGTGTTAGTAATTAAGGCCAAATTAATGGTATTACCCTTAAGATGACCTCTAATTAGATTAAAGGGTTTATTTATTGAAATTTTTATGTCATTATATATTGGGGGATAATTTCACTATATATAACTATTAAATTACGTTGATGTATATATTTTTTAGTGAGGAATTAATATATAGAAGTAAAGATAGGTTGAGTATATGTTATCATTTGATTTTGATCTAGAATATACCCTCAAAAAAAGGAAACAATGTTGAATATGATTTGAGGATGAATACTCACACAAATGTTGTTGAGGCGTATTCAACTAAGTAGAAGATGATTAAATTAATGGATAAAGAAGAATGTTTAGGTTCAAGAGAGTTAGGTATGAATAAATATTGTGTCTATTTTAATAGATTCTACATTATAGAGGGGGATTAGGGATAAGCAACATCAATATTTTGAATGTTTTACTTTTGTGGAATCCTTAAAGATGGGGAGTCACCTAAATACATTGGAACGTATGTGGATGATATAATCGCGGTCAACAACTGGGTTATTGTTCTAAGAAGAATTTAGGATGAAATAATGTGATAATTATAGGACTCAAAATGGGGGGGGTGAATATAGCTGTGAGAAAAATGTTCCATGACATATGTCGACATATTTATTGGTTGATCATTAAAATGGAGATAATAGGATTCAAAATAGTACCCTACACCTTCAAGCATGTTATGGATGAGAATAAATGACCTATATGTTTACTAAAGCCGTTTCCACTTCCAAAATGGATGTTGGATGATGTTATAATAGATTTTTTTGTGGGTCACACATGTTATCCTTGAAAGAACAATGGTATTTCGGTTATTGTGGACCATTTGAAAAAGGTGTGAAATTTAATACAAATATGGTTAATTTTCTCACTGGATCAGTAGGGAGTGTTTTATGTTCTGGAGATATTCCATTTTCATGGGGTTCCACACGGTACTGTATCAGATAAACACTTATTTTTTACATCAAACTTCTAGAAGGGATTATATAAGGTTCTTAGCACCGAGGTTTTTTTTAGTACGACATTCCTCCCATAGACAGTTGGGAAGGAAGATCGTACTATACAAGTGTTTGAGGATATTCTATGATTGTGTGTTATATATATATGTGGCTATTAGGAGAATCACCTAGAACATTTGGAGTTCACATATAATAATTATAATGAGTATTAATTTCATATGGAAACATATGAGGTGATTTTTTTATGTCCCTCAGATCACCTCTATGCTAGATGTAGGTAGTTGAGTTAGAGATTTTGGCACCATGTCTAATGCATGAGATAACAATGCCAGAGCAAACAATTTGAAAACATATGGCTATGACTCAGAGTAAACAAATGTTGTATTCCAATAGACATTGATGACCCAGATGGATTATAGAGGGGGAGTATTTATTCCCTCATAAGTCACCTAGTTTGGGTCACTTAAAGATATAGATATAGGTAAGTTTAGCACCTATTTTTTTGGACTGTTTGTGGTTCTACAGAGCATCGGGTTGGTGGAGAACCTATTGGATCATTCTCTGATATATAACATTATTCATGATGTTATCATTCTATCAAAACATCAGTCGTATCACCTAGACACTTCTCATGTGATCTTTTTGGATGATGCTGAGGATTAGATAGTGCATCCTTTGAGGGTCATCAGATACATGTGTTTGATCATAGTGAGGAAGCATTGAGTGGAAGGTTCACCTAATATTTTATGTATTATAGAAAATTAGTCCTTTTAATGAAGAGATATAAAAGATCGAGAAGTTGATACGCATGCTTACTAGCTAGTTCTTTTTTACTTGGAGTCTTAAATATTCTTAAGATTATAAATGGAGGATTAATTCTAATAAGGTTGGATATTATAATATCATGGACTTTTCATGAGATGTATCTTTTTTTTCTTGTAATATTTTGTTTAGTGTTCAGTAATCTAGTTTTGGGTTATACCATGGGGTGTGTTTGGGTGGAAAATTGTGAATTTTGGACGGAATAGGAAATGAGCATGGTTGGTGCATCATTTTCCCAGACCACGCACCACATCCCATAAACCGTGTGAACCCTAGAAGAGGTGATTCAAGAAGATGGTAAATTTTTTTCAAACTATTGAAACTATAAGGAGAAACCATTCACCCCCATTCCCCAGAAGAGGATCACATTTAAGGAGTAATATTTGGAAAACCATTCTCTCCTACCCAACATTGCATGCACGTTGTTTTAATAAAACCCAAAATTGGTTTTATATTTTTCTGAACAACCATATGAACCATAAATCGAACACAACTAATCTATAATGTTTGCCTCTCGGTATTAGATTTTCCCGGGTTATTTAGTAGGGATCCCAATATCCATTATTAGATAATTAAATGGTGGATTGAAGGTCTACATCACCTCAAGTATGTCTGTTATCATGTTCAAATACCTCTCTCTATCCTACTCCTTTTATTGGATAAAAGTTGGTTCTTTATACATATTTATTCTAGATCGAAATATTTAATTTTATATTCCGATTTTTTTAATGTTGGATTTAGGATTCTTATCTAAATCTGATTTTTCATCATGGTTGTGGTTGTGCAACTTTAAATTAGGGATTTCCATTACTGAGTGTGAAACAAATATTTGAGGTAGGTGGTCTATAATTCAAATCCAAATGTATTGGATTCAATTAAATGTATGAATTTGTATATTTATTTGCTAATTATTTGAAATTGAGTTTTCCAAAATTTAATTAATTAATATGGGCAATATATTAATTCAGGGAATGTGGAATTGGGGATATTTATATTTTGGGACTGAAATAATTAATATTCAAATTAATTGTGGAAAAATTGGAATTTTATATTTTGATTAATTAATTGGGGAGTTATGTACTGGCATTCAATTAGATTAATTATTGTTCTCATTTAATTAGTGGGATTATTTTTATTAACTAATTGTTTACAATATTGATGGGATTAATAATATAATCTAATTATTTAATAAGAAATTAAATTGACGAGGTTAATTTATTATTGAATTAATTAGTGGAATGATGTAAATATGAAATTATTTACTTTAATTACTTTGTTACTAAGTTGATTGATGTGATATTTGGATATATGTAAATTTATGTGACAAAAGGTTATAATTTCATTCATATGAAAATTGATATAGTCGATGGAAATAAATGAATTCATATGTGAATTGAAATGACGTATGGTAATAATAAAATTCCTATGCGTATTGAAATGAGGAACATTTATAATGGTATTTATATTTTAATTGAAATGATTAATGGTAAAAATGGAATAAATATTTGAATTAAAATGATGAATGTTAATAATGGAATTAATATGTGAATTGATATGAGAAATTGTAAATATGAAATTCATGTCTGAGTTGAAATTATTAATGGTAACAATTTAATTCATACCTGAATTGAAATGATGAATTCTAACAATGTCATAGATATGGTTATTAAAATGATGAATTCTCACAATTGAATTCATATGTGACCTGATATGATGAATGGTAATAATTGAATTCAAATATATTATATCCCTTGGGGTTTCTTCAGAATCCAACATAGGTTGAAGAAGGTATTGAGAGTTAGCATGTCCTTAGGATGCCAAGGGGTATACAGTTAAATAAAGAGTAATTGAATAAATGTGAACAAATATATTTATTCTCTTTATTTATTAATTATAAAAATACATACACTATTTTGAATGGATATTTTATTGGACACCATTAGTGATGTCCTACTGTGTTGTACGCATGACATAATCAGTCTATCTAATTGATACCGAACTAGATTTCAATGTTGTAATATAGGTTCAGGGAAACTGCCCTATGTCTGAGGGCTCTGTCGGGAGAGGGAGAGGATAAGGGAATTAGACGTGGGATGGGCCTACTAGGGAGTTGTTAGTGTCATTAATTTTTTGATTCCATTAGTATAGATGGTTTTTACTTCAGCATGAAATATATACTATGTAGTTTCAGATATTGTATTTCTTATTTTTGTCATCAATTGATTTTTGTCTGACCTGATGATGGTTATATCATTGGGTTGTTGTTTTTTTTATTTTCACTAGTTTATTCCTATAATAAATCGGCTATAGTATCCCCATGATTAACATTATACCACTTCCTGTAGTAAGCAGCCTCTAGTATATGGTGATGTTCATTTGATGTCATCTGACTGATCGGCTTTGCGCACTGGTGTGTGGAACCTATGTGATGATGGTAAACATGTAAACTTTATGTTCTTGTCCTCTCTATCACATGAGAAATATGTATTTACCCAATTAATTTTATGGATTTATATGTCTCAACTATCACATAATGTAATGAATATATTACTATTCCACATGAACCAAAACCGTTCATCATATCATAACCCATGAAAATAAATATTTTACACAATCATTTCGTCACAACTTAACCCTTGGAAAAGAAATGAGTTTTATAAATATCATTTCATAACAAACATAACCCAACCCTAGAAGGTATGAGGAAATTATATTTGATTCATAACAACATTAATGCATAACTAAAATCAAATAAAGTTATATTAGATGAAAAATTATTTTGAATGATCACTTGAAGTATATCTTGTAGAAAATATCCAATCCATTTTGAAATGATTATTTATTTCAAAATGTCATGAAACATTAAACAACAATATTTAATTTGAAAATTGCATATTATACGTATAAAGGACTCATCAATAAATTAATAAATCATGTATGTGGAATAAATAAATTCATGTTATTTTGGTTAAAAAACATTTTTCTCTTATTTTTTTACAAAAAAGTCAAAAAGTGCATCGTTTGAAAAAATTCATAAATATTCAATTAAAAATATTTAGTGAAATATTAAAAATGAATGAAATTAAAATAATAAAATTTTATATTAATATAAAAAATACATTTTAGAACGTTTTTAGGAAACAAGGTCTTGGAAAATAAATATTCCCCAGTAGATATTTACATATAAACAATCCCAAATAATATTGAGATTTTGAAATGAACCCAGAAAACATTTTAATAAAAAGAATCACCTGCCCAATGAATATATGAAATTATATGGATATTTCAATAAAATAATCATCATGATAATTCACATAAAATATATTCATGGGTAATATATACACCACATAGAAAGAAAAAATTAGTGTATAGGGCATGTGCCTGAAAAATGTTAAATCGAGACAGAATTCCCTTGCACGTGGTCTTACATATTTCTGTTAATATTGAAAACAAATTTACTAAAAATATTAAATTATAGTAATTTTATTCCAAAACCATATAATTTTAAAACTAGTTATTAATTTTTATGTCATCTTTTCACCCATTCATTTATAATGTTTAATTAAAATCAATGTTTTTTATGATAAATATGTCCTTTTACAATCTTTTTTCGGTTTGGTAGTCCTAGTACTTATACATTGATCATCGTCCCATATTTTCCATATATTAATAATGTTTTAAAAATATTATATATTAATTATATTCATAATTATAATGATTAATAAAATATAAAGATAGAAAAATGAATTAAACATTTCCTGAAGAGAGTAGGTTGTATGTACACCTGAACATTCTTTTCATTTCTCATATTTTAGAATTAAAGAAAGGTAAATAATTGCACCCAAATCCATAATAATTATTATGTTTTTTATATAATATATGTTCGTAATGTAATATTTATTACCATCCATGTGATGTTTATTAGAAAAATGAAGAACATCGTATTGTGGACATTATAGTTAATACTTAAGCATGAGTGACATTAACGTTTATTAAATGATTAGATAATGATATTTTACAAAAAAAATATCATTATAGAATTATTATAATTTCATATATATAAAATATAATCTCTAAATAATCATAATTACCATTTATATAATATGGTGATGAAAAACAAATTTTAATGCTATGCGGATAAGGTAAGATGTTCCTACACACTAGGGATAACTTCACTGGATGTTTGATGGAAATGAGGGTGTATAATGGTGTCTTTATAATCAGAATAATAATAAAATTTGATAATATTTATTACACTAGATTTATTAATTTATGAAAATAATCTTAAATTTGGAGCCGATATGGATGGGTATAAAAATTAAAGATATCAGTTAGAGAGAATAACCCTTCATTGAAACATATCTGTTGGTTATCCTTTAAATGGTTATGTGGTTTATATACTGAGAATAATATAACCATTATAATGATTATAAATTTGTTATATGGTATTGTGGTTTGATATGTCCAGCTATAATGATAAATTTGATATGAAGATGTAATAGAGGGTGTTTACATTCATAATTGTGGTGAGGGGTACTTTTAGAATTTTTTAAATAAAAATATATAATATATTGATTCGAAAGAAAAATGTCACAAAATGGAAATATATTGAAATATCTGATATTATAATGATTTCATATCATCATGTAATATATTTGTTGGAATTTTTTATATCTTTTAAAACTTTTTAATTTAGAAGAACCCTTAGTTATATTATTTTAATTTTAACTATGACAGCATGTTCTTCAATGTAAAATGGTCATATTTTTAACATATCTAGTTTTAGTTGGGAAATAAATGAAGATTTTATTATATTTTATATCATATCATAATAAATTTTTATTTTTTAATATTTTTTTTAGTTTAAAATAAATCAATAAAATATTTTTTTGATAAAATATCATTAGTGTCAATTTTGACACTATTCATTACAATGATTTATAAAAATATAAAAAATCAAATATAACTTTGAAAAAAAATATTTTAATAGATTAATATAATGTAAAAAAATAAGAAGACGAAATGGATTCCATTGATAATTTAAATTAAATTAATATAATATATTTTATAAAATTTAAATAATAATACATTAATTAAATAATTAAAACGTTATCATTGAGTCATAATTTAATGTAATTATTCCATAAGTTAAAATTAAAAATAAATTTAAAGGATGTAGATTAATATTTTATATTTCATAATAATGTGTTTAGTTAAAAATATATTATAGATAATAAAATATTAAAAAGGATACAATATTTAAAACAATAATGTTACAACATTTAATTTTCAAAAAAATTAATACTATAAATATCATAATGTCATCTATAAGACCCCAAAAAGACATAAATTAATTTATATAATGAAATTGTTTTGACTAAATTAAACAAGAAATCCTATATATTTTGAAAAACTATCTATTTATCTATTTGGATATAAAATATAAATTAAAAAAAAGAGTAATATTTTTTGTACTTTTGTGGAAAAAATAATATATAAATAATTTTCCTATAAAAGTCACCATTAAAGAACTAAATTTAAATCCATAGGTTTTAATGATTGAATTAAATTCATCCAATAAAATTTTGTCTAGTGTTTGGGTCATTTGATAGTCCTTTTCATTTCGTTTTTAATTTAATTTAGGTAATTTTTCATTTATATATGTAACAAAAAATTCGATGGATAATTATAATATTAGCCAAAAAATGGGATTATTCCAAAAATATTTACCATTTGAATCCAAATAAGGGAATAAATTTTCTAAAATTTAAAACATGTAATTTTAAAAATATTAATTTAAAATAAATCCACCAAACCACCATGAAAAATAGTTTTTTGAAAAAATTCCTTTCTAAACATAAAATTTTAATATAAAATAATAATTTTAAAAATATTTTTTAAAAAATATAATTGGAATAACTTAAAATAAATTAATTTAAATAAAATTTAAAACCAATTGAAAATTTAATTTTTCCTTCTAAATAGTTGAAAAGGAAGTGCAGTTTATAAAAAAATATTTTTTTTTCTATTCCTTTAAAAATAATTATTTTTTTAGAAAAATTTCAGGAATATCATAAAATGATAATTTTTAAATTATAAATTAAATATGAAATCAATTTTATGAAATAATTTAACATTATCTTCATAGGTAATATTATTCACTAATAAAAATATTTATGACTCATTTATGAAGAATTTTTTTTTAAAAAAATAATGTGAATCTACTAAAATATATGGGATCATTTTATAATAACATACTGACACTATCCTATTGAGTCAGAAAATCATATTTATTTTTTAAATCAGTTATTAATATTTATTGATTTTAATTTAATCTGTAGTTTATAACATACATATAATATATTCACGGTTCGTAGGTTATCAATAAAATAAAATTATTTAAAGAAAAATGATTGAAACAAATATAAATGTGTAATATGCTCCCCCTAAATATAATTTCACCATATAAATATTTCCCTCCTATAAAAAAATATTACGGTACATATTTCTCATCACATACTTATGTTACCACATAGCTACACCAAATTGATGGTTCCTCTAAAATAAATTAAATGAGTTAGTGGAATTCAATAATAGAACCATTTCTCTACAATCTATAATTTATATGAGTTGTTTTTAAAAAGAAATGTATTTTTATACTGGGACGATGTCTATGACTAGTATATAAGAATGAGTATGTAGGTATTTTCTTATTATAGATATATAGAAAGAGTCATGCACTTGATAAAGGATATGGGTAAGTTCTAATGGATATGCAATCATCCAAATAATATCATGAAATTCAAATGGTCTGAAATAATTAAGGATTAGATTTCCCTTCTTCCCAAAACACATTAATCTCTTCTAGAGAGGTATTCATAGAAACACATTTTCATCCACTTAAAAATAATTTTATTTTCATTGAATGTTATCATAATTGATTTCGTTTATAAAATGATGTTATTTATGTTTAACAAACCTAACTTTCCTTTTAAATTTCTTAAAATAAAATAGGACCCAAATTATTTCATTCCCCAACAACATTTTACCATGTTGGAGTTCTACTCATATTACTATATATGTCTTCAATGGATCCATCTAAATAATCTATTGAAACATATTGTAGAAATAAAATTCTACAAAAGGTCAGTGTTGATGTCAAAAACCATTAAATTATTACATCAATCTATCAACATGATATATAAAGATTACATTTTCATATTTCACTAACCATTTGTTTATAGATGAGATGAGGTGCTGCAACATTACTTTGTATCAAGAGCCAACTGAAGATATCTCCAAAACATTATAGTAAACATTGGATTCTTATATGACATTATAGAAAGAGGAAATACATGATATATTACCTCATCATTAATATATATTTTGGTAAGAAAATAAAGAGATATTTATTATTAGAAATTAGTGAAGTGTGCTTACTTTTTATGGTGATCAACTATAACCCATGTATCATTATGGTTTGTAGATGTTTTGGGAAGTTAGAAGTAAAAATCTATGTTTATTTTCTATTATTTCTATTATAGTATGGGTAATTGTTGTAGCCTCCCCAAAAACATATGTTTCAATTCCCTAACATACTAAAAAATGTAGCACCGTGATACATACTCTACAATGTATCTCTTCATTCCATCCTACTAGATATACCCATTTACTTCCCTATACAATTTTGTGCTTTTAGGATAAACAAATAATGATGTACTTTTTTCCTCATAAAATAGTTCCATATTTAAATACGATACAAGATATATTGAAATAGGGTTCCTGAACCATATATTTCCATCACAATTAATATTAATATGAGGGAAATTTCTCATATTCTTTTACAGCTCTATATCTCCCTTCTACACCACCGAAATCATCACATGAATTGAAAGTGGAACATTCATTTTATCCATATATGAATTATCCCCTTCCTTTATGATTTCCACATTCAGCCTATATAGATACAAAAATACTGGATCTTAATTGATCCTTATCATATATATGTTTTAAATGTACATTCAACTCAATTCATCATCCTCATTTTTTCACTAAACCAGGGTTGTAATGTATTAAGCAATCATAATCATTTATTAACCCTAACCATTCTACATGGTCAATATCATGTTGCTTTTGAGTGAATATATATATATTAAACATTTATGATTAGTATATATGCCACATATATCTCCATACAGATAATCCCTACACATCTTTAATGAAACAAATTACAGTCGCTTACCCCAATTCATGAGTTGGGTAATTTTTCTCAGGGATCCTAAATGTTCACGAAGCATAAGATATCACCATATCATTTTTTTAATATAACATATCCTAATAGATTATTTGATCCATAATTATAGTACAAAACCTTTATCTACTACATGTCAGAGTAAACATAGGTGAACTAAAAAAATTCCCCTTTGGGTGCTTGAAATAATCTCTGCAA
This sequence comes from Viscum album, assembly GCA_963277665.1. Classification (NCBI taxonomy): domain Eukaryota; kingdom Viridiplantae; phylum Streptophyta; class Magnoliopsida; order Santalales; family Viscaceae; genus Viscum; species Viscum album. The sequence continues at coordinate 492,575,667 of OY728122.1, forward strand.
TCCTATATATATATGATCATAACTAGTTTCTGTGTCAACATGGTGAGTGGATTTGATAATTTTTATAAAAAATTCATAAAACAACAATAAGATCTATACAAAATAAGAATCATTTGTTCATCTGTTATCCTTTTTTCTAGACCAATGATCAATAACATATATCATTGTTGTATCTATTGATATACCCTCTCTTGAGATTATGTTACCCAATATCGAAACTTTAAAATTCCCAATTTCACACATTTTAAAATTTTCAGAATTCTTATCCTTTATCAAGGTCTTATGTATAATCCTCATGTTTTTATCATGTTATTCATTTCCAGTTGAATACAAAATAACATCATCTATTAATACTACCAAAAACTAATCAATGTATTATCCAAACATTCAACTCATTAAATCCATAAATATAGTAGGGGCGTCAGTTTATCCAAAATGATTCACTATAAATTAATAGTGTTCATACCATGTCTTGAATGCCATATTTGGTATATCTTCATTCATAAACCTCACTTTTTGGTATCCAAAATGAAGAGTAGTCCTGGAAAATTATTGAAATCTGCATAGTTGGTGAAATAAATCATGATAATGGGGAAGAGTATTTTATGTTCTAGATAGTTAATTTTTATGTTCTATATAATAAACACATAGTCTCATAGATATATATTTCCTCTTAATAAACAGAATAAGTTCACCCTAAGCTGAATCACTAGTTAATTTGATACCCTTATCAAGATTATCATGGAGTTTGTTCTTCAAATCCTGCAACTCAATTGGGCCATTCTATAATAATTATTTGAAATTTGATTATATCCATGTATGAGTTCTATTGAAACCTCAACATTATGATTCATTCGATGAACTTTTAATTCATCTCTAATGACATAAACAAACTCCCATAAAAAAAATTTATTCTTAATGGTGTTTTTCATTCCAACCACATATGATAGATAAACATAATTTTCTAGAATTATGACACACTAAATGGATATAATTTACATTGTCATTTCATATTGACCCTTTTATCAATACATGATCAAATATTTATTAGGAAAATAAAATTTTACATCCCTTAAATAGAAATTTATATGATCTCAGTATAGATAATTTGAATCTATGGAATGAATCATATAAAATTTCAATAAAGAAATGACCACCATATTTTTGGTAAATAATTTCCTACGAATATCAACCAATGAATAATTATAAACATAAGATGCAACCATTTTTCCATTAAGAATATTCACATATAACACAAAAAATAGATGTTGATGTGATATGTGGATATCCATAAAAATTTATTTATAAAAAATGGAATGAGAGGATTCAAAATAATATATTTCTATTTCTATTTTATGGTGTATTATGTATACATTTCACCGAAACAGTTTTGAACTCCACATAAATAATAAGGATCACATTAGATTAACCATTTTATTTAGCTTTAATAGGTTTTTAAAATATATCATAATCATTAGGCCTTATATTTTTTCATTTGTTAGAATAATTACCATTTTCCATAAACATTATTAACTGATGTGTGGGGTACATTTTGAAAATCATTCTCAATATATTCATCATTAGATTAATTTTTTACAACCTTTCAGAAATAAATTACTTGGATACCATCCCTTATACACATTAAACATTTAAAAGACCCATTAAGATAGTCCCCTACATGATTCTTTCCACATATTGAGAAAAATGGAATGCTCAATCACTTTTCGGTATGAGTTTTATATTTTTTGTATAATTCTATATTTCTATTCTTATCGAACCCATAGGATTTATGGGTTAATCTAATATCCATAACATCCATGATATGACATTGAAAAAAAAATTCATAGCTACTGAAGTCCCTTATAGATATATCCCATTAGAGATTAGTTTTATGAAACTGAAAAATCAATCAACTTTACATTCACCTTGGACAATAATCTAACATCCCAAGTAATTAAATAATAAGACATATTTCATTTTTTTTAATATTTGTGAATTAAAAATTAATTTTATTTTAAATTGGTTGCTATGTTCGATAGCGTACCCGATACGCAACAACGAGTTTCTTTCAAATCTTTCATTGCACACTAATAATATAATATTATCATTTTAAATGGTAGTTATCTCCTAGAAATTTTATTGGTGGGAATGAATGAAAATAAATAAAATATGACTGTACATATTTGTTAAATGTATATACATTTATCCAATAAAATTCAGAGGCATAAAAATGTGAATGAATCTAATTTTAAGCATAATTTACATTAAAAGGCTTATTTATCACCTTTTAATGGAGAAACCTCTTTAAATATAGATTTGGAAACTTTAATACATTCTATATGAACAAATAAAATCATTCTTTATAATGGGGACATCAAAATTTACTTTGTGTAAATTTTTTTAGTTTTTCCGATAAAGTTCATTTTTTAATCAATAGTGAAAAATATTGTATTTAATTTTAAAATCAATTAATTCCACTTATATTTTTTTAATTTGAAAAAATAGACAACACTTTTGTATTCGAAATATCATATATAGATTAGGCTGATTTTTTTCTATTTTTATGAAACACTATAATTTTTTATGAATAGTGAAACCACTTAGTGGTGGTTACAAATACTGACTTTTTCATTTAAATGAAATTTTACTACTTATGTGAATTGAATTTAAAAAATATTACATACATTTTTTATCAATAAGTAAAATTTGATTCATTATGATTAAAATACTTTTTTGGTGAATAGTAATTTTTGACTTTTATTTATCGCGATTAAAGGTAAATAATTTAATTTAAGGTTAAAAGAATATTATAATAATTCAAAATTTCCTTAAAACATTTCCTATCCATGTTGTATTAGTAGGGTCCAACCATGGGAATCCTTGGGTCTATTTTGGGACCCCATGAAGCCACTTATGAAAGATAATGAAACATTAGATTAATTAATTTAATGTAAAGACAAAATTTAGATTAACACAAATATTTTCTTAATTAACTTTTATATGGTTTTATAAAGTCATATTTTAGACTATAAGCATTAATTGGAAATCTAAAAATATTTAATACGTCATGGTATTTTTTTCTAATTTTTAGACATTGAATAAATTAAATTATTCATGACACAATAACGATGCAATATTTACCTCATTAATAAATGATTTAAATAAATAAGATTATAATGAATAAAATATTATACAAAACATGTCCAATTATGAATAGATGATTCTATTTCGTCCATGAGTCATCATGTCTTCATCATTAATTATTTTTGGACTATTTGAAACCAAATATAATTATATAATAAAATAATTGTTTCACACTTTCCTAAAGAGCCCCTCTTACACCTTATAAAAGGAGAAAACATCTTTGAAATATCTCACACATAGGAAGCCATTTGGATCATCCAAACACTTCGTAATTAATCTCAAAAAATCCCTCTCATCCCCTTAGAATCCTTACCTTAGGCATGAGGAACTTCAAGAAGTCCTTTGGTTCAATCCAAATGGAGTTACCCAAATTAAAGGTAACAACTTCTCTTAAATTGTTTTCTTTTATTTTACCTATCCAACCACTAAACTCTTTTTTATTTATTTATTTTATAAAAAAAACAATATCCTCAATATTATAGTATGTTTTTATGAGAAATATTCGAACTAAACATACACACAACTCCATCAAATGGATTAAGAACATAATGTTTCTGTGGATGGAAAACTAACGCCTCACGAAACGATGATTGTTCGATAATCTTCAACCGCCTCTCATGGTGTCCATTATGATGGCACAATATTTATATATGATATATATTATGTTTATGTTTTCTTTAGTATTCTATATTTTCCATTTATAGCAGGACTTTATGGTTTCCATAGGTGGTAAATATGATAATCTCATTTGAGGAAGTGCGGACTACAACCGCATCAATGTGATTTGACTCGTTAATTCCTTATATGGGATGTATAAAGGATTATGTTAATGATATTATATATGATATTATACTATAATTATAATATACCTATGTATCATTATGCATTAACTCTACAAAAATAAGAAGTATAAATAAAATTATCCTTCATGCGTACGTACAGTTTACCATCTCCATGAACGGTGCATTTCATTTCTTGCCTCAAAATGTTATGTACTATTATAAATACATGTATATATTGGATGTATATGATATATATGATATCTAAATAATGAATAACATTCTGGATATAATGGAATATTTACCACATGGACAACTTGTAAATATAAGGTGTTCATTATTGACTCAAGTAACAAATATCGACAAAACGAATGTCATTAAATAAAATGGTTACATAAAGTTCATAACATGGTAATAAGATATATAAACTGAATAATAAACTTGAAAATTGTTCTTAAGGAAGTATAAATTAACTTTAGTTTATTATTCAAGAGATTAAAGAATGATCGAGTCAATTCAGACACGAGGTAAGGGACTTTGTCTCAATCTTCTATCATTGATGCATATTAATTTTATACATGACATTATTTTATATGGTGAATAAACCCCGTTGAAAGTTTAATTAATTCAAAAGGAATATTTTTTTATGAAGAGTTTTACTAAACGAAAAAAAAGAATGTTTTTTCATAAACAGTGACAATGATCTTTCCGCCGCTGCGATTATTCATTTATTTTGGATTCCTTAACAAGCCAGAATGGTTTTTAAAAGGAAAAATAAATACCATATACACATTTTATGTATTGTGGTATTGAAAATGATTTTGAGAATGGATTTATTATTTCAATATCATGAAATGATATTTTTCTATTTCAATGAGGAAATGTTATCTTTCCTTTCTACTTATGTTATGTGTTATGATCATGTTATGGTTCTTGGCCATTATTTACGTATATGGGTGGTTCCGTGATAAACCTAGGGTGGGTGAGCCTGACATATCTCTCCAATGCATTGGGTAACATGACAGAGGAAAATGTGAATGTTTATCCTAAGAGATTTATGGAATATAATATGATGGGTATTACAAAGTAACTCCCTTTGTAGATGTGATAGCTACAATGTAAGTATGATTTGGATTCCACAAGTTACCTTTATGTTTTATGATTTTTAGGTGACTTTCATAAATCTTATGATTTCATGAGGTAAGTAAAATATTTCATGATTTTTATGTATTTATGAAAAAAAAATTTCATTATTTGTTTTATAACCCTTAGTGAGCTTTTTGTACTCATCCCATGATTTGAATTGTTTTCACAGGACATAAAGATGAATTCGGTCAAGGATGGAATCAAGGAAAAGTCATGCAGTCTAAAACATGGAACTATACATGACTCTTTTTTTAAAAAAAATGTATTATTTTATGAAAAAATAGATACTCGGTAAAATTTTCTACATGTAATATTCATGTTGTTATGTAATTGTAATGTCCTAATTCTCTAAAACTCTAAAAATGAAAAGATCCTCGATGTGAATTATTCATTTAATTCAATATTACATAATGTTTAAGGCTGAGTCCTTATAGTTAGTATCAGAGGTTTCTTTAGATAAATTTTAGGAGTTAGGGTATTTTTAAATAAATTTCCATAAATAATTTTTTTGTAATATTGAAATGATATAGCTTTTACATATTACCATGTTTCTTTTCCTAAGATATTTCTAATTTTAGAATTATTTTTCGCATAGGAAATAGGCAAGCAGTGTTGGGACGACATCTGGAGGAAGAAAATCATCAAAATCAGCAACTTGAGATTTTCAGAATCGGAACTGAATTTTTTTTTACAGTGATGGAATAGTTGACTCAAGCTATAAATGGTGGTGGTATCCATGCACGAGATCAGCCAGATCCACCACAGAGGAATATGTCAGTAGTTGAACATTTCATGAGGCAACATCACCCATCATTCAGAGGATCATCTGACCATGTTCTAGCTAAAGGGTAGATTAAAGAACTGGAGAAGATTTTTGATGTCATGTTTTGTTCAGAACATCAAAAGGTTAGTCTTGTTGTTTATCGTTTTGAAGGTGAAGCTGATCAATGATGGTCGATGGTGAAAAATATCAGGTTTAGTGAAGAGTTTTATGGTCTCAATGGGGATGAATTCAAAGGTATGATTTTTGAGAAATATTTTCCTTTGGTGGTTCGACTTAGGATGAAAAAAAAATTCCTGGAATTAAGGTAGGAGGATGACTCAGTGGCTGATTATGAAGAAAAATTTACTCGACTAGAAAAGTATGATCCAAATTTCATTTGAGATCTTGATAGTAAGATCAACCATTTTTACTCAGGATTAAAGCTAATGTATCTAATGACTTTAGATTTTCATGAGTTTAAAAGTTATGAAAAACTTGTTCATTGTGTGGAGAAGGTGGAAATAGAGATTGTCGATGATCAGGTATTCTTTGAAAAACAAAAGAATAAGAAGTCTGGGTGGCAGACGAAAGGGAATAACTATTCAAAAAAGTCTGATGGTAAGAAACTTAAGTTTTCAATTTGTGAAAATTGTGGTAAAAAGCAAGCTGGGGAGTTTCTTTTGAATTATGGTAAGTGCTACTGTTGTGGTAAAATGGGAAGAAATGATCATAACTACACTGAAAAAGATTAGTGTAATGGTAAGACAAAATCTGATTTACAGTCAGTAAGATTTTTTTAGTGCAATGAAATGGTTCATTATGCAAATGAGTGTCCAATAAAGAACTAAAGTGAAGGAAAGCAGCCAGACTACTATCATAAAGGGGTGGTGAAATCCTTTTCAACTACTTCAATAGATGTGGGGCCATCATATGAAGTTATATCAGGTACACTATCTCTTTGTTCATATTATTCCATTGTGTTGTTTGATTCAGGGTTTATACACTCATTCATTTTTGAGATTTTATCTAGTAAATTGGGAATTACATCTCAAGGTATGAATACATAACATTGGGTAAAAACACCTAGAGGTAATATTGAGACAAAAAGAAAACATAAGAACCTTCCTGCCCTTGTGTGTGGAAAAAATCTACCTGCAAACCTTATTGTTTTGCCTCAAGTAGAGTTTGATGTTATTTTTGGCATGGATTGGCTTTTTGTTTATCATGCTAAGATTGAATTCAGAGCTAAAGAGGTTTATTTTCAGAATTATTTTCAGTTTGAATACAAAAATGAACCCTTGCATTTGATAACACATCGGGATGCTGAGAAACTAGTAAAAGATGGAACTGAATGTTACCTTGGACATATAGTTGAAAATAAAGGAACTATTCAGATTAATGATGTGCTAGTGGTAAATGAGTACCATGATTTTTTTTTCTGATGAGTGTCTTGGTATTATACCTAATCGGGAAGTTGAATTTACTATTTACTTAATTCTAGATGGTAAGCCAATTTCAGAACCCCTTATCGAATGGATGAAATTAAACTTTTAGAGTTAAAGAAGTAATTTCAGGAGTTATTAGAAAAATGATTCATTAGAACTACCATATCACCATGGGGTGCTCCTATCTTGTTTGTTAAAAATAAATATGGTTCCATGAGACTTTGTATTGATTATAGCGCATTGAATAACATCACTATTAAGAACAAGTATCCTTTTCCTCATATCGATGATTTATTTGATCTACTCCAGGGAGATCAGTACTTTTCGAATATTGACTTGAGATCGGGGTACCATCGATTGAATGTAAAGAAAGAAGATATTCTCAAGACTACATTTCGTACTAGATATGGCCATTATGAATTTGTAGTTATTCCTTTTCAGTTAAACAATCCACCTGCTATAATCATGGATCTTATGAATAGAATTTTCCTTGTGTTCTTGGATAAGTTTTCAGTTTTGTTCATTGATGATATTTTGGTTTATTCTAAAAGTAAAGAGGAGCATGAAAGTCATTTCAGGGTCATCTTGAAAACCTTAATGGAACAGAATCTTTATGGGAAATTCAGCAAGTGTGAGTTTTGGTTACATCAAATTTCTTTCCATGGTCACATTGTTTCAAAAAATGGCATAACTGTTGATCATGCTAAAACAAAATTTGTTGAAGAATGTCCATGACCCACAAATATAACCGATATTACTAGTTTTCTTGGTTTGGCAGGTAATTACCAGAGGTTTGTCAAAAAATTTCATGGTTATCTATTCCAATGACTAAGTTAACTCTAAAAGGTGTTAAGTTTATCAGGACAAAAGAATGTGATGTTTTTTGTTAGGAATTGAAATGATGGTTGGTGAATGCTTCAATTTTGGCACTACCATCTAGAAATGGTGATTTGGTAATCTACAATGATTCTTTGTTGAAAGGAAGTTGATGTGGGAAAATTCAGAATGATTAGGTAATTTCTTATGCTTTACGTCAGTTGAAACCACATGAGTTAAATTACCCTACACATGATTTGGAATTCGCTGCTGTTGTTTTTGCTTTAAAAATTTTGTGGCACCATTTTTATAGAGTAAAATGTGAAATATATACTAATCCCAAATGTTTAAAGTATATATTCACTAAAAAATAATTAATCATGAAACAAAGGATATGGCTGGAATTAATCAAGGATTAAGATTGCATGATCCATTACCATCCGGGAAAACCAAATAAAGTGGCTGATTATTTGAGTGTAAAAAGTAATGCTTCATTAACCATGTTACGTTTTGAATGATATACTTTTGTTTTTGATTTGATAAACATGTGAATAGAAGTTTTTTGTGCATGAAATTCTTGTGTTTTTTATCAGGTGTTAATGAGATCATCTCTATTAGAAAGAATAATGAAAGCATAGAAAGAAGACAGTGAGTTACAGAAAAATGTAGTGTTGGTTCAGAAGGGTAAGTTAGCCGAATTTAACATTGATAATGATTGTTTTTTGAGGATTGGAAATAGTTTATGTCTGCATTGTGATTCACAGTTGAAGACTGAGTTGTTATGTGATGCTCACAATTCTTTGCTTTCAGTTTATCCTGGCAGTACTATGATGTACAGAGAACTTCAAGAGTATTACTGGTGGGATGGAATGAAAAGAGATATTGCTGATTTTACGGTGAAGTATTTGACTTGTCAGCAGGTTAAAGCAGAGTGAAAATTAATTAAAGGAATGCATCAGCCTTTACCGGAGCTAGAGTGGAAATGGGAAAATATATCCATGGACTGTGTTCTGGAATTACTGATGACATCTTGATGTAATAATGCAATCTGGGTTATTGTTGATCGATTGACTAAATCTACTTATTTCCTTTCAATAAGAGATACTTTGTATCTAGATCAACTTGATCGGTTCTATGTTAAGGAGATATTCAGGTTCTAGGGTGTTCCTCTCTCCATAATATCTGATAGTGCTCCAATGTTTACTTCTAACATTTGGAAATTCCTTCAAAAGTCGGTGGGTATTGAATTAAAGTTTAGTACAGCTTTTCATCTTCAATCAGATGGGTAGTCAGAACGAACAATTCATACATTGGAGGATATTCTATATGCATGGTCACTACATTATCAGGGAAGTTGGGACCAACATCTTTCTTTGGTTGAATTTTCTTATAATAATAGTTTTCATACCAGTATAAAGATGGCTCCATTTGGGGATTTATATGGAAAGTGATGTCGAACTCTAGCTTTTTGGGATGATGTAGGTGAAAGGAAGATGATGGGACCAGAATTGGTAGAAGAGATAGTAGAGAAAGCTCAGTTGATTTAGAAGCACATGAGAATAGCTCAGAGTTGATAGAAACGTTATGCATATAACTGAAGGAAGGATATTTCATTTGAGGTAGGTGATCATATATTTTTCAAAGTTTTCCATGGAAATGTTTGATGCGTTTTGGTAAGAATAGAAATTTGAGTATGAGGTTGATTTGACTTTATGATATTCTGGAAAAAGTTGGATCAATAGCATAGAGAGTGGCTTTACCTCCATGATTTTCCCAGGTACACAATGTTTTTCATGTTTCGATTTTGAGAAATTATATGCCAGATCCATCCCTTGTTTTGAGCCCATAGGTAGTTTAGTTGGAAGAGAATCTCTCTTATGAAGAAAAAACAGTCTAGATTCTTGACTGTAGAGAGAAAGTGTAGTGGAATATGGTGTTCATTAGGTAAAGGTTTTGTGAAAAAACCATATGGTTGAAGAGGAAATGTGGGAATCTGAAAATGCTATGAGGGATAAATACCCCCACTTATTTTTATAAGTGAATAAAAATTGCGAGGACGCAATTTCCAAATGGGGGGAAAGATGTAACATCCCAGGTAAATAAAGAATATGTCATATTTCATATTTATTAATATTTTTGAATTAAAAATTATGTTTACTTTAAAAGGGATTCTATGTTCGATAGCGTACCTGATACGCAACAACGTGTTTCATTAAAATCATATGTTTCACACTAATAATATAATATTATTATTTTAAATGGTAGTTAACTCTTAGCCATTGTAATGGAGGGAATGAACGAAACTAACTACAATATGATTATACATGTTTGTTAAATGTATTTACATTTATCCAATAAAATTTAGAATCTTAAAAATGTGAATGAATCTAATTTTAAGCATAATTTACATTTTAAGGCCTATTTATCAACTTCTAAGGGAGAACCCGCTTTAAATATAGTTTTTGTTACTTTAGTACATTCTATATGACTATGTAAAATCCTTATATAGAATGGGGACATCAAAATTTACTTTGTGTAAATTTTTTGGAATTTTTCCGGTGAAGTTCATTTTTTAATGAATAGTGAAAAATATTGTATTTTATTCAAAATTGACTTCAATATCATTTATATAATGCCACATCTATTTTTTTAATTTGTAAAAATAGACATCATTTTTGAATTCGGAATATCAAATATAACTTAGGATGATGTTTTTGTATTTTTATGAAAAACTTCATTTTTTGATTAATAGTGAAACCACATAGTGGTAGCTAAAAAAACTAACATTTTCATTTAAATTATATTTTACCACATTTGTGAATTGAATTTAAAAAATCTGACATACATGGTTGTTATCATGAAGTAATATGTCATTCATTAAGAAGAAAATAATTTTTGGTGAAATGTAACTTTTGACTTTTGTTTACCACGGTTGAAGATAAATAAGCTAACTCAAGGTTAACAGAATATTATAATATTTAAAAATTACTTTAACACTTGTCCTAACATTATTTTATTAGTATTTTCCGACCATGGTCATCCTCGGTTCGATTTTGGGACCCCGTGGGGCCACTTATGAAAGATAACGACTCTTTAGATTAATTAATTTAATGTAAAAACAAAATTGACATTAACAAAAATCTTTTAGTAATTAATTTTTATATGGTGTTATATAAGTCATATTATTGACTATAAATATTCGTGGGAAATATGAAAATATTTATTACATCATGGGTTTTTATTAATTTTTAGACATCAAATAAATAAAATTATTCATGACACAATAATGATGTTGTATTTACCTCATTAATAAATGATTTAAATAAATAAGTTTATAATGATTAAAATATTATCCAAAACATGTCCAATTATGATTATATGATTTTATTTCGACCATGAGTCATATTATATTCATCATTAATGATTCATGGAACATTAGAAACCGAATATAATTATATAATAAAATAATATTTTCACACTTTCCTAAAGAGCCCCTCCTCCCCCTTATAAAAGGAGACCACTTATAACTAATTCCCCACACCTCTCAAGACATTTGGCTCATCCAACCTCTACCCAATTAATCTCCCTACATCCCTCTAATCCCCTTATAAGTCTTACCTTAAGCATAAGGCCCTTCAAAATGTCTTTCCGTTCAAACCAAAGGGAGTTACCCAAAATTAAAGGTAACTGTTTTCTTAAATTGTTTTAATTTATTTTAATTCCCCAACCCCTAAAATATTTTTATTACTTTATTTGGTAACAACAACAGTATCATCAATATAATAGGATGTTGTTATGAGATTTATTCGAACTACACATACACACACCTCCATCAAATGGATGAAGAACATATTGTTTCTCTGGATGGAAAACATATGCATCACGAAATGATGATTGTTCGATCATATACTACCGCCTCTCATGGTGACCATTATGATAGAACTGTATTTATATATGATAAATATTAATTTTTATGTTTTATTTATTCTTCTGTATTTTTCATTTATAGCACGCCTTTATGGTTTCCATAGTGGGTAAATACTATAATCTCATTTGAGGAAGTGCAGACTACCGCCCCCTCAAAGTGATGTCACTCGTTAATTCCTTATGTGGGATATATAAAGGATGGAGTTAATGATACTATATATGATATTATATGATAATTAAAATATACCTATGTATCATTATGCTTTAATTCCATAAATATAAGAAATAAAAATGAAAGTATCGTTCATGTGTACCTACGACTTACCGCCTCCATGAACGGTGCATTTCATTTCTTACCTCTTAATGTTATATACTATTATAAATACATTTACATACTGTATGTATACGATATATATTATATCTAAATAATGAATAACATTCTGGATATAATGGACTATTGACCACATGGAGAACTTGTAAATATAAGTTGTTCATTATTGAATCAAGTACCAAATATCGACAAAACGAACGTTATAAACTTAAATGGTTACATAATGTTAATAAAATAGTAATAAGTTGTATAAAAGTAATAATAAACATGAAAAATTTTCTTAAGTAAGTATAAATTAACTTTAGTTTATTATTCAAGAGATTAAAGAATGATCGAGTCAAGTCAGACACGAGGTAAAGGACTACGTCTCAATCACCTTTCATTGAGGAATATTTAATTTTATACATGAATTTATTTTATATGGTGTCTAAACCTATTTGTATTTTCATTTCATTCAAAGGGAATATATTTATAGAAATCTATTTACTAAATGACAAAAAGGAATGTTTCTTTCGTAAGCGGTGACAAATACATTTCCACCGCCGTGAGTATTATTTGATCATTGGTTTCCTTAACAAGTCATAATGTTTTTTAAAAGGAAAAATAAATACCATATAATATTATTATGTATATTGGTATTGAAAATGATTTTGAGAATGGATTTATGATTTCAATATCTTGAAATGATATTTTTCTATTGCAATGTGGAAATGTTATCTTTCCATTATGCTTATTTTATGTGTTATAATCATGTTATGTTTCGTGGTAATTATTTATGTATACGGGTGGTTCCGTGATAAACCTTGGGCTGGTGAGTCTGAGATAGCTCTCCAATGCATTGGGTAACATGATAGAGGTAAATGGGAATATTTCCCCTAAGAGATTTAGGGAATATATTGTGATGGGTATTCCAATGTAACTCCCTGTATAGCTGTGATAGCTACAATGTAATTATGATTTGGATTCCACAAGTTATCATTTGATTTATGATCTTATGTGACTTTCATAAATCTTATAATTTCAAGAGGTATGTAAAAGATTTCATGATTTGTGTGTACTTATGAACAAATGTTTTTATTATTTGTTTTATAACCCTTACTTAGCATTTTATTCTCATACCAAGTTTTGAAATGTTTTCACAAGACATAAAGATGAATAGGGTCAAGGATGGAACTACGGAAAATTCATGTTGTCTTTAACATAGAACTAGACATGTCGCTTTTCATTCAATAGTTTTTATTTTATGAAAAAAATGGATACTGGGTATAATTGTATGCATGTAATATTCATGTTGTTGTGCAATTGTAATGTCCTAATTCTCAAAAAATCTAAACCTGAAAAGATCCTCAATGTGAACTATTCATTTAATTCAATATTATGTAATGTTTAAGGCCGGGTCCTTATAGATAATCTAGATGTTTATCTTGAATGTATTGTAATCTTTTATTCATAGTTATCATTGGATTCATCCTCATTTGTATTATATGCATGGAAATAATTTAACATCCTTATATAAAGAATATGAAGAATTTTAATATTGAATATTAAATTACTTAACTCATTCCATTTTAGAGATTCAATTTAGTCAAATTGTAATATTTTATTGACATTATTCCATCATTATTCATCTCCAATATCAAAAAAGAAAACAATAAATATAACTTTATCTTGTTTTTAGAACTGGATAACCAAAAATATATTGTTAGTGGTACCGATAAATTTTTCAATAACTAATTGAACAGAAGACCCACAAAAAGAAGATAGAAATTTCCTTAGGAAGAACTCAACTGAATTCCCCCCCTTTCTCATTTTGAAGTCCAATACGATCTATATATAGAGAAATTTGATTGAACGTAACATCGCTTTTTTAATTTCCAACTCCAATAACATTTTTTTGATCAAGAGAAAAATAGCCTCATTTCCTATCACACTTAGCCCCAATGTGGTTCCTTCAGGTTCTAACTACTGACTAAAAAAATTTATTTTTTGGGAAACTATAATCATTGTGATAAAAATTTATAATCTAGGTTATTTTCACTCATTATGTAAAATCATAGATTTAATCAATTTTTATTTATGATAGTCTCCATATTTCCATGGATTTTAACCTATACAAACACTTATCCCTAGGTATCTTACTACGGTTTTCTGATACTAGTTTCCAATGGTTAACTAAAATTTTCTATGTTAAGAACTATATCAGATGGTAATATTCATAGAGAAATATTACATATATATATAATATAATATTAAATACCTAACATAAAAAAAGACAACATGTAAAGACCTAGAAATTTCAAGGAAATATTTTTCTTAAATACTTTGGAATTTTACGAGTCTGTGGCTTCTGATGGAATTTGATTCTGAGGCCCGGTGTGCTCAGAATCAGTTTTTGAAACATAGCTCGGGTACGTTCATTAAACGAACGAGTGAGTTTTTCTATCTTTTGAACCGGTGATCGAAATTGAAATCTGAGGGCACCACTGAACTCGCAGCGCCAATATTTTCTTAAGAGGAATTTTACCGTAGGTTCGTTTGCACGGGAGAAGGAGTTAAATTTTGGGGTTAAATAAAAAGTAAATAAAATTGTGTACAATTTTATTTTATTATCCATGGATGTTAAACTCTATCATGGAAATTTGTTAGTGGGTCCCACAACCACCCAAATTCCCATGTGTGGTTATGTGGAAGGTGGGGCCCACATGAGTCCCACCCTTTTCACATTCCATAACCCCTTAACCCCTATGAATTCCCATGAAAATCACATGGCAACTCCCCTTTAATTTTTTGTATCATTTAAATGTGTAACTCTTCCTCTTCCCTCTCTCCCTCTTTAAAACATGCCAACCAATCACTTAATTAATTAGAAAACTCATGGTTTAATTAATTTAGGGAATTATGATTTGATTTTTGAAAATTTGAATTCATGGAATGATTTAATAAAATAAGAGGAAGCCTTATTTTATTTTTGGGTTAGAATTGTTGTGTGAGAATAATTGGGAGAACTATAGTTTTTTTTGAAGAACTACATCCTCAACGAAGAACGTCATATCATCAATGAAGAATGTCGTCACTATAAAGAGCGACGAAGTTCCTTTCCTTCTTCTCTCTACAACTAGTGTGGAGATGTCATTCCCTCCTTGGGCGCACACCAATGTCGTCTACGGAACTTCTCCCCATGACGCCATCTTCCGCGACGCCCGACGAACGACATCGATTATCGAGGTAGGGGTTAAGTTCAATTTTAATGGATTAAATTTTTGCTTTTGTTTGTCATTGGGCATCTTGTTTACCTCATCCATTTGCTATCGCTTTACACGGAGGTCACAGGCTGAACAAACACGGCCTGATGACCCTCCATTTATCTTATTTAATTTTTTTAGAATTGGCAAGCAAATGCGGAGGAGGTAACGCCGTCGTTCCGAGCCGTTAATGCGACAAAGGAGGCCGATACTGTCGTGGCGATTTTGATGGAAGAACCGCGGCCCGCTACACGGGCCGCTTCGGTGGTAGAACCAGCTGGCCCGTCAGCCGACTGGGTGAAGAGGATCCGTGACACCAAGAGGGTGTCGCGCTAGAGGACCATCCAGCCCGATGGCCAGCCAAGCGGAGCTAGACCGCGACGGTAAGAGGGCGACGCGTTAGAGAACGGCGGCCCGCCCATGCGGGCCACGTGGGCAAAAGACCAGCCATTATAACTAGCTAGTTTGGGGAAGGGCGGGGCCACATGGCACCGCCGGTGTGGAAAACCGAGGGGGTCGTTCCCCCAAGAGCCTACTCATCTTCGACCGAGCAAGATGGGTCGCGCCAGGCGGGGGCGAGCGGGGTCGGGCCGCGCCCCGCCGGGCCGGGCCGCACCCCGCAGGGTGGGGCCACGCCACTTTGGGCCGGGCCAGGTCCCTTCGGGCCGGGTTATGTTTTTCTTCGGACAAGTCCAACACACCTACTGGGTCAGACACGTCAAACTGGGTCAACCCGACCCGTCGACCCACGGGGCTAAACGGGTCGGGCCCGTTATTCACTTAAATGTGAATAACTTAAGGACTGTGTGTCCGATCGACATTCCGTCTGCGACATTGGGACACTTTCGATTAGACTTCCCTTCTGAGATACTCTAAGTGAGTTTTTGATAGTTTTGGATATCTGTGGGGTTAGAAACGATCATATTTCTAACCGGTCCCCTGGGATGGAAAAGCCTATATCTCTCAGACCGGGCATCCGATTGACGCACCATCTATCACGTTGAGTTCGTTTTGATGAGATGGAACATCAGGACACATCAACACTGGACTTCATGACAGTTGATGTAACGAATCCCTTGGCTCGAGGAGTAGACCCTCCCTGAATCGAGCGTGCTATGTGCGGGAACCCTAGAGATTGCTGCGACTTCGACGACGATGAAGACTGTACTTGGATCCTACGTGGGTTCGGTAGCGAGGACGACTATAAATGGATCCTACTTGGGTTCGGTATTGATGGAGACTGTACTTGGATCCTATGTGGGTTCGGTAGAAATGGTTATTGTACTTGGATCCTACGTGGGTTCGGCATTGATGACTTCTGTACCTGGATCCTACGTGGGATTGGGAGGGGAGATGACTGAGAGGCTACATCTATCATCTCCACCCCACTTCGTGAGTAGTATACCTGTGTGAGTTGAATCTTGAATTTCATTCAATATCATTGATGTGATTGACTTTCTTTCCTGTGTGGACTGGGTTATGCTAGGGCTCTCCAGTTGGAGCCGAACTAGAATAGATGACTTAGGTATATGTACGGGCATATACCTAAGTAGACATGTTTGATACTTTTTGTTTGTATCTTTCCTTTTTGGTTTATCCTTTTTGGATTCTGGGAGACCATCGGGGGTCTCGGGGTCCCTACTCAGTATCGTTTACTCCCCCCTTCACGGGCTATGAGTGCACTACGTTTTGTTGGTTACAGACGACAGACAGTACTGATCGAGGTGGAGTCTTGTGGAGAAGGACGGTACCTGGAGGTGGACCACTTGGCGGGACGTACACGGAGCGGACGACCGGACCCGAGGAGATGAGGAGACCATTTGTACCCACCCTTCAAGTGGGATATCCGGAGGATTACTCAGTGGTTGCTTGTTTACTTATCCACAACTATTCTTTCTTTACTGTTGTATTGTACATTCAGTTGGGTGTGTATTCTGGGATATTTACTTTCCATCACTCACTTTTGTACTAAGTTTACTTAGTTTTTACATCAGCTTGTGTACTCTGTTGTGTTTCTTTACTTTTATAAAGGCAATTCCTTCCCTTTTATTTGGATTTAGGCCTTTGGTGCTAGTCACCAGCCACTGGCCTATGGAAGGTGCGCTTGGGGTAGTCACGACACTGGCCCCGAGGATGGGTCGTGACAAATTGGTATCAGTGGTTTCGGTTCTACCACAGAATGCAGGACACTAATAATTTCTTCTATGAAGCAATAGTGTTAAGAATATTGAGTGTGGTTTTCAGTATAGGGAGTCCAGTGTTGGTGTGGCGGTCGATGTATCCATACACCATGACCCTAACTTCTGAATTCGGAATTAAGGCTTGAAAACACTGATTGCATGTGTGTTTCAAAAGTTTTCTTTCTGATTACTTTGAGTCAGCTCACCAGGTACACTGTATTAACTATGGCACATATATTTCTTTTAAGGAAGGCCGCATGATGGAAGCTAGCTAGGGTTCCCAGTTACGTTCCATATGGCAGCCCACCGAGCGACGAGGACTCGATGCAGGGCCCCATTACAGCGGAGTAACCTGTGGTACCTCTACCCTCTAGGTCACTGATACAACCATCCCCGGCAGTAGAGAGTGCACGCCGCCTGAGTGTGCTGCCTGAGTTTCAATGAAAGAGGCCACCCAGGTTCCGTGGATAGACAGACCATCAGGTAGCTGAGGATTGGCTGGAGGTTGTTGTTCGAGTCTTCAGATTGGTTGGGACACCAGCAAATCTTATGGCAATCTTTTCCTCGGGTCTCCTACACGTAACAACAGGTAGATGGTGGAGCCTGATTCTCTAGTTTCATGACGAGGCATCTCTACTATGGACGGACATCAAGAGACTCTTCTGCTCAGAGTTCGTTCTAGCCACCATCCGTGCTGTTCACATCCAGGAGTTACGACAACTGCGGCAGGGCAGCATGACAGTAGCCCAGTACTCGGTGAGATTTACCGAACTCTCGCACTACTCCACAGACATGGTACAGAACCCATTCTTCTGGGTCTGGACCTTCTAATGGGGACTGAGGCATGATATCATGGCTTCATTGGTCTTCCGTAGCATTCTGATGCATGTAGGAGTACTAGAGTGAGCCCTTCTTGTAGAGTGATTCCTCGTTGAGGCTACGCTAGCTGTGAGGCCTACCGCAGGGCGACACCTAGCAGAGTCTTCTGCAGTAGGAAGTAGACAGATGTCGTAGAGGTCCAAGTAGATCAGGACATTAGGTGGGTGACCTTTGGATACTGTTTCAGAGGTGCGGGGAACACGCAACAGATCCAGTCATACGAGAGGAAGGTAGTGCTATGGATGTGGTGGACAGGGCCACATGGCTCGTGACTACAGGACCCTCCACGTAGAGGAGCATCAGATAGTTGAGGGACCACCTAGGAAGAGGCATAGGTTTGATTGTGGTAGTCCACAGGGAGCAGGCAGATGAGGCAGAGGAGTTGGCCGAGTAGCGGGTGGTGGGCGACGCTTTGAGGCTCTACCACCACCACCACCAGGATGTCCACCCCTACAGCAGGGAGTTGGCAGACAGAGACAGGCTCAGCTTCAGGTAGTGGAGGCTCACGACCACGGTGCACCTGATATGATTCGAGGTACTATCTATGTCTAATCCACCCTTTCTGCAGTTCTTATAGACAAAGGAGAGAGTCATTCTTTCATTTCCACTTCCCTTTTTTGGAGTTCGGAGATTCCGACAGGGCCATTGGCTCGATCCTTACGGCTACAGACTCCTACAGGAGAAGACATGATGATTACACACTGGTGCCAGTAGTGTGAGCTCACATTAAGAGGTGAATGCTTCGGTTGAGATCTTCTTTTAGCAGCGTCGAGGCCATACAATGTTATCTTGGGAATGGACTGGTTATCTATAGTCAATGCCCAGATTAACTGTATTAGGCACAATGTGTGGTGTGTCTACACAGATGGGAGCATTTCACCTTCACCGACGAGAAGGGAGACTTTACAGACCAGGATGGACTGACACAGAGGAGAGGGTAGTTGATCACACATCAGATGGCTAGTATCATCCTCAGAGTAGTTGATGTGCGGAGGTCAAGTTTTCCTGTTTTGGTGGATCAGTACACAGACATTATTCTTGACGATGTTCTAGGACTAACTTCTCACAGAGAGGTAGAATTCTATATTGACCTATACCCTGGGATAGCCCTGATATCTACCTCAGCATATCGGATGGATCCCACTGAGATTCATGAGCTATGAGTATAGGTGGAGGACTAGCATGGAAATGGATTTATTTGACCCATTGTTTCACCCTGGGCTTCTCCGATTTTATTCGCAAAGAAGGAAGATGGGAACTTACGACTATGTGTCGACTGTTGTCACCTAAATCAGGTGACCGTAAAGAACAAGTATTCACTCCCGAGGATTGACGACCTCTTTGATCAGCTCAAGAGAACATGATGGTTCTCGAAGATAGACCTCAGGTCAGGCTATCATTTGTTCAGAGTTCGAGACAAGGATATGCAGAAGATAGACTTCTTGTGTCGGTATGGCCACTATGAGTTCTTGGTTATTCCTTTTGGTGTAACCAATGCTCCAGCAACATTCTTGAGTCTCATGAACAGGATCATCCAGCCAAACCTCGATAGATTTTTCATTTTTTTTCATTAATGACATACTGATTTACTCGACTACTGTGGAGAAGCATGCCTACCACTTGCGGGTGGTACTGGAAACACTCTGAGAGCACCAGATTTATGGTAATCACTCGAAGTGTCTTTTCTGGATTCGAGAGGTCCACTCCTTGGGGAACGTTCTCTCTGAGTCAGGAGTTGCAGTTGATCCTGTGAAGATCGAGATAGTTCTTGCTTGGGAGCCACCCAGGAGTGTGACTGAGGTGTAGAGTTTTCTAGGTCTGGCTGGGTACTATCGGAGATTTGTTCCAGGCTTCTCAAGAGTTGCAGCACCACATTCAGGTTTGATGAAGTAGGGGAAACCCTTCGTGTGGTCTGATAGAAGTCAGCAGAGCTTCCAAGAGCTGAGATAGAGATTGACCAGTGCACCCATATTAAGGATACTAGAGGAGGGCGTAGGGTACGTAGTTTACTCCGATGCATCAAGGACCGGACTCGGGTGTGTCCTGATGCAGGAGGGAGCAGTGATCGCTTATGGTTCACGATAGTTGAGGCAGCCTGAGAAAAACTATGCTACCCATGACCTGGAGTTAGCAGCAGTGTTCTTCGTCTTGAATATGTGGCGGCACTATCTTATGGGCGAGTGCTTTATAGTCTACTCAGACCACCAGAATCTCAGGTACATCTTCTCGTAGAAGGAAGTGAACCTGAGATAGCGGAGATGGCTCGACGTCCTCCAGGACTATGAATTTGAGATATTCTATACTCCTGGGAAGGGGAACGTAGTAGCTTATGCTCTCAGAAAGATATCAGCCATTCAGCTACTTGGAGAGGCGATAAAGAAACTAGCAGCATTGCAGATATCCTTTGTGGAAAGAGATGGAGCAGCCTTTCTACATTCACTCACAGTCACCCCTCCACTACTTCAGTGTGATAGAGAGGCACAACGTGGGGATGTTGATTGTGAGAAGCGACATGCACAGATATCAATAGGACAGGAACCTGATGGATTTTCTATAGTAGGATAGCACCTCATCCTCTTCAAAAGACGTACCATGGTACCATCTGCATTATAGGAGGAGGTGTTGAGGGTGTTTCACAATTCACCTTTGGCGGTACATCTAAGAGTAGTGAAGACTTACCAAGATCTTAGACGACAGTACTAGTGTTCGGGTATGAAGAAGGTTGTGGTAGAGTTCGTTTCACGATGCTTCACTTGCTAGTAGGTGAAGGCAGAGCACCAGGTAACAGCAGGCTTGGTACAACCCTTAGAGGTCCCAGAGTGGAAGTGGGATGAGATATACATGGATTTCATGATGGGGATCCCTCATACATCCAGAGGACACGACTCCATCTGGGTGATTTTCACCCAACTCACCATGTTGGACCACTTCCTACCTATTAGAGAGAAGGCCACAGTGGAGAGCATGGGATGCCTCTATATTCAGTAGATCATACAGCTTCATGGTGAGCCATCATCTATCATCTCTGATCAAGATGATTGCTTTAATTCCCGGCATTGGAAGGGGTTTCATGAGGCTATTGGGATGCAGCTTCACCAGAGCACTATCTTCCACCCGCATACAGATGGCCAGACAGAGAGGACCATTCAGACACTCAAGGACATGCTCTGTGCATGTGTCCTTGACTTTCCTCATAGCTGGGAGGATCACCTACCCTTGGTGGAGTTTACGTACAACAAAAGATACCACTCCACCATCAGGATGGAACCATATGAGGCATTGTACGACCGGTCATGCAGAGCACCTCTTTACTCGACTGACCCTAGGGAGTCAGCACTCGTAGGACCAGAGATGGTCCATGCTATGATAGAGAAGATGCAGATTAGCCAGAATCATATGAGGACTGCACAGAGCAGACAGAAGTCCTATGCTGACAGGAGGCGGAGACCACTATAGTTTGAGGATGGAGACCAAGTTTTTTTTTCGGGTCTCACCTCGACGTAGATTACAATGATTTGGCAGGGGCAGCATGTTATCTCCATGCTTCATCAGACCATTCTAGGTTCTCAGTAGGGTAGGCGAGGTGGATTATCACCTGGCCCTTCCACCTTAGTTACACTGGGTGCACGATATCTTCCACGTATCCCAGCTGAGGAGATACGTGCACGACCCGACGCATATCATTATCACGGGGAGCTGGACATCGATGACTGAGCTACATTCACGGAGGTCCCGGTGGAAATCGAGGATCGACATGATCCAGTCCTACCTGGTCATTTGATTCTTCGTGTGCAAAGATGTTGGCAGCATGGGAACCACGAGGAGAGAACATGGGAGAGGGAGGCTCAGATGAGACCACAATACCCTCATTTGTTTCCTTAGTTTATGATGTAGCTTCACGAGGACATAAAGCCCTGGGGTGGGAGTAATGTAATGACCCAGAAATTTCAAGGAACAATTTTTCATAAATACTTTGGAATTTTATGAGTCTGTGTCTTCTGATGAAACTTGATTCCGAGGCCCGTTGTGCTCGGAATCAATTTTCGAAGTTTAGCTCAGGTACGTTCAGCAAACGAATGAGTGAGTTATTCTATCTTTTGATCAAGTGATCGGAATTGATATTTGAGGGCACTGATTAACTCGCATCGCCGATATTTGATTAATAGGACTTTTACCATAGGTGTGTTTGCATGAGAGAAGGAGTTAAATTTTCGGGTTAAATAAAAAGTAAATAAAATTGTGTAAAATTTTATTTTTTTATCCATGGATGTTAAACTCTCTCATGGGGAGTTGTTGGTGGGGCCCAAAACCACCCAACATCCCATGTGTGGTTATGTGGGAGTTGGGGCCCACACGAGTCCCACCCTTTTTACATTCGATAACTCCCTAAACCCTATAAACTCCCATGAAAATTACATGGAAACTCCCCATTATTTTTTTGTAACATTTAAATGTGTAACTATTCCTCTTCCCTCTCTCCCTCTTTCAAAACTGCCAACCTAAAACTTAATTGACTAGACAACTCGGGGATTAATTAATTAAGTGAATTAGGATTTGAATTTTGTAAATTTAAATGCATGCCATGATTTAATAAAATAAGAGGAAGCATTATTTTATTTTGGGGTTAGAAATGTTATGTGAGGAGAATTGGGAGAACTTTAGTTTTTTTTTGAAGAACTACATCCTCAATGAAGAACGTCATCTCTTCGATGAAGAACACCGTCACCACAAAGAGAGACGACGTTCCTTTCCTTTTTCTCTCCACAAAAAGTGTGGAGATGTCGTTCCCTCCTTGGACGCACACGACACTATCTTTCGTGATGCCCGATGAACGACATCGATTATAGAGGTAGGGGTTAAGTTCAATTTTAATGGATTAAAATTGTGATTTTGTTTGTAATTTAGCATCTTGTTTACCTCATCCATTTGCTATTACTTTACACAGAGGGAACATGCTGAATGAACACGGCCCGAAGACCCTCCGTTGATCTGGTTTAATTTTTTTGGAATTGGCTAGAAAAGGCGGAGGAGGAAACGCCGTCGTGGAATGCCATGATGTGAAAAAGGAGGCTGACACCATCGTGCCGATTCTGCGGGAAGAACTGCGGCCCGATACACTGGAAGCTTTGGTGGATGATCCGGACAGCCGACGGCTGGCCGAGTGGAGCTAGACCGCGGAGCCAAGAGGGCACTGCACTGGAGAAAGGTGGTCCACCCATGCAGCCCGCGTGCATGGAAGATCGGGAAGTCTAGCCCGCTAGTTTGGGAAAGGGCGGCGCCACCTGGCGCCGCTGGTGTGGAAAAACGGGGGGGGGGGGCTTGACCCCTGAAGCCTGCTAGGCTTTGGCCAAGCCGGCCATGCTGCGCGTCTATCCAGGCCGGGCCGGGCCGCACCCCGCCGGGCCGGGCCGGGCCGCGCTCCTCTGGGCCGAGCCATGCCTCTTTGGGCCAGACCGTGCCACTTCGGTCTGGCCCGCATCCCTTCAGGACATGTTATGTTTTACTTCGGACCGGTCCAACACCCCTGTTGGGTCAGACCCATCAAATTGGGTCATCCCGACCCGTCGTCCCACTATGCTAAACTGGTTGTGCCCGTTATTCACTTAAACTTGAATAACCTAAGGACATCACGTCTGATCGACCCTCCGACTGCGGAAATGGGACTATTTCTACAATACGGTCCTTTTGCGATACTTTGAGTGAGGATTGGATAGTTTGGATATTGGCCAGGTTAGAAATGAGCATATTTCTAACCGGGCCCGTGGGATGGAAAAGCCTATATCCCTCAGACCGGGTGTCCGATTGACGCACCGTCTGTCGCATTGAGTTCGTTTTGGAGAGATGAAACATTAGGATACATAAGCTATGGACTTTGTGACAGTAGATGTAAAGACACCCTTGGATCGAGGAGTGGACCCTCCCGGAATCGAGCGTGCTGTGTGCGGGAAACCTAGAGCTGGCATTGACTGCGATGACGATGACGACCCTACTTGGATCCTACATGGGTTCGACAACGAGGACAACTGTACTTGGATCCTCCGTGGTTTCGGCAGTAATGACGACTGTACTTGGATCCTATGTGGGTTCGGTAGGGGAGATAATTTAGAGGCTAAATCTATCATCTCCACCCCTCTTCGTGAGTAGTATACCTGTGTGAGCTGAGTCTTGACTTTCAATAATTATCATCGATGTGATTGAATTTTTTTCCTGTGTGGACTAGTTTGTGCTTTCCTGTATGGATAGGTTTGTGATTGGGCTCGCGAGTTGGAGCCAAAATGGAATTGATGACTTAGGTATATGTATGGTCATATACCTATGTATACATGGTTGATACTTTGTGTTTGTATCTTTCCTTTGTGCTTTATCCTTTGTGGATTCCAGGAGACCTTAGGTGGTCTTGGGGTCCCTGCTGAGTATCGTATACTCACCCCTGCACAGGCTATAATCGCACTACATTGTGTTGGATGCAGACGATAGACAGCACTGATTGAGGAGTCTTGTGGAGCGGGACGGTACCTGGAGGTGGACCACTTGGCGGGACGTACATGGAACAGAGGACCGGACCTGAGGAGCTGAGGATACCATTTGTACCACACTTCAGGTGGAATATTCGAAGGATGGTTCAGTAGTTTCTGGTTTATTTCTCTTTACATGTTCTTTATTTACTGTTGTTCTGTACATTCAGTTGTGTTTGTATTCTGGCCCATTTACATTCCATCACTCACTTTTGTACTCATTTTACTTAGTGTATACTTCAGTTTGCGTACTCCGTTGTGTTTCTTTTCTTATATAAATACAATGCCTTCCCTTTTATCAGGATTTACGCCTTTGGTTCTAGTTGGAAGCCCGTAGCCTATGGAATGTGGGCTTGGGGTAGTCACGGCCTGGGCCCTAAGGACGGGTCGTGACACAACATTATACCCATATAGGTTTAGTGTCTTTGGAAATTAGGAAACAAAAAAAAAAGATGCTGAAATGATCTATATCATCTCATTCTTTTTACATCATAACAAAAACACTTTTTGAAATATCATAATTAATAAATTACATCATATCATTGGAAAATAATCATTAGAAAAGTTTGAAGTTAGATTCTACGTAAGGGTGATAAGGGATGATATCATAATCATAAGGGAAAAATTACATTAACATTAATTTTGAAAAATTTATAATTAATATCAAGGATCATGTTATTGAGTCATGAAATAAATCATAATGTTCATAAGACATGAGATATAAACGAATAAAGAACATAATTCTTGGTTTTATAACATAAGTCATGAAATTTTGGTTTGTATAATATTCATAGAAAATAATTTTCATATTTTTCAATGATCACATCCATGATTATAATAGTAGACAAATTCTATTACGTAACTTAGTCCACTCCTAATTCATGCTCTATATTACTAAACAATGTTCACTTCTTGGTTATTTGCCTTCTATCCCATGTGATATAACTATTTACCCAATGCATAAAAGGGAGATAGAGGTCCCAAAAATCACTTAATGAAAACCATAAATTTGTTTCTAAATGAACATAAATTATTCATCATGTCACATCCCCATAAAATATATTTGATTTATAAAAATTTAATTATAATATTACCTAAGGAAAATAAAAGTGGTTCATAAATATAAATCCATCATAGTAATAAACCAATACTAGAATTTATATGGAAAAAATCAATGAATCAAAACCACTTTAAAGAACATGTATCATCAAATAATATTATATGAGATGGAAAATTGGTTAGAATGTTAAATAGAAATAATTCTTGTGGAATAAACTTCTTTCTATTTATAAAGTATTTATTTGTTTTAAAATTGCCCTTAATTATAATGGAAAATATTTTTTTACAACTAATTTTTTAAAAATTAAATGTATTAATCAATTAATAAAGGTGTCATTAAGTTAGAAAAATCAATTCAAGCCATTAAGTTAAAAAATATTGATTTTACATATTTTTTAAAAAAATTCACAAAGAACCTTATTTGAAAAACTGAAAACAAATTCCTTTAAACCCATTTAGTAAAAATTAACACATGGGAAAAATCAAATTTAATCAATTGTATAAGATTATTAAAAATATTTTTGAGGGAATTTTTTTGGATACTTGGACATGGATGAGAAATAATCCACACCATATACTTATGTATAAACAATATTGAATAATAATGAGTTTGGGAAATTAACACTTACCATATTGTAATTAGTAGAATCGTATTCCCCATAAAGGAAAAAATTTATATGGATATTAAAATTCCATAATATTTATGTTATGAATATAAAAACTAATTTATAGTCAGTATATTCACCTCAGATAATAGAAACTACTATATATGGTATGTGTTCCTCAAAAATAAATGTAAGAAAAAAATCATCTACATCAGGTCTAGAATTTCATTGATCACATTTATGACACTTTTATAATAAATATAAATTTATTATAAATTTCGTAATATCCATATATATATACTATCATGTATTTTTTATATAATCTTATGTCTCATTTTTTATTTATTTTTAGTTAATATACATATTTTGGGTTATAATATCTTCATTTTTCACAATTTTTTTTAGTTTGGTACTCCTGATCCCTATACTATTTATCATGGTCCAAAAATTTCCATAATTTTAATAATTTATTAAAAAACACATATATTCATTATAATCATATTTATAATCATTCATAGAAACTAGAGAATAAAAAGTGAATAAAATAGTTCATGGACCTGGAAAGTCGTATGTATACATTAACATGGTTTTATTTTTGATATAATAGAATGAATTATAGGTAAATAAAAAATACAAATTTAAATAATGTTTTTTATTTTATATATATATTATATGTTCATAAAAATCACCCATTGTACCATCCATGTGAAATATAATTTAATAAAGAATCACATCGTATTGTGGAGATTTTTGTTCGTATGTACGCTTTAGTAACATTATCAATTATCAAAATATTGAATGATGATAATGTAGAAAAAAATTTATTATTTAAAAATAATATTTATTTCATATATATCATATATAATCAATAAAACCATAATAATTCTCAAAAATAAATATTGTTTATGAAATATTAATTACATCGTCTTGTGGAGACGGTAAGCCGAATGCAGGCTTGAGCGATAATTTCACTAACTATTTGGTGGGAAAGGGGGTGTATAATGATGTTTTCTTAATAATGATAATTTTTTTTAATATTTAGGATAATTATGTTTTTATTTTTTGATAAACATATTATATTAAATCGATGTACGAAAGGGTAAAAAAATAATGAATTATAGTGATTAACTCTTCTTTGAAATGTCTCTTTTAGATCATCACTAAATGGTTATTAGGTTGGTATTTTGAGAAGAAAAAAACCAATATATTTTTTATTAGAAATTGAATATGGAAATGTTGTAGTTTTTGGTGGAGTTAGAATTCTAATTTTTATGTGTATAAGAGAGGGGGATGTGTCCTTTTACAAATGAGGGGAGGTGATATTTTTTAATTTATCAATAGAATAAATTACAATAAATTATTTTTCAATTAAAATTCCACAAAATGATCACATATTCCACTATATGATAAGATATGGTATTAATATACTTAAAAAATATAATCTGCACATGTTTTTTTATTTCTTTGACACTAATCATTTTAATTAACAGGTAGATAAAAAATTTTAATTTTTACAATATTATCAATTTTTTCAATATTAAAAGGATGAAATTTTTACTTTTATGGCGTGAATTTTACTATAAAAGAACAACTTAATAAATTTTTGACCATATCATAATAAAATATTATTTTTAACGTTTTTTATTATTTATAAATAATAATATTTTTATTTTTCTATAAAATGTCTTGTACAACTATTTTAACTTCTTTATTATATTAATTTGTAAAAATACACAAAAATGAGTTGAATTAAAAAATTTAATAAATCCCAAAAAGTCAATGTTGGATATATAACTTCTTTTTGACATAAATTATATCAATTTTAATTTAATTTAATATTTTTAATAACCTTTATTTCATATTTCCTTTAATGAAACAATTACCACATTAGTGGTCTATTAGAATTTATGTATTTATTAAAATTCAAAAAAAAATTAAATAAACTACCATGATATATATAAATATATTATATTTATGAATAATATTTTCAACTGAATATATTATATGTAAATCTCAATATTAAAAACATTAAACTATTTCATACATGAATGTTAAAACATTGAAAATTCAACAAATTACATACTATAAACATCATAATATAGTCCAAGTGGCCCCCAAAAGTGATAAATAAATTTACATCCAAGAAATTAGTTCATTAAGTTAAAAAAGGAAGGTTATATTCTTTCATAACTGATGTTGTTCCCCACATGGACACCTAATAAATATTTAATACAAAGAATGTGACATTTAATTATATAATTTTATTTAAATAATATATAAGTATTTTAAAATTAAGAGTGTCCCTTGAAAACACAATTTCATTAATTATTTCTCAATATTTGAATTATGTTCATCAAATAATATTTGGGAAAGTGATAGGTTCATATTATAATCATGATCATTTTATTTTTTATCTAAATTACTTAATATACATTTTTTCATGGAAATATAATTTTCCAATGATAATATTCATACTGATAAATTAAAAATGGAAATTTATAATAAATCATGAACATAAAAATAAAAAACTGGTATAGATTTTGTCAAATTAAAAAAAATAGATGTTTGCTAATTGAATTTAATAAAAATCTGAAAAAAATAAAAAAAATTGAAAAATAAATCCATTTATAAAAAGATAACGTTATTAAAATAAATTCATATATTATATAATTTTTAGAAATAAATATTAAAATATATTAATCAAAATGTACTAATTACATGTTAAAATTGATCTAAAAAAATTTCACCGGTTAAAAATATTAATATAAAATACAGTTTTGAATAACTATTAGTATATTCATTTCTCATTGAAAAACATTAATTTTATCCTAAAATTAAGAAAAACCCCATTTTAGGAAAATATTAACATTAACATTACTAAAATGATTTTCATTTTTTCAAATATATTTTTATGAACTTCTAGAAATTAATATTCAGTCATTAAATATTAAAAACACACTTTTTAAGTTCAATTATTTTGAATGACTAATGTGACGTTACCAAAAACTGTGTGATCATTTTCTATGAATATACCAAGAAATTTATATTATTCTGGAAAATCATATTTTTTTCAAAAATTAGTTCTGAGTATTTATTCCTCCTAATTTAATGGAAATGGTATAACACTCATATAATATTTCTTGGTTCACATGAGATAAAAAAAATATTTAAAGAGGAATATGTGATAAAAATATCTAGGTGTTACATAAGTTGTTCTTAAAACAAATTGAACATGCACAGTTAATATAAATGCATTTCAATACATTACACTAAGAAATAATTTTCCTTTGGAATTATAAGTATGAAATACCATGAAAATATCATTTACAGGTAGTTTTGAAGACAATCATTAAATGCTTCATTTTTTAATAGTGATATGACAAAACTGGTGTTATTTAGTAAGTATTTATTTGAAACCAGTTCCATTTTTATTAGTGAATAAAATCATATCAAAATATATTATTTTATGTTAAATTTATGTGATGGTTTTTAAAAAATCACAATATAATTCATAATAATTAACAATGAATATTAGTTGGTAATCGAAATTGAATATAATTATTAATAATTATTATTTTTAATTTTTAATTATTTATTATTGATAATTTCATATTTAAATTAATTATTAATTATTAACGATCTATAATTATTAATTATTTAAAATTTTGAGAAATATAATAAATTATTAATGATTAATAATTACTTATTACTAATTATTTATAATAATTAATCTTAACATAATTATTAATTATTATATATTAATAATTAATAATTAATTACTCATAATCAAATATAAATTTTTATTTAAAAATAATAAATAATAAATAATAAATTTTTATTTATTTTTTATTAATTATTAACTATTAATTATTAAAACACAATTAGATTTTGTAAATTAATTAATTTTGATAATTATTTATAAATTATTATTTCATTATAATTTATAATTATTTGTTATTTTCAATTTTAATTAAATTTCAGTTTTTTAATTCTAATTAAGTTTTATATATTTTCTCGTATCATTATATTTGTAATCAATAATTTATATTTATTAATAAATTTACTATAAAAAATACAGAAATATTGAATATATCAATTAGTTTTAAATTAGTATATTATAATATTTAAAAAAAATTAGAAAATATTAATTGATCATGATGTTTTTATTTTAAGAATAATTTTTTTATTGCAATATATTTTTAAAAGTGGATTACAAATATTTATTGAAATATTTTTGCATGTAAATTAATTTCATGGAGTGGAAACTATATGGCGAGTTATGGGAGAATATGTGAGAGTAGTGTTTTTATAATTATCCACATTTTATTGTGTATTATTTTTAATTATTATATAAATTAATTTCGAGATCAGGAACAAATATTGTATGTGATACCGAGGCTCAGTGTGCCCGAAACAGTTTCATGAAAATAATTAAGCACACACATTCAATTTTCTTGAAAAAGTTGAATAACATATATATGGATACACTAATTAAAAACATTAGGGCACTGTTGAGTTTGTTCCA
This sequence comes from Viscum album, assembly GCA_963277665.1. Taxonomy (NCBI): domain Eukaryota; kingdom Viridiplantae; phylum Streptophyta; class Magnoliopsida; order Santalales; family Viscaceae; genus Viscum; species Viscum album. The sequence continues at coordinate 492,607,023 of OY728122.1, forward strand.
GTGGGGTTACACTAGGTTCGACCAAACATTGGTCGGCTCGGGTCATATGTAAAAAAAAGACACCATAGATATATCTTTAAATAAAATAAATAAATAAGACTATTTTATTTTTTATATCATAATAACTCATGAAGAGTGTTGTAGATTTCAAATCTGAGACAACTGTTAAGTTTTTAATATTGGTTTTATCTAGGAACAACATAACATTAGTTGGCACATATCTTCTATGAAAAAACATGAAAAATATGTGATCATCATTAAATAATTTAGATAAAAAATATTTGTTGAAAATTCGATTTACATTAAAAATATACTTATGCAGGAATCCTAGTCTTAGCCATATTACCCTGGAAACACCGTATAATCTCAAGAAACAAATTCGGAGAAACCTATGAAGAAAATGATGATGGAAGCACATATCGATGATCGAAGAACACCTTTCTTGATGGATTTCATCAGTGATAATGATGCAAAGTCCAATATTTTCAATGAGCATTCCAAATCTATGGTAGGATGTGTTATTTTATATTTCCTTCACTATTGTTAAATTCAAAAATGAATGCGGACCGACCAACAAATTGGTCTCTCCCTATTTCAATTGTTACATTACTGGATGAGATTTGTTTCTATAGGATTTATTGGGATTTTTATCTGTTTGAATTTGTAGACTAATACAATTTTCATTATAATGGAAACTAACCAAATTCTACACGAACATTTAATGAGGTTTATTCCTCTTCTTTGATTTATTCATTTATCTCCATGTTAATCATTTATCGTGGGAATTCGTTACATGGACCAAGACTCAACATATCCCTATAAATTAATCATTGCACACCCGATTCATGTCATAATGGTATGATATCATAGATCAGGGATCGAAAAAACATGAATGATGTGTGAAGATAAGCATATAGTTTTTCAGATGAGAGTGGATCCCCAAATATGTGTTCATCGATGTTAACTGACAAAACAATGAATGACCATTTTAATCTATTGAGTGAATTTTCCAGATGAGGAAACACATTTTTTTCATGATGGAGTGACCGAACGATGCATGATCTTCGGTTTCCAGCAATGTATGGTCATAATGGTGGCCTATGAAACAGAGGGGACCACTAGAGAAGGAACAAGGGATTCTTGAAAATCCATCTCTAAATGACATGTAATCTAAGAATACACAACATGTGGGGACCCTTAGTAGCATCTTGGGTTTTGGGGATAATATAAGTATCACACATAGTGTGGGACTTGATAAATGTTGTGTGGTGTCTCCGAGATAACTCGGTGTGTAAATTGGAAGTACACAGACATGGGGAGGAGTAACAGGTTGCCCAGACTACGTGTACTACTCAATACAACCTGGCCTGGACCAAGTAAACGGACTACCCGTGTACTGGTACACTGGCAGAGACACATGGGTAGACATTTTTTTGGAAAACATCTAGATTACCCAGGTGGACCCCATATGGAAGGACATGATATGTAACTCCTTATACCCATCATTTACCCATCTTCCTCATGAAATAGTTTCAATGACACCTGATGTTGTACATGTGAATTACCAAGCGTTAGGGTACACAACATGTGACCCAGCTACATTTCATGGACCCCTTTTCTACAGAGCATGAATGTTTGGTCAACTATACCACAGAAAAGTTTCGTTAGGTTTCATTCCTTTTATCGCTTCCCAAATGGTTATTAGGTATTTTTTTACTCTTATGATTATGATTCATTCTACTAGAAATCCTAGATAGTGTCTTTGTAATTCCCTAATGTGGACCAGGGTGGGTTCCTCTATTCATCTTCATGCCCTAGGTTGAGTCCTAGGTATTGAAATGACAAATCCTACTGTACGTTAGTCCAATACATAGAGGGTTAATCATTATGGAGTTGTTAGTATCGCCCCATGGCCCAGGATATGGTGTTCTTCTATTGTATCAATCCTCTCTCTTATGATCTATCAGTGTATCTCTCTCATGATGGTTTCAGACCCACTATACTTCTCTTATAGACATCATGAGGGTTATAACACTCATAAGAGTGTTCTCCAAAATGAGTGGTTCATGGAATCATCAAACTGAATCACTATGGTTGGTATATTGTAGTTGTGACATACCTCTAGACCGCATGTCATAGATTATGAATATATGGATACTATTATTATAATTTATATAGAAAAATAATTTTGTAGATATATTTGTATTTTCCTTTTTGAGTTTCATTGTGGTTTTTGGATGTCCTACTAAGTATTGTTATACTCTCCCCTACATGGGGATTGAACGTACATTTCATGTCTTAGGCTGATGAGTTACCTTTAGAACGATTCCTAGGTAGACTAGGACTAGATATAGCATTGTGATATCAGGAAGGCTAAGACGTTCCCATGGCTATAATTAGTATTCCTAGTACCTTTGTTTACAGGTTGGACTTGTGATTACAGACTTCTTTTTGAGGGATTGTATTTGGACTCGTTTCACTTTACCTTACTTTCCTATAATACAATTTTGGTTGGATATATTGTTTTTCAAACATTGTTTTCTAAATTTTTTTTTACATTTAATTATTTTATGAGAATATATATGTTTTCAAGCATGCATATACATAGGTAATTCATCCCATATTATTGATATTCCTAACTGGTTCTAGTCACCAGCCCTTGGCCTATTGGAGGTAGTATTTGGGAGTCACAGGACATGCCCCACTCGAAAGGATCATGAAAAAATTGTGTCATAAGGGTTGGTTCTAATTATGGGCATGATGTCTATATGATTGGCTTAGGTATATAGTGTCAAGTGTTTCAATTTCAGATTTCATTCCAAGGACTCTAGTATTGGTGTGAAGGCTGGAATACCAATACACCATGACTCTGATAACCACTTTTTTAGCTCTGTAAAAGAGAACATTGGTTGTAGGTAAAATAATGGTACATTCATCATATTGGATGACCCCCATAGTGATTCAGTGGAATGATCAGATGGATGACCCCCATAGTGAAATCATATTTATATAGGGGAAAGTTCCAAATATTTTACCTCCAGTTGGGGTTTTATCCATACCTCTACATACAGAACAAGACTTCTTACCCAGAATACCGACAAATGAGGAGCGCAAGCTGAGGACGCTACATGTGTTTTAGTAGTAGAGAACCCTAATGTTCCAATGAAGCCCAAAACACAAGAATTTGAGGACCATAATCAGTTGTTGACCAACTTTTTTTATCTATTAATGATAAAAATATATAAGATATTGGTCAAGGCAGTTGGACTTATTTATGGATCAACCAAAATATGGTGGATTTTAGTTTACTTATCTTAAACTATGGCCTCTCATTCTTGGTCAGAGTTTGAGAGTCTCTTTAAAGAGAAGTTCCAACCCTAAAATCTAAGGGTTATTCATATCTAAGAGCCTCTATAAATCCTAATGGATGACATGTCGGTATATGAGTACTCATATAGTCATGACAACCACTCTAGATACACGATGGATATGATGTACAATAAACACGACTGGTCTCAAACCTTTGATCAAGGCCTGCGTAGAGACATCCGAGCCATAATTTCCCATCTAGGCATTCTTACATATATTGGGATAAAAGAATGATCCTTGGTGGTTAAGGGGTCCATGTCTATTTAGATACAACTGATGGAGGTCAATACTGAGTAAACATGAGTAGAGACCGCAACAGTAGGTTGTCAACTGAGGTCTAAGAGACCTGGACGTATGAGATTCTTCAATAGGAGGCCCTAAGAGAGAGGACATATAGTTAAGTTCTAATATTATGGGTCTAGTAATTGTTGTGAAAGGCAGTGTAATTCATTTGATGGTAGGGGATGTCTCACTCGATATTGCCCAACCATTCATACTGCGGACAGAAGATAGGGGATGGACCACCGAGGCATAGACAATGATTGGAAAAGTTATATCCATATAGTAGAGGATGTGGAAGAGGATTTGGTAGGGCATTAGGAGGTTTTAAACGTTTCTAAAAGTTACAACAACCACCCCTTGGTGGTTCATTCCAGGATCTAGGAGCTGGAGGGTAGGGGTGGGGATAGCTGCATACAGTCAATGCATATGACCTATGGTATTTTTGAATGATTTGAGGTATGATCTATGTATTTTCTAATTTAACTTCCATTCAGATAGAAATTTATGCTAGTTATTCCATTTTCACCACATATATTTTCAAGACCTATAGATTCTAGTTGAACAATTAACTTGACTGTTATGCTTGGAGACAACTACTAGAGAAGATTCAATGATCACTTATCTATGTCGATAGTGTGACCTAACCCTTAGAGGCAAGAGATTCAGTTGCAACAACTCGGTGGTAGTGATGAGGACTTATGACATAATTCTTGTTATGGATTTTTATCCATAGTCCATTTCCAGATTGACTATTTTAGGTGAAGGGTGAAATGTATCTATACTAACGGAATGACATTTTCCTATGTCCGTGAAATGGAAACCCTGAAAGAACATGATTGACTTCTGAATATGAGGGTGCATCCAATTTCCCATCAACTTCCTAGCTTTAACCTTATTTTTTTGATGTTATTAGTTTCATGTTCCCAACTATAGTGGTGGAGTATGAGAAGGCCTTCCTACATTATGTTCTAGGATTACCTCCCCATCAATATATATAATTCTACATTGATCTATATCCCATGATATCTCTGATATCAACACCAACATATCAGATATCTCCCACCAAGAATCATAAGGTATGTTTTAAATTAGGATTATAATTGACGAACAATATGAAACCCATTGTTTCACCCTAGAAATACCCAATTTTGTGCCAAAATTAGACAAGATCTTGTGGTTTTGTGTGGATTACCGGCACATGAACAAGGTGAATGTGAAGAACATGTGTCCACAACCAAGGACTGATGAACTCTTTGATTGGTTGATAGTGTCATGATGGTTCTAGAAGATTGACCTCAGGTCAGGGATTTCATGAGTTGAGACAAAGTTTGACATGCCCTGAAATCATGGATTTTCTAGAGGAAGTTGTTATATACATAGTACTATAAAATGCCTCAGGAACTGTTCTTGGTTGTGTCCAGAGTATCAGGAATGTGGTGATTTCTAATTTTTCACATATGTTGAGGACACACATGTATAACTACACAACCAATGATTTTGAGTTATCTATGGTAGTCTTCATATCATAGATATGGTGACACTACTAAATGGGTGTGTTATTTATCATCTACTCGGTTCACAAGAGTCTCAAATATATATATTTTCAGAGGGATATAAAAATCAGACAGAGAAGATGGCTAGAGATTATACAAAACAATGACTTTGATATTTTCTATATACATAGAAAGGGAAATGTGGTGGTAGATTCTATGAGTATGTGTTCTAGTTCATAATTTTTAAAAGGGGAATTAGAGAAGTAAGCCTGATTACTGTTATATGTTGTGGATAGAGAAGGAGAAGCTAACCTTTATTCGATGACTATTAACCCTTCACTCATATAGAAACCTGGGGAGGAACATTATGGGAACACAAACTATGAGACTCTATATGATTTGATATCCATAAGTCATGCTCCTGATGGATATTTGAAAGCTGTGGAGCACATCAAACTTTTCAGAGGATACAAGAGTTGTAATAGTGGAATTACAGGGGAATGTTATGGGGAGTCTCAAACATCACATTTTGAGGTACACACAAGTGTGGCTAAAAAGTAATAGGACCTACTACATTAGTTTGTTGGACACGGATGAATATGAAAGTGGCATTGTTTTTTTACCAGTTTTTTACATTTCAGCATGTAAAGGTTGAGCAACGTGTTTCAGTTGGCTTATCTCAACCCCTTGATATGTAATAATAGAAGTGGGATTCGATATAGATTAAATTAATTATAGTTTTAAAATGTATGTCTAGGGGACATGATATAATATAGGTGATGAATGACCGACTCACCATGTCATTCCACCTCCTAGATATTGGAGAGAAGCACTAAATAGATATATTAGGACACCTCTACATGAAAGAGATAGTTCGACTCCATTGAGATAGATAAATGATGGTTTTAGATAATTAATCTCATGGTACATACCAATGGTGGAAGCAATTATTAGAGGGATTTGAACCTGTTTATGCTCAAGCATAGTGTTTCACCCATAGACATATGACCAAATAGATATGACAAATCAAGTTACGGAGGAAATGTTTTGGGATTATTTGTTAGTATATGACCATATTTTGGAGGATCACTTAACACTGCTGGAGTTATCATGAAAAAAAGTACCATTACACCATTAATATAGAACCATTCAGAGCCTTGTATGGGTGACCCTTCAGGTCAACACATTACTGGAATGACCCTGGAGAGTTAACACTTATGGACCAATATTTAGTGAGGCCTACAATTGAGAATTTTCAGATTGTCCAGGAGTGGTTAATGACTAACCAGAGCTTCCAAATTCTCTTGCTGAGAGGAAATAGAGGCCTTTTGATTTTCAGTAAGGATATAATATATTCTTATATGTCTCACATCAAAGGTGATTACTAATATTTATCCAGGTCACCAAGTTATCTGTGAGATTTATAGGCTCTTTTTAGAAACTGCATAGAGTTGGAGAGGAGTAATAACGATAGATCTAGCCCCATATTTAGAATGGGTATATAACATTTTCCACTTGTTACATCCGAGGATGGTACGTGCAGGACACATCGCACATCATCGACTAGGGAGAGCTATACATTGAATATGGAGAGACAACTACTGATTACCTAGTAAGGATAGAGGATCAAAAAGAGATGTTCCTTTTATGGAAATATATTCATTTATTTGAGGACCTATGGTAGTACCAGAATTCCTATGAGATCACATTGGAGTGGGTGGATCATATAAGTTCTCAATACCCTCAACTTTTTTACTAGAATTTGTTTTCTCATTTTGGTGATGTAAAGACCCAAGGTGTGGATATTTTAATGTCATAAATTTTTATTGTATTATTTTTAAATATAGTATGTATTGATTTTGAGACCATGTACTAATATGGAATGCAATTTTAAAACCTGGTTTCCTAGGATCAATTACATTCATAGTATTAAAATCTTAATAGCACATAGGTGCAGTTTTCCTGAAAAATGTGGTATAACTCGTAATTTTTTCCTAGATAAAAAATATGAGGGAACGATTGAATTTATTGAAGTATATTTTTCCTAGAAGAAACCAAAATTTCATTGGAGCATGTCATCTGTAGAAACAGCCATCTAGGACATAACTATAAATAAAAAAATAGTTAAAAATAATTTATTTTTTAAATCATAATAACTCATGAAAAGTGACTCCAATTATAAAAATTATTAGATCGTTATGTTTTTAATATAGTGTTTTCCATAGGAATTACTTAACATTAGTTGGTGAAGGTATTTTATGGGAAACCATGAAATATATGTGATCAGCATTATATAATTTAAATAAAAATTAATAGGATTATGCAATGATTCCATTTAAAATAATTCTTATGAAGAAATCATTGGGATTGTTGGATAACCCTTGGAATACTAGAGAATCTCTAGGTAGATTATTATAGAACCCGCTCAATAAAATGGCCATGGGATCACAGATTGACGATTGACAAACATTGTTATTGACAGATCCCTCCAATGGCGGGGACGTAATGACCAAAATTGTTAGTGAGGGATCCAAATCAATGTTAGATACATTATTTTATACTTCCTTCACCATTCATTAATTTAAAAAATAACGCATACTAATTAATGAAGAAGTTGATATGTGGTTTGATCATATCCAAGCGGCATGGGATTCATTTATGTGGGATTGATTGGGAGTCTGGTATGCAATTATTTTCAGACTAGTTTGATTGTTGTTATAATGGAAATTAACAACAATTGACCTAGACATCCATCAAGGTCTATTCCCCTTGTTTGATTTGTGTTTTCCTCCCTCCATTCATTGTTCAAAATTGGAGTTTTTTTCTTGTATCACGACTTGACATCTCCCAATCAATCTTACAATGCCCACACAATTATTGGTGTAATGATATGATATTAATGATATGGTATTTACATGACATGATGGATTTGTGAAGGCAGAGAAATAATTATTTAGATGATGGTTTATCCAAGAATCCACATTATTTGATGTCATTTTGTGGAATGAATAATGAATATTTTTATCTATTGTGAATCCAGATTAGAATATGATAAACATTCATTTGGTGATGGTGTGACTGGTCATGGATGGATCATTAGTTTCTTGAAAATGCACGGCCAGAATGGTGGCTAGGGAAGTGAAGGAGATGACCAGGGGATGTTCCAGGTTTTCTAGAAAATATTTCACGTCATGACATGTAAATTTTATTACAAAACTTCTGGGGCCCCTGAGTGGCGAAAATCATTTTGGGCATGAAATGTATATCATCTGGTATGTGGCTCTTCATACACAAAGTGATGTCTCTCCATGATAACTCAACATGTACATGAGAAGAACATAGACTTATGGAAGAGTATATGAGTTGTCTTCCCGATGTGTTCACCCCCATACAACTTTTCCTAGAACAAGTACAAAGACTAACCATGTACTTGTATATAGGAAGAGATACAATGGTTGACATAGTGTACTACCACACGGTTAGAGTACATGGGTGGACTCTGAATGTTAGGACACAACATGTGGCTATTTATACACACTTTGTACCCATCTTCTACATGAAATAGTTTGAATGTCCTGATTCATTGTAAAGTGGTAGTACTTGGGGTCAAGGGACACATCATGTGACACTTACCCACACCATATACCCATTTTCAATATTGTTTTAATCTCTTGTCCACTATTACTTGGACATGTGTATTTAGGATTAGTTCCCTTTATCAATTTCCCAAAGGATGGAGGGTATCATTTCCAACTCATATGATTATGGTCTATTTATCCATACTTCCATGATAGAGTCATTGGAATCCCCCTAGAGGCCCAATGTGGGATCCTATATTCATTTTCATGCACTAGGTAGAGTCCATAGTATTGATGCGACCAATCCTATCAGACATCTCTCCACTACATATCTGGTTAATCTAGATGGATTTATTGGTATCAACGTATGTCCCCAAACATGGTCCTCATCTATTGTACCATATTAATATCATTAGATCTATCAACATAACTCTCTCATGATGGTTCTTGATGAACATTACATCTCAGACATATATCATTTGGTTTATTAGACTTAGAAGTATGTTCTCCAAAATGTGGGCTTCATGCAATCATCAAACTAAATCCCTTGTGTCGGTATATGGTAGTTGTGAAATACCTCCTAACTACATGCCATATATTGAGTATATCTGTATATTCTTGTTATATGTGTTTTAGATATATACTTCTGTAGAGTTGAATGTAATTTAGTTTTTGTATATAATTGTGGTTTCAGGGTTTAATAATTATTATTGTTATACTCTCCCATACACATGATTTTCATGAACATGTTGTCTTGTATGTAGAAAAGCAACTATTTGATGGAGTCCTCAATAGACCAGAACCATATAGAGAATTGTGAGATCAGCCAGGCCGAGGAGTTCCTACAGCTATAGAATGCAGTCCTAGTCTTATTTTTTATCGATTGGACATGTGTTTTTAGACCTCCATGGGTGGGATTGTATTTGTACCATTCTCAATTCACATAAATTTACTATCGTACACCTTTGGTTTGAATACAGTTCTATGAATTCTTTATTTTTTAGTGGTTTTATATTTCCGAATATTATGGGAATGTAGATGTGTGTTTTCATTCAAGTATATACTTAATACATTCCATGTTAGTGATATTACTACTCAATTATTTTCCCAATCCCTTATCTTATTGGAGGTGGGATTGGAGATCCATGATATTGGTCCTACTAGGATGGGTCATGACAGCTTAAATGAGTGAATTCATTGTAAATTTTATCTAAATTTGAAAAATAATAAAACAATATAGTCAAATGATATGTTTTTAAATATTATTACATGTAAATTATTTTGGTTTTGGTTTATTGTTAAGTGAACTATGTTTTAATTAGTTCCCACTCTACTAGATGTGAATTTTATAATAATAAATAATAATATATTTTAATGGAGTTAGTATATTTATAATATATAGAAAATGGATGGATAATGTCTATATAATAGTGAACTTTTTGGAAGTAGTGCTAATATGTATAAAAAATGTTAAAAAATATTTAACTAAGTAATAATATTAAATAAATAATATATATGTTTCAAATGAATAAAAAAATAAAATATTTATTTATATAAAGAATAATTTTTTATTATTTTATTTCCATAAATAACATTTCAAAAATGATGTTGATCAAGTAGTAGTTGAATAATATTTAGTGAAATTGTTACCTCTAAATTATATATAGCATTTTTAACACCACCTTGAAATGATTATAACCAAAAATGTGAACAATCTATTCAAAAAAAATGTTAGGAATCAATTGGTGGTTGTTTTATCAACCACAAAATATTAATATAATCTTACTAAATAGAACATTTATTATGATGATGGTTTTAAAATGAAATTTACTAAACATGCAGTATTTCATGAAAATCATACTGAAATGAAATCAATATGGTTGACACCATATGTAAATTTTTTTGACAAAAAACCTTAGGTATATTATTGAATTAAATAAATTTATCTAATATATATTTTATCTTTTGACAGCTCTCAATTAGTATATATCCTTATATTTCATAGTTTGTTAGAAAACATGACTTATTTTAATGAATCAAAACAAACGTGTATGTTATATTTGAAATTCAAAGGGAATGAAAAGATAACCATGACTCAATATTTCGGGTTTTGAACATTACACTTGGTACAGAATTGTATTACATGTTATTAATTCATATAAAAAACCAATCCATTGCCTCTAAATTATATTAAACAATCTTAAAATAAAATTAATCAAATAAGAATGAAAAAAAACTATCCTTGAAAAATATATGTAATTTCATACCTTAGAAATTAATTTAAATTTTCTAAAAAACATTGTAAAATCTGAAAAATCAAAAAATTCCAATGAAACTAATAAATTAAAAAATATTCCTCTTTGATCAAAATAATTTATATGAATAACCCCAATTAAATTTTTTCAGAGTCAATCTCCCACCAATACGTGAATATATAGCTCATTCAGGTCAAGAGAGTATAAATTCCCATTCAAAAAAATCAAAATCAATGAAGTTATCACAACCTTCTAAACCCAAAATCATTTCTTATGTCAACACCATACAAATGATAATAGAACTTCAAGTTTTGAATAAATATTTACAAAAACATTTCTATAAATAGATCAATATAAACACCCCCTCCCAAAAACATTACTCTATACACCTCCATTAAAACAATTTCTAAGATTTTATAATGTCTTATAATTAAATTAGAATGTTTTGGAAACACTATAATTTAGTATGATAAATATTGATACAAATATATCAAACATATACATTTCTATTCTAATTAACTTATAAATATCTAATGAGTAATGAATATTTTTTGAATCACATAAAAAATCCTACTATTGTAGTGTTTTTCACTACAGAACTAAAAAATAATCAGCAAAATAATCTTCATACATTAAATAACTTGAAATATATCCAATTTTAAGAAAATCAAGTCATGTCAACCACTTTTTATTAAAAAATAATTTTACTCCAATATATAAATATATAATTTGATTTTTTTCATAACGATATAACAAACTAGACTAAAATATATACTATTTATTTTAAAAACCTAACAAAAGAAATAATCATCCCATTTTCAAAATACCCATGAATTTGATAAAAAATAAAATTAAAAAAATAGAATTCCATTCATTTCAATTTATATATTACCAAATGAATACATAAATTATTTCCTTAATTCCTAGTTTATTGGTACATAAAATTAAGTTTATAATGTCATTATTGAACTATACGAGTAAAATGAAGATCTATTGATAGATTTGTTTACTTGGAAAAGTTACATGATAGTTGGGAATGTGACAATGTGGTTGTTTCATTTCCCATAATAATGATTTTTGAAGATTGTATGAAAATCTGAAAGATTATTAATTATAGTATCATAAATATTTATTGGGATATATTATTACTGTACTTCATTGTGGGAACATAATACTCTAGGTTCAAAAATAAAATAACTCTAATGATTAGAAAAAATTCTGTTAGTAGTTTTAATCCATGCCAATGGAGGCCATGCATGACGTGTGAGTGAATGGATTACAACATCATAGTGAGAGATATATAGTAAGTGGGTTAGGTTTAAATGAACCAATTCATAGTATGATGAATAATATACCATTAATATGATCGTGATTATTGATATTCCCGGTCAAATTATTATCTACATAAATTTTTGAGATATAAATATGAAGGATATACTATGAAATATTTTTAATAATTTTATATTTTTTGAATCCTTGGTGATAATATTCAACCATTTAGTGGTATTTTATGAACATATGATGGTTTATGTACATTGTAAGACATGAAATATTTGTAAAGCGATAATCATCAAAAAAAACATATAGTGTACATACTCTGAGAATGATTGAAATATGTTGTAGCACATGTTAGCTCTGATGTATATCGAGATATAATGATATAGATTATACATAATTCCTTTGCACATATTTTTTCGGAATTTATACATTATTTCTCAAAATATGTTGTGATACAAGTTGGTTGTGATGCATATGGATATATTCTGATAAAAGAATCATTTTATTATTGTGATTATTGTTATATATAATTCCTCTAATGATATTGTGAGTTATTATTGTCATTATTACTCTAATGAGTTTACAATTTATTTTTCTTTTGATTCCTCATATGATATCAGAATGGGGTTTGTGCATGATGCATCAAGATATATTTTCATTAAAAATAGATGTGATGCCTCCTGAAATATTTTAATTGTGTTGAGATATCATACCTACCAATACTATGTTATATGGGTATGACATGATGATTTTAATGATATTGGGATGAGGTTTGGATGTGATACGTTTAATGAAATTTATAATTTTTGTGTAACATGATGGCTCCTATGATGTTTTGATATTGATTAGATGTGATAATTCAACAGATATTTTTGTTTTTGGGTTCTTATGATTCATCTAAATATTATCAGGTAATCTATATGGGAGTAACACCACCTAAGAAATTTTTTTATTATTATATGTGGTTTTCAAGAGCCTTATATCTTGTATACATAATATTATGTGAGATATAAACATAAATATCCAATAATATCTATACAACGATCGTGATAATTAGTTTATCTAAAATAAAAGGTTCATAATACAATACGATGGATATATAACATTATATAATTGTGTAATTCTAAATAAGGAGCTACTAAGTCCATTTTATATCCTAACCGGTCATATTATAAGATGGGTAGCACATAAAGAAATTGGGGAGCTAAAAATTTATGTTATGGGATGAACATGTCAAGGTTACAAAACATGTTATTCAAATAAATAACATTATTTCATAAAATAGTATGATAATGAGAAATAAAAAAATAATAATAACAAAAAATAACATGGAATCATATGATTATAATATCATATAAAATATTTTAATATTATATAACATGACCTAAACTTGAGTCAAATATTACATTCTAGACAGCATCCAATGGTGGATAATTTTTCATAAAAGATTAGGCTTGACCCATACTTCTATACAAGATTCATCCTTGAAAAAATGCTATAACTGATACATTAGATTGTAATCTATTCTCTCTTATATACCATGGACATTATTATTCTTTCCAAAAAGGCTTTCAATATGAACGAATTATAAAAATTAGAATGGAATGAAGTGGGTTTCATTTGAGAAATAGACATACAGAATGTATTACCCAGTAAAAGGAATGGATAATAACCAATGTTTATATTGGGTGAAAATGTATATATAATTTAAAAATATTTATAACGTTAAATATTTTGATAATGTGAATAATGGATAAAATGGATATAACTCTAAGAAAATGGAGGTTTAGTGAGATCCCTTACATTGATCGTGACTTGTCCCATGAATTCATCAACTTCATAAAAATGGACCATATGATAAATATTTAATTTCATAATAAAAATTAATTTTTAACCATTATTTTATTTTTATTTTCATTTTACATTTAATTCCATAATAAATTTGGTTTGTGTTGGTTGTTTTGACGATATTTAGATCATATGTCTAAAATCATGTTGGTAGGTTGACAATAGTCGGAGGGAATATTATATCAAAATATCCAGAATAGAAATCATGAAATAATTATCATTTCTAAATATCTATTATTATTTTAAAACTATCAATTAATTATTCTTATTAAAAATGATTTATTTTATGATCGTGATGATGGTAGGACGTATGTACAAATGAGTAACATTTTCAATTTTTAATGATAATGAAGTAAATAATGTAGGTATTATATTATACTTATAGAATAAAAATTATATCCTAAATATAATATTTTATATTTAAATATATATATATACAATCCATGTGATTAGGTAATGAATAATGAATCACATTGCATCATTTATGTTAAAATCCATAGGTGTGCCTGAATGACGTTATCATGTTTTTCTGAATGTAAATGAATAAAGATATATGAAATATTTCTTATAAAAATTACAAATATTTCATGAGTATAATTTAAATTATTTAAATTAATACTAGTAAATGTTCATAAGATGTGATGATGGAAAATTTCTTACATCAGATTGTGAGGTAATAAACCTCCACACACAAAAATGATTATTTTGATTCAGATTTGATCGATGATGAGTTTGACGCATGGTGTTATATTAATATAATAAAATAATATTACAAAACACCCAATAATATTATTTTATTTTCATGTTTTGAAAATAGTATAGTTTGGAGGAAGAAGAAATAAAGAAAACTTATCGGTTATGTATGAAAATCCTTCTTCTGGAAAGAGAATTATAATTTCACACTATTATTAGACATGGGGGTTTATTAAAAATAAAATTACCATTGGAAATAAGGTATATAAGGAAGGTTTTTTAAAAAATATTCTACCCATTGATTCAAAAATATTATTTAAAATTTACCAAATTAAAACCCTATGTGTGTAGATAATTAATTTTAACTGAAGCATATGTATCACATAGAACATTGTTTTATCATAGACCATTGTAGTTATTTTTTAATATTATTTTATATTAAATATAAAAAAACATCATGATATTAATAAATATCAAAAAATATGATTAAAAATAATGTATCCATTTTAAAAAATGAATTCATATAAGTGGAATACACAAATTTAAGAATAAACTGTTAAAATGAGTTGAAAAATGGGCTTTGAAAAAAGGAATTTTAAAGGCATCAGATGATATAATATTTAACTACATCATTAGAAACAGTAATTACATTAATTCAAATTCACATAAATGGTTTTATTATATTCTATATTTAATTTTAATCATTCATTATAATGGATTATTTTATGTAATAAAAATGGGTAAAATTTATGTAGTTAAAAATATTTGTTTGAAAAACTCTTTTATATGCATCAAAATAATCTTATAAAAGAAATAAAAAAAATTATTATTGAAAAGAAATTAATTATATAATTTTAATTATAATTGATAATATGTATCTTTAATTTCAAATAAAAAATATCGGGCTATAACTTAATTTGTTATTTTAATGAAAATAAATGACACTATTTAAAAATTCGGTATTATTCATTATTCACTTAAACGTAAAATATTTCAGAAAAATCCCAAAATTTTACTCATAGTTCATATTAATATTTTTAATTAAAAAATTAATTACATTTTACACATAAATTTTCTAAAAATTTCAACTATTATTTATAATATACTTCCCACAAAAGGAAATAAATTTTATTTTTTAAGAAATCATATTTTTTTGTGATGATTATGTATATACTAAAATTTTAACAAATACTTACTATGAATTTACCATGAAATATATATTTATTTTTTCATTTATAATGATTTCATAAAATATTTATTCATATTCATATCCTCCAATTTACCTAATAGATTATTATAGATATATTTAAATAACCATGGGTTGTATGGGCTCTCTATTATAGGTCGTATACACTACCAAACAATGTTTGTTTATAATTGGTGCGTTACATTCTCTCACCCCTTATGGAAATTTTCCATCAATATTTTATGTTACATAATATGGTGAAAAAAATGCGGGTACTTTTCCATCATGTATTCCTCCAGTTTAATTTTCTCCTCTTTATATTTATAGTTCTTCTATAGTAAATTGACTAGCAATCTTATCTTCTTGTGTATAACATTATATCTTCAATCAATGATCATCACTCAATACAATTAAATTGTTATATCTTTTTCCAATTACACCACTACTAAATTCAGTACATGTTGTGGGTATGTTGTATGTAAATCTCAAGAGGGATACAAGGAATATGATATGTACTGGAGAAAAACATAGTGGGAGAATTATTCCATAAGTCGTAGCTCTGGAGTGGATAAGAATGTCTAAGGAAGAAATATGCTTGGGGATTAATATAAAATTATTCCCAATTTTCATGATTCCTTTCCATGGATATATATTGAGAAACCATTTACGTCTGACATCAACCTTCATGTCTTGTTGGTGATATCCATCAAAGATATTCTGTCGACATTAAGAAGTCAGGATGTGTTTCAGACTAGGCATCAAACTTTTTACAATTTATTCAACAATTTCAGTCCCAAAAAAATTGTGTTAAAAGAATTATTCTTAGTGTGTATTTTATCTTCAACTCTAATCGTAAAGTGATTCATAAGGATATAGTTGGACATTTTATTGAATGATAATATTATATAATGTCAAAACCAATGGATGATGTAGACATTATTACCCTTAAAATTCCTTCATAAATGATATCAACATGTCCTCTAGTATTTTGATAGTACTCTTATATTGTCCATCGGTTTGAGCGTGATAATCCACAGTGATGTTCAATTCAGTATTTAGTGAAGGTTAGTTGATCTTCTAGAATGTGGAGGTAGATCTTGGATCACAATCACATATAATAGAAAATGGTGGTCCATGCATCCTCAAAACCTCATTAATGTATATTATTGGATGTTTTTTGAGTGATAAGTCCTCAAAAGTTTAAATAATGTTAATATTCATTATATTATTATCCACCTCAAACCATATGGAATTATTTCCTCATTAATGATAGGATGAAATGTTACAATATCCCTGGTGATGATATTCCATTTCCATGTTAATATGGGTAATTATTGAATCGTCTCCTCATTATTTTTACATTATTCAATTACATTATTAAATACCTGACACATTGGTTAATATTATGCAATATCCTTATTCATATATTAACAGTAATAGTGCTCATTAGGTTCTTGATTTATATTTGTCTTCTCTAGGTGGACATAGGAGGTTGTGTTCTGTGAATTATTCACCAACAATTTCTTTATTTCAAGATATTATGGTATGCATAGTCCTGACCCAAATCCTATAAGTCAATATTTATCAATTTTTAACACCAATTATTTCATTTCACGTAATGAATTAACCTTCCTTTGAATTTTAAAACCAATTTTTGAGAAACATTTTTCTTTTTTAGAATTGAATTTTTCATAGTCATGTACGAAAGTAATTATGATGCTACTTCCATCATGACTCCCATGTACATACTTTTAATGTATTATAACATTGTATCATTAAAAAATTAACTTTTGTGTTATGGTTGTTAGCTTCTTTTGACTTGAGAATTGGACACATTTATTTATTTCATAGGATGATAATGGATTAAGTTATCATAATTCTTGATCAACTATAACCAACTTCTCTATAGCATATTATTCTCGTTCTATTTGAATATATATTTAAGGTTCTTATGATATATATATATTTAGAAATTATTCACATAGAGGAAATAGAAGATTATTTTTAATTCAATTATCAGTTCCACCAACTCTAGATTATGTGTTAGATGGTCCCTCTAATGAAAATTAAACTACTATGACGAACAAGATGACATATATTCATTTTTTCATTAATGCATTCCTTAAACACCTTTTTAAATAATCTCAATGTTACCCAAATATTTCTTAAATTGATGATAGTATGACCACCAGTGTTATGAATATCAACCTTTTAGACACTAAAAATAAAAGTTCAGTTTCACCAATATTTGAAATAGTATTCCATTTTCAGATATCATGATTAGTTTTTTTGAAATTTTTTATCATTTTATAAAAAATTGTTAGTAATATCTATATCATACAAATAAAAAATGGATCTATGATACAAGTTTTGGTATATGAGTCTCATAAATTTCCATTATCTCAAAAGTCTACAAAAGTATCCCTACACTTGTGATAATATATCCCATGAATGATACTTTATCCAAAACTCACATTTACAATAATTTTAATGTATATTCTATTTTCAAAAGTTCATTATCAAAGTTTTCAAATGATTCAAATTATCCACATTTATATTTTTTTGTGATGGAATATAGTCTATGTATAATAATTATTTTGAGGTAATATCTAAAGAATCTATCAATTATTTATATAAATATTGATTGATAATTATCTACTCTGAAATGAATAACTATGAAATCTTAGTTTCCATACCATGTTTGAAATTTAGTTTTTTTGAGTATCTACAATCTTTACCATTAATTGGAGATATCCCAACCGAAATTGCACCATATCTAAATAACGAGTCACACATTTGTGGTTGAACATGTCATTTATATATAGAAGAGTAATATTTCTTCATGTTTTCTTATGTTCATGATATTCAATTTATAGGCAGATTAACCCATCCTTATTTTTTAATGAGAGGACAAAAACATCGTATAATGAAGAAATAATACATATAAATCCATTTTCTAGATACTAATGTTACTCTTTTGTAGATCTTAAAACAAAATGGTGGCCCCTTGTTATATATTTTTCACTTTAGGAACATTTTCTTGTGAATGTTTTATTAAGAACTCCATTTCCTAGTGAGGAGGATGAACTAAAAAATCAATAGTGAATACATTAGTGTAATCTAATAAAATTGGCATGTTTTCAAGGATGATTCAACCATTTTTATCAATAATTTTTATTTTATAATATTTCACATATGAAAATTATATCTACTTTGAATAGATTATTTCAGGTTAGATTCAACATTCCCGTTACACTTATATAAAATTAGAGGATGAATTGGGATGTTCATAGTGATATACCTTTCTCAACAGTTGACTTTTTATTTCTTTAAAAAATTATACATTCCAAACATAATAAAATCTACATTAATGTATTTTATATTCGAATATATGGAATATTAAATTCGGACACATTCATAGGGGAGTATCTACATACTTAGGATATAATATTTACATCGTTTATTAATATTAAGGATAGTTTACCCAAGGTTTTGAGATAATGTTTAAATAGTTCTAATAATATTGGTAAGTATAAAAAAATTCATTTTACAAGAATCAAACTACAAAATTCCCTATTCATGAATGAATAAGTAGCGTAAGTATAACCAAAAAATTGTAGGGATCTACCATAGTTGTTGAAACATGATATTCCCTTTCTCATTATATGGGAAATTGAGGTTATTTTTGTTGATTTTCAGTAACAACCCATGAATTTGGGTATTGAAAAACATAATTTATTTTTTCATTATAGTTTAAACACATCAAAATAGGCTGAATGTTTATCTAAACATTATTTTATCCCACCTTATTAGTGGGTTTATTTACTTCATTACTTCACTAATTATATCAAAGCACCTTTATTCTACATTTTTATAATCTATTGTTTCCCTTTATATAGTTTTGAGGGATCTTCATACTATATTTTTTTCCAATGAGATATTAGTTATACTTTCCTCTATGATATTAATCTATTGATACTCTATAAGAAAATTCAATTTAATGTTTTTTGTATCTAATATCACGAGACCACTAACAGTCATCAATCTCCATCATAACATTTAGGGATCATTATAGAATATATTAATTGATTTAAATTTGAAAAATTTATAATTATATTCATATAATCATCTTTAACCGACTAATGAAATGGTCGACCATAATTTTATTTTTGATGAAAAATTCAAAGGCATTATTTTTAATCATTTTTCAATTTTCCTTATATTCCCTAATATACTAGTCGCTATTTTTCATCTGCCCAAAGACCACCCAATCCATATTATTATAGAGTGTTTTTGGTAAATATTTATTGAAAAAAATATTATTGTAATCTTCTCACTACATTGAATAAATTTCCCATCCATAATTTTTTTCTTTATCATTGTCCATGACTCATCAATCTCATTCATTTTGATAAGAATCCAAAATAACTATCTCTTTATCTATTCATAAGAGAATATAGAATATAATTTTAAAATAGTTAATCCATTATTTAATAATGATGGAAATTGATGACCCACAAATGGTGAGAGCACTTTTTCCCATTAAATATTCCACTACAAACTCTTTTTTTTGAGGATGAGGTTGTTTTACATGATAAATGTTATTACTCATATGTTGAACTAGTTATGATACTACTTTCATTATGATCTCATATCCCACTCACATATGGTTTGAAATATAATTGGGGAATTCCTAACATTTCATATCATGCTGGTCAATGGATATTATTCTCTAATTTATTTCCATTAACTAAAAAGATTATATAAAAAAAATTATAATACAAAATTTATATAAAAAATAGGAAATTATAAACATTTATGGTTGAAAATATAACTGAAAATTATATCATTAATTATGATTCTCAATGTTTCAATCATGTTTATCCATGATAATATTTCATATTATTTTTTTCCAAACTTAATTTTTTTTCAATTAATTCATAGTGGTTCATAAAGATTTTTAAAATCTCCAAATCATATACCATAGGAGTATAAAACATGGATTACAAAATGACCTATTTATTTTTCACCATGTAATGCTTGAGTCAATTAATAATATTACCTTTTTAGTGTTTTTACCAAGATGAAATATTACTCTAGACACACACACAATTATTGTATGTAGATAAGGATGTAATTCCACGAAAACCAATTACTCTATACATCAAAAAAATTCAGGATATATTCCTATATATATAATTATATATATGGTTATAATTAAATTATTATTTTTATAATCCCCAAAAATAAATAGTCCTTCTATATGATACTAAATATAAATATCAATTAATTTTATATATTTTTAGACATTATTTTTGAATATTAATTAGCAATATGTACAACCTAACGATTATGAGTCCAAGTTAATCTGGAACACTAGTTTCATAATACGTCAAGATAAAACTAATAATTATAATGATGATTCAAATCACCATAATGAAATAATTAATTACTTTGAGATCCTAAAATATAATAAGACAACAAAGGGAATAGATAATAGAAAGGGGATAGATAAAAATCCCAGTAACATAATACAGTTGTTAATGAAATGTATTATTTAAGACCAATGTATAACATGATCCCATAATAGAGAAATATATTTCACAATAAAATGGAAAAATAACATAAATAACAAGGTATTAGAATATCATTAAATCACAATAAATCTTTTAGATATATATAACATGGAATTAATATGATTCAAGTCTAACTTCCTAGAAAACATCACATGACAAAAAAACATATAAAATAGATTAGTATTACTCCCTAATTCCAAACATGGCATCCCATTAGATGATGGCATTATCCAATGCATTGGACTTCCATATGGGGGAACCCTTCATTACATCTTCATGATAATGTTTTCCATGAATTGGTATCAATATTAATGAATAATATTAGAATTCATCCACTGAATGAAAATAGGTGTAATTGAGAAAAGAACTTATGGAATGTATTACCCATTCAATGGAAGGTATAATATTCTTGGTATGTATATAACATATGAACTCCTCAATATTTCATTAATTTTTATTATTTTAATTAAATTAAATTTTTTTTATATTTATCTAAATATGAACATATAATTTTGTCTTTATATATAAGAAAAATAGAGCTTAGCTTCTGTTATATAAAACAATTTTTGTATCATGTTTTATATGTAATGCATAATTTTATTGAAATGTTTTATGATATTACATAATAATTATTTAATATGTTGGTTATCACCTTGATTTTGTAATGGAGTTTATGAATATGATTAAATAATTTATCAAAAATATTGATTTAAACATGTAGATAATCTTATTTATTTGGTATCCAATTATTTATATATGAAATACTATTTGAATATAATGGAAAACATTTTTAAAATAAAATTTACATATGAAGTGTGTTTTATCTAAATAAATTTTAAAAAATTATTTATTTAGAATAATTATGATTCAATTTATATAATATATTCAATTAAATTGGTATCGTTCATCTAATGATTTAAAAAGATATGTGATAAAATTAAAATAAATTTAATGATTAAAATCCAATTTTTTCTAAAAACATGTTTTCCACCTTTTATGAAAATAATATTATAATTAATCATTTTAATATTTTAGAAGATTAATTTTGTAAGATAAAATAATTTCGATTATTATCCTATTTAAATTATCTTATTAATTTTTTTGGATTTCTCTAAAAATATTACTTTTTTGATGTATAAGGAAACATATAAGTTTTTATTAATAATTTTCATTTAATTTAATGATTTTAAAAATCATAAAAATATTTTTAATATCATTTAAAATTATGAATTCATTTATCCATATATATATATAAATATATTTTAGGCCATTGAGATAATTTTCATATAGAATTTTTTGTATGATCTTCTTATAATTTCTTTCATTTTCTCTATGAAATCTAATATTCATGATGAGTATATGTGATTAATTTTGTTCCAAAATTTTCCACTTATATAAATGGATTTTTCAATACTATATTTAATATTTAGAATCAAAATAATGTATATTATTTAACATGCTCAACTAAAATTTTAATATAATGAATATAAATAACGCTAAACAAAATTAACATGGTTAAGGTAAAAGTATCTTTACTGGGAGATAAACTAAAAGGAGAACGGAGAAAAATGGACAAAAACATGTAAAAAAACTATTTTATTTATATAATTAGACCATATAACTTTTTTTCAGTAATGGATCTTTTTCTATCCATCATATATGTGAATGTATTGGTTATAGATTTTTAATTTATAAAATAACATTTGTGCCACTCACATCGCTTATAAAAATCCACCAACAGTCCTCTCTGGTTCACCTTGAAAAAAACATAGATTTTGTCAATAATAATTAAAATTATATATTTAAAAAAATCCTATAATTGATTATTCCTTAGTTCTTTCATAAATCAACCCTAATAAACCTTTTTGTGAAAACCAAATGATGTTGTCAAAGGAAGATGTAACATTCCTAATCATGTGTATTATTTAATTTGTTCTTCCACACCCTTAAATTAAATTTAGAAAATGGTGATATAATAATATCATTACAAAAAATACAATAATATGTTTTTTGTGTTTTTTCCTTAAATAAATCCATCTACTCTTCTATCCAATGGGTAAAGAAATTACCACTCAAGTGTACTGTGGTATACTAACTCCCAAATCATTGTCATTAATTTTTTCCATTTCCAACTATCATGGAAGTATATAATGATGCATGTAATTTTTTTATATGATATATATGATATTACTATCCTTGTATAATCATTATACAATATGAATATTCTTATAGTCTATATGATGTTAATACAATAAAATCATTGTTGTGTATAGCGGATTACAACCTCACGAAGCGATGTGATTTGTTCACAAATTACATAGAATTTACCAAGGATGAGTTTAATTAAAATTTGAGATATACAAGAAATAAAAGTTATTTCATAATTCAAATATACTTTTTTTACTTTCATTCATTCAATCTGTTAGAATAATAGAATCAACATTCATGCGTATGTATGGCCTACGGTTTCCATGAATGAATTATTTTATTTTTTAACCCTATATTTATGGATAACACTAAATATATTTGTACTAATTATTTTTGATATTTATATCATGTATTAAATTATACTGATTATGGAATGATGATCAATATATGTGAACCAATAATTAAAAATCAAAACATACACAAAAAACAAAGTAGTTATTTCACAAAATATGGTTTAAAATGGAATTATTAAAAAATAGGTAACAAAAGGCCATTAACAAATCATATATTTTATGATATCTATATTATGGTATAATAATATATTTATAATAATAATAATATTATTATAAATGATTTTGAAAGATGTATGTTGGAAGTCGATAATTATGGCAAGGAATTCGTATCTGAAATTTTTTGTGAGATACATGAAATGTTCACCACCTATTTATTTCATGTGGTGTAAATACCTTTGATAAATGAATTTCAGGATTATTATAATGAATCTTATTGTGATTTAATTATAATTTTTATTATCTATAATTCATGGGGATTAAAGACCAAATATAACAATTTTTGTAGGAATTTTATTTTACATTCATATTATTTATCATTATTATTTCTAATTATGATTCTAATGTTGAAATATTATAATCTATCACAAAAAAACTCACAAAATTTATTATCATCTATTAATTTATGGATAATAATTTTTCCCTAAATTTTAATTTTCTTATATACTTAAGACTATAAAATGTTTTTTATGATTAACAATAATTATTTCTTTGTTCAGTTGAAAACCCATTTTCTTTGGAAACTCTATTTTCTTAAAATGTTTTGAAAAAAAGAATAATGATAGAATTTTTTACCCAGGAATGAATTTTAAAAAACAATTAACAAGAATATTCATGTATTTTACACATGATTCTCTTCTTTATTTTATGGAATATGTTAATGGAATCACTGTTTAAATGTGTAAAATATAGACCGAATTTATTCTATTTATGGCCATTATTTAATTTATATATTAATTTATTTGCGTTTGAGGTTATTTTCCATGAAAATTATTTTGAAAATGTTTAATTTATTAATAATTTTTATTTCTATGTATAAAATATATTTTCATCTTGAAAATTTTAATGTTATTTTAAAATCATATTTTATATGTTTTCAAAGTTAATTTTTCGTGATAATGTTTTCCAAAAGTGTTCAAAATGTTTAATTTAACAATTTATTTTCATATAGTTGTTTTTTTTCTCAGTAAATTTTATAAATGATATTTAAATTTTCCTTGGAAGGTTTTCAATGTTTCTTTTCAATTATTAATATTTCATGAATATTTAATTAGATATTGTTTTATATAATTATTTTCAATGAAATTTTATATTCCTTAAGAAATGATCCTTGTATTATTCATTCAAAATAACTCTCCATATCAAATTACATACATAAAGAATACTTTTAATTTTTTGGGGATTTTATCAAAGTGTACCTTTCATATTTTTCCTCTAAATGTATTTTGTGTTTTTTGATGACATGATTTTTATGAAACCTGCATCCTTTTCAATAGGTTATACCATGATATAATTCTTTTGAATCCTTCAACGTTTAATATGGCTTATGTTATGACGAAATAATGAAATAAAAATAAACCCTTTTATATTTTATAGTTAATTATATAATTAATTTTTTATGAAACCATTTTCTCTTTATGTGTTAGATATGAAAAATGATTTCTAATAATATGGAATAAATTTGTATCATATTTATTATGTGATATGTATGAAATTTTTCTCCATCTAATACATTGGGTAATGAATAATGTAAAATGATTTCGAAGGGTACATTGGAGGGTATCCCAAGCCTAAAAATGGTACATGGGAGACTATCCCAAGCCCAATGAATTTACATATATTTATATCCCAATCCCAATGACATGAATTCCTTGGTTGGAGTCTTTTACATCATAATTTCTATGATTATGTATATACCAGAAATATATTTCTTATTATAATTTTGTACACTCATTTACCATATTATTTTTTATTCCATTATGATTCATTTATTATGAACTACATATCTTTATTCCATGACACAACATTATGATCTTTGATTTTCTAGGTAACATTTTCACATGTAATGAGAATGATATAATATAGTTATATTCATGTAATTTTTACATTTTTACATTGTTTTACCTTACTAAGAAGAATACATCATCCTTTATTTTGTTACCATTCCCATGGATATGATGTAGAGGTTTTCAAAGTGTATGTTTGAATTGAGTACCATATATAAAGATATTTTTGGATGATGTTGAAGTTAATTCACAAAATTAGTTAATTTTTGTACATAGTATCTCCATATTCAAAACTATTATGACCCACATGATTTTGTTTGTGTAATTTAATGAATATATGTAATACCTATGTATGTAAATACTGTCACTAAAATTGGTGTCAGAGCATATATTTTGTTAACCTTTTTAATTTATGATAAAAAATATTTTGTGAGATCCATACAGATATTTCATATGTTATATCTAGGGATATTTCTAAGAATAAGTATAAACAATATTCACTATTTTTAAAATTCCATAAAATTTTGGTAAAAGAAACATAGATTGATTTACCATATATTAAATCCACTTTTGGAAACGATTTGTGGACCATTGGTATAAGAGAAATGTATGAATGGTTAATAACTCAAAAAATGGATCATTGATCATGAATCGATCATCACATAGTGCAAAAAATAATCTTTATACACATCTGGTTTGAGACTCACATGGGATATGATATGGTAATTGAAAAAAAATTTATGTTCATGCTTAAAGTATTAAAATCAATGTTTTTTATGAATTACCTATGATAAATTATTGTTTTAATAGATTAAAAAAATGGTTTCAATATCTTGACAACATATAATTGTCTTTTCATGGTTTTATGGTTCCCCACAATGATTAGTATATCTAATTTTTTTGGGTTATTTCTTATTGTCGAAACCTAATATAATCATGTTAAATATAAATATGAAGGAAAATGTAGAGATATTCCCCCAAAGAGACTAAATTTTATTGGATAAGAAATGAAAAATATAATATTTATGATCAAAAAACATTCTTAATATATTAATTGTTGTGGGCATCAAAAATAGAATAGGGAACAACAAATTTTTTCTATGGGTATTCTGATCCACTAGTTTTTGAGAAATGGACTTGTATCACATAAAATATTTTTTCCATCCTCCATTGTTTTAATAATTAGAATTGAATTTGGGATTTATTCAATTTGGAATCCGAATAATAAAATTGGTGAACTCTTATATAACATAAAAGGTTGAATGATGAAATCGAGTCCCTGGGTAGGGATGTGTTCATGGGAAATATTTTTCAATAAGTGGTTTAATCATACTATTTATATGATTATACATATGGAGTTAATTTATCATAAGTAAAAGGATTATTATTTCATTGGTAAATAGGAGTAAAATTTTATAAGACCTAATCATAGAGCTTATAGTATTGAAATCCAACCTAATATTAATGTTTTATAATTCATTAGTGTAGTAAAACCAAGTATTCATGGTGAATTATTGATGAGATATATCATTTCGTATGAATATACTATTTGATAAATTATTGATATTTAAATGGACATCATATTTAAGTATCAATAAATGTGTTTTGGTAAGATTAGAATAACTAAATTCAATGGAAAATACAATAACCCTGGGGAAAATTATATGATATTTCTTTTATGGACAATGTTTGTGGTGAAACATTGAGTAAATTGTGTTAAGGGAACCATTAAATGTTTTATCTTTGGAAGGTAAGGTCATCGGGCCATCTGATATCAATGTGATACGAAGAAGTTAACTGGTGTTACGTATAGAGATAATGTTGTACAAAAGACACCACCAACTATACGGTGATTCAAATCCCTGGAGTATTGGAATTTTTTAATAAAATAATTTTCATAAGGTAGAATGAGGATGATAAGGCACAAAATCTTTTTAAGAAAATGTATAAAATTTAATTATTAATCAATAACAATGGGTGATGTGAATCATGATAATTTGGGAATGTACATCTGCCCCATCCACTTGGGGAATGTCATGTTTTATTTTTTTATGAATGATACCATTGAAAATATTATTTTTCATCCTTAAGTGAAATATCACTTTACATTTGGAATTGATTAAATCTATATACGTGGATTAATGAGTAATAAAATTACATTTTATACTCTGTGAGTACAAGGATAAACCCAAGAATCCAATGGAAACATTTTTGTATAAGATAAGATAAGATTTATGGAATAAATAGTGAATTACATTTTTGAAGAATATATATATCTAGGTAATATTAAAATAAGATTTATGAATATCATCAAGAGTTTTTAAGTAAATGTTTCATCGTAATTTCAATTTCATTGACACCACATGTAGTGTTTCATTTGATGAGTGTTTGTCATGATTATGGATAATTTATGATTTCATAATGTTAATATAGTAATTTGGTTTTTGGTATGATTTAGTGAAAAATCTATTGTTGATGACTACCATTACATATTGAGGACATATGATTAAAGGTAATGGTAACCTGTATGGTTTATCATATCATTGATGTTGATGTAATTAAGGGTTTTCATTGATCACTATACTAAGTTTACATATATTATTACCATCAAAATAGATTTCTCAAAAGATCATCTTTCTAGAATAGTTATTATAGAAGTGATAAGGTTTCAAGGGCTACTATAATAAATTGTATCTAATTGAGATCTAATGTTTACTTTAAAAATAAGGGGATATATTGAAAAATCTATTGATATAGTGATGAGTTTCATCACAATGTACCATCATGAGATAGATGGTCTGTCTAAAAGAACAATTCAAACTATAGTTGATATAATAAGATCTATTTCAAAAGATTTAAAAGTTGTTTTGGTTAAAAAACTCCTAAAATAGATTTTTCTTATAAAAATATCCATCAGTCGAGCTATCATAATACTCCTTACGAGGCCCTATATGAAAAGTTGTGTAGAACTACAATGTACTAGAATGATTTTGCAAAAATAAAGGTACATGGACCTGATGAATATGATGAGATCTAATAGAATGTTAGATGCATCCATAAACATGTAAGTATATAAAAAAGTTTAATGAAATTCTATAATGATAATCATTTACAATATCAAGGATTTTAAATTGGTGAGATGATCTTTATATGAATTTTGGCATGGATGAATGATGGGAAACTAAAACACAGGTATATCAGACCCTTTTAAATAAAAGATTTTTTCAGGATAATATATAATGATTTGGTGATTCCATTGATCCTATTTTAGGTTAAATATGCATTCTATGGTCATATAATGATTTATTATATTACTCAACCTTCAGAATTAATGAAAAAATGTGGTCATATCTTCAAGGAATGATCTGTTTTATTATGAAATTTTTTTTGAGAGTCAGGATTATATTGAGAATGTACTATTAAACAAGAACACTCACTTGGAATATGACTTTTTGGTGAAGCCACTAGCTTGAGTAAGATATATTAGAACCTTATTATATAATGTGGAAGAAATATCATCAATTTTTTCTATAAAATCTTTGAATTTCTATACTGAAATTTATTTTATGGGGGGAAGAATAAAACACTTCTATATTTTGTGAATTATTATTTTTTAAAATAAATTTATTCCTTATGAAATTATAAATTATAAGAAACAAATTTTATTGATTTTTTACACACAACAGTGAGTTTATATTGTGTTATACCCAAAAATTTTCTTATCTTACACAAAATTTAACATGGAGCTTCAACAAAACGTAACACTCTGTTATGAAATTATTATTCAATATGATTGTTCG
This sequence comes from Viscum album, assembly GCA_963277665.1. Taxonomy (NCBI): domain Eukaryota; kingdom Viridiplantae; phylum Streptophyta; class Magnoliopsida; order Santalales; family Viscaceae; genus Viscum; species Viscum album. The sequence continues at coordinate 492,636,885 of OY728122.1, forward strand.
AAAAAAGTTATGGTAATTTATATCATGAATTATATTAAATAAATTTTGAAAATATTTTTTTTTAACGTGTTTTATAAATTATTTATTTAGTGTCAAAATAATTATAAATGAAAATAAAAACTATTTAAATTCAAAGTAAATCATTTTCTAAAAAACTATATTATGCCCACAGACATGTTTTACCTCAATAAATTAAACAAATCATTTTTTTGTTAAATATTTTCATTAAATTTATATATTAAATATTATAATAATTATTTATCATTCATATTATGTTTTGTATAGTCCTGTGATAAAAATTAAAAAACTTTTTCTCTAAATTAATTAACTTTCTAAAAAGATGTTTTCTCAACTTATGTGAACCTAGTTTTAAAAATATATTTTATAAATTTAAGAAATTAATTGGATATAATAAAATTAATTTTCTTAATATAATTTCAAAAATATAAAGGTAAATATTGTTAATTTTTCTAAAAAATTTTTTTTTGATGAATTTTGGAAAATAATGGTTTCTATTAAAAATTTTCATTTTTCTAATGATTTTAAAAAAAAAATTTGTTTCATTATGGATTTATAATAAATTATAGTAAAATAATATATATTCTAATAAAATATATATCATTGGAATCATTTTATTATTTAATTTTGATATAAAACTTTTGAAATATTTTAATATTTTCTCTATGAAACCCAATATTCCAGATGTGTCTATGGGATTATTTTTAAACAATATTTTCTAATTATTTAAATAGAAGTAGATAAATTGTATTAAATATTCAGAGTTATACTATGTTATATTATCTATAATATTAAACATAATTTTTTAATCATGATTTATAATAAATATATTTAAAAAATTACCATGTTTATGGTTAAAATGGCTATCAATGGATTAAATTAATAGACGAATTTTAAATAATAACCCAAACATGTAAAAAACATTTTTTATGGCCATATTTAGATTTTATATCATCAATATTACATAAATTATCATTTTTTTATTTTATAATATAAAAAAGGATATACATTCATCATTACATAAATTACAAGTGTACCACTCACATCACAATAAAAAGGTCACCCCTCCATTATCTTCTGCACACAAAAATTTTTGATTGGTTCATAATGTACCAATATTAAATAACATCCTTAAATTAAAAATATAATCTTATAATTGTCATTTTTTCAGATATACAACCTATGATTCCTTTTCCTATAATCCAAATGATGGTTTCTGAAGAAGAGGTAACATCCCTAATCAAACGTTTTATTTTTTTCACTTATCCCGCATAAATTATTATTAAAAAATTAATATATAATAATATAATTATATTACAAAAATTGATATGTTTTTATGTTGTAGTAATTACCTACAAAAATCTCCTCTTCTATCAAATCGGTTACAAAATCTTTCATCGTGTTTACGTCAGACTACATGATTTTGAAGCAATGTGATTAGTTCTTCCATTATAGCCTATCATAGATGTATATAACGATGTATTTATTGTTTATATATGAAATTTATGATATTATTATTATTATTGAATAATAATATGACATTTCAATTATTACATTAATTTCATGGGTAATATTATAACCTCATTCATGTGTACGCCAGACTACCATCACGTGAAATGATGTGATTCAATGATCCTTTACAAAGAATGTAATAAGGAACTAATTAATGAATGTAATTTATATCTATATTATATAAATTATAATATAATAGTATTAAATTATATACTATTAATTATCTATATCTATCGATAAAATTGAATCAACGTTCCTATGTATATACAACATATTATCTCCATTAACGGTGCATTTGATTTTATATCTCCAATATTTATGGATCACTAAAAATAAAAGGATAATGAATATATATGATTTTTTTTTAATTTTTAACATTATTGGTGTTATGTATCAATGATCAATTTAAAAGTTCCAAAAAAATCATAACATATTTGAAAAACAAACAGTTATCGACAAAAATGTGACATTAAATCGGAATTGTTTATAAATAAGAAATTGAAGGACATACATGAATCATATATGGTATTCCTTAAATATATATATATTTGTAACAGTATTATAATAATAATATTTTTGTTATAATGATTTATTTCATTCATTTTTAGGATTTCAAAACAAATCTTGAGGGATTTCTATAAAACGTTTTACTTTAGTAAGACATAAGACATATTAGGCACCAATTTATTTTTTATCGTGTACATTCTAACAATTAATGTAATTTATTAATTTTATCCTATAAATTTCTAGGGTATAATTTTCAATATTATGATCTCTATTTCTTGGGGAAAACATTTCAATATCACAAAATTGGTAACAGTTTTGAGAAACATCTCATATTTTATCGGGACTATTTATGATTATGATTCTGATGAAGAAACCTTATGATCTATATCTCAACAATTTGATGAATATTATTGTACATTGGATATATATATAGAATTATTTTTCATATAATTTTATAATCTTTGTATACATATGATTTTAAAATGATATTTTTTTTTAAAAAAAAATTTCTCTACTCTATTGAAAAACCTTTCTCTATAGAAAAAGTATACCGATAATATTATTTAAATTTTTACAAATTCATTACAATTTTTAATACATAGAAATTTATACCATTGTTTGAATTTTTTAGATAATATTTTATTATAATATTCAAGGTAATTTAAGAGTAATTTCCTTCTTGATTTTACCCAAAATATGAAGGGAATATTTTTTAACATGCACATCAAAACCAAAATTTATCATTGTCATGATCATTGCTATTGTTATATCATAAATTATATGATATCATGAATATTTTCAAATAAAAGGATTTCAAACATATTTTATGTTATAAATGGTTTGTTTTCACAGTGGAAAGTATATTTTTCCTCATGAAATGATAGAATTAATTTTTAATTCCTCCATTATATATTTTAAAATTTTATCTTTAAATAATTGGATTTCAAAATATTTTTTATGGACTTTTTTTAAAACATATTTTCAAATAATTATTATTTTCATCATAAATTATTTGAAATTGTATTTAATGAAATATTTAAATGTTATCATTATATATTTTGAAATTGAAGGATTTCCAAAAAAATATTATAATGATTAGTTTCAAAAAGTTATTTTCAATGAAAGGAAATATTTCTCAAGAATCATTTTGTGTGACTTTTACTTCAAAATAATTCTCCATATAAGATAAAATTCATTGAGGATAATTTTGAATTTTTGGGATATTATCCAATTATATCAACATTATTCTTGGTGTAAAAAATATATGTATATGAAGAAATGATTTTTATGAACCCCACTTCTTTATCTATGGGTTATACCATGACACAATTCTTCCACCAGTTGTGATATGATGAAGTAATTAAATTAATATAGACTAATTATTTTTCTATGTGTATTTTATGGTAAAATTATTATATACCCATTACATTTCATGGAGTTGGATATGATTAATTTTTTATGATCTTCTGGTAAAAATATTTATGATTTCTATTATGTGATAGGAAGTACCTATATATCACTCTTATAAATTCTGTAAAGATTAATGTTATATCTGATCCAAGTGTACATGGAGGTTTATATGAAACCCAAAATAGGGTACATGTGTGGTTATCCCTTACCTAATATGTAATGAATATCTTGATTTTTATCTTGACATAATATTTTCTATGATTATATATATGCCCAAAATCTATTTCTTATGACAATGTAATAATCTCATAGATACTGTTCAATGATTCCCTTGTGATTATTTTTCAATATAATTTCTAATATTTATTCATTGAAACATTTTTTTGGATATTTGATATGCCATATATAGTTTTAACATTTTATGATTTATTTCTTATACCCTTATGTTCCTCTTATGTTTCTGTATCTCCTTTATTTACCAATATTGGGTAGCTAAGATCACCGAATATTATATTTACATTCTATAGGATATAATGAATGGATTTACATATGGTTTGTTCATTAATAGTACTACAGAGTAATATAAATATGGTAGATTAAATGATCTCTTAAAAAATTAGAATATTGTCAACCTTGTCTCCAAAACATCAAATTATTATGATCCCCATTCATGTGTTTGGGTAATGTATTGAATATTCATTAAAAAGATTTAATATCTATGTATGAATTCTTGAGTCACTATTTGAGGCATATATATAGAATTTAGAAAAATTACATATGATTAAGGGGAGAAATAATGTTAGTTATAGAGATAATGGTCATAACATGAAAAATGGGCAGTTTAGAGAGATCTATCACCACAAGCATGACATTACACATATATTAAATATGTTATCCTATAATAAGATACATTTAATTATTTACTCGATAAAGAAACATTTTTAGGTTTATTATTCCATAAATTCTATTTATTATTATATTATATTAAATTACATATTTATTTTGGATCAATCAAAATGTTTTGATGCAATTTTAAGAATATATCAAAAATCACATTGGTAAGATGAATGAAGAAATACTTTTATAAATTCATCATCCCTATAATAATATTCATCATGTAATTATAGTTTTCATAAATTACATATACATTGAATTCCAATAATGATTGAAGATTATTAAAATTGATTTATGTTAAAATCATGTAGACTATATGTCCCATTTTCTGATTTGTAACCTTTCCATTTTTCTATTATCAAGGTGGAATGAGGAGAGGCAGTATAATATCATTACAGAATTATTATTACGTCAAAAATATTAAAATAATTCTTTAAATACACATATTAAACCATTTACATGATGTGGTAATGAAAAACAAATCACATCGCTTCATGCATGTAGTAATATTAAAGTGTGAATGATTGGAATTTCCATATTTTAATGAATTGATATTTATGAAAATATTTGACATAATAAATTGCTATAATTATTATTTTATTTTTAAAATAATATATACTTATATACATTAAATCCATAGTCATAAAGTGTTGTGATAGAAAATGATTGAAAACAATATACATCTGATTGTGTCCTGGTTGTCCTCAATAGAGATTTTAATTCATTTTTTATAGAAGGATACTAATATTACATATTACATTAAAATAAAAAAAATACTTAAATGTGAGATTTATAATTTAATCTATTATCATTGTTGAATTATATTTTCAGGTGGTGGAAGGAGGAAAAAACACAACACTTAGTTAAGAATGTTACATCTTAATTGGATATACTTATCATGATTATACAAGATTCCATCTTATAAGTGTTTTATAATTAAACCATGGGAAATTGGACATCTGTAGGTAATTAATTATGTAAATTTTCAATGTAATTTATCTACAATGGATTTTCATGTATCCAGATGAGGGGAGAGGAGGTTCTATTTTATGTGTGAGAACTTATCACCTTTTTTAGATACCCAAATCTATTGAATCATGTGAATTCATTCCCAAATAAAGTGCCTAAAAATTGAAAAGGAAGGTTCCACATGGAAGATAATTTCAATAATCACCTATATTATAAAAATAAGAAACATTTTTAAAAATTATTATTACTTTACCTCTATGGTTAGTCACATTTACCGTATTACGTTTCACCAAGGTAAATAGTCTGTACATAGTTATTATTTCTTATTATCCTATAAGTAAAATGATACTTATCAAATAACTTTTAGTAATTTATTATAATCTAAAAACCACATTTATAATAATATTTTCAATATTACTTATGTTCAAAATTTTCTTTTATAATTTTAAAATATATTAAATATTGAAATAAGAAACATATAACATGTAATATCAAATTTAAATAACTTTTGATCTAAAATTTAATTTATATTTATGCCCTTAAATGTGTTAAAAAAAGTTTTAATGAACACCATTTTTTGGCTTCACATGGTATTTTATTAATTATACGACTAGTAATCATAATTATATGAAATTAAATTAATAAAAATTGAAAAATCATAGCATTAATTTCATTTTATTATTTCTTTATTATGTGTTTTTTTAACAACATAAAATAGATAAAATTTATGCACTTAAAATATTTTTCATTAAACTAAATGTTTGAGAATAAATATAAAAATTTAGAAACAAAATAAAATTTTATTATTAAAATGAAATAAATTTGTTGAATATATGTAGAATAAATCATATGTAACTATAATTACAATTCAAAAATATAATGGGCATTTTTAATTTATGATTTAATGAAATGATATTATGTTATATAATACCAAAGTAATTTTCAATATTCACTGAAGAATGAATCATTATAGAAAAAATAAAAATAACACTATATATAATTGTTAATATACCAATTGAAAAATTTATTTCATATTATAAAACTCAAATTATAATTGTTCTAAAAATTCATAATAATATTATCTCACAAAAATAAAATAAAATATGTTTTGATGAAAATGTATTTTTTTTAATAAAATGTACATATTTTAAAATTTAAAGCTCATTTACTAAGTAATATAATATACATTTATATTTATTATTAAATTTATATTTATTATATAAATAATTAAATCCAATATATTCGATAAATTTTATGGATATCTTATAAATAAAATATTTCAACAATTAATATAGGGTTAGGCATAGTGTTGTGGTTGTATAGATTATTGAAACTAGTTTCTTATGTGTGTAAAATTATTGTGTCACATGTTTTAGAAAATCTAATAATTTATAAGTGTTGTATATTATAAATAATAATATTTTGAGGTTGAACAAAAAATAGATATTAATCTAAAAATTTATGATTAATGTAGGATTTAATAATAAACATCGCCTCTTAGGTACCCAAAAACATGATATATGATATAATGTTTAGTTTTTTGTATAGTTTTATTTTGATTCACACATATAGGATGGTTTTTGTTAAGGAAATAATTATTATTGTTCAAATATGTTTTTTTCCTAATCCAAATTGAATCATTTGTGTGTTTGATGATCTTATGGTAACACATAGTCTTGGGGGAGGTTTTGTTACTCTAAGTGGAGAAATTGGAGTTTAACATGATTTAGAGACAAGTCATAGTATTGTCAAAGGATAAATATTGTGTATTAATGTGTTTTACATTAAATAATTCAAGTATTAATTGTTATTGTACTATTATTTGAACTTTCAATGATATATGATTGTTTAAAACACATGTACATTTTTATTGCATGGCTATATTTTGTTCTATGCTTAGACTTCCATGAATTAACATTTAGTATTATTCTGATACTTATTTCTATTTTTTGTATATTTATATTACCCATTGTTTATTATATGTTATGGAAGTAGAGGGTATAATCTCCCAATATTATTTATACATACATTTATATTAATTTGTATTGCCTAATATATTAAAGGGTGTTCCAAATGACACATGGCCTCAAAATCAGGGGCTTTAGGATAGACATCATTCATGGAATGTACAATGTGGTATTGGTGTTTGGTTTTTTCATTGAATTTGGGATATTATAAATTATTTTTTTGGTCTAAAATTGTAAATAATCTATGCTTATTTGAAAAAATCACTTATATGAGCAGATATCAATGTTACAAAGGAAAATTGATTATTTTTATTTATTTTTATATTATTACGAAGCTATATTTATTTTTACCATGGATGTTGTTTTATTTTTTTATTTATTCTCTTTGATCAATGTGGAATGGGTTTGGTTAATTTTCATAAATCCCATTTTCCATCAGAAGAATTAATAGAATAGAATAAGGACTTCCAAAAAAACAAACATATAATGGAAATTAAGGTGGTAGTGGTGTCAAAATGATAACATATGAAAGAAGATATTTAATCATACTTAAGGTAAAAAGTATAAAATTTTATAATATGTTCCTCCTTATAATTTCTGATGGGGGATGTGTTGTAATGTATGAAGAACATGTGTAAAAGTAAATATTTTTATCTAATATTCTTCTAACCATGTTTTTATAAGTATGAAGTGATTAGAAAAATAGGTAGTAAAGGTTGGTAAAGTCTTTCACCGGGAAGAGGGTATTCGATAGAGATTTTTCCAAGTAGATTTTATACTATTAAAATCAAAAGGTGGTCTAAAAAAGTTTGGTTGGATCGTTCCTACTATAAATAGTTTTATATCATTTTTTTAAATTAAGTAACTTTACATATCTTCTATTTTCATTAATAAATGAAAAATAATGTTCCACCATGGATTAAGGCTCACATAAGAACCAAAATAAAGATATATGGTTTTTTATTTTCCTTTAATTTTATTTTTAGTTTTTGAAATATAATTCCGTTAACACTGAGAGGTTGTGTGTTGTGGTGTGTTTATTATATATTTTGTGTATTACATACAATAGAAAATATATCATGGTATTTTTATAGCACAATATAATACCTAGTAATGTTGGATAGATATATTTATTTGGTTATCTCAAAAGACAATTATAATCCAAAAAATTAGTATTCAAACCTCAATTCGTGTGTTTTGTAGGAAAATAGAATATTAATGCCTATTGATATATTTGTTTATTAGCATAATTATACAAATTATCATATTCATGATTTCTTTTGAGAAATAATTTATCTCCTTCATATAATTTTAAATTAAGTTGGACTTAAATATCAACAAAAAATAATGTCATTGTAATAGTGTAATGTTTGTGAGTGAAAGTTAATGGAATGTTTGTAACAACCCAAGATTTTATGAATAATATTATTTTTAATTTCACTAATTTCTTCTTTTGTACACTACACCAAAAGGAGCTTGCACAACACGCATCCTTGACTTGCCTTGCATTACACGCAATCACGACCTTCCTCAATAGCCTGTGTAGTACGCAATAACGAGTTTCACTAAACAACAATATTCTATTAAAATATTATTAAAACTAGCCGTTATGAATAGTAATAACCACTTTTTCATATTTTGTAAATTTTATTTTTCAAAATGGAATTCATTTTTGGATTCGGAATATCGAAATTAGCCTAGGGTGAAATTTTGGTATTTTTCTGAAAACTTTCAATTTTTGATGAATAGTGAAACCACTAAGTGGTAGTTAAATAAATTTAATTTTTCATAAAACTTAATTTTACCGCTTCTGTGAGTGGAATTTAGAAAATCCGAGAGACACGGTTAATATCAAGGACTAAAATGTGGTTCAATGAGATTAAAATAATTTCTGGTGAATAGTAACTTTTTACTTTTTTTTACCACGGTAAAAAGTAAATAGGGTAATTAGGGTAGAAATGATATTATTATTATCCTAACACAGGTCCTAATTCTATTGGACAAGTGTAATTCGACCAAAAACAAACATAGGAATAAAATATGACCATTTAGGCCCACTTGTATTAGATTAGGACATTTATTATTAATTTATTTAAAGAATGGTTAAAAGAGGTAAAATCAAAGTTTATTTACTAAAACATTTTTAATATGGGGTTATACATAAGATAAATTCGACTATAAATATTAATTAGAAATCTAAAACGATTTCATACATAATGGTATTTTATTTGTAATTTTTAGACATTAAATAAATTAATTTATTTATGACACAACGATGATGTAGTAATTATCTTATTAATGAAATATTGACATAATTGATGTTATAAATTCCCAAATAAATATAATTTGAGACTTTTTATTAATTACACTAATTTTATAGATAAATATGACATGTTAGTATTGATATAATTAACTTTTTTAGAACTTATCATTCTGTTATGATTTTCACAAAAATCAATTACTAAATAGTGTCAAAATTGACATAAAATAGTTTTTAAAACAAATATTATATTATTAATTGTTATTTTATTCCTAAAAATCTATGGTTCGGCCAAATGACTTAGATAAGGTTATATATATTAATAATAAACAACTTGGGGTTCTTTTGGATTCTTATAGTAATTTTATTAACCTTATAGTGTAAGAACACAAGAAGACACGGTAAAAGTACAATTATTTAACTTAATGTTAAATCTAAATGATAAGGTTAAAATAGGAACCTAAACTTGTCTAAATTCAATTGGATGAGAGGATTTCGACCCATCCCCACCTTAGCTTCGAAATATATCAATTTGGAGCTATTTAAAACCGAACTTGACTTTATAATAAAATAATATTTTTAGTTATTCCAAAGGTACCCCTCTCCTCCCTTATAAAAGGGAACCACTTCCCTCTCCTCCTCACACCAATTTTAGCATTCATGCTCGGCCAACCCCTTCCAAAATCTCTTCTCCACTTACCTAGTATCATCCTAGTGGTCATGGTCTTCTTCAAAGACCATCCTTAGTTCTTTAAGTGGAGGTTAAGAAAAGGGGCGTCAAAAAGAGGTAATATCCATTACCGATCTTTTTCAATTTCTTTCTTCTTCAACTTCTTCTTCTTTATTTGTTTCATGATAAAGTAATAACATCAGTATTAATTATATACTGATATGTTATTATAAATATTAAACAACTCTAATTAACCTTCTATCCATCCTACGAAAAAAGGAAATCACCGCGCGTGCGTACGTACGGAATACCGTCTCCACGCCGTGGTGTAATCTATTATCCGCCACCACCATAATTGGATGGGTATAATGGTGTAATGAGTAACTATATATGATTATTATAAACTGATATTGATACTGAAATAGTATAAATACACTTCAATACAGTCCCACGATCATGAGAATGATATCATCGCTCGTGCGTACGTACGGACTACCGTCTCCACGACGCGATGAGATTCGTTCTCCACTTTAACCATTCATGAATGATTATAAAGTGTATTTAATAAGTAATCATGAAATATTTGACAGAATAATGATACTGGATTTATGTGTACATATATGTATGTCATCTACTTAATTCCATTCAACTCAATAGGGAAACGAAAACAGCATTCATGCGTACGTACGACCTACCGTCTCCATGAATGGTGTATTTCCTTCCATTTATAGATTTATTATATATATGTATATTCTGAATATATATATATATATATATATATCATGTTTTATTTTCTGTAATTCTGTAATAATGATATAAGAAATCATATTAATAAATACAAGTCAAAACACGGACGACATATGAAATAATTTTACCCAAAACGCTCTTTAACATGTAATTTACAAAAGAACGGGTAATATAAAGTCATAAGTGAACCATATATGATATCATAACAATGAATATGATTCTGTAATAAGTCAATGAATTTATTTAAATCATTATACAGGAGGTTCGGACACTTACGAAGCAAATCAGACCTAAGGTAAGGGAAATATCAAAATCTCATTTTTATCCGAGATTGTTTATAGTTTAGTATTTACTGGGGTGTATTTTATCATCCACATCCATGTTCCCTAAATATGTAATATTATTTCCATCCACTTACAATAGTTTATATCCAATTTTACATTTCGGTGAGTTTTTAGTAAAAGATATGAAAGGAATCTTTTGTCGTTTTTTGTACGAGGTACTTTTTGACTTTTCCGACAAAAGTACGAGAAGAATGTTTTTTTAACTTATACGGCATGAATGGATTTTTAAAAAATTATTTCCAAGAATCTTCCTTTAAAAGATTTCATGTTTATTTTTAATCAACTTCTTTTAGATTAATGTTGTATGACATGTTAAAAAAGGAAAAATGTTTTTGAAGAAGAAAGGATATTTTCCTCAAGAATGGAGTTCAAATGTTTTATCAAAATTATTTTCCATCTAAGATAATAAAGTGTTCTATTTATATCCCTATTATTACATTGATTTGATTACGTTGTGATGGAATTATATTTTTATGAATCCCTTTATCTTATATTAATTGTTATATGATGTCACGATGTTTAAGATTCCCATATTTGTTACATGGGTTATGCTATGATGTATGGTTTATGATTTTGTGGCACACATAAGAATGGTATCATTATGGGATGGGTGGGACCTATATCTCCCTCCAATTCATTGGGTAAAGATTTTGTATCTCATGAGATAGACATGGCTGAAATGGTAGGTTATACCAGTTCAGTGAAACAGGACTGAAACGAGGGTGACTCGGTTCAGAAAGGGACTTTGTCCACTAAGATAGTCTTGGCAATGAGTCTTGACTAAAAAGAAATGATTCTCTATGATTATTTGTGAATGCCACAAAGTTTGATGTTTTAAGTTATGATTATTGTGATTACATTTCACTGCCATGATTTACCCCATGTTATGAAATTATGATCTCTTTTGCAGGTTAAGATTTCCAAAAGTTATGTTCTTATGTATATGATGTGATTGATATTTCTTTTGTTTACCCTTACTGAGCATTTGAGCTCACCCTTTTATGTTTTCTTTTCCCCGGGATATAAAGAAAGGTTTTAGGTATAAAAAAAGATGATCTTTATGGGAGATGTTGAAGATCTTTCACCACGATTAGAAGATTACGTTCAGAGTTTCCAAAGACACTAAACTATTACGATCCTTGCGTGTGTGTTTTTGTTATGTACTAAGTATTCCGCAAATGTAATGTAATTTCAATGTACGTCATGATTCGGGTCTCTAAAGTTGGTATCAGAGGAAAGGTTTAGTCAACCTTTGGAAATTAGGATGCGAAAACGTTAGTGAGATCCCTAGAGATATTTCTAAGGTATGTCTAGGGATGTCCTTAAGGTTAAGTATACGTATAGGTTATAGTACTAGAATTACGCTAACGATCATAGAATTAAACCTATGATGTTAGATATTGAAGGTACTCCCCCTTTATTAAGTTGTTTTCCATAGCATGATTTTTTTGCCTCTCACACTATTCTTTTTGGGTTTTAGATGATGGCAGGAACCCGAAGGAACCGTGTTGATCACTGTAACGGAAAATGCAATGATTGTCCTCCTGAAAAAACAAATGTTATGGGAGATTTAGTGCAAAATCTTATTGCTATACTTACACAAGCTATGAATCATTCTGTACTTCCAAATGAGCAGAGAAGGGAACAATATTCTATTGAGTCTTTCATGAGGCAATGTCCACCTTATTTCAGTGGGTCTTCGGATCCACTTTTTGCTGAACAATGGATCAGTACCACTGAAAAGATATTTTGAGTTCTTCAATGTTCTGAACATGATAAAGTCATCTTAGTAGTATATCGTTCGGAAGGTGAAGCTGATCAATGGTGGAATCTTATCAAGAATACGAGGCCAAGAGATGAAATTGAGTCCATGGAATGGGACGAGTTCAAGAACATGTTTTTCAGTAAGTACTTCCCTCGTATTCTTCAAACAAAGATGGAAAAGGAATTTCTTGAGATGAAGCAGAAGGATGATGAATCTGTTGGTATATACGAAGTGAATTTTACAAGACTTGCAAGGTATGCATCTGACATTATCATCCAACCTGAAAGTAAAGTTGATCGATTTTCCAGTGGCTTAAAACCAAGTCTTCGAAGGGCATTAGCTATAAGAGACTTCCGTAGCTATGAAGAAATTCTGCGTTGTGCTATCAAGGTAGAAATGGAAGTTGGTGTTACATATCCATCTCATGGTTTTGACAAGAAATGAAAGATGGAGTTCAAGGAGAAATCTCAGAATAATGGTGAAAAGAAGATGAATGTTTCCTTATGCACAAAGTGTGGAAAGAAGCATGGTGGAGATTGTCTTAAAGGGACTAGAAAATGTTTTAAGTGTGGAAAAGAAGGTCATCGAGCAGCTGAGTGTCGAAGTAATGAAAAAAGGGATTCTAATGATGTGAATAAAGCAAACACTGCAGAGAACGCACCACCAACACTTCAATGATTCAAGTGGAAGGAAATGGGGAATTATGCTAATAAATGCCCTAATCCAATGGTTAGTGATGATTGACATGAGCAACCACTTAAGGCAAAGGAAAAAGGGAAGTCATATACGATCACCATTGGTGATTTTGAATATGATAACGATGTGGTGGAATGATTAAGTGTTTATGTTATGGGATTCCAAAATAATGTTGTACATAGTATCGTGGAATATTCGAATATTCATGTATTGGTGTATTGTGTTATTCAAAGTGATTGAGATATTTTTGGAAATAAGATGATATGCGCATAATTAAGGGAAAATGAGAAAACGAAATGTTTAACAGTATTCATTAGCTCATGATTGATATAAGGACTAAGTGATATCATGGTTTGAGTATATAGAATTTTGAGGATTTTGGTATGTGAAAAGTGATAACTTTTAACTGCATTCATGTTTTCACTAAGGTTCAATGGGTATTCAAGAGAGTACATGATTAAGGCCTTTGAATGTTTGGAATGTGACCAATAAGAAATATCTTATGATATATGGGGATCAACGATGGTATTAAATCTCTGGTAATCATTTTCACTATATTATGAGAATGGACTGCAGTATTATGGATAAGCCTAATGATTGTAATGGATTATGTTGGACATAATTTAGTATTGTTTAAGGATAAAATTTTTTTTTCGATATTATTGATGGGATGTTATAGTAATATAGTTTTAGAAAAAGGACAACCTGCAGGACGGGCGACAGCCCATCGCGTCAGCCAAGGCTGTGGGAATCGAAACCACATCTAAAATGCGACGGGCCTTTATCGCATACCACTGGCCTACAAAAAGTCCCTGGTTAGTAGAAACTAGTTTTATTTTATTAAGCGGTGTGATATATGAAGTATAAGTTCATTTTTGGAATCGTATATGATTAACCTCACCAAATACGGACTTATGTATATTTGATAACTATTGCTAAACTTTTGATTGAAACAGATGGAATGACCCATCATTCTATCACATGAACTGTTAACACTTCACGGATAACAAATTCAACTTCATTTCTTTAAGAGATGAAGTGGAAATTGTTCAAAGCACGAACAACAGTGAGATAGTACCAAAATCAAGAAATTATTTCTTCTAATTCAAAATTTTCAACTTTGGGGAAATGATCTTGGAAACCAAAAATGTAGTCCTAGTGCTCTTATATCTGATTAATCAGATGGTACCTTAGATCGTCACAAATTTATGGATTTGTTATTGTTGGCTTTTCCATAGCCATGTTCTCTACCACTATCCATCAGAACATGATGGTTAGATTTTTCTTCCATATCCATATTTTCACCTATGTCGAATCCCAGTGATTAGTTTATTTGGGTAACTGTTACGTTTCATACTTTCGTTTTTAATGATTGGTTTTGGTATTCCTTTTTACGATGTGGGTTTCTATTAAAGAAACTTTCGAATAGTAAACCATTTATAACCCCGATGAATTTTGAGGGCGATATTCATTTTAAGGGGGGTAGAATGTAACAGCCCAAGATTTTATGAAAAATATTCTTTTTAATTTCACTAATGTCTTGTGTTGTACGCTACACCAAAAGGATCTTTCAAAACACACATCCTTGACTTGACTTGCATTACACGCAATCACGACCTTCCTCAATAGCGTGTGTAGTACGCAATAACGAGATTCACTAAACAACAATATGCTATTAAAATATTATTAAAACTAGCCGTTATGAATAGTAATAACCACTTTTTGAAATTTTGTAAATTTTATTTTTCAAAATGGAATTTATTTTTGGATTCGGAATATCGAAATTAGCCTAGGGTGAAATTTTGGTATTTTTCTGAAAACTTTCAATTTTTGATGAATAGTGAAACCACTAAGTGGTAGTTAAAAAAACTGAATTTTTCATAAAACTTAATTTTACCGCTTCTATGAGTGGAATTTCGAAAATCTGAGAGACACGGTTAATATCAAGGACTAAAATGTGGTTCAATGAGATGAAAATAATTTTTGGTGAATAGTATCTTTTTACTTTTTTTTACCACGGTAAAAAGTAAATAGGGCAATTAAGGGTAGAAATGATATTATTATTACCCTAACACATGTCCTAATTCTATTGGACAAGTGTAATTCGACCAAAAACAATTATAGGAATAAAATATGACCATTTAGGCCCACATGGATTAGATTAGGACATTTATTATTAATTTATTTAAAGAAGGGTTAAAAGAGGTAAAATCAAAGTTTATTTACTAAAACATTTTTAATATGGGGTTATACATAAGATAAATTAGACTATAAATATTCATTAGAAAGATAAACAGATTTCCTAAATAATGGTATTTTATTTGTAATATTTAGACATTAAATAATTTAATTTAATTATGACACAACGATGATGCGGTAATTATCTTATTAATGAAATATTGACATAATTGATGTTATAAATACCCAAATAAATATAATTTGAGACTTTTTATGAATTCATCTAATTTTATAGGTTAATATGACATTTTTTTATTGATTTAATTAAATTTTTTCGAACTTTTCATTCTGTTATGATTTTCACAAAAAGCAATTACTAAATGGTGTCAAAATTGACATAAAATAGTTTTTAAAAGAAATATTATATTATTAATTGTTATTTTATTTCTAAAAATCTAAGGTTCGGCCAAATGTCTTAGATAGGGTTATTTATATTAATAATAACCAACTTGGGGTTCTTTTGGCTTCTTATATTAAGTTTATTATCCTTATAGTGTAAGAACACAAGAAGACACGGTAAAAGTACAATTATTTAACTTAATGTTAAATCTAAATGATAAGGTTAAAATAGGAACCTAAACTTGTCTAAATTCTATTGGATGAGAGGATTTCGACCCAACCCCACCTTATCTTAGAAATATATCAATTCGGAGCTATTTAAAACCGAACATGACTTTATAATAAAATAATTTTTTTAGTTATTCCAAAGGTACCCCTCTCCTCCCTTATAAAAGGGCACCACCTCCCTCTCCTCCTCACAACAATTTGAGCATTAATTCTCGGCCAACCCCAGCCAAAATCTCTTCTCCACTTCCCTAGTATCATCCTAGTGGTCCTGGTCTTCTTCAAAGACCATCTTTAGTTCTTTAAGTGGAGGTTAAGAAAAGGCGCATCAAAAAGAGGTAATATCCATTACCGATCTTTTTCAATTTCTTTCTTCTTCAACTTATTCTTCATTAGTTGTTTAATGATAAAGTAATAACATCATTATTTCTTATATACTGATATGTTATTATAAATATTAAACAACTCTAATTAACCTTCTATCCATCCTACGGAAAAAGGATATCACCGCGCATGCGTACGTACGGAATACCGTCTCCACGCTGTGGTGTAATCTATTTTCCACCACCACCATAATTGGATGGGTATAATGGTGTAATGAGTAACTATATATGATTATTATAAACTTATATTGATACTGAAATAGTATTCATACACTCCAATACAGTCCCACGATCATGAGAACGATATAATCGCTCGTGCATACGTACGGACTACCGTCTCCACGACGCGATGAGATTCATTCTCCACTTTAACCATTCATGAATGATTATAAAGTGTATATAATAAGTAATCATGAAATATATGACATAATAATGATACTGGATTTATGTGAACATATATGTATGTCATCTACTTAATTCCATTCAACTCAATAGGGAAACGAAAACAGCGTTCATGCATACGTACGGCCTACCGTCTCCATGAACGGTGTATTTCTTTCCATTTACTTATTTATTATATATATGTATATTCTGAATATATATATATAAATCATGTTTTATATTCTGGAATTATGTAATCATGATCTAAGTAATCATATGAATAATTACAAGTCAAAACACGGACGACAGATGAAACAATTTTACCCAAAACGCTCTTTAACATGGAATTTACAAAACAACGGGTAATATAAAGTCATAAGTGAACCATATATGATATAATAACAATGAATATGATTCTGTAATAAGTCAATGACATTATTTAAATCATTATACAGGAGGTTCAGACTCTTACGAAGCATATCGGACCTAAGGTAAGGGAAATATCACAATCTCATTTTTATCCGAGATTGTTTATACTTTAGTAATTACTGGGGTGTATTTTATCATCCACATCCATGTTACCTCAATATATAATATTATTTCCATCCACTTACAATATTTTATATCCAATTTTACCTTTCGGTGAGTTTTTAGTAAAATATATGAAAGGAATCTTTTATCGTTTTTCGTACGAGGTACTTGTTGACTTTTCCGACAAAAGTACGAGAAGAATGTTTTTTTAACTTATACGGCATGAATGGATTTTTAAAACATTATTTCCAAGAATCTTTCTTTAAAAGTTTTCAAGTTTATTTTTAATCAACTTATTTTAGTTTAAAGTTTTATGACATGTTAACAAAGGAAAAATGTTTTTGAAGAAAAAATGATATTTTCCTCAAGAATGGAGTTCAAATGTTTTATCAAAATTATTTTCTATCTAAGATAATAAAGGGTTATGTTTCTATCCCTATTATTACATTGATTTGATTACGTTGTGATGGAATTATATTTTTATGAATCCCTTTATCTTATATGAATTTTTATATGATGTCACGATGTTTAGGATTCCCATTTTTGTTACATGGGTTATGCTAGGATGTATGTTTTATGATTTTGTGGCACACATAAGAATGGTATCATTATGAGATGGGTGGGACCTATATCTCAAACCAATGCATTGGGTAAATATTTTATATCTCATGAGATAGACATGGCTGGAATGGTAGGTTATACCGGTTCAGTGAAACAGGACTGAAACGAGTGTGACTCGGTTCAGAAAGGGACTTTGTCCACTAAGATAGTCTTGGCAATGAGTCTTGACTAAAATGAAATGATTCTCTATGATTATGTGTGAATGCCACAAAGTTTCATGTTTTATGTTATGATTATTGTGATTACATTTCACTTCCATGATTTACCCCATGTTATGAAATTATGATCTCTTTTGCAGGTTATGATTTCCAAAAGTTATGTGCTTATGTATAAGATGTGATTGATATTTCTTTTGTTTACCCTTACTGAGCATTTCAGCTCACCCTTTTATGTTTTCTTTTCCCCAGGATATAAAGAATGTTTTTAGGTATAAAAAAAGAATATCTTTATGGGAGATGTTGAAGATCTTTCACCACGATTAGAAGATTACGTTCCGAGTTTCCAAAGACACTAAACTATTACGATCCTTGCGTGTGTGTTTTTTTTATGTACTAAGTATTCCGCAAATGTAATGTAATGTCAATGTACGTCAAGCTTCGGGTCTCTACAATGTTATTTTGGGTTCTGTAAATTGAATACGTATGAATTTCCATTTTATAAGGGCCACAATAATTGTTTGATGTGTATGAATACGTAATTCATGATGAAGGAAAAATGTTAGTGGTTGGATAACCAATTTAAATGATATTTCAGTGGAAAATAACTTGGAAAACATCATATATCATCTGAGATGGGAAGACTACATTGAAACATAAGACAATAATTACTAAATTTTGTAGGATTCCAATCATTATGAAAAAGGTAATATATATGAATTTGATCGTTGGTATGGTGATTTTTTAATGAACACCTTTGATAGATCTTGTCATCAACATCATTTTGATCATGGGTTAAATAGAATTATAGATGTTAAGAATTTTAGAATCATGGTGGAAAATATTGTTTCTTTTACCATTCTATATGTTTCATATACAATGGTTTCAATAGTATGAATCTTAAATAATAAAATATTACATGTGTTAGTGTATGTTTGAAAACATATATTTAATTAGGAGCTTTAAAAAAACTATCTATATTTCATAAATAAAAATTACACAAAAGGAATAAGATTATCCAGAAATGGATAAGTCAAAATAATTGTAAAAGAATTATATTTTGTAGTAGGATTTTTTAGGTATGATGATCCCTTTTATTAGAATGATGATGAAAACGTTCAACAAAAAAATTATTACAATATTTTTACAATTAATTTTGGAAGACATGATTCCAAAATAAGATCTATGATTCTGATATTAGAATATTAGAGAGGTATATGATTGAGTGCAAGTAGATCACTTGAGACATTGAATATAGACTTTGGAGTTTCTTTTTCCTCAATAAATTAGAGGTTGATTATTAGAAACTATATTTCTATATGATCCAGTAAGATATATCATTCAAATTATAGATTATTCAGGATATTGAAAGAAGGTTTTGTTTCAATCATGTTAATAAGTATATAGTTTCAAGAGTTTCAGGGTAGGAGACACATCCCTCATTTAAGGGGGAACTAAATAACAATTATACAGTTATATGATGTCATTTTTTATGTCACTCATATAGAGTTCTTGTAAATGTCAATATAGGTACATGGATGTATCTAAATGAATCAAGGATGAAGAATTGTACATGAATGGAGTACTAATTGGTGAAATTTATGATGCAGATGTATTTTCATCAATTTTATGCAAGAACCATATGATTCACTTCTTCGATAATGGAATAAAGGTGTTCTATACTAAAGGATAATTGAAAATTAAATTTACATATCATAGAACATGGTATGATTATTTATTTTTAAAGCATCATATGCTTCTATCCAAAAAAAGTGAAATCAATGTTAAAAAATAAGATTTTTTATGGTTCATAAAGATGTAGGGGTAATAAATATGGTTCATTATCATATAGTTTCATTATTTCATGTTACATTCATCAATTATAAAACCTGAAATGTGTGTTTTTTCACACTCTATAAAATGTATGATGTGATGAGATCCTTCATATGTTGGATATCTATGATAAAAATTATAAATTGATAAAATTAATTTCTTTTAGGTCTGATAATGGTGGAAAGTATGTATATATGGAATTAGAGATGTTTTTTGGAGGAATGGAGTACAAAAAACAAGGAACATACATCATACAATACAATATAATGAATTTATGGAGGGGATAAACCAAAAATTTGTTGAAAAATACAAATTTATGAGAATTCAAATAGGTGTCTAGAAGGTGTTTGAGGTGATGTGGTAAATTATTCATCATAATTGACCTATAAGAGTCCTAATTATCAATTGGGGAATGTGTTTCAGATATTCTATTGATATGAGAATATAATTGAATAAAAATATCTTAATGTGTTTCATTCATTCAAATATATAAAAAATTATTTGGAAAAAGAATCATTCAGGCTATGTCTTATGTGTGTTAGATTTTTGGTATGGAAAACAAGATATTTATATCTATTTGATAATAACTATTAGATGTTTTTTAGAAGATAAAATGTGAATTTCAATGAAGTGGTCATATGGATGGATTATTTTAATATTAAAATAATATACAATATAAATGTATAATTAGAGGAATAAGTTTAAATAAATGGATATCCTTAAGCCATTGTTTTTTTGTTGAATTATGGACATATATAACACCCAAAATGAGATACATTTTATTGGAAGTTACTAAATGTGGGCATGTTATAATGAAGTTTACATGGATGGATGGACAATAAACATGTTCAACTATAGAAGTGAATGCTAATGTTTTTAAATGAAGACCTTCAAAAGATAAATATTCAAAAATTAATATATCATAAGTATATGAGAATATAAGGGAGTTATAGATATCTACATATCATAGGTAGAAAGAGAAAAAACAAAAAATTAATAATCACCACTTGTTTTTTAGAGATAATAGATATTATGAGACACTATAAGAGTCCTAAAATACAAATGTATCTAATTAGAGGGAGTCATCCTTTAGTAATGTTATTGATTATATATATCTATCCTGAACATGGGAGCTAATAAAATTTCCTACAAGGATTAATGCTCTTTAAGAGAATTAAGATTACTGGATAAAGGAAGATGTGGATGGATGAAAAATCTATAATTATTTACAATACATGAAAGTGTTTAAAAATTGTATATATTTTTCCATAATATTCACTTATCGAAAAGCATATGAATATTATTATGGTAATTTTTTTGTTTCCATATAGGGAATTGATATGTTATATTGGGATGTCATTATAACACTCTTTCACATGAACATAGATGTGAAAATATACACAGAAATTATGATGGATTTCAGTAGAAAATGAACAATAAATCTTATGTCAAATATAGAGTGGGTCATTTAGATTTTGATGCTATACAAAAGGTAGTGGAATAATATGTTTAATGTTTTCACAGTAAAGGTGAATTTTAACTTGTGTCATGGAGAATTTTTTTTATTAACTAATGGTTTATAATTTTTGGATTTTAATCACATTATATTTTTACGTTGATGAAATGATTTTTCAATTCTGGTAATTGAATTAGTAGATGAATCAATGATTGAATTTTATGAAATTATCATGATGTATGAACTTATCTAGGGAAAATGGACTATATGGATATAAATTATATGGGACATATATTTCAATATCCTAAAACTAAATCATTAAGATTACATCAAGCATTTTTAATGAAAATAAGGGATGAAAAATTGTTAACCACACCCCATGTTGGAAAATTTCATTTGATCATGGACATGAAATGACTAGTAGATTTCTAGTTTAAATACCTAGAAAAGGTATGTTGTGAATCAATAGTTAGAGGCCAAATGTTTTCCATGGTTTTCTCTTGATCATAAATTACACATACAATAGGTGGAGTTATAAATAACATATTTAATTAAAAATTATAACAATATTGGGAAATTAATTGTATATTTTAATATATATGTGTGTTTATAGGATTTTTCTTTTTCTTTTTTTGGAATAGGCATTACAGATTTTTATGATATTTATTTTTTTGGACACACATACACTCTATAAAGATTAACTAAATAAATGTCCTTATTTGTGGGAATTGATATGATATGGATATGATAACAATTTTTTGGAAAAATCCATATTTCTATAAAAAGTTTATTTTTTTTAAAATAGAATATGTGATAAATTTGATCTAGCTAATGGGGTCATCAGAATACACCAGGAGAAGGAATGATGATGAGACTATATTTTTTGATTTATAAAATATGATTCTTCTGGGTATAAAGGAAATGTTTCATTCCTATGGAAATAATATTCATATTATTTTTAACATTATCTATAATTTGTCAAATGATAATGAAATTATCTTGTAATGATATATGGATATACGAATGTACAATGAATCCTAATGATTGATATAATCTAGGATTTTTTTTGGTGGTGTGTTTCCTCGGTCAAGCTAGGACAATTGGAAAAATGTTAGGGGGTTTATAAAAGATAAAAATTATGTTGGAAGAAAGGAATATGGTATCAGGCTACTAACTATGGACTGACCAGGGAATATTTGAAAATAATTCTATAGTGGATGTTCATTGGGTTTAGGCTAGGTGGAAGCAATTATATGAACATGGAATTAATATACTTGAAAGAGAATGTATATAATAGTAACTATTTATTGATAATATAATTATGATTGAGTGTAAGTGGATAATTTTATGTAAGTGTCGAAGTTATGAAAATCATATATTGTAGTTAAAATATGTGATTTGATATTAATCCATATATGGGTTGATAGGTGTAATTTAGGTATAATGCAATGGAAATGGATAAAAATATAATTTGTATGTAAGATATATATCATTAAGTTTTTATAAGTGGGAAATTTTTTCCTGATGTTTAATATGAGATAATGAGATTATTTTATCGACTGGAGGGTTATCCGTGGATATTGTATTTTGTTGGACTTCTTCTCGTGTTGATAGAATGTTGGTGGTTGTCAATTATTAGATTTGAATGATAATAAATATTACAGGTTAAAATTTTTTGTTGGTTATTATATTATTTTAATGAATATCAAATTTCATAAATAAATGACTTTCAATATTAACCCCAAAGAATATGAATAACATTTGAACCCTTTTAATCTTGTGTTTTCAATTTTCATTTCATTTCATTCGATAATTATCTTCAATAAATTTTTAATTTTTTTGGAATGTTTGTTCATTGTCATATTTTTATTAAGATATTCTATATACTTTTACTTTTACAAACTATAAAATGAAATCATTTGGGAAAAAATTTCTTCTGAATATGAATCATTTAATATATCTTGAATGTTTTATCAGAATACAATATCAATACCAATTGAAATGTGCATGAAAAAATGCATAATTTTTTGAACATTGGTTCAAATGAAATGTTGTTACTTTTATATGATTAGTATGATCCAAATTTAAAATGAAATTATATTAATCACATAATCAATATGACATGTTATTTATTTTACCAAAAAACTCAGTGATTGTATTATACATAATTAATCTATACTCTCTAATTTTCTAAATACAATTACTTATATTTGGATTCAATTAAGGTGAACGTTTATTTGACATCGATCCTCAATAGTAAATCCAAGAATATGGATACCATATAATGCTATAAATATAATGGAAGGTGGTTCTAACTTGTTATAAGGACTCTTTATGTATATTGGTTCCATGGAGAGGGACTATTATAATTGGAGTTTCCTATGGTTTGCTAAGGAGGAATCTATATCATTTTTTAAAGATTAATGATTAATGGGAAAGGATAGTCTACATTCAATGTGGATGAAAATGGTGATGATTATATATGAACAAAATTATAATTTATTAGAGTATATTTTTAAAATAAAAATGATCTATTTGACTAATTATTTGAGAAGTAATTATTATGGTATCCTGAATAAAAAGTGTTATCCTAGGCATGTTCATGAATTTAAGATGGGTTGAAATGTTTATAATTCATATAAAATGATCAATTTATAGGAGTATATATTTTATATTTGGTATAGGAATATAAGGGATTCCTTGATAATATAGTGGGATCAAAAAAAAATGTACCTTTATGTGACGGGCGTGACTCTAAATTATATTATTTAGGTAATTTGGTACTATAACACATAGGTGTATGGCTACTCAGTTTTTTATTTTCACAAACATTTTGGCGTATGTGTTCCACTATGTGAATAATATTATGAATCATCTATCACAATTATATAGTATTATGGTCCCCAATAATATTTTAGGGTCATCTGTGATGGGTACAGTTTAAAAATGGCTTTGGAATACTAAGCATAGATGTTAAATATATGTTATTATCCTTATGTTTTGATATTTAATTTATGAATGTTATAATATAAATTTAACAAAATAAGGATCATATTAAATTCATCATATATATATATTAAATTATTATTAATTGTTTATATATTTCTAAATACGATAGGTTTTAGTTGAAAACATGGTTGTTTTGAAATTTATAATCCACATAACTTTATCATAATTTATGTCTCACTAATAATTTTAAAAAATATTTTATGTTTTAAAAAATGAATTTATGGAAAAATATTATGAATTTTATTAAATTTTAAAAAAATTTATGGTTTATGCGATGCACATTTAAAATTTTAGAGAATTTTTAATTTAATGAATAGTTTCTCTAGTTTTTTATTTGAAATAAGTATTTGAATGTTGAGTTTCAATTTTCAATTTCCATAAAAGACACATACATTTTTTTAAATTAGAAACTATTGTATTTAAATAAAATTAGTTTCTATCATAATTTTATATCATATATTTAATTGATATAAATAATATTTTGAATTAAAAAAAATATGTGATTAAGTGTTTCTGTATAAAAAATAATTTTCAAAATTTTTTAATTTAATTTTGTAAAAAAAAAATTTAATTTTAATTCATATGGTTAAAAATAGGTTAATTGTTTATAATTAACTATTTCACTGAAATTAATTACTATGTTTAATAATTAATTTCTATAGTAAAATTAAATTATGCATGAAGATAGAAAGTTAAATGAAAAGACCAAAAAAACTTCTGGATGTCTCAAAAAATGAGTGGTGGAAGTGGTGTTAAAAACTAACATCCTTTCCCTCCTCTTTTGACCATTTTTTCAGCATTAACCATTGAATATAAACATTGATTTTTTTTTTGATAATATTACATTTAATCCAAGAACTACCATTATATTCACTTATAAAAGAGTAAAATAACCACAACATCAAGTCTCACCATCCCATTGAATTTCTACAAGAAAATTAGACACTTATATCCTATTAGAACTATATACCACTTCTGAAATCCTTTATTCACCATTTTTTTTAATAAGGACTTCATTTAGAAAGTGAATATGAAGAGAAAATTGACATTCCCAACTTGATTATATTATTCTTGTTAGTTTTTACAATATAATTTTTATTATATTACCCTTATCATAAGTTATTAATATTATTAAATATGTTTAATAGAATTAAATTTAAAATATTATTTAATTTAAATTTATTCATACAATTCCATCCACTATGTACAACAAAAACAATGATCACACATACTGGAAGACAACCACTTCTAAACATTTGATGTTTTAATGTACTCCTATAATCGATGGAAAGATTGATTTTTATGTGTAAGATTTATTTTTATGTGTAATTATAATTTTTTTCACAATTATAATTCTAAAAAATAAATTTTCATATATCTCTATTTGATCATTTTTATAGAATATTGTTAACATTCCCCATATGTAGTGTTCTGCTTCCATAGGAAATGAACATTATTTTTACTCCCCACCGATATTGGGTTGTTTCAATAATTAATTTAATGGAATATTATGGTATTTATAAATTTTTCATGATTCTATAATTTTAATATTTTATTATTATACAATGAAAATTCCTTACATAGTTACTCAATAAAACATTCCCCCATTGGGTCGATTTACCCCTACGTGAATGATGATAAATTATTATATTTTTAAAATATAAATGAATGTAATATAATTGTAATAACATATAATAATTATGTATTTATTATATATTAATTATTTTATAAATTGTTTTAGAATAAATAAAATAATTTTAAATGTTAAACATTTTTTTCATTATATATATCGATATAAGTGCATCATATTTTCTATTTAAATGTCCAATATTCATCCCATTCACCTTATGTATTTTATTATTATTATATTCTTAAAAAAATATATTAAAATTTTCCTTTTAATAAAAAAAATTTATATGAATTTGTTTTAATGAATCCTATTTCAATGAAGTTATCAGGGATTCAAAAACCAAAATATTTGACACCCGATGTGGGAAAACATGAAAATCAACTTGAATTCATATTGAGAATTAATATATATGTAGATTATAGGGAAATATTGCTTCATCTAAGGTTATTATTTATGTTATTAAAATATATAAGTTTTTGATACAACTGGATATTGTATTTTCATAGATGTTAGGAAAATAGGTGATGGGTTTCCATTAAAAAATCACCTCTTTGAGAAAATTGTTATACATTGCACCTAATTTACATTGTTTGTGGTATATTCTTATTTTTAGATATATTATATTATAGAAATTCTTTATTAATTACAATTTATGTTAACTTTTAATCCCTTTCTTTTAATATTTTTTTATTTAGTTTTTACATATATCATAAGTGGGGGTTTCCATCTTAATTTTAATTATTGGTGACAACTGTAATGTTTATCTAAAGATTATGTTTTTTAATCTTAATTTTAAATGGATGTATTTTTTCTATATTATCAATGAGATTTAAATAATTTTGAAGTATTTATTTTTATATATGAATCACA
Organism: Viscum album; assembly: GCA_963277665.1. Taxonomy (NCBI): domain Eukaryota; kingdom Viridiplantae; phylum Streptophyta; class Magnoliopsida; order Santalales; family Viscaceae; genus Viscum; species Viscum album. Next base: position 492,664,315 of record OY728122.1, read on the forward strand.
TTTTCTATCTATGAATTACTAGAGCCATTGTAAAACACAATCATTTCCATGGTGGAAAAACATCATTTGATTTAGTAATTTAAATGTGTCTGTAGTTTCCTACAATGTAAATCCTTTACATTATACTACAATGTGGATAAGGATGTATAATAGATGAATCAATTTGTAATAACCCCAAATTTTTTGGTCAATAATTTACTCAATCATCACTCTGATACAAGATCAGTGGGCCTAAGATTTCACACCTTAGTAGGTACTCCATGGGGATATTTTTTAAAATAATATCATTCCATTTATAAACAATAATGAAAGACTTTCGCTACCATTTCCACATTCAAATATAAACTATTAGACAAAATTAATTTATTCAATTTATAACATAATACATATTTAATTACCCTTTCATGTATTTTTTTCATAATTTCACAACTTATTACATTGATGATATGCCACACATTATATGTTGATAATTTTATTTTATCTATGGTATAATAATTTTTCCATTTATGGGGAAATTTTTTGTTATTTATTTCACCCTTTATTTGTATATGAGTGTTTTAATTCTATAAGAGCATCGATAGTGAATGGTATGAAATTTATTGTTGACAATTATCATGAATGAATTAGACATAATTATTTGATAAGGGGACATAAATTATATAACCCATTAATTCAAATAAATATATCATGAGACAAAATAGGTAGGGATTGTGTTATACCTCTCCCCACATCAGTATATAATATTTGACCATATTTATGGGATATTTTTTTGTTATTTGGAATTATAGATTCCATCAGCATGTGCTCATTGTATACTTTTTTCATTGTTTTTATTTGTGGAAATCTATAATGAATTACCTCAGGGTAAATTTATTTTCTCTTCATGTTTTTTATTTATTCCTACCTAATAACATATTTCATTTTTATGTTATGATATATTCAATTGTATTTTTCTCCTTACTGATCGTGTAATCCCATCCATATTAATTTTTTCCCTAGGAAATTTTGAGTAGGACCCCATGAAATCTTAAAAGATATGATAGATAAGATAATATATTTATCGTAATATGTTCCTAAAATATCTTATGCTTTCCTATATAACTTATTAATGTTTGTATATATTCATCCATGACTACTAAGTAATTGGATCATCTGGGAACTCTTGTATTCTATTTCAATAATGTAATAGAACTACTGTGTCTTGCTTTATGGAGCATGATATGTCATATTTATATGATATAATGTTTAGTAGGACCATTGGGGTATAAATTTAGAGTAACCTTGTGATATGGAAAAATTACTATGAAAACCCACTCTTGATTTATATAGAAAAATATAAATAACTCAATTGGTATTGTATTTTACATTTCAATAGTGTGGTTTACTTATGCGTATTCCAATTGATGAATGATGGAAAATAAATGATAGAATTATAACCATAACAACAATTTTAGTTAATGATTATTGGTTTCTCATGAATAATTCAATAAAATATGATTTTAATCAAATCACATAATGGCTATATTAGTTTACTGAGGTAATGAAAAATAATCTCTCTCAAATATATCATCATTATTTTCAATAACATAGTGTAACTATGGATGATAAATTAATGTGAATAAACCTAAAATAGACAATGGAACAAGTAATCCATTATTTGCTGAATAATTGATCATGATCGTGGTGATGATATTTATCTCTTGGTGATTTAGTGAAAAAGAAGATGTAATTATGTAGTTCTATTATATGAAATGATTTATGGAAAAATTATGGTTTCCAATTAAAAAACCAATGGATAAAGATCAATATATACTACAGATATTGGATATTTAGTATGAATATATGATGTTCCCCTAGTATAAAAAATCAATACTTTTTTTAGAATAATTTACAAGTCTTCCATGAGATCATGAAGTTCAGTTCTCCATTCAACATATACATACACAATATATTATATCAAAACCAACCATATAATGTAAACCATAGAGTTTATGAAGTGGAAAATTAGGATAATAGATTTTTGTGATCAGGGGTTTATATTCTCTAGTGTTTCAATATGGTGATCCCTTGTCTTATTCGTTCAAAATAATGATGGTTGTATGAGAATAATCCTCAATTATAGGTGGGGTCAATTCTATCACAATAAAAACAAGTATCCATTAATATTAACTTATAACTAAATTTATCAACATAAAGGATCGAAAACATTATAATGATTGATATTTTCAATGTTTATCATCAACTAATGGTGAAAAAGGGTAATATACCATTGATTACATTATGAATGATGTATAGACATTATGAGTTTATATTAACTACATCTGGATCATGTAATTCACCTTATAAATTTATATAAATGATAAAAATAATATTCAAGGATTATATTTAAATATTTTTTCTCATACTAATATATCATGATATACTCTAAAATAAATTTATAGTGTGGAAGGTATCTGAAAATAAATGTAATGACCTTCACAAAAATTTAATTATATTTGAAATATAATAAGTGTGGATTTTACCTCATTGAATTTCATTATTTTCAATATTTTCTCCAAGTATAAAATATTTGATGAATCTTTAATAAATAATATATTAAAATAATTTCTAAAAATGATTAACATATCTACAATTCTATGTCTACTAGTTTTATTTGGTCATAATAAGAGGATTGTTCAATATTTATCATAGATTTCAAAACCATTAAGAAGGATTAAACGTAAAGGGTTTAAATACATATAGTAAAGTGAATGAGAGTAATGTTTTGAAGACATGAAGATGATATTGATTAATGTATCTATATTAACATTACCATCATGTGGATAAATACTTTTTATATATATAGATGAGTTGAGAAAAATATGGTTTCTTCATTATACAAAACGGGTGACTTCCAGTAAATCATTATATTTGTAGATATATATTTAATATGGGAATGGTGATTTTCAGGAAAGGGGTAAAAAATTACTTATCCATGAAAATTTTCAAATATCCTTAATATAAAATCTTGAGAGGTTAAAAAAGTTTTCAAATTAATTAAAAACATATATTAAAGAAATAAATGATTGCAAGTTGATAAAATGCATCTGTAAATAAGATGTGTTAATTTTTACAATGATTTCTAGTGTTCTATCCATATGAGTGGTGGGGAGGAAACTACTAGGTGAAGTAGATAGTTTGAATTTATCTATAAACCCTAGAAACACATACATGGATAAGGGTATAATAGAATATTTCTAGTGGAATTTAATTAGGTGGGAAATTACAAACAATATATCCCGATACATAGTATAAAATTAGGTGAATAGTGGATGTCAATATCCTAAGTATTTATACAACATATTCATATAAATATTATAATTATTATTAATATTTAAATAAAATTTTTAGTAGATAACTAAATACATAAAAGAATAACAATAATATATTAGTCATTATCGATCATTATAATATTACTTCTTATTTCATATGGATAAGGTAAGATATACCCCTTCAGAACCTTTTTTTACATAATATTAATGATACAATATGGATATACGGGGAATCTATATGTTAGATCTAGAGTTTTCCAATGAGTTATAGATATTTTTTAAGTTTTACTTCATGGTTTTGACATATAATGTGTTCTTAATGGGATCATATGAGTTTTATGGTTTTATAGGGGTTGTTTGGAGCATGGATCATAGATTTATTGAAATGACAACAGTGATGAATAGTTACTAGTAATAGTGGAAACCAATATGCATGGTTAAGAGTAACTGTGTCACATTGGACAGTAGGAGGGAGGATGAAGTACAATTTGAATAATCCACACAACATGGGCCACAAACTTATATGAATATCTAATGACATTTAAAATATTCCAAGCATATAGTTTGTTGATTATTACCCAAACAGTATGAATTATCTATGCAAAGTGAACACTTTGATAGAGAATGGATCTAACTAGATTCATGGAATGGCCAACTGATCGGCCAAAATTAGAGACCTTGTGTGTTTGAGGAAAAATGAATTTTTTCCCTTAATGATTTTAAACCATAAATCTTCCTTTATTTTTTTTATTCACCAATGAAATAAGAAGGTTCCTCTTCCCATTTAAATTCAACTTCAAGAGTAATCTTGGATTGTCCAATGTTTCTTGATTTATACTGAAATTCAACAATTTTTATTATCATCGGATCTATGCCGTTATGTTTTTATTTTCACATGAGTCATTATTCTATTACCATTCTATTGATGATGTTATTCAGTTATAAATTAATATGATCAATTTTCAGTATTTTAATATAGTCATCAAATTCATTCTAATCTAGATAGAATCAATGGATGATAATAGTAGGGAACACTACTATGTGTATTATGTAGGTGGTCTATAAATTTTCCTGTATTGTTTTGTGTTTTATAAACATTGTTTCTATTATAGAAATGAATAAAATTCCATCATTTCTATAGAAGTTAAGTGAATATTTAAAAAAATAAATTGGAACTTATTAGGTTTCTCTTTGACTTCCATTTTGTGGTTGAATGTGTTTTTTCATCATCATATTCCTCCCATGGGGTGAACCCTTTATTTTTTCCTTTTTTTATACCACCCCATTGAGTCCATGTGATCTCTACACAAATTTTTGATCTTGTTAAATACGTTGAATTGAATTAAATATATTTGGATAATTTTATGACTCATTTTCCATGTGATTCACAATTTTTCATTTTATGTATTGATTCAATTTGTTTTATAAATTTTTTTAAATGGGTTGGAAAATCATAGAATTTTATTTTTTGGGAAATGATTATGTATTTCAGATGAGGAATTTATTGTCATTATAGATTACATGGAAATGTTTACTCCTTTTATCATGCTTCCATTAGAATCCATAAACATATATACTATATGAATCATGTTTACATATGTGGATGACTTGGGAATATTACCTCATCGGGTACAGATTCAACAAAATGTGTTGGGATTTCCAACCCCTATAATCTGGAATTCATGGAAATGAATTTGACATGCTATGGTGTCAATCTTCAGGGACTGATTCCAGGTCATTATCGATATTCCATTTATATGATAATATGGATCTATGTCTCAACATTAGTATTCTATAAATTAGATCCAACCCTTTTTGTTATGACACAGTGATTACACATAAAGGCCATTTGGATTTTACACTTGGTTACACGGCATGGAAATGAAAAATTATATATAATTGATTAGATTGTGTGAACTTATGGATATTTTTAAATGATTATTGATAGATTTGGTCTTTTTCATTGACTCCAATGAGTATACTAGACAATATAACAAGTTTTTTAATTTTTTTCCCTTGTATTCTATTACTTTATTTTTTATATGAAGACATGTTTGGTTAGACAATAAGAAACTTTTTTTAGCACTCATATACCTAGGAAATATATTTCAAACTGATTTTTCTTATATTAAATTCACTATATAAGTTATATATATAATTTTCGGTAATATTCTATTTGTTATATCACACCTTGTTTGGGCCACTATTGGGTACCTGAACAGACTCATGGATGTAGGTAGGGACAGAGGAAAGAACGAATTATATGATGATTTATTTTTTGGTTGAGTAGGTATAACAGGGAATATGACCAATCATGGATCATTCTGTGAGTTGGGACAGTAATTTTGATAAACTGTAACTTTTGATACATGTACTATGATAGATACTTGTATAACTAATTTTTTAGGGACCTGTAATGAAAATAATATTATCTATGAATTCTTTTGGACTATTTATTATTATATTATTCATTCATTTTATCTTTATTTATCTATTTATTGGAATTTTTATTGAATGATATGTTTACTACCACTATTTTACACTCTGATACGAGTGAATAGGTTCTCCATACACACAATATAGGCCCTCACTAATATTCAACATCCTATAGTGTTCAGAGAGTAACATGATTCCATGTGACCAACGGACTCAGGGAACATTTAGGGGCATCCTTATCATGGTGTTACATGGTGCATCAGAGTATTTATCCTTTTCACCATAAAATTTTGAGAAAATTAACATGATCATATGAATGAATTATACTGTGGTAATAACCTATTTCTGGGAGTAGATATCCCACATATTAGATAATGTAAGATTTATATCAAAAATATTGTTGTAAATTGGAATCTTCAGAATACATTTGATTGGATTCTACTTTTTGGAGACACACTTATTATATGGTGTTTATTTGGGTTAAATATTTTAATTAATTATTATTGTGCTATTGGTATCATCTCATTCATCATTTTAGGAAAATGGTTGAATTCACATGTGAGTAAATTTATGATGCATTGTTTAGATTCATGAAATTGATATATGTGACATGATTGATATACCAATTGTTTGATAGGTAATTTTTATAGGTAATTGAGAAACATTATTGGTACATTGTCCTTATATCATAACCTATATTGCGTGTTTCATGGTTAGGTTACAATATACATCCTATGAGGACAATTTTGGCATTTAAATTAATGGACCATTGGTTGTGGGGACAAGAACAAGCTATAGTCTAGATTAAGAGGATGACACTCTTTAGTTCCTGGGGTGTACCCTCTTTTATGGATCAAAATTAATTAACAGTTTTGTTTATCTATTTCAAAGGGAATTGAGAAACATGTATAATATTAAATTAAATAAAATTGGTGATATAGTGTTGTTGTCTTGGACCTAGCTGAAGAGTGGGAAATAGGTGGTGAATCTAGTGTTTTATAAAACTATTTCTTATTCTCATACATGGTTTTAGGATTATATGGAGAGTGATACTTTTTATAGGAAGTATTTAACTTGTCCCAAACATTTAAATATGTAACATGGTCACTACATGTTCTTTTTCGAAGCATGTGTTTGGAATTATAGAGATATGGAACCATAAATACCTCTACGTTTATTCCAAGAGGGTGGCGATAACAACGATCCAATATTGTTATGTCATGGGATACTAGTATATCATCTTGTAGTTCTATATGAGGAACTAATAGTAGTAGCAGATATGTGTGATTAGGTAGAGTTCCATGGGATTTTGATGCACATTTTGAAGACAATTCAGGGATCACAACAACATGCATCACTAATTATAACAATTTTGACTTGGGTTCCCACAATATGATCTGGTTATGTTTTCCTAGGATGATAGTGCACATGGTGCTAAGGAATTACATGAGGATAATTTTTTTATCTTTCGGTATGTGGTGACACCTCATGATATGATATTGTTCTCACAAAATATATGTTAAGGGAGTAGATAATCGTGAGTGGGATGTATTAAACCTAGCTGACGTGAATAATTTTATGGTTTGGAGGGATTTCCAATCTCTTTCATGTAGAATTTTTTATTAAGAACCTTAGAGGTGAAACTAATAGTGAGTTTATGTGTCTGGAGAAGGTTGTTGTGACTCTTATGGAATATTCATCAGGCTTTATAGATCTTATGTGTTTTGTGATGGTATTTCATAAAAATATTCCCTCAAGTTGAGAGACCTAGTGGATAGTAATATGAATTCAATTTGATCGTAGTTCATTGATTTTTAGGTGATAAATTTTACTAAGATATGGAATCAGATTCTATTTACATAGAAGGGATATGTGGGTTACTAGGGGCACTGAGAAGGGTAGTTTATCCTCTCAACATAATTGTTCTGTTTATAGATGATAGAATAATCATTTTGAGGATTATTTGGAGGATTGTACTAGAAAAGCTACTAGTTTTTGTATAAATATGTTGTGTTATCAGTGTGGTCTACAAGAGGATAAAAAATAATCAAAATGATAGAGACTCATTAGAGTACTATGATTATGGATGGATGGACCATGTACAAGATTTTTTCAAAAACATCCATAAACCTGTAAGTGGATACGGATTGAATATAACTCATGGGTTAATAGTAGGATTCATATCTTCAGAACATGCTTATAGTAGTGTTATTATAGATCATTTAGGTCGAGGAATTTGTCATTGATGAGGTTTATAGGAACCGGTTGTATCTATATAGAAGTCTGGGCTTACTCATGATGGTGAGGTTATGTCATCGTGTCACTATTTAGGCCAGATATGTTCTGTACAACCAACACCTTAGGATTTGCGAACCAAGCCATCTATGATGACTGGTAAAATAATATTATATATTAATTTTGTGTGATCTCTTTTCAATACATATTCTTCTCATAGCAACACACATATACCATTTTTTAATATTATTGGACTATTTGTTCATATTTATATGGGACTTATGACCATGGATACACTGTTTGGGACCCAAATTGATGGTTTATGATAGTTTAGGGAGTGTTACTTGATATAGGAATATTCACTTTGTATAGAATCATTTTTTTCTAGATGAATGTGTTTTCATCACACTCAGGATGAAATAGATAGTTTATTATCATGCTTATGGCAATTATTATTATCGAAGGGTTACCTTCACATAAAAATTGGGTTGAATTTGATTCAAAAGGGTGAATGGGATTTCATGGAATGAAAAATTTAACACGAGATTTTTTTTATGGGTGTAATGAGATTACAAATACCATTTTTATATATAGATGATCAATAATTCATCGAACTTATTTCCCTCTTATGGTTGATCTTTCTCATTGATATTTTTCTAGATGACAATTCATGTTTACATCCTATGAGAGAGAAGTATTTATCTATTTATCTTGTGACATGAGCTTCAACATAATCCATTCACCATTAAGATCATACTACTATATATATTAATAAGCTAATTAGGTAACTAGATGACCTTAGGAAAATAGGTTTATAAGATCAAGTACTTTATTATGGGGGTTCACTGGTCCTTTTGATAATAATTTGGACACCACCCTCAATCTCTGTTTATATTAGCATAAATTTAACTATTTTATAGTTAACAACAGGTATCCCATGAAACATATATATGATCTATTTTCCCATCTCTGAGCGGCTTCGGTCTTCTCAAAAATTTATTGGAGTTCATTATATCATCGGGTATGTGTTTAACCAACAGAAATACCTCAAACATATTTTATTTAAAAAATAGTCTATATGAGTGTTTTTATATATCATTAGGACTTATGAACATTCCATAAGCTCTCATAATGCCAATTAACCATGTTTTCCATCCTTATCTAGAATCATTTTTTGTGGTTTTCAGGGAAGATATCTTTGTGTTTTCTCACAATCAACATGACCATGCCAAACATGTTGATATCATGATAGATAAACTATGAGAGAAATTTATATACTAAAAGATCCCAATGATTCCCTTTTCTATGGATATGATCCACTTTCATTTTCATATTATCTTAGAGATATGTGAATCAGATGACCCTACGAAAGTGGGAGATATAGTTTAATTTGAGATGTTCATGAACATCTTTCATGGGAATATTTTCTATAGTCTATATTGCTAATACAAACATTTAATTATGTAATTTTCTTGCAAGTACCTTTTATTGTCTTGAATAAGTATGGTTTGATGTTTTTATAGTCAAATACCTATGGGTTAACCTTTCTAGTGATAATAGGGAGACCGACATTAGAAACTATTCTGATTTTTCAATAGCAAAGAATGAATTGAAATGTGTATTATGATACAATGAGTTATTAGTCATGGATTATTTTTTATGAAATACAAAGGATTCATAAAACATTTTTTTGTTGATTCCACCTAAGAGGAATTAATTGAGGCACTATATTCAGTAAGTAGATGTGGTTCATTCCTTACACTTATAAAGGAACTACACACTAACAGAACTTTTTATAGTGCACAATAACCAGAAAATCATCAAGTATATTTTTAGAAAATAAGATTGAAATTTGATGTAGAGAATATAGGTTGAGTACCTATAGTGATTTAACATCGATAATTTGTATACTCTTGATAAAGGAAAAAGGAAGCGAAGGATGCCTTCACGAGAAGGACTTTAATTAAAGTAAATTAGGAGGTCGGTAGAATGTGGAAGCATATGGACATGTTTTAAGAGATTCACCATATAACATCATGGCTTTAATTAAGGTACAAACCATATAAAGTATTCAGAAAAAACAGTAAAGCTGCACATGGCTTGGGCCGATGCACCCTACTGCAGGTCCCAAGAAAATATTAAAATAAATTAAATAATGGTTCCTGCTTTATGATAATATTTTTCTTCATTCAACATAACTGAGTTCTGGAGAAAAATAATTAAATAGTTAATAATTAATAATTTTTTTTGGGAATTAAAAAGTCTTTAAAAGGGGATAAAACTAAATAATTACATAAAAATCATTGGAGAAAAATTTTAAAAAAATAAAATGGGGTTAATCTATTTGTATCAGATATTTCCTTTATTAATATATTTTTATTTTAAATATTTCCTTTATATTTATTTTCCTTCTCATTTATCCCATTCATTTTCATTATTACTTATTTATTATTTTCTCTCCTCCTCTACCCCTCTGTTTGGTGTGTCGCACCCCCAGCTAGGTTGTGTACACCACCCTCCTCTCTCTTCAGATGCCCACTTCAACCTTATTTCTTCATCAATTTCTATGTCGTTTGGTGTAATATAATGATCTTGGTATGTCCAACCTCATTCACCATGAATCATACAATATCATTCTCTATTTTTAGTGTGATCTACCATGGAAGGGTATTAACAGAAATTGGGGGTTTATTGAAATCATCTGATTTATTCTGTTTTAGGTCAAATCTAATATCTTCATGGAGAGTTTTAACCTCTATGAGTTCAAGGTACTGAATATACACTATTTTCCCTTATATTTTTCTGTATTATAAATTCTATTTTGTGTCGCTAGTCGATGCCTACCAGCTTTGTTCAATTTTAGATATTCTAATTTAATTAAACTACTTAACATGACTATTGAACATTGTTTGAGGTAAACTATCTTGTTTATATTGTGTTTATATTTTGGACACCCCTTTGGGTGTGATGATGTATTGCGTCTATTTTCTGTTTGACTCAAATTGTTAAATTACATAACTGTATGAGTTGTGTGATCCCTTTTTGATGATTTTTAATTAAATATATTATGTTTGTATAACCATGAACAATGAATATTATGTTTTGTTGGTTATTTATGCCTAATTATTTTTCCATGTTACAATTATTATTATTTTGTGTTTTTTTCTATTTTTACTGATTTTATGTTTTGACAATGACTATCTTACATGAGAAATAAGATAGTACATGTCTTCTTATTGAAAAAATCGTTTTGTTGTAATTATAACTGCATACTCTGTTATATATATTTCATAGAAATCTAATTAAATTCAGGGGGACATACAATGTGAGTTCTATATTAAGGACTACACAAGGATTCTCTGTTCTTGGTCAGCTACACATTACACCCTGGAGGCGATGTCTTAGTATTTTCTAGTTGAGGGATTCCCTTGGTTTTTAAATACCCATGACTGATACTTGTTAGAAAAGGGTCATACATGGAAGGAATTGTTGTAAAATTTGTTACACCATACCTCAGGTGATACATGACCCCTTATATGAATTATCGGGATGGACTCATGAAAAATCCAAACCTTGATCGATACTTCATCATTCCAAAGATTCCCTTGGATGTCTTTGTGATATTAGCTAAATCAAAGGATGTAACCTTTAGTATGGGCTCTAATTTCAACAATAAAATTATTCATAATAATAGGGATAATGTGTGGAAGTTTTTTATTGATAACGCTTGAGTTCTGTGTGAATATTGATATCATCTAGTTTTTTGAAGGACACATTATTGAAACATAAATTAATTCCAATTCTAAAGAACAATATTGGGGTTAGGTTTTTTTTGAATTTTTTATTTATAATTTTTTCATATATAAATATATATATTTGGGCATCATGCTTATTACAGTGACCTGATTCAGATTTCCATCCTAGGTGGAAGCAGGTGTCATGAATAGGTGTCATTGAGAACCTTGACCAAGTTATATATATTTTATATTTAATTTAATTTATTTAATTATTTCATATCAGAACATTTATTTTGCATAAAACATGAAATGCAATGGTTTAGAAACTATTGGTTCCAGATTATTAGTCTTTCATCTCACTCCTTACCCGGGTGACATTTGGTACCCGAGTAGACATTATACATGCTATTATTGTAAAGGGGAAATGTGATTCTTCCAATGCGTGAGTTTGCATTACTGGTTAGGATGGATAATGTGGTTAGAGGACCAAACTGTTGCTTGAGATGTTGTTGTTTCACTTCATGTAATTTTCAATACATCTTGGATTACATTCTTACATTCTTATTTTCCAAACACATAATTTACCACTAACATTATAACATGACATAACTGTGTATCTGGTTTGTTCATTATCTTTCGAGTATATTATTTATTTTTTTGTTGTTATTTATTTTTTCAAATGAATTTCTATTATTTATATGATTCTGTTATTTATTATATATTGGATTTCTTTGGTTGTTTATTACACATTATCTATGAGGTCATAGTCTCTCCTACATACACATTAAAAAGGTCCCTCACTTATATTCAGTATCCTCTATCATAAAAGAATATGCACTTGAGGTTATGTGGCCTTCTCGGCTTCAAGCTGTCTTCTAGTGGTTTTTGGGAAAGGGCCACTACAAAGTTATATCAGAGGGTGTTTTTCTTGTTCTCTAACTATATGGGGGAGACATGAGACTGTGATATAAGGTTTTTTAAATTACCCTATTCTTGGACATATCTATCCCTTATAGAAGGGAAACCCATATTCCTGGGTTGAGAACACAGTTATTGATAATGCCAATAATGGTTTATATGATTTCACCATTGCGTGAAACACCTATTTTTTATTGATATTGATATAAGTATTGGTGAGATAATGGTTTTTACCATTGTATCTTGATGGTAACAGGGAAATTATTTTACATGCATGATATTAGGCACCATAGGGATTAAAATGACATGCATATTTTAATTCCATATCTTCTATCAATGTGCATATGCTTGTTTTCATTTGGGTGTTGTTGTGTCAAATTTGAATTTTTTAAGTACCTTCTTTTTAAATATAACTTTTTTATATTATTTTACATTTTAAAATTACTTTACATGGGAAATAGGTGGTAGGACTCATTTTCAGGATCCTTCTATGTTTTCTCATCCTTATCTAGACCCGACTACTTGAGCAGGCTACTTATTGTATAGTTCTATAAGGTAGGATATATACCTACCCTATTTATTTCATCATTGCATGCCCTCATTGTCTTCTATGAATTATTTCATAATATATCTGTTTGGATATTGTAGACCAACACCACCAGGAAAAATTTATTTCTTACCTCTCAAGAGTGGCGATGATCGCACTCTAGAGACGGTGGGTCCTGAACCACCCGATGTTCTTCCAGTAGTGCCTCATATAGTGTAACCTGTATTACCACCATGGTTCCTTCGATGGTACATATTCCTACCGATCATTTTATGATCCTAGATTCTCATTTCATGGATATTCTCATCATGTTTATTTTGTCAGTTTAGAATGTTCCCAGACCTACCCCATCTATGGTAGAGTTTACATTGGAATTTCTACAGTAGTACCCTCCCATATTCATGAGGTTTTTTCATCGTCATTCTACATAGTCGTTGATAGAATCCATGAAGTCTATTTTCAGCCACCATGAGATCCTTCTACAGAGTAGGAAAAAACATCCATTTGACATGCTTTGTGATTCCACCAAGAGTTAGTGGGATGTTATATCTTATGTTGAGCACGCTAGAGACATGGTTTGGGAAGACATCCAAACAGATTTATATGTTCACTATATTCCATAGAGTCTGATAGATGATCTTTCTAGGGAATTATTATATCTTTAGAAGGGCTCTACGATTTTCATAAAATATAATAATCGTTTGATAGAGTTTCAATTTTTTCCCCTATATTGGACTTGTGATGCATAGAAAAATGTGATACACATTAATGATGCACTTAGATATACTATTCTATTGTAGTTTAATGTTTTTTTAACCACTAATACAAGGATCCTGAATTATTCCATCATTTCCGAAGGGAATTTCACAGAAGCTAAACCTGTGAGCCAATGCAGTTTAGTTCCGAGATAGGGTGATAGATTCTCAAACAATAAGAAATGTATTTTTGAAAGAGAACATTCAAGAAATCTTAGAAAATCATCATGTTTAAAAAATCCATCCACATGTCATCAGTGAAGAAGAGTTTTCCAAAAGAATCCATCTTGTATGCGAGTCCCAAGGGAGTTCTTATATTATGGAATGTTAGGTCACCATCAACATTTGTACCATTAATTCTACTCAGCATTCAGTGTAAGATGATCCATACCATCACCTCTATCATGTATGGAATCCATTACTCCCCAGCATGATAGATGTCTTTTATATACCGGTTTATTAGGCTAATGAAAGGTAGAGGTCATTGTCGAAGAAATCAAGTAGTAGATTGTCGGTTTTAGTAGCGCGGACCTTCATAGGCCAGTCATGTAACTTCATAGGTACATGGTTCATGTCTCATGTAAGCAGTTCAACCTATACCATAAGAGAATACTATAGGACCATCCACAGTTATATGTTCTATTCTAGTAGCCACTACTTTAGATTCTATCCATTTGGATACATGTGCATCACATTCCTATTTATATGATTTTGTAGTTGAATTCCTAGGTTTTAAAATCATGAAACTATGTGGTGTCATGTCACCTAAAACACTTATTGGGGATTGGATAGATGGAATATGTTATTTCCATCAGTTCCCCTTGAGAATGGTCTGTACAATTTATATTGATATTTTTATATCCTCGACATGTATGGCATCGACATTATTATCGGTATGAAATGGCTCACTCCTTATTGCTCTCGATTGGATTTCTATCACAATTGGGTGTCCTTCACATACACTAAAGGAGAAACATATCTAAAAAATTGTGAAATTGATATGTGGGAATATTGAGGTGAAGATAAGTGTATAGGATAGGGAAGAATGAGATCTAAATTATTAAGCCTTTTGATGAGTGATTAGGGAACACAACAAGTTTAATTTTGTTCCATTTGGGATTATTATATAGACATTTTCCCAGATGTTTTTTCTATCTTAACTCCCATGAAAAATGTTGAGTTCATTATTGAGATTGTTCTTTGTGTGGAACCATTGTTTATTCCTACTAAAAGGATAGAATCTACAGAGCTACATGAACTCAAAAATAATCATCATGACCTTGAGGATAAGGGTTTTATCCTAACGATTACATTGTTGTGGGGTTTATCAGTTCTATTTTCCAGGAAGGTAGATGGTGACATCAAATAGTGTGTGGATTAATGTCAGCTATCTGAAAATACTATAAAGAATCGATATCTATTAACATGTATAGATGCCCAATTTTACCATCTATAAGAAGAATTTTTTTTCCAGGATTGATAGGAAGTCGTGATATCAACAGGTGTGTGTGTGACCATTTGACATACCATGTATGGAATTCCAGAGTAAGTATCGCTTATAAGAGTTTATTGTTATGCAATTTTGTCTCATGAATGTACCGACAATATTTATGGATATGATGATTTGAGGTTACCACTCGTACCATGATTCAATTTTAGTGGTTTTTGTAGATAAAATCACGGGGTATTTTCATTTCAAACATACCCATGAAACCCATCATTATATCATGCTAGGTTTGCTGAGAGAGGACCAACTATATTCAATGCGTAGAAAATGCCACTTTTAGAATGATAAGGTTCTCTTCATGGGTCATATAATACCTAAGTCAGGTGTGTAATTTGACCAATAAAATGTGAGTATCATTGTTTTTTGGAAGCATCACAAAAATGTTATTTACATACACATTTTCTTGGGGGATTGTTGGCAATTACTTGCATTTTATATACAAATTATCCTACGTAGAAATAACTGATATAGTCTTGACTAATAATGGTGTGCATTTAATCTATCCAAGATAATGTGATAAATATTTTCAAGAGTTAAATGGAAGAATTACCTCTTACATGATCCAGATTTTTCCTGAGCTAAGAAGAAGCTATAATATTTATTGTAATGCATCAGTAATCTGATTGTCTATAGTTTTTAAGTAGGGTGATTGACTTTTTTGATTATGGATCCCTCCAGCTAAGACCTAATGTTAGGAACTATCCAACAGATGAAATTTTTTTAGCTTATGTGGTTCATGCATTACGTTGTTGGATACAGTATATTTTTGGGTTAGTGGTACATTCTTTACACATATCATAAAATCTTGAAATAAATCTCCAAACAATGAAAATTGAATTGAATGCAGTAAAGGTGGATTGAATACCCTCAATCCTTCTAATTTGAGATTTATTATACCCCTTATAAAAGAAATGCTATTACTGATGCTATTAGCTTCAAGACATAGACAGAATCTATCCATGTTTCTAGTACTGTGTGGAATGTGATGGATTTGTTTTCTGAGATGCATCAGGAGGTTTAGGAAAAAAACAGGTAACCATATCTAACAGCACGTACCGTGACATCCTCTCTTATAAAGTGAGTCTTTATGTGATTGTTTTCTGATCCAAAGGTTCTTGGTTTGAGTGATTGTGTCACAGGAGAGAACCCTTCTACTTGTTGGGGTATTGATGGTAGTAAAACTGTACATTATCATGGCTGACTGTTGGTACATTATGATATATGAGAAGTGTTGATGAAGTAATATCATAGTTACATTTGGGTAGTAAATCCTATAATTATAAGTAATTATGGAGACATGGTTCATCTATACTGGTGGTTGGGTATGGAGAAGAAGATAACGGGTTTCGTCACTCGGTGCACCACCTGTCAGCAGGAGAAAGTAGTGCACCAACAACCGACTAGAATTATATATCCTTTATATATTCCTAAGTGAATAAGGAATGAAATCACCATGGATTTTTTAGTAGAATTTGAATATCTCCTTGAGGCATTGATTTAGTATGAATTATTGTTGATAATATGACCAATGGCATTAAATAATTAGCTATTTGGGAGACATTTTCCTATGATCATTTGTGAATGTTGTTTATCTGGGAGATAGTGTGACTTTATAGAATACCTCATTATATTGTATCGAGCAGAGATGAAAACATTACTACATGGTTTTGGAAATGTTTTGAAAAATAGTTGGTATCATAGGTACTCTTGAATACTGCATATAATCCTTATACTGATGGTATTTCCAAGTAGACCATACATGTGTTATAGGATATGCTACGAGCTTGTATCCATGATTTGGGAGGTTCTTGGGAGAATCATATTACTTTGGTTGAGTGTGCATATAATAAAAGACCCCAAGTGATTATTCAAATGGATATGTATTAGACCCTCTAAGTTAGACCCTGTTTTTCAACTTTATACTATCTTGAAGCAGGTAATGCATATCTATTGGGTCCTCACCTAGTTTGGGGGACTTTTGAGAAAGTTCAACAAATTTATTAGTGTATGAACACAAATATATCCAAGCAGAAATGTTATAATGATCATCATTCTATACTTCACTAATTTGAGGTGGGACATTGAGTCATCCTACATGTTTCTCCAAGGTTGGGTCATAGGCTGATCAAGAGAAATGAGAATTTATCTTTGTGATAGGTCGGGCCAATTGATATAGTGGAGAGAGTTGGGTAGGTATCCTATCAGTTTCTTTTACCTCATAGGTACAATGCCATGCATGATGCCTTTCATGTATCTCAGCTTTGATAGTATCATCCATACCTATCTCATTTTTCATCCTAAAAACAACGAGCTCAAAGTGGATGCATCTTTTAAGGAGTGTCTTATCCATATCATAGATCATAGCATGAAGGTTCTATGTGGCAGGTCAGTTCCTCTCGTCTTTGTGTTATGGAAAAATGGACCTGTTCATGATGAGATATGGGAGTGGGAGACTAATAAGCCTACTCAAGGGCCAATGATTTTATCAAATGACTTTCCACTACCTACGAAAGGGAATCATAGGTATGGGTTGGCAATAGGAGGGGAGGTTGTAACCTATCAGCATTATCCAAGCTAGGAACCAATTAGAGTTTTAGTCAAAAATAATAATAATTCAACCAATTGTGCACACCTATATACCCTATTATAGCTCCGAGGAAGTTATTAAAATTTATTTAATAATTTAATGGTATTTATGTAAAATTTTAACTCATACCCTAGTGTTGTGTTCCGGTTAAAAATAAATGAAAGGGTTAAAAATGAATAATATGATATTTTTAGAAATTGAAATATTTTAAAAGTGAATAAAAATAAATAATAAAATAAAAAAATCGGAGAAATATTTAAAATAATTAAAATTTGAAAAACCCATAATTATTAATTATTTACATTATTCCCCAATTTTTTTGTTAATTTATTTTTTCATTATTTTCAATTTCAATATATATTTTCCTTTTCTTTATTTCTTATTTTGTTTTCCCTTTCCTCTCCCACACTCATTGGTTCATCTTTCCCCCCTCATAGGTGGTGTGCACCCCACCCTCTCCCTTGAAATACCCGTATCAACATTATTTCTTTTCCAATTTAGATGTCATCTTGTGCACTATGATGCTCCAAGTAAGGCTAACCTCACACCCCAAGAATCATATGTTCTCATTCTCAATCCATCACTTTATGTTTCATGGATGAATTTTAATAAAAATTTTGGATTTTTGAAAATCATCTGAATTCTTCTTTTTATGTTCTATTCAAAGATAGATACTGAGTGTAAGATTCTATATGAGTAAAAGGTAGGAATTCTACATGCATTCCACTCATTTATTTAATCTTTTAAATAAAATGTTGTTCCTCTCATCAGTTCTTACTAGTAATGCTAAATTTTACCTATTCTAATTTGATAAAACTTCTTGGACTGACTATTGCACCTTGTTTGAGATAAACTAGCATGAATAATTTGTTGCAAAATCATAGACACCCCTTTCGGTGTGATAACATTTTTGTATACTTTTATTTATCCCCACATAATTAATATAATTAACTACATGTGTTTCATGATCCATATTTGATGAGTTTTGATTAAATTAATTATTTTAGTTTAATTATGAACCAGGAACTTTGGGGTTTGTTAGTTATTTAGGATTATTGATTTTCTGAGTTTCAATTATTATCATGGGGTGTTTTTTCCTTCTTTATCTAATAAATTGTTTTGATAGTTACTATATAACTTGAAAAATTAAGATGTATGTGGATACATGTTGTTTATATCATTATATTGCAATTATAACTACACACTATGTGATATCTTCATAATTTAAATTTAATTAAATTTATGGTGGGGAGACAACATGGATTACATATTAATGACTAAAAAAGGACTCTAAGATCTAGACTGGTTATACATTATGCAAGAGAAGTGATTTCCTAAGAATTTCCACATGAGGGTTTCCCTAGGATTCAAAATACTCACGAGTGACAGAAGTTCTCAAAGAAACATTCAAGGAACGAGCCATTTGAATTGTAAAAACACCATACCATAGGTGATACTTGACCCCTTATGTGTGATACCAGGATAAAGTCTAGATAAATCCATGACTCAAGCATTACGTTGCCTTTTGAATGGTTTATATGGATGAGCTTAGGGGTAGTGTATAATTTGAATGATGTAGGATATCAATAACATCAGTATGGGATTAGACTCTAACTATAAAATAGAACATAATAATAATGATAATTCGTAGAAGGTTATTTTTTATGCTGCTTCAGTTCTATGTGAATTGTGATAACATATGTTGTTTTGAAGCACACACTGTTGACACATAAATAAGACTAAAAAATAAAGCACCAACTTGTGGTTATGTTCCACTGTGACTTCCTTGTTATTTATATCCTTTTTATGAATATATATATGCATCCTACTTATTATAGGCACCACAATCAGATTACAGGATTTTTCTAATGAAGGTGGTTTGGACGGCTATCATTGAGAACCCAAACCAAGGTAAAACTATTTTATTTTTTCATTTAATTCATTGCATTATCTCAAATTTGAATACTAATTTTTCTTACAACACAAAATAGAACGGTTTAGACAGTGTGGGTTTCATCATACAAGGAATATCTATCACTCCCTACTCTGGAGCTGTTTAGCACCTCGGTAGAAATTTTTCTTGTAGGCATGGATAAAAAGATGTATTCTTCTTCTGATGTTTGAGTGTTATTTTATTCTAAGGATGGGTCTTGGCGGAAGTAGACAAATCCTTTTCTCATGATGCAGTTTTTTCAGATTATGTAATTTTCTGTACATCTTTTATTACACGCTTGTGTTACTGTATTCCATACACTTACATTATCATAGATATCATGGCTTGCCATTATTTTTTATCTAGATTATTAATCAGCATTCACACTTAATATTTATTTAGATGGGGTTATTTATTTTCATCTGGTGGAGATTGATTTTTTATATTCTATCTCTATTTTTCATAAACTGGTTTTATTCCACTGTATATTATCTATTACATATGAGGGCATATTATTCCTTATAGACACATTAAAAAAGGGCCATAAATGATTGTTGGCAGCCTCTGGCATTTGGTAAGATGCGTTTGCAGTTATGCAGTTCTCTTATCTCAGAGCTCTCATCTAAGGTCTTCGGAGGATGGGATGCCACACACATGGATGTTTATGATGGTCTAGTGAATATTTTTCACTAAAACTAAGAAATTAAATTCACTTTTATTTCTATATTTAGGGTGATATTGTTTTTAGATTATGATGGACTAGTCTTACATTGTTGTGTGTTGGGTGAGGACCTTCCTCCTAGTTGACATTTGGGTGAGGAATTTTTTTTCATATATATGGTCGCCTATGGGTTACAATACACAAACATTAAGAGATAATGTGATACTTTTATGATTTAGTTTGGGAAGTGTATTATGAATTTTCCAAGAAGTATCATGATTTACATCACCAATATTTGTGGTCAGTGAAGAAATGTGATGTAGTATGTTTTGTTACAAGTTTTTATGCCTTTCAATAGTTACATGAATTACAGCAGTGATGATCAATGATTTTACCAAAGATACTGATTCATGTATTGATATGGGAAGATGTTGAGATGGATTTTGGGACATTGTGGTTAAGGTCTACTCATGGTAGTGATACAATATGTGTTGTCATAGATAAGATAATTAATTTTTCTCATTTCATAACATTCTAGGAGACCTTCATAGTAGATGAACATTGGAGGTTTTATATCCATTAGATTTTATGAAATCACGGGGTTCCTTAGTCCATTTTATGATTTTGGGATTCCCGATTTATGTTTGTTTTCTAGAAGAGATTTCAATGGGTACTGGGTATACAGGTGATTCTATGAATACAACACCACCCTCATGAAAATGTCCGGTCAGAGTGAACTATACATGTGCCTGAGGATATATTAAGAGAATGTGTTTTAGATTGTAGGGGATAATATAATAAGTAGATACCCCTTGTGTACATTCACTAAAAATTTCTACAATAATACCATAAGAATGAAATATTTTAAGGATTTTTTCTATAGTCCATCTTATTCACCCATGTTTAGGTCAGAGGTAGTTGAGGAAACATTACATGGACATTCTATCGGGTAGGAGAGTGTAGAGAAGATAAATCTAACCAGAAAGTGGACAGATACTATACAGTCCTGATAATAATATCAAAGTAATCATAGTTGAAAAACATTAGAGATTGAGTTCAGGGATCTGGTATTTATTAGTATCACAATGAGGTTGGTATGGATACCGATTAGAATAAATGGTAATCATGCATTATAATATGTCAGATCATTCACAGTTCTAGAGAGATTTATAGTAGAAACTTATAAGTTGTCATTGATTTAGATACATTGATTAATGAATAATGTCTTCCATGTATGTCAGTTTTTCCCTTATCACTCTTAACAATCTCACACTCTCCAGCCAGATTAGGATGAGCTATATGTAGATATTTCCATCAATGAGAATTAATTACATACAATTTAAAAGATAAAAACGGCTGTCGAGAATGGTCAGTTCCTATAGTGAATGTGATATTTTAGTAAAAATATTTCCTAGATGTGAATTGGGATCAATAGTTATATGTATTGGCTCATTAGATGAAGTTATTCTTATGATATTCACGACCAACCACTAAAGGGAAATTTAGAGATATTTTTTATGGGGGGAAGATTGTATGATACTTGGTTTTCATATTGTTATGGATCTTTTTTCCTTAGTTTAATTACATGGTTTTAATATAATATTTGTTCCAAATTGTATAATAGATGTTTCTGTTTTTGTACAAGTCTTATTCAGCAGCATGATCTTGAAATTATAGAAAATTCCGATAGTTCTCAAATCTAGTATAAACATTAATCCCTGAAATGTATATATAGGAGTAACCATATATGGATGGATATATGGATAAATGGTATGAAATATTCTGAGGAATCAATGAACCATGGGATTCACAGTTGTGTGAAAAAAATCATACATTTATCAAAGATAAAGCACAAGGGTTGTTCATAGTTTCCAAAAAAAAATTCATGAACCATTGGAGGTTCCCCATGAAATAGATAAGGGAGAATGAAAGGTGAAATGTCTGGCCAACCATTTGACCAAACCATGTGAGGTTGTGAGTTATAGGTAAAATGATGTTTTCCCTTAATGAGTTCAAAAACATAACCCTCATTTTAATTCTTCTTCTCTAGTAATAAAGGGAGTTTCCTCCTCCCGTTTGATGGAAACATCATGTCTATGTAGAATCAATCACTATTTCTTAATCTTAACCAAAATACAAAGAGTATTTTGAATTTTTGGATCCATGTTAGTAATTTATTCATTCCTATTATGCCTATCTATGTTTTTAATTGTATTTATGGAGTTATTTTGGTGCAACATAGTATTCCCTATTATTAGGATTTTAATATGTTCTTCATTTTTCTTCTGATCTGGAAACAATATGTGGTTGTTATTTTATGAATACACTACTAGGTGTAAATGATAGCTTTTATATTCCATTTACCTTATGTTTTGGTTTTTTATAAGCCATATTTCCATTGTGTTTCATGTCGATCATTCAATATATTATTCAGAAAGTAATCAACAATTTAATGCTAATGAATTGAAAACATTTAGGCCACCATTGGAGTACCATTTTGTTTTTAAAGGCCATTTCTCCTCACACTTCACCATATATGGGATGCACCCATGATTTTTCAATTGTTCATATCACCTCATTGGGTGATTGTTATCTCTCTGATGATTTGGATTCTTGCTAAAGTGATTGAATTGAATTGAATTGATTAGGAGATGGTTATGCCTTCATGGGCATGTGTTTTCATGATGTTGAATGAATAAATTGTTCAAATAAATTTTGTAACAATTATATAAAAGATTTTTAATAAGTTATGGAGTGTTAATATGTGGGAAATGATTATAGAATTGCGATGATGATTGTATTATGGTAGTGGATGTGTTGGACCTGTTTACTCCATATATCATGATTACATAAGAGGATCTGTACATTTCAAATCCATGGGTATTGTAAATATTAGTAGATGCCTTGGACCAATTTTCTCCTTGATCATAATTCTATAGGATTCCTTAGTCCTTTGATATAGGTCATATTTAGTTTCTATGGACCCATGGTAGACAATATATGTTGAAATGATCTAGGTACTCCACCTTGGTACTCACTAAGTTTCTATTAAGATTATCGTGGGACTCTTCAAGGATTCCCTATTCTTATATACCATGGATCAATCCCTTCAGGTTCTAACACATTTATTACACGTGATGGTCATTGTGGATACTACATTTGATTATAAAGCACAGAATTGGTATATGTTATACTCTATATTACATGACATGGCCATTTGTTGAAATTTTTATATGATTAAAAATTTAACATGTATGTGTATATGAATCAAGTGGGAAGACTAGACTGTATCACTTGGTTGTTTATGTTTTACTACAATTCTTATATAGAATTTCATGCATTTTTTTATAGAAATCCATGATTGGATAGAAATTACCACACTTTACATTCAATTTTGATATACCTATGATGTATGTTGCACATTTTTTTCATTTACATTAAATAGAATTTATGTTTTATGTATTCTTGGGGTGATACACTACTATTTGTTATCTCACATCATGTTGGGCCACCATTGGATACACATATAGTCTTCATGGATATAGGTAGGAATAATGGGAAGATCCCATTGTATGATGCATTATTTTTCTTATTTCAAAAGATCATGGTGTATAGGTTTGTGTTAAGATACTGTCACCATCTAAGATAGATTATTGAACCATTTTACCTTTTTATACATGTTTTTTTCTAGATGCATGTATACCTATTTTCCAATTTTTTTAATATAATACATTTTCAAAATATTATATGTAACAATATTTTGATAATTTTTTAATAAAATATCTATTATTTTAATCTCATATATGATATTTATCTATTTCCTCAAATGATTAATATATTTTTTAAATTTTTTGATAAACTCTAACATGAGGGAATATTCTCCCCAGGGAGACACCCTAGCACATAACGTGTAGTTATATTCATCTGGCATTCATGATTGATGGAATAAGGCCATGTGGCCCACTGGCTCAGGGAACCATTTAGTGGTATCCAGGTTTGGATGTCACACTATATCAATTGTATCTAATCTTCACCACTAGTTGACATTGAATTTTTGGACGAGTAACCAAAATGATATTGAAAATGGGAAACATTCAATCACATTCAATTATTCGAAAACATGTAGGAAGATTAACTGTACTAACTAGACTATGAAAGTTATTATTTGATCATATTCACTTGACTTACAAAGAATATTTGAAAATTTTATAAAATTATTGTAATATTAATAATAATCCACATTAAATTTGACAATAAAAAATCTATAGGAAGTGTTGTTTTACACTAATTATTTGGGAAGGATATGAAGAAAGAATTTTAGTTGGTCTAGAGCTGGGAGAGGATATGACTGTTAATGAACGGAATATTCATTATCATAATACTGAATCCAATAATTGAAAAAATAATAATGATCAACATCAAATGAAATACTGGGAATTTCAAGTTAGGGACCAGCTATTCATTAAGGGTTAACCATAGAAGGGAGTTGTATGATTTAGAATAGGTGAATGTTATTACCAAGGTCCACATCGACACTTGAAATACTAGAATGAGTAGGAGCTATAGCTTAATAAGTAGAAATTATGCATAAATATTCAGAAGAACATAACACATTCTATATTTCATTGTTTGAAAAGTAAATCTCAAATCTAATCCATGTTATCACATATGATATACGAGTTTTTGACATAGAGTTTTCTTATAATTTCAAACCGATCAAGATTCCAGAAATTGGAGAGAATGTGATATAGAATCAAACAATTCCATTTGTGAAATTTTACTAGAGCATTGGTAGACTAGAGGTGGAAACACAAGTTGATAAAGATTCCATGCAGAAGGAATATTTTCATTCGTTTAATTGATGATTGTGATCCAGTATTGAGGATGAAATTCTTTAGTGTTGTAATATAATATTAGATACACAACCATTGAATGTAAACACTGTATCCTAGACTATCAAACAATACAAACTCTAATGTCTATTTACTAATGAGTATATTAAATATTAAATTTTTAAATGTTATTAATTTATTAAAAATAATAATATTAGTTTTTATATCATCATATCTAGAATATTTTAGTGCAATCTTCTGTATTTTACCATGGAAGTTTGGTTTTATGTCATAAAATATTATTTTCATGGAACATGTAATTTTTATGAAGTTATCATTAAATTATAATGAAATATTTAATATTTAATATTTATGTTATCAAATATTATTTTTTGGAATCACATCATTCATTTGTAAATAATATTTTTACTTATATGACATATATAAAACATTTTTAGTACTAAAAAAATGTTACTTTAAGAAAAATAATTTTCTGTATCTTTTTTGATATATGTAATTTTTGGGAGAGTTTTTTTAATTTAAATTTATTCAAATAAGTATTATTTATATTATTATAATATAGATTTTTTAATTAAATTCTATATCCAATCTAATTTATTCTTTAATATTATTTTCATACATAAAAATCTGATTTTCCCAAAAATAATCTCCATGAAAATAGGTGTGTTTATTTTAAAATTATCATATCAACCCATTATAAATATCATTTCATAAAATGAATTTCAAATTTAAAATAATAAGAAACAAATTAACAAAATGTATCAAACTTATATTTTTTACAAAAATTAATTACTGTGGTTTAAAATTAATTACCATTGTTTAAGTATTTGAAAATAAAATATTATAAAGTAAAATAAAATTCCCTAAAACATATAAGTTTTTGAAAAAATAATTATGTATTTAAGTGAGTTTCAATTCACACTTATAATTCATAGAGATTTTACGATATGCCTATTTTTAAATTTATCATCTTCAATCTCTTACGAGATTAGAAAATTTATTTTTTATCTCCAAGTCATTTGGAGTCATGAGATTGAAATATATAATGTAAATTATGTAAATATAGATTACACGTGTTTATAAATTTTTTCTTTTTGATCCAAATCAAATAGAAATAAAAACCAATCTAATATAAAAGGCATTTTTTTTATTACAAAAAATATTTATCAAAAAATGGAATTTTAAAATTAATTAACTAAATTAATTAGTATTAGTGAAATATATTAATTAAATTATAGGTAATACATTGAATCAAATGAAATTAATTTCATTAAATAAGTGTTATTTTCTTAAGATAAAAATAAAAATGAATTTATGTATATTTAATAAAAGAAAATCATACCACCACTTTAGAGAATATTTTTTTAAAAAATAAATTTTCAAACTATTATAAAATATATTTAACAAAATTAAACAATATAATTTAATGTGTAAAATCAATAATTACTTTAGTTAAATTTAATATTTTTTTGAGAAGTTTGATTTCTGAAGAATTATAATTTTGAGTTAAGAATAATAATATGCTCTTAAGGTGTAGTAATTTCCCAAATAGATGTGTAAACTCACCAAAAAATAATATATAAAATTAATTCATCTTCAAATTAAAAACATTATATTTTTATATCATGGAAAATGTGAACAAATATTCTCAAAATGATTACTTATGTGTTTGTATCTTTGTTAAACATAATTATTTATTTATGATTTTATAATTAATTTAATTATTTAAAAGAAAAATTGTTTTAATAAAATATATTCATAAATTAATATTTATTTCTTTATGAATAAATGATAATTTTATGACACCTTAATTAATTTTTCATTGTGTTTAAAATTCAATATTAAATTAAAAACTAGATTTTTTAAAATAAATAATGATTTTATTTAAAACATAAATATATCATATTTAGAAAATTATTTTAAAAAAATGGGGATCATTTTTTTATTCTACACATCAAAAAATGGTTATGGTGAATTTTTGAGATTTATCTAATATAGTTGAATTTAGTGAATAGTGAAATACAGTAATTTAATAAATAACATAAATACATGAACTATTGAGTCACAACTGATCTTCATATAATGTAAGAATCCTTAGTTATAAATTACATTAACTAATTACTATATTTAGTCACAATAATACATACTTTTTAAACAATGGGAATTGTAAACATTTTCCCCGATCCTATTTTCAGAACATCTCCAAAAATCAAATAACTTCAATTAACACCAAAATGCCAAAACCAAGGGCCTTAAAGAGGTTCTCAAAGATGAGAACTAGAGATATAAAAATCCACTTTTATTTTATTTTATTTTCAATACAAATTTTTTATGTTCTTAATAATTATTCATCACTATTTAACTAATAGGAATTAAAATTCTAATATCTTATATATAATTTAATTTTATCATGTTTTTGTAAAAAATCTCCATCATACTTATTATCCTATCTCCTTTATTTTTAAAATGAAAACAACATATGTGATGTTTATATTTAAAAACATCATGGGTGATTTGTTCTATATTTCCATAAATTACATAATGGCAAGCGAAAAAACAATTTTAATTGTTTAAATAGATTTTATTGTTTATTATATAACAGCTTTTTTTATTTAATAAACATTTTGGAATATAATTTAATTATATAGTGAATGTTGTTCAAGATGATTGAAGAACTTCCAAAATAACATAAATGAATATAATTACTATTTTATTTGGTGATTCATACACATATTTGAAAAAAAATTATTTATGGTATCATTTTATATTATAGAAATATATTTACACCATTTCATTTTACTTATTGATTTCCTCTTCCATTTGAAAAGAAAATGAATCAAAAATTGACCATGGAAACCATGTAAAAAACACACCCCGAACAATGGGAATTTAATAATATTTGTAATAAATCAGTGGAATGTTGTTATAAAATGATCATATAAGGTGTTATAAAAATAAATATTTTAATGAAAAATATTAATAACACTATTTTAACCACAATTCATGTGTTTGAAACACATTTAATTTGAGAAGAATCTGGGTTTAGGGAATTCATAACCCAATTTCATTAATTGGGTAGACACATCACATTATTGATTTTGTGGTTCTAAGTTAAATTTTTAAATACTTTTTATATTGAATTATGTGGATTTATAGAGTACAAACATATTCAATTATTGTTTTATCAATTCTTTCTTCAAATATCTGATATTTTTATGGGTCGTTTCTTTAAAAAATCTATTTTAAATTTATTATTTTACATATTTAAAAATGAATTTTTTATCAAAATGTAATTATATTATGATTATTTTATGGATCTTGAGAAATTTTTATGAAGAATTGTGGGAACAAAATATCCATCCAATTAATTGGGTATGTTAAATTTGTAGTTTATCTATTCGGTTACTTCATGTTTAACATGTGTTTTTACAGTATATGGTAGCGATGAGGATTATATTTTAAGATTGTCGTGAGGGTTGGAAATAATAATGTAGCCACAAGGGTAAAAATATGAAATAAGTAATATCCCAAGATAAATATATGGTTTATTTATGATTTTATATGTTTTATAGAAATCTCAATGTTTTAAAATGTATGTATATGATACTTTAATTATTAGAAGTACGAAATTGTGGAAATATTTTCATATACTCATAAGTATTTATGTACTAGAATATTCATCAATCAATTCATATCCCTTACTATGTTTTATGCTCATCACAAGATTTAAATTGTTTTGATAGTATATATGGATGGTTTAAATAAAAAAGGATGTAATGATTTATTTTTTGATGATTTGTAATGAAAAATAATAGGATCCATGATTAATTTTAAATGTTTTATATTTTGGAAAATATAGATGTTTTCTTAGATATTTCTTCCTTGTAATAAATAGTGTTTAATGTATTTATTATGAGATAAACCTGTTAAAATATAAACCTATAATATCTTTGATAATTTACTAATGTGAATTATAATTTAGTTAACTAGAATATGTGGTGTTTGAGGTTGGGTTCTTTTATTTTGTATCAGGGCATGGTTTAGAAAATAGTAGAGGTTAAGAAGTTAAATAGAGATCCTTCAAAACCACAATTATTATTATCATATTTAAAATTTTTATGGTATTATATAACAATAAATAAAATCATAAATTAATTGATATATAACAATTTTATGGAATTGAGTATTAGAAATATTTTAGGGTATACTATTTACCTTATAGAGTATTTTTCTTTTAATAAATAAACTAATGGTTAAGTGTTTTTCATTTAAACAGATTAATGATAATTTTTCAATATATATGTAAATATATCATGAATTATTTTTAACCCTCCCCAATTATTTCATCGCTAATATTATTTCAAAGGATTGTTCAAATTATTTTGACATCTTCTTGAGTATTCAAATATCCTGCAGGAAATTATTTGCGTTATGCAAAACCTACACATTACTAAAATTGTTTTATGGGTCATGGTATATTTTTAATTTGATTTTATGATCTAAAATATTAAAACACTTCTAGAAAGTGAATTACTAGTTGTTACATGTATGTCTACTTATTGACAATTGGACAACAAACCGAAGGAAAAAGGGATCATTACAAAGATCTCGAGACTGGATTCATGGTATGAAATACTTTTTATCTATACATAATTAAACATTATTGTATGGATATTTACTAATAATGAAGATATAATTTATATATAATATTTTCAGTAACAATTTTTTAATAAAAAAGGTGGAAATTCATAGTTAATGGATTATAAAAATGATGAAATATTAAGATGTTTACATATAAAGGATTAATGAATCATGATAGAATTATTAACGAAAAAGTGATCAAAATTAATAGTACACTTTTGATGATGTTATTTCATTGGTATACTTTTAATTAGTTTTAGTTCTATGTTATCCTGATGTTGTTATGTTATTTAGAGTAGAAATATCTTTTAGATGTTATTTTAAAGGTATTGTTAAATTTTGGATTCATATGATCTTTAGTTTTGAGGTAAATTTCTTATAACTTGTGAATGTGAATTTATCAAAATATGGATCAGTGAGAAATGTTATCATTGAAGAATATCCATGTAATTTTGGGAAGTGTCACATGAATAATTTAAAAGGAATACATGAGAATCTATTTAATGAATAATTATGAAAACTTATTTTAGAGGAAAATATGTTTTATGGAATTAAGGTTCTTTTTTAAATTGAAAATAATTTAATAGAGAATTTATCATTTGGGGATATATACTGTGATTTGATACTTCAAGAGTCATTGATTTCATTTATTGATAAATGATAATACTATCTTGTATGTATATGAGACCAAATCATTCTGATTTTTGGGTGTTACTCTTGGTTTAGAATATTTTTTAGTAATTTTTATGAAAGTTATTTTTCAAATGTTCTATCTCGAACATTGGGAATTAATTTTATAGTGAATAATTTTTTTTGGGAATTCATATTTCCTATCCTATCATATATAATTTTTCGTATTTCCTAAACATAAGAGGAATATATTGTTTTTCATTTTTGGATTAGTGACCCGTTCATGTTTTTTCCAGTGAAATGAAAATGAAATATTCATGGTCATAATTTGGAGAAGAAGATAATTTATTTGTGGAAAATTCATTAATGGATGAAATGGTACTTTTCATGTATGTATGTATCCATACGTTATTAGTATAGATGTCAATGGAATCAATAAAAAACAAGGAAAATGCATATTCAAATATAAACATTATCAATTTTTTTCATACTAATATATTAATATCCTTTTTTACCTATCAAGGATTTTTGATTTTTTTGTTCTTATAATTATCATAAACCTATTCAATCACTGTCTCTATCAGAATTTGAGAGGTGTTTTTCTCTCCCATGTACAAGTTTTCTTACAAAGACACCAAATGTGTGTTACTTCAGGTTTCCACCATACATTATTTTCTCTCTCATTAATTGGTTGTTTTGACAGTCATACTCAAAATGTGGTTTTTAAATAATGGTATTTTGGCCATTCGACCCTAGTTATGAATCCCAATCTCATATTTTGAGAATGTAGATTATTAAAAGAGGGTATAATGTAACACACCAATATTGTTTGGTATGAATCTTTTTAATTATAACTAATTCAAAAGCATATCATCTTAAAAAATAATATTATTATCTCCTAGATATTTCAAAAAGTGGGAATGAATGATATTATATAAATTAAAAAAAATTATATTAGACATGTTAATAAACATTATTTTTTTATTTTCTAACTAATGGAAATGAAAACCAATATACCATGAATGTAGTAATTTTTATAAAAACAATGATTATATAAACAATGACATTTTATATTAATAAATTATATTAATCACTATTAGTGAAATATATGAATGAAATTTTTATGTTATATAATCCATGAAATTAATTTCAATTCATTATGTGCGATATACTTATGATAAAAATAAAACCAAATTTAATCATATTTTTAAAAAAGGAAATTTTAACACCTTCTAATAGAGATATTTTTTATAAAATTAAATTTTTACACTATTATATATTATATTTTTAAAAATAAACATTAATTTTTAATGGGTAAAATCAAAATATACTTTTCTTAAATTGTTGGTTTTTTCTAATAAGATTCATTCTTGATGAATAATAACATAACCAAAAGATTAGTAACATGAACTTAATGAATAGTAATCTAGAAAATAGAATATTGAAATCACCTATGAATGTATAAATAAAATATATCCATATTAAGAGTTAAAATATGATATATATATATATATCCCATTATAAGTAAATTATATTTCTAAAAATGATAACTTTTGTGTTGGTACATTTGTAAAGAATAAATTTTTATTTATAAGTTTGAAAAAAAATTGTGATTTAAAATAAAATTTATTTCAATAAATTAGATT
Source organism: Viscum album (assembly GCA_963277665.1). Taxonomy (NCBI): domain Eukaryota; kingdom Viridiplantae; phylum Streptophyta; class Magnoliopsida; order Santalales; family Viscaceae; genus Viscum; species Viscum album. Next base: position 492,696,712 of record OY728122.1, read on the forward strand.
CAAAAACTAATATTTTATTTCTATTTGTTTATACGAATTTTTATGAGACCTTATTAATTTTTCAAAGTGTTATAAAATATGATTAAATTTTAAAAATGGTATTTTCCATATAAATTATGATTTTAATTAAAAAAATATACTTTTCATATTTAGAAAATTATTTCGGAAAAATGGTGTACATTTTTTATTTCTACATGTCAAAAAATTGTTCGGGTGGGTTTTTGTTATTTTTATAAAATAGTTAATTTTTTTCTCAATAATGGAATACATTAATTTATAAAATAAGCTAAATACATGAATAATTGTGTCATGGATTATGATCTTCTATGGTAAGAACCCTTAGTTAGAAATTACATACACTATTTACTTTATTTAGTTAAAATAACCCACATGATTTCTTTTAATGAGTATTTTCACTGGTTACCTATGAAGAGACCTTGATGATTATTTTGGTGTGTAGGGTATTATTTTTATCATTGACTCATATTTAAATAAATGTAAATAGACATTTTCATTATTTAAAATTAGATACCCACGTTAGGTTATCCATTTTTTATATCATCCAAATCAGTGAGGAACAAAACATATCTCCCCTTCTCATCCATATTCATTCATCATTTTTACTATCCTAGTGGGGGATTTTCTATAGAATGAAGTAGATTTCATTCCCTCTCTTAAATTAGTATTAATCCACTCCATATTATTCATATTATTATTGAAGTTTTCTACGGATTTGATATTAATTGAATTCAATCATTGTAAAATCAGGTCGATATGATCCATCTTTTCAATAACCTATCTTGGGTAGGATCCAAAATCATAAAAAGTCATGTATTTATGTTGTTTATATTGGGATAAACTACATTCCTAATTAACCAAATGGAATTCAAAAAAATTACAATTAAATTGATAACAAACATAAATGGGTGATAATTTATTTTATCATATACGGGATCAAGTGTGTTTTAGATGTCAAAGAAATTCTTTTGAGTGTGGTTTTGGGGAGTATAAGGAACTACTGAGTTATTATAAAATTATTAATAATATAAGTAATATTAACAAGTTATAGGTGTTATATAGTTAATTAAATTTTGTACATAATGGATCTATGTAAACAAGGATATTTTCATCTATTATATGGGGATTAAATGATATTTGGAGACTATGTTTAGTATTACATGTAGAGATACCTCTATATTTCTATTTATTGGAGCCTAATATTATATCATTACACGTGATGAGTAAATTTCATAGATGGTATGTTTATGTAATTTTTTATGGATGGATGGACAAAAAATGAATATCGTAAGGATTACTTGACTCGAATGTGATGGATAATGATAATTTAGACTGTTTTGTATGTGTTGAAACATAAAATATTAGAAAATGATCTTTAATGGACATGATACATTTTTAATGTGGTGAATTAATTGTGAATGGATCTATGTGTGGGGTTTTTATATCCTTATCTATGAGTTTTGGGTTATTTATTTCACTCTGAAGTGTTCATTGATTATATTTAGTATATATACACATGTTTTTAATACATAAATATTTCATATTCTAGAGGAATATTCATAATATTATACAACCACATGCATGCGGATCAATAATGTATAATTCCATTGGAAGGATAGAAACATAACTAACTGGTTTATTAGAGATCTACGTGGTTTCCCATTTATTTCCTAAAAACAATATCCATTTCTATACATATCAATCATTTTTCAAATAATCCAAACATTGGTAATGGAATCATATTAATCTGTGAAATCGTATTTCATGTTAGGGTAAACAAGATTATATTCTAAACATAACGTGAGAATAATGGTATGAGAAAAACATCATAAAATTTGAAACCCATAATATTTATATGAACTATCAAAATCTAGATTCGTGGTAGAAATATTAGTAGAACAAATGATATGAATCACATGAAAATAAACAAACAATCTATGAGAGAATAAAACATACATAATATATAGTATTATGGAATGAAAATTAGCATTGAAAACCTTAAGTAATGTTTATCCACCTTGAAATTCAATACATGATAGGATTGGGATAACCAAGAATGTACCAGATTTGGGATTGGGATAATTTTTTTACCCGCATTTCACTCTTGTGGAATACACCATGTACCCTCTCATATCATAAAACATGAATAATTACACAATGAATTAGAGAGAGATATAGATCACACCCATCACATAATAAAAATAATATATATATGTTACATAATATCATAAAATATTAATCATATCATAACCCATTATACGAAATGGGTCACAAAAACATTTCATCATACCAAAACTTGTGGAAAATAAATAGCTTTAACAATGATTTCATTAATTCATTAAAATATACCCATGGAAAAATTAAATAGAAAAAAAATAATTTTATCATGGTATAACTGGTGGGAGAGAAATTGTTTTCAAACCCATCTTATCATGTATCAAATAAACAATATATTGAATCAATAATGATGTTATAATTGGATCATTTACCAAATAAAGAAAAACTAAAATCAAACGATGTAATTTTAGATGAGAAATTAATTTACGAAATCACATGGATAATTTATTTATGATAACAATAATTTCACAGTGAAAATAAGCTTTTATAAAACAAAACATTTTAAAAATATTTTTATTTGAAAAAAATCTTTTAAATTTATAATCTATGGTTAAAATATTTCCAAAAACATTTCATAAGGAAAATAACATTTTCTCATTGACTATTTTTTAAAAACAAATTAATTAATTAAATATATTAAAAATTAATCTATTTCAAAATGTCTTCATAATCTTAAATTATATTTATAAATATTTGTTTCGTCATGGTGCTAAATTCCATTCATGTTAGACATGTTATATATAGTGTTTCTTTCATGTTTTTGGTAAACGATTAACAACCACCATTTGGAAAAATCATGAAGATTATTTTTATTTTTTAAAAGTAAAACATTGGTAAAAATGACTTTAAACCATAATTGAACACTAGTATAAAATTTCCTTAATGATTTTTTAAAACAAGGATATGGAAGTAGAAATATTTTTGACTAAACAGTTAAATAATGTAATTTTTTCTTAAACATATTATTTTGAACTGTTAGATCATAAATTATTTAAAATTAATGGAAAACGTGAATTCAAGAGAAATTATTTGATAATAATAATAATCATTATAATCATGACAAATAGATAATAATATTTCTTTAATTAATATAATATAATGAACATTCTTGATATTTAATGAGATTGTGAAATCAATCCCCTAATTTATTCGTATATTTTAAATCATAATATCTATGAAAAATAATATACAACAAAACTAAAAAATTAATGAATATAATTATATTAAATAAATAATATTTCAAATGGGATATATTTAAAGATCATACAATAAGATAGGTGCATAACATAAAATTTTTCTCAATGAATGAATATTTATACCAATATGTCTTACCAATTGGAAAACATTGAAACAAAAACCCCATGAAATATTGATAACAAAATAGTTATTAAAATATCTATAATTTTCCAGAAAATAATTTTACGTACCTTTCATTGGATGTATGTAATCCACATAAATGAAATCTGTAGTGAATTTGATATGTGTCTCTTAAAAAATAAAAGTTATCAAAAAATCTATTACCATAAGTCTCGACATCCTTCATACACATTCAATAATAAATTATAATTATTATTTATTTATTTTATGTCTATTATATGATTATAATTATATATATATAATATCATATATTATTATTTAGGATCTATTTTATGATCTAATTAACATTTCATGTGAAAACAATATTTTGTATAAATACTGTTTTGTATTTTGTGTATTTTGAATTGATATTTTAGGTCCTTCTATATTGATCAGGGAAAAATTATCTCAATAAAGATAACCACGATATAAATATTATATTTATCAATTAATTTTTATTTATTTTAATTGATTACCTTAAGATATAGAAAATTATTTACATTGTTCATGGAGATGGTAGGCCGTACGTACGCATGGACACTATTTGCGTTTATCTAGATTGATAAAATGAAAGAAAGTAAAATTATATATTACCCTTCTAGAATAGCTTTTTTTCATATCTGTAAATATATATAATATTCCTTAAATTTACTCTTAGTACCTTCCATGGAATGAATTAGTAAAAATGAATAAAAGTTCTTTGTGATGAGTTTTTCTACCTTACACATGAATGAAAATATGAAATCCTCTATGAAATGTAATGTAAGAAGATATATGTGATATAAAAATGTCAAAATTATATATATTTAATAAATATCCTAAATAATCATTTAATATCTCTTTATTAACATCCATGTAAATAAGAAATTTAAAACACATCATATCAGTTTGCAAGGAATTATTCCTCTGAACACATGAGTGACATTATTATTTTCTGATGAGGTTGAAGGTAAAAAGGTAAATTTGGTAAAATAATTATAAATGAATAATAAAATCATAAATAACATATATAATTACTATATTCATAATTTTACCCAGCCTTAAGAGGTGGGGATGGAAAAATAATAAAAGTGGTTTATGAGGTAGTTATCCATCACACACACAATCATTGGTTACCATTCCCATTTAATGGAAGAGTATATCGATATTTATTTTTTCATTAACATAATAAAATATTATTAGAAGGTATTTTTTTGTGATTTCATGTAAAAATCACTGAATACTATATATATTATTTGTGAGAAGAAATAATATAAAAACCCAGGTTCATTAATTTTACCACCACTTCTGATAGCCTCTTAAGGTTTACACCAAATTCCTTCTCATGTGGGATGAATAATAAAATTAAGAACTAATGGATTTTATTATATTTGTAATGAAGATATTTGGGTAGGAATTTTCTAATCCAAATTTTGTTGGATGTGTTAGGAGGATAAAAGAGGTGATCCCATTTAGAAGTGATAGAGAGGAAACACAATGAATTTATGAAAATAGTAAATTGTTACCACATTTCTGACTTTACAAAAGGATATAAAAAGGTCCTTTTTAATCCCATGAGGTGACAAGTTCTACTAATTTCTATTGAATTTTTATTTTATTATTTTATTGATTATCTTCCTTCTTATTTTGATTCTTTTTATGCCTTAGTAAACTAGAGCTGGCCACAACCTAGGTAATTATATCTCACCTTTTTAATATTTATTATATAAAAAAATTAATTTTAACATATTATATTATATAAATTATTATTATTGAAAACATAGAATCTTTTTCTATAAATTATATTCATATTATTAAATTATATAATTTAAAATTAATCCCACAATCACGTTCAAAAAGACGTTTTCCAAAAAGAATATTTTCATGACATAAGAAAATAGTATATAAAAATATAATATTAAATTTATTAACATGAACTATATTGGATTAATAATAATATAATATAATCAATTTTAAATTTCAAAAAAAATAAATATAATATTTAACATTATAAATTCTTCAAATAAAAAAGAAGGATTAATAATAACCAAAATATATCACTATTCAATGATATGTTAATCATATCAATAAAAATCAAAAAGGTCATCAAAATGAAAATTTTATATTGGTATGAAAAAATTCAACATAATTTTAAAAAATAAATTTCCTATAAAATAAAAAAATTTATTATATTTTCTTTTCATAAAATGAAATAGTAAATTTTTTTGGAAAAATTAACATTTTCCAAACATACAAGGACATTACAAATGATTAATTACTTTTTAAGAATATTTTTCCCTTATTTAAATCCTTTTGGAAAATATTTTAAATGGATTAATTACAATTCATATCTCCATGTCTAACAGTAAGGTCATTATTACCATTCTAATTAGAAATAGAAATATCATGTTAGGGTCTGTTAGAATGTGGTATTGCATGTTGGAGAATAAATTATATAATTTATTTTTGTTATAATATATCATAAAATATAATGTTGTAATATTCAACCCATATTGAAATGAATTTTTCCCTAAAAATTACATCTCATTCATACAAACAATTGTGAAAAAATTATGCACTTTACAAAATCAGATTCAATTTAACTTTATCAAGATGGTGGTGTTTCCACAAAAAATTAACAAGGTGAGTTTTCATGTTTCATACACCATAATAAATATGATTTAGAATTATCCAAATTATTTCCTCAGAGGTATTATCAGGATCTAATGGAATAACCTATGAGTTTCGATAATATTATTGATCAAGCATGAATTTCATCAATAGACACACATGGAACACATTGTGAACCATAGCGACATTCTCTGGATGCTCCAAGTAAACATCAATGTCCAAATACGGTTAATAATTTAATAAAGGATAATACAATAGGGACTCAAGTTTCTATTAAATATTATTAAAAGTATAATATTATGGTAATCAATTAATCATTTTTTGGACAATATCATACACCATGAAATGAATAGCCAATAATATTTTTCTTGTTATAAGAACTAAAAGTACCTTTAACATATTATAAGATATTTGAAAGAGTAAAAAGATCGTAATTTAATCTCAAATTATTTTAAAAACATATTGGTAGAAAAAATTATTGAATATGTATGTAATAAATTAATCTTTAAATACACAATAATAAAAACCATAGATATTCTCAATCCATTCAAAAAAATGTGAACTATAATAATACTCTAAAATATATTTTTTGAGCCATAGATCCAAAAAAAAAAATTAGGGTTTTATTACATTTATAAATTTAACATATCATTACTCATAAAAAATACATTAAGTTTCACTTATTTTCACAGAAATCATTTATGAATACTGAGATCATTTTTTCTATGAAAAATTGTTATCAAACTTAAATATACTATAACATTAATGAATACATACATTATTTTGAAAATTTACTAATTTTATATTCCATAAATAAAACAAATATTAACGAATATATATAATAATACCAAAATTTGTTTATACTTCATCAGTGATAAGAATTTCCTTTCATAAAATCATTAATCAATTCAATGTTAATTAATACAATACAATTTAATTTATCATTATAAATCATCTATTTGACCAAAATACACATCATTTTTTAAACATTGTAACAATATAGTGTGTTATATTTTGTAATTATTTAATTTCTATAAAATGTCACAAGGACATTAAAGAAATCATATAGGTATTTTGAACCATATAACATATTCAAAAATGTAGTTAATGAAAAATATATTCAAATTATCCCTCAGTGATATATCAGGACCCTCACAAATTATTTCATTAATATCAATAGATGAACACTTAAATAATTGAACATGACATAAAACCCATTAAATATGATTCATCATATTATTCCTTAATAACTAGTTAAATTCCTATTTTATTTGTAGTTTCATCATCATTAAGAAAAAACATTTAATTGTACCTCATTTATGATCCTCTAATGGAGGTTTCCCTCCCTGGTGATCAACTTGTATAATTCCAATTCAACCCACATTTATAAATTTTAATAATTGATGATGCCTTAGAAAAAACATTATTTTTATCCATTTTGTTAATAGAAATTATTATTTTTCCTTAGAAATAGCTTAAACTATTCCCCTCTAATCCAGAATTAGAACATATTTTTATTCATTTGAGTCTTTTAATTTAATGCTTCATCCCATATTCTTGACATATTTGAAATAAAATTTTCATTCCTTTATAATCTAAACCTCTAAAATTATTAACAAAATATACCAATATATATTATTGATCAGTTTGAGAGTTAGTTATAGATCAATTTAATAATCATATATCATGATAATAAAATAGGAAAAATAAAAATATTCTTTACTCTTATAATTATACCATTTAGTTTTTCATCAACTAATTGTATATCACCTAAAACATTAACCATGTTCTGTATAGTTACATCCATATAATAAAACAATAAAATATAATTTTAAACAATATTCATAGTAAAAAACAACTTCACTATGAAAAATATTTTATATGATGTATAAATCATGAAACCTTATTTTTCAATATAGGGAACCTTAACGATAAAATTAATTATCAATTCTCATTATTTAAATACATCATCATTTCTTATAATTTGTATGTGATTTTTTTAACTAAATAACCTATGATTGTTAAATATACTGTATTGTAAGGCACATTTTTATATTCCATGAAACACATATTTCATTCCCTACACAAATTTTTCAGATTTAATAACCATATTTACATCTCTTCCAGAACAATATATACTATTTGAATCCATATAAGGTTGTATTTTTAAGTAACCTGTCTCTATATCCTTCACCAATATTCTAGGATATTTTCTAATGTATAGAATTATTATTTTCTTTAGGATATGATATATCACTAGTTAATTGACTATGGTTTTTTCATCATTATTTCCAAAGGTAAAGTAATCCTATCATATTATACCAACGATTGAAATTTATGTTTTTCTATCATTGGTGTTAAATTTTTTAGATGATTGTTAATTACATTAAAGAAAATAATTTTTGAGGATTTTAAAGGTAATGTTAATTTGAATATTTAAAAACATAAAATATCTTTCATAATAGTTCTACATGGAATCCCAGTTAGTTCCATATAACTACTACCTTTCATAAAAATATCACACATAATACTCATCATTATAACATAAGGAAAAAAATGAGAATGACTAAGATTATATTCTTAGTAAAAGTGAAAAAGTAAAAACATGATCATAATGTGAGAAAAAACGTATAAGAAAATGGTCAGGACATATTTAAACAACACCCTTCATATCAAATATCAAAATATTTAGTCATTTCCTAATTATTTAATTTTTATAAGAAATGAATCAAAAGGAAATCAAAGAACATGATAAAGGAGAGCATGATATTTCCATAATACATCAAATTGGTACATTCATAAAATAATTGTGTTGGGAAAAACAACTATGTACCAACATTAATCTTTGAAGACCTACAATTTACTCTATTTTTTGGTATTGTATAACTTATCGTGTACTCGCTAAGATCATATAACATTAATTGTTAGACAATTCATTAGATTGAGATATAGGTCCCAACCATAAAATAATTAAATTCATATATATATATATATATTCTAGAAGATATTAAAAAATTCTTCATATAAGAACCCATGAAATTAAGTTGGTTTTATATTGGTTTCATCAAAGAATATCCATTGATAAATTAATGATATTAATAATAATTTCAACAATTTATCAAAGAATAACCCATGTAATGAATGTGGGTTTCATAAGTATTTTATCATTGAGAAACTAGTGGAAGAGAAACCCCATTCATAGAAATACATTCATCATATAAATGATCAATCTATAAAAAGATAAAATATTGAATTAAGGAACATATACCTATTTAATCATAAGAAACATTACGGGATGTAATATGTAATAGAAATTGATTTTGAGTGATAAAACAATATTTTTCTTGATGAAAATAAACATTTCCCAATGAATATATCTTTTAAAATATAAAACACTTTAGAAATAATTTCCTTGGAAAAATATCTAGAAAAATTATAATGGAAGATTTAAAGATTATTTAAATCAGTTATTAATGAAAATAATATTTTCAATTTGAAAAATACTATTTTAAGAAATAGTTTTTAAAAAAACATTTTGATTTTTTTTTTAAATTCCAATTGAATCTTATGAATTGATATATAAATAATTGTGTTTCATTGACTATAGAGTATTCCATTCAAGCCGCATAAATTAAAAAATATATTCCTTCAACATATTCTGATATATAAAATTGTATCTTATTTGAAAATCATATAAATATTCCATTTAAAATATTTTTAAAAAATTCATTGTGGGGTAAAATTTTCATTAAGAAATAAATGGAATGTATAAAAATATTTCTATGGAATAGTTTCTATAAATCATGTTTCTAACAGGAAAAGGACTTTCCACAGAGAGAGTGAGGCAAAGTATATTTTTCTTAAAAGAATATTTTGAAACATAGATTACATAAATAGAGAAAAATAATTTGAAATTGGTATTCTCTTGAAAAAAATAATAAAAATTAACCAATAAAGGTATTGTGCAATTTATGATTATTCTTTTTCATAGAATTCAATTTCATAAACAATTCATATAAATAATGAGATTGTAACATCAAATCCTTAAAACATTAGTAAATTTTAGATCATAATACTCATGAATAGTTTAATCAAATGAAAATTTAAATATTATTAATAGAAAGGGATTAATTATATATCATTTGAAGTTTTTTTATAAATACCATTAAATAATATAGGTTCATAACATTACATATGTCTCAAATAATAAAAATTATTACAAAAAGACCATACCAATTTGGAAAAAATTAGATGTAAAAGCCATGAATGTGGTTCCCTAAAAATGATATTCAAATAAAAATAATACTATTGATATGAATAATAATATTAATTAATGGGAAGTATATGAACCATAAAAAATAAACATGTTATGATTATGGCCCGTGTATCGTAATAAAAATAAAAGTGAGAGGTTCATCCCTTACATTAAAACTAAAATTACATAATTAACATTTAAAAATATTATATAAAAAATCAAAGAATATTATAAATAGATTATAAAACTATAAATATATATAACATTCCATATATTATTTTCTTATGTTCTTTAACTACAATTTTTTTTACAATTAATGGTTAAATTTGCGTTTCATGTCATAATTTCTTTTTCATGGTGTATGTAATTATTCTGTATTTTAGATCCATTTGATTTTATGGTGGTCCAATAATAAGCAAACATTTACCCATGATTTAAAGATATTACAATATATATATATATATATATATTGTAATCTAATAATGTTATAGGTAGAAAATTAGTGACATCTTTCAAAGAGATGGTAGGTCGTATGTACACATGAATGTGATATCTATTTACATATATAAATTAAATATATGAATGGTATATTATTTATTTCTTTTATATATTAATTATTATTTCATATATATCGTATGTTTTCATTAAATATACCCTTACTACATTACTTTAATGAAATAGATAAAATTGAATCACTTTACTTCGTAAGGTAGACGTTTATTTTACACACAAACCACATTATCTAATCCCCTATGAAATGAAATGTGGAAAAGTATATGTGATATATAAATTGCTGAAGAATAATTATGTTACCAATACCATATACATTCAATTTTTTTATTCTTATTCCAATCCATGGAAAATAGAAATAAAAATAAATCAAATCAGTTTCTCAGGAGGTAGTTAAATATACTCATGAGCGATGTAATTGTTTTCCAATAGGTTGTGAGATTATAATGTAGATATAATATTATAATATTAGTTGATTAATAATATAAATAATATAGTGTATATTCATAAGATAAATCATTATATCCAACAATTATTGGTGATGATGGAAAATATATAACATCGGTTCACGAGGCGTTAATCATCTATAAACACAATTGATGGTTTTTTTCCATTTGATGGATGCGGAGATTCATTTAGGTTATTCAAATAAAATATTAACATATAATTATATGGTATTTACCTATGTTATTATATCATCATAGTTTATGAATACATGAAATATGTGGTTGGTAGAGTAAAATAAACACATGTTTTAAAATTTTAACTCTTCTTTGGATAGACTATTTAGTTTTATTCCTAAAGAATACATAGTAGGGATACCTAATCAAAATAAGGCCCATGGGATGTGATGAGGATTTATAGAAGATATTTTTTAGTAATTTTACAAAATCAATATAATTTTATCTTTAATGTGGAGAGGGGAGGCACTGGAAAGTTATAATTTTTTGTAGGAAACACATGGAATATTTGAAAAGAATAATGATTAACCACGTTTTTTCAAAAGATACATGTAGTGTCTTAACCTAGGTTCCAGAAACCAGTTCTCTTGGTTGATTTATTACATGACTTGAAGAGAATATCCTCATGAAACTAAGCATACATATTATCATAATGTGTATAATAAGGATCACAAGGACACTGTAAACTCTTTATCAATATATGGAAATAATAGATATCAATATATATTAAAATGAGAAAATAGTAATCAATAACCATCAAGGAAATTATATCAATTCCAGAATTAAAAAATATAGAAAAATAACCAAATCCAATGCAGTGAATATGTTATTCTATCTTAGTTTCAATTGATAAATGATAATCTAAAAATAAAGACACATTGAAAACTCCCATGGGGGTCACAACATCATGTATTGTTCCATTATCCAAGAACTATCTCAAATATCATGTATACAATATAATATAGGGATATTTCCCTTATCTTATCATACAAACATGGAATCTAATCAGGTTCCAATCGATATCCATATTATAGTGTGAGTACAAGTCATTTTTCTAGCACAAATATTTCCTTTAAACAATATATAGTCTATAACAGTGTACAATGTTTTTTAAATAATATTTAAAAAAATGATATAAGTAAATCAGTTTCACATATTTTAGTCATTAGTTAAACACATTGGCTAGTCAGTTCATGATGAAACCCTAACTAATCATACCTTCTTTAGCATGTTTCTAAGTATTCACCACTCACCGAAGGATAAAATATAGTACATAGATCATCCTTCAATCACCAATTAAAATACATGCATCAAGGCCCAGATGATCAGTTTGCACACCAATAGATGAGATGAATATTTATAAAAAACAAAATATAGTTTTCATATATATATATCACAGTTCAATATTAATCACCATTTTATTATCCATTCTCAAAATATCATACCATTTATTTATCAACATTCCCACTTAACCAAATTTCATTAAATCATCTCACATGTCATTAACACTTCCATGATAATCCAAATATTCCTTTTTAATAAGATAAGATTCCAGCACATTGAAAACTTATTTAATTTAAAAAATAGATAAATTTATATTTTTTATTCCATGATTTATTAAATAAATTTAATTGATACTCCCCATATGATTCCATCAAGCCTAGTCAAATAGTAACCATTAGATCCAATTTAATATGAGAAGGGCTACAAAAAATCATGATATTCAATTCCATTATGTGTATTAAAATAATTCAATGACATGGAAACAATTATACAAATACAACATAAGATCATTAAAAATCTCGAATGAGTTACTATATTGAATACCTACCTTATGTTTGTTAACAACCACTCACCCAAAAATAGTCCTAATTTCATGTTATAATTTTGGATATTAGAACAGTGATGAAACTATAGGATCGAACCAAGGATCAAGATCAACTGAAACATAAACCACTAAAAACTAAATCCATACCATCAGAATAGATTAAATCAAACCTCTCTAATGTAGTAGAAAGGATAGGGATTGAGAAGAAACTAAACATCGATGATATTGAATACCGAATTGAGGTCGAATTCTTCCACTAGATCCTCGTTTCACAATTAAAAGAGATTGATTCAACCTGGAATCCTCTATAGATCAACTAGATGAAATTGAAACATTATTCAGTTGATTGGGGTTAATAGGGTTATAAATTTTTTTTTTTTTAAAATTTTATTTATTTTCTTCCTTTTAACACTAAGAGATGTGGTTTACTAGAGATGTATCATGGTTAGAAGTAACTATTGCCCATTACTATATTTTGTTATATAGATTTTATTTTTGGATTAAGGTTTGGTTGTGCTGTTTCAATTAAGATGTTCCAACGATGAAAATTCTATCGTCCTAAGGGATCAAGGGTCTGGTGTTCTAGACATGAGATGTGAAAAAACATGGAAATCTTCTTGTTGTTTCACATTAAGAGAATTATTTTTTTATAAAAAAACTCATAGTGTCCACTAAATATGAACTAATACTACATATCTCCATGGGTTTCCAAAATTAAAAAAATTCAACTACGACCACACCATTAAAATGTTAAAAAATAGTTTGATATTAAATAATAAAATAATAATTAAACAGAAAACCATATATCTCATGGAAGGTGATGATATTTCAATCCTCCCACTTTATTACACCTCATCATCAAGAAGTACTCCCATGTTTCTCTTAGCCTCTGAGTAGAAAAGTATGGGCCATTAGTACAATATATCTTCACCCCTATCTCAATTTTCATCATTAATTCAACCATGATTCCACACCACCAAGTCAAATGGAAACTTATTTCCCTACAAAACATTCTAATTTCTATCCCATGAAAAAAATGATAAAACTTAATATAAATATTAGCACGCAGATAAACTTCTTCAACATTGATCAAATGATTAGGTTTACGGACATATAATTGTAGTTGTGACATGTGGAAGGAATCATTATTAGAATAAAACCTCTATGGAAGATGTCACTTATATTCCATCTATCTGATCCACTCCACAATCTCATATAATCTATCAAACCATGGTGTGAATGTTCCGTACCATTTAATCTGACAATGACACAATCTTGGTGAAACCCAAAGGAATACACTATCATCGTTGATATACTCAAGTGTTTGATGAAATTTATCAACATAATACCTTAATTTTCAACGCACTGTAGATACAAATTTTCTAAACACCTGAACCTATTTTGGATTTCCATGTATGAAACTTGGCTCTATCATCTATGAATTATCCACCAATATCCAACATAATGGTCATCTATATTTTATACCAGAAAGAGTCTTGTAGGGTTCCATTTGAATATTTTCATTTTTAATGTTTTTAATATAAAACTAAAACAATAACAATTTCATCTACCATGATCCTAAAATTTCTAGGATATATTTCTACAACAAGTCCTCCATCACATGAATATTTAATCCATTTTCCCATATTTTAATCTTTGGATGGTTATACTCAAAAAAACATATATACCTGGTGCCCGGGGAAATCAATTACAAAATAATTAATTAAAATGTGGGTCATGGTCTAAAACAATAGTCTGTTGCACCCTGTGAAAACTCATTATTTTTCAAACATACATATCATCCAATTAAGGAATTATGGAAGTCAGTTTTATTGGAATAAAATGGGACCCTTTTATAAAATAGTACTTAATAACACATATCATGTCATTATTCTGAGGGTTCTGGATTTGTCCTACCACATAGTCCAATGTTTTACAACCCATCTTTTTATTACAACTTGAACAATATTTATTACATAAAACATCACTTGATGCAATAAAGAAGATCGAGAAGATTAGTGTCTTTGGGGCTTTGGATCATTACATAAAAACATGAAACATGAAATACAACATCTTTATTGAAAACATCCTTTACATGACCACTACATTCCCTCGTACTTAGCATTGCATGGGTTAACCTGAGGACAAGCATAAGAAACGGGGTGAGCTATAAAGCCTAGTAAGGGAAAACACATGGAATAATATGAGGAGTACAATACATGTTAGACAATAGGCATATCAACAGATCTTAAGAGAAACATGAACATAAATTCAGGATAAAGAATGATAATCATAACATGGAAATGTAGAAACAACACTTAACATGGAATTAGCATGAGCCAACGCCCATTGCACATAGAGCATGAGTAAATACTCATTGCACATGAATCATGAGTAAACCCTCGCTTCACTTGTATTATCATGAGTCAACACTCATTTCACATGAAGTATCATGATACTATACTTTACCCAATGCATTGGAGCGCTATAAGGGCACACCCTTCTTAAACATTTCATTTCATGCATAAGTGTTCCACATGGATCATAAAACATGGATTCATAAAACATAATCATTTATTCCACGATAAAGGAATGTGGAATATATATATGAAACTTTATAATCAATAAGTAAAAGTGCATAAATGTGAATACCCTTGATGGAGAAATGGGCATGGTATTCACTACACAAAGGCATTGGCTTGGAAAATCGGTGTGATTTCGGCAGCGTAACGGTGTGACATAAGAATTCATAAAAAATTGTTGATGAGAGAGAAAGGGGTTCCTCATCATATTTAAATATAATGGAAAGTAAGGAGGTCATATAGATATGTGTCAAAACAATTTTAATGTAATTTAGATTCATGATACAAATGTATTGATTGAATTTAAATGAGGAGAGGGAAGTTGTGTTTGGAATTTCGGCATAGTAACAGGTGTACATGAAAGGAATTTAATGAGAGAGAAAGGAGTCTCCCATCATTCAAATATAGAAAGGGTAGTATGAGGGATTTGAGAAACCATACCCCAACATTCATAATTGAAATTAAAAGGTCAAAACAACTAAATTATAATTGGACAAAAATGAGAAAGGAAGAAAAAAACCCTCACTTGGAAATGTGCTTCCAAAGGCTAGAGAGAGGCTTGTGAGAGGCTTCTTTGGAGCTTGGGGCACGTTGGGAGTATTCTTGAGAGATAAGGTCAGATTTTGGGTGAACTGCAAAGGCTTTGAGTGAGGAGGAGGTGGGATCATGCGTGGGTTTATATCGGAAAGGTGAGGGAATTCTTTATTATTTATGTTTGGGACCCCTTATATTAAATTAATCCAAACCACAAACATCCCATGGTTTTTTCCCATGGTTTTTGGAAAACGTAACATGAAATCTATATTTTATAAGTCCAAAGTCCGATCTTTTTAAAATCATAGGGTTGCGTATGTGGAAGTGAGTCACACTCCCATGGAAAACAATTTAAAAATACAAGATGTTTACTAAGTCATAAGGGGACCATTAATGCTTTGAAAAGTAATTCAAACAAACCCAAAATCACATTATTTTAATGTTAAAACATATATTGGCCAAACATAAAGATTATAGTATTCTATTACATCACTATTTGGTAATTATGATTTCATAAAACACATTATATATTTAAACGGTATTTAATTTTAACCCAAAAAATTTTACTTCCTTTAAAAATTATGAAAAATTCACCGTTGGATAAATTAAATGTCTTGATTCTTGTAATATCATTTATTTTATCTGAATAATTTTCTAATTATGTTACATTTCATGTTTAAAATAAAAATCGTCATTTATCGAAAATTCACAGGTTTTGACAAAAATGGCTTTCAAACCATAATAAAAATTACAATTTCATTCTTAAAATTATATGATCATTTATATATAATAAAATTAGTTTAATAATAATAAAAATAATAATATTTAATTGAAATATTATTTAATTCAAAAATCCCTTAAATTAATAAAATATAAATCTTAATTAAATAATAACTAAAAACCACTATTTCCTCTTTAAAAACTATTTACAATGTATGAACAATGACAAGAAAGTATATTCATTATTATATTTAAAAATAATGTACATGAACATATTACCAGTGATTTGTTACATAACCCCTTAAAACAGCATCATAAGACCTAAGGGTAAGGGGTGTAATGGTGATAGACTATTGGGGTGGATCGGATAACATCGCTCGAGTGGTAATTTCTATCAACTTGCACTTTTCCCACAGATGGTCACGTTCGAGCTTGACATGATGAAGCTCAGCTTGGGCATGGTGAAGTATGAAGCCCAAAGATGCCAACTCTTTTCCGAGTTCCAATAAATGGGCTTCGTATGGAGTAATTCTACTGGATGAGGCCATCGCTTCTTTTGTCAGAGTAAATTGGATTTGTTAAAGGGCTGTATTTATACTAATCATGTGATCACTGTTCAAGGGCTATATTAGCAATGGTCAAAATTCTAAACATAAAACCAAAGAAGATGACATTTTATATAAACATAATGAGACATTTAATTAGATCAAGATGGATTTCCATTAATTAAAATTTGGGTCGTTACAATATTCCCCCCTTCAGAAATTTCAACCTCGAAATTTTCCTTTTCCCACACTAAAACAGATGTGGGTAACTCAGCTTCATCATTTCTCTGATTCCCAAGTCAGTTATTCAAACTTTTGGTTTTTCCACAACACGTTGATGAGGGGCATTGTCTTATTTTGTAGAACTTTTTCTCTACGATATAAGATCTTCACTGGTTGCTCCTCATAAGAAAGATCATCCTCCAACTGTACCACCTCATAAGAGAGTACATGTGAAGTGTCCGGTATGTAATTCCTTAAGAGGGATACATGAAAGACATCATGTACTTTGGCCAGGGTGGGTGGAAGTTCTAGTCGATAGGCCCCAACCCCAAAATTATCTTGAATCTCGAAGGGGCTGATGTACCTTGGACATAACATCCCTTTCTTTCCAAACCTCATGACCTTATTCCACGAAGATATGCGTAGAAACACCATGTCTCCAACATTAAACTCAAGGTCTCATCGACAGTTATCTGCATAACTCTTCTGTCGACTCTGGGCTTCCATCATATGTTGTTGAATGTTTTTCACCTTCTCCATCATTTCATCGACCATTTCTGGTCCAAGAAGCTTACGTACACCGACCTCATCCCAACATGTCGGTGTTCTGCAACTTTTCCCATACACTTCTTCATATAGTTCCATTTGGATGCTTGACTAGAAACTTGTATTATAAGAGAACTCAACCAGAGGAAGATGCTGATCACATCCTCCTTTAAAGTCTATTAATCATGCTCTAAACATGTAATCAAGTGTTTGGATAGTCTTCTCGGATTGGCCATAAGTTTGAGGATGATAGGCCGTACTGAAGTTCAGTTCAGTATTCAGAGCATGTCAAAGACACTTCCAAAACATAGAGGTGAATTTTGGATATCGGTCAGACCACTACTGGAAATATGACTTTTACCAACGGTTTTGGCCAAACTGTTGGTATAGTTCATTAATTTGGACCTATACCAACGGTTTGGCCAAAACCATTGGTATACGTCACTTATATGGACCTATACCAACGGTTTTGGCCAAACCGTTGGTATAGGTACCTTATAGAGACCCTATACCAATGGTTTGGCCAAAAATGTTGGTATATGTCCCAAAATCCAAGGACCTATACCAACGGTTATCAAAAACCGTTGATATAGGTCCTTCGATTTTTTAATGAATCTTCTTACCAAGAACATTATATAAATCAAAATTTAAAATAATTTTATATATATATATATATATGAAATTATGTTCAAAAAAGTCATGTTAGGTTAGAGAAATTTGAACTATGTGGGTTATCTAAAAGTTCCTTCTTCAGCTCCAGACTTGATGGAACACATAATCTTTTCCCAAACTGCACAATTCATTCTTCATTAACATTAAACTTCGAGGATTTCCCTTTTTCGATAGCTTCCACCTTTTCCTGAATTCCCAAATCATCCTTTTGAGAATCCTTTAACCTTTCAAAAAGATACGGTTAAGAAATTATTTGTGAAAGGATTTATGATGTTCCCTTAATGAATCTCATTTCCATCTTCATCAAGTCTATGAATATTGGATCCTTCTCAATTCTCATCTTTGGTAGAATCGCTGGGTCCTTTCAACTTAGGGCATCTTCCACCGTGTTCTCTTTCCCAGGGGGGTAATGTATTGAATAGTCATAATCCTTGATTAGCTCTATCCATCTTCTCTGGTGTACATTAAGCTCTTTCTGTGTGAATATATTTTTAAGACTCTTGTGGTCATTATATATCTCACATTTCTCCCCATAGAGATAATGCCGCCAGATTTTCAATGCAAATATCACCATTGCTAACTCCAAATCATGCGTTGGATAGTTTTTCTCATGTATTTTAAATTTCCTTAAGGAATAGGATATTAATTTATCATTCTGCATTAGCACACAGTCTAATCCCTTCTTTGAAGCATCACTGAATACCATAGAAAGTTCCCCACTTGTGGGTAATGTGAGCCCGGGTGCAGTGATAATCCTTTTTTCACCTCCATGAAGCTTTATTCACATTCATCACTCCAAAAAAAACTATACTCCCTTCCGATTTAGCTTGGTAAGAGGGTTGGACAATCGTGAAAAATTTATCACAAATCGTCGATAATATCCAGCTAACCCCAAGAAGTTACGGATATCTGTTACCGATGTTGGCCTTGGCCATCCCTCAATTGCATCTGTTTTAGAGGGATCCACAGATATCCCATTGCTTGTGATGACATGGCCCAATAATGAGACCTCCATCAACCAAAACTCAAAATTTCTGTACTTTTCATAGAGCTTCTCATTGCGCAAAGTCTCTCGTAGAGTTTTTAAATGATCCTCATGACCCACCTTGGTTTTGTAGTATATTAGAATATCAACTATAAATACTACCACAAATTTATCGATGTAATCTCTAAATACTATATTCATTATGTCAATGAATATTTCATGAGAATTAGTGAGTCCGAAAGGCATTACTATGAATCCATAGTGCCCGTATCTTGTGCAAAAAGCAGTCTTGGGGATATCATCATTCTCACCCTTACTTGTTAATATCCTAACTGAATGTCTACCGTGGAGAA
The DNA here is from genome assembly GCA_963277665.1 of Viscum album. NCBI lineage: Eukaryota > Viridiplantae > Streptophyta > Magnoliopsida > Santalales > Viscaceae > Viscum > Viscum album. The sequence continues at coordinate 492,717,027 of OY728122.1, forward strand.
ATTTTGAGATCCATTTAGCTAATCGAACAAGTCATCAATTCATGGGATAGGATAATGGTTCTTTATTGTGATTTTGTTGAGCTCATGATAATCGATGCAAAGGCGTATTGACCCATCCTTCTTCTTGACGAAGAGGACTGGTTAACCCCATGGTGAAGCACTTGGTCGTATAAACCAATTATCCAGATTATCCTATAGTTGTTTTATTCAGCTCTTCAAGCTCTACAACAACCATTCTATATAAAGTATTGGATATTGGTAATGCCCCGGGAATAATTTCAAACGAGAATTCAACTTCCCTTCTAGGAGGAAGACCATACAGTTCCTCAGGAAACACATAGGTCCCTCACAATAGGCATTTCTTCAAGGATGGTTTCATCCTTGGACTCAATCATATGAGCTAGATATGCATGCTCATAGGGTAGTAATATCAATGCAGGAGATGATGGAGCTAAAGGATATTCATCTTACTCCTTACCCTTGCAATGAATCGGGGGTCAATTCTCCATATAGAGTGTAATTTCCCTCTCGTGACAATTTAGGTTGGATCTATATAAGGAAAGACAATCCCTGTCAAGAATTGCATCAAATTCTACCAGAGGGAGTATGACGAGGTTTTCTAAGAAATTCAATCCACAGATTATAATTGGGGAGAACTTATATTCATGGGATGCAATGATTTCCCCATTTTTTGTACTCACCAACATCTTCACTTCCAGGATTTTTATTGGTGATGGGATTATTCAACTAAACATTCAAGATATAAAATAATGCGTAGAACCTGAATCAAAAAAGTGCATTCACTATTCTTGAATGAATAACCAGCATACCTTTCACCACTTCATTGTTGGGGTTCACTTTGGCAGAAGTGACGGAAATATATCTTCCTTGGTACCTTGGAGGTTGTTGGTTTCCTCCAAAAACCCTTGGATTAGGGAACTGATTTGCAAAATGCCCAATTTCTATGCATTTTTAGCATTGAAAAATGCGTTGAGGTTTGAATGGAGCATTCCTCTCCTCTGTCACAACCGCGGGTCTTTCTTGCCAGCAGTTAATAGTTAGTTTCCCTTCTCTTCCACATTAGAGCATTTCCTCATCCCCTTAAGGCAATTTTCAGGGTGCTTCTTTCGTCATTTTTTTCAAGTGGGGTGTTGGATCTTCTTAGCACCATTGGATTTATCCATCAGACCACCAGCAATGAATTCAACCTTACTCTTCTTATCCCCATGAAACGCATGTGATTCTTCTATCTCTATTTCATCCTTGAGGGAACATCGGACAATTTCCTCATAGCTGTCGATGTCACAGATCACCAATGCTTTCCGCAGGCTAGAGTTTATCCCACCAAAGAAGCGGTCAACATTGCATTCGGGGGTAATGAGAAAGACTGGAGTGTATCATGAAAGCCTTGTGATTTTTGCCTCATACGCTCCAACAAATTCTTCACTATTTCTCTTGAGGGAATTGAAGTCCCTTTCCATATTAAGACGGAGGGTGCACGGACAATATTTATCGAAAAACATCTTCTGGAAATCCTTCCATTCCAATGCCTCGATCTCCTATTCAGGCTTCATAATTTTGATCAACGTCCACCATTGATCAGCTTCACCCTCCATATGATAAGCTGCTAGGAGAACCTTCTCTTTTTGAGAACCTTGAAGGATGGAGAAGATCTTTTCAATGGATTTGATCCATTGTTCAACGATCGTGGGATCGGGTGATCCACTAAAAGTAGGAGGCCTTTGTATCATGAAGCTCTCGATAGCGACTTGTTCATTTTTAGGGGGGGGGGGGTTGAACGTTCCTCTTGACCCGTGATTCTATTCAAAACATGAGTTAGCTGAGAGAGAAGCATGACAAATTTCGTGATTCCCGCTCCCACTGGATTGGGCATCTCATTAGTACAGTCATCACACTGATCTCCACAACCGTTGTTAGCCAGAGTCCTCCTATTACCATCCATTGGATGGAATAAAAGGAAAGTTAGGGGTAACATATAATGGGTAATCCAAAGACAAAAGTTGATGACTTATAAATAAACTTTTATTTCCTTAACTCATGAGTATGTAGGCTTCAATATAGGGTTTTCATGATCTACTTTATCACATATATTTTTTGGGGAATTTTTTTAAATTCCCTTAATAAGGGTTCATACTAAGCTTTTGAATTTATCAAAACATATCCCCCGGGAGTGTCGTAACCAAGAATGTAGCAAGGACCGTTGTCGTGCACCAGTTCCCATTCGAGTCTATCTCAAATCGGTTTTTTCGGGTTTTACCCCTAGGAAACATCTGTTCCAGAGCCGCCTCTACCTGCTCGTATCCATATAGGGTTGTATTTTCTTGATAAACCACTTACTTAGTACTTACTAAAACATAGGGATGTTTTTATAATACTTAGTCTTATCTCTAAGGCTTTAATTGGGTTTTCTAATCCTAATCCAAAAAATAACTAAACCTATACTTTGATTCCAATTATGACAACCCTTCTTTTTATTACAACTGAAACGTGATTTATTACATAAAAAATCACTAGATAAAACAAAGAAGATCAAGAGGTTTATTTTATTTGGGGATTAGGATCATTATATTAAAACATGAAACATGAAATACAACATCATTATTGAAATCTTCCTTTACATGACCACTGCATTCCCTCGTACATACCATTCCATGGGATAATATGAGGACCTGCCTAAGAAAAGGGGTGAGCAATAAAGCCCAGTAAGGGAATACACATGGAATAACATGCGGAGTACAATACAAGATATACCATAGGCATATCAGCATTTCTTAATATAAACATGAACATAAATGCATGATAAAGCATTATAATCATTACATGGAAATGTGGCATCTACCCTTAACATGGAATTAGCATGATCCAATGCCCATTGCACATAGAGCATGAGTAAATCCTCATTGCACATGAAGAATGAGTAAACCCTCATTGCACTTAAATTAGCATGAGTCAACACTTTTTTCACATGACATATCCTGATTATATACTTTACCCAATGCATTGGAGCGCTATAAGGGCACACCCTTCTTAAAAATTTCATTTCGTGCATATGTGTTCCACATGGATCAAAAAACATGGATTCAAAAAATAATAATTTATTCCATGATAAAACAATGTGGAATTCATACATGAGGCTTTATAATCAATAATTAAATGTTCATAAAGGTTAATTACCTTGATGGAGAAATGGTAATGGTATTCACTACACAAAGGCATTGGCTTAGAAAATCAGTGCGATGTCGGCAGCGTAACGGCGTGACATAAGTATTCATAAAAAATAGTTGATGAGAGAGAAAGGGTTCCTCGTCATATTTACATTTAATGGAAAGTACGGTGGTCATATAGATACATGTCCCAACAATTGTAATGGAATTTAGATTCATGATACAAAAGTATTTCTTGAATGTAAATGAGGAGAGAGAACTTCCTTTTAGAATTTTGGCATTGTAACAGGTGTACATGGGGGGAATTTAATGAGAGAGAAAGGGGTCTCACATCATTCAAAAATAAAGAAGTTAGTATGAGGGATGTGCAAAACGATACCCCAACATTCATAATTGAAATTAAAAGGGAAAACAACTTAAAGAAAATTGGACAAAAATGAGAAAGGAAGAAAAAAACACATACTTGGAAGTGTGCTTCCAAATGATAGAGAGAGGCTTGTGAGAGGCTTATTGGGAGCTTGGGGCTCCTTGGGAGGATTATAGAGAGAGTAGGGAAGAGTTTGGACGAACTCCGAAGGCTTTGAGTTAGGGAGAAGTGGGATCTTGGGTGGGTTTATATAGGAAAGGTGAAGGAATTCATTATAATTTAGGTTTGCGACCCCTTATATTAAATTAATCCAAACCAAAAAACATCCCATGGTTTTTGACCATGTTTTTTGAAAAATGGAAGAGGAAAAAAATATTTTATAAGGTCAAAGCCTGAACTTATTAAAATAATTAAGTTTCTTAGGTGGAGTTGAGCCACACTCCCATGGAAAAAAATTTAAAAAGACAAGGTGTTTAATAAGTCTTGAGGGGTTCTTTAATGCTTTGAAAAGTAAGTAAAACAAACCAAAATCACATTATTTTAATGGTAAAACATATTTTGTCCTAACATAAAGATTATAGTATTTTATTACATTACTATTTTGACATTATCATGTCATAAAACACATTATATATTTAAATAGTATTTAATTTTTACCCAAAAAATTTGACTATGTCAGAAAATTATGAAAAATTCACCGCTGGATAATTTTGATGTCCTGATTCTAGAAATATCATTTATTTCATCTAAATAATTTAGTAAATATGTTCATTTTAACATTTAAAATACAAACCGATATTTATCGAAAATTCACGGGTTTTGACAAAAATGGCTTTTGATCCTTAATAAAAATTACAATTGCATTCATAAAAATATATTATAATTTATGTATAATAAAATTAATTTAATAATAATAATAATAATATTTTATTAAACTATTATTTAATTCAAAAATCCCTTCATTTAATAAAATAGAATACTTAATTAAATAATAACTAAAAAACACTATTTTCACTTTAAAAACTATTTACTATGTATCAAAAATGACAAGAAAGTATATTTATTATTATATACAAAAAATAATGTACATGAAGATATTACTAGTAATTTATTACATGACCCATTAAAACAGCCACATAAGACCTAAGGGTAAGGTGTGCGATGATGACAGACTCTTGGGGTGGCTCAGATAACATAGCTCGAGTGGTAATTTCTATCGACTTCCACTTTTCCAATAGACGGTCAGGTTCGAGAAAGACATGATGAAGCTCATCTTGGGATTGGTTAAGAGCAAAGACCAAAGATGCCACATCTTTTCTGTGCTCTGACAAATGGGTTTCGTATGGAGAAAATCTACTAGATGAGGCCATCACTTTTTTTCCTGAGTAAATTGGATTTGTTAAAGCCCTATATTTATACTAATCATGTGATCACAGTTCAAGGGCTATATTAGCAGTGGCCAAAATTCATAACATAAAACCAAATAAGTTGACATGTTATATAAACATAAAGAGACATTTAATTAGATCAAGAGTTATTTCCATTAATGAAACTTTGGGTGGTTACAAAAGTGAAATTGTCCCATTTCTACTCTGGAATTGGAAAATTCCATAGAATCCCCACAAGTCTTTTATTTATTCCTATAACTCGTTGTCATGTGTATAATCATGTCAAAAAACCAACAATATCCATTAACATTCTTGTCCATCAATACTATCTCTGAATATTAGGGTATGTCTTGGACAAATTGGATGCACATCCACCGTTGTTGCATGAAACACATACATCTTCTCCTATTATAGACTCATAGGCACAACAACACAACCAAAAACATATATGATCAAATAATTATTAAATAACCTAACATATGGTGTCTCTCAACCATTTTGGTATTCCTCCCACGTATATAAATGCATTATCCTCATACCAATTTTCCTCGATCATTCTCAAAAGTGTAGAATAAGGAGATTAAAACACAAAGTGTATTTGTTCTTGTTCTTTATTAAAATTAATGTTCATATCACCCAGAAATGAAATCATTTTCCACTCAGAATTGAATTCATTGAATGCCTGAGTATGCATCTTTTGAGTTAAACAATACAAAAATTTCTTCCCTTTCCATATTAAGTAAGATATATCAAAATAAAAAAAAGCTATTTAACCCATATTCACCAGTGGATATTTTTATCTCATTTTTAAAAGGTATACCTCAATATATTTTGTTAGAATTCGGAAATCACATATCACCTTATAGGTTGTCCCACCAATAATTTATGTATTAACCCACTATGGTAAATTGGAGATTAGGAAAAATATAATTCCATTAATGTTTCCACAATTTTCTAGATCTATTCACCATGAATCGATAGATCTACATTAAAACTACCCATTTTCAAATTTTGGATGCTTCACTAAACTTGGTATACACCTCATGTAGTTCTGGTAGGATCAAAATCAGTGTTGTATCCAAATGCTTCTTTACATATTGGAATGAAATCTCACATGATCTAGACTATTCAAATATGATATCCTTCATGGACATGCCTAAAAATGAAATTACATGGAAGAAAATTCATTGATGAATCTCTAATAATAGTCCAATAAACCAAATAATCCTCGAATATGACAAAATATTTAGGGATTCCCCTGTAAAAAAACTACTTGAGCCTTTTCTAGAACTACTGACTTACCCCCCCTCAGAGATTATGTTACCCAAGAAACATACATTTTTTGATTCATAAGTTAATCATAGATATCTTAAAATATATAATAATCTCTCTAACTTTAATTAGGATGATTTACATATGTTTGGAATTTATTTCAATAATTTTTGAGTCCACTAATAAGTCATAATTGAAACCACCAAAAAACAATCCTTGAATTGTTTGAATATTTGTGTAATTAATTCCATAAACACACCATTATCTTTTTTCAACCCAAATGACATTATGAAAAGTACCTATTAGTTTTTCATTAAATATTTTAAATAAATAGAATTAGATATCATTTCCTAACTATCATCTCATTTATCTTCCTTTAATTAATTCACAAGAAAAAAAAATTCTATCATACTTTATGGAAAACAATAATGGATAACCCCATGGTAATTAATATGGTCTAATAAATAATTTATCCATAAATTCATCTAGTTGATTCATTTTACCTTTATGCTCATCTCTAGATACTTGAAACGGTGGACATGAAACTAGTTCATCTCCATGTGTCAACACAATCGTGAAATAAACATCTCTCTTATTTAGCAGCCCTAATAAATATTCTATAATCACATCCTAACACCAAACCGCAATGGGTAGAAATATAATTTTTATCACACACAATAAATTTAAATATACACGAAACATGGGTGTTGATATCCCCCAGTTACTGATGAATTGGACTAGTAGGGGATACAAAAAATTAACCATTCTTCCGAGATGAAAATATTTTTAAACCTTAAGAGATGTGAATGTTACTATTTTATAGTGACAATCGATGTTGTATTGATACAATATCAAATTGATAGTATTGAAAATAATTTCAAAACATAAAATCTCTAGTACATACCGATCCCAATGTTAATGGTACTCACCAACCATGAGGTAACACCACTTACATTGATAGATTTCCTTCTTCTACACTTCCAAAAAATTATCAATCATCATAAACCTAGACATAAAAACCATTATAAATCTAAAAGTATTAAAAAATTGATATGAAATAAAACAATGTGAGAATACCTTATCTAATTATGTGTTAGAATGAATATATGGTGTAAGATTTTTTCCTCAAACTAATGAATGGCCAGCAACAATATCAACTAGTACGGGCTTAACTGCATGAAACTAACCCATCAGTCTTCCATGTGCTCCCATTTGAGTCCCATGTGATGAAATTGTCTACTGATATGGTCATTCTTACCATAAAGCATCGCTTTCAACATACTAACCATGATGACTAGTATTACTCCATTTATTATACTGGTATGGGGTATTACACCCCAAACATTTCTCTGGTTTGACCTAGCTCCTCCATCAGAACCCATATTCCATCAGTTCCTGCCTTACCTCTATAAGTGTCCATCCCATGAATGACCTCATCACTACATATGGGTTTTGGTAAATGTACCATAAATGTGACCTGACCTACAACACTAATAGTACAACATTGGATTACTAGACTTATTAACTGATCACTCCCCCATTATATGAAATTTTATACTACTCTGGGGAACATTCTCACAACATTTATTCCTACTGTTAGAAGACAAATATACGTATTTCCCAATAAATATTGTTCTTGGAAAATTTCTCAAAATACCATCCATTCCATGCTCTTTAAAGGTTCCTCACGATCATAGAAATATCACCAACTCTTATCTTGTACTCATAAGATACAATATCTGTTGGTGTCTATAATTCTATAGGATTGTCTGGACAGACTCAATCAAGAACTCAACAACCTCAATTCCACCCTCTTTAAATAAAATCAAAAGGATTTGTAGATGGAAATACAATGTTAGATCAGATATATTCCACACATCCTACCCTGGTTATCATAGCATAAATTGTAAAACGAAATAGAGGTTTTTTAATATGTAGATTACACACTTCATGATTTTAGGAGAAAAATAAACATTACTCGTATTGGATTCGTAATAATAAATGTGGCCCAATTTTCATTCAAAAATGAATACATTTTCAATAGAAGATATTGCATCACATACATACCAAATGAACATTTAGGTGTTGTGTTCTATAAAAATAAATAAATAATCATGTCATCTTGGGTTCATAAAAAAATTATTACATAAAGATCAACAATATTTTCAATTATACCATGATCTTCATAATTAATAATATGTCATAGGCATCACCTAGGTCAAATTATACATTAAAATGTTTATTTAACATATTTACCCATAACCTGAGGAAAATAAAACAAAGAAATCATTGAGCTTAGATGCCCAGTAATGGTAAACAATAGATATATCAATAAAAACATAAGAATAAGGGGATAAGAACATGAACCTAAAATTTAAAATTTATAACCTACATATATATGATAATAATAGTGAGACATGGAATAAACCATGTATCTTTGTAAAATATGAATAAAAAAATAATAAAACAATATTAGACATGAAGGAATACCATAAGACATGGAATTTTCGCATATATATAAGTATAGAAAATCATTCCCAAAATACTGAAGGATCATTTACAAAAAAAATACAAGGGAATTATATGGGTGGATAGACCTCATAGGTAGGACACACAACTATCCCTAGTGGAATCACTTTCCTCTTAGTGGAATTAGTTCACTTCCCAAAACATCATAGTAGTCATGGTTCTATTCCTAGAACATCACAGTGGAAAATGTCCCCCATTATACTGAGTTATCTCTCTATTCAATTTCTATCTTACTAAAAAAAAGATCAGTTATCATTTCAAGGATTACAATATATATTGAATTCACTTACTATTTCATTTTCATCTTTCTAAACCCAGTTCACATCCATTTTTATTCATGTCTTACTAAACAAAGATCACATCCTATTTAAAAACCATCTTAGTAATATATGTTCACTTAACATTTCATTATTATAATAATGAAAAAATTTCACTTCCAAATTCAATATTGTCTTAATGAACTGAGGTCAATTCTCATTTAATCATCATCCTACATAATTGAGATAATATCCCATTTCAGTCATATCTTAATTAACCATGTTCACATCCCATATCATTCATGTATTATAGAACATATTTCACATACCATTTCAATCATCTATCTAATGATATATAATTCATTACCCAATGCATTTTATGGATAAATAAGCCCTAGTCATATAAAAACATGATATATAATTCTGTCTGGTGAATGTAATTTATATCCGAACCCATGAAATGATATTGGGATTGTTAAACATTTCATCATAGAATAATCCATGTTAATGATATGGTATTTTTAAATATCACTCCATTTTAAAAATAAAAAAACCAAAAATTATACATAATATCCCTGAATAACATCCCTTTTTATATAAATTTTATATCAAATAATGTGATATTATATGGAAAATAATTTTGAAATATAACATGAAATAATTAAAAAAATAACATTTTCATTTTAAGAGCATTTATTTTTAAAACGGAACACAATTACTAAGGAAATTATTTTCATTGAAAATATCCTTTCACTATTTTAAATGAAACTTCAAATCAGTAAGGCAATATGGAAATTAAAAATTCCACTTTTGTTATATATCATTGAAAAACCATTGCCCTATTTTTTTCTATGAAAAATAAAAAAGAAAAACTTTTATAAATTGACAAAATTATCCCATTTAAACTATTAATTTAAAATTGAAACACGATTACATATGAAATAAAACAATCATGACATTATATAAGAAACATTTTCTGGAAAAAGTTAATAAATAGGTTCATGGATAAAAAATATTGATGTAAGGGAAATATTAAGAAGATTATTTTGAAAACAATGACACTATAAATATAAAAAAATTGAAGTGAAAATTAAATAAATAAATCAATTTTATGTATCATATAGAAATAAATATAAAAACAATGGAAGTAAAAAATAAAATAAAAATTAATGTGACACATTATCATAACATGGAATGAATAATAATGATGATTTGTAAAAAAATTAATGAGTATTTATTTTAAAAACCCATTACTGAATTGTAATTAGTCAAATAGCATTCCCCATAAAATTAATAATTATAAAATGAAATAATGAATACTAGTAAAAAATTAATTATTTGATTTATTAGATAGAAGTATATATATCACACAAAATAAATAAGTAGTGAATAAGTCATATATCTCAAAGAATTAAAAGTGGTATAAGAAACTCTTACTACACACATCCTTCTAGTTTTGAGTACGTTAACTACATGTTGAATATAATGTATTTAAAGTACAACTTAATGAGATATAAATTAGTATATGATAGATACTAAAAGCCCACAAGTGTGTGTTATTTTCAGTGGAGAGGGTTTAGTAGATATTCTAATGAAACAATGCTTGTGATAATGAAGGTGGAAGATAGGGGTGGAATTAATAATTTACGAGGGGTGGTTTTGTGTAATTTAAAAATAATTATTTTATATTTAAATGAAAACAATTCAGTGTATTTGGTTTCCATGAATTTTGTTGATAATTAATGATTTAAAGGATACATATGGCCTAAATAGACATGAAACACCAATTTAATTTAATTATTTAGGTATCTTATGCTTTTATCATATATCATTAACTTGATGCATTATTTTTCCTGCACTATGGTAATTTTTTTAACAAGTTATATTTTTATGCCATGAAATGAAAATGAGAATATAAAATAATTTGAACAAACTAATATCAAATGTTGAATTAATTTCTTAAAATTTCAAAACATTGATGTTCAAAAAATTTATTTATAAAAAAGCTCGAAAAGCCCAATGAAAAAATAGTATTTAAAAAATATTTTTTTAACAAACAATTTTTTATTATAAATTAATGTATAAATTTTTTTTAAATGAAATTAATTAGTTTATATTAATATAAAATTTAATTATGTTACTTATGGATGAATTTTAAATCATACTGTCACTATATATTATAATCAAAATGCTAGTTTTATAAAAATGGTAATATTCAATATTCAATGTTAAATCATTATAATTTTAAAAAATGAATAAAATGAATAAAATTTCACCATATGATAATTTAGAAATGAAAATCTCCAAAATGATGTTAATTTTATAAAATAAATTTTTCCAAATGAGTAAACAATTAATTATGTTAATATTGACATAAAATGTAATTAAAATCCTTATTTTTTAAAAGATTATATTTTCAGAATAATATAACTTTACTAAATATAGTGATTTTATTCTTATAAAATGATAAATAAATTTTTATTGAATATTTTTTACATATATATATCATTATATTGTTAATATAATTCTCACCTTCCTAATTGATTTCTAGGATATAACATTCTTTCTAAATTAATAATGTTTAATAGTATGTCACAAATCATTTAGGATCATTGTTCTATGAAATGTAAAATATTGAATAAATTAAATTTAGTTTAAAAATCAAAAAAATAAAACATTTATGTGTTACATTCTACCATCCCCTTTAAAAGTGAATTTATTCCCCATATATCATCATTTAGATACAGAAAAATAAGGATACCTCAACCACAACAATTCCTGAGGTCCCTACGTAGCTTCATCAAATTAATTGCATTAACACTAAAAAAATACCCTGATGAGTGGTCTTGTTTGATAGAACATTATTTTTATTATCCAGAAACTCTACCAGGTACTCTAAATAAAAAGGGTAATTATAAAATAGTTTAACCCATAGGTTTAATAAATGTTAAGGATTAGGTATTTACCACCTCATGAGAGATATTTGAAACACATCATGAACATTAGAGATATTTAGTTGAAGGGACAATTGATAATATACCATCTTTGGTTGATAAATAATTTCTAAAAAAATTCCTCATCATAATATGAAATTTCAAATTAATAATTTATGGATGGTATTTTAAAATTCTTTTTTTGGAAACCCATATCATAAAAATTGTAAATAAAACATCCTTTTAAAAAGAGGGAAAGTAAATAGAAATGGTCCCCACAACATGGATTCTGATTATGATAAAATTAGTTGATAGTGAAAATATAGACGTGGAATTGAATTGTATAAATCATGTTTTAATGGAGAATTTAGAGAACACAATATTTTGAAAATTAACCATCAATAAAAATATAAATATGTGATGTATTAGAAGTCACTGGATTCGTTAGTATGAAATTTTGGTGAATTATTTTTTTCTTCCAAAATCCCTTTACTAGAGTTGAGGAATTATTATATTACATAGATTAAAAACATATCTAAACATAATTTCATGGATGATACATTATAATATTTTAAATAACTTTAACCAAAACATTTTTTTTACCCAATATACATGTATGAATTTATATTTTCATTCTTGATGTACAAGAATCAACATCTGTGGAACACAAAAAATTTCAAATAATAAAATATTTAATCCGCCTCTCATTAGTCTTGAAAAAAACCAATATGGTTAGTACTAGATATGATAATTCTTATAAGAATAATAACTCATTTCAGGAAAACAACATTAATTTTCAAAAAATTTAATGAAATAAGAAAATTTCCTCGTAAATTGTTTAATAAATTGGTATCAGTGAAATTCATCAGGAATATTTAAACTGATGATTAGAACATGAATATCGAAGGATTGGACCATATAGTTTTTTGTTATAAATATAATATTTATCTCTACAGAAAAAAACTAATCTTGAATTTTCATATCAAAATGTGCATTCCCTAAAAATATAATCTCCAAAAAATGCTTCCCATTTCAATAAATGATGGGAATCACAACATAATCGACCGTAAAATTATATATTCTTTGAAAAGATAATTCTCCATTTATTCTTCAAATTAAATATTGTAATATTGTATTTACCTTATTCAAATAAGGTTTCAAAAATTAGCATAATTAAAAAAATCAATTTCATTATAATTCCAAAATCACATTTATTAGTGGTTGGAATTTCATCATTATAGGCCATTAGTTGTGGGCTCAAGCCTCGAAGCCTTTTTGGAAGTGATGGGTTTTCACCTGACCTATTTTCTATCATTTTTAATGAAATATAATATTATATTGTTCATAGAAATGCGAAAACTTCCTAAAAATGTCCTCAATATATAAAATAATAAATAAAAAGTTTAACCTCAAATTATTTCAATATCATTGAATTTTTCATCTCAAAATATAATATCGCATAATTACTTCAAGAATAAATTTACATAAAAAGGTCAGTACAAACCATAATATTTCATAATAGAAAACAACAAAATGGGTGTCTACAACAATGAAGATATGGTCTTACATGTCAATGATGGTATCTATGACTTTAATAATAAAATATATTGAAAAAAAATCTTAGAATTTATCTTTACCCTCATATGATACCTAATGTAACACCACAGAATCTACCCTTCCAGATATAGTGCTACAACAAAAAAATTACATTTCTGCAACTTATACGGATAATTGAGACCCAATTTGTTTCCACTAAACCCTTAAATTTTTAAAGGAAATATTATTCATTTATATACACAAGGATATTTTAGTTTTCCAATTACAGTGAATATAAAGACCTAGAAATTCCGCAGATATTTTTTTTCATAAAATCATGGGAATTTTACGAGTCCTCTAAAGGTGACGTCACATGATTCTGTGGCCCAGTGTGCTCAGAATCAATTTCTGAAGTTTTTCTTGGTACGTTTAGTAAATGTATGAGCAGGTTTTCATATCTTTCGAATCGGTGCTCAGAATTTAAATCCAACGAAACTATTCAACTAATAGCACCGATATTTTCTTAAGGAGACTTTCACATGAATGATAGTGGGTCGAGAATAAAATTTATTTTTTGTTTTTTCATGTAAAAAATATAACGTGGGCGTCATTTTATTTTTATTTGAACCGCCATGTTGGTCTTTGGAGGTGAGTACCACTGGATCTATAACATCCTTGTGGAGGTCGGAAGTGGGGACCACCAGGCCATAACCTCCCATGAGAGGATATGGTGGTGGGGACTAACACACATCAGCCTCCCATGTGGGGTTAATGTGGTGGGGCCACCCAATACCACATAATAATACTATTTTAATAATAGGGATGGGGACCACTCGACCCCTACTAATGGGAGGAGAGGAAAATATCTCAACTCCCATCATTAATGAGGGTGGTGCCCGTTGACCTCCTCAATAATTTATGGTGCCACCACCTCCCCATTAGTTATTTGAGCCAATGTATAATTTATTGTGCCAAATCCTCCCCATTAATTATCTGAGCCATCTCTTTTAATTAAACGCTACAATTTGAATTTTAAACCCAAAAATTTAAAATAATAGACAATCTATTATTTGGAGGCTATATATATTCACGTTTGGCATTTGGGTGGAATATTTGGGAGAGGAGAGCTTTGAGAATTATAATTCTCCAACGAAGAACTCCATCTCCCAATGCAGAATGAAGAACACATTATTCCAATGAAAAACACCGGAAAAGAGCCTATTCGACATCTTCCTTGGAGTAAACCGATGTGGGACATCTTTGATGACCAACTTCCCTCATCATCATCGTCAATGAACCAACACATGAGCTTGGGATTGATTGTGTGTGGCCGATGTGACTAACGATGATACCCTCCATCTTCTTCCCCGTGACTCCGTCCATGACCAACGATCATGGTAAGGGTAATTATTTGAGCTTCTTTTATTTGCGGGATAATGTGGGGTGATTTGTTTGATCTTTCTCCCAGTTTCTATTCTTGAGAAATTCATTGAAAACTAAAGAAATTTTGATCCTCTTCCTACCACCCTAAACACGGAGGGTGCATGCCAAACTAACATTGCTCCAACCCTACACCTATATTATTTGTGATGAACTTCTTCATGGAGATGAGGAGACGAGGTAACGAGCGTAACAACCGTTCTCCCACGGCCTCCGTGAACCGCGCAGCCCTCGCGGCGTCCGGCTAAACTGGCTCCGCCACCTCGAGTCATACCGCGCCGCCTACTGGATTCCGAGCCACACCGCCCATCGACTGAGCCACCCATTGGCCCAAGCTGTGCCGGCCTCCTGGCTGCCCGGCCTGCCCGCTGGCCCACATGCCAGGTTGGTCGCACCCCGGTCGGCCACCTGCCGACCTCGCCACGCCTTGCCCGACCGCCCGCCGACCCGCCTACAGGCCTGCCCGGCCACCCACCAGCCTAGCTGCCCACCTTCCAGACTGCCTCCGGGTTACTTAATGGCTTGGTCGGGCCCTGCCTGGCCGCCCTCCGGCCTGTAAGGCCACCTACTAAGTGCCATGGCTGAAACACACCACCGGCTGGCCCGACCGTGCCACTCCCTGGCCAAACCATTCCCCAGCCGATCCATGGCCTTTGGGCCAAGTCGCTCTGAACCGCACCCTCACGGCGCTCACCATGACAAGCCGCACCCACATGGAAGTACGACCGGTCCGCGCCTTAGCGGCCCATTGAAGCGCCTCACGGCCTGTTGGGCTGGGCCCAGTATTCAGGGCCAGAACGAACTGGCCGGCCAGCCCGACGGGCGAGGCTGGACAAAATGGGTCAGGATGGGATGACCTGAACTGGGTCGTCCAAGACTAAGTCAGGCCGGGTCGGTCCGACCAGGTCGGACCATACCGGGGTCCACTACCGACCCTTTACATTATTTGGCCACATCTTTAGCACTGCACGACCATTTGAAGAACTGTCATCAGCGCTATTTTTCTTCGATCGGGATAGTACCTTTGAGTATACCCCACTGTAGTTTGAGGTAATGTTGAGATATGGTCTTGTTGGATCGTGGACGAATCCAATTGATACCCCGAGACTAAAAGGTTGATAACTCACAGAATGGGTGTCTGATTGGCCCGTCGTCTGTTTCATTGAGACACATATGACAAGGCAGAACTTTGAGATCCTTCCATGTGGGACTTCATGACAGCTGGAGTATCGACCTATAGCTCATGGAGAAGATCCTTCCAGAGACGAGAGAGCATAGAGTAGAGACTTAGTAGCTAGTTGATACCTGATGACTGCTAACCAATTCGACATGAAGTGAATAGACTAGCCTAGTGGAAAGCATCTTGGTGTCACGACAGACCAACAGTGGGGAGCACTTTGGTGTCACGGCAGACCCAAGGTACTCGACAAGAGGTGTACCTCAGCATGCTACGAGAGGGAGTGCCTTGGTGATGCGGTAGACCCATGGTGGGGAGCCCCTTGGTTACATAGTAGACCCATGCTACTCGACAGGAGCAGTACATCAGTATTCCAAAGATAGTGGGATGTACCTTGGTGACACGGCAGACCCACTAAACTCGATAGAGGAGGAGTTCTCCAGCATCCGAGGATTGGACAATGTGACTAGAGATGTTACTCTATAGTACCCCTATAATAAAATATCGGTTTGAGCTCAGTCAGTAACTTTTGTGTTTACCTCATGATTGAGATGTATTGCTTGATAAATTAGGTATATTTAAGGGCATATTCCTAAGTGGGGTTATCTATTTATTTCATGATTTTTGGTTTATCCTTGTTGGATTTGTTAGATCATGAGGGTCATAAGGTCCCTACTGAGTATCGTTATACTCACCCCTGCATGGGCCATGCCTGCACCTCATTGTGTTGGATGCAGATGACAGACAGAACTGCCTATGGCTTAGTTTACTAGGACTGGATGGTACCTGAATGTGGACCACACTATTTGATGGTACACAGAGTAGGAAGACATGCGTGGATAGCTATGGAGGCTATCTAAACCAACCCTTCATGTTGGATTTTCTGGTGGAGGATCCAATAGTCATTTTCCATTTTTCAAGTAATTGTACTTTCAGTTTCCTTGTACATTACAGTTGGGCTTGTTTTTTGAGCCCCCATTTACTTTTCATCACACCTTTTGTATAAAGTTTTATTTAGTGTTTTGTTTCCAGCTTTTACTCTATAGTGTGCATTTTCAAGTTATAAATTCAATGCCTTCCCGTTTAGGGATTTAAGCCATTGGTGCTAGTAGCCAGCCCCTGGGAAAAGGAAGGCGGGCTTGGGACAGTCATGTCATAGGCCCCGGTGGACGGGTCGTATGAAATTGGTATCAAGGGATTTGGTTCTACAATAGAAATTAGAACTCAGATATTTTATGTGATGCAATAGTGTTAATGGTACTGAGTGTGGTTTTTAGTTCAGTGAATCCAGTGTTTGTGCAGTGGCCAACGTATTCATACACCAGGACCTTGACTACTGATTTCAGACTCTGTGCATGAAAACACTGATTGTGTGTGTGTTTTAAATTTTTTTTAGCTCTACCAGGTCAGCTCACCAGGTATAATTTTTGACCGTGTCACATATTTTTCTTTCAGGACACCTACATGCGGGTGACCAGCTAGATCCTCGAGAGTTGTACACGTAGATAGCCCATGGAGAGACGAGGCCTCAGTGTAGGGCCCTCTTCCAGCGGAGGCACCAGTGGTACCACTACCCATTGGTCCACCGATCCCACCAGCCCAACAGCAGACGATGAACACCGCTTGAGCATGTTGTACAAGTTCCAGTGCCAGAGGTTGCCTTGGTTCATGGGAGAGATAGACCCGTATGCAGGTGACGATTGGATAGAGGCTGTGTTGACAGTCTTCAGACTGGTAGGGACACTAGCCGACCATATAGGGATACTTTCCACAATTCTCCTTCAGAAAACAGCAGGCAGATGGTGGACATTGATTCTCCAGGTGCATGAGGAGGAGACACTACTATGGGTATGCTTCATGAGCCTATTTCTAGCAGATTTTGTCCCAGCCACCCTATGTGCAGTTTAGATACATAAGCTACTTCACCTACAGCAGGGCAGAATGACAGTGGCATAGTAATCAGTGAGGTTCACTGACCTCTCAAACTACTCTACACATATAGTACGAGACCCATTATTCAGGTCCCGGACATTCAAGAATGTGCTCAGGCTAGAGATCAGGGCATTGATAATCTCCCATAGCATCCCAGTGCATGCAGGGGTGTTGGAGTGATCCCTCATAGTAGAGAGTTTCCTTGCTGAGTAGTCTCCAATAGAGAGACCCACCAATATTCGACATGCAGTGGAGTCTTCTCTAGCTGGCAGTAGAAAAATGTCGCAGTGGTCCAATAAGACTAGAACCATGAGTGGATGATCGATTGACTCAGGATCGGTTTTGCGAGGCACCCAGGGTAGATACATACATGCTAGGAGAGGGCATTGTTTCACATGCAGTGGGTAGGGTGACATGGCTTGTGACCGTAAAACCAACCATTTGGATGACTAGCAGATGTTAGAAAGACCACCTAGGAAGAGACAGAGATTCGATCAAGGCGGTCCGTAGGGAGAAGGAAGACTTGGAAAATGAGCTGGCCATGTAGCTGGTGGTGGACGATTTTTTGAGGTGTTACCGCCACCTCCACGATGAGGTCTAACCCAACAGCAGGGAGTAGGTGGACAGGTAAGAGCACAACTCCAGGAAGTTGAGGATTACAATTATGGTTCTCCATAGATGATTTGAGGTATGACCTGTGTCTACTCCACCTTAGCTGTAGTTCTTATAGTCACACATGCCAGTCACTCTTTCATTTCCACTTCCCTCATTCGGAGCTCAGATATCTGACAAAGTCGTTGTCTTGATACATACTTCTATATACACCTTTGGGAGTAGACTCGATGATTACGCACTGGTTCCGGTAGTGTGAGCTTACTCTTGGAGGGGATAGATTCATCTGGAATCTCCTAGTAGCAGCGTCAAGGCCTTAAGACGTCATCCTAGGTATGGACTGGTTAACTATAGTACATGCTCAGATCGAATGTATTAGGCTCAAACTGCAGTGTGTCCACATGGATGGGACCAGTTTTACCTTCACCAGTGAGTAGGGAGCCTTTACAGCACATGACAGACTTACTCGGAGGAGGGTGTAGCCGATCACTCATTAGTTGGCACGCCTCACCCTCATAGTAGTTGATGGGAGAGTCTGAGCTATCATGTAGTGGTGGAGTAGTATGAAGATGTTTTCCCTGATGATGATCGAGGATTATCTCCTCGTAGAGAGGTGGACTTCAATATTGACATGTACCTCAGGACGACACCAATATCTACACCAATGTATCAGATAGATCCCACAATGCTTCGCAAGCTGCTGGTACAACTAGATGACTTGAAGGAGAAGGGATTCATCCGGCCAGTGTTTCTCCCTGGGCATCTCTGATTATGTTTTCCAAGATGGCAGATGGGAGATTGAGGCTTTTTGTTGAATACCATTTCTTAAACTAGGTGACCATGAAGAACAAGTACCCACTCCCGAGGATTGATGACCTCTTTGATCAGTTGAAGGGAGCACGATGGTTCTCGATGATAGAACTCAGTTTATGTTTTCACCAGCTCAGAGTTTGAGATGAGGATGTGCAGAATATGTATTTCTGATGTCAGTATAGACACTACATGTTCTTGGTAATGCCTTTCAGCGTTACCAACACACCAGTAGTTTTTATGGGACTGATGAATAGTATTTTACATCCTTACATCAATTTCTTTATCGTAGTATTTATTGAGGACATTCTGATTTACTCGACAATAGGGGAGGATCATGCCTATCATTTGCAGGTAGTACTGGACACACATCAAGAGCACCAGATATATTGTAAGCTCTCTAAGTTCCAGTTTTGGAACCGAGAGGTTCACTTCTTGGGACACATCATCTCAGAGGCTGGAGTTGCAGTGGATCCATCGAATATTGAGGTGGTACATTCTTGGGGGCCAGACAGAAGTGTAATGGAGTTATAATGTTTCCTGGGTTTGGTGGGTTACTACTGAAGGTTCGTTCCAGACTTCTCTAGAGTTGTATCACCACTATCAGCCTTGAAGAAGAAGGGTAGACCCTTCGTGTGGTCAGAGAGATGCCAACAGAGCTTTCAAGAGCAGAGGCCGAGGCTGGATAGTGCCCCCATCGTGAGGCTTCCATAGGTAGGCGTAGGGTAGGTAGTCTAATGCGACACATCAGGGACCAAACTAGGGTGTTTCCTGATGCAAGAGCGACTAGTTATCGCGTATGGTTCTCGGTAGCTGAGGTAGAACGAGCAGAACTACGCTACCAATGCCCTGGAGATTGTAGTAGTGGTCTTCATCATAAAGATGTGCCGACACCATCTGATGGGAAAACATTTTACCATGTACTCTGATCAGAAGAGTCTCATGTATATCTTCTCTCAAAAGGAAATGAACCTAAGACATCGACGATGGCTTGAGTTCTTATAGGGCTATGACTTCGAGATAGTCTATACTCCTGGAAAGGGGAATGTTTTTGCCGATGCACTCAGTAGGAGATATATTATACAAATTCTAGGTGAGGAAATAGAGGAGCTAGCCACTTTGCAGATATCATCTATGGAAGAGATGGAGTACAATTCCATCAGTCCCTTATAGTCACTCACCCACTTTATCAGTGATTCATGGAGGCACAACATGGGGACGATTATTGCGAGACATGATGTGATCAAAAATCCATGAGGCATGCACCTAATGGATTTTCTGAAGGTGGGGAGCACATCATCTTCTTTAGAGGACGTACTATAGTACCATAGTCACTTCAGGATGAAGTGTTGAGGGAGTTCCACACATCCCCTTTAGTGGTAAATCTAGGAGTGGCGAAGATGATCTCGGATCTTCAATGACAGCACTGGTGGCTAGGTATGAAGAAGGTAGTAGTGGATTTTGTCTCTCGATGCCTCACTTGTCAACAAGTGAAGGCAGAGCACCAGGTACTAGCATGCTCAGTTCATCCATTAAAGGTCCCATAGTGGAAGCGGTATGGGATATCCAAGGACATTGTGACAGGAATTCCACATACATCAATGGGTCATGACTTGATTTGGGTGATCGTTGATCGACTCACCTAGTCATCCCAATTCTTACTGATCAGAGAGAAGGGTTTAGTGGAGAGATTGGGACTCCACTATGTGCAAGAGATTGTGAAGATTCATCGATTACCATAATCTATTTTCTCTAATCGTGACACACAGTTTACTTTCTGGCTAATGAAGGAGGATCATGGAGCTTTCAGGACACAGATTTGTCCGAGCACCACCTTCCATCCTCAAACATATGGCCAGACGGAGCGGTCTATTCAGACCCTCAAGGACATGCTATGTGCTTGTTTCCTTCACTTTGGTCACAGATGGGATGATCACTTACCTTTGGTGTAGTTTTTATACAATAACAAAAATCACTCCACCATAGAGATGGCGCCTTTTCAGAAGTTATACAGACGACATTACAGATCCCCTTTATGCTAGACTGACCCAAGGGAGTCAACCCTAGTGGGACCAGAGATGGTACGGGCTACCACGGAGATGGTGCAGATCATCCAAGAGCAGATCAAGGCTACACAAAGTAGACATTAATCATATTCGGACAAGACATGGAGGCCTCTATAATTCGAGGATGGTGACCATGTCTTTCTATGGGTCTCACCTCGATGATGACTACTGAGATTTGGCTGGTTCGACATGTTATCTTTGAGATTCATCAGACCATTTCATGTCCTCAACAAAGTTGTCAAGGTGTCCTACCACTTATCTCTTCCACCTCAGTTGCACCGGGTGCCTGACGTATTCCACTATCTCAGCTGAGGAGATAAGTGCATGACCCTTCTCACATCATCAACCATGGAGTGATGGACGTTGACGATGGGGAAAAATTCATGTAGGTTCCATTGAGATTGAGGATCGACCGGAGCGGGTCCTATATGGATGGTCGATACCTCTGGTGCACATTCTCAGGTACCACCTGAACCTTTAGAAGAGCACAAGGGAGTGGGAGGCACATATGTTTCCTCAGTACACCCACTTGTTCCCTCAATTGGAGTTGTAGCTTACAGATATGTAAATCCATGAGGTGCGGAGAATGTAAAGACCTGGATATTCTATGGAATTTGTTTTCATAAAATCGTGGGAATTTTACGAGTCCGTGAATGTTAAAGGCGCATAATTCCTAGGCCCCGTGTTCCCAGTATCAATTTCTGATGTTTTGTTCAGGTACATTCAGTAAACATATGACCGATTTTTTATATCATTTGAACCAGTTCTCGGAATTGAAATCTGAGAACAATATTGAACTCGTAGTGCCATTATTTTCTTAAGGATACATTCACTATGACAGAAATGGGTCGAGAATAAAAGCAAGTTTCTGGGTTTTCATGGAAAATAATAAAATAATGTGAGCTTGACTTCATTTTTATTTGAGCGTCCATGTGGGAGTTTTGAGGTGGGTCCCACTAGATCTATAACCTCCTTGTGGAGGATGGAAGTGGGGACCACCTGGCCATAAACTTCCATGAGTGTTTATTGTGGTGGGGACACCACGCCTCAACCTCCCATGTGGGTTTAATGTGGTGGGGACCACTCGAGACCACATAACCATCCAATTTGAATAATAGGGGTGGGGACCACCCAAACCCTATTAATGGGAGGATAGGAAAGTATCTCAACTCCCCTAATTAATGAGGTGTGATCCCCTGACCTCCTATACCATTTATGGTGCCACCACCTCCACATTATTTATTTTATCCAATGCATAATTTATTATGCTTAATACTACCCATTAATTAATTGAGCCATATCTTTTAATTTGTAACGCCCCGACCCCAGTTACCCGGAGTCGGTGCATTATTACATAACATTGGAATGATCACAAGAAAGATCAATTCTAGAAAGACCGATTAGTTTAGTAGCCTTGGAATAACTAGATACATCCATAAAGTTTTACATAACATCAAGAAAAAAACAACTTGTCTTCATATCCCCTCATACTATCCCTGCATGTCATTCATAAATTACTTCTTCATAATCCTAGGAAAAATAAAACATTGAAAGGGGTGAGCTCAGATGCTCAGTAAGGATAACATTATAGAAGAAGCTTTCATAGATAAGCATAAACACTTAAGGCAGTTTATAACTAAAACAAAATCTTTTTAAACTTGATCTTCAGCATAAAATGGAAAAGATAAAATAAAATAATCTCATTTACTTACTCACATGGATATTCTACTAGTTGAACAATCCCATGAAATATCAATAAACACTTTCATAATGATGGAATTCATAATTCCAGACTTTCATAACCACATAACCATGGCCTCGTGCCAAGACTACAAATAAGATTTTTCCAAGGCCTTGTGCCCAGACACTAGTTTGTCTCATGAGATATAATGATGCATCGAGGAGCTATAGAGGCTCCACCCGTCACTTATTAAGTCCAATGCATTCCTCATATGAACAGGTTTAAACATAACATAAAAATTCGTATTAAAACTAGCATACGAAATGTCAATACTTTAACCACAAACCATGAATGTTATAAAAAGAGTACATCCATAGTCAAACATAACTCATTTGATACAATATGGAAGATTGTATTGTATCACATTATCCTCAATCGAGAACAATTAAGGATGTTTACATAGATGAAATTAATTATCAAAACTATTTGAGATAAATATCCCCCTTTTTCTTGAAAACATTTAAAAGTCACACTATTTGTCAAGAAGCCATTTAAAAATAGATTTTTGAATCAAAGTGTCCCATACCTCTTTGAAACTTTTTAAAAGAGTTTTAATTTTAAAACATTAATGTCCATATAAATAAATCCTTAAAAACATTTTTAAAACATGGACATTAATGAGAAATATTTCGTTGAATAAATCTTTAAAACATTTAAAAATGGTATTTTAGTTAGAGATTCTAACCAAAAGAGAGAAACTTGAATACAAATAATTGAGGTAATCAAAACATTTTAATATCATGAGAATAAATGGATTCATGATATACTATGTCAAAGTACATTATATACAACACATTAAAGTTATTTTGAGTATAAAAACAAAGAAGTCTCAATGAAATTTATGTTGAGATGAAATCTCTCATAAAGGTCGCATCCTTAGGTTAAGGATAAATCAACAACATATTTATGTGTGAAAAATATAAATACACTAAATATTATTGGATATTCTGTGTAAAATAATCAAAGGATATTCACACATAATCTTGTAGAAACAACACCAATGAGTTGGATGTTTAACTCAACAAATGGAGAATGAGTTAAAATTACTCTCATCAAATTCATATTGATGACTTGAGAAATTATCAATGGAGTGATTATGTGTATCAATAGTATATCCACAGGAAGGGGAGTGTAAATTCTGACATAATCAAATGAATAGTAATTCCACACATAATCTTGGAGTAAAATAATCAATGAAGTATGCGTAAAGCTGAATGAGTGGAAATTGAAATCTCAAATTCCCTTATCGATTTGGTAACTTATGAAACATGAACCCATGAAAGAAGGATGATACAATGATGATGTAAATACCCATAAATAAAAGTATATTACACAATTAATACAATCATGGGTAGTACACATACACCACATGTAATAAATAAGTGGTGAACAATGGAATTCTCATGAAATTAAGAGTGAGATAAGAAACCACTTACCATGTTGTAATCAACTGAGTCGTATGACCAAAAGTTAATAAAAACCCAATTATTTACAGAATAACATGAATATAAATAGAATCATGGTAATATACATCAAATGGAAGTACACAATACACCACTTTCAATAATTTAGTGGCGAACAATGGAAATCTCACAAAATTGAAAGTAAGATAAGAAAATCTCTTACTTTGTACTTTTTCCTTGGTCGATGGTAGGTTAACCTCCTGTATAATGATGAAATAATTGTTATTGAATTATACAAGAATAATTTACTTTAATATGATATCATATATGATCTTTTAACATTGATTTGTTAATAATATCTTAGAATTATCGTCATTTCAGGTGTTAACGGGTTCATTTAACTTTATATTCTTTGTTATGTGAGCCATATTCATTATTAATGGGATGTATATTATTCATATCCATAATGATATCAAGTACTTAGATAATATTTTTAAATCATCAAATTATAATTATACTTGAATGGATATGATTGAGAATGAATCTCATTGCGTTCGTGGATACGGTAGTCCGTACGTACGCACAAGCGACAAGATCATTCTTTTGATATTAAAATAATATATAATTGGATTTTATATCATATATACAGAATCATTATCATGTTATATTTATTATTTACATGAGTTACACATCATTATTATACCCATCCAAATAATAATATATTGAATAACAATTACACCACGACGTGGAGACGGTAAGCCGTACGTACGCACGTATGGTGACATGTTATTCAAAGGATGGATAGAATAAGGAATATGGTTGTACCATATTTATAATAACATAAAAGTATATATATTATACTGGAGTTATTATTTTATAATGGTAATAACAAAGAAAGAAGAAGTGGAAGAAGAAATGAACTTGAAAAGGGGTGGTGAAAACATTACCTCTTCTTCGGGTTCTTCCTTTTGATTTGATCAAAAGGGCTTCTTATGTTGGATTTATGATCAAACTAAGGCCTATAGGTTGTATATAGGGAAGTTGAGAGAGTATTCGGGTAGGGTTTGGCCGACCCAAAGGCTATGAAGGTGTGAATAAAAGAGAAGGAGGAGTACCCTTTTATAAGAGAGGTGAGGGGTCCTTTGGAAAAGCTAGAAATATTAATTTATAATAAATTCATATTCGGTTTATAATGGATCTAAAGTTGATTATTCAAAGGTTAAAGTGGGTATAGGTCAAAAAACATTCAGCCAATAGAATTTAGACAGGTTTGGGTCACTATATTAACCTTATCTTTTAGTTTGAACTCTTAGTTAATTAGTTTGACATTTACCATGTCACTTTGTATTTTTATATTATATAGTTAATAAACATACTAAATACATCCAAGAGTCCCCCCAAGTGGTCCATTAATGATGTACCTATCATGAGATAAGTCTCTTGGATGATCCTTATATTTTTAAGAATTTAATATCAATTAATAATATAATATTTGTTTTAAAAACTCTTTTATGTCAATTTTGACACTATTCAATAGTTTATTTTTGTGAAACACATAAAAGAATGATCACTTCGAAAAAAGTTAATTAAATCAATACTAATATGTCATTTTATACTATAAAATTAGTGTAATTCAATAAAAGTATAAAATTATATTTATTTGGGTGTTTATAATATCATTTATTCAAATTCTTCACTATTATGGTAATTACTGCATCACCATTGTGTCATAAATAAATTAACATATTTAATGTATAAAAATTATAAATAAAATATAATTATATAGGAAATATTTTTAGATTTCTAATTAATATTTATAGTCTAAAATCCAACATATATAACCCTATGTAACAGTTATTTTTCTAAAAGATATATGCTTGTGTCATTTTTGTATTTATTTTAACTTAATTTAAAAAAAGTGTCATTATCACTTACAAGTGGATCCATGGGGTCCCAAAATCGACCCAAATATGCCCATGGTCGAAAATTTATCAACCAATAGTTTTAAGACACGTTTTAGGGTAATTTAGTATTATTATAATATTATTTTGTAACCCTTGTTTTCCGGATTTACCCTTTAACCATGGTAAATAAAATATTTACCGAAATAATTATCCAAAATGTCTTAAAATAAAAGTTACCTATTTAAACAATTTGAAAATCCTGATTCCAAATATGGAATACATTTTTTCAAATTCAAAACACAGAAGTTTCAGAAATTAATTTGAAATTAATTCCCGTTGTTAAACCAAAAAGCGTGTTTTTAAGAGATAATAACTATCAAAAGATTGGCACTTGTTTATGTCTGGTTTAAATGTGAAATTATGTTCAATGACCCACATTGTATTACATGGTAAAATTATATTCTAAATATACTTTAAAACCACTAAAGTTCTTAATTTATCACTATTAATTATTTTGATTAAAAATGTTGTTTTTAATTAATATTTAGTAATTTTCACTATTCATCAAAATATGAATGTTATCCGAAAAGTACCAAATTTTCACCCTAGGCTAATTTTGATATTCCGGATCCATAAATGAAGTCCATTTTGAGAGATATAATTTATAAAATTTCAAAAAGTAGGTATTACTATTCATAACGGCTAGTTTGATTAGTTATGGTGTGTTAAAATCTCGAAGTTGCGTACAATGCACGCCAATGCAGTATTCGAAAGGAAACGTACCGTGGAAGCATGGGGTGTTACATTCTCCCCTCCTTCAATAAATTACATCCTTTCAATTTTTAAAATTGTGATTGGGAATATAATGGAATGTCCCACATCGGAAAAAGAGTCAATAAAACTATCACTTTAAAAGAAAGAAAGAGAGGTATAAAGGTCATCCAAGATAACCCGTACTAAGATTCCATATAGGAAAACATGAATATGGACGATAAACTAAGTGTAAAGTTCTGATGGAGAGGGATAGAAATCATGATCAGGAGAAAGTTAACAATAAGAAAACCACAAACTTGTGTTGGGACAAACGACCATTAGTCTCCTAGTAGGAAATTAAACTGACAACATTTTTTTTAAGTTACATTACATGAGGACGAGGAATTGATTTATGATATTTTATAAGAACATAAAGTGGTATACTTACTTTTTATGTAGAGTTTCATTATTTAATAAATTTTTACCACTAACATATTTTTTTGAACATTGAGTATTCAAGAAGAGTTGGTCACAATAAAATAGCAAGAATAAACTTCTATAGAAATACATGATCCATGTAGGATAAACTATATATTTAACTTGTCTTTATAGATTAATCAAAACCAAAATGGTAAGTATAAGAACTGATGATCCCCCAAATGTATATTCCATTAGAGAAAAAAAAAATAATCTTAATTTCTAAAATTAAATCAACAATACCCCAAAGTTAAATAAATACCATTCAATAATAAATTTTCCTCAAAATCCTTCAATATAATCCAAACTAATATTGAAACCCAAAACTTATAAGAATGTAGTCTTCTACGTTAAATTGTATCTCCAAATGACATCATCTAATCTTAAAGTCACATAATTAAAAGTAATTAACCTAATCACTTATTCTTTATTATAGGTTAATCATTTCCATAAATAACCCAAATAACTATAGATCCACAATAAAAAAATAGATAAAAATACACCATTACTCCTCTAATGACATCCCATAGTATTCTATTTTCCTTGGACATATAGTGTTCCCAACAAAGTAAACATCTTCCAAAATAACATTTATCACTTAATCACCAAATCATTTTCCTATACTAAGGGTATTCATTTGATAAGAAATAAGAACCGAAATCAACATATTATTGCTCAATAAAATCATTTAACTAAATAAAATAGTCACACTAACCAGGGACTTAACTTAGTCCAGTGGTAGGCGATAAATCGCAATCGCACTTTGGTTGTGGGTTCGATTCCCATAGCTTTGTCCGACGTGACGGGTTGTCACACGGTCTACGTGTTGTCCTTTTTCAAAAACTATATTTTATAATATTACTAAAATGAGATAAATTCCTCAAAATAAAATAATTTAACAACAAATGTTATAACATACCTTGCATTTTCATCCCAAATTATAATAACTTATAATTTTCTCAAACCCCAATGATCATATAAAACCAAATGGTTATTCATACCTATATCCACAAGAGAAGAGACAATTCTTCCTCAAATATCATTCTCACATGGCAAACTACGGGGTTACAAATACAAGAGAAAATTATTCCAAAGTAAACCCATCAACAAGGAGCGCTAATAATTTTTAAACATTTCTCAAACCATTTATTTTCACATAGCTTTTTCATTGACCAAGAAAATATCCTATAGAATAGGATATTCACTCAGGTAATGGCCATGTCCCCTAAATTTACGGCAAATGACTATAAATGGACTCTTGGGACCATTTTTATCTTCTTCCATAGTACTCTTCATTTTTCTTCTGCAATTCTTCACTTTATGTCCTTCCTTCCCACACGTAAAGCATTTCTTTGTCCCATTGAGACACTTTCCTGGGTGTCTCCTTCCACATTTACTGCATGATAGAAATTGAGGATTTTGTTGTCCATGGTCTCCAATACTGGAGCTCTTCTCATTCATCACCTTTATCTTCCTTGTTGAGTCCGGTAATTGGTTTATATATATATTTTTGATCATATTTTTGGAAAATTGATTTGGCATAAAGACGATATCTTTTACGCCTATCAACATTCCATTTTTTTGCTCATTTCCACCACTGTTCCCAACTTGGACATCATTCTCAAAGTGAATATGACTTCCTTGGAATCCATCCATTAACTAAAACCAGAAATCATTGTGTGAGTAATAGTAGTCATATAATCATTTAGAGATTAACATGTCACCATATTATCAATTTGAAACATAATAGGATTAACCAAGGTCATTTACTCTCATCTTATATATATAATACTTTAAATCGGGTTGTAATGAAAATGTAAATTATCCTAAGAATATCCCATGGGAGTGTCGTAACCGAAAGTGAAGTAAGGCCCGTTGTCGTGCACCAGTTCCCGTTCGGGTCTAGTTCAAAGCAGTGTTTTCAGGTTTTACCCCTAGGTACATCTGTGCAGAGCCGCCTATACCTGCTCGTATCCAAACATGGATGTATTGCTCGGAAAACTCACAAAATCTCTACAATACCAATATTCTAGGAAGTTATTCTATACTAATCCTCAAAGTTCATCTTAGGTCTACGTGCTATAATCAGAGTTTATCTAAATCTAGCTTCCAAGGTTTGTACTAAACTTCCTTTGATACCAACTGTAACGCCCTGACCCCAGTTACCCAGAGACAATACATTATTACATAACATTGACATGATCACAAGAAAGATAAAATCTCGAAAGACCGATTAGTTTAGTAGCCTTGGAATAACTAGATACATCCATAATGTTTTACATTACATCATGAAAAAAACAACATGTCTTCATATCCCCTCGTACTATCCCTGCAGGTCATTCATAAATTACTTCTTCATAATCCTGGGAAATATAAAACATTGAAAGGGGTGAGCTCATATGCTCAGTAAGGATAACATTATAGCAGAAGCTTTCATAGATAAGCATAAACACTTAAGGAAGTTTATAACTAAAACAAAAGCCTTTTAAACTTGAACTTCAGCATAAAATGGAAAAGATAAAATAAAATAATTCCATTTACTTACTCACATGGATATTCTAATAGTTGAACAATCCCATGCAATATCAATAACCACTTTAATAATGATGGAATGAATAATGGCAGACTGTCATAACAACATAGCTAAGGCCTCATGCCAAGACAACAAATAACATTTTTCCAAGGCCTTGTTCCAAGACACTAGTTTTTCTCATGAGACCTACCGATGCATCGAGGAGCTATATCGGGCTCTACCCGTCACTTATTAAGTCCAATTCATTCCTCATATGAACAGGTTTAAACATAACATAAACATTCGTATTAAAACTAGCATACGAAATGTCAATACTTTAACCACAAACCATGAATGGTATAAAAAGAGCACATCCATAGTCAAACATAACTCATTTGATACAATATGGAATATTGTATTGTATCACATTATCCACAATCAAGGAAAATTAAGGATGGTGACATAGATAAAATTAATTATCAAAACTATTTGAGAGATATATCCCCATTTTTCTAGAAAACATTTAAAAGTCACTCTATTTGCCAAGAAGCCATTTAAAAATAGATTTTTGAATCAAAGTGTCCCATACCACTTTGAAACTTTTTAAAAGGAGTTTTAATTTTAAAACTTTAATGTCCATATATATAAATTCTTAAAAACATTTTTAAAACATGGACATTAATGAGAAATATTTAGATGAATAAGTCTTTAAAACATTTAAAAATGGTATTTTAGTTAGAGATTCTATCCAAAAGAGAGACACTTGAATACAAATAATTGAGGTAATCAAAACATTGTAATATCATGAGAATAAAGGGATTCATGATATACTATGTCAAAGTACATTATATACACCACATAAAAGTGATTTTGTGTATAACAACAAAGAAGTCTCAATGGAATTTAAGTTGAGATGAAATCTCTCATAATGGTAGTACCCTTTGGTTAAGGATAAATAAACGACATATTTATGTGTGACAAATATAAATACACTAAATATTATTGGATATTCTTTGTAAAACAATCAAAGGATATTCACACATAATCTTGTAAAAACAACACCAATGAATTGGATGTTTAACTCAACAAATGGAGAATCAGTTCAAATTACTCTCATCAAATTCATATCGATGACTTGAGAAATTATCAATGGAGTGATTATGTGTATAAATAGTATATCCACAGGAAGGGGAGTGTAAATTATGAAATAATAAAATGAATAGTGATTCCACACATAATCTCAGAGTAAAATAATTAATGAAGTATGTGTAAAGCCGAATGAGTGGAAATTGAAATCTCAAATTCCCTTATCGATTTGGTAACTTATGAAACATGCACCAATGAAATAAGGATCATACAATGATGACGTAAATACCCATAAATAAAAGTATATTATACAATTAATATAATCATGGACAGTACACATACACCACATGCAATAAATAAGTGGTGAACAATGGAATTCTCATGAAATTAAGAGTGAGATAAGAAACCCCTTACCATGGTGTAATCAACTAAGTCGTATGACCAAAATTTAATACGCACCAAATTATTTACAGAATAACATGAATATAAAGAGAATCATGGTAATATACATCAAATGGAAGTACACAATACACCATTTTCAATAATTTAGTGGCGAATAATGGAAATCTCACAGAATTGAAAGTGAGATAAGAAAATACCTTACTTTGTACTTTTTCCTTGGTCGACGGTAGATTAAACTCCTGTAGAATGGTGAAATAATTGTTATTGAACTATACAAGAATCACTTACTTTAATATGATATCATATATTATCTTTTAACAATGATTTGTTAATAATATCTTATAATTATCATCATTTCGGGTGTTAACGGTTTCATTTTACTTTATATTCTTTGTTATGTGAGTCATATTCGTTATTAACTGGATGTATATTATTCATATCCAGAATGATATCAAGTCCTTAGATACTATTTTTAAATCATCAAATTATAATTATATTTGAATGGATATGATGGAGAATGAATCTCATTGCGTTCGTGGAGACGGTAGTCCGTACGTACGCACGAGCGACAATATCATTCTTTTGATATTAAAATAATATATAATTGGATGGGATATCATATATAAAGAATAATTATCATGTTATATTTATTATTTACATGAGTTACACATCATTATTATACCCATCCAAATAATAATATATTGAAGAACAATTACACCACGACGTGGAGACGGTAAGCCGTACGTACGCACGTATGGTGACATGTTATTCAAAGGATGGATAGAATAATGAATATGGTTATACCATATTTATAATAAAATCACAGTATATATTTGATACTGGAGTTTTTATTTTATAATGGTAATAACAAAGAAAGAAGAACTGGAAGAAGAAATGAACTTGAAAAGGGGTGGTGAAAACATTACCTCTTCTTCGGGTTCTTCCTTTTGATTTGATCAAAAGGGATCATTAGGTTGGCTTTATTATCAAACTAAGGACTCTTGGTTGTAGATAGGTATGTTTAGAGAGTATTTGGGCAGGGGTGGGCCAATCCAAAAGGCTTTGAAATTGTGAAGAAATGAGAAGGAGGAGTGCCCTTTTATAAGAGGGGTGAGGGGCACCTTTGGAAAATCTAGAAATATTAATTTATAATAAATTCATATTAGGTTTCTAATGGCTCCAAAGTTGATTATTCAAAAGTTAAGGTGGGTATAGGTCGAAAAACATTCATCCAATAAAATTTAGACAGGTTTGGGTCACTATATTAACCTTATCTTTTAGTTTTAACACTTAGTTAATTAGTTTGACATTTACCATGTCACTTTGTATTTTTATATGATATAGTTAATAAACTTACTATATATAGCCAAGCGACCCCAAAGTTGTCCATTAATGATATACCTATCATGATATAAGTCTCTTGGACGAAACGTATATTTTTATGGATTTAATAACAATTAATAATATAATATTTGTTTTAAAAACTCTTTTATGTCAATTTTGACACTATTCAATAGTTGATTTTTGTGAAACACATAACAGAATTATTACTTATAAAAAAGTTAATTAAATCAATTATAATATGTCATTGTATCCTATAAAATTAGTTTAATTCAATAAAAGTATCAAATTATATTTATTTGGGTGTTTATAATATCAATTATTCTAATGTTTCACTATTATGGTAATTACTGCATCACCATTGTGTCATAAATAAATTAACTTATTTAATGTATAAAAATTATAAATAATATATCATTATGTAGGAAATCGTATTGTATTTCTAATGAATATTTATAGTCTAAAATCCAACATATATAACCCTATGTAACAATTGTTTTTCCAAAAGATATATTCTTGTGTCAGTTTTGTATTTATTTCAACTAAATTAAAATAATGTTTCATTATCAATTACAAGTGGATCCATGGGGTCCCAAAATAGACCCAAATATGCCCAAGGTCGACCATGTATCAACCAATATGGTTACGACACGTTTTAGGGTAATTTAGTATTATTATAATATTATGTTTTAACCCTTGTTTACCGGATTTACCCTTTAACCATGGTAAATAAAATATTTACTGAAGTAATTATCCAAAATGTCCAAAAATAAAAGTTACATATTTAAAAAACTTGAACATCCTGATTCCAAATATGGAATACATTTTTACAAATTCAATACAAAGAAGTGGCAGAAATTAGTTTAAAATTAATTCCCGTTGTTAAAACAAAAAGCGTGTTTTTAAGAGATAATAACTATCAAAAGATTGGCACTTGTTTATGTCTGGTTTAAATGTGAAATTATGTTCAATGACCCACATTGTATTACATGGAAAAATTATATTCTAAATATAATTTAAAACTACTAAAATTAATAATTTACCACTATTAATTATTTGTATTAAAAAAGTTGTTTTTAATTAAAATTTAGTAATTTTCACTATTCATCAAAATATGAAAGTTTTCCGAAAAGTAACAAAATTTCACCCTAGGCTAATTTTGATATTCCGAATCCATAAATGAAGTCCATTTTGAGAGATAGAATTTATAAAATTTCAAAATCTTGGTATTACTATTCATAACGGCTAGTTTGATTGGCTATGGTGTGTTAAAATCTCGAAGTTGCGTACAATGCACGCCATTGCATTATTCGAAAGTAAACGTACCGTGGAAGCTTGGGTTGTTACATAATTAACA
This sequence comes from Viscum album, assembly GCA_963277665.1. Lineage (NCBI taxonomy): Eukaryota > Viridiplantae > Streptophyta > Magnoliopsida > Santalales > Viscaceae > Viscum > Viscum album. The sequence continues at coordinate 492,751,507 of OY728122.1, forward strand.
ACTATACTTTGAATTTTAAACCCAACAATAAAAAGTAATAAAAAATATATCATTTGGAGGGGATATCTATTCACATTTGGCATTTGGGTGGAATATTGGGGAGAGGATAGCTTGGGAGAATTATAATTATCCAACGAAGAAAACCATCTCCCAAAAAAGAACAGAGAAAACGTTCTTACAATGAAAAATTCCATCAAGGTGAATCTTCGACTTCTTCCTCGGAGGCAACTGATGTGGGACATCATCAATGTCCAACTTCTCTTCTCATAATCTTCAATGAACCGATGCTTGAGATCGGGATTGAAAGTCGGTGGAAGACACAACGAACAAAGATATCCTCTGTCTTCTTCCTCGCGACTCCGTCGACGACAAACGATCATGGTAGGGGGAATTATTTGAGTTTTTTTATTTGCAGGATGATGTGGGTTGATTTTTTTTATCATTCACACCTTTTATATTCTTGAGTAATTCATTGAAAACTCAAGAATGTTTGAATCTCTTGCTACCACCCTAAACACGGAGGGTACATGCCAAACCAAAAATGTTCGACCCCTCTGCCATTCGTATTTGTCATGATCTTTGGCATGAAGATGAGGCGACCTGATGAAGAAGGAAATGATCGCGCTATCCCTGGCCTCTGCCAACCGCGCCACCCTCACAGCGCTCCAGCCGAATAGGCTCTGCCGTATCGGGCCGAACCGCACCGCCCACTAGCTTCCAAGCCGCGCTGGCTGCCCGGCTACCCACCTATCGAAATGGCCATGCCTTTCCCAGCGGCCTGCCGGCGTGGCCGCGCCCTGCTCGGCCACTTGCTGTCCTAGTTGCACCATGCCCTACCACCTGCTGGCCCACCTGCAGGCCCGCCCGACCACCTCCCGACCACCAGCCGGCTTGGCCGCCCACTGCCTTGCCACCATCCGGCCTTCCCGGAGGCCTCCCGAGTGCCTTGGATGAACCGTGCCACACGTCGTCCCGACAACGCTGTGCCCTGGCCAAACAAGCCCATGGCCGACCTGCGGCCTCCAGGACGAGCCGCCTTGAACTCGCCTGTAACGTCCTTATTATGGAATCCACCCTAGGGAGACCCATACCCGGTTGTTCACATGGCCCCAAGGGCATTTCCCCTAATGCCAGAGGCTGCCGACTAGAAGCTAGGGCCATGGGTGTGATAGTGTGGAAACTATGCCCTCATTGGCAGAGTAACATAGTGGAAGATAAACCATTATACAATACCGGAAGTAGTAAATACCAACTATAGTGATAGTGCTATACTGGTAAAGGAAACAACTAGAGAAGATATATATAAATGATTCATGATACATATATGTCTAGGACAATAGCCAAACAAGTCACAATTCTCGAATACAACAATGCTATACCATAATACAAAATAAAGTTGATAAACTCCTCATAATCGCAAATCATAGCTTGGTCCCATGCTCTCTATCTCCACAGCAATCAAGAACATGATGTAGAAGGGTGCTTGCCCTTATCTATACCTGCAATAATATAATCCTTTTGGGTCCAAAAGAATGACCCAAATAGGGTGTGAGACAAAATCCCATTAGGAAACCACCCGAAAATCTATGAATAATAGTAAGTGAATATATGGTAGGTAGAAGTACAGAAAATAGTAAAAATGAATGTACTCAGTAGCAAACAATCCACAGTCAAATTATCATGCAACAACTAATCAATGCAGATAACACAAACAAGAATCCCTTTGGGAAGTACTCATAACCTATCTCCTCTGGTCCTACCTCGCAGATACTAGCAACCCTCTGGGAAGCACACATAGTCTCACCCCTATGGTTCAACTAATGTATAGACTCTCCGAGGAAGCACTCAACATCAATTCCCCCTATAGTCTCGTATCGATACAAAAGGTCTCTAGGGAAGCACTTACATCACATTCCCTCTGTGGCCCATGTCGAGGAACTATGAATCTCTAAGGAAGTACTCAATGGCAATTCCTCATATGGTCTAGCATCATAAATTATAAAGACACTCTAGAGAAACACTTAAATCCATTAACCCTATAATATACTACACTAGGTTCTCACAACACTTTCTAAAGTCAGCACGCATTTCATCGCGTAACGGCCAAAGTAAACCTCACGAACTAAGGGGATAGCATTATACAGCATAAAATCATTTCAGAAAAAGAACACCCCATCCTTCAACACTAGGAATGGAAATTGAAATATCTTAACTAGAAAAACTAGACCAAATGTTCATAAACAGGAAAAATATGCATGAGACATACTTTCAATGCACGGAAAATTACCCTATTCACATAAAATAACCTCTACAAAAGAATACATGAAAAAAAGGAAAACAACAGGGGAAATAAAGTAAACATGCAATACCTCATTCAAGGGTATTGTAGGAATTTACACATAATACTCAAATAATTTCTATAGAAGGGCACAAACCACCTTCCATGGAGTTAGGGGATCAATACACCTGAACCATGGGGATTGAATTTCCTTAGAACGTCGTAGATCTACGAAGACGCATCAAACATTCAACCCACAATAATTTGGAAAAGAGGAGGAATTGAAAAACTATGCTCTAGAAGAAGAGAGAAATCACTGATGCAATTCCAACGCAACTGATGAAGATCGATTCCGAGGACAATCGGAGACTTGGGGGTTTTTCGATGATCTGTGGCCATGCAGGTTCTCTCAGATGAATAAATCCTAAAAGAAGACGCTTCTATCCGTCAGACGCAACCTCGATGCATTTAATGAAAGAAAAATACACAGCATGTACTATCCTTTTCCATTCTCCGCTTTAAATATCCTACAAACACACTTACATGGCCGTGTGGGTGGCCCCTACATAGCCAGGACACAGCCATCAATCACAAGGATGTACACAGAGTGTACTCATAAAGTATACGACATGTACATAAAAAAATCCAAAAACTCCTCTTTTCTGAAATACTCTAGAAAAAGGAAAAACATACCTAAAAAGAATATCCGGGTTCATAAAAACTTCCCCCCTTATAGAAACTCATCCCAGTATTTCCTAACGCGGAATAGAATAAGTAAACCAGAACAACACATGCCACTGTGATCGTACATTGGCATCCCTTTCCCATGTGTCATCCTATACTCGATCATGCTCCCATAGCACCCGTACTAATGGAATAGACCAGCCATGAAGAACCTTCATACTGAAATCAACAATCTGGATAGGATTCTCTTTGAAAGATGCATCCACCACCAACCCGACATCTGTGGGATTGAAAACATGAGACATGTCTAAAATGTAACGTCAGAGCTAAGAAACATGGAAAATGTCATGCATAACCCGGTTCCTTTGATGTTATTGTAACCGATAGGCAACCGACACAACTCTATAAAACACCTCAAACATACCGACATATCTCGGCAAAATCTTACCCTACCTCCTAATACTATTATGTCCTACCCTTGGTTTGACACATTGAAAGATCTGATCCGTGACCTCAAACTCCAGAGGTCATGTCTGCTGATCACCATAAGACTTTTGACGTGACTGTGCAGTAGCCATCCTCTTCTGAATCAACTCTATCTACTCTATGATCTCCTGAACAAGGCACGGTCCCCGCAAAGCTGCCTCTCCTACCTCCAAACAACATAAGGTTTATCGACATAAACTACCGTACAATGCCTCATAAGGTTCCATCTGAATAGTCTCTTGAAAACTATTATTGTAGGTAAACTTCACAAGAGGTGTATTCTTCTCCCAAGAACCTCCAAACTCCATAATTCTTGCTCGGAGCATGTCCTCAAGCACCTGAATCGTATGCTCGGACTGGTCATCTGTCGGGGGTGTGATAAACTGTAATCTGAAGAACCTGTGTACCCAAAGCCTTCTATATCCCTTTCCAAAATAGAGAAGTAAAACGAGCATCCCTATCTGAAACAATGGAGTGTGGAACTCCATGTAGACGTACAATCTCTCGGATGTGCAACTGCCCAAGCTCATTAACATTGACGGTCTCCTTGATCGGCAATAAGTGATCAACCTTCATGACCCTATCAATGACAACCCATACTGCATAGTACCCTCAAAGAGACCATGACAAACATGTCAAAAAAACCATCGCAACGTCATTCCACATTCACTCCGGAATGTGTAACCCCTGCAAAAGCCTTACTGGTCGTTGATGCTATGCCTTCAACGGCTGGAAAGTGGAACACCTCATGAAGAAACAAAAAATTTCCCTCTTCATACCTGGCCACCAATACTGACTGTGTATATCATGATACATCTTGGTGATTCCAGGATGAACTGCCCAAACAGGGGAATAAAAGTCCCACATCAGCTCCTCGTATCTATCTGTTGGAACCCATATGCGCCCTGGAAATGTAATATCTAATCCCCACTTATAGTCCACCGAGGAATATGTTCCTCTCCTGAAACGATTTCCCATAGGAATATGCCTTCATAATCTGATAGTTTCCACATTTGTACTCAACTAGAATGTGTAGAGGTAACAACATCAAAAGATAGAAAAGTCTTCCCCTGCCTGTCGTGCACCTCCAAATGCATTTCAGAGAACCGAGCCATAAGATTACACTCACTTATGGACTCATGAATGTACTATATCTGAATAATCATGCTCATTGAATTAGCCCCTACATTTCCCTTTCCCGACGTATAATCAAGCTCAAAATCAAAGGACTTAAGGTACTCAACCCACCTTCACTATCTCAAATTTAGATCACGCTACGTGAAGATGTACATGAGGCTTTTTTGGTATGTAAAAACCTCAAAATTTTCACCCAAAAGATAATGTCTCCAGCAACATAGGGCTTGTACAACAACTTCCAAATCCGGATCAGGCATCAGGTAATTCCTCTCATGTGGCCTCAACTGCCGAGACCCTTATGCAACAACTCCATCTCCCTGCATAAGAACATCTGCCAGCTCAATACGGGATGCATCACAATAGAAAGTGTATCCCTTTTCGGGATCAGGAATGACCTGTATCAGTGCTAATGTCAACCATCCCTTCAGCTCCTAAATGGTGGACTCACAAGAATATAACCAGAAGAACTTCGCTTCCTTCTTGGTCAGACCCTAAAGCGGTACTGATAAGCATGAAAAGTCCTAAATGAAACATATGTAGTATCTATCTTTCCCTAGAAATGTCCGCACCTCAAATAAATTCTTTGGCTTCTCCCCAGAAACTAATGTACTAACTTTCTATGGGTCTACTGATACTCTTGTCTCTTAGATAACATGAACCAAGAAGTGAATCTGATCCATCCCAAAGTGGAATTTTGAGAGCATAGAATATAACTGATTCTATCTTAGTGTACTCAGAATGATCTCAAGATGTGTGGAATGGTCATGTCGAGTGTGGGAGTACACCAAGATATCGTCCAAAAACAACCATGAAGGAATCCATGTATTGATGGAACACTCGGTACAACAGTACCATGAAAAATGTTGGCGTGTTCATGAGGCCGAACGACATAACCATATACTCATATAAACCATACCTACTCTTGAAGTCTATGGGAGGTATATCAGATGGTCTAACACACAACTGATGGTAACCAGACCTCAATTCAATCTTCAAGAACACCGATACTCATCGAAGCTGATCAAAGAGATCATCAATTCCAGGAAAAGGATATCTAATCTTGATAATCAACAAGTTCATATTCCCATAATCCACAAAAAGACTGAGGGTACCATCTTCCTTCTTCGCAAACAGCACATGCGAACCCTAGGAAGATGTACCTAGTCAGATGAAAGCTTTTTCCTGAAACCCCTCCAACTGCTTCTTGAGCCCCTTTAACTCTAGTGTGGCCATCGTATAATGAGGAATGGAAACCAGTTCGTCTCCTGGCACAAGCTCAATATAAAAGTACACCTCATGCACCATAGAAAAAAGTGAAAAGTAATGTGGAAATACATCTTTAAAACAATACACAATTAGAGGAATTTTTAACTGTAAAGTCCCCTGGTCATCCAAATAAAGTCTATCAATCTGGGTTGTAACTGCTCCAAACACATGATGCTCTGGACCCTCTCTACTAGCCTAGACATCCCACACGCCCTTCTGAAGAAAATATCCACCATCTGGTGATATTAAACTCACCCTGTGGTGATAATAGTCAACGAATCCTTGGAAGGGAACTAGCTAGTCCATTCCGAGAATGAAATCATAGCCAATCATCACTTGGACATAAAGATCCCAAAAGAAGTGACATGCACCAACCTTTAGAGAGATCTCCTTGAACTGATTTACACTAGTTTTTCTAGTCCCCAATGGGGTTTTTAGCGTCAAGATATCAACAGATTAATACATGTAGAGACCAAGGTTCTCCAAAAAAAACAGATATAATGTTATGGGAAGCCCCAGTATCGAAAAGAGATGAAGATAAAACTGAGGCAACTAGGATAGTTCCTCGAACTGTATAAGGTCTAGGATGCTGCTCTAGCTAGGTCTACTTCACTACAAAGGTCGGGCCTACTCCATGACACTCTGACTATGCCTAACTTCTCTAAGCTGATCCACTCTGTTGTCGCTGAAATATTGGTGACTGGCCACCACTGCCAAGACCACCATAATAGCCTGAATGGCCGGAAGATCTCTAGTTCCCAGATTGGGGAGAAAATAGAGGCACTGGTCCCGAACAAAGAGTCATAGAAGAACCCCTGTCACCAGATTCTGGTGAGATGATCTACCAGAAACGTTGAAGGTCACCCATCTTTCCCCATGATCGGAACTCCTCCAGGTCTCTCAGGAACTACAAACTTGTATTCCCACTCTTCCCCACTGGTAGCATACCACCAGGCTACCAGAAGAAGTGTCACACCTCCTCGAATCACCACATGAAGACTATATGAATCACTTCCTAATATCATTATGAGGGATGATAACTCTAGAGACTGAGCCGCCCTAGCCCACAACTCCAAAATCACTCATATTGCACTCCGTGATCAGCGCCTGGATGAAGATAGATTTGATAGAAGTCAAATAGAATATGTTTATGTGGGAATGAATATTATGCCTGAGACCATCCTCAAACATTGTTTCTAGGAATAACCCATATCATCCCAGGAAGGTTGTAAAGCACTGAGGCTTGGTGAAGCATGAGGAATACTCCACAACAGAATGATTACCCTACTCCAGACTCATAAACATTCGGGCCCATCTGGACCTCAGGATCTCTGGATAGAAGTAGTCATAGAAGATGTGCTCGAACTCCTCCCAAGCCATAACCTGCTGATGACCCACCTATGAGATCACATCCCACCATCTGTTGGAGGAATCTCGTAGCATATAGGTTGAGAGAATGACTCTCCTCTCTAGAGGTGTCTCTACATGCCCAAAGATCATCATCATGGCTTATATCCATGACTCTGCAGCCTGAGGTCGTCATTCCCATGAGAAGGTGGGAGGATGCTGCTACTGGAAAAGATGTGTTACGTTTCCCATAGACGTGGCAGGAGGAAGAGCTCCCTTGAAGGTCTGCATCATCGTCATAAATCCCTCTCAGAACTGAGAATCATCTCCTTTGTCTGGTATAACGGTTGGTGCCATGAATGGAACGATATGTGGATCTGTTGGAAGTCCCTGATCAGCCATATCCAGCGTCAGATCTCTGCATAGGAACTGGCGTAAAACTGGAGGACATCTCGGTTCCATGACTCTGCAAAGTCAAATGCACACATTACATCAAAATTATCAAGGACTGGAAAACTAGGATCCTAAGAAGGGAACAAGAGAAAGAAAGCATTCATGTTTTACAAAACATGACTACACGGAGTGTATAAAGACTACACAGTGTGTTCCTTATGACATTTTACATGGGTGTGAACTCCTACTTAAACTGGTCATGTATGACCCCAAACACATGGCATGTTATCCTAACACATGGTGCATACCTGAATCCTTGTCCCCGACCTGAGTCCTTCTACACGGTTAGGCATCATGACTCTCCTAAGGAAAAACAACACGGCGTGGTTAAGGTAGACACGACATGTACTCAACAAGCATATCATGGAAAGTGTTGTTAGAGACACGACCTGTGTACCAAGGTCACACTACACAAAAGGTTCTAGAAGGACATGACATGTGAAAATATGTCCCAACAGACCGTGTGGTTAGCTACATGGCCGGTTACACAGCTGACACTACACGGTGTGTTTCAGGTAGACATGGCGTGTATGAGAGAGGATGGCACCGACCCATATTGTTTGTGACACTTTAGGGTACCTAGGTAAAACTACATGGCATGTTCAAACATAAAACAACATGTATAAGAAGAGACTCACCTGAATTGTGTTGTCAGCTACATGGTCGGGTTCCAAGGATCACACTACACGATGTGCACAACTTGTACATGGTGTGTTCCCACAAGAATTTCCCTATCTCATGTCTCTACCCACACAACCAATGACACAGGTAGAGACTACATGGCACGTACATATGAAAAACAGTTTCTTCTTGAACATGAAAACACAGGGTGTGTAGTAAAAACTACACAGCGTGTATTCTGGGATTTTCCAGACAATAATCCCCAGAACTACTCCAGATCCCAGAAAACACTGAGAGGGACACTGAAAGTGCCAAATTCTGATTTGTGAGGGCCCATTTTCCCCACGAATCAAATTTTGACATTTTAAACCAGTGATAAATAAGGTAACCTAGTCAATGAACCACCAAATTGTGATCCATGAGGGCTCATAACACCTCCTGAACCAAAGTATATCGTTCATTCCAACAAACCCCACGCAATCAATGCTATATCATGAAGCAGATATTTTTATCAAGGAATCTATCACAACAACATACAATTAATAATGAATCCTAGAAGACATGGTAAGAATGCATGAAATGTGATTTCTAGCAGGTGCCTATATGATGCATGAGATGGAATACCCTTATCTCATCAGTTTGCAATAGATATATAACCTCAATAACATCAATTGTAACAAAAAAAACTTGTAAATAACCCAACAATGAAATCAAATAAACTATAAAATTGCAAACCCATAAAAATTAAAATATATGAGATAGGTGAGATTTCTTGTATACATGGGTCAGCTACTCCCTGGAATAACATATTACCAAGTACGTATTACATCATATCCTGGGATAAAGACTACAAACATTAAGTCATGAGAAATGAACCCTTTGATACATCTTTGTAACGTCTCGGTTTCAGAAACCTCCTAGGGTCGCCCTGTACCCGGTTGGTCACCTGGCCTCAAGGAAATTTCCCGAATGCGAGAGGTTGCCGACTAGAAGAGAGGGCCATGGGTGGGATAGTGGGGATACTATACCCTCATTGGCAGAGTATCACAACAGAAGATAAACCATTATAAAATATAAGAAGCAGTAAATAACAAAAACAGATACAACAGAAGAATGATAAAGGAAACAAATGGGGGAGATATATATAAATGATGCATGATATATAAGCCTAATAAAATAGCCAAAAAAGTCACATTGCTGGAATACAAAAGTGCTAAACCGAATTAAAAAAGAAATCAGATAAACTCCTCAGCATCACAAGCCATAGCTTGGTCCCATGCTCTCCAGATCCACAACAATAAAGAACCTGAAGTAGAAGGGTGCTTTCCCTTATATATACAAGTAACAATATGATCTGTTTGGGGCCCAAAGTATGACCCAAATAGGGTGTCAGACAAAATATCAGTAGGAAACCACCCAAAAATAAATGCCTAACAGTCAGTGAATATATGGTACGTAAAAGTATATAAAATAGTAAACAAAAAAGTACTCAGCATCAAAAAATCCATAGTCCAATTAATAAGCAACAACGAATCAAAGCATATTACACAAACATGTAACCGTCTGGGAAGTACTCACAACTTATCTCCTCTAGTCCTACCTAGTAGATACATGCAGTCCTCTAGGAAGCACACACAATATCACATGTCTGGTTCAGCTAATGTATAGACTCTCTAAGGAACTAGTAACTGTCAATTTCCCCTATAGTCTCGTATCAGTATTAAAGGTGATATACGTAAGAACATATGTCACATTCCCTCTGTGGCTCGCTTTGAGTAACTACATAGTATCTGAGGAAGAACTCAACGTCAATTCACCCTGTGGTCACACAACATAAATTATAAAGTCACTCTGGAGAAGCTCTTACATCCATTCTCCCTATGGTGTACTATACTATGTTCTCAAAAACTGGTGTAAAGTCAACAAGTATCGCATTATGTAACGACCAAAGTAAACATCAAGAACTACATGGGTAGTATTCTACAGAATAACAACATGTTAAAAAAGGAACGCCCATCCTAAAACACTAGGCATGGAACTATAAATATCTTAACAGGGAAATCAAGACCAAAAGGTAATAAACATGGAAAACATGCATGGGAATTTCTTCCAAAGAACACCAGAATTACCCTACTCGCAAACAATAAACTCTAAACAGGCATAAAAGCAATGCAAGAACACCACATGGGGAAAACAGTAAACATGCAATACCCCGTTCAAGGGTATTGGTGGAATTTACACATAATACTCAATGAATTTCTACAGAAAGGCACAGACCACCTACCTTGGCATTGGGGGATCAATATACTTGAACCACGAGGCATTAATCGCCTTATAATGCTGAAGATCTATGAGGAAACATCAAATTTTCATCCCTAGATTACATGGAAATGAATAGTAATTGGAAAACGATGATCTAGAAGAAGATAGAACTCACTGATGCGATTTCAACACAACTGACGGAGTTCAATTTGAAGAATGGATGGAGGAACGGGGGTTCATAAAACATCCAAAGTCGTGTGGGTTATCTCAGACAAAGAAATTCTAGAAGAAGTTGGTTTTTTCGATCAAATGTGATCCGGATGTATTTAATGAAAAGAAAACAAAATACACGGCATGTGCTTTTTGAGTACACGGGCTGTACTCACCTTTTCCGTACTCCACTTTAAGTGGTCTCCAAAAACCCTTACACGGCTGTGTGTATGGCCCCTACACAGCCAGCACAAATCCTTTAGTGGGAAGGATGTACACAGTGGAAAGTATGTACATGGCGTGTAGTCATAATGTACACAGCGTGTACTTCAATGATTTCTAGAAACACCGCTTTTCACAAAAACTCCAGAAAAAAGAAAAACATATGTAAAAAAGATCTGGTTTCTTACAGTGCCCTCATGGTGCTCTTCGGGCCGAACCTTCTCCACACGAAACTGTGGCCAGTCCATGCCCTAGAGGCCCTCCACAGTGTAACACCCGATACTTTTATGAGAAATATTTTTTTTATGTTATATAATTCATCAAAGGAATCTTCTACTGCACGCAATCGCGACCTTCCTCGATAGAGTGTGTAGTACGCAATACCGAGTTCCACTAAACAACAATATATTATTATAATATTATAAACTAGCCATTATGAATAGTAGTAACTGAATTTTAAATTCTACAACATTATTATTCATCTTACACATTTTCTATAACATGGTAAGAGAACAAAATAATTGTTTTGGGAAAAATAAATATTTTTTAAAAAATGCAGTTTTTCCACCTTTTGATGGCACATCGACATTAAATCTAGTTTTTTACACATTTATAAGTTCAATTTGAAAAAAAAAATTTCTTTTGAAATAGGATATAAAAATTTAGAATGGATAAATTAATGATATTTTTATGATAACTTTCATATTTTGATGAATAGTAAAAATACGATAATTTTTAATTAAAAAAACATCTTTCATTGAGATAATTTATATGGTTAAATTATAATATTGAATGGTTTTAAATTATAGATAGAATATATTTTTACCATTTAATATAATGTATGTCATTATCATTAATTTCACATTGAATTCATAGTTAAAAACATTTCAATCTTTGGCAATGTTTTAACTTCTAAAACCTGTTTTCTTAACAACGGGATTTATTTTAAATTAATTACCACAACTTATATGTTTTGAATTTTGAAAAATGGATTCCACATTCAGAAGCAGTGGGTCTAAATTATTTTAATAGGCTACTTTTTATTTTTGGGCATTATGAATAGTAACTACGGTAAATTTTATTTACCGTAGTTAAAGGTAAATCGGGTAATTAAGGGTAAATATAAGATTATAAAATTACCCTAACACCAACCAAAATCCTATTGTATGACTAAAACTCGACCCATATCACCTAAGGGTCAGATTAGATTCATTTAACAGTCTTTTTTCCATGAAAATAATTTAATTATTATTAAAACCAATGAATGTGACAGCATGTCACTTTCTTAAGTCTTATAAGTATAATAATATTAATTTGGTGATAAACTTAATGAAACATCGAACATGAATAGTCTCTAAAAAGATAATACAATTATCTACCTCATAGGAATTTATTTAGAATTTTTAATTATCATTAATATTGACAAAATAGTGGTGTTGAAATTATTTTATTAGTTAAAATATCAAATAAATGGTTTTAAAATATTAAAATAATTATTATATGCACTATTTAATGTTCTCCTCTAATTCTATAGATACATATGACATTTTATTAATCTATTAAATCTTTTAGTTCGAACATATCCTCTTTATATGTTTTATTTAAATTCAAATAAATGAATAGTGTCAAAAATAGAAACTATTGTTATTTTATAAAAATAACATATTATAAAATTGTTTAAAAATCACAAAAATATTTAAAAATTATAAATTAAAAATTAAATGGTCTATAATGTAATAAAGATTAAAATTATTGAAAATTCACAACACATATGTAATTATTAATAATAATTTAAAATTTAGAATATTATTACCACAAAAAAATTGAATTGATAAATAAAGATAAATCAAGTTGGTAATGTTTAAAATAAATTCCTAACATGTAGAAATTTTATTTTTTGATGAGATTACAACCCTATCTCATCTAATATTTGCATATGAGTCATTTGAGATGTTTTCAAGTGGGGTTGGGATTTAATATAAACTAATATTTCTTATATTTCCAAAGGTGCCCCTCTCCTCCCTTATAAAAGGGAACCTCCTCTCTCTCCTCCTCACACCAATTTGAGCCTTCAAGATCGGCCAAACCCTGTCCATTTCACTTCCCAACTTTCCTAGAATCATCCTAGAGGTTCTGGTCTTCTTCAAAGTCCAACCCTAGTGCCCTAAGAGGAGGTTAAGAAGAGGCGCGTCAAAAAGAGGTAATATCCATTACCGATCCTTTCCAAATTATTTCTTCTTCAACATATTCTTAATTAGTTGTTTCATTATGAAGTAATAACATAAGTATCACTCATATACTTATATGTTATTATAAGTATGAAACAACCCTATTTCACCATCTATCCATCCTACGGAAAACGAAATCACCACGCGTGCGTACGTACGGAATACCGTCTCCACGCCGTGGAGTAATCTATTTTCCACCACCACCTTACTTGGATGGGTATAATGGTGTAAATAATGACTATATATGACTATTGTAAAGTGATATTGATTCTCAAATAGTATACATACACTCCAATACAATTATAAAATCATTGGAACGATATCATCGCTCGTGCGTACGTACGGAATACCGTCTCCACGATGTGATGCGACTCGTTCTACATGATCTTCATTGAATAATGATTATATAAATGAATTGATTGAATAAATATGATATATAGTACACTAATACCATTATGGAAATGAGTTATCTATAACCTAAAAAGAAAGATAATAATTTATTCGACAAAACATGCATAAGAACACAAAGTAATAAACACCTGAATAAACAAGTAGTAATGAAATATTACTAATAAGAAGCTAAGAATATGACCATAAATGATATCATAAAAACAATTATGATTATGGAATAAGTCAATAACATTATTTAAATCATTATACATGAGGTTCAGACACGTACAAAGCATATCAGACCTAAGGTAAGGTAAATATCACAATCTCATTTTTATCCGAGATTGTTTATACTTCAGTATTTACCGGGGTGTATTTTATCATCCACATCCACGTTTCCTCAAAATTTATTATTATTTCCATCCACCTACAATTGTTTAAATCCAATTTTACCCTTCGGTGAGTTTTTAGTAAAAAAATATGAAAGGAATCTTTTGTCATTTTTCGTACAAGGTACTTCTTGACTTTTCTGACAAAAGTACGAGAAGAATGTTTTTTTAACTTATACGGCATGAATGGATTTAAAAAAAAATTTCAAAGAATATTCCTTTACAAGTTTTCAGGTTTATTTTTGTTCAACTTATTTTATTTTAAAATTGTACGAGATGTTAAGAAAGGAAAAGTGTTTTTGAAGCAGAAATGATATTTTCCTCAAGAATGGAGTTCAAGTATTTTATCAAAATTATTTTTCCATCTAAGATAATAAAGGGTTATGTTTCTATCACTATTATTACATTGATTTGATTATGTTGTTATGGAATTATATTTTTATGAATTCCTTTATTTTATATGAATTTTTTTATTATGTCACGATGTTTAAGATTCCCATTTTTATTACATGGGTTATGCTATGATGTATGGTTTATGATTTTGTGGCACACATAAGAATGGTATCATTATGAGATGGGTGGGACCTATATCTACCTATAATGCATTGGGTAAAGATTTTATATCTCATGAGATAGACATGGCTGGAACGGAAGGTTAAACCGGTTCAGTGAAACATGATTAAAATGAGGAGTGAACTCGGTTCAGAAATGGACTTTGTCCACTAAGATTTTCTTGTAAATGAGTCTTCACTAACAAGAAATGATTCTCTATCATTATTTGTGTATTACACAAAGTTTAATGTTTTATGATATGATTATTGGTATTACAGTTTACTACTATGATTTATCCCATGTTATCAAATTATGATTTCTTTTGCAGGTTTAGATTTCTAAAAGTTATGTTCTTATGTATATGATGTGATTGATATTTCTTTTGTTCACCCTTAATGAGAATTTGATCTCACCCTTTTGAATGTTTTATTTCCCCAGGTTAGGAAGAAGGATATTAAGTGGGATATGCCAAAAACGGACTCTAAATATGATGAAATAAATGGGAGGAAAAGTAGATTCTTTATGAACCAATTGTTTATGTTTCCTAGTTTCTAACGAATCTATACCTATACAGTCCTTTCCTAGTTTTGTTATATGTTGTAATAGGTGTTCTTAAATTCTGAAGTAATGAAAATGTATTTAAATAATGGGTCGTTATAGTGGGTATTAGAGGAAAGTTATAGTCATCCTTTGGAAACTAGGATGTGAAAGCCTTAGTAAGAATCCTAAGGATAAGTCAAAGCATAGAACACAATCTTAGTGTTTTAGAAATGGCCATGAAAAACCTATTATTATACCTTATGTGTGAAATTTTATTCCTGATTATGTGGTTTTCCTATTATAATTAGTGTTGCTCACACTATTCTTCTTGGTTTTAGTCAATGGCTGGAACCCGAAGGAACCGTGTTAATGTGGAAGGTGACGGGCAATGCAATGATTGTCCCCTGAGCAACCAAACGTTATGGGAGCTGGAAAGAAAAATCTTGTAGCCATGCTCACACAACTTTCTCAAGCTATGAATCATGCAGGACTTCCAAACGAACAAAGGAAGGAGCAACATTCTGTTGAATCCTTCATGAGGAAGCGTCCACCTTCTTTCAGCGGGTCTACTGATCTATTAGTTTCTGAACAATGGATTAGTACTACTGAAAAGATATTTTCAGTTTTTCAATGTTCTGAACATGATAAAGACATCCTAGCAGTGTATTGTTTTGAAGGAGATGCTGATCAATGGTGGAATCTTATTAATAATATGAGGCAAAGGGATGAAATGGATTCCATGGAATGGGACGAGTTCAAGAACTTATTTTTCAATAAGTAATTCCCCCGTATTCTCTGAACAAATATGGAGAAAGAGATTCTTGAACTGAAGCAAAAGGATGATGAATCTGTTGGTACTTATGAAGAAAATTTTACATGACTTGCAAGGTACGCTTCTGGTATTATTTTCCAACCTAAGAGTATGAATGATCGATTCTTTAGTGGCTTAAAAACAATTCTTTGAAGGGCGTTAGGCATAAGGGACTTCAATAGCTACGAGGAAATCGTTCGATGTGCTCTCAAAGTCGAGATGGAGATTGGAGTAACCCATCAGTCATATGGGTTTGATATGAAGAGGAAAATGGAATTCAAAGGAAAATCTAAAGAGCACATTGAAAAGAAGATGAGCTTTCCCTTATGCTCAATGTGTGGAAATAAACATGGAGGGAGTTGTCTTAAAGGGACAAGTAAATGTTTCAAATGTGGAAAGGAAGGTCATCGGGCATTTGAATGCCGTAATGATGGGAAGAAGATGTCTAATGATGCAAACAAATGAAGGGACACACAGAATGAACCTACTACACTTCAATGTTTCAAGTGCAAGGAGATGGGGCATTATCCCAATCAATGCCCAAATCCAAGGGTTGATGATGATGGTCGACGTCAACAAACTCTTAAGGATAAAGACAAAGGAAAGTCACATGCAATTTCTATCAGCGATGTGGAGTACGATAACGATGTGGTGAAAGGTACACTTACCATCCACTCTAATGTAGAAAATGTTTTATTTCATTCTGGATCCGCACACTCCTTTATTTCTGATGAATTTTCTAAGGATGTAACCGTTTTACATCAATAATTAGACGTTGAGTTAGCTGTGACAACCCCTAATGGCACAACAGTCTCATCAAAAGTTTATAATTCTTCTCTGATTGAAGTTTTTGGGAATGTGATTCCGGAAAATCTTGTGATCCTTCCTATAGTGGAATTTTATGTGATTCTTGGCATGGATTGGGTTTCTCTACATGGATCTCATTTCAATTTCCAAATAAGGAAAGTCACATTTCATATTCCAGATCAATCTATGTTCGTCTATCTATGAAAGGATGAACATAACCTTCCAGTGGAAATTTCTTCCATTTTATGGGTATTGATTCCACTAAATGAAGGTTATTTATCTCAAATGGTTGGTGAGAAACTCACGATTAAGAATATTCCCATTGTACGGGAGTTTGATGATGTCTTTCTAGAGGAATTACCGGGTCTCCCACCAAATCGTGAAGTTGAGTTTTCAATAGAACTCGTAACAGGTGCTTTGCCTATTTCAAAGACACCTTATAGAATGGCCCCAATTGAGTTTCAGGAATTGAAGAAGCAACTCCAAGAGAATCTTGGTAAGGGGTTCATACGCCCTAGTGCATCACCTTGGGCATCACCTGTTCTGTTTGTTAAGAAGAAATATGGATCAATGAGACTCTGCATTGATTATCGAGAACTTAACAAGATCACTATCAAGAACAAATATCCTCTCCAACACATTGACGAATTATTTGACCAACTACGAGGAGCTCAATACTTTTCCAAGATTGATCTTCATTCAGGGTATCACCAATTAAGGGTCAAAAGGGAGGATATACCAAAGACGGATTTCCGTACAAGGTATGGACACTATGAATTTATGGTGATTCCATTTGGTCTTACTAATTCCCCTGCTATCTTCATGGATCTGATGAATAGAGTCTTTAGAGACTATCTTGATCAGTTTGTGGTAGTCTCTATAGACGATATACTTGTATATTCAAAGAGCAAGGAAGAACATGAAGATCCCTTGAGAATTATATTGAAGACCCTGAGAAAGGAGAAGCTTTATGCCAAATTTACCAAGTGTGAATTTTGGCTTCGAAGAGTTTCATTTTTGGGTCACATAATCTCAAAAGAGGGGATATCTGTGGATCCAGCAAAAACAGAGGTTATCGAAAGATGGTCAAGACCAACAACAGTGACTGAGATCCGAAGTTTTCTTGGTTTGGCTGGATATTATCGACGTTTTGTGAATAATTTTTCACGATTATCTAATCCACTCACCAAGTTGACTCGGAAAGGAGTTAAGTATGTTTGGACGGAGGAATGTGAAGAGAATTTCAAGGAGTTGAAAAGAAGGTTATCCAGTGCACGTGTGCTCACACTGCCTTGTAGTAGAGAATGGTTTGTGATCTACAGTGATGCATCCAAGAGGGGTTTGGGGTGCGTTCTTATGCAAAATGATATGGTGATAGCTTATGCCTCACGATAGTTAAAAATACATGATCAAAATTACCCAACTCATGATTTGGAGATAGCTGCGGTAATCTTTGCATTAAAGATTTGGAGGCATTACCTTTATGGTGAAAGGTGTGATATTTATACTAATCATAAATGTTTAAAGTATATTTTCACACAAAAGGAGCTGAATATGCGCTAAAGAAGATGGTTTGAGCTGATTAAGGATTGCGACTGCTCAATTCATTACCACCCTAGGAAAGCAAACAAGGTGGCAGATGAATTAAGTCGACAAGACCATGCTAGTTTATCCCTGATGTGGATCACAAATGATCCAATATTTATGGATTTAGAAAGGATGGATCTTGGAATTATAATGGAAGGGGGAAAATCGTATCTTTCTCAAATGAATGTTCAACCATCTATACACGTGAAGATTAAAGATTCACAGAAAGAAGATGTCGAGTTACAAAAGAAGGTGAGAAATGTTCCTAAATTCAACCTTGATTGTGATGGGATAATAAAGTTCAGGAATCGGGTTTGTGTTCCTCCCATCCCCGAATTAAGGAAGGAGCTGCTGGATGAGGCTCGTAGTTCTTCATTATCTATTCATCTTGGATGCACGAAGATGTATAGGGACCTGAAAGAGTACTTCTGGTGGGATGGAATGAAAAGAGATGTTACTGAATATGACTCTCGATGCTTGGTTTGTCATCAAGATAAATCTAAGAGACAGAAGTCTAAGGGGATGTTACAACCATTACCCATACCCGAATGGAAATGGGAAAACATTACTATGGACTTTGTCACAGGACTTCCTAAAACATGCAAAGGTAATAATGCTATCTAGGTCATAGTTGATCGTCTTACAATGCCTGCACACTTCATCGCTATTACAGAGGATTTCTCTCTAGATCATCTTGCTAGGATATATGTGAAGGAAGTGGTAAGATTGCATGGAGTACCACTTTCTATTATATCTGATCGGGATCCGAGGTTTACCTCAAAGTTCTGGCGAAGTCTTCAACATAATCTGGATATAGAGTTGAGTTTCAGCACTGCTTATCATCCTTCGAAAGATGGTAAGTCTGAGAGAAAAATTCAAACTCTAGAATATATGCTAATATCTTTCTCTATGGATTTCAACGGTGGTTGGGATCAACACCTAACTTTGGTGGAATTTTCTTATAATAATAGCTTTAACTCCAGTATTCAGATGGCTCTTATGAAGCTCTCTATGGAAAGAAATGCAGGACTCCAACTTGCTGGGATGAAGTTGCGGAATGAAAGCTATTAGTACCTAATATTTGTTGAAGAGATGGTAGAAAAGGTCTGATCTATTCAACAACACATAAGAGCAGCTCAGAGTGGACATAAAAGTTTTGAAGACAACCGAAGAAAAGACCTAGAGTTTGAAGTGGGTGATAAAGTGTTCTTACGAATATCTCCCTGGAAGAGGGTCATGAGATTTGGAAAGAAGGGGATGTTGAGCCCTAGATATATCGGTCCTTTCGAAATACTGGATCGTGTTGGGAAGGTAGCTTACCGATTGGTGCTTCCACCGAATCTCTCTCAAGTTCACTATGTGTTCCATGTATCTCTCCTAAGAACGTACATACCAAATCCTTCACATGTACTCAGCTTTGAAGTGTACCAATGGAGCAAGATCTTTCTTATGATGAACAACCAATAGAGATTCTGGATCGTAGTGACAAAGTCCTACGAAACAAGACCACTCGCTTGGTGAATGTTTTATGGAGGAACAACCAATTAGAAGAAGCTACATGTGAGCTTGAGGATATGATGAGGGAGAGGTATCCTCATCTGTTTGTTACAAAGTGACAAATTTCGAGGAAGAAATTAATTTTAAGGGGGGTAGAATGTAACACCCGAGACTTTTATGAGAAATATTTTGTTTTTCTGTTATATAAATCATCAAAGGAATCTTTCATTGCACGCAATCGCGACCTTCCTCGATAGCGTGTGTAGTACGCAACACCGAGTTCCACTAAACAACGATATATTATTATAATATTATAAACTAGCCGTTATGAATATTATTAACTGAATTTTAAATTTTACAACATTATTATTCATCTTACACATTTTCTAGAACATGGTAAGAGAAAAAAATAATTTTTTTGGGTAAAATAAGTATTTATAAAAAATGCAGTTTTGCCGCCTTTTGATGGAGAACCCACATTAAATCTAGTTTTGGACACATTTATAAGTTCAATTTGACAAAATAAAATTCTTCTTTTGAATCAGGATATAAAAATTTACTTTGGATAAATTTTTGATATTTTTCTGATAACATTCAGATTTTGATGAATAGTAAAAATACGTTAATTTTTAATTAAAAACAACTTTTTTCATTGAGATAATTTATATGGATAAATTATAATATTGAATGATTTAAAGTATAGATAGAATATATCTTTACCATTTTATATAATTTATGTCATTAGAATTAATTTCACATTGAATTCATAGGTAAAAACATTTCAATCTTTTGCAATGTTTTAACTTCTAAAACCCATTTTCATAACAACGGGATTTATTTTAAATTAATTACTGCAACTTATATGTTTTGAATTTTGAAAAATGGATTCCTTATTCAGAATCAGTGGGTCCAAATTATGTTAATAGGCTACTGTTTATTTTTTGGCATTATGAATAGTAACTACGGTAAATTTTATTTACCATAGTTAAATGTAAATCGGGTAATTAAGGGTAAATATAAGATTATAAAATTACCTTAAAACCTGAAAAAATTCTATTGGATGACTAAAAGTAGACCCATATCACCTAAGGGTCAGATTATATTCATTTAATAGACTTTTTTCCATGGAAATAATTTAATTATTATTAAAACCAAAGAATTTGACAATATGTCAACTTCTTAAATCTTATAAGTATAATAATTTTAATTTGGTGATAAACATAATGAAACTTAGAACATGAATAGTCTCTAGAAAGCTAATACAATTATCTAAATCATAGGAATTTATTTATAATTTTTAATTATCATAAATTATGACACAATAGTGATGTTGAAATTATTTTAATAATTAAAATATCAAATAAATGGTTTTAAAATATTAAAATAATTATTATATGCACTATTTAATGTGCTCCACTAATTTTAAAGATACATACGAAATTTTATTAATCTATTAAATTTTTTAGTTCGAACATATCCTCTGTATATATTTTATTTAAATTCAAATAAATGAATAGTGTCAAAATTGACACTATTGTTATTTTATAAAAATAACATATTATAAAATTGTTTAAAAATCACAAAAATATTTAAAAATTATAAATTAAAATTTATATGGTATACAATTTCATAATGTGAAAATTATGTAAAATTCACAACAAATATGTAATTATTAATAATAATTTAAAATTTATAATATTATTACCACAAATAAAATTAACTTGATAAATAAGGATAAATGAAGTTGGTAATGTTTAAAATAAATTCCAAACATGTCTAAATTTTATTGGTTGATGGTATTACAACTCTATGTCATCTAATCTTCCGATATGAGTCATTTTGGAAGTATTTATGTGGGGTTGGGATTTAATATAAACTAATATTTCTTCTATTTCCAAAGGTGCCCCTCTCCTCCCTTATAAAAGGGCACCTCCTCCCTCTCCTCCTCACACCAATTTGAGCCTTCAAGCCTGGCCAAAACATACCCATTTCACTTCCCCACTTCCCTAGAATCATCCTAGAGGTTCTTGTCTTCTTCAAAGACCAACACTAGTTCCCTAAGAGGAGGTTAAGAAGAGGCGCGTCAAAAAGAGATAATATCCATTACTGATCCATTCCAAATTATTTCTTCTTCAACATATTCTTCTTTAGTTGTTTCATTATGAAGTAATAACATCAGTGTCACTCATATACCGATATGTTATTATAAGTATGAAACAACCCTATTTCACCATCTATCCATCCTACGGAAAACGAAATCACCGCGCGCGCGTACGTACGGAATACCGTCTTTACGCAGTGGCGTAATCTATTTTCCACCACCACCTTACTTGGATGGGTATAATGGTGCAAATAATGACTATATATGAATATTTTAAAGTCATATTGATTCTGAAATAGTATACATACACTCCAATACAATTACACGATCATGGGAACGATATCATTGATGGTGCGTACGTACGGAATACCGTCTCCACGATGTGATGCGACTCGTTCTACATGATCTTCATTGCATAATGATTATATAAATGAATTGAATGAATAAATATGATATATAGTACAGTAATACCATTTTGGAAATGAGGTATCTATAACCTAAAAAGAAGGATAAGAATTTATTCGACAAAACACGCATAAGAACAAAAAGTAATAAACACCCGAATAAACAAGTAGTAATGAAATATTACTAATAAGAAGCTAATTATATGACCATATATGATATCATAAAAATAATTATGATTCTGGTATAAGTCAATAACATTATTTAATTCATTATATAGGAGGTTCGTACACGTACAAAGCATATCGGACCTAAGGTATGGGAAATATCACAATCTCATTTTTATCCGAGATTTTTTATACTTCGGTATTTACTAGGCAGTATTTTATCATACACATCCATGTTTCCTCAATATGTAATATTTTTTCCATCCACCTACAATTTTTTAAATCAAATTTTACCCTACAGTGAGTTTTTAGTAAAAGATATGAAAGGAATCTTTTTTCGTTTTTCGTACGAGGTACTTCTTGACTTTTCCGAAAAAAGTACGAGAAGAATGATTTTTTTAACTTATACGTCATGAATGGATTTTTAAAACAAAATTTCAAAGAATATTCCTTTAGAAGTTTTCAAGTTTAATTTTAATCAACTTCTTTTAGTTTAGAATTGTACGACATGTTATGAAAGGAAAAGTGTTTTTGAAGCAGATAGGATATTTTCCTCAAGAATGGAGTTGAAGTATTTTATCAAAATTATTTTTCCATCTAAGATAATAAAGGGTTATATTTCTATCCCTATTATTACATTGATTTGATTATTTAGTGATGGAATTATATTTTTATGAATTCCTTTATCCTATATGAATTGTTTTATGATGTCACGATGTTTAAGCTTCCCATTTTTATTACATGGGTTATGCTATGATGTATGGATTCTGATTATGTGGCACAGATAAGAATGGTATCACTATGATATGGGTGGGAATATATCTCCCTTCAATGCATTGGGTAAAGATTTTATATGTCAAGAGATATGCATGGATGGAACGGCAGGTTAAACCGGTTGAGTGAAATAGGACTGAAACGAGGAGTGAACTTGGTTCAGAAATGGACTTGGTCCACTAAGATAGTCTTGGAAACGAGTCTTGAATAACAAGAAATGATTCTCTATGATTATGTGTGTATGGAAAAAAGTTTCATGTTTTATGTTATGATTATTGGGATTACATTTCACTACTATGATTTATCCCATGTTATGAAATAATGATTTCTTTTGTAGGTAAAGATTTCTAAAAGTTATGTTCTTATGTATATGATGTGATTGATATTTATTTTGTTTACACTTACTGAGCATTTGAGCTCACCCTTTTGTATGTTTTATTTCCCCAGGTCAGGAATAAGGTTATTAAGTAGGATATGCCAAAATGGGACTCTAGATATCATGAAATAAATGGGAGGCAAGGTCGATGCTTTATGAACCAATTGTTTATGTTTCCCAGTTTCTAAAGACTCTATACCAATATGGTCATTTCCTGGTTTTGTTATATGTTGTAATAAGTTGGCTTAAATTCTAAAGTAATGACAATGTATGTAAAGTATGGGTCGTTATACACAGCCCCTCGTGGCCTACTGGGCTAGGCCCACCTAGCATGGCCAAACCCAACGGGCTAGCTGTCCTCAAAGGCTAGGCCGGACCCAACTGGTCTAACGGGTCAACCCAAACCAGGTCAGCCCGGACTATGTCGGGCTGGGCCAGTCAGAATAGTTCATACTGGACTCAGTCCCACTACCAAACCTTTAATTTCTTTGGTCATATCATTGGAATCGAAGGACCATTTGATGAACCATCAGCTGAACTGGTTTTCTTCGAGCGCGATAGTCCCTTTAAGTATAACCCACTAGAGTTAGAGGTAATGTTTAGATACTGTGAGGTTGGATCATGCACAAATCCAACCGAGCCCCCAGGGCTAAAAGGCTAATAACTCATAGACCGGGTGTCTGATTGATGTGTCGTCTGTAGCATTGAGACCCCTATGACATGGTGGAACTCCGAGATACATCTACATGGGACATCATGATAGTTGAAGTATCGACCTATAGCTCATGGAGATGATCCTCCTGGAGACGAGCAAGCATTGTGTGGAGACCTAGTATCTAGCTGAGACCTGACAAATGCTAACCGATTTGACTCAGAGTGACTTGACTAGTCCAGTGGGAACTGCTGTGGTGTCACTGCAGACCCACGGTGGGGAGCGCCTTGGTGTCACGGTAGACCCACGATACTCGAAAGGAGGAGTACCTCAGCAGGATACGAGTGGATGCACCTTGGTGACGTGGCATACCCACAGTGGGGAGTGTATTTGTGACACAGAAGACCCATGATACTCGACAGGAGGAGTACCTCAACAGTCCAAGGTTACTGGGAAGCGCCTTGGTGACGTAGCAGGACCATTGTACTCGCTAGAAGATGAGTTCTCCAGCAGCCGAGGTTTTGACAGTGTGACTATGGATGTTACTTGATACTACCCCTAGAATAAAATCATTGTTTGACCTGAGTCAGTAACTTTTGTGTTTACCTCATGATTAAGATGGATTAATTGATAACTTTGGTATATGTATGGGCATGTACCTAAGTGGAGTTATCTGTTGATTTAATACTTTTTGTTTTATCCTTGTTGGATTTGTGAGACCATGAGGGTCTCGGGGTCCCTACTGAGTATTGTTATACTCATCCCTCCACGGGCTCTGCCCACACCTCGTTGTGTTGGATGTACATGATAGACAACGTTGACCGAGGCTGAGTGTACTAGGAATGGATAGTACCCAGAGGTGGACCAGACGGCGTGAAGGTACACAGAGGATATGGACGGACATGGAGTGCTATTTAGGCTATCTATACCTAAATTTCAGGTATGATTTTCTGGTGGACGATCCAAGAGCCATTTTCCCTTGTTTCGAGTACTTGTATTTTCAGTTTCCATGTACTTTACAGTTGGGCTTGTTTTTCTTGCCGCCTTTTACTTTTTATCACCCCTTTTGTATACAGTTTTATTTTTTGTTTTGTTTCCATATCATACTATATTGTGGGAGTTTTCAAGATATAAATGCAATGCCTACCCAGTTTATGGATGTACAACTTTGGTGCTAGTTGCCAGCCCCTTGCCTATGGATGACGGGTTTGGGGTAGTCACGGCACGGGCCCTGTGGGACATGTTATGACAATGAATTGGTTAAACAATTAAAAATATGGGTTCATAAATAATTGATACCTAATGATCAACATTATCCCCCACTATAACCAATACTTACAATTTCACAATATATCATCATCTTCTTCAATGTGAAATTGCTATAGAATAAAATTAGTTAATACCATTACTCATAACATAGGGGAAATAAACATTAGAAAAAGGTTATATTAGATTCTTAGTAATGGTAAGAAACATAGATTTCAATCATCAAATAAGAATAATTTCTTAAGAAAAAGAACATTACATTTTAAAATGATACAATTTCATGTCAATGATCAAAATCACGATTCATGGAATTAATCATAGAATTTCATAAGACATGAATCACAAATTATTCAATGAACATAATCCATTAAATAAAAACATATGAAATTGAATTTTTAAATACACATATCCATATAAATTTTTTCAAATAATAGTCAATGTTAATTTCATATATATATATGTAATGTCTATAGAATTATAAACGTCCTTAGTGGGACTCACCATCATCTCTAGTGGAATTACCTTCCTCATGGTGGAATTGGTTTAGTTCCCAAACCACCATAGTAGTAAAGATTCATTCCCAATACCAACATAGTGGAAAAATTACAATACATAATAATGTTCTCTCCCTATTATAGTACAAACTTATATAACATCGTTTATCACCCATTTTAGTCTTGACATACTAAATCAAAATCACTTATTACTTCCATACTGTTTTTCTAAATAGAGTTTACATACAATTTTAGTTATTTATTACTGAACCATGTTCACATAAAATTTAAATTATTTCATATTGAACCATGTTCACTGGTTATTTCAGTCATGTCTGCCTGAATAGAGTTCACTTCCAATTGTAATCCTTTAATACGAAACGTAGTTCACTTTATATTTCCTTAATTTTTTTTTGAATTGAGTTCAAATTCCATTCCAAAGTCTTCTTTCTAAATGTGTTCAATTCATGTTTCAATTAGGTCTTACTAAAAAAAATTACTTATCATTTATATCCTCTCTTATGAACCTCAGTTTAAATCCCATTTATTCATATCTTATTTAATATATTTAACATTCCATTTCAGTCCTATATAATTCATGAGATATAAATATTTACCCAATACACTAGAGAGAGATATAAATCTCACCCTTTTCATAATGAAACCATACATGTATGTTCATGGATAAAATAAATCATATTAAAACCTATGCAATGAAAATGGGTTTTATATATATTTCATCATAGAATAACCCATGGAAAAGAATAATTTCCATTTAATATATTGACAAAATAAACAGACTCCTACCATTAAAATAATAAGGATATAATCATAGATAAATATACCCACTAATTCATAATAATAATCAAATAATATTACCATTTTATATAATTATATTTAAATTTTATATGAAATAAATAATAAAAAATAATATTTCTATTTTTAAAACAATTATATTTAAAGAGTCAGAAAATAATAAACGAAAAAACATTATTTGAAAATAACCATTAATTTTTTTATGTGATACATAAAATCATTATGAAAACATGATGGTGGAAAAATACACTCATTCTAAATATGTTAAAAACATTCCACCAATATTTTTTTAGAAAAATCAAAAACAATGTCATTTATAAAATTAAAACATTAATCCATTCAAGAAGTTATGTAAAAATTATAACATGAGTAAAATTACTCTAAAACAATCATAATTTAATTTAGAATCATTTTTGGAATCATTTTAAGAAAAAATAGACATTGATGAAAATGGGAGTTTTAAGGGGAACATTATAAATATATTTTTTAAAATATATTCCCTATTAAATATCATATCATTTATGTGAGAATTAAGAAAATTAATTATTTATGTGTATAAGTTATACATCAATATAAATATCTAGAAATACAATATATGTTAATTAAAAGTAATCACCCACATAATCATACCACTAAATAATATATGAAGGGAATTTTTTGCCTAATGAAATGAAATTGAGTTATGAAATATCTTTGCACATTGTAATTGTCATATCTTAGACCCCATAAAAGTTCAAATTATCCAATGAAGTAGTGAATACCATGAAGTCATTGAGATTCATGATATAATTTTTCAAATTTAACCCTATAAAACAAACAATGTAAATTTGTTTTGAATAAGGCATATATATTACATGTGTAATATTGGAAGAAGAAACAATTACCTCAGACGTCACATTTTTTTCATACATTAACATCTTATTGAATATCGCCACTTTGAATGACCCCTTATG
The DNA here is from genome assembly GCA_963277665.1 of Viscum album. Taxonomy (NCBI): domain Eukaryota; kingdom Viridiplantae; phylum Streptophyta; class Magnoliopsida; order Santalales; family Viscaceae; genus Viscum; species Viscum album. The sequence goes on from OY728122.1 coordinate 492,779,275, forward strand.
GACCATGGAATTTGTTATTGGGTGATACCCCCAACAATGGGACATGGGGAGTGTGTGGATAGAAGGCTTTGGATGATATTGGGAAATATTAGAGGCTTGTGAGGGTAATGTTAGGTGTGAGGGATGATATTTATAATGTTATAGAGGGTATAATATATTAAATGGATATTAATTAATATATAATGACAACCCGAATTTGTGTTGAATTAATTACATTGAATTTGGTTGATAATTAATTTTTTAATGTCTAGTTAAGGTTTGGTTAAATAGAACAACAAATTTAATGGTTTAGTTATTTTCTTCAATTTTACCTTTTAACAATAGGACATTAATTATTTTACCTATACTAGTATAATTTCCATTCTACCCTGATAAATCTATGATTAAAATGAATATGTAATTATAATAAAAATTTGGACAACCTGATTCGAAAAATAGAATAATTTTTTAAACATCCAATACAATGAAGTTAAATAATTACATTTAAAATTAAAATGAAAAATGAAAAATGAGAAAAAGGCCTTTTAAAATATGTTTTACTGAGACCAAAAATGCTATTATACCAAAATATGTTATAAATATTGATTAAATGGAAATATTTAGTTTATATCTGAATAACAATATATTATTTTTCATTGATATCAATTTCAAATCATAATGTATCCTTTTAAATTTATTTAAATGATGGATACATTAAAATCGTTAATTATAACTATTCACTTGAAAATCAACCCATTCCAGAAAATTACAAAACAATTACCCCAAGATAACTATGATAATAAGTTTTTAAAAATTAATATTATTTTTATAAAATACATATTCAAAAATTATCAAAATAAAATTATATTTATATTTCCATAGAATGAAATTAAAATCACTCCATGATGAAAATATATATATATAAAATATCAAATGAGTTTACTAGATATTTTGTGTTTTTTCATAAGAAGGAATAAATAAACATTCATTGAAAACAATCATCATGATTATTTAATAATATAGGTAATCATATTCATAGCCTAAATAATAATTTTTAGGTTATAGGGGTAATGATAAAATAATAATATATAACAGTATGCCACATTTCATTTAAGCGAGTTGTTTAGTGATATGTGAAATATAGAGGAAGATTAATTTATTTCTAAAAAATAAGTTTTTTAATTCCACTGTATGTTACATGCCCTCAAAAAAATTTATTCCACCCCTTCACTAGAAATTTTTACAGTCTCTTATCCAACTACTATAGGAACATTATCAGCAATTTCCTCATATATACTAGAAAACAAACATCATCATGGGTTTATATCTATATAATTAAGGGAACACATCTATTGAAATGTCAAAACCTATTTACACATTTTCATAAATGGTATTCACATAAATAAAAAAATCACCCCACATGCACTACCACAATATCAAAATAGTTGGACTATCACTATGCTCAACCATCCCCAACATAGGCCATGGAAAATACAAGTAAAAAGAATTCATTATTTATAATCATCCCATCAAAAATCTATTTCTATAAATTTAAAATTAAAACTTTTAACAAATTTTAAGAATTATAATTTAATCCTTAATAACCATTTTATTAAATTAGCCAAAAATAAAATAATTTTTTTCCCATTACACACTCATATCATTATTTTCCTTCCATGAATGATATTCCCCCCTTAAAAAAAATTCTTCAGTCAATACAATGATGAATTCTTCTATAATTCTTGTTCCATACTATACCATTATAAAAATTTCATAAAAAATAACATAAAAAACATGTGTGCAAGTCAAGGTGTAATAACAATCAACTTTAACATAAAACATCAAGAAAAAAATCCCACTTAAGGATCTTAGGTTATCACACAGAAATTTGTTAGCTACTCTCAGGCACAATCTCATGACCGTGGACCAAATCATCCTAAATTATTATCTACCTTATCCAAATAGTACAATTCCTAAAAGGAAATTATTATTTTTTACCATATTGTAGTGTCACGAACGCATTTAGACATTCCGATTCCCCAAGATGGTTCCTTACAGGATCTCGTGTAGACTCAACATATGTTAGATACCATTGATTATCCAAAAATTTGAAATTAGGATTATGAGGATATTATATCATATTAATAAATGTATAAAAGTAGTTTAATTCTTTATATCAAACAACACAAAAATAAAAATCAATATCCAACAAGGACCATGTATCATGTTAACAATCCAAAAATTGGGGATGATGTCCAAAACCAAAGTTGTAAATATGTAATTCCCCAAAAGTGTCAATTATCAAATGAAAATAAAAAAATTACATAGTAATAAATATGACCAAGTACCCAATATTTTTCTTGTTTCACTCCTCGATCATTTATCCTGAATCCCAAAAAATTTATCTAATAGAGTGTTATTTCCTATATCATATCCTAAAAACATGAATTATAATCAAGTGCCTATTGAAGACATAAGTAGGGTGTGAGTACAAATCAGTAGGAAACCACAAATTGTTTATAATCAAATATCTAGTCTATAATGGGGTATGATGATGTGTATTGAATAATATAAAAAATGATAAATGTAAAATGGTTTCACATTTTTTATTTAGTTTTCAACATTATCACTTTTGTTCATACTGACACCACTACCAATTATTCCCACATTGGCTATTCCAATGTCTGTAAAATACACAATACTGATTTTTATATTTATTCTCTCATGTGATTTCTTTCTTCAATTAATTCAAAATTCATTTAATTTTAATACGTTGGAGCATCTGTATGTGTACCACTAAAATTGAAAAATAGAGTGTTATTCTAACCTGATTTAATCGTGTAATTTTAGCATCAATCCAGCACTAACATCAATAGTATATAGAGCAACAATTTACGCCAGAACCCCATGTACATTGAAAATAATTTAATCACCAATTCTCATGCATACTCTGGGGTCTAGAGCACCAGTCTACCCACCTACAAATGATTGTCAATATCCCAACACCCAAACCAAATTTTTCTTATATATATTTAATGAATTTATGTTAATAGCATTTTTAGAAATTGTTCTCAACATAGGGTTCCAAATCATTTATCAACATATCCATTACACTGAATTACCATGAATCAACTAAAATGTCATTAACACATCCCCATTAATACAAATGATCATTTATAAAAAATTATAATACCAATACTGTAAAAATATGTTTAATTTCATTATACAACCAATTCACTATTTTGTACCATATTTTATCATTTTCAACGAATTCAAACACCCAACAGGGTTCCATCAAGTCTAGTCTTATAATCTCCAAAAAATCAAACTAGATAAAAGAAATGCTGCTCAATTTCATGTGAATTCAATTAAAAATTTCTATTTAAACAATATTGAACAATATGGTCTCGAAATGATACAAATATAATAAATTTTAATTAAAAATAATATGGGTATTATCATATAGTGGTCCTAACATAGTATTGTTGATGAACACTAACAAAACTTATCCCATAATTTGAGGTAGAACATCTAAAATCAAAATGGTGACGAAGATCATAGATCAATAACATGGATATTGATCAACTAAAAAATATAAATTCATACATATATATATATATATATCATAAAATAAAATTATCACTCTCCAAATAAGTAAAACTAAGTGATGGAGAAGAATATAAATAATTATTGTATCAAATACCAATGAGAGGTCGATTTATTCTTCCGAATCATTGATTTGTAATGAAAGTAGTTTGCGATGACATGGAATCCTATCTAGAGCCTCCAGAATCCAAGGGAAATATTGTAGGTTTAGTTAGTATTATTAGGGATATTAAATAGAGTCTAATAATAGATAATTAATATTTTATATCTATTAATTCAGCTTCAACGAATTTGCTGGGGTGGTCGCAAAATAAGATTTAATTACATGCATTAATCATGAACAAAAAAAGTGATTTTGTTTTGGTGGAACTGGTTTTGACTGGATGTTAGTTTTACCATGAACCACTTGATCAAACCACTTAATGCAATGGTTCACGATATGGGGATATTTTCTTATATTTTTGACAAACCATGTGCCTCCTTCCTATGGATCAATATGCGGCACACTATTTTCTATCGAAAATGACACAGTTTTCTTTAACTGTCCACCTTCCATTCAAAACCCCATGGGATTTCAAAAATCCCCAAATTAAATTTAATTGTTCCCTATGAAATGATAAACCAACTTATGTTCATAAAGTGGTACAATTAGTCTCTTAAAATTAATACGTGACATCTCAAGAATCCGTGGGATTATAAAACATAAGGGGCCAAAATTCATCATTCTCAAATATTAGTTTTTTATGGTTGCATGAAGTCCATCCATTGTGTATTGAAAACGTTTATATGTAATTTAAATCCATATATTTTTAGTTTAACCATAACTAATCATTTTTATTCTTAATTGTTGTAATATTTTATCTATTTTTTCTAATAATTACGTTAGAAAATTACATATACCTAATTATATAATATAAATTATTCAAATTACAAATATAGATTCCATATTTCAAAATTACTTTCAAATAAGTATACAATATTAATTCAAAATTAATCCTATAGACACAATAACAAGATATTTTCCAAAGAGAATCTTCTCAAAAGTTTAAAATGTTATTAATATGATAATTCAAAATGTTATTTATTCTAATAACATATATTGGATTAAAAATATTATTTTTGAAATACTAATTCATTTAATCAATTTTTTTGAAAACTGTTAATCATTATGAATTATTTAAATGATACATAATTTTTCAATAATACCAATTATTTTTCACTATTCATTAAAAAAATAAAATTTTAATAAAAATTCTAAAATTTTACAATAAATAATATTTTTTATATATATTAAAAATATTATTTTATTTTTATCAAATAAATTTTATATTTTTTTAAAATATTTATTTTAATTTTTCTTCAAAAAAACCAATAAAATCATTTTTGAGAAAAAATTAATTTTCGAAACATATAAATACTTCACTAAAAATTAATTTTATTTATGTAAATATTGTTGGTATAATTGAGTAACTCAATAGGGGTAAAATAATTTCAGATGGATATTTTAATTAAAATTTTGGAATTGAATTCCCCCTTGTAAATTAGAAACACATAGACAATAAAAAAGTATACATATATATCATTTACATTTAAAATAATTTCTCCGAAGTGTGATTAATATCAATTAATATATATTGTGAAAAATTTATCTTTTAAAACTTTGTAACTTAATAAAATACCTTATATGTGAAAAAATTAATGATAAACTATCGAAGTAAATTTCCTTCATACATAAATAATAATTTATGTTTTAACATTGATTTACAGAAAAGAAAAACTAAAATACATTGTGAAATCTAAAAAAGGATTTCAGTCTCAAGGGATGACATAATCCCCTCCACTTGGGAATCGACAACACCACTAAATATTATTACAAAAATAATCTTATCCATAACCTAGATGAGGCACTTATAGACTACAGAAAGAATGCTATCAAGGCCCAAATAATCTACCACATTTCTACATGGAATGAAAAACAATACAGGACATATAAGACTTCTTAATTAGTTATACATTAGAATAAAGCTACAAGATTGTTTACAATAATGTCAACTATTACCTAATTTATGTTTAATGGTCCCTACCATTCTGGTCTGTTGCATTGTTGGTTTTGGTTGTTGGAGGTGATCAGAGGAGGATCATAGGGATTATAGATATGTTTGGTTGCAAAACGATGGAATAAGTGAAAATTACATGTCGTGTAACTAGATTCCATAATATGGGATTCTATTTCATAGCTTCTCTAAGAGGATCCATGATGTGTAATTATTTTAAAATATATAAATATGGATTTCAAACTATGTAATATATCGATGATTGAGAAATAATATAAAAGGAATAGTTGTCACATTTTTTGTAGGAATCTGAATAATAGGGATTTGATGACATTAAGAGCGATTACACATTGTATAATCCCCCAACTCAGTGAAGTTATAAAATTAGTTTCAATATAACATTTATTAATTTTCATTTTATATCATATTCTTCTAATTTTGGTTGAACCATAGGTTCCCTTAGGTGTTCCTAAAGACATTATTCATCCCCCTTCAATTCATTGATCCTGGTGGATGTTTGTTGGCAGTCTATTGTAGATCCATGGAGAGTTTCTTTAATCCTTATCACATGTTTTATTCCATTATTTTCATAGGGATTCACTATGGTGGTGTTTCCTTGGATTGGGGTGTGCATTGGTTTTGGATTTATGGTAATGGGATGTAGTGTAGGTTGATCTGTTATACCCCATGGTGCAGTTGTTGTTTTCATGCATTCTTCTACAAAATGTGGTGCATAGGATGTTAGAAACATTATTTGTGGTAGGATTTCATTAATTTCATCATATTTTTTAACATGTAGGAGGTGTTCTAATTTTTTATTTATGTATTATGTATTTCCTTGATAAATCATATTTAAATAATTTTTTAATTTAAATTTAAGTGTATAGGGGCATGATATACATGTTTTTATAGCCGTGATACGGTTATGATATTGTAATTTGTATCTACATGATGTCATCCTGAAAATTTTCGCTATTGGGGGATTTTATTCAATAGATACATGTATTGATATTTATGTTATTTTTGAGATATCACTTTTAACGGATAATTGTAGATTATTTATACTTTTCAAATGAAATATTTTTTCCACGGTGTTTGTACTTTGATATCAACAAAAAAGTGGAATGTGAAAAATGAATGTTTTTTAATATGATGAAAGGAAAATCATATATTGTGATGTTTTTATGTTTTTTTGTCATGGTGATTGGTGTGTCCATTGTGTATTGTGGTGATACATCATTGTTCAGTGATTCTTTTTGGGTTGCAAGGAGGATGTTGTTTGGACATACTTTTGGGGTGGTGGGGTGGTAGTTTGTTTGGTCATGCTTTTAGGGAGGCAAGGTGATAGTTTTTTTTCATGCTTTTTGGTTGGGATTTGATATATTTTGGTCCATGATTTTGTGGTGGGTAGGTGATATAATGATGATATATTTGGGTAAAGTCGTTTTTTCTAGATGACATATTTGTTATGGGATAAAGAAATAAATTGATTAATAATTTTTGTAAGGGTATGTGTTAGTTTGGTAAATTGAATAGAAATGTATAATGAAATATTAAATTATTTTTCTTGTGATTAAATATTTTTGATATTAATAATGAAATGAATGGGTGATAAATAAAGAGTAAATTTGAAGCCACATTAAATTATCAAGGCTCTTCACTTTCTAAAAATTACTACTGAAGTTATTAATTTATTTTTTTATTGGTGGTAGGGAAAGCAACATTGAAGTTGGATTATTTGGTTATGAACACTTATGTTGTGATTGAGTGTCTAGTACCATATATATTATTTTATATTCTTGTGGTTTCTATATGTACTTCACCCATGTTGAGAACTGTGTTACAAACACCCACATAGTCACATGGGGGTGTTTTTACCAATATTTGGTGGGGTGTATGGATAGCTGGGTACCAGATCATTCTGACACCGTCTTCCATGCGAGGTTGTTATGGAACATTATTTGATTAATGGAGATTTGATTTTGAATTAGATTGTAGTTTTGATGGCCCAGGTGTAATCGAGTGAGATTTGATAGCCCAGGTGTTTGAGGGAAAGGTGACATGTGTCACAAGGGTCTTTGGGATGATGAGTGATATGACAGTATTTTTCAGGAGAGATGTGACCATTCTTGTAGTGTGGAATCCTAAGTTCATTCGGATGATGTGTGTATGGCCATGCTTGTGAGGAAGCAATACCAGGGTTCAGAAGGAGTACTATTTTTCAACAATCCTTGTGTGGTAGAGTTGTATACAAAAGGGATGTGAGTGCTAGGATGAATGATGTTTGTTGTGAGAGCAGCATAACAGAGGGAATGCCATGTGGGGTACTCTTATTGATGTGAACATACTATATTATATTACGTGACTTGAGTTATTGGGAGAGTGTGCCTGGGTGGGGTTGGGTTTCATTAGTATACCTATTTATGTGCTATTTGGTTCTTTTATTTTATTAAAGGAACATTCATATTATTCTTTCACATATGAATATGAGAATTTAGCCATTTTACCGAGTACATCTATATGTTAACCCTGTGTATATAAGACTGCTTCTAGGTTTCCATGTGGATTTCGTGGATCGTGCGGGACCATACTATATCAGATCCGTGACTATTTTTTTCACTAATTTATCTTTAAATTTTGGTATTTATATTCAATATTTTTATTATATCAGTTCTATATACACATTCATTGTAGGATGGTTTTTGTCATATTATATATATATATGTGTCTTGGAGTTTTTTGTCAGTGATTTATCTTCACTCACAATCTATTTTTCCTAAAAGGGAATTTCCTCCTACATTGTGATATTTTTACACCCTTACAGGTAGTTACTGACCTGGGGCCCATTGTTAGTGAGACTCGGGGGGTCATCATATTTCACCGCACATTATGTTATCTTTTGTGTGAGGGGGCATGATATAATGGAAATAGAGTGATGGTTGAGATATAGGATGAATTATTGTGTTAGACATCATGAGGATTTTAGGGTTGGTATAGAAATAATACTATTTGTCCTTGGTACATAACATAGGCTAGGGATAGTAGCTTGGATATGAGATTTTAGGACCCCATGATCCATTTCATGGGCTTTAAGAATATTAAAAGTCCATGTGATATTGTGTTTCTTGCATTTAAAGACATAGGAAATGTACTTTCATCATAATGAGTTTTTTTCTGGTTTGAAATGCGTAATTTCTTTGGATTATAAATGGATAGAAAATGAATTAATGGAGATAAAATAAATATTTATAAAACATCATACTAATCCTGATAAGAAAATAATTATTTTCTTTCTAGCTATAGATCTTGGTCATCAAACGTATGTGGATCAAGAAGCTGATGTTCAATAGGCTAATCCATTTGATCATTTTAGGGATGAACCGATTGAGGATGTATATCAATGGTAGAAGAAGTGTCATGTATTCCAGTGAAAGGCTTGGGGAATGTATGAGTTTAGTGTTTCATACAAGTGTATAGAGATCTAGCTGGAGTATCTTAGGATCTATATCAATTTTATTCAGGCCCAACAGGGTAGTTGGTCCCTTTGTTATGCAGTCAGATGTTGGGAGAAGCATGCTAGTGGTGGATGCTATATTTGGGGGAGCAGATAAAGGCATAATTGTTTTGGGTCGACATCTAGATAGAGTTCTTTATATAGTTTCTTTCATCGACCATGATGTAATTTAAGAGTCTTGATATGCTTTCTCTTTAGTAGTGGATCTAGTTAGTACCGGAGCAACAAACATTGTACAAATAACATTTCCATTTTGCCCAGATCTATTTTCAGATAAGGAATCTCATTCGAGATGTTTGTTGGAGTCACTCTTTCCTTCTATCCATTATGCAGTCACACAGTTTAGGTTGTCGACATATCTGGAGGTCTTGAAGAAGGATGAAATGTTTGAGAAGATTAACTCATGAAAAGGATCACCATGACTGGGGAGCCATCAAAGATTCTAAAGAGGCAAAGCTTTTAGTTGGACGTCGAAGGCTCCAGGGCCTTTGAGGTGTTGACCAGTAGGGATTCGACCCCTATAGATTCCTTTTGGGTATTATAGTTAGGGGATTCCATACTTTTCTTGGGAGATTTATGTAGGAGTTTTTTGGTTGTGGGGTTGGTGTCCATCTCTAGAACCAGTTCCCAGTGGTTCTCTAAGCAATGTTTGTGGAGGTTTATAGGTTCAACGCCATCATCTGTAATATATTCGCGGGAGACCATTTCTGTAGTTGGTGAAGTAAGATTTGTATCCCTTGAATGGAGACAGAGAAGGTAGAGGAAGACCATATAATGTTCCTTGTGTTCATGGACCATGACCCAAGCATTGTTTCGGAGGTGTTTATCAGCATAGACACATTGGATATGGGCGTGGTCAGTTTAAAAAATGGGAGGAAGAAGTTTGAGTGGGACTAGAGATCATTAGAGGTATACTATATTTTTTTAGTAATATTGTTTGTACATTTTTTTATTCGGGATCTTCACACTCCTTTTTTAACCCTCTAATTCCCACTATATAGGACTATACATAGAGATTATTTTCATTCACTGGGTGTTTACTATGCCTGTCAGAGGTCAGATCAGCTTGTTTGATGTCTTCTAAGGGTTTAGACTAACAATGGGGTGCATGAGTCTCGTTGGGATATTTTCATGTATCTTCTGGAACCAAACAATTGCATCCTCTACATTTACCAGTTGTATGCTATACCTTTTATGACTGTCTACGTCAAGAGGAGAGTCTTGTTTTTGGATGTAAACATCCAACATTTGTTTTTTATTTGTGACCATAGTGGATAGGTGGGTAGTAAAAGTGTGGAGACATATCTTCCCAGGGTGGATGAGTTTTTAGTGAAATATGTAGAATCTATGATGTTTGAGGTTCCCCAGTTCATTGGGGAGTTCCTAGATTATACTCCTAGGGATGTTGATATGCCACACCCTTGGAAAAAAATTTAGTTCAGGATAGAATTTCATCCTTGTGCCTCTCCAATTCTGATGTCTCTTTATCAGATGAAACCTTCTAGGTTGTTGTAGTTTAGGATATAGATAGATGATGGGATGTAGAAGGGTTTTATCAAACCCAATGTGTATTTATGGGGTTCTCTAATGTTCTTATCCAAGAAGGAATATTGTAGTCTGAAGTTGTGAATGTAGTACTAGATTTTCAATTGGAGATAGACAAGAACCATTTCCATATTCATTGGATATATGATCTTTTTAACAAGTTAATAGCGGCTAGCTGGTTTTCTTATATCGATATAAACTCTGGATATCACTAGTTGTGGTTGAAATTGGGTGACATCCTGAAGAATTCATTTAGATGAAGGTATGGGAACTTCATGTTTATAGTCATGTCATTTAGTGTTAAGAATGAAACAACCATATTCATGGGTATTTTGGACTTTGTGTTCAATGAGTTCTTATATCTTATCATCATTATATTCAATGATGATATCTTGATCTACTCGAAGTCATAGTAGGGGAATTATGAGCATCTTAGAACTATCCTATAGGTTCATTGCTGTCAATATCTCTATATAATGTTTTCCACGTTTATGTTATAGACATGAGAGGTGAATTTAATTGGGCGTGTGGTGTCTCATCAAGGTGATTTTGTAGACCCATCAATGATTGATGAAATTTTTTCTAGGGAAGAACCCAAGAAAGATGTAGAGGTTATTAGTTTCATTGACCTTGTAGTATATTATTATCAGTTTGAACATGATGTCCCTTGATTAAAATCATGTTGATAACTTTATCTAGGAATGGCAAAGATTTTTTTTGAAGAGATCATTTATAGGAATGATTTTTTTACCCAAATGGGACATTGGTTAGTGTTGTAGTTATCTATTTTTCAAAGCAAGACTAATTTATGCGGTGATTTGTGATGCTTCTCATATAGGATTAGGGTGTGTAATAATTTACTAGATGGAATTGATCTATTATTGGTTTGGTTATTTATTCCCTTATGAATTTAACTTTTCCACCCATGATCTAGAACTACCCATTGTTTTGATTACGATGATGTTCAAGTATAATTAACTCATTGAGGAATGGTTTGTGGTCATGAAGAATCTCAAGAGTGTGAGGTATATATTTTCATATAATTATCTGAACTTTCATCCAAATAAGTTTATGGATTTTCTTCAGGATTATGATTTTAAAATATCTTACACCTTAGGGATGTGTAATTTTTGGTCTAACACTTTTAGAAAGTGGTTGTGGAATGGTTTCGTTATAAAGTCTGGGGATTTTCGGAGATAAATGGAAGAGTTGGTATCCTGGAACATAGATTAAATGGTAGATGGTGGTATATGCAATTTTTTTCATATGGAGGTGAATTTTTCCATTACTCAATTGGTATTGGAATCTCATGGGATAAACTCTGAGATCGAGGTGTTGTGAAATTGTGTTGGACATAGTGATGCTATAAAAGGATAGTTGGAGGATGGTTAGGTGAAAATGTTGTTTCATAGAAGGTTGTTTGTTGTGATTTTAATGCATTCGGTAGTTATTCATGAGTTCAATAGATAATAGATTCTGGAACACCAATGAGTTTGCAAAATGTATCATGGATTTAGGAATCATAATTAGTGGCCTGGAATGAAGTGGACTGTCTCATAGTTTATGGAAGTGTCAAGTTTTCCATCAGGTAATTGATGGGCGTCAGGTTCCTGGTGATTTTCATCAGCCCTCAGACATTCTTGAGTGGAAATGGGATAAAATATCTATGTATTTCATCTTATATTTCCCAGATCTCATTGAGGTTATATTTTTATCTAGGCGACAATGTATATGTTGAAAAAATCAGCCAACTTCTTAGTGATCAAGGAGTATGGCATAGTGGATTATTTGGTTAAGATTAATGTGTATGATATGGTGTGGTTTCATGGAGTTATGATGTCCATTATCTCATATCCAGAGGTGTTTTTACCTAAAAATTCTAGAGGGTATTTCAATATTCAATTGGAACTTATTTATGCATCAAAATGAAGTTCCACCCTTAGAAAGATGGGAAAATTGATTATACTACCAGATGTTTGAGGTTATGTTGTCGGTTTGTGTCATAAACATTGGAGGATCTTAGGTAGAATAACTACCATTGGAAATTATTATTATAATATTACCAATAACATTTTGATTAGAATGGCCCCATTTGAAACATTGTATGGAATACCATTCCATTCACTTTTGTGTTGGATAGTTCTTTGGTTGAGAGCCATTGTTGGTCCTGGTGTGGTGCCGAGCATGATAAATTAGTTTGAGCTCATTAATGGGTTGATGATATCAGGGTAATATTTGAATAATCCTAATGTCAATCATAGGAGTATGAATATGGAGTTATATTGTGGGTACCACATGTTCTTGATGGTTTCCTATCAACATGGGAAATGGAGGATTAGATCGAGTATGATTTATCCAATGTTGTTGATCCCTTTGAGGTGTTTGGGTGAGTTAGTGAAGTGACATATCCCTTAGAATGGCCAAAACAGTTAGAGATGATTTAAGACATCATCTAAATCTCTTAGCTTCACTAGTATCTTCACAATGACTCTCATGTAATAGACTATGGTGTGTTTGATATCAATGAAGATGTAACATTTTTAAAAAAGTTAGTAGAAATATATTATCTCCATGAGGAGGCCTTGTGTGGGTGAACCATTCCATTTTTTTTGTGTGTTGTTGGGGTATGGATTCCTATAAGAGATTACTTGGGAGTGGATGATACAGATGCATGCATCACACCCGAACTATTTTTTTAATTTTTACTTTTCTATTTCTGCCTTTGTGATGTGAGTTTCAGATCACTTTTGTTTTATAGGATTTGTCATTTTCCTTGGGATGGGATGTATGATGTGTAATGTGTGATAATGACCTTACATATGAAATTGGGACGACTGAATTTTAATAATGATTAATTAATTAAGATGCTATTCAACCTATGAATGTGAATGAGTGCATCCCAATTGGGATCAGATCATGATGTGGGGGACAAAATTCCCTAATTTTTGTGTTCGGTATGGTGCTATTTTTTGGTTTCGTGTCAATGCAGTTTATTGGTGTTAGTGGTATATATTTTGAGATTTTTAGATGTCGATATTTCTGTTCTATTATCCATTCATTATCCTTCTTTCATCTATTGACCTTGGTGGAAGTTAATTTGTAATCTGTGGTAGAACTCTGGCGTTTTGTCTATTATTCTCACCAGTTTTCTTCTGTTCTTCCCCCAGGGATCTAATTCAGTTATATTTCCATGGTATAGGGTTTGTGTTGGGTTGTATTTGATGTACTAGGAATTTGGTCTAGGTTGACATGTGATTCCTCTTTGTATAGTTATGGTTTTTCAGCATTCTACATAATCCCAGAGTGCGTAGGATGTTTGGAAAGCATCTTTGAGGAAGAATTTTTATCACATATACTTTTTCTACATCATGTGGGAGGGGTTTTGCTTTTAATTATCTATGGATTACATTTTTTGTTGATTAATAAATGATAAATTATTTTTTAAATTAAATTTATTGATAGAGGGGTGTGTATTGTATGTTTATACAACATTATTTGATTATGATATTGTGAATTTTACAGACATTATTCCCCGTTGAATGTTTTGGATGTTGGGGGATTTATTTAATTTGGATATATGTATTGTGAATATTGTGATTGATGGGATATAAACTAAAAATGAATTTGATTAATTGTTTATACCTTAACAATTAAATTGTTTACTCAAGATGATGATAGAGTTATACCACCCATAAAACAAAGTAGAATGTTATAAAATCTGATTATATATATATATATATTAATATAATCATTGTATGTTTTATTGTTTCGTCATGCTTATGGGATAATAATGGGTGTTTTCAATGGGTTGTTGTCTGATAAATGGTTGTTTGGGGAGAATTTGTGGTAGCAAGGATTTGATTGTTTTGTAGTGCTTTTGGTTCGATAGAGTGATAGTTTTTTTGGATGAGATTTTGTGGCATAAATGTGATATTTTGTTTTTATGTGATTTTAGGGTGACAAGGTGATAGTTTGTGGGATTTGTTTTTTGTGATTTGAGGTAATGGGTTGGTTGGGATATGGAATGGAAATGGTTTATGAAATACTAAATCATAATATATGTGATTAAATGTGTTTAATTATAAATAATGAAATTAATGGGTTCAAAATGTAGAGGAAATGTTAATCCCCAATAATTTATCAGAGATATCCACCTACATAAATAAATGTCACAGTTATTAATAAATTCATTTATTAGTGGTTAAAAATTGATAGTGTTGTTATTTTCAATGATTAGTTTTGATCCCATATGACAGTTTTCAGTGTTTCATAATATATATATATATATATATATACTTGTATATTTTTTTTATTTGTATGAACACTCTTTCCAATATGATAACTAAATGTTGAATAGATCCATAGTCACTCATGGGGTGGTTTTCCTAATTTTTAGTTCAAATTAAGGATTGTTGGGTACTCTCTCTTTCCCACTATCTCATCTAGGTGTGGTAGGTATGGAATAATATATAATTTTCAGAGGTTTTTAAGGCTTTAGATGGTGGTTTGGATGACCCATGTGTATTTAGGTGAGATATATTAGACCATATGATTTAGGGATGGTGACATGTGTCATAGGTTCCTTTAGTATGAGTCGTGAAAACCCATGTGTATTTGGGTGAGACATGACTATGATGTGGAGAGGTATCCTAGTTGTTTTATGGTGAGAAATGACTGGATGTTCTTGTGGGGTGGAAATCCTAGGTGCCAGTTGGAGAGGATTGTTATGATCATGCTTCTGTTGTGGTGCAATTATAGCATTGATTGGAGCGTTAGGATGTATGATGCTGGTAGTGCGAGAGAAATACTAGTGGAAATGTGCTTCAATATACCTTTATCGATGTGATTATATTATATTATAATACATAACATTCTCTATTTAGTGTAAATGTATTTTTGAGGTTGGTATTGGTTAGTATACATGTTTAGGGGCTATTGTTTTCTACTGTTTTCTCACAGGTGCCTTAGTATTCTTCTTTCACAATGGCACAACAAACATTGGATTTCTAACTAATTATACATATATGCTAACCCAAACTATATAAAACATTTTTATGGATTCTAGGAGGTGTTTATGGGTCATTATAGACATACTAGCAAGGATCCTTGACTGTTGTTGTGTTAATTCATTAGGTTTACTTTTGGGTATTTACATTTGAGACCTTTATTATATAAAATCTTTCTACTCATTCAATGTAGGATGGATTTTGGTTTTCTAATATATATATATCTGTGTGTCTGTGTGTAAGAATTTGTATTTTATGAGAATGAATCTTTTTTTCATTGAACTGGTTTTATTAATAGGTAAATGCAAAACATATTGTGAGATTTGTACACCCTTGGTGATAGTCAACGACCTGGGGCCCACTAGATGTGGGACTTGAGGGTCATTATCTCTCTCTCCTCATTGAAATATATTTTTAGAATGGGGGTCATGAAAATATTCAAAAAAGACAATGTTTATAGATAAACACAATTCAATATCATGCTTCTCAAAATCCAATAACAGAACTCAAAGGGGAGGATATTTAAGAATGGAATATAAAAACTAGCTTGATCTGTGATTGTTTGATTATTCATTATCTTGGATTTATTTTTCGTAAAAAAAATTGAATAGGTTTTCATGGAAATATTTAAAAAATTAGTGTCATAGAAGCTATTCTCATTGAAATTACACTATTATTCACTATGTTTCATAAAACTATATTAGAAATGAATCATCAACATAATGGTAAAAAAATTAATTCTATTTAAATAGATCGTAATCTAAAATAGTTTTTGGATCATAATCTTCATTAATTAAATGTATGTATGGTTCAATTTATCCATGAAAATTAACCATTGACGATTTTAGCCCCTCCACTACTATAGTAAATAGGGTATACTATATTTAATTTAATTTAGTTATGATCAGTTTTAATCTCAAAAACATTTCATCGTATGTGGATATAGTGAGGTAATGTGGTAGGTTGCTTCATGTGATCATCACACATTCACATTCAGTTAGCTTTTCCATGGTTTTTTCACTACATTATAAACACATTATAATCCTATCATATTATGAGAATTTACATAACATTAAATAGAATGGTGATTCCTTATTATGATAAAGTGGATCCTTCATGTGGTAAGGTGAATCCTTCTGGAAGTATGGTGATTATTTCAACTGGTAAGGGGATTCCTTCTTGTTTTAAGGTGATTGCTTCTTACAGATGGATTATTCAGTATACATGTAGAAAAATTCCTTCTTATTTTATGGTGATTACTTCTTGAACTAATGATATTAATTTTTTATAGTGATAAATTATATATATTTTGGTTACAGTTCTTATAGTAAGGTGAATTAAAATTTATGGTAAGGTTATACAGTCACTTTAACATCATAGGGTTGGTGTTAAGGTATGATCTATATGCATCTATTTTTTTTATTTTTTTATTAATTATTCTTCAATACAAATTTAAATATAATTAAAAATAATATGGAAGACATTGGGGATTTTTACAAAAAGGTAGTTCTAATATAATCCAATAATATACCCCTTTTGGTGACAAAAAATTATTATTTGTAAAATGAAATGAATTGTTTACATCAAATAAATATTTCAAAAGGTTGGAAATAACTATACATAAAAATATTTCTCAATTTAAAGAAAGGAATTAAACTTTTATTTATAAAACATAATTCTCTTATGATAACATACACAATGTATTGAATTTTATTTTACCAGGTTTTATAATCCCCCCCATTTTCATTATCAAAAATAAATAATATAGGAGAAAAACCAACAAAATTAGATAGTAGTTTCTATATAATAAGAGTTATATTTAAAAAGTTATAATGACACTAAAAAATGTCCCAATCAAAAATAATAATAATAATTTATTTGAGATGATTCTATTATCACTTTAGTAAAGATGGGATCATTTTAATTTTATATAGAAGGAGTATTGGTGGATATTGTGGAAGAAGTTTATATCGGTTCTTTTATAAGAACACACTAGGAATCCTATATAAGATTCATAATATATTGGTAATGAATGAGACAAAAAATATTATCAGTATAGGAAGAGTTAGGTTGAGACATATGGTTGGATGATTTGGATATGATATAAATTTTGTAGGAATATAGATAAGGTTCCCAAAACCAAGTAAACGGAATAACGGCTCTAGAACTATGCTCAAAGACTTCAAAAAATCATCTAAATTATACATGAGGGATTCCAAAACAAGGTTCTTTGCATTAAATATATCATGAAGAGGTTTAAAATCTTCATTTATAGAGGAATTTTTAAATCAAAAGTAATATTTCTGAATAATTAATTAAAATATTATTTTCAAAGATATTTCTAAGGTAATAATCCATTTCTGTTTTGATTTTTTTTTCTTGAAAATCCCATATATAATTTGGAAGATCCAATTTGATGGTTTTTTGTCAAAGGAGACTAAAACCCGCCATTCATTTCATTACATGATTTTTCAAATTCTTCACAATTTTACTGAAACTCATTATAAAAGGACAACAATATTTTTTCTTCATCAATTAGAAGAGAGCACAACACAAGATCTGAAAAAGACAACACATTCATGAATCTATTATCCTTTTAAATAATAATACATTATAGATCAGCTCGTGTATCACCTATATGAGTTATCATATCTCAATTCTCATTTTGTTAAATATCAATTATGAAATTTTATATTGACCATAGATAATCAATTACCATGAAACCATCTTTATATATATCTTCTTTCCATATAATTTTTAGAGTTTCATGAAAATTAGATGAATAATGTTGTGGTATATATAACATATCATGTATAAATATATATTGTTCATCCTTAGTGACAAATGAGGATGATTGAATAAAATGTCTATGTTTAATGAAAATGGGTGAATGCTCAAATACAAACCAACTACATCAGGTGAAATATATTTCAGTGTGATCTCCAATCCATAGAGAAACATAATCCACATAATCATAATAAAGAAACTAAAAAGCATAAATTATCTCCACAACATCAAAAGTACTAATAAAAAATACATTCATATTTATTTGAATATAAAGGGTGATAGGTCTACCATGTCTATGTAGATTACCTAAATTTTCATCATCATTATAGATGAAATACTTTAGGCATACATCGAATGATCTAGGGTATTTCTCCTTCTAGGATGTGAATCTAGTATAGTTAGTCTATGGTATGTCCCATTAAATGGAGATCCTTCTATAGTAACATCATCATCATTAGATTAAGTTGACTTATCATACATCAGCTAATCATTAGAAGTTTAATTTTTATGATTAATCGCCTTAGTAAAATCCTATTTCTCTTCTAGTTCTACTTCATTAACATCCTATTAAACATATTTTTATTTACAAACATCCTCATCTAATTATTTTTACGCAAAAGAAAAAACCATTGTACTATAATAAAAAATTTCATCAGGTTCAACAACCAGATCAACATGATTCCTTAGTATACCAAAATACATTACAGTGTTAAATTTCTCATTTACATTCTCTGTGTCTGCTACACAATCATGATTCTAAGGGTTCTAGTTGACTAACATCATCCTAAAAATATGTAATTTCTGCTAGAATATTTCAGTTGTAGTTACTTTATCCTCTATATGAGAAACTAATACATTTAATTCTAGTAGAGAGAAAAAGAAATATATTATATTATATTTTTATAATCATTAATAATCTATTACATATCTCAACCATATTAATCATAAAAAATATACTTAGATTAATCTATAAACCATTCCTCATAAATAATAAGAAGAAAAAATATTGATTCCCTAAATTACTGAAGTCTATTTTTCATGAGAATATGTCATGATGAATAAACCAAAAATAAATTCTATATTCACCACATAACTATACAGTATTTTTTCATCAAGGATTTTATTTCTAGTGTGTTTATAAAGATCATTCATAGAATCAACAATTGTATTATAGATAGGGTACAAAATTTGATAATATTCATACTCAAACATTATTGGTATGCACAATTTTCTTCCAAATCATCAACGAGAAATTTAAAACATAATAATTAATACTTGATTTTAAATATTCCTTCATTTAAAATGGAATTAATTCATGATTCATGTAATATTTATTGAATGTCTTTAAGTAGAAGGATGAACCATTATCTTCAATCCAATTAGCCCAAACAAGTTCCTGAATTTCATTTTTTAATACTAATTTAATTGACTTTAACCAATGGTATTCTACATCATTCTCTTCATAAACATTAAAATTAACAACTATCAGTTTTATTGTCTTAACTAAAAGACATGATCATGCATTCATGTTCTTCAAACTCTTTAATGGAAGCAACTGAATTAGAAAGCCAATATTAAAAAAAAACATATTGTAATCGAAATTTTGATTCAATACAATAACTCAAATGGTTCTGAAACACGGTGTAGAAATGATATATTCAATAATATAATTATTTTGAGTGGATAAATAAATTTTTTATTCATTTAGAGTATACTATAGGATATATGATATCTAAAGAAAATGAAAATTAAGGTATTGATCCAGATTCAAAATTTTAATAGCTATCATTTTTGGATTAAAACAATAATATAAATAAAATACATCCCAGGAATATATTTTATTAATGAAAAAATGAAATAAAATAAATTTTATGAATGAATACTATATATCAATAATCACCCTAATATTGGTATGCATGATAAATATAACACATGATTATGGTAAAAATCATATAAACTACTCATGGTCATGTTACTAACCGTGTGAAACGAACATCACATATTTTTTAATAAATTTTGGCAATAGAAGTTAAAATATATTAGAATTAAAATTAATAACCATTAATCAAAAAAAATATTAATCATAGATCAAGGTTGATATACATGATTCTATAAACCTTAAAATTTTTAAATAATCCTGACAGTCAGATGTTATGTAACAATGAATTCAATAGTTATATCACCCTTCTAATAATTATATCTTATAAGGTTATTTTTTATATGTATAATATTTGTTATAGAATATGATATAGATTTCTTAGAAATATTTTTCTCACTATTTTTATCATAGATTATAGGGACTTGTCTAAATTGATATTGATTGACTAATAATGTCTTCTTCATTGAATTTTTTTTAGAATCTTCCAGCATATGTGTACTCAACATCAGTAGTGGATTATTCCATAGATCTCTTATTCATACTATAACATAATATCATAGATATTATTAGAATTTAATGTATCTTTATCTACCTTACAACCACTATATATGCATCTGAATAACTATCCAAAAAAATGTTTTTCCGATAATATAGAACAATATTATGTTAGTTTTAATTTGAGGTATTTGAAAATAATTTTCATATGAAATATATGAGATTTTTTATATTTTCATTAAAATTAGAACACATTTATAAATTAAACAAAATATTTATCCACATTGTCATTTATTATAGTATGATTTAATTCTTACCGATAAACATAGATTGATCAAATTAATTCGCAACATCAATGAGATCCAACATGGAGTTAGTAGTCATTGAGAATTTCACAGAAATTAGTTTTAATCAAAAAAAAATTTTGATGTTATTTAGTGATCTTACATTAATTTAAAATAATGCATTCCATATTTTAAAATTTATCGAATCAATGAAATGATATATGTTATTGAATTAAAATAATTTCATATTCATATTTAATTAATTATAAAAAATAATATATAATGAATTGTGATATCATTAATTAATATCTTAAAATTTTAAACAAAAAGAGAATACATCGAAATTTTTTTATGAGAAATATCAGCTATGCCTTTAGTAATGTGTTTATAAATTAGAAAAGAGATGAGTTAATACAACCAAACTATATGATCCTTTTTTAAAAATTAAACAAATTATATTTTTAAAACATCATATGAAAAGTGGTGATTCTGAAATCTAGGGAGTTCTTCAATGAAAAAAAATCAATAATATTAAAATTTATGAATGCACTATTAACACCCATTTTAAATAGTCTGAAATCTAAATGGTGTACATAGGTTAGAAGGATTAATGTGTATTAATTTATAGTCATTGGTAAAAGGGTTTCCTCACAGCCAGTACTATCTTATTGACTATATCCTTATGAAATCTATATAGCATTATTTTTAAATATAGTTCCTCACTCATAAATATTCTTTCTAAATACCCACTTAGTTAAAATAGTAAGAGTATTTAGGAATATCTATTTGATTTGAAATATTATTTCATTAATATTGATTAAATTATTCTTAAATTTCCCGCTGTTATAGTTCATCATTAATTGAATCCCTGGTGTTCTTAGGTTCAAGTTGTGAAATGAATTTTTTAAGTTCAACCTAATTTTGAAGAGTGGATCTAGAATGAGTTCCATTATTTATTCAATAATCAGAAGCATGTAATGGATAATATATATGATTTCTACAAGTTATTGGAAAACAATACCGAGATATTTCATTATAATATAAAACATCAGGTTCATATTCATGTTGTTCCACTAAGAATTATGAATTTTATGCTTGTTTCATAGATTTGTCCCATAGTTTGATATATATATATAATCAAATTTGACTGAATACATTAAAGTTCTTATAATGTCCTCTTAGACTCTTGTGGATCTATTTCTAGAAATTTTATGTCACCAAATTCCTCTATAATATTTTCTAATTTTTTAGACACCATATACGATTTAGTAGATTTTTAATAACAATGTATTTATCCTTCATTATTATAGGAGTTTAATTTTCCAAGATTATCCTTAAAATAAATAATAATTCTTTGTAACCAAAAACTCAAAACATTTAACTTTTTTTTCAATAATTCTTTAATTGTAATGTTGTTTTATTTAAGAGAGGCCACATAAAATGTCACGACCCGTCCTCGGGGCGCGTGCCGTGACTACCACAAGCCCGTCTTCCATAGGTCAGCGGCTGGCGACTAGCACCAAGGCAAAAATCCCGGTAAAAAGGGAAGGCATTGCCTTTGTAAACTGAACAAACAACACAAAGAAAGAAAGCAGTAGAAGTAAACACTAAGTAAAAACCGAGTACAACAGTAAGTGCGGAAACGTAAGTGGGCCAGAATACAAACCCAAACTGAAAGTAAAGTACAACTTGAAAGGGAAAACACCAACTGTAAGTAAAGCCGCAACGTCGAGCCGTCCACTTGAAATCCCACCTGAAGGGTGGGTATAGATAGACCCCTCAGCTCCTCGGGTCCAGCTGTCCGATCTGAGTACGTCCCACCCAGTGGTCCACCTCCAGCTACCGTCCTGCTCCACAAGCCTCAACCTCGATCAGCGTTGTCCGTCATCTGTAACCAACACAATGTAGTGCGGGCATAACCCGTGCAGGGGTGAGTATAAGCTACTCAGTAGGGACCCCGAGACCCCCGAAGGTCTCCCAGAATCCACAAATGATAATCCAAAAAGTAAAAATACAATCACGAAGTAACATCCAACACTGCTTAGGTATATGCCCATACATATACCTAAGTCACCAATTCTAGTTCGCTCCAACTTCCGAGCCCAAGAACAACCCATTCCACACAAGAAAGCAAAATGTAATCCACACAGGATAGCACAACACAATCCAAAAAGGAATGCAAAATAGTATTCTGCTCACACAGGTATACTTTTTTCGTATGATGATAGAGATGATCTGATATATCCACTGATTCATCTATGCTGTCAGACCCACAAGGGATCGATAGGTACTAACCCCCGAAATGACCCACAAAAGGATCTTACCCACACAGGATCGATAGGTAAGTAACCCCCGCAATTACCCACACAATATAGATAGGTAACTAACCCCCGAAATAACCCACACATGATCAATAGGTAACTAAACCCCGCAATGACCCACATAGGATCGGACCCAGACAGGATCTGTAGTCGCTGTCCCACACAGGACTGATGAGCGCTGACCCACATAGGATCGGAACCACACATGATCTGTAGCACGGATCCACGTAGGATCGCTGAGTGCTGTAGTCGTCTTCGTCGAATCCACTGAGGATCTATGTACAGTCATCATCGCCATCGTAGTCGCAGCCAGCTCTAGGGTTCCCGCACACAGCAAGCTCGTTCAGGAGGGTCTGCTCCATGACCCAAGATTCTGATACATCAATTGACACGTAGTCAAAGTTGATGTATCCAAAAGTCCCGTATCGTCAAAAGGAACTCAACGCCATAGACGGCGCGTCAATCCGACGCCTGGTCTGAGAGTTATTGGATTTTTTGTCCTAGGGGCCCGGTTGGTTTTTAAGTCAAAACCAACCCGACTGTACTCCAACTGCATCCAAACCTCAGGCGGAGTATGCCAAAAGATCCATATCACTTAGAGGAATCCATTTAAGTCAACGACACGTCAATCGGACATCCGGAGCTCATGTTATGGGCGACAGACCGAAAATGGTTCGGTAAATGGGGGTTCGGGCCCGGTCCGACCCGACACGCTACCCCAAGGGTCATCCCGTAACGGGTCGACCCGAACTGGGTTTGGGTCCAGCCCGATTGGGAGCCGCCCAACCTGGTTGGCATGTCCCGGTCCGGCGGACTGGCCAGGCAGTTGGCCAGGCGCGCGGCGCGTTGGGCATGCTGGCCAAGGGCTCGGCCGAACGGCCTAGCCGTTTCGGGAGCGGGGGCGCTGCCACTGCGTGAAGGAGTTGCGACCCCATGTGGGGTCGCCCTTGACAACAGACGCGTACGGCATCCGCGTCCCATCCCCCTCCGGTCCTGCGCGGTTGTGGGACCACGCTATGCCGCCGGGCTTCAGCCGCGGTGGCTCCTCCTGGCGGCGCGCCAGGCGCCACCGCGCCAGCGGGCTGCTCTGCGAACCACCAGACGAGTTCCGGTGGTCGGAATTGCGTGCCGTCTTCGCCAATGGCCCTCCCAGGGCCCGCCATTCACTGTGAGATTCTCACATAGCCCGTGCGGCTTGTTTTTTCATCGTCCGCCGTTCTGCACACCAAGAACGAAAAGGGTGGTGGGTTCAGACTTGTTTGTTGGTCCGCACCCACCGCTTTAGCGGTTTTGAAGTCTCACAAAAATCATTTAAACAAGTCGCTGATATAATCACATAGATTTAAAAGAAAAAACCCCTACCTTAACATTGTCGTCGAATGTGAGTTTGTCTCGGAATTAACCGTCGCGAACGAAGAGGATCGTCGCGTCGTGGAAGTGGGTGTCGCTATTGTCGCGGTATACAGTGTTGCGTAATCAACCTCCGAGGATTAAAATCATACAGATTTAATAGTACCATTTAAACCCATGTTGAGGATATAACTCACAATGAATTAATAGATCCGCCACCCCCTACCTCAATCGGTTGTTGATCGAAGATTGTCACGGGGAAGGAACGTCGTGGAAGAAACGTCGCGGAAGGAGGATCGTCAGCTTCGAGTCGTTGATCTTCGAGGGTTCTACATTCTTCATCGCCCTTCATCAGAGGCTAGCATTCTTCGTCAGCAATGATGTGTTCTTCACGTTCCTCACATTCTTCACATTCTTCAATGAAGGAGGATAAAGATCTTAATGATTTAGAGTCTCTCCAAATCCTCTCAACAAGCCACCCCTCAATAAGACAAGTGTTGGTCTTATTTTATTCCCATGCCAACAATTTGAAAATAAAAGATAAGTAACGAACAAATAACTCGATTAATTGATTGTAACAATTTAACTGCCCAATTTAATGGGGCGTTTCTTAACCAAAAAAATGCATGGTTGACTTTAATTAAATAGGGTTTTTATGGGTGCGTTACTTAGGATTGAAGAAACGGTGGGGCTCGGGCAGGCACCACCTCACAAATATCCTAACAAGTGGGTAGGATATCATGGGTCCCACCTTATCCACTTAATGTAGCTTAAGTGGATTTAAGTGAAATAAAATAAAATTGTCACACCCCTTTTTATTTTATTTCATAACATTACCCCAAAAATTAAAAACAACACCCAAGAAAACACAACTCTGGAAAAGGCCTTTCTAAACAAATACCAGCACTGAGATTCCATCGGTGCCCTCAGAATTTGATTTCAAGCACCGATTCAAATGTTAGAAAAACCGGCTCGTTCGTTCACAGAAAGTACCTGAGCTAAACTTCAGAAAATGATTCCGGGCACACTGGGCCTCGGAATCAGGTGCTGTCAGAAACTGTGTTCCTTTAAAATTCCCAAGAGACTTAAAAAATATTTCCTTTAATTTTAAGGGTCTTTACATCACTCCCACCTCAGGGATTTATGTCCCTGTAATGATACATCACAAACTAGGGAAAAAAATTTGGGTAATGAGCACGCATATGAGCCTCCTACTCCCAAGTGGTCTCTTGGAGGTTATCGTGCTGCCATTTGATGCGCACTAGAGGGATCGATCGTCCATGTAGGACCCACTCTTTTCGATCCTAGATCTCCACTAGGACCTCCGAAAAATTTTCCCCATCATCAACGTCTAGCTCCCCATGGTCAATGATATGCTTCGGGTCGTGCACGTATCTCCTCTACTGAGATATGTGGAAGACGTCGTGCACCCGGTGCAACTGAGGTGGTAGAGCCAGACGATAAGCCACCTTGCCAATCCTGTTGAGGACCTGGAATGGTCTGATGTAGCGTGGAGACAACTTTCCGCCTCATCAAAATCTCCATAATCCACGTCGAGGTGAGACCCGCAAGAAGACGTGGTCGCCATCCTTGAACTCCAGTGGCCTCCGCCTCCTGTCAGCATAGGACTTCTGCTGGCTCTGAGCTGTCCTCATCCGCTCCTGGATGATATAGACCTTCTCTCTAATGGCCTAGACCATCTCCGGTCCCACAAGTGCTGACTCCCCAGGGTCTTTCAAGCACATAGGAGATCTGCAAGGTCAGTTGTACAACGCCTCATATGGTGCCATCGCGATGGTCGAGTGGTAGTTGTTGTTGTACGCGAACTCCACCAAGGGTAGGTGGTCCTCCCAGCTGTGACCAAAGTTGAGAACACATGCGCGGAGCATGTCCTCGAGAGTCTGAATGGTCCTCTCTGTCTGACCATCCGTCTGAGGGTGAAAGGTGGGGCTCAGACGTAGCTGCGTCCGGAACGCCTCCTGAAACCCCTTCCAAAGCCGTAAAGTAATGCGATCATATCGATCGGATACGAAAGATGATGGAACACCGTGAATACATACAATCTCTTGAACTTAGAGACGTCCCATGCTCTCCACTGAGCCCTGCTCTCTGATGGGTAAGAAGTGAGACGACTTGGTGAGTCGGTCAACAATCACCCTAATGGAGTCGTGTACTCTGGAAGTGCGTGGTATTCCAGTCATGAAGTCCATATATATCTTGTCGCACTTCCACTCCGGGACCTCCAAGGGCTGTACCAAGCCAGCTGGTACCTGATGCTCTGCCTTCACCTGCTAGCAGGTGAGGCATCGAGAAACGAACTCTGCCACAACCTTCTTCATGATCGGCCACCATTGTTGTCTTCTGAGGTCCTGGTACATCTTCACCACTCCAGGATGTACCACCAAGGGAGACGTTTGAAACTCTCTCATCACCTCCTTCGGTAAAGAAACTGGTACCAAGGTACATCCTCTGAAAAGGAAGTCGTGCTCTGCTCCAAAGGAGAAACCATCAGGTGCCTGTCCTGAGGATATCTGTGCATGCTGCATATCATAGTCAGAGTCCCCACGCTGTGCCTCTCTGACCCGCTACAGTAGTGGAGGAGTTACTATGAGTGACTGAAGGAAGGCTGCTCCATCTCTATCCACAATGGATATCTGAAAAGAAGCTAGCTGCTCTGTCGCCTCCTCATGTAGCTGAATTCCTGTCCTCCTGCTGAGAGCATCGGCTACTACGTTCCCCTTTCCAAGAGTATAGAATATCTCAAAGTCATAGTCTTGGAGGAACTCGAGCCATCGCCACTATCTCAGGTTCATGTCCTTCTAAGAGAAGATGTACCTGAGACTCTGATGGTCAGAATAGACTGTAAAGCGCTCTCCCATCAGATAGTGTCGCCATGTCTTCAGAGCGAAGACCACTACTGCTAACTATAGTTCATGGGTAGCGTAATGCTGCTCATGCGACCTCAAATTACATGATCCATATGAGATCACTACCCACTTCCACATTAGGACACATCCGAGTTCGGTCCCTGATGCATCGCAGTAGATTATGTACACTACCCCCTCCTCCGGCAACCTCATGATATGTGTGCTGGTCAATCTCTGCCTCAGCTCTTGGAAGCTCTGCTGACATCTGTCTGACCACACAAAGGGTATCCCCATTTTCGTCAAAGCTGAGAGTGGTTCCGCAACACTGGAGAAGTATGGAACAAATCTCTAATAGTATCCAGCTAGTCCCAAGAAACTCTGCACCTCCATCACGCTCCTGTGTGGATCCCAATCTAGCACTGCCTCGATCTTCGCGGGATCCACCGTAACTCCCTCCTCAGAGATGACATGCCCCAATAAGTGGACCTCACGTATCCAGAACTGACACTTCATGAGCATACCATAAAGCTGGTGCTCTCGGAGTGTGTCCAGCACAACCCGCAAGTGGTAGGCGTGTTCCTCCTCAGTCGTCGAGTAAATCAAAATGTAATCGATGAAGACCACGAAAAATCAATCGAGGTATAGCTGAAAAATCCTTTTCATGAGACCCATGAACACTGCTAGATCATTGGTTACGCCAAATGACATAACCAAGAACTCATAGTGGCCATACAGACACTTGATGGTCGTCTTCTGCACGTCCTCGTCCCGAAATCTGAGCTAATGATATCCTAACCTGAGGTCTATCTTTGAGAACCACCGTGCTCTCTTGATCTGATAAAAGAGGTAATCAATCCTCGGTAGTGTATACTTGTTTCTCCCTGTCACCTGGTTTACGTGACGATAGTCAACACAAAGTCGCACGCTCCTGTCTGCCTTCATGGCGAACAATATTGGGGAAGCCCAAGGTGAAACACTGGGTCGGTTGAATCCCTTGACCTGCAAGTCCTCCAAATGCACCCGTATCTCTCGAAGCTCGGTGGGAGCCATCCGATATGTTGGGGGTGGATATCGGGGTTGTCCCGGGGTACAGGTCAATATAAAAGTCTACATCTCTGCGAGGAGATAGTCCTGGAACGTCGTCGGGAAAGACGTCTGCATACTGATCCACCACTGCAGGAAAACAAGGACTCTCCATGTCAACTGCTCCTAGGATGAGGTTACCCAAATGATTAGAGATGGTTTGTCCTCTCCTCTGCGAGAGTCCATCATGTTTTGTGAAGGCTCCCTTCTCACCGGTGAGGGTGAACCTCCTCCCGTCAGTGCGCACACACCGCACCTTACGCCTAAAACAGTCTATCGGAGCATGGACTGTGGATCACCAATCAATGCCCAAGATGACGTCGTAAGGCCTCGATGTCGCTTCAAGAAGATCCCATCCGAATATCTCACCTCCTAGAGTAAGCTAACACTACCAGCACCAGTACGTAATCGTCGAGTCTACTCCCGTAGGAGTCTCTAGCCGTAAGAATCGAGCCAACAGCTCTGTTGGAATCTCTGAGCTCTAAACAAGGGCAGCAGCTATGAAAGAATGACTCAATATTGAGTCTATAAGAACTAAAGCAAGTGTGGAATAGACAAAGATAATACCTCGAATCGTCTTGGGTGTGCCGTGGTTGTAGGCCTCCGCTACCTGGAGTTGTGCTTGTCTCTGCCCGCCAGCTCCCGGTGGTCGGGGTGGACCTCCTGGTGGTGGTGGTGGTAGAGCCTCAATGCATCGCCCACCACCTGCTGCTCAGCCAGCTCCTCTCCCTCGTCCGCCTGCTTCCTGCGGACCACCACAGTCAACCCTCTGCCTCTGTCTGGGTGGCCCCTCAACCGTCTGATGCTCCTCGGCATGGTGGGTCAGGCAGTCATGATCCATGTGGCCCTTCCCGCCACCAGCATATCACTGCCTGCCTCTCGAAAGACTGGCTCTGCGATGGGTGCCCCACACTGCTGAGCTAGTGTCATGAGGTTGTTTTCCTAAGGGTATGGTCTGCCTGGACCCATGAGTCATCCGTCGACTGCCTGCTGTAGAAGACTCCGCTACCTGCCGCCCTACGGTAGGTATCGCTGCTGATGTGGACTCAGCAAGAAAGCTCTCGATCAAAAGGGCTCGATCTAGTACTCCTGCATCGGTCAAAATGCTGAGGGAGATCAGAGATTCCCTAATATCATGCCTCAACCACTGCTCAAAGGTCCAGGCCCAGAAGAATGGGTCCCGTACCATGCTTGTTGAGTAGCGCGAGTGATCGGTAAATCTCGCCGAGTACTGGGCAACCGATAAGCTGCCCTTCCGCAGCTGTAAAAGATCCTGGATACGCACCACACGGAGGGTGGCTGGGATGAACTCCAAGCGAAAGAGGCTCTCAAAGTATGACCAAATAAGAGATGCCTCATCGTGCACCTGGAGCATCAAGCTCCACTATATGCCTGCTGTCGCGGGCAGCAGGCTCGTTGTGAGGATCACCTTGAGGTCTGATGGTGTCCTCACTAACCTGAAAACCCGTACAACTGCCTCCAACCAGTCCTCGGCTGCATGGGGGTCCGTCTCCCCATGGAACCTCGGTGTTCGCTGGAGATGAAACTCATGGAGGGCACTAAGGCGACGTGAATCGTCAGCAGCTGGGGCTGGAAGCATCAGTGGCTCGGCGGGTAGAGGTACCGCCGGTGCCTCTACTATAAAAGGGCCCTGTACCGAGGCCTCGTTGCTCGGTGGGATTTCGTCACGCACAACTCTCGGAACCCTAGCTGGCTGCCATCGTGGGGCTATCCTGAAAAGGAAACAGGTGCGCCACGGTCAAAAAGTATATCCAGTGATATGACATAAAGTAATAACAAAGAAAACTTGAAACACACATGCAATCAATGATTTCGTGCATTATGTCAGATATCAGAAGTCAGGGTCCTGGTGTACGGATACGTCGGCCGCCACCTCAACACTGGCCTCCCTGGACTGATAACCACACCCAATACTCTTAAAACTATTTCATCACATAGAAAAAGATCAGAGTGCTGAGTTCTGCGGTAGAACTGAACTCCTCTGATACCAATTTGTCACGACCCATCCTCGGGTCCCGTGTCGTGACTACCACAAGCCCACCTTCCATAGGCCAGGGGCTGGGGACTAGCACCAAGGCGTAAATCCCGGTAAAAAGGGAAGGCATTGCCTTTGTAAAGTGAAAAAACACCATAGAGCAAGAATGTAGTAGTAGTAAACACTATATAAAAAATAAGTACAATTGTAAGTGCGGAAAAGGAAGTGGGCCAGAATACAAACCCAAACTGAAAGTAAAGTACAACTCGAAAGGGAAAACAAAAATTGTAAGAAAAGCTGCAACGTCGATCCATCCACTGGAAATTCCACCTGAAAGGTGGGTACAGATAGCCTCCTTACCTCCTCGGGTCCAGCTATCTGCTCTGAGTACGTCTCGCCCAGTGGTCCACCTCTAGGTACTGTTCTGCTCCGCAATCCTCAACCGCGATCAGCACTGTCCATCATCTGCAACCAACACAACGTAGTGCGGGCATAGCCCGTGCATGGGTGAGTATAAGTTTCTCTGTAGGGACCCCGAGACCCCCGAAGGTCTCCCAGAATCCACAAAGGATAATCCAAAAAGGAAACATACAATCACGAAGTAACATCCGACACTACTTAGGTATATGCCCATACATATACCTAAGTCACCAATTCCAGTTCGCTCTAACTTCCGAGCCCAAGCACAACCCAGTCCACACAGGAAAGCAAACTGTAATCCATACAAGATAGTACAACACAATCCACAAAGGAAAGAAAAACAGGATTCAGATCACACATGTATACTTCTTCATATGACGATATAGATGATCAGATATATCCACTGATTCATCTATGCCGTCGGACCCACAAAGGATCGATAGGTACTAACCCCCGCAATGAACCACAAAGGATCTGACCCACACATGATCGATAGGTAACAAACCCCTGCAATGACCCACACATGATCGATAGGTAACTAACTCCCACAATGACCCACACATGATCGATAGGTAACTAACCCCCACAATGACCAACACAGGATCGGACCCACACATGATCTGTAGGCATTGGCCCACACAGGACCGCTGAGCATTGACACACACAGGATCGGACCCACACAAGATCTATAGAACTGATCCACGTAGGATCGCTGAGTGCTGTAGTCGTCGCCGTCGAATCCACTGAGGAACTCTGTATAGTCATCGTCGTCATTATAGTCACAGCCATCTCTATGGTTCCCGCACACAACAAGCTCGTTTGGGAGGGTCCGCTCCATGAGCCGAGAGGCTGATACATCAACTGACATGTAGTCAGAGTTGATGTATCCAAATGTTCCGTACCATCAACATGAAATCAACGCCATAGATGGCACGTCAATTGGAGGCCCGGTCTGAGAGTTATTGGCTTTATCATCCCAGGGGCCCGATTGGGTTTTAATTCAAAACCAACCCGACCGTACTCCAGCTGTGTCCAAACATCGGGCAGAGTAAGACAAAATATCCTTCGCACATAGAGGAATCCATCAAAGTCCACGGAACGTTAATCAGACGTCCGGAGCTCATGTTATGGGTGAAATACCGAAAATGGTTTGGTAATGGGGGTTCGGGCCCGGTCCGACCCGGCCCCATAACCCCAGGGTCGGCCCGGCCCGGCCTAGGCGTGGCCTGGTCTGGCGGACCGGCAAGGCAGCAGGCACGGCGCGCTGAGTGCACGGGGCGCACTGGGTGCCGCCGCCCCCTACCACCGGCACCGCCGTGCCGGCGAGGCGCGCAGGCGGGCTGCTCCGCGGAACACCGGACGAGTTCCGATGGTCGGAATTGCATGTCGTCTTTGCCAATGGCCCTCCCGGGGCCCATCCTTCATTGCAAGGAACTCACATCGCCCATGCGGCTCGTTTTGTCATCGTCCGTCGTTCCGCACACCAAGAACGAAAAGGGCAGTGGGTTCGGACTTGTTCATTGGTCCGCACCCACCACGTTAGCGGTTTTAAAGTCTCACAACAATCATTTAAACAAACAGCAGATATAATCACATAGATTTAAAAGAACAAAAACCTCTATCATAACGTTGTCTTCAAACATGAGTTCGTTACAGAATTAACCGTCTTGGAATAAGAGGATCGTCCCGTCGCGGAAGGGGGTGTGGTTATCGTTACAGTACACGCCGTTACGTAATCAACCTCCGGGGATTTAAATCACACAGATTTAATTCTACCATTTAAACCCATGTTGAGGATATAACTCACAAATAATTAATAGAACCTCAACCCCCTACCTCAATCGGTTGTTGATTGAATATTTTCGTGGGGAAGGAACGTCGCAGAAGAAACATCGCAGAAGGAGGATCGTCGGCGTCATGTCATTGATCTCTGAGGGTTCGGCGTTTTTCGTCTCCCTTTGCCAGAGGCCGGCGTTCTTCATCGGTGAGGATGCTTTCTTCGCATTATTCTCATTCTTCAGCGAAGGAGGACGAAGATCTCTAATCATTAGAGTCTCTCCGAATCCTCTCAACAAGCCCCCCCTCAATAAGACAAGTGTTGGTCTTATTTTATTCCCATGCCAACAATTTGAAAATCAATGATAAGTAACAAACAATTAATTCGAAAAATTAATTGTAAAAATTTATGTGCCCAATTTAATGGGGTGTTTCTTAACCAGAAAAAACCCACGGTTGAATTTCATTAAAGACGGGTTTTGCAGGTACGTTACTTAGGAGAGAAGAAATAGTGTGTTTCGTGAGGGCCCACCACACAAAAATCCTACCAAGTGGGTAGGATATCGTGGGTCCCACCTTATCCTCTTAACTTAGCTTAAGTGGATTTAATTGAAATAAAACAAAATTTTCGCACCCCTTTTTATTTTATTTCATAACATAACACCAAAAATTAAAAACTACACCCGATCAAACACAACTCTGAAAAAGGCGTTTCTTAGAAAATACCGACGCTCTGATTCCATCGGTGCCCTCGGAATTTGATTCCGAGCACCGGTTCAAAAGTTAGAAAAACCCGCTCATTCGTTCAATGAACGTACTCGAGCTAAACATTGGAAAATGATTCCAGGAACATCGGGCCTCGGAATCAGGTGCTGTCAGAAACTGCGTTCTTGTAAAATTTCCAAGAAAATTAAAAAAAAATTCTTGAATTTTACGGGTCTTTACATAAAAACTCTATTAATTATGTAAAATTCTATATTCACAGCTTCTTCCCAAAAACAAACAAGTAACTAAAACTAATAGGGCATGGTCCATGAAATCTCTTAAATGGTTATATTCCTCCTTTCCACTGAACAATTATATTATGGGGCCTATCGGATTAAAATTTCATATTATATGTATTTGGTGTTAATTATTATTCAATATATTAATTTTCAAAATAATATCCATGATCTCTTCATAATGACTTAATTATAAATCCAGTAATATTTTTTATAGTTATATTATTCCTATTTAAATAATAAAAAAATCAATTTTCTATACGATAATGAATATTCATGCATCTTTAGAATATTTATTACCATGAACATAAAAATAGTGCTTCACATTTAAGATAAAAACTATTGAAAGTCCAAACAAGTCCTTGTGGCACAACAATATGGGTTGAGAGGTTGAATCATCATTCATTGATTTGAATGTGATTTTTCCATGTTTCAATTTTTGGGATGGTTGCAAAAATTATCATTTGGGAATTCGTGTTTCAGAAGATCATTGGTGAACCATATCCATGTTAATTTTCAATGTGTATGAATATTTAAATGACCTAGTTTCACAATCCGGATACCTTACTATTAATGAATTTATCATAGAAAATATTTATTTTGAGAAAATAAGGAATTTAAATTAAAATAATATACATTATTATTTATCATTGAAGGGAAAACCACATTTTCATAATTAAATAATTACAGGCATTATTTTCATACTTAACATGAAAACTATCATCACAAAATTTTGAGATTAAATGAATATTACACATTAATATATATAATAATAGATCATTAGAAATAGAAATAATATTATAGATTAAAAAATCACTAGGACCAATTATCTCCCCCTTTTTATTATCACCGAAATTGACATGTCCACCATCAACATTGATTAGGTTATTAAAAAATTATAAACCCTAGTCATGTATATTGAATATCTATTTATTAGATACTATATGTTCTTAATATATATTTTAACATGGTATCCTATAAAAAATTACACCAAAAATGATCTTGGTACCAAAAGTTTCATGTGTCTAGAAATTATAGTATTTAATGGTTTTGAAATCTATAATTTCATAAGTTGATTTTGAATATACAATTTTAGACCTATAGAAATAAAAAATATCAGGTTATAATTAATAAAAATAGGTTATTGATTTTTCATAATTATGACTAAGAATAAAATTATTTTCAGTTCACATGTTATTAAAATGTGTATAATATATTTTAGTGGTATTTTTAGGATCTTTTTGTTTTCTATGAATCTAGGTAATTGTATTTCTTAGATTTTTTAATCTTCTAAAATATTTCCATCGATTTTAATGACATAATTCTATGTTGTTATTATATATTACATGTTTACTATTTTAAACCTTTTAAACATTGTTATTATTTTACCAAAATAATCATTAAAATTATGATGATTCATTAATATATTATATTCATATATGGGTTTTGAAAATTACCTTAAAAAAATTATAGCATTGAATCTATTATTCATTTTACATGTTTTCATCCATATTTTTATTTTCAGATTAATTTAAACCATAAAATGGAGAAACACGAAAACATTAGATACCCCAACACTATTTTGAAAGAAACAAATTATGGCTTTATCATGCTTATCCTTCTTGGATGAGTCTGAATTAGTCGAACTATCATCCAATTCACTCTTAGTTTCTTTCAATTAATTATTCTATGATATACCCTTATAAATATGTTTATCATTAAATCATACATCAGGACATGCATCTTTGAAATGGGTTTTACATTTATATTGATAACATAATATTTCATTTGTTGAATTATCATTTTTACCGTGTTATTTATAACAACCTATAATGTTATAAATTCTTTTATAACTGGGGTTCATGAATAATTTTTTCATTTATTGATATTTTTACAATTTTTGTCCATGTGGTCCATTTCTTCATGATTGTGATCATGTGACCCTTTATCACATGAGTTTTCTGCTTTAATATTTTACTTTTTTTTGAAGTAATACTTTTTGATGATATAGATTTATTATTTGGTTCATCCTATACATCAATGTTTAACTGGTGTTCCTAATATTACACTATAATAATTTCATATCAGTTACATAAAATGAAATTTACGTACATCCCATGACTCTCATATTAACATTGTGTTTACTCTTCATCTTTTTGGTAAATACCGTAATATTCACATCACCTAAACTAATTATAGAGTTGGTAATCCAAATTAATTCATTGTTTTCATGATATCATAAAAAATAAGATAGATCATAAATATGGTCATTATATATCCCATTAAAAGTATCATGGTAAATATAATACGTATTTTTGTACATTTCATTTACATTTTATATTCACTCTAGAGAAAAATATGAATTAATCAAAATTTTATACATAGTTGTACATTCATAAATTAAATTAAATTTCTCATATACAAAAACACAATATTAGGAATTCATTAATTTAAAATTATTATTATATTCTTATATTTAGAATAACTCAATTAATCTATATATGTTTTTGGTAATATGTATTATACATTAATGAAAGCTGATATTTCAAATGCCATGCTATGAATATTCAGCTTTATAATAATCTCCCATTGAGCATCATATGCCTTATTAAGTAACTTATTCTTATTTTTATTTGATATTACATTATGATAATTATAATAAATAATTATATTTATAAACAAGTGAAATTTCATATATTTAAAATAGACAAAATCATAGCTGAAACAGTATTTAAAATCATCTGATACCAATGGTTGGGGAGAGTGTGTAACTAATGAGGGGGGGGGGGTGAATTGAATTTACAATAACAAATTCAATAAAAATTTACAAATAAAATCCATTGCGATCATTAAAACTATTAGAAAATAAAAATAGTTGACATATATATCTTTTAATTTTCAAATTGTTCCTCATAACCATTATTGTGGCTCAATTATGATGACATATAAATACATTAACTATTGATACTAAATTACTTAATATAATACATTATATATAAAAGGTAAATTTTACGTATTAATGAAATTTTTTTATTTTGAACTAAACAAAAAATATAGTTTAACATTGAAATATTGACCAAAATTAAAACTATTATTGCCATATAAAAAAGGTGTTCATTCATAATTGGTGAATTAATTTCCTCCACTAAGAAATAAATTGATATAGGGAATATTGTTTTAACAATAATCAGATCCCAAATCTATATTTTGTTTAAAAAAACCAATCCAAAAAAATTCCGTGGATAAAAGACTATTACACTACAATACATGAAAATAATCCTAACAAAATCCATGATATACCCCATAAAAATTTATTTATCATAATACAAGTAAAAGAATGTTTGAGATAATATCATGTATTGTCCAATTTAAGAACATGAGATAGTGTGCATGAATAAACAGAGAACAATATTAAACTACTCCAAAGTAAATAATTGAATGTGATGAAAAAGATATTGATGAATATAATTTATGAATAATATACATTATGGATTCTTTGAATATTTTAAGCCCTTGATTTATTATTTGAATAATATAATCGAAAATGTTATTTTTAAATCCTAGGAAATATGAGTGTCATAGAAGGTGTTTTCATTAAAATTAATATGTTATTCTATATGTATACTGGAAAATATTATTAGTGAATCATCATTTTGAGGATAAGATAGTAAATAAAATTAAATATATATTATTCAATAATATTTAGTAGATAAAAATATTATTCATTTAATTTTTTTTATAGTTAAATTTTTTTTCAAACTATCCTTTGGGGATGTGACTTTATCAACGTCTACGATATACATAGTAGCCTTTCATTACAAGTATCATAATATTTATTTATTGAGTATAATTTTCATGGTTTATTTATATGATGAGGAGGTAGGAACATTTATTCATGCGGTTAGCTCTCTATCACTTGAGATAATCTATTAAATTATGAATTAACAATATTAGAATCATAATATTAGTATAAAACATTATGAGAATTTACAAAACACTATCACAATATGGTTAAAACAAGTTGAAATAATGTGAATCCTTCTTATGGTAAGGTGAGTCCTTATATTGAGATGATTCAATCATGGGGTAAGTTGAATCCTTCATATGGGAAATTGATTCTTTCTTATAGTAAGGTGATTCATTCCAATGATAATTTGAATACATCTTATTTTAAGGTGATTCCTTCTT
Organism: Viscum album; assembly: GCA_963277665.1. Taxonomy (NCBI): domain Eukaryota; kingdom Viridiplantae; phylum Streptophyta; class Magnoliopsida; order Santalales; family Viscaceae; genus Viscum; species Viscum album. Next base: position 492,817,426 of record OY728122.1, read on the forward strand.
GTGGTAAGTTGATTCACACATGCAATATGGTGATTCATTAGATATATTTTGTTGATCTTTCTTATTGTATTGTGAAAACTAATTTGTAGAAAATTGATACATTCAAATGAACTTCATACGGTAATGTGTAACAATAATCTCTATATATAGACAATTTTTCATCTACTTCATATAATCAAGATTATTACAGAACAAATAAGTATTATTAATAATAAAATGAACATGATTTGGGATCATTAAAATAAATAGGATCTAGACTAGGATAACAAATTTTATATATTTATATTAAAATTTTATAGTAACTATATTATAGTTTTTTATTCATATTCATATCACTATATTGGATATATAGGTTATAATAGAGTTTTCAAATAGTAATATTTATCATATATTGTCTCTTATCAAAACTATGTTTTTTATTTAGTGAAATATATAGAGTAAATTATATTTATTTGAAATAATAATAATCAAATATTGAGGTATTATAGGTATCCCCTTATTAGTTGGGACATATATTGAAAAAAAGGATACTTTTCCACAATATTTTGGGTACCATAGTAGCTTGATCAAAGTGATATAAAAAAATTATATTCTCTTTTTAAATCTATATTTATTGAGATTTATCTTGACAAGTGTGTGCTAGGAGTACTATATAACAATTTGGGTAGCCTAGTGATATGGATTTTTTGAATTACCCAATTCCATTTTATATTAACGTTATAAAATGGGTATTTTTAGTTTTAGTAAATTATTCATCCAAATAGTTATCTATTCAACATGTTTGTGTTTTCAATATTTTAACACATAATTTTCAATATTCCCTTTTTGGATGATGTGAGAATCCTTATATGTTATATTCAGCCAACATGTGGTATGTGACGACCATGAATATTATATGATATGGTATATACTATCCATGAATCCAATTTCATGGAAATATAGTTCTACCATTATATTCATGTTTTAAACATGGAGGGTTGTATTTCTCCATGTGGTTGGTCGAGGGGTGTTATAATATGGGAGGAGTGTGATGTGTCTAGAGATTTTGTGACATTGATGTATGTGGTTTCTCATGAGATGTTTTCATGTATTTTGGACATGATTCCCCAAAATATGTTTTGATGTGTGAGGAATTTATTTCCTTGAAATATGATTCCATGTTGGAATGACATGATAAGTCTTGGAAATTCTAATTAACATTCGACCTTATTCTTACCAACATGATTTCCATTTTGGTTTAATTTTTTTCCTCTAATGTAATTTCAATATTGGGGAGACATATTTTCTCAAGAGATATTATTTTCTGAGTTATATTTCATTATTCTATTATGGATTTCATTATGATTTCATGTGATGACTAATGTGATTTTTTAATCTAAGTTTTATAGGATTCCTCCACAGATTGTTTTTATATGGGTTTGATGGGTTTCCTATGATGAGGATTGGGTATTCTTATTAGGATGCACATCCCCTTGAGTTGTTATATGCTCTATGGTTTTAGTGTACTACCACCAAATTATTTAATTTATTTTTTCTATATGATGAATTCATTTTTTGGTATCCCTATGACCAATCATAAATTGGCACAAGCTGAATTAGGCTTGATTCTACCATCACGTCATATTCTCAAGTATCCAGCGGTGTGAAAAGTGTACTCATGGGGTTATTTTTATAATATTATATTTCATTCACTACATGGATTCTCATATATTGTTTTTTCCAATAAAGAAATTGTTTTTTGGATTATATATTTTTAATTACATATACTAAATTTGTAATGAACTATATATGTAGATTTTATATTTTCCATTCTTTTTATAATTATGGACTTAGTATCGGTGGAGGATTTATTTGGATATAAGTTTATTTGAATATATATCTTTGTTGAGGATAAGGAATACATTTTTTTGTCCTTGAATTTTACATTCACTTTATGATTAATCATTTCGGACAATCCATTTAGTGACCCGGATGAGATGTAGAACTCTATGAGATACATGTATATTTTTCTATATCTTAGAAATGATATTTGTTTTTGTTTTACAATTTAATTTTATTTATTTGTTATATATTTATGTTATTTTTAAATTATTCCATTGTGTTATATTAGTTCATAGTTTCTACCCCTATAGGTAAAAACCATTATCTAGTTTTGGACAGACTATGATGTGTGGAGATTCTCAGTTAAGATCATATGGGGTTATCATCATAGATTGGGGGACGAAAATTAATTTTTGAATGTTAGACATCATAATTTCTGTAGTCTAAAACTTATTTGAATGAAATACTACATCCCATAACTGAAATAAAAATATAATTGTAGGATTATATAAATATGAAGGAGTGTATTTATTATTTTATATAAACCCTAAATTTATTACACCATAAAATGATTAAATTAATTTTCTATGACATTATATAATATATATTTAGAATAAATTTTTATAAAAACATTATTTAAATAATTTTTTTAAGGAAATTACATTGTGAACTAGTTCTTTTTCTAAAAACTATTTTCCTTTTCCTCTAAAAATTATTGATCTAATTAAGAATATGAATAAATATCTAATGAAAATAAATAACATAAAACATAATATAATATATCATGATAAGTGAATTAAATTATAATGATGTGATCAAAAAAATAAAAACATCAAATAGTGTATGTAATATAATGAACGAAAAACTCAATATAAATATAGTACAATATAGAAATGAACCTAAAACTTATCGATACAATTTATTACCTCACTAATAGAAACCCATATTTTTTTAATGTGAACCATCTACTAGAATCCATAACATATCTCCATCTCCTCCCCATATATAATTACCAAAGCTAGAGAAAAACTGTTATAATGGGACCCTATCTATGGTGAAATCAAATCCAGTGCAATATTCTTCCTGAAATTCCATAATAGCAAAAAATTATTCAAAATTAACAAAAACTATTAGAAAAACCCATTTATTAGTTTTATATCATATATGTCCAAACCACTACTTCTAAAACTGTTATCAAATTTATACATTATAAAATTACATTAGATTTTATCACATAATATATAATTATATAAAACATGGAAAACAAAAATTTTATTTAAAATTATATAAAACCATTAATACAATTTATATAAATTCCCCAGTAAGTAAATAAACAGTAGAAATTGAATATAATAAAAAAATATCATATGGATTTTATCAAATACAAATTTAATATGAAACATATTCTCAAAAAAAAATTTCATGACAGATATTGAATTTTTATATATGAGAATTATCCATTATGAAGACCTCTATTATAAAATAATAAATTTACCCATTAAATTGACCAAAAATTTATCAAACTCATTTTCCATATACAAATCCATGATAATAAATATATATATATATATATAAATTGACAAACAATATTTTTGATTAAAATATATTTTGACAACATCTCATGGGAAACATTTAGTGGACCATTATAAATAAATAATATAGTATTTTTATTAGTTATAAAGCTTCTGGGAAATATAATCAATCAAGATAATAATAGATAAATGAACTTATATAGATTAAACTATCCTAGTGTTAAAAAACAATGACACCTTCACCTAGTGGAGATGAAACTGGATTATGAATGATGTATGTACTCCAACGATAGTAAAGTTCCAATTAGATTTGGGGGTATTTTATTTCATGTGGAAACCAAAATTTATATATCCATATATTATTTGGAAAAATAAGATTATTAAGGGAAAGAATAGAGTAATAAAAAGATATGGGGGTCAATAGAAAACAAACATTGATATTTCATTAATTTAATAGGATGTGGGAAGGCAAGATAATAGATTAACTAAATGAATCTTCTCTACCTCATTCAGGTACTATGCCAGGTAAAATTGGTGGAAATGAGGGAATTCTTTAATTTAATAAAAATAGTAATAACAGAAAAACATAAATTAAAAAATCATTATAATTAGTAGTGAAATAAATTTTAGATTGAATCAATATTAATAGTAAAAATAATAAATCATTGGAAATATATCCCTAATGTATTATCAGTATCCACTAAACATATATACATAACAAAAAATAATAAATAATTGAAACTATGTTATATGTCATTTAAATGTATATTTAATTAAATAAAAACAATAATACCAAAAAAATGCATAATTTGTAAACCCAAAACATATAAAAAAATATTATTATTTGAATATAAATATTGATTACAAATAATACAATGATGATAAGATAATAAAAAATTATAATTTTAATTTATTTGGGTATGGTGTTCCAGACAATGCATAGTACTAATTAATCACTAACTGTGTCAAATTTATAATAATGAATAGTTATTATACACAAAGTCCTAGATCATTATTATAAAAAATTTAATTTAAAATTTTAATATATTTACATTTTCATTATGTCCACTTAAATAAATGTTCTAAAATAACTCTTACAAAAAAATGATAATTAATTGTTTTGGTATTTACCTCTACAAACCTCCCACAACACCATGTTGTTTTATGCCTTGTAGTAGTTTCATCAATAAATTTCGAGATATTATAAAGATCGCATGCCTTTACATGGTCCTGGCCTAACTCATATATTTAATTCTCTCAATCTATCATAAAATTTGGATCATGTGAACTTAAATCACCAGATTTTACCACATTGAAACCCACACACCCCAATATAGACTAGGTTATGTTTCCCACCAACTAGTATATTATCATTAATTTTATTTTAAGGATATTAATATAATTTGAACAATGTTTTTCCAAATCTCCACAAATCATTGATGTATGTCACCACTTGTTATTTTATCCATGGATAGTGGTTCAAAATTCATTACATATTACTTTTTAGTTTTTTAATGGAAAAAATCATTTGATTACATATAAAAAACAATAAATAAAAAACAATTATATTATATGGTATTCAAATTTGTATATTTTTTAATAAAATACACAGATAATAATGAATGTAATTCAATTTTTAAATGTAATCTATCCTATAAATTCTACACATTCATCATAAAAATAATATATAAAAAATTAAAAGGACAGTTTTACCCCTGGTTATCCACTTCATGAATGACTATACAAATTATGGGAAAGGATCTTCTCTTCCTCACATTTTTCCAAAACCATTCATTATTTTGAAAGAGAGAGATATGTAAAAATTGTCCACATATAATTGTTTCAGTTATCAAACCACAACATCAGAAACAAAATCTACAAACCATAAATATATTCTTTAATCCATCAAATAAAACATTTGTCATATTAAATGGAAAATTCCCCAAATGATTCATAGCTTTAAAATCCTTATAATCTCCATAAAAATGATTATTATTTAATTATATGTTATATATATTTAGTATTTTATTAATTTTCATCACATAATATTCAGTTGATCATTATATCTAGATGTAGGAACATATCAAAAACCCATGTATTATTTCCTAACATGTCATTTTTCCCCAGCAAAAAATGAATCATCTTTTAATATTTAGTGGCTATTCCAAGAATTTACCATGATTATATTCTGTTGGATTGAATATGTAGATATATATATGTCTATTAGATGGAACAATACAAGAGGGAGGGTGAATTTTAGGTTTAAAAACCTATGAGTTTTAGCAACTAAGAGATTAGTTTAAATGATCTTAAACTAATACAAAAAAAATACCCACAATTGTATTGAATGTAACAAGGTATGATGTATTGTAATACTAATGTAATGTAATAAAATTGTATTCAAGATGAACACAATAATCAGAGTAATACAAAGATGAATGATTCTACCTTAATGCGTATAGAATCAATCAATACAATATGTAATAGAATGATTGCAATTGAAACAATTACAATTGAATATGTAAAGAAGAAAGGAAATAATACAAATTTCTTTCTAATATAAGTAACAGCAGAAATGTAAAAGTATTACAATTCTTTTAACCCAAAGAGAAGGGTTATCCTTTCACCTAGGATAAAAGGTCTGTCTCACCAACACCTTGGTGAGCCCTCGATACGATGATCGGCACGTCTGTCTGCCTATCCCCGGTAGCCCTCGATACGATGATCGGTACGTCTGTCTGCCTATCCCCGATAGCCCTCGATACGATGATCGGTACGTCTGTCTGTCTATCCCCGACAGCCCTCGATATGATGATCGGTACGTCTGTCTGCCTATCCCCGGGAGCCCTCGATACGATGATCGGTACGTCTGTCTGCCTATCCCCGGCAGCCCTCGATACGATGATCGAACGTACAAGGCAGATGAGAGAAGTCACAGTGTCTCTCTCTAGAATCTTGGAAGTTCACAGAGTCTCTCCATTCATTCACTTCGTTCATCGTTGTTCTCTCAGCTTCAAATGACCTCCTATTTATAGGCCTCGGGTTCCAACGGTCATATTGTCTCCAACGGTCATATTCAAACAGAAAGCACGACATCGTTTTTATTAGTTTGTAACTGACTCAACGACATCATTTTGTTATGACAAGAGATATATAGAAAAGTAAAACATGAGTATGATTCATATGCAATGAGTGTTTTTGACTAAGTACCAAAACAAAAATGTAATAAATATTTGAGTAACAGAATCAATACAATTTTCATATTTAGTATGATCAGCATTGTACGATTGGCTTGGTAAGAATGATCAGAATTGTATGATACTATATGGTCATTACGATCAGTATTATATGATACGATATGGTCAGTACGATCAGCATGATCAGTACGATCATCATGATCAGTTCGATTAGTATCGTACGATACGATATGGATAGTATGATCACCGTTGTACGATACGATAATCAAATTGAAGACAATTGTAAATTCCATAATATGATAAAATGCATTTGTGATTTACAAAACATGATATAGAAGTCAAAAGAAGACTTTTGACTCAACAGTCTCCCCCTTTTTGGAAAGCACAACACACAAAGTAAAAGTAACAAGAAACACTTAACTCCCCCCGAGTTGTTGGAAACTCTTCTGAATAAGAAATTGAATACAACTAACTCCCCCTTAGGTATGGACTTTCCTAAGGATTGTATTCGTAGATTTTACTTAAGAGTGTTGTAAAGCATTCTCCCCCTTTATAAAACATTCTCCCATTTGTAAACATTCTCCCCCTTTGTGATTTACAAAAAGAAAGGAGTAATCTTGAATTGTCTGAGGAAGTTAGAAAATAAACACAAGACAATGGATAAAAGAAAAGGATCATAAAAGTCATTTCAAAAAAAAGATAAGTCCCAAAGAACACAAAAAAAAATAATCATTTGTTTTCTCTTTCCTTCTCCTTCTTTATAATCTCATGAAGAACAGATTTCATCTTTTTGATCTCCTTCTTGTCTTCATAAATAGATTCAGCCTGAGTTATGCGAAGCTCTTGTTGGTCTGCAAAAATCTGATCTTGATTTCTGATAGTCTCCTCCTGGACTCTGATTACTTCTTCAAGGGTATCAATTCTATTTTGAAAATTCTTGTTATCTTTGGATAACACAGAATTTTGATTCTTCAGCAAGACCATTTCATCTTTGAAAGATGAAACCTTCGAGAATTCCGATTGAAAAACATTCATTCTCTCTTGAAAATGTTTTACTGAAGGAACATCAGCTCTTTGAGAAGAAAAAAGATTCAACCTTTCAACCGATTCTCTGTCAAGCTTGTTGAAAGAAATTGCAAGATCATTTGATAAACTTCTTATATCTTCAATTTCTATCTCATGATCATTGATTGAGCTCTCTGTTTTGTATGACCACTTGGTCATCTTATTTCATGCCTTCTTATGAGCAACCGAACTTTCTGAAAGAACATTCAAATCGGCTTCTACTAACAAAACATTCTTCCTCAATTCTTTTACAGAGCAAAACTTCTTCTTTTGATTGTCAGAAATAAAATCAATCTTCCCTTCCAGCCTCGGGAAATAAGGAATAGTCTTCTCAACCCTTCTTAAAACATGAACATTGTAATCACTCTTCTTGAGAGAGATTGTATGCTCTGAATCAGTATCTTCATCGTACGATGCTAGTTCATACGATCTGCTTGAGTAAACAACTGGCTGTTTTCCTTTTCCTTTTTCTTTTGGCTTTCTTTCTTCTTCCACTTTGTCACTAATGACAACAACCTTATCAGAGTGAGAGGATTGAGCACCTTTCATTTCTTGAGATGACATTCTGTCTGAAGATCGAGCTTGATCAGCATGAGGAGTTTGTTGAACACCTTCACTCAGCTTTTTAACCGATTCCTCTCTACTCTTCTTTGAACTTTTAAGAAATTATAGAAGAAAATATCCTTCTTCTTCCACTTCTTCTATCTCTTCCATCACTTGTTTTTGTTTTCCTTCCTCAGGGAGACTCTGTACGATGGGTTCTTGGTGCAATTCTTCTGTTAGATCGGCACTAGCATCCTCAACCGCTTTCAAGACATTAGAGACATCAAAGTCCTGAGCCTTTCTTTTTAAAAGAACCTTCTTTTTCTTTTCAGCCTGAAGGGTTTCTTCTACCCTTACTCTTTCTGCAAAGGCCTCAGAAGGGTCAAGACCAAACATTAGATCACCTTACTTTCTCTTTTCCTTATCCTTTCTCCATTTTGCTACAACCTCCTTACTGTACCTCGGTTTCTTCTTGGGCTTTGAACTGGTTTGCGGATCAGATTTTTGAGTGACTCCAGTAGATTGAATGTCTTTGGCTGGCGTAGGTGCCGATTGATTCTGTGCCAATTCAGCTTCTATATCTCTGACAAAAAGTTTTGAATTGTGATCAAAACAAACATTCAACTTATTCATCGTACATTTGCTAATCCAAGAGGGCTTCAAATCTATGGGGTTTCCTTTCAAAGAAATGTTACAAAACTTCATACTCTCAAGAATGAACTTTTTAAGGATAGCTGGATACATAATCATCTGGGACTTAATCCCTCCTGTCTTGACATTCTTAATGGTTTCAAAAACATACCCCATGAGATTTACTTTTCTCATATTCACAAGATAGTCAAACATGAAAATATCAGAAACATTCAGAGTTTCTCTATCCCCTTTCCTTGGGATAAGAAAACCATGCATCCATAAAGTGACAAAACGATTGTCCGGTGAAAGATGAGACACTTTCTATTTTCCTCATTAATAAAAAACAAAATCTTTTCAGCACTTTCTCTATTAAACTTACCAACTTCCTCTGGTAGTTTGTGCGATGGACAGAAAGAATCCCCTTCTACAGAAACATTCAGAAAATGTGCCGCTTGTTTCACAGACATAGAAAATTTTCTATCGTACACAGCAAAGTTTGTAGTCATGTCTTTGTCAAACGATACGGTTTTATAAAACTGAAAAACTTCATAAAAAAGAACCAGATCTTGAGAATCAGGATTTTCAACAAACATATGTTCCCACCCTTGAAACAAAATGATCCTCCTGATTGTGGAATCGTACGTATCGAAAAAATCTCGAGATACTAACCTTTCTCTGTTAATGTCTTTCTTTGAAAAAGTCTTTGAAGACATTTCGGTGGGAGTGTTAGCAGAGGATTGAGACATAATGGTTCTGCCGATGAGAAGATCGTACAACGATTTATAGCTGGTGGAGCAGAGATTCGCCTCATTTCCTGAAAAAAAACAATGTGGGTTTGGGGAGGGGAGGGGGTATTTATAGGCGATAAAGGGGTGACCGTTGGACTTCTACGGTCGAAAAAGAGTAACCGTTGATCTTCTACGGTCAAGATTAGAGAAAACCAGATTAATGGTTTGGATTAAAACAATGAAGAAGAAAAAATGAAAAAAAATACATGTCAGAGAATGTAAGGTAATTGTTGGTTTTGATAGAAATCAAAAGAAAATACAATCGTAAGGAAACAAAATAAAACATCATCATGCTAATGGAAAACAAAGTCATTACTATGAACTGACCGTACTATGGAAAACAATCTTGTTACCATAAACTGACAGTACGATGGAAAACAATCTTGATACCATCATCGGTCGATACAATACTATTGATTGATTGATACGATGGAAAAGAAATTCAATACCATCATCGGTCGATACAATACTATTGCTTGATTGATACGATGGAAAAGAAATTCAATACCATCATCGGTCGATACCATACTATTGATTGATTGATATGATGGAAAAGAAATTCAATACCATCATCGGTCGATACAATACTATTGATTGATTGATACGATGGAAAATAAATTCAATACCATCATCGGTCGATACAATACTATTGATTGATTGATACTATGGAAAAGAAATTCAATACCATCATCGGTCGATACAATACTATTGATTGATTGATACGATGGAAAAGAAATTCAATACCATCATCGGTCGACACAATAATATTGATTGATTGATACGATGGAAAAGAAATTCAATACCATCATCCGTCGATAGAATAGAAAAGTGAAATTGTTAATATGATAAACAGAAGACTAAAAATTGTCAATACGATAAACAGAAAACTAAAAATTGTCAATACGATAAACAGAAAACTAAAAATTGTCAATACGATAAACAGAAAACTAAAAATTGCCAATATGATAAACAGAAATAAAGTTATAAACATAGAAGGAAATTTTCTCCCCCTTTCTACAAGGAGTTTGTTACTATTAAGAGAGATGTAAAACAGGAAGTAGATATGAATGATTATTTTAATGTAATCATTCCTAGATTCTGTTTTATATATTCAAATCTATCGGAAGGTAATGGTTTTGTAAAAATTTCAGCAAGTTGTTCTTGCGTTCCGATAAATTGTAAAATAATATCTCCTTTTTGTGTGTGATCCCTAAGAAAGTGATGCCTTACATCTATGTGTTTTGCACGTGAATGATGTGTTGGGTTCTTACTAAGAGCTATGACACTTGTATTATCACAATGAATTTGAGTTTTGGAGAAACTCAATCCATAGTCAGTGAGTGTGTGATGCATCTACAATACTTGAGCACAACAACTTTCAGCTGCTACATATTCAGCTTTAGCTGTGGATAGTGCTACTGAGTGTTGTTTCTTGTAGGACCAAGAAACCAAAGACTCTCCTAAGAAATGACTTGTTCCAGATGTACTTTTTCTATCCATTCTACTACCACCAAAGTCAGCATCTGAAAAACTTATAAAAAAAATTGTTTCCCGAAGAGTAGAAAAGACCTAAATCCATAGTGTCTTTTAAATACCAAAATATTCTCTTTACGGCTTTTAAATGAGACTCTTTTGGATTAGATTGATATCTTGCATATAAGCATACAAAAAACATCAAGTCGGGTCGACCAGCTGTCGAGTATAGAAAACTTCCTATCATACCTCTAAAGATTGTTTGATCCACTGGTTTCCCAGTTTCATCAAGATCAAGAGTATTTGAGGTACCAATTGGAGTACTAATACTTTTAGTTTTGTCAAATCCATACTTTTTGAGTAAATCTTTTATATACTTATGTTGAGGTATATAAGTTCCTTCTGGTTTTTGATAAATTTGAAAACCTAGAAAGAATGTTAACTCACCCATCATACTCATTTCAAACTCAGATTTCATTATGTTTTCAAAAGAATCAGTTAAAGATTTCTGAGTTGATCCAAATATGATGTCATCAACATAGATTTGAACAATGAAAACATTTTTGTTTTCCATTTTGATAAAAAGAGTTGGATCTGCTGTACCTTTTGTATAGGTGTTTTGTAAAAGAAATCCTGTAAGTCTATCATACCATGCTCTAGGGGCTTGTTTAAGACCATATAGAGCCTTGGTAAGTTTAAAAACATGATCAGGATGTTTTGGATCTTGAAAACCAGGAGGTTGTTCGACAAAAACTTCTTCTTGAACAAAACCATTTAGAAAAGCACATTTGACATCCATTTGAAATAGTTTGAAATTGAAATATGCTGCAAAGGCTAATAGAATACAAATAGATTCATGTCTAGCTACAGGAGACTATGTTTCTTCATAGTCTATTCCCTCTTGTTGGTTATAGCCTTTAGCAACAAGTCTTGCTTTATTTCTTACAATGATTCCATTTTCATCACATTTGTTTCTGAAAACCCATTTTACACCAATTACAGGTGTTTCACTAGGTCTTTCAACTAAAGTCCAGACTTGATTCCTTATAAATTCATTTAGTTCATCTTGCATTTCTTTGATCCAATCATCACCACCTAAAGCCTCACTTGGACTTTTAGGTTCATATTGGGAAATAAAATCAAGATATTATATTTCATTTCTTAAGGAATTTATGGTCCTTACAGGTTGATTTACATCACCAATGATGTTATCACTGGGATGATTTCTAAGAAACATTTGATTTGGGTTTTGTAAAACCCGTTCATCAACATATGGTAGAATGTCTTCTGTGGTAAATGTTTCAGGAATACTTTCTTGAACATTTTCCTTTTCAGAGTAATCTTCTACTAATGGTTGATAAACATTTTTAGAAAACACATTGAGGATGTAGGATTGGGTTGCTTGAAAACAAAAGGATCAGTTTCATCGAATTTTACATGTACTGGTTCATCAACAGTACATGTGTTTTTATTGAAAACTCTATAAGCCTTAGAGGTTGTAGAATAGCCTAGAAATATTCCTTCATCAGATTTTGGTGCAAATTTGTGTATATTATCTTTTGTATTCAGAATGAACACTTTGCATCCAAAAACATTGAAGTATGAAACATTAGGTTTTCGGCCAGTCCATAACTCATAAGGGGTTTTATTCAGAAATGGTCTAGTTAAAACACGATTTATAGTATAACAGGCAGTACTAACAGCTTCATCCCAAAAGTGATTAGAAATTGAGTATTCACTCAACATGGTTTGAGTCATTTCCTGAAGAATACGATTTCTTCTTTCAACAATACCATTTAGCTGAGGAGTTCTTGGAGCTGAGAAATTGTGAGTAATACCTTTCTTACTACAAAAAGTTTCAAAATCTGAATTTTGAAATTCACCACCATGATCACTATGAATAGTTATCAATGGTAGGTTTTTCTCATTTTTTACTTGGGCTCTAAAAGTTTTGAAATAGGAAAAGGCTTCAGATTTATTTGTGAGAAAGTAGACCCATGTAAATCTAGTAAATTCATCAACTAAAACAAATACATAGTATTTGCCTCCAATGCTTCCAGATTGTGAAGGACCAAAAAGATCCATATGCACTAACTGTAATGCATTAGAAGTTGAAACTTCATTAATTGATTTAAAGCTAGTTTTATGTTGCTTTCCAAATTGACAAGGATCACAGACTTTTGAAGAATCATATCTAAGATCCGGTATCCCTTTTACAAGTACTTTGTTTGAGAGTTTACTTAGGTTTCACATATTACAGTGTCCTAGTCTCCTATGACATAGCCACGATTGGTCTTCTATTTCACTTAATCAAGGTGAGTTTTGGTTCCTAAGGTCTTCTAAGTTAATAGAGTAAACATTCTCTTTCCTATGGGCAGATAGAATGAACTCATCCTTGGAATTGTGAACAAGACACTTATCGTTTCTAAAATTCACAAGGTAACCTTCATCAGATAATTGACTTTTGCTGATGATATTGTTCCTAAGACCTTTAACAAACAAAACTTTTGAGATAAGAACTTTTCCAAGAAAAAAAATATTACCTATACCAACAATCTTTCCTTGAGCATTATCTCTGATGGTAACTTTTCCACCTTTTTTTTGATAATATTTTCAAAGAGATCTTTGTTTCCAGTCATGTGTCGAGAACAACCACTATCAATGTACCAAATGTTCTTATTTATACACTTTTTGTTTTCCTGAAAAAGAAACAATTAGATTTTCGTAATCCAAACTTGTTTGGATCCAGAAGGATTAGATTAAAGAATTTTTGGAATCCACATTTGTTTTGAAAAATGAGATTTATGAAATCCTAAAGATTGAGTTTTGTTAAGAGAACAATCTCTTCTCCAGTGTCCACCACATTGACACTTAGAACAGAAAATGGTTTTTTGAGGAACAAAATAGTTATTGCTGAAAATAGGTTTGGAATAAGTATAACCAAGACCAGTATGATTTCTCAAAGGTCTAATTTGAGAATACATCCTATCAAAGTTTTCCTTTCCATGAGTAAAGTTTGACAAACATTTTTTCAAGGATAAAATCTCTGACTTTAGTATTAAAACCAAATTCTTATTTTACAAAACATTTGAACTTGAACTTGAGTTAGGCTCTAAAATTTATTTCTTTGAAATTAAAGTTTCAAGATCCTTAGAAAGTTTATCCTTTTCAGTTTTAACTTTCTCAAGGGTTTTTAAAATACTTTCAAAATCAGAAGTTTTCACATCAAGATCATTAGAAAGATCTGATACTTCTTTAGTCAAGATTGAAATTCTAGAATTTGCTTTTTAAAATCTCTTTTTGAGTTTAGAATTTTCTTTTTCAAGTAACTTAGAAAATCTAGAGGCCTCTTCAAAAGAAGGGAATGTATCATCTTCTAACGATGATTCATCATTTGAAGATTCATAATATCTATTATTAGTATAATTTGCAGTCAAAGAGACATTTGTAATAACTTCAGCATTATGTACCTTAGCCATGAGACAATGATCTTCAATTGGTAATCTGGCTAAGATTCTGATATTCCTTTGTCCTGATGTATCATATTCTGAAGAATCATCTGAGGAATCACTACCACTTGTACTCCACGTATCATTTGCTATCAAGACTTTCTTTGTCTTATGAAACCTTTTCTTGTTTCTTTCAGAGTGTTTCTCCTTTCTATCTTTCCTCTTCAGTAAAGGACAATCAGGCCTTATATGTCCTGCTTTCTTACATTCATAACAAGTTACCTCTGAATCTTTCTTATCCCTTCTATCTTTATTTTTGAATCTATATTGAAAGTCTTTCTTTCCCACAATCTTGTTCATCCTTCGAGCAAGATTAGCTAACTCATTATCCGAAATATTACAATCACTTGAATCAGATATGACAACTTTCTTGGATTTCGACCTTGTAAGCCTTTCAGGTGTTTTAGCTTTAGATGCAAAGGCTACACTTCTATTCCCATTCTTCTTCTTGTTGAAATCAGAATCTCTCTTCATTATTGTCTCATGTTATAGAAGAGTTCCAAATAGTTCATCAAGAGTAATCTGGGAAACTTTTCTATTTTCATCAATAGCTGTTCTTTTTTACTCCCATTCATTTGGCATTATATCTATAATCTTATCAACAAGAGCTTCATCATCAAGACCTTTTTCTCCCATAGATTGTAAGCTGTTGACAATTGTCATAAACCTTTGTTTTACTTTACATACAGGCTCTCCATAAGGAAAAAAAAATCCATGATACTCTGCTCGAAGCATTTTTCTCCTTGTTTCTATAACCTTGGATCTACCAAAATGAGTAACTTCTAATTTCTTCCAAATACAGTTGGCTGCTTCACATGAAGATATCTGGCTATATATATTCCTGGTCATAGAGCATAATAAAGTATTGTGTACCTTGTAATTTAGTTGATATTCTTGCTTCTCTTGGTTATTGAAAGAACTGACTTCTTTGTCAGGAATTTTGTAACCTCCAGTAAGCATAATAAAGTTGTCTACACCAATATTGATAACGAAAGTCTTCATATGATCTCTCCAATACTCATAATCATTCCCATCAAAGATTGGTGGTCTTGAAGGATTCATATTTTCTATTGACCCAATGTTCATTCCTGCCATATAATACAACAAAAACTTTTCCACTCCACACGTTAGTGTAGTAAGTATTCAAGATAATAATATGAAAGAAATAAAGTAAGTAATACAAATCAGTGGAAAACCTCCTCTGATACCAATTTTTGGATCGAATATGTAGATATATATGTCTATTAGATGGAACAATACAAGAGTGGGGTGAATTGTAGGTTTAAAAACCTATGAGTTTTAACAACTAAGAGATTAGTTTAAATGATCTTAAACTAATACAAAATAAAATACCCACAATTGTATTGAATGTAAAACATTATGATGTATTTTAATACTAATGTAATGTAAAACAATTGTATTCAAGATGAACACAATAATCATAGTAATACAAAGATGAATGATTCTAACTTAAAGTGTATATAATCAATCAATACAATATGTAATAGAATGATTGCAATTGAAACAATTACAATTGAATATGTAAAGAAGAAAGGAAACAATACAAATTCCTTTCTAATACAAGTAACAACGGAAATGTAAAAGTATTACAATTCTTTTAACCCAAAGTGAAGGGTTATCCTTTCACCTAGGATAAAAGGTCTGTCTCACCAACACCTTGGTGAGCCCTCGATACGATGATCAGCACGTCTGTCTGCCTATCCCCGGCAGCCCTTGATACGATGATCGGTACGTCTGTCTGCCTATCCCCGGCAGCCCTCGATACGATGATCGGTACGTCTGTCTGCCTATCCCCGGCAGCCCTCGATACGATGATTGGTACGTCTGTCTGCCTATCCCCGGCAACCCTCGATACGATGATCGGTACGTCTATCTGCCTATCCCCGGCAGCCCTCGATACGATGATCGGATGCACAAGGTAGATGAGAGATGTCACAGTGTCTCTCTCTAGAATCTTGGTAGTTCACAGAGTCTCTTCATTCATTCACTTCGTTCATCGTTGTTCTCTCAGCTTCAAATTACCTCCTATTTATAGGCCTCGGGTTCCAACGGTCATATTGTCTCCAACGGTCATATTGAAACAAAAAGCACGACATCGTTTTGATTAGTTTGTAACTAACTCAACGACATCATTCTGTTAGGACAAGAGATATATAGAAAAGTAGAAAATGAGTATGATTCATATGCAATGAGTGTTTTTGACTATGTACCAAAACAAAAATGTAATAAAAATTTGATTAACAGAATCAATACAATTTTCATATTTAGTACGATCAACATTGTACGATTGGCATGGTAAGAATGATCAGAATTGTACGATACGATATGGTCAGTATGATAAGTATTATATGATACGATATGGTCAGTACGATCAGCATGCTCAGTACGATCGTCATGATCAGTACGATCAGTTCGATTAGTATCGTACGATACGATATGGATAGTATGATCACCATTGTACGATACGATAAACAAAATAGAAGACAATTGTAAATTCCATAATATGATAGAATTCATTTGTGATTTCCAAAACATGATATAGAAGTGAAAAGAAGACTTTTGACTCAAGATATTCATAATACCATTCAATATTCCTTTAGTATATAATTGATAAAACCTACTAGAACCACTAAGGATAAAAAAATAGAAAATTAGCCCCTTATATAAAACAACAACAAATATCATATGAATCCATATCCAAAAACCATTTTGGATACCATCAAATTTTTTTAGATAATCTTTCATTAAATTTTTTTATATATATTAAAATATGTATCAATACATAAAAATAGATCTAAATATTATGTCTAATATCCTCCAAAACCATTTATGGATAAAACTATATTGTTTTGATAAATTGTAACAAGACATAATCCATACTCATGGAACCAAAAACCATGACCACATAAAGATTATTATGGTAAAAATTATTATGAATTATCTAATCCATAAATATAATATAATATTATCTACTTTCAAATAATAAATTAAACATATTTTGAAAAATGATCCTGTCAATTATCATTTAATAAATTTTTTCGATATAATAATTTGTATAATGTCTATAATTTATAAGTAGATATAATCATTTAATCAATTAAATTCATATCAAAAGTAATTTTAGGTCATGATTTAGGTCAATAACATTTCGAAAAATCATACATTATCAAATATTCCATTATTTTCTAAGAATATGGATGAACACAACACATTTCACTAAACTATATAGATGTGAATTACAAATTACCCTCACCAATATAAATAATCACATTACAAAAAGGTTATTTATATTGGTAAAAAACCTAATTAGTTTATCATAATTGTGGATGGAAATGATATATTTTTTATTTCCCAACTGAAATCAATATCTATAACATACTGATTGATCAATTGATAATCCTATCATCACAGTTGGAATAATAACTGTGTTTTACCCTGGGACACCTAAATAGGGGAGTGGTAAATCAGGGTGTTATCTTTTCATTGATTTTTTATTGGAAGTCATTAATATTTACTGATAATACTATGAAAACACCATACACACATTTTCAAACATTTAAATATATCACAACAAATTCAAATGGTTCATGTTAAGGGATATTTCATGTATTATATGTAGATAATATTTTGATCACACCAAAATCAACAAATATAAATATATTTTAATCATTTTAAAAGTAGATCCCAATCACTCTATGTAAGGATCACTAACTTTAAAATATTACAGTGGTAGTCCATTACCTCCCACAAATCAATTCATTCAACTCCCTCTTCACAAATTCATTGGACGGATTGTTCAATTATTTAACAAGATGGTTAATTCAATATCTATGTACATATTGAAGATATTTTTCATCATTATGGTTTGAATATTATTCATTTTTGAAATATGCAGACTTATTCCAATTATAAATTACCCAATGAATGTAATTTTTATAAAACATAACTTATTCCGTATCATTGTAATTTTTTTGAAACCGGAGAATTTCATTAATCTCCCCTTACTAAAATAATTGGAATCCTCTGAGTTTTAAACCATATTTTGTGCTAAAACGTGATAAGGTATATTTATAATTTCACACAATAAATATTTTCATGTTCGAGTTATCTAATTATAAAAAAATCCTCTAAAGAATCTAATTTTCAACAGGATAATAATAAATTTTTAGTAAAATATCATCCACTAATTAAACACTATAACACACATAAAACTTCTAACAATTTGGTAAATCTTTTTGGTGAAAAAAAATTTCTACAATGGGTTCATGAAACTCATAATTCAAAATACACCATAAATTTCAAATAAGAACCTAAAAATAATAAAATTTATTCCATTAATTAATATACTTTAAAGATATCTAGAACAATAATTTTTGGAGAATCATCCATTACTATAGATAAAATTATATAAATGCTTCGAATTTTATGTTAATTAAATTTTTTATAATGAGGGATAATATTCCATTTACTAAAGTATATCATGCTTCCATATTCTAGAAAAAAATAACCCAGGATTTTAAGCTACTTAAGATACATACTATGGGTTGATTAGAAAAAAACATACCATTAATTTTGATTACACAAAAACATATATTCTAATAACCACTCTACTAGTTATTTTTGAAATATATTGGGAAATTCATTAAACACAAAATTAAAAAACAAATTTTTAAAATTGAAATTAATAATTTATTAAATAATAATATATTAGAAATTATCATCGTGGAAAAAATATCAAGTTATAATTTCATTCCCTGATATATTACTCAATGATGAAGCACCCCATTGATCTGTAAAAAACTAGAGTAATTTAAATCTCTATATTCCATTAATCATCAATTTAATTTATCAGAAAATTATCCCCTATTGGAAATAATCCAAACAACAATAATTTTACCCATAATACTCAACACAGATCAAGGATCATTTCTACCCCTGGATACTATTCCATTTTCTAAAAAGTATGTCATAGTTAAAAAATGGAAGGGCTAATTTATAATCCCCCTTAAGCTAGGGTATTTGTCTGAACACAAATTTTCAACCAATGATTCTAAATTGATGGTGTAGAAAATTGATTAGTCATCATTTTTTCGGTAAGGAAATTAGTTCCAATATAATCAATTTTAATAACCCATTAATAAATATTTTATTAGATAATGTGATAGCTAAAATCAAAATGTTTTCTACGAGAGTATTGAACCATATTTTTTATGAAGATGATCATAATATAGGTATAATAAAATATTAATATCGCTAATTTCACAACATAACTAATAACATCCATCTATTACCCCTACTATAAATTTTGAATTCATTCCATGATCAAAATAATATACTCTACTTTAGTCATTCTTATGGAATATATTCACTAATTCTTACTGATCTAGCCCATACATTTATTTCAATTAAAAAATAAAAACCACATTTTTTGATTATTTTCAAATATATCACCATCAAAATATAAATGAAATCATACATTCAAATCATGATCCACTAATTATTCAAATGAAAAAATAAATACTGTTAACAAATCTAACATACCTCATGATTTTTTTGGCCGATTTGAAATGAAATTCCTTCAGATTAATATTAAATAGGGACTCAAAAAATGTTTGAAAGTTGATATCTAGATAGTTTCCGATGAAATAATATTTTTTTATAATTATAATATAAAAGGGATCATTATCATATTTACCATCCCCATGATTCTCTTGTTTTTTATCAATTGAAATTTCATTCAATATTGTTTTAGAATCAACTATATTGATCTTATTTAGTAGATATCTATAATACGCCACATGGGTTATTAATGTGTAGTCATTAATTTAGATAAAATGATTCTCCAAAATAATTGTGAATAAACCAATCATGGAAATTTTGCAATTATCATTCAAATTATTAGAAAATTATTTCATTTTTGATGCCTTCTTCTGAAAAATATGATTTATTCCAAAACAAAATGAACCAAAATATTTTCATCATCAGATTTTTTCACATTGATATTATGTACAATACCACCAATTTTAGAATTCATCTTATTCATATAAGTATCCAATAAATCATTCTATGTTCTTCTTGTTTCATTTAGAATATATATATCATTCCTCCTTCAATGTACAATTTTTATAATTCCTAATACGAAATCCCACTAGCATTTTAATGGGAACATCGTGTCCAAGAATTATCATAAATATATTTTTATGAAATATTCATGAATTTTTTTTACTATATTTAAATTTTTACTTCCAAAAGATCATTGGGACATTATCAGAACTGATGAAGAAAAATTTTCATCAGGATCATCACCTTGAATCTATGTATATCATTTATAATCCATGTTTTCCTTGTTTATGTTCACCTTTTTTCAGTCATTGATTTTTTAAATATTAAATTTGTTAAAATATTTTAGTGATATTATATCCTCATAAAAATATCCCATGTCATATATTTTTCAATACAATCTAATTTCTCATATATATCATTAACCCATGATTTATATTTTATTTCCACTTCTAAATAAGATTTTGCAACCATTGATAGGAAAGAAGAATGATCTATATTACTTATTCTCCTAATCTATATTAGTATTAAAAAATCATTTATTATAAACCCTAGATATTTTTTTATTTTTTTTAAAATAAATATAATCATTTTTATATTTATCATTACCTCACACACTTAGTTAAGAGTTCGTTACATAAAATATTTGGTTTAACAGAAACATGAAATATCATTAATGTTTAATTATTAAATACGATACTTATCAAATGGAATTTATAATGGTGGGTACAAATAAGATGATTTATTTTTGGAAAATATATGTTTTAGTTATTTATATTAAATGAATTATTTTGTGAACAATTAATTGTACAGTAATATAAAGAACTATTAGGAAATAAAGGAAATAATTTTCTATAAATCTATTTTTAAACACCAAAAATAAATTTTACATTAAAAACTAAATAAATACAGTTTAGTAAATTATTTTAATTAAATTATTATATAATATATTCCATAATATTTTTAACATTAATTTTATGTGTTTCCGAGACATGATATGAAGATAAATCTATTTTTTATTTTAAAAAAAATTCTTTTAATAAATAGATTTTTCACCTTTTACATAGTTATTTAAAATTAATTTTTTCCCATTTTTAAAAATATATTTGAATATTGAAGACTCATTTTTAAAATATAAGTACAAAAATTATATTGGGGTGATTTTTTATAATTTATCTTAAAAAAATTCAGTAAATTGACAAAATACTTTCCTTTTTTCGAATGGCCTATTCATTTACAACATCTAATGATATGAAATTTTTTTTAATATTCATTTAAATATAAAATTATTTAAATTATATAAATTTTAATCCAATTTCAATCATTGGAACAAATTTTTATTTCATATTTATATTACAAAACTGAATCATTTGACTCATTTAACTTTGTAATCCACATTTTTTATAATGATTGTATGGTTAATTTTAAATTAAATATTTCAAATTATGTGATTGGAATTCATAAAAAATGATACTATAATTTTCGTTGTAATAATATATATTACATAATATGTTCAACTTAAATTTTTATCATTAATTATTGTAAAACATTAAAAATTAGTTACGTGGTTATATTTAAAATGGAAATATTGGGGGGTAAACAAAAAATATAAGGGGTAAAATGTATTTTTAAATATAAAAAATCATTTTTATTTCCATATTTTTTAATTCATAATTTCTAATTATTTATAATGTACATTTCTACCCTATTTACAGTTGAATTACATTGGGAAAATATTATATTTTTTGAAATTTTCAATTTACCCCTCCACTCACTAATAAAAGTACACCACCTCTATCCTCATATTAACCCATAAAAACCCATTATCTCATCAATGAACAAGAAAAACTAATTTTTAAACAAATATAAAATAAAAAATTGTAATTTTATAGATAAAAATTACAATCTAGGGATGATTTCAGATATATATAAAGTGGTTGTCTGAGGTATAGGTGAATTTGTTTTACTGGGAGTTACTATTTTACTTATTCATCTTTCTCATTTAAATATTACTAAAAAAATATGATTAAATTAAACCATTACATACCATATAATTATAAGTTATTATATTAATTTTATATCCCATATCAATCTCCACTTCCATTAAGCTAGATAATAATCATCATTTGTGTGTGTGGTGGACTACCACCGAATGAACAAATGTTATTTCCTTTACATTACCGCACCTTAGTGATGGATATAATATTTTATTTACTTTATTTGTATGATATTTATGATATTATTATAAATTATTAATTATAATACAGTAAATACCTATATACCTACCTACCCTTTTGAAACTAATGACATCCCTAGTGTATACGGTATACTACCTCCTCACTAACTAATGTGATATGATTTACATATTTTTATTAATTGGATGGTAATAATGATATATTAAATGAATATATAACATATTTTTAACATAATTATACTTAATTTATATTAATATTACATATACCTTCTTACTTTCAATTTCATGTGGATTCAATGATATTGTTCATTTGTTTGATGGACTACGACTTCATGAAGAGATGTGATTCGTTTTTCACTAATGATTTCAATGGAATGTAATATCGGTCAATTTATTTATTATAAATGAAATATTATAATTTAAAATATCTCTAAATATATAATATAATATTTACGTTTATTTCAATTCATTTTTTGTGAAGATGGAAGCATTGATCATGAATTCGTATGACCTACCCTCACCATGAACATTATACTTAATTTCCAATCTCTAATTCTTGGAGATTACACTAAATAGATTTATAATTAATATATAAGATATTAATATAGTGGATTAATTTCATAACAAAATTTATTTGTGATCAATGAAAGTAGATAAAAAATAAAAAATAAAAATATACATGTAAAATATA
This sequence comes from Viscum album, assembly GCA_963277665.1. Classification (NCBI taxonomy): domain Eukaryota; kingdom Viridiplantae; phylum Streptophyta; class Magnoliopsida; order Santalales; family Viscaceae; genus Viscum; species Viscum album. The sequence continues at coordinate 492,840,953 of OY728122.1, forward strand.
TTAGTTATTACCAAAAACGTAATTTTGACATTGAATTGATTATAGAAAGCTAATTAAAAGTTATAAGTAGATCATATACGGTTCAGTAGATATGATTATTATCTTTTAATAGATTTATTTTAAACATATATTTTTTATTAATTATTTATTAAATGTGTACAAAGTATGTTGATACAGATGTTAAGGGATTTCCATCTCACTTTTTACATCATAGATACAGATGTCGTATTAACCACCTATTTATTTAATATGGTCTATATAATACAAATGAGTGTATTTTATTTATATTTTCCATAAAATTGTAGGTAATTACATATCAATATTATTATATCTATTTCATGGGGCTTATGATTCAATGTTACTAATGTAGAAATTATTTTATTATACAATCTCATATGATATCCATATTACTTATGTTTATGACCATGATGATGGATTCTTATGATCCTTCTAATATGAACACATAAATATTATTGTTCTATTTTAAATTCATTATAATTAATTTTATATTCATTTTTCCCTATTTGTGTACCCTTCATTCCAATGGTATGTTCTTAAATAAAATCAGAAATATTTTTCACAAATGTTGAAATTACCTTTCCTTCTATATTAATGTTAAAAAAATTTCTGATGCTTTTCTATCATTCCATTGGGATTTATGGATGTAAATTATTTCCCATGATTATTTTTTACAATAAATCATTAAATTTTTCTTCATTTAATTTTAAAATGATGTCTCATTTTTCAATTTCAAAATATGAGAAAGGAAACATTTTTTCAAGTTGTATTCCTTTAATCATTTCATACCCCCAATTTTTTTTATTCTCCACTTACATGTTTCACATGATATATTCAATGAAAATGATTTTTTGAATGTTTTATGATTTTTAAAAGTATGTTTTAAAATTTTGTGGTATAGTTTCAAAAATACTTTTTTAAAATTATTTTTGAATATTCCATTGTTGGTTTATTTTTAATTTTCAACACAAAAAATTATAATTTCAATAAAAAATATTTTTTTAAAATAGAATGGAAATTTAAATTGAAAAGTGGTCAATGTATTTTTTTCAAAATCATTATCCATATAAGTTGAAATATATTGATATTTTAAAATCATTACTGGTGAAATAAATCAAATATTCCGTATTTATTATTTCTCTTGAAATTTTTTCATAATTATGAACATATTTTTATAAAACCTATTTATTTCCTTGGGCTATACTATATTAAACTTTTTATGCAACAAGACTCTACTTAATAGTTAGTGAGATGATATATTTTTATAATCTAAAGGAAAATTGATGTACCGATTATATGATGGGTGGGAAATATATCTATGTTTAAAACATTCAGTGAATATTGAAAACTCAGGAGTAAATATGATATGTGTGAACCTGATTAGATGTTCAAAATGTTACAAATGAAAACAATTACATGTCCAAAATATTATGTGTGACCATAATTAAATATTTAGAGTTCCATACATGGATCATTATTTCATATCTATAAGGTTATGAATTGACATGTTTCCTTGTCCATATGTGTGTTTGAGTGCCCAATTTAATGTCCTTAATATAATGAGTTAACATATTTCCATCTATAAATTTTCACAATGTTAATAGATCATGTGAATGAAAAAAATCAATGTGTTATTCTAATATTATGTTTACATTGATAATGTTAATTTATTATATTATGATTCATGTACTTTGAATTTCTAATCATAAATCAATGATAAATCATTTTGATATTTTATATGCAATATAGGATTTTCATATGATATTATTATGTTATAATTCTATTATTATAATATTTTTATGTATTTTCCATGTTTACCCATGCTGAGCATCTACGATCAGCCAATTTTATGTTCCCTTTCCTAGGTTATTAAAAAATGTTATATATTGGTATGAATCAAAGATGAAAAAAGGGGAAGATCGTTTTGGGAGATAATGAAGATCATTCATTAAATAATAATATTGTGTTTGTATTATTAAAAGGATAAAAAAATATATAGTCATCATTAGTGTTATTATATAATCTAATTAATATTCCTCAATAAATATATGATATATATTTATGATATGTTTTGGTATCAATAGTCAGTATCTGATCAACGGTTTACCTATCCATTAGAAATAGGGATGGGAAAAAATTAGTGTGATCCATAAGGATATTAATATATATATTACTAGGTATAATTTTTTGGATAATTTTACGTATGAGTGTACTTATAGGAAAATGTACTAAAATTTTGATAAAAGATAGAGTGAGTGGTATCCAATACATTAAAGACCTGTCATGATTAAGCTACTCTATGTCAATCTATATCTGGGGAACATGGAACTAATAACATTGAAAAGGGCACATGATGATTGATATGATTGTAACCCAGTTCATGAAAACAGGCCCTGAGGCACACCTAGTTTGATAATACTTGGGTATATTCATTAGAAAATATAAAATTATTTATGATCCAATATGATGGATTTGAATAATGACCATGATTGACCTATGATAAACATATGGTTTTTTTGAATTAACTGATAGTGTCATTATGTTTACATCATATTGATGATTTTTCTTAATGATTTGGTTCACTACTATGATTATTGATTCATGAAAAATTGTTTTTTCATTTTATTCAGTGGTTAGAACCAGATGGATCCATATTATTGTTCACTTCAATAGAAAAATTTTCCACAAGATAAATCAAATGTTCTGGCATATAGAAAGAAAAATTATATTGTTGTGATAATTTTTTTCAATATATGAATCACGATGAACTTAAAAATAATTTAATGTCTCTGAAACATTCTATTGAGTGAATCATAATGTGTGTTTTTCTTCTATAAGTTGATCATCTAATTAACAAGATTCTGAGAATTGAATTAAGACATTTTAAAAGATATATTTATTTGTTCTGTGTTTATAATTAAAAAAATTCATTTTTTTTCCTATAACATGGAAGAAAAATCATATAAATAGTTTAATATTACATCGAATCCCAGGTTGTAAGATGAAATTAAATTCATGGCCTACGATGAGATTAAAATGTTATTTCACAATAATAGGTCATTTTTATTATTCACATAATAATTGAAAATGTATTCCTTAAGAATATATACAATGATGGAGAATTAGTTTTTACCTTTGAAGAAAATTTTCATGGCTTATGTCATAGCATTCTATTACTATCAAACATCATTAATGTATGGTAGATAGATTATATTGTTGTATAAAATCCAGTGTATGAAGAGAATAATCTTTAAGTGACATTGGTATCTATGAATATATTATTAATTGTTCTATCAAGGTGGAATATTTGATTTGATTTAACCACCAATCACATGGTTTTTATATGAAATGAAATACGTAATTCAAGAGAAACTCTAAAAACCCTATAAGAAATAAGATGATATTTCCATTATCCTCTATTTATAAATGGAAACAATAACAAAATTCTCTAAATGGTACAAATAAATTTTTTATGAAAGGAAAGGATGGTTATTATAAAGTTTAATGACAAATTGGTGAGAAGAATTATGATTTTGATGAAAATTAAGATTAACCTATAAAGAATTCACTACCCACACACTAGTACATATTGTGTAATATGTTTGGGAATAATATGAATCATTTCTGAAATCCAAGACACAACGTGAGTTATAGTAAAAAAAACCTGTAAAGACAATGGAAATAGGGAAATATTATTTAATCATAAACATGGATGTAAATCATTATAATTTAGGCACACTTATCCTCCCCTCATTAGTTGTTTATTTAATGTTTTATTTTGTATGGTTAATCCATATTAATATATTATTATTCAATATATATGGAAATTTCATTTGATTTTCACCATAATTATATACATCCATATGGGTGTGGAATAGTGAAATCACAATAAATATTTTTCAGTATAATTATAATCCCAAGAATACATGGGAAATTTTTTATATAATAGAACATCTTAATTAATGAATAAAGGGTGAATTATATTTTGGAAGAATATATCCTTAAAAGTATTATTTAATTTATATTTAGGAATACCATTATTGGTTAATGAGATTAATGTTGATCCTAATTTTAAAATCAATGGATCCACTTTTAAGATTTTAACTAATGCGAGTTTCTAATGAATAAGAATATTTTAGGAGATACTTATTGAAATATAACCCTTTATTAATTAAAATATTTTATTGAATATTTTATTTGAGGATTAATGCCATAATTGGATTTAATGGTATCATAAGATCTTATTTGATATTACCTCTACTGTGGGAGTTATTATAGAAATGAATAGGAATACTGAGATTTATTAATTTGGTCATTATGTTAGGATAATTTTGGATGATGAGTTGAGATATAGATGGATTCATAACATTTTTAGTAGTACATTATAATGATATTACTTTAAAAATAGAAGATTAATGACTTACCTACTTTTGTCCAGAGTGTAAATTTATTTTTCTTATCAAGGATAAATGTAACAATAATGATCTTTTCACTTTTTTTTCATCAAAAGGGAACTATGAATCTTCTTGTAGGAAGAAACTAAATATTTAGAATACAAAAATAAATATGGAATTTCCAAGAGACACATAATACAAAAACAATTGTGATGTGAATGTTATAGATGGTACATCAGTCATGGATAAGGAATCGGCATAGAAAACTCATGGGTCAAGGGGGATGACCCAGATGTCAGTACCTGAAAGATAGAATGACAAAGATAAGGGAGGACATACACCATGAGTGAAATTGGAAATTGATTAGTATTGGTAATAATCTTCTCCTATAGTTGAGTGGAAAAAAAATATGACGAATGATGAGAATCATTCAAGGATTAAATAGTAAATCAATAAATTAAGGAAAACTCAAGGTGTTTATAGATGGTGGGATTATATATGGGATGATTAAACCCCAAAATAATCATATAGTCAGGTGTTGTCTTTGGGTAAAAAGGTTTTTGGGGATGTTGATGACATTAACATGTTCCTCTTAAGAAGTTAGGGCATAAGAAAGATTATACCTATCTGAATCCAACTATAGTATCCAGGTCTCATGGTCCCATAGAATTTGATTCTGAATGGTATGATGATTATGATTATTCATATTATTTTGATTATTATTTTTAATTTTCATTGTTTTCATTAGTCATGAGGGCATTATTACATGTAGGCCTCATATTTCTCCTCTATATACATTTTTTCCATTAAAAAAATTGATTCTCAATAACCTTACTATTATATCTATGAATTATTTTAAACAATTTGGAAATAAGATTAAATTTATCAGTAACCTATATTTATTATCTAATTTTCTATATTTATGTAATTATGTGTAGTACTCGATCAACATATGAAGTCAAAACACTTCATTTCTATCATAAAAAATTTACGTTTAGAAAATATTTCCATAATATTCATTAAATAATTTTAATGGTTTCATGGAGTACCACACTCCGATGTATCTAATCAAAATATGAGGATAACCTCAATATTTTGATGCTTTTTTCAAAATGATATAGTTTAATAGTTAGGTTTATGAACATTATATAATTATCAAATAGTTTTTCATGTAGAGAAAACAATTAAAAACCAAGAGGAAATGCAATGATATATTTATATTGATTTTAATAGTTATATGGATCAACATACTCCCCTAGTTTATTTTTATTATAACAATTACATTCACCCAAGAAAAAATTGGCTCTTTTTAATACCTTCTATTGAATTAGCCATAGAACTACAATGTTAGGGAATAAAGATGGGGAAATAACAATCTTGGGGCATTATGAAGATGATGAAATTGATGAGGATGTGATATCCATTCCAAAAACATCATTCTAGCTCATATATTGAGGACATATAATTCTTTAAATCAGTTATGTGAGGTAGAATTTGAAGATGGTGAGAAGTTATTCCTACAAATATCTACCAGAAATATGATAATTTGTTTTTGAAATAAAAAAGACATAAGACCACGAAACATAATTACTATTGAAATGTATGACTTTATAGGGAAATTATCTAATCATTGGGATAAACCACCAAATCTATATTAATTTCACTATGTGTTCCATGTGTCACCCATGAGGATGCATATACTTGAGCCATCACATTATTAGAACACAGAGGTCAAGATATTATAGAATGAAATTTATAATCAAGAATAAGTGTTGGAGATTCTATAAAATATAGATATTTTACTATGAAATAGGACCATACACTAAGTATTTCATTTATTATGAAACAACCATATTGTAGATTTTATATGGGAACCTTTGTATATAACGAGACATAATAATCCACATTTGTACGAACCAAAGTGATGAATTTTGTGGGTGAAATTTATTTGAAAGGTGGTAAAATTTAAAAACCCATTAATTTGTGAACTTTTTCTGATAAGTTTATTAGTTTTTATATTTTTTTATTATACACAATACTGTGAACATATTTCATTGCACAAAATATTAACTTTAAATGAAACATGAAATACTGTTAAAATATTATTATTTAATATGATATATATTTCATAGTAGTAATTACTGTGGATATGAATTATGTTTTTTAAATTATGAAAATTTATGGTTTATATATGTATATAAAAAATTTATTTGGTGACCAGTTTATTAAAAATGAAAATAAAAGACCATTTTAATAGAAACAAAATCTATTTCTGAAAATAAATTTTTTCCCACCCAAGAATACTTTTCCATATTAAATTAAAAAATATTTATTTTTGTCATTGATTTACATTATATTTATTTATAATATACTAATTAAAATTCATAACATTAATATTTTTTAAAAAAAATATATTCGAATAAATGAAATTTATGTTTAAAAATTATATTATTCAAAAAAGTATTTTTTTCAACATTTATATAGAAATTTTAAAATTCATTTATCAAAATTTTATAAAATTTATTTCACAAATTAAAATTCATTATTTTAAATCTAAAAGTCTAAATTATCATATAGTGAAGATTTTAGAACATTATGAACAGAGTGACTTTTCAATGAAAAGTGCAAGTACTGGTATATATTAAGATTTGTATTCTCTATTATAGCCTTAAAATAATGTGAAATGGTTTTAATATAAAAAATATTTCATATTTATATATATATTAATACATATTACCATAATGGAATCAATTCCATATTGAATCTCATTACAAAGATGTTTTAATCTTTTGAAACATTTCTCTTTGGAAAACTGCATTTCCAATAAGCCAGTGAGATTAATTTCAAATTAAAATATTCCAAATTTGTGGATGGAATCAAGAAATAATATATTCAATTTTTTGAATAATCATAATTTATATGATATAATATGTTAATCTAAAATTTTCACCGTATTGAATTTTAAAAATAGTAAATAATAATTAATATGTTTAAGGTTAAAACAATATTATCATGAGTTAATCTAAGAATATATGTTCCTAAAAGTTAAAAAACATTATAAAAAACCAATTTTATGGACTGGTTTATATATTATCACATTATCTATTTGATAATGTCCCATTTTGAAGCCTCATGGGGTTTAAAAAAAGAGTGTAAAATATTTTCATTTGAATAATTACAAGTGTGACACTCACCTTATATATAAAAGGAAACCTTGTAATATATCTTATTAAAACATCCAAAACCCATTTATTTGAAATATACCTTCCAAATTCACTTAAATAAATCCCTTTCCACTTACATGGGGTTTTTTGGGATAAAAAAACCTAGTCACAAAATGATTAAGTTTAACCTAAAGAGATTGTCTGAATATGACATAATGTTTTAAACTGTTCCTTTTTTTTTCTGAATATTTCTATAACTCATATAAATATTCTTCCATTATGAAGATATTTTCTTGAATCCATCAAAAAAAATTACCATATTGAGGGTAGAAATATGGTAAGTACCCATGCCCCACCAATAGTTGGTTCGAAGTTGGAGACATGCCCCCACTATATAATAAACATGCTCATGGGAGGCATTACACTCGAAGAGAGACAAACTGAATGGAGAGGTAATATAGAATCAAAAAAAAATTACCAAACACACACAATCACAAATTTATATTCATAAAGAAATAAAATGTTCAAAATTAAAATTTCATACATTACATTGACAATAAAATGAAAACTGTAGGTACCAAAAGATAAAGGAAAAAATATCCACAAAGCCCAACTACTCTAGAAAAACCACGATATAATAATATCTATTATGATCTCTATCTAGATATAACTAATTTAAAAATTACAGTATATATTTAAGGAGAATGAATTTATACTTTGTTTTATCCCCCTATCAAATTGTGTAAAATGAAAAATAAGTCATGATAAATCATAGAGAATAATAGTCAAAAAAACATGTCAACTGATTATGTATACAATGTTCTCAGCCTCACCAATGAAAACTCTCACCATTTTTGACAGAAAAGAGATAATATAATATTGAAATTAAACATCAAGGGTTCTATCTCCCACATCCCCACTATTTTTCCCTATCTCTCCTACATCGAACATCTTAAGACATCTCTATCTACATGTAAACCGTCAAGAAGACACCTAGGTATGGAATCAAACCACACATAACATTCATCACATCACCACACACATATATTTATATATATATCCCTATATATTGTATATACATTGTTTTGGGGAGCTATAACAACCCACATGAAATATATAAAATATCAGGTATTATACCACAAGCCATTACAATATTTACACAGAGTTAGTAATGTAATCCATCACAATATATACCCAACATGAAACTTGTCAGGATTTTGTGAAATATTTTGTTTCAAATTAGTTTTCCCTTCTTGATATTTTCCATGTCATACAAATATAAAAAAATTATTTTATATTTATGAACAATTATTCGTTGGATTCATATACCACACCATGTTATCATGCATTAAAACCAACGTAAATTTTAATGTTCACTATATTGAAAACTGATTTTGGCATACATTAAACACTAGATTTACTTTCCTTGATGGCTTGCGTAACACGCAAGACCGAGTGTTACTAAACAATAACATATTTTAAAATATATTGTAATTTAATAAAATTAAACATGACCTATCTACTATGTTTACGGTTACAAATATGATTTACAAACTTTTTAAAATAAATGGTTGAATTCGTTACTTACAAATTAATAACAATTGAATATAAGAACAAATTGAATATAATGGAAAATATTATTATCATCATAAGATATTTTACCATAATAAACTAAATTAATTATATTTTTTATTTTTATTAATATAATATATTATCTATATATTCAATAAAATAGTTTTGAAAGTCATCCAATATATTATATATATATATAAGATAATAACCACCCCAATTTTATGATTAAACCATATATTTTGTTATTAAGGTATTATTACCAGCTTTTGCATGGGAATACTTTTTTAATCTATTTTTTTGATCTTTTATAGATGTAAAATATCAAAATAAAATTCATTAATAGAATCTAGGGACAAGAATTACATTAGGGTACATATTAGTTATTTTTATGTGAGGTTTCATTTGTTAATTAATAGTTAAAAATAAAGAAAATTATTTTAAATCTAATTTTTAATGTAATTTAATTTTAATGGTGAATTACATTTTAAATTGGATTAATTGTTTAATTCAATAATATTTATTAAATTAATCTAATTTTGGTCATTTGAACCAATTTTATATTAATAATGTATATAAAAACATAGCTAAACATTGATCATTTTTACTTAAAAACCCCTTAGTGTCGTCTTATCAATGGTATTAGATTCAAATTAATTTCATCCTATTATTTAGATCGAATTTGAAAAAAAATTATTCCAAAGTTGAAATATGAAAAACCTATAATTTCTAATAAGGTGGACATATTTTTTTGATCCAAAATAGTAGTTAATGTAATTAAATTTAATTACATTGATTAAGGATAAATAAAGATTTTAGAAGGACTAAACCATAAATTTAAGACCCAAAAGACATGTAAAATTTTAAAATATCCATTCAATGGACATATTTTGACCCTATACATTCTTTTCCCTAATTTAAAACAATTGATTGTTCCATATGACAGTTGGAAAATGTTTATGGAATTCACTTGTTAAAACACTACAACAGTGTCACTCATCCCCCACTATAAAATGCCTCCTTTCCTCCACTTATTTGAAACTCTCACACCACATAGTGTCGGACATGATATTATATAATATCCTAAAAAATTATATGAATTCATTATTAAATCCTTCATTTTAAAATTTATCCTTCAATGGAATACTTTTGGTGAAAACCAAAAGGAGTAACCCGATTATAAGGTCACGCCCCCTCATGCTCTTAATTTAATTCAATTTCTCCATGAACATAATTATTCTTATTACATGAATGTTTAAAAAAGTATCAAAAATATTATATTATTCTTCTATGATGATATTTTTACCTACACTTACACACACCTTCGTCCATTGGTTTGGGTACATAATGTTTATGTGTTTTCTGTCTCACAAAATTATTATTGTTTGTTTTTCCATTACTACAACTTATGGTGTGAATTATAGTGGATCATATATTTATATATACTATATGTGATATTTAAAATTTTTATATGTTTATTTAATTCTTTGAAAAAACATTTCTTTATACTTTCCATTTTTTGTTAATTTTATAATTTCATTTGAGGATGTTCGGACAACCACCCACTCAAATCGATGTGACACATTCAAACACTACATAAAACGTATTAAGGATGAGTTTAATGAAATTATATGATATATATTATATACTAATTCTACATAAATAATTATATATAAACATATATTTCATTTATTCTCTTTCTTCCAATATGACAATTAAATTAAAATATCGTCCATTCGTACGTATGACCTTTCATCTCCTCAAACTGTGTATTCCATTTATTACATCAAATTTTAATAAATTATTATAATAAGAATATATTGAATATGAATTAAATATATGTCATGTAGTACATTATATAAATCATTATATATTTATCAGGACTATAGATATAACAAATTAAGACACATACAAATAATAAACTGGATATTAACTGAAGTGAAACCATAACATTGAATTATTAGAAATATGGTAATATAAAATAATAGTAAAACCTAATTTGTTATTATATATAAGAATATTATACTATCATATATTTATAAAAATTTTATATTTATCAAACTGGAGGTTTTAATGAGCAGGATGAGAGTCAATACATTAGGAAAGTGAATCTCATCTCACCTTTATTACTGTGAGATACATTCCTTGAAACAAATCAATTTTTTTGTGTGGTATATACACAACCCATTTAAATTTTATATCATGAATATTATTGTTTTCATGAAATTATAGGATTAAAAAAATTTAATTTTATTATGTTTGGATTATGAATCCACGTAACAAAGTGGTAAGTGTCTATTGAATAAATCTCAACATTTATCACGATTGTTTATTATTATACTTCAATTTATGGCATATCATGATCCATATCTCAAAAAAACTCATGAATTATATACTCCATTGAGTTTCCATTATATATTCATGTATTATGAACATTTACCCACTCATTTTAACATATGATAAACTTTATAAAATTTCCAACTTTATTTATACTTTCAATCATTCATCAATGTTCATTAAAAACCATGATTTCTAATAATTCTTTGAAAAAAATTCTTCTATAATATGTTGTTAATAGAAATTTTAACCAATATTTTACCTTCTATGGTCTTAGAAGGATTATTCTAGTCATTTTCCTATCAAGGAACTTTTCAAAAAATTTATGTCAAAAAAAGGAATGTTCAACACATACTGACTTACCCAAATTACAACCATTATTTCTATAAATCTTCCATTGTATATTTAAAATATTATCCTTACAGAAAAGCTTTATCTAATTATTTTGGGCATTTATTTCTAAAAAAATTATCATAAATTAAAATGGTTTTCAATTTTTATTTATTTATTTTCAATGTCTCTTTTAAAATATTTCATTAATATTTTCAATGAAAACGGTTTCCAAGAATAATTTACATTTATGAATGTTTTTATACATTTTAAAAAATATTTTAATGTTTTAAATGAATGAGATTCCAATATGATTTCAGTGCTAAATTAATAAATTTTCATGATTATTTTCAATGAAATGGATTTAAAATTTTTTAATTCATTGAAAAATATTTTTTCTTTGAAGAAATGATATTTTCATCAAGAATTGTTTTTAAGAGGTCATTACAACTTAAATCCCATATATGATAAAAAATGTTGGTGTTTCTCATGAATTTCAATGGAAATTATACAATTCTTCTGTTAATTATCATTCTATTAGTGGTTAATGTTTTGATGGAATGGTGTTTATGAAACACATTTCCCTTTCATGAGTTATATTATTTGGAATTATGCTATATTTCACAGGTTGTGATTATGAGACCTAACTCATTTCCATAGGTAATTATATGATTAAATGCTCATTATGACTACCTCATTTCATGGGATCTTATATGACTATTTTTTAAAATCATGTGGAAATAATATGTGTGATTTTTTATATCATGAGTGGAATCTATACTCTCTCTAATTCGTTGGGTAAAAATGTTGGAATCGTGAGTATATATGATAATCCTGAACCTAATTTCAGGATCCCAATGATTTGAATGAAATAGATTACATATTAAAAATGTTATGCCTCGACCTGTATGCATGTCCACAAGTTTATGTATGAACCTAATTAAATGTTCATAATTTTGTTAGTGAACTTTATTACGGGTTTAAAATGTTTTTCATAGACCTGATTTAATGTATATAAATTTATACATGTTCCTGATTAAATATTCAGAATGCATTCATGAACTTTATTACATGTTAATAAAATTATTCATGGACCTAGCTTCTGGCCAATAAGTTTATGTGTGGACATGATTACATGTTTACATTAGTATGCATGGAACTGGTTGCATGTCCATATGTTAATGCAGGTCCTTGATTTAGTTTCCTTAACTTAATAAATGTACAAGTTTATACTTTTTCATTTTCACATTGTTTTAAACAATTGTTTATACCATAAATTACATGTATTATTATTACGTTATGATTTCATGACTTCTGATCTTAATTCCCTATTGTTTCCTATCTTGTGAACATCCAATAATTTTTATGACCTGTAATATGCATGGTATGTTCTTCAAATGTTATTCTCAAGTTCTATACCCTTTATTTAAGTTTATTCTTGAACATTTTCTTTTTATTTTTCCTTATTTAGAATATGTTATCACCCATTACTTTTTGATTAATTTACCCATGTTATGAATAATGGTTTTGTGTAGAAGTAATAAAGGTGGAAATCATTATAGGGGAAGTTTAAGATATTTCACCAGGATAGATGATTTTGTTTTCAAGTTTCCAATGACACTAAAATACAACAGTCCTCTAGCATGTATTTTTCTAATTTACATAATATTCATCTATAATGATGTAATACCAAGTATGTAATGCTTGGGTTACTATAGTTGGGTTGAAAGAAAAGTTTTAGTAATCCTTGTGAAAGTAGTATTTTAAAACCATAATGAGATCCCAATGGGCATTTCTAATAATATGTTTAGCGATGTCTCAATAGAAAAGTCTAAGTATGATGATAAGTATAAAAAATGTACTAGAATATGGGTGAATTATAGAGGAAATGGCTTTCTAGAAATACATCCCTTTATGGACACTATTAGTGGAAGAGTTTCTGGAACAGATGTACCATGTAGTCAGAACTCAAGCAAGATATGTGTGGCCTAACTCGGGGTAATCTGGTACATAAAAACGAGCCTTTCTACCCACCTGGTTTGACACTCTATAGAGATATGCATTCAGATTCCAAAAGTATTAACGAACCATTATAAGAGATTTAAATAGGATTTGGCTATGAACAAACAACAATAAACCTATGATGTTATATATTATAGATCTAGGACCTATGATTTACAATCCCTATAAGAAATTTCTATCATTATATGGTATCCCAATATAATAAAAGTTACTCACTCTGTGACTTTGTTTTTATGTATATAGAGAGTAATCAAAGGACCATGTTTGAAATTAAATGTTTTAAATGTGGAATGTATGTGAATTGATTTCCTATGTATATATATCATAATGATAATTAAGAATTTGGTGTAATTATTAGTTATTATTCTAAAAATAAAGAGACCAAAAATGTCTTGTTAATGTTATGTGATGGTCATATAGTATTATTTATAGAAAAACGATGAGAAGATTAAGGATGATGAACCAAAATACATGATTCATATTTGATAATATTTTAAATAGATATTAAATAAAAAGTTGTCGAATCCTTAGTAATGGTTTAAGAATAATGTTTTATGAATTAAGTATTTGAGTTTTAGAAACCAGAGACGATTTTATAAGAATAATGGAATATAAAATTATTTTCAGTATAAGTTTGCATTACTGATTAAAATGGACATGTTTAATGGTGATAATGAAATTGAAAAATTATTTCACTAAATCATTATATTTTAATTAAGGGAAGCTAACCTGTAATTAATTTATGAAATTTAGATAATAATTTTTGGATAATGATATGTTCACTATCAATAAGTAAATTGAAATGTAAGGATTAACCTATAAATAATTATTGATAATGTGGTTTATGTCTTCAATGATGAATTTTATATGTTCATGTATTTGTGGAATATATCGAGTAATCATTGGAATAAGGGATCATGCATGTTTTGAATATGTATTTATAGTAATTTTGGTTGTTACCCTATTTCAAGAGAATACATAATTTTGGTATTATCATATTTTGAATGTGACATACATGTGGTAAATTTTTTTCTATGGGGGATCAATGTTAATACAATTTCATGAATTCCCATATAAATATTTCAATTTTTTAAACATTGAAGTTTTATATGGTTGATAATTCATTAAAATTTAATTTTTGGAAGAAGTATGAATGTATTTAGATTTTATTTTGAACCTTGGTTAAAAGGATATTTAGAGATTAATTTTATTTCAAAGATGTCTATATAATTTATTTTGAAAATTATATTAGTGTGGTTTTAAAAAATGGAAATCATTTATGTTTGATGACATTAATCCATTTCCAAAAGGTCGCGGGTCATGAACCCATGACTGAAGGACAACAAGGGTTTCACTCCTACCATTGGCCTACTTGATTTCCTGGTCAATGTTTTGTTATTTTTGCTGAATAAATATTAATGATGAACCAGTAGAGATACTTTTTATGTTTATAGATTAAATTTTTATCAATATTTATTTTACAGATTAGTTGAGGGAAAATAGTTATACATTTCATTTTTTATGGGCCATAATATCTTCTAATAGTGTGTTTTAGTTCTTCAAGTATCAATGTTAATTTATAGAAATCTATTTCATAATGTATTGGATGAATTCGAAATAGATAAGATCACATCTAAATAATGAAATTTTGTTTATAGAAACTTATCAAGAAAGTATATTCTCTTATATTCAGGTTCATTAAAATAATTAGTCAATGTTATGCTAATGATAAAAAATATGTTATCCTAATAACTTAATTTTTTTTATCCAATGTAATTTTAAATCATTACAGATTTATGAGCTTTAGACCGTTAACATTTCGTGATCATTCAAATGTTTTTGATTAATGACCTTAATAACTCTATATAAATATTTACACCTTTCATCCATGTCCAATCTTTACTTCCAACCAATGTTTTCCTATGTGATAACCTTGTTATATGATTCTTTGGGTAACTTTTAGGGTACCAATGTTTTGTTTTTAAGAGATTATATAGTATTCGTATTTAGGAAGTGAATTCCTATGAATGAAACATTAACGTATTAAAACATTAAAAACACACAAATGTTTCTTGGGTGAAATTCATTTTAAGGGGGTTTGAATGTAACACTCTAAGATTTTGTGATATATTTTTTAATTGATTTTATCTTTATTATATTTTCATTTTCACACCACAATAAAAATATTTATTTATATAAATTCACTATGATGGGATTGATTTATAAACAACACAATTTTATCATTCACTAAAAAATATAATTTTTATGAATATCTACATGGGTCATTGAGGTCAGTGTAAATTACATGCAATATTGAATTTCCTTTATGGCTTTCATAAAACGCATGACTGAGTGTTACCAAACTATAACAAATTATTAAAAATAATAATATTTTATTTAATATGACATTAACTATATTTTATATTTATGATTATGAATAGGATTAAATAACATTTAAAAAAACATGGTCGAATTCATTAGTTACAAATTAATTATAATTTAATATAAGAACCAATTGCATATAAAGGAAAATATTATTATTATTATTATAAGCTATTTTACCATGAAAAATAAAATTATTTTTAATTATTTAGTGAAATTAATTAAATATTTATGTTATATATTAAATAATATGGTTTTTATATTCTTCCATTTTATTTGAATAATATAAGATAAAACTAACATAATTTTCTTTTAAAAATCTATTATTTTTATTAAGTAATTTTTTCACATTTTAATGTAGAAAATCATTAAAATATTTTTTTTTAAATATTTTAGATTTCATATGTTAATGTAAAATTATCCTATGAATGAAAATAATATGAATTTTGTTTTGGAAAATAATTGATATATTTCAATGAATTTATATTTTTAATGTATATTGATCAATAATAAATTTTATTGCAAAATTGATTTTCGTCTAAGTAATTTATATGGTAAAATAACATTTTAAATTGGTTTAAATCAATTATTATATAAATTTTTATCAAATGATCATAATTGGGTATTTAGAACTAATTTTACATTAAAATTGGATATTGAAACATAGAAAACCTATGATCATTTTTACATGAAATCCTAGTAGTGTCATTCTATCAATGTAATTAAATTTAAATTAATTCCCTCCACATGTGAGACTAAAATTTGAAAAAATTTAATCCATAATTGGAATTATAATAATCCATATTTTCTACTAAATTGATAAAAAATATTTCTGAATGTAATTAAAATTAATTACATCGATTAAGGTAAAATTAATCTTAACTAAGGACTAAACCATAATTTTAAGACCCCAAACAACCTAGAAACATGTCAATGATCCACTATATGGAAATATTTTGAACCTATACACTATTTTATGTATTTCTTACAATTATTTATTCCAAATTACATGCGAAAAATGTGAATGGAATTCCATTGTAAAAATATTATAAGAGTGTCACTCCTCCTCCACTATAAAAGGCCTCCTCTCATTTTCATATTTATATGATTAAAACCACTTAGTATCATCAATTATATAGTAAATTATTCTCATGAAATCCCTATATTTTTTATTTAAACATCCGTTTTTATAATAATACTTACAAGGAATCCCTTCGGTGTAAACCAAAAGGAGTTACCCGATTAAGGGGTAACACCCTTCCCCAAGTTCCTTTCATTTATTTTCATTCACCACCACCTCAAATATTATTATTACATTATTATAAATAAATAGTATAATAAATATAGTAAAATGATTTCATTCTTTGGGTTCGACTAAAACTTACACCCACCATAATCTAATGGGTAACGATCATAATGTTTATGTGTACAATCAGTTACCGCTTCACAGAACAGTGATAGTTTGTTTTTCCTCTTCCACATCTCATCTTGCAAAATATGATGGGAACTATGTTTATATATAAAATTTAATATATTATAATGTTTATAATGTTATCTAATTATTTTACAACATGAATATTTATTCCTTCTTTTTTGAGTTAATACGATAATTTTGTTTGTGGATCTGTGGACTACATCCCCCACAAAGCGATGTGATTTGTTTACACACTATATGGGATGAATTAAGGATGGGTTTATGGAAATTATATGATTTATATGATATTAACATGATAATTAATTAGTTATATATATATATATATATATATATATGTCTATGTGTGTGTGTTATTTATCATCATTCTTTGAATATTAAATTTTAAAAAACTACAAACATGAGTATATATGACCTACCATATCTTTGAATGGTGTAATATATTTCATACATATATATTATATATATAATTATATTAGTAAAATAATAATTAGAAATGATATTTATATCATGGTATACATTCTGGAAATCATTATATTAGTTAAGGACCAAATATATGACAAATTAATACACATGTAATGAAAAAATAGGGTATTACCAAAAGTAAAGCCTTAACATATAATTTTTAACAAATAGGTAATATAATGTCATAATAATACAATACATATTATTACTTATATGAATATTTTTCTATGATATATTTACAAATAATTCATATTTATCATATAGGTGGTGTGAACAAGTACAACATTAGTCGATACATAATGTAAGGGAATCTCAACTCATCTTTTATTACAATGCCATACAATCCTTTATTTACAAATCACATTTTTGGATGGTATATACACATCCAATTGAAATTTTATATCATGAATATTTATTTATTCCTGACATAATAAGTTTCAAGAATTTTTAATGTCTTAAATTGGTAATATTATTCTATGTAACCTTGTGGTAAGAATGTAGTCATAAAAACTCATCGTTTATCAAGATTATTTATTATTATGCTTCAATTGAGGTCATATAATGATCCATATCCCATGAAAACCCATAAAAATATTATCCTATATTTTTCCATAAAATATAAATTTATTAGTACCATTTACCACTCTTTGGTAATTAAGATAAATAAGAAAATGTTTTAATTAAACTCTGACATTTTTTCTCATTTCGGTCAAAAATTTGTGTTCTACCAAAACCGTGATTTATATAAATTATTTAGAAACTAATTTACATTTATCATATGATTTCAAAGGTAATTTTGACATGTCTTTTACTTTATATGGTCTTAAAAATAATATTCTCATTTATTCCTTATCAGGACACTTTTTGGAACTATTATTGCAACAAAAGTAATGTTTTTTCACTTACGAATGTACAATAGTTATGAGAATCATTTCCTTGAAGCATCCATTGTATGTCAAAAATTTTAATTTAATGTAAATTTCTATTATTAATATTATATAAATTTTTTATTTTTAATGTTTTGTTTTATGAATAATGTTTTCAAAAAAGTATTATCATTTTTGAAAAATTCTAAAAAAATATATCATTTCTATTTTCAAAGAAGATTGTTTTCATGAATGTATTATGATTATGATATATATTCAATTTTATTTAATTAATTATTCATATATTTCCTAATAAATAGTTTTCAAAAATGATTTCAAATACTTATTTATAATTTTTCATGTATATTTTTCTTACGAATGGGATTCAAAAGATTTTATGCCTTCAAAAAGTATTTTTCAACAATTAAAACATTTTTTCTTCAGGATGATTTTTTAAAAGATCATTCCAAATTCTTTCCCCTGTAAAACGAAATCTGTTGTTGTTAATCATTCCTTTTTAGGGAAATTTTTCAATGATTTGATTCAAATTCATTTTTGGAATGGATAAATTTTTTATGGAATGATGTTTATGAATCCCATTTTAGTTTAATGAGTTATATGTTTTTGAAAATCTCATCTTTTTACAGGAGGTGATTATGAGACCCACCACTTTTGAATTAGTTATGATATGATTATTTTTGAAATATATTTTTGCACTCAAATATATGATTTTTTATGTATTGTGTTGGATGAATATCTCACTAATGTGCATTAGGTAATGATGGAAGGCTCATATGTATGTATGTTATGCATGGACCTGATATCATGTTAAAAAATTTATTCATGAACCTGATTACATGTTTAAAATGTAATTGATAGACCTAGTTTCATGTCCATAATTTTATCCATGAATGTAATAAAATTATCAGGATGTTTTTTGTTATCCTTAATACTTGTTAAAAATTTAATTCATGGACATGGTTTTATTTATATAAGTTCATGCATGAACCTAATTTTATGTTCATAATGATAAGAATGAACTTGATTACATTTTCACAATGTTTTATATAGAACTGGTTTCATTTACTTAATTTTATGAATAACCTGATTATATAATCATAAGGTAATGCATGGACATGGTTTTCTATCCATATTTGATGTAAAATACTTACATGTATTTTACATAATCTGTGAACCTATTTATAATTATTCATTTTCACTAAATTATAAAAAACTGTGCATTCAACAAATTATATTTATTATTCAAATTTTTTTCATTCATGACATCATCTCTTATAACTCTTATAATTCATATATTATGAACGATCAATAATTATTATGATGTCTAATATGCAGGGTATGATCTTCCAAATTTAAGATCAAGTTCCATACCAGTTTGGTCATGGTATTCTTAAGAATTTTATTTATTTAAACTTTTTGATCTTGTAATCTCACCCCTTTTTTTGTATCCTTCCTCAAGGTTATGAAAAACGTTTTTAAGTGGAAGTAAAAAATGTGAAGATATTTATGTGATATATTGAGGATATTTCATCATGATAGAATGTTTTTCTTCCAGGTTTCCAAAGACACACAACTATTACAGTCTATGCAAATGAATTTTTTGTTATATTGAATATTAATCTAAGAATATTTAATATCCATGTATGTTTATCATTGGTTGATATACATCATTACTATAATTTTACATTGGATTTTGAATATAGTGATACATGTGTGTGGAATGACCAGAATAGATCACATAATTTAAAAAACAATTATGTGAAAACTAAAAATGCTTCATGGCAATAAATATGACAACAATGATAACATATTGAGGCCATAGGGTGTAGTCATTAATCTATCGTCCTACCATGATGTTATTGAAAAGACACTCCTAGAGACAATAAGGCGTTAGTCACTGAAACTAACATGGGGGGGGGGGATGGGGCTGTGAAATCATACAACAAAGATGATAAAAAAATCTCAAAAAAATGCTATGGGTATAACCAAATTTTTGTATCAACTTCATCTATTATTGCTCAAACTCTCATCATATAATATTAAGACTTCATATCCTATAAGCAGTTATTAATTTAAAGAGGTATATTAATTACATAATTTATCATAAGGGTTTAAATTTATTAATTAATTTTTTAAACATTAATTGATCATTAACATTATTCGACATTAAAGGAAATTTACCATCATTGTGAATTCCATGATCTCTAGGACTAATCCTAAAAAATTCCACAGTTTAAGAAGATTGAAATTATTTTAGAATTGACATTCCAAAATCTGCTAGCATCATGGGTGAAATATTTTATTCATTATTATAATAATTCAATATTATAAGTAATATAAGATAATTTTCCATTGATACCATGAGGATGGAAAATGTGCCCATGAACACCTTGTTAACTCAGGCATTAGGTAATGGAATAAAGATAAAACAAGAAAATCAACCATCATCTATTGAATAAATTCATAAGGGAGAATCCCATATCTCAAAATCACATCATCATTTATGTCCAACATCAACTTTTACCATCATCCATTGTTCCACCAATGACACCCACATGCATATCCTAATGCATGTTTTATTCATAGGAACCAACTACTTCTACATCATCTTATACTCCAAAACAATATATCACATCAGCTATGCCAGGCTCATCCATACTAGGATCACATCACATCTGGGCCTCCCCACCATATAACATATCAACCCTCCCACGCTCATAAATAAAAGGATTATCTTTCATGTCTCATATCCAGGTCACATCAAAAATAGAATGAAACAATCATGAATAATAAAAAGGTAAATATAGGTCCTAATTTAAGGGATCAATCCTTCACACATAAACAGGTTATTATGACTCTGAATGCAAGGAATAATTCTTATGAAAAAAGGAAAGTTAGGCACTAGAAATTATTTTTTATTGGAACTAGTTACCATTACATATTTAATTAACTGATTTATTATTCTTAGTTTTCGATTATAGGAACCCTAGGGCATTAAGATATTCTTAGCTATCAAAATATTTAACAATCTCTCTAGCATTTAAATTAGTTTCTTAAGACATTGATAATCCCCATTGGAAATTATCAGGTTATATTTATTATCAATAATTAAAAACATACATCATATTTTTTTCAATCCAATTAATCATGTGAAATTTCATAATTAGTTAAAATTTTGATTTTCATCAATTTGATCATAATCAAATTACATCGAGCTCATGATTTATTGAATGAAATTTAATTAATATCATAAAAAAATTAATTATAAATTATTTCATAATTTAATTTATTTATCCAATTTATAATGCTATTTAAAGAACAAAAATATACTGAAAAATCATTACATAGTTATCCCATTATCTAGAAAATAAATACGAAAACTAATGTAATCCTATAATGAAACAAAATCATAAATATGAAATTAGAAATATGTTATTTAATCTTATGCATTATTATTAGGTTAAATTTAATTCCATAAAAGATGATAGTGAATGGTTAATCTATAATTGTACATTAATAAAACGGAATAAAAAAATCCCTTACCTCATTGCTATCAATTTTCATCAATTTATAATGGAATAACATTAGGGATTTCCTATCACCAATCCCATAATAATACTTTTCCATCCAATGTCACCAAGACACAACCACTCCAAAAAACCAAGAAATACTATTTAAAAACATTGGAGATTATCCACCATTACATGGATATAATAAATGGAACAATATTATTGATGGACTATAATAATAGTATAGAAACATACAAAGGATCACTACGAATCCAAGATGGGATGCCACGGGAAAATACACATTCAGGGACTAATAACTGAAGAAGGGTGAGAAATTGGTTTTGTAGTAATTAAAGAGTATCCATGGGGTTTATTGGAAAACAATAGTCCCCCTATAATTATAACTCATGGTGAAAATTATGTTTATATGTTGTGTAACAATTACATGATGTGTATCTTTTAGGTTTTATATCAGAATGATAATCACATCGACTCAATAATTTTTACCTCGAATAAATACATGTCTTGTAGCACCTCATCAACCAGACATTATAATACATTACCAAATAATACATTGAATGAAATATTACATGTTTCTAATTCCCCATAGATTAATCGTATAGAATTCAAAACATTTCATACAGACTCCAAACATCCTCTAGGCGGTACTTGATTGAAAAACATGAAACGGGCTAGCATTCATGAATCTTAACCCTTACATTTGATACCTCTTATGTCACCCTCATCCTATAGAATCAAAAAAAATATGAATGTAAAATGAAAAGATGTTATTAGAACATCAACCCCACATGATACCAATCCAAAGTCTATTATTATATAGAGTTTAACCTCATTATTCCATGAAGAATAACACAAAACCATCATATAGTAACCACTAGATCCATAATACTCACCTAGTGGATATATATCTTAAACCAGTGTAAATCAATATATATAAACAATAAAAAACCATTTCATAATACATAATGGTGATTATATATAGATATAATTGTTATAATAGAAGAGATAAAATCTATTAGTTAGGGGTACTAAGTGAACAATTTAACTCACATTACATGGTAATCTCCACCACACTCATGTTATACTATAAGAGAAGAACCAAAAGAATATCATACCCACAAAACACCCTCTCTTGGTTGTCTTGGGTCACCAACAGTCAATAGATTAAATTCTGATCCTCTTCAATATAATTCTTACACAAATTGAGGACATCATAATTGTCATTATGAAAATTATAGAGCTTTAACACTTTAAAAACATTATGTATCAAGAACATTTATAAGGGAAATTCTATCTAATATGAAATATATCAAACGTTAAACAACAAATTGAATGGCCCACAAATGGTAGAGATATTTTACCAAACAATAACAAATTCACTTCCCATGATGAGGAGTCATATTAAAGAACTTGTTTTCCACATTTTTATACTCTTGAGTAATTATTATATGGTTGGAACATGATTTAGGACAATCTTTTGCTACCATTATCCTCCCAGGAAATACCAAATCGATATGTTTTTATTTTGAAGCAATTCATCTAAGTAATTTTTTCCTCCCCTACCATGATCTAACTTAATATATTTAAAATTTCATCCATAAAATTAATCAAAAAGGTCCATACTAACAAGGTTGTGGAAAAAAATTCAGAAAACAAGAACAAGGGAATGTTCCCCATCTAGAACCATCTAAAATTTAGTACTCGAGATTGAAACATGTCTTTGGGATTCAAGATGGTATGCTAAGTCTCACAATATATTTATGTATGAAGATCATATATAAGTCATAATTGAGACAAAAAACATTGTGAATACCTCGTGTAACACCAATTTTAATATAAGGATCCATTCAGTTATGATCCTCCTTGGGACTCTATGGATTATCAACACCTCCTTTGGATATTGCATTTCCAATTCCTACACTGAGCATGACTCTATGATTTTTATAAATTTGGATGATTTTTTTTAAAATTATTTACTATCACCAATAAATATGCATGAACCCTCTATCCTAGAATAAAACTAGGATAAAATTATATATATATGTCATCTCGCTTCAAATTGGGATTATATTTTGGTTAGAAAAAACCCCAAAGAACACGGTGCACAAACTACACCACATTGAAGAACAAACTATGAGAAAAAACTATAAAACATTATGCTTTAACCCTAACCTCTAAAATTGACCTATCAAATCTCAAAATATTATTTTCAAACTATGATGAACAAAAGAATGAAAACTATGGTACTCATGAAAAACTATTTCATACATCATCAAAGGAATGAAAATCATTCCCTGAAACAACACCCATTTATATTTATTGTCAGACAAACTACTAGTGGAATCATATAAAAATTCATGGTCTCTCCAATCCTCTAATTAATAATCCCATAACATGGACTCCTACACAAAATTTACAAAATATGAATACACAATCATTTTTAAAAGAGAACATCTCCCTACATCATATCCCATATATAGAGGCATCACAAAGATTTCTTCCATAACTCTCATATAATCTATTGTTTCACAAAAGGTATCAATATATAAGTTCTATAATAGTGAATCAGCTACAAATTTTCCATTTCAGTCTATTAAAAAAATCATGAATTTATAAAAATTCAATAATCACATCCCCTGATATTGATGAAATATAATATCACAATTGGGTAAGACATACCTTTCCATCTTATGATATGTATGAAACATAGAACATTCACTGATGAGATAATGATACCAAAAATATAATGAAAAAATAAAAGATGCAACCTCAGGATCATTGGAGGAATAAATATGATAATGGGTATGAAACTTCAAAATTACATATGAATCCATTTATGTGTACAGCCAAATAAAAAATCCCAACTTAATATTTAAATAATCATGGGAAACCTCAAATTGAACTACCTCCACCAGAAAAAAAGGATTGGAGTGCTGATCAACATCTCTTTTAGGTACACAAAAAAAGATGACGCTAGTTAGTTCACAAAAACACGTTATCCTTACTAGTAATGTATTTCATAGGTATAAAAACCTAAGATAAATATTCTATGAACCACTTATAATATCCTACAAGACAAAGGAGTCTATTAACCTCTACCACTATCAAGGGGAATGACCAAACAAAAACATATTATATCATCAATGGATACACAACTACTACCAATTATTGTACCACATTCGATAATATATAGACTTCACGGTTCCATTAATCACACTTCTATAACATCCCAAACATCTTCAAATGATGTCGAAATAAATAAATGTCATAGAAATGCTCTGAAAGCTTCTCCTCATATGCATAGTAAAAAAGTATTTCATCGAAGAAAACGACCAAAAAGAATCTATGATCTCTTTAAACAATATGTTCATCAACCGGATGAACATCGGTGGAAAATTTTTCACACCAGATTAAATCACAATGAAATTATAATTCTCAAGAAGATAACTGAAATAAATCATCGAAATATCATCATCCCACACACACATATATTGATTTACAGACCATATTTAGATCTTCTAGAACCACTCTCATCCTTCAGTTGATAGAAAAAATAACCAATCCCTAAAAGAAGAAAGGGGTTCCTCTCTGTCACGTGGTTTAGGTGACGATAATCGAAAAAATCTATAAATAAATAGTAGTCTTTTTTAATAACAAATTGGGCATACCTCAAGGTGACAAACATAGAAGAAAAACTCTTTCTGCAATAGATTATCTAACAATACTCAAAACTCTCACTATAGAAATTGTTATATACTATATGGAGAAAATGAAATCAAAGACACTCCGAGAAATAGATACATCCCAAACTCGATCTCTTATTGAGGGGGAAATTTTAAAAACATCTCTAAAAAGACAATAGATTACTCGTAATAAAACACGTGGAAACACATAAATCTGCACTTTATTGAGACCACTATTAGCTCAGCCACTAAAATATAAGGATGTAACTCAACTCTAACACATATGTGGTCCTTGATATCTACGAAATATAACTTTCTCTCAATCAAAATTATAAGGCCCATCCTTCCTCATGAATAAATACCTGATAGAGTTGAATTAGTACAAAAAATACAAGCACTGTATGTTTTCATATGACGGTATTTGAAAACCTTGTCAATCATCACAAAATTAGTACTGAACAACAATAATTCGTAGTCCATATATTCTTCATACAAGTAATATTGACCTATAATTGGTTGAGTCTATGGAAATATAACTAGAGACCTCTCTACCTCATGTTAAAATGCATGGATGATTGTAGGTGATCTAAATTGATGTGTTTCATTTGAATTTAAAATTTCATTATCCTATGTAAAAAACAAATAGGGTACCTTGAATGATATCTTTATAACTCGATGTTGGGATTGATAAAGCATGAAGTTATCCACAACATACTCCATAAAATCTCTTACCTTGTCGATGAACACCCGTATGGATGAAATATACTATCAAAGGATAAGGATCTTCTTAGAGTTGTACTATACTTTCCCCCATCCCCTATCTACAGATCTGAAACTAGATCTCCATGTTACAACTTCCTCTAATGAAACATACTCAATAGAAGAAACTGAAAGTAGAACACCTTGTGTATACTGACTACATTGAAAGGATGGTCAATTTCATTTTTGATGACCTATGCCTCTAGAAGAAATGATTTTTTTTGATTCCTTGGCACCACAGTGAGATAAAATACCATCAAAAAATCTTTATTACGTGGGATGGGACCTATCCCTTATTGATGGAATTATCTTCTATCTTAAATAATGGGAATCCCGATCAATATATCTAAACTATAAAGAATCATGATGAATCCCTTCTCAAGATGACCCTGTTTGGGATAAAATCCACTTATTGAAATCTTATATATGCTTCACCTCACTAAATATATTAACTATAAATTGGGTGAAATGGTTTGGAATATCAAGATGAAATGCCTCCTCAAATTTCCTCTCCCATACCTCCTCATCTTGGAATAGGTTCAAATTAATCAAAAAAGGGTACTGAAATAGACACTATAAACTCAAAGAAAGGATCTCCCTTGTTGAAGCACAAGAATCTCCTAGATATTGAACACCATTGAAGTCAATTAATGAAAATATACACTTATCTAGACCTAGAACTTCTCCTGTAAGATTTTATACTCCTCAAAAACTCAGAGGACCATAAACTAACACATCCTTGATTCCCCACAAAACATTGTCATAGAAAACAAAACATAGTGATACATCCAAGAACTAATAAAAAAATCTACCTCTACCTCGTTAAACAACTCTTCCATGATTTAATATGTAACAAATCCCTCATACATCTACAAAATCCAGAATTGAGTCAATCAATGTGTCAACATGTATGTTTCTTCATTATGAGCCTCATCTTTGCAGAAATATGTTGTAACATTTTTGGCACAACCCTGATGAGGATGTAATCCTAGATCTATTCATATAGAATGAACAATATTCTAGAGATCCTAAAACTAGAATATCGAATATCTAAAAATTAATTTTTAAATTAATTATCATTTTTAAGATTTAAACATATCCTATGGTCAACCAACTACAAACACATGCTCAATGAAGAATAGTGCATGATCCATTAAGTGTTCTTGAACTTGTAACTAGTATCATGTAATATAGTAGGATTAATAAACATAACAGTCCATAAATCAAATCATATGGGGCGATAAATACCGATTTCTCAGTCGATCTCCTATTTTTACATCATTTAATAAACATAGCTGATACTGCATCCTAACTAACACATACAACCCAACATATCCCTAACTATAAACTCCATTGTATATATCAACATGAAACATTGATAGTTTTCTATTAGGCCACCCCCACGCATACAAAATTACACCATATTGAGGGTATAAAGTTTGTGAAATCCAATGTCCCAACTCTAGTGTGCCCAAGGTGGTATACTAGATTCGAGGGTAAAATAAAATTTTTTATAGGTTGTCCTTATACTCTATGAGAAACATGAGAATGTGAGAGATAATAATGATAACAAAAAACAAAAAATTATTAGATATATATATATAATTCCAAAGTGAAAACATGAAATTCCTTATAATACTATAAAATCATAATGAAAAAATACATCTTTTACAAGATAACTACTATAGCGAACATGAAGTCCAACAACTATTGAAAAACCACAAGCTAGTGATATCATTATTTTCCTAAAATATACTCCACAAGACCTAAAATCATATTATATATATGTAGTTTTAGTATTAATTTATACTCAATAGGATTCAACACAGAGTGTCATGAAATAAACAATGAAACAATTCTAAATCGCATTGAACTATAGTGAACCTAACTCGTCACAAAAACATATATACTATGTTCCCATACACAACAATTCTTACATTAAGAAAGTATCATGTACAATAAAATATATAATACTATAATGAAATATCAAGGCTAACCCAATCATAATTACCAATGGTGTTCTGATATTCTCAATCAATGCATGTCACGATCCATCTCTCTTCAAAAGTATGGTAACCCGAAGACACTTGGATAAAGAATAAAACCATTAACATTGTACATCACATAATCCAATCCAAATATCCATATATATAGTAACAGAGTATTTTTTAAGAGGAACCACATCACTTATTACATATATCAAACATTTGTTATTGTATGTCATGCTATCACAACCCATATATCGAGTTAGTAACTCAATAAATAACTCAATATAACTGTAATACCTATAATATTCATTTGGATACTATATATCATAATATCTATATGTTAAATAATGAAAAATAATCACTTACCTATAAACACATATATATTAATACAAAACTCTATTCGTACTAGCACACGAATCTTCCAAGAGAAGAGAACGAGGCAAGAGGGGGTAATCAACCATCAATCCTACCACTGGGATGTTGGGGAAAACTCTCTCCCAAAGTCCATTGGGTTTTGATATCCCTAGATTAAATTTTTTGTTGTGTAATATGAACTCATATTATATACATGATATAATATAGCTCACAATAATTCAATTCCTATTCTTACACTCAACTGTATATAATGTCTCTAAGTCACCCAAATTCCATTTTTAAGTCATGATATCCTATAAAAGAGAATATATTTAATGATATATTTTATTTTCATATTTTATTTTAAAAATATAACTATACAATTAATTCATTAATGGATAATTATCCATTAATATTTTTCAATGATACATTTCACTGACCATCTGTGGAAATTATATTACCTCGTGGTATAATCTAGACCATGTCCATGATTTAATGAGATTAACATCTTTTTAGAAGTAACATTCCATCATCCATAAACCCTATGCACTATATATGTATATATTATTTATTAGAATCCATAAATAATACAATTACTCAAGGAATAGTATCCAAAAATAACAATAATAGGATACTTGTAATTATGACCACCCAACTACCTTAGCATGTGTGTATTGGAATGAATGTAAAACATGAATCTCATATTTCATCCATAAAATAGATTCATAAGAGTGCATCCCATATCTCATCATCACAGAAATAATTAATCATATATTCAACCCATACAATATTCTACGTTGTCTTACCAAACAACCACATGCATATCCTAATCTATCTGATCATCAAATGCATAATGTTCCATGACATCATATAATAGTCCTTGCTTATATATCACATCATCTATACCAAGATTTTCCATACCTAGATCACTTAAAATTTGGGCCTCACCACCCTATAAAATAAAAACAATCCTAGGGTTATCCATAGTATTCTCATAGATAATAGAGCAACGGTACAGATCTCTTGTCACCTCTCATGAAAAAACATTCACCTAACCAAGGATGAAACAACACAACCACACCATGAAAACCAATAAAATCCACATAGATACATTTCAGATTATTTTACATCTCTTGTAATGATGTAACAAGGGGAATATCATTGATGTCGAATATGAAATGTGGTAGAACATACCTCTAATCACCATAGTTTATAAATGGGAATATAAGTGTAAATACCCATTGAAGGAATCCCAAAACACAAAAGGGAGTGTTGTTAGATCACCTAGAATTCAATAGAAGCTATATGTTTTTGAGGAAAACGAAGGCCTCTTCGATTTATAATCCATACTACATAGTGAATTTCTATGGCATGTATCTGATACTTGTTTTATGATGGGTGGGATTCACATCTCACCAAATAACACATCCCCTCAATCATTTAACACTGATAAAATAGACATCAGTTAGCACCCTATGAGCCGATCATAACAATACAAGAACTATGAAAACCTAGCATGAATTATTTAACTTCATGAATTACCCTCACATTTATATTTTATGAACACAACCCTTCCAGAAATACTCTATATATCCCCTGAGTAATAAACGATTTGAAAACATATAGAGGGTTATACTATATAAATCTGATCCTTTATATATTTTAATGAAATAGGCTCCAGTGTAATAAAATTTTATTTTTTAAAAGGAATAACCTATATCCAAATCTCATTAATGAATTTTTTATCTGAATTCATTATTTTTAATAGTATGAATACTACTTCCTCAAAAACATATGTAATTCATTTCTATCACCAAATCTCATGGATTAATATATTTATGAGATTAATTTTGATATATGATACTTAATATTTTATTGTTCCACTACAATTATAAAAAATCATCAATCTTATTACATACCAAACCACAGGAAAACAATAATGTTGCTCGTGTGTATGGATTTCTACTACCTATTGAGCGAATGGAATGTTTTTTAATTTCAGTTTTATATTGATGGTAATAAGGATATATTTAATGAATTTATATGATACAATTTAAAAAATTAAACATATTTAATTAAGATATCACATAAACCGTTTAATTTTCCATTCTGTTGGGTACGTGATAAAATTGATTGTGTGTATGATGGAATACTGCCCCAAAACATACTGTGATCTGTTTCCCACTAAAAATTATCATGGATGTTTATAAGGGTAAATATAATTCACATATGTAATTTATTTAACATATACTTTTATTTGGAAATGTAATATATTGTTTATATTTAATTAACTTCTTCTAATCATAAAATGGAATCATAGTCCATGAATATGTGTGACATAATAACTATAATAATATTGTATATCATTTTCAATATCTAACTCTTAGGGATAAAACAAAATACATATATGATAAATAATATGGTATATATATCTAGGATAAAAATAAGTATATAATTAGACCAAGACCAATGAATGAGGACCAAACATAAAAAATTAAAATGTAGGTGAAAATGAAGAATCTATTACCAGGAATTAAATTTTATTATCGAATTGATAATTAATGGTTAATGAAATGTCATAATGGAATAATATATTTAATGAATTATTTATTTATGGATCATCAATATATGTAAAATAGACATATATTTATTATACTATAGATTCAAACATGTATGGATGATTTTTTTACTTATGTTAACATATTTCTATCTAACTATTTACTTCTATGTGACACATCCCATATTCAGCAACTATTCATTTTATATATTGTATGTTCCCCCTTGAATATATTTATGGACTACATTCCTAAAATTTTTGAGGATTTAAATATCCATTTTGGGATCTATCTATCATGGAGATGGTGATTCAATGTTACCATAGTGGTTATGGTTTAATGATTCGCTGTCATCATTTATTATGATTGTTTATATTTATGTTTTTGATGATGAAATGTTATGCTAAATATCCAAGAAAAATTTGAAATTTTTTATCCATTGGTTATTTTAGTAGAATGAATAGTTTATATTAACATCCCACTAACTATGTACCATGATTCTAAAATAATGTTTAAAAATATATTCAATTTTATTTTTAAATTCATTAAAAAATTCTTTTTCACTTATATCCTTTTTTTAAAAAATTATTATATTTTTTGATCCACTTATGGGATTTTTGTAAAGTCAATTTACCTTTTTTTGTTTTTTCAAAACAATATAAATGTAATCCTCATATCGCTTTTAAAATAAGGGCCTATAGTTTTTTACTAAAAAATTGATTGGAGTCATTGTTTAATCATTTATAAAATTTCCCACCATTAGGTTAACTATATCTTTTATGGAATACATTATTTTATTCCAATGATATCCACACAGAATACATTTTGGAAAAATTATGATGTTTTAAAAAACAATGTTTCAAATTGAAAAAAAAATCCTCATGAAATATTAAAAATTAATTTTAATGGATATATTATGTGTTTCCAATATTATGATAAAATAAATGTTTTTTAAAATATTTTTATGTTGTAAAAAAATTTAAAATTGAAAATCCTATTTTCCTTAGGAAATATTGTTTTTATTTATTTTAAAATCATTTTCCCTAAAATATGACATTTTTTTGTAAATATGATATAACTGTCGTATGATCCAATGATCCCATCAGTATTGAATCTTTGGATGGTTTATGATTTTGATTTCTTGATTTTTATGAACCCTGTTCTATTAAATGTGTTCTACTATAATGTAATTTAAATGGAAATAGACAATTTTTCCCGTGTTAGGACATGATGAGTGTTTTTTGAAGGATTTCAACATAGATTAAAGGATTATGTGATGGATGAGACCAATATCTCCCTCCAATGCATTGAATAAATATTAATAACTAATCAGTATTTATTATTTTCATGAACTTGATTAAATGATCATATTGTTATAAATGAACTTGATGACATGTTTAAAATGATATGGATGAATGTTATTAAATTTTAAAAGTATATTGTGTGAAACTGATTAGATTCCCATAGTTTAATGTATTGAAAAATAGTTTCTATCCATAATGTTATATGTCTACCTAGTTGTTTTTTAATAATTTTATGCATGGTTCTAATGTCATATTCATAACTTAATGAGTGAAAAAAATTTTATTTATACATGTTCATAATGTTATAGGCTCCAATTTTTTTCCAAAAAATATATATCTACTTAAAATTATTATATTCTCATGGATATTGTTCATTTATTTCAATATGATTCTTATCTTGTGATCTTTTAGTATGTATTCCATAAACCATGATTTTTGACATTTATTTGTGAGGTATGGATTTCATAGGTTATTTTCATGATCTCATACCCTTATGTACATATTATATTTATGTATTTACCCTATTTAACCTTACTAAGAATATTAAATCATTGTTTCCTATGGTTCCCCTCCTAGGTTATTATGAAATGATTTATATATAGTTTCTAGTGAGGTGAATCAAATTTGAATATCATTATAGAAGATATCGATGATAATTTACTAAATAAAAATATACTTTACCTATTATCTAAAGGTACTAAACAGTTGTGGTCCACGAATGTGTATTTGTGAAATGGATTGAAAATTTGAATATTAAGACATGGAATCAATGTTTTGTATTTTTGGATATCTAATCCCATAATGTTGGATATATTGAATAATTATTTTTTACTATTCCTATTATGTCTAGGTTGAGTTTATTAAAAAAATATTTCCTTTATAGACTCTAATTTTAAATCATTATCATATCGACTTCTCCAAATTTCAGGTTATATATACAAAACCTATATATATATATTTGAGAATTTATTTTAATATGTTCTTCTTCATCTTTAAACACATCAATATATAATATGCTATAGTTATTCATAATTTTATTTTCAAACATCATCACATAATTACTACCAAAAAAATTCGAATTATGTTATACTAATAGTTATAATATTTCATCTCCATTTAGGTTATATAGAATATATGTTCTTCTATATCATCACATTACATTTTATCATTTCATTTCATGTTTTAGATGAATAATTTTCCTCTAAAAACATAAAAAATGATTAATCAAATGTTTCCATGAATTAAATATTTTATTCTGTTTCCATTTATCTCAAGAATATACCACTATCAGATATTTAAGGTACACCATAACCCAAATAACCACTATCTTGTATTGATGAGAAACCCTACACTCACTTAGCATATTTTTTAACATTTTTCGCATCTATCAAATAACTTATTCAAGAAAACTTTTTTTTTGGTTTTATCATTAATGTAAACTAATACATGTTCTCATTTTTTTCAATGTAATTTTATAATACAATGAATGTTTATTATATTCCATCTCATCAACACAATATTTTGATTGTCTTTCCGTTTTCATTATCAACACATCTGATGAATCCCTTCATGTGGTCAATAATTTTACATTTACTCTATATGGACATTTCATAGGTCATTCCACTGTTGTAATCAAAAAATGAATGTTGTACTTCCCTCCATGTGTGATAAAATATTAATTGGACCGGAAATATCATTGTAGACCATATGAATAATATTTAATGACATATGATTCTCGGTTGATGAGGATTTCAAACTGTTTTCCTCAAATGATAGAATCTCATAAATATTGTCAATCATATATCAAATTGGGAATGTCTAGTAAAATCTTCATCCATTATTTTTTTTCCACACTCTATTTATTAATGTGAAACAACCACTAGTTTTCCATTTGTTTCCACTTCTTTGGTTTAGAAGTTGGATTTTTCATTACTATTTTTTTTAAATATAGTTAATCAAATACACATTAATGTGATAATTTCTATCCTTTATTTTTATGTTGAATCCTATCTAATTTAATGTCACCAATTGAAATAAGTCACATAGATGAATCACACATATGATGTTGTGTAGTAATCCATCTACATAGATCACTTCTACTATATTCACATCATCACCCATCAATTCGGTATTTCCACAGAATTTAATCATTAATGTATCATCATTACTAAATATCACTACTCTATACACTACATCCTTACCTAGTTTCAGAGAATGTATATTTCCAATCATGTGTGATTTCTATAAACTATCAATAATCTAGGTGATACTATTCCTAGATTCTTTTAGAGAAGTCTATGAGCTGTTAGTTTTCTTGAAATTCTTCATCTCCATAAAAGAGAAACATTTTTTAGTAGAGGTACACCATATCCTCTTAAATTTATTCTCTACATGTGTGGAAATATCACACACATCAATATCTTCGAGAAGAGGGTACATATTTTCAAAAAAAATTATTTTTTGAAATGTATTATTGTGTATATGATTCATTTTCCTTTTTATTTCCACATCATATTTTTTTTCAATGAATGAATTTTTTCATAATGTCAAAATAATTTAATCAATGTATAGTGAAATTATATCTTCTATATGATAAAGGTGGCCTCTATATCCTTTGATGATTTCCAGGTGATTTGTAATTTAGATAAATATTTTCCACATCATAAAAAACATTCTATTATGTTGAATGCAATAGAATTGAAATTTCATAAATGTAATTATAATATCACTTTCAATCTAATTCATGTAACAATATTTTGTAATGATTATATATTAAAATTCATCTATGTATTATTGAAGCTCTTTTAACCCTCTATTTTTTTAGGTTTTAATCTTTCTCTCCTCAATTTCTCAGGTTCTTTTGTTGATATATATATTAAAAATTTATTTCATTCATTTTTTAGCCCATAAAAATTCTGAACTATAATGTTTCTATAATAGTAAAATATTTTATTTTTCCCATAAATTTGGATCTTTGATCAATAAATGTGTTCATTGCAACAATATATAATTGTTTGAATAATTCTATGATATTTTTATATGAGAAGATTCCAAATGGATGTTTCTTTATTAACTCCACTACTTTTTATTCAGTATCTATCTTACGCTTTTGGGTAATAGATCCCTACCTAATATATTAAATTATTCTATCATTATCCTCTTATATTAAATTTTGTTCATTGATAATATTTTCATATTCTTTAATCTTTTTTTTAATCTCCACAAGAACTCTTCAGGCCTAAATAATTTTCATATACTTTTATGTCTCCCAAATTATTCATCAATGTGATGGGACATGTTGATCCACAAGAATTATTATTAATTAAATAATGATCTTTGAATTTGGTGTTTGATTATATGAGTTTAATATTATTCATGATCAACCTATGGTTCCTCCTTGAGATTGAAAACACCATCTGAATGATTGTCTTATTATTTCACAGTTTCATCATTTTCATCCATATACAAGAATGTCTCTTTATAATAAAAATAAACTGTTATTATGCATCCTATTAAAATATTCTACATTAATATTCCATTATTCTAAAATTACATTACTCTATAATTTAATTCTTATTTTGTAAAAACCTTTTTTGACATTACCATGCATAGGGTTCCACATTTATTATAGTTCACTTTTTACATAATCATATTTTATTATCCATTATACTATAATGGGATATACATTTTCATATCCAAATCCAACCAAAGGAATATTCTCCATAAATATCAAATTTAATATCTTTAATTTTCTAGATAAAGGATAAAAAAATTACTTATATATATCTTATCCATAATAATATCCTTTATCAATTCTAAGTATTTCAATGGTTTTGAATTCATTCTCAAAAAATGATCGAGTTGGTGTTTGTTCTAGAATAACAGTATTTTCAAATTCAATAAAAATATGTATCATTTTTTCATGAGAATGTTTAGATATGACCCTTTCCTCATTAGTTATATCATTAAAACTTTACAAATGTTGGAAATTTATGACATTTTTTTATAATTTCTTTATTTTTAATTACTTCAAGTTATCATTGAATCACTACAATAACATTATTAATTAAATTAAAAAACAATATTCATTTTCATCTTGATAATTTTTTTATATTATCAATTACATTGATAAATACATGGATTTTATTCTTTCACAATATCATTGCCTTCATATATATTTTAAATCTTCATCCACATAAAATTTTCTAGAATGAAATTAATCACCATCAAATAAAATATATTTTTTAGGACTTTAATATGATAATTATATTCCCTAGATTCAGTATATAGAATATTCATATCTAATTCCTTCATATATATCAATATCACATCATTATCCAAATTCCCTTGAATTTTGGAAAAGAAATCATCCATCCTAAGATTTGAAGGTTGAGATCTCATTATTTACATCATAATATAGATGATTCAATACCCAAATAGGGGTAACCTTGAACAATTATTAAATTATTCATCACAAAAATACATTCGGACTGATCATTATGGCACCAGTTGTTAGACATTGGGATACCCTTTGAGTGGGAAGATTTAGTAGGGTCTAATTTTTTTAAATTTAATATATTATTTCCCAAAGATAATGGGAATTAATTAAAAATCATTGAGCGAATAGTGCAAACACATAATTCAGATGTGCTTAAATATTAACACCATAGAAAAAAATTCATGGCTCACTACTGATTTCTAGTCCATTAGGTATACACTAAATGTATTTCAATTATAGTATAATGAAATATAATTAATTAATTTTTTTGGAATAATTTGTTTTTCATGTTCACTCTATTATATGATCATTTAAATTAAATGATTTTACAAATAGAACACTAAACCCTTGGAACACTTCATTTTTGAACCCATATCTCACTACTTTTGTTTAATTCATCTTAAATTTAATGACATGAGGTCCACTTTTAAATATAGTAACATGTTGATGATTTTTTTTACCACTATAGTATGAAAT
Source organism: Viscum album (assembly GCA_963277665.1). Taxonomy (NCBI): domain Eukaryota; kingdom Viridiplantae; phylum Streptophyta; class Magnoliopsida; order Santalales; family Viscaceae; genus Viscum; species Viscum album. The sequence continues at coordinate 492,879,101 of OY728122.1, forward strand.
TGGTTCTTTAATGAATTCCAAAATCAATTCCCAAGGGAAGAGTAATTCTCATTATTTATTTCCATTGAACATAATTTTCTAATGAAACATTAAATTTTCAGCTAACATGAAGCATTTTTTAATATATCTTTTTCCCTCTACGTTTTCAGCCATCAGTTTAACAAAACTCTTGTTCATGTAATGCACATTGGTCACGTATGAAATATTTCTACATAAGTCTTACATTAAGTCAACATGATTTGTCCAAATATAAATCACTAGTGCTCCAAAAAGATATTAATTGAATTTTTTGGTATGAAATATCTATTTACATAATCTCTACATTTCGTGCAAAATGTGTGACCTTTAGATTTGGTTTTTGGAAAAATACTTCAAATATATAACATTTTCACGAATTTCCATTTTCGAGAAACCACTCGACATTCATGAAACATAAAACTTTACATCAAAAATATTTTAAAATATCAAAAAAAATGATTTTTGTAAAACAATTATTCATTTCATCTAGAAACAAGAGTAAACATCTGATAATTTTTTATAATTAAGATTATAAAAAACATAAATAAATATTACAATTTATAATGTTCATTAGTTTGTACATAAACTATCTAACAACAACCACTATTTTTAAAACTCCTTAATCATATTGATGGAGATTGTAAAAAAAGAAACATACCAAAAATTTAAATAATTTAAAAACCTTAGGTCCATCAATTTGTACCAAACTATAATTGTTCTCATGATATATATCTTTTCATATCTATTTATGTGTATTTATTATTAATCATGAAACCCCAATATAATAAATTTATTCTTTATGAAACTCGTTATGATATATATCACACATAAACTAATATTGACAATAAATTTTGTGTCCTATAATAATATTATATATCTAATTATGAAATAATATCCATGGTCACATTAAAATTTCATCCAAATATATCCTACTCCATAATGAACATCAGTTTCAAATTAATCAATGTCAATCTTTTATAGTCATCTAACATTTCACTTCTCATAGTTTTTACACAATAAGTTATATAATGCTAATATATAAACTGATTTTTAAAGTAATATATTAATTATAGTAAAAATATTTTAATAATGTTAATAAAAATACACAAAAGAAACTATCTAAACATATTCCATATTATAGACTTATATTTTTTTTATCTTTTCCCAAAATTTAGTTTTTTCACTAAATAATTTATTTACATGGAATCTCCACATTCTCTCTATTTTTTATCTCAAAAAACTACCCAGTTATATTCTTTAGTTTGTAACATCTATGAAAAATAATTCCATGAATATTTCTTAAAATATGAATCATATTTCTAATGTTTATCTCTTTGAAAATTTTATCCAATCCACATTACATCATAAAAAAAATTTAGTTTGTCAATTACATTTTTGGTAAACATAGAACACTGTATATATTCATCAATTTTTTGATTTCTCCTTTACCTACATTAATTTCATTGAGATGAATATAGTAAAAAAACATAAATCAATACATTAATATCTTAATTTAATAATAAATCCTGAAATCCTTAAGGATATAAAATAACTTCACGTTTAATATCTATACTATGATATTTTATTTTTTCTAATTAGATCATTTCAATGATCAAATATAATCCCATTAGCCTCTTAGAAACATTATTCTCCCAAACTTATATTGATATGGTACACAAAAAATTTCTATTTGGTAATAAATTTTATTTATTTTATTTAGAATATTTAAATTATAAACTATTTAAATCCTTATCTCTTCCACTAATATGTTTTTTTAGGAAATTGCTCTGAAAAATGATTTTATTCATTAATATATGCCACAGTTTAGTCGCGGGAACACATTACCACATATTTTAAAAAATTTATTGTATAAAATAATTTAATATAATATTGTTTATGATTTATATTCTTTTAAATAATATTAATGAATACGTTCAATCATAACCATGATTATAATGGAAAAAATCTTCAAATAAAATTCAAAAATTAAATTGTTTAAAAAAATCTCTTATAACATATGTGATAAACAAGGAAACATTAATCATTCTTCATTATAATCATATAAAAAATAATTTTATCCTCCATGTTTGAATCCATGATGAAAATACCATTTTCTCAACTTTTAAAAGTATTTATTCGAGAATTAACTATGAACGCTAGTCTTGTTTTGAAAGTATGTATATGATTACAACAATTATATAATTTTTATTTTGTTACATATATCCTTAAAAATAGAATAGTTAAATTATAAATCATTTATACATAATGATAACCTACCATATTAATTCTTGATATCTTTTGGGAATTATGGGAAATTAAATATATGCAACTTCATTTTCCATAGTGAAATTACTACCCCGCATTACTAACTCCAACTATTCAGTTTATTGATCAAGTTTTACTATTTTAATCTCTAATTTCCTCCTCTTAAAATAAACATATATCATTTTTATAGTAAAAAACACATAATCAGGGAACTCCCATTCCCAAAATTAAAATCCAAATCTTATTACGGACATTATGTAACATTTTATTATTCTAACCCATGTAATATATTACAATAATAATTTTAAACCATTATATATGTATTTAAAGAATAAATTACATTTATAGACTATTACCTAAAAGAGACCTTATCCTTTTCAAAGAAATGAAATTTATAATAATGTTATTTAAGTGAGAAGATTATAATGTTTCATTAGTTATCATGCATCTTAACAAATAATCTTAAACCTTACACTACCCATGAAAATCATGTTATTGACATATCAATTTCAAGATTTTTATTTCATGAATGACCAAAGTTGACATGACCCCTCACCTTATATAAATTGGGACAATGACTCGTGTTTTCCTCCCCTCATTACAGAGGCCCATAACTAAGGTTGTGGAACTGATGAATTATACTGGGATGAATATTCCCATAGAAAAATGTTCAACAAAAACATTAATAAAATAATACACTTCAAAAAACCCCAATAAAACTAGATAAAAATTTCAAAAATAGATTAATGGTAAATAAAATGTAATTTTGTAACATATATACTCACAATCATTCCATACATGTTATGAAAACCCTGCTTTTTATTACAACTTAAACATGATTAATTACATAAAACATCACTTGATACAACAAAGAATATCGAGGGGTTTAGTGTATTTGGGGATTAGGATCATTACATAAAAACTTGAAACATGAAATACAACATCTTTATTGAAAACTTTCTTTACAAGACCACTACATTCCCTCGTAATTAGCATTGCATGGGACAACCTGAGGACATGCATAGGAAAAGGGTGAGCAATAAATCCTAGTAAGGGAGTATACATGGAATAACATGAGGGGTACAATACATGTTAGACAATAGTCATATAAATATAGAATAAAAGAAACATGAACATAAAGGCATGATAAAGCATGATAATCATAACATGTAAGTGTGGCAACAACACTTAACATGGAATTAGCATGTTCCAAGGCTCATTGCACATAAAGAATGAGTTAACCCTCATTGCACATGAAGCATGAGTAAAAACTCGTTACAGTTGAATTAGCATTAGTCAACACTCATTGGACATGACGTATCATGATAATATACTTTACCCAATGCATTGGAGCGCTATAAGGGCACACCCTTCTTAAACATTTCATTTCATGCATACGTGTGCCACATGGATCTTAAAACAAGGATTCATAAAATATACTCATTTATTCCACGATAAAGGAACGTGGAATTCATATATGAAACTTTGTAATAAATAATTAAATTTTTATGAAGTTGAATACCCTTGATGGAAAAATGGGCATGGTATTCACTACAAAATGACATTGGCTTAGAATTTCGGTGCGATTTCGGCAGCGTAACGGCGTGACATAAGAATTCATAAAAATGGTTTATGAGTGAGAAATGGGTTCCTAATAATATTTACATGTAATTGAAAATACGGAGGTCATATAGATACATGTCCCAACAATTGTAATGGAATTTAGATTCATGATACAAAAGTATTTCTTGAATGTAAATGAGGAGAGAGAAGTTCCTTTCAGAATTTCGGCATAGTAACGGGTTTACATGGGAGGCATTAAATGAGAGAGAAAGGGGTCTCCAATCATTAAAAAAATAATAGAGAAGTATGGGGGAGGTTAAAAACCATACCCCAACATTCATAATTGAAATTAAAAGGGTTATACGATTTAATGAAAATTGAAAAAAATGAGAAAGGAAGAAAAACCCTTACTTGGAAGTGTGCTTCCAAAGGCTCGAGAGAGGCTTGTGAGAGGCTTCTTGGGAGCTTAAGGCTCCTTGGGAGGATTCTACAGAGATTGGGGCAGAGGTTGGACGAACACCAAGGGATTTTAGTGAGGAGGAAGTGGGAGCCTGTGTGGGTTTATATATGAAAGGTGAGGGAATTCTTTATTATTTAGGTTCCAGTCCCCTTACATTAAATTAATCCAAACCACAAACCATCCCATGGTTTTTGCCCATGTGTTTTTGGAAAAGGGAAGAGGAAAACATATTTTATAAGGCACAATTCTGAAATTCTTAAAATAATAAGGTTTCTTATGTGGAGGTGAGTCACACTCCCATGGAAATTAATTTAAAAAGGCAAAGTGTTGAATATGTCTTGAGGGGTCCATTAATTTTTTGAAAAGTACGTAAAACAAACCCAAAATCACATTATTCTAATGAATAAAAATATATTGTCCGAACATAATGATTATGGTATTTTATTACATCACAATTGGGTCATTATGATTTCATAAAACACATTATAAATTTAAACGGTATTTAAATTTTACCCAAAAATTTGACTGTCTCAGAAAATTATGAAAAATTCACCATTGGATAATTTTGACATCCTGATTCCAGAAATGATATTTATTTTATCTAAAAAAATTTCTAAATATTATAATTTTCACTTTTAAAATAAAAACCAACATTTATCGAAAATTCACGGGTTTTGACTGAAATGGCTTTCAAACCTTAATATAAAATTTTAATTGCATTCATAAAATTATAAGATCATTTATATTTAATAAAAATTAATTTAATAATAATATTATTATTTTATTAAAATATTATTTAATTCAAAACTCCCTTAATTTAATAAAATATATTTCTTAATTAAATAATAACTAAAAACACCATTTGTACTTTAAAAACTATTTACAATGTATCAAAAATGACTAGAAATTATATTTATTATTATATACAAAAACAATGTACATTAACATAGTATGACTTATTTGTTACATAACCCTTTAAAACAGCCGCATAAGACCTAAGGGTAAGGTGTGCGATGGTGACAGACTCTTGGGGTGACTCAGATAACATCACTCGAGTGGTAATCTCTATCAACTTCCAGTTTTCCCGTAGAGGGTCCCATTCGAGATTGACATGGTGAAGCTCATCTTGGGCCTGGTCAAGGGAGAATCCCAAGGATTCCACCTCTTTTCTGAGCTCTGACAAATGGGCTTCGTATAGGGCAATTCTACTGGATGAGGCCATCACATCTTTTGTCTGAGTAAATTGGATTTGTTAAGGTCCTATATTTATACTAATCATGTGACCACTGTTCAACAGATATATTAACAACGATAAAAATTCTTAACATAAAACCAATGAAGTTTACATCTTATAAAAACATTTTTTATAAAGAGACATTTAACTGGATCAAGAGATATTTTCTATTAATGGAACTTTGGGTCGTTACAATATTCCCCTCTTAAGAAATTTCGCCCTCGAAATTTTCCTTTTCCCACACTAAAACAAATGTGGGTAACTCAGCTTCATCATATCCTCTGATTCCCAAGTCACTTCTTCAAACTTCTGGTTTCTCCGCAATACACTGATGAGGGGAATTTTCTTATTTCGTATAACATTTTCTCTACGATCTAAGATCTTTACTGGTTGCTCCTCATAAGAAAGATCGTCTTCCAATTGTACCACCTCAGAAGAGAGTACATGTGAAGGGTTTGGTATGTACTTCATTAAGAGGGATACATGAATGACATCATGCACCTTGTCCATGGTAGGTGGAAGTGCTAGTCGATAGGCCACATCCCCAACATGATCAAGAACCTCAAAGGGGCCGATGTACCTTGGACTTAACATCCCTTTCTTTCCAAACCTCATGACCTTTTTTATGTAGATATGTGTAGAAACACCATGTCTCCAACTTTAAACTCAAGGTATCATTGACGATTATCTGCATAACTCTTCTATCGACTAAAGGCTTCCTTGATATGCTGCTGAATGGTTTTCACCTTCTCCACCATTTCCTCAACCATTTCTGGTCCAAGCATCTTACGTTCACCGAACTCATCCCAACATGCCGGTGTTCTGCACCTTTTCCCATAAAGGGCTTCATATTGTTCCATTTGGATGTTCGAGTGGAAACTGTTATTATAAGAGAACTCAACCATAGGAAGATGTTGATCCCATCCTCCTTTAAAGTCCATTAAGAATTATCTCAACATATCCTCAAGTGTTTGGATAGTCTGCTTGGATTAGCCATCAGTTTGAGGATTATAGGCCGTATTGAAGTTCAGTTCAGTATTCAGAGCATGTTGAAGACTCTTCCAAAACCTAGTGGTGAATCTTGGATCTCGGTCAGACACAATAGATAGTGGTACTCCATGCAACCTTACCACATCCCTGATATATATCTGTGCCAGTTGAGCGAAAGAGAAATCCTCTCGAATTGCAATGAAGTGTGCAGTCTTTGTAAGACGATCCAAAACAACCCAGATTGTATTGTTGCCTTTGGATGTCCTTGGAAGTCCTATGAAAAATTCCATGGTGTTGTTTTCCCATTTCCATTCTGGTATGGGCAATGGTTGCATCATCCCCTTAGACTTCTGCTTCTCTGCCTTCACTTTCTAACACACCAGGCACTTTGATGTATATTTGGAAATATCATTCTTCATATTATCCCACCAAATGTTTTCTCGGAGATCTCGATACATCTTTGTGCTCCCTGGGTGAATAGAGAAATTTGAACTATGTGCATCATCCAAAAGTTCATTCTTCAGCTCCGGACATGATGGAACACATAGTATTTTCCCAAACCGCACAATTCTTTCTTCATTAACATTAAACTCTGAGGATTTCCCCTTTTTGATAGCTTATACATTTTCTTGAATTCCCACATCATCCTTATGATCATCCTTTAACCTTTCCAAAAGAGATGGTTGAGCAATAATTTGTGAAAGGATTGATGATGTTCCCTTCTTTATGATTCCCATGTCTATATTCATCAAGTCTTAGAAGATTGGATCCTTCTCAATTCTCATCATTGATAGAATCGCTGGATCCTTTCTACTTAGGGCATCCGCCACCTTGTTTGCTTTCCCAGGGTGGTAATGTATTGAACAGTCATAATCCTTGATGAGCCCTATCCATCTTCTCTGGCACATATTAATCTCTTTCTGTGTGAATATATATTTATGACTCTTGTGGTCAGTATATATCTCACATTTCTCTCCCTAGAGATAATGCCACCAGATTTTCAAGGCAAATATCATAGCCACCAACTCCAGATCATGCGTTGTATCGTTTCTCTCATAGATTTTCCACTGCCTTGAGGCATAGGATATCACTTTATCATTCTGCATCAGCACACATCCTAAGCCCTTCTTCAAAGCATCACTGAATACCACAAAAATCACCCCAATTGTGGGTAAAGTGAGCATGGGTGCAGTGATAAGCCTCCTATTCAACTCCTTGAATCCTTCATCGCATTTATCACTCCAAGCAAACATTACTCCCTTTCGAGTTAGCTTGGTAAGAGGGTTGGACAATCGTGAGAAATTCCTCCCAAATCGTGGATAATATCCAGCTAACCCCAAGAATCTATGGATATCCGTTACCAATGTTGGCCTCAGCCATCCCTCAATTGCATATGTTTTGTAGGGGCCATAGATATCCCATTACTTGTGATGATATGGCCCAAGAATGAGACTTCCTTCAACCAGAACTCACATTTGATGTACTTTTCATAGAGGTTCTCCTTGCGCAATGTCTATAGAATAGTTCTTAAATGCTCCTCATGATCCTCCTTGGTTTTGGTTTATATTAAAATATCATCTAGAAAGAGTACCACAAATTTGTCAAGGTAATCTCTAAAGACTCTATTAATCAAGTCCATGAATATTTTTGGAGCATTGGTGATTCCGAAAGGCATTACTATGAATTCATAGTGCCCATATCTTGTACGAAAAGCAGTCTTAGGGACATCTTCCTTCTTCACCCTTACATGATAATATCCCGACCACAAGTCCACCTTGGAGAAGTATTGTGCTCCACACAGCTGATCAAACAAGTTATCGATTCTTGGTAGAGGATAATAGATCTTTATCGTGATTTTGTTAAGTCATGATAATCGATGAACAGCCTCATTGTCCCATCATTCTTCTTGACGAAGAGGACTGGTGCACCCCATGGTGAAGCACTTGGGCGTATAAACCCTTTATCCAAATTCTCATTTAGTTGTTTCTTCAGCTCTTCAAGCTCAACAACATCCATTCTATATAGATTCATGGATATTGGTAATGCCTCAGGTATAAGTTCAATTGATAACTCAACATCTCTTCTTGAAGAAAGAATAGGCAGTTCCTCAGGAAACACTTCAGCAAATTCCCTCACAATAGGCATTTCTTCAAGGATGGTTTCTTCTTTGGACTCAATCATCTAAGCCAGATATGCATGCTCATAGGGCAGTAATATCCATGCTTGACATGATGGAGCTAAAAGAGATTCATCTTCCTCCTGACACTTGTAAAGAATCGGGGGTCGATTCTTCACGTGGAGTGTGGTTTCCCTCTCCCGACAATTTATGATGGCTCTATATAAGGAAATCCAATCCATGCCAAAAATTTCATCCAATTCCACCAGAAGGAGTATGACGAGGTTCTTCGGGAAATTCAATCCAAATATTTTAACAGGGGAGGACTTATACTCCTTAGATGTAATGATTGCCCCATTTTTCATACTCACTGACACCTTTACTTCCATTATTTGTGGTGGTGCTGGGATTGTTCTACTAAACATTTGAGATATAAAAGAATGCGTAGAACCTGAATCAAAAAATACGTTCACTATTCTTGAATGAATAACTAGCATACCTATCATCACTTCGTTGTCGGGGTTCACTTCGGTAGAAGTGATGGAAAAATCTCTTCCTTGCTGTCTTGGAGGTTGTTGGTTGCCTCCGATAACCCTTGTATTAGGGCACTGATTTTCAAAATGACCCGGTTCATTGAATTTGTAGAATTGAACAATGCGTTCAGGTTCGAATGGAGCATTCCTCTCCTCTGTCGTAGACGCGGTTCCTTATTTCCGAAAGTCAACAGCTAGGTGCCCTTCTCTTCCACACCTAAAGCATTTTCTCATCCCCTTAAGGCAATTTATATGGTGCTTCTTTCTTCTATTTTGGAAAGTGGTGTGCGAAACTTCTTAGCACCGTTGTATTTATCCATCAGACCACCAGCATTGAAGTCCACCTTACGCTTCTTGTCCCCATGATACCCCTTTGATTCTCCGATCACCATTTCGAACTTGAGGGCACATCGGACAATTTCCTCATAGCTGTCGAAGTCACGGATCGCTAATTCTTTCCGCAAGCTAGGTTTCAGCCCACCAAAGAAGCGGTCAACCTTGCATTCAGGGGTAACAACAATGTTGGAAGTGTATTGTGCAATCCTTTTGATGTTTGCCTTGTACGATCCAATAGATTCTTTATCTTTTTTCTTGAGGGAAAGGAAGTCCATTTCCATCTTAAGCCAGAGGGTGCGCGGAAATATTTATCAAAAAACATCTTCCGGAATTCCTTCAATTCCAAAGCCTCGATCTCCTCCTCAGTATTCGTATTTTTTATCAACGTCCACCATTGATCAGCTTCAACCTCCATACAATAAAAATCCAGGAGAATCTTCTCTTGTTTAGAACATTGGAGGATGGAGAAGATCATTTCAATGGAGTTGATCCATTGTTCAGCGATCGTGGGATCAGATGATCAACTTTAAGTAGGAGGCATTTATCTCATGAAGCTCTCGATAGAGACTTTTTCATTCTTGGGGGGGGGGGGTTGAACGTTCCTCATAAACCATGTTTCTATTCAAAATGTGAGTTAGCTGAGAGAGAAGAGTGATAAATTTTGTGATTCCCGCTCCCATTGGATTGGGCATCTCATTAGTACAATCATCACACTGATCTTCACAATGGTTGTTAGCCGGAGTCCTCCTATTACCGGCCATTGGATGGAATAAAGGAATGTTAGGGGTAACAAATAAAGGGTAATCGAAATAAAAAAGTTGATGACTTATAAATACACTTTAATTTCTTTAACTCATGAGTCTATAGGATTCAATCTAAGCTTTTCATGATCTACTTTCTAACATATATTCTTAGGGGCATTTTTCCCTTAATAAGGGTTTATACTAAGATTGTGAATTTATCAAAACATATCTCATGAGAGTGTCGTACCCAAGAGTGATGCAAGGCCCGTTGTCGTGCACCAGTTCCCGTTCGAGTCTAGCTCAAAGCGGTGTTTTCGGGTTTTTCCCCTAGGATATATCTATGCCAGAGCTGCCTCTACCTGCTCGTATCCAGACGGAGATGTATTTGTTTGATAAAACACTTACTCAGAACTATCCAAAACATATGGATGTTTTTATTATAATTAGTCTTGTATCTAAGGCATTACCAGGATTTCCTAATCGCAAGAATATCTAAACATATCCTCTGATACCAACTATGACAACCCTGCTTTTTATTACAACTTAAACATGATTAATTACATAAAACTTCACTTGAGATAAAAAATAAGATCGAGAGGTTTAGTGTCTTTGGGGATTAGGATCATTACATAAAAACATGAAACATGAAATACAACATCTTTATTGAAAACATCCTTTACAAGACAACTATATTCCCTCGTACTTAGCTTTGCATGGGATAACCTGAGGACATGCATAAGAAAAGGGTAAGCTATAAAGCCCAGTAAGGGAGTACACATGGAATAACATGAGGAGTAAAATACATGTTAGACAATAGGAATATCAATAAAGCGTAAAAGAAACATGAACATAAAGGCATGATAAAGAATGATAATCATAACATGGAAATGTGGCAACAACACTTAACATGGAATTAGAATGAGCCAAGGATCATTGCACATAAAGAATGAGTAAACTATCATTGCACATGAAGCATGACTAAACCCTCGTTGAACTTGAATTATCATGAGTAAACACTCATTTTACATGACGTATCATGATACTACACTTTAACTAATGAATTGGATCTCTATAAGGGCGCATCCTTCTTAAACATTTCATTTCATGCATACGTGTGCCACATGGATCATAAAACATGGATTCATAAAACATAATCATTTATTCCATGATAAAGGAATGTGGAATTCATTAATGAAACTTTTTAATCAATAATTAAATGTACATAAAGGTGAATACCCTTGATGTAGAAATGGGCATGGAATTCACTACACAAGGACACTTGCTTATAAAATCAGTGCGATTTCGGCAGCGTAACGGCGTGACATAAGAATTCATAAACATGGTTTATGAGAGAGAAAGGGGTTTCTCATCATATTTAAATGTAAAGTACAGTAAGGAGGTCATATAGATACATGTACCAACAATTGTAATGGAATTTATATTCATGATACAAAAGTATTGTTTGAATGTAAATGAGGAGAGAGAAGTTCCTTTCGGAATTTCGGCATAGTAACGAGTGTACATGGGAGGCATTTAATGAGAGAGAAAGGGGTCTCCCATCATTAAAAAAAAAGAGGGAAGTATGGGGGATGTGAGAAACCATAACCCAACATTCATAATTGAAATTAAAAGGGCAATACAATTTAAAGAAAATTGAAAAAAATGAGAAAGGAAGAAAAACCCTAACTTGGAAGTGTGCTTCCAAAGGCTAGAGAGAGGCTTGTGAGAGGCTTCTTGGGAGCTTAAGGCACGTTGGGAGGATTCTAGAGAGAGTAGGGAAGAGTTTGGACGAACTAAAAGGTATTTTAGTGAGGAGTAAGTGGGATATTGGATGGGTTTATATAGGAAAGAAGAGGGAATTCTTTATTATTTAGGTTTGGGTCCCCTTACAGTAAATTAATCCAAACCACAAAACATCTCATGGTTTTTGCCCATGGTTTTTGGATAAGAAAATAGGAAAAAAATATTTTATAAGGCCCAAGTCCGAACTTCTTAAAACAATAAGGTTTCTTATGTGGAGGTGAGTCACACTCCCATAGAAATTAATTTAAAAAGGAAAAGTGTTGAATATTTCTTGAGGGGTCCATTAATGCTTTGAAAAGTAAGTCAAACAAACCCAAAATCACATTATTTTAATTAAAAAACATATATTGGCCGATAATAAGGATTATGGTATTTTATTACATCACTATTGGGTCATTATGATGTCATAAAACACATTATATATTTAAACGGTATTTAATTTTTACCCAAATATTTGAATGTCTCAGAAAATTATGAAAAATTCACTGTTGGATAATTTTGACGTCCTGATTCTAGAAATGATATTTATTTTATCTAAAAAAATTTCTAATTATGATAATATTCACTTTTAAAATAAAAACCAACATTTATTTAAAATTCACGGGTTTTGACAGAAATGGATTTCAAACCATATTATAAAATTTTAATTGAATTCATAAATTTATAAGATAATTTATATGAAATAAAAATTAATTTAATAATAATAATATTATTTTATTAAAATATTATTTAATTCAAAAATCCATTAATTTAATGAAATAGATTTCTTAATTAAATAATAACTAAAAACACCATTTGTACTTTAAAAACTATTTCCAATGTATAAAAAATGACTAGAAATTATATTCATTATTATATAAAAAAATAATGTACATGAACATAGTACTACTTATTTGTTACATAACCCCTTAAAACAGCCACATAAGACCTAAGGGTAATGTGTGTGATGGTGACAGACTATTGGGGTGGCTCGTATAACATTGCTCGAGTGGTAATCTCTATCAACTTCCACTTTCCCCATAGATGGTCTCATTCGAGCTTGAGATGGTGAGGCTCAGCTTGGGCTTGGTCAAGGGTGAGGCCCAAGGATGCCACCTCATTTCTGAGCTTTGAGAAATGGGCTTCGTATGGGGCAATTCTACTGGATGAGGTCATCACTTATTTTGTCTGAGTAAATTGGATTGTTTAAGGTCCTATATTTATACTAATCATGTGATCACAGTTCAATGACTATATTAACGACGGTGAAAATTATTAACATAAAACCAAACAAGTTGACATCTTATAAAAACATTTTTAATAAAGAGACGTTTAACTGGATCAAGATGGATTTTCCATTAATGAAACTTTGGGTCTTTACACATGTCAACTAATCCCCCAAGTCTAGTCCCACATGGTTATTGATAGAAAAACATAAAAAATAAAATTCCCAATAATTACCATTTCGGTCTCTAAGATAAAACACATACCCAATATCTATTATAGTCAAATTTCACCAACTCAATCATTTGAGTCCACATGATAATTTATACTTGATAATGAAATGCCAATACTCTTCTTAATAAACAATATATCTAGTTCATAACCAGAAACTAATTATATGGTTTTATATGTACAAAAATTTTCATTCCCCAAGGATAATAAATATATCATAACAATTTTACTGTAATGATTAACCTTCCATATTACGTCCCATAAATGTGAATTAAAATGTGATATACCTAACCTTGAAGGGATGTTATAGAAAATATCAACAATTATATAAATTATAAAAGGCGAAATAAATGGATGAATAAAATAAAATAGTTATCATTGGATTATAGTATTCAACATGAGGTAAATATACACTTGCCTAGGCCTAGGAGAAAGAAATTTCAGAGCATGGATTCCTATGAAACATGAAATATAGAACATCTACTAGAAAATAATAATCCATCAATGTCAAACATATCAATATGGCTGAAATCCAAATTATTAATCTCATTAAAAAATTTTGTAAACAAACTAGTTAAACTATAATGTGATATAGGACTCTATCAAAATGATTTAATAAAGAGTCAACATTCCATTTTAATCATAATTAAAAACATTTCATTCTATAGAAGTCTTGTAGAATCGACTCATTAATGTTGTCCATCGTACAAGTTCAAAAACATCCAGATCGAGCCCCAAACACATCTTCTCCACATGAAAGAACCCTTATGTCTATTTTAACATTAATCTCTAATAAAAGGTAGAGAAACAATTATTAGAGGGGGGTTTTACTAATCTACATCATCCAATATCTACCCATACCAGATGACCACCATCCATCCAATGGATAAGATAATAAAAATCAATCGTTGGCATAAAACACTATAAAATCTTATCCCAAGGGTCTCCTTTAACATTTACCACAAAAAAATGTATTTTCCTAATAAGTTGATGAATATTCCATTGAATCCAAGGTTATCTAGTTCCCAAACCAACCATTATCCTTGATGAACATCAAAACAAACTCTAAAACATCCTAAATCACCTTATTTAATTGTCAATTTCTTGTAATTCCATCATTAAGATTCATATTAAGAAAACCAAAAACCATTTACATGCAATAGATGGACAATAAAAACTAAACAGTCTCATCAAAATAACAAACCCCACTAAACAATATTAATTTAATAAAAATGTGTAAATAATTTTTGGAAAAAATAAATTAGATGATAAATTTATTTAATTAACAATATATATATATATGGAGAAATATTTCAAGAATAATCCTCCATAACATTTTGTATCATGATATAATAATGAAACTATCATAATTCATAAACAACTCAATTTTCTCATTGGTAAGTGAGATGACTCATCCCAAGTCTCATCAATTCCCGAATATGATTCTTGATTCATCACCCCACAAAATGTTGATTTCTAAAACCCAAACACAATATATATCCAATAATGTTATGTTTCATTTGATTCCATTTATGTTATGAATATTTATTGTCCACCTAACAAATCCAAATATCTTTTTCCACCAATAAATGCAAATAATCGTAATCCAAATTGAACATTTATACCACTTTGTAATTCCTCAACGCATATTACTTTAATAATACATGAATATGGGGTACTGAAAGACCTTAATTTTATTTCCTTACCAAGATGGGTTTTAAATATGTAGGGAGGTCTTATTTTAGTAACATTATTCCATTAAACAAAAAACAATTTTTTTGTCCACATATTTTCAATATTTTTCATGACCCAAGTAATGAAATGATATTTTAATATCAGGTTTCCAGTTATTTTGATTTTTTTCATATCATTCTCCAAATAAAATTTCAAACATAAATTAAATCACGACATGGTTACACCATTAAAACATACCCATTTAACAATTACATATTAAAATGAGTATTTGAATTATGGAATATATTATTATATATACTTTTTATTATAAAGAAATATATATAATTTAATATTATGGTTAAGATATATTTTTTTCACTTAAATTTTAATGAAATAAAACTATTTATATTATTAATTGATTATATTGTTTATTAATTAATTTTCTGATTATTAGTGTTTAATAGAAATTATTAATAAGAATGACTAGTATTTTAAAATTATAGTTTCCTATGAAAATTGTTCATAATTTCATTTGATTTTTTTTCTAAATTATAAAACTGATAATTTAAAAGATTGGATTTGAAATAATGAGCATCATTTCATAATTTATAATACTTATAAAATATGAGTATTATTGTTTATTTATACTTTTTTAGTAAATAGTCAAAACTACCAATCATTTTTAATAACAAAAATTTTATGAGATTATGACATCACTATTTTTCAAAAAACAATCCTATAAAAAAATTCATAAAATAAATTGAAATTAATTATTTGAAAATACTATGAATTATTTCTAAAATTAGTGCAAAATATTTTATAAAATTATGTAATATTTTTTTAATGTTTTATTTGAGAAATTATATTTAATCATGAGGTTAATTTGGATCCAAATTTATTTCATAGTTATATAGATATCATTTTATCAATCATAAAATTTTTTAATATCGTTTCAATCAATAACATTTGTAATTATTTTGTATAAAAATGATAAACAAAAAAATCACAATTTCATTAAATGAGGTCTTCCTCATGACATTCACTAACTGTCACATTAATTTCTTAAAATATACCAATTTAACGTGATAAAAGGATTCTTCTATTTGAGAGAATATTTTTTCTATTATTAATATATTTGATTTTAATTTTAAAGAATAAATTTCAGTTAATTAAAATTAATGAAAATTACCATGATAATGGTTGAAAATGTATAACTAATATATTAGAAATTAAATCATTTAAGATAAGTTAAAATAAATTATAAATATAATTATTTAATTTGTATAAAAATAAAAAAAATATTATCAAATTCTTAATTTTAAATAAGTAATAAAAAATATTAATATTATATAACAGCCAAAATGTAATTTTTTTATTTATATAGTTTCTTTATACATTATGTTTTTTAATTTAAATTGTTATTTTATAATATTTATGAAACATATTTGATTAAATAGAAAATAAATTTTTTTCCATCACACATATTTTTCTATATAAGTTATGTTACAAATTTAATAATACATAAAATCTCATAGTTAACAAATATAATCCTACATAAAAAGTAATATTATAAAATTTTATACATATTTTTAATAACAGTATAAAATTTTAAAACATGTATGAACAAACATGTATGAGTATTTATTTACAAAATACACCACAAAATCCATTACATCAAAACATTATATCCAATTACATTGTAATAGTTTCATGACATCAATACAACAATCATTCAATAATATAGTTGAAAATATTCCCAATTATATACCCTAGTATTACCTTACACTTTTTTGTTCTCATTATTCCACTATTTTTACATAAGATTTTCTATTTGAATGTGTTTTTCATGAAAAGATCAAGTCTCCTACACAATTATTTTATTTTTATTATGTTTTTCTTCTTAAATTTACCTTATAAAATAAAACATCACTAATATAATATTATGGATTAGGTACTGTTAATATACTATGATATTTCAATAATGTGACATCATTCAATTTTCACCACCATAAAATACTTGGATGATATACAACATGTAATTGAATTGTTATATATATAATTTTAATATAATTATAAAAATTAAAATTATAATTTACCTTATTTCCCAGTCATTAATTGAGATATAGAAACATAGATCATTTGTATTTTTTAACTATCACCTCCATTGGAAATGAGATTCATTTTCCATTATAAAATAACGATTATTGTAATTAAGATTATATTTAATATATAAAAGTTATTTCTATTTCACTATTAATATTCATGATATTGTGAAACTATTATTCAATTCATTCTACCATGCACAACATATATAAGGAGTTATGAAAAATTGATGAGACTACTCAAGTATCCAACGTTGTAAGGAAATCGATATCATAAATAAATGGAATATGAAAATAAATGGTCCATATTAAAATAAATAAAGATGAATAATGTTCGGAATCGGTAATTTATAATTTTTTTTATTATTCTAGATGTTAGGATCATGTAGAAAATAATTCATAACCTTCGTAACGGTTTCTTCTAAAATATTTTTCATTGAGGCAGATTTTATTTTATGAAAATAATTTCATTTACATGACACGATTCTCTAAATTCTATAATAATGTGATATACTATCAATTTTTGGTGTATTTTAAATTCAACATCAATATTTCTATCATTCACAATGTTTTAACATGAACATATCTTATGTTTAATATTTTTGTTGAAAATTTATCATCATTGATACATGATTTAATGTTATACATAAATTTTTAATTTCAATGTTGTATATAATTACCAATAATTTATAAAGTGATACTACAAGATTTAATTAATGGTAATTATTTTACCATGTGATTTTCAGGTATCATATGTTTGTTGTTTAAAAATTACTAAAGAAATTAGGGTTTCATCTCTATAACCCTTAATTTTGGTATGGATTGAAATTATTCACCAATCATAATTTATAATCGTTATATACTTTCTACATAAATTAATGTATCATAAAATTTTCTTGAACTTTGAAATTTCACTTATTTTCATACTCTTTCATGATGTGGGAATGAATTATGTCATAAAAAATATAATAATGTATTTTATAACTAAATATAATTTTTTGTGTTATAAGATCAATCATCAGTTTTATCTCTCCATTCATATAATATACCCTATTTTTATGTCAATATATCACATTTATTCAATTCTTCTTTACTTATGATTTTAAATCCTTTGTTAAAATGATAAAATTTTATTTATATTTCATAATCAAGTAAATTATTGTTTGCATGTCCTACACATAATTTTTGTTACCTCTAAATTCCATATAATAAATGGAATCCTCGTTATGTTTTATCCCAGGTTAACATTATATTTTAAATATCATATATTCTAAATAATAATTTATAATCTTATTTAAAAATATGTGATTTAAAAAATAGTGTTTTCAATCATATAAAGGGATATTTTTTACCTCTTTATTGACATGTTGAATTATGAATTATTATTATTTATCACCATTTTATTAAATAATACACATATTAATTTTTATTATTTATAAATATATGTTCCTCAAATAGTTATCCACTTTATCATCTTTTCAATTTCTATAGTAATACTTTTTTTACATCCCTTCAAAACTTATTCATTAAAGAGAACCTAATTTATGGGAATGAGACAATTTCAGAATTGATGTTATTAATCACCCTATAAATGTTTTTAATCTGCACATAACTCATATAAATACTCAATATTTAATACCAAAACTAATTGAATCAATTATAATGTTATGGAAAATAATAGAGTCATTCCATCAATAGAATAAACTTAAATTTTTTTAATAAAGCCTCAACCAAGTGGTTTTTTTATTTCACCCTTCTCTGAGATCCTTCTCTGGAATTTTATTCATTGGATATCATTGTTTAAGACCTATGTTGATTTTTTAATTTTGGATTTCAATTAAATTCAATTAATTATTTTTACATGAATTATAATGATTTACACATCATTTATTCTTTGAATAAAAATTCATAGAACCACATCCTTCTAATAGGACATATCATTCTCATATTTCATATATGGTTTATTTACCATTTTTATTAATGTGGTTAGTGGGAAAGGAATTTTATACACCACCAACATATTTGGTAAATATTTATATATGGTGAGATGTTATGTATTGTATTTTTAGTGAACCTAATCCACCTTGAGAAATTTTCTCCCATGTTTATATGAATGGAGAGTTATCCCAATAAACTATGGGACATTATACCCTATATATTATGTGAATTATGAGTGAAATTAATCCACCATTGGACTATTTAAGCTATGTTTATTGTAAAAGATATGGAGAAAAATCCACTATGGGACTTTTTCCACTATTTTTATGGGAATGTAGAGTGAATAGAATCCACCGTGGGGCATTCTACACTTCGTTTATGGGAATGTAGAGTCATTAATACAAACAATGGGTCTATATCTACATTTTGATGATTGTCTTTGGAGTTATTGATGAATTATAATGTAATGAATTATATTATTTCCACATATTCAATAAATCTATGATATTTGGATTTCATATCCCTGTGATATCATTCCATTTTTATACTAATATTTTTATATCATGGTACATGTTTATGACATTATGATTATACATTCTTACGACATTATTTCTAAAAAACACTTATCTTTAATATAAATAATAAAATTTTTCATTATTATTTTTCAGTATATTTTTTATGATTAACCCATTATTAACATACTGATAATATTCCCCATGTAGTGTATTTGTGTGAACCCCTATCTTATGTTTCCCTTCATATAGTTATAAATATAAATATATCCTAAGATATTTCTTTGAAAGGTTTTTGAGATATCCATTATATAGTAATGTTCAAAAGTGTGGTAAAATAATTTTCCTATATAACTAGTACCCAAAGGTACTTCTCAAAAAATTTATCTGATATATGTGGGATTATTATGAGATGAAATGTTTAAAATTATGTAAATGATGAAAAATAAAGATATGTTTTTATTAGGACTTCATAAATGGTGTCAAATATGTTTTTAATTATTTTTTGAGAATTAGTGAATTTATTTTTTGGTGAATATGATAAGATAACATTAGTAAAAACCCATAGAATAGGTTTATGTATTGGTTTAACTGTTGTAATTTAGGTATAGTATAGATTATATGGTTTCCAAAGGAACACATCCATTTCTGGATATTACATGTCTACCTATATTCCAGATTGGATGTATATATATTTATCCAACCAAAAATGGTTTCATTGGGTATTAAATAAATTATCCCTTGTTTCTATCAAATAGTCCTTAAAACGCAATTGGTTTGGAAATATTTATGAATATTTCTTGTTAAATTTTATGCAACCACATTAAATGATTTATTTCGTAATTAATTTGTTGGACCATGTTGTGAAGTATAAGATAACCCAACACATGGTAAACTATAATGAATATATATGCATATAAATTGAAATGCTGTTTATATAATTTGATATATAAATGATATAGGTAAAAATATGAATGATATTTTTAAAAAATGAGTCATAGTACACGAATAATATATGTTATAGCCTAAAATTATGGTATTATAATGTAATAAAGTTTTTTTTAAAATTAACATTGGTTATCTAGGTCAGATATCATATAATGATAATTTTCCATCAAAAAAATTGACCCCCTTTTTCATTTTAGTTATGGATGGAACCAGAAGATTCTCAGTAAACCTTGGGAGTGAAAAATAATGTGATGAATACATAAATGATAAACCCATTAGAATGGGATATAGATAGAAAAGTATGGTCATTATTCCCAACTAACATTCACCATCTATAATTAATAATGTATCCATAGTAGAAATCCTGAGTGTACCAAATAAGGGACGGATGGAGACTCATGAAAATTCATGTAATTAAAATAATAAAAGAAAGGATAGTCAAAAACATGTATATCAAAATATTGGAAATAATTAATTATCAGGGTTGATTTATTAAGGGAAAAGGAATATTCATTATAAGTTGTAATGTAATTTATTGAGGAACATGTTTTAATTGGAAAAGAAAGGATATAATAAATGAGGATATTGTTCTTCCAAGTGATCTACTAACAAGTATTTGTTTTAGATGTGGAAACGTTTGTAAATATGCATCCTGATGAAAAATACAGGTGTTAAATTGGATCATCGATACCAAACACCATCTATATAATTGGTACATGAAAATTAATTATCAATAACTTCTATCTAGTTAGATAAGGATTAGTTACCCTAGACATGTCGATTAATTATTCAACGTAGGATTTAACCTATTTGGTATTAAGTTACGAATAAATTTGTTTGCGTACTTATTAAATCCATGGAATATAAAACTACCTCAAGAATTGAATAATTTAATAAATTTTAGGGTGATCCCCATTTTACTTATTAGTATTAAATTGAAAACTATCTATATCCTTTTAAAAATAGGATTATTTTAGATTCCATATCATAAAATATCATATTATATCCAAAATGTCCCATGACCAATAACCATTCTAGGGTCAGTTAGGATCTCCAAATTTATATTATTCAAAGTGTGTTATTTTATAATTTCAGTGACATAATTTATTTATTAGAGGTAATTATAAATACACTATATTTTAACATATGTTTCCCACTAATTAAATTTTTGAGTTTGATAACACATTTTACCTGAAATACTAAGAATAAACAAAAATATAATTTATTTGGACCTTAAAAAAAATATTTTTTTTCAATTAATTGGTCATAACATGTGTAATTTAATTATGAAATATATTAATATGTATTCGTATATTAAAATTATATATTACACTAATTTACATAATTTATTATTTTTATTTAGGATATTTTTAATTTTTCCATATATTGGTTGTTTTTAAATGATGATAGTATATATTTATTATCTCTAGATTATAAGTGATTAAATAAATAATGAATAAAAATAATTAGTATTTTAAAATTTTATTTTATTTCTAAATTTTTTTCTTATTTTATTTTATTATTTTATTTAAAATTTAAAATAAGAAATTATAAAAATAATATTTTGAAACGTAGATTTCACTTTCTAATTCAGAATTGCAAAAATCTGAGTGTAAATTTTTTGTGTTTTTAAACAAATATACGATTTATGTGTAAATAATGATGCATTCCAATTTTTTATAATACCATCAATTTCATACTATTATGAATTCATTGTATTTTAAAAAAAATTAATAAATTATATTATAAATTTAAATTAATAGTATATAAAATACAAGCTGGGATTTCTAAATTCAATATGTTTCATTTTAGAAAATCTAATAATTTTTCATTAAAAATAATTTTCAACCAATCCTTCATTTGAGTTTGAATAAGAATAAAATGAGGATATAGATTCCCTTAATTTTAATGTAGATTAAAATTAGTAGATAATAATTTTTTTAGTATAATTAGATTTAATAATTTTTTAAAATATTTTATATATATCAATATAATGTTTAAAAATAAACATTTCATAAAAATAGAGATTTACATGTTACATACAAAAACAATGTGTTTAAATTTCCAACATATATAAGCTTCATTGGATAATATAATTCTTATAATTTAGAAAATAATATTAATGTTACATAATATGGATAATTTAATTGTTTGTACTGTCTATATTATTATGATTCATTCTAATTACCCTGACGATGATGAAAAACTTATTTTTAAAATTATTGTATTAATAATATCAATGATTTAATATATAATAAAATAAAATAAAATAATTTAAATAATGAATGTTATATTATATGTAAACACATAAATAATTATATTAAAAGTCATTTAATTGGTTATTAATTATTAAAAATATTAAAAATCTAAAATGATCAAAATTTCATTTTTCCAATGAAATCATTTTTTTATACATTATCTATATTTATATTAAAGAAAATTTTATTATTAATTTAATATTATTTTAACTGAAATGAGATTATGAATAGTTCTAGAAAACCCATATAATTATATATTGGATTTTATATACTTAATATTTAACAATAAATTAATTTATTAAAAAATAATCACCTAGTTTATAAGTAAATGTAGAAAATGTTATATTTTATCTTTAAGAATCCTAAAAATGAATAAAATATGTGTGTAAATCCTTGTTACTTTCATTATAGACCCAAAAAATACTAAAATCAATTATTTTTCAACTTTGGAGCTATTGAACATGAAATATCATCATATCATTTTTAAAAAATAAAGGGGATTTCTAAATGATCACTTTTCATCTCAAATAGTAGGTTGTCAAATACTATAAATAAAAAAATACACGTATGAGTAAAAATTTAATTATAACATAACTCAAATATACTCCCACATATTTGCCTAAAGTTTTTATGACCCTAGTAATAATAATTTATCATTTTCCCATTAATTCCAATGATTTACCCATTGAAATATCTAGTCTCCAATGAAACTATTATCTTATTACTATGTTTTTTATAATTTTACACTGAAAAATGCCATATAAATATAATGTTATGATAAATAAGTTACCATTAGTAAATTCAGATGTATTATGTTAAGGTAATCTATATTCTCTATTCCTATCAATGTTTTAAGACAAAACTTATTGTATTTATTACTTTGTGAGGAATACTACCATCATAAAGATACATCATTCATTTTTTAGTATCACATATCACTTTTAAAAAATTACTTGAAATGGTTTAATAAATATGATAAATAATATATAAATTCTATTCTTTAATGTCAAATTACTTTTTATATATTATCCCTATCTTTTATTGAGAAATAGAAACATTAATCATTTTCAAATTATAAATATATAATAAGTAATTAACAAGAATATAAAAATTAATGGCACATATTAAAATAATTTCAAAATTATTAGTTTCCTAATATTCTATATAAAAAACATCATTTGATTATATTGGATTTTAGGCACGTGTGCAGATTGAATCATGAACAAGTTATATATTTCATCATAAAATTTTCTTTTCTGAGACTAATTTCCTTTTATGAACCAAATTTCAAATAAATGTAATGTATAAATCCAATTTTCAATATAATATCATGGTGTATATTAAATATTGTAATTGTAATTTAATAATAAATATTTTCAAAATTTAAGTTATTTCCATACACTATTTCATAAGCTTTATGCGTTTCCATCACGAATTATTTTCATTGAGTAAAATTTTAATGTTTCTAAATAATATCATATTTATATTGAGTATCTTATTCCCATGAATTTATTCTCTAAAATATGATTTCATTCATGGGATTTAAAAAACCATAATAATTTAATTATTCTAATTATCATTGATTAAAAATATGTAGTGTTATTTGGGATATATCACAATAAACATTCCTTGAGGCATAATTCAATATTATGAAGAAATATTAATTTTATAGTTTATATACTAACACCACAAATTATAATATAATGAATTATATTTTAACTTATAAACATCATTTCAATTCATTTTCATCAGTATTGTTGGCTATGATTGATTTCATCCAAGAAAATAAGGGTATTTAATATCTAAATTTGATTTCATTAGTAAAATGTTTCTCTTTCAGTTTTGTCTTTTATTTTATATATTATTCCATATTATATGATAGGGAATGAAATAGGTTCAAATGTTATTTATTGATTAGGTTTATTATTTTTTTATAATGAATCATTGATTATAATAACACATATTCATTTAAATGACGTTTCCCCACATTTTTTATAGTTTACCTTTGAATGAATGTTACCTATTTTAGATGGATGGAATTAATACAGCACAAAAAATACTAAGAGGGGTGGGGGGAATTAGGTTGTCAACTATTTCTTCTAATGTCACAGATCATGTTACAATGTTTGTAGGAAGAAGATAAACTTGTCTCGCGATAACAATTTTTAATTTAAATATTAACATTTATAGGGACAAGACAACAATTTTATTTGGTTAACTACTAATGGAAATTCAATAGAGCATACACCAAAAGTGTGACAGTAATATGAAAATCCAAAAATCCATATAGGTTGTGGAATAGAGATGTTTGGAAAAATTCATTATCTGCCATGTACAATTCTTTTACAATATTCTAGGGATAACACACTAGGTCACTAAGAACAATTCACTTCAATACCCCTAGATTATTAATCATGTAGAATCCTTACTCATATTTACAACATGAAGGTCAAATCAATGGATTGTAATTAGTGTCTTTTTTTCAAGCAAGAGACACTTCTTGCATCAATGTCTTGGGTTGATGCACATGAAACTTAATCATAATGGTCATGTCATTCACAATGATCATTAAAGAGCCGACAACATTTGTGATGAAAACATCCTTCATGAAACTCATAGAGTAATCACATAATACCTCATAATCATGATTTTTTTTTATTTGATACATAAAAATTAGTAAAAACTATATATGTATTTTCTTGCAGTTCAAGCTCACATTGAATTCTTGATTCACAAATCTCCTCAGCCTTAATAAATTTATAGCGATTAATATTTTTCTCAACATATTTTCAAGTTTAATGAATTTGGGGTAGCCTCATATATAATTTTTTGTACCTTAAAGAAGCTCCCCTACCTCTAGTTCATTTTTTGTGAACAATAAAATTAATCATTATGAATATCCTCCATTCATTAATATCTTGTTATACTTTTAATAATAATTGATATTACCATCAACACTTCATGCATTTGAAATGGTCTGCATCTTGTGGGTGCAAAGAACATTTTAAAACTTTTGAAGCTCTATAGCTTCACGAAGATCATCATTTAAAAAATAGCAATTATAAAACTAATTCATTACAATCTTTATGAAGAGTTGATTCAAAAGAATAACCATTCACGATGATATCGTCTTCCTCTAGAGTTTGAGCCCAAAAATTTAAAAACACTAGAAAATGATTCCAACTTCAATATTGTATCCATCATGTACTATAAGATCAATGTACATGCCAACTACATGGTTATCCAATTTTGGACTCAAAAAATCACAAACTAGAATCCAATTCTAGGAAAGAACAACTTTGGATCCAACATCCTCGTAATGTGTTATTACATGTGAATATCATATTGATTATATCCTTTATACAGAATAATGTTTAATAATTTTATTTCATGATATAGAATATTGAATTTTTTTTGAATAAATATAATGAAATATATCATAACTATTTCGATACTTTTGAATGTACATTTTATGGTTCGTTCTCTATCTTATTATATATTTTCAACAAATGATAATTTTTTTATATAACTATGTTACAAAAGTATAACCCTATTTAAATATCATTTTACTCTCTGGGGTTATTGTTTTATTTTAAGTCTAAAATATAACATTTATGGGAACACAATTTAAGGAAACATTATTTTTTCTTATCTCATGTTAATAATGACCACCATAAAATGATTATGAAAGATTAATTTCTTCTAAAACAACAATTATTTAAGGGGTAACCCTATAGTGTCAATTATAGTTATATATAAAACAATATGGGTTGTCATTCATTAAATTAATCTTCACTGATTTAAAAAAGATGAACGTAAGTGTTCATATTTTTGTTAACAATTCTTCAAGAAACATTTCATTAATTTAATAAAATGTACTTGAAATTTCAAGATCTATTTCTCATTTTAAATAATGAATTATTTAATTAATTAAATTATTTATTGTCATGGAAAAAATATTAATTTATCATTCGTTTATTCATTGAATAAAATTTATTAAACCAATATCCTTTTAATTGTTTTGTTCATTCTTCAAATTTATATATGGATTATTTTGTTTAAGTGAAATGTATTTTTATTATTTTAATTAATTTGATCAATGGTCCTAGAATAAGATATACATCTAACTCATCAGTTACATGTTTTTTCATAAGATGTTACGTAATTGATTATGGTGTGAAACTCAGACACAAGGGGACATTATCTACTATGTTTATAGGAAAGTGGAGTGAGCCCAATCTAATATTTGAATTTAAAAGTAGTTTTTTTGGAATTTGGATTAAACCAAATATACTATGGTATGTTTTATAATATTTTTATGGGAATTGGATATCAATCAAATCCATCATGGTACGATGTTTGATATGTTTATTTGAATAGGTGTGATCCCAATACACTATGGGTGTTTTCCACTATATTTATGACAACGTGAATTGAACCAAATCCTCAATGAAATATTGTACACTTTATAATGATTGTTTTTTTGTGAACCATTACTTATGTTTTCATGACTTTTGTTAAATCAAAATATTCAATGATTATATGATCTTATGATTTAATTTCATTATTCCATGATTATTATCTTATATAAAATAGTTAGGTCATGGTACACATTTATTTTGTTGGCATTATAGTTCATTTTATTAGGATTAAAAAAACCATTATTTTCATAATTTCATTAAATAAGATATTACTCTATTCCCATTTTCTAATAATATTATGATCATACCATTTAGGAAATTTTGATATTTTTTCCCTTACTGAAAAATTTATATGAACCATTTAATATGATCCCATTCAATATGTTATGAAGATAAGTTTAAATTAATATAGTTTTAGAAGGGTGTTTAGAAGATTTTGATTATAGAAGAAGTTTTATATGTGTTTAAACATAAGGTTTCTACATAATAGGTCCTCATAGATTCTATAACAATTTTCTCTTGGATCTATCTGAGATTATTATTATAAGTAATGTTTAAAATTATCTAAATAATGTAAAATATTAATATATTTATCATGTGTCTTCATAAACATCGTTTTTATCTAAATAATTATTGAAACATCTAAATAAAAATTGGAATATATGAGGCCCACAATTGTATATAATATAAATTCATAAAACTATCTACATGATCCATAAAGAAAACTAAATTATCAGAAGTAATCAAAAGTATAACAAGAAAATAAATATAATAATGAAAAAAATACCTTGTTGAAAATAAAAGTTTAAATAAAAAAATACCCATAGGACAAATAATATATTGTAAATCTAAAAAAAAATTACAATAGAAATTGACTAAACTGACATAAAATCTCTTTTAGAATTTATATCCCCAAAAACAATTCAACACTCGAACCATTTCTCTAGATCTATATCAATAATAATAAAATAGAATCAATAATATTACCACTACACATCAATAACCATCCCATGTATATGTTTTGGGGTGAGTCTCATGACTATGTGAGATTAATCCACTCCATTGTACAAATTGAGCACTATACTGAATAAATAGAAATATATAAAATTATAAAATAAAAATAAATGTGGTGATAAATCCATCTCACTACATAACAAATGTGTGAAAATAAATACAGCTGAAACAAAACTATACCCATGAGGCTAGATGAAATTCCCATAATGGTGTCTCATACTAGTAGAACAAAATAAATAATAGGACCTACCTACCAAATTCAATGACACACATAGCCCAACAAGACAGTAAGTTATACAACTTTATGACTCATATATCATCAAAACCCACAACTAAAAGTACCAACATATCCAAAAGTTTAACTAATTTGAGTCACATATGACCCACCATTCATATCACTACATGAAAATAAATAAACCCCTAAAATAACAAGGGAAATAATGATAAACAAAAATCACAATGTAAGAAATCATGGGGGACCCATCCATTGAAAACTCATGAAAATGGATATTTTTATAAAAATGGGGAAAAATAGGTCTCAAAGCATAAAATCATAGTAAACATTAGCCCTAAGATTAGAGAAGGGAAAATTTAAACAGTGGATCAACCAAATGATATAAAAATACATGACATTCATACAAACCCCCATATAATAATTATTATCCTTATAAGATATATATAAAATTGTATATATTGAGAACATTTTTCTTGATCACACACATATACATAGTTGTTTGATCCAACTATATGAGAATAAAAACTAATTTATTCATTCATTACTTTTATTATACATGAAAACACTAATAAACAACACTATTCAGGTTTTCACCCTTGGAGATACCTTAGGGTTTATTCAAAGCATTTGGGTCAACTCTATTTTGATTAACCAAACATCATTTCTCATAATACATTCTTAATCCAATATAGAGACATTTCAATCATATATATATTTTATCAGTAATGTTGATTTGAAATATTTTGAAAGAGATTTATTTTTATGAGTAAAAACTATATATTTGACCTTTCTATAAACATTCTGCTACACCTTAAGAGAATTATTATACTATTCGTTAAACAAAATATCACCTTAGATAAGTATTGACACACCACCGAATGTTAATTAGCATAAAATGATTCAACCTCTTAGGGTATATATTTAATCATATTATCTCATAAAATGTATTTTCTCCTAACTAGATATCAGTCAAGGCTAAAAATTTCATTTGTTCAATATATAATGTATATATCCTAATCCATCAGTTAGGAGTAGTGATTCAAATATACACGTCAACCACTTAGAAAAATAGAAAGGATCCCCTTAAAAGAACATAATTGGGAAAAAATTATTGTAAAATGTTATAAAATTTTGAATGTTATATGAGATGTTATCAACTATAACTAATCCATCCGCAATGATTAAGGACCATCCCGAGGGTTATCCCGTTATCCCCATAAACAAATTCTCAAAAATTTATTTAATAAAATATTTTTTATAAGATTATTGTCACAAAATATAATTATTCAACTATATTCTATGTATTACCATGCATCATCATGAAAATAATTAATAAATAATATAAAATTAGAAAACATATACATGACTATATAATATTTTTCAAATAAGAAATCACCCATATGAGGAGAAATGGAAACAATTAATTCTTAAATAATAAAAATTATATTTCTATTAAAATTTATGTTATAAACTAATTTTTCTCCTTTGGAAATATTGTAGTGAATTGGGATGTATTAACCTAACAGATCATTAGATTTATCCTTCCATAAGGCGTAAAGAATGCATCCCCAATAATGGGAGGTTTACAAATAGGTATGAGGGTGTAAAAAAATGTAATGATTATATACTCTAAATAGAGTAAAATATAAGATACAAATAATACAAAAATGTATTATATAACTATCATAGTAAATAAAAATAAATTATTAAAGTGGAATAATTATATATAAAATAAAATATGGTATACCCATTCCGGGATAGATTATGACAGAAAAATTGGTCATCCACATGAATAACAACATATAAATAATATATCAAATGGAAATTAATGCATTAAACACTATTGTTGAAATTTTAATGAACCACATACCTAGTTTCCATCACACTCATGTTTCCCCAACCCAATCTAAAGACTCCACATGAAAAACACTACATCATCATTTAAGATTGTATCATTTCTTGACTAACCGCACATCCTCTCTTCATATAAAAGAGATCTCATGTTTTGTATGCACCCCATTGTTTTTTTATTGGGGTGAGAAATAAATCTTAGTAAGAAAAAACCAACATGGAACCCATAATTTTATATAAACAAAACATCATGCACAAATGATATATCAATACATGTAAAGATATATTAATATCTTACATAAATGAAATATCAAAATAAAATAATACAACAAGGGGATAAATAAAAATATAGAAAACAACCAATTGGGGGTTCATGTATGACAGCCAAGAAAAATATACCCCCTCAATGTATCATGCTAGGGGATTTATAGCATCTCGATCAATGATTCATATATTCATGAACCTCACTATATTTACATATGATATATAAGACTTTTAAAAATAAGCATTAATTTTTTGACTTTATAGTGTAACTAATGGAATCCACACAAGAACAATAAAACAATATAAATATCAAGGACAACTACAGAATAATCTATTTTTTTTTGAAATCTAATAAAAATAATATAATTAGTGTAGTATAAAAAATAATGATGAAAAAATATTCTCCATATTATAATAAAATGGATGGGAAAATCATGCGATTCAGTTACACAAACACATCAAAAAATAAAGAAACCAATCCCGAAGAGTGGTAAATATTTTTTGGTCTAAGATAATGAATAAATTATTATGATTGTTGAATATCATCATATTAATATATTTCATATATATTCCTACATTAGAAAAGATAATCATATCAACTTACTAAAAAGTCACAAATTTAAAATTATTCCAAATGTCTTAATATAAAACCCAATTACTGCGAATAAATTGTCTCAAAAACACACTTCATGGGCAATTAAATCATAGTTTGATATAATATTAATCCCATAATCCCAATAGATGAACTATTTGAACATATTAACTCTCAGCCAATAAATATTTGGACACCATTATTACCCATGATAATGTCATACAACCCTCCCACATGGGATCTCATCATTGGGATCTTGGTTATAAGGGGACTCCTAACATAACTAACATTGAGAAATTAGAATCCATTTTCTTTGCCTACCAAAACATGGGGCCATCACAGTCCCATTGATCACATCCATCTCAAACAATGTGTTATGCATGATACATAAAATCATAGTTGAAACTTCTAACATAACCAAATAAACACCATCTACTCACCAATAAAGGAATTCAAAAATATAAAACTATAAACCCTACAAGGGGATCCATTATTCTAACAAATCCATGAGACATTCCAGATATAATAATCACCTCAATGAATCATTGAATGTCTATGAATATATATTTGGTGAACAACATTCAAAAATGTTTATATGTGATCCCTAACATATATAAATTGAAATTCCCAGTGGTCCTTTTTACAACCTCTATAATAATTAATCTTATAGGGGGATTTTCACCAATAAAAACTCCATGGAATTCTTTTCACTTAAAAAGAACACATATAACCTCCCTAATGCATAAACCGTCCTCATATATTATCTAACCTATAAGGGAAACCAAAAAAGTTCCATTAGAAATATGTTAACATCCCCTCTATTAATTCAATCCATACCTAAAACCCCATGGTGTCAACTTATCATAAAGGATCTCGCTGGACAGATCCAAAAACAAGAAGATCTAAATCAACAATTGAGTGGCCGGGAATATTTTCTACACAAATCTCAATCAAAAAGGCAATGAAACCCATTAGAAGACAACATATGAGACTATATTTTTGGACCAATATTAAATATCATGAAAATATATCACACTAGAACACTATATATAGTATGATCACCATGATCAAAACCCAATCATTGGCCTTTCAACTCACAAACCAAACCACCAAATCATTCTAAATCCAATCCTCGTGTATATACTCATAAAAATAATAACCAAATCTAAATAACCGTTAAAATAAATTTTAAATGAAGAATATATTTTAGAACATCAATATAAATAATAAAATTATTATAAATTACATCTTATTGGAATAATCAAGGACCCAAGGGTTAAACTTCCAAAATACATCCATGGAAGGAATACACATTTTCTAACTCATGTATACAATGTGTCCCTCAAATTTCCTCTCTATCTACATTCCAAAACCCAGTATCTATGCACAACCCCAAAACACACATTGTTAACCAATGGAACATGTTGTGTCTCCTAAATATGTTACCTAGAGAAGTACATAGTTAGGAGTCATTTTATGTACCCTTAATGGCCTCAAGTTGTGTACTAAAAATAAGGAATGACCATGTAAACTATATGAAACTCTTCCCTAATGTCATGTGTCTAGCCATTTCCCCTCCCCGATGCTAAAAATTCCACAAGGCTCTCAACCTGGTGTCTCCTGAACATACACACACAGTAACCATCAACATTAATCTATCTCCCCCCCTATGAATGGATACTTTATATGTGTTCATAATCTTCATGATGTGAGATCTTGGATTTCCCAAATTGAAATGCCTACAACCATCATGAAAAACAAAAATCACCTTAAAATGGTTGTTGATTAACCCCATGTGTTTCCCAATAATGGATATGTATAATAAAAATATAAAAATAATGATTCTATGGGTATATATGGTTTAAAATGTATATTGTTCCCACATACAATCGTGAACCTCAAAGGATTCATGATGAATCAACCACCCATAGCTGTTGTACACTACTTTTTTCCTCAGATAAACCCTTGATATAAATTCCAATACATATCCATCTTCTTTTACTCTCCCTATCTTAGTCGTGACACCCATATGGGGGAACAAATATACACATGATTCTATGGAATTAAATTAAAAGAAAAAATTAGTAAAAAATAAGAAAAACAAAAATAAATTAAAATAGTTTTGATTCCTAGATCTGATTCTTATAACATGGTTATTCCACTCTTAAGAAAACCCCAAAATTTCAAAGTTAGATATGGATAAAAAACCAAAATCAGACACTCCAATGAAATGATATTACAAATCTAATGTGAATTAATAAATTAGTATTAAATTATTAAAATATTAATATTCCACTAAAGTTTAAATAGAAAATATTTACAGAAAACTCTTATCCTATATTAAATTCTATATTTTAAAACCAATGATGTGTCTAGAAAAAATTATATGTGAAAATATCAATTTTAGAAATTTATATTTTACCCTAAAACACTCATTGAATCATAACGTTCAAATTCCATTAGATTTAAGGACATTATGGTTACATTAGGCATCACAAAAATCTTTCCAAATCACTTTTCACATGAGAGAAGCCTCATTGGGAAACCATAAACTAGCTACAACTACATGAAATGGAGAATCACAAACTGTCAAAACATATCAATGAATAGTCTTATAGAAAATAAAACTATCTCCCACTACAAGTGACATCTAACTACGATTGATTTTATATTCCCTTTATATGGGTATCCTTTTGTTTTCCCATTAATCAAAATAGAAAACCATATTTCCAAAAATATAATATAACCAATATAAATTACAATACATGGATAACCCACTAAAACATGTGTGTCAACCCAAAAATAACAACCATCGATCACTATTTCACTATGAAAGACAACATCTACACTAAAAATTCAATATTAGACCAGGATCATTACCTCCAAACAAAAATGTATCACATACCCAAATATGTATTCCATTACGCTACTCCTTGGATAATTTCCTCAATAGTTCAACCACAACATTACCTTTTAGTGTTCCTTAAAACCTAGAAAATACTAAATAATTTTAAATAATATCAAACAAACAAACCACAAATCCAACAACAGTTTTTAAATTAAATAGTTACATGACCTCACTAAATATGAATTCATCCCAAAATTTCAAAAAAACCATATCCTTCTTCCATAATGCAGAGACATTCCACAAGAATACCGAGTAGGCTCCCATAATAACATGATCCATAAACCCATGAACCAATGAAAACATTCCAATTATAACTGACAATGTACCTAATGTAGGATAGTTCAAAAAAGACAGAGGACCCTCTACACACCTCTAAAAAATGAGGTCATATCCCTCATTCCAATATCCAACCCTCAACCATGCTCTACTAAGAGGTCGGTCAAAACCCCTATGTTTCTAACCAAATTGTCACAATATTACACAAAGAACTATAAAAAAACAAATAACCTGGAATGAACAAAAAATTCTCCCTTAATCAAAAAATAATACAAGAATAACTCTCGCTACTCCACATCTCAAACACCACTAACCATCATGACTAACCACATCCCAATAATAGAAATAATTAGTAGCACTAAAAATGTTTATCACCTACAAAAAGGTAAAACCTATAGTTATTAGAATAGAAGGTTACACCACATGACCTAGTAGAAAGTGAATATTACTAATGGGTCCCACCGACTAGTAAAAATTTGTAAATTAAGGAATCCATGACTTAAGGGAAACAATATTCTAATCTACACATTTATAGGCATTCATACCCTCATCGATCCACTATCGGTGCACTAGATCATGCACCAACCGAATAACGTCACTATCCATCCCTCTATGATTGGACAACATTTCAAGAGACAAAATAAATAATTCCATCATATATTCACATACATATATGATAATAATATTCCTTCAAATAGTTTAGTGTTGTGGAATTACACTATGTTGAAATATTGTTCAATGACATATATGTTTCAAGGAACATGATCATCAATTGATCCTCTAATGTCAGTGAAAACAACATAGAAAGAATATATCATCTCAATCCATTATTCCATGAATTATGTACTATCCCAAAAATTCAATGAATTTATTATTAATTTATTTAGAATTATTTCGAGACCAGATGCTCTAACAACACCTGAATCTATGGATAGTGTGCCCGAATTTTTTTTTTTGAAAAAATTACTTCATTTGAATAAACGAGTGAGTATTTCATTCAATCTTTTAAACTAGAGATCTAATAAAAAATTTGAGATCACTAAAGAACTCAAAAGGATGGATTCTCGTAGAGTAGGCTAATCCTCGACTAGCGTGAGTCAAGGGGAAAAAGTAATATTTTGAACTTTTAAAAAAAGTTAAAAAAATTAACTTGTTTCATTTTATTTTTCTGGATTTTTAAACTATTATTACGATACGACGTATGATATAATTAAACTAAAAAATTTTATTTCATAAATGAAACAACCAAATTACATTGTAATATAACTTAAGTAAAACCTTGTTTCATGTTTCTCCCTTTAATGGTCGATCATATAACACATGATTGTTGGTCACAATCTATGTTATTCACTAAAGCTCTGATTGGTGATGAAGACGAATGAAAATGACCACCAATAAATGAATCATTGAGTGATAACTTGGGGATGAGTTATATATCCACCTTTTAAATAGATCCTTTCCAGAGAACAAGATAATCAGATAGGGGTTTCCTGAATTGATTTCCTTTTTCATGTTCTTCATTCTCAAATGACGAATGTAGATCATCCCATGAACATGTTGATCTGTGGATCTATCGTTCATTCATGAAGGTGCCTTTTTATTTTTCTTTTTTCATAGGTATTAATTATGTTTTTAGTTGAACATAAATCCTAACCCCCCCCCCCCGATTTAAAATCTATCATTGAAGGATCAGGTCAACAAGAACAAGGCCCGAGCCTCTCCCCCATATTTGTTCTTCATGGAAAAACCTTCATGTTGATGGAGTGGTGATTTGAACACCATAGTTGGGAAGAATGTACCCCACAAAGGATGGAGAATGAAATGGAATAATGAAAGGACCATTGGGTAGACCTAATTGTTTGTGGAAAAACCCACTGACCCACCGGCACGGCCACCGCATGAATCTATCAGCGCGCCATGATGACAGACACGACATTGCGAAGGAACCGGCACCAGCGGTCCAACGGTTGGATGATGGGGAACGAGGCCCCCAACTACATTGATGGAGTGCACCACAGATGGTGTCATGTCACTAGGTGATGGAATGTGGTCCCTTGACCATGTGTAGGTCGATGGTGTGACCGAAATATACTGGCTATATGGCGCACACTCTGGACGCCATCGGGGAATCTAGGTGAGAGAGAACCAACACAAAAATTGGACCGGGAAAAGGGTGGTCTAGACATGCAACCTAGTGGGATGAACCCGCAGCCTAGTGGGCTGGACCCACCACATAGTGGGTCATGACAATAGCCTAATGTGTCTGATCATATCCATACCTTGGTTGGACCCGGGTCAATTCAATGGCGGCTAGAATAGGTTACGTGAGGTTGTGTCGACTAGGTCAGACCAGACATGAACCCTACCAGCCCCCGATTCGCTAAATTCCAATATCATTCAAACATTACATCTCATTAACGTTAATTTTGCAATGTTAGAACCTTTCTGATGAGGAGTTTTTTTGGAATATTCTAACTAAGTATTCATAGTATTTATGATATGAAAATTGCATTGAGGAGTATATGGTCTCTAGAATCGTGTGTGATGAATGTGGCGATCCTAAAGCTAGATGATACCTAAGGACTAGATACCTTGTGCGAATTAGATCTCGGCCACCCTTTTTTATATTAGCTTCTTGAGAACCTATGTGGATTATCTCCTAGAATCCCTCTGTGGATCACCTCCTAGAAAACCTATGTAGATCAACTCATAGAGACCCTATTTGATTTGCTCCTAGAGACCCTATGTGGATCAACTCCTAGTGTCCCTATATGTATCTTCTCTAACTGACCCTATGTGTAATTAATAGAAGTGGCTACGTGAGACCCAGAAAACCCACAATTCTTATCTATTATGAGTACATATATAGTATGTGGTGTCTAGTGATACAACAAACGTTCTTACTTTCCTAATATAGATTATAACTAGTGTGATTTGTCTTTTTTCATGACCATGCTTTGTGGTTTTCATGTGGATTTCAGTGTGGTCATTCATAATTTGTTTTGGATTCCCTACTATGTATTTTGTTACTCACCCCTACATTGGGTTTCGCCCACATATGTTGTATCTTGTGAAGATGAACAAGGAATTAGTGGAGGACTTGGTGGCCTA
The DNA here is from genome assembly GCA_963277665.1 of Viscum album. Taxonomy (NCBI): domain Eukaryota; kingdom Viridiplantae; phylum Streptophyta; class Magnoliopsida; order Santalales; family Viscaceae; genus Viscum; species Viscum album. The sequence goes on from OY728122.1 coordinate 492,916,700, forward strand.
GGACCAGGTGGTACCCATTGAGACCAGGAAAGGAAGACATGATTTTATGACATCAAGAAGTTACTCAATAAATACTTATCAGGTGGTGTTTTTCTCAAACAACTTTTCATTGATCAAATACTTATTTATGTTGCAGTTTCCTCGTGTTGGGATTTTGTTATAGCCCATTTACATTCATTTATACTTTTAATATTAGTGGTTGTTTAGTACCATCCATGTTCTCTTCCCTTATTTTCTATGGATGTGGTTGTGTGTGTGTGTGTGTATAGATACTAAGGAAAATGTCTTTGAGTTCAAGGTTGACTCCTTCAGTGCTAGTCTCAAACCACTGTAATTCAGGAGGTAGGCTTGGGGGAGTCACAGAATAAGACATGGGGGATGGGTCGTGAAAAAATATGCATCAAAATATTATAATTACCCATGATATAATATCCAAAAACAACAATAAACCACTAATCCCTAAAAACATTTTAATCACAGTATGTTAGAGAAAAAAATTTAAAAAAGGAAAAAAAGATAAAATCCCACTTTTTGGATGTAATAATATTCAAACGCTAGATTACCCACCCCCAAGAGATTGAAATAAAACCCTAACACAGATTCTAGATCCTTCGTGAATTCAATTACTAGAAAACCCTATATACTGCCTGGTGTGAGAGGCACCATTGATGATGAGTTTTGTGTTCATCCAAAGACTTTCATCACAGAGAACACTCTGTTATCTTCTTATTGGAAAATGCGGAAAGTCATCTATATTCGAAAATTCACATTGTTATTGTGTGAAATTTAACCATTCATAGATCATATCTAATATTTTTTTGGAAAACAAAAGAAGATATTAGCATTGTTGGATTTCATATCAAATTCAATAATTCATCTAATTCTATTTTTTATATTCTTCAAAAAAAGAATATTATAGGATATGGGTGAGAAGATCATTGTATTTCTATCATAGTATGATGAATTACCTAAAATGAACCATTTATTTCCACCCTAATAATGAATATCCCATCATACCAAATTGGCATGCATTCTTGAGTTTGTAGCGTAAACATATTTTCGAAAATACCATTGATTAAAATTTCCATCCTTTTTGGATATCCCTTAAAACTAGATTTTTCTAAATTTAAACCTTCCATAACCTTGGTATCTTAGGTTCGTACCAATATCAATGTCTCCCAAAAATATCATTCTCAAATATGTACTCAAAGTAGATGTCATGGAATATTTTATGAGGTGATATATGAAAATGTGCCAGCATTTGACTATGTTTTTCATATACATTGAAATACTAATGAATTATGGGGTAGAACAGTTCTCATGTATTCATGTAAAAATCCATGGATTTAGAAACGAAAGATGAATATCAACCTTGAAGAATACACAAGGGATTCAATGAAACTAAGAGTTCCTTTTGTCCCTTTTAGAACTAAGTCTTTTGACCTTTTGAATGAATTATTTAATATGCATGTGGATGATCAAAATAGTTATATTCTAACATATAGAAGTGGTTCTTAGTGGGTGATACAAAGAGTATCCTCAGTCTTCGTTTATGCTTCTCAAAATACTCATATTTCCCACATTGGGTCTTCCCTCTAATTAGAAAACAAGATCTAAGAATCTAAAAATTATAAATCTCAGCTTGAAATACTAGAGAACTCTAATCAGGTTGAATTTTATAATTTGGGGTCGAGCTCTAGTAATGGTAAAAAGAAAAAAAATTAATTTGGATTGAAACATCACTCTAAACAATAACAAGACCCTAACATTAAAATTCAATTATAAAATTGAAAAAAAAAATCCTCACTAGATCATTGGAGGTCACTAGGATCTAAAATGAATATATTCCCCTATAGAAAATTTCAGTGGAGATTCCATGTTCAGCCCTTGTTAATGATTCTCAAAGATTTAATGCTCTTGATTACGAACCTTCATTGTGGGATGTGTAGAGAACTGAGGATAAAATGAATGATTCTTTGTTAACATGGATGGGGGGATGGATGAAATTGTTCTTCAAAAATAACAAAAAAGGTGATATTCCAATAGATACTAATTTAAAAAATAGAAATAGAATTCTTATTAAAATAGTGGATGAAAAAATTCACAACCCTAAATTTATCATCGATGAGATTCCATAGAAATAGATCTTTTCTTTGATTCTACCTATAATGTTCTGCATAAAAGTTTTTCGATGGATATTTAGAGTAGCATATTCATAAAAATATTTTCCAATGTATTTTATTTAGACTTTGTATGGTCTCTTTTTTAATAGAGACATTATTATTTGGTTAAATTCCATGACAATCATCATAACAATTTACATAAGTGCTATTTTAATTTTTTTATTGGATGGCTCTATTCCGGGATGCCTTAGACAGAAATTATCAGTTGAGTTTGATACTAAATTTCTCAAGAAGGGTCTCAATTTTGTAGAGGGTTTTTCGGATTGGGGGAATCCTATATTATCATATAGATATATATGATTTTTATGAGAATTCATACACGTATTGTAAGGAGGATTTGGAATTGAGTAATTATTGTTGAAACTATTGTCAATTATTTTAACAAGGTGTTAGAAAAAATAACAAACATTTTTTTAGAATATTCATTGAATTCTCAATTGGTTGACATGGAAAACAAATTCTTCTTTGCATGGTTTTAAAATGAGTACATTTGATTTGGTTATAAATTAGGATTCTGAGTTCAAATTATCTTGTTATTGGGATAAAGCACAAAAAACACTTTTTTATAGATGTGGCATTTTTATCTTTTGATGAATCATCACTCCATTGATGACATGTATTTTGTAGATCGTGGAATTTTACTGCTTCATAGGATGACATGAAGTATTCTTCTAGGCTTGGGGATTTTCAAGATGACATGTATGTTTCTATTAAAATTTTAAATTATTCTCTCTTCTTTCACAAATGTTGTATGTTGTACCTTACAGATGTATAGTAACTAATTTATTATTTTAATATTTTTTGAGGAATGAATTGGGTGACAATTTCATGGTTAGAAAAGCAAAAAAAAATCAACAATATCATTCATTAAAAACATTATCTTCTTATCTATGAATCTTGATGATACAAACCAATGTGATATCCATCACATATTCTAAAACATTCCAATATATCCAATCATGTGAATCCCTAAATAAAAAAAAACAAATAGTTCTGATACCAATTAATTGTAAATGGACCCCAGTGAAACAAACATGTCAATCAATCCTTCTTAAAAAAAGTCCATAATCATTCCTCCCTATATTATATATGTTATTAACCAGAGGTGAATTTCTAAAAGATATTTTTGGGAGACTATACCCTCTGGTTATAGTAAAATAAAAGTGAAAAATAATATAAACTCTTCCGTATCCATAAACATCCATTTATATATAAATATAAATATGATATTGAGGTAGATAAAATAAATTTTATGTGGAAAATATACTTACAATCATGATATAATAGGAAATTGGTTGACAACTAGTTTGACAACATAAAGAAAATAAACAAGAAAATAAATCTGTATATTCTTAAAAAATTGAAATACCTAGTCATTAAAACACTAGAGTTTCTCCAAAATAATCCTTATACTCCATGTTTGTGGATCCACATAATCATATAACACTTTGAATATTTCAGATCCATTATGAAACCCACATTCCATGTAATGAATGTCAAAATGTTTTAAAAATTCTCAAGGATATTATAAAGGGTTTAAGAAATAAATCTCATTATTCCACCACAAATGGTGATATAATAATCTTCTATTATAATATGCAAATTAAAACCTGATATGACCATATGTATTTGAATGAATAAAAAATATCATAAAATAAACAACATTTTTTAAAATAAATAATTAAATTATAAAAATATTGAATAGAAAAGTACTTATTCATGTATAAAACTATAGATAAATATTCACCCAATTTTTACAACATGATAGGATTTATAGTTTATGTATCTCCCATCCACATGAAATTAGGTTCTTATAATAAATATATATAGGTGGTATACGATGTGAAAAATTAAATTGGAATAGATCGTAAGGATTAATTGTATGCATCCTCATACTAATACACATCTCTCTCATTATCTTTGAATCCAAATGAATGACATGAACTGGGGACAAGAACAACCATCACTGAGAGAACATTTTCAAAATAGATTAATAATTTAGGGAAAACTGGATCTATGTAATGAACATTATAGAATGTAAAATATCATATCATGGGTCTACTAATAAATCCCAAACTAAGGTCACATGTTCCCTGACTAGATAAGAATCTGGTGGACTATTATAATTATACACTCCTACAGATTATCCCTTAGATACCATTTCATATATAAAAAAACTAGATATAAATAGAGTTTTAAGACATATTAACCACTGGGAAAATTCCATGATTAACACCTAGTAAAAATGGGGTCTACCCACTAGCCTTTGGGTGAAAACTAGACACATGACGTCTCTATCACTACGAAATTTCTGACCATCCTAGCCATCAAAAATCATGGGTTTCCCATGGTCCCCTCGATTAAATCCATATCAAGACATAGGAAACAATTGACACCTAGAATATTTATGGATACTAAATGAAAAACCCATCCATTACCATCAACTCTGCGAAAAGGGTATTCATAATGATAAAACCAGGTACCCTATAAGGGGCTTTTAACACCACAATATATATCAAATATTTTTGAGATATATTTATTGTTTTGATATTTCACATTACATGAATCTCTGATTTTATCATTCTTTATATCAAATTATCTTATTTTATTATGATACATTGAATTTTGATTTTACCTTGTTTTACAACCAACACAGAGTTTAAACAAAACACAACATACTATTTAAATATTATTATTTAATATGATTTTTATTAACCTGAAATTGGAATTCTGGGTATGAATAATATTAAATAACTTATTAATAAAGGTTTAATGTATGATTATATGATTTTTTGGTTTACAATAAAATAGTTATGAATGTAAAAATCATTTCAAAAAAATATCAATCTGAAAAATTATTTTCGTAAGGAAAAGTGTGTTTTATATCAATAAAATAATGAAATAACTATTGGTTATTTATTTTCAATAAATTTAAAAATTATATATTCAATAAATATTTTATCATCTATATGATGTGTTTTTTAGAGAATAGAAAATAATAAGTCAATTTTTATGTCTAAAAACTATAATTTTTTTTAAAAAAAGTAGTTTTTCATATTTATATTGTGAAAATATTTTTCTCCACTATTAGAAAATGAATTTGATATAATAAAATTAACCTTTTAAACTGAAATATTAAAATAACTTAATTCTGATTTTTTTTTATTTTTCTGAAATATTTTATTTGCGGATGAATAATGAAAAATAATGAATACAAATTAAAATCTTTTATTTTAATCTATAATTTTTATTAATTAAAATTATATTTTCAAATGGTTTTATCAAAAAAATTAGTAAAAAGATATCAAAATTATTCTTATTTATGACATTGTATTCAATTTAAATTGGAATTTGGATATAAAGATATTTTAAAATTTTGATCGTTCTCTCTTTGACAAATAACTTTCTCGACAGTATATCACTATTAATGTTAATTTAGTTTTCTCAACTTATGTGAATGGAATATGGAAAAACGTATTCGAGATATGGGATAAAAATAATTAATGACTTCTAATAAGTTAAAATCAATTATTTTACTTAATTAATACTGAATGTAATAAAAAAATATTAACCAATGTTATAGTAAAAACAGTTTTACAATGGGGGTTGGGGGGATAGAAAAATTTATGAGTGAAAATATAAATATATATTAACATAATTTTATTGATAGAATTTATTTCATCATTAAAAATAAATTTCTTTTTAATGATTGTATTTCTTTCCATGAACCAATGAATATAACAAATATAATAAGTAAAGTTAAAAAAGACAATAAGATATTTTTCTAAATTTTAATATATAATTCATCAGATATAGAAAAACAATTGGGTTAATAATACATATTCTATTCAAATAGAAGTATTTTTTTAATCGATAAAATTTTTCTCTTATTTTTATATATGAATTATTTATATAAAATACATATAAAATTAATAAGTAATAATTATTTAGTTTTTATGGAAACAAAGAAATAATACTGAAAATAATAAAAATACATTTGAATAAATTATTTTGGTCCGATATTTTTTTGATAAATATATAATTTTCCACAATTTTTAACATAAAGTATTTTAATTTCATTGTTGGATTGATAATTATATAATTAAAATAAAATATAAAATATAAAATTGATATTTATGCCATTTTATAATATATGATAATTTGTTAATTGATTTAAATTTACTACAGAAGTGTGTCATATTTATAGTTATTTTTTAATTTTAATAAATAAAAACTACGTTAGAATATATGCAAATTTGTTAAATATAATTACTAAATTGAATTTTCAATACGATTAACTTGATTTTCGTAGTTAATGTAGTGTGTGCGTCATACTTATAGTTGTCATAAAATAAATTTATTGAAAATATTGGTTTTATCTATTAAAATTATATATCAAATTCATCATCTTTAGTTCTAAATTATATAATAAGTATAATAATATAGTAGTCTTAAATACTAAATTACTATGGATAGAAAACTAGTTACCAAATTCAAAAACATGAATTGTAAAAATTTGGAAACCTAGATGTTAAGGACCAAAATGTCTATTTTTTATAAATCATTTTAAGGGTTGTTTATAGAAAAAATAATCACTACATGCAAGAAATAATAAAATTTTGGGTCACTTTAGGTGAGATTGACCTCCCTATAGTGAGTACATTTGAGTAATTTAAAGAATGTCACTCCTCATATACTGTAAATGGGCACCCAATCACCCCATTTATTCACACCTCACAAGAAACATGCATCAACCAAGAACATCAAAAACACTTTATGAACAATAAATAATCATCATAGAATCCAATTTTTTTACTTAAATCCATCCAAAGAAGTGTGTTTTTGAAAAACTATTGAGGATACATTAAGAAGTGGCAATATTAATAAACAAATGTTTTTGTTTTATTTTTCATCAAAACCCATAAATTATTTTTCTATAATGATTATATAAAATCCTTACTAAAATCCATATAATGAAATTTTTTATGTTTTTTAATACCTAAATCCAAATACTCTTCTTTAAAATGGGTTATAAAATCGTCATTCATGTGTAGGGAGAACAACTTCCTCACGAACCATTGTCGTTAATTTTTCCCATAGCACCACTAAAGGATTGGAATAATACTTTTTATAAATTTTATATGTTGTATTTATAAAATTAATATTGTTATTACAATCATGAAATTTTTATATCACATAAAAAATGATGATTTTTTTTTGGGAATTTGATAACGTTGTTTGTCTGTATGGAGGATGGACACCTCCTGAAGCGACATGAATTTTTTATGCTCAATATAGAATTTATCAATGATGGGTTTAAACAAAACATTTGATATATAAGAAAAAAAATTATTTTTCAATGATAATATATCTCATTTAAAAATGATTATTTTAATTTATAGGAAAATGAATAGAACTCATTTGTGCATATGTATAGCATACTATCTATATGGATAATATATTTCATTTTCTATCACTAAAATTTATAGGTCACTCAAAATATATATATAATAAATATACATGATATAAATTTATTTTTTTTCATCCCATATATTACCAAATAATGATATATGTATTTAGATTAAGAGTAAAAATCCTTAGAATGTATGAAAAACAAGTGGTTAGTACCCGTTGCATAAACTAAAATGTAATTTATAATTTATGATTAATATGAAGTCATATGAAAATAATATATGGTATTATATTTATTAATTGATTTATTTAAAAGATTAATGATAATTTTATATTTTTATACAGGATGTTTTAAGGTGTTTGACGGATGTCAAGATTAATATTAAGTGGATTTCTAATCTCTTATTAATTTCTATGATATTTATGCCATATTCCCCAAATGTTTCTTTAGTTTTATTACATACATCCCTATGGCTTGTTAAATCATTAATTTATTTTACTTAATTACATTATATGTTTTAATTGATGATATGATTCCATGGGATTCACGATTCTAAATTTACTCAACCAAAAATGGATTTGTCTCAATTATTCTTCTTTTAGACGTATGATATTCTATGCTCCTATCATCTTGTACAATGTGTGTATACTACCCTATTGACATATAATATTGTGAATTTAATTATTCTCATGATATTTTTAGTTTAATATAATTATTATTCCATCATGTGTATTACATTTAAAAGTTACCATGTGTTAAATAAAGTATGTTAGAAATTCATCGTTTATGGAGATTACGTGTGATTATGCATATAATATTAATATAATAGGATCCATATCTCAAACAACTCATGAATTTCTTCCTCTAGTAGTAAAAAAAAATTTCATAAAAAAGTACAAACTTTTCAATTATTTATTACTTATTATAATTATCACAATGCTATTATGATAATTTTTCATTATTTATAACTTCTATCAAAATATTTTTTTTCAATACCATGTTTTTTAAAGATGATTTGAAAAATGACATATTATTCGCTAATAACATTAAAAAATATTTTAAAAAATTTTACCTTCAATTTAAATTTTTTTAAAATGGGATATTTTCTTCATTTTATTAACATTTATATTTTGACTTCTACTAATAATGTGAATGAAAATTGAGTTGCTATGTATTCATCATACCTAAAGTTATATATCATCATGTAATATTAATTACATGATGTATCCACTAAAATTATAATTTATTATTATCAAAATAAATTTTTTCCATAAATTTTTTGGAATAAATTTTTATTTAAATTTATTTTTGAATAATTTAATATTTGAAAATTTTGTATGTTTTAAAATGTGTTTCCTTAAGGAAATATTATTATTCTCACGAACATAATTATTATTAAAAATATTAGAGGTTTATTTCAAGGAAAACGATTTTCAAATGAATAATTTTTAGAAAATTATTTTCAAATGTTTTTAAAGGAATATTTTATATGTTTTGAAGTTTTTTTCAAATAAATTGATTTAAAACACAATTTATGTTTTGAAAATTGATTTCAATGAAAGGATATATTCCTCTAATAAATTTTTATATAGTCATTCTAGATTTTCATTCAATAAAAGATGGAATTACTTGAGGTTACATAAGCTTCACTGTGGACCTGATAATAATATACAATCCATAATAGTGCTCTGAATGGTTTATGTTTTCATTGAATGATGTTTATGAAAATTTTTTCCATTAAACATGTTATAATATTTTAATATTCATATGAAAAAAATGAATCATTGCATAGGTTATTAAATGATGAAATAAATATGAATCCCATCTCATTTCCAAACTATAATATAAGATGTTTGTGATACCAATTTCATTTCATGGGTTACGATATGATTAATGTTTATTGAATTTTCTAACACATAAATTTTGAATTCATTTTGTGATAGGTGGGACATATATGTACCCCCAATTAATTGTGTAATTATTAAATTATACTGATATAAACATCAATATAATCGTGGAAGAATTGGGAACAATAAGGGACATTATACATTATGATGTTATGGTTGTGAACCCATTAATCTATAAGGAATGTTATTCCACAAGGGATAGTCGTGTTCCATTACCTATAAGTGTATGCCCATGAAAATACCAGATATGTTATCGAAATGAGCCATCATTTCAAGGGAATGATTTTTTATGGGTATTTCTCTACCAAAATTATATTTATTATTCCTATGTTCTTCTCTCTTAGATTGTTCTCTTTTTTGGAAAAATTATACGCCTCTTGTGAACCTCCTATTATTATATCATGATTGTAAATTGAGTTCATTGATATAAAGGGTTTTCTTCTCAGTTTTAATTTTCACATTCTTATAAGACAATGTGTGGGTTATTCTTATGTATCTCCCTTCTTTTAAATTAATTAGAGTCGTATCTAAACCATTCTTGTGATTCCATTACCTGGGTCGTGAAGTTGTGTTATATGTATGGTATGAATATGAGAAGTACATACATGTAATATCATTATGGTAGATGTATAATATATTTCAGAAACTAAATTGAAAGTGTACCTAGTCATCACAGATACAAAAATATTATAGTTCTTGGCCATGTAACTTTATCATGTGTTCATCATTCTTATAAAAAGATGTAATAAAAATGTATAAAAATACTGTGAAAATATAGTTGGTATTAAAGGAATGGGTCTGAAATCTTTTGAAAATTGGGAGGGGAAAATTTTATTGACATCTCTTGGGATATTACTTATGATATGTCTAACTACGACTCTATAAAAAATCAAATGGTTAGTTAAAATATAAAAAAATATCACAGAATTTTGGTAAGTAATATTATTGTTAGTTTCCTTTTAATATAAAAATTTATAGATACTACAAGTATATATAACACTAGAAAATATATTTATTTGGATAACAACCCTGAAAACACCATATTGAGATAGACATTATTGAGAAATGGTGCATGTTATTGGAAATTTCAACACACCTCTTTTGAAACTCCTGGGAATATGGTTGGAAAATTCCAAAACTACTTACAAACCATCATAGATTATTAAAATAGATTATATCTATGAATAAGAAAGGATGAACCTAAGGTGACATATATTTAAATTAATGTTTCTTGTTTAAAGCATCTAAGATTTAATTTTTCATGATTATGTGGCTTTACACAATGATTAGTTTTCCAACCTGAGGATTTTGGGTCTTTCTCAATTGATTGAAGTAGAAGGAATCATTTTAACATTGAATCTTATAGAAGATTCAGTGAATGTGAGAAACAATATAGAATTATAACTACAGTAAATGAACTTATGATTATTCTTGATATGTATTCAAAATAAATGATTAATAATGTTTGACTTAGAAATCTCTCAAACACACCAAATATGTGATGGAAATTTTCCCCTGAGTGTTTGGGATGTTGACACCCTAATGGAAAGATGATAGAGATTCCAATATATCAAGAATATGGAAAGAAGCACCAAAGTGAATATCTTCAGAGAAGATTATGATTTTTTGATTGTGTAAAATAAGGACATAAAGGATGTAACTAAAAAGCTAAAATAATAATTAAACCAAATGTGTATGAATATTTGTATCCATAAAATATCATCAACTATTGAATGATTTAACTATGGAATTTAGGATCATTATCCATGAAAATGTCTTATTTGGGAAATAGCATAAGGAAAACTAGTATGGTTACATGAGTTATGGTTATAATGTTGACGATAAGGATTCTAGACATGAAATATGAAATGAAATAGGTATTAAGTAATAAGATAATGAACCACAGTTTATAATATAACAAGGATGTAGTGTGATTGATATATATTTTTAATTGGAATTAATGAATTATGAAAAATATAAGGAATATTCAATTAATGTTTTTTTTAGGGATTTGAAAAATATGATGATTATTGTTGATAACCTAGAAAAGGTATCTAATGTAAAGGTGATGTTAATTGAAAATAAATGATTATAGAAATGATAACACATAATATCTTCCTGACTTTGAGATGATGATTTTGGTATAATAATAATTTTTCTTTGGATAATGTATAATTGATATTAATGATGACCTCAGAATAGATAAACACAATAATTCCAATGTGGTTTTTGTTTTTATTGTTGGAGTTTACAACATTTTTTCATTTTTAGAATATATCCAATAATATATAATTTATTTTTGTAGTAATTATTAGTATATGTTTAAAATTATTATTTATGGTATTTCCAGTTTTTACCATGTTTTGAGATAATACATGATGAATGCATTCACATGATTGTAATGTTATAGTAAATATCTACAATATGATATATGTAATTTCAATGTTAATCTAGTGCAATGAACTTAGTTCTCATTTTTCTGATTTTCATCTTTCATAAGAGTGAAATGTTTAACCAATTTTGCAGTTTTTTTGATGAACTATGAATTAGTTTTTGGATATTATTTTATTATTTTCATATATATTTATTTATTAATATTTGATAACATGTGATAACCTATTTTTTTGATAATAACTAAAATGATAGAATATATAATAATTATATCTATGTGTCTTATTGTTTTCTAGTGATTGATGAATAATAAGGTCACCATCACTTCAATGAGTAATAGATGAATTGGTTGCTGATCTAGTTATGAAAATCATGAGATATTTTTCTTTGGAAATATATTTAAATAATGTAATTATATCATATCATTTATATCCTTAAAATTTAGTACAAGGATATTGAAATAAAATGTTTTCCTACAATAACCATTTTTTATGATGTCAATGAACATTTTAAATCCTATTTATTTTATTTATTTATAATCATTATCAATATCCTGACCATGTTTTAAATCACTCTTGATCAGTATGTGAGTATTAATTTTCTCTTCCATGTCCATATTTTCACTTCCCACTAATATTATCTTATAAAAAACATAGTCACTTGTTATATTAGGTAACCTTTTTGCTTCCCACTATCAATTATTAATGTATATTTTATCATTCATATATATGATGTGGGTTTTTGGGATATAATTTACAAATGTCAATTATTTTATGACTAATATGAATTTGGAGGGTGAAATCCATTTTTAAAGGGGAGGAATGTAACACCCTATGATTTATTGATTTTTGTAAAATATATTTAAAAATTTTATTTTTTATGTTACATGAAAAACATATTTTAGCTGTTTTTATTCACCATAATATGTTTTTTATTTTGTTACACACAATTCTTATTTTGACATAGGACACATGAAACACTGAGTTAAAATGAAACATGATATACTATTTCAATTTTATTATTTAATATAATAGTTATCAACTATTCATTGGAATGGAAGGTATGAATAGGGTAATGAAAATTATGAAAATAAGATTTCCACATTTCTAAATGATTTTTTGTGACTCGTTAATTATAAATGAATATAAAAATAATTTTTGAAAATAAAAGTAAATGTTTTCTCTAATTAGTTTTTTTTATGTTGAAAAGTGTGTTTAACATCCAAAAATTATCCCATTAAATTTTTGTTTATTATTATCATGAAATTCATATATTATATTGTTATTTAATATTATGAAAACCATATTATATTTTTTATATTAAATATATGAGAATAAATTAATTTTTTCTTGTAAAAAAATTTTATCTAAAAATAAGTTTTCTCACTTCGTTAAGGCTCTCCTATTATTTAAATAACTATTTACCATTTTATAAAAAAATTTGTAGTAAAAAAAATATTTTTTAAATTTTAATATCATAACTATCATCGGGTGAATATTTTTTCTATTTGTAAAACGTTTCATTCTTTGATGAATAATTAAACATTTAAAATTTAATCAAAAATATCCTTGCAATTTAATTTATTTGTCACATAGATATTATTTTTATAAATATTTTTATCGTTTATTAGTTAAATTTTATATTAATTGATAAAATTTTGGCTATTTTAATCGATTTCAAATTTAATTTTGCTGTAAAAACATTTTATTATCTAGAACATTTTCTCTTTTAGAACCTACTTTCTTGGCATCACTACATGATTGAATTTAAATTAATTTTTTCAAATTCTGGGAATATAAATTATATAAATGGATTGTGAATTTTTAATCTTAATTATTTATAATGTGTAATGATGTTATTTTATTTTTTATAAAAATGAATATTGATTGAACCAAATTATAAATATCTTGGTTACAGAAAAAACATTTAGTGGGAGGGTTAAACTAGAGTGATAAAACTGAATATCACATGATATACTATCATAATATTATTTAATGATATTATTTATAAATTGGAATTCAATGTATTTGATATATAGAAATTCCTTTTTTCTTTCATTTTAATAAGACATGTATAATAAGTTACGTAATGAAAAATGATTCTTTTTTACTTATAATTTCTATATATCAATGGGTTAGAGGATATTAAAACATTGGTCAGGTTTTATATATTATATTGACATATATATGGGTTATTTGTATTAAAATGATGTATCATTAATTTTTAGATATGAGTTATTGACATAAAATATATAATAAATTCCTATATAGTTATAATTTCCTCAATAATGAACGAAATAAATAATATTAAAAATAGTAAAGGTGATATAAATTGTATGACTTATATTGTTGCACTATTTATTAGATTAATATATTATTTTAAACATGTTTTAACATAATATATTATAATTTATCTATTTTTGTGATATTTTATTAATATAAATTACATTTAAAATTTCAAAAGAAAATATTAATGACAATTTTAAAAAAATTTATTTTATTAACTGATTAAAATTTTCTAAAAATTAATATATTATTTAGCATTTTTTTATATGCCAATGTATATCAAACACATAGTATTAGGGGAAAAATTATTTTATTAGATTGATTACATAGACTTGTTAATATTAAAATCCTGGTTAGCCTATGTAAGGTTAATGTAGTGTATTTGTCAATTACTTGGGATTATAATAATATTAATTTCCCAATCATATATGATTAATTTTTATTAAATTATATATTATTTTTATGAACTGTGTTACCAAATTATCATGTATGTCTCACTCTAATTTAGTCCTATAGTATAAATTACCATGGGTTGAAAAATAGTTATCTTAGTGAGAAACTAAAATATTTAAAATACGGAAAAAAAGAAGGTAAGGGCCAACATTTTTTAAAAATGCTTTTAGTGGATATTTGGGAGTTGTTTGGCCAAAATTTCCCAAAACCAGTTAATAATCAATTATTGACCCAAATTAGGAATGATTAACCTCCCAATAATGAAAACTTTTGAGTATATATAAAAATACCTTTTCAAAAATATAAAATGGAACCATTTCTTGTGAATTCTTCATACATATAAATCTATTTGGATCAACCATTTTCAATCACGAACTCTTCCCATTATCCTTTAGATAATTTGAAAATATTATTTTTTGACATCAATCCAACTAAGGATTGATTTTATTAAAAAAATAAGGAATATACCCAAATTAAAGCTAACAATTATAAAAAAAACTTTTCCATATTATTTCTTATTAAAAGTAATTTATATTTTTTTATATCATGATTTTGTTATATAATTAGTTTCAAAAATATACTAATATATAATTTTGTTATGGTATATACTACAAACACACAATGTTTAACAAAATGGGTTTTGAAATCATCATATATTTTTTGGTATACTACTTATTGTGAATTGATGTTGTTCATTTTCCCATTATAATCTTTATATGTAGGTATTAATTCTGTAAATTATGGTTATATATTGTATTTTTGATTTTTTATGATTATATAATTAATAGGTTATGTAATAAACTTTTATTAAAGAAAATTCATCTTAATATAATTAAATATCTTATTATGTAAAATGGTTACGTAAAACATATGCACTTCCATGGTTTTATGTTTTTTTATTTTAAAATACCTTTAATAATTGTTAACATTGCTTATATAGATTCTGAACAATGACAACATTATTAGTATAAATATAGTTCTTATAAATATACAATTTACTCACAAAATGGAACCATTAGCCTCAGCCAATAATATTTCACCATATGAAGCCCATTTGTCAGAGCTCAGAATGGGGGAAGCATCAATGGGCTTCACTCTTGACCAAACCCAAGTTGAGATTCAATAGATAAATCATAAACATGACTGACTATGTGAAAAGTGTGTGTTTATAGATATTACCACCCGATAGATGTTATCTGAGCAAGCCTAAGAGTCTGTCATCATCACACACCTCGACCTCAGGTCTTATGAGGGTATTATAAGTGGTTATGTTACAATATCCTAACAATATTATTATGTGATTTTGTTTTTTTATAAATAAAATACATTTATTTTATTATTGATACATTATAAATAGTTTTTAATGAACAAATAATATTTTTAGTTAATACTCAATTGTGAAATTTAAATTAATGAACTGAAGGATTTTTTAATTAATTATTATTTTATTAAAATATTTTTACTAAATTACTTTTTAATAAATATAAATGAATTTATTATATTTTAATGAAAACAATTGTAATTTTTATTATGGATTGAAATATGTTTTTATCAACAATCATTACATTCTGATAAATGTGAGTTTTTAAATTAAATGTGAAAATTCACATATTCATAAAATTATTTAAATAAAAGTGTTTTCATTTTTGAATTGAGTTCATCAAAATTATCAATTACAGAATTTTTCATAATTTTCTAAGATAGTTGAATTTTTGGGTAAAAAATAAATACTGTTTAAATATATAACATGTTTTATGACATCATAATGACCAAATAGTGATGTAATAAAATACTATAAAAGGTATAATCGGCCAATATATTTTATACCTTTAAAATATGGTGATTTTATATATTTTTATTAAATTTATTGTTCCCTAGAAGACTCTCCGAGGATTCTGAAATATTTTTACATTTCAAAATAATTTCCTTGATAGTGTAAATCATCTCATAATAAGTAGGCCTACTATTTTAATATGTTCATCCATTATAATTATAAAATAATGTTTTCCACTCCCCTTTGGAGAAAACCATGGGCAAAAATCATGGGTTGGTTTGTGATTTTGAATATTTAACTATATAGATTCCATGCATATAAATTAAATTATACATGGTGAGATATTATCTTCCATGACCTCATATTATCCATTTCATGTATAAATGATGATATACCCCTCTATCTCACTTCAACCCATTTTACGACTTCTATTTGAAGTCGTTACGCTGTCTATGTTACACCAAAATTTCCCATGCAATAATCATCGTGTTAGTGAATACCATACAGATTTCATTATCATGGGTATTAACTGTTATACATATTTAATTGTTGATTTATTACTTACATTTATGTCTTCCACATATGTTATTCTTGGAATAAATTATGATGTTTAATTATTACAAGGGCTATGTTCTATGTGGCACAGTTATTAATGAATTGAAATGATTATGAAGGGTGTGACCTAATAGCACTCTAATGCATTGTATAAAGAATAATATAATGATACTTCATGTGTAATGGGTCTTGACTCATTATAATTCAAGTTAAATTAGGGTTACTCATGAAAATTTATGTGCAATGAGGCTTTAGTGATGCTCATTGCGCAATGATCCTCAGATCATTTTGATATCATGTAAAATGTTGTTACCACATCTTCATGTTATGATAATCTTCCTATATCCTTCCTTTATGTTTATTTTCACTTATTCTCCATTTATATTCCTATTTCTATACATTTATTTTATTCTTCATGTTATTCCCTCTTCACTCCCGTACTAAGCTTTATAGATCACCATTTTCTAATTTTTTTCCTTAGGATATCCCATGCAATGTTATGTACGAAGGAATATTGTGGAGTTGTAAAACAAGTTCTCAATAAAGATGTTGTATTTTATGTATTAAGTTTTCTTATAATGTTCCTAATTTCCCAAGACACTAGAACTATTGATCATCATAAATGTCTTAAGTGATAGTTTATATAATGAATCATGTTTTTTTTGTGTAAATAATGACCATGGATGTTATATTTTATATCACACATACCGTCATGATTTAAATTTTTTTGGAATACAATTGTTTCATTTTGTGGTACATTGGACTACCTCCTCATGATGAAATGTGATTCATTCATGCATTAAATATAATTTATTATGGATGTGTTTTAATAAATATTTGATATATATTAATTAAAAAATATTTATTTTGATGATAATATCTATCATATAATTTTCCTTTATTAATAATAAAATAATAGTATTCATGATTATATATGACCAACCATCATCATGAATGGTGAATTTCATTTCCAATAAATAAATTTTACCGATTAATATAAATACATATATACTATATATATGAATCTCATATCATAGTTAATATTCTAAAAGATATTGAATCATGATCAATGTAAAATGTGTAAGAGTATACTACAAAAATATGAACGAAATACAAAGTAGTTGTTACAGGAAAAAAAATATTAACAAAGAATTATTAATAAGTTTTTATTATAAATTCATTAGAAAATAATATATTATATGAAATATAAGATTAATGCTTTATTAATGGATGTATTGTAAACATATCCAGATTATAAATGAGTTTTTAATGAGTACGATCGATGTTAGTGAAATTGTAATGGGATTGAATGTCTCCCCTTAATTTATATAGGACAAATTCCATAATAAAAAATTATTTTTTTGTGGGAATATTCTTCCATTTGAAATTTAATATAATGATTTTAATGTAGTTAACAATATTTAATATTTTTATGAATATTTTTTTCTCATTACTATCATGATTATAATGTTACTAAAAAAGTAATGGGATATTTCACAATTTTCCTTCATTGAGACATATCTTATGTTATGAACCAATATTATTTTATTGGTATTATATAATTCCCTATTGACATATAATATATTGACATTATTGGTTATCATTATATTTTATCTTTCATTTAATTATTATTATTTGATGGTTATTATTAATAAATTTTACAACGTGCTAGTGGATGTATGTCAAAATTTAATTGTTTATTGAGATTGTGTGTGATTATGGTTTTGATGATAAAATATTACAACACATATTTTAAAAAAATCATGGCTTTACTAGTTTTTTGGTTAGTTAATTTTTTTAATCTAATAGTAAATTTTTTTCCACCCATTAGTACTTATGATAATCGAGAAAATGTTTTTCTAAAAATAAGACATTATTTTAATATTCGGAGGGAATTATATTTTCTTCCAAAACATTTTACTATAAACCTAATTTCAAATATGTTCAAATATTATCCAATGATTATTAAAATATATTTTAACACATATGTTTATTTTTTAAAAATTAAAATGGAGTCTTCATTTTTATTTTACAATCAAGGATCATATGACTTATACCAACGACGTAAATAATTCTATATTTTTTTATATACAAGTTGTATGCAATTATAATTCATCATTACCACTCCATTCATTGAATATTAATTTATATACTTTAAATATATTTTTTTAAATAAAATTATTATGTTGATATTTCTCTTGAATTATTATTTTAAATTTATTTTAAATAAAATAATTTTTTGTATGTTTTATGATTTCAATCGTGTTTCTTAATGAGATGTTATATTCATGTGAAAATGATTATAAAAATTTATTTTAGAGGTTATTTGCAATGAAAATATTTGAAATTTTTTTAGTGTTTAAAAATGTTTCTTAAGTGTTTTTTAAATACTATTTTATATGATTTAAAATATATATTCAATGTAAATGATTTTCATAATGCTTCATGTTTTAAAAATTGATTTTTAAAAAAATGAAATTTTCTTCTAAAAAATGTCCCAACTAGTCTTTCAAGATTACTCTCCATCTAAGATGAAATTCCATTTGATTACTTAGGCATTACATTTGATAAAATTTTATAATAACTTTCATATTAAGTCTATGAATGAATTAGGTTTTTACGGCTTGATGCTTATGAATGTAGTTTTCTTTCAACATGATATAACGTGATAATTATTTTTTTGAAACCAAGTTTTTTTCAAGGATTATAATATAAAAAAATATTATTAATCCTTCCTCTATCCAACATGTTATGATTTGATTTTTGTGACACAAAATTCATTCCATGTTTTATGATTTGATTTATGTTTCTGGTCTTATGACAATAATAAATATGAATTTCATTATGTGACATGTGGGACCTATATCTCCCTCAAATTCATTATTTAAAAATATATATCTAAAAAGATACACATGTCAAGATTGTGGTGTCAACACAGAATGGTAAGGGACTTCATTCCATATGATGGTTTAGGGAGTGGACCCATTTCACTATAAGGAATGGGCTACGGAATGGTATGGTTGTGTTTCCCACTCAGTAGATGTATCCCTAATAAATATAAATGATAAGATTTTCCAATGATCATATAATTATAGAGAAATATTTTAAATGAATATTTTACTACCACAAATTCATTTCATTTCCAATGTTAGGCTCTAATGTATTATTATATATGATTTATATATGACTAATATCATATGAACTTCTTATATTTATTCCATGATTCCATTCTGTGATATTTTATATCTAGGGTATACATTTAAAATTTTATTATAATGGTATTATACCCTTATTCTCATGTAATGATTACGTATCTCGCATGGTTACCCTTTCTCAGAATATGTTCTCAAATTTTTTATATTTTTTTTCCCAATGTTATGAGGAAGGGTTTTATATAGGATATATATGTGATGATTAATAAATTGGATGATCATTATGGGTGATGTTGATGATCTTTCGCCAACATAGAAGAATTTGTACATACTCTCTAATGTAACTAAATGATTATATTCCCTAGACATGTACATTTTTAATATATTGAATATTCATTGAAAATATGAAATATCAAATTATAAAAGTGTGGGACTATATAGGTATCGTCACTCACATATAAATCACCTGAAAAACCTTACATGTGAAATATAATTGATTGGTTTTCAAGGGCCAACCACTAATACCAATTTAGAAACATGATCACAGAGGAATTAATGAGAACCATCACACCTACACTAGAATTATTAATGTTCCTCTAGACCACCACAACAACAGAAAAACATTTAGGGGTCACCTCATTATTGTAAAACCAAAGGAAAGGAATTTTAGATGAATGTCCTCAGATGGCCTACCCATCACACAATAAATCCCTAAGTATATTTTCACCCATAATGGCCTAAAAAAGACTCTATTAGATCTATATTGAAATCAAATAAATTTCTAGTAGAAAAACCAAACACATAATGGTGTCATCGTATCCTGAATTCCCCATCAAAACTATATAGATTCTCAACCAATCAACGCTTGAGAAATGATGCTTTGAGAAACCAGATTCAAGACATTTATGAATCCCATCTTCGAGAACCATTAATAAAAAATCCCCAAAATATATTTTCTTAGACCACATAAATCATTTAAATCACTAATTTCATGACCCAAACACATTCTTCACAACTAATTAACCTCTCCACTATAAAATAATAAATTTAAAAATTAAGAATGTCCTCTTCGAAAATCATATTTGTACACTTCACTATCAATGGATAATATTAATGAAGAAATGATTCCACTATTGTTATATATAAGTAAAATTTATCATAAAAGTCTTCTCCTATGTCATATTATAAAAAAGAGGTGATAAAAATAGGTAGAATATCTCTCATGAGGGTGTAAATGGTTTATACCTCATATTAAATGATGGGTATCATCTAGCTTTCTCACTGACAATGTGAAATAAATAACTCATCATGAACAACCCACATCAATATTTCATGCATAGAGTACATAAAACATACTTCCCTAATGGGGTACCAATTCATGTACCCCACACTAGATCATTCCATGTACCCTGCATGACCTCAATCCATGTATTTTTAAACAGTAATGGCCATGTAACCTACTCTACTATGTTCTGCTACATGGGGTGTCTTCTAGTGCATCTGAAAAAACACTATGTATCCTCGCATGGTGTATCCCGAAAATAAATCCCATTTATTAATCATATTCACCACATCAACACAAATCAATAACATGTCAATAGTGTTTGAAAAATACTTGTTGTGTATTTTGGATTGTCACACATGAATACCATTTCAATCAACCAGAAATTCAGGACAATCCCCAAAATTAAGATAGATTAACCCAAATGGGTCCATAGAGATAAATAAAATATATTAAAATTATAATTAAATGATTTTAGAGTGATATATGACTTAACAACTAAAATAATCATTACTATAGATTTTATATAGTGAAGCTTCATACCGATTCCACAAACCATAACAACTATACATAGATTTATTCCTCAAACAAACACTCAAAAACGATACCTCGTCATTATCCCTATATTATCCCTATAACTCACTATATCTAGAATTATATTGGGGGAATATTAATGAATTAATAGAATGGGGTGAAATTAATCGAAAATGTAGATAATGAAAACAAAAAATGAATAAGAAAAGAAAATAGCTCCACCACCCCACCTAGTTTGTATCATTCATTATAAATCCTTCAAATCATGGCTCTAAAATGGATTTTTAATCTCAATATATCCCTCCATTAAAATAATAGAACCATTATAACATGATTGAATAAAATAATTTTAAATAAATTAAATTTTTTTCTATTAAAATTCGAAAGGATAAGATATAAACCAATACATTTTCTTTTGTAAATAACCTATTCTGGGACCAATTGAGATGATGGAAATATAATGCAAGATCATCTTAATAGATATATGGAAAATTTTCCTTGAAATAATCTCCATACAAATAATATATAATTACACCAGATTTTCTAAACCAAAATGAATAGAGATGTCACAAAACCCAACCAAAATGGATGCAGAAGCATTTTAAAAAAATAATACCACATGTTGGATTATCCAAAACAAGTCCTTCAACATTAATCTAATTCCATCACCCCTTAATTCTAGAAACTCAAATAAAATCACAATAAAATCCATGTTATAAAATTA
Organism: Viscum album; assembly: GCA_963277665.1. Lineage (NCBI taxonomy): Eukaryota > Viridiplantae > Streptophyta > Magnoliopsida > Santalales > Viscaceae > Viscum > Viscum album. Next base: position 492,939,353 of record OY728122.1, read on the forward strand.
CTATTTATTTATTAAATCCATTTTAAAACCCAATTCAATAATAACTCTTAGAATTTCTGAAAAAATAATTCCCATAAGGAATATGAACAAATATCCACTCATTTCATCACAAAATATACATAATTTGGGAATAAACTACTTTTTTTTGAAGAAACCATCAATGGACTAATTAAACATAAATATGATATTTTCAAAATCAATATAACATAAGTGAATCAGTATTTTTTAGATTATGAAGTCCCAGAATGTCATTACTCATACCAATGATAATAAAAATGAAAACGAGAATAAAATGAAAAAGAAATAATCAATGTAATTTTTCATTTAAATTCCACATAAATCAATCATTATTCTATATCGTTAAAATAGATCATACTATCCTCTATTGAGCCTATTAGGACTTATCTCATCTTACAACCATCTCAATATTTCACCAAAATAAATAACAACAAAAATTACTGACATGGAATAACAAATACGAAAACCATCGAATAGACACCGGGTGTCAATTATAGTTGTGATGGGGTAGAATCCAAACCCTATAATCACCGAGACCTAATATATGAAAAACATAATTTATAAATATAAATTTTTTTTAATAAAATTAAAATATTCATAAAACCATAATTTAATATGTTAATTGATGTATATGTTGAAGAAAAATATGAAAATATAATTATTGCAGCCTCTGTGTCATCCTTTACAGACAAAAAATGGCATCACAATAAAAAGGGATGATTCCACCATTATTAAGTATAAATTTAATTCCAAACTAAAACAATGTGAACAAAAACTAATTGAGAATTATAAAAAGAAAAAAGGCTATATTTGGAGACCATCTTATCTCAAATTGTTGTGAGAAAACTCATATATAACCCTCAGATAAAAAAGAAAAAGTCGAGATGAAGAGTGTTTGGGGGTTCCATTTTCTCTCATCTACAAAACTAATAAAAAAGGGATCCTAGATTGGGGTTCCTAATATTAAGTGTTTTACCTCCATTTTAACCCATTAAAAATATAGGCCCTTGGTCTCTAGAGTAAAATTTTCACAATCTATGGGTAGTCGATATGTCATGTTGGTACATAATGCATGATAGAATCCATCTAGTGGACTATATAGAGGGTAAAAACTCTATATACCTCATGCATAAATAGTTGGTCATGGATTGGTTCTTTTGTGAAACAAATCAGCCACACCATCGCCATTTTCCTCCCCGAAGGCCTGAGATCTATATTCATGTGTTTTCCCCAAAACATAGGGTAAAAAACATAATCAATTGAACAAATAAAAAATATATCCTTCGAAATAAATTAAAAAATTCAAGTTAAAGTATCAACCAAATTGATATAGATTAGTCATGTCCCCAATTCATTATTTTTTCAATCCATTATAAGGAATATAAAAACTGTATTATTTTTATTTGATAGAATTATTGATTTACTTATCAATTTATAACATGGAAAAAATGAAAAATAACAATATCTAATCATATTAGGGTCACCGATAAAATATTCACCTTACAATATATTTTCCATAAGAACCCAAAATTGGTATAACATTCTCTTTTGGATAAAAATAATCTTGAAAAGATATTCATTAAAAGGAATGATAAATTTTTTATTTTAAGGGGACTTAAATCTCAATATATTATTTCAATTATTCCATTTAGTTGTATGAATTATTATTTTGATGTAATTTCGAATCACACATTCTATAATCAAAGAAATATAATAAAAAAATATTGTTGTATATATCTTAATAATATTTATTGACTATGATACTAACCTATATAAAAATAAAAAAATATCCAAAAATAACTAAATGTATTACTTGAATAATATACATGAAAATATTTCATGGTAAGTCATATAATCATATGAATTGAATAATATATATAATATTATGCATCCATTGATAGGTGTCCAACCTCCACATTAATAGACATATCCTATGTTACCAGGTATGTGACTAGTTGGACATAAGGTACCACTACACAAGGTCCATTATTCAATATGTGTATCAATTCCACATAAAATATTTCACCTAATATTTATAAACTATAATAAAAAAGTAACTTAAATATTGAATCTCTTGATTAATATACTTTATAGGCATACAATAAATAAATATGTTATTATATTGAGCATGTATTCTATAAATTCATGAGTGATAATTTCAAGATAAATTATAAATATATTAAAAAAATAACTCATCTATTAAATATTTAAAAATTTTATAGTTAACAATAATGAATTTGATAATACTAAAAAAATGATCTGCTTGAAAATTTACATTTGGGATAAAAAATTATTAGCAATTTATAAAAAATAAATATAAACACTTTACAATTAAATATATTTTTTGGGAATTTCGTTATATAAAAAAATATAGAAATCTCAAATTTATTATAATATGAACACTTCCATATTCATAATTTTCTAGTTGTATACTATGAATTCCTTTATATTTAAAATATACAATATTTATAAATACATGTATAATCACATAATCATTTCATATTTCATTAAACATTTTATTTAAATTCTATATAATATATTTTATATATATGGCGTTGGATGGATATTTTGATACCAATGCATAATGTTGTGGGGTCCTAAATTTAAACCATTTCAATAAAGAAATCCATGAATATTTTTCAATTAAATCTAGTCATTTTAAAAAATCATTTCTGTTCAATAACTATGGTCATTTATTGAATACTATAGAATATATGATTTATGGTGAATACTATTATTAATTTTAAACACCACACACATATTATATATTGCTCGATACATTTTAGGATGAATATATAGAATATACTCACAAAAAATTAGGATGTAGTTTTATTTGGATTCGTCTCAGAGTTATTATTATATTATATTCCATGAAAACCATGACTATTTCTACTTGTTCATGAATACATTGTTTAATGTTAATATTAATCTATATATATTTTCAATATTTTATCTAATTTTACATAAACAGTTATGTGGTTAATGTTAAAAAATAATATAATTCACGTTTTATTATAAGACTATTTAATTGTTTTTACTAATTCAACATATCATTAATATTTTATACAAAAACCCTTGAAAATATTTTTTTCTCCTTCTCAATGAATTATAAAAATGAATCCAATTGTTTTGAATTTTTCTTTGATATGAAAATTTGGTTTTTTATGGATAAAGCATATATATATATATAATGTATATACCCTCAAGAAATACTGATTATTCATTTACTATTTTATTCATATTAGACAAAATGAAATAAATAAAAAATAATTTATTACATTCTCTATTAATCAACATGTATTTAGAATCATCAACGAGTTATTTACAGTTTTTATTTTGAATAATCCAACACACTTCTTCTTTCTAGGGTATTAATAAGATAATTGGATTTATCTATTCTTGAGAATGATCCCCAATACCTAAGGATATTATAGATCATACATTAATTTTGAGTGTAGTGAAATGGTGAAGACACAAACCTAAAATAATTGTAGTTATATATTCCTAATTACACACACAGAATCCATATGTTAATAAATTAATTATATGGGTAATGGATGAAATTTCAAGGTAAAAAATAACACTCATCTGTTTTACTATAATTTTGAATGGGTTGAAACACATTTTATTTATTGGTTATTAAATTCTTAATATTATAAATTTCATTGGGATGTTAAAACTCCACATAATTATAAATATATGATAAAAAACTAAACATTATAGGTTGTACTTTTAAAATATAAATGAATTGCACAATATTGAATAAAATATAAAATTTCATGCACAACATCAAAACAGAGTGACATTTAAAATCTATTGGTCTATTCCAGTATAGACTATTACATTGTCTACACCACCATGCCATGATATATCCATTAGTACATATTCGAAATAATTTTCACTATTTATTCTTCACATAATGAATATCACATGCATGAATTATTCGAGTTGTGAATTTCAAAATTAGTCCCCCAAAAGTGAGAGTGAATATGGAAATGATATAATCATGTCTATTAAGAAACAATTAATCTTTTTTTGATATATCTATATTATTACTCATGGAAAATTCTTTATTTATAAAATAGAAAATGGGTTATCAATCAAAACAAAATTCTTTATTTATTTAGGTTAACATAAAAACTATCTACAATAACATTGAATATTCATAATTATATATCTCTGATTAAAATAAAACCAAAATAAATAAAAATTATAAAAAATATATTTAATGTAACTTATAATGAAATTATAAAATCAATTTACCTAGATCCATTAATTTTGTCCTTCAAATAATAGTGAAATGTTATGGATAATAAAAATCCCTCAAATAATTTAATTAATTTCTAACTCAAATTTATTCCCTTAAAAAAATTTTATGTTATTTTTTTTAAATATTTCAAATATTTGAATTTACATCCCTGAATCAATCTCATTTGATATAGATAGTTTGTTGGATATGAAGGTATTTTAATGGAAATATGGGATACATAAAATCAAATAACAATACATTCTACAGTGAAATAAATATTATATAATGAAACCAATAAATCCATTAGTGATACATATGTTGAGAACAACCTTTAACCATATCCCCTATTTAGAATCATATAAAGATTGAATTTATATATTTCTTTTGGAATTAAATATATTTTTAATATACTATATTATTCTACATGAAATCTAGCCACTACAAAAAAAACATCCATTTTATGAAAATAATTCATAGAATACCAACCTTAAAGTCTACAACCCATTTAGGACACAATGAAAAATTAATTTTTCTGATTTGATAGTCAATAAGGGAGAATGTTTAATTTTTCATTTTTAAACAAACAATAATTTTTAAATTTTTTTTGTTGTTCAATTAAGCCCCAAAAAATTATCTCATTATTTAATATGAGTGCTTATTAGAAAACTAAAATGTATTCAAATTATTTTATATTTTTAACTTTATGTGAAGAAAAAGACTCATGATATTATAGAAGATCACCAATATCTCAATGATCCTACAATAAATAAATAATTTAATTAAAATAATAACGAATATATAATTTAAATAAATGTTCCATTCTAAAAACCTTATCCTATATTTATTTGTCATAACACATGAAATGTTATTGATCAATATAATATTTTTCCTTAAATAGTTTGGCCTATAATGTGGTACATTCCACTTCTTGCATATATAATTATAAATCTAAAGGTCTAACATGGGAATCCATCTTTTTAAAAAGAAACTAAACAATATTTTTCATTATGTATAACATATACAAAGTTTCAACTCTATATATACCCAATAATGCTTCACTTGTAATAATGAAATTTTTAATGCCATATGAAAATATCAATGTATACCAATTTCTATAAAGGTAAAAAAATCATCATTTCACATTTCATAATTTAGTGATACTTTATCAACTAATAGTGGTTATTATAACTCCCCAAAATATTATTACATTATATATATATATTGAATTTAATTTACATTTTAAAATGAAAAACAATTCAATAATCTAAAGTTCAATTAAAAATTATTTACTAAATGAGTGGCAACTTCTAGATAATTGAGTCAAAGAGCCATATTCCACACTATAATTAGATATATGAGATTTCTGATCTCTTGTTACTATATATTTATATCTATAATTAGAAATTAATTGTAATATAATGATGTTTCGTTAAATAAAATAGATTGAAATCAAATCGAATGATTACATCAGAAAAACTAATCATTATATGACAATTATCATGCCAATGACCAACTATATGTAGTGAGATGCTATATATATCAACATCTTCCCATACCCACATTTATGGTCTTAAATTATAAAAATTAAAAATTAATATAGACAAATTGAAAAATTAATAGTGAAGAAACATAATCACCCTCACAACCTCACTTGACCCGTAAAAAACAATCTCTTGTAATTATGAGTAAATAAAACCAAACATTACTCACACTTCTATGTCCATAGAATCCAAATATAGTGATTAATGGTCTTTAATGAATTAAATTATGATATATATGAATATAATCTTTATTAATTTTCACTACAATACACTAAAATTAATTATGGAATTTATATAAAATAATCTTATCATGGATAAATAAATACTCATAATGACCTTATATTTTAATTCCAAAAAATATTCCATATTATCTGAACCTATATCCAAAGAGTATTGATGCACGCCTGTCGTAGGGTGTGGCAAAACAATTATTTCCTAAGTTAAAATGTAGTTAGGTGGTTGACCTAGGATGTCTCCTGAAGAGGAGTGCACACAAAACGGGTTGTCACTTTAAAACGGGGGTAAAAATGTTGTGAAAGGAAATTTGAAATTCAAATGATTGAAAAACTATGAAATTAAAAGGGTGATTAGGTTGGGGTCGGTTTCCGAATTAAAATTATATCCTTGTTCAATTTAATTCAAACCTCTTCTTCTTAGTTGATTAAAGTGAGTTTCCACAATCGTTTCCTCTCATTTCCTTGGTTAAATTGTTATTGTGAGAGAAACCCTTACCAAGATCTTGGTATGGTCAACTCTCCTTCCATGTATAAAATAGTTGTATTGAATATCCTTAATTGAAATGGGCAATACCTGATCGGGTTTTGTTTGTCTTAAAAAATCAAGAACATTCACTACACCTTTTACACGTACTGACGATCTTCGAGTACTTAACCACTAATTCCTGATTTATTCCATCGTATATAAACCAGAAATTAGTGGAGGTAGATATTGATTGTTTTACCAAGGCAAAAATAAATAACGGAATTAATATTCAAGAAAGATTGCACTTGATTATAAAATTCTCTATAATAAATTGAAAACAACTTTGAAAAAGAAAGAAATTTATTCAATTGCGTCCACGAACTCAAGCTTTATAATGTAGAAAACCAACCCTTCCCCAATCAATCCAAAAGTTTACCCCACCATGGTAAGGGTAATCGAGTTGAATGGGGAAGAAGAAGGCATTACAAAACAATGAAAAAGAAAATAAATAAAAGAGAAAGAAGAAAATTTCTCCTTCTTGGTGTCCCAGAAGGAATGTGGTGGAGAATGGATGCTTTGAGAGGGTGGAGCTCTCCTCCTTTTATAGCCAGAATGATTCCCCCGAATGTCGATGCTTTTTAGCCCCCATAAATGACCTCCTCACGCGTTGATCCCTTCTTTAATGTTGTTCATAATTACCTTGACCGTGTTCTCTCAAAATTCCAGCGGATTTGGACATTTATTCCGAGAGTTATGGCCGTTTTACTATGAGAATGTATTCTGTCCAGTCAGACTCTCCAAAACGAAATACTCCAGATTAGCGTGCTTTAATGACACCATAAACGGCCAATTCCCTCGGTTCTTCCTTCATAAAAGATTCTCCACAACTCCTTTCGCCTCCACCCACCGAATTTCACAAGCTTTGGGCCCACATTGAATGAGTTATGGATCCCACATCAAAACTAGTCATAACTAAAAACAGTTTTCTTGAGCCAACTTGTGAGATTCTTTTGAGCTTCTATATGGACGATTCATATTTTAGTCCAAATATATTAAATTAATCCCTGGATGTGTAGAATCTGGAAAAGAAATAATTTTTCAATTTGGATTAGTGTAGATAATGTTATGGCCAAACTACCGAAATATTTTAAAACTGTTAAAAATCCAAAAATGGCCAATTTTTACTATTCAGCTCAAAATAACACCATTATCATAAAAATGAAACAATTCATCTTAGAGGAACAATTTTGTGGGTTTAAAACAATTATATTCAATATAAATTAATTGAAAATATTTGATCTATCAATTCCTCCACACTTAGCACTTGGACTCCTCGACAAGTAAAAATCAAATCAAATCAAATTCAAAACACATATCAATGAGATCAATCAAATCAATTTCAAGAAACAAAAAGATATCATGTCTCATCAAAAACTGTTATTTCAAGTTCTCCATTTAAGATTTTAATATATTTCCACTTCATTTCTTATCCCATGCACACAAAACACCTACCTCACATGATTTTTCTCTAATCTCACAACTGTAAAGGCTGAACAAGGCTTTTCTCATCCAAACTCACACAAGAGTCACCATAGATTTGATAAATTCCTACTTCTCCACCTGATGTGATTCAAGGACATGTGTTTCAAATGAGGACTTTTCAGGGTTGTTCTGTGGCTTCCGGTTGGTAGGATTTAGATGTTAGAAGTTCTGAGGCTGAAAAAGGAAGGCTTGGCTCTTATTGAAGAAAAATTGAAAGATTCTAGATTTCACTCAAATATGGTCTCCTTCACTTCCCCTTTGTTGTAAATAGGCTCCATCATCATTCAATCAGCTCATAAACAAACATTTCAATCTTTTCAAACATAATTTTTTTTATAGCTCCAGATAGGCACAGCTTTCTTTTTAAATTGGAAGCTCTAGAAAGGCACAACTTCTCTTGTCATAAAAGCTCTAGAAAAGGCACAGCTTTCAACAGAATAATTTTTCAGCATCACACACATCTCTTCCACAATTTATTTTCCACCCAAAGTATAAAAAAATGAGGTAGTACACCACAAGACATCTTCCCCCACACTTAAGTTCAACTAGATCATGCAATTTTACTTCAAGAGCAGGTATGATAGGGAAAATTGGCTTGTAATGTGGCTAACCTAATAGGAAATTCATGGCTACTAGGGGCTACAATAAAGGATAAATGTAAATGTGGGCCATAATGAAAAGGATTATTTTGAAAAGTCGTCTTCAAAAAAAATAAATGCCTCAATCATTTAAAACACATGTACCCAAACCCTCAAGTTTTGAAAGGAATAAATCAAATTCTGGTTAAAGCAAACATGGTCTGGTTCTCTCAAGAAATGAGGTGAATGAAAAAAATACGACAAAAATGGTTCAGAAGCCTCACAGGAAAGCTATTTCAAAGATATAGACAGTGAAATATGGCATGGGTTTCAAACATCAGTGTACTTTTCATGAAATTCGAAAATATTTGAACTTGAAAAGAAGTCATTTTAGCATTCATTTATGCTCGGTTTCATGAAATAGATTACTTCATTCATTGACATGGGTTTCAAAAATGGTATTGATAATCATTTTAGCTCAAAAGTTTCAGAAACACAGCAAAAATTGAAAAAATTAACACACAAAAATTTGAAAACACGCATTTTTTTTATTTTTTATTTATTTTAGAAAACAAACATCAAATAGAAATCCTATACTATAAAGGTTCCATCCCCCACACTTAAATGATGTAGTGTCCTCGATGCATTTAATTGGATTTAACATGTAAGATGATTTCTTATTGAATCACAACAGCAAGAAAATTTGAAGGAGAGGTACAACGTGATGGATATTATTGATAAATAGGTTGGAGGAGGGTGATCTCATCCAATGGCTCTGATGGTAGGGTCCTAAGGAATTTCTTCAACCTATGTCCATTCACAGTGAATGGATCCGGCTCTCCATCCTTCATAATCTGCACAGCACTAAAAGGATATACTTGAGTAACAATAAATAGACCTTCCCATCTGGAACGAAGTTTACCTGGCATCAACATGCGTCTCGAGTTGAATAATAACACTTTGTCTCGAGGAGAGAAGTCTTTTGGTTGGATTATCTTGACATGGGGCACTCTTGTTCTTTCTTTGTAAATCCTTGAATTTTCAAATGCTTCCCTTCTTATTTCATCCAGTTCTTGCAACATCAATCTTTTCTCCTTCCTTGCACCTTCAAGGTCCAAATTCATTTTCCTCACAGCCCAATACGCCTTATGCTCCAATTCCACAGGTAGGTGGCAGCTTTCCCCATAAATAAGCCTATATGGACTCATTCCAATAGGGGTTTTGTATACTGTCATGTAAGCCCATAAGGTATCATCCAACCTTTGTCTCCAATCCATCCTGTTTGGATTAACAGTCTTTTCCAAATTTCCCTTGATTTCCCTATTTGAAACTTCAGCTTGCCCGTTAGTCCGTGGATGATAGGGAGTTGATGTTTTATGATGCCCCCCATACTTCTTCAGTAATGTCTCCATTCTCAATTTGAAGAAGTTAGTCCCTTGATCACTGATGATTACTCTGGGCACTCCAAACCTACAAAATATGTTAGACCTGACAAAATCACAAACAACTTTAGCATCGTCAGTTCTGGTTGCTTTTGCTTCCACCCATTTGGAAACATAATCAACTGCAAGCAAGATATAAGAATTTACAAATGACATCAGGAAAGGTCCCATAAAATCTATCCCCCAAACTTCAAAAATGTCACAAAAATTCAATGGCATTTGGGGCATTTCTTGTCTCTTTGAAATATTTCCTGAAAACTGACATTTTTCACATATTTTGAAAAATTCATGAGCATCTTTAAAAATGGTGGGACAATAAATTCCAGATTTTAAAACCTTCCTTGTTGTCCTTTGGGGTCCAAAGTGGCCTCCACAAGCTAAAGTGTGACAAAAATCAAAGACAGATTTAACTTCACTTTCAGGTAAACATCTTCTTATTACTTGATCATTTCAAATCTTCCAAAGGAATGGATCATCCCAAATGTAATATCTAGATTCAGCTTTTAGTTTTTGAATTTGGTGATAATTGAAATGAGATGGGACCTGAGATGTTACCAGAAAATTGACTATGTCATCATACCAAGGAACTTCTCCTTCAATCAAGTACAGCTGCTCTCCTGGAATTTGATCATTCAGTGGGTCCCTTTCTGGAACATCAATTTTAGCAGTGTTTGGCAGTCTACTTAAGTGATCAGCCACTTGGTTCTCAGATCCATTCTTATCCTTAATTTCTGTATTGAATTCCTGTAGTAGTATCATCCATCTCACTAACCTTGGTCTAGCATCATCTTTCTTCATCAAGTACCTCAAAGCTGCATGATCAGAAAACACAGTGATTTTAGTTCCAAGAAGATATGATCTAAATCTTTCTAAAGAAAAAACAACTACAAATAACTCTTTTTCTGTGGTTGTATAATTGAATTGGGCCGCATCTAAAGTTCTCGAGGCATATGAAATGACTTGCGGTCTGCCCTCAATTCGTTGAGAAAGGACTGCTCCAACTGCTTGGTTAGAGGCATCACAAAGTAGTTCAAATGGTTCTTCCCAATTTGGAGGCTGCATCACAGGTGGTGAAATCAATCTCTTCTTCAACTCATCAAATGATTCCCTACATGCATCATTGAAATCAAAATCAGCATCTTTCAAAAGTAATCTAGATAGAGGGAGAGAAATCTTACTGAATTTTTTGATAAACCTCATGTAGAATCCTGCATGTCCTAAAAATGAACTAACATGTTTCACACAAGTAGGGTAAGGTAATGAATTTATCACTTAAATTTTTGATTTTTCCACTTCAATTCCATTTTGGGAAATTACATGACCAAGCACAATTCCTCTTTGAACCATGAAATGACATTTTTCAAAATTTAAAACAAGATTTTTTTCAATGCAGGTTTTCAAAACTTTTTCCAGATTTTTCAAACAATGATCAAAAGAATCTCCAAAAACTGTGAAATCATCTAAGAAAACTTCCAAGAAATTTTCAATGTGATCAGAAAATATACTCACCATGCACCTCTGGAATGTACCTGGAGCATTACATAATCCAAATGGAATTCTTTTATATGCAAAAGTACCAAAAGGGCATGTAAATATCGTCTTATCTTGATCCTCAGGAGCAATGGGTACCTAGAAGTAACATGAAAATCCATCCAAAATGCAATAATGAGTTCTCCCTGCCAATCTATCTAACATCTGGTCAATGAAAGGGAAGGGGAAATGATCTTTTCGAGTGACCTGGTTCAATTTCCTAAAATCAATGCACACTCTCCAACTGTTTTGAATTCTCATAGGGGTTAACTCATTCTTTTCATTCCTCACAGTGGTCAGGCTAGTTTTTTTTGGAACAACATGAATAGGGATGACCCACTGCGAATCTCAAATGGGATAGATGATCCCACCTTCCAAGAGATTCTCGATCTCATTCTTCACAACCTCCATTAAGGTGGGATTCAGTCTCCTTTAGGGCTGTCTAACAGGTTTTGAATCTCCCTCAACAAAAATTCTATGTGAGCATATTTTTGGGTTAATTCCTAGGATATCACCTAAGCTCCATCCTATTTCCTTGACATTCTCTCTCAAAAGCTCAATCAATGATTTTTCTTGGGTTTTGAAAGATTATTAGCAATTATCACTGGTAGTTTCTCTCCCTCCCTAAGGTATACATATTTCAAATCAGTGGGGAGTGGCTTGAGTTCCAGGTTAGGGGGATTCTCAAGGGATGAGACTAAATTGACGTTTTCTTCTTCAAATTTTGGACCTCCTGCAAACAAGAAACCATATCATCTTCCTCATTATTTAACAAATCATCAAAGAAATCAGATTTTACCACTTCCTCCCACATGAAGTCAGAATCTCCAACATCTTTAGCATCCACATGTTCAATGATATTTTCCAGGGAAGAAGTCTCTCTTAAGCCTAAGAAATCATAGAGCATACCTGATTCTTCAATTGGTTCTGCACCATCTTCATGGGAATGAGAAAATAGGGAGTGATCATCTGATGGATGCCTCATGGATTCAAAGATATTGAAGTGGACCATGCTCTCTCCAAACTCCATGGTGAGTGTCCCCTCGTGGACATTGATGATGGTTTTAGGTGTCTTCAAGAAAGGTCTCCCCAAAATGAAGGGTTAATGTGATGTTCTCCTATCTTCTTCCATATTGAGCATGTATAAGTCAGCTGGGAATAAGAGATCTTTGACTTTCACAAGGACATCCTCCAAAACTCCTGCAGGAAAAACTATGGATCTGTTTGCAAGCTGGACCACCACTCTTGTGGGCTTCAATTCACCCATCTGCAAAGAAGTGTATACCGAGTGAGACAATACATTAATTGAAGAACCTAAATCACACAAAGCATTAGTGAAATTTAATGAACCAATGGTGCATGGAATGGAAAACGTCCCTGGATCTGGAAATTTGGTTGGAATCTGTGGCGTGATAAGTGCAGAGACACTTCTTCCAAAGTTGATTCTTTAATTCCCATAATGCCTTCTCTTTTTGGTGCAAAGATCTTTCAAAAAATTTGCATACCTTGGAATTTGTTTAACAGCTTCAAGTAGGGGGATATTGATTTCCACTTTCTGGAAGGTGTCCAGAATTTCTTTTTGAAGTGCTTCTTCATGCAGTTTCTTTGATTTGATCATCCTTGTTGGAAATGGTGGGGATAATTCTTTCTTCTCCCTTTGTTTTCTATGCATTGGGGTTTCTTGTTTCTTATTCTGTGGCCTATCCTTCTCCTCCTTCTCTTCCTTTTCATCTTCTTGGTGGATTCTAACAAGACATTTTGAATCATTATCCCTCATAATAGGTGGTATTATTTCAGGCTCAGGGTTGGATGGAGGTGGGATTTCTTTTACACTTATTGTTATGATTGCACTGACATTCTCATTAGGATTTGACACTGTTTGGGATGGAAGCTTCCCTGTATTCGTAGAAATTATTTCAACAAGACTTCCCACTGTGCCTGCTATCTTTTCAACCTTATCTGTTAGGCCCTCATACTTGGATTGTAGCTATTCCACAGAAGGTTTTGTGCTGGTGGATAGTTGTTCATATGTCCTTTTTTTTGGAATGGTGGAGGCTGAAAAGATTGTTGGTGTTGGAAGGGCTGTTTATAAGATTGTTGAAAGGGAGGGGGGTTCTGGTATTGTTGCTGGTGGTAAGGAGGTTGACTGGGGTGCTGGTTAAATAGTCTCATCTGGTTTTGTTGGTTCCCATATCCTTGTTGGGATTGCAGTTGATTTTGTTGGAATCGTCTTGGTTGAAAGGCCACAACACAGTATTATGTCCCCTATATCTCATGGCACTGGTCAGTATAATGAGTAGAGGAATAACATAAATCACATACCTGAGCTGAATCTTGTTGTCCATTTGCTTGTGTTACAGCCATTTGACGGACTAATCGTGCAAGGTCATCAACTTTGGTTTCAATCAATGTAGATGAATCAGATGTTTTTACCTCATGTATCCCCCTGGTTCCCATTCCTCTTAGTCCAAATTGTTGTGAGTTTTGAGCAATATTCTCAATTAGTATTCTGATATCTTCAGGAGACTTGTCAATCAGGGACCCCCCTGATGAGGCATCTAGAATATTTCGATCATTATCCATTAGTCCTTTGTAGAAGAACACAAGGAATTGATGTTCCTCCATTTCTTGATGTGGGCAGCTGGAACATAGCTTCTTGAAGCGCTCCCAGTACTCATAGAGGGTTTCTCCAGTTGATTGTCGTGTGATGTAAATCTCCTTCTTGATGGAAGTGCTCCTCGATGTGGGAAGGAATCTTTGCATGAAACATCTTTTTAGGTCTTCCCAATCACTGATCTCCCCTGGTTGTAGGATGTACAACCATTCTTTAGCTATTCCTTTATGTGAGAAGGGGAATACCCTCCACTGAAATTGGTCTTCGGGTGCTCCACTTGGACTGAAACTTGAGCAAGTGTTTCTGAATTCTTGCAAGTGACAATTTGGATCTTCTCCTGCAAGACCATGAAACTTTGGAAGAACAAGAATCATATTGACACGTAATTCAAAATCATTTGGTTCAGTGGGTGAAATTAGTTGGTTATTTTGAATGGAAAATTGTGGTGCAAATAGATCACATAGGGTTTGGTTGGGTTTTCTAGCCATGATTTCAGGTTCAGAGTGAACACTAAGAGTTTCACTTGAATCTGAGAGATCTATTTCTTCAAATATTTCTGGTAGATTTATTTTTCTTAGTTGGGTTAATGTTCTTTCAATTTCTGGATCAAATTCAATTAATTCTTCTTTTGAGGTGAGGTTCATTCAATTTTGTTTTTTTGCACTGCCTCCCCGGAAACGACGCCAATTTTGACGCACGCCTGTCGTAGGGCGTGGAAAAACAATTATTTCCTAAGTTAAAATGTAGTTAAGTGGTTGACCTAGGATGTCTCCTGAAGAGGAGTGCACACAAAATGGGCTGTCACTTTAAAACGGGGGTAAAAATGTTGTGAAAGGAAATTTGAAATTCAAATGATTGAAAAACTATGAAATTAAAAGGGTGATTAGGTCGGGGTCGGTTTCCTAATTATAATTTTATCCTTGTTCAATTTAATTCAAACCACTTCTTCTTAGTTGATTAAATTGAGTTTCCACAATCGTTTCCTCTCACTTATTTGGTGAAATTGTTATTGACAAAAAATGATTACTACAAGTTATTTATGACTAAATTAAGTATTCTAAGATGAATATAGGGATGTAGTGAACTTAATTGGGAATATTTTGGAATATAAAAGGGGCTTGAGATGTGTGATTAAGGGGTTATAGGTGAGGGACTGTTTTTAGGGGGAGGAGGGGCTATTTAGATATGTCTGAAAATGTTATTTTATTATATAACTATTTTTGGATTCTAATGGCCTAAAACTCATAAAAGTCAATGATAAGATGAATATTGTTCTAAATAAAATAATCCAAAATATTTTTAATAGGTTTTTGTCATTTTTTAACTTTTATAATGTTATTTGTTTAAATCAGTCACTAATTAGTTTAACACTTCACCATTATTGTGTAAGAAATAATTTTCATTATTTGAGGTCTAAAAAGAAAAAAAAATACCATAATGTATTAAATTCTTTTAGACATAAATGTAATATTTATAGTAGAAGAAAAAACATATATTACCCCATGTAAAAATAAATTTACCTCAAGATATATATTTAAGTCATCTTTGTCTTTACTTAAAATTAATTAATATAAAGTGAATTATCACTCCAATATAGATCCAGTGGGTCCCAAAATAGACCAAAGGATTCCAATGGTCGTATATGTATGATAAAATAGGATTAAGAAACATTCTATGGTAATTTAATATTATTATAATATTATTTTTTACCATTATTTACTAGATTTACCCTTTAACCATGGTAAATAAAATATTTACGGAAGTAAATATTCCTAATGTCTAAAAATAAAAGTTACCTATTTTCAGAATTTTGACCTTATGATTCCTAATATTGAATCCATTTATCCAAATTCAAAACACATATGTGGAAAAAATAAATTTAATATTATTTCAGAATTTTAAAACGAAAAGCGTGATTTTAAGAAATAATAAATATCATACGATTGACACTTGTTTATGTTTAATTTCAAAGTAAAATTACATAATATGAAAAATATTGGATTAAATGGTAAATCCACACCCTAATTAAACTTTAAAACCTATTGAAAAGATAATCTAACTATATAAATAAATTATATTAAAATATCTTTTTGAATTAATCAACAATATTTTTTCTTTATTTATTGAAAAATGAACATTATTAGAAAAAATCCAAAATTTCATGAAAAGTACATTATTATGTCCTGATTACAAAGAGGAATTTTATTTTCTCAAATATAACTTATAAGAGTTACCAGGACTATATTTAATGGTGGTTTTACATCAAAAAGAGGTAAATCACCCTTTTAATGAAAATTATAGTATTTATACTTAAAATCCAATTCTTTCTTATTTTGAGCCTCTAGTTATTTTTTGATAAATGTAAAAATATTTAACATTCAATTATAATAATATTTTAGTTTAGTTATGTTCATTACTACCAATACAATGTCTAGACATTAACTACCATTTTAAATAATAATATTTTATTATTATTTTTCGGTATAACTCAATGTTGTGTGCCACATAGAATTTAAAAGAAACATGTTTTTGCGTATCAGTTATACCATCAAACATAAAATCCCCTTTAAAGTAAAATTAAAATTTATTTCAAAAATATTAATAAGTATAAAAATATCATATTTTATATTTACCTAGGATGTTACACCATCCCATTCTGGATCAAGCCTGTCGACTTGATCCCCATCATTATCTCATGAGGGGTAAATATTTACCCTATCAAATGAAGATATATATAGGTCAGACCCATGTCATAATAAAATCATTAATACATTTTCTACATGATAATTAAACATTCAACATTTTATAAACCATAAATACAAATTGGTTCTATTAACATCAAATCATAACCCATGAAATGAAATGGGTATCAAAAATATTTCATCATATAATAACCTATGGATAATAAAAAAGTTTCATAATCATTTAATCAATGTATATCCTCTGAAAAGAAGTAGGTTCCCAAAGAACAAAAATTTATGAAGAGAAATTGGATTCATAAGAATAATTCCATAAAAACCTAAACCATTCAATAAAGAATAAGAATTTAACCTTTGGATGTCTTCCTATAATGCAATGAGTAAAAACCAAAAATGTTATCATAGATGGAAAATAACATGAAAGGATATTTTGAAAACATATTTTGATGTAAATATTCATTATTCATTGAAAAATGACTATTAAAACAGAAAAAAACATTGAAATTTTTTTTCTTGAATTATTAAAATAGTGTATTTGAAAAAATATTTAAAACCTTTTCCTTTTAAAACTTATTGAAATATTATAATTAAATCATGAAAACATTATGGAAACATTTTTCCTTTGTAAAATATGAATGTCAATATAAAACATTATGAAAATAGTTTTCCATTAAAATAATTTTACAATATATAAAATAATCTTTAATATCATTGAATAATTTTTCTATAAAAACAATCCTTTTGAAAATATAAAATGAAGTTTTGAAAATCATTTAAAACAAATTCAGAAAAAAAATTAAATTTGGAAAAAAAATTTCATTAAAAATAAATTAAAAAAAATTATAATATTATGAAAATTTTTTCTTTAATATTAAATCAAATTTATAGTCATGAAATAGTAGATTTTAGTGAATAACTTTCATAACTGTGGGTAAATCTTTAGATGCCGATAATTCCATTTCCACCATAAAATGTTTAGAAAAGTGTAATAATTGGAAAATCAAAATAATATTACATTTTAATCGCCTATTTAATTAAAAAGAAAACCACGGGTAAATAATTATATTATTTATTATAGTAAAATAATTGAATTTTTTATAATATTTTAGAAAGCATTGTTTTGAAGAATATATATTTCTAACTAAAGAGGGGGTAAAGTCTAGATCTCTCAAAAACATATATGTAACTATGTTTTGTTCCAAAGAGTGATAAAATGGATTTAATACATTAATATAGCATGAATAACTATAGGATTAAAAAATTAATGAGTGTTCATGGGATATGTATCATAATAATACTTCCTTGGACTCATAATCATAAACAATCTTGATAAATATTGAGATTTTTGAAACAAACTGTTACCAATTTGGTAGAATTGAATCATAAAAAAATGAAAATAATTAATATACATGAATTTTATCATATTATGTAAAACTAAATATATATTATATGACATGTAAAAGGTAATATATAATCCTTATATAAAAAATAGTTTCATAACATGTCATTTTTCTCAAAGAAGGCAAACTGAGAGAAAATAAAATTATTGAATTGTACTATTTTGAATCATAGATCCCATGAAATAAATATAAACAGGTGGATATATAAATGAACATAATTTTAAAAATAATAATCATATAATACTTCTTTTGTATGTATCCAGAACATAAAAAATGTATTTGTGTGTGAGTAATGAATGTATCTCATCGAAATAAATAGTGTGATGAAATTCCCTTACATTGTGTCTTGACTCTCATCGTACTTATTCAAACATAATTTATAATAAGTTAATAATAATTATAAATACATTTGAAATATTATTTTATTATATCTAATATCATATATGGTTTTATTAGGACGTTATATAACCTGATTGTTAATAATTCAATGTTAAGGTTATGCTTCAGGTATTAATCTCTTTGTTTTTCACTTGTGCCTTAATTTTGTATTTATTTGGTCCATATACATATATAATATTTTCCATTAGGTAAAAAAATAAATAATAATAATTAATATTATTCACAAATGTTTTCAAATAATCTATAAAATATAGAATTGTTATATGAAATATCACATTCATGGAGACAGTATGCTATAGGTATACATGAACACTACATCTGTTTTGTTGGCATACTAAAAGAAAGTAATTGAATGAAATATATGTATATTTATCTTTGTATATAATATATTTAAATTATCATTACCATTTAATATATAAAATATAGTTTCACTAAATATATGCATAATACATTCCATGTAGTGTGTGAACGAATCACATTGTATGTATTGGGTGGTAGTCCACACATCCTCAATGAAAATTATCCTACATCAACAAAATGAATATCATAAGGGGAAATTGTAAATAAAAATTAGATAAGTATAAAGTTTTGATAAATATAATATATATCATAAATTGATATTTTTCCATTATAATTTCCACAATGATATGCAGTAAGAAAAAATTAAACATTCATTATTTCGTGATGTGTAAGTTCACCATACATGTAAACAGTATGTTCGTTACCCATTAGATAGAATTGTGTGTATCTATATGTTGAAATATTTTCATAAAAATATACTAGTATATTTAGTATTCTATTTTTGAAATAAAATAATTGAATATGCAGATTCTACAGAGGTCATTATTGAAATATATGAAAGGAGCTTGAGGGAGGGTTTGGCATCTTAATATGGTAACTCCTTATGGTTTTTAAAAAATAGATTTTGTGGAAGGATATATGCCTAATGTCAGGATTAATTGAGTTATAGAGGGATCTTATAATGATTATTTTTATTATTAGCTTATATCCTGTGTGTTTTGGGAGGTGGTAGGAAGTGGGGGGGGGGTGTGGTCGTTTATAGAGAAGGGAATGGACATATTTTACCTCTTTGAAAAAAAGTTTTGTGTATACACATTTTTTTAGAAACAAAATAAATAAAACACTCAAAACATAACAATTTAACATTACTGGCCAAAATAATTCATTCTAATGGGTTTTGGACAAGTTCCTATGCCATTTAGGCTATTAAGATTACATTTTATTCCCTTGTTAAACATAATTTCACTTTAATCATTGTAATTAATGATAAATACATACACTATTATTTTTTGAAAAAATATTTAGTTTTCCATTTTAGAAATTGTAAATTATTATGATTAAAAATATGAAATCAATTTAACCAAATTATATTCATAATAGTGGAAGAAATATATTCAAAATTATTCCCTCATACGGGATGACAATACGTGGTTTTAATGTAAAAACACTCAAATGTTTTCTATGTTGTTATATTAAATTTTAATGTGAAATTGTTAAAAATTCCCAAAATTGGATTAAATATGAAAAATATGATCAAATAATACTTTTAAAATTTTATAATATAATCTATCTTTATAAATATATATGATGAAAATAAATTTTGAATTAAAATACAGTATTATTCACTATTCATTCAAAAATTGAAACATCGATGAATTGTTTAAAAAATTGATCAGGAAATATTTTTTATGTTTCAATCATAAATTTTATATTTATTTTAACATTATAGATTTATTTAATTTTTGAAATTTTTATTTATAATAAGTTCTCCATTAAAAGTCATAAAACTACTTTTATAAAAATATATGTTTTAATGTGAAATATTAGTCTTGTTCTCATATTAGGCATATATTATGAATTAAATGAATATAATTATTTTGAATATATGAAATATAAATCTATTTAATATAATTCATTATTATTACTTAAATTAACTCATTAAAATGAATCTCTTTCTGTACATACAAATAATATTTAATAAAATCATTACCTTTATATTGATTTGGTATATATATTTTCATATAATTAATTTGTATACAATTAATCAAAAAATATATATATATATATTTAAAAATTATTTTATATTATATTCATAAATTTAATTTCTATGTTATATCATATTAAATTAGTCTATTCTTATAATGAATTACTTTATGGTAACATTTGGTCTTGCGTATTATGAGTGCCATCAGGGTAAGTCATTATTTCTTGGATAATATGAAAACCTCAGTGTTCCATGTAATGATATCTAAAATTTATATTGTGTGTAGATCACTATTAACAAGATGTTATATATAATTCATGATACATATACTGATTAAATATAAAATAAATTATTTCAGTGTTCCGTTAAATGAAAAATATCAATAATATAAAATTAATTCAAAAAACAATCATGAAATATATGTGTATTATAATTCTTACAGATATAAATTTCAAAAAAATAAATAAAATATAAATATTTACCAGAATAATAAAGATATTAATTTAGTTTCCTCACAAATCCCTTAATCGATATCATTTTGAACAATATGGACTATTCCTTTATTATAGTCATTTGTATCATCTCTAAATTAGTTAATGGATGAAAAAACTTCTCAAAATTCCTAACATCATCATCATCCTCATCACCCAAACGATTGTTTTCCGTTAGAAATATAATTTACTAATGAACATTTTATGAATCAGTGACATAAATGAAATTCCATTCATGTGTAATCATGAAAAATAGTTTCTCTTTAGAAATAAAAATTTTCATATCAAGTAGTTTAAAAACATTATAATCATGTTTCACATCACTATGTTTATCATCCTAGTTACATATATAAACTTATAATCAAAATCTGTTACAATAAATTTCACAAATAATGTCATGGACATAATTTTTGTTGTTGATGTAGAAATTTATTTTTTGAATTTTTAACTCAAACAATTAAGTTCTTTAGGGATAACTATTACCCCTAAATTTATAATGTTAATCACATCTTCCTGATTCTTTTGTATAAATTTTTTACCCACTGACATCGTAATAAAAAAAATTACATTAAAACATAAACATGAGAATATTATTTATGAAATAAAATGAGGAAGAATAATTACCTATAAATAATCACATGAGCCTGAAACATAAAAATTAATAATCTTCTTGTCGAATAATGACATGTAATATAACTCATATTGATGTAATGCCTAATTTGGGACATCAAACACATACCATTAAGGCCATGAAAATGTAGTATACAAAACTAGTTAAGGCCTCCACCAAAACCCTACCTATTTTTCCCACAATACCTACCGATGAATCTAGGGGCTATAATAGGACCCACTTTATACATAGTACATCCAATGCATTACTCATATGAAAGGGATGATACATATTTAACCTATATATTCATATTGAATCTGGCATAAAAAATGTTAAAATTTTGCAATTATGTAAACATAATCATAAGTTAACCATGGTAATATGGTAAATGGTATTAAGATAGTACATCCCCAGTTAAAATGATTATAAACAATTTAATAAAATTAGAAAGATGGTATCATAATAGATCTATCTCATTTAATCATAATATTCAATAGATGGTTTTTTCATAGTTGAAAATAATATAACAAAATAATAGAAAATCTGATGATATGAAAAAACACTTTTACTATTGAATAAATTATTTCAAATCCCATGAAATTATAAATTATAATGTTTTATTTAAAAAATAACAATTTAAAATTATAAATGATTCTTCAAGGTATTAAGGCATCCTTAATACCAGAAGGTTTGATCATTTTATATAAGGATTAAAAAATTTATTTAAATCACAGAAAACATTTAAAAGCGTATTGGCTCTAAATAATAGAAGGTGTGAGATGATGTGGTGTTAAGGTAGGGTTTTTAAATTGTTGTAGATTGGTGTTTTGATATTTTTATTCATTAGAAGATAATGTTTTCTGAATAATGATAATATAATATATTCTTGTGACTAAATATATGAACTATATCATGTGAGTTCGAAAAAATGTGTTCTTACTACATAAAAATATCATCTATTACTGAATAATTCATTTATTTACATAAAATGTTAAATACATAAAATAAATATATTTCAATATTCATAAAAAATTTAATAATTTTAGAAAATAAAAAAAAATTCACCCTTACCGTTATTTGGTGTATAGATCTAAAAATGGACACCATTTTTTACTATATTTTACTTAATATGAGATATTTAAATTTTAGATAAAATCTAAATTTATTCCAAAAATTCTGATTTTAAATTATCACTGATATTATAGGATGTTGAAAAATTAATTATAGTCCATTGTAATTATACTATAATCAAATGAAATTAAAATATTAATTAAAATTCTATTTTGGTAAAATATTTAATTTTTCGAATTATTCTCAATTATAAAATAGTTAATAATTATTTATGTTACACAAAAATACAAAACATTGTTTATCATTTAGGAAACATTTATTAATGTATTCTATGATATAAATATATCATATTTTCATTTATGAGATACCAACATTTTATTTATACTCTAATAGGTGAGGTTATTATTCTAATATCCAGATTAATTTTTCTAATAGTCAAATCACAATTCCAACTATTTTGTTAAAATTAATTATTATATCAATGATTGTTTTTTCTCAATGATGCATGAAACATAAGATATAGAATATGTAAAATTTATAAGATAAATACCAAAAAAATCACGGGTCATTACATTCTACCCCATATCTATAATTTTGTCCTTGAAATTTACATAAATTTTACTCATAAAATTAATTAGGTAGTTCTTCATCATAGTTTCCTCTGGATCCCATTTCACCTTATAAATTTTTGATCTTTTAAAAAGTACTAATACCAACCAATTCATCTAATTTTTCTATAGTTATTATCTTCTATCATGAATTGGGATAGTCTCTTCATAGTAATATAAATAAATTTCTTGTTCAATTTCACTCGATGTTAGAGAATGATAATGTTATAGCATTTATACCCTTAATAAAGATGTGTCGAAAGCATCATGAACATTAGAGACAATAGATATAATTTATTTTTGTTATGATATAACATTAATTCTTTACATAATTTTGAGTGGAAAATTTTCTATGTTTTGTAGATTGCATTTATTTCAAACCCAATTAACCCTCAACCCTGGAAATTACGTAAATAATACATGACCTCCCAATTGAAACTCTAAATATTTCTTACTGTTATCAGTATATATCACTTCCATACTTATTGATACATTGATATGATTCTAAATAGTATTTACCTTAAAAAAAATTCATCTACATATTCTGCACCTGCATTCATTCATTAACAATAATTTTCCCATGAAGATAATAAAAAACATCTCTTTCCATATAATTAATTATATTGTTCTATTTGAATACAATATTAGAAAATATTATTAAAAAATAATCAAAATGTTTACAATGATCCCACATATCATGAATGTTAAGTGAGAATGATCTCAAAGTTTCATAAAATATTTAAATAGTCCATTCAATATATCACTCCATTGGAGGGTGATAATAAGTACTGAAGTGAATTTCAGGATCGAAAACCATTAGAATAATTTCATATAATTTTGAATTAAAATAGGGATCTTGATCAGACAAAATAGACAGAAGTTCACTATTATGTATTTAAAATTAATCAATATAGAGTCATTTAATATTCTCTAATAAAAAACTTATCCATTATATGAAGTACATATTTAACTTTGGTAAGTCTATGAACAATTACTAATATTTCATGTGTCATTTTCATAGTATTTAGTTACCCTATAACAACATAATTATTAATAAAATCACATTTTATTGAAGAAATTTGTAAATGTTGCGTGACTCCTATAGGATATTTCCCTTCACCATTCACCTATTTAGATACACAAAATTTTGAAACATAATCCACTACATCTAACTTCATATTATCCTAGAATATATGTTCCTTAAAATATTTAGAAATCAAAATTATACTTGGTTGTAAGGTGAAATTTAATATATTAGAATCATAAATAAATAAATAATTATCTTGGGTATAAAGGGAACAAAAATCCTTTTCCATAATTTCGTAATTACATATTTAAATATGAAGTCTACCAATTTAACATCATTCAAAACATTAATATTCATTATAAAATTCCAATCATAATTTTGAGAAAATGATATACATTACAATTAATGTGGTTTGGAACCCATTTTTGAAAGTTATGATGTCTCAACTTCCATGAAAATTACCATATCTAGATTTACTAGATCCTTGTACACAAGATACCTACGAATCATCGAATTTTTAGAAATCCATGATCCTTACTGGTCGATTCACTTAATAACCTATTTTCCTTCCATGGGTGGTAGTTTATTGAAAAATCATAATCCATATATAGCTCAAGCCATCACTATTGCCTCCTATTGAGTTCTTTATGTGAGAAGATATATTTAAAACACCATTTACTGTTATATATCTGACTTATTTCACAATAAAGTTATTTTCTCCATATTTATGAGAAAATATTATATTGAATAACTCATGATCATGACATGGATAGTTCTGTTCATGAGTATTTAACTTTCATGATTCATTGGAATCACACATTCATTCTTTAGAAGGACACAAACTAGTCCTTTATTTTATCCATCAATATAAATCACAAATAAATTATTTAAAAATTGTAGAGTCACAATCCAAGAATTCATTAATATTATCTAAAATTGTTCAAATAAATCATTACATTCTTTTTCCAAAAAAATCATAACCCCTTTATGAGTAATATTTATTTATGAGTTTTCTAATTTTAAAATATTCAATGATAAACTCTGATAATAACCTTCTAACCCAATCATACTATGATCCTTGGTCATTTTTTCATGAGTTGGTCATTCCTGTTATACCTTTTTCCTCCTAGGATTAAATGATATTCCACCCACAGAAACAATATGTCCACGAAATAACTATTTGAATCCAAAATTCATTATTTATAAACAAAAAATATAAGTAAATTTTTTTTAGAGTCTCCAAAATAATCTGAATATAGTTCCCAAAATCCTCATAGATTCTGTAATACAGTAAGATATCATCAATAAACAAATACCATGATATTACATTAAA
The DNA here is from genome assembly GCA_963277665.1 of Viscum album. Taxonomy (NCBI): domain Eukaryota; kingdom Viridiplantae; phylum Streptophyta; class Magnoliopsida; order Santalales; family Viscaceae; genus Viscum; species Viscum album. The sequence goes on from OY728122.1 coordinate 492,965,212, forward strand.
ACTTTATTTTTTGAATCTATAAAAACATAGGGTATATTAGTTAGTCAAAATGGATTTATTGTAGAATCATAGTGTCAAAAAATATTTCAAAATGACATATTATGAAAATTAAAATTCCTCACATGAAATTACAGATTCTAATAAAAAATAATTATCATTTAAAAATATTGATCTCCATCATATTGTTTAAATAAGTCATCAATGTGAGGAAGTTGATACTTGTTCTTTATCACAGTAGCATTGATCCCCCAGTAGTTTATCCACAACCTCATAGATCTATATGTTTTCATAAAAAATAAAATGCTCTCCCACAGGTGTAACATTATAAATTTTAAATAACATATCAATGAATTCCTCTCATTGAAAATTTAACATAATAATCTCAAATGTGGTAATTTTACTAGGATACATTGATATTGGACACAAATGAGGGATTAATTCTATTGAAAACTAAAATCCATGATCTATAGGTTGTCTATGTAATTCGTTGGTTTCTACATCAATGTATTCATATAATATAGGAACAACCCAAATTTGAGATATCATTTTTCATCCATAGGTTTTATCATCTCTTCATCACCAATTATTTCATTTTGATATCATAATATATGTGGATATAGATATGACACAAATGATGATTTCTCCCCTATACTGATATTATATTTCATATATTCAACGGGAATCATAATTTCAATATATTAAAAATAATTTTTTTGTATTATATTTTGAAAGACGATCCCTATGAAAGATTATATCAAAATAAACTATAGGTATGAGTATAAAATAAACAATTATAGAAATTATGTGTTTCATAATAAGAACTAATAGACCCATAGTTGTCACAATTAGTATTACATTATGAGTTTTGAATGATATCACACTTATTAATGTGAACTAAAAATATCTAATTTTTTTAAATTTCTATGATGATATAAATGAATGTGATGATACATAATTAAATAATGAATTATATAAATTATAGGTGAAAATTAATATACCTTCCACCACATCATTAAGACCTTTAACCTCAGTTGTTGTGACTGTATTATCATGAACACATACCCATATTCCTTTTAGGGACATTTCTCATGATGTCTAGGACAGTAAAGTGTATATTTTCAAATATTCTTATTGCTAAATAATTTTACATTTGTCAAATATTTCTTACCCATATAATCATGGGCCTGGTGACCTTTTTCTTGACACATGTAACAAATTACCATTCCGAATAGTCATGTTCTATAATGATTCATTCTAAATTTATTGTATTTTAGGAATTACCTTCTTCACTTCTTGAATTTTTCATTATTTACATTTCTATATTACTCAACATCTACTTTTTTATCTTGCTTCCTTTAAATGATAAATGTCTTGAAAATGTATTAATCTATCTTTATGAAACATGATATTATATCTTTGTATGATGATAATGCTTTGGAGACTAGTTCCCTTAGTAAAATTGTGTTAATATTGAAAATTAAATAGTTTGTTAGTCTTTCATGGATTATGTAGGTTGTCCACGACATGCCTTGCTATCCAGAAATGTTAGTTTCATATTATCAATGTTTTTATCATCTTTTTATCAAAGACTAAATAATTTCTACTCTAAATCTGAATTATTTTCAGGAGGGAAATATTTTTCCAAAAAATTGATTTAAAATTCCTTTATTATTAAATTTTAATTTCATCATTCATGATTGTGTTTTTAATTAATGACCACTATTGATCTACTTATCCCAATAGATTAAAACATTCCATTATAACCTTCTCTCATTCATTACACCCCAAAGTATGATATATCTTTTCTAAGGAACATATCCATTTCACATCATCAAATAGGTTTATAATCACATTGAATGATGGAGGTTGTTTTAACATGAATAGGTATAACATTCAAACATGGAATTGTGGATTGGGGTGCTCCATGTTATTAGGGTTATTTCTCAAAAATTTGGTCAGTTTTCCCAGTATAGATATAATATTTCAGATCTATTTTCATATTTAAAATCAATATCATTGTCTTTCCTTGGAGGTAAACCCATCATAGAATACGTGAATTGATATTGTTTCAGTTTATTCTATATAGTGAAATTGATAATGAATAACATACAAAAAACCAGATTATGCAAATTTAAAATAATTGAAACACTTAATGTATAACTAATCCCAAATTCATAAGCTCTGTTACCCTAAAAATATTCATAGAATAAGTTATAATATAATTTTCCCAAATATATATTTTAATAAATAGAGTATTTAAGGTTTCTACCAATATTCATATGGTAACATATATAATGAACCTGACCCCTTTTTTTAGTCATAGTTTAACTTTATTACTTTGGAATAATAAACAAGGAATTCACATCCCGAAGGACCAAATAGTTTTCTAGATTTTGAAATATAGATTAGAACATATGATCAACATCACAACATGAAATTAAATAAAAAATATAATATCATTTGGAAACAAAATTATTCTACTATATTATATTTTCATGTCAAATATAACATAGATCATGTCATCCTATTGGAAAATGAAACATAAAAAAATGTGATATCAAATAATCAATATGGGTTATAATATAACAAAATCTACAAAAAATTATACCTAAAATTTTAAAAAATTTGAATAATAAAAGACACATTCCATTAAAAAAGAAAAATGACAAAAAAATTGATGTAATAAAAGATGATCAAATAATTATATATAAATAATCACACAATAATGAAACAAAACAATAGATATTATAATCGTTGAATAATTACATGGAATATCAATAACTAATCTCATAATGTTGTAAATAAAAATGAGTTACATAATAAACATATAATAAAGGAATCAAACATGATTTCTTCCTAAATTGATAAGTTATCGGCCTAAACCCAATATAGTTTGTCTCATGAGACCTATCGATTAATTGGGACGATATAGAATGTCCTTGTAAATAATTACTATGTAAAATAAATCCATTATATTAATGGGGAAAAATCATCAACATTGAAATCCATATTGAAAATAGGATATGAAATGAAAATAACTCCCCTTTTTAGTAAACATAATCATAAATTATGTAGAGTAACATGGAGAATGGTAACTGCATATTGCATCCCTAGAAAAAACTGACCATAAACTATTAAATTAAATATTTTAGATGGTTTCATATATAATAAACCTCAGATAATCATAATATTCAATATAGGGTGTCATCATAGGTGAAAATAGCCAAACCGAATGAATATAAAATTATTTATAGAAATACACATCTTTTATTTTGGAATCATTTACTTATAAATTCATGAACCTATAAATGAAAAAATTTCATTTGAAAATATCAAATTAAACATCAAATATATTTTTCAAATCATTAAGGAATCTCGAAAATGAGGTGATATGCTCATTCCTATTAAGATTTGAAAACATTTCTTTGGATATTCAAAAAATTATTAATTTAAAAATGTATATTTTAAGGAACGTGTGAGGGTAATATACTACATAAAAGTAAAATAATTTAAACAAATAAATTTAATAGTATGATGATAAATACAACAATTACATTTTATATCAAAGATAATTATACACAAACAACACACAAATAATTAGTTGTGAATAATAAATATCACAACGAAATGAATGTGAGATTAGAAAACCCATAACTTATGTGAGAAAGCATTATGCACTTTTACCTAATCTCGTAGATTATAAAATTAGATAATTTAAAAATTAATTTATGACATATTAAACATAAATTTTATTTACTTTAATTTTGTTATGTTTTTAGGGATATTTAGATGAGTTATAATGGTATATTTCAGTATTTCGGGAGTGCTTATTTGATGATTTTCTGGATGTTTCCCTTAGGTATAAATATGGGAATTAATTTCGAATGAGATATATGTATCCTGATGTGAAATTATTTATTATTAATGAACATTAATAATTAAAATAATCTCATATATCATTTTTTATTAAATGATAATTATTAATTATTTAAAACTTTAATGAAATTAATTTATTTTAGTTTGGTGGTTTTCATGACCATCACGAATTAGTATTATTTTATTTATTAATATGATAAAATAGAAGTTATAAAAAATTATATATGTTTTAATACCCATATTATTAGTTTCATAACCAAATTTTTTTTATTGAATAGATATGATGTTGGTAATGGAAAACGAAAACACATCGTCCACAAATGTATTGAATCAACACCTCAAAGTCGATTTTATGGTTTTTAGAATTAAAGGTGAAAAATAGATAATTGATGATAAAAATTACATAAAATTAATAAAATTATAGTTTATATATGATACTCGAGTTATAATGTTACATTGGATAGGAGATCTGAGGGAAGGATATAAAAAGAAAAGAAAATAAAATGGAAAGAGGGATGAGATTTCCCTCTTGATTGTTGTCTCCTGGATAACCACCTCAAGGCCCATAGAAGTGGTATTTCATGATACCATAAAGTACATAACATGGGAGAAAGGTTTCGTAGTGGATGTTATTTTAATATAATAAATCTCTAAATGATATATGGTTTGAGGATAAGGGGTGGTGAGGGATGAAATTTACAATGGAGGAGAAGGGGGTGTCTTGGCTATTATATTCATTAGTTTGTTAATTTGGATAAACACTATAACTAGTATTCCCTACTATTACTGAATAAAGTAACTATGTAGTCGATCTTGTAAAAAATGGGTTCCTACCACATCCATACAACATCCATGACTCCATACTTCATTCATTTACTTATAATGTTTAATAGAGTAAATTATAGTATTTCAGTATTCATAAAAAATTCATCTATTTTTGATAAATCCCAAAAACTAACCCTAAATATTTCATGGAATTTTTAGATCATAAATGTAATCCATTTTATGAAAATAGTTTCAAAATATGAGAAAATCAATTTTTCAATAAAATCATTATTTATTCAAAAAATGCCAAATTTAACATTTCAACTAATATTATGACATTTTGACTAAATAATTATGGTATCCTTAAATAATCTTATAATAAAAAAAAAACAATATAAATTTATATATCTAATTTTTTTAAAATACACATTCCACTAAATTAATATATTCAATATTAAATTTCTAATAAATGTTAAATTTAAAAAAATAAAAACTAATAGTTTATCAATTTAAAAAAATATTTACTTATTCCATGACATAAATATATCATATCTTAATTTATGAGATAAATTATTTATATATATAGTCTCATAGGTGAAATTATTATTTTATTTTCAACATTAATTTTTTTAATGACCATATAACTATTCAAATTGTTATGTTAATATTTAATAGTATATCATTGTTTGTTTAATAATAATGTTTCGTAAAACATAAACTATCAATGATATAAAATTTAAATGACAAATACCATATAATCATTGGATGTTGCATTATTTTTATGTTGTGAATATTTATATTCTCAATATAAATTATTTTAACTATATATATATATATATATATTTTTTTTTAGCCATATCAGTTTATTCAAGAAAGATATGTAACATTTACTTTCATTGAGGCAATTTTTCTGATTTATTTATTATAATTCCAATGTGTATGTTTGGGGTATTTATTGCTACATATTTCAAAATCAAATGAATGTGAAAATTTTAAATGACATTCAATTAAAATTAAATATATTTTAGGATTTTGGAATGTATTTCTTGTGGTACTTAGGAGTCTTCTATATTTGTAAATTTTATGTCATCAAACCATATAGTCAGAATTTAGTTTCTCGTTATTTTAATTAATAGAATGAAAGGTGTTTCAGTAAAATTTTATTTCGATACATACTGATATATTTTTAGTGTCATAAAAAAATAGTTCAATAGAATTTTGTAACATAAATCATTAATTATTTTTATTCATTAATATATAAGATTATTATTCATGAAAAGAATGAATTAAATCAATAAAAGTATTAAAGAATAAAATAATTTATTATGATATATATAAAAATTGATTTTATGTTTTACCCCTATGAAATATCAAGGTATTTGATCCCACCTAAAAATAAAACTTTACATTCAATCGGTCTTCCAAATGGATATATAATACATAGTCAAGTTCCCAATGATTTTTTATATGTTAATGAGGATAATGATGATTATTTATATGTTTATTTAAAAAGAGTTAATATTTCAATCATATTATCAAACTCTTTGATTTGGGATGAATATGGATGGAAGACAATAAGAGATTGTTTTATAGGGAATGATTATGACTATTTTACAAAGTGATGATGATGGAAAAATAGATAATGGTGTGGAAATGAGAATGATAAATTTACCTCAATAAATATTTTTCCCAAATTCATTCCCCTTTTTTAAAACAATATTATATGATCAAAGGATCCAACCAATAATGTCTAAATATTTTTTAAATGTTAATTGCAGGGTACGAAACATAATTTTTTATGAAGAAGTGTAGTAATACGTTTTGATAGATAGTTGAGGTTCAATAGAAGATTATAAATATAATTTAATCCACTAATGAATTAATGGGATCATGGATCTTAATGAAAGGAATTTAGATTTTGGTGTTAGTGAAATACATGATTTAAGCACTAAATTGCATTCACCCCATGTTCATGTCAATTTATTGGATGACATTCCTCTATTATTAGATATTTTTGTGCAAAATGATTAATTGTTATGATTTTAGAAGATATAATAAAAATTTTATTGTATAATTTGGGATGCAATATGTATCATATATTACTTCAAATCCCGAAATTTAATTGGAAATATAAATAAAAAATACCTCTTAAGAAATGAATCATTAATTTTCTTGAAATCCAAAAATAGTTTCACTATTAATACATTTCTTATAATTTTTAAATTCAAGTTGGGTCTTTACTATATTTATACGTATTTTTTATTTTCATTAAAATTTTATCACTTTTTTAGGAAAATATGTTCATAGAAATAGGGTATTAAGTATTTCTCTAATATACTAGAGATTTTTTCCCCATACATCAATCTATGAGTTAGATTTAATATATTTTGATTTATTTCTTAAATAAATATTTATTAAATATATGAGGAGTTTAAATAATATTACTCATTATGTAGTAATAGTTATATTCCAAAAATTATTAAGACTTATTTTGGGTTATTATTTTAGCAAGGTTTTTTCAATATATGCAGTTATTGAATATTTATGTGAAAATTATAGTCATTCAAAAAATATTAATATATTTATTATAATTACATTTAATAAAAACTATATCATGTCATCAATTTATGTCATAATATAGTATTATAACAACAAATATTTGTGTATATCATGTGTTCTTGATGAATTAATTAGTTCCTATGTTAAAATGAAGTATAAAAGACTATATATGTCTTCTATTGAGAGGGGAACTCAAATAACATGTTGAAACATTGAACCAAAGAAAAATGATTGTTGTTTTTTATTCCTTGTATATTTTATAAAAAAATAATTCAATTAAACAATGTGTTAGAAGGTGATTTATAATATATGTGATGGTGTTAGGGTTGTTTTTAAATTGTCAATATTATTCTGGTTTCATGTTCAATAATAATCATCTACTAAAAAAATATGTTTTTATTCAAAAATATATTTCTATAACTCCCTTGGTCAAATGTTGATGATGGGAATAAGCCTTTGAAAATTTTAATATTAGCATAAATTCATTCCTTTTTTGAGAGAGATTTAGGAAATACCATAATTATCTTATGAAATAATTGATTGGTTATTTTTTATCTTAAATATCAATAGTGTCTACAACCACTCCCACACATTCTCACAATAGTTGACTAATTCCCCATTAAACCATATTTTATTATTTAAAATATAAACTATATCCTAATTGAGTGTGATTGTGATATTTTACTAAGGAAATTTATATTATATATTCCAAAACAAAATGTGATCATATATTGGAATAAAAAATAAATTAGATTATTGAAAGCAAAAAAATAGAATAAATAAAGAGATTGTATTCCATAATGTTTAAGAAGTCTGTAAATAAAAAACGAAAACATCCAATTCCCTAATCACTCAGTTTTTTACCCCTATACATAAAGTGTAGATTATTGGGAATTACAAAACTATGAATATAGAAAAGGAAGACTAAAAAACTAATTCTCTCGAATACATAGGTCACACATTTATATGGTCTATTAATAGAAAATAGGAAAATATTAAAAATACATCTTCATAAGAGTTGTTTTCAATTTTATATTATATTAACCATATAAATTTAAAAGTATTTGTATAATTATAAAAAAAATATTCTCATATAATCAAATATCTTTTTTTTATTGAATACACTCTAAATATATCCCCAATTCGACGCATGCATCGAGTGGAATTAATATTTACATACATGGTAAAATTTTATTTGGACATGAAACATTAAAATTATTTTATATCCAATATAAATAACCACATTTTCCCTTTTAACATGACCTATGACTCAATTATTGTGGTATGGTAAATTCTATCTACTAAATATATTATCCCAATTAATTGATTTATTTGAGCCACATGGAGTTCAAATGATAACTTGGTCAAGATTAATAATTATCATCCTAACCTATATTTCAATCATCAAAAATTATTTCATCAATTTTTATAAATATCTATCGTTATATTCCTAATTTTTTTAGTGGATATAAAAAAACAAAAACAAAAAATTAAGCAATGCTCATTATTTAGCTAATGATTCACTGAAAACAAAAAAACATATCAAATTGATAAATTGGTGGGAAATTATTCATTGTAATTAAAATAGAAACAATTGAATTCTTTATCTCTATAAATTACCCCAAACCTAACACATTGACTATTAAAAAAGTAGGAATAAAAATCAAATCAAATAAAATTTAAAATATATATATATGTTATATAACAAATTGAACCCAAAAAGTCCATCATACAAACTAAAATCAATTCTATAATATTCTTTATTTACCTCATCCAATCCATTTACAATTCGTTTATCTTACCAAGAACAAAAAAACACATTCCTTACATAAATTTCCCATCTTTAGACAAATATAAATTTTTGACCAGGGTATTATCCTCCAAACCCATACAAGAGTTTCCAATGTATTGGAAAATTCATATGTCTCTACACAATTTAATTGAAGGAAATGTTCTTATCATATGAAATTTTCTATTTTTTCAATGTATTTCAATTGGTAGGTTTTAGATTTTAAAAATTTTGAGGGATAATTTGATGTTTTTAGCTCCTTTTAAATCACAATTTCCTGATAATTCATTATCCTAAGTACAATATCCTCCTCACTCCCCAATGTGGAAAATATTATCCAATAATCATGAATATATTATATAATGTATATAACATTCCTCATTTAATCACATTAAATGATATCTAATAAAAATAATTCATGGAAATTGAATTATTAATTTATATTATGAGATTATGAAAATAATAATTTTTAATGGATGGAGGGTGATTTTAATTTCATGAAGTGGGTGTAACTAGTAATCCCATCTATTAAAAGAATTTTAAAAATATTATATTCCAAAAATTATTTTTTTTAATCTACATCAAAAAATTATAATTTTTATAATTCTTCCCAACAAGATCCTATATGAAAATAAAATATACCCTAAGAACTATTTCAGTTGTAAAAACATCTTCTCATTATATAGTTTTTTTAAAAAATATCACCAAATAATTTATAACAACACAATAAAGATTCCCCCACACTAATGTTAATCTAGATGATTTAATTCAACATTAATATATGACGCTATAGGAAATATTTTCTTCAAATGTGGCTAACTAATTTGGCGATTCAGTCCAACTAAAGGGTACATGGATTATGTATAAAAATAATTTTATTATAAAAAGTAATCTCTCAAAAATTGGGATCTAAAAATTCCCAACTGGATTAAAACACAATTACCTATATCCTTCATGATTTTTTTTCAATAATACAAATAATTATTAATTAATTAATATATTTATCTCCCAATAAATGCATTCAATATAAATAATATTTAAAAAATTATTCAAAACCATCTCGTAAAAGTAATATTGAAGGTAAAGAATATTATACGTAGCATTGGATTAAAAAATAATATTTCATTACCAAATTTTCAAAATAATTTAAACTGGAAAATTATGTATATTTATTTTTAATTTAAGTAAAGATTAATGGGATAAATTTATTCACAAAATGAAACTGATTTCAATATTTGAAAAGATAATCATTTGAGACCAAAATTTTCAAAAAAATATAAAATTTAAAAAAACCATAATGAAATTGAATTAAATGAAATTTTGAAATCATTAAATATAATGGTTTTCTCCCCACACTAAAATGTTGTAGGGAAATCAATTCATTAATATTGATCTAATTGCTACGAATTTTTTTAATAGAATCACAAAAATAGAGTAACTATTATAGAGAGGTGCAACCTAATGGATTTTAACAATTAGTTAGTTTTATGAGTTTCATCTCCCCCATCAGCTCTGATATCATATTCCTCTATATGTTTTATATCCTATTTCTATTAAAAATGAATAGTTTAGGCTCTTTTTCTATTTAATATTCGTAGAAATGAATGTACATGCATGAATAACTACAAATGTAAATTTCCATCTACAATGATCACGACCTAGTATCATCTTGATTTATGAGTTTTATTATATAAATATGTATATAATATGGAAGTGTTTTTGTTGGATTAAAATTTCTTAAGTTACCCTTTTTTACAATTCATAATTCCTGAACTTTTTCAGATGCTTCTCTTCTAATTTCATCCAACTCTTACTATGGCAATTAAATATTATTTTTTAGATATTTGAATATAAAAAATCATCTATATCACACCCCATTATTCCTTATCCTCCAATTCCATTATTTGGTGATAAGTTTTATCATTATTTATCTTATATGGACTTATTCTTTATGGTTTTTTGTAGGAATTACTATATATCCATATGGTAACACCATAAAATTGGATCCAATCCTTCTAAGTAGGATTAGTGGTCTTATAATAATTTATTTATTTACATATAGGAATATTTATCATCCACATTAGTTTATGGATGTTAGGAAGTGATTTTTTATTATAAAAAACATATATTATTCAAAAAATTATAAATTAACTTATTGAAAAATTGACTCTCATGATCACTTATGAAAAATCTATACACTAACAACATAAAGAAAATGTGCGCCGTGATAAAACCACAAATAAACTTTCCATCAAAATACCTAGAAATATTCTCTTCTACATATTTTTAAATTTAATCACATATAAGAAATATATAAGAATTCCCAAAAAATAGGGTAATTAGCTATGAAATTTAACCCACATACATGAATATTATCAAAAAAATCAAAAGTATTTGGGGGAATTTCTTGTATCATGGGTATTTTCCATTAAACTGATGTTTTTCACACCTTCCTAAAATTCCATGAGCATTTTTAAAATTGTAGAGCCAATAATGAATATAAATTAAAACATATTGATCTATTGATTGGGGCCCAAAGTTTCCTCACCAAGTTAATGTGCGATAAAACTAAAAAATATGTTAAATTTTACATTCGTGCAAGAATTTTCTGATCCTTGAGAATTATAAATTTTATAATGAAATTGATCCTAATAAAATTTAATATCTATATTGATATGTTTAATTAGGAGTATGGTGGGAAATTATGTGACAAGGGAAATTTTATGTTACCAGATAAATTGCAACTTCAGTACTTGAAGAAACTTTTATTTAAATCATGTAAAACTTCTATAATTTAATATTACCATTCAAGGGTTATTGTTGCATAATTTCAGCTTCTGCAGTGATAAGAAGTATAATAAAGTGATCAACCATATTTTTCAATTCTCACTACTTTTCTTCGAACTCTTACAGTTGTAGAATATATATTAATAGCCTTTTTTAACATCATCCTTATACACATGTACCAAAGAGACAAAGATCATAAATTTAAGTGACTTTAATTCCGATTATTTATTATATAAATATATATATATATATATATAAATGAACAATTCCCAAAAACATATTTGGATGTGTAATTAAATTGGTTCACATATAATCTTCTTGTGTTATATGAAATTACACCTTCTTGGAACTCAATTCCTTGATAAATGACTACCCCAACTTCATGGTTAGAGGAATCCATAAGTAGATTGAATGGATCTCTCCAATTTGGAGGTTGTATCACATGTAGAGATATGAACATATTATTTATCTCATAAATGGATTCCTTATATTCATCATTGAATTGAAAATGAACATCTATTTAAGATAACCAATAGTGAGTGACAAAAATATCTCCAAAATCAGCGATAATCCTGATATATAAACTAAGATTTTTGAAAAAGTATCTATAATTATTCACATAATATTTTGATGATAAAGAATTCATCACTTCAATTATTTGTTTAATGACAACGATGAGTTTATATTTAATTACAATCCAATGAAAAATTCGACTCAAAACTATAAAATGGAATTTTTATGAATTTAAAATATATTCATTTCAATTAACAATTTAAATACTTGTTGGTTTTAAATAATTTTTCAAATATTATCCACACACTATGAAATAATCCATGAGTGCGTCCCTAAGATCCACGGTATGATCATAAAATATAAATATCATGCACCTATGAAATACTCCTTGAACCATTTATAATACAAATGGAATAATATTTAGGAAATATCTATATGGGTAATTATAATTATAGTCTCATAATAATCCATAGAAAATATGGCTATCAAAAAATTGTAGGAAAATACTTCAAAAATTTAATAATGATTTCTCCTATCCAATATCTCTATCATCTTGTAAATGAAGTGGATAGGTAAATAAATTCTATGATTCAATTATTTGAATTTCCCAAGACTTATATATGATCTCTATATTTGCACAATAATAAATGGAAGTAATTAATTCCAATAATTACTCATAATGGACATGTGTAACTAATTGGGAACTACGTGGTTGGGGTTGACCCTCTTTGATTCTAAAATGGTATTAATTATCATTGATTTCAACATCTTCTCTATCTAATTTTTCCTACCCTCCCTCATGGTGGGATTCAAACTCTATTTGGACTATCTGACATGTTGAAATATCTGTCAATAAAAAATTAATGCCATAATTTTCTTTGGGTTATACATATTACAGCCTCTATAATTTAAATTACCTATCAAAATATAAATAAATGATTTTCATTGGTTTCAAAATGATTATTAGCAATTATAACTAATATTTTATCTCCTTCTTTGAGGTACACTAATTTCAAATAATTTGGATGTGGTTTTAAATATATATTTTTTTGATGTTCATGGAGTAAAATTAAATTTTGGTTACCCACATCTAAATCATTAATAAGTTATTCAAAATAAATGAATATCATCTTATGAGTCATTTTATTAATCATTAAATCATTCAGTTTTTACCTCCTCATCTAGAATATTATTATTATTTCCATATAATGTATTACTCTCATTTTCATCATTATTAAAAAGGTAATTTTCTATATGTTGGCGCCAAAAATGTGGCCTGAAAGAAAGGAACGAAAAAGGTTGGCACGCTGCCTCGCGAAGCTCCGCCGTGAAGCTCCGCCACGAAGCCCCGCCGCGAAGCACCCCAACCATGGCGGCGCCGCGAAGCTCCAGAGGTGGTAATGCTCCGTGAACCCATTTGACGTTCGCGAGCCACCACGAAGCTCCCGAGGCGGTAATGCTCCGTGATACCATTTGACGTTCACGAGCCGCCGCGAAGCACCAGAGGCGGTAATGCTCCGCGAATGAATTTGACGTTCGCGAGCCGCCGTGAAGCACCGAAGGCGGCGCGCGAGCCCAGCTTCGCGGCACCCCTTCCCTATTAATACTGGACTCCCCTGAGTCCCGAAGATGGACAATCCAACCTTTCGGATTCTCCTCTCCCGAATCGAAATGCACTCTTTGCCCCGGGAATCATGAGCTCCGTGAGGTATTTCTACTTCGCGAGACGCCTCTTCTTTGTCTCGTTTTGAACCCCTCTTCCGAGAGGGATGCCCTTCGCGAAGCTCAAGGGCGTTCGCGGAGGAAGGTGATTCCCAAGGGAACCCGGGCAGCCACGGAACGTTTATGCTTCGCGAAACACCCAACCCATGCTAGTGATCCCTATGCCAATGCAGTATCATTATCCATCACGAAGCACACTTCTTCACAGGACCCTGCTTCGCGAGGCACCCCTTCTTCGCGAGGCAGTGCTCCGCGAACACTATTCCACTTCAAAAAGCACCTCCCACTCACACCTATGCCCCATTCTATGTCCAAGGCACTCCACATCGAAAAACACACTCCTCTGCTTAGCGATTCCTCTTTCCGTGCGACCCTCCATGTTTTCACGATGTGATTTCAAAGTCCCTTGGACAATACCACCCGTAGAGTTTCTTCGCCTAATGCTTCTTCGCATAGGCACGCTAACGACTATTTCTACTTCGCATAGCCATGCTAACGTGGACCCCTCGATGTTTCTTTCCACGACCCCCCTTAACCATGGCCTTACCGGTACCTTCCCTTCCCCAAGGACCAGAGGGTACCGGTTATGTAAGTCCTAGGGGTGTGGAGTGACCCCACCTCGTCCGAGCTGCAGGACGTTAAACTGCCAAGCACCACGTCCTCAACACATGACGTTAAACTGTGACCCAACCTCGTCTCCCTCACGAAGGGTCCCCCCAGCTCGAACATTCTTTACACCACTCGTCTCCACAGGAATGGAACTCTTTCGCACATGGAATGAGATCCTCCTTGTCGGAGTGGCGTATGTTCGCAGGGGAAGGGCTGCTTAAGAGCATAAGCCCCTAACCTTTCGTACGGATGATTTCACCCATGCATCTCCGTACATCCCCACTACCATGGTTAGTGGAGGGCATGATAGGGAACGAGGCACCCCCCTCTGGGCCTCCATCCTGGAGTAAGTCCCAACACCATGGGCCGCCCAACGCGTAAGCCCCTTTTCGCTTCTCACGGACGCACCCCTCGCGACGTGATCGTCAGGTCCTTGCAACCTCTTGTTTCTCACACCGAGCATGACTCACGTGGGCTTAGAGTGAGCACCGACCCTGACCACCCATCCCATTTGAACTACGAGGTCTTTGATCCATGTCAAGGCGTGGTACGTAGGAAGCCTCTATGAGGTTAAAGCCCACCACCAGTGGACCCACGGGTCTACTTTCACGTCGGTTCACCGGCGAAATTTTGAACTACGAGGTCTTTGATCCATGTCAAGGCATGGTACGTAGGAAGCCTCTATGAGGTTCAAGCCCACCACCAGTTGACCCACGGGTCTACTTTCACGTCGGTTCACCGGTGAACTTTTGAACTACGAGGTCTTTGATCCATGTCATGGCATGGTACGTAGGAAGCCTCTATGAGGTTCAAGCCCACCACCAGTGGACCCAAGGGTATACTTTCACGTCGGTTCACCGGCGAACTTTTGAACTACGAGGTCTTTGATCCATGTCAATGCATGGTACGTAGGAAGCCTCTATGAGGTTCGATCCCACCCGTCATTTCACGGCGGGTCTCACCCCGGTCCAGCATGACGTTAAACTGCATTCTGGTCCAGTGGTAAGCCATTGCGACCCATCCCATTTGAACTACGAGGACTTTGATCCATGTCAAGGCATGGTACGTAGGAAGCCTCCACGAGGTTCGAGCCCCCCCATCATTCATTCACGTCGAGTTTCGCCCTCGTCCAGCATGACGTTAAACTGCATGTTACCTTTTGTCCCGCATGACATTAAACTGTACGCCCAATTCTAGTCTGACGGCAAGTCGTTGTGACTTAACCGAACTACGAGGTCTTTGATCCATGTCAAGGCATGGTACGTAGGAAGCCTTCCCAAGGTTCAAGCCCACCACCCATCGGACCAAGGTCCACTTTCACGTCGGTTCACCGACAAAGCCCCATCTGAACTACGAGGACTTTGATCCATGTCAAGGCATGGTACGTAGGAAACCTTCTCAAGGTTCAAGCCCACCACTAGTGGACCCACGGGTCTACTTTCATGTCGATACTCTGACGATTCTCATCGGGCCAAGGTCCACCTTCACGTCAGTTTATCGACATCATCCCGAACTACGCAGACTTTGATTCCCTGCCACGAGGATACGTAGGACGCCTCGTCAAGGCTCAAGCCCAACTTCACAGTCGCCCATGGGCAGGCCCCGGTATCGATATCCCTTCAAGGAGGATCCCTCAATCCGATCTATCATAGCTAATGCTCTGGTTGGGTTGATCCATCTCCGCTGGACGTTAAATTTGAGACATACCTTGTGTTGATCACGGGAAGATGAGGAAAACCTCAGATATGTGCCTATGACATATAATTCCCCGCGTTCGATGTGGGATTCCTCGGGCTTTCATGCCCTCGAGAAGCATTGTGGCCAAGGATAACAAACAGACATGCCAGGTATCCCAGCATCAAGACACGCTACTGATGCCTCAACGTGACTACTCCCCTGACTGAAGGTTTCTGCCCTGACTGGACCCTTTGGAATGTCCCGACAGAAGCAGTGTAATTAACCAGTGTCCATGGAAACATGGCACTGGGAAGAGTTTCACGAACTAAGTATTAAATCTATAAGGGAGACCCGGACTAGGTGATGATTTCTGAGGAGGAATCCGCAGGAGGAAGAACCGACATCCCATCATCCCGTTTCGATCAAGGAGCAGACGTCCCTGAATAAGGAGCGAATGTCGCCCGCCTTTGAAAAGCGGGAATGCGGGGCAACAGAAGCGCCGCACGTCCTCCCCCACGGAGAGACGAGCGCGCGCCCCGGCGAAAGCATCAGAAACAGAAATGGTGAACCCGACGTGATTGTCTTCTCTTCAATATGGAGATTAGTAGCGTTCGAGACACCAGTAAATTGACGTGTCACCGGATCCAGATATCCGGTGCCTGGTCCCGTCAAGAATATAGCGGGCCTGTCATGAAACTCACTGGAAGTCGGGGTAGTAGAATGTGGGGAACTCCGTTCTGCAGCGTGTTGGCGTGGATCCTTCTCACAGACATGGAGAATGGAAGAACGTTGGGGCACTGGCTGTCAATCCTTTTCCTCTCAGTACTGATGAGTCGATCCCATCGTTTCTCAGGAACCAGGTTGCTGTTACAGAGATGCGGTCACCATCCGCTCCTCGCCCACGCAGGGGTAGGGGAAACACCATGACGGCCACCCCACGTAGCGCCGCTACCTCCACGACGGCCGCCACATCGCGGAATATGGGGCACCCACGCCCCCTATCCCCATCAGAGGTCATCCAGCAAAGGGTAATATAACCTCGTGCGCAGGTATGAGGAAGAAGGGGTCATCCCAACCAGGGATATGGCCCGCCTGGACCTGGAGGCCTCCAGGCCCCGCCGTCAACGCCGCCCTAACAGGCCACGTGGGGAGCCCCTGCTCCCCACCCCAACATTCAACTGTTTCGGGATCTTGTCTCCAGAACGCCTTGATGACTCCTCGCCTTACGCTGAAGTGGCGGGCGCCGTCCGGCTTAGCCCGCTCAGGGTCCCGACCCGAGGGCTCCAGGCGAGAGCTCCCGCCCGGCCACGTCAGCGCCGCCGTCCAGCCCCGTAGGAAGAGCAGGCAGGCTACGTCCCTGCACCACCTGCACCAGCTCGCCTGACCCGACGTCAGCGCCGGGCCCGGGCTGAGGACGCTCGCCTAGGCGCGTCAACGTCGACAGCTACAGTGGACCAAGCCACCGCCGACATGTATCGTGAAGTCCCTGCATACATTGAGCAGGGGCACTCCTTCACCCAACCAGGATCGAGACCCCAACCGCCCCACGAGCAGGCTGGGTTGACTCTCCGGGTTGCAGGCCCAAGTGGTGATCTCCACGAGCTAACCCACAGTAATGCCACCCCGTACGGAGGTCCTCCCGGTACCACTACTCCACAGAGCATGGGCCTTCCCCACTCTGAGGTTCATCATGGAGGCATGCCTCGTGCTACCCCCATCCTACAGGAAGACCTGCCCCGCGGTAGTGACGCTCAGTGCAGAAACATTTCCCGCGCCCGCTGTACAGGGTATGGAGTCCATCCTTCTGAAGGAATCGTCCATCCGGTCCTTCTCCAACGTGGGGGCCCTCCATACGTCCTCTCTGAAACCGGAGAAGGACCTCCTCGCCCCAGCAACTCGAGGAGTGAAGGTCGGCCTCGCTCCACTCGCATCGACCATGGCGGTGCTCCCCATGCTCCTACCAGTTCCAACAGAGGCCCTGCCCACATGGGTACTGTTCATGGAGGTCCTCCCCATGTACCCTTTGACATTTTCCCTGGTGCCCCTCGCACCCCGGCTATCTTGAGTGGGGGCCCTCTCTGCCACGGTGCCAGCGCCGCCCCGAGGCTGCCTGATAGGGGTCAACCCTGTCCCGAAGAGCCACCCCGGGGCAGAAGAGCGGGTTGTCACCACCACAAGAAGAATCCTGCGAAGGCCCGGGTGGAGATCAAACCTGCCCGCTTCTCCGATTCGGAAGCGGAATGTGATTCAGCGATGGATCCTTCTCCCCGCTCCTCTGTATCAAGGATTGGGGCAGGAACCAAACGCGTTAGCCTCGTTCTCCCAGAATTTGAGGTCCACCGGATTCCCGTCTCTCTCCGCAGGTACATCCATGAGGAAGAAATCCTGGGAATTCCGCAGGTCTCGACCACACAATCATCGCCTATGTCACCAGAAGATCCCTCTACCTCTACCAGAGATCACATAGAGTTATTTTGGGGGCCAACGATGGTAGATCGACGACACGACCTGTCGCCGGTAGCCGCGGCTCCTGTTCTGGAAGCTGCGATTATGAGCCCGTCGTAACATGACATCGTGGCCAGGTCACCTCACTCTTCGGAGGATGGCCCGGAATTCGGCGGCCAGTCAGCTCGTTTACCGTATTCTCCACCGCCGAGATTACTATCCCAAAGGTCCGCCTCAGTACCGCTACCGGTTCCTCAGCCGCCCCCAGTTGACGAGTGGGGCAACACAGGGCCAGAACCTGAGTCCGAGCCTAGGAGATTCTTTAGTATCCTTGCATCGGATTACTTCCCGGAGAAGTTCTGGCCGACGGCGACACTG
The DNA here is from genome assembly GCA_963277665.1 of Viscum album. Classification (NCBI taxonomy): domain Eukaryota; kingdom Viridiplantae; phylum Streptophyta; class Magnoliopsida; order Santalales; family Viscaceae; genus Viscum; species Viscum album. The sequence continues at coordinate 492,984,332 of OY728122.1, forward strand.
AATTTCTGCATACTAGAGTCTCTTACCCCTGAAGATGTGGGGTGCTTTTGTCAAACCCTGGGGCCGACACACTTCCGCCTCCGTTATGAACGGGTGGTGTACCCCAGAATTCGTGAGCACTTCGAAGAAATCGGCGAGCAGTGCCGCCTGATCGATGCAGCCACACTTCTTGTGGCCCAGCACCCTGAGTCGTCAGGCCACCAGAGCACCCTTCAACGAAAATGCGTTCAGATTCTTAAATCACTCCGCAAAATCGTCAGGGAAGCCACCCCCCATGTGCAAGTCCGTGGTTGGGGACACTATGCCGCTCTCCTCTTCGACCCTATCCGACGACAGCCCTATTCGCTATGCGACATCGAGGATATGCCCTCAAGAGGGGTCGCAGTCCACATGGCCGACGTTTTGGATAAGGAAGATGAGCTTGAGTTCCTTGATGAAGACTTACCACCCGAGGGCGTACCGCCGCTGCTCGACCCGTCAGGGAGAGTTACCCGTCAGCAGAGAAAACTGATAGGCCTTCCCATACCCACCGAGTCGCTGGTACTCGGTCGAAACACTGGCAAGGGAAAGGAGCACGTCAGAACAGTCAAGCACTCCGACCCGTCAGCCTCTGTGCAGAAAACGGACGAAGATCCTGAGAAGGCCACGTTACGCCAGCAGCTTGCTGAGCAGAAGAGGCTGGTTGACGAACTCTTGGCTGAACGCGCCGCAGAGCGACGGCCTGACTATGGTAATCCTAGGCCAGGGCAGCAAGGGAAGGAACAATTTCCCCCCGATGAGATGCCTCCGGGCAACCCTGATCATGCTACTGCCGCAGACAGGGCGGAAGCCGGAACATACGGCAAGAGGGCGCGATACGTCTCGCCAAACCCCCCTGAGCGACAGGACAATCTAAAGAATACAACCCGGGTTCCCCCAGTCGCCCCGCAGGTCGTCCAGCCAGTTGACCCACGAGCAGCCGAAGCCGTCTACCATGTTGAAGAAGCTGGCAATGCACTCGTGGTTAGGGATCCCCGTCAAGACAGGGACCCCCACCCGGAGGACCTTATTACGGCACTCACAGCCCTCATCGAGGCGTTGGAAACGCGGCAGGTGGCGGTCCCACCGGATGGCAAGCCTTATCCCGCGTGGGTGGATGATATGCCCGTGCCTCCGGGTTTTGGGAACCCCACTTTCTCGCCTTTTAACGGGACAGGGGACCCGCCCCAGCACTTGGCTCATTTCTCTTCCAGGTGTGGCCCCATGCTGGGGACCCCGACTTAGCAAGAAGCCTCCAAGCTCCGATGTTTCGTACAGACATTGGAAGGTCCGACATTCGTCTGGTACAGCCAGCTCCCTATCGGATCGGTGACCGGTTGGGAGGATCTTCGCCGGCAGTTCTTGTACTGGTTCAGCTCCACCACGGGAAAGACCAGCATTGCAGACCTCTTCAAGTGCAAGCAAAGGCATGATGAGCGAGTCGCAGACTTCATCGCCCGGTGGAAGGGACTTACGTACTCCCTCGATATTCCACTAACTCAGGAGCAATTACTGACGATGTGTGTGAGGAACGTCAAGACAGAGCTGGTACCCTCCTTGATTACCCAGAACAACCATGGAGGGTTCAGATATTTCTCGAACAAGGCTCAACGCCTCGAGGAAACCCTGCAACAGGCCAGTCAGGCACGTTTGCTGCCCCCTATGATCCCAGCCAGGAGGACCTCCAGGGCTGAACCCGCCGCGGTGGCTCAAATAGAAGCCCCGAGGCAGCTGGAATTGCTGCCGGCGGCACCACCCCCGAAACCCTGCAGTGGTCCTCCACCTCAATCACAGGCTCCCGCCCATCAGCGACCGCCTCAGAACCGATAGGTTCCCCCGCGCAATGAGCCACATCCACCTAGGCGACACAATCAGGCGCCGCCTCCTCGTCAGGCTCCTCCGGTCCCTTGTCAGGACCAGGCCCCCAGGGCCCCCTATCCGGAAAGAAGGTACCAGACCTATTCGTTCAACGAAAATCAGGTCCCTGGCTACTTCTGAAGTGCTCTAGAGCAAGGGATTGTGCGTCTTCCTGAGTGCAGAAGGCCGACAGAGGCGCATCTCACTGATCACCCCAACTACTGCCCTTATCATCGGATCCTGGGGCACACCCTCAAGCGATGCTATGTGTTTAAAGACTGGCTTCAGGACCAGGTCAACAACAACATAGTCAAGTTGGGCCCAGCACCAGCGCAAGTGGCAGGTGTCTTTGCAGGATTAGAGATCGGCAGCGACAGCGAAGGTGAGTGGCAGCAGGTCCCAAGCCGCGGATCCCAGAAATATGACGACTGGATGGCTCAAAAAACCGTTGTCCATGCCCAGGGTATCATCCGGGCGTGCCTGAAGCAGTTGGAACCTTCAGAAGAAGTAGCCGGTGCTTCCGCATCGTCTTCACAGTCGACCTCTTCCCAAAAGGGAAAGCAGCGACGACGCAAGAAGAAGCAACGTGCACCGCCAGTGTCGTCGTCATCCCGCACTCTCGGTGAATTTATGCCCCCCGAAATGGGGATCCCTCCGAGAATCTGCCCAGCGGTGGATGACTCCTCAAGCGATATCCAAGGGTACACTTCGGTTAACACCGTGGATCTGTTAAAGCCCTATATGACCCCCGACGAGGGGGAATTCCAGACAGACCTCCCCAACGTTTCCAGCCGACGTCAACTTCAGCGGAATCGCAATCGCGCCGGTCATCGAGGTACGTCAGCAGGCACATGTGGCCAAGACATGCACGCTACCGAGACCAGGCAGCAGGCTCAGCGCAGATCTCAGCACGCACAAACCCATCCAACACCCTCGGCTCTACCTCCACCGTTGTTCGTGCTACTGGATCGGGGGGAGCCGCCTCGTCCGTATCACGGTCAGTCTTGCCCGGCTACAGGCAAGCCTCCGCTGTCCGATCCTAGTCCGGAAATTACTCTTCAGGCTTCTACTGGTAGGCAGTAAGATGTACCCAGTACTAGTCAATCGTCGGTTCAGCCAGTCAGACCCGTTGTGCCTCCGAATGCCGAACGACCCCCTATGAGCAGAGGTTCGCGTTTGGAACGAAAGTATGATGTTCTGAAGCACATGGTGGGCATTCCGGCGAGGCTCTCCATCCTTGAGTCCCTTCGCCTATCATCTGAAATGGGTGATGCACTTGCCGAGGCCCTAAGGAGCCCCCTCCAGTTCGAGACGGAAGTAGCAGCTGCGGAAGCCTTCCATACCGAGACGATTGAAATCTCCGAATTTCAGGCGGTTATCTCGTTCTCCGGTGAAGATGGGGACCCTCCCATATAGGGGCACATTCGCCCGCTGTATATCACTGGCCACTTCAACGGTGTGGAAGTCCGTCGCTGCCTTGTTGACATAGGTTCTGGAATCAATCTAATTCCGACCTGGACGCTGCGAAAGCTTGGTCTGTCCGAAGGTGATTTAAATCCCTCTGACCTCGGGATCCAGGGGTACGACAGGACAGAGCAAACCCGAGTCGGCAAGATCCGCCTGAAGACTCAGTTCGGTGGCTTAATTTCCAGCACCGAGTTCATGGTTGTTTCTCAGGACACCACCTACAACACATTGATGGGTAGGCCATGGATCCATCTTCATGCAGCGGTACCCTCGTCGTATCACCAGTGCCTCAAGTACTCGCTCAACGGTCGAGTAGGCATGCTCCAAGGAGACGCGTCCCCTTTCGCTTCTTGTGAGGCCCACTATCTGGACGCGGGTTATTACAAAAGTAAGGACAAGCAAATCCTGGTAAGCGAGGATGAGCCCGCCCCGATCACAAGTGATCCCTGGGCAAGCATGGATGACGCCTACATCCTCCCAATCCACCGGTTGGAGGCCACGACCCCCGCATGGGACAATATTTCGTTGTTTCGGGTACGCAAGGAAGGCATGTTCCCGTGTCCAAGCGATAATGGAAAATCACCTCGTACTCCTACATCAACCAGGCTCAAGTCGTCCCGGAATCTTCTACCCCTATACGGTACCGGGACTTCAAGCTGATGACAACGACGGTGGGCCAAACGTGTCTCTTTCGCTGGGCTGGAATTAACCGACTCAGGCCGACACGTCACCACTGCTTTGATATCATCAAACGTGGCCCTTTAGGCCGAAGGCCAAACGGGATAGGGTCGACTGCCTTCATTGCTACGGTCTCGATGGCAAGTGAGTCTCCTGATGTGATGACCGCTGCTGCCCGAGCCAGCACCAGCTGCCCCGTGGATCTTGATAGCCCAGAAGTATCTTCCGTCGCGGGAAGTCCCCCCACAGCTGGGGAGGAAGACCTGGAGGATGCTCCTCCAGCCTTTGAAAAAGGCGTCTCTACCACGGTTGATGAACTGGTACAGGTGAACCTTGGTAGCGAGGCAGATCCGAGACCCACATTGATCAGTGCATCCATGTCCCTCAAGGAGCGGCAGCAGTGTGTAGACTTCCTCAAACAGCACCCTGATGTGTTTTCCTGGAGTTACGATGAGATGCCAGGGCTGGATCCCCAAGTGGTCGTCCACCGTCTGGGCCTCCCGGCAAAACATCGTGGGTTTAAGTAGCCTCCCAGGAAGATGCACCCTTCCCATGGTGATGTGGTTGAGGCCGAAGTTGATAAGCTAATCAAATCCAACTTCGTCAAGGAGGTCCAGCACGACCCTAAACTGCGTGAAGGTCCAGCACGACCCTAAACTTCATGGAGGTCCAGCACGACCCTAAACTGCTTAAAGGTCCAGCACGACCCTAAACTGCGTGAAGGTCCTATACGACCTTAAACTGCAAAATGGTCCCGCACGAACTTAAATTGCATCTTCGTCCTGCAAGACGATAAACTATGAAACGGTCCCGCATGACCTTAAACTGGACACTATAGTCCAACATGACTCTAAACCGTAAAGTCCCGCACGACCTTAAACTGCATCTTCATCCTGCAAGACGATAAACTGTGAAACGGTCCCGTATGACCTTAAACTGGACACTATAGTCCAACATGACTCTAAACCGTAAAGTCCTGCACGACCATAAACTGCGCCCTCGTCCTCATGTAAGACGTTAAACTTCAAGTCTGTCAGGCCTTCCTGACCAAGGCCCAGCCTCAGGCCCCTTGGATTCCTTGGGCCCCTGGCCCCCCGTCTTCACCGCGAGACATTCAACCACAAGCTGGTCAGGTCTGCCTTACCGCGGTTTGGCCCCAGGACCCCCTTGGTCATTCCCCAACTTAACCTCTTGCGGTATTGTACGGTATGGTGTAGGACTATGTCCCTATTCACGTCGGATTACTTGTCGTACCGTACATATCCCCAAATGAGGTCCTTCTCATCGTCCCGTATGACGTTAAACTTCATTGCCAGAACTACGTGTGGCTTGATTCCCATCTTCCTGGGATACGTAGGAACGCTCAGACGCCTCGTCTTGAGCCCATCCCCAAGCCTTTCTCTTCCACTATTCCCCCTGGGAATAGTTTCCTTGGAGGATCTTTGTGTAGCAGGGAGTAGGCTTTCTTGGCCCCCTCATGCAACCCCGCTCGCACAAGGATTGTAAGGGTCGCACCATGTGCCCACTCCCGTTCTTCTATCCTCCCACGTCCTCACCGCATGACGCTAAACTGCATGGCCTTCAAGAACTACGTATGGCTTGATTCTCATCCTCATGAGATACGTAAAAATGCCCGGGCATTTCGTCTGTTGGCCCAGCCCAAAAGCCAAAATCTTCCCCTCAGGTCAACACATGGCAGGGTGCACACTTTTTCCCCAACCCACATCGAGCAAGCCTCGACCCGGCTGCACATTCCCCCCTGGAGGTGTTTTCCCCTTTCGTGGATGGATACAACTATGATTCACCCACTCCTTGACTGGGATTCCGTCATTTTTCACACCCAGAGGGACCCCCAAGAATGGCCTGGATACAATGCCCAAGGGCTCTCCTACCGATACGGGCCAACGCCCCCAAGGGTTTTCAAGCAACAAGCTGATACAAGTCCCGCGTTGCGAATTTGGTCAGCTGTCGATGCTCATTTGTTGCCCCATACGGGTCACAATAGGAACACTGTGTTTCGAACATGGTCAACAGTGTCCTAGATCTTCGGGTCCACCCCGAGATGTCCCATGCATCAAGAACAGTGATTCATTCTGCCCCATCCCGAGGTGACAAACTTCCCCCAGGTGGTGCTAGCGATCCGGGCCACGGCCCAGGATTCCTCATAAGGGTGTACGGTGTGATGTGGGACTATGTCCTCATTCACATCGGGATCATGTACCATGTCATGCGCCCTCCCTTTACGAGGCCCAGCCTCAGGCCCCTTGGCCTTCTCGGGTCCCCGACCCTCGTCCTCATGTAAGATGTTAAACGGAAAACCAGTCAGGCCTTCCTGACTGATGCCTGACCTTAGGCCCCTTGGCCTTTCCGGGCCACAACCCAGGTCCCTTCTTATAGGAGTGTTCGGTGTGGTGTGGGACTACGTCCTCATTCACGTTGGCTTCTTCGCCATACCGCACACCTCCCTTGTTTTGGGGTATATTTCTCCCCTTATCGTCCAGTATGACGTTAAACTACATATAGAGAACTACGTGTGGCTTGATTCCCATTCTCATGGGATACGTAGGACCACCTGAATGTCCAAAATTCGGGTCCATCCCCATCTCTCAGGAATCCTCATCCCATCCCAGCCCCTTGGCCTATCCTTAATCCATGAGAGGATTATATGGTGTGTTGTGAGACTATGTCCTCATTCACGATGATCTCGTAATGACCACGCCATGCTCCCCCCCTCCCCTACGGAGCTGTTTCGTCAATCCCCTTTTTAGCGGTTCACCAATGTGCTTAAGAGTACTCTGGTTTATTACCTGGAATGCCAAGCTTCACTCGGACACGTCCGCACCCACTTTACAGGCTTTGCGTATCCCCGCATCAGGGCTTTCATCATCTTTCACACCCGGAGGGACCCCCAAGAACGACCTAGATACTACGCCCAAGGGCTCTCCTACCGATACGGGCCAACGCCCACCAGGGTTTCAGACAAAAAATCGATAAAATCCCGCGTTGCGAATATGGTCGGCGGTCGATGCTCGTTCGTTGTTCCCACCTCAGGCTGATGCGATACGGACGCTGTGTTTCCATCGTGGTTAATGGTCTTCCTCTATCACCACGCCAACCCATTAAGCCCAAATGCTGGGTACACAATTCATACCCTTCATCACTTCATCATGTCCAAGTAGAGTCTCGGAACTCTTGGTACTTTTCCCCCATGCACTTCTGCGCGTTGGAGGAATAAGCTACATCAAAAGTGTCCTTCGGAACACTCTACCAACTCCCCTTTGATGGAAACCACAAGTATTGCGATGAGGATACCCCCCTTGATTCCCACACCGAGTTTATCTCACGCGGGCTTAGGGATTGGGTTGACATTTGTGCTTACTCGGGAGTTGTCACCACCCACGGTCCGAGCTCTATGACCATAAACTAATACTCTCATCTGGAACTACGTTCAAGACCCCTTGTCTTTGGGTCCAGCTTGAGTTCAGCAAGTTCACCTCTCTCAGGTCCTACCGTTGGGACCCCGACCACCGGACCGCGTGGCGTAGTGTAGGATTACGTCCTCATTCACGACAGGTTTGCAATAGCTGCACCACGCGCACCCCGTTCTGAGAGTTGTCCCTCCTATTCCTTGCCCTGCATGACATTAAAAGGAACCCTTCAGAACTACGTGTGGCTTGATTCCCATCCTCATTGGATACGTAGGACCACCTGAATGTTTATGATTCGGGTCCTGCCCCACCTCCTAGTGATCTCCTGATCTCCCGGTCACCTAGGCCACTTGGTCTATCCCTCTCCAGAAGGGGGATGTGTAGGTATGATACAAGGTTTTGGGCACCGTGCCCCCTTCCCCCGGGAACCTTCCATCTCTCAGTCACCCTCAAAGTTGAGTCCCTTGACTCCATGCAGTGGTTCACCCATGTATTAAGAGCACTCTAGTCTAGGACCAAGAGTGTCAGATTCAACTTGATCAAGTTCCTTCCACTTGTCAAGCTTCGTGTTCCCCTCCATTCGGATTTCCATCACCTTTCACAGCCGGAGGGACCCCCGATAATGGCCTGGATACAATGCCCAAGGGCTTTCCTACCGATACGGGCCAACGCCCCCGAGGGTTTTGGACAACAAATCGATAAAATCTCGCGTTGCGAATATGGTCAGCGGTCGATGCTCGTTTGTTAGTCCTCATTTCAGGCTAACGCAACAGGATGCTGTGTTGCAAACATGGTCAGCAGTAATCCTCTGTCGTCACGCCAGCCCCTTTAGTCCTTGAATGTTGGTTGCATGATTCACATCATTTTCCACCCCATCATGTCCAGGTGGAATCTCGACACTTTTGGCGCTATCCCTCAGTGCACCTTTTTCATGCTAGGGGGACAAAGCTGCAATCTGGCGTCCTTTGAGGCTCCCATGGTCCGTTCTCTAAGACCATAAACTAAGATCCATTCGGGACTACGTTTAACTTGATTCCCATCCTTATGGGATACGTAGGACCGCCCAAATGCCCTGTCTCCGGGTACAACCCATTCAGGAAGCCAGTCTCTCTCCCTGTTTCACCTCTGGGTAGGCCCCTCAGCCTATGGTTTCCCTCTCCGGATGGAGTACAATTTGTTGTGGGATCATGTCTCTGTCAATTGTGTTTTATAACACTACGCACATTTCACACCTAGCATCACCTCTGTTGCGTCTGCGATGCATGACGATAAAATGCATGCTTTGTCCTATCATACGACCCTAAACTGTGACATTATCGTCCTGGTCGTATGACGAAAAACGGCACCGCATTTTGGTGACCTCGTTGTAGAGAACATCACATTGGGTATTGGTCACGTGCCATGCCATTTTTCAACGCCCATCACGGCTTGATTCTTGTGGTGACATCATGACCTACTGTTCTAGGCTGGTCGCTTCACAAAAAAACCATTCACCTTAAAGAACAAACAAGATACATCAAATTCCGCTTCATTTAGTGCAAGGGCCACAGCCACACTCCCCTTTTCCCCTGGCACTGGTATCCGACCATGTCACTTCCAGAACTACGTATGGATTGATTCTCATCCTTATGAGATACGTAGGAGTGCCCGGGCACTTCCCCACGGTTCCACCCTAACCTTTGTGTTCGGTCTCTCGACTCGAGCGTTTCCCCAGAGAATGGATGGTAAGTAGGGCTTAGGTCCTCCTTCACGCCGGGTTGTGATGTCATGCGTCCCTTGCTCCCTTAACCAATTTATGTCCTAAGGTCCATCCAGAACTACGTAAGGCTTGATTCTAATCCCTATGAGATACGTAAGAGCGCCCGGGCACTTCCCCGCGGGCCCAGTCTAACTTTTCATGGTCTGAATTATACGACCCTAAACTAAGATCTCCCCAAGGGAAAGGAATCTTCTCCCTCTCTCTAATACATTTCGTTGCCGTATTCAGATGTGTTTTGAAAAAGAGCCCGAAGTGTGGGATTTTCACAGGGACATTCCCCTCATCCCACGACCATGCTTCGTGAACTCGCTATTTGGATCCTCATCCTCTTCCACATCCAAAAGGTCCCTCGGACGACGTGGATACTAAGCTTAAGGGCTCTCCATAAATGCTGGACCTAAGTGCCCTTCAATCGTTTTGGGCAAACGTCCCCACCGATATTGGACAACAAATCGATAAAATCCCGCGTTGCGAATATGGTCAGCGGTCGACGCTCATTTGTCTGTCCCCATTCTAGGCTAACGCGACAGGGTACTACGTTGCGAATACGGTCAGCAGTTACCCTCCGTCGTCACGCCGCCATCATTGTGATCTGAATCTCGAGCACCATGATTCACACATTTCCACTTCCCCATGTTCAAGTGGAATTCCATCATACTCGGCTCTTTCTCTTCGCGCATCTAGGTGCACCACAAGATCATGTTAGTGTCACTGGGCCGAGATTCACCGAGCGTCCCTTTGACCTAACTAGCCCCTCTCTGTGTCTGGAAATTCCCACCACTACTGCTTGTTTCCCACACCAAGAACGACTCACGCGGGTTTAGTAGTTTTGGCAGGATGTGTACCAACACGGTCGGGCTACTCATCGTCCTGCATGACGTTAAAATGCGCTTTCAGAACTACGTATGGCTTGATTCCCATCCTCATGTGGTATGTAGGAATGCACGACCACTTTGCTTCGGGCCCAGCCCAATCCTCACTCTTGGTCCCTCGACCTGAAGAGTGTCCTCCGGGGGTATGTGGTGTGATTTGGACTCCAAGTCCTCATTCGCGTCGGTTTCATATCTACAGCGCCACACGATTCCTTCCCTCTTACTCCATGTCCTATCGTATGACGTTAAACTACAGGAGTCTATGTGTCCTCAACGCATGACAATAAACTGCGGTTCTGCCCTGAACAAGTTCAGGATGCCCCAAGATCCCACTAGGAAGTGACAGATCCCCTTGCCAGAGAGGCCCTGTCTAAAAGAAGGAATGATCCATGATAAAACCAATGCACCTATCGGACGTACCCCCACCACGGTGGTGTAACTACCTAAGTGATGGATTCTGTTCGGACAGACCATCACCCCATATTCCATGCTTTGCGTGCCCCTTATTTGGACCCTCGTCCTCTTTCGTGTCTAAAGGAACCCCCTAACGGCCTGGTCTCATGCCGCATCGTATCACCTACCGTCCTGGGCCAACGTTACGGAAGACTGGTCATGTTTTGAGGGACCCCCAATAACGGCCTGGATACTACGCCCAAGGGCTCTCCTACCGTTACGGGCCAAAGTCCCGAAGGATTGATCGACAACAAATTGATAAAATCCCGCGTTGCGAATATGGTCAGCGTTCAATGCTCATTTGTTGTCCCCATTTCAGGCTAACGCAGTAAGGGTACCATTTCTCCTCCAAGGTTAATGATTGTCCCTTATTGTCACGCCATCCCCAGAGTGTTCCGAATCTTGGGTATCGTGATTCACACTTCCCATTTTCATCTGTTTGGACGGATTTCAGCGCCCCTGACGTTGCCCCGTTCGTGCATAAGAGCACGTTGAAGAAACGTTAATTCGGCTATCCTGGAAGTTCCTCCTCCGATCAAGCCTTCCCCATCTTTCAAGATTCTGTACTGGATTGGGGAATTGTCGTCAAACGTCCCGCAAACATTGTAGGGATGTAACAAGGAAATTTAACAGTGGAAATCGTGCGTGCTACGACATTCAAAACAAAGGTAAAATTTCGAAGCCCGAAAGTACCAATAAAAGGGTTTTGGATTTGTTACAATACTCGGGGGTTGACTTCCCCCATTGACGGGTTGACCCCGTCAAAAGAGTGTTGCAGCTCCGCCACCCGTTGACTTGTGGAATCCAAGGCTTGCTGCCGCTAAACTAGCTCTCGCTCCTCCTCCACAGCGGCGGGGCGCAGTCCGTCAGTCCTGGCTTTGGCCCTCTCCACATCAGCATGAACGACAGCCATCTTTTCAGAGGACTGCCTCATGTGCTCTTTTGCCTCTACCAGCTGGGCCTTCAACCGTGAGACCGGCTCAGATTGCGCGTCAAGAGAGGCTGAAATCTCGTCTGCCCGGGTCTGCATCCATTGAACCTCGCCTTCAGCCTCCTGGAGCTTCTTAATTCTGGTCGCCTTCCTCCGCTTCCAGCCCACGCTGAGCCCACGATCATGCTCCCGGATCTTCTCAGCCATAAGATCTCAGATGAGTGCATGAGGACGTTGGGCATCCACTCCCCCAGCGCACAGTTCGCGCAACCGCGAGTAAAGCCTATCCATTTCGGCCAGCCATTGTGCTTGGGGAGTGTCCTTGATAAAGCGTGCGATCAGCTTCCACGACCGGCGATGAACTATGCTGTTGTCTTCCTCGTCAGAGGCCGATTCGTCCCAGTCTGCACGATTGGCAGGCTCATACGCGGGATACGCCCGCAGGAAATCCTCAGCAGGATCAACATCCGGTGTTGAATCCAGTGTGACACCTGGCGCCGAAGCAGGCGCGACAGAGCTGGGACCGACCGGTTGATCCTCTTCCTCGGAGTCCACCTCAATGATTTTGGGTACGGCCCTGCTGGCGGACCCGCTAGTGATGATGTGCGTCGCAGCTTGAGGATATGGAGGGACTATTGCCACCATCACCGGCATGCCCCTAGGAGGGACGCCACCAGACATCCCGACCAGCCTCGCCACAGCGGCCCACGCCAGTCGAAGAACTGTACGACATAGGGATATAAACGTTAGTTGGCATGGCCTACATATGACAACGAGGAGACCAGTGGATGAGGCTTACAAAGATCGACCTCCGAGCGCTGCTCCTGAGCCGGTACTGATGGGACCCCGAGACGAGGCCCCCCGTATACTGTTGGAAGATCCGGGGATTCCAGAGGAGCCACCTCAGGCCCCCTGGTCCCACCAGACGTAGAACTGGACGCAGCCATAGGCGCGGGTTCTGAAGGTCCCGCATCATCACCCGCCAAGGAGCGAGAATGAGGCCTACGAACAAGTTCCTCCTTCATGGCTCAAACATTGGTGAGAAGTCCATAGGGACCCAAGAACATGTCGTAATAAGAGATGTTCGGAATGCTACCTCGAGAGCCTCCGCGAAATTGTCGGATTCTGAGCCTCGGTCTCCGAACTCGCCCTCCTCCAGCGGTCTCCCTCCTCCAGCCTCATCCTCCCGAGAGGAGTCCTCTAATTCCTCCGGCAAGGGGAAGCGCTCCCTCAGATCGACAGCCGATAACTGTGGGGGGACCGTCTGATTCAACAGTACCCTCTCCCGGTTTGTCATTGGGCGAGGGACACCACTGAAGTGGACATAATCCTCCAGCTCTTCCAGGTACTATTCTGCCTCCGCCGGGGACGCCATGAATCCAGCCCGAACTGGGACTATACCCGGTAATTCCATCCCGAGGCGATTCAGGTGGGCCCATATCTTGGATGGGCTGAGGAATTGCCAGTTGACATCCCAAATGTCCCAAGCCTCCGAGAAGACGGCATCCTCTGCCATGTCAATGTGACGTAGGCGCTTTCCCGGAGCCTGAGTGGATATCCTACGGAATCCCCTCGGTGGCCGCCCCTCCGGATGACCCTACTCTCCCGGAATCACCGGATCCACCGCTGCTGCCATACCCTCGGCCGGTTAGGGTCTCGCCGCCATGGCAGCCCCGCTGCAGCGAGCGGCCCTAGATGCTCTCCGACCCCGACCTCGAGTTAGAGGAGGCCCACCGTCACCATCCCGAATCGTTGACTGCTTCAGCATCTCCCCCGGATAAGTGGCCTCCCAACTGATGGCGTAATCCTTCACTAATCCAAAGGCGATGGTGGATGGAGGCAATGCAATCCGCATCTTTCCATCTTTGCGTGTGAACATGAGCCACAGCTGCGTCATCACACATGGGTTCTCCTCCTGACGCACCTCCCAGTAGACCTGCGGGGTCAGCCGCTGGAGGCACCAGAACTGCCTCGCAAACCGATATGGAGTGTACGGTTCACAGAGCGGCTCACGATCTATTCATGCCACCAAAACACCACCTCGGATGGCGAGGAGGTACACCCGATGTTCTTCTGTTCCCCGTCCTTCATCAGTAAGCATCCCCGTCGGCAACGGGAAGGGATGGAAATTGAACTCATCCGCCCTCCACACCCGATTCAGCACCATTGGAACGGCCAATTTGAACGGGAAGATCCCGACCGCATTCAGGATGGAGGGGCGAAAGTTTGATCCTGGCGGTGAAATGGGGTTTGGATACTCGTAAATCCCCCTGATATGCGCTGCGATCCACCCATACAGGAGGTGGAAGGGGCCACATATTCTTGGTGGCTTCTTTCCCTCGCTAATATGCAGCAGCATTCTGTACATTTTGGTGAGCATCGGGATCCACAGGTTGATCCGCTGGCCTATGGCCAACATCGACGCCATGATGAATGAGCTGGGCCATACCCCCATGCTTGTATCTCTCACCGGTAGGATCCAGCCACAGATGAGAGCCGCGATGAATGCCACCAGCCAGACTATCGGCTGTTTTTCAGTGTTGATGCTGAACCCCAAGTCTTCCATTGGCTGTCCTCCAAGACCTGCCAATACGAGTTCCCTTTTCCCCGTTGGGATGCCCTTGGAAAAGTTCAAGGCCTTGGAAGGAAATATCGATTCTCTGGGAAATTCAGGAAGCATTTGAACCACCTCCGGAAGTGGACGTCCCTCACGGCCTCCTTGTCCTCTCCAGGGACAAGTGCCATCAGTGTCGACGCCAGTCGCGGCATTTGCTCTGCATCTCCCCACGCGCTGGAAACGGGGAGGAACTCGTCATACATGGCCCCCAAGATTGGGACCCCAGAAATCTGGTGGACATCCCACAGGCTGATGCCCACCTCCCCGTGATGCAGGTGAAAAGTGTTGGTCCTATATGAACATCTACTCAGCAACTCCGGCATTAGCTGCTTCGGTTGGTAAATGTGGAATTGGGAGGCCCATGCCGCCTCACACAACCCCACTCTCCTCAGATCGGCCCCAAACTCCTCGCATGAGGCGCCTACCCAGTAGGCCCAGGCCCAGTCATCAGTAAAGTTTCCTCCCTGGCGCAGGTCCCACTCATCGGACCATCCCATCTTCGAATCCTACAAATCCGGCTTCAGCATGGTGCGATAGAGGGGAGGGGAAGTCTCCGGTTGCAGTGGCTTCCCGTCGATTTCGTTGACATGGTTGTAGAGACAATCAGCGGTGACGAGTGTGAAGTCCTCCCGCGCGTGACCATCGGCCGCCCTGAACCATTGGTGTTGGCATGGTGTGCTCCTGAACCAGCTAAGCTGGTTCATCCCTACTCGCCTCAGGGATGAAGACGTAATCCCTCAGCCCGAAGCCGTACAACGGCGGTTTCTTGCACTGCGGATAATCTTTCTAGCCCTCCAAGAGCAGATCTGTCAAAGAAGTGTGGTCCGAATGGCTCCGGATCATCTCCCCCAAGCATGGATGGTTGGCCATCTCATCTCGACGAGAAGTATCTACAAGGACCCCCAAGACAGCTTCTTGATGGGCCATATTAACTCTGGCCCTCAGAAAAGGATTCTTTCAGATGGATCACGAAGCTCGACCGCGAAGCTTGATAGCGAAGCCGGATCGCGTAGATCGGTCGCGAGACCAAGCCGCGAAGTTTGTCCAAGGAAGACAGGCAGAGGTTCGCATGGCGCGGACGCAGAGTCAGAACACGCGGTTCGCCACGAAGCTCGATTCGCGGAGGGCTGTCGCGGAGTACGCGGAGCTTCGCGAAGTCGAGAGCACAAAAAGACAAGGAAGGCACGTAAAGACAAAACAGGGTGGACCCCCTATTTATAGGCGGCTACCCCGGAGCATCGCGGTGCGCCTCACCTGCGTGAAGCATCGCGGCGCATCCAGATCCGCGTCCCCGGTGAGCATCGTGAGGCCCCTTCGCGATGCTGCATCGCGAACCACCGACAATTTTGGCGGTTTTCCCTCAGACTTCGACCCTTTGCCCTCCGCGGCTCCAAGTATGAGGGGGGGTATTTGTTGGTGCCAAAAATGTGGCCCGAAAGAAAGGAACGAAAAAGGCCGGCGCACTGCCTCGCGAAGCTCCGCCGCGAAGCTCCACCGCGAAGCCCCGCCGCGAAGCGCCCCAACCATGGCTGCGCCGCGAAGCTCCAGAGGCGATAATTCTCCATGAACCCATTTGACGTTTGCGAGCCGCCGCGAAGCTCCAGAGGTGGTAATGCTCCGCAATACCATTTGACGTTCGTGATCCGCCGCGAAGCACCAGAGGCGGTAATGCTCCGCGAACGCATTTGATGTTCGCGAGCCGCCGCGAAGCACCGAAGGCGGCGCGCGAGCCCTGCTTGGCGGCTCCCCTTCCCTATAAATACTGGACTCTCCCTGAGTCCCGAAGACGGACAATCCGACCTTTCGGCTTCTCCTCTCCCGAATCGCGAACCACTCTTTTCCCCGGGAATCATGAGCTCCGCGAGGTATTTCTACTTCGCGAGACACCTCTGCTTTGTCTCGTTTTGAGCCCCTCTTCCGAGAGGGATGCCCTTCGCGAAGCTCAAGGGCGTTCGCGGAGGAAGGGGATTCCCAAGGGAACCTGGGCAGCCACGGAGCGTTTATGCTTCGCGAAACACCCAACCCATGCTAGTGATCCCTATTCCAAGGCAGGATCATTATCCATCGCGAAGCACACTGCTTCGCAGGACCCTGCTTCTCGAGGCACCCCTTCTTCGCGAGGCAGTGCTCCGCGAACACTGTTCCACTTCGCGAAGTACCTCCCACTCACACCTATGCCCCATGCTAAGGCCAAGGCACTCCAATTCGCAAAGCAAACTCCTCTGCTTAGTGATTCCTCTTTCCGTGCGACCCTCCAGGTTTGCACGATGTGATTTCAAAGTCCCATGTACAATACCACCCGTAGCGTTGCTTCGCCTAATGCTTCTTCGCATAGGAACACTAATGGCTATTGCTTCTTCGCATAGCCACGCTAACGTGGACCCCTCGATGGTTCGTTCCACGACCCCCCTTAACCATGGCCTTACCGGTACCATCCCTTCCCCAAGGACCAGAGGGTACCAGTTATGTAAGTCCTAGGGGTGTGGAGTGAACCCACCTCGTCCGAGCTGCAGGACGTTAAATTTCCACGCACCACATCCTCAACACATGACGTTAAAATGTGACCCAACCTCGTCTCCCTCACGAAGGGTCCCCCCAGCTCGAACATTCTTTACACCACTCGTCTCCACGGGAATGGAACTCTTCCGCACATGGAATGATATCCTCCTTGTCGGAGTGGCCTATGTTCGCAGGGGAAGGGCTGCTTTAGAGCGTAAGCCCCTAACCTTTCGTACGGATGATTTCACCCGTGCATCTCCGTACTTCCCCACTACCAAGGTCAGTGGAGGGTGTGATAGGGATCGAGGCACCCCTCTCTGGGCCTCCATCCTGGAGTAAGTCCCAACACCATGGGCCGCCCAACGCGTAATCCCCTTTTCGCTTCTCACGGACGCACCCCTCACGATGTGATGGTCAGGTCCTTGAAACCTCTTGTTTCTCACATCGAGCATGACTCACGTGGGCTTAGAGTGAGCACCGACCCTGACCACGCATCCCATTTGAACTACGAGATCTTTGATCCATGTCAAGGCGTGGTATGTAGGAAGCCTCTATGAGGTTCAATCCCACCACCAGTGGACCCACGGGTCTACTTTCACGTCGGTTCACCGACGATCTTTTGAACTACGAGGTCTTTGATCCATGTCAAGGCATGGTACGTAGGAAGCCTTTATGAGGTTCAAGCCCACCACCAGTGGACCCACGGGTCTACTTTTACGTCGGTTCACCGACGAACTTTTGAACTACGAGGTCTTTGATCCATGTCAAGGCATGGTACGTAGGAATCCTCTATGAGGTTCAAGCCCACCACCAGTGGACCCACGGGTCTACTTTCACATCGGTTCACCGGCGAACTTTTGAACTACGAGGTCTTTGATCCATGTCAAGGCATGGTATGTAGGAAGCCTCTATGAGGTTTGAGCCCACCCGTCATTTCACGTCGGGTCTCACCCCGATCCAGCATGGCGTTAAACTGCATTCTGGTCCAGTGGTAAGCCATTGCGACCCATCCCATTTGAACAATGACGTCTTTGATCCATGTCAAGGCATGGTGCGTAGGAAGCCTCCACGAGGTTCGAGCCCACCCATCATTCATTCACGTCAAGTTTCGCCCTCATCCAGCATGACGTTAAACTGCATGCCTCCTTTTGTCCCGCATGACATTAAACTGTACACCCAATTCTAGTCTGATGGCATGCCGTTGTGACTAACCCGAACAACGAGGTCTTTGATCCATGTCAAGGCATGGTACGTAGAAAGCCTTCCCAAGGTTCAAGCCCACCACCCATCGGACCAAGGTCCACTTTCACGTCGGTTCACCGACAAAGCCCCATCTGAACTACGAGGACTTTGATCCATGTCAAGGCACGATACGTAGGAAACCTTCCCAAGGTTCATGCCCACCACTAGTGGACCCATGGGTCTACTTTCACATCGGTACTCTGACGATGCTCATCGGGCCAAGTTCCACCTTCACGTCAGTTTATCGATGTCATCCCGAACTACGCGGACTTTCATTCCCTGCCACGGGGATACGTAGGAAGCCTTGTCAAGGCTCAAGCCCAACTTCACAGTCGCCCATGGGCTGGCCCCGGTATCGATATCCCTTCAAGGAGGATCCCTCAATCCGATCTATCCTAGCTAATCCTCTGGTTGAGTTGATCCGTCTACACTGGACGTTAAACTTGCGGCATACCCTGTGTTGAGCAAGGGAAGCTGAGGAAAACCTCAGATATGTGTCTATGACATATAATTCACCGCGTTCGATGTGGGTTGCCTCGGGCTTCCACGCCCTCAAGAAGCCTTGTGGCCAAGGATAACAGACAGACATGCCAGGTACCCCATCATCCAGACACGCTACTGATGCCTCAACGTGACTACTCCCCTGACCGAAGGTTGCTGCCCTGACTGGACCCTTTGGAATGTCCCGACAGAAGCAGTGTAATTGACCGGCGTCCATGGAAACATGGCACTGGGAAGAGTTTCAAGAACTACGTATTAAATCTATATGGGAGACCCGGACTAGGTGATGAGTTCTGAGGAGGAATCCACAGGAGGAAGAACCGACATCCCGTCATCCCGTTTCGATCAAGGAGCAGACGTCCCTGAATAAGGAGAGAATGCTGCCCGCCTTTGGAAAGCAGGAATGCGGGGCAACGGAAGCGCCACGCGTCCTCCCCCACGGACGGACGGGCGCGCGCCCCAGCGAAAGCGTCAGAAACACTATACTAAGGTTAAGAATTTATAGAACATACTAGATTAATTACGAGCACTATTACATTCTTTACAGAAGTGTGAATACAGTCTGCCCTAATCTGAAGGGTGTTCCATGATGTTAAAAATATTGAACTGGGAAGTGCTATATAAAAACACTATGGTGATTCTTCTATAATGGAAATTGATGATGTCATTCAATGGTTTTAAGGATTGTCTTACAAAAACTATAGGATAATGTGATGGGACTAAATCTTCTTCCTTGTATATCAGAGATATATCTTCTCAAAATGGTTGATATTTTACATTTTCAATTATATAATACAGAATTACAATTGGGAAATTCATGGGCCTATATAGATTATATAACACAAATCCTTACATAATAAATTATACCATATATAATGAAGTGTATATTGTGTATATACATTGAGTAAAACAACTATATAACATTAATCATTCAAAAAAATTAATGTTATAATGAATTATAGAATGTATTATGTTATAGGATCAAGGAATTTGGTTTGAAGGTTTAGTGAGATAAGGGTCGAGAATCTTCTACACAAGGCCATCATATAATTCCCCTAAAATATCTTATTCACTGTTAAATTATCCTTGAAAATTTTAAAATAACATTGAATATTTTGAGTTTCTATATCATGTGGATATTAGTTTCTATTTTCATAATTATTCTAGATTTTATTTTTTAACACCTTCCATATAACGTTTCATTAATTATATTATCAAAAATGTCAGTAGTTATGTTATGTATTTATTTTATTTTTTTGAATTTTAAACATTGTTTATTTCCCATTCATCTTGGCATATTCTTCTCAATATCCTATTTAATTTAACATTCTTACTTAATTCACATTGAATTTTTATAATTATCAACTTTATTTTCTTCCAGAATAGTAGAATTTTTTTTATTAATGTTATTTAGTAGATAGAGTTAATTTATCCATATTATTATTATCATTCTAAAATTATACATGTGGTTTTGAACAATTTTGTCTGATTTCTTTAATTTTGGAAATAATTTCCAAAATACATCAACCATGATCAAATATATAAAATAATTTTTTTAGGATTATATAAATTTAATGTATCGTTTTATTTAAGTTGTGTTCTTGAAATGGTAAATATTTATTTTTTGGTTCTCTTGAACTTGGTTAATTTCTATTATGTATCGTGGTTATAATACTTTTATAATGGTCGGGGGTTTCATAACTGATAATTGAACATTGGTTGGTTTTGGTAATACATTTGGTGGGGGTGGTTCTATCCTATTTCTAATAATTATTAATATAATATCAAAAAATTTTATTTTCCCTCAAACTTATTTTTATAATGTACTTTGTTTAATTATTTATACATATATTCCATTCAATATAATTCATTAGATTTTTCCATGAAATTAATAGGTTGTGTGCATATAGTCCATGCTATAGATAATTTTTATTATTCGCTCACTTGTTGAAAGTCTATACTTAAAAATTGTAATTTATCCCTGGTTTGATTAAAATTTATGAGATAATGAGAAGTTATTACATCATGAGTAAATTTTATTTGATTACCTCTTTTACCGAACTGCTTTGAGTTTTTAGAATCTTCTCAACCAATCAATCATATTACTCTACATTCATGTTAAAAAAATATACTATAGATGATCTGTGCAATTGGATTATTTCATTTTTCATTAATTCTATAACATTCTATTTTTTTTTAATTAGGAAATTATATTTGACATGATTTACAACACACTACACTAAACATAAATGAATAATGAAAATTTATTATTTAAATTTGATCCTTAAAACATTGATATTTTTTTGGAAATAATGAATATAAATAAGAATATTATAGAATTTATATAAATTCCATTCTCGTTAAAAATATATTTATTAGGTATTATGAAATAGGAATTCAATTTTTTATTAATGCTAAACTATTCGTAAAAATCTGTACTTCCATAAAAGAGTATTTTTATTGAAATTGGTCAGAATATAAAATATAAATTTTTGATTTATTATATATTTTTAATTGAATAAAATAAAATACGTTTTTTAATTCATCTTGTAAAAATTATCCTCGATATTTGTTTAAAAAAAATTCTATGAATATTTTATTCCAATGAATATTAAAAAATTAGAAATAATCAACCGCTGTGTTTTTAAAGAATTTAAATTTCTAATTTCATTTAAATTTATTTTACCTAAAAATTTGAGCTTTTATTATATTAATAATATAATTAATATAATATTAATCCATTTTAATATACAATTTTGTTTTAAATTAAATTTATACTTCAAAACGTTTCTTTAGGAACTAATTTTATGTTTGTGATGTGATTTTATCTTAATAATTTAAATTAAGCACTATTAGTTAGTGATTTTAATTAAATTAATGTATTATATATTGAATGAAAATTTTTTAACATTTTGATAATGTGTTTTTGGGCATAGGTTGAGAATAAATAATGTTTAATGGATAAATATGTAATTTTCAAAAATTGTTTTTTATTCAAATTTTACACACATATTTTAAAGTGAATATTTAACCCATTTCTAAATTTAATGGTGAAAAATTTATTCCATTATTTCAATAAATGTGTCAAAATTTTATAATTTCCTGATTTTTTGACCTTATTAGCAGTAAATGTTGTTATATTTATCAACTCAATGAAAGTTAAATCATGTGAAAATTAGATAAAACTAATTGTTAAGGTATAATTAATTTAAAATAACTATAAATTGATGAAGTAACATGAAACCATAACATAATATATAATAAATATAGTTTTATATGGGATAAATACATATTAAAATGATCTATAAATTATTTAAATGTCATGAATGTTACAAAATTTGACTATTTCTTTTAAATAACTCTTATATATTCACATATAGAGAAGATATTGTTATGAATGAGTAATTATTGTTATTTTGACGATAATTTAATTAATTTCATGATTTTAGTATAATAATAATTTATAGTAATTATATAATTTTCGTACATTCTAATGCAATGACGACAAATTTTTTTTCAAATTAATAGAAAATTAAAATATATGATATTTAAATTTTTAAAACAAATATAATATGACTGACTTATAGTGTTGCATAATTTTTATAGATTAATATAATATATTATCATTGTGGTAAGGTATTATATTTCAGTATTATATTTTAACCAAAAAATTCACTATCAATTAATGTAAGTCTATTTTTAATCATCCGGATTGAGATTTTATTTTTTATATTGAAATATTTTATGAAATTCAATGAGTCCCCTTAACCTCACTCATAAAAGGTTCCCCTTTTCGTCATTACACTACATTGAGCACTCTAGATTGTACAAAACCTTTTAAGATATTATATACATACATTTAGGCACATAGATATGTGTCTTTATTCATAATGTACCACCATAATAATTCTTAATAGGGGATCTAAATGAGTTATTTCAAATAAGATGTAATCCCCTTAATCGATCAGATTCTTCTTTTTTACATATTCATTTAACTCCAATAAATATTTGATGCATACCATAACATAATAATTTAAATGTCATAAATATGATTATTTTTTAATTATTATTAAAACAACATTATCCACCCTATTTCTCATCAAATTTAATGTGAATGTATCACTTTTCCATTTATATGGATTACCATCCCCAAGTTGTGATACAATTATTTTTTCATCACCTCATTTTACGGATGAGTATTATGATGGGATTAAATATTTATATGTTATATTTTACAGATATGGATTGTTATTGAATTATAATATCATATCATTAATATTACCTTCTAAACTATTATAAATCAATAACATCACTCTTGCGTACGTGATGACTTCCACCTCCATAATGTGATATGATTTTTTTAAAATTACATTTGACATGTATTGTTATATGTAATTATTTTATGAATATATATAATTCTTATTATGTAATAATTATTCAATAATTTTTTGTTATTATGTACCTTTATTTTAGTTATTCACCTAATTGTAAAAACAATTTTACTGCATACATATGGTATGCCATCTCTGTGAACTATGTGATACTCTTTTTCATTCAAAAACAATTATCAATGAATATATATATTTATATATATATATCTGTGTGTTTGTGTGTACGTGTGTGATTAATATATATAAATTCATATTATATATATATCATTATTATCATTATTGAGGATATGTATTCTGGAAAATTGGAAATAGACCAGAACATTGAAAGTGAAATAGTTATGAAAAAAATTGATATAGTTAACAACATGAGATGCTGATTTTAAAAATGAATTTTTGATACATGGGTGTTAAAAATTTTATAATAGTATAATTTACCATATTATAATTATGTAATTGATTTTATCAAATATTTACAATAAAATAAAATATATTATATAAGATTATAGAGTACTTTTAATGAATGTGTTACTCAAGGTAAGGGTTTATCATCAAAAATATTATTCGTTGAGACATCTATTATATTACAAACCTATATTTTTTATGGGGACTAGGTACAATAATATTTATTATATAACATGAATTTATATTTATTTTGACATAAAATTTTTTATTTCATTTTGTTCATTCTTGGGTATTTTGTTTTAAAATATAGCCATGTTGAAAGGGATATATTTCTTAATCCCTTTTTAATCTAGATTATTTTGTATTAAATTAAATTTCATGAAATTAAATGATTATTGTAAAATAAGTACTGTTTATTTTTCTTCTTCTTGATACTATTATAGGGAATATAATTATTCATTTAATATTCATGTTTTTATGTAATAATGATATTGGGATAATTATTTTAATGAAAATGGACTCTCTTTCTCTCTATAGTAAAAAATACAATTTCTTACATATCAATTTTTACATTTAAAGTATTCCAATATTGATTTAATATTATATTATAAATTATTTTAGATATTCAAGTGTTTTTTAATATTTGAATTATGTTTTCAATTTAATATTCATGTATTCTCTCACCTGGGGAATTTTTAACTTTTTTTAAAAAATGTGAACAGAATATATATATATATATTTTAAAATAGTTCTGAAAACAATTTACCAAAATAATAACAGAACAATTTTCATAAGACTAATTTAGAAATATTCAATTTTTATTCTCAATGAAAATATTATCAGTAATATTCTCAAAATTATTATATTTTATAATAGTGTTTTCTATTGTTTATGCTATTTTATGTTTATATAATTCTTATGAACCCCTCTTTATTTACATACATTATTATATAATGATGTAATAATTTTTTTTTATTATCTAGTGGAACATATATATATATATTTAATTATATTCCTGGTGGGATTGAAATCATATATATCTCCAATGATATTTTTAATGTATTTTTTCTTATAAGACAAAAGTGGAAAAAAATTCAATGTTTTTGATATTCAATTGGAATTAATTTGTTTTGATTGATATAATATGAGAAACACGTCAATGTGATTTATCTATAATGTGAAACATGTAATGAAACATGATCCGTTATGATATTGGAAATAGATGTTTAGGATTTATCATATATGATTTGACGATGTTAGTAGTAAAGCATGATATATGAAATTTTCTCTAAACACGTAACAATGTGATAATTATATGACCTGAAAATACAGATCATGTATGATTTCCATTGATTTTTTACACTTATGATATATTTAATTTTAAATGATAATGTTTGATGTCACAAATCATGTTTACGATCAATGATTAATTGGGTATGAACATTGAATGTTTGGTGCATCATTATAAACCCTTATTATTATATCATTTTTCATATGATCATTGATTGTTATTTTCTCTATTTAAACATAATGAGAATTTGATATCACCCATTGTATGTGTCATTTCTTCATATTATTATAAATTACTTATGTAAGGTATGTCTGTGACGTGCACTATGTAGAAAGATCATTATGGGATGTGTGGAAGATCATTTAAGAAATGAGAATATTATATGTCCAGTCTTGAAACAGAAAAATTCTTTATAGTATATATGAATTTATGTGTCAAATAAACTTGATATTCATCTATCAATATAAGTTATCCTTGAATGAAATTAATTGGTTATTATAGATGGAATTAGAGGAAATTATTAGTCAAAATATAAAGATATGGATACTTATCATTGGTTAAAAACATATGGGTGTGCATATGTAAAGGATATGTTCATAAATATAAGATAAGGAATATATTTTTTTGGTTTTACTAGAAATATATTCCGATCTGTGTAGAACATATGGATGTGGTTTTAGAAAAGATTCATGTACCCTTAATAACATAGAAATGAGTTTTTTTACTATATTTAAACAATCATTTTGGTTCATGAAGTTCGTACCCTTACTAAAAAACTATTTTGGAATTCCTACTAGATATTTATGGTTTAAATCAATTTTTCTATAATAACAATTATAATATATATGAAAAAATGATAACTATGAATGGACAATGTTTAACCTAGCATGTTATAGGACTAGAAGATGCATTCTTGATTTATCTTCTTATAAGTGTTATTTATAATATTATTTAGACTCCCAGATGGATAACTATTTGTTACATAATGTATTTTTGTTTTATTAAATGGCTATAACCTAGATAAAATATGTTAAAAATGAATATGATGGAAAAATGAATTGTTTTCCATATTAGATACAATGTGAAAATACAGTTGTAATGTGAAATGTTTTGATTATTTTTAATAAGATATCATATTATATAGAAAAAATATAATTTTTTCAGTTTATGTACATAATCAATATAAGAGATATGAATTTTCATGATTACTGTTTATAGAAAAAAAAATTGAATCATTCATGTCAATGTTGATTAATGAAAAATAATAGTTAATTCCTCAAGGTGATGAGAATTTGTTTTGGGATTAGAAAATAAGGACATTAATAAGGTATTTATCAATGAAAAAAATTAAAATTCAAGTGAACACTATAAATACATATGACATTGTAGGCCAGATTATTGGGATATATTATTTTAATTATAATAGATATATGTGATCACATCCTAAACGATAAAATAGTTTAGTAGTCTAATAAAAAGATATGCATCCATAATCATATAATTAAATTTGAAATGGTAAAATGCAACATCCTTTTTTAATTGTGAACAAAATTTTTTCATTATATATATATGTTTTTATCAATCATAATAATGTTCCAAGAATCCTGAGGAAATGAAACAAAAGAAAGGGGTGATCTCAAGAACTCAATAAGTGTATGAGCATAAAAAAAGAGAATAAGTCATGAATAAAATGATAAAAATAAATGGTAATCAAATAAATATATATAAATAATTACTTTATATTTAAATATATCAACATATATAATGACCTATGAAATAATTATATGGCTATTAACATGTGATTTAATAACAATAGAATGTATAATTCTGAAAATATAATAATTTTCATCAAGGACTTATGCTATGATATGTTAAAAAATTGGAAAATCCTATTTGAAATAGTTGATATGATTTTTCTCATAATACATATGGGTGTATCCAAGGGATATTTAATTTATTTTATCATCCATCTCATAATAATTCCACTCGATTAATCATAATTTAAAAAATTAAAATTAATATGTCTTCAATAAAAATCAACAACTATAGATAATTCCATAACAATTATATGATATTAAAATATAATACAAATTAAATATTATTATAAAACATATAATGAAATATGGTGGATTTTATCATTAGAGTATATCCTTGTCATAATATTAAATAAATAATCATGAAATAGATTAAAAAATTTAAATTTTCATTGGAATATTACATAAGGAAAATATCATTTTCATTGTGAAATCCCTAATATAATGTAACTAACATTTTAAAAATGTGGAGGAAAAAATTTCAATGAAATGAGCCTTGTGTACCAGTAATGGTAACATCAAATAAATATGTAGTTGTGATGGAGGGAAAATGTTTTCTTTCATAAAAGTAAAAAAACATATTTCAAACTATTGTACAAATTTCAAAAAAAATACTCATTTGGAAAACGATACATGGAGTCCATTTGGTCCATATTTAAAAAGTTAAAATTTGGTATAAATTATTTAACAAATCACTATTATTTTATAGAAATTCATTTTGGAATTTGAAGAAAAATATTGACACGGAGAAAAAACTTTTCTATGTTAGTAGGAAATACATGGTTTGTTTTCCATAAAAAATATACTTAATTATCATGAGTACATAATGTGATGAAAATTAATAAAAACGTTTCCATTAAAATAAAACTCCATGGAAGAAAAAAAATTAGTTGATATAAATATCAAATAATACTCTTTATAGACAACTAAACAAAAATAATCCTGAATAATTATGAAATTTTGAAATAAACTTTTACTCATGTTTGACTTCTTTCGTATATGTATAAACCTCTAGTAAAATAAATAATTATTTATAATGAATATATTATATAATATTGTTCATATATATTGTACCATATAATATTTACCTGTTACAACTTATCAAACATTTATTATAAATTATACTTTTAAATCACTTTCTAGGTAATAACATCTATTTATAGTGATATTTTGTTTCAGTAATACTTGTAATTTTATATTCATCATGGTTAAATAATATATATATTTTTATTAGTAATATTTATTTCATATGTAGTCATTATATTAGTAATTATAAAAAACTATTAATCGTAGAGATAAAAAATAACTTATACCTTTTAGGGAGATAGCTGGAAATGCATACGCCTAATTTTTTTTTCATTTTTTGATGATTAAAAAAAAGTAATTAAATTTCAATACACCTTTCAAGAATAATCATAATATAATTTATATGCACTAAATTCATACTTATAAACATACATTCTAATATAAAATGAAAAATTAATAACATGGATTCATGGAGGGGTTTGCTTACACATACATAGGAGTGAAATTAACATTTTCAAATAGATTAAGAGGTAAGAATGGTAATTCTATATTATAACTGTATAAATATAATTATATGATTAATATAATGTATATACATTATATAAATCATTATATTATCTCAGTAATTGTAGTAATGGAAGATGACTTGCATCAGTTTTCATGATGGTAGTCCGTTGGGCACAAGATTAACTATTATGCTTCAAAAAAAATGGAACAATGGATGTATATAGTTTATTAAATTAAAATAATAATGTCTTAGTATATTGAATATATATTTTTTCATCATGGTTTATGAGTACATTAAATGGGAATAAGGATAAAAAAGTATAGTTAGAGAAAATAATTTTTTAGACAACCCCCTTATGTTTATTCTTATAGAACTACTAGGATGGTTTTATCTTAAAACTAGGGACTACATTTCACTGGTATGAATGTAAGGATGTGAATGGGGAATGTATGGATAAACAAAAATCATCTTCATTTTTGTACACGATAAGGGTGGGGGTCCATTAAAAAGTATTGAATATGAAACACAAGAAATACATAAAGATAATAAATCATAATATTGGTCTTATTCTAATAAAAATGTTTAAAAAGGTTCCAATCATTAATCTTAGATGATATAGGGTTAAAATATGTATAGGAAATAGAATATAGAGAATTTTTTATTTCATATTACCCATTAAATCATTAGTTTAATCCCATGGTTAACTTGTTTTAACACTATTAAAAATTGTGAATCTTAAAACTGAACTATACCAATAGATCTTAAAACCATTGATTTATGGTACAAATACCAATACTAATAAAAAATACATTGGTTGATATACCATGTGTTTACACTATACCAACACTGTTTAGAGAACTATTTATATAGGTACCATATAAATATCCTATATGAATGGTTTTGTTTAACAGTTAGTATTGGGCCCAAAAAACTCAATTACCTATAATAATTATTTTTATAGCCATTGGTATTGGTAACAAAATTTTATCAGAATTATTTGATAAAATAAAATTAAAATATAGAAATTTAAATTGCTTATATATATATATATATATATATTTATCATATTATGTTCACAATATTCATTGTATCATTGTGGATAGGTAATTGAATTATAATTGGGAGTGTTAGGACAAAAAAATAAATTGGCTATTTTCCATTACCTATACAATGGGTTTTTAAAAATGGTTAACATCTATATTTCATACGACTTTACCAATAGTTTGGGACATCTTATTGTAGCCAACATATGCTACATATTTTTTGAAAACCATTTTTATGGGTCTATACCAACATATATAGAGAGAACATCCCTCAATAATATTTGTATAGGATATTAAAATGGTTTGGGTGGCCTATATCAATAGTTCCAAACTATTAGTATATGATTTTTTCCTAGAATTGTGACCACAATAGTAGAAACATATTTTTCCATATATAGGAATATTTATTATGAATATAAATTATTTTGGGATTATTACATAATATTAGATATTCCAATTAAAAATATGGAACCCACATTATAGAAATCCATTCAAATAAGGGGATGAGTTTAATTTAAAATACATTCTTCAAATGTGTTGAATGGTGTTTTTCCACCAAATTGTTTTACTCATTTTGAAAAAAATAATATAATATAAAAATAAAAAATAAAATAGATTTCAATGACCTAAATTGGATTTATCATAATATAATTGAAATAATTTTATTTTTGAAAATATATTTAGAAAAAGATACAAATGGTAAAATATCTAAAATAAAAGGAAATTTTTTTAAAACGATTTCAATTAAACTATTCCTTGAAAAATTATTCCCTTTAATGAAATATCAAAAATTCATGTTAATATATTGTCTAGATATTTATTTATAAAATAAAGTATTTTTTTTAAAAAATTAAATATTTTTAAAAAGTAATATTTTAAATTTTTTAGAAAAATAAATAAAAACCATTTAAGGAAATATAATATTTCTGAAATATATGACTATATTACATGTAATATATTTTCATTATCCAATGAAAATAAATATACTTTTAAAAAATGGTTATACATAATTATAAAATATCAAAATATCATGGTTATAAAAATAAAATATATATTTGTTAATTTAGACATATAGTTTCATGTACGGCAAAAAATTGAAGAGACTTAATTTGCATAAAAGTTTATTTATCACAAAACCTCATGGTGTTACCTATTAAACCATTTCAAGTGAATTTATCCCTTGGAATCGCATCACTACAAAATAACCAATTTAGAATCATTCTACATCATCCCATCATCATATTCCTATGTACCCTTTTTATATGTATGGGTTTCCACAAAATTTTATTATCTAAGTTGTCTTGTTTTGCATAACATTATCCCTATGATCCAGAATCTCCCATAATAATTTGAAATGAAGTATATAATTATCCATTATTAAAATTTATAAGTTCAGTTCATGTGAATAATCGTTTTCCAACATTCTATAGAGATATATATATGAAACACATTGTGAATAAGATAGTGTTTTTTATGAAGTGTCAAGAGATATGATATTGCCTCAATATGATCAAGAATCTTGAGGAGACCAATATAACTATGTCATAGTTTTCCTTCCGTTAATAATATCATTACCAATTCTAGGGAGGTATTTATAAGAATAAGATGTAACATTTAAGATTATCAATGTAACTTTTTTGTTGGCTATCTTCTAACATTTTGTGTTTTTAATAGGAGTATATATTTCTAGAATTTCATCAACTAGCTCATGTACTAATAGAATTATTTACCCAACCATAACAAAATATATTGGATTTTATCACTTACTTCCATTTAGGGATTCATAAGGATAAATATAAAATATACAGTGCAATATATTATTCAAGAAAATTCACAAAAATAATGGTATTTATCCAAACACCATTAAAATGTGTAGATCTAGATCTCAAAATGTATTCTTGAGTTTGAGTGGTCATATCAGACTTTCAAATAGTTAAATGATGATATACAATACATAAACACATATTTTAATCAATATCTCAATAAAATATTTTCATCACATTTGAGTAAACACATGTTCTTGATAAGAAAAAAAGGAATTTCTTACTCCATGAAATATTAAAACATCTATAATATATATTCTATAATTATAGTCAAATTATTAATAATTTATGTTATAAATGAAGTGTTATAACATTATATGGTGATCAATGAAAACCCAAATAAAATTATTTCATTTTGAAATCTTAGGGAGTCCAATGAAAAAATATATGATAATTTTTTCACTTTTTGATTCTATTATGGAAAATGTGTATTATATCACATTTGATTTTATTATATTATTCAAAAGAATAAAATATTAGTCAATGAGATACATACTTAATAATATATGTCTATATATTTTCCCACTACAAGTTCTATTTAAAAACACTATACATCACAATACATCTAGGATGAATTTAGAATGATGAATAATGTGATTAATCCAACATCTTCATCATAAAGTCTAGTATTTATGGGCCATGTAATAAATTTTGGAAGATTATTATTCTAGAATAAAAAATATCAAACTATGTAACAATACATAACTTCTTCTTTGATTCTATATCTTCCATATACACCTTATTTATCCTCTCATTGGTGGATGGTTAACCATTAATATCAAAAATATATGTTCGTTTCCAATTCATCATAAATTCTTGAACTATATTCATTAAATCAATAAATATTGGATGTCATTCAATAGAAATTATAGAAAAAACTAGAGCGGTCTCAATGAAGCATATTATTACCCACCTTATTATCCTTCCCATGGGAATTGTATGTTGATAAATCATAATCGATAATAAGAACTAAAAATCTTATTTGCAACATATTCATCTCTATAGGTGTAAATACATACATTATGATTGTATGATTACAATATATATCACAACATCCACTATACAGATTATTTATCTATATGATTATTCTAAAAATTACCACTCTTATTTTCAAATTTGAAGATGGGTAATTTTTTCCATTATTTGTTATTTAGTTTGATGAATATGTGTTAACAATGTTATCCTTCACGAGAACAAGTCCCTATATATTATTTTATGCATCAAAAAATCTCGCAACCTCTTTTCAACTATAGAGTAGTGTATGGAAAGGTGCACTGGCCATAATTCTATTCAGTTCATTGATTCTCACATAAAAATAATATTAATTCAATAAAGTAAACCGTTTATGATACAATTTTTGTTATTATATAATAGATTCAAGTGAAATATCTCAAAAATTATTGGTAGTATTTTCACAATGAAATAAAAAAATGGATTTTCATTATTATGGTCAATCTAGTGTATTTATCTTTAAATTTAATAATAGAAGGATCCTCTAATATACCATCACATGAAATTATATAAAATAATAATGAAATTGTATTATTCTAAAATCCAAACTCTTAATATTTATCATACCACACCCCCTTCCTCAATGTCTTGAGGAAAATTATAAAATTTTCATCATTCTCTTCCTTTATCATTGAATATATAGTAATATAATGAATAATGAAACAGAAAAATTGATCCAAATATACTCTAAATACACAATTAATTAAATCCATGAATATAATATGATCATTGGTAAGTTCAAATGACATTACTGAACATTCATAATGATCATAACTCATATAGATGCCAGTCATGGAAACATTCTCCTCTTGATCATTAGCTGGTAATATCTAGATCAAAGGGAATTCATGGGAAAATTTAGAAATCCTAGAAAATGATCAAATAGATCATCATTACACAGAAAATGATATTGTTTTATAATAATGATCATGTTAGCTTCCATTTATTCAATGAAAAGATGAATTTCTCCTATTTCATTTTTATAAAATGAATATATAAAACAATTAGAGAAGAACTATACTAATTGAATCCCTAATATATATTCACATAGGGATAATTATCTAATTCATGAAACTCAATTATTACCATTACATAAGAATTCCTTGAAAAAATAAATTAACAAGGTTTGTGTTCAATTGAATATATAACGTCACAATTACGGGGAAGACTATTCATGTCCTTAGGAAACCGATCACTATTTTCATGAACAATAGGAACATTTTAAATATTTATTCTCTCAGAAACCATTTTAGGTAACGATAACTCAGTAATACATAGAAAATTCTATATTATATAATTAATTTCATATTAGAGATAATTTTTTTCATTTAATTTATTGAAAACTAATGGTTAGTTATGAATATCTATTGTAAATTTTATTCCTTATAAATTGTTATAATCTCTATATTAACAGATCCAATCTAAAACTGTAACCACATAAAATTCAATGACAGGGAGAAAAAAGATCTATAGGAATAAAATTACATTTTATTCAATCATATTAAAGATATAGTCATGAGATATTGTTTTCTTATAATAAGATGTTTCAATTACCTAGTGAATTTTTAATCATTGATGTGGTCATGTTGCACCCTCATAAAATTATTATGATATAAATGTGTGGGTATAACCAAAATAAAATAAAAAAAATTGTCCTATATTTCATTATTAATGTACAATTTATCACTTCTCTTTGGACTTCGACATCATTTTTAGTAATTTCATAAACATGTTAATATACCCATTTCTTCTTTTATTATGTTCCATGAAGTTTGGGGTGTTGGATAGGATTGATACACACTAACATACAATTATATAAATTTTCATTGATGGATTCTCCTTTAACCTTGATATCATAATCATGTTGTCATTTTAAACAATTTACAAAAAGACCATTTCATTTTAATCAATTAAATAAAAATTTCTTTTCAAATGTATTTCGGGATTTAAAATCCAGTTTTCTATCATTCCACTAATCCATTTTTTCTCTATCAGTCATTATCTTCTAATTAATTCCTCAAATATATAAGATATTAACAATAATTTATATCTAATGATATCACATGGTAACATATACTCATATAATAAGAATATTTTGGAGAAAATATCCCATAAATGGATTAACATAATCCCATGAAAGAAATAGTAAATCTATCTCTTTGGATATCATGTATAGCTTAAAATATTCCCATATAACCATATAATGATCGATTTGTTCATTGAAACATTATCCTATTCCTTTTACATAAGACTCAAAAATTGCCTCTCCATATCCATTGATTTTTCATCATGAAAATATTATTCCATGAAAAGATTGTTAGAATCCTTCTATTCCATGCTCTTTGTTTCCCCATCAACCTCAGTTTTTTAAATCAATTTCTGCTACTGATCCACATACCATGACATAAGAAATAATCATTTAGACACATTCTATTATCTATAATTTCCCATAGTAATAAATGTATTAATGGAACATCTCCAATGATTAGCTATAAATGGATTTTTTGTCTTGTTCAATGATTGAGGTTGCTGATGAATTAAGAGGCCTAAAACTATTATACAACATTTTAAATCAATAGAACACCCAATATGGGAAAGGATATTTGTCTCAAACTAATTCAACCGACCCAATATAGTTATAACTTGTTAATATCCATTGGTTTCTACATCTTTAGATTCATTATCATTCCCCTGGGGAAATCCCATCATGCATTACGTGCATTGATATACCTGTAATTATTTCTATTAATAATATTTTTTACATAATGGAATAAAATAAAGTATATCATAATATTATGAGTCCTAATGTATAATTTATAAAATAGTGAAACTATTATCATAAATTTTAAAAATTCACTCATAGTTGGTCTTTGAGTTAGAAAACCCATTTCTTTTAGATTATTCTCAATTACAAAAATACATTCAAATACTTCACAATGGTTTGTAAGTAAAATGTGAATTATCCAATTTATATCCTTCATGTGTGTCAAAAAATGGTGATCAGTAGGGGAACCCTAACCATCCCTAAAAATGATGGATATTATATAACCAAATAGACTCTTTTGGTGTGATTTCCTTTAGATGAATCTGTTGTAAAAATAGGAAAAACTATTATTATCTATAAATATATTTATTTTATCAAAATCCAGTAAATATATACATTAACAAAATATTATTATTTTATCCTATAGTTATGATTCTACTAAAATTAATTAATAAAAGTATACTCCATGATATATCAGTCATTATATCTAGTTTTAAAATTTTCTAATAAACATCCTCTAATATAAACTCCAATTAACCCAATAATATTATCCAATAATAAGTGATTAATTTATTGTATTTATACAAGAAACAATCTATTGCATCCCAAAATAATGAATATTTTAGTAGTCTTGGTAAATAATATAAAAAAATGAGTCTCACGTTGCATTTTAATAAATCAAATACAACATAATATTTTATTTTATAACACTATCCTTCCCAATATAATATAGATATTAATCAATCACAATACACTTCCATGAATCCTAGATAATGGAAAATAAGAAATGGTTAATATCTTTTACATAGTATAGGGATGTGTATAATAGAAGCAGATTATTCATAAATAATATAGCATAAATAAATAATAGAAATTGATGAAATATAAATAATCCCATTTTTTGGAATCTTATACAAAATTATCATATCAAATCAAATAATCACATTGGCATTAAAAAAGATTTCATAATTGTACAATGAAAATTTTTGTATATAAATTATGTATAATGGAGTCCAAATATAAAAACATCATTATTAAATAGGTATTCCATGTATGAATAAATAATCCAGTTCTTCTAATGAGATATACTAATTTATTTAAGGGATATATAATTCCAGACCCCCGTCACAGAATAGGTCAAATGCATTTATCATATGTTTTTAAACTATATAACTTAATAAAAACTCAATAAAAACGAATAACAACTCATATTAGAAACACAATAATATAGACCCTCAAGATCATCCCTTGTCATACTAATGAAAAAGTATCCATAGAAATATAATGGGTGGTATCATTAGAGTATATCCATTACATGAGATTTAAAAAATAATTATTTCAAAAAATAAACATACACTTTTATATCACTGAAAATTATCTTTAGAAATATACGGGGTTCACAATGAAATATTTTAATTAATGTATAAAGAATTTCCCAATATTATTGGATTTTTATGCTGAATAAATCATTTAAAGAATGTGCTGGAAGCTTTAAACTAATCAGTGTTCATGATAGATTGATATTCTTTCTTGCCATATAAGCCAAAAAATAATACTTTTTTCTTTTGAAAAAATCCAAAATGAAATTCAATTTCAAAAAAATGTATATAAAATAGTAAAAAAATGATAAAGAATTATCAAATACATAATGGTATCATTAATGAAATTTTTTTAATGAAAAAAATATTATTTTATAATTTTTATAGAAAATTTTGACTTTATTAAGAAATATTCCAAACCAAGTAGAAAATACAAGGTTTATTTTCCTTAAGAACACTCTTTCGGTATCATCATAAAATAAATGGTGGAAAATGAAATCGAAACCTATAAAATATTTAAATAACAATAGGAGAAGAAAATTAATTTGGTTTGAGATAAAAATTTAAAATAATACTCATAGAATAGACTTAATCGTAAACAATCCAAAATAATAATGACATTATGAAATAAACTCTTATCTTTTGATTCACTACAACAATATGTGATTGAAAATACTATATAATAAATATATATTTATTATAAATATTTTTTATGTAGATATTTTACTTTGAATATCATATATATATTAAATATTAATATATTAATATTAATTACATTATATAACATCATTTAAACAGAACACAAAATAGCTTATGTCAAAACATAGTGAAATAAAACA
Organism: Viscum album; assembly: GCA_963277665.1. Lineage (NCBI taxonomy): Eukaryota > Viridiplantae > Streptophyta > Magnoliopsida > Santalales > Viscaceae > Viscum > Viscum album. The sequence continues at coordinate 493,020,885 of OY728122.1, forward strand.
TTAGAATGTGTCAGTACATATTATCAATATCTATATACAAGTTGGATATCAAAATGACAAGATCATAAGGTAATGATATCATAGGAATAATATTATAAAACTTTAATCAAAAAATCATATATCATATATATGATTTATATAATAAATCATTGATTTTTAAACGACATGAAACATAATTTAATCAATGAACATGATCCATGAAAAAATAACGTTATTTAAGACATAGATTGGTAGAAAACAAATAATCATAACAATTTATTTCTTCATAAGTCAAGGATAATTCCCAACAATATAATTGTGGAATGGGTTAACTCAATAAAAAATAATATTAGTCAAGGTTCTCTTCCAGGAATTTAATGTTGTACAAATCTTCTCATTATACTAGGTTCACTATATGTTAAAATAATGTATGTATCATTTGATATAAATCAATACCCACATTTACTTTAGGGAGATAAAGGACTCACCCATGCATGGTTATAAGGTTACCACCGTAATTTTCTATAATGTATCCAAATACCTTGGTTATAATGTTAGAACCTTCCTTGATAATAACGTAACATAAAAAACGAGTAATAACATAACCACTATAAAAAAGTGAAAATAATTCATAGGAGTTCCCTAAGGAATGAAAACATCCATCATACCATATCCCATGAAAAACTTTTTTTCATAAACATATTTTCAACCTAATTATAAAACATACATAGAAAAATACAGATTTATAATTTTATAATATCACTAGTAAAAATTTAGTAGCCTCAAAGGATCTCATCATTGATGGAAAATAATTTTGAAATATCACATAAAAAATTTCATGGGTAAAATTTCCTTTTAACTTTAAAAATTAAATTTTCAAAAATAAGTGTTCAGAAAAAAAATTTCAAATACATTTCATTGAAAATAATATTTCAAACAAAAAAATTATTCTTCAAATCATTAATTAGCAATGATGGTTGGAAAATCCATACATTCCATATAAATTAAATGAAAACATTTCATTCACCCTTCGGTAAAAATCAAATACCCTTATTAGATAAAATATTCAATTAAAAAAGATTTGAAAAAATTTATTTAATATTCAATTTTATATGGGTATTGGCTTATTTTAAAAATAATATATAAATATTAACAAAGATGGAAAAATAATTTTTGTCTGAAGTGTGAAATAATGCTCATTTACGAGAGAAAAAACTTTTCAGATATCGAGTACCAAAATAATGGAAAACGAATAGAACACAATTATCTTCATCACATAACTAATTTATAATAAATTCAGTTGTTTATTTATTGATATGTTATAAAATTTCTTAATTATATGATTGACTATAATCAATAATGATTTACAATAAGATCGAAACATATTACTTTAACCACATTAGTATCTCTTAAATCACAATCCCCATGAATGAAAGAAAATTAGATTGATATATATATCCCAAAATTTCATGATAATTTTCAGTTCATAAATTCATGAGAACCATATACCTCACAAAAAAATAAACTACTGTTTAATATGGCATATGTCCCAGAGAAATAAAAGTGAGATGAAAATATTTTACATTAAGTATATACATTAATCATATATATTAAATCCATCGGGTAAAATAAATATATTTGTATTATCAAAATATAAAAAAAATACTATATATCATTATTCATCGTATGATTTACCTAAAAAAATAATAACCCATTTATTTACATTTCTATTTGAAAATATCATTTTAGGTTTAAACTGCATCATTTTATATGTATGATTCTGTTCTATAGTATTCGTCCTTTAATGTGATAATGGTTCCACCATATAAGGAATTTTAATCATGATATACTTGTTATATATATTCATTCTAAATTTAATTGTAGTAATCCAGAAAATTTGAGATAAAAAATGACTTATAAAATTCATGAAGATTTTATTTCATAGGTACACATTAATACTATTTCCATTTTCAGGGAGGATGAAAAAAAATCTGTTAAATAATATATCATACTTACAGAGTGATTATTATCCCATATATATAACATATATTTATTAAATTTTCCCTCATTACCTTCCATGTATCATTTATGTGAAAGAAAAATCAGATCACTTTGTGAGTCATTTATCGGTCGTTTATACGACAAATGTTATTGTATTCACATGGAATGAAATGATATAATGTAGTTTAGGAATAATAATTCTAGAAATATAATAATTTTATAAAAAAATATAAATTTTTCATATTTTTAATTATATGTGTACATGAGTATCATGGATGGAAAATATATTACAACGTTTCATGAGGTAATAGTATGTCATACCCTAATATACAGATTCATTTCCCTCTGAATTGAAGAGGAGATAGAAGTGGATTATTACATTTAAATAGAAAATATTATTATATATTATATACTTGTTATATCATATCACCTTGATAATATTATATTTCAAATAATTAGAATAACAAATAAAATGAAAAATCTTAGTTACGGACTATACCTTCTCTTCAGAGAAGCCATTTATGTTTACACCAAATTCATTATTTGGAGGGTTTATTAATGAAACTAAGACCTCTATGATCCGTCGAGGTACATAAGGAAGATAATTGTGATGGTATTAGTATAACTAAACATTTACGGAAGTGTAAATTTAATAGGATTCAATGACCTATTGTTTTTATACATATATATTACATCTTTTTTGAAGAATGGTCAATATAATACACAAAAAAATTCCAGAGAACCATTATAGTTTAATTTCTTTGGATACTAGGTACATAGTCTTTTAATTTTGTAATGGATATTCAATATCTATGACTAATATCTTCCACTTTAGTACTCTTCACAGGCATACCGTACATAAAAATACTATTCAAAACCTGGGTAATGGGAACATAAGAATGGGTGAGACAATAATATATCTAGGTGTAAACAAGGGAGATTAATAAGAATATAATAAACATATGGTCATGATAATAGGATAATTACATTTGAAAACCATACCATACAAAACAAATATCAGAATCTTGACTCCAGAAATAATAATTGGAATTTCATATGATATGAATCACAAATAATTCGATGAATTTGATCCATAAGAGAATTATCTATTAAAAAGAAATGGAATTGATGAATATAAATAATCATATAGAATCGTATGTCAAGCATATCCCCAAAGAAATATATAACATTTTTTTCATTGGATAACCACCATTGTACCTTCTTTGTCCTTGGAATAACCACTGGTGTACACTATTTCGAGTCTGGGATGACCTCTCATGTATGATTTGATCATATATAACAATAATAATTACCAAATAAATAGGAGGGATGTATAAGTCCCTCCCATTATATAATTAAAAAAATACACATGTGTTTCTCAAGATCCAAAAACAATCATCAAATGTAGACCCATTAAAGGAAATGGGTATCAAAAATATCAACATAGCATAATTAGTGAATGTCAAATAGCCACATAATCACTTCATTATTTCTTTATATCACCACCAGTTAATGAAAAAGTAGTATTCATAAGATTTTTATTATGACATAACCCTTGGGAAAAGTGGTGTGTTTTAAAAAAATCTAGTCATCATAAAGATAAATTATTCAGGGATATTAGAAGAGTTGTAATCATGGATCTCTCCCCTTTTAATGAATATGACCCTAAAAGGATGACATCATATATGATGAATGAAATTGAAAAAATATATCTTACAATGTTTTTTCTGAAAAATTATATTTCTTTTAATATAAGTTTTTAAAGCTAATCATTTCAAAATAAATTGGGTATCGTTTTCATCGAAAATAAACACTGAAAAATATAATCCAATATTTTGAAAATGATTTAAATTTATTCATAATGTATGTAAAAATTACATGAAAATAAATAATAAAAACTAAATTTTATAAAATATTTTGATAATCCATGTCTCTCAAAGTAAATATCTAAAACATATAAAGTATGCATTAAAATTATTTTAATAATTTAACGATGAAAATATCCATAAAGTTTGGAAAAAACTTTTTAAAACTAAAAAAAAAATTTAAAAAAGTTTTCATTGAAAACAAAATTGAAATATAAAAATTAAAAAATTAAGAAAAAAATGGGTTATGATGGAAAAAAATTCCATTCATGTAGCACACAATAAAATGAATATTCTTTTAAATTTTTTGGAAAATAAAAAATTGGCTTTATTTGGAAAATCCCATGAATATACCTGTTAAAATTATTAATATTAAATTCAAATGGTTTAAAATGACTATAATAAGTCATTTTATATATGTTAGAAACCAATTTTTTAAAACTTATTTAGAAAACACTATTTTTTTAGATGAAGGGTTTTTTATAGAGTTTTTAATTAAAAGAAATTTTTCTAAAATCATCATTTGATACACTTTTGTCGAATAATTGATGAAAAATAAATGAAATTTTATATTTTAAATAAATTATCTTACGAGAATATAAAAATTTTTACCTGATATATAGATCTTAATACATTATTTACTGAATAATAATGATAAATAATCCTGATAAATGATGATATTGTAACATTAAACTATTACAAATTTAGCTACATTAAATCATAGTGCACATGAAATTGAGACCATAAAACTGATAATAAAATACCAATAATTATCATGATAATAATAATAATATAATTTTAAAGATAGTATATACATAACATTAATAAAAAAGGTGGTAAATATGGTATGTGTCTCAAAGGTGAAAAAAGTGAAAAAGAAAAATCTGACTATGTGTCTTAATTTCATTCATACCAATTCAAAACTAATGTATAGTAAATATATGTTTTTTATAAATATATTATTTAATGAAAAATTTTTATATCCTATCATAATTGATTTACCTATGACATAATTAGCCTTATATTAACAATTCTAACATAAAGTCATGTTTGTTCAATAAATGCAATGCATTTGATGTATGTTTTGATTTGTTATATTTTTTATATAACTTAGAAAGTGGATCCATCATTGGGTGAATTATATACTCAAAATAAATATTATAGAGATATATATAATATATATGTATCTATAGTTATATTTAAAATTTACTGATATGGAATGAAATACACAGTTCATGGTGATGGTAAGACGTACGTATGAAAGAATGTTGTATCCATTTTCCCAATCGAATAAAATTAATAAAGGGGAAAATTTATTAAAATTAAAAATTAATTTTTTTATCAAATATATCACATAATTTAATTATTACAATGTAAAGAACCAGATTTCCTGTGGAATTTGTTTTAAATACATGGGAATTTTTCGAGTCTACAGTTTCTGATGGCGCTTGATTCTGAGGCCCGGTGTGTCCGGAATCAGTTTTAGAAATTTTACTAATGTGAATTCATTAAACATCCGAGTGTGATTTTATAACTCTTGAACTTGTTCTAAGAATCGAATTCTAAGGGCACTGTTGAACTCGCAGCGTCGACGATTGCTTAGTGATACCTTCACCGCAATTGCATTATGACGAGAATAGAAGTTAGTTTTTGGCGGTTTTAATTAAATTGAATAAAGTTAAAGAATTAACTTTATTTTATGTTGGTGGTTAAAACCTCCAAGGGCAGGTTATAGGTGGGGCCCACCACATCATAACCTCCCCTGGGAGGATTATTAGGTGGGGTCCAACATACCTCTCTAACACCCCTTTAAACCCCTCGAACCCCCAATTAATTTTGGTAAAACTCTCCATAAAGTGGGGGAGCCTCTCCACCTTCCCCCACCTTTTAATTGACAACTCTCCACCCATTAATTAAGTTAATATTTTCTTTTAAATAAAATCATTTTGAATTCTTTTTCCAAAAATTAAATAATATGTTGGCTTAACCCATTATTTTGGATGGGAATTATTTTTGGTGGAAACATGAGAGAGAACATCATCCCCTCAATGAAGAATGCCAAGAACGCTCCTTCCATCGAAAATCAACACTGTCTTATTCCTTCTTCAACCATGGTAATGGAAGGGAAGTAAATCCCTCGAGGAACGCAGACATTGTCTTCGACTTTGTCACATTCGAACGTCTATCCGCCAATGACGAGTACCTCTTTCCCTCTTCCGATGTTGACGGAATGACATCGCCTTCCCGCAACTCTGTCAAACAACACTGACAAGCATAATAGGGGTTTGATTTGACTTGTTTTTGTTCCACGTCGTTGAATATTTTTTGTTTACGTTATGTCGAATGTTATCAACATAACATGGGGGTTCGGAACGTACAAACAGAGCCCACGCTCCCCATTTTGATCTTGTTTATTTTTGATGACGAAACCTGAGAATGTCGCCCGGTGTCAGGCCAGCCACAAGGAAACAAATGAAGAATGACCTCCAGGTCACCGGAAAGGCATGACACCGTCGTGCCACATGGAGGAAAGGAGATTTTCAGCCATGTCAGGCTGCAGAGGAGGCACGCGGCACCGTCGCACTACGCCGATGGTGTAGGACCGCGGCTAGGGAAGGTCGTGTGCAGAGATCAGGAGCATGGCGCCGTCGTGACACACCAGAGAAGACCCAAGGCCTAAGGCCATCGTTGAAAGGGGAGGGAAGCCGGTTGATCCTGCCATAGATGCGTGCCAGGTGGGACACTTCGGGTCCCGCGATTATAAGAGCAGGTGCAGTGCACTGAACATTTCGAGAGCACAGGGGGTGTAACACCCCCGTTTAGGTGGCTCGATGTCCACCCCAAGCCAGCCTACCAGGTCATGCCACACGGCCAACTGAGTCGGGCCAAACGGCCAACCCGCAGGCCGCACAGCCAGCCGATACGGTCCACACGACCAACCGGGCCGAGCCACACGGCCCGCCGGTCCAGGCCACATGGAAAACAATGTTGGGCCATTGGGTTGGGCTACCCCTCCGGCCTAGGCCGCACCTTCAGGACTGGCCAATCTCACAGACTGAGTCAGACCCCAGTCTAGACCCAGGTCAGGTCATGTCTATCTGACTAGGTCAGACTGGATCCAAACCCATCAGTCCCGAATATACCTATTTGCACATAGCTGAGGCTAGGGGCGTCTGTTTGAAAAACCATCAGCATTGCTAATATTCATAAAATTAATTCGCCCCTTTGAGAATACCTCATGGTAGTTTGGGGTAGAGTTGAGATACAGTCAGGTTGGTTCATACACAAAACCAATCGGGCCCCCGGGACTAAAAGACAAATAACTCATAGACTGGGCAACCGATTGACGCATCGTCTATTGCGATGATACCCCTATTACCTGGTTGTACTTTGAGATACTTCTACCTGAGACTTGGTGACACTTGGAGTATTGACTAGTAGCTCATAGAGGGGATCCTTCTGGTGATGAGCAGGTAGAGTGAAAATACCTAGTAGTTGTAGACCTAATGATTTTATGACCGATTTGACATGGAGATACTCGACTAGCCCAGTGGGGAGTGCCCAGTACGTGGTAGTAGACCCATGGCGGACGAAGCACCTGGTAGTTGGCAGTGGACCTGCGGTGCCCGACAAGAGAAGTACCTCTGTAAGGTATTAGGGGTTGCGCCCGTTATTTTGTGGCAGAACCATAGTGGACAGTGCACCTGATATTTGGTAGTATACTTGTGGTACTCAACAGGAGGAGTACCTCAACAGTCCAAGGTTAGTGAGAAGAACCACGGTATCTCTACAGGCCCACTATGCCCGATATAGGAGGAGTTATCCAATGGCCATGGTTTTGATAATGAAAATCCTGGTTTCAGATGAGTCAATGACCTTTGTGTTTTACTCATGATTGAGATGGGTTACTTGATAACTTAGGTATATGTATGGGCATATACCCATGTAATGGTTATCCATTGAAATCATACATTTTTGTTTATACTTTTTGGAATTTTTGGTAGACCTTGAGGAACTCGGGGTCCCTACTGAGTATTGTTATACTCACCCCTGCACATGTTATGCCCACACCTCGTTGTGCTCGATACAGACGATGAACAGCGCAGACGGAGGCCGAGAGAGCCTGGACTGGACGGTACCTAGAGGAGGAAATTACGACATATTGGGACACGGTGGAGTCCGATGGTCATGGAGTGTTATAGAGTCCATCTGTACCTACCCATTATGTAGGAACCCCAGAGGACGATCTCGGAGCTACTTTCACCTTTTAGTTGTTTTTCCCTTTTCAATTATACTTTCTTTCAGTTTTATTTTTTAATTTATAGTTGGGATTTTATTCTGGCCTCCTTTACATTCAGTACACTTGTTATACAACTTTTACTTAGTGTTTTCTTCCTCTTGTACACTAGTTTTGTGATTCTACATTTTATAATGGTAATGCCTTCACAGTTTTAGGGGTTTATGCCCCAGAGAATACTTTGGCCGATCGAAAGAGAGATGATAAAGAGGAAGTGGACGACCAGTGGTAGAAGACTCTTCGAGCCTTCCAACGATAGGCCCTCGAGAAGTATGAGGGTAGAACCTCCGATATGAAGACGGAAGGCTGGCTAGAGGATCTAGTTATAGCCTTCGGCCTGATTCGGGCCCCGACCGAGTACTGGGTTCCTCTGGCCGTTAGCCAGATGTGGGGAGCGGCACGTCAGTGGTGGATGCTTTACCTGGGGGGGAGGAGAGAGTCTGAGGTGGCTTGGGCAGATTTTGAGAGGGAGTTCCGGGCGGAATTCCTCTCCTCGACGATGAAGGCAGAAAAGAGTCAGGAACTACTCTCCCTCTGGCATGGGAGTATGTCCATGAGGGAGATAGGGATCAAGTTCATGGACCACCTACGTTTTTCTTTGGACCTCTTTCCCTATGAGGAGTCTCGGGAATGATGTTTGGAGGAGGTGCTCTGACCCTCCCTCCAGTATGCTGTTACCCCCACCACCCTTCCGACGTACTTGGAGGTCCAGAGGAAGGCCGAAGTGGTGGAGAGGATGTATGCTCTAGGAGGAGTGTCACGAGAGGGTATCCAACTGGTACCATCGAAGGGGAAGGCCGTCAGTACCAGGCCTCCACCGTCAGGACCCTCCAGGTTCTGACCTTCAGGGAGCAGACCGCAGCAGTTTCAGTTTCGATCCCCCGGCCCTCGCCCTTTTCCTTCGGTCTCGGGACCGCGGTGCTTCATCTGTTGGAGCCCTTAACATCTCCGGAGTTAGTGTCACGACCGGGTGCAGTACAGCAGTGGCAGTCATCCCCAGCACCCACCCCAGCAGCAGCTTCCAGCCAGACCTTTCCAGAAGCAGCAGCAGGGACAGCGAGCTCCTGCTCCTCTGAGGGAAGACGTAGGAGGAGGAGGCCGACCTCATGGCGCTCCACGGGGACCTTGACCAGGGCGTGGTCGGGAAGGTGGCCGACAGCCGAGGGGAAGGGGAGCTGGGCGTGGATAGTTACATGCCACAGAGGCCGCAGTTCCAGCAGGTCCAGAGGTTGTTCGAGGTACGATCAGTCTGTTTAGCACTCTTGCTCATGCTTTGTTCGATACCGGAGCTTCTCAATCCTTTGTTGCACCTAGTCTAGCCCGTGCCTTGGGCCTAGATGCTGAGATACTTCCAGTTCCCCTAGTGTTTATCACACTAGTAGGAGGTCAGACTGACATGTTGTTCGTTTGTCGGGATGTAGACAGCTGATAGGGCCACATCAGTTGGTTAGGGATCTTCTTCTGCTATAGATTCAGCCATACGATGTCATCCTAGGCATCAACTGGATATTTTTTGTGTATGTCATCATCGACTTTTTCCGAAGAAGGGTGGTGTTCTCGGACTTGGACGGCCGGTGTGTTACCTTCAATGGTGATCGGAGAAGTCCGAAGGGAAACAGGAGAGAGGAACCTCTCCTCTCCTTGTTGACCGAGCTGATAGTGGAATCAGTAGATGCTGAAATGGTGGATGTGCCAGAGATCTTCCATGAGTTTAAGTACATCTTTCCTGAGGAGGTGATGACTCTACCCCCTAGACGTGATTTCGATTTCGGGATAGACATGCATCTCGACGCTCGTCCGATCTCGATGGATCCTTACCGAATGGAACCTTCGGAGCTACAGGAGTTTCGGATACAGATTGACGATCTGATGAAGAGGGGTTATGTTCGTCCGAGTGCGTCACCGTGGGGCGCTCCAGTCCTGTTCGCAAAGAAGGTAGATGGTGGCCTCATATTGTGCATAGACTATAGGAGGCTGAATCAGGTAACGATCAAGAATCGCTACCCTCTTCCGAGAATAGATGATCTTTTCAACCAGCTGAAAGGGGAAGGATGGTTCTCAAAGATCGACCTACGGTCTGGGTACCACCAACTGAGGGTGAAAGAGAGCGACATCCCGAAGACAGCGTTCAGGTGTAGGTATGGACACTTAGAGTTCATATTCATGCCCTTCAGTGTTACGAATGCCCCGGCTGTGTTTATGGGGCTTATGAACTCTATCATCCAAGAGTACTTGGATCGTTTCATGGTTCTGTTCATCGACGATATCCTGATCTATTCGAGGTCAGAAGAGGACCATGAAGAGCACCTAAGGACAGTTTTGAGGTCCTCTGGCAGCCCAAGCTTTATGGGAAGTTGTCAAAATGCAAGTTCTGGACATGATAAGTGCACTTCCTCGGGCACGTAGTGTTTGATCAGGGGGTAGCGGTCGACCCATCAAAGGTTGAGGCAGTTGTTTATTGGGAAGCACCCAAGAATGTGGCGGAAGTCTGAAGTTTTCTTGGGATGGCAGGTTACTACCGGAGATTCGTACCCATCTTCTCCCGAGTAGCAGCCCCTTTGACGACTCTAACCAAGAATGACCAGGCTTTCATATGGAGTGAGCAGTGCCAGTCAAACATCATCTATCTGATGGAGAAGTTGTTCATTTCCCCAGTACAGAGATTACCAGAAGAAGGGGCGGCTTATGAGGTGTTCTATGATGCTTCAGGACATGGCCTGGGATGCATGTTGATGCAACGACAAGGGGTGATCTCATATGGGTCCAGGCAGCTGCGTTCCCATGATCGTAATTACACCACCCTAGACCTAGAGATTGCAGCGGTCGTTTTTGGGCTAAGGTTGTGGCGGCACTACCTCATTGGGGAATGCTTTTTGGTCTTCACGGATCACTAAATCATGAAGTATATCTTCTCCCAACAGGACTTAAACTTGCGACAATGGAGATGGGTGGAGTTCCTCCAGGATTAAGACTTTGAGATCTTTTATACTGAGGGAAAGGTCAGTTTGGTGGTCGATGCCTTGAGCAGGAGGATGAAAAAGGATGTGGTCCGAGAGTCGGCGGACGACTGGAAGGCGATGGAGGAGTTGGCTGCCTTACACCTGGACGCGAAGATGGATATCAGCAGAGGATACCTATATTAGATGATAGTGCATTCATTCCTATTTCAGCAAGTGGAGGAGTCTCAGTGGGGATAACTAGAGTGCGAAGTGATGCGTGACTGAGTTGACCAGAGAAATTCTTCAGAAGGATGGACATAGGATGGTCAGAACTAAATGCTTTTCCAGAAAAGGTTGTCTGTCCCGGAGGCGATGCGTGGGAAGGATCTCAGTGAGTTTCAAAACTCACCCCTGGCGGTACACCCAGGAGTTTCAAAGATGTACCAGGGTTTGAAGAGGCAGTTTTGGTGGCCCGAAGTTAAGCGAGCGGTGGAAGAGTTTGTGGCCAAGTGCTTAGTGTGCCAGAAAGTGAAGGTTTAACACCGAGTTCCAGGCGGCTTATTGTGGCCTCTAGATGTCCCCGAGTGGAAGTGGGATGACATCTCAATGGATTTCATCATGGGACTACCCAAGGTCCAAGGAGGGTACGATGACATTTGTGTGGTAGTGGATAGGTTGACAAAATCCTCCCACTTTCTGGAAATCAGGGAGTCAAGTATTGTGGATGCTTTGGCCCAAAAGTACGTGGATGAGGTGGTGTAGTTGCATAGAGTTCTGAGGTCTATAGTCTCAGATAGGGATGCGCGGTTTACCTCGCGAGTCTGGAGAGGATTGCAGCATGCGTTTGGCACCCAGTAACACCTTAGCACTGCTTTCCATCCCCATACATATGGAAAAACAGAGCGCACCATCCAGACCTTGGAATATATGCTACGGGAATGTGTTCTAGACTTAGGAGAATTATGGGTGCGATACTTGCCTCTGGTAGAGTATTCCTACAATAATATCTGCCACTGTACCATCAGTATGGACCCGTTTGAAGCTTTGTATGAGAGGCCATGCCGTTCACCTGTGTGTTGGACCGAAGTAGGAGATGCAGGCATCCTTGGCCTAGAGGTTCTGCAGAGCACGACAGAGAAGGTTCCGCTCATACTGGAAAGGATGAAGGCGGCCCAGGACCGACAGATGTCATATGGTGATACTAGGAGGAGTCCCTTGGTGTTTGAGGTTGGGGACCATGTGTTCTTGAAGGTCTCCCCTCGTCGTGGGCAGCGGAGGTTCGGCAAGGGGAGTAAGCTTTCTCCCATATTCATCAGACCCTTCTATGTGTTGTGGCGGGTCGGCGAAATTGCTTATCAGCTATCGTTACCACTGCCGCTACTAAGGATACATGATGTCTTTGATGTGTTCCAGCTCCATCGGTATCTGCACGACGATTCACAAGTCCTTGATTGGGGTGAGATGGACATCAAGGACGCCATGACCTTTGTGGAGAGACCAGTGATGATCGAGGATCGCAAGGAGAAGGTGCTTCGCGGGCGAACCATCCCCTTGGTTCGTGTGTTGTGGAGACATGGTGGGCATGAGGAGAGTATGTGGGAGAGGGAATCACAGATGCATACCTAGTACCCAGAGTTGTTTTGAGTTTTGTTCCTTGTTTTACCTGTTATGGTATAACATTTTGCCTTTTGGCTATGAAATGTACTGGCTTTCTTTCCTCTATTTGTGTGTGAAAATCCCCGACTATGGGAAGGAGAGAACCCGACCCCTAATCAAGACGCATTATAGAGGATGAGATTAAACCCGTGTGGGTGAGTCAGTGCCACCCAAAGCGGATAATATCTTGACATGGGAGAGGAGACTCCCCAAACCACATGCTCGGGCAGTTTTGCATGGTATGTTGCTTGGTTCGTGACAGTAAGGCGTTCTTAGTTAACAATGAGGTTCACTCTTGAGAGGTATCTTTCGGGGTGGTTGTTCGGACCCGCCCTTCCCTTTTGGGTTGTTTGAATTCTCGAGGACGAGAATAGTTTGAGAGGTATTTGATGTGATGACCCAGACTCTCTTGGTCCTTCCATTTTCCAAAATCTGGGTCCTAAAGGACTGGCATCTCGGTGAGACCAATCGGTGAGAGCGATCGGTGAGATCGATCGGTGCGACCTTGTCGAGTTGTTTCCAGTGGCGCTCCTTTTGCACAAATAGGGTTTTAAACCCTATTCTGACTTGTTTAAGCATGTTTTAAAGACACGTAACGTACATAAGAGTTTTAATTAAATACATAATCAATTCATGAGTCATCTTAAACCACCCGACACTTTTTTATGTGATGAGTTGAGCCGCGTGGTCAACCCACGACCCCCGCGCCTTACGCGGTGTCACCCCAACCGTCCCTGACTCTTAAAAACCAAGGGATAGTCGTGGTTTCCATTTCCTCGATTGTGGATTTTCACAAACAGCTTATGGTGCATCAGGCGCGCTGCATCGTTATCCGTAAACTTCCGCGCCCGGCCAAATCATCGATCGTCGATCAAACAAGTAGGGAATTTCTCCTTTTCCTCTCTCTTTTGTGTATCATGTGGGGTGGGCGTGCTTTTGATTCTGTAAGGATTGGATAAACTAGACCTAATTAAAGATAATGAACAAATTCTATAAATAAATATGGGGATGTGATCGTTGATGTTGTTTATATTATGACCATCTTGTTGAGTTGTGCTGTCTTATGCCTTCTGAAAATCGAGGCTGTTGGTGGTCATTGTTTGTGCACTAATGAACCCCTACTGATGTTTTAATTGGCTTGTTGTGGTTGTAAACTCCTGCTGTGAAAATTAATTGGTTAATCACGTATATCCGGCCAAATAAATTGAGGTACTTGGGTCATTACTTTTGTGATAACCCCCGGTTAAAACACACAAAATTTGAAATCATGGAGTGTGTTAAGTCGTTTAAATATGAAAATACAGGCATGACCCTGACCTGTGTTGATGGTGGTAGTTGGTTGTTTTCTTTTCGGGCCGATTGTTGGAAATGTGGCAGGGGATGGGCTCCCCTGTCTTGTACTCTTGGTGGTTGTGTGAATTTGGGGGAATGGATTCCCTGTTGGTATGGACTCGGTGGTTGTGAGTTTTAAGACCCAGTGGTTACCTGTTTATATCACAAATTGGGGTGGGATCATCTGTTGTTGAGAACCAGGTGTGAGCGTTATGGTTGTTGCTGGACTGTTTAATTTCCTAGACTTATGCCTATGCTTACTAGTTTCCCATTAGTGCTTAAACATAAACATTATTACTGAACATGAAACAAGAATGGTACAAATGGGTTTTGGTTCCGAGAGTCTTGACTTGTGACTCAGATATAGTGGTGTTGTGTTCCGTAGGCTGATTAGAAAAATCAAGACATTGGGTGAGTGCTTGTTACCTATATCTATACTTGTAGTTTTCTGTTTCTTATTCGCGCCCCACCCATGTTGAGCACTTAGTGTCGATCACCCCCATTTCATGGGAGAGGGTGTTTTTTCCAACACTATTCTTGGTGGCTGGTTATTGGCTCCTTTTCTGCTCCCTTTCCCGGATAGTCCAAGTATCTTCGGGCAGGCTGTGATGGCCTGAGGTCCATTATTATCCTAAGAACCTTTGGGCGGGGTAGTGTGGTGGTTGGCCAGGTGTGTGCGGCAGGTGGTTTCCCATGTGTCTTCGGGATGAGGCCCATGTGTCTTCGGGTGTAGCAGTGGATTTTCTAGACCAAGTGTCTTCGGGCGTGGCGGTGGTTGTTCTGGAATAGGTGTTTGAAGGCGTGGTTACGTGTTGTTGTGGGCTAGGTGTGTGCGGGTGGGATTTTGGTAGTGGGACTGCGTGTGGTTGTGGCCCAGGTGTGTGCGTACGGGTGTGGCAGTGTGACTGCGGTGAGAATGGAATGATTGATACGATGCGTAGGATGTCTCAATAACCACTGGGAAAGTGGAACGGGGTACCCAAACATCGATGTGCTCTAATTATATATATTACTTGACTTGTGTTATTTGGGTAGTGTTCCTTGGTGAGGCCTGGGGTGGATAGTTTACCTTGATAGGTGTTTGGTTTACTCTTTTCTCACGGGACATTAGTACGTTCCCCCACTTGTGCATGAGAGTCTTTGGTTTTCCCAACTGAGTGTACTTGTGTGCTCGCCCTACGTATATAAAACTGCTTTCAGGTTTCCAGGAGGACTTCGGGGATCACGCAGGACCATACTAGCTCGGACCTTTGGAGCAGTTGCAGTTGTGGTTTTTATTTTCCTCTTTGGTACTTACCTTTGTAGTAACCCTTTTGTACCTTGTGGCTTTACTTTTGGAGCATGCATATGGGAATGGTTTATTTTGGGCTTTACTTTTCTTTTACCAGGTTGTTGTTGAGTTTCATCATCTCATCTCTCGATCTTATAAAACAAAAAGGGGTAATGCCTTCCATTTGTGAGAAATTTATATACCCTTGGTGCTGGTCACCACTCCGGGACCTATTGAAGGCGGGTCTCAGGGGTCATTATCTCTCCTTCAACATAAAGAAGGAAGGGACTGGCAATCTGCTGACCCTTCCCTCCTTTTGGTGAAGGCGGTTCATGACAGAATGTATGAATTTGAGAGAAGGGGGAGTTCCCTTTTATAAGAGGGGTGAGGGGAACCTTAGGGAAAACTTAAAATATTTTTTTATAATAAATTCATATTAGGTTTCTAATTTATTAAGACTGATTTATTTAAAGTATACGGTGGTTATTGGTCTAAATCCACTCAACCAATAGGTTTTAGATAGGTTTGTGTTACTATATTAAAATTATCTTTTAGATTTAACTCCTAGTTAATTATTATAACATTTACCATGTCTCTTTGTATTTTTTTTTATTTAGTAAATAAACTTACTATAAACTACCTAGAGAACCCCAAGTGGTTAATTAATGACATATCTATCATCATATAAGTCGTTCGACCAAATTATATATTTTTAAGAATATTATATCAATTAATAATATAATATTTATTTTAAATACACTTTTATGTCCATTTTGACACTATTTAATTATTGTTTTTTTAAAGTCTTGAAATCTAAATTAATTCTAAATAAATTCATTTAATCCATCCTAACATGTCATAATAACCTATAAAATTATTATATGACATCCAAACATAAAAATTGTAATTATTGTAACATTTATAATACCATTTATTTGATTCATTCATTAATAAGGAAAATAATTCATCATTATTGTGTCATAAATAAATGTAATTATTGAAATTATAAAAATTATAACTAAAATACCATTATGTAGGAAATATTTTTATATTTATCATTAATATTTATAGTCTAATAGATAACATAGAAAATCCTTTGTAAAAATTGTTCTTCTAAAAGATATATTCTTATGTCATTTTTGTATTTATAGTAACATAATTAATATAAAGTGTCATTGTCACTTACATGTGGCTCCATGGGGTCCCAAAATCAACCAAAGATGCCCGTGTTTGGACATGTATCATCCAATAGGGATAGGACACTGGTTAGGGTAATATACTATTATTATAATATTTTTGTACTATTATTTACCAGATTTACCCTTCAACCATGTTAAATAAAATATTTACCGAAGTAATTATTCAAAATGTCTAAAAATAAAAGTTACCTATTTACACAATTTTGAACTCATAATTCTAAATATGGAATCCATTTTTCTAAATTATAAACACATAATTGGCAGAAATTAATTTAAAATTAATTCTTGCTGTTAAAATAAAAAGCAAGTTTTTTAAGAAATAATAACTATCAAAAGATTGACACTTCTTTTTGTCTAGATTAAATGTGAAATTATGTTCAATGATGAACATTGTATATAATGGTAAAACTATAATATAATTATAATTTAAAACCACTCAATAGTATAATTTATCACTATAAATTATTTTGATTCAAAAAGTTGTTTTTAATTAAAATTTAGTAATTTTCTCTATTCGTCAAAAATTGGAAGTTCTCAGAAAAATACCAAAAACTCACCTTAAGTTAATTTTGATATTCTGAATTCAAAAATGATATCGAATTTGAATAATAAAATTTAAAAAATTTCAAAAATTGGGTATTACTATTCATAACAGCTACATTGATTGGTTATGGTGTTTGTTAGAACCTCGAAGTTTTGTACAACACATGCTACTGTATTATACAAAGAGAAGCGTACCATGAATATTTGGGGTATTACATTCTACCAACATTCAAAAAAAAAAATTCCTCAAAATTTAAGAATATTACTGCATAAAAAGACTCAGGTGGTTCTTCATCATAAGTTCATCAGGTTCCCATGTTGCTTATTCCATCTTATGGTTTCTCTATAGAACTTTTATCGCACGAGTCATTCAGTTTCTCAGCACATGTTCTCTGGTATCAGGCATCCTAATGGGATCTTTGAAATAAGACATATTTGGTTACAGTTCTACTTCCTCATGATGGAGTACATACGTTCGGTCAGGCAAGTATTTTCTCAATAGTGAAACATGGAGCACATCTTGATCTTTAGAGAGACTTGGAAGAATTTTCAACTGGTAAGATATAGCCCTAATTAATTCTAGAATATCAAAAGGTCTTTTGTACCTATGACTCAATTTTCACTTCTTACCAAAAAGTATTACACCCTTCCATGGAGATTCCTTCACAAAATCATGATTTCCTACCTGAAATTCCAAATCCTTTTTTTAGTTATCGAAATAGCTCTTTTTCCTACATTGAGATGCTTTGATGTGGGTTCAGATAACCTTTACCTTTTCCATCATTTCCTTCACTAGTTCTAGGCCTATTAGTTTTCATTCACCAACATCATACCAAAAGGTTTGTGTGTGACATCTCGTTCCGTATAATGCTTCATATGGTGCCATCTGAAAACATGAATGGAAGCTATTATTATATGAAAATTCTAACAATGGTAAATATTGACCCCACATACCCTGAAAGTCAAGTGATCAAGATCTCAACATGTCTTCTAAGGTTTGAATAGTCTGTTCTGATAGTCCATCAGTTTGGGGGTGGTAGGCAGTGATCAAACAATGTTCAGTATCCAGGGATTTCTGAAGAATTTTCCAAACTCTTGATGTAAAAAGTGGATCACGATGAGAAAAAATCTATAGGGGTAATCCATGAAGACTTACAACTTCATTAATATATAGTATTTCCAATATTTCAAGTTGTAAATCTTCTCTTATACCAATAAAATTTTATGACTTGGTAAGACAATCAACAATGACCCATATTGCATCGATCTTTCTAGGAGTCTTTGGTATCCCCATGAAAAAGTCCATCATAATATTATCCATTCTCCACTATGGTACGGGAAGAGGTTTCATGACTCATTCAGGCTGTTTTTTTTCATGCATTCACTTGTTTACAACCCATACATCTTGACACAAAATAAACAATCTCCCTCTTCATGTTGTCCCACAAAAAATGTTCCTTCAAATCTCTATCCATTTTGGTGCTCCCAGGGTGTATAGAGAAATTGGAACTATGAGAATCATCCAACAATTCCATTTTTAGATCAGGTATATTGGGAACATAAAGTCTCTTCCCAAATTTCAAAATTACATCTTCATATACAATTTAACTCCAACTCCCACCATTCACAGCATTAATCTTCCTTTGAATCATTTCATCATCAGTCTAATAACTCTTTACCCTTTCTAATAAGATGGTTTGGAAACCATTTGAAAAAGTATTGATGTTTCACCTTCCATGGTTATTCCCATATCTATCTTTACTAGATCCATGTATATATGATCCTTTTCAATAATCATCTTGTTCAAAACTCCATGATCCTTTCTACTCAAAGTATCTTCCACCTTATTTTCCTTCTATGGGTGGTAGTGTGTCGTGTAATAATAATCCTTGAGTTGTTCAAGACATCTCCTTTGCCTCATGTTGAGTTCATTCTGTGAGAAAATATACTTAAAACTCTTGTGATCAGTATAAATCTCACATTTTCTCCATATAGATAGTGTCTCCATATCATCAAAGAAAATATTACAGCTGCTAACTCAAGATATTTAGTAGTATAGTTTTTATCATGAATTTTAAGTAATCATGATGCATAGGTAATAAACCTATCCTTCTGTATAAGGACACAATGATGTCCTTTCATTGAATCATCACTATAAATAAAAAACCCATCATTCACCGATGGTAGATTCAATATATGGCCATTGACTAATAATATCTTAAGTTCTTCAAAACATTATTCACCCTCTTTTGACCAAAAAATTTATCCCCTTTACGTGTGAGCTTCGTTAATTGGTTAGCCAATCTGGCAAAATTCTGGACGAATCATCGATAATAACCAGCTTAACAAATAAAACTGCGTACCTCTGTTATACTCATTAGTGTTGGACATTCTTGGATTGCTCTTGTCATTGAAGGATCAACAGAGATTACATCCTTAGAGACAATATGGCAATGAAAATAAATCTCCTAAATCCAGAATTCATACTTTCTAAAATTCACATATAATTCATGTCTTCTAAGAGTCTATAGAATAATGTGGATGTGATTTTCATGATCCTCATAGATTTTGGAGTGTGCCATGATATAATAAATAAATACCACTACAATGTCATCAAGATATTCCATAGAAACATTATTCATTAGATCCATGAAAATAGAGGGTGCATTAGTTATCCCAAAAAACATTATTGTAAACTCATAATGCTCGTACCTGGTTAGAAATGCTGTTTTCGGAATGAAAACCTTCTTCACATGCAACTGATGATATCTATATCGAAGATCAAAATTTGAGAAGTATTGTTCACCATGAAGTTGGTTGAATAAATCATCAATGCAAGGTAGAGGATATTTGTTCTTTATTTTTATAGCATTGATCTCCCTGTTGACAATGCACAAACTTATAGATCCTTATTTCTTTTTAACAAAAAGGACAGGGGCTCCCCATGGAGAAACACTAGGGTGAATAAATCCTTTATCACTCAATTCCACTAGTTGTTTCATTATTTCAACTAATTCCACATTGGCTATTCTATAAGGGGTATTTGATATGGGCCTTGATCTAGAAATTAAATCAATGGAAAACTCAATTTCTCATTCTGTAGGATGTCTAGGTAAATCTCTTAGAAACACATCAACATATTCTTTCACAATAGGTACATCCTCTATGTAAAGATTAATTTCCTCACACACAGTTGCTTAATTATCATCCTCTCCAATAATTGAATTCATTTGAGATATTGGGGGTAGATCTAGATAAGAATTAGGTGGTGACGATTCTTCTCTATAGATAAGGTGTTCCTTATCATATTCATCAAAAATAACAACCTTCTCCTTCTTACAATAAATTTTTCTCATCATGGTCTGAAATCCAATCCATACCGATGATTATATCAAATTCAATCATTGGTATGATGATGAAAGCACCAGATAATGAACATTTATATGACCTAATGGGAACTGATTCACTTAACTTTGTAGCTATGATACATCCCTTATGTTTTTTGACTGACAACTCACTTGACAAATAAAATTTTAAATATCTAACTTTCTTAGAAAACCAGGACGATATGAAACAATGCGATGATCCAGAATCAAATAAATCATTTATTAATCATGAGGAAACCATTAAATTAGCTGACACCATGTCTTTTGGAGCTTCTATCTCAGTAGTAGTGATACCATAAGCTTGTCCTTTATCCCTTGTACTTTTCTGAGGAATGTTTCCCTGACGCTTAGGACATTCATTTTCACAATTTCCTATCTCTCTGCAATTGTAGCATTGAACATTGGTAACATCTTTCTTTCCCTTAAAATCACTACCAAGATGGCCTTTTTTCCACATTTGTAGAATACTTATTTTCTTATTTGACAGGTACGAGGGTTCATCCTTTCATAATTATCACATGGTGGAAATTCAACTCTTCCATTTTTACCTATTTTCTTATTTTCATTCCCATAGTGTTTATTATATCTCTTCTTATTTTGTGTTTCTTTAATGTCATAAAACATAGAGAATTCCATTTCTGTCGGGATATCACATGATATAATATCTCTGTACGATGATAAGGAATGCGATACTAATGCTCAACGAACAAATGGGTTTAACCCATAAAATAAATGATCAATATTACCCCTTGGGTTACGTATATAGTCTTCAACATGACTTGTTATTCTTGTAATGTTAGCCGCATATTTTGCAACATTATCACCCACTATTTTCCTCAGACTGAGAAATTGTATTTTTTATCCGCTCGATGGTCATGAAGAAAGTATTTTTCTATGAAAACATCTTTAAACTCCATCTATTATATACTTGATACTTATTCATCATCCTTTGTGTTTTGAATCAATGACCACCATTGATCAACATCTCTAGTGAAGCGATAAAATGCCATGACAAATTTTTCCCTTTCACTACTCCCCAAAGCCTGAAATATTTTCTATAGTGAAATTATCCATTGATCAGTTTCCAATGGATTTATATTCCAATTTATTGTTGGTGGTTGTTTCCTCATGAAGCGGTACTACATTGATCTTCCACATTGCGGATCTGGGTGCTCCACAAAGGAAAGGTTATTATTCATAACCTGAGTGAGTTGTCCCAGTATAGTGAAAATCTAATCACCACCAGTTGCATCTCCATCTACAGTATAATTATTTTTAGTAGGATGAAAATCCATACATGGAGTGCGTACATTGATATGGTTTCCATTCCTTCCACAAGGTTCCATTTCTATAACATGTCATAAACTAGATTAGTTCATGAATCGAAATACATAATTCCAAACATGTAAAACACTATTCATAAATTGAAAAGTTCATTGATATAATCCATAATCATAAAATAAATTTCTTTGCGGATGTATATAATCATAAACCATTCATAATGGTTTGTAAAGAAAATGATAATTTTCCTAAGCATATCTCACGGGAGTTTCGTAACCAAAAGTGCAGCAAGGCTCGTTGTCGTGAACCAGTTCCCATTTGAGTCTAGCTCAAAGCGTTGTTTTTGGGTTTTACCCCAAGGTACATTTGTGCCAGAGCCTCCTCTATCTTCTCTTATCTAGACAGGGATGTATTTCTTGGAAAGCTCACAAAATATCTACAATACCAAAATTTTAGGAAGTTCTTCTATACTAATTCACAAAGTCTATCTTATTGCTATGTGATCTAATCAGAAATTCTCTAAAACTAGTTTCCATTGTTTGTACTAAACTTCATCTGATACCAACTATAACGCCCAAACCCTAGTTATCCAGAGTCGGTGAATTATAACATAACATTGGCAGGATCACCAGGAAATCATGTCTCGAAAGACCGACCAGTTTTGTGTTATTGAAAACAAGGTTCATATATAAGTTCAACTTTAAAAGTTGAAAATAAATACACCAAAAATTTATTCCATTTGAAATATCCAATCCTCCTTTATAATGCATGCAATTCACTCATAACTAAATTCTTCATATCATAGGAAAATGAATCATACAAAATGGGTGATCTCAAATTCTCAGTAAGGGTATGCAATACAGCGGAATATAACATAAATATTAAGCATGATGAATAATTGAAACCTCATTCCTTTACCAATAATTAATATGATTACTTTTATTAAAGGAATATGAGCACAGTAAATAATTCCTTAATAAAAAATAATCATGGGTATTCTACTAGGATAATGACCACAAGAACCATTAGTATTATCTCCATAATGAGGGAATATATAATGATGGACATTCGGAAACATTTTGTCAAGGCCTCAGCCATGACGTCTAGAAATGATTAAGGCCTCATCCAGAAACATATATCAAATTGGGAAAGGCCTCATCGAATTACACGTCTAGTTGTCACGTGAGACATTCTGATGCATTGAGGAGCTATAGTGGGCTCCACCCGTCACTTACTAAGTCCAATACATTCCTCATATGAAGAGTTGAAATTTAACATAAACATTCTTATTAAAACTACAATAAAAATGTCAATAATTTAACCATAAATAATGAATTTTATAAAAATAGCACATCCACAGTCAAACATATCCCAAAACCTTCAACACAATATTGAAGTTTTGTATCATAATTAATCAACTTCAAATAAACATAAAATCCATCAAAGGATGTTGACATAGATGAAATCAAAACCCTTTTTAGAGAAATATATATTTTTATTTTGAAATCATTTAAGAGTCATATAATTATAAAAAAACAATTATTTTGAAAATATTATTATAATCCTATAAGGGAAGTTTTGGTGATGTTATAACATTAGAATATAGTTTCACCCACCGTATAAGTAGAAAAACAATCTAACCGTAATTTTGTCGAAATGGTCAAAAAGTACCTAGTTTGGAAAATGATGGAAAGATTACATTAAAAACACATAATTGTATAAATGACTTAAACCCATTGTCTAGTAAATAGTTAAAATGTTTTGAAATACATTTTTATGAATCATGGATATGGATGATAAAGAGGTCCCAATAGATAATTACGTATAAAAAACCTCGGATAATGAAGAGATTGTAAAATAAGAACTTACCTTCTACTTTTCCTTGGTCGAGGGTAGGATAAACTCGTTTATAATGGTGAAATATTTGTAATTAATTTATAAAACAATCAGATATATTATTATGATATCATATATGATCTTTTAACATTACTTTGTTAATAATATCTTAGTATTATTGTCGTTTTGGGTGTTCACGTACACATTTTATTTTATATGTTTTGTTACAAAAGATGTGTTTGTTATGGATAGGTTGTATATTATACATATTCAAAATGATATAAAGTCATTAAATTTTATTTTTAATCATCAAATGAAAATTAGTCTTGAATGGAAATGATGGGGAATGAATCTTATCCCCTTCGTGAAGATGGTAATCCGTACGTACGCCCGAGTGACAATATCATTCTTTTCATATTTAAATATTATATAATTGGATGTTATATAATATAAAAATACTCAGTATCATGTTATATTTATTATTTACATAAATTAGATATCATTATTATACCCACCCAAATAATATTGTGTTGAATAACAATTACACCACGACGTTGAGACGGTAAGCCGCACATACGCATGTATGGTGACATGTCATTCAAAGGATGGATAGAATAATTAATATTGTTGTAACATATTCATAATAAAATAAAATTATATATAAGATACTGGAGTTATTATTTTGTAATGTTAATAACAATGAAAGCAGAAGTGCAAGAAGAAAAGAACATAAAAGTGGGTGGTAAAATTATTACCTCTTCTTTGGGTTCTTCCTTTATATTTGATAAAAAGGGGTCCTTCAGTTTGCTTTATGAATAAAGTAAGGCATCTTGGATGAAGGGAGGACAGTTGAGAGTGTATTTGGGTAGATTTTGGCCACGATAAAGCATTTGAAGGTATGAATTTGAGAGAAGTGGTAGTGGCCATTTATAAGAGGGGTGAGGGGTACCTTAGGAAAAACATAAAATATTATTTTATAATAAATTCATATTCGGTTTCTAATAGATCATAACTGATTTACATCTAGAATAAGCTGGGGTGGGTCGAAATTCACTCAACCAATAGGTTTTAGACAGGTTCGGTTCACTATATTAACCTTATCTTTTAGATTTAACTCTTAGTTAATTAGTTTGACATTTACCATGACTCTTTCTATTTTTATATTATTTGGTTAATAAACATAAAATAAACTGCCATGAAAACCACAAGTTCATAATTAATGAAATACCTATCATAATATTAGTCCTTTTTCCTAACTTTATATTTTTAGGAATATTATATCAATTAATAATATAATATTAATTTTAAAAACTATTTTATGTCAATTGTGACACTATTTAATAAATGATTTTTGTTAAAGTCCAAAACACTTTATTACTTCTAAATAAATTCATTTAATCCATACTAACATGTCAAAGCGACCAATAAAATTTGTGTATGGCATCAAAAAATTAAAATGTTAGTTATTGAAACATTTATAATAACATTTATCTGATTCTTTCATTAATAATGAAAATACTACAACATTATTGTGTCATAAATAAATATAATTATTATATGTATAAAAATTATAAATAAAATACCATAATGTAGGAAATCTATTTATATTTCTAAAAAATATTTATAGTCAAAACGATAACATATATAACCCAATGTATACAATTGTTTTTCTAATAGATATATGGTTTTGTCAGTTTTGTATTTACTTAAACTTAATTAATATAAGGTGTCATTATCACATACAAGTGCCTCCATGAGGTCCCAAAATCGACTGAAATATGACCATGGTCGGAAATATATCATCCAATAGGGTTAGGACATGTGTTAGGGTAATATAATATTATAATATTATTTTTTACCCGTATTTAAGGGATTTACCATTCAACCATGGTAAATAAAATATTTACCGAAGCAATAATTCAAAATGTATAAAAATAAAAGTTACATGTTTATAAAATTTGGACCTCCTGATTATAAATAAGGAATCCATTTTTCTATGTTCAGAACACATCAATGGCAGAAATTAATTTAAAATTAATTCTCATTGTCAAAACAAAAAGTGGGTTTTTAAAAAGAATAACTATCAAAAGATTGACACTAGTATATGTCTAGTTTAAATGTAAAATTATGTCCAATGACCAAAATTGTATTAAATAATAAAAATATAATATAATTATACATTAAATCCACTCAATAGTATAATTTATTTCTATAATTTATTTTGATTAAAAAATGCGTTTTTTATTAAAATTTAGTATTTTTCACAATTCATCAAAAATTTGAATTTCTCAGAAATATTCCAAAAAATCATCCTAAGCTAATTTTAATATTAATAATCAAAAAATAAAGTCCAATTTGAATAATAAAATTTAAAAAAATTCATGAAGTTGGTATTACTATTCATATCGGCTACTTTGATTGGTTGTGGTGTGTGTTAGAACCTCGAAGTTGTGTACCACACACACTACTGTATTATTCAAAGAGAAGTGCACCGAGGAATCTTCGGTTTTTATATGCCAACATCCCCAGTAGTAGAGAGTGCATGCCGCATGAGTGCGCTGCATGACATCCAGCGCCAGAGGCCACCTAGGTTTAGGGGAGAGACGGACCTGCAGGCGGCTGAGGATTGGATGGAGGTTCTCGTTACAGTCTTCAGACTGATAGGGACATCAGCTGACTTCATGGTGATCCTTGTTTCCAAACACTATTAGGATGCAGTAGGCAGATGGTGGAGCCTGATGCTCCAGATTCATTATGAGGAAACACTACTATGGAAAGACTTTGAGAGCTTGTTCCGGGCAGAGTTTGTACCAGCCACCCTTCGAGCGGTCTGGATACAGGAGATACTTCATCTGTAGCAGGGCATCATTTGTGTAGCTCAGTACTCAGTGAGGTTCACCTACCTCTCATGTTACTCCACTAATATGGTACGGGGCATGTTCATTCGGGCCCGGACCTTCGATTAGGGACTCGGGTGAGAGATGATGGCTTCAGTTATCTCTCATAGCATCCCGATGTAGGCGGGAGTGTTGGAGCGAGCCCTCCTAGTAAAGTGTTTCCTTACCGAGTTGTCTCCAGCAGTGAGACCCACCACTAGTCAACTTGCAGTGGAGTCTTTTACAGCTGGAAATAAACTGAAGATGCACAGGTCTAAGAGGACCATACCTACAGGTGGTCAACCGCATAACTCAGCATATATTGTGTGGGGCACCCAGAGTGGAGATAGAGCCAGTCATGCCAGGAGCAGACTGGGTTACTCCAGCGGTGGGATTAGTCACATGGCTCATGATTTTCTGATCCGCCACACTGATGATCATCATACAGTTGAGGGACCTCCCATGCAGATCCATAGGTATGATCGAGGCAGTCTGTAGGGCGTAAGAGGGTGTGGAAATGGATCTGGCCGTACAGCTAGAATTGGACGACGTTATGAGGTGCTACCTTCACAACCACCAGGAGGTCCACCCCGACCACAGGGAGCAGGTGGACAGGGCCTAGAACTGATTCAGGCAGCTGAGGCCTATGATCACAGCACTCCAAATATTATTTGAGGTATGATATGTGTCTAGTTCACCATAGTTGCAGTTCTCATACACAAAGGTGCTAGTCACTATTTAATTTCCACTTCCCATGTTCGGAGCTTGGATATTCCAAAAGATCTGTTAGTTCAATCCTTAAGGCTAGAGACTCTTACGGGAGCTGATTCGACTATATTTCATTGGTTCTGGCAGTGCGAGCTTACTCTAAGTGGTGAGAGCTTCAGCTGGGATCTCCTAGTTGAGGCATCAAGGCCTTATGACATCATCTTGGTTATGGACTGGTTATCTATAGTCCATGCTCAGGTCAACTATATTAGGGGAAAAGTGTGGTGTGTCTGCACGGATGGGACTAGGTTCACCATCACCGGCAAAAAGGGAACCTTTTCAGCATAGAACCGACTTACTCTGAGGATGGTGTAGCTGATCACTCACCAGTTGGCTTGCTTAACCCTCGGAGCATTAGATGTGGAGAGTCCGACTAATCCTCTAGTGGTGGACCAGTACACATAATTTTTCACTGAAGTTGTCCCAGGACTACCTCTGAGCAGAGTGGTGGACATCTACATTGACATGTACCTCGGGACGACACATATATCTACACCATCATTTGGGATGGTTCCCTCTGAGCTTCGTGAGCTACGGGTACACTTCGAGGACTTGTAGGGGATGGGATTCTTCCTGCCCAGTGTTTCTCCCTGGGCAGCCACTTTTATGTTTTCCATGAAGGCATACCGGAGCATGAGGCTCTGTGTTGACTACCGTCGCCTAAACCAGGTTACTGTGAAGAACATTTACCCACTTTCGTGGATTGAAAACCTCTTTGATCAGCTCAAGGGAGCATGATGGTTCTCAAATATAGACCCCAGATCAGGCTATCAGCAGCTCAGAGTTCGAGATTAGTATGTGCAGAAGACGGCCTTCAGGTGTCGGTACAACCATTATGAGTTCCTGGTTATTCCCTCCGGCGTAACCAATGCTACATAAGTATTCATGAGTCTCATGAACATGATCGCCAATCCTTACCTAGATCACTTTGTCGTAGTCTTCATCGACGACATTCATATTTACTCAACTACTGAGGAGGAGCATGCCTACCATTTTCAGGTTGTACTGGATACACTCCGAGAGAACCAGATTTATGGTAAGCACTTGAAGTGTTTTTTTATATGAGAGATTCACTTCTTGGGACACGTCTTCTTGGAGGATGGAGTTGTAGTGGATCCAAAAACGATAGAGGTGGTACATGCATGAGAGCCACACAGGAGTGTGATGGAGGTTCACAGTTTCTTGGGCTTGGCTGGGTACTACTTGAGATTTGTTCTAAATTTCTCTAGAGTTGCAGCACCGCTATCAACCTTGAAGAAGAAGGGGAAATCCTTCGTATGGTTGGAGAGATTCCAGGAGAGATTTCCAGAGCTGAGGCAGAGGCTCACTAGAGCTCCCATCTTGAGGATTCCAGAGGAAGGGGTAGGGTATGTAGTCTACTGTGACGCATCAAATACCAGACTCGAGTGTGTCTTGACACAGGAGCGAGCTGTGATCGCGTATGGTTCTTGGTAGTTGAGACATCACAAGAAGAAATATGCTACCGATTACCTAGAGTTAGAAGCGGTGGTATTCAACTTGAAGATGTGGAAGCACTATCTGATGGGTGAGCATTTTATCCTGAACTCTGATCACAAGAGTCTTAGAAATATCTTCTCTCAGAAGGACCTGAACCTTAGACAGAAACGATGTATTGAGATCCTCCAGGATTATGACTTTGAGATAGTCTATAATCTTGGGAATGATAACGTCATTACGGATGCACTCAGGATGAGGGCATGTATATGGATGCTAGGAGAGGAAATAGAGAATCCATAGATTTACAGATATCCTTTGTGGATAGGGATGCGGCAGCCTATCTACAGTCTCTTACAGTCACAACCCCACTTCATGAGCATGTTAGGGAGCCGCATCAAGGGGAAGCTGACTGCAAGACATCATGTGCTCAGATATCCACAGGGCAATCACCTTATGGATTTTCTAATGGTGGGGATAACGTCATCCTCTTAAGAGGACGTACCATGGTACTATTTTCACATCACGAGGATGTTTTTATGATGTTTCATACTTCCCCTCTAACAGTACATCCAGGAGAGGCGAGCATGTACCAGGACCCTCGACAACAGCATTGGTGGCCAGGTATGAAGAAGGCAGTAGCAGATTTTGTCTCACGGTTCCTCACTTGTCAGCAAGTGAAAGGAGAGCCCCAGGTACCAGCAAGCTTGGTACCACCCTTAAATGTCCCCGAGTGGAATTGGGATGAGATATTCATGGACTTTGTGATGGGTATTCCATGTACATCTAGGGGTAATGATTCAATATTGTTGATCATTGAACGACTCACTATGTCAGCCCACTTCCAACATATCAGATAGCAGGGCTCAGTTGAGAGCTTGGGATGCCTCTATGTCTAGGAGATAGTGTGTTTTCATGGAGTTCCTTCTTCTATTGTCTCCGACTGTGACACACGCATTACTTCTTAGCTATGGAAGGGGTTGTAGGAAGCTTTCGAGACACAGCTTCGCTTGACCATATCCTTCAATCATCAAACTGATGGTCAGACCGAGAGAACCATCCAAACCCTCAAAGAAATGCTTCATGATGGTTTCCTTGACATCAGTCGCAGCTAGGAGGACCACTCGCCTTTGGTAGAGTTCACCTACACCAACAACTATCACTCCACCATAGGGATAACACCTTTTGAGGGCTTGTATGGCCGGCCATGCATATCACCACTATGCAAGAAAGACCCAGGGGAGTCAACACTAGTGGGAATAGATATGGTACAAGCGACCACAGAGATGGTGCAAATCATCTAGGAGCGGATGAAGACAGCACAGAGCAGGCAGAAGTCATATGCTGACATGAGACAAAGACCACTGGAGTTCGAGGATGGTGACCACATTTTCCTATGGGTCTCACCTCGACAAGGCCTAAAGAGATTGGCCAAGGAGGAAAATTATCTACATGGTTCAAAGGATTTTTCTGGTCCACAGCAGGGTAGGCGAGGTGGTTTATCGCTTGGCTCTTCCCCCACAGTTACATCAAGTTCAAGAAATATTCCATGTATCTCACCTAAGGAGATAAATGCACGGCCCATCCCACATCATCGAAAATGGGGAGTTGTACATCGATGACTAGGTGACTTTAATTGAGGTTATAGTGGATATTGAGGATCGGTAGGAGCGGGTGGAACGTGGATGGTCGATACCTCTGGTTCGCATACACTGGCAGCACGTGAATCTCCAAGAGATAAGATGGGAGCGGGAGGCTCAGATTCATGCTCAGTACCCTCACTTCTTCCTTTAGTTCAAGTTGAGAATATGGGGATGTAAATCCCTAAGGTGGGGATAATGTAAAGACCCGAAATTCCTATGGAATTTTTTATAAAATACATGGAAATTTTACGAGTCTGCAGTTTCTAAAGATGCTTTATTCTGAGGCTCAGTGATACCGAAATCAATATTAGATGTCTCTCTTGGGTACGTTCAGTAAACATATGAGTGGGATTTTATAACTCTTGATCTAGTGCTCGAAATCAAATTCAGAGGGAACCATTGGACTCGCAGCGTCGACGATTGCTTTGTGAGACCTTCACCGTAGATGCGTTCTAACAAGAATAAAAGTTTTTTTTGGGGGAGGGGGTTTAATTAAATTGAATAAAGTTAAAGATAAAACATTATTTTATGTTGGTGGTTAAAACCTCCAAGGGGAGGTTGGAGGTGGGGGCCACCACACCATAAGCTCCCTTGAGAGGATTATTAGGTGTGGCCCACCAGACCTCACTAAAACCCCTTTAAACCCATCGAACCCCCAATTAATTTTGGTAAATCTCTTCATAATGTGGTGGAGCCTCTCCACCTTCACCTAACTTTTAATTTCTAACTCTCCACCCATTAATTAAGTGAATGGTTTCTTTTAATTTAAATCTGTTTGAATTCCTTTTCGAAAAATTAAATAATGGGTTTGCATAACCCATTATTTTGGTTGGAAATTTATTTGGGTGGAATCTTGAGAGAGGACATCTTCCTCTCAACGAAGAATGTGAAAAACGCTACTTCCACTGAAAAGCGACGTCGTCTTCTTCCATTTTCAACAGAGGAAAGGAATGGGAAGATATGCCCCTGAGGAATGCCGAAGTCATATTTGACTTTGTCACCTTCGAACATCCATCCACCAATGATGAGTACCTCTTTTCCTCATCCGACATTGATGGAACGACGCTTCCTTCCTGCGACTCCATCAAACGACACTGAAAAGAAATATAGGGGTTTGATTTTCCTTGTTTTCGTTCCATGTCGTTAAATATTTTTGGTTCATGTTATTCTGAATGTTATCAACATAACATGGGGAGTTCGGACTGCACCTACATGTCTGACCCACCCCCTTTTGATCTTGTTTGTTGTTGACTACAGAAGAAGATAACGGCAGCCACTTTCGGGCCGACCGTGAGGAATCCAGCAGCGCAAGACCGCTGGGTCACCGGAAAGGTGCGGAACCACCGTGCCACATGGAGGAAAGGAGAGTCGCTTCCGGGTCAGGCCATGATGGAGGCGTCCGACACCATTGCACCATGCAGAGGGTAGTAGGAGAAGGCGATAAAGGCGGGCCGCAGCGGAGGGGCATGGCGCCGTTGTGCGTTGCTGGTGGTGCAAAACCGTGGCTAGGGCGGGTCGCGGTGGGAGAGAAGGGGTGCGATGCCGTTACGACATGCCGGAGAATACATGCGGCCTAAGGTCACGGTGGATTGGGGAGGGCGGTCAGATGAGCCGGTCGCTGGTGCCCGCAAGGCGGGTCCCTTGGTGTCCCGTGTTTACAAGAGCCAGCGTCGTGCACTGGCCGTTTCGGGAGCTCGAGTGTGTAACACCCCCCTTTACGCGGCCAGCTGGCCACCCAGGACAGCCAGCCGGGCCTGGCCCCACGACCAGCCAGGCGAGACATGGCCAGTGGAGCCAGGCCCCACAGCCAGGCGGGCCAGGCCACATGGCCCACCTGGTGCGGCACATCCAGCCGGGCTGGGACACACAGCCCGCCCAGCCGCGCCGTCTGGCCACCCGGGCCAAGCCCCATTGCCTGTAGGGTCTGGCCTTCGGGCAGGGTCGCGCCTTCGTGCCTGGCCGCACCTTCGGGTTAGGCCATGCCTTCGGGCCGGGATGCGGCTTCAGTCCAGGCTATCCCTTCATAGTGGGTCAGACTCAAGGACCGGGTCAAACCCCAGTTCAAACCCAGGTCAGTTCGGGTCAGTCCGACTGGTTCGGACCAGACCCGGACCCGTCTGACCCGTATACACCTATTCACCCATAACACGGGCAACATGCATCAGTTTGATGAACCAGTATCAGCGCCGATGTTTTTGAAATGAATCCATCCTTTTGAGAATACACCACAAGAGTTTGTGGTACAGTTGAGATACGGTCAGGTTGGTTTCTACACGAAACCAACCGGGCCCCCAGGACTAAAAGGCTAATAACTCACAGACGGAGAGACCGATTGACGCACCATCTATTGTGAGGGCCCCCCTATGATGTGGAGGTCCATTGATATACTTCTATGTGAGACTTCATGACACGTTGAGTATAGAATAGTAGCTTGTGGAGAAGATCCTTTCAGTGACAAGGAGGTAGAGTGCAGAGACCTAGTAGTTGTAGACATGACGACTTCTTCAGTTATTCGACTCGGTGAGACATGACTAGCCCAGTAGGGATTGCCTGGTATTTGGCGGCAGACCCATGGCGGAAAGACCGACTAGTAGTTGGTAGCAGACCAGCGGGATATGGCAGGAGGAGTACCCTTGTATCCTATTAGGGGGAGTGACTGATATTTGGCGGAAGACCCATACCAGATGGAGCGCCCGATATTTGGAAGTAGAATCGCGGTACTCGACAGGTGGAGTACCTCAGCAGTCCAAAGATAGTGTGAAGCATCTCAATGTCGAAACAGACCCACTATTCCCAACAGAGGAGGAGTTCACCAGTAGCCATGGTTTCGATAATGAAAATCCTGGTTTGAGCCGAGTCAATGACCTTTATGTTTTCCTCATGACTGAGATGGGTTACTTGATAACATAGGTATATGTATGGGCATATACCTAAGTAATGGATATCTTTTGAAATCATACATTGTGGATTATACTTTTTGGATTTTGTGTGACCTTGAGGCTCTTGAGGTCCCTACTGAGTATCATTATACTCACCCCTGTACAGGATATACCTGCAACTCGTTGTGTTGGATGCATATGACGGACAACACTGACGGAGGCCGAGAGCGCCAATATTGGACTGTACGCTGATGAGGACCTTACGACGTATTGGTACATGGTGGATTCTGACAGACGTGGAGAGCTGTAGAGGCCATCTGTACCTACCCTTTAGGTAGGGACCCTGTAGGATGATCTAGGAGTTTCTTTCACCTTTCAGTTGTTGGTCCCTTTTCAGTTGTGCTTGCATTAAGTTGTGTTTTGTACTTTACAGTTGGGCTTGTATTCTACCCCCCTTTACTTTTAGTACACTTGATATACAGATTTTACTAAGTTTTTTCTTCTTCTTGTACTATGGATGTGTGATTTTACGTTTTATAAAGGAATGCCTTCCCATTTTTAGGGATTTACGCCTTTGGTGCTAGTCGCCAGCCCCTGGCCTATGGAAGGTGGGCTTAGGGTAGTTATGAAACAGGACTCAGGGGATGGGTCATGACATACAATACTTATTACCTTCCAATGATTGTATCAATGATTCACATTACTTTGTGACATGATAGTCTATTGTATGCATGAATGACATTACTGTATTCCCATAGAATGAACTGTAATAATTAACATGTTATATCATGATTTAAAAAAATGAAAAAAATATCATATATATATATATAATAAATAAATCATTATATCTAACCATTAGATTTCATAATGGAAAAAATGAAATGTGTTGGATTGTGACGTCGTAGTCTGCAGTACAAAGTGACACTCATTTCCTAACATTTTAATGGATGATAAAATGTTTGTAGATTATAAAAACATGGAAAAAAACCTATGTATATGTAATATAATATAGGAATTATATCATCATGTTTTTATAAAAATATAAATTGGTGTATGAATAAGTTAAATAATAGAAATTAATTTGGAAGTTACCTCTACTTCAGATAGCTTCTTTTGGTTTTCAACGAAAGGATTCTTCTGATGTATCTTTTAACATTATAAGGATTATTGAATTATTGGAATTAATTATGGAATTTTTTTTGGTAGTTATTATATAATTTTTTTTAAATGAGTGGAGAAGATATGATAGTGGTTGCCTTTTATAAGTGAGTTAAGGGAACACTTGTAGTTTTTGATAAGAAATAGTTGTAAACATGTTTGTTGCTTGAACCATGGATAAAACATGGTCTATTTGTGAACATAAATGATGTTTGGTATACACACTTCAATAAAAATGTTTTCAAAAATATCTTGGGTCATTTTTAATCTTTTTTTTATTTTAACCACCCAATTAACATATTTTAAATTTAACTATGGTATTAATTTATCCTATTTTAACAAATAATAATGTTTAAAAATAAAGAGGAATATATTCCATAACATAATTTTCTTCCAAATTTATAAAACATTTTTGGAAATTTCAATAATTGATGGTAAATGTTTTAAGGTAATGTTAATCCCATATTCTATTCGATAACACGTCTTCTCAAAGAGAAAATGATCAAAAGTTAAAACAACTATAGAAATTTTCAATCTGAAAATGATTCATATGAAATAAATAGTATTAATATATTTATATAAAAATATTTATTTGATGTAGTTTTTCTTTTTTAGAACATATTGAAATATTTTTTTTGGTTACAAAAATCATTTGAAGAAATGATAATTCTTAATAAGAAAGTGTATTTTTTTTATTTTCCTCAACCAACATATCATTTAAAGAAAAATAATAAATATTCACCATTATATAATACAGATATGATGATCTAAAAAATTAATTTTACATTATCTAATTAATTTTTCAAAAATATTGAGAACTTAATTTTAAATATACATATGAAATGTGGTGGAAAAAAAAACTTTTTAAAAAATAATATTTTTTATGCATAAATTTTCATTTGTTTTGTCTATAAAACAAAAAATCAAATTGCAATATATTTTACTAAATATATAATATATAAATAAAATTAAAATTAATCACCAAAAAATATTTATGGAAAACATGTTTGTCTAGATAAAAAAATTTGAAAGGAATCTCCATTATTTACAATATATTTTTATTTTCATTTCTTATAAATTGTTCATCAAGGAAATAATTTTATATAATTTTTTAAACTATATATTTTAATATTTTATTTATCCATTCTTATAATCATAATTTTAACTAATTTGTCATAATTATCATTTTAAATAATTATTTTATAATAGTTAATCCTATTTCGGTTAAACTTAGAGTTGTGTGTAGCATAAGAGAAAATCCACCTTGCATGTAGAATAAAATAAACTTCTTTTAATGTAACACATTTTTAACACAGTTTAGTGTTTTATTCAAAATTTTTAGAAGGTTAAATTTATTATAAAAATAATAATTAATAAAATAACTTGGTGTTACATTCTACCCCACATAAAATGAATTTTCCCGCAAATTTCATCAATGTTATACCAAAAAAATTGAGGATAATTATGCCTCATTACATCCTCAGGTTCCAATATAGACAACTAAAGATGTAGGTTTCATAGTAATTCATTAACATATTGTGTGGTCCTATATCATATCTCATGATCTGTATGATATAGATTTTCAACCAATTGTTCATTCATAGAAAGCTCATCCTCATGGTGCATGACCTCAATGTGTTATACATGTGATGGATAGGGAATGTAATTTTTTAGGGGAGGTACGTGTAATAAATCATGATCTTGATATAGGTTCAAAATAAACCACTTATAATATACAAATTTCACAATACAATCAAGTATTTAAAAGTGTGTGATATAGTTGGGTCTTCGTTTTTGCTTCATTATTCCATGAAGAAATTCATAGAATTAGTTTCTCAGTAACATAAAATTATAGATCACGTTGAATAATATTTTCATAGCATTTATATGAACTTTTATTTTTTATTTACATGTTTTTAATGGCTCTACCCTTATCTTACTTCACATTAGCAGTATGAGGTCGAAGTAGCTTTCTTTCTCCAACATCATTCTAGAAATTTGGATTTGTACACTTTTTTCAGAATAAGGAATCATAAGGAACCTTCTAAATTATCACGCGAAAAATATGATTAGAATAAAACTCAACCTTAAGTGGTTTTTTAGCGTAACCCTCATTCTTATAAATATTAACAGGTTTTTCATATCATATAGGATATAAATTGTTTGCTTTGACTAACCATCAATCTACGAATGATACAAAATGATGAAAATGATCATTGTGTCATGATCTCACAAAATATTATTCCCAATAATATAGGTAATATTGGTATATAGATCATATAAAATTTAATTAGGTTACTCATGAACCCTTCAATATTACATAATGTATATTATTATTTGTTCTCTGAGAGAGTTATATTCTTCGATAGACATGAAGTGTGCATACTGGTAATGTGGTCAATTAAATCCTTCATTTTTTCAAAATAAAACATAACATAAACCCTCAATGATGACAAGTTCCTTTATTCACATTCCCATAATGTGTATTGGTATTTATAATAAAATAACATTTCAAAAAACCAAACATAAAACCATAGTGTTGTACTACCATAAGTTTCTATTAAAATATATTTAATTCTGATAAAATCCTAACACATGATACAATAAAAGGGGTGTTAGTGACCATTAAATTATGATCAACCATAAAATCATAATCCCAAGACAATATCTGAATATTTTATCTCAATATTTCCAATATAAATAATCTCATCCAAAATATATTACACCCTTTTTCCATAAATAAAATATTGTATTATTCAAATTATTTTACATTAGAATATTTTGATCAACCCATTAATAATAAAAATTTAAAATTGATTTTATTATTTCATAATGCATATATTTAGAGATAATTAATGCTCAAAATCACTTGAAATTTTACTAATCGATGAATAATAATATTTTCATAGGGTTCATTCATATAAAATCAAACATGGAATTCTATAATTGGAAGTGGAGTATAAGTGTGCTACAAAAAATCATGAATCACATCATCCATCATTATTGCACAATATTTCAATTTTCCATTGAATTCCTATATTGTTGGATCCTATCATCCTCATTACCCCTTTGGTTGGGGAATTGGGTCTCATAATGAAAAAATCCTTAGATTTTAAAATTATTTTTTTCGAGTGTATTATATTAAATAATCACTCTATTTTCATCAACATATAAATTCATACCATCACATCATAGTTCATTTTCTCAAAAAAATTAAATTGCAAACATAAATAATTATTTAGTTACTATATGTAATGTTGGCCCATGTTTCTCCCCACACATTTTTCATAATGGGAATATCATTTTATAATATTCATGGTTTTTATATTTTCTTTTTGATTCCATTAATATCATCTTATGAAAATAATAATACTAAAGCATAACTTCTTCCTTTATTTATTCCATGATAAAACATCGAACAATCTATTATTATCTAGTAATGTCTCTTAAAGAAAATTCATTTATATTACTTTATTTAATGCAACTAAAATATTGATCATCTACATATTTAGGACGAACTATAATTTTTTATGTTCACCTCATAAAATTTGTAAACTTTTCCTCATAGGTACCAATAGAATCATAATAATTTTCATTATATGGCTTAACTCCTTTTCAATATTCATTAAACGAATATAGGGAATATCCTAATTGATAAATATTTTCTCAAACTCATCCCAAAAAACATATTCAATTTCTATCAACCGAATCATATTATTGGAAAATTCCACCAATGGTCTTCATCACCATATAATGGTTTGAAAAAATAATAATTTCTCATTATATGAAAATTGTATGTATGTAAACATATTTTTCATCGTGATGATATATTTCTCAGTTACTGGATGTTTAAAAGTCTGAAAAAATATAGTGTTCATTCCCTTCATAAGTACTAAATTTAATATTGATATCTCAATTTTTTTTTTCGATGTCTAGTTTAATTCATAGGAAGAAATTTTTTTGTTATAATAGGAATGAAATATTTCATTACAACTCCCATAACCTTGGGTTTCTCAACATTAAAATAATGATATATTATATCACATTCAACATTAACATGATTTATTTGGGTTTTATGCATTGACTAAAACCAAAACCATTGTATTAGAAATAATAATATTTGTGGGGAACTACATAATCCTGAAAAAATAATTTTATGACATGTAAATGAAAAAACCATAATAATAATAATAAACACCATATGGTCATCCTATGTAATTAATAGACCTTATATATTTAATTTTCTTTTCATGGATCATAAATACTTTTTGAATATCCAAATAATATCCCATAGTAGTGTCAGTCTAGGTCTTTGGTAAGGACAATTTTCATGTAGAAGGTGATGATCAATACCATATCACTGTGAAATTTTGTGAGTTATTACCATAAGTAACATCTGTGATAGAGCCACATTCATTTATGTTACCAAGACATATATGTAATTTCATAAATACCACTTCATTTATAAGTTACTATAATTTCAATACATTTTTCTATAGCTTTTCTTTTCCATTGATTTATCCTTATTCATATGCCTTGAAATTTCTTTAGAAATTTTCCTTAAGAACCAATAAATAGTTCTTATACTACTTTCTAATGGTGAACAAAAAATTTCTTATAATGACAACTATAGTGACCTAGGATTTTCATATATAGGGGATAATTTTTTTCCATGAATATTAAATACTTTAATAAACACTGGTGAGGAATTTATTAATTTAGATACTTTCGAGACTAGGTACATGATATTCTAATTTAGTGAAATTTCTTCAACATCCACCGTAATGATAGTGTGATTTAGTAATATTCACAAAAAATCCCTACATTAAATATTTATTCATAAACTATGGAACGAAAGCATAATAAAGGGTGAAATAATATGACATGTAACGTTTTAAATGGGAGATAAATAAGAATAACATGATCATAAATGTGAATTCTTATGACTGACCACCACATAACCCGTTTCCCATGCTCTGTTGGACTCATTTCCCCGAGTGCATCTCTAAATATGCCAGGGGCTACCGAAAAGTAGTGGGAGAGTGATGGTAAATCGGTGGGGATACTATACCCCCATGTTAGAGTACACGATGAATGCTACCACAAAATAATATAGTGGTAACAGAATAAAATGGAAAAAAATACAAATAATAGTGGATGTATATATAGATACACTAAAAGTATGAACAACAAAATAAAATTGAAAATTCCTTATAGGCTATTTCAGATACAACCATCCATGCCTAAAAATATAGTACAAAATGAAACAAGTTAGATAACATCGAAACTAAACAAAAAAATCACAAAAGATACCAAAATACAAAATCTTCTCCATAGCATCTCGAACCAAATCCTGAAGAGTTGTTCTTTCATCTATACATACTCGCAGGTCAATAGTCTTCTTGGATACCAATGTCAGCTTCATTAGGGTGTGATATAACTTCTTAGTAGGCCACCACCAATGGTGTCTATATGTAATTTTACACAATACTGGTATGTAAATTGTCTGTAAGTAATAGATAGAAAGTAAGAAACTCGGAATAAATAAATATTATCCTGCATAGGTTCCCAAAGGACTCTTGGGGGTTCAACCTGAGTCAGCTCATGGAAGGTAAGATTGATCAATTACAAATATGAATATATATATTTTATCACTAGATTGAGGTAAGGATTCCTATCATCCATTCATAAAGACAAACATATATATATACATATATTTTGGATTTCAATGGCATGAGGTAATCATTCCTCTCATCCTAACATGTATATCTTAGTAGGCATGGGGTAATAATACCTCCCACCCTTGTAATAACAATTGCTGGAAAAAGGTAAGCATTCCTCAGATTCATACATATATATAGAACTTCTCACTAGAGTTGGATAAGCATACCTCCAACCCACACACATCATAATATATCAAGGGGTATGAATGCCTCTCTTCCATACATTTTATAATCTCAAAATCATATCAACGGAATATAAATTCATATCATATAATATAGGGGGGAACCCATACTACATCATTTAAATTAAAATAATTAATTAAGATAATAGGATAAGGGCATGGGTTAAACGATCCAATACTAGTAAATTCATTTGGTTAATTTCATGTGAAACAATTCATTACATGTGAACTTGTTAATCAAGACATCTCATTCACTTTTCCTAACATTGGATACCAAATATTAATAAAGAAATCAATCACATAGGTAATATCAATTATTCACAAGGACAATTTGGTAGTTAAAGACTACGATTTCAAAAAACACATGCATTGTAATGGTTTCATCAAAATACACATGAGGAATGGATAAATTAAATATAAACTCAATCAGGGTGATAAAAACCATAAATTTTCAGTTATGGGATAATTGGCCTAAAATGGCCAATCGGAATGAACACCACTTGGGTGTCAATATAATGAATGGGTGATATCAAAAACCCTAATCAAGAATCAATCAACCTTTTTCATCACACAAGGGACAATTATACAAGATGGAATCAGCACAAAAAAAGATATCAGCAATGGTCGGTGCACGACACAACATGACTAAATATAAAACAACCAAAACCCAAACGGAAAACAATGTGGCCACCTACCTTAGGGTCAATGATGATTCCAAAATTTATATTAGCCAATTATTAGAATGATATTTAAATATATATGTTTTTTAGTCCAATTCCCTGAAAATATGGTATATGTGCATAAATCCAAATAGAAAAATAGAGGGAAATAAGAATAGAGAAAAGATAATATTGACTAGGGAGCCTTACTAGCAATATTCTAAAACACTGGATTGATCAAAAAATGTACACTGAATGGAGGAGATATAAGAAATCTATTATTGGAGGGGGTTTTGTGCTCAAATGGGAAGAAGTATATTGTTCTGTTTATATAATGGTATTGAAAAATAGTATGGATGGTTTTAAAATGTTTGAGGGGAAAATAGTAAATTTTACCACAAAATAGGGCTCTCTCAGTTTATGTGTATAGCTCACCAAAACATGTGAAAATCATGAATGATGGTTTTTCCACCTTCTGCAATATTCCACATGGTTTAAAAAACCATTTTCAAACTGTTGATAAAGACCCCTCCACCTTCTGTAGTTTGTTTCATGGCCATACACCTGGTCTACACGGTTGTAGAAAAACTGTACAGACCAACTTGTAACCCTCTATTCTAGACCATCAAGATCTGACCATCCATAGACACTCATTGAGCCTTATCTTATATTTTAAACACCATTAACTTGTTCAAAGGAATTATTCTAATAGAAAACCCTAATATTTTTACATTGGTCTAAAGTTTGGTCTTTACAACCTCCCCTACTTATGTTAACTCATCACCGAGTTGACCTTATAAGTGTAAAGAGGTACTATCAGAAATGAATTTTTTACAATGATGATGATCATTAGCTTCCAACTCCATGGTGTCATCGTGTACTTGTTTGTTCCACTGTAGTACCTATAAAAGAGTATCAACCCTTCCTGGTACTATCTTCATTATTCGATCTATAATATGCATTGGATTCTCCATGAAGAATGAATCTATATCATTCTCAACATCATTAAACTGAAATACAAATGATGGGTCATGAAAATATCACGGAAGATGAGATACATGGAATACATCATGCATAGATTGGTATCTATGAGGAAGTTCTAATTGGTATTACACTAGTCATATCTGAATCACTATAGAAAAGGGCTCAATGAATATTGCTGATATATTAAACAACATTTGAATACATCTATTTTTCAACATGGGTGAGACATTCTTGAAAACTCGGTCACTAACCATGAACATAAGTGGTCACTAATATTTGTTGGAATAAGAGTATAATAAATACCATGTATTGAACATATGCTTCCTTATAATCTGGACCAGTTCTAATGTCTTTTGGACAACACAAGCCCCAAGAACAGCTACATCTCCTACCTCTAGCAGACATTGAGGTGAGAGAGAAGGATATTCATGCACAGCTTAATAGGGATCTATCTCAATGGTACACTGGAATAAGTTATTATCTGAAAACTCTATAATAGAAATGTCTTTCTCCCAGGAACCCACAATGTTGAGAACTCATTCCCAAATCATATCCTCTAACACCAAAACATTACGCTCCATATGTCCATCATTCAATGATAGATATGTCATGCTCAAATGTTCCTATGTACCTAAGGCCTTTTGTAACCCCATCCATAACAGTGACATGAAATGAAAATTTTAATAAGGATCAATACATCATGGAGCACCTAAAAGAAATACCACCACCATGATGTAAAGAATTTTGATATTGTCTATCAAGAAGGTCAATCACACTGGTTAGAAGTGTGTGAGCTTTGATCAAAATTCATTAATATCCCACACTGAATCATTTCCATTAGGCAATCTTTGTAAACCAGTCACGAAATCCATTGGAACATCATCTCATTTACACTCATTAATGGACCACACATGAAGAATCCCTAATAGAATTTAATGTTCCACCTACACATACATAAATTTGGAACCTCAAGTGATGAAACTGGAGATCTCAAATTTCATGTCAGGCCACCAATATTGGTGTCCTATATCTTTGTACATTTTCGTGACATTTCGGTGAACTTCACATGAAGAGGGATAGAAATACCTCATCAAATCATATCAAATGTCTTTTGGGACCCATACACATCCATGTAAAAAATAATATCATCTTCATCAAACAACAATGTTGAAAATGTGTCTCTATTGGAATCACTTTCTTATAGTACAAGGCCTACAATACGTGATACCTATCATGACCTTACACATTATAAAAGAGTAGATGTCACTATTTAAGAAGACAAAATATTCTGACCGTGGTCCTTTTGAACATGAACATGAATCTCCTAGAATAAGTCCATATGACTACATTCATCATTGGATTCTTGATCCACATTCAACTGAGTCCTCCTACTCCGAACATCGGTTATGGAATTCCTAATACCTAGAGTGTAGAAATGTTCAAAATAAAAATATTGCAGGTAATCAAACAACATATTCTATATTAGATTGAGATCTCGTTTTCTGAAGATGTATTTGACGATTTTTTGATACATGAACACCACAAAATTCTCTCCCAAGAAGAAGTGTCTCCAACAATGTAAAGCATGTACAACCACTATGAGCATGAGGACATGTGTTGGGTAACTCCACTCATGAGGCCTCAAATGAAAAGAACCATATGAAATGACTCACTCATATTACATTAGAAAAGATCCATTTATGAGATATATTTATTTATAGTAGATTTTTTATGCCCTTCCAATCATTGGAAGAATCAGTATTAGCACTGATGGAAGTCTT
This sequence comes from Viscum album, assembly GCA_963277665.1. Taxonomy (NCBI): domain Eukaryota; kingdom Viridiplantae; phylum Streptophyta; class Magnoliopsida; order Santalales; family Viscaceae; genus Viscum; species Viscum album. Next base: position 493,064,577 of record OY728122.1, read on the forward strand.
CCCTTTAATTCCGAGAAGGCTGCTTCATAAGATTCTATCCATTCCAATTTTGACACCTTTTTTTCAATCCATTATGTGTAACTCGAAGGCATGATAAATACTGAATAAAGTGTCTATAAAATCAAAAATCTCCATGAACCATTGAATATGAATGAAATTATTGGCTTTCTCCCAAGTAACTATGGAACTAACTTTTTATGGGTCAATAATAACACCTGAATATGACATGATATGACACTGAAGGTAGAAATACCTGATTTATAATTGGTATTTAATAAACATATCAAAGATCTGATTCTCTCTCAGTATATTCAAAAGGATCTCAAGATGGGTTTCATGGTACTTTATGGATCCATAATACACTATGATATCGTCATCAAATACTACCAAAAAAGAATCCATAAATGAGTGGAATACCTGGATCATGATATTCATCTGATAACAGGTGTGATCATGAGTCTAAATGTAATAACGAGGTACTTGTATAGACCATACCTTCTCCTAAAAGTTGCGATATGTATGTCTGAACTGATTACATACACCCTATGATAGCCTGATCATAAATATATTTTTTTAAAAACCTTCGATCTCAGGATCTAATCAAGCATGTCATCTATTTTAAGAAATGGATACGGGTTCTTGATAGTCAGCTTACTCAAATAATGTTAAAACATTTGAAGCCTAAGTGTGCCATTATCCTTCTGATAAAAGAGGATAGGTGAACCCCAAGGATAATTGATGGGTTATATAAAACCATTCTCTATTAGATCTTCCAACAAAATCATTAGTTCTAGAATCTCCTTAGGTTATATCTTATGATGAGGGATGATCTGAATTTATACTCCTAGAAAAATATCAATGGTAATCTCTACCTATCGAAAGTTAGGTGGTCTTGAAATTTCATTCAGGAAACATCATTATAACTCTCCACTACATGAGGGAAAACATAGTGTTTTAACCCCTAGTCATCACGATAAATACTAGTGACCTAATCTGTAACACTACCCAACTCTGATGCTTGGGTCATCCTTATGTCGCACTATGATCTTGTTATCCCTTATGTATGTATGTAACACCCTCTAGTGGAGTACACATCACCCCCTAATTATAGTAGTAAATATGGGATCTATAAGAAACTAACCAGTCCATCCCAATGATTACATCAAATTCATTCATGAAAATAACATATAGTTTTCTTTCAAATAGATAACACCCTATATCAAGGGGACAATTCGGAAATCCAAGATATCCTTTGAATAGATACCAATGGGTGTATCTAGAGTCGTGATTCCATGGTTGAACTCAATGTCAGGACCTAGATATTCAGTAACAACATCATATTTGAATGGGGGAGACACACATGTATAAACAATGTCGGTACTAATGTGGAGTCTTCTATAATAGTTCCTTATAATGTAGATGGTCTAGTGCTCTAATCCTATGATGTGGGATGGATAGCATGTAATTGGTATTTACCATGGCCCTAAGAAAATACATGATTACCCTAAGCAGGATATCTCTTCTCACAATGGTAATCAAATTTATGGGTTTCCACTAACTTTACCTCCACCTAGACCTGATCGATCGATGGTATTCTGGATACCAGATTTTCATGATCCTACTTTCCCCACTCCTAATCAAGGATATTGTTCATATCTATTATCTATAGGAACTAGTGGGAATGTCCTCAGAATCATTGGAGGTTGACCGTCCTTCAACAAACTATACACTCCACTAGATTCCTCATACACTCTCTCTTATATTGTCCCGCAACTCTGCACTAGAAAGAAATCGAGGAACTACATTGGAAAGGATCCTGGCCACTAAAACCACCATGAGATTCTTCAAAATTTAATTTTTTCCCAGATGATAATCCTCTAGATGCCTTTGATACCAAACCACCCTAGCTTTCACCATCAACATCTCTCATATTTCACATTATAATTATGGAATAACTGATGGATTAAGAAATTTTTTATATCTAAAACAAATTGATATTTTACAAGATAGAATAACATATTCCATAATATCATAACATAGCCAATAATAGATCATCAATAACAAGAGAAGGATAGAAATGATCTAGCATAGCGAAGTAGGGCGAGTAATCTATAATTGACATGGTTACCTACTACAGATTCATGATCTCCCTATATCTGATGTCCCTTAGAGTCTGGGGTAATAATAGTCATTGAAGAAAATCAAGAAATCTCCAGAGACCATATGGATAATAAGGACCCCATAGGTGATGATATATCACAACCTATTAGATGAATCATGTAGCATGTAATTATCTTTATTGGTCCATCACTATGGGGGTGTCTATCGGTGCTCAAAAATTAACATGAATGCCTCGATCTTAGACTATGTATAATGTGGTTCTCTATCCCCAATGAGGTGGGAGGATGATTTTTCAAAAATTGATGACTCAATTCTACTATTCTCGGGGCAGTTTGAACTCTACCTTTCATGTTATGCATCATATGCATGAAACACTCCTGAAACTAGGCATCAACACCCAACTACTGTATAGTAGATGGAGCCACAAGTGGCTCGACTAGAAGAGAGATTGGTGGGTAAAGGACCACCACCTTTGTAATAGGAACATCACTACCTTCAGGGCGCACAACTCGAGGATGTCATGGCAGCCTATTTTTCAATTCCTAAAAAATGTCTCAGATGGAAAACATGAAATTTTGAATATTTCTTTCATGAAACTGGGATGGGTACTAAATCCTTCTTACAAGTACAATATCACCTCTCTTCAGGGTTTAAAATTTAAGATTATACAATTGAATAAGAAATAACATGCCATAAGAATAGAGAAACAACCACTACCCACAACCAATGACTTATTTGGGTCATTTTTTTAAATGTTGGTGTTATGAAAGATGGTTTTTCACAAATTAATAGTCATTTCCCAATGAAAAAAATAACCATTCCTTCTGGTAATGCATTTAAGATGGATGAATACAATGATATGACATTTTTAGACCCATAATGGCCCATAAACCTTCTGAACCAAAAGATGACACTAACATAGATCCCATTTTTATTTAAATTGGGCTTATCCATATGATTATATAATTTCTCATTAGTGGAGGTAGATAGAATTCCATTTTATAATCCATAATGTCCCATAACAATTTAGATTCGGGGAGTTTAACCCACAAAACTCACACAATAGAATGACCAAAATCATGTAATAAGTGTCATAAAATTATATATATATATATATATGAAAAGGAATAATAATGCTTTAATAATCCATTCTAGTAAAAAAGTGAAACATGACATAGAATAATTCATGGAATATTCATCTTCTGCCTAGTGAGATGCATGTTTGATTACATTACCCTAATTTAATTAGGTCATGAAATCTAATCATAATCACTATATTATCTATATCAATAACATCAAAAAACATGTGATTCACCCAATAGTTAAATAATATCGACTATAATAGTTATAAATAGTTTAATAATAATTTATGAAACATGGTCCTTACACTATTAATTTTTTTTTGATGTGCAAGAATAGTGAACACGCCACAAGTATTCATAAACACTATTATATTTTCTCCAAATAGTTGAGTAAGAATGGAACCTACCTATGATAACACACTGTGAAATCCTGAGCCCGAGTGCCACATAACTTGTGTCCAAATCCTTGTAGGCCACATGACCCCTGCGGAATCTCCCCATATTCTAGGGGATGCCGACTAGCAGCAGGGGTGTTTCAGTAAATCAAGGGGGATACTATACCCCCATGTTATAGAACACAACATATGCAAGAGAAATTAATATAGTGGAATCATAACTGAACATGAAAAAATATAATGAATAGTGGGTGAAAAAATACATAGAGTGGAACTATGAATAACTGAATACCATCACAAGGGACTTATAGGAAGTGTCTTATACAACCATTCTTTCATGAAATTCGAGTATAAAATAATAAAGATTAAGTTACCTGCATGCTAAACGAAAATTGAAAATAAGAACAAAATCCAAAAGATAGGTTGTAGCATCTTGATCCAATTCTTGAGCCTATTTACATAATCTCCAAATAATAATTTTTAATCAACATCTAGAAGATTCGTGGATTCCTTAATCCATACCTATAGGCAAACAGACTTCTCGAGTGCTAAAGGAGGCTTTAGTATGGTGTGAGATAACATATTACTAGACCAATGCCAACAATTTCAATGTGTATTCTGAGCTGATTCCTGTAAGTAAAAGATGTGTAATTAATAGATGGAATGAAAATAATTATTAATAAATTAATAATCTCCTGATCAGGTTCCCGAAGGAATCTTGGTGGGTCTACCTACTTCATATCAGACATGGTAAGTCTGAACAATTCACCATATATATATATATATATTCTACCTGTAATTAGGTTAGCATGCCTCTCATCCATTCATATATACATATATATATCTGTGTGTTTGTGTTGTCACTGGAATTAGGTAACCATTCTTATCTTCCATACAAGTATATGATTTCTAGCATGGGGTTAGAAGGCCTCCCACCCATGTATAGATTATAAGTCGCATGGGTTAAGCATACATCCCATTAATACATATATATATATAGTTGGTCACTAACATGGGGTAGGTATACCTAACACCCATACATATAATAAGCTGGCATGGGATATGAATTCATCCCATCTATGCATTCCATAAGATCACATGATTATAAATGACATATCAGTTCATATTATATAACAAATGGTATAAATATCCTACATAATTTCAAATCAAAACATTAATTGAAAGAATAGGATTAAGGAATCAGTTCATACATCCAATACAAGTCAATTAAACTATTTCATTTCAATGGATACCATTCAATACATGTGATTAAATTAATTAGGACTTGGAATTCACTTTTCCTAACAAGTAAAACCCAATTTAAAGAGAACAAGTAATCACAAAGGTCATATCAAATAGAAACATGAACAATTTGGATATTCCAAGCCGAATTGGTTTAAAAAAAATTGGGTGTCTTGGGTTCATCAAACTAAATTTTTTACAAGGTTCAATTATGTTTATTACAAATCTGAGATATAAAAACTATAATTTTTAATTTTGGGATAATTGGAATAAAATGACCAATTGGATGGAATTCCCCTTGGTTGTCTATTTTGCGCATGGGTGCTATCAAAACTTGTATTATGGATTATATTATCTGATTCCCTCACACATTGGTCAATTAGACATAAAGGAACCAAAAAAATATTGGGGCTCAGAAAATGTCACCTCACAACAAAATGATATTAAATACGAAATGTCCAAATCTCAATTTTATGATTAGGTGACCACCTTCCTTAGGGTCATATATAATGCATCCCTTATTATCAACTATAGATTCGAATCATGTTGGAATAAATCAAGGTTTTTTCTAATTCAATTAAAATCGGGAATATAAACCTATAATTTTGAAGCGTAATAGATTTCATGATTAATAATGGAAAGAGTAGGGTGACTAGAGAGCCTTACAGTTGTTGTTCCATAAAAAATGATAGATCAAGAATCAGATGAAAAATAGAGTATATATCAAGAATCCAAGCATTAATGTTGATTCAATCGCAAAGGGTAGGAAGGAGGAGGTTATAACTATAAGTGGGTGAGGAAAAATAGGTTAGATGGTTTTAAAACTTTAGAGGGAAAACCGGTAAATTTCCCCCCCAAAATGGGGCTCATATGGATTATGTGTAGGGTTTACCAAACCATATGCAAATCATACATGAAGGCTCTTCCACCATCAGTGGAAAGAAACACATTTAATTTGATGGTTCATATGATTTTAAACATAAGGGAGTTATAGATCATGATCCATTATAGAATAAAATTTTCTTAAATATATAAATATAAAATATAAATAAATATTTATAATCTTATATCAAGGATACACACCCATACATTATAACATTTTATTCCTAAGATTTTCATCAGTGTACCTCCAATGGGATTGGGATACCCTTCCATGTACCCTTTTTCAGGCCTCATATAAACACACATGTTACATTTCCTCACATATATCATTAATCATTATCTAATTTGTTTGACAGAGATATAGGTCCCACCCATCACATAAAGGAAATAATAATCATTTATTCTAGAAGATCAAAAAATTAATAATATCACAACCCAAGAAAATAAATGGGTTTATTAATTTTTTTAACACAGAATAATATATGTAAAATATACTAGTTTATAATAATTTACTCATTTCATTATGTCATAAAACATTTGAAAATAATAGAGTTTCTTAATAAATATTTCAAGGCATAAAAATCTAATAAAGATGAATGTTTTATAAAGAGCACTCCATCTTAAACGTAAACCATTTTGAAAAATAATAATAAGGGTATCAATGGATTATATTTCCTATAAATCATATGTATTATTAAAGGATATCATCAGGTATAGATTAATATTTTGAATAAAAAATCAATTGGAAATTTTTTGGGGAATATAATATTCTTTCAACATCTCTTTCTAAAATCAGCACATTAATAATATATTAAAAATTTATTTCAATGAAAAAAATATTTGAAAACTTTTATTAGAGTCTTTAATATCATTTAGAATATTTCAGGAAGAAAAATACATTTAGTTATAAAAAATTCAAAAATAAACACAATATAATCATTTAAATTTTTTTCATTGAAAATATAAATTCCAAAATTATATAATAATCTATAAAAATCATTTAAACAATTTCACTAGAAAAATCAAATTTCCCGAATATAAAACTCTTTCAAAGAAATTAAAATTTTCATGATAATTTTATTTTAAAATATCATTGAAAATTTATAAAAAAAATATTTAAAATTAATAATGTTCTTGATGCTAGGGAATTGATTTTATACTATATAAGTTAATAAAAATATTTCATTCACATTTTTTTTGTAAACTAAAAATGTGAATTATTATGAAATTGATATGGATATTCAATTAAAAACCTTTTTTTTTAAAATAAATAATTTGTGAAAATATATAAAATTAATTAAGTTAATAATATTTATTAAAATATTAATATCATTTTCTAAAATAATCTATTTTTTTAAAAAAGGCATTTGAACAGATAGATAAATAAAGACTATTTTTAATAAAAATATAAATTTTAAATCATAACTAACTAAAAAGAGTATAATTATTCGAAATAATTGTTATTTATAAATTTACCTAGGAGAATAAAATTAATAATTATTTTGGTGATATATCAAAATAGTTCATCACTGGAAGAAAAATCAGAAACAATCTCACTAAACAATGATATTGTAACATAAAACTCTTACATCATTGGTTACTTTGAATACTAATGTACATGAATGAGATATCTTCAAATCTATAAGAAAAATATAATAATAATTATGATAATAATCCAAAAATAAATTCTTAGAAAGTATATAAAGTACATAATATATTTAATTTTTGAATATGGAATGTGTCCGAAAGTAGAAAATATTAAGTTGAAAATCCCTTACCCCTAGTCTAAAAAATTGAACCCCATTATAATAATTACATGTTCAGTATAAATATGTTATATAAATTTAATGATATATATAATAATATGTATAATTTTATCATTCAATTTTATTAACCATTTTTAATAATTATATTATAATGTCATGTTTCAAACAATAATTACTTTGATTATAAAGTCAGCAATGATTTTTTATTTTTTTACACTTACTTGGATCATTGTTCTAACATCACCAAAATTTGAACCATTATATAAATTTCAAATATATTTAGTATAAATTTATTTATATTGATACTTAAAACAAATATAAAATAATAAAAATACACCATTCATATACACCATATGTTGAATGCATTCATTAATATTGTTTCTATTTTGTTAATAGAAAGAATGAAATAAATGTAAGTAATATATTTAAATTGTAGATTAATCATTTTTCTAATATCTCACATTTGATTTGTAAACCATACTTATTATCTTCCATGTAAATTTTTAATGAATCACAATGCATTACATTGCGGTATTTCCGTATACACAAGAACAATGATTAAATATTCCCATGAAATGTATTGTAGAAATTTCGATATACTATAATAATTTTTGATGCGAAAAAATATCATTATTATAATATATAGAAATTAAATTATTCATTAAATCCTTCTATTATAAGGGATATTGGAAAAAAGGACATCGATTTGGAGATAGTACTTCATTGTGAGCATGAAATCATTTCTTAGCCCATTTGTTATAAAATGGTAAGGGTGTTGGTAATGTCCTTTACATGACAACATCTTTGTATATTGAATGTATATTTAGTAATTATATAATAATTTATTAATAATATTATAATTTTATGGACAATGAAATAAATTCAAATGCTTGACTTCAGATGTTATATCTTTTTCAGAAAAATCATATTTGTTTACATGAAAAGGGTTCTTAGGTTGGTTTTATGACTAAAATATGGATTCTAGAATGAGAAAATATAAGAAAAAAATTATCTTGTTATATCATTGATGATCTAAATGGTTTTTGAGGTATGAATTTCAAAGGATATGGTGTTGCCTTTTATATGTTACATGAGTGTTACATATGTAATATTTGAAATGAAAAAAGATGTACCAACGTTTTTCTCAACACAAAATGATCTAAAAGGGATAATTACGACACATATAAGTGCTAAGATAAAAATATATCCATATTTTTTTACATGATTTTTAATATGTTTACCTCTTATGTATTTATTTTAACCACCACGTTGCTGATAAACCCATTTCTAACTCAACTGCTCAAATAATTTTTTCCTATTTTTATAATTCAATATAATAAAAAATTAATTTCGATATATTAGATCATATAAATTATTCTGATCCTAAATATGAAATCTATAATACCGGGTTATTGTCACTTATTTTGGAAATTTTTATTCATAATTAATCCCTCAAATGTGTTCAGAAAAATGGGTTTTTAAGAGAAACTTTTAAAATGTACAATTTTTTATTTAAATATTTAATATTAAAATAAATATAATTAACTAAAATGGAAAAATATATATGTAGTCGAAAAAATTATTCTTTGTAGGAAATTATTTTTCTATTTTTTTAAATCATTAAATAAAATTAATGTTCTTAAAAAACCCAGTATTTTGATAACTCATTTAAAAACACAATTTTCCCAAAAATCCAAAAATATCACACTATAATATTATTAAAATAGTTATTGAAAAAATGAAATATATTTTATAAAATTCATTATCTAAATCTTTTAAAAAAATAATTTAAAAATATGTGCATAGAACGATGATAAAAATGACATTTCTGAAAAATATAGTTGTTCAGTAGAAAATTGGTCTTCTTATTATATATTTTCTATAAAAAACATAAGATGAATTCCAAGATTTTTGTTTATTATATTAAAATTAAATTAAATTTATGTTAATTTCTAAAATTTATATTTTCAATTTATTGAGGTAAAATTTGTTTTTTCACATCAAAATCCATTTAAAAAACTGATATACTTTATTTACAAACTCTTTTTATTATCATTTCTAAATAATTTGTCAAAAAATAATTCATTTTATATTCTTTTTTAATTCTTATATTGTCACAATTAAGTAAAACATAATCATAAAATCTGATCCAACATCAATGTGATAACTATCATCTAAAATAAAAGCACATAAATTGAAATCTGTATTTTGTTTAAACCTGATATTGCATGTAAAGGAAGCTAAACATAGTATTGGTTATAAAAATACATGACATAAATTTTTTGTATAAAATTATATAAAAATATTATTTAAAAAAACTATATTAAATATTACATTTATTTCCAAAATCAATAATTTGATAAATATCAGGGTGCTAAAGAGGAGATAGAAGCCCTTTTATAAGTTAGTCAGGAGTAATACTTCCATATATTTAATAAAAAAAATTTTAACCACATTTAAAAAATGTAAAAATGATATAAAATTGATATTTTTAAAATATAATATTATATGAGGTCTATATTTTTCATTTAAGATCTGAATTTTTTCAATTATTAATTAAATTCTGATTCTTATAATTTTTGTTTATCCCACAACAACAAATTTTTTCTTCATAATCTATTAAACCAACTTTGAATATTTATAATATATTTTCACCAAAAAATTATTTTTATCATATTACATAATATAAATTATGATGATTTTATATATAGAATATATTCTAACTAATTAAATTCACAGAAGTGAAAAAGATTAACTTAAATTTGAAACCATAGATGCAATAAAAAAACAGTTTTCTGAAGAGATTATTTTCAAATGTATAGAATGATTTAATATCAAATGTTGAGATGAGTTTGATTATAATTAAATTAAATGATTCGATCACAAAATTATTTAAATAATCTTAATTATAATAATAAAATTACATGCTGGGAAATTGAAAATTCTTTAAAAAGGAAGTAGTTTGGAATAGAAATGGGTATTTTTCAATATTCACTTAAAAATTAATCAGTACAATATCCTATAAAAAATTCACCCCATGTTGATTTTTACATTTTGTTTCCTTAAATGATGTTGTTCTTAAAAAATTTCCTTCAATTGATATTTTAAATTTTATTATTTTATTAGTAATGTTAATTAAATATTTCATCATAGAAAATTACTTTTCGGATAATATAAATACTTAAGTGAAAATTAATTATCTACTTATGGTATATTTAATTTATATAAAAACATTATAAATAATTTGAAAACACAACTTCATCCAATTAAAACATTTAAATTTATTGGATATGATATAATGATATTTTTTAAAAAAATAATTTAGTATATTACTGTTCTATAGAACTTAATTTTATATGTAACATAACATATCAAATAAATAAATTTCTTAAAAATAATTTTTTCATAAGATCTATGATTGTAAAATTACGCAAAAATAAAATTAATTTAAACATTGTTATTATATACCTTTGGTATAAAATACTCAGGAAACATCTTCCTCCTAACAGCATGAGGTTCCCACATAGAATCTTTAAGAATATTATTTAACAAGCAAAGTCAACCATGTGAGTTTCCTTATTTTGTGGCACATTATTTGTATGATGAAAATACCAACCATTTTTTTCCAAATAATAAATTTCATATTATAACAGTATGACTATTTATTTCAGTATATTTTGATGGATTATGTATGTACTTACCCAATAGTGATAGATGGAACACATCATGAACCTGAGAGAGGATCAATGGATGGTCTAATCAATTATATATGGTCTTCATACGACTAAGAATATCAATGGGACCAACATTATGTGGGATTAGTTTTCCCATATTTGAAAATTTCATTACCTTATTCTGTTGATAAATTCATAGAGACTTGTTTTCACAAACTTGAAATTCTAGATTATGCTGACGATTTACAACATAAAATTATATAATAATACATGATAACCTTATGTGTAGATGAATGGATATTAATTCCTCTTCAATATAATCAAAAATATCTTTTCCCATTATCATTCACTCGTCATCTCTATCCTATAGAGTTAGAGTTATAAGCCTACATCCATATATGAAGTCATCATGAGTCATTTGAATGCTTAAGGGAAAGCTATTGTTTTTTAAAAATAATCTAGAGGAATGTGTCGATCCAAAAAACCTTTTAAATCCTCATAACACAATGTCTAATAACTGTTATGATCATAATGGTTCTTTAAATATAACTATATTTTTTACAATGATATGATGATATAACACTCAACATCATATCAATATCCTACTGATGACATCACCTAAACATCAAGGTATACCTCCTAACCTGATATGATTAAATTGAATGTGGTACTCCATGACATCATACCACATCCATAATTTATATCATATTATGGTCATATATATAGTAATATTATATAATAGAGATGAGGATTTATGAGTTTTTAATTATATGAACTACAACCAAAGTAACATTATTTCATTTAGATGATTCAGGGAGACTAATATAAAAATCCATAGTTATGATTTACCATTTATATTTTTTATGTTTAAAGGTTGTAACATCAACTTGTTATTTTTTCTCTAATCTATATGTTCTTTTCTATACCCATCAATAAGATACAAAATCTTCAATATCCCTCTTCATATTATCCCACTATAAACACACTTTTAAAACTCTATACCTCATTTTTTATTATGGAATAATTTTTTACAAATAACTATAGGAATCCTCTAAAACCACCTTCCTCAAAATTGGTATTGGGTAAAAAGGAGTGGTTTATAATTCTTATTACTACGTAAAAATAAACATTATAAACCAGTAAATTTATAACCGTATTCGGTAGAACTACATAATCAATATACTTATCATCAATCATAACATTTTAAATATGAGAAAAACATTTTAGATAGATAATATTTCCCTAGTTCCTTAAATATTTCCATAATGGCCCTTTTAAAATATAGGAATATTGGAAATTAGTTTACCCTCATTTGTGATAATCTGAAATGATTGATTAAAATAAAACCATCTTTCACCTTGATCGATTTTAAAAGGTCGTAAAGTATTGAGTATCTATAGTCAATAATTATCTCTAACAAACTTCTTTAGTGCTTGTTGAAATACTTTTGGGATAGTATATAAATTAATTTTTTTAATCAAAGTTTATTTAACTTAAATTTCATGATAATGATTATACATAAAAATAATTACAAAAAATATTAGCACAACAATCTAAAAAAATGATATGGGTAATTTTAATCCTGAACCTAACATATTCCTATGGAATAATCTATAATCATGTCATTTTCATGATTATTTAACCCAAAACCTTTTTAGATGAGTCACTATAAAAAACCCTTCTCTATGGTAAGGTAACATCAAAATTGGTTCATTGAGAATACAATATTTAGATACTTGAAATATTCTTTTGATTGATCTTCTTAGAGGAACACAGATCCCATCATTGTAAAATTATGTATTTTAATAAATAGTTATGAGAACTGTTTAGAAAACATATAAAATAACCATCTAAACCATGAAAAAAAATCAAATTTTTAGTTATCATTGTTGTTCAAGGACAAATTCCAATAGCTTTTATCATTTATGGAACCATAGATATACCCTTTCATGAGGGTGTATGGCCAAAAATAAAATCCATTGTAGCCATAATTCATACTTAATAATTTTTTTATCCATTTTCCCCTTCCATAATATCTAGAATAAAATAATAAATTGATCAACGTTCTCTTAAATTCAAATTGAATATATAATAACACCATCTATAAATACTACCCAAACTGGTAAAATTAATCTATAATGATTCTATTAATTTAATCCCTTAAGATATAATAGTAATTAGTAAAACTATATGGCACCATTATATACTCAGATTGTTCATAAGATGTAAGGATTTCTACATTGATTATATCATTATTTATGACCATCAATTTAGGATTCCCAGTAAAAGGTCAATCATTGAAATTTATTGTGCTCCACAGAATTGATAATACAATTCATCAATACATGGAATATGATACCATTTCATTATTTTGATCTTTTCTGGTTAATTATAAATAATTAAGATTCACATCAATACATATTTTATCGAACCAAATCTCACTGTTGCACCACAAGTTAACATACATTTCCAAACGGATCACTTATAAAGGTTCCCCTATATTTACATCTTCAATCCCTTAAACTCAATCAAGATAATTCAATATACATTATCTTAAATATGTTTTAAACCATGTATGTGTTCAGTTGAGAACTCAACTTCATGTTTAAATGGATAACTTTGAATCTATTTTGGATAGATATAACAAACCTGTAGTACAAAAGGAATATAATATATTTTTATTACCTTCCAAACCATATGTGATAAAAGTAAATTTTGAATGGGGATCTAGATATATACAATCGATATGATCTCTTTTAGATATTATTATCTATAATCACACTAATTAATTGTTATTGAATTCTTGGGATTATAAAATTTCACTTCCCTTCATTAGTAATTGATGTTAGAGTTATCTATATATATTTAATCCACGCCTTGGATAATATAAAATTAAATTATAGGGATAATAATGAGAGTTTTAGGAAGAACATGCTCATAAACATCAAACGAAGAAGATTCATAGACATAAGAAGTGATCATCACCCAATTATGTGGTTCCACTATAAATTCAGAATATAATCATTATGCTGGAATTTTAAAACAACAAGAAAATTCATTATATATAATATTGTCTATATATCTATAGATAAATAATACATTAGTAGTTATAGAGTGGATGGTATGTGATCCATTCAGCATGTTAATATTTTACCCCTAATATGAATAAGTTATCACATGGTATCTTCCATGGGCTCATGACTTAAGAGGTAGATGACATCAATCATGGTCAATGACCGTTGGATTTGGTAACTTTTTATCATAATTTTCATTCTCTATTAATGTAAAATACTAGAGTGTGGTTGGAAAATTATGTGAAAAATTATCCCTATTCTCATCAATAGAAAAATTATTCCCATCACATAATAAATAAATTTCACAATTTATATACTTTAACCAGATAAAAGATATACTTGTCTACTTAATCTAATTTTATCCATGTTTCATTCCACCCATTTATCCTGATGGAATGATCATCTTATTTTTCTATTGGGTTTTAGAGATTCCGTGGAAATCAATCATTTATTTCTTATAAAAACCATGAGATTAATGGGTAATTGAAATATCCAATTCAACCATGATATAACATTGAATTATTTATTCATATATACCAATGTACCTTATGGAAAAATTGATTTTAATATTTTTTATCACATTCTAGAACCGAACATCCTTAAATTCATGGTGGAAGATAATAATTTAATCATAAGTTGTATATCGTGTAATATTCCCCTTATATATTTCAATATATTAATCAGTAATGTTCTATAAATCATGTAATTATCTATCAATTATTGTGTAAAAATTATGAAGAATGTGAATATTAAAAAATATGTTCATACACAAATATAATATTATAAATTAAATTTCATCATTTTTTCCTCAAATTAAGGATTATATTCTACCATCTATTTGATTCATCATCCAATTGAAGGTAAAAATATGATTTTCCTTGATCTAAACCCTATATTTTAGAAAATAATTTTTCAATGGTTATAAACCATTTCTTAGTAATATTGGCTTAGTGGAAAAACTAAAATAATTTAGATGTTTCCTCTAAAAGGAATTAAAGTAATGTTATTCCATCCATTTATAATTGGAATATTCACTATGATTCATATCTTATGAATGTCTATTTGGGAAAATAAATATGATTTTCCATTCCATATCCCATCAAATTTGGTTTATCATGTGGAAATAAATTTTATTTTATCCATTCAGTATTAACATTATTCATTTAGGGTCCATCCAATGACTAAAAGAAAAAATCAGGGTATAAAACAATAATCATGTTGAGAAATAATAGAATAATGAAAAATTATTTATATGAGTTCACCATATTAAAAATATATATTAAATTAGTTATCATATTTTTTAATCATGGTTATCATATATTCAAATCCTTTATGATGTGTCTTAATATGATTTTTAATTTCAAAAACATATCATCCTAGAGTGTAAATATTGTTGTGAAGAAAGGAATATTGTTGTAAACCAGGTGATGATTGAGTCTAGGTCGATAACTCCTTTTCAATTTTATTACCCCTATATAAAACTATTATAGATCCACATGAACTTTTTGTATCAAGATATAGGTTTTTTATAGTGAAAACAACACATCATTCATTATGATAACATAAGAAGTTATTCTATATGTATGGATATCCTATAAATTCCCTCGAATGTTTTATCATCTTTGTTTAGAAATCATATCTAAAATTTTATACGACACACTTTATAAAAAAATTTACACCTCAAAAAAAAATATATTATTTATAAATAGATTAATATTCATTATATAAAATAATGATCTACATAGAAATCATATAAGTCTAGTGCCTTTGGAAATTATGATACATATATAACTAGTTTAGTGGTGAAACCTATAATATCCCACTATGCTACTCAAAACTATGATATTTCAATGGAAAATCATTCAAAAAGTCAATCTTCATAACCTATGTAAAGGAAAAAATGGAAATACTAGATGTTCTGTAATATAATACTATTGAGATATCATCCTAATGAGAACATAACGAAATGAGAATAAGAGAATACAATTTTAAAATCATACGCTTCATATCATATATCAAAATTATGATTTATATAATAAATCATTAAGGTTCATAAGTCATGTATAAAAATTGAATCAAAGGATATTGTCCGCAAGGTCATTATATTATGATTATTCATTTGTTGGAAGAATATAATGAATCAAAAAAACTAATTTCATAAGTATTCAATGATTACTTCCAAAAAAATCATAGTGGAATGGGTTCACTCCCCAAGCCATCATAATAGTAAAGGTTCACATCGAAGACTCTCATAGTGAAAAAAGTCATCAACTATAATAGGTTTACTCTCTATTTCTATCATCATTATATAATTTGATATAAATATTTACACAATGAATTAGAGGTAGTTATAAATTCCACCCATCCATTTATTTAATGTGACCACCATATTTGGTTATAAAATAACCATCATCCTTGGAGAAATTCTTTAGGTATATTCCTAAAATATTCATAGAATGATATCATATTAAATATATAAACATTGGAAATTTTTTTACAGTAAAAATAAGATATTAGGGTCGGTAATGGCTGAGATACTGGTTTTGGGTAGATTGGATTAGGGAGGTGGGGGATATCCCTTTTATAAGTGCGGGAGAGGAAATACATGGAATTTTTATAAGTTAAAATGACTCTGCACATTATGAACAATAAAAATGGCTCTGAAATGACACATTATAAAAACTTATATTTTATATGGATGATACGTTTCTAAAAAAATTTCATTATAAAATTATTTTGGTCATTTTAATGTATTATTTTAGTTTAACTGCCAGTAAACTCATTTTATCCTCAAAATTGATAATTAAATTTTATTAATCATTAAAAATCATTTTAATCTAAAATTATTTTGAACTCATAATTTATGAAAATTTTTTATGATTCAAAATATGGAATAAATTTTTTGAAATTCCATTCCAACAAATTGAAATTATTAATTTAATATTAAACTCATAGATGTAGTGAATTGTTTTTAATGACAATTTTTAGTAGTATCGAATGTTTTAATATTACTGTTCAATAAGAATTGGATTTGAATGAACAAAATTATTTCAATAATAATAATATAAATTACATTATAATTTATATCCCTTTAATACAATATATAATGGTTTAATTTTGTTAAAACAAATGGTTGTATTTAATAAAAATCATTATTTTTCTGATGTCCATAAATAATAATGTTTTATTAAAATTCAAAAAAAAAACCAAATATAATTTTTCAAATTAATTATAATAATAAACATTAATTTTAAGAATATATTTTCTAAATGATTTAATAACTTATTTTAATATTATTTCACCAAAATCAGTCAAATATATTTTTAGAAAATATGTATTTGTAAAGCAGATAATTGTATAAATAAAACATAATTACTTATTTATTATTATCATTTATTTATCTGAATAATTAATAATTAATTTTCGAAATGTGTTTATACATGTTTTAACATAAAATTTAATGTATGGGTTATAATGGTAAGGTTTAAATATTAATGTTAATAGCATATCAGGGGTTCTTAAAACTCATTGTTTCATATAACAGAAGATATAAAAAATTTAAATTTATGTGAAAACATAATTCAAAAATTAATGGGATGTTTCTATAATCATACATATAATGAAAAATATGATTTAATTATAATGATTTATCTACCCATTTTTAATAAATTATTTATTCAAATCAATATTTCTTTTAATAACTATATTTTTTTAGGTTTTTTCTTGTTTTGTATATTCTGTCCTTTTATTTTTACCATGGTTTTACTAACTAAATAATTATAATAATTATATAATTATTATATAATTATATAATTTATGTATTTATATTAATTTATATATGAAATTAATATAAAAATCAATTACACTTTTCGTGGAGATAGTAGGTCATATGTACAAATGAATGTTCTTTTAATGTTTGGATTAATATAAAAAGTTAAATGAGAATATTGATTAAACATTCAAGAATAATAATTATAAGTTATATATAATATATATTCAATAATTATATCCTTTTTACATACATGTATAAATAAACATAAAATTGAATGAAATCACTTCATGATGGTGGTATTCCACACATACGAATATACGATGTGAACATTTTTGTATAGATTTGAAGTTCAAAATAAATATGTAATATTATAATTATATAAGAATAATTAATTTAAAAATAATATATATATATATATATATTATTTCCATAATTATATCATGTATTGATGGATGGTGATGGAAGAAGTATTACATCGGTTCACCCAATGGAATTCTCTCATAATCATGATTGATAGTTTCATTTTTAATTTTATGGAAGACAATATCGATATATGTTATTATAATATTATAATAAAGAATAATAATATAGAGTTTACTAGTTTAATTATATCATAATTTTTTTTAAATATGTGAATGATTTGGATAAAATAATGTAATGAAAACTAATGGTTAAATAACTATACCTATACTTTGGACATCCTATTTATGTTTATATCTAAAGCCTTCTAATGATTGGTTAATAGTTAAAAGAGGGACTCTAGTTCATGGATATGGATGTGATGAATGCATCTATTTAGTTGTTGACTCATTAAGATATAACATTTAGTTTGGAGACAAGAGTATATAGGGTGTCCCTTTATATGTGGGGGTGTGGAAACAATTGGAATTTTTGAAATGTATTAAATTAAATAATCATTTTATAAAAAGAAATTTCATCCAAAATGTTCCATTCAAAAATATAGGATGTGAAATTATAAAAATTTGGTATGAATATATAATATATAGAATAGTTTAGGTAATTTTATCCCCTACATTTATATTATATTTATTTTGTAAACCTATTTTTACCATAACCATGGTAATAGTTTTTTACTATTATTAATAATCATCAATTACAAAAAAAATATGTTTATATTAGTATCAAATTTTAGTTTTTGATATTTAAAATATGAAATAATATTTTCAAAATTTTATTCACCTATGTTGTGGAATTTAATTTAAAATTTAAACCACTAACATGATGAAAGTTTATTTTCCAAAGAAAATTGTTTCTCAAGTGTAATAAAGTTTTCAACTAATAGTCAATTTGAAATTGATTCCAATGACATATATTGGATTAATATTATCAGAATAAATATTATTCGTAATTTAAAACCATTTTGAGACACATTTTATCATTTATAATTTTGATATGAAAATTGAATTTTTAATAAAAATTAGAATTTTCATTATTAATAAAAATAATCATCATTTCAGATTATTTAAGAAAAATTAAATATAATTTTAATTTTTTTATAGAAAATTAATGAAATAAATCATTTTTTTAAAAAAAATGTTGACTGGGATAAAATTAAATATATTTTTAGTTTCTCAGAAAATATAATACAACAAATTTTAAGTAAAAATATCATTTTGAATCAAATAATGACATCACAAAAAATAAAAAAAAAATTATTTTTCTAAAATCGATACATATATTTTATATAAAATATGAATAGTAACCAAAGAAATATTTATGACATTTTTTCTGTCGACCTAGATTCAGTCAAGCAGTACAATGTAAGGTGGGCACCCCATGAAAATTAAAATTTCTATTGATCGAGTTTATCCATAGTAAACTTACTTTCTCGAAGGTGGGAATATAGCTAATGGGATTGCTTGAGGAATACCATGGTTTGTAACATGTCAATACCTTATTTCCCAATATCCTTTTTCATGGACCTATTAGGGGACACTCAATATGTGCCATGTAAGGTGACCACTCCATTATAATGAAACTAAATCATGTTCAAGTAAAAAACATTCAAATTTAGATCAGGAAGGACATAGAATATGTTCTTGGTTGGGCCTCAGAAAGGCATATTGTGTCGCCCAAAAATACCCCATTAACCGATATCATTTTATTTTAATATTATAAAATCATAGGATATGGGTTATGGAAAATAGTATCTATCTCAAAAAAATGAAGTAAATTATGGAATATATCATAAATGAATCTAACATGATACCTCATTGGTAGATATTTTTCTTACTCATTGAATCTTTTATAGAAATATATTTTTTACTTGTAAGGAAATAAGAGGCTTGACCGAAGAGGGACTTTTCATACTTTGCTCTATGATATTAGTTCCATGTACTGTTTAACACTATCTATAATAACATCATTTTGGGAGTTATTTTTATAATGGTTATTTTTTACCAAATAATTTTAATCATTTTTACCTAATAAATAATATAAAATGGTAGTAATTATTTATCACTCATATTATTTTTCAGATGGTGCCAAACCATGGAGAATCGATAACCTGTGTAAATATATTTTAATAACTTTTTTAATTGGAAGTGAATTTTATTTAGGGAATAAATTATTACATATATTTTACCAATGTGAGGCATTGAAGGTGAAATCATGGTGTTTTGGATCGTTTTTCTTAAATCACAGTATCCTTCACTTCCAGAAGTGGGATTTCGAATTAAATTAGCTGGAGGAATTCCATTCTTCTGTTGAAACATGGTTCAAGGTTCATTGATTAAAATACATACATTTTGAACAAGATTTTAATTATTATTATCTATTGGACATTATCATCCCTTTAAAAACAGTCATGGAGACGAATTGGCCAAATTTTTTCCTTTTGTGAATTTCTTAGTAGAAGTAGACTTACGATCCTATCATGTGGATAAAGTGTTGTTTTTCATTTATGGTGCAGGATTTTGACTATAAATTGGGGGTAATATTACCTTTTTATTTATTCTGAATTTAAGATTAATTGTACATGATAATTTGAATTGAAAATGATATTTAATTTTCACTTTCTTTGCTACTACAGGGATAATAGAGAGGTAGTGTTCTTAGAAAAAATTATACCTAAAACTAGAAAATCCAAATACAGTTTTTTATAAAGTGGAGATCCATAAGGGGGATATCATTTTGGAAAATATTATCCTAGAAACAGGTATTGATTAATTTAAATGTAGAGGGTATCTCCATTTATTATATCCCCATCTACTACTAGACTCATGGACTTTCACATAGCTTAAATTTGGTCATTATGGAGAACATGGAGTTCCGAAGCAATCTTATAAATCATTTTGATTCTAATTTTATTAATTAGTATTATTAAAATAATAAATTTTGGGACTATATAAATAATTCACCTCATGATATATATATATTTTATCAAAATGATAAATATTATAGTGAGTTTTCATGTAGATTAACATTTTCAATGCATGGAAATGTTGAGTATTTTGACGTAAATTCAAATCATGTGACTTATGTGTAGTCACCTTAGCAAATAAAAACAACATTTATTCATATTTTAACTCAATATTATGTGATTAAAAATTCCAAATATCATACAAGAAATGGGATGTTGGATGTTGCTAGGGACATTTTACTCTCTAGTGTGGATGCATCCATTACATCTGAACAACCAATTGATATTACTCTGCTAGAATAGTTACTACAATTATAAGTTTAGGGGAAAAATATTTAGACGAAATGTAAAGAAGAATTTAGGTGGACCATTAAGCAATGGATATGGGACCAGATGAGGCATTAATTGATTATATATAAATTTATTAATCTATGGTACAAATGTTAGATGATCATCCATTAAGGCAGGCCTTGCTGATTACGTCTAGGATAAATAAATGGTAATAAAATATATTGTTTAATTTATAGTTATGATTAAAAATATGAATTAAAAATTGTTCATCACACATATGTTGGATATATATACTATTTTATACATAGTTCTACTTTGAGGCCTAATATTTCCTCCCAGGGGATACAACCATCATCCTCGAATCATGAAAAAATGAAATAATGGGTAGATCTACTCCCCGAAAAGGGATATCATTCTTTTAATTTATAGTAAATGAATTCTTCGCCAATATATCTCAGTGATTTGGAGAGAAATTTACATTAATCAACTGAATTAATATGGAAATCTTAGTTAGCCTCGAAAAATATATTAAAGGAGTGATTCATTCTTGTAATGATGAGAAATAAAGTAGAGTACTAATATATAATGTGATAACCCTCATAGAGGCCTTGTCTAAGTGGGATTAGGTTTAATCAAAATTTCATAGAACTGAATCATAGTACGATGACAATGAATGAATTTCCAAAATGTTATGACATGCGGATATGCTAATATCCCAGAGCACGAGGTTATGGGTGTGTACAAACAGATCAGAATTCATTATATGATAAGGAATGTAAGAATGGGGATGAGATTAGAAAACAGAATGGTATATGACTATTTTTGGTTTTGGGGGTGCATGTCACTATCTAACCGCATCCATTTTGTTTTCTATTTTTTCCTTCAGAAAAAGGTCAATGTCCATACTTTTAAGAATTATATCCCCTTATTAAAGGGTCTATTAAGATATCTTAAGATACAAATAAAGGTAAAGATCACTAATTTTCTACTTAATTCTTCATGGGTGAGGATAATTCAACCCTTATCCCCAAAGGCTCGAAATATAATTAATTAAGGGGAACTTTTCCATGAAAATGAATTTTAAAATATTTAATGTAATGAAAATAAAAAAAATCAATCTTTTAATTTCAAATATCTCACATGCGTTCACATATGGAAAGAATAT
Organism: Viscum album; assembly: GCA_963277665.1. Taxonomy (NCBI): domain Eukaryota; kingdom Viridiplantae; phylum Streptophyta; class Magnoliopsida; order Santalales; family Viscaceae; genus Viscum; species Viscum album. The sequence goes on from OY728122.1 coordinate 493,087,423, forward strand.
TATGTATCAATCCTAAGAGTTATTTTTAGAATAATTATATTTAATTTATAATGGTAATTTAGTTCTAATTTTTAATAAATATATAAATTCATTCAATTATTATGGATCACTAAAACAATATTTCTTTAATTAATAAAGATATATTAAAATTGATATTAAAAAATAGAATTCTAATATAAGTTGATAATTTTATAGTGTTACAAGAATTTTATTTATGAATAAAAAATGAGTGTTATGTAAAAGAATTATAATGGAAATTAAAATTTTTTCTCAAGTTGTTTAGGTAAAATTAATTGAATAGTATTAAAATTACCATTATCGATATTTTAGGAAATTTATTGTTTATTAAATAAATTAAAAATAATGAAAATATTTAAATAATAAAATTTGAATATGACATGGTTTGAAATAAAAAACCATGTCCATTTATTTTTTGAATCATCTCATTATCGAAAAAAATTATAACCCATTTAAATTGAACAATTAGTTATCACGATTGTATTAAAAAAAGGTAACAAAATGGTTTAATGAAAAATATATTGTTCAATACAGCACATAAACATAAACAAATTTCATTTCATGATGATATATCAACCTAATTCAACCTTATCATTAAATCTATATAAATATTGAATAATTTATCAAGAGAATATCTACTAATATTTTTTAATACTTTATCAAAATCCAAGAGTGCCCATACCCTTAATTATAAATGGAAACCCCCTAAATTACCTTTTTTTACAAAATAATGAGGCTTCTAGATCAACAAAAAATTAATAAATTATCATATAAATATCATTATACACATGATAGAGATATTATTATTTGCCAAAGTACAACTGTATGATCCTTATAAGGAGATAAAAACTAATTATTTCATGTAATAGGTAATCTCCTTGATCGATAACATTATTTTTAATTTTTCTTGTACCTCATTCAAATCTATGATATTTATAATTAAATAAAAAATCCATTATTTTTTATATACTAAAATGTTAGTATGACTATGAATCCACCATTACACACGATTTTCCACGAAATGGGATGTGAATGTATCACTTGTGTATAAATTTGAATTACCATATGTTTGGTGTGATAAAATTCATTTTTTTCCATTTTATTTAATGGATAGGTTCTATATATAGTTTTTCTATTTTTGTATGTAATTTATCAAATTACTTTTTATATTTAATGAATAAATAATATCTACCTACTACCATGAAATCCACTGGAAATGATAACTTTTCATGTTAGTTTGTTTGGACTATCACCACCATGAAGCAATGTGATCCATATTTCATTTAAAATTTTCATATATTTAAAAATGATATATATTTTTTAATATATTACTTATATGAAATAATAATGATTTATTAACGTTGAATTTTTTTTCCTTTCATTCATTTGATCCGTTGAAATGTGAGAATGATTTTATGTGTATATACAGCTTACTGTCACCATGATGGGTTTAATTCATTTATCATTCCATAATATTTATATAATAAAGTATATAAATATATCTAATGAACATATATTATATTTATATTGTGAATAAAATTATTGATATTATGGAACAATGATTAATATACATTGGATAAGAGTATCAAACCAAAATTTTTATAAAAAATGAAATAGTAAACACCCAAAAATGAAGATTTTAATTTGTTATGATTTTAATCAGTTATATTTAATAAACTAGTGATGAAATTTAAAAAGGGGATATTATAATATATCATAATTATATTAATGATTCTAGTATCGAATTAAAATAAATTCGAATTTGTAATACTTGATGATAATGAAATTCTGGAGCTATCGTAACTAATGGAAAGGGTTTTTTCATCTCAAATTCTATTATTTGAGTCTAATTTCATATTATACACCTATCCATTTTATGTTCTATTGGTAATTCCATGAATAAATTTTATATCATGAATTTATATTTGTTCCTGATATATAATTTTTCATTTTATTCTATTTTTTAATTTGACTTGTGATTCAAAAGATTCAAGAGGACTAAATGATTTACATTACAATACCTTTTAAATTATGATTATTTAGGAACAAATTTCCATTGAAAATCTTATGTGATACAATTATGAAAAATAAATTTTATTTTTATTATTTTACTAATATTTCCAGGCCATAAAAAAGATCATTTAATTTTCCACTATAAAATTACTCTATATTTCGATGGAATGATTATATAAAAAACTGAATTTATTTCTCTAGATGAAATAAAAAATAATTTTATTATATATCTATTTTTTCATTCATAATTATTTAGAGATTTATTTTATTATATTCCTATAATTAATTTAAAACTTTTTAATGAAGAGATTAATTTATAAAAATTTCTTTTAATGAATAATCATATCATTTTTAGTTTAACATAATTTTAATTTTTATCAAAAATGGAAAAAAATCTTTGTTTTAATGAATGAAATATGAAACAAATACCCACAATCATGAATTCCAATTACTGTAATCATCTGTGAGTATTTCCATGAATATTTTTAGGGAATATTTTTTCCATAATATTTTCTAATTTCTTAAATTTTAAATAACTTATTTAAAATTGAAAATGGTGTTTTCTAATAGAAATAGTATTTTTCCATTTTAAAGGTATTTTAATCAATTATAACACCATTTGATGCTAAATATTTTTTATTATGGATATGAATCAATGATATCACCTATAGTTCTTATGTAGGTGTCTTATTATTATGATGATGAGATGTTTATGAAGCATGTTTATTTCCATTGTTTTGTTATAAGGATTTTTTGAAATGTTAATGAATCATATCATTATTAAACAATTTTTTATATTATTATATGAGGAATTATTTATGATCAGATAGAAATAATATATATTTTCTTCAATATACGAATGATGGGATAAATATTATATAACCCTCTAATATATAAAGAAATTTTTTATATATCAAGAGATTATTATGGGAAACAAGGCGATGTGATTGATGAACTATGATAAACAAGTATATGTTCTTGGTCCATTGTGGGAAACCAATTCATGATCTTGATTCACTATGTGATAGAGGTAATACTTCTTCATCACTTATGGTATGTCAATTTGTTTAATTCCTAATAAACATTGATTTTATAGTTTTGTTTATTAATGTTTATATGTAAAATTATTCATACAAGTTTGATGATAATAAAATATTTTGACATGAAAATTTACTTCATGATTAATTTATGATTATTTCTCAATATTTTGATACCTTCTGACGAAATTATAATGAAGCCTTCAATTGATAATTTTTATGGTATATGATAGATTTGGTATGAATTTTATTTTTATTTTTTATTTGGTCTTATACGCATATTTTGAATTTATGTTTTAATATGATCTTTTATTTTTATCTCTCATGTTAACGCTTACTAGACATCTATTCAAACCCTCTAATTTATTTCATTCCCCATGCCATAATGAATAGATTATGATCTGTATATCACTATAGTGTTTCAGATCCAAGAGATTATAAATTATATGGGTTTTAAAAAAATAAATATGTGTCGTGGTATATTATATAGTATTATAAACATACAAAACATTTACAAAAACAAAAAAAATTAATTCATTAATAATGATGATTACATTAATTAGAAAATAAATCCATGATACTAAAAAAATTACAATATGAATATATATATATATCTATATATTAATAAATTTATATTGGTAAAATAATGAAATCTCAAAATCTTCTTTGATCATTACCCTCATGGGAGACACTATTAAAATGAAATAAATAACAACAAAAATTCTAAGTCCTAGAAAATAAAAATATAGTACAATGGGTGGTATTGTAGTGATTGTTACCTTTTGTAATTAAGTAGTATTTATATAAGGTAATTAATTTTTTGGAAGAGTAATGCCCCCATTGGAATTGTATCATAATGGTTGGGAAAAATTATCTAACTAAAGGAGTAGTTATTTATCCTCAAAATAATAAAATGTAATATTAATAATATTAATCATGTGAAATTTAATAAAATATAAATATTATATTTCCCAAAATTATAAATCAATATAAAAAACTCAATGAAAATATATTCAACTTCTTAAAAAAGTGTATTTTATTGAATTTTTTAAAAGTCATAGTTTTTATATTAAAATTAAAATAACTAAAAATTTATCATTATTTTGAAAATTGAATTTAATTAAATAAATTTTACTATACACATTTTCTACGGTTTTTTTGGAATTTTTTTGAAATACTTCATTTTTATGTGAATAGTAAAAAAAATAAAGTTTTCATGCAACTATTGTATTTTAAATTACCTCATTTATCAAATTATAATAACAATATCCTTTATAGAAATACAGTCTCAAAATAGTATTAATTTTTCTAAATTTAATATAAAAATAAAATTAATATTTTTTAAAATCCAAAAAATAAATTTTTTATAATATAATGTAAACAGTATTCAATAAAAAGTTACTTTTTTAAATTTAGTAATTTCCTTTTTTCAAAAACTAGGTAATTGTAAATATATATTGATTATAAATAAAACTAAAGAAAATTATTTATATATTATTAATTATTTCAAAAAAAATTACAATTATGTGTTTTACCTTTTCTTATAATATATTTTAAAAATTTTATTCTAAAAATACCCCTCTCCTCGAGTATAAATAAACCCACTACCTCCTCATCTGAAACCAATCCTCACAAACCTTTGAAAGATAATGATATGAAAATAAATTATCAACTAACCCTATTATAATCAATAGGGTAATTCTATATTAATTTAACTCCAATATTTAAGGGAGTATAATGTTTTACAAGATATAAATCACTGAGAACAATGTTTGTTTCTACCTACTATTCATTTTCCACATATCCTCCTCTATTTAGATATCCATGTAAAAATTTATACAATATGTTTAATTATGATGTATTATTTCATTATATTAATAGTGTAATCATTTTACAAAGAGAATAATTTTGATGTATTACTATTACATATATATATTACACTTCATTTGTGTGATGTACCATTGACAGTAGATTAATCACTGATCATAATGTCAACAATTTATTAACTATTAGCAATCATCGGGATGGTTACAATTATATATTTATTCTATTAAAATTAATAAATATATCTCTATTATGTTTTTGGAATTATTTATACTAATGTATAAAACCCCTTCAACAGAAAATAGTAAAATTGATGAAAAATAAGAAATATTTATGGAAAACATGATATAAAAACATTTCCACTATAAACAATGGAATTACAAAAACATAATCCAATGATTATAGTTGATATATATGAAGAAATAAAAAAATACGTCTTCATTAATGTTTTAATATTCATAAGTTTCCTTCTATGGAGATAGAAAATGATTAAATAAACGTGGATTTACGGTAAGGGTATTGTCAAATGAAAACACAATATTTTGCGTTCCCTCATATTTCACATTTATTTTAAAAATAACATTATGATAATAAAAAATAAAATATTTTTCCACATTTATTTGTGGGACATAAATGTTTCTACCTTTTAAAAATATTTTCTCATTCATTTACTTTGATTTTTTTGGTAAAAATTCAATTCGATAAACATCTCTTGAACCCAATTATGTAGTATCTATATCCAGATATTGAATTAATATTTTATTCAATTTTATGACCGCACGTGTTTATTTTAGAATCATAATACTAATTTATTGTATTATTATATATAAAAAATTATACGAAACTAATTCTATTCCCTGAGATATTTCCTGATTATAATTGTCATTTTTCCTTCAAGCATGCATGATTCTGAGCATTTTTTGATGTGATGGGTAGGAATGGGATTATTAGACCCTTATATTAATTGGTTAATGGGATATAACTCATGATATAATTGTTAATATGCATGAAAATTTTTCAATATCTTTTTAGACAGATGATGTTACAAATTTCTCACAAATGTTATTCTTGATCATAATGCAATGTTAGTTCACAACCATGTGTCGTATTTTACTGCGTTGTTATGATGTATCAATAATATTCAAATTAAACCTTAAATAAACTTATTAAATGATTATTTAATTATTTTTCTGATTATCTTATGCATATATTTTTTATATTGGTCATTCTCCCTCATTTACGATTAATTTATGTTCTTTATTTCTCATAATAATATGATTTTAGCTCACCCATTTCATAGATGTATATGTTTGGTTAAAAATTTTATTATATATTGTGATATTATTTAATGTATTAAGGACAAGTGTTTAAATAGTTTTTTATTTTTTATTATTTCAAATTGATGCATCACCACACTTTTTATAGTACACTGAAACAATATATCCTTTGGTTGTTTCATAATTAAGTTGTTTATCATAAGCATGATGTAATATGCCTATATGAAAATTTTGGGTCGATATAGTTATTATTATACATATTGATTATTTAATTTTGGAGTTTGGATTATAAAATATTAGTTACTTCGGTATGAAAATGATTATATATTGGTAAGAATCCTTAAGAAGTTGTTTTAGAAAATGGTAGAAAATTGGGATCCCATAAGATTTGAAATTATATTTAATTTATGTATAAGAATAAAGTACTGAAACAATTTTTTTTTAAATTTATATTTTATCATAAAATTTATATTTTATAAAATAATTGTAAATAACAGAAAATAGTAAAACAACCTATGTGAGTGACAATGTACTAATTTTCAAAATGAAATTTCTAATGCAGTTGGTATAAAAAACCCATCTTTTCTTACAAACTGATATATTATTTTAATACAAAAAGATAAAATCTCCAAAAAACAAGGATAAAAAAATATTAGTATCTTTAGATTATTAGGTCCAAACATCATAATTACAAAATAAAAGAATAATCATTATTTAATTCCTTCTTCTCACGATTTAATGTGTCCCATATGTTCTCTCTATTACAAGTAATCAATAGAGGAAATACATGAAGGATTTTGGTGAGCTAAATTCACAATAGGTGGATCAATAATTAAAATGAATATATTTATCCTGGGTGAAAATAATAATAATCATAAAAACATAATAATGGTATAATTATCATAATCATGAAAGGAAGCATTAACTAAATGCATGTAATGTGAAAATGTATAAAAAATAGACATCATGTCAAAGTGGTGAACTACCACACATTGCTGTGAATAAAGATAACATCATGTGCATGAATAATATATATGCATCATCATTACCATGTGTGTCACGACCCATCCTTGGGACCCATGCCATGACTACCCCAAGCCTACCTTCCATAGGCCAGAGGCTGGAAACTATCACCAAAGGTGTAAATCCCAAAAAAGGGGATGGCATTGACTTTAATAAGTAAAAAAATACAACAGAGTACACAACTGGAAGTAAACACTAAGTAAATATTGTATTCAAAAGAAAGTGTTGAAAGGAAAGGGGCTGGAAATACAAGACCAACAGTAAAGTACAGTAAAACTGAAAAGCTAGTACAACTGTAGTAAAGTAAAATAGTAGTTACTCAGTTGTCCTCTTGGAATCCCACTAGAAGGTTGGGTACCGACAGCCTCCTCAGCACCCCAGGTCCGTTTGTCCGCTCTGTGTACGTCTCGCCAAGTGGTCACCTCTAGGTATTGTCTAGTCCTGGCTCACTCTTGACCTCCGTCAATGTTGTCTATCGTCTGCATCCAACACAATGAGGTGCAGGTGTAGCCCATGAAGAGGTGAGTATAACATTACATAGAAGGGACCCCGAGATCCCCTAAGGTCTCCCAGAATCTACAAAGGATATACCACAGAAGGAAAGATACAATCATGATGTATCAACCAACCCTACTTAGGTAAACGCCCATATATATTCCTAAGTCATCAATCTCAGTTAGGATCCAACTATCGAGCCCAAGCACAACCTAGTCCACACAGGAAGTAAAGTCAATCACGTCAATGATAAAAATTGAAAGTCAAGACTCAAATCACTTTGGTATAAAAATTTCGTATACCAATAGAGATGATCAGATGTAGTCACAGATTCATCAAAGCTATCAGACCCACACAAGATACAAGACCAGCTAAGCTGTCAGACCCACATAGGATACAAGTCCAGCAACTCTGTCAGACCCACACAGTTTACAAGTACAAAGGTCAATAATATCAGACCACATAGGATACTAGAACAATAGTCATCATTGTCGAACCCATAGAGGATCCCAATATGGTAGTCATCGCTATCGAACTCACAGAGGATCCCAGTATAGTAGTTATCGCAGTTGTAGCCAACTCTAGGGTTCCAGCACATAGCACGCTTGATTTCGGGAGGATCAGATCCTTGAGAAAAGGAGTCAAAACATAAATAAACACAAATTCTAGAGTTGATGTATCCCAAATATTCTTCTCCATAAAATAAGCTCAACGCGACTGACGAAGCGTCAATCGGATGCCCGGTCTGAGAGTTATAGGCTTTTCCGTTCTAGGGGCCTGGTTGGAATTACGCTCGTTCCAAACCCGACCGTTTTCAATGTTTTCTAAAAATCACTTATATTATCGCAAAAGGACCACCTCATCGCGAGGATCCCAGTGCTACAGATGGTATGTCAATCAGACACGCAATCCAGAAGTTATTCACTTTTAAGTGAAATGGGCCCAGCCCGTTAAGCCCAGTGGGTTTGTGGGTCGGCTTGACCCCGTTAGGTGGGACCAACCATTCCAGGGGGTCGGCCCTGCCTGGTGGGGAATGACCTACCCCGGAGGCTGTGGCCCAGCCCGCATGAGGACATCCTGGTTTGTGTGGCAGGCGGCCCGGCCCACGGCTCGGCCAGCCGGCTGAGCGGAGCGGGGGGGGGGGGGGGGGTCGGCCCCCCTGTTTCTTGCAAGGGAGGCATCGCCTCTCCTACCCGGACTACTACCTTTTCTAGCGCGAGGGGCCCTCATAGCAGGCTGCTGTCTTCCCGCAACGTAGCACCCACCTGGCGTCACAGTCTTCTAGCTACGCGGCGCCCACCTGGTGCCACGGTCTCCTGCCCAGACGGCTGTAGCCGGCTATTTTGTTCAGCAAGCTGGTCACAGGTGTTGGCCAAACCTCCTCTGCACGGCACCAGAGGGTGCCACGGTTAACTAGCCCAGTCGGCTATGGCCGACCGGTTAGGTTCGTCCAACTATCCCATAGATGTGGGCTGTGGTTATTCTCTACACCATCGGCGCACAGAAGTCGCTTCTTCCATCTATCATGGCCCGCATGGATGCAAGCCCTTCCTTACTCCAGTTTGGTGCGACAACAACTAGCCCTACCGATTCTACCACTATCATCAACTCAAGGGACTCAACGAAGGGTATTCAGGCCATGTTAGTTTGTCCCGCACCCTCTGCGTAATGTGGTATTAAAAGGCCAATGTCGGACCATATAAAAACAAGGAACGAATATTTAATTTAAACATGAAAAACCTCTACCTTGATTCTAATGTTTGTTTTTTGTGTAGCAGAAATAGAATCTAAAGAAGATGTCGATTCATTGACGTCTGGGTGCTTCCGAGGAGGTAGCGTAGTCGGAGTTCCTCGCGGGCAGTGTCTTCTACCTTGAATCGAAGGAAGAATAAAGGTAGATGGATTTCTTTGTTGCATCTCCTTCATTCTTTCCCTAGTTGTAGAAGTGGATACGTTTCTTCACATCCTTCGAGTTGTGGAGTGTTCTTCATGTTCTTCGTCAAGAGTTTATGTTGTTCTTCGTTGGAAGAACACTCCCTTTCCAATTATCCCAGTACTCTCCCAACCCAAAAGAGACAAACCAAAATAATATATTAGGATACTATTTTATACTCACATTATTTTAAAATTATTTATAAATATAGAGGATCAAAAAATAATTGTTCATTAATTGGAAGTGTGTTGGAACATTCATGAGAGGGTGTGGAATGTGGAGAGTTTATAATAAAAGAGGAGAGGTGGAGATTTTAGGAGTTAGGGGGAGTTCAAGGAGTTTAATGGATGGTGAAGGGTTAGATGCATGTTTGGGACCCACCACATATTATCCTACAATGGGAGGTTATGTGGGTGTGGGCCCCACCACCAACCTCCCTCTGGGGATAATAACCACCAACAAAATAAAATTGTGTAACAGAATAATTTTATTTAATTTATTATGAATCCAGAAATTATAACTTCTACTCTTGACCAAACACAATAGTGGTAAAGGTCCCCTTATGCGAATACCAATGCTAAGAGTTCATTGGTGTCCTCATATTTCAATTCTGAGCACCGGTTTAAAATATAGAAAAAACCTGCATGTACGTTTACGGAATGTATCTAAAAATACTTCAAAAAATGATTCCGGGCACACCGTGCCACTGAATCAGGCGCTGTTTGAAACTGAGGACATGTAAAATTCCAAGGATTTCGAGGAAAAAAATATCCTTCAGATTTATGGGTCTTTACATTTTCGCCACCTCAGGTCTTTACATCCCTGTAAAGTTACAACACAAACTATGGTAATAAATGAGGTTACTCAGCACGCATCTAAGCCTCCCGCTCCCATGTGGTCTCTTGGAGGTTCCTGTGCTGCTAGTGAATGCGAACTAGAGGAATTAACCGTCCACATAGGACTTGATTCTTTCAATCCTCGATCTCTACTGGGAACATTGTGAATGTAACCCCATCGTTGATGTCCAGCTCCCCGTCATTGATGATTTGGGATGGGTCGTGGATGTATCTCCTCATCTGAGATACGTGGAAGAGGTTTTGTACCCAGTGCAACTGAGGTGGAAGAGCCAGATGGTATGATACCTCGCCTACCCTACTGAGGACCTAGAATGGTCCGATTAATTATGGTGATAACATTCCACCTCAGAAAAATATTCATAGAACTCATCGAGTTGAGACCCATATAAAGATATGGTCGCCATCCTCAAACTCCAGTGGTCTCTATCTCCCATCAGCATAGGACTTCTGCCTCCTCTGTGCATTCATCATCTTGTCCTGGATGATCTGAACCTTCTCTATCATAGCCTAAACCATCTCTAGTCCTACAAGTGCTGACTCCCTTGGGTCAGTCCAACATATAGGTGATCTGCAAGGTCGGCCGTAGAGTGCCTCGTAGGGTGCCATCCCGATTGTGGAGTGTCAGCTGTTGTTGTAGGCAAACTCTACCAAGGGTAAATGATCCTTCCAGCTGCGACCTAAGTCTAGGACACAAACACAGAGCATGTCATTGAGAGTCTGAATGGTCCTCTCAGTCAGGCCATCCGTCTGAGTATGGAATGTAGTGCTCAGACGTAGCTGCGTCACGAATACCTACTACAACCCCTTCGAAAGCCGGGAAGTAAAGCATGTGTCCTGATCGAAAATGATCGTTAATGGCACACCATGAAGCCGTATGATCTCCTATATGTAGAGGCATCCCGAGCTCCCTACTGTGCCCTACTCTCTGATCAGTAGGAATTGGTCTGACATGGGGAGTCAGTTGCCCATCACCTAGATAGAGTCGTGACCTTTGGATGTACGTGGAATCCCCATCATGATATCCATGGATATCCCATCCCACTTCCACTTAGGGTCCTTTAAGGGTTGTAGCAAGCATTTGGTACCTGGTGCTCCTACTTCAGCTGCTTACCAGTTAGGTATCGTGAGACAAACTCTGCTATTGACATCTTCATACCCGGACACCACTGCTGTCGTATGTGGTCTTGATACATCATTTCCACTCCAGGATGTACTGTGAGAGGGGATATGTGAAACTCCCTCAGCACTTCCTCCAGTAGTGCAATTGGTACCACGGTACGTCCTCTGAAAAGGAAGTAGTGCTCCCCAACTTCAAAAAACCCATCAGGTGTCTACACTAAGGATATCTAAGCACGTCACATATCACTATCAACGTCCCCTTTCTATGCCTCCCTGACTCAGTGAAGAAGTGGAGGAGTGACTATGAGAGACTGTAGAAAGGATACTCCATCTCTATCTAAGAAGGATATCTGCAACACGGCTAGCTGCTCTGTCGCCACTCCTAGTATCTGAATGCCCGATCTATTGCTCAGAGTATCTACTACAACATTCCCCTTCTCAGGAGTATAGACTATCTCAAAGTCATAGTCGTGGACGAACTCAAACCATCACCGCTACCTCAGGTTCATTTCCTTCTGTTAGAAGATGTACCTGAGACTCTGGTGGTCAGTGTAGACAATAAAATCCATGACCATAAGATAGTTCCACCACATCTTAATGGCGAAGACCATGAATACTAACTCCAGGTCATGGGTAGCATAGTTCTACTCGTTCTGTCTCAACTGTCGTGAACCATAAGCGATCACTGCTCACTCCTACATCAGGACACACCCGAGTCTGGTCCCTAATGCATCGTAGTAATCTACATAACCAATGACCTCCTTTTGTATCCTCAAGATAGGAACACTAGTCAATCTCTACCTCAGCTTCTGAAAGCTCTGGTGGCATCTCTCTGAACACACGATGGGTTTCCGCTTCTCCGTCAATCATGAAAGTGGTGCAAGAACTCTGGAGAAGTCTGGCTCAAATCTTTGATATTTTCCTTCCAGAACTAGGAATCTTCGTACCTCCGTCACACTCCTGGTTGGATCCCAAGAATGTATTGCCCCGATCTTCGCTAGATCCACTACAACTCCAGCCTCTGAGATGACGTGTCCCAATAAGTGAACTTCTCGAATACAAAACTAGCACTTTGAGAGCTTACCATAAAGCTGGTGCTCTCAGAGTGTGTCCAATACTACCTGCAAATTGTAGGCATGCCCATCCTTAGTAGTCAAGTAAATAAGTATGTCGTCGATTAAGAGTAATAAAAAGCGATTAAGGTAAGGATGGAATGTCCTATTAATGAGACTCATGAAAACTACTGGAGCATTGGTTATGCCGAAGGGCATAACCAAAAACTTGTAGTGGCCATACCGACAAATGAAGGTAGTCTTCTGTTCATCCTCATCTCAAACTCTGAGCTGGTGATAGCCTGACCTGAGTTCTATCTTCGAGAACCATCGTGCTCCTTTGAGCTGATTGAAGAGGTCCTCAATCCTCATGAGTGGGTACTTGTTCTTCACGGTCACTAGATTTAGGTGACAGTAGTCGACACATAGTCACAAGCTTTCGTCTTCCTTCTTGGCGAACAAAATTGGAGATGCCCAGGGTGAAACACTAGGTCAGATTAATCCATTCCCCTGCAAGTCCTCCAGCTATACCAGTAGCTCACAAAGCTCTACAGGAGCCATATGATATGCTGGAGTATATATCAGTGTTGTCACGGGGTATAGGTCAATGTAGAAGTCTACCTCTCTGAGAGGAGGTAGTCCTAGAATGTCAGCAAGAAAAACATCTGCATATCGATCCATCTCAATAGGAAAACTTGGACTCCGCACACCAACCGCTTCGAGGATGAGGCTAGCCAACTGATGTGTGATCAGCTTCCCCCTCCTCTGTGTTAGTCTATCCTACACTGAAAATGCTCCCTTATCACTGGTGAAGGTGAACCTGGACCCATCTATTCAGATACAGCGCACTTTGCACCTAATATATTCAATCTGAGCATGAACTATGGATAACCAATCTATACCCAAGATTAAATCTTATTCCCTCAATGCCACTACAAGGAGATCCCAGCCAAAGCTCTCGGCTACTAAAGTAAGCTCACACTGCCGGAACTAGTGTGTAATAATCTAGTATGCTCCCGTAGGAGTCTCTAGCCGTACAGATAGAGCCAATGTCACCGTTGGAATCTCCAATCTCCGAACAAGGGAAGAAGAAATAAAAGAATGACTCGCACCTGTGTTTATAAGTACTATAGACAGGGTGGAGTAGACACATATAGTACCTAAAATCATCTCAGGTGAGCCGCAGTCATAGGAAAAAAATTCCTGGAGTCGATCCCACCTCTATCCGCTAGCTCCCTGTGGTTAGGGTTGACCTCCTGGTGGTGGTGGTGGTAGATCCTTGAAACGTCATCCACCACCAACTTCTCGGACAGCTCCTCTGACACGTCCACCTGCTCCTGACGGACCACCACGGTCAAACCTCTGCCTCTGCCTGGGACATCCCTCTACTGTCTGCTACTCATCCGCAAGGCGGGTCAGGGAAATCACGAGCCATGTGGCCCTACCTTCTGCATGCATAGCACTAAATTCTCCTCATAAGGTTGTCACTGTTTCGTGTTCCCCACAAAACTGAACCAGTATCATGAGGTCTCCCACCATATGGCATGTTCTGCTTGGACCTTTACGTCAACTATGTACTTTCAGCTGCATAAGACTCCACTACGTGTCATCCTGTAGAAGGTCTCGCCGCTGGTGACTACTCAGCGAGAAAACTCTCCACCAGAAGGGCTCTCCCCATCACCCTCGTTTGCGTCGGGATGCTATGTGGAATTGTCGATGCCCTGATATTGTGCCTAAGTCCCTGCTCGAAGGTCCAGTACCTGAATAATGGATTGCGTACCATATTTGTGGAGTAGCGTGAGAGATTGGTGAACCTCGCTGAGTACTGAGGTACTGTCATTCTTCCCTTCGGCAGATAAAGTAACTCCTGAATCTGCACCGCAAAAAGGGTGGCTGGAACAAACTCTGATCCAAAGAGACTCTCGAAGTATATCCAAAGTAATGATGCCTTATGGTGCAGCTGGAGCAACAAGCTCCACCATCTGCCTGCCGCTACATGTAGGAGACTCGCGAAAAGGATCACCATGAACTCAGCTGGTGTCCCTACCAATCAGAAAACTCTGACGACATCCTCTAGCCATTCCTTAGCTGCCTATGGGTCCGTCTCTCCATGGAACCTGGGCAGCCTCTGGCACTGTAACTCATTAAATACACTCAGGTGGTTTGTACTCTCTGCTGTTGGAGCTGGTGGTAGCGGTGGCCTAGCGGGTAGTGGTACTGCTGGTGCCTCCGCTATGATAGGGTCCTACACTGAGGCCTCGTCACTCGGTGGGATACCATCTCGTACGTAACTAGAAATCCTAGTTGGATGCCTTCGTTGGGCCATCCTGAAAGGAAATAGGTTCACCATGGTTAAAACAGTATTCCTGGTGAGCTAATGCAAATTAATCATGAAGAAAACCTTTTCAAAGGAAACACACATACAACCAGTGGTTTCGTGCACTAAGTCGGAAATCAGTGGTCAGGGTCCTGATTATGGATTCTTTGGCCACTTCACCAACACTTGACTCCCTGGATTGGAAACCATACTCAATACTCTTAACACTAGTGATTCACTATAATGAATGATATGAGTCCTAAGTTATGTGGTAGAACCGACACATCTGATACCAATATTTCATGACCCATCCTCGGCACCCGTGTCGTGATAACCCCATGCCCGCCTTCCGTAGACTAGGGGCTTCAGACTATCACCAAAGGCGAAAATCCTAATAAAAGGGAAGGCATTGACTTTAATAAGTTAAAAAAATACAATAGAGTACAGATTTGGAAGTAAACACTAATTAAATACTGTATACAAAATAAAGTGCTGAAAGGAATGGGGCCAGAAATACAAGCCCAACAGTAATGTACAGTACAACTGAAAAGCTTGTACTTCTGTAGTAAATTAAAATGGCTATTACTAAGTCATCCTTATGGAATCCAACCTGAAGGGTGGTTACAGATGTCCTCCTCAACACCCTAGGTCTGTCAGTCTGCTTTGTGTATGTCTCACCATGTGTTCCAGCTCTAGGAACTATCTGGTCCAGGCATGCTCTCGACCTCCATCAACGATGTCCGTCGTCTGCATCCAACACAATGAGGTACAGGCATAGCCCGTGCAAGAGTGAGTATAAAAATACTCAGTAGTGACCCCAATACCCCTGAAGGTCTCCCAGAATCCACGAAGGATAAACCAAAAAAGGAAATATACAATCACTATGTATCAAAAAACCCTACTTAGGTATATGCCCATACATATACCTAAGTTATCAATCTTAGTTTGGATAAAACTCTAGATCCCAAGAACAAACTGGTCCATATAGGAAGTAAAGTAAATCACATCAATGATAATGATTGAATGTCATGACTTAGCTCACAAAGGTATACATTTTTTGTACAGTGATAGAGATGATCAGTTGTAGTCACTAATTTATCTATGTTGTCGGACCCACACAGAATACAAGATCAGCTAAGCTGTCGAACCCACACAGGGTACACGACCAGCTACATGTTAGATGCACATAGGATACACGTACATAGGTCAATACTGTCAGACCCACTCAGGATACAGGAATAGTAGTCATCACCATCGAACCCACGGAGGATCCTAGTACGGTAGTCATCACTATCGAACCCACGGAGGATCCTAGTATAGTAGTCGTCGCATTCGCAGCCAGCTCTAGGTTTGACGCACACAACATGCTCTATTCTGGGAGGGTCCACTCCTCGAGAAAAAGGGTCAATACATCAACAATCATGAAGTCCAGAGTTTATGTATTCTAAAGATCCATCTCGTCGAAAAAAACCCAACACGACTGACGGTGCATCAATCAGACGCCCGGTCTGAGAGTTGTTGGCTTTTCCGTTCCAGGGGCCCGGTTGAATTACTCTCATTCCAAAACCATCCATTTTCAAAATTTGTCCAAAAATCACTTAGAGTATCACAAAAGTACCTTCTCATCACGGGGATCCCAGCGCCATAGACAACGCGTCAATCAATCATGCGGTCTAGAAGTTATTCACGTTTAAATGAAATGGGAACGGCCCGTCAAGCCCAATGGGCTGGTGGGTCGGCCCGAACTGGTTTGGATGGTCCGACCCGGCCAGGGGGTTGGCCCGGCTCAGTGGGGAATGGCCTAGCCCGGCTGCTGTGGCCCAACCCATGTGATGGCGGCATGGTCGGCGCGAGGGCATCCTAGTCCGCGCGAGGGCGGCACGGCCCGCGCGAGGGCGGCACGACCCGTGCGAGTGCGGCCCGGCCCGCGCTGGGGCACACCGTCTAGTGGGACGGTGGCCCAGCCTGCCCGAGGGTGGCCTGGTCTGCGCGGCAGGCGGCTCGGCCCATGCAAGGGAAGCCTGGACCGCGGTGGGAGGCGGCTCAGCAATCTAGCAGAGTGGAGCGGGGGGGGGGGGGGGTGTGGCCCCCCAGATTCTTACAATGGCGTAGCCGTGCGGCGCCACCTCTCCTGCCCGACCTACTTTTCTGGCACGAGTGGTTCGCATTGCATGCCACTTTCTTCCCATAGCACGGTGCCCACCTGGCACCATAGTCTCCATCCCTATCGGTTGTGGCTGGCCGTTTTGTTCAGCAAGTTACTAACTGGTGTAGGCCGCACCTCCTCCACGCGGTACTTGCGGGTTCTGCGGTTCACCATCCCAACCGGTTACGAGCTACCAGTTTGGTTCGTCTGAGCGGCCTGCGATTATTCTCCACAAGGTTGTCTCTTCATTCATCCATCGTGTCCCCTTCCTTCATCCAGCGTTGTGCGACAGCAGCATGCCCTACCGATTTTACCACCGTCATCAACTCAAGAGAATAAATGGAGGTTTGTTGGGCTGTGTTTTTTCGGCATGCTCCCTTCGTGTAAGGTGGTAACAAAAGGCCAATGTTGAACCATATAAAAATGAGGAACGATGATATAATTTAAACAATACAAACCCCTAGCTTGATTCCTATGTTTACATGTCGTGTCGTGGAAAGAGAATATGAAGATGACATCGATTCGTTGACATTGGGGTGTGTCCAAGGAGGAAGCATAGTAGACATTCCTCACGGGCGGTGTCTTATCCCTAGACCTGGAGGAACAATAAAGGTTGATGGAGTTCTTTGTGGTGTCGCCTTCTTTCTTTCCCCGGTTGAAGATGTGGATAAGTTTCTTCACGTCCATTGTGTCATGGAGTGTTATTTGCATTCTTTGTTGAGAGAGTGTGTCATTCTTCGTGTGAAGAACTCTCCCTTTATAATTCTCCCAACACACTCCCAACACAATAATAGCCAACCCAAAATAATAGCTTAGGATATTATTTTATCCTCACATGATTTTCAAATTATTTCAAAAATTATAGGTTCCCAACATTAATCGATCACTAATTGGAAGTGTGATGGCACATTCATAAGAGGGGATGGACTGCGGAGAGTTTAAAATAAAAGAGGAGAGGTGGAGAGTTTAAGAGTTAAGGGGATGGGGGGTTAAAGGAGTATGAAGGAATTTGAAGGGTTAGAGGCATGTGTGGGTCCCACCATTTATTATCCTCACATGGGAGGTTTTGTGGGTGGGGCCCCACCACCAACCTCCATTTGGTGATAATAACCACCAACAAATAAAATTGTGTAACACAATAATTTTTTTAATTTATTATGATTCCCCAAAATATAACTTCTACTCTCGACCAAACGCAACTACTATAATGGTCCCCTTAAGCGAATACTAGTTCTGTGAGTTCATTAGTGTCCTCATATTTCAATTTCGACCACTGTTTCAAAAGATAGAAAATCATGAACATGCTTTTACTGAACATACCCGAACAAAACAACAGAAAATGATTTCGGGCACACCGGGCCTCGGAATCAGGTGCCATCAGAAAATACGGACACGTAAAATTCAAAAGAATTTAAGAAATTCAATTTTTTCCTTGAAATTTCTGGGACATTACAATGATAACAATGATAGAATAATGTAAACACATCTGGTACATTATCTCATGAGATACATCAAATTACCCAATGAATTAAAATATAATATAATTCATGGTGCACCCATCACATCATAACATATTCATAATCAATAATGGTAATTTGAATATATTTCAAACAGAGATATAAAATAACCAAGGGAAAAATTGTTTTCATGAAAATTTCCCAAACTATACATTCATAAACAAATTTTTGGGTTCCCAATAAAAGTGAAATAACATTGATCATATAGGAATCATCAGTCATGAGTGTATAAGAATCGTTACCAAGAGAAGTTAAAAAGGGTTTTTTAGAACGAATAGTTAATTTTAAAAAAAATCTTTGAATTTTTCATAAAATCAGATTGTAAAAAATTATATCCTTTAAAATAAAAGGGAAATAGAATTTTTAGAACATAATATGAACAATGATTACATGGAGGAATCAATAACATAAAAAATTAATTGGTTTCAAGAATCCCCTTACCTTATGTCTAAAGAATTTTTCAACATTCATATCCTGGATAACAAAATACAATTAATTAATTAATATATAGAAAGCCTATTTTATTTAAATGTAATTAATTATAATTGTATAGAATGTTTTTTGACCATTTTGATAAGTTTTCTAGTACAATTGCATACATTCCAAGAGAATACAATTTCATGGGTTTCATGATCAGTTCACTAACATTCATGCTTTGAAGAGCCTGTAAAATGTGGATAATTACAAATAATATAAATAATATTTTATTAATGAAAATAAAATTTTTAAATGGTCTTATATATTATTTTTTACATATATTACAATGATTTAGTAGAAAATTATATAATCGTAATTTTTAAGAATAATTTTGGGGGTATGCGATTAGAAGAAATATTTTTTTGAATTATATATTAATATAATATTAATTAGTTATATCCATAAAATTAAAATGGATATAAAATAAATTATAAAATCATTTCAACAATTATAATTTTTTTAAAACCATCATTTATTTCAGTCACTGAAAATGAAAACTTGACGTCCATGAAGGATATAAAACAACACCTCATGGATGATGTTTCCATTTTTAGAATAAATGAGATTGGAGAATAGGTTTGATGATAGATTCTTCCATTTACAAAATAACATTATAGAATATATAAGATAATGAATTTATTAGTCCATTTGTATTAGGGGTGACGAGGATAGAAGAATAAAAGAAAATAATGTGAAATGAAATTAAACGAAAATGAATAATTGTTTTACCTCATGAATTATTATCCATGAAAAACTCCTTAGGGAATTTATTGTTAATCATTTTTGGACTCCAAAGGATCCTAGACATGAGTAAGATTCATGGGAATAATATTTGGTAGATATTTTAAATGATTCAAGGATTTTGATTTGTGAGTAGAAGAGTTGGTGAATGTGATATTTATATGGGAGTAGAGGTGTGTTTTTTGACTTGTTTATGAATTAGTTTGTTATTTATTATTAACACGATGATTAGATTGAAACGTATCCCTAAATATATCAAAATATTTATGTACAGTTTTATATTATGGTGATTAAATTATAAATTAATCATGTAATTGTGTATTAATATTGAAATGTACATATACAATAAATTACAACATTTTAAAATTCACAAAAAAATCAATAATTTAAATAAAATAAACATAAATTTTTTTGTTGAGTATAATTCAATAATTATGTCCATTTTGGGTAAATAGTTTCCTAAATATGATAAATTTAATTTATAATTTAAATCATCATTTATTAGAAAATTACTAATATTTAAATTATAACTGATTTTATACAACTTACAATGTCTATTTAAAGTATTGTATAATTATATTCTATTCAAAATATAATAATAAAATTATTTATGAATACATTATAAGAATTTTTTCATGTTTTTTTGAGAATGATGGGTACTTTTCACAATAATAGAGGTGAATATAAAATCTCTATCAGATATAGTTGATTGTGTTACTCCTGGTATCTTTACCACTTATCAAATGTATATTCATGCAATGTTTATCATGTTATAAGTCATATCAAATTTGTATAAAGTGAGATGTCTTTTTGATATGGTCCAAAAAACCCCTTATATAACTATTTTCTTCTGGATGTCTTCAGATTTAGTGTGAAAATGTCATTAGTGATGGTTCCCAATTTACATGTTTTTATTGGTAATGGTTTCACCATCCCCTTATACTTTGGTCTTTTATACTTCACTTTTTGACGTACCAGAAACATTGATGTATATTTAGGGACCTCTTTCTCCATATTTTTTTAACCATCAATTCTATTGAAGATTAAATATATATTTGTGCTCCATAGGTGAATAGAGATGGCTGAGTTATGTTAATCAATTAGAAACTCATTCATTATCTCTAGATTATAAGGTACAGATTTTTTGATAGAAATATTACTAATCCTTCATCATTAGTTTTTAACTCTTTAGATTTCCTATTTTTCATGGATTCCACCTTCTATTGAGTTTGTACAAATTTTCTATAAGCATAAATTTTTGTCTATAGGAAGGATGGTTGAGAAATCCCTTGAGAAAAGATTAATTATGTTATTTCCTTATTGAATATCATTTCCGTCCTTTGAAAATATATTATGTATGGATCCTCATCAATTATTATCACTGATATTTTTTGTTGTCCTTTCTATTTAGAAGACCACCACTTTATTATCATTTCCAGGATGGTGGTTGACTGAGAAATTATACTTTCTTTTGAGCTATAACATCATCACTGGGGAATATTATTCCCCATCTAGGTGAATATATATTTGAGGCACTTATGATCATTATATATTTCACACTTTTTTCCTTTGAAGATAATTTCGGCATATTTTCAACATGAATATCATTGATTCAAACTCTAGATCATTTGCAGGATAGTTCTGCTCATGTTTTTTCATCTTCCAAGAGTAATAGGCTATAAATTTATCATTTTTCATTAGTAAATAACCTAATTACCTCTTTTATGAATTGTTTTATTCAATAAATATTTCCCTAATTGTTGTTAGTTTGATTACTGGTATGATGATAATCATTTTTAATATCTTGAAGAAATATTCATTTTATATAGACCATACCAACTTGTCACACTTATGATTCATAATTATTGATTTGTTTGAAAATTATGATATGTAATTAAAAATTATTTGGTAATTTTTAACACCCCATGCTTCCACGGTACACTTCTCTTTGAATAAGACAGTAGCGTGTGTTGTACGCAACTTCGATTTCTGACACACACCAAAACCAATCAAAGTAGCCATTATGAATAGAAATACCTAATTTTTGAAATTTTATAATTTTATCTTTCAAAATGGACATCATTTTTGGATTCGGAATATCGAATTTAGCCTAGGGTGAAATTTTGGAACTTTTCTGATAACTTTTATATTTTGATAAATAGTGAAAATTAATAAATTTTAATTAAAAACAACCTTTTTAATCAAAATAATTATTAGTGATAAATTATACTATTTAGTTGTTTTAAAGTATAATTATAATATAATTTTACCATTTTATCCAATGGTGGTCAGTAGAATTAATTTCACTTTGAAATTGAACATAAACAATTGTCAATCTTTTGATTGATATTGTTTCTTAAAAACACGGTATTTGTTTTAACAATGGGAATTAATTACAAAATTAATTAATTCAACATATATGTTTGTAATTTTTTAAAATAGACACCATTTTTTAATTCATATTATCAATTATATCTTAGGGTAATGTTTTTGTATTTTTCTGGAAAACATCTATTTTTAATGAATAGTTAAACCACAAAGTGGTAGTTTAAAAACTAATTTTTCATGTAAATGATACATTACCACTTCTGTGATTTGATATTCAAAAATCCAACATACATGGTTGTCATTAGGAACTAATATTTGGTTTAATGGGATTAAAACATTTTTTTGGGTGAATAATAACTTTTAAGTTTTATTAATCGCGATTAAAGGTAATTAGTGAAATTTAAGGTAAAAAGGATATTTTAAAAATATGAAAATATCTTGAAACTTGTACAACCATTATTGGATTAGTCATATCTGACCAATACAATCCATTGGTCAACATGGGGACCCCATGGAGCCACTTGGGTTAGAAAGTGACATTAATAACTTTATTTTTAAAGAAAAAAAAATTTACACAAACATGTGTTGTTTTACTAAAACAATTATTAGACGGGGTTATATAAGTTATCATTTTATCTATAAATATTAATTGAAAAGATAAAAATATTTCCTATATCATTGTGATTGTTTTATATTTTTTAGACTTTAAATAAATTAATTTTTTTATGACACCATGATGATGCAGCGATTACTTCATTAATTAACGATTTATATAAATTGAAAATATAATGTAAACTATAAGACCTACACTTGTAAAAACATATTTTATGAGTATATTTAAAACCCTTATCACCTTATCCTCGAAATATCTAATTGTGGGACCTTTGAAATCTGAAAAGCACTTCATAATAATGTAAAATTTCATGACATTCCAAGAGTGCCCCTCCTGTCCTCTTATAAAAGGCCCCCACCTCTACCACCTTATTCACAACATCAAAGAAATTTGGAACTGCTAACCTATAAAAAAGTACTCTCTCAACTTGCCTCTCTTACTCAGAGAAGCCTCACTTTGGGATGATGTCTTCCCAAGTAAGCCATTGGCTCAAATCAAAAAGAGTTAGCCGATTTTAAGGTAACGCCTTCTCTTATGATCTTTTGTTTTATTTTTTTTTCTACAACCCCTTAAACTATTTTTATTCCATTACTTTGTAACAACAAAAGTATCTAAAATATACTATAATGTTTTCATGAGAGTTATATTATTTAAAATTACACATACCTTCGTCTAATGGTTAAAGAACACACTGTTCTCGTGGGTGGCGAATTATTGCCTCACGAAATGATGAATGGTCAATCATCTTTTAACACCTCTCATGCTGGCCATTTCGATGACACTATTTTAATATATGATATATATATTATGTTTATGTTTTATATATGCTTCATTATTTCTCATTTATGGCATACCGTTATGATTTCCATTATGGGTAAATGCGATAATTTCATTTTAGGTAGTGCGGACTACCTCCCCCTAAAAGTGATTTGAATAGTTAATGCCATATGTGGTAAGTATAAAGGAGGGAGTAAATGATATTATATATGAAATTATACTGGAATTATAATTCACCTTTATATCATTATTGTTTCATTCCATTAAATATTAAATAGAAATGAAAGTAGCGTTCATCCGTGCGTACGGCCTACCGTCTCCATGAATGGTGCATTTCATTTCTTACATCTAAATGTTATGTAATATTATAAATGAATTTATATGCTGGATATATATGATATATATGATATCTACATCATGAATATTATATTGATGATAATGGATATTCTACCACATAAATAACTTGTAATTATAAGAAGTTTATTGTTGACTCAAGTACCAATGATCGACAAAACGACCGTTATTAACTTAAATAATTGGATAATGTTTATAACATGGTAATAAGTGATATAAAAGGAATAATGAACTTGAAAAAGGTTCTTAAGAAAGTATAAATTGACTCCACTTTATTATTCCGGAGATTAATGAACGATTGAGTCAAGTCTGACATGAGGTAAGGACATCGACTAAATCTCCTTTCATTGGGGAATATTTTTTTATACACAACTTTCTTTTATACTATGTATAAACCCCATTGACTTTTACATTTATTCAAAAGGAATATTTTTATACGAAGCGTTTTACTAAATTATAAAAATGGAATGTTTTTTTGTCGTACGTATGCGGTATCAACGACTTCTCCGCCGCCGTGACCATTATTTGAGTTTCAGCTTCCTCCAGCAGCCATAACTTTTTTTAAATGAAAGATAAATACAATGTTTTAATTTTCTTTTATTTTGGTATATAAAATGGTTTTGAAAGTGTTTTTTTATTATTTCAATGTGTTGTATTGATATCTTGTGATTCAAATGTGGAAATTTTATGTTTCGTTTATGCATGTTTTATGTTATACGAATATGATATGGTTTATGATATGTTTAAACCTGTTCATTTGAGGAATACATTGGACTTAATAAGTGACAGGTGGATCCCGCTATAGATCCTTGATTCATCGGTAGGTCTCATGAGGCAAACTAGTGTCTTGGCGCGAGGCCTTGAAAAAATATTATTTGTAGTCTTGGCAAGAGTCCTTGGCTATGTGGTTATGATATTCTGGCATTATGCATTCCATTATTATAAAAGTGGTTATTGATATTGCATGTGATTATTCGACTAATAGAATATCCATGTGAATAAGTAAATGACATTATTTAATTTTATTTTTTTCATTTTATGCTGATGATCATGATTAAAAGGCTTTTGTTTTAGTTATACATTTCCATAAAAGTTTATGTTTATTTATGAAAGTTTCTCATGTATTGTTATCCTTACTGAGAATCTGAGCTCACCCCTTTCAATGTATTAATTTTTCCAGGATGTGATGAAGTATATTATGAATGACCTGCAGAGATGGTATGAGGGGATATGAAGACATGATGTTTTTTTAGTTTTGTTTTGCTTTATGATGTAATGTAAGACATATGAATGTATCTAGTGTTTCCAAGACTACTAAATTAATAGGTCTTTAGAGACTTGATCATTTGTGATCATCCCAATGTTACGCAATAATGCACCGACTCCGCGTAACTGGGGTCAGGGCGTTACAGTTGGTATTAGAGGCAGTTTAGTACTAACCATTGAAACTATATTTAGATAAACTCTGTTTAGAGCACATATCCCTAAGACAGTCTTTGAAGATTTGTATATAATAACTTCCTAGAATTTTGGTATTTTAGATATTTTGTGAGTATTCCGAGCAATACATCCCTGTCTGGATAAGAGCAGGTAGAGGAAGCTCTGGCAGAGATGTACCTAGGGGTAAAACCCAAAAACACCGCTTTGAGCTAGAATCGAATGGGAACTGGTGCACAAAAATGTGCCTTGCTGCACTCTTGGTTACGACACTCCTAGTAGATATGATTAGGATAATTCTAATTTTCTTTACAACCCATTATGAAGGGTTTATGAGTATAAACTTCCCCAAAGAAAACATTTTTATTATTATAGTTCAATTTATGTTAAGTGTTTTACAAGTATGGAATTATGTATTTTGATTCATAAACTAATCTAATTTATGCCATTGTTTAGAAATGGTGCCTATTGGGAGGAATGGAAACAGTATCAATGCATGCAATCCATGTAGGGATTGCCTTCCTGCTCAAGATAATTATAATGGAGTTTGTGATATAACTGGTGTTGATCAGTTTATCATCAGACTGCAAAAACACACTCACTTTATGAATGATAAACTTACTCATATGGAGAACCCTGATCCACAAAGTGGAGGATCAATGTTAGACCGCTTTATGAGGAAAAAACCACCAAACTTTAATGGGGTACAAATCTATTAGTAGCTGAGCAATGGATAAATTCCTTAGAGAAAATATTCCATGCCTTGGGGAGTAGCGAAAGAGAGAGGGTTGTCATGGCAGTTTACCGCCTCAATGGAGATGCTGATCAACGGTGGTCGCTAATTCAAAACATGAAGGAAGATGATGAAATATAAAATATTGAATGGAGGGAGTTAAAGAGCCTATCTTAGAAATATACTTCCCTCGTGACCATCGAGCATATATAGA
This sequence comes from Viscum album, assembly GCA_963277665.1. Taxonomy (NCBI): domain Eukaryota; kingdom Viridiplantae; phylum Streptophyta; class Magnoliopsida; order Santalales; family Viscaceae; genus Viscum; species Viscum album. Next base: position 493,113,725 of record OY728122.1, read on the forward strand.
AAGGAAATTTCTGAGTCTGAGACAAAAGGAGTATGTGAATGTCACAAAGTATGGGGCTAACTTTACATGGTTAGCAAGGCAAGCAGCAGATTATATACGTAACCCAAGAAGTAAGATTGATAGTTTCTTTGATGGGTTAAAACCATTTCTCTGTCGAGCCTTAGTCTCACAATCATTCTCATTGTACGAAGAAATTGTCTCATGTGCTATCAAGATAGAAAAAGAATTCTCAAAATCTTATGACAATAAAGTAAAGTAAGAGAAGAAGAGAATAGTGGAACACGAGACAGATAAAGGGAAAAAGGGAAAGAAGGATTTGACATTATGAGATAATTGTGGGAAGAATCACCCTGGTACATGCCTAAAAGGAATGGGGGTTTGTTAAAAATGTGGAGAAAAAGGTCACCAGGCTCATGATTATAAGGGAAATAAAGAGGTTATCTATGATGAATGATACTATTGTAGAGAAATGGGGCATTATGAAAATGAATTCCCTAAGCGCCAAGGAAAATTACCTCAGAAAATGTCAAGGGATCAAGGCCAAGCTTATGCTGTTACTACAGATAAAGTTGAATAATTATTGTATTTTTGTTTTTGGACTCAAGAACTATATTATGGATATAAAAATAATGTGAAATATATATATAGGGATTGTTCTTCAGTACTTTTTGTTTTCATTAAAGATTTAATATGATGAAGGTAATCTTATTTTTAGTATGTGACAATAAGAGAATCTTTACTTTGTTTGGGTAATCTAATGTTACAATTGATTTTGGAATTTAAACACCATTTAGTGAAAGTCTGGACAAATGTATTTTGGATAAATATAATGGTTGGAATGGATTAAGTTGAACTTTGGAGAGTATTGTTTAAGGTTAAAACATTTCTGACGATTATTTTTGGAATATTATAATACTATAGTATTAGGAAAAGGAAAACCTGTAGGTTGGGGGATAACCCATCACTTCAGACAAAGCTGCAGGAATCGAACCCACTACCATTGTGCGACATGGCTTTATTAGATACCACTAGCCTACAGGATGTCCTTGGTTATTACAAAATAGTTTTTCTAATCTAAATGGCATGTGTTAATATTTGGAACCTTATATGGTTAGGATAAATATAATATTTTTGAGTTCTATTATCTTTTTGAGTGAAAGATGGGGTTGTGGTGAAAATTTATTAAATAATGAAATGTCTACATGATAAGTATGTATATTTCCTTACATTCTTAGTACATCTCCTAAATAAATTCCTCAACTTTATGAAAGGAAACTTAAAACAAAAACATTATTGGTTAACATTTCCTATTGGGGAATCAATGAATATTTAACCAATCACAAGTTTGTGTTTTCTTGTAGTTAAACTTTCTCCTAATCATGTTTTATACAACTCTCCATCAGACCTTGATGGTTTTTTTCTCCTCTATATCCATATTTTCATAGAATCCTATTATGGGCTATCTCGGGTGACCTTATTTACTTCTCTTTCATTCTTTTAAAATTATATTTTTATTAACCCTATTTTTTATGTGGGTTTTCCACAAAGGTATTTTCTATTTTCAAAATTTATTTTCAAAGAAAAATTTCAAATTGTGAGGATGAAATTTATTTAAGGAGTGGAGAATGTAACCCCCCAAGAATCCACGGTACACTTCTCTTTGAATAATACAGTTGTGTGTGTTGTGCGTAACATCGAGTTCAAACACACGCCACAACCAATCAAAGTATCCATTATGAATAATAATATCTACTATTTGAAATTTTAGAAATTTTATCTTTCAAAATGGAATTCTTTTTTGGATTCAGAATATCAAATTTATCCTAGGGTGAAATTTTGGATCATTTCGGATAACTTTTATATTTTGATGAATATTTAAAATTAGTAAATTTTAATTAAAATTTTTTTTTTAATAAAAATAAATAGTAGTGATAAATTATACTACTGAGTGGTTTTAAATTATAATTAGAATATAATTTTTCCATTTTATCCAATGGTGGTCATTAGAATTAATTTCCCTTTGAAATTGGACATAAACAATTGTCAAACTTTTGAATGATATTGTTTCCAAAAAATACGCTATTTGTTTTTACAACGGGAATTAATTATAAAATTAATTAATTCAACTTATATGTTTGGAATTTTGTAAAATAGAAACAATTTTTTAATTCAGAATATCAATTATATCTTAGGGTGAATTTTTGGTATTTTTCTGAAAAACTACAATTTTTGATGAATAGTGAAACCAATAAGTGGTAGTTTAAAAACAAATTTTTCATGTAAATGAAATATTACCACTTCTATGATTTGATTTTCAAAAATCCTACATACATTGTTGTCATTAATAATTAAAATTTGGTTCATTGGGATTAAAATAAATTTTTGGTTAATAGTAACTTTTACGTTTTATAAATCGCTATTAAAGGTAATTAGTGAAATTTAATGTAAAAATGATATTATAAAAATATGAAAATATCTTGACACTTGTCCTACACTTATTTTATGAGTCATTTCCGACCATGAAAATCCATGGGTCAACTTTGGGACCCCATGGAGCCACCTGGGGAAGAAAATGACATTAATAACTTTTTATTTAAAGTGAAAATAAAATTGACCCAAACATGTGTTGTTTTACTAAAACAATTATTACATGGGGTTATATAAGTTAACTTTTTGACTATAAATATTCATTAGAAATCGAAAATTATTTCCTACATCATGTTAATTTTTTTTATAATTTCTAGACAATAAATAAATTAAATTTTTTATGACACCAGGATGATGCAGTGATTACTTCATTAATTAACGATTTAAATAAATTGAAAATATAATGTAAAATATAAGACATAAACTTGTCAAAAACCTATTTGATGAGTATATTTCGAACACTTATAACTTTATCCTCGAAATATATAATTTTGGGACCTTTGAAATCAAAAAATCACTTCATAATAATGTAACATTTCATGACTTTCCAAGAGTTCCCCTCCTCTCATCTTATAAAAGGCCCCCACCCCTACCACCTTATTCACACCATCAATTCCATTTTTCTTGGCCAAACTCTACCCAAATACACTATCAACTTCCCTCTCTTACGCCAAGAAGCCTCAATTTGGGAAGAAGTCTTCCCAAGGAAGCCTTTGGATCAAATCAAAAAGAGTTACATGATTTTAAGGTAATGTCTTCTCTTATGTTATTTTGTTTTATTTTTCTTCTCCAACCCCTGAAACTATTTTTATTCCTTTATTTTGTAACAAAACCATTGTCTAAAAAATACTAAAATGTTTACCTGAGAAGGATTTTATTTACACTTACACATACCTTCATCTAATAGTTAATGAACATACTGTTTTTGTGGGTGGCGAATTAATGCCTCACGAATCGATGATTGTTCAATTTTCTTTTAACACCTCTCATGGTGGCCATTATGATGAAACTATTTTCATATATGATATAAATATTATGTTTATGTTTTCCTTATTCTTATGTATTTCTCATTTATGGCATAACTTTATGATTTCAATTATGGGTAAACAGGATAATTTCATTTTAGGAAGTGGGGACTACCGCCCCCTCAATGTAATTTGAATCGTTAATGCCATACGTGGGATGTATAAAGGATGGAGTAAATGATATTATATTTGATATTATACTGTAATTATAATAATCCTTTATATAATTATGATTTTATTCCATTAAATATGAAATAGAAATGAAAGTATCAATCATGTGTATGTACAACTTACCGTCTCCATGAACGGTGCATTTCATTTCCTACCACTAAATGTTATGTAATATTATAAATGAATGTATATAATGGATATATATGATATATTTGATATCTAAATCATGAATATAATATTGAAGATAATGGATATTCTACCACATAAATCACTTTTAATTATAAAATGTTTATTGTTTACTAAAGTACCAAAGATCGACAAAATGAATGTTTTTAACTTAAATAATTACATAATGTTCATAACATGGTAATAAGTGATATAAAAGGAATAATGAACTTGAAAAAGGTTCTTAAGCAAGTAGAAATTAAACCTTGTTTATTATTCAGGAGATTAATGAACGATCGAGTCAAGGCAAACATGAGGTAAGGACTTCGTCTCAATCTCCTTTGATTGAGGCATATTTTGTTTTATACACAACTTTCAATTATACTTTATATAAACCCCTTTTACATTGACATTTATTCAAAAGGAATATTTTTATATGAAGTGTTTTACTAAACAAAAAAAGAGAATGTTTTGTTTTCGTATGTATGCGGTGACAACAACTTCTCCGCCGCCGTGACAATTATTTGAGTTTTAGATTCCTCTATGAGCCATAACTTTTCTTAAATGAAAAATAAATACAATGTTTTAATTTTATCTGATTTTGGTATTGAAAATGGTTTGGAAAGTGTTTTTTTATTATATCAATGTGTTGTATGGATATCTTGTGATTGAAATGTGGAAATGTTATTTTTCATTTATTCATGTTTTATGTTATACGATTATGGTTTATGATATGTTTAAACATGTTCATATGAGAAATTAATTGGACTTAATAAGTGATGGGTGGATCCCGATATAGCTCCTCGATGCATCGGTAGGTCTCATGAGAAAAACTCGTGTCTTGGAACAATGCCTTGACAAAATCTTATTTGTATTCTTGGCACTAGGCCTTGGCTACGTGGTTATGATAGTCTAGCATTATGCATTCCATCATTATAAAAGTGGTTATTGATATTGCATGTGTTTATTAGACTAGTAGAATATCCATGTGAATAAGTAAATGGAATTATTTCAATTTATTTATGCCATATTATGCTGAAGTTCATGTTTAAAAGGATTTTGTTTTAGTTATACATTGCCTTAAATATTTATTGTTATTTATGAATGTTTCTGCTATATTTTTATCCTTACTGATCATCTGAGTTCACCCCATTTAATGTTTTAATTTTTCTAGGATGTGATGAAGTATATTATGAATGACCTATTGGGATAGTATGAGGGGATATGAAGACAATATGTTTTATTAGTTTTGTTTTACTTTATGATGTAATGTAAGACTTATGAATGTATCTAGTGTTTCCAAGACTACTAAACTAATCGGTCTTTCGAGACTTGATATTTTTTTATCAGGACAATGTTATGCAATAATGCACCGACTCTGGGTAATTGGGGTTGGGGTGTTACATAATTAAAATCTAGAACAAGGAAAATACATATCTCTATTTTATTTTTTGTCCTGGGCCACTCATTGAATTCCTGTTTCTTATAAGGGTTGATTAATATTCCGCCCATAGTGACAACATGCTCCATGAATGATACACCATACATCAAGATCTCACATTTACTATAATGTTCAAAATATTTCTCCATTCATAATGTCTCTATAGAAGATTCATATTCTCCTCATATAACTCTTTCCTCTTAAGGTATATTAGATTATCATATATAAATACTTCCACAATATTTTTTGAGTTAATCAATGTGAACTCTACTGATATAGTAACTAGATATTTCTAGATAATTAGTGAGTCCAAAAGAATAATTGGGAACTCATTGTTTTTTACAACTTTTGAAAGGCTGTCTTAGTAATATATTCCTTAATCTCATTTAATTAGTGATCTCCCAACTGATGGTCTGCTTTAGAGAAATAATTTTCCCCACATTACTAATCGAACAAGTCATCTATCAATGAAACAAAATTCTTGTTATTTATCATGATTATAATTACTTCATGATAATCATTGTATAGGCTCATTGATTTATCATTCTTATTGAAAATGAGTACAAGTGCACCCTATAATGAATTACTTGAGAATATGAAACCTTTTCCTAATTTTTATTTTAACTAATTCTTTATTTCCTCGAAACCAATGGTTTCCATTCTATATTAGGAAATTTATATAGGAAAATATCAACTATGAAGTTCAATTTAGAACTCATTCTCTTAGTTAGGAGGAATACCATCATATTATTCATAGAACCCAACAGTGTTATCAGTCATAATAGTCATGTCTTTAATCATGATTTTCCCCATTTTCCAGACAATTTAAATAATATATTGTTAATAATAAGAAAACAATATACACACTTGAAATTATGATTATGAAGAAAATTCATCCTCCACCATTCATATGTTCATAATTTTATGATTCCTCTTGATGTGTAGTGTAATATCCCATTCCCAATAGTTGAGGTTATCTTCGTATGATGATATAAAATCCATGCCCAATATAGAATCAAAATCAACCGAAGGATGTATGAAAATATTTTCAAGGAGATTCAGTCTAAAAATATTAAATGGGGATGTTTTATACTCTTTGGATACTATAATTTCCTCATTTTTTGTTCTTATAGTTATCTCAACCTCCATACTTTGAGGTGTTATTTGAATTTTTCTAATAAACAAGTAATATTTGAAAGATTGTTCATAACCAAAATTTAATAGTACGTTATATATTCTTGATTAAATATCCAGCCTACATATCAGGACATCCTTATTTTGATCCACCTTAGATGTATTAATGGAATAAAAATTCCCAAGATCATTTCACATTAGTGGATTCTGATTTTATTTACCCTTGTCGACTCGAAATTTAGTGTATTTTCTTACATTGTTTCATTACTCCATGTAGTTGATGAGTCAGATCATGGGTGACGCTCTATTTTCCTCCACCAAACTATCCATATTCCTCACGTAAATTTGGCACTCATGAGTGTGGTGTAATTATCTACCACATTTTATTCATTTTTCAGTCTTTTTAAAGAAATTCCAATGATTATTCTAACCACATTTTCAGACATGTGAGAGGTTTAGTTTTCATTAAACCTTTTTTATTATATCATATATCTTGAAACTCAATTTTTCATTACTTATCTTCATATCCATGGGAATATTATACAAAATCCATCTCCATAGAGAGAGAACATCTAAAAACATCTTCATAACACAGAAAGATTTAAATTTATATGTATTTTCGATGGTGTAGTTTTAAACCGCTATATAATAATTTTATTTTTCTATTATTATTTAAAACAATACTAAATGTGTAATTTTTATATACTGTGAAATTCTCTACATATACTATAAATTATATAGATTTCATTCGAATCAACTCTAGGAATTCTCTCTCCATTATTTAATGATGTTTTCGATAGAAATACTTGTTAAGAAATATTTTATAACATTATTCCCACTCTATATCCATAGTTTGTTTATATGGCATGATTTTTATAATATACACCCAATGTTGATTGGTCTCCCCATATAAAAGATAAATAGAAAGAGTCACCTTACCCATCTCAAATTAATGAAGAATAGAACCTAACTTCTCTATCGAGTTGACCACCTATTCCATGACTAGTTGATTGGAAGATTGAATAAAATTCAGTGGACAATGAAACATAAACGGATTTTTGGCCAGGTTCTACCACTTATGTAAAGGAGTATGTTCGACAATTATTCAAGATATTGTTCGTATACTATTATAGTTTAGTTATAATATCCATGAAATGGTGAACCCCACCACCCAGGAATTGGGTATTTCATTTGTGAAATCATTGCGTCATCCCTCAGATGGCTTGTGTTACAAAACCTGGATTTGAGGGTTTAGTTTGTTGAAAAAATTAGGACCAAACATAAAATTTTCATAATAAAACATATAAATTTTTTAATTTCTAATTCTCTAGATTGTTAGTGGTTTTATTCTTCTTCTTAGTCCATGTAATCATCTAAGGATACAAATAAAAGAAATTTTTCAGATAAAATATAACTAATAGGATGGATATGAACATAAATTAATATATCATTTGGGATAATTAAAAACATCATCATAAAAAAGAATGGAATCACCATCATAATCACGAGAGTATATAATAGATTAGGGCTTGGAATGCGGAAATGTATAAAAATGAAACATCAGATCATAGTGGTCTACTACAAAACATAGTTGTGACCTATGATATCATCATTCCCATGCATCATTCATATTAACTTCTGAGTGACATCATATTAACCAATGAATTGGAGGGGTATATAATTCTGCATGAACCCGTCAAATCATAACAATTAAATAATCTTGCATTCCATATAAAATATAGATCAATCATAGAAATAAACTATCCAATGGAAAGAAAATGGTTTTAATGAAAATTACATAATGAATACATTCATGAATAAATATTTTGGTTCCAAAAATAAAATGGAATAACATAATTGGTGTAAGAATCGTCAATTATGAGTGAAGAAGAATTATAATCAGGTGATATTGTAAGGGTTTTTAAGAAATAATATATATTTTGAAAAAAAACAATTTATTTTTTAAAAAATAATACTAGAAACATGCATATAATTGAAAAATAATATGAAATGACTATTGAATAACATTATATGAAAATTCATTCCATGTAGGAGAAAATAACCCATGTAATATAATTGGCATTGATAACCCCATTAACTTTTTTTAAAGCTTTCATTACATTATTATTATACATAAAAAAGTTATTGTCATTGTTTACAATATTCATATTCACTTTTACATGTATTTTATTCAATATATTTTTTTAGTTTTTTATATCCATTATTATGAATTGTAGAGTTCAATTACATCATTTTTTAGAGTTTTAAATTTTTTAGTTTTCACGATAAGATAACCTGTATACATGAATGGAAGATCGTGTAAAATAGGGACAATTTCTTTGAATTGAAATTAAATATCATTAATGAAATAATATAATTTTAAATGGTGTTATATATATTTTTCATCAAAATTTGGAAATGATTCATTTAAAAAAATGATAATCTTTTAGATAATTTTTGTTGGTTTTCAATCACAACGAACCCATTTTATTTTATTATTTAATATTATCTATACAAGTTAGCAGTAGAACATAAAAAAGATTACAATATAAATTTAAAACAACATATCCCAAAAGGAACATCCATTTTTATAATAAAAGGGATATGGGAATATTAGTGATGACATGTAATTCAATAACCATAATAAAATTCTAGATTATATTTGATTATATAGTAATCATTACACGTATATATGTAAATATTAAGAGATAATAAAAAAAGGAATGAAATTGAAATAAATATAAAAGAAAATGAAATTGGATTTTACCTCTTGAATTATTCTCCTTTAGAGTCTTCTAAAAGAATTTTTTTTAGTATATGGTTGAGACTAAGGTCTCATGGACATGGAAAAAATATTTGGTATATTAGAGGAAAGCATAATGTCTTTAGAGTTGTGAGGTGAATAGGTGGTGTGGGGTGGTATTTATAGGGATAGAGGGGTATTTTTAATTTGTTTATTTCATTAGTTTATTATTTTAGTTCAAAACTATGAAAAGAATAAAAAATATCACTAAATATATAAATTAAATTAAGGATAATTCATGATTACTGTGATTACATTATTGATGATTCCATGAATAGAATATTTAACTTATAAAGTATATGTAAAACAAAATACTATATTTCACTATTCACAAAAAATTCATCTATTTTAGAAATATCATAAATATTCACTGTAACCATTTTTTGATGTTTATAAATAAAAAATTCACCATAATTTATGTTAATTTTTTTATAAAAATGAGGAAAATAATTTTTAATTATATTCTCATTTATTAGAAAAATAGAAAATAAAAAATTATAATTGATTTTATGACTCTTTTGAAAATTTATTTAATATCTCATAAAATTATATTATATTCATATGAAAAATAATAATTTATTAATAAATTTTATGAAGTACATGTTCTTTTATATCATTATAATAATTATAAAATAGTAATTAAATATTTAGAACATATAAAAATACCAACCCTTAATTTATCATTTAATAAATGATTATTTATATATACAATGAAATAAATATAACATCTTTTCTTTAATAAGATACCTAAATAATATTTTTACTTTCATAGGTGAGTTATCTATTCAATTGGAATGATTATTATTCCTAATAGTAACATTAGTATTCTAAAGGATATGTAACTATTCTTTTAAAATAAGTTATTTATTGGTTAGAAATGCAACTTATTTCATAGATTATTTATTTATGATGTTTTTATTATGGAATATATTCCATTTTCTGTGATTTATAATATTGGTCTTAATTATAAGATATTAATTTTTATTGATAGGGTTTTTGTACATTATAATTGGGGGTGTAGTTAAAAACACCATGGTGATTCTTACCAAGTGGAATCATGATATAAATAATATTCATAACTATGTGAAACATTTGGCTAAACCTAACAATGATAAATTGTCCATTATGTCTTTTATGTGAAAAAAACCATTGATTTCATGTCGATCTTCCAATCCACATTTCACAAAATCGTGGGTGAACTCGATGAAGTTGTTCCTTCCTGTATACCCCTATATTGACAAGGAGGAGGTGAATTTGTCTATCTATAATTTTTATGGAGAGACCTATCAGTGGTGGTAATTAATAAGGAATACTTAGAAAAATAATGAAATTTAATATATAGAATGGGGTGAAATTATGAAAATATTTCTTGATAAGTATTGAACAAAAGTCTTTGAACAACGATCGAGAGTGAATTTTGGGATAAATAGAAATATGAGGGTCAATTTGAAAAAAAAACATTCATTGATTATATCCCAAGGAATTAATGATACACCTTGGGTTTTTTATCAATAATGATAGAAATATATATAGATTCTATAGTGGGTTTAACAACCCCTTTGTATCGATCTAGCTTTCTGATCCTTCGGTTGTTATAAAGATATAGATCGTTTTAATATCATTGTAGAGATGTAATTTGGAAAATGATGTCATGTCTATGGAGATATGTAAATAAGTATTGAGTATCTCTATCATTGTTTGAATAAAAATAATTGAAAGATGAACCAACCAACCATGTATCAAAAATTTCTGAAGAATAATAATGGAAAATTATGAATTGTGTAGTGGAAATAAATTATGATTTAGAAAGAATACCACCATGATCATGAATGTAAATGATACATAGAAAAGTTGAAAACATTATTTTTTAATCAAAGGAACCTCCTAATTTACCACTAATGGTTAAATTCATCAAAATAATGATGAAATGGAAATAAGAGAGATAGTTCACTAAATCAATTGTGCTTTCCTGTAATCAGCATTAGAATCCCCCAAAGCTAAAGGAGTAGTGAAAATCATAGGCCATAACTACTATTGATGTAAAATTTGAAAAATATATTATCAAAGTTACATTTCTGATGAACTAAATAATGGTGGGGTTTTTTATAATGGTTCAATTTATTCGGTTATATATTTCAAGTTCTCTAGAACCATTGAATTTAAGAAAAAATTAGCTTGAGGTAGAGATATATATAAGAAAACCTAATTGGGTGATCATTTAAACCCTTGATTTACAATATTTTCCTATTAGTGTGTGTGGGAATATTATTTCTTATAATCTAAAAATATATCCCTCTATGTAATTCAATCCTGTACTGGGAATGGATTGGATCTCTTTATATGAAGAACACTTTAACCATCAAGAAAAGGAAACAATATTCCATATTCTAAAAAATATAATTCTCTTGTTAAAAAAGGTATGTCCTACAATATTTGTTGGGGAACCCCTCGATGGTGTGGGTGGTGATACCCTATGGAGAACAATACCATTCCCAAATGGATGAGTAAATAGAAAGCGTATACCTTAATGAAATTCTAATTTTATTAAATACAATTATGTATTTTATAAAAAAATTATAAAAAATCCAAAAAATCTAGATGTATAATTCTCAATATATACCATTCATGAGGCAAATAATATTTTAAAATCCCTCTAATGTATTTCTTTATAAATCTTGTATTTGTAAAAGATAAAATGCAATAGCATTTCAAAAAAAGGATTCAAAATCCCTAGTGATTGAACATGTAGTGTTCTATTTATTTTTATATTGAAAATGGATGAATAGATGTGGATTTTATGGATTATCAATAGCTAAATAATATCACTATAAATAGAATTGAACCCCTACCACAGAATACATTCTTATTTGATCAACTATGAGGTGTTATGTAATTATCATCGGGGGATCTTTATTCAATATATCATGAGGTGAAGGAGAAAAAACCAATTTATTTAGAAGGTAGACTTGCATAAATGATATGGAATATATTATTTCATTATTATTTTTGTTTGACATAATAATAACAGAAAAATACTCATTTATTTGATTAATAATGTCTTTAGATAATACTGTGAATTTTTTTGGTAGTTTTCATCAATGATATTATCATTTACTATATGATCTAGGAAGAAAATAAATTGAATATAAATATCGTAATGGTGATGTTGTGGAAGGATTAAATATATGTTCAATTTCAAAAAGATTAAATTTTCAATGAGAAGAAGTCACATTCCATGGGAATTTGGTCACAAGTCCATGAATTCTAGTGGACCCTTTATATATAGTGGCATTTGTGGACTTGACCATACTGACTAGTGTCAATGAAATCATAGTTTTCATGGTGTAATATGGTACTAATAATTTTTTTTGAGAAATTACCCATGATATTATATCTGAAAAATGATTTAATCATTGAAATGGGTTAATTATATATTAATTTTTTAAGGTGAGGAAGAAATTACTGATCCTCATATGTTTTTAATCACAACAAATGTATTCGTTATTCCATCAATTGTATATGGTTTCCTAATATAAAATTTTTCATCAATGAAAGAATTTAGTTTTCACTAATTAATAAAGATAATTTGAAGGCCAACATCTATGAAGATTTATATAGTTTGCTTGGGTTGGGTGGGTATTATCACAAATTTGTGATAATGTTATCATGATTATCAAAACCTATTACATATCTAACATAAAATGGAGTCACGTTTTATTTTAATGATGAATGTTAATAGAGATTCATGGAGATAAAATGGGGTCTCATCAGGGTGCATGTTCTAACATTACTCCTATGTGGAGAACTCTGTATGGTATTCAATGATTCATTGAACACGATATTTGGTTGAGTGTTAATGATTAATGAAAAATTAATAGCATATTATTCAAGTTATTTGAATGTTCATGAGATAAAATAGCACAATCATGATCTATATGTGGTATTTGGGATATTTGAATTTATAATATGGGGAAATCATATCTACGGTTATATGTGTGAGATATATATACTGGTCACCAATTCCTCAAGTATATATTCACAAAAGAAGATTTCAATATGTACCAATGATTTTGGTTAGAGCTGATCAAGGATTATAAATTTTCAATGTACTGCCATCAAGGTAATGGATATAATGTGGTGGTTGATCTATGTAGAAAGGATCCAAAATATTTTTCAATGAGGAAAATTGAGAAGGATACAATATTTTTGGACATGTAAAGGATGGAAATGGGATTCCTAATAGAGGTAACATCATTAACCCATTAAAAAATTATTTCTGAACCATATAATTTTAATAGGACAAATGATTATCAAATTAATGAAATGTAAATTTAGAAGAAGCTGGAATCCCTGGTACATGTGAATTCCCTAAAATTTAAAATTGATGATGAATAAATTGTGAGATTTTGGTCAGGAATTTGTGTTCCATCAAATTCTATGTTATTGAAGAAACTGTTGGATGATTCACATAGTTTAAAATTATCCATTATAAATGGACAAAATAATTTGTATCATGATCTATATTAGAACTTTTGGTGGGACAACATGATGATAGATATCACTAACTATACACAAAATTTGTTTGTATGCAAATAAGTGAATGCTGAAAGTAAGAACTCTAAGGGATGTTCTAGAAATTAACCATACCATCATTGAAATGGGGGAAGACCAAAAAGGAAATTATCTCTAGGTATATAAATAAATCCATGGGAAATATTTCTATATGGGTATTTGGGGTTCATTATAATGAAAATATGACTTTATATCAATTTGAGAGAACTAATCATTGAAAAAACATTCATTTTTTTACATCAAACATGTTATAAGGATGCATAGAGTACCACTATCGATTATATCTCATTGGGATCCAAGATTCACCTCAATGTTATAAAAAAATAAAACATGATATAAACACTGTGTTGAACACCATTATGGCCTTTCATCCTAAAAATGATGGCATATTTTAGTGGAATATTAACACACTAGAAGACATGTTTCGAGCATATTTTATGGACCTTAAAGGAGGACATGACTAAAAACATTATCTAGTTGAGTTTTCATAAAAAGAAATTTTCCAATAAAGAATCCAAATGGCTCTATATGAAGACCTTTATGGGAAGTTGGGTAGAACAGCTACATGTTTTGATGATATTGGTGAACAAAAAATTCTAGGTCCTGAAATGGTCAAGGAAATGGTGGAAAAGGATAAAACTATTCAATAGGACATCAAGGATTCTCATAGTCGATAGAAGAGTTATGCTGACAACTATCAATGTGACCTATATTTTGATGTTAGACACATGGTATTATTAGATATTTCCATGGAAGAGAGTGGTGATATTTGGGAATAAGATAATGGGCATTCCAATGTACAATTTCCCTTTTGATTTAATTTATTGCATTTCTGCCATATCTAAATGACTAGAACTCCCACTGAACCTATCATGAGTAGATTATGTTTTAAATGTATTCCCCTCGAAGAGGTACTTACCAGACCCCTCAAATATTCTCAATACAATGTTGTTACAATTTTATAATGATATCTCCTATGAAGAGTAACCAATGATGATAATTGATCCTAGAAAAAAAGTTCTATGAAATAAGACAATGAACCTTGTCTAAGTGTTATAGAGATACCACATGTATAAATAGGAAATGTTGGAATAGGGGGAGGTGCTAATATAGTGTTACCATAATCTATTTTATTGTGGGAAAATAAATTTTTGATGATGAAATTTCATAATGGGGGAAGATTGTAATGACCCAAACTGTTATAAAGAAATTTTATTTTTTTATTTACTGAAATGTCTTATTATGAAATATGATTATAGAAAAAGAAATTCAATTTATTTGTTTTTTTAAATCCAATTGATTCAATGGACTGTTATGAATCATTAATATTGATAAAATTGAGTTTTAATTGTAATTACTTGATTAGTAAAAATATAGGGTTTTAACAGATCCAATTAACACATAAAAAGGTTGTTGTAGCCTCAACAAGTATGGTTATTCCATGTCAAGGACATTTATTAGTGCTTCTGTGGGAGATAGTAGATATGGGATTTTCCCTGGGTGATGATCAAGTTAAGATCTAACAATACAACCATCAGTGACACCATTTATGTTATTAGTTCAAAACAATTGATATCACGACCCAATCCATGTTTGTTGATCCTTTACAGGAATTTCCCACCATTACACACCATAATCATAATGATGAGTCTACTTTATTATTATGGTATGTGTTAGGAACTATTCATTATAGTTATTTACGTTTTTATATAATAATGAATTTATTTTCATTATATTATTAATAAATTATTAATGAATTTTATACAAAAGAAGAGAAATTTTATTTTTGGTTAACATAGAAATTTAATTAATGATATTTTTAATTAATTAATATTTTAAATAAATAATAGTTGGATTAATTTTTATCAAATAATAATGGTCAAGTATATTTTATGAATTTAGGTAACCTTTTATATAAGTGTACAAAAACATTTATTGTTAAAAATATTACTCTTTTTAATAAATATCGATTTTATATTAAAAGTGAATTATAAAATATATGGAAAATTATTTATAAAAAATAAATGTTGTTTTTGGAATCATAATGTTCAAATTTACCAATGCTTAATTTTTACTAATTTGTTTAGTCGTCATATCATTTTTGAAAAAAAATAAATATAATAGAAATATACATTGTGTATTGTGGTATGAAAATAAATAAAGTTATGAAATAATAAATGTAAAATGGATACATAAAGAAATATATTTTTTAAATTTAAAATCATGTAATTTTATGTTTATTTGATTTATTTTGTAAAGACATTATCAATCCTAAAAGCCTTATAATTTATTTTAAAGTTTTAAAATTCATTCTTTTAAAGTGTTATTCACATCTACATAAGCACGTGAATAATTTTAATAACATCGTCCCCTAAAAATATAAAATAATGATATATTCCCCCTTTAAAATGAAAATATGGGAAAAACACATGTTATGGTTGTTAGTTTGGATATTTTAATATGTAGAGACCAACAACTAAATGATAAAGAAATCACTATATTTTCCTATATAAACCCACCCTACCTCTCATTGCTATTCAGTCATGCCTTTTGGATGAAAACATTCCTATTATGTTGGCTCACTATAGTACTCACAAGGACCCACCAAGCCCTCATGAAACCCCACTAAATATTTTGGGGTCACACACTCATGTATGGTATACTCACCTTACTATCATAATTTCAAATTCAATCACCTTGTTTGAAAATAGTTCTTTTAATTTCATTTTTTATATATTATTAATCTATAACCATTATATAATTTTCCAATTCATGTTATTATAATTGTGTATTATTTATCATCCATCATTTGGTCCCTCACCTAAGATCTTATTATTCATAAATTCCACAAGGAATCTTCACCATCGCCTCATTATTAAAATTTTTCATGGACTTGCACATTTTATTTCCACTTACTAAAGGTGGGATACATCTCTAAATATCCCAATTATATAGAATTTTATGTATTTTTTTTAAACAACCCTTTATATCTCCTCAACGATTAATATGAATTTTTATGTAACGTCTTTATACTGCCGAAACTTCCCAAAAATGTTCTATGATAAAACAAGTTGTAGTTAATAAGATACCCATTTGTTTGTCAAGGGTATCCAAATTTATGAACATATTCTTTTTTATTAGTGACATACAAGTAATTATTTCACATTCAATGATCATTGAATAAATTATGATAATGAATTTATCCAATTTTATGATATAGTTGGGTTACATAAGCATGAGAATGAAATGAATATGACGTATACCATAAAATAGTGCTCCAATTCTTTGAAAAATGTTTATTATCATAGCACATCACTCTAGGATAGGGAGTGACACTGATTCATTCCTGATAAATTTTACACTATGATTTCTTGGCAGTTTTATCATTGACCTATGATTTTGAATTAGTGTTTTAAGCTGTTGAAATATTTCTTTGTTATTATTTTCATGATTTATCATTCTTTATTATTCATGTTCCATTAATTCCTCATTGATAATCCTATTTTTTAACATTTATCACTTATCACATGATTATTTCGATATTGGGATTTATATCTCAACCCTTTCATATAAATGTCTGAAATTTATCCCTTTCCATTTTAAGATTTAAGGATTATTATTTGATTTTTAATTATTTTTCCAATAATCATACTATATTCCATGTTTTTTGTTATTATTTATTGTATCTAATTCCCAAATACACTATATTTCTCAATCATCCAAGTTGTATTATGGTAATTGTTATGACATAAAATAGGTATTTATGTTAAAAAATGTTAGAGGTTGTTATAAATAAGATATATGAGTATTTAAAATACAATAAACTTGTTTTTCATGTCTAAAAATTTCCTGACAATATCAAAAGTCAATATTATACCATTACACAATAATATTCACATTTTTCCACATTCCATTTTAATAAATTTCATTAGAAAAATTATAAAGGTGTTTAAAGTCCTCTAACCATTATATTTTATATTTATAATAAAAATTATTAAGAAGATATCATTGTTACATGTTTTACCTATGATATAATATTTTATTCAATATTTTATCCCAAAACTACACCTGTAAACTATAAATGACATAATCTTACCCCATGGAAAACAACTTATCCCACACTTACCAACACCAATGATCAACCCAAATACTCTATCCCAATTCTATTAGAATATTTAATTGTTTTCTATTAAAATCAATATTCAATCATCAAGGGAGTATACTTCCATACAATGAAGAAACATTATAAAGGTGGCATGTCTTCCTGAAATATTAATTGTGGTTTCCTCTTATCTTCATAAAATTATTAATAATAGTTAAAAATATTATCATATTAAATATAATTTATTTTAAAAATTATAATAAGGGTGAAAACATACTCTAATTTTTTTAATTATGTTTCATTTATATTTCATACATCTATTTCATTCCCTTCAGAAAGTGTCCTGTGAATGATAGGTAAATGCCAATAAGGACGTCTCCATTTCATTATTTATAAGAAACATAATGGATTGCTAAATTAATTATTTACAATATAAAAATTCAACAAATATATTTATCTTATTCTTCAAGAATGAATTGAACAATATTTTTAAATGACCTTGAACAAATATATTGAAATCTAATAAAAATGTAATTTTTTTATTGGAATAGAATATATCAAGACATTTATCATAAATTATTTGAAATAAAAATATATTTCTATTCTGACTTTTTATATGTTGTTCGTAAATTAGAATAATTATCATCTAGTTCAATTATTTAATAAACAGATGTTTATTAGTAAGGAGGTAGGAAATCTACGTATAAAAGTCATATTTATGGTACAAAGATTCTCAACCATAGTCTCTTTATTTTGGGTTATCTCCTATTGTATATATATTTCAAAATTAGAATTAATATAAAATCAATAATATTTATATTAAATATTGAATTTATTTTCTATTTGGAATATAAATGTTTTTACAGTTTAAAAATGTTTCACAAACTTTTTAGGATGCTATATAAAAAATGATTCAATTTCAAAAACACCACTTCAAATTTCTTGATTCATTTATCCATTTAAATAATAAAAGTACCTTAATTGATAAATAATGATCTCCATTATTCATTTTGGAATCATAATGTTATTTTCATTGAGTATGATATATAAAATATTTTACAAATCATATTCCATTCCATGGGAAATTCCATGACTACTATTGTCATCCTTCCGTGTAGCATTCATGACTATGTGATTTTTATAATGTGATGGGTGGGATTATAATTGTCCATCCCTCCAATTCATGTGATAATGTGATTTATCTCAAATTGTAATGTGTATTATTGGTGAACCTTATACTATCTTTGTTTATAACTATTGTTTGTATTTCATCACTATATTATGATTTTTTATTATTATCCATATTACACAGTAAATGACTTTAAAAAATGATCCCCTCATGCTATTTATAATGACTGAAGAATTATGATATACTGATGTTTATTAAGATCACCCATGTACCATCAATTCATGTACCATGTACCTTTTTGTATTGGTATTTCATAACACCTATTTTTTTGATGTATATTTGCATGTGACTACATGTACTAAGAGATCGTGAGAGGCTTAAATTTATAATAATTAATATTTTAACTAATTATTATTTTTTATTATATATACTTTACGTATGAGATTAATTTTACATTGAGATTTATCCTTTGGATCTTGTATTTGTCTCATTATTCTGTTGTTTATCTAAATTATGACTTCATAGTCATGTAAAAAAATTATGGTATATATAACTTGAAATATTTAGGATGGGAATTATGTAATTTTTTAAAGATATTTCCAAAAATTGGATGATTATGTATATAATATAAAAAACCATTATGAACTTGTGGTATATATTTGTAAAATAAATTTAATATTCATCAACTATGATTTAATATAAATATATAAAAAGTTTGGGAACTGATAAATACTTGGTAAACAAAAATAAGGACAATATTATCATCCACTGTCTAAGGCTGGAATATAGAAGATATCTTCTTAATCATCTTCTAGTACACTTTGAGGGTCACCTAAGAAGATGGTGCAATGGAATATATATACCTTATTATTTATATGATTCTATGGGTGGATAATGACATTTTAATTATGTATCTTAAAAATTCGCACCTTTAATTGATGTCTCATACTTGTAATTTGTGCAGATATTTTACCGTCCATGATGATTGGATGGTAGTGAACAATTAATTATTCACTTTAGTAATTAAGATATATTTCATCAAATTCATATTGAATGTTTATGCTTTTATGTCAGTCAATGAATTTCTTTCTTTTTCATGATCTATTGTGTAATGATTAGTGTTAGTGGTTTAATTCATGAAATTTTAACATTATATTGATGTCACTAATTAATTTGATATAAGGATATGTTTTGACATTATTATATCATGAACTGTTGGGAAATATATTATTCCCTGTGTTTAAATGACATTTTTTGCTCAATCAAGGGTGTCTCTGTAGAGGAGTAATAAAAAATCATGTTTCCACATCGAAATAGAGGAACGATGGGGTATTTTTTAAATTGTTTGATATGAAAATGAAACAAATGAAACAAAAAATGTGTTAAAATAGATTAATTAATAAATTTTATGGGGTCGGGGTTTTTTTTGAAATTTTAATACATTCATAGTTACAATTTAGAGAATAATCATTTACTAAGATTATTAATCCTAGGTTACACAATCAATTCCTTCAACTCCATTGTTCAAATGAAGCTAGTGAGAATAATATTTTACAAGTTATCATATTCTTCTACTCTCCTTACTATGTGATAGAGAGTTCCATCAAAGTATACAATTGATATAAGAATTACCTAATTTCATAATTTTTATCTTAAATAGTGTTGACTCCCCATTATCTCTACCACACTTTTTAACAAACCTCGAGTAAATAACCAATAATATATGTTTTATCCATTAAATATAAACTCCTATGATAGTTATTGGGATAATAATAAGGATCCCATAATATAAGAATAACATATTCTGAAAAAATATGATGGTATTTGACAATAAAAACATTTATTTTTGTATTAGAACAAATTTAATAGAAAAAAGTAATATATTTTATTTCATAATTTGGAAGAACTAAATAATTACATAAACTAAACATCCCCTTATATTCTAACTATAATATTTACCCCACCACATGAAGGGGATATGAAAATATTAGTGAAGAAGAATAAATTTAAAATTTAATAAAAAAGAAATAAAATAATATTCAATTTTTTATCTAGAATCCATCAATAAAATGGACCCACAGATTATAACACCCAGAAAAATTATTATCACTATGATGTATTCAAAAGAGTTTTTTGAAATAGAATTTTTCTATTGACCCTAAATATTTTAATGTATTGTAGAATTATTTATAAATTGTGGATCTAATTATTGATGATCTCTTTTACCACGGAGGGGTAAATTTTGTTGGGAAACAATATTTCAATATTATTTTATTTATTTGGGGGGCCGTGGATTTCTAATGAGTTGTAGGTCTAATTAATGAATATTAAGACCACATAAAAATGAATCCCATTAAAAAACTATTCAATTTTTTTAAATGGTTTATTTTTTTTCTCATTGTGCTGAATTGTTAAATTTAAAATTAGAGAAATAATAATTTTTTATAAATTTATCAAAAATTTCCAAAAAACTAAAAATTGTTAAAGTGATCTCAATATTATAAATTTCGGTGAATTTACTCAATGAAATTCATATGTAAGGTAATGATTTGTTTTTCTCAATCACTCATAGATTTGAGTTTTGGGAAGATAAGTGTTCTAAGTTATAAAGATATGATACATCATGGACATTTTGAAATTATTCAATAAAAAATAATTTTTTATACTTCTAAATAATTTGTACAAGATACTAATTTTTAATTATACATTTGTGTTTGATTTACTCATAGATAAAATATTATTTGATATATGATTAATAGATATAAGTTACATCATTTTAGATATTATAGGTACATTGGTGGTGGGGGAATATAGTTTATATTTAGTTAAATAATTCATTTTTTATTTATAATATTTTAATACATTCCATCTATAAAGAGAAATTTTATTTGTCCTTCATATATTTATATGAATTATTTTCATTCAATACCATAGGTGAATATTCATATACTATTAGCTATATGATTGTTAATTTTGACATTCATGAAATGGATAATTGAGTTCTGAACATAAATAATAAGAATTTTTTGTTAGTGATTGAATAATTTAATACCTTCTTAATTTATCCATTGGTTATATATCTAAGTAACCAATCCATAGGCCCCCCAAATGTGGATAGGGTAATAAGGGGGATTGTTTTGGTGTGTCAACCATGGGGTCGAGTCCTTAGGATGTTTCTTTTTGGGTTTTCATTATAGTGCTCATGAGACACCATTTCCAATTTGTAACCTAAATATACAAAAAACAAACCTATAAAAAAATAAATATAATTTCATTAAATATTTATTATAAATATTCCCATATAATAGATTAATTATTATAAAATGTCAAAAATGTTACATTAGTTGTAAAAATAGAAATTATTAATAAACTATTATTTATAGTATATCACTTCACATCTATTCCTCCATATCCTATAGTTCTATATTTATATCAAAATTTATTATCAAAACACACCATTATGTCAAATCCATCCTTTATCCAAATCGTATTCAATTAATTCATAATGAAATGATCATTTCCATCATAAAACATTAGTTTGAGGATGTTCTTAGGATATGAACATGTCTACATATAGTATATGGTCAAATAAGTATTAGGGATAATGAATTTTTTATCTTATCAGAAAGTGGTGAAAAATGTTTTTAAAATATAGATATATGGTAATCTTGCATCTTTGGGTGAAAAAGGATGAAATTTTTAATTCCATAACCCCAATTACCCAGAATCGGTGCATTATTACATATCATTGTCATGATATGAGGAATCATGTCATGAAAGGCCAATCATTTTAGTATCCTTGGAAGTACATTATACATACATAAGTTTTACATTACATCATGAAATTAAAAAACAACATTATTCCCCCTTTGTACATTCTTATATCCCCTAGCATAATCTTACAGGTTAATTATAATATACTTCTTTGCATCCTCGGAAAACTAAAACATAATAAAGGGTTGATCTCAGATGCTCTGTAAGGATACCAATATAGTGGAAACTGTCAAAAGTAGGAATAAACATCTAAGACAATGCATAAGAATAATACACCATCCTTTTAAACATAAACATCGTCATAATATGGCAAAGATAAATCTATTAATTTCATTAACATTTTCACATGGATATTCAACTAGTAGAATAATCACATGTAATATCAATAGCCAATTTAATAATAATGGAATGCATAATGTCGGACAACAAAACCACATAGTCAATGCCTTGTGGCAAGACATCAAATAAGATTTTGTCAAGGCCTTGTGCAATGGCACTAGTTTGTCTCACGAGATATACCGATGCTTTGAGGAGCTATAGTGGGATCCACCCATCCCTTACTATGTAAAATTCATAACATTTACAAAATGTTTGAAACAAAATTGGAACATTCATATTAAAAATTTCATACGAAATGTCAATATTTTAACCACAAACAACGAATGGTATAAAAATTGCACATCCACAGTAAGACATATCTCATTCAATACAATATGTGATATTGTATTATAATATATCATCCTAAATCAAGTATAATTAAGGATATTTGCATAGACAACAATAATCAGTAAGACTATTTGAGAAAAATATCCCCTTTTTCTTAAAAACATTTAAAAGTCTCACTATTTATCAATAAAATGTAAAAAATAGATTTTTGAATCAATGTCTGCCATAACACATTGAAAAATATAAAAGGACTTATAATTTTAAAACATTCATGTCCATACAAATAAATCCTTAAATATATTTTTAAAATATGGACATTAATGAGAATGATTTAGAAGAATAAAGCTTTAAAAGAGTTAAAATGATATTTTAGTTTGAGGTCCTATCCTAATGAGTGATTTTTTAATACAAATAATATAGCTGATAAAAACATTATAATATCATGAGGATAAATGGATTCATGATATACTATGTCCAGGTAATGTATACACACCATATAAAAGTGAATTGGTGTACAACAATAAAGAAGTATCAATAGAATGTAAATTGACATGAAACCCATTATAAAGGTTGTTTTTTTAGTTAAAGGATAAATAAATAAATTATTTATGTGTGAAATATATATATAAACTCAATATTATTGGATATCTTGTGTAAATATATCAGAGTATTTTCACACATATTCTTGTAACAACAACACCAATGACTTGGATGTTTAACAAAATGAATTTATATTTTGTCAAGATTACTCTTTTCAAGTTCATATAGATGATTTGAGAATTTATCAATTAAGTGATTTTTTTACTCAAAAGTATATACACCCAAAGGAAAGTCAAAATTAATACTTATATAAATAAATAGTGATTTCACAGATAATCTTAAAGTGAAATAATCAATGAATTTTATGTAAAACTCAATTAGTGGAAATAAAAATTAGAAATACTAATACTGATTGGTATATAATGAAACATAAACCCCATGAAAGTACCATAAAAAGGAGATGCAAATACCAATATATTTAAATTATATTGCACAAGGAATATAGTCATGGGGAGTACATACACCACACAAAAGAAAATAGTGGCAATATGGTATCAATCTCACGAGAATAAGATGTGAGATGAAAACCCATAACATTGTACTTTTCCTTAGTCGAGGGTACATTAAACTTCTATATAATAGATAAATAGTTGTTATTAAATTAAAAAATAAACACATACATAATGATGATATATTATATGATCTTCTAATATTGCATTGTTAATAATATTTTAGTTGTATCATTGTTTCAGGTGTTAACTGATTTGTTTCCCATTATACGTTATGTTACATGAGACATGTTTGTTTTGGAGAAGACGTATTTGATTCATATACATAATTATATTATGTTCTTAATCATTATTTTCAATGATAAAATTAAAAAATTTTGTTGAATGGATACAACGGGGAATGAATCTCATTACGTTCGTTTAGATAGTAAGTTGTACACATGCATGAGTGAGAATATAATTCAATTGAAGGTGAGATCATATATAATAGAATTTTATATAATATATAGAGAATAATTAAAAATTTTCTATATTTTTTACATCTATTTTAGATCATTATTATACTCATCCAAATAATGAAGTGTAGAATAACAGCTACGACATGATGTGGAGACGGTAAGCCGTACATACACATGTATGGTGAGTTTGTCATTAAAATGATGAATATAATAATTAATATGGTTGTAAATTATTTATAATAATATAAAAGTATGTATACGGTAATTTAGTTTTTATATTGGTATGTAAAAAACAAAGAATGATAAAGTGGATGAAGAAGACAACTTTGAATGTGGTGATGAAATTATTACATCTTCTTCAGGTGATTACTTTTGATTTGATCAAAACTGCTCCACTGGTTGGATTTATGATAAATGGAAGGCCTCGATGATGTAGTTAGAGTAGTTGGGAGGATATTTGGGTAAGGTTTGGTGGATCCAAATGGCTTTGGAGGTGTGATATTTAGAGTAGGGGAAGTGTCCATTTATAAGAGAGGTTAGGATCACTTAAATAATACCTTGAAATATTATTTCATTATAAAATAATTTTCGGTTTCTAAGGGTTAAAAATATATTTATTTCAAATTTTTGGTGGGAATGGGTCGAAACCCTCTCAAAAAATAGGTTTTAGATATGTTTCGGTCACCATTATAACATTATTTTTTAGATTTATCTCATAGTTAAATAGTTTTATTTTTACCATGTATTCGTGTATTATTAGAAAAAATTGTTAATAAACATACTATAAAAAGTAAAGAGAACAAAAATTGTTTCATTATTGTTATATATATCCTTATGAATGTCCTTTTTCTAACCCTCAGAGTTTATTTAATATTATATCAGTTAATAATATTTTATTTCTTTTAAAAACTTGTTTTTTTACAGATTTTTCACTTTTTTCTATTTGATTTTTGTTAATGTCTTAACATCTTTATTAATTGGAATAAAATTTCTTTAATCAATCATAACATGTAAATTAAGCAATAAAATTATTTTAATCCATCATAAGTATCAATTTACAATTATTTGGATATTTATAATATCAATTATTTTAATATTTCATCAATATGGTAATTACAGAATCATCAATGTGTCATAATTATATTTAATTATTTAATTTCAATGAATTATAAATAATATAAAAATATTATGAAATATTTTTAGCATTATAATTAATATTTATAGTCACATTTTTTATATGTATAACCCGATTTTAAAAATGGTTTAGTTCTTAAACATTGAATTTAACAATTTTAACTATTGTATAAACAAAAAAAATAATAAATGTCCTTATTTAATCCAATTGGGATAAAAGGAACATATTTTATTCCTATGGTTGGTTTTTGTCGAAATAAACTTATCTAATATAATTAGGTCATATTTTAGGGTAGTTATAATATCATTTTTACCTTTAATTACCCTATTTACCTTTATCTGTGGTAAATACAAGTCAAAAGTTACTATTCAAAAAAAAATGGTTTTCATCTATTTGGAAAAAATTTTAATTACTGATGCCCAACATGTATCTCAGATTTCTGAAATTCAATCCAAATATTCTGTAAAATTGCAATTTCTGCAAATTTTCTAACGTGCCTAAGAGGTGTGTAAAAGATGTTAAAAATTTCAATAAAATTTTATACTTCTAATTTTATTATAAAACGACTCCAATTAATTAAATTGAACTAATATAGGTATTATGAATATATTTTGAAATATAATAAATTTTAATAAAATAACTTATTTTTTAAATAAAATGATAGTTTTCAAATAATAACAAAGTATTTTTCACTATTTTCCGAAAAATAAATGTTTTTAGAAAAATACCAACAATTCACCATAAGCTAATATTGATATTCAGAATTATGAAAAATTAATTCTACATTATAAAATTCAAAACATATAAGATTCATTAATTAATTTGAAATTAACTCACCCTATTAAAACAAAAAAAGTGGGTCTTTAAAAAGTAAAAAATATCAAAAGAATGACATATGTTTATGTCCAATTTAAATGTGAAATTACTTATAATGACCTACATTTTATAAAATGTTAAAAATATAATCTAATTATACATCCAAACCATTAAAATGTAAAATTTAAAAGTATAAATTATTTTGATTAAAAAAGTGGGTTTCAATTAAAATTTAGTATTATTTATTATTCACCAAAATATGAATGTTATCAAAGAAACACCAAAAACGTATCGGAACTAAATTTTTATCTCCCAATTCAAAAAATATGATTATTTTTTCAAATTTAATATATAAAAGTAAAAAATATTGGATTTTAAAATGGGTTTCTATTAAAAGGCGGTAAAATTACATTTTTTGAAAAATATTTCCTTTATCTATAAAAATTGATTCTGTTTTTATATAATGTCTAAGACACACATAATATGCATTTTAAAATTATATGAAGTATTTAAAATTCATAATTCAGTTAAAACTATTCATAACTACTTTTTGAAGAACTATTTTGGTATGTTGTGGTGCACTTGAACTCGGTGTTGAGTGGAGTACAAGATATTGAATTAGTTTAAAGAAAATAAATTACTATGAAATCACAGGGTTTTTCATTCTTCACCCATTTGGGAAATTGTGTCCTCAAAATTTTAAAATTTGTCTTGGGAACTATATTGAATGTACCATATCAGAAAAAGAGTCAATAAAACAATCAATTTAAAAGAATGAAATAGAAATACAAAGTTCACCTGAGATGACACAAAATAGAATTCCATGTGAGAAAACATGGATATAGAAGATAAACTAAGTGTTATGTTTTAATATAGATTGATATAAAACAAGATCCAAAGATAGATAACAATAAGTGAACCACAAACTTGTTATGGGATAAACGGTCATTAGTTTTCAATTTGAAAAAGTAAATAGACAAAAAAAATTTGTTTTATGGTCCATTTCATAATGCTGAGGAATTTATTTATGAGATCGACAAATAACATAAACATATATACTTACTTTTTAAGTAGAGTTTCATCCTTTAATAAATTTATAACACTAACTTATCTTTTCCAAAATAATTAGTATTCAAGGTGACTTGGTCACAACTGAAGTGCTAGAATCAACTTTTGTAGAATCACATGATCCAAAAAAGATAAACTATATATTTCCATTGTCTTTAGAGATTAACCGCAAACAAAATAGTTAGTAAAAAATCAGGTGATCCCCAAAAAGGATAATCTATTAGGAAAGAAATACAAATCTTAATTTCTAAAATTTAACCTACAACAACCAAATACAAATAAATATCATTCAATAACCAATTTTCCTTAAAATATTTCAATATAATACACACTAATATTGAATCCAAAAACTCAAAAGAATTTTATTATATAGTCATCAATGTTAAATTGTATCTCTAAATAACATCAAAAACTCTTAAAGACACAAAAATAAATGTAATTAACATAGTCACATATTCTCTTTGATAATCATTTAAATAAATAAACCAAATCTCTATAAATCCACAATAAAAACCTAGATAAAAATCCTCAATTACTCCTCAAATGAAATCCCATAAAAATATATTTTCTTTTGGCATGAAATGTTCGCAATAGAGTGAACATCTTCTAAAATAATATTTATCACGTAATCACTAAATCATTTTCTTATACTAAGGATATCCGTTTGATAAGAAATAAGATCCCAAATGAACTTATTATTGATCAATAAAATCATTTAACTAATAAAAATTGGTCACACTAACTAGAGACTTCACATAGTCCAGTGGTAGGTGATAAATCCCAATTACACAATTGTTATAGGTTTGATTCCCATAGCATTGTCCGATGTGATGGATTGTCACACAGTCTATGTGTTTTCCTTTTTCAAAAACTATATTTTATAACATTACCAAATAGAGATAAATTCATCAAATAAACATAACATAATTTACCCCCAATTTTTATCTCATACCTTTAATTTTCATCCAAAAAATAAATAACTAGTAATTTTTTCAAAATCAAGGATCATATAAACCCAAATTTTCTATTTTATCCTTATCCTCAAAAGAAAAGATAATTATTCCTCAAATATAATTTTCACATAACAAACTGCATGGTTACACATATAAGTGAACATTCTTCCAAAGTAATCACATAATTTTAAACATTTCTCCATCCATTTATTTCCACATAGGTTCTTTCATAACTTATAGTATATCATATAGAATAAGGAATTGGCTTGGGTAAGGCCAAGGTCCCTTACCTTTATTTCTAAGGACTATAATTTGATTCTTAGGATCAATTTTATTTTCTTCCATATTACTCATCATTTTTCCTCATCAGTTCATTACTTTATGTCCTTAATTCCCACACATAAATAATTTTATTGTTTTATTGAGACACTGTCTTGGGTGTCTCCTTCCACATTTCTGGCATGATGAAATTGAGCTTTCTTTTCTCCATATTTTCCACTACTGGAGCTCTAATCACTGACCACCATTCTCTTCAATATTGTGTTTGGGAGTTAGTTAATAGATATGTTGTTGATTATATTTTTGGAAAACCGATTTACCAAGAACACGATATATTTTTCGCCCATCAACATTACATTACATTGCTCATTTCCACCACTATTCTCACCTTGTACATCATGTTCAATGATACTATGACTTATTTGTAATCCAACAATTGAATAACAAAAGAAAGCATAGTGTGAGTCATTGAATAATTTAGAGAATATCATGACACCTTATTTCCAATATAAAAAACCATAGGATAAACCATGGTAATTTATTCTCATCTTTTATTAAAATTCATCAAATTTGTTTGTAATGAAAAATTGAATTATCCTATGTATATCTCCAAAGAGTGTTGTTTCCATGAGTGCAGAAGGTCTCATTATCGTGTACAAGGATACATCGGGTTAAGCGCGAAACTCTTTGTCGGAGTTTTCACTACTAGGTACATTTGTTCATGATCCTCATCTACCGAATCATATATTGACAGGGATTTATTTCTTTGAAAACCCACATAATATTTATATTACCAAATTTTTTCGATGTTCTTAGATACTAATCATCAAAGTCTACCTTTGGGGAGGGTTTTCTAATCAGAGTTTTTCTAAATCTAGCTTCCATGGTTTGTACTAAAAATCCACTGATACCAACAATAATTCTTTGACCACAGTTACCCAGAATTGGTGCGATATTACATATCATGGGCATGATACAAGGAATAATGTCTTGAATCACCTATTAGTTTAGTATCCTGGACATTTCTAGACACATACACAGGATTTACATTACATCATGAAATAAAAAATCAACAGTGTGTCCCCTTTGAACACTCTTATATCGCTTACCATATTCTTATAGGTTACTTTTAAAATACTTTTTTCCATTTTGGAAAAAATAAAACATGAAAATTTGTAGAGATCATATTCTTGGTAAGGATAACTATATTGCAGAAACTATCGTAAATAAGAATAAACCTTTAATGCTATGTATATGACTAAAACATAAGTATTTAAAACATAAACAACAGAATTATATAGAAAAGATAAATCAAATAATTCCATTTACTAATTCTCATAGAAATTATACTTATCGAATAATCACATGTAATATAAATATCCAATTTCATAATGATTGAATGCATAATTCTGAACATCATAACCACATAGACAAGGACTCGTTCTAAGACTAAAAATATGATTTCATATAGACCTTATGCCTAGACATTAGTTTGTCTCATTATACCGACTGATTCATCGAGGAGATATAGCGAGCTCCTCCCATTACATACTATGTCCAATGCATTCCTCATATGAAAAGATTGAAACGTAATGTAAACATTTGTATTAAAAATATCATTTAAAATGTCCATATTTTAACCACAAACCATGAATGGAATAAAAATTGCACATCCACAGTCAAACAAGACCCATTCAATAAAATATTGACGATTTTATTATAAAAAATCTTCCTCAATCAATAATAATTATGGATATTAACATAGATGAATATAATAAGAAAAACTATTTTATAGAAATATCCCTTTTTCTTGAAAACACTTAAAAGTCTCACAATATATCATGAAGTAGTTAAAAATAAATTTTTGAATAAATGTGTCCCATACAACGCTGAAACATGTAAAATAAATTTTAATTTTTAAACATTCATGACGATATAAATAAATCCTTAAACCCATTATTAAAACATGTGAATTAAAGTGAAATATTTAGAAGGAAAATCCAAAAAACATTTAATATGATATTTTAGTAAGAGGTCCTAACCAAATGAGAAATGATTGAAGATAAATAATTTAGGGGATCAAACCTTTATAATATCATGAGAATAAATTGATTCATGATATACTGTGTCAACTTACATTATACACACCATATAAAAGTTAATTGGTTCATAACAACAAAGTTGTCTTAATAGAATTTAAATTGAGATGAAATTCTTTTTAAAGGTTGTGTCCTTTAGTTAAGGATAAATCAATGACATAATTATGTGTGAAAAATTTATATACATTCAATATGATTGGATATTCAGTGTAAATCAATCATATGACATTCAAACATATTATTATGAAAACAACAGAAATGACTTGGATGATTAACTCAATGAATGGAAATTGAGTTAAGATTACTCTTATCATGTTCATATCAAAAACTTGAGAATTTATCAATGGAGTGATTATATTTAACAAAACAATATCCACCCAAATGGGAGTGTAAATTACTACATAAATAAATAAATATTTATTTTCACTCATAATCTTGGAGTAAAATAATCAATGATGTTTTCATAAAACTCAATGAGTAGAAATAAAAATTAGAATTTCCCTTTATGATTTGGGAAATTATGAAACAAACACCCCATGAAAGAAGGATCATACAATAAAGATGCAACTACCAATAAAATTAAAATTATATTACACAAGGAATACAATCATGGGATGTACGTGCATCATAAAATTAGAATAGAAGAAATATAAAATGAATCTATGAGGAATAAGAAATGAAATGAAAACCCCTTACCTTGAACTTTTCCTTAGTCGAGGGTATGTTAACCTCTTGTATAATAGCTAAATCATTGATATTAAATTATAAAATATTTGTATACAAATATATAATATCATATATGATCTTCTAATATTTCATTGTTAATAATACTTTAGTACTATCATTGTTTCAGGTGTTAATTAATTTGTTTTCCTTCATATGTTTTGTTACATAAGCCTTGATTTTTATGGATAGGATGTATCTGACTCTTATAAATAATTATTTTAATTTTTTAATAATTATTTTTAATAATAAAATGAAAATTATTCTTAAATAGTTATGATGGGAAATGAATCTCATCGCGTTCGTGGAGACAGTAATCTGTACGTATGCACGGGCGGCAATATCGTTCAATTGATGGCGAGTTAGTATATAATTAGATTTTATAAAATATATAATGAATCATTATCTTGTTATATTTATTATTTAAATCCATTATATATCATTATTATACCCTCCAAATAATGATGTGTTGAATAATCACTACACCATGACGTGGAGACGGCAAGACGTAGGTAGGCATGTATGCTGACTTTGTCATTAATATGAGAGATAGAATAATGAATATGGATGTACCATATTTATAATAACATCCCATTATGTCATATGTACTATATTTATTATTTTTTATGGAAATAACAATGGAAGGTGAAGTGGAAGAAGAAGAAAACATTGAATGGGGTGTTGAAATTATTACCACTTGTTCGGGTGCTTCCAATTGATTTGACCAAAAGGTGTCCTTATGTGTTCTTTCTGATCAACAGAAGGCATCTAGGATGTAGTGAAAATATTTGAGAGGATATTTGGGTAGGGTTTGTGGGAATAAAATGGCTTTGGAGGTGTGAAATTAAGGGAAGGGGAAGTACCATTTCACTAGAGAGGTGAGGGTCACTTTAAGAAAACATTGAAATATTATTTTATTATAAATTCATTTTCAGTTGGCAGAGACAAATGGATTTTAGGTCCACTTTAAGAACCCCATGTTTTTAATTATTGATATATAAAACCTTATCTATGTATATTTCCCAAACTTGTGATTTTTAATAATATTATAACAATTAATTATATAATATGTGTTTTAAAAACTCTTTTATGTCAATTTTGGCACTATTTGTTATTTGATTGGTTTTAAGGTCCTAAAAACATGATTAATTCTAATAAAATTTATTTAATCAACCCTAAAATGCCATATTAACCTATAAAATTAGTGTAATGAATCATAAATCTCAATTTAAATTAATTTGGATATTTATAATATCAATTATTATACTATTTCATTAATAAGGTAATTACTACATCATCATTGTGTCATAATTAAATTTAATTATACAATGTCTAAAAATAATAAATAAAATACAATTATGTAGGAACTATTTTTATCCTTATATTTAATATTTATATTTGAATTTATGTAATGTATAATACAATATTAAATATGTTTTAGTTACTAAACATTGAATTTAACACTTATAACTCTTCATTAAATAAAATAATAACAAATTCCATAATCAAATCCAAGTGGGCCAAATGGGAAATATTTTATTCCTAATGTTGGTTTTGGTCAAAATACACATATACAATAGTATTAAAAAATGTGTTAAGGTAATTATAATATAATTTTAACCTTTAATTGCACTCTTTACTTTTAATTGTATTAAATAAAACTCAAAAGATACTATTCATCGAAAATTATATTCATATTATTGAACGAAATTTTATGTATTGATTTAACCAATGTCTCTAATATTTTTTAAAATCAATCCAATGAAGCGGTATAATTATGTTTTATGCAAATTTGGTAACGTTCCTAGAAGGTGGGTAAAAGACGTTAAAAATTACAATAAAATTTTATACTTCTAATTTTTTTATAAAATGACTATAAGGAATTAAAATGAAAATATATTGGTATAAAGTATTTATTTTTACTTAAAATAAATATTAAATAATATAAATAATTATTAAAATAAAAAATTAGTTTTTAGACAATAACGTAGTGGTATTCACTATTCATCAAAAATTGAACATTTTCAGAAACATAAAAAAAATCACCCAAAGATAATTTTGATATTCTGAATTCAAAAATGAATAATATTATAACAAATTAAAATCATATAATATTAATTAATTATTTTAATATTAATTACCATTATCAAAACAATAAAATTGGGTTTTTAAAAAGAAAAAACTATCAAAATATTGACAAGTGTTTATGTCAAATTTAAATTTGAAATTACATATAATGACTTAAATCGTATGAAATGATAAAAATATAATCTAATTATAATTCCAAACCATTAAAATATATTATTTGACACTATAAATAATTTTTATTAAAAAATTTGTTTTCAATTAAAATTTAGTATTTTTCAATATTCACCGAAATATAAAAGTTATCAAAAAACACCAAAAATTAATTGAAAATAAATTTTTACATACCTATTCTAAAGAAGAAGATTAGTTTATCATATTTAATACAACAAAATGAGAAATATATCATTTAAAAAGGGTTTTCCATTAAAAAGCTGTAAAATTACATTTTCAAAAAAATACATCATTTGTATGAAAATTGATTTGGTTCTTATATTTTCTCTAAGAAATGCATAATATGGATGTTAAAAGTATACGGTTTATATAAAATTCAAAATGAAGTTAAATCAATTCATAACTATTTTTTAAATGGCTAATATGGTAACTCATGGTGCCCTCGAACTCGGTGTTTCATATAGCGCAAGCTATTGAATTACATTATAGAAAATAACAAACTATGAAATCACGGGGTGTTACAAAATTTAAGGGGATAAAAACTTTTATTTATTTTAAAATTTGTATGAATGAATTTAATATTAAAATCCTATTAAACATATATTTGGTTTAATCAATATTGATCTTATAATTTAGTTCCATATTTATTTTACTATATAATCGCTCTTTAAATAATTTAAATTATAAATTATTATATAATCTTGATTAATATTAGATAATTTTATTTATTATTTCAATAACCAACATTTAATATATCTATTATTATCCATAATATTTATTTAATTATAATATTTTATCAATTCAGTCGACATGGGTTTTTCTATTTATTAAATGTTTCACACATTGCTTCATTTCAATACAAAATAATTTTCACTCTGGATTTTTATTTTATGTGTGAATGTATTAAACGTTGGACTTTCTCTATTTGTGTTTTAATCAGAATCCCATTGAATATACAAACCAATGTATACATACTTACCAATTAATGGATAAAAAATATGAATCAATGCATTTCTATAAAGTATTGCATACATCTGAATCTTTAATTTTCAGAGTATTCGATATTTTCCTGTCTCTATGCGATTTTTACCCCACAAATGTTAGGATAACTATCCTAAAAATGAAATGTATATATCGGGTATCTAGTTTACCTACACAAAACCTATATTTTTTCATAAATAAATATCTTTAATAAAATTATATTTTCTTTTTTAACGATATATATAGTAATGATATAAATGGAATCTCTATAGTTTCAATTTGTTTTAGTGATTTTTTCAATTGGTATTAAAATCATAATCTAAAAATTGCATTATAAAAATGATAAATTTTATCTATCATATTCTTCTTATATCAGTTTTATTTCTATTATTAAAAGGATTATGATTTTACTATTATATTTAATTGAACTAATTTCAACAAATAGAATGAATTGACAGAATCATTTCTCAAATCTCAATGATATCATTGATTAATTATTTTTATTTAATATTATAAAAATTCTATAAGGGATTGACATTCAATTAATCCTTTGAAAATTTCAGGATTTTAATTTAAATATTTCAATTTTATATATTATGTCATCAAATATGAGAAATGATTTCCAAAAATATCATTCATTCCTTTATATTAATAATTATATTTTCAATCCTTGTGATCTTTCTTTTTTTGATGATTTATCATTTAGGAATACTATTTATAATTCATAAAATACTCTTGAACAAATATTTCATTATTTATATAAATAATATTTTAAAAATTTTAAATAATAAATACTAAATTAGTAACATTTTATGAATTTTGGGGAAACTATAATTTTTCCTAAATGATTAAATGAATTTTTGAATTATAAATTATTTTATAAAAAACATTCCTAAATAAGTATATATAAAATGTAATTAATAGATAATCATATGTGTAAATGTTGTACCAATAAATTCAAAAATAATAGTGATCCATTTATCCTTTCAAAAAATATAGGAATGTTTTATAAAATCATATTGGGAATTATAATAATTGCATATTTTATAATGATGTATACAGTCTATCAAATACATTTCCTATAAAACCAACATTCATAGAATATAAAAAACACTAGTTTCTCAAAATATTATAATGGAACACACATGTACATTAGTTAGTTTTTGAGATTAATATTAAACTGTAATATATTCTAAATATTATTAACGTCCTAGGGTTTGGATTATAAAAAATCTTTCAAATCATTTAATACATATTTGATAAATCCTTTAAATTTTGAATGATTGAAACCGTAGAAGAATACATTGGAATATCCCAAAATTATCGAAAAATATATATCCAAAAATAAAACAAAATGAGGACACTACACATTTTTTAGATGAAATAAGTATCTCATATAACATCTTCAATATTTATAATCATCATAATAACCAATATGGAATAATATGATAAATTGGGAATTTATGTAAACACTTAATAAATTAATTAATGAAAATAAAATCAAATAAAATTTGTAATTTAAATAAATTTAGTTATATAATGAAGATATGGCTATTAAAATCCAATATGTACAACACTCATTATGGATATTTATTAAACATGGAGGAATACATCCATTTAAAACATCAATCAAAAGAATACATCTTCTTCCTAATTAACCATAATTGTAAATATCATTTGTTAAATTATATTTAATTTTCATCATTAAACTCAAAAAAATGAATTTGTATTGATCCACCTATATTTGAAGATATATTAATTTTTCAT
This sequence comes from Viscum album, assembly GCA_963277665.1. Taxonomy (NCBI): domain Eukaryota; kingdom Viridiplantae; phylum Streptophyta; class Magnoliopsida; order Santalales; family Viscaceae; genus Viscum; species Viscum album. The sequence continues at coordinate 493,150,721 of OY728122.1, forward strand.
GAATATTGCATCACCTCACTCTAATCCGTTTTAATGATAATATATAGAGTTATAATAACTTGAGGAAACTTCCCAAGAAACAGTAAAGGATTAAAATAAATTATAGGGTAATAAAAGAACACGGGTGGTTAACATTACTTTTACAAACACTAAAAACTAAAAGCAGATAATAAAATCTAATATATATATGATTTATGATTATATGAAATACATATAAGAATAAAATGAAAAATATTATAATATCTGATTGAAAATGGAAAAAATTCATTAACAAATCAAATCTGAAGATATCATGACCTAATTACATAAATGTGGAATATTCCCATGAAATATAAGAGATATATCCATGATCCAATACCTCCTTCCATTCAAACAGTACCAAAATGCATCACATGAAAAATGATATACCTTGACCTTAACTATATATATAAAAGGAAAACATAAACATACCAAAGTTCTTGTGTCTAGTGTTACCACAGACTTGATAGCTAATCTCCTGATACATCCCAAAAAATTATACTAGGATACATCCAATTAGCAATTGTCATATAAAATAATTAAAATATAGTAAAAAATTTCAAAGTAAAAACTAATGTAAAATACATGTTATATATCTATAATTTAGTCTACCAACATTCATTAATACAAGGAATACCCATTTCCAATTTCCAAAACCAACAAATAAAAACCCATCCACATAAAAAAACTTTGTTTCAGTATTTATGGTGGTACTTCTTGACCATAATCCATAACATGTTGATAGAGGAACCTCATGAACATACTCCATAACACATTGAACACACACCAACCCAATTATTAAAAATTACAATATGATTCACTCCTCTTAAAAAAATAAATCATTGATGAAATTTTATCAAATATTTTTCATGAATCATAACCATTACATAATTTGAAATTCATAATTTTAAATATATAAGCATGGAGTTTTCAATGAACCCTTCCCATTTCGCCAAATCTCATCAAACAATGTGTTGAATATTGAAATAAAAAACATTTTCTGACAAATCAAAGAAAATCCAATTTAATGAAACTAAAGAACCATGTTATAAAATAATAGAATAGATCTGACCACACAATATTTAAATAGATATAATTATATCTCACAAGGATTCGCATCATATAACATTATAATATCTAAAAAAGAGTACAACTATGGATCTAATTGTGAGTGAATTAGTATAGATACAAGAAAAATCAGGGAGATCAAGGAATAAAAATAATTTATATTTGATTCAAGATATCTAACACATATTGATTAATAAAAAAGATTCTTTTAAAAAAAAGGATATTGCATTTGGATCCTTAGAAAATACATGAGTATGAGACCCTTAAAATAGTATAAAGAATGGGATTCTAGTTACATAGATCTCATTCAACATAATTTTTAGATCATTCAATTTCCATCACATGGTTAGGTAACATGGTTTAACAAACCATGTGAAAACCACTCACACCATACTCATAGTAACCTTAGTAGATGTAGTGTTCATCAAACTATGAACTAATTGGGTTGTTCTTCTATCGAATGGCTAACCCCATACATTGTTTAGTGAACTATTATCAATCTATTCTTTTTCCAAAAACTCAAACTCTATAATTTCTCGGAAAATTCACATGGTCAACCTATTACATGATATATTTATGATGTTACCTAGTGAAACACAATATCACCATATATAGTTTCTTGGGAGAGAAAACAATTTAAAATAACTATTTTTAAGAAACCACCACTAGAAGAACCTCTAAAACACATCAAAACTATAAAAAACTTCTGAAAATCTACCAAAGTATTTTATGATGTAAATGTACATGAAAAAAGTTTAGTATTGGAGACTGAGGGTGAAAAATTTTCTACACCTTGGACTTTCTTTCCATGGAAACAAGATTACAATAATTTTATTAGAACTACTTGGACCAATTATTCTACATTTCCTTCTCACATTACTACATCTCTTCTTGAATCATTCAATCCTAACATAAAACACTTTTGAAACCAAGTATTTTACCACAAAAGAGATTTAATTTCATTTAAATTATATTTATCATCACTCAAATCAATATAGATTTTTTTTAATTTTAAACAATCTCCTATCGAATCACATGTTATGGATTAGAATGGTTGTTGTTCTATTTAAATACATAAAATAAATTATGCATAAAGATGAATAATGGTGAAAAATACAACCAATAATCCATATATACAACTATTAAATCATCACCAGTGGTCCAACATATCAGGAATACAACATCCCTTGGTTACAAAAATTAAGATTCCATATCCCTTTAGAGACTCTTCAGAAAATATGACCACTCATAGAAAAGGATAGTTTTCGATTATGATGATTTTTATACAATCTAAGATGTATTTTAGCATTCACCATCACATTTCTGATCCCCGGAAAAATCTATGGTGTATCATGCATAAGGCTAGTTCTGATTAGTGGCGTGCCACTTGTTCATGAGTTATTCAACTTTTTCAGGAAAACCCCACAGGTGCGTAATTTAATTATTAAATTAAATTCATACATTTTTTTCAGGCTCACAGGGCCTTTGAACTACACGCCGTCTCAGAGCCTGGTCTCAAAATAATTCCCTTTATTTTTAAGAATAAAGTATGGAATATACGAGACATTTAACTATTTCCTATGGGTATTTTAAAAGGTTCTGATCATAAAATTGAATCCCTTCATAAAGGAAACTTTATAATTAAAGGAATAAATTCTATGTTACTTTGATGAAACATAGAAAACAAATTTCAATATATCTTTTTCATTAAAAATGCTTTAAATTACTTATCACTACCGTCCCACCCTAAATGATGTTAAGCCACAGCTAGTGTGATATTGTCGATCTGAAGACATTGGTGCACTCAAATATATAATTTGGGTACCTATTAATATTTTATTCCACTTTTTAAGGATAACTATGTGTGAAAGAAATTTAATATTTAATTATTTTCATCCATTTATTTCAAGCACACAGAATCGTAGAATCGTGGGTCGTCTTAGCGGTTGTTCTCGAATATTACCTGTATAATATTTGGACACAATGCAAGGAAAAACCGAAGTAATTTACTGAAATATATCCTAAAAAATAATGGTATTATATTATATGTTAAATAATATGAATTATTACGCTAAAATTTCATCTCCCCAATATAAACAAAGAAGGATATCTTTATTTCACCTTAACCTCGGGTTCCCAAACACCTTCTTTGAATTTCTAATTTCTCTATAGTACATGGATCATGTGATTAGTCTTTTTCCATGGATCATTATTTCTACATCAATCATTACTACATGTTTTTAATAATAATAAATTTCACAATACAATGGTATAACCATGAATCATAATATATATGAAGGATCGTTTTTTTAATTCATTGGAGAGACACATGGAATATATTGTGAACTCCATTAAGGTTACGTGGATGAGCTAAGTGATATGATAACATCCATATTCGATCAAAATTCTATAAGGGGACAATATATCTAAGGCAACGCTCCATGATTTCATGGTATGTTATCTCATTAATGAAATTCAACAACTTACGCTACACACAACATCGAGTTCGAGTGCACCACAATTTACCAAATTAGCTATTCATAAAGTAGTTATAAATAGTATTAACTGCTTTTTAAATCTTATATACTCTATATAACTTTATCAACCACATTATGTGTTCTATAGACATAATATGGGAACAAATTCATTTTTTCATATAAAAGAAATATTTTAAAAAAAATGCAATTTTACCACCTTTTAATAGGGAACCATTTTTAAAAACAATATTAGACACTTTTATATATTAAATTTAATGAAAATAAATACTTATTTATAATTTAGACATAAAAAAATATTTTTGATAAATATTTGGTACATTACAGATAACATTGATATTTTGATGAATACTGAAAAATACTAAATTTTAATTGAAAACCATTTTTTAATCAAAAATATTTTATACCAATAAATTATTCATTTGAATGTGATGGAAGTATAATTATATTATAATTTTATCATTTAATACAATGTATGTCATTATATGTAATTTCACATTTGAATTTGACAAAATTGCATGTCAATGTTTTGATAGTTTTTACTTTAAAAAAACCCTCTTGTTAGGTTTAGGTAGTGGGATAGAATTTTAAATTAAATAAGGAAAAATTATGTTCTGAATTTATTAAAATAGAATTCATTTTTCAATTTATAAAATCAATATTATCTTAAGGTGAATAATTGGGATTTTCTCGAAAACATCCAATTTTTGATGAATAGTTATAAACACTAAATTATTTTTTAAAACCAACATTTAATTTAAATAATTATTTAGCTTATATAAATTTATTTTAAGTAAAAATTGATATATAGTACCTATATAAGTTCAATATAATTCATTTAAGACATTTTATAATAAAATTATATGTATAAAATTTTATTGAACTATTTACCTTTTTTACCCATATTCTAGGAGTATTTGCAAATTTTTATAACACAAAATTTTACAACCCCTATGAGTTAAATTTCAAAAATATGGGAGACTTGGTTTAAATTAGTTATTTAAATGTGGTTCAATATGAAGAAAATTATTTTTTGTGAATATTAACTTTTTCTTTTTATTTACCACGCATAAAAGTAAATAGGCTAATTAAGTGTAAAAATGATATTATAATTGCACAAACACCTATCATAATTCTATTGAATAAGTGATATTAGACCAAATACACCATTATAAATAAAATATGTTACTTTTTGTTCCACATGAATTAGATTAGGTTAGTTATTATTATTTTATTAAAAAAGAGTTAAAAGTGATAAATTCAATGTTTAATAACTAAACCATTAAGAATATCGGTGTATAAATAAGATAAATTCTACTATAAACATTCATTAGAAAGATAAAATTATTTAATACATCATGGTATTTTATTTATTATTTTTATTCATTATATAAATAAATTTATTTATGACACAATTATGATACAGTAGTTACCTTATTAATGAAAGAATTAAATAAATGGTATTATAAATTTAAAACTTATTATATTATGAAAGTTTTAATGAAATAAAAAAATTATATTAAAATATAACAATATAGGATTGAATAAATGTATATTTTTTTAAGTAATAATGTTTTTATGACTTTCAAAAAAAACAAATACTAAATAGTTATAAAATTGACATAAATGAGTTTTTAAAACAAATATTCTATTATATAATTATATAATATTCTAAAAAATACAAGGATCTGAAAAATGGATAAAATAATATTATATAATTAATTAATTAACCACTTTAGGTTCTCTTGGATGTTTTGAGTAATTTTATTAAGCTTATATTGTAAGAATACCTGAAGACACGGTAAAAGTTAAACTATTTAACTAAGAGTTAAATCTAAAAGGTAAGGTTAATATTTTTGTATAAACATGTCTAAAACATATTGGATGATAGTTTTTTGACACATACCCATATTTTCATAGAAATAAATCATTTTGGAGCAATTATAAAATTAAAATTATATTTTTATAGAATAATATTCCAACCTTTTCCTATTGTGACCCTCACATCTCTTATAAAAGGGTACGTCCCCTTCTCTCAAAATCACACCACCATAGCCATATGGATCAGCAGAACGCTTCCCCAATATCTTCCCAACATCAATAACATCAACCTATAGGGATTAATTTAATCATAAAGACATCGTTAGGATCCCTTTTGATCAACTCAAAAGGAAGCACCTGAAGAAGAGGTTATAATTTCACCACCATCTTTTCAGTTCTTTTCTTATTCCACTTCCTCTTTCTTTTTTTTCCATACAAAAATAATAACTATAGAAACTCATACATTATTCTATGTTTTTATAAATATTGTAATACATTATTTGTTATTTTATCCATCATATAAATGACAATGTCACCATATATTCGTACATACAGCTTACCGTCTCCACGTCGTGGTGTAGTTTGTTATTCAAACACATTATTATTTGGATGGGTATAATAATGAGAATAAATGATGTAAATAATAAATATAACAGGTTAATTATTTGTAATATATGATTTACCATCAAATTAAATATTATTTCACTATAAATATAATGACATTATCGCTCATGTGTACGTACAGATTACAGTCTCCACAACAAGATGAGATATATTTCCACATTCACCATTAAATGATGATTGTAAAAATATATATTATTAGTAAGTACGTAATATATGACATAATAATGCTACATAATATATATATATGTACATACGTATATCTTATTCACTCACATCCATTCAAAATGATATGAAAATGGAAACAACATTTATATGTACGTACGGCCTACCTTCTCCATAAATGATGTTTTTCATTTAACATATCTATCTATTATAAAGATTTATATTCAAAATATATTTGATATATAAATCATATGTTATATTCTGGAAGTATTTAAATCATTATCTAAATGATACGATCAACAATAACAAGTTAAATCACGTGCGATAAAGAAAACGATTATTACTCAAAATGTTAATTAAACATGGAAATCATTATTAAATGGGTAGTATAAAGTCATAAATGAATCATGTATGATATAATAAATTTGAATATGGTTTTGGTATTATATAATAACATAGTAGGCATTATACTGGAGGTTAAACATACCCTCTACCAAATTAAAGTGCAAGGCAATGATTAATTCCTGAATCTCATTATTATTCGAGATTGTTTATGTGAATGTTTTTATTGGGAAATATTAATTATCCAAGTCCATGTTTCATAAGAGAGTTTTTAAAAGGGTTATTTTTAATGGACTCTTTATCTAAAACATCATTTTAATCATTTTTAATATTTTTTCTTCTAAACTATTCTCATTAATGTCCATGTTTTCTAAATGATTTTAAGGATTTATTTATATGGACGTGAGTGTTTATAAATGTTAATTCCATTAAAAAATTTCAAATTTTTATTGGAAACGTTAATTCAATAATATAAATTAAATTAATTCATTTGTAAAATTCGTTACTTTTAAAATAATTAAAAAAAGGATATTTCCCTCAAAGAGTGTTTCTGGTAATTTTTTACTATATCAACATCCTTTACTACATATTATTCTTTATCGAGGTTGATTTATTATAATACAATTTTCATTATTTAATTGAATGAGTTATGTTATGGTTTAATGTGGATGTGATATATTTATACCATTCATTTTTTATGGTTAATGTATTAACATTTCGTATTCTAATTTCAATATGAATGTTTATGTTATGTTTAAATCTTTTCATATGATGATTTCATTGGACTTAGTAACTGTCGGGTGGAGCCCACTATAGCTCCTCGATGAATAGGTAGGTCTCAAGATACAAACTACTGTCTTGGTACAAGGCCTTTGAAAAAATCATATTTGTAGTCTTCAAACATGGCCTTGAATATATGGTTATGAATTATGGCATTATTCATTATATCATTATTTAAATGGCTATTTATATTGCGTGATTATTCGACTAGTAGAATATCCATGTGAATAAGAAAATGAAATTATTTGATTTATATTGAACATATTTTGTAGATGTTTATTTTTAAATTTCTTGTGTTTTTATTCTTATATATTTCCAAAAAAAGTTTAAGGTTATTTATTAATGTTTTCTCTATATTTTTATCCTTATTGAGTATCTGAGCTCACCACTTTCTTAATTTTAATTTTCCTAAGATTCAAAGAAGTGTATTATGATGGATTAGTAGGGTTAAGATGGGGGATTAATGACATTATCAAAGGATCATTTATATTGTATTTTATTATCTAATGTGTAATGTCACATTCATGCATGTAATCTATTTTCCAAGACTACTAAACTGATCTGTCTTTTGGGACATGATTTCTTTTAATCGTTCCAATATATTAAAATAATGAACTAACTCTGGGCATCTTGGGTCGGGGATTTACAGTCGGTATTAGAGAAATGTTCGCAACAACATTGGAAATATATTTTGATAACATCTGATTAGAGAACATTACCCTAAGATAGACATTGAGGATTAGTATAGAAGAACTTACTAAAATTTTAGTAATGTAGTGCTTTTGTGTACTTGACAAGAAATATATCCTGGCCTTGATATGAGAATGTAGAGGAGGCTCTAGCATAGATGTACCTAGAAGTGAAAACTATGACAATGAGTTTTAATATTGACCTGGTGTAACCTGGTACATGAAAACAGGCATTGCTGCAATCTTGATTACGACATTCTTAGAGGATATATTTAGGATAATTCAAATCATCATTACAATCCATTATGATAAATATATAGGTAAATAATTCCTCAACGAAATCATTTTATGATTATAGATAATGTGCAAAATATTTTTAATTTACGTTAGTTATTTTACAAGTTTGGAATTATGCATTGAAATTGATAAACTAACCTAGTTTATTCTATTGTTTAGAAATGGAGCCTAGTAGAGGGAATGGGAATACTAGCAATAAGCTTAATCAGAATATTTAGATGGATTATATCATTCATGGTATTAATACAAAATTTATTAGGGAAATATTCTACCTCATATTCTCATTTTAAGAAGAAATAATATTATGTATTAATAAGATAATTAATTAATTTTCTGAGTCCTTTTTCCTTGAAGGGAAGAAGGTGAAGAAAAGTATGGAAGAGAGAAATATGTTTAAATGGTTGGGGGGAAAGATAGATTTTCACATATATTTTAACTACAGAAATAGCCAGCTTGGTAAATGATTGAAGGGAATAGGAGTTTGTTATAAGGGTGGAGAAACAGGACACCAAGTACGTGATTTTATAGGAAAGAAAATGGTTTCAAATGTACAAGGCTTCATCAATAAGGAGTTCAGACACTATGGGAATCAATATCCAAATAATTAGAGTATACCCCAATTGCTGCTATTGGATAATAATTATGTTATGATACTATTGAAGTAGAAGCGGAATGATTATAGTTCTTATCTTGTTATTAATGAATTATGTCATATGAGTATTGTATTGTTGATGTACATGTTATAAGAATTATAGAGTATATAAGTATTGTATTGGAGTACTATTTCATTAAGGATTTGAGATTATATAGTTCTATGAAAAGTGACTCAATAGTGAGTTAATATTTTTGGAAAATAAATGGTTGAAGGAAAGGTATACCATAATATGTTTCTAATACTAAGGTAGTGATTATGGAAAAAGATATGATTGATTTTGAAAAATTATATTAGATATTCTCGACTATCATGAAACTGATTAATGATTTGTATATTCCATCACTATTGGAGTTTACAACATTTTATGATAGAAGGAGTATATCCAGTATTTTATAAGTAATAAGGGGACATGAAGGTAATAAATAAGGTTTTATGGTAATTCAGGGTGTTACAATGTTTTAAAATAATAAATGATGATGGTATTCACATGTTATTACATAGAAAAACGGATCTTCATTGGGTTTACCTTCCTTATAAATTTTGAATTTTGAGTTTGGAAAAAAAGTGTTTTGGATAGTTCTAAATATTGGAATCTTTTAAGTTTGACATTGGATACTATTGTTAAGGTTAAATTATATCTTGATATTATTTTGGAATTTTCATAAAAAGGACAACCCAGAGGTCGGGCGACAAACTGTGGCATCAAACAAGGCTGTGAGACTTGAACCTGTAAACAAAGGGTGACCAGGGTGGATCACCTACAAAAGGCATAGGTGATGTCCTAGTTTTTTATAATTTAGTTTTTTAAATAGTCTGAAAAATGAATTATAAATTCATTATTTTTGGATCCCTATATGATTAGGATCAATAGAATATTTTTGATTTCTATAATCTTTCGAAGTGAAAGTGAGTTTGTGGTTATAATTAGTTGAATGATGAAACTATACATGTTAAGTATATTTTTTCCTCTTATTCTATTTATAAATTAATTCTGAATATTTAGGGATGATATAGTAAATCCAAAAATGTGTTATCTTAATACCTAATGTTTTGTTGAACCGACGATATTGTAAATCACCATAGATTTATGGCTTTGAGGCCCTCAATTTTACACTTATTTGTGATTGATGACCTCAAAATACTCCCGATAAATATTTAAATTTTACCCAATTATGTTTTATTAATTTCATTCAATGTTCTTCTAATTGAGATCATAATTTGAAGATTACTTTTTTTATTTCCCTTTCCCTCTTATTTAGACAACATTTTATTAACCTATTTTTCGATGTTGGTTTTCCACAAAGGTATTTTTCTTTTTTTTTTAAATTTATTTTCAATGAAAAATTTCAAATTGTGATGACTATATTTATTTATGTAGAGTATAATGTAACACCCCATGATTTCAAAGTACATTATCTCATTAATGTAATTCAACAACATGCGCTACACGAAAACCTGAGTTCGAGCACACGACAACTGAACAAACTAGCCGTTCAAAAAGCAGAAATGAATAATATTAACTACATTTTGAATAATATAATGCTATATAATTTTAAGACCCAAATTATATGTTTCTTACAATTAATATGAGAACAAATTCATTTTTTCAAATAGAAAATTATTTTTCAAAAAATGCAATTTTACCAACATTTAATGGAAAGCACTTTTGAAAAATAATATTTGACACTTTTATATATTAAATTTAACTAAATTAAATTCTTATTTATAATTATTACATACAAATTTAGTTTGGATAATTTTTTTTTACTTTTCTAATATCTTTTATATATTGATGAATAGTGAAAAATACTACATTTTAATTGAAAAAAACTATTTTAATGAAAATAATTTATAGTGATAAATTATAAATTTTAGTATTTTGGATTTATAAATATATTATATTTTTATCATTTAATACAATTTAGGTCATTATATGTAATTTCAAATTTAAATTTGACATAAGCACATTCGAATATTTTGATAGTTTTTACATAAAATTTAACCCCTCTTTTTGGTTTTGATTATGGGAATTAATTTTAGATTAATTAATGAAACTTCCATGGTTTGAAATTGGTAAAATAGAATTCAATTTTTAATTTGGAATATTAAAATTAGTTTAAGGTGATGTTTTGGTATTTTTCTATTAACATCCACTTTTTTGATGAATAGTGAAAAACATTTTGTTATTGTTTAAAAGCGAATTTTTATTTAAAAAATTATTTATTTTATTTAAATTTATTTTAAATAAAAATAGATTATAACTAACTATATAGGTTCAATATTTTTCATTAGATTAATTTTGTAATTAAATTAAATGCATAAATATTTCATAATCGTTTTACCGTCTTTTACCAACCTTTTAAGATCATTTTCAAATTTGCATAAAACATAATTTTAATGCTTCTATGAGTTGAATTTTAAAAATATGAGAGACAAAGCTAACATAACTAATTAAAATGTGGTTAAATAAGATGAAACAATTTTTGGTGAATAATAACTTTTGACTTTTATTACCACGGTTAAAAGTAAATGGGGTAATTAAGGGTAAAAATGATATTATAATTACCCAAACCACTATCATAATTCTATTATATAAGTGAAATTAGACCAAAAAAATCCTTAAGATTTTAATATGATCCAATTTGGTCCACTTGGATTATATTAAGGCATTTATTATTATTTTAATTAAAGAAGAGTTAGAAGTGTTAAATTCAATGTTTAATAACTAAAAAAGTTTTAATATAAGGTTATACGTAAGATAATTTATACTATAAATATTCATTATAAAGATAAAATTATTTCTTACATAATGGTATATTTTTTATAAATTTTAGAAATAAGATAATTAAATTTAATTATAACACAATGATGATGTAGTAATTAAAATATTAATGAAAGAATAAAATAAAAGGTATTATAAATATTAAAATAAATATAATATCAATATTTTTATTAAATACACAAATTTTTAGGTGAATATGACATATTAGGATTGATTCAATGTAACGTTTTCTACGTAATCAAGTTGTTATGACTTTTAAAAAAACCAAATACTAAATAGTGTCAAAATTGACATAATTGAGATTTTAAAAAAATATTATGTTATTTAAATATATAATATTCCTAAGAATATATTAATCGTCAAAAGAGCATAAATAATATTATATATTTCATTAATTAACCACTGGATGTTTTCTTGGTGGTTTAGATTAAGTTTATTAACCATATAGTGTGGAATACAAGAAGACGTGGTAAAAGATAAACTATTTAACTAAGAAATAAATCTAAAAGACAAGGTTAATATGGTGACATAAAACTATCTAAAACCTATTGGATGAGGGATTTCATACCCATTACATCCATATACTAGAAATAAATCATTTTTTGTGCCATTAGAAACCGAAAATGAATTTATTATAAAATAATATTTCAAGATTTTCCAAAAGTGACCCTCCGCTCTCTTATAAAAGGGTACACCCTTCTCTCAAAATCACATATCCAAAGCAATTTGGCTCATCCCAACCCATCCCAAATATCCTTCAAAATTCCCTCATATCAACTTAGAGTCCTTACTTTGATTATAGAGTTATCCTATGGAGCCCTTTTGATCAACTCAAAAGGAAACTCACGAAGAAGAGGTAATAATTTCACCAACATACTTCATGTTCTTTTATTCTTCCACATCATCTTTATTTGTAGTTTCCATACCAAAATAATAACCCCCAAACCTCCTAAATACTTTAATTTTTTTTTTAAATTTGGTATAACAATATTCTTAATTCAATACATCCTATAAATGACAAAGTCATCGTACGTGCGTATGTACAGATTACCGTCTCCACATCATGGTGTAATTTGTTATTCAAACACTTCATTATTTGGATTGGTATAATAATGAGATTAATTGATGTAAATAATAAATATAAAATGTTAATGATTCTATATATATGATATATCATCCAATTTCATATGATTTTACCATCAATATAATTATATATTCGTTCGTGCGTATATATGGATTGACATCTCCACGACGTGATTAGATTCATTTACACATTTACCATTCACCAATGATTATAAAAATATAAATTATTAATAATTATGTAATATATGAAATAATAATTCTACTATATATATATATATATATATTTACTTACATATATCTTATTCACATACTTTCATTCAATACAATTTAAAAACTTAAACAATGTTTTTGCATACGTACGGGCTACTGTCTCTATAAATGGTGTTTTCAATTTCATATATTTATCTATAATAAATATTTATAATATATATATATTATATATAAATAATGTGTTATATTTTAAAATTATCTAAATAATGATCTAAATGATACGATACCGAATCACAAGTTAAAACACATACGATAAAGAAAGTTATTATTACCTAAAATGATAATTTAACATGGAAATCATTATTAAATTGGTAGTATAATGTAATAAATGAATCATATATGATATAATAAATATTAATATGGTTATTTTATAATTTAAAAACATACTATGGTCATTATATATGAGGTTAAACGTACCCTCGACCAATGGAAAATGCAATTAAGGCTTAATTCCTCAATCTCATTATTATCGGAGATTGTTTATGTGTATGTTTTTACTGGGACATATTTATTATCTATGTCGATGTTTCATAAAATTGTTTTTAAAAGGATTATTTCAAGTATATCTTTAACTAAAACATCATTTTAAATGTTTTAATGATTTATTCTTATAATCCTTTATCGTTAATGTCCAGGCATTCAAAATGTTTTTAAGGATTTATTTATTTGGATAAGAATGATTTAAAATGTTATTTCCATTCAAATGATTCAAAGTGGTATAGGACACTTTGAGTCAAAACAGTTTTTTAAATTGCTTCCTTTATAGAATTTGGGTCTTTTAAAAATATTTCATAGAAATGGATGTTTCTTTCAAAGAGTAGTACTGATCATTTTCAACTATGTCAACATCCTTTACTAGATTTTAGTTTTGATTGAGGATGATTTATTATAATACAATATTCCATATTGTATAGAGTCAGTTAGGATATGTTTTACTATGGATGTAAAATTTTTATACCATTCAACGTTTATGGTTTATATATTAAAACTTCATATGATATTTTTAATACAAATGATTGTGTTATGATTATGCCTTTTCATACGAGGAATTCATTAGACATAGTCAGTGATGGGTGGATCCTGCAATAGCTCCTCAATGAATTAGAAGGTCTAATGAGAAAAAACTAGTGTATTGGAACACGACTTTGACAAAATCGTATTTGTAGTCTTGGAACAATGCCTTGACTATGTGGTTATGAACTCTGGCATTATGCATTCCATCAATATGAAATTGCCTATTGATATTTCATGTGATTATTCGACTAGTAGAATATCCATGTGAATAAGTAAATGGAATTATCTGATTTATATTGTCCATATTATGCAGATTTTTATGTTTAAAAGGCCTGTTTTTTATTCTTATATATTTCATTACATTTTTATGCTTATTTATGAATGTTTATGCTATATTGTTGTCATTACTGAGAATCTGAACTCACCCCTTTCTTATGTTTTTTTACCAGATTCCAAGTAGTGTACTGTGATTGATATGCAGGTTTAAGATTTGGGATTAATTGAATATTTTAAGGATCATGTGTGTTGTGTTTTATTTTCTAATGTGTAATGTAATGTTCATGTATAGAATCTATTTCTGAAGACTGGTAAACCGATCAGTCTTTTAGGACTTGATTCCTTATAATCATGGCAATGTATTAAAATAATGCACCAACTATAGGAATTTGGGGTCAAGGCTTTACACATAAATATTAACATTAAAATAATTCCAAACATAATTATCTTTTTCCATTTTTAAATTCAATTGAATACCCTCTTAGAAAATATCATATTTTAGATTTCACTAATGATTATCATCGTTACTTTTCATCAACACTTAGATACATTTTGTACTAATAATGTCTATAAATTTCTCTATGATTTCCCAGATGAATATATGACCAAATAGATTTATATCACAAATTTTATCCCATTACATTGTACTTATACTCTTTTTTACATAGAGGTATTTCCTAAGGATCCATCAAAATTCCGATGTGGTTGTTAATTTTATTAGAAAATTTGATAAGAGGATGTTTTCTCTATATAACAGTTGAAATCGTTATAATAAGGCCTAAAATCCTCCATGTTATGAATATTAAACATAGAATAGCCAACTCTTTGGGGATGATATAAAATATTAATATCAAACTATGAATTTAGGGTTTTTAGTATACATCACAATAAAAAAGGTATTCATTTTATATCGATAATATAAACTAGAATCTGTAACTCAATACAATTTTACCTCTTCCTTAAAATATATTATACCATGTAAATCAATTGAACAATATTTTGTAATAGAGATAAATGAGATAACTTCAAAAGATGATTTAATATATCCTAAAAACCATTACGGCTTATTAATGTGTTGGGAAATTTGAAAAAAAAATTGTCAGTGATGTCTTCTTGTTTTGATTATCATATGGGTAATGGTTGTAACATCCTATTAGACTTATTTATCATTAACATAACTTGATGACACACACTAAACTATACCACATATTCACCAATTCCTCTTCTTGTGTTTTCCACATTGAAATACTACATTATATCACTATAAAAATTATACTTATATTATAATATGATGAATGATGAACTATGATCTTCTTCTAACATCACATTATTCAAATATGGTATGGATAGGAAACATACATGATTCATCAAATTTTAATTATATCATATTCATGGTCGAATTCAACAACATTTCAAAACATTTTTTCCAACTCCAATTCTTTACTCTATTACTCTTTATTAAACACATGGGAAAATGGTTGACTAATCATTTGAGAAATATATGATTTCATACATTAAATCATGATTTCTACATCTATCCATTGAAAATATTGAAATATATTATCTTTTATGATCATCATCATATATAAAATAGCATGATCATTTTGATGAAACACATTTGATACATTTTTATACATACCATTGTGGGAATCTTTTGGGTAGTCATAATCATTAATCAACTATAACCATGTTCTATTGAATATATTAAATTAATTTAAGGTAAGTTGTATTTCATACACTTATTAGTTGAATATATATCATAAATTTCTTGAGAATGATAATTCTTCCATATATTTAATGTCAAAATTTCCATAGATAACACCGACTAACAATCTTGGTATCCATTCTTATTAACTGTCAATTTCCAAAGAGCATTAGATAAATCAGTATTGTTCTTCATGATGAAAAAACCTATTACCTACATCGAAGAATCACCATAGACCACAACCCTTATCAACAAAAGTGAAGTGTATAATGTTGTGCACAGAAAACCCGTTTCCTCAGTTCCATATTTTTATTTCAAATTAATCTATCCAATGTAACAAAGACGAAACCATAGATATCCTAGTGCATAGATTAGAAAATCATAATATGTTGTTCAAAATTCATCTACAATATCCTTCCAATTTCTAGAACGTATGGACCTCAGTCATAGTGGTTGTTCTATGATAATGTTTGATAACATATATCAATGATTGATCCACAAATATACTATTTCATGTGATTATATAGCACAGATATAAGAATTATCATAGAATATATTCACACATGGTAATTTTGTTTAAAAAAATATCCTTCCTTATAGTCTTTTGTACAATTACCAAGTGATCTCTTCCATCATCCTTAATATTGAAAAATACATTAATTTAATATATAATTATAAACCCAATATAATCAATGTAACCACTACCGAATATATTGTTTAAATATATGAAAATATCTATGGACATATTATGAAAATAGAATCACTTTAAATATATAGTTTACATACCTCAAATAGATTGTTTTATTCGATTTCAACTCATTATTGACCCTCAATAGATAGTGTCATGATTGATGATAAATCTGGGAAAATTTTCTATTTGTTTATAATTGATAAAACTAATCGTATATTCTAGGAATATGATACTTATTATTGAATAATATATTGTTATGTTCCCTATAATAATATAGGAATAATATTGATCAATATATATTGTTGGGAAAAAGAATATACACAACCTATTGTTACATACATAAATGAATGACTTATTGTTAAGATTATCCTGGAGTTGTTTCTTCAATTCATCCAGCTCAATCTGGACGATTCTATAAAGATACCTTGATGTAGTTACAGAACCCTGAATGATTTATTTAAAAAACCCAACATCATCATTTGGTGGAAGTCTAGGAAAATATTATTGAAAAAATTATCAAATACTAATTCAATAGGCTTATCATCAATGTTAAGTTTCTATCAAACTATGTTACATATATAACCCATTTCATTTGGAATATAGAATAATAAAATATATTAAATTTCCATTATAACATCCTATATATTATTTCCCTATTAAATAATCATAATATGGTTTATATTATCATATGTTACTTCCCTTCCAAGAAAAATGATATGGATTTTAAATAAATAATTCCAATACATACAGAAAATAAAATCCAAGTCAACTATATAGAGAATAACACGATTTTAAAAAAGTACTTCCCCATAAACATAAACTGTATTATAATCGAAGGATTAATAAGAAATCATCATATTTTTTCGTGTTTCTACTAGAAATTAAATATATAATTATTGCGGTGGAATTTTCATACCTTTAACAAATTTATTATATATAAATGAGTGGGTAGATCCCGTATAAAGTAACACATTAGAAGTAATATAGTAGATGATAGGTTCATCTTTCCCCCCATAATTATACTACCCCATTTCACCAATAATGATCACATGATTGTTTCCATTGTCTCTGGGCTTTAAAGGTTGTTGAAACTGATCATTATTACTATACATAAAATATTAGAATTTGTATGTATACTTCCCATGCTCCTTTCATTTGGAACACTAGTGTGTGTGTCTTAAATTTTATCATATTTTCCTTAAATAATTATGTGACTTATTCCCCACATAATATTATCATCCAATGACTTGGCGACCTTTCTTTATAGGATTATAACTTTTACCAGTTCCATAAAGAAAATATCCTCCATATTTTATTCCACACATTGAGAATAAATAAAAAATCATCTCTTTCTCTTTATTGTTTTTTAATTTAAATTATTTTTAATGTTATCTATATTTCCTAATGAAAACCATGAAATATTTGGGAAACTATAATATCCAGTTTCACCTTGATAGATCATCCAAATATTTAGTCATAGATATTAATCTATCATATATCTAATTACCTCACAATATTTGGTTTCATTAAATTTCAATATCAATGAATTCTAAATTCAGTTTAAATGATTATACATGAAACCTACATTGCATGTATTATAAAGCTTTCCTCACATATACCAATGGAATTTTTAATTTTTTTCATTAGCTCCAGGAATTACTTCTCTATTAAAAAATGAATAATAAGAGAAAATAAATTTTTGAAATATAATCTCCTAAACTCCTCCCACTATATGGGGTCAATTTATTATTTTCTCATCATGTTCATAATAATAGTCAAATAGTGATTTTCTTCTACATCAATTTGATGACAAAATTAAATAAAATTCTCAAGCTTTAAACTCTACTGAATGAAAGAAAAATTATTGGTAATGATCCATATTTCAACAACTCGTGTATTCATGGAATCATTAATAAATGGTTGGTGTTTCCTCATGAAGGATTTAATAGAACATTATTCCCTAATTTTTTCACTTGTATTCTCATAATTTTTCTTATCATGAGAAATTTATGTTTGTATAGAATCCTTATTATTCATTTGATATCCCATAACCATATTTTACTTTTGATAATAACCATTTCATTGTGAATTTCATTAAAAAATAACATATTTACATATGTATACATCCATTAACTATGTCAAAAATCAATTTTATGAGAAATAAAAATCATATATGGAAGCCAACTAATTAAAAAAAAATCATTTACAAGATACCTAAATCTTGAAAATTTCGTTACATTATATGAATCTGTATGTTAAACATAGGCCATTAATTCTAATCATATATTCAAATACATCATAAGGTTTTACAAATAAAAGGATATTCAACATATTAATTTATCTAAGGATTGTCATATTAGTTGGGTAGTAGGGGAACACTCATGAAGAAATATTAAAATGGTAATGATATACATGAATAAATAATTTTATAGCTAATAAGAATAGATTATTATATTACACAACAAAAACCTCTAATAGTATCTAAGAAAGAATGTTTTTATGAAAAATAGTTTTCATTTATTTACCATAACATATGATGTTCTCCTGTTTATAATATTATTCTAAGGGATCTCAAAAATGGTTTCTCATCCATGTTTCCAAAAGTAAGTAAATAATAATATTATACCATCTATAAACTCGCATAATTCTCACACATAAATATTATATAATGTTATCTGAAAATTCAATACAATTTTTTTTTATCCATTATGAAATTGTATAGGTTTTGTGCCTTTGGAGTAACAAATAAATTAAAAAGGTGTTAATATGAAATCTACATTATCTCACACTATGTTCACCATGAATAGAACACTTCATGTACATATCATACATAAATACTTTCTTCATAGAAAATTAATTTATTCATAAGAATGAGGGGTCTCAATTTATCACTAAGGGTAAATATGAGATATTTAATAATAAATTATGAATAACATGAGTATAAGGGTATGATAATATGATAATAATATTTTTAAACCATACATTTCATATCATATTTCAAAACCATGACTCATGGAATAAATTTACACACATTGTAAGACATGATTCATAATGTTAGAAATTATATTGAGTCATGAATGAAAAAAATTGGGGTCATACATAAATTTTTTTCATTCACCATAACATAGAAAACCACTTCCTTAGTCAATGATCACTGGTAAGAATGTCACAGTGGATTGAGTTCACTGCTCATTCCATCATATAATTAGTCTTCTTTCATTTCCAAAACCATCATAATGGATGTACTCCCTTAATAAACGTTGTTCACTCCCATTTCATTTTATTTTTGTCATATTTGATATATATTATTAATCAATTCATTAAAAAGAACTATATTTCTAGTCCCAACAATCACATAATACCATTACATTCATATTTCTTCCACCATATCATAAAACATTCTATCAAAACCCATGTAAAAGAATCAATATTCCTAAAAATAATTTCACCAAAATAACAAAAAATATTGATAAATAATATTAATCTTACTATTATATCATATCCACAAACAATCATAGATAAAAAAATATTTTATCATAGAGGAAAAATTATTTTATTTGATTGGTGTTATATTTTCTGAGGAAAATACAATTTAAATTTTAAAATACATTATTTAAAATCCAAATATTTTCATAATATTATTGGAAAAATGTCATTGAAAAAAATCTAATTTATTTAAATAATTAATTAAAAAATTATTTTTCATGACTATCAAAAATTACATTCATGTAGATTATATAAAAATGATGATTCCTTTTATATTTTTAGTAAACATTTAAAAGTGATTTATTATGGAAAAGTTCATATAATTATATGAACAAAAAAATAAAATATTTGAGTAGGGATAAAAAACATTAACCAATGATATGATAGTGTTAAAATAATTCATGAAAATAGTTTTATGGACACCTGAATATATATGTAGAAGGATTTCAGACTGAAGATTGTGAAAAGATCTTTTTCATTAAAGACAATATTTCCTGATCTTGAGTTCCTAAGGAGGGAAAAATAAATGAAAAAAATTAATATCATAAAATAAAATTATTATAATAAAATTATTGTAAAATAATTAGATTGTTCAAAAAAATTTATCATCATAAATGTAATCAGAAACATTCATGATAAACCCATGGATTATAGCATAAATACCTTACCTAAAATCATCATGATTCCGAATCCCTATAAAATATCATAAAGTAAGAAAACATTATATATAATTATATAAAATAATAATTTATACAAAAAATATTTCATATATGAACCTATTTTATAATATATACAGTAATTTTTAAATTATTACTTCCTAAAATTTATATTTTCAAGTGTTAACTATTTAATTTTTCATGAGAATTTCTACTTAGTAGATTTGGTACACATATTTTGACATTATTACACAATATGAGGAATTTTCATCCTGATATAAATATCATATATATTTGTTATGTATATATATATATTATCATCTATAAAATATATATATAGATAAATGAATTGCAACATTCATTGAGATTGTTGGTCATACATATGCATGATCGATGTTTTCACTTTTGATAAAAAGAAGAAAAATATTGGTAAATTAAAATGCACCATAAAAAATAATTAAAATATCATATTTATTATATATTTTTGTCATATTATTCTTTATTAATATCCTTGTCACGATGAAATGAAATATGAATCATATTACTTCATAGATATTGTAGTCTAAATGTACACATAAGAGAAGTTACTATTTTCAAAACCGTGGTAAGGTCATAAGGAATACATGGAAATATACAATCATTAATATATTATAAATATCATATATTAATATTAATCCCACAATAATTAATATATTTTACATATGGGGATGGAAAATGAACTATATCGCTATGTATATTTGGTAGTCCACATATACGCCTAGGTGATAAATTCACATCCTAGTTGATTGAATAATGGTTGAATAATGGTGGTTCCATAATAATAAAAAAATTTATATAATTTATAATTCATATTATATTATTTTAATATTAAAAACATAAATTTAGAGGAGTTATGTGAATACAAAAAATTTACAAGGTCGGGTAGGATGATTACCTCTTTTTCAGTATGCTTTCTTTACATCCCTTATAATGAAGCATTGGAATAATATTTTAAGAAATCAAAAAACTAAAATTACTATATAGGGATGTTAATAATATATTTATATTGGTTATTATCAATGTATATGAATCATGGAAGTGAAATGAAGTTTAAGGATGTGTTATTTTATAAGTGTTGAAGAGGACATACATGAAATTTCATAAAAGTTAAAAATATAAGATTGACGTACTCAATAAAAATGATTCAAAATAGAAATAAATTAAATATTTTTGCATGATAAGATATAAAAATGGGAAAAATAATATTTAAATATATATATTATTAATTAGGGTAAATATCTTTATCTCTCGGTTTAGCCCCTCTAGTAAACTTGTTTGACCCGTAATCATGGTAACAATTTCATTCAATTTTTACATTCCATATTGAAACAATTATGTATACATTGATAAATAATATTAAATATTCTAATTAAAATGATTTATACATATTATAAAAATATTTTTATAGTTGTGAAATAATTTAATTTCAAATTAAACAAGAAAAATGGTATGAAAATAATATTTTTATAAAAAAATATGTTTTTATTTAAAAAATGCCATTATACAAAAATCTAAAAAAAATCAAAATGTCTTCAATTAAATTATTAATATTATAAAATAATATGTTATTACTAAAAAATCAAAAAACAAAAAATTTGTTTTTAAATTCATTTAACAGAAATAAATATTAAATGAAAATTAGTATTTTCTCTACTCTACAAAAAACATATCCTCTAAGAATATGCTTAGAAGTTAACTCTATGTGAATTTCAACATATTGATACCAGAAAAAAAAATTCATTTTATAATTTAAATTTTCTAATTTGGAAATGATTAGATATATTATTTCTTAATAAAATGATATAGAAAATAGTTTTAAGGAATATTGTATTTTTAAAGCTTATAATGACATTACTAAAAATCAATTACCTGTATATCGGTCTATTTTATTTATCTATAAATATTATAAATAGTCTGAAATTTTTTGTTGATCCTATATAATACAGAAATTAAATAGCTTTGTCATTATGATATAAAATATTATGTGTCATTAAACTAGGGTTTTTGAGTTTCACAAGCTATCAAACAAATACTTTTTTAATGAGAAATATATCATTAAATCCTTGGGTGTTATAGAATTAAATATATATATATATATATATCCATGATGTTTTATATAATGATATAAAATAAAAATAATTGTTAGGTGATATATATTTTTGGAATATAGAACTCCCATTTAAGGTATTACAAATGCTACATTTCATAAGTAAGTTTAATGATCAAGGTACATTTAATAATATATATAATCATTCATATATGTTATTTATTATAACATAAATATTCTTTATAGTAGTCATTCTTGTTTTTTTTCAAAATAAAATCTATTTTTAATTACGCTATATATGTATATTAAAAAATATATATTTGAGGGTAACTTTATATAACAACAAATATCAGAATGTATTTAATGAGGATTAATAATGAATCCATTTTTATTATATATGAGTTGGACCTCATTATATGGTGTTATACTGATGATAGTTTCATAATATGGAAATATTATTTTGTATCACAATATGACATTTTGATCAATAATATTTATTATATAGTTAGTGTTATAAGTTTTAAATAAATTACAAAGATTTTTTCTGTAATTAAAACTACACTTCCAATTATATCCCTTGAAACAATGGAGATTCCTGGGAAAAGATTTTCACTATTTAACTAAGTGTAGTTTTGAGAATATAGAACCTCATAATGATTCATTATTACAATAAAAAAATTATCACACTAAGTAATATAATAATGTGTTGGGGATCAATGATATTCTTATTAAATAACATCTCATTAAAGTTATAATTAATACGGTTAGTTTATGATTTTCTTAAAGGATACTATAGAAAATTAAATAAATCTTATAACAAAACAATTATTGTAGTAGTTATTGGAGATCCATATGATCCCTTGTATACAAAATACATAATAAATAAGTTATATTTTAATTTTTTTGTAGATTTTTTTTAAATTAATTTAAAAATTTAAATACTTCATAATATATAATGTTTCATAGTTTTTATATTGACTGAAATTTTAATATTATAATTGATTAAGTTGAGTTTTATTTATTATATGATTTTTTAGTATAAAAAATCATATATAATAAGAAATTTTTTTTTCTAAATTCAATGATTATAATATATATCTGTGATTTGTGATGTTTTGTTATGATTTTTCGAGTATGGGATTATATTGATATAAGAAGTTCACCCTTGACACATAAGTGTTACTTTTTTATAAAATAATAATCATTGAGAATTCTAAATATACCATTGTATATATATGTACGTTATTAGTGTTCCATGTTTTTCTATATTATATTGATACCCAATTCTACAAGTCAAAAATGTTCCCTATTTTTGAATCTATATACATTGATACAGATATGGTTAAAGTCATAAGGATTGCGATACTTCTATCGAGTTTTTCTAAATTTCTGATATTGTAGTGGGTTTTAAGTAGTGTAGATGATTTTTTCATCCAGTATATAATTTTTTACATATGATATATCTATTTATTACGACTGAGGAAATAAAAGACCATGTTTAACCAACTAACATACTATGTGATATTATATTTAAATGAATAAAATTTTATGTATACATATATTATTTCAATTTTACTCCTAGAATACACAATGGATAAATAATTATATTTTCCATGTCTGATGGATATAATTTATGAGTTGGAATAAAACAATTGTATAAGTATAAAAATTAATTATTATTATATAACTAATAATAAATCATTTGTAGATACATGTTTCTGATGGATATAATAGTATATCTCATTATCTAAATTAGAAAAAAATATTTTATGTATATTTATATAGTTATGGAAATGAAACAGAAAATAGTGATAATTTTAAATTATATACGAAAATATTTATTCAAAACAAAATTAGTGGAAAAAAATTGTATAACCAAATTTTATTAATCGTACTATATTGATTATTACAACAGTGTATGGATATAATTTCACATATATTATTTTTTTTAAAGTGAATATTTATTTTGTGGATTTATTTGACTTAGTATAATACATATTATACTCCCTAAATCCATTATATTAATAGATATGATATGATGCTTTAATATTATACAACATACAAAAGGAATATTATATCATATGATATATATAGTATAACTACTATATTTGGAATACTGATGATAGATATGAGTGGATTACTTATTTCCAATAATCATTCAATATACCATTTTCCACATCAGTTAACTAAAAGATTAAACTAGTTTAATTATGCTTGTAATCATTTAATTGTTCAAATTTTAATAATTTATAAAAAATTATTGGATAAAATTAGTATTAATGAAAAACATTTACTATCCAAGAATTTATATATCACTCTTTCATTAATTAGAATCATTAATAAAATACAGTAATATAAAATTATGGATATGAACTACTAAAACAAAAAACAAATAATTAGAAACATAACCTAATGAAACTCTATTTTTCACTCTCTGTCATTATACTATTCATTTAATATTTTTTTTGAGATCTTAGGAATATTGTTTCTTTTTTTATATTGACTATGTCATTTTATATCTTTAATTTCTTTTGGTATCTCATATAAATCACCCATAAGGATAAATAATCAATGAATTTCATGACATTACATAATAATAAAATTTAATATAATTAATTTGATACCTTAACCTCAATTAAAAATTTTACACCATTGTAAAAACCTTAATTAATTTTATAACATTAAATAGAAAAAACTCCTTAAACTAATTAATTATCATTAATATTTTTATTTACTCCATCCAAAATTATCATAAACTCTTTTTTTATCAAATCGTCATGTATTCCCATATTTCACTAGTGTATTAATATTTTATTTCACATATGTATAATTAATAATATATAAATTATTTTAAATACCATACTACTCAAGTATAAAATCCCATACTAATAAGAAATTAATCTGTAAATTTTAGTACGAATATATGAAATTATCTTGGAGTTATTTTTTAAAATATTATATATATATATAATATTAAAATGTAATTATATATCTGTAACATAACTCATTACAAATAAACTAATAAAAATACAATATATTAAATACTTTTTAAATATATTTTAGTTTAGAAACATAAAACATACTAATTTAAACTAATCCGGATCAATTTAATCATCAATAATTTCCAATTTAAATCAGTATTTTTTTTGTAATTTTAGGATATTAATTTATTAATAATTATTTATATTTTATGATATAACCTTAAATGTCACTACCAAATTATAACAATTATGATTAAGTCTCGATCATATTACCAGTCAACATATTTAAACCCCATTTATCAAAATAATGTCATATTGAACTCTTTAAATCTCATTAATATTTTGAAAACATATTAATATGAACTATTAAATAAATTTATACAATATACATCATAGTAAAACCATTTTATGAAATTAAAAAATTATTAATAATAATTGAATTAAATAACAGTTTTCTAATAACATTTAAGAATTTGATATTCAAATTAAACCAACAAATATATAGATATTGAAAAAATAGGGTTGAAATTATTATCTAAAAATTTTATAATATTCACTAAAATATTGAATCAATAAATGGTTTAATTAGTAATTAAAATAATAGCCTGCATTCCCATTTGATTTCCATGTAATTAAAAACTAGATAATATATTTATTAATTCAAATTTTTCAATAATTTAGTGGAAAATATTGATGGTTAATTCATAATTTATTTAATTATTTTGTTATAAAACCTTGATGGTTCAAATAAAATTTAGGAAAAATGGAGTTTTAAAACATATTTTCCTCAATGATTCATTATAAAAATAATTATTATGTCTCCCATGTAAATAATTATGTTTTCTATATACAATATGATTTTATAAAACTCAATAATTACAAAAAATTCATATCACATATGATAAAAAATATTTGTCCATATATCAAATATCACTGCATTCCACAACATGATAATTAAGGCATGATAAAAATCTTTTTAAACAATTATCAATTGATAAAATGATTATGAATATAAAAAATTATTAAAAAATGAAATATTAAATCATCCTCCCTTTCTTAAATATCATTAAATACTTATGATTCGAATATAATTATATCAATGTGATATTTATATCATACCTATAAAGTCCCAAAATTTTATAACTCTCTCACTCTCATGAAATATTGAGAATGAAAAAATATTATTATTATTATTATTATTATTATTATTGTTATCTTAATTTAATATTTCACTAGAATTAGACCATTATAGGCCTCAGACACACTACCCTTATAGTCGAAGGCTTCCAACTAGTGTTCTGAGTTTATAAATTATTTAAAATTAGTAATTTCCTATAATGTAATGTTTTCTCCATTATTAAATAAATCTATATTCATATTACAATTATAAAATCAAAACAATGGGGAAAATAAAGTAAGACATCATCAAATTATTTCTTTATAACAATAATATGACACAATGATGTAGAATAATTATAAATATTAAAAAATCGTGGAAAATGAAATAATTAAATATCAATATTTTAAGGTATAAATATCGAGGTTCGTTGTTCCCTAGAAATATAACTCGATATACTTACAATTTATGGAATGATTTTTTAGATAATATTTCATTTGTTTTAAAGAAGTATGTGACAAGATGAATGCATTTTACATAATTATATGATTCCAAATGTAAAAAAAATTATAGGTTAGTGTTCCCATTAAATATATATTAGAAACATATAGTGGTTAGTAAATATATTATGATTGGAATTATATATAGTTTATGATAATATTACAAATGTTATAAAGAGCATGAAATATTGAGGCAAAAGTTTCTTATATATATGTTTAAAGTTTTTTAAAAATAATTTATATTTAAAAATAATTATTTATAATATTATAAAAATTTATAGAATGATATTTAATAATAATATAGCCATTCGTTAGAAATAAATACCTTTCATTTATATTTTTTTAAATAATTCATTTTATTTAAAAATAGTAGTATTGTATTTAATGATTAATTTTATAATAATATTTTCAACATTTAGAATCAAGATCGCAAGATTCGGTAATTGATTTAATAATATAATATAGAAAAAGAAATTACACCAGTAATGTTTGAAAAATATTAGTAAATATGAAAAATATAATATATTATAATAATTATGTATAAATTAACCATAGTCACATAAATATTTATCATGAAACATTTCAAGATGAGTAACTTTCTACCCATAATTAATTTTTTTATGTTTTAAATCAAATCCCATATAGAAACTATATTTTATAACTTTTAAATGTTGTATATCTACAATAATATCCCACATTTTCACTTATTCAAGGGTCCTTTCACCTCCCTTTGAAACAATTCTTCGTTTTAATCATATATATCATACACATCGCTAAATTAATCCACTCATGACTCTGTAATCTTTTTTTGGATTTTATCAAAAGTAAAAATTAAAAAATATGTAACAAAATGGTCACAAGTCAATGGTAAAACTCCGTGATAATCTAACAACACATAAACATTTCTTTTTTTCCCAACTATTGTACCTTTTTATTATAAATAATTTCTATATAATGATATTATTTTTCTATAGGGATAGTGATAAAAAATATACGAGATAGGGGAGGATTGTGTCCTTTTAAGAATGATGACAAAATTAAAATGTCACTCTAGAAATGAAGTGATCATATCCTTCCCTCATAGCGATGATTAACTAGAGTATATAAATAAATAAAAAAATATTGTAATTTATATTTTCTTAGGCAATTTAAATCCCCGAGTCCAATCCAATAACCCTATACTCTATGACCTCATTGATTTTCACTAGTATGTCATTCTAGCAGGAGACCCCTATAAATGAGTTTAGTCCATTTGAAATTATAAATTACTTTACAAGGAATTATAGTTTTTTTATAGGTAATTGAATAATCCAAATATTACTATAAGAATATTATAATTCATCTATGACTTATTATGAGAAATAGAAAATCCCAGCGGAAAATAGATGAGGTGTACAGGTCGAATAATGGGAATAACTCACAGTTTTAGTAGGAAATGGCATATGTGTTTGTTATTAAATAAACAATAGTATTATAAAAATATTACCCAATGTCGGTTCATCGTATTCTTAGGTAATGAATATAAAATAATTATTTTCCCTATTTGTTTCAGGTTGTCATTTACTTCATGTTCATTATAAAGTAAGATTATAATAGATAATCAAAGTATTTGTATTTTCTCTACAAATTATTTGTCAATCAATATTAATATTTTTAGCACCTTAATTTGAATTATATTATTCATGTCTTTAAAATACATATTTTATTTCTTTACATTCCATATATATATATATATTGTAGTTACAATGCTCCTCTATCAGATATGAAAAATAAATTTATACAATAGATTTTATAAATATATATTGAATACAATAGAACTATTTCATATTTTAATTCATAAATAAAATTCAATGAATAATATTAACAAAACATTTAAATATTTCATCTGATAATATGTGTTAAAAATTTGTAAAACCATGTGTTTTTTTAGAAATGTCATTGAACTATCCCCTGAAATGGATTTGAGTCCCATTTAAATAATCCTTTAAAATATATAATATTACCATAAATAAAAGTAGTATATACTATATGGTAATTCATTTATTTTAATTTAATTACCCTTTCATATTTGGACATCAATGTAAAATTGACGTTGAATTAAACAGATCATTTTCATCTATGCAAACCATCACAAAATCAGCACTATTGGAACAATGATTATTCTTATAATTTATGTGAATTTATCCCATATATATACCATTGAATTTATTCAAGATAAAAATATAGTATAATTATATAACATGAAATATATAAAACAAATTACCATGACCTTATTTGAAGATATCAATTATATTGGATATTTTCATATTTCTATAAATCGATAATTTCCTCTACCTCAAACAAACTATTAAGAAAATATATAATATCTTAGAAAATTATAGTACATTAAATTTAATATAAATGTGACAAACATACTGATTTACTCATTTATTAATTTATTTTTACTTTTCCCAACACATCATGCAGCCCTGTTTTGAATCATACTCATGGTGATATTTCATGACATGAGTCTCAACATTCTTCAAGCAGAGAGTCTCTGTGATATATGAATATTTCATATTACTATAAATTTCATCATGGGGAAAAAGAAAACATTTAGGAGTGTTGTGTATAAGAAGAATGTTATTGATTCATTTCAATAAATGAATACACAACCCATTTCTCATCTCCTGCATTATATATAACATTTTATATTTCAGTATATGTGCTTCAAATATCCAACAAGATTAAAAGGTAAAATGTTTATTAAATTGGAATTCAGTAAGGCTCCTATAGATCTAATTTTTCGTATTCATGGAAGAAAAATCCATACATATAGATTTTTCAATCGCATATAGATATATTTTTTGGTTCATCATATATGGTGACACCCATGTGTGGAAGATACTCACTTTTGGATTCAAGCATGAAATTGTTTAAACTATCTTGTGAAGTAATCTTGAGAAATCCACTATGGGAGGAAATTTTTCATCTTCCCCAGGATGAGTGGAAACATATTTTATAAATAAATCATCATTCCTTTAATCAAATATTAATGATCGATCATCATGTCACATATTTTATTGTAGTTTCCTCAACTATTATAGTAGTATCAGTGTGATAAACCACAATTTATTGGCCATAAATTTATGGATCCATTTTCTAAACATATCAAAGGGATCATTGAAAATGTTTGGTTCCCAAAACATATTTGTTCCAAAAATTGATAATTATATAATAATGATTTTTAAAAAAATAGGGTTCACTTATTTTATAGATAAAATGTAGGGTTGCTGATATTTTTAAATACAGGGTTGTAGAATGTTTGAAATGACTTCCCTATTAGAGACATCATCTATTTTTTAGTGGATATAATTATCCAATTGAACCCATTTATTAGAATACTTTTTTTAGTAAGTCTCACAATAATTAAAATGGATTATTAATTGAATGAATCTGGCATCCACATCTCCTAATATCATTTAAAAATTTATGCCTTCAAACATTGGAATGAATTCATTTTGGAAATAACATTAGAAAAATTCGGATTATTTTTTTACTACTAGTGTGAACATTTAAATATTCTATATAAAGTAAAAAAATTCAATATAATCATCTTTTATTTTAATCTCCATAGGTTTCATAAGATTATAATATCTATACATCTTATGGTAAATTATGAACTTTACATTTTAAAATAAATTAACATTATAATTTTGAAATATTTTCTGAAACAAAAGTTATTTTTTAGAGTACCACAATAATATTTTTCACAAAAATTAATTAAATATAGATAAACCTCTTACCCATCCATTGATACACGACCAACTTGATTCGATGCTCATTAAATTTTGATATAATAAAAATATATAGGTGTCTTCAAGCTGAAAATTGAAATGTCCCTAAATTTTTTATAAAATCATCATATATTTTTTCACCATTGAAATAACAAAATTTGATTTTCACATATTCATATTAAATTAATATAATTTTTCTGTCTTTTTAATTTAAAAAAATTATTACAATACTATCATTATTTCTAAAAATATAAAATAATTAATGTGAAATACAAAATAATAAACCACAAAAAAAATTTCATGAAAAATTTAATATGGTTTGACATAATTATCCAAACCCAACCACGATTAGAATGTCAAGGAGCCATTGATAATTTTCCACTTTTTGATAATTACAAAACCTTAATAGTATCCCATCATTATCGACCAATTTTAATAATAATGAAAAGGTAATCTTCTTTAGAATAATAAATATCACAATATATTTACCGATCATATAACGAATATAAAGTTGAAAGAGTACATGTATGATAAAAATGATTTAAATTTTTTTTTAAAATCATCCCAAGTATTAAAAAAAGAAATATGTAAATATTTTTTTATTGGGAATGTTATGAAAAATATATTCGAAATACATACAAAAATTTATACATTCACAAAAGTCATACATCCTTCAAAAATATAAACTAATATTATAATGTATCCAAGAAAAAATTTAAGATTTTATTAATTAAAAAACAAGGGGTAGTTATCAATTAAAAATGTTTATTAAAACATTAAAAAATCCCATAATAACAAAATATTTAAATAAATGCTAAATATTTAAAATATATTCCCCCCCAAAAAATAAAAAGTATATTTAAATATTTATGGAATTTAAAATAAAATAATAATATTTAATTTAATTTAAAATATTCTATATTAATTTTATGGAATATATAATCATGTAATATTAAAATAAGTATTATAGAAGTCATGAATGACCAAAAAAAATTCTATAATATTTTTTCATATAAAATAAAAAATTAATTTGAAAAATGTAATAAATTTTTATAGTGGCACATTTTAACCCATTATAATATGCATAATAATGAGTTATATAAAACCATAAGTGTATGCATTATGATCATTTTTTAATAAAACAATTCAATGGATTAATTCATAAAATAACAAAGTGAGAAAATGATATAGTATTTATCGATTAAAATTAAAAGGTATAACATTAAAAAAAATTAAATTTTATTCCCTCCTATATGAAAAATGTACAATATTTAAATGAATTATTAAAAATAAAATTAAATAATCCCTTATTTTAATAGTTCTAAATCTATGATTTTTATAAATACTGTATGACATTGTTGATATTTCCTTCTGTAAAATAATAAATCGAAATCTCTTTGTATTTTTCATGTGATCTATTAATGATATAATAATGAAATCTAATGGTACCAACCTACAATATATCAAATAAAATTTCCTTTTAATACCCATATTTTTTTTTGGATTTGGTAGTGTTAGATTCTTTTTACTTAGGGAAACAAATATGTTTTTCTATAGTTGTGATATCAAAATTACATCAACTTTTTTATTTTTAGTAATGAACATTCATCGTAAAACAAAATAATAATATAACAGTGTAAATTAATTTACTCTTTGAACCAGGAAAAAAATATTTTTTATATATTTTTAGGATTTTATCCATTACTACCAATACTATTAATTTTTTGTGAAATTTATTATTTACCTATAATTTGATTCAATTATGTTTATCCATTAATTATAATTATAGATGATTGATTTAAATAATTATTGTCATCCAATAATCCATTTATTATATTTTCTGGATGGACATAAGGAATAAATGAAAAATTAGATCATAAATGTGAAATAATTTTTTTTACAAATTCCCTTTAACAGTTGCTATGGAATCATAACAATATATATGTTTACAATTCTATTTATTGAAGAATTGAAATTGTTCATAAATTATTAGACAATATTTTTCTATTTTATCATAAGATAATTTTTTTAAAATAAAAAGTAATGTGAATGATTATTTTATATAATCATCAGGACTCATAAGACATAGATATACCTTTTAATATTCATTTAATGATTCAGAATTTATTTTAGATTCATCACTTGAATGTTTATATTCATTCCTGGAAGACATGTATGATTTTTTTGTTTAATTTTAATAATATCTTTCCATTGATATTTCTGAAAAGGGTTGTTGGGTCATAGTTGACCATTCTTTCACACATTCATAGAATCAGACTTCCTTATCTTTATTCATTTTCAATTATTTTTCCTACTTTTATTTAGTTTGCAGAATTTTTTACCAAATTTTTGTATCTTTTCATTTGAACCTGAATGTTAATAATTTTAACCAGAAAATAAAACTATCAAAAGATTTAGCACATCAGTTTTATTTTTAATAGAAATATGATTTCCATTTACTTTATGTAACTCATATTCTTAAATCATCAATTTTTTGATTAATTACATCACTCGGAATTCTTTTAATAGTCTTGATTTTTGAATAGAAGATGATATTGTATATTATATAGAAGGTAAAACTCTATGTACCATTAACTACTAATCTGGTTAAGGAATTGATGATCTTAAAGAAGAAATATCATTAAAATATTTTTTCGTTTTCCAATTCATGTGATAGATTCATTCGTCTACCGATGCACAAAATAGGTTCATTTTATTCTTAGAAGTATTTCACCACAGTTATTTGAAATTTATTTGTTCGTTCATAAGAAATTGAAATATTTTACAACATTTTATAGGAAGTAGGACATTTGAAATGAAAATTGAATTCATCATGACCATGTAAACATATAATTTCCTTCATTTATTCTTATTTAACATTTTATTCGTCTTCCTTCTCATTATCCATCTTTTTTTGTTATCAAAGGATTTCCTATTTTTTAAAATAAACATTTTAACATTGAAACCAAGATTTATAAAATAGATATTCATGTGATATTAACATCATCTATAATAAAATCCATTAAAATAATGATTCTGAATAATTTACATATATAATTAAATTTTAATCATTCATATTTCTCTTCATTAGTATCGTTATGTGCATTTGGTTAGAGCCAAAAAAATATGCAGTTATCTAAAATATCAAGTCCTCATATACATTTTTTTGTGTCATAATGAAAATGGAAAAGACACAAGAATGGGATGTATTGTGTATTATAAAAATCATGGAAAAATAAAAATTTCCCTCTTGAAAGCAAGTAATTAATTCCATTCTTCTTAAAATGAAGTTATCCATTCCTTCCCTCATAAATATTAGTCATAAATTAATCATAAAAATAAAAATAAAATAGTTATTTATAGTGATTTAGGGATTTTAAATCCCCTAGTCCACATAACAGATACTCCACTCCATAAACATGTGTATTTACACAACATGGTCATCTTATTTGGAGAACTATACAATTTAGTGGAGGTAGTTTACAACATAAAAGGTTTTTGTAGGTCATTTTGGTTCACCTAAATGGAATCAAAATATAAATAGATTAGTATGGGATTCAGAATATCCAAAAATTATTGAGAATGATAAATTGAATCATCAATATAAAATTTTTGTTATATTGATGTTTCCTAATGGATTTTGATCGTAGTTGTAACAAAAGTTAATAGACGTGCTTAATCATCAATAATCCTCAATAGAAATTATATTACCTTAATTGTTATATTCAATTATTCTTATTTTAAAATTAGGAAAATAATATTTTCCCACATTATTTTTGGATATATTCTTATACTTATTCTCTATACATCATATATAATGTTTTTTAATTTTCCCTAAATAATCCATGACCTTCAATTTAAATTTTTTATGAAATTTTTTTAATAGTGTATTCATGTCTCTAAAGTTCTTCTTATATTTGTTTACTATATATATATATATAATAAATATCCATTAGTTTTATAACTCCTCCATTATCAGATACTCACAAAAATGTGAGTTATGATCATCAATAAATGTCCTATGAATAGTGTAACATTGTTTCACACATTAAATGTGAAATTAATATTCAATGAATAATATTCAAAAACATTTGAAAATTTAATTCAATAAACTATAGAAAATAATTTTAAACCATTATAATATATTCAAAATGTTTTTTGGAGGATCCACTAAAACTAATTTAAATATCGTTGAAGTGTCACTCTTATGTATACAATATATTATTTAAAAACTAGATACACTATCTGCATGATAATTCAAATTTTTTAAATTAAAAATCCTTATATCCTCTTACTTCACTAGAAAAATAATATTAAAATAAATTAGTCACTTTCTCTTTAAAAACATCATAATAATATCCATTAATAGATCATTAATAATCCTTAATTTTTACTATAATTTATCCCATAAAAAGATAAATAAATAAATTAAATATCAAAAAAATGAATATTTAAATGAAATAAAATATATAAAATTGGTAAACTGTTTTTATTTGGAAATACCAGTAATATTAGATACTATCTATTTCTTTATAATCCATATTTATATCTCCCTCCAAAAAACCATTCCCAAAATATATAATCTCCCTAAATATTTTTATTTCTATATATTTATTATTAAGGTGAAACCCATCTTGGGATCCCCTTTCCCACGATCATGTATATATCTTGAATCCTTCATGAAAACATATTTTATGGCTTGTTCATGAGGATATCCCACGTGATGAGTCACAATATTATTCTTATGGTTAGTCTCTATGATATCTTAACAATTCATATCAATAAAAATTAAATCCCAATGAGCAAGACAATATTTCAGTTTACAAAAATATCCCATGAATATGGTTGGTGTATTTTTTATGCATGTCCATCCCATTTTAGTCATATTTAAATCTTACAGAGTTCTTTAATTCAGCATACAATAATTGAATATCAATCAATGTGAAAAGGAAAACTTTTAATAGTGTTCTCATCATATACACCTTCAACAATTAATAGATTTCTTATTCATGGTATATATATCCATCATACTAGATTTTTTATAAATCATAGCTACATATCCTATTCAATGTGATTGATTACATCCATGAATTGTAGATACTCACCTTTGGTTCCCAAATTGAATCATCATTAACTATCTTCAATGGTATGGATTAGAAAATGAGTATGAGAAGATATTATTAATTTTTTCCATGACCCAAGGAAACATAACATTATCATCCACCATCATGAATTTCAACATATACGATTGATATATCAATAGGTCATGAAATCTTCAGTGGTATGCACTACTATTTTTTTAGTAATGGTGTATGGATTGTCAATGCCACAAAATTAATATTATGGATCAAATTTCCAAATGTATTATATGGATCATTCCAAATGTATAGTTCCAAAACCATAATTTTTTAAAAAAACAATCGGAGATTGGAATGAAAAGAATCCACTCAAAAAAACAAAAATATATTATGTATTAATATATATATATATATATATAATGTAATGAATTATTTATTATCATCCCTCTTCCTGAACACTTTTATTGTTCAATTGATTTCATCTCCCATATTAGTAATGTTACTATACAATCATTATTATCATTATACCAGGTTAATAAACCATAAATAATAGTTTGATATATAATAAATGTTGAATATATCATAATATTAAGATTATTTAATGATAGTATTCAAATGAAAAATCATTTTTAAAATATCTCATTAAGGTTTATTTGAACACACTCAAAAATATGAGGAGAACCATGATAAATGTAAATTAGAGATCATGAAAACATCCAATTAAAACTAATAATGTCAATGTTAACAAATGTGTCAGATAAAACTCTCTACATGAAAAATATTAATGAAATATAATAATAGGTTATAAATAATATGAATACATGTTTTTTAAATGTTTGAATAATTTATTATGATAGACTAGCCATTGGATATTAATTATTTTTCCCACATCACCTAAAAACATTTTTTTACCAAAGAAGAGAATTTAGGGGTATGGTATGGACATGAGTCCTTTAATATGAAATTTAATGATAATAGAAATGACACATATGTGTTATAGAATAAAAAACGCAATAAATTGGTACAATAATTCATCATGAATAAAAATTTAACATGAATTTTCAACTACCTTACTTCAAAATTTAATTTGATTTAGTTTTGATAAGTGTACCTATTCTTCCACCAAAAATTATACCCATTCCAAAATACATATATTTCATAAATTTTGGGGCCTATATCTCAGTTTATTTGTGAGAGTTACTTAATATTTAGATAGATCCAAAAATAATAATACATGTTTCTCAGTAATATAATATATTCATTTTTGATTATGTTTTGATTTTACCGTATTCTATCCTTAATACCTAAATAAAATAAAAATATATAAATTAAGAAATATGTGAATATGATCCTAAAAAATTTATATTTTTCTATGTCACAAAAATTCATTTTTAAATTTCCAGAAAGGCCATTATATGTGAACACCTCATATTGATTTCCTCATATAAAATTGATGTGATAAAAAATAATCACTTGGGAATCACAATGATGTTTTTTTGATAAAATATGTTCTATTTTCTATCATTTCATCCCAATTATCTTCTCTTATTTCATCTTCATAAGTAATTGAAAAACCTCTACATTGCCCTATCATATTTGAAATTTTTTATATAACCAAATTTGTCTTTTCA
Source organism: Viscum album (assembly GCA_963277665.1). Classification (NCBI taxonomy): domain Eukaryota; kingdom Viridiplantae; phylum Streptophyta; class Magnoliopsida; order Santalales; family Viscaceae; genus Viscum; species Viscum album. Next base: position 493,188,804 of record OY728122.1, read on the forward strand.
TCTACATGTTTGTGAGTTACAAATCGATATCAACTTTTTTTTTCTGAAAATATACATATATTTGAATAATTAAAATACATTATTCATGATACATTACATGAAGTTTTTCCTAGTCCATGTGTAACAATAGCATTATCATGATTAAAAATTGGACATAAAACAATTAATCCAATTATGTCATCAATTAACTATGTATTATAACAATTTTACAGCATGATGTTTTTTATTTTCATTCTAATATTGTATTCATTTTTTGATACTAAATATGTAATTATTCATAAATAATTATATGAATTATTTATTAGTAAATAAAATATATTATAACTTGCATAACTCTAAAATCAACATAATCTAAAACATTTCTAAATAATTCAACCAATTTCAGTATTATAGAAACATAACCATATAGGATCGAGTAATCAGTGTGAGATTAATCTGTGTCTCTATATAAATAACATAACTATATTAATCATGTCTAATTTCTTATAAAATATTATATAATCTCTTCATGGTATATTCACTAATAAAATCAAAGGGAACAAAATAATCTCTGATTTTTTAATTTTGAATCATCATCATATATTCAATGGATTAAACCCAGAAGTTCAAAATGTACAATAAAAAATGGATACGTGATCTTATTATTTTGGAAAAAAAATTTAATTAAATAAATGATGTTACCCTATAACACTAATACCCATCCCAGTTATCCAAATACATGATGTGCATTCCCACTTTCCATAAGATGGAGATATGCACTCTCGCATCAAATAGAACAAGAATAATTGATTTCACTAAACCTAAAATTAGGTACATCAAATATATATATATATATATATATTAGAAATAAATTTTGGATTATTAATAAAATAAAAATATTCTCCATAAAAATTTAAAAATTCATTGTGACTCATATCTAGTGCCAAATAAATGCAATGTTATGTGACCATCAAAACATGAAATGAAAGCTAAAATACAACATGTAATCTTTGAGATAAGTGGGAAATTTCCCACAATTTTTCCATGACCTACCCATAACCATATAATATAATCTCAACATCAGCACTACATTTTGTTTACTAACCTATTGTAAAAAAATACATGGTTTACACATCACTGAATTTGTATGTAGTGTGTGAGCTAAAAAGGCATAGTGGGGTCCTTCATAGTTTTACTAAATCAATACTATTGACATCAATCCCAATTTCTCAATAATACTAAAAATGAATCATGAAATTTGGGTAAATATTTTTATATAAAAATTATTTTAAATTGTTTCATTCTCCCCAAAAATAGAAAAAAATAGTTCTATATAGAGCAGTTTTATTGAATAAATTTGTTAAACCATTCTTTATTAATTAAAACATGGTATATCAAATAAATGATGTAAGAAATATAACATATAAGGGATAAAAATGTTATTGATAACTCTTGTTCATTTTAGTTAGGTCATTCATACATCAATAATGGCCGGTGCATGTGAAGAGTCCCATGTACCAATGAACCAGGATCTAGGTAATCGAGGAACACTCCATAAAGTGAACATGCCTATAATTTCATGTCATATCCATGATCCAAATGTATGTTGATCTGGGAATATAATATTACCAGATATTGTGAACCTTCTTGACTATATAAAAAGGATGGATCTAATAAAATACCTCCCACCTATGAACCCACAGCTCTCATGTGCGACATATCAGATCATTTAAACATGATTACAAATTTCTCAATAAAATTTAAAACAACTTTGTTTGGAAAAGAATTCATTCAAAATCCACTTCATCATTCATTTCAAAATTTGATTAAAATAATTATTAATTTACCTAAATTATGGAAACCCCATTATTTTATCAAAATCATATTTCCTAAAAAAACAAATAAATCATGAAATTTTGTTAAATTAACATTTGGAAAAATAAGTTGAATTAGAAGTCCAAATAACATAGGCTGCTAATAGAACCACCCTCTTCAAACATAGGTTGAAAACCACCTATGATTGGATTCAACAACGTCATAATAAAATTAGAATAATAGATTGATTCCAAATAGTTCATTTAACCATTTTAGAGTCATATTACCAAAACAATATAGTCAAAATAGAGAATATTTCAAAACATGTATTGAGAAACACACATGTCGCACCACAACTAACATGATAGTCATCCCCTTAAATAATATCATAGAATATATCATGATGAATCAAATAACAATGAACATGAGATAATTAGTCTTATAAAATAAACCAATATCCCTACCAAAATAAATGGTAATGTATATGAAGAAGGGTTTCACATTGAGAGAGACACAACAAAACAACCAAGAACATTTAGTACTGGTAACAAGAACTATTAAATCATGGAAAGACAAAAAATCACTTATAGGACAAATATGATCGAGTGAGAATAGAGACATTATGAATATGTGAAGGATTTATAAAATAATATTATAAAATCTATTGTGAATGTTGTGTTTATGTCTTAATCCCGAGTTTAATGGCTTAAATATCCCATAATTTAGATCCACTAAAATGAATTTTGTCAGGTTAATTTATCCTGATTGATGATTTTATGTCATTACTCTGTGTTTTAATGAAGAAAAACATTTTTCTCCTAAAAAATATTATATTCATAAAAATTTCCAGGGATTTTTCACAGTGATAGATTTAACTTTAAAATTACACATTTACTCTCAAAATGATCCTTGTAGGATACATAAGTCCTAGGTTATCATAAAAAAGGCCTAATATTTTTAGATTTCATATGATACCAAGTAAAATATTATTAAATCATAAATTTGGTATACCTTTTACCATTAATGCTACAATATCCCAACTAGAGGAAATTTCATCCCTATGATGTAATTTGTAATAATGGTTTTATAGAAAGATGTGAGTCCACTACTACCTCACTAATATTTTAGAATCATATTTCATGGAATAATATTATCATTATATCCTGACTACTTTGACCAATAGAATAGATATCCCTGGAAATAATCTAACCTAATAATAAATTATCCGCATTGGTTTCCTAATAACTGAAATATTTTACTATTACTTTATCTCTTCCCAAATCAAATAATGAGAGGGACTATAATGAAACTTATTAAGCTACGCTATACTGAAATCATAATAAATTTTTGTAATCTAAAATGAATGTGGAAAATTAAATTAAACCTTTACAACTTTTGTAATGACATAAAATGTGCAAATATATCTAAAGTACAACTTCCCCTACTATTTATTTTACTAGTATCCCAACCGATGAGATAGTTTTAGTCAAACATAGTACCCAATAGGAAAATTAAAATGATGAAATTGGGGAACCACATATGATTTTATCAGTATCAATTCTATAAATATTTAACGAAATATATCATGAATCGTCTAAGGTATCCATTGAATGATACACTATCCAATAGTAGAGGCCCCTCTAACTACCTCCAAATAAATAGGTTACCTTCTTGTGTTACCATACAATGATGCGGAGGGAACCATTTTGACTAACAACTAATAAATATTATTATAAGATAATAGAACCAATCCTAGATGGCTAGTCTAACATCCTCTAAAATATAGGAGTCGTACATGATGAATAACCTATACAATATAAACAAGATTTTATACAAGACCATCCTTTTATGGATGATGAATTTCACCCAACCAAACTGGAGGAAACATCAACACATGGAGAATATTCATTATTTTAGAAAAAAAATTGGGATCCATTTTTAAAATAATTATAGGGAGTACCCCATATAAACTCATGATCAAATGCATGTATATCATAATTGGGTATTTAACCATATTTGTGTCCCTATTCAAAATAAAATTGACTTATTTCATCATTTATTTAACGGACACCCTAATAGAATTATTCCATTAGTGTGTCAATGGATATCTAAATAAATTTCCATGGAAAACACATCTAATTTCCATAGTGACACTGGTAGAGGATATTATGATCAATATTGATTCAGATTTTCTAAAATTATTTGTAATAAAATATATTAGGGGGGAAGTTAATAATAAATAGTGAAATTCAATACAAGCTTCCCAATATTTCATATCATGTTATAATAAAGCGTTGTAGAAACCAGGTAACAAAATTATAGAAAACTATGACTTTAAAAAAAATTGAACTCCTCATGAAGATAGAATCAAAAAACTATACCCAAATTGGAGAACTCCATTAAAATGGTGAGTCAAACTAAGAATTTTATACATTTCTTAAAGAGTTTCAACGATTAATCTAATATAAAAATTATACTACAAAACATATAGAATATACTAAATGTGTGATGATGATAGCTGAACACTAGACTGATCATTACTAAAATCATCCCCTTCTACGTCTAGATAAAATTGGGAAATAATACCATAAGGTTCCACTTTTCCGTTCAGTCCAATATATATTTTGATCAAATTTTCTAGTCATGAGAATCTAAATCAACATCACCATTCCATGAGGTGTATAAAATGTAGAAATAGAATCTCATAAGGTACTCCTCCCACAACATCAGTCTGAGAATTATTTAAATTTGGAAAAAATATTTCATTGACTCTTATGTTTAAAAAACACTATGAAACTGAAATGGAAATTCCCCCAATAATTAAGTAAATTAAAATATTTGGTAATCCCCAAATAATTTTTGTGGTAAATTATCCAATGTGGATGAGGTTAATGAGAACCATATTCCACAATGTGGTCATCTTGTATAAGTACCCAAATGAGACCAACACAGAATAATAATAGTGGACTACATTACCCTTTATAGGTTCAAGTAAGATCATAATAGGATCTGATGACTGAACCCATTTTAACTAATCATATGTAGGCCTCCATTTATAATCACAGATGAATTTAAACTCTTTGATAGTATGTTATGTCAAATATGATACAAATTAAAGATCTATTATGAATAACCTATTGTATAGAATATGAAATAAGAAACAAGGATTCTTGAAGAATTTATGTGGATTCTCCCATGAAAATTAATCCATCTCTTTCTCATGATTGAATGATCATACACATTAAAAAATATACTTTTCGAGGAATATAAAATCCTAGATCTAAAAATGTAATTATGAAATCATCCCCCAATGTTGGTGTTTTCTATTAATTTTAGAAACCATATTTATATGGTTATCATGATCACTTTCAGATATCGATTGAACCATGATATAAACAATGAAAACATCTTCAATGATGTAAAGATAAGGATTGAATATATGGTTCATCAAATAAACAAAAATTGAATGATAATTAGTCAAATGAAAAGTAATTACAAGATATTCAAAATGACAATACCTACATCTGAATGTAGTCGTCGATACATCAAACCCCTGAACCCTAAGTTCATAAAAACCATGAAGAATATTTTTATTTTAAAACCACATAACCACACCTTAATGATCCAATAATTCATCATCACTGGATAAGGGTAGTTATTCTTAAATCGCATCCATAAAAAATGTTTATTTTCCACACAAAAACAAATTGAACAATCTTCCTTATAGAAAAACTGAATAGGGGCTTCCTGTGGTGAAATAGTAGGGTGAAAAAACCTATTCTATATTTAGTAGTCTAACCAAATCATAATATCTTTCATCATTTATGGTTCAATGTGATATGAGTTTATCATGATCTACTGGGTAAAAAAAATCAATAATATAGTAAACTCTATCTCTTTTTATAGAAGTATAGTATAAATTTTTTTTTGAAATTATTATAGAAGTACTTAATAATCATGAGAAGATATATGTAAGTTGAAATTCCATTATCATCAAATCTAATAAAAAACAATGAACTATTCATCTCCAAGATGGAAGGTCCCTCTCGCATAGGCCATGGATCCCATTACCCATAAAACACATGAGAGATAACATACTCAAAAAATAATGAAACCCACCAATGATAACAATAAATCTCCTTGTGATGATAAATAATGTAATAAATTGTAATGATGACATCAAATAGATCCTCATTAAGAACCAATAAATCCATGACTAACTTTATATCATCTGTTGAAAAAGAATATGAATGACATTGAAACCAATGTTTATTCATTTTTCTTTGAGGTATCACTACCTCACAAAAAATGACATAATATCCATTTGAATTTCCCTCCTATCCATAAAACAAATAATATATATATATATATATTTAATTTTGTTGAAAATACCATTAAAAAATATTGTACACTCTATATAATAATTAATACAAATGGTACCTCTCACAATTTGTTTTCCCACATCGTCCTTCGCTGGAAACATAACCATTGAGTGAAGCTGATTCACTCCTGAGGCATATGGGATATATGCAATTAGTGAGTGAATAATATGATTGATATTTATTTTCTTCCATAAACAATGATGCATGAAAATAATGTGTCCATATTCTCATGAAAAAACCTATTCATATGTCTTCAATATCTAAAAGAATTTCAAATCATGATGAGTGGTGGAAAATTACATTGTGTGTAAACTAAATTTACACATTGATAGGAAGTTAGAGGAATAGTAAAATTCATTTTTGATGGTTTAGTGGAATATAATATATCTGTAATACCTTCACCACTCCTTTTATGACATGCCACTAACTCTTTATTCCCTACAGGGCAATAATGTTACCACTGGGTTGAAGGGAAGGTCCAAAATAACCAATATTTAACAAAATATCTATATTCTTCAATAATACCCTAACATGCAAGTATTTACTAGCTAAATGATTTATAATATATACTATATTATCAAAAAAATTGGTCACAAAACCCATATGTATTTTTAATCATCCAATTAGTCAGTCATCACTACCTTGACAAAAATACAAATCGGCACCCCAAGCCTATTTATGTATCATGTTACTAATTTATTTCTATTATATAAAGGGAGAATTTATAGATACTCCTCTATCATTATATTTTCATATAAGAAATTATATAAAAATTGGATCTTGAAACACTTCTAATCTAAAACCCACGTTTATGTTTTCTGATACAATGGGATCCCACCACTTCTTGATATGAACCTTGAGCTTAAACATCAAGAAATTTACCTTGATATCATCATGTTAATCAAATAATTAAATATCCATATCAATACTGTTGAGATTCTCCTCTCCCTCTTATGGTTCCTTCTAACCCTAAAATATTGGGTGACTCTAGAGTAAAAAATATCCCGATTAGTCTCTATATTTATACGTTCTTATATATACCTCAATAACTTGGATCTAATCTTGTGTAATTTTTTTCCACGACAAAATCATCCACTGTGATAAACTAATTAATATTTTTATTCAAATGTGGATTACATCATAAAGAATATATTTCTACACCCTCTAGAGGAAACCAAGGAAGGCATATATAAATAATGTTTATATATATAAAAAATAGAAAAAACAAATCATATAAAATGAAAACCACTATTTTAAACTAGATTATAAAAATATGAATTTAAGATCATGGTCAAGAATAAAAATATAATATAGACAACCAAAAAAATAATAGTAACTTGGGTCTCATCATAGGAGGAGACAGTAAGGTAGTCATTTCAATCTACCTCTCAGGCCATGAAAATCCATTCTCTCTTCCACATAATGACCCATGTCAAGGACTCGTAAAGAAAAAAATGAGTATTCTAATACCAATTTGTATCCAACTGAAACATGTTACCCTTAAACATTGGTATGTGACCCAATCTTCCACATACCATAAGGGTGTTTCTTATCCCCAGATAAGGGAAACTAGCACCTAGGAAGGAAACACAACAAGAGAGAATAATTTTCTAAACATAAATTAAGATACATGGTTTATATAAAAATATTTGAAATGAAATGGTTGAATAAATCTATAATTAATATATATTATAGCCAAAAGGAAAGATGAGTTTTGAAATAACAAAAGTGTTAGATAAAAAAATTGCATATGTCCCAAAAAACTGAAAATTATAGGTAAATCATGAACTATTACTCTATGTAATATGTGGTAAATGTATATCCATCGCACAACAAGATATCCATAATAAATAGTTACAAATTTCTAGGGAACCAAAATAAATCCACAAAACATGTTTCAATTCCTAAATACTCTAATATATTTCTATTTGTTCAAAAAATATATATATCAAATAAAATTTGTAAATGGAAAAAAATGGTAAGCACGATATAGATAAATCATGTTTTGGTTATCTTGGTCACTCATATTTCTATAATGAATTATGTTCACAACAATTCCCAATTACCCATGAATCAATATATAGAGGAAACATACACACTGTATAAATTGAACCTTCATACATTTTGATGTAAATTGTGAGATCAAAATATATTTTTTCATGTAAAGAAAGAACACCCATGAAATCTAAACATTATAAAAATATAGTTAATTATATACCAATACTACACCATCCACCAGTGTACACAAGGATACTATTTGTAGAATATAAAATCATTACAAATGGAATAAATATTTCATAAAACAATTTCAAATAAAATTTTTTCCATCAAATGGTTCTTTTGTAACCAAATTACAAAATATATTTCACATTTCATTGAAAATAATATTTCTTTTAACAAAACACGTGGAAAACTATATTTTTCTCAGAAACCCATTTCATGCACCGAAATAAAGAAATCATTCCGCTGAATTTAAAAAACATGTTTCCAATAATAGGGAAATCCATGATTCACATAACATAGGATAGAGGAGGGACCAAAAACCTCAAACATTATTTAAAAGAAATACATGAAACAAGATCCCAAAATACTGAAAAGAATTAATAATAACAAATAGAGGTCTAAGAATCAATTCCCTTGTCTTATTATAATTTTCAACAAATGAAATAATTTATAGAGTGGATAGATCCAAACATACAATAATACACACACCGACATTACCACAATAAATGTGTGTTTTATCCCCTTAAATATTATCACACAGTGGTTATTAGGAAAATTTAAAATGAATCAAATGGTGATTGAAATATCCTTACAACTAGCCAAGTGTTGCTAACAGAACAAATGGTAATAAAAAGGAAAAAAATTTATCACTGGGAGAGATTTAGTGCAACCTAAATGTAGATCAAGTTCCCAACATCAGAACCCAAAAGTAATATAAACACCCAATATCACATGGATGTGAGCTAGGGATTAGGGATAATATCAACATGACGAATAACTAATTGTGTTAAATACATATAAGATAAAACAATCTATGAATGAAGGTTTTAGGATGAAGACCCCATTTTTGTGAAATAAATACCACATAATTTATATACATTAAAAATTGTCACATTGAGTTTATTTATATCGAGTAGTGATTATACATTTTATGAAATCATCATTAGGTGTAAAAATATTTAATGTCTTGAATGTATTTAAGTAAAAAAACCATATCCAAGTCTTTTAACATTGGTATATTTAATCCATTAATTACACATTTACACTATAAATGTCCCTTACAATATACAACTAACCGTGAATCTCTAGAAAATATCCGAAAAACATTCTTCATGCATCTAAATTAGTGAAAAACTATTAAAAATTTATGAGGATAAACATTTTATCTTTTATGTTACATATATAACTCATGAATGCGTTATAGAAACAAATTCCCACTTACCAAACAATGAAAATAACAATTAGATTAATTAAATATTAATTACTTGTGTAATGTATAAATAATTCATAAAATTAAAACATATAAATATAACCAACTAATATTAAAAATAATTAAATTTAAATAATTTTGATAAATATAAAATTAAAAATTAAAATTAGTATTTTTGGTTTTAAATATGGATTGATAATGTAAAATTCTATGATAAGAAAATTTTTCTGCATTCATCATAGTTTTTTAATTATCTATCATCATCATGGATTATTATATATATTCATTCCATGAAATTTATGTTAATTAATCAATATTCATCTTATTTCACCATTAATTGCATTCCCTACACTATCTTATCACTTTGAGTTTATTGTAATCTTTATTAGGTACATTCTTCTATTTATCAATATTTTATTTTCTATTTTTTCCCCATCTTATTATTTTTTATTTTTTGACTCATATAAATCTTTTATATCGATATTCCATTAAAATTTTCATACAATTTAATACCTTTTATATTTATATTTTTTTTCCTGATAATTTTTTTGATTATTGATAGTATAAACATTAAGAAATGTCATTTAAAATATAATTTATTTAATATATATATATTTTACTATTTAATATTTTTATATTTCTCTTTAATTATTATCAATAACTGGTCATTTTTACATATATAATTGTGTATCCCATAATTTTTAGGGATAAAAATTTATTCCATCATCCACTCTACCTAATTGATGAAATCGTATGATTTACATCACAATTTTATTATATAATAATTTTAATTTCACCGATTAGTTATTACACAGCTTTTTATTTATGTTTAATTTCATTATTTACTTTCTATGTGAAACAAATATTTACTAAATACATTATGTTTTTTGGGTCTGAATAGAATTATATATCCATCCAATTAATTATGTAATTTATATATATTATGTGATTTAATGGATGAGATATAGTTACTCAGGATAGTCTAACATATGATAATCTCTTGGAAGATAACCTCTATAAAAAAATGTTTTTCTTTCCATAAATATATATGGTAGAATATAATATTATGATTCATGTTTATTTTTTCAATATCCATGATCACTTATTTATGATTTCTTATTCTTATTCTATATATCAACCTTATGATACAACAATATACTATGCTAACATGCTCATTCTTTTAAAAACTATTTTATGAAAACATATAACTGTTTTTTATATCTCTTATATTTTTAACCATAAATGAAAATTTACTCTCCCAGTATATTTATTTTTATAAGACACTTGAATGATAAATCCATTGAAACATCTATGAAGGGTGTATGTGGAAATAATATAATGTATTTTATGTGATAAATATATAGAGTTTTTAGATTTATTTTTTTAATATTTTTCTCAACCATTTTGGGTTTTCTCTGGGTTTTACAAAAGTTGTTTTTCATATTTATATGAAACTCCTGTTTGAAATATGTATGTTGTTTATGGTTATAATTGTGGGTATCTTGTTATGGGTTTATATTTTTTAGTGTTGGTTTTGATGTTTTAAGATGAAATATTTTGAAAACACAAGATTAATATTGTCTCTCTTGGAATATGGTGTATTAATTATTATAAGTAATTATTATTTATCGATTTTTTTGAAGGATATTATATTTCTCACTAAATTTTTATTTCCATAAAAAATATAATGGAAAAATAAAATGTGTAAATAATAAATAGAAATGAAATGCAGTGTTTTTACTAATGACATCATAAATGTGATGTGAGATTTAATTTAGTAAATTGTAGTAATCTTATATAAATTATTCAATTTATGGGTAAAAAATTTACTCATTTGGAATTCGTAAAATATACAAAAAATGAGTAAATTTATATTTTATCCAAAATTAAATGATGAGCATTATCCCTTATTGTATATTCTTATAAATAAAAATATGGTCAATAGATAATTATATATTTTTTTTCAATCATGGAAAATGAGTCTTAACTATATATTTTTTGGAATGTGATGTAAATATTTGATGTAAAAAAGAAAATAAATCCAAATAAGTGGATAAAATTGATATAATGTAATGAAATGTGTTTAAAAAAATAATTCTCAACAAATAATTCATCATAAATTTAAGAGAAATATATAAAAAATTAATAGAACTCCATTAAAAATTGAATAATATATTTTGTATTACTAGGAAAACATAACAAGTGTTACAAGGTATCCCTTTTGATATAAAATTTTTCCAAAAGGAGAAGTTATTAAATTTTTTATTTGAATAAAACCATTTATTTTATAATATTTAGAAGTTCAATAACATGATAAATGTAATGAAATAGTAAAATGTTCACTACAAGATAAATTTATGATGAATGCATCATTATATTGTACAAATAATAGATATAAAAAATGTAAATAATGATATATTCTATAGGGAAAAATGTGGAGTGTAATGGTTGAATGAGAATTTAATTTCAACCATTCTTGAAGGGTTATAAGTATAACCCATGAACCATTCACAATGGTATTTTAAAATGAATCAATTTTCAAAGACATGGATATAGAGACAATTCTTTTCTAAAAGGCGTATAGAAGATAAATGATAAAATGGAAGGGAAAATGATGGACCTAATGTAACACCCATGGTCTAGTTCTTCAACTACAATGGACACAGTCATTATGTGATTCATTTCACTAAACCTTGGGCCATTCAAGATAACTTATGACTATAACATCTAGTTCTAATAAAATAATTGTGATCATTCACTATAAGCACAATATACATGGATCAAAAAATTTAAGTGGTGATAGGAACACTCAATATATACTTATTAAAGGAAAATATATACTTTTAAAGGGATTACATGTATTATTTAATATAATTTATGTTATTTTGATATATTAATTAACCAAATCAATCTTAGGTTCCTTTTTATTAATGAGAATATCTAGTTTTTAAATTTATTCACATATACTATATAACAACTCTCTCATTACTGTATGTGGGGAATGTTCATCCAAAAAATTCAATTGTTATAGTTAAATAATTAACATGAAATAGATTTGATATCTTTATACCCAACATATCTCATTATTAATGAGAGATAAATATATTATTAGTTAAAAAAAATCTCTTAATTACATTCTAATTGACATAAAATTAGGAAATTTTTTGTCAATTCATTCATGAGTACACTTCTAATTGAATACAAAATAAGAATACGTGGAATAAATAGTAGAGATAATAGAGAGGATAAATCATAAAACTTTATTATTATGAGGGTGTATGTATTTTTATTCCATAATGATTTTAATCATATAAAAACTATTTTGTGGGTATTTCCCAACATTAATTAATAATGATGCAATGATTTTATCTAATAATATCCATAGAGTTGTCTCAATATAATTAGAGGATTTAAGGGCACACTAAAATTGGAATTTAAAAAATCAAATTTTAAAAAAGTGTCTTACCAAGGGGTGAATTATTACTTGTTTTTTAAAAATAATACTGGTTCAATGGCGATCTACATTGATTATCATGAATTTAACCAGTCCATTATAACAAAAATATAACCCTTTGCTCAAATTTATAATAATTGTAATCAAAATATTGGGGATTAATACTACAAATATATTGAAAATTTATATGAATATAAAAAAATAATTGTAATATGGAATGATATTACAATAATTTCATTCCACACATTTCATAGGCACAATGATTATTCAATGAATCGATATGGACTCGCAGGTTTAATAGAAATAAACATAGACTTTTGGAATAGTGTAACTAAATATTTCCATGAATATTTTGTGGTGGTTTTTATCGATGATATTAATATAAAATATAAATGTTAATAATAACATGAAGATCACATGTAAATAATTTTTACGGAATTAAATAAACTAATTTTGTTTATATAATTCATACACAATAAATTTTCTAGCCAAATAAGTGACGCTTTTTAGGTCATGTAATCACAAATTATGGGATATCAATAAATCGTTCAAGGAATATTATGATTAAAATATGTTATAATGCAATTATATTTGAGGATATAAATATTTTTATAGGTACCTCATAGAAATATCATTGAATTATGAGAAAATAATCATGAATATCTAACTTACAATCTAGGTTAACAAATAAATGGGTATAATTTATCTCAATAGAAGAATGGGAAAAATATTTCATGTTTGTAAATAAAAATTTTATAACTATAAATTTACTCACGCAACTCTAAATTTAAAAATAATATTTCATCTATAATTATTCTTCAAATAATTGATTAGGAAGAATTTTCATTCAAATAAATAATTTTTCAGAAGAAAATTAATTAGATTATACTCAAGAGTATGAAAAAAAATTAAATAACTATAAAAATAATCTATATTGTTATAAGTGTGTCACACAAACACATAAAACATATTAACAATGATAAAATTATACATTCATATAAAAATCATTGAAAACATGTCAAATGATATTATTTATACATATAAAGGATTATAATTCCTCAATACATTACATTCCATGGAAGATATAAAAGGATAAAAATTATGTAAATATTAAAAATCCTAAAACTTTATCCATTTTGAGGACCAAAATATATCCAATTTTTATTGATCTAGTGATGATATAAATTTTAATCATAATTGAATGGATATATTCTTATATTTCACAAATTTTTACATAATTATATATTCATGTCAATATTGATGATGTATAGAAGTGCAAAAAATATATTAAAAATATTTCAAGAAATATTATAATGTTTTACATTGAAAAATATAAATTTACATAATTTTTAAAATGAATATGTGGTCTTTCCATGCTAAGATCTTAGAATGTATTTTTTAGATGGTCTCCAAAGCACATTTTTTCTTAATTCACATAGGAAGGCAAAAATTTATAAATATCATGATGATTACTTATTGTGGGATAACTAGATTTGTAATATTGTTGATAATAAATATCGAGTATTTTTATGTCTGGGAGATAAGGTTCATGGATACATTTTAATTAAGATAATGCAACCATACCCCAAAAAAATAAATAAGAGTTAGAATATTACTATTTAGTTTTAAATTATTCATCACCAGACCACTAATGGAAATATTTTGTTCTATTTGAAGACATTAAAATGAAGAAAATAGTAATCAATTATTATTCCTGATGGTTTATTACTTAATAAATTTTCTATGACATATAAAATTTTATATATATAAAAGATCTAGTATGGTTGTGTGTATCCCAACTATTAATCATATCTAATTTAGATCTATGTATTTATTAATATTATTAAAGAATTATTTAATTACAATCAAATTAATCATTTAATTTTAACACTAATAATTATCTTCATGATAATGATTGATATAAACACACAATCATGTCTTTAGAATATATTATTAGATCATTATTAATACATTTTTAATGTATTCATAGGATAAATATTTCAACACAATATTAAAAATGTCAGTAAATGTGGTATTTTATTATAAGATATGTATAAAAGAAACAATTTGGGATATATTTGGTGACATAATGTTGTTTTTACCTAAGAATATGACATAAATTATTATGAATATTAAATACATTCAATATAATATCACAGTATAATGTCATTGAATTAAAATATATACTTTTAATAATTAAAGATATCTACAGTTGAATATTAAGTAAAATATGTTCTTAAAAATATATATTTATAAGAGTATTATGAGGTTCATAAAAGGGAATGTTATTCACTATATTTTTCGATCCCTTAGAGGATTTGTATTACATATCATGTCATGAACCAAACATCCCAAAATTATACAAAATAATTTCGACAACACTATTGAGGAAATAAATATAACATTATTCACAGGTAATGAATTTGATGATTTTGTGATAGAGCACAAAAAAATCACATAAAAAATTATCATAGAATAATTATCATATAAATATATACCACTATAAAATATCATTTCACCCATTTTAAAAATATTATGGTGTAATGATAAGTACTTAAAAATAAACCTAAATATAAGGATATAATAAAACAAAATTAACCCTGTTATTTTCTCATCCATAGAAAACAAATATGATGGGTGAAATTATAAAAGTGGGAAGAATTAATAAAATAAATTTTTTTCATCATTAAATATAGGATTATTTTATTTTGTTACACGTTATTTGATTTGATAATAAAATAAGTAAAACGTTTATGGATTTTTTTTAAAACATTATTATAACTAAAATATATATTAATCTAACAAGATATAAAAAATAATTAAAAATTTATGAAAATATTTTTTTAAACTAATTTATATAAATAAATTCACTAACTATCTTATAAAAACTCCATACAAATTAAAAATAATATATAATATAAAATATTTATAAAATGATAAACATTAAGATATTAAAATAAGTTAATATGTTGATTAATATTTTAGAACAATGTGAGGTAGTAAATTGGAATATAATAGTGTAAAATTGTTATTTTATAGGTACAAGAAGAATGTGTGTGCATTCATACTAAGAGAGAGATATAGTAAATTTACAAATTTTACTTAATACCCAACATCTTATTAAAAATCAATATACATGATTATTGAAGTGTTTTTGAACATTTTTTTAAATTTTTCCAACATTAGTGATTTTTTATATTTAGTTTTATAGTAAATAGGAATGTTAAATGAAATAAAAAAAATCTGGGATTTGAGATAATGGAAGGCATACTGTTGGGTTCATAGTACATAGAGTATTGATAGTAAATATGTGTCATTTAAAACACTACCAAACCATTATTTCTCCATTTTAAACCTCCCTAATAAATAAAAAATTAATAATAGAAGAATAGTAAAATACAATCAATTATTTAAAATTGTTTTTATTCAAATTAATTATGTATTTAATTATTATTGTTATTTTTTCATATTATTGTAGTAAATTTGTTGTGTATTATTATTATAATATAAATTATTTTACTATGTTTTATAAATATTATTCTAAGATATTAATATATTAATTTTTTCCTTACTATTAAAAAAATAATATTGTATCTATGTCATAGAGTAGTATTATTACCTGAACAATAATTATATAATTTTAATTATAATTATAATTTTCAAAGTGGAATTAAAAATTTAATGGAATCTCTCTATCATTCCCATTATTTTTTTGATCTAGAAATGCAATAGAGGTGGGAGAATTCAAACAACTACCTTTAAATAAGGTTTAGAATTGTATAATGATTGATATCATTATTATATATTTTTTCTTTTCATCCTGTATTTCTTCTTGTCATTTTTACATCTTTATTCCCCTATACCTTATGAAGGCATTTTAAATTAGGGATCATTATGATTTGGTGACTTATATATTTAATGGATAACAATTTACAAATAGATGGATTTTGTTGATTATTCTATTGTGATTCCAATATAGTTCTGAAATATGTTAATAGTAGAATCTAAAAAAATATTTATCATTGAATTATATAAGATATTGGTACAACCTAGCTATAAATAACATCAACCTAAATCTTTGCTTTTTTATTCCATAAATAACTCTTTATATTGTAAAAAATATTCAAAAAAAATGAAAAAAATAAAGATTACTTATTATCGACATTATAATTATAGAATTATTATATCGTATTAATCAATGATTTTTATATAAGATTTTATTGGTAGGTTTAAAAATCTATATGAATTTTTATACACTATTATCACCACTATAATTTTTTGGGGTCAATAAAACTACAAATTCTTATATATGTATATATATATTAAAGAAATATTAAAAATTGTGTTTATTGTCACAAAATTGGAATATTAAACTGAAAAATAATTTTTAATAAAAATAATTTTTTTTATAAAAAAATTATCAAATAAATCCAGGAATGCTTATTTAAGTGTTGCATTTGTAGTTATAATGTAATGAATGTAACAACTCTATCATGATTCTCAAATCATATCAAAGCTAAACTAAAACATTAACATTAAAAGACATTGAAGTATTTCTAATTACAAATAATGAACTTATGTCTATATAAGGACCATGGTTCATTCATCATATTTAGGGAAATTTAATATGATACATAGAGTTGAAAAAGCTGCATTGTAAATTATTTAACTAAATTAATCATTAAATAAAATAATGGATTCCAACTAAGTAACTGACATGATCATTTCATACATTATAAATTTCTTACAAATAACATATATAATTTTGAAATAAAGAGAAAAAATTCATTGATAATGATGGTGGAAATTTAATAAACATTTAAAAAAATAATTACATTTAACATAAAAAGACCCATTGTCCGTATATATTAATATATACATGTTTATGACTAAAATTAATCTGAACGAAGAATTAATAATGGGGTTTAAATCCAAATTTTTCAATACATATGTGTTCATGAAAATATATAAACAAAAAAATATTAAATCTATCAATCTCTATGTAACACGAGATATACCTAAATTTTCAATGAATCTATGTACAAAGATTTTATAATGTGCATATTTTAATATAAAATCAATAAATTATATTCCAACATTATTAATAAAAAATATTTCAAAATCTTAGAATTATTATTTTTTGGATAATTTGAACACATGTCATTTCAAAATCCCAGGATAAAATGATTACAAATGTTAATTTTTTCTCCTAATATTTTATGCCTTCTATCAATAAACTCAGTTATATTTTTTGTTATACAATGATTTGGGAATGTTTTGTCATGTTTTTCCTTTTAGAATATTTAATGAAATTTTGGTTTTAATGGGGAACACCATGAACATGGTGTAAGCCGAGGTGGTCCTTTGTGAGTCTATAGGAAAATTAAGAAAATTGGAAGAGGTCGTGGCCATAGGGATGGAGAAAATGGATTTATTTTGTTGGAAAATGTCGAAACTAACCACACCACACCCATGGTGGAGGAGTTGGTGAGGAACCACACTCAGGTTTGGGAATTACTAATAGGGGATGGCCGTGTTTCTCAAAGCATTCAATAAAACTATGACTTTGATGGAGGCCATGCTGGAAGTTTTTTCGGTTATGAAATCATAAAAACCATAATTGTTGTTTATGTATATCATCACATTCAAATAAAAAAACATGAAACAAAAATGAGGCATCTTGAATACAGTTTTTATTAATTTATCCCCAACATTAATCAATTAACACCACATTACATGACGATTCCATCAAATTATGTGAATTCTAGGTTACTTCCTAGGCGTTTATAGGGAATGAAATTTTATTTACACCCTTGTTGAAGCTGCAACCAAGTAGGATTAATTATTCTTGATTCTTCTTATATGACCATATCTGAAAACAAACCTTTGTTTGTGGAGTATACCCATACTGATCTAGATTCATGGGGGCCTTGATTCCCCTCATTTATAATTATACAATGGGGATGAATTTCAATACCCTCAACTAGACTCAAATTCTTATTATGAAAGTGTTCAAAATTATGTATTTGTTACATTTATCATTTTGATTTTCCATTCATGAGCCTCATTATAGAAGAAGATTTGATTATTGTTTGAATTAGATATTGACACCCTTAACATAAAATGTTCTGTTGTTCGGTTTCCAAATACATCTAAGGTGTTGATTCCCTTGAAAACCCATGACATTAACAAACACATGCTTGAGATAGGATGTTAAATTTCATGTAGAGGTCATGTATATAACTATTATTAAGAAATGAAATTTAGGGATTATATTCAAATACCATTCTTTAGTTTGTTGTCATGTTTATTGATATGTATCCAGTGAGACAATATATTATGTTTGATCACATATTTGGGCATAGGTATACCATGATACCCATGTTTCATTTTTTTCATTCGAGTTTGTTTGGATAAAGAGTGAAATTATTGTTATGTTATTGCACTATATACATGTGAATGGAACAATAAATCTATTTCCTTGTGATATATTTGGAATATTATTAGTTTTCTTCTTCTATACATGGTACAAAAGTGACAGGTGAACACATTGTGACCCAGTTTCCCTAGAGGTGGGGCATATTTAGAAAATTATAAATATTTCATGATAGGACCATATTAAAGGAAGTGGTAAGATGGATTTTTAACCTCTCCCAGGATCATGATAGTCTTATGTGATCTAACCAGAGAGCTGAATATGGTGTATAATGGTCATCATTGATCTGAAACAGGAAAAAATATCAGGATATGAGGGACTTGTGGACTGACCCAAGATACTATCAAAATGTTATTGAATTTTGGAATGACCCATGAGATAAATATTGTACAAGATAGCCTTACTTCACAAACATAGAATAATTATCATTGTACCCACCATGGACTATATATAATTACCTTTTGGTAAACTATATTTTATGACACTATTATGATATAGATTGTAGTACAGAGATAAATAAGGTATGACTGGGTGGTATTGGAAGAATAGTTTTTGAATGAATGTTTTGTCATGGATTTTATGTTGTTTCTATTGAATTAATAAATTATCAAAAAATACCCCTTACACTTGTGAACTGATGTTCAAGATAAATGAGTGGTTTCTTATGGGGGTTATACTGACAAATATCATAGTAAACTCAATGTGTATACATACATCTAGCTCGAGGATATAGTAAAGGTAAATTCTCCAGAGAAATGGGGCTAGGATATGGAGCATAATGAATAGATGTTATACCAAGTTGAACAACAAAGTAATGTTGTGATATTTTATTTACTCACTTCTCTTTCACTAACTCATGTTCCACCATCCATTTTAGAGGCACATAGTTGATTATTCCTTATGACTTGAGATAAATTCCACGTAATTTATTTTTGTATTGAATATTTATCGAACTATTTTATATACATGCCTTTATTGATGTTGTGGGTATAGTCTTCCTAATGATATTGTTAAAATAGTAGTTGTTATTCAAACAATTATTATTTATGGGATGATGTTCACGATTCCATCAGGAACATTATCTTAATCATGATGATTTTCTATAATTAATTAAAACATGGTATCAATTTTTTTCATATTTTATTCGATAGGAATTTTTTGGTAATTTAATATTTAATATAGGATATGTGGGACCCTTCCAGCTGAGTTATATGGGTTCTTATAGATCACATGTGTAATGGATCTCTAATTTACTATTATTGATATTAGTATTACAGATTCAGTTTTACGATTTCTTATAGATCCTGAGTATATTTTTTGTATATATTTTATGGGATTTGGGTTAATTCAAAAATCATGATTGGAAACATCAGAACATATGTCATATATATATAGACACAATTTTTATGCTTCGTAGTAGTTATCCAATTAAATTCCATGATATATGTTATAAATATTGAATAATATTTTGTTTAGTGATATAGCAATGTTCTCTTGTAATGCGATATATCTATATAGGAAATAGTTTGTTATAATTGATCATCAAATTTTTTTTGGTATATATATATGATTGTCAATAACATGTATGAATGGATATCTAGTCTTGATCCTTGTCTGTTACTAGTTGGGTTGTTTTTCCGTTCAACAGATATCATCTTAGGATTGGTTTTCTATAATATGTTGTTTGTGAATATGAACTCTTTAAGTTATTATCAATGTAATATACTGTATGTTTTAGAATAAAATAATATTATTAGACATCACATACCTGAAAGTTATCTTATGAATTATAATAGCATGATACAGCCTTAGAAAAAAAGTTGTTCATATTTATATATTATCAACAAGCCCCATTGTAGATTGAGTATACAAAAAAATAATTGGATTTCGGGACCTTTTATATAACCAGTGTAAATTTTATTTTCAATATGGATGGTTTTACAAGTTATCTTTCATGCATAGATTTATATAAGATATTTTTATCCACTAAAATGACTAAGGGGGGGAATTATCTAATTCACAATTAATGCGGTGACGTAAAAAGTAGAATGGTATCCATCCATATCTATATTGTAGTTTTTTAAACACAATTATATGGTTTTATTTTTATGAAGTTCCAATAGTATCCTCTTCCTTTCTAATCATGGTGGAACATTGTGTAGATTTAATTCCATATTGCATTTTAGGTCTCCCTACTAAGTGAGGGATTGACATTGAGATTACTATCATGATAAGAGTGTAACAAGTGTCTATTATACCATATCTAATAGTAATTGTTTGTTAAATGTATTAAATGTATGACTAAGTGTTTTATAGGAGAAAGGTTATATTAGACTATGAAAATATAAATGTTGTTCCCAGATATATTTAAAAAATATTGCATATTAGTTTCTTTAATTGTGGAGAGTCTACTGGATTTTGTTCTAAGTAAATGATACTAATTTATACACATTTTTTAGGATTTATGACATATTTCACCATTTTCTGGGAGTTGGAGGGTTCTATATTATTTTTATATACATAGTAAAACACCATATTCTTTTGATAGAGTAGTATATTCCTATAACAATATTTTGATGTAGATATAAAATATATGATTATTTTTATGGTTTTTTCTTTGGCATGTTCATAGTGTTGTTCATTCAACCCATTAGTAGGATTTTCCATAAATACCTGGAAGCATTCAACATTATACTCATGGATGGTAATATAATAAATTTCATGATGTGATACATGAAGCACAAAAAGCAAGAGACTATACAGAGTATAGTCTGAGTAAATTGAAATTATGAAAACCTGTCAATGTGTCAGTTTTGGAGTAATGTGTTCTGTTACCTAGGAAATGTAATCTCTAAGGGGGTAATTTATAATCAAACAAAGATGGTTGAGGTTGTTTTTTGGTGTTCACTCCCCCAAAAATGTGGTTTTGATCAGGTACTATAGATGGTTCATACTAGACTTATCCCATTTATAAGGAACTATAATAATGTTTATTATGAAAGGAATGATGTATGAGTGGGTAAATTAGTTTTTAGTTGTTTTCATAGTGTTAAGGATAATATTTATGATATATGAAATTATAATATTTCTAAATCCTTGAATTTGATTTTTCATATATTATATTGCCTCCTGGGTTGGTTTGGGTGTTGTGTTGATGTAGAGGGGAAAAATAGAATATTATGGGTCAATTAACAAATGAACCCCTGATAAGAAATACCCAAACCATAATGTGGAGTTTTCACCTTCTATACAAACTCTATTGTATTGGAAAAATTATCTATTTAGTGAGTGGTTTATTGTTTGCATTTACCACTAAAACTATATATATTTCTTCCATCAACAGGTTCTGAATATGAGTTGGAAGAGTGGGGTTAAGTATCAATAGAAGTTCATCATTTAGGTGGTCTATGGTTAATATAATGGTAATGTAATACACGATTATCTTAGACAGAAAGAACCAAAGACATATTATCTTATTGTTTAGAGTTTATGTTATGTATAATATGTGATGATATTGACCGGAAATTTTATAGAAGTAGCATTGAAGGATAATGGAGCCCTAACATGTGCACCTTTAGTGATCACGTATTCTTTGGTGGATCATTTTTATGCTAATAAATATGCATTGAGTGTATGGTGATGTAATAACTCTTGGTGGGTGATTATCTTGTACATGGGTGTTCCTTAGAGTATTATAATGTGATCTATATTCATTATAGTGTTATTGTGCCATTTTCCTATAGCGAATAAATGATGAGAAACACAATTTCTTTATTGTGGACATTGAATCTATTGTTAATGAATATGTGCAATGACTTCCAATGTCAATTATTGTTTCCATTTATTGAGAGTGCCATTCGTAGTTTTGTTTCCTGATACCTTAACTACCACCTAATATTGGTCCATCATCAGAATACTAGTGATTTTCTTTATCCACATCCATTTCTTATATGATAGTGGGGTGAATTACAAAATTTACTTTAAAAAGGGGTAACCTTGGATGATGATAGATTGTGATGTTATTTGGATTATAATCAATCTATTGATGAAGAGTCCCATTTCTTTATGATTTGATAGTATCTCTTTATAGATGACTAGGGAATGCCTTATTTATTAGAGATTGTATAAATGTCTGGAGTTCCTTCCAATATCATATCTAAAATAGATTCATCCATTACATAATTATTTTGGAAAGGATTTAATAAAGATTTGAGGACTCAGTTGAGTCTATTTACCTCATATCAACAAAAAACCCATGGAATGTTATAGAGGAAAATTTCATTCCCTTGGTATATTCAGGGGGGATTCATCTTATTATATAGTGAGGAATGGGATGAGGAACACAACTTGATAGACTTCACATACAATAACGGATTCTATGATTAAATTTAGATTGTACCTTATTAGGATTCCTATAGACATTCATTTCAGTGACCATTATATTAGTATAAGGTGGGTGAGCTTGTAGTTATTTGGACTAGTACTGTGTAGGAGACAACATGGAGAGTGTAGTTGTTCATGAGGTATCCAATTATGGAATTGAGATGTTAGTGATCCTATGATTAAAATAGGATAAAACCATTGAAGAATCCTATTTGTAGTCAGGTTTTCTTGATACTATCACCTCAGTTGGGGTATCATCATTAGACGAAGCATCTGAATCAAGAAAAATGGAATTCGGGACCATTTGATATCAATGAACATTATATTGGTGTTGATTTCCAAAAAATCCGTCCAAAATATTGACGAGTCATGGAAGATAGGTTACATGTTTCCCAACTTCCTATAAATATTTCAAATCACATGAAAACGATTGATTGTGAGGATATTGAGTTTGAACTAGATGGATTTTTTTTGGAGTTCCTAGGGTTAATTATATAATTGAGAGAGAAGGAATTAAGGGGGAATTTGGTGTATCATTCTCATATCCTATATTAACATATATGGATCTATCATGAATTGTTGTATTGGATTTATAATATTAAATATATAGGGGTCGAGTTGTTCAAGTAGTACATATAGAGTTGTTTTTGGAGTAAGATAATTCTGTATAGGGGGTTACTATAAAGCCTTGAATTTTCTGTCCAAATATTTTAAGGCTTTATTAATAATTTTATTAATTTTTCTAGGTTTACCCATACTTGGTGAATGTTTTATGATCATTCATTATATTTTAGAGTCTCTGAATATCCTATTTTTAAAAAATTGAAGCATAATGGTAGTGATGAAATCCATGGTGGTACATAGTGACTCCATTTGAAAAAAATACACGGGGCAATCGTTATGATCAAATGTATATATTATAGGGTTTATTCAGTGGACCATTAATTTATTTACCTCACAATGCTTATGTGGGAGGTTGTGGTGATATAAATGTCATTGTTTTATTAAGAAACAATATAGGGGATGGTTAAGACTCTTGGACTTTTCATGAGAACAATGTGCATAGTGGAGGCCATGAGGGTAGCCTGAAGGGTATTAATATGGTCTAAGTAGTCATTCTTCTTCAAAGATATCAACAGTTTCAGAGGGTAAATTAATTAATCTTAAATCAGTGCTTTTGAATGTGGTTTAGATATGTTTATCTAATCTATTAATCAATTTCCTCTCCTTTTCCCATTTATTCTATCAAATGTGATGAATTATAGATGTCATTATTTTTATTTTTATGGAATTTATGTGGTGGAAATTCATTGACAAGGAAACCAAGATGAGTAATTTATTCCCCTTAAATCTCTTTACCTGACCATAATTGAAACCATTTCGTGAATGGTTTAGTATAATTTTATTTAATTAGATTATCTAGTTATTTTTACCTATTATCTCATCACATTCCAAGAGAGATTAATTTCATTCTTCCACAACTGGTATCAAATTATACGGTTGATGGTGGTGAAAAATTGATAAATATTAGAACACCCCCTTGGATTTATCTAACATCCATATCATTCTATAACACATGAAATTTATTTATTTTAATCCATTCTAGGAATTATTAGTGTTAAATATTGTTCTGATTGGTGTCTAAAAATGTTATAGCTGAAAACAGTATTGAGGAACTATGAGGCTGAAATCAACACACTTTATATAGGATGTTCCATAAATTGAAATGGACACAAATATTAATATTAACAAAAAGGTTAAATATTTATTATATTTATATTATATGATTGAGATTTATTTCATATTAGTGTGTGTTTGTATAATGGTGAATTGTTTTTAAGATTAACCCTATGTTCTTTCTTGAGAATACCATGTTTCCCATGTTTGTGTTTGATCACATGTATGTGTTTGGAAACTGTTACCCATTCATGTTTTTGATGACTATAGATATATCTGATTGATATTATTACATTATTTCTACATTATATAATTGGTATATGATTTATTATTATTCTTCAATGTTTGTATCCAAATTATTAGGTGATCTCTTTATGGCTCAAAAACCAAAGAGCGGGGAAGTAATATTTGAACACTTCATGTGATATGGTAATATCATTATGTTAGAAAATGGGGAATAATGTCCTCGAAACCTATATTTGGTCCATGATGGTCTAATGTGATTTCAATCTAGAAGAGAAAATGGGAAATTACAGTCATCAATGACCTCAACTAGGACAACATACAAAAATATGAGGGATGTGTATAATGATTATGGTAGTTTAAGGATTTCACGGTCATGTGTCTTGAACAAAAATAGAGATATGGTTCTTGATAGCCTCGTTTCATAACTAGATACATTTAATAAATGGGGATGTTGTGGAGAAAATGTGGTGAACATGTTGCTTAATCGAGTTAGTGACTCAATAATGGCTACAATTCGACAAAGAGGCAAAGAAATTTTGTCTAGTGGTTTTTGGTGGCTTGGTTATTACAAGGCTGCTAAGAACATGATTTTATATTGTTTGATGTAACATTATCAATAATCATGACCTACACGCTTTTCAATATCCAATCATGTTATCTATTCATTGGTGGTGTCCTTCTAGGTTTATACTCACATCCTAAGTAGGAACATCATTGTGTAGGGAGATTTAATAATTAGGGATATTGGATAGGGAATATTGACATTGATAGGGGGCATGGAGATAGATCATGGTGATTATATGTGTTACTCAAATGGACTCTTGAGTGATATCGAATTGTTTTATTTAAATAATATTCAATATGGCATGCTTGTTTGACCCTCAATATTGATGTTCCTCTGATTATTATTCTTTATGACTTGAGATAGGTTTCATTCCATTATTATGTTTGATTATTTATTCAATTTTTTTATTAGTTTAGAATATAATTTTTTAGATTTAGGGTTTAGTTTCCCCACTGATAGAAGTAGGACTCTCTCAGCAATTCATAATAATCATAAATATTGGGATGCATTCTGGAGGTATAGCTTCACTAAATCATGGTTCAGTTGATTCGGTTCTTGTCATTTAAATGAATTTCAATTTTTTGGGGTTTTTATTTTTCAATTTTTAAATTATTACTCTAATGTAAATTTAGGTCATTTATTGAAAATATTTTGAGAAAAAATTTAGTACCAAAAGTTTCCATATTTTTGGTGAATTCATAGTTCATTCAATCTGATAATATATGAATTTATCGCAATTATTTCTTTTATTTATTTTTCATCATTTAAATTTTTGGGAATTTTTACTAACATACATAATTCTATATTGATAGTGTTGAGTTTGTTCCATGGATCCAATATAAATATACCAAAACAATTAAAACTATCTTCCATAGGAAACTAGTCTCACATCAACTATTGAGATGGAAATGAAATACTAAAATATTCAATTAAAACAACTATGACTACATCATTGGAATAATAAAATTAAAAATCAAATATTCATGATACACTCTGATTAGAGCCACAAAAATAGCCAGGAAACCCTACACATGCATTGATTTCCACCCAGTACTCTGCATATTGTGAAGCTCAATATTTGGGGATATTCATCAATCATGCATATATTTTAAATTAAGTTCAAATATAGTGTCAATAAACCCCAAAATATATTCCCCGCATAAAATATATCCTCATTAATCCATTTAAATTTCCAAATAATTCTAATTATTTCTATCATTAATGAACCAGATGTCACAATCAAGTCAATATAGTGATAAAACTATATCAAATGATACATTAGAGGATTAATTTAGTCTACTATGATCAATAGTATTACCTAAAATGGAAAAAATATAAGGTGCCTCCCTTTTTCAATAATTTCGTTGTATAATAATGAGTAAAATTGGAAATGGTGGTTTAATTATAGTGAATAGAATGAGACCATTTTGACATTGATTTCAAATACATTCAATGTGGCTTGCATTCCAAATACATGGGGACTAACAGAATGTACATCCAAATTTTCCAACAACATAATAGAAAAGAACCAAAAAAAGATCATCTCATCAAATTTTAATGAGGAGGAAAAAAATTATACCATGGAGTGTGTAATGAAATTAATAGTGAACGAATCCCAATATCAAAAAATAATTATGGCATGTATTTTATAATTCCACTTAGTAGAAACTGTAATGGACATTAAAGAAAGCATAAAGGGGAATACAATTTTTTTTGGATTATGAATTAACACATGGGATCCTTATATTAGGTTAAGAAATTTACCACATGAGTTGAATAATAGAATGAAATGGATTGATCACTATTAAGAAGATTTCTAGGAGTCGGACATAATTTAGCTGCACATCATTATTTGAGGGAGATTCTATAACACTAATTTTTTTGGAATATATTTATTTATGTAAATATATTTTCCAATACATTATTTGGAACCGAAAACCAAACTAAATCGATCTTCAACATTTTTATTATTATAATAACGTAATATTAAAAAAATCATTTGAAAGTAATAATATATAATAAAATTAAATATTCACATATTTAGAGACTATAATTATTATGAAATAATATATGAATGTTTTAACCATAAAAAATAACTATTTAATGTATAATAAATTAAAATTAGTCAATTAGTTATTATTTTTTATAATATATGGTACTATAATATATTATATAACATATTAATATCATTAACTAATTAATTGGAAGACATGATTTTTCAAAATAAATTTTTTAACAAAAATAAATTTCTTTGAATTTTTATATAATACAATTATTTAAATATTTTAGAATTTCATCCACAAAGTAAATTTATTTATGAAATCTATTTATAAAATAAATAATTTATGAATTTTTATGAATTTCATTAAATAATTATTTTTAGTTAAGTGGAAAAAAAATATTTCATTACAAATAAAAATAATTTTATTAATATTATATTATATAAGTATGAATTGAAAATTTATAAAATTATTTTATAAGACCAAAATGATATTTTAGAAGTTTATATATAAATTTCACTATTTTACATTTTAATTTCAAATCCTTATTTTACACTTAAGAACCCGTGTTATGTTTTAATTAAAAATTATTTTAATACATTATATGATTATTATTTTAAAATTAATTATTATCACTAATATAATATAAATATAACAAAATGGATTTAATATTTAGAGTCATTTTGTTGAAAATATATAATAATGAAAAATTTATTTTTAAAGATAAATGATAAAAAAAATAGTAATATTTTTTTCCACGGTAAAAATAAAAAGGGGAAAAGGACGTAAAAATGAGGGAAAAACTACAAACTTGTTTAAACACATGTTTGTTAATGGGTGGTTGAGGTGTTGATCAACATTATCCATTTACATCTGAATTAATTCCCAATTTAGAGATACATTAATTGATAATAACCTCTCATTATGAAAAATTATTTAGTATTTAAAAATCAGTAAAACATTTTCTGTAATAAAATGGGAAGACATTCATTTATTCCCATCACACCGAAAACCATTTCACACATCCAAAAATCCACCATAAAATCTCATAAAAATTAAAAGCCACCTAAATAAAGTTTTTTGACATACCAAAATATCATCCCCCATTAATAGAACACCGTTTTCAATATAGATAATTCCAAAAGTAAGGTATTAATATTTAGTCTCCCCATTCACATTTCATGTAATGACTAGGAAATTCTGTGGAAGTTTTTTTTCATAAATACAAGGGAATTTTATGAGTTCTCAAAAACTAACAGTGTGTGATTATGATGCCTAGTTTGCCCAAAATCAATTTCTGAATTTTTGTTTTGTTATTTTTAATAAACATATGAAACGGTTTTTATAAATTTTGAACTGGTGCTTGGAATTGAAATCTGAGGAAACCGTTAAACTCATAGCGCCGATATTCACTTAAGAAGACTACCACCTCGATGGAAGTAGGTCGAGATTAAAATATAGTTTTTTGGTTATTAAATAATGAATTAAATAAAAATAAAGTGTGGCTTAATTTTAATTTGTTGGTTAAACCTCATTATGGATGTTGGAGGTGGGAACACCACACCTTAACCTCCCATGAGAGGTTATGGTGGTGGGGTCCACCCTAACCTAACCTACTGCGAGAGGTCACGACGTGGGGACCACACGAGACTAAATCCCCGATTAATGATGGGAGAGGAAAACCATTCAACTCCCCTCAATACTAAAGGAGAGTCTATCCACACCCCCCTCCTTTATTGGTTCCAACTCCACTATTTTATTGGTGCCAAATCCTCCACATTAATTAAGGGGGAGCAAAGTTAATTAATTCAGCAATTTTAATTTTTTTTCCAACAAATTAAATAATATATTAACACAATATATTGTTATTTGGGGTGGCATTTTTCAGTTTTGTGGCATCTTTGAGAGGAGGATTATTTGGTGAAATCTCCCAATGAAGATTGCCATCGACTACGATGAACACTAAAAATGAGAGACTTCAACTTTGTTCATCAGATCCTACCAATGTGGAACGTCTTCCACAACTGAAGTGTGAGCTTGGGATTAGAAGTGTGTTGCAGAAGGGATGAATGACGATCTCCTCCATCTTCCATCCTGTGACTTTGTCGACGACCAACGATCTAGGTAGGGGGTTATTATTGAATATTATTATCTTCTTTTTTCTATTCTTTAGTTGGAAAGTAAACTTCATGGAGGTTTTGAAACAATTGAATGCCATCATTCTTACTTCATGACTATCAAAATTTTACTACTCTAAACATGGAGGGTGCGGGCCAAACCAACGTGGCTCGACCCCTCCACACTTCTTGTTTATGATGATCTTCGGCATGGAGACGAAGCAACGAGGCGATGAAGGCGATGAAGAAAAAGGCCACGCTACCCATGGAATCTGTGATCCACACCACCTCTACAGCGTCCCGCAGCACCACTGGCTGCACCCCCACCGGCCGTGCCGCTCGCCGAGCCAAGTTGTTGCCCCAAGTCGACCTGCTCGCTGTCGGCCCACCCGGCCCCCTCCCGCCTACCTGCCAGTTGGCCCGGCCGCCCGTCGGCCTGCCTGCTGGCCTGCCTGGCACCTTGCTCAGTAGCCCGCTGGCCCACCTGGCACCCTGCCAGGTTGCCTGCCGATAAGGTCGCACCCTACCCAGCCGCCAGACTAACTGGTCGTGCCATGCCCGGCCGCCCACCAGCCTACCTACCATTCTGCCTTGCTGCATGCTGGCATGGTCGTGCCCCGTTGTCCTGCCTGCTGCCTCACGTGCACCGGACCAAACTGCACCGAACAGTGCACCCTGCACACCATGTGCCGCCTGAGGTGCGCCCCCCACGGTGTTGGCCGAACCGATCTCTACCGTCCGGGGCAAGATGCCATGCCGCACCCCATGTGCTCCGGGATGAACAGGCCCCGAGCCCGGGCTGAATCGCCCACGTGGCCTTCTGTGATGGGCCCAGTGGGCTGGGAAAAATAGAACAGATATCCCACCCAATGGGTCAGGCCAGACCCAACAGGTCTTACTAGGTTGACCCTGACCGGGTCGTCCCAGACTAGGTTGGACCGGACCCGGGCCCACTACAGACACTTTACTTTCTTTGGCCATAACTTTGGTACCGAACAACCATTTAAAGAACCATCAGTGTTTCTAGTTTTCTTAGAGTGTGGAGGTCCCTTTAGTTATACCATACTAGATTTTAGGTATAGTTGAGATACAATCAGGTTGGATCGTGCACGAATCCAACTGGGACCCCAAGATTAAAAGGCTAATAACTCACAGACCGGGCATCCGATTGACGTGCCCTCTATTTCTTCAGTACCTCTATGACATGTCGGACCATTTAGATACTTCTTACTGGGTATTCATGAAAGTTGGATTATCGACCAGTAGCTCATGTAGTGGATCCTTCCAATGACGAGCGAGTGGAGTGCAGAGACCTAGTAGCTGGATGACCTGACGACTACTGACCGATTTGACTCGGAGTGACTCGACTAGCCCAGTGGGGAGCACCTTGGTGTCACGGCAGGCCCATGGTGGAGGAGCGTCTGGTTGTGACGGCAGACCCACAATACTTGGCAGGAGTGTAACGTTTATAAGCTATTAGGGGGAGCGCCAGGGTAACACGGCAGCCCCACGGTGGGGAGTGCCTCTGTCTTACGTAGGAGACCCACGGTACTCTACAGGAGGAGTACCTCAACATTTCGAGGTTATTGGGAAGCACCTTGGTGTCCCTACATGCTGACTCTACTTGATTTTGTGGGAGCTCTCTTGCAGCCGAGGTTTCGTTTTTGTAAATAAAATCACATTTGATCTAAGTCAGTAACTATTGTGTTTTCTTCATGATTTAGATTTATAACTTGATAACTAAGGTATATGTATTGGAATATACTAATGTAGGGTAATATGTTGATTTTATACTTTTTGGTTTATCCTTGTTTTATTTTTTGAGACCTTGAGGTTCTTGGGGTCCCTACTGAGTATTGTTATAGTCACCCATGCAAGGGCTATGCCCGTACCTCGTTGTGTCAGATGAAGATGACGAACAACACTAGATGAGGCTGAAACTAGTGGGATTGGATGGTACCCATAGGAGGAAAATTCAATGAGTCAGTTCACAGAGAAGAATAACAGACTTGAAGTACTGAGGAAGCTGTATGTACCTACCCATCAAGTAGGAATCTCAATGGATGACCCAGGAGCTGTTTTACCTTTATTCTATTGTACTTCATTTTCAGTTGTACTTGTACTTTCCTATTGGTCTTGTATTACATCCCCTTTACTTTCAGCACTCTCTTTTGGTTATACAGTTTTCATTGTGTATCCTATTCAAATGTGTGCTCTATTTGCTGTGATTACACATTATGAAGGAAATGTCTTCCCAGTTTTAAGGAATTAGGCCATTGGTTCTACTCTCCAGCCCCTGGCCTATAGAAGGCGGGTTTGGGGTTGTCATGGAATGGGCCTTAGGGGATGGTTCGTGAGAAATTGGTATCAGAAAAATTGGTTCTACCACAGAACTTATAACTCTGATTATTTTCTACAAAGAAATAGTGTTAAGGGTACTGAGTGAGGTTTTTAGTTCAGGGATCCTAGTGTTGGTGTGATGGCCGACGTATCAATACACTAGGACCCTGACAATTGATTTCCAACTCAGTGCATGAAAACACTGATTGAGTGTCTGTTTTATAAAGTTTTCATTAAGTTAG
Organism: Viscum album; assembly: GCA_963277665.1. Taxonomy (NCBI): domain Eukaryota; kingdom Viridiplantae; phylum Streptophyta; class Magnoliopsida; order Santalales; family Viscaceae; genus Viscum; species Viscum album. The sequence continues at coordinate 493,221,873 of OY728122.1, forward strand.
CTCCACCAGGTCAGCTCACCATGTATAATCATTGACCGTGTCACATTTTCTTCATTCAGGATGCCTCCCCATGGAGGACTAGCGAGAGACCAAGAGTTTCATGCACATATAACCCATTGAGAGATGAGGCCATAGTGCATGGCCCTTTTCCAGTAGAGGCACCAGCGATACCACTTCCTGCTGGGCCACTGATGCCACCAGCCCCAGGAGCAGACAATGCACACCTCTTGAGTACGTTGCACAGGTTCAAGTGCCAGAGGCCACCCAGGTTTAGGGGAGAGATAGAGCCATAGGCGACTAAGGATTTTCTATAGGATGTGGTGACAGTCTTCTGACTGGTAGGGACACCAATAGACCTCATGATGATTCTTGCTTCCAGCCTTCTACAGCAAGTATCGTGTAGGTGGTAGAGCTTTATGCTCCAGGTCCACGATGAGATGAAGCTTCTCTGGGCACACATAGATAAACAATATCAGGCAGTGTTTTTCCCATCCACCTTGCGTGTTGTGTGGATACAAGAGCTACTTCATCTATAGTAGGTCAGCATATTGGTGACATAGTACTCAATACGGTTCACTGACCTCTGGTGCTACTCCCCCGATATGGTATGGGGACTATTATTCCTGGCCCTAACCTTCAAGGGAGAACTTGGGAGAGATATCATAGCTTCAGTGATCTCACACTGCATCCCGACGTAGGCAGCGGTGTTAGGGAGATCCATCATAGTGGAGAGTTTCAATGTTGAGCAGTCTCCAGTAGTGAGATCCACCACCAGTCGACACGTAGTGATGTCTTCTGCAGCTGGAGCAGACAGATGTCGCATAGGTCCAAGAGGACCAGACCTATTGGTGGATTACCTCATGACCATTCAGATGATCAGTATATGGACGAAGGACCACCCAAGATGAGACAGATAATTGATCGAGGTGGTTCACAGGGAGTAGGAATACGTGGCAGAGGAGCTAGCCGTGCAGCTGGCAGTGGACGACTTTTTGAGGTGTTACCGCCACCACCACCCGGAGGTCCACCCCGACCATAGGGAGCTTGTGGACATGTGAGAGATCTACTCTAGGAAGCTAAGGCTTATGATCATGGAGATCCGGAGATGATTCGAGTTATGGTCTATGTCTACTCCACCTTAGCAGCAGTTCATATATACAAAGGTGTTAGTCACTCTTTCATTTCCAGTACCTTCGTTCGGAGCTCAGAGATTCTGACAGAGCTGTTGGATCGATCCTTACTGCTATAGACTCTTACATGAGAAGACTTGACGGTTATGAACTGGTTCCGGTAGTGTGAGATTACATTAGGAGGTGAGAGCTTCAGCTGGATTCTCCAAGTAGCGACCTCGAGGCTTTACGACTTCATCTTGGGAAGGGACTGGTTATCTATAGTCCATCCTCAGATCGACATTACTAGGTACAAAGTGTGGTGTGTCTGCATGGATTTTACTGGGTTTACCTTCACCATTGAGAAATGAGCCTTTACAGCATAGAATAGAGTTACTCAGAGAAGCATGCAGCCGATCACTCCTCAGTTGGCCTACCTTACGCTTGGAGCAGTTGATGTGGAGAGTCTGATCTATCGTGCATTGGTGGACCAGTACGCGGATGTTTTCCTTAATGATGTTCTAGGACTACATCTTCATAGATAGGTGGACTTCTACATTGACATGTTCCCCGAGACGACACCAATATCTACAACAACATATCGGATGGCTCTCATGGAGCTTTGCGAGCTACGGGTACAACTAGAGGACTTGCAAGAGAAGGGATTCATGTGGCCCAGTGTTTCTCCATGGTCATCCTTGATTCTTTTCACCATGAAGGTGGATGGGTGCGTGAGGATTTTTGTCAACTACAATTGCCTAAATCAGGTGACCATGATGAATATGTACCCACTCTTGTGGATTGACAAACTCTTTGATCAGTTAAAGGGTGCACGATGGTTCTCGATGATCGACCACATATCAGGATATCACCAACTCAGAGTTCTGGATGAGGATGTCCAGAAGACGACCTTCAGATGACGGTATGGACACTATGAGTTCTTGGTTATTCCATTCAATGTAACCAACACTCCAGCAGTGTTCATGGGACTCATGAAAGGGATTTTCCAGCCTTACCATCATTTCGTTATCGTAGTCTTCATCGATGACATTCTAATCCACTCGACTACTAATGATGAGCATGCATACCCTATGCAGGTAGTACTGGACACACTTCGAGATCACCGGATTTATGGAAAGCTCTCGAAGTGTGAGTTTTGGATCTGAGAGGTTCAGTTTTTGGGACACATCATCTCTGACGCAGGAGTTGCAGTGGACCCAGCGAAGATTGAGGCGGTACTTGCTTGAGAGCCACCTAGGAGTGTGATGGAGGTACAATGTTTTCTGGGATTGGCCAGATATTACCAGAGATTCATTCCAAACTTCCTTAGAGTTTTAGCACCACTATCATCCTTGATGAAGAAGGGGCTACCCTTCATGTGGTCGGAGATATTCCAGCAGAGCCTTCAAGAGTTGAGGAATATGTTGACTAGTACCCAAGTCTTGAGGCTTCCAGAGGAAGGCGTAGGGTACATAGTCTACTGCGATGAATCCGAGACCGAGCTCATGTGTTTCCTGAAGAATGAGCGAGAAGTGATCATTTATGGTTCTCGGCAGCTGAGAAAACATGAGATGAACTATGCTGCCCATGACATGGAGTTCGTAGTAGTGGTCTTCACCTTGAATATGTGGCAGAACTATTTGAGGGGCGAGCATTTTACTGTGTACTCTGATCAAAAAAGTCTTAGGTATATATCCCCTCAGAAGGACCTAAACCTAAGACAACAGTGATGGCTTCTGTTCTCCTAGACTATGAATTCTAGATAGTCTATACTTCTAGAAAGGGGAAAGTTGTAGTATATGGACTCACTAAAAGATCTGGTATACAACTTCTAGGTGAGGTGAAAAAGTAGCTATCCACTTTGTAGATATACAATGTTGATAGAGTTGGAGCAGCTTTCCTTCAGTCCCTTATAGTCATTCCCCCACTTCTTCACCGAGTTAGGGAGGCACAGCATGGGGACACAGACTGCGAGACACAACGTGCTCAGATATACACTAGGCAGGAACTTAATGGATTTTTTTGAATATGGGGAGCACATCATCCTCTTTAGAAGACGTACTATGGTACCAGTTTCACTTTAGGAGGAAGTGTTGAGGGGGTTACATACATCCCATTTAGAGGTACTTCTAGGAGTGGTGAAGATTTACTAGGACTTTCAAAGATAGCACGAGTGGCCAGGTATGAAGAAGGAAATAGTAGAGTTTGTCTCTTGATGCCTCGCTTGTCAGCAAGTGAAGGCAGAGCACTAGGTACCAGCGGGCATAGTTCAGGCTTTAGAGGTCCCAGAGTAGAAGTGGGATGGGATATGCATGGAATTAATGGTAGGGCTTCCACGTACATCCATGGGTCATGAGTCGATTTTGGTGATTGTGTATCGACTCACCAAATCGGCCCACATCCTATCGATTAGAGAGCAGGGTTCAGTAGAGATATTGGGATGCCTCTATGTGCAGGAGATTGTGTGGCTACATTGATTACATTCATCTATTGTATTTGATCATGACACATGGTTTAATTATGGGCTATGGACGAGGTTGAAGGAGGCTTTCGGGATACAGCATTGTCTGAGCACCACCTTCCACCCTCAGACGGATTGACAGGATGAGTGGACTATTCAGACCCTTGAGGACATGCATCATGCTTCTATCCTCGACTATACGCACATCTGGGAAGATCACATACCTTTGGTGGAGTTTTCTTACAAAAATAAATATCCCTCCAGCATAGAGATGACACCTTTGGAGGAGTTATAAGACTGACCTTGCAGGTCACCCTTGTGCTAGAAAGACCCAGGGGAGTCAACACTGGTGGCACCAGAGTTGGTACATGCTACCACATAGAAGATGCAGATCATCTAGGAGCGGATGAAGACTGCATAGAGCAGATAGAAGTCATATGCTGACAAGAGATGGAGACCTCTAGAGTTCGAGGATGGAGACCACGTCTTTCTACGGGTCTCACCTCGTTGAGAAATACAGAGATTTGGGTGAGGCGGCATGTTATCTTTGAGATTAATTGAAACATTCCATGTCATCAACAGAGTTGGCAAGGTGGCACAATTCTTAGCTCATCCACCTAAGTTGTACTGTGTGCATGATGTCTTCCACATATCTCAGCTGAGGAGATACATGCATGACCCTTATCACATCATCGACCATGTAGAGCTAGATTTTGATGATAGGTAGACTTTCATTTAGGTTCTAGTGGATATTGAGGATCTATAAGAGTGTGTCCTACATGGATGTTCAATACCTCTGGTGCGTGTTTGCTGGCAGCACGGAAACCTCTAGGAGAGAACATTGGAGTGGGAGTCTCAAATTCATGCTCAGTACCCCCACTTGTTCCCATAGATTGTGTTGTAGCTTATGTGGATGTAAACCTCTGAGGTGGGAAGAATGTAAAGACCTGGAGAATTCCAGGGAAATTTTTTTTTCTTAAATTCACGGGAATTTTAGGAGTTCACAAAAACATTCTGTGTGTGATTCTGAGGCCCAGTGTGCTCGGTAACAATTTTTGATGTTTTTTTCGGGTACATTCAGTAAATGTACGAACGGGTTTAATAACATTTGAATCGGTGCTCGAAATGGAATTCTGAGGACACCGTTGAACGCACATTGCCAATATTCTCTTAAGAATACTATCACCTTGACGGTAGTGGCTAGAGATTAAAAGATAGTTTTTAGGATTTTAGAATATGAATTATATAAAAATAAAGTGTGTGGATTAATTTTTTTTTTGGTTCAAACCTCCTCATGGATGTTTGAGGTGGGACCGCCACACCTTAACCTCCCATGAGAGGTTATGGTGGAGGGGTCCACCAAAACCTAACTACCATCAAGAGGTTAAGATATGGGGACCACACGAGACTAAACCCCCAATTAATGATGGGAGGGGAAAACCTCTCAAATCCCCTCATTAATGAGGGAGAGTCTCTCCACAGCCCCCTCATTTATTGGTTCCAAATCCCCTTATTTATTGGTGCCGAATTCTCCACATTATTTAAGGGGGAGCCAAGTTCATTAATTTACCATTTTGAATTTTGTGCCAAAAAATTAAATAATAGATTAACCGTATATATTATTATTTTGTTTGGCATTGTTCATTTTGGTGTATGCTTTGAAACAACGATTATTGGGAGAAAGCTCCCAATGAAGAAAGCCTTCGACTATAGAAAATGATGGAGAAGAGCGACTTTGAATTCCTTCCTCGGATCTTATAGACGTGGCACATTTTTCACAACCAATTTGCGACCTCATGATTAGATGTTTTTGGTAGTCGTGATGAACGAGGATCTCCTCAATCTTCTTCCCCGTGACTCCATCAACGACCAACGATCCAGATAGAGGGTTATTTTTTAATAATATTATCTTCTTTTTTCTCTTCTTTGGTTGGAATGGAATCTTTGAGGAGGTTGTGAAACATTTGAAATTCGTCATTATTACTTCTTGATGAGCCAAATGTTACCACTCTAAACGCAGAGGGTGCGGTCCAAACCAACATGGCCCGACCCCTCCATTGTTCTTGTTTATTATTATCATCAGCATGGAAAAGAACCAACAAGGCGATGAATCTAGAAAAGAAAAAGGCCACGCTACACATGGCCTCCATGATCTGCACCGCTCCCGGGGTGTTCCACACCACCACGGGCCGAATCAGCCCCAACCGAGCCCCTGTCAGTCGTGCCGCTCGGAGAGCCGAGCCACTGCCCTGAGCCAGACCTTGCCCCACCAACCTACCTGGCCGCCTCCAGGCCTTCCCAGCCGCTAGATTTACCGCCTAGAGCCCTCCCCAGCCGACCGCCTGCACACCTGGTGCACTGCCCGGCCTCCCATCAGCCCGCCCGCAGGTCTGCCTGGACGCCTGCCGGTCTGCCCGCTCCCCGATGGCCCACCCAGCCGCCTCCTGTGCACCCGGCCGAACCACATTGGCACGTGCGCCTTGAAAGCCCCGCATACCCTGTGCTTCCTGAGGAACAACCCTCATGGTGCTAGAAGAACCAGTCTCAGCCATCCGGGCTGAGACGCCAAGCCACGCCCCACCAGCTTCGGGCCGAACTGGCCCCGAGCCCAGGTAGAACCAGCCACACGGGCAGCTAGGCTGGGCCCAGCGGGATGGGCCGAGCCTCATTAGATGACCCGCACAATGTGTCAGGCCTGACCCAACAGGTCTGACTAGGTTGACCCAGACTAGGTCGGTCCGACTGGGTCGGACTTTACCCTGGCCCACTACAGACCATATACTTTATTTGTCCATATCTTTGGCACAGAATGACCATTTGTCAAACCGTCAGCAGTGATGGTTTTCATGGAGTTTCACGGTCCCTTTGAGTATACCCCACTAGAGTTTGGGTATATTTGGGATATGGTTAGGTTGGATTGTGCACGAATCTAACCGGACCCTCGGGCTAAAAGGCTAATAACTCATAGACCGAGCGTCTGATTGGCGCTCTGTTTGTTGCGTCGAGACCTCTATGACGTGAAGATACATTGATATACATATTATTTGGACTTAGTGATAGTTGGTGTATCGACTAGTAGCTCGTGGAGAGGATCCTTCTAGTGAATATTAAGCAGAATGCAGAGACCCAGTAGCTGGCTCAGACCTGACGACTGCTGACTAATTCGACTCAGAGTGACTCGACTAGCACACTAGGGAGTGCCTTGATGTTTCCACAGTCCCACGACGAAGGATCACCTATTTTTGGCAGAAAAACTATAGTGGTCGACAGGAGGAGTACCTCAAAAGGCTATTAGGGGAGTGCTATGGTGACATAGCAGATCCACGATGGGGATCGCCTCTGTGTGATGCAGCAGACCCATGGTACTCGACATGAGGAGTGCCTTAGCAGTTCAAGGTTAGTGGGAAGCTCCTTGGTGTCGGGTCAGGCCCACATTACTAGATTGAGTAGGTGTTTTCTAGTAGATGATGTTTTGATTATGTGAATAAAATCATGGTTGAGATGAGTCTGTAACTTTTGTGTTTTCCTCAGGATTGAGATGGATTACTGGATAAAATAGGTATATGTATGGGTATATACCTATGTAGGTTTATCTGTTGATTTAATACATTGTGGTTTATCCATATTGTATTTTGTGAGACCGTGAGGGTCTCGGGGTCCCTGATGACTGTTTTTATACTAACCCCTGCACGGGCTATGCCTGCACCACGTTGTGTTTGTTGCAGATGACAGACAACACTGGCTGAGGCTGAGACTTGCAGGACGGGACGGTACCCAGAGGGGGACCTATCGATGAGTCGGTACACGGAGGAGTCGGACAAATGTGGAGTAATAAGGAGGCTATCTGTACCTACCCTTCAGATAGGAAACCCAGAGGATGACCCAAGAGCTGTTTTACCTTTCTTCTATTGTACTTATTTTTCAGTTGTACTTTTACTTTCCTATTGGGCTTGTATTCCTTCCCCATTACTTTCAGCACTCTCTTTTGGTTATACAGGTTTCATAGTGTTTCGTATCTAGCTGTGTGCTCTGTTGTGTGTGTTTACACTTTATAAAGGCAATTCCTTCCTAATTTTGATGAATTACGCCTTTGGTTCTAGTCGCCAGCCACTGGCCTTTGGAAGGTTGGCATGTGGTTGTGACGGCACAGGCCCCAGGGGATGGGTCGTGACATTTAAATTTATTTATGTGAATATAATCTACCAAAAAATACAATAGGCCATTATAAAATGATGAAATCATTATAACTATTTTACTTACATGTTTTCACAATAATTCTAAATGAATTATACATCACTCCCATTCCTATAAACAGAAATGGAATCATCTCCCTTGTGTTGTGTGGACAACCATCTCCACGGTGAAACAAATTTCCTTTTACTTCATTGCATTTCAGGGATTGTACTAATAGGGAATTTAATACATGAATATGAGAAATTTTTTAGATTCCAGATTGATAAACTGTATAACCGCCTTACCCCATTTTAGGTAAAATTAATTCATATTCCATATGTATGTGTAGACTACCATATTCAAGGAACGATCAATTTTTTTCTTATTTTCATCATAACCTCACATATCTACAAATTATAATATTTTTAGTTGATGAATAGGATTTATATGATGTTATTATGGTTATGGGATGAGAAACTGAAAAAACAATTAACAATATGAGTTGTAAATAAATTGATAAATTCAATTATCCAAAAGTGCATTTGAAGAGAAAAAAATATTTATTCATATTACGTAATAAAATTATATTATTCATATTATTATTTTTATCCAATAAAATTAAAATATATCACACTATTAATGAGTACATAATATTATTATGATGTCTTAAACTGATGATAGAACTAAATCTATTACCAATCATTTATTAATTATGTTATTTTGTTATTTATTTTAGATTAACGAGTTATGTGAAAAATTATATAAATTTATATGAGGGATGGATATCAAAATTTATGATTTTGTAATATATTATATAAATTAACAAGTAAATAATTTTCTTCATCCTAAAATAACAATATACAATTTAACTCATTGTATAAATAACAGACATTGATTTTTTAGAATCATCGAAAAATGGCCATTGTCAAATTCTTCATTAAGGGTCATTACCAAACTCCAAGATAATGAAATTATAATATTTTAAAGAATTATTATAATTAAATTCTAATACATTTTATGATATGGAAATGATGATATTTTGTGAATAATGAAAAAAAACACATATATTATGAAACAATTTAAAAATGATCATGATTACTAACATTTGATATTTAAAATGTAAAATAACTAATTAATTATACTTTATGGCTAAAATTGTAATTCAATTTTAAATGTGGATTTAAGAGTTAGTAATTTTATAAAATTGGTATAATAATATTAATATATTTTTTATCATGTTAGAGTTAATGAAACTAGTAATTAATTAAATGTAAATGGTTTTTATCTAAAAATTATACCACAAGATACAAACACAATAGTATGCACCATGATTTATTTAGGATATATGATCTACCTAACCATAATTTTAAATATCATTATAATGTCATTATTAATGAATTATTATTCAAAATTATATTTCATACCAATCAAGTTGTATTTATTTGAAAATTACTAATATCGTGAGATTCTTGTTGACTTATTTTCTCATAATTTCGGTAGTAGCAAATATTACGTGTGTAAAACTATAAAACATTATATAATATTTATTTTATCCTATTTCAATTTCATTTATTTATTTTAAATATGGAAATTAGTTCTAATCATTAATTACTTCTATTATTTACATTTTATAAAAAATAATAACATCAAATTACAATGAAAAAAAATCCATTTCATATAAATTAATCATTTTATAAATATTTGTAATTTATTTATGACCAATTTTTTATCATTTTAGAATATATAATTTTTATAATTTTTTAGGATTCAGATGAAAAATTATACACCCTTTTAAAAGAAAATGTAACACATTTTTACAGTGTGGGTTTTCATTGATTTATATTTCCAAATTTTAGAAAAAAATAAATCTTTTAAAGTAAAATTATTTATATTCCACTACAGATTTCATTTGAGAAAATTTATGACATTTAATTGATCTAGTAAAGAGGATTATTCCAAAACATTTAATATTTTCCAATTTTATCTAATATAATGTTTTAAAATCATTATGTCATTTCTAATGCTCCATTATATAATAATTATGTTTAATGTAATGTTTTTTCATTTGATTTCATGATTTTTTTTGAAAAATTGATATTTTAATAAGACTGCGATATTATTCATTTATGATGATGATATATATATTTTATGAAAACTCGTTAATTTTATCAATTAAATTTTCTCATTTATATATATTGGATTTATTTTCATTGATGTAATTTTTCATGAACCACAAACTAAATGTTCTTTTGACGTACATTTTTGGGTGATCGAATTTTGGGTATCTGCTAATTTCTATAATACAATATGTAAATGATGAAAAACCTAATTATTAATTCAATGGGATCATTATAATGTTTGTAATGAATATTTTTTGTGGCACTATATGAATAAATGATATACTAGTGTGGTACTATGTACCCCTCAAATCTATTAGTAGTGTTTGTATCTCATGATGAAAATAGTGTACTATAGAGGACTTTTCATAGGCCCAATGGTATGCGGTATGATTTATACAAAGCCAAGGGTACATGAGAGGATTTTTCTCAATATACAAGGATACATGAGAGGATTTTTACATGTCCCAAGAGAACACATCACTATTTACCCTAATGTAAAAGCTCACACATGAGGATTTACACACGTCTAAAGAGTTTATGAGTGGATTAAACCCAATACAATGGGAATATAGATTTATTTAACACAATTATTCTGGTACATTTGAGGATTTATCCCAAAACAAATTGGTAAAATGGGAGTTTTATCCAAATCCCATGGGCATAAAAAAGGATTATCCCAATCCTATGAAGGTACATTGAATATTACCCTAATCATACGATGTGATGAATGTCGTGGTGAGTAAAATTCCCATATGATATTGATACATATATTTAGGCCTCACTATTATATCAAAATATTTATCCTGTAGTCACCCTCCTTGATTCTTTTTTAATTTCTCATGATTCCAAAACATCTTTCCATGGTATATGTTTGCCAAATCTTTATAAAATTTCCTAATATCATGAATTATGTTAAATGATTATTGATCCATTATATTTTAATATTACATTTATAATATGATCAGGTATCATCATCTATATAATGTTTATCCACCAAAAAAATGTTTATAACGGTAGTGTATCAAATTTTCATAGAACATTTTTTTCAAAAAAAATTTCAATGCTTTTAATGTGTTTGATGTTTAATCATTTTGACTAGACCTTTGAGTGAAATCATGAGACTTTTTGAAAACATGTTATGATATTTTTTATGGATCATGGATTGGGTGTTAGCATGAATCTATAGTGAACTTCATTTATGTCCATGTAGTTGTTGGAAAATATAGCAGACCTCCAGATAAATAGTGGGCTCCAGAATCGTTTTACTGGTATTTTTAATGGGGGAATTAAAAAATATACCAATCATGATTTTTAGGTGGATACCCCCTTATTCAAATGTTTTTTCTATGTTAATCCTCATAACATGATCTAAATTCTTACCTTTAACTCCCCTTTAATTGGGTTGAGTTATAGTGAATTAAATTAATGCTTTATAGTTAATAACATCTTCTACTATCCTCCACTAATCTCATATTATTTATCATTAAAATATATATTTCAACAGTTATATATTCTCTTGAATACCGCATTTCATAATGGTTAAATCATGTAATTCTATTTTTAATCATATTAAACCATGATAATGTACATCATGAGGTGGTGATTACTAGTTATGTCCTTGAGATTCATTAAAGAAATATTTCATATTTATTTTCCAATTATTTTTATTCTGTTAGTTTTAATTTTAATATTTATATATAGTGTATATAAATAGGGAAATTGAAGGAACAATGATATTATAATTACCCTAACACATGTACTAATTCTTTTTGATTAGTTTAATTAAACCATAAACAAACTTAGGAATAAAATATGTCCTTTTTGGTCAACATGGATTATATTAGGAAATTTATTATTTATTTATTTAAAGAAGAGTTAAAAGTGTTAATTTCATTTTTTAAAAACCATAGTATTTTTAATATAGTGATATACATAAGATAAATTAGTCTATAAATATTCATTAGAAATATAAATACATTTACTACATAATGTCTTTATATATTTATTTTTTATTCATAATATAATTAAATTTATTTATGACACAATGATGATGCTGTAATTACCATATTAATGAATGATTATAATAATTGATATTATAAATATACAAATAAATGTAATTTGAATCTTTTGATGAATTCCTCTAAATTTCTACGTTACAATGAAATTTTAAGTGTGATCAAATAATTTTTTTATGTAATCATGCTATTATGAATTTCACATAAACCAAATACTAAATAGTGTCCAAATTGACATAAATTTGTTTTTAAATCAAATACTATATTATTGGTTGAAATAATATTCCAAAAAATATAGGATTTGGCCTAAGGGAGTAAATAATATTATATATGTCATTAATGAACTAATTTAGATTCATTTGTTTGTTTAGAGTATGTTTTTTACCATATAGTGTAAGAATACACGAATATAATGTAAAAGTTAAACTATTTAACTAATAGTCAAATCTAAAATTTATGGTTAATATGGTTACCTAAAATTGTGTAAAACTTATTGGTTGAGAGGATTTAGACCCATAACCACATTATATTCTAAAAAATAAATTTTTATCAATTAGAAATATAAAATGTTTTATAATAAAATAACATTTCAAGGTTTTCCTAAATTGACCCTCACCTCTCTTATAAATGGTTATTTCCCCTTCTCTTAATTTCACACATCCAAAGACATATGGATCTTTCTACACCTACACATATATCCTCACAAATACATTCACTACATCCTAGAGTCCTTCCAATTTTCATAAAGTCACCCTAAGAGCCCTTATGATCATATCAAAAGGAAACACCCAAAGAGGAGGTAAAAATTTCACCTCCCTCTTTCAAGTTCGGTTTTTCTTCCACATCCTCTTTATTTGTTAATTTCATACCATTATAATAACTCCACTACCTCCTACATTTAGAGATGTTATTTTAAATATGTTACAAACATATTAATCATTGTATCCATCTTATAAATGACAAAGTCAGTATATGTGCGTACATATGACATACCATCTCCACGTCGTGGTGTAGTTTGTTATTAAAAAATATCATTATTTGGATGTGTATATTAATGAGTATAACTTATGTAAATAATAAATTTAAATCATAATGATTCTTTATATATGATATACCAACCAATTATATATTATTTTATCATCAAAATAATGATATTGTCTCTCATGCGGATGAATGGATTACCGTCTCCACAACTTGATGAGATGTCATTCCCCATCCAAACCATTCAACAATAATTTTAATTTTATGATCAAAAATAATTTTTAATGACTTGATATATATATATATATATAGATATGAATCAAATACATCCTATCCATAAAAAACATTACATACATAACAAAAGAAAGAAAGGAAAATGAATCAGTTAACAACTGAAACAACGATACTAATAATTTATTATTAATAATGAAATAATAAAAGAACATATATGATATAATATTTATTTATGTGGTTGTTATATAATTTAATAACAATTATTTAACTATTATACAGGAGTTTAACATACCCTCTATTAGGGAAATGTACAAGGTAAGGGTTTTTCATATCACTTTTATTCCTCTGAGATTAATGTTATATTTTCCACGATTACCTTTTGTGGGGTGTATGATTCATAATTTATAAAATAGGTTAAGGATTTTCAAATTTTAGTTTCCACTGAAACATTTTTACACAAACTTATTTGATTAATTTACTCCAATATTATGTGTGAAATCATTTTCTATTTACTTGTGTGGTAATTTCCACTCCCCGTTGAGTGGATATACTTTTTATACACATAAACAAGCCATTGATAAATTCTCAAGTAATCAATATGAACTAGATAAGAGTAATTTTAATTAAATTTCAATTCACTTAGTTAAACATCCAAGTCATTGGTGTTATTTTTTCAATAATATGTTTGAATTTCCTCTGATTGATTTACACTGAATATCCAATCATATTGAGTGTATTTATATGTGTCACATATAATTATTTCATTGATTTATCCATAACCCAAGGATACAGACCTTATATGGGAATTAATCTCAACATAAATTCCATTGAGTATACTTTTTTATTATGCACCAATTCACTTTTATATGGTGTATATACTCTACTTTGAAAAATTATATCATGAATCCCTTTATTCTCATGATATTATAATTTTTTTATTACCTCAATTATTTTTATTCACATGTATCTCATTTGGTAAGGAACTCTATCTAAAATATCATCTTAAATGATTTAAAATTTTTATTCCTGTAATTCATACCCATTAATGTATATATATTAAAAATGGTTTGAAGGATTTATTTATATGTACATTCATGTTTTAAAATTAAAATTCCTTTGAATAGTTTCAATGTGGTATTGGTTAGTTTGAGTCAGAAATCTATTTAAAATGTCTTCGTGATAAATAGTGATACTTTTAAAAGTTTTCAAGAAAAACGGGGATATTTCGCTAAAATAGTTTGGATGATTATTTTCATCTATGTCAATATCCTTCATTATTTTCAATTGAGGTTAATTTATTATAATATAATCGTTCATATTGTATTTAATTAGTTATTTTTGATAGTGGATGTGCAATTTTTATACCATTCATGATTTGTGTTTAAAATATTGCGATTTAATTTACTAGTTGTAATATAAATGTTTAGATTAAGTTTAATCCTTTTCATATTAGGAATGAATTGGACTTGGTAAGTGATGGGTGGAGCCCTCTATAGCTCTACGATGTATTGGTAGGTATCATAAGACAAACAAGTGTCTTGGCACAAGGCCTTGACAAAATCATATTATTGTTCCTCGCATGAGGCCTTGCCTATGTGGTTATGATGTCCATTATTATTCATTCCATCATTATGAAATTTGATATTGATGTGACATGTGATTATTCGTTGAGTAGAAAATCCATGTGAATAATTAAGTGTCATTATTTGATTTATTTTTTCCATATTATGTTTAAGTTTATGTTTAAAAGGCTTGTGTTCTAGAATTATAAATTGCCTTAAATGATATTTCATATTTAGAAAATTTATTCTATATTGTTATCCTTACTTGGTATCTGAGCTCGTGCCTTTCTTATGTTTTATTTTTCCCATGATGCAATGAATTATATTATGAATAAACTACATGAATAGGCTAAGGGATACAAGAGTGTTCAAAGGGGAAACCATGTTGTTTTTTTATTACATGATGTAATGTAAAAATTATATATATATATCATACTTAGATGTCAATTAAACTGATCAGTTCCTCAGGACATGGTTTATTATATCATGCCAATTTTATATAATAATTCACCGATTCTGGGTAATTGGGGTCTGGTTGTTACAAATTGTATCATTTTGTGGAGAAAGTAAGTCATACATATAGATAAAGGATACATTAACCTCATTTTTAATTATAAATAGGGTTTATAAAAGTAAATAATATGGGAAACATAATATATACTTATATTATATAAATAATAGTATAAAATAACATGATCGATTATAGTGATTATGTCTTTATTGAAATAAATCCTTTAGATGTCCTCAAAGGGTATGTACTAGGGTTGGTCTTTTGGGATGTCAATAACCTATATAATATATATAGGGAATTTTAGTAGGGAAATTTTTAGTTATTTTAATATCTATAAGGCTCAATATATCTTAAAGAAGGGAGGTATGAGGTGCCTCTTTATCAATGAGGTTACAATAACTTTTAAAATTTCCCATTTTAATAAATTATAAAAAATTCATTTTAAATAAAAACGACACAAAATGGAAATGGATTTATTATATGGTAGTATAGGATTCTTATACCACACACAAATATAATTTAAAAATGTTTGGATATATATTTAAACCTTATCATATTTATTAAACATTAGTTATCTTATTTTTAATTTAACTACAATAATAAATTTCTAAATAATAAATATTGAATTTTTTTATATGGTAAACATTGAACCATGAATGGAAATTTAGGGTATGTTAGCCCATAATATAACCAAATTGATTTATTGAAATGTTTTTTGAAATAATATAATAAATTATTTTGTTGATAAAATATCATTATTATCAATTTCGAAAATATTCATTTAATTTAACATTAAACACATCAAGAGAAATGGTATCCTATAATATAGTTTTTTAAAACCACCCTATGATGTCTGATTGATCATTATAATTCATGATTCATATTAAAGCATTGAAATTTTACATCCATTATAAATTATAATTACAATTATAATATGTGTTTATTAAACTAAGGCATACTGCATTAGTGTTTCATAAGAAATTATGGACGATATATAATTACTAAAAATTTCAAATAAATTCATATCCTAAACATAATATTATTAATCTCAATATAATAAATTAAATTCATTCACATGATTCATTTGAACCTATGTGGATACAAATAGGATACTAAAAACAATGAGGGTGCTAATAACTGACATTCATTGATTTAAATAATTTAAAAGTTATTTTAAAAGGAATGATTATATTAAACAAATAAAATTCAAATTTGTGGGGTGAATGGTCAAAATAACTCTATTATATAATAGCATGAAGAATTTTTTTTTCTTTATCACTTTTTTGTAATCATGATTAATCTGATTAACCCTCGATTATGGAGCTAAATTTTACCGTGGTTCAAATTCATTTGACTAAAAATAATATAGGAATATTTAAAAAATTTAAAACTTATGATTCTATATATGTAACTAATATTAAATTATACCTATAAATTAATGAAATTAATTTCATTTTAAGTTCCCAGTGTGAGATAAATAACAATTTTTTGAAAAATTACATTTTAGTACATAAAAATGTATATGTTTTTATCTTGTATAAAACTAATATTTTTTTAATTGATTAAAACAAATGTTCAAGTGAATAATAATTTAATTTCATTAGAATAATACACCAATATAGATTAATTTAATTTATTTATATTTAACATATGTTACATAGATTTAATTATTTTTTTAAAAATATTAATTTCTCAATAAGACGATATTTATTTTTATTTATAATCAATTAATGAAAAATTTGATAATTTTATTAATATATATGAAAAGAAATTCTATAATATTTTTATTCTCATTCAAACCCACAAATCCAAAAACATGTCTATATCATTCATTTTAAATAAAAATATTTTAATAGTATATCATCGTTCATTTAAAATATACATTGTCTGCGACAAAAGGTGTCGAATAAATAAAATTATTTAAAAAGTTATATTTCATAAAAATATTTGGGTGATACCATCTAACCCATTAAAATAAATTTCTCCATCAAAATTCATCACTTTGAAACAAATAGTGGTGGACACCTCTTCCTCATCAAATCTTCAGGTTCATATGCATCTTATTAAATTTTGTGGTTTCGCCACAAAACTATGACAAGGTTAGTGGTCTTGATACACAACACGTTATCTCTAAAATCTAGATTCTCAAATAGTTTC
The DNA here is from genome assembly GCA_963277665.1 of Viscum album. NCBI lineage: Eukaryota > Viridiplantae > Streptophyta > Magnoliopsida > Santalales > Viscaceae > Viscum > Viscum album. The sequence goes on from OY728122.1 coordinate 493,239,196, forward strand.
TATTAATAAGAATGATATTTATCTTGTTGTATGAATTATATTTTTATTTAATGTGACTTCTCGGGTTTTTACACCCTTAGGTATGGATCAAATCATAAACATGATAGATAATGTTTATAAGATCCAATAAATGACCTAATGTTCTAATATGATCATCATTTCAATGGAAATGGTATAAATAGGTCATATATCAAACATATGTTAATATACCATCACCCTCTCTTGGGTCGATATTCATAGTATTACCTTTTCACTAACTTCAATGTCTAGATCTTTTTTATGATTATCATCATAACTTCTTTGGAGACTCTAAAGTGAAATTATGTTTTATTGAATGGATCTAACTTTATCATCCATCAAATTTATAGACTGGGATTCAATATCTTCATTTCCCCATTTCCATTCCATCATGTCAGAGTTATGAACTTCCTCCAATAGAGGGATTCATAAGGATCTATCTGAATGTTGGAGTGGAAGATATTTTTGGAATGAAAATTACATCAAAATGAATCATTATATCCCAATCAACATTGAAATCCATAGATTATGTTCTCAAAATTATTTCTAGTGTCTCTATGGTCCTATTATACTAATAATAAATTTGAGGAAGATAATATGTTTAAAAATAAATCTTTGTATCCAAATAAATCTAAATAATTTTCCAAAACATCGTGGTAAAAATCATATCCTGATCATAATGAATTGATGTTTATAAACCATGAAATATTACAACTTCATTAATATATAACAATGTAAGTTGATTATGAGAGAAATATTCTCTAATATAGATGATGTCGTTATACTTCATATGATGTTAAAAATAACTGATTTATCATTATTCTCTTTATATGTTTGTGTAGCACAAAAAAATCATGTTGATGATTTCCCAATTCCATTGTACAAAGGATAATGGATGTAACATCCAATTAGAATAAAATATCATATCCATAAATTACTAAATTAAAAATAACTGATATAAAAACTATACAATATCTCTATTAATTTCATACAAACAAAAATACTCTTTAAAATCTCTATACATCTTCATACATCTAGGATGAATGACAAATAAAGAACTGTGGTCTTGATTAATCTACACCTTCTTCCAATATTCTATTGAAGGGACTGGCACATAGTTCATAGACATTATTATCACGTTATTATTGAGTTTTAATTAAGGATAGTTTCTCATAATATTTTATGCCTATACATCATCCTTTTATGCCTATTTAATATTAATGAGTATAGATGATTGAATACTCATTGATCCACATAATATTTTCCCCTTCCTCCATGATTTCAACATCTATCCTTTCCATTTCCGTAAATATCAGATCTTTTGTGGTCAACATTATAGAAATGAAATAGTGAACATTTCTACTCATAGAATCTAAAACCTTTTTTCCTTTCACGTAGTTGTAATATATTGAGAAAACATAATAATTAATCATCTCCCACAATCTTCTTTGGGTAAATCCAATAACTCTTTAAGTGAAAATATTTTTAAAATATTTTTTATAATCATATATTTGACACTTTTTCCCATATATTTAATTTCTCTATCTCATTAATCAAAAAATTAACATAGTTAACACTGAATCATTAGTTATGTATTTTTACTCATGAACCTTTAATTTTCATGAAGAATAGTTTATAACTATATCATTATACATTCTTAAACATAAAAGTCACTTCTTTAAGGCATAATTATATGTCAAACCCCCTTCTCCACATCAATGTAGTGTAACATTATGTGAACTGACTATAATTATCATTTTTTCCTTATAACATTGTGCACGTTAATATATCCAGTGAAACTAGGATCACATCAAAGATAACATAATGATAGGATTTGATTGCCTTGATATTTTCTTCTAAAAGTGAAAATATTATCTAGATAAACAATGACCAATATAGTTCCCATTCAGAGTGGTTGTTCCTAGAAAATTTCTAAAAACATTTTTAGGAGGGTATTGATGTACCCTCAATTGATATTATGTGAATAAATAATGATATTTCCTAAGAAAGTCGAATTTGATTAATTTTTCATAATTATTCACCTTATTATTTTAAAAAAAATCCATATTGAACTTTATTCAATTCTTTTTCCATTCAAAAAACTAGAATATCATCTCAAACTACTAGCATAAAATACTCAATACAACATCTAAAGACTCTATTCATTAAATCAATGCGTATTTGATGATAATTAATAAAACATAAAGAAAACACTACAAATTCATTATTTCAATTCCATATAATGAATTTTGTCTTAGGTATATCCTCATTTTGAATCTCAATTCAGGATTTATAGAATGAATATTCATCTTAGAAAATTAGTTACCCCCCATTGTTGATAAAACATGTCATAAATATGAAGTAGTTGATAAATTTTCATTATAATGATCTTATTAAGTTCATTATTATCATTATATATTTTTATTAATTCATATTTTTTCTTAACATATAGTACATGTGCACCCTAGGGTGGTGATAATGGGATAATTAATCAATTATCAAGATTTTCAAATCATTACATCTCTAATTCTAACAACTCAATTTTGGTTATTATATATAGAGTCTTCAGAATGGGTATAGAACTAGTTATTAGTAATAATGAAAACTAAAATTCTAGATTATATAGAAAATTTGGAATATATACTCAATATACATCAATATAATCTTTTAAAATATGAATATCTGAAAGCACGGACAATTGTTTCCTATCAACCAGTCAATGTTTTGGTGCTCTGCTAATGTGTATAGAAGCACGCTGGTCGATTCCTTGGTGATGATACTTTTTAATAGTCGATTGTTTTTAGTTGATTATAATATGATTGGGGGGGGGGGGGTTTGCAAATATTATGAAATGATTTATTGATTTAGATTTATATAACAAATAAATAAATATTGGGGTGAGTTCAACATTTATTTATTATGATTGAGATATCCTTGAGCCTTAGTTTATATTGCATAAAATTAAAAACCATGTAACAAGTTGACGTTGATTGGAATTCAAATTATTAAGGATTTAATCAAAGCCATAACATAACATAAGGATATATTCAAAATCATATATCATTTATGGTAGTGTATTAGTGGTTCCAATAATCCATGGAAACCCCTTTTTAAAAAAACAAGTCATTAATCCATGACATGTTAAGTCCAACAAACACAATGTTAATTCAAAGAATATCATTGAGAAAAAGTTCTCAATCTTGTAAGAAACCTAATTTAAAGCTCACCCTACTGAGGGATTTAATCATAAATTTGAGTGGTTAATAATCAGTTTATAATTTTATAATGATTAATTAATTAGTGAAGAAAAATAAAGGGATAAAAAATTGTTGTGCGTCCAACATACACAAAGAAACAGTGAATGAAATTAAATACTAAATTTAGATTGAATGAGAATGAACAATAAGAGAATGGGATTCAAATGTATTTTAACGATTTTAATACCTCTAATATTATTTTACATAAGTTGGATGAGAATAATAGATGAAAAAGAATAAATATTCATCAAAATATATTACAAAAACAATCACTTTCTCGATTAGAAACGATGATCAACACAAAAGTAAATGAAATCAAAGAGAGGAGGAAAGGACTATCAAGTAAAAACATGTGTATGGTAGGTCCTCCCAAGCCTTTGTAAATTCCATGGTCATTCCAATATATGATCATCTCTTATGAAATTACAACACATGCAAGGAGAATAGGGGGTGTATTTATAGCCCAGGAGGTGGACAATTTTCATTCTAAATCAGCCCCTCAACATGAATCACAAATTTCTGTATTCATACAGTTGAATCAAGGTATAGCCTCTTCTAAGAAGATGTAGATAATAATGTTGGAAGACAATGATAAATATTCGGAGTCATTTGGACTTATGGATAAAATTTTATGGTGATTTCATTAAACAAAGTTAAACTATCCATTTCTATCGGTGTTATTTCAATGGACAACATGTGAATGGATTTTTGAATAGGAAGATGCCTTCAAACCTGAATTATTTCTTCAAAAAGGTGGTCTTCTATATCTCCTCCTTCACACATCAAAATATCAGCTTGATTAGATGATTATATCATGATAAATATAAGTAATGGTGATTGGATATTTAATATTTTTCCAAAATTGTGGGCTGGACTTCAAAGCATCAGTTTGGATCCTTAGTCTTATGCATGTCCTCATGTAAAAAAAATATAAAATCATGAAAAAAAGTTCACATACTATAAAATATTAAAAATATTTCCCAATTATGGGACGTTTAGATAGTTTGACTCATCCATATTGAATTCCTCTACAAGTTGTTACAGAAAAGATGTTCCAAAAACAATTATTTTTTTCATGCTCAAACAATGATATGGAAAATGGTGGAACAAAAAACACACTGCTCTTAAGATGATAAGATTGATTTATGGAGCACCACTAATTCACCAACCAAAATTGAAAATCATAGAGTTTGTAAGAACTCTCAGCTTCCACTCCCTATCCTAATGTGCTGAAAAATCAAGAGGTGTTTTTAGGGGGTTTTTAATAGCTATGGTACAGTAGGAAGGTGATTTCAAAAAGACAGGAAAAAGGCGGTAAAATACCAACATTTAAAATAAATGATAGTTTTTTTAAATGAGACATGAATGGAAATTGAAACAAATATTTATGAAAGAATAAAAATGTGAAATCAGACACAAAAGTGGAAGTAAATTTGATGTGGATGAGAAGATGGAATATTTACAAACCACGAAACATTGCCTAATGGCATAAGTGTTCATTTTTTTTCTCATTTTTCGAATGTTGAACTTGAAATAGATCCCACACTCATTTCCCAAACCATTATTGATCTCCTCATGAAACTAATTGTAATAGTTATAACAAGATCAAAGGTTGAGTAAGAGTGATTTTTGACCCTCCCAAGACGCAGCACCTTCTTATTTTCATTTGTATTTATTTTATGGATTATTTTCGAACACATTAAAATAAGATTTACATAATTATATTAATTAATTTAAATTGCATTCCCGAAAACTCATTGAATGACAACCCCTCCCTCACAATTAAATTCATGCTTTCTCACAAGCATAAGATATCATGGTGAAAATCAACAAAAGGGTACCAAAACTAAAATCCATTCCCACCACAACTAAATTTCAAAAAAAAATATGCAATGAAAATTCATGTTAATTTTGGGTGGGAAAAGTTATTTTACATGTAATGTGGATATCAATGAAATGATTTCCATAGGTTATTAAGGGCTTTCAAAATGATTATTAATGTAATGGAAATGGGAGGCTATTTGGCTATTGTGATTATCATTTGTTTTAGAAAACTCCTTGGTCTTATTAAAGCACACTAAAGTAAGAAATTCAGTTATATGGTTTAAAAAATCAAGACAAACTAATGGTTTTGAAAAACACAAATTTTTAAATTATGGTTATAGGTGGCATTGTCATGAAAGTAAATTTGTTCCTCGGGGATAGGGAAAGTCATTTTCCAAAAAAAATGAGCAATCAAAATTTCTTGGATTTGATACAATATAGTTTATACAAAATTTTGAAGAAACCACAAAATTTGTAAGATATAACCAGGTGTTCGAACTCCCCAAAATGGATGGAAAAATAATCAAAACTAGATGGGGAGTAAATATGAAACATTTTATTTTTTTTAAATTTATTTATTTATTTATTAGTTTTTTTGGGTTTTTAAAATACACACCCACAAAAAAGAGAAAGAGAAAAAGAAAGAGTTTGATGAAGATAGTGGTAAAAAATAAAAGAGATATGAAGAAGAATAAAGAGTGAGAGATAGAGGTAGATATAGAGAGAGTTAAAGGGGAAGAGTTTCACCTAGTTTGGATCTAGCGGGTCACCATCTCCATCGGATGGTGGGTCTGTGGGAGATATGGATTCGATGGAAGTTAATGTCGTTCAATGATTTTCTGTCCACTCATGGTGATGCTTTTACTGATTTCCATTAATATTGAATGTCTATTTTAAAGAGGGGTCTTGTACTTGCACTTCACTATATGGGTAAACATTAATCATAACAAAAGGACCTTCGTAATGGGAATTATGCTTACCAGGGGAAGACATAATCGAGTGTTGAAAAGAAATACCTTGTCCCCTTCATGAAATACCTTTTGAAGGATGTGTTTGTCATGGAGTGCCTTGTATCTTTCTTTGTATATATTATAATTCTCATTAGAATCAAATATAGGCTCCTCCAGTTCAGCAAATTGCACAATCTTGCATCCCCATGTTTTTCACAATCAAAGTTATCGGTTTTCAGAGCCGAAAAATACATATGTTGGATTTCAATCGGTAAATGACATGATTTTCCAAATACTAGAATAAATGGATAAATCCCAATGGGTGTTTTATTGGAATTTTGATAAGCCCAAAGTGCTTCACCAAGTCTTTCAGGTCAGTCTTTTCTGGTGGGTTTTACAATTCTCTCAAGTCCTATATTCACTTCTTTATTTTAATATTATTCCTTAACATTTGTCTAGGGGTGACATGTCGTTGATGTTTTATATATAACCCAATTCATATTCAAAAGAGATTTCATGGTTTTATAACAAAAATTGGTTCCTAAGTCAAATATAAAAGAACATTGTATACCAAATTGGTGGAGGATTTTTTTCTTTATCAACTCACTAATAGTATGGTAATCATCATTTCTAGTGGGTCTAGACTCGATCCCCACGATACATAATCAACCGCATAATTAATGAATGTGAATCCATAGTAATGGAGGAATGGTTCCATGTAATAAATTCCCAAAACATCGAAGATCTTATAGAAAATTAAAGGCTTTGGGGAATTTCATTTATCTTTGAAATTGTGACAAATTTTTGGAAAGTGGGATATGATTGACCAAAATCATGTGAGTCCATGATGTGTGATGGCTTGAAGAATCAAGAGTCTATGACCTTTCTAGAGGTCCTTTGTGGTCCAATGTGGCCACCACTAGGAATTAAGTGACAAAATTATATGATAAAATAATGGTCATCTTCATCAACACATCTTTTTATTACCATGTCTGCCATGTTTTCCCATGTTTATTATCATCCCAAAAATAGTATTTTGAATCACTTTTCAACTTCATTTTTTTTATTTTGAAAACATTTCAGGGAAAACACCAGGAAACAAAAAATTTACAATTGGGGAATAGCATGGTATTTTTTGAGTGAGATATTAAAGGTGCTTAGTAGGAAATTTTGGATCAATTATTTTAAAATGAGAAGAATTATAAATTCTACTCATGTGTTCAGCCAAAGGTTTCTCTTTTCCTAGTGCATATTTTTTTAAGGTAAAACTCTTAGAGAATTTGGATCCATCTTATTAGCCTTAGTTTGGAATCACGTTTTTTAGTAAGAACTTTATAGAATAATGTTCTATGAAGATGTTGATTTTGGGACCTAAGAGATAGGGCCAAAATTTATGTAAGGAAAAAACAATAAAAAAAGTTCCTTTTCAGTCAGAGTGTAGGGAGATTGAGTTTTATCCAATGATTTTTAGGAATAATAGTTGTAATGAGTATATTTTTTCTTCATGGACCAAGAACATCCCCAACTGCTCTATCAGAAGAATCACATATCAATTCAAAGGGTAAGGACCACTCTAGGTGTTTGATTATCGGGGTAGATGTAAGAGAAATTTTTTGTTCAATGAAGGCCCACATTCAAACCCCAAAAAAATTGAAATTGAAATCATTCTGGAGGACCCTAGTGAGTGGGAGGGAAATACAACTGAATTTATATATGAATCACTCATATAAACTAGCATGACTGAGGAATGAATTGATGTCTCAAACAGAAGTGGGTTCAGGAAGTGATTGGATTACTTAAATATTGGCAGGATGAACTTCAAAACCATATTTTGACATTATGTTCCCTAGAAAAATTCCATTTTCCTCCATGAAGTGACGTTTTTGAAAACATGACACAAGGTTACACATGAAACACTCTTTGAGGACTAGAGAGAGTGAATTCAAGAAAAATTCAAATGACCCACCATTAATGGTGAAGTAATTAGGGATGAATTCAATGTAGTGTTTATTGAATTCATAAAAGATACTCATCATACACCTCTGGAATGTTGTGGTAGCATTACAAAGACCAAAAGTCATTCTCTTATATGAATATGTTCCAAAGGGGAATATGAAAGTAGTATTTTATTGGTCCTGAGGTGGGATTGGGATTTGGATTTAGCTAGTGAATCCATCAAGAAAACAATAGTGAAGCCCTCTGACTAATCATTCTTGTATTTGATCACGGAATGTAAGAGGGTAGTTATCATTTGTTGTATCAACATTAAATTTCTAATAATTGATGCACACATTCCATTTATTCTTCACTTGAGTTGGGTCTACCTCCCCATGTTCATTTTGGACAATATTTATCCCACCCATCTTAGGTACATCAGGAATTGGACTAACCCATTCACTATCATAAATTGGGTAGATAATACCATCTCGATGAATCTAGGTGATCTGTCCCCTAACTACCTCAAGGATGAGTGTATTGATACTTCATTGTGGTTTTCTAATTTGTTTGAATGAATCCTCAAGATTAATGTGATGCGTGCAAAGGGTAGGGTTGATTCCTGGTATGTCATCTAGGGTCCAACATAAGGCTTTTTTTTCCTCTAACACCTGGAAAAGTTTGGAATCCTTGGTTTTAGTAATTGAAGAAGAGATAATGATAGGATAAAAGTGATATTGGAAAATGAATTCATAATTTCAGTGTTTAAGAAGAGGTTTAAGATCAGTCTCATCATTCATTGTGGGTTAAATATCTCAAGAATGGAGGAAGGGACATTAGTTGGTTTTGATTCATTTTCCTTGATATTGTCTAATGTGTACCATGAGAGATCAGAGTTGATGTGGGACTCAAGAGAGTATTCAATATCCTCCTGATTTATAGTGTCTGTGAATGAATGGTACACATGCATGTCACAATTTATGACTTGGTTAATCATGGTGCATATTTCACAAAATCCCCCCTCATTATAACAAGATAATCATAATGTAATGGGGTTCAATTTATTCTCAAAAGTTTCCTCAGAATAATGTATTAAGAATGCAGAGTGTTCCTAATATGGGTATCACATGGCCTAGAAAATGTTCAACAAGACCAGTTGGTCACAAAATTCCATGAACATGATTCTTGGAAAGATATCAATCTTGGTTCTCGAAATCATTAGGAATGGACTTCTAATAATTAGGGGAGACCTATAAGAGTTTTTCTGAAATTCCACGTCAAGAACATAGAAATAAATTGGGAAGATGGGTTCACTAACCAGAACAAGGACATACTCGATTATACCCTCAGGACTAGTAGTGATTCAATTGGAAAATTGAATGAAAACACCTGTTGGATGTAAGGGACCTAGAATAAGGTTGGTGAAGACATTTTTTGGCATGATATTAATTGAGGATCCTAGGTCTATGAGTTCATCAGCAGGTTTGTAACTTCTAATTTTTCATGGAACCGTAGTGGTCCCTAGATCATTTCACTTTATGGGAATATATTACTAGGTAGAAATAATTTTGAAGGTCTTAACTCCCCTCTTGTGGATGAAGAATTCCTTATGAAACTTGGCATTCATATGGATTTTTTATGGAATATATGTTGGTAATGTTGACTTCAACATGTCTATACATTTCAAAAAGTTTAGGATCAGGTTCAATGGACTCTTTTGCATATAAATGGCTTGAGGAAAAGAAATTTGGTTCTTATGTGGAATGGAAGGAGGTTAGGGACTTGATTCAGATTATTTTTCATGTTTACTTTTCATTTTATTTTAAAGGTAAAAATTTAAAGGGGGGTTGGAGGACTTATCTAGAGTAATAACAACTTCCTTCCCCGATCAAAGTGAAATTTCACTTACATTACCATTGGAGTAGTGTAATGATTGATATGGAAGTTGGGAAGAATCGTATTGTTGTGTCTAGATTATGTGGGAAGCAGTTTGACCAATTTCAGATTAAATGTTTTTAATTTTTGAATGGTTCAAGGAGGAAAGATCATCCACTGCTCATTTCCATAGTTTCCTGGAAGAAGATTCTTGTCCCAAATTGGGATTACCTTGATTTTGGTTCTTGGGAAAGAGATTGTGTTAGTTTGGGGATTGAGAGGGCTCACTAGGATATTATAATCCTGGAGGAGCAGGAAGAATATTTCACTTTTGACGATGAGGATGAAATAGATAAGGTTGTTGGAAGTAACTAAAATCTAGACCATATTGAAACTTGTTTGGGTTATGAGGGGGGAATTGAGGGGGATGAGAGATGGGAATACCATACCACAATCCTTGTTTATAGGAAGAAGAGAATGGCTCAGACTGAGTTTGGATGATGTTTCTAAAAAACTGACTGGATAGTTGAGGGTTTGTGTTCTATTGAGAATTGTCTGCATTCACCTACATGGGTCTAGAAGAATAACAGGGTTCATCTTGAAGTTGTGGACTGGTGATTATTAGATGAGCTAGTGATTTGCTGATTCCACAGTTTTTTGACAGGTACAAGAAACATTGAGTGTGGAGAAGATGAGGTTGGGGCTTTGGAAGCCAAAAATAGTTGTCACACAAGACTTGTATGTTTAGTCATACACTATGTCATCTTTTTTGTCTCTATGGGTTGGTTTTGTTAGAATTGTTTGACTTGAGTATGTGCTCGAGTATGGAACTATTCTTTGTTTTCTTCTATGTTACTTATGAGATCTCTTGCAACTGTATGAGTTTTATCCACAAGAGCCCTGCCACTTGTGGCATCAATGAGAGTTCCTCCATTGCCAATAAGCAAACATAGAAGTATTGGATCCAGATTTGGTTAGGGATTTGGGGGTGTGGTCAGGATATAACATGATTTTTGAACCTCGTCAAGTACTCATGTAGTGATTCATTTGGGAATTTTCTAAATACCACTTATTTCCTTTCATACAGAAGCATTTCGAGAAGCAGAAAAGATTTTCTCTACAAAGAGTAACTTCATGTAATTACATGTGGTTATGGAACTAGGAGGAAGGTAACATAGCCATTAATTATCTATGTCATCTTGCGAGAAAGTGAATTATCATTGTTTGATTTGTACCTCAAAAACACTTTGAGGATTCATGGTAGAGAAACCCACTTGAAACTCTTTAAGATGAAGATGAGGATCATCACCGGCTAGCTCGTGGAAATAAGGGACAAGATGAATAAAAACCTATTTGAGTTAGAAGTCAAAATTTATAATTGGTTATTGAATATGAAGATTTTTGTAATTCATATCGAGGGAAGAATGTTCATTAAGGTTTTGTTTCCTAAGATTATCCATATCTATTTCAATTGGTTGGACAAGGACTATTTCATGGTTTATTGATTTTCTCTTATATTCCTCCTATGTTGGAGAAGTGTTCAGTAAATTTCAGGGTCAAAAAAATACAAATTATTTTTTGGGAGGCTACGGTGTATTCAATGATATTTCTGAAGAAATAGGAACATGGGTTTTTCATTGGGTTTTTTGTATTTTTTATAAACTTTGTATTTTTGGTTTTCTTATAAAAAATGACTACTTAATGCACCATCCTCAAAAACATCACCATTATAGAGTGTATCTTATTGTATCATATCAACCAAACATGGTTCCAGTGCTCTACAAACGTGTATATAAGCACTCGAGTTGAATCACCAGTGAGGATACTTTTTAATAGTTGAATTTTTTAGTTCATTGTATTCCAATTGGGGGGTTTGTTTGCAGATCTTATGAAATGATTGATTGATCAAGATTGATTTAACAAATTGAAAATGATTGGGGTGAGTTCATCATTAGTTATTTAATCTTGTGGTATCCTTGATCATGGCTTTATATTGCATTAAATTAACACCAATGACACTTGTTGACGTTGATTGGAATTCCCAAGTGTTAAGGCATTAATTCAAGCATAAACATAACTTGTGGTTCTAATAATAATTGCATGTTGTTTATGGTGGCATATTTATGGTTCCAATAATCCATGGAAACCACTCATTATACAAAACAAGTCATTAATCCATGACATGTTAAGTCCAACATACGCAATATTAATTCAAAGAATATTCATCGAGCAAAAGATCTAAATCACTTAACATAACTAAATTAAAAACCACCCCAATAAAAGATTTACTTAGCCATTTGGGTAGTTAATAATATTGTTATAATTTTATGATCATGAATAAATATGTGAAGAAAATTAAGGAGATAAGAAAAGAGTTGTTCTTTGAACACACACACAAAAACAATGAAGGGAATTAAATACCAAATTTAGATTGATTGATAAATCCTAATAAGTTAATGGAATTCAACTGTATTTAAACTATTATAAGACCACTAATATTATTTAACATAAGGAGGATTACAATAATATATGAAAATTAAAAAACATGCATTAAAATATAATTACAAAAACAAACACTTACATGATTACAAACGAAGATCAACACAAAAATAAATGGAAAAAAAGAGAAGGAATGTTCTCTCAAGGGAAAACATGAGTATGGAAGGTCCTCCCAAGCCTTTGTAAAGGCTTTAGTCTTTCCAATATATGGTCCTCTCTTCTAATATTCCAACATATGCAAGGAGAAGTGTGGTTTGTTTAAATCTCCCAAGGGGGTGGACTGTTTGCATTCCAAATCTACCCCTCCACTTACATCACAAAATTTTCAATACAGATAAACAAATATAGAGAGATCATCATATTCAATGTTGATGATAATAATTTTGACTGACTACTCTGAAACGATGGACTAATTTGGGCTTATGGATCCAATTTTATTGCAGTTTGATTTATCAAAGATAAAATGTGCATTTATATATTTTATTTTTCAATGGCCGAGATGTGAATTGATTTTTGAATTGAAAGATGCCTTCAAATATGAATGTTTTCTTCCATAACATCAAACAAATATATATCCTCTTTCACACTGAAAATTATCAGATTGATTTTATGATAGATAATAAGAAATATCAATAATATTGTTGGGATTGTAAATTTCTAGCTATATTGATTGGCTGGACATTAAAGCATCATTGGGCCCATTTTTCACGAAGTTGAACCTTAAATTTTTTACCCCTAATTATTTTGTATAATCATGAATATATGGTGGTGTTTCTTAAAATTCTGGCTTCATGATTTATACTAGTAACACAATCATCATGGGTGGTCTAGTTTCATCACAGTTTGTTCTTGTCTTTTTGTGTGTACCATATTTCCCACCAAATAGAAAATTTGGACCAAGGTTCCTTCAAATTAAATGTTATTATTTGAGTAAAGAACCCAAAAAACAAGAATCTGGAAATTTTAATGAGTATAGTGAGAGTTATTAGTAAAACATTAAACCTACTTAAATCTGGATGAATTCAAATGGTGCACTAAAATTATATTTAATATTAAAGTATTAATATTTCACACAAATTATGCACATTTGATATAATATATGATGAGGGAGTACATAATAAGGTATTAAAATATTATCAAAATAAATGTGTTATATGTTATGTTTCTTCCCAATAGTCTTAGTTAAATTCCTTTTTTTAAATAGGAATCATTACATAAACAATGGATGTCCTTTCATTTAGATGTTCATTTATCTCATAATAGTAAATATAGATTATTGGTTGGTCAAAAATATAAAATAAAACATAACATCCATGGAAACTGATGTAATATTTATGTAAATAAATATATTTTATTCCTAAAATAAAATCAAATTAGACTATTTATATAATGAATGCATTTATAGGAAACTCATTCTTACAAACATCAATCAACAAAAATTAATAGAATTTGGATTTGTTCATCTAACAATTATGGATTTCTAATTCTATCTCAACATATCATTTATAGGTTGTATTGTGACACCCTATAAAAAGACTTTTGATAAAAAAGAGTGGTTGGATATTAAATCTAATAAGGCATTAGATATTCTATATTGAATAGTTTTTTCACCTTTCACAATTTCCGTATTTTACCCCTTATCATAAATTCTGTTTGTTTGAGATTTACCTTTTTATATTGTCTAAAAGGGTTGTTGAAATCAATCATCATAATTTACTATCTAATTAAGGAATTTTTTATCATAATTCCCTTACTTATTTCATTTAATAATATATTGTGTGGGTGAGGAACTATTTAGTTCTTTCAATATATACACATAAATAACTAACTTATTCTCATGAATTTATCATTTTATTTCTCAATTGAATTATCTAAAATATAAATATTTTACCATTACGCTGGGTGAAACATCCCCATGTCACCATAAATACTATGTGAATAAATATAACCTCATTTTATACAATATATTTTTATTAGAAATTCCTTAAAATTTTAAATTTTATTTTCTTATAAAATACTATGAGATTTATGGTTTAATATAATCTCAATATCCACATTGAGAGTAAAATGAAAAATTCCTCCATAACTAATAATGCCCTTTATTGTTAACGCCATTTATAGACTTCGTTATAAGACACCAAATAAGTAATCAATATTACATTTAGGTTCTATTATAATATAATAATCATACCTCATAAGAATTTTGAAAATTTCCTTGAATGTGTCAACATATTAATAATCCATTTTCTCATACTATGAAATTGTTTCTCCTTATTTATATCAAAAATATGTGGAATATACGTGTTGAAAATAATCTTTTAAATTCATATCATTACATATAATTAATTTCATCTTATTATAGCATGTAATGGATAATATTAAGTCACTCATATAAATATTGATACAAATAGTAAACTTTCCAAATAACAATTTCATGATTTGATCATAGGAAAATATAAAATATATTATTAGCAGTACTAATACATTGACTTAAAACTAGTAGACCAAATTACCAACTAAATGAAAGAGTAAATTGAATTAAGAAGGAATAAAAAAATATTGTTCCCACCAATTCTCATTTAGATGATTAGATTTATTCATAACATTATAATTTTAGGTGAGCATAACAACACAATTTTTTAATTATAAATCACATAAAATTTGGGTTCTTAGGAAGAAAATAATTTCATTGCCCCTAATATTCTACATTAAAATGATTCCATTGGGTTCTACACATTTAATAAAACAAATAATAATAATATGGATAATAATAATCAAAGTGAGAATCTATATAATTAGGAATATTCATGTATATGATTTCTATATCGTCACAGCTTCTCCAATGAAACCTTTGGTTTAACCTAATTATTTTTTGATCATTACAAAAACAATAGTATTTTATCCTATATATGAACATATCCCAAAGATTCCAATTAATGCTTCATCACTTGGTTTCCAAATATTATAACACCTTATCTGATACCAAATGTTGTTACCCATAATTTTCATGGATAGATATTACATATAAATATATTTATATTATTTACATAGCATTTTGATTGAAACTGTAATCATTTCAGTATAGTATATATCAGAACATAGAAACATAAATAGATACTTCATAAAATTTATTTATAATCACAAAATTATTCCTTCACAACCAAAAATCATACCTGAAATATAATATATAATAACTTACTTCACAATAAGGGGAAAAAAACATAATAAAAGTGTGATATTAGATAGAAATATTTCTAGGCTCAGCGGAAGCGTGTGATGTGACATGCACAAAAATGATTTTTTGTAATGATTAGTGATTAATCCTTCATTTACAAAATGATACGTGTCATGATATACATAATTGAATAATGGAATACAAGAAATAAATATAATTTCAAAAAAATATAAAGTATCATCACATATTATTTATAATCAATTCAATTAATTAAAGAGTTACCTTGTTGGAGTTATTTCATCATTGAGGGATCTAAAAAAAATTGTGTTGTATTGTCATTATATTGTTTGAGTAAAGATCATATTCCCTCTAGTGGTTATCCACACATGTGATATAAGTCAATGAACATCACCATTGGAATCTTCGGGTGATATCATGGTGGATAATATATCATGCATTGTTCTCCTACTATTGACTAGAGAACCACTTCCAAATAATTATCCATGATATATCGTTACATGTGTATGGGAGGTGGAGGAAGTGTGATCTATGGTCTTGGTATCATTCTTGGAGAAGTGTTCACCTAGGTCTTTATTGGTTTATCCATATTCATTGTGCGTGACAAAAGAAAAGAATTGTCTCTGTTAGAAATAAAATAACATGGATTATACACTACATGGGTAAAAATAAAATAATTATTCAAGTTCCTTTTATTATTTATTTTATTCATGTATAAACCCATGACAAATAATAATAATATTATTATTATTTATCTCCATGCATATAACATGATTAGGAAATTAAATATTATTTAATAAAATAAATTCAAAATTGATTATTTCTCACCAGACCAAAAAAAACAACTCTCCATTCCTTCATAATAATTATTTGGCCTTGAATAAAGTCTTTATATTTATCAAAAAAATATATCTCTACAATATTGACCAATAAAAAAATTATATTCACTAATTAAAAAATAAATATTTATTAAACATTATGCACACATTATATTTTATTGAATAACTGTGGATAGAATATATTATATCTGTTAAACATGAATAATTAATAATCCATGTGTATGAATTATGTTCATTCAAATATCCAAATAATAATTTTTATTATTATCATTTAACTAATATTCTGGATACATTTTGTGTGTGACCCTCTTGGCCACTTTCTATGTGGCATGAGGTCAAGCAGCCTAATATCCAAAGTTAGTGTCTAGAAATACGGAATGGAATCCATTGAGAGTGAATTTATTTCTACAATTACATAAGTACTCATATGGATTCTTATTATGTAATATTTTCCTTTTATCATGATATCTCTAATCAAGTAAGTCTAATGATGCTTCTGTAGACCCTTGTGATCGATGAGTCATTCCTTGTATTTTATGAAAAAATATCATTCATATTCAACACCATGACCATTGAATAATTTACAATATATAATTTCTATGAAAGGGTATAAGATATCAAATCCAATAAAATAAAAAAAGGGAAAATTCAGTTCTCACATTTTACATTAATACTATATTACTCTGGACACACCCAATGTATCTAACTTCACCGCAAACATTTTTCATTAGAGTTTTCATCAAAACATTAAGGTGCATGAATCATAATACTCATTGAAAATAATATTAATTTTTAAGGATGAATACAGGAGTCTATAGATAGGAACATTTAATGATACAAATAAATGTGGAATTCTTACTAGCAAGGTTTATTCTCATAATATAATACATTGGATATTTCTAAGGGTGTACACCATTAGAAGCTCACACAAAGTCACGTTACACTCCACCCATTATAGCCTATATCAATTGCATCTATAAAATGATGTCATCCAACTAGAAAATAGATATTTAAGAATAATTTCATTCCATTTCTATGTTCTCATCATAGTATGGAATTACTATGATAGTTTATCATAAAAGCTACTCATAAGACATTATCACATTATATGGGACATAGAGGAACAATATTAATCTGATAAATATTATATTAAAATTAAAAAATATGAATATGTGTCATCAAAAAGTTCAAAATATTTTGTTTCATGGAACCAAAACTAACAGGATCAAAAATGCAAGAGAGGTGACTTCTAACAAACTTACGTCCTCCAGAACTAACATGATACTCATTATTATACTAAGATATCACTTAGTTCATTGGGGTTTTGACCATATATTCCATGGGTAATCACATTACAGAATCTTCACCCATCTAATAGAAACCCCTATATGGTGATACTTTTAGAATATAATCAATAAATGTTTGTGTGACCTTATCTCTTTTACAAGGGCCACCACTACTCAAGAAACATTTATGCACAACACATATCCGGAAACACAGTAATAGTAATGTAGTGGAAGAATAGCCCTTGAAAATTAATGTTACATCACATTAATGACACATCATTCCACAACCTCTAGATACATGGTGATTATTTCTACATGTTATAAATAAAAAGACTTTTTTGTAAAAAAAATCACCAATAAAAAAACAATTTTACTCATTCAAACTCATCGGTAGAGTTCATCATATCAATAAAACTATCATCTGTGCAATTTTGTTCCTACAACCACATCACCGCATGTCAAAATAGGAATCATTTTTTCATATTTAATAAGACATCCCTTATTTAATTCCACCTTCTAATTTAATGTTTTACAATAAAAACTATATGATCATGGGGAATCTATTTATTATCCATATAATTTTTGTTACCGAATTTTTTATATTAGTGTTCTATAGAAATTAAAATACATAAATTACAATAACAATATAGTGTAGAGTCAAGGAACCCCCATGACCATGATTTTTCATTTTCTAGTTAGACCATACAATTCACAATAATAATATTAGTAATATCAATGTATCACCATGTTTCACATTTATCTACCCCATATAAATTGATTCTTAAACCAATCTGATTGACTTTATTAATCTAGAATAAAAAATTTATCATAGGTTTAACATCTATAAAACCATTCCACATTATTCACAATTATGAAAGACAATGGAAATACTAAATTCAAGAAAAGACAATAGGAACATCCTCATTAAACCAAAAACATGGGAGCACATATAGAAGGTAAATATTTCTGGAAACATAAAACAATTTCTGTAACCTGGCCCCATGAATCCTATGAAAATTAGGATTAGAGGTATATGGTATGAATATAAAGGAAGAGAAAGAAATATTGGAATGACCCTAGCATAAAAGGAAT
This sequence comes from Viscum album, assembly GCA_963277665.1. Classification (NCBI taxonomy): domain Eukaryota; kingdom Viridiplantae; phylum Streptophyta; class Magnoliopsida; order Santalales; family Viscaceae; genus Viscum; species Viscum album. Next base: position 493,257,964 of record OY728122.1, read on the forward strand.
AGAACAAAAACAAAATGGATTTGAAACATTTTTCAAATTCCATTAATGGTGTACCAAACCAAGAACACACATTCTAACCATTTAAGAGTCTCCAAACTCTTGTGTAACTAATGATATATTTTATGGCCATTTAATAACTTTTAAATCCCCCTAAATAATTTATTAAACATATTTTATGTAAAATAATGACATCAAAATGTAAAAAATGAGAAACTAGAATCACTGCACATGAAAAAATGCTAGCAAGACACTACTAGAAGAGGTGCCACTAGCGAGGCACACAAAACCATGTACTGCCTATGTGTGACTTATAGGATGATACACTGCTAGTGACATACCTCTAGGGTGTGACACCATGATTGATCCGCTTACAAATGAGTTTCTTCCATAGATCCACTACTAGGACGAGTTACCATAAGTGTGAGACAACAACAGGGTGGTACACTACCTTTGGGCCACTGCCAAACTAGATAATGTTTGCAAACCACCCCTATGGTGATACACCTCAAGCACGACTCATCATTGTGATGAGGAATCATTGGTATGAGCCACAACTTGGATAAGGCACCATTGGGATCATATTCCTTTTGAAAACAGGGAAAATGTGAATTTTAAAAAAAAATTGAAAAATACCCATTGTAGAAACAATTAACACATCATAGATTAACCCAATTTCCCCTAGACACCTCAAAAAACAGATTTCCCATAATGTAATTGGATGTAAAGGTCTAGGACATTACAAGTGTAAATGTTTTAATTATATTGTTTTAAATATATAAAAATATCATAATAAAATTAATAACTGGGATATGTTTATTATAAAAATAAATAATGATAAACATGAAAAGTTTGGGTTGTTGGTAATGGTTTTCATCTCAGACATCCTTATTTACGATACATGTTATTTTATGCACCTAATTTCTTTTAGAATCATAATAAAATGAAAATCTATTATATAAAATAATTTTTCATTCTAATTCATGGTATTTGAAACTCATATAAATTATCTCTTTCAATTTCATGTTGTTTTTATTTACATGATTCTTAAACCACAACATATATCATCAAAAATAATGTTAAATTTGGAATATTTTGATATTTGTAAATAATTTATTCTATGTAGTGTATATACTAACTCATTTAATTATAATATAATTATTACTTCATAATTGTTGGTATTTTATGTTTCAATTTTGTTTATTTCTTCAATGGTTATTTTACCTGAATGTTATTAAGTGTGTAATTGCCATTAATTATTTTATATTTATTTAAAATTTATATCTATGGACATAAAATTTTTAATAGATAGTAAATTCAATGATTATATCTCAATTCAATTGAATGATGATTATATGTTATTTCTCAACTCACATTTACACCTATGACCCATACATCCAATTCAACAATTATTTATTTATTTTTTATAATTTAATATTAATGTTATATAATTTATATATTTATATTATTTTTATTTTATGTATCATTATAATCAGAATATTTCATGAGGATTATGATTTAAATGTTACAAATGTGTGTGTTTTTATTTCTCAATATCATTAGTTTTCGAGATTGATTATGGTTATGTCTCCCTAGGATTATTTTTTTAATAATTCTATCTTATACCAAATATATATTTTTTAGAATTATTCATTGAGGATATATGCATGAACTTGAATCATTATTCACTATTATGTTATTAAAATTATTGAGGAAATATTTTTTATAAATGTGACATTATCTCTCTATTCAATAAAGAATAATTTTATTCCGTATTATTGTTTTAGGAAAACAATTGAAAATTATTTTTATATTTTATAAAATTATTTTTAAATACTTTTATAATAGTGAATGATTTTTTATAATATGTTTTTAATGGATTTTTTCATATTCTTAATGGGGAAATTTTTAAACATTTTACAACAATTTGATTACAATTTATTTTTTTCTTTTACAGTATGTACTAAAGAACATGATATCAAAAACACTAAATTATTTGTTGCATTCATTACAATATTACTGAGTTATTTTGGAATAAAACTATTTTTATACTTTTTTATTGAAATTTTTATATTTTAAAATGTGATTTCAATTTGAAAAGGGTATTTTTCTCTGAAAATATTCCATATAATATTTTGAAGCCATTTTTTACATATGATGACAACATTTGATCATATATATAACATATAAATCATGTATATTGAAATATTACATATATAGATATCTTTTTATGGAATTAATATATGGGGTATAACATTCCTTATATATATAACTCATATTTTTTCATTATGAAATATCTTTTGATTATGATATAAGGCAAGATTGTGTCTCCCATTTCCTTTTCATGGATAAATATTATATTTATTACATAGTATTGGTTTCCGTTTTATGGAACCTATAATCATGAAAATATTTTTATGGGTACACCAAGATAACACTCCAATTCTTCGGGTAAATAATTATCCTCAAGATTAATCATTATGGGATTAAAGAAGAAATATTGTTATTTAAGGGACTTTTCCAACCATGTGATATTTTCTAGGAAGTTAACCATAGTTCATTATTTTGTATTGTTATATGTTGATTCCACATTTTATATAATTACATTATCATATGACTCTATTTTATATAATATATCCCCCCATTTGATAACTATAGAGAATTATTTTCTTTGATATCATATTAAACCATTAACTCACATGTTATTATTCCTTACTATATTTATTAAAATATTGTCTTACATAGATAATCAATTTTATATATTTATTACCTTAGATATCTGATGAATTTATAGTATCTTGAAATGATTTATGAGATAATAATTAGAAAAAAAATAATTATTGTTTTACTCTCACTTTCCAGTATTGTGATCCCAGTGATTCCAAGACACTAGGAAACATGATCTGCTAGTTGTAATTAATGGTTTTTTATATGAAAATTCATTTAATAATTTTTGTAAAATTATTCGGTCACTATATATGTTATTATACAAAGGTCTAGTTTTTTAGGGGGATTAGTTCTAGAATAATTTATAGGGAACTCTATACAAATGTTTAGAGATAAAATTATGTACAAAAAATCATGAAACATATGTTTATGTTAATAGTGAGTAGTGTAAAGGATTTTAAAGATAAACATGGATAAAAAAGAGTGTTTGTGTCACTGGCACAATTATACCAAGTTATAATGACACTAAAATGGGTTTGTTAGAATTTGACTTGAACGTCACCTTGTTTATGATTGAAAGTCATTCTACACTCCTAGTTTGCCTCACTTGGGGATTTTTGGGAAATGTACAGTCTATTTACATACCATTATGAAGGAACTGAAAACATTTATTGTTTTAAAAACATAATAGTAGTCATTATGATTGACAATATATATTAAAACCAAGATAATAATAATTCAAGATATAGTTATCATTTATATGTTATTCCTTATAGGTTTATACGTATCCCATTTGGATATTAATTCATTTTCATATTGTTTATTATATTAATTATAGTAATTAAGGGATATCATAATCCATTATTATCATATATAGATATTACATCTGACTAGATGAATATTCATTATATAAAAGAACAAAACCAACCATGAACTATATGTGTTTAATGTCATGGTATAATTGAATCATAAATAGCTCATTTATAAAACATTTAATTCAGCTATATATTTTTCCCGAATAACTAGAAAACGATTTGGAATTTCGTACATAATACCATTCAATAAAACATAGGTAAAATGAAAATAAAATATTTTGACCTCAGATTCTTAGAAAGGGTAAACATGGGAGATATCAATCATATAATTTGAATAAGGGAATACGAACATGAGATTTTTTTAATATTCTACCATATATATCAATGACTAGAATCTAGAGTAATGGAATAAATCATAGTGTTAAATTGGTATGAATCATAAGAAGACATTATCCATGAGATAATAACATTTTCTATAGCGATGGATTATGTCATACACATATGTATTGTAAATAATTCCATTAGTAGTCAAGGATAATTTCGAAAAAATACAAGGGATCTCTATGGCTGGTTATCCCTATTTGGTGGGACACACCAGAATCTCATGTTGATGTAATTTATTCATAGTGGTCTGGGATCATTACAAAAGCAATCATAGTTGGCAATATTCACTCCCAAGGCCATTATAGGGAATAAAGTCCTTCACTGAACCAATTGGACTCTATATTCTACTCTTATCTCACTAAACTATGTTCTCTCCACATTTCACTCATTTATTAGTGAAATATGGTCCCTCATCATTCTAATCCAACCATTTGGAATCGAATACACGAAATATTCTAGTTTTGTATTACTGAACAGGGTTCAAATTCCATTCTTGTATTCTCTTACTGAATCCAGTTCACTCAATGTTACAGTCATGTCTTACTTATCTGAGTTCACATATAGTTCTTGTCTAATCATTATTAATTGAGTTTATTTCACATTTTAGTCTTATCGATCACATTAGATTTAAATAATTACCCAATTAATTGGAGGTAAATATAGGTACCACACATATAATAATGAAACATGTACATATTTTTTCCAAAAATTTATAAATTGTATCCGAACCTATTAAAGTAATTTTTTCCCTAAACCATTAAGAATAACCTATTTGATGGAAAAGAAATAAAATTATAAAATATTAATCCATTATAATCCTAAACCAACAGTAAAAATATTATGGATAGTAATAATGAAAAATATATACAATGAAGCATAAGTAAAAAAAATGTTTTCGTAGATGAAAAATAATTTTCAAAGATCATGGGAAAGAACTGATATAAAAAAATAACAAATCAATCTTTAAATATTTTTTTTAAATAGACATGAAATTACAAATGAAATCATTATCTTTTAAAGTTGAATTGTAAAAATATAAATGAAATGTCAATTTGTTAAGGCATCTTCAATCCAAGAAATGAAAATCATTTTTTATTTGTTAAAAACATTCATATCTTGTTTTTTTGGAAAATGAAAAAAATAATATCATTTATAAAACAACAAAACCAATCCTTTCAACCCATTTTTCAAAAATTCATAAATTAGAAAAAATAAATTTTAAAAGTCAAAATATTATATTAAAAACAGTTTTAGATTTTTTTTTTAAAACACGGATTTTTAACCAAATGTGTTTTCATGGGAAACAATATAAACATGATTTTTAAATTAATGTTCATTATATTTATCATAACCTTGATGTTATCATTATTGAAATTAATCCACTATGTGTATCAACTATAATGAAAAATAAAAATAGTGTAACTTTAAAATAAGTTAATTAAAATTAATTTTAAACATAATATTAAAATTGAAAAATCAATTAACTATAAGTTAATATAAATAAATTGAAATTGAGTTTCAAGATATCTTATCACACTACAATCAGTCAAATAATCTTCCCCCTAAATGTAATAAATATGTAATGAAACATTGAATAACATTATGATAAATTGATTTGTGAAATTATATGTCAAGGGGGGGTTTTATACAAAACACAAAAGAAATAAGTGTTAAATATGGATTCTTCATCAATGAACTAAAAGTGTTAATAGAAACCCTTACCTTATACATCCCATTAGTTTTTAATGCATTAATATCCTCCTGAATATCAACTCTTTAAAGATCCCTTTAAGGGTCATGGAATTTTTCATTGGGTAAGGCTAAGATGAGAATGTGTAAGGGGGTAATGGGGATGATATTACTTGGTAGAGATTCCAAAATAATTGATTATTATGAAAAGAAATAGAGTGGTGAAGAGTGGTATTTATACTTGAGGAGGGGTTTATGTGATTAAATATTGATAATTTTATATTTCATTCCAACCAATTTTGTTTGGAAGAAATTAAAATTAATTTTATAGATATATAATGTTTTAATGGGTGGTTAGGGTATGGAAACACATATAAAACCTATTTATCAAATTAATTTTTAGGTACAATAAGCTTTTTAATTTTAACATTATCCAGAACATTATTTTACTCGTACTATGTTATATCTACGTTTTACCACGGTTAATTTTTATGCCTAATAATGAAAATCAACATATATCCTAATATAGACCAATTGATTTAAAATAGGGACCCAATACTAAATAATATTAACACATAAGTTGAAATATTTCATTTAAAAATAAACCATCAAACACCAAAAAAAATTGTTTTTAAAATGTGTTTTTATTGATAAAAAAAATTATAGTAACATAAGGTATAATTATTAATGAAAAGAAATTAATTATACTATATATAACTAAAAATATACTTAATATAATATGAGATCAATTTAAAATCATAAATTTAATTTTAAATAAATTAAAATAAGGGAATTATAATAAATTCATTTTTTACTATTCCCTTTGAAAATATTTTTTTCCTAAAATAATAAAAAATAATCCCAAAATAATTTTTATTTGATTAATAAAAAATTAATTGGAATTTTATAAAATTATTTTTCTCTATCTCAATATATTTAATTTAATTTAATTACCCACAAAAAGAAATAAAAATACATTTTTGATGAAAGCATTTTTTTTAAGAACAAAATGATATTATGAAAAATTATATGAAAAATTAAAAAAAAAATTAATTAATACATTTTCAATGAGTTTGAAAATTATATATTTCATAAATTAGTTATTACTATTTATTTCCTCTAATTTTATAGAAATATTTATAAATTTCAAGATAAAATATAAATATTTTATAGTTCATTTGAGCATGTATTTCTCTGAAAAGTAATATATCAACGAGAATAATTTTATTTAAAAGGTGACATACCATTAAATATAGGGTTGTTAAATTCTAACGCACTTCAAAATAATTTATCCCACAATATGTTTCTCCTAGATTCTAAAATATGAAGAAACCTCTATAGTAGCACTTCATCAGGTTCCCAAGGAGAATCATAAATAAAGGGGTTCCCCCCCAAAACATTGACTAGATGAGTTGTATTGTTTCATTTAACATTATATATTAAATATTTAATAGAAAGTAGTTTTTTCTCAAAATAAATAGTTTTCTCTTGTGGTATAACCAATGATTTTAGTAAATTTGAAAGATTATGTGGGTACTTCATGAGGAAAGATAAATAGAGAACATTATTGACTTGATATACGTTCATAAAAAGAGAAAATTGATAATAAACTGTCTCTATATGATTATGAATTTTACTAAAAAAATCTAAACAATTTCAAATTGTACTTCAAAAAAATGGTAGATATTTTAAAATAACTTTTTAGAGAAGCACATCACAAAATTTGTTAATAATATATCCTCCTAAAATGAAGGAATGTAAAAGGATAAGGCCACTACAAAACAAGGATTATGGTTATGTGATAATTGATGAAATGTTAAAATATGGACGTAGAAGAGAGTTATAACTATCTAGTTTTGATGTAGAATGATTGAAAACACGGTCAAGATAAGGGTAATGAATAAAAACCCATATAACAAATTATTCTACAAATGGTCATTGATATCATCATAAATGATGATAATTAGAAAACATTTTATTATATAATCCATTAAGAAAATAGACTAACATGATTTTCTTTCATAAGCACAGTCACATTCTTTATTTTAAGTTGATCAATATTTCTATTTTTATTAATTTATGAAATCATAATGAAATTGAAATTCTTGAAAAACTACTATATAATAAGTTCGATAATGGGATAATAAGTCATTCCATTTGACTCCAGTTATCATAATAATAATATAGTTAACATAGGTTATCCAATAAACATAAATTATCATATTATTATCTAATAAATTAATTTGTAAAACCTTATATAATATTCAATGTAATAATATTTACAAATGATTCCCCTTTTTATGCTTCTGAAATATTATAATCCAGATCATTGAAATAGTTTCCAAAAATATTCAAAATGAACATGTCAGTAAACCCCTAATTATTGTCATGTATTTATTAATTATCAAACACCAAATAGGTGAACATAGTTATAATGTATTCAATTGAAACATTGTAATTACCTAAATAACCATAAAACCTTAGTGAAAACATTAATCCTTTTGAAGAATAATTATTTACGCATACTAGAAGTTTGAATCATCTATGCATTAAATCCATAGTCCACCTTGTCATAATGTTAAAATTAGTTAAATTTTCAGAGACATTATTCCATTAATTTTAACATAATGAAAATACTATTTATCAAATTATTATACAAATATTATAAAAATATTATGGGTTATCATTCCCTTAATGTTGTGTTCTCTTAGAATATCTCCTTAAAACCTCAATCACTTTTCATGAATAGTAGTATAATTTGAAATATACAATCAAATATTTAATGAAAATATAAATTTTAACAATCCATAAATATTTAATTATTCCTTAATCCTATAAAAGAACCTCTTAGAAAATATTCATGAATTCCAATATATAAACTCTCAAATATTCAACTTCCCTCTTAAACAAGTTATCAGGGTTTATCATTTTTTCATTACCATTTCTTCTATCCTATATGTCATTAGTTTCCTCTTTATAAAAATTTAACCATAACTCATAAAAACATTCTATTTCCCTTTAATATCTTTCCCCCTAGCCTATTGATTTACATAATTCCAATACATTCCACATTTCAAATTTCTATCGGTCGATAGTGCCTTAACTGTAAAATTATTCTTGTACGTTTCACTAAATAAACTAACCAATTTACCTTTTAAGTTACATTAATTAGTTAAGTATTTTACACACCCAAATAATATTCTAGTTACTTTAAATCATTATCATTGATTTCTCTAACCATAGGATTTACATGAGAAAAATTGAACATTAATTTTCTATGGTTATAATTAAAATCCATATTTATATAGTTAGATTAGTCCTGAAACACACCAAAGTTGATTTTAATGATCATATATGGAGATTTTTGTTTAGACATGATAACAAATATTGTCCTCACACTCCTATTTAACTTGGTTTCACCTAAGTAATATTATTCTATGGTACATCACATTAACCATTAGCATGACTCCTCTAGGTTCTAATCATTTTATAAAACCTATAAATCATAGTTTGGTTAATAATAATCATATAATGAAACCATTTGAAAAAGAAATATTATTTATAAAATATCAATATATTAAACCATATGTTTAATCCTATATTTTTCATGATCATAAATATATTTCAAGGATTGTAACTTATCCATAGATTTATCCAAAAGGACCTTACGTATGTTTTTCTCGTTATATTTTCTTAAAGTCAACTAAACATTTATGCAATACCAACTCTAACATCCCATTATTTTCATACATAGATTTGACATCTATGTAGATAAATATTCATAAAATAACATAACTGAACCACACCAAAACAATATGGGTTTAGTATTATTGAAAAATAAGAATAATAAAAATTAAGACCATAAAAATTATACATTATCTCTCTTATTCCAGAATAACTATAATAAATTTTGAGATTTCATAATAAATAAATTTATTCACATCAAGTTAAAAAACATAAGAAAATTGTGATCTATGATGCTATGTAAGGGTAAACTACTTAGATATGAATCATAACATAAGAATAAACTGACAATAATATGGTTATATCATTCGTAAATTATAAATTTCATATTAATAGTCAAAATTTTGAGTAATGGAATAAATAATATATTATTATATGATATGAATTGAAAAGTTCCATGAGAGAATAAGATTGTAAAATGACATGGAATGTGCCATACACATAATAATAGAAAATATTTTAAATAGAATTTAAGGCTTCTTACTAAAAATATATAAGAGATATCTATGGTGAACTACACATCCTATGTCGAACACACCACCATTAACTATGGAAGATAATTATTCATAGTGGAATTAGTTAAATCCCCAATAAATCATATTTGTCAAGGTTCTCACAAAATACCATTATTATAGACAAAGTCACATACTAAATGGAGTTCTCTCCCCACAAACAAAAATGCTTTCGTGAACCATTTTCCCTACACGGTCTGCATGCTGTGCTCCGTGATCCGTTTAACACTACAATGACGATATTCCATTCTGTGTAATCCAATTTTTTGAGCTATGTTACATGGTCTGAATATTTTTCAATCATATGAAAAATTTCTTCATTTTCCAAAAACAAACTGTTGATTTTGAGGCCCAAAAATTTAGCAAAAAATTGAAATCGATTCCACAATCAACACTATTGTTAGCCTGAACAGTAAGATCACATTTCATGAAAAATCATTGGCCAACCCAATCCATATTGAAAAGAACAGAAAATAATTATATAAACATAAATTAATATACATTGGACTAATAAGAGATTTATATGAATGCTTCACAAGATCACCCACTCCACATCTTGAGTGTTTTATGGGATCATTTTCATTGTCTTTAGGAACATTGTGTGGTCTAATGAAATGATACGAAAAAAATAAATTTTCCAGTTTCATTTCCATCTACTTATAGATTTTACCCCATCATGGGATCAATTGAAAATGAAAATTCATCAACATGATCTTCTAGTGCTTCGCATGATCCAATCACATGATCTATTTAAAATCATACAGTCACATGATTTTGAATGAACATGTGATATCTACTTCATTTACATATTATTTTTTTCATTATATTTTCTTGATCTCTCATATTGATCACCAATAAATCATGTTGTGTCCTTAAATGGTTCATTTGATCTCATTACAAGATCCTATTATACTCATGCAGATAATTTGATGTGATCACATGGTCTCATTCATCACTCAAGATCTCAATTAGGGAAAGTATTTCTTTTATATAAATACTCATCCTGATCCATTTGAACTATTTTATCCATGATATAAGACATTAATTCTTTGTGTGATCACTTCACACATTCAAGCACTAATAGATTAATTCACCAATTTATTCCCCATAATATTATTTAATAAATTCAGCCACCATGATAGTAGTTCAGAGATTTGTGATATGTGATATGTGTTTAGATATTCACACTCTATTGAATCATCTTAGAAATTCATTCTTCCTAAGATAAGTTCATAAATTAAAACTTTAAGAGATCAGTTTAGACATCTTCTATAAAACCTAATAATGATAAAGGGTTAAAAGTATAATTTATATGAGTCATATCAACAAAGAAATCCTTTAAATTGGGCAGCCTGTATAATTATAAATCCAATGTTAGTCATGATTTAAATAGAGTATTAATCAAGATGTGTGACCTTCTGGGAGTATTTCTTAGGGTGTTTTCGAGTGAGGACAAGACACACAAGAAAGAACTTCTACATTCCTATGAGGAAAATCACTACATTAATGACCACCTCAGACAGGTAAGTTGGCCCTAGGGTGGGAACCATATGTTTTTGGAAAAATTGGTGGCACATTGTAAGGTATGACCTAACTACCATGTTAAGCTAGGGTGTTTGTACAATCTGTTGGGCCCAATTATAGCATTGGTGTTACATTATAAAAACAACCATAAGTGAGGTGGAACTACATGGTATTAGATTTAGGGTCCATAATTTAGATTTTTTTCCTAAAATAGTGGTGAATGTGACTGACCAAAAAGTTAAAGGGTTAAAATACTAAATTATTTGTAACATTTTTACAATGTTCACATTTCTTTCAGAAGCACTCTTTATTAATACTCCATAGTTTTGTGTGATTAGCCTGGAGTGATGAACATTATAGGTGACTTCATGAATTTTTCTCAATATGTGTTAATGTACGGAAAAATAACACTTGAAATAGAATGAATTATATTGTGGAAAAAGTAATTAGTCTGATGACCCATATAGGAAAATGGTCCGGCCCTAGTGAGGGGAACCTGTGTCTATGGGGAAACTAGTTTAACATGGTGGGTCCAAGACCCAATACTCTTGTTCTGGTGGGGTGTCTATCTTATTAGAAGCTCCCTAATGTTACATTCACACTATATGAGATCAGTTCATAAATTCATGATAAGAGTGATCTGTTCAGGCATTCTCACTCGATGAGATCAGTTATAAATTTTATACTTAATATTTATTCCCCCATTGAAAATATTTCATTCTCAATAGTATCACAACTTTAATAATACACACCCCAAAGTTACTACCATGAAAGATTTATTCCAAACTAAATATCCCATTTTATTTCTTGATTACACTTATAATAAAAATGAAAATATTTTCTTACAAGTCATGCACATGGGAAACCATTTTCATTCTGAAAACTAAAATATTGATCAAGGACTTATTTAAAATGTATTTCAATCCCACATGAGTTGCGATCGGAATGGAAAACAATAGTATCATGAAAATATCCCTGATTAATCATTGGATTTTAATATTTTCCACTAGAAACCATATAAATGAAAAAATATAGAATAATAATAGTATTTTTTATGAAACTATATCATGAACATGTTTACATATTTATACTTGAACCCAAAGTCCACTCCTATGTGTGATTATTTATCATTGATACACTATCATGACATTTCTATAATAAAAAATACACCAATTTTTATTCCCCCTCTATCAATTACAGTAGTTTACAATCATAAAATTGAAAACTCTTACATTATCATTGCCCCCTCTATCAATTTTATCCTATCTCAAAAAAGGTATTTCTCCTCCATTTTCAACGAACAAAAATTTCAATCCTTTATGGTCAATAACCTGGTAAATAATAAATAACAGAGTATAGGATAAAACACACCACACCTTAGGTAGAGGGGTTTCTACAAAAAAACCTTTCTTGTGTGTTGAGTTGACTAAACTCCAAGAAATAGTTGATACCATTCAATTGAATCATTCATTAATTCCTTCATTAGGGTATCTTCATCTTGTGAATAAATGGGCACATAATTCAAATTCACATTATCAAAATATAATTTCTTCTTGGTAAAATGGTATTTGGTTTCAATGTCCTTTTTCTATGAAAAAAGCTCTACATTTTTTCTCTAATATTTATAGTAAAGTAATTATCAAAATGGTTACATGTTAGAGAAATCACTTTAATCACTCCATTTATCATATAATTTAATAGTGGATTCCATCATATATGAATTTACACCAATATAACCAATGATATCCATGAATTACATCTAAACAATCTTTAGGGAATAATAAATATTATTTTATCTCATATAATCTAGATAAATTTAATTTAAACTTATCCCTTGGTAATGAACTACCATATAGCCATCAAGACAAAATTGGTGGACATCCGAAGAAAACATGGATATGTAAACTATTTTAAATTTCAACTATAACAAAATTTATCAAATTCATTTGGAATCATGGATTATTTTATCTATTTTCAATATTATAATCATATACTTCAAAATAAATTCATAGTATTGAATTACTTTCAACTAAAATTTTTTCAAATTTGAAATGATTAATTTATTGATTACCTATGCCTACTAAGTCATAATATAGTATAGGTAATAATAATTTAGTACAATAAACAACAATGTTTTCCATTTTTTAACTCATTTCCTTAGATTCATAGAGCATGAAATTCCTTATTTATTAAAGGACACACTTTTCATATGATGCTACACCTCCAAGATTTCTTTTCACCATTACTCAATAAATACCTACATATTTAGATTGATATATATCACTTGAACCAATTATTGAGAAGATTTGTTTATTTTTAATTTCTCTTTATAATGGGGAGATCGTTTTTTGAAAATGATATTCGTTTTCTTTAAAAGAATATTTATATCCTCAGAATTGTTAACTGATACCAAATTATGAGAAATTAATAGATAATCAAAAAATGAATATATACTATGGATTAACCCCAAATTATTCCTCTTATGGTAGAATAAATTATAAAAAATCTGAAGCATGAAACCAATAGTTTAATATTCAATGAAACATGGAACCACTAGATCATTATATTATATCGTGGACAGCTCTTGATATTAAATTCTAGATCCTCATAACATACTATTCCTTTTCCAGAGCATGAATCATCCAAATATAGCATTGAAAAATAGTGTTTTTCCATATCACATGTTGTTGAATCTAATATATCATAATAATTTCAACTGTTCATATTATTCTTATCACACGTATGTTTTTTAATATTATGAACTCTTTCCCTTTTATCCCAAACACACCCCATTGATTGTATCTCTTCATTAGTCTTGCACACAATCAATTGGATATGAAAAAAATTTAACACAGATTGAGAGAGTTGTGTATAGCATTCGAAATAACATAATTATGGCTGATCCGAATAGAAAATTTCACTAATAAAATCTTACAAATCATAGTAAACATTCTTTTCTTGTTGGAACTTCCCAACAAAAATCAAATATTATAGTAATTTTACGTGGAATTCACTACCTACATTCACAAAAAAATTCTGATATGATTGTTCTATAGGCTTGTACTTTTTCAAAATATGGGGTTTATACATACTAGTATAAAATTATTTCATTTATTCTCCATCAAAATTCATTTTTTAGGATTCATTCTCTAAGATATAATTATTCCATTGAGGATATAATCCTTAATCTCCCTCCATTTCATGTCACATTCTCTTTCCTTCACTCCTCTTCTTTTTGGCATGAATCTTGAATTTATCAAGGAATTATTTATCCATATTTTTTTATCATTTATTCAATTCATCTATAGATTTATTGATAGTGGTGATTCATCCACTGAATGTACAAAATTTTTACATAAAATTAGAGCAACTCAAACCTTCATTTATGTTCGTTTACATTCATTACATGAGAGACATTGTGAGTGTAATATATGGGTTTCTCATAACATTTTCACTAATATTCTTATGTTTTATCAAAGACCATAAACCAATTTTATAATTTAAAATCTTGTCTTATATTATATAAATTGTTGTTAAATACCATTGGTGTTAGGGATATAATTTAAGGATTATTTTTCTTCCATTATTTCTCCTATATACAATTAAATAACAAATGACCATGATTATTAAATATTAAATATCCTATATTATAAAATATATCACATAATAGTTTATTGAATGATATATTATTTCATGTATAGTTTTTATATTTATATTTATAGAATGAGTTTCTTAAGCTATACACATGGTATGTCCGAGTCATCTATAATAGTTTCATTTCATGTATAAGTTATTTTAAATGTCTATTATATAAAATATATCAGGAATATATATCTTATTTTCATACATTTAAATATATATATCTATATCTTCATAGAAGAAATTATTTTCCAAATCCCCAAAAAACATGAAATATGTTTACGAATTCCACTAAAACGGTTTATTTTGTCATTAATTCCTGTAAATTTATTTTTCATATTAGTTTTTAGTACCAACATGATTTATTCTATTTTTGTTACTTTTCAAAACAGTCATCATCCTATGCATGGGAGTGGTCTTACCATAACAAATTTAAATTTTTTCCAAAATGAATGATCTTTTTGAAGAGAAAACCATTTCTATTTTTTCCTTTGAAATATATTATTTTATTTTATTTTTATTTTTTCCTTATTAATTATAATAACATAATTAATGAATATTCTCTTCTATTTTGGCTTTTCATTTGGCAGTAGATTTCTCTAAAAAAAAATTGAACTAACACCATATCTTTTCCAAATTGTTGAGTCCTATTTTCCCTAGATTTATGTTGGGAATTATGTTCTATATTTAGCGTCTTAGCACTATTTATTTCATATTCAAATTATTGGTGTGAAATTATACACCATGTCACTTTGATGGATTAATTTTGATTTCAATTTAGTATCCAAATCCTAAAAGAATAAATTATCTTGAACCAGTTCTGGGAGGATTATAGTAAGATCATTATATATGGATTCCAATTTAAAAATTTACTTTCATTTTAGATTAATTCCCTTATCATTAGTATTATTTATATTTAATTTTTCATCATGAGAGTCATTATTATCTCTATGATCAATGGGAACTTCAAAAGGTATTTTCTTTAAACATTTTATCTTATTAATTCAATTTCATGAAATTAGATATAGATATCATAAGACTTATTATTATATTTTTGTCAATTTTTATCAATTTACCATGATATATAGAGAACATATACTTTTGGAATTCATGTCATTTCTTCATTTTTAGTCATTATTGCATAACCTGGAATATCGAATTCTTAACTCATTGTTATAACATCATTTATTGAAAAAACAATTTCACCATTTAATAATACATACCATTATTCAGTAAATTGTTTGTTTCCTTCTAGTGATTCATACTCTTTCTATTGAAACTCCCACACTACAGAATGACAATGTTATTTGTCTTATTAATTGTCGATATACCATTTTCCATTAAACACTAATAGTTAAGAAAATTATAGCATTAATTATAAGAGATGAATAAAATAGTCAATGTAAAAACATATTTCATAAGAAACCAACACATTGATACCAATTTTTAGGCACAGAAGGGGATTGGATACCATGATTAGGGGTGAATCAAGGTTTTTATATTTCTTAAAAATATTTCATACACAACTAGATATAGAAAAATTTATTATAATGGTCAGTTATATATTTTATTACAATTTATATTCATTTATAATTATCTAAATTATTTAATGATGATAAAAATAAATTATATAATGAATGAAATTACATAGAACATAGATATTAAATTTTTTCACCACAATGGATCAGTTCACGGATCATGTATTCATCATTGGGTTGGTGCACCAAAAAAACTAAGCTCGCTATTTTTTGGTTTATCCTAGGCCACTCATACCTTTTATTTATTACCTTATAATGTTTTAGGCTATTCGTTTATATCTCTAAGATCAAATGTATCACAATTACATTATATGCACTCTTCTTTAGAAGGAAAAAAATTATCATGTCTAATATATAATAGTATCATGTAATGATGACAATTTCAATGAATATATTGTATGCTTTTTCAAATATGACATGATCCTTCATGTCCCTGATTTCATTATCACCTCATATATCACATTTCCATGAGAGATCATGGAATAACCTTAATTTATAAATACATTCAACATTTTCCAAGACTTACATCAAGTGCCTTGTTAATAGTACTGTATAAATTCCTTATGCAAGTATTTTTTAATGGTGAATATTGATTTTCTTCTTTTTCTTATTATAAATTAATATATGATAATGATAGTTATCACCATGTATTATAAGTGAATATATCTTTTTTAAATACCCTAGAGTGTTACCATATCCAAATTCCCTGGTATGTAACCCATTTCACATTATTCTTTAATGGTATCCTTGTGTGAGATCCTAGAACAATTCCACTAGTGACATATCAATGGATGAGATCACTCAAGAAGACTCTATTGTTAGACACCTCTATAAGATCCCTCTGTGAATAACTCTACAGGTCATGTGAATCCTAATACTCTAAGGTTAAACACCATTATTATACCTCTATGTGTGACATTGTTCATATGACAAGGGTCACATGACACCACTATTAGAATTTTTGAAAAAAGGGTGTCTAGATCAGATGGACTGCAAAACCTAGTTTGTTAATTTAATTTCCAGACATTAGCATGAAAAATTATTAATGCAACATATATTATTTTATATCTATGGGTCATCCAAAGTGAAATAACCAACTATACATACAACTCTTCTGAAGACACCATCATCAGATCTCTATAGATTGATTATTATTTTTATGTTTATCATGTTATTCTGGGGAAATATTTTATTCAGATCAATTGAAATAGTTACGAGAAGTCAATTGTGTGAACTAATTTGCGTCATACAAAACCTCTTCAATAATATTTTCCTCTAATATGTCGTTTAGGGAAAAAATCACCTCTTAATGACGATCAATGGATATTTATAATGAAAATTGCACCACAATAACTCAACAAATCACAGTTATAAATCCATCCCACCACCTAAGGAATTGTTGTTACGCACTATACTTGATCACATCACATGAACAACAACTTAATTTCATATGTTCTTCATTTTATTATCATCATTTTCATCAGGAAATTCACATGATCATATAAAAATAACCAAATAAAATCATTATCACATCTCAATTTTCTTCCAATGCTTCTCCTAAATTGATTATGAGACCAAATAAAAATCATGTAGTTTTAGTGAAATTTTTAATGGGATTTAGGGGATTCCATCATGATATTCAAGGACAATCATTTAGTTAAATTATTTTAAATGATTGAGATATATCTCTAGAAAATCCAACTTATTTTTCTTCATAATCTATTCATGATATCTTTGTGGGATCCTATATCAATCATATAGTTACTTCATGTGATTCACATGATATCATCCCATGATCCTCGTATATTCACACAGTTTATATTGTGAAATCAGATGATATCATTTACCTCTAATTATAATATGTGGGAAACATCAAAATTTCTCTGTTTAAACAATGTGTGGTACATTGGTACTTACACGCTCTATGATATCAAACATTTTATGATATATGATATCAAAAAATCATGAATTATGAGGTAATTTTAGTTTTTTTAATTCCATGATATTAGTTCATATATTCAGGAACTATTAGAGTATTTTAAATATTGTTTCTCTATGAGAATTGTTTAGACATTTGTGTTTTACAAGATTAGTTTATACAGTCATTCTCCATGAGATCAACTCTTACATTCACAACCCGATACATCTATTTGGATATTCATGCTCAATCTCCAAACCACCTTTGAAAACTAGTCTTAATCATATAACTAATATATTTTGAAAAAACATAAAAAAATTACATCTATAAAGTATTTGGGACAAAATTTCAGATGCTACATGTAGGATATTTTATTATTTAATTAAATTATATCTTAACTCCTTAGTCTATGAGGATGTAGTCTAAAAAACATCACCATTAATGTCTTGGGTGAAGAATATAATATATATTTGTAATGAAATTATATAGAGAGAGATATAAGAGATATCTTATAATTGGTCAAGAAATCTACATTGGTAATGTGATGAAGAAGATTATCATAGAGAACTCTACCAAAAGGTAATTACTAGTTTTAAATGGTATAAATTCAGGATGATTTTTGTTCCAACCAATAAGTTAATAAGGAATGATCTATTTATTTATTTATTTATAAATGGTTACAAAATGTTTTTCATGTTATGTACTAATTATAATGTAACTTATTCTATATATGCAATAAGTATATACCAATACAATCCTAAAGATAGTCCCTAGATTAAAATGGAATAAACATAAGTACTTATGATTGAAGAAAGTAATGTTAATGATCTTTGTAGGAGGGGATGAGCCTTGGGTAATGTATTTCATAGATATTAGTATCCATAATGACATAGATAGTATTAAATCACAATCTTATTTCATTTTTTCAAAACTAGTGAAGGTATCAATTAAAATATTCATAAATAATCTTGCATATCTAACATGAAAAAATATAATACATTAAGAAATTAGATATATTCAATGAATGTTAGGTTTTATTAAGATGTTTCTTTAAAATAACATTGTGGTTCAGCACATTGAGAGAGAAAGATGTTTTACGTTGAAAATAATGGATCCATGTCAATGGGTATTTAATAATATTAATAACAAAGGGCTAGAAAACTATTTTGTATATATTATCTTATCTTTTATATTTTTTGAGGGGTTGTGTTAAGATAAATTTGGTGGATATAAATTAAGAAATTATTTTTCCACTAAAGATATTATTGGAATATAATAATTTTACATTTGTGTATATTATAGTAGTTTATAAATCATACGATATCTACATATTGGTTTAACAAATTATAATGTTATTATATTAATGGAAATATTATGTTATAAATAATCCATTTGTGGTTAAATTTATATTATATTAACCATGCAACTATAATATCATGTAAAAGTATTAATTTTCATTTTCCCTGAAATATGATCTTCAAAAAAGAGTTTGGGTTTTCATGATATTTAAAAATTAGTTTGAATTGATGAACTATGATATAATAATTGGATACATATTTTTTTTGTGAAACACCATGTATATACCATGATTTTAATATATTCTTTGATATTTGTTGGAGAATATACATATTATACATCCTATCTACCTATGGTTCGAGTGATATTATGCTCGAAATACTTTATAATTTTATTAATTTGATTAGAATGTCGGTGTAAAATTGCTAATAAATGGGTGGTTTTGTTTTCAATAATTCACCTCATTCATTGGTGGAAAACTAGGAAATTATTTTTCATCCCATGTGATGAAAAAATACATACAGGCCATTACTATATTAAATTGAAGAAATTAATGGAAATGGATAGTAGATTTATATGATATATGTTCAACTACATGAATGAGGAGCATGGGCAGTTCATATCTTATATATGTATGACATGTGATTTATTCATTAATTAGGATTTTATTTTCTATATAATAAAAATGAATGACACAAGTTATGATATATGGACATTTTTTCATGTATCATAGTCCCATTATGTCATATAAAATCGTATTATATAGGTATATATGTGCTTTATTTGATATAATGTTTGGTGTGAATGTTTGTTTGAGATATGAGTACATTTTATGAATATCACAATTGAAACCTTGGAATCATAATTGACACTGGTTCCATTTTAGGGGCCACTAATTTATTACATATATGAAATGTGATTTAATATTTTTTTCATTTCTACCATGTATCACAAGATCAAATAGTTTGGAATTTGGATAACGATTTTTCAGGATAATAGTTTCTTATATAATGAAAACTGTCTCATAAATTATGATTGAAATAATATGTGATTGGATTTATAAATATTTTTAATGTTTTTCATAATGTACATTTAGATTCTACTTCATTTAGTATATTATTTTTTCCTAAATAATGTAATATTTATATAATTCATGAATAAATATAATAAAATGATATAATATATCCCAAATCAATATCATTTTCATAAGTTTGTGCCAACTTAATTAGGTGTGGAAATGATGTATCCGAAAACTATGTTTCATCTAATCTAATGTAGAATTAGTGAAGATAATATTAACTTAACTCTTTCCTAGATTAAAAAGTTATAAGATAGAGTAATTAATTCATTTATGTTTTCCACATTAATAATATGAGTTCAATGAATATACCTATAGAATAGAAAGTATGTATTCCATGGGTTGGAACCCGATTATTTTTGTATTGAAGTTTTCATATGATGAATGAATATTGTAAAGGGTAGGTATATATTATTATATGATCCACCATTTTGAATTTGTCTATAATATTTCAATAGTTTTTCTCATATCTTCCATCTCAAAACATTGTTAATCTTTAACAATGAAGACATTATCACCCCTATCAGTGTTTTTGAATCATAACATTATGAATTTGTATTCATTAATCAATGTAACTCCATAGAAAAGTAAATATAAGGTTTTTAATATTGTGATCATCATGACGAATACTATGAAGAGTAAAATATAAATTTAGAAATTATATTTCTATGATGTATCACTATAAAACCACTAAAATTTATTCAAATGATGGAAGATACAATATTCATGGGTTTACATCTTCAAAAAAATTAAATCCCAAAACACTCCAAGAAATGCATTTTGATAATTAAGAAGAATATTTTTAATCATTATAGTGGTTATTTATTGAGTTACTGCCACAGAAATTTCTCTAAAAACATCACTATTGAGGGCATAAAACCCCCAATTTAGAAACATAATCCAGGATATGGTTTTCTATCATGTCATTATGAAATAAAAAAACAATATGTCCTAGTTAAGAGAGATTGGTAACCCCCAAATGCCCGATATTTTCATTAGGGTGGGTAGGAAGATCATCATTAACAATGCGTCTATTTTTTTGTAATTAGTGGCAGTTAAATAGAGTCGAATAAAAATTATTTTTGAATAGGTAATCTTGGTAAACCTTAAAAATTATAATGTTTTATTGCATTTTAATTAGTCAATGTGTTCCGTAACATTGTCCACCCATAACACCAAAATCAAAAACAAACTATTATATATATATATATATATGAAATAACTATTTATGTATTATTATAAAAGACATGGTTTTTAAATTATCGATAATGAATATGAGTAAGAAAAATATAGATTATAAAAATATAGAAAAAAAAATATTCATTTAATAAAAAAGAAATTCAAACAGTATAACTAAATTTTCTAGTATGAACAATTATTGGTTTGAAAAGTACTTTTCTATGAAGTAACCTTTTTTGTTACACAAATTTATATTTAATGAAATATATAATTAATGATAAATTAAGTTTGATATAAAAAATTAGTAAACACTGATTCATATAGTAAATGATTATAATTAAAAATAATTTATATCAAAATTTGAAAAAGTTATTTATCAAAAAAATTGATTATCATTATGTTTATTTTTTTTTCAAGAAAATATATTTATATTTTTCTTAAATTAATAAAAATTAACAACATATTTTAATTACTCAAAATAACATTGTCATAATATGGCTTTTTTTCTATTATTTATAAATTTTTGATTTATTGTTGAAAAAATGGATTTAATGAAAGACATAAATTTAATTAATTTCTAAATAAATATAAGTGAACAAGAAGAAAAAAATCCAATTATATTGTAAAATTTATATTTTATGAATAACAATATGAATTTTAAAATAATATCTGAACTTATTTTTCCTGTGTCTTACATTTTTATAACTAATTAGAATTTCATCTCAATAAAAATCTATAATTGATCATTTCATTAAATTATTTATTTAAATGTGTGATTATATTTTGGGGATATGCATGAAAGCTTATATACAGTAATCATTTAGAAATAAATTATTTTATGTCATTGAAATCATTATTATGAAAAATTTTATCTTATATATGAGTTTAAATAATAAAATCATTATAACACCAAATTTTTTTCAATGTGATTATGTATATGTTTATAAAATTTAATTTTCACACCATTATAATTTTTTATAATAAAATGATCTCAAATAGTAAATTATAATTATAGAATTAGGTAAGATTTTTATTCTTATTCACATTCATTAAAATAAAAAATTATGGTTAGAAAATATTTCCCCAAATAAAACAATATAGGGTTAAATGAAAAAGAAGTTAAAAAAGATCTCCCTAAGTTAAAAAATTGACTAAAAAAGGATCAATTTTGGTGATTTTATCCCCACTATACATATACACCCTTTTTTATCATTTTTTGGCCATTTATAATTTAATAGTTAAATAAAATTATTTAAAATGTAAATATTACTTACAAAACAACCCTTACAATATATTATAAAAGGTTAACACCTTCACAATATAACAACTAATACATATTCTTATTTTATCCCTTAGACTCTTCTATTATTCAACTAGTGTTACCCTTTTGAACATTCATAAGCTTCATGACACCATTATTTTCCAAAATTCCTTTATTTATGAGGATCATTAAAATAAATATTCATGTCCCCGACCTAAGTAGTATCAACTAAAATATAATTTTAATCCTAATTATATGATTTATATTTTATTATAGTCAAAATAATTTTTTTATTAATATCCTTTATAGAAAATATTTTTACGTTAAAAATATTGAAATAAATATTTACTCATATACCACATCCATAAGAAATAATAAAACTTTTGTTTGTGTATTGTAAGCACTACCTCTCCACAAATAAATTTATCCCATTTTCCATATCAATAGTACAATGACAAATATATGCATTTTATTTTTGATTAAATTTGGGTTTTCAATGTCATCATGTTTTTGGGATAAAAAATTAGGAAACCTATTAATGGAATGGCTTATAAATGATCATCATTATTTTAGTTATTCAAAAATTCTTACTAAGAGGATAACTATTTTTTATAATTTTGAAATATTTCTATATCCAATAATTTCTATTATAAATCATCTAAAATATGGTATATAACACTAATTAAAAACAAATAAGATCATTATTCTTCAGTTATAATGATATTATAACAAAACCCCCTCAAAATAACTCATTAAATCAGTGCATGTACAAGTTTACGTATGTTTTACCACCCAATTGAACAATACTATGAATTTATAACACGAATTTATATGAGGAAATAATATTTGATAAGATATAATATAAATTTTCATATAATTATCATATATTTTAATTTTGAATATTTTATATTAATATTTAAATAATCAATTATGAAAACACTCTTCAATTGATAAGAATCAGGTAAGCATATATCATATCAACTTCACCATCAATGATAAATAAAAAAATCCAGAATACATATTGGAAACAAAAATATAATTAAAAAAAATCCTTATAAGTTACATTATTGACGAATAATGATGAAATTTAAAATAATAACGGTAACATACGATGTAATTTTGAAACTAGTGCAAATGATTATAACATTAAAACCCTAGTGGGGAAAATATGATGAATTTATATAAGGAATTATTATTAATTCAAATGATAAATGAAAAATAATATTATGTTGTTTTTTATTTTATTTTATATATATATATTTTTTAAATAATTGGTTAAACTGTTTTCATTAAACGGAGAAAATGTGTATGATTTTATCATCTCAACTTCCACTCCAAGAAAATTTATTATTATTATTATTCACCTAATATAATTTTTGATAAGTATGTAATTTCTATTTGATGTATACCATAATGAAATATTTATTAATAGTTTTATTTGATGTTATATTTCCATCCCTTCCTTTCATGGGGGTTTGATTTATGATTTACTCAATCCTAAATGGTTTTGTTGGTCTCAATTTTATTTCATAGGGAAATAATTCATATTATTCACCATGTATTCTTTGAAGGGTGTATTAATATCCAATGGATATATCATGAACATAGTCCTTATATTTCATGGTATTTATATTTCAAAAAAATTCCCCTTATTCATTTTTAGTCCATTTTTTCTTCAGTTGTATGAGTTTTGGACACCATACTTGTTCATTAATTAAGATATGGTCAATAAACTGAAAATAAATCATATAATCTAAAAAAATTATATCCTTTGATTCTTATATTTTTTATCATATATTTTAATTTTATGTTTATAACTTCCTTCTATACTATCCATTTATTTAATATTTCCCTCATCCTTTTATATTTTTGTTTTACACCATCCACATTAATTATATGGATGGATTATGATTATCTATTTATAGTTTTTAATTATGTGTAAACAAATTGTTCTATATGGTTTTAACATAAAAATTTCCATAAATTTAATTGTATTATGATAACCTAGAATGTATAATATTTTATTGAAATGAGTAAAAATATTATTGTACCACATATTTCTTCCAATACATTTGATTAATGGAATGTTTTGTATATATTTTTTATTGTATACCAAATTTATCAATATGGATTATGATAAAAAGGATAATTATTATAATTTTTTATTATTTTATCCTAAAAAGTATTTCCATGTATTGATAGTCTCAATTATAGGTTATATGAAAAAGGATATTATTATTCATGAAAAGGTTCCTTATGTATTTGTATCAACCCTCTTATTAACTCTTATAATGAATTCATTGAACTTAATCAGGTGATGGTTAGGGAATAGAATTATATTGAACATAGATTCATCTTCATGTCTCATGATAGTAAATATTATAATGTATTTTTTAATTAATTAGCAATTTGAAAATATTTATTGATTGTGGTCTCAATGAAAATTAAAATTTCATGCTACAAGGAATTTAAAGTATGTTTTTGTTGTATGAAATTATATATTCTATATTTATTAGATTAATAATATTGATATTGATATTTTCATTTATTCTGATAGATATATCATTCTCCATGACTCAATTTGATAATTGAATCTAATTTTTTATTTATTCATATTGTAACATTAATTCCATATTGAGTCCATGATAACTTCTTCTCCATGCTTTCCATTACTGAGTATTTGACATAAGCTCTTATTATATTTAAATTTCCATAGGTTATTAATAATACTTCTAAAAATGATATTTTTAGATGGAAAACAATTTGGCAATAATTTATGGTAGATTTTGAGGTCTCACTCTAGATTATGTAGTATTGTATATTTTTAGTTAAAAAAATTTCCCCTTCGTAAAATTTAAATGAGACATATAATTCTATGGTGTGACCAATTTATATAAATTTATAAACATAAATATATCATTTATATTTTAGAGAACCAGTTAACTAAAAATGGTTTTATAATTAATTAAGTTTATATCCCTGGTTTTATAGCTTCAATTAACTAAATAATGTTTCTATTTATGGAATCAGATATGGTACTACAGATTTGGTCTATCACACTCAGTATCAAAGGAATGGATTACATTAAATTTTTTATTATGATGTCTAATATAGTTAATTTAAGGGTTTATATATTATTTTGGATCATAATAGATTCCCTTTGTTATATTTATATTATTTATTGTTAAATAAAAAATACAAATATGTTTTCATTATTAGGAAAAAAATCAATACTGAAATTTATAGAAATTATCCTTAGTATTTTATAACATCCAGTGGCTTTGGTAAAGATATGATTTGATTCTTTTCCCTAGAAATAAAACCACTTATGGATACTGGAATATAGATCAAATTATAGTACTGATGCACACCAATGTAATCACACAAAAAATTATTTCTTAAACATTGACTCTATCATTGCTCTAATTCATGATTATTTGGTCGATGATATAACAATTAGATAGACTCTACTTTGTGACATTCTTTGGTAAATACTATTAACTATATTAATCATTATAAATGATTTAATGATGATGGAAAATTAATCATTTAGAAAATAAAATTTGAAAATTAAAATGGATAATCAAGGATTGAATCGGGAGAATATTGTGTTGATCCAATGGTATCATATGTTATATAAATGTTTCAATAGAGAAAATATATTTGGATTGATTTTTTTATATTCATATTTTAGATATTTTTATAACGCTATTCATTTTATTATTTGGATTAAATTGGACAATGGATATGAATCAATGAAATTTATATACAAAGAAACTAGTGTGTCTTATAACATAATAAGGGATCATAATTTATGGTTTTTAGTTATTATTAGTTTAAAGTTATAATTAAGGATGTGTGTTTTAAAGTCATACCTAAGGTAGTGATATTTATAATATAGTAATCATGATAGTCATAGATATTATCATCATTAAATGAAACTTTTGATATATATTCCATTGTATTCTAAATCTTATAAGGGTTACTGAAACATATAAGGATTTTTATTCATTAGTTTTATATTGAAGTAATTGAATCATATACTAAATGGTATTAATAAAAATGAATTTTTCTTTTTGGAAAAGATTTACATATTGTTTTTTTATTGGGAAAAATGAATAGGGATTGTGTGACACTTAATTTTAATATTGAAATGATCATTATATAATAATTGGTGGGTTTATTGTGAAGATGTAAGTTTGATATTAGTTTTAAATCAATAGATTCCTAATTTATCCTTGATATTTTTAGATAAGTTCAACTAATTTTTGTATTATTATATTTTATGACAAGTGTGTGACCTCATAAACTTGTTGTTCATAAAATATCAATGTTAAATATAGGGTTACTTTTAAAGGAATATAAAATCACCTTATGGTTTAGTGTCATAGAAATTAATATAGTTTTTTGGAATGTTATGTTATTAAAAGTATATAATTATTTTATATACATAAATTGGTATATGATTGTGGTAATGAGTATTCTGGATTGAGGAAGGATAAGATTTATTTTGATTGGAAAATATCAATTATTATATGTTTTTGAATATTTTATGAGAGTTCTCGGTAATTTGGGATTACTATTTTAGAGATTCTCATAAAAAACATATTAGAACCCAACTAAACATAACATATGTTGATAAAATTAAAAAATATATTAAAATGAATTATATATATACTAAACTAAATTTGATACAATTTGTGTTCTATGAACATTAATATTATATGATAGTGATATAAATTAAGATATCATTATTATAAATTTTCTTGTGGTTATATATGACAATTCATTTATAATTATTAACCCTCGTGTTAAATTTTCTTATTACATTAAAGATGACTGTTTAAGGATCCATTTTAAAAATGGATTCCCTATAGAATTGGGGAATTTTCATAATGAACCACCCAATGAGATAAGTTCTAATATGATAAATTATGCAGTTACTCCAAATCTGATGTCAATAATTTTGATTAACAATGTGATCATTTTGGAATACACAATCACACCAATGAAGACAAGGATGGAATATCACTAAAATTTTGGTAAACATAATTATTATTGAAATAATATTAAATTTATTATATTCCTAATTTGTTGGAAGAAACTTGGGAGTAAGTTGTAACATATTTTTTTGGACCTAGGTAGAATTCCAAAATAAATTTGAATTTTACTATTTGGTGTATAGTTCGTTCCAAAAAATGAATTAAATTATCAATTATAGAATTGGAAAACATAAATTATGGTTTCTAATAATATTCTATTGATATTTAATAATCTCATTGGTTCCATTTATTTTCAAGAGAATCAAGTTCCAAAAATTCTATTTCAGGACAAACTGGTAGAGGCACACAATTTATCTGAAACCATGCACCCCCTAATAGAAATCATGTGTCATGTCCAGAGGGGAATATTGTGATTTATAGTTTCTTATAGCTATGTGAATGATGTCAATTGAATTTTTTCATTTTTAGGTTTTTAACATTTAATTAAGTCAATATTTTCATGTGGTTTCTCAACACATGTTCTTAAACTATGCTAGACAAAATAAAAACACAGTATCCATGCATCATTGGCACACAATTTTCATAACCATGAGACAAAACATTGCAACATTTAAAATGTGGTTAAATTTTTTGTTTTTTTCATACTAACATATTTAATTTATCCAACTACTACCTCTTCAAATCCTTACACTGGACCAACCCCTCTATTTGAGATCCACCTCACCTTCCATTTGAAGGGAACTATCTCCCTCATCAGATGATAGAATCACTTTTCATCTGTCTCATTTTATGCATACCAGTAAGCCCTTTTTCATGACCCAATCCCACAAATGATGTGGAAATAAATGGAAAGAGATATTGACCCCAATTTCCTACCTCCAATAGAACATGGGTTGGCAACTAGCACTGATGTTATAAAAATATAATAATATGGTAATAATTATAGTGAAAAAATCAAACAGGAATGGAAAATAGGATAATCAATCAGAAAAGGCCCTTTTAGAATATTTAAAGTAAAAATAAAAACAAAACCAAAATGAATGAGTTTATAAATCTAAAACATATAAAATTATTAAAATTAAATTAAAAAATGGAATTTCTATGGCAGTAATTGAACAAAACCTCCACCCTATATAGTAATATCAATATTAGTCCCCATAGTCCTCTTCAAAATCTAAAAATAGTTTATATACATAGGGTGAGCGTAAAATGTATACTCAATAGGGACATAAAAAAAAGCCTCAAGTGAAGATGTTAAAAGATAATGATGATGTGATTTTGAAGAAATAAAATAAAAAATAAGGTCCAAAACAGGTCATATAACTGTATCCAACCTCACCAAGGCTAAATAACCAAATCAGGTATACAATATAAAAAACATAATATAGATATCAAAAAAATTCATGATACCCAGATGCATATTCTTCCATTGATTTACCATTCTCATTACCAAATTTCGATCATCTTATGATCCCATCCGTTCCACAAATATCACTGCACATCCCTCCTACACACCCTTGTGTCACACATTACATTACATCCCACAAAAACAGACATGGGAAGAACATATAACCTTAAAATACATTTCATCACATCCAAAAGATACTTGGGACTACACATCATTTCTCATAATAATGTCACTTGGGATTATGTGTCATATCTCACAAAAAAATATTTGACACATAACACACCGTCTCCCAAAGACACCAGTGAACACACATCAAAATTCATCCCAAGGACAACATGGGCCATTCGTTACTGCTTTCCAAAAAACACCTAAGTCAGTACCTCAACACTAATGGATTATATGGGGATAGGGGTAGCCATATATATATATCTAAATATAATCCTTGATATTGGGGAAAACATCTAGAACTCTTAACCAGTGTGTGTTAGTATAGTTATCCTACTCTGGTGGGGAATATATAAAATAACCTAAAAAATATGATATAAATATTGAATGCAATACCCACCCTAAGGGTTCACATGAACAACACTAGATCACAACACATCTCCACCACATACCACACACCAACCATCTCCACCACCTTCAATGTTATATTAAAAACACTACACAACCACCACATGAATCGCACAATAATATCAAATTTTTTCCAACATGTTCCAAAAACCTTTTCATTAGGATATTCAATTATCATTAAAACACTAATTCAGATCATTTATTTAAATTTAATCCATAATCTCATGTCTAATGACACCCCAATATATTTAATTTATAACTCATTTGTTTTTTTAATTGATTCAGCATCATAATTTATTACACATTTACCTAGGAAACAAACACAAACACAACAAAAAACTATCCCCACATCACCACACATCCACCACAAATATTACAAAACATCTCCTAGACCATTTCACAACACAAAAACCATGTATCTCATTTGTCACATAGCCACACCCACCATGTACCCACACTGTGTAACCACAACTGTTGTTCAATAACCACTAACAAATAACCACAATTCCTCAACCACTACAATAAAACAATAATTCACAACATTGTTTCTTAAAATAGAACTACCAACATAAAATACATTATAAACAACTGTCATATCAATGACTCAAACACCACCAACCTAAGGAATCCAATTACATCACCTCACAATATTATAATGCCACATAATGATTCAAAATAAAAGAAAAGCCACAGCTAATAGAAATAAATCTTGATATCATATTAATTCCATGTATTAATAACATTAATTATTTATATTTTTAGGGTTATTATCAGACAAAACCTATATATTAGGGAAAATAATTTATACAAATATATTTTTTTTAACCCATTGTTTAGGTTGTTACAAAAAATATGTATGGGCCATGACAATTATTAACTATGGCACATGTAATACTTCTAATCATCGATATTTTGAGAATTAGCATGGGGGGTTCATTGAAACCACAAAAAAATATAAAAAAATTAAAAAATGTCCTAAAATCCCATACCCAACAATTTTAGAAATTTCAATTCATTTAATGATTAATAATAAACATATTATATACCAAAAATTTGAAAATTCTTGAAAAACACACGCATATAACATAAAATAGTTAGAAATAGGATCCCCCACCTCATATAATATTTTCAATCTCAATGTACACTAGAGTGTGATGAAGAAACTACCCAATAACCAACAACAGATATGAAAATGGGGTTCAACCAACATCACAACTAGATATCAACAAAACACACCCCAAACACATTACCCAAATCAAACCACACAACAATAGAAAAATATAAAAAATGATGGAAAAGAAACATATGAGAAAGATTAGATAACTCAAAATGGATTGATGAATAAAATACATGGATCAAAGACATGATTCCAAAGATTAATCCCCATCAATGAAATCCCAAGGTGTCTTAATAGATCATCATCAGCCTCTTAGATTGAGTGTGGGGGCATAGTACTTGATGGAAAACATGTGGTGCCTTAGCCTTTAATGATTCACTACACATAGGAATTACACTACATGTAAATCCTTTACATGTAGTGTAAAGGATGAAGCCATATCTCACTAAAAAACATGTCACCTCTTTATTATTTAACTTCTAATATATAAAAGCAATAAACCAGCCCTATGTAATCCTTGAAACACTAATACAGGTCATGTAAATATTAAATGGTGTGTATTCCCTCTCTTTTTGACATTATAATAAACAACACTTCCAAATATACTCTATACCTCTTCTATGAAATTATTACACTGTTTCGTAATGAATCGGATAGAATGGACCGACACGCCCGATTGTTGATCTCACGGAGGGATGAGCTCTGCTCAATCGCTAAGGTCGGCTATATCGATCATCATTTCGAAATTCCCAATAGTTCCATATCCAACGATACATAGACCTACTTTCCAAAGGAATGTGTTCACTAGGTGGTTTGGCCAACGATGCTTTAGAACTCACATTGGGCGAGGGGATGGGAAGTCGGGCTCATCGCACCCTTTTGGGGGGAAATTATTCCATGTTTACGGACTCCCTTATAGATTTAAGACGTTTTCATATGTTCGTGAATCTTTGGATTATACCCAAGAATAGTATCCACAGATTACTCCTGGTTGGAAATGGTCAGCTGAACGTCGGGATTGAGAATCAATTAGGCCTGAGGTTTACCATCCCTCATTTGGATTAATGAATCCGAGGAGTTTGGAATCATTGAGATGGCACTACATTGAAGCCATATAACTGGGCACCCTGGAGTATATTTTCATCCAGGGGGATGGATAAAGACTTGATCGTTTGGATTGAACCTGTGATATGGGCTTCCTATGTATCCTTATGAGAGTAATCATAATCCACGTAGTTCAGAAATTTCGTTTAACATCCTTTGGGATGAAGGATCAAGGCTTACACTTTGAGGTGGCCCAATGAGATAGAGGATGGGGATTACACTCTGAGGTAGACCATAGAGTTAGTGAATTGTTGTAAATGGGTCGGAACGACCAGGTTGTGGGCTTGAACTTCATGCAGGGTTCCTACGTACCATGCCATTCCATGGATCGAAGTCCTCATAGTTCGCAGAAGGTGGTGTTATAGAACCAACGTGAAGATGGACAGAGAGTTCAATGGGTAATAGGCTTGAACCTCGTGGAGGCTTCCTGCGTTCCATGCCTTGATATGGATCAAATTCCTCGTAGTTTGCAGGAGGTGGTGACGGAGATCCAACAGGGAATTTAGACTGGGGGTTCGATGGGTAATGGTCTTGAACCTCATGGAGGCTTTATACGCACCATGCCTTGACATGGATCAAAGTCCTCATAGTTTTTAGGAGGTTATTTTAGGGTCAATGCTTTCTCTAAGCCCATGTGAGTCGTGCTCGGTTTGAGAAAGAAGAGGCATCAGAGACATAACTATCACGTCATGAAAGGTGCATCTGTGGGAAGTGGAGTGGGGATTATGCATGGGGTGGACCAAGGAAATGGATATTGGGACTTAATCTCGGATGGAGGCCCGATGGTGACAAAGGCCAGAGCGAGAGGGAAATGACATCCCTGTGTCTATCTCCCCTCTTGGTTCTCAGCACCGGGGAAGTACGGAGGTGCATGGGTGATACATTCTACAAAAAAGGCTAGGGGATTACATCAAAAAGGCTGCTTGTTCCCTCCCAGAGGAGGGGATAAGTGCTCACCACTAGATTTGAAGGGAAATGGAAGCGGGGTCCCCCAATATAGCGAGTGGGGAGGCAAAAATATGACTCTGGGTTCAGACCCTGCATTACCGTGGGAATGTGAACCTTGGAACGCTTCGGGAATCCACTCAAGGGCTGGAGAAACCCCTTTTCCCTAACATACAATGGGTATGTGAACTTAATGAGACATTATTATGCGCCTAAAGGTTGCATCATATGGGTTGGTGGCTTCAGTGGAGGACTTGGCTCGGGGCCGATGAATAGGCCAATGAGGGGGTTGCAATGGATCAAACTAGATTGATATGATTTTTTGTGACTCGGGGAATGGGAACACTGAAGGATTTGGTGGGACACATGGTTGTATGAGGAGTGGAGCCCTTCACATAGGGTGTTGCTACGCGGTTGGAGAGGCTGTTTGCGTACCAGGGTGGTACGCATACTAATAGGCACCCCGCATACTAGGGCGGTAGGCGGCTTCGGGTTTAGCCCGTATACTAGGTTGGTCCGCGGGGGAGTCCCTGCGAGCAGCGGCGGCCAAGGGTGACATCGGTTTGGGATTCCTTGGTGAGGGCTTCACCCGCGTAGGAGGGTTCTACGTGGTGAGTTGGATCGAAAGAGGGTTATAGACTCCCTGGTCTGCAGGAAGTACATCAGCGGAGTGGGCATGGCTCGGGGTCTTCTTTTTATTTTTATTTGAAGATCGTGGTTCACCGATTTGTTATGCATTTTTGTCCCTTATTAATTCGTTTCAAGCTTCATACCTGTTCTGGTTCATGAAATGGAACTTCGTTGTTTGTGAAATCCTAAGCTCCTTCTATTGAAATCCTTCCACCCAAATCTGATCGATCGTTCCCTTTTCCTCTGCCCCTCGATCTGCTTTTATAGAGGGGGTAAATAAGTGTATTTGTGGTCCTGCGGCTCCTTTTGCGGAGTCCTATGACCAGATACTAGGTTTATGGATTACTTGGTCAATCCGCTTCATGGGGGCATTGAATGCACCTTCCCCACAAACCTAAATAGGTCAAGGAATGCTTCGCGGCCGCTCAGGGATCCGCCTCTGTCCCGTGAATGATGGTGTACGTGGTCTGGGCCGGTTGACGTGGTTCGAAGCTAGGGCAGTTTGTGAAGGTGGAACAGCCTGGTGCCCGTCCTGCGTCGTTCCTGAAGAGGGTTCCCACTTGTGTTCTGCGAATGATAGCAGTCCATGGAGGAGGCAGATTGCTGAACTGGCTGCGTAGCATCACTATTGGACCGATACATGGACCGGTCTATACATGGCTGATTTCTTGGGTGTTCACCCCATTTTTGACCAATTCTTTGAGGAAAATGGGGTTGAATCCACTCTTGAATTTAGGGTCATTCTCATTCCCTATTGCAGAATTTTTTAGGACCCTACAAATTCCCCCCTTCGGAATGGGGTCCGATCAGAACGAGGAGGAGACTATTCTGATGTAGAGTGGTGCCGAAATATAGATAGTTCACAGTATAATAGTGGACTCGGTAGGGGACCACACCTATAAATAAGGATGCCCCTACCCTTTTTCTTTTACCAGATTCCTCGCGAACATGGAGATCTAGCTTTTCATCTCTGCGTGCATGCTCCATCACAAAATTCCTCGTCTGTGAACCAGCTTCCAATTCCACGAAAAATTTCTCATTTTCACCTGCTTTCACCCACATACCAATCTACTAGCCATGAACTAAAACTTTTAGTTATTTAATTAATTAAAATGTGAGTTATAATGGGCCGCGTAGGAACTCACTATGCGGTTTTGATGATCCGCAAACTGAAAATCTTTCAGACTTTGAAAATTTATTATCTCTTCTGAACATAAACCTTTAAATTCGGGATTGAGATTCCGTGGAGTAGCCTGGTTTGTGGTTTTCTGGCTGATGATCTGCGGGCCAGAGTACCGCAGACTTCTTCCATGTAGGGTTGTTTGCGGGATGAGGCCGTTGCGAACAAACTTTCTGAGGCCTTCTCACAAACCTCATCATGAATGCTCCTTGACAGAGTCCTTTTACATATACATGGTATTTTTTCCATAATTTATTATTCTGTACTAACCATTTTCCTGGTTATTTTGGAATGCATGGGAGAAAATAAGGTACCTCCTCGTCCTGCTATTAGGCCTGCTGCTGAGCCTCTCCATATTGGTTACTAATGCTTATGGGATGTGGCCAGCTCTATTTAGGATGGATTCCTCAACACTCCACAGTACCCCCTCCTCGCAACATTGATGTCCGAGTCAGAGTGGGAGTACCCCTTTTCCAACAGCGTTCCTGCTTACGGGTTCAGTTTATTATATGATACACCGATTCTAGTTCCATATCGTGACAAAAATCCCGCTATGTGGATATTTATGAGTACTATCCCTCAAGTTGTGATATCCACCAGGGGGTGGCTTTCTCCAAGGGATACAGATACCCGATCTATGCTGAATCACCTTAACGTGTCCCCGACGGGAGAACAACATCAACAGAATGGGGAAAGTCACTGTTACCAATGCATTGCCTTGTATGCCATGGTAAACAGCCAATGTGGATGATCGGTGGACAGGGATCTCCAGCCCAGAGAGGAATTTAAGTCATTAGGTTGGGTGTGGCCCTTCTGGGTTTTCCAGATCTATCTGGATTTTGAGGTGTAATTGTGATATGTGGGCTTATATGAAGCTTTGTAGGTGTCTCAGACCTATACACATCAGCCCCACACCCTTGCCAAGTAGTTTATGATCCGTTGGAGTCCGGATTACAACACATTCCATGTGGTACCCAAGGAGGTGGGTATCATTCTTTGGGATGTCTTCCAGATCTCAGGGGTCCCCATTGTTGGAGGCATGTATGATGAATTCCTGCCTCCCCCTTCTGTGTGTGACAACGAAGAGGGGACTCCTCCCCTGGTGAAGAAGCTTATTGATCAGGCCTGGGAGCATTTGAAAGATACATCTCTGAAATATATTTTCCTATATCATGAATGGATCAAGGATTTTTCCAGAGAGAGAAAGTCCATGGATCTCCTGCGTAGGCCCACGACCAGTCCTACAATAGAGTCCTGAAGATAGAGTGGAAGCTATTGGTTGATCCTGGAGAGGGACAGTTCAACAGCTGGGGCTAGGATCTGGTGTCGGACATTGAACAAATTCACTGCATGGAGGTATTTCTCGCCATGTTCTTAAGTGGGTAGCTATTGCCCGTACGTGATTCTGGTGGTGTGTGTTTCTCTACTTTTGTGATGGCAGCACAGCTGGCCACCGACAATGTCATCAACTTGACCGTCCTAGTACTGGCTAGAATTTATCGGTTACTTGGCAATATTACCAGGGGAGTAGGCCAAACTGGGTAGCCGACCCTTTTCATATTCTCTGGGGATTCTTGGGAGCACATATTAATAACTTGTATACTTTCATTGACCCTTCTCAGATTCTGGGTGACGTATTCTGGCCGTATTAGCAACTGACCAGCGGGGTTATGCCCGAGGAGTGTGTGGCCCAAGAGAAGGATGAAAAAAATGGTCCATAAAATGCGTCTGTTGTCGAGCCTGATCTCGAGTTTTGATCATATCAATTTCTGACCATATCCATCCTCGACTGATGTAATTACGAACACCATATCAAAGGAATTTAGCAAGAGGGTCTACCTCTCTTACTTCTGAGAGGGTATTATGGTGGCTCGTATTTGTGGGGAGCTGATTTGCGAGGGGTTTGTGCCTTGCGATTCGGGCGTCAATTTGGTTGCATCTAGGCGATGTGTCCTACTGCACTAAATGGCACCCGCGCGAACCACAATATGATTGTGTCCATACAGTTGAGGTTAATGTTTACTCGGGAGGATACTGGCTACGAGGTTATGACCCCTGCACTTGTAGATTCCATGCCTTTTTTATCCAAAATCTATGACAACTCCTGGGTGAAATCATACATAAATGGTCAGTTAGGGTTATGGGTGCCCACTATCTCGAGTCCAAATCCATCGAAGAGCATGAAGAAACGAAAGGGGGATAATTCTCCAACCAGGCTGGGAAATTTTCTTCGCAACCCTGATGGTCCATTGCTTTTGGGGTAGATTTTAATGGGAATAGGTGTATCCTCACATACCCTTGATGTTGCTCGGAGAGAGTTAGCCATTCAGCTGATGCTTCCATCCTGACGGCCTGAGACCAATGGGATGAATTCAGAGGCCAGTCATCCTTTCATAGCTAGTACCCCCTTTCTTTGTGGCAGCATCTCTAGGTGTTAGAAATGGCATTTGACAGACTTGGATATATATCTACTCATGTTGATATTCATTACGATGTGGACCTGGAGAAGGCCAATCGGTATCTCTGGGACCTCGAGGCCTATATTCATGCACGACAGGGTTATGCAGTGTTGACTCATTGAGTCCAAGCCATGCTGCGATTGGTGACTGATGAAGAGGAGGAGGATAGTGATCACTCTTCAGGGGGCTATGATTTCGGTGGTTCCCCTACTGCGACTGAGGCAAGGGAATTTCCCCTCATGCTCGTGAGGTCTCACCCATAGGTAGCTCCAGAGAGTTCTACGGCGGCGGCGATATCTGGAGAACAAACACGGTTAATGGCACCTCCGCTAGCCCCTGCCGCTGCTCGACCCTCTCAGGTTGATCCCCCCTTCTAGTTGTTCCTGTTACTACCTCATTTCCAGATGTTTGCAGGATTTGGGATGACCTTAGAGTCAATGGCTCGGATGAAGATGTTTGGGAGTTACTCCAAGCGAGTCATATCGAGCTTATGGGTATTGGTACTATTTTTGTTCTGCCCCACCTACTATTGGAAGAGGATGTTGATGAAATAGTTTCCTCATTAAAGGAGATAGACACATACATGCACTCACTATGAAACCAGCTTTAAGTGTCGAATCGGGTTTCAATTATGATAAGACATCCTGAATCATCCGATCTCGAAGTAGAGGTTTCCCGGTTCATCCGTTCAAGCTTTCTTCCTCCATTACTGTGAAGGTTCTAAAGTTTCATCCCTTTATGAAGGGTGCCGATGAATCCCAAGGGGAAATTACATCTCCGGAGTATACTCCCCGTGGTACTACAACATGAAAACACGCGCCTTCGACTACGAGGGTCATCGAGGAGGGGTGTCCTGGTGCGGCTGAGCACATGGAAGTGACCATCATGGATCCTACTATGGTCTTTCCTCCTCCAGCTCCTCCCAACGTTTCGAGTAGATAATTTTCCCCAAGGTAGATCCAGGGACGTCGGCAGGCATCCCAATTATCGGAATTGCTCGGATAGGGGATGTCCGGTAATCATGATTCCCATTTCCTTGATTGCCAACTCATATGTTCTAATTCATCCAATTATTAACTATTTTGGCGCTATTGAGAATGGCCAATCAGAGACTTGGTCGTGGATTCCCAAGCGGTCGTACCTTTTACCCCTTTATTATTTGAGGGACTGCCTGTGGCCATACCTGAGCGTGATGAGATGGTTGGCCCTGCTGAAGGGGCTAGTGATATGGACGCTTTCCTTATATCTTCATCAATCAGATATATGTCAGAGGAGGAACTGATATAAGCCGAGACTCATGTTGATCATACAACCTCTACAATTGCGGGGGGGGGGGGATGGGGCATCTGTGATTACCAAGGAGTCCCCAAGTCTGACGGGGTGAGCTGCCTTAGACTCGATGGATCCCATGGAAATGGAGGAAGATCCGGTCATCAAGCCAGTTGTTGGAAACCCAGAGTGGGATATCCTCCTGTTTACCATAGGAGTAATTTCTCCAAGATTTATCTCTGTAAAAAACCACTTGGGGATGGCATTGGGAGTTGTTGGACTTTGGTGTGACCTTAGGTCCTGGACACCAATTGGGGTTCCCAGGAATCCCTTGCCTCTTGAGAATGTAGCGTCTTCCTTGAGCAGCGGCAGTGGTGGCGTAGTGCTAGAGGGCATTGATGCCTTGATGATCGGGGGTAATCTTCTCAATATTTTTCCATTGAATCCTTTAATTTACCTTTTTTATTAGGGATAATTATATGTCTTATTGAATTTTGGCTTTTTTGACCATGAACTTCAGCGCTGGTGATTGTGCTGTTGGATCCAATGATGCCCGTGACCAGAACCGTTGGGGGGCAAGGCTACCATGGCGTCAGAGCTTGCGGGTTAGGCCGCATCTTGTACTTCCTTGTTGAAGTTCATCCCAGATTATCTATCGTCATCCAGGAGTGACTCTGATCCCGATCAATGAGTCCTTTCTAGTCTTTGACCCACTCACCAAGGAGAGTGGGAGAAAATTTCGAAGATGGTTTCTCAGAATCCCCTGGCCGAGATGCCAACTAAATTGCTGATGTTGTGCAATCTATTAGTGCTATTGGTATTCGGTGGATTTGACTACCATGGTATTTATGATATAGTTAAGTAGGTGTTTTCTTGACCATGAGAGGCTTGGTGGTTTTGAATCATGCCTTTATGCTGCTCAATCTGAAGCCTACCTTTCCGCGACCTAACAGCTTTGCCTAACTGAAGCTAATGATCATGCTGGGGTTGTCACGAGACTTCATGGAGAAGTCATTAAGCAGCTTTATCGATTGGAGGTGCTGAGGATTGACATACAACTGTTGCAGCAATAGGACACTAATTTCACATCCATAATTGAAGAAGGGGAGCAGAAGATTGAGGAAGAGACAATGACCGCCTCAAAGGCAGCACAGGAGGCGGAAGCACTACATGCTGGTGCAGAAGCTGAGATAGCCTTACTGTAGGATCTCTATCAAACAATCAAGGATTTTCATCAGCACCTGATACAACTTTTTGAATCCACTGAAAATCTCATGTAATAACATTTTATGCCAGAGGAGGATCTAGATTGTGGATGTCCTTCTTATCAACTTTTCTATGGAATAAAGAGAGGTTTCTTCTTATCACTCTTGTTGTCTTCCCCTGTGATAGAAACTATTTGACATGATTTTTGTACATGATAATTCACCGAACTTAGAATAATCAGAATTCAAGACAATTGATAAAAATAGAAATGAACTCTGACTTTTTCTAGGACCATGGGATCTAGTCAGCATAGTTTTACTATTTCTTGGGTTCTGTAGAAACACCCTAAAAACTTTTTTTCTTTTCCATCAATACCCTCATTTTTCATGGGCCCATTTATTTTGGACCCAGCGGGTATATCCCGACTTTTTATAGGTCATCCTTTTTAGGTTTTTTTCCTAACATGCTTTCGCCTCTTTTTTTGAGCGGTTTAAAGTCCCGCCGACCGGACTATCATTGCTGATGTTTTAGGTCGAACAGCTTTGACCATCTATGGTGGGGAAAGGGCCCTGAAAAGGTTTGTTTGATTAAAATATGTCTTAATACCTTTCAGATGCACATGGGGGGAACATGTTTAGATTTTAGCAATATTCTAGGCATGTCTCAAGGCATGGGAGTCGTATCGGCGTACAGAGGTAGGAAAAGCCTCACCTAAGGAAGAATCACCTTTGTTAGAAGGGCCAGGGGCGATCAATATGCAGAGCTGCTGAGGGCATGGTATGTATAGTCATGAAAATGTGACCTTAAGTCAATGACTATCCATTAATGATGGCCTAAGGACTTCATGGATGTCCTACTTATGGAAACCACCATGGGTGATGTGGAGAA
The DNA here is from genome assembly GCA_963277665.1 of Viscum album. Classification (NCBI taxonomy): domain Eukaryota; kingdom Viridiplantae; phylum Streptophyta; class Magnoliopsida; order Santalales; family Viscaceae; genus Viscum; species Viscum album. The sequence goes on from OY728122.1 coordinate 493,298,987, forward strand.
TTATGAAAACACCAAGGGTGGTTAGGAAAGGGATTGTGACGTATGAATGTTTTTGGGAGCATCTGTAAAAATCTGGAGTGTGTTCAGGGGGCGACTTTCCTACACATTTAGTTAGCGTGAAGGATAGTTGGAGCTTAATGTACTTTAAAGTCATGCAGCTGTGACATTCTTCAAAATGGAACGGCTTCTCCTGGTTCTCAGTAATCTCATTAGAGATGTTCCACCATATTTTGGTGGGGTTGTGAAAGAGGTTGGTAAACTGCAGCTCAAAGGGTTTCCAAATCCCATGATGGATATGGGGGCTCATAAGACAAGAGAATTATGGAGAGAATCATTACCTAAGGAAGTATAACCTTTGGTAGATGTGTTGGGGGCGATCAATATGCAGAGCCGCTGAAAGAATGGTATGCATAGTCATGTGATGGTGTCCTTAGGTGAATGATTGTATTCTCCCAATAGTCAAGAAACTTCAGGGAAGTTGAGATTCAAGACCACCAGGGGTGGTGTACAAGGGTCATCTCTTTATGGGTACAGAGTTTGATTTATGAGGGGAGAGTGCCTGGATACGGGAGAAACATCTGGGCTAAATTTCTCGGGAATGGGTGATGTCATCCCTTATCACGTTGGTGTGAGACGGTGGTTTGTGTAGGTATAGCCGATGCACCGAGGGATAGAGGAAGAACTCTATTCCTAATTGTACCCATGACAGGTTTCGACCACGCAGTTTAACATCATGTAGCAATAACGGAGGACATTTTAAATTTCTTGTAGTTTAACGTCATGCGGTTAGGATGGGTGGCCTTTTTGACGATGTTGTGCAGTTTAACGTTGGGCAGTGAGGACATGGGGCATTTCTAAACCTATGAAAATGCTTGCAATTTGAGGCATTTCTCTGTATGCTTAATGAATGTTCTTTATAGCTTCACACCAAGCTACAAAGACATGCTCCGTGTAGTTTTAATCGTCATGCGGTGAGGACACAGTTGTAAAGGCCACTCTTGATTAGAATGTAACTAGGCTTGAACGTCTCGGAATTTCCAAGATGTGGAGAGGGGTTTATGGTGTAAACAGGGGTTCCAGGGATTCATGGATCAGGAGAGATGATACGGGGGCTCTGAGGCCAGTATGTGTACGAGGCTAGGAAGAGTACTGCCTGAGGAAATCTTTCCTTTGGTAGATGAGCTAGGGGCTATCAATATGAAGAGGCACTAAGGTAATGGTATGCATAGTCTTACAATGGTGTCCATGTGTCAATGACTTTCCACTTCCTATGGAAGTGAATGATTATGAGGATCTGCAATTTTCTGGGCCACGAAGTCTATCATTTGGTAAGGAAATATCTAGACATGTCGGGGATGTTCGTCCCTGGTTGTTGTTAAAACTCGAAGAGTTCACCAAGCTCAATTTATCTTATGCATGGGTTACACCTTTACTCCATGCATTTTAATTTTGTTTGGTAAGGATGATGTACTCTTAGTTTAACATTCTTATAGTTCGGACCATTGGGTGACTATTGCTACAATTACCATGAAGGCAACTGAGTTAGGAGGCTCTGGTATACTTTGAACAAGTGTGAGGGAATGAGGGTGTAAACTGTAACTCTGGGGTGTCCTAGATTAGGAGAAATGGCATGGGGGCTCTGAGGCTGATAAGCATAATGGGCTGGGAAGAGTACTGGCCGAGGAAATATTGCCTTTGGTAGACGGGCCAAGGGCTAGCAATATGCAGAGCCGCTGAGGGCAAGGTATGAATAGTCATACAAATGTGTCCATGGGTCTTTGAAATTACACTTCTGATAGCCATGGATGATTATGAGGATCTGAGATTTCTCATAGTACAGAGTTTGGCATATGGGGATAATGGTGTCCAAGCATACAAGAATCATCTTCGCCACAATTACCTGTCGATTCAATGTACCCTAGCCTTGACATGATGTTTGTAGATGTGAATCTTCATGATAACCACAGGAGGAAAAATAGGCTGACCAGGTAGGGATACCCTGGAAATATTTGGATGTGAGAGGGGAATGAATGTTTAAACCACTGCTCAATAAATTTTTGGACCGGGAGATATGATATGGGGGCCCTGATACAGGTAAGCGTACGGAGATAGGAAGAGTAATGCCTGAGGAAGTCTTGACTTTTGTAGATGGGCCATGGGAAATCAATATGCTGATCTGCTAGTGGCATGGAATGAATATTCGTTCAAAGTTGTGCACAGGTCAATAACATCCCACTTCCAATGACCATGAATGGTTATGAAGATCCACAATTATCTGGGTCATGGAGTCTGATATATGGAAAGGATGCATCCAAACACTCAAGGAGTATTCCCATCTTGTTTCTTCGTATATCTTGGGTGGGTCTCGATGATGTACGTGCAGTTTAATGTCATGAGTTGAGGATGAATTCCATGCAGTTTAACATCATGTTGTGAGGATGATGGTGAACTAACGTGAAAAGGGGATTCCATGCAGTTTAACGTCATGCGGTAAGGACAAGGAGTACATCCCATGAAGGTCTGGTCTATTCACGGGGGAAAAGGGGGGTATTTTTTTAGCTTTATTTGGGGTTGGCTAGGCCAGGGTGTTGGATCATGGAATCACTACGTATCCTTTGAATATAGGAATCAAACCGTACATAGTTCTCTGAAAGATGATACACCCCGTGCAGGTCTGGTCCGTACATGGTGGTAAAAATGCATTGTTTGATCTTTCTTATCTGTGTAGTTTAACATTGTACAGTAAGGACGATGAATACACCCAGTGTATGTATGGTCCTTATACTGGGGGGAAAGGGGAATTTTTTCATTTTGGAGTGGCTGGGCCAGGGTGTGGGCTCCTGACGTCGCTACGTATCCTGTGAATGTAGGAATCAAGTCGTATGTAGTTCTCGGAAAGGGATACACCCCGTACAGGTCTGGTCCATACATGGGGGAACATGGCATTTTTTTAATTTTTTTTGGGGATGGCTCATCCAGGATTGGGAATCTTGGCGTCGCTACGTATCCTACGAAGGTAGGAATCAATCCGTATGTAGTTATCTAGAGGATGATACACCCCGTGCAGGTATGGTCCATACACTAGTGAAAGATGTAATTTTTCTCTTTTTTTATTCTGTTTGGGGGTGACTAGGCCAGGATTGGTGAACCCTATCATCACTACATATCTTGTAAAGGCAGGAATCAAGTTGTACATAGTTCTCTAAAATCCATGGAGTTTAAAGACATGTGGTGACGATGAAATACTCTTAGTTTAGGGTCATAGTGTTTGGACCATTGGGGCTTGGTAGTTTAATGTATTGCAGCTCGAACGATAACTGATTTTGATTATATGAAATACTTCTTCAGAAATCTTGCATTTTTAGGAGTGGTAGTGAACTACCCGTCTATAGAGATCAGGGAATATGCTCCGTTGGAGTAGACCTTGTGTATAACATATGGTCCCTCCCACTAGGGCTCCAGCTTTGGTGGATTCATTTCAGGTATCATTGGGGTCCGGAGGACAAACACAAACTCTCCTTCCAAGAAATACCGAAGATGAAACTTTTTATTGAAGGCTCGTGCGATCCAGTTCTGATATAACTCTAGATGGTGAAAATTGTGAAACTGCTTCTCATCTAGCTGTTCCAATTCACCTATCCTTTTTTCTAATTTCTCATCGTTAGATAACTGATAACAAATGGAAACATGGAGTGAGGGCAAATAGTGCTCAATGGGAAGGAATGCTTCTGTTTTGTATACTAATGAGTATAGAGTAGCCCATTTAGCGGTGTAGATCGTGGTTCGATAAGCCCAAAATGCATGGAGGAGTTTATCCGGCCATTATTTCTTGTCTATGTCCACCATTTTCTACCGAATGTTGGACAATGTCTTGTTTAAAGAAACTATCTTTCCATTGGCCACTGTATGGTAGTGGGATGAGTGGTTAGCCTTAGTACCGTATTCTTGGTATATTTTCTCAAATTCAGCATAGCAGAACTTGGTGCCATTATCCGTTAGTATTGTATGAGGGACGCCAAATCTGGTGGTGATATTGGTTTTCACTAAGCTGGAAATGTTTTTTGCCGTGAATTCCATAAGGGATACATCTTCTTCCCATTTTGAAAAGAAGATTGTTGCTGTGAGGATATACTTAAATATTTTGGCCATGATGGGAGGATATGGTCCCACGAAATCCATTCCCCAGATGGAAAATGGCCAGGATTACATTGCCTGATGAAGTAACTCCTAGGGTCGGTGTATGAAGTTTCCATGAATTTGGCATGAGTGGCATTTTTGTGGTGACGTGCTCGCAATATCGTTCCACGGTGGACCAATAGTACCCAATCCATTAAACCTAATGGAAAATCAAAAACCCTGATTGGTGTGCCCCACAAACTCTGGAATGCACTTCAGTCATGACGACATCAATTTCTTCTCCATCAATTCATCTAAGGGGGACTCCGTCAAGGCCTCATTTGTAGAGGACCTCTTTCTAACCCGTACCGCCACATAGGACAAAGTTAATTTCCCTTCCCCGTATTTGCTCTTGTTTAGCCCTGTCTGATAGAAGTCCTCCCCTTTGATGGTAGTTTGAAATAGGGGTCATCCAGCCAGTGGAAGTAGCGTATGGCTCAGGGACAGGACTGACTTCGTCGATTTATTATTTCATAGTCTAAACAAACGGCAAGACCATTCGACGATGGGAAATACTGATAATTATTCTATCCTAGTCTAGGTAAGCGAAGGCTGTGGCCGTGTTGGCTAATGCATCGGCCTGGGGATTCTGTGACCTAGGAATATAGGACAATGTTGGTTCTGTGGAAATTTCTTCCATTAACCCTTGGACATGGTCAAATAGGATAATCAGCTCCTTCTTTTTAATATCCTAGTCACCATTGACTTGCTTGATGACCAGTTCCAAGTCACCTTTTACAATAAGGTGATGTACATGCACCTAGAGTGCCAACTCCAGGCCTACAATGAGGGCTTGATACTCCACCTCATTGTTCGTACATACTTCTGACAGGAAGATGGAATATGGAAAGACTTCATTTTCTAGGGAAATGAGTATTATCCCCAATCCCACCTTGTTAAATTTGGGATCCTCCATCCTTTTCCCTATCGGGCTTCGAGATGCGCTGTCGAAGTACATTTCCCATGTTCGGAGCTCCTCTAGAACCGATAATATGTCTTCATCAGGTCACTCAACATCCGGTGTGGTGGTCCCTGTCGAGGGGTGCTCAGCCAGAAAATCAACTTACCTATGGCCTTTGATGGCTTTCTGGGGCACAAATCGGATGGAAAACTGTTACAGGATGACTTCCCATCAGGATAGGTGCCCAGTCAGCATTGGACGGCTGAGGATATACTTGAGAGGGTTACTCCATGATACCAAATGGACTTCATGATGCTGTATATAATGTCGCAATTTTTGAACTGTGAGTAACAAGGCCAAACAACTCTTCGCAATCATAGAGTATTGTGTTTCAACATCGATCGTGGTTTGGCTAAGGTAATAGAGACTATTTTTACTGCCCGAGTCATTTTTCTATGCGAGGAAGGCTCATAGTAACCACTCTAGGGTCATCACATATAGGATAAGAGGTCTTCCTTCAATTGGGGGAATGAGCATTGGTAGGCTAAAGAGGAACTTCATTAGGCTTTTGAATGCCTCTTGATAATCATTCGTCCTTTGGTACGTAACCCCCTTTTTCATTAACCGGGTGAAGGGAAAACATTTTCCTGCCTTGATGGCTATGAACAACCTGATATAGGCCAGGTGACCTTAGAATCCTCTCAACTCATTGATATTGCAAGGAAGTGGCAGTGTAAGGATAAAATTTGTCCTTTTAGGGTCGAATTTGATGCTACGATGGCATACGACGAAGCCATGGAATTTCCCTGAGGTAACCCCGAAGGCGCATTTCAAGGGATTCATCATCAGGGTATGTTGTCAAATCTTGTAGAAGACAGATTCAATGTCTAACAGGTGATCTAAGCACTGTCTTGATTTTACCACCAAGTCATCCACATAGTATTCTACAAATCTCTCTAGGAATGGTTTAATGATACGATTCATGGCGTGTTGATATGTGGCACCAGAATTCTTGAGACCAAAGGGCATGACCCTATAGTAGAATATTCTATGAGGGGATCTGAAGGTAGTTGATTCTTCATCTTCTCAGGCCATCTAAGTTTTATTATACCTAGAATAACCATCCATAATGTAGAGAGCCTCATACAAGGCTATTGCGTCGATTAATAACTTGGCAATCGGGACCAGGAAATCATCTTTCGGGAAATACCGATTGAGTTCTCAGAAATCAATGCAGACGTGGATTTTTCCATTATTTTTCTTGAATAGGAAAATTTTGTCCAACCAGATGGGGCATTGGACCTCCTCAATGAAGCAAGATTTAATAAGCCTATCGACTTCAGCCTTTATTTTGGTAGCATGTGAGGGGTACAACTTATGGCAGCCTGTTTATAGCCTCAATGGTCTTCTGGCAGACTTAAGCGGTGCGTCGCCACTTCGGGATCGAGTCTTGGAATTTCTGTGTAATTACAGGGAAAAAAATATTTATTTTGCATTAGGAAAGAGGTATATACCTCGTGCTCCTCGGGAGACATGGCTATATTAATGAGAGTGGGTCTCGGGTCTTCCTCGGTACCAGTTTTATTTCCTTGAGCTCATCCATAGTGGTGGAGATACCATCCCCAAATGTGGTAGGTGTATGCCTGAGATCTTCCTCCACTTATCCCCCCATATTCTCATCTTCTTGATCCAACATGGGGAGAGTTTCCGGCACGGTATTTTTGGCGTCTCGAGGCGAGGCATCACATGCATTCCTGCTCAAGTATTCCTCCCCAAATTGATCGTTACCAGTCGTTTCCACACTGCTATGCTCGACCGTTATTTCTGAAGTCATGAAGACAGTTGAGTGTGTGTCCACACTTGAAATCCTGCTCTCAACATGGTTTATGGGAATTAACTAGTCTCTTCCATGATGTTGGAGGGGGGGCATATGGACCCATTTCTAGACCATTTGGAGCGGGGATCCAGTCAATACCATCGACCGAAGGCTTCTTTTTATTTTGCTTATAAAAACTGACGTCAATGTAGTGTGACTCGAAGAGCTTTAAAGGGGCCTTGTCACCATGAAACATCCCACATTTTCCATTGATGTAATACTTGATACACTGGTGGCAGGATGAAGGAATGGTCATTTTCTTCTGGAGCCACAGCCTTCCAATCAGGGCATTGAATATTGTGTTCTACCAGACCACCAAGAATTCCGAGTAGGCCACTAGGTTTCCAAAATGGTTTTTCACCTTGATTTGTCCCATTGGCTTCTTTTCAATATTTTCATAACTTAACAGAGTTGTGGCAGAGGTTATTTGGTCATCCTCATATAGACCAACTTACAGAGTGTTCAGAGGGGAAAAAGGTTAACTCTAGAGCCATTGTTAATAAAGACTTTGTGGATCTAAATAACATTTAGTGTGTCAGACACATATAATAGTTTGATATTTCCTTTAAAGATGGCATCTTCATCCTGATCGGTGAAGGAAATCACTGCATTTCATTCATCCGAGCTAGTCTCCGTCCGGTAAATCTCAATGGCGACTATATCAGCTTGAAACACCTAGGGGCTGAGCAAGGCTTCTACAAGAACCTCCTTGAGATCTGCTGACAAACTCAGGGCATCCAGGATTGACAATTTGGCGGGTGCTGATGCCAGCTGGTTAAGGATATTGTATTTCTGCTCCAGCGGCCGACACTTCTCCATTGGTGGAAGAGTTTTAACAGGCCGCTTGGGAGTTGGAATATTTTATGTGGAGGGACCGGCTGCGAGGACAGATGCCGATGATTTCCCCACGTTCAGGTGACTCAGCCCGATCGGTCTGTTAGTGTGCACTAAGCGGCAAGACACTTGTTCCTCCTCTGACGGGTACCCTAGAATGACAGGGCCAGAGTGGCCTCTTGTGGAGGTGAAGGGATATTCTTTCTCTTGTTGAGTCCGTTGAAGGGATCTCTCGTGAGTTTATGCGGTATTAATCGTTTGGGCGGGGGTAAAGCCATTGGGTTGGTTTCGGTCACGACTGCATCTCCCCTGGTATCCCCTACTTCTGTGATTCCTCCTCCCAACCCCTTGTGTCAGGAACCCAGGTTCGTAACCATACCCTTCGTCAGGAAATGATTCCATTAGATGGATGATGTTGATGATACCAAAGATTAGCTCCTCATCCTGTGACAGGTCAACCTGGTCGGTTTTCCCTGATGGTGTCGTTTTGTGGGTCGGTACCCATGGTGCCATGTTTGGGGGCATACAATCTGATAGTTTCAGGGTTAACATTGGCCTCGTTGAGGACTTATCCTCTTGCACTTGACTCCTAACTTCTAAATTATACCTAGATAACTGGCTCGTGGAGGTTTGTGAGGCCGATATTGTCAGTTGTGTGGCATTTTGAGCTATTGGAAGCAACACCGGCTGTTGTAGTTGAACTCGGAGTACGCCCTGGGCTCATATGACAGTCTTCCGAGTCATCCAATTTTCAAATTTCTGCCTCTTTTTTCTGTTGACTTCCTTCCACCCCTCCCCTTTATCGGAGTTGGTGGTAGAAATATATGTCACATGTGTTGGGGTCGGTCCCAGCTCGACCTTTCCGAAGTCTATCATCCTTTGAAGGAGGTCTTTGAAGATGAAGCATTCATGGATACTGTGCCCAAACATTCGATGGTATGTAGAGTAATGTGGCCTGTCATTACTGCCGACATCTTCAGGCTTCAATGGATCCGAGAGGTGGAGCATGTTGCAATTTGTTGAAGCAATGAAGTTTCCACAGACATGGTCCTCTTGAAACTAGTATACTTTGTGTCTTCATTCCTTGAACTAGTTCCGCATCGATCCTCTCGTATTATCTTGCTTCATCGGAGTTTTCCACTCATATAAATGGGGCCCATGGTGATTTGTTGGAGGCCTAGGTAGTGGAGTAGGCCCAGGGGCTGGCTTGAGCGTGACAGAGGACACTTCATCTCTAACTGTTCTATTGACAGGATCTTGTGAGGCTATTCGGGACTTCATATTTGTCCACTGTAGGGAGTCTTCAATTCTCTAGGAAATTGGAGAAATATTTCAGAATCTAGTGGTGCACTCCACTGGTATTAGTGGTGTTCACAGCTCATCTCGAATAATATCGATGCATATGGCCGGAATCTCATCTTGGGGAATTGGCATGTTCAAAGAGTAGGTCAGACCCTTCCATCTGGCGATGAAATTGGAGACCCTCTCATTCTCCTTCTGTTTTCAATTCATGAGGTTGTTGACTATTTTTTAGGCAGCGATGAGTTGAATTAGAATAGTAACTAATTCCGAAGGTCTTCACTCCTATTTATAGATTGAGTTGGTATATTCATATATCAGACGAAGGCAGATCCTTGCATGGTCCGCACGAAGCATCTGAGACTCACTGCTTCTTGTTGTTCTGGAGTCCACATCATAGAATCGCAATAAGATACATAGTGCATCAAATTCTGTTCCAGATTGCCTGGTCCATTAAATATAGGGAATACAGGGCTCCCAAAATTGGGTGGAGGAGTTGTGTTTCTCAGCCAATCTGGGTAGGGCTTTCGCTCTGGTTGTATCAGAGTGCGTCGACCTTCCATTGCTTCCAGTTGAGCTGTCAGTGCTACAATAGTGTGGGCGTGTCCCTGGTTTACATCCTGTTGGGCCCAGTCATGGGAATGTGTCACCTGAGGCATTTCCTGAATTTCCAGCTAGGACCGAACTAAGGGTGCATATGCCATTTGGGACACCTTCGTAGGGTTCAGACGCACTCGCTCTGGTTGCTTCCTGAGGGGAGGGAAGTCCTGGTATTCACCCGAATCAATGTTCATGTAGTTGGAAAGGCTGGGTGCCTCATTGGGTAGGGACCTGACCGTGCTTCATCTTCCAGGGAAAACCATGGTCCTTGAGGTGCACTTGCTGGGAATTCAATGTGTGGCTCATCATGGGAAGTGATTTCAATAATACGGTTCCTCAAGAGTAGCTTGGCATTAAGAGACCTAAATTCTTTCATTTCCTCATCCTGTTAAGAGAATATCTCTTCGAGTGTAAGTGGATAGTTTTTATCGAGAGTAGAAGGTGGGTTTAGAGTTACCAAACCTTTAATATTATCCTTGAAGTAAGATCATAGGGCAAGCGGAGGAGGGTTAGCTGGAAGGGTGGCCCTCTAGTTCTGGGTGTGCACACCTGTTGGTTCGTTGTGAGTCACAGCCTAACCGAAATCATCATCTCCCAATCCATCCATATTTTCATCATCTCTGGATTCACCCGTGGGGTTAGCCTCTGTGGAATTGATGGATCCATATTGTTAGGTGGATGATATGTCATCTTCTAAATAGGAAGAGGATCTACCATGCCTTTTTCTAGTCCTCTCCTACCTGTCCCAGGATTACTTTCAGACTCCTTGATGAAGGGTGACGCGGAGAGTTCATTGATACGACATTACGATACACATCTTTCTTGAAGGGGGTGATGATTCAAAGGACATGATAGGGTAAGAACCTCCTCTTCTGATTTTCCTCCCAAAAGAAAAAAATACCGATTTTCGTGGGGGAGGTTATTGAGGTGGTAAAAATGGCCCCAACCTTGAGGGTCGTGGTTGGCTCTGTTCCTTGTACGACGAGTCTCTTCCCGTTTTATTGGTCTTACAGGGGAATTTGTCGTTAAAAATTCCCCCAAACTTGTAGTATGTGGTTGAACCTAGATTGTGGCAGTGGATGATACTATTGCAATTTACCTGATATTGTGTGCCCCCATTCGGGGGTGAACTGGATCTGATTCCGAGTTCATCTATGAATCAATACCCTCTAGGGAGTCCATCAATGATTTCTGATTAGACTCTCTTAGGTGAGAGGCATATTGTATGCTTTCGGTGGACTCATTCAGGTGTTCGTGAATGGATCATTCCTGTCGGGCCTGATGCCTTTTGGACTTACTCAAGGCCTGTATCTATTAGGTGTGTTGCCTTTTGCGAATAGAGAGACCACTCGATTTTTGTCTTTCCATGATGACGTTGGAAGATTCTACGCCGAACAGGTTCATCTAGGTAGGGAGCGGAGTGAAATATAGACCACTATGTTCTCCCAATCCTCTGATATGGACTCCCGTTGGAGCATCACCAATGAGGAAGCGCAACTGGTGCAGTGCATGGAGGCAGTCTAACTCCATGTTTCCTTTACGTATCGATGGTCACGGTTGCCACCCCGGAGGAAGAGCTTCCAAGTCGATGTGATGCAGGAGGTCCCCTATTATCTTGATGTGGTTTACATTCCCATCAAAGTGCAGTAAGCATGATTTCAACCGGTGGAGGGTGTCCACATATTAGAGCGGATGTCGTGTGCACATTCTCCTGACAACTTTATGGGTATGTTGATTTCAGAGGTGGTCATGGAAAAAAACATAACTGGGATACCATCTCTGGCCAGTCGTTTTCTCAGGTGCAACATGTCGGCATACTCCTCCACTATTGATTCCTCTACATGGTTGTCCCAACTGAGATGCTCAGTGATAGTGTGGTCGGAGGTTGTGGGGTCGGTAGGTATTGAATTGTCATGTGGGCGGTTCTGGGGTGGTTCAAAAGAATAACGTGGTCGCAGACCGTCTCCTAATTCAAGAAGGGTGTCGTTGGCTACTAGTTGGGAATCTGACATGCCTGATACCGTCCTTATGAGTGCCTCGACATACGAGGGCTTTTCTGTGCTTGATTCAACAGGGGGACCTTCCTGTCGATATGAGATGTCACTTCGGGGAGGACCATCGCAATGGAGGCCGTGATAGCAAGGGCTACCATCACAGCTACTGCAGAGATAATTTCTACAGTGTGTACCCTGGGGAGGGCCATCAGAATATACCTCAATGGGGAGAGGACCATCTCATTGATTGACATCTAGGCGGGGAGGTCCTCCAATATCTGTGTCGTAATGGCAGGGGCTACCATTACAGCTGGACACCTCACTGCATAGAGGACTCTTATAGTGCGTACCCTGGGCAGGACCTCCAAGGCATGTCTCAGCAAGGGGAGGACCTTCTAGCTCTGTAGGATTATTACGGGGAGGGCCTTCATAACAACTAACATCATGGTGGGGATGACCATAATGGTTTGACGTTCGATGTGTATCATTGGGAGGTACTTGAAGACACACTACGACAAGGGGAGGACCTTTTTGGTGCTTGGGGCCATTGTGGGGAGGACCTTCGTAATGGAAGCCATGGTGGAGAGGACTATGATCGCAACTACCGTAATGGCAAGGACTACCATCACAACTCCCACATGGAGAGTGTCTTTGGGGTACACCCAGGTGAGGGCCTTCAAAATGTACCAAAATGAGGGGTGGTGCTCCTCGTTGCTTGACATTTCTATGGGGAGGACCTTCATTATCAGAGTGGCGAGGAATACCACCGTGATCTGATTTCTGGTTGTGTGGAGTATCTTTGCAAGGTAACCCTTGGGGAGGACCTTCAGGGCAGACCACGAAAAGGGGAGGGCCTTCTAGTCATGATGAGATGTCACTACGAGAGGGCCTCCGCAGATGCAATTACAATAGAGAGGACTAATATCATAATTTTTGGTCCCACTGGACAGAGAGTGTTTGCAATGTATACCTCATGGAGGACCTTCAGGGTGGACGACATCAAGGGGAAGGCCTTTTTCTGCTCGATCATCTGTTTACACGGAGGGTTATCGGGGCTCACATCAAAAGAGAAGCTCTCGTGATCGATCGTTATATTCCCTTGGGGGAGGCCCCCACAGGTGCTATGGGTAGGACCTTTAGAGCTTCTATTATAGATAATATGGGGAGGACCTTTGCAACTACTACTACCGCTCCCATAATATGGTAATGGGTGGGTAGGGTTATGAGCCTTAGATATACAGTTAGTGGTATAAGGAAACCCAGATTTCAGTAGAGCGGAGTCATAAACCCGCTCTTTATTTTCTGACTGCCTTGTTGCTGTTCAGGGAAATTTCTTGGGGGTAGTGGGGACCGTCTACTATTGATAATAACCTTCACCTTTGTATCCATTTTTGATTGGTCCCTGTTATTCTGTCGGGATATTTTTATGAACATCTTGACTTTTAGTTGGGATATATGCCGGCTCTGGAGCATCCACCGTGATGGACGGTTGTCCCCCAGTTGGAATGAGTGAACCTACTCGATCTGGTTGCCCTTGTATTGTGTAATAGGGACAATTACCCTCTTGGGTGGAAGCAGGGAGGAAAATATACTTAAAATAATCTATCTCGTCTCTTAGATGAGTCACCTCAATTGGGGATACGACCTCACATGCCCAAGTCCTTACTGTTGCTGCTGATATAATTACATTCTAGTATATCTTCAAGATATGATCTAGGATCGATACCTTCTCCTCCATCATTGCCAGGATATGTAGAGAAACATCTTTGGCTAGAACAAGAATGGAGGCCCACTCCAGTATCTGAGTAGGAATATCCAGCTCTGGTCCTCCGGTGGTCAATCGGTACTTATGATTCTCCTGTGTCGGGGTAGGTGAACGAATCTGATCATGTTCCACGATTTTCTGGTTTTCCTCTCCATTTTCCACCACATCAGGATGGCACACATTACATGCATCCATATGGAGCTGTCCCTGTATATGTTGGTTCCCCACCGTATCGAGTCGGTGGCCTTTGTTGGCAAGGAGACGTGCCCGCCTATTAATTGATGCGACGTCTGGATGATGAAATTTACTGATTGCCACCTCATCTGGATGGTAGTCATTAGGAGGACCTTCTACGATCTGGTATTGCAGGCGCTGGGTCACCACCACATCTGTTTGGTGGGTTTCATGACCCTAGGTTGGTAGAAGTCCTTCCGGGTAGGTGTCGTCGTGTGTGAGCGACGGGCTTGATGGATCTCGGTGGGGATGCGCGCCTGCTCGTATGATGCCTCCATGTTTGGATGCGGACTTTGGAGGAGCGGACAGGTGTATGAGCCTGCTTGCAATACATCTCTATGACTAGGCAGCGTAGCTCCACCTCAGGGAGAAGGGTGATGACCTATCCCTGGTTGTACGTTTGCTGCCCTCGTCGGGCGGTCTGAGGGGCCAGAGCTCGGGGATCATGGGCCTGGATCCCCGGGGCTACATCCTCCTTAGCAAGAGGAAATCGAGTCACGGCATAACAATGATGAAATCTTCTGGTGGGGGCCATAGAGTGGATCCCTTATTCCATGGGGATGAAGTCCTCAGTGTCAAAAAAATCCACCTCCCTAAGATAAGGGAGGTACAAATTGTCTCATTCCATGGTTAGACTCTCCTAATGGTTTGAGAAAACAACAGGAGTCGTCTGGATCTGCTTCCGCGACCACTGTGGCTGGTGAACGACGGGTCCTAGTGGATTGGAGGGCGTGAATGGCCACCTCCACCATCAGGAGAGTACCGTTCCAGTGGTACTCTTGGATCAATGCATCCGAGACCCTGTGTTGAAGACTCTGGGTAGGCAATAGGGTCCATTGTTGGTGAGGATGTTCAGTCATTGGGTTTTTCTAATTACGCACCTGTGAGTTTCTCTGTGATTCCATTGGATCTAAGGGAGTTCTGAGTGGTACATGTAAAATATTTTAACAATTACAGACAACAAACCCGTTAAAGCAACATCTCATGATCCAATGCGTAATTAATGACCTTGCTTTTCCCTCCTTGTGAGTATAAGGGGGAACAATGTGAGATTAGGTTAAATCCATAATTATTGGTTAATGATTCACGTCGGGTTTACCATTTTTTTGCAACAAATCGGATGGAGTGGACCGACACGTCTGACTATCGATCTCATGGAGGGCTGATCTCTGCTCAATCTCTAAGGTCGGATATATCGATCTTCATTTCGAAATTCCCAACAGTTCCATATCCAATGATACGTGGAACTACTTTCCAAAGGCATGAGTTCGATGGGTGGTTTGGCCAATGATGCTTAAGAACTCACATTGGTCGAGAGGATGGGAATTTGGGCTCATCGCACCATTTTGGTGGGAAATTATTCCCTGTTCTAGGACCCTCGCAGAGATTTAAGACATGCTCATATGTTTGTGAATCTTTGGTTTATACCCAAGTATAGTATCGACGGATTACTCTTGGTTGGAAATGGTCAGATGAACACATGGATTCATAATCATTTAGGCCTGAGGTTTACCATCCCTCATTAGGATTAATGACTCCGATGAGTTTGGACTCATTGAGACAACACTATTTTTAAGCCTTATAACTGGGCACTCTAGAGTTTGTTGTCATCCAGGGGGGATAGATAACTACTTGAGCTTTTGGATCGAACCCATGATATGGGTTTCCTACGTATCCTTGTGAGAGGAACTAGAATCCACGTACATCAGTAATGAAGTTTAACGTCATGAAGGACGAAGGATTGGGGCTTACACATTGACGTGGCACGATGATATGGTGGATGGGGCTTACACTCTGAGGCAGCCCATAGAGTTGGTGAACCAACGTTAAGGGGTCAAAACAACCGGGTGGTGGGATTGAACCTCATAGAGACTTCCTACGTACCTTGCCTTGACATGGATCAAAGTCCTCGAAGTTCGCATGAGGTGGTGTCATAGAACCGACATGAAGATGGACCGGGGGTTCGATGGGTAATGGGATTGAACTTCATCGAGGCTTCTTACGTACCATGACTTGACATGGATCAAAGTACCCTTAGTTCATAGGAGGTGGTGTTGGAGAACCAACATGAAGATGGACCGGGGGATCAATGGGTAATGGGATTGAACCTCATGGAGGCTTTCTACGTACCATGACTTGACATGGATCAAAATCCTCGTAGTTCACAAGAGGTAGTGTCAAGGTCAGTTCTTACTCGAAGCCCACGTGATTTATGCTCTATGTGAGAAACAAGAGGCAGTAGAGACCTGACTATCATGTCGCGAAAGGTTCGTCCGTGGGAAGTGGAGTGGGACTTATGCATGGGGAGGCCCAGGGAAATGGATATTGGGGATTACACCCTGATGGAGGCCCGATGGTGAAAAATCCTAGAGGGATAGGGAAAGGATACCCCTATGTCCATCTCCCCTCTTGGTTCTCGGAACCTGGGATGTATGGATTTTCATGGTTGCTACCTCCCGCAAGAAAGGATAGGGGGTTACACCAAGGAGTCTGATCGTTCACTCACATAAGAGTGGAGGATCCCTGCCAGAGTTGAAGGGAAATTGAAGCAGGGACCCCGAATTTCGCTAGTGGAGAGGCAGAAAGGGGACTCCGGCCTCGGACCCTGCATTACCATCGGAATGTAAACCCATGAATGCTTCAGGAATCCACTCAAGGGCTGGAGAAACCCATTTTCCCTTTCTTACTGTGGCTTTGTGAACTCAAGATGATGTGCTGATGCACCTGATGGTTGCATCATATAGGTCCAGTGGCTTTGGTGGAGGCCTTGGCTCGAGGCTGATGAATAGGCCAATGAAGGGGGTTGCAAAGGATCGGGTCGGATTGGAAGGATTTTAACTGACTCGGGGAATGGGAACACTGAAGTATTTGGTGGGCCACCCGGGTGTATGAGGAGTGTCCCCCTTCACATTGGGGGGTGATATGTTGTTGGAGAGTTCATCTACATACCAGGGTAGTACGCGGACTGATAGGAACCCTGCATACCAGGGCGCTATGTGCCTTCGGGTTTAGCCTGCGTATTAGGTTGGTCTACGGGGGTGTCCCTGCGAGCAACGCCGGCCAAGGGCAATGCTGGTCAGGGGTACTATTGTCAGGGATTCACCCAAATAGGAGGGTTCTACGAGGTGTGTCAGATCGAAAGAGTTCCACAGACTCCCTGGTCCATGGGAAGTACATCCACAAAGTGTGCATGACTCGTAGACTACTTTTTAATTTAATTTGAAGTTCATAGTTCACCATTATGTTATGTGTTTTAGGTTACTTATTAATTTGTTTCCAACTTCATACCTGTTCTGGTTCGTGAATTGGAACATCGCTGCCTGAAAAATCCTAATCTCTTTCCTTTGAAATCCTTCCACCCGTATTTGATCGATTGATCTTGTTTCCTCTGCCCCTCGATATTCTTTTATAAAGCGGGAAAGTTGGGTATCTGTTGTCATTTGGCACCTTTTTCAGAGGCCCTTCTGTGGATACCTAGTTTACGGGTGATGTGGTCAATACGCTTCATGGGGGTAATTGAATGCACCTTCCCCGTGAACCAAACTAGGTTGAGGAATGCTTAGCGGCCGCACAGGGCTCCGCCTCTATCTCGCAAACGACAGCATATGTCGTCCGGGCCAGTTGAGGCGGTTCATAGCTGGGGCGCCTCGGGATGGTGGACCAACCTCAAGCATGTCCAACATCGTGCCCAAGGAGGGTTTCCTCCTCTGTTCTGTGAATGGATGTAGTCCATGGAGGAGCCGGATTGCTAAACTGGTCGCGTACCATCATAGTTGGAATGGTATATGGACTGGTCGATCCTTTGCCAATTTCTTGGGTTTTCTCCATATTTTTTCCCAATTCCATGATGGAAATTGAGTAGAATCCTATCTTTAATTGAGGGTTATTCTCATTCTTTTTTGTTAATTTTTCAGGACCCTACAAACACCCAAAACCTTACAATTAACTATCCAAGAAGGCATATAATTTTACATTAGAAACCTCCCAAATGATTCATTCCCTCAAGAATACCAATTTAATCTCGGACGAGTATGGGTCCAAAAAACAACACCATAATATACCTATCAAGGATCATGTTATACCTCAAATGCTACAACAAGTTGAAAATGACAAACCAACATCCAGAAACATTACACAATCAAACAGCTACCTCTTAATAGGAACAACATTATAAAATTTATTACCATAAATATCCAGCACTTTTCCACTTAACTAACGTGAAACCATCTAACTTTCCCACAACTAATACTAGCAATAAGAAGGTCCCCAGTGATAAAAATTAGGGAAAATCATCCTCCATATCTCGATATTATACTCTCTGGTTGGCACTAACTCTCCCCCATTGGATTAATTGCATCACATTTAATGTGACTAATTTTGGATTAATGATCACCACATTATATATTTTTGAACATTATCAAACAACACAAACTCTTATTATATAGAATATCTCATGAAATATAAATATACTAAAATTACATCATAAGAAGAACAATTAAAGGGAAATCTAAAAATAGCTCTGGGTAGTGAGAGTGCATCGACATCCCTAGCACCCATGTACTTTCTCTAGCCACCATGCCTCCCCAACACACATCCCAAGGGATTAGTTTGGACACATAGTTTGATACGTCAATTTTCCTGGGCCTCTAATGGAATTTCCATTAATGTTGACTCATCCATGATATCCAAATATTCCCAGTCAATGAAATGGGATTCATCATGAAGATATTAATATATCTAGGAGACCTAGAAGAATTCCTTGATGTCATCCATCCTTAGATGAAACGCCAACTGATATACCCCATCACCAATATGTCCCAACACCTCAAAGGGCCCAAAAAGCCAAGGAAAATTATTAGTCCTTATACAAAACCATTAGTTCCCATATAGGGGGAATGTTATCAATTTTACATGGTCTTAAGAATTGATATTTTAGGGGCCCTTCCTATCATTTGAGAGAGAGTTTCTATGGACATTCATCACCCTCATCCACTCTCAAACATAGTGTATATTCTCAGTAATTATCTAAACTATATAAAGACAAAAAAATGATAAATATATAACCTACATCAACCACAATAGATAACGAAATGGGAACACATACAACACCACTAAAATATCCATACAAAGGGATAAGAGATAGTTATTATTGTGTGATAGCTCGACCGAAAGTAGGTTTCATTCCCAATATCCGAAAAATTCAAATATGCATGCCCAAAACATATCTTCTAGTAGATGGATGGTTCTTTCCATATGCAAATATTTTTTAGGGTGGTAAGTAGTGATAAAGAAGTACTGGAAGAAAAATCATGTTTTAATTTACAATAAAATCATGAGGGTTCCAGATCAGAGATGATGATACATAGAACCCCATGAATCATAAAAATATATTCCACTAATCTCCACCCCAACCCATCCACGTCACACTACTCACTAGTCACTAGAATGGGAACAGATTTCATCAGCTAGTACACTATCAACCACAACCTATCACAACCTCCCAATGATCATGGTAACCCTGTGACCAAATCTATTGATATTTAATTTTATTTCCACTTGGGAACTTTCACGGACTATAATAGACCTCTTGAAACACATTGATCTACTTTCAACTATAGAAAAAATAAATATTTCATCAAAATTTTCAGTGGCATTTTCATCTATGGCCTCTAAAGATGTAACACCGATCCATGATTTATCTCTATCACACCTAGACGTACTGATAAATGTGATCCTCATATAAGGTTAAGAATTATTCATTATTACATGATTCAACATATATGGTTGTCTATACACAACCTCAATATACAATCATCCTTTATGGAGAACAACATGAGAGAACACCTTCACTTCCTTCCTCATGCTCGGTGAGTTCATGGTGGCTGCCTCTTCGTCATGGTAGTCGTGGATTTGTAGACCTGGCCATCTCAGTGTGCATCTCTACTGGTCACTTTCTCACCCAATTCCACCTTCGTTGTATAGGGAAATCCATGACAGCGTGGTGATAGTCTAATGGTTGAGTTCCTTCTTCCATGGTCTGAATGTTTCTGCTTCATATTTGGTTGCATGAGTTAGGTGGTTCTTCATGGTCTTTGTGGGTTTCTTGGATGGTGACAAAGATATCTGGTTTGCAGTGTGATTTCAGCTGTCATGATGGTGATTTTGGTTTTCATTTCTTGTTTTCATTTAATGTTTTGGATGATTTCTTATTCACGAATATAGGTTCCCTTTGGTCTTATCTTCTTCAACGTATTTGGTTTGGTGGAATGATTAGTGTTGCGGCAATAGCATGGACAAGATGTAATAGATTCATTTTACTTCTCATGGTAATTTGGTGATGGCTTCTTGAATCGCGATTTTGCCTCTATTTTTGGATTTGGAATATTTTCTATTCATATAATGGATATGGATGTAGGTGGTTTTATTATTCCTCAATGTGATGTTGTTTGTGATTTTTCTATTGGTGTTCTTTGTTTTTTGGATCTAGATCCACTGTGGAGCTACTCACAGTTGATTCTGGAATTTGGTTGGACATTGATTTGGAAGGTGTTCTGAAGATTATAGAGGCCGTGAAGGTTTTATATTTTGAATCCATAGTTTTTGTCATTCTATGGTTGGTTTGCTTTTGGTTTGGATGTGGTGGGTTGTGGTTCAAAGGATTCTGCAATCAGATCATCTACATGAGGCAGTTCTAGGTGAGGTTTTGGGTAAAAAGATTCCACTATACCTCTGCTTTTCATAATTTGATGTCTGAGAGTGTATGGCTATGGTCATCAGTACCAGGCCCATGTTTTTTTCATCAGATAGCTAGCCGATCAGAGGTGGAAGGTGGTAGAAGGATTTCATGGTTTCTGATGTTGGTAGGGGCTTACTTAATGTAGTTTGTGTTTTTTGGTCTTAAACTTTTGGACAGTTGGGGCCTTCGTAGATTTTTTATTTATTTGATGTCTTTTGGTTTCCCCATTTCTCCTTAAAAGAGGGGTTATTTTATATTAAACAAAATTAATTTTAATTCATGTCGAGGAAATAGTTCTATAACCTCCTTAGGGAAAAAATCTAGTAACCCCTCCACATCATTTTGAGTAATAAAAACATGATATTATATAGACATCTCTTCCAAATATGACTAAACACATTCCCATTCCTAACACCCACTTCATAACCACTCTCACCAATGAACAACACTCACTGGAACTCCACATTGGAAATCCCAACATTTCTATAGAATAATTTGATGAGTGTGTGAATGGGATATAACTAATCAATACATAGGATAATATTTTATGGCTATATCCACATCATGAATATGTCCACCACTTATTGGTTCTACCCCATCACTAGTATACATTCCCACCACACATAAAAAATGATACTTAGCCCCAAAATCTCGTAGACAACACTACGAGTAATGGAAGCCTATACACATTTTGTCCAAACATACAAACCACTGAAGATTAGCAAGGTGTGGGGGTATTGTAAATCTGAAAATGAACATGTAGGTGCACTAAAAATAGAAAATACCCCAAAAAAACACTTGGATATTCTAGCACAGATTCCTCAAACATATAAATCTGAAAAAAACCCAACTCTTCTACCTCTATGTTGTCATCCTCAATAATCATTATCAAGAATGGGTCCCTATGTATGGGAACCATCATTTGGTTTAAATATTATAGCTCTTCTTTATCTTAGTTAATGAATAATAACCTATGGTCCCTACAACTGAAACTATCTTTGTGGAAACTAAAACCTCAATATAGGGTCTAATTACCCATCTAAAAATGGCCACCTTGAGA
Organism: Viscum album; assembly: GCA_963277665.1. Classification (NCBI taxonomy): domain Eukaryota; kingdom Viridiplantae; phylum Streptophyta; class Magnoliopsida; order Santalales; family Viscaceae; genus Viscum; species Viscum album. The sequence goes on from OY728122.1 coordinate 493,320,462, forward strand.
TGTTATACACTAACCCTGATGGTGATTATATTTCCCAATTATGTTTTAAAGTAATTGAAAACCCCTAAGAGGAACTCCAAAAACACATATATATGAAAATTAGGAATGAAACAACCATATCTGGTTCCCTACTGAATGAAATTATGACTACCTAAACACTCAAATCCCACCAGAAAAATCCCTGCTCCTCAAAAGACCATATTTCCCACTCTTTTTTGTGGTCAACACATAGGGAATTAACCTGATCAATAAAATTATCAATTTTTCTCATATAAATATGTATAGATCATAATTGATGTGGCTGTATACCTGATCACTAGACACAAAACAACCTCCAAAAACTGCACTCTAGAGTCTATATCTGGAAATCAATTCGATAAAAAATGTAGGATATCCTGAAATTCTGTTTCATATTCTTGTATGATCATAATTCACTACGGAAGGGAGTGAATTATCTGGGTCTTGGATTCAATCATTAATGATAAATGAGAATCTATATTTAACTCACTCTGAAATCCACAAGACATCACATTATTCTCCTTTTGGTCAATAAGAAATAGTATCCACCACTGATGTGAAACTCCATGTATCTTCTAAAATACTAGAAAACCCCATTACTCAGCTCAAGAAGGGATCAAATAGAATGTCCCCTCGAGCTCCTCTATTGAGCTATCTATCACCAAATTTATGTCATTACCATCATAATTATCCTAAATATTCCACTTAATGGAACCAAAATTCTACATCCACGACACTACCTCATATATTGGGTTACCCCTGATGATCAACCGGGTCATTACTTTAATCCTCAACACCATACAGAACTCGTTAAAAGGGAATGGGATACATTTATTAAAATATGGAGAAATTCCTAACCCTATTATCATGGAATTATATCATGTATTTTTTAAATTTTATTCATTTTATTTATCCCAAATTCCCAAATCATGCATTAATAAAATTCATCAGGATGCATGTAACTCTCCAAGGTTTCAACCCTTTAAATAAGTCTACCTCACCTAATTTTTCAATAATATTAGTTTTCATGTCTGGATTATGGGTGTACCTAAAATCTCATTTCCTATCTAGTCTCTCTAGGCTATGTCACACACCAAGGTCAACTACAACAGCTTCTAAATCAACCCATGAAATATTTACTATTAAAAACTCGATATTCTATCATATCCTGAATCCATAACCTCTAATTCCACTCCTTATCCCCCCCATCAAATATTTCATAGGTATGGGAGAGAGACAATGAGAATTAATTCCCCCCTCTAGTAAGGCCCAGGATGGTAACTAGTACCAATGGAATAAAAATATCACAATATAGGAGACATTACTCTCTAAAACATAAATAGTAGAAGGTTATATAAAAAACAATATCCAACCAACTACAATGTACTATATCAAAATAAACCGAAAACCATCCCACCAATCAAGTTTAAATAAAATTGCTACAAATTAAAGTCCCCAAATCAAATACCAAAAAAGAAATTCTACAGAAGTGACTCAAAAAAAACAACAAAGCCAGTACTATTCATCTTAGTCAATAACATCCTCTTAGAAACATGAAATTTATTTATATGTTTAGGGTGAGAATAATAAGTAATCTATATAGGTTCATAACCAAAGACTTATATGCACATGTAAAAATAGAATGTTAATGTTCCAGTGTGAAAACTAGAGAATGAAAAAGAACCTAAATAATTCAAATAACAAAACCCACCCTCCCATTGACCAATTACCAAATCACACCCACAATATAATAAAATAATTTTGATATAATAACAATGAAATGTTCCTCACTACTAATTTTCCTCGGAATTTCTACACTCATATCCCAAATGTATAAAATACGGTTGTCCCATCCCTTATAAAAATATCTCATCGCATCCAGACTACACACACATGGGTTATAGATCCCATAACATCCCACCCCCAAACACATGTGACACACATGTCACATCACATCACATTACATCACATCAAGAATACTCTTGGGACAACACATCATAGCACATCCTGAAAACACATAGAACCATACTTCATGTCTATCCTCAAAATGATTGGATCACATATCACACTTCATCTGGAAGACACATGGCACCACATGTCACAAATCATCCTAAAGACACCTAGTCCCATACGTCCTAGCTCCCATGAAGACAACGTGGACATTATATCACTATTGATGGATGTATGGGGGAGAGTGGGTAGCCATCCATCTGTATAACATCCATTTCTAATGTGGGTGAAAACACTCAGAAATCGAAATATCAGTCAATTTCTATGGCTAACAAACATAGGATATGAATGTATAAAACAATATAATCCTTCATGATATAGAGATACTGCACAATACTAGAATAAATTTTTCGCATAAAAAACACTATCTCACACCACATCACCACCACATACCACACACCAACTATCTAAAAAGATTCTTACACTATATGTAACACACTACACAACCACCACACAAATCAAATAATAATGTAAACATTCATCTTACAAGATCCACAACTATTATTCATTTACCATTTCATTTCATACTGCAATACTCATTCAATTCATTCATTTAAATTTAATAAATCTGTCATGAGTAAATTTTGACCACAATTTATTAAATTTACAACTCATTCATTAATTAATCTCATTAAAAAAATTATTATATTCCACTAATACCAGGGAAACTAATAAAATTACACCAACAAATATCATGACAACATCACACATACACCATCATCATCACATCACATTTCTCAAGACAACTCACTAAAAAAATATCTCATCCACTACACTACCATAACTGACATGTTCCACAACCATTAAACCATAATAAGGATTCCATAGCCACTCCTTCATAACCACTATGCCACAACTACTGCTCCACCAAAATGTGAAACAACACTACACAATAGAACAGAACTACCCACATATCATCCATTCTAACCCTCCATTAGAGCTCTACCCCACATAGTAAACAATGTTTCTGGTTAATAAAATCTCATCATAACAATCGTAATCCACCCAAAGAATCATATAAATCTCAACCACAAACAAAACCAACAAATCCCAGCATCATTGGTATTAGGGGGACTAACCACATTACATAATTATATAATAATGGGTATTATCACAAAAACCAGATATCCAAGGGAATCCAATTATTATCCAAATATATGCTTTCTGGGATTTAATTGATTGTGTGATCACAAAATAACACAGGAAGGGCCATCACTTATATCAAATACAGTAAAATAAGTCATTTAAAATGTTTTATTTCATGATATTGGAAAATTAATACAGAACAACATCAAAAACATATAAAAATATAAAAATCAATAACTCTGTTTAAACTACAATTTTAGACATGACAATTTATTTTATGATTAATTCAAACCATAATATCCCTCAAAAGGTTAGAAAAACATGAAGATCCTAAAAAATCGAGTAAAAGAGTGACAATATGGATCTCAAACACAGAGAAGCTTTCTGATCTCTCTTTTCATAGTATGGAAAAGAATGAGTGGCCAATGATCAACCACCAAAAATGAAATTGGAGGGTCAACCTGCAGTGCACTCAAAGATCATAAAAATCCATCCCAATCACATATACCAAAACATACCTCACCACTATAGTGAACTTTGAAGATGAACAGAAAGGAAACTGATGATAAAGAGGAGAGAACTCACATGGGTCATTGAGTAGAATCCAAGGAATGAAGATATGAAAGCATGGATTAATCCCCATAGAAGGAATCCCAATGTGCCTCATGATACCTTCACCCACCACCTTAATGTATATGGGTAGAATATGGTTTCCAAATATAACTAAGTCATCCCAATTAGTAAAGATGTGAAAAACATGGAAATTACATGAAATGTAAACCATTTACACATTGTGTAAATTTAGAGGTCATATATAATCAATAAATGTACATATCATGAACCAGAACTTTACAAGTCATGAAAAAAAAATTCATGTTGTGTAAACATTACAAGAAATGTATTCCCTCTGATTATAAATTTTTAGCAGCCATCATCTTCAATTCCCCAATACGAATCCTCTAAGAAACTCTGACACACAAAAATAACAATGTAATGGAATGGGAAGGCATATACTATTACACATTTAATATTATTTCTTCTTTGTTTGTGAAATCATTATGCAAACTTATTAAGTATATTATTCATGTTTTATTTATATTTATTCGATTACTCTCATACTATATCTAATCAACAAATTTTAATTGACAAGGTATGTGTTCTTATTATAATTTAGTCATAGTTTATATGATTTCCTATTTTTTTTATTTTTCAATTACATTATGCTTCCCCATGACTAATTCTATAAATTTTTCCTTTAAAATTTATAGTTAGTTATGAGTGACCTAGTGTGTACATTGTTAGAAATAATTTTTTGGAGGTTTTTCACCTCAACTCTAACAAAACCATTCGGATGTTTTTAGACAATATGGACATTATATCTCAATATGTAATTAAAGAACTCAAATGTTGTTGTTTTTTTATACTCTTAATACAAATTCATTGGTTTCTATTTCATTACGTCTGAGCTAGGTTGAGTGATACCAATTATAATGAAATCATAATTTAGTTAAATGAATTCAATATTATATTATTTCCCCATATATTATAAAAAAATATTTCAGGTGTGATTCCATTCTTGTTAAAATAGAGTAATTGAATTGGATAATAGAATGGATATATGTGCATGTAGGTATTTTATTATACTAGGTTTCTGATAATGGTATGTTCACAATATGCGCATTTAAATATATTTTTTAGATGTGATGGAGAATGATTATTGAAATTTCCTGCTTTACTATTTCGAGTCAAATGGTATTAATTTTGTGGACATATATGTCTCATGTTAGAATAAGATATATGAATTATATTAAAATGTAACAAATTTTTCTTCAGTGATTTTGGTACCCTATTTAATAAATTTCTTGATAAGGGATTAAATGACAAGTGGAATTACTAATAATTAATTAGGACTAATTGGTCCTCAGGTATGTCTGATTCACATGACTAGTAATACCACATTGGTTGAGGATGTTGGCATGGCACCACATCACATTGATTGTAGGGGATTATGTTCCACACCACCTTTATTTGGTGGTTCGGTATGAACCTCATTGTTATTGATTATGTTCGAGACACAGATTCCAACATTGAATATTATAATCATCATGGATTCCTATATTGATTTCAATATTTGGTCTTTTCCATTATCCTATTGTTACAAATGACCATAGGCCATGATTACCCTTATTTATTATTATGAAAGAATCGTTATTATTATGACTAGTATTACACATTGACACCTGAGTTATTCCTCATGTACTTGAAAATAATATATATATATATATATATAAATTAATCTATAATTATAGTTCATACAGTATTAATATATATTATATATGTACAGGTTGTCCCACATTCAGAGATATTCTGGATTAGGCCAAACCGGCTATGGTCCCTAGGTGTCCTTGATAAAAATGAGTATGAGATGTTTATATATGTTTATTTATTAATTTAATTAGTTTTAATGATACTTATACACAATATTATTTTATAATTCAGAAAATTTATAGAATTACACAACTTTGATGGTGTCCTACTAAGCATATATGACACCTTGCTCACAATAATAAAAAAATAACATATTTCAATGATTTGGAACCATTGATATATGTCTCCAAACCATTGGTATAAACTATATCGGCAGTTTAGAGGACCATTGGATAGTTTCTTTTGGGATTGGTAAATAGCAAGGGTTCTTGAAAACCCATTGGAATTATCCAATACCCAATGTTTTAAAAACCTTTGGTATAGGTAATTCAATAAAAATCCCAACATGGTTTTGATCCTAAAACCTCCAGTTTATAATCCAATGACTTAACCACTAACCTTACATGACTTTTGTGAACATAATATCATAAATATATATATGTTTCTATATATTTATATGTATTTTAGGTTTTGATTTCTCTAATTTTATTTGAAAAAATATTCCATAAAAAAATATGTGTACTTATACCAACAGTATTAGAATATTATGTATAGGTTCTTTTTGTGAGATAAAAAAATGGTTTTACTGACACTTTTCGCATAAGGTGGTGATATACCAACGTTTTGGCAAAAATAGTTTGTATATGTCACTTATACAGACAAATACCAACAATTTTTTCTAAAACATTAGTATAGGTACCAATTATTGACCCTATACCAACGGTTTTGACCAAAACTATTTGTCTAGGTCCATACAATAGACCTATAATAATTGTTTGGGCGAAAACATTATTATAGAACCAAATTAGTGACCTATATAAAATTTTTGTCCACAACCATTGGTATTGGACATATTTCTAGTTTTTTTAATACTAAATTTCAGTACGGTACCTAAAGAGACACCATGATTTCCATTTAATAGTAATTGCACTATGATTTTGTTGTACGCTTTTACCTTTGTAGTTATGAGAACAAGAATGAGTTGGATCTCATTATTCTAATGGATATATATTTTACTGATCTTTCTAGTCGATATACCTCTATATGTCATCTAAAATATTTCCTACTACATTATTATTTTTTAAATTATGTATCCTCATGAGAACATGAATTTATGATTGTGTATTTGGTTTTTGACAATTTTACCATTTATTATATTTAACTTTCATCATTCAATCTATTATGCATATATCATATACAATATTTTGATATGTTTATTATTATAACAGTTTGAAACACTAATCTTTGGGGTATATTCTCCCTGATGTTCCATCATTAGACCCTCACTACAAGTTTGAAACTGCGGTAATATTAGGATGTGTGATTGATGAAAAGTTACAGACAGACATGGGGGATTGTTTTAGTGGAATTCAGGTAGATTCATAACAATTTTGAATCATAGGTGTTTATTTTTCATTGAATTACTATTTTGGGATGTACTAAAAGTGTCATGGAATGTGAATATCCACAGTAAAGATTTATTTCATGGAGTGATCAACCCATGCATAGGGAAATGTCCATGTGGATAGTGATTATATTATGTTTAATGTTGTTAATTTTTATGGTTGACTATGATTTCACAATGAGTTATTAATTTTTTTTGTTTCTTATTAATTTATGATATTTATAGTATTTTACCCCTTTCCTGATATGGAATAAAATTATTATTACATGAATCTATATAGGCACATAGAGACACACCTTCCATGCATATTCCATGGCATGTAGATGCATTAATAGATTTTCCATTTGAGATATCTTCCACTTGTCTATTTGTATAAAAATATGTGTAGTGTATTATAATTTTTTCTTATACTGAATGATTTATTAATTATTGTTCAATGTTTTGAATGATAACCTATACATCATGCTTCACCGATAATCTCGAATGTTTTTTTAATCCTCCATGCATGGTGGTTTCTTGATTATATAGAAACATACCAAGATCAATTTCCTTGTTTAACTATTTTAATTCTAATGGTAGAATTCCTAGTAATTAATTTTATACAAAAATAGTTATTAATGTATAATAATTAATCTAAAAGAAGTTTTACTATTTAGAATGATGCATGTTCCTAATGTGACTAATCATAACATTTTTGAGCTAGGGACCAATGGACAAATGGGATGAAATATAATAGTTCTAATTAGATGTGAGAAAATTAGAAATTTTGAATAATTATTGGTGGATTGTAAATTTAAAAAATTATGTTCCATATAATTGAACCATAATGTTTGAGTTTAATATCCATTGATATCATTTTTAAAATAAAATATGTATAATTTTTACTTTTAAAAGATTTATTTTGATACATAACAGATTTTAACTCTATTATTTATCAATGAAAACACATATGTTAAAATATCTATATGCCCAATAAGACTACGATTGGTCAGATGGGGATTAATATTTATATGATAAACCCAGTAAGGGTATTTCCAAACCATATTGATTTAAATGGTTTGGATGCATTTATATGATCACATAATTGATTAGTGGGACCCTCATAAGAATTATTTATCTTTCTTTTTAATTATAATTTTTTCTAATGGGGGTAGGCATATTTCATATTGGTATTGTTATTTAATGTGTTAGAAACTACCTATATGGGTTCACATATAGATGTATGGTTTAATCTTAATTGAACATTCACTATTTAATTAATTATATAACTCTTATTTACTTTTTTGTTGTACTCATGTGTGGAATTAGTAAATTAAAATGTGAATTTATACATAAAGTGTGTTTTCCCCTGTAAATTAGAATTAAAATATTCTTTAACAAAGATAAACATGATAACCTATGAATAAATAAATGATTATTAAAATATTGTTCATATGGTGAACTACCAAAATATGAAATGAAGACTGTGAAATGGTAAAGCTTGAAAGGAAGTTCAATAGACCAGTATATATGCCTTGTGGAATTAGTTTAATAAATTTTCAAAATACACTTTTCTATATAACTTGCAAATTATATTTAAAATGTACCATTAAGATTTATATATATTAAATTTAAATAATTTAATCTACTTAAATGAAACCATATTGTGTTTTTGCAATAATTGACCCTCAAGTATGGGTAGTATAATGCTTTTGAAAGTTCTTCTTATATAGGAATCTGATTGTTTCATATATGTTTCTTATAACCATAGTGATAGGTGAGGAATCTATGATAATATATTTTAGTAGCTAATATATTGGACTTATGAATTTATCTTTTTCTAGGAGGTAGACTGAGGTAGGTAGTTCCCTCGATAAATTGTAACCTAGCTAAATGATTCTGTGGGTTGGATATGACATGTGTTGTTTATGTCCTAGTTTTCCAATGTAGGAAGCTTAAATTTAATAGGAATCCTTGTATTTATTGGTGTTTATTGGATTAATTGAGCTTGATAATGGTGTTAGAGTCTTGTAATTCTCAGTTTCATTGGGTTAAAAATTTCCATGGAATATCCAACCTCATAGTTCGTTCTGTGACCCTTGTTCTTCTTCCAATTCTGTGTTGGATGACTATGGTGTTATTTAACCTATTTTTTAGTCGTATGGGATAGTATGACTCTAAGATAGATATTTTTTTTATGTTCTATAATATACTCGGATGAATAGGGATGGTAATTCTATTAATAAATCAGGGGTGTTACATTTTTCTAGAGAAATTTCATGGTAGTGTGAATTTATATAAGAGGTAATCTATAGTTGATATAAAAATGGTACACAAAACTATATGAGTTCGTTGGTAATCGTTATATCTAGAGCTATTACCCCATTCTCGCCTATCATCTAGGTTGTAGAGTTCCATGGGAATTAAAGGATATATGACATGTCCCAATGATCAGGATGATGTTTTAAAAGTATCATGTCTCGCAATACACACAACGAAAATGTGTTGGCATTTACATTTGATGTCATGGACTATATCGACCTAAAGTGGGAGGGGTGTCACACCCATTCCTAAAGGTGAATCTTATCTAAGAAACGTTTTAGAATCACATATCGTTGAATTTTCATATTATCTATTGGTAAAAGAATTTCTTCTCTATCCACGAGTGAAAATAAGGTGTTTTTGGAACAAGAAACTTGAGTTGAGTTCCCATTGTCAATAATGTAATGATAAGGACACTACTAATATGGGCAGTTTCTTGTTAGTTATGTTTAGTTTTTCCTTCCAAGTATAGGGAGTGCAATTGTTAAATGAAACATTGGAAATGGTCAACATTTGTTTAAATTCCATTGGGATAAGTTATTTTTCAAATATGTAAATGGTTAAGTGGTTGGATGAAAATGGGATGGTTTACTAGGTGAAAAATGAATGTGAACACATTTTGTCAGGGGTGGTCTTTGTAGTTTGTTCTAGAGTGATTAGATGATGGCATAGGTGGTCAAGACCTCAGGGTCATTCTATTTTGATGAGCCGGTAGGTGATGTTGATCCACCTCAAAAATAATTCATCCAATAGTGGTTTGAATACTCTTACATACAATAGTAGTGTATGGTTGGTTGGAATCCATACTGAGAACATCATCTTAGATGTGGAGGAAGTGGATTAGGTCTATATGAAATATCATTTTATCATCTTATTTGACTTTTTTTGGGGTGATGATGTCCTTGTAATTAAAAAATTCCAGGATGTGATGAGAAAGTGGTAGTTAGATATCGAGCAAAGTGAATTTTTTTTATAATTTGAAAAATTGTATTTGTGTAACATCTGGAGTTTTAAGAAAGAAACACTATTTTCAATTGCATACATGGTACACTACATTGAGTATAAACGAACAACTAAATATCATTATTTAAATGTAACAATGATAACCTAACTGTTTGAATGGAGGGAATGAATTGTATCAAATAAATTATATAAATATGGTTTAAAAATGTTGATTTATTGGTTACATATAATATTTGAAATGGAAATAAAAACCAATTGATTATAAAGGATGTGTTTTTATTAAATCCATTTTAAAAAAAGAATAATTATGTTTATAAAATCATACCACCATTTAAGGGTGTTTATATAATGAAAAATAAATTTTATATATTCAATTTAATGTCTTAAATTTATCTTATATGTTTTCTAGATATGATATAAGAACAAGTTCAATTTTTTTGATAAAAGAAGTATTTTTCTAAAAATTGAATTTTACGCCTTTTGAAGGAGAATCATTATTAAAATTATTTTTTAACACCATAATATGTTGTATTTTAAAAAATAAACTAATTCTTTAAAATAAGGTTATAAAATTTTACATTGTGTGAATTTATGATATTTTTCTGATAAATATCATGTTTTGATGAATAATAAAAATGCACTATATTTTAATTAAAAACACCTTTTTTCCATCTAGATAATTTATATGGTTAAATATTATTATTTAATGATTTCCAAGTATAAATGGAATATATTTTTATCATTTAATAAAATTTTGGTCATTAAAATAAATTTTATATTGTAATTGGACATAAACACATGTCAATATTTTATTAGTTTTTTGTTCTTAAAAACCCACTTTTTTTTACAATGAGAATTAATTTTTAATTAATTACTACAGTTTCTGTTTTTCTAATTTGAAAAAATGGATTCCATATTTTTAATCAAAAATTTGAAATTGTGTAAATATTAAACATTTAATTTTGGACATTATGAATGGTAAATTCATTAATTATTTTTCTTCCCCATGGTTAAAGGGTATATCTGGTAAATAAGGACAAGAAATAATAAAATAATAAAATAAAACTACCCTAAAACGTGTCCAAATCCTATTAGATGAGATATTTCAGTACATGGACACCCTTAGGTAAAAACTTTTGTCTTTTAGGAGAAACGTGGGTGTTAAAATGATATTTTATCATATATAATTTAATGAAAAGGGAAGCATAACATAAAAATATATCTTTTAATTTTTTTAATATAGTGTTATATAACAAATATCTATGATTATAAAAAATTATTATAATGACAAAAAAAATTATACATCATTGTATTATATTTATAATTATTATACATTAACTAATTAATTTTATTTGTGACACAATAGTTATTCAGTGATCACCTTATTAATGAATGATTCAAATAAATGATAATATAAATTTTAAAATAAATGAAATATGAATATTTTGATGCCATATATGAATTTTTTCGATGAAATTGACATATGAGGGATGAGTAAATGAATTTGTTAAGTAGTAATCAATTTTTTATTACTTTAAAGAAATCAATTACTAAATATTATGAAATTTTACGTAAATGTGTTTTAAAAAAAATACTATTTTATTAAATGAAATAATAGTGCTAAAAAATTAAGATTCTAGAAACAAATATATATTATTTTTTAAATGACATTACTGATAAAAATGTGGTTCTGTTGGTAATTTATATTAACTATAGTTACCATATATTATGGAAATATAAGAATACATGGTAAGAGTAAATATTTTTAACTAAGGGTAAAAGCTAAAAGATAAGGATGTTTTTATGACCTAATGTTATCTAAAGATGATTAGTTGACCATATTTCGACCCATAATATTATTATCAAAGAATTATATCAAATTCGATATTTTATTATTCTAAAAACAATTAATAAAATAAAATTTCAATCCTTTCTTATAATGCCTCTCCTCCCTCTTATAAAATGCCACCCACACTACCCACGTACTCAAACCTATCATGCTCCATAGATAATAAAAATTCTACTCAAATAATATCCCAAAATCTAAAATTTCTTCCTATAATCCTTATATTCGGAAGATGGTAATTAAACAAAGCCTTTTGGATAAAATCTAAAGAAGTTACCTAATATACAATTAACGCCTTCTCTCAAGGTCCTTTCCATTATATTCTTTTTCTGCGGCCAATGTTCTTCATGTTATTTGATTACATAACAAAATTAGTATCCAAAATATACTAGTATTTTGTGATGATATGTCTTCTAACTACACTTACACAAACCTCCATCTAATGGATACAAACATACTTTTCTATGTAAGATGAACAACTTCCTCACAATACAATGATTGTTCAATTTCCCCACACCTCCTCTCATGGTGGCCATTATGAAAGAAAATTATTTATATATGTTATATATATATATTTCTTATTTTGACTCTATGCTTCGTTAATTTTTATTTACAACCTAACTTTATGATTTCCATGATGAGTAAATAGTATAATTCTATTTGAGGAAGTGTGGAAAACTGCATCCTCAAATTGATACGACTCATTCTTGATATAAATGGAATTAATTGAAGATTTTTTTGAAGACCCATCCTCAAGACCCATGTCGTGACTATCCCAAGCCCGCCTTCTATAGGCCTGGGTGTGGAGACTAGTACCAAAGGTGTAAATCCCAAAGCTGGGAAGGTATTGCCTTTGTACAATGTAAACACACACAAATAGAGTATACAATTAAAATAAAAACAGTAACAAATATTGTATACATAAGAAGTGATAGAAATAAAAAGGGGCCAGAAATAAAATCCCAAGAGTAAAGTATAGATACAAATTGGAGAAAGTACAACTAAAACATGTAAAGAAGCTACTAGTTTGTCCTCCGGGGTTCCTACCTGATGTGTAGTTACAAATGGCCTCCTCAGCACTACACGTCTGTTCGTCCGCTCTGTGCACTGTCACTCGGAGTGGTCCACCTCCAATTACCGTCCAGTCCTGCTACTCTCGGCCTCAGTCAGTGCTGTCAGTCATCTGCAACCAACACAATGCGGTGCGGGCATAGCCTGTGCAGGGGTGAGTATAATGATTCTAATTAGGGAACCCGAGACCCTCATGATCTCAAAATATCTAACAAGGAAAACCAAAAAGTAAATAATCATCAATTAAACCTTACTTAGTTATATGCCCATACATATACATAAGTTTTCTAGTAACCCATTTCAATCATGCGGTAAACACAAAAGTCACAGACTCACATGAAACCATGATTTTATTCTAGGGGGTAGTATTACGTAACAACCCCAGTCACTCTAATGGTTCCCCAGCTGATTGTGTACTTCTCCTCTATAGACAAGAGTGGTCCTGTTTCATCATACAGAGGCACTTACCACCTACCTAGACTATTGTGGTTCTCCTCATGTCAAGTACTGTGGGTCTGCGGCGTCACGCAGAGGCGCTCCGCACTGTGGGTCTGCCGCACTCTCACAGAAGAGCTCCCCCTCGTAGCCTACTGAGGTACTCCTCCTGTCGAGTACCGTGGGTCTTCCGCATCACACAGAGGTGTTCCCCAATGTGGGAATGCTGGGTCACACATAGGTGCTTCCCACTGGGCATGTTAAAACACTCTGAGTCAAAAGGTCAACCGTCGTCAGGCCTCAGATAGCTACTAGGTCTCCGCACTCCGCTCGCTCGTCTTTGGGAGGATCCGCTCCCCGAGCTACTGTTTAATACTACAGCTATCAATAAAACCCAAGAAGAAGTATCTCAAAGGTCTACCTTTTCATAGGGGTCTCAACGCTGCAGACGACGCATGAATCGGGCGCCCGATCTGTGAGTTATTGGCATTTCCTTCTTGGGGGCCTGGTTGGTTTTTCGGTTCAAACCAACCAGACTATACACCAAATATATCCAAACCTCATGTGGGATATTCCAAAAGATCATTGTTTCTCTAAGACTTCCCTTTCCACAAACAGTTTGTCGATCGGACACCCGTAGCACAAGATATGGGCTAAAAGATGTAAACATGCCAAAGTGGGTCCGAGTCCGTATTGGGGTCCGACTCAATCCGCGGGTCTGATCTTGTCCGAGGGGTGTGGGCTGACTTGAGTGGTCGGCCCATCCTGAGTGGGCAGCCCGACCCTAATATGGGCTAGCCCAAGGGGACGACCATTCTCGAGGGCGGTCGGGCCTGATGGCGGCCCAACCCGGATGGGCGGCCTAGCCTGACGACGGCCCGACCCGATAGCAGCCCGTCTTGGATGGGTGGCCCAACCTTAGGGTGGCCCAGTGGCCCGACGGCTTGCATGGTCCACCTATTCCAAAACCAGTGGGAATAATTACACCCAGTAACTCCCAGAAGACACTGCTATTTGGGTGGAGCTCCTACCAGTGCAAGGTGGCAACGATCCAGCACAGGCGGGACCTGACGGGGTCCTACTCCTCCATGATGGCTGAGTGGCCAGCCGCTCTACACCCCCAGTGCGGTGCACCTGCACAGAGCCCCTCCACTGCGGCCCACCCTGGCCACAGTTATGCACCACAGGTGCGGGGCACCTACGCCACGCCCCTTTGTCGTGGCCCACCCTAGCCGTGGCCCCTAGCTGGCCTCTACGCGGCGTGATGGCACCACACGCCTCTGTCGCTGCCCACCCTAGTCGCAACTCTCATTCTATGTGTTATGGTGGTGTTTTCCCACATGGAAACCTGACAGTCTTGCGCCACTGGTTTCTTCGTCGTCGGCCCATCGTCGGCCGTTGTGGCTTTTTCCACGTTCCGTTCCTCCGGTGGTAGTGTTGTGCCGCCACTGTCGTCAACAAATGAGAAAAACAAATAAAGTGGTTCGGGCCATATTTGAGTTGTTCGGTCCCTCCTCTTTATATAGTTATCAATAGGAAATTCACAATCCAAAATATTTTAAGGCGAAGAACGAAAATGAATTCAAATTAAAACCCCTACCTCATTTGTCGAAGACCGTTGATGGAGTCACAGGAAAAGGGAAGATGTCAATTCATTGAAATCGGAAATGAAGAAGCTGAGTATGGCGTCGTTGGCATTCATCAGGGACGAAGCTCCCTCCTTTGTTCTGTTTAATGAAGGATGATATTGTTTGTAATTCTTCATTGGTAGAAGAGGCGTTCCTCGTCGCTCTTCAACTCTTCTCCCAAATGTTCCACCAAATAATTGTTCCAACAAAAATAATGTGTTAAGATTAGACATTATTTACTTGTTGGCCAAAATAATTCAAATGGATTAAATTAATTTATTTAATGAGCTCAATAAATTAATTTGGAGGGTTTTCACCATAAAGAGGAAAGTTCAAGAGTCTTTAATTAAATGAATAGAGTTGGCCAAAAAATTATACCATGGAAGTTTAAAGGTTTCACCAGTTAAATGGGGTGTTAAAGTGGTAATATTATAGGGTGTAACCCACCTAAATTATCCTCCCAATGGAGGTTATGCTTGGGTGGGCCCAATCACTATATCTTCACATTGGATGTTAGGGTGTGGTGGACCCCACCTCCAACCTCCCCTTGGACATTTTAACCACCACAAAAAAAATTAGATTCACTATTTTTTTATTTAATTTATTAAAAACTAAAAATATTGCCTCCATTGTCTTTAGAACACAACTTTGGTGAAGGTCTCACTATGAAATCACCGATGCTGTGAGTTCAACGGTACCCTCAGACTTCTATTCCGAGCACCAGTTCAAAAGTTATATAATCCCGCTCGCACCTTTAATGAACGTACCAGAACAAAACTTCAGAAATTATTCCAGGATCCCCGAGCCATAGAATCAAGCGTCGTAAATTTTCGCGAACTCGTAAAAATCCCATGAATTTAAGAAAAATATTTCCATGGAATTTCCAGGTCTTTACATTCAACCCAACATAGATATTTATGTCCCCTTAAGCTACAACTCACACTAAGGAATCAAAAGGGGATACTTAGCACGCATTTGAGCCTCCCGATCCCATGTACTCTCCTGGAGGTTCCCATGCTGCTAAAGGACACACACTAGAGGTATCGACCGTCCACGTAGGAACCGATCGTATCGATACTCAATCTCAACTAGAACCTCCATGAAAGTCTCACCATCATCGATGTCCATCTATCCCTATTCAATGATGTGAGATGGGTCATTCACGTATCTTCTCAGCTGAGATACGAGGAAGACGCCGGGAACCCAGTGCAACTGAGGTGGTAGAGATAAGCGGTAAACCATCTCGCCTACTCTTCTGAGGACCTTGAAAGGTATGATGAATCACAGAGATAACTCACCGTCTCAGCCAAATCTCAATAGACCCTATCTAGGTGAGACCAATAGAATGACGTGGCCGCCATCATTGAACTCTAGAGGTCTCCATCTCCTATCAGTGTACGACTTCTATTTAATCAGTGCATTCATCATCCGTTCTTGGATGATCATAACCTTCTCTATTGTAGCGTGTACCATCTCTAGTCCCACTTGTGCTCACTCTCCTGGGTATGTTCAGCATAGTGGCGATCTGCATGTTCGACCATAAAAGCCCTCAAAAGGTTCCATACCGATGGTGGAGTGATAGCTTTTGTTGTAGGTGAACTCCAGAAAAGGAAAGTGATCTTCCCAGCTATAACCAAATTCGAGGACACATGCACGAAGAATGTCCTCGAGTTTCTAGATGGTCTGCTCAATCTGGCCATCAATCTATGGATGGAGGCGGTGCTCAAGCGATGTTGTGTCCCAAAAGCCTCTTGCAACCCCTTCCATAGTTGGGAAGTATAATGTGTGTCACGATCGGAGACAATTGAAGAAGGTACTCTTTGTAAATTCACAATCATCTGTAAATAGAGGTATCCCAATCTCTCTACTGGGCCCTTCTCTCTGATCCGTTGGATGTGGGCTGACTTGGTGAGACATTCAACAATCACCCATATCAAATCATTACTACTGGATGTACATGGATGACCCATTATGAAGTCCATGAATATCCCATCCCACTTCCACTCTACGACCTCTATGGGCCGAACCAAGCCTTCTGGTACCTGGTTCTCTTCCTTCACATGCTGACATGTGAGGAATCGTGAGACAAACTCCACTATTTCTTTCTTCATACCTTGCCACCAATGCTATCGTAGAAGGTTTTGATACATCTTCACCACCCCAGGATGTACCGCTAGAGGGGAAGTGTGGAACTCCCTCAACAATTCCTCATGAAGGGCTACTGGTACCATAGTATGTCCCCAGAAGAAGATGATGTGCTCCCAACCTTCAAAAAATACATCAGGTGCCTACCCTATTGATATATGAGCATTTCATGTGTCACAGTGAGTGTCTCCACACTGCACCTCCCGGACTTGCAGAAGATGTTGAGGAGTGACTTTAAGAGACTATAGATATGCTTCTCTATCCCTATCCACAAAGGAAATATGTAAGGCTACCAACTGCTCTGTTGCCTCTCCTAACAACTGTATACTAGATCTCCTACTGAGAGCATCCGCAACAACGTTCCCCTTCCCATGAGTATAAACTATCTCAAAGTCATAGTCTTGGAGGAACTCAAGCCATCACCGTTGTCTCATGTTCAGGTCCTTTTGAGAGATGATATACCAGAGACTCTTGTGATTAGAGTACACGGTAAGACATTCTTCTATTAGATAGTGCCACCACATCTTCAAGATTTAGACCACTGATGCTAATTACAAGTCTTGGGTATCATAGTTTTGCTCATGATATCTTAGGTGTCGAGAACCATATGCGATCATTTCTCGCTCCTGCATCAGGACACACCCATGTCCGGTTCTGGATGGGTCGTAGTAGAATACGTACCCTACGCCTTCCTCTTGAAGCCTCAGGATGGGGGCACTAGTCAGCCTTTTTTCTTCTCCTAAAATCCTTTTTGGAATCTCCCCGACCACACAAAGAGTTTCCCCTTATTATTCAAGGCTGATAGTGGTGATGCAACTCTGGAGTTGTCTGGAACGAATCTCCGGTAGTATCCAGCTAATCCCAAGAAACTATGTACCTCTGTCACACTCCTGGGTGGCTCCCAAGAAAGTACTGCCTCAATCTTCACTGGATCTACTACAACACCAGCCTCCGAGATGACATTACCCAAGAAGTGAACCTCAGGAATCCAAAACTGGCACTTCGAGAGAGTACCATAAAGCTGGTGCTCTCAGAGTGTGTCAAGTACCACCTGCAGATGGTAGGTATGCTCCTCCTTAGTTTTATAGTAGATCAGAATGTCATCGATGAATACCACAACAAAATGATGGAGGTATGGATGGATGATCCTATTTATGAGACACATGAACGTGGATGGAGCATTGGTTACACCGAAGGGCATAACCAAGAACTCATAATGGCCGT
The DNA here is from genome assembly GCA_963277665.1 of Viscum album. NCBI lineage: Eukaryota > Viridiplantae > Streptophyta > Magnoliopsida > Santalales > Viscaceae > Viscum > Viscum album. Next base: position 493,339,021 of record OY728122.1, read on the forward strand.
ACCGACACCAGAAGGTCGTCTTCTGCACATCCTCATCTAGAACTCTAAAATGGTGATAGCCTGATCTGAGGCCTATCTTTGAGAACCATCGTTCTCCCTTAAGCTGATCGAAGAGGACTTCAATCCTCAAAAGTGGGTACTTGTTCGTCACGCTCACCTGGTTCAGGTGACAGTTTTCAACACAAATCCAGAATCTCCCATCTACATTAATGGCGAATAGAATTGTGGCTGCCCAAGGAGAAACACTGGGCCAGATGGATCCCTTCTCTTTCAAGTCCTCCAGTTGTACCTGCAACTCATAAAGCTCCACGAGAGCCATTCAATATGCTGGAGTAGATATTGGTGTCGTCGCAGTGTATAGTTCAATGTAGAAGTCCACCTCTCTGTGAGGAGGTAGTCCTGGAACATCGTCATGGAAAACATCCTCATTCTGGTTTACCACTATAGGATATGTCGGACTCTACATATCAACTGCTCTGTGGGTATGTAAATAAAACTAGATAGTGATTGGATGCGCCCTCCTCTGAGTAATTCTTTCATGTGATGTAAAGGTTCCCTTCTTGTCGGTGAAGGTTAACATGGTCCCATTCGTGCGGACACACCACAATTTTCACCTAATACAGTCTATCTAAGCATGGACTGTAGATAACCAGTCCATACCCAAGATGACGTCTTAAGGCATCGACGCTGCTACGAGGAGATCCCAGCCGAAGCTCTCACCTCCTATAGTAAGCTCACACTGTCGGAACTAGGTTGTAATGATCGAGTCTTCTTTAGTAGGAGTCTGTAGACATAAGGATCGAGCCAATGGCTCTGTTGGAATCTTCGAGCTCCGAACGAGGACAGTGGAAATGAATGAATGATTAGAACCAGTGTCTATAAGAACTGCAGCTAAGGTGGAGTAGACACAGATAGTTCCTCAAATCATCTCTGGAGCGCCGTGGTCGTATGCCTATGATTCCTGAAGCTATGCTCTACCCTATCCACCTGCTCTTAGTGGTCGGGGTGGACCTCCTAGTGGTGGTGGTGGTTACACCTCGTAATGTCATCTACCCTCAGCTGATCGACCACCTCTTCTGCCACATCCACCTTTTCCTTACAGAAAACCTCGATCAAACCTCTACCTTTGTCTGGGAGGTCCCTCAACTGTCTAATGATCAAATGAACTGCAGTTCGGACAGTCACGAGTCATGTGACCCAACCTGGTGCATGAGTAACACTACATGCTCCCGGCAGGTAAGTCCCTCCCATGGGTGCCCCGCACAATAGATCCTGAGTCATGTGGTTGTCTACCCGTGGATCTAGTCCTCTTGGAACTCCGCATCATCTATCTATTTACACCTGAAGAAGACTCCATTATGTGTCGACTAGTAGTGGGTCTCACTGATGTTGACTACTTAGCAAGGAAACTCTCCAATAGGAGGACTCTCTCTAACACCCCTACCTGTGTCAGGATGCTAAGGGAGATCATTGATTCCCTGATCTCTCACCTGAGCCCTTGCTCGAAGGTCCGGGCCCAGAATATTGGGTCATGTACCATATCCATGGAGTAGCGAGAGAGGTAAGTGAACCTTGCTAAGTATTGTGCTACTATCATGCTACCCTGCTGCAGATGTAGTAGATCATATATCTATACAGATTGAAGGGTGGATGGTACAAACTATACTCAGAACAGGGTCTTGAAGTCTATCCAAAGAAGTTTCACCTTGTCATGGACCTAGAGCATTAGGCACTACTATCTGCCTACTACTGCCTGAAGGAGGCCGGTAGAAAGGATCACCATGAGGTCTGATGGTGTCACTAACAACCTGATGATTCCCACCACAGCCTCCAGCCATTCCTTAGCTGCCTGGGGTTTTGTCTCTCCCTGAAACCTAGGTGGCCTCTAGCGCTGGAACTCATGCAATTATCTCAAGTGGCATGCATCGTCTGCTTCTAGGGATGGTGGCATTGGTGGACCAACAGGAAGTGGTATTGCTGGTGCCTACGAAAGTAAAGGGCCCTGCACTGAGGCCTAATCACTCAGTGGGCTATCAGAGCATACAACTCTTGGGGCTCTAACTGGTCATCCACGGGGAGGCATCCAGAAAAAAAAACAAATGGGACATGGTCTAAAGATTTAACCTGGTGAACTGATCTGGATGGGCTGACATAAAGAAAATTTTAAGGAAACACACTCAATCGGTGTTTTCATGCACTAAGTTAGAAATTAGTAGTCTGGGTCCTAGTGTATGGATACATCGACCGCGCACACCAACACTGGACTCCCTGAATAGAAAACCACACAAAGTACCCTTAACACTATTGCTTCACAGAAATGAAATATTAGAGTCCTATGTTCTGCGGTATAACCGACTCCTATGATGCCAATTTGTCATGACCCGTCCTCGGGACCAATTCCATGACTACCCCAAGCCCGCCTTCTATAGTCCAGGGGGTGGAGAATAGCACCAAAGGCATAAATCCCTAAGCTGGGAAGGAATTTCCTTTATACAATGTAAACACACACAGAAAAAGTACACAACTAGAAGCAAAACACTAAAATATTTTGTATATAGAAGAAGTTCTGGAATGAAAAAGGGGCCAGAAATACAAGACCAACAGTAATGTACATATACAAATAAAAGCAAGTACAGCTGAAAGCAAGTAAATCAGCTACTAGGTCATCCTTGGGGGTTCCTACCTGAAGGGTAGGTATAGATGGCCTCCTCAGCACTCCACATCTGTCTGTCCGCTCCATGCATCGTCACCCCATGTGGTCCACCTCCAGGTATCATCCAGTCCTTATACTCTCTACCTCAATCAGCACTGTCAGTCTTCTACAACCAACACAACGAGGTGCGGGCATAGCCTGTGTAGGGGTGAGTATAATGTTACTCATCAGGGACCCCAAGACCCTCAAGGTCTCACAATATCACACAAAGATAACTACAAAGTAATGAATCATTGGTTAACATTACTTAGGTATATTCCCATACATATACCTATGTTATCATGTAACCCATCCCAATCATGAGGTAAAAACAAAATTCACTGAGTCGGCTCAAACCATGATTTTATTCTAGAGGGGTAGTATCAAGTAACAACCCCAGTCACTCTATTAGAACCTAAAATGATGGTTTACACCTCCTCTATCGAGTACAGTGGGCTTGTAGAATCAAAAAGAGGCGCTTTCATCCTTCCTGGTCTGTTGTGGTACTTCTACTATCGTGTACCGTGGATTTTCTACGTCACGCAGAGGCTCTCCCCATTGTGGGTCTGTCATGCTCACATAGAGGCGCTCCCCCTCGTAGCCTGTTGTGGTACTCCTCCTGTCAAGTGTCATTGTTCTACCGCATCATAAATAGTCTCTCCCCACTGTGGGCCTGCCACAACACACATAGGTGCTTCCCACTGGTCCATTCAAAACACTCATAGTCGAAAAGTCAGCAGTCATCAGGTCTCATCCAGCTACTAGTTCTCCGCACTCCGCTCACTCATCTCCGGGAGGATCCGCTCCACAAGATATTGGTCGATAATCCAAATGTTATAAAAATCCATGTAGATGTATCTCAATGGTCCTCCTCTTCATAGGGGTTTCAACCCAATAGATGGTGCGTCAATCGGACGCCCGGACTGTGGTTTATTGGAATTTCCATCCTAGGGTCCCAGTTAGTTTTTTTGTTCAAACCAACCTGGCCATACTCCTACTATGTCCAATCCTCAAGTGGGATTTGACAAAAGAACTGTATTGCTCTAGGATTTCAGTCACCATTAATGGTTCATCGATGGGACACACGTATCCCATGATATGGGCGTAAAGGTGTAAATAGGCCAAAGCGGGTCCGGGTCCGGACTGGTGTCTGACTCAATCTGCAGGTCTGAATCGGTCTGAGGGGGTGGCCCGACCTGAGTGGTCTGCCTGAATTGAGTGGGTAGCCTGGCCCAACCCGAGGGCGGCCCGACCCGATGGAGGCTCGGCACGGTTTGGCGGCCCGACCCAATGACGACCCGACCAGGATGGGCGGCCCAGGCTAAGGGCAGCCCGACCTAGCACTTACGGGGTCTACCTAAGCCATGACCAAAGGGAAAGACACATGACCCTAGCTCCCGAACGGATCTGTAGTTTATGTGGAGCTCTAACAGGCACCGGGTGGCACCGGTCCAGCACACCCAGGACCCGACGGTGTCCCACTCCTCCCGGATGGCCGAGCGGCCAGCTGCTTCTCACCACCGGTGCGACGTGACAGCGCCACGACCCTCTGCCGCGGCCCGCCCTAGCCGTAGTTCTGCACTAATGGAGTGTTGTGACGGCACTGTGCCCCTCTTCCGTAGCCCTCCATGGCCATGGCCTCCGCGCAGCGTGACGATGCCACCCGTCTCCGTCATGCCCTGCCCTGGCTGTGGCTCCCCTTCCGCGCGGCACGGTGGTGCCGCACCCTCTTGGCGACCCGACAGCCTTGGGCCACTGGTTTCTTTGCAGTCATCCCATCACCGGCCCCCGTTTCTTTTGTTGTGGTCCATTCCTCTAGTGGTAGAGTTGCACTGCCACCATCGTCAAAAAAATGAGAACAACCAAGGGGGAGGGTCAGGCAGTGTTTGTGCGGTCTGAGCCCTCCTTGTTATAGTGTTATCAATCGGAAATTCACATTTCAAAATATTGTAAGGTGAATAACAGAAATGAATTCAACTCAAAACACCTACATCGTTTGTCGACGATCGTTGACCAAGTTGCGGGAAAAGGGCAGACGTTGATTCGTTGACGTCAGAAAGGAAGAAGCCAAGTATGGCGTCATTGGCATTCTTCAAGGATGGAGATCCCTCCTTTTTTCTAGTTGAAGAAGGATGATGGTGTTCATCATTCTTCATTGGTGGAAGAATCGTTCTTCATCGATCTTCAACTCCTCTCCCAAATGTTCCACCAAATAATTTTTCCAACAAAAATAATGGGTCAGGCTAACCCATTATTTAATTGTTGGCCAAAATAATTAAAATGGTTTGAATTAATTAATTGAATGAGCTCAATCTATTAATGTGGAGGGTTGGAACCACAAAGAGGTATGTTCAAGAGACTTCAATTAAATTAAGAGAGTTGGAATAAAAATTAATCCATGGATGTTTAAAGGTTTCACCACTTAAATGGGGTGTTAAAGGGGTTTGATTCTTTGGTGGCCCCCACCTTAATTATCCTCCCATGGGAGGTTATTCTTGGGTGGTCCCCACCACTATAACCTCTCATGGGAGGTTCGGGTGTCATGGATTCCACCTCCAACCTCCCCTTGGTGATTTTAACCACCATAATAAAAATAAATTTCTCTCTTAATTTTCTTTAACATATTAAAAACACAAAATCTAACTTCGATTCTCATTAGAATGGAACTGCGATGAAGGTCTCACAAAGCAATCACTGACGCTGCGCGTTCAACGATTACCTTAAACTTCAATTCCAAGTACTGGTTCAAAATTTATCAAATCCCACTCACAAGTTTACAAAACATACCCAAAAAAACATCATAAATTGAGTTTGGGACGACCGGGCCTCAGAATCAAGCACCGTAAATTTTCGCGAACTCGTAAAAATCCCATGAATTTAAGAAAACAATTTCCACAGAATTTTCAAGTCTATACAATTGTTTAAATTAAATAATGTAACATATATAATATATATATATTATAATTTAGATTTAATATATATATGTATCATTTTTTATTCATTCCATTAATATGACAATGAAATGAAAGCAACATTAATGTTTACGTACGTCCTACCATCTCCATAAACGGTTCATTTCATTTATTATCTCCAAATGTTATGGTCAACTCTAAATACATATATACTAAATATATATGTTATCTAAACCATGAATAATATTCTTTGAGATGATGTAATTTTTACCAAATGGACAATTTATGTCAAACAAGTTCAATTTCGACTCAAGTACCGAATATTGAAAAAACAACCAATATAAACATAAATAATTACTTATTTTTGATAACATTATAAAAAGTAATATAAAATGAATAATAATCATGAAAATGTTTCTTAATCAGTAATAAATTAAAGTATTTTTATTATTCATTAAAATAAGGAAATAACAGGACAAATAAAATTTGAGGTAAGGGAACTTCTTAACCCAATTTCAAATATTTCGGTTAATCTTTTACTTCTTGATTATGTCATGCTATAAATATATGAGAAATGAATTTTGATATACTATATTTCATTTATACATTATTTATGTGTATTTATAGTGAATATACATAATCAATATATATTTTTTGTTAACCAAATGATCATTGTAAGGGAATTTATAAACTCAATTTCCACTCATTTATTTCACATAATTTGTTGATTATTTTATTCCAATTCTATGCGTGGATTCATAATTTATGTATACATGTGGTTACATGAGAAATTGAGGGTAGGTGATCCCATGATATCTCTCTAATGCAATGTTTAACATGAAATATTTAAATGTTAAAGAACCTACTAAGAGATTTAAGGAATATAATGTGATGGATATTTCAAACGTAAACATGATGGTAACTCCCGGTGTAGATTTGAATGATATAATGTAAGTATGATATGGATGCCACATGATACATATATGTTTTATAATTTCTATGATGTTTTTTTGAATGTTATGATTAAATGATATAATCTAAGTAGTTTATGATTTATGGGTGAAATGTATGATGTTGTGAAAATCTTTTGATGGGTTTTAAATATTCACGGACTAAGAGTTTTATTCTAATTTTATATTTCTTACTAATCTAATTATGCATATCCCATTTTTTTGAAATGTTTTTCATATGGTATAATTATGGATAATCAAAAGGAATAATTCAAGAATATTTTTATTGAGAAAATAATTCTAGATTTATATAAGGTGTTTTATTTTCAGGAAAATAATTTGGATAGAGTAGAAGTGGCTACATTGTAATTTTTGAGAAGTAATGTAATAGTTATAGCCTAATTCTATAAAACACTAAACATAAAAACATCATCAATGTGAATTCATAACATAACTCAATATTATGTAATGTTTATGGTGGGGGCCTTATTCATTTTCAGATATATGCTCTGGAAGAGTGGTTGTACTTACATTAATGGTTAGTCATGAGTGATAATTTAAATTATGGTTTTGAATTCCTTGGCTGAACTCAAGGTCACCAGTGGGCTCTTTGATCCGACTATCATTAGGATCAATAAAAAAGATTATGTATGTAAATTTCAGCAATGTATTGTTGTTATCTTCTATACAATGGAGTAGGGATTACATTGGATATGATACCTAGACTCTATTCAATGATTCCTTGGTTACCAAAATAATTTGTTTGGTTCATATGGGATATTTAAGTGTGGAAATCAATATGTGATGGATCATGTATTCCCCATTAATTTTATTGGTAATGGAAAAACATAGATGATGTGGATTGATATGTCAACAGAATCTTGTTAGAGATGTCGATGAATATTCTAAATTTGAACCTGATGTACATTAGGAGAAGGTGTGTTTTTTGGAAAGTTTTGAGCAAGCCGTCTAGGAGGATAATTTTTTAAATATTTTACCAAAAGATTCTCAACATGATTCCTCTTATTATTTTTGAATTTCTTCATTTTGGACTCATTTCATAGCACCCTATCTGGCTGAAAAAACTGAGGTGTAGGTCAGTATGGTTTTTTCATGAAATTTCACCTCAACCTCGATAAATGCGATAAATTAGGTGTTTAAAATTCATTTAATCTAATAAACATTCCATGAAAATCGTTATAATTATAAGGGAATGTGAAAATAAAAAATTCCAATGTTGGATATACCATGACTTGAAATTTAAATTTAAATGCTAGAACCAGTTGTGTGGAGAACCATATGACATATGGATAAAGAGGTTATGATGTAATCATGTCATGGTCAAGATATTTTTGGGAAAGAACCATATTGATGTCATAGTTTTATGTATGAGTGTTGGATAATGTTTAAATGAATTATATACCATATGATAAAGGGATTAATGGTGGTTCATTGGGAAAGTGGAAGTGTAACAAGAAAATTAGAACTCTGCATCATGACCCAAGTAGGTCAGGTGCCATTTTCATTATTCCATAAGGATTCTAAGAGATGATAATTTCTATGGTGTGGAGATTGTAATGTCTCATGTTTTGGAACAAGTTAGAATTCTAATGGAACATTAATTTTACTATTTATTGAATGGGACATTCTGTAAGCTATACATGAAGAATCTATATCAATGAATTGAAACACTAAAAAATGTCTCTGGGTTTATATTAAGGCATGATATGTGTCTCATGTGTTACATTCATTTTTAGGACTTCCAACATCCAAAAAAACCACTTCTGAAGAAACTAATAGAGGCACATCGGTTATCTAAAACTGTGTGTCCTTATGGGAGAAAACATGTGGTCTATCAAGAGGGGCTTCAATTGTTTCCAGGTTTTCTCTAACCATGCGCACTAGGTTTTATTGCTACCTACATATTGAATATTTTTAATATATGAGAAATATACCTTTTGTGTATGGTTTCTCAAACAGTTGACTTGAACTGTGCAAAAGACCATTAATAAGAAGTATTCATGCATGGTTGGTGCACACTTTTTCCAAATATGAAGCTAACCCATGTGATAATTAAAAGGGGGCAATTTATTAATTTTTTTTACCCCCTTATTTCATTCCCCCTTAATTATCCACCCATATTCACATAACAACAGCCCCCCATGGGAGCTCCTTTTCTCCAACCCTAGGTATGGATATATCTACCTCGTCTGACAAAAAGATCAATTTTTGTTGATATTATGAGATATATATCGGTAAGCCTTAAGTTATTATTTCTCTTTTCATTGTCTCACTAATCATATATAGAGATATCATTATGTCATATAATTTTTCCATATTTCATGGGGTCCCATTTATTATATTTATCATGAATCAAATAACATTATTTCTTGATATTAGAAGAGTTTATAATATTATGTATATTATAGGTTTCCTTTAGTGTTTCCATAAAATATTTCTCAATTATAAATTAATTCATGGTGCCACATGATCAATACTCTACACAATGGCTTTAAATTTTTATTTAATTATCTAAGACATAGAACCATAAATCCTATTGTTGTTATTCATTGAATTATACAACTCGAGGTTTCAAAATTCAAACAAAACCACCCCTTTAGGGAGATTTTATTACACTATGTGACCCTTGTGTCCCTTTTGTAATTAAACAAATATCTTGGGGTGTTGTTTATATACTCTCAGTCAAGAGTCCTTGGTTTCTATTTAATAACATTTGATTTTTTTAGAGTGACCCCTATGTGTAATTGAAAAAATAAATGATTTAAATTTATATAATATGACATTTCTTATACCATTAATAATAAAATACCATTTAGGTGAAAAATATTTATTAATAAAAGGTGGTAAATTTATATGATAATTGAATTGATAAATTTACACATACCTAATTCTCTATAAATTGTTTATGGTATAGGAATGTTTATGATATAACAAAACCAATTATTTAGTATTGGGATACAATGTGGTATTCATATTTACATGGCCATAATTATTATTTATGATTAAATAGAATTTAGGTATTGAATGTATGTATTTCATGTTAATCAATGTTAACTAAATTGTATTAAATAGGATCCACTGAACTATGAGTGGTGATATATCCCTTATAATAGAATATTGGGCTAAGGAATCATGGGAAAAATTTACTTCAAAATTTTACATTTTGGATACCATGACCTTGATTATGGTCATTGACCTTGAATTGTTTCTCCCCCATTATAGTGTTTGTAGGAATGATGTCTACATCACATCAGCTATTGGGAATGTTATTCCATTCCCCTTGATAAAGTGGTTTTGTTTAACCCTCTTCATTATTGATTGTGATCATTAGAATGGAATCATACATTGATAATGAAACTCGACCTAGAGTACTATATTTATTATTCTATTTGGGAATTTTCATTCCCATTTTGTTAAAAACAATCTTTAGTCATGAAGACCATTATTGTTTTTATCAGAGTCTAATTATTAATTTGAGTATTATTATGCATGTATGCTTGCGTTATGCCTTATGACCTTCCTAATAATACATGTCATTATATATTCCTATAAAAATTAATATTATTACATTTCATATAAATATATATATATATCAATATATCTATTTAAATTTATATATATAATCATGATAGGGTTTCCCTAGTTCATATATATTCTATCTTATGTTGAGGAAGGTATATTTCAAGTGTCCTTAATGAACCAGAGATCAAAATGATCATATTTATTTATTTATATTCATGTTAGAGATACATGCACAAAATTTTATTTTATTATTAACATAATTTATACCTTTAGAAACCACTGGGGGGCCTACTGAGAATATATCACACTTTGTTCGGGCCTCCATTGGATTTGGGTAACCAACCGTACAACATGATTACATGTTCATGATCATTTGTCTATCTTAGTATTGTATGATTGTAGATTAGTAGTTGGTCACATATGAATGATCCATAGCCCAAGATGATTTTGGATATTTTCATTGGGTGTTTCTATTCCTTGTTAATACATTTTCATATGTTTAATTGTATATTTTTTTGCACTTTTATTATTTATTCTATGAAGCATCACCATGAAATGCATGCATGGCTATGTATTTGGTGTTGTCCATAATTATGTTATTATATTTATCTTCCACTAATTTTTATTTTTCTTATACTACTTATTATTGATGATGATTTATTTAATATTATACCATTTTTCAACAGTGATCATAATTGAATAGTATCACCACAATACGATTAATAGACACTTAATACTAGTTAGTAGACTCTGAAATACAAGGAGGCATAACAAAAGTCATGTGACCAACAAACATGGGGACCCATATTAGTGGATTATAGTTTGGTATGTTAAATAAATTCTATAAATATGGAGATGAAGTTCATAAGACACAAAACAATAAAGGATAGTGGGGAGCTACATAAAACAGCTTCTTTAATATTCAATGAGCTACTCATTATGAAAAACAATGTCCCAATCCAAGGTCAAACATAGGATATAGATACCCAAAACAATGAAGATCAATAAAATTCTATCCAACTAAAACTAATGAACTATATAACAAGATTACACAAACTAATTTCTTGTGTTGTATTCTATATCTTCTCTCACCATTAATGGGATATTGATTATTAAATAAACACCCTTGGTGAAATAATTTTTATATAAATCATTATATGGGTTTGGGGGATGTTCATAAATAAGGATCTAAATCTTTATCCCATTGTATAATCCTACATGAAATTAGGATTATTTTATATCTACATATAAATATCTTATAATGACTTTTGATATTTCTAAATGTAATTCCACATACAAATTAAACCCACTATCATCTATCTAGGTATGGTTGATTATGATTACCCACCAATATTATTTGTCAAATTGAAAGGTTCTAATTTATTTATGGTGGAGGGAATATGCTACGTTAAAATTCTATTAAATAATTTTATGTAAAATACATCAAATAGTCCTTAACATTATCAATACATAACACCAAACCTAAATGATCCCACGATATTTTAAGATAAAATGTACAGATTTAAGTACCATCATTAAAAATTTGCCTATTAATTATTGGGAATAAATAAGAGTAACCCCATTATGAATCATATGTATTTAGAAAATAATGTAAATATTTAATATGAATTAAGTAAAAGTTGTTTTCATAAAAGGGATAAAATATAATTTTCTATTTTGATCAAAATTAACATAAAAATAACTTTTTTTGTCATAGAAATATTATTTTTAATGAATTTTTTTTATTAATGATCAATTATGTTTCATATTAATAATCTATTAAAACTGATTTATTTTATAAATGATATAACAATTATTTTAATAAACAATATTTGAAAATTTCATTTCAAACTTAAAACTGTTTTGTCAATATTTTTTATGTTTTTATAAAAAAAATTGAATTTATAAATTAGAGTATATGAAATTATTAAAAATGACCAATAATTTTTAATAACACATATCTAAATTTACCAGTCATTAATTTTTTTTTTCTAAAAAGGATGTTCTAATATCAAAAAATACAATTTACATGAAACATTCTTGTTTAATAACTATATAATTTTATAAGAATGGCCTAAATGTTAAAACAAATTACATAATTCCATATTAAATTGAGGGATTAAAATATTAGTTTTAAAATATTTTTTGTAATTATAAATACTATGTTGAACTTGTTAATAAAAAAATAATATGTTACTTCAATATGAAAACTATTTCAACATTATCATTGAAATAAGTGTATTCATGGGATATTAGATTTTAACTTTCATTTAATGAATTATTTCCCTTATTTGTTTTATAATTAATTGATTTAGGTTATTTAAATCTGTATCCCAAAAAATTTTATCTAATATATTAATTTAAATATTAAATAAATTATTTCAATAAAAAATATTTTATGCGAATAAGATTATTTAATTTTGAACATTACATTTCAGACAATATTAAGTTTTAGGTTTTAAAAATATTTAAAAAAATTGAAATTATAATTATAATAATCTAAAAATATAAAATATAAATCTTTATAATTAAAAATATTTTTTCATGTTAGAAATTATTTACCAAGGTAAATGAAATTTATTTAACATGATATAAATCTAAATTAAAATGGATTAAATTGCTAAATATTGACACAAAATTTTGTTTTTAGGTTTATATATATCCTTAATCTTATTCCCTACTATATATTCATTTTTTTCATTTGATCATTGAATTATATCATAGCATTGTTCAAAATATTAGTGTTACTACCACAAATTCCCCTCCCTTCATATATAAAAGGGAACCATCTTCACACTATAATGATCCCCTTATCTTTATAATTTTTCATTTAAATATTAAAACAGTTCTCACAATATAATGACATTCACTGTTAACAATATTTCATCCAATATTAGTTTTCATAACACCTTTAATTGAAATTATATGTCTATTGAACATTCTAGTGCGTGACATGTGAATTTTAAACAACATTGGTGTTATCATCATAATTATGTACATTAATATTTATTCTAACAACACCAATTTATTTATTTTTGTTTCGTTTATATAATATAATTATTCTATATTTGTATTTTTAAAATTTTTTATTGAAATATCCTATCAAATAAGGAATAAAAATTGTTTTATGTGTGTTGTGTGGACTCCTCCCCAACAAAGAAACGTGTTTCGTCTTCTATAACTACATTATAAAGATTGATATAACGATGTTATTGAATGATATAGATGATTTTTATTATTTCTTTAGGGTTTTTGAATGTATGTTTAGATAAACTATTAGTTATATGATAAATAAATGATCATCATTATTTTAATCATATAAATTAAGAGTACAAATAGGACAACGATTTATTCAAATTGTTTCCTATATTTATATACATTAATTATTCTTATAAATCCATTATTTAATATTATAACGCACTTATACATAATAAATAATATCAGTATGATTCTTGAATAAATATATTACATGATAAATACCTCATATTCACTCATTCAATGAGGTAATGTTCATTTTTAGTTTATTTAACCACCTGCAAGAAAAATACTATGAATTTATATTAGGAAAGATTTTGTGAAAATTTATTGGGTTAATATAATGTAAATGTATAAATACCAATTTTAGTATTATGAATAATTTATGTTATCATTTAAATAATCAACATAGAAAACCCCATTTGACTATTATGAATCAATTAAATATGTATATTTTCCATTTAATCATTAAGGATGAACACTATAAAGCTGATGAATGGATTTTGGAACATAATAAATTATTAAAGAAACCTTATAGGTAATATAAGTGATCTATTTATGACTACCAATGAAGATTGAAATAATATAGACACCAAAATTATGAATCATACACAAAAGATCAAAAAATCAAAACCCAAATGTGGGCATTGGATGTAATTTATTCAGTGAAAAACTATTATAATATAATTATGAATGAAAATATATGTGGGTATGTTTTTGAGTTAAATTATTAATATATTTATGATTTTTATATATGAGGATCAAGTTTTTTTTTCCAAATTTAAGGAAATAATTTTGGGTACTTTTTATAACATTCCTATTTTTGAGACATCTCTAATATTATTGTTGATTCTAAAAAAACCATTTAAGGATACTTAGAGGAAAAATATTTGTTTTTATGTGAATATAAGTAGGAACATGATCAAAATAATCCTATGATTCATGATTCATTTAAAATGTTCCATCATGAAATGAAATAGAATCTTGGTTGTTTTACGAGTGCTATGAAATATTACCATACATGAATGAGATATTGATCCTTAGAATTTATTTATCTATAAACATGGGACCAATAAATTACTCTCTTGGATACCTTTAATGTTACCATAACTTATTGAATTATAGAAAAATTACTGAAATCTAAAAACATCATCTTTCTTGAGGAAATTTTGAAATTGATTTAAATTGTTATATGGAATTCACGAATATGATCCCATGAGCACCATACACCAAGTATTATTCCATATATTACCCTTATTCATAGTAATTCCCTTAAAGATAGTGTAAATTTCATCATTCACAATATCATTTAATGAGACCACAATGTTACACGAATTCTTCCCTCAAATCTATAATACTTTGAAATACTCTCCCTAAAATTGTTATCTTTTTGGAATGTGAAAATTAGTGATACATTTTATTATTTTCAAAAAGACCATGTGTGTCCTCTCTCCCACTAATAAAATTCAACACATCCCCTCTCCTATTAATAAATAAAAAACATATTTTTTGGAAACTAAATTAAAAAATAAATTCAGTACATAAAATATATTATCCTAGATTCATAAATTTGTTTATGAAACTATCTAAATTAAAATTTATTTATAAACCTAAAAAATCTATCCAATTATGATGAAAAATTCTTAAATTTGTATTTTTAATTTATTTATTCCTCCACATCCTAAAAATATTATTAAATATTGATAATTTAATTACATAATTATATAAAATATACATATATTTTTTTGTATTAATAGAATAACATATATTAATCTACACGTCTATTAAATGGGAAATAAAAACCTTGATCACTTGTACATCAGAATACCACTTTGTGGATCGATGTTATTCATTTTCCATCACCCCCTCTGGTGGATCGATATAATGATATATTTTTTGTTAATATATTATAGTTATGATATTAAAATTCTTATATAATCATGATATCACATATTCTTTTATTCAATTCATTCCATGTATTTATAATAACATTGCTTGTTTGGGCGATAGACTCATGTCTCATGAAGCACTGTGATTCAGTTTTCACTAAAAAAATTTATAGAAGATAATAAGTATAATTTTGAGGAAAATATTTGATATATTATATATAATAAATACTAAATAATGTTAAAAGATCATATATCATAATTTCATTCAATTCATTTAGAAAATCGAAATAATGTTTATATATACACAGGTCATAGAGTCTCAATGAATGATGTAACTAAATTACGTGTCTATCATTAATGGGTATATATAAATACATATAAAATGAATAAAAATAATATTAAAATAATATGTAAAATATAAGAGATTATTTATTCATTATCAATGTTAAAATGAAAAAAATACCAATCCAAACGATATAATAAAAATGAAAAAAATATTAATGGAATTGAGATATAACAAGGAATTATCAATAAATTTGTAATAATAAGTCATATATAAATCATATTTGATATGATAAATAATTTTATTATTCTATAATTAATTTTTAATAAACATATATATATTATAAATGTGTTTTCAATGTTTATGATGGAATTTTATTCTTGATGTAATAGTTTTTAATCTCAAATTTCATTCTTTGGGTCCTAAGATATTTTATAAACATATCTTCTATTATGTTGACCTTATAATTATCATTGACATATTATATCATGAATAAAATTATTTTAATGATATTTAATTTTTCTAATTTATCATAATAGTTAATGGGTCTCGTTATTCAGTATTATGAAAGTGGTATGGTTTTTATTTCATAATCTCATCGTTTATTTGGAATTCAAAATATTATGCATCCTATAGTGAAATAATTTGTTTTATCTCTCATAGAACTCATTTATTTTATAATTCTTTGGTTATTTAAAAATAATACATGTTTTAGTTTCATTTTACCCACTATTATAATTACAGCGATGAAAAATATATTTTTAATAAAAATCAACTTCATTTCTATCTTTGGTCAAACCCCATTATTATTAAATATTCATGGTTCCGAATAATGTATAAAAAAAATTTCAAAATTATAAAATGGAAAAATTAATTATATTTATATGATGTTTTTACTATTTTTAATTTTTTAAAAAGAATATTCATGTCATTTTCTAAGCAATTGTTTTTTTTGTTATCAAAATTTTAAAATGAAACATTATATTAGTGTTTATGGAATGAATGGAATTTCTCAGTGTGATGACCACTGAATGGTTTAAATATTAATTTATATGTTTCAAATGTTACATCCAAATAAAATTATTTTTTGATATATTTTATATTTAAAAAAAATCAACATGGAAATGATATTTTATGACAAAATTTTTTAAATGATCATTAAATCTTCTATTATATCAGTGTATGGTTAATTTCAAGGAAAATATTTTATAATATTTATAAGGTATTTTAAAATTCATTCCATATAAGAAAGAATATTTTCTTTAGAAAATGAATTAAATGATATTTATAGATTAATTTATTGGTTTATGATTTTATTTTACTAAAAAGGATTTTGGAAATGTTTTATGTTTTAAAAAGGGTCTTTCAATGTGTAATGTTTGTTTTCCGCAACAAATGTACCATGTCATATATAATAATATATTTCCATATATGATGGAAACCTATGATTTAACTTATTATTAATTTGTTATATGATCCAATGTTACAATCAAAATTATTTTTATGGATGGTTTTATGATTGTTTGGAAAAATGTTTACGAAACCCGTTAATTTTCAATGGATTGGGCTACAATGACGTTTTTACTCATAAACCAAGACTTTTCATGTTTTATGACATGATTAATATTTTTTTATGGAAATTTATAATTATGGGGTCTGATATGAGAAATATTTTAGGCTCTTGTGTTACACATACAAACTATTTCCATTATGTGAAGGGTGGATCTAATATTTCCCTCCATTGTATTGGGTAAATATTGACATCTCATCAGTGAAAAAATGCCAGGAAAATCAGAGAACACATTTCAATAAGAGCCTTATTCTAAAATTATCAACATAGAGTAAAAAAAAGTTTTTACCTGTGGTTATTTTTTGGGGGTTATTATTAAACACCTCAATGAACATTTTCATGATAAATTAGGGGTTATACAGAACCCCTTCTAATCATCGAATATTGAGGTGGTTCACAACCACATATATATTTAAATCTATATATTGTCAATATTGTTGTAAGATTTAATATGATGTAATAACAAAACCACAACTAATTTAATAATTAGTGGTGTTATAATTTCTGTTAAACGCGAAATATATGTAATATTCAGTTGTATTTAAGAGGTGATAAATATTATAATAATTTTGTTAAAAAAATATTGGGCATTTACAACCCCATCTAATCTCTTATATTATAAAAGTTTCTATAGCCCCTTCAATATATGAATTTAGAGGGCACGTGATCCCCCTATAATATAATATAGTAGAGGTGATACAGAACCCCCTCTAAAGTCTTCGATTTTGGTGGTACACAACCCACTCTAATTTATGAGATCGAGGGGATGTGAACCCTCACTATTTTCTTAAAAAAATAAGAATATATATAATTCGAACATAATATATCATTTTTTGTTAATATAATATAACATTTTATAGAAATATATTTATCTAAGTAATTTATATGATTGTGTTTAATCATATTTATATGTTTATACCAATATAATTGTGAACTTTTTATATACATTAATTTTTATTTTTTTGTATAAAATTGTATTTCATATAATGGTAAAATATATATAAAATAATAAATATATATTATAAATATATACATAATTATAATGTATATAAAAAATTAAATAAAAACATTAATAGTTTTGTAATAATAATAATAATACATTATGAAGGTATATTCATACACACACATGAATATAATTAGAATGTGGGTTGAACCCCCCTCTAATATAATAAATTATATAAGGTATATAACCTCCAAATAGATTGTGTTTTTATGTCCTCTAATATATTTCATTGTTTTTAAAATATATAAAATTTTAGAATTTTTTTCATGTAACTTATAAAAGCATTATATAAATATATTTATATACATTATAACCATATTATATAAATAAATTAAATAAGTAAAAATACATATTAAACATAAATGTATGTATATACTAAAATATATAATAATATAAATGTTAGTATCTTTCAATGATTATATAAATATACAAATTAAAATATATTTAATATAAATTATATATATATATATATTCATTATTAAATTTTTAAATACATTGTATCAATATATATATATATAAATAAATTTATATTAATATAAAATATGAATTTATATTTACATAATATATATATATATATATATCTATGTGTGTATAAATAATATAATAATATAAATATAAATATAAACATATGTACTGATGTATAAATAATACAAAAATTCAATATATAAATAATATAATATATTATATATATATAATATAAATGTTATATATATATAATATTTGTATATATAGAAATGTATTAATAAAATATATAATATACTGTATTCATATAAATTTGTAATATATATATATATTAATTTTTTTAAATGTGTAAATATAAATTTTATATATATATATATATATATTTATAATATATATGTGTCTGGAAACACATCTAAATATTTTTAAAATAAATATATAAATACACATTTTTGATTGTGTGTGTGTTTGATATAAATTTATATATTTATAAACACATACATAATTTTATTAAAATATATGTAAGTAAAAAAATTATAGAGGTGTGAACAAAAAATATATATACATATATATTAGACACATATTTTAATAGTAATAATTATTTACATATTTTTATTAAAATAAATTTATTAATTATCATATTCACATATAATTTTTATAAATTTATATATAAGTTCAATATTTAAAATATTTTTGTATATAATGGATGTATTTTTTATTTTATTAAACATTCATTATATATAAAAATATTTATTAAATATTAATATAGATTCACACCATAGTGGTTCAAAAGATGGAAGAATGAATAGGGAATGATTGTTCGAATCAAATGGGATTAAAATTTCACATGACACCTGTTAGGTGGCAGATACAGGTGATGGAGTCCATGAGGATCGTGTCAACACATTATAGGATATAGAAACAGACACATGCGAAACTATATGGAGATTACATGGACATCAGGGGAACAATGAATAGGTGATATAGACCCCAAAGGGGTGCATAAAGATACAACACTAACAGAAGGGACACAATAGAGAATGTTTAGGGATGAAATAGGTGAACTGGAAGGATTCCAAGGGTATGCAACATGAGTAATTGTAGTGGGAAGGCATACACACCATGGTGGGAAGGACGGTATTAAAACATTTAAAAAAGAAAATTAGTGTTATCAGTGGTTAAAATGGTCCCTATAATTTTGATTAATTATTAATGGGAGGTGGTCTATAAGTACCACTAATTTTATAGATATATTATTAGTCATTCCAACCACCTTAAATTTATTTTTAGTCTATACTAAATTTTGAGATTTATTGAACTACCCCCATTAATTAACTACCCAAAAATAATCGTCACTTTACTTTATGATCCTCAACAATTCCCCAAATAATAGTAGGCGGGAACATTAGTGTCCAATTTTCAAAACATCTACTAATTTATATATCGTGGTTTATAAATCCGAATGAACTAATAAATATCCCTTTAAATTAGGTCATTTTTTTTTGCGTGGGAGCGATCCATCACTATATTGATGGGCTGGGGAGTGAAATAAATCCTTTATGATAGAGTTCATAATGATACTTGACTAATATAGAATGACATTCAATGTTTATGTGTATGAAACAATTCGATGTTTTATAAAATTATTAATCACAAATGGATCGATTTATATTTTTAAACTGTGAATCTGGTAATATAAACATCCAATATTATTTCCATGACTTATGATTTTGTTCTTTGAAATTTAATTTATGGTTTTCATATGTTTTGATCTTGTTCTCAACCCCTTGTTATCATTTTAAGTTTATATATGATCCTTTTTTACACTTTCTGAGAAAATGATCTCACCCTTTACTATGTATATTTTACCCATGTTATGATTATCAATAATTATTCTTGATATGTATAAGAAGTTTCCTTGATATAATGAATTATGTGGTAGTCAATATATAACCCTTTTTTAAAAAATGTTTTTAATTCAATGCTTCTAAATTGACTAAACCCTTATGACCCTATAGAATGTGTTTCTATAAAAAATATTTGGTTCATAACAATGTATAAACTAGTAATGAAAATTATTTATCATTATAGATGGAAACATATGATATGTTTAGTTAATAATTGAAAACTTTAATGGAGAAAAAATTATCAATAACCATTTTGTAGGCCTAATAATAATATGATATCTGAATATTTTGATAAGAAATATATTATTTTGTATAAATAGAAATAAATTAATGTCAAGATATTATATATTGAATTGGATCTAGATAAAATGTACCTAGTGGTAATAATACATAGAAAGGCACCTCGGGATTGACTCAAGTGTTTTGTAGTACATAAATTTCAGCACTACTATGCACATGGTTTAAAACACCCATATGATTTGATAATGTTAATTTATTTTTTATGTATGAACCATCAGGATGGATTTCAATATATTAAAACCATTAATAACATAGGTTATTCATTTTGGGTTGTGGATGGAAAATAAGCTATCTTTATTTAGACATCAAATAAATTATTTTTTATGAAAATGTGTTTTACTACTATGATTATTACTGCTCAAACTAGGATTTTAATTTGTATTCATTGACTAGAACAAAATGGAACCATGTTAATGATGAAAATATTTAAAAATTAAATGTTTTATTTCTTAGGGAATAAATATTTTTGGAGTTGGAATGAAAAATCTCAATAATATGTTTTCATAACTTTTTCAAGATATGAATCATTATATAAAAAACGTTCGAAATAATAATTTGTTATATCCTTCATGTAGAAAAATACACCGTCAATTTTTTTTCTGATACACATGATACAGAAAAATTGTCCATTACCACTAATAATATATTTTACACTCCCCATTATTTAGAACCTGAAAATTTTCATTTATTATGTCATTTATTTTAAAGGTATTTTGGTTAAATATTTTACTCTCATCAAGAATATTTTGGAATAAAATGAAATTTACACAGAGGAGTAGGATAATTTTAGGAGAATATTTTTCATTAAATACATTTCTCTCCTTATTTATATGAAAATTGAGATGGAAATACTGAATCCAAATCATAAAGATGTGAAATATATTGGTACCTATGTAGAAATTTTTTCATTATTCTGGAGGTACTCCTATGGTATTATCATCCAAAATAAAATTAATTCTGAAACAATTTTCAGTGGTTTAAAACCAAGACTCTATTTGGTGTCATCCATTGGTGACGTAATTAGATATGATAAAATCATTCGATGTTATCTAAATGAGGAAATATATATATATAATTTTATAATCAATTAATGGTTTTAATAGGAATAGAAATATTCTGTTCAAGGTAAACACTAGGTAACCCAATGGAATTAAATTGATATTTCCATAGGGATCGTTGTTCGTAAGTAGAGATTGAATAAAACGTATTAAGGGGAATGGTGAATGATTTAAATCTAGAAGAGGATGGTTTTTTGGAAACTGAATAACAATGTCATGGGAATATGAAAATTAATTATTTTAAAAGATATAATGATCCACATAATGCTACACCCACACTCCAATGTTTCAAATTATTGGAGTATAGAAACCATGCATATGAGTGTCAAAATTAAATGGTTAATTATGATGATTACAATCATAAACTTCTTCTGATTATGAAAAGGGGGAAAATCTAGGGGGATAAATATTTTATATCAGGGGTGAGATAATTATGTTGTGAAAGGTACGCTTACCAATGCCTCTAGAACTAATAATTTATTGTTTGAATATGTACCCAACCATTATTCTAAATCTAATGAATTTTTAATGGGATAGATATTCCACAAAAAGATTAATATTAAGAATTATGAATGATATCCTATAATGGTATGATGATCACAACTCATGTATATGATTCTTATCTTGTTTAATTTTATGGTAATGTGTAATTTTTAAATCATTTCATTATTCTTGTAGTAGAATTTGAAATTGTATTGAGCATTGATTTTATATATCTACACAAATCCCACATCAATTTTTTGGGTTATATAAGTCATGTTTAATATTATGAAACAACCTATGATCATCTAGGAGTGTGGTGTAAAATATGAACATCTAATGGAAATATTTCCCATTGTGTGTGGTTTGATTATTGTTCAAAAGGAGTGATTATCTCAAATGGTTTGGGAGAAACTCAACATTGATGATACACAATTTTTTTGGATTTTATTGATGTATTTTCAAATGTTTTATTTTTCATCCACTATATAGACCCAATCATAGAGGCTCATAGTTTTTGTCTACTACTATTACATTGAAATCATTAAAAAGAATCAAATACCAAATTATTGAAGTGCATAGTAATCCTGGTTATCCAAATAAACACATTTGTCCTGTATTACTAATTAATACCCAAATTATATCATAATTATTTTATATATAAAATTATTACATATACAATATCATTGAATATAATTCTTAGTACACTTCTTAAATTCTATGGGAAAGAAAAAAAATGTGTGAGCTCAAATGCCTAGTATCGGTCAAATATACTACAATAAATAATTAATCCATGAGAATAATTTTTTTAAAAGTTAATAAATATAGAAAAATTCCATGTAATAAATTAACAAGGAAGGATGTTCATAAACAATATGGAATGTTATATAACTAAAAACACGTCATTTAAAATTAATGAATAAAGAATAATCAATATGGATTGGAATGAAACTAATACCCATAACATTTAATCAATAAAATGAGAGTGAAATTCATCCAAATATTTATTCACAGTTAAAATATCATTTGTAAAACTGAAATAAATTTTTAATTAATGGAATTCATGTATATATCACATGAAAATCTACAATCAAGACCATTGACATGATAGTTTATGTTTGTTAGTATAAACCCATCTATTTTTCTTATAAATAAACCTTAATAGTTCTTTTACATCTAATTTTATCTCAAGAGATAACAAATTCATGGTGGTTATTACATTTACTAGATCCCATCATATAGAGTTAATTAAATCTTCCCTTACTCATGTATTTCAAATCCATAAAATTTCCCATATATTGAATAACCTATTTAATTGAAAAAAAATGTCCCTTATCATGTATATATAATGTGTAAGGGACACAAATTCATCAATATTTCTCTAGTTCATCACGTAATAGTTAAAATAATCTTTGTACGTGAAAATTGTATACATTATAAGAAATAAACATATCAATGACAAATGAAATGTATAATTATTGTAATTTAAATGTTCAATGATAATAAGAAATTAAATATTCCATAGTGACTAAAATGAATCAAGGATGTAAATTTAAATTCTATTCTTTGCCAAATAAATAAAATAGCATATATTGAAAGAATAAGAGTGTTGTAAGTACAACATATCCCATATGTAGTTAAAAATAAAGGTTTTTTGTCATTTATGAATTGATATATTATAATAATTTCATTTATAGTTTTTTTTGAAGAAAATGTACGTTTTATTTTCAAAAAAAATTTCAAAGTCCTTTTCATTAAAATTATTTATTGAATAAAATTCCTTAAAATTTAGTCATTTAAATTGGGAAAGTATTATTTGATGTAGTGGCAGGGGGAAAATAATTACATGTCATATTAGGTAAAAATAATATTCCTTTAGTATAGTAAAATGGTTAAAAATGTTTTGTTCGTGAAGAGACATAAATATTAATTTGAAAATAGTTATAAGAATAAAATGGAGTTAAATTTTCCTTTATATGTTATTTTTTAAAGGTTAATTTTTTGTTGGAAGCATATTTAGATGACACGACTTTTGGAAGAAAATATCTTCTCTGAAGGAAGAGGGAAATGAAATTTAATTTTCATCAAAACATTTTTTTAACCCATTTATATACCAAAGACTGTATAAAATGTAATGTTACGTGATAATGTTAATTAATTAACATATTATAGTATAATTAATTGAATTTTAGTAAAATGTTCATATATTTCTATCAAAGGAATATTCATCTATTGAAAATCTCTTATAAAATCAGATAGTGAAGCAAACCATTGAAAACACCATAGTATTAAAGTGGGAGTTATCCAATTAATTTGTTAAGTCTATCAAAAGTAGACCCACATTATAAAAATTTGAATATAGTAATATATTGTAAAAAATTATTAAACACATGATATTATAATATCATGGATAGTGAGGTTGTAATAAAACACAAAGAAATGTAATTGGGTTGTGAAATTTTTCACAACATGTTATCTTTTAATAAAAACAACCGTATAAAAAATATATCAAATTAAAACACATAATACCATGAATATTAAATAATTCATGACATAAGAACAAAAAATGGTTAGTAGATACACAACACAAAATAAGAATGTTGGGAATATGACAGTTATCTTACACATATAGAATTTGCGATAAAAATCACTTATCATGCATTTAAATTCATCTGAACATGATTTAACATGCATTATAATGGTTTTACACAAGTTAAAAACATATTCAAAAATAATATTAATATTAATTATGTCATATATTACCTTATTAAAATACCTTACTATTCATTGGTTGTTAATCATTAATTATTTTCACTATTTCCGAGGATAGTTTCCTAGTTTCTCAAGAATGTTTTGAGTATTCATTTTCTGTTCCTAGCACAGTCTCATTATTTATAATAAATAAAACATTTATTAAATATCATATAAATTTATTAAATATTTATTTATAATATACCATAATTTTTTGATATACCAAATGAAATTTATTTTTCATAGAGATGGTAGGTCCTCTGTACGCATGAACACTACATTCATTTAATTTAGGTAATTAAAATAATGGAAATTAATTGATTTAGATGTATATTTTAATTAAATTATAATTTTTATTTCACATATTTCACAATGGTTTAAAAAAATCATCCTCTATTCTTTCAACGTATATCGTGAATGAATCACATCACTATAACGGGGAGTTTTTATACACTTCCTCAAACGATGTTTTCATAGTCCTTGAAAATAAAAAGAATAATGGTATGTCTTATATATATTTACATAACAATATTTATATAATATATATATATAATATAAACAAAATTACCATTAAAATTCCCAACCTTGATATATGGTAATGGAAAAAATGAATGACATAGGATTCTGAGACCGTTGTTCTCCATACACATTAATGGAAAGTTCATTTCCCATAGAAGTATTTGTGTATAAGTGTTGAAAATTAACCGAGACTGAAAAAATATTATTATATTTAATAATTTCATTTTATTATATAACAATGAAATAAAAAGAGTTTAATGTTTTGAGATTTAAATTAATGAAGAGTGATCATTGTAAAATATTTCCTCTTAATGAGATAACTCATTTTTCTTTTCATCAATGTAAATACATGGATTAATTTTCACCCAAAGGGTGGAATATAAGATGGGTATTGGGATTGTTTTATTCTATTTGGGTAGATAATGGTCTAGAAATAGTCATTTTATATCTGTGAATATTTTGGAGGCAATATTGCCTTTTCATAGTGGACGAGATGAGACAATATTGAAAATGTTTTAAAAGGGAATTACATATATTATTATCCAATGAAAAATGGATATAATAATGGAAAAAAATTAACGGTGCATATTGTGTAAATATATCCTTCCAAATTATTTTTGAAACTTTTCAATGTCATGTTGGCCCTTATAATTAATGTTTAGACTTTTGTTAATGTAAATTTTCACTTACATGATGTAATTTATTTTAATCACTTTCAATAGCCTTTTTGGTAAAAATTAATTTAAAATTATTAAACATTAAAATTATTATATTTCCAAATATCTAATTTTTTTACATAATTTATTCATTGATGTGGAATAATGTAATTTTAATTTAATCCCACTGTTAGGATGACCTTGCATGTTTTTAATGTTAAAATGTTCAAAATATATGGAATGTTTTAAAAACCAATTTCAAAGTGATTATTATAAATAAGACCAATATTTGATTAATTATTATATAATTGATATAATTTAACTTTCAAAACAATTTAAAATATAATTTAAGCATATATATATATAAGTCAGTTTAAATATATCTTTTTAATTAAAATTATATATTTTTCCTTATTCATCAAAAATTTCAATATGATAGAAAAATACCAAAAATTGGCCCTAATATAATTTGGATGTTTATGTTTGCATAATGATGTAAATTTTTAGATATACAATTTTTAAAATTTCCAAAAATATTAATTTAAAATAGTTATGCTCTTAAAAGATGTTAATAGTGATTTTAGAAAAACGATGATTTTTAGAAAACATATTGATTTTTTTTATCTTAAGGTTATAAAATATAATGGATGAATATAAAAAATACCTAATTGAATAATATATATATAAATATATATTAAATTAATATAACTGAACAATATTAATTAATATAATTTATTATGGACAACAACTTTGCAGGCATAAACATATTTTTATATAAAAACATTCCCTTTATATTCAATTGTTTCATATATTCTTTTCTAATTAATTTTTATTTATTTTCTTCACATTAATTTTTTATAAAAAATATATTCCCATAAGTTATTTAATAGTATTTATAACCACTAATTTTTGAACTATGTTATATATAATTATACATTATTATAATGTATTATTAATATATTAATGTTTGGTAAAACATGATATTGACTACATTTATAATCAATATCTCTCATTATATTATGAAATAGTTTTTAAAAGGTTGACTACATTTCATATCAATATTAGTAACTATGTTTTGAATCCGCTTCAATAGGTTTTGTCATTCTTCACCATCTGTATTGATAAAAACTGTTCTAATATTGATTAATATGATGGTATATTGAATATAATGGATCAGTATATTAAAATTTATACTTTAGAAACATACCTCATTAACAACACTGTTATTGTTTTATGACATCATTCAGGGCTTTGAATACATTTGAGATTAGCTTCAACATTGTCTAAAAATTAAATGAACCTAATGTAACTTTCCTTTCATTCAAAAAAACCTTTCTTTCATTCTTAGAATAAGTACAATTGTCTTGAATTAAATTTTCATGATTAGGAATAGGTTGATTATGATTAGAAATATCTTTTTGACTCCCCCTTTCATTCATGATCTTTTACGGCAAGATTACAGAATCCTTGTGATTTATTATAATTACAAGTTCATAAAAATAATCCACTAATTTTCAATGTAAATTTTTATAACTTCCAACTCACCTAATATCATTCCCAATAACATCCCCATGATCATTTACTTAAAGAAAACAGCTTCTTAATACGATGGTATTTTTCAAGCACTATGTTTCATAATTTCTTAATTTTTTCCCAAATTAATTTATATGATTTACAGCCATATTTTCACAAAAAAAATTAGATGATTCATTTTTTGGGGGTAGAAAATATTGTTCATAAGCAAAATTTCACCTTATTTATGAAGGTGAATTCGATTTCAAACAACTTCTGACTTTTTATCAATATCCCAATCTAATGGATTTTATGGGCTCGTCCAAAATTTCATCAAAGTTTTTACATACCTCATTTTTTATGTCAAAATCACCGGCTTCTTATTCAATAATAATATTCTACGACTTTTATTTCATTGAATATAAGGCCCCAGCCTTAAACCTTACTTAATCTTGAGTTATTACAAGATTACACGTTGAGGATCTTTTCGGGTTTAGAGTTTTAGAGAATTAGAACATAAAACTTTCATTACATTCCACATATAAACAAAGTGGTTACATAAAGATTGTATTCATTTTTCCCATCAATGGAAACATATTTAAAATAAAACATGGATTCTTTCTGGACACTTCATTGACACTATCATCATATCATGTACCTTTCCCTTGACCTGTGGAAAACATTTCAAAAAAAACTTGGGATGAGCATAAAAAGCTCAGTATGGGATATAAAAATATGGAAAGGAAACATGAGTTCATATATACATAAGAATGAAATCATACCTTACCCATAAAACATATTCTCTTTAAAATGCCTCATCAAATCATGAATAAATCATAGAAAACATAAGACATAAAGGTAACTTGAGGCATTCACAACATTCTTAGGTAGGGAGTAGCCCTCTTGGTTACGTTTGGAATACCCATAATAGTAATTCCCTAAATCACTTCGGAGAAACCTTAAAATTTCACTCCTTCGCGTTACCCAATTCATTGGAGAGCTATATCGGGCTCACCCGCCCTTAGTTTATCACGGAACCACCCGTCTTCATAATAATGCCCAAGAACCTCAACATAATCGTATCACATAAAACATGCATAATAGAAACATAACATTACCACCTTTCAATCACAAGATATAAATACAACACATTGATATAAAAAAATTATGAAAACCATTTTCAATACCAAAATAAAACATGGTATTTATTTTTCTTTTAAAACGAAGGTATGACTTATAGAGGAAGCCGAAACTCAAATAATGGTCACGGCGGCGGAGAAGTCGTTGTCACCGCATACATACGACACAAACATTTCCTTTTGTCGTTTACTAAATACTTCGTATAAAAAATATTCCTTTTGGATAAACGTAAAGGTCAAAGGGGTTTATACACCGTATAAATGAAGGTTGTGTATAAAACAGAATATGCCTCAATGAAAGGAGATTAAGACTAAGTCCCATACCTCGGGTCTGACTTGTCTCGGTCATTCTTTAATCTCATGAATAATAAACATGAGTTAATTTACACTTGTTTAATAACATTTTTCATGTTCATTATTCCTTTTATATCACTTATTGCCAAGTCATGAACACTATGTAATTATTTAAGTTAATAACGGTCGTTTTAACGATCATTGGTATATGAGTAAAAAATAAGCACTTAATAATTACAATTTGTTCATGTATACATTATATCCAGAATGGTATTTATGATGTAGATATCATATATGTCATATATATCTAGTACATGCATTAATTTATAATATTACATAATTATTTATAGGTAAGAAATGAAATGCACCGTTCATGGAGACTGTAAGCCGTACGTACGCATGAATGCTACTTTCATTTCTATTTCGTATTTTTTAGAATGGAATATTAATGATATAAAGGTATATTATAATTCCATTATAATATCATATATAATATCATAACTCCATCCTTTATACATCCCACGTATGGTATTTAACGAATCAAATCACTTTGATGTGGCGGTAGTCCGCACTTCCTTAAATGAAGATATCGTGTTTACCCATAATGGGAACCATAAAGGTATGCCCAAAATGAAAAATACAGAAGCATAAGGAAACCATAAACATATTATATATCATACATAAATATAGTTTCATCTTAATGGCCACCTTTTAAGGTGTTAAAAGAATGTTGAACAATCATCGTTTCGGGAGGCAGAAATTCACCATCCACGGAAATAGTATGTTTTTAACCATTAGATGTAGGTGTGTGTAAGTGTAGCTCGAATCCTTCTTATAAAAACATTTTAGTATATTTAAGATACAGTATTTTTTACAAAATAAATGAATAAAAATTGTTTAGGGGGTTGGAGAAGCATAATAAAACAAAAGGACTCAAGTGAAGGCATTACCGTAAAATCGGGTAACTCCCTTTGGTTTGAGCTCAAAGGCTTCCTAGCGAAGACTTATACCCAAAGTTAGGCTTCAAGGAGTAAGAGAGGGAATTTTAGATACAACATGGGCAGGGGTTGGCTGAGCCAAAGTATTTTTAAGTGTGGGTAAGGAGGTATAGGTGGGGGCCTTTTATAAGAGGAGAGGAGGGGTACTCATGGAAAGTAAAGAAATGTTACTTAATTTTCAAATGGGTTTCAGATTTTAAATGTACCAAATTGATATAATTATAGTCTAAGGTGATAAGGGTTCAAAATATACCCACCCAATAGGTTTTGTACATATGTAGGTCTTAGATTTTACATTATCTTTCCATTTTATTTAAATCGTCAAATAATGAGGTCATCGCTGCATCATTATGATGTCATAAATAATTTAATTTATTTAATGTATAAAAATTATAAAAAAACTACTATGATGTAGAAAATATTTTTAGATTTACAATGACTATTTATAGTCTAAAATATCATTTATGTAGACAATATTAAAAATATTTTATGTAGGTGATACATTCTTTGTTACATTTAATATTCTTTAAAAAAATAAAAAGATAAAAAGTCACTTTATCACAAAAGTGATTTCATGGGGCCCAAAAGTTTTGCACAAGGCATCCCATGGTCGGCCATAAGACAAACAGTAGCATTAGGACACATTTTTGTGTCATTTTTTATTATTATGATATTATTTTATTATCCGTAACTACCCGATTACTCATTAATCAAGATAATTAAAGATAATTACCGTCGTTACTATTCATAATGTCCAAAAACAAAAGAGTCTTAATTACATAATTTGGGCCTTCTGATTCCAAATATTTAATCCATATTAACAAATTAGAAACACATAAATTGCAATAATTGATTTAAAAATAATTCCCGTTGTCAAAACAAATAGCAGGGTTTTTTGGTAACAATATCAATGAAAAGTTTGGCATTAGTTTATGACCAATTTCAAAGTGAAATTAATACTAATGACCACCATTGGATTAAATGGTAAAAATATATTCAGATTGCACTTTAAGACCAATTAAAAATATAATCTAACCATATAATTAAATTAAATGAAAAAGAAGTTTTGATGTAAAATGCAGTATTTTTCACTATTCATTAAAAAATTAATATTGTTAGAAAAATACCAAAAATTTATCCAATGTAAATTTCAATGTCCCAATCATAATGAATATGTTTATTTTGAAAAATATAGAATATAAAATTGTAAAAATTTGATTTAAAAAGGGTTTTCCATCAAAAAGCAGTAAAATAATATTTTAAGAATATTAGTGTATTCCATGCTTAAGATTGGATTTATTTTCATTTTAAGCCTCTAAAACATTATGTAATTCACTAATAGACATAGATAAAAATATCTATTATTCATTACTTACTTGGTATGTTACATCCTTCCCCCCTTTAGAAAATTGCGTCCTCACAATTTATTTACTTATCAAATAAATGGGGGTACTTATCCCTCATTGCATTTTCAGATTCCCATGTTGCCTCTTCCATCATGTGGTTTTTCGAAAAAACATTTACCTGATTAATCACCTTATTCCGTAACACTTGCTCCCTGTGGTCAAGAATCTGGACTAGTTGTTCCTCATAAGATAGGTTCTCTTCCAGCTGAACCACCTCTGGACTCAAAACATGAGATGGGTCTGGCATATACTTTCTCAGAATGGAAACATGAAAAACATTGTGTACCTGAGATAAACTCGGAGGTAAAGACACTCGACAAGCGACCGATCGAACTCTCTCCAGAATTTCTTATGTTCCAATGAACCTTGGACTCAGCTTTCCTTTCTTACCAAATCGAATCACACTTTTCCATGGTGATACTTTGAGAAAAACATGATCCCCTACCTCAAAAGATAGATCCTTCCTCCCGTTGTCCTCATAACTCTTCTGCATGATCTGATCTGTTGTCATGTGTTTCTGTATCATCTGAACTTTTTCTGGCTACTCATCTACCAATTCTGGTCCCATCAACTTCCTTTCACCCACTTCATCCCAGAAAGCTAGAGTTCAACACCGCTTCCCATATAATGCCTGAAATGATGCCATCTGTATACTGGAATGAAAACTATTATTATATGAAAATTAATCCAAAGAAAGATGATGGTCCCAACTTCCCTGACAATCCATCGAACAAGCTCGTAGCATATCCTCCACGGTCTGAATTGTTCATTCCGACTATCCATCTGATTGAGGATGAAAAGCTGTACTAAAATTTAATTCAGTACCCAACAACTTCCGAAGGCCTTTCCAAAAGATAAAAGTGAACCTGGGATCACTGTCAGATACAATGGAGAGAGGAACTCAATGTAACCTAACTATCTCGGTAAGATACAAACGGGAAAGTTTATCTAGGGAAAAATTATCTTGTATAGCAAGGAAATGAGAAGATTTATTCAAGCGATCAACAATAACCCAGATTTCATTATTACCTTGAGATGTCTTCGGTAATCCCACAAAAAAATCCATGGATATATTCTCCCATTTCCACTCTAGCAATGGTAATGGCTGAAGCATACCTTTCGGTAACTAACGCTCTGCTTTAACCTGCTGACAAGTCAAACACTTCACAGCAAAATCAGCAATATCTCTTTTCATTCCATCCCACCAGTAATACTCCTGAGGATCTCTATACATCTTAGTACTGCCTGGATGAACTAAAAACAGAGAACTATGAGCTTCACATAAAAACTCTCTCTTCAACTGTGAATCACAAGGAACACACAATCTCTTCCTAACTCTCAAAACACAATCATTATCAATGTTGAATTCAGGAAACTTACATTTCTGAACCAGCTCTACCTTTTTCTGCAACTCACTGTCTTGCTTCTGTGCTTGCTTGATTCTATCTGATAGAGATGATCTCACTGATACCTGAAACAAAACAGAAGAACTTCCAGCACCAAAAACATCTATGCCAATGTTCATAAAATCCTTAACCAAAGGATCACATTCCAAATGCCACATTTCTAATGAAGCATTACTTTTTTCGACTCAAAGCATCAGCCACTTTATTTTCTTTTCCTAGATGGTAATGAATTGTACAATCATAATCCTTGATTAATTCTAGCCATCTCCTCTATCTCATTTTTAACTCATTCTGAGTGAATATATTCTTTAATCTTTTGTGATCAGTATATATGTCAAACATTACTCCATAAAAATGATGCCTCCAAATTTTTAAAGCAAAAACAACAGCAGCTAATTCCAAATCATGTGTAGGGTAATTTACCTCATGAGTTTTCAAATGACGTGAAACATAAGCAATTACCTGATCATTCTGCATTAGGACACAACCAAGTCCTTTCAATGAAGCATCACTGTATATAACAAACTCACCATTCCTGGAAGGTAGTTCCAAAACTGGAGCATTCACCAATCTTCTTTTCAATTCTTGAAAACAATCATCACATTGTTTTTTCCTGATAATCTTAAAACCCTTCCGAGTTAGCTTAGTCATTGGACTAGATAACAGTGAAAAATTTCTAAAAAACCTTCGGTAATTGCCTGCAAAACCAAGGAAACTACAAATCTCTGTTACATTTGTGGGTCTTGGCCATTCTTCAACAACTTTTGTTTTTGCAGGATCAACGATTATCCCATCTTTAGAAACAATGTGACCAAGGAAATAAATTTTTTGCAACCAAAACTCGCACTTGCTGAATTTTCCATACAGTTTCTTTTCTTTTATGGTTTGCAAGATAACCCTTAAATGTCTTTCATGCTCCTCTTTACTTTTAGAAAAAACCAAAATATCATCAATGAAATCCACCAAAAACATATCCAAGAACACATGGAAAATTCTATTCATTATGTCCATGAATACAGCAGGTGCATTGGTTAGCCCAAAAGGCATTACTACAAATTCATAATGGACATATCTTATACGAAACACAGTCTTCGAAATATCTGCTTCCTTTACCTTCACCTGATGGTACCCCAATCTCAGGTCAATCTTTAAAAAATACTGAGCTCCCTGGAGCTGATCAAACAAATCATCGATATGAGGAAAAGGATATTTGTTCTTAACAATGATGTTATTCAAGGCTCTATAATCAATGAAAAGTCTCATTGAGCCATCTTTCTTTTTAACAAACAAGACAGGAGAACCCCATGGTGATGTGCTAGTTCGAATGAAACCTTTATCTAATAACTCATGCAATTGTTTCTTTAACTCTAAAAGTTCAACTTGAGCCATTCGATAAGGGGGTTTTGAAATTGGCTTAGCATCAGGAACTAAGTCAATAGTAAATTCAACTTCCCGGTCTGGTATTATTCTAGGAAACTCATCAGGAAAAACATCAAAATACTCATTTACCACTGGCATATCATTAATCTGAACAGTTCCCTTGTTTTCAACAATATGTGCAAGGTAACATTCATTTCCACCTTTTACAAGTTTCTTGGCCTCTTGATATATTATCTACAGAAAGGGTTCATTCTTGTACACAAATTGAAAGTCTTTCTGAAAAGAAACTTCTTTATATCTACATTCAATTTTAGCATGGTAAATATAGAGCCAATCCATACCCAGGATAACATCAAACTCTACTAGATGTAGAACAATAAGGTTTTCAAGTAGGTTATTTCCACAGATAAGGATAGTAAGATTCTTATAAATTCTTTTTGCCTCAACATTTACCCCAAGTGTTTTTACCCCAAGTTCAGGAGTCATTTCTTGAGATGGTATTCCCATTTTACTAAAAACGTTTTCCGAGATGAAAGAATTTGTAGACCCCAAATCAAACAACACACTGGCATAATATGAAAAAATAAGCAAAGTACATGATATAACTTCATTTGACGGCCCAACATCCGCTGAATTAGTTGCAAAGGATTTAACCACCCCATTCTGCTTGTAGTCTAACTGCTTCACATCACTCGTGCTCTTTTTCGGACACTCATTTGCATAGTGACCCATCTCATTGCACTTAAAACATTTCACTAACTGTAAATAAAATTTGGTCTTACCATCACCTTGATCTTTTTCAGTGCAATCACGAGCCTTATGTCCCATCTTACCACATCGGTAGCACTTTTCAGAATTCATAAGACATTCCCCAGCATGCCTTTTTCCACATTTATCACAAACATGAAACATAGTTTACTTACCATCAGACTTTTTTGTATAATTCTTACCTTTCTCTTGCCACCTCAGTCTCTACTTCTGTTGGTTGTTATAGAACACATGATCATCGGAAAACTCCATTTCCACCTTCTCATCACATCGAACAAGCTTTTCATAACGTTTAAACTCACGAGAAGCTAATGACCTTTGATATTTTGGATTTAATCCTGAGTAAAAAAGATTGATTTTACTATCAAGGTCTCGGATAAAATTTGGAGCATACCTTGCCAATCGAGTGAACCTCTCTTCATAGGCAGCCACTGAGTCTTCCTCTTGCCTCAATTCCAAGAATTTTCTTCCATCCTAAGTAAAACAGCCTAAGGAAAATACTTTTCAAGAAACATAACTTTGAATTCATCCTGTCGAGAGCATCAATCTCAACAGCGTCCCTGATATTTTGAACCATCGACCACCACTGATCTGCTTCACCCTCCAAACGGTAAATAGCAAGACTAACCTTTTTATTGTTTGAAAACCCCATGACATCGAAAATCTTCTCCAGTGCTTTAATCCACCCTTCAGCTAGCACAGGGTCATATGATCCTCTGAATGATGGGGGATGTTGCCTCCTGAAATGTTCCACCACTGACATGTTTCTCTGCGGTTGATCTGGCTGATCTCGTGCATGGATGCCACCACCATTTATCGCTTGAGTCAACAACGCCATTACTGCAACAAACTGTTTAGTTCCAATTCCGACCATCTCAGGATGCTGATTCGGAAGGTTATTTCCTTCTGTATACCTTCCTAGAACTGCTTCCCTATTTCCTCTACGGAAAACCATTCTGAACAAACATGTCCTAGATGAAGCAACATGGTAATCTTCAAATACTATATCACTTCAATTTGACCATAAAAAAAATATTTTTGGATAATCATTTAATAGAATTATAACTCCTAAAGTTATCTAAACAAACCTTTGATACCAACTATAAGGACCCTGCCTTAAAGCTTACTTAATATTGATTTATTACAAGATTACACATTGAGGATCTTTTCGGGTTTAGAGTTTTAGAGAATTAGAACATAAAAATTGCATTACATTTCATGTCACGACCCGCCCTCGGGGTCCGTGCCGTGACTACCCCAAGCCCGCCTTCCATAGGCCAGGGGCTGGCGACTAGCACCAAGGCGTAAATCCCAGTAAAAAGGGAAGGCATTGCCTTTGAAAAGTAAACACACACCACAGAGTAAACAAGTGGAAAGTAAACACTAAACAAGCAGAGTACGACTGAAAGTGCGGAAAAGTAAATGGGCCAGTATACAAACCCAAACTGAAAGTAAAGTACAACTCGAAAAGGGAAAAACAGCAACTGAAAAGTAAAAGCTGCTACTCTGAGCTGTCCACTGGAAATCCCACCTAAAGGGTGGGTACATATAGCTCCTCTGCTCCACGGGTCCCGTCGTCCGCTCCGTGCACGTCCCGCCCAGTGGTCCACCTCCGGGTACCGTCCCGCTCTACAAGCCTCAGCTAAGGTCAACGCTGTCCGTCGTCTGCAACCAACACAACGTAGTGCGGGCGAAGCCCGTGCAGGGGTGAGTATAAGCTACTCAGTAGGGACCCCGAGACCCCTGAAGGTCTCTCAAATCCACAAAGGATAAACCACGAAGAAAAGTACAATCACGAAGTAACAACCGACACTGCTTAGGTATATGACCATACATATACCTAAGTCATCAATTAAAATATGCTCCAACCTCCGAGCCCAAGTACAACTCAGTCCACGCAGGAAAGTATACGTATTACACATAGGAAAGTAAAATATAATCCACACAGGATTGCACAACACAATCCACACAGGAAAACAACAGGATTCAGCTCACACAGGTATACTTCTTCAAGGACGATAAAGATGATCACTGATCCATCTAAGTCGTCGGACCCACGAAGGATCGATAGGTAACTAACCCCCGCAAAGACCCACACAGGATCGGGCTCACACAGAACCTGTAGGCGCTGGCTCACACAGAACCGCTGAGCGCAAGGACCCACACAGGATCGGGCTCACACAGAACCTGTAGCACTGATCCACGTAGGATCGCTGAGTGCTGTAGTCGTCGTCGTCGAATCCACATAGGATCTCTGTACTGTCGTCGTCGAATCCACACAGGATCTCTGTACTGCCGTCGTCGCTGTCACAGTAGCAGTCGTAGCAGTAGTAGCAGTCGCAGCCAGCACTAGGGTTCCCGCACACAGCAAGCTCGTACGAAGGGTCCGCTCCACGAGCCGAGAGGCTGATACATCAACTGTCACGAAGACCAGAGTTGATGTATCCAAAAGTTCCGTATCGTCAACAGGAACTCAACGTAACAGACGGCGCGTCGATCAGACGCCCGGTCTGAGAGATATTGGCATTTTCGTCTCCGGGGCCCGGTTGGTTTTTAAGGCAAAACCAACCCGACCGTACTCCACCTGCGTCCAAACCTCGGGCGGAGTATGCCAAAAGATCCGTTTCACTAAGAGGAACACAACGCGACTGACGGCGCGTCAATCGGACGTCCGTAGCTCAAGATATGAGCGTTTCCGCTCCGAAGGCCCGGTTGGTTTCGTGAACGAACCAACCCGGCCGAACTCAAAGTAAACCGAAACCTTGAGTGCAATATACCGAAACGACCGTCTCGATCCAAGGATCGCGTTGCCGCAGACGGTTCGTCATTCGGAGGTCCGAGGCTCAAGTTATGAGCCAAAAACCGAATCTGGTTTGAAACGGGGGGGGGGGGGGTCCGGGTCCGGGCCGACCCGGCCCGACCCCCCCCCCCCCCCCCCCCGGGGGCGGCGCGGCGGCGCGGCGGCGGCGGCGGCGGGCCGCGGCGGCGGCGCTTGGCGCCGCACGTGGGTGGCACGCGGGGCTAAGCCCCGCGTTTTCTTGAGGGGTGGCGCGGCACAAAGGGGCCGCACCCCAATTTTTTTAAAGAAGCCCCCCCTCACGTGGGGGGGCCTGTTGGTGCGGAACCGAGGGGGCAGCCGGCCCCCTTCCTTTAAAATAAAACCGCCCCCCTCTTTAAGAGGGGGGTTTAGCCAGCTGGCCGGGGAATTAATTCCCCGGTTTAACGGCATCCGGCCGGCCAGCTGGCCGGCCGGTTTTCTCCAACGGGACCGGAATTTCCGGTCCCCTCTTCGGCTTCCGACGCCGGCGGGCCGGCCGCCGGTCTTCCCTTCCGCCGCGGCCCGGAACCGGCCGCGGTCTCCTCGTCCCGCCGCGGCCCGGAACCGGCCGCGGCGTTCGCCATCCGGCGTGGTGCGACGGCACCGCGCCCCTTCGCCGTGCTTTGATATTCATTCAACGCGTCGCGACGGCGTCGTGTTCTTGTTGTTTCTTCCAAGGTGCGCGCGACGGCATCGCGTAAGATGTTTGCACGTTCATCCGCGTGGTGCGACGGCACCACGCCACTTGCTTTCCTCCGCAAAAAAATAATTAAACAAGAACGATGGAGGGGGGGTTCGGCCGTGTTCGTGCGGTCCGGCCCCCCTCGCGTTAACTATAACACTTAAATAAAATATTTAAGTGCCTCACGTAGACATGCGATCCACGAGCAAGAAAGGAATAAGGAAACCAAAAATTAAAACAACAACCCCTACCTTGGGTTTAAGATTCGAAGAATCGTCTACGTCCCGCGGAAGACGGCATCGCGGAGGTCGGGCGTCGCGGTCGTCGTTCGTCAAATCCGTTGACGAAGTGTTATGCCCGAAGAGACACAACGTTGGCGGATCTTCGTTTGCCGACGAAGAAGGTCCGTGGAGGAAGAAGAGGTCCGATGATACCGGGTCGCCGAGTCGATGATCCTTGACAAAGTGTAGTCGTTCTTCGTTGAGGATGAAGACGTTCTTCACCGGAGAAGATGAAGAGGAGCTCTCAAAAAGACAAACAAAGAACTCCAAATAAAATAAGACTACCTCTTATTTTATTAACACAACACAAAAGAATTTCAAAGTTTGAAATTCAAAAAGACTTAACTCCCACAATTAATTAAGAGTAACTTAAGCAAATTAATTAGGGGTTAAGTATGTTGAGAGAATTTGAAAAGGTTAGGGGTTCGTGTGGGCCCCACCACACTTAATCCTCCCAAGGGAGGTTAAGTGGGTGTGGGTCCCACTTCCAACCTCCTTTGATAGGTTTTAACTTGTTGTAATAAAATTGTTCTTCACAATTTTATTTAACTCAAACTAAAAACCCCAAAACGTAACTTTCAACCCGCAACAAACGCAACTCCTGAAGAGGTCTCTTTAAGCGAATATCGGCGCTGCGAGTTCATCGGTTCCCTTGAATTTCAATTCCGAGCACCGGATCAAAAGTTAGGAATTCCCGCTCGTTCGTTCACTGAACGTACCCGAGCCAAACTTCCGAAATTAATTCCGGGCACTCCGGGCCTCGGAATCAGGTGCCGTCTGAAACCGCGCTCTTGTAAAAATTCTAAAGAAAATTAAGAAAAAAATTCCCTTGAATTTTACGGGTCTTTACATTACTCCCACCTCAGGGATTTACGTCCCCGTAAAGATACAACAAAAACTAGGGAAACAAAAGAGGGTACTGAGCACGCATCTGAGCCTCCCGCTCCCATGTGCTCTCCTGGAGATTCCCATGCTGCCATCTGATGCGCATAAGAGGAATCGATCACCCACGCAGGACCCGCTCCTGTCGATCCTCTATCTCCACCGGGACCTCCGTAAAAGTCGCCCCATCGTCAACGTCAAGCTCCCCATGGTCAATGATGTGCGTCGGGTCGTGCACGTATCTCCTCAGCTGGGATACGTGGAAGACGTCGTGCACCCGGTGCAACTGAGGTGGTAGAGCCAGGCGATAAGCCACCTCGCCAATCCTGCTGAGAATCTGGAAGGGTCCGATGAAGCGCGGAGATAACTTGCCGCCTCGGCCAAATCTCCGAATACCACGTCGAGGTGAGACCCGCAAGAAGACGTGGTCGCCATCCTCGAACTCTAGTGGCCTCCGCCTCCTGTCAGCGTATGACTTCTGCCGGCTCTGAGCTGTCCTCATCCGCTCCTGGATGACCTGGACCTTCTCTGTCGTGGCCTGGACCATCTCCGGTCCCACCAGTGCTGACTCTCCGGGGTCTGTCCAGCACAAAGGAGATCTACAAGGTCGGCCGTACAACGCCTCGTACGGTGCCATCCCGATGGTGGAGTGGTAGCTGTTGTTGTATGCGAACTCCACCAAGGGTAGGTGGTCCTCCCAGCTACGACCAAAGTCGAGGACACAAGCGCGGAGCATGTCCTCGAGAGTCTGAATGGTCCTCTCCGTCTGACCATCTGTCTGAGGGTGAAAAGCTGTGCTAAGACGTAGCTGCGTCCCGAACGCCTCCTGTAACTCCTTCCAAAGCCGGGAAGTAAAGCGGGCATCTCGATCGGAAACGATAGATGATGGCACGCCGTGGAGCCGCACAATCTCCTGAACGTAGAGACGTCCCAAACTCTCCACTGAGTCCTGCTCTTTGATGGGTAAGAAGTGTGCCGACTTGGTGAGTCGGTCAACAATCACCCAGATGGAGTCGTGACCTCTGGAAGTGCGTGGAAGTCCAGTCACGAAGTCCATAGATATGCCGTCCCACTTCCACTCCGGAACCTCCAAGGGCTGTACCAAGCCTGCTAGTACCTGATGCTCTGCCTTCACCTGCTGACAGGTGAGGCATCGAGAAACGAACTCTGCTACAGCTTTCTTCATGCCCGGCCACCAGTGCTGTCGTCTGAGGTCCTGGTACATCTTCGCCACTCCAGGATGTACCGCCAAAGGAGATGTGTGAAACTCTCTCAGCACTTCCTCTCGCAAAGCTACTGGTACCATGGTACGTCCTCTGAAAAGGATGTCGTGCCCTGCTCCAAGGGAGAAACCATCAGGTGCCTGTCCCGAGGATATTTGTGCACGCCGTGTCTCACAGTCAGCGTCCCCGCGCTGTGCCTCCCTGACCCGCTGCAGTAGTGGAGGAGTGACTGTGAGAGACTGAAGAAAGGCTGCTCCATCTCTATCCACGTAGGATATCTGCAAAGAGGCTAGCTGCTCCGTCGCCTCCTCAAGTAGCTGAATGCCCGTCCTCCTGCTGAGGCCATCGGCTACTACGTTCCCCTTCCCAGGAGTATAAACTATCTCAAAGTCATAGTCCTGGAGGAACTCAAGCCATCGTCGCTGTCTCAGGTTCAGGTCCTTCTGCGAGAAGATATACCTGAGACTCTGATGATCGGAAAAGACTGTAAAGCGCTCGCCCATCAGATAGTGTCGCCATGTCTTCAGAGCGAAGACCACTGCTGCTAACTCCAGGTCATGGGTAGCGTAGTTCTGCTCATGCGGTCTCAACTGTTGTGATCCATAGGTGATCACTGCCCGCTCCTGCATCAGAACACATCTGAGTCCGGTCCCTGATGCATCGCAGTAGACTACGTACCCTACTCCCTCCTCAGGCAACCTCAAGATAGGTGCGCTAGTCAATCTCTGTCTCAGCTCCTGGAAGCTCTGCTGACATCTGTCTGTCCATACGAAGGGTTTCCCCTTCTTCGTCAAAGCTGTGAGTGATGCCGCAACTCTGGAGAAGTTCGGCACAAATCTCCGATAGTATCCAGCTAGTCCCAAGAAACTTCGAACCTCAGTCACGCTCCTGGGTGGCTCCCATGCTAACACAGCCTCAATCTTCGCGGGATCCACTGCAACTCCCGCCTCAGAGATAACGTGTCCCAAAAAGTGGACCTCACGTATCCAGAACTGGCACTTCGAGAGCTTACCATAAAGCTGGTGCTCTCGGAGTGTGTCAAGGACAACTCGCAAGTGATAGGCGTGCTCCTCCTCTGTCGTAGAGTAAATCAGAATGTCGTCGATGAAGACCACGACAAACCGATCGAGGTATGGCTGAAAGATCATGTTCATGAGAGCCATGAACACTGCTGGAGCATTGGTTACACCGAAAGGCATAACCAAGAACTCATAGTGGCCATACCGACATCTGAAGGCCGTCTTCTGCACATCCTCGTCTCTGACTCTGAGCTGATGATAGCCTGACCTGAGGTCTATCTTCGAGAACCACCGTGCTCCCTTGAGCTGATCAAAGAGGTCATCAATCCTCGGTAGCGGATACTTGTTCCTCACTGTCACCTGGTTCAGGCGACGATAGTCAACACAAAGTCGCAAGCTCCCGTCCGCCTTTTTGGCGAACAATATCGGGGAAGCCCAGGGTGAAACACTGGGTCGGATGAACCCCTTGCCCTGCAAGTCCTCCAACTGTACCCGTAGCTCTCGAAGCTCGGCGGGGGCCATCCGATATGCTGGAGTGGATATCGGGGCCGTCCCGGGGTATAAGTCAATATAAAAGTCTACCTCTCTGCGAGGAGGTAGCCCTGGAACATCGTCGGGAAAAACGTCCGCAAACTGATCCACCACTGTAGGAAAACCAGGACTCCGCACGTCAACTGCTCCAAGGATAAGGCTAGCCAACTGATGAGTGATGGGCTGTCCTCTCCTCCGCGGAAGTCCATCCTGTGCTACTAAGGCTCCCTTCTCGCCGGTGAAGGTGAACCTGCTCCCGTCGGTGCGTACACAACGCACCTTGCGCCTAAAACAGTCAATTTGTGCATGGACCGTAGACAGCCAATCCATGCCCAAGATGACGTCGTAAGGCCTCGACGCTGCTACAAGAAGATCCCAGCCGAAGCTCTCGCCTCCTAGAGTAAGCTCACACTGCCGGCACCAGTGCGTAATCGTCGAGTCTGTCCCGTAGGAGTCTCTAGCCGTAAGGATCGAGCCAACGGCTCTGTCGGAATCTCCGAGCTCCGAACAAGGACAGCGGCTATGAAAGAGTGACTCGCTCCTGTGTCTATAAGAACTGCAGCAAGGGTGGAATAGACACAGATAGTACCTCGAATCATCTCAGGTGCGCCGTGGTCGTAGGCCTCTGCTGCCTAGAGCTGTGCCTGTCGCTGCCCGCCAGCTCCCTGTGGTCGGGGTGGACCTCCTGGTGGTGGTGGTGGTAGAGCCTCAAAGCGTCGGCCACCACCAGCTGCTCGTCCAGCTCCTCTGCCTCGTCCGCCTCCTCCCTGCGGACCGCCACGGTCGATCCTCTGCCTCTGCCTCGGTGGTCCATCAACTGTCTGCTGCTCCTCGGCACGACGGGTCGGGCAGTCACGAGCCATGTGGCCCTGCCCACCGCACGAGTAGCACTGTCTGCCTCTCGGAAGACTGGCTCCGCGCTGTGTGCCCCGCACTGCTGAGCCAGTGCCCTGAGGTCGTCGGCCCGAAGGTCTGGTCTGTCTGGACCCCTGAGTCATCCGTCGACTGCCTGCTGCAGATGACTCTGCCACGTGCCGCCCTGCGGTGGGTCGCTGTGCTGGTGTAGACTCAGCAAGGAAGCTCTCGATCAGAAGAGCCCGCTCCAGTACTCCTGTCTGAGTCGGTATGCTGAGGGAGATCAGCGATGCCCTGATCTCGTGTCTCAAACCCTGCTCGAAGGTCCGGGCCCGGAAGAATGGGTCCCGTACCATGTCGGTCGAGTAGCGCGAGAGATCAGTAAATCTCGCCGAGTACTGAGCGACCGTCGTGCTGCCCTGCCGCAGCTGTAGAAGCTCCTGGATACGCACCGCACGAAGGGTGGCTGGGACGAACTCTGAGCGGAAAAGGCTCTCAAAGTCCGTCCAAAGTAGAGATGCCTCATCGTGCACCTGGAGCATCAAGCTCCACCATCGTCCTGCTGCTGCGTGTAGTAGGCTCGCAGCGAGGATCACCATGAGGTCTGCTGGTGTCCTCACTAGCCTAAACACTCGAACTACTGCCTCCAGCCAGTCCTCTGCTGCCTGGGGATCTGTCTCCCCGCGAAACCTGGGCGGTCGCTGGCGCTGAAACTCATGTAGTGCGCTGAGGTGACGTGCATCGTCAGCGGCTGCTGCTGGAAGCATCGGGGGCTCGGCGGGTAAAGCTACCGCCGGTGACACTACTGGCAAAGGGCCCTGCACCGAAGCCTCGTCGCTCGGTGGGCTGTCGTCTCGCTCGACTCTCGGAACCCTAGCTGGCTGCCGTCGTGGGGCCATCCTGAAAAGGAAACAGGTGCGCCACGGTTAGAACTGTATACCTGGTGAGCTGATATAAGTAATCACAAAGAAAACTTGAGACTTTCATAAAGCAGATCAGTATACCCGGTGAGCTGACACAAGTAATCACAAAGAAAACTTTGAAACACACACGCAATCAATGTTTTCGTGCATTAAGTCGGAAATCAGAAGTCAGGGTCCTGGTGTACGGATACGTCGGCCGCCGCACCAACACTGGACTCCCTGGACTGATAACCACACTCAATACGCTAAACATTATTGCTTCACATAGAAAAGATCAGAGTTCGCGGTAGAACCGAACTCCTCTGATACCAATTTGTCACGACCCGCCCTCGGGGTCCGTGCCGTGACTACCCCAAGCCCGCCTTCCATAGGCCAGGGGCTGGCGACTAGCACCAAGGCGTAAATCACAGTAAAAAGGGAAGGCATTGCCTTTGAAAAGTAAACACACACCACAGAGTAAACAAGCGGAAAGTAAACACTAAATAAGCAGAGTACGACTGAAAGTGAGGAAAAGTAAATGGGCCAGTATACAAACCCAAACTGAAAGTAAAGTACAACTCGAAAATGGAAAAACAGCAACTGAAAAGTAAAAGCTGCTACTCCGAGCTGTCCACTGGAAATCCCACCTGAAGGGTGGGTACAGATAGC
Source organism: Viscum album (assembly GCA_963277665.1). Lineage (NCBI taxonomy): Eukaryota > Viridiplantae > Streptophyta > Magnoliopsida > Santalales > Viscaceae > Viscum > Viscum album. Next base: position 493,384,013 of record OY728122.1, read on the forward strand.
TCCTCTGCTCCACGGGTCCCGTCGTCCGCTCCGTGCACGTCCCGCCCAGTGGTCCACCTCCGGGTACCGTCCCGCTCTACAAACCTCAGCTAAGGTCAACGCTGTCCGTCGTCTGCAACCAACACAACGTAGTGCGGGCGAAGCCCGTGCAGGGGTGAGTATAAGCTACTCAGTAGGGACCCCGAGACCCCTGAAGGTCTCTCAAATCCACAAAGGATAAACCACGAAGAAAAGTACAATCACGAAGTAACAACCGACACTGCTTAGGTATATGCCCATACATATACCTAAGTCATCAATTAAAATATGCTCCAACCTCCGAGCCCAAGTACAACTCAGTCCACGCAGGAAAGTATACGTATTCCACATAGGAAAGTAAAATATAGTCCACATAGGATTGCACAACACAATCCACACAGGAAAACAACAGGATTCAGCTCACACAGGTATACTTCTTCAAGGACGATAAAGATGATCACTGATCCATCTAAGTCGTCGGACCCACGAAGGATCGATAGTTAACTAACCCCCGCAACGACTCACACAGGATCGGGCTCACACAGAACCTGTAGGCGCTGGCTCACACAGAACCGCTGAGCGCAAGGACCCACACAGGATCGGGCTCACACAGAACCTGTAGCACTGATCCACGTAGGATCGCTGAGTGCTGTAGTCGTCGTCATCGAATCCACATAGGATCTCTGTACTGTCGTCGTCGAATCCACACAGGATCTCTGTACTGTCGTCGTCGCTGTCACAGTAGCAGTCGTAGCAGTAGTAGCAGTAGTAGCAGTCGCAGCCAGCACTAGGGTTCCCGCACACAGCAAGCTCGTACGAAGGGTCCGCTCCACGAGCCGAGAGGCTGATACATCAACTGTCACGAAGACCAGAGTTGATGTATCCAAAAGTTCCGTATCGTCAACAGGAACTCAACGTAACAGACGGCGCGTCGATCGGACGCCCGGTCTGAGAGATATTGGCATTTTCGTCTCCGGGGCCCGGTTGGTTTTTAAGGCAAAACCAACCCGACCGTACTCCACCTGCGTCTAAACCTCGGGCGGAGTATGCCAAAAGATCCGTCTCACTAAGAGGAACACAACGCGACTGACGGCGCGTCAATCGGACGTCCGTAGCTCAAGATATGAGCGTTTCCGCTCCGAAGGCCCGGTTGGTTTCGTGAACGAACCAACCCGGCCGAACTCAAAGTAAATCGAAACCTTGAGTGCGATATACCGAAACGACCGTCTCGATCAAAGGATCGCGTTGCTGTAGACGGTTCGTCATTCGGAGGTCCGAGGCTCAAGTTATGAGCCAAAAACCGAATCTGGTTCGAAAAGGGGGGGTCCGGGTCCGGGCCGACCCGGCCCGACCCCCCCCCCCCCCCCACCCGGGGGCGGCGCGGCGGCGGCGGCGGCGGCGGGCCGCGGCGGCGGCGGCGGGCCGCGGGGGCGGCGGCGGCGGCGGGCCGCGGTGGCGGCGGCGGCGGGCCGCGGAGGCGGCGGGGGCGGGCCGCGGCGGCGGCGGCGGGCCGCGGTGGCGGCGGCGGCGGGCCGCGGTGGCGGCGGCGGCGGGCCGCGGCGGAGGCGCTTGGCGCCGCACGTGGGTGGCACGCGGGGCTAAGCCCCGCGTTTTCTTGAGGGGCGGCGCGGCACAAAGGGGCTGCGCCCCAATTTTTTTAAAGAAGCCCCCCCTCACGTGGGGGGGCCTGTTGGTGCGGAACCGAGGGGACAGCCGGCCCCCTCCCTTTAAAATAAAACCGCTCCCCCTCTTTAAGAGGGGGGTTTAGCCAGCTGGCTGGGGAATTAATTCCCCGGTTTAACGGCATCCGGCCGGCCAGCTGGCCGGCCGGTTTTCTCCAACGGGACCGGAATTTCCAGTCCCCTCTTCGGCTTCCGACGTCGGCGGGCCGGCCGCCGGTCTTCCCTTCCGCCGCGGCCCGGAACCGGCCGCGGTCTCCTCGTCCCGCCGCGGCCCGGAACCGGCCGCGGCGTTCGTCATCCGGCGCGGTGCGACGGCACTGCGCCCCTTCGTCGTGCTTTGATATTCATTCAACGCGTCGCGACGGCGTCGTGGTCTTGTTGTTTCTTCCAAGGTGCGCGCGACGGCATCACGTAAGATGTTTGCACGTTCATCCGCGTGGTGCGACGGCACCACGCCACTTGCTTTCCTCCGCAAAAAAATAATTAAACAAGAACGATGGAGGGGGGGTTCGGCCGTGTTCGTGCAGTCCGGCCCCCCTCGCGTTAACTATAACACTTAAATAAAATATTTAAGTGCCTCACGTAGACATGCGATCCACGAGCAAGAAAGGAATAAGGAAACCAAAAATTAAAACAACAACCCCTACCTTGGGTTTAAGATTCGAAGAATCGTCTACGTCCCGCGGAAGACGGCGTCGCGGAGGTCGGGCGTCGCGGTCGTCGTTCGTCAAATCCGTTGACGAAGTGTTATGCCCGAAGAGACACAACGTTGGCGGATCTTCGTTTGCCGACGAAGAAGGTCCGAAGAGGAAGAAGAGGTCCGATGATACCGGGTCGCCGAGTCGATGATCCCTGACCAAGTGTTGTCGTTCTTCGTTGAGGATGAAGACGTTCTTCGCCGGAGAAGATGAAGAGGAGCTCTCAAAAAGACAAACAAAGAACTCCAAATAAAATAAGACTACCTCTTATTTTATTAACACAACACAAAAGAATTTCAAAGTTTGAAATTCAAAAAGACTTAACTCCCACAATTAATTAAGAGTAACTTAAGCCAATTAATTAGGGGTTAAGTATGTTGAGAGAATTTGAAAAGGTTAGGGGTTCGTGTGGGCCCCACCACACTTAATCCTCCCAAGGGAGGTTAAGTGGGTGTGGGTCCCACTTCCAACCTCCTTTGATAGGTTTTAACTTGTTGTAATAAAATTGTTCTTCACAATTTTATTTAACTCAAACTAAAAACCCCAAAACGTAACTTTCAACCCGCAACAAACGCAACTCCCGAAAAGGTCTCTTTAAGCGAATATCGGCGCTGCGAGTTCATCGGTGCCCTCGGATTTCAATTCCGAGCACCGAATCAAAAGTTAGGAATTCCCGCTCGTTCGTTCACTGAACGTACCCGAGCCAAACTTCGGAAATTAATTCCGGGCACTCCGGGCCTCGGAATCAGGTGTCGTCTGAAACCGCGCTCTTGTAAAAATTCTAAAGAAAATTAAGAAAAAAATTCCCTTGAATTTTACGGGTCTTTACATTTCACATATAAATAGAGTGGTTACATAAAGATATTATTCATTTTTCCCGTCAATGGAAACATATTTAAAATAAAACATGGATTCTTTCTTGACATTTCCTTGACACTATCATCATATCATGTACCTTTCCCTTGACCTGTGGAAAACATTTCAAAAAAATCCTGGGATGAGCATAAAAATCTTAGTATGGGATATAAAAATATGGAAAGGAAACATGAGTTCATATATACATAATAATGAAATCATACTTTACCCATGAAACATAAGCGCTTTAACATACCACATTAAATCATGAATATATCCTAGAAATCATACGACATAAAGGTAACCTGAGGAATTCATAACATTCTTACGTAGGGAGTAACCCTCTTGGTTACGTTTGGAATACCCCTCACAGTATATTCCCTAAATCTCTTCAGAGAAACCTTAAATTTTCACTCCTTCACGTTAACCAATGCGTTGGAGAGATATATCAGGCTCACCTGCCCTTAGTTTATCACGAAACCACCCGTCTTCATAATAATGCCCAATAACCTCAACATAATTGTATCACATAAAACATGCATAGAGGAAGCATAACATTCCCAACTTTCAATCACAAGATATCAATACAACACATTGATATAAAAACATTATGAAAACCATTTTCAATACCAAAATAAAACATGGTATTTATTTTTCTTTTAAAAAGAAGGTATGGCTTGTAGAGGAAGCCGAAACTCAAATAATGGTCACAGTGACGGAAAAGTCGTTGTCGCCGCATATATAGGACAAAAACATTCCCTTTTATCATTTAGTAAAAACTTAGTTTAAAAAATATTCTTTTTGTATAAACGTAAAAGTCAAAGGGTTTTATACACCGTATAAAAGAAGGTTGTGTATAAAACAAAATATGCCTCAATGAAAGGAGATTGAGACGAAGTCCCATACCTCAGGTCCGACTTGACTCAGTCGTTCTTTAATCTCCTGAATAATAAACATATGTTAATTTCTACTTCTTTAAGAACCTTTTGAAAGTTCATTATTCCTTTTATATCACTTATTTCCATGTCATGAACACTATGTAATTATTTAAGTTAATAACGATCATTTTAACGATCATTGGTACTTGAGTAAAAAATAAGCCCGTTATAATTACAAGTTGTTCATGTATAAATTATATCCAGAATGGTATTCGTGATGTAGATATCATATATGTCATATATATCCAGTACATGCATTCATTTATAATATTACATAATCATTTAGAGGTAATAAATGAAATGCACCGTTCATGGAGACGGTAAGCCGTACGTACGCATGAACGCTACTTTCATTTCTATTCCATATTTTATAGAATCGAATCATAATGATATAAAGGTATATTATAATTCCAGTGTAATATCATATATAATATCATAACTCCATCCTTTATACGTCCCACATATGGTATTTAACGAATCAAATCACTATAAGGGGTCGGTAGTCCGCACTTCCTTAAATGAAGATATCGCGTTTACCCATAAGGGGAACCATAAAGGTATGCCCAAAATAAAAAATACATAAGCTTAAGGAAAACATAAACATATTATATATCATATATTAATATAGTGTCAACATAATGGCCACCTTTTAAGGTGTTAAATGAATGTTGAACAATCATCATTTCGGGAGGCGGAAATTCGCCATCCACGGAAACAGTATGTTCTTTAACCATTAGATGTAGGTGTGTGTAAGTGTAGCTCGAATCCTTCTTATAAAAACATCCTATTATATTTATGATACTGGATTTCTTACAAAAGAAATGAATAAAAAGAGTTTAGGGTGTTGGAGAAGCAAAATAAAACAAAAGGACTCAAGTGAAGACATTACCTTAAAATCGGGTAACTCCCTTTGGTTTGTGCTCAATGGATTCCTTGGGAAGACTAATGCACAAATTGAGGCTTCAAGGAGTAAGACAGGGAAGTGGAGAGACAAAATGGGCAGGGGTTGGCCGAGCCAAAATCTTTGGAAGTGTGGGTAAGGAGGTAGAGGTGGGGGCCTTTTATAAGAGGAGAGGAGGGGACTCTTGGAAAGTAAAGAAATGATACTTTATTTTCAAATGGGTTTCGGATTTTAAAGGTCCCAAATTGGTATAATTCTAGGCTAAGGTGATAAGGGTTAGAACTATATCCACCCAATAGGTTTTGGACCTATGTAGGTAATAGATTTTACATTATCTTTCCATTTTATTTAAATCGTCAAATAATGAGGTCATCGCTGCATCATTATGATGTCCTAAATAATTTAATTTATTTAATGTATAACAATTATAAAAAAACTACTATGATGTAGAAAATATTTTTATCTTTCCAATGACTATTTATATTCCAAAATAACATTGATATAGACAAATTTAAAAATATTTTACTTAGGTGATACATTCTTTGTTACATTTAACATTCTTTACAAAAATAAAAAGATAAAAAGTCACTTTCTCACAAAAGTGGTTTCATGGGGCCCCATTTTTGGAACAAGGCATCCCATGGTCGGCCATGAGACAACCAATATCCTTAGAACACATTTTGGTGTCATTTTTTATTATTATGATATTATTTTATTATCCTTAACTATCCGATTACTCATTAATCAAGATAATTAAAGATAATTACCGACATTACTATTCATAATGTCCGAAAACAAAAGAGTATTAATTACATAATTTGGACCTTATTATTTCAAATATGTAATCCATTTTACCAAATTCCAAACACATAAATTACAATAATTTATTTAAAAATAATTCTCATTGTCAAAACAAATAGCGGGTTTTTTTGAAACAATATCTATGAAAATTTTGGCATTAGATTATGACCAATTTCAAAGTGAAATTAATACTAAGGACCACCATTGGATTAAATCATAAAAATATATTAATATTACACTTTAAGTCCAATTAAAAATATAATCTAACCATATAATTAAATTAAATGAAAAAGCAGTTTTGATGTAAAATACAGTATTTTTCACTATTCATTAAAAAATGAACATTATCAGAAAAATACCAAAACATTATCGAATGTAAATTTAAATGTCTCAATCATAATGAATATGTTTATATTGAAAAATATAGATTATAAAATTGTCAAAAGTTTGATTTAAAAAGGGTTTTCCATCAAAAGGCAGTAAAACAATCTTTTAAGAATATTAGTGTATTCCATGATTTAGATTGGATTTATTTTCATTTTAAGCCTCTAAAACACTATCTAATTCATTAATAGACATAGATAAAAATATCTATTATTCATTAATTACTTGAGATGTTACATTGAATCCTTGAATGAAATTTCAGAATCGATTTTTTTTTCTTTTCATTGATTTCTTCCTTCTAAATTTATTAGTGATGACAATGCTTTGAAAATAATATAGAGATAATGTTTCATGATCCCTATCTTCACAGGAAGAAACTATCACATCAAACATGTTGGGAAGGATTCTCAAGATAGTTCCAAAAACATTATAATCATATTAGTTTTCCCCAAGATAATTAATAGTGATGAAAATTCATTCACCCTAGTAACTAAGTCACCAATAGATTTATACTCACATATTTTCAAATATTCATACTTCATCCTCAAAATTATTAAATTTTAATTATCCAATTTTTCATTTATAAATGTTTTTCAATTTTCCCATATACTATTTGATGTGGAAACACTTTTCACCGTTATAAAAATACATTCGAAAAGATTTGATAATAAATAATTCTTTCTCTTTTCGACATTCTCCAGATCCTTCTTATCAACAGATTTAAGAGGAACTTTTCTATCAATATATGGAAACCAATATATTATAGCTTCAGGATACAATATTATAAGATATTTAAAAATTATATCATTACAAATAAGATTATTTTTCCGATAAAAAAATCATAATTCCATTACTGTTCACAAAATTAAGATTCTCCATTAACTTCTCTTAAAAAATTACTAAGGAATATGCAACGGGAACTTATGCTCAGATACCAACAAAATATTCTCAATCATGATTATTTTTTCACTAAGAGGGGGGATCAGTAATAACTTTTAATTTTATGTATCCTTTATAATGAAACAATATTCACATATAATTAAAGATTTCTTTCCCCACTAAAATAAAATCAACCATACACACAATAAAACACAATTAATTATATGTTTCACAATTCAATAAAAAATATCTATGTACATATTAGGGTTTGGAAACAATCCAATTTCACTCAATCCAAAAAAAATATTTTATTTTGAATAAAATGAGTAGGATATGATCTTTCACTCATGTTCCACTATGTAAACAATAGAACCTTGTGTATGATCCTTCAAGCACAAATGATGTATAAAAATATTTTTGTAAAAAAATGTATCCTATTCATCCTTATAAACATAAAAAAATCTTTTAAAAATAAATAATTAATTTATTACTCAAAAGATTATATCAACAAAAATGGATTTTTATGTAACATTGAGTTCAGTTAAATAAGTACAATTCATCTAGTCTGATTATCCATGTCTGATTTCTCAAAATAGAAAATATTATTCTACTAAAATGTGGTAGAAAAATTATAAACACTTTATTCCCCATTTTTGAAAAACCAGTATGATAATTATAGGTTAATTATCAATCTAGATACGATGCCCAAATAACTATTATAATAATAAGAATATGATTATTACCTAGACACAATGATCAGATGAATACATTGTGATCTTTTCCTTTCTCATTCCACTTCTATCTGTAAATAGTTATTTAGGAACAATATTTGGATCCCTCTTCTTCTATCACTAGAATAATGTCACTTATCACTCTTCTATTCATGAAAAATACCTATATCAATAGGTTCAAAATACTTCTACATATTATATGTTACTGAAAGATGGTTTGGGTGTGAATCTGAAATGACTTCCCACTCAACTATGTTTTCCCAAATTTTATGATTCCTTTAATATTAGGTTTAGCTATGAATTCATCAATTATACTCAAATATTCTTGTTTATTCTCAATCCATCACGAATATTCTAAAATTTTCATCATTTATTTGAATATATTTTCAAATAGTAATCAATTTCTTATTTTACTAATATGGTTGCTTGAATAAAATTCTCTATAAAAATAGTACACATGATGTAATTGACATATTTAATCATCTTCACAAACCCCAGTCTATTTCAATTTGTCTATTATGATTAATAGATTCTATTTTTCATTATGATCACAAAATGAAATAATATCAACTCTGATATTATGTATTTCGAACTAATTGATAAAATTAATTTTAAAAAATTTGATTCATTCATTCTATTTTAAATATAATAGAAATAAACATCATTATAATAATATTTATATATATTTTCTTTAGGTCTGAATTAAAACCAGTAACTTTGGTTTCTCAGATTTTACAAAAAATTTCACAACATTCTAACATTCAATATCCTCCTGTTTGGAAAAATATCAAACCATCTCATTCGAACTCTATACCAACTCATGTTAGATTCTAATTTTGATTATAATACACCTAATTCTGTTCAGAGTAAATGTATTCCTCTCCTAATAAATGGTTGACTACATTGGTGATCAATCTCTATCATTACAGTTTGATTCTGCTTCAATAGTTTGTTACAATATATACCATCAATCTTGATGAGAACTATCATACCTTCTATAAATATGACGGTCTTAAAAATATGATGGACCAGTATTTTTAATCATTCAATTCATCAACTTACTTCATTCAATAAATTTTGTTTGTATCATGACTTCCTTTAAGACATGGAATAAATTTGATATCAGCTTCATCATTATCTGATTTTTCAAATAAATAATAGTATATTAACAATTTTACATTAATAACATTATTTACTTCCCATCCTAAATAAGATGGTCATAGCTACAATTGGAATGATTACGATTAGGCTAAATAAGATTGGAAGAGTCTTTTTAAACCCCTCATTCATTCATCATTCTTATATCCCATTTTCATAAAACAAATTGATTTATGTGAATTCAAGGATCAAATAATCATCATCACAGTTATAATTGGATTAATGATAACTTACTTTTCTTTTTATATCAGACCCAATGTAAGGACTATTAACATTTCCTTATAGAAAACTATTCCTCAATACAATGGAATTTCTTAAGCAATATAAGTCTGAAATATAGAATTATTTTTTGCGATAGAAATATTGAATACGATTTTTAATATGATTTTCACCCAAAAAAATTCACATGATTCCTTTTATCTATTGTAGAAAATATGATCACCAAACAAACTTATTCCTCATTATTTGGTAAATTAAATTTATTACAACTATTTTTTTATTATAATCCTTTTACAATTGATCTTATTGGCTCATCTAGTTGTCTTTGATCTGATTTTAGAAAATCATTAATTTTTTTACATTCATAAAATTCCCAATATAATTTATTTATTAAACATAATCAACATACTAATCTATTGAAATAAATACAACCAAAATATAACTTGGGCTTAGTAGTTGTTTTCAATTACATATGTGTTCTCATTAATGTGTTTATTGCATGCCATATCATAGATTAATTATATTTAAATCATATATATATTATAATGTCTGGGAACATTATATTTCACTATTTTATAGCTTATTTTTTCAGACATGCTATCAATTAAAATTTTATTACATATTAATTTCATTGTGTTACATTTTCCCAATTTAAAATAAATCGTATTGTCGAAATTTAAAATAAATATTAGTAATATATTGTTTTATATTTTGTATGTTAAAATCTAAAATTATGAAAAGGGTTTATAAAACATCCTTGTGAAAATATAGAGTGTAATTTATATTCTTTATATAGATGAATATATAACTAGGTCACTATGTGAAATAAAATTAATCGAAATTAGATATAAGAACATTGTGGAAAAGTGTAAATATATATAGGGAGTGATTGAGATCATCATGTACAGACATGTGAATAACAAATGGAATGTTTAGGTAATCAAAATCCATAAATCCGTGATGATTTAAAAGGCCTTCTGTTTGAAAAAGGGTACTAGGAAAAAAAAATTTGAACAATTTTCTAATGATTTGAAATTATTTGACTACCACTAAATAGAATGAAATTTTCATAGTTGATATGTTTCAATTTCATTTAAAATATTATATATATTTTTTTCATGTATGAAATTCTAATTCCTTCCTTACTTTGTGAAATGGAAGTCCTAGATTGAATCATTTTTAAGAGAAAAAAATTTCTCGTAAGGGATTTAAATACCTATAAAATATATCCTTATATTTTTCTCTAACTATTTTACAAAACCATTATGGTTTATATATTTACCAGTAACCCTAAAAATATATTCCATTTGTTCATCATTGACGTTTATTTGTAAAAATTTTATGTAAAAATATTGAATAATATCCCAGACATTGCATAGGTCAATGGATGTCATAAACCCTTACAATCCTTTGGTTATGGGTTCATGTCTGTAAGCCTTTCCATACATGATGTGTTGTCACCTGAAAAACTGGTTTTCCTTTCTAGAATAATATTAATATAATTTCATAAAGAAATATGAATATAAATCATTAAAATTTACACATTAAATAAACTTTTATCTATGGTTTTCAATATGGAACTAATACATAAATACATAATCCTATAATGTTAACATAGTTCCCTCATTGGTATAGAGTTTATCCATTTGGAGGGGGAATTAACTAAGTTAATTACTAGGTTCCATACATTTAAGGTATGAAGCCATAATGGATCATTAGGATATGATTTATTTTTTTCCATTAAATTATAATTTTTTTGTAAATTATATTATTTTTGTCCTACATTCCCATATATAAATCATTTTCTTAATCCATTGAGATTTTGTAAGGGTTATCTCCATACATATTTCTTATGTGATTGAATTTGAGTCTATATTCATTACATATTGCACTACTCAAGATCTTGTTATCATCCATACCTCACTTCTATATTGATTTTGGTTGTTTGATAATGTTTATGATGTGAATCAAATTTCAGAGAAATGTGTTAGCCATAAATATGATACCTTTAACACTTAATAATATATCATTTTTTCCCATTTCCACCACCTTGTCATTCATGTTCAGTGTTAACATGATTCCTATTGGTTCATACTATTGATTGACTAGAACTAATAATGAAAGTAACAATAGTCATTATGAGAAAATTTTATGATCATTTATAGGATTTATAAATCATGAAACCATATTTTCAAACTAACACATTAATTTTAACAATGGTTTATAATTTTCATCACACATTAAAATCCTTAATAACAGTTTGGAATTAAATTTTAAATTATCATAATAATATCTTCAGGGATATTCAAAATAGTTGTAAAGTATTTCCTTGTTTTTCTTACAAGGTTTCACTCTAGTCACACTCAATGCACCTTTCGGTTTTTTTACCCATAGGTACATCTATTCTAGAACAACATCCCTTGTATTATGCAGACATGGATATATTTCAAAGAAGACCCACACAATATCTTCCATCAAAAAATCGTACGATGATATTATATAACTATCCTTAAATTAATCTAAAGGGATACACTCTATAATATATGTGTTCCTAAATCTAGATACTAATATTTATACTAAACTTCTGGTGATACTAGTTGTAGTGACCATACCCCAGAATCCAAGATCTGGTGTCTACTAACATTATGCTGGATTCATTCAATAGAATCAAATCCTTAATGACTACAGATTTTAGTAGGCATTGTAAACCAAATAATTATATATGTCATGTATTAAACATTAATACACTAATTAAATAATAATTTTTTTATTTTGAGGATAATTTTATTCCATATAAAATTTCATTTCATATGTTTCTTTGTAATGTTATTTGGATTCCTATGGAAGGGAACCACAATAAGGGTGATCTCAAATGCTCAGTAAGGGTTAAGTACAAAAGTATCAAAAATTAATCAATGATAATAGTAAATAATAAATGGATCATATAGAATACACATTCCATGTCATTGATAAACTAAAAAGGAAGTTCCTAAATATTATGGAATGATAAATAATTGATAAATTTTCATCAAAAATTAATGAATAGATAAAATTAATATGGAATAGTAATAATATAAAATGCATTATATTTAATCAAAAAAAATGAGAATGATTAGAATATATATATTTTTAATAGTGAATATTTCTTGGATTATAATGAATTAAATACTTAGTTATAAGATTTATTGTTTGTAGAATAAGATATTCTATCATTAAGAACATTCATAATATAGTTTTAACATTTTATTAAGAACCCATATATACTACATAATAACAAATTCTAAGGGTTTCCAAAAACTAATATCATCTCATGGGATTACCTATTCATCATGGGTCTTGTATCAATGGTTCCCAACATGTTGGAATTGCAATAATGATCCCCACCCAAATAATTCCATGTCTAAATAATTATTATTAAATTAGATATCGATTTAATTCAAAAACATTCTGTAAAATCAAATATCCATACTAAGTAAGGGATATATATAAATCAATATTTATCCACTAAATCAATTAAATAAAAATATAAAAACAATATGTAAAAATAATAATTGGTTTATGAAATAAACTTATAAATGATATATGATATTTATAATTGGGGGAAATTCAGTATTCAACGTTCATTGGAAATGGAATATTTCCATGGGAATAAAAGGAATCGATGATGTGTATGTCAATATTGTTCTTATCCAAATTATTCAAATTCCATTAATAGGATGAACATTCCTTTTACCAATAAATATATCCTAATTGTAGTAAAAAAAATGTTTTATTCTCATTGAGGAATGGAAATATTATAAAAATGAATCTTAAAAAATTATTGAGGGAAAAAATTTTATTTTAAATATAATTTTCAAAATAATTTTCATTAAAAATATAATCATTAAAACATTTACATTAAAAATTAACCCTTTATACATGTAGATGGAGCATTGAATAAGTGAAAAAGTGTAAATTCATACATATAGTCCAAGGAAAAAAGATTCCCTTTCACGGTAAATTGTTATAAAAGTGACTTGTTTAGAATGAAAAAAAGTAGATTCATTTATAAAACATTATAAATTATAAAAATTGAAAAATGTATTTAATTAATAATTTTTTATAATTTTAAAAATAAATTTCAAAATAAAACTGGAATGTTGGGTTTTTACAAGAAAATAATTTCTCTGACCAAAGAAGGAAATAATGTTGGTTTTTCTTAAAAGCATTTTGGAAACAAAAAATTTGTACCAAAGAGTAAGAAAATTGGACTATTACATGAATACGATCCTGAATAACCAGAGGATTATATAATGAAAAGGTTTATTGTACAATTTTAGTATAAGTTAAATTAATATATATTCATGTGTTAAGAATACTGAATTAAATGAGATTGTGATTTAAACCTAAGAAAAAGACAATAACATTTATGTGAGACTAAACCAATGAAATTATTATGTGTTTCAAATTTAAATTTAAATAAAATAAATATAAAAAAAAGTATTAAATATTTTTACACACATTATCTTATAATATTAATCAAAATAAGGAATTAATATAAACCAAGGAGATGAAATTGGGTTATGAAATTCATCACCACAAGGTATCTTCTAATTCAAATCCCCATCGAAGAAAATATTCCAATTTAAAACAAAAAATAAAATTAGTAAAAAAAAATTGAGGATATAATATATGAAAATGAGTAGTAGATACACAACAAAAAACATGTAACTAGTGAATATTTCATTTATCTCAAAAATATAGAAAGTTAGATGAAATTCAATTACCCTTCACTTTCCTTTTGGGTGAACATCCATTAAATTCTTGTATAATGATTTTGAAGACATTATTAAATTATTATATAATCATATTAATATTTATGATATCATATAATATCTTATTATTATATCTTGTTACTCAATTGTCAATAATCATTCATGATATTAACTATTTGAGGTGTTAATTTCCTACTTTCTCTAGTATGTTGCGACTTCTAACATGTGGTTCATATCATGGTTTCATCATCTAAATAATTTAAAATATTATTTAAATATCATATATTTTCCGTATATATTTATCAATAAAAAATTATAATATATATATATAGTAAATGAAATTCACCATTCAATGATACGAAAGGTCGCATTTAAAAGAATGAAAATAAAATTATATAACACTATATATTAATTACAGAATAAATTTTATTTCAAATATTTCACATATGATTATTAAAACCATCTTCTATATATTCAAATTTTTTTATTAATTAATCACATCTCTTTAAGGAGGGGTTGTCCACACATCCACTAATGATCTTAACAAACTCCCACAAAATGGAAAGAATAAAGGAATATTTTATTTTGAAATTCCATAATAATAATTAATTAAAAATATCATATATAGATATATATTATAATAATAATAATATAATTTTCTATCATAATATTTGACAATGATTGGACATAAATGAAGAATGAAAAACATCGTTTCATGAGGTGGTAGTTCGTGGTACAAATAAATTGTATGTTTGTAACACATTAGATTTAATTACATGTAAGTGTAGGTATGAAACATATAGTAAAAGTATATAATAATATTTAGGATAATTATAATATTATATATTCCTGATATAAATAGAAATTAATATCTGGAAAATTAAATGAATGAAAAGTGATCCATTGAAAATATAACAATTAAATATGTTAACTCCTTTTGGACTGCTGCAATTGGATTCTATGGTCGTATTTAATAAAAAAGGGTTGAATACCGAATGAAGTAATGGATTTTGAAGATCATTGATGATGATTTAGGTAATGAAAATTCAGTATGAGTAGTGGGAATTATTGTGAGGGGTGAGTTCATTTTTATAGTTGAGGAGGAGTGGAATTCATGATTTCTTTTCAAAATATAATTCCCCAAAAGATTTTCTATGAATAATGAATATAATAATGGAAATAATTTGTAATATTAGAGTACAATGTTAAAATATGGCCTTATAATAGATTTTGGAAATAAAAATCTAGGTTATTTTAGCTCTTACAATTAAAGAATATTCCCTTGTTAAGATAATTGTTCTCCTATTCAGATTAATTAATGTTATTCACTTTCACCGATAGTTTTTGTGTCATGCCCGGACATCATTGAGGTACAACATTAATTTTAAATTTTAATTTCAGGAATTAATTGTCTGTTTATTTAAATTGCTTGGTTGCAGCACGAGCTGAACCCGATGCGGGTTTCCCGTTGTGGAAACGACGTGTGCGCAAGAACCTTACATTGCCTGACGCATGGGAGGGCAAGGGCGAAGCCGTGCAGATTTTCCATTTTAACGTGTGGTGCCCGTTGCGCGGACGTCTCAAATACCGGATAATTAACTTTAGTTTTATTGTTATTATTATTATTATTATTATCATTATAATAATTATTATTATTATATTTTTTTATTATTATTATTAATTTTATTATTATTAAAACCTGTTTATCTTTAATTATTTTAGTTCTTTTATTTATGGATTTTTGTTCTTCCATTTTTGTTTGTTTGTTTTGTTTTGTTTTTTAAATTTTCCCCCCATACAAACCCTAGCCCCCCTTTTCCTGTTTTCCTTTCTTTCCTTTCTTCCTTTTTTTCGTTCCCTATTCCTCCCTCCCCATGTATCCTCTCTCTCATTCTTCTCTCTTCTCTCCTACGGCCTCCCTTCTCCCACATCTCTTCTTTTCTCCCTCCCTCCTCCTCTCTTCCATGGTGCGCTCACCCTCACCCGCCGCACTCCCCCTTCCCCTCATCTCCCCTCACTCGTGCGCTCCCTCTCCCCTTCCTGCCGCGCTCACGCTCACCTGCTGCTCTCCCCCATTCCTCCTCCCTCAGAGCCTCTCCCTCACCTGCCACACTCCCCCTTCCCCTCATCTCCCATCACCTGTGCGCTCCCCCTTCCCATCCCCTTCTCACCCACACAGCTGCACTCCCTCATCTCCCTTCAGAGCTGTGCCCCACCTCACATCTCTTCCCCTCTTCCAGTTGGACCGACCAGCTACCGGTGCCCCTCCTTCCTCTCGCCGAACAGCATCCTCCGCACCCTGCTCACACTGCCAGACCACCTCCTGCACACCACTCACATTCCCGGACCACCTCTCGCACCCTTCCCACGCTGCCGGACCGCCTCCCACACCCCGCTCGTGCTGCCGGACCGCCGTGTCACCCCCTCTTCACTCTCCCGACATTCCGCAGGGGTTTTTTAATTTTATTCAATTATTTTAATTGGATCAATTGATATTTGTGTTATTTATTTATTAATTAAATTGTTTTAGTGCTAATTAATTCATTTATTGTTATTAAATTTGTAAATTATTTTATTTATTTGAATTGCTTAAATTGATAATTAATTTATTTAATTTGGTAAATTTTTAATATATTTAATTGATTATTAATAAATTTGTTAACCATCTCATTTAATTGTAATTGTTAAATTGTTAATTAATTTATTTAGTTAGTTTAGGAGTTGTACACTTATTGATCAACTTATTTATTTGTTTTGGTTTATTTTTTAATTAATTGATTTACTTATTATTGAACTTGTTTAATGGTTAACTGAATTATTGAGTTTCTAATGTTTATTTTTTTATAGACCGCTGATGTTTCACTGGGTTGGTATTGAGGTTATTTGGTCCACTGTTTTAGGATCTTTTTTACTGCTTCAAACGGTGCGACCGTGGTACAACGGGAGTTTTGCGCCATGTCACTTCTTGTACCTCTTTGAGGTAGGTTGTTTCACGTGCTTAGGGAATTTCATCATTTAGCCTCTTGTTTTGATTAATTTAATATGCCTTTTATTTTAATGCTACTGTGAGTTGTCGGTTGACTAGTATAGCGTGGTATTTTACCTTTATTAGTGGATTATTTAGATTGTCGGGTTTATACCGTGTTGTGCCTTGGTTTTTGAACAAATGTAGCATTTGAAATATGATCCATGTTACAGTCTTAGGGTGCATCCGAGTGGGTTTTGCACTATTGATCGTGTTTTTTTATTTTCTTAAAATTCCTAAACCAATTTTTCAAATGTTTGGTAAACTTGAGTTTGGTTCTCGAAATTCTGTAGTTATTGCATGTTGTGAGGTTTTGTGTTGTGTATTGTTTCTTGACCTTGATGAGTAGGGTGAACTTTGAATAATGAGCACAAATGGGTAAGAATATGTATTAGGTGGGCGGACTAGATTATCATGCTAGTGATACGGGAATGATGAGCACGAGACTTGGGAGAGAAAGTAATGGGTTGAGAAAGAGTACCCATTTCTATTCTCTGATCAGGAATCAAGCTGACTTTTTGAGGGAGAATAATTTTCATGGTGGGGAGAATTGTCACACTCGGACTTCGATGAGGTAAAACGTTAATTTTAAATTTTTATTTCGTGAATTAATTGTTTATTTATTTAAATTTCTTGGTTGCAGCACGGGCTGATCCTGATGTGGGTTGCCAGTTGTGGCAACAACGTGTGCACATGAACATTGCACTATGCGGCGCATGGGCAGGGAAAGGGAGAAGCCATGTGGCTTTTCCATTTTAACGTGCAGTGCCCATTGCGCGGACGTCTCAAATACCAGATGATTAACTTTATTTTTCTTCTTATTATTATTATTATTAATATTATTATTATTATTATTATTATTTTGTTATTATTTTTGTTATTTTTTTTATTATTAAAACCTTTTTATCTTTATTTCTATTAGTTCTTTTATTTATGGATTTTGGTTCTTCCATTTTTGTTTGTTTTGTTTTTTTTAATTTTCCCTAGCCACCACCCCCCCTTTTCTATTTTTCTTTCTTTCTTTCTTTTTTTTCTTTCCCTCTTCCTTCCTCCCCACGTATCATCTCTCTCCTTCTTCTATCTTCTCTCCAGTAGCCTCCCTTCTCCCTCTTCCCTTCTTTTCTCCCTCCCTCCTCATCTCTTCCCTACTGTGCTCAGCCTCACCCACTGCACTCCCCCTTCCCCTCATCTCCTCTCACCCGCACGATCCCTCTCCCCTTCCCGTCGTGCTCACCCTCACCCACCGCTCTCCCCTGTTCCCCCTCCTTCAGATCCTCTCCCTCACCCGCTGCACTCCCCCTTACCCTCATCTCCCCTCACCTGCGCACTCCCCCTTCCCTTCCCCTTCTCACCCTCACCAACGCACTCCCTCATCTCCCTCCACCATCACGCCCCACCTCACATCTCTTCCCCTCTTCCATCTGGACCGACCAACAGCCAGCGCCCCTCCTTCCTCTCTCCAGACAGTGGCCTCTGCACCCTGCTCACACTATCAGACCACCTCCCGCACCCTGATCACACTACTGGACCACCTCCCGCACCTTGCTCATGCTGCCGGACCACCCCCCGCACCCCGCTCATACTGCCGGACCGCTGTGCCACCCCCTCTTCAATTTCCCGACATTGCACAAGGGTTTTGTTTTTAATTTTATTCAATTATTTTAATTGGATCAATTGATATTTATGTTATTTAATTATTAATGCAATTATTTAAGTGATAATTAATTAATTTATTGTTATTAAATTTGTTAATTATTTTATTTATTTGAATTGGTTAAATTGATAATTAATTTATTTAATTTGGTAAATTTTTAATTCATTTAATTGATTATTAATAAATTTGTTAATCATTTCATTTAATTTTAAATTTTAAATTTCTAATTAATTTATTTAGTTAGTTTTGGTGTTGTACACTTATTGATGACCTTATTTAATTGTTTTGGTTAAATTGTTAATTAATTTATTTAATTATTATTGAACCTGTTTAACGGTTAGTTGAATTATTTAATTGCTGATGTTTATTTTTTATGGATCACTGATGTTTCACTAGGTTGGCATTGAGGTTATTTGGCCCACTGTTTTAGGATATTTTTGACGGCTTTATACAGTGCGACCGTGGCACAATGAGAGTTTTGTGTTGTGTTACTTCTCGTACCTATTTGAGGTAGGTGCTTTCGCATTTTTAAGGAATTTGATCATTTAGTCTGCTGGTTTGATTAATTTAATATGTATTTTATTTTAATGCTGTTGTGAGTTGTCGGTTGACTGGTAGAGTGTGGTGTTTTACCTTTATTAGTGGCTTGTTCAAATTGTCGGGTTTATACCGTTTTGTGAATTGGTTTTTGAACAAATGCAGAAGTTGAAATTTGATCCTTGTTATAGTCTTAGGGTGCATCCAAGTAGGTTTCTCACTATTGATCGTGTTGTTTTATTTTATTAAATTTCCTAAACCAATTATTCAAATGTTCGGTAAACATGAGTTTGGTTCTCGAAATTCCTTAGTTCTTGCATGTTGTGAGGTTCTATGTTGTGTGTTGTGTCTTGAACATGATGAGTAGGGTGAAATTTGAATAATGAGCACAAAAGGGGAAGCATTTGTATTAGGTGGGCAGACTAGACTAGCATTCTATTGATACAGGAGTGGCCTCGGCCCAGTTTCACTAAGCGGGATTGACGCTTACAACACTAACTAATCATTGGATGATTGTTGTAGACCACTATGGTAGGAGGTGTTTCCCTATCGGTGGCTCATGCACGGGAAATGTATGATATGGTTCACTGAGATGTGAGGTTCTAGGGTCCCACACAGCTTTAGTAATTTAGGGCCTCTCACACTTTTTTGGCTCCTGTGCGATTATATACTCATCACTGGTTGGTTTTGTTGACTTCTGTGGTCTCAAAAGGTAAGAATTTTCTTTTTCATTCAGTACCAAAAACCCCTTTTTCATATTTTTAAAACTGTCTTCCTTTCATTAAAACTGTTTCCATCAAAATGTTAGTGCATTTATTTATTTTCTCAAAAATCTGACCGTGAAAACTGCTTTGGTCATCTAACACTTTTTATGTCGAATCTTTTTCTCTGGTGCCAACCTATTGAGCGATTGCTCACACCGTACATACACCCTCCGGTGTAAGTAGATTTGATTATGTATGATGCAGGGAAATTCCATGGTTTTGATCACGGTGGTCCGAGTTGTTAGTTGACTCATCTGGTTTGGCGCTGGTGGCAGAGGCCTGATAGTGACATTCTTCAATCAGGTGATAGTTTCTGTTTTGGTTTTTGGTCACCTTATTTTGGGTGTTAGTCGTGGTTGAGTTTTAGTTTCTATTTTGTTGAGACTTGTTTATGCTGTTTTTAAAACTTGTGGTTGAAATGTTGATTTCGGAATTCAATTTACTTATGGTTTTTTTCTGGTTGTTGTATGGAAAAATCGTTCCAAAAAATTCTAAATTTATACATGGGCACTTGTGCCAGCCCATGGGGACTGGGAATGCCCTTCAGGACTTGCCGCGGGCCGGGTCGGGCGCTGAGTTAATGACGACCCGATTCGGTTCGTGACAAGATGGTATCAGAGCAGGTTTAGCTCTTGGATTATGTTTTTTTGGGATGCGTTGGGTTATACAGAAGTTTGGACTATCGGGGATCGGAATTCATGTTGCGAGTAGGGTGTCTAGCCAGCACACCTCGTCACAGATACTGAGTCACCATGGGATGTCACAGTGCATGTTCTAATTCTTTTCTATGTGTCACGTACATGCTGCAGACTGTACGTGGACACTAGGAAAGAAAGTAGAGTTTTGACATGAAGTCATTTTTTCATGTTTGTTTAATTAATGATTATTTATCTTGCTGAAATTTTGTTTCTCTTGAGATATGCTTTATTGATGGTATTACTTTATGACTGTTGCCCTTTGCAGAAAGATGTCTCCCAAGAGAGCTCCCATGCACCCACGGGAGGAAGCTGGAGAGAGTTCTCCCTCACTGCTTGATCAGATATTGGTAGGGACTGTGGTCCGAGCCCTTCAGTCTTTGGGACAAGGGGAAACTCCTAAACCTGCCCCTGTTCTAGCTAGAGGGGAAGAATTTGGCTCCAGGAAGGATAGAGCTCAGGTGTTTCTGAAGAACAAACATCCTTCATTCTGAGGTAGTTCAGAACCTCAGGAGGAAGAGGAATGGCTTGAAAATATAGAATTCATGTTCAAATTCCTTGACACACCTGAGGAAGTTAGGGTGAAGTGTGCCTCATTCCATTTAGAGGGTTCCAGTTGTAAATGGTGGGAATCAGTGGTCCAGGCTGGGAAACATTAGCACATGAGATAGAAAGATATCAAGGTTATCTTCAATGAGCAGTATTGTCCAGAGTTTCTAGCCTACTCTAGATCTCGGGAGTTCATGGAGCTTTCTTGGGGAAATCTGAAAGTGATCGAATATACGAACCGCTTTGCTGAG
Organism: Viscum album; assembly: GCA_963277665.1. Taxonomy (NCBI): domain Eukaryota; kingdom Viridiplantae; phylum Streptophyta; class Magnoliopsida; order Santalales; family Viscaceae; genus Viscum; species Viscum album. The sequence continues at coordinate 493,405,506 of OY728122.1, forward strand.
CTGGTGCGGTACGCACCTGAGATAGTTTTGGGCGAATTCTTGAATGGTCGGAAGTTAGAGAATGGACTTCGACCGAAAATCCACTCTCAGGTTTCCTTATTCAAGCTGAAGACTTATGACGAGGTGGTCGATCACGCTTGCATGGCCGAGATTGACCAGAGAGGAATGTAGGGGTTTTTTGGATCAGTGTCAGGCTTTGGCAGTGGCAGTTCCTCAGAAAAGAAGAGGAAGTGTGTTGAGAAGTGGATGAAGAGTGGTGGTGGCTTAGGCCATCCCTCCAGGCAGACATCATCTGAGGCTTCTGATGCTAGGCCCATTGTGTGCCATCAGTGCGGAAAGGCATGGCACATCCGTCCTGCATGTCCACTTCCTCCCAGACCTGGATATGGGTGTGGAGTCATGGGGAAACTAAAATGTTTTTGAGGGACTATACACCCTTCCCAGAGTGGGACTGGATCTGTAGCTTCCAAGGGTGTATCAGTGCAATCAGAGCCGACCAAGACGCCGTGATCTCGGTTCGGTGGTCTTGGTGGCAGGACCGGATCATATTCTGGGTAGAGCCAGATTAGGGCGGAGCCACAAGCGAGCAGTCGTTCTCAGGAAGGGACCAGGAAATTTCATTCTATGGATTAGGCAGAAGCGGGATCTGATGCAGGGCCATAAACTGTTCGAGGCACCATTCTGGTTGCATCTTCTATAGCTACAGTTTTATTTGATACTATTGCTTCAGTTTCTTTTATATCTGCTCACCTTTTGAATCTGCTGAACCTACCAACCGAACTGTTATCATTTGTTATGGAGTTGGCAACACCATTGGGGAAAAAGAGGGACCAAGGCCTTAGGTGCCCATCGTGCGCACTCTCTATGTTGAGAGTCGAGATGGAATGTGATTTCTTGGACCTTGACATGGACTTGTTTGATGTGATCCTCGGTATGGACTGGCTGGTGCGCTTTCAGGCGCACATTGATTGGTATCGATGCCGAGTCTGTTTTACTGCACCGGATGGTGCTCCTCAGATATTTCATGGAAAATGGGATCCTTGGTCAGGACGTGCGGGACCTCCGCTCCCTGAGTTCGTAATTCTTTCTTATCCCTTATCATCGCTTGTACTGTAGGATTATGGTGGTGTTCCTCAGCGCGGGTTACCTCGTGTAGTGGACGACTTCCCAGAGGTCTTCCCAGATGATTTTTCGGGCATACCCCCAGAGTGGGACATGGAGTTCTAGATTGATTTAGCGCCGGGAACACAGCCTATATCTCTTCACTCATATCGCATGGCCCCCACTAAATTGAGGGAATTATAGAAATAGTTGGATGATTTGGAATCCAAAGGATTCATTTTCCTGAGCATCTCTCCTTGGGCTGCCCTGGTTCTTTTCGCGAAGAAGGCCGATGGAACCCTCAGGTTGTGCATTGATTTCCAGAAATTGAACAAGGTAACCATCAAAAATAGATACCCTTTCCCCGGATTAACGATTTGTTTGACCAGTTGAAGGGAGAAAAGTGGTTCTCAAAAATCTATTTGCGTTTGGGATACCACCAGCTCAGGGTGAGAGAAGTAAATATCCCCAAGATTTCTTTCTGAAGCAGGTACAATCACTTCGAGTACTTGTTCATGCCTTTCGGATTAACGAATTCCCCTGCAGTTTTCATGGCACTCTTGAATAGGGTGTACCACCAATATCTCGACTCATTTGTCATGGTATTCATAGATGACATACTGGTTTATTCTGGATATGAGGAGGAGCATGAGCATCAGCTGCTTGTTATTCTAGGCACTTTGTGGGGCCTTCGCCTGTATGCCAAACTCTCAAAATGATAATTTTGGATCAGGGATGTGATGATTCTGGGGCATGTCCTCTCAGAACAAGGGGTTTCAGTGGATCCTGAGAAGATCAAGGCAGTTATGTCATGGGACCAGCCTAGAAATGTGTTTGAGATCAGGAGTTTTCTGGGCTTGGATGGGTATTACATGCGCTTTGTCCGGGACATCTCGCGACTTGCATCCCCCATGACGGCACTCACCCGGAAAGGGGTGATGTTTGAGTTGATCCCTCTATGGAAGGAATCCTTTGAGGAGTTGAAGCGGTGGTTGACTACCACACCTGTGCTGACCATACCAGAGTCGAGAAAGGGCTATGTGGTTTACTGTGATTCTCCGGGTACGGGCCTTGGATGTGTGCACATGTAGGATGACCATGTTGTGGCTTATGGCTCTCGCCAGCTCCAGCCGCATGAGAAGAATTATCTGACTCACGACTTAGAGTTGGCAGTATTGATGCATTTTTTGAAGATGTGGCATCACTATCTCTTTGGGGAGAAGTTTGTGGTCTATTCTTACCATAAGATCCTGGCCTACATTTTCTATCAGAGGGATCTCGATTTGAGGAAGTTCCACTAGGTCAAGTACCTGAAGGGTTTTGATTTTCATATTGTCAATACCCCTGGGAAGGGTAATGTGGTAGCTGATGCTTTGAGAAAAAAAGTTCCACTGCAGGCTTTGAGGAAGTCTAGTGATGAGTGGACTTTGATGGGGATTTTCGGCCAGATGCACCTGGAGAGCAGTGTGCATATTGGAGGAACCTACTTGGCTAGCATTCACTTGACTCCTGCTCTTCTGGGGTTTATTCATCGGGAGTATCTCGGTGGTGAGCTGTGGTAGCAATCTATGTAGTTTTTTCATGGTGGGGAGACTCCTTCAGATTGGTCTTTTTCTTCCCAGAGGGTTTAGTGCTTCAAGGATCATGTTGTGGTGTCGTTGTCTCTGCCGAAGGTGGTGAAGCAGCATAGCCACCAATCTCAGTGGGTCGTCCATCCTGGTACCACCAAGATGTATTACGATGTTCGCCGTCAATTCTAGTGGCCGGGTATGAGACGGGACATAGACGAATTTTTATCGAGATGCCACACTTTCTAGCAAGTGAAAGCAGAGCATCAGAGACCATCTGGCCTACACCAGCCATTGACCATTCCTACCTGGAAGTGGGAAGATATCTCTGTGGACTTCATTACTAGATTTCCTCGTACACCTCAGGGGAGGAATGATATCTGGGAAGTGATTGACTGCTTGACCAAGTCATCTCACTTTATCCCGATCATAGATACAATGAAGGTAGATGAGCTGGGCCGCTTGTATGTTCAGAAGGTGGTCAGACTTTATGGTGTGTCGTCGGTAGTTGTTTCTGATAGGGACCCCCGCTTTACATCTCGGTTTTGGGGAGTCCTCCAGAAGGATTGGGGGTCACAAATTAAGATGAGAATGACATACCATCCTCAGACCAATGTCCAAATGGAGCAAGCGAATCAGATTCTAGAAGACATGCTCTGCGCCTGTGTGTTAGATTTTAGAGTTTTGTGGGATAGCCATTTGGGATTGGTTGATTTTTCTTATAATAACAGTTACAAATCTTCTATCAGAATGGCACCTTTCAAGGTTCTCTATGGCTGGCCTTTTCAGTCTCCTTTGTGTTGGGATGATGTAGGTGAGTCCTCAATCTTGGGACCCATCCTTGTTCAGGAGACGTCTGAGAAGGTTAAGCTAATTAGGTAGTGGTTGTTGACAGCTTAGAGTCACCACAAGTATTATTCATATCAGAGGTGGCGAGATATTGAGTTTTTAGTGGGGGACAGAGTGTTCCTGAATGTTTCCCCTCACTTGGGTCAACATTGTTTGGGGAAGTAGGGGAAGCTGACACCGAGTTATGTCGGACCTTTTGATATTCTTGAGCGGATTGGAAAGGTGGCATACAGTTTAGCTTTTCCCTCACAGTTGACATAGATTCACGACATATTTCATGTCTCTCAACTAATGAAGTACGAGCCTGATCTGTCGCATGTGCTGGATTGGGAGGAGCTGGAGATAGAGTCCATCTTATCTGTGTTTGAGCAACCAGTGCAGATAGTGGATTCTCAGGAGAAGGTGCTGCGTGGAAATTCCATTCCTCTGGTCCTTAGTCTCTGGCAGCATGGGAATGATGAGCAGGAGACATGGGAGTGGAAGTCATGGGTTCCGAAGGAGTACCCATTTATATTCTCTGATCAGGCATCATGCTTACTTTCTGAGGGCGGAGAGTTTTCATGGTGGGGAGAATTGTCATGCTCGAACTTCGTTGACGTACAACGTTAATTTTAAATTTTTATTTCGTGAATTAATTTTCTGTTTATTTAAATTTCTTAGTTGCAGCACGGGCTGAACCCGATGTGGGTTTCCCGTTGTGGCAACAACATGTGCGTACAACCATTGCACTGCCCGACGCACGAGCAGGGAAAGGGAGAAGTCGTGCGGCTTTTCCATTTTAACGTGCATTTCCCGTTGCGCGGACGTCTCAAATACCGGATGATTAAATTTAGTTTTGTTATTATTATTATTATTATTATTATCATTATTATTGTTATTGTAATTATTATTATTATTATTATTATTATTATTATTATTATCAAAACCTTTTTATCTTTATTTCTTTTAGTTATTTAATTAATGGATTTTGGTTGTTCCATTTTTGTTTGTTTTGTATTGTCTTTTTTAATTTTCCACCCATACAAACCCTATACACCCCCTTTTCCTATTTTTCATTCATTATTTCTTTCTTTTCTTTCCCTCTTCCTTCCTCCCCACGTATCCTCTCTCTCCTTCTTCTCTCTTATCTCTAGCAGCCTCCCTTCTCCCTCTTCCCTTATTTTCTCACTCCCTCCTCATCTCTTCCCTACTGCGCTCACCCTTACCCGCTGCACTCCCCATTCCCCTCATCTCCCCTCACCCACACGCTCCATCTCTTCTTCCCTCCACGCTCACCCTCAGCCTCCGCTCTCCCCTGTTCCCCCTCCCTCACAGCCTCTCCCTCACCCGCCGCACTCCCCCTTCCCCTCATCTCCCCTCACCCACGCACTCCCACTTCCCTTCCCCTTGTCACCCTCACTTCCACACTCCTTCATCTCTCTCTAGCATCGTTCCCCACCTCACCTCTCTTCCCCTCTTCCATCCGGACCGACCAGCAGCTAGCGCCCCTCCTTCCTCTCACCAGACAGCGGCCTCCGCACCCGACTCACACTGCCAGACCAACTCCCACACCCCGCTCACACTGTCAGACCACCTCCCGCACCCTGCTCACACTGCCGGACCACCTCCCGCACCCCGCTCATGCTGTCGGACCGCCGTGCCACCCCCTCTTCAATTTCCCGACATTCCACAAGGGTTTGTTTTTTTATTTTATTCAATTATTTTAATTGGTTCAATTTATATTTGTGTTATTTAATTATTAATGGAATTGTTCATGTGATAATTAATTAATTTATTGTTATTAAATTTGTTAATTATTTTATTTATTTGAATTGGTTAAATTGATAATTAATTTATTTAATTTGGTAAATTTTTAATTTATTTAATTTATTATTATTAAATTTATCAATCATCTCATTTAATTGAAATTTTTAAATTTTTAATTAATTTATTTAGTTTGTTTTGGAGTTGTACACTTATTTATCAACTTATTTAATTACTTTTGTTATATTTTTAATTAATTTATTTAATTTTTATTGAACCTGTTTAACGGTTAACTGAATTATTTAATTTCTGATGTTTATTTTTTTATGGATCGCTGATGTTTCACTGGGTTGGAAGTAAGGTTATTTGGTCCACTATTTTAGGATATTTTTTATAGCTTCATATTGTGCGATCGTGGCACAATGGGAGTTTTGCGCCGTGTCGCTTCTCATACCTATTTGAGGTAGTTGGTTTCGCATGATTAGAGAATTTGATCAATTAGTATGCTGGATTGATTAATTTAATATGTCTTTTATTATAATTCTGCTGTGAGTTTTCAGTTGACTGGTAGAGCGTGGTGTTTTACCTTTATTAGTGGCTTTTTTAGATTTTCGGGTTTATACCGTGTTGTGCCTTGGTTTTTGAATAGATGAAGCAGTTTAAATTTGATCCTTGTTACAGTCTTAGGGTGCGTCCGAGTGGGTTTTTCACTGCTGATCGTGTTGTTTTATTTTCATAAAATTCCTAAACCAATTTTTCAAATATTGGGTAAACATGAGTTTAGTTCTCAAAATTCTGTTGTTCTTGGATGTTGTGAGGTTCTATGTTGTGTGTTGTTTCTTGACCTTGTTGAGTAGGGTGAAATTTGAATAATGAGCATAAAAGAGGAAGCTTGGGTATTAGGTGGGCGGACTAGACTAGCATGCAAGTGATACAAGAGTGTCCTCGGCCTAGTTTCACATAGAGGGATTGATGCTTACAACACTAACTAAACATTGGATGATGACTGCAGACCACTACGGTAGGAGGTGTTTCCCTGCCGGTGGCTCGTGCATGGGAAATGTATGATATGCTTCACTGAGACGTGAGGTTCTAGTGTCCCACACAACTTTAGTACTTTTGGGCATCTCCCACTTTTGTTGCTCCTATGCGATTATATACTCATCACTGGTTGGTTTTGGTGACTTTTTTGGTCTCAAAAGGTAAGAATGTTCTTTTTCTTTAAGTACCAAAAACCCCTTTTTCTTATTTTTAAATCTGTCTTCGTTTCTTTAAAACTATTTCCATCAAAATGTTAGTGTGTTTATTTATTTTCTCTAAAATTTGAACCTACAAAATGATTTGGTCATCTAACCCTTTTTATGTGGAATCTTTTTCTCTGGTGCCAACCTATTGAGTGATTTCTCACACCCTACTTACAACCTTGGGTGTTAGTAGATCTGATTATGTCTAATGCAGGGAAATTCCACGGTTTTGAGCACGGTGGTCCGAGTTGTTAGTTGACCCATCTGGTTTGGCGCTAGTGGCAGAGGCCTGATAGTGCCTTTCTTCCATTAGGTGACAGTTTCTTTTTTGGTTTTTGGTCACCTTCAGTAGGGAGTTAGTTGTGGTTGAGTTTTAGTTGCTCTTTTTTTGAGACTCGTTTATGTAGTTTTTAAAAATTGTGGTTGAAATGTTGATTTTGGAATTCATTTTACTTATGGTTTGTTTCTTGTTGTTGTACGGGTAAATCGTTCCAAAAAATTCTAAATTTATACATGGGCACATGTGCCATCCCGTGGGGATCGGGAATGCCCTTTCGGCTTTTCTGTGGTCCGGGTCGGGCATCGAGTTTATGGCGATCCAATTCGGTTCGTGACATTTTGTCAAAAACTAGGTTGAATCTATTATAAATTGTAAATAATTTTTATTTTAAATATGGATCCATTTTTAATTTAATCCAACGATAAGTGGTTGAAATTAATTAATATTTTAATCCCATAGATGGGTTGATGATGTAGGGTTTTAATGTAAAAATATTCAAATGTTTTCTATGTTTTTATTTCTAATTTCAATGTGAAATTGATTCCAACAACCTATAATTGTTTAATTTAAATTCTTCTACTTTAGAAACTTTTTAAATACAATTAATTCTTTGAAATAAATTATATGTAAATGTAGTTTTCAATTAAATTTAGGTACATTCACTTTTATTAAATAAAGAAAATTCATAGAAAAATATCAAGAATTCACCCTAAGAATATTTTTACGTTCCACATTCAAAAAAGTGTATTATTTTATTATATAAATTTTATAGTGTTCCAAAAATTGTATTTAAAATATTTTCACCATTAAAGGGTTGTAAATAATCCATTTGAGAAATATTTATTTATATATAAAATATTATGTTTATTCTTATATTATCATTACCAAATAAATGATATGAATTTAAAAAATATTTTATTTAATATAAAATAAATATATTAAATTAATATTACTCACTAAATGTTATTAATTTAATTTATTATGATAAAATATATTTTTGGGGATAAAAATAGTTTTCTATAAAAACATTCTCTTTATATTCGATTTGTTTTTATATTCATTTATAATTTATTTCATACCAATGAATTCATCTTATATTTTTATTGGATACGTGTTTTTATATGAAATTTAATTTTATTCATAACTTATAATTTAACGGAGAAGATATATCTCATTGTAATGAACAATAATTCTTTATTAATATATTTTTGTTCGGTAAAACTCAATCTTCTTTATAAAACAATCCATTAAAGAAACTAGTTGTTCCATGTGACACATGATATATTAGTATTTTATGAATTAAATTATATATCATGGGCTCATATATATTATTTGAAATAATATAAATATTATAATGTCTTCAGATACATTATTACCTTACGCGCTTGGTGTAGCATGTCATACACACTATCGAACAGAATGTTCTTACTTCCAAATTTTGAGGTGTTACATCCACCAAATCATGAAGATTTATTTTCAACAAAACTCATACATTGTGGAAAAATTATTTCATATAATCCATATAAAATTTATCTGATTGATTTCCAGTAATTTAATAAGAAACCCATAGATAATATTGAGTATGAATTCATTCATCCATGTGTGTAACCTTAGTTTTCACCTATTCTCTTTGAAAAAAAAATATTGATCTGTGTGACTATTTTTTGATTATAAGGATATTAACAAAATAATAATAATGAAAAAGTATCATCTACAACGTATTGGTTATTTTTTTATCTAATTAATAGATCATGATACTCTTTTCTGATTGAACTTATTTACGGATATAATCAATTGAGGGTCATGCACGAGGATATCCCATAGATATAATTATATACAAGGTATAAACGTAATGATTTTATAGTGATACCATCTATCCATCCTAATCCCCCAACTATCATTTGGTATTTGACAAAAATATTCTATTGAAATTACCATGATTTGATTGTGGTAGAATTTATAGATGATATTCTCATCTATTCAAAAACGGATGAGGACAAATTTGATTGGTTAGAGATTATACATAAATAATTTAGGAATGATATATTTTATGAAAAATATATAAATTGTGAATTGTTAATATAAATGTAATCATTTTTAGTTCATATAATCTAGATTGATGTGATACTAGTGGATCATCAAAGGCAGAGGCAATTGAATGTTTTCCCAGACCAACCAAAATGACTATGATCAAATGTTTTATAGGTTTGGTTTGATATTACCTCTATATATTAGAGAATTTATCATAACTATATGATCCGGTCACCAAAATAAGTCATAGAAAGTCTATATTCCTTTGGATAGATGAATGCGAAGTAAATTTCATGCAACTAATGAAAAGATTATTCAGTATAATTGTGCATACATTTCACTATAGTAGATAAGGATTTTTATTAACTAATTATGCATCCAAGAATGTTTTTTGTTTTACTCACATATATAAAAAAATTATTAAATATTATTTCTTTTGATAACGTATGGCCTATTCAAAAAATTACACAACTCATGATTTTGAGTTCAATGTGTATATTTTTTCATCAACGATGTGTAGACATTATCTTTATGTAGAATAGAGTGACATATATATTTATCAAAAAAACATAATGAATATATTCAAACTAATGGATTTTATATTTTTCTAGATTTAATGGATAAAGATGATTATAGAACATGTCTTCTAAATACAATACCATCAAAGGAATGAAAAAAATTTGGTAGATGCTTTAAGTCAAAAAGATCATGCTAATTTATATATGATTAGGATCAGAAAAGATCTAGTATTTCTTCATTTGAGACATATGGATCTATAAAATCTGATGTAATTTTATTAATATTATATTTCTGAAATGAGTGTTCATACACCTAAAATGTGACGATTAAGGTGGTGAAACGGGATGATATCATGCTGAATAAAGTGAAAAATGTTCTGGAAACCAACCTTGCTTGTGATGGAATTATATGGTTTAATAATTGTGTATTATTTCTATAAACACAATATTTGAAGATAGTTTTGTTATTGGAGTCTCATAGTTTATCGTTCTCTATTCATAATAGAAGTATGAAGATGCATACATATTCAAAATAGTATTAATGGTGGGATATAATATTGTGAGATATCATAGATTTTTTATCTTCATGATTGTTATATTAGTGTGTTAAGGATATGATAAAAATTTCTATGTGGATGTCACATCTATTTCTCATACGGGAATAAAATGTTAAAGGATACTTATGAATTGTTTTTTCGAAAACGTCAAAAAATCATAATGGAAAAATTATTTATGGTTTTTAGTTGATCACCATAAAAATTTATCGCACATAATCATTATTAGTTATTATTTCACTTTTGATCATATTTTTATGATATGAATTTAGTAAGTAGTAAGGTTTCATGGAGTACTACATTCAATTCTGTATTTTTAGGATCCAAGGATAACTAGATGTTATGGAAAACTATTCAGTAAGATCTTGTTACATAGTTGTGTTTAAATATTATGTATCATCCTCATATATATATTTAGATTTAGAGAATAATTTAAACTCTATTGGATAAGATCAAATTTTCTTCTTTGGATTTCAAATAAATTTGGGATCAATACCAACCACTCTTTTATTTATCATACAATAATAGAATTTACATGAGAAGTCAGATGGATCTTTATAAAATACTCTATGTAAAAAATGTATATAGTAACAATGAGATTTAATGATGAATGATGAATAAATATATTATATCATATTCTGGATAACGGAAAGGAATATAAGGTTAGTTGAATTAAACAAAACATAAATGTTGCACAGAGTTGATTAAAAATTTATATTGATTGTCATCGACATGATCTAGAAATTGATTTTTAGCACAATGTGTTTCTAATAATCACCCCATTGAGGTAGGTAATGTGACTTGTAGGGAATGGGAAACAATTAACCAATTATATTTTCCCCATTGAAATTATTAATCTTTTGGGATTATACTGAACCGGTTGGGGCTTCCAAAAAACATATCATAGGTTTACAAATATGTTCCATTTATCTATCCTAAGCATGTATATACATGATCTATCTGATGTAATAAAAAAATGGTCTATACTACTTGGGCGTGATATTTTATTAAAGGATTAACTATATAATATTATACATCTATGGGAGAATATTATTAAAAAAAATTCTCCCATGGTTATAGTTTTATTGTCAAATCAACAACTTGATAGAGCGATGTGGGAACCGTAGAATTTAATGAGGTATAAGTATCCACATTCGTATTTGTTGTTATGATAAATTTCAGGGTAGAAGTTTATTTTAAGGGGTTGAGTATAACAACCAATGATTTTATGAATTCTTTTAATATATTTCTTATATTTTAAATCATCTTATACTTGAAACAATCAGTTCCAAGGAACCACAATATACTAATTATATTACTATCTGACATGGAAATTATAACCATGAAATTATACATGAATTTATAAATAAGAATAAAAAAATTATAAATATTATGTATAATTATTTATATAAATAATAAATATTTATAAAAAGTAAATATATTTTTGTAATGATTTTTATCTTTCAAAATATAAGATTTTCTAAAAAAACATTTTCTATTTGAATTTGAAAAAAATAGTTTTCAAATAACTTTTTTATATTTTAGAATAATTATTTAATAAATAAATTTTATTTTTAGAACAATATTTTCAAAATTATCTTTTGGTTTATTTTAGTAATTTGTTTGAAATATTTATTTGTTCAACAAATAATGAATAATACTAATGTTTGTTGAAAACACCCTATCCATTTAAATAATTTATATGACTCAAATCTTTTAAAAATGGTTTTAAAAGTAAATTTTGAACAATTATAATATATATAAAGAAATATTTTCATTATAATAAATTTCTTATTAAATTTTAATATAAATTGACTGATAACATTTGAAAATTTCAACTTGGAAACCCACTTTTTCATCGCATTTGCTTGTTTTATTTGAATTTTAATTCTGACACCTCTAATAATTTAACTAAAAAAGGATTATATATTTTGAATTGAAATAATTAATATTATATAACAATTGTCAATAATTTTTAACCAATATGAATTGTAAAAGCATTAAAATTTATTATTGTAGTTGTTGTCTAAAAAGGGTTTACCTGGGGTTAAACTAAAAAGATAATGAGTAACATGACATGGAATCATTTCAAAAATTAATTATATGTACATATATATAAAATTTAAAATAGTTTTTATATAATTAAAAATTTATTCTTTTTCTGGTTAATAACAAGGGTAAACACAATTCTTTACAAAATTTTCATTTAATTTATATCCCCTCCTTATAAAAGGCCACCCTCTCCTTTAAAATTAACTACCCCCAAATCATTATTTTGAAAATTTAGGGACTAATTCCTTTCTTTAGTTCCGTAATCTAATTGTATATTCCTTAATATTATTAATAAACCCGCATTTGAAGTCTTTATTTACTAACATAAAGAGGCTCTCTGAAGAAAATCTATAATTGCTATGCCTGTGTTTTAATTTCATTCCTCCCTATAATGCCTTCTAATATAAATAAATGATAAAAAAATAATATCATAAAATATTATATAAATAGATATTTCTTTACAATTATGTAACGTAGTTAATCGGTCTCTTGTTTTCCTCAAATGTGATAAAAAACCATCGATTGTGCATACAATATACTACCGCCTTGTGAACTGTCACTAATAATTTTCCATCACCTCATATAACAGATGGATATAACAAAATTTTTATTGATTTTTATTATATTTATGTAGTTATTATGACTCTAGAGTCATGATATTACATATTACTTCTTACGTTCAATTCAATGTGGATATGATATCATCAGTTGTGCTTATGGTGGACTACCATCATGTAAAGAAATATGATTTTTTTCTCAAAATCTTCAATTAAGTAAATAAAGATAAATTTAATGAATATAAGTGATATTTACGATGACATAAATAATTTATAGATGTGATAAATTATTTAACCTCTATTATTTTGATCAATCGATTAAATTTAAATTGTGTTCATGTGTTCAAACAACTTACCATCCCCATGAATGGTGTAGCTCAATTTCTATATCTATCATTAATGATTTTCATAAACAAATAATTTATAAATATATATACATATATATGAAATTTATATCATAGTTAAAATAATAGATATTATGGATCCATGATCAATCAAAAATGAAAAAAAACAAAAACAATCACACTTGAATAATGAAGTATTTATTAACTAAAACATGATTTTAATAAGAAATAATTGATACACATGTAAAACAAAGTATGAATTAAATTGTATATATTATGTTAAATAGGAATACAAACATATAATATATGAAAAATAAACATATATTTATTACATATGAGGTTCTATTGGGTACCAAGGATATTGATACTAATGGTAACATTTTTATTTCTCAATTCCACTTCATTAGGATATAAGATATTTTATGAACCTATTAATTTTATGAGGTATATAATTCCCTTGAAATTTAATATAATTAATATACTTAATTTAATGATATTTATTGTTAAATTTTTTGTTATCATCTATTTTTTATTATAATTGAACTCTATTAATTTTGGATTGTTTTAATGGTACAATCTTATCATTTATTGATTTTGATTATGATTATTCCTCTAAAATAGAAATATTAGCTTCTATATTTATTGAAAATCATGTCACATCTTATCCTCTTCATAAGTCAAAAGAAAATAAAATTCAATTAATTTTGCTATCTTTAAGGATTGAATATTCAAAAAAAGTTTTTTGTAGAAATTTTATTTATTTCATTGCTCAATTGAGAAAAATATTTCTCATATAAATACTTCTAAAAATGTTCTAAAAAATATATTTACAATCTAAAAATTATTTATTAAAAAATGTTTTATGTATTTTTTAATTTTTAAAAATTATTTCAAAATGAATATTAATTTCGTTTTACAAACAATACATGCTTTGTTTTACTAAAAAATTCAAATGATAGTTGATTCAATATATATGAAATGAAAAAAAATTCTTGCATTCATGACTGATCAGTGTTTACAATATCCCTTTATATTTCTAAAATGTTATATTTAAAAAAATTATTTTTAAATTTTATTATATTTTACTAAAAATGTTTTCAAAAAGTAAACGATATTTTAATCCTGAATTTTTTAAATAAACATTAAATAATCAATTATATATTTCCATGATATTTTCAATGAAAATTATTTTAAAACCATTTTTATTTTCCATTTTCTTCAACATAAAAATTCCATTTTCTGGAATAAATGCTTAAACTATCATTACATATTACATTATAAAATTACATGGTTACTTCTAATGAAAATTATTTTCCAAATGTTTTATGTTGTAATTGTTTTTTACAAAGGAAACTGATTTTTTTCCAAATAAATTCAATAATTGATATTAGAAAATAATTATCCACATATAATATCATCTATTAATCTAATTTATGATTCACTGGAGATGATTCCAATGATTATTTGTTTTTTATTTATTTATTTTGTTTAATTTAAAGGTGATAAAATATTTATGAAACTCAATTATTTTACTAGTGTTATTCATTGATGAAATGATTCATGAAACACAATTATTTTCTTTGGTTTTGATATGATTAATGTTTTATGAATCCTGTTTTCATTGTTTTTGATATGATACATGTTTTATGACCATGAAATACATGTAATCAGGATAATAAAAATCATATGGGTGGGACCTATATTTTAACCCACTAGAAGGATAGAGGGTTAACTAGATAAATGATATGAATCATGTCAATAAGGTGGGACATTATTTTTAGGATCCTACCTAAATAGAACATCATGGTTAATCTTACACAGCCTAGATTATGGATTAGGATGTGACCATATTCTAATGTTTTTATGGTGTGTGTGAGGGAGGATAAAAAAAACTATATTGAACATGTTTTGTTATGTGGGGTCATTCATTTATCTAAAGACCAATTTTTGAATGTGGATGGGACAAAAGGAGGGGACCATGTGTATATTGGGAAACTAGTGGTACCATGAGAGCCAGGACCCAAAAAAACTATTATGGTGAGGTATCTATGATTCAATAGGTGCCTATATGTTACATTGGTATTAGAGGAGGATCCCATACTGAAATTTAGTACCTACACTAGGATTGAGATATAGTTTCCACAATGAATATTTTTTTCTCTATGGAGGCTGAATGTTACAGCCAATAATGAAAAAGAGTAAAAATACCAATTGATATGGCTTATTCCAATAATGTGAGAATTTCATTCTGGTAGGATACTTGATTAAAACTCTATAATTATGTGTTATTACCTACATTATTGATCCCGATGGATGTCCTTTTGGAATGATTCTCAATGTGTGAGTAAGTGAGGATCAACCACACTATAAAGAAAATTTGTTGTCATGTAGAGACCTTCATTACCCTAATGACCTATTTGAGCTTGTGGGTGCATATAAGGAAGGGGACCACCAATATAATTATGTGTTAAAAGGATAAATTATATGAATCAGGTTAACAAGGTGACATATTGTTTTATGTATCCTTCCATATAATAAATACATTTTTAAGAATTGTTGGCCTATAATTTTGATGAGGATAGGATAACTTCTTGTATTATTCATAGGGTTTTTATGATTTAGGAAAAAGTAAACATGAAACGACATATGATTAAATGTTAGGGAATTCAATAATATAATCACCCATCTAGGAATGTGGTTGATCCATATAGAGGGGACCACATATATTTGGGGAGAGTTGTGGTATTTTTTGGTCCAAGACACTAATTACATGTTATGGAAGCGTTTTTGTGTTTTCAATATGGATCATTTGATAAATGCATAGCCTCCAATTCTTTACATATTGATTGAAATATCAATATATTAATACAATATAAATGAGAAGAAAACCACATTTAGGTGGGTAATTTTTCTACAATGATAATCTTGGAGTGAAACAATAATTGTAATATGATTTTAGGAGAGAACTTATTCCAATATGATTGACTTGTAAATGATAATTAACTACTTCAGAAATGTATTTAAATCTCTATTATAGTTCCCTGATTCTATGTCTTATTCCAATTTTATTCTCTAATGGTTCTAAACTAAAATGACTAGTGAACCCCATTTTGTTATGTAATTTTTTTTCTACCACATTATTGGGAGTGATCCTTGATTACTATAATGTTTTTCAGTGTGTCCACATTCGAATATGATTGAAATTTCAATCAAACATCAATAATATAAAAATGACCTTTTGTTATTTATGCATGATATAATATTTTTCTTATGAAAGTTTTATGCTCGAACTAATCATTTATTATTTAATAATGAATAATTTCATTTGAAATTTGAATAATTTTTTTAAATATATTTTGTATCATTGATATGAATGGTATTGTTTTCAAATGTAATTTTTATGTAATTATAAACTTATTCTCATGTTATGGTTATATATATATATATATATATCCATTTTTTCATTACTGGTCATCTTTTCTGAACATTTCATATGTTTCACTACCCCAATCATGGAGGTGTGTTATTTATTTGATAATTATATTATGGTTTGTAGTTATGAGGATAAATAAGAGAAAATTTATAACTCTAGTAAACTAGTTATATGTGATAAAAAGTTTCTAAAGGAACTATGACTTTATGAATCTCATTCATGTTTATGTGTAATGTAATCAAAATTCATAAAAAACATTTAATTTATGTATATGAAAATACTTGTTCATTATATAATGAAATTTGGGTCAGACCATCTGAAAACTAGAGGATATGGTATGTATGATGCACTACATTTTATTCCCCTTCCATGGAAACAATGGGATCACTTTGTCAGTTCCCCTTATGATGATGACACATTCTTTTCGACTATTTCCACTATGGACATAAATATTATTAATCACGTTAAGGTTAAGAGAAACTGATATGTTGAAATACGAGATAAAATGAAAACCTTCCCAGAGGCATGATATAATATATGAATTATCTTTTGAAAGGAACCCACATTTTTCATTAGAGACTGGAATGGGGCATCCAAATTCTACCCCAATTTGGTGTTATCACCTACTCATCAACACATCTTCAAAGGTAAATGAGTTTCCAAAATCATTACCATTCTTGGATATTCCACATAGATTGAGTCATATTATTGGATAACCACTTATTTACAAGATAATTTTGAATATAATAATCTCACCAAAAAAACTCTCATCAATCATTTCTCTAAGTGACATAATGATAGGGGTAGAACCATTCATACATTGGAAGAACATCTTATAATTTTCATCAATGAAACAGGGTTCATTGAAGGTGGTCCTTTAAAACCAATTAGGGTTGAGGCTAGTATCTCTATAAAATTTCATATATATAACATTGCAACTCCTCTTGAGCAATATGACTTCTAAAATTTGGAACGTGATCACTTCCCTTATCTAGACATCACACTGATAAAATTCTTATTGGCTTCCATACCTCCACAAGAAGGAATAATTAATGTTCTCATCGACTAATATGAATCTTTAGTGATGGATAATGTATCTTTCCAATATGATGGGTAGATAAATAAATCATTGGTGGACCATGTCGTTCCCCACCTAGAGTTGGTAAAATCAGTTTCACCTAATTCAACATCATATGAGATATTCTTCAACACCTGGAATGTATCACCACATTGTGATGTAAAATGATTTTAAAACAATAATATTAAGAATCTACCAAGATTCATTTTTTTTTATAGACATTATATCCACCCTCTTTTTTATAGTATAACCAATATTCCCAAGGAATAATTTCAAATTTGGTGTATCTTGAAAATAATTTCATATTATACTTCTTCTATATCATGAAAAAGAGGTGAAAAACACTATAAATGAAATCAGAGGTGTGATGGGTGAGTTCCTGACATCATACACTGAGGGAAGGGGATCCCATAGTCACTGGATTTGTATATTTAATATTAATATCAATTAGGGTTGTTCGTTGATAATTTATGAGATATCAAGTGCATTCCCCCATAACCCTGTGATATCCCATATTTTCCCATATTTATACACACAAAAATAATTTGGGAGATTAATATGTACTACACTCTTTGTGTAACTTGTGGTTCTCCCAATGTCCACTATTCCATAACTCCAATCTGTGTTCTATAGAGTAGGTTTGATATAATGAATGTAAACAATTTAAAATTGTGTTGAACTTATGGGAGGATTTAACGGTTTGAAAAAAAATAGGAAAGAAGTTTATTATCTAATATATACATGGTATCCATTGGGATATAATTTCTCATTGAGGTATATACCTCCCCAAAAGTTAGATGAAATTACTACTCCATGTTCAACAGTTCCATATAATTCACTTCATTCCTCTTATCGTCATGTTTTAAATGATGAAGAAGATATTGATGATGAAATACCATCCATTTAATAGGTTGTCAATTCCATGATATACAAGTTTATATAGGATAATATCAACACCATAGAATATATAAGGCTAATTATATTTATAATAGTCATGTATCAAGGGTGAAACTAGAGAATGCGACATTCACAAAGTAGTATATGGATGTGTTAACTAAGAGATACAAGGAAATATTGTAGCATAATACATATGTTATTATTCACCATATTGTCCTCTATGTGGACCAACATGGGTCTATATATAGATTATAAGGATGGTAAAACCATCCCATAATTCCATGGTACTAGATGAATTTGATTAGCTTATCAATTCCATGTTCATTTGGGATGTTCGTTACCCAATGTTATTGTCCAACACTTCCCGTGTAATTATAATGAACAGATTGATCGGTGTCAACATGGAATTTTATGACTTCAACATCCACTACATGAAGCAATATTTTTCCCTCATAGTGATATAATATTCAATTTATTAAAAAACTAGTTTATAGTTATATTTCATTCAAGATGGGTACTTTTGGTTTAACTAGATCATAATGGACCTCAATAAAAAATATGTCACAACCATTCAATGTACATTAGGGTACCTATTCATCTTGAGTGATTCCATTTCATATATTGTAAATATGGTAAATAACATCATTAAATTCACTATATGATTAATATACTCCTAAAAATTGTATATTTTCTAGATAGATGATTTGGTAGTTAAATCCCTCCCACATCGGGACCACTGTTAGGATCGTGATAATGTGGTTGAATTACATCACTCCCATAACCTGTATATTATCCTCTTCAAGCATTAATTTTTCTAATGTCAATAATTTTCTTTAGCATCATCATTAGGTACATCGGTATTAAAACTGATAAATAATTGATCAAGACCATCAACCATATTTATCTCCATGAATCCTTTGTGAGTTATGAGTTCTCTATGATAATTATGCCTATATCAGATCATTAATTGTGAATTTGGATAGAAAATGTAATACCATTTCACGTAAAATGATTAAAGTAACCTCTAAGAAGGTAGATGAAGCCTGTTGGGACCATGTTCTTTATAGAATGTTTTTTTATGTTAGAAAATTGTGTTTTGAAGAGTTTTGTTTTTTATTGTCAAAAACAAAAATTCAATTCACTTTATGGAAACCATGGTATATTAGAAATCAATTTTTTGACTTTAAATTCACAAATATCATTTTTACATGGATAACCTGAGAAGAAAACCTTATATAGGAATGTAGTAGAATATATGTTGTTAATAGTAATAATGTTTTATTGGAAATAATGAGTTCACTAGAAAAATGGTTCACGAGATGATCACATTTTATTTGAGTGTTGAATAAATGGTGAATACTACCATTTTTGGATGGGCGTTGTTGATCCATTTTTTGGAGGAGACGACTAACACGAGGAAAGGGTTAAGGCTCTATGCGAAATGCAAAACAGTGTTCACAGTGTAGGATATCCCTCATCAATGTTTATGGTAAATCAGATAAGTAATATTTGAGTATTTATTTACATATATAAATTATTTTAATCACATAATTTATTAGGGGTAATTTTATAATAAGATATCATAACTACATGAATAATTTTGGAGAATTCGGATGTATTTCACAATGGGGAATACCGTGAAAGGAATAGTTCATAGACGAAATATTTATGTTAAGGAGGTGGTTTGTGGGAATAGTTCATGGATGTATTTTTTGGGGATCTATAGCTCACAAAAGAAAAGGTAAAACATAGTAATGGTTTTACACATGGAATTATCAATCAATAGATAATATAATTCCCAATAATAAAGAGGGGGTTTACAAAACTCTCATGTCTTGCGGTGCAACCCAGTTTTCAGAGGATGACTAAATATTATAGGCGGACTATAGGATGTTCATAGATAAAGTTAAATTGTTTTTATGTCAATTTTAGAAAACAAAAATATATTTAGAAATATTGATAATTATCATTTTTATGTCTTGGAAGTTCATACAATCCTCTCGGTAAAAATATGATTATTTTTTTAATGTGGATCAAGATAAACTATAATATTTTATTGAATAATTTTGTTCTTGAAGAAGAACACCTAATATAGGATTGTTTTAATTGTAATTTATGAGTGTAAGGGTAGATCATACTCATTGTATTCTACACAAAAGGATTATTTTCTAGTTGATTGTGTGGTATTTTATTTTATTTAAACCATAAAATTATTTTCTGTACTTTTATTGAGTAGTGAAAAATGTAAATTATTATGTTCTTATGGATGTGTGTTTAAATTGTGTTCAGTAAGTAAATAAATATTTAATAGCGGGTGAAGGTTTTTATAAGTAGAGAAAATTAAAAGATAAATATATCAAGGATTCACCCCTCCTCCTTTTAATGATAATTGAATACTAACTGGGAAACATCAATTTGTATCAGAGCTGATGGTTCCTTTCGTTTATACTATGTTATCATGTTGAAGAGATTTTGTAATGGATAATCTAAATTGCATGAATTTCATATGGATTCTAAAATTTTATTAAATGAATTAACATATATAGAAATATAGAATCATACATTATTGTATGCCTCTTTGGTAAGATGTTTTTTAAGCTAAAACCATTATATTTCCTCATATTGATGACAAGTATCTTCATAAAACTGTAAATAAGAAGAATCATGAAAATAATAGAAAAAACATAAATTATTAACTGTCATTACTGTCTGAGAAGGATTATTTATGTCCGAATGGTGTTTTCATAGACAAAGGTACCTAGGATTAGGTGAAAAGCATATATTAATTTAATACTAAAGTAAAGAAGGAAAAACTAAAAATAAAGTAGCTAAATTAGGATGATTTGAAGTGTATAGTTTAAAAATGTTTGCGACTTATTTAATATGTTAAATGAAATTTACATCATTAGGATATTTCTTGGGGAAAATGTTGATAAACATAATGTCTTTTAAAATATCATATGAATTATACCCAACAAGTTTGATGCTAAATGTTATTTTTTACAATCCAGTGGCCCTGAAATGTTATCTTCAGATGATTTTCATAAAAATAAAATAACTTATGGAATGAGATGGGATAAGACTATAAAGGGAAAATAAAAGATGATATAGAAATTTATTTCAAATCCACCAAGAAAAAAGTCTAATAGGTGTCTTAATAAAGATGATACTATTGAATCTGACTATTATAATAATGTATAAAAAAAATTTCAGTATATTTTATACTTTTTTTTTCTAAAAGTGTGCAATGGTAAACCTTAAAATATAAAGTGAAAATTCCTTAGTAATATTTATAATGTGGATCCATTAGGAACATTCTAGATAATTTACCTAAAACTATGAAAGAGGAAGATAGTGGTGAATAAGAATGAATACCAAGATAGTCAGAGAAGAAATTGGGTGATAAAGATAAATATTCCGATGGATGGAAGGATGATATATTAATAATATATAAAATAATATTCCTTTTTCTTATATATGATAAGGAATAATATGGTGTTGTTTAATTCAAGAAATCATTTTCCAAGAATGATTAAGATAATACCTTTGTTACACTAGTGGATAATAAACATGTCAGGAGAATGATTTTTGAAAAAGAAGATAATCAACTTGAATATCATATGAAAGAGTAGTTAAAAAATGTCTAAGAATGTTTATAAGGAAATAGATGGAAAACATGTAGTCGATACACCAAAATTCATCAAAAAAAATTAAGATGATTTTGGTGATGATAAATTAAAGATGTAAATATTTTGTTGATTTAAAACACTATTGAGGAAGAAAATAATTATAATTAACGTTTAAAAGTTAATAAGAAGGACAAAGAATAAGATATATAACAATTTTAATATGAGAATTATAAATCATAATAGATAGGTAAATGTTTTAAGAACTAAATCTCAGAAGTTGGTGAAATTCTGTTAATAATGATCCTAAGAAGGACAAAAAATTTACCAACAATGGTTGAGTAGAAATATGGAATTGGTTATGAGAAGAAGAAATTTGTTAATGTTATTTATGTGGAAAAATTTAACAATGTTGAAAAATCAAAAATATTTAAAAATCCTAATTCTATGAAAATTACATATACGTTGGATTTTGATATGTCTAGAAGGAAATATAAGGTCATAAATAAAATATTGATTGAAAATAGAAATATTGATGGTTAACAAACATTAGTTCAAAAATATGATGATATATATACTCATAACACATTAGAATCTGAAACTTTTAGATCAAAATACAATTTATATAGATATTTCTTGTATTTTTATAGATTTATACATATATAAAATATTATTTGGTTCAACCAAAACATAACTACTATTCTGAATGTTATGGAAGACAATTTTTGAGTGGGCCCAATCCCCTCAAAAGAATAAATATTAGAATGGCCATGGAAGAACAAAAATCTATTGTTGTTGAAACATCCTTTAGGGCTATAAAAGGATAATGGTCATGGATTATTAATTGTGGTTATCCTTCTCTTATGGAAGGATACATAAAGTTTCAAATGAATTTTAAGGATTCCAGATAAGGAACAATGAAATTTGGTAATGATAAATCTCAGAGATTAAATGTTATTGGATCCACTAACATTCGGAAAGAATAGATGAAATCAATTAAAATATTATATGTTAATGGTCTGAAGGAAAATATGTTATGTGTTTCGAAACATTGTGAAGAGGGTGAAAATGTAATATTAAAAAATATGGGATTTTTGTGAAAATGAATGGGTATGTAAAGTTAGTTTCTAGAGGCCAAAATAGAAATGGAAACTTGTTTCAAGATGGTCAAAAGAACAATATTATAACTTGTGTATGTTGGAATAAAATAAATTGTTTAATAAAATTCTAGGACACAATTGGTTATGAAATATGAAAATGTTATCAATGTGATACAATGTTAAAGATATTCATGATCTGCCAATAAGAATATTTTGGGGTTGTATAATTTTTCAAAAGGAATGACTATAAATTCCATGCATAAGAATATTGAAATTTGTATGAGACATCTTCTAGAACAAATTAATTATGATATTTTTGGGACATTGAGAAAATATTAAAAAAATAAAAGATAATTACTTCATCGCATTCATTGGTCACTTAACTCACATTACTTTTTTATGAAAATGAAACACAATTCAGATGATTTGAATATATTAATGAGTTTTTGGTGGAAAGAAGAGAAGGAATGTGAGTATTCATTAAATAAGTTGATAACTAATATTAGTGGTGAGTATAAGAATGAATTATTTGGAAATTATTTGGAGATGCATAGAATTAATTAGTAGATCTGTTCACCATTCACCGATTAAAAAATTCGGTTAGACAAGGAAATAATTGTAGTCTGGTGGAAATGGGGATAAATATGTCACATGCATATAGTCTATCTCATTACTATTTTAGGCAATGCTAGTGTAAAACTGTGTATATTCCAAACTGAGGTTTCTACAGGACATGTTCATATATGACTCCATATGAAATATTTTCCTCAAAAAACTCCATGATTTAATGAGATAAGAGTTTTTGGGATTCCATTTATTAAAAAGTATAAAGTAGGAAACCTGGGAATGATTGATAATATAACTGAAGATGTAATTGTTGGTGATTATGTTTCAGATGGAATATGATATATATATTTTAACAAATAGATTTGAATAATTTTTTATTTTTTTGATGTGAAAGTATTAGATAATAACAAGGAAGAAAATAAGAATTCTGTTTATATATAAGTTGAGTATTATGTGGAGAGTCGTGATAACATTTTTGATAATTCTGCTAAAAATAGTAATCCTACTCAAGAAAAGAATTAGGCATTGCTATTTCCTGTTACGAGGAGGAGACTCAACTAACTCATCCTGTGCTGAGCAAGTATGTGGATGATGAGAAAATTTTTAGTGATGAACATGAAGGTTAAAATAAGAATAATTTCAAATGTTTTCAGACTCACATATTTGTATTCAAAAGGTTAGATGAATGATGGGAATGAATCTTTTCAGAATATATAATTTCTTCCTTGTATGAATGAAGAACATGATCAAATAAAAAATAATGATACTTGGGAACTAGTACCCACGCTATATAATAAACATATTGTAGGGAAAATGATTTTTTAGGAACAAGATGAATGTAGAAGGAAATTTGGTATGGAAAAAATGAATGATTAGTGAGTAAATGTTACTCAAAAATCAAAGTTGTTGATTTTGAGGAGACTTTTCCTCTAGAGAAAAACCAAGAAAAAATTATAATATTTCATTATATTAATACAAAAATAAGTTAAGAAATATTTTTAATGGATGTGATGTCTTCATATAATAATTTAGATCTTGAAGAGGAAGTATTCATTGAACAACAATGTGGTTTATCGTATGGATAGATGACAAAAATTTGTGTAGGTTGATGAATACCTTGTAAGGGATAATATAAGATCATATGAGATGGTACTCCAAATTGGATACTTTCATAAGGATGATGAGAACTAAGAAAGAAAGAGTCGGTAACAATCATTACATCAATGAAAATCAGTATTTTTATCTCAATGTAATTGTTTTTGTTTATGAAGTTGTATTTACTAGAAATGTTGAATTATCTTGTGAATGATTTTCTAAACACATGAAAATGTACTTAAAGATGACTATTCTTAGAGAAATTAAATACATTCATTGGTTAAAAAATTCTAAAAAGAAGAAACCCTTTTATCTTTCTCCAGAAAAGTATGGTAAGGAACATTTAAATAAGTTTAGCATATAAAATTTGAAACTAGTTTTCGCACTATTTATTTTGGGAACGATGTTTTCTAAAGAAGGGGAAGGAATTAAAGGCGATTAGAAGGTGTCTTGAATAATGATTACAAGTTATATATTCTTATCTATATCAAGACCTTAAATTGTTTATTATATTTCTTTATGAGATATATTTTAGAGTCCTCATATTGAATAAAATATAATTTTGGGAAAAAAATCTCAGAGGTATCGAAGGCACACAAATTTTTTGAATCGGGTATGATAGATTTGAATGTATTTAATTTATGGGTATTTCGATGCTGATTAGGCATGAAATGTTTATGTTATAAGATCTAAATCATGTTGATTTTTAATTTTGAGGAAATTTTGTGTTAGTTGAAATAAAAATGAAATTGAATTCAGAAACTCATATCACAACAAAATCTGGGTATGTTTTTTTTCACACAACAAGCTACATAACTTATGTGGATAAAAACACATTTGGAAGACTTACTTGATTATGTAAAGATAATTTTTTCTCTTGGGATGTTAAAAAAAGTGAAATAAATATAAAAATGAATCTGTTTTAGTATTATCATTCATAAAATATTGAAATAATGTACCAATACATCATATATCATTTGGAGAATAATGAATTGAAGCTGGAATATAATCCTAGTTTATAACAATTTAATGATATGTTCAAAATACATTTACCAAAGGATGAATTTTATAATGTTAGGTTGAACATGGGAATAAAAAATATTTCTAATAAAAGTTGGGGTATGTATGAATATCTTCTAAACCTTCTTTCATTGGGATTCTATTTCCATGGGGGATAAATTTTTCATAGATCTATCATTATTGATGTATTTGTAGATGCATGCATAAATGGGAAGATGTGGGTAAGCAATGAATCCATCATGTATGTTTGTGAACTATTCAAAATTATATTTGGAGAGATTTGTAGGAAGGAAAATGTATTTCTTCTATGAATATTGAATCAATGGTGATGTATAGGGATGAAATGATGATGAGGAAATATGAGAAGGATTCATTGTCACTATATTAGTACATCATTGTGTTTTGTCAATAATTCATATTTCCTACAACGAGTTAGGTCACATAGCAATTGAATTATTATTAAGTAATCAATATGTTTATGTTATCATTTTTAGTGATTTATGAATCATGGTTGAGAAAAAATACACAGAGGTATTTTCAGGACCGTGTTGGCTAGAGAAGGATATTGGAATTTAGAAAATTTTATTTTTTACGAGTTTTTTCTTTTGTCATCAAAAAGAATAAATAATTTCACAATTTACGAACCATAGTAAATATAATGATTAATTTCTTATTTTTATATCACAAATATCCTATTTTACGTGGAGAACTTTTGATTAATGGATTATGAAATAAAGGGGGAGAAAAGATGTTGCCAATCGTATTCAGGTTTGATTGGAAATAATGTTGTCTCCAGAATATAGGGAAGATGTCATACACTCCATATAAATTCCAAAGATTATAAAGAAGATTGATCAATGGTGATATATCATCAAATACATATTTCATAATGAACAACTAGCTCTCAAACCATAATGGAGGTACATGGAAGAGTGAAGGAAACCTGAAAATTGAAGATTTCTACATAGTAGTGAAATTCGTACTTTGAAGATCACCATGCAGACCATGTATGAGAAAATATTTCATGAGACAATTTTTCATACCGTGAGTGTATAAGATCATTATGAAGGCAATAATTTGTGGGTACGATGTGATGATCTATTTATAAATGTAATTATGATATGCAAGGAATGTTTTAAGGCTCTTTCTGGACCGTAGAACATTGTTTACGATGTAGGTTGACCCACATAAATGTTTTCTGTAAATCATATTATTCATATTTTCGAATTTATTATCATTTATAAATTATATTAATCCCATAATTTAATAGTGATATTATTTTTAAAAAATTTATCATCACTGTGAGAATAATTTTATATAATTCCAAAGTAGTTTTTTGAGAGGATAATTTCACAAAGGATAAGAGTTCATGGAGTAATGATTTATATGAAGCAGAAAATACATGAGAATAGTTCATGGAAGTATTTTTTTGGGATTCTATAGAAAAAAATTAAAATTTATAACCTCATAAATGTGTTCTGTAAAGAATTACCCATCTACAGAGTGTTGATAGTCTGTGAAAGAGTTAGTGGTCTATGGAACACTCACGCCACATGGTGCATCCCAGTTTGTGGAGGAAGCCAGAATGTTTTTCAGGGACACAAGGAAGTAAAAAAAATATGTTAAACTATTTCTCAATCAAATTTAAGAATAATAATAGTACATGGATATATTAATTATTATCAATAAAAATTACAAGAAGTTATTACTAGCTTTTGGGTAAGAAATTAAAGAGTTTCTTTGAAAAATAATTTTTTAAAAAATGGATTGAGAATAAGAATAACATTTTATTGCATTATTTTTCACTAGAACAAGAACATAAACAGTTGAAATTTTTTGAAAGAACTATTTGTGTTTATGGTCATATAATACCCATTTTATTCCATAAAAAAGGATTATTTTCTTTTTAATTGTGTGGTATTGTATTATTTCACAACTATACCAAGGAAATCACTAATCTTATTGGGTGGAGAACCTTCCATGTTCTTTTGTTCCTTTTTATGTTTCTTTGAATTATGTTATATAGGTTTTTAAATCATTAATATGAGGAAAAGGATATTTCATAACTATGTAAAATTGAATGAAAATGATATCATTGATTCAACACCTACCCCTATCACTAATACACAAATCCTAACTGTGAAACTTCAAATTATTTAATTCCTCCATTGAGGATATCAAGAAGTATATCATGAATATAATAGTTCTAATGAATCTAGTTCCAAGAGAGCCTTTGGATCCTTATGTGAATAAATGTGAATATTAATTGTCTTCCATTCTGGATAAGATGAACAAAAAGGGTTGGGAATACAAAATATAATATGTTAGTATCATGCTACATAACATGGTGTAAATATATTCATCCCAAAATAAGAGCTTCCTCACAATAGTCATCATAATTCAAATGTTGTGACACTACATATAGTTCTATTAGAATGAAATGGATTCCCTCATTGACCAACTATTGTACATCCTCGACTTCTATATCATTACCGAGTGATTGAAAAATTAGTTATTAATTCAGTTAGACCTTGACATCCGGTTTGTCTCATATAATCTATTTAATGTCCATGCATTGTATGAATTAATGGTTTTTCATCCGAACACAGAGGAACTCACCCAATATGTGAAATCCTCTATCGATTACATATTCTCTATGTATTAGGCATCAATATATTGGATGATTCACTATGATGGTGCCATATGTATCCCAAACTGATGAAGTATCAACAATATTAAACTCAATAGGTTGGGCCTTAGGGTTTCATTCATCACAAATTCTCATGTCTTCTTTGCATATATATTTTTATTATCTAAAGGATACACTACATTGAGGTTGAGTATTAGACTCACATCATTATTCTTGAGTTAGAACTCATTGTTTATATCCCTCACTTGTATTTGACGAGACACTATGATCTACTTATTAAAAAGGTTAATGCTGAAAATTATTTCAGGAAGCAAGAACTCATACACCTCTTGGAGAACCCAAATGATTTTATATCCAACTTCACCTCCTAGCCAAATGTGAATCATTTTCCATAATCATAGAATTAATTATTCGGTGGCTTTCAATTCATATTCATGAACCTTGAGGATTCATATAGTGGTGACTGTTATTTATGTGGCACAAGAGAGGGTAATAACTCCAAGAACATATAATGATAATGACTAACTAGTTAAATAATTATCCACATAGACTTCTTTTGTAGGTCTCTAAATTGGAACAATATAATAAAATTTCATGACTAAATGAATCCCTTTTTTTATCTCTGTCATAGGGTTATCACACCAGACTGAGCCATGTCTGAGTGATTATACCATAACAGGATGAAATTTACCCTTAGTGATATCAATAATCACGAGTAGGACCTCTATAGGAATGACCTTGATGTAATCCTCCTCTCTTTCATATGTGGAATTAAGATACAAAATTCCCTTAATGATCAATATACCTAATCCAATGGGTCTTATAAATTGGGTTTGAATCATTCCCACCAGATCAAATTATTGGGGAATTTAGGGTTCAACATGTTATATGAATACATTGATTTCACTAATAAGTTTCATATATTATTGATCCATGATTTCTTTATGAATTTTCCTGCAGATCTTCTCCATTCCACCATGTCTAGATAATCCTTTTCTATATTGGGACCCAACATTGAAGTCCCCTGCTCTCTATAGATAACTCTATTGTGCTTGATCTTTCTGACTCTACAAAATTTGAATCAATTTTGGAAGAATACATCAGCCTCAATTAAGTCACGTTTTTTCAAGATCGGGCTGATGAATTCTCATATGAACTTGTGATATGTGTTTTAACACATCAGTCTCAAATAAAAAGTCCCCAATATATACGTTTACCAACAGGAGAAGTTGTATTACAAGAACAACATTCATTATAATAACGCCTTCCACAATCATGCATAGGAAATTAGGTAGATTGAGGCATTAAAATATGCTCTCTAACATCCTATTGAGGATGGTAGGTCATACTAAAATTATTTTTCCTTATAATCACTCATAATATCTAAAGTCATGTTTAATGATGACTCGAAATACCATTAAAGAGCCTTTATACTCAATATTGAATGGGGTAGAGAAACTCATCGAATATCTATTTATGGACAAAACATACAAATCTATAAAGATAATTGGTATCTTGATGAGTTGGAATTATAACATAAAACTAGATCCATGTGCTTCACAACATATAAATACATCAAAATTGTATGGAAGTTGTTTTTAGAAAAAAGGATGACCTTTGATTCTTCCTTCAGGGTGACATGTTATTAAATCATTGGATCCCAATTATACTTGAGAGTAATCCACTGAATCAAGAAACCAAATGAAAAGGACCATAAATCACTCATGAGACATACTCTCAATGTTCATACTCACAAATCACAATAGATGGTTAGTACATGACACCTCCCACTAATTCCAATTACCCTATGCATTACATTATAGGATCTACCAATGTTTTGGATGAGTTTTATGACTTTAATCTATGAAACAAAACATCATATTCAAATGAAAAAAAACTATAAAACATTGAATCAATCTCATGAAATTAAAATAAAATGAAAATCTTGTTCAGATGACATTAAACCTCATGATACAGTGGTCAATGTTATATGATCTTAATCTTTAGAAATAATTTCAACATCAATGTGTACTATTAAATGTTTTATCTAATATCATCACTAAAAGATGTAAATATGCATATTCTACATCTCTTCTTGTAAAAAACTATGTGATACCTTGGTCCCTCATAAAATATAATCCCCCATATTGTCTCTATTTATGCCACTGCATTCCTTATATACATATGGTATGATTCAAATATCCATTGGATGTGTAGCGATGCTTGAATATCATATCTTGGTCAAAGACCGTACTCTATCCTATTTCAAGTAATTCACCATAAAAACATGTCCAATTAAATCCAACCGATATACTCGTCCAACATGTTCATTAACATGGTGGAAAATATCCTAGAGTGCCTAAGTCTACATAGAACATCCAAACATGTCCACACATGTTGCTTATGCCTTCATTGTTTTATACTATAATCACCCTCCCAGTCTAAACCATACCACTGTTAGAGATAGTCCCTAACCATAATGGATCACCCCCATTACGGGATGATACCTTAAAGGATCTCAAGTTATCGAAAATTGTACCCATGTTTCAAACGTTGTCAATGGTTGATTCTATATATTTTCACTAAATCCCTGATTGGTGTTATTTGGCAGCTTATTTTTTGAAAAATATCAACTGTCACTGCCAAGACACTTTTCCCCGCTTTAACAATCCATCCCCAAAATAAAAATTTACCACATCTTCCTATTACCTCTATTTGGATTAATTTTTCTTAATTTTTATTATTCCCATATTAATTTGGGAATGATGTCCTATAAATTATTCATCATTATGAATGGTAAATATTAAATTACTTGTAGGAATATCATTCATTCCCTAGTGATATAATTAAATCATTTTCACTCATTTCTCTTATCACTAGGCTTGGATCCCATTATCTTATGAGTCGTGGTGGATTTTTCCCAATATTTTTTTTGGCACACGCACATTCTAGAATATAATTTCACTCTATAAACTAATATAGCAACTAAAATAACAAATAATCATTGATCTGTCTTAGTATAAACATTGTGACATTAAACTATCTTCATAACCATATTTTGAGCTATATGAAATGAACCTACAATAAGACCCTTTTTTTGAGCACTATAGCTGAAAGATATGTTCAAAAAAATTATAAAATTATATGACCAAAACGTTTATCATCAAACAAAATTATTGAATGAAAATAAATGATTATATTGACATAGTATCATCTATATTACCTAAATCTTGGTGAATCACTGTTCCAGAAACCCCAATTTCTAAATATTGAAAACTTATCTATTAAATATCAAATGTTGTATGTTACCTCTAATTTTCTATTTTCATGTTTTGTTATAACCTTTCTACACATAAGAAATTCGTTAGGATACACACATGGTCCACATTATAAGACAATAAAAAGGATGAAACCTCTATGGTAATCTATGCATGACCTTGGACTATGTACCATTTTTCATACTATATGAATGTTTAAACTATAGAAGTATCTTTTTATACTATCCTTAGATGGTGACCCTCTCTAATTCCAGTGCATATTTCATATGATACTACATTCTAGAATAGTGTGTGGCTTGATTCAATGTTTCATGGGATATATATTAATGCCAAGGAATAACTGAAAATAACATATTATGTTACATATATTTCATTTTCTCTTGTCCCTAACCCCTGGTTTACGATAGATATTTCTACAATGGGATGAATAAACCATCTCAACAATGACAACGGTCTTAGTATCATGGAATTAATCAATGAATATGACTCCCCCAAGATATTTTCAAGGAATGATGTCTCATTGGACATATGTTTTCTACTATTGCAACAATTCAATTAAAAAACCCTTTTGGATTTTCCCAACATCAAACTAGTCACTGCAACCACATACAATTAGAAACCCAACCTTGGTTCAAGAAACATGGCCATATAAATTAATATTATAGTCCATGTGTCCCTAAACCAACATTTGGTTTGTGACACATTGAGTGTTTCTAGAATATAATTCCCCATTATCATCAAATCATCCCATGGGATGAGTCCCCATATTGGTGCTAGTGTTATACACTCCATGAACTAATGTTTCATGTGGAATAATTCCACATTTAGTGCTATAGATAGTTTATTATATACCTCATATATGTAGCCCAGCTATAAACCCTCTTTCACACATTCCTTATTTTAGCACTCCTTGTCCCACATTGGGTCTGGGTTACCGTATTCATAATATGGTGGTGTGATTTTCTAAAAAAAATTCTATGTATTATTCCCTTAAATGTTGTAACATTTTCCATATAATTTCATTTAATTAATGGCCTCCTTAACCATTCGTTTATATCTGGTTCGGTACATTTCCATTGAAATTTGAATCTATCCAATACACCCCATTATTTGGGTTGATATCTACAACAATAAATAAGAAATCCTAGTCAAAATATCATGATATTAATCTTCATTAAAGCATTTTCACCAAAAAAAACAACTGTGTTCCCATTTAGTCAGATTTTCATGACCCAAAACGTTTATAGAAAAGAGGCATAAATATGATACATATTATAAATCCATGAAGAGTAGTCAAATAAGGCCACATGATTCGACATACCAAGTTACCCATAAAACATAGAATAATGTAAGATAAAGAAAGGAAAATGTATAAAGATATCCAGATCCACTATTGGTCCCCAATAAGAGTCAGTCCTCACTAAAAAGAACCCACTAGTTAAGGGAAATGTAAGATCCTATCTTTCTTCCCCATATCTGTCCCCTTCATGAAGTCCTCCAAAAGGTACTGTCCTATAGTTTCCTCTATCATAGATCCTAATAATTCAATAGAGATAAAAATATTCTCAATGTTTCACAGTTCATATTAAAAATAATTTTAACTGTTATACATATGTTCTAGCCTCTTGTTACTAATTTTTTAAAAACACATCCAAGCCAGACTACATTAAATTTTTTAGCATTTAATCAATAATCTTTTATTCCTAACTATTCACTAAACGTCATTTATTCATTGAGCTAAAACATAATCTTCTTGTCCATATTTCATGAAAAATATGAATTGTTTTATCCCTTACTTGAGCAGACCCACCCTGTAGGGTCGGTTTCTACAACATCATCCATGTGCCTTCTTTATAAATTTGGAACCATGATGATGATACCCTTGGAATGTGGGCATGTATTATTCCTAGATCGATACACACACTAAAATTTCTCAATTACATGGTGGTGTAATTCCCAGAGAATTGAACTCCATTTGAACATTTCTATACCCTCCCCCCAACCACTGTTCATGTCTTCCATGGCATGGATCCCCACCATCATTCATATCTAAAAGGGATTTAAGGAGTGAACCATAGGGTCCACCCACCTCTTAGGATATTTTTCTAGGATCATCGAGCATACCACTACTCTCTAGTCTAATAATACACACTATGTGGGACCAATAACCCCTCATGTTGTGGCCAATAACCAATCATCCACCAAATCTACTACTCATTGCAATAATACATTGTATGGGACATTTCCCAATGACATGGAAATTAGAGATCCCTTTCTCAAATTCCACTTTTAAAAAAGGACACTATATTAAATCCTCCAGGTACACACCCTCATAAATATTCCCATAATTATATTTGTGAATAATACAGATATTCATTGAGAGGGGGTGGGGGTGATGTATCCTCCCTCCACTAACATCACACACAATCATGTTCCATATGAAATAGAGGCACATATGGTGGAAATCGCATAAAACAATAGCCTAAACCATCTGTGTCAGCCTTTGAATACATCATAATTTGTGAGTGAACATATATAAGGAATATAGTTAGTTGATCACATTGAAATATACCATTCCTACATATACACCAGCTCAAAAGTCCATGTTTTATGGTCACTATTCTATGTTCTCTACCCTATTACCCATGATGGGCCCCATAGGGAGCTATAATAGATGAAAAATGATGTTCTTTGGCTTCCCAATCTTGGAGTGAACATCAACATGGTCTAGATAATGAGGCCAACTCCCAATGATGTTAAAAAATTTCTATAATGTCAGTGGATGGGGAACTGATAAGGTATTAGTAATGAAATACCCCCATGTGTGTGGCCACCTAAGTGTATATGTAATGGAATGTACCCAATAGACGGAGGAGGGTTCTTCCTATTGTAAATGTGTTCTATGTCATTTTACAACAAATCTATAAATCACACCACAATATTATTTTGCTTCCCAAGCACCATAAATTTTTTCCTGATAAATATGATAAGTTAGATCCTCTTGTGTTCAATATGGAATGGTAGATTCTAGATATAGTAAATAATAATTATGGATCCTTCTTACTAGACCTCAAGGGTTAAGGGCTTCACATTATACCCCTATAGAAAGAACTATCTTTACTCTATGATAACAAATTTGGAGTTCATCTTTACATGATACGGTGACCTTGATAGCAGATTGGGTCACCCTATAAGTCTCTCTAGATATTTGTTATATAAATAGTTTTGCTAATTCTTAAAAAAAATTCTATTATGACTATATTGTGCTACATCTCCATTTTTAATAACCATCATAAATCAGTTTCTTATACTGGTGGTTGTTTATATTCCACCCACGCATTATCTCAATGGAGGAATTAAAAATAACATCCCCCCATCATTGGAATCCATGTAATGTGGTAGAGGACCCAAATCTAATGTTGAACTCTCATTTGTAACAATGAAAAGTTTTATTCCCAAATGAAAACCTTATGAAACGTTTTGGAATGATATTGTAGGGGTGGTAGATGTGAAAAGGGGAACTCCACACCACATACAATCTAATCCACTTCTTCTCCCCTTTGAATTCATTCTATTAGTGGCAGAACCAGTATTCCTATGCATATACATTTGTGAAGACTCCACCATGTCATGGTCATAGTCCGTAAACTATAGATTTTAGTGTTCCACATAGTCCACCATGAAAATAATACCATAATTTGGATGAAATTTGTTTGCTGGAATCTCCTCTTATAAATTTTATTTTGTGGATTCCATAGAAATTCATTTATAAAGATACCATTTTCCTTATCATAGAGAACAACTGGAACCCTGTTCTTCTTATTCATCCAAGGGGAACATCAAAAACGATGAGTTAGAATATATTATTTGGAATATTGAATAAATATATTATACCTATGTTAACATATATAGAGATAAAACTATAGAAGAGAGGATGATCCCTTTGATTCTATATCATCAATTTATAACGTGTCATGATCTAACACAATTTGAAATCATTATATGATCATGATGTTCCAAAAAATATACAACTATATTGTAGAAGAATCATCAACACCACAAAAAAATAATTATTTATTAATTTTTTTAATGATTTATACTCAAAAGATCATTTTCCATGTTAAGGATTTTGTAGAAGATGTGTATCCTAAATGTTTGTCTTTGAAGTACATAAGCATCAATCACAAATATTAAAAATTTTGTAGGTGATAAAGATTTTAGTTACATAAAACCCGCTATGGTGGTGAGACTCATGAGAGGATATGTTCATATAATCATCCACATGAATCTTGTGGTCCTCTTAAGGAACCCTCCCCCGATTTATCGTCTATTTTTTTAGTTGAGATTCATGATTAGGGCCCATAGATCATTAGTTTTTGGCGATTCGCCCCATTGAAGAAATTGATTCTCTCTAACTTAATCAATCAGTCAATGGGGGTTGATGATATAAAAAAGGGATATATTTTGAGGAGTTCATAGGTCATTTTAGGTGAAACTATGAGTAAATAGGCTAAAAGTATACCAATGGAGCTTGATTCATGGAACATTCACCCCTTGTGAAGGAAAAGGGGTTTGAAAATGATGTGGACTGCTAAAAAATATTACCGTACAAGAATTAAATAATAATTTAAGAAATTAATATCTCAACATCAATAGTGAATAAAAATCCCCCCATGAAACATTGTTTTATAGGGTCCTCCACCATTGGACATTAATAAAATATCAAAATTAATGAAACTTCATGCATCATGAGATGAAGTTAGAATGGATTACAAGAGGTTTATTTCATTATTGAATATATTTCCATGAGTATATATTACATAATTTCCATGATGGAGATTATATTCCTCAAGGGTCATTCCCTCCATGATAGAGGAAAATTCTTCGTGCCTTATAGTTTTCTACAATACGACCATACCCAGTTAAAATATCCTTGTTTTGACCATAGAACAACAACTTGGTAGGAAACCAGTGTTATATAAAGACATAAACCATGAGATACAACCCTTCATGAACCCCATATACCTTACAAAACATGCCTACAAAACCCTACATTATGATTTCTTTTAGTATAAATACCTTCTTTAATATTTAATTACCATAATCCTTGTCCCAATATAGTAATGATATACTCACAACTCAATCACCTACAGAATAGGTATTATTAACCCACACCTATGGACCTTTAACCCAATATAAATCCATGATTAATACTAACTTTCATAATCCTATTCATAGGGAATATATAATCGGGGCCACTACATCTCAGCTAAACATGGATGTGTTTATGCCTTGTTAAATATTGATTAACTTTGTCCACAAACACATAATATCTAAATGTGGAGTCAACATGATTACACTTTTTAATTTTTACTATAATGAGGTCAATGGATGTATCATTCTATTACACTTAGGCATGGTCTCACTGGACATAATCCCTAATAATCTCAATGAAATACTTCATTAAATTTCATATCCAAACATCCTAGTCCCATGATGTTATACTTTATCCCTACATGATGTCATTAAAAATGGATTACCCATGAATGAAACATATGGGAAGATTCATCACCACCAGGGTTTCTCTTATAAAAAATCCCCACATTTTCCCATGTAATTGCTCATTACATGAAGTAATAGTCCTTACTACATGGCGTTAAACTACATGGACCGATCATGTCACCCAATCATAAGCTACATAAACAAACAATGATGGTTTTAATCAATCTCTCATTAAAGTGTATGTTGGATGCATCAATTAGGATAAATAATGTTACGCAATCACCCTTATTAAATTAGTCTTTATCCCCTAGGTAGAAATGTCTCAAAAGTGTGATCCTTTCTATCATGAACACACCCAACTAATCTAAACAAACATAAGGCCCACATTCCAACATATAATTTCCATGTTATTAAAACCCATAAAATTCCCAGTAAATTTCCATTGTATATGTTAAATGAGACCAAAAGAAATTAAACCTCTGATCATGACCCAACAAGAGACTAAACTTATGATAGTGTCCCCAAAAGAACTTAAACTTTTGGAATATCCTAATACATCATTAACTAAACAACATAAAAACATGAGATTCTATAGGTAATGAGACCAAATTGTTTCCGTTAAAACAGGTTTCTCAATCACACATATGGGATTTATTAGGATTTACCCCTAATAAATGTCATACATGAGAGACAATCATCCTTGAACGAGGAGTAATTTTATATATTCCTGAAAAACGAAATGTCCATAGATATCCAAATTTTCCCAATGTCATCATTAAATCTAGTCACATTAATCATATTTTTTGTTACAAAATAAGTATAATTAACTCGTATCCACATAAAAATGTCCCCAGTAATATGCTCTATGAACAAGGATAAAATCATTGATAGAGACCTGAACTAGATTAAAAACACCAAGGTTGAATCTATTGAAGGAGGAACTGATTTACCATCATCTCATTCCATTCATCGAACAATCATCCTCAATAATCGATGTAAAGGTCATGCCGATTTGGAACGATAAAATTCATAAAAAATAAATGCGCATCACTAACCCAATGCATACCCCGATAGAAATAATTAGAGACAAATTTTAGAATTAATTTATTATTTTTGGTGTACATACATCCAATACGATATATCATATCATGAATCAAATTTAATCCTAATATTCAAATATCAATGAAAACACCTCATTATTTTTTAGGTTTTTATTAAATTGTTACTCTATGTGAAAGAGAATTCAAGATCTCAATTCTAATTTTTAAAAAAATTCAATCTTAGTGAACCATGTGTCATTTAAATGGTTTATTCGCTAAAAATTTACATTTTTTTAATAATCATTTCATTTTATGGTATTTACTATACAAATCTAATTCCATTATTCTTATGTATATTGATATTATCTTTTCCAATGTAATAATAATTTTTGTATGTAATCATTTTCTCATGGAGTTATGAAATTACCATTGAAATAATTACACATATAATTGGTACATTCTATCCTTTAATTTTCTAATGTGGTTTACCATCATTAACCAATAGGGGTATAAATTACTACCACATAAACCCTTTAAAAAAATTTCTCACATTATGGGAAATATTTTTTTTAAATTATAAATTTATTTTCTCTAGATGGATTATGAAGACATTTTTCTATATATACCTAGACCAATAATAATTTTTTTACATTGTGAGAACTCTATATTTGACAGAAATCATAATGTTCTTATCCTCTAGTAATGATTTATTATCAATTGATATGGGGAAATGTTTTTTTTTGTATTTTATAATTTTATTCAAATATAGATCTCAATTGGAAATGTTATTGTATATGATTTAGCCATCCACCTTAAAATTCCAGGTTGAATATGATCATGTTTTTAAATAATTGATTATTTATAATATCTAAATAGTTTTTTCTTTTGTTGAAAATATGTATTATTCAATATATGGATAAATATGTTTTTAATTCAGTTATGGTTCCTTAGGGAATTGTAAAAATTATATCCTTCAATCACATATTAAATTTATTTGATATATTTAAGTGAGGGGTGGGATGAAAATTATATATCCCCTTAATTAACAACATATTACATTAGGGATAGAATCTTTCGTTATTTGTTGAATGCCTTCCCAAATAATATGGATATCCTGACTACATTTGCAATGATGTGAAGTGTAATGTAATAAGTCCTTGAAATCTAGATTTTGATGTCATAGAACATGCATTCCATCAATATGGGGTCACCTTTCTTTATAGCCATGTTTTCAATTCATTAAACGGATATTGAATTCTCGTAATTTTGAGTTGATTATGGTTTCATTTTTTTACCTTTTTTCCCATAATAGTTTGGGCTTGATTATTCCAAGACTCCATAAATTGTATGTTTTTTTATTACTGATCATTTTAGATCTCCCCATATTATGCTTCCACTTCCCCATGTTTTTAAAAAAACTGTTAAAAATGATTTATTTATAGGGATATCATGTGTGGATGAAATTAAGGGAGATTATAAATCCTCTTAAGGGATTAAATATATATATATATATACAGTGGAAATAATTTATTCCCAATACAATGAACATGAGTTTTATTTGCTGATGATATGTCATATTACTATAAATATTTCAACCTAAAAAGATCCTTAAAATGTATTAGATGAAGTTAATAGTTAGTTATTTTTTAATTATGGATGGTAATATCATGGATTTAATAGCTATTATTAATTTTTTTAATGTGAAGTATGTGTTTAGGGAACAATATCCAGGAATGTGGATCTATAGATTAATTTTTATTATTAATAAAATCATGTTATTTTTAACACTTTATAAGTCGATTAATGTGGCTATAGATTCATTATTAGGATCCCATTATTTATGATCTTCCACATACCTCCACACACATAACATCCAATTTATTTTATTCATTGAATTTTAAATGGTAAATTGTGAGCACTAGAAATTACTTATCCATCTGTTTGAGTTATACTCTTACTAAAAATAAATGTGTGCTCTACTTTATCTAATCCAACCATTTTAATAGAAACCGAACCTATATACACATGAATTTTGAATATCAGGCGTGATAAAAAAGGACCTTTATGATTCCATTATTTCAATATGTATAACATTTATAGATTAAACTACACCATTATAGCTTAATTTAAATATGTTAAAGAAAAAAAATAATTTTTAATGGAAACAAATAAAAATGTAATAACTTCTTAAAAACCATCATTCATTAGTAAAAAATATTCCAAATCAAAAACATGAACATTCAAGTATATTAATGCAAGCATGGTTGAAATGATTTCTATAAAATGTGGTACTCTCCATGGAATTAGTGGAGAATATTTATTGGACAATGGAATGGGAATATATAGTCATTTTTTTAAATATAATATATACATATAGAATAAATTATTTTTATGCTACTACCCAAAGTGAACTCCTAACTATTTTAGAAATATAGTTGCTAATGGGAAATTTAAAACCACTAGTTGAAAATTCATAAGAATAAATCAATTTACAAATTTTATGGAATATCTATCCTTTTGTTATCATGAAAAATGGTTTTATAATTATATTGAAGATTGACTATGATGATTATGTCTTGAGGAATTGATTCTAATATTATCATATCATTTCTACATCGACCAGTAAATGGTGATAGAATGGTTGGATAAAATCATTTTTTAATAATAATCAAAGAAGATAGTGTAGTAGAAGACTATTTAAATACTTAAAGGAGATCATTTATATATTATGGTATTTGAGATTAAATATAAAATTGAAGAAGGTGATTTAACGATTCCCTATTCTGAATTTTTAACATCTGATGAGTTTTGATGGTTTTTTGGAGATGATTAATGATGTTTGGACTATTATTTAGTTCATACATAATATAATAGTGATAGTGGTGAAATTTTTAAATAAATATATAATATCTCATAGAGGAAGAAATTGATAATGTGGTGAGATATGTAAGTGTATCGCTGAGTTCTCAATGAGTTAAATTTGTGAAACATTGATTATATGCAAGAATACTATTATGATAATAATTAATAATTTTGATGTTCCATATCTTCTGTATGATTATATATTATTATATATTAGAGTAATGTAATGTTTTCAGTGGATATGGATGATCCTTAATATGGTCATGTATGAATAAATGTTATCCCACATGGTAAACCATAAGGCTGAAAATATTTTACAATGTATTGTATATTTAATATGTAATTTTTACAATATAAAATCATGTAAAATTAGAAAACAAAAATAGAATATTTATAATTTTGAATGGTGTTTTATATCAAAATTCATGGATTGCTAATGATAATATCAAAATTTATATTAAATGATGATGTATTTAGGAAGTTTGAACAAAAATTGTGATTTTAAAATCATCAAGATTTTTTATAATCATTATTTGAAAATTAAAGTGTTTTATTTATTAATTTCACACATCAAAATTGTAAGTAATAATCATATTTTAATTATAGAATCATTATCCACAAATCTATATTCCTCGACCCAATATTTAGGATTATTTTTTATTAAATAACAATTATAGGTATGATAGGTTATTAAACATGAAACAATAAACAAAGATAAAAAAATATGTATTTTGTCAATGTAAAAATTCGCATTTGAATAATCAATACAAAATATCTTAATGGAATACAATTAAAATATTACTAAATGAATATAATAATATGTATATAACAATATAATGAGATTTAAATATTTCTTACCCCAATCATCCTTGAATATCATGCATCAGAGTATATATATATATGTAATTATAAATATTATAAATCTTGTGAGTAGTGAAATATTATTATAAGATGATTCAATTTTTTTAATGTGTGTGAGATTATATAAATTTAATATGACCATCATATATATATATATATGGAAATTTGATATATGGATGTTGTTATATGATAACTCTATATATGGATATTTACTATACAACTATCCCGTAGTTATAATTATGATTTTACAAAAGCCATATTAAAGAATCATATTTGATATTAATATTAAATTTATCATTTAATTAAAATAATATTATATGAATTTATTAGTGAAACAAAATTTTAATCCAATTATTTTCAATAATCTTATAACATTACAATGGGATTTGGATATGACCTTTTTTATAATCCATTGAAATATTTTAATAAAAAAAATTATTAAATTTTATCAATTATAAATATTGTTGAAAAGGGAAAAAATATATATTATATTAAAAAAAATACATTCATGGATTGTTTTTTTCTATATATTTTATTATATTGGGAATATATTAAATTTAAATCTTGTTAATAATGGTTAAAATGATATTAATTATTTATATATATATTTACTAATTCATTTAATGATTATTACCTAGTATGAAATAATGAATAATCCATTTTTATGACTAACATTACACTTTTCTACAAATTATTTTTATACGTCTTTCATATATTGTTAAAAAATATTATATATTAGGGTTAATATTTATTTTTTAAAATATTCACTTTGGTATAAATAATTTAATAGATTAAATATTTTCTATTTATTATTAAAAAATATAAATTAATAATAACAAAACAAAATGCTTGAAAAATTATATTTTGATAAAAATTATTTCACATTTATACTATATGTTTAAAATAAAAAGTTAAACTTCACTTATTCATAATATTAATTTTAGATAAGGTTGTATTAATTTTGAATCATCGTGTATAAATTAATTAATATGTATTAAATTAAATTTTTTGGTAAAAAATATTTATGGAGGTAAATAATTGAATAATGTTAAGTGAGGTAAAATAAAATTTTATTAAATTTGAATAACTGAAATGATAGTTATAAATTGTATTATTTTTTATTGTATGATTCAATATTAAAATTCCAATCATTTCGTAGCATAAATATCCAAGATCCCATGTGATTTCTCGTCTTTCCGTTCACATTCACATTTTTCCAAAAATATGTCTCTTACATTCTAATAAAAAGGTCATATCCTAAAAAAATAACGCATATATATCCTTTAGTGTTATCAATAATAATTACTGAAATATTTACTAATAAAGGCTTTACCCATTTTTTGGTTCTTTTAGTTAGAAGAGGGAGTATTATAACTTTCATTACCAATGTGGTCATTGCACGAAGGGTCAATTCAGTAAAATTAATTATCGAGTTATTATTCATATTTCAGATTTATTTTAAGTAATAAAAAACTTATTAAATATTATCATGTAGTGTAATTATGTGTTTATAAAATAATTAGTCATCAATAATGATTATCGCAATCATATCCATTATTGTTCTGACTCATTCATGATTTTAACACATTGTTGTTTTTGTTTGTTTTACCACATAATTGAGAAATCTTAAAACATTTACAAAAAATTTTATTTTATTTAATATTATATAATTGTGATATATTTTTATATATATGTTAATTTTCTATGAAAATAATTTATTTTTACGGATTCTTTTGTGATAAGAAAGAATAATTTTTACGCTTTCATCATGTACTCTCAATTTAATGTCCATGATAAAACGCATAACTTTTGATCTCTATAAAATAATTATATATTACACCATTTTGAATTTTATAAGTGATGAACACATGATAAAGGGGAATAGAAAAAACCACTTAATGGTTGAAATC
The DNA here is from genome assembly GCA_963277665.1 of Viscum album. Classification (NCBI taxonomy): domain Eukaryota; kingdom Viridiplantae; phylum Streptophyta; class Magnoliopsida; order Santalales; family Viscaceae; genus Viscum; species Viscum album. Next base: position 493,449,266 of record OY728122.1, read on the forward strand.
GTGCAATGATCGAAACAATTAACAATAATAGAGTAATTTTAAATAATTTTTTTTTATTTTTTAGACAAAATATATTATATATGAAATATATTTAGAGAAAATATATATGCGTTTTTTAATTAGGGGTATAAAAATTATAAATTCATTATACTAGTTGATAGAGTATATCTGAAAAATAAAAAATCTATGTTAAGTATTTTTCTCAATTTCCATCTCTTATGGAAGATTCCAAATTATTAATCAAGTCTTAATTACAATTGTGAAAAATACAACTCCATTGAATTTATTTATCCTAAATAACCTTTAAGTTATTTATTTCCATTTAAAAATCACTATTTATATTCTATTGATTCCAACATTACTAATGCAAGGGGGTGTTTCCTATCCTCATTCCCCATTCATTGAGTCATAATCATTATTTTATGACTACTAATATCAACAATTGATTTATTTTTTATTACTTAATATCTTATTATATAATCTATTATAATCTAGGTAATTAATATTTCTATATGATATTCATTTTTTGGAATTGTTTCACAATTTGTAAAAATGTGACGTTGTTATAAATTATTTTTATTCTCTATATTTTGTATATCCCATCCTTGTTCATTTTCTTCCACACCAAAATCCAATAAAATATTTTTTTGAAAACTATATTTTCTTTCTCATATATACTAATCAAATTCTATTAATCTATATTTTAAATAAAATAAAATATTTTTTTTATTAATGTGTTATTTATTTAAATTATTATAAAAGGACAAAAATATATTACATTTTAATTAAATTAATTATATATCATCTACCAAAATTTATAATTAATAACTTTAATTATTTTCAATTCTTCCATTATTGGAAATTTGAATAATCATGGTTTGTTTGTAAAATTATTCTTCCACATTTTTTAAATAATTTTTATTGTGAAATAAAAATTTATATTCATGAAAAATCAGCAAACATATTAACAAAACAATTATGATTTATAAATTATTATCTATTCTATCCATAAATTATCTATGTTCTAGGTAATTATTAAAAGTTTATAAACATACATGTTATCCTATTGAATGTTTATTTTACGTAATTAAATTAGAGAAAAATATTATCCAATTCATTAATGATTCATTTAATATACTTCATGAAAATATTATATACTTATTTTCATTCCTTTGGCTAACAAAGATTAAATATATGATATATCTTATTGAGAACACATATTTTTAATTTTTTGTGTGAGATTTTATTTAAAAGTTATGTTCTGGAATAACCTGAACGTTTTATTATGAATTATGAAATTACACTTAGAAGATGAAGTGAAAACATGTTTAAAAATAGCATGGATTCACTACTTGTCTTAGAGTATGTAATAGTGAATTCTATGCTGTCCAAGTGTGGGAATGTAGAATAAAAAATTTATAGGTTCAAAATATTCAAGATAGCCCACATTTTAATAGAATAGAATTATAGGGGGGATGACATTTATAGGTGAGGAAATAAATTTTAATAGGAATTAGATTATTTGAAATGATTTTTTTTAGATACTGGGAATGTGGAAGGATACCTCGAATAATTTTAATTCTATAGGGATCAATTAATATTTTCATGATGTTGTATAATGGATATGTATGAATCATTAGTGATATATAAATATATTATGATCTTTTATCATTCACTTGAAAAACTATGTCAGACTGTGTTGCTCAGCTAGTTTCCATGGATAAAATAAGGGTCATCTATGATATTTAGATGATTATAAAACCAAAACAATGAATTGGTATATATGATCAATATTTATAAATAATTAATGTTATCTCATTGGTGTTCCAGTGAAAAAACATTACATGTTTTAATGAGGGATGGACATAATGATAGTGTTTTAGTGGGGTTTATCCTTTTGGAGGGACATCCACATTGAGTTCATGGAGCCATAAGGTGTTTTTAGATGTGTTTCTCGGTGAATTTTTGAGATTTATATCAAAAATATTCCCCTTGTAACTCACATTTGGTAGCGTTTTAGGAAGGAGGGTTCTCTGGTAACTCAGTTTACCCCAAAATGGGAGATGCAATGTGTACCATATAGTGTATGACTTATGTTGAAACCATGTAATTTTATTGATTTATTCATGCCCTATTTATGTAATTTTTTTTTCTATAAATATCATATGAAATATCTTTTCTATTAACATTATTTCACTACAATCATAGTTAATACAAAATCAACTTGCTGCTGGATGGGGTGAATGGTTTTCCTAGTTCTAGATTTTTAATTAAAAGGTAATGCCATTGAATCTCATATATTTCTGTAGAATTATTAAATTGTAAAATATAAATAATATAATATTGGATGATATGTGGTAGGAATCAAATTATTTTTGGATTTTTATTCCCTGGTTTCATTATGGGGTGTATAGGATATTGATGAAATCTGAAGGGTGAAATTCCACTGCAAGTTGTACCATAGCATGGATTAAAATAATTTTGGTTCTACTTTTTATGTTATGTAATATCCATGATCAACAGGTTTTCATATTATTTTGAAGACTATTGTGTACATATAGTCATGTAGTTTATTCAATCACCATAAGATTTTAAAAGAACACAATGTTCAGTTTCATGTATGACACACAACACTAACCTTAAAATACCCATTAAAAATAAATATATACTTTGTGTCCTATGAATTAATATGATCTGTTTGAATATTTATAACTGAATAATTTTATATATTTAATTTTCCTACTCAAATTAAATTTTTTAAAAATTATTCTTAAATGAGTAATCAACTTTTTCTAATGATATTTTTTCTACAAAAATATATATTCCTTTAAAAAGGATTTTCATTTATTTCCATGATAAATATTTATAATTAATTTATGGAAAACTTCATTTTTTTATATTATAATTTTAAAATCATTTTTGAACCATTATGAAAATTTTTACATCAGATGCAATTTTTTGACTTTTTTGAATGGTTTTCTCAGGGAATAGTGGGATTTTTTTAAATATTGAATTTTTTCAATAAATATTTAAATTTAAAAGTAACATTATATTTTGGATTTTATATTAATATAGAATATGGAATATTTTATTTATGTTAATATATATTATATTATTTTAATAGTTAATTCTCATGGTTTTGTTATATGTTAATTACTAGGCTTAAAACATAGTTTACTTTCAATAGTTTTTAAATTCTTGATGTTTATTCATTATAGTTAATAAAAATATCACATATTAAAGGAATATTTATATAAAATTAATATATTTTACATCTGTTTATTTTAATTCAAATTATAGTAATTATTATTACTAGTCATATATTTAATATAATAACCCCTATTTATTAAAAAAATGGATTTCTCATAAACTAGTTTTTTCCACACCTTTTGTGGGATAAAAGTTTAATATAATTATGAGAATATAATTAATTAATATTTAAAAAAATAGATTGAATATTTTCAATCAGAATTATTAAAATTACATTATAATTCAAACATAATTTCTGATCATATTAATAGTAAAAACAATAAAAATATGTTTCGAGGGTTAATGTCAGAATAGTTTATTAGAGGGTTTAAATAAAGAGTTAAATGGAGTAACATATTGAAAAATGAATATTTTTAATGGTTATGTTTTTTATTAACTATACAACCCATAAACACCATTATTTCATAGTTTTTGAGGAACTATTCTTGAAAATTAATTCACACTCTTAAATATATCTCATAATATACAAAAATGCAACTCCTACCCAATTATAAATGGGAACCCACTAGTTGAAATGATTCAAACCAAAAAATCCATTTTTTATAATTAAACACTCTGGTGAACTCTCCTATATACCAATATACAAAATATAGCTAATAATTTCTTCCAACATGACATCCATTGGGTCTTTAATAAGATATAAAAATAAGGTTCACCAAATATACAATTACCATATTCACCAAACTCATTTTTACACATTCTTTTTAAAAATTAGATTATGACATAAAAATAAAAATATAATATCACCATTTTATCTTATATGATGTGATATTGTAATTTTTATGGAATAAAAGTTATCCTCATCATCTTCTATCAAATGAGGAATAAAACAAACATTTCTGTGAATGAAAAATGACTACCTTGCCGACAAATGTAATTCATTTTCCATCACCACCAATAATAGATATTAATGAGGAAGGATTTAATGTTTATAAATTATAAAATGAAAATATTAGTCATTCTAGATATGTAATACAACATATAGATTCAAACCATTTAATACATTGAAAAAATGGTAACATGCTTTCAATTTATAGTGGAATGTCCCCTCATGACGTGATGTGACTCAATTTTTATAAAAACATCATAAGAAAAATGACGAAACAATAATCATCACATAAAATTAAATCATTTAATAACATTAATATAAATTGATTCAAATAAGATTGGAAAGACCTAGTTTGTTTAAATGGTTTTGTTTATGACTCATAAATGTAGGACTAGAAATAGAACATTTTATTTTACTCTCCATAAGACCCACCTAGATCCTTTTGATCCACTAACCTACATGGGATAACTAGGTTACTGAACATTAAAAGAATTTACCAAAAATTCCTATTAAGGGAAGAAAAGTGTTGAATGTATATCATGATATCATAAATAAAAGTTTCACGAGTGATCATATGGAAGCATAACATAATGAACATGGTATTAATTGATCATTTTAGAATTTGGAGATATTGGACTAGAACTAAAACAATACATAAAAATTCCTCAATGATAAATTCCTATATAATAACCCTTGGAAGAAAAAACACTATAGTATATCAGTATTACTCCCAAATATCATACATGATGTCTTCATAGACTATGACATCGCCCAATGTATTACAGTGTTATCTAGCCACACTAATCATAACATGATCCCTATATTTGTGGTTGAAATAAAAAATAATAAATCATATGTAATGATACTATAATAACCCATGTATAGAAAATGTGTTTCATAATCATAATTAATTTCATAATAAATTAGTATTTCGTAATGAATGAATTCGAGAAATGATCGCAAGGAATTTTTTAACATACCATTGAAGGGAGAATTAACTAGATATATATGTGAGATACTTATATACATAACATTGAATAAATCTATAATATCAAAATTTATTTCCATTCAATTATTTTTTTAGAATTATTTTTGAAAAATAACCTTTTCTATTTGAGTAACATCAATAGATGAAATTATAGATGGAAAATGATTTTGAAAGGTCAATTTGAACATTTATGGAAGAGAATATCCTTTCCAAATGAATTTTTTTTAATAAAATAACACATTCTAAAAAATAAAAGAAACCATTTTAATGTAACATTTCAAACATAAAAAGAATCACTAAAAAATTGTTTAGTCATGATAATTAAAGAGTTCTATTCATATTGAATACGTTAAAAAGGAAATGATTCCATTCACATTTTTATAAGAAAAGAATAAAAATATCATGTTTAAAAAATTATTGAAATACCAATTTTTTTTAAAAAAAATTAAAAATACAATAAAGTGTAAAATAAATATAAATAATTAGTATAAATAATTTTTAAAATCACGATTATAAAACATGGATTTAGATGAAAATTGATTTTGGATCCAACTGATAAATAAAGTTCTATTTTATTTAAAACAATTTATCAATAAATTTAACTCTAAAATATAATAAAAGACTTCTTTTAAATGGAAGAATCATGAATTACTAGAGTTGTTGAAAATTAATTGGATTTATTATAAACTGATAATTCATACAGAATCAATATGGATTCAAATGAGATTAAAACATAAATGCTTATAACTATGGTAAATTTTGAATAATAACTTCTCATAAATGTATTAGATTAATTGTTAAATAAAATAAAATGATTTAGGATGTATTCATGATATATTATTTAGAAATATATTATGTACACCTTTATAAAGAAATTAGGTACATAGAAAATCTTATGTCTCAAAGAAGGTTCTTTGAGATGAAACCCACAAAAAAGTTTGTCTCCTTCTAGGAAAAATTAATTAATGTGGTGATTATGTAAAACTACTAACACCATTAACCTAAATATAGTTTATACATTAATAAATTTTCATACTGTATATGTGATTCTATCTACAAGAAATAAATAGTTTTGTTCTATTGGTAAACTATAAAAATACTTGATATTTTAATTAAAGTTTAAAACACAAATTGAAACTTTTTTTAGAATATCATTATTAGATCTATAATATCCTTTATAAAATTCATATTACACGTTCGTGATTTTGTGGAAAAGAATGAAAATTTTGGTCAGAAAAGATTACTAGTAAAGGTAATATTAATGGAATGTTATCATGAATAAATATTAATAATCAACATGGAATGGAATTTAATTGAACATAGATGGAATTAAAATAATTTAAATATCTGGATTACGTAATGTGTAATCCTTGTGGAAAGATAAATATCTTAACAAAAATTCCATTTAGTCAATATCTGAACTATCATTATTGGATATGGAAAAACATATATGGAGAGGTAAATAACATAACACACTTTCAATTTCATCAATAACATTACTATAATGATTAGATAAGGCATCATCAATAGTTTAAGGTCAAAAAATAGAAAAAAAATACATTTAATTTATAAAATGATATTGAAATTATCTCATAGATAATATCATTGTGTAAATATAATTAAAATTAATAAATTAATTATTCATGAAGTATATGATTAATTACTATATGTAATGATATTAGAAATCATGATACCTCAACTATAAAGACATTTCACAAGATAGTTCCCAAAGGATGGGTATGTATACAATAGAATCCCACTTAACCAATCCTATCAAATTTATTAGTCTAATGAAACTCAAGATGCAATGATGGGATATCTATAAATGGATTTGGTGTGTATATTTATATAAAAATCATTCCTTGTATATCAAATATTCAATTTAATTCATGACTAATGTGTCTTATCATCAAATATCTCACTTTTTTAAAGAATGTATATTTAAAAGCATTTAACAGTATCTTAAAATAATATTTAATTTCTACCACCATATAAAGATATGATTTTTTTTATTAAATAAGAATGAATATTATAAAAAAATTATATTTAATAGAAAAATTTTCCCTTGATCACAATAAGGTGAATTTTTCAATAAAATATTAATGGAAGGAAAATTGATCTAGAAAATAAATTAAAATATATAAATTAGTAATATTGGTCAAAAAACATCAATATAAATAATAATTATTCTATCAATATAACATATACCTATTTGAATATATTTGAAATTAAGGGTAGATGTCATTGATGAATACAAGTTTAATTAAGAAGTCATTATAAATATTATTCTGGAAAATATCCTTTTTTAAATTAAAAAATATTATTAAAACTAAATGTCCATAAATTATTTTGACAATTACATTATTTTATAATGAAATATGATACATATAAAGGAATATTTAATACATTTATTGGGAATGATGGAAGAAAATTTTATATTTTTCGTAGATGTTAAAACACGATTTCCTTACACGTTTTTAATTAAAGACAAACATGCCTTATTTGGAGAATGGGAAAAGGATTCCCATCAAAAAATTTGTAATAGTCAGACATGGCTTAATATTTGGTTAATAAATAAATTTAAAAATGATAAAAAACTTTTAACAAATATTAAAAAAAACTTAGATATCGAAGATAAAGGATTTTCAATAGAACAAAGAATTGATATCATATTGTATAAAATACATTTTATCAGTTATTTTATGTCATAAAAAATTGGAAAATGGTTCTATTAGAATAAAACACCATTAACTAAAATAGTATAATATAATGAAATTCGTTATTATCAAATGATCATATAATTTCCATCACTGGAAATTTATTCTTAAAAAATCTGGATTAAATTGAGATTGTGATACAAATTATTATAATGGTCATTAATGTAAGAATTAACTGATAAATATATTATTAGTATCGCATGTAAGTAAACATAAAATAAAAATAATACAACACAGTATATTCGAAATTCAATACACACAAATTCATAAAATATAACAATTAAGGTAGAATTAATATAACACAATGAAAACAAATTGAGTTACAAAATTCATTAAATATTAGTATCTTTTATATAAAATAAACATGGATAGAAAAATCAAATATAATCTTAAGATAACATGAATGATTAATTAATGATGATATTATAGTTAAAATATGAATTATATACATCATATATGATATATTTTGTGCATTACATTATAATATGAATCATTAAAGAGAAATTGGGGATTCTATTGAATCCTTTTTGTTGAAAACCTATCAAACTGATGTATTAGGGTACTAAAATTGTTATAAAATTTTACCATATAATTATTCAAATGTATAATCTCATATATGAGGATCTCAATATATATAATTATTATTTTGTTAATAATAATTCATTATATTCACTATTTCCAGGGTAAATAACATATTTTTATAATGAAAGTTTTTCCAATAATGGTCCTGTTATTCTTAATTGATATATATATATATATATATATATTACAATAACATTATCAATAAAAATTTTACCCGTTATATTCATTTTTGTGTCATGTTGAATTATAGAAATGGAAAATAAATCCCATTAGTTCGTGGAGATGGTATATCATACATATTCATAGGCAATGGTATCATTACATTAACAAATGCAAGGATAAGGATGTGTATTGTATATTAAATTTTTTTAATCATAATAAATTCACATACAACACATATATTATTTTTATTTATTCTTATTACCATCCATATATTTCATAATTTATTCATTAATAGCATTTCTCCATGAGGTGGTACTAGAACATACACTTGAGCGACGTTGTCATAATTTTAATATATGGTAATAAGGTATATCTAATTCTATCATCCATGATGTACAATAATATCATAAAAATTATATATATAAATATATACACTAAATAATTAAATATATAAAATTCAAATATGTGTTGATGGAATGGGAGTTACATCGATTCATGAGGCAGTATTATTCCATGCACATAATCAATGATTTATTTCCCCATTTATAGAGGTAGAGATATGTAAATATGATTCCATAAACATAATAATATCATATTATATTTACAGTAGAACTGTTATTGTATTTAAAAAGATATTTATATTTTTAATGTAAAAAATAAAGCAAAAAAATTAGTTAAGATATTTATCTTTTCATAGAGAAACCTCCATTTAATATCCACTTAATGAAAATATGTATGATATTTTGGGAAAAAATGAATCTATAAAATGTGGAGGTGGATTATTCAGAGATAGTATGGTAGTTTTTTGTCAAATTTTTTATGGTGTGTAAAAGTTAAATGAATGGGTAATTTATTACAAGTTAGGGAGAGGATAAACATGAAGCTATTTTAAAATAATAATGTAGTCCAATGTATTTTAGATGATGAAATGATCCAAAATGGGTATTTATTGATCATTATAGGTTATAAGGTCTAAATATGGAAATTATTTTTTCTGGAATTGTTTTTTTTTCATTTGAAACAATAATTATTATTTTTTATCTCCTTCTAAACTTCTTCTCACCATGACTACACTTATTAATGTTTTTCAATTTTCATTATTCATCTAGGTTAAAAATTATGTTGATCAAGTTATATAAAAGAACATATTATTATTAAAAACTTGTAATCCATTTAAATAAATTGAAATCATAAAACTAGTAGATTATAATTTAAAATTAACCCATTGATATCATGAAAAAGGGTTTCCAAAGTATAGATGTTTAAAAATTCATGAAGATTTAATATCAAAATTATTTATAAAATTTACTCCAAATAACCATTTTGAGTTAATAAATAAATAATTAAAATAGTGATATTTTAAACCCATATTAAAATAAAATGTGGCATGAATATGATTTAAATGAAAAAGAATTTATTATTAAAAATAAATATTTTTTACTATTCACTGTGAAATGAAATTACGTAGAAAAATTCAAAAAATCACCTTAAGATAAATATGATATGAATTTTTGAGAAATTATTTTAATTTTTAATAAAATTGTAAAATTGGGAAATTTAAATTTAATATAATTTCTAAAACCACAATAGAATAGTTTTTATTGAAAATATTGTTTTTGTAATAACATTTCTCATTCATGAATATTGAATCATATTTTACTTGAAATTGATAGATATCAATATGTTTTGTTGTATAAATTTTTAAACAATATACATTTAGTAATTTTGTTTATAAACCTCATACTAATCATTGAAATAATATTAAAATAGCTGTAAACTATTTTAATATTCATTTATTCCCTGGGTATCATGTTTAGTAAGCTATCTAGGAGATCAAATTTATATAAAAAGGAAAAGGCCATAATTTATAAAGGTGTTAAATTATTATCTACAATCAGTGTGGTGCTTCATATATTTGGTAAAATCCAAATTTTATCTTTCAAAATATAAAGTTTTTACATTCTACCACCATTAAATAAATTGTATTTTAAAAACTTTTTCATGACATTAACAATTATGTGTTTGACATTTAAAAATAAATTTTTATAAATCCAAAACATAAAAGGGTTAATACACATTTATTTTAATGTGTGAGAAATGGATGCACACATTTCCTATATAATAAAACACAATTATATTCAAAATAGGATAACATTATTGTAATATGAAGATATGGACATAATAGAAAATAATAAATTATTATACATACAAAAATTAGTCATTCATCAAAATAAATAGAATGATAAATGGGTGGGTTTTGTCCATAATGCCAAAAATATATGAAGATACCAATGAATATTTCATTCATCACATATAATGGTAATTGGATAATATTTTTTTTTCATGCTCTGTTTCCTAAAATTTTGAATTATGTTATTGTCTTAGAATATAATGAAATATAATTACATGATATCATTTTTTTTATAAGAACAATTTTATCCTATCTTTGTGATTTAATAAATTTCCATTTCATCTATTTATCTAAGAAATGAATATCCAAATAATAATGTTTTAGGCCTAAATAACTAAAATTAAAATTTAATGGATCATAACAACTATAAAAGAGTGATAAGTCCTTCCGTATGTCTCTATATATTTTCCCAAATTTATATGGTTAAAAGTTATTATCCAATATAATAATATTAATTTCTAAAACTCAACAGTAATTCCAATACTAAAACATTAAAATTTATCCATAAAATAATTTATGTCAAAATATTATATATTAACAATAATATCATGTTGGATACCGGACCACTAAGTTCCACCCGGCTTCTCAACCACTGAGGTATGTTCTGCTACTAGGCCACTGAGGTCCGCTGAGATATTGGACCGCTGAGGTCTACTCAGTTGTTGGACCACTGAGGTATGCTCATATGCTTGACCGTTGAGGTTCGGTTTTCTACCAGAGTACTGAGGTCCGTTCAGTGACTATACAACTAAGGTGCTTCTTATCACATCCTTCATGTAACAAATAGTCATAAGATTCCAACATTTCATTGTGCTTAAATCCAGTAAATTCAACTCCTCAATCCATTAGTCAAATCTCAACTACCATGAAATCTCACAGTGTATTCCCAATATACCATATCGTTTTAAGGGTCCCCTACCCGTAGACGGTGAGACAATCAGATGCTCGGTCTGAATGGTATTGGTGTTTTTGTAAATAGGGGCTTGTTGGATCCAGACCTGGCCAGACTTGGTATGAACGACCCGAACAACCCAGCCCAGTGGTCCCATAGGACCCGACCAATTTTAGTCAACCTGGTCTCTCATTTCCCATTGAGCCTTGCTAGACTCGACCCGGTTCGACTAAGGTTCCAGCCCGCTGGGATACCCAATGATCTGGTCTATATTCTTTAGCCCAATCCGACATGGTCAGACAGGTACTGCCCCATCGGGTCATCCAATGGTTCGTTTTTTCATCTGGAAGGGACTACATTGACCGTCTGGTTCTCCTCTAACTCAGATGTTGTGCGGAAACATGATTGTGCATCCATGTGGCACCAGGGAAGTGTCCCCTCTTCAACAATCTAGTTCACTCATGCAGACTGTGGATTTGCATTTCATGTCCTGGTTTCGCCGCTACGGCTGGGTGTCACGACATTATGCTACCACCATAACCTAGTGAAAATATGTTGTGTCGCCATTATGCCTAGGTAGCATGTCCATTCTTTCTAGCATCATTGGCTAATGCAACACTGACTGTTGTGCAAGGATTAATGGGGAGAAAGCAAGAATAACATTTGGGAAAGAGTCGCAACACAAGAACACCCATAGAACAATATGGGTCTTTGATTTTGATCACCTAAATGCATTCTTTTTAGAAAGATAACGAATGACCAAGAATAATAATGACTAATAACTAAGATTAATTCCCCATTATTTTAATGATTAACTGTCCTGTAAGAATTATTGAACCACTGATTAACTTGTTCATGCATTGGTCTGTATTCATCGTTAAAATTAATGAACGAGGAAAGGAGAGTCACTTAGATAAACCCCCAACATAGAAAATGATATTTCTCAAGGATTATCATTTGTCGTCATCCGTCGGTCGTCAGTTCTGAATCCTCACTCCACTAATAATGTCGTCATCATGCTATTTTCCTGCATTTATCACTAGAGTGGTTTACTTTTTTGTTTTCTAGAGGAATTCCAGGGTTGTTCATCATCCATGAATTTCATGTTTAACTAATGAAGCAAGATGTTATTATTGCAGGGGCTCCATGATTATTCTTTAATGTTGTTCATTAATTTGATTTAGTGTCACATCAAAACTCCATCACATCGCGGATGAGTCACTACTTAAATAAAAAGGAAATAGAATAAAATAACTTTTTATGTTAATATTTTTCATTTGAATGGTTTAAAAATATCTCTTTCAGATGACCTGCTATGGTCGATGTAAGGTTCTTTCTAGGAGAATCTTGATTGTTTGAGTTTTACTGTTCCCCTAGATTTTTGATCGGGGCATCAGTTTAAATGATAGAAAAACATTCTTGTTGGATTAATTAATGAAATTTTTGAATTGTTCAGAAATACATTTTGGCCACTCCAGGCCTCAAAATCATGTTCTATCTCAGTTCCTGGTCCTAAAATAATCTCATTTATTTTCAAGAAATTTTACAAATAATTCTGGGAAAATACATCTTATGGAAATTATAAAATGCATCTTAAGTCATACCCCATATATTGAAAATGTGGAATGTGTCAAATGTGTGATATGGATGTATTCTCAAAAAAAAATCTAATATTATTTGTATTTTTGAATGTAAAAATACATATATTGTAGAGAGGGATATCCGAGTGTATTTTTTTTGGAAACGATGTTTTACATGTATATATATGTTATTTCGATAAAACTCTCCTCCTTTAGATCATGAAACTTTGGAATCTAGGTTATCTAGGTTGCGACACAAGGATTAGTTGATAGTAGATCTAAAAGGGCCTTAGCTAGGGTATCCCGAAAAGTATCATGATACCACAATAACTAAATTTTATGAAATGGTTATTACTGTTTGAAAATTGATGCTACCTCTCCAATGGACCTTATATGGGAAATTTATATATTCAGTCATGGTGATACAATGATGCTAGGTTCCCAAATAACTATATTTATAGGAATTACCCTAGGTATATTCTATCATTTTTTCTCCCATATACTATCTTAATATGTTTTAAATTTTAGTCTTCTTGGTTTCCTAATCATGTTTTAAATGATAAAAATCATGATTCCATGTCCTCTATTTAATAGATTCATTATAACATGACTTCTCTATTATTCATTTGATACTAAAACCAATTTTGTAGTAGTTTTTTTCTATTATAAGGGATTTAGGGAATTTATTTTCATGTTTCATATTTTTTTCAAAAAGCGATGAAATATATTTATTCATAAGAATAAAATCATTTACTTGTATTATAAATAAATATAAAACCATAATTTTGTATTTTAAATTTTTTAACTATAATGATTCGAAATTATCTCTATATTTAATTAATATATAAATGTGTACCCTTTGGAATACACGCTATGAATTTTATATATCACACTAATATATCTATCATTTTCTGGTTCATGTTCTTTAAATGTTTTGGATACTCATGGGGTGAGAATAATTGTACGGTTTGTGGTGACCTGCAAGGTTACATGGAGGTACCATTAGTAGTTTCTATTTATTTTACACTTCCAGTTGATATTTTATTTATTAATTTTTTTTGCAATTATGATTTAGGATATAATGATTCCCAGTTGAATTTCAATTGATTTGTGAATATATTTTCTTATCAAAGAGGATTAGGAATTCCTCTCGAGATTTGTAGTGGATTAGCTCATATGATTAGTTTGTGGTGGACCCACATAGATTCTTAATAGTCTATCAGTTATGGTATATCTATCGTTTAATGATGAATCTCCTAACTCTCAACCAAGTTTCTTCTTCTACCCATGATATACTAATATCTCAAAACATGTGGGATGGATATTAAATAACAATGTATATGTGAAAATCCACATGAATTCATGTAAGAGAGTCTCACCTCAATAATAATAACTCAACGTCCTTTTCTAAAATTCATGGATACTCCTTAAGTATGAATAAATTTACTATATTGTTGTGAAATGATTTTTAGTACTATTACTATCTCATGGATAATTCATCCCCATTATTATTTCACCATATGAAATGTTTTAATAATGATATTTTTTGATAGATGATTGATTTTTATGTTTAACACATTTATTATCCACAAATATTCTTGTCGAGTAGTCATGTTTTATTTAATGAACATTATAATATCAATAAGTGTTATTACGAGGAATGAGTTTTGTTTTTTAGAATGTTATACTTTATGAAATACAAATGTCAATAAATATGGTATGGTCTAATTCATATCAAATAATAATAAGATTTATGGTATATCTCATTCAATATACCACATGCACTGAAGTTAGATAGACATTATTTCATTCCTCAAATTATTATTTCATACACAATAACTTCTGAAACCATTTAAAAACATCTATTTATATGTGATCAAAATAATTTTTGAAATCATATAATCAACTACATATTGTATCACATAGTATGGAATTCCTTTTGAATCCCCTTGTAAAACCCCATTGGATAAAATCTAATGCACTTTTAGAGAATCCGTCCATGTAAAAATCAGTACTAATCAAAAAAAATGTTTGACAACACTATATATTATATCACTAAAATAAAATATGAATCAAACGATCTAGGAATAAACTTAAATAGTTGACTCTAACAGAGAATCGATACTACAGAAGCTATAAGAAGATGCATTTGATCTTTATAAAACATATAAATCTCCAAAAATATTTCTACTAGTTGTATCATATGAGGGAATGATTTTTCATATGATCTATTTCAAAAAGATATCGAGTATAAAATAGACATTTATTTTTTCAATCTCATATTTCCAAATGACATATTCTCAATATCAATTTTAGAACAACCAAGATAATGAATACACTAAATCGTATTCTTCATTATGAATGAGGAAATCACATATCACATTCCTATTTGATACGAACATCATATGTAATACCCATTTTCGGCAAGAAACATATACTATTTTTCCCAATAGAGGTACTAGATTTTAAAATAATTATATATGTTGACAAATCCAATCATTCTTATGCTCCAAAAAATATATGATCAACAATATACCCAACCACCACATGACTAGAAAATTATCATGTCTTAAATAAGAATGGTAGAATAGCATAATATTTTCAAAAAATTGGTATCTCAATAACCTAATTTATTTTTTATTGAAAATATTAACCAGAAACCCTACAATTCAAATGACAGAGTGTATAATGGTCATTATGGTATAGTTCATGGGAAATATAGTACAAACAAACTATTTTGTTATTAATGGGTATACAATTTATCTGGATAAAAGAATCATACTCTTTCTAGCCTTAAAAATTTATCTTATCCAACAATACTCCACATAAAACATAGGTACGGTATAACAAAAAGTAATACTTTGATCAGGAAATTATCAATAAACATCATGAAATTTATATAAATATATATATGAATCAAACTTAAAATAATGATAAAATGGATAGTTACTTATATAAAATGATATATTTTATATTCATATTTTATTATAATACATTTTAAAATTCATAAGTTCAATCAAAATTTATTTTATACGAATGACTGGTAGATCTGTATTATGATTTTCTACACATTTAGTGGTTTATATAAATTCAATAAATATAAACATAATTATTTGTTTAAAAATTAGGAACATCTAATAAAACCATTCAACTAAATTCATTAGTGAGTAGTATATTTTATTATATACAGTTCTAGTAATGTGAAGACAAATGATTCATATTATCAAATATTACCCCATTGAAAATATTAAAAACAATTACCTCGATAACATCAAATCTTATAATGTTAATCAATTTTGATTTCTATACGGATTCAATTATAAGTTCATTATTTTCATCATCATTTGTAATAAATTTAAATAAAAAATATTCCCTAGAAATATTTCAGAAACTAATGTAAATATTAATATTAACACTTTAACATTACATCCTAAACTTTATTTGGATATAATATGTCATTAACATTTATTATGACTGTCATGATATTATTATCATTTGATGTAATGTCCAATATTTCTTACCATACTATCAATATCCTCTTCGTCACTATATTTATAGCTTCTCTATGCTGAATTCCATGAGTCCATGAACTATTTTCTTAACTAGAGTTTCCATGTGACCCCCGGGTAAGTCAAATGACGTTGAAAAATAATGAGGGTATAAGGTGTTACCATGGGTATATTATACACACATATTAAAGTAGAAAAACATAATAAATTGAAAAAAATAATCATTCAAAAAAATAATTCACATACACATATATAAAAAAATAATCATTATATCTCTAATGAATTATAAAATAATATGATTATACAATCAAAATTATCATTTCATTGGTCGATAGAATATAAAAATATAAAAAAAATGAGGGATGTAATTACATATCTAGGCCCCATTCCATCCCAGAAACTAAATCACTATTGAGATTATCAATCTTGACCACGAATTCGATGTCATAATCCTTGCCTAAGAATATGAAAAATGATTTATTCCCTAGAACCAATGTACCATGGATTACAATGTATGGTGAACATATATATTTGTTTGTAACCATAAATTAATTCCATATCATAAAATCCTTGGTTATTATTAACATTTATTAATTTTATAATAGTTAAAATAAAACATGAATGATAAATAAAATAACCACCATTAATCCTTAAGTTATAATGTCACATAATAGGATAACCATTGCATCATTGGTCAATGTTGGATGTCTAAGAGAATATCGGAACACATAACGGGAACTATGTCATACCATAAAAACATGGTTCTGTATTGTTGAATGGGAAATAAATAAAAACCCAAAAAATTAATCCATATATTACATTGGATTCATGTTCTACCAAATATCATGTGTTATAAAAACCATTCTCCTAGTGGTTTCATCTAATACTGGGAACTAGAATATATCCACCACCCATGGGGTCACATAACCTATATATAAACATCATATGTTTTCAACATAAATCACCAAGAACCCCATATTACCTAAACCCTTGGGGTATCCCATGATATAATAAAACTAATCTTCACACATAGACCCACCGATAGCATTTAAATAATGAAATATCCATCTAGGCGTATCCACATCCAACCATTGAACCATATACGTATAGTTACTTGGCAATACACCCCTATCCATAATTGGTATTTGAAATCCATTAACAATGGGTAGAATCCCTATGCATATGAGTGAAAACTCATTAAATATATATATATATATATATATAATATCCATGTTAGTGAAGTCCCCTACCTGGGACTAATACTTATCCTCCATGTTATGAGGAAATAACCTTCTATAGTTCTTGAACCCTCATTTTATATATACCAAATATAGTAAAAAACATTTCTCAACAATAAAACATATATCATGAAACCAGGGTATCCTAAACCAAAATCTCAAATATATATATTTAGGTTTTTAAATATCACATATACCATGATGAAACATCACCTCCCTAGAAACTCATATATCATACCACATGGGATAGACACTTAACTAAACCCAGTATACATCTCCCAGGAAATATTTGTAATTAAACAATGAGAACCATCAGAGTATACATGTTGGAAAATCACTCTCAATCAATAGGATCTATGTTTTCACCCAAAATCTATGTCACCATATTCCCTACACTATCCATATAATGGATTACCGTAATACCAATTTACCGACCAAGGTCCAATAGGCCACATCCCAGTCCAAACATCCAATATGGAAACATGTATATCTTCCTCATTTCATATGATATGATTTTTATCTATAAGGAAATATATTTATTCATCATCACCATAATAGTATCATAGAGTCATCATCCCCATTAAGAAAATCCAAACAAGCATTATAATAGTGATAGGAAATAATAACCATCACACATCCCAAGTCACACTTGGTTGTTCTAAACTCACCCAACCAGTTGATTTACATACCATAGTTATACCGATTGGGGTATTAATATAATCATTGTTGATGAAACAATCTCCCCACATTCCATTAAAAATAATATAGTTAATATTATATATCATGTTCATTATTTGGCCAATATTGGGGAAAAAAATTTTGATTCCTTCACTCATCCTTACTCAAGGTATATAATGAAACCTATATTAATAATCATTACATTCATACATTTGGATTATACACCTATAATATCAATATACCTAGTATAAATTATTTAAAATTAATCTCTTAACGAGTGTCAGCTGAGAGATTAAAATAGCTTTTGAGGGTCCATCTAGGCCTTAAGACTTCAGTTATAGACATGACCAATAATAAATTAAATTTTTTATAAGGATAACATTTTTATTATTGGAGAAATAATTTAACACAAAACATTATGACATGAATAAAAATAGGATGATATTTAATAGACAACCTATCTCATATATAGATTTTTCACTTAATCATGCTTGGCCACTGGAAAATATCGTCCATTAAAAAAATCATTTCATAATCCCCTATCATAAGCCACATAGTAAAATAGAAATATTCATAAAAAATTATTTTTTAAATTTATAAGAATAGGTATAATTTCTGGAAAACCAAATCACTCATCTCACCATTTCAAATCAGTAACTAGCATCAACCAGGTGGTCTACAAAATACTATAGACACCATCAAGATAAAAAAATAAAACAAAATTGTTCCTTATGATTCATTCATCCTATTAAATTAGTACCCCTATAATTTTTTTTATTTTTTCATATATTTTATATAAAAAATATAAAACATATGAAAATATCACTATAGGATACCCTTTAGAAACACTCGAAAAAAACACCCACCATCATCACCTGATTCCATCATTATCTAATGGTATATTCACAAAACCAAAATCTATATTCACACCAAATTACAGGAAACAAAACTCAATATATAAATTATTTATAATTTGGTAATAAAAAACCAAAAATAAATATTAAAATTCATAAGGAATCATTTATATTCATATGATATCATTGTATGAATGGGGATGGGAAATCCTTTTGATATTGACATAACTCAATGTCTATATTCACCAAAAACATAAAGGGATTAATGTAAATAAATTTTTTTATGCCTGTGAGAAAACTTTAATGTTGATATCACATTATTACCATGTGTGTCATTACATGAAGTTCATTCATCATCCTGGTAATGTCATGAACAATGTTTTTTTGAAATGATACATATTCATTGGTCACATCCCCTTGGAAAAACCATAGTACCACCAAAATATCATATAGAAGTAAACTCTCATTCATCATTTTGAAACCACCATTTTTATAGGGGTTATTACCATAACTACCATTATCATATCATGATCATAATGGGTTCTGTCAAAACAAACATTACAAAGTTCGAGAGCTAACCTTTTCAGTGGGAACTCCCCTAACTCCATGATGTTCGGTATCATGTTCCATATTCATAACATGGTTAAATCATGCCCCATTAGCTATAAACCCCTCATATTAGTCCATCAGGGATTGATCAAATGTTCACAACATGGCTAGATATACATAATTAACTAAAAAACGGGATATGGACCTCTATAATCTCAACCAAACGATCACCAGAGAAACCTAAAAAACTCCAATGAATTGATCCAAATGAAAGAAAATATTTTTTATATTTGATAACTCTAAAAATGTTGATTAATATATTCATTCATAAAACAATACCTGATACAGAACCAAAAAATCAAATTGTATATAAATTTCATATAAGGTAAATACATGGGTACTTATGTACTCCCCATCATAACACTTCTCATTGATTATATGTTACAAAGGATATTAAACCATTAATCTTGACCTACCCCAATCATTATGTCAGGAATAGAATGTCATTTTATTTAACCAAATATTAAAAGATCTTCTACTTTAAATCTCAAGACAACTTGTGAAAATTTTAATAAAACAAATGCTTTATTATCACCACAATTTATAATAATGTGAAACCAGTAAGACATATTAATATATCTTGATATGATTTTGAGTACTCAATCAATTAATCACAAATATTATAGTTATTAAACAATATGACTCAACTCATAATGTAATTTAATAGATCATGGGACCACACACCATTGGCATCGTCTACCAAAACCAGATTTCTAGTAATCTGTTAACATGTAAGGGGGGGATTATACCTCATATCCAATAATTTCCAAAATAACCAATAATTGATCCTCCAATTGTTTAACTTTCCCCAAATGATAAACATCACCCACTAATGTGGTTAAATTTATAAGTGGGAATTCTATAGAGTTTACCCTAAGGTTGAATCAAGGTATTCACTCTCATTGAAAAATAAGACTCTTTCTATTTTTTAGTCTCACAAGAAATTAAGTATCCAGATATATCAACCATGGTGTTTAATTTTTATTATAATTAACTACATATTATTTATATCTGGTTATATATTTTCTCTAAATTAATAATATAAATTTGATCAAGAGAATTTACATGGTTAACCTGCACTGGTAATTGACTAAGAAGCATGCATTAATATTATATCATTTATCCAAATCATCTTTTATGATCACTTATTATATAGGTTGGGGGTAGGTCAATATTATTCAAATGATCACTTATATACGAGGATAATGGTTAACTCCCTTCTTACCAAATATCACAGTCTATCAATAATTTCTTAATTGGATCAATACCAATAGAAAGAATCAACTTCTTTCTTTTCATTTATCATTATTCTGTAAGGGGTACACATATAGTAAATAGATATTTAGGTCCATCAATCATTAAAACTGAATATATATTTACTAAAGTATATATTCTCTATAAAATTCCCCATTACTTATTCTTAAAAATATATTAAATCAAATTTATGAAACATGTAATAATTGTTTCATAATTCTTAGAAAAACACTACATTGATATAGAAACAACAACTAACATTTTTTATTTGGTTAATTATTCAATTAATTTCCATTATTCATGTCTTTTATCCACCCGCTTGAATATATACTTCTTCTTCCCATAAAGGAAATAAAATATTATAAAAAGAATATGTTCTTCTATATTTCATTGAATTTTAGATAAGAAGTATTTACATAATGAATCCACTACTCTTATATAAGTTATGGATTCTATCATTGTTGATATAGGAATATTTTTCACACATCAACTAGAGGCTTTGTGATATAAATAATGTGGTTTTTAAAGACTCACTTACCCCTTCATTTTTCACCAATGATTTAAACAAATTTATTTTATGAAAAAAATATGTAGAACCAAAAAAACACCTATAAATTTCATGTTCTTTTGTAATATAGTGAAACACATGTAACTTCTGTGGTATGGTTTTTATATGATGGTGAAACATTTAATTATTATAAAATTACAATGGATTGGTATGAAACAATGCATTGTAGTATAAGAAATATGGTTGTGGTCTTGAAAACTATATATTGGACTCATTTTTTTCCTAAATTTATTACATTCCCAATGAATCCATTATAGAAGAATATCCTCACCCATAACTCTATTTATTTCCACCATTTTTAAACTGACTATGGTGAAACCACTTTACTATGGAATTCTTGTAAGATCGGAGGACTAAAATTTTTCACATAATAATTATAGATAGTCCACATCATAGGGAGTTGATACATATTGGAATCATTAATTTCCAAAAGTTTATTTTGGGTGACCAAGAACATAATAGCGTAGAATCCTACAACCATGATAAAATTGAATTCCATGCTTCTATAAATTTTAGACACTCCACATTTCAATTCTTATCTTTAGTGTGTTCTATTTAATATAAATGGAGGTTTCATCATGTCCTAACATATCATGGTGTGGGAACCCAAAAAATACTAAAGGCACCAAAATTCAACATTCATGCCTCTATGCTACGGTGCATCTAGCTATAACCCAGCTTGAAATATCTAAATAAAACATATTTTATCCTATCAGTTGATTGTCTCCCACTAATAAAATCTCTCCTTACCAATAGTTCATACTATTACATAGTTCATAACTCAAATACACAATCACAAAAAAATCAATATTCGTTACTCTACTTTATATTCCAACATTCCCATAGTCATGCACTCTTACCAAAGCATGTTCTTATGAGACATATGTGGACAATCCAGTATGCACCTCCTCATGTGTTCTCTCTCTGGATTTTATTCATCTACCATCAATGACAATTATTGGACTTCTTTTTTATATCCATGGTCATCCATTATTATTTTATCACCACCACTCTAACACGGTCATTGTAGGGAGGTAGTGTCCATACATTAAGGTAACTGACATACATTGATCACGTCTTAGCACACATGGATTTTACATAATTTTAAATGAATATTCACCCGATAAAAAATTCAAATTACTTTGATCCATAATGGTTAAGTGTCTTTAAAAACATTTATGACATTCTTCTTATTTCGTGGAAGATATTCAACATATTGTTTACATATCTCTCCCTTAATCACATCAACATAAAACCATTCATCATAACAAGGGTAAAGAAAAAATAAGAATGTGGTGAGTTGGAATTATTATTAAGGGTAAATGGTGTAAATTTGTAAGAATAATATGAACATAAAGGTAAGGTAACATGATTATGACATTTTAAAATCATACCCTACATAAAATGATAATAATAATGATACATGGGACAAATATAGAGAGCTCAGAACATAAGAAATGATAAGATAACCAAGGACATAAACCTTGTGATCATATCTAATACATAATACATAGAGTTTGTTTCAGACGCCTGAACATGTAACATGATTCAATAAATCAATGTTCATTATAGAAACATAATAAATAATTATATATATACTATAAAAAATGAGTTGGATGAACCACCTCCCCCTATAAATTATTTTCTATATATAAGGGATTGGGTTTCCCTATATTACCATAATGGACAAGGCTCCCCTATCAACTATAGTAGATCTGGTCTCCCTATAACCCCATTGTGTATCAGTTTTCGCATATTATAGAGTGTATCAATCCAATCAATATTTCCCAACATTATATTAGTTGATATAAATTATTACCCAATGCATTAAAGGGTGATATAGGTCTCATCCATCTGATAATTAACTTATACGTACATGTGGAACTAGATAACAAACATTCATCATATCATAACAGATGCAATTAAATGGGTGACCTTAACATTTAATCATATTATAAACTATGGATAAGTGAATGGCTTCATAATCATTACATGAAAACATAACCTATCTAAATAATTTATATTCGTAATAAAATAACCCATGAATTTATAATGGGTTTCATAAAAATATAAGAATATAATGTGAAATTGGTTTTATAATCATATGAAACATAAAAGATAAATGAGTTTCTTAAAACATTATGTCATCCAAAAATTAGGAATTCAGAGAATTAGTATGGATGGATACTTTAGGGCATTTTCATAGAAAGACACGATTAACACCAACATATTCTATCTTAGATGGATTTTTTTTCAAAATATTCTATAAAGAGTGAATTTTTTAAATAATACATGATTAGATCATGTATAAAAAAGGATATAAAATTTCATGATTGTTCTTGAGATATAGATTATAATATTTTAACAATGGAAGAATATCATAAATAATCCTGATAAATGATGAGATTGCAATAATAAATTTTTACCATATTGGTAAATTTTAATCATAGTCCCCATGATCTAATAAAATTAAATCAAGCTTAAAATATCATAAATTAATTAAATTGACAATATAACATGTCAATTGGAAATATATACACCAAATATGTAAATATAGGTGCATAACATGGCTTGTATATCAAATTAAGAAAAATGGGAAAATTTTACATTACCGATTTGGTATCATTTGAGCCATAACTCACAAAAAAGAAAGATCATTAAATAGTTATTTAATTAGACATATAATTATTAATATTAATCCTATAATACCATCATGATTATCATATACCATATATAATAAAATATTATGTGAACATGGCCTCTATCCCATTGAAAATAAATGATTGTTGGGAAAATTAAACTATACCAATAATAGGATAATAAAACTCACTATTAACAAAAAATGAAAAAAAAATTACTAGATAATTTTGAAATACCTATGTAATCAGTTCTGTAATAAAAATATGGTAAGTGGGTTGAGTCATTACTGTATTATAACACAAGTTTATTTTATTATAAATTAACCTCTAGAAATGATTATGATTATTATCCACTCAAGTCAATAGTCCATCACTCATATGTTGATTTTAATGAATGAGAAATATAGGATATATAAATTTTACAATGTTCATCCCCATTAAGGGTTAGTACATCCTTATTTTTTCTAGTTTGAGTCCATGAGACAATTGTTATTACCATTATCAAAATAAAATACAATTGTTATCCAATTTAAGCACAGACACATTAACATTAAATAATATGTGTCCCATATGTTTACAAATATAATAATAACTACATCCCTGAAAACCAGCTAAAATCCAAAGTGTGGTTAAATATTAACAAAAAATATTCCTCAATACATCGAAATATTCCATAGAATTAACAATTCTTCATAATCAATATCTTGATTATTAGAATATTAAATAAGATACAATAGATTTAATTCAATCTCAATCACTTCACTCTTCTATGATTCAAATAGAGTAAAATAAAGGTGTCCCCACTAATAAATTATTCTCATTTTTTCATTTTTAAATAATAATAATAACTCGTTATCTACATAATTACTTGGAATTTTTAATTAATTAAGAAATTTTCACTCACATAATTCCATAATATTTTCTTCATCTGATTTTCTCAAATTTATTCACATAATCATATCCCAAAAACTAATCCTATGGATTATTTTATACAATCCCCAAAAGATTTTATTAAAAAATATATATATAGTTTTTCTTCCTACGGTCAACAAATAAATTCCATAAATCTGACATTTTTAATTTTATTCTAGTAAATAAAATCATCCAATAATTTATCCACCTTTGATAAATTTATGTATTTTTCAATTTTTATATTTGTTAATATAAATATAATTGGATGGTTTTATTTCAAATTTTTTTATCATTCAATTCACATTGATACATTTATTATTATTTTTCTCTTATCTATCATTCTTTTTTATTGTTTTGTGATCAAATTAAACATGCAAATACCATCATCGTCAAATAATCACATCTTGATTCATTACTACTATCTCATAACATTTTGATATTTATAACATGATGATCAGACACATATCAAAGGATTAATTTATCCTTCTAGAAACATTGTATAGAATTATAAATTTTAATAAAAATAAATAAATATTATCTATTCAATGAATAATCATATTTTTATTGTTAAATTACTCATAAAATATTATATGTATGTTAAAATATCATATGTATATTCCATATAATCTAAATTTTTTTAAAAAAATTATACTTCAAAGTATCATTCAAACAGAAAGAATATCTAATGTATAATATTACATTAGATACTTTACGAAATTTCATTTTCCAATATATTATGTAGTAGTATAGATATATTACATATCGACTTATATATATTCTTATGGAATTTTCATTTCCATGTTTCTACATGAGTATCAAAAAACACCATAAATATTCAAAAGATTATGTAAACCATCAAAAAACTATCATAACATCAAATATGTTGTATGCATCATTATGATACCAGAAATATTTTTTCTCATATCATCAATGGAATTTTACATGTCAAAGTATATTCTATAAGTTTTATAAATTCTCTAAAAACCTTGAAACCCAGAATTCGTCTATAACATTTTCAAATCAAATCCAATTAACCTCAACCAAAAAAATGTATCATAAATAAGATCAACCAAAATTTTAAAGCCTCAAAAAATCCAAAAATACAATTAATGTACCTCACTCATAATTAATAACAAATAAAATAGTTCATAAAAAATTTAACAAATTATTCAATATCCAACTTTGGTATTATTGTCCAATCGATAATCTAAATAAAAATTTCATAAATCATATCCAGGTTCAAAACATATTTTTATTAACAACATGCTAAAGGATAACATAATTTTTTTAGAGTGTTCCGTCTCTTGGTGATAATAAATTTAAATCCACTTATTTTGATAATATACTCCTACATCAAGTCAATCATTTTACCACTTTTTTTAAATAATACCACATTTGGATTCATAACATTGTAATAAATGTTAGGTAACATTCTTCTAATTTGGAAAAAATAACTTAATGACCATGGGTAATTCCAGATATTCATAATGAAATAGGGAATATATTACAATAATATTTGACCTTCTCACAAGATATGTGTCCCTTGAAATTCCATTTATAAAAATAACATAAAATATTACACTTATATGATTATATTAAATACTCACATCCATATTTCAAACCATCAATTATAAAAATGATATTTATGTTAGTATTATTATTTTAATTGTGCTCAAATAGATTGTTGTAAAGATAATTTATAGATTTATTATCACATGATATTATAAAAATATTATCAATTCTGACCTACATGTAGTATATATTCCATTTGAAGAAAATCATTTTCCTAATTACATGTGTAGCACCAATATTCATAGCTTATTTATTGATTAATGTCTCTATATATTTCATCATAGAGTTTCAACATTCACTTCATTATCCATGAAAAAAAATATCATAGGATGTTGATTTCATGTTATCATAATGTAAAAACCAATTAGAATCGATATACCCAAACATTTTTACGTAATCACCTCTTATATACATCATCCTATTATATAATATCTATTTGATTCATTTTAGAAAATAATTAATATCCAAAAAGAGTGATTCTTTGGGATATATTTGATACCTAGAACGTAACATCGATTCATAAATAATGTGTGGTCACGGAGAAGTGAGATAAAAGAAACATCCAATTAACAAACAAAAAAATTTCTAATTCAAACACTACCCTATATAATCTATTATAATTTGGACTATAAATATCATGTCTGTCCATGAAAATATAGATTGTCTCTGGAAAAACGTCTTCAAAAATAACATGGAATATTTATCTTGTTAAGGAAAAAATAAAACATATTATACACAACATTATATCGCAGGAAGAAACTCAAGTATATATGTATAAAATATATGAAATTAATATTAATTAGTTTAGCACATTACTAGAATACCCCTTTTATATTATAAATATTATTTCCTCAATATATATTATGTTAAAAGTAGTATGTATACTTATATCCATCATATAAATATATTTATAAAATTAACAATTTCTGATATTTTGTTCACCTTAAAGGGCATGTGATTTTGAATACTAAACTCTAAGTACCTTTTTTAATATATATATATATATATATTTAAATCAAGAAAATATATTTCAATAATTTATTATAATGAAAATCTATTACCCTAATAAAAAATTCTTTTTCATGATATCTATTCAAGATAATGTTTTTCATGTTAATATGATTGATTATGAAATAGAAGTGAGATGAAACTATATATTATATTTTATGAATAATATCTTCAAAATTAAGAAAATGAACCTTTAAAATGGTCAACTTCAACATGATAATAGACATTATAAAAAAAATATAAATGTTTCTATTACTACGTCGCCTTTTTCATTGACATTGTTTCTGAACAATCACTTTATTCATGTTACATTCATCCAATTTTCCATTTCAAATAGTCCCCGTATTGAAACTATTTATTTCTGAACCATTACCTCATTAATTTAATCTGTCAATTATTTTTCTCAATTCCATATATTTTTAATATCAATTAAAAATTAAAATAAGTTCAATTTCAATTAATAATCAGTATTCTTATTTGAAATAATGATTCATGGTAATTTTCTAATATATTCAATCATTATATTTTATTTTTAAGCCTCTTTTATTTATATTTTTCATCTCTAGAAGTTCTTTTTTCACCACTATATTGATTTTAATCAATAATAAAAATATCTTGTTCATTTATTGCTTCATATATTCTCATTTTTCATGAAATATGTATGTAATAAACATATTTCTTTTCAAAATATTCTATATTTACTAAGATAAGTGATGTTTTATGTTCACAAAACATCACATATTAATAGTACATTAAAATGACTGTACTTTTTGATCACTTTAATCCTCTTTCATTGGATACATAACCCATATACACCCCATCCTCAACATTCCCTTAATATTTTTAAAAATCTGAATTTTTGATGATTATAAAGACATGTCTTCTAAAAATAATGAATAAAATTACTATAGGATTCATAAAAAACACATTTCCTAATAATCCATTTAAGAAATATAACTTACTAATAAACTCTTTGAAATGTTAAAAATAATACTAAAATCATTTACCTTGTATATTTTTCAAGGTTTTAATTCAATTGACAAGGCTCTTCCCATAAAATAACTAATTATATTTTTACACTATATTATTTCATTTTAATGGATTGTAAATTATGAACTATATTTTTTATTTGTCCCATTAAAAAAATTATTGAAATGAAATATTATTGAACCTCCATTCATTTTTAGTTTTAGGCCTCTTTAATATAAGCCCCATGACCCATCCAAATATACCTTTTAAAATTATTAAAATTCTTCACAACATGTAACATATTATACATTAAAATCATTTAATTAATAATTATAAAATAATTAATAAATGTGATGAAAAGAAAAATCACTATATAAGTATTGATTCCCATTTTCAATCCTAAATGTCTATAAATAAATTTAGGTTGCCTAGTAGACTGAATATCCACTCCGTTATATATTCCTTATAACTATTTTCCTTTTTGTCCTGTTTTATAAATATCTTATATTTCTATTTCCGGTTGATGAAAAAATGTTACAAAATATCTTAATTAGTAGTTTACCAAACTCCTTTGACCAAGAATTCAATTACGTCTATCAAATAAAATATTCTCAGTTTTGAGTTCAAATTAATATTAGCACATAAGTTACTACTGTACAATATATTTCCACTATAAATTTATCTCTTTGTGATTAATATTATAAATTTTATGTTCTTAATTATGCATGAGTTCCTTATAAAATTAAGAATATATCACTATAAAAATGTTTCCTAAAAAATAATTTTTTTTCCAAGATCTTAGACAAAACATTAAATTTATTTGATATTAATTTATTTGCTATAATTTTGAGATATCCTATATCATTCAACTTTATAGGATAACTATGTACACCATGTAATTAATCTTGTACAATGAAATTCGTTATTTTTTAATAATTTGTGTCCCACATAATTTTAGATGGACAAATACTATCAAGTATACATGGGTGACACTTTTTTCAAGATTTATGTTAAACTTCAATAAAAATTATCCACACTGTCTTATTAGTGAAATGAAATTTATCATTTCATGAATGTTGATGTGTTTCTATTATATGATTTGTAATGCGATATTCAACAATATTTCCATTCTGGTCATACTATTCCCAAATTAATTTAATTTTTTTTAATGGATTGAAATTATGAACTTCTTCCAAAATATACATATTATTATTTTTACCACATCAAACATAGATGGAATGACATAAATTATTCCATTCTAATTCTAAATGTAAATGAATTTTTATATGAGAAATAATAATAATAAATCTAATTGAACCCAAAATAGTAGTCCTTTGAATTAAAATTTGATCTTGTATAAAAATGATAAATTTATTAACAAAATATTAATTTTGGATATGTGCATTTATTTTTTCATGTTGGAGAACACATTTTTCAAATTAACATTCAAATAGATTGAAATAAAAGTCGGGTTTTTAATATTTTCATTGTCCTATAATAGACCTGGTTTAGTATAAGTACCTAAGATACAATAATTTTTCTATATATATTTAATAAATATGATTCGTTTATACCATCTTATCTAGGTTCGATTTCCT
This sequence comes from Viscum album, assembly GCA_963277665.1. Taxonomy (NCBI): domain Eukaryota; kingdom Viridiplantae; phylum Streptophyta; class Magnoliopsida; order Santalales; family Viscaceae; genus Viscum; species Viscum album. The sequence goes on from OY728122.1 coordinate 493,479,885, forward strand.
AGTTTCAAGTGATACTTCAGAATGGTCATCCATACTCTTGTTGTAATATTTTATCATCACTTATAAGCACGTTTTCAACATCAAGACACCTAGATTATATACTAATCACGTGTTCATCCTTTTAAATTTTGTTTCATCATTATATTTAATTATTTAATATTATTCTTAAATATTAAACTCAAGATTTATAATTTATTCTATGATGTCATTATTCTTAATTAGAAATTCAACTCCATATTTTCTATCCCTCTCAAGAATTTAAATCCCTTCCTTGATCATGGTATTATTCATAATATATGATATAATCACAACAATAAAAAAATCAATGTTAACCTTTTCATTATATTTATCACTTCATGAAGAGTCTTCATGTTCATTACCGTGATCTATGAATGTTTTTAATTTTAGGGGACACATTATATTCTAATATAATAAATTGTGATTTTTCAATAAATTTTCATCTTGTCTTTTCATATTCCTCCTCATCCTTATTTGAATATTTTTATTTCCAATAACAACCTTATTTTTCTATACACATTTCTATATGGAAATAACATATTCTCTTTCATCATTCATTTACTTATCATTATATTAATTTTCACAATCAACTACAAAATAGCATATTTCTTTACAATTAAATATTATTGAAATATTAATAATTTTTATTCCTGTTGTTCTTATTAAAATTTTATTTTCAATTTGACACATGATTCTATCATTTTGGTCATCTCATTATTCAATATCTCAAAATTCTGAGAATGACTCTTTAATCTTCTATAATATGTTGAGATAATTCATTTATTTAATATAAGTTTCCTCTCATATATAATATTCTTCTTGAAAATAGAATCATTTTTCATTTCTTGAAATATATATATGTTATCAAGGGGAATGTCTTCTATATCATCTAGATAAATTTTTTTTCCACATGTAAATAATAGAAATTTACCATTACATTAATAACAGTTTTTATTGTTCTATAGTATTTTCAAAACCTCTAATGATAAAAATATAAATAACATAAATAAATTATTCATCTATAATTTCATCATCTTTTATAACGATAACATCAATCCTTTCATAAAAATATGTATCCTCGGTACATTCACATAGACAGAACATTTAAAAAATAACCTCAATTTATCCCATATATCATTAGTATTTATGATCCAAAAACTCATTTTATACAATTTATCACATATTGAAATTATAATTACATTCTTATTTATTCATCAGAATAAAAATTATTTTCATATGAAAATTTCTTAGGATATTATAACTCAACTAGTGTATAAATAGTTATAAAAGAATCAATAACATATAGTTTAAGAGAAGAATGATAATGAATAATCCTATAAATTATTCTTGGATAATTATTTACATAGAATTTAAAAAATATATTTTTTTTTATAAAAATTAAATTATCCACCATAAAAATTATAAATAAGAAGATCACTCTTAGGGAAATAAGATTTAGTCTATGACCACATAAATTACAATAGTAATAAATTTTGTGATCCTCTGAAGTGATGGTAAAATAGTGTCACATTATTTTATAATTTTAATCCAAATATAAATTAAGACTATAATAAAATATGGTCAAGATAGAATAAATTAAAAACTCCCTAACCCATATGAGAAAGTGATGAATGATAAGTATAACACATAATATTTTTATAGGGGTTTCCCCATGGTACATAACTATATTTTGGTTGTTATCTTCTTGAGATTGAGAGATTTATTTTATCTCTGTTATAATAACTATTCATAAAATCTATTTCACAATAAATCTATCTCTAGAATATTCTATATAATGTCTCTAACCAATTTACATAATGAATATAATGTAGAACCCAGAATAAAATAATACTTATCCATGGTTATTTATAATAAATGGGTGACATCCTACACACCCCTATAATATTCAACATTATTCAGGACTTCTCATTATAAAAATCATAATTCCCAAAATATTCAGTTGGATGTAATAGATTAATAGTATTGAACACATTCTCAATGCCTTTAAAAAATAATGACTTTTCTAATGTATTTATAGTAATCCCCCCTCATAAACTCATTTCATTTTTTTACATTTTAAATTTTTATACAACCTATTGAATTTCACAAAAACTCATAATTATTAAATTACTAGAACAATTGGTACCCAAATGTATCTATATTTTTCTCTCCAACTAGTTTTTTCATAACTATTTGTTTGTTCTTATCCCTCCCACTAGTTACCAATATAATTTTAAATAGTCCTTAAAATTATTTATAAATCAACTAAGCCCGGGGAATTATCCCCCTTATCATAAAAAGTATATAAAAATTACAATAATTTTCATATTTAAATTATTCAAAATAATATCCATGAAAATGAAAAAACATTGATCTAACTTAAATTTAATTATATATTTATTTTTGGAAATAAAAAATAATTTTACATTGATATGATCAATTAATTATGATTAAACATTCATTGATAGTATTCTTATTCTTATCCTCTATTGTTTTATTCATCATGATTGAAGAATAATCATATTGAACATAAAAATACCCAAATTCATAAATTAAATTTTCTTTATTAATGAATATAATCAATTTTCAACATAATATTAATGAATTTAAAATGTATTTGTCTAATAAAATATTCATTTAAAAATTCTTCTGTAAATGTGATATTTTTTGGAAATAAATTTACTATAGTGACCCAACCCTAAATTTCCTATAGCTAGTATCTATTATCAATTACATGGGAATTATTTTACGGAATGGATTCTTAATGGACCTAGTGTTTATTAGTCATTCTAGACCAGATAAATAAATGATTCATTTATTATAAATTACTACACTAATTAAAATAATTTCTTTTCTAAATAATATCAATAATAACCATATTCCATATAGTGTATATCTTAATATATTTCATAGTATACTCTATGGATCACTAGGGATGGAAAGAAAACAAGGGTGAACTCAAATTCTCAATAAATGCAAAATATTTCCTAATAAATAATGAATCAATTATAACAGTAACTATGTAATAGTAAATAACTGAGCAAAAATTCCATGTAATCAATAAAATGAAGATATGTTTGTAAAAAATATTTAAAGGTACTAACTTGAATCAAATTCCATTAAGATAACTAGATATGTAAAAATAAATTTTCAATGGTATGAAACAACAACAGAAGCCATCTAAAAAACTAAAATTTATATTTTTCCATAGATATGTCAATGAAAAATCACATAGATGATTAATAATTGAAACTAATTGGGGGTAGTGCATTTGTAGTGGGTGTGATGTTTGTGGAACATGATAAAGTATACAATAAAAAACATTAACAATATTATTTAAAATTATGGATAAATTATTTTTGCAACTATTTGGTATCGTGATACGTTGTTATTTCATTATGGAAGTACATAATGTCAAGGCTCCACCAATAAATATCATTCAAATCATTAATCATATTGAGTAACCAAAATAAATATTATGCCTTATCAAATATCTGTATTGAATAAAGAATAAACAATTATCATTATTTCTTCAATTTATAAAATAAATTTTGAAGTATACATGTTATGTTGAATGTTATAAAATTTAGGAAATATTAATATCCTTGAAAAATGATATGGATAATTTAGTAGAAATTTAATGTTTACATATTATAGAAGATTGAATATTTCGAGGGGAATAAAAAATAAACCTTGTTTATGAATGAGAATAATATCCCTGGCCAAATCAATCAAAAAAACCAGAGGAATAATATGGAAGGTATTAATACAACATATCCCCAGTAGAGTAAAATTAATGATCATTATTATTGATTAATGGATTACTAAAAAATGACCCATTGAAAAAATTCTTGAGGAAAATATAATTTTATATGGAATTTTAATTTGAAAAGTTGTTACATTGAAATTAAATTTATTAACCATTCTCTTTAAAAAATTGAACTCTTTAAACATGAAATTTAATATTAAATGTAATTATAGTTAGTTAATCCATACATGTCATACGTGGTAAAAGAACATTCCATTTGTATAGTTATATGGTTTTAAAAATTTCTTGTTGGGAAAGAGAAATTGATATTTCATTGAAGAATTGGTAAACGAGAAAAAATTATTAAAATGTCTTTGAAAAATCATTCTAATATAAAATTTCAATCCCATTTTAATAAAACATTATTTTTAGAAGAAAATAGGTTCTCTGACTAAAAATAGAAATAATGTCATGTTTGCTGAAAAAGAATTTCAATATATTTTGCGTACCAATTAGTGAGAAATGGTACTAATGCATGAAAATCTTCATGAATAACTAGAGAAGATTAAAATGAAATATTTTACTGAAAAATTTTCATATAATTTCATCAAATGTAAAAATCAATGAATGCTTAATAACGTTATTATTGAGGAAAATAATGGATTAAAATTACAATGTTTCTTTGCCAATTTGACACTATATTAATTATAAACCTCATGACTGAATCATATTAAAGAAAATTTTAAATTCCATGATGATAAACTAATTTATCATATAATATATTAAAAGGGGTAGTAGTTACACCACAAAAAAAGTAAGTTATAAAAATTGAATTTATCTCATAGAACTAAAAAAGTAAGATGATAATCCCTTACACTGTGTTTCCATTTATATGAAAATCCTTTAATGTAATTTATAATAACGATATGTTAATTATTTAGCTAACTGAATAACATTTTCATTTTTATGATAAATCTTATTTAACTTATGACAATTTCATACAGAACCACATAAAAGTTATTTTAACATCCAGTGTATTGGCCAAATTCAATTTATGTGTTGAAAACAGCTTTAGTACATCAAATATAGACAAATGGGTCATTATGTGACATATAAAAAACAATAATCAAGAAACAAAATTATATTTATATATTAAATATACTTTTATATCCAATCATCAAATATTGATATGACAAATGAAACAATTCACTAATGGAGATGGTAGGTCATACGTACAAATGAGTGGCATTATAATTTTTCAATGATCATTATTGAAAGACGCAAATAAATAATATATTATTTCAAAATGATAATTATATCGTAAATATAAAAATATTTATCAATATATATTGATATATATAATACAATGTGAGGTAAAAAATTGCATGGTGTCCTGGAGGTGGTAATCCGTATGTCCACGAATGACGTTATAACTTTATATGTTAAAGGGTAATAAGAATATATATATATACATATATATTATTCACAGTAATTTAATTATTTCATCAATATATTAAACAATTTATTTATGTCACATATATTAATTGAAACAACCCTTTATAAAATCCATTAATCATGTGAAAAAATCACATAGCATTGAGGGGGGTAGTAGTTCACACTTCCACAAATGATGTTACAATTTTTACCCAAAACAGAATGTATAAATATATTTGTTGTAAATAAATTATATACTCATAAATATGTAATAAATTTAATATATAAAGTATATTTAAATATTTTCTCTCATAATCTTCACCATGAGAGGAGGTGAACTAATAAATGAACAAACCCTGTTTCATGATGTGGAAGTTCATCGTACACGTAAACAATATGTTTGTTAACCAAAAAATAGAATTTTGTGTAATTATTGGTAAAACCAATATAATAAAAAAATTATAGTATATTAGTGATATTTTTTTTATTCAGTAATGAAATAATAATATTTTATGCATTGGATAACGGAAATAAAACTAGGGATCTTAAGGAAAGATGTAACCTCTAAATCGGGTAACACTTTTTTGTTTTGGACCGTAGGGATTCCTTAGATTTTGTTGTAACCAGTAGTAGGTTTTTAGAATTATGGTAGTTATTTTCTGTATAAATTTGTTATAAAAATTTTTGGGAATTTTTTTGAGGGGCGGGAGGAAGTGGATGATGTGCTGTCCTTTTATAAGGGGGGAAAGGATTCACATGGTATTTTTTAAAACATGATTGGTGTACCAGAATTTTTTAATAAAAAATGTCATAAAACTTATAAAAGTCAATAATGGAAGGATAATGGCCTTGATATATACATAAAGGATACTTGTAAAAGTTTATTTGTCATTTGGGCTGTTAATTTAATGGTTTTTTTCCATTGTTAAGCTTAATTTTTCCTCAATTGTTATAATTAATTTTAATTAATTTTTCCAATATATTGAAAAAATAATTATTTCCCTTTATTAGTTATTATAATTTTTTATTATTATATATCATGAATCCATTTTTCAAAAATAAATCAATTATTTGGCTAAAATTATTTTAAATTTTATCCCCTAGATGGGATGACAATGCATGTTTAAAGGTAAAACATCCACAAGTTCGCTATGTTTTAATGTCAATTTCTAAATTAAATTTATTAAAATTAAAGAGATTATATTAATTGATAAATAAATTGTCAAATAAATCAATAAAACCAATTTAAATTAAAATTATCCTAATTGATAAATGAGGGGAAAATAATATATTGAATTAAATTTTAATATTTATTACTATTCATTATAAAATGAAACTTCGTAGAAAAATACCAAAAAATATCCTTATCATAATTTTTTATGTATACCAATAAATTGTTAAATCTATTTTGACATATATAGTTCATAAAAGTTCCGAAAATTTTATTTTATATATTTTCTCCATTAAATGTCGGAAAAAATGTCTTCAAAAAATTAAGTATTTTATATGTAGTAATGGGTTAGTTCTTATCTTATGCTTATAAAGTATATTGAAGAAATGTAAAAAATATTTCATTGAATATATATTATATATGTTAAAATTAATATCACTCACTAATTATACTACATGTAATTTATTTGAGTAGTGTATCTTTACTGTAATAAAAATAGTTTTCTATAAAAATATTTTATTTATATTCAATTGGTGGTTACATTAATTTATAATTAATTTTTAATAAATGAATTTATATTTATTTAAAATAAAATTTTCAAAAAAAAAATTATTATTATTTATAACTCTTAATTTAATATACGTTTTCAATCTAATTATATTTTAACTGTCGTTTCATAAAACATGGTCTAGCAAACACAATCTAACGAATAAGGATTCTCTTGAATCTAACGCATGCTAACTTAGTGTCATTTGAATTAATATGGATATAATATATTTAATATAATTTAACTAGTAATTATATTATAACTTATATAGATATTATATTCTTATATGTTCTTGGTTTAATGTGTCATACATGCTATCAAATACAATTTTCATAATTAGGATTTTCGGGGTGTTACATTGTCCTCGCATTAATTAAATTGCTTCCTCATATTTTAAACTCGATCTTAGTAAAATATATTTCAATAGTTAATATTATAAAAACTTACATCATGGTAAGTTTTCTTAATAAATCCTCTATAAAATAGAGAAATATTAATTATAAATGTAACATGGAGGAACATATTAATAGGTCTATAAGTAGGGGACAATAGTGGGATGTAGTGATACATATATTGAGAGAAATAATAAATATTTATAGTAAGAAAATTAGGTAATCCTTAAAAAATATTAGAATGATAAATTAAATGTTTATGGCCTCAAATATATAATTTTTTTATGATTTAAAAGACCGTCGGTTCAATATAAATTATAGTATTAGGATAGCATGGTTTTTCTAAGTCATTTTACTAATGTCGGCTGATTATTTTACTACCTAAGAGTATAAATAAATATAAATAGATAATATATTTATATAATTAAAATTTCATAAATTTTTTCCTTTCTCAATTACTAATTTATCCATTACATTATGAAATTCAAATCCTTATATTAACTTTTATGCCCGAGGCACTAAAATAAACTTTTAACAGATTATAAAGGACAAAAAACAGTGACATGTCAAACTATTTGTTTCTAACATTTTTCAATAACTAAAATGGTTAAGACATTAATATATAAAAATTAAAATAAACACTAATAGATTATCAAATATATTTTTTCCTTAAATTTTTTATCTAATAACAAAATTATAAAAAACAAGATATTACACAGGCCAATGGCTGCGGTGAAACCATTATTATCGTTCAACCATTAGTTCAAGACCCATGACATTGCTGAATATTATTTGTTTTCACCCTAGATGTTGGTTTTATTATTCTAAACATAAATAATATAATTTCCAAAATAAATATGATGGAAATAATTGAAATATGTTTAATCACATAACACCATTTTTACTAAATTTTTTAATGCAGCCTTAATACATAAATACATTAACCATTTTATTTTGAAACAAGTCCTTCAATGGACTATGGATTATTTATAATATCATTAACATGATTTATAATCATTAAAACATATCTTTAATCTAAAAAAAATTAGTTTTAACCTATTTTATATATTTTTAGAATTTTTTCAAAATGGTATGTATAGAAAATGTAAATATTCCAAATCATGTCCCCTAGGAGTGTCAAACAAGTTGTGGAATATGGAACATTATCATACACCATGTTACCCCGAGTCAGGCCTCACATGGATTTTAAAAGTTGTGACTCCATGGTATTTCTATTGAATAATGATATCCACATTTAGTATCAATACACAAGAATATATTTCTAGGAAGACCCACATTGTCACTACTTTTTCCAAATTATAGGGTTGTGTTCAGTACTAATCCTCAAATTTAACCTTTAGATTATGTTCTATATTATATTATTTCACTAATGTAGTTCCAAATGTTTCTACTATACATCCTCTATTCCAAACAACAGTTACCTGGCCTCAGAAGGCGAGAGTTGGGGTTTCCTATCAATTACATTGGAATGTATTCAAGGAATCAAATCATGACGAACCGTGAGTTTAGTAGTATTGGTAAACTAGATACAAAAATGTTACATGTATTAAAAATGATTACACGAATTATAAAATAACTTCTTTTCATATTTCTCAATAAAAATTGGGTAACATTATTTCATCTACTAACTCTATGCATATATTTCATATTATGTTTCTTATATTCCTCATGAAGGGACCATAAAAATGGTGAGCTAAAATGCAAAGTAAGGGAAAATATATATTTGAAGAAATAATGAATCAAATATAATAGTCAATATGGAAAGTTAAATAACTAAAAACACATTCCATTTAATCAATAATATGAATGGATGTTCATAAATAATATGGAAAGTAAATTATATGGTTAAAATTTCCTTCCAATAACTAGATAAGATGAAAAATTAAGGAATGGAATGTAACTAAATAAATTCCATATAAAAAACTGAAAATTTATTTTTTCCATACATATATCGATGAAAAATATTATTGATGGATAATAACTGAAACTAAGTGAGAGAAATTATTTCTAAATATACATCATGACTATGGAATAATATATAATCTTGTTATTAATATATCAGTTATATCATTAATCTCATCATGGTTTTCCTTTTCTCATTGTTCATATAGGATTAGGGAGAAATTAGGATGATAACTATAATGGTGTGTTTAGTGATTTGTTGTACTATTGTCATTAACCATATTTTTCTGCAGTATGTAAGATTATTTCACTCCATTTATCTATGTTACATGTTGTGTAGTTGTTTCAGGAAACTATACCTCAAATACTATACACTGGGGAGGGCCACATTATGGTAAGAGACGATTCACATCATGAACATTTTATGTAATGGATTATTAATCTATATGGATAAATTTATAATTTTTCTTAAACTATGTTGATATCAAGAGAGGTAAATAAGTGAAACAACATTTAATTCCATGATTAGGGATGATTTAGGGAATCATTCGTGTTTTGGGTGACCATGCGACTACCAATTTTTTTTTCTAGCGACCCAAGCTACCTATCTATTGATTTTGGGACACATCCTTCTTTCTGTATCATTTCGTTCGGTGTTGGATCTTTATTAATGTTTTGGTGTGTCTCTTAAGTTATGTGATCTTCCCTCTTATACATTTTCATTACTCATGGTATGAAATTGGGTTGTGTTTTCAAATCTATTGTTCTATGTTGTGGGTTTCCCTCATCCACAATCATGATCTATTTTGTGAACTCATTTTCGTAGTTTATTCCATTGTTGTTCATTGTTCAGATGGAATTCATTCATGATTTATAAGAGATTCCCTCTTTATTGAAACCCCTTTTTTTCTAAATTGGTTGAATATTGTGAAGGGGATTTGATTTTAGGGCCTTTGTAAGCATTAATGGGTTTTCATTAATGGTGGGTCAAGTTGTGGGTATGTGAACCCCGAGTTATGAGGTAGGTGGTTCCATATCTTGCCTGTGATGATGGACCTTTTTTCTTCTATATTATAAAATAATTTCTACAAGAAATTAGGTATGATTTATTTGTTTACGTAGAATATAGTTTTTTAAGAAAAATTATTTCCCTAATTTTTTATAAATGGAAGGAAAATTCATATTTTCGAATAATTTAAAATAGTTTTTGGAAATGATTTTGAAATTATTTTCAAACGATTGAAATGATTATGAAAATTATCAAATTTTTTACCTTGGGAACTAGGTTGAATAATTATCTTGAGCCATCATCCATTATAGGTTTTCACATTCTGGTGACATCCACATTTCATAGAGTGTAGATTACTGGCTCTAGGTACAGATCTGATATTTGGGAATTACATTATGGGGTGTCTGAATGGTCCATGAGTGTATATCATTAGCTTTAGGTATTGTAGTGCAATATTTCATAGATTTTGTGTACTAGAATTTAGTTGTCTGACATGTTGTATTCCTTGGTATTGTTATTCATGTGCTGTTATAGTTGTTTTTGTTTTGTATGGATTTTTAATGTTTGATCCATGAAAACCATACCAATTATTGTGAAATATGATATAGAAAAATGATGTTTGGAATGTATATATTTTCTTTTTCAATAACTGTGATGAAAAAGAAAACAATTACCATGTTTTCCCTAAAACATCATTATTTCTTATAATTCTATGTTTTCATTAAAATTAATAAACAATAAGTGTTAACTAGGGATATACTATTGAATACTTATATGGGATCTTATAGAGCTTATTATCTTACACCATGCACTCCTCTTCGATGGTGTGTAAATCTTTATATGTCTTCTAATAAAGTGAGACGCACGATTCCAATGTGAGACAGTGAAATATCATGTTAGCTATGTTTTTTAGCTGGTAATGAGATGTGGGAGTTTATACATACCATCACATGGAGTAACTATTCTGTTTTGTCCCTTTGAAGTTGGGCTAGTCTATTAGAGTTTTAGCTACTTTTATAACCTTTTTAATACATTCTTTCTTAGAGTAATTGCATATATCTATTGGATTTAAATTTTTTCTTATTGCATCATATATATAAATGAAATGTGTTCTATTCAGGTTGGGAGAAATCATTCCCTCTGGTTTTTCATTTGATGCACAAGTACCTGTCACCAACCCATGTGGATCAAGAATGCCCATAGGGTATGTGATAGATTATGTCGGGTTCTAGGTTTGATGGAAACCCTGGTAAGTTCATTAAAATTTTATGTCCTTGGAGTTATACTCTAAATATTTCATATATTGAGACATTTTTTATATTGGATATAGGATTTTTGGGGATTGATAGGTATGTTGTGATAATTGTGTGTCCAACTATTGTCATGAAATTATTCATGTTACCATCGTATTTTCGGATATGTGTCACTAGTGTCAGGTTATGTATTAAATATTAGATTATACTTATTGTTTATCAGTTATAAACATGGAATTACACTATATTCTAATCATTAAATTTATTTCATTGATTAGAAGTATAACTCTAAGAGGTCTTCCATGAGTTTCTCAGGTCGTTGTAGTTGATACTCCAAATTGAAATTTTTTAGAGGATCATAATCTCATCGAGGATATAATACAAGTATTTTGTGCTTTTTATCATGATGCACCGGAATTATAGAATGCACTTATTGAGGTACATCACAGAACTAGAGGATGGAGAGACTGATTGAGGGAATTATTTCGTGAAAATCCATTAACCTTTAATGTAATGAATGAACCTCAACCGGTGGAGGACTAGATGGATTGGATAAATCAAATCATCAAATTCTTTGAGAAACCTAATAATATCATGGTAATATTTATTGACTTTATACTATAGGGTTCTTGAAAGAGATTTTTCCATTCTATGGTCTTCAAAGACAGACACAATTTCCTATATTGGAAGGGTCGAAAAACCATGTACATCCCATAAGTTTTTCTTGAGTTGGTGATACTGGTAATATATCTATATTTCTTATCTTTATAGTAGGGATAATGTTCATTGTCGGTGTACCCCAATAGGATTTCAAACCTTTTTGATATTTCTCTAGTAGTTTTGGTGAATGATTGGCTTAATCCACACAAATAGTTGCAGGGCTCATACACGGATATCAGATCCTAGTTATATATATAGAAGTGTTCTAACTTTAAAGATAAAGTAGATAGGGAAATGATGGATGATATGGATATGGCAAGAAACATTGGTTTTCCTATTTCTTCTCCTACATCTAGTGGAATATTTAGTGGAATTCATGGTAGGAAGAGGAGGTCAAAGGATCACCACATAATTTGTGGTGGTGGTACATGGAATCAATCCTCATCTACACCGTCTTCTATAGCTTGAAGTGTGCCTCTAACTTTATCTGAGTGTGGCAGGGTCATACACACCATATTTTTTTTAGCATATGCCTTCGAAGATGTGAATTAGTAGTGGATATGTTGGTAATATACAACACTTCAACCACGATATGACTACGCCTCATTACGGTTAGTGTTTATTGGATTTAACGGCTTTATGGTGTAGGCAGAAGAATCAAATAAATCAGGTCTCTATCCATAGACCTTAAGAGTGATTTACTTATACATTGTAATGTCCCTGTTCTAGAAGCCACCCAGAGGTGCCCTATACCCAGTTGGTTACATGGACTCAAGCGCATTTTCCCAAATTTCAGAGGAAGCTGACTAGAAGTGAGGGCCATGGGTGTGATAGTGGGGAAACTAATCCCTCATTGGAAGAGTACAATGCAGATGTAATCAATCATGCAATAGCAGAAGCAGTAAATATCCAAAAACAATTCACAAGTAAATAGCAGAAGACTAAACAATAAAACACTATAGCACATATGTCTATATGAAATTATTCATGATACTTATCTAGGAAAATAGCCAAACAGGTCATAATCCTGGAAATACAACCAGTACTAAAACTAGTACAAAAGGAAAGATATAGAGCTCCTCAGCATCGCAAGCCTAAGCTTGGTCCCATTCTCTCATCCTCCAAATCAATAAAGTACCTGATGTCGAAGGGCACATGAATATATCTATACCTGCAACAACATAGTATTTTTGGGGCCAAAAACATGACCCAAACAGGGTGTGAGACTGAATCCCAATATCCAACCACCCGAAGATCTATGTTTCACAGTCATTGAGCATATGGAAGGCAACAGTACAGTAAGAAGTAAACAGTAATAGTAAACAGCATGTAGTAATTAGTAAGTAGTAACAGGATGATATAGAATAGTAATCAATCCATAGAATAACATGAAGTAGTGAAGCAGCAAAAACCCACAACAGGAACCCCTCGGGGAAGTACTCGAATCCAACCCCTCAGGTCCTATCGATGAAATACCAACAACCCTCTGGGCAGTGCACTCATCCTAACCCCTCTAGTTTGGTCATACGAAATTATAAGACACTCTGGGGAAGCTCACTCGATCAATTCACCTTATATTCTAGGGTAGTCAAGGACTCTCTGAGGAAGATCACATAGTTTAACCCTCTTATATCCCCAAGGTCTAGAAACTCTCTGAGGAAGCACAATCGGTCAATTCCTCCTCTAGACTCAGGTCAATCACAGACTCTCTAAGGAATCTCCCTTAGTCAATTCCTTCTCTATCTTGGAATGGTTTTAATGAAACTAAAACAAGTATATACTCTACGAGGAACCTCACTCGGTCTACCCTACTATAGTCTATAATATCCATGACTCTCTAGGAGGCTCGCTCGGTCTATCCATTGTAGTCTATAATAACCAATACTCTCTGAGGAAGCTCATTCGGTCTACCCTTCTGTAATCTATAATATCCAAGACACTCTGAGGAAGCTCACTCGGTCTACCCTCCTGTAGTCTATAATATCCAAGACTCTCTGGGAAGCTCACTCGGCCTATCCCTTATAGTCTATAGCACCATGCTCTCACAGTCGCATGCTAGTCAGTGCATAATAATGATATAAGTCCAAAGTACAACTTCAAAGATACATGGATAACCAATGTACACCTATGGATCTACATGTCTAAATAGTCTATAACAAAACAAACATGCCAAGAATATCATTCCATCCTACAGTCACAAGGAATGAAAACAAGAATAATGGTCAAAGGCCTAACAAAACCCAAAGGATCATAATAAGAACATGTCATGGGAAAAACATCCAGGAATAGAAATTATCGTAAAATATGATCAAATTACCTCTACGGAAGAATAAAAGAAAGGCAGGAAAACAACAGGGGAAGAACAGTAAACACAAAATACCCCGTTCATAGGTATCAGTGGAATTTTCACATAAAACTCAAAGACTTCAAAAGTTAAGGCACAAACAACCTACCTTGATTCTATAAGACAAATATACATTGATCACGAGGCTTGATTCTCCTTATAACATCGTAGATCTATGAAAATGCACAAAACGTTCAACCCATGATATCTTGATAGAGAGGGAAAATCAAGGGATGAAACTCAAGAAGAAGTAAGAGCTCATGGCTTCGGTTACAATGCAATCGACGGAGGTCAATTTGGAAAATAGAAAAAGTATTAGGGGCTCGGAGGACGTTCGCAGCCATATGGGTCACTCTCGGTCGAGGAACCTAGAGAAGAAGGTGTTTTCTTCGATTAGGCGCGACCTCAGTCCGTTTAATGAAAAAAAATTACACGGTGTGTATATATAGGGTACACAAAGTGTACTTGGCCTTTCTGTACTCCGCTTTAAGCGGACTTCACATCACCCCTACACACCATGTGTGTGGTCTAGACAAAGAAATCACACAGCCTCGCATGGAAACAAAGTACACGACGTGTACCTATAATGAACATGTCATGTACTCTGAAAATTTCCAGATTTCCCTCTTTTTATTAAAAACAACCAGAAAACGAAAAACAAACCTAAAATGAAGATCATGGTTCTTACAATCATCCCCCTTGAATAAATTCTTCCCCTAATTTCCCTCAAAAGGTATCGAAGAAGAAACCCAGAATAGCTCTGGCCACTGCAATCATACATCGGACTCCCTCTCCTAGGTCTCGTCCTATACACGCCTGTGCTGCCATAGCACCCGTACCAGAGGAACTGACCGGCCACAGAGAACCTTCATACTGTGATTGAAAATCCTGATAGTATGCTCCTCAAATGATGCATCTGCTTCAGGATCAACCTCATTAGGTTGAAAGACATGAGTCGAGTCTTAAATGTAGCGTCGGAGCTGAGAAATGTGGAAGACGTCGTGCACAGCCCGATACCTCTGAGGTAACTGCATTTGATAGGCAACCGGACCAACTCATTCCAATACCTCAAATGACCCGACGTACCGTGTTGAATGATTACCCTATCTATGAATCCTCTTGTCTCCCAACCTCAGTGAGACACGTAGGAAAACCTGATCCCCGACCTCAAAATCCAGAGGTCCTCTCCTCTAATCAGCATAAGACTTATGTCGAGACTGTGCTGTATCCATCCTCTTCAGAATCAACTCTATCTTCTTTGAGGTCTCCTGAACAAGACAAGGTCCCACCATAGCTGCCTCTTCTGCCTCGAGCCTACATAAAGGTGATGGTCATGGCCTACCATATAAAGCCTCGTAAGGTGTTCTCTGAATAGTGGCCTAAAAACTGTTTTTATAGGCATACTACACTAGAGGAATATCCTTTACCAAAGAACCGCCAATGTCTAGAATGTAAGCATGGAGAATATCCTCAAGCACCTGGATCATACGCTTAAACTGGCCTTCTGTCTGGAGAAGGTATGTTGTACTCAAAAGTACCTGGGTACCCAAGGCCTTCTAAAACCCTTTCCAGAACTGAGCATTAAAACACACATCCCTGTCTGAAAAAATAAACTGTGCAACTCCATGCAGACGTACAATCTCTAGGATGTAAAACCATCCAAGATCATCAACAATGAAGGTATATTTGATTGTCATGAAATGAGAAACATTTGAGATTCTGTCGACGACAACCAAAGAAGAATCATTCCCTCGAGGTGACCCCGACAACCCAGTCACGAAGTACATCGTGACATCATTCCATTTCCACTCGGGAATGGGTAACTTCTGCAAAAGAATCACTGGTCACTGAGGCTCCAGTTTCACCTGTTGACAAGTAGAACATCTCATGATGAAACCAGCAATGTCTCTCTTCATACCTGGCCACCTGTACTGGCGGTGTAGATCACAATACATCTTGATCACACCAGGATGAACTTCCCAAACATTGGAATGAAAATATTGCATCATCTCCTCTTCTATGTCTACTGGCACCCATACGCATGCATGGAAACGCAAGATCACATCCTCACCAATAGTTTATCCAGAAGGAGGTTCCTCTCGTGACACACTCTCCTGCAAGACTAGGCCTTCTAAGTCTGATAGCTTCCTCATTCGTAATGATCAAGAAGTGTAGAGGTAACAACTACAAAAGATAGGAAAGTCTATCCCTATCTATTGTGCACCTCCAAATCCATCTCAGATAATTGATCCATAAACTTCCACTCCATGTTGGCCTCTTGAACTGCTTGTATCTAAGTTCTCCTACTTAGTTAATCAGATAATGCATTTCCCTTCTCAGGCGTATAGGCAAGCTCAATGTCGAAGGACAGAAGATACTCGAACCACCAACGTTGTCTCCAATTCAGGTCTCGTTGATTGATGTTGTATTTGAGACTCTTTTTTTCATTAAAAACCACAAAATGATCTCCCAGAAGATAGTGTATCAAACATCTTAAGGCATGAACAACAGCTTCCAACTCTAGTTTATGCGTCAGGTAGTTCCTCTCATGTGGCCTCAATTTCAGAAACATGTACGCAACAACCCAATATCCTTACATAAGCATATCTCCCAATCCGATACATGATGCATCACAATAAATAGTATAGCTCTTTCCTGGCTCTGGAAAGACTAGTATCGGTGCTGATTACATCCTCCCTTTCAGCTCCTAAAGGGCTGACTCATAAGAATCTCACCATAAAAACATTTCCCCTTTCTTGGTCAGACCTGTGCATGGTGCTACAAGGCATGAAAAGTACTAAATAAAACGAATGTAGTATCCAGCTAGCCATAGAAAACTCTGTAACTCAATGAATTTCTTCGGATGCTCCATGGAAACTACACCACTCACTTTTCTAGGTCCACTGATACTCCTGACTCTGAGATGAAGTGACCCAAGATGTGAATCTGGTCCATCCAAAAGTGTCATTTTGAGAGTTTTTCATAAAACTGATGCTCTCTCAGTGTACTCAGAACGATCTCAACATTGGGTAGCATGGTCGTGTAGAGTGTGAGAGTACACCAAGATATCGTCCATGAAGAGCACCATGAAAGCATCATGGAATGTATGGAACACTCTGTTCATTAGTTCCATGAAAAATGATGGTGTGTTCATGATACCGAATGGCATAACCGTATACTGGTACAGACCATACCTTCCCCTGAAGGCTATCAGAGGTATATCTGATGGTCTAACGTGAAACTGATGATAACCGGACATCAAATCCATTTTCAATAACATCCAATCTCCTCAAAGCTGATAAAAGAGGTCATCGATCCCCGACAAGTGATATCGGTTCTTCACTGTCAACTTGTTCCGCTTCTGATAATCCACACCAAGTCGAAGGGATCCATTTTCCTTCTTTGAAAACAAGATAGGTGAACCCCAAGGAGAAGTACCGGGTCATATGAAACCCTTTTGCTGCAACTCCTCCAACTGCTTCTTGAGCTCTTGAAACTCACGTGTAGCAATCCAATAAGGAGGAATGGACAGTGGTGCCGCTCCTGGAATGAGCTCAATAGAAAAGTCTACATCATGCTCTAGAGGATAACCTGAAATGTCCTCTGGAACGACATCCCTGAAATGATACACCGCTAGAGGAAAGTCTAACTGAAAAGTCCCCTTGTCATCTAGATAATGTCTATAAATATAGGCTGTAACTCCTCCTATCCCATGATGCTCTGGTCCATCTCTACCCGCCTGGAAATCTCACTCCCCTCTATGAAGAAAAGACCCACCTTCTAGAGATATGAAACTCACCCAACGACAATAGGAATTAATGACTTCCTAGAAGGGAACTAACCAGTCCATACCGAGAATGACATCATAGTCTGTCATCTCGAGGACATATAGGTCCCATAATAAGTGAAACTCTTCAACCTCAAGAGGGAACTATTCGCACTGACGTACATTAGACGTCCTCATTCCCAATGGTATTTCCCCTTCTCTGAAAACCACACCACAAAAGGCATTTAGATCCGCCAAAACCATCTCAAATATCCTTCCAACTACCCTCTATTAATACTATAGGAATTACATTGATTATAATAAAACCTAACGAGCCCTTTTTATTAAATCAAAAGGAAGAACCCGAAAAAGAGGTAATAATTTCAACACCTCTTTCAAAGATTTTTTCTTCTTCCACTTCCTCTTTCATTGTTGTTTCCTTTACAAAATAATAAATCCAGTACCTTATAAATAAAATTTATTTCATTATTAATATGGTATTTCCATATTAATTATTCTATCTAACCTATGATTGAAAAAGTCACCATACGTGCATATGTACAACTTACGGTGTCCAAGTCATTGTGTGGTTTGTTATTCAACACATCATTATTTGGATGGGTATAATAATGATTATAATTGATTTAAACAATAATTATAACATGTTAATGATTATGTATATATGATATAACATCCAATTACATATGATTTCATCACTAAAATAATGATATTGTCGCTTGTGTATATGTACAGATTACCGTCTCTATGAACTTGATGAGATTTGTTACCCATCATAACCATTCAAGAATAATTTTTTTTGAGTAATTTTTTATTTAAGAAATAAATATAATTCCAGATAAGAATCATATACTCCCTATCAATATGAAACATTTCTTACATAACAATGAATATAATGGAAAATTAATTAGATAACACCCGAAATAATGATACTACTAAAATTTAATTAACAAAGAAATATTATGAGATCATATATAACATCATATTTATGTATATGGATATTTTATAATTTAATATAAATTATTTAACTATAATACCAAATTTTAACAGATCCTCGACCAAGGAAAAGTACAAGGTAAGTGTCATTTCAATAATCTCTTCATTATCCGAGGTTGTTTATACCTGAGTATCTAGTGGGGTCTCTTTATCATCTACATCAGTGATTTGTAAAAATGTATTTCAAAACATTATTACTATTTTCTAGACTATGGGTTAAACTCATTTATACCATTGTTTTACTTTTTATAAGATATATATAAATGAATCTTTTCACTGTTTTCCAATCAAGGTCTTTTATGACCTTTTCATTAAAATTAAATAAAAAATGTATTTTTACATATATGGAGAGTGCGGATATTTTCCACCATTATAACATCTTTAAAACATCCTGTACAAGATTATAAAAATATTTTCAAAATAACTATTTTATTTTATAATTATGTGACATTTAAATGATTTAAAAATATAAAAATATATTTCTCTCAAATGGTTTTCATTTTATCAATGTCAACATCTTTGATGGATTTTGCACTTGTTGGAACTGAATTTATTATAATACAATCTTCAATATTGTATTTAAGGATTTGTGATATTTTTTACTGTCTATGTGTTATTTTTATACCACAGATGGTTTATGGTTAATGTATTAAAATTTAGTATGCTACTTTTAATAAAAATGATTATGTTATGTTTAATCCTTTTCATATGAAGGATACATTGGACTAATAAGTGATTAGTGGAGACCTATATAGATCCTCGATGCATATTTATGTCTCATGATACAAAAAAGTGTCTTAGCAGAAGCCCTTGAAAAATTTTATTTGTAGTCTTTGCACGGGGCCTTAACTATGTGCTTATGATGTCTGGTATTATGCATTATATCATTATGGAATTGGCTTTTGATATTACATGTGATAATTCGACTAGTAAAATATTCATGTGAATACGTAAATGGAATTATTTGATTTATCATTATCATATTATACTAAAGTTTATGTTTAAAAGGATTGTATTTTAGTCTTATACATTGCCTTAAATTTTTTTCCTTAATTATGAATGTTTTCACTATATTGTTATCCTTATTGGGAACCTAAGCTCACCCCTTTATATGTTTTATTTTTTCTAGGATTCGAAAAAGTATATTATGACTAACCTGAAGGGGTAATATAAGGGGTATGAATGTGTTCAAAGGAGATAATGTTGTTTTTGTTTTTTATAATATAATTAAAAACTTATGTATGTATCTAGTATATCTTAGGATACTAAATTGATCAGTCTTTTGGGATTTCATCCCTTTTGATCATGCTAATGTTTTGTAATAATGAACATACATTATGTAACTAGAGTCAGGGAGTTAAAGTTGGTATCAAAGAAAGTTTATTACGAACTTTGGAAGAAAGATTTTAAAAAAACATAGATCAGAGAACATTACACTTAGATAGACATTGAGGATTAGTACGAAAGAACTTCCTAGAATTTTGTAAATGATGGGGTTTGGCATGTTTTCCATGAAACAAATACCTATCTAGATTCGGGTAGGTACTGGTGGCTCTGTCACAGATGTACTTAGAAGTGAAAACTCTAACAAGGAGTTTCGGGCTTGAACCGGGGTATCCTATTACACGACAATGGTAGGTGATGCACTCTTGGTTACGAATCTCTCGGGGGAAATGTTTCGGATAATTCAATTTTTCTTTTCAAACCATTCTGATGGATTTATGAGTATATACCTCCTCAAAGAAAACATTTTTATGAATATGTATTATATCCATAAACTGTTCAATTAATGTTAAGTGTTTTACAAGTTTAGAATTATGTATAGTGATTCGTATAATAATCTAGTGTATACCATTGTTTAGAAGAGGTGAATAGTGGAATGAATTGAAATTGTATCAATGCACATAATAAATGTAGGGATTTCCCTCCTACTAAGATAATTATAGTGGAGTTGGTGATGCATGTGGAACTGACCATCTTTTCAACATACTAGAACAACTCACTTGGGTTATGAATAATAACCATACCCATATGGAGCACCCTGATCCAAAATGAGGAGGGTCAATGTTAGACAGTTTCATGATGAATCATTCACAAACATTAAATGGGAATAAAAATAAATTTTCATCTAAGGAAAGGATAAGTTTCTCAGAAAATATTTTTCCTGATCTGGGGAGTAGCGAAATGGAATAAGTTGTCATGGTAGTTTATCACCTCACAGGAGATGCAGATCAATGATGGTCATTAATTCAAAACATAATATAGGATGGAAGAGATTCAAATATGTAATTGAGAGAGTTTAATGATATTTTGTTATATAAAAATTTCCTCATGACCATCGAGCGGATATGGAAAGACAATATCTGAGTCTGAGGGAAAATGAGGTTGAGAATGTTCCCAAGTATGAGGATAACATTATAAGGTTTTCAAGGCAGGTATTAGATTATAAAAATAACCCACGTATGAAGATTGATCGATTCTTTGATTGGTTAAAACCATTACTCTGTCGTGTATTAGTCTCACAATCCTTCTCATAGTGCAAGGATATTGCCTCATGCTCTATCAAGATAGAATAGGAATTCTCTATGTCTTACAACATTAATTCCAAAAAAGAATGAAGAGATCTACAGAACACTCTAGAAATAAAAATAAGGGAAATAAGGGAAAAGTTGAGTTTCCATCCTATCTTAAATTTGGGAAGAAATACACAGGTACTTTTCTAAAGGAAATGGGAGTTTGTTACAAGTGGGGTGAAAAAGGCCACCATGGTCGTGATAGAAAGGGAATGAAAGATGCTTTCCTTGTTGAATGCAATAATTGTAGGGAAATGGGGAATTATGAAAATTAATTCCATAAGATCTGAGTAAATCATACCTTAGAAAAGATCAAGGGATTAAGGCCAAGCTTATGTGATCATTATTACTGATGTTTAAGCTCTAAAAGATGTGGTTTCTAGTAATTTAATGGTTTCCTCAACTTTAGCCAATGCTTTATTTGATTCTTGATCATTGCATTATTTCTTATCTTCCCAGTTTTCAATGAAAATTCTATATGTTAAATTTGATTTAAAAATGGAGTTGTCAGTAAAAACACCTAAGGGATGTATCAATGCAATAATGGTATGTGAATAAGTTCCCATTAGGGCATATAAATTTACTTTATTTGATTATTTCATCATCATAACAATGATTGAATTTGATATAATCCTCGGTATGGATTGGCTTTCAGACCATGATGTGAAAAAAAAATTCATAAAGAAGGAGGATACAATTCTTGATGATTATAAGGAGTTCCTTATCTTTAGAGGAGAATCGTCACCACCTGATTATTATCTAGAAACACCCCCAGTATCTCTACTAAATTAAAGTGTTGGGGAGGAAGATAATGAAATAAATATGGGTGAGGAAAGGAATGTTCAAATAGCGGACTTACCTATTGTGAAAGAAGATTTTGATATGTTTCCAGAGGATTTACTTGGGCATCATCTAGAACAAGAAATTGAATTTTCCATTCATTTGATTCCTAGTTCAAGGCCCATATCAAATAGCCCTTATATAAAATCCATTAAATAATTAGTGGAACAAAAAAACTAGAAGAATTGAGTAATAAAGTATTTATTCTCCCTTTTGTTTCTCTCTGGGGATCCAAAATTCTATTTGTTAAGAAGAAATATGGATCTATGAGGTGGTTCATTGACTACAAGGAGATCAATTCAATAACAATAAAGAAAAACTATCTCTTACCTCTCATTGATGATTTATTCGATCAAATTTACAAGGATAATTATTTTTTAAAGATTGACAGTCGATCTTACTATCATCAGCTGTGTATGAAGAAGGAAGACATTCTGAAGCCAACATTTCGAACTAGGTATGGGAATTAGGATTTTATAGTAATGGCTTTTGGGCTGACTAATGTACCTTCTATATTCTTGGATCTAATGAATATAGTTTTAATGAATATCTTGATCACTTTGTAGTATTATTTATTAATAATATCATGGTATACTAAAAAAGAAAAGAATGTCATGAAAATAACTTACACATTATTATGAAAACCCCTTAGAATAAATTAATTATATTAGAAGTTTAGTAAGTGTGAATTTTGGGTTAAATAAATTTCTTTTCATAGCCATATTTTTTCTATGGATGAAATCTAAATCTATCCATCAAATACCAAGGCAATCGAAAAATGGTCAACACCAATGAGTATAATTGACGTATGCATTTTTATTGGTTTAGCAGGTTTTTGTTGGCCTTTCCTCTAGAATTTTGGTCTATTGGAAAACCCATTAACCAATATCATATTTAAAGGGGTTAAATTTATCTGGACAAAAGTGCATGAAGAATTTTTGGAAGAACTGAATAATAAATTCTTCAATTCTTCAATCTTGACACTACCATCGAGGAATGATGGATTTGTTATTTATAGTGATGCGTCAAAGAAATGACATGGTTGATTCCTTAAGAATAATGATATATATATTACCTATGCAACATGACAAATAAAAATTCATTAACAAAACTATCCTACTCATGTTCCTGAGTTAGCAGATATAATCTTTTCTTTGAAGATATGGAGAAACTATGTCGATGGTGACAAAATGTGAGATATATACTGATAAAAAAAGAATGAAGTATATTTTCTCATATAAAGAACTCAACCTGAGGAAAATATGATGGATTTAACTACTCAAATATTATGATTTCACTATACATGACCACCCGTGGATAGAAAATAAGGTGGCTGATGCTTTGAGAAAAAATGATCACAGAGTTATGAACAAGATGAGAGTTGAAGGTAATACTATGTTCATGGATCTAGTAAATATGGATATAGTAATAATCATGGAAGGTGAAACATCAATACTTTTTCATATGGTTTCCAATATAAATTTACTAAAAAGGATAAAAAGTTCTTAGACTGATGATGAGGAGTTTAAAAAGGAAAATTAAAGCTGTCAATGATTGGATATTGATTGACTTCATATGTGAAAATTAACTTTTCAAATTTGGGAAATGACTTGGTGTTCCTGATATACCTGATCTCAAAAGATAATTATTGGATAGTGCTCGTAGTTCCGATTTCTCTATACACCATGGTTGCACTATGATGTATATAAATCTGAAGCAACATTTTTGGGGGGAAAACATGAAAAGGGATATTTCTGATTATGTGTCAAGATTTATGGTTTGTTAACTAGAAAAATCTAGAATAAAACATCGTAGAGGACTCATTTAACCACTTCCTATACTTAAGTGGAAATGGAATGATATTACTATGGACATTGTCAAGGGGACACTAAAGACTCCTAGAATGAATGGAGAAATATTGGTCATTGTTTATTGTCTTACCAAGTCAGTGAATTTTTCATGCTATAAGAGAAGATTTATCACAAGAATGATTAGCAAGACATCATATTAATGATGTTATAAGACATCATGAAGTACCTATATTAATTGTTTCTTATCGTGATCCCTATTTTACATTAATATTTTGGATAAGTATTCATAAGGCCCTAGATACTGAACTTCTTTTTTCTACACCCTATAACCCTCAAACTATTGGACAACCAGAATGGACTATTCAAACCATAGAAGTCATGTTTAGATATTTATAAATTGACTTTAATGGTATGTGGGATCAATATTGAACTCAGGTAGAATTTTCCTATAACAATAGATTTCAATCAATTATTCATGTGGCACCATATGAATCATTATACGGAAAGAGATGTCATAAACCAACTTGTTGGGATGTTGTTTGTAAATGAAAACTCATACGCCTAAAACGTTTTGAGGAAACAATGAAAATTTGAAGGTTATCCAAACCCACATCTATGCACCTCAAACTAGGAAAAAGAGCTATGCTGATAATTAAAGGAAGGATTTAGAATTTTATGTTAGAGATCATGTTTTCCTTATGGCATCTATATAGAAGGGTGTTATAAGATTCTGTATGAAAGGAAATTTATGTCCCATGTACATAAGACGTTTCGAAATTCTAGAATGAATTGGAGTTGTTACTTATCATATTGAAATTCCACCAAGTCTCTCCAAAGATCACGATTTGTTGCACATATCACTATTAAGGAAATTCATTCCTGACCCAACACATGTAATCACCTATGAAAAAATTGAACTCGAACCTGATCTATCTTACTGTGATGAGCCTGTTAAAATTCTTGATACCAGAGAACATGTGCTGATAAACCGGATGACTCGTCTTGTGAATGGTCTATGGAGAAACCATAAGGTGGAAGAGACAATGTGGGAACCTGAGCAACTTATGATGATGAACCACCCAAATCTCTTTATACAATAATATTCTATAAATTTCAATGACTAAATTATTTGAAGGAGGTAATAATGTAACACTCCATGCATCCACAATATGCTTATCTTCGAATAATAAAATAGCTTGTGTTGTATGCAACATCGAGTTCTAACACTCCCTGACCATGCAAACAATCCGTTATGAATAGTAATACCCATATTTTAAAAATTTAAAAATTTTATTTTCCAAATGTACATTATTATTGGATTTAGAATATATAAATTAGATTTGGGTGATTTTTTGTTATTTTACTGAATGAGTTAAATTTTTTATGAATAATGAAAAACACATCATTATTATTTAAAATAGACATTAAATTTAAATAATTATTTATTTTATTTAATTTTATTAGTGGTAAAAATAGATACATAATACTTATATAAGTTCAATGAAATTTATTGGAGTCATTTTATAATAATATTTTATATATAAAATTTTAGTGTACTTTTTCCCATCTTTTACCTACATTCTATGCACATTTTTGAATTCACATAAAACATAATTTTTCTACTTCTGTGAATTTATTTCAAAAATCTGAGAGACATGGTTCCCACAAGTAAGTAAAATGTGGTTCAATAAGATGAAAATATTATTTTGTGAATAGTACCTTTTGACTTTTTTTAACATGGTTAAAAATAAATAGAGTAATTAAAGTTAAAAAATGATATTTTAATTACCGTAAAACATGTGATAATTTTATTAGATAGGGGTATTATGACCAAAATTTTCCATATGAATAAAATTTGAATCTTTTGGTCCACTTGAATTTGATTATGACTTTTTTATTTTATTTAAAGAAGTGTTAAAAGTGGTAAAATCAATGTTTAATAACTAAATTTTTTAATATGGGGTTATACGTAAGATAAATTAGACTATAATAATTAATTATAAAGATTAAATTATTTCCTATATAATTGTATTATATTTATAAATTTTAGACATTAAATAATTAAATTTATTTGTGACACAATGATGATGCATTAATTACAATATTAATGAATGATTAAAATAATTGATATAATAAATATCCAAATAAATTTAAATTGAGAATCTTTATGAACTAGACTAATTTTATAGTTATATATGACATGTTATAGATGATTAAATAAATTTTCATTGAAGTGAAAACATTTTTCTGACTTCCACAAATACAAAATACCAAACAGTGTCAAAACTGACATAATCGACTTTTTGAAAACAAATACCATATTATTAATTGATATAATATTCCTAAAAATATAAGGACTGGGAAAAGGACATAAATAAGGCTATATATATCAATAATGATCCTCTTGGTGTTATCTTGGATTTGTATAGTATATTATATACCATTTATTATAATAATATAAGAATACATGGTAAAAGATAACCTATTTAACTTTGAGTTAAATCTAAAAGATAAGGTTAATATGGTGACCTAAACCAATCTAAACCCTATTTTTTGAGAGGGTATTAACCTAGAACAAAATTTTCCTCGATATAAATTCTTATGGTGTAGTTGTAAACCGAATATGATTGTATATTAAATTAATATATCAAGAATTTCCTAAATTGACCCTCACCTATCTTATAAAAGGGCACATCCCCATCTCTCAAAATCACACTACCAAATGATTTTGGCTCTTTCAAACCCTTCTCAAATATCCACTATACTACCCTCCCGTCATCCTAGAGGAATTAATTTGATCATAATCCAAACTAAGGAGCCCTTTTGATCAAATCAAACGGAAACACCTGAAGAAGAGGTAATAATTTTATGACCTCTTTCAATGTTCTTTTCTTGTTCTGCTTCTTTTTTCATTGTAGTTTCCATACCAAAATAATAACTAAATTAAATTTTACATAATTTTATGTTTTTATAAATATGGTATAACCATATTCATTATTAAATCCATCCTATGAATGAAAAAGTCACCATAGATGTGTACATACGGCTTACCGTCTCCACATCGTGATATAGTTTGTTATTAAACACATCATTATTTGGAAGGGTATAATAATGAGTATAATTGATATAAATAATATTTATATAGTTTTAATTATTCTGTATATATGATATACCATACAATTACATACAATTTCTCCATCAATATAATGATATTTTTGCTCGTGTGTACGTACCAATTACCACATCCACGAACGTGATGAGATTCATTCACCATCATAACCATTCAAGAATAATTATCATTTCATGATTAAAAATAAATTTTATGAACATAATATTATTCTGTGTATGAATTAAAGACATCCTATCCTTAACAAACATGTATTACATAATGAATCGTATAGAGGAAAACAAATTAGATAACACCCAAAACCATGATACTACTGAGAAATTATTAACCATTAATTCATAGAAGATCATATATAATATCATATTTATGTATATGGTTCTTGTATAATTTAATAACAATTATTTATCTATTATACAGGAGGTTAACATACCCTCAACCGAGGAAATGTACAATGTAAGGGTTATTTCTACAATCTCTTAATTATCTGAGTTTTTTATACATTAGTATCTACTAGGACCTCTTTATCATCCAAATCCATGTTTCATAAAAAAAATTTCAAAACATTTTTATAGTATAATATAATATTTGTGAAATTCATTGATACCCATGTTTTACTTTTTATTTGATGTTCATAAACGAATCTTTCTGTCATTTTGCAAACAATGTTCTTTACAGACTTTACATCAAAATTAATGAAAAAATACTTTTTTTGAAAAATACAGTGATTGCAGCTATTTATTGCCATTATAACACCTTTGAAACATCCCATAAATGATTATAAGAATATTTTTCAAATAACTATTTTCTGTTAAAAGTATGTGACTTTTAAAAGATTTTAAAATAGAAAGAGATATTTCTCTCAAATGGGTTTTATTTCATCTATGTCAACATCCTTTGATGGGGTTTTCATGTGTTTGATGCAGATTGATTATGATACAATCTTCTGTATTTTATTAATGGTGTTTTAATATGTTTGACTATGTATGTGTTATTTTTATACCATTAATTAGGTATGGTTAAATTATAAACATTTCTTATTCTAGTTTTAATACGAATGATCATGTCATGTTTCAACGATTTCATATGAGGAATTAATTGGAATTAGTGAGTGATTGGTGGAAAATGTTATAGCTCCTCGATTCATCACTAGGTCTCATGATACCAACTAGTGTATCGGAAAAAGTCCTTAAAAAAATATTATATTTAGTCTTGGAATGAGTCCTTGACTATGCGATTATGATGTCTGGAATTATGCATTACAACATTATGAAATTGGCTATTGATATTAAATGTGATTATTCGAATAGTAGAATATCTAGGTGAATGAGTAAATGGAATCATTTGATTTATCATTTCAATATTATGATGATATTTTTGTTAAAATACTTTTTTTAGCCTTATACATTGTCTTAAATGATTATGCTTATTTAATAATGTTTCCACTATATTTTTATCTAAACAGAGCACCTGAGCTCACACCATTATATGTTTTATTTTTCCAAGGGTATGAAGAATCATATTATGACTGACGTGCAGGGGTAGTCTAAGGGATATTAATTTGTTCAAAGGAGACAATGTAGTTGTTTTTTATAATATAATGTAAAAATTATTTATGTATCTTTTACTTCCAGGGTTACTAAACTGATTGGTCTTTTGGGATTTAATCCCTTGTGATCATTCCAATGTTATATAACAATGCACCAACCCTGGGTAACGAGGGTCGGGGCATTACAATTATAACAGTAAACTCACCTATGAAATAGTAAATAAATTCTGGTATATCCTAAATTAAAATATTATATTTTTATCTCAAGGAATATGTGAACAAATTAATTTAAAATGATAAATTAATTGATGGTATATTGGTGAAACATAATTTTTTTACTAATTTATAATTAATATAATGGTTTTGAATAAAATATAATTTGGTAAAATAGAATAATATTTTTATATATTATTAAAATAAAATTTTATACGACCATAATTAATTTTTCCAATTGTTATAGAGTCCATTGTAATTTTAAAGTATATATTTTTTAAATAAATGAAAATTTAAATTAAAAATGAAATTTATTATATTCAGAAAAATATTCTCATAAAATTGACTCCATTTATGGAATATACAAATCAAAAAATGTTGATAAAATATATTTTGGATTCTTCCAAACTAGAAGAATTTTTTGTGAATTGTGGTTTATGTTAAATTACGCTATCAACCATTTTAAAATAAATACATACATTTTTTGTCATGGATGATGTAAGAAAAGATTATGTTGAAATAAAATGAACTATTTTTTATACATTGTTACACGAATCCACACTATTAATTGACTTAAGAGAAAATAATGAATAAATGAATAAAATAATCAAAAACACCCTCTCCACCCATTATAAAAACCACAATTCGCGACCCCTTCTACTCACACCCTATAAACTTGGAATATTGCCTAAATTCTTGAAAAATAAATTTATATGAATATTATATAGGTTTTAGAACGTTTTTTCATACCAAAAGACAATTTAAATGTGTTTTAAGGTGGATCTTAAGGAGTCAATATTCGTGATGTAGAGTTCACTTCTTTCTCTTTTAGTTTCCTTTTTCCAAATCCTCACATAATCTTCCCTATAAATTTTTTTATGGTAACTATAGTATTATATATACACTAGAAATATGTTTTTTAAATGGATTGTACATCATAAAATCTATTCTACTACCTTTTTATTTATTAAATTAAAACAACATCTAGGAGATGTCTATTCACCCCCTTCATGGATGATGAGTTTTCATTTTTCATTATTTCCCTGTAGACCCGTCAAAACCCCATATTTATAGTTAAAAAATATTATATTATACTTATTTAAACTTATTAAATGTTTGTTATTTTTTAAATAAACATAATATTAAATAAAATGATTTATGTTCTGGATGGTTATAAAAACAGCAGAAACCTATAACTTTTTAATAAATGTGTTATCTAATGAATCATCCTCATGTTAAAAAACATAAATGATAAATGAGACCATTTAATAACCTATTATTATATTAATACCATTTCATTATAAATATATAGATTTATTACAATTTGAAAAGAACATTAATAATTATACAAAATCGAACCAATCATGATATCATAAAAGAGATGCAACATGAATAACAAAATTAAACATTATAAATCATATAAATGGTCATAAATTAAATTAATTAAATTATAATAAATCAAATATACATTTTTATAGTCCATTAAATAATTATCTTAATAATATAATTTTATTATACAGGTCAATGGGTACATACAAATCACGCTATCACACAAAAATAAAGGGGTTTTCTCTTCTCACATTTTATTTCTCTAAGGAATTTATATTATTCACCAAAAATGTCTTTATTATGGAGTAAAAAATTCTTTATGATATATCATATCATGAATATCATTTAATTCCTCATATTAAAATATTAATCTAATAATTATTTCTTCTAGGGGGTATGTGATTCTAGTGATTAGAATGTTGTTTGTTTATCTCTTCTTACATTTACATATTTGATATATATTATTTATTCAAACCTTATTTTAGAATTTTGGTGTAAATAATTCCATTTGATATATCATATCTGGAATTTAATATTTTTATGGTGTTCAATGTTTCATTTTATAATCATTACACATATAGTCCATATGGTTCTACAGGTTATAAAGATGTAAAGCAGTTTTTAACTCATTTATCGTTCAACGTCATAAGATTATTTTATTTAAAAAATTTCATTTTATTATATTCAATTGTATTTAAATTTATTTTATGTATATATTTAGTGAATAGATATAATCTATTCATGTGATTAATTATATGATCATTGTATGGGACATTGCCTTAGTTTTATTTCGTTGAGGAATCTTTTTTATGTTATGCACATATTTTCTTTTCTATTGTGTATATAATACCCCTTTTATTTATGATCATATTTATTTAAATATTTCATTAAAAATTTATACTAGTTATATCATGTATATGATTATTTTTTAATTTCTATACAATTTTTTCATACAGTGTTTACATTGAATGTTATTTGGTTTATTGGGGAAATATTATAAAATAAATATTGTTTACTCAATATAGAGATTTTTAAATTAGGAATATTGAATCATGAGTTGTATGGATAATTTTCATATTTGGGGAATTTCTCAGGGATGCAGACATGGGTTGGTCTTGGTTATTTATATCCCCTCGATGCATCTGTAGTCTCATGAAATGACAATGTTGGAAAAATTAAAATTTTCAGTACCTATAATGATTATACCATCTTCTAAAAGTTATTGACATTAAAGGTACCATTATTATAGAGATCATGGTGTCCAAATTATTAAGCATTACCTTCATTATGATTTACTTTATTCGTAGACATGTGATTTTCAATATTATATTATCCATAAATTAATATTTTCACATTTTATTGATTAAATTCCATGTATTTATGTTATATATATCATTATATATTGATTATGTATAATTTATTATATATTCCTGAAAGATTCAATGGTATTTATCCATTATGGATCATCTAATCTGACTGTCTAATTGGCTATCTGTTCTACAGGTTTTGATGATGAAATGATTGAATGATTTTAAGGATGAAACTACCTTCTTTTGTTCTGTTTTAAATTTAAATAACAGTTTTATATGGGTACCATGAATGTATCCTGTTCTTGAAAACATATATTTTCATTTGACCATTTTGATTTTAATCATTTATCTATGAAAATTTAATAATGTTAATCTCTGAATCTAGGATACTATGGTCTGAGCCATTATATTGATTACATAATATCTTTACTCAAATGTAGAGGTAAATTTTTTGTCACACAATGTAATGGAATAAATGTGATATTTTGCATGAACTTCTTAGGGACTGGTCTAGTATTTGTTGAATAAACAAACAATTTTATAGAGGGGTACATGTCAGGTTATATTTGTCTATTCCCAAAAACATGGAAACAAAAACTTATTGATTTCATTGTCGAGTCAAAAAACTGTTTCGAAATTCTCATCAATAATTTTTTTTGTAAATCAAAAATAACACATATCATAGTTACATATATTTTTTATCATGTAAGTTGTTCACTCTTTGTTTTTATGTTGTTTAACAATCATAAACAGATTGTTTATTGCATCATAAATATAAATTGTAACTAGATTGAGTATTTCTTCATAATCAGAAATCGTATCCAATTGTGTATTGAATCGTATTCAAGAATCTTAATCAGATTGTGTATTACATCATAATCAGGAATCACAATCACCTGCATCATAACCACATATACCATAACGAGGTTATTCATCAAAATCACATGTATCGGAACAAGATCATAAATTTTAACCTTGTTCATCAGGACTATGGTATTTGCTGTATCATAATTTTTAATCCTAACTAGGTATGTATTGTATCATTGTCATAAATCATTACCAGGTTATGTTTTGTATTCTTATTTACATATTGCCTTAAAGTATTGTTACCAGTTGAAATATCTTTCATTGTAACCATGTTAAGAATCATAACCATGATATAAATTGTAATCATGATATGGATTTTTATCATGACAAACCTAGTAAAAAAGTTATGTATTTAACTTTTCAAATTAATTACATTATTCTCATAACTCTAATATCAATTAAATGTTACTCATAATCATTTTTTCGTATATTTTAACTTACAATTTTGTAATCTAAGATGATGTCGTTGAGTTGGTTGTTTAAAAATTAAAATGATATCGTTCATTCTGTCTATTTTGACCATTGTAATGCTAGGTTTCCAAGTCCCTCTGTGTTTTTTAGAGAAATATGACCATTGGAAAAAAATTACCATTAGATCCTGAGGCCTATAAATAAGTGGTCATTCTAACCAAAATACCTTACTTTTTCTTCTATCAAGTTCTAGGGAGAGATGATGTCATTTCACACATTATTCATGTGAAATCATTGATGATACAATAAGTGATCATCTTGGTACATGTTCATTTATTTCTATATGAGGTTTGTTTCTTCTTTGTGTGACTAATCATTGGGATAATGATCGAGGCCTTCCGGGGATTGGAAGACGTGTTCATGGTCATTGTATCGAGGGATTTCAATTTATTAAAAGCCCGAGGAATCGATTACCATTATAATCGAGGGATTTTGGGGGTAGAAAGATAGTAGTGTTGATCATAATATTGAGGGCATACAAGGGTGTTTGTAAGACAAACCTTATATCCTTGGTGAATGGATACCCTACTATTGTTGAAAATTGAATTTAAACACTTTTTCATATCTACAACTATTTTTATTAAAAACTGAATAGTACTATTTAAACATTCTATTCGTATTCATTTCAATTGCAATTGTTTCAATTTTGATTCATTCATTCATATTGTATAATGAGAATATATACACTCTATGGTACAATCATTTAAATTTGTATTACCATGATCGTTGTATTTAATTCAAAAAAAAATTTACATTAATTGTGGTATTTCATCATATCATAACTATCAGATCCATGACCTATATGGTATATTTTATTGATTTTTAATTGTATTAGATTAAGACATCCTAAATTATGTTCTTTTTTATGTTTTTAATAAATTTCTTTTAACCATAAAATCAACCACCCCCTCTTGTGTTGTTCCCTCTATTATACATATACATATATATTACGATCTATAAAATGGTATCAGATGAGGTTTTAACTAAATTTTATTACTTTCTTTCATTGGGACAATTCGATTGTGTTTATTTTAAAAATAATTATCATATAACTACTGATTACACTAACATGTGGAGTGGAAAAGTATTGTTTTTTTTAAGATTGAAGGAATGAACCTTGGATCGATTGACCATCTGATTCCACCAAGACCACATATTTATTGATGGGAATGATTATGTGTACTGGATAGATCAAATGGATACTTTTTTTGTTAATACCTAAGTATAAAACTTTATCATTCTTACTTGAGGATACAAAATCTCACACAAGGAAGTCAGTACCTTCACCAATGAAGATAATCAATAATATCCACTAAATTACATGGTATGTAATACTTTTTTTTGTTCCATGACAGGGAATATATATAGTCAGATATCATCATTTTATGTAGCCAATTGTATCTTGATGAAATTGGAGGTCACACATTTGGGTATATCTAATGTCATAGAAACAAGAAGATCCATGCTTTGAGAAGAATATCATGGGTTTATTTTTACTTATGTAGAACCAATATAAAAGGAGTAACAATGATTTATGACAATCATCAATAGTAAAAAATATGTGGATAAAAAAATCCTCATGATGAAGAACTTTTGGAGAAGATAATTGATATAATTCCCAATGAATGGGAATAATAATGGATATTTATTGATGAGAATAGTCAATTCACCCAAATCAATCTTGATGAATTATTTGGATGTATACTTCAACATGAGAAAATAATGAAAAGGGATGATGATTTCAATAAGAAGAATAATGGTAATGGTAATGGGAGTGTAGATTTTACTATTACATACAAAGATATGACACCAGAAAGGATAACTAGATACAAAGCTAAGATAGCTACTACTATATTAGAATCATGTGATAGTAATCACTCAAACAAAGAGTTAGCCAATCTTGCTCAATGGATGAACAAGATTTTTGGAAACAATGTTTTTCAATAAATATTAAAAAATATTAGAAGGATAGGGATGGAATAAAAGTAACATGTTAAGATAGTAAAAGAGAAGGACATATTAGACCAGATTTCCCATTACTAAAATGAAAATATAGAAAGTATAAACGTTTTAAAAGAAGAATGAAAACATATTTCAAGGAAAATTCAAAGAATGTATTGAAGGAAATTGATACTTGTTGTCAATTTAGTGGTGTCACATCAACGAATCCTCATAAAACAAATATTCTACTCATTAATATTTATGACTTATAGCCAGACTACCAATTGAAAATAACTATTTCATGTATAAGTTACAAAATACTGAATCTCCTAAAAATGTATCTTTAATGTAAAAAAAACTTAATGGGAAACATTCTTACTCTCCATATGAAGAATATTCCATAGTATATGAATATTTAACTTCTCTTTAAAAAGTACACAGATATTGAAAATTAATTGAGATTGAAAATTCACAACTCAAGAAAAATCTTGATAAAAAAAATTCTAGAATATCTATTCTTACAAAGTAAGTGTCGGATCATTCAAAAGATCTTGATAATAAAACTAATGATTTATAAATTATATCAAAAATCCTTATAGAAGTATTTTATAGGAAGATTAAACATTATAAGGACTACAAACAACATTATTTAATAAAAACGGTTTTTGAAACTAAAAAGAATTCCAAAAAATTTATTTTGAGAATGATAATTTAGTCCTAATACTAAAATTTGAAATGTTTTATCATAAAAAAAATTTATCAAACATCACTATTAGATTGAAAGAATTTGACAATATGTATTCTCAAATCCATCCTCTAAGTAATAGTTTGTGAATTGGATTCACTCACTCCAAACCTTTTTTAGTCGTAAATATTTTGTTCTTCAAAATGCACTTTTCTGCACTAAATTTAAATTTGGTGAGAATTGGTAAAGAAAATTT
This sequence comes from Viscum album, assembly GCA_963277665.1. Lineage (NCBI taxonomy): Eukaryota > Viridiplantae > Streptophyta > Magnoliopsida > Santalales > Viscaceae > Viscum > Viscum album. The sequence goes on from OY728122.1 coordinate 493,516,133, forward strand.
TCTCTTAATAATAAACAATCTTTATGAATTCATAAATCTCATTTCTAAAAAAAATTGGATTCCTACAATTCTTTTATCAAACTTTTCACAGATCCAAACAAGATTGGATACCAAAAAACTACCTTTTTCTTTTTTCAGGATAAGAAGATGTATACCAACAACAAGAAAATTTGGTATATGAATAGGGGTTGTTCTAGATATATGATGGGAAAAAATATTTATTTGAAAAGATTATTGAAGAGAAATTTGGAATAGTGACCTTCAACGATAATGTCGAGGGAGAGATCATTGGATTATGTAATATTTTTCTTTTAGGAAGAGTTATAATTTGATTTATTTTTTTGTTAAATCTCATAAGAAAAAACATGTTAGCATAAGTCAATTATGTTATTAAGGTTACCTTGTGAATTTTAGAAATGATTAATTTTTAGTTCACAATTCCAAGGAAGATTTCATTCTTTTAGCCCCTATACAAGAGAATGTATACACAATCAACATAGAAGATCATAGGTGCCAAGATTTACCTTTATTAAGTTTAATGAAATACCAATATATTAATGGAATTGATGGTTAGGACAATGAAACCCAATGAACCTTTGTAAACACTTCACAAAAAGGCTTCTTAAGGATTTACCAAATCTAAGGTATGATTCTTAAAATATTTGGTGACTATTTTCAATATGGAAAGAAACATTAAAGTTGCATCAAATCAATCAATGTATTTTCAACATGTAATGAATTACAATTAGTGGAAATTGATATTTTTTCCTACAAAAACTAGTAGAATTGAAGGAAAGTAATATGTATTTGTTTTAGTTAAAAACTACAATAGATTCACATGGGACTATTTTCTAGAAAATAAATCTGAATCCTTTTTCTATTTCAAAATATTTAGAGCCCATGTTAAAAGTAGGAAAAACCAACCATTGATAATTATTCGTAGAGATCATGGTCGAAAATTAAATTGTACTATATTTGAAATTTTTTTTAGTAATAATGGTATTACTCACAAATTTTCAGCTCTATGGGCCCCTCATCAAAATTGTGTTTTGGAGAGAAGATATTTTATTCTTCAAGAAATGACACAAACCATGTTGAGTGAAAACACAGTAGCTAAAAATTTCTAGGATGATATTGTATGTACTATATAATATATTATAAATCATGTTTTAACTAGAATTATTCTTAAGAGAACGCCATATTAATTGTTTACTATCCTAAAAGATAATTTTTTTAATATTGAGTATTGGAATGAAAATTATTCTCATCAAATAAAAATGAAAATAAACATAAATTCAAACCCAAATCTATTGAAGATATATTTCATGGTTATTCCATAACTTCTAAGGGCAATTGGGTTTTCAGTAAAAACACATATATTGTTGATGAAATAGTGCATGTTAGGTTTGATGAAACCGACCAATTTTTTTAATAAATCATTTCTTACATCAAATGATGTGTTTTATCCAAAAAATTATCAACCTTTGATTGAAAACACTTCTCGAAAGGGAAATACTCAAGAAAATGTTTCTAAAACAATTACCCATAAGACATTCTATCCTATGTTGGTGAACAAGTTTTCCAAAACCCCAATCAGTTGCTTCTTAGAAATAATCCTTGTGATAATATAATTGGTAATTTAAATCAACATGTAAGGACTATAAATTGCTTGAGAAATGAAATAAAACATCTTTATTTTCTGTATCCATTTGAACCTAAAACTTCATGTGAAGACTTAGGTGGTGATGATTGGATTAATGTAATGAAAGATAAACTAAATGAATTTGAAAGGAATCAAGTCTAGACCTTGGTTTATATACATTAAGAAACAACTATAATTAGTGAAATTGGGTTTATAGAAACAATTGTGATGAAAATGGATCCATTAAAAGAGATAAATCAAGTCATGTTGCTTAGGGATATAATCAACAATAGGGAATAGAAAATGAAGAAACCTATCATCTGGTATCTAGACATAAATCTATTTGAATTATATTATCCATTTTTCCATTATTAATTTTCTAAATTTTTCAAATAGAAGTAAAATGAGAATATCTTAATGGTTTTGCACAAGAAGAAGTGTTCGTTTAACATCCTCTTAGTTTTATAAATTCCAAACATCTTGATCTGATTTTTAAACTTACTAAAGAATTTTATTTCCTTAAACAATCCACTAGACCTTGGTATGATAGATGCACAAGATTTATTTTTTAAAAAAAATATGCAAATGGTACTCCTGACCCAACTCCGTTTATAAAAAAGGAAAACAGAAATGTTTTGATTGATGAAATATAAGTTGATGACATAATATTTGGTTCAACTCAGCATTATATAACTTATTTTATTGTTAATATTATGAAATATGAGTTTGAAATGAGTATTATGTGTGAGTTAACATTCTTTTTATGTTTTCAAATATCTAAAATAGTAGAAATTACCTATATATATATATGAATAATTATATCAAAGACATAATCAAAATGTATGGACATAACAACACTAAAATTATTATAACTCTAATAGATACTTCAAATACACATGATCTTGATGAAGCTGGGATACCAGCAGATCAAACAACTTTTAGAGGTATGATAGGATGTTTATTAAACATGACAGCTAGTCACCCAGACATAATGTTTTTAGTATTCTTATGTATGAGTTAATAATATAATCTAAAATAATCTCATTTAAAATCACTGAAATGAATCTTTTTCTACATAATGGGAACTATGGATTTAGGAATATTCTATTTGTTGGGAAATGAATTTGATTTAAAATGATTTTCAAATGCAGATTTTATTGGATGTAGAATGGGTTTAAAGAGTACATCTATAACATATTATTTATTAATATATTGTCTAGATTCATGGTAAGAAGAGAATAATTGAGTATTATCCCTTTGCGCTACTGAAGCTGAAAATATAACAGTTGGATGTTGTTGTGCTTAGGTGTTTTGGATGCAACACACACTCATTGACTATGGCATGAGTTTTTCCAAAACTAAAATACTCTATGACAATAATAATTCCATTTCTCTTAATAAAAACCTTGAACATCAATAACATGAAAAACACATAGTTATTAGGCATGAAATTATTAGGGATCACACACAAAAAGAAGATATTATTTTACAATTTAAGAGAACACAAGAACAGCTTGTTAACATTTTCAAAAAACCATTATATTATGCTAGATTTTAATACATTAAATATATACGAGGAATGAACACTATAATTCAATGATTCACTTATATTTCATTTCTAACCTATATCAATACATTGAGTTACTAATTTCCATAAAGGGTTAGTATACATAATCTTTCAGTTTTACCATTAATGTTTTACAATTTATCGGTTTCATAATTTTATAGATTTCATAATTTTATTAGTTTCATAATTTTATCAGTTTAATAATTTTATTAGTTCCATAATTTTATATGTTTCATTATTTTATCGGTTTCATAATTTTTTTGGATTCATAATATTATCAGTTTCTTAATTTTTTCTGTTTCATAATTTTATTGGTTTTATAATTTCATTGGTTTCATAATTTTTTGGTTTCATAATTTTATTTGTTTCATAATTTTATCAGTTTCATAATTCTATTGGTTTCATCATTTTATTGGATTCATAATTTTTTTTATTATGATAACTTTATTGTTACAAAATTACCATCATCGAAATACTCTATCGGTATGATACTATCAGTGTATTATTACCTTGTTGGTACTAAACTATCTGTTTTGGATTATTTTATCAGTACTAAATAATCATTACCATCCTATTTGATTTTAGCAGTTTCAGAATTTTTTTTAATTTTTTTCATAAGATCGATATATTAAAACCAATATATCAATCCTGGTACTCTGGAAATTGTAATTCATAAAACCTTATTTTGTTTGTTTCAATGGTTGTTTCCCTTTTATTTCATTCATTTCTTAATCGGATTTTTTCTGAATACAATTATCATTAAATTAAAACCTGAAGAGTTAGAAATAATTATTGGAAAATATATCATTCAGATCAATTCTTGACCATCAATTTCATTTTAATGGAATCAATACCACATTGAACTGATCTATTCTTCTATCATGATCCGTTTCACTATACATATTTATCATTGTTTGAAATTAGTTCCTACCTTAGTTTTTTTAATCAGAGTTCTACTCATCTATTGTAATCAAAAGGATCTTTAGGGGGGAGTTAGTCTTTCACGACTGATTCAACTATTTTATCTCTAAAAGAAAGTCCACCAAAATTATTCTCTTTCATTACCATTCGCGATGAACGGATAGTCTTCCAAGGATTTTATGAGTCATTTAATTCATCTTTGAAAAGAATTATATTTTTTCAATGATGGAAATAAATTTGTGTTGAATGAGCAGATGCTAATCCGAATTTTTTGTATCATGATGAGATGTCACAATTCTATGAATTAGTATAGATAGAAAAGGCAGAAAATGTTTCTTTAATGACATATTGAAATATGTATACAACCTCATATAAATAGGCAGATATGTTTCCTTGTGTCTCATTTGAGGGAGAATTTTTTTTCCTTCTCATAAATTATAGGAAGCTGATGGATCTTTTTATAGATCTATATATGAGGAAATAGTTTTTGAGATTCATGAGAACAAGGGAAATTTTAGTTATTTATTAGCAGATAATAGACTTATACCTCTATGGATACAAGGGACTTTGGTGCTGAAAAATGGTGCTAAGGGATCTTTGAATGTTTCAAATGTCTATGTCCTTGGTAAACATGAGAATTTTCATCTTTATGAGGTGCATCATCCTGACAATAATGATGCTAAAATACGGTGGTATAAAATATCAGTTGATCATGATCCCTACTATTATCAGAACATTTTTGAACGAGTGGTTGAGAATATGTAATGTAACAATCAAGCAATATTTGAATTCCTGCATGAAGCCCTTAATTATTAAGGATATGATAAGGATGGTCATGTTACAATTCAATCCCAAATTGATGATATTTGAGAAAGATCCAGATTCTATGAAATAAAAAAAGTAGTGGAGGGTTAAAACAAACCTTCTATTCAATCCAAGACGACATCGAATAAAATAATGGTAGTTAAGACTATAACTCTAATTCCCTCAAAGTATCAAAAGGTTGTATCTGATGAATTTTCTGTTGAATGTAGAAAGAAAAAATAAGAAAATAAAAAATGGGATCATCATTTTTGATTGGATCCACCTGAATCCTTGGCATTAAATGTAATTCAAAAAAACCTTGAAAGATAAAAAGAGAAAGATGGTATTGATGAAGATAATGGTCGAAGCTATTAACATTGATATCTATCTCAGAGTAACTGAGAAACTAAAAACCGAATTAAAATCAAATATCCTTCTATTATGACTCAATCACTTTCATCAGATAATAGAAAGGAGAAACAAGTTTCTGAACATTCAACTACATAATCTATTGCTCAAGAATATGAATAAGAAGAAGTTTATCAAGAATAAGAAGGTGGAGAAGAAAAAGGAATATAAGAAATTGAAGTCTGACAGAAAGAAGATGATAATAAAAGAAGTTATATCATAGAGTCATTGGAAGTAACTTCCTTCAATTTTAAATCTTTTTATCCTCAGTCTTCCAAGAAAACCTCTCAAAAGGCCACCCCAGAAAGTTATTCATATTTTAGATAATGAAGAATAAGAAGATGATGAATCTGATAAGATTTGGAAGTGGATTGCTGAAGTTATCAATACAAAAGACACAGATTCTGAAAGAACAATCAATATGAAAGGGGTTCAGTACATTGAACAATCCTTGTATAGAATGGAGAAGTATTTGTAGTTAATTACAAAAGATGAAGTGAGGCAGAAAATTCATTGAAATTCCCATAATGATAGAACTAATTTTGTTATATTTTTTATGGATAGGTTTCTAATCATTGAAGCTGATTTCAAGATTTTCACAAAATGTGCTGCCGGGCACAGTAAGTCCTGTAATAAGGTTGTGATGTGTTCTTACAATGTTGATGAAATCCTCTAGAACCATATATAAAAGCAGGAAGAATTGGTACACCTAGTTAATAAAATCAACTCCCTATATTTTAAATTTGATTCAGGATTTGAATGAACAGTTTGAAGATTGTTAGGGAACATGTACCCAAAAAGAGTATCCCCAGAAGAGCGTCATATTTTAAAAGAAATGTTAGAAAATGAGAGTAATTAGGTATTTTGACTCTCGAATATAGATTTTATCCTAGAAAAGTACTATAGACTCTGATTGGATGATTTTAATAACTATAATGCAAGGAATAAAAATCAGGAGGTAAAATTTATGACTAAGAAGAAATATATCAGCATCTACAACAAAATCTCTAAAAGCTAGAATTGGTTATTTCTGAATAGGAGGATAAGTGAAGGCTCATCAAGAATCTATTTAAAATCACATTGAGGATAGAAATGATTTCAAAAATATGATGTTTAATATGTTTAATCTTTTGAAAATACAAATGGATAATGAATGATTTATGAAACCTTACTATAATGTATTTATTTTCATGTAACAATAATTGTTTCTTACTCTTTTTATCTAACCATTGTAGGAAATAAATACTTTCCCTTACTCTTTTTAAAATACCAATGGGGGAGAATGGTTTTAAAAAGAATTCAATGATGAATATCATTTTAAAGGGGAAAATATCATATAAAAGTAATAATAATATGATCCCTTGTGAGTTGATTTTAATCTAATGGTGGAATTGGTTTTATTACTTTTAAAATAGTTATCAATCATAGGGGGACAAAATTTCTTTATTGTTTTATTTTATTTTGTTTTGTTTTGTTATTTCTAAAAGTGGGAGATTGTTGAGTCAAAAAAATTATTTCAACTATCTAATTAATCCTTTGTTCTAGAAATCAAAAATCACACATATCGTAATCACATATATTGTTTATCAATTACATTGTTCACTATTTGTTTTTATGCAGTTTCTCAAGCGTAACCAGATTTTGTATTGCATCGTAAATACAAATCGTAACCATATTGAGTGTTACATCGTAATCAGAAATCATAACCAGATTTTGTGTTAAATCGTAATCATGAATCTTAATAAGATTTTGTATTACATCATAATCAGGAATCACAATCACCTGCATCATAACCACATATACAAAAAAAAGATCATGTATCATAATCACATGTATCACAACCAGGTCATGCATCGTATCCAGGGTCATTATGACCAGGCTATGTACCACATCATAATTATGCATCGCAACCAGGTTAAGTATTGTATCATAGTCATGAATTATTCCCAGATTATGTTTTCTATTATTATTTATGCATTTCATTCATGTATCATAACAATTTTAAATATAGTGCAATGTAACCATGGTAATAATCGTAACCAAGTAATAAATTTCAATCAAGATAGGCATTGTTATGACGACAAGGCTAGTAAACATGTTAAGTAATATATTTTTGAAATGCATTACATTCTCATGATAACTCCTATACTGAATTCATGTTACTCATACTCAATGTTCGATATATTTTAACTTAATATTAAAATCTAAAATGATTTTATTGAGTTGGTTTTTTACAAATTAAAATTATGTCGTGTATTCTGTTTGTTTTAATTATTTAAATTATAGGTGTCTAGGTCCCTTTGATTTTTTCCAGAGAAATATGATCGTTGGAGGAAATATAACCACTATAACCTAAGGACTATATATAGTAGGTCATTCAAACTACAATACATAACATTATTATCTATGATGTTTTAGAGAGAGATGTAGTGACTTCCCTCCTCCTTCATGTGAATGCCTTGAAGATACATGAAGTGAACATCAAGTTCGATGTTCTTGTATTTCTATAGTTTCTTTTTATCTACTTTGTGTGACTGATCATTGTGATAACTATAGAGGGATTATGAGGATAGGAATATGTGATTATGATCATTTATTGAGGGATTTCAATTGCTTGAATGATTGAGGTATTGATTACCATTTTAATTGAAGGCTTCCCGAGATATGAAGACAGACCTTCCGATCATCGTATAAAGGGCTTACCAAGGTGTTGGAAATATAGACCTTTAATCCGAGGTGAAAGGATACAAAATTATTTGGGATAAAATTTTTATAATAATTTTACATCTCTACCTTTATTTGTATTATAAATGCTATTGTATTGTTTCCTCTTTCTATTCATATTCATTTCAATAGAAATTATTTCAATTACCATACATTCTAATATATTGTATTAAGATATTATATAAGTTATAAGGTGGAGTCATTTACATTTTTATTACTCTAATAATTGTATTCAATTCAGATAAAATTGTATTACATTACATGTTGTATTATATCATATCATAACTATCAAATCCAAGACCTATTTGATCTATTGTTTTGATTGTGAATTGTATTAGTTTAGGAACTCTTAAAAAATTTCTTATGTGTTTAAATACAATGTTTTCAAACCTATAATTCACCCCCATCTTGTAATGTTCCATCTATTATACATATACATATATATTACAATCCAACAGTCATAATGTATGATAAATTGTAAATTCCGTGTTTTAGTGTAATTATTACCAAGATTCCATGTCTAATAGATCATTAATCTATCTACAAATCCCTCCATGTCTATTTATTTTTAACACACAATAAATTTACTTTTCCTTCCACCTCATTACAAAACACAATCTTCATTATTTTTATGTAATGTCTATTCCAAGCCTCATCAAATTACCCAAACTATATTGGTCTATATGATGCATGATGCCGGTGCCCTATACCACTACAGCCAATAAATTTTCCCCACCACATCATTAGTATCTCCTCATCCATATGAAACCCTAACTATCAAGATGGATTATTTTTTCTAAAAATATAGAATTAACGTTATACAAGGGTGAGAGGGCGATAGAAATACTTGTTCAGAAAGATAATATAAAAGGTGAAATGGATTGAAAATATAAAAAATACAGTTTCATTTAGGGTTAAATGTCTTACTGAATGCACTTCGGTAAAAAACATGACATAAGATATTTCAGTGGTTATTGATTGTCTTTGTACTATTATTTTCTTCAATGTTTCTAGCTTCTTAAAATTTCAGTATGAAAAAATATTTCAAAAAAATATTATAAAAATGATGAACAACATTTTGAAAAATAAATTCAATGGAGATAATTTAAAAAAATTTATATTATATAGAATGATGAATGAGGTGATAATTAAAAGAAATTACCAACCTCATCAGTGATACTATATTTCCTCCACACCAAGGCATGATCAGTTATTAATTTTCATTTCACATTCAATGAATCATGGATTCCATCAATTTTATTTCTTAGTTATAATTTCAATGATAGAGGCTATAACTTATTAGAGAGTATTAATGGCGGTATTTATTACATTTTGTCATGTGTAAATGAATATTTTATTAAAGACCAAAAATGAAAACATGTTTGGGAAAAAAATAAAAACTATAATTATATCAATCTTGGGTAAATTCCCAAAATCCAAACCAAAACTATGATATCATATTTTATTTCATGAGGTTCATTTTAGTGATATTGAAGTTTGAGTATGTGGAATAAATATTAAATATTACTATAAAATAAAATGACATAAAATATCATTAAAAAATAACCAATGGGGAAACCCTATTTTTTAAGATCAATATATAATCATAATAATTTTTCATAATAATATTTTATGGTAAATATTCCATTTTACCAACTTTTATGTTTGGGGAACTAGAACCCAATAATGAGCAATGTCATACCCCAAGAAAATGCAATCCATTAAAATTTCATATTCTTAATCTATATAGGGTACTATATTTGTTGCGTAATTTTTTATAGGTTGAAAATTACACATTTTATTATCACATTAAAATGAATATCTGATCACATTAATTTGGAACAACTTTTAAATTTCATTAAACATTGTAAATGACTCTCCAAAAATAATCAGGATAGTTTTAACAGTATGAATAATTATGATAATGATGTGTGTCATAATAATGAGAACATATTGTTATGAAACCTCCGCATATGTGTTTCTTTTCTTAGGAGAGACCCAACACACATAGATTGAGAATCCTAGTGTAATGGGAAACATGAAGAACCCATCCCCTACTAAATTATGTGGTTATGATATAGATATATAGTTTTCATGACTAACTTGTTATAGGAAATATTTTTATGTCGATTAAAATTCGTTTATATTATAGATGTGTTAGTCAGTGGGTGGGAATGAGGATGATGGCCACAATGATTGATTGGTTTTGGAAAGTTAGAGACGAAGAGGTAGAGCGTTAGTTTTCTAGGGCTTTATTATATTTTGACATTTTGAACTATATTTAACATATAATTTAATTTAGTGGTTAATGTTCATAGTGGGATTGGTGATGGATTTAAAAAAACAAGAATATCTATTGATATGTTAGAATATATATAATGAATTTAATGCATTTTTTTATAATGAAATATGATACATGATGATATGATTATTCCCTATTTTATATTTGACTTTTTACACTTACATGATTTGGTTGGTGGGGATATGACTATATATTATGATTTTAATTACTTTTTTATTATCTATGAGTGATATTTTCATGGTTTTTATTCCTTAAGGTATTCTATAATGAGAATATCAATTATCTCACCATTAATATATTGTGCATGTTTCCACGATTATGATGCCGGAGTTAGCAGGTGGCATTGAATCAGTGTTTGGGAGACTGTTGTGAATAAAATGATCATTTTGTTGGGGGATGTATTTTTCCCCCACAATGATTTATGATTTATTTTGGTTTTATTTAATATTGGTATTTAATATTGTTATTTCCATAATTATAATTATATTTAATTTTTCTATGTTTTATAAAATTCTTTAATTAGTCATTTTGACACTTTAGTATATATTGGATTCTTTATCAGTCTCGATTTAGTGGATTGTATTTTAATTTATAGAGTTTTTTAGTGTTCCTTGTTATTAATTACTCTTATTTGTTTGACCTTAATTATAATTTCATTTTTATGATTCCGTGATTATTGTTGGTAGACATCACGGGTCACAATTGGTTTCATCACTATCTCAGGATAAAATTTTTAATCATGTAATCAAAAATATTCATCAATATGGAGACCATTTCTATCACCATGTGATGAAATTTCCATTGATATCTGAATACATGAATTTATAGTGCATGATTTCTATGAAAATATATATAATTATGATTCTTATAAATTATTTAAAAATAATTACATGAAAAAATAATTAAAAAAATAATTTAGAAAAATAAAAGTGGGGGTCTTATTAAGACCCAATGATAGGTAAATCTGGTGTAAAAATGTGGATCTAGTATTCCATAGATACTAATTTTACCAAGAAAATTACATGTACTATAATATATATGTATAGAACTAAAACTGATCATTAACTCAAAAATAAACATAACCAAATAAAATTGGATATCCCATAACCAATACAAGATCAAAAAAATTTAACCCCCATATATATATGTGTAATTTATCCCATGATATTCTATATAAATATTATTCAACATTTTCATGACTCCATCATCAAATAAGGAAATTAGCATACTCACCAAAACCTCATTTCCCTTGAGTCTAAAATCCATCATTCTTTTTCTACAACCAATTTTCATTTACTATTATTATATAAAACAAGGTCTATACACATTCAATAGAACATGTGTTCGTAGTTAATATGTCATAAGAAAAATGATTTCACTGCTTTAACCCTACCTTCCCATTAGAACACTAATTTTAAATTGAAACAATATCATTTACAAATAATGAAATGTTTAAAAAAAGTAATTTATTGTATGAAATTATTGAATGAATATCCTCAATGAGTATACCTCTGGTTATTGTAAAAACATATATCATCTTTTTCAACAATGTCAATAAATCCTTTTGAAATAGAATATCTTTCTTCGATCTATGAAAAGAAAACATATTAGTGATCATTGATGTTATCAAAAAACATAAATAATCTATACAATGATATATACACACACAAATACACACATCTATCATCATTTCTATTTTATAATGTATCATTGAAAGATATTTTTTTTCATGCGTGTAGACATATATATATATATATATTAATATAAAGGAAGACACATATCATATAATTGGATATTATCTAATGTAGATGTATATCTATATGTGGCTGGTATATATGTATCATACATTATCTAAATATCATGGTTTGAGATACATGAATATTGTAGAACCAAGATTTGTGTATCTCCTATATTGAAAAGAATAAACTAAACAAATTGGTGAGAATAATAAAAATACATTTAAGATTCTAAATTTGTCTTTAAATTTATTAACATGAACATGAAACTCAAGATATATTAAAAATATTTTAATCTTTGTGGCTTCAAAAATATAAAAATACCAGTAAAAATGAATGGAATCCTTATTTTTGACATAATAAAAAATAGTTACAATGTACAACTTACAACCATGTTAAATTTCCCAAGAAAATAACATAACACTTAGAGGTCGGATTAAATGATTTGTGTTCTATTATAATTTCCATTATCAAGATATTTACTTATATATCTTGTTAGATATTCAGTCATATCAACATCAAATATAACACATGAAAATATAGAGTAGTGATAATTTTGAATTCAAGAAACATAGAGTTTTCATAATATTTTGTCCAAATATGTCTACATACGCTTTTTGTTATTTATTTTTTATCTAATGAAATTTGTATTAACTGTATAATTTAAGTGAATACCAATGGGTTCTCTCATAAATATCATATACTGTCTCTTTATTTGAACATTATACATTCACCCACATGTTTAAAATGGTAATAAAATAATATATTTTATATCACATTATATGAATAGGGAATATATATAAAATAGGTATCCTTCTATGAATCCTTTGGAATGATCAAAAATTTGGTTTTCTCTTGACCTAAATTTCCCTATTATTTTTTGTCCAGAATTCTGACTACATGAACATTATTTTTTATACACATATCAAAATGGTATTCTAAAAATAAGGGGTAACATTTGTAATATAATATTTTATAGAATATTATCTCTTCATATTGTTCACTAAAAATCATATATAATATGAAGCTTTTCCACTCTATATTTTTCTTCTCACAAACACGTTTCACAAATTTCTAAATAGACTCTAACTTGTTAAAACCCACCTCTCTAGGATAAAATGTTTAATCAATCTCTCAATTTATACCATAATATATTATTATTCAAAAACCTTTAATTCCATAATTGGTATTAGAACTTTTATTTTCAGTAGTTTAAAGAAAATATCAGTATCCAAAATCTACAAGGACTTCATAAAATATCATTTACAATAAAAAATTCAACATCAATATTTTTTTTCATATCTGGCCATAATTGTCCCAATGAATTTTTCTTCACTTAAAAGATCATTTGAAATAACATTATTCTTTTATTTTATAATGATATTTATAATTTAATAATTACGATAAAATATACATATCTTCCATATATTATTATTCTGATGCATGTTATCCGTTGGATTATTCATCCTTTGAATACATTGAACATAATTTGAAAATGATTTATGTGTTATCGATGTTTTAGATTTTGATTCCCCAAATAGGTTTAATCCCAATTTTCCAAAATCACATCTTTTATTCAAAATCCCCATCAAAAATTATATAATTATATTCAACAGTCAAATTATTATTCTCCCAAAAACCATTAAATCAAATCAAATAATATTTTTATTCCTCACCTGTTGATTAAAAATATAAACCCATTTAATCTTCATAAATTATAGACTTATATACACAGATAATTTCCAAATTTTTAATACATCTCTAGTTCATATTAATAAATATTTTTTGTAACTAAAAAATATTTTTATTTTTTAATAGTAATTTTTATTCTCTTTACCTATATGTTGATACATCTTCATCATTATCTGATATATAATTAATTTATATGAATCTATATAAATAAATCAATACTACATTAATATTATTCATAATCATATGATTCTCAAAAGAATTTTTTCCACCACTTTGTGTTTATGCTTAGAATTTATTTTAATAATGAATTTGATAAGATTTATGTTTTATGGATGAATATTAAAATATTTTTAATTTTTTTTTGATATTTTGGCTATGTTTTTTAAAATACTCATCGTTATAGAGAAATTACTTCAAGAAAAAACTAACTGTTAAAGATGGTTCATTTCTAGAAAAGGCTTACAGTTGAAAATAAATCTCTTCCAGAATACACTCACCATTGAAGATAACTCACTCTAAGGAATTTATCAATGCTGGAAAAGAGTCACTATCAATATTGAATCAGTGATACATCGTACCTAACACTATTATGGAGTCACCAATGATAATGAACTATCATCATAAGTGCCGCTATTGAGACATGTCATCATTTATATGTGTCAATATTTATATGAGTATCCATTGAGATGAGTCTCCATTGAGATGAGTCACCACAAAGAATTAGTAAGCACTAGACATGACCTACCATAAGATGACCAACCACCATCCTGACTCACCAGTGTCCTTACGCACCACCATGCATGAATCACTACAATAATTACTCACCGTTTCTATTAGTTATTTATTCATTAAATCCTTATGTTTGATATATTATAGAATTTACTATGGATGATTATTTTAATGAGTATTCATGAGATATTATCGTAAACAATAAATAACATCATACATGAGTATGGGGATTTAGATGATCCAAAAGTCTATTATTAATAGGTGAAATCTCCTTTTTAACAACAGTGAGAGGTGAACGCATCCATTCTATATGAGCGAGAACATGTGATCATTTTTTCTATTCACTAATGTGATTTACATGATGATTTATTACTTTCAGGTGACTGTGGAAGAGTGAATCACATCAAAGACCATATTAATTTCAAACTAAAATAATAAATTGATGTTATGTTGGAAATTTTTTCTATATTCATTATTATTAATTATTTGATCTCCTCCCCATGTTGGATATTAGGAGACTAAATATTTTACAGAATATCTAATTGAGAAACAATACATTTTCTACATCTTTAATCTGTAAAAATTCTATTTACAAAATTTAAATTCGAGAATAAAGTGGTTTATCTTTTTTATTAACACACAATGTCTCCTTCAAAATAATTGGAATATAAAATACATATTCTTAACATAAATTTAATTTTATTTATAAGTTTTCTTGTGTACAAGGTCCTTTAGTGTCTAGGAATTGATTTATTCTGGTAGTTATCGTGAAAGAGGTCCTTGCGAGGGTTTGACAACAAGTTAGCTATTGTATATCTACCAAAGATAGGTTGTGGATCTATATTAATTAATATAACATTATTGGAAGTAGGTTAATTTTTAATAAATTTTTTAGGACATATTTTGACATTGAAACTTTTTAAAAAAAAATTATAATGTGTTGTTTATTTTGTTTTATTTGAATACATAAAACTAAATTTTTCTTAAACCATAAAAAACATTAATTTGATAGATAATATTATCTAATGTTTATATATGGTTTCAGAAAAGTAAATTTATTTCAAAACATTTATTAATTTCCATATATTGTTTTAACGAAGACTTAATTAACATTAGAGAAATATTTTTAAGGATAAAAAACTATATCAATATATTGGTTTAATTAATAGAGTAGTTTTAAATAAAATAGATATTTTTAATGGAAACTTTTTTTATCAAAAACAATTTTGTCTACTAAACTCAACCCCTCATGGGATACCCACTCCTTCAATCATTTCATATAAAATGTTTCTGAAAATATATTAAATTATTATTTTTTGGATTAATGATATTAAATCTATATCAATTATAAATTTTTTTCATTAAATGGTTCATAGAAATTAGATACATACTTCCAATATACAACAATTTTTTAATGAAAATAGTTAATGGTCAATGGAAAATAAAGATGAAAATTAATATTTAAAGAATTTATTTTGGAAGAATGCATTCAATTAATAGAAAATATGAATTACCAATGAAATATAGGAATTCATGGGGAGATTTTAAAAATATTATAAAAATAAAAACATTTAATCCTTGAATTCATTTTATTGGGATTTAGGTGATGAGAGGTTTAATAGGATATCTTCTAGTAATACTACTAATGAAATATGGGATACAATAGTTATTTGTAAAGAAGGAATATCGAATGTGAAGGAAATGGTATTGAATAATTACGTGATTAAATATGACCAGATCAAGAAGAAACCTACTAATATGATTTTAGATATGAATATTAGGATTAATTAGATAGTTAATACCATGAGGTCCTTGGGAAAAAATTTTCAAACAAAGATAAAATCATGTGAATTTTTAGATTTCATCTAGAGACATGGAGATTATCATCATTTTACATTACAGAATCCAATGATATCAAAAAATTACATATAAATGAAGTTATTCTTATGTTGTTGTTGAATGTGGAATTGATTAATATTAATCACTAATAGAAATATTAACCAATTATGAAATATATATCTATTAAGACTGCTTCTTTAATTAATAAAAGTGAAATAAAAATTTGAAGGTGAAAAATCCAATGATGTGGAATCCCCAACCAATAGTGATAAGGAAATGAACCATATATAATGAAGGATTACGAAATTATATAATAATAATAGTTCTTTTTAGAATGAAATATACAAAAAAAGTATGAAAATATTGTGATTTTTAATAAATCTTATAAATGAGATGAAAATTTAAATGTTATTACCTATTATAAGTGAAAAATAAAATGAAAATTTGATTCTTACTATCCCAATTTAATGTACAACAATTATATGATGTTAACGATATAAAATATTATATATAAATGAAATCCAGCAGGAGTGACTCTGAGTATAGATCCTGTGATTCAGAGACAAATCACCAAGAAATGTTTGATAGATAAAATATATGATTCATGAAAATCATATATAAGGTACCTAATATATCTCCTAAACATAATTCATATAACTGTAGAAAATTTCACATTGATGGAAATAAGAAAAATAATGAAATTAATGAATACTAAAATGTTCATGAAGATACCTAAATGAGTTGAAATTTAAATACAAAATTGTAAAGAAACAATATCCTTTATCTTCTAATAAAAAATCTTATATTTCTATATAAAAAATAAAATAATGCTCAATTATTGAATGAAAATTTTGAAATGAATTATCTATCGATAAATTAAATAAAGGATTTGGGATTTTTATTACAGTAATTGAAAATATATTTTAAATTATATGAGGAAAATTCACCTTTGTATTTTACTAGTCTTGGTTTCCAACCATGAGTGAAGAGAGAAGTCAATATCACTTTTGTTCTTAAATAAAATTCTAGAAATTATATTGATAATTAAAATGGAATTAATAAGGTTTTTATTTCAAATATTTATTATAATATTATTATAGGGATCTAATAAAGAAAATATGGGTTTCTAAATCTTCCATCAATAACATTTCTATGGCCATGAATTTTTCAGTAAATATCAATTTTTACATAAATTTTAGTTATGGAGGATTTTTATAAGGATATCGTATAAAATAATGTGTTACATGGATTGGGGATATACTAGACATATGACTGGATGTTTCATTGTATTAAAAACATCATAACAGTTAATTGTGAGCATACCTCCTTTTGTGGCAAAGGTAAATGGAAAATCATCATACATGTCAATATCATCATCTCTAACATATTTTTAATTTCTAATGTATTATTTATTGACTTTTTTAAAAACAATATTCTTAGCATCTCACAAAAATGATATTATAGTTTTGATGTATAATTAGAAACCAATTCTTATTTTGTTTTTTTAATAATTATTTAGCAGCTAATGGTTTTATAAATTTGAATTTGTGATTTTAATCTTGAATCCTTAATTTAAAAAATTTATAATACTTATGTCCCTTTCATGGGGAATATTTACATTGGAATAAAAGACTAGTATACTATAATATCAACAAACATATATATCATAATAGGAAAGGGATAGACGTGGATTAACATAGTCTTCAATTCTAAAATAGTAAATTCTAAAAGCCCAAAAAAAAGATAACACAAATATATATATTTCCAATCAAAGAAATATGTTCCATGGTCTCATCCACTATAGTTTTTTAACAAAGAAATGTTTATATAAACTATAATGTCTAGTCTTAATGAGAAAAAAATATGTCTATATACTTGTAGAATAATTTTCTAGGAATACATGTTTATTATTTTTATTTAAAAATAGTGAATCCTTTCAATCCTTATAATATATGAAATTTATCGATAAACCCAAATTGAACATAGAAATATTTCTTTAACAAGCGACCATGGGTGTGATTTTGAAAATCAATACATTGAGTCCTTTTTCTCCAATAATAGTCAAAATAAAAACTCGTATTAACCTACTACTCTCCATATGAATGGATTTATAGAAACACAGAATAAAACACTTCAAGATATATCCCATAAAAAAAATAATTAAAATGACTTACATGTCTACTTTTTGGAATATTATATATGAATATATCCTTATATATTATTAAAAAGTTTTAATTAGACATTTTTTAATGAAAACACATTATGATAATTGAAATAATAGGATTACCATGGTCAATTACATTAGAGTTTTTGGATGAATATGATTTATTATTAAGACTGTGCACAATCATGAAATGTTTCTCTCCATGTATGATGAAATAATTTTTCTTGGTTAAAAAACCTCTAGTAAAAGCTATAATGTGTTTTAAAAAATAAAAAAGTAAAAAAAGTGTCTTCTCATGTCATTTTGATGATAAAAATTTACCTGATCATAAATTCCACTTTTAAAACCATGAGTATGGTTTGTACACATAGAACGTAATTGAAAAGCCATATAACATAGCTTTAAATAATGAAGAAAAATCTTCCTTTTCTAAGGAACATCCAAAACCATTAACAATATCTGAAAAGGACCATGATGAGACCATATCTTCTTTTTTTAGATCAATTAAGAATCTTAAATAACACATTCTCTAGAATATATATGTACAATTATATAGAGTTACACATATTATCAATTTTATTGGAAAATAGGTTGATGACCAATCATTATGGTCAATTATTGAACCTAAGAACCTCTTGGATGAAAAAAATTATGACTGTAGGGTAGTGGATAGGCAAGAAGAAGCTAATCATTTTGAATGAAATAATATCCACAACATTATTTATGGACCTAAAGAAACCATAAATATATGAATGAAATAGGTGTTTGGAATCCAGTTTGATGAATTTAGTAGAATAATATGAAATATAACTTGACTAGTTATGCAAGGGTATTTTCCAAAATAAGGTGTAGACTTTGAGGAAACAATGTCACGTGTATCCATACATGAATCCTTTAGAATAATAATTTTTATGCATCACATTTATATTTCCAACTATATAAAATGGATTTCAAATGTTAATTATATTATGGTTATATAATGGATGGATTTGGTATAACAGCCCCTCCATATTTTCAAATGACACATTTTCCAAATCATGTTTCCAAATAAAAATTGAATGATATGGTTTAGAAAATGCTCCTCGATTTTTGTATGATTGTAACTGGTATTTTATAATTTATATAGTATTTTAAAACATTATAGATAATCCTACCATTTTATAAAAATAATTTCAAATGGTGTTTTAGTTGTTAAAATATATGTTACTTATATTATTTATGGATATTCTAAAATTCACTATGTACTAATTTATCAAAGATGATGCAGAATGAATTAGGGAATCTGGCGGATCAAAATATTTATGGAGGTATGATTGTATTTATTCTCTACCAAATTTTTAACCGATATGACATCTTTGTGTGTGGGTATATGTGTTCCATTTTTATGAAATTCCAAAACAATCATAGTTAGTTTTTTTAATGTATTTTTAGAAACCTAAATTTCCTAACTAATTTTGGATTATGTTTCCTTAGGGGAAAATAATTTAACTTATTTTGTAATCCAAATGCTATTTTTGTGGATTTTATGTTAGGTGGAAAATTATCCTCTACAACATATCATATTTTGGGAATGTCTCTTTACTATTAGTATAGTAAGAAGAAAAATTCAATTGCACTATTTACTGATGAAGTTGAATACAAGGTTAGAAGTTGATGCTATGATCAAAATGTTTGGATGAAACAAACTCTACTAGACTTGGGATACCAATTCTGACATGTCCCTCTATATTGTAAAAACAAAAGTGACATAAAAATTTCTATGAATCATATGTCTGAATCTCGAATAGAACACATTATATTAAGACCTCACATCAAGTGGGGTCTTTTTCAAAATGATTACATAACTCTTCAATACATATGTAATGAACATAATTTTGCTGAAATTATCAAATATACATAGGATTTTAATATAATGAACTATAACAAACATGAATTAGTAATGATTTAATTTGATTAAACATAATTTTCTAGGGAACCACAATTAGTGTTTAACCACCATTGGTTTGTACCAAGTGTTGTTGTTTAACCAAAATTGATGTTTACCAACTATTTTTGTTTACCCACTGTTGGTGTTTACACACCATTGGTGTTCACCCACCATTTTATTTTACCCACCACTAGACTATACCCACCATTGGTGTTTACCCACCTTTAATGTTTACCCACCATTAGGACACCAATGAACAATAATTTTATCAATTGAATTTTTTAACTTCTAATAATTATGTCATATAGTATATAACACATACATAGCATGGATAACACAATAAAAACTACATTCTCATAAATGAAGAACGAAATAATTAATATTCAAAGAAATTAAAAAAACACAAGTTTATTGATTAGAAACATGACCCATGGAATAGTAAGATTCCCATTAAGAATTGTAATCCAGTAAAAAAATAGTAACATTTCTTATTAATGTAAAAATAAAATTTTGGAATGTTATAAATTAAAATATGATATAATTATATTATAGGATATGTAAAATAATGTTTTATTGATGCTAATTTATGAATTAGTATTTTTATAATATATTAATGTCAATTTACAAAATTTATAATTAATATAAATTTTTTAAGGAAAATATTTTTACATAATATTTGGTTATAAAATAATATTTTTTTCTCCAATGATTATAATAAAACATAATGAGGCCCTAATAAAATTTTCAGGTTTGTAAAATAGATTGTAATATTAAAATATGAATTTTCAGAATACTTTATGATTTTTATTAAAATTAAATTTTATTATATAAGAAAATTTATTTTTATAAAATGGTGTTCATTTTGGAAATCTACACATCAAAAAATATTTAGGGGGAATTTTTAGAAATTTTCAAAAATAGATGAATTGTTTGTGAAAAGTAAAATATGGTAATTTACATTGTTTGAAAAATATATGAATTATTGACTCAAAGAGTATTTATGACTGAAATAATCCAATATTCTTGAAAATACATAGTTATTAAATTTATATATTTTTAAATTTTTTATTGAAACAATTGATCCAAAATAAAAAAATGTATAAATCAACAAAAAAACCACATTTCCACATCTATAATACCACCCTTCAGCACCTCTTCCTCCCACACATTGAAAGATTTGAAACTTCAAAAAATTATAAACAATTATATTCCTAATAATATTCCAAAGGTCTAGGAACCTATGGTTACAATAAAATCCCAAATCCAATTTCCCAAAGCAGGTTCTCAATGTCAATAAGTTCATGACATAAAATCCCCTTATGTATTCCTTTATTTTTTTTCAAGTTATTTTTTTATTTCTCTCCTAAAATCACATAATTCATGTTTAATGATAACTATATCATCTTATATACACATTAATTTTTTTTATCATAATGGAATAAGACATATTTATACCTCTTTCCCTCTCCATGTTATTTTAGAAATGCAAATGTAGTTATGAGGTTTTGATTTATCACCTTCGAGGACATAATGTATTAATTTTACATTACCACATCCTAGGATGGACAGAATCCATTATAATGGATGAAACTAAATGAAAAGTGTATATTATAACCTTTGTTATGTTCTATAAATATCATATTTACATAATATTAAATAATAAAACAAAATGAGTTTGTTGTGATCCCAACCTACCAAAATTAATCTATATGAAAATCGTTAATATTTAATCTCATTAATCATACATATATCAAGAAAAACAATAACTACATTGGTCAAATTAAATTTCCACAATTTGAATATTTTTAGATAATTTATTTTTTGGATAATCATTCTCATCTTATATGAACATCTATACTTGTATACAGGTAAACAAGTCATGAAACCTAATAAACCAACACTCTTGAAATGTTAAAATAAAACTCAATAACACATTATAATGACTATAAATGTACATAATAGCATTAGTGTTTCTCCAACACCTGAAAAGAAAAATGTTAATGTTGACCATATTCTACTCCCATTTATAAAATACATCTCAAACCATTCTCATCGTTATCAGTAAAAAACATAACCAGAGAGAAAAGGAAAAGGGGACATTAAAAAATCCATTCCTCCATATACAGCTCAAGGATCTCACCATCACAGAAGCTCAATAAACTCAATCAAATATAACAAAAACTATACTATTAAACAAAAAAACAATTTTATATAATAGACTCATGTGGTGATACCTCTAAATCATGTTTTAATCCTAAACAACAAGAGGAAAACATCTAATAATAAGATAAGGTTCAACCTGAACAACATAGTCTACATCAATATAAGAGATAAACATTAAAAATATCATGATACTATGTTTGTAAATATGATTACTTTTACCTTATACATTTCTCCATTCCACCGTGATACCAAATGACTTGAACCGGGGGAATATCCTACACATAAAACACCTTCTATTAGCGGACTTGGATCTCCATAAGATGTTCCTTGAAGGTCTAATCATATTCAATATCGATATCACCTCAATTAATGATGTGATATAAATCGTTATGAAAATTTATAATCTTTGACACATGGATTACATCATGCATCCTACTAAACTATAAGGGATGTTCAATTTTATATGCCTCCTCAAAAATGTGATCCAATGCCTCAAAATGCATGATAATGTAGGATGAAATTATCCTCCCATAAACAATTATTCAGATACCATGATGATAAATAGAATTTAGGGACATTTGATACCCAATGTAAAATATTTAATGCTCTCCTCATATGATTATAATAGGATTTATGATTATATTTTACTACTTTCATGATTTCATGAATTACAATAGCCATTTCTATCATTTTTTGTACAAGTTACATCATGTGAATTGATGACTCTGAAACCCCTGTGTAGAACAACATAGAGAAAAAAGGTCATCAATAAAAAGATTAAAAATGAAACATACCAATTATGGATAGAAAACTATTGTTTCTATTTGATATAGACAATGCATAGTTTTTCATCAATGAACCACCAAAATCCCAAAAAAAATAGTGAAATGCGATGTCAAGACATTTTATAATAAATTCTATAAAAACTATTAAAGAAAAGTAGTGCATAGTAATGACTAATAGAAAAAAAATTGGATACATCCCAACTCCATTGATGTAATAGAATTATCAGGAGTATATGTGATCATCTGTGGGACTCCATACTATCACAACACTATCTCTGGATACATCCTATAAAAAACCTATGCCAATGTCAACTCACTTTTCACTATAATGTGGGATTATTTCAGAAAAATATACACAATCACACATATAAAATCATTTCCTTATTGATCTATATGTATTATGATAATAAATTAAATGAGATGTATTCCCACTTCCACTAGGTAACATCTAACATCAGGAGAAAACCATCGAAAACACATAGCATGACCTTTACCTTTTGGTAGGACAAAAATAATGTGTCAAACTCTGTCACTATATGATTCAACATAGTAAAGAAAAACTAGCCTCCCAAATCTCGATAAATAATTATCCAACTATGATGTACCATCAAGTGTGCACAATGAAATTCATGAAGAACTATCTCACCCATCAAGGATGGGAAAAAAATTAACACCCAAAATAATACTTCATATTGTTCATTATCAGAAAAACCATCAAAATGAATCACAAAAATCAATTAATTACCTCCATAACAACACTATTGAATCCCCTAACATGGACTCCTCCACATTAGAAGCCAAATATAACTGCACTATCAATTGGAAATGAAAACTTTGGAATTCAAAATCTCCCATATGTAGACTCATCACTATGATTTCATTCATCATTCTATAGGAATATCCAGATTCATTAACTTCAAAATTATATGAATTTCTTCCTAGCGAAACACTTAGAAAATTACCTTTTCATTCTGAATATAAAATCATGAAGTTGTAATACTATATGAATCTCATCCACCATCTCTCTCACAGTTTCATATCATGTAGGTAGTTGAAAACAGCTTAGGCACATATATTCTTTAAAAACAAAAAAATACCCAATTATTAGGTAAATTCACCACAACATTAAAGAAAAAACAACGTCCATTAATAAGATATCATAGGTGTAATACTTACACTCATGGGGATGTAACAGCTATGTCCCTTTAAAATAGTTGAC
This sequence comes from Viscum album, assembly GCA_963277665.1. NCBI lineage: Eukaryota > Viridiplantae > Streptophyta > Magnoliopsida > Santalales > Viscaceae > Viscum > Viscum album. The sequence goes on from OY728122.1 coordinate 493,540,755, forward strand.
ATGTGCTCCATTAGATAAAATCCCAACCCATGATGGGAATAATCAAAAAAAAATTCTCAAGAAGAACTCTATCTACTAGAAAACAATGTGCAAGAGTGATGACCAATATCTACAATAGTTACTTAAAACCTTCATTACACTTGAAAGTACCTAGAAAAAATAAACCCTTCTACTCAAGGTTTAATAAAGATTCATAAACAAAGATAAATAAATTATGAACATCCTTTCACATCCTTCTAGAACAAGGAAACTCCACACATGTTCTACTATAATTGGTGGTTCCAAACAAAATACCACCTCGATCATTAAAGGATCCATAGATACTCAAATCTAGTATGAACGATTACCCAAAAAAACATTAGAAGCCTATAAATCACTCTTAATATACATTATAAACAAGTAATTATGATGAAGAACTCCAAAAATAATATGAAAATTCTATATTTCCACCACCTTATATGATGAGTACATAAGGATTTCATGTACTAAAATAACACAACTCCCTAAAACTCATGTAATGTTTTATCTATAAACCACATTAACATGAATGGAGAATTCCCCACCCCAATCATCAATAAAATGAAAATTCAATTACCATAAAATGACTAGATAAAAACCTTTATAATATCATTGTTATATACTATAATATTATTATATCAATAAAGTAGATCATACTTTGAGATCAAAATTTATATTTAAAGCTAATGAATGAAATCATCAATCCCTAAAAGAGGGTTTTGGTACATTACAATAACATGATTCAAGGGATGATAATCAACAAAAGGATGATAATTAACATTGTCCATCTTCATAAACAATACTTAGTCAAATATTGTGACACACATGGTCAAATAAAGCCTCACCAAAACAGATCACATTTATTTAACCATTGCACTTGAAACACATAATGCACAATCCAATTCAGATACATTGAGATAGGAGTCACATATTTCTATAGATTTATCCTAATCATAATATCTGATTCATGCGAAAACACTACAACATTATCAGGAAAGTCATCAAGGTACACTTTCTTCGCACATGGAATCATTGTTTGTTAAAACTCTTATGTACTCAACTTCAACGTAGCTATCAAGGATGGCATGGTCAAAACGTTTCTCAGAACCATATAAGGATCTCTCACTTCATAAAACAGTACCCTCTCCATAGACATCTTAAAATACAACACGGATCCAAAATAAATCCATAATATCCTATAATGAGTAAGGTAAATCCTTGTTCAAAATAAGGTTATATAGTTATATCCATATACAAAGGATGAATCTAAAATAGTGGTGATTCCCTGGTAGTAAGTTTCAGTTTCTATATAATTCATAGACATCATATTTACCTCTAACTAGAGTAGAAAATTCCTAGGGAACTGAAGAAATCTCTACCCATTATTCCAATGTGTGGAAAAGGGAAGGTGTTATGAAGACATTAATACCTCCTAATTAAAAAATACTAATTATAAAATATATTAAACATGTAATGGGTATCTCAAAAAATATATGGCTCACCTGGAACAAGCATTGAAAAAGTATGAGGCTAACTATGACCTACCCCATTGACTCTTTATCTGAGATGATTTCCTTCTCAAAAACTATGATCTTATCTATTGGGATGAATATAATATTTGGGATATCTTTTATAGCCTCATGTACTCTCTATTGATCCTAATCTGGAGAAAGCTACTAATAATTTCACTGATGAAACATCCTCATTGGAGGAACATGATGAGAATAACCAAGACCATGATGACGACATAGAATCTTCAGGCACTATCTAAGTCAAAGACCATGCATACGCTAACAAAAAATTCACATCTTATTATTTAGGACAGGGATGTGAGAAGTTACATCTAAATAAATAATATGGTGGGGGTAGGATCTACCACCGACGGACCAAAATCTCTTATATCAATGAAACATGAAACATCTAACTATATATCATCATTATGATGAATCTTGATAACTAACATCTCATGATGATCCGGTAATAGATAAAGTCCTATCAATAATATATATACATATTGTCACCTCAATATATGCCAAAAACATGAACGGGGTGACTTACTACTTGATCTCTGGATGGAAATCCTCCAATAAATGACACTCACTGGCCTCTTCATTAAGAACAAGGTCTAAATTATATCAAATAATGTTCCTAAAACGAATATAAAAATCCCATAAATTGGTTCTCTACTAATAAAAGGTAATCATCTCCTTATAAAAATCCTCTATTATGGTAGAAGAAATAATCACTTCTCAGAGCTTCACTCTGAAGATCCCCCAAAATACTTTTGACGCTTCACAATCATGGGGAAAATAGACATTTAACATCCCAAATTCACAACGTAGAATCCCCATATCCAATGAAACCAATTATCATTTTTTCCATAGACCCAATAAAAGTCAATATTGTCAAATTCCAATGAGTCTTCATTGAATGTGTCTAAAAGAAATCCCTTTCATCTATATATACTCTCTCATTGAAACACTTAGAGATTCCTCCTCGATGTGTTGTAATTTTTAACCACAACTCTATGATGATATGTTGGAACATCCTACTGAACATCATTGGTGAAAACCTGATGATAATGTCAACAGTACCATTCCTAGAAACATAGAGAAATTCTGAGCTCCTAAACCTACACAATAGAATAATAATAATTTAAGAATTAGTTATTTAATTATCATTTACATTTAATTAGAAAATATTATGGTCTACCCATTTCAAACATGGGAACGATGAGGGATGATCCATAATCCTTCACGAGGTTAATTCCCAACATGTTTCACTCTTTTAGAAAACTCATTAATCATTAATATTTTCCATCAATCATAGCGGCCTTAAATAATGTTTTCTCATTCAGTATCTACATTTTAAATAAATTATTAAATATATCTAAAACCTTTTTTCAGAAAACCCATGTGGTCCCACCTATTCCTATGTCCAAATTCAATCACATCCCTCAACTAGTACCATTGATACCATTCTCGAATTGACCCATCCCCCCAAATAGTTCATTGTATGGTCTTGAAATTAGAAATAGGAGATGGTGGTCTTTTAATTTCTACCTTTTATAGGTTCTGAGTTAGAGATTATCAAAAATATTATAAAAAATACAAACGTGATGAATTTCCCTCTATTTGAACATGAAGATGAAATTGTGAATAAAAAATACAACAATAATCACATGATTAAATATATATATATAACAATACAACTACCAAAATATGTTTTAATTTAATATAATAACAATATAAAGGAAATAGAGGTAATAAAAAGGTAGATTCTGTACTCACCTAGGGGCACAAATTGATCCCACAAACAATGAGCTAGTAATATCCAGCCTGATTTCTACATACTCTCTTAATCCTGAAAAAAATTCTATATACAAGGGGTTGGAATAATAGTATAATTCGAAATATCCTCATCATATACTCTTGTATAAAGGATAAAGTATCTATAATAAAGTATAGTGAACTAAAATGGAACTTCATTATCACCTAAATAGGTATACTATGTTCAAAACATCCCTCTTGGTATCACTCACCATGTATCTCATTCAACATAGAATATAATATTGTAATTGGACATCAGGGGTTCCCAACTCCTTCTTCCACAGTAGTTTACCACTCCTCCCCAATGCTAGAAATCTCCATCCATCTCTATCAAAAGTAAACCATCCCATAAACACAAAAACTAAGTATCAGAACATTCACTCTCATGTATAACATCATCAAATTTCACACCTACATATAGTAACAATATAGTTTTTAGGGATGGCCAAAACCCATAGAATGTATATAAAACATCAGGTATAATAACTCAGGGAATCAAATCTTATACATAAGATAAGGCACCTCAATCCATAATAGCATATACCAAACATACCCCATTGGATACTCTTCGAGATATACATGTGTGTGAAACAACAAAAATCCATCATTTCCCTATACCAACATTTACAGAAATACTAACTGAATTTCATACTATATCATATAACAAATAATTGAAGGGATCAGGTCTAGGGAGGATAGTCATATATCAATCCTCTAATAGGATGTGTCGGAAACACCTTCCTAAAGTCCACAAGGTGTTAGTTACCTTAACTGACATGGGCGGTGTATCCTGCGAAATTACATAAATTAAAGTATATAATATAGCTAAAAAACACAATATCTATAACCTAATTTTATATATAACTACATATACGATCACTCAAAATCTCAGTTTCCTCTACAAAGAGTAGTTATCCAATAATAAAATTTAAATTGATATATCACATTATATTAATTTGGATTGAACATTTTACATTAAGTTAATTAATTATATATCTATTAATTGAAAATCAATATTATACTATATTACATTAAATAAACCAAATATTCAAATCAATTCCATTCTGGAATAATCCATAATGATTCCATAGTTTATAAAGATCATCATCTTTTTATATTCAAACAACACCAACCCCATTGGTTAATTAAAATATTATTAATTATTACCATCATTATTTAGTAAATATACAGTAATATAAACCTAATATTGTACTAAAATTTAAAAAACATGAAACTAAACACATCCCTCAAGGAAAAATAACACATTAAATTTAATTAACCGTTATATGAGATAATGTAGATTCACAAGAGAGAACCCAGCTCTCAGCATCACAACACCACGTAATTCCACCATGAATATCCAAATCATTCTCAACATCCCATGTGTCAACTTATCACATATTATTTTGTCCCCCACACCTTATATTAATATTAATCCATATATCATCCATACTAGACTCTTATCACATCACATGCTCACATGTAGATCACCGTAAGTAAATTAGAAAAAAATCATAATCAATAGGGAAATTAGGGTAAAAAAAAGTAATTAATATTTTAAATGTATGCAATATTTCTTGAATATCAACCCAAGTTATTCATATTTTAAATTTAAAAAAGAAGATACATACCATATTATTTATCTTTATTAGACATATAGTTTTATTCCATATTGAAATAAGTGATCCATTATTTATAGGCTCAATATATGAGGAACCAAAAGAAACAACTTTATTAATCCATTACATGTATATTCATTATCACTAGCATAAATAGATTTCATATATCTCCAAGAATTAGCTTTCACATTTCTTATGTGTTTTAATTTTATACTCATAAATCATTAAAATTCTATAAAATATTTATCAATTTCATTAACACATTGAAAATCATATTCTATTGAACATGGTTATCCCATTAACATGATTACCATAAAATTATAGAAATCACTAGAATAAAAACATGCCAATTCTTCTATATTTAATCCAATTAATCTATTAGATATATCATTAAGTTCATTTCCATTTTCCCTAAATTCATCTTGGTAAATTAAGAATTATAACTTGCTACAAAATTTATAGTACAGATAGTACACATTACTGAAAATCAAGAGACAAACTACAATCAGGGAATAAAACACAGTATTATGTGATTTCAATATCCAATTTATTTATTTATTTTTTTTGTTAATTCCATTATCTTTGAAGTGTAAAAAATCTATCATTATGATTAAATGTAAATAAAATGTGTATTATCACATAAGCTAATAAAAATAGTAAACATTCTTTCCACAATATTGGACTATAGTTGAATATCTATAATAACCTATCCTATAAGAATGTATGATTTATATAAGATTTCCTAACACAAGAACTCCAGAATGAATAAAATGATACCCCATGGGAATAGTGGATATTAAATGAAAAATCATGGAAAGGAAAAATGGGAGGAAACAAGACCAAATTGGGAGAATCCAAATGAAAAAATAGAATAAAGATATATATGAAAGATAATATTTTAATTTGGAAAATCCAAAATGATACAGGATCACACATTTCCCCTAAAGCCCTCTAAAAAACATGAAACCCCCTCTAGGTGCCTCCAACACTGAAAAATCACTAAGGAAAGGGCCATCATGTATTAGAGAAGTTATATATAGGATAATATATTAATTTGGCCAATACAAAACCATGAAAAAAACTTTATTTCCTCACTAATATCTTAAAGAACATATATTTATGTTTCTATTTCCATTCATGAAAATGTTTGTAACATCATTTATATCTGAGCATTGACATACCCAAATAAGAAAACATTATATTTTGATGGGTTAATATTCTTGATTAATTATAAATTTTGAAATAATATCATTATTACAAAATAATAATTATATTATTTTGACTTTTCTAATTTTTATTTTCATATTTTTAAAATTTAGGATAAAAATTTAAAATCTGTATGTAATTAGAAACACATTATTTTTTGAGAGGTGGTAGATCTCAATTTAACATGAAGTTTAACAAAAATAAATTTTCATTTTGTTTCATCTAGTTATAACAAATATGTTTGATAGATTTCCCTACATGAAACACAGATCTAAAATGAAACTGTGATGTGTATATTCTATTGAATCCAATATGTTGAATTTATAGGTATGAACAAGAGTAACTAAATTTCAATATTTATATAATGGTTATACCATATATATTTAAATAATTCAATGTGGTTTTTAAGAATAAATCATTCATATATATTATAATTATTATTAAAAAACTATCTATTTTATTGAAATATAATCATAATAAAATATAATAATAATTGAATAATTATATATTTTTTAGAGTTTGATATAAATTAATATTATGTAAAACAAGTATTTTTAATAATTTATTTATCTATTAATACTTCTTCGAATTATATGTTTATTTGAAAGTTAAATTATATAATTCATTAAATTTAATTGTAAAAATATTAATTTTTTAATTTTTAAAATCCAAGTTATATTAGTATATATTTGTGGGTTTTTTCTTAAATTAGTAAAAAAAATTGACATTTTATAATATGAGTATGTATTTTGGTAATGGAAAAAAATTAATGAATAATTATTCCAATATATATTATGTTGTCACTGAATTGTTGGAAAACACACTACTAATAAATGGTTTTATTGTGGGTAAAATATATGTTGTTTAAATTATGATTTTCCAAAAAACTAATATATATTTATTATTTAAATCATTCCACTAATGTTATATATTTCTAATAAAAAATTTCAATTAAAAAGTTTTATTTGTTTATTACCATATCCATTGAATTATGTTCAATAATAAATTTTTTTATAATAAATATATTATAATTATTAGATAATAATTAAAAAATTAGTTTCAATCATACATATATAATTTGGATACACACTTTTTTAGTGATCCAAAAAAATATTACAATCATATTTATCTCATTAATCAACTATAATCGCACTATTCCCATTAATCATTCTCACTAAAACCAAAAAATACATAGTAAAAGAATAAATTATTACCTAATAAGAATTAGTAAAATTAGAAACTGGATAATGTGAATAAAAATATTATAATCCATTCAAAAAAACAAATAGTAGTAACTTGTAGTGTAGTGGCCCTAAGTATATGCCTTTTTTAGGAGGAGAATTCACATAAGTACAAAAAAACTCATGACTATATATGAGAAACAAATGAGTGGATGTCGTCAGGTCATTTAGGATTATGTTAACTATCAGATCAATCCTTTGAGCCAATTTACTCCAAAATATTTTCTCTATGTGTCATATTAACAACTATCAATCAAATATTCATATTTGTTCCATGATATGAAAATGTATAACATGATATATTTTACAACACTATACCATAACAATTAGTTCAATAATTATTGAAATGATTTTATATCATTACATACTAGTGTTGTATAATATTATTTTCAGAAGATATGTGATATAACTACAAAAACATATCTGCAATAAAAAATATTTAACATAAATATGAGATCATATACAATAGGAAATGGATTGGGAATAAATGATTTATCTAAAATAATATATTATGGAGTACCTATGAAATATATTATATTGGATTATATTCAGAACCATATGAGTAAGTCAAGGCGTCATATCAATTTCTCATGAACCTATCATCTTACTAAATATCAATACAACTTACACATTCATTACATTACTTGAAAAGGAATAAAATGATAAAATTTTAAAAAACCTACTTATTACAAAAGGATGAGTCTAACAGCTAGAACAACACTCCATAATTTACAAGGGGATACTAATTTATGTTACATTAAATACTTATGCTTCTTCATGTGTTTCTTCTCACATAGTAGAATAGTGATATCGAATAATTGTTAAATAAGGAATATAAAACATTCCCCACCTATAGAGAACAAAATAATACAACTTAAATTATATAGTAATTCTAAATTATGTGTATACATTTGATAAGAATGTGAAAATACTCCATTCATATAAGTTTATCATCATAAAGAATTATTAATAAGAGAATCAACTCAACATTCAACTAATGTATTTTTTCCAAAAAAAATTTCATAAAATTTTATTAAAAAATGACAATTTCTTAGAGAAGTATAATAATAATAATAAGTCAACAACATCAATCATATTTTATAAAAGAATATCATTTAAAAAATAAAAAATAAAATAAAAAATTTAATACAAATAATTATATGTTATTGTCGTGGTTTTCCCAATAGGTTGTAATAATACGAAAAACATTTATGAGTGATACAAATAATTATTAAAATAAAAAAAGTAATATGGAAGAATAAGACCTTATAGATTAGCGGGAAAATCATGAAATAATTTAACCCTTCAAAAATCAATATTTCCCTCAATTTATCAACTCATGTTGACTATTTCAATTATTCACAATGTAAAAACCTCTATAATCTCATTCATGTCCTATATGAACCACAATTAACATGAATCAAAAAACAAATCCCAGAAAAGAATAAAATATTTCTAATGAAGTGACTCTATAAAAACAATGGAACGCCAAAATATATATTAAAAAACTAGTACCAAACCACAAATTGATACTTTTTCTCCACTACCATGACATGAACATAAAAATTAATCACAATATGATAACACATCATAAAAACAATTTACTAAAAATTAAATATAATTCATGTTAGTATTTATTTATTAAAAATGAATATTTTTTGCAAATAAAACCAGTAACATAACATTGTAAAATATTTTTTTAGAGAATAATAACTTCTTTTTAAATATCATTAGAATAATTCATTAAATCCATTGATTCTAATGAAATTCCAAGATGTGAGACTTGGCGGGGCCTAATCCCCATTGTTTTGGGCATTTCATTTGACATGGGAACATTAAATGGGTATAAATATCCAATTAATTAAAATATATGTACTTACCAAATATAAGATTGTAAAGCTTGTAACATTATGTTGTTTAGTAAATTTTATTATATTTTTTACAAAAAAATATCACAAACTCCCTACTAAGTACTTCATCGTAGCTTCAATGATTACTATGATCTTCAAAATGGAATTCAGGGTCAAGAATAGAGAATCCTTTTATATGGAATTTCATTGGTTTATATTAATTTCAAAGAATATACAATTCAAATAAATTTAAAAATATCAATTACTATCCAAATATAGGAATGAATAGTTATTAATATAACATTGTATGATAATTTTTTAGTATAATTTTTAACATTAAAAATTAATTAAAAAATCCCCACATAAACCTTTTTTAGAAGCTACAATGATTACAAAAAATTTATATGGGCCATGTAAGAAATTTTCTTAAGGAAAAATATTTATTACATTTATATGCTCATGAGTTAATTGAAAGGATAAATATTTTCATTTATGTTTTTAAAAAAACATAAAAACTATAGAAAAATGTATTTATAAAAAGTGTGATATTTATTGACCCTCATTCCTCTCATATTATAATATAATATTGATCACCAAATGAATCCCAAATAATATAGGTAATTGTTAATATACTTTAAAGGATTCTTATAATATAAATTGGTATGTAAATACATTATGATAATAAAAATTATAAGAATAAATGTTTTCTTGAACCAGTCATTCCAAAATACAATTTATATCCTCTCAGTATTATTAACCAATTGTTTCATTTATTGATGGTGATGAAGAATTGAATTATCATCTATAAAGTCACTCCAAATATGGAATGTCATTAATAAAATTTAAAATCTAGGAATTCTTAAAATATAAATGAAAAACCCACCAACAAAATCTCATATAGAAGGTTTTTAGTTAAACACAATGAATCTAGATATAAAATTTTTGGGATTAAATGTTTAAAAAATAAATAATTTATTGTGTTAATGTATCATTAATAATATAATCCACATATATCAACACAATTATATGTGTTGGAGTAAATTATATCAATGTAAACACATATAATTTTGATAGAAGTTTTTTAGTAGAGAATATGTTTTTGTAATTTAATTTTGGTAAAACATTATATTACATAAAAAATTTAAACATTTTAGATGAATATAAAAAATAATAATCATTCTTATAGTTGATAAATTATAAAAAAATCTTAATAGTGAATAAAATATTAATAAAAATAATTTTGAAAGTCATTTTTATGGTACAATTTCCACATTTTGAGTTCATGAAATAATATAAATCAATTTTCGATTTTAATATAACATTTTTTTATCATTTAAAGTATTAATATTAATGGATCGACTTCTTTATTATTTTGGTATTTAGTTTATTATTTTAGGGATTTATATTTTTTGTGTATATAATTTAGGTGGATATGGTCTATAATTTAAAAAGGAATTTTGATGAATTATTTAAATATCGAAATATAAAATAAATACCTAAAAAATTATACGGTAGAATTTGGTGGAATTTTATAAAAAAAATATAAAATACCAATTATTGAAATATTCATAAAAAATAATTGGATTTCAATTAATTTTTAAATTTAAAAAATTTGTTTAATTCCAAAATGATTGTATGTTAAATTTATTTCATTTTTCTATTATAAAATTATATATTAATTTTACACTATAATTAATATTTTATTTTTATTTTTTTATAATAAATTTAAATTATCTAGTAAATCTTTTTGATCCAAACATATCCCAGGGGTGAAAATAATACTTCAATTAAACCCATATTTCTAGGATCTTATTTAATGTATTCGTTATTAGATTATTCACTATTCAACCTATAAGTTGGATTTACTTATATTTTTCGTAAATAATAGAACACAAGAAAAACTAATCTATCAATAATAAATCCATCAACAAGATATAAAATTAGTTTTTTATTTTATTTAATAATGATCCTATTTTTCATATATATATATATCAATAAAGTTTATATATATTTTTTAAAAAAAATAATCTATTTTTAACAATTACTTTACATCGGGATTGGAATCCCACCAATAAAATCAAGATCAAGGCTTGGTAAAAATACCCATGAATTCATTGTACATTCTATCCCATCCAAAGCAATAAATTGTCTTTTTATAAAACCATAAAATTCTAAAATGATAATATTTTATTCAATATCATGTGTGGGAGAAAAAACATATCATAAAAGCGAAGAAAACACCAAAATGACATAAAATATATTTACAATATTAATTAATTTCAGTCTATGATATATCATGAAATGCATGTAAAATTTGGTTCACTTTAGGTACATGAAACACCAACATTATTTTATAGATTCTGTTACACGCATGTTTGAGATTTACCGAATACTGTTAAAATTATATTTTAAAATGAATGTTATCACATAGAAATTAAATTTTTTGATATAAATATTATCAAATGATTTATAGAAATATATTTTTCATATCGTTGGTTAGAAATTAATTGTAAATTATTATAAAATAAAATTTAATTTAAAGAAAATGTTTTAATAAAAAATTACTTTTATGTGCCAAATATGTTTTGTCATATAAATTTAGATTAATTACTATCAATGAACGGTCTTAATGAAAATTATCTATTATATATTCTATTAATTTATTTCAAATTCATCTAAAATATTAGATATGAATATGATAATAAATAATCTATTTATATGTATAAAATGATGTATTTTTTGACATGATGTTTTTCATCCATATAATGGTGCTCTTTTTTTTGAAAAACAAATTTTGAACACTTTTCAAAATATTTTTTGAAAAAATAAAAATAAAATTTAAAATTTGAATTTAAAATTTATCAGATGGTTCATTTTTGTTATTTTTTTAGAAGTTTCATTTTTTATTTATATTTAAAAATAATTATATTTAATTGAAGACAAAATATTCTTCTAGATAATTTATAATATTAACTTTAATTTTTATTTTTTTAATGTAAAAACATTTCAATTACATATATATATATATATTTGTTAATATAATATATGTAATTAGTATAATATTTTATATTACCTTTAGATACAAAATTTAGTATTCTTTTGATCATTATTAGTTTAAAATCCCACTTCCACTTTTAGTATATAAGATTAATTTTAAATTCTTTTTAACTGAATTTGTGAATTGAATATGGGAAAAAAGAATATATAATTTTAATAATAAATATTTATAATTTAAAATTATTATAAATTAATTTTTTACCAAAATGATTAGTGACAATAGTTAAATGTAATTATAGTAGTTAGGAGAAAAACGAGTTTATTGAGGGGCTATAATTTAAAATTAAGGGTTCTTATAAACTACAAACATTACCAAATCCACTTTTATGGACATATATATATATATATTATAATTTATTGTATCATTTTTTCCATTATTGGACCTAGTGGACTTTGAAAATTCATCAGTGGAATTCTCCCTTTTACAGAATTAAATGATTTCCACTCAGTCAACCTATAAATGGTAACTCCCTATCCTCTATACATTACTCCATTAAAACAATTCGGATTTTCCATGATCTAAAAAATTAACACCAAAAATACCCTAAATGAATCCTAGAGGTATTATATTTTTAATAATTCCATTTATGAGGGCTTTAATGCTAAACTACGAAGGATACACAATAAAGAGATAATATTTTCAAAAGGTGTATTTCTTTTGTTTCCTTAACCAGCACCTTAAATTATTTTTATATCATGCTTATATAAAAACAATTGTATATTAAATATACCCACTTAAATCATATGGGTTATGAAATCATCGATTGTGTGTATAGATGACTTGCGCCGTAATAACCAACGTCTTTCATTTTACCATTACTACATATCAATGATTGCAATAATGATGGAAATAAGGATTATATATTTTATTAATTAAATATATAATTCAAATAATATTATTTAATTACTATATAATAATGAACCTCATTCTTTCCATTTTGTGAGAGTGTGATATCGTCGTTCGTATGTACGACGGACAACGGCCACATGATGCTATGTCATTTTTTAGGTTTTACATGGTATTTAAAAAGAAACCGTTTAATAAAAACATGGGATATATATTTATTAATTGATATAATATAATTATTATTTACATATATATATAATTAAATTCTTATTTCAATATGACATGATATTGGAAAAAATGATCATGTATGCGTACGACCTATCGTCTCCATGAATATGGCATTTCATTACATGTTACTGAATTTTATCGGTTAATATAAATAAATATATAATGAATATTTATGATATTTAAATCATATTTTAAAATATGTAGATATTTAAATCATGATATATTTAATATAAACAAACAAATAAAAGTCCAAACATTATAGTAATATAAAGATATTAAAACCTAACGTAATGGAAGTAATGAATGATTAATGAAACGAAAGTGATAAGATGTTAAAAAAGATCATATATGATAAGACAAATATTATTATTTTTATATTTTATTTTATTAATATGATTAAAACCATTTTTTATGATGTTAAATAGATTTCATCCAAAAATAAGCATAGGGTAAGAGATTTCATCGCAATTTTAATTCCATTATGAATTATATTTTATTATAAACCAATTCACTTTTATGTGGTCCAAATACTACCTATTTTACAGGTAATATCATGAAAAATTATTTCTTAATTTTATTTTATGTTTCACTTTGAATAATCTCACATAAGGGGTTTTACATGAAAATTACCATGTGTTAAATGTTACCATTACAATCTCACATTCTTTTGTGACTGTTGAGCTTCTCTAAAAACAATCACTTCTGTATGATAGTTTTTTATTTTATAATACATTTTTATTAAATATATATATTCGTTTTTTGATGGATATTATTACTACCTAAACCATATAAAATCTTTTACATACACTATTTAAATTGATAGTTATATGTTCAATTACAGAAATGTACGTAAATCAGTATTTTATCCTCAATATATTTATTTTAGGATAAGACACACTATTAAATCGATTATTTGATAAATTATAAATTATTTTGACTTCCTAATATGGGTGCTTAAATTTTAGTTATATCCAATTCATATATCCATATTCGCATATAAGGAATCATTTGGCCAAATCATATGGGTTTTTACCTAGCAGTTTAAACTACATTGAGAATATAACATGATAATAATGGTTTCTTGTTCATCAGAAGTAAGAAATCCGATAATTAATCCTTCACTACATTCATAGTCTTTTAATTATTATCCATGTGATTTTCAATAGGAAAAAATATATAGAATAGTTTCTTCTCCATATACTGATTAAATGGTATTTGTGTTCAGCTATTTAACATTCCATATTGATTATTCCATATAAAATTATTATAATGGAATTTGTGTTTAATTAATTTTCATTCCATATTTATTATACATTATAAATTCATAAAATAAAGATATTTAAAAGGAATATTTTTTATGTTATTTAAATTTACGTATTATTTATGATTATTAATTCAAAAAATCAGCCACTTTGTATAACCATAATAGATAATTTAAAATCATCCTTATTTTATTTCCATTACCCTTATTTTGATGAAGAGGTCATTGAATGAGTTTTATTAAATTAATCTTGTAATATCTGGTTTTCAATTATGATTTATGTTCTGTTCCTAAAGTAAAATTGGTATAATTTAGGTATCTAGTTCCCCAGAATTGCTAAACTGGTCGATCATAGTGATTTGAATCCTAGTAATCATTCCTGCGAAACAATGTAAGGCACCAAATCTAGGTTTCCTTTTTCAGGTTCGTTAGTTTTTGATATAATTCCCCATGTTCTATCACATGATATGGGATATTAAAAAACTAAATACTTATGTGAAACTAAAATTTATAACACCACCCCCACCATCTATAAGAGGTGTAAATTTTGTTGTCTCAAATAATTTATGTTAATGATATATTAGGTAAAAATAACTACACAACATATGAAATGGAAGAAAACATATCTAAAATAGAAATAATTACTCTTGATTCCAACTTTTCAACATCCATGTTTCAATAAAAATTATTGAATTTTATTGAATTAATTAAAATATATTTATTATAGAGTATACATGGAAAATCATTTATTGAGTTCAATTAGAAAAAATTTGATATAATTACATAAATAATATTTTAATGAGATGTTATCAAAGATACACATATTGAAATATTACACACCTGGTTCATTTTATATATTATTAAATTACAATTATTAAATGGAAGTCCCATTTTCATTTTAGATAATTGTTATTTTAGTTTTTATACATATTTCTTATTTCACACAAAACACATATATTACACACTTGAATTTTCAAAAAAATCACATATAGGACCCCAAATTTATATTTATTTTACATTATCAATATATTATAAGAACATATTAGTGAGAGTGAAATTTTTTGAAGTATATTTATGTTATTTTATTTATGAATTCAAGGGTATATTTGACTGCATTTATTTCAAGCTTCTTATCATGATTGATATATTCTCAAATTTATAATGAACCCCTATAATGATTTCTATATTGGATAAGTTTTAACATAAGCTTTATGTTATTGATGATTTTTATTACAATAATAACTGAACTTGAAAAAAAAATATTATTTGAAAATATTTATCATAAATGAGAGATTCAATAATAATTGTAAATAACTAGGGTCAAAAAAATCGTAGATGTATGTTTATTTTCATCATCATAAAAATAATAGAATTTTTTTAAAATTTATCATAATAAGATTTTTTTAACAAAAAAAAAGTCAATTAGTTCTGCCAAAAATATAGTAGGTTTGATATTTTACTCTCATAAAAACCTAATCTCAAATATTATTGATTGAAAATTCATTAATTATAAATGGTTTCAATAATTATAGTGTTTACATTGATTAAAACTGATCTGAATTCAATATTATTGATAACTGTGAATGTCCATTAGTCGTTGATTCACTAATATTCTTGGAAAACTCTCTGTAATAGAAATTAAAAATTGTACTTACCTGGATCCCTATAGAGGTTCTAAACTATTCGTAGAAACCAAATGCATACATACCATGAAAATTTTAAAAATAAGGATTTAATATATCTTTTTATAAAATTTTATGGGAACATTTTTTAATAAAAGTTAACATAATTAACATTATATAGAAGTTTTAATGATCAATGTTTTTGTTGATTAGATAAATTGGTAGCATCCCAATATGAAAATTCAAAAGGAAATTTAAATTCATATATTACGAAATGGAATATTCAAATATGGTGAAAATTATATAGACTCACATGTTCATTTGATTATGTCATGTTGAATAACGAACTAATCCCTTGATTGGAGAAAACACAATTATAAACTAGAATATACAATCATACACAACTTTTTCAAATATTAATTTTTTTAATATTGGTTTTTTATATTTAACATTCCACGTTCTCATAGAGGATTAATTTACATGTAAAATTTTATTTTTCAACTGATCAAGGTTTGGTAATGGGAACCATATATGGAAAATATAAATACCCTCATTTTTAAATATAGAAATTGATTGGTTTAAAATTAAAGGCTATTGAATGTTACTTTAGGGATGAGTTCAAGGAGGGGAAATGAAATATAATCTAAGGGAATGGAACATATAATACACATTCCAATGAAATAAATTATAATCCTATTACGGTAAGGAAATTAAAAAAATGGAGAGCTTGATGTAATGGAAGCAATATATGAATTAGCCCTTTCTGTTTTAGCGATCAATAAAATTTAAAAAAACTCCCGAAGTTAGAATCCAAGAGAGACTGTATAAAACACTTATAGGTATAGAATAAGTAAATATTTATCTTAATTAACATTGGGAAAGTCATTCCAATAATATCAATATTATAAATTTGAAAATATAGAAAATAAAAATGATTTCCAATAAATTAGTAATTTTTATCACTATCATTGTCGAGGATTTATATTTCAATAGAAAAAACATAAAAATTAAAGAAGAATACAAGAATAATCCCATGATATAACCATAACCTTCCATATTAAGTCGGGATAGACCATTCATATATTAATTATAGTATCCCAATTCATCTCTATTTATTGTATTCAAATTAAGTGTAATGATTCTTCTTGTGTTGTATATTTGAGCGTTTGGTAAAAGAAACTAATTTTCTCCCTTTCTGTTATGATAAATGAAAAATATACGGAATATTTAATAACATGGATAAATGATTTCATTGTCTTATTGGTTTAAAATATTTATAGTCAAAATATAACCATGTTTTGGAACTGAGACAACTATCAATGAGTAGGGGAAGAAGAGTTATATATGGGATATGGACATGTTGGGACCCCAGTATGGGGTACATAATCATGTAGGGAGAAGGGAAATGGTGGGGGTGATTGTGACATGTGGTTAGGGAGGCTTGAATGGAGATTAGTGAATCTTGGGAATCTGTAGAGGAAGGATGAAATTTCTGGGATGTGGTGGACATAGGGAAACCCTATGAATGTGGCAGGGACACATGGAAATTTTATCCATGTTGGGGGGGAATATTTGAGCAGGGGTAGTTGATAGGGGAGGCATGGTGATTTGTGGTTGAAAATGAGGGAAAGAAGTCTGGGATGCATATTGGGTTTGTGGGGGTTGTGACAACATTGGGTACAAGGGTTAGATTAAATTTATTTTATTGACCACAAATGTGAAAAAAATACGGTTTTAATTAGTTTCTAATATTTAATATTTAATATTTTATTCATATTTTATCAAGAGGAATAGTTAAATTATTTAATATCAATTTATTATTTTAAAATTCATTAAAAAATACATAGTGATTATTAATTCAAATATATTGAATAATAAATTAAGGTCCCAAAAATTAGTTATATATATTTATACATTAAATAATTTATTGGGATGTGTATTATTAATTTTAAAATATTTTTTTTAACAAAAAATCAAACTAAATCCATCATTTGGTAAAATAATTCTTCATATTTATATTATATAATGACTAATTTAATTGTTAATATTTTTTTCTATTTAACATTAAATATTAAATGAAATATATTTTTTTTGGTAAAATCATGTTTTGGTACCAATAAATAACACCAAGAAAAATGTATATTTTATGGAATTAGATATTTTTACTAAAATTTATATGTTCTAAAATATTGTTTTTGGTAAATGTAATTTTTTATGAGTATATGATTTTTTTATAAATACTGAAATATACTGATTTTTATTAATAGCATAAATTTTATGAAATTATAAAATTTAATGGTTGTGAAACATTTATTACAAGAAAAATAATTTATTATAATGTGAAATGATTCATTTTAAATTAATATCTTTGATTCCTAATAGTGGTGTATAATATTTTATAAACATTAGTAATAATTTGAGAAAACTATTTTTCAACTATTTATTTTCTAAAGATTGAACATAGGGTAAAATAGGATATAGATATGTTTCACTATAAAATATATCATCCTTGATCAAGAATAATGTTTTCAATATCATTATGAAAATTATCATTAATAATTAATTCCTATTCATAATTTTTTTTCTTAAAATAATCTTCTGTTAAAAATTAGTCTTTATGCATCATAACGTTAAGATTAATTTCCCAAAACATAGTAATTTATTTTGAAAAAATAATTCCTATATTTGATATGGTATTTTATATATTTAAAATGGAATTAAATTTTATATTTATGAAATTAACATTATTGAGATTAATAATAATTACCAGGATAATTATGAAAAAATTATTTCAAAATTAATTTTTTACTAATATCATTGATTATCAATCGAATAATCTTTTAAAAAATCATTCTATTATTAATCACATATTATTTATAAAAACATTAATAATTATTTTAACACACATTTCATTTGAAATATATTGTAAATATGGTATTTATTCCAAAATGTTCCAAATATTATTTTTCTAATAAAATAGTTTTAACACATTCTTTTATTTAATCTGTAAACATAATTAAATTATTCATTTATTATGTTCAAGGGTATATAAATAAGAAACAAAATTTAGTTATTAAATAGTTTAAGTGATGTTGTAGATCACTTTCAGACACAGGTAAGGGTTTTATCTCAGTTCCTCTTTATTATTAATTGCTTAAATTTTATCCACCAATTTATTTTTCATACAGTATATATACAACCCATTACTATATTTTGTAATAATCCATTATTTAAATAATTGGATTTGTAAAAAAATTATTCTCATTATTCTAATGATAGTTGATTCAGAAATAATTGAAGTCCTTTAGGGTTTCATTTTAAAATTTAATTTAAAACATTATGGAATCTTTAACATATATTATTTATAAAAACATAACTAATTAATACTAAACATAATTTAATTATTCATAAATTCAATAAAAATTATAAATCACTTTCATGTATAGGTAAGGGTTTCTTCTCAAGTCATCATCATTAAAACATGTTTTGATGATACCCACAAATTTATTGTTTTTTTGATATATATATATTACCCATTAATGTATTTTTTTAATAATACACTATTTAAACAATTTTATTTATATAACCAATTTATTATCATTTTAAAATAACTATTTATCAACAAGTGACTAAAATCTACAGGGTTCAATCTCAAAATTTCTTTCTATGAGATATATTTTGTTCTATGAACCTAATTTATTTTATATGGTATTAATACTTCCAATTAGGGGTTTATCATAATTATATATATATATATATGTGGCATTTTTACTTCAATATTATGATATCTCTATATATCAAACAATTTTTATTATAATTACTCTTATGTTGTAAGGGATTCTTATCTCAATTTTCCCACATTGGTTTTTATTTATTTTCAAACAATTTTAGTTCATTTTATTGGTTTTTATATTATCCCTCAATTTTTTTGAATCATCAATTTATTATTTTAATATTAATCAAGGTTTAAATGTGTAATCTTTATCACATTATAATTTTACGCTAATTTTTTAAATGCAGTATGGATTTTAATCACAAATTTCACCCTTTGAATAATTTTACACTTTACGAACCATTATTACTTTTGTATAGACTAAATTTGATTTACCTTATCAAGAATATTTTATAATTTATTTTTTTTATAAATCATGTATATGTTAATCAAGATCATGTTCTTTTATTAAAATTCCCTTTACAACTAATTTTATCTTGGTAGTATGGTATCATTCATACCTCCTTCATGACTTGTAAGTTATAATATTTCTTTCTTTTTATAGTTTGTATCTATTTTTATTCGTATGTATCTCTTTTATTTTATTATATAATACCCTTATATATATAACTTGTAAAATTCATGTTTCATTACTATGGTTATATATGTTTTTAGTTTTATTCAAAATTACTAATTTTATATAGTATTGGTTTAAGGGAACATTAATATTTCATTTATCATGTCATGCATCGCTCACATTATTGAAAGAAATAAATTTATATCGCATTTATCATTAAGTAAATTTATTTTTCATTGATATCGTGTGTTTCACGCAATACAATATTCTAGTGAAAATGATATACAATTAAAATATTATTATTTAAACAATACTTTTATAATAAATCTCTTAAAATTAATCATGGAAAAAATAATAGAAAAATAATTAAATTAATATTTTTTTTATAGATATCGAATATATTATTAAATAATTACTAAATATTTGGTAAAATAATTTTATACATAAAAATTATTTATCATTTAAAATTGTTTTTATTGCCTGTTTTGAGAAAATTTTATATTTTCTACCATATTTAGATATTTAATTTTTCAATATGATATATAATTTTAAATAATAAAACTGATATTATCTTTTATTTAATTTTTTTATTTTCAAGAACAATTGATTTTTAGTGATCAGTGAAAAATAAATATTTTTGTAAAAAATGTCATTTGTTTTAATGGAAACCCACATACTGCTTCGAATTTAATCCTAAATTATGATAAATCAACATTATCATTAAATTGACTAATAAATTATGTTATATTCATTATTATAATAGATTATTTATATGATTTTTTTAGAATTAAAAACATATTAATCTAGAAAAACATTCTTTCATTGCATTTTTATTTTTATGTTAAATTAATTTATACCACATTCATTAATTTAATTTTTTAAAATTTATTCCATATTTAAAAAAATATGAATTATTATAACCTAGATGTTTAAATTTTTTTCTTTTTCATTATGAATTGTATCAATAATAAATATATTCCACCTTGATAAAGTGGTAAAATTGAGCTATAACAAAAGGGAAAGACCTTAAAATATATATATGACATGAATTTTTCTAATTTTATTTGTTCTATTCAACCAAAAAATTTATTAATGATTTAAATAATTTATTTAAACATATTTTATGTATTAGGGAACTCATGCATGAATATTTTAAAATATATGTTATATTTTTTTAAAATTTAAAATTATAATTGTGTGTTTTCATTTAATTACATTATTAAAAGAGTATATATGTTCTTGGATAGATAAAAAATTCTAAAACACTTTAATTTCTTTATTTTATCAAAAAATAATTAATCCAAATTATTAATATTTTTCAAAGAAATGTTTTTTATTAAAAAATGGCTATTTTCTTAAAAACTTTTCTTCATGCATATTGTGTTCTGATACAAAATTGTACTTACTCCAAAAAGAAAAATTAAATATAATAAAACAATATTCAAAATTTATAATCAATTTTGGGTCATATAAATAATTTATCATTCTTAAAGTTGAATTACCCTGATTATTTTTAAAATGGTATTAAATTGATTTATCTAAAATATAGGGAATAAAATTTATCAAAAACAACCCCAAATGCGTTTGGTTTATATTAATAATAGAATATATCATATTATTTTTTAATATGGGCTTACTTTATTCCATTTTTCTTTGAATTTTATCTTTATAATATTTAAGTAAAAGATAATGTCATAAAATATAACTTTTGAGCTTTTAATATCCATCAGATTCTTTGAAAGAGATAATAATCGCTTATATTCTATAGAAAAAATTTATATTAAGTATTCATGAATCTATTTAAATAATGTTAATTTGTTTGTAATGTTTACTGATGAAATATATAAAATAATGTTTTATGAAATTCTAACAAAATGACTGTTTAATTAGTAGGAAAAAAGGTAAATGTTTTTAAAAAATAAAAAAATACTTATGTTTAAATAACTAAAAGTGTCCCAAATATTTTATAGATAAATATAAAAATTGGGGATATTCGGTGATTATATTTTCTAATTCCTTTTCGATCTCAGTGTTTTTAATGTCAAATTAATGAAGAGTTTCAGGAATATTATTATGGATATTTTTTTATTTAATAAAGTTTAATTAAATGATTAATATTTATTAAAAATATTGTTATCATCAAAATAAATGGTATATCAATTAAAATATCAAACAATATCCATTTTCAAGTCTCATTCCATTTATTCTATCATTAATGAAGCTTAATGTGTAGATAACTATAATATTGTGAGATTTTTCAGAAGGATTACTGGTTGTTAAAACTAAGATATAAGAGGTAAACATAAAATAAACATGAATACATTTAATTTTGTAAGATTATATAGAATAATTATATTGTAATATGAAAATTTTCCAATTTTTCCACATTATTGTAAAAATGTATTTTAAATTAATTTAATAATTTACATAATTCTACATGTACCCCACTAGACACATATAAGAAGGAACCTATACTCCTATCATCCACAAACCTATTTATCTTTCCATATGGATCCATATGTAACATAATTACTTCCTATATAACATAAATAAATCAATTAGATTCTGGTATTTCAGAGATACCATTCCTAAAAGGATTAAGGCCAACGATAAAATATGTTACTCAATGAAGAGGTATAACTATTCACCGAGCGTTTTCAATTTTCTTTCTTCTTATCCCACCTAAAAATCAATATATTACATAATAAAATAATAAATTAATTCTTTTAAAGATAATTTATTAATATAATGATTACTTAGAAACCATTATCTATATTATTTATATCATACACAAAGAGAAGTCATCACTCATTTTTATAAATGAACTATCCTCCCCATTTAGAGGTGTAATTCATTTCTCATCACTAATTTTCATGTATAATTATAATGATGTATTTAATAAATATATATGAAATATATTATATTATTTTTAATCTATATAAGTAGATTATTATATACTTTTTGGTCATGACCTGTCCCCCTGGGCATGTGCCATGACTACCCTGAGCCTGCCTTCCATACCCTAGGGGCTGGAGACTAGCATGAAAATGGTGTATCCCTAAAATGGGAAGGCATTTCCTTTTTAACCTATATAGACACATATTCAAAGAATACAACAAAAAGAAACTACGATGTAACCTGTTGTAGTAAAAGTTTGTGGAAAATAAAGTGGCTTGAATACAAGCATAACAGAAATTTACAAGTAAAACTGAAAAGTAAAAATACAACTGAAAAGGGGAAAACAACTCCTAGATCGTCCACCAAAGATCATACCTGAAGGGTATGTACAACTCATGAATGGTAGTAATTGTCTCATGTCATTACAAGCGGTCCACCTCTGAGAATCATCCAGCACAGGTTCCCTCATCCTCAATCAGTGATGTCTGTCATCAGCATAAGACACCGCAAGGTGTAGGTGAAGCCCGTGCAGGGGTGAGTATAATAATACTTAGTAGGGTCCCTGAGTCCCCTAAAGGTCTCTCAGAGTTCCATAGAGGAAAATACCCCATGTAAAGACCATAAATCATAGCACGAAGTGATAGTCATCGACTATAATTTGGTATATTCCCATTAATATACCTATGTTATCAAAAATATATTCATCCCATACATTCAAGAATATTACCACAAAGTTAAAAACACTATGGTAGAAGTGCCACAAAAGTAACACCATGATGGTAGAAGTAACACACATGTAACAAAACTATTACAACACCACAAAGGTAGAAGTACCACAATGGTGACACTACAAAGACCACACCAGAAAGGTAGAAGTACCACACATGTAACACCATGAAGATAGAAGTACATCATAGGTAACAACATGAAATAAAATATCATGAAGGTAGAAGTACTACAAAGGTATCAACACAAATATAGAAGTACCACATAGGTAAAATAATCAGCTCACAATCAGGTATAACTCAAGTACATAAGTACATATAATTAATCATAAGGCTAGATCATCTTATTTTGATAAGAAGCACTACTACTGACCCACACAAGATCAATAGGTACTAACTTCTATAACCATGCATAGGATCTGACACACATAGGATCGGTAAGTGCAGACCCACACAGGATTGATGAGTGGTCACCCATATAGAATATTATTTAATATGACCCATAAAGGATGGAAAGATGCAAACCCAGACCGGTTCGATGTTCTTTATTCATGTTACAGTCTGCCACATGATTCATCACACCCATTGCGCTTGAGTTCCGTATAATATGACCCTCGAGATATCAATTGTACATCGACCACCACTATGCTCCACAAAACATTAACTCAAAGTACTGCAATGTCTTAAGCGTTCCAATGAGACAGATGGTGCACCAATCGAACGTCTAGTATGTGAGATATAAGTGTTTTAGTTTTGAAGGCATGGTTGGATTTAGGTTTGATCCAACATGGATTTACTCTATCTTTTTCCAAAACTCAAGTGGAGTATACCAAATGGACAGTATAGATACAAGGATCCCACCAACACAAAAGGTTCATCAAACGGACATCTGGTTCTCATCATATAACCCTTTTTTGTTTTTCTGGGTCTGGTTGGGCCTCGGGCTTATTTGACCTGGTTGGACTGACCAGAACTGACCTGGTCTAGGTTAGGCTGTGGTAGGCTCGGCATGCCCCATAAGGGGGCAGCCCAGCCTAGAAATGGGAATCCTGGCCCGTAAGGGGGAATCCCAGTAGTCCAACTTGCAGTGGGGTCTGCCTTAGCTGGTGCATGGGGGTGAAATACCCAGAATTCTAAAAGGCCTGGAGGTCATTCGTCTTTTGAAGTGGCAGCACCACGTAGGCACCGCCCAGTTGCTGTGGAACATGTCGGAGGCATGGGTTACTCTACTATCACGGCTTTGGCCTTCACCCCTTGCTCAATAGTGCCACTCCGGTCGTGCCGTCCACATCATTTGTGGGCGGCCGATGTGCTGGAAGCCTCCTTCACCCACCGTCACTTCGGCCACATCCCCTTGCCCACCTGTGGTGCATGGCGGCATGCTGCACCTCCTCCATGGCCGACCACTATCTGCCGCTCCACTAATTGCCACTTCATAGTTCCACGGCCTCCTCTTGCGATGTGCCACCTCCGTTATAGCATTTTGGTGTCATCGCGACGGTGGTCTACAATGAAAAACTCAAGGTTAGAGAAGTATTGGATGGTCTGGGCCTAGTTCGTTAGGCCCACACCTTCCATGTTTACTTTTAATAATTAGGGAGGATTTATGGATTCAATAATAACTTATATTAGACAAAAAAATTCCTTCTATAAGAATTATGGATGATTCCCGCGATCAATGAAGCTTCAGCGTTCATATTTCATACAATAAACTTCCAATGACCCCACTCGTATGTCGTCTTTCAGTTCGTGGTTCGGTGTTCTCTGTCACCACCCACTAGAATCAGCTCCTTCCTCTATGGTTTGGATGTCTCGAAACTATTCATCACTTCATTTCTTGGTGAAGTATTACATATACCTCTCCCCAAGCTCCATATAAATAGGAGAGGGAGAGGGTGACTAACGCTCCTCAAATTTATGAGGTTTCATTATTTAGAAAACATTTTTATTCCTAATGATGTTATTACATAGGATTTATGGATCAAGAAATTTAATGGAATGAAATATCGTAGGTCCCACATTGTCACTTGTATATTAGACGAAAAGAGTGCAATAAATAAAATCAAAACGTTATTTTATTTATTCTTTAAAAAAAGTCCAAAAATCTAACATTTTCTCCATTACAACTATTTTCAAAATGAAGTCTCCTTTAAGTAAATCTTGGTGTTGTAGATTCTATGGTGCCCTCGAATTTTTAGTTCGAGCAACGATTCAAAATATAGAAAATGTTGCTCGAATGTTTTTTGAACATACCTTAAAGAAAATTTCAGAAATTTATTCTAGGAACACCGGGTCTCCGAATCATGTGCCGTCAATTTTCGTAGACACATAATAATTCCATATTATTTGAAAAAATTACAAGGAAAATCTTGTTCTTTACATTCTCCCAACTTTCGGAATTTTCATCCCTAAAAGCCATAATATAGAATAAAACAATATTATCGTACTGAGCACGAATATGAGCCTTCCCGCTCCCTTGTTCTCTCGTGGAAGTTCCCGTGCTGCTGGTGAATTCCCACTAAAGGTATCGATCGGCCCTAAAGAACTACCTCCTATCGATCCTCTATCTCTACTAGATCCTTTGTAAATGTTTCCCCATCATCAATGTCCAGCTCTCCGTGGTTAATTACATGAGATAGGTCTTGAACGTATCTCCTTATATTTCATATATGGAAGACATCGTGCAACCTCTCCAACTGCGGTGGAAGTGCCAACTGGTATGCCACGTCGCCAATCCTCTAAAATATAAGAAATGTTACAAAAGAACTAAGGGAATGTATACCACCTCTACCAAATAGATGTCATCCACGTCAAGGTGATACTTGCAGCAATACGTAGTACCCCTCCTAGAACTCTAAAGGTATCTATCTCTTATCAGCCTAAGACTTTTTTTGCTCTTCATAGTCTTCATCTTTTGCGGGAAGATCTTCACATTCTTAGTGGCATCTTGTACCATCTCTGGACCCATAAGGGTTGACACCCCCCCAGGTCATTCCAACATAGAGGTGATCTCAAAGGTCAGCCGTATAATGCCTCTAATAGTTCCATATCGATGGTGGTGTGATAACTGTTATTGTATGTGAACTACACCAAGGTAAATTGATCATCCCAACTACAGTCAAAATCTAGGATGCAAGAACAAAGCATGTCCTCTACTATCTTTGTAGTCCACTTTGTCTGACCATTCGTCTAAGGAGGAAAGTCGATGCTCAAATGTAGATGAGTCCTGAATGCATCCTGTAATCCCTTCCATAACATGGATGTGAAACATACATGACGGTCCCAAACGATTGTCGATTTAACCCCAGTAATTCTCACAATCTCTCATATGTAGATGCATCCCAAGACCTTTATTGATCCTTTCAGTCTAATATGTAGGAAGTGGGCCACCTCGGTGAGTCAGTAATCGACCACCCATATGGAATTATGTCCCTTGGACGTACATGGAAGCCTAGTATCAATGTCCATGGAGATTCCATCCCACTTCCACTTCGACACCTTGAGTGGTTGTTCTTAGACTACTGCTATATGATGTACGACCATCACTTGCTGACAATTAAGGCATCTAAAAGAAAAATCTGCCACTCCTTTCTTCATCCCTTGCCACCAGTGCTATTACTAGAGTTCTTGGTACATCATCTCCTTATTCTGATGTACCACCAGAGAGGACATATGAAACTCCCACAAAACCTCCTCCCGTAGTACCACCGGTATAATGGTACGTCCTCTGAAGAGGATATCATGCTCCCCACCTTCTGAAAATCAATTAGGTGTCTACCCTTATGATATCTAAGCACTTCAAGCCTCGCATTAAATGTCCCCATGTTGTGCCTCTCTAACACACTAATTACTTGGGGGAGTGACTGTCATAGACATGAGGTGTGCTGCTCTATCTCTATCCACGTAGGATATCTGCAATGTGGATAGCTGATCTGTCACCTCACACAACAAATATATAATAGACCTCCTACAAACTATATATTCTACCATGTTCCCCTTCCCAAGAGTATATACTATCTCATAGTCATGGTCCTAGAGGATCTATATCCATCATCACATTCTCAGGTTCAGGTCCTTATAATAGAAGATATACCTAAGACTCTTGTGATCAGGGTAGACTGTAAAACGTTCACCCATCAAGTAATGTTACCACATATTTATGGTGAAGACCCCTGCTACTAACTCTAGGTCATGGGTAGCATAGTTCTCCTCATGTTGTGTCAGTTGTGGCAAACCATAAGTGATAACGGCTCGCTCCTGCATCAGAACACATCCATTTCCTTTCCCTGAAGCCTTGCAGTAGAATACATAACAAACAACCTCTTCAGGTAACCTCAAGATGGGGGGCAGTTGTCAGTCTCTGCCTTAGCTCTTGAAAACTATGTAGATATCTATCTATCTATATGAAGGGTTTTACTTTCATTGTAAACCTTTACATGGGTGTCATGAATCTGGAAAAGGTAGGCACAAATCATTGGTAGTATCCAGAAAACCCTAGGAAACTATGCACCTCGGTCACACTTCTAGGTGGATCCCAAGAAAGTACATCCTCTATCTTCACGCGATCCACTACAACTCCTTCCACTGAGACAATGTGTCCCATAATGTGGAAATCTTGTATCCAAAACATTCACGTCAAGATCTTTCCATAAATATGCTTCTCTCATAATGTATCTAGAACAATCTACAGATGATAGGCATGCTCCTCCTATAACACTGAGTATGTCAAGATTTCGTCGATGAATTCCACCACAATATGATCAAGGTATGGCTAGAAGATCCTGTTCATGAATCACATAAACACTTTATGGGAGTTGGTCATGCAGAATGGCATAAAAAAGAATTCATAGGGGCCATACTGACATCTGAAGGCCATATTATGCACATCCTCATCTCGTACCCTGAGTTGATGATATCCTGAACTGAGTTCTATCATATAAAACCAATGAGCTCCCTTTAGATTATCCAAAATATCATCAATCCATAGAAGTGGATATTTGTTCTTCACAGGCACCTACTTCTGGTGCTGATAGTCTAGAAAAAGTCAAACACTCACATCTACCATCCTGGCAAGCAAAATCGGGGCTCCCATGGTGAAACATTGGGTCTTAGGAACCCCTTTCTCTTCATGTCCTCCATTTATACCCGTATCAAAAGAAGCACTGTGGGAGCCATCTGATATTCCTGGTTAGATAATTTTGTCATCCTGGGGTTCATGTCAATGTGAAAGTCTACCCCTATGCATCGAGGTAGTCCCAAAACCTCATCAGGAAAGGCACCGCCATACTAGTCCACCACTACAGGTATATGGCCCCAGCCTTAAACCTTACTTAATCTTGAGTTATTACAAGATTACACATTGAGGATCTTTTCAGGTTTAGATTTTTAGAGAATTATATAATGAAACTTGCATTACATTCCACATTTAAATAAAGTGGTTACATAAAAGACATTATTCATTCTTCCCATCAATGGAAACATATTTAAAATAAAACATGGATTCTTTCTTGACACATCCTTGACACTATCATCACATCATGTACCTTTCCCTTGACCTGTGAAAAACATTTCAAAAACATGGGATGAGCATAAAAAGCTCACTAAAGGTTTTAAATATATGGAATGGAATCATGAGCTCAAATATACATAAGAATGAAATCATACTTTACCCATAAAACATAGGCACTTTAACATACCTCATCAAATCATGAATAAATCATAGAAATAATAAGACATAAAAGGTAACTTGAGGCATTCATAACATTCTTACGTAGGGAGTAACCCTCTTAGTTATGTTTGGAATACCCACCACAGTATATTCCCTAAATCTCTTCAGAGAAACCTTAACGTTTCACTCCTTCGTGTTACCCAATGCATTGGAGAGCTATATCGGGCTCACCTGCCCTTAGTTTATCACAGAACCACCCGTCTTCATAATAATTCCCAAGAACCTCAACAAAATCGTATCACATAAAACATGCATAAAGGAAACATAACATTTCCACATTTCAATCACAAGATATCAATACAACACATTGATATATAAACATTATGAAAACCATTTTCAATACCAAAATAAGAGAAAAGTAAAACATGTTATTTATTTTTCTTTTAAAAATAAGGTATGGCTTGTAGAGGAATCCAACACTCAAATAATGGTCACGACGGCGTAGAAGTCATTGTCGTCGCAAACATACAAAACAAATTCCCTTTTGTCGTTTAATAAACACTTCGTATAAAAAAGATTCCTTTTGAATAAACGTAAAAGTCAAAGGGTTTATACACCGTATAAAAGAAGGTTGTGAATAAAACAGAATATGCCTCAATGAAAGGAGATTGAGACGAAGTCCCTTACAAAGACGGTATCCTTGGTTTAAGGATAAATCAATTACATAATTATGTGTGACAAACGAATACACAAAATATAAGTGGATATTAAGTGTAAAATAATCAAAGGTCATTCACACATATTCAAAGGATGACATATTCAATAACTACATGTTGAACCCAATGAAATCGAAATTGGGTTAAGAAGTTCCCTTGACAGCCTAACGGTGTCACATTAAAATGAGTTGATGAGAGATAAAAAAAGGTATCTCATCACTTGGACATAAAATTTACATCAATAAGGATATATGAGAACATATCCCAACATAAAAATATGTAAATTAAAATTCCCAACAAAAGAAGTCTTTTAAAAAGAGGAGGGTGAAAGGTTCCCTTACCAACATGGGTATCTTTCGAAACATACACCTCGTGAAAGATGGACAATACAAAATTGATGTAAATACTCATAAAAGAAATTATATTACACAATGAGTAAAATAATGGGCAGTACATACACCACTCAAAGGAAATTGTGGCAAATGTATCATAAATCTCACGGGAATAAAAGTGATATGAAAAATCCCTTACAAAAACTCGGCTGCCTAATGGCGCCTCAAAAAACTTACAAAAATGGATTGATGAGATAAAATAGGGTATCTCATCATATTAACATAAAGTTTATATAAATAGTAATGTAAAAGAACATCCCCCCTCATAACAAAGAGTAGCTTAAAAGAAGTGAAATAAAGGAGAGAAATTAAAAAGAAAGAGAGAGGATAGATCTCTTACGAAAATTTGGCAGCCTAACGGTGCCACTCAAAACATCCAAAATGGATTGATGAGAGAGAATAGGGTATCTCATCACATGAACATAAAAATTTACAGTGAGATTAATATAAAATAACAACCCAATAACAAGAAATATGATATTTAAATGGAATGACATAAAAGAGTGTACTTAAAAAGAAAGAGTAGGGGAGGATCCCTTACATCAAGTCCAACTTGTCTTGTATGTTTCATTATATTCCCGAATAATAAACATTGGTCAATTAGTAATTTCCTAAGTACCTCCTTTGTAGATAATTATTCAGTTCATATCACATATTATAATGTTATAATAATTGTTTAATACTGTTAGTTCATATCAGATTTTTTTGTCGATGTCTGGTACTGAGTCAAAAATGAACTTGTTTGAAAAAATATTGGCCATGTAGTTATATGTAAATAATTTCCAGAATAGTATTAATGAATATAATATAATATATATCCAGTAAATATTAATTTTATACTATTCCATATCACTTGGAGATAAAAAACTAAAAGCATCGTTCATGGAGATTGTAGGTCATACGTACGCATGAACGCTACTTTCATTCTTTGTCGTATTAATAGAATTAAAACAAAATGAGAGAGATATATATATGTTATAATTACAGACTGATATCCATAATTTAGATGTAATATATTACATGAATATCCATTATATATATGTACTTATAATATTACATAACATTTTGAGATAAGAAATGAAATGTACCGTTCATGGAGACGGTAAGCCGTACGTACGCATGAACGCTACTTCCATTTCTATTTCATGTTTAATGGAATTAAAACATAATGATACATAATAGTATATTAATTCTAGTATGGTATCTTATATAATATCATTAAATATATCCTTTATACGTACCACATATGGTATTAACGAATCAAATCACTTTGAGGGGGCGGTAGTCCACACTTCCTTAAATGAAGATATCACGTTTACCCATAATGAAAACCATAAAGGTACGCTATAAATGAAAAATAAAGAATCTTAAGTAAAACATAAACATATTAGATATCATATATAAATATAGTTTCATCATAATGGCCACCTTTGAAGGTGTTAGAATAATGTTAAACAATCATCGTTTCGGGAGGCTGAAATTCACCATCCACGGAAAAAGTATGTTCTTTAACCATTAGATGTAGGTGTGTGTAAGTGTAGCTCGAATCCATATTATAACAACATCCTAGAATATTGGATATACTGGATTTGTTACAAAATAAATTAATAAAAATAGTTTAAGGGGTTGGAGAAGAAAAATAAAACAAAAGGACACAAGTGAAGACATTACCTTAATATCAGGTAACTCCCTTTGGTTTGAGCTCAAAGGCTTACTAGGGAAGACTTCTGCACCAAGTGAGGCTTAAAGGAGTAATAGAGGGAAGTTTAGAGACAAAATGGGCAGGGGTTGGCCGAGCCAATGGCTTTTGGAGTGTGGGTAAGGAGGTAGAGGTGGGGTCCTTTTATAAGAGGTGAGGAGGGGCACTCTTGTAAAGTTACAAAATGTTACTTTATTTTCAAAAGAGTTTCAGATTTTAAAGGTCCCACATTGATGATATTCTAGGAAAAGGTGATAAGGGTTCTAAATCCACTCATCCAATAGGATTTGTACATGTGTAGGACTTAGATATTACATTATCTTTCCATTTTATTTAAATCGTTAAATACTGAGGTCATCGCTGCATCATCATGATGTCATAAATAATCTAATTTATTTAATGTCTAAAAATTATAAAAAAATACTATGATGTATGAAATATTTTTTTATTTCCAATGACTATTTATAGTCAAAAATATGACTAATATATCCTCATGTTAAAATTGTTTTAGTAAAACATCTCATGTTTGTGTCATTTTTACTTTAACATTAAATAAAAAGATATTTATGTCATTTTCCAACCAAAGTGGTTCCATGTTGTCCCCAAGATGACCCATGGATTGTCTTGGTCGGACATGACACATAAAAGGAGGGTAGTACATGTTTATAGGTCATTTCATTTTATTAAAACATTATTCTTACCATAAACTACACTAATTACCTCTAATCGCGATTAAAAACTTAATAAGTTACTATTCACCAAAAAATTATTTTCATCCCATTGAACCAAATTTTACTTCTTAATGACAACCATGTATGTCGTATTTTTGAAATTCAAAACACAAATATGGAAAAATTTCATTTAAATGGAAACATCAGTTTTTATAAGTACCACTTAGTGGTTTCACTATTCATCCAAAATTGAAGTTTTTTAGAAAAATCCCAAAAATTCACCCTAAGCTATATTTGATATTCCGAATTCAAAAATAATTCTATTTTAAAAAATTAAATACATATAAGTCACATTAATTAATTTAATAATTAATTACCGCTGTCAGAGAAAATAGCGTGTTTTTATGAAATAATAATTATCAAAAGATTGACACTAGTTTAAGTCTGATTTCAAAGTGAAATTAATTCCAATGACCACTATTGGATTTAATGGTAAAAATATATTCTAATTTGACTTTAAAACCAATTCAAAAGATAATCTAATCATATAAATAAATTATATTAAAAATATGATTTGAATTAAAATACAACATTTTACACTATTCGTTAAAAAAATGAACTTTATCGAAAAGATACCAAAAATTTACACAAAGTAAATTTTGATGTCCCAATTCCTAAGAATAGTTTTATTTGGTCCAATAGAATGTATAAGAGTGAAAAAAACTATATTTAATGACGGTTCGCCATCAAAAGGCGATAA
Source organism: Viscum album (assembly GCA_963277665.1). Lineage (NCBI taxonomy): Eukaryota > Viridiplantae > Streptophyta > Magnoliopsida > Santalales > Viscaceae > Viscum > Viscum album. The sequence goes on from OY728122.1 coordinate 493,574,851, forward strand.
TTGAACCTTTAGTGAAAACTAGGGCATATACGCCTAGAATTGAATTCTTTCCGTATTTTAACCCTTTATCTTTTATTGGATAAATGTAAAAACATTTAAAAACATATATAATCATATTTTAGTTATTTCTATCCATTCCTACCAATACAACGGCTACATGTTAACTACCATTTAAAATAATATTATTTTATTAATAGAGTGCAACGTAAGATTCTCAAAAAACTCGTTGTTGCGTATTGGGTAAGCCATCGAGAATAAAATTACCTTTAAAGTAATATTAATTTTTTATTCACAAATATGGATAAATGTGAAAATGTCATACTCTTTACTTACCTGGGGTGTTACATCCTTCCCCCTTTTTGGCAATTGCGTCCTCGTAATTTTTTAAAATTGAGCTTGGAAACATCCTTGAAAGTCTTACATCGGAACAAGAGTCGGTAAAAAAATCACTTTAAAATAAAGGAAGATAAGTACAGAGGTCACCCGAGTTAACCCATACTAGGATTACATGTAGAAAAACATGGACATGGAAGAAAAAAGAAAAGGGTTATGTTCTTGAGGGAGAGTGATAGTAAACATATCTAGGAAAAAGTTAACCAAAAGAAAATCACAAAATTGTGATGGGTTAAACGGTATTCGATTCCCCAGTAGGAAAAGTTAATAGACAACATTTTTGTTTTAAGTTACTTTTTATTGAAGAAATATTCATAAGGAAACATAATCACTTATCATGTTGACTTTCAACTTTTACTAGATTACTTAATCAAACTCATATTTTTTTTTCCAAAAGATGAGTATTTAGGGAGACATGTTCGCATTAAAAGTACTATAATCAACTTCTAGATAATCACCTAATCCACCAAAGAGAACTATATAATTCCCATATCTTTATACCTTAACCAAAACCAAAACCAAAAAGGTTAGTACAAGGTCAGATAATCCAGAAAAGGATAAGCCTTTAAAAAGAAAATCTATGCTTAATCTCCAAAATTTGTCCAACAAAACCCAAAGTTCAACGAGGACCATCCGATAAACAATTTGTCCATAAAATTATTCAAAGTAAACCAATCTAAGATTGAAACCCAAATATTTGAAGGATTTAGTCACATAGTCTTCCAAGTTAAATCGTAACATTTATCTCCAAACAACATCAGTTACTCCTAAAGTCTCGTATTGAAAAGTAATTAACCTATTCACATATCCTCCATGATAGGTTAATAAATATCCATAGATAACCCAAAATCAACTTACTATTAATTCATAAAATCATATAACTAAAATGAATCAGTCAAACTAACCAGGGAATTCACGTAGTCCAGTGGTAGGTGATAAATACCAGTTGCACTTTGGTTGTGGGTTCGATTCCCGCAGCTTTGTCCGACGCGATGGGTAGTCACACGGTCTGCGTGTTGTCCTTTTTCCAAAACTATATAATTCTCAAATAATTCCCCAAAAAGAGATGAAATCATCAAAAATAACCATAACATAATTTAACCTCGATTTTATCTCAGGGATTTCACTTCCATCATAACATATAGTTACCCATAATTACCTCAAAAGTAAGGATCATATAATCTCTAATGGTTACCTTTATAATTATTACCTGAACTTCCACATCAATTGGTCATATCGTACATGATGCATTAAAGATCATACCAAGGTTCAAGTGCTTGATCATGACTCCTTGATAGTTGGTTTAGAACAACCATGATTTTCCTCATTGAATCCCCCATTTTATCTAGTATCTTAATCATAGAACCACCAGAGTTTCCTTCAAACCTGTTGTCTCTTTGGTGCCTGCTAGATCCATCCATTCACTAAAAATAGAAATGTCAGTGTGAGTATATCAACAAAACCATCATGTACTAATGAGGGAGATAAACACTAATATATACTTACTCATCACTTTATCTAAAACTAGGACTCTTTCTGAAATCCTAACCATTATGGTAATGACACTTACACTTAAAGAATACCCTAACCTCTAAAGTTTTCTAAACCGACCTTTGATACCAACTATAAGGCCCCATCCTTAAACCTTACTTAATCTTGAGTTATTAAAAGATTACACATTGAGGATCTTTTCAGGTTTATAGTTTTAGAGAATTAGATCATGAAACTTTCATTACATTCCACATTTAAACAATGTGGTTACATAAAAGGCAGTATTCATTCTTCCCATCACCAGAAACATATTTAAAATAAAACATGGTTTCTTTCTTGACACATCATTGACACTATCATCACATCATGTACATTTCCCTTGACCTGTGAAAAACATTTCAAAAACATGGGATGAGCATGAAAAGCTCAGTAAGGGTTATAAAAATATGGAAAGGAAACCTGAGTTCATATATACATGAGAATGAAATCATACTTTACCCATAAAACATAGGCACTTTAACTTACCTCATCAAATCATGAATAAATAATAGAAATAATAATACATAAAAGGTAACTTGAGGCATTCATAACATTCTTACGTCGGGAGTAACCCTCTTGGTTACGTTTGGAATACCCACCACTGTATATTCACTAAATCTCTTCGTAGAATACTTAACGTTTCACTCCTTCGCATTACCCAATGCATTGGAGAGCTATATCGGGCTCACTCTCCCTTAGTTTATCATGGAGCCACCCGTCTTCATAATAATTCCCAAGAACCTCAACATAATCGTATCACATAAAACATGCATAAAAGAAACATAACATTTCCACATTTCAATCACAAGATATCAATACAACACATTGATATAAAAAAATTATGAAAACCATTTTCAATACCAAAATAAAAGAATAGTAAAACATGGTATTTATTTTTCTTTTAAAAAGAAGGTATGGCTTGTAGAGGAAGCCGAAACTCAAATAATGGTCATGACGGCGGAGAAGTCGTTGTCGCCGCATACGTACGACAAAAACATTCCCTTTTGTCATGTAATAAGCACTTCGTATAAAAAAGAATCCTTTTGAATAAACATAAATGTCAAAGGGGTTTATACACCGTATAAAATAAGGTTGGGTATAAAACATAATATGCCTTAATGAAAGGAGATTGAGACGAAGTCCTTTACAAAGCTGATATCCTTGGTTTAAGGATAAATCAGTTAAATAGTTATGTGTGAAAGATGAATAAACCAAATATAAGTGGATATTAAGTGTAAAATAATCAAAGGCCATTCACACATATTCAAAGGATGACATATTCAAAAACAACATATTGAACCCAAAGAAATCGAAATTGGGTTAAGAAGTTCCCTTGACAGCCTAACAGTGTCCTATCAAAATGAGTTGATGAGAGATAAAAAATGGTATCACATAACTTGGACATAAAATTTAAATCAACAAGGATATATGAGAACATATCCCAACATAACAATATGTAAATTAAAAGACCCAACAATAGAAGTCTTTTAAAAAGATGAGGGTGAAAGGTTCCCTTACCGACATGGGTATCTTTCGAATCATACACCTCGTGAAAGAAGGACAATAAAACATTGATGTAAATACTCATAAAATAAATTATATTACACAATGAGTAAAATAATGGGCAGTAAATACACCACTAAAAGGAAATTGTGGAAAATGTAGCATAAATCTCACGGGAATAAAAGTGAGATGAAAAATCCCTTACGAAAACTCGGCAGCCTAACGCCGCCTCATAAAACTTACAAAAATGGTTTGATGAGATAAAATAGGTTATATCATCATATTAACATAAATTTAATATAAATAGGAATTTAAAATAACATCCCCCAACATAACAAATAGGAGCTTAAAATAAGTGACATAAAGTAGAGTACTTAAAAAGAAAGAGAGAGGTTAGATCTCTTACCAAAATTCGGCAGCCTAACGGCGCCACTCAAAACTTCCAAAATGGATTGATGAGAGAGAATAGGGTCTCTAATCACATGAACATAAAAATAACAGTATTATTAATATAAAATAACATCCCAATAACAATAAAGATGATCTTTAAAAGGAATGACATAAAAGGATGTACTTAAAAAGAAAGAGTAGGGTAGGATCCCTTACCTCAAGTCCAACTTGTCATGTTCGTTTCTTTATATTCCTGAATAATAAACATTGGTCAATTAATAATTGCATAATTAACTCCTTTATAGATTATTATTCAGTTTATATCACATATTATAATGTTATAATCGTTGTTTAATAATGTTAGTTCATATTAGACGTTTGTGCCGATGTTTGGTACATGAGTCAAAAATGAACTTGTTTGAAAAAATATTGCCCATGTAGTTATATGTAAATAATTTCCAGAATAGTATTAATGATTAAAATATCATATATATCCATTAAATATTCATTTTATACTATTCCATATCATTTGGAGATAAAAATGAAAAGCATCGCTCATGGAATGTAACGTTCATGGAGACGGTAAGCCGTACGTACGCATGAACGCTACTTCTATTTCTATTTCATATTTAATGGAATTAAAAAATAATGATACATAATAGTATTTTAATTCCAGTATGGTATCATATATAATATAATTAAATATATCCTTTATACGTACCACATATGGTATTAACGAATCAAATCACTTTGAGGGGGCGGTAGTCCGCACTTCCTTAAATGAAGATATCGCATTTACCCATAATGGAAACCATAAAAGTACTCCATAAATGAAAAATACAGAAGCTTAAGTAAAACATAAAAATATTAGATATCATATATAAATATATTGTAATATTAATGGCCACCTTTGAAGGTGTTAGAATAATGTTGAACAATCATCGCTTTGGGAGGAAGAAATTCACCATCCATGGAAATAGTATGTTCTTTAACCATTAGATGTAGGTGTGTGTAAGTTTAGCTCTAATACTTCTTATAACAACATACTAGTATATTTAATATACTGTATTTGTTACAAAATAAATGAATAATAAAATTTTAGGGGGTTGGAGAAACAAAATAAAACAAAAGGGCAGAAGTGAAGACATTACCTTAAAATCGGGTAACTCCCTTTGGTTTGAGCTCAAAGGCTTCCTTGGGAAGACTTCTGCCCAAAGTGAGGCTTCAAGCAGTAAGAGAGGGAAGTGTAGAGACAAAATGGGCATGAGTTGGCCGAGCCAAAGGCTTTGGGAATGTGGGTAAGGAGGTAGAGGTGGGGGCTTTTATAAGAGGAGAGGAGGGGCTCTCTTGTAAAGTTAAAAATGTTACTTTATTTTCAAAAGAGTTTCGGATTTTAAAGGTCCTACATTAATTTATTTATAGGATAAGGTTATAAGGGTTCTAAATACACTCATCCAATTGTTTTTGGACATGTTTATCCCTTATATATTACATTATCTTTCCATTTTATTTAAATCGTTAAATAATGGGGTCATCGCTGCATCATCATGATGACATAAATAATTTAATTTATTTAATGTCTAAAAATTATAAAACAAATACTATGATGTAGGAAATATTTTTAGCTTTCCAATGACCATTTATAGTCAAAATTATGACTTTTATAACCCCATGTGAAAATTGTTTTAGTAAAACATCTCATGTTTGTGTCATTTTTACTTTAACATTATATAAAAAATATTTATGTCATTTTCCAACAAAAGTGGCTCCATGGGGTCCCCAAGTTGACCCATGGATTGTCTTGGTCGGACATGACACATCCAATGAGGGTAGGACATGTGTCTAGGTCATTCCATTTTCTGAAAACATTATTCATACCATAAACTACACTAATTACCTCTAATCGCGATTAAAAACTTAATAAGTTACTATTCACCAAAAAATTATTTTTATCCCATTGAACCACATTTTAATTCTTAATTAAAACCATTTATGTCGGATTTTTGAAATTCAAAACACAAAGATGGAAAAATTTCTTTTAAACGGAAAAATCAATTTTTATATGTACCACTTAGTGGTTTCACTATTCATCAAAAATTGAAGTTTATCAGAAAAATCCCAAAAATTCACCCTAAGATATATTTGATATTATGAATTCAAAAATAAAGTCTATTTTACAAAATTCAAAACATATAAGTAATATTAATTAATTTAATAATTAATTCACGATGTCAGAGCAAATAGCGTGTTTTTATGAAACAATAAGTATCAAAAGATTGACACTAGTTTAAATCTGATTTCAAAGTGAAATTAATTCCAACGACCAATATTGGATTTAATGGTAAAAATATATTCTAATTTCACTTTAAAACCAATTAAAAAGATAATCTAATCATATAAATAAATTAGAATAAAATAGAGGTTTTGAATTAAAATACAACATTTTACACTATTCATTAAAAAAATGAACTTTATCGGAAAGATACAAAAAATTTAAACACACTAAATTTTGATGTCCCAATTTTTAAAAAGAGTTTTATTTGGTCCAATATAATGTATAAGAGTGAACAAAACTATATTTAATGACAGTTCTCCATCAAAAGGTGATAAGTGAACCTTTAGTGAAAACTAGGGCATATACGCCTAAAATTGAATTCTTTATGTATTTTAAGACTTTATATTTTATTGGATAAATGTAAAAACATTTAAAAACATATATAATAATATTTTAGTTATTTCTATCCATTCCCGACAATACAACGGCTACATGTTAACTACCATTTAAAATAATATTATTTTATTAATAGAGTGATACGTAAGATTCCAAAGAAACTCGTTGTTGCGTATTGGGTAAGCCATCGAGCATAGAATTCCCTTTAAAGTAATATTAATATATTATTCACAAATATGGATAAATTTGAAAATGTCATACTCTTTACTTACCTAGGGTGTTACAGCAGGATAGCTCATCCACTGCTCTGAGGGTAAGGCTAGCCAACTGGTGTGATCTGGTCAATATGTTATACCTCTTTTGATGACTTGATGAGATCATAAGAAAAAAATTTCAAAACACACGCAATCAGTGTTTTCATTCACTATGATCAAAATATGATGTCAGGGTCCTAGTGTATGGATATGTCGACGGTCGAACCAACATTTGATTCCCCAAACTGAAAACCAAATCATTCATTTAAAAAATTTCAAATTGAATTATTTTCTTCCATGTCACATTTAATTTAGTTTATAGTTTTTCCCTTTTTTGGACATTCTATAATAATTTATACACCATTCCAAATCCAACACATATATCTATCAAAAAACAATTTCAATATAAAATGATCATATACTGTATTTTTGTTAAACCATATCTTGAATGTATAATCAAGTCACAAACATTTCATTCTACCATCTACTCATGGTATTTCAAAATCATAATATAAAAATTATTCTAAACAATCAGAAAATCTAGATGTGTTTTGAGGTACATTAATGAAAAAATTATCCACATGTATTTTAATTTATTCCCCCTAAAAATTTAGATATAAATATATAAATGTTTCTAGAAACATGTAATATCAAAATTAAATATAACTCAACTTCACTATTATCTCTTTCCTAACAACTATAAGAGAAAACTCGGAGAAAAAAATTAGGAAATTTTTCTTACGAATCATCTAATATAAAATAATGAATCAAAAAAATATTATTTCTCAAAAAAATAAATGAATATGATTAATTTAATAACAACTAATTGTTTATTATAAACTAGTGTTTTAACTATAGAGTGTTCATTCCATTACAAAATTAACTACATTTATTAATTTCTGAACCAATTCCCATGATTTATATAAGAAAAAGATAACCCCATTATAAATATGAATGAAATGTATAAATTATTTTTATATCATGATATGTCATAAAAACCCAAAATATTCAACTCTGTTTGTCAATATTATGTAGAACTGGTTTACTATGACTTCATGTTATTCCATGAATTATACAAAGAAACTCTGTTCAAATGACATCCAATAAAATGTTCCATCAATTTTAGATAAACATGAAAAAAATGATGTTAACATACATTTGAATAATTTATATTGCGATTTTCAAATCAAATGGAAATAATGGTCATTTTACTCTATAATTAATAAACTACACACTATAATTACATTTATTAAAAATCATGTGAATTACAATAAAATCATTGAAACGATGTTCCCTTTTCCAGATATCGTAACCAATAATTTATTATCATCATTTAAAACATATTCACATTTACTCTACCAATACTAGATATATCTTATAAAACTAAATGATTCCTCATATATAAATAAAAGATGAAGCATTCCGATAAATTTAAAAAAGGATTAATATCCACATTTCAAGGCCTTTATACTTGGACACCTTTCTAGGATTTTTGTTGAAACCATGTGTAACCACATAACCTACCACCCATTTGTATTGATATATAATATAAGCTCAGTTATGTATCTATTGAAAATTAGAGGCACTAACATACACAAAACAAGGTGTAAATCATTAAAATCTAATAAAAACTATGAAATTATGAACGATCTAGACTCCATAACTAATATATATCATATGTGAAATTATTATATTAATTTAATACATAATTAAAAAAATTATTATTATAACTCCGAAAAACTAAATGAAAAATTAAAATAACATATTACAAGAGATAATTACATATATTATTATTTTCCAGTGAATATGAAACTATATTTAATTTTTACCAATAATTTTTTTCAATCTAATGCTAATATATAATAAAATCTGGTTTAGGATTATGCAACCGTAATGGGGGTATGTGTTTCTACTGAGGGGGGGATCTGAGCATGGATGAGAGAGGTCAGAGGGGGAGGGGTTATAGTGAATCAGTTGAAGAGGGTAATCGAGTTTTTGTGAGTGAGGTCAGAGGGGGAGGGGTGGGATCATTAGTGAGATATCTAGAGAGGAGGTCAAATGGTTGGAGGGTTGTAGGGGTCGGGGTTTGGGGGTCATTATGGTTTTGGGTCATGGGAATGTGGTCACCAAAGGGGGTTGGATAGGAAGTGGGGTGGTAGAAAAAGGGAGTTGTGGGATTGAGGTTGCCACTGAGGAGTAGAGAGGAGGATGTGATGGGGGAATGGAGTCATAGGCTTGGGGTCTCCATTGGTGAGAGGATATGAGGAGGTATTTGGGGGTTTGGGTAAGGGGTGAGGGTCACATTGAGGGATATTTTGAGGTGGAGGAATTGGGGTTTTTAGAAACGTCTAGTGGTGATTTAATTGAAACTACCACTAATTTAAAACATAATCAAACATCATGACATTTTTAAGAATCCACCACTATATTATGTTATTTAATAGGATTTAATTCATAGAGGTTACTTAAACTGAAGTGAATAAAATACATCTTATAGTTAATTTTTTTATTAACTCGTGTTGGAGCTAAAAATATTGTGAGTATATCAGGGGAATTGAGATTTTTTTATGATCAATAACATTACCCATATCGAAATTTTTTTTCTCTCAACAACATGATTGATTAATGTTGGATTAATTAATGATATAGAGACCGTTATCCTATAGAATAACTACAAATACATATATAGAAAAATAATGGATCATGTCATGGGAAAATATTTTATTTTTTTGAGATGTAATAAAAGTGAGGTGGATATTGTGGTAGTTTATGATTTAATGAAATATTCATATCAATTTTTCCATTGAATAAAAAATTAATTGGATGTGGATATAGAGATAATAGAATGGATTATTTTTAAGGAGATATTATTTTAAACAAACATTCATCATGAACTATGAGATAATATGGACAACATATACTTCAATATAAGAGAGGAGTATGTGAAATGTATAGTTGAGTATAAGAAAAATATTATAATTTAATTAATTAATGTTATGGACTATGTATATAATATAAAATTTATCATTTAAAGTTTTCATTATGTGATTAATATAATCCTTTTAAGGGAACTAGTTTCTCATAATTGTTTCAAATTTTATAACATGGTTTTAATTTTTGTCAGGATGGATAAATAATTATTTGAGTATTTTACATTCAAAGGAAATTAATATAATAAGAGGAAAAAAAATTAGAAAAAAAATTATGTTAATGACAATAAGATCTTGATATAACATACCATATGTGATGATTATGCAATGAAACACCCTGGTACATGCTTGTAGATAATCATAAATTTATATATTGGTGGAGAGATGAGCCATAATGAGAGTCAATGTAACGGTAATAAAGAAGCCAATATTATTCAATTTATCATATATAATGATACGGGGCACTATAAAAAAATTTCCCCAATCATCAAAGGAATATACCATAGAATCATATAAAGGATAAATGTTTAATTTTATGTAACTACTATTCATGTAGTTGAAATCCTTTTTAGTCGTGATTATAGGAATTTTTATTATAAACTCATGATTTATTTAATTAATTATCTATGAAATATTATATATACATATATACTGATGGATACCCTCTTGATAGTCTGAAGAAATAGTTATCGATAAATGCATTATGTTTGAATCATATTAACGACTAGTTTCAGTAAATATGAGAATATATTCCCCAATTTCAAACATTATTGTTATACTAATGTTTTACATTGAAATAATCTAAATTTTCATTGTTTTATCTTAGTTTTGGGGATCATGGAAATTGTATATGAAGAAATAAATAATATAATAAAATAAAATTTAAATAAAACTGTTTTAATTTTTCATTTATTTCCAATTAATTGATGGTCTTTTCACCTATCTCATATTTGTGGTTTTGTGGTCATCAACATTCACATGACAATATTCTCTATCACATAATATTAGTCCATAGATTCTATTTTTCTCATATGTGTAAATATTTTAACATCTTAAATGTTTTAACATTATCAAGGAAATAAAATATATCATATTTTAGGTATCCAATTTTTTTCTCACTTCCATTTTTTAATGAAATTTTTATTATCCATTTTGTTGTTGTTGGTCATCAATAAAGGTATTTTCAAATATTATTCCATAGATAATAGTGAAAAATTATTGAGGCTCTAAATTGTTAAGGGATAGGAAAATAAGGTAATATAATGATATTTTAGAATTTAATTTTCTTTAAATAGAGTTTACTTTCGTTGATATCTTGTGTTACATAGAACCCTGAGTTTAAATGAACATTGATATATAAATAAAATATTAGTATATAAACAATAATGTTATAAAATAATCATTGAGATATGAGATATTATTATTAATGATCACATATTTATAATTATGTATACATTTTTTAGATAATTCAAATATTTTGATAAATAAGTTCCCAATATTTAGTAAAATCCTTTTATGTATTAATAAATTATTAAAAAATTATTTTTTCTCTTGTGAAAAAATATGATAATTTTCTAAAAAAATTATAAATTTAATTTTATAAAAGGAAATAATATGGAAAATCATCATATAAAAATTATATTATGGTACCATATTGGTTTTTTCTAACAGAATTTATTTTTCAATGAATTGTAAAAAATATGAAATTTTGTAAAACCGTCATTTTATTTTATTGAAAGGGGACCATAATGCATTGAATGTAATCCATTGTTAATATAATAATCATAGAGTTTTATATAATAAAATCAATTACATTTTAATAGTTAGTATACTTGATTTTATATACGTTTATTTTTTGATAACTGTATTCATCAAAACAAAAAAAATTTATTATGTTTTAAAATTTTATTGTAAATTTCATTATTAAACTTTTTTAAATTAAATTTGATAAAATATAATCAATATATGAAATTATAATAATGAAAATAATTTAATATGGTAAACATTATTTTTTTTCATTGTGAATTATAACCATATTAAATATTTTCCACCTTAGAAAAAGAGGTATAATCTGTATAAATCTACAAGTAAAAACATTAAAATCTCTCTAACATAGTCCTTTAACCGATTTTATAAGTGATATTTGGCCACATGTATTCATAATTATTTTAAAAAAAGTTAAGCAATTATTTTCAATTTTGTTACCCAAACATGAATTTACTGAATAATAAGTAATATTTTATTGAAATTAAAAAAAATGATTATATTCTTTTAATGTGGGGGTTAGAAGATTCAATTCTGTATTTTATCTATCCAAAAGTCTAAATTCCTTAATTTTTTTTATTATTTATGATTTTTTGGAAACTATCATATTACTTTATTTCAATGTAAAAAATTTAAATTCTTAAATAAGTCTTTTTACTAAAATCTATTTTTATGGGGTTTCCATTTTTATAATAAAATTGGAAACATCCCTTTATTGAAAATAAATCTATTAATAAAAACTCAATATTGTATTCAAATTTTAATTTTTTTATGATGGTGTTTCGTATTTTTGGTTACATAATTAAGTAATCATTGTAAATATTGAATTATCCATGTTAAGGTTAAAATGGGATTAAAATTATATACCCAGATGATAATTTTGAACTTTCAACCAAAACTTTTCCCAATATTCTTCCATGAGTTTATTTTAACCCGAAAATGTTTTACCATTGAATTAGTTCTGGTTTGGATCCATTTTATTTTATTTTGAGCTATATAATATATATGTAAATGATCAAACTGAAAATTTCATGTTCTAGATTTTAATATCAATTATATTTTATGACATCTATAATAAAAATATATCATTTGATAAAAAAATAAAATGAAATTTTTATGAAATTTTTTATCATATTAATCTATCTTAATATTTTGTGATGAAATAATTACCTTAAATCAATACAAAATAATAACACAATGCATGTGAAAACTATATAAAAATAAAGTAAATGATTTTCAAAACTCTAAAATTAATTTCTTTAGAATAAGATATTAAGTAAAAAAAATGTAGTAGACAAATATAACATATTAATAATATTTTAAAGGATTATATTTTAATACATTTTTCATATTCAAATTATCTCAAAATTAAAGTTATAGTTTCAAAATTGAAATTATTGATATTTTATAATAAAAAATGATTTTAAAATTATATAGAATTTATAAAAATTTAATCTCTAGACAACTGAATCATATTTTCTTTAAATTACAATCCATCATAATTTTTTGTTATCATTTTTTGTAATATAATTTACCCTTAGAGGGTATGAAACATTGATATTAGGGTAATTGTTAAAATGAATAATGGGGGTTAAAAAAAGTGTTATTATTTAAAATAAGCTAAAAATCGATAAATTACATTATATTATATTAATTTTAATGATAACCATTCTATGTGAAGAATATTTCAATTAGGAGTCACAACTTTTTCACATTTTATTTTTATTTATTTAATTCTCTATGAATTTCATGAGTTCTCCTACCCTAAAATATAGATGTGGACAACTCTCTTCTTTTCCCCAAACATTATGACCCTTTTATCCAAGAGAATAAAATTCCAAATACATTCATCAAATAATTTACACATATTATAGATTTTATTATTTTCTACATAACATCCCTTAATGTTTTAAGGTGTAAGAAAAAAGTGGTTTCCCAATCATGAGGTATAACTCTTAAATGTGAGTTTCCAAAACAAATATTCAACCTACTCTATATCCATAGTAAATATTATAAATTAATTACACCAACGTGTTAAATATTAATAATTTCTATTATGATGATGTAAAACCCAATATCCAACAACATTCAATGTTATAAAAAGAAAACATATTTTGGATGTGTAGGAATGGATTTCCATCTCTACATAGATGTGTAATTTTTTTCATTGTAACATTTCATTTGATGGTTATAAAAATGATTTGAATAAATAAATATGAAACTTAAGATATTATCATGTCAAAATAATGTTTAATATTTATTTAACTTTTTTTTTCTAACCACTAAATAATTGAAACCAAAATCACGCGTATATATAACATATCATCTAAATGAACATTGAAAAGATTTTTTCTATCACCGCATTTTAGGGATGATTCTCATTATATATATATAATTATTATATATAATATACAATATTAAAAGTAAAGGATAAATACTATTAAACCATATCCTACATGAAAGATGAATTAGTTATCCCTAAAACATTTATATTAAAATTTAATTGTTTTAAATGTATTAATTGAATTATATATATTATATTATATATAATAATTGTTTTTAAAAATATTTTTAATCATTCTATATTTATTATAATTTATTTTTTAACTTATTCCAAGAAATTCAGTCTTATGGTAATTGTTTATTTTTTAATCTCATTGTTATTTTGTAGTTTTTGTCTTCATGTCTATATAAGGGGAATTTTTTAGTTTTTCTAGATTAAACCAATTATATTTTTTTATCGTCTTTATATTTTTTAAATTTATAATATTTTCTTTTAATTTACTCTATTTAAGTACCTAATATTCTTAGATAATATTTTTTTTAAAAAAATTATTGCATATCTCTGCTCATCGGGGAATAATTTTCTTCAGTGTCCATATATTATATAATAGATTTCAAATAATTATTTTCCACGTATCTATAATGAATTAATTGTTTGATAATATTAAAAATGGTTTAAAAATTACTTTCATTTCATTTAGTGAAAGTGGTATATTTTGATTTTTTTCCCAAAATGTGAAATTAACCATACTTTTCACATATATTGGATGAATTTAGTTTCACATCCTCATGAAAAGATGATATATTAAATATTATTTTATAAGTATCCTAGATTCATTTAAATTATTTTATTTTTTAATATATTAAATTTATTTATTTTCATGATGTGAATTTCAAATATAAAAGATTATTTTTTCTCAAAAATGTTTTTAATTATCCATTTATATATTCCTATCCATAAAAGATAATAAATATTTTATTCTCCACTAGAGAAATGTAGTAATGATTTACTATTCATCCTTTCTCTGGATGGTTTACGATCCATTTGATTGGGGTAAATTATTCAAATTGCGTATTTTTTTTAAATATAGATTATTTTTTAATAAGTCATGTTGATTAAATTTTTTGGTTTATTAATAACATGAAATAATTTAAATTATTATGTGATTATTGTGACCTATATTTATAGATCACCTCAATGTATGACAAGGTATGATGAGGAAAAATAAGTTGGGTATATGGATGATTCCATACATATTTATGGGAGAGGTCAAGGAATGAGGACACTATAGTAAATGTTTTATATATATGACATTATAAATTCAATCATTATGAATTTTTTTATGTGATTTTACGAATAGTTATGATATAAATGTAATTGTTTTTCAATATAATGTGATTATTTATATAGAATTTTTGGGAGATAATTTATTTGGATAATATAATTTTTGTGATCATGTTGTTGATTAAATGGAATATGTTTTCAGTTATTTACTTTTTCCTACTCATTTTTTATTATATATTAATTTAAAGTATATATTTTATAAATATTCTTACAAAAATTTTTATATCATTCCTTTCTTACGATACAATTCCCTATAGTTCTCAAGGGTTTACTATTAATGATATCAAATAATATTCAATATAGAATAATAATGTTATTGAATAAAATATTTGTTTTAATTTTATGTTTGAAATTATAATTTTGGATTCAATAATATATCTAATTTACCAAGACTCCAAAAAATATTTCTTCCATTGGTAGATATCACTTGTATTTAGAGCTAGTGTAATGGTGTAACCACCAAATCCAGGCTTTGGGAGTTGGGTTGTTTTTACCCAGTAAATTTTTTTATTCAATGAATATGTTATAATTTCATAATTTCTTTAATAGAGAATAATAATATTTCAATAATTATTTTATTCAAAAAAATATTATATTTCTTTCATTAAAATTATCCATTATTTATTTCACAATACATCACCTATATGGGATATGTTTTAATATTTCATCTCTTTGTTCCTTCTCGTGAATTTAATAGAATTAATATTCATGTATGATATATAACTTATATTCGAAATTATGAATTTTAAAATATATTTAATACATATTTTCTCTTGGAAATATTTATTATTTATCCTTCGATTCTATCTTGAATCAGGACTGTGAAACCCATATCCTTCTTAGGGGATTTATCATTGTTTATTTTTTATGTATAACTTATGTTCCTCATGAGGAACACATATATATGGTTGTCATTTATGTGAAAGGTGGTTCCAAAATTTTTTATCCCACCAATGCATTGATAATGGCCTTATAACCCATTATAAGTTATATAAAGGATTAGGGAGTTATCCCAATCAACCGTGGAAATTTTATTGCTATGATTAGCGAAATGAGGAGTGATCCCAATCCACCATTGGACATTTTCACCTAATTTTATGTTATCATTATTTTTCTTCTTCACCCTCATGATTTTATTTATTTAATTTTATTTCCTTATTCTATGTCAATCTCACCCATTATCAATTTTATTTTCACATGATATCATATATAGTTTTATAATATGCATGGATAGAGAACTAGTGGAATTATAAATAATGTTTATTCAATTATTTTTATTAATTTTTATTTATAATATTACTAATACACTATAACTCTTGATCCTCTATATGTATTTTACAGAAAAAAATGTTATGTATCAAGAAATAATATTATTAAGCCCTAGGTTTCTACAGATTCTATCAAAGAAATGTGTTTTTATTATTTTATATTTGAATTGAAATAAATTATTGAATGTCGTAGGGATAAGTCTACAGGATAATACTAATTGTATGAGAACATCCTAAATTTTTGGTACAATAGATACTATATTCTTTTCATATAAATACATCTTTATATAGATATTTAAAGTTGAAGTGATTTAGGAATAGATTCATATATGTTCGATTTATAGTGTCCCAAACATTTCATAAATAGATATTATATTATTTTGAATGTTTGATATATTTCACAAACACCTTCCAGGGGACCATACAACATTAGTGTGTTTGGGGACTTGGTACACAATAATCTAATTTGATGAAATATAGTCAATATATCACTTAATAATCATCACCTATAGTAATATTAAGAAAAATACCCTACCTAAATGATTTTATTCATAAATGCGGATTGGAGAAATAAGATTGGGTGTGATCAGATTCTTAATAGGGATATAAATATGCATATAAAACATTATAACATGAAAACAAGTGTATGAGAAAACAATAATAACATTTAAATGAAAAAATATTCATATAAAATATCACAATATTTATTCAAGGAATAAATACTATATTTCATAAGTCATCAATCATAATAGAACAAAAACATATGATCAATAACATAAAAAAAATATATGACATGGAATAGTTTCATACACATCAGATAACAAAGTTTTTTTACATCCATAAATAGAGATATGTTCACCAATGATGTAGTGGACATGAAATTATTCCCCTAAAATAAACTTATGGACATGAAACTAGGTCAAAAAATAACATTAATTACATGAAATATATTTCCAAACATGACACTGTGAACATGTAATATGGTTCACACATAACATTATGAATATGTTATTAGGTTCACACATAATATTTTGATCATGGAATCAGGTTCACACGTATCATTTTTAACATAAAATTATGAACAAAATTAATATTTTTAACATGTAATAATTTTATCTCCCCACAAATTTACTCATTACATATCCATATTTACCCAATTAATTTTATTGTATATAGGTCTCACGCCTCACATAATGTAAATCATATAACTTTGTTCCAAAATATCATACAACATGAATCATATTATAACCCACGAACTGAAATTGTATTCTTAAAATTTTTAAGAAAATAATAAACTAGGGAATATATAATAGTTTTATAATAATTTCAACATTTTATCCAAGCATAACCCTTCTAAAAGGATATTTGTTCAATGATAATTTTAGTATGGGATAACTCATGGAATATAAATGGGTTTCATAAAATATATTAATGAGAAACCATTAATAGGAATAATAATATTGTTTTCGTTTGTTCATATCACCACAAAATCATAATTTAAATCAAAGAATATCATGTTAGGTTGAAAATAATTTTTAAATATCAATTTGGACTTTTCGTGATGAAAATAAATTTTTATTGAAATAACTATTTAAAACAAAAAAATAAATAAAATAAGATAATATTCATCCAAAATAACCTTCAAAATTAATAAATTAATATTCATTGTAAATAATGTCTATTATGGTGTAAAATTGAATAAATATAATATATGATAAATAATGATTCCATTCCTATTGTCATTAAACTCCAAGAGTTCATTGTTTGTATAGTGAGATGTTGATTCCTATTAATTTTTTTCTAAAAAGTTAAAAATGGGTAAAAATTTCATTTATAAACATTTTCAATAATTTTAGAAGATTTTGAAATCATTTTTTGAGATTTTTTTTGAATAATATTTGTTTTCGACTGAAGGGGGAAATGGAGATGTTTTTTCATAAAAACATTCGTTTGAACTATTAAGTACATAAAGAGAGGAAAATTAATGGAAAAATTTATTTTCATGATATCGAATTAGGATAAAGGAATTTATTAGTTCATCAGAAACATAGTAATAAATTATCCTAATAAAATATGAGATTATATCATAAGAACATTACTAATTTAGTAACACATAATTTTAATAACCAAGAATAAATAACTTTAAATGAAACATATAATATCTAAATAAAAATATTCCTGAAATTAAATGTCAACTGATCTATATATGATCCTTATAAAAGATTACAGGTTTATAACAAAACATATGTCTTATAGAAGGAAAATTGAGAAAAAATCTTTAAAAAATTGGTAAATTTTAAACCATTAATGCCCAGAAAGAGAGATCCTAAAATAAATTTTTAAATCATTATCATTTTATAGAGTATAATAATGAAATAAATTAATGGTATTTATATAACCTAAAATATGAAATATGTATTTAACAAGTAATATTTGTACATATGTAAAAAAATTTATATGGGAAACTCATACTTCTTAGTAACTTTTGAATTGGAAGCCCGGATAAATCATAAAATCAAATGAAACATAAAATATATTTAACAACACCATATCATGATGTGTGGAAAAGGGTAATTTCTACCTAATCATTTCATATTTTTTACAATATATTTAATCTCCCAAGAGTGGTGTTTTAATTAATGATTTCATTAATGAATAAATAAATTAAAATTTAATAAATTTAATGACTGGGCTTCAAGGGACTTTGTTTTGAAAATAAAAATTTAGAGATAAGTTACTATGTTTTAGGATTGGATTCCATATTGTAATGGTATCATGGGTGTTTTGAAATTTAATTTTTTTATTAATAAATTTAGTGTATGGACTAACCAATATATATACATGTTAAACCGTAATTAAAATTTAATTTTGTTAAGAATAATTATACCATTTTATTGTTGGACTATTCAACATCCAATGTTTGAATGTCACAACACAATCACATGGATCACCTGAGAAAAAAAATCAAGATTTGAGTACCCTTATATATTATATTAACCCACTATAAATCCCCAACATTTTTAGTTATCACTAAAAACATCTCCTCCAGATAGTAGATAACCCATGTAACAACCTATGATTTTTTGAATTATTTTTTAGATTTAATTTAATATTTTTTATATTTTCCATTTCACACAACATTTAAAATAGTTTCTTATATTAATGCACAATGTATATCATGAGTTACACACAACACAAAGTTAATCATATATTATATGAAATATAAATTTCTACATTCTCTACCTAGAACAATAATGTTATATTACATTACATAGAAGGATGACATTCCTTAGCTGAATGTGTAACATGCAAGGTCGAGTTTTACTGAAAAATATTCATTTATTAAATAATTAGTATTTAATAATAAACACCATAGAAATTTAATTCATTATTATTTTAGTAAACAATTTATATTTTAACTCATTAGTATCCTAATAATTAGAAAACAATATATAAACAAAATGAGTATAAAAGGAATGATTTTATATAAGATATTTTCATGTTAAAAATATGATTTATCGTAATAAGTAAAATTAATTAATACTAGTGAAGGATATTAATTAAATATATCAATTATCTATTTAGGAAAATATTTTAATATTCTTACAGTTGATTTTATATGCATAATATATGAAGAGACCCAATATTCCGTATAAAATCCTATTTTTCTTTAAAGTAGTTTTACCTCCTCTTAATGGAAAACATTAATAAATCAAATTTTTTGGAATTTTCTACATATAATATATCAAAATATAAAATATCATTTAATGATAAACATGAAAATTAATTTAGGGTAAATTTTTACTTTTTTTAGTTGAAGTTTCATTTTTAATGAATACTGTAAAATATTTAAATTTAATTTTAAAATCCTTTTTCATATAATATATTTTTAAGGAAATATTATATTTTAAATTGGTTTCAATTTTTAAATATATATAATATTTTAAATTAATATAATATATGTCATTGGAATCAATTTCACAATGAAATTGACTATAGAAACATAGAAATGTTCTAAGGTTTATAGTTTACAAAACTTTTCTTATCGTCTCATCTCTGGGATTGAATTTAAATTAATTTCTGCCACATATTTAATAATAATTAGAATAATGGATTATATATATTCAATTATCATAATTTTAAATGTCTATAATGGTAAATTTGATTTAATACCAAAAAAACTGAACGTATGAAAAATAAATTGCATCGATTAAGGAAATATTATTCTTAACAAGGGACTATTCTTAATGAAAAATTATTCTTAACTTTTTAATTGATCTATGAAATATGTAAAAAAAAATTATGGACATATTCAGACCATAAAACATCCATTATTTATCTTTTTTGTGTTGGATTAATTTTGTTATAAAACAACATGTGTACATATAAATTGTTTTCAAAGATGCCAAATGTGTCCCCTTCAATACCAAAAAAGGCCACAACATCCCCCTCTTCATAACACCTCCCAAAAATCCTAGTTTTGGCCAAATTATTCAAATTACCCTTCCAAAAATATCGGCCTTACTCATTTAATCCCCCCTTTGGGATCAGGGATATTCAAGGAATCCCATTGGGGAAAACAATTAGGAGTTAACCAAAGAAGAGGGAATATTCCTTCTCAAGCCCCTTCCATTTATATTCCATTCTTATCTACCTATATTCTTATAATTACATTATTTTATAACGAAACAAGTATAATGAAAAAACTATGATGTTTTTATGTCATTTTTTTGACATTCACATACCAGTACATCTGTATAATAGGTAACGAACATTTTTTTGTGTAAAAAGAACAAATGCCTCATGAAATAATGATTATTATTTTTTCATTTACCACCTCTCATGGTGTACATTAGGATATAAAATATATTTATATATGATATATATTATATTTTTAATTTACTTATTATTATATTATTTTAACATAGAACATACCCTTATTCATTCAACTTTGTTTGAATTTAATAATTTTGTTTGTGGATGTGTGGATTATTACCCCCTCAAAGTGATGTGATTCACTCAAACAATACATGGGTTTTATTAATGATATATTACGTGAATATAAATGATATAAATATATATATATATATGTGATATAATATTTTTACATTAATGCTATTATATAAATATATACATATACATATATGTCATTTACTTTAATTCTTCCAATACATCAATAAAACAGAAGCACAATTCATCTGTACTTACGGCATACCATCTCTATGAATGTTGTATTATATTTCATACAAATATATTATATAGATTATTATAATGCACATAAACTAAATATAAATTAAATTTCAATCATTATTTAAATTTTTTAAATATTGATATAAGTATATGGACAAATGATGCAACATATTATGACATGTCGAAAAAATAAAGTGAATATTACATAAAGTGAAACAATAACAATGAAATATTAATACTAAGATAATATAAAGTCATAATAAAACCATATATGTTATTATATATAAAATTGTTTTTTTATTATATGATTATTTCAAAATTATATTTATTATATAGGAGTTTTTAATGAGTGTGATGAGAGTTGATACACAAGGTAAGGGGATTTGATGTTATTTTTTATTTTTGAGAGATACATGAATTATTCACCTCTAAATTATTATTTTTTGTGTAGGTACATCCTATTAAAATATTATATCACTATTATACTTATATTTATTTGTATTTACACTTCCAATTTATCATATTTCTCTAATGGTGTTTAATTCTAAAAAGTTATTAAATCGATAAGATAGTTTTGTCATAATTTTATTTCTTTGAGACATATGTTTTATTA
The DNA here is from genome assembly GCA_963277665.1 of Viscum album. NCBI lineage: Eukaryota > Viridiplantae > Streptophyta > Magnoliopsida > Santalales > Viscaceae > Viscum > Viscum album. The sequence goes on from OY728122.1 coordinate 493,596,985, forward strand.
TAATCCTACAATATTTTCATGATATGAATTTGTAATGAAATATCATTAATCCCATTATTTTAATTATATTTTATGACTTATGTAATTTCATTTTCATATATATTGAATATGATCCCATATTACAATGTGGTAAGAGTTTATTGAAACAGTTCAATAATTTATAAAGATTGTTTATGATTATGCTTCAATGAAGAAATATTATGATACATCTCCCAAGACATTAATGATATTCATTCTCATTTATTTATTCAATATATCATCATGTATTTATACCATATTCAACTCCCTAGTATTTATGATAACAAATATAATTTTTTAAGAAAGTCTTACCTTTCTAATAACATTGGTCGGATAAATATCTTCCATAAAAACGATGTTTCATAAATTGTTTCCAAAAATATTATAATATTATAATATTATCATTGAAATACATCTTTAGTGATGTTTTACATTTTAGTAATAAAGGATTTTAAAAAGTATTTTTTCACTATCTAATCAAGGCAATTTTATAATCTTATTATGGTGAAAAAGTAATGTTTGTAATTTAGGTATTTATCTAATTAAATTTCCCTCATTCTCATAAATCATTCCTCACATGATTAAAAATTTATATTTTTAATAGAATTTTTTTTTGAATATTCTTGAAATCTGTTGTTTAATGTGGAAATCAAGAAAATTGTTTTCAAAATGATTTCAAGATTATTTTATATTCCTTCATGGAAAAAAATCTTTAAAAATGTTTTCAATGTTATCTTATGTTTTCAATTAGAAAAATTATTCAAAACTTTTTCAAGTTTTTTTATAAGTTTTCTTGGATTTTTATTCCAAAACATTTTCAATACTCTTTCATAATTTTCATGAAAATGTTTTAAAAACATTTTCAAGATTATTTAATATTTTGTCAAGGAAAATGGTTTTGAAAACATTTTGAAGCAACATTCATATGTTTTCAAGTAAAACAGTTTTAATTTTTTTCATGATTTATTTATAGATTCATAAATTATTTTTAATGAAATGTCATTGAAAACCTTTTCAATATCACATTATATGTTTTGAAGGAAAATGTTTACCAATGATTTCCAATATCTAATTATATGTTTTCAAATAAAAAGATTTCCGAGTATTAATCTTGTATTTTTTATATGTTTTGAATTTTATTTTCATGAAATTGCTTTTCATTGGGATTTATGTTTTAAAGAAACATTTTCAATGAAAAATGTTATTTTCCTAGGTAAATGTTTTTATATAATATTTCAAAATTATTTTCCATCTATGATGACATCCATTCATGTAAATAATGGCCTTCTATGATATAATTCAAAGGATCCATTCATATACATCGCAAAATGGAATATGTTTTGATCGAAGGACATATATGAAACCCATTCCGCTTCCTAAGTAATTGTGTTTCTAAAACCCACTTATTTTCATGGGATAATACTCCTTGAAATGAATGTGAAAACCATATTTTTTTCACGTTAATATATAATTATTGGTTTATAACACCCATTTAATATTTATGGTTTTATGATAGATTGTTTATAAAATGAATCTGTTTTAATTGGTCATGTTATGATGAATTTTTTATTATTATGTGGCACATGTTTTAAATATTTTATTATGAGATGGGTGGGACCTATATCTCCCTCAATTGAATTTGTGAAAAATTTATATCTCATGAGATAATGATGGGAATCAATTAAATGGGATTAGGTCATTATGGAAAGATCAGGAACCCAATCCATTACAAGGAAAGGACTATGATCGAGGATGGTGGGGTGTCCTACCTAGTATGTGTAGTCACCATGATGTAGTAATTTGGGTTAACACGATATATTATATGAATATAAGGAGACCTGAACCCTGATAAGGAATGTACAAAAAATGTGGAATGTGGTATGTATTGCCTTACAGGTATAGATCCAATGAATTTCCCTAACATGTTCTATCATTACTTCATGACTTTTTTGGAACAATATAACGTGTTTATAAATTCCACAAATCCATGTCTTATTCTTATGTAAGGATTTGATGTCTTAATTTATATATTTCCACATGATTCATGTATTATGATCTACCATGAACAATTCAATTATTCATTTTTATGATCTTTGTTATGTTGGGTATGATATTCATATGTTATTACCAAACTCTCATACAACAATGATCATGTTTAGTATTACATGTCTCCCTTGATTACTCTTTATGGGCATCTGAGATCATCCCATTTTATTTTTCCTTCACTAGGTTATAAAGATATTTATTATTTATGTTGTTTCTATGATGTGTGATACTCATTAATAACCCAGTAGGAGATATTTTATCTCAAAAAATAACAATTTTTATGCATCCATGCATCAAACTGCAATAATATAATATAGTCTTTGAGATTCTATTTGTATAATGTTTTATGTATTCCGCAAAAAAAATGGAATGCCTATGTATGATATGAATGGGTCTTTATAATAGTTTTTAGAGTGAAGTATTAGTAAAATTGTGGAAACTAATATGAGAAAACATTAGTGAGATCCATAAGAATGATTTAAATGTTATTTCTAGGGATGTTTATAAGGATAAGTTTGAGGATGTGTTAACATATTGGAAGATGTACTGTGATTTTAGTGAAGGATAGAGTAATTCATTTATGAGAAATACATCCATGTATAGATACAACATGTGGATGTTTCTCTATAAAAAATGTATCTAGACATAACAACTCTGACAATATGTCTCATGTAGGCTCAGGTTAATCTAGTACATGAAAATGTTCCTTGTTCCCACCTAGTTTGACACTCCTAGGGGATATGCTTTGGGAATTAACAAATTATTCCCTTACCATAATGAAGAAATTAAATATAAGTTTACTATGAATAACCTATGAAAGACTAATTGGTAATATATCATATAATGATTCATTATTTAGACATCTCATATTTAATATTTCATAATTATTTGTGTTTCTTAAATGATATGTATTTCTCACCCTACGACTTGTGGTTTTAGTCAAAAAATATAACTACAAGTGACATGGTTAATATTGAATTTCTTAAATGTGGGACATATATGCATTATGAAAATAAATTTCCTATATATAAATATAATAAATAGAATATGTAAGGTAGTATTATTATTTGTTTTACTTCACAAGATAAAGAGACAACAAATGAAATGTGAAGGGAATGTGATGTTCTTCATGTATTGCTTACAATAGAAAATAAAAATCATGATTAAATTAATGTTGATGAACCTTAAGATATGATTCATAATTTATAGTATTAGAAATAGGTTTTAAAGAATAAGTTTATGAATACAAAGTAATGTTTTATGAATAATGTTGGATGATTTTTGTAGTTAGGTTTTTGGATTAAAATATTCTATTATAAGAATCATGATAAATATAATTGTGTTTAGTATATGTATTCATTAATCTTGAAAATGATATATTTAATAGTGATTTAATGGAGATGTGATATTTTGATTAAGGATAAGAAACCCATAATTAATGTTGATGTTGAGATAAAGATCATTATATAATGATATATTAGATGTGATTAATTAAATTGAATGTTATAGATTACCCTAGAAATGATTATAGACAATGTGATTTAAATCATCGAGGGTGATGTTACAACTTCTATGAGTTAAAAAATGTTTCCAATAGTCATTTTTGTGTTGAAAGATGCAATTTTTACAGAAAAATTATCAAAATTTAGTTTATTATCATGTTTCAAGAGAATATATCAGCAGTGTATTCACATTTTTAAAATGTTACAACCAAAAGCAACTTTTTGATATATGTGGGATCATAGATAATGTGAGTTCGTTTAATTCTCAACAAATATTTTCAATTTAATATTTATGAGGATATACAAGGTAATATATTTATGTAATGATTAGGTAAAACATTGGATGTAGTCAGTAATATTAGAGAGTTATCTCACAACATGAGGATTTATGAGCATTTGATAACTTCATATAACAGGATTTTAATATTTAATATCATGATCTATTAGTAATTAAATAATGAAAAAATAACCATCATATTTGGAGAATGAGTTGAAGTGGATAAATGAGATTTTATTTAGGTTTTCATGAAATAATTAAATTATATCAATTCAATAAAATTCAAATGTTTTTCAAAATGATCTAGAAATAAGAAAAAATCCAATACCTTTTTTTTAATAGGTGGACTTATAAATCATATTATATTCATGAATATGAGGCCATAAATATTAAATTTATCATTAACTTGTTTTTTTGACAACCTTAATCAATCACTATGAATATTAATTATTTTCCTCCTAGTCAATGTTTACACTTCCCTCCTATGTTCTCCTATGTGTAAACGTAGTTATGTGATACTTTAGGTAACCAATATGCTTCCATCTAATGTTTTTTTAGAGGAAGCCTTAGTACTCAACATTGGGATGTGGGTTACAATTAATGGATCCTTCTTGTATTAAAACATTGAAAACCCATACAAATTTATAGGTAGATATTTATATTAATGGATGTAGAAAGTAATAACCCAAGATTTTCTGAGTTATTTTATGGAATTAATTTAATCTATTTCATGTATTACATTTCATGAAACACTAAAAATATTTTCTTTTTTGTTAAAAAAACTACGTCTAGAGTTTGTTATAACAAAAATCATGTTTATTATGTGTTATAGATAATACAAATTTTAACATTATACACATAGAACTTTGATTTTATCTTATATTACATGCAAGAATGACCTTCCTCAATGGCTTTCGTAATAAGAAATACAAAGTGTTACCAAAAAATAATTTTTTATTAAAATATTAATATTCAATAAGATATAATATATACATTAAATATAATATTATTCGATTAAATAACATATAGTTGAACACATTAGTAACCTATTGATTAGAAAATAATATAGAAAAAAAATTAATATAAAGGGAATTATATCATAAAGGATATATTTCATATGAAAAAGATGATTTATCTTAATATGATTAATTAATTACAACTTTTTAAGGATATTCATAGAATTAGTATGTTATATATCACTATTTTAATATTAATCTAATTAATTTTATATACATAATATGATAATAGACCCAATTTTACACATAAAAACACATATTATTATAAAATTAGTTTTATATCCTTTCAATTGAGAACATATATTAAATCTAAATTTTTTGAACATTTATAAATCTAATATGTAAAAATAAAATTCATATTAAAAAAACAAAAAAATTATTTTAGGGCTAATTTTTTATATTTTTTTGTGAAATTTCAATTTAGTGAATAGTGAAAAATAATAAAATTTAACTCAAAAATAATTATCATCAAATTTATTAGTAAGTTTTTAAAAAAATTAATTTGGATTTAATTTACAATTATATATTATTTTTATAAATTAATATAATTTATGTAATTTGACTCAATTTCACATTTTAATTGACCATAAAAACATAGAAAACTTTTGATGTTTTTTATGTTAAAATTACAATTTGTCCTCACAACAATGAAATTAAATTTAAATAAATATCTGGAACTTAAATTTTTATAATAATAAAAATTGTATTACAAATTTTAAATCATAATAATTTATAATTTATACAAAATTAAAGTTATTTTTTTCCAAAAAAATTAGTGAATGTAATTAATATTAATTACATTGATTAAGGAGAAATTTAGCTTCAAAACTAACTAAAAGTTAATCAAAGGGGCCTCAATGACCAAACCAGTGGTCTAACCCAAATTTTCCGGCCATATTTCATTATTTATTTTTTTATTTTTTGTGATTGTTTTTGGTAAAAACCTGTGTAACCAAACATTGTTTTCAAAAATTCGATGTATGTCCTCTCCCTTCCCTATAAAAAGCCACCACCTATCCCACTTCTTCACAAATCTATGAAATATTAGGTTCTAAAAATCTATAAAAAAACATACAAACATCCCAATCTTATATATTTACCCCTCCTTTTGGGGAGAATGAAATTCATGGAATCCCTTGGTTGAAAACCAATAGGAGTTACCCAAGGAAGAGGTAACATCCATCCTCAAGATTCATTATTTTATTTTTCATTCTCCACTCGTTATAGTATTCTTATTCCCAAATTTTGTAAAAACACCAGTATCCTGAATAAATTAAGATGTTGTTATGTTATTTTTTGTACCAAGACTTACGCACACTTCAATAAAATGTGCAGTGAACTTATCATTTACACGTACAGTGAAATAGTTCCTCACCAAAAGATTATTGTTCTTTTTTTCCTTTACCACCTCCCACGATATAAATAATGATGGATACTATATTTAAATATGATATATATGACATTTATAAGTTCTTAACGTTTTTTTAATTTTTATTAAGAATATAACCTTATGTTTTCCATCTGTTTTGAAAACAATAATTTCATTTGAGGAAATATGGACTACCGCCCCTCAAAGCAATGTGATTCATTCACAAACTACATAGAATTCATTAAAGATATTTTCGTGTTCCTATATAATATATATGGAATAATAATTCTAATTTAATGAAATTATATATATATATATATATTAATATAGATATATGTCATTTACTTTATTTTGATCAATACATCAATAAAACAGAAGCAGTTCTCATGCGTTCATAAGACCAACAATCTTTATGAATGGTGTATTACATTTCATACATCTAAATTCAATATATTTTAAAAATAAAAATAAAATTAATATAAATTATATTTATATATTAGTGTATATTTTGGATGGAATGATATAAGTATAAGGACCAAAGATTCAAAAAATTGAGACACATGCGAAAAACAATATGAATATTAACTGAAGTAAAAAGTTAACATAGAAATTTTACTTAACAGGTTATATAATGGTAAAATAAAACAATATATGGTGTTAGATATAATAATATGTCTCTATGTTAGGATAATAATAAACTTATGTTTATTATACATGAGTTTTTAATGAGTACGACAGTAGTCAATACACAAGGTAAAGGGATTACATCTAACTTTTTATATATGTGAGAAACATATCAGATTCACCACTCACATATTTAATATGGTGGATATACTTACCCTAAATTCATTATAATACTATTATAATAAAATTTATGGGTATTTAAATATTAATTTTAGGATAATTATCTCATTGGGATTACATTTCAATGTTTACTTATTCGGGAAGATAGTGTGGTGTCAATTTTCCATTTTTGAGACATATCTTTGGTTATACACCAACATTATTATTTTTTCCATTTGACCTGTAATATAAAGAATCTCATTAAATATATGATATTTATATGATCAATGTAAAATCATATTTTAAAAGGATATTATGATCCCATGTTTCCATGTTGTAAGATTTTATTGAAACAATCCCTTCAATTATCAAGATTATTTATGATTATGATTCCATTAATGATATATTATGATCCATAGATTAATAAAATTCATGATATTTATTCTCATATTTTATTCAATATATATTTATATATTATTTCCAATTTCCAACACTTTTTTAAGATAACAATAAAAATATTTTTAGGAAATTCATACATTACGTCTCTATTCGGTTAGAAATCTAGGTTCCATAAAATCCATTTTTTTCAAAAAGGATTCCAAAAATATTCTACTAAAGTCTAAATATCATTAAAATTCATTTTCCCCTTATTTTACTACTAACAAATATGTTTTTAAAATGTAATATTCTTTTCATTTTCCAGTTGAGTCTCTTTTTTAAATATTTTATGGTAAAAAATGAATGTTAGGCATGTAGTGGTCTACCTGCAGTCATGATCATTATTCCAATAAAGATTAATTCATAATTTTACAAATTTATTTTTTTATAGAAAATTTAGTCCTAATTTTGTTGATTTTTTTGTTTTAATACGGTTTACAATATATGTTTTTTCTAAATTTTATCAACATTATTTTGTAATATTTAATGGGAAATAGCTCTTCACAATTTCTCCAATATCATTATAAGATTGTGGTGTAAAATAGTTTTCAAAACGTTTTTAATGTTGTTTCATATGTTTTCATGAAAAATGGAACTCAAAAAATTTTCAATCATCCTTTATAAGTTTTCATGTAAAATGTTATTCCTAATATTTACATGATTATTTCATAATTATTGATTTAATATTTTTTTAAAATCATTTTGTATTTTTTTCATATTTTTTCTTGTAATAATGTATTAAAATTTATATCATGATTTATGTATATGTTTTTATGTATTTTTAGATAAATGGTTTTAGAAGGTTTTCAATATTTTTTATATTTTTCAAGGAATATGGTTTCCAAAATATTTTACAGTTCACTTTATATATTTTCAATGAAAAAGGATTCCAAAATGTTTTCAATGCATTGTTTAAAAGTTCTCATGTTTATTTTCATGGAAATGGTTTTAATAGGGGTTCCTGTTTTAAGGATAATTTTTCGAAAATGAAAGGATATTAATGTAGTTTAATTTTTCTAAAATATATTTCCAAATTATTTTCCATCTAAAATGACATCCATTTATGTTACTCATGAACATATGGGAAATTATTCAGAGGTTCCATTCATATTATTTCTCTAATTGGTATGAGATTTTTTGTAATGGTTTTTATTAAACGCGTTCCTATTCTATGAGTTTTATGCATGTGGATGCCACATATTTTCATAGGTTATACTTTTATGAAATTATTTCTGGACCTATATTTTTTCAATTGATAATATATTATAACATGTTTATATAACCAATTTAAATTAATCGAATTATGATATGATTTTTATAAACCCCATTTCAATTTAAGGGACATTATATGATGATTGTTTTATTATTTTGTGTCATCACTTGAAGTGTCATTAAAGTCAGTCAAAGTTTAAAATTTATTTTCCTACTAACTTCTATATTTGTGGAAACCAGGGTTGAACCCACAGGGAAAGCTAATTCGGTCACTAATATTCTATAAAACTCGGTAAACTCCACTGTTGCCAGCAATGGAGTGATTTGTTTCTATTTTTTTAATTTTTATATATCATTATAATAAATTAAGTGACTAAATATTGAAAACATGTTTAAAAACTATATTGAAACTAGATACTATTGTAAAACAATGAATAATAGTGGTATAAAACATTGATAAAATGAACAATCTATTTACACTTTCCGGGAGTAATCTTCATTCTACTAGTATTGAAGATATTTCAATTCATATAAATGTAGTTGCAGAGTACCCCAATAAAGAGTGTGACTCAACTCCTTCGCCAGGAGTTAAGTCACACAAGTAAACCAATCTAAGAGTTTTCCACTCCAAATTAATCAATCCTGAACTATTTTGAAAATTAACAATCAGACAAACCCACTGTAAGTCTTTATGTCTTCAAAATATATTATTTTTTGAAGAAATTTGTTTCTACAATCAATCTCGCCAATTGAATATGAAGTTTTGAGATTATGTTCTAGTTATACAAGCAATTATATGAACTCAATACTGATCTCACTGATCTAAACTGAGTACATTCAAACGATTAAGTGAAATGAGAATGAAAAGGTAACTCGTAAAACATTAATTGATCCCCAAACTAATGACTTTGCTAGAAATTATCTATATTAAAACATATATAAAGTTCATCGTATTACAAAATAAAAGTTTTATGAAAATAGAGGAAGTAAACTCCCTCTGCTATCAGGAACTTTTGCTCCTCCTATGCTTCTCAAGTTCCAGGGAGAGGTTCCAAAGTCTCCCTCCAAACTCTTTATGCTCTTTATGAGAGAGAAGCTCTCAGATCTCCAATCAATCAGTTGATGTGTGAGTCCCCCCTTCTCCTTTATTTTTTCTCTTTTTTACCTTATGCTTGTTCTGCTTTAAGTAGCCACTATCAAAAGCTACATGTCACCGCTTGTTTTCCACCAACATAAAATGTCCTTCAACTAATCACCGCACTATGTGTGTTTTTTTCACGACTGACAAGTCGCACTATTTTTTCACACATAACTAACTCCCAGTGAGTTAGTTGGAAGCACTTGGATGTTTTTTTGACTCTTGAATGAACCTTCACATGTTATAAACAAATTGAAATAATTAGAACATAACGAAAGTAAATTAAAATATTAAAGTAATTATTTTAGTTTACTATTATAGTTATTAAAGTTAATAGATAAATATCTTAGAAGATTGTTCTTGTTAAATATTATGATTATTAATTTACTATAAAATATTTAATAATGATATTAATTTCTTTATTCATAATTAATAACTATGTTATTTAGTTAGTGAAAGTATTAATATCTATCATAATTTAATTATTTACAGAAATTATATCCAAATAAATTACTTTATTAATTAAATTATTTTATTTATTATGTTGAAATTGAATAATAAATAAAATGTTAATATATTTATTAACATTAATAAATAATTATAGTAAAAAGATATTATTGCCTATAAATAAATTTTATAAGTGCTTATGAGTTTGTTTATTTTTAATTTTATAACATATCTATTTATTAATATTATAACAGTTATATATAAAAATTAGTATGTATTATATTATATTTATTTGATTACCTTATTAAATAATTACGTTTTTCTTTAACTGTATTGTATTTATTATTTTTTATTATTAAATTCATCCCCCCCAATTATCGGTGCATAGGGTGGAGTCTTCTTCTTCCTCCTGAACCAGGCAGCACCTCTCTCTTCCTCCGACCTTGGCATTGTGGCCTCCATCAGCACCGGTGAACTACCTCCAATGCTCCAGCAGCATCCAGCAGTGGCAGGACTCATCTATAGGTTGAGATAAATCTCATCTTCAGCATGGTGCACTTCTAGTGGTAGCTTCCAGCATGGATCCTCCTCCGCGGCAGTGAGGTCTTCTTCACCTGAAACACAATGTTTTGTAGCAACGGAAAAAGACTGTATCGCATGGGCCTGTTGTCAGTGGAACGAGCTCCTATGGTGATTCCAGAATACTCTAGGTGGTAGAGGCATGAATTAGCAGTGAAAAAAAAAAGAAAACCTCTCAAATGCAGCACGAAAACTCTCAACAGCAATAGCGGCGGCTGAAGAACTGCATCCCGAAAGACGGTAACATTGAGGCAACAGGGAGAAAAAGGAATTGAAGTAGGAGAGCTAGGTCACTGTTAGTAATAAATTAGAGGCTATGGTAAAGAGGCTAATAGTGAATAGGTGATGGAAATACAGTTTAATGGTTAGGTGAAGGAGAACAGTGAGATGAAGAATAAATGAAGTCTAACTGTGATAGGAAGAAGGGTAGATTGTCTAATAGTGAGGAGGTTACTGATATAAAAAAACAGAGGCATAACAGTGAGGTGCAACAAGAGTTGTCTAACAGTGATGTGCATAAGGTAACTGATAGAATAAAAATACAGAAGAGGGGAACCGGAAAGGGGGTAATGGTTACAAAATAAAAAAACAAGTCACCAATACAAAATAAAAATAAGAGTCGCCGGTAAAATTAAATATAACATATTACAATTATAAAATAAAGTAATAAGATCACCGTTAGAATTAAAAGAATGGGATATTGGTAGTATAAAAATAAAGTTACTGTTAGTTTAATAATAAAGGGAATCAGTGGCATGGGGTTGTCACTGTTAGTAAACATGAAGAAAATATCATTGTTACTTCAATTCAACAGGTCACCATTGCAAATTAAAAGGAAGAGGTTACAGGTAGAACATAAAAATTAAGTTACCCATATAATTAAATGAGAGCTAACAGTAAGCTGTGAAAGGTAAAATGGTCACCGATAGAAAACTAATAGCAACCTTTAAAATAAACATAGATTTAACTTAAAAAAATTAATATGGATGTTATTTAAAACTAGGATTGAAAGTAATTAATTATAAAATAGATAAACATAATTATTTATAACAGGATTTTTATTAAATATTAAAACAATAAAACCAAAACTAAGATTATTAATTAGATAAAAAATAAATTAAAAAAAAAGATGATTTTAAAATACAATTATAAAAGACTTAAATTAAAATAACTATACAAGATAATTATAGAGAAGTAGTGAATAATAAAGATTAGAATCAGTGAACCGAATGAGTCACTGCATGCTCTTATCTACCTCACTGATAGACAAAAATCAATATTTAGTGACTTAATAATTTCTCTACATATATAAGATTAAATATATAATGTTATATAATGCTATATTAGTGAATTAAAAAACTAATTGATCACATAAAATTAAAAGATATCTAATTAATTTAATTTAAAACACAAATTATTTACTTAAATGATTAGCAAGATGACTAAACATATTAATTAATAATGTTAAAATATTTTAATGAATCTATGTTAAATGATAAATTATTAAAATAAAGACTACCTTAATTAAATATAATGACGTTGATTCAATAATTGTTTAACATAGATATGAACTTAATAAAAAGTCAAGAACATTTAAATTAACCAAACTAAATAAGGCATAATTAATGTAGATTAGTTTGATACGATTAAAATTATTATTTTGATGACTAAGAATACTTATTTAATTATAAATATTGATTAATTAACAAAGATAACTATAAAAATAAAAAAGTACAATTATTTAGTATAAAGTCATTAAATAATTAATTTAGTTATTAATAATTATGTTAAAAGATGTGGAAAAATAATGTAAAAAATAGCTCCATCATGTCACATGTATAAGTGATTTTATATTGAGATCAGTGGGATTTATATCTACCTCTAATGAATTGGGTAAATGTTTATATCTCATGAGATAATGATGGGAGTCAAGTCAATGGGATTGATCCCTTACAGAGAGGAGGAGAAACCTGATCCTTTATAAGAAATGGACTGCAATTGGGATGGTGGTCTGTCCTTCCTGGTAGGTGTAGTCTACATGAAGTCGGATGATTAAGAATCCTGATGCACTGTGGTAAAATGGTGAACCCAATCCCTTACAAGTAAAGGGCTATGACTGGGGATGGTGTTTTGTCATTCCTAGTAGGTGAATCTCCTATGAAGTGAATTGATATGTTTTAGAAATTCGTCTTAACATATTGGTAATGATATCACATTTTTATGCATTCCAAAAATCTATGTCTTATTATTAAACAATAAATTCCATTTCTTATTTTCAAAATTTAAACGTGATTCATGTCTTATAAGCTACCAATATCCAATAAATAATTCAATTTTATTATATTTGTTATGTATGGTAAGATCATATCATGTTATTATCATGTTCTCATACAACCATGCTCATGATTATGCTTACATGTCTCCCATGATTACCCTTAACACGGATCTTGGGTCATAAGTTTTTATGTTTCCTTCCCCAGGTTATGAAGATATCTATTATATAATTTGTGTCTATGAAAGTTTCTAGTCATGAAGAACCTAGTTTTAGATAACTTAACTCACTAATTTTGAATCTTTTACATTTTTATGTTTCCAAATTCACTAATCTAATATGGTCTTTTGGAATATATTTTTATATTTTTTTATGTATTCTTCAAAATTGATTTAATTTCATTGTATGTTATGAATGGGTCCTCATATCCCATTTACTGTTATCTAATACCCTAAATAGGTACCATAAATTAAATTCAACAATTAATGTATATAATTTTCAAATTTGAAACATAAAATAATCTATTCTTATTAAAAAAGTAAAAACATAAATATAATACCTTTTATCAAATCAAACGATACAGAATAGTTTGATAATTAAAGGACTCTAGAATTACAACTAGTCACCTCCCCAACACCCAATCACATAAAATGGTCTACCCTTCCATTAAAAGGGATAAAATGGTGGTAGATAAGGTAGAATACATATTTAATGGGGGAAGAAAATAAATAAGATAAAATAGACTATACCATTATAAAACAAGGTTATCTGTCATTCAAGTCATTTACTCCCTTCTCTGGTAGTAACTCCAAAAATTTATAAGGTGGGATTACTTCAGGATCTTATGTATTTGATCTATGGAAATATCTTTCATAAGAAACCTGAGATACAATCACTGTGTCATCAAAGATTTACATGAGCGTATGGGTTTTACAATCATTATTTATGATATATTGAACTATTAATTGTTATTTATTTGAATGGATCATGCATAATTCAAAGGTACATCTATATATCCTGTACGGAAACATAGATGTGTGGTAACATGGCATCATAGAGTGTGTAGGGTGCATTGAAGGATGTGGTAGTGGTGGTGTATCTTCAACAATGGGTCTCTGGGAGGCTCAATAGCTCAAGTAGAGATAAAGGCTATCTATAATATTGATGCTTCCATACGAAAATGTGGCTGAAGATAATTCTCTAGTGGTGTATGATGATATTATGTTGAGATCTTATATAAGTTTCTATTTTGGTTTTCTAGTGGTTGTAGATGGTGGAGGTCAGTGTTTAGTGGTGGAAAGATCTCAAAGATGAAATTTGATTTACTTTCCTCTAAATGGTGGTTCACAAGTCATTGTTGTATTAATAGTTGGTTTTGAGTTACTGTCAGCACAATAGTGGATCAGACGTCACCATCGGTTCAAGGATGGATCATGAGTAACCAATGGATCAATGGTGGATCATGAGTCAATGTTGGGTAAATGGTGGCTCATGATAAACCATTTTATCAATGATGTATCATGAGGTGCCTCTGGATTAATGGTTTCTTACATTCCCACAAATCTCTACAGAATCTCATCTATCACCATTGACTCAATAGAGGTTCATGAGTCACCATTGGCTCAACTGTGGATCATTAGTAACCATTGGATATATGATGAATCCCAATTTACTATTGAATTGATGGTATCTAATCATAAAAATTTTCAATTATAGTGGACCAGGGCAAAATCGATAATAGTGGATTGACTGCAGTAGTGGGGAAGTGGAGGATGGCTCCTCCGACATTATAATACCTTTATAGTAGCAGAATAATGCTTTAAAAAATGGTTCATGGTTATCATCAATAGTTTTTGGAATTGAACCATGGAATCTGAGTTCTTTATAAGTGAAAAACTAATAAATATAGAGCCCTGTAGATGTTAGTAATTGAGGTACATAGTGTTCCTAGGTGCAGTCGATAATTAAGAATAGGGGAAGCACTTTGGAGGAGGGAGGAGTCATGATGTTTGATTGGGGCATGGTAAAAAATTGAGAGGGGTCACCCATATTTAATTAAATGATGAAAATTATGGAGAACTATATTCTAACATCAAAAATGATATTTGAAGAGCATAGAGTTCAAAAATGATCATACACTTATCCCACCATAATGATGTTCTGATGGGGCAATAGGAACCCTTCGGGACACCATGTGGTTCCCCATGCAAAAGAGGACCCCCTCTCGTCACTCCATAGGATTCACTGCCATGGGTTAATGCTCCCAGGCTTCAGCCATCTATACTACACATGGTTTTGATCCTATGTGGACCACCACAAGGGCTAGATTACCTAGTGCTCTATCACCTCTAGTGGGACCCTCCAGATGGGTTGTGCTACTAGCCAACCCTATTTTACTAGATATGTTGTGTGTTTCCCCTGGTTGAAGTTATATTGGGTTAAACCAATTTTTTTAAATGAAATATATAAATAATTTTATAAACATTAAACATAATTTATAAATAATTCCAAATTTAAACTTTTTATAAATTCATTCATTTCAAACAACATCAATTAATTTTTTCTAATTACATATAATTTATATAAAACATTGAAATATATTGGATTATTTGTTGATAAAAAATTAAAATCAATAGATTGGTTAATAATAGGACTGAAAATATTAGTGTGTCCAATACCCCAAAACATAAACTATTGTCATAATCAAGCACAATTTATCAACATGAAATTCAAAGGGAAAAATTATTTCATTATTTTAATTGAATGAAATAGAATTAAAAAATTATTATTAAAACATAACTTTCAAAATTTCACATGAAATATTAATTAAATTCATCAATTTTAAAAAAAAATCAACTTAGGTATTTTACATTACACTTCAGAAAATAATATAACATATTAACTCATTCATTCATCCATCAAAATTCATTATAATCATACAAAAAAAATCATGATATACCTATCTTTTTAATCTTTTAACTCATCTATCATGAAAAAATTATAGTGGATTTATGATAAAATAAATAGATGTAAAGACCCTGAAATTCCGTGGAAATTTTTTTTCTTAAATACATGGGAATTTTATGAGTCAACAGTTTCTGATGGCCCCTGATTTAGAGACCTGGTGTGCCGAGAATCAATTTCTGATTTTTTGTTCAGGTATGTTCAGTAAACGTTTGTGCGGGATTTATATCTTTTGAACCAGTGCCTGGAATTGAAATCTGAGAACACTGATGAAATCACAATGCCGATATTCACTTAAAGGGACCTTTACTGCAGTTTCGTTTGGTCGAGAGTGGATGTTAATTTTTTTGTATTCTTAATAAATTAAATAAAAATTATGTGTGGCATAATGTTTTATTTAGTTGGTTGTTAATTTAACCAAAGGGAAGTAAGAGATGGGGCCCACTGCCCACATAACCTCCCATGGGATGATATTTTGTGGTGGGGCCCACACGAGCTCAAACCCCTCAACTCCCCTTGAACCCCTTTTACTCTTTAACTTCCCTCTTAATGTGACAACTCTCCCTTGTTTTTATTTAATTGAGACCATTGATATTCTTTCCAACTCATTGCATTTAATTAATTGAACCAGCTTAATTAATTAATTTGAGTGCTTGAATTATTTTGAATTCATTTTTCCAACATTAAAATGAGAGATTATATTATATTATTTGGGTTGGAATAGAACTTTCGGGGGATAACTAAGGAGAGGAGGAGAAATCTTTGAAGAACATAAACCTCTCAATGAAGAACGCTCCACATCTCTGAAAAACGTGAAAAAAATCCTTCTATCTTCTTCAACCTGAGGAAGGACGGGAAGTACCACTGCCCATGAAGAATAATGAGGGCATCATCTCAACTCGACATCACCAAGCTCTACTCCCTACGATATTGATAGAACGATGTTCGTCTTCTGCGATGCCCGTCATCCGCTACGTACAAACGTCAAATACGAGGTAGGTGGAATTTGGATTATTTATATGTGTGAATTATAACCTCATACATTGGGGTTTATTAGTGGATTGACAGTGGCCAATTTTTTATCACCTAAGGAAGAGGGTGCGGGCCGAAGATACATGGCCTGCCGACCCTCCGTTGATTCTTTTTGTGTTGACAACGGAGGCGGAGCTGGTATGGCACGGTGTCGTCGCACCGCGCTAGAAGAAGGAGGTTGAAAGCATGCAGGCCGCAATGGTCAGAAGAGGCAGTGGCAACCAAAGTCGGCGGCAGAGACTGGAGGTGATGGAGACCAGAGGTGGTGGCGACCGGAGGCGGCGGCGGCAGCAGCGGCAGCTCGAGACACCCGGTCCACAGGATGACCAGCCGAAAAATCTAGCCGGACAGCTGGGAACTGCGGCCCCAATAGTTGCTATGAATAGGAGGACATGACCCGAATTTGTAGGCCGCTCTGTTGGGTAAACCGACCTGTCGCCTGTCGACTGGGCTTGGAAAATGCGGCACCCGAAGGCACCCCATGGGAAGAACCTCTTCCTGCTGTGCATGCCACGTGTGCCGATCAGAACCATGTGGCTATGGCCGGCTGGGCAGGAGGAGGCGGTGCCGCCTGGCACCGCCGGGCGAACCGAACCGGCCCCCAGCGCGGGCTGGGTCCGTGGGTGGGCAGCGCCACACCGGTCCGGGCTGACCCCCCAACCAGCCGGACCCGCCGGGCCGGGTCCGCGGGTGGGCCGCGCTCCACCAGGTCAGGCTGACCCCCAGTTGGGTTAGACCCACCGAATCGGGACGGGCCGACCCAACATCCCACTTGGCTTGACGAGATGGGCCCGTCTTCCCTTAAATGTAAATAACATCTATACCGCGCGTCCGATCGCCAGGTCGTCTACTACACTGGGATCCTCATGAAGAGGTGGTATATTTGTGATAATCTAAGTGAGTTTTGGAAAAATTTGGTAAACAGTTCGGTTTGGATCGATCGTAAATCCAACCAAGCCCCTAGGACAGAAATTTCAATAACTCTTAGACAAGGCGTCTGATTGACGCGTCATCTATCACATTGGGTTCCTATGTTGAGATGGAACTAATAGATACATCAACTTAGCACTTCATGATAGTTGATGTATCGACACTTGACATGAGGAGAGAACCCTCCCAGAATCGAGCGTGCTGTGTGCGGAAATCCTAGAGCTGTCTGCGACGACTATTGTACCAGAATTCTATGTGGGTTCGACAAAAAAGTCTATTGTACCGGAATCCATTGTGGGTTCCACAAAGATGAATACTGAACTGGAATCCTCCGTGTATTCCAATTATCAGACCTCTATTCCTGTATCCTGTGTGGGTCTGACAGAGTAGCTGGTCCTATATCCTGTGCAGGTCCGACAGCATAGCTGGTCTTGTATCCTGTGTGGGTCTGATATGTTAGATGATTTAATGACTACATATAATCATCTCTATCACTCTATGAATGATGTATACATGTGTGAGATGAGTCTTGACATTAAATCATTTATCTTTGAGGTCATTCACTTACTTAATATGTGGAATCGGATATGCTTGGGCTCGAGAGTTGGAGCCAAACTATGATTGATAACTTAGTTATATGTATGGGAATATACCTAAGTTGGATTTGATGATACTTCAGGATTGTATATTTTTTCTGTGGTTTATCCTTTGTGGATTTTGGAAGACCTTTGGGGGTCTCGGGGTCCCTACAGAGTATCATTATACTCACCCCTACATAGGCTATGTCCGCACATCGTTGTGTTGGTTGCAGACGATGGACATCACTGATCGAGGCAGAGAGTTGTAGAGGTGGATGGTACCCGGAGGTGGACCACTTGGCGAGTCATACACGGAGCGGACGAATAGGCCTAGGGTGCGGAGGAGGCCATCTGTACCCACCCTTCTGGTGGGATTCCAGGAGAATGACATTGTAGTTTCTTTTTAACATTCTACAGTTGTACTGGCTTTATAGTTGTTGTACATTACTGTTGGGATTTTATTTCCGGCCCCTTTCTTTTCAGCGGTTTCTATTGTATACAGTTATACTTAGTGTTTCCTTCCAGTTGCGTACTTTTCTGCATGTGTTCAGGATGTGTGTGTGTGTATGTTAAAGGCAATGCCTTCCCTTTTTATCTGGATTACACCTTTGGTTCCAATCGCCAGCCCCTAGCCTATGCAATGAGGGCTTGGGGTAGTCTTGGCACGGGCCTCGAGGATGGGTCGTGAAATAATGGTGTCAGTGGAGTCGGTTATACCACAAAACATGGAATATGATTATTTAAACGAAGATGGTGTTATGTTTTTTCGGTGTGGTTATCAGTTTAGGGAAACCAGTGTTGGTGCGGTATCCGATGTATCCACACACTTGGACTCTGACTTCTGATCTCCAGCTTAGTGCACAAAAACACTGATTGTGTGTGAGTTTCCTTTGAAAAAATTTTCATTCTGATTACTAGAGTTAGCTCACCATGTAAACTGTTTTAAGCATGGATCACCTGTTTCTTTTCAAGATGGCCCCACAAAGGCATCCAGCTAGGGATTTGTGTTTCATACGATATGGTAGCCCACCGAGCGATGAGGCCTCGGTGCAGGCCCAATCATAGCAGAGGTACCAGTGGTACCACTACCCGCTGGGCCACCGATACCACCAACTCTAGCAACAGAGAGTGCACGCTGTTTGAGTTCATCGCATGAGTTCCAGTTCCAGAGGCTGCCTAGGTTTAAGGGAGATACGCACCCATAGTCAGGTGAGGATTGGATGTCGGCTGTCATGAGAGTTTTTAGATTTGGTAGGGACACCAGCCGACCTCATGGTGATCCTTTCCATGAGTATCCTGTATGCAACATTAGGTAGATGGTGGAGCCTGATGCTCTAGGTGCATGACGAGGAATCATTGATCTGGATAGATTTTGAGAGTCTATTTCTCTCAGAATTTGTTCCATCCACCCATCGTGTGGTATAGATTCAGGAGTTACTTCATCTATAGTAGGGCAGCATGAGAGAAGCTCAGTACTCAGCGAGCTTCACCGACCTCTCATGATACACCACGGATTTGGTACGGAGAATGTTCTTTAGGGCCGGGACTTTCGAACATGGACTCAAGCATGAGATTAGGGCTTCGACGATTCCCCTCAGCAGTCCGGCGTAGGCATGGGTGCTGGAGAGAGCACTTCTAGTGGAGATTTTTCTCGCTGAGCAGAAACCAACGGCGAGACCCACCATAGGGCGAATCGTAGCGAAGTCTTATGCAGTCGGTAGTAGACAGTTTACGCAGAGGTCCAAGAGTACCAGAATAATAGGTGGGGGACCCAAGGATATAGGTTCGGTTGTGCGAGTCACATGAGACATAATCAGCAATACGAGGAGAAGGCAGTGCTATGCATGCAGCAGGCAGGGCCACATGGCTCATGACTGCCCAACCCGCCATGTAGATGAGTAGCATAAAGTAGAGGAACCTCTTAGGAAGAGGTATGGGTTCGACCGTGGTGGTCCTCTAGGAGAAGGTGGATATGGAAGAGGATCTGTCTGAGCAGGGGGTGGTGGACGATGTTTCGAGTCTCTACCACCACCACCAGCACCAGGAGCTCCACCCTGACCACGAGGAGCTGGCGGACAGAGGCAGGCTCACCTCCAGCCACATGAGGCCTACGACCATTGTACACCTGATATGAGTTGAGGTACTATCTTTGTCTACTCCACCCTTACTGAATTACTTATAGACATAGGTGAAAGTCATTAGTTTACTTCCACTGCCCTCATTCTGAGATCGGAGATTCTAACGGAGTTGTTGGCTCAATCCATACATCTAGAGACTCCTACGGGAGTAGACTCGACAATTATGCACTGGTTCATGTAGGGTGAGCCTACTCTAGGAGGCGAGAGAATTGACTGGGATCATCTTGACGCAGCACTGAGGCCTTTCAATTTCATTTTAGGTATGGGCTGGTTATCCACAGTTAATGCTCAGATTGACTATTTCAGGTTCAAAGTGCGGTGTATCTGCACAGATGGGACCAGGTTCACCTTCACTAGTGAGAAGGGAGCCTTTGCAGTGTAGGATGGGCTTACGATGAGGAGGGGGCAGCCGATCACACATCAGTTAGCTATTCTCATCCTCAGAGTAGTTGATGTGCAGATTCTGAGTTTTCCTGTTGTGGTAGATCAGTACGCGAATGTTTTTCCTGATGACATTCCAGGACTACCTCCTCATAGAGATGTATACATATAAATTGGCCTACACCCCGGGACATCAATGATATCTACTCTAACATATCTGATGGCTCCCACCGAGCATTGTGAACTGTTTTTAAAGTTGGAGGACTTATAGGGGAATGGATTTATCCGACCCAGTGTTTCTCCCTGGGCATCTCCGATTTTGTTTGCCAAGAAGTCGGATGGGAGATTCCGACTAGGTGTTGACTATCTTCACCCGAGTTAGGTGACCATGAAGAAAAAGTACCCACTCCCATGGACTGACGACCTCTTTGATCAGCTCAAGGGAGCACGATTGTTCTTGAAGATAGACCTTAGGTCATGCTATCACCGGCTCAGAGTTCGATACAAGGATGTGAAGAAGACGGCCTTTAGGTGTCAGTATAGCCACAATGAGTTATTGGTTATGCCCTTCATCATAACCAATGATCTAGAAGTGTTCATAAGTCTCATAAACAAGATCTTCCATCCTTACCTCGATCTCTTTGTCATAGTCTTCATCGATGACATACTGATTTACTCAACTACTAAGGAGGAGCATGCCTACCATTTTCATGTAGTACTGGACACGCTCCAAGAGCACTAGTATTATGATAAGCTCTCGAAGTGAATGTTCTGGATTCAAGAGGCTCATTTCATGGGACATGTCATCTTGGAGGCTGTATTTTTAGTGGATCCGGCATAGATCGAGGAAGTACTTGCTTGGGAGCCTCCCAGGACTGTGACAGAGGTGTGGAGTTATCTAGGATTGGCTAGGAACTATCAGAGATTTGTCCCAGACTTCTCCAAATCTATAGAACTTCTTTCGACATTGGAGAAGAAGGGGAAACCCTTCGTGTGGTCAAATAGGTTCCACTAGAGCTTCCAGGAGCTGAGGCATAGATTTACCAGTGCGCCCATCTTGAGGTTACCGGAGGAGGGCATAGGGTACATAGTTTACTAGGACGCATCAGGGACCAGACATGGGTGTTTCCTGATTCAAGAGCGAGTAGTGATCGCATATGGTTCACGATAGTTGAGAAAAAATGAGCAGAACTATGCTACCCATGACCTAGATTTAGTAGTAGTGCTCTTCTCCTTAATGATGTGGTGACACTATCTGATGGGTGAACATTCTATAGTCTAATATGACCACCAGAGTCTCAGGTATATCTTATCGCAGAAGGACCTGAACCTGAGACAATGATGATGTCTCAGGTTTCTCCAGGATTATGACTTTGAAATAGTCTATACACATGGGAAGGGGAACATTGTAGCAGATTATCTCATCAAAATATCATACATTCAGCTTCTAGGAGAGGAGATAGAGTAGCTGGCCACGTTGCAGATATCCTTTTTGGATAGAGATAGACAATCCTTTTTTCAGTCTGTCACAATCACTCCTCCACTTCTTCAGCGAATCAGAGAGGCACAACCAGGGGACATTGATTGTGAGACGTGACGTGCTCAGATATCCTCAGGGTAGGCATCTAAGGGGGTTTTTGGAGGTGGGGAGTATGTCATCCTCTTCAGAGGATGTACAATGGTACTAGTTGCACTATAGGAGGAGGTTTTGAGGGAGTTTCACACTTCCCCTCTAGCGGTACATCTTGGAGTGGAAAAGATGTATCAAGACCTCAGATGAAAGCACTGGTGGATGGGTATGAAGAAGGCGGTAGCAGAGTTTGTCTTGCGATGCCTCGCTTGTCAGCAAGTGAAGCAGGAGCACTAGGTTCCAGCATTCTTGGTTCGTCCCTTAGAGAGCCTATAGTGGAAGTGGGATGTGATTTCCATGGATTTCATGATGGGGATTCCTCCTACATCTAGAGGACATGACTCCATCTGGGTGATTTTCGACCGACTCACCAGGTCAGCCCACTTCATACTGATCAAAGAGCAGGGCTCAATAGAGAGCTTGGGATGCCTCTACATACAAGAGATCATATGGCTTCATGGTGTTCCATTGATGATCATCTCCAATCGATATGCTCGTTTCACTTCCCGGATATGGGAGGGGTTGCTAGAGGATTTTGGGACATAACTTCACTTGAGAAATGCCTTCCATCCTTAGATGGACGATCAGACTGAGAGGACCATTCAGATTCTTGAGGATATGCTCCGTGCATGAATCCTCGACATTGGTCACAACTGGGAGGATCACTTACCCTTAGTGGAGTTTGTTTACAACAACAACTACCACTCCACCATCGGGATGGCACCATACGGGTCACTGTACAGCCCACCTTGCAGATCATTTCTGTGCTGGACTGACCTAGGTGAGTCATCACTTATAGGACCAGAAATGGTAGAGGCTATGACGGAGAAGGTGCAGATCATCCAGGAGTAGATGCAGACTGCACAGAGCATGCAGAAGTCATATGCTGCTAAAAGATAGAGACCACAAGAGTTCGAGGATGGAGACCACATCTATCTACAGGTCTCACCTCGATGAGGTCTAGAGAGAATTGGATGAGAAATAAAGATATCTCCGTGATTCATTGGACCATTCCAGGTTCTCTTCAGAGTAGGCGAGGTGGCATACCGCATGGCCCTTCCACCTCAGTTGCACTGGGTGCACAACGTCTTCCACGTATCTTAGTTGAGGAGATGCATGCACGACCCATCCCACATCATCGACCATGGGGAGATGGACATCGATAACGGGGCGACATTCATGGAGGTTCTGGTAGAGATTGAGGATCGATAGGAACAGGTCATGTGTGGACTGTTGACTCCTTAGGTGCATGTTCGCTAGCAGTACGGGAACCTCTAGGAGAGGACAAAGGAGCGGGAGGCTCACATGCGTGCTCAGTACCCTAATTTGTTACCTTAGTGTTTGTAGTAGCTTATGAGGAAGTACACCCCTATGGTGGGGAGATTGTAAAGACCTAGGAATTCTGTGGAATTTTTTTTTCTTAAATGCATCTGAATTTTAAAAGTCCATAGTTTCTGATGACACCTGATTCTAAAGGCCCGGTGTGTCCAAAATCAATTTCTAAAGCTTTGTATGGGTAAGTTTAATAAATATACATGCGGGATTTTATATCTTTTGAACATGTGCTTGAAATTGAAATCTGAGGACACCGATGAACTCGCAGTGCCGGTATTAGGTTAAGGGTACCTTTACTGTAGTTGTTTTTGGTCGAGAGCAGAAGTTAATTTTTTGGGATTCTTAATAAATTAAATAAAAATTATGCGTGAAATAATTTTTTATTTAGGTGGTGGTTAATTTAACCAAAGGGAAGTTGGAGGTGGGGCCCACCTCCCACATAACCTCCCATTGGAGGATATTTTGGGGTGGGGCTCACATGATCTCAAACCCCTCAACTCCGCTTGGATCCGTTTAACTCTTGAACTTTCCTCTTAATGTTCCAACTCTTCCTTGTTTTTAATTAATTTAGACCATTGAACTTCTTTCCAACTCCTTGAAATTAATTAAGTGAACCAACTTAATTAATTTATTTGAGTGTTTAAATTATTTTGGACACATTTTTCCAAAATTAAAATGAGAGATTATATTCTTTTATTAGGGTTGGAATAAACTTTGTGGGGAGAACTAAGGAGAGGAGGAGAACTCTGGGAAGAAAATAAAACTCTTGACGAAGAACGCTCCATGTCTCTGAAGACCGTGACGCAACACATTATATCTTCTTCAACAGGAGCAAGGAAGGGTTGCACGGCCACCCATGAAGTATACTGAGGGAGTCATCTCGACTCGACATCACCAATATATACTCCGACTGACATTGACAGAACAACATCCTTCTTCCACGACGCCCTTCTTCCACAACATACAAACGTCAAATTTGTGGTAGGGGAATTTGGATTATTTATATGGGTGAATTATACCCACGTACTTTGGAATTTATTTTTCTATTGATGGTGGCCAATTTTTTATCATCTAACGTGGAGGGCTAGGGCCGAACAAACACGGACCGATAACCCTCCATTGTTTCTTGTTTGTGTTGGCAACATAGGCCAAGATGGTAGGCCGCGGTGCCATAGCACCGCACTGGAGGAATGAGGCCACGACCATGCAGGCGGGGGTGGTCGGAAGAGGCAGCGATGACTGACAGTGGGGGATACTGGATATGGCGGCGGTAGTAGCAGCCATGCACCGGCCCCCTGAAGATATCGGTAGACGCATGGGCCTCCTGGTCTAGAGGACGAACGGCCGGCCAATCCGGCCGGCCCACTGGGAACCGCGGCACCTGCAGGTGCCGTGCGTTGGAGGACATGAACTGCGTCTGTGGGTTGCTCTACTGGGTGAACCGTCCAACCACCTACAGTCTAGGTTGGGAAGCCGCGACTCCATCATGCGCCATGTGGGAAGAACCATGGCCCTATGTGAGGGTCGCGTGCGCTGAGAAGAACCGGCTGGCTATGGCCGGCTGGGTAGGAGGAGGCGGTGCCACTTAGCGGTGCCGGGTGAACAGAACTGGCCTGCAGTGCAGACCGGGTCCTCAGGTGGGCCATGATTCACCATGCTGGGCCATCCAATATCTGGGTCATACCCACTGAACTGGGTCGGTCCGACCCGCCATCCCACTGGGATTGATGGGCCAGGCTCGTCTTCGCTTAAATTCGAATAAATTCTAGACCACTCGTTTGATCGTCGTGCCATCTACGACACTAAAATCCTCAAAACAAGGTAGTCCATTTGCGATACTATTAGTGAGTTATTGAAAATTTTGAAAAATAGCTTGGTTTGGATCGAGCATAAATCCAATCGGTCCCCTAAGACGAATATTCCAATAACACTCAGACCAAACATCGGATTGATGTGTCGTCTATCACGTTGGGTTCCTTATGATGAGACGGAACTACTAGATACATCAACTCATGGCTTTGTGATAGTTGATGTATCAACACTTGACTCGAGGAGTGGACGCTCCTAGAATCGAGTGTGCTGTGTGCGGAAACCTTAGAGCTAGATGCGATGACTATTATACCGGAATCCTCCATGGGTTCCGCAGGCAAGACTACTATACTAGAATCCTTCATGGGTTCGACAACAATGACTACTGAACCAGAATCCTCTATGGTTTCAACAGTTTTGTCCCATGTTCTTGTATCCTGTGTGGGTCCAACAGAGTAGCTGGTCCTGTATCCTATGTGTGTGTGACATCTTAGCTAGTATTGTATCCTGTGTGGGTCTGATAGTTTAGTTGAATCAGTGACTACATCTGATCATCTCAATCACTCTACGAAAGATGTATAACTGTGTGAGATGAGTCTTTACATTCAATCATTTATCAGCGAGATGATTGACTTACTTCTTGTGTGGACTGGTTTGTGCATGGGCATGAGAGTTAGAGTCGAACTGTGATTGATAACTTAGGTATATGTATGGGTATATACCTAAGTAGGGTGGCTTGATACTTCTTGATTGTATCTTTTTTTTGTTTTTTATTATTTGTGGATTCTGGGAGATCTTTGGGGGTCTCGGGGTCCCTAATGAGTATCATTATACTCACCCCTTCACGGGATATGGCCGCACATCGTTGTGTTGGTTGTACATGACAGACTACACTGATCGAGGTAGAGAGTTATGGGGCTGGACGGTACCCAGAGGTGGACCACTTGGAGAGTCAAACACAGAGTGGACGGACGACCCTGGGGTGCTGAGGAGGCCATCTATACCCACCCTTCTAGTGGGATTCCCGGAGGATGACTCAGTAGTTGCTGTTTAAATTTCTACAGTTGTACTAGCTTTACAGTTTTTGTACATTACTATTGGTCTTGTATTTTCGGCCCCTTTCCATTCATCACTTTCTTTTGTATATAGTTTTACTTAGTATTTACTTCCAGTTGCATACTCTTCTTCTTGTGTTCAGGCTGTGTGTGTGCACAGGATAAAGGGAATGCCTTCCTTTTTTATAGGGATTACCCCTTCAGTTCTAGTCACCGGCCCCTAGCATATGGAAGGCGGGCTTGGGGTAGTCACAACACGGGTCCCGAGGAAGGGTTGTGACTATAGAATATGCTCATTACACATTAAATTTTAAATGAACTAAATTCATTATCTATAATTAACAAAGACCAAAAAAATCACCTGGATGTAATAAATGGTCAACTGACTCTGTGTCTTATGGTTGGAAAACATTTCGTGTACTAGAAATTACATCTCAAAGAGGAGTCCAATGTCTTAAATAATAAACTAGGATATCAAAAGTGAATATGTAGGAAAATTGTACACAAAAACTTGTAACATCCCAAACATTCCCAAAAAAATAATATAAGTTCACGATGAATGTAAATCATAATTAATGATGGTCACCTTCTTGAATTTTACCTGTTTTTATACTCGTTTCATTTATTTTTCAATATAATTATTACTTTTTTACATTGTCAATAGTTATTCTTAGATTAAACCCCAAATCCAAAAATGAACACATCTGATAAACATTATTTTTCTTGTAATAGTGATTTTTTATTTTTTGTAGTCACATAAAATATTTCGTTGTTTTCATGTATGAGAAAATGTGAAAGTATATAATAAAAGTCAGTTGCACTATCTCATTACCCAAAATATAACCCCCATATAATTTTCCATGAAACACATTTTATATCTTCTACCATGAATCTCACCCATAAAAAAAATTCCATTCATATATTAAATAGAATGTATGAATTGAAAAATATTTGATGAAAACATAGATTATACCTAATAAGGTTATCCATGGATTCTATGAACAATGTCGTATACTAAGAGTGATGTTTTTTAACAATATCTATATAATGAAAAGGTAAAAAAAGAATAATAAATTAAATGTCTATGAAATAAGGGACATTGGTTTTTTAATGTCAATTTAGAGAAAATTAAATGGGTTTTAGGTTTTTTATTCCTAATTGTATTGATATCATGGATATTTTGAAATTGAATATATTGATTTAATTAAATGATTTAATTAATGGATTGGCAATCATTTATCATTGTCCCAATTTGAATAAAATTAATTGATAACTATAATTATCCAACCAATTTACATGGATTGAATATTCTCTTTTAAAATAGTTTAAGGAATTGTGGTCTCCCATACATCACCTCTAAAATTCAAAATTAGAAATTGATAACTCTTGTTGATGGGATTGTCAAACTACCTCTCACAAACATGTCTATAAATCACTAAATACTTCTCATTATAATAAAATATTTTAAAATTAGTGTGATCCAATACTCAGAAGAGGGAGAATTATTTCCATTAATTGAATAATTTTAAAATTGTTAGATCTGAAACAAAAGAAAATATCATCCAAATGACATTTTGAAATATTAAATTGAAACATTTAATAAATAATCATTGATATAATGTTTGCGAATAAATTATACCCCAACATTAAAATGGGTCACCTCCCATCTCCCATTCATAGAAAGGGTCTACCAAACCATTAAAATAGAGAAGATGGTGGTACCCAAGGTATAATATATTATAACTGAATAATAATAATAATTAATAGAATATAGTGTCTCTAGTAACAACAGTGGGTTTTCTCTCCTTTAGGTCCTCGACTGTATTTTTAGTGGTTTTCTCTTCAAAAATTTGTCGATAATTTGAATAATTTTTTGTTTTACCTTACTATAGGTTGGTTTTTACTTTCCAAATATATAGTACATATATATTCTTATTAATCATTTTGATGACCATGCTCACAGTTTTCTTTTTTGGTTTGGATTGTTTGACCCATGATTTTTCATGGTTTTTTTCGAAGGCGTGAACATGAGATTCTCAAATTTATTTATAAAATAATTTGATGAACTTTACATCTACAACATCTATGTTCTTTCCTATTTTTCCACGAGTGGTTCACTAAATAAGGACATTATATTTTTTTTGCTGAATAGGCAGTTGTTGGGAGGATTTTAATTTTTACTCCTACTTGAATTTTTGATGTAAATGGGATTGCTTCTAGAATTGCTGCTAGAATAGGGGTCCAGTCAATATTTTTTTATCTCTGTATCCTTGTTAGGATTTATCATCCCTCCATATTTATTTATATTTAAATAATATTGGTTGTAATATAACTTCACAACTCTCCATTCCATGTAACACTACACAAAATTTTTTGATGTGATAGGGTGATGAACATAAACCAAATAACTGAGGTGGGGAAGGTTTTCAGTCACCTGCTTCACATTAATTTGTATTAAAAGTACTTTTAATTAACTATTTTTTGTTTCAAATAATTGTGATGATTTCGAATCATTCACTTCATAAATGAATATGGTAAATATACCTTTTATTCCAACTATTAAAGGATTAATGGTCTCCCCTGGATTACCTTGGATAATCCATATTAAGAATTGTGTACCTTAAGCATTTAGATTCTCCCACCATGATTCCAAAACATGTTTAGAAATAACAAAACACATTTCATCAAGAATCTAGACCACCAAAACATTACAATCCAATAACATAATGATGATGAAAAAATATACCTTATCAATGAAAATTTATATTGTTCATTTTTTAATGAAAACACGATCGCATCCAATTACAATTCCTAAATCTTAAATTGAATTAATTTTAAAAAATAAAAAAGAGACATATGATTTTGATATAACTTGGACACTGAAATAATATAGTTTACATTAAATGGTAACATAGAGGTGGAAAAATAATTCACTAAATGAGAATACATTATAAGACACTTGGTCGTGAAACAAGTGATAAACAACATATCCCACATTTGGTATGTGATTTATGTTTGCCACCCAATCGCATTGCATATGAGTGTGTGGAGGTACATGGTATATAGAGTCCTTCTACTACATTCCTATAATTAATGATTCAACAGAGCCATCCTTATAGGGAAGGGAAATCCCAGAATGGATATAATGGTCATAATTTTTTTTACCAGACCACGAATCCAACTTTAATTCTATATTCCACCCCCTTCCCAACTACTATGCATAAATAAATAATAACAACAATCTTACCAACCACAATCTTTTCAACAAATAGAATATGGGAATCCCCCATCATGTGAACCAAAAATGAATAAATCTAATGTAATAAATGTGGAGGATCTAAAAAATTAAATAAATGATTTTTCGAATACATTTGAGAATATCATAGATATGGTGTCCCTAAAAACAAGAAAACACTCATACTAGACAATCCAAAAACCAAAGGATGGTGTGGGCATGATCCTCAAAAGGGATGTAAAAGAGTTCCTAGCAGCAAAATATATTGAAGCCTATAGTAACCAAGCACAAGTTAAATATATAAATTTTCAAAATTCTAGATATATTCTATAAGATAAAACAACTCAACCTGTACGATAAGACATTTATGAAAGGGAGGAGCCAAATATAATATTTAGTATAGAAAGACTATAAACACAATATTAATTTAGAAACATTTTGGGGAATAAAATAAACAATATGTTCCCTAATAGATTTATATAAAATAAAATATTTGTGTTAGATAGACTTTAATAATAAAACATGGAGATATTTCAAATTGTTGAAATTAATATACCCCTGTAAGAAGTAATAAAAAAATTCTAATGATAATTTCATTCATCAATGATATTTGTGACATGGGAAATATGATTTATGGGAATGAACAAATCAACCAAGGAATAAGTGTTTGATACATGATCACACACCATTTCCCAAAAATATTTCATGACCCATGGATATTAAAAATCCCATTCACAATTGTTTTATTAAATTTCCATGATACCTCATATGATCTCAGTTCTACCATTAATTTCACATCTAAATATTCTCTATAATAATTTAAATTACATAATCTAATGACCAAAATGGTATTTAACCAAATAGTATGTAGATCTACTGAATTCCTAGTTAGAGTTTTGGTGGATGGTCTTTTAAACTATCGACTGGTTTTTCTAGTATATTCCTACGTGCTAACAATGGAAGAAGATAAACCACTAGGGAATTAACCCCTAAATTTGGGAATTTCATTCCATTAGACATATAATTATATCATTAATATACATGGATGAAAGCTCACATATGATATAGAGACATTAAAGTTAACTTTAATTTACTTGACTCCAAGAGGAACCCCTCCAAAATTTGACAACTCAATTCAATTTTTCATGAAGAGGTATTGATCCCATGGAATAATCAAGTAATAATAGAAAATTTAATGTAATAAGGGATAATATTTTTGTAACTCCCCGTCCCCAGTTACCCAGAGTTGGTGCATTATTTCATAACATTGGCATGATCACAAAAGATCAAGTCTCAAAAGACCGATTAGTTTAGTAGCCTTGGAAACACTAGATGAATTCATAATTCTTACATTACATCATAAAGTAAAACAAATCTACAACAACATATTGTCTTCATATCCGCTCATACTATCCCTACAGGTCATTGATAATATACTTCTTCACATCCTAGAAAAATTAAAAAATTGGAAGTGGTGAGATCTGATGATCAGTACGGATAACAATATAACGGAAGCATTAATAAATAAACATTAACATTTAAGGAAATGTATAACTAAAACAAAATCCTTTTAAACATGAAATTCAGCATAATATGGAAAAAATAAAATGAAATAATTCCATCTACTTATTCACATGGATATTCTACTAGTCAAATAATCACATGTAATATCAACAAACCCTTTCATAATGATGGAATGCATAATTCCATACTATCATAACCATGTAGCCAAGGCCTCATGCCAAGAATACAAATAAGATTTTCTCAAGGCCTCATTCCAAGACACTAGTTTGTCTTATGAGACCTACCAATGCATCGAGGAGCTATAGCGGGCTCCACCCGTCACTTATTAAGTCCAATTTATTCCTCATATGAACAGGTTTAATGATATCATAAAACATAACATAATTGTATCACATTAAACATTCATAAAAGATACATAACATTTCCACATTTCAATCACAAGATAACAATACAAAACATTGATATAATAAAAAACACTTTCAAATCCATTTTCAATACCAAAATAAAATAAAATTAAAACTTTGTATTTATTTTTTATTTAAAAAAATTTATGTCTTGTAGATGAAGTCGAATCACAAATAATGGCCACAGGGGCGGAGAAGTCGTTGTCGCCTCACACGCAAGATAAAAAATTCCTTTTTTTGTTTAGTAAAAAATCTTCGTATAAAAAGCTTCATTTTGACTAAAAGTAAAAGTCAAAGGGTTTTACACACCGTATAAAAGAATTTTGTGTATAAAATAAAATATGCCTCAATGAAAACAGATTGAGACGAAGTCCCTTACAAAGATCATTTTTTAAATAAAATAGATCTATTATGTGTACTCATTATAAGTACCCATAAATAAAGTACAAATACAATATAGGATATAATAATATCATGACATAATTTGGAAGTAGAAAATTAAGCCAAAGAAGGGTAATTGGGTTAAGAAGTTCCCTTACTTCGTGTTCGACTTGACTCGGTCGTTCTTTAATCTCCTGAATAATAAAATAGAGTTGATTTCTACTTTATTAAGAATCTTTTTCTAGTTCATTATTCCTTTTATATCACTTATTACCATTTTATGAACATTATGTATTTATTTATGTTAATAACAGTCATTTTTTCGATCATTGGTACTTGAGTCGACAATAAACTTCTTATAATTACAAGTTATTTATGTGGAAGAATATCCATTATATTATATATTATATTCATGATGTAGTTATCATACATTTCATATATATCCAGTATATACATGCATTTATAATATTATATAAAATTTAGAGGTAATAAATGAATTGCACCGTTCATGGAGACGGTAAGCCGTATGTACGCATGAATGCTACATTCATTTCTATTTCATATTTAATGGAATGAAATAATAATGATATAAAGGTGTGTTATAATTCAGTATAATATCATATATAATATCATTTACTCCATCCTTTATACATCCCATATATGGCATTAACAATCCAAATCACTTTGAGGGGGCGGTAGTCCGCACTTCCTAAAATGAAATTATCACGTTTACCCATAATGGAAATCATAAAGGTATGCCATAAATGAGAAATACAGAAGAATAAAGAAAACATAAAAATAATACACATCATATATAGAAATAGTGTCATCATAATGGCCACCATTAGATGTGATAAAAGAATATTGAACAATCATCGTTTCGTGAGGCATTATTTCACCACCCATTGACACAGTATGTTCTTTAACCATTAGACGTAGGTGTGTGTAAGTGTAAAAAAAATAATTCTTTAAAAAAAACCTAATATATTTTAGATACTGGTGTTGTTACAAAATAAAGTAATATAAATATTTTATGGGGTTGGAGAAGCAAAATAAATAAATAGAACATAAGAGAAAACATTACCTTAAAATCGGGTAACTCTTTCTGATTTGAGACAAAGGCTTCCTTGGGAAGACTTCTGCCCAATGTGATGCTTCTATGAGTAATATAGGGAAGTTTAGAGAGTAATTTCATAGATTTTGGCCGATCCAAATGGCTTTGATGGTGTGGATAAGGTGGTAGAGGTGGGGGCCTTTTATAATAGAAGAGGAGGGGAACTCTTGGAAAGTCATGAAATGTTACACTATTATGAAATGATTTTCGGATTTTAAAGGTCCCACAATGATATATTTCTAGGATAAGGTGATAAGGGTTCTAAATATACTCATCCAATAGATTTTTGACAAGTGTAAGTCTTATATTTTACATTATCTTTTCATTTTATTTAAATCTTTAATTAATGAGGTAATCGCGGCATCATCATTGTGTCATAAAAAATTTAATTTATGTAATGTCTAAAATTTATAAAAAAATTACCATGATGTAGGATATATTTTTATAATTCCAATGAATATTTATAGTAAAAATTTTAACTTATATAACCCCATGTAATAATTGTTTAGTAAACAACACATGTTTGTGACAATTTTATTTTTACATTAAATAAATAGTAATTAATGTCATTTTCTTACCCAAGTGGAATCATGGGATCCCCAAGTTGACCCATGGATTTTCATTGTCAGCCAGGACTCATAAAATAAGTATAGGACAAGTGTGATGATATTTTTATATTTTTATATTATCATTTTTTCCTTAAATTTCACAAATTACCTTTAATCGTGATTAGTAAAACATAAAAGTTACTATTCACCAAAAAAAATATTTTAATCCCATCGAACCGAATTTTTCTTCCTAATGACAACCATGTATGTCAGATTTTCGAAAATCAAATCACAGAAGTGGTAATGAATCATTTACATGAAAAAATAGTTTTTAAACTACCACTTATTTGTTTCACTATTCAAAAAAAATTGATGTTTTTTAGAAAAATACCAAAAAATCACCCTAAGCTATATTTGATATTCTTAATTCAAAAATGATGTCAATTTTATAAAATTCAAAACACATACGTTGATTTAATTAATTTAATAATTAATTCACGTTGTCACAACAAATAGCGTGTTTTTAAGAAACAATATATATCAAGAGATTGACAATTGTTTATATCCAATTTCAAAGTGAAATTAATTCTAATGACCAAAATTGGATAAAATGGTAAAAATATATTTTAATTATACTTTAAAACCACTATATATTATAATTTATCACTATAATTTTTTTTTTTAAAAAATTCGTTTTTATGTATTTTCTCTATTCACAGAAAATTGGAAGTTCTCATAAAATTACAAAAAAATTAAACTTAGGATAATTTTGATATTCCAAATACAAAAATGAATTCCATTTTGAAACATAAAATTTATATAATTTTAAAAAGCGGGTATTACTATTCATAACTACTACAACGATTGGTCGCAGTGTGTTAGAATCTCAAAATTGCGTACAATGCAAGCTATTGCATTATTGAAAGATAAGTGTATCATGAAAGCCTGGGGTGTTACATTCTCCCCACCTTTAATAAATTGCGTCCTCACAATTTGAAAATGTTTTTCGAAAATAAAAGTTTGAAAATAGTAAATACCTTTGTCGAAAACCCACATATGAAATAGGGTTAATATTAATATAACATTAAAAGAAAGAAAGAGAAGTTAAAAGGTCACCCAAGATAGACCATACTAAGATTCTATGAAAATATGGATATGGAGGAAAAACAAACCATCAAGGTCTGAAGGAGAGTTGTAGAAAATAGGGTTAGGAGAAAGTTAACTACAAGAAAATCACAAACTTATGATTGTTTAAATGATCATTGAATCCCTAGTAGGAAAAGTTAATCGACAACGTTTTTGTTTTAAGTTACCTTTAATAGAGTTGAGGAATTTATTTAGGAGAATTACTAAGAACATAAGGAAATATACATACTTGTCATGTAGACTTTCATTCTTTAATAAATTTTTACCACAAACCCATCTTTCACTCAAAAAGATAATAGAACTCAAAAATATTATATTTATCCTAATCATACAAGGTTACAAATATTAACACATACCATTTAGATTAGGAAAACTATTTTGTAATAACCAGGGAATTATTGTAGGCTAGTGGTAGGTAATGAATGCTTATCACACTATGGTTGTGGGTTCGATTCCAGCAGTATTGTTCGACGCGATGGGTGATCCCTCAACTAGCAGGTTGTCCTTTCCCTAAAACTATAATATTATAATATTCCAAAAAATAATCTTCAAAATATTTTAACCATAAACAATACTATCCAAAGTTCAAGTTAATCCATTCCAACCTTTATAGTTATCCAAAATACCTCTATCCGGACTTTCTATAAAAGGTATCTAAATTCCAAAATCAAGTCTAACCTCAGATTCCCCCAAACAAATTAATGTTTCTCTTATTGTAACATACTAAAAATATGATTACATTCATCATATTGAAACCTTAATGAAAACAACAAGTACTGCAGTACAATCCTTATATATATATCACATTATTCTTATAACCAGAATATAATTATTGAGTCCAAAAGCACCAATACTTTAATTATTCCACTTCAACTGTAGTAACAACATAATATTGTCCTTGATGCCTTGGTATTTTCTGAGGTAAGTTTCCCTGATGCTTAGGACATTCATTCACATAATTCCCCATTTCCCTACAATTGTAGCATTCAACCGTGATATCCACTTTCTTTCCCTTGAAATCATGAGCCAGGTGACCTTTTTCTCCACATTTATAACAAACTCCCATTCCTTTTATGCAAGCACTAGGGTGATTCTTCCCACAATTATCTCATAATGGAAAATCCTTCTTTCCCTTTTTACCTTAATCTGTCTCTTGTTCCACCGTTCTCTTCCTCTCTTTCTTTACTTTATTGTCATAAGATTTAGAGAATTCCTTTTCTGTATTGATAGCACATGAGCCAATATCTGTATACGAAGAGAAGGTTTGTGAGACTAATGCTCGACAGATAAATGGTTTTAACACATCAAATAAATGATCAATCTTACTTCTTGGGTTACCTATATAATCTGCAGCATGTCTTTCTAACCTTCTCAAGTTAGCCTCATACTTTGCGACATTCGTATCCTCATTTTGTCTCAGTCTCAAGAAATTTCCTTTCCATATCTGCTCGATGGTCATGAGGAAAGTATTTTTCTAATAAAATCTCTTTGAACCCCCTCCATTCCAAATTCTATACTTCATCATTTTCCTTTTTATTTTGAATCAAAAACCACCATTGATCAGCATCTCTAGTGAGGTGGTAAACTGCCATGATATCCATTTCCCATTCACTAATCCCCAAGGAATAAAATATTTTCTCTAAGGAATTTATCCATTTCTCAGCTACTATTGGATTAGTACTCCCATTTAATTTTGGTGGTTGTAGCCTCATGAAGCAGTCTAACATTGATCCTCCACGTTGCAGATTAGGGTGATCCATACGAGTAGGGTTATTATTCATAACCTAAGTGAGTTGTCCTAGTATAGTGATAAGTTGATCAGCACCAGTTGTATCTCCATCTCCACTATAATTATCTTGAGCAGAAGGAAAATCCCTACATGGAGTGCGTGCATTGATACGGTTTCCATTCCTTCCACTATGTTCCATTTCTAAACAATGGCATAAACTAGATCAGTTTATGAATCAAAATACATAATTCTATATTTGTGAAACAGTTAACATAAATTGAACAATTTTTGGATATAATCCATAATCATAAAAAAATTTCTTTGAGGAAGTATATACTCAAAAACCCTTCATAATGTTTTGTAAAAAAATGAGAATTATCCTAAGCATATCCCCCGAGAGTGTCGTAGCCAAGAGTGCAGCAACTCCCATTGTCGTGCACCAGTTTCCGTTTGAGTCTAGATCAAAGCGGTGTTTTCGAGTTTTACCCATAGGTACATCTATGCCAGATCCGCCTCTACCTGCTCGTATCCAGACATGGATGTATTGCTCGGAAAACTTACAAAATCTCTATAATACCAAACTTCTAGGAAGTTATTCTATACTAATCCTCAAAGTCTATCTTTGGGCTATGTCCTCTAATAAGAGTTTATCTAAATCTAGCTTCCAAGGTTAGTACTAAACTGCCTTTGATGCCAACTGTAATGCCCCGACCCCAGTTACCCAGAGTGGGTTCATTATTTCGTAACATTGGCATGATCACAAAAGATCAAGTCTCGAAAGACCGATTAGTTTAGTAGCCTTGGAATCACAAGATACATTCATATTTCTTAAATTACAACATAACGTATAAAAAAATACAAAAACATCTTGTCTTCATATCCCCTCATACTATCCCTGCAGGTCATTCATAATATACTTCTTCACATCCTGGAAAAATTAAAACATTGGAAGGGGTGAGCTTAGATGCTCAGTAAGGATAACAATATACCGGAAGCTTTCATAAATAAACATTAACATTTAATGCAATGTATTACTAAAACAAAATCCTTTTAGACATGAAATTCAGCATAATTTGGAAAAAATAAAATAAAATAATGCCATTTACTTATTCACATGGATATTCTACTAGTCAAATAATCACATGGAATATCAATAACCACTTTCATATTGATGGAATGAATAATTCCAGACTATCATAACCACGTAGCAAAGGCCTCGTGCCAAGACTACAAATAATATTTTCTCAAGGCCTCATGCCAAGACACTAGTTTGTCTCATGAGACCTACTGATGCATCAATGAGCTATAGCGGGCTCCACCCGTCACATATTAAGTCCAATGCATTCCTCATATGAACAGGTTTAAACATATCTTAAACCATAACATAATCGTATCACATAAAACATGAAAAAATGAAAAATAACATTTCTACATTTCAATCACAAGATATCAATAGAACACATTGATAGAACAAAAAACACTTTCATAACCATTTTCAATACCAAAATAAAAGATAATTAAAACTTTGTATTTATTTTTTATTTAAAAAAAGTTATGGCGTGTAGAGGAAGCTGAAACTCAAATAATGGTCACGGCGGCAGAGAATTCGTTGTCGCCGCATAGGTACGATAAATAATTCCTTTTGTTGTTTAGTAAAAACTCTGCATATAAAAAGATTCTTTTTGAATAAAAGTAAAATTCAAAGGGGTTTATACACCGTATAAAAGAATTTTTGTGTATAAAATAAAATATGCCTTAATGAAAGGAGATTGAGATGAAGTCCCTTACAAAGATAATTTTTTTTTTAAAATAGATCTATTATGTGTATTCACTATAACTACACAAAAATAAAGTACAAATACAAGATAGGACATAATAATATCATGACATAATTTGAAAGTAGGAGATTAACCCAATGAATGGAAATTGGGTTAAGAAGTTCCCTTACCTCGTGTCCGACTTGACTCGGTTGTTCTTTAATCTCATGAATTATAAACTAGAGTTAATTTATACATGCTTTAGAACATTTTTCAAGTTAATTATTCCTTTTATATCACTTATTACCATGTTATTAACATTATGTAATTATTTATGTTAATAACGGTTGTTTTGTCGTTCTTTAGTACTTGAGTCAACAATAAACTTCTTATAATTACAAGTTATTTATGTGGTAGAGCATCCACTATGTTAAATGTTACATTCATTATTTATATATCATATATATCATATATATCTAGTAGATACATGCATTTAAAATATTATATAACATTTAGAGGTAAGAAATGAAATGCACCGTTCATGGAGACGATAAGCCATGCATACGCATGAACGCTAATTTCATTTCTATTTTGTATTTAAGGGAATGCAATATTATTGATATAAAGGTGTATGATAATTACATTATAATATCATATATAATATCATATTCTCCATCCTTTATAAATCCCATATATGGCATTAACGATCCAAATCACTTTGAGGTGGCGGTAGTCCGCACTTCCTAAAATGAAATTATCGCGTTTACCCATAATGGAAATCATAAAGGTATGTCATAAATGAGAAATAAAGAAGGATAAGGAAAACATAAACAAAATATACATCATATATAGAAATAGTATCATCATAATGGCTGCCATTATAGGTTTTCAAAGAATATTGAACAATCATCGTTTCGTGAGGCATTATTTAGCCACCCACAGAAACAATATGTTCTTTAAGCATTAGACTTAGGTGTGTGTAAGGGTAAATAAAATACATACCATAAAAAATCTTAGTATATTTTAGATATTGGTGTTGTTACATTAGAAATTAATAAAAAGATTAGAAGGGGTTGGAGAAGAAAAATAAAACAAAATAACATAAGAGAAGACATTACCTTAAAATCAGGTAACTCTTTTTGATTTGAGAAAAAGGCTTCCTTGGGAAGACATATTCAAAATGTGAAGCTTCTAGGAGAAATATAGGAATGTTTAGAGAGTATTTGGGCAGTTTTTGGCTGAGCCAAATGGCTTTGATGGTGTGAATAAGTCTGTAGAGGTGCGGGCCTTTTATACGAGGAGAAGAGGGGCACTCTTGAAAAGTCATGAAATGTTACATTATTATGAAATGATTTTCGGATGTTAAAGGTACCACAATGATATATTTCGACGATAAGGTTATAAGGGTTTGAAAGCTACTCATCCAATGGGTTTTTGACAAGTTTATGTCTTAGATATTTCATTATCTTTTCATTTTATTTAAATCCCTAATTAATGAGGTAATTGCTGCATCATCATTGTGTCATAAAATATTTAATTTATCTGATGTCTAAAAATTATAAAAACAATTACCATGATGTAGGAAATCCTTTTATATTTCCAATGATTATTTATAGTAAAAATTTAAACTTATATAACCCCATGTAATAATTTTTTTAGTAAAACAACACATGTTTGTGACAATTTTATTTTTACTTTAAATAAAAAGTTTTTAATGTAATTTTCTTACCCATGTGGCTCCATGGGGTCCCCAAGTAGACCCATGGATTTTAATGGTCGTTCATGACTCATAAAATAAGTTTAGGAAAAGTTTCAAGATATTTTTATATTTTTATAATATCATTTTTACCTTAAATATCACTAATTACCTTTAATCGTGATTAATAAAACTTAAAAGTTACTATTCACCAAAAAAAATATTTTTATCCCATTGAACCACATTTTTCTTTCTAATGACAACCATGTATGTCATCATTTTGAAAATCAAATCATAGATGTAGTAATGTTTCATTTACATGAAAAATTAGTTTTTAAACTACCACTTAGTGGTTTCACTATTCATCAAAATTTTATGTTTTTTAGAAAAATACAAAAAATTCACCCTAAGCTATATTTGATATTCATAATTAAAAAATGATGTATATTTTAAAAAATTCAAAAAATTTAATTTTATTTAATTAATTTAATAATTAATTCCCGCTATCACAACAAAGAGAGTGTTTTTAAGAAGCAATATATATCAAAAGATTGACAATTGTTTATATCCAATTTCAAAGTGAAATTATTTCTAATGACCACCATTGGATAAAATGGTAAAAATATATTCTAATTATAATTTAAAACCACTCAATAGTATAATTTATCACTGTAAATAATTTTGATTAAAATTTTTTTTCAAGTATTTTCCCTATTCATAGAAAATGGGAAGTTCTCAGAAAATTACAAAAAATTCAACTTAGGATAATTTCGATATTCCGAATACAAAAAATAAATCCATTTTGAAATATAAAATTTATATAATTTCAGAATGTGGGTATTACAATTCATAATTTATCCTTTGATTGGTCGTAGTGTGTTAGAATCTCATACTTGCGTATAACGCAAGCTATTGCATTATTGAAAGAGAAGCGTATCGTGAAAGCATGAGGTGTTACAATTTTTCTAAAATAATCAAGGAAAATGTGAATATTAAAAATTATAGATGTTTTTCTTATCTATAAATAACATCTAATTTATTTTATAATTTTCCAAAAAAACCTATCATAAGACCCTTTACTATGAAATTTTAGTTGTTTGAAGTAATAAATTTGAATTCAATATCATATATGGTACAAACCACAATCATATAAGTTAAATATATCCCTTGTGACTTAAATATGCGTATATTATAGTCAGAGATAAAGTAATTGTATCATTATTAACTATTTGTCTCATGAACTTAAGGAAATTATTATTATTATTTTTTCAGAAGAAAAATTCAATACATAGGGTGGAGCCTTAGAAAACTCCATAGAATGAACCATGAGTAATGTTCCCAAAAAAATTCTATAATGAGTCCCTAGACCTATTAAGAAACCCCCATTAGAGATTTAACCCCACCATTTTGGGATTTGATAAAAAAAAATTTATAATCTTTTGGTCGTAGATATAATATACCAAATTTTTGATGTACAATGGGTCAATGCCATTCATGTGGTTCCCAAGAAAAAATATTTGAAAATAGTTAAATAAGTGAATAATGAATTAATCCCTATAAAAGAACAAAACTACTATAGGGTATGCATTAAATATAATAAACCATAACAAGCCACCCAAAAAAGATCACTTCCCCATCCCATTCATATAAAAAATTTAAGAAATGATGGTTGGTAGAAAAAATTAATATATCATGGAAGGATTATATTGTTATTAGTGGGTACCAATTTCCTAGATGTCTAATAGAAGACAACAATCACCATATCTTGTGGAAAATTTTCATAAAACGAGATTTATTTTTGATTGTGTAATGATCCATTTATATTTTATCAATGTATTTTAAATATTTTCATAATTCAAATAGAGGATAAAAAGGAGATAACACCCACACCTACTGCTGGAGACCCTATATTATGTACATCCTATAAATTGTACATTTATTTTTTATTATACCTATTTTACCCCCACTATCTCTTTTTTGATGTAGGGGTATACCCTTTCAATGATTGGGAAAATGAGAGGTGAAATATTTTAATGTTGGTGTTCTAGATTTATGAAAATCATCTGTATATTTTGATTTGTTAAAAAGTCTTCAATTTATGAATTTTTAATGTAATGGGATTTTATTTTTTGTTATTTAAAATATTGAATGTCCATAGTTTCATTGATTAAATAAATTTAATCTACCCATTTTGGGTATTGGATCACACTGATTGGGTGATCAAGTATCAGGGAGTGAAGTATTTAGTGATCCATAAACTCATTCGGGGATTAATCGGCATAATTATGTGCATAGGTTACTTAATTCATTATTTATATTTCCCTCTGTAATACAAGGGATACCTCTATTCCATTCACAAATTATAAGTAGAATATTCCAATGAATGAAATTGGGTGTATTATTTTCACTAACTATTACTTTTAAACAAGGTTTGTAATGGATAAATTATTTCTAATGATTCAATAAAATTAATTTATCAAAAAAAGATTAAATATCGAAACTCCTCTAATATTATTAAAAGAGGGAATCCAAATTGTAACCCCAATCAATTTTCCTTAAAGTGATCGTCACAACCCAATGTCCCTTGCTACATAGTAATTAATATTGATATTATAAAATTTAATTTTTTTCATTAATGAAATCATTATTTAAACCACAACTCTTTGGAGAAAAATTTCATCATTCTTAATACAATTCCCATAGGGAAAAATAATTTGATTTAAT
The DNA here is from genome assembly GCA_963277665.1 of Viscum album. NCBI lineage: Eukaryota > Viridiplantae > Streptophyta > Magnoliopsida > Santalales > Viscaceae > Viscum > Viscum album. Next base: position 493,640,192 of record OY728122.1, read on the forward strand.
CAGGCCATGTTATAGGGTGGTGTCAAAACATGGAAAAAGATGTATAATCACCAGAACCAACAATGGATGGATGGAAAAGCCAAGAAGGGTCATGTTGGTCAAAAACCTCATATTAGACCCCCATTACAACATGAATTCTTGAACCAACTACATTCAAATAACTATACCAGAAACACTAATAACAATAATCCTATAATCCACTATCTTCTCAAAAAAAAATATAGAAAGCCATCATATATTTCACAACTAATGGAATGATGGAATGGAATAAAGTAGTGGCCCTTAGTAGTGGAGGTAGAATACCTAATCAAAGAAGAAATAAATTAAATAAAATTAAATTGATTTTACCACTACAGTAGTGGATGTCCTATCATTTTGTTCCTCAAATCATTTCATTGGTAAAATCTCCCACTATTTAAATATGATAGATTTCATTGGGATCCTTTTGGTAATATATACTCCAATAATTTTCAAAATAATCCCAATATATTATCATTTAATCTTCAAATATACATATTACCATATTGAGTGTCAACTAATTTGGTGAGTACATATGGTAGATGTGATTATTATTTGTGTTCCTAACACATCCATGGTGCAATAATATGTAGATAGATCTAGTGGGGAAGCATAGTTTCATGGTATAAAGGCCTCTTAGAGTGAATGTGGTGTATGGAGTGATGTGGTTGTGTTGGTTCATCTACAATAATGGACATTTGGGTGGTTCAAGAGCTCAAGAAGAGTTACAAGTCCTCTGAAATATGGTTCTTTTGACTAGCCACAAAAGATTAATATGGTTCTATTGTATTCTAAGGTGGTATCCAGTAGATATCCAATAAAATATTTCTTGGTGGTAATTCGGGGGTTATAGGAAGTAGAGTTCAATGTTCAATGGTGGGACCCACACAATGGTGGAACTTGAGTAACCATAAACTCAATGGTGTAACACAAGTCACTATTGTATAAATGGTGGATCCTTAATTTCTATCAAGTCAACGGTTGCCCCCGAGTTACTATCAGCTCAACGGTGTCGCAAAAGTTACTATTGGATTCATTGTCCTTTTTCAATCACCATCATTTCAATGGAGATACATGAGAAACCATTCGATAAATGTTGAAACATGAGTTATCATCCAATCAATTATGTATCATGAGGAACCGTCTACTCACCAGTGGTTGAGAAGTCACCTTCAGCTCAATGGTGTCCCATGAGCCACCATCAGATCAACGGTGAATCAGAAGTCAACAGTATAATGTTGATAGATCATTGTGGCTTTTCTGAGGTGCTGTTATAGAAACAAAATGGTATTCGAGGGTTGAGTATGGTACTCAAGGAGTTGATGTTGGCTCCCCATTCTTGATCCATCCTTTAGAGTGGCTAGATGAAGCTTTGAAGAAGGATTTATAGAGATTATCAAGAGACTATTAAATTGATCTACGATGTCCAAGTGTTCTAGAAGTGGTAGAAAGATCAACCTTGGGATTTTATAAATGTTAGTAATAGAGATTACCCATGGTTATCAGGGAGGTCAGTGAAGATGAGAGGTAGTATTCATGTAGTGTAGGGTGGAGTAACAGTTTCTTTGTAAGGAATGTTAAAAAATTTTGCTGGTTGCATGCATTTTTAAAAGGATGAATTGTAGTTGGGACTTTTACCCCATATTAGAAATAGGTAACTATGTGGAGATAATTTAAAAATTATCATGCAACTATCCCACCATAACAAAGTCACATATGGGTTGTATGACCCCCACCCCGCATCGTATACCACCATGGGTTGGAGATGCCTTTTCCCATCACATAATGTCTCACCTCCATGGGAAAACACACCCCAACATTAGTCAATATCAAATACCTTTGAGCCTGATTCAGTATGGGCCACTACATAGGATTTATTACTCCATTCACTTCTGGCTCTTGGGGCTCCCACCCGGTGGGCTGCTGGGCTGTACAACTCTATTAGAAATTGTTATGTGGTTTGTGGAAACTAGTCAATGGAATTTTAATTCCTGGAATATTTTTTATACCTAAAAAATATTAACAGTTAAAAATATTTTAAATATAAATTAGAAAAAATTTATAATTTAAACTACTTAATAATTTATACATTACACACCATTTCAATTCCACACTTATAATTTGTCATCATTTAATTAAAACAATTAAATATATGGAATTATTCACTAAAAATCTAATAATAAATTCAATGTTTTACTAAATTTGATTGAAAATATTTTTCTTTCAAACTCCCCAACACATAAAATAAGATTATCCTCAAGAATAATATATCATCATGGAATTCATACTTCAATAATGTTATCATTATTTATATTACATGACAAATAAATTAAATATTTATCAATGTAAAATCATATGTTCAAATTCCAAAAAAAAATATTAATTCAAATTTTCAATTATCAATGAAACAATCAACTCACATAATTTAAATTTCGTCATTATAAAATGATATAATATTTTTATCTAATTCATTCAATCTCCATAATCCATTATTACAAAATATTTCATATCATGATCTACCTCTACTTTCAATCTTTTCATTCATCCCTCATTAAAAAATTCAACTGTTTTTAAACTCATATCCTGAGAACACTCACCAAATCTATTGTCCTATCATTGAACTAATTTTTCCACATTTTAATGATAGAAGAAACATTAAATCATGATGAATATTAATAATGGTTTAAATAACTATAAGGATTACGGTTCGTAGGAATTTGAGTTTTTAAATATTAAGCCTCAAAGAGAAGAAGTATATATTAATTTATATATCATGATATCATAGGTTCATGTGTAATGAAATATTTCCCTAAAAATTACCACAACTCCAACATTCCCAATACTCAATGTATGGTCACGATCAAATTAAATCATAATGATTTATGTGCTTCTTCTTGATTTTTTTATATTTTTATGGGAATTTTTTCTTTTTCAGTGTACTTTTTAATATTTTTTTGAATTTTATGTTTACAATAAGCCTTATATACACTAAATAACTACATTTGATGTAAATTCATATGTCACATAATGTTTATTATATATTCTTCCACGTTATAACCCACATTTCATTTCTTTCATTATTTCAAGAATGGAAAAAGTGAAAGTATAATGTATAAAAAATTGACCTCTCTCATTACCAACAGTAGAACACCCACAATTTTTCAATTCAATTAATTTCATCCAATTTACCATGAATCCCTTAACACTCACAGTTAAACCTAAACATACCATTTAAATACTAAGAGGAGGTTATAAATGGATAAAAGTGGATTGAAACATGGATCATTACAAATAAGGACCTTCATGGGTTTTATGGGATAAATAACGATTCATTTAATGATGGTTTTATAGAAAAAGTATTATAAAAATATCTATCAATTATATTAAATGTGAATTTTCATAGTCAAACCCTTGACTAGTTCAATTGTATGATCTAGTGAGTGATATGTCCAAGAACACTCAATAAGTATGATTAAGAATAAATATGAAGTACATGGTATCAAAATCCTATTGGGAAGAGGAAATTCGATTTTCGACATTCAATTAAGGAATAAGTCATTATGAAAAATAAAATAAAAATAATTTAATTATTTTAAGTCATGAAAAATTTATGTGGAAATTTCATTTACAAGAATATATTATTTCACCCAAATCACAAGTCCTTAATTCAGAATATGTTATTCCAATTAATCATATAACTATCCATTCAATATCATTAAAATTTTCATCTAAAACATGGAATTATATGATTCCTATGATAACCATGTGACCATGATAATTCAAGTAAAGATTAAATTCATGTTTGGGTATGTAATTTTCAATTTAACCAAGATGGTAGAATTAATAGTTAATAAGTGATTTTATAAAACCTATAGGAAGGTGAATACATAATGAATGATATAAAAAACTCTTGTTTTGTATTCATATTTTTCTCTACAAAAAAATAATTTCATGGGGTTTTCTATTGACTTCCTTCATGGTGGCCCTATAGAACAACTCATACCAATGTAAAAACCATTCCAATAAATTTCAGGTGAAGGAAAAAAAGGTGACCAAATCATATATAATAGGAAAATTGTAAAATTCATGTTTTGACATGAATGAACCATTTTTAAATGTACTGGAATATTACTAATCTAATGGGATGAAGTTAGTAGATGGTTTGGAGATGTCTGAACTCCTCTAATTGTTCTTGAGGTATATTATTGGGGATATTTTTTAGCCACATCCCATTGATAGTGTATTTTTTTACTCCTTATTCTCTCATAACCTAAATTGAATCAAATGGTATACAAAATAAATAAAAATTTCCTTCCCACCTATAACGAAGAATACGTGGAATTAACTCAAGTCTCAAATTGAAGTGTCAAACATGGTCTCCTGGTTGAATGTTCTACTTCTGGAATTGCTTTTCATGTGCCACATTACTTCCATCTATGTAAATTATTGACTTTCTAGAATCCATTATTTTGATTTTCCCTAATTCTTATAAGTAGTTATTTCTCTATTTTCCAATACACACTAAATCAAAATTCATCTATTTTACAGACCAATATACATAGCCCTCCAATTTCACAAGTATATGAAAACTTTTTCAATCAAACATTATATTGGGGCTCATTAGAATAGATTTGATGAATGTTATCTAGTATTCCAATGAGGTTTCTTATGACCTTTTTTTACAATTATTCTGGTTTGATTTAAATAATTTCTATTAAATAACTTAGATATCATTATTAGATACTTAATATTTTCAATTTATTTTAGGATAATGAGGTGTGGATGTCTGGTGGTTCCCCTAAATTGAATTAAAGAATAGAATATGTCATTCAATTTTTAAAATGATTCTCATGGTCACTGATAATGGACCATGGTACTCCAAACCTACAAATGGTATTATTCCATCCATCTTATTATACAACCATGGAATAATCATTCATATCATGATTAGATTACACCCATTTGGAGATATATTATATAGAAATTAAAATTTATAACTTCCAAAAAAATATAGGAAAGGGTCCAACAAAATAAAATCCCCATTCTTGAATGAATTTCATAAAAATGAAGGGTTTTGAGGCTTCTACAGCCTTTTTTGAATGTTTGCAGAATATTGTCACTTTTCACATTTTTTAAAAAATTCCTAAGCATAAATAAATATTTTTAGGTAATAAAATCAAAATTCTATCAATTGTATATCATTTCCTTCAGTTCCAACAAGTCTTAGAGTATAATATTTAATAAAAATGACTTAAAATTGTGTTCCTCTTGTTGGAAGTCACATCTTTATAACATTATAACTATATATTTTCCATAAGAAAATGAACATACCAAATATAGAATTTAGATTCAACCTTATATTTTTTTCAATGATAGTTAATGTGAGACAGTACCTATGGATGTCCAAATAATTGACTAAATCATTATACCATAGTAATTTACCTTCAAATATATAATGTTTCCCACTTCTTGTATAATTAATGGGGAGAATTTGTTCCAGAATATGAATTTCAGCAGTATTCAATAGACTATTGAGGTTATCTTTTATATGGTTTACTGTTCCCTTATTTTCCTACACCTCTAGTTCGAATTCCTATAAGAGTACTATCCACCTCACTAATCCTGGTTCAACATCATCATTCTATATAATGTCTCTATGTGTTATATGATCATAATGAAAAATTGCATTAAGTCCTAATAAATATAATCTAAATGTTTCCTGTAAAAATAAAACAACAAGGAATTATTTTTCAGTAGTTTTGGAGCTAAGTAGAGTTAGATTCAATGTTCTTGAGTCATATGATTTGAATTGTGTTCTCCATTAAATTAAATTGGAAATTAGTACTCTGATATCATGGTTTCATGAATCACAAAGCAACACAAATAGGTTCTCATAGTCTTGGGGTTGTATAATTTATGGGGTAATGACTATTTCCATCATCTAATTAAATGACTGGCTTGAATTATAATAAAAAAAATATGACATATTTAAAATGTACCATTGAAAGTGGTAGAGAAATATTACTGATGTTCTTGATTAATATTTTGTAAAACCACACATGGACCTAAACTAATCTATTATGTAAAACATAGATGGTTTATGTCAAATAGTTGAGTAGTCCAAAATTTTAAATATCGGCCTAAATTTATTTTCTTAAAAATAAATAAGATCATACAATACATTTTTCAAATATAAAGTAACAATTCTAAAATTTCAAAACAATATATTTTAAATGTGGGTTCTCAAAACCATTTTATTTGTTCCCTATGAAATGATCAAGAGAGTTTCCAAAAAGTGTAAATTCAACCAGAAATTACTCCAGAAAGACCACCATGTGATCTGAGAAAATACTTTACTCAAACCTCTTTAATTTACACTAAGCATTACAGAATAAAAACCCGTCATATTATTAGAAAATATTATAAATGAGAAATATAATACAATACTCTCCAAAAATACCGGGCAAATGGGTACCATAAAATAAAAATAAAATTCATCTAATAAACAATAGTGTCCCCTTCTTACGCTGATGGTGGATGAGTTTTTAGCTGGCTAAGGTAGGACATGGTTGTGCCTTCATTGTGTGGTGTGTGGGAAGCTGATAGAGTGGTGAAGAAGGATGAGGGTCATGTTGGAAACTAGAGGACAATGAGTAAAGAAAATATGAAATATAATATTGATGGGAGAAGGCTGTTTTGGCTGTTTTGTTTACTCCATAATTATGGTGGTTCAGTGGTAGTGGGTGTAAGGGGATGTTTGGGTATGCTATGGAGGCAGCCAGTCCTATCAGTTTTGGGAGAACAAGGGTCTGGATTCTTTTATTCGAACCCCTATAAACATGAGTAAGAGGTTTGATGACCTTGGAGAGGTGGGTCTAGGACCAGTTATAGCTGACCTGGGTGATGGAGAAGGGGTATGTGAGAAGTAACCGAATTGAAGTGATCTTGGCCACTTAGTTGATGAAGCCACAAGCATGAATAGCTGTTAGAGTTTGAGGAGGTGGAAGAAGAGGAAGGACTACACCACCTTTCCTCCTCCTTTGGTAACTCACTCTGAAAAAAATGTTAATGATACGAATATAGTCATGGGGATCTTGGTCCATCATGTTCCAAGAGACTAGGGTGATTTATCCTTTGTTTTGATTTTATGTTATATAGATGAAGTGATTGACCAGGTTTTATTGCTCAACGCAATTGAGGTGGAGGCAACTAAACATATGGAGAGACCTCTATGAGTGGCTCTTAATGACGATAAATACTCATGGATTGACAAAAAAGACCAAATTGTGGTTGGGGGATTTAATAAATGATTGACTAGCCTCGAGGAGTACATTCATCCGTAAAATCACCTGTCTTCAGAGTTTGAAAAGATAGTGATTGAGGTATCAGCATCCAATATTTCGTCTCTATCATATAAATTGTTTATAGAAGTGGATTCTGGGAATTTCATGTAAATTTTTAATGACTCTATTTAATTTGGTGGTTTGTGTTTTTTCAGTTCTCAGTTTGGATTTGATGTGTTTTTGGTGAATCACAACCATCACTCTACATGGACCTATTTCTGATGTGGTTTAGAGCCTGAAGTCTTCATCAGAGTATTCCACTTGGATTTAGATATTGAGAGGGCATGGAATTGCCATCGGTTTTTTCCCTTACATTTCTTCATGGTATTGCTAGATGAAGGGCCATGATTTGGTGCGGGCTTCTTGACATGGTACAATGTCTTGGGAGGAGATGATTTTCTAGTTTATTCTGGGTCTCTTTCGGTTTTGGTTTATTTTGGATTTTTTTGTACATCTTGGTTTCTAAATGTTTCCATAAATATGTTTTTTTAATAATAATGTTAATTTTTGGTCAGAGTCCTTTCTACCAAAATTTCAACCATTTTGTCTATGAATAGGATGGGTACGTGATCTTTTTTGTTGAATTGATTTTGTGTTATGGAGTCAATGCATAACATCCAACTATTTTAAACTCTTAAATATATTATTTAATTGTTATATATTTTCACTAATGAAAAATAGTTTTATTAGGATGCACATAATCGGGGTTGAACTATTATAAGATATAAATTGTGTATATTTTTTGGTCTTCCTATACTTCATCAATCTCTTTTTTAATAACTTTCATAAAGGTGGGGTTATGTCTCCTCTAACTTACCAAATAGGTCTAGAGTCTCCCTCAATAAATATTATATGGTAAATACCATGGGTATTGATATAGGGTTGTCTCCGAGGCTCCTCCATATTTCATTAATGATTCTTTTCTAATGTTCAATATGAAATTTTTCTACACCTTGAGGTAGATTGTTAGCAATTATTTCTATTGAATTTTCACATTCCAAAATATGCACATATCATATGACAAAAGTGAGATATTATAGTTCCATGATTGGTTTTTTTCCTAGAGATTATATTGAATTCAAATTTCCTACTATAAAATAATTAATTCATGAAGAAAAGGTTAATATATCATGTTCCTCAAGAAAATTTAACTAGAATTAAACTATTATTTATTCTAGATATGAATATCTATAGTTTAGATTATTCACTTTTCCTTTGTGTTTTTCAGAAAAAAAATATCTCCAATGGCTAAAAATTATATAATCATATATATGTCTTTTATTATCTAAATATCTACATCTAAGATAATTTCAAGGAGTGGATGACTTTCATGGGATTATCATAAAGTGAAAAACATTGAATTGTTCTTTAATTTCTCTCCATTCTAATGTGAGGTTTTATTCATATAATTTAATAATCATATTATTTTTAATTCTTAATTGTCTTCCCAAACTTATGGGTGAATTCCCTCATAATTTGTCTTCCCCTATTATCATTCCATAGAAATATTCCAAAAAAACTAGTCCAAAAAATCCTACTAGAACAACCTTTAATAATCATACAGGAAAGACATTGTATATGTTTTCTAATAGGATTACTACTCTTATGAGATTCAATTGACCTATTATTATTTATGTGAATATAGTGTTAGACATGAAATTAATGTAATCAATGCTATTAGACTAGGAATCCAAAAAAATTAATGAACCAATGCTTCATGGGTTATAGAATGTCTCAAGCCTTGATTTTTTTGGATTATGATGGTATGATAACACAATAAAGATCATTGGTACAGTAATGGTTATTTTTATAATCTTTTATGTCATATAAAAAAAATTTTGTTTTCAATTTTCCCATGAGTGGTAAAAGGTGAATGTGTGGTGAATCAGTCAATTTCCATTTCTCAATATGCACAGTATCACCCCCACATAGTTTCCTTATAATTATTTTCACTTCTTTAACCATGAATATCATCGTCACCACATTTCAAGATGAAAAGATTACAAAATTACTATGAGGACGGTATGATTGTATAAAATTGGATTGAAACAGGGCTCATTTCAAAAAATTCCATTAATAATTTCAATAGAATAAACATTGATTAATATAAATGTAATTTCTAAGATAAGGTGTTTTCAATGAATTTTTAAATCATTGTAAATGGGTTTTTCATAGGTATGTCTTTGACACGTTTAAATTATTATTCTATAATGGGAGATATCCCAAGATAAATTAATAAATATACTCATGAATAAAATAAGAAGTACATAGTATATAAATCCTCTCTGGAATGGGACATATGATGTAGAACTATCAACCAAGGAATAATTAGAAATATGAAATCAGTTAAAATGAATTTCATAAATTTAATTCATGAAGAATTATCAGGAAATTTCATTTACATGAATCATCTGATTCCCTAAAATAATGAGTCCTTATTTCAAAATCCATGCTACACATTAATCATCCAATTCTTTATTCAATCACATTGTTATTTAAATATATGACTTGTAATTATATGATTCCAAAGAAATTCATGTATCATCGATAAATCATGTAAATCCTAAATTCATGAGTGCCTATTTCATTTTAATTATAACACATATACTATATTTCTTGCACATGACAAATTATTAGGGAACTATAAGATGTTCAAAAAAAAGATATAATAAACCATATATTAAAAAAATATTTCTCTACATCATTCATAGTTTATGGGGTTTTATATTAACTAATTTCGTGGTTGTAATATAAAACAACTCACACTAGTGTATTAACCAATCCATTAAAGCTAATGGGATAAATAGATAAGTGACTAAATCCAAAATCCTTGGAGAATTGTAAAGCTTACTTTTCCGAATATTGAAATATTTTGTAATGGTTGATGGATAAAACTAACCTTGTAATGGCCCAGACCTCTCCGGTCCCTTCCTTTGGGAAAATGTGGTGACAGATGTGTTCCAGGAGGTCAAGGTGACTTGGTGCGTTTGGGTGGACTCTTAAGGAAATCTAAAGGGAAATAGATTTCACATGGGAGGCGCATGGGTTGTCTAAACCATGCGGCCAAACCAGGTGAGGATGATCTTGGAGGCAGTGGATAACGCATGGTTAGCACATGGTTTGTCTAACCGTGCAGCCTAACCGTTTGAGGAGTGTTTGAAAAGGTAGTATATACTGCACAGTTAACGCACAATTTGTCTAACCGTGTGAGAAAACCATTCAGGGACTTAAATCTAGATCCTAAAATTGTGGATGTAACTCGGTTTACTTCTAAATGGTACGTTTATGCTCCTAGGAGGCCATAACTCAGGATTACCCTCCCTTGAGTGTAGGAGAACCTCCACTAAACGTTTTGGAGGTGATCCGATGGATTCTCTTTACGAATTGAAGCTGGTTTCTTTAGGTATATGATCGTTCTTGTTTGGTTTTTAGATCTACTTAGATTTACCCCTCATATTCTATCGATTTCATAGATCTATGCCCATTATAGGTAGATATAAGTGTTTGGATGTCAAAAATGATGAGATTTACTCTTGATATTTCTAGGAGGAGAGATCTAAGGTGGGTTTTTGGAGAATCGACACGGGTTTCTTGAGCATTCTTCAACCGTCGTGGTTTTCGTCAATGACCTTGAGGTAGGGGATTCGTTGCTTCTCAAATTTTTATGTGAAATCGAAGAGTTAGCATGATTTACCCCTTTGTATCACAATTAAATTAACCTAATTAAATACTTGAACAGGATTAAAAGAATTGGTTTAATTTCATGTTGTTTCTATGAACCGTGATAACAGTTCACCTATTATTTTTCTATATAGTGTGATATATATGCTTTGCTTGTTAGCATGTTGTTCTTGATGAAATTGATAATGAACATAAAGCTGGAATTAATTGATAATTAATTGTCAAAAGATAAAGAGGCATGTAAATGAATCCGGTTGTTGAAATTTTTCTAATTTGATGTTAATCAAATTGATGTTGATGGGCATGTTTAATTCAGTTGGTTGGTAAACCTGAAACATGTCAGTTCTTGTTGTTTTAAGTCATTTCAAATTAATTTTTTAATTAATTTTTGATAGCTTACTGATTGGGTTTCCCGATTTTGGAACCTATGCATTAAATCTGTAATTCAAGATTTATTAAAGATTTGATTGATTGAAAAATCCTATAAGGGTTCTGAGTTACATTTTTGATTGTTAAAGGGCCAAGAGCCCAATTAATGTGAATATGTTTTCTTTCCTCCTGATTGTTATGTGATTTGACCCTAGAGGGGTGTTGTGATATGTGGATGCATAGAGGCATTTTGGTTGTGGTAGCAGATGATGCCTAGAGTGGAGATATGCATCGGTTTATCCATGTGGGTGTCGGGGAGGACACCAGGGATGATGGAATGGGATGGATGTGATTGTTGGATGCTTGTTGATTCATTGGTTGTTTACCTGCTTTACTTTTTCCCACTTATCATGGAAGTTGGTCTTGTTTACCGTTCTTCCGAAATAGGCGAAGACACATGGGGTATTCCACATGCTTTCTGTGTTTAGCCTCTCAATAGAGAATGGGTCTACGCTCTTGCTATAGGCAGAAATGACTTGACTGGTAGTACATCTACTCACTGTGTTTATCCCACTTGTGTTTAGTAGAACATGATTCTTTTCTAAATTGACTTGGAACATGACAATGTAATTCTGTATTGAATGTTTGAATAAATGATGTTAACCCATGGGGTTGTAGTTTCCTGAAACTTAATGATGAGGTTGTGAAATTTTGAAAGGACAGTGGAATTTTTTGGATGTGGTGTTAATGGAATTTAATGTGGAATTGTTCAAGGTTAATTAATGTTTGAAGAATTAATTAACTTATAGTGGAATTGATAAAATGGGAATGAAGTAATCTAATAAATCCCTTAAATGGTTGTGTGCTTATAGGATACCTAGTCTATGAAGTGGCAGCCCGAAGTCTGAGAGATGTTAGCTTCAGTTGTCTCCAAGACTAGGTTATGCCCATAGTGTGGTTGTGAGTTATAGTATATTATGTACTTTTTGTGTTTTAATATTTTACTCCACCCTATCAGTAAGGGAAACTAGCACCCCAGGGATTCTGAGCCATAGGGGGTGTTTTCCCCAACATTATAGTGGGAGGATGAATAGCTTACTACCCCCTTTAACCTTGCTCTCTTCTCTTGGTAAATACTAGTGCCATTAGGAAAAGTGGTTAGTTTTCCCCATATATGTGTGTAGAGGGCTGTAATGGATTGTGGTTATTCACAAACATTTATTCTAGATATAGTATCCAATGGACTACTATAGGTGCAACATGTATAGGATGTGATGGCTTGAGGATCCTTACTCAATGTATGGGTTGTAATGGCTTGAGGTATAACACACGGAGTATGATACATGTTATGCGAGCTATGGTGGCTCCCGAAAACTTCCTGGTTACTTTCGGTTGTGAGGATGGTGTGGTGCTTCACCCAGGTGTCTACAGGAAATCCTTTGTGGTGCACGTGGTGCAGATTGTGGAGCTTAGCCCTGGTGTCTGTGGGCAAGCCATTTGAGAGAGATTCACAGGACGGATGTCGTTGGGGAAAAGTGGAAAACCAGTGGAGAAGTAGTAGCGTGGTACCATTGATATTCTCTACTGTATGATATATTCTTGTATGAGTTACTTGGTGAGAGTATCCATGTTGAGATTTAGAACTTAGTATACATGTTTAGGTGATGAGTTGGTTTCACTTGTTGTTCACTGGGCTTTAGCATTATTTCTTTACTTTTGCACGAGAGGCTTTAGGGAGGATCCTACTGAGTATACTGTTATACTCACCCTACATATATATAAACTGTTTTTCAGGTCACTTAGAGCAGGTTTGTGATTAAGCTGGTTTCTACGAGCTTGGGGTTGCAGGAGCTGTTCGGGCTTGTGGTTGCAGCTATTTTTACATTCTTTTGGGTACATGTAGTTTTTCCCCTTTTGTTGTAGTACATTTTCATGACATTCCATTTTTACTCTTGGGTTTCTTTTATATTTCCTGTTCTGAGTTGGAGTTGATTGGTGTCTATGTTATATCTCAATTCCGCATGTGTTCTCTTAGAGGGTAATGCCTCCCATTTGTGTGTTACTATTCCCTCTGTGCTAGTCACCAACCCAGGGCCTATTGGAGGCGGGACTCTGGGGTCGTTATCTCCCTTCTCACATTGTCCACCTAGTAGGGGTATACTTTGTTTGGCGGGGGTCGTGACAACCTCATAGATAGAAATTAGTAGATGGCAAAGTTAATTCTATTCTCCTCCACCGATTGTTGAGGTATATTGTAATGGAATGGTTTTATCCTTCTCCCAATTAAAGTTAATGGGTTTCCTTCCCATTCCCTATTGATATTATTTGAACCAAATGGATATATGTTACTAACTATAAATGGACCTTTTCACCATAAAATATTATTTCCAAGGATTATAATTAGTTTAAAATTAAATGTAACTTCTTTGTCTCAATATTGTAAGGACTTTTGCTGCATCATTTTTTGATGTGCCACTTTAGTCCTCTATTTGTAAGTCCATGAGTTTTATAAAACCTCTCCTATGAATTCCTATAGTTCTTATAGACATATCACTCCATCCTTTCTAATAATCAGTAAATACAAATTCATACTCTTTAGATCCCAGTTGGATTGGATCTCCAATCCCAATAGAATATTAAAATGTTTTACATAAAACATAATATGAGGGATAATTCCACTAGATTTCTCATAAACTATAAACAATTCCTATAGGGTTTCCTCAATTATTTGACTATAATAATTTTTTTATGTTTTAGTAATTTTATCCAAAATTCCATTGATCTCTAAGTTTGAATCTTCATCCTGGAAATTTTATTTTTTATTACATAGTGTGAATGTATTGTGGTTTATCCCAGGATTTTTAGGAACAAACTCTATCATTATCTTTAAAAAATTAGTCCCTTCTTCATTGGTGATTGTCCTTGTTACTACAAACATACATAAGATGTTTTTCCTAAATAATTCACATATATCCATTGTATCGTCAGTCATAGTGTCCTAAGATTCCAACCATATAAGGATATAACCCACATTATTTAAAATGTAACAATTCCAAAAATATATTGGAATGTTTCAAAAAAAATACCATATGATGCTAATATTTTAAAAAATAATAATGGGTCGCAGGGAATCTAAAAAATTGTTTGGCTTGTTTAAATATTTTTGGTAATTCTATTTTTTTTTAAAAAAATGTGAAAATACTTAAATATGATTGGACAATAAATTAAAAAATCTAACACATTTATGGTAATCTATCGAGGCCCAAAGTTTCCTCCATAAGAAACATTATGACATAGTTCGAAAAAACTAGTAAGAACCTACTTTATGATTGATCATTATAGATTTTCCTTATAAAATTATTTACCCCAATTTATAATACAAAATCAGCCTTACGTTTCTTGTTTTAATGAAAGTTATCTTGAAAGTGCACTTAATAGGTTCCCTAATAATTCAATAAATCATCATAACATGGAACATCACCTTCCACTCTATACATTTTCATTCTAGGTATGTCATATTAATGTGGGATCAGTTAAAGAATGTATGTTTTATATGTATTTTGGAGTTTAATGAGGTGATCAGGTATATATTTTTCATATCCCATCATTAAATTTATCTCTATGTTTAATTATTATAATTTTATCATCTACCACAAAAGAATTGGTTCGTAATTATCCTTCATTAGAAATTATGTAAGGGCTGCATTATTAGAAAATACAATCAAATTTTTTCCTGGTAAAAAAATATATAAAATTATCTAATGAAAAAAACATAAATGAATTATTTGATAGTTGTTTTATAGTTTATATGATTATTAGAATATTTTATAAAGTCATATGTTATGAATTGTTTTCATCCATTTATTTTTTGGGAGTCGAATGCCTCTACATATTGGTATTATGTTTCACAAATCATTTGAAATGGTTACTCCATGTCTGGGTGTTTTTAAATAGTAGTTCAATAAATTTTTTCTTCAACTCATCAAATTTTATTTCTCCATTATCATTAAAAACAAAGTCATCTTTTATTAATGTAATAATTGAAAGTCGTTGATAAATATTAGTAATGTTCATAATGAATCATCTGTAAAACACCACTTGGCCCAGAAATGATTTAATATGGCTACGATTGGGGTGATATGGCATAGAATTAATTATACATACTTTAGAATTATCCACATCAGAACATTTTTTTGAAATTATATAACCCCACACTATCAATTTATCCTCCATAATGTGACACTTCTCAATGTTAAAAAAAATATTTTTCTCGATGCCAGTTCTCAAAAAAAACATCTTGGTTCTCTATGAAATAATCAAAATACTTTCCAAAAATAGTAATTTCATCCATTAATTCTTCTAGTAAGTAATCCATGTGATCTGAGAAAATACATACAATACCCTTATGGTATGTACGATGAGGATCAAAAAATATAGAAGGAATCCCCTTTTATTTAAAAGTCTAAAATTGTTGGTGATTTTTTTCTAATCATGGTCTTCAGGTAAATTATTATATAAAAATAAGAAGCGAACCCATCAAAGAAATAGTAATGGATCATGCCTATTAACAATACTACAATTTTATTTATGAATGCGACAGGGAAGTGATCTTTTTTGGGTTACATTATTTAGTTTTCTATATTCAATGAATACTGTCAATCTGTTTTAGAATCTAATAGTAATTAATTCATTTTTACTATTTGTCAGTATTTAATTACTTGTTTTATATGGAACCACATGAATGTGGATGAAAAATTGTGAGTCATAAATTGTGTATATTTTTTGATTAGCAATAATTTTTCAATATCTTATTTAACAACATCCTTAATGGTGGGGTTAATTATCTTATGGTTTTTCCTTAATGGCCTCGATTCTCTATATAGAAAATCTGATAGGAACATACCTTGGGTTTTATTTTAGTGATGTATTCAAGGCTTCACCCTATGGCTGGAATTTTTCATTTTGAGAGTCCAATCGTAATTCTCTCTGGGTCAAGAGAGAGATTTTAAGCATTATTTAATGTATATTTTTTTCCTCTATAATATAATCATAATTTTTTTCGAAAAGGAGAATTTTATTGATCTATTATTGGGGGTTGTTCCAGGAGAAAGTAATGATAAGAAATATCATAAGTCAAAATTTTGAATTTTCCGAAGAAATGGTTTCATATCATGTTCCTATAAAAAATTTCAACTAATTTAGATGTAATTTCTTCTATATCAAAACATATATTGTTTGGATTATTCACTTATTCCATGTTATATTTAGTAGTAAGTATATCCCCTCCAGATAAAAATGTATAATCATACCTGCTTTTTCCTATGGATTAATACATTCATCAACGATGATTGCAAATAGTGGATGATTTTTAGGGTTTACTCTTGGAGTCAATAACACTAATGTGAATATCTCTATATTCCAAAAAAATTGAGAGGATTAATTCATGCACGTTTATTATATTCCTAGAAATGTTTAGAAATTAGCATAAAAATTTGATTGGGGAATTCCATGTGTATTATATTCCTCCATTATCATCACATTGAAAAATGATAAATAACTATCCCTTATACTAATACTATCAATTACTCAATAACAAAATTGGGGAATAAAATGGATATATGTTCATGTTGGTCAACAGCTATTTCAAGAATGAAAATATGGAAATAGACATGATAATATTCAAATTGTAGAAGACATACAAGGAATCAATAAATTTTATTGAAACAATGGTCCGTTGGATTGATAATGTCACTAGGTCTGATCATTTGTTGAGAAATAGTGTTGTGATCATGGATTCAAAACATATACCTAGGTTTATTTTTTCAATGACATACATTCTATTTTTTTAGTGAAAATATTCCTGAATAATTTGGAATAATTGGAAATTTTAATTATAGATTTCTGGATGTGTATATTAATTTCATCCTTTAGAAATGTCTCTGAGATTCCTTTTTTTTAGTTTCCCTTCTTCAATCATATGGATTCTATAAATCTAATAGAGAGTGGAGGGGGATGTATTTATTCTCACATTATATTATGTTTAATAGTATTTCAAATCATTAAATCATGAATATTTTCTTTAGTTCCTTATCTTCTTTATTTTCCTTTTATTTACGGTTAAGTGGTTTTCTATTCTATAATTTATCTATAATGTTTATTATTTTATTATTTACCTAAAATTGGGTTATATTTGGATTCCATAGGTGACAATTGCATGGATTTACACTACACTTCGTGTTATAATCATTCTCACATATTCTTTTGGTTTTGGGATTGTCTAATCAGGGAGTTTTCTTAGGATTTTGGAAATAATATCAATGAGATTCACAAATATAATTGAAAAGTATTTTAATATATATTTAAACTCCTTCATCAATATTATTTTCCATTATCTCACTAATGTTGCACTAGATGTGTGTTTTATAAAGGCCTTTGTTGAAAATTTGTTTGGTGGTTGGATTTGTTTGGTTATATTACTATTATTGTAGTTATAAAGGGTGATAATTCTAGAATTCCAACATTAAAGGTGGTATATAATGACATTGTTGATCTACATATCTCTGTTGGGAATCCCTTCCCCCCATGGTTGGTTCATTTGAATCTATATTTTGTGGAATTTAGTTGCACTGGTATTGATACCTAGTACCTCTACACGTATATCAGTGAAGTGATGTGGTGATGATTATAAAACACATACTTGGGGCTTGGTTGGTCTTACAATCACATGCTCACTACCTTCTATATTACAAGGCCTGTCAATTATTTTAATTTGGATTTAATTAATGTTGAAGAGTCAGAATATTTTAAGTCATTGATTCCTATAGTGTGTATACATCTTGTTCTAAATTTTTTTGAATTATTAAAATATATTCTCAATTAGGATCTTAGATTCCATGGGTGATATATCAATCAAATCTCCCCTTAATGATTCATTTAAGTGGTTTCTATCATTTTTAGCTATCCCATAGTAGAGGAAGGAACTGATGTAAACATATTCCACTTATTTGAGAGTATATCTTGTAAAAAAATTTAGACGATTCCCAATATTCATAGAGGGTATCTCCAATAGCTTGTATGATGACATATATCTACTCCCTTATCATGGTTCTTCAAGAGTAAGAGAAGAATATATTCAGGAAATTTGTTCGGAGAACATCCCATTAAAGGATATATCCATGTTTTAGTCTATAAAACAATTTTTTAGTATCTCCTTCTAGTGAAAAGGGGAATCCCTTTAACTTTAATTGTTCCTCCACCACTCATATTGGCTGGAAACTTGTAAAAATATAAATGAACTCCTAGATGTTTTTGTTCGTGTCTTCAATTATAAGGCCATGGAACACCAAAAAAAATCAATCATATTGACTCAAAACTCCAAATAATTTTTATAGAAATGGTAAATTTCTTATTATCACTGGAAAATTGTGGGGAAACATGGCCCATAAGGGTTAATTGTAAGTAAATTTCCATTTATTTTGGATCAAATTGAGCACTTGATACAGTTACTGAGATTTCTAAATTTATTTTTTCAAAGTAATTCTAATGGTGTGGAGTCTTAATAATGCCTGGAAAATTCATCACAATTTCTTGCATAATACATAGGGTTTCCCTTTTGGAGGACATATTTATTCATTTTTTATGGGTTTTATTTAACACCATCTCCCCATTAGAGGCACCATAATTTTACACTGCCCAGTCATGGGGTGTGGGAAATGCTATTTTTTCCCGTAAAGGTGTAGTAGTAGGGATGACCTATGTAGCCTCCAAATGGTGGTGTTTTAAATAATGGTTTCACAAATATAAACATAATTTATTGAAAAATTATTTTGATGTCTAAGAAGTAAGGGAAATTGGTGTGTGAAAACCAATTTAGTGAAAAGTTATAGGTTTTTAGTTTGGTTGACCACTTATAATTCTATCATGTCCCTTTTGAAATTTAATCATTTTTTGATTAATTTAATTAATATAGGGGATAAAAATTATTTATCTATGTCCACTATATATTAAAAGTAATTGTAGGAGAGGATATTCTTCCAAATTTCGTTTTTTGGATTCTTCTCCTTCCAAACAGTGAATGGTACTATGGTCTCCATTAAATCCACTATGTAATTACAAATTAATAATTGAGTACCCTAATCAATCAGATCATCCCACCATGTCTCTAACACATGTATATAAATCATTAAAAACATACCATCCTTATACTATATCACCTAATCGGGGTGATCCAATACCTATAAGAGTGAGAATAAATTTGATTAATAAAATAAATTTTATATTATTCCTAATTGAAAAAAACAGGATAACATCCCATTAAAATTATGAAATAATAAATGGAATACCTTTTATCCAATAAAAATAGATATATATTTTTGATTAAAATAGGACTACATCATTACAATAGGTCACCTCCAGTTCACCTAGTCATGAAAAGGGTCTACATACCCTTTACAAAGTGTCTGTGGGGGCAGAAGAAAGAGATAAAATATTTGAAGATGAATGAAAATAAATAATAGAAAGTAGTTTCTTCATCACCAGTAGCGAGTCTTCTCTCCTTTGTGTCCTTGAATAATTTCTATAAAACTAAATAAATCTATTTATAGAGGAGGTATTTATTTGGTCTAATTCCATGTAGATCTATTACAACCTATTTCGAAAGATACCTGAGATACAATTGTTGTATCTTCAAAGTTACTCCAAAGTATATCTGTTGTTCCCATCATTGGTTGGGACATATGGGAGAAGTGATACATATTTATGTTCACAACTCATGCATGGTTCAAGTAAACATGGACATATCTATTGGGAATCATATATTAATTGTAGAATGATATCACATAGTGAATGGATTGAATGGAAGATGGATCATTATACTTTTTGTTGCATTTAGAGTTTCTAGATTAAGCATAAATGATGGATTTTGGGTGATTTTTTCCGGTCATTCGAATAGATCCATGGAATATGGGTTATTTAATAGTCGAAGAAATATAGACCAAAATAATAATAAATTTATGTAATATAGGATTCAAATGTTTTTACAAGAGCCAATGAAGGTGATCAGTGCTAGTGGTATGGAGGACGGTGGAGTCATCGTACATGAGTGGGAAAAAGGAAAACATTGAGTGGGGTGCATGAAATTATTTATGATGAACAATATATGTGGATTTTTTCCCACATAAAAAATGAGAAGAATAAAGGTGACTATTTAAAAATGATATTGAGGCTATCCCACAATGATGATGAACATTGGGGGTTATAGGATCCCCACCCATTTTCGTGCAATGCCCCAGGTTGGCGACTCCTTCATCTCATCGCTATGTGGGATTCAATACAATGGGATAGTACTTCCCCACAACGGAACCATGTTTTGGCACCAAACTATCATAGGGTGTATAAAATGAAAATTATTTTTCCCAAAGTGGGTAGTAGTTAGCATGCTCCATATCATCTCATGATAGCTATGTTTTATGTCGGGTTCTCACAAATAAAAATGTAAAATAATGATCAAAAATATTAATGATAGAAACGAGAGGGAATTGTTTTCTAAAGATAAATTTTGGAAATAATTATTGGGAATTAGGTTTTACATCACTCTAATAATTTCATTATAAAATCTTTTCAAATTTAATCTCTTTTTATCAATTAATTTAATGGTTTCTTTAGGAATTATTAATCCATGTCCACCATTGAATAAAATTAATAGTTTTTGAGACTAATACAACATATTTTATTAGTTGGACTACTCCCATTACAAATTATGAAATCCAGAGTTCTCTCCACTAGATCACAACCAAAATTTAAAATTTGGAATTGAGTACCCTATGTGCACAGGTTAGCCCACTAGGTCTCCCCCATGTGTCTATAAATTACTAATCACTTACCTCCATTATACAAGATCAACCAATCTATTTTATGAAGTACCCTATAGTGGGAGAATAAAATTCATTATTAGAATTAATTTTTAGACTGTTCATATTTGGAAAAAAACAAAAGAACATATCAAAAAATTATGATGAAATAAATTAACGACCATTTAACATATCAAAAGAGATGCAATTGTTTGATAAAACTATGACTCCAGTGTTACAAAAGATCCCATCAGATTTTACCAATCCCAAAAAGGTTATACCCATGAATTACATAGGATACAATGGGGATTAATGTGGAAAAAGAAATAATGAAACTAGAAACAATATAATGTGGACATAATAGAGTATCCATCAACTGAAATGGGTGTTGTCCTTGTCATGTCCTTGACTATATATTCAGTAGAAAATCCCTCCATTTCTGGAGTAGGGATTTAATTATGATCATTCAACATATATCTATTCTAATATTTTTCAAATTATACCTAATATATGATTAGCTTAACTTCTTAGATACATATGATTGTATTGTGTGTTCCCATCTACGGTGAGGACCTATGGAAACATTGTTCATTATTTTTTCCATGTCTAATGAATTGTAAAATGATTCATGGACATATAAATTAGTGGAAAATTTTTTTATAATAATAAATTTTATTTTACAAATACTATTTTTTGATAAATCTTCAGAAAATTACATGATAAAGTGCTGAGTTGGCATGCGATTCATGAGGCCTGAAGTGCCCAGAACAATCCATCGAAAAATTATATGTTTTTAAATAGTATGCATGAGTGGTTTTATTAAAAATATTAATAACTATTAAATGCTTTTTTGGATCACAAATCTAAGGGAAACATTGTGTCCGAGACTGTAGGTTTATCCAAGGCGTTACTTAACATTAGTCGGCACAAGTCTCTTGTGAGAAACCCAAAAATTGTTATAACTATAAATAAAATAATTAAATTTTTTTTTATTTTTCGAATCCATATAACTCATGAATTGAGACTCAAATTAAAAAAATTTGGACCACCATTTAATTATTAATGGGTTTTTTCTTTTCATAGGGACTAGTCTCGAATGGCGCGGATCTTGGGTGAGTGTTAGTTATTGGATGTGAACCTCATTAAAAATTTTAATAAACATATTTTATTTGGATGTTAATTGATGAAACAATGATGTTTTATTTTTTTAATAAGTATCATTATAAATCCAAGGTAATCATCATCACCCTACAGTTTCACTAAGTTAAGATGGAGGATACTCTCTCTCCTACAATGATGGATCAGAGGTCAGGATTTGATCATGAAATGATGAATTGATAGACACCGACATAACAAGGATCGACATGATGACACAATATCAATCTACATCTTTAATCAATCTAATCCTGAGGTATGGGATTTTTGTTTTTTGAGATTTTTATTTCTAATTCATGATTTCAAGGCTGAACATGGAACAACCAATGATCAAGTTGATCCACAACTAAATCATTCATGTGGGATGGATGAATTTATATTTAGGGGATTGAATCTGGTTAAATAAATTTAGAAAATTGATCATTCTCCCAATAGGTTCTTCATCAAACAAGGATGGATCATGGATCACATGATCATGGAAAAGATAATTCTATATTGGGAATTATTGATTCATATTCCTTCCATGTTCGTTGTGCGTCACCGTTGAAACCCTGTGGTAATGGATCAATGAGTATTTGGTGGTTTCAAACATGATCATACCCTCATATCAAAGGCGTTTTGACTGCAAATACCATATTAGAGTAGAAAGAGACTCGAGGATACTAAAACTACGTCCAGATGAACATTTTGACTGGCGATGATGGATCATCAACTCACAGAAATAGATCCGGAACAAGGTAGAGCTCACAGTGGAACATGGGGGGCGCAATTGGTGGTGCATGGAGGCAGTAGTAGTGGCACGCGATGACATGACCACATGGTGGTAAGAAGCCACTCGATCAATGGGATACGATGAGAGAACCCACATCAATAGCTGTGGGCAGTGAATGGAGGATGCAAAAAAGCGGGCCTTGGTGGTGCGAAGTAGCGGTGCCAGTGGGGCCCTGTTTCATGCCAGAAGAATAGTGGCCCAACCACATGTATGGGCTAGCATGCAGTTCGAGCAACTGCAAGTGCGGACGGTGGCCTACAACCGCCAGCTGCGTTGACCATGAGTGGATGTGGCAGCCACCACATCTGGGTGAGATGATCTAGCCAACTCATGGAGGCCCAGGGTGGGAAAATTAGCCCATCCTATGTAAACCCGATGGGATGGTTCTGGTTGGTCTTACTAGGTTAGATGAGGACCATACCCAATAGACCCCTTATTACAAAAAGCCATGTAACATATGTACTGTATGTCCGACTGACGATCTTTTTGTGGCGTTTGGACCATCGCAATGAGGCATACCATTTGACATATGCTATGTGGGTTTTCATGGATGTAAAAAATATGACCTTTAGCTTAAGGAGTATGTTATCTCAGAATAATAATGCTTCTAGATGTAATCATGTGGATGGCTACGAGGAGAAGACTATAACTATGAGTATAAGTGACACGGTTAGTATTTATGTCTCAACGGTTTTATGTGACTTAGAGGGTCAATGTGACTCATGGGGTCAAAGAGACTCAGTAGTTCTATAGGACTCAATAGTACTTGGTGTTCTTTGATTATTTCTGATAGTTATTCTTTTCATACATTAGATTTATACATGTGTGAGAAGACTCTAGTGACTCTCTCGATTTTACCTCTTACAGGTTACACTAATCATTCATCTTTTTTAGTCTATGTGGTGTTCCATTATGGTGTTCCTTTGGGGTATTCCTTAGTGGGTTTCCATCGTGGTATTCCTCAGGTGTGTTCCTTAGTGGTGTACCTTCATGGTGATCCTTGATGGTGTTCATTCCTGGTGTTCCTACTTGGTATTCTTTAGTGGTATCCCTTCATGTTATTCCTCAGTGGGGTTCCATTATGGTATTCCATAGTGGTGTTCCTCCATGGTTTTCCATAGTAGTGTTCCTTTACGGTGTTCCTTATTTGTATTACTTATTGGTGTTCCTTCATGGTGTTCCACATTGGTGTTCTATAGTGGTGTTCCTTCATAGATTTCCTCAGTGGTGTTCTATAGTGGTGTTCCTTCATGGGGTTCCTTAGTGTTTTTAATTCATGGTTCACCTTTCTCATATTCCTTAGTGATGTTTCAACATGGAGTTCTTGAATGGTGTCTATAAGTGGTGTTCCTTCATGGTGTTCCATCATGGTATTACTTCATTGTGTTCCATCAGGGTATTCGTTGGTGGTGATCATTAGTTTTGTTCCTTCGTGGTGTTCTTCAGTGGTGATTCTTTATGTTTTTTCTTTGTACTCTTTTTGTGGTGTACATTGTGTAATTTTTTATGTGTTGGGGTCCCTATTATGTATTGTTTCACTCACCCTTTCACAGGCTTCACCTACACTTGTCATGTCTTTTGTAGACGATCGGTAGCTTTGACCGATTCAATCGTTGATTGGAGATAGGGGTTCTTCAGTGTGAGCTGATAGATGTGGTACACTTCATTGATGTTCTGAAAGTGTATTGTACCTACCCCTTAGGTTGGGTTTCTTGTGGAATAGATGTAGGAGCATGTACTTTTCTATTTTATTTGGGATAGTATTCAAGAAAGTTTACATTCATTTTGTACTGTTAATCTTTTTTCATATTGTTTTACATAGTGTTTTCAGTTCTAGTATTTTTCATGGGGATGAGGGTTTGCGTTCATGTTCCTAAGGAAATACCTCCCATTTTTGGGAAATGCCTACTCAGTACTAGTCACCAAGTCATGGCCTATGGGAGGCTTGATTGGGGTAGTCACGATAAAGGCCCCAGTGGATGGGTCATGATAGACTTGTATCAGAGGGTGGTTGGTTTTACTCTTTCTTTGGTGAAACTATTGTAAGTGTTTCATGTTCGGCTTTCTGGAGAGAGAACCCAATGTCGGTGTGGCGGCTGGCGTATCCAAACACTAGGTCCATGAATTCAGATATCCTACATGGTACATGATTATGTTAGTTTAATGGGAAATTAATTTTTCTTGAATCATATAGGTATTGTGTATGTTCTCATTTCCTTCTGGATTCAAATTCATCTCCCCATGTATACTATATTGATCTTGGTATATATTGTTTTGAATCAAGATGCATCCATTTATGAAGCCTTCTAGGATTCCACCTCATGATCATGAGGATGAAGCATGGGGTGACAAGATTGGTGCCAAGATTGGAACTAGAGACAGTACCTCCGGGTGGTGTACCATCTATACCACCACATATAGAATATAACATTGTACTCATAATACAATCAAAATAGATTCACATTATGAGTGCACATCATGAGTTTCATTGAAAGAGTCCCCTCCATATCAATGTTGATCCTGAAATTCAGGTGGCTGAGGACTGGTTTGAGATGGTGACCTAGTTTTTTGTCCATTCATGACAACATTATATCGTATGGTAGTAAAAGAGATACGCCTTATATGGGGATTAGTAGGGAAATTGTGGAGTTTATATTATCTGATCTTACAATGAGGTGAATCTTCTATAGAGATAGTTCGATAAAATTTCTAATATAAGGGGATCTCACCATAAAAGATAAGGTATATTCATTCCCATGATCATCTAAATGTTCGTTAAGACGACATGCTAGTAGATTATTATTCATCAGGGCATAACAACCATTCTAGGTAATCGATGAATATGATTCGACCAGTGCTTTAGGCCTCAAAACTAAGAGCCATGTGTGTTTAGGGACATCTGATCCATCACTATTTCTCTTTGCACTACAACATTATAAAGGATGGTAGATCAAACCATTGTGGTTGAATGTCCCTTGGCTAAGTGGATATAACTAGTGGATAATAGTAGTGGTAAAGTAAAAGTAGCGATATCGGAAGATAAAAGCCGATGTCAATATTAGAGACTTGGATGTGCGAGACGTTTTGAGAGGAGGTCCCCCGATAGAGGATCTACACCTCATGGATCATAGGTTGAGTATAATCATCCTAGAGAGAGGCAGTTATTTTAATGAGATGGACGAGGAGATTTTAATAGATATTTTTCTACCCATATGTGTGCTAAATGGGAAATGCTGGATGGGGAACCAAGGTAGAGATAGTGAAAGGAACATATGGATCTGCAGGGTGGAAGATGCGGAATAGGAGTTGGGGGAGAAACCTAAGGTGGTATACAATTTGGAATGTTACCACCTCCTCCCTAATGTGGTCCACATTAGGCTTATGAATCAACATGACATGGGAAGGGGTAGCTATATGCAGTCAATGCATATAACCCAAGGGATATAATAATGATTCATTGTACAACCTATGTCTTTTCATGCTTCTATATTAATATAAACTTGTAATAATAATTCTTTCTAGCCATGAATGTTTTTCAAGACCTAGAGTTTCAAGTAAAACCATTTACTAGAACCTTACATTTGGAGATATCTACAAGAGCAGAATCGATAATATCTGTAGTGCTAAAAATTTCATCTGACCCATAAGGTGAGAGTTTTTATTGGAACATCTTGGTGGCTTCTTCAAGGCCTTATGACATTTGTATGGATATAGATTGGTTATCCTCAGTTTATTCTATGATTGACCATATTAGTAAAATGGGTGCAGTATGTACATAAAAATAGAATAGGGTTTTCCTTGGTAGGAAAAAAAATTCAAAGAAGACATCAAGTTATATAGTCATGCATAAGAGAAAGCAGCGAATCACACTTGAGTAAGCTATACATACCCTCATCGTAGTATATGTTATGTGTTTTTAGTTCCCAGTAGTAGTGGCGGAGTATGAGTACCACTTTCATGAAGTGGTTCCTGGTTTACCTATTCCTAAAGAGATACACTTCTAAATTGGTCTACACCATGAGTTGGCACCGATATCAGAATCAGTGTATCGGATGACATTCACTAAGGTTCATGTGTGGAGAGTGTGGGTGGAGGACTTGAGGATGCTCTCAGCTGACGATCGGGTTCATAGTGGATAAATAAGGAAATGGAGAAGTTCGCCACATCATAGTTATATTTCATTGATAGTGATGATGCATCATAACTCTAGTTAGTGGTTGTTACCCCTCTAATCATATAGTGAGTTAGGGAGCCATGACTCAGTGACACTAATGGTGAGGCTTTTCCAGCTCTGTCTTCCAGGGGTAATTCCACTAATGGATATTCATTAGGTGGATAACATGCCATTCCTTTTAAAGGATGAACAAAATAACATGTGGACACCTAAAATGGAGAGATGCATTGGGTTATTCATATGGGTGTCAATAAAGACACCAGGGATGATAGAACATGTTTATGTTGGTCTTACAAATTGATATAAAATTTGAGTTATAGTTTGAATCAATTTGGTGGTTTTTCAACTCATAGTGTCGATCCCCTATACTAGGAAAGTGTTTTTCTTTCCTTCCTTGGGAGACAGGAATGAAGTGGGAATAGATATAAATGAAATTCATGATGGGTTTATCATGTATATTTAGGGAACATATCACCAACTGTGTGATTATTTAATGACTCACCAAGTCAGCGACTTCTTAGCTTTTCGGGAGAAGAGTTCAGTAGAAAGTTTGGTATGCATCTACATGAAGGATATAGAATGACTCCATGGAATCCCATTGATGTTAGATTCTAATAAGGATGCTTTATTTATATCATGTTCTTTGAATTCGAGGATCGATAGGAGAGGACCCTCCCTGGGTTGTCGATTTCTTTAGTTCGTGCCTGGTTCCATCACGAGAATCTGCCTAAGAGATCACGAGAGCGAGGTGGGGATCATGGTCATGCTCATACACTAATCTATTGGGGTATCCCATGGTTTTTATTTCTTTGATGTAAAATCTTATAGTGGGTAGAATATAATAAATCTTAATTTTTAGAAATTTTTTTAGAAAAAGTTTGGGAAAATTAAGAGATGAGGTGTTGGGATGGCATGCTATTCTGAGTATGTACGTTCGTAGAATGATCCGATAAAAAATTTAAGTTTCTAAATATCATGCTTGGGTGGTTTTCTATAATTATGTAATTACTATAAAATGGGAGCCCATATTATAAATATGAGGATACTATTCCATTCTTGATGACGAGTTTTCCCTAGGTACAACATAATGTTTCTCGATTGAGGTCTCATGTGAGAAATCCCAAAAATTGCACACCCTTAAATAAAATAATTAAATAAAATTATTTAATTTTTCAAATCCTTATAACTCATGAATTTTTACACATATTAAAAAAAATTGATTCCTATTTTGAGTTTGTAATACTGTGTTTTCCATAGGCATGGCCTATCTTGACCTATGCGGTTGGAGATTGAATATTTTATTTAATGTGAACATCATTAAAATATTTAATAAAAATATTTTATTTTCATTGTAATCAATTGATATAGTGGAATTTCCTTTTTTAATAAGTCTCTTCAAAATCCAAAATTATTTTCATAACAACAGAGTTCCTCTAATGCATGGAGGAGGTGTCTCTCTCATTAGAAAAGACATATCATAGGATTATATTTGATCAATTGATGATGAATCAGTGAACACAGGTAGAATAATGATCGACATGATGGCACAAATTCAATCTATGTCTACTAGGGATCCATACTTTTGGTAGGGTGTTTATTTCTATTTTAATTCTTTTTCTCAATCATTAATCAAATTATGAATGTGGATCAACCCATGAATAGGTTTATCCTTAGCTCAATCGTTCATAAGTTGGATGAATTTATATCGCAGTGATTGAATTAGATTAAATAAGTTTGTATATTTCATTATTGATCCCCTTCATTCTTAAACTAACGTGGATTCATAGATGAAAAAATGAAAAAGTCAATGATCAATACATATTGGGTGTTCATTATACTTATTCCATCTATTATCTTTGGCTTCACCAGTGAACCCTCGTGGTCGAGACTCAATGATTCACGGGTAGTTTCATACGCGATTAGAACCACATATTGAAGGCCTTCCAAATGAAGATATTAGATAACTATATATGGGAACCTGAGGATTGAAGATATATTTTTCGATAAAATTTTCGACTGGTGGAGAAGGATTGGGAGTCTGCAAATGGAGCGCTAGAGATGGTGTGGCCACCCGACAGTAGATGAACCCACTGCAAGATCAGCGGGTAGCGAATGGAGGTCGCAGCCGGGCGGGCCACAACATTTCGTAGTAGTGGGGCCTGCAAGGTGATGTTTCAATCTAGAAGACTTGGGGATTATCCATGGGTGTGAACAGGCATGAAGTTTATGGGACCGCATGCTGGGAGGGCAGCTGACAACTCCAAAACACGTTCATTGGGAGAGGATATAGCAGCCACGCTTTCTAGGTGAAAAGATTAAGACCGTTCATGGCAGGCCATCAAAAAGAAACTGGGCCACCCCAAGTTTCCTAGAGGGACATGTCTAGTATACCCAGTAGGCCAGGTTGACCTGATGGTTCAAGTCTGGTCAGACCGGGCCGTGACCCAACAAGACCCTTTTTATAAATTTTCTAGTAACCTTCTAACTGTACGTCTGATTGACAAGATGTTTAACGAACTGGGACACTTGAAAATAGGAGGTCCTTTTTAGAAAATATATGTGGGATTTCATGGAAGTGAATATACAAACTTTGGATTAAAGAGTATGTTCTCCCAAAAAAGCATGCTTTGAGAAGGAATCCTGTAGTTGGCTATAACAAGAAGACTATGATTGTGGCTATAAGTGAATCAACAGGTCTATGTTAATCAACATGTGTATGTGACTCAGTAGGTCTAAGTTAATTGGAATATCTAATTTAATCAATGATTCTATGTGACTCAATGGTTCTAGGTGACTAAGCGGGTCAAAGTGACCCAGTGGGACTAAGTGACTCAATGGTACTGGGAGTTTTGTGATTTCGTCTGATAGTCTTCCTATTCGTACATTAGATTAATACATCTATGAGTTGAATTTAGTGAATCTATTGTCTATATCTCTTAGAGGATACACTTAAAGGGCCTCTTTGGTAGTATATTTGGTGTTCCTTCATGGTGTTACTTTGTGGTATTCCTTAATGGCGTTCCTTCGAGTTATTCCTCATTGATGTTCATTAGTGTTGTTCCTTAAGGAGTTCTTTAGAGGTGTTCAATAATGGTATTCATTAGTGGTTTTCCATAGTGGTGTTCCTTCATGGTGTTCCTTAGTGGCGTTCCTTCATGATATTCATTATTTGTCTACCACCATGGCATTCTATAGTGGTGTTCCTGTGTGGTTATCCTTTATCTTATTCCTTTGCGGCATTCCACTATGTTGTTCCTTGGTGGTGTTCCTTAGTGGTGTTCAATCATGGTATTACTAGGTGGTGTAACATAGTGGGGTTCCATTATAGCTTCCCTTAGTGGTGTTCCTTAATGGAGTTCTTTCCTTGCACACCATAGTAGTGTCCCTTCAGGGTTTTCCTCAGTGTTGTCTGATAGTGGTGTTCCATCATGGTCTTCCAATGTGGTGTTAAATCTTGGTGTTTCTAAAGTAATCCTTATTGGTCTTCCTTCATGGTATTATATAGTGGTGTTCCTTCAAGGTGTTATTTAGTGGTTTTCCATTGTGGTGTTTCTTAGCGCTTATCTTTATAGTGTACTTTGGGTTATTAGTTTATGTTTTGAGGTCCTTACTGAGAATTTTTTTACTCACCCATTCATGGGCTTTGCCCGCACATGTCATGTCATTTGGTGATGATCGACAACTTTAACAATTTCTTTGGTGGAATAGAGACAAGGTGTGACTTATGGTGATCTAATGTTCATTGAATGGTTTAGAATTGTTAAGATATTAAATTTTACCGACCCTTTAGGTGAGGTTTAATATGAATTAGGTCCCTGAGCTTGAAATTTTCTATTTGTGTGGTTCTTGTATTCTGGACTATTTTATTTTAAGTTTGTAATATTACTCATAGTGGTTTGCATATCTTTTTACACAGTGTTTTTCAGTTTCTATACTTTTCTTGGGGATGGGTCATGACATGAATGGTATCATTGCCTTATAGTGTGAAGGGTTTCATAGAGGGAGGATCCTCTTTCCTCATCCTTACTATAGAGAGGATGGATGGGGCTTCGATAATTGCTTCATGGTGATCATATGGGGTATTTTCAATTGATATATGTTGTTTGGGGGATTCATCAGGGGGTGATTCTTGACCCAGATCTTAGGAGATGTTATAAATGGAGGTTACCAATTTCTGTAGTGGTGCCTTGTGAAGAAAACCAATAGATGGGATTTGGGGGAAGGTGGGGTCATGATGCATAAGCGAGGCATAATAAAAATTTGTGTAAAAGACCATACATATTTTATTAACAATGAATGATACTTGGGACACTTTTACCACATTAAAAAGTAGAATAGGATAAAATACCATTTAAAAATGATCATGATACAATCCCACCATAATGAAGTCGTAAGTGGTTGGAGGACCCCCTCCCACCACAACGAATCACTCCATGTAGTAGAGGCCTCCCCCATCACTCTATGGAATTCAACACCATATGTAGGTGCTACCAAACAATTGTTCCATCAATTGACACCACCTAGATGTTGGGTGTTGGAAAAGATAATTGTCTCACCCTAAGGGTGTATCAATACATATGACATATGTTGTCTCCCCTGAGTTGTGTTTAAAAAAAATATGTCAAGAATTCAAATGTAAATTAAATAACTATAATTGGAATAACTAGGAAGCTAGGGAATTTTGTTTTTGAAGTTCTATTAATAGAAAATTTAATAAATATTGGGTTTCTCTTACATCTTTTTATTCTATAATGACCATTTTTAAAGTTAGTGTATTTCAATTAATTATTTTAAATGAAAAATGAATGAAAATTTATCCATGTATTCCAATAATTAAAATTGATTTTTTGTTACAATAATACACCTGATTTACATGATTTTTATATTATCCTTCTAATGTGTGAATGGAATAATGGTCTCCCCTAGATCACCTAGGAAATTCCAAATCATTAATTGACTACCCTATGATCTCAAATTATACCTCTATGTCTCCCCCATGGATTGAAAAATCACTAAACACTTCTCTTCTTGAAACCATATCAACCAATCTATGTTATTGACAATTCATAAGAGGGAAAATAAATGTCTTGAATCAAATAAATTTTTTTCTATTTAAATTTTAAATATACAATATCTCAACCCATTACAATTAGTAAATCATATATTTACTAACATTTTATTTAAATAAAAGAGATAGAAAATTTTGATAAAACATGGACTCCAAAATCAAAGCAGTTCAAATCCTTTAACCAATCACACAAATGATGCACCACTACATTATAAAAGAAGAATTGGGGTAGAAAAGGCATTTGAAATAATGAATGATGATAGAAAATAAATGAGATAAAATTGAGTCACCAACAATGGAAGAAGGATTTATCTTGTTCGTGTCCTAGACCTTTTTATTTTTAGTAAATCCCTCTATTTATAGTGAATTGATTTCCCCTAAACAATTTAGTGTACATATATTCCAATATTTTAAAAAAGATACTAGAGACACCCACATTGTATCTTCAAATGTGCAAATTAGAATATTGGGGGTTCTCTTATTTTTTGGGGATAGATTGTAGGGGTGACCATTAATTGTTTGAACGGCTCAAGAATGGTTTAAGAAGATATGGATAGATCATGTAGTGTAGCATAGATTCATGGAACCAAGTCACTGATGATTTAATGGTGTGCATGGATGATGGGCAATACTTCTTCATTCTTCCTTCAGAGTGGAAATATAAAGATTTTAGAAGGTTTTCATGGTGATTATTTGGGGTCTTTTGAATTGATCCATAGCGTCTCTGCAATTGATATTCATTGATTAAAAATAGATGCAGTAAATGGTGCTCGGATAGGGGATGCGAGCTAGAGCTGAGCACATTTGGGGGAATCCATGGTGGTTTTTTGGTCATTTCTGATCAAAAATTACATCGTTCAGTAATGGAAACTACTTGATGTGTTTTGTGAGTCAGAATTGGAGAAATAGTGGTATATTAGTAACTGTATGCCCAATAATGGCTCACGAGTCACAATCAGCCCAACGGTGGCTCCTAATTCGCAATTATCTCAATAATAGATCATCAGTAACTGTCATCTCAATGGTGAATCTTTATTAAAATGTTTATTAAATTTGTGTCATCAGTTATCACTAGTTAAAAAGTTTCTCACGAGTCATCATTGGATCAATGGTGGTTCATAATGCGCCTTCTGCTCAATAATGGTTCACGAGTGACCTTCAGCTCAATAGTGGCTCATGAGTCATTATTGGCTTGGTGGTCGATCATCCTAAAAATTTTCAATGGTATAGTTCTATCCTAAAAGATGGAATTATTGTGTTGTTTATGGTAGTGGGGAAGTGGAGGATGGATCTTACATTTTCTATAATTGATTTTTTATGTTTTTTCAATGTCCTATAAAAAATACATGGCCACCCTATGTTGGTGATCCCTTCCTATTGGACTTTTGTGGGTTTAAAAACTATGAACCAATGCCCCCATGATTCAGATCATATCTTATCCCTTTGGTATGATCCCCCACAGGATGAATCTTGGAATTCATGTCCCTTTGGTCAACCATCTCTAGAAGGGCCCTCTCAGGGGTTCTGTTACTGACAGGTCCTCTTTGGCTGGTTATTTGGTGTATGGCACTTGGTTGAAGGCCTGCTGAGGCAGAAAAAATTTCCTATAATTGAAAAATATAAAAAAATTAATAAATATTCAATATAACATTGAAATTATTCAAAAATTAATCTTCTTAAAAATTTAATTTTTTTACAAAATTTCATTTCCAAATTTATATTTACCCCTCATTTAGTTAAAAAATTGAACTATAAGTTCTTATTCATTGAAAAGAAATGAAAATAAATTGATTTTAAAAAATATATGCCTGAAATTATTAGTGTTTCAACAATGTATGGTATTATATTAATGATGTAAAATTTGAAATAAATTGTATATACAACACAAAAATGAAATTATTGATGACTTTGAATATGCCTCTTAGAAAAAAAAAATAGATAATATAAATCTATTACATTAAGTATCGATATCCATTTTACACATTGAATCCTACTATTTATTAAATATAATATAATATATATAGAAATATTAGAAAAATAGTAATATATATATACCATATATTCTTTACATATGACCTTCCATAACATGTTTTTTACCAATTCCTTATTAAAATCATATATTTGATAAAAATGCATTATTTAATAGACATGCTAAGATATTTTATTTTTTGTCCTATTTATTTGATCACTACTACATAATCTCAAGAATTATAATTAATAAATTATAATTATTATATTTATAAATCAATAATTATTTAAATATTAACCATAATAGATGGTTTCGAAAAATTAGGTACGTTATGATCCTAGAGATGGTAGGACCCACAAAAACATCATTAATGTTTCCATTTTTTCAATTATCATTAAGGAAAAAAATTACAAAAATTTTAAATTTCCTTGTTGATAATAATATCATATTATTTCATTAAATATACTTATTAATATCATCTATGTTGTTGGTTGATTGAATGAGAGTCGCATCACTATGTAAAATGTTATATTTCACATATAGATGAACAGTGTTATGATCTTTTAGTGAGTAAAAAGACAAGAATAAAAGGATATATTATGTTTTTAAAATTATAAATTTGTCACAAATATATAAATTATTTCATTTTTCTCATAAATATTATTTATCTTTATCCAGATTACATTCCATGTAATTTGTTAGAAAAAAATGAATCACATCATTTCACAAAGCAACCGCCATACACACGAGCGATGTTATCATATCCCCTAAATAATAAAAAATAAAAAAAGTATATGTGATATAATAACCACATATGTGTACTAATTTTATAAATATCATATATATAAAATATATATTTTTTATACTAAACCATCATAGGTGTTAATGGAATAATGAATGATATCAGTTCATGTGGCGGTAGTTCGTCGTACACATGGGTAATGACTTCACAACACATTTAATGAATGTCGATATGATTATATGCCATGATTTGAAAATAAAATAATCTTATTATATGGAATATAATTTTGAAATTATATTACCATTGTTTTAAAAGTAATTAGTTGAGGTGGATAGAACAATAAAATAAAAATTCTTGTTGAAGTATGTTACCTCTTCTTCGGGTATCCTCATAAGGTTTGGACAACATTCGTTATTATTTTGAATTTTTTACAAAAATAAGGATTTTAGAATTTAGTGAGGGATGTTTTTATGGTATTTTACCAGGGTTTTTATTGAACCAAATGTGTATGATGTTGTGTATAAGTGGGTAGAATAAGTTTTGTTTTATAAGTGCGGGGTTTGGAACACATGTAATTTTTGGAAAAGAAAACGGTGTGCCCAAATTTTTCATTGGACAGAGGTCTCTAAAATATTTTATTCACGGAATTAGAGATGATATCATGAAAATATTTCCATAAATTATATTTCATAATATTTTAGATCATTTTAACTATTTTCATTTTTGTTTAACTCCTCATAAACCCATTTTTACATTAACCATGATAATTATTTCATACAATTTTCACTATTAATTTTGGTGAAAATTAAATTTCACCATATTATATTATATTATATAAATAATTATAATTTAAAATATGGAATCCGTTTTTAGTATTTCAGTTTATAAAATTGGAAAAATATAATTTAATATTAATAGCACATACATGATGAGAAAGAGAGGTTATAAAGGGAAAATATTCAATTATTTAAAAACTCTTTTTAACAAAATTCAACATAAAAATGATTAAAATAATAGAAATTTGATTACAAGACATATAACTAAACTAATTAACATTCAAATGAAATTAAATATATAATTTATAATTTTAAATAATTTAATTTGAAATTATGTTCTCAAGTAAAATTTGGTAATTTCCATTATTCATCCAAAATTAATCTTTTCATATAATTGTTGAATAAAATTGAAATAATATAACCCTAAAATTATTATTCTAATTTTTTCTAAAGTATTTAAAATTAATTTTACATAATTTTCAAAAAATAAATTTTAATATAATTCCAAAAATGGGAAAAATGGGTTTTTAAAATAATATAGTTTTTAACAGTAAAATTTTATTTATTCTGAACAATTTTATATAAAACATAACAGAATTTTTTATTAAATAGTTATTTTAATATATCAATATAAATTTCACTAAAATAAATCAATAAAATTTAATTTCCAAATTTTTCAAAATAATACATGTTTATGACTATACAAATAGTTTTTGAGAAAATAAATTTCATTATTTGAAAATATTTTTTATTTTAATTTCTAATTAATATGTCACAATAGTATTATTATTATATACATGTTCAAAAAATATATTATAATACTTTAGTTAATCATATTCATACCAACCATTCCAATGGATAAGATATGTCTATCAAAATAATATTTTAGTAGTATATCACATTTTAATTAAATTTTTTGTTTTATCTAATACATGAAAAAATATGTGTTATGTGTAATGGAATATAAACAAGGTGTTTCATGGAAACAAATATTTAAAAGTATATATTTATTTGGGAAAAAATTATTAAAA
The DNA here is from genome assembly GCA_963277665.1 of Viscum album. Lineage (NCBI taxonomy): Eukaryota > Viridiplantae > Streptophyta > Magnoliopsida > Santalales > Viscaceae > Viscum > Viscum album. The sequence continues at coordinate 493,677,138 of OY728122.1, forward strand.
TCTTGTGGTGTAAAATTATACTTGATAAAAAATTAATTTCTCCCAGAAAATTCAAATCGATCATCAGTTGTTTAACATTTGGTAATTCAGTAATTGAAACCAAAATCTTAAATAGGGTTAATGAATCATACTAGTGAAAATTTGAATAAGTTGTGTGAAATTCAATTGGAATAATTATTGATAGTTTTAAAAACTGTATATGCTAGGTGGGAAGTGAATATATGGATAGAGATAGAAAATTGTAAACTTTTATGGAGAGTAATACTGATCATTGATCAAAAGAGTGTTAGTGATCTAGAAAATAATAAAGAAAACAAAATGACAAACCCATTATACAATAAATAGGACCTTGATATCATAAAAATGATGATAGATGGGGAAAAAAGAATTTTATGATCCTTTTTATAATGTTGAGTAATTTCTATTCCATATTGTATATAGACATATGAAAACGTACTTACATGATTTCTTCATTTTTCATAGGAAAATTTTCATCATTTTTTGATTTCTTATTTAATTTACACGTCATTTATTACTCTAAGAGATGCATGTTTTATATATCTATAACACTAAATAAAATCCCTAAAATAATGAAAAATAATTCCTTCAATATATTTTAAAACAAGTCTATCACTACTTATATAATATTGATAAATTATCACATAGTGATGTAATAAATTAATCTCTAAAATAACATCCAATTTCCCAAATATACCGTTACATAAATAGTATGTCTTATAAACCTTCAAAAAAGTCAAAATTTAAAAGAAGGTTCCATAATTTCCAAAACACAACATAAAACCTCCAAATACTAATATTTAGATTTTAATGGTCACATGTAATATATGTGAATCCCATAGTAATATATTCTCTTTAATATTTTATTAAATATAATTACCTTAAAACCTCAACAAAAACATTCATGCATCCTCATTCCATGAATAAAAACATTTATTAATGAACATATTCAATAGATCGAATGATGTTATAAACACTAACAATTATAAAAAAATCTTTTTTTCAACAAATCTATTATATGTTCTCATGTCATAAATATTATCTAATTTACAGTTTCCTTATAAATCATATACTTATCAAAAGTAAAACCCATATTATCATCCTTAGAATCAAATTATGTCATTTCTTCCATTAATCATTAATTTTAAAATAAATATTTCCATTCCTTTATATAAAATTTATGGGTCATTAGTAATATTTAAAATATTATTTCATATCCATATCAAACGAATTATATAGAAAATTACTATATATTTCATGATTCATACAACATAATTCATTACTTACAATACATAATAACATAAATAATACAACTTCCTTCCTAAAACATTTTCTTGGATTCATTGTATAATTCCATTAAAAGTCTTCATTTTCATATGTAATTTTTTTATTTCATTTTCATTAACAATAGAACCATTACTCATAAATCGGTGCTTATTCTATTTATGTGATTTACCCTAGGATTTTCAATTTCGTAATTCCCATAAATTACACATTTAAAACAATCATTATGCTATGATACATCAAGGAGAACATTATTCTTATCAATTTCATTAACAAAACCATTAATTTCTCATTTTTAGTTATATGAATGTTTTCCTTTCTTTTCACACCAAAAAAATCTTCAAACCCCTATGAGATATTCCCTTGATTACTTCATTGCACATTCTCGACATATATGGGACTGAAACCTATTTCCTCCATGGCCTCCATTTCCTAAACACTCAATTAATATTATCCTTAACATTATTAGTGATTCTTATTTTTGGTTAAGGTGACCATTTTTAATCATCAATCAAGAAAATTCATTATGAAAATCATAATATCCAAGACATGGTTCATCATCCAATTTGGCTTATCATATTTAAATTTTTTATCAAATGAAATGTTAACACAATTATATGGGGTTACAACAATTTATTAAAACAAAACATCATTTTTTTGTCAATTCAATTCATAATAGGAAACCAAATAATTATTAAATTCACTTATATGATGTATAAATAATGGAACCTTCCTTCAAAAATATTTTAAAGCTAAGGTTTATCGTATGTCATTTAGAGTAACAAAATATTTACATCCTTCATGATTGTTTAAAAAGTGTTTCTAAATTTCTTATGAATATACGATGGCTGTGTAAAATCAGGTATATAATATGGCCCATTATAGGTTATCAGGTGACGATAGAGCCTAGAATAACAGAACCTTTTAAATTTTTTAACTCCTAGAAACCTATGATTTTTATCCACATCCACTTATAATATCCTATCATGAATTTAATTTCATTTATATCACATACTCTATCTTTATAAAAATTGAAAGACATTTTTCAATCAATTGACTCGTGATTATTATTATCCTTATAGACATCCAAAGACATATATTCAAATATATACCTAGGAATCTCAACTAATTTTTATCATCAAAGATTATAAAGGATAACAAAACCATTCCTATGATACTACATATTACGACTATGTCTTTTTATATATAGTTATTACAAATTTTTATAAATATCAGATAGATTATAAAAGTTCATGCCTCAGAGCCATAATAATTTATTCAATTCATAGACAATGGAAAAAATAATCTAATTTAATGAAAGATCTTAGACATATCCCATAAACATATTCATCTTTAATATTTTACACAAATATTCCTTACTTAAAATCCTCATTTATAACTAAGATAAATGAAACATAACGAAGGGAGAACTCATATTCTCAATGTGGTTAAAAATGGAGATATGTAAGATGAAAATTAAACTACTGGTATGAGAAAAATAGAATAAAATTCAAAAAAATTCCATTCATATAAAAGATCATAATATAGTGTCAGGGAATAAATATTTTTTCTTCAAAAGACATGAATAATAAGTAAATCAAAGAACATGATCCATAGGGGAATAATATTGGAATAGAATGGGGATTAATAGTATGAACATCAGATTATAACACTGTAAACATGAGAAAATAGATATAGTTTCACTCATTATGTTACAGACAAGAAATATGGCCCTCTCGAAAACATATGTAGATGAAACCGGGTCCACGCATAACATTATAGACCTTAAATACCGGCCTACACATGACACTGTGAATATGTTATCATGAGAAAACATATCATTTTTATCATATAATTAGATTTATTCATAAAATTGTGATCATTAGATCAAGATCACGTATTAAATATATAACATTTAATCTAGTTTAAACATAACATTCTAAACAAGTAATCAGGTTCATTCATAAAATATTTTCTCATGTGTTTTCTCTATTTACCCAATGCATTGGAGGAGGATATTGGTCCAACCCATCACACAATGAAAATCATTTTACATTGTTCCAATAGGTTATAAAACATTTATCATATAATTACATATAAAATAAAATTGTTTTCATAAATATTTCATCGTATCATAACATGTAAAAATATAATGGATTTATAATAATTTTATTACATAATAATACATTGAAAAAGAAACGATTATCACGATAATTTTGTCATATTATAACCCCTTGAAGATACATTGGTTTCATAATTATTTCTTCATGGTAAACCGTAGAGATAAAAAGTAATATTGGTATCCATGGTTCATATCACAATAAAGTCACTACATACATAGAATGACATAATCTATGATGGATAATGATTTTTAAATATCAAATGAAATATATACAGATTAAAATAAAATTCATTTGAAAATAACATTCTTAAACTGAATTCTTAACGAAAATATTAATATTCATTTAGTCAAAAAATCCCCTGAAATATTATAATTCAATATTCGATTGAAATAATTGTTACGAGGGAAGGAAAAACAATTCATGAGAAACATTTTAAAATAATTATTGCTTTTACATTTTATATAAAATCCGTGAATGATTTTTTTTAGAATGAAAAGAAGATTGCCTAAATTTTTTGTGTGGAAAAAATGAAAAAGTTGGAAATAATTTCACAAATAAATATTTTAGACAATGTAAAAAATAGTTCTGAGAAAATTATAAAAAAATTGTTTTGGAAGAAAAATATTTTTTGATCAATGAATGAAATAAAGAAGTTATTTTTAAAAAATTATTTTAATGTAATGAGTACATAAGGAGAGAGAAATGAACTTACAATATGTATTCTCAAAAAACAACTATATGAGAAAAAAATTCATCACTTCATTGGAAACATAATCATAAAAAATCTCAATAAGAGATGAGGTAGTTCCAAAAAACCATACCACTTTGGTAGCATTGAATTATAATACCAATGAAGAAATAACAATAAATGAATCCAATAATATCATGAGAATAATAAAATTAATGATATTAAAATTTATATGGTTCTTACCCGTGCCTCATAAACAATGATATGTTCATCATATCACATTTCTCATAAAGAAATAAAATTGAGACATAAATTTATTACAACTTAGGGAAATTTTGAACAATAAACCCCATGAATGTAAGATAACAAAATGGATATTTAAATATCCATAATTTTTAGGATATGAATAATAAAATACATTAATGTGAATTATACAAAACATATACAAAATATAGGGGGTGAATGTTGGATGAATAACACAACAGTAAAAAGTGAGATGATAATTCCTTACCACTTGAGTAATTTTTTTAATCGTAAGTGCTAATAAGGGATAAAATAAAATAAACAATAAATTTAATAAAAAAATCATATTAATGATAAAAATTATATATGTGAATGTATTTACCCCATAAAAAAAGAAATTATTGTAGGTTTTTTATATTTCTCCCCAAAATAAAATAAATAATATAAATATGTTTCCTTAAGCATTGATTTCCTTTAAAAATGATAAAACCACATTTATAATAAAAATAAAAATAAAAATATATTATAGATACATAAATAGATATATTATACCATATATTATTTACTTATTATCATTCATTACTAGTTTGATATTAATTCGTTATTGAAATCACACATTGGGTAATAAATATTTTGTTTTTTTTATTTTTTTATTTTTTATTTTCAATCATATTTCATTTATCACGGTCAGATAATATAAATAATAATAGTAATTATATTATTATCATATTTATACATGAATAATATTTTTTTTACAATTTATAAAATTGGTTTTTGAGAAATTAGTTATGTTACGATAATGCAAAGGACAAGTTGTATGTACACTTGAGTAAAATTTCTATTTTTCAATGATCATTATGGAAATTATTTATATAATAACATATAATTACTTAATTAAAATAATTTTATATTATTTCCCTAAATATATCTATACATACCAGATAAATGTTAATTCCATTAAAATAGAGTCACATCGTTACGTGATGGTGGTAGTCCACACACACATGAATGGATATATCATCATTTAGTGAGTAAGATAGTAATAGTGAAAATGATCTATTATGCGTTTAAAATGAAAAAAAATTCATTAATAAAATAATTATTTCATTTACATCACATATATTAATTAAATTTATCTTTATTAACTTCTATGTAAATCGTTGATGAAAATTTAATCACATCACTTCGTGTGGTTGTAGTCCCTTAAACACATGAAATACATTATAATATACCTTAATGAATGGAAATTAAAAAATTTATATATTATAAAATGATTACATAGGAATAATTATTATTTAAATATCATTTATATAATTTATATCCCTCATCATTCCCAACCATGAGAGGTGGTAATGGTAAAAAGAACTATATTAGTTCGTGTGGCGGTATTCTCCCGAGTGCAAGAGTGATAATTTCATAAAAATTATGATAAAAGTTATTATGTTAATAGGTAATGATATTAAATTAAAAACTAATAATTATATTTAAAATATTGAGTTTATTTTATCATAATTTTTAGCCATTTAATATGGTATAGGAAAAAAAGAAAATAAAATTATTTTTTGGGTATTGTCCATAGGTTTGAAAAAAGTCTATTCTTACGTTGTCTTCCTACACAAGAAAAATATTCTAGTATGATATAATAGAATATGGATATTTATTTAATAAAAAAGGGTTTTAATATGTGACTAATATAGGATAGGGTAGACTTATATAACTGAGGTGACTGGCACACATGGAATTGCATGAAAATAAATAGGTGTACTCCTATTTTTCACATGACACATGGATCAAATATTTAGTATAATAGACAAATATACTTGATAGGATAATACGTTCCTTAAAAATTCTATTCTATATACATATTTAGATCATTTTTACTCTCATTATTTTTTTAATTTAACCCCCAAAACCACTTTTGACACTAACTACGGTAAATATTTTTAATATTTCACTACTCATTTTAAAAAAAATTGATTCAAAATTATTAGTTAACATAAACATTCCGATTCAATGTTTTATATCATTTTTTCCAAATTCCATTAACAAGAGTTGAAAAATTAAATTTATAATTATGGCTGAAGTCGTGGCTAGAAATGAGGATATTCAAAGTAAAAAATTATTTAAAAATTCAATGTTTTTATAACAAAATTCAATATAAAAATAATTAAATTAATATAAATTATATTTAGAAATATATTATTAACCTAATTTGCATTATTAATCAATTTAATATATATTTAACTTTATAAATTTGATAAATAAATAAATAGTTATCTAATAATATTTAGTATTTTCTACAACTCGTCAGAAAAAGTTATCATTTCATAAAATTATCAAAAATTCACACAAAGATAATTATGACATGGTGATTTAAAAATTTTGTTTCTTAAAAAATTAAAATTTTCAATATTTCAAAATCAATTTTAAAAAATAATTTTACCAAATGACATAAATGTTTTTTAATGAAAAATATTGTTTTTAAAAATAACCTAGGATTTACTCTTATCTCTTGTATATAAGACACCTAAGATAATCGTTAATTTTTTTTGAATAAATACAATATAAATTTGATTAAATAAATATCCAAAATTCACTTTTCTAATTTATTGAGATGAATCCCATTTGAGGAATAAAGTTTTTTTTATTAAAAATAGTTATTTGATTTTAAAATAGTTTTTTCATTAATTTCTAATTACTAAGTCAAAAAAAGAAATAATTTTACAAAATTGTGTAAATTATATATTTTAATAATATATATAATCCAACTCATACCCTCTATTCCTATATATAGTTGGTGCATATCATAATAATATTTAAATTGTTTGTTTTGTTTTTATTAAACTCAATGTTTTGTTTAACAAAAGATAAAAATTGTATTGTCTTAATAAAAGGTAAATATGATGTTTCAGCTAAAAAAACTCTAAATTATTAAATTTATATGAAAAAATATATTTCTAAAAATTTCAAAGTGCTACAAAATAAAACTCATAACAGATGGTCAATTTTATCTCTTCTATCGTTCTGTTCTATGGAGAATGAGACCTTATCGCACACATGGATTCAAAATCATGTGGGGTATATTTTTATTAATCATATTCTCTTAAAAACCCTCTTCTAAGGAGTGTTTTTCTAGTTAAATTTAATGAATATTTTTAGTTTTCTATAGTCAATTAATACACTCAATCTATTTTGGAATCTCATTATAATTAATTCATTTTTATAGTTTTTCAGTATTTAATTACTTGTTTTCTAGAGAACCACATGAATGTGGATGACCAATTGTGAGTCATAAATTGGGTATATTTTATGATTAAAAATAATTTTTCAATATATTATTGGACAAGATCCATAATGGTGGGGCTAATTCTCTTATGGTTTTTCCTTAATATCCTAGATTGTTTATATAGAAAATTTGGTAGGAATATACATTGTGGTTTATTTTAGTGATCTATTCAAGGAATCACCCTATGGATGGAATGTTTCATTTTGAGAGTCCAATCGTAATGTTCTCTTGGTCAAGAGAGATATTTTAAGAATTCAATAATATAAATTTTTCATCTTCTATAATATAATCATATTTTTTTTCGAAAGGGGGTCTTTTTTGAACTATAATTGGGGGTTATTCCAGGAGATGGTAATGATTTGAAATATCATAAGTCAAAATTTTTAATTTTCAGAAGAAATGGTATCATATCATGTTCTTCTAAAAAATGTCAACTATTTTAAATGTAATTTCATCTAGATCCAAACATACAGTGTTTGGATTATTCACCTATTCCATGTTATTTTTAGTAGGAAGTTTGTCCCACCTAGATAAAAATATCTAATCATGCCTGATTTTTTCTTTAGGATCAATACATTCTCCAAGGATGATTGGAAAGAGTGGATGATTATTAGGGTTTCCCCTTATATTCATGAACACTACTTTGAATATCGCTATTATAACACCCCAAGATTCCACAGTACGCTTCCCTTTAAAAAATATAGTAGCGTGTGTTATACGCAACTTCGAGTTCTAATGTAACGCCCCGACCCCAGTTACCCATGGTCGGTGCATTATTACATAACATTGGCATGATCACAAGAAAGATCAAGTCTCGAAAGACCGAATAGTTTAGTAGTCTTGGAGACACTAGATATATTAATAAAGTTTACATTACATCATAAATTGAAAACTACAACAACATCTTGACTCCACACTCATATTCCCTTATACTCTCCCTACCAATCATTCATAAAATACTTCTTTACATCCTGGGAAAAATAAAACATAGAAAGGGGTGATCTCAAATGCCCAATAATGATAACAATATAGCGAAAACTTTTATAAAAAAGCATAAACATTAAAGGCAATGTATAATTAAAACAAAAGAACTTTAAACATGAACTTCAACATAACATGGAAAAGATCAAATTAAATAATGACATTTACTTATTCACAAGGATATTCTACTAGTCGAATAATCACATTCAAAATAAATAACCACTTTCATAATGATGGAATGCTTAATGCCAGACTATCATAACCACATAACCAAGGCCTCGTTCCAAGACTACAAATAAGATTTTGTCAAGGCTTTCTGCCAAGACATTATTTTGTCTCTTGAGACCTACTGATGCATCGAGGAGATATAGCGGGCTCCACCAGTCACTTATTAAGTCCAATGCATTCCTCATATGAACAGGTTTAAACATAACATAAACATTCGTATTAAAACTAGCATATGAAATGTTAATACATTCTTCATAAGCCATGAATGGTATAAAAAAACACATCCATAGTCAAACATATCCCAAAACCATCAATACAATATGGAAGTTTTGTATCATAATAAATCAACTCCAAATAAACTTAAAATCCATCAAAGGATGTTGACATAGATGAAATCAAAATCATTTTAGAGAAATATATCTTTCTATTTTGAAATAATTTAAGATTCATATATTTAAAAAATAAAACATTTTATTATAAAAAATTCTTATAATCTTTTAAGGGAAGCTTTGACGATTTTATAACGGTGAAAAATAGCCACACCTGCCGTATAAGTTAAGAAAACACATTCTTACGTTAATTCTGTCGAAAAAGTTAAAAAGGTTCTTGTTTGGAAAATTATAGAAAGATTCCTTTATAAACTTCTTATAAAATGTCAACAAGTGTATAAATGAATTTAAACCATAGTATATAAAATAGTAAGAATTATTTGAAATGCAGTTTTAAGAAACTTGGATGTGGATGATAAAGAGGTCCCAGTAGATAATTACGTATAAACAACCTCGGATAATGAAGAGATTGTGAAATAACCCATACCTTGTACTTTTCCTTGGTTGGGGGTAGGTTAAACTCATCTATAATGGTGAAATAATTGTTATTAAATTATACAAGAATCATATACATTAATATGATATCATATATGATCATTTAACATTCTTTGTTAATAATATCTTTGTATTATCGTAGTTTCGGGTGTTAACTTACTCATTTTCATTTATATGTTTTGTTACATAAGCCATGTTTGTTATGGATAGGTTGTATCCTATTCATATACAGAATATATCAAGTCCTTAAACATTATTTTTAAATCATCAAATGATAATTTTACTTGAGTGGATACGATGGAGAATGAATCTCATCGCGTTCGTAGAGACGGTAGTTCGTACGTACGCACGGGTGAAAATATCATTATTTTGTTATTAAAATAATATATAATTGTATTTTATATAATATATACATAATCATTATAATGTTATAATTATTATTTACATGAATTACACTTCATTATTATACACATCCATATAATAATTTACTGAATAACAATTACACCACGACGTGGAGACGGTAAGCCGTACGTACGCACGTATTGGGACATGTCATTCTAAGGATTGATGGAATACTGAATATGGTTTTACCATATTTATAATAACATCACAGTATATATAAGATAATAGAGTTATTATTTTAGAATTGGAATTACAAAAAAAAGAAGAATTTGAAGAAGAAACGAACTTGAAAGAGGGTGGTGAAAACATTACCTCATCTTCGGGTTCTTCCTTTTGATTTGACCAAAAGGGCTCCTTAGGATTGTTTTTTGATCAAAATAAGGACTCCAGGTTGAATTGAGGGAAGTTTAGAGAGTAATTGGGAAGGGGTTTTCCCATCCAAAAGGCTTTTAATGTGTGAATTAGTGAGAAGGGGGAGTGCCCTTTTATAAGAGGGGTGAGGGGGACCTTTAAAAAACCTAGAAATATTATTTTACAATAAATTCATATTCGGTTTCCAATGGCTCCAAAGTGGATTATGTAAAGGTTAAGGAGTTTATGGGTCTAAAGAAACTCAACCAATAGGATTTATACAGGTTTGGGTCACTATATTAACCTTATCTTTATGTATTGACTCTTAGTTAATTAGTTTCACATTTACAATGTCTCTTTGTATTTTTATATTATATAGTTAATAAACATACTATATACATCCAAGATAACCCCAAGTGGTCCATTAATGATACACATATCATGATATATGTCTCTTGGCCGAACCTTAGATTCTTAGGAATTGAATATCAATTAGTAATATAATATTTGTTTTAAAAACACTTTTATGTCAATTTTGACACTATTTGGAAAATTGATTTTTTTGTGAAAATCATAACAGAATGATTACTTCTAAAAAAGTTAATTAAATAATTAATAACATGTAATATTTACCTAAAAAATTTGTGTAATTCATTAAAAGTCTCAAATTATATTTATATGGGAATTTATAATATCAATTATTTTAATTTTTCACTATTATGGTAATTACTGCATCATCATTGTATCATAAATAAATTAAATTATATAATGTTTAAAAATTATAAATAAAATATAATTATGTATGAAATATTTTTATCTTTCTAATGAATATTTATAATAAAATTTATCTTATCTATAACCATATATTAAAAAAATTATTAAATAAACTTTGATTATAACTCTTTTAACTCTTCTTTGAATTAAATAATAAAAAATGTCCTAATCTAATAAATATGGACCTAAATGATAATATATTATTCCTAAGGTTGTTTTTTGGTTGAGATACACTTGTCCAATAGAATTATGATATGTTCTTGGGTAATATTAATATCATTTTTACCCTTAATTATCCTATTTAATTTTTAACTGTGGTAACTAAAAGAAAAAAGTTATTATTTACCCAAAATTATTTTCATCTCATTGAACACAGTTTTACTCCTTGATATTAACCATGTCTCTTGGATTTGTGAAATTCCAGTCACAGAAGTGGTAAAATAAAGTTTTATGAAAAATTCAGTTTTTTAACTACCACTTAGTGGTTTCACTATTCATCAAAAAATGCAGTTTTTTTGAAAAATACCAAAACATCACCCTAGGCTAATTTTGATATTCCAAATCCAAAAATGAAGTCCATTTTGAAAAATAAAATTTCAAAATTTCAAAAAGTGGGTATTACTATTCATAACAGTTTGTTTGATTGGTTGTGGTTTTTTAGAACTCGATGTTGCGTACAACACACGCTATTGAATTATTCAAAGAGAAACATATCGAAGAAGTTTGGGGTGTTACATTCTCCCCTCCTTCAAATAATTTCGTCCTCAAAATTTCTAGAATACAACCGCATGAAAAGACTCGGGTGGTTCTTCATCATAAGTTCATAGGGTTCCCACATTGCCTCTTCCATCTTATGGTTTCTCCACAAATCATTTACCAGACGCGTCATTCAGTTTCTCAGTACTTGTTCTCTCATATCAAGAATCCTGACAGGATCTTCGCAATAAGATAGATTAGGTTCTAGTTCTAATTTCTCATAGGTGAGTACATGCGTTGGGTTAGGCATGTATGTATTCAACAGTGATATGTGGAACACATCGTGAACTTTGGAGAGACTTGGCGGCATTTCAAAATGGTAAGCTACAGCTCCAATTCGTTCTAGAATTTTGAAAGGTATGATGTAGCTAGGACTCAATTTACCTTTTTACTGAAACGTATAACTCCCTTCCATGGAGATACATTTAAGAAAACATGATCTCCAACCTGAAATTTCAAATCCTTCCTTCGGTTATCAGCATAGCTCTTCTTCCTACTTTGTGCTACTTTGATGTGGTTTTGGATTACCTTTAACTTTTCGAATGTTTCCTCCACTAATTCAGGGCCTACAAGTTTTCTTTCAACAATGTCATCCCAACAGGTTGGTGTGTGACATCTCTTTCTGTATAACGCTTCATATGGTGCCATATGAATACTCGAATGGAAGAAATTGTTATAGGAAAATTATACCAGAGGTAAATATTGATCCCACATACTCTGAAAGTCAAGTGAGCAGGATCTCAACATTATTTCTAAGGTTTGAATAGTCCGTTCTAATTTTCTGTCTATTTGAGGGTGGAAGGCAGTGCTCAATTAAGGTTTAGTTTCTAGGGATTTTTGAAGACCCTTCCAGAATCATGAAGTAAAATGAGGATCACGATTAGAAACAATCGATATGGGTACTCCATGAAGTCTCACCACTTCATTAATATATAGTCTTTCTAGACGTTCTAGTGGTAGATATTTTATTATAGCAAGAAAATTTGCTGACTTGGTAAGACGATCAACAATAACCCATATTGCATCATTCCTTCTTGGCATCTTTGGTAGCCCCATGACAAAGTCCATCGTAATATTGTCCCATTTCCACTCCGGTACGGGTAGAGGATCCATGACTCCTCCAGGCTGTTACCTTCCAGCTTTCACTTATTGACAAACCATATATCTTGACACAAAATCAGCAATCTCCCTCTTCATGTTGTCTGACCAAAAATGTTCCTTCAAGTCTCTATACATTTTGGTGCTCCCAGGGTGTATAGAGAAATTGGAACTATGAGCATCTTCCACCACTTCCCTTTTTAGATCAGGTATATTGGGAACACAAAGTCTCTTCCCAAATTTCAAAATTCCATATTCATACCCAAATTCATTCAATATCCCATCATTTACAGTTTTAATCTTCTTTTGAAATTCTTCATCATCGGTTTGATAACTCTGAATACTTTCTAGTAAAGATGGTTTTGAAACCATTTGAAAAAGCACTGATGTTTCACCTTCCATGGTTATTCCAATGTCCATCTTCACTAGATCTGTGAAAATGGGATCCCTTTCAATTCTCATATTGTTCAAAACTCCATGATCTTTTCTGCTCAAAGCATCTTCCACCTTATTTGCATTCCCCAGGTGGTAGTGTATCGTATAATCATAATCCTTGAGTAATTCAAGCCATCTCCTTTTCCTCATGTTGAGTTATTTTTGTGAGAAAATATACTTCAAACTCTTGTGATCAGTATAAATCTCACATTTTTCACCATAGAGGTAGTGCCTCCATATCTTCATAGCAATGATCACAGCTGCTGACTCGAGATCATGAGTAGGATAGTTTTTCTCATTAATTTTCAACTGTCGTGATGCATAGTAAATAACCACATCATTCTGCATAAGGAAAAACCCATGTCCTTTCATTGATGAATCACTATAAATAACGAACCCATCATTCCCCGATGGTAGAGTCAATATAGGAGAATTGACTAATATTTTCTTAGTTCTTTGAAAGATTATTCACACTCTTTTTTCCAAACAAATTTAACCCATTTACGCCTGATCTTTGTTAATGGGTTAGCCAACCGGGCAAAATTCTGGACGAAACGTCGATAATGACCTGCTAAACCAATAACACTATGTACCTACGTTATACTTGTTGGGTCTGGCCATTCATGGATTGCCTTGGTCTTAGAAGGATCAATAGAGATTCCATCTTTTGAGAAAATATGGCCAATAAAAGAAATCTCCTGAAGCCAGAATTCACACATTCTAAACTTCCCATATAATTCATGTCTTCTCAGAGTCTTCAGGATAATGCGCAAGTGATTTTCCTGATCTTCATAGAATTTGGAGTATACCAAGATATCTTCAATAAATACCACCACAAAATCATCGAGATATTCCTTGAAAATTCTATTCATTAGATCCATGAATACAGAGGGTTCATTAGTCAGCCCAAAAGGCATTACCGTAAACTCATAATGCTCGTACCTTGTTCGAAATGATGTCTTCGGAATGTATTCCTTCTTCACACACAACTGATGGTATTCAGATCGAAGTTAAATCATTGAAAAGTATTGAGCTCCATGCAATTGGTCAAATAAATCATCAATGCGAGGTAGGGGATACATGTTCTTTATTGTTATAGCATTTATCTCCCTGTAGTCGATACATAACCTCATAGATCCATCTTTCTTTTTAACAAAAATAATAGGGGCTCCCCATGGAGAAACACTAGGGATAATAAATCCCTTATTTCTCAATTCCTCTAGTTTTTTCATTAGTTCCACTAATTCTACAGTGACAATTTTATAAGGGGTCTTCGATATAGGCCGTGATCCAGGAATTAAATCAATGGAAAACTGAACTTCTCGTTCTGGAGGATGTCTAGGTAAATCTTCCAGAAACACATCTACATATTCTTTCACAATAGGTGCATCCTCTATTTGAAAATTCCCTTCCTTACCCATAGTCATTTCATTATCTTCCTCCCCAATAATTTAATTTAGTTAAGCTACTGGTGGTGGATCTAGATAAGAATTAGGTGGTGACAATTCTTCTTTAAAGATAAGGTGTTCTCATCATCAGCATCAAAAATCGTAACCTCCTTCTTCTTACAATAAATCTTCACATCATGGTCCAAAATCCAATCCATACCGAGGATTATATCAAACTCAATCATAGGAATGAAGATGAGATCAGCGGATAAAGAACATTTATGTGCTCTAATGGGGACTGATTCACAATACATTGTTGCAATGAAACTTCCCTTAGGAGTTTTAACGGACAACTCCCTTGTTAAATCAAATTGGAAATATCTAATTAACGTAGCAAACTGGGAAGATATGAAACAATGTGATGATCCAGAATAAAATAATTCATTTCCTAAACTTGAGGAAACCATTAAATTACCTACCACCATGTCAATCGGAGCTTCTACATCAGCAGTAGTGATAACATAAGCTTGGCCTTGATCTGTTGGCCTTTCTTATGTAAGTTCCCCTGATTCTTAGGACATTCATTTTCATAATGTCCCATATCCCTACAATTATAGCATTGGACATTGGTAGCTTCCTTCTCCCCCTTGCAATCACGATCTTGGTTGCCTTTTTCACCACACATGTAACAAACTCCCATTTCTTTTAACCATGTACCGAGGTGTTTCATCCCACATTTACCACTGGATGGATATTCAACCATTCCCTTCTTCCCCTTATTACCTTTCCCGGATTGATCAGCAGATCTCTTCTTCTCTTGCTTTGCATTAAAGTCATAAGACTTAGAGAATTCCTTTTCAATCTTTATAGCACATGAGACAATGTCTTCGTACAACGAGAAGGACTGTGAGACTAATTATTGACGGAGGAATGGTTTAAACCAATCAATGAAACGATCAATCATACTTCTTAGGTTACGTATATAATCTCCAACATACCTAGTTAACCTCGTAATTTTAGCCTCATACTTTGCATCATTCTCATCCTTCTTTTGTCTCAGACTTAGAAATTGCCTTTCCATATCTTCTCGATGGTCACGAGGAAAGTATTTTTCTAAAAACAGATCTTTGAACTCCTTTCATTCCATATTTGATACTTCATCATCTTCCTTCGTGTTTTGAATCAATGAACACCATTTATCAGCATCTCCAGTGAGGCGATAAACTGCCATGACAACGTTTTCCCTTTCACTACTCCCCAATGCCTAAAATATTTTCTCTTGGGAACTTATCCATTGCTCAGATACTAATTGATTTGTACTCCCATTGAATTTTGGTGGATACTACCTCATGAATCGATCTAATATTGATCCTCCACATTGTGGATCAGGGTGCTCCGTAGGGGTAAGGATATTATTCATAACCTGAGTGAGTTTTCCTAGTATGGTGATTAGTTGATCAACACCAGTTGCGTTACCGGAACCAATATAATTATCTTGAGCAGGAGGGAAATCCCTATATGGTGTGCCTGAATTGATACGGTTTCCATTTCTTCCACTAGGATCCATTTCTAAAAAATGGCATAAACAAGATCAGTTTATGAATCAAAATACAAAATTCCATACCTGTAAAACACTTATCATAAATTGAATTATTTATGGATATAATCTATAATAATAATAAAAATTTCCTCGAGGAAGTATATACTCATAAACCCTTCATAATGATTTGTAAAGAAAATGAGAATTATCCTAAGCATATCCCCCAGGAGTGACATAACCAATAGTGCAGCAAGTCCCGTTGTCGTGCACCAGTTCCCGATCGAGTCGAGCTCAAAGCGGTGTTTTCATGTTTTACCCCTAGGTACATCTATTCCAAAGCCGCCTCTACCACCTCATATCCAGACAGGGATGTATTTCTCGGAAAACTCACAAAATTTCTACAATACCAAAATTCTAGGAAGTTCTTCTATAATAATCCTCAATGTCCATCTTAAATCTATGTTCTCGAATGACCGATTAGTATTGTAGTCTTGGAAACACTAGATACATTCATAAAGTTTACATTACATCATAAATTGAAAACTACAAAAACATCTTGACTCCACACTCATAACCCCTTATACTATCCCTACAACTCATTCATAAAATACTTCTTCACATCTTAGGAAAAATAAAATATAGAAAGGGGTGAGCTCAAATGCCCAGTAAGGATAACAATATAGAGGAAACTTTTATAAATAAGCATAAACATTTAAGGCAATGTATAACTAAAACAAAATCCATTTAAACATGAACTTCAGTATAATATGGCAAAGATAAAATGAAAAAAATCCATCTACTTATTTACATGGATATTATACTAGTCGAATAATCACATGCAATATCAGTAACCACTTTCATAATGATGGAATGCATAATTCTAGACTATCATAACCACAGAGCCAAGACCTCGTGTCAAGACTACAAATAATATTTTTTCAAGGCCTTATGCCAAGACACTAGTTTGTCTTATGAGACCTACAGATGCATCGAGGAGCTATAGCGGGCTCCACCCGTCACTTATTAAGTCCAATGCATTCTTCATATGAACAGGGCTAAACATAACATAAACATTCTTATTAAAACTAGCATATGAAATGCTAATACTTTCTTCATAAACCATGAATGGTATAAAAATAACACACCCACAATCAAACATATCAGAATACCATAAATACAAAATGGAAGTTTTGTATCATAATAAATCAACTCCAAATAAACTTAAAATCCATCAAATAATGTTGATATAGATGAAATCAAAACTCATTTTAGAGAAATATCTATTTTTATTTTGAAATCATTTAAGAGTCATATGTTTATAAAATAAAACATTTTCATGGAAAATATTCTTAAAATCTTGTAAGGGAAGCTTTGACGATTTTATAACGGCAAAAAATTGCCGCACCCGCCGTATTAGTTAATAAAAGACATTCTTACCTTAATTCTGTCGAAAAGGTTATAAAGGACCTTGTTTAGAAAACCACAGAATGATTCCTTTATAAAATTCTTATAAAAAGTCAAAAAGGGTATAAATGACTTTAACCCATAGTCTATAACATATTATGAATTATTTGAAATGCATTTTTAAGAAACATGGATGTGGATGATTAAGAGGTCCCAGTAGATAATTACATATAAACAACCTCGGATAATGAAGAGATTGTGAAATAACCCTTACCTTGTACTATTCCTTGGTTAGGGGTAGGTTAACCTACTTTATAATGCTGAAATAATTTTTCTTAAATTTTACAAAAATCATATACATTAATATGATATCATATATGATCTTTCAACATTGCTTTGTTAATAATATCTTAGTATTATCGTCATTTCGACTGTTAACTTACTCATTTTCTTTTATATGATTTGTTACGTAAGCCTTGTTTGTTATGGATAGGTTGTATCTTATTCATATCTAGAATATATCTAGTCCTTAAAAATTATTTTTAAATCATCCAATGATAATTATACTCGAATGGATACGATGGAGAATGAATGTCATCGCATTCGTGGAGACGGTAGCCCGTACGTACGCACGAGCGACAATATCATTCTTTCGATATTAAAATAATATATAAATGGATGGTATATCATATATAAATAATAATTATCATGTTATATATATTATTTACATTAATTAAACTTCATTATTATACCCATTAAAATAATAATGTTTTGAATAACAATTACACCACGACGTGAAGATGGTAAGTCGTATGTACGCACGTATGGTGACATGTCATTCAATGGATGGATAGAATACTGAATCTAGTTGTACCATATTTATAATAACATCACAGTATATATAAGATAATATAGTTATTGTTTTATAATGGGAATAATAATGAAATAAGAAGTTGAAGAAGAAAAGAACATGAAAGAGGGCGGTGAAAACATTAACTCTTCTTCGGGTTCTTCCTTTTGATTTGATCAAAAGGGATCCTTAGGATGGCTTTCTGATCAAACTAAGGACACTAGGATGAATATAGGGAAATTTAGGGAGTAATTGGGAAGGGTTTGGCCGAGTCAAAAGGCTTTGAATGTGTGAATTAATGAGAAGGGGGAGTGCCCTTTTATAAGAGGGGTGAGGGGAACCTTTGGAAAATCTAGAAATATTATTTTATAATAAATTCATATTCGGTTTCTATTGGCTCAAAAATGGATTATTTAAAGGTTAAGGTGGGTATGGGTCGAAAAATACTCAACAAATAGGATTTAGTCAGGTTTGGGGTACTATATTAACCTTATCTTTAAGTATTGACTCTTAGTTAATTAGTTTCACTTTTACAATGTCTCTTTGTATTTTTATATTATATGGTTAATAAACATACTATATACATCCAAGCGAACCCCAAGTGGTCCATTAATGATACAACTATCATGATATAAGTCTCTTGGCCGAACCATATATTTTTATGAATTGAATATTTGTTTTAAAAATATTTTATGTCAATTTTGACACTATTTGGAAAATTGATTTTTTTTGAAATTCATAAAAGAATGATTACTTCGAAAAAAGTTAATTAAATAAATAATAATATGTCATATTAACCTAGAAATGTTTTTTAATTCATAAAAAGTCTCAAATTATATTTATATGGGAATTTATATTATCAATTATTTTAATTTTTCACTATTATGGCAATTACTGCATCATCATTGTATCATAAATAAATTAAATTATTTAATGTCTAAAAATTATAAATAAAATATAATTATTTAGGAAATAATTTTATATTTCTAATGAATTTTTAAAATCGAATTTATCTTATATATAGCCCTATATTAAAAATGATTTAATAAATAAACATAGATTTTAACTCTTTTAACTCTTCTTTGAATTAAATAATAATAAATGTCCTAATCTAATCCAAGTGGACCTAAATGATAATATTTTATTCCTAGGGCTATTTTTGGACGAGATAAACTTTTATAATAAAATTATGACGTGTGTCAGGGTAATATTAATATCATTTTTACCCTTAATTATCCTATTTACTTTTAACCATGGTAAATAAATGTAAAAAGATAATATTTACCAAAAATTATTTTCATCTCATTGAACCAAATTTTACTTGTTGGTATTAACCGTCTCTCTAAGATTTTCTAAATTTCACTCAAATAAGTGGTAAAATTATGTTTTATGAAAAATTAAGTTTTTTAACTACCACTTAGTGGTTTCACTATTCATCAAAAAATGAAGTTTTTCAGAAAAATACCAAAAATTCACCCTATGCTAATTTCGATATTCTGAATCCAAAAATGAAGTCCATTTTAAAAAATAAAAACTTTAAATTTTAAAAAATGGGTATTACTATTCATAACGGCTAGTTTGATTGGTTGTTCTTTTTTAGAACTCGATGTTGCGTACAACACACACTATCGAATTATTCAAAGAGGAGCGTACCTTTGATGCTTCGGCTGTTACATCTAATACACACCACAACCAATCAAACTAGCTGTTATGAATAGTAATACCCACTTTTTGAAATTTTATAAATTTTATCTTTTAAAATGGACTTCATTTTGGATTCTGAATATCAAAATTAGCATAGGGTAAAATTTTGTAATTTTTTTGAAAACTTTCAATTTTTGATGAATAGTGAAAAAACACTGAGTTATAGTTTAACACCGAATTTTTATTTAAATACTTATTTATTTTATTTAAATTTAATTAATGTAAAAATAGATACATTATACCTATATAACTTCAACGTTATTCATTAGAGTTAGTTCAGAATAATTTTAGATATATAAAAATTTAATTGAACTTTTCATCGTCTTTTACCCACCTCCTAGGAGAATTTGGAAATTAACATAAAACATAATTTTACCAAATCTGTGAGGGGAATTTAGAAAATCCGAGAGATACAGTTAATATCAAAGAGTAAAATGTGGTTCAATGATATAAAAATAATTTTTGGTGAATAGTAACTTTTTTCTTTTACTTACCATGATTAAAAGTAAATAGGGTAATTTAGGGTAAAAATGATATTAATATTACCCTAAAACCTGTACTAATTCTATTGTACAAATGTATCATGACAGAAAACAACCTTAGAAAAAAAATATTATCATTTAGGTCCACTTGGATTAGATTAGTACATTAATTATTATTTAATTCAAAGAATAGTTAAAAGAGTTAAAATCAATGTTTAATTACTAAAACATTTTTAAAGTAGGGAAATACATAAGATAAACTCTATTGTAAATATTAGTTAGAAAGATAACAATATTTACTACATAATGGTATTTTATTTATAATTTTTATAAATTGTATAATTTAATTTATTTATGACACAATGGTGATGTAGTAATTACCAAATTAATGAAATATTAAAATAATTGATATAATAAATATAAAAAAACTGTAATTTGAGACTTTTTAGGAATTCCAATAATTTTATAGGTTAATATAACATATTATTATTGGTTATATAAATTTTTTTCGTGGTAATAATTCTATTATGAAATTATCAAATACAAAATACTCAATAGTGTCATAATTGACATAAAATAGATTTTAAAACAAATATTATATTACTAACTGATATTCTATTCCTAAAAATCTAAGGTTCGGCCAAAGGACTTATATCATGATAGGTGTATCATTAATGTACCACATGGGGGTATCTTATATGTATATAGTAAGATTATTAAATATATAATATAAAAATAAAAAGTGACATGGTAAATGTCAAACTATTTAACTAAGAGTTAAATCTAAATGATAAGGTTAATATAGTGACCCAAAAGGGAACTCCACCTTCTCACTAATTCACACATTCAAAGCCTTTTGGATTTTCCAACCCCTACCCAAATACTCTTTTAACATCACTCACATCATCTTAGAGGCCTTAGTTTGATCAGAAAGCCAACTTAAGGATCCCTTTTGATCAAGTCAAAAGGAAGAAACTGAAGAAGAGTTAATGTTTTCACCACCGTCATTCAAGTTCCTTTCTTCTTCAACTTTTTCTTTCATTGTTATTCCGATTATAAAATAATAAATCTAGTATCTTATATATACTGTAATGTTATTATAAATATGGTACAACCATATTCAGTATTCTATCCATCCTTTGAATGAGATGTCACCATACGTGCGTACGTACGGCTTACCGTCTCCATGTCGTGGTGTAATTGTTATTCAAAACAATATTATTTTAATGGTTATAATAATTATGTGTAATTAATTTAAATAATATATATAACATGATAATGATTATGTATATATGATATACCATCCAATTATATATTATTTTAATATCGAATGAATGATATTGTCGCTCGTGCCTACGTACGGACTACCGTCTCCACAAATGCGATGAGATTCATTCCTCATCTTATCCATTCGAGAATAATTTTCATTTGATGATTAAAAGTAATGTTTAAGAACTTTATATCATTCTAGATATGAATAATATACAACCTATCCATAACAAACAAGGATTATGTAACAAAACATATAAAAGATAACGAGTAAGTTAACACCTGAAATGATGATAATACTAAGATATTATTAATACATCAATGTTAAAAGATAAGATATGATATCATATTAATGTATATGATTCTTATATAATTTAATAACAATAATTTCACCATAATACAGGAGGTTAACCTACCCTCAACCAGTCACAAGTACAAGGTAAGTGTTTATTCCACAATCTCTTTATTATCCAATGTTGTTTATATGTATTTTTCTACTGGGACCTCTTTATCATCCACATCTATGTTTCTTAAAAATGTATTTCAAAACATCGTTAATATTTTACATAATATGGGTTAATTTCATTTATACCCTTGTTTTACTTTTTATAAGATGTTTATAAAGGAATCTTTCCGTCATTTTCCAAACAAGGTCCTTTTTAACCTTTTCGACAGAATTAAGGTAATAATGTCTTTTTTAACTTATACCGCAGGTGCGGCTATTTTCCACCATTATAAAATCTTCAAATATTCCCTTACAAGATTATAAAAATCTTTTCAAAGTAAAAGTTTTATTTTATAATTATGTGACATTTAAATGATTTCAAAAAAAGAGATATTTCTCTCAAATAGTTTTGATCTCATCTAGGTCAACATACTTTGATGGATTTTAAGATTATTTGAAGTTTATTTATTATTACATAAAACTCCCATATTGTATTGAAGGTTTTGTGAGATTTTTGACTGTGGATGTGTTATTTTTATACCATTCATGGTTTATGGAGAAATTATTGACATTTTATATGCTAGTTTTAATACGAATGATTATGTTATGTTTAAACCTATTCACATGTAGAATGCATTGGACTTTATATGAGATGGGTGGAGCCCGATATAGCTCCTGGATGCATTGGTAGGTCTCACGAGACAAACTAGTGTCTTGGCACGAGGCATTGACAAAATATTATTTGTAGTCTTGGCACGAGGCCTTGGCTATGTGGTTCTGATAGTCTGGTATTATGCATTCCATCATTATGAATGTTGTTATTGATATTTCATGTGGTTATTCTACTAGTAGAATATCCATGTGAATAAGTAAATGAAATTATTTCATTTTATCTTTTCTATATTATGTTGATGTTCAAGTTTAAAAGTCTTTTGTTTTAGATTTACATTTCCTTAAATGTTTATGCTTATTTATGAATAATTTCGCTATATTGTTATCCATACTGAGCATCTGAGCTCACCCCTTTCAATGTTTTATTTTTCCTCGAATGTGAAGAAGTATTTTATGAATGACCTGTATGGATAGTATAAGGGTTTATTAAGAAAAGATTTTGTTGTAGTAGTTTTCACATTATGATGTAATGTAAACTTTATGAATGTATCTAGTTATTCCAAGGCTACTAAACTAATCAGCCCTTCAAGACTTGATCTTTTGTGATCATGCCAATATTATTTAATATTGCACTAACTCCGGGTATCTAGGTTCGGGGTGTTACAGTTGGTATTAGAGGAAGTTTAGTACAAACCTTTGGTTGTATATTTTGGTAAACTCTGATTAGAGCACATATACCTAAGATAGACATTGAGGATTTGTATAGAAGAACATCCTGGAATTTTGGTATTGAAGATATTTTGTGAGTTTTCCAAGCAATACATCCCTGTTTGGATACGAGTAGGTATAGGCATCTCTAGCATATATGTACCTAGGTGTAAAACCCAAAGAAACTGCTTTGATCTATACTCGAACGAAAACTGGTGCATGACAATGGGCCTTGCTACACTCTTGGTTATGACACTCCCAAGGGATATGCTTAGGATAATTCTCAATGTCTTTACAAACCATTATGAAGGGACTATGAGTATATACTTCCTCAAATAAAACATTTTTATAATTATGGATTATATCCATAAATAGTTTAATTTATGATAAGTGTTTTACAAGTATGGAATTATGTATTTTGATTCATAAACCAATCTAGTTTATTCCATTGTTTAGAAATGGTGCCTAGTGGAAGAAATGGAAACCATATCAATGCACGCACTTCATCTAGGGATTTCCCTCCTAATCAAGATAATTATAGTGGAGATGGTGATGCAACTAGTGCTGATCAGCTAATCACCATACTGGGACAACTCACTCAGGATATGAATAATATCCTTAACCGTATGGAGCACCCTAATCCACAGGGTGGATGATCCATGTTATATCGCTTCATGAGGAAACAAACACCAGCATTCAATGGGAGTACAAATCCATTGGTAGCTGAGAAATTGATAAGTTCCCTAGAAAAAATATTTCAGGCTTTGGGGAGTAGTGAAAGGTAGAAAGTTATCATGGCAGTTTATCACCTCACTGGAGATGCTGATAAATGGTGGCCATTTATTCAAAACAAAAAGGAAGATGATGAAGTATAAAATATGAAATGGAGGGAGTTCAAGGATATTTTCTTTGAAAAATAATTTCCCCATGACCATCGATCAGATATGGAAAGGCATTTTCTGAGTCTGAGGAAAAAGGAGGATGAGCATGTCGTATAGTATGAGGCTAACATCACAAGGATTTTGAGGTATGATACAGATTATGTACATAACCCAAGAAGTAAGATTGATGTTTCTTTGATTTGTTAAAAAAATTTATCCGTCAAGAATTAGTCTCACAAACCTTCCTGTTGTACGAAGATATTTTCTCATGCACTATCAAGACAGAAAATGAATTATCTAAGTCCTATGACTTTAATGCAAATCAAGAGAAGAAGAGATCAATTGATAAAAATGGGAATGGAAATAAGGGGAATATGGGAAAAGTTGAATATCCATCCCATAGTAAATATGGGAAGAAACACCCCAATACTTGCTTGAAGGGAATGGGTGTCTATTACAATTGTGGTGAAAAGGCCACCAAGCTCGTTATTGCAAAGGGAAGAAAGAATCTACCGATGTCCAATGCTACAATTGTAGATAGATGGGATATTATGAAAATTAATTTCCTAATCATCAGGGGAACTTAAATTAGAAAAGGCCAAGGGATCAAGGCCAAGATTATGTTATCACTACTTCTGACGTAGAATCTCCAAAAGATATGGTGGAAGGTAATTTAATGTTTTCCCCATGTTTAGAAAATGCATTATTTGTTTCTAGATCATTGCATTGTTTCAGGTATTCCGATTTTTCTAAGAAAATTAGATATTTCAAATTTGTTTTAACAAGGGAGTTGTCAGTTAAAACTCCTACGGGAAGTATCATTGCAACAATGTTTTGTGAATCAGTCCCCATTAGAGTACATAACTGTTCTTTATCCACTGATCTCATCGTCACACATATGATTGAATTTGATATAATCCTTGGAATGGATTGGCTTTCAGACCATGGTGCAAAAATTTAATGTAAGAAGATGGAGGATACGATTTTGATAATGATGATAAGGAACACATTATCTTTTGAGCAGAATCATCACCACCTAATTCTTACCTAGATCCACCCCAGTATCTCAACTAAATTCAATTACTGGGGAGAAGAGAATGAAATGACTGTGAGTAAGTAATGGAAGTTTTAGATAGAGGATGTACCTATTGTGATAGAATATGTAGATGTGTTTCTGGAATATTTACCTTGACATCCTCCAGAATGAGAAATTGAGTTTTCAATTGATTTAATTCCGCGTTCAAGGCCCATATCGAAGACCCCTTATAGAATGGCCACTGTGGAATTAGTGGAACTAAAGAAACAAATAGAGGAATTGAGTAATAAGGGATTTATTCTCCCTAATGTTTCTCCATGAGGATCCCTCTCCTTTTTGTTAAGAAGAATGATGGATCTATGAGGTTATGTTTCGACTACATGGAAATCAATGCTATAACAATAAAGAAAAAGTATCCCTTACCTCGCATTGATGATTTATTTGGCCAACTGCATGGAGCTCTATACTTTTCAAATATTGACCTTCGATCTGGATACCATCAGTTTTGTGTGAAGAAGGAAGACATTTTGAGGACATAATTTCAAACCAGGTACGGGCATTACGAGTTTACAGTAATGCCTTTTGGATTGACTAATGAACCCTATGTATTCGTGTATATAATGAATAGAGTTTTTAAGGAATATCTCAAGTATTTTGTGGTTGTATTTATTTATGATATCTTGGTATACTGCAAAATCTATGAAGATCATGAAAATAACTTATGCATTATCCTGATTACTCTAAGAAGACATGTATTATATGGGATGTTTAGCAACTGTCAATTCTGGCTTCAGGAGATTTCTTTTCTTGGCCATTTTGTCTCTAAAGATGGAATATCTGTTGATCCTTCTAAGACCAAGGATATCCAAGAATATCCTGCATCGATAAGTATAACTGAGGTACACAGTTTTATTGGTTCAGCAGGTTATTATCAACATTTTGTCCAGAATTTTTCCTGATTGGCTAACCCATTAAAGAAGCTCACATGTAAAAGGGTTAAATTTGTTTGAAAAAATGAGAGTGAAGAATTTTTTGAAAACTGAAGAGAATATTAATCAATTCCACTATCTTGACTCTACCATCAGGGAATGATGAGTTCGTTATTTATAGTGATGCATCAATGAAAGGACTTGGTTGTGTCCTTATGCAGAATGATAGGGTTATTGTCTATGCATCACGACAGCTAAAAATTAATGAGCAAAGCTATCTTACTCATGATCTTGAGTTAGCTGCTGAAATAATTACTATGAAAATATGGATACATTATCTCTTTGGTGAAAAATGTGAGATTTATACTGATCAAAAGAGTTTGAAGTACAATTTCTCACAGAAAGAACACAACATGAGGAAAAGGTGATGGCTTGAACTACTAAAGGATTACGAATGCATGATAAACTACCACCCAGGGAAGGGAAATAAGGTGGAAGATGCTTTGAGCAGAAAATATCATGGAGTTTTGAACATGATGAGAATTGAAAGGGATCCTATTTTTATTGACCTAGTAAATATGGATATGGAAATTACCATGGAAGGTGAAACATCGATACTTTTTAAAATGGTTTCCAAACCATATTTACTAGAAATAATAAAGTGTTCTCAAACAGGTGATGAAGACTTTCAAAAAAAGATTAATGTTTTGAATGATGGGAGATTGAGAGACTTTGTGTATGTAGATGAAATTTTAAAATTTAGGAAGAGACATTGTGTTCCCGATATACCTGATCTGAAAAGGAAATTCTTATTTGATTCTCATTTCTCCAATTTCTCTATACACCCTGGGAGATCAAATTGTATAGTGATTTTAAGGAACACTTTTGGTGGGACAACATGAAGAGGGAGATTTCTGATTTTATTTCAAGATGTATGGTTTGTAAACAAGTGAAAGCTGGAAGGAAACATCCTGGAGGATTCATGAAACCTCTTCCCATACTGGAGTGTAAATGAGATAATATTAAGATGGAATTTGTCATGGGGCTACCAAAAACTCCTAGAAGAAATGATGAGATATGGGTTATTGTTGATCGTCTTACCAAGTCATCACATTTTCATGCTATAAGAGAAGAACTACCACTAGAACGTCTAGAAAGACTATATATTAATGAAGTTTTGAGACTTCATGGAGTACCCCTATCGATTTTTTTCTGATCGTGATCTTCGTTTTACTTCAAGATTCGGGAAAAGTCTTCTGAAAGCCCTGGATACTGAACTTCGTTTGAGTATTGCCTACCACCCCTACCTAATGGACAATCAAAATTAACTATAAAAACCTTATAAGACATGTTGAGATCTTGATCACTTGAATTTCAGGGTATATGGGATCAATATTTACCTCTGGTGGAATTTTCCGACAATAATAGCTTCCATTAAAATATTCAGATGGCACCATATGAAGCGTTATACGAAAAGAGATGTCGCACACCAACCTGTTGGGATGAAGTTTGTAACAACCCGAGATTTTATGAAAAATATTCTTTTTTATTTTACTAATGTCTTGTGTTATACGCTACACCAAAAGGAGCTTCCACAACACGCATCCTTGACTTGCCTTTCATTACACGCAATCGCAACCTTCCTCGATAGCGTGTGTGGTACGTAATCCTGAGTTTCACGAAACAATGATATGCTATTAAAATATTATTAAAACTAGCCGTTATGAATAGTAATAACCACTTTTTAAATTATAGAAATTTTAACTCTCAAAATGGACTTCATTTTTGGATTCGGAGTATCGAATTTAGCCTAAGGTGAAATTTTGGTGATTTTCGGATAACTTTCATATTTTGATGAATAGTGAAAATTACTAAATTATAATTAAAAACAACTTTTTTAATCGAAATAATTAATAGTGATAAATCATTAATTTGAGTGGTTTTAAAGTATATATTTTTACAATTTAATACAATGTTGGTCATTGGTTGTAATTTCACATTTAAACCAGACATAATCAAGTGTCAATCTTTTGGTATATATTGTTTCCTAAAAACACGCTATTTATTTTAACAGCGGGATTTAATTATAAAATTAATTAATGAATCTTTTATGTTATGAATTTGGTAAAATAGACTTCATTTTTGAATTCGGAATATGAAATATAGCTTAGGATGAAATTTTGGAATTAATCTGAAAAACATCAATTTTTGATGAATAGTGAAACTACTAAGTGGTAGGTTAAAAACTGAATTTTGCATAAAACTTAATTTTACCACTTATGTGAATGGAATTTCGAAAATCCGAGAGACACGGTTAATATCAAGGACTAAAATGTGGTTCAATGAGATGAAAATAATTTTTTGGTGAATAGTAACTTTTTACTTTTTTTACCACGGTTAATAGTAAATAGGGTAACTAAGGGTAAATATGATATTAATATTACCCTAACACATGTCCTAATTCTATTGGACAAGTGTAATTCGACCAAAAACAAACTTAGGAATAAAATATGACCATTTAGGACCACTTGGATTAGATTAGGACATTTATTATTAATTTATCTAAAGAAGGGTTAAAATAGTTAAAATCAAAGTTTAATAAGTAAATCATTTTTAATATGGGGTTATACATAAGATAAATTCGACTATAAATATTCATTAGAAAGCTAAAAAGATTTCCTACATGATGGTATTTTATTTGTAATTTTTAGACATCAAATAATATAATTTATTTATGACACAAAGATGATGCAGTAATTATCTTATTAATGAAATATTGACATAATTGATAATATAAATACAAAAATAAATGTAATTTAAGACTTTTTATGAATTACACTAATTTTCTAGGTTACTATGATATATTAGTGTTGATTTAATCAACTTGGTTCGAACAAATAATTCTGTTATGACTTTCAAAAAAATCATGTATCAAATAGTGTCAAAATTGACACAAAATAGTTTTTAAATCAAATATTATTAATTGTTATTTTATTCCTAAAAATATAAGGTTCAGAAAAATGACTTAGATAAGGATATATATATTAATAATATATAATTTGGGGTTCGTTTGGCATGTTATAGTAAGTTTATTAACCATATAATGTAAGAAAACAAAAAGACACGGTAAAAGTAAAATTATTTAACTTAATGTTAAATATAAATGATAAGGTTAAAATAGGAACCTAAACTTGTCTAAATTCTATTGGATGAGAGTATTTCGACCCATCCCCACCTTAGCCTCGAAATAAATTAATTTGGAGCTAATTAAAACCGAACTTGACATTATAATAAAATAATATTTTGAGATATTCCTAAGGTGCCCCTCTCCTCCCCTATAAAAGGACACCTCATCCCCCTCCTTCTCACACCAATTTGAGCACTCAATCTCGGCCAACCCCTGCCAAAATCCCTTCTCCACTTCCCTAGAAACATCCTAGAGGTTCTGGTCTTCCTCAAAGACCAATTCTAGTGCCCTAAGAGGAGGTCTCAAAGAGGCACTTCAAAGAAGAGGTAATTACCGTTACCAATTCTTTCATCTTTATTTCTTCTTCCACTTCTTCTTCTTAGGTTGTTTCATTATGAAGTAATAACATCAGTATCACTCATATACTGATATGTTATTATAAGTATGAAACAACCCTATTTCACCATCTATCCATCCTACGGAAAAAAAATCACCGCGCGTGCGTACGTACGGAATACCGTCTCCACGCCGTGGTGTAATCTATTTTCCACCACCACCTTACATGGATGGGTATAATGGTGTAAAGAATAACTATACATAGTTATTAAAACATCATATTGATTCTGATATATTGTATAATCCACTCCAATTCAATTCAATATTTATAGAAATGATATCATCGCTCGTGCGTACGTACGGAATACCGTCTCCACGACGCGATGAGATTCATTCTCCATGTTAACCATTTAAGAATGATTATAATGTATATATAAGAAATAATAATGAAATATATGACATTATAAGCTACTGGATTTATGTATATATATATACATATGTATGTCATCTACTTACTTCCATTTCAAGACAATAAGGAAAGGAAAACAGCGTTCATGCGTACGTACGGACTACCGTCTCCATGAACAGTGTTTTTCATTTTATTTATCTACCTATTATATATATATATATATACTGAATATATATGATATATAAATCATATTTTATATTCCGGAAGTAAGTAAATCATGATATAAGTAATAATGATGTCAAGAACAACAAGTCAAAACACCTACGATAAATGAAACGATTTTACCCAAAACGCTTCTTTAACATGGAATTTACAAAAGAACGGGTAATATAATGTCATAAGTGAACCATATATGATATCATAACAATGAATATGATTCTGTAATAAGTCAATAACATGATTTAAATCATTATACAGGAGGTTCGGACACTTACAAAGCAAGTCGGACCTAAGGTAAGGGAAAATATCACAATCTCCTTTTATCCGAGATTGTTTATTCGTAAGTATTTACTGGGGTGTATTTTATCATCCACATCCATGTTCCCTCAATATGTAATATTATTTCCATCCACCTACAATTGTTTAAATCCAATTTTACCCTTCTATGAGTTTTTAGTAAAGGATATGAAAGGAATCTTTTTTCGTTTTTCGTACGAGGTACTTTTTGACTTTTCCGACAAAAGTACGAAGAATGTTTTTTTTAACTTATACGGCACGAAAGGATTTATACTGTTTTATAAAGCCATATTTTCATGAAGTTTCCTCTAAAAGATTTCATGACTATTTTCAATAAAATCTCTTTCTTTTAAAATTGCATGATGTTTTGTGAAAAGAAATTGATTTTGAAGAAAAAAGGATATTTTCCTCAAGAATTCAATTCAAGTGTTTTATCAAAATTATTTTTCATCAATGATAATAAAGGGTTCTGTTTCTATCCATATTTTTACATTGATTTGACTATGTTGTGATGGAATTATGTTTATGAATTCCTTTATCTTATATGAATGGTTTTATGATGTCATGTTGTTTAAGAATCCCATTTTTATTACATGGGTTATGCAATGATGTATGATTTATGATTTTGTGGCACACATAAGAAAGGATTCATTAAGAGATGGGTGGGACCTATATCTCCCTCCAATGCATTGGGTAAAGATTTCATATCTCATGAGATAGACATGGCTAGAATGGTAGGTTATACCGGTTCAGTGAAACAGGACTGAAACGAGGATTACTCGATTCAGAAAGGGACTTTGTCCACTAAGATAGTCTTGGCAATGAGTCTTGACTAACAAGAAATGATTCTCTATGATTATGTGTGTATGCCACAATGAGTAATGTTTTAAGTTATGGTTTCATTTTCACTGCTATGATTTATCCCATGTTATGATATTATGAGCTCTTTTGCAGGTTAAGATTTCCAAAAGCTATGTTCTTATGTATATGATGTGATTGATATTTCTTTTGTTTACCCTTACTGAGCATTTGAGCTCACCCTTTTATGTTTTATTTTTCCCAGGATATAAAGAAAGGTTTTAGGTAAAAAAAAAGAAGGAAGATCTTTATGGGAGATGTTGAAGATCTTTCCCCACGATTAGAAGATTTTATTCCGAGTTTCCAAAGACACTAAACTATTACGATCCTTGTGTGTGGGTTTTTGTTATGTACTAAGTATTCCGCAAAAGTAATGTAAAGTACATGTACGTCAAGCTTCGGGTCTCTACAGTTGGTATCAGAGGAAAGGTTTAGTCAACCTTTGGAAACTAGGATGCGAGAACTTTAGTGAGATCCCTAGAGATATTTCTAAGGTATGTCTAGGGATGTCCCTAAGGATAAGTATACGTATAGGATATAGTCTTAGAACTATGGTAACGATATTAGATTAAACCAAAGATGTTAGATATTTATTTTACTCCCCCTTCATTATGATTTTTTCCTCTCACACTATTCTTTTTGGGTTTTAGAAAATGGCTGGAAACAAGGTGATTCACGATAATGGAAGATATGATGGACAATGGACTGATATTCTTCATGAGCAACCAAATGAAATGGGATTTGGAAGTCCAAACATCATCATTATGCCGAATCAGCAATCTCATAATATGATCAATAAAGTAAAATTTGGTAAGTTTCCTGACTCGGCTAATAAGAGAAAGATGGAGTTTCATGATGATCATAGAGGAAAGAAAGTTCAATTTCCCCTATGTAAATCATGTGGAAAGAGGCATCAAGGAGAATGTTTCAAAGGAACTGGAAGATGCTTTGGGTGTGGAAAAGAAGGACACAAAGCAAGTAAGTGCAAAGGAAAAGGGTCGGTTAACACCATGGATGAGGATAATGGTATTGCTACGACATCAAAAATGGTTAAGTGTTTTAAATGTGGAATGTATGGGCATTATGCAAACAAATGCCCTAAGGGAAAGACTCATGAAGAGAACCAGTATGGTCATATGGGTAGTATTTATGTGGATGATGATGAAGAGACTACAAATGATATGTGAGATGAATGAATTTTTGAAACTCGGTCAATGGTTTAAGAATGTAGTGGAATGATTACATGTTTATCATGTGTAATGTTGTATAAGTAATCTCATGGTACTATGGAATAAAGAGACATGTAAGGATTGTTACACTGTTGTCTGATTAATGTTACCAATATCCATGAAAGGTTATTCAGATATTTTTGGAATGTAGATGATATGCGCATAATGAAGGGATAAGGAGAAAATTAAATGTTTGATAGTATTCATGAGCTCATGATTGATATAAGGACTAAGTGATATCATGGTTTGAGTATATATAATTTTGAGGATTTTGGTATGTGGAAAGTGTTAACTTTTAACTGCACTCATGTTTTCACTAAGGTATTCAAGAGAATACATGATTAAGGACTTTGAATGTTTGGAATGTGACCAACAAGACATATCTTATGATATGTGGGGATCAACGACAGTATTAAATCTCTGGTAATCGATGTCACTATATTATGAGAGTGGACTGCAGTATTATGTATAAGCCTAAAGATTAGACTGGATTGTGTTGGACATAAGTTAGTATTGTTTAAGGATAGAAGATGGGATGTTATAGTAATGTAGTTTTAGAAAAAGGACAACCTGCAGGACGGGCGACAGCCCATCGCTTCGGACAAGGCTGTAGGAATCGAACCCACAACCGAAGTGCGACTGGCCTTTATCGCCTACCACTGGCCTACAGGAAGTCCCTGTTTAGTAGAAACTAGTTTTATTATATTAAGCAGTATGATATATGAATTATAAGTCCATTTTAGGAACCATATATGATTAATCTCACTATAGATCGATTTATGCATATAATTTTTGCTAACCTTTTGTTTGAGACAGATGGAATGACCCGTCATTCTATCACATGATCTGTTAACACTTCACGAATAACAAATTCAACTTCATTTATTTAAGAGATGAAGTAGAAATTGTTCAAGGCACGAACAAAAGTGAGATTGTACCAAAATAAAGTAAGTATTTATTCTAAGCAAATTTTCAACTTTAGGGAAATGATCTTGAAAACCAAAAAAAATGTTGTCCTAGTGATCTTATACCTGATGAATCAGATGGTACCTTATATCATCACAAATCTATGGATTTGTGATTACTGGCTTTTCCATAGCCATGTTCTCTACCACTCTCCATCAGAACATGACGGTTAGATTTCTCTTCCATATCCATATTTTCACCTATGTGGAAACCCAGTGATTAGTTTATTTGGGTAATCATTACATTTCATACTTTAGTTTTTAAAGCCAAGTTTTGGTATTCCCTTTTACGATGTGGGTTTCTATTAAAGAAACTTTCGAATAGTAAACCATTTATAACCCCGACGAATTTCGAGGGCGAAATTCATTTTAAGGGGGGGGGGGTAGAATGTAACAGCCCGAGATTTTATGAAAAATATTCTTTTTTATTTTACTAATGTCTTGTGTTATACGCTACACCAAAAGGAGCTTCCACAACACGCATCCTTGACTTGCCTTGCATTACACGCAATCGCAACCTTCCTCGATAGCGTGTGTGGTACGTAATCCTGAGTTTCACGAAACAATGATATGCTATTAAAATATTATTAAAACTAGCCGTTATGAATAGTAATAACCACTTTTTAAATTTTAGAAATTTTAACTCTCAAAATGGACTTCATTTTTGGATTCAGAGTATCGAATTTAGCCTAAGGTGAAATTTTGGTGATTTTCGGATAACTTTCATATTTTGATGAATAGTGAAAATTACTAAATTATAATTAAAAACAACTTTTTTAATCGAAATAATTAATAGTGATAAATCATTAATTTGAGTGGTTTTAAAGTATATATTTTTACAATTTAATACAATGTTGTTCATTGGTTGTAATTTCACATTTAAACCAGACATAATCAAGTGTCAATCTTTTGGTATATATTATTTCCTAAAAACACGCTATTTATTTTAACAGCGGGATTTAATTATAAAATTAATTAATGAATCTTTTATGTTATGAATTTGGTAAAATAGACTTCATTTTTGAATTCGGAATATGAAATATAGCTTAGGATGAAATTTTGGCATTAATCTGAAAAACATCAATTTTTGATGAATAGTGAAACTACTAAGTGGTAGGTTAAAAACAGAATTTTGCATAAAACTTAATTTTACCGCTTCTGTGAATGGAATTTCGAAAATCCGAGAGACACGGTTAATATCAAGGACTAAAATGTGGTTCAATGAGATGAAAATAATTTTTTGGTGAATAGTAACTTTTTACTTTTTTTACCACGGTTAATAGTAAATAGGGTAACTAAGGGTAAATATGATATTAATATTACCCTAACACATGTCCTAATTCTATTGGACAAGTGTAATTCGACCAAAAACAAACTTAGGAATAAAATATGACCATTTAGGCCCACTTGGATTAGATTAGGACATTTATTATTAATTTATTTAAAGAATGGTTAAAATAGTTAAAATCAAAGTTTAATAAGTCAATCATTTTTAATATGGGGTTATACATAAGATAAATTCGACTATAAATATTCATTAGAAAGCTAAAACGATTTCCTACATGATGGTATTTTATTTGTAATTTTTAGACATCAAATAATATAATTTATTTATGACACAAAGATGATGCAGTAATTATCTTATTAATGAAATATTGACATAATTGATAATATAAATACCAAAATAAATGTAATTTAAGACTTTTTATGAATTACACTAATTTTCTAGGTTACTATGATATATTAGTGTTGATTTAATCAACTTGGTTCGAACAAATAATTCTGTTATGACTTTCAAAAAAATCATGTATCAAATAGTGTCAAAATTGACACAAAATAGTTTTTAAATCAAATATTATTAATTGTTATTTTATTCCTAAAAATCTAAGGTTCGGCCAAATGACTTAGATAAGGATATATATATTAATAATATATAATTTGGGGTTCGTTTGGCATGTTATAGTAAGTTTATTAACCATATAATGTAAGAAAACAAAAAGACACGGTAAAAGTAAAATTATTTAACTTAATGTTAAATCTAAATGATAAGGTTAAAATAGGAACCTAAACTTGTCTAAATTCTATTGGATGAGAGG
The DNA here is from genome assembly GCA_963277665.1 of Viscum album. Classification (NCBI taxonomy): domain Eukaryota; kingdom Viridiplantae; phylum Streptophyta; class Magnoliopsida; order Santalales; family Viscaceae; genus Viscum; species Viscum album. The sequence goes on from OY728122.1 coordinate 493,713,473, forward strand.
ATTTCGACCCATCCCCACCTTAGCCTCGAAATATATCAATTTGGAGCTAATTAAAACCGAACTTGACATTATAATAAAATAATATTTTGAGATATTCCTAAGGTGCCCCTCTCCTCCCCTATAAAAGGACACCTCCTCCCCCTCCTTCTCACACCAATTTGAGCACTCAAGCTCGGCCAACCCCTGCCAAAATCCCTTCTCCACTTCCCTAGAAACATCCTAGAGGTTCCGGTCTTCCTCAAAGACCAATTCTAGTGCCCTAAGAGGAGGTCTCAAAGAGGCACTTCAAAGAAGAGGTAATTACCGTTACCAATTCTTTCATCTTTATTTCTTCTTCCACTTCTTCTTCTTAGGTTGTTTCATTATGAAGTAATAACATCAGTATCACTCATATACTGATATGTTATTATAAGTATGAAACAACCCTATTTCACCATCTATCCATCCTACGGAAAAAAAAATCACCGCGCGTGCGTACGTACGGAATACCGTCTCCACGCCGTGGTGTAATCTATTTTCCACCACCACCTTACATGGATGGGTATAATGGTGTAAAGAATAACTATACATAGTTATTACAACATCATATTGATTCTGATATATTGTATAATCCACTCCAATTCAATTCAATATTTATAGAAATGATATCATCGCTCGTGCGTACGTACGGAATACCGTCTCCACGACGCGATGAGATTCATTCTCCATGTTAACCATTTAAGAATGATTATAATGTATATATAATAAATAATAATGAAATATATGACATTATAAGCTACTGGATTTATGTATATATATATACATGTGTATTTCATCTACTTACTTCCATTTCAAAACAATAAGGAAAGGAAAACAGCGTTCATGCGTACGTACGGACTACCGTCTCCATGAACAGTGTTTTTCATTTTATTTATCTACCTATTATATATATATATATACTGAATATATATGATATATAAATCATATTTTATATTCCAGAAGTAAGTAAATCATGATATAAGTAATAATGATGTCAAGAACAACAAGTCAAAACACCTACGATAAATGAAACGATTTTACCCAAAACGCTTCTTTAACATGGAATTTACAAAAGAACGGGTAATATAATGTCATAAGTGAACCATATATGATATCATAACAATGAATATGATTCTGTAATAAGTCAATAACATGATTTAAATCATTATACAGGAGGTTCGGACACTTACAAAGCAAGTCGGACCTAAGGTAAGGGAAAATATCACAATCTCCTTTTATCCGAGATTGTTTATTCGTAAGTATTTACTGGGGTGTATTTTATCATCCACATCCATGTTCCCTCAATATGTAATATTATTTCCATCCACCTACAATTGTTTAAATCCAATTTTACCCTTCTATGAGTTTTTAGTAAAGGATATGAAAGGAATCTTTTTTCGTTTTTCGTACGAGGTACTTTTTGACTTTTCCGACAAAAGTACGAAGAATGTTTTTTTTAACTTATACGGCACGAACGGATTTATACTGTTTTATAAAGCCTTATTTTCATGAAGATTCCTCTAAAAGATTTCATGACTATTTTCAATAAAATCTCTTTCTTTTAAAATTGCATGATGTTTTGTGAAAAGAAATTGATTTTGAAGAAAAAAGGATATTTTCCTCAAGAATTCAATTCAAGTGTTTTATCAAAATTATTTTTCATCAAAGATAATAAAGGGTTCTGTTTCTATCCATATTTTTACATTGATTTGACTATGTTGTGATGGAATTATGTTTATGAATTCCTTTATCTTATATGAATGGTTTTATGATGTCATGTTGTTTAAGAATCCCATTTTTATTACATGGGTTATGCAATGATGTATGATTTATGATTTTGTGGCACACATAAGAAAGGATTCATTAAGAGATGGGTGGGACCTATATCTCCCTCCAATGCATTGGGTAAAGATTTCATATCTCATGAGATAGACATGGCTGGAATGGTAGGTTATACCGGTTCAGTGAAACAGGACTGAAACGAGGATTACTCGATTCAGAAAGGGACTTTGTCCACTAAGATAGTCTTGGCAATGAGTCTTGACTAACAAGAAATTATTCTCTATGATTATGTGTGTATGCCACAATGAGTAATGTTTTAAGTTATGGTTTCATTTTCACTTCTATGATTTATCCCATGTTATGATATTATGAGCTCTTTTGCAGGTTAAGATTTCCAAAAGCTATGTTCTTATGTATATGATGTGATTGATATTTCTTTTGTTTACCCTTACTGAGCATTTGAGCTCACCCTTTTATGTTTTCTTTTTCCCAGGATATAAAGAAAGGTTTTAGGTAAAAAAAAAGGAAGATCTTTATGGGAGATGTTGAAGATCTTTCCCCACGATTAGAAGATTTTATTCCGAGTTTCCAAAGACACTAAACTATTACGATCCTTGTGTGTGTGTTTTTGTTATGTACTAAGTATTCCGCAAAAGTAATGTAAAGTACATGTACGTCAAGCTTCGGGTCTCTACAAAGTTGGTGAAAGAAAACTTGTAGGCCTAGAATTGTTGGAATAAATTATGGAAAAGGTAAAGGTAATCAAAAACCACATCAAAGCAGCTCAAAGTAGGCAAAAGAGCTATGTCGATAACCGAAGGAAGGATTTGGAATTTCAGGTAGGAGATCATGTTTTCCTGAAGGTATCTCCTCAGAAGGGTGTTATACATTTCGGTAAGAAGGGAAAATTGAGTCCCAGGTACATCGGACCATTCAAAATTCTAGAACAAATTGGGGTTGTAGCTTACCATTTGGCAATGAAGCCAAGTCTCTCCAAAGTTCACGATGTCTTCCACGTATCACTGTTGAGAAAATAAATGCTTGACCCAACTCATGTACTCACCTTTGCGGAATTAGAACTGGAATGTGATCTGTCTTATTGCGAATAGCCCGTCAGGATTCTTGATACCAGAGAACAAGTGCTGAGAAACCGAACGACTCATCTGGTAAAAGTGCTATGGAGAAATAATAAGATGGAAGAGGCAACGTGGGATCCTGAGGAAATTATGTTGAAAAACCACCCACGTCTTTTCAGGTGATAGTATTCTAGAAATTTTTAGGATGAAATTATTTGAAGGAGGGGCGAATGTAACACCCCAAGATTCCATGGTACCCTTCTCTTTGAATAATACAATAGTGTGTGTTTTACGCAACTTCGAGTTCTAACCCACACCACAACCAATCAAACTAGCTTCTATGAATAGTAATACCCACTTTTTTAATTTTTTTAAATTTTATCTTTCAAAATGGACTTCATTTTTGGATTCGGAATATTGAAATTATCTTAGAGTGAAATATTGGTACTTTTCTAAAACTTTCAACTTTTGATGAATAGTGAAAAACACGAAGTGATAGTTTAAAACCAAATTTTTATTTAAATTTTTATTTATTTTATTTAAATTTAATTAAGGTAAAATTAGATACATAATACCTATATAATTTCAATGTAATTCATTGGAGTTTTTTCAAAATAATTTTAGATATATAAATATTTTATTGAACTTTTCACCGTCTTTTACCCACCTCCTAGGAGAATTTGGAAATTCACATAAAACTTAATTTTACCACATCTGTGAGTGGAATTTCGAAAATCCGAGAGACAAAGATAATATCAAGGAGTAAATGGGGGTTCAATTAGATGAAAATAATTTTTTTTTAATAGTAACTTTTTACTTTTATTACCAGTGTTAAAACTAAATAGGGCAATTAAGGGTAAAAATTATATTAATATTACACTATCAAAAGTATTAATTCTATTAGAAAAATGTATCTCGACCATAAACAAACTTAGTAATAAAATATTATCATTTAGGTCCTCTTGGATTAGGTTAGAACATTAATTATTATTTAATTCAAAGAAGAGTTGAAAGTGTTAAAATCAATGTTTAATTACTAAAACATTTTTAATATAGGGTTATACATAAGATAAATTCTATTTTAGAAATTAAATAGAAAGATAAAAATATTTCCTACATATTTTTATTTTGTTTATAATTTTTAGACATTAAATAATGTAATTTATTTATGACACAATGGTTATGAAATAATTACCTAATTATTGAAATATTAAAATAAATAATATTATAATTATCAAAATAAATGTAATTTGAGACTTTTAATGAATTCCACTAATTTCCTAGGTTAATATTACATATTAAGATTGGTTATATAAATTTTTTTCGAAGTAATAATGTTTTTATGAAATTATCAAAAACAAAATATCCAATAGTGTCAAAATTGACATAAAGAGTTTTTAAAACAAATATTATAATATTAATTGATATTATATTTTTAAAAATCTACGGATTGGCCAAAGGAATTATATCATGATAGGTTTATCATTAATAGAAAACTTGGGGACTCTTGGATGTATATAGTATGTTTATTAACTATATAATATAAAAATAAAAAGTGACATGGTAAATGTCAAAATATTTATCTAAGAGTTAATTACAAATGATAACATTAATATATTGATCCAAACCAGTCTAAAATCTATTGTTTGAAACAACGTCGACCCATCCCCTCCTTAAAATTTAAATAATCCCCCTTTGAGACATTAGAATCCGAATATAAATTTATTATAAAATAATATTTCTTTCTTTTCCAAAGGTTCCCCTCACCCCTCTTATAAAATGGCACTCCCCCTTCTCACTAATTCACACATTCTAAGCATTTTGGTTCGGTCAAACCCTACCCAAATACTCTCTAAACTTCTCTCACTTCAACCTAGAGTCCTTAGTTTGATCAGAAAGCCGAATTAAAGAGCCCTTTTGATCAAATAAAAAGGAAGAACCCAAAGAAGAGCAATGTTTTCAGCACCATCTTTCAAGATCCTTTCTTCTTCGACTTCTTATTTCTTTGTTTTTACTATTCTAAAATAATAACTCAAGTATCTTATATATACTGCAATGTTATTATAAATATGGTACAACCATATTCAATAATCTATCCATCTTTTGAATGACATGTCACCATACGTGCATACGTACAGCTTATCGTCTCCACATCGCGGTGTAATTGTTTTTTAAAACAGTATTATTTGGATGGGTATAATACTGTTGTGTAATTCATGTAAATAATAAAAATAACAAGATAATGATTCTGTATATATGATATACCATCAAATTAATTATTATTTTAATATCGAAAGAATGATATTGTCACTTGTGCGTATGTACGGACTACCATCTCCACGAACGTGATGAGATTCATTCCCCATCATATTCATTCAAGACTAATTCTAATTTGATGATTAAAAGTAATGCTTAATAACTGTATATCATTGTAGAAATGAATACGATACAAAATAAACAAAACAAAGATATCTTTTGTAACAAAACTTATAAAAGAAAACGAGTAAGTTAACACCTGAAATGATGATAATACTAAGATATTATTAACAAATCAATGTTAAGAGATCATATATGATATCATATTAATGTATATTTTTCTTGAATAATATAATAACAAACATTTCACCATTACACAGGAGGTTAACCTACCCTCAATCAATGATAAGTACAAGGTAAGGGTTTATTTCAGAATCTATTCATTATCCGTGGTTGTTTATACATAATTATCTACTAGGACCTCTTTATCATCCACATCCATGTTTCTTAAAAATGTATTTCAAAACACTCTTACTATTTTACAGAATATGGGTTAAATCCATTTATACCCTTTTTTGACTTTTTATAACAGGTTTATAATGGAATCTTTCTGTCGATTTCCAAAAAGGTCCTTTTAACCTTATCGACAGTATTAAGGTAAGAATGCATTTTTTAACTTATACGGTGGGTGCCGCTATTTTCCACCATTATAAAATCTTTGAAGCTTCCCTTAAAATCTTATAAGAATATTTTCAAAATAAAAGTTTTATTTTATAATTATGTGACTTTTAAATGATTTAAAAAAAATAGATATTTCACTCAAATAGTTTTGATTTAATCTATGTCAACATCCTTTGATGGATTTTAATCTTATTTGATGTTTATTTATTATGATACAAAAATTCCATGTTGTATTGAAGGTTTTGTGGGATGTTTGACTATGGATGTGTTATTTTTATACCATTGATGGTTTATGGAGAATGTATTGACATTTCATATGCTAGTTTTAATATGAAAGTTTATGTTATGTTTAAACATATTCATGGGAGTAATTCATTGGACTTAATATGTGATGGGTGGAGAACGCTATAGCTCCTCTTTGCATCGGTAGGCCTCATGAGGCAAACTAGTGTTTTGGCATGAGGCCTTGACAAAATCTTATTTTTAGTCTTGGCACGAGGCCATGGCTACGTGGTTATGAAAGTATGTCATTATGCATTCCATCATTATGAAAGTGGTTATTGATATTTTAATTGGATATTCAACAATTAGAATATCTATGTGAATAATTAAATGGAATTATTTCATTTTATCTTTGCTATATTATCCTGATGTTCATGTTTAAAAATCTTTTGTTTTAGTTATACATTTCCTTAAATTTTTATGCTTATTTATGACTGTTTCTGCTATATTCTAATCCTTAATGAGAATCTGAGCTCACCCCCTTCCATGTTATATTTTTTCCAAGATGTGAAGAAGTAATTTTTGAATGACCTGCAGGGATAGTATCAGGGGATATGAAGACAAGATGTTGTGGTGGTAGTTTTCACTTTATGATTTAATGTAAACTTATAAATGTATCTAGTTATTCAAAGGCTACTAATCTAATCGATCTTTCGAGACTTGATCTTTTGTGATCATTCCAATATTATATATTAAGGCACTGAATCTGGGTAACTGGGGTCGGGGTGTTACAGATGGTATCAGAGGAAGTGTTTTACAAACCATGGAAGCTATATTTAGGTAAACTCTGATTAGAGCACATATTCCTAAGATATACTTTGAGGATTAGTATAGAAGATCTTCCTAGAATTTTGGTATTGTAATGATTTTGTGAGTTTTCCATGAAATACATACCTGTCTGGATACGAGCAGGTAGAGGCATCTCTGGCACAGATGTACCTAGAGGTAAAACCTAAAAACACCACTTTGAGATAGACTTGAATGGGAACTGGTGCACGACAACGGGTCTTGCTGCACTCTTGGTTACGACAATCCCATGGGACATGCTTAGGATAATTCTCAATTTCTTTACAAAATATTATGAAGCGTTTATGATTATATACTTCCTCAAAGAATGTTTTTTGATTATGGATTATATCTATAAATAGTTCAATTTATGTTAGGTGTTTTACAAGTATGGAATTATGTATTTTGATTCATAAACTAATCTAGTTTATGCCATTGTTTAGAAATGGCACCTAGTCGAAGAAATGAAACCGTATCAATTCACGCACTCCATGTAGGGATTTCCCCCCTGCTCAAGATAATTATAGTGAACCTGGTGATGCAACTGTTCCGGATCACCTAATCACCATACTGGGACAAATCACTCAGGTTATGAATAATAACATTACCTGTATGGAGAACCCTGATCCATAGCTGGAGTATCCATGATAGATCAATTTATGAGGCAACAACCACCAACATTCAATGGGAGTACAAATCCATTGGTATCTAAGCAATGGATAAGTTCCCTAGAAAAAATATTTCCGGCTTTGGGGAGTAGTGAAAGTGATAAAGTTATCATGTCAGTTCATCACCTAATTGATGATGCTGATCAATGGTGGTCATTGATTCAAAACACAATGGAAGATGATGAAGTATAAAATATGGAATGGAGGGAGTTCAATGAGATTTTATTAGAAAAATAATTTCCTCATGACCATCGAGCAGATATGGAAAGGAAATTTCTGAGTCTGAGGAAAAAGGAGGATGAGAATGTCGAAATGTATGAGGATAACATAACAAGGTTAGAGAGGTATGATGCAGATTATATACGTAACCCAAGAAATAATATTGATCATTTCTTTTGAGGGTTAAAAAAATTTCTCCATTGAGCATTTTTTTCACAAACCTTATCGTTCTACGATGATATTGTCTCATGCGCTATCAAGATGGAAAAAGAATTTTCTAAGTCTTACGACTTTAATGCAAAGAAAGAGATGAAGAGAGATGTCGATCAATCTGGGAATGGAAATAAGTGGTAGTGGGGAAACTTTGAAAATACATCCTATAGTAAATGTGGGAAGAAACACCCTGGTACTGGCTTGAAGGGAATGGGTTTATTTTATAAGTGTGGTGAAGAAGGCCACCAAGCTCGTGATTGCAAAGGGAAGAAATAAGCTACTGATGTCCAATGCTACAATTACAGGGAGATGGGACATTATGAAAATGAATGTTTTAAGCGTTAAGGGAACTTACCTTAGAAAAGGCAAAAAGATCAAGTACAAGATTATGTTATCACAACTACTGAGGTAGAAGCTCTGAAAGAAGTGGTGGCAGGTAATTTAATGGTTTCCTCAAGTTTATCAAATGTATAATTAGATTATGGATCATCACATTGTTTCATATCTTCCTAGTTTTCTAAGAAAATTAGATATTTCCAATCAGATTTAACAAGGAATTTTTCAATTAAAACCCCTAAGGGAAGTATCATTACAACATATTTTTGTGAATCAGTCCCCATTAGAGCACATAAATGTCCTTTATCCACTGATCTCATCATCATACCAATGATTGAATTTGATATAATCCTCTGTATGGATTGGATTTCAGGCCATGATGCAAAAATTTATTGTAAGAAGAATGAGGTTACTATTTTTTATGATGATGATATGGAACACCTTATCTTTAGATCAGAATCATCACCACCTAATTCTTACCAAGATCCACCCCCAATAGCTCAAATAAATGCAATTATTTGTGAGGAATATAATGAAATGATATTGGGTAAGGAAAGGATTTTTCAGATATAGTATGTAGCTATTATGAAAGAATATGCCGATGTGTTTCCAGAATATTTTCCTAGACATCCTCTAGAATAAGAAATTGAGTTTTCCATTGATTTAATTCCTTGTTCAAGGCCCATATCAAAGAACACTTAAAGAATAGACACTATGGAATTAGTGGAACTAAAGAAACAACTAGAGGAATTGAGTAATAAGGTATTTATTATCCCTAGTGTTTCTCCATGGAGAGCCCCTGTCTTTTTGTTAAGGAGAAGGATGGATTTATGAGGTTATGTATCGACTCCTGGGAAATGAATGTTATTACAATAAAGAACAAGTATCCCCTACCTCACATTGATGATTTATTGACCAACTGCATGGAGATCAAAACTTTTCCAAGATTGACCTTTGATCTGGATACCATCAGTTGTGTGTGAAGAAGGAAGACATTCAGAAGACAACATTTCGAACCAGGTACAAGCATTATGATTTTACAGTAATTCCTTTTGGATTGACTAATCCACCCTCTGTATTCATGGATCTAATGAATAGAGTTTTCAAGGAATATCTCGATAATTTTGTGGTGGTATTTATTGATGATATCTTGGTATACTCCGAAAGATACAAAGATCATGAAAATCACTTGTTCATTATCTTTAAGACTCCGAGAAGACATGAATTATATGGGAAGTTTAGTAAGTGTGAATTCTGGCTTCAGGAGATTTATTTTCTTGGCCATATTGTCTCTAATGATGGAATATCTGTTGAACCTTCTATTACCATATAAATCCAAGAATTTCCTGCACCAACTAGTATAACTGAGGTACGAATTTTTATTGGTTTAGTAGGTTATTATCGAAGTTTTGTCCAAAATGTTTCCTGATTGGCTAACCCATTAACGAAGGTTACACGTAAAGGGGTTAATTTTTTTTACAAAAGTGTGTGATGAATGTTTTGAAGAAATAAAGAGATCATTATTCAATGTACCTATTTTTCACACTACCATCAAGGAAGGATGGGTTCGTTATTTATAGTGATGCATCAATGAAAGGAATTGGTTGTGTCCTTATGTAGAATGATAGGGTTATTGCCTATGCATCACGATAGCTAAAAATTCATGAGAAAAACTATCCTACTCATGATCTTGAGTTAGCTGCTGTAATATTTTCTTTGAAAATACGGAGACATTATCTCTATGGTGAAAAATGTGAGATTTATACTAATCACAAGTGTTTGAAGTGAATTTTCTCACAGAAAGAACTCAATATGATGAAAATGTGATGGCTTGAACTACTCAAGGATTATGGTTTCACGATAATCTACCACCTAGGGAAAAAAAATATGGTGGTAGATGCTTTGAGCAGAAAATATCATGGAGTTTTGAACATGATGAGAATTGAAAGGGAACCTATTCTAATTGATCTAGTGAAGATGGATATAGGAATTACCATGGAAGGTGAAACATTGATACTTTTTCAAATGGTTGCTAAACCATATTTACTTGAAAGGAAAAAGAGTTCTCAAACCGGTGATGAAGAGTTTAAAAAGAAGATTAAAGATGTGAATGATGGGAGATTGAGAGACTTTGTGTATGAAAAGGGAATTTTAAAATTTGGGAATATACTTTTGATCCTAATATACCTAATCTGAAATGGGAATTGTTAGATAATGCTCACAGCTCTAATTTCTCTATACACCCTGGGAGCGGCAAAATGTATAGATATTTGAAGGGATAGTTTTGGTGGGGCAAAATGGAGAGGGAGATTGTTGATTTTGTGTCGCGATGTATGGTTTGTCTAGAATTTAAAGATGGAAGGAAACGAACTGGAGGAGTCATGCAACCTCTTCCCATACCGGAATGGAAATAGGATAATATTACGATGGAATTTGTCATGGGGCTACCAAAGACTCCTAGAAGGAATGATGCAATATGTGTTATTGTTGATCATCATAAAAATTCATCACATATTCTTGCAATAAGATAAGATCTACCACTGTAACATCTAGAAATACTATATATTAATGATGTTTTGATACTTCATGGAGTAACCCTATCGATTGTTTCTGATCGTGATCTCCGTTTGACTTCAAGATTCTAGAAAAGTCTTCAGAAAGAACTAGATACTGAACTTTGATTGAGCACTGCCTACCACCCCCAAACTGATGGACAATCATAATGAACTATTCAAACGTTAGAATACATGTTGAGATCATGCTCACATGAGTTTTAGGGTATGTGGGATCAATATTTACCTCTGGAGGAATTTTCCTATAATAATATCTTCCATTAAATTATTCGGATTGCACCATATGAAGTGTTATACAGAAAGAGATGTCACATACTAACCTGTTGGGATGATGTTGGTGGAAAAAACATTTAGGCCTATAATTGGTGGAGGAAATGATGGAAAAGGTAAAGGTAATCCAAAACCACCTCAAAGAAGCTCAAAGTAGGATGAAGAGCTATGCTGATAACCAAATGAAGGATTTGGAATTTTAGGTAGGAGATCATGTTTTCTTGAAGGTATCTCCATGGAAGGATGATATACGCTTTGGTATGAAGGGAAAATTGAGACCCATGAACATTGGACCATTCAAAATTCTAGGACGAATTGGGATTGTAGCTTACCGTTAGGCAATGCCGCCAAGTCTCTCCAAAGTTCACGATGTGATCCACGTATCACTGTTGAGAAAATACATGCCTGACCCAAAACATGTACTCACCTATGAAGAATTAGAACTAGAACCTGATCTGCCTTATTGTGAAGAGCCCGTCCTGATTCTTGATACACGAGAAAAGTGCTAAGAAACTGGATGACTCGTCTGGTAATAGTGCTATGGAGAAACCATAAGATGGAAGAGGCAACATGGGAATCCGAGGAACTTATGATGAATAACCACCCAAGTCATTTCATGAGATAGTATTCTAGAAATTTTGAGGATGAAATTATTTGAAGCAGTGGAGAATGTAACACCCCAAGCATCCATGGTACACTTCTCTTTAAATAATACAGTAGCGTGTGTTGTACGCAACTTTGAGTTCTAACACACACCACAACCAATCAAACTAGCCGTTATGAATAGTAATACAGACTTTTTGAAATTTGATAATTTTGATCTTTCAAAATGGACTTCATTTTTGGATTCAGAATATCGAAATTAGCCTAGGGTGAAATTTTGGTATTTTTCTGAAAACTTTCATTTTTTAATGAATAGTGAAAAAACATTGAGTCATAGTTTAAAACTGAATGTTTATTTAAATAATTATTTATTCTATTTAAATTTAATTAAGTGAAAAATAGATAAATAATACCTATATAAGTTCAATGTAATTCATTGGAGTTAGTTCAGAATAATCTTTGATATATAAAAATTTTATTGAACTTTTCACCGTCTTTTACCCACCTCCTAGGATAATTTGGAAATTCACATAAAACATAATTTTATCACTTTTGTGAGTGGTATTTCGAAAATATGAGAGACACAGTTAATATGAAGGAGTAAAATGTGGTTCAATGAAATGGGAATAATTTTTTGTGAATAGTAACTTTTTACTTTTATTTACCACAGTTAAATGTAAATATGGTAATTAAGGGTAAAAATAATATTAATATTACCCTAAAACATGTCCTAATTCTATTTGAAAAGTGTATCTATACCATAAAAAACCTTAGGAATAAAATATTTTCATTTAGGTCCACTTGGATTAGATTAGGTCATTAATTATTATCTAATTCAAAGAAGAGTTAAAAGAGTTGAAATCAATGTTTAACTACTAAAACATTTTTAATATAGGGTTATACATAAGATAAATTAGATTGAAAATATTAATTATAAATCTAAAAAGACTTCCTACATAATTTTATTTTATTTATAATTTTTATAAATTAAATATTTTAATTTATTTATGACACAATGGTGATGCAGTAATTACCTAATTAATGAAATATTAAAATAATTGATATTATAAATTTCAAAATAAATGTAATTTGAGACTTTTTAGGAATTACACTAATTTTTTAGGTTAATATTACATATTAGTATTGTTTATATAAATTTCGTTCGAAGTAATAATGCTGTTATGAAATTTTCAAAAACCAAATACCCAATAGTGTCAAAATTGACATAAAAGAGTTTTAAAAACAAATATTATATTATTAATTGATATTATTTTCCTAAAAATCTATGGTTTGGAAAAAGGACCTATATAATGATAGATTTATCGTTAATGGATCACTTGGGTGTCTCTTGGATGTATATAGTATGTTTATTAACTGTATAATATAAAAATAAAAAGTGACATGGATAATGTCAAACTACATAACTAAGAGTTAAATATAAATGATAAGGTTAATATAGTTAAACAAACCTATCTAAAATCTATTGGTTGAAATTATTTCGACCCATACCCACCTTAACATTTAAATAATCCACTTTGAAGCCATTAAGAACCGAATATTAATTTATAATAAAATAATATTTCTAGTTTTTCCAAACGTGCCCCTCACCCCTCTTATAAAAGGGAACTCCCCATTCTCACTAATTCACACATTAAAAGCATTTTGTATCGGACAACCTCTGCCCAAATACTCTCTAAAATTTCATCACTTCAACCTATAGGCCTTATTTTGATCAGAAAGACAACTTAAGGAGCCATTTTGATCCAATCAAAATGAAGAACCCGAAGAAGAGGTAATGTTTTCACCACCCTCTATCAAGTTCCTTTCTTCTTCAACTTCTTATTTCTTTATTATTACAATTATAAAATAATAACTCCAGTAACTTATATATACTTTTATGTTATTATAAATATGTTACAACTATATTCAGTATTTTATCCATCCTTTGAATGACATGTCACCATATGTGCGTACGTATGGATTACCGTCTCCACGTCGTGGTGTAATTGTTATTCAAAACATTATTATTTGGATGGGTATAATAATGATGTGTAATTCAGGTAAATAATAAATATAACAAGATAATGATTCTGTATATATGATATACCATTCAATTATATATTATTTTCGTATCAAAAGAATGATATTGTCGCTCGTGTGTATGTACGGACTTCCGTCTGCACGAACGCGATGAGATTCATTCAATATCGTATCCATTCTAGACTAATTAAGGATTAAAAGTATTTTTTAAGAACTTTATATCATTCTATATTTGAATAAGATACACCTTATCTTTAACAAACACAACTTATGTAACAAAACATATATAAGAAAACGAGTAAGTTAACACCTGAAATGATGATAGTACTAAGATATTATTAACAAATCAATGTTAAAAGATCATATATGATATCATATTAATGTATATGATTATTTTATACTTTAATAACAATCATTTCACCATTATACATTAGTTTAAACTACCCTCAACCAAGGACAAGTACAAGGTAAGGGTTTATTTCACAATCTCTTCATTATCCGAGGTTGTTTATACGTATTTATCTTCTAGGACCTCTTTATCATCCACATCTATGTTTCTTAAAAATATATTTCAAAACATTCCTAATATTTTACAGAATATGGGTTGAAGTCATTTATACCCTTTTTTGAATTTTTATAAAAATTTTATAAAGGAATGTTTCGGTCGTTTTCCAAACAAGGTCATTTTTAACCTTTTCGACAGAATTAAGGCAAGAATGTCTTTTATAACTTATACGGCGGGTGCGGCTATTTTATGCCATTAAAAAATCTTTGAAGCATCCCTAACAAGATTATAAGAATATTTTCAAATTAAAATGCTTATTTTATAATTATGTGATTTTTATATGATTTCAAAAAATATATATTTCTCTCAAATAGTTTTGATTTCATCTATGTCAACATCCTTTGATGGATTTTAAGCTTATTTGAAGTTTATTTATTATGATACAAAACATCAATGTTGTATTGAAGGTTTTGTGAGATGTTTTACTGTGGATGTGGTATTTTTATACCATTCATGTTTTATGTAGAAAGTATTGACATTTCGTATGCTAGTTTTAATACGAATGTTTATGTTATGTTTAATCATATTCATGTGAGGAATGCATTGGACTTAATATGTAACAGGTGGAGCCCGCTATAGCTCATCGATTCATCAATAGGTCTCCTGAGACAAACTAGTGTCTTGGCACGAGGCCTTGAAAAACTATTATTTGTAGTCTTCGCACGAGGCCATGGCTATTTGGTTATGATAGTCTGCAATTATGCATTCCTTCATTATAAATGTGGTTATTGATATTGCATGTGGTTATTATACAAGTAGAATATCCATCTGAATAAGTAAATGAAATTATTTAATTTTATCATTTCCATATTATGGTGATGTTCAAGTTTAAAATGATTTTGTTTTAGTTATACATTTCCTTAAATGTTTATACTTATTTATGAATGTTTTTTCTATATTGTTATCCTTACTGAGTATCTGAGCACACCCCTTTCAATGTTTTATTTTTTCCAGGATGTGAAGAAGTAATTTGTGAATGACCTACAGGTATAGTACGATGGGATATGAAGACAATATGTTTTTGTAGCAGTTTTCACTTTATGATGTACTGTAAACTTTATGAATTTATCTATTTAATCCAAGGCTACTAAACTAATCGATCTTTCGAGACTTGATCTTTTATAATCATGCCAATATTATGTAATAATGCACCGTCTTTGGATAATTGGGGTCAGGGCGTTACAACTATCTTCCAAACAAATTGAGAAGATTCATTCATGTACATTTATTATATTCATGGAAATGTTTAGAAATTAGCATAAAAATTAGATTGGGGAATTCCAAGTGTTTTATATTCCTCCATTATCATCACATTGAAAAATGATGACAAACTATTCCTTATACTAATACTATCAAATACTCAATAACATCATTGGGGAATACAATGGATATATTTTCATGTTACTATTTCAAGAATTAAAAGTGATAAATAGACATGATAATAATCGAATTGTAGAGGACACAGAAGGAATTAGTAAATTTTACTAAAACAATGGTTCGTGGGATTTAGAATGACACTAGGTCTTAACATTTTTTGGGAAATAGTGTTGTGATCATGGATGAAAAACATATACCTAGGTTTATTTTTTCAATGACATACATACTCTTTTTTTGGTGAAAATATCCCTGAATAATTTGGAATAATTGGTAATTTTAATTATGGATTTCAGGATGTGTATATTAATTTCATCCTTTAGAAATGTCTCTGAGAATTATTTTTTTAGTTCCCTTCCTCAGTCGTTATGGATTCTATAAATCTAATATATAGTGGAGGGGGATGTCTTTATTCAAACATTATATTATGTTTAATGATATTTCAGATCATTCAATCATGAATATTTTCTTTGGTTCCTTATCTTCATTATTTTCCTTTTATTTATGGTGAAGTGGTTTTCTATTCTATAATTTATCTATAATGTTCATTATTTTATGATTTACATACAATTGGGTTAGATTGTGATTACATTGGTGACACTTTCATGGATATCCTTTCCACTTCTTATTATAATCATTCTCACATATTCTTTTGGTTTTTGGATTGTCCAATCATTGAGTTTTCTAAGGATTTTGGAAAAAATTTCCTTGAGATTCAAAAATATAATTGAAAAATAATTTAATATATATATACACTCCTCCATCAATATTATTTTTCATTATTCCACTGATGGTGGACAGGATGTGTGTTTTACATAGTCCTTTTATAGAAAATTTGTTTGGTGGTAGGATTTGTTTGGTTCTACTACTTGTATGGTAGTTTGAAAGGGTGTTAATTCCAGAATTGGAACATGAAAGGGGGTCTATGATGACATTGTTGATCTACATATCTTTGTTGGTAATCCATTCCCCCCATTGTTGGTTCAGTTGAATCTATATTTTTTGGAATGTAGTTGCAATGGTATTGATTCTTAGTACCTCTACATTTATATCAGTGAAGTGATGTGGTGATTATTATAAAACACATACCTGGGGCTTGGTTGGTATTACAGTCACATGCCTCACTACCTTCTATATTACAAGTCCTATCAATTATTCTACTTTGGATTCAATTAATATTGATGAGTCAGAATATTTTAATTCCTTGATTCCTCTAGTGCGTATACATATTATTCCAAATTGTTTTGAAATATTAAAAATATTCTCAATAAGGATCTTATATTCCATGGATGATATATCAATCAAGGCTCCCCTGAATGATTCATCTAAGTGGTTTCTCTCATTTTCAGCTATCTATTAGTAGAGTAAGTCACTGATGTAAAAATCTTCCACTTATTTGAGAGTATATCTTGTAAAAAAATTAACCAATTCCCAATATTCAGATAGGGTCTCTCCCATAGCTTTTATGCTGACATATGTCTCCTCCCTTATCATGGTTCATCAAGAGGATGAGAAGAAAATTTGCATGAAACTTGTTTAGAGAACATCCCATTAAAGGATATATCCATGTTGTAGTCTATAAAACCATTTTTTTAGTATCTCCCTCTAGTGAAAAGTGGAATCCCATTAACTTTAATTGTTCCTCCACCACTAGTATTGGCTAGAAACTTGTACAAATATAAATTAACTCATGGATTTGTTTATCATGTATTCTATTATAAAGCCATGGAAAACCAAAAACAAATCAATCATAATGACTCAAAACTCAAAATAATTTTTATAGGAAGGGTAAATTTTTTACTATCAATGGAAAATTGTGGGGAACCAAGGTCGATAAGGGTTTGTGGTAGGTAAATTTCAATTTCATTTGGATCAGATTGAGAACTTGATACATTGACCGAGACTTATAAATTTATTTTTTCAGAGTATTTATATTGGTTTGGAGTCCAAATAATTCCTGGAAAATTCATCACTATTTCATGCATAGGACATAGGATTTCCTTTTTGGAGGACATATTTATTCATTTTTATGGGTTTTATTTTACACCATGTCTCCATCAGAGGAACTATAATTTTTCACTGCCCAATCATGGGGTGTGGGAAATGATATTTTTCCCCGTAAGGGTGTAGTAGTATGTATGACCCATGTAGCCTTCAAATAGTGGTGTTTTAAATAATGGTTTCACAAATATAAACTTAATTTAATGAAAAATTATTTTAATGTTATGATGTAAGGGACATTGGTTTGTTAAGACAAATTTAGTGAAAAGTGATAGGTTTTTCATTTGGGTTGACCACTTATAATTCTATTATGTCCCTTTTGAAATTTAATCATGTATTGATTAATTTAATTAATATAGGGAATAAAAATTATTTATCTATGTCCACTATATATTAAAATTAATTATAGGAGAGGTTATTCTTCCATTTTTCCTTTCTTGGATTCTTCTCCTTCCAAACAGTGAATGGTACAATGGTCTCCCTTAAATCCACTATATAATTACAAATCAATAATTGAGTACCCTAATCAATCAGATTATCCCACCATGTCTCAAACACGTGTATAAAAATAATTAAAAACATCCCATCCTTATAATAGATCACCTAATAGGGGTGATCCAATTCCAATAAGAGGGAGAATAGATTTTATTATTAAAATAAAATTTAGACTGTTCAGAATTGAAACAAATTTGGATAAAATCCCATTAAAATTATGAAATAATAAATAGAATACCTTTTATCCAATAAAACGGGATATAAATTTTTGATTAAAATAGGACTACATCATTTCAATAGGTCACCTCCACTTCACCTAGTCATGGAAAGGGTCTACATATCCTTTACATAGAGTCTATGGGGGTAGAATAAGGAGATGAAATATTTGAAGAAGAATGAAAATAAATAATGTAAAATAGTTTCTTCATCACCAATATTGAGTATTCTCTCCTTTGTATCCTTCAATAATTTCTATGAAACAAAATACCTCTATTTATATAGGATGTATTTATTTGATCTACTTCCATGTAGATCTATTACAAACTATTTCAAAAGATACCTGGGATAAAATTGTTGTATCTTCAAAGGTACTACAATGTGTATCAGTTGTTCCCTTCATTGGTGAGGACATATGGGAGCAGTGATACATATTTATGTTCACCACTCATGCATGGGGCAAGTAATCATGGACATATCTAGTGGAAAACATATATAAATGTTATAATGATATCACATAGTAAATGGAGTGCATGGAAGATAGATAATCCTCCATCTTGTGGCCTTCAGTGTTTCCAAATTATCCATCAATGATGGATTTTGGGTGATTTTCTCGGGTCATTCGAATAAATCCATGGAATCTAGTTTATTTAGTATTTGTGGAAATCTATAACAAAATATTCATAAATTTCATTAATTTGGATTCAAATTTTTTTACAAGAGCCAATGATGGTGATAAGTGCCAGTGCTAGGGAGGATGGCAGAGTCATGGTACATGAGTGGGAAAAAGGAAAACTGTGAGTGGGGTGCATGAAATTTTTTATAATGAAAAATATATATGGATTTTGTCCCACATAATAAATTATAATTATAGAGGAGACTATTTAAAAATGATATTGAGGTTATCCCACAGTGATGAAGAACTATGGGGGTTACCTGATCCCCACCCATTGTCATGCACTTCCCCAGGTCAGTGAATCCTTCATCTCATCGCTATGTGGGATTCAATACTATGGGACCGTTCTCCCCCACAGCGGAACCAATTTTTGGCACCAAACTATCATGGGGTGTATAAAATAAAAATTATTTTCCCCAAAGTGGGTAGTAGTCAGTATGATCTATGTCATCTCTTGATAGTTGTGCTTTAAATCATGTTGTCACAAATAATAATGTAAATTAAAGATCAATAATATTAATGATAGGAAAGAGGGGGAATTTCTTTCTAAAGAAAATTTTTGAGAATAATGATTGGGCATTAGATTTTACATCCCTCTAAAAATTTCGTCATGAACACTTTTCAAATTTTATATTTTTTTATCAATTAATTTATTGAATTCATTAGGATATATTTATCCATGTCCACTATTGATTAAAATTAATAGTTATTGAGACTAATAAAACCTTTTTCCTTTGTTGGACTAATCCCCTTAAAAATTATGAAAGACATATTTCTCTCCCCTAGATCACTTTCAAAATTAAAAATTTGGAATTGAGTACCCTATGTGTGCAGATTATCCCACTTTGTTGGCCCCATGTGTCTATAAATTACTAATCACTTACCTCCATTATACCTGATCAACCAATATATTTTATATAATATTGAATAGTGGGATAATGAAATTCATTATTAGAATTAATTTTTAGACTGTTCATATTTGAATAAAAAACAAATGAACATCCCAAAGATTTATGATGAAATAAATTAATGACCATTTAAAATATCAAATATGATGAAATTGTTTGATAAAACTATAACTCCAGTGTTACAAAAGGTTCCATCACATGTTATAAATCACATAAAGGGTATACCCATGAATTAAATAGGATACAATGGGGATTAATGTGGTAAATGAAATAATGAAACTAGAAACAATATAATGTGGACATAATAGAGTATCCATCAACTGTAATGGGTGTTATATTTATCAAGTCCTTGACTATATATTTAGTAGAAACACCCTCCATTTATAGAGGAGGGATTTAATTAAGATCCTTCAACATATATCTATTCTAATATTTTTCAAAATATACCTAATAATTGATTAGATTGTCTTCATAGATACATATGATTTAATCGGGTGTTCCCATCTATGGTGAGGACCTATGGAAATGTGGTTCATTATTTTTTTCATGTCTAATGAATTGTGAAATGAGTCATGGATATATAAATCATGGGAAAATGGATGTATAATAATAAATATTATTTTATGAATACTATTTTTTCAAGATTCTTCTGAAAATTACTTGACAAAGCGCTGAGTTGTCATGCGATTCTCGAGGCCTGAAGTGCCCGGAACAATTCATCGAAAATTAATATGTTTTTAAATAGTGTGCATAAGTGGTTTTATTAAAAATTATAATAACTCTTAAATGATTTTCTGGATCACATATCTAAGGTAAAAATTGTGTTTGGGACTGTAGTTTTACCCTAGGTGTGACTTAACATTAGTCGGCACAAGTCTCCTGTGAGAAAACCGAACGGTATGATAATTGTAAATAAAATAATAATTTTTTTTAAAATCCATATAACTCATGAATGGAGACATAGATTAAAAAATATGGGACCAACATTTAATTCATAATGTGTTTTTTCTTTAGGTAGGGCCTAGTCTCGAATGGCGTGGGTCGGGGGTGAATGTTAGTTATTGGATGTGAACCTCATTAAAATTTTTAATAATCATATTTTATTTGGATGTTATATAATGAAACAGTGGTGTTTTCTTTTTTTAATAAGTATCATTAAAAATCCATGGTTATCATTAACACACTATAGATTCCCTAAGTTATGGTGGAGGACATTATTTCTCCTATAATGATTGATTAGAGGTCGGGAGTTGATCAAGAAATGAAAAATTAATAGACACTGACATAACAAGGATCGACATAACAACACAACATCAATCTACATCTTCAATCAATCTAATCCAGAGGTATGGGGTTTATATTTCTGAGATTTACATTTCTAATTCATGATTTCAAGGATGAACGCAGAACAACCAATGTCCAAGTTGATCCACAACTGAATCATTCATGTGGGATGGATGAATTTAGATTGAGGGGATTGAATCTGGTTAAATAAATTTATAAAATTGATTATTCACCCCCTATTTTCTTCATCAAACAAGTAAAGATAATGGATGACATGATCATGGAAAAGATAAGTCTATATTGGTAATTCTTGATTCATATTCCTCCCATGGTCTCTGTGATTCACCTTTTAAACCAATGTAGTAATGGATCTATGAGTCTCTTGTAGTTTCAAACATGATTTGAACCTCAGATCAAAGGTGTTTTGACCGCAGATATCATATCAGAGTAGATCGAGATATGAGGATACTAGAACTATGTCCAGATGATCATTTCGACTAGTGGTGATGGATCTTCAACTCACATAAAGAGATCTGGCACAAGGTGGAGTTAATAGTAGAATGCGCTGGTGCTAGTGGTGGTGCATGGCGGTATTAGGGGTGGCGCCCGATGACATGACCACCTAGTGGTAAGACTCCACTCGATCAACAGGAGACAATGAGAGAACCTGCATCAAAAGTTATAGGCAGTGAATGAAGGATGGAAAAAAGTGGGCCTTGGTGGTGCGAAGTAGCGGCGCTGGCGGGGCACTGTTTCATGATAGAAGAATAGGGGCCCATCCACATGTATGGGATAACATGAAGTTCGAGCAACCGAAAGTGGGGATGGTGGCCTACAACCGCTAGCTGTGTTGACCATGAGTGGATGTGGTAGCCACCACATCTTGGTGAGATGACCTGGCCCACTCATGGATCCCCAAGGTGGGGACATTAGCCCAACCTGTGTCAAACCGACAAGATGGGTCGGGTCGGTCTTACTAGGTTAGATGAGTACCAAACCCAATAGGCCCATTTTTACAAAAACCCTGTAACATATGGACGATATGTCTAATTGACAATCTTTTTGTGGAGTTTGGACCATCACAATGAGGCATACCCTTTGAGATACTCAATGTGGGTTTTCATGGATGTAAAAAAATGACCATTATCTCTAAGAGTATGTTCTCTCAGAACAATAATGCTAAAATATGTAATCATGTGGCTGTATACGAGGAGAATACTATAACTATGATTATAAGTGACTCAATTAGTATTTGTGTCTCAATGGGTTTATGTGACTCAGCTGGTAAATGTGACTCATGGGGTCAAAGCAACTCAGTAGTTCTAAGTGACTTAGTAGATACATAGGACTCAACAATACCGGTTGTTCTTTGATTACGTTTGATTGTAATTCTTGTCATAAATTTTATTTATACATGTATGAGATGAATCTAGAGACTCTCTCGATTGTACCTCTTAGAGGTTACACTAATCATTCCTCTTTCGTAGTCTATGTGGTGTTCCATTATAGTGTTCCATTGGGGTATTCCTTAGTGTTTTACATTCATTGTATTCTTTGGGGTGATCCTTAGTGTCGTTCCTTCGTGGTCATCATTGATGGTGTTCATTCATGTTGTCCCTTAATTTTATTCCTTAGTGGTGTCCCTTCAAGTAATTCCTTATTGGGGTTCCTTTGTGGTATTCCATATTGGTGTTCATCCATGGTGTTCATTAGTGGTGTTCCTTTACAATGTTCCTTCATTGTTTTACTTAGTGGTGTCCCTTCATGGTGTTCCACATTGGTGTTCTATAGTGGTGTTCCATCATAGATTTCCTTAGTGGTGTTCTATAGTGGTGTTCCTTCGTGGTGTTCCTTAGTGTTTTTCATTCATGGTTCTCCTTTATGGTATTCCTTAGTGATGTTTCCACATGGCGTTCCTGAATGGTTTCCCTTAGTGGTGTTCCTTAGTGGTGTTTCTTCATGGTGTTCCATCATGGTATTCCTTCATTGTGTTCCTTCAAGGTTTTTGTTAGTGGTGTTCTTTCGTGGTGTTCTTCCGTGGCGTTTCATTCTGTTGTTTCTTAGTTCTCTTTTTGTGGTGTACATTGTGTAATTTGTTTATGTGTTGGGGTCCCTATTGAGTATTGTTTCACTCACCCTTTCACGGGCTTCACCTACAAGTGTCATGTCTTGTGTAGACAATCAGTAGCTTTGACTGATTCAATGGTTGACTGGAGATAGGGGTGCTTTAGGGTGAGTCGATAGATGTGGAACACTTCAGAGATGTTCTGAAAGTGTAATGTACCTTCCCCTAAGGTCGGGATTCTTGTGGATGAGATCTAGGATATTGTACTTTTCTATTAGAGTTGGGATAGTATTCATGAAATTTTACATTCATTTTTTACTATTACTCTTAGTGTTTTTCATATTGTTTTTCTTAGTGTTTTCAGTTCTAGTAATTTTCAGGTGGATGGGTGTTTGTGTGCATGTTCCTAAGGAAATACCTCCCCTTTTTGGGAAATGAATACTCAGTGCTAGTCGCCAACCCCTGGCCTATGGGAGGATTTATTGGGGTAGTCACGATAAAGGCCCAAGTGGATGAGTCATGATAGACTTGTATCATAGGGTGGTTGGTTTTACTCTTTATTTGGGGAAACTATTGTAAGTGTTTCGTGTTCGGCTTTCAGGCTTGACAACCCTGTGTTAGTGCGGCGGCTGAAGTATCCAAACAATAGGTCAATTAATTATGATAACATACATGGTATATGATTATGTTACCTTCATGGGAAATTAATTTTCCATGCACCATATAGGTATTTAGTATGTTCTCATTTCCTTCTGGATGCAAATTCACCTCCCCATGTATACTATATTGATCATGGTATATCTTGTTTTGATTCAAGATGCATCTATTTAAGATGCCAGAAAGGATTCCACCTCATGATCATGAGGATGATGCGTGGGGCGACAAGACTGGTACCAAGATTGGTACTATAGATAGTACCTATGGGTGGTGTACCATCTATACCACCACTTATAGAATAGAACATTGTACTCATAATACAATTAAATGAGATGCGCATTCTTAGTACACATCAAGAGTTTCATCGACAGAGACCCCTCCATATCTAAGGTGATCCTGACATTAAGGTGGATGAGGACTGGTTTGAGATGGTGACCTAGTTTTTTGTCCATTCGTGAAAACATTATATCGTATAGTGGTAAATGAGATAAGCCTTATATGGAGCTTAGTAGGGAAATTGAACAGTTTATATTAGCTGATCTTATAATGAGGTGACTCTTCTGTGGATATAGTTTGATAACCTTTCTAATATAAGGGGATCTCACCATAAAAGATAAGGGCTAATCTTTCCCATGATATTATAAAGGTTCATTAAGACGACATTCCAGTAGATGATTATTCATCAGGGCATACCAATCTTTCTAGGTAATCGATGAATATGATTTGACTAGTGATTTAGGCCTCAAAACTCTGAGCCATGAGTGTTTAGGGACATCTGACCCATCACTATTTGTCTTTTCACTACAACCTTATCAAGGATGATAGAGCAAACCATTGTGGTTGAATGTCCCTTGGTTAAGTGGATATAATCAGTGGATAATAGAACTGGTAATGCAGGAGTAGAGATATTGGACGCAAAAAAGCCAACGTCAATATTAGAGACTTGGATGTACGAGACATTCTGAGAGGAGGTCCTAGGATAGATGATCTACACCTCATGGATCATAGGTTGAGTCTAATAATCCTATAGAGAGGAAATTATTTTAATGATATGGCTGATGAGATTTTCATAGAGATTTTCCTACCCGTCGGTATGCTAAAAGGGAATTGGTGGATGGGCCACTATGGATGAGATAGTGACAAGAACATATGGATCTGTAGAGTGGAATATATGTAATAGGAGTTAGGGGAGAAGCATGAGGTGTTATAAAATTTGGCATGTTACCACCTCCACCATAATGTGGTCCACATTAGGCTTAGGAATCTACAGGACATGGGAAGGGTGTAGCTATAGGCGGTCAATGCATATAACCCAAGGGATCTAAGAATGATTAGGGGTATGTCCTATGTCTTTTCAAAGCTTCTATATTAATAGAAACTTGTACTAATAATTTTTTCATACCGTGAACTTTTTTCAAGACCTAGAGTTTCGAGTTAAACCTTTTGCTAAAACCTTACATATGGAGATATCGATAGGAGGAGACTCGATAATAACTGTATTGATAATAGTTTCATCTTACCCATAATGTGAGAGTTTTGCTTGGAACATAATGGTGGAATATTCAAGGCCTTAAGTCGTCTATATTGATATAGAATGGTTATCCTCAGTTCATGCTATGATTGACCATATTAGGAAAATGGGTGCGGTATGTATGTAGAAATGGAATAGGGTTCTCCTTGGTTGGAAGAAAAGGCAAAGCAGCCATCCCGTGATAGAATCATGCATAAGAGGATGCATTAGATCACTCTTGAGTAAGAAATCCATACCCTCTGGGTAGTAGATGTTATGTGTTTTCCATTCCCAGTAGTAGTAGCTGAGAATGAGGTCAACTTTCTTAAAGTGGTTCCTAGTTTCCCTCCCCCTAAAGAGATAAACTTCTGAATTATTCTACACCATGAGATGGAACCGATATCAGAATCAGTATTTCGGATGACATTCATTGAGGTTCATGAGCGGAGGGTGTGGGTGGAGGATTGGAGGATTATATCGGCTGATGATCAAGTTCATAGTGGCTAAATGAGGAAACAGAGATGTTGGCTACATCATAGTTATATTTCATGGAATGGGATGATGCATCATACCTCTTTTTAGTGGTTGTTACCCCTCTAATCTTATACTGAGTTAGGGATCCACGACTTAGTGACACTAATGGCGAGGTTTTTCCAGCTCATTCGTCCACGAGGAATTACACTAATTGATATTCAATAGGTGGATAGAATGTCATTCCTTTTAAAGGATGAAAATTAGAATATGTGGACACCTAAAATGGATAGATGCATTGGGTTATTCATGTGGGTGTTAAGAAAGACACCAGGGATGATAGAACAAGTTTATGTTGGTCTTAGAAATTGATATAAAAGTTGATTTATAGTTTTAATCAATTTTGTGGTTTTTCAACTCTTAGTTTCGAGCCCCTATACTAGGAAAGGGGTTTTCATTCCTTCCTTGGGGATCCAAGAATGAAGTGGGAATATATATATATGAAATTCATGATGGTTTTATCATGTATGTTCCGGGGAAATATCACCAACATGGTGATTATTGTACGACTCACCAAGTTAGCCACGTCATAGCTTTTCAGGAGAAGAGTTCAGTAGGGATTTTGGTATACATCTACCTGAAGGATATAACATGACTCTATGGAATACCATAGATGTTAGATTTTGATCTGGATTCTTTATTTACATCCTAGTCGTGGAATTCGAGGATCAGTAGGCAAGGACCCGCTCTGGGTAGTTTATTTATTTAGTTTGGGCCCGGTGCCATCATGATAATCTGTCTAAGAGAATATGGGAGCGAGGTGGGGGATCATTTTCATGCTCATACCCTCATCTATTAGGGTATCCCTTGGTTTTTATTTCTTGGATGTTAAATCTTATGGTGGGTAGAAGGTAATAAATCTTAATTTTCTAAAAAGTTTTTTAGAAAATGTTTGTGAAAATTAATAGATGAGGTGTTGGGAAGGAATTCTATTCTGAGTTTGTAAGTTATTAGAATGATCCGTTAAAAATTTTATGTTTCTAAATATCATTCTTGATTGGTTTTCCAGAATTGTGTAATTACTCTAAAATAGGAGCCCATATTAGAAATCTGAGTACAATGTTGCATTCCCGATGGTGGGTTTACCCTAGGTACAAAATAATGATACTCGATAGAGGTCTCTATTGAGAAAATCCAAAAATGGCACAACCTTGAACAAAATAATTAAATAAAATTATTAATTTTTCAGATCCTTATAACTCATGAATGTTTACACATATTAAAAAATTTGAGTCCTTTATTGAGTTTGCAATGGTGTGTTTTTTAGGAATGGCCTAATCATGACCTATACGGTTCGAGATTGAATGTTTTTATTGGACGTGAATAACATTAAAATATTTTTAAAAAATATTTAATTTTGGATGTTATCTGTTGATATAGTGTATTTTCTTTTATTTAATAAGTCTCTTCAAAATGCACAATTATTTTCATAACCGTAGAGTTCTTCTAAGGCAAAGAGGAAGAGTCTCTCTCATTAGTAACGATAGATCATAGGTCAATATTTGATCAAGTGATGATGAATCGACGAACACTGGAGGAATAAGGATTGACATGATGGCACAACTTCAATCTATGTCTATAAGGGATCCAAACATATGGTAGGGTGTTTATTTTTTTTTCTATTTCTCAATTATTAATCTAATGATGAATTTGGATCAACCCATTAATAGGTTGATCCATAGATCAATCATTCATATAGGTTGGATGAATTTCAATTTCGGTGATTGAATTAGGTTAAATAAGTTTATATATTTCATTATTGATGCCTTCGTTCTTAAACTATCATTGATGGATAGATGAAAAAATGAAAAATTCCATGATAAATACATATTGGGTGTTCATTATACTTATTCCTTACCTATACTTTGTGCTTCTCCATTGAACCCCCATGGTCGTGACTCAATGATTCACGGGTAGTTTCATACGCGATCGGAACCTCATAACAAAGGCCTTATAAATGAAGATATCAGAACACTGTAGATAGGATCCTGGGGATCCAAGAAATATGTTGTGATAAAATGTTCAACCCATGGAGAAGGATCAAGAGCCTACAAAAGAAGAGAAAGAGATGGTATGGCCACCCGAAAATAGATGAACCCGTTGCAAGAGCAGCGGATAGCAAATGGAGGTCGCAGCCAGGTGGGCCACAAAATTGCGTAGTAGTTGGGCCTGCAAGGTGATGTGTCTATCTAGAAGACTTGGGGATCAGCAATGGGTTTCAACAGGCTTGAATGTTATGGGACCACGTGCATGGAGGGCGGCCGACAACTGCCAACCACGTTTATTGGGAGAGGATGTCGCAACCATTGTTTCTACGTGAGAAGATTAAGACCGTTCACGGAAGGCCATGATAAAGAACTCCCCCCCAAGTTTCCTAGATGGACATGTCTGCTATACTTAGTGGGCTAGGTCGAGCTGATGGTTTAGGTCTGGGCAGACTGGGCCTTGACCCAACAAGACCCTTTTACAAAAATTCTATTAACCTTATAACTATACGTCAGACTGGCAAGATGTTTTCCAAATTGGTAGCCTTGGAAAGATGAGGACCTTTTGAGACAATCTGTGTGGGATTTCATGGAAGTGAATATACAACCTTTGGATTAAGGAGTATGTTATCCCAGAAAAAGCATGATTTGAGCAGGAATCCTGTATTTGGAAATAACAATAAGACTATGATTGCGGCTCTAAGTGACTCAACAAGTCTATGTTACTCAACAGGTCTATTTGAATCATTAGGTCTAAGTGAATTGGAATATCTAATTGAATCAATTATTCTATGTGACTCATTGGTAATAGGTGACTAAGTGGTTCAATGTGACCCAGTGGGACTAGGTGACTCAACAGTACTAGGATTTCTATGATTTCGTTTAAGAGTATTTCTATTTGTACATTAGATTAATAAACCTATGAGTTGAATTTAGTGAATCTCTTATCTATATATCTTATAGGATACACATCAATTGCATCATTTATAGTATATGTGGTGTTCCTTCATGGTGTTACTTTGTGGTATTCCTTAATGGCGTTCCTTCGAGTTATTCCTTGGTGATGTTCATTAATGTTGTTCCTTCATGGTGTTCCTTAGAGGTGTTCCATAGAGTTGTTACCTATTGGTATTGTTTAGTGGGTTTTCTTTAGTGGTGTCCATTCATGGTGTTCCTTAGTGGATTTAATTCATTTTATTTATTAGTGGTTTTCATCCATGGTGTTCTATAGTGGTGTTCCTTCATGGTGATCCTTTATCAAATTCCTTAACGGAGTTAAATTGTTGTGTTCCTCAGTGGTGTTCCTTAGTGGTGTCCAATCATGGTATTACTAGGTGGTGTTCCTTAGTGGGGTTCAATTAAATCATACCATAGTGGTGTTCCTTTGTGGATTTCTTTCCTCGTACACCTTCGTAGTGTTCCTTGAGGGTGTTCCTCAGTGTTGTTCGATAGTGGTGTTACATCGTGGTCTTCCAAAGTGGTGTTACATCTTGGTGTTTCTAAAAAAGTACACCTTAGTGGTGTTCCTTCATTGTATTCCATAGTGTTGTTCCTTAGTGGTGTTCCGTCAAGGTTTTCATTAGTGGTTTTCCATTGTGGTGTTTCTTAGCGCCATTCTGTATAGTGTACTTTGGGTAATTCATTTATGTTTTTGGGGTCCTTACTGAGTATGTTTTTACTCACCCCTGCATGGGATTCGCCTGTAGGTGTCATGTCATGTGTAGATGATCGAAATCTTTAATACAGTCCTCGGTGGAATAGAGACAAGGGGTGATTTATGGTGATTTGATGTACAAGGTATGATTTAGAAATGTTAAGATAATATACTGTACTGATACTTAAGGTGGGGTTTAATATGAATTGGTTCCATGAGCTTGAAATTTTCTATTTGAGTGGTTCTTGTATTCTGGACTTTTTAATTTTATGTTTGTACAATCACTCGTAGTGGTTTTCATATCTTTTTACATTGTGTTTTTCAATTTCAATAATTTTCTTAGGGATGGTTCATGAAATGATTGGTAACATTTCCATATAGTGTGTAGGGGTTCATAGAGGGAGGATCCTCTTTCTTCAACCATACTATAGATAGGATGGATGAAGCTTAGAGAATTGCTTCATAGTGATCATATGGGGTCTTTTCAATTCATACATGGTGTTTGGGGGCTTTATCAGGGGGTGATTCTTGACCCAGATCTTAAGAGATGTTAGAAATGAAGGTTAATAATGTCTGTAGTGGAGGCTTGTGAAGAAAACCAATAGATGTGATTTAGGGGAAGGTGGAGTCACAATGCATAAGTGAGGGACAATAAAAATTGGGGTAAAAGAGCATACATATTTCATGAACAATGAATAATACTTGGGAAACTTTTACCACATTAGAAAGTAGAATAGGAGAAATGACCATTTAAAAATGATCATGTGGAAATCCCACCACAATGAAGTTGTAAGTGGTTGGAGGACCCCCTCCCACCACCATGAATCACCACATGTCATTGATGCATCCCCCATTACTCTATGGGATTCACCACCATATGTTGGTGCTACCAAACTATTGTGCCATCTATTGAAACCGCCTAAACATGGAATGTTAGAAATGATAATTTTCTCACCCTAAGGGTGTAACAAGACATATGACCTATGTTGTCTCCCATGAGTTGTGTTTTAAATAAATATATCATGAATTAAAATTTAAATTAATGACCTATAATTGGAATAACTAGGAATCTAGGGACTTTGGTTTTTGAGGTTCTATTTATTGAAAAGTGAATGAGTATTAGGTTTCTTTTGCATCTTTTTATTCTATAATGACCGTTTTTAAAGTTAGAATATTTTAATTAATTATTTTAAATGATAAATGTACAACAATTTATCCATGTACTCCAATAATTAAAATTGATTTTTAGTTACAATAATACATTTTATTTACATGTTTTTTATATTATCCTTCTAATGTGTGAAAGGAATAACAGTCTCCCCTCAATCACCTAGGATATTCCAAATCCGTAATTGAGTACCCTATGATCTAAAATTATCCCACTATATCTGCCCCATGTATTCAACAATCACTAAAAACTTATCTTCTTGAAAACATATCAACTAATCGATGTTATTGAAAATGTATAACAGGGAAAATAAATGTCTTGAATCAATTAAATTTTTTTCTATTAATTTTTAAAATAAACAAAATCTTAACCCATTACAATTTGTAAATCATAAATTGACTACCATTTTAATAAAATAAAAGTGAGAGAAAATTTTGATAAAACATGGAATCCACAAACAAAGTAGTTCACACCCTTTAACCAGTCAGCCAAATGATGCACCACTACATTATAAAAGAGGCATTGGGGTAGAAAAGGCATTTGAAATATTGAAGGATGATAGAAAATAAATGAGATGAAATTGAGTTACAAAAAAATGGAAGAAGATGTTCTCTCGTTCGTGTCTTATAATTTTTTATGTTGTAGTAACTCCCTCTATTTATAGTGGAGTGATTTCCCTTGGACATTTTAGTGTACATATATTCCAAAATTTTAAAGAAGATACTACAAATACCCTCATTGTATCATTAAATGTAAAAATTAGAATATTGGGGGTTATCTTATTTTTTGGGGATAGATTGTAGGGGTGACCATTAATTGTTTGAATGACTCAAGCATAGTTTAATGATATCTTGATAGATCTTGCGGGGTAGCATACCTTCATGGAAGCATGTCACTGATGATATAATGGTGTGTGTGGATGATGCCTCATCCTTCTTCATTAGTCCTTCAGATTGATATATAAAGCATTTAGTAGGTATTAATGGTTATTATTTGGTGTATTTTGAATCGATCCATAGAGTTTGAATGGTTCATCAGTTTTAGAAATCACAACCTCAAACGCAAAGGAATTAGGTAATGGAAGTTTATATTGTTTAAAGTGGTATCTATAAATGATGGTCAATGGTTGAACTGCAGTGGAGGGTTGTGTCATAGTTTCTTGGAGGGTAACTAGAAAAATATGGGTGGGTGTGCATGTTTTTTTAAGGATGAATATTACTTGGGGATCTATTTCCTCAAAGGGAAATGAGAATCAGAGTGGAGAAAATTTAAAAATGATATTTTATCTATCCCTGTGCAATGTAGTCACATGGGAAATTGAGGACACCAACCAACCTCTGTGAACAAAACAGTGCTAGTGGGGCCTCCTCTCGAAACTATATGGTCTTCATCAACATGGTAATGCACTCCTGAAAAATGTTGAAGTGTATTGACTCCCCCAATTCATGGGGTTTGTAAAAAGAAAATGATTTCACAATAATTATATAGTAGATATATAACCTGAGTCATCTACCAAGAGTGGTTTTTTATATAATGTTATCATGAATGTGAAAAAAATCTAAATAGAAATAATTCTAATGACTAGGAAACAATGTATTTTGGTTTGTGAAGAAAACATAGAGAAATGTATCTGGATAATTTGTTTGGATTCCCTTTTGTAATGTTATCATGGACCTATTGAAATTTAATATTTTATGTTTCTTTTTTTATTTACAAATTAAAAATCATTAATATATATCCAATATTGATTAAAATTAATTTTTATTGGTAATATTATATCAAATTTCGTTATTTGGCCAATTCTCTTTCCAAAGAAGGAATGAAAATGTTATATCCCAGGGATGACTTTTTAAATTCCAAATCTGTAATTGAGTACACTAAGTTCTATAATAAGACAACTATATCTCCCCCACATAATGGGATATCATAATCAGTTATCTTCATAATAGTGGATCATCCAATTAGTGTGATCCAATAACTATATGAGGGAGAATAAATTTAATTAATCAAATAAATTTTAGACTACTGATATTGGAAACATAACACAACTGCACCAAATTTGATTTCCAAAATCATAAATTTATTCCATTTTAAATATAAAAAATATTCAAAAGTGTTTGATAATACAAGGAATACTTCATTACAATAGGTCATATACCTTATTCCCAGTAACATAATGTGTATAACCCTCCACTATAAAGAAGACAATGTGGGTAGATGAGGTAGAAGACATAATGAAAGAAAAATGAAATTATTGTAAAAGGAATAGTATCTAGAATTAAATGAATGTGTTATCTTCTTAAGGACCTCAAATCATTTATTTTGAAGAAACTCCAACTAATAATTGATGATGCATTGGTTCGTTATTCATTTTTGTATATCTATTTTTATATTTTTCAAATGACCCCTAATATACACATAATTTTACATCAATGATACTCCTAAATATATATATTTTTCCATTTATTAGTGAGTAATATTGGAAGAGGATGTCATTATTTGTGTGTTTAGTTCATTTTGCAAGCATATGTGGATTTATATAGTGGGGTAGAGAGACATAATGTTAGCATAGACTCATAGTGTAAAAGGGGTGCAAGGATGGGTGTGGAATAAGTGGGGAATCATTAATAGTGGGCCAATGGGAGGCTCGAGGTTTCATTTATAACTATAGAGTGTCTGCATTTGATATTAATTGATTAAAAACAGATGCAGTAAATGGTGCTCCGATAGGGGATTGGGAGCTAGAGCTGAGCAAATATGGGGGATTCCATGCCGGGTTTTTGGTGATTTCAGAAATAATAGTGCATCGTTTAGTAATGGAAACTACTATATGGTGGTTTTTGAGTCACAATTGGTTCAATGGGGGAACATGAGTAACGATATGCTCAATAGTGGCTCACGAGTCACTATCAGCCCATCAGTGGCTCCCAATTCCCAATTATCTCAATAATAGATCTTCGGTAACTGCCATCTCAATGGTGGATCATTATTAATAAGATTATTAAAGTTGTATCATGAGTTACCACTAGTAAAAAAGTGTCTCATGAGTCATTATTGGCTTCATGGTGGTTTATAATGCACCTTCTACTCAACAATGGTTCATGAGACACCATTAGCTCAATGGTGGCTCATGAGTCACTATTGGCTTGGTGGTAAATCATCCTGGAAATTTTCAATGGTATTGTTCTATCCTAAAAGATCGAATTATAGTTTTGGTTATGGTAGTGGACAAGTGGTGGATGGAACATACATTTTCTATAATTGAGTTTCTAGTTTTTTTCAATGTCCGATAGAAAAGACATGGCCACCCTATGATGGTGATCCCTTCCTAATGTCACTTTGTGGTTTTCAATACTAGGATCTGGTGCCCCCACGATTCAGACCATCTATTATACTTTGGTATGATCCCCCATAGGAAGAATCTTGGGATTGATGACCATATGATCATCCATCTCTAGTAGGGCCCTCTCAAGTGTTCTGTTACAGACATGTCCTCTTTGGGTGGTTATTTGGAGTGTGGCACATGGTTGAAGGCCTACTGGGGCAGAAAAAATTGCTTATAATTGAAAAATATAAGAACATTAATAAAGATTAAATATAACATAGAAATTAAAAAAATAAACTACTTAAAAATTTACTTTTTTTAGAAAATTTTAATTCCAAATTTTTATTTACCCATCATTTAGTTATAAAATTGAACTATAAGTTCTTAATAATTGAAAATCAATTAAAATAAATAGATTTTAAAAAATATCTTCTTGAAAATATTAGTGTGTCAACAATGTATGGTATTATATTAATGATGTAAAATTTCAAATATATAGTATATACACCACAAAAAAAAATTATTGATGACATTGAATACATCTCTTAGAAAAAAAAAGATAATAGGAATCTATTACATTAAGTATCAACATCCATTTCACACATTTGATCCTCCTATATAATAAATATAATATTATTATATATAGAAATATTAGAAAAATAGTAATATATATTATACCATATATTCATTACATATGACCTTCTATAACATGTTTTTACCAATTCCGTATTAAAATCATATATCTGTTAATAACTGCATTATTTATTGGACATGTTAAGATATTTTATTTTTGTCCTATTTATATGATTGTGGATACATAATCTGAAGAATTATAATTAATAAATTATAATTATTATATTTATAAATAAATAATTATTTTTATATTATCCTTAATATATGGTTTTCAAAAATTAGTTACGTTATGATCCTGGAGATGGTAGGACACACATAAACATGATTAATGTTTCCATTTTTTCAATTATCATTATGGAAAAAATTAACTAAAATTTTAAATTTCCTTAATGACAATAATATCATATTATTTCATTAAATATACTTATTTATATCATCTATGTTGTTGGGTGATTGAATTAGAGTCGCATCACTATGTTAAATGTTATATTTCACATATAGACGAACAATGTTATAATCTTTTAGTGAGTAAAAAGGTAAGAAAAAAACGATATATTATGTTTTTAAAATAAAAAAATTATCACAAATAAATAAATTATTTCAATTTTCTCATATATATTATTTATCTTTATCCATATTATATTCCATATAATATTTTATCAAAAAATGAACCACATAGTTTCACGAGGCCGTCACCCACCATACACACGAGCGATGTTATCATATCCCATAAATAAACCAAATTTAAAAAGGTATATGTGATATAATGACCACATGTGTGTATTAATTTTATAAATATCATATATATATATACTATATATATTTTTATACTAGACCTTCATAAGTGTTAATGGAATAATGAATGACATCAGTTCATCTGGTGGTAGTTTGTCGTACACATGGTTAATGACTTCACATCACATTTAATGAATCTCGAGATGATTTTATGGCATGATTTGAAAATAAAAGAATCTTATTATATGGAATATAATTAGGAAATTATATTACCATTGTTTTAAAAGTAATTAGTTGAGTTGGATGGAAAAATAAAATAAAAATTCTTGTTGAAGAATGTCACCTCTTCTTCGGGTATCCTCCTAAGGTTTGGATAACATTCGTTACTATTTTGGATTTTTTTACAAAAATAAGGCTTTTAGTATTTAGGGAGGGATTTTTTATGGTATATTAGAAGGGTTTCTAATAACCAAATGTGTATGATGTTTTTTATAAGAGGGTATAATGAGTTCTATATAATAAGTGTGGGGATTGTAACACATGTAATTCTTTGAAAAGAAAACGGTGTACCGAAATTTTTCATTGGCCTTATGGCTGTAAAATATTTTATTCAAGGAATTAGAGATGATATCAGGAAAATATTTCCATCAATTAGATTTTATAATATTTTAGATCATTTTAACTATTTTCATTTAAGTTTAACTCCTCATAAACCCATTTTTACTTTAACCATGATAATTATTTCTTCAAATTTTCACAATTAATTTTTGTTAAAATTAAATTTCTCCATATAATATTATATTATATAAATAATGGTGATTTAAAAAATGGAAACTATTTTTAGTATTTCAGTTCATAAAATTGGAAAAATATAATTTAATATTAATCGCACATACATGATGAGAAAGGGATGGTATAAAGGGAAAATATTCAAATATTTAAAAACTCTATAACATAATTCAACATAAAAATGATTAAAATAATAAATATTTGATTACTATACATATAACTAAACTAATTAACATTAAAATGAAATAAAATATATAATTTATAATAATAAATAATATGTTAAGAAAATATGTTCTCAAGTAAAATTTGGTAATTTTCATTATTCATCAAAAAATTAATTTTTTCAGATAATTGTTGAATAAAATTGAAATAAGATAACCCTAACATTAATATTAATTTTTTTAGAAGTATTCGAAATTAATTTTAAATACTTTTCAAAAATTAATTTTTAATATAATTCCACAAAATTGGAAAAAAATGGTTTTTTAAAATAATACAGTTTTTAACAGTAAAATTTTATTTATTCTGAACTATTTTAAAGAAAACGTATAAGAATTTATTATGAAAGTGTTATTTTAATATGTCAAAATATTAATGTCACTAAAATAAATCAATATTTTTTTTCAAATTTTTCAAGATAATACATGTTTATGACTATGCAAATATTTTTTGGGAAAATAAATTTCATTATTTGAAAATTGTTTTTATTTGAATTTCTAATTAATAGGTCATGACAGTATTATTATTATATACATGTTCATAAAATATATAATAATACTTTAGTTAGTCATATTCATACCCACCATTTCAATGGGTAAGATATGTCTATAAAAATAATATTTTAATAGTATATCACATTTTTCTTAAATTTATTATTATATCTAATACATGATAAAATATGTTCTATATGTAATGGAATCTAAACATACTGTTTCATTTAAAAAATAAATAAAATTGTATATTTATTTGGAAAAAAAATCACAAAATCTCGTGCTGTTAAATTATACTTGACATAAAATTAATTTCTCATAGGAAATTCATATCGATCATCAATGGTTTCACATTTGGATATTCAATCATATAAACCAAAATCATAAATACGATTAATGAATCGTAATAGTTAAAAATTGAATAAGTTGTTTGAATGTCAACTGGAATAAATATTGATAGGTTTCAAAACCGTATATGACAGTTGGGAAGTGAATATATGGATAAAGATAGAAAATAGTAAAATTTTATAGAGAGTAATATTGATCGTTGATCACAAGAATGTGAGTGATCTAGAAAATTTTAAAGAACACAAAATGACAAACCCATTAGACAATAAATAGGTCCTTCAAATCATAAATATGATGATAGATGGGGAAAAATAATTTTAGGATCCTTTTCATAGTGTTGAGTAATTTCTATTCCATATTGTATATGGATATATGAAAATGTACTTACATGATTTATTTATATTTCTTAGGAAAATTTTCATCACTGTGTGGTTTCTTGATTAATTTACACATCATTTAATACTCTAAGAGATGCATGTTTTAGATATCTATAACACTAAATAAAATCCATAAAATAATGAATAACAATTCCTCTAATACATTTTAAAACAAGTATGACACTACTTATATAATATGGATAATTTGTCATATGGTTAAGTAATACATTAATATTTAAAATCACATCCAATTTCCCAAATAGACCGTTACATAAATAGTTAGTCTTATTAACCTTCAAAAAAGTAAAAATTTAAAAAAAGGTTGCATAATTTCCCAAACAAAACATAAAACCTCCAAATACTAATATTTAGACATTAATGGTCACATGTAAAATATGTGAATTCCATAGAAATAAATTCTCTTGAATATTAGTATTAAATAGAATTAACATAAAACCTCAATGAAAACATTCATACATCCTCATTCCTTGAATAAAACCATTTATTAATGAACATATTCAATATACTGAATAATGTTATAAACTCTAACAATTATAAAAAAAATCTTTTTTTCAACAAATCTATTATATGTTCTCATGTCATAAATAATATCCAATTTAAATTTTCTATATAAAATATACACTTATAAAATTTAAAACCCATATTATCATCCTTAGAATCAAATTATGGAATTTCATCCATTATTCATTAATTTTAAATTAAATATTACCATTCCTTTAAATCAAATTTATGGGTCATTGGTAATATTTAAATAATTATTTCATATCCATATCAAACGACTTATATAGAAAATTACTATATATTTCCTGAATCATACAACATAATTCATTATTTCTAATACATAATAACATAAATAATACAACTTCCTTCTCAAAATATTTTTGGATTCATTGTCTAATTCCAATACAAATCTTATTTTTCATATGTAATTTTTTATTTCATTATGATTTACAATATAACCATTGCTCATACATCCGTGATGATTCTATTCAGGAGATTTATCCCTAGGATATTCAATTTCGTAATTCCCATACATTGCACATTTGAAACAAACATTATGAGATGATACATTATAGAGACCATTATTCTCATCAATTTCATTAACATAACCTTTAACTTCTCATTTTTAGTTACGTGAATTTTGTCCTTTATTTTCACACCAAAAAAATCTTCAAACCCCTATGATATATTCCCTTGATTACTTCATTACACATTCTCGACATATATAGGACTTAAACTTATTTCCTATATGGTCTACATTACCTAAACACTCAATTAATATTATCCTTAATGTTATTAGTGATTCCAATTTTTGGTTAAGGTGATCATTTTTAATCATAGATCATGAAAATTAATTATGAAAATCATAATATTCATGACATGGTTCATCATCCAATTTGGCTTCTCATATAATGTTTTTTAACAAATTCAATGTTAACACAATTATATGGGGTTACAACAATTTATTAAAACAAAACATCATTGTCTTGTCATTTCAAATCATAATGGGATACTAAATAATCATGAAAATCACTTATATGATGTATAAATAATAGATCCTTCATTTAAAATATTTTTCAAATGAGGTTTATCCTATGACATTTAGAGTAAAAAAATATTTTCATCCTTCATGATTGTTTAAAAAGTGTTTTAAAATTTTATTGGAATATACGATGGGTGTGTAAAATCACGTATATAGTAAGGCCCATTACACGTTATTAGGTGATGATAGAGCCAAGAATAATAGAACCATTTCAATTTTATTACACCTAGATACCTCTGTTCTGTATCGACATCCACTTATAATATCCTATCATGAATTTAATTTCATGGATATCACAAACTCTATCCTTAAAAAACTGAATGACATTTTTCTATCCATTGACTCAATATTATTATTATCCCCATAGACATCTAATGAAATATACTCAAATATATACCTAGGAATCTCAACACATTTTTATCATCATAGATTATAAAGGATAAGAAAACTATTATATGATACCACCTATTATAACTGTGTCATTTCATATATAATTATTAAAATTTTTTATAAATATCAGATATATTATAAAAGAAAAAGCCTCGGGGCCATGATAGTTTATTCAATTTATAGAAAAAGAAAAAAATAATCTTATATAATGAAATATCTTAGACATATCCCATAACTGTATTCCCCTTTTATATTTTTCACAAATATTCCTTACTTAAAACCCTTGTTTATAACCGAGAGAAATGAAACATAAGAAAGGGAGAACTCATATTATCAATGTGGTTAAAAATGGATATATGTATGGTGAAAATAAAACTAATCGTATGAGAACAATAGAATAACATTTGAAACAATACAATTCATATAAAAGATCATAATCTAGTGTCGGGGAATAAATATTGGTTGTTCAAAATACAATAATAATAAGTAATTAAATGAAAATGATCCATGGAGGCATAATATTGGAATTGAATAGGGAATAACAGTATGAACATCAGATTATAACGCTGAAAACAAGATAAAATGAAGATAGTTTCACTCATTATGATACATACATGAAATATGGCCCTCTCATAAACATATGTAGATGAAACCAGGTCCACGCATAACATTATAGGCCATAAATACAAGCCCACACATGACACTTTGAACATTTTATCATGATAACACATATAATTTTGATCATATAATTAGATTCATTCATAAAATTGTGAGCATTAGATCAAGATACTATATTAAATATATAACATTTAATCTAGTTCAAACATAACATTTTGAACTTGTAATCAGGTTCATTTATAAAATATTTACTCATGTGTTTTCTCTATTTACCAATTGCATTGGAGGGGGATATTGGTCGCACCCATCACACAATTAAAATTTTTGTTCATTTTTCCAAAAGGATATAAAACATTTATCAAATCATGACCTATAAAATAAAATTGTTTTCATAAACATTTCATCATATCATAACATGTATAAAATAGAATGATTTTATAATAATTTTATAATATAATAATCCATTAAAAAAGAAGCAGTTATCATGATGATTTTGTCATTTTATAAGCCTTTGAAGATTCATTAGTTTCATAAATATATTTTCATGGTAAACCATTGAGAGAAATAGTAATATTTGTATCTATGGTTCATATCCCCATAAAATCACCACTTACATCGAATAATATAATCTATGATAATGAATGATTTTTAAATATCAAATGAAATACATACAGATTAAAATAAATGTCATTTTAAAATAACATTCTTAAACAAAATTCTCAATGAAAATATTAAAATTCATTGATTTACAAAATCCCTTGAAATAATATAATTCAACATTTTATTCAAATAATTGTTATGAGGGAAGAAAAAACAATTCATGAGGAACATTTTAAAACAATGATTTCTTTTACATTTCATGTAAAATCCATAAATGATTTTTTTGAGAATGAAAAGAAGATTATAATAATTTTTTTGTGGAAAAAATAAAAAAATTGGAAATAATTTCACAAATAAATATTTTATACAATGTAAAAATAGTTCTGAAAAAATTATAGGAAAAATGGTTTTGGAATAAACATATTTTTTGATCGAGGAGAGAAATAAAAAGGTTTTTTTTCAAAAAAAATTATTTTAATGTAATGAGTACATAAGGAGAGGGAAATGAACTGACAACATGTATTCCCAATAAACAACTATATGAGGAAAAAATTTATCACTTCATTGGAAACATAATTATAAACAATATCAATAAGAGATGAGGTTTTTCCAAAAAATCATACCACTTTGGTGACAATGAATTATAATACCTATGAAGGAATAAAAATAAATGAATACTATAATATCAATAGAATAAATAAATTAATGATATTAAATTTAAAAGGGTTCTTACATGTTCCTTATAAATAATGATATGTGAATCATATCACATATCTCATAAAGAAAGAAAATTGAGACATAAATATATTACCACTTTGGGAAATTTTGAACAATAAACCCGATAAATGGAATATAATAAAATGGACATTTAAATATCCATAATTTTTTAGGATATTAATAATAAAATAAATTAATGTGAATTATACAAAACATAAAAAAAATATAGGCATTGAATATTGGATGAATCACACAATAGAAAATAGTGAGATGATAATTCCTTACCACTTGAGTAATATTTTGAATTGTAATTACTAATAAATAATAAAATAATAAATAATAAATTTAAAAAAATATAATATTAATGATATAAATTGTATATGTGAATGTATTTACACCCTAAAAAAATAAATTATTGTATGTTTTTTATATTTCACCCCAAAATAAAATAGAGAATAGAAATATGTTACCTTAAGCATTAATTTCCTTCAAAATTGATGAAAAAAACTTTTATAAAAAAAATTATTATATAAATATATTATAGATAAATAATTAGATATATTATACCGTATATTATTTACTTATTATCATTAATTAATAGTTTGATATTAATTATTTATTGAAATCACCCATTGGGCAATAACTATTTTGATTTTTGTTTATGTTTAATTTGTTATTTTCAATCATATTACATTTATCATGGTAAGTCACATAAATAATAACATTTATTATATTATTATCATATTTATTCATGAATAATAATTTTTTTTACAAATTATAATTTTTTTTGGAGAAATTATTAATGTTATGATAATGAAAACGACAGGTTGTATGTACAGATGGGTAAAATATCTATTTTTAAATGATCATTATGG
Organism: Viscum album; assembly: GCA_963277665.1. Classification (NCBI taxonomy): domain Eukaryota; kingdom Viridiplantae; phylum Streptophyta; class Magnoliopsida; order Santalales; family Viscaceae; genus Viscum; species Viscum album. The sequence goes on from OY728122.1 coordinate 493,756,046, forward strand.
AAATTATTTATGTAATTAAATATAATTACTTTATTACAATAATTCAATATTATTTCTCTAAATATATCTATACATACCATATAAATGTTAATGCCATTAAAATAGAGTCACATCGCTACGTGATGGTGGTAGTCCACATATACATGAATGGATTTATCATCATTTAGTGAGTAAGAGAGTAATTGGGAAAATGATCTATTATACGTTAAAGATGATAAATATTTCACTAATAAAATAATTATTTCATTTATATCGCATATATTAATTAAATGTTTCTTTATTAACTTCTATGTAAATCGGTGTTCAAAAATGAATCACATCACTTTGTGTGGTTTTTGTCTGTTGAACATAAGAAAGAAATTATAATATACCTTAATGAATGGAAATTAATAAATTTATATGTTATATATTGAGTACATATGAATAATTATGATTCAAATATAATTTATATCCCTCATCATTCCCAACTATGAGAGGTGGTAATGGTAAAAAGAAATAGAACGGTTCATTGGGGGTATTCTCCTGAATGCAAAGGTGATGAATTCATAAAAATTATTATAAAAGTTTTTATGTTTATAAGTCATTATATTAAATTAAAAAAATATTAAATATAATGTGGTTATTTTATCATAAATTTTTTATTCATTTAATATGGTAGAGGAAAAAAATAAAATAAAATAATTGTTGGGTATTGTCCGTACGTTTGAAAAAATCCATTCCTACATTGTATTCCACCAAAAGATAAGGATTACAGTATTATATAAGGAAATATGGATATTTATTAACTAAATAGGTTTTTAATGTGTGACTAATATAGGAGAGGGGTAGACTTATATAACTGAGGTGAGTGGAACACGTGGAATTGTGTGAAAATAAATAGGCGTATAACTATTTTTCACATGACACATGGATCAAAAATTTAGTATAATAGACATATACTTGATAGGATAATAATTTTTTTATAATTTGGATTCTATATATGTTTTTAGATCATTTATACCCTCATCCATTTCTTAATTTAACCCCCAAAACCAATTTTGACACTGAATATGATAAATATTTTTAATATTTCACTATTCATTTAAAAAAATTGATTTGAAATTATTAGTCAACATAAACATTCTGATTCAATGTTTTATATACATTTTTCCAAATTCCATTAATAAGATTTTAAAAATTAAATTTATAATTATGGTTGAAGTCATGGCTAAAGAAGAGGATATTCAATGTAAAAAAATTATTTAAAAATTCAATGTTTTTATAAAAAAATTCAATATCAAAATAATTAAATTAAAATAAATTATATTTAGAAATATATTATTATACTAATTTATATTTTTAATCACTTTAATATATAATTTAACTTTACTAATATCATAAATAAATATGTAGTTTTCTATTAATATTTAGTATTTTCTAGAACTCGTCAGAAAATTTTTTTATTTCATAAAATTATAAAAAATTCACCCAAAGTTAATTATGATATGGGGATTTGAAAATTTTGTTTCTTCCAAAATTAAATTTTTCAATATTTGAAAATATTTTTTAAAAAATAAGTTTACCAAATTCCATAAATGTTTTTTAAAGAAAATTATTTTTTTCAAAAGTAAAAGAGGATTTACTCATATCTCTTTTATATAAGACACATATGATTATCATTATTATTTTTTGAATAAATACAATATAAATTTGATTAAATAAGTCACCAAAATTTACTTTTCTAATTTATTGAGGTAAATCCCATTTGAGGAATAAAAATAATTTTTATTAAAAATATTCCTTTGATTTTAAAATAGTTTTTTCTTTAATTTTTAATTATTAGGTCTAGAAAAGAAATAATTTTACAAAAATGTGTAAATTATATATTTTAATAATATATAAAATCCAAGTAATACCCTCTATTCCTATATATAGTTGGTGCATATCATAATAATATTTTCATTTTATGTCGTGTTTTCATTAAACTCAATGTTTTGTGTAACCCCATATAAACCTTGTGTTGTCTATAATAAAAGTTAAACATGATTTTTGGTGTAAAACGACTCTACATGTTTTCATTTATGTGAAAAAAAATATTTCTCAAAATTTCAAGGTTCTACAAAATAAACCTGATAATAGATGGTCATGTTTGTCTCTTCTATCATTCTGGTCTAGAGAGAATGATACCTTACCACACAGATGGTTTCAAAATCATGTGGGGTATGTTGTTATTAATCATATTCTCTTTAAAACCCTCTTTTAAGGAGTGGTTTTATAGTTAAATTTAATGACTATTTTTTGAAATATATGAAAACCTAAGATAATGTGACCTAGGTTTAACCAAATGAGTTATAGGTTGAACCATATCTATCCTTGTTAAAATGAAATACATTTAAATTAAAATGAAGGTCTTATAAGATAATACATGATTTTATTGAGTTCTAATATTCATTTGGATATTTACTATGATTATATTAAGTCGCATTTTTTGATTTAGAATTTCTTTGAAACATGGTAAAGGAAATGAATTTAAAAAGGCTTATGTCTAATAAGACACTTTGTTTTAAAACAGAATAAGTTTGAATAAGCAATTGATTAGGATTCTTAGTATATTTCAATTTTTATGGAATAGAAGAATCTATTAATCATAATTATCATATGGTGGTTTATATGTTTAAATAAATTAAAACATTATAAACTAATATATTTTTACTATAAATTGATATTTATCAATTATATTATTGTATATTCTAAAATGTATTGGGGTCAAATGAATCATCTAGGGATTTTTCGTTAGTTATGGTCAATAAAATAAGGGGAAATATATTAAATTTTGTATAGAATTATGAATAATAATTTTATGAAAATGTTATATTTTTATGTGTAACAATTCAAAAAACCTGATAGACGTATGGACAATGCTTAGGATTAATATATGGTGGATGTTGAGATAATAAAGAGTTGGATGATTTTAAAAAATAGGCCTGATTGCAGTAATATCCTGGTATTTATAACACATTTATTACATTATTTGTGATATTTATATCATTTTATGGATTTTGATATATTTATATTGACTATTTTGTGAATTTATGTACTACAAGGTGGTGATAGGAGGTAATGTTTTTTATAATACATGATTTCACTATTTCATGATGTATTAGAGGTTAGAATGTAATTTTTAATGTTTTGATAGAGACAAAATATGATTGGGGAATGTATATATAAAAGATTAATATTATTTTTGGTAAGATATGTATCATAATATAACATTATAAGATCATGGGTGATGTCATATTAAGAGGTTATATATGAAATGATGAAAATGTCTAGAATACCATCAGCTACATTTATTTGTTAGGAATAATTAAAATTTGAAGGACTAAATTTATTTAATGGGTGAGAATGAAATTACGTGACATTTTAATATATGTTTTTCCACATATATACTCAAATATTTTTGATAGATTTTTCCACACATAAAAATAATGTAAAATGAAACTACAATATGTTTAGACATGTCACAACCCGCCTTCACCAAAAGTAGGTAAAAGATAACAGATTGACAGAACCATCCTTCTTTTTGTTGAAGGAGAGATAATGACCCCCAAGACCCGCCTTCAATAGGTCTCGGAGTGGCGACTAGCACCAAGGGTATAGAATCAAACACAAGATGGGAGGCATTACCCTTTTTTAATAGGATCGGGAGATCTGATTGAAAACCCAACAACACCAAAGCTGAAATTAAAGGTAAATATGACCGTAAACCATTCCATATGCATGTTAAAAATTAAGAGATACAAGCCACAAGAACTCCAATGGTAAATTACCAAGAAAAAGGAAAACGACAACAACAATAGCCCTAAGGTCCAAGCTAGTACGACCATGCACGATCCCTGAAGTCCTCCTAGAAACCTGAAAGCAGTTTTATATACATAGGGAGAGCATACAAGTATACTCAGTAAGGAAGACCAAAGACTCTCGTGCACATGTGGGGAGGCATTCTAATTCCCTGTGAGAAAAGAGACAACCAAAGAACCTAGAAATGTAAACTATCCACCCAAGCCTCACTAAGGTACACTCCCCAAATAACGGAAGTCATGTAATGTATAGTAATAGTACATCGATGTTTGGGTACCCCGCGTCACTTTCCGACTAGTTATTGAAGACATCCTATGCATGTAACCAATACTGCCATTCTCACCGTAGTCTCACTGCCACACCCTACCCACACACACTTGGGCCACAACCGCGCATTTCACCCGTAAACACCTGGGCCACAACAACCATCCCGCCGCTGACACATGGGACACAACAACCATCCTTCCCATAGACACCTGTGCCACACCAACCATCCCGCCCTCAGACACATGGTCCGCAAAAACAATATGTAACCATGCCCACAAAAACCTAGGCTAGAACAACCATTTCCATGCCCAAAGACACGTGGGCCTCATCCCAAGTATTATTGGGAAACAAACTTCCTGCAAACACGTGGGCCAACCACCACACAACCCTGACCGAAGATTATTGGGCCAATAATGGAATTTAGTCAAGGACAGTCTGCCCGAAGAGTGTTGGACTATTCAGGAAATGGAGCAGAAAAGGAGCTAATAACCAGCCACTCATAGGGGTGTTGGAAAAAATTACCTCCTCTATGAAATGGGGGTGCTCGGCACTAAGTGCTCAACTTGGGTAGGGCGTGAATAAGAAACATAAGAACTACAATTATATTTATATGTAACAAGAACTCATCCCAACCTAGGGTTTTTAAATCCAACCTAAGAACAAACACCCTATTACTATTCATTCATAAAGGAAAGGTACAATACTCACGACCAAGCCACAAATCATTCCCAAAAAAATTCTCCATTTAACTCATTCTTGTTTTGATTTTCATGTGATACCATTTTTGAACATTCTGCAATACTGGGCAACTAACAGGCATAACCACAAGCCAGAGAAAGATAAACATCCAAACAATAATTTAAGCATTCACACCTGGTTCTCTTGTGATGTCCCAACAAAAATGGGATAAGTGAGTTCCGTCAAACTACTGGAACCAAAGAAGGATTCAAGATATAGCCCCACATCCTCAAAACCATGAACTTATGATATGCCAACAGTAGAGGATTCCACCCCAATTCATATCACAAGCAGAGAAACCACACAGTTTTAGACTCACAACCTAGAGGATCCCATCCTCACCCACATCACCTCGTAAGCACCAAGAAAAACAACACACCTACTATCAAAAAAGATTAGGAAACTTCTAGGTTCATTCACATCATTCATTAGGTTCATCTTTCTGTTTGTTAACCGGGGTGATCACATAGGGATTCGTGTTTTGTTAGACATCCATTAAACCATCCGAGTTTAAGTGATTAACCAATTTCTAGATTTAAATCATTAAATCATCACTAAAGGAAAATGTTCATTAGTGTGCAAGGAAAGGCCACCAACGACCATTATTTTCAGCAAGCATAAGACCAAATGGTTCACAATCACAAAGCAACACAAAAGAATACAATAGAAACGTCAAACGCACCTCATCATTCTTTAATAATCCATTTATTATCTTTTTTAAGGTTTGGTTTCATCAATTCCCACAGAATAATAGCATACCCACCCCGCATGATACACATAAAGGAGAGACGAAGGAAAAATACCTACATGGTTGATCAAGGATCGATGTTTTCAACATTCCAAGAACAGGGGATGTGCGACTTCATGGAGAGAAACTTCGGGGACTCCAAGGGTGAGCAGAAAATCTTTGGTACAGGCGCACCACTTGCCTCGGAAAGGGAGACTCCAAACACACTGGGAAGAAAAGGAGGTTGGCCAAGAGGAAGAAGAATAAGATGGATGAATTCCCATGTGATATATAGATAAGATCCCATTGTTATGGGATTTGGGGATTTGAACGTCTTTAAAGTCGGATCATGGCTCCCCACGCGGTTGGGTGGTTACACATGATGGGATTAATTGTTATTTAATTACTCTCATCAGAAAAAGTTGGTAACAGGTGTGATTTTAAAGGATTTTATGTAAACAGAGGGGCACGTTACACAGACACTGGCTGGGTCTATTCAGGGTCATCCCACCCTTAGGAATTTAAACATTTATTAAGGATTAAGAATGGTCTTGAACCAATTGCAAAGGTTAAAAAGGAACAAAAGTGGTATTACGGGAGAAACTACAGTAGAAAAACCTGACAAGGCCAGGTGGAACCAATCGTGCCACACACCAATCGGTCACACCGATCGGCCACCCCCATCTGTCAAAATGATTGGCCACACCGATCGGCAGCACTGATCAACCCCACCGATCGGTCGCACGCCGATCGGTCGCAGGCCGATCGATCACACCCACCGAGAAGCCACCCTTAGGATCCAAGAATTTGGCAAAGGGATAGTCCATGAGGGTCTTGGCCCTTACATCAGATATCTCTCAAACTATTCTATCCCTCGAGAATCTAACTAACCTAGAAGAGAAGAGGGGTCCTAAAAACTACCTCGAAAGTTACCTCTTTGGAATGAACCCCATCGACGTCTAGAAACACCACTCCCTCAAGAAACCATGCAACATTAATGGGGGTCTAGCTGTCCAGTAATATGGGTTAGGGAGTTTCTTCCCCCCTGTGAATATACTATCTACATTGGGCAACACTGACTCACCCGCATGGGTTTAATCTCATCCATCTTAATGCGTCTTGATTTGGGATCGGGTCCTCCCTTCCCCACAGTCAAGACATTTCATAACACTCCCCAGGCAAGGAATCCAATCATCTCGTAAACTAACATGGTCATCACTACATCACAATAAGCATATAAAGAAACATAACAAAACTAAAAACAGCTCTGAGTATTGGGCGCGCATCTGCATCTCCCATTATCAGGTACTCTCTTCGAGCCTGCCACGCCTCCACAACACCCGAACCAAAGGGATGGTTCTTCCTCAGAGCACCTTCTCCTCAAGATCATCGATCCTCACTGGTCTCTCAACAATGACCATGTCGTCCTTGATATCTAGCTTTCCCCATTCGAGGACGTGTGAACTGTCATGCAGATATCACCTGAGTTGAGACACATGGAAGACGTCATGTATCCTCAGTAGCGGTGGTGGTAGCGCTAGCTGATAAGCCACTTCTCCCACACACCATAGAACTTAGAATGGTCCAATGAATCTAGGAGAAAGCTTACTCCCCTTCCTAACCTCTATTGTCCATGCCAAGGAGAGAACTTCAAGAACACGTGGTCCCCAACACCAAAATCCAAGGGTCTCCTCCTATTATCAGCATATGACTTCTGCCAGTCCTGATCCGCCTTCATCCTCTCCCGAATAAGCTGAACCTTCTCTGTCATGCTCTGCACCACCTCCGGGCCAAGAACACTTGTTTCCCCAACCCCGGTCCAGTACATGGGTGAGCGACATGGCCTTCTATACAAGGATTCGAATGGAGCCATGCCAATGGTAGAGTGGCACCTATTATTGTAGGCAAACTCTACCAGAGGCAATTGTTACACCCATGATCCCCTAGAATCCAGTATACATGATTGCAACATGTCTTCCATTGTCTGGATGGTGCGCTCCATCTTTCCAACTGTCTAGGGATGGAAAGTAGTGCTAAGATGTAGTTGGGTGTCAAAAGCATACTGCAATCCTCTCCAAGCCCGTGAGGTAAACCGTGCATCCCTATCCAAGACTATGGATCTCAGAACTACATCCAACCGAACCACCACAACCACATACCTCTGTGCTAAGGAATCCACTGTTCTTGATTCCTTGATTTCCAGAAAGTGATCTGATTTCGTCAACTGGTCCACCAGTACCTAGATAGCATCGCAGACCCCTTGAACCTTGGGTAGCCTTATGAAGAAATCCATCGAGATGTCATCCCAATTCTATTTGAGGACATCCAAAGGCTGCTACAAGCTGCCTGGAACAAAGTGTTCAACCTTCACCTGCTGACACGCTAGGCACTTTTCCACGAACTCTACTACCACCTGCTTTACCTCGGGCTACCAAATGAGATTCTTCACACCCTGGAACATGTTAGAAACTCTTGGGTGCACTAATAGGTGTGAGTTGTGGATCTCACCAATAACCCTTCCGCGCATTGCCTCTAGGACAAAAAACTTCCCTTGGAAAAGAATATGGTTCTGACTATCCTCTGTCCACCCTTCCAGAGCATCACCTTGGTTAACCCGGTCACGCATCACTTCACTTTCTTGAGTCTCCCCACTGGGACACCTCAACCTTCCGTAGTAGATAAGACTGCACTGTCATCTGATATAGGAAACCTCAACCACCATCCATCCATGCATCTAGGTGCAGGGTAGCTAACTCCTCCATCGCCTTCCAAGCATCTGCCGACTCTCAAACAGCATCCCTCTGCGACTTCCTGCTCAAAGCATCGACCACCACATTACCATTCCCTGATGTGTATGAAATCTCAAAGTTGTAGTCTTAAAGGAACTCCACCCACCTACGCTGTCGTGAGTTCATGTCCCGCTTGGAGAAGATATAATTCATGATTTTGTGATCGGTGAAGACCACAAATAGTTCCCCGATGAGGTAATGCCACCACAATTTTAGTGCAAAAATGACCGCCACAAGCTCCAGGTTGTGGGTGTCATAATTATGCTCTTGGGGATGTAACTGTCTATATCCAAAGGATATCACCCCTTTCCACTGCATCAACACACATCTAATTACTTTCCCTGAAGCATCACAGAACACCTCATACGCCTCCCCTTCTTCCGGCAATCTCAACACTGGGGATCTCACCAACTTCTCCTTCTGATAGCTAAAGGCTTCCTGGAACTTCCCATTCCACACGAAAGCCTGGTCCTTCTTGGCCAATGTTGTCAAAGGTGCATCAACTCGAGAGAAGTTGGGTATGAACCTCTGATAGTAACCTGACATTCCAAGAAAATTTCAGACCTCTACCACGTTTTTGGGTGCTTCCCATGAAACAACTGCCTCGACCTTTGATGGGTCCACTACTATCCCCTGCTCTGACACTAATTGCCCGAATATGTGTACTTCTGGCATCTAGATCATGCACTTGGACACCTTCCCATAGATATGGTACCACTGGAGGACTTCTAAACTGTTCTCAGGTGCCCAGTGTGATCCTCCTCTGATCTTTTGAAGATCAGGATGTCGTCAATAAACATGACCATGAACCGGTCCAGGTACTCCTGAAAGACGAAGTTCATGAACACCATGAATACAGCTGGACCATTCATAACACTTAATTTCATGACCACTAACTCAAAGTGCCTATATCTACACCTGAAGGTAGTCTTTGATAGGTCACCCTCCTTCACCCTCAGCTGGTGATATCCTGACCACAGGTCAATCTTTGAGAACCAACCCACTTCTCTCAGAAGATCAAAGAGATCATCTATCCTCGGGAAAGGATAACAATTATTGACCATCACTTGATTTAGCCTCCTGTAATCTATGAATAGTCTTAGACCACCATCTGCCTTTTTCAAAAGAAAGACAGGAGCACGCACCCCATGGTGATGCACTTGGCCGAACAAAACCCTTTTTCATCAGATATTCAATCTGGATCTGCAACTCCCGCAATTTCAAAGGTGACATCCGGTAGGGAGCCATCGAAATCGGACGGTCACCAGCTTGTATGTCTATCCCGAACTCAACATCACATCAAGGGGGTAGAGTTGTCACCTCTTCAGGGAGGTTGTCCATAAACTCACTAACGATTTCTGGGACTTCCACCATCTCTGCATCCACCGACTCCACTGATTATTCAGTTAACAATAAAAGGAGGGGTTCCTCTCGCCTGTTACTTTTCTGGAAACCCCGCTCACCGATGAATGTCAAACATTGACCACCAAAATCTGAAAACACAACCCTTATTTGGAAGAAATCAATGACGGTACATACAGAGAAAATCCAGTCGATGACTAGGATGACATCGTATGGATGTATCTGTAGCAGTTGAAGATACTTGATAGACTGATGTGGCCCTATCATCAGCATACACCCTCGGTAAACATAAGACAAGTCGGTCTGACCTCTGACTGGTGTGCTCAACACCAGCGGCGCTGAATGTCTCTCGAAGTCCAAACCCAGAGCACAGGCCAGTCTGGGTGTAACAAAGGAGTGCGAAGCTCCTATATCGAACAAGGCATATGCAAGATTACTAAACAATCTGATCACACATTGAACGACTTCTGGACCTGTTGGAACTACTTCCTCCACGGCGTGCATCTACCCATGCCCAGCTCCTCTGCCTCTCGGCTATCGGCCACCTCCCCGACCATGCCTCGGTTGAGCTCCCTAAGGGGTGCCCTGAGGCCGACCTCCCCCTGCGACGTCCGCCCTTGGAGAAGCAGGAGCTCACTATCCCTGCTGCTGGTGAATGGGCCTATATAAAAACTGATGTGGCTGGGCGGGTGCTGCACTGGGCCACCCACACTGTACTGCACTCTGTCCGGGAACTAATTTCGAAGTTTCCAATGGCTCCCATAGACGAAGCACCTTGGTCCTCGGCCCGAAGGAAATGGGTGAGGACCGGGGGATCAGAACTAGAAATGTTGGGGCATGTTTCTCACAAGTCAAAACCTAGAGGGTCCTGATGTTGGATGTATGCTGATGATGACCTTCACCTTCGGCAAGCCCAACTAGATCCCATTTAGTGATACAGCTCCCGGCTTGTGCATCCTTTCCACTACTTCATCATTGTTTTGGACCACTAAGTAGATCGGTTAGGTGAAGGTAGTAACATCATAATGAAGAGAAGGTCGAAGTGCCTCCTCCAAACAACTCAGCTGAGACTCTTCATCAGGAAAGAGGTTTGGAGCAAAGAAATAGGAGATCCTTGAACTTCATCCCCAACTCTCTCACTAACATACTCCATAGCTGGAGGGATAGTAGTTCCTGCCTCTTCTCAGCCTTCATCGTGGGAAACAGGACTTCTGGATGAAACTACATCTCGAAGTCATCCCATGTGACCTTAGCCTCCCTCTTATCCCCAAGATAATGTGTCCAACACTAACACACTGCTCCACACATCTGGCTCACTACCAGAGGAACCCAGTACTCTTTCGGAGCCCGAATCAAGCTGAAAGCTATCACTAGCTCCTTGAGCCAGCTCTCTATCTCCATTTCTGAGATGATCCCCTTGTACTTCCCAAGGGTCTGCTACTGAAAGGCATGAAGAGTCCTCTACCACTGGTCATCCTCCTCTCGGTCAGCCCTCTATCGATCAACCAGAGCAACCTCTGAGGCCTTAATCGTTCACACAACTCGTGGTCATCTCCCTGGTGCCATAGCTGTATGGTAAACAAGGAATTCCTAAGCCTAAGTAGTCTAGAATATTGTTCTTAAAATTTTCTTAGACTTTTATTCGGTTTGAATTCCCAAAATACCCATGAAACAGTAGAACACAAGTCATTATGATACATGTACTTTCCCTAGGGTCTCTACCTTGAAAGCAGTGTAGCCTCACATGGCTGTTCGGTAGGTCCAAAGTCCTTAAATCAGATCACAGGGGGGCCCTAAAATCCTGTGTCCTAGCCGGTCTTCCCTGGCCTATTTCATGGACCATGATTACCCAACACATTTTCCTTACCATCCCATGCAATACTCACCATTCAAAACTCCAGACTCCATCCTATCTCTCAACCTATCCTTTGATACCATTATGTCGCGACTCGCCTTCACCAAACGGATGGAAAGGACAGTAGATTGTTATACCCTTCCTTCTTTAAGTTGAAGGAGAGATAATTACCCTTGAGACCCGCCTTCAATAGGTCTTGGAGTGGAGACTAGAACCAAGGGTATATAACAACACACAAGATGGAAGGCATTAACCTTTTTTTAATAGGATCGGGAGATAAGATAACAAACCCAACAACACCAAAGCTGAAACTAAAGGTAAATCCAAAAGTAAAAAATTCCGATATGATTGTTCAAAAGTAAGAGATACAAGCCACAAGAAATCCAAAGTTAAAGTACCAAGAAAATGGAAAATGACAAAAGAAACATCCCCAAGGTCCAAGCCAGTACGGCCCTTCACGATCCTTGAAGTCCTCTTGGAAACCTGAAAGCAGTTTTTTTTATGTAGGGTGACCATACAAGTATACTCAATAAGGCAGACCAAAGACTCTCGTGCAAAAGTGGGAAGGCATTCTAATGACCTGTGAGAAAGGAGACAACCAAATCACCTAGTAAGGAAAACTATCCACCCAAGCCTCACCAAGGCACACTCCACAAATAACGCAATCCATGTAATGTATAGTAATAACACATCGATGTTTGGGTACCCCACAACACTTTCCCACAGGTTTTTGAAGACATCCTATGCATCAATCCAATCCCGCCATTCTCACCGCAGTCCCACTGCCACACCCCTCCCACACACACCTGGGCCACAACCGCGTATTCCGCCCGCAAACACCTGGGCCATAACAACCATCCCGCCCGATGACACCTGGGACACAACAACCGTCCCGCTCACATAAGCCTGGGCCACAACAACCATCCCGCCTATAGAAACCTGGTCCGAAACAACCATACGTAACCAAGGCAGCAAACACCTAGGACAGAACAAATACTACCACACCCGAAGACACTTGGGCCTCATCCTGAGGGTACTTGGGAAACAACCTGCCCGCAAATACCTGGGCCAACCACCACACTACCCTGCCCAAATATTCATTGGCTAATAATGGACTTCAGGCCATCACTGCCTTCACGAAGAGTCTTGGGATATTCAGGAAAGGGAGCAGAAAAGGAGCAAATAACTAGTCACTCAAAGGAGTGTTGGGAAAAACACCATCCCCCATGAAATGGGGGTGTTCGGCACTAAGTGATCATCTTGGGTGGGGTGCGAATAAGAAACATAATAACTACAAATATATGTATATGTAACAATCACTCATCCCATCATAGGGATTCCAATGCCAACCTAAGCACAAACACCCTGTTACTATTCATTCATAAAGAATGGAACAATAATCACGACCAAGCCAAAACTCATTCCCAAAACCAATTCCCCATTTAACACATTCTTGTTTTCATGTTCAATTGATCCCATTTATGTAAATTATGCACTACTGGGCAACTAACAGGCATAACCGTAGGCCCGAGAAAGATAACTAGCCGAACATCAATTTAAGCATTCACAACCAGTTCTCTTGTGAAGTCAAAACAACAAAGGGATAAGTGAGATCCCTTAAATTAATTGAACCAAATCAGGCTTCAATATATAGCCCCACATCCTCAATAATGAACCAACAATATACAACAATAGTGTATTCCACCCGAATTCGTATCACAAGAAGAGCAACCACACAGTTTCAGAATCACAACCAAGAGGATCGCATCCTCACCCACATCACCTCTTAAGTACCAAGAAAAACAAAACACCTACTACCAAAACAGAGTAGGAAACTTCTAGGTTCAACCAAATCATCCATTAGGTTCTTCCTTCGTTTTTTTAATCGGGGTGCTCACACATGGATTCTTGTTTTACTGAACATCCATTCAACTAGCCATGTTTAAGTTATTAACCAATTTCAATATTTCAGTCATTAAATCATCATTGAAGGAAATGGTTTATTAGTGCGAAAGGAAAGACCTCCAACGACCATGATTTTCAGCAAGCATAAGCCCAGATGGTTCACAATCACATAAAAACACAAAAGAATACTGCAGAAACGTCAAACACACCCCATCATCCTTCAACAGTCCTTTTATTATCTTTGTTAAGGTTTGGTTTAGTCAATTCCCACAGAATAAAAGTGTACACTCCCCGCATGATACACAGAAAGGGGAGACGAAGGAAAAGTATCCCTACATGGTTAATCAAGGACCGATATTTTCCACGCGCCAAGAACTGGGCATGTAAGTCTTACTGAAGAGGAACGTCGAGGACTCCAAGGGTGAGAAGAAAATCTTCGGAAATGGCACACCACTTTCCTCAGAAAGGGAGACTCCAAATGCACTGGGAAGAAAAGAAGGTCGGCCAAAAGGAAGAAGAAGAAGGAGGAATAATTCCCGTTTGATATGTATAAAAGATCCCATTGTTACGAGATATGGGGATTTGAACGGCATTAAAGATGGATCATGGCTCCCCACGCGGTTGGGTGGTTACACATGACGGGATTAATTGTTATTTAATTACTCTAATCAGAAAAAGGTTGTAAGAGCTATGATTTTAATGGATTTTATGTAAACCGATGGGCACATTACGCGGACACCGACTGGGTTTGTTGAGGGTCCCCACACCCATAGGATTTTAAACATTGATTAAGGCTTAAGAACAACCTTGAACCACTTCCAAAGGTTAAAAAGGCACAAAAGTGGTGTTACGGGAGAAACTGCCAAAGAAAAACCCGACAAGGCCGGGTGGCACCGATCGGTCACACCGAACGACTGCACCGATCGGTCACACCGATCGTGTCGCAGCTGTCGGTGGGGTGCCGATCGTGTCCCACCGATCGGGCGCACACCGATCGGGTGCACACTGATCGGTCGCACACTGATCGGTCGTAGGTAGATCGGTCGCACGCCAATCGGTAGCACACAGATCGGTTGCAGACGGATCAGTCGCACACTGATCGGTCACACACCGATCGGTCGCACACTGATCAGTCACACGCCAATCGGTCGCACGCCGATCTGTCGCACATCGATCGGTCGCACCCACCGAGACACCACCCTTAGGATCCGGAATTTGGCAGAGGGATGGGCCATAAGGGTCTGGGCCATTACAAGACTATTAAAACCTAAACATAAAATTAGTAGATAAGAATAAGATTAACTAAAATACAAAATATCAATATCAATATATATCTTATATTATACAAATATACATAATTCATTGTATTATTTTTAAATCTGTATTTTCATTTCACTATATTTTATTTAACAATACTAAATTTTTTAATCCATTTTAATCTTATGAAAATATAATATTTATTTATAAATTCAATGATTATTATTGATTTGTAGATATTTAGAATAAGAAAATATAGTATCTTGAAAAATTAATTTTCCTATTGAAATAGTTTCCAAATATATTTTAATATAATATTTGATATAATAATTTTTTTAAATTTAATGTTTAAAATAAAAAGTTCATTTTTTATGTTAGAATATCCTACAAAAATTAGTACAATTTCTTTTTTTATATCTAAAATAAATGATTTTTTAGGTAAATAGTGAAACCGGCATATTTTTTATAATATTATTTTAAAATTCGGACAAAATGGTTTTTGAAAAAAAATAATAATTAAAATTATATATTTTAAATTTAATTTAATTTTTTTAATGTACTATTTTGGACACATTAAGTTGATCAACAAATTTTTTGAAAATATAGTAATATTTTACGAAAACTATTTTTCATTCTTCTCATTAATTTAGTTTGAAATGGGGAAAATAGGTTATAGATTCATTTCACTATAAAATAAATCATCATTGATCAATTATTATTTTTTAAATATCATTATAAATAATAGTGTTGGTAATTTTAACCTGTAAAAAAATAATATTTTTAAAAATACACATATTAAAAAATTAATTTTTACAATCACTGACGTTATGATTAATTTACTTACATAATGAAAATTAATATGATATACTACTTCCTATATATTATACAATAATTTTGAAATTTTTAAACATGAACAATTTAATTTTGTTATATATAATTTATATCATTTGTATTGATGTTAATTGATATAGTAATGATGAAACTATTATTTTAAAATTATTATTCATTTCATACCATTGAATTTATATAAAATAAATTAAATAATTATTTGATTTTATTTTTAAAAAAATAAATAAATATATTAACACTAAATTAATTGGTAATTAATACTAAATATTAATAAGAACCATTAATACTCAAAATTAAATTTTTCTACAACAATAAATTTTTGACCAATTATATTTTTTAATTTAAAAGTTAACAACATTTAGATATTGAATTAAATTAAATAGATTATAAATTTTGTTTCATAAAAATTATTATTTATGTGTTTTATGTAATATTTTTTAAAAAAAATCACTCTCTTACAAAATATATACCTTGTTTTCTAGTAAAAGTGTAAAACAACAAAATGTAATGGAAGGAATAATAAAACGTTTGAATAAAGTTTTAAAAACATTTTTTAGTATTTTTTGACCTAAAAACTGATCAAAATATATTATTTAGAAACACAAGACACATTGAACTTTTAATATTTACATTTCATTAGTAAAATATAAATGAATCTTCCAAAATAATAATTTTCCATTCTTATAAATGGGTGGTCAATTACACCCCATAAAAGATCAACTAATCATGAAAATATTTTTCAAAAATATTCCCAAATATCCACTCCTATAAGTCCCTAAAAATTGATTGATCCCATTTTCACACTATTTAATCAAATTACCTTTATTTATAATTTGTTTTCTATGGAAAGATCATGTCTCCATAATAAGTGTTTTTTTCTTATGTTTCCTCTATAATATCACTCTTGAAAACATAATGTGTCCATAAATATATATTTATATAATTATAATTATTATACTCATATGTGTATGTATTAATGTAATAAGTATTGTTTATTCCACCCCGTCCACTAAAAAACCAGTGTTTGTGTGTTGTGAAGACTACCACATCCATAGAGAAATAACTTACGATTATCATCTCCTCCATTTAGTAAAGATCATAAATGATGCAGTGAATGAATAAAATTGATATATATTATATTAATATGACTATGAAATTTCAAATTCTCATAAAATTTGTTTCCCCCTACTTCGTTTATAAAAGGAATCATTATTCATGTGTATTTTCAATCTATTTCTTCCCCAAACAAAGAGATTTATTTTTCAACCCCACACATCAAGAATGGATTTAAAAATAAATATTTCTATATAATAATTATTTTCTTCAAACTATTAATATTATTTATATTTGAAGATATTCTTTAATGATTTCTACCATAGTCAAAATAGATATATAGTCATGGGAATAATGATAGAACTTCCTAATATAAGTGACATAGTCGTGAAAAATATATTATAAATTAATAGGATAGTTAAATAAAATTTTAATATGAAATATATAAATTAAAATTATCTAGGTATGTATCTATTAAATATAATTTAACTATTTTAAAATTTATGTGCATTACAAATCACATTTAGAAAATTGTAATGCTACCATCTCAATTCATCTTAAATGTGAAATGTTTAAATGTTACGCACCAACATAGTATTTTTATTTTGTATATAATTACTAGTAATTTATTTTTGAGTACACATTTATATAAAGATATGAAATTTTAAAAATATATATCTTTAGGAATAAAATTAGTTTTGATTCATATACCAAAAATTAAAAGTGGGTATCATCTCAAATATTCATTCTTTAAGTTATATTTTTCTTCATGGAAAAAATTTAAATTAAATGTTGTGTATAAATAAAATTTGAAATTTAATTTCTTGGACTATATCAATTCAGTTTAGTTTAACTTCATGTTCAATATGTCATTGTATAGACCCTAACTTCTATATTAAATTTTTTTTATTACATTAAAACATAAGAAAAATATATACTGGAAGAGTTCATAATAGACAGAATAGTTTTTTAGTAATTTTAATCTAGTTATATAATTTAGACTTATCATAAATTTGAGAACATGTTTTAAAACTTAGTGAAATTAAATATTTTGCATCCATGAAATCATTTAATTATTCTATACCTATATCCATTGTAAATAAAAACAAATAAGTTATTTTCTATGATAACCAGTAATGCTTATGTACAATGAATGTTATACAGAGTAAATAATGAAAAATATATATGGGGAGGTATATAATTGAAAAACATTCCATTTCATCAAAACCATTTATAAAAAATGAATCAATTAATAATATCAATGAAAATATATCATGGATAAAAATAATAGAATTCTAAATGAAGGAATTATTTATTTTAGACATAATTATCTTATAAATCATGATATATATATATATATATATGTATATGATCAAGGAAATCTGCCTTGACAGTTTAATTGATTTGTTTCCATAAACCAAAAACACATTTAATGAGGGACTATTAATTTGTCTAAACAGTCCAATTGATAAATTCTGGTTGTATCTATAACAAAACCCAACATTAAATATATTTCAAATGTATTTCTCATATATTTAATGATAAATTTAATATATAAAAAATAATCCCTTTAAATAAATTTTTTGTATTTAGTAAATAATATAGATTTTTTATTATGTACAATATTCAATCAAATATAAGTCATAATAACACACTATATGTAAAAAAAATATTTTATGATTTAGTAAATAAACACATACATGATAAAAAATATGAGCTTTTAAGGGAAATTTAATGTTCATTGATGAAAAGGAATTGAATTTTATTAAATAAATTTAATTACAATAAAATTAATCAAGTACATGAATGTCATATATTTCTTTGTCAAACAGGTCATAGAATATTTCAATATATAATAAGTATCGTATCATTACAACATATCCTCAATGAAGAAAAGATAATGCCATAGGTTTTTTGTCAATTATTAATATCAATATCATAATAAGATAACTAAAATCATTCAAGGTGAAAATATGAATTTCCCTTTAAAAATCACATTTATAAACTAAGAATATGTAGAATATTCGGAAAATTATTTTATTTTCAAAGAACCATGTAAAATTATAAATGAATATTTAACGAATCAACTAGTCATCGTAGTGGGAAATTCTATATGATAAAATGAAGGCTACGTTCACATTTATTAAAATGTAAACAAGTACCATATTTGGAAAATAAAAATAATATTAAATTTAAACCATTATTTTAAATGTAAAACATGGATTAAAATTTCATTGTTAATAATTGGAGAATATAAAAAAATAGAAATGTTTTTATTGAAATTATTGACATGGATGTAAAATACTACCTATTAAGTTGAAAAAAATTCGTTTTCCTTAAAAAAATATTTCAGAATCATGGGAAATTAAATATTTTATAATGAACGGAAAAAATATAATTTAAATATGTCATCATAGGAAAAGAATATTTTTTGGGTTTATGATAAAAATATTAAATAATTCTACAATAACAGACTTAAACATAAATAATCTTGAATAATGATGTTATTATGAAATAAACCCCTCTAAAATTGGTAAATATGGAATAATATAAACCAAAAATGAAATAACATCTAAATAATTGCTAAAAATGTGAATATAAATAGATTTATTATATAAAATATCAATGTGGAAGTATATCCATCTCATAATGATAAGTTGGTTTATAATACGAAATATGACTCAATAGAGTTGAAATTAATTGAAATTTTATTCAAGGACCATTACGTTGAAGATAGAATTGATCAATGAATTCATTATGTGTAAAAATTTTAAATAGTAAAAAATAGAAATAAAATAAATAATTATGAAAAATAATCATATTTACAATCCTAGAATTTCACATTCAAGGGTGATATAATGTGACCCAAAAAAATTGAATTATGGAACCCCTTACAATATTGTAAGTTTTAAGTAAATGTCCATCTTAAATAATAATTTGAATTATAAAATAAATTACAGTGAATTAAGATATATTAATTTTATAAAATGTAAAAATGGTATTATATACACAATATAAAAAAATGGTTCTTAATATTAAAATATTCTTCCATTAATGGAAATTCAGATCAAATCACTTACCCCAAGTATAAATAGAAGATTTCATTATATTTATTTTCTGAATTATTAACATATATTAAAATTTTAATTTATTAAAAGATTAGTACATGTGTATATTTTTTTATTTTATTTCATTCAATGTAATACTTAATAACTTATTCAATTAATTTTACATTAGACATTTTGACGATATTAGGTTTATTTGTTGAAAATGTCTTCAGTAGTTTGAATATTGTAAAAGTAGTCTTTCTTACGTCAACTCCATAATAATAAAAAAGAAAAAATTATAATTTTTATAAATAAAAAATAATTTAAAAAAGTCCATGGAATATGGTTATGAAAATTGTTCTGCATTTGTACCATATAGGGGGTAAGTTGTATTTATTATAGAGTAACATTTAAATATTTCAATGATCATGATGGAAAGAAAATAAATGATATATAATCATCAATTATTTATATTTAAACAATAAATATTATAATATTTCTTTAAATAAACTTATATTTATAATTCATGTTATATGGTTGTTAAAAATGAATCGCATCGATTCATGGAGGTTGTACTCCACACATACACACAAATGATGTTATCATTTTTAAATAATTGGAATGGAAATAGATTATATGATATATTTATATTCCATAGTGATAAAATCATTCATTAATATAATATTAGTATAATATTTATAGACATCATTAAAAAAATATATGAGTTGTGGAGATGGAAAATTAAGTGCATCACTTAGCGAGGTTGTAGTATAACATACACACAAACGATGGTTGTGTTTCCCATTTTACAGATAAATAGATGGATATATTGTATTAAATTAAAAATAATACATCCAATGATATGTTTCATAATGATTTTATGTTATTAAAATGGATTAATAATATTCTATTTATATGGAATAAGGAATAAAATTAATAACATTGTTATGAATGATACCACTTTTTTGAACAACTACTTTAGGTTTATACCCAATGTATCCCTACGATAATTATGATGGTAAAAACTATTATTGTTAAAGGTTTGGGATTATTGAAGTTACTATGGTAGTTATTAGCTGAGAATGATTATTTTTGAATGTATATGAGATTAGATTGAGATCTATTTTATAGATGTGGGGTGGGGTACCTTTGGAATTTCTTAAAATATTTAATTATAGTAAGGACATATTTAATTAAAAAAATTACTAATGCCTACTGATTCTTATTTGGGGTATTATAATTTTTAAATCATTAAACAATATACGTTTTATATATGTAAAATTATCAAATGAAACATATTTCTTGGCTAAACCCCTAACAAACTCATTTTAACCTTAACCTTGGAAAAAACATTTCTGATCTTAAAGGATTTTAATTTTACAAATTATATAACAGTAATATAATATATATAAATAGTAACTGATTTTAGACAAGTTATATTAATATGTTTTTTTCACTATTTGTTGGATTTTGAAATAAATTAACAAAATATCATTTAACATAAAATATCTTTTTTTTTATTTTCTACATTGTTAATTTAATGAGACTTTGAAGAAATTTTGATTAAGATGAATTTATATTATAATAAATTTCACCATAAAAAATTATTATTTATTAACGGTAATTTTTTAATCATAAATCAATAAAAATACATTTTTTGACATTAAGATGATAAATTTCACAAAAAGGACATGCGTCTCTTATTGGAAAAAGGAAAAAATGAAATCTTACAAGATTATGAAGACAAGAAGTTTACATTGATCCCTCTGATAAAAAATATAGAGAAGGTCGCCAGGGATCACATCACACTATGAGAAGTCAATGCCATTGACGCCCTTATTTACATGACCATTTGCCACAAAATTAGCCTCCCTGTAGACATGAGTGATGAAATAGTTCATCAACAACAGATGATCCAAGCATTTGTTCCACCGATTACTAGGCTTCCAAGATAGATGAGAAGAACATATCCTAATGAAAAGGACTATAATGGTGGCATAACATTAAAGCCATATATTGTTCCAACCATAGTGGTATGTTTTCTCCACCGCTGACATAATGCCAATCATTTCAAATTCATTAGAGGAAAAAAGACCACAAGAACCATATAAACTGTAAAGGACATCCCCTTGTGATCTCTCAAAATAGAACCACAGCCAGAGGGACTGATACTTCCTCTTAAGGTACCATCAGAATTAATTCTAATCCATCCCACAAAGGGGGGATACCAAAAAACCTGAATCATAACATATGGGATGAGGTCTTCCTATAATACTAATTTGTAGAGGAAAATGAATTCATCTGTTGAGTTTGAGGAGTAGTGCTTCATAGGTGGGCTAGAGTCCCATATAGCAACAATTATCGGAGAGATGGTAGCCGCAATAGTGAAGTGGAGGCTATCATGAATCGTCTTATTTCTGGAAGACCATATGAAATGGATTAGTTCTTCTGTAGCAACCTAGAATATATCCTTAAGAAGGGGTGAGAGCACAAGGTCATGATAACTAATAACCAGCTAACGAATTGAAGATTCCCGAGGTAGGATTACTTCTAAAATATCAGCAACAATAATCCACATTGAAGATGCAGTGGAACATCTTAGAAAGAGATGATTAATTTCTTATTTGTGTTTATGATAGTGAGAACATCAGGAGCCCAGATAAATTCCACATGGTTCTAATGTCTTAACATTGAAAAAACATTTAACGTAACATTACAATAAATAAAAATAAAAATAAATTATCACCATTAAAATAAATTCATTATAGTCCATATAAACTATAAAATTCTTCAATAATTAATTTCATCTTTATTTGAACATTGCAGATAATGTTAATGGATACAGAGTGACATTTTGTCTTTTTACATACTTAAATTACTATAATTGTCAATTTTATGGGCATTCTCTTCGAAAATAATTTACAATTGATTATAGGGTTATAACGGTAAAAATAGATTCATGAAATGAGAATTATGATGAATATTATTGACTTATCACATAGTTTTAAACATGGATAACCTTATTTACAATTTTACATTGGTGAAAATTATTAACCATTTATAATATTCAATAAGACCAAAAATTAAATTCAACATTTTAAAAAATATATATTATTAGTAATCAAAATATGGAATCCATTTTATCAAATTACATTCACATGATATGAAAAATATATTTTAAAAATGAACCAAAAATTTATGGCAAAAATGGTTCTTCGATAATATATTATTTAAGCATAACATGATCTTTCATTAGCTCTATAAATATTAATCTCCATTTTTCAAATTTCAATTCATATATAATGATATATATTATATAAATTGTATTTACATAATTCAATATTTGTGGATATATTAATTATGTAAAATGGTGACACATTATTCACAAAAAATGGTTTTTTTAAAAAAAAATTCGAATAAAAATAAGAAATCTTTGGGATTATGAATAGTGGGGTGGAATTAAAAGATATATTAATGACTTTACTCTGAATTCTCTAACTTATCAATAGGTTAAAGCAGAGCATCAGCTACAAAAAGGGATTCTTCAGTATTTACTGGTTCTAAAGTGGAACAACTAGCACCCACTTGCTTCATAGAATATTCAGAAACACTCTCAACTAAATACCTTATCCTATAAATAAAAAAATGCATCCAATCCCTCCTCATAGGTAACAGAACTACTTTTCATAGTGTAATTATACAATGGGTGTCGTGACCTACCCCAGTTGATAAGAATATATAAATACATGACCACTAGGACACCCAGACCATAACAAAATATCATGAGGAATCTTGATGACTCCACTACTGTGATGATCTATTTCTAGATAATGTCATATCGATGACCTTGCCTATTTCATGAACCTTGAGATATGGCTTCAGTATAAACAGGTAGATCTAGCACTAGATCTCTTAATGCAAAGCCTCCTCAAAATTCTTCATTGTGGCCTCCTCATCTGGAAACATGTATAAATCATATAACAAAAGTTTCTAAAGATCGTTCCAAACACTCACACAATGGAGATCCCCAACCGATGGGTAAAAAAGACCTATGGAATGGATTCCATTGAGGAAGAATAAATAAAATTTAATTTGAACTAGTCTCGAAACATATCTAATTATACACATGACTCCTTGTGATCCTTGAGGAACAAGAACAAATATTGCCTCACATCCCCATGCAGAATCATTATAGACAACATTACGCAGTGCTCCTTCCGATCATAGATCAAACAGAAGGATATATCACCCTCCTCCAACCAATATTCTATGACAACATCAAAAATAGATCCCTCCTTCCATTGTAGAATATATAGCTAAAAAACTCATATTTTCATCCTCCATGTGGAAAAGTCATCAACCTCCTCTCTAAAGTGATATGTTGGAGAAATTAGCTAAATATATTCTATATGAACATGGCTAGGATGTCGACCTTGATCCATGCCAAAAAAAATTCCAATTAGATATTTGAACTTGAATATGGATGATGATAAAATTAATTAATTTTTTATTCATTTTAGGATAAATTTTCCCATATTATACCCATTCAAGTACACGTACCAATAATAATGACACATGATACTTTCCTAGATCACTACCCTAAAATGAGTATCACATTGTTTGTTATATTTTGTAATAATAATTTTCTATGCTTATAATCTATAGAGGCACTAAATACAAGTGTCTCATCTAATCTCCTGTTTTGATAGCGATTTCTAATCTTAGAAGACAACATTTCAATGAGATCCCTGGAATCCTCACATGTTCCAAAATATAAACTATAATCTATACTTCAAATAGACCTTTGATAACACTCTGTCATGACCCCCTACCCCAAAATTGAAAGCATCTTGATAAGGTAGTGGGAGAAGAGAGATAGTGACCCCCCGTGTTCTGCCTTTGGTAGGCCCCGGGTGAGATACTTTCACCAAATATATGATAAACATATTGATAAGAGAAATTACACAACAAGAGACACATGTGTATGAAATATATAATATAGACTCCAACCAAATAATTCTCTTACTACAATGTAGAAGAAAACCCATCTAACCAAATGTAATGTCATGAAAGTACTACTACAACTAAAAGGAAATAAATGAAAGTACTAAAAGAATTTAAAGATAGTAGAGACCAAGAATCCCAAATAGGTCATGATAATCCCCATGATAGTATTAACTATCTAGATATCCAACCTCAGCCAAATTACCAGGACGATAGTTTTTATATTTTTAGGGTGAGTATAACATTACACTCAACAGGATCCTCCGCATAACCTCTCATAAAAAATATAAATAAATCATGTTAATGGATAGTGAACAACATGTGTAACTAAATCATCACCTAAATAGAATTAATAAGATCCTATTAAAATAATGGATAATCTAACCAAGTATCACATTCAAGAGTATATAATATTTTAATGAATATCAAGAGTACCAACTACTGCTTCCACATTGTTGTGCCAGTTTTTCCCCACATTGTACGTATGGTACATTTCTATCCAAAAAAAATGCTAGCCTGTAGACACCTCACTTAAACGATAAAAAAGACACCTCATGTGTCATCATAAACCACATGCATCATACAACTATGTCCACAAGACCAAAGTATCTAGGTCATTTCCAAGAGCCACCATATCCAGCACAACATGTGTCATACATCCAATATTATAAATAATTCCATCACAACCCATTCACTGAGTAAGGATGCTAAAACCCTCATAGAATATAATTATTATACATAAAATATACCGTGGGAAAATATATATAGGACATATTTGTTTGATATAACCACAATACATTAGATCCCTCCACATATATATATGGGGAAAATTAACCACCATTCTTACAAGAAAAGTTAATTGCCAAGAGAATAGAGTGGGGAAAATTGTGGTAATCATATATCCATCCTCCCACAAGGATGTTGGGGAGAACAACCCCTAGGGATCAAAATACCCAGTGTCTCATTTTCCCTATTTGATATGGTGTAGTAATGTATATAAACAAAATAAATACAAGATATAATATAGCTTAAAACCAAATTATGGGCATACACTAATCTTAGAGTAACCTGAATCTAAATTATCTGAGACACCCATATACCACTAAAAATACTATATAACCTATAAGAATACAACCATTTAAAAAGATATATTAAATTACATTATCCATTTTCATAAATTATATATTACCATACTTAATTTAATGACATTAATTAAACAGTAAAATTTTCCATGTTACATTTCATGAGCTTCCCAAAAAGGGTCTCCTCCCTCTAAGCATATGAAAATAGAGTGCATAACTACTCATTATTAATAACTCAGAATTGAATCCAAAAAAGGAAAAACCCCATGGGTTAATCACTAAATTATTTATTAAAAAAATTACTTTCCATTTTACCGTGTATTCTAAGAGAACATTCTATGATACCCAAACCAAGCTGATCAACATGATGAGTAGATGAAATACCCATAATGTCTTCGACCAGTGTAGGAGGAACATAGACTCATCTATCCTTGAAAAGATAAACATGGAAAGAACATGGATTACCAAATATAAACTTACCTCTCATAGAAGGTGAGTAATAAAACTATATGATTCAAGAAGTGGGGAAATTAAATTAGATAAAAAAAATTGGTCATCAGTCGAATGACTGGTTCAAATAAACATCCAGATTTCATGTAAATAGGTATACCCAGATTAAACATATTCTACCATCTTTACTGTCCTCACCAACACCCACATGTATATACTATTGCATCTCACAACTCTAAGAATCAACTACTTCCTGAAAAAATATTCTTCCCCACCACTTATACGACAACAGCCCCCAGGCTTAGCCATCCTAGTCTCAGAACACATTCAGGCCTCCCCACCCCATGTGCCATAATAGACCTCCAGGATCTTCTATCCCATTCTCATGTTATGTCACTAGCATCAAGAAACTAACATAACAACATAATCATGATCCTAATCCAAGGTATCCATCCTTTACACACATAGAGATCTCACAACTCAAAAAAAGGCACTTGAACTTTATAAGTAGAAAAGAATATCATGACCTATAATGTGATTTTCCTATATCACTCCAGCAATTCTTATACCTTCTAAAATAAAACCAATTAAATATTCATTGGTTCTAACTATGAGATACCTATGAAAAAGGTTATCTAGGGATATTATAAATAAATTAAACAATAAATATAACATTCCATTAATTAAATTATCAACATGGAACAACATTTTTAGGGTTCATTAACAAATTATAGTAGATATTAACACTTATATGAATTTTATTATCATCAAAATCCTCTAGAAACAACTGCAATAATTAATCATGGATTTTTAATTCCTTTAGCAAAAAAAGAGTTAATTAATTAATGCTTTACATTCATGAAAAATGTTAATCCAGAAAAACATTAAAATCCAAGAAAGGAATAGATATCACACATTTTTGGAAATCAAGAGGCATCCTGTTGTCATATTAAAAAGTAGTAATATCGCTATAATATTGATATGAATTCATTAACCTGTATTATATAGTTATTAAGTAATGTTCATTATTATTAAAGGGGGATAAATAATGATATGTACATAATTTTACATATGTAAATTGAGAAGAAATAGATCCCCTACCTCAAAAGGTCATAAACATTCTTTACATGAGAACACACCATGGAATATATCTCTAATCAATCCTCTTATAATAACTACATATATATGAGGACTCCACAACAAAATCATACCACAAAAACCAAGAGAAACCATATTAGAACATCGGGTAAGAAACTTCCATAGCATGAAGAAATAATAATGGAGGAAACGTGATCAATTTATGGAAAACCGCTAGAAATTAATGGAAAAAAACACCTTGGTTCAACTAGGGTCATCACTGATTGATGATGGAATCCCGATATCGATTACTATTGATGGTATTTATGAAACACCAAATAGGGGACTTCTCGATTACCTGGAATGAGAGAGGGGGATGTTGCATCCATAGTTTTTGACTACTCAAGTAGATAGAAAACCTTAGATCATTATAACATCGGGGGATTACTTGACTTGTAATCCCATTTCATGTCGTGTAATTCCTCATTTCCAGTTTCTATTAGAGAAAACATCTTTTGTTTTTTTATTTTTCACACCCTGAAATTTTACACAACAATAATCCCACATTCACATCTTGGAATTTTTCTACACATCATGAAACCCACTTTAATGTCATAAAACTTCCCTTCTCCAATTTCTAAACTCCCAAACCCATTCAAATATTCTCTGTGCCTCCTCCGAGCTCCAAAATCCTTGAGAACATGCAAAGAATTTATACACGCAGATCTATGACCTTACATTCTTAATGGAAGTTGTATATTCAATGAATCTTTAAAATGTTATAATTGATTTTATTTATTTTATGAGATGGTATTTGTTGGGGATTTAATTCGGAATGGAAATTTGTGTGTGTCATTAATTTTTTCATTTATGGTTAATCGACATTATATTTTGTGGTGTTGTGTAATTATTTAGTTATTTTATAACCATTTTTTTTGTTTTTATATTAGATTTGGTTTTTTGTGGCAGTTTCATATGGTTTCAAAGAGATTTGTAGGTGTCATGATTTTAACATGATTGTTGTAAGGTGAATTGAAATAAAGATATCAAATTTTTGATTTCAACAACTTTTTTGACCCTTTAAATGGAATTAATAACTAATATTGGGGTTCAAAATTGATTTTAAATAAATTTCTTAAATGAACTCATTAATATTTTGTAAATGTTTCTTTTGATATATTTTAAAAATAACTTCCCAAACTAAAATTATGTTTTCCATTTTCCTAATCATCATTGAATTATATTTTAAGTAGTTACTTGAATTTTTATGATTTTTTTTGATTAGCTATGAGATTTTTATTTGGGATTGGGTAAGAAAGATATATAAGGACAGGTTCATGTAGTTTTTTCGCATGGTTTATAATGTTTTTATTTACTTGTGTTGGTCTTCTTGGAAAAAAACCCTTCCCTAAAATCAATTATTAATTTAAATAGGATACTATGAATAGTTTTGAAATGTTGAGAGAATGTTTCTATCTATACATCATGGGAGATTATAGATCAATTTGGTTATTATAATCTATGGGGTACATACATCAATGAGGATACATGATTGAATCTAGTTGGTTTTAAAAATTAGATGAATTGATAAGATGATAAGTGATTCTACCTTAGCATATAGAGGATCAGCAAACTAGATTCCTGATAGGATTTTTGGATTAGATGAATATATATACAATTATTCTATCCCATTTATTATATGGTTGTTTGATATATTTGTTTGTTTATTCTATAACTCTTATATAATTTTGTCATTAGTCCATTCAATACATTTCCTATATTTTAATATTTTTTATGTTCTACAGTTTTTCTTCTAATGTATTCCACACATTATATTCTCGTTCAGCAATTTATTTAGTGTTTATATTGATTATTATTAGAGTTCATGGTTGAGTAGTTATAATAAAATGATTTCTAAAAATGGTTTATAATAAAAAATTTCAAATTAAATACATACATATGTTTTATAATGTTTCTAAATAATCTCATGGGTTAAATATACAGGTTGTATAATATGTATGAGTTCATGAAATCTAAATTATGAAAAATTAATTTCAAATTAATTTATCATAAACTACTTATACTGGATTATTTTTAAAAAGATAATTTATGGAATAATTTTTGAAATATCACTATGTTTATTATGCACACAACCTAATTAGAACTCATAGTCTCTATATATCGAGTATTTTTCAAAGGAAATTAGGTTCATGTTCTTGGTTTTCATAACCTATGGAGTGGTGTTGTCAGTCTTGATGATGCATAGTGACATGAAGCCTCAGAGATACGGTGTGGTGAGTTACTGTTATTTATTTTATATTATGGTTAAAATTAATAATTTCAACATCGATATATGTTTTTAGATATAATCTTCATTTTATTTATCTTATGAATGTTTTTTTAAAAGTGATTCCTCCTTTTTTAGTATTTATTAAAAAAAATATTTTCTTATATCATGGACAAACATTGTATGAATTCACCATAAAAGATTATTTGTCAAATTAATCTTATGGTTAATTATTATATATCTAGATTAGATTACTAGAATATAATTATATGTAATATATTTATCCTTTTCACTAGAATGGTGAAATTAGGTTCACATCTCGGGTAATTTCATGGGCCATCTCAACAAACTTAGTCAAGGGTGGCTCAGATATGTTTTTGAAACTCAATCATTAAACTGAGTATGTCATACTGAATATGGTTTCTAATGGATAATATATTATAATTAAAGCAAGAAATTTGTTACAATAACTATATTGTTGTCATTAATTGTTTTTATTCCGTAATCAAATGGATTTAATATTTTATTACTATTAGTTTACATCATTGATTGATTTGAAATTATACATATTTTTTTAGACCCGATTTATCTACATGATTATACATGAGTTATATCTAAAATGATTGGGATAATTCGATAGCAATAAAGTTATATAATAGGATAATTCTTTCCAAAAATATTATTGAAATATATATCTTGAATTACTAAATGGATATTATGTTTGGTCTAAAATTTAAAATGGTGGAACATTTAATAAAATTTCATATTTAAATTTATAAAAAACATGGATATAATATTATAAATTATTATTTCTAAATTGTAAAATATTCATTATCATTAAAAATAACATTTAAATAATATTTAAATACCAATTATATTATAATAACATCCATGACTAATACCCAACCTTTATAATTAATAACACAAATACAAGAAAATTCGATGTGTCCGAGGAACCACTCATAAAAAGATTGCTTGGTATTACATTTTAAAAATAGATTTTGATGCCAATTATATTCCTCTGAATGATACACATCATATCTTTAAACATCATCTCATGTCCACTAATAAATTTTTTCCAAAAAAATCATGAAAACATATAATCTTATTAGATGATATAAAACCCTAAAAGGCTCTATCGATTTTTATATAGGAATGGAAGGTATGGAGGTTCAAATGATATATTTTTTCCCAAATCATTGATGTAAAATTTTAGAAAGTCATGATTACTATATGATGAAGTTCCATAAAATATATCAAAAGTGAATCGGGTAAAATTTTAACCCATAGGGTTAACAAATGAGGTCATAGAGAGTCAACACCACAAACGAAGATAATAAAAATGATAAATAATTTTTTTATTATGTTATGAGAATTAATTTAGCAATGAATGCTGAGGAATATCGAAAATTCATTTGGAATACATGTTGAGAATATGCATTATATATTAATGTTTTAGAATATAATTGATTTGTTTTGAATTTTATAATATAAAGACTATAGGTTTTACTAGTGTAGAAAATATATATGTGGTAAGAAGTAAATAAATGATAAATTAATTGATCATGAATTTTTTCTTTTATGTAGTGGAAAAAAGGGTTTCCATATTAAGAACCAGGATAAAATAATTATATTAAGCATGGTTGAATTTTATAAAAATATTTGTAACATTGAATCTAATTTTAATTTCATAATATATCTTATAAATAATAATTTTTTGAATAAATGATATGGATTTTTTTTATACACATGGATTATGATTCATCCAACTATATATCATTTTGAATGGGGGACCATTATAAAAGTATTTTTATATTGGATAAATTATTTATTTGAGAATATGATGTAACATATTTCCAACATATTTTATAATATAATTGTTATGAAAAATGTTCCAAACACCCATAATATCATATATTATATAGAAACAATATTTATTTTTCTATGTATTTTTACTAAAAAGGGAAAATGATTCATTTTATTAACAAAATGGAGTTTGTAAATAATATTATTATATCCTAAAATGGATTTAGTTTCAATGATGATTGTGACATTATGTTTGGGAATCAAGAAATTTAAAAATATTAAGTAAATTAAAATGAAAAGATATTATAATGAGAATGCCAAAGGACATCCAAAAAGGATTAGGATTTTATGGTGATGTAAAAATACAAGAGTTACATTAGTTACACATATAGTGGACTCATTTTGATATCCAAAAAAATAATGATTTAATATATAATTTTAATTAGTTACGAGAGTAATTTCAGGAAAATATTGATGGAAATGAATCATATATTGATAATGATATACACAGAATGGTTTAATATAGACAATTTTTTTAATAACATCATAAAATTGGACGTTATAGAGTTATGTAGTTTGAGTAATTTCATGATGTTTAAGGTTATGAATATGATAACTTTTAATCACAAATATTCAAATTAACATACATAATATATGTTACTCACTGAATATATTGGTGGGATTTTTTTATCAAATAGTAAAATTGGGATATTGAATGAATTACAAATAGGTTTAATGAGTAGAAAAAATAGTATAATTTTTAGTTAACATATAGAGAATATAGAAGTATATCATATATGATATGATAGATGAAAACCTATGTTGTGATTTTTTATGCAATTCATAAATATTCTATTAATAATGAACTCATTATCCAATAAGAATTCTTCTATTTTTCTTTCTTAACATCAACTGCATATATTATTATATATATTTGAACTTCATTATGTGTAATGATAATTGAACTCTCTACATTATTCATATATAATACTCCTAAAATCATTATACATGATCATTATCTTTTATTTTAAATGAAAACATCATGATTTTTCTTTATAATGGTTGTCCTAATGGGAATATCTGACAATGAAATGTAAGTATCATCTTTCCCTTCATTTATTTTCATTATCTAAATAAGAAAATATTCATAAAAATTATTTAAAAAATTAATTACATGGATTTTTAGTCATTTTAATTAAATAAAAATTATATAATACTAAAATATTAATGGTATTATATTAAACATTTTTTTAGTATAATCATCTTTTGGTCAGTTCATCCACTTACTTGAAATAACCAACTATGATTTCTTTGTAATTTTTATTAATTAAAAACTAATTGTAAAATAATTATGAAATATCAACAATTTCATGATGTTTAAATTTAACATTAAAGGATATTTTTATAATTTAATATAATCTTAATAAGCATTAGTTTTTTAATTATTACTACTTATCATTCTATTGAACTTAGATTCTTCAATATTGATATACAATATATACATTAACACTAAAATTTACTATATAACCATTAGATAATTATAATTGGATGTTATAATGATTCAATATATATTTTGGAATTATTTATTATAAAAACTCAAAAAGATTAACAAAATAAAAATTAATCTTTTAAATGAGTGAAACATATTAATAAATAAAATGAATAAAAACATGGGAATATTATATAGAATGTAAATAATTAAAAGAATATAATTATTAAGAAATACCAGTTCCAAGAACATTCCGCACTAGTACCCCACCTAGGATAGTATAAAACATGTTGTGATCCCCAAAGCATGCCACATATAGGCCCCATCTTAGAGCCCAAAACTGAGGGTAAAAACCACACACATATGGGATGTATTACCCTTAAAATTCCATGTAAGAGATAAAAAATATTCTAATATACTCTATAGTAGAAATAAACTAACATAGAATCATATAATTTCAAAAACAAATTATACATTGCAGGTGAAAAAAATGATCAACTCCCATGAAAGTGACTCACAATCGATATAAAACCTCAAATCACCTCAATGGTAAAGAAATGTACATCATAAACAACAAAACCATCTACATACCTAAAAATATTAAATATACATATTTATATATATGAATTGATTAATAACTTATCATTGTTAGATCCTTCTTAAATCCAAATCATTACATAAATTAATCCATAATTGAAAAAAGTGAAAAACCAAATTATTAGCCAAATACCTTGGGAAAAAGTGAGAAACCAATCATTAGATAAATTATCCAATTTGAGTTCAAAAACATACCAGTTATCACTCTACAAATTTCACAATGAATTACTTATTAGATCATGGGAAACATATATATATATATATATATATCATAATTAAATATTATCACTAAACTAGTCTCACTAAACCTCATTTTCACACATCCTATAGATCGTATCTCTCCATAAGTCATATTTTACATCCCCATAAGAACATCACAACATCATCCTCGTAATCACTTCATTAAAATAAAATCATCATTACATCGCCATAACATCTCTAAATTAACATATTAAAACTGAGATCTATTACAACACATTTAGTAATCGAGTGAACATTAATCCTTTATATCTCACCTATAATTATGGTTGTAAACATTAAAAGCTGTTATAGTATTCATACATATATTAAATAAAAACTAAATATATCAAAACTCTCTCTAGAAAGAATATATATATATATATCACAATTGATAGAAACAATAACACATATTAATATACATTATATTGAATTTTTCAAAAAAAAAACATTCAGACAAACACAGCACACACCATCTAGAAGATAAAAAGAGATGAGTAGGAGGAGTATTCATCCATCCATGTCATCAACAATCAATATTTTGGGAAGAATCATAGAACACTAAGATAAGTATGAATATTAGTATGATTACCAAATAAATAATAGTGGGGAATGATAAATATGAAAATCATGAGGGATATATAATAACTATGAACCATATTATAAGAAAATAATTAATCTAAAACTAAACTACAAATGTAATTCCCAATAGCAACCCACATTCTAACTCTGTAATTAAATATTATACTTATTTATACACTATTGGAATAAATATAAAATTATATAATATATTGTAAATTATTTACTATTTTTTATGTAATATCCTGCTAACAAATATGATAGAAAATTCTCATTGATATTTAAATTCAAATGGGATTCCCTTTAATCATTAAAATACATAATACCATAATACGACTCATTACACATTAAGTTAAAATAATTATTTTTAAACACATTTCTCTTATAAACTATGGTTATTGAAACCCATATATTTACATTATAGTACATCCTTAATCATTTCTATAATCATAACAATTATATAATTAATATACTTAAAATAAATCATCCAAAAGAAATCATGTTTATTAAATAATTTATTTGTCTCTTTCTTTTCCAAAATTAGTTGTAGTATGATATTTTTATATATACATCAAAGGAATATAAAACCTAAAATAAAATAATAAATCAGTAGTCAATTAAAATATAATATAGTAACTAAATAATAGATATTATGTAGTTAAAAAACAAATAGAACTCAGGAAAACTAATAGGTCATCATCACCAAAAACTTTCTCTAACATTTACAACATCTCACCATAAATCATACCAAGGTTCTACAATGATGACATCCTAATAATCTCCACCCCCTCTATATCAACTAACAATATCATTATTTCATTTTAATATCCAAAATGGTTCTATCTTTAAAAGTGTGGTAGAGGTGAATTCATAATATTCTTTGTAAGAAAATTCATTAAGAATCAACACTAAAAATACCAATGCATTTAATAATGAATAAATGAAATACTATACATAGTTAATCAATATTTTTATTTCTAAAAATCATCTAATTTAGAGAAAACCATAATTTATTCAATACATTTATGTATCTTTCATTAATAAAATAAACATATTATAATAGAAACTAATAGTTGTAATATAAAAAAATAAATATATTCAGTACAATTATATATCAAATTATATAATTTCATTAGAGAATATTTATAATTATTAATCACATGATCAATATAATTTTCGTCTCACCTTGAATAGGTTTCATAAAATTACTAAATCTGTTATTTAATAAAAATCACAATTGAAAATAACCACAGAATCTATTAAAAAATATAAGCTAATAATGTGAGTAAAGGGATAAAAACAATGAATTACCTACCTTTATATCATTCAATTATTTGATTATATATTAATATCTTCCTTATAAAAGTCTCTAAATTTCACCCACTAAAATTAATACATGAAAATATCATTTTTCAAAGTAAAATAATACATGTCTTGAATCCTCCACATTGATAAAATATTTTAGGAACAATATATAATAAGAAAATAACTAAATATCATCCACATTCAAATGAAATAAGTTCTAAATTTGGAAAAACCCATAATGAATCATCATCAATACGTACTCAAATATTCTCTACTAGTAGATGAAACATCATTTTTATAAACTAATAGATAAAATAGATCAATAATAAATATAAAATAGAGGAGTTGAGATAAAAATTTGATCAAATTATTAATTTTCATATGATTTGAATGCTCAATGTCCACCAATGTACTATTGGGAATCACCAATAATATCCTTGGTTAAACAATGGATTTAATCTGTAGAATAAAAGTTTCACCAATGGAATATGTGGTCCCTATTTATAAAGAAATAAAAACTATCTCTGGTCATTGTGTTGAGACTTCAAAAATGAACATAGTAGCATTGGTGGGACCATGATCCCAAACTCTAGCTTTTCAAAATGGTTAATCCTTCCCATATCAGGGACCATTCAAACTATTTTAAATTGATATTATCAACAATACCCAATTTTGGTACATAAAACCACTTTTGTATACTAAAAAAATAGGACCATTAATGAACCACCTAGTGTTAGTGAACATCTCATATCACAACAGATGATTTGAAAACATTCATATAGCTAAAGATCGAGTGGTTTAGGCTATCATACATTAGTTTGAGTTTTATATTACTATGACAATGTATAAGAAATGGGTCTACCATAATGTATCAATGTTTTTCCTAAGTTACACTTATGTATCCCCTTGTTTCATGGAAGGAATCATAAATATTAAATATATGGAATTGTAAACTAATATAAATCCACATGTGTATTGACCATTCAAGTGGAGCATCCATTATGAATTGTATATAATCTCCCAAATACATTATGTATACCATTAAGGGATATTATATACAATATAAACATAGATATATAGGGTTTATTATAAGGTTCAAAAGTATCTTTAATTATTAGTGTATGATATATATATATATTGATATGTAAGTGTAACATTGAAATATATATGTATATGGTTGTGTAAGGATTACTCTAAAATATATAAATAGTTACGTATAATGATTACTCTGTAAAATATTGGGATATATAAGGGTTAGTATTTTTTTTTGTTTTTTATATATGTTTCCAAAAAATTGAGGGTGATAGAGAAAAACAAAAAATATATATATTACCTCTTCCGGATTTATATTTAGAGAACCATCCCTATAACCACAACATGACTATTATATTATTTCATAAATATTATCTCTATTTACACCACCCTTACTATGAAATTCCTTTGACACATTAAAGACCTAGAAGACACAAAGTAATATCCCAAGATGGATCAGTATTTTACAATGAGAATGTATAAGGTTATTTTATAATTTAGGTAATTGGATATTTAGAAATTTTGTTAGTTTTTATTTTAAATTATTTTTCTAAAATCACAATCAATGCATATCGAAAAAATTATTTCTATTTTAATTGAACCCTATCATTGTTTTAGAATGAAGTTTCATTTTAATTATAATAGGGAATACATTAATCAATTATTTTACATTGATTCTAATTTATATGTTAACATAAATTCTTTTATATATGTGTTAGAAGATAATTTCATTATGATTTTTATTCATGTTTGGGTTAAATGAGATTTCATACCTTTTTAATTGTTGTAATGTTTATTTTTAATTGTATATAATTAAGGGTGGGCCTTTGATGTGTTCCCCTAAATCTTTTTGAAATTTTTTATTTAGTTTAAATTTTATACTAACATTAACTATGAATTTCATTCCATTATTAGTGTGATTGTAAGGGTGATAATTAATATTTCACAATTAAAAAAAATAACGAATTATTTATGAGATTTAATATATATCTTCGTACATCATGAAAATCTAAATTATTTCCTGATTTTGTAAACCTTTATGATCTTTTTATGGATAAAATTTACTAATTCAGGGAAGATGAATTAATGACTTATCGGCATTTCCTTATATGTTTATTAGCATTCAATTTGTATTTTTAAAAATTATTTATTTAGATTTATTATATTATAATGAAATATAAATTTTTCAAGAATGTTTTATATTATCTCATAGTCTTTGTTTAATAGAGATATTTTTATTGATTTTTTATGTATTCTGATGTCTAGGTTGGTTTTCTCTTTATTTCATACCCCTTATTGAGATTTTTCCCATACCCTCTTTCTAAAATAATTTCACAGATTTAACAGAATTATATGAACGGATACTAACTAAATGATCATTATTTTGATATATTTTTGGAGAATAAAGAATGAATAGACAATAAGAGATTTTTTTACTCAGAAAAATATTCATTTGATTTATAAAGTATGGGGTTTTTTATAGAGGGGATATTCCAAATTTTATGAATGTCTAAAACTATATGTTATTGGGTATGTATGTTGTGAAGTATTTTCTATAAATCATGTCATTGAATTTTAGTTATATTTATGTTATTATAATTGTTATATGAGAAGATTTTACATAATGTAATAGGAATTGATATTTTTTATTATGTATAAATTTATTGTTTTATTGGTGTAACCATTTTTTAATAATATGTTTGTGTTTAGAATTAATTAATGAGTTAGTTCATAACAAATATAAGTACTCCTTTTGTTAAAAACATTAAAATCATAAAATGTGGCTTTTATCATGTTTTGGATAATGGATTTCTCACCATGGGGAATTTGTTGATCTTAAATGGAAATTTCATGAAATGTTTTTAATAAGTGATGGTAGTGTACTTTTGGATCACATTTGACCATAATAGCTTTCGTACACACTGAATAATTTGATAATGCAGAATATTTCATGCATACAATTGTAAATATTGTGTATTCTCTTTCAATAATTTCTTTTGTGGAGAGTTTACTACTACATTACCAGTATTTTGATGTTAAATTCTATCTAAACACACTTACAAATAGATAAAATATATAAATTAAATGAGGTGTAGAAGATCACCTATGAGTAGTGAAGACCACAAAATCATAGTTTAATGGAGTACATGGTCTCTATTATGAAATAATCAATGCAGTTTATTATTCAATTAATTAGGATAACAGACTCTAAAATTTTGGGTTCAAATATAGATTGTCGGTATTTCCCATCCATTCTCAGGATCCCCCTAAAAAGGTTAGTGATTTTTTTTTCTATTTTACCTTCCCTTGTTACTCCTTTTTTATCCTCTCCCCAAAAATTCATTTTCTATCTTAGGGTATGATCAAGATATTTATCAACCCTTCCACTATTATCCTCATCATGATGATATTTGTATCTCATGTTGGGGTCTTAATTAGATTCTTTTTATATTATAATAAGAATTATATTTTTGCTTATTTTTTATTGTTGAAATTTTTATTTAAAAATTCATTTATCAAAATTACATACAATCCCACCACCCATGTCTTATAAGACTAAGAGTGAAATTAAATGATATATTCTAACAAATTACAGTGTGATGTTTCTTGATTATTGGGAAATTATATTATAACTATTTTCATATTTTTTATTTGAATATGTTTTTATTAAAACAGTAACAAAACAAATAATAAATTATAAAAAATAATATTTAATTTTTTCCAGACTAAAAAGTAATATCATAATTAATTAATCAATTAAAATGAATATCATACATAATTTCAAACTCTAAATGATGATTTTATAATAAAAAATAATCAAAACTATAATACCAAATCATTCTTGTATTATTTTTGTTATTTATGTATTTTTATAATATTCTATTATTTCATTTATTTTTTCCCCACCATATTCATTGGTTGGATTATTTTATAATACTCATCAAATCATAATAGAAACACAAAATTATGTTGGGATTAACCTTGAAACATTTCATCTACCATACAGTGTGGTAAATCATATTGGCGTTCCTCATTATAGGCACAAGGAATATTTTTCTCATTTATGTGGATGTGTCATTGTTATTTCATTGTGTAAGTTGACTAATATTGGGTCATTATTTTTTGTTTTTAGTATTTCATTCCATTTTTCTGGGATATCATGCACTCAGTTTTAAATGGTTATTTATCCAACATAAGTTTTTTTCCTCGACATGAGTGTATTTTTAATCACATGATAATTTTATATCATACTTATATCCTATCGTGTTACACAATAATATGGTTGATGAGTTATAATTTTGTGTTAATCATATACATTTTACATCCTACATATTTTTATATTAGAACCTCCTATAGAAAATTGATGATAAAATGAAATATTATTTTCAATGATGAAAAAGTTCACTAAGAAATAGTACAAAAATTATGAAGAAATGTAAGGAATTAGATGTTTTTTAAATTATATAATTGATTATCAATATTGAGTAATATTTTGGATAATGAAAAAAATTGTGTTTTCCATGTTAAATTCAGAAGAATAACTATATTGTTGTATAAATAAAACTAATTTTAATTTAATATTTTCGAAAAAAATTATCTTGATCTGAATATTATAGTATGGATGAATCTAAACATAATAATATTTAAATTCAATAGCTATTAAATTTTTATAACTTGATTAACAAGATGCTTTCTCTATATGGTTTTTTATTTATGATTTTAATGTTTATAGTATTATGTGGAAATAAACCTTGGAGGTGGAGGACATGAATAGACTAAAAACCACATAATACAACTATAATTATATGTTGTAAATAGTATTATTCTACATTAAGGCACCTAAATTCCCTAATTAACAAAACATTATCTCTTTATATGGGGAAGAGACATGAAATATGGATTTTTTATAAAATAATCCTCATCCACCCTCAAAGTATAATAATATCTACATCCTTATATCAATCCAAATAATATATTAAAATTTTTATTTCTTGATTGATAACTAGATTCTCACTGATCTT
This sequence comes from Viscum album, assembly GCA_963277665.1. Classification (NCBI taxonomy): domain Eukaryota; kingdom Viridiplantae; phylum Streptophyta; class Magnoliopsida; order Santalales; family Viscaceae; genus Viscum; species Viscum album. The sequence continues at coordinate 493,796,702 of OY728122.1, forward strand.
GTTATTTTTTATTATAAAAAAGTACAAAAAATTTATTTCAATTTGAGAAACCATATATATTTTGTCTTCTTTTTTCATCCTCTTAATAAATGGTAAGAGGAATGATATTTATGAATTAAAAAAATGTATTCTAGAATAAATAGTATAGTATTTTAATATATATATATATATATATATAATATAATAAGGTATTTATTTAATTAAATAAAAAATCTTTAATAAACAACAAAGAATCCTATATCGATTGAACTATCATGTGAGGGTGTTTCAATCACCACTAGATTAAAGCACTTTGTCTCCTCAATGGGTGAAAGAGTCATTCATTTTCCCTATTTGATGTTATATAATAAAATGTGATATTTTTAAAATTATTAATTAAATTTAAATAATATGACACACTTATGGGGTTGGAATGACTAGAAGGGTCTATTCATAGGTCCAAAAATCAACAGGTTCAACTCTACCATACTCAGTCTATCACAATAATTTTCATCAAAAAAAAATACTAACATGTGTAATTTATTGAACTGGGTCTACATTTATATATTTAATAAAATAAGAAAATTTTAAAATTTTAATGGAAGAAACCCCAATAAATTTTTTTTGGAATGTCATGGGATCAATCTACCGTTAGATCAAACCCCACCTAGAACAGTAGGGATAAGATTGTTCTATGTGTTATCATTTAACAAATAATAAGTCAAGAAAATATATGAACACTCAAATTATAAGTGTATATATATATATATTAATTTAAATTAAAAAATATAAATAAAGATATACATGGCATGTGTCCAAGTCGATACACACTGTATAGTTATGGTTTTTAGAACAAAACCCGCTTTTAATAAAATAGAACCAATTATTTCTTCTACATATGTTTCAAGAAATCAATGATTGGATTCCTCTAATTTCAACCTTTAGTGAGCCTAATCACCACTAATATCCATCAATTTTTATGTGGACCAGAAATGTTCTCTAATAATACTTATTTTATAGTTTTAATTTTAGTTTTTTCAATTTTGGGAAATTTTTTAAATATTCAAAAATAAACTTTTTTTACAAGAGAAGACATGAAAAACACCTGATGATTACATTTCTATAATAGAAACCACTAATAATAAAAAAAAATTGAAAAAATATGGTGTGTTTGTTCAATACATGTTGGGTAATATCAATTTTTACATGGTTAAACACATGTCCTGTCGAGGGATCAAAAGGAAAACTTATTTATGTACACATGAACAGAAATTATGTTTGGAATAAAATTTTTATCATCCCTAACCATGCATAAAGAAATATAATTTTTCCATTTAGTACAAAACACGGGGTCAAACATTCTAGCTTATGGAATGTGCATTCATGAAATTCCATGAACTCATTTTCATATTGACTACTCCATTTTTCTTATACCCACTACACATTTCAAATGTTTTATTTCATTATTCATGAAATGAAATCACTATATATATATTTTTTAGTAATTTGTGGTCAAAATATTTTATCTCTATACATTAGGTGGAAAGAACCCCACTTCTTCATGAGTGGAGGAATACCACACAACATAGATACTACATATGGGGATAGTGAAGGAGTATTTAGGGACCAACCTACAACTATAATATTCCTTGGAAATATATATAGATCCAATAAAATAATAATCTTATAATATTCAATTTAAATAATACTCAAGTGAATTTTCTATTTCTAGAATACCCCCACCTCCACTGAATACTATATCTCAAATTAATAATCTTATATTGTTGGTAAATTATATAATCCACCACATGTGTTTTAAGATTACCCATGTTATTTCTTTGAGGACTAGATATCATTTATAGATTGTCCACATCAGTTATACTAATGCATGATTCATTGGATCAGTTCGTTTCATGACATGGTTATACCATGTTGGCTTGGATAGTATATAGATATTGGCATGATCTTGGACCTGAAACATCTACTTGAAATCATTTCGGGTAGTAATTATACTTTCTATGACTTATTTATACAGATTTTTGTATTATTTAATAACCATGGACCATCATATAAGGAAAAACAGAGTGATTATTGAGAAACTAGTTTATTTTTTTTAAGAGGAAAGCACTTCACCACACTTTGAGTGATATTAAGGGAGAGTTTGACTTTTACACCAATCCAACTACCCTACACATTAATAACAACCCAAACAATACAAATTAGAATTAAATTCTCACTATGTGGTGGGAGATTACTGTAACTAACATATGGTTTGTTCCAATCTCAAATAATATCACAAAATAATTTCACCCACCATCCACCACATCAACTGTCATTTTAGACAAACATTATTTCCATTTATGTGGAAAATGGTTTAATTATTACAAGGTATATAGAGATCCTATAATATATATATCATCTTGAATACCATGGAATACCTTTCGTTTTAATCTTACATTGATTCCATGTTTACCGAAGACTAAGGAAACCTTAATTGAAGATTCCACAACACCAATTTAGCATATCACATTGGGGTTTTTGAGACCTATACACTGCATTAAGTCATTGGTACCCCTTTGAGAGGGATTATATCATAATAAAATTCATGGGAATGTTCTTTAGCTGGGGTGAAAAAATATACTTAAAAGGAATAGACATACAAACACTATTATATGAGGGGCCAAATACCACTTGGAGTGTGTCTAAATTGTTGTCTCAACTAACAACAAATTTGGACGTATTATAATGTAATCATCCATTAAAACGATAGCTTAACACTTAATCTCCTTCCATAACTATCCGTTACTCATATAACCCACTAGAACGATACAAAAAAATACTTTTCTTAGACGTGTTTCTAGTTAACAATTACCGATATTATATGGATCACCAATTTAAAATATTATGTTTTAATTTAACATAAATCATGGAAAGAATTAGCCTTTTTTAGCGCCATGTTCTTTTATTTATAACCACATATATCCCACATCATGATATATTTTTTATAGCTTCCCATGGTATTGCCTCATCCCCTAAATATGAGGTATTTCCTATCATATCATTTGAGTTGACTATGGATATGGTACTTCTTCCTCAACATAGTACATTTTGGGAATATAAGAATATTGAAGACCCTATTAATGTTGCTTCTATTTATGACCATACACCATTATAATTCCCCACCACTACATAAATTGAATCTACTGAGACCACTCTTTGAAACATTCTATCACCTCATATATATATGTGACATAATGTGAGTATTTTATTACTTTCATATTTATTTTTTTTACATCAGCATTCACTTTTTTCTCTAGATCATTGGGGCCCTCTTACATTATCACTACTACATGAGAAAATCTCCATGTGAGTTCTTTCTAAGAGTATTGATCTCTATTTCTATGTTATTTTTTAAATTGTTCTTTCTAATTTATTCCTTAAATATTTTTTTCTAATTACACCCCAATTTATCTCATTTATTTTATCGTATCTCAATTCTCCCTATTTTAATTACACATGGAGGTACATCTGAAATATATATCTTATGGGAGGGTGTCCCAACATAATTCAAATCATTTTTCATTTGAATACATATTCTTATGTCATTAAATATGATAAATATATTTTTTTATGGAAAATTTTATATGGATTAGGATTATAAAAAATATGTAGATAGTGGATGTTTGAAATGATAATTCTTATTCATGTTATAATCTTATTTTAAAAAGATTACTAACATAAATACTTCTCTGAATTTTAATTCCTTGAAATTACTCCATTATGAATAATTACGTTTATTTGTTCCATGAAATATAGACCAATAAATATTATTAATATTCAAAAGAGGTATTCATGACCATTTTGAAATAATTGTTCTTATAAATTCATTTAAGAGAGATTTTAAGGATATACATAATAATTAAAATTATTCTGTCTGTCTTATAAAAAATGACAGGTTTCAAAAAACATTAAAATTACTGATTCCATAAATTTTATTATACTTAAACAAATTTTTCATGATACCTACACTATGATTAATATTGTTTGACACCCCTAGATATCATGATTTTCCTTTATTGGAATCCGTAGTACAATACTAATTATAGTGCCCTTTCTAATTCTATTATGTTAATAGATAAAATTTAAATACGGAATTAATGGGTAACATTAGTGAGTCATGGTATCATCTAGTGATTCCACCATGTATTATGTGTGGGGGGATATTTTTTGGTCAATTTGTAGGAAAGGGTTTAAAAATCCATCATTCGGTATCCTTATGTCATTCATCTTAATAAATAATTTGAAAAGGCCAAGTTGTTTCATTATATTCCAAATTTAGTTTTCCATCCTATGAAAAATTGGAAAATGAATTGATGTTGATGTTATTTAATGAAATTTTAATTAGGGAATATATTCTTCATTGAACATTTTTTCATATCATTATTTTGATTTAAAGATTTTTTTACACCAATTTCAATCTTTATAGTTGATTTTTCACATCACTTTCCACCAAACCATAGACGAAGACACATTACAACCATAATTATAATTCTCATAATTTTATGTTTTATTTTCTAATAGGCTATTTCATTTACTATCAATCATATCAATTAATTACATGGAAAAACATTTAGAGAAATTGTAATTTTTTATCCTTCGTTAATTATCTACCCATATACCACCTAAATTTAACATGTATCCATGGTTAGTGTTGATTTTTCACTCTACCCCAAATCGAATTTCATGGTTATTAATTGATATATATAATGTTTTAGGGATGTAAATAAATTATGTCTCTATTGTAGTAATAATTTTTATGTGTTTCTCGTTGATATAATATTTACTTTTAAATATCACCATCAAATTTTCAACCAAGTTTACCAAATATATCATATACAAAAAGAAATACATGAATATGTAATTCCAATGGAATTAAAGTGTATGAAAGAGTGAAAATTGGTTGATATTTTTATAATTTGTTTGAGGTATTTCATAATAACATGTTTTTATTGAATTAATCAAAGGACTATTTAGTTAATTAATAAAACAAATGGTTTGTTTTAATTAAACCAAATAATAAAAAAACAATTAAATACTAAGTATAAATTATTATATAAGATATTTTATGAAAATAAAAAATGATTATATAATAAACCATAATAAAAATTGATACCCAGACACACAATTTTTTTATCATTATGTTCTTGTTTCTTCTTCAATTAAATTATTTTTTTATTTTTGGTTTTCGTTCTATACCATTATCTAACAACATACCTAGATATTTGTTTTAAACTCCCTAGAATTTATTTTTATAACACATTCCCTTAGGATTTGACCTCGATAATCCACGTGTATAGGAGAGTGAAGGAACTAATTATTCTCATGCCATAGGATACGTGATACCTTTTTGATATTATAATTTATATATGATGTTGTTAATGGTCATAAAGTAAAATGTATAGACACCATTTTTAAATCATATGGGATAATATTTCATGGTAACTAATAATATTTGTTATTTTTTTTATTTTTTAGGATGAATACATGGTAAAGGTATACATAACACTTAGAGTATTTATATAGTTTTAGTTGATGTAATTATGGGTTTTTAGGACAAATGGTTATTCTATTTTTGGAATACTAGATGATCATTATAGATTGAAAAAGTTATTTAATTCTTTTAGTGATAATTCAATTAGTGTAAATTTGGAATGAGTTTCTGATATTTTTTGAAAACACACACAATTACAGTATATATAAAACTATTAACATGTGACTTATATTATGTCAAATTGATTAGTATTATATTAAGGAACATCATTTTATTTGTTTTTTGTAACATATATATTTATATTTTGGATTTATGTCATGGTGATTTAGGTTATTTTTTCGAAAATAATAAAAAAAATCTTGGAATATATAATTATGTTATATATTTTTTGGTATGTGATTATATGTATGGTTAAATTTATTTTGGGATAAAATTTTAGTTGATTTAATGATAATTTTTTTCAATATTTTTACATTGTTTCTATTTCTATTTTTTTATTCATATTTATTAAATATTTGTGGATTTTTATTTGAGGAAATTAAAGTTTAAAAATTAATTTGCATTGTTCTAGTGATATTAATTTCTAACTAGATGGTTTCATAGTTAAAGTATTATATAATTTCCTTTTAAAATGATGATTTATTATTATTTTATTTGTTATTATCATTCATAAATTTTATTAATTAATAGATATAAATTTTTATAAGCATGTCAAGATATGTAATAATTTCTTTAATTTTTTTAAAAAAATTATATTCACTAATATTATATAGAAAAATATATGATCTTAACTTTATTTAGCATTTTATTATATATGAATTTGATATTTTAATTTATTTTTCCAATATAAATATGATAATTTAAAACTAATGATGCTATAAAAGTAGAAAAAACAATATTACCCCCCCCCCCCCGTTTGGTAATTTAATGGAAATTATTATAAAAAAATAGTATCCAAATAATAATGAAACGTTTTATAACATTTAGATCACTTTATATTACATTAAATCGTGTCAAATAATGATTTAAATTCATTATATTACAATATAAAAATAAACTATTTTTTTGTAATTAATAATCCAAACTTCCTCCTGTTATTTAATTTTTGATTTACCAAAATATACTATATCATGTTTTAAAAATGTCACATAGACATAAAAAAAATTAGGGTGAAACCCAAATAGTAAAAAACTCAAGCTTTCTTGCAATGATGAATCCTAAGGGTGTACCAAATAATAATGTACATAAAATCTGATGGAGGAGGTCAAATTTAAGTAATATTTAATTTCTATCATCAAATTTCCATTTAGAAGAAATAATAGCTGTCCCCATTTTCCCCTCATATCAATTATGTAGATTATACCCCTATCATGAAAACTACTTCTGGGATCACACAATCTATTGGTATTAATATTTAGTCAATCGTGTAGTGGACACCGTCATTCCCATATTCCATCTGAAGAATTACCTCTATAGGGTATGCCCAATGTTTTTTGTTATAGAAATTTACTAATATAAAGTGATTTATCGTTATGAATTATCAACAGGATAATATCTTCTAGGAGGAATATCACTTTCACATTAATCATGGGTTTATTTTCATGTATATCTAGATATTTTATTCATTCATATTATCAAAATTGAACTAGAATCTTATTAAAATTACATGATATGGGTCATTTTCAATGAATGAGTATCACAAATATAACGGATCTATGTACACTATAAATAATCTAGGGAATACAGTTTTTTAGGATTGTAATAATATCATTTAGTAGGTTCCATATATAATGACCCCACTCCAATTTAAAAAAATATTCCCCTTTGGACTCATCCTATTCACTCACACAAAAAACTAATTTTTTAGTTAGATATTTTATTTTATATTGAACTTACTAGTCTATATTGATAGTTTAGTATTGAATTCTACAAAATATGATGTAATATTTTAGTGTAATAGTGTTGCAACAGAACTATATCTCCCACGAAATAGTTACATAATGAATATGAATGTACTTATAAAGATAATTTTTTATAATTTTTAGTGGATTGTGATATCCATGTATAAAATATATATATCATACGTTATATATTATAGGATGTTTAAATAAAACTGGAACTAATTTTTTTTATAATAGTTAACATAGATCACTTTAGAATAATTTTTTGAAAATATGATTTAAATATTATTTTCAGGCATTATGATAATATTTCATAATTTTATAAAACTAAAAAGGTTTTTAACATCCACTTATTTTGGAAAATTTCCAAACCTCATGAATTATTTCCATATATCAGGGATTAAAACCAATTCGAAATTTGCCATATTTTCTAAAAATAAAATTGTTGTATATGACAATCATTATTTAAAATTTTATGTATAAACATACTTTTTTATTTTTTATAAATAGAGAGCCTAATAGTGAGGATGTAATATCATTATTTATAGAAGAATGTGATGAACAATATATTTTAAATAATAACTCATCTTATTAGTGTCTACATTATGAATCAATATTTATTCATAATTTATCAATTATAATGTGCATAATACATTATTTTGAGTCATAACTAATGATTAATTATTTATTGATTTATGTGTTATTTTTATAGAATATAAATTCATGTTTAAATTTTTTAAATTAGAATTTATTCAAATGTTATACATGAATATTATCTTAAAAATAAAATATTATATATACACACACATTTCAAAAGAGGGGGTCCAGTAGATAGTGATATGTTGTATGTTTAAAACCCTAGAGTCAATTATTTCATTATATTTTTATGTTATCCTTACAAAACCAAAAAATAAATTACTATGTAGAAACTATTTTCATGCCACATGTGTATTATTCCTCAAACTAGTCATGGAATATGATTCCCAAATCTCATTGTGGAATTGGTTCCTCATCACATTAACATAATAAGTAAAATATCAGGATACACGAGCTTTAAATTAATCAATAAATTTAATCCTATAAAGTTCCTAATATATATTAGATCATTTTGCAGTATAATATTTTGGGATTACTTTTTGAATCTGGTGTAATAAGAATCTTAGTTGATATATTTATTCATGGTTATTTATTTAATTTAACATTACATGGTTATAATGGAACATATTTTTGTTATTCCTATTATTATATTGTAGGATTTTATATTTTTAACACTTTTATGTATCTCATATTTTAATTTTAATCATACATGATATGTCACCTTTCATTTTATTTTAATATAAGTTTAAATTCAACCAAATTGATCACAAGAAAATTTAAGGAAACATGTGGTTCTACTTTCACATCATTCATGTGCATAAATTAAACGTACATTATCCTTAAAATACCCCTAATAATATTTGGGATCTACAAATTAATTTTAATGTATCCAAAAATCGCACATTCATTATTCGTATGATGATATAATCATACCTACTGATACAACATTGCTTATTATTATAAAAATTAATTTATTTCATATTCGTTTTGAACATAGTCAATTATCAGAGAAATTTATTTCAATTTGTAATTATAATATTCCTCTAAATACATATAATATAAAATAATTTTATTATTTGTATTCATGACAGATATAATAAAATCAAGATATGAATATTAATCAATAATGTCAAATAATTTAAATTTTTGTTTAGGTAAATGGTTTTTATTTACTATTTAAATATTTATGGATAGTGTTAAAAATATTATAGAAAAATATTTTTATAGTATTTAATTATAATATATCATTATTTATATAAATTAATAATAATTTTTTGAACAATATAGACATCACAAACGAAGTAGATAAGATACCATCCTACAAGTTCTATCAAGATAAGATAACGAATAATTATTGAGATTTATTTAATTATAAATTATGTTATTAATTAATTATATGAAAATATTATATATATTGTAGTAATGAAAAATTTAAGGATATAAAATATTTATTAAAATATTATTCTATGGAATAATGTGAGTTCATAGAATTAGAATAATGTTTATGATGTTATTATTTTATATAAAAAATTTAAATTAGATCAATTATTAATCCAAAAAATCGTTGACATAATAATATAACATATGTGGGAACATGTCCAATCAATCCTATTTATGACCAATATGGATTTTGAAAATGTCTTTTTATCACCCCTGGAATATATAGTTTTTGAAATTCAATAAAGATTATCAATAAATGTTCACTTTCTCCACCCCATTATAAAAATATAATTTTAGGTTTTAAAGCTATATTACTCCCATTTTCTATTACCTAGAAACACTATACATTCCCTTAAGAATTATTTCATGAGAATTTGGTTTTTCAGATTCATTATTAGGAAAATCCTTAATTGAATATTTTAATTTTCATGAAATGTTTAGTCTTTTCATCAATTTATATTCTTCAACTTCATCCTATACCTCTTCATGAAATTTATTTATATATATAATAACTAGGAATTAAGGCCAGTGTAATTATGAAACTATAATATAATACTTAAATATATAGAGTTTTATATTATTCACTCTTTTTTATGCACTCATATTTGGATTATTTTAATAATATACTTCAACAAAGCTATGTTATCTTGTTAATAATTATTTATAAAGATTAAATATAAATTATTTCATAATATTTACTCTATAATAATTTTATTTTGAAAATAAAAGTGAATATTCATTGTTATTTTAATCATTTGAAAAATTATTATCAAATATTATTTTATAAATAAATACTATCTATTAGGATGTTCAACTTATTTTCTTCTTCAATTAAATACAATAGAAACCCTGAAAATTATGAAGATTATAGAATAATTGAACATCGATATATAATGATACGATTTTTTCAAATATATTTTTGAACTATATACTGGACATATTTAAAACGATAGAGACACTTAATATTAATCCATTAAATGGGTTAACAGGCAACAAGATTACTAGGAATTATAAATATGAAAAAAAATTTCAAGGGTTTTATGAATCAAATAGAATTTTAATATTAAATTGTAGAGAATGTATGAGTTGATTTGTGAGTATATATATGTGGGTTTTCATTGTATAATTTAATTTTTTTGTTTCAAAATAAATCTCTTTACTCTATTAAAACTGTTTTCCAATAATTTTCATTCATTTTTCATTTATCTCTATGACTATACTATTTTTGAATTTCATTTTCAATACAATATAGAATTAGTTTTTCCACTCTTATAAATAAATTTTCTTTTCGTTAGTAACCATAAAATAAAATATTTATGGGTTAATTTTTTATATTTATAGTTCCAGCTATTTTAAAAAAAACTGTTGTGTTTTATTCATGTAATTGTACATGGGAATTACATATTATTATGGGTGTTAATGGAATATAAATCCTCAAAAAAATTTGAAGTTATTTATTCTTGGGAAAATTATTTTTGAATTAACCAAGGGTTTTGTTCTTTTATAGGTTATTGAAATTAACATTTGGTGTTATTACATTGTAATAATGATTTTAAGGATGATAATGATTATTATCTATAATGAAATAGTTATCTATAATGTGTTATTTGTTTGGTAAATCATGGTATTTTATGTGATAAGAAGAATATTTCATGATTCGTATCATTTTTATGAAATCTAAATGGATTAAAATTTTCATTTGAAAATAAAATATTTTTCACGTGTTCTTCAGTTTTAAAGGGATCCTTCTTAAATATATATATTTTTTGTAAAAAAATATTATCAGTTGATTTTAAGGAATATTTTGAAAATAAAATTGATTCTAGGACTGAAATAATATGTTATATATTAATTTATTTTTTGGTCATGGGAATTATATTTAAATTTTTTTAACGTATTTCAATTGCTTAATTTGTTTCCAACTTTTTAAACTATTTAATGATCTTTTTTATGCTCATCCAAAATTTTCAAATTAATTTTATCACTCTTATGGATGAATATGGGTGCTCATATTTCTTTATTTTATGAATCTGTGGTTTAAACATTGAATTAAGTTCGTGCAACATTTTAGTGTTTTGTTTTCCATAGAATAATGTGAATTTTATGAAAAAATTGTGGGATTTTTCTTGTATGCTATTTTTATAATTCTAAAAAAAATGATGATCAAAATTTATTCGGTATGTAATTGATGATATATTTGCAATAAAAAAATTTATAATTTGATGTATTTTCTTGGATCATTAAATAATATTTCTATCAATATCCCACATTAATTAAATCATCAATCACTTAGAATATTTTCACTCTATGTCACATTATATATAATTACATCATAAACTATATAAAATATCATTTATATATTTTACATTTACTCTTTTAAAAAATTATCATTCATCTCGTATATATGTTGTATCACATGAAAATTTTTGGAAAACCCCACTAAAATCATTTTTTTCATATCCTCAAATGTCATTTTTGAATATATATTAATTCAATTTAATGAAAATTTAAACAAAAAATAATCCTCAATCACTAAAAGTCATTTTATTACCCATGGGACTTCATAAAATTGAAAAAAAAATATCTCTTTTTATAATCCATATGGGTAATAAATGAAACACCGCTATAATTTAGTCAATATTACACATGTTGCAAGGGGGTATAGTGTGATCTCAATTGATCACAAGAATCATCATAACTATTCCTACTAGTTTTTCATTAACTATTTTTCATAATCATATGATATATTTTCCTCTAACATCATGTTACACTGGGATATAGAATATGTCAATACTTTATAAACGACGTAAGAATTCTCAATTCTAATAGTATAGACTGAAAATATGATTAGACAATTCTCATGTCAATGATCAAAGTGTATGAGCACGTCACAACCCCCTGGACCATATAGAAAATATATTCCCAAATACCTTATCTAGGAATGGACAAATAATTTCTCAATGTATTATAGTGGATGGAAGACTATAATACTTATCATATATGAGGAAAAATCCCATCTTAGGTAAGCCTAAACTGATAACTGAACTACCATCATGCTAATCAAAACTAGGATTGGATTATCCTTAAGGATGTAATAATAATGCTATAATATTTTAAATGTTTTCTTCAAATTTTATATTTATCCATTGTTATAGTGATTCAATATAAACAAATCACCCCTAGTATAACAAACTTATTGAAATTTCCAGCATAGGTGTTGTACAAAATAATATCTCCAAAATAGAAAACATTGTTGTTCCACATGATTCAATATAGTGTCTGTGTAAAATATAAACCAAATTATAATCAATTAATGTCTTCATAAAATATTACATAAGATGATGGACATATATCTTTGTAAGCATAATGTTTTACATTGGGGGCGGGGGGTAATTAAAATTTAACATCATGAATATTTTCATTTGATATGAATGTATCATAATATAGATATCAAATTTTCTATAAATGGTAAAGTAATTATATTCATAAAATCATTTAATAATAATATCAAAAATGTATATATAAACACATATAATCATATCCTATATAATATATTATGATTTAAACATTATAATGTTTGTATTTTAAGGGTTTTGTTAAACTAATTCAAAAACAATGTAATATCTATTATATCTCTATGTGGACATCTAATAAACACCCATATTAAAATCCTTTAGTGAGTAAAATAAATTAAAATATATATATTTAATATCATTATGTATATGATTCATATTACTAATGTTTAACATATTAATTAGTATTAAAATTTACATAATAACAACAAACATTATGATGTTAGTCACTTTTATAGTGTCTTTAGAACTCCTCCAATGCAAATCAACATCATTATGAAAATTTCCATTCCAAATAATTATTTGTTGTCATACGGTAACTAATTTATGTTTAAATATTTATATTTTAGACCATTTTCATTGAACATTTCCTAAATTATTTAAGGATATATAATTACTAAAACATTAATTAGACTACTATAATTCCAAATTCATTATACATATAAATTATGTAATTTAAAAAATTATCCCCACAACCATAGAAGATATAGTCTCCCTAAAATAGATTTATATTTCAAAAGATATTTTCTATTGTAAAATATAATTTAATTTCTATAGTGATAAAATTAAATCATGAAAATTTTAACATCATTATCTTGTATGGTATTATATATGTTTACCAATCTTTTATTAAAATAAAATTTAATTTTTTAATATATTTCACTAATATTTGGAGTGATCATATAATTAATCTTTTAAAAAATATTTTTTATTTACACATTTATCCAAGATGATAAATTTTTAAATTTTTCTTATATTCTAGGATATAATAAAAATCGATGCATTATAACCATTGGTACCAAACCATAATATTATATTATTCATCAAAATCAATTTTTACATTAAAATTTATCTAATAAAAATATTTAGAAATAAGAATAAAATAATCATTCTTTATTCAAATCTATTTTTCTACATAAATACAATTTACTACATCTAAATCCTTTTTGTATAAATTATTTCTTCATTTTTCTAATGCATACAAAAAATAAATTACCATCAGTACTTATTTAATTTTTCACACTTATACATATTTATAACACTTTCCTAATATATTGATTAAATAAAATAGACTTCAAAAATGGAATATAATTACATAACAACAATACTAGGTGTGGACTTTTAATAGATTTTCATAAACCCATTTAGTTAATATAGAAAATTACATCTCTAATACTAACACCATACATAATCGCTAACACTTCCTTTTTTCTGCAGTGACCATGAAAAGAAATAGATCATCTAATATTTTAATTCCATCTTAAAATTTTTCCCTTTTATAATAAAAACATATTACTAGAACATGGGAATCATAGGTCTTAACCAATTATCCTCATTATACTGGTGATATTAGAAATGAATTTGAAATAATCCTTCATAATTTCATAACTATTATGACAATTATGTTTACATAAAATCAAAATTAATACTAAGAAATAAATCATTTCAAATCCTCTTGATGTATATAATGTTATCAATAATAATGAATACATGAATAGGGAAAAATTACTTTTTTCATATTACATATATAAAATTCCTTTGAAAATTTTTACTTTGTTACATATGAATATTGTTTCATTTTTTTAGAAAATTAATATTTATTTACATTATAATGGGATTCTATAATGTATAATAATTTTGTTGGAACATAATGGTTCTTATGTTTTTTATAAAAATATAGAATGCTTCTTCCTTAAGATTTTATTTACATTGGTTTGATCTTATGGATATGATTAATGATGATAAATATAAATTATCATGAAAATAGATTTTATAAAATGGTTATCATGTTTTAAATTCATTTCTTAAGTAATGTTTTTAAATTTTGTCACATTAAAATGGTGACCCATTTTAATTTACACCATGTGGAGTAGATGTCAAAACCTTTTATTTTGAAATTAGGGAGAAACCTTTTGGAAATTTTAATAAAACATTGTTGAAAATCCAAATAATTAAAAATGTGGTGAAATATTGTTCTCAAATTAATAATGGAGAATAATATGATCATTGGATATTAAAAAATATATTTCTATCAGTTAAACGAAAACATTGGAGAAATTTAAAAACATGGACAAGGAAGAAAAATACATGAAATAAAATAGGAATTACATTTAAAAAATGAATTTTAATAAACAATAGAATCATAATGGAAGAATAAATTTGTGTAAAACATTATTCCACCAAGAAAATAAGGTGAAAATACATTTTATATTCACTATAGGATAGCATATATTAATCTTTAGAAGTAAAATAACCTAGAACCATTAGGATTATCAAAAACCATGAATAAATGATCCCTCTTAAAACAAATCACTAGAATGATTTTTAAATCCAAATAATACAATGTGGAAACTAAAAATTATATAATAAAATAATAATATAATTCAAATTATGTTAATAGGGTTCATGAATAACTACTATGACTCCAAAAAATAAAAAAAAGTTATGAAAAACACATACCTTATATTTATGGTTCCTCATATAAATTCAATGTTTATTTATAAAAATGTTAATAAACTAGAATCCTATTTCAAAACCATGATATAAAATATTTACCATTATAATCTTTATTTTTTTTTTTCATGTGTAAATCAATTAGTTATAGATTATTATGACCATTAGTTGTTAATAATTTGATATATTTTCTTATTTTTTAATAATTTTTTATCCTTACCCACCATTTGAAAAAGTATCAATATTGATATATCTTTTAATATCCCAAAATATATAAATTATATTTATTAAATGTTTTATTATCTAATTATATAAGTGTTTTAGTTATACTAGGTGAAAATGGTATCAATGTTGAATATTTCTTTGATTTTAGTGTATAAGAATGATAATCCAATAATATATTATATCCATAATTAAAAATATTTATTACCATAAATTTTTATTTTATTATAAAAATTTAATTTTACATTTTAAGATCATAATCTATAATATATTTTTATGTAATTGTTCATGTAGGTGGAAAAACATACCCATACATCATAACGCTTTAACTCGGTAATTATCTATAGTTGTGCAATAGTTTTACATTTTACTTAAATTCATTATATCGGAAAAATAAGGATATTATTATTTTATGTTGAACTATATATTAATGTTTTAATATAATTTATCAATATATTTATGAATAACAAATAAAATCTTTTTTCAAGGTGGTTGTACTCTCCAAGAATGTACTATTAGTGTTCCAGTTTCTCAATGTGTTGTTAGAGTGAAATTGAATATTAAATAAATATTTTAAGAATATTTATAATGTGGGATATATAATAATTATTCATCATTTTAACCATTATTTCTATCCTTTAATGTATTTAATGAAAAATAAATTTTGTCTCTTCATTGAGTTTCTAGTCCCCACAATGCACTAAATATACTATTATTTCTCTATATGGATGAAATTAAATAAATAAGGGTTACCTTATAAATATAAGAACATATAAGTATACTAATGATACTTAATTAATTATATTTATATGGTGATAATATATTTTTCACTATAATATTAAGACTAAAAAGTTTAATTTAGATAATAGATATGTTAGAAACATGATTTTTCCATGGAATATCCCTTGAATATTAATGGATTTGAAAATATATGAGTGACCAAGTGTGTTGGCCCAGACATTATGAATTCTTTTTTTTCCATAATTAATATTATTACACAATATATAATATAATACACATGAATAATTATAAGAAACAAAGAAAACTATATATTTAACATATATCATTATAATAGTTATCTACAAAAACCAATGAAATGAAAAAACAATAAAATTGGACAATGAATAAAAAATAGATTAGCTAAAATGGGAAAATAATTATATACCCATTATGATTAAATCATCACCCCCACTAAAAAAACTATATAAATAAAAAAAATAGTATACTAATAAAAAACCTAATAAATCTAAAGAGAACATTATTGAGAAATTATAGTGAATTTTGAGTGAATTGTTGAACTAGTATTTATACAGTATAAAAGAGAATGTGACTATTGCAATTCGAACATTATATGACCATTGGTCAATATGAGTATTTTCCATTAATACCACTAAGTACTATACTATTTTTTATAATAATACATTTGTAGGTAGTGTATATGAGTATTGATGAAAAAGGGTAATTTGTAAAAAAAGTAGAATCAATGGCCTCAACCAGTATAGTTTGTATCATTTGAATCCCATTTATATAAAATTTGGATGGATGTATTGTTATATGGTTTTCCATTAATCAATCCCATTACGAGCTTCAACATTTGAACATTGAATGAAGCCTCCTATGAGAGATGATCATGTTAATTGATATTACCACTTGTTCAATGTTACATGATCTACCCCATAAAACTACCACCATGACACACCTTACCCTTAGGGCATATGTGGGTGTAATAAGGGGTTAGTTTTCTAGGAAATAATTAGATATTTTTTATTTTACAATTTATAAACTATATTTTTATTACCTAATTTTGTTTTATGAATTGTTATTCTTAATAAAATATATGTTTAATATAGGATAATTTGAGAAAATTTCAACACAAATAAAACATAATTGTATTTTCATAGAAAATATAAATGAACATATAATGAATAAAAGTATTCTAGGTAATATTTTTTAACTGAATATTACATTAAAAACACTCAAATAAATATAAAGGAAAAAATAATTTTATAATTTCCCTGTAATTTTTTTATAAATTCCACTTATTTAAATGATCCTTAAAAACAAAATATTTTAATAAATAATTATTTTAGTATTTAAAAGTGAAATTTATTATATTTATAGAAATTTTATGATAAAATAAAAATCATATTTTAAATCATCTTTTCAAAATTATGTTAGGATGAATTAATGAGAATATTCTAATATACAATTATTTTTGTATGAATAGTAAAAATATAGTTTTGGTTTTTTTGTATGTTTATCAAATTAATATTTATAAAAAAATCGATAATTATCTAACCATAACAAATGAGATTAATATATTATTTAAAAAATATTAATTATTTTAAAATATTTTTAAAAACTTTATAGACCTTGATGTTACATTCTAAATTTTGAAATGGAAAGGTTGACTTTAAAGACATTACTTTGTTGAGACGTAAATTACCCAAGACAAAGGAAATAACAAAAAATTTTGTTTGGTTTTGTTGGATTAAAAAACATAATTTTTCCCCAAATATCCAAAACAATGAGTAAAAATAATGGTTAATCAAATGGTTTTTCATTTTCGAAAACCATGATATTCATGGAAAATATTTGGATGTTAATTAACTAACCCTCCACACTGTTTATAAATACAAAACAATTTCACCTCAAACCTTCACTAAAAATTCTTCCTCCATGGTGTATTGAGGGTTTTCCATCAAAATTAGTCACCCCAATGTTCCACCAATCCCCAGGGTCCCAATCTACAATATTAATGAGTAACTCATCATTGTAAGGGATTAACCTTATATTCTCTTCAATTCTAGACCCTCTATTTACATTTTTCTTCTAAATGTTGTGGTTCCTTTCTATTTTTACCCTTATTATCATAGCTTTATTTCAAAATTAAATTTTATAAAAATAATACCATCATTCCATCTCAATTAATTATTTTATAAATCAACATTTTATACGAGTCATGCTGTCGAATTTACATAACAAAATTCCTCTGATATCTCATTGAAATTATCTACGGATATCGGGGAAAAATTCGTTTGGCGTTGGCCCTCGGTGGAGATGTTTGATAGGTATGTGAACGAGAAATGGATTTTAAGTCGTCGTACAGTCGTCAGTCTCCTAGGGCCATGACAAATCCTCGTTTTATTTGCTGATGATGGTGATCTGGCATGGTCCTGGTCCAGGTCTAGCAGATCCATTTGATGTTTCCACTTCCACATCCTTCTATAGTCATTTGACTTGCATATGAATCAAGATCCATCTACCTCAGCTATTTGGATTCAATTACCTGGCTTACAACTGCCCTTCTAGAACATGGCTCTTCTTCAGTCAATAGGAAATTCCATCGGCCAATTCCTATATGCTGATCGGCGGACCACTTCCTTGAAGCATCCCATAGTGGCGCGTATATGCGTCTAAATGGACCTCACCTAGAACCCACTAGTGGTGGTGTGGATTGTGATTGAGAGAGAATACAGGTATGTTCAACCCATTGTTTTTGAAGCATGGAGGAATTTATGTTCCTTATACTCTCGAAATGGCCACTTCCATACTAATTTTCATAAAAGGTCACTACATGGTGGTTTGGTTGAACATCATACAATGGACTAAGGACCCCCAGCACCAGTTGTTCTTGATTAATCTTTTCCTGCCTGAGCTTCCGATCCAGTTGTGTGCGAGTAGGTGTGCAGAGATGTCCTTGATTTTGGTCTTCCCCATTCACATGCCTCCATAGTTGAGGTTTACCAGGATGTCCAAGAGCATGTGACTCTAGTAGGGGAGGCGCTACATTGGACATCCATTACCTATTCGGAGGTCCCTCCGGTCTTGGGAAGTTGAGGTTCTACTGGCTCTTTTATGAAGGAATCCCCAAGAAAATCAGGTCCTTGGGATTCCGCTGTTTTTGAACGGCTGAGACAGGATCTGGGTATTTTCCCTTTTTCTAGTTGATCGGGGGTCATTTTGCAGGTGTGTGGGGCTAGGGATTTGGGGAGGATCCCCCACCAAGAATGCATTCTAGTTGGGCATCTAGACTGCTACAGTTTATCCAGTGGTGGAGATGCGCACTTGGAGGTCTCTACTTCAGGTGATGTTGGGAATCTTTAAAGTGAGGGATGTGAGGATCCAAAGAGTCATCTTCGGTAAATGGGCCGAGGGTATGAACAGCCCAGAGTTTTAGAGGTTTCTGAGCAGGTTGTACGTGCCAACTATTTCTATGCTGATACAGTGAAGTTTGGTGGAAGGGTTTCTCTCTCCCTTAATCAGTTCGCAATGTTGAAAGATGAAGAGAAATATGTGGTTGAGGAAGGGGGTGAAGAGGTGACAACTCCAAGAGATGATAGGGAGTCAGACACTGATTATCCCGCTGAACCATAGGAAATGGAACTATAAGAGGAGTTTATCAGATTCTCATCAACAAATGGGAACAATACAATCATTGACGTATAAGGGTTCATTAAACACTCGCGGAGGCCGCGAAAAAAGGCTACTCTTTCTTTCCTATCCCACCTATCGCTAGATCTTCCAACAAAGGTAAAATCCATCATAAGGCTCTGAAGCAGGTTGGAATAGATCCTACAGAGCCTGTACCACCTGTAAGGAAACCATTGTCCACTAATATGGCAAATAAAGTTAATAAATCATCGGAAAATCATTCCCACCAATGCGGTAATTCTTCGATGGAATGTGACGAGTGGGAAGCTATCATCAATTGTGACGAAGGCTTCTCACACATGGGATTAAAGGTCATCACAACACAGGTGGAGTATGCCAGGTTTGTCAAGAGTCGGTTTCAGGCCAACCTCTAGGAGGATAAGAGTGACTGGGCCAATAAATAACATGGAATTTTAGCCCGTGGTTTTAATGGGTACAAGATTACTATGGAAGAGCTCATTCAAACTTGGGACAAGATGGTTGAAAACTATGAATACCTCCTCTATGAGGATTGGGACAAGAAATATGTTGGTCTCCAATGGACTCTACTCATAGGTAAAGTATCTAGAAGGCTTAAATTGAAATTCATCAATTCCTCTATTTATTTTCATGCTGATTGACTATCTATCTGTGTATTGACTGGCTTCTCACTTTTACCTAAAAGTTTTTCCCTTATTAAAAAAATATATTTGGATGAAAAAACAGGAACTCATTCTTATTTTGAATGTTTTATTAATGAAATTGTTTATTTTTGATATATTTTTATCCCATTAATTAATACATGTGACATTTTATCCCTAATATAGCTCCAATAAAATGGGTGAAAAATTTAATATGTCAATATGACATGTTTGATGATACCATGTGGAATAACCTTGGTCATTTTTTTGTTTATGACAACTTGTTAATAAAAAATATTGATATTATTTTTAATAAAAATTTAAATTTTGTATCCAAATTTACTTATTACTAATCTTATTATTATTATCTCTCATGTAAATTCCATATTTTTTCCTCATGTTATAATTTAAATGTCTTATGATCAAATGCTTCTGTCTCCCTTAAGTATTACCTTATTGGTCTTTACAGTCACCCCATTCCTTTGAGGTATGTCCCTAGGATATGAGATGTAATTAAATTAACATAGGATAAATCCATAAATATTATTTTCAAGTTTAATTTGAATAATTTTTTATATATTCTTGTATCACGTATATTATTTACATGAAATTAAACATTAAAATATCATCCATTTGTATATTAAAATGAAAGGTTATTTAATAAAATGGGGGGATTTCATACTTAGTATCAAATGATAGTTTACTTATTTATAAAATTCAGGAAATTAAAAATTAGGAAGAACTCTAGGAAAAATTATAGTCACGGGAAAATATATTGATATTTTGGTGCATATTTTGTATGTGGTTTCTCAAAAAATATATCATTACCATGATACTTTATGTATATTTGTCTATACATATATGGACATTGGGGTAACATCTAAAAATACCATTTTAATCTAGAATTCAATAGGAACTACATAAAAAAATATTCCTTACTACACACATGGTATGACACTCATGGGGTACAAGTTTGGTTAATCATAATATTTTTAGGAAACATTATGAGTGATATATAGAAAATGTAAATTTTTTATTATAGATTAATAACTTATTTAAAAATGAATTTTTAAAACATAAAATACCTTTATAATTATAATATTCATAAAATTATAACATTAATCATAATGGTTTTCTTATTATAGAAAAAAATGGTGGGAAATAGGAGGACGCTTCTAAATAATGCGCACAATGGATCGTGCACAAACAGTGGAAAATGAAAGCACGAATGGAAAACTCTATAAGGATGATGAATCAACTAAATCAAGTTATGGAAAATAAATTTAATTTTTCTGAGGGACCAAATTCACCATGAAGGGAATAACTATCCAATAAGTCATTAATTTTTCAACGACCACCTTCTTTCAGTGGATCTACTGGCCCATTGATTGTTGAATAATGGATAAGCTCTATAGAGAATCCCTTTTTTGGACTCCATTGTTAGAAGAAAAATATGTTAATCCATGTATTATACCTCTTATAAGGATAAGATAAAAATTAGTGGACCCTAATTAAAAATAAAAATCTAAGAAGTGAGATTGATTTTATGGAGTTGGAAGTGTTTGATGTGATAATTTTAAATAAAAAATTTCCTTTTTGATGAGAAAAAAATTGTAGAAAGAATTACATGAAATAAATCATAAGGATAATAAATCAGTGTGATGTTATGACATGAAAATGACATTAATTAATTGATATAGTTCTAGCTCTGTTGTGGAGAATAATTGAAATGCTGATTGATTCTTTAGTGGACTAAGACCCCATCTATGAAGGAATCTAGAAAATCATTACTATAAAAGATATGCGGGGATAGTGTGGATGGATATGTTGGTTTAATTAGATATTCAAGATATATATTGGCCATGTAGATTGAATCAATAGAATATATAAATTTACCCAAACTCACAGTGGAAAATTAATCATATAATAGGTGGAATGAAATTGATTCCGCCAACATGCAATTAATGTGGGTTGAATAATTTGGGGAACTTCATTCTTTAGACATGAATGAAAAAAAAAATTCAATGAGATGGGTGTACAGCACAAAACAACTTTGGAGAGGTAATTCTATATATTCTCAACACAAACAATAAATAGAATGTCATTTGGCCCATTGGATGTTCTCTTCTCTATGTGAGAAAATCAAGGCCACTTTTCAAATAAATGTTCAAATCATAAGAAAATAAAGGAGAACCACCATCAACTACATCATATTACAATGGAGAAAGGTCGTGAATTTTTTATCATGATGGATTAATTAGAGTCTCTAAATTATGTGTTGGTGAGTACAGTCACTGCGATCTCAACGATAGAAAGTGCGTTGTAATATTAAGGTTCTAATCATTCCTCTATATCATTTATATTCTAAAATAATACAGATTCAATATCCAAACCCCTATATTTAGAGTTATCACTCTACAATTTTGGAAGGATTATCCTAGAATCAAAATTCCTTGAAACTTTAGAATTATATTTTTCTATTATGTTATCATTGAAAATATATTAGTCATTCAGATTGAGGAATACAAAATTATACTAGATATATACTGAATCTCAATGAAAATTTCTATGATCGACCAGAGAATAAAGGAAATATTTTTATTCATGAATAGAAAATCCAGAGATATATTGAAAGGAGATATATCCCATCCTACACTTTGTCAAAAGGAAACACCCATATCATTCCTTATTTAGATGATTGATGGTTAGGTAGAGGAAAATTAATGTATAAATTTGATAATGTGTTTAATTTTTTGGAATACATTGACCTATTTCTTAAAGAGTTGTTTGGAACTCCAATAGAACTATATGTATATTTCTATATTGAACTCATACCTAGACCCATGATGTTATCAAAAAACACTTATATAACAGAAAATTTGGAGTTTTATGAATTAAAGAAACACTATTATGATCTTCTGAAGAATGGTTTTATCTGACCATGTGTGTCTCATTAGGGAACACCTGCTTTATATTATAATTAGAAGGATGGATCAATGATGATATGAATTGATTATAGATTACATAATGATATCAATGTGAAGAAAAAGTATCATCTCCCATGGATTGATGACATATTTTATCAAATTCAAGGTTCCAGGTTTTTCTCCAATACTGACCTACAATATGGTTATTATCAATTGAGGGTGAAAAAATGAAGATATTCCAAATATGTCCTTTTAAACAATATTTGGGCATTGGGATTTTGTTGTTAGGTCTATCAGTATAACTATCTTTTCATCTCTATATATGGATTTGAAAAATTGAGTCTTTAATGACTACCTTTATAAATTCATTTTGGTTTTTATGGATAATATTATGATATGTTCCAAGAGACGTGAGGAGAACAATGATCAAATAAGTGTTGTATTGAAAACTATGAGGAAGTTGAAGATATTTGTAAAATTTAGAAAATATGAATTCTCATGACTATCTATTTCATTCATGGATCCCATTATATCCCATAATGGATCCTGGGTTAAACCTATAACAAAAAATTTTATGTAGAAGTGGACTCATTATACAATAGTAACTGATATTCATAGTTTCCTTTGGTTAGCAAGATATTGGACAAACATTATGAAAAAAACATTACATCTTTATAATCTACAAACCAAGTAAGCATAAATAGGGTCTATGTTTATCTAGTAAAATGATTGTGAAAAGGGATTCTAATATGTGAAGAATATGTTGGTTACTTTACATGTATTAACTCTACCCTATATTGGAGAATGACTCATTATTTATAGTGATGAATATTTGAAAGGTATTGGGTGTATCCTCATAAAAAAATGATAAGTTTGTTTGTTAAAAAACTAAAATGTCAAAGCCTAAAGAGAATAATTATCCTTCAAATTACCTGAAGTTATATCACATTATTTGTTATCTATAAATTTGGATGAACTGTATTTATGGGAGATATTTGATATGTACACAGAACACAATATCCTAACATATATTTTCATGAAAGACCAATAAACTCTGAGACAAAGGTGGTGGTTAGAACTTCTTATATACTATGAATATTCTATTCATTATCACCCTAAAAGATAAAATAATTTCCCTGAAACATAAATTAGGAAATAAATTATTTTCCTTCCAATTATGAGGATTTAAGGAGATACATTGATTAGGGACCATGCAAAATTGGACATGGGAATCGTAAGTGATGGGACATCATGAACCGTATCCCAATTTATTTATCAACTATCGTTACTATAGAAGATCAATAAAACATGAATAGAATATTATTTTAACATATGGAGATAGGGGCTGTGAAGAATGGAAAATTTCTTCAGTCCAATATTGATCAAGAAAGAGTTTTAAAATTTTATACAAGGCTCTGTGAGACATTTATCCCAGAGATAAAGAAATAGAAGATTGGTTAATCCCATAATTCAACATTCTAAATATATCCTAGAAGTAATAAAAATTTTAGGGTCCTTTGTGATCATTTATGCTATGAAAAATTGAGAATGGATATTTCTAACTACACTACAAGTAGATATGTGTTTTAGAATGTGATGGATGAGTGACAACTTACTAGAGGGGTATTGCAATGACTACCCAAACCAAAATTGATGTAGGATATTGTCACTAAGGAATTGGTCACCGATATCTCTAGAACATCCAAATGAAAAAATTTGATATTGGTTATAGTGGATTGACTCACCAAGACTACCCATTTTATCACAATTCATGAAATTTCCATATTGAACAACTAGTTATGATATGCATGAATGTTGTGGTGAGTTTACATAGGATTCAAAATTAGATCATTTAAAATCATGATCCATGTATCACATATAAATTTGGGATAAATCTTCAACATGCTCTGAATATAGAATTGAATTTCAATAGCGAATATCACCCATAAAATGATGTTCATTATGAATGGACAATTCAGACTCTCAAGGACTTGTTGAGAACATGGTCAATGGAATATAAAGGAAGATTTTATAACTCCAACCATTAGATGGGTTCTCACACTAAAGCAACATTAACTCGAGTAAAAAATCACTCCATATAAATCTATATATGAAAATCCATGTAGAACTCCTACTTGTTGGGATGGATTTGGTGGGAGGAAATTTCATGGGCCCGATATTATAAAAATATGAATGAAAAGGTTCATCTCCTCCAATAACATATTAAATATTCTCTGAGATAAATGGAAAGATATGCTAACATCCATCAAAGGGACTCAGAGAGTGATGTTAGAGAATAAATTTCCCTTCGAATGTCAACATGGATGATATTCAAGCATTTTTTGAATAATTTTAAGCTTATCCCTAAGTAAATTAGCCATATGAAACCCTTGATCACATAGGAATAGTTCCATATAGGCTAACCCTTCAACCAAATATATCTCAAGTTCATGATTTATTACATGTATCCATTTTGATGAAGTACATACCCGAACCTTCACATGTATTGAATCTTGAGGAGGTCTACCTGAAACATAACCTTTATTATAATGAGAATTTAGTGGAGATCCTAGACTATTGATACTAGGATCCACTAAACATAAATACCATCCATTTGAAAGTGATATATTGGAACACAAAATATGATTTAATTAAATAGGAACCAATGGAGTCAATGATATTGATTCACACTCACATTTTCTCCGCCATGATAATTTATCAATATTTTTGGAAGAAATTCTATAAGGGTGAAAAATGAATTGACACTAAATTTATAAATGATATTTGATTTCTGGGAAAGTATTGTATCATAATATATATTATTGTACTGGTAAAAAATAATGACAAACCAACAAATTTTATATCATTACATTAGTCATCCATGAAACCAAATAAAATTCCAAACATTACAAGTGGAAAAATAATATATAATGGAATTACTAAAATGGAGAAATAAGGATTTTACCAATATCCTATAATAATCACCAAAAATTAAAATGATATGTAAATGAATGAAAATATAATTAAACCCATCATAATATTAAGAAACTCAAATATATCCTTTTGGTTAAATTGTAGTGAATTTTGAGTTAATGAATGAATTTGTAATTATTTCATTAAAAGGTAAATGTGACCATTGGGATTGGACCATTAAATAAACATTTGTCAATATTATCATGATAAATTATATCCTTTCATGATAATCATACCAATATTGTTAGCGTTAATAAATAGAAATGACGAAGTATAAAATGTACCAAAATGAGAATCAATGTAATCACCTAGTAGAGTCTTGTCATTTAAATCCATTTTTCTAAACATGGGAGGGAGGTAGTGTCACTAGGAATGAACCTTGACCAATCCCAAGATAATATTCAAGATTTGAAGCTTGATTGAACTTTTATATAAGATAAGTTATTGTTATTATAGATAACGTCTCATTAAATGTTAGCCATACTACCCCACAAAACAACCACCATCAAACACCTTATCCTTAATGTTTTATTTTGGTGTAATAAGGGGTAACAATGCTAGGCCATTGTTATGTAATGTTTATTTTAAATTTTATAAATAAAATTTTTATTCCAAAATTTACTTTTATGAATACCTTTTCTTAATAAATTATATGTTTAATTGAGATGAATTTGAAAATTTTTCTTTTTGATGTAAATAAAACATAACAATATTATTCTAGAAAATATATATTATTTTATAATAAAAAAATATTGATTAATATTTTTCATATTAAATTATTCCTCTAAAACACTCTCTCTTAAATTTAAATGATTAAATTATTTTTTATCAATATTGTCATTTTTTTTATGTTTCATAAATTTTAATGTTACATTGATATAGATATTTATTAATATTTATTTTAATATTTTAAAATTATAATTTCTATATTTAGATATATTTTCCCACAAAATAATCATCATATTTCAAATCATCGTATATAAATTATTTTATAGTGAATTAATGAATATTTAATAAAGACTATATTTTTCTATGAATAGTAAAAATAATGTTTTTAGTGTTAAGTATATTTGATTAATTACTGTTAATTTCATAATAATTTAATAATTTATTAACCAAAATACATGGTCTAGAATATGTTATTTTATTAATATTAAATATTTTAATAGATTTTGATCAATTTAAAAAACTAATAGGTGGATTATAATGTCTAAAATGGAATCACGTACTTCAAAAACATTACTTTGTAGAAACATTACTTGCCACAAAAAAAATGAAGTAAAAAAAATATTTTCAATTCTAGTGGATTAAAATAACATTAAATGGGTCCCAAATATTGAAAACCATGAGAGAAAAAAATTTATTCCATTGCATTTCCATTTTCCAAAACCATGATTTTTAAGGCCTGTATTGAAACATTTTTAAACAAATCTTCTACTTTTTATGTAAATACACTCCCATTTCACAGATCCCATTAACTCAGTATCTATACTAGGCCAATTTTTCATTATTTTCCCACAAAATTATGCCTCATATGGCTAGCTCAATCCCCCATGGTCTTAATCCTCTATAATTATGAGTAATTATATAAGGTATTGAAATTATCATTTATTTATATTCTATTTGAAAACCTATTTTTGTATATGTATTATAAATTTTTTTGTTACTCTCTTTTGTTACACATTTGATTATAAACATACTAAAATATTATTTTTTTAAGTTAGACCCTTCTCCACTCTCAATATACCCTTTTTTAAATCAACATTTTGTACCCATTATGTGGTGAAATTTGCTTTAAAACATTTCTCTCCTACATGTATAAAATTATCATTTTATATTCATTATGTAGAAAAAAATATTTTCCATGGGTATTCACATATATATAAAAATTATTTATTCTATCTTGGGATATATATATATATAAAGTACCCATATTTTCTTTTAACGGTTAAAAAATTATGTAATGATCATATATTTAAAAACATTTGTACACCATGATTTTGATATGAATCAGGTTCATTATTCTTCATGGGTAATTAAGGAAATAGTTTATTTTGATTTTTGTGCCTAAAATTAATTAATACATATGGATGGTTCTTTATGATATCATTATAATTAATCGGGTGATTAATTTTATCCTTAAAGGTGACATGTTTTACAATTCATTGGAGTATAACAATGGAAATTGTTTCATTTATGCCACCTTTATGATAAAAAATTGTGATATTATTTTGAGTGTATCATTTAAATTTTATGACCAAAATTTTGTGTTACGATTCATTTTATTATGATGTATACTTTTCATGCATTATTTGTATGCATCGTGTTCTTATCGATATGTCTCATGATCACATAATTATTTGTCCCTTGTTTATTCTCTTACTGGGATTCAATCTCACCTCATTCCATTTTTGTATGTCCCTAAGATATGAGGTACAATAATAGTAACTTATAGATAACACATGAATTTTTATTTAAATTTTTTTTAGATGAATTTTTTATGTATTCTTGTATTATGTACCTAAATTGCTAGAAACTAAAAATTAAAAGATTATATGATCGTAACATGTAATGAATGGTTTTTTAATAAAAAGGAGGGATGTAAAACCATTAAATTATTTCAATACGATCGGGTTTTAGGTAGAGTAATATAGAATATTTTTTAAGAGGAATTATACATATGTGTTAATATATACATGGTGGAAGTCATTCCCTTTTATTAAGGAATAAAATGAGGCACTTTTTTAATCCCGCGTCATTTTTTAGTAATGTGATGATACAATTAAAATATCAACAGATCCAGAAAATAAAAAAAAATATGGTGGGAAGTTTTTTGGTAGATTAAATATAAATCAATTGTTTCCCTACATTTTATAAACAAGCTGTATGGCTTTTACACTTAAGTATTTACATTTTACTCTTTTACAATTTAACTTGGAAACTAGTTTTTTATGAAATGATTTTATGTATCATTAGAAATAATTAATAACCACAATAATAAAAAATTGTTATAGAACTATATTTAATATCTCTTTATTATAATTTAATTTTTTTGGAAAAATAACTTTTAAATTAATATAGATAATGTCCATTATGAAATGGTTATGTATAAAAATAACATTTTGACATTCATTGATTGTTATTCATATTTTTTATTGATTAAATATTAAAAGATATTTAATGTATTTATCTTTGTGCATATTAATGATATTATTTGAATTATTTAAATTTCTTCACTTTAAATAATTTTTATATAAATTTATTAATATTTAAATAAAAACTAATTTTAAAAATTTGTTTCTCCATTTTCAAATTAATTATCCATAATCCTAATAATAAAATTTTATACCTAAAAATTAAAATATATATATATATTATATAACTTTAAAATTAATATCTCAAATATAATGATAATTGTAACATATTAACATTCATCACATAGTGAAAAATATTTTTTACACAATCACATCTTTCACACAAAAACATGTTTTATGAAGATGTTCATTTTTAAGAAAAATTATTAATAAATAGGATAGAGTTTTAAATTAATTTGATTCCATGTGAAGGATTTTATTTTCTTCTAAGATAATTTATTATTATAATTACACTTGTAGTTGCTCACAATTAATTATGTATGTTTAAATTTTAATTTAAAATATTGTTATCCATTCAATTCCAAAAATAAACACATTATTTTAGAGTATGGAATTATTCTTTAAAAATGTTTATTTCCCCATTAATAATAATTATTGAACTATATTTTTTATTTAAAATTAAAATGATTTAGGATGATTACATGAGGTTTATTGAAAACACCCAAGGTACAATAGATTAATAGAATAATAATACATCAACTAATTTTGGTTGGAGGGTAATAGAATCACAATTTCTAAAATCATGTAAATAAATAGTCATTTCATATTATTTTCATTCATCCCTTGGACTCAGTTGGTTTTGGAGAAGGTTCTCATCTTAATCACAAATATTAGTGATTCAGTATTTTACTAACTAAATTCCACCCATTTAAAACATCTAAATGTTAGGGATTGTTTAATTAGAAAATTATTTTTCATAATTGTTTTAACACCATCCCTACAAAATTAAGATATTTTATTCATAAATAGAGAGACCTAAATAGTCAAGATGAATAAAATAATGGATCTTTAGAGCATCAGTTCTCATATGATTTACATACTCTAGTGTAATGATTCTAGTGTTATAAAAGAGATTACATGAGTTATCAGGGGTATACCGGGAGGCTAGAATGTCTACAACCATATTACATTCTCTTCATGTGTGAGTAATATCAATCATCTAGAGAGTAAATTACTATAACTATGTACCACATAGGTGATATCCCAAAATATTGAAATAGACTCATTGATGGATCTGTTAAGAATGGATGAATCTGTTTCCACCACTATGAGTGATATGTCATGAAAAAAGAACAATTATCTTCCCTTGGTAAGGGAAAAATATTCATTAATAATAGAATCACCTCTGTGAAAAGATTCATTGAATACAATGATGAAATCCATATCTTGGTTGCAAATAACTCCCCTGCCCCATGTGAACATGGAAGATGACCCATTAATAGGTGGAATCTAGGTATCCAATTTACCTTGGAATGGAGGTTTATGAGCTATCATTTCAAAAAACATGGCATGCATGAGTATATAATGGGAAGGTTAAGACTCCTAATTATTATATAGAGGGTCGAGTTCGACCACCATAGTGCATGATCTTACAGTAACCTGTTGGTTCAAACTCAAAATCCCCTCATGATAAATCCCGTTGTCAGTGTTCCATATTATCATGTTTCTAGTGGATTGAACACTTCCCCCACTTTCCTTTTGAGTACGTTGTTCGGTAAATTATGGAACTGGGAATAGAGAAACTTTTTGCAGTGAAGAACCTGATTGGTCTACCTATAGTAAGCATCATGGACAAGGAAGAAAGAGGACACCAATTACCCATTGATGATGACATGCACAGTGGTCTCCACATTATATAGTTGATGTCACCTACACTATGGGGAATTCAGGCTCCCATATGTCATACATATTCATATGTTGAAAAGGATTGGTTATTAATAAACCATAAAATGAAAAAAAAATTAGGGAATATTCCCTAACACCACCGTCTTACCCCTATAGATCATGGTCATATTACCCTTCTAGTACCTATCTATAATCAGTAGTTGATAAGAGCCTATATGAGGGGAAGTAGAAGGATAGCCTATTAGTATCCAAACTAATAATAATATTGTTATAGATTTCCTATTATTGATGGGTGAGAGTAGCACTGATAAAAGAAGGATATTTGCTGGCATGTGAGAATTATATATTCAGTAAAAGGAATCCTAGAAAATCCAAATATTTCCTTGTCCGTTTATTATTCTATTAGTTTATATATCTACATAAAAAAATCAAATGTGAATGTAGATAAAGTATAGGAAGGTACTGTCGAGTCATGATCTACATCTTGGAACTCTTACCCCCCCCCAATCCATCTAGACCCACTGTCCATATTTTTTTTAAATATTTTTTCCCCACAATGATGTTCCTTCCATAAAATCCCACTCTAAAAATTCTTGTATAAATTCCATGGTTTTAGTGAATCTTTTATGGAAAATTCCTTATCACTCAGCAACATGATCCATCCTTTTCCTAATGCCCAGAGGGGTTTTCTATATGCATGTTCATTCCAAATGAAGCTATAAAGTGTTTTTCCAGTGCTATGGAGTATAGAATAAGGGACAATGAGCATGGAAAAGACATAAATGCAGTTGGAGGATAGAACACTATTTACCAGGGTGATGTGACTACCGAAACAGACGATGTGAATTTTCATAGAGATAATGTTGTTGGATATTTTATCAACATGACCATTACAGTAGTTAATGAAAAATCATCCTAGATATATTGGTTCCCGCACATACTCTATAAAAAGGTTTTTTATATTTCTAATTTATCTACAATTCTTCTTCTCCTTGAATTTGTACCTGAATTTTAGGGATATATAGTACTCTTCACTCAGTTGATCAATTGACCACACCATTTTCAATATAAAATACAAAAACAATCAATATGATGAATAGTAATAAAATATCCATTCATGAATATAATCATATCATCTAAAATATAAACATGAGGGCCCTTTGATGTTATTATTTTATCATAATGGGTTCATGTGTCCTGCATCAATTCTCTTTTTGGGATATATATAAAAACATCCTGGGCCTAAATAAATATATATGGGGAGTGGTGGTCCCCTTTACATTGTCCTCAGATTGACATGAAGAATACTTATCTTCTCCCCATAAAATTAACAGAGAACCAATGGGATAAAATGAACCTAAGGAGGATATCAATAGGTTGTTCCAAGAACCCCATGAGGAGTATATCTCTAATGATTTACATCCACTCCATTATACAATATTCATTTTCAATGTTTAGATTGACAACTATATTAGACATATAAAACATTTTATATTGATCGTATATGATTTAATGAGCTATATAAGAAAACACTTGTGTATATCTCCCATGAAAAAAATCCATTTTTTTTATAGATACATTCTAGAAGATGAGTGGAGATTCTCTTTTTGATGACCATTGCTATGACATTATAAGTGAAGTTTTACATGCTGGTTGAGATGTACTATTTAAGAGATGAAGTTTTTGTGTCCTTCAGGATGAGGATTAGGGTGGATAGACTAGAAATAATAGAGAAACATACACTATGGATGAAGTCCTAGATAATCCATATGAGATAATTTTTAATGATGTAACATGAATTTATGTATAATGTTCTTGTAAAATCATTTGGACCTAGAGAACTTCCATATTTAAGGGGGAAATAGCCTCCCAACACTCCCTCTAATCAGTGATTCATGAAAAAAGATGTTTATTATTAGATGTGATATAATGAGGGTTACAATAAAAGATGTTTGAGTGTCCTAATGGATAATTATACTATATGTAATAATTGACATCATCATGGAACAAAAGTAGCGCACGACCATACCTACCAGAACATTGGGATCACAGATGAAGGAACCATCATCATGAAAGATTCTTTTTACTATTTTATATTTCTTATATAGAATGCAAGATCAGAAGAATGTGTTAATATGGTCCCCCTCCTCAATCCATATCAATCTATCCACCTCGCTTAATAATCATTTCTACTCAAGAAGAACTTCTTCTAGAGGTGTCCTTATTCCAACCATATTTCCAAAAAATATCATCATCCTAGGATGATGATAGATTCCTCTCACCATGTTCAATATATATCATAGTTACACTAATATATCATAATAGGGATGGATTTTTGTTTCCCAAATAAGGTGATCACCATTTTGATTATTTTTTTTAAGAAATCCATCATAGGACCCTTTACCCATTTGTTTTCCCCATAAATTACGCACCATTGAATAATAATTTGTATAAGAACCTCACCATGTTAAATAGAAATAAATGTTGTTTGGAATTTTATTAATAGTCATAATAATAAAAATGGGGAATGACATGATAAAACCCAATCCAAATACTCAAAATTCTCATTAGGGAAAGTGGAAAAAATTTGATGGTTTTCTACTAACCGATATAATCGACACTACTCGTGGTGATCAACCCTTAAATTATTACACCATTTGAAATTTTCAACTATGAAAACCCTATCCAATAGACCATTACAAGCCATAAAAATTAAAAATTCTTGCCTCCCCTTCCTTAATGAAGTCCCATAATAATATTCTTCAATGGTTCCGTAATTACATTAAATTAATCTCTAATGATCTAGTCCTTGTATCATATATCAAGGTTGTCAGGAACCTACCAAATGATTTATCACTCCCTCAAATTATACTTTTTATAAAAAAAATTAAATGTAGCTACTAAAAGTTTCTATGATAACATTCACTAAGTGATTCTGATCAGATAAATCCACTTTTTTAATGATATGGAGTTCTATTAGAATAACAATATGCCAATTTTTAGGCTCTCCAAGCATGAAGTAAGGGTGAAAATGATTTCAAGAAATGTTAAGAAGATTATTTTGTTATTTATTGTGTTAAAGTAAAGAAACCAATGAAACTTTATGAAGTTGGAACACTGAAAAAATAATGTCCATCATCACCTGGGAACCCAAAAACATGGTATTATAGAGGATAAATAATATCATAGGAAAAGTGGTTATGTGGTTTTCCCCCATCATTATATTCTTGAAAACATAGAAGTTGGAAGATAATGTTCACTTCTTTCGTAAACTATGTTATAAGCCTTGATATATATAGGGGATAATAGATTTACCATGTTAGATCCTAGAAGTGATAATATATTGAACCCATTCATGTTCTGGATGTAAGGGTACACTGAATGGTCTAGAATAAAGGATACTCTGGCATATGAGGAACATGCCTTTAAATTTTCTTGGATGGCCTTCTCAGTACTCATCGAGGGTATAACCAAAATTAGATAAGACTGAGCTAAATTCAAATTGACGTTTTAAACAGAATCTTTTGAGATAAAAATATCCATACATGCTTCCTATAAACATATGGAGGGATGTCTTTCTGCTGGGTTTGGAGATTTTGGTTGTAGGAAAAAAATTGTATCTAAATATACCGGGACTGGGGGGAACACAAGAGATAGTTCATCATGGGAAGATGGATTTTTTCATCAAATATTGAATGTTTTTCATCTAAAGGGGTCACTTTATATCAGCTTGTTTATGCAGGAATATCCATTTTATCCGTGTTTAATTAATTCACCACCAGGTCCAACGGTTGTTCAGAATCTAAATTTCACATGGACGGACAGATTCTCGACCTGGCATATTGTTTTATATAAATTGGGATATAGTGTCCTTGAAGGAAAAATCCTATTAATAAGTGCATTAATGACCGGAAGTTAAACGGTATCCACCAGTACAATCAAGCATCAACTATTGAAGGGTATGTTTTAGGAGTAGGTGAGATAGTTACAATTCGATGTTGATTCCGGAAACACCTTCATACTACAAGTGAATTGTGTTCTCATTAATTCATAGAATATATTCAATGTATATTCCCACACATTATAAAAATACATGGTTAGGTATGGAATTAGGAATATTGGTTATGTTAATCAAAACTAAATCTTGGTGGGAGTCATATATGAGGTGTGCTTCCATCATCCTCCAAAAATTGATTAATCTACATTTGTCGACTGATATGAGGATATGATTCCACACTATCATGAATTATTACAGGATACTAGAACAAGAAATAAATATTTTGTTATAGGAAGATCACTTGAGAAGGGTTTTCCAATCACCATGATAGAAGGAAATTATGAAAAATATTAAGGGGTGGTTTTTCTAACCCAAATCAAGCAACCATGGTCTACCGATGAAAATCCACGACCGTCGTGATGGAATAAAGGAGATAGTATACAATATGTGACTCTTAAACATATACTGAGAAGATATTTCTATGTTATTTATCATGGATTGTAGGTATAGGAGACGACCTAGAATAAGTCAGATGAAGGGGAAGAATCTCCATTGATAATCTCATCATGATTTCCCTGAATGATGATCCCAAGATCTAGATAAAAAGAGGATGATTCCACGAAAGATGATACAATATATTTATTTCCCAATGTAATAATTGGCTACAAAGAGTCTCATGACAAGGGAATAGAAGAAAAATGGGTGTTGGAATTTGAAAAATAAGTGGTCTGTTCTTTACTTTCCCAATATTCATTATTTGGTTTATTCCCTACTAAAGGATTATAGTAATAATGAATACAATATCATGTTAAAAAAACTCTTTATCTCCCCTAAAATTTTTGATGCATAGTGGCCTCATTTACCAAGCATCATTGGGCTCCCATAATGAAATTAAATTGGTGCTTCTTTTCAAAAATACATTTTTATAATATATTGAACCTTTTTCCTTAATCAACTTCATCACCAGATATTTCATGAGATTCCATATTTATCTTCATTTTTGTGTTTATTACTTCAACTATATACACAATATTAATCATATTTCATGAGATATTATTTGAAATAGTCACATGGTTTGTCAATTTATCATTAATTTTGATGTGGTGTTTGTTGAGGCAATCCTCACTTTTTGCTTTACACCTATAGTTCCTTCTATTTCCATCCATTACCAAAACGAAAATTGTGGAAATGAGTAATAAAGATTTTTGAGGGGATTATTATATTACAGAAAGTAATCCCAAACATAAATATCATTATTCTATTTTATCACATTGAAATATAGTTCCTTCAGTTCAACCTGTGTCAATATTAATTTAAAAAATTTATCATTAATACGTATTATCATATTTTTCTCAATAGAATACCTCAAATTAACTTGGATATCAATCCTTCCTTATGTATTACTAAGATAATATAATAATATAACAAATATTATCTTGGAATACCAAAATAGGTGCACAATATAGGTCCATATACAATTCACTAGAATGATAGTAGATTTATACTCATATATGCATATGTTTAAAAACCACATCCACTATGAGAATTCATACATGGATGTATTTCATGGGAAAATATCTACTCAAAAAATACCAATATTTCATGATATCAACCAATATATTGATTTATATCTAGTGTTTTTAATATTTTTCTACAAACTAATCCCCAATAACAACTATAATAATTTCCAAAATAATAAAACCGCACAATTATTCTACCTAGAGAGATCCTTGATAATCATATCAAAAATTTTAAAATAATCACATGATTTAAATAATTAATCTCACAAATAGTCATACAACTAAATGAACTAAATTTTTTGGGTCATTTAAAATAGGTACAAAAATATCTTATTTTACAACACCTATAAATATTTCCACATAATCGTTCTCCTCTATCCCCAATTCTCGATATCTCACCAGATATAATAATCCTCATAACCTGGAAATTGGATCCATAATATTGGGTGTGAAATAATACACTAAATAAGTGTCTAGAATAATAGAACATAATGGAAAATGTGGGGAGGACATAAATATAATAATAAAAGATCAATGGCCATAGATGAAAATTATGAAAAATTTCAGATTATAATATCATTATAAAAATATCATTATAGTATAATAAAGTATATAAATTATATCCAAACATGTATCTATGTTCTTATAACAAGTGATCAAAAAATAATATTAGATAATACATTAAAAATAATACATAATCATGAGAACATATAATTTCATGCAAATAAAATGCTTTCTAAAAATATGGAATAACAAGATAAAACACATGTAAGTTTGGAATAACATGAGAAAAAATTTAAAATGTGATAGAATCATAAAAATAAGAAAATAAATAAGAGAAATTTCATTATACCCAAGCCTATTTGAAAAAAAAATTACATGCCCATAAATATGAGAAAACCGATCATTCCCATGCCTATATTAATAAATAATTATTCTCGCATCAGAATAACACGTGAGATATAGTCTTAAACTAATGCATTGGAGGGATATATAAGACACGACCCATTACCATCCATATATTTATATTCCACTTAAATAAATAATCATCACAACATAATTAACATAAGGAAACATAAGGGATTTATTAAACATAAAACATTACATGAACATAATAAATATTACAAACCTCATTTCCCAAAATGATTCGATACACAATAACATACACAATGTGATAAAAAAAAATTCATAAGATATTAAACATAGTGTTAAAATTAATTTTAAAATTAAGAAACATTAAAAAAAAATTCAAACATGTTTTTAAAAGATATAGTGTTAATTATTTTGAAAAAAAAAAATTTATAAGAGAATGAGAATAATTTTTAGAAGCATTTCTTTAATAACATTGAAATAAATGGTCCCTGAAAAAAAACATAATTTATTATAAATGATGATTTAAATACATTTAAAACATTTACATTTAATTGAATCAATAATAAATAAGACATAGATTGGAAATAATGTTTTAAAGAAGGGTGGTAGTAAATTACATTGAAAACACTTAATTTAAAGTAAAATATTTAATAAATGAAACATGAAAAAATAAGTGTCATTAAAATTTGAATTTGAAAATATTTCCAAAAAAAATTATTTTAATATTATTCATTAAAAAGAAAATAATTAAATAAATATAAATATTGGATATAAAAAAAATCTGGAGTGGAAGATTAAAGTATTTATTTAGAAATGAAGGAAATACATTTTAAATATTTTAAAATGAACTTTTCTAAAACACGCATAATTAAAAATATGGAGAAATGGTTCTTTTTTTTTAAAAAAAAATAATGAGAATAAGATGCTCATTTTATTTAAAAACAAATTGAACTTTCCACTAGGGAAAGGAGAACAATGTTGTGATGTAAAAACCAAAACATCAAAGAAAATTCACTAAGAGAAATAGTAAATATAAATATAAAATTATATTTAATAAAAAGGGAATCAATTTGTAAATATACATTGGATTTAATTAATATTTTCCTTGAAAAATAATTTTGAAATATATCCTAAAACCATCATATATTATGATAGATAAATAGTGAGAAATTATAGAGAAAGAAAAATTTAAGAATAAAATTATATTAAGTTATGATACTATAGAAATAAATTCTTTAGAACGAATTGTAAATATAGAAAATGGAATGGGAAATAAAATTTCATAATATCACAAGATAAAATAATTCAACATTGAATTGTATGTTTTATGAACAACCATTTATATGTAAATAAAAAATGTAGTTTTGAAAAACCATTACCTTGTTTCCTAATGTAGTTGGATAAACTATAAGAAGCTATATTACAAACATAAATAACATAATATATTATTTGATAAAAAAAATAAT
This sequence comes from Viscum album, assembly GCA_963277665.1. NCBI lineage: Eukaryota > Viridiplantae > Streptophyta > Magnoliopsida > Santalales > Viscaceae > Viscum > Viscum album. The sequence goes on from OY728122.1 coordinate 493,836,228, forward strand.
AATTTTTTCCTTTTTATAGTAATTATTTCATTTTTAGCCCTAGTTGTTTAATTAGTTATTACATATTATTACAGTCGAGAGCTAATTACTTTAACTATTTCGCACTTGATTAAACTTCATTGATACTGTTACCCATAATTGTATTGAAATTTCATTATAGATAAATAATTTTATAGACACAAATATATAAATTATATTTAATTAAAATTTTATCATGTCATTCTATATGTGTTTTTTCTACACATTCTAAAAATTGAATTGTGGTTGGCTTATTTATGTGATTTTATCAATTGAAAATAATTCTCGAATAATATTATATATAGTTAATATATTATTTATATCCATATAACAATCATGATATTAATATCATATTATAATAATAATGGTTCTAATGTTAGAAAATTCATTCCTAATTGAGTTTTATAATATCGTTTCTTTACGTGGTTAATTGAACAAAACATTGTCATGCTTTCACTCGATTAGTAAGTATGTATAAGGAGGTGTATTATAGTGACATAATACCACTATAAAAAATAATGACTTTATCTTGAATTATTAGTTATGGAGAACAATATTTTTAGGTGCGTAGATAATTAATGAAAATATGGACAAAAAGAGAAAAACATTTTATCATGGAGCTGGTACCATGCATGTATGTTTGATTACTATTCTTTTTTCTCAATTCAATAGAGGTGGTTAGTTTGGTTATTAAATTAAAATATCATACTAGTCAATATATGTGATACATAATTTCTATTCATTATTTACACTATTTCTACCATCCATGAATGGTGAAAATGAAGAACAAAAAACATTGATTCATGGAGGCAGTAGTCCATGAGATACATTGAAGATTGTATTCTATTTTAATAAGTTAGCATATGTAGATAAATAAGGGTTTACAATGAATGAAACAAAATATAATTATAATAATGGTAATTAAGTCAACATATTATTATTTTAATAATAAATTTCCAATTGTAAGATTCTTAAAAAAAATTAAAGGATATAATACATACATTTGAATCTTTATTTTTCAATATTTGTTCCCTTATATTTGAAGGGATAATGTTAATGATGAGTTATTGGGTGAATATTTTTGTGGTGGAGGGTTATTTTTAGTTTCAAATTAAATATTATTTAGGTGGATTTATTAGGGGACATTTATCATTAATGTGTAGAAGTGGTAAACTTTTTAAAGGGGAAAGGGAGTACAATTGGAAACATTCCTCATTTATCAATAATTCCATGACACTAATGAAGGTTAAATGATTCAAAAAAATAGATTGTTTGTATAGTGTTATTAATATAGGCTATACCATGTGATTCCATATATATTTTCAAAAATATATATAGTATTTATCATTAATTTACTACACTTTCATCTAATATTTTAAATGTGTAACTATATTATATTTAAGGGATTTTATGTTTTCTTAAACATATAAAATAAAACATATAATAATTTGATGATTAAATGGAATTAAATTTAACCACTAATTAGTAAAATTAAAAATATGATAATTATAAAACTAATAAAGATAATATATAGAAAACAGTTTTAGAAGAAAAAATACATTTTGATCATCGTGTACACTTATACATATTTAGTGTTCTTACTAATTAAATTTATTATAAACTTATTAATGTATCTATTTGTAATAAACAACATACTATTTAATTAATTTTTTTCAATATAATTTAATTTATGTAAATTCCATAATATTAATATAAAAAGAATTGATTTGAATTTTATTTCACCATTTTCATGGTAATGAACATTTATCACGTTAATATAAAATTCATACCTAAAAATGATCTCCTATATATTATAATATACTGTTTATTTTCTCAATTATATGAATAATTTTATCAAATTAAAATTCTATGTTTATGGAAAAAAATTTATCATCAGTGCATGTAATGCACAAAAACACATCTTTTTGAAAATGATAATTTTCATGAAAATATTTTATAATTATGATGTATTAATTAATTTAATTCATTACAGTAAAATTTTAATAATTATTATCATTAAAATATAATTTATATAACAATATTATAAAATTTTAAAAAAATATATTTCGTAATTTATAACTAATTTGAAAAATAATCGAATGTAGTTTTCAATTAAATGATACAAAATTTTTAAAAATGTTGAGCATGAGTTTATATATTCAAAATGTTATTATTATATGATTTGTTTTACATTATAATATATATGTTTATAATAAATTTTTCAATAAAATTTAATTTATTCATGTAAAAAATAATATTATTACAGTGACGACATTAATAATATAGGTATTGTTTTATCTATATGAAAATCCATTATCATAGAAAAACCCCAAACACACATTCAATGAAATGAAATTAGTCTGAAGTTGGAAAATAAATTTAATTTTTCAAATTTAGATTAAAATATTTTTAAATTAATATTCATAGAGTAAAATATATAATTTTAAGAAAATGGACATTATATAAAATAAAATTTTCAATATTACCATTTATTAATTATTTACATTATAAATGTAATGAATGTAAATTATTTAAAATTCGATTTTTAATTACTCCTTTTTTAAATTTTGTTTGTTAATATATTGTGTTTTTTCTTCTCATGGGTTCAGTATGTGACACAATTTATAGAACATAGTAAATAATTAATATAATCTAAAATCACAACTCGTTACATGGTTCATTCTTCATCCTGAGGTATATTGAGATCACACATATTCATCCAAAATTACGAATTTCCATATCATAAAAAAAACGAATCTTGAAATTTCTTATTTTAAAACATCTTTTAAACCCATAAGGAAAATACGTTATATTTTTTCCAATAATAAGGAAAATTTCCAGTCTATTTTAAAACATTTAAAAATGAAAAAATTAGAATAGAGTGAATAACATCTATTTTTTAGAAATTGATAAAATTTAGTGTAAAATTGATAATTAATAATGTATATGATAAACTGGTCAATTTTTATATTAAAAAAACAAATATTCTCTTAAATAAAATTTCTAAAATAAACCCTAAAAAAAACATTAAAATCATTAATTTTTAATTATTCAATAACAATTTAATTGTTTTTAAAAATTATCTGTTTAAAACATTGAAATATAAATAATAAAATTATATAATAATTTCAATGAACCTAAAAAATGATTACAAATAGTTGGAAAGGGGGAGTTTAAAACAATATTTTAAATTGAAGGTCCCTTACCTAGAGTCCTGAATCAATCAATTATAATTATTATTATCCTAAATGATAAAATTATTATTTACAGTTCATTAGGAATATATTTATGGTTAATTGAATAATAATTATTCCCATAATTTCATTTTTTCGACTCTATATTTAGTTTAAAAATGATTAAGTTCATGATTGATTTTTTAGGGAATGTAGTTTTTAACCCAAAAAATATTAGTGCATTAAACACGGTCAAAGGCGTTAAAGTTATATTACATTACAAAACAAAAACAATTTATAAAAATCATATTAAAATATTTGAGACATTTTTAAAACCAATAAATTTATAAAGGTCATTATAAATGAACTACATAATTTCACGGCGAGGTATGTAATTACGCATATGTTAATGACTTATTTATTTTTCCATTGATTGGATAATGTAAAATTTGTATAATATTTTAATTTCTCCTAATATTAATTGTGTTATAAATTGTATATTTATGGATTATAAAGATCATTATGTAGATCATTTTATGGAGGAAATGGAAAATGAATCATATTGCATCAAGGATGTGAAGGTTTGGACATATGTCTACCAATGATTTCATTTCCCATATGATGAATAATGATATTTTAGAAGGTTTTAAAATTATCATAATAAAATTAATGTATATGTAAGATAACTTTATTATTATTAATCTTCAATATAAGTGTTTAATTCATTTTCAAGGACATGTCAATGTGTATTTTATGAATTTTCATGTAATAGTGATTAATTGAAAATATTTAAAGGCTAACTAGATGAATCTAGATTTCCAAAATCTGAACTTATCCATGTTAAATATTTTGATGGTCTATATATTCCTTAAATGATCAATACAAGTGATAAGGTATTCATAATATTTTCAAATAGGGTAATCAATCCTTTATTTGGGGGAATATGATTTAAAAAGGTCCATGAAATATCATTTCATTTATATGTATGTAAATAATTTAATGTCAAAAATAAATTAAAATCGTGTCCATAATTTTTATTATATAATGGTGTCCATGTAATTTATATTTATATAATTTCATTATGATTTAATTTTATAATGGATGGAAATTGATTTTTTTTCATACACATTATATTAGTATGTAAATTAGTGGGTCATTATCTTAAAAAATATAGGCCGCCATGGAGCAACATGGACAAACTCAAAACCATAAATATGGGATGGTAGGCCTCAACCACATGGGGGATCCATTCCATAGAACCCACATGGTGGATGAGGTTATTGGGAGTTGAATAATCCCATAGTATATAGTTCTAATGTGGGTGATCTATGGATGGTATTTAATGATGGCTAGGTATGTGGGCATGAATATGTTGGTGTAGTAATGTGGGCCTTTCAGTGATATTTTATTTGTTGGTGTTGATCCCCCACAACCAAAATGATCTCGTAGTGATGTGGTTGGTAATTAATAAAATAAATAAATTATTACTATGTTAGATGTCATGTATGGGATACATCATTCTATTCATTCATCATTTAATGATTCATGGTTATCATAACCTAACATATTATTATTATCTACTCATTCTGATAACTTCTGGTGATCATCATAAACAATGGAAACATGAGAATTTTCTATATATGGTGTCGTACATCAAATATCGTTAGACTAAACATCTTTGATTCAGTTTTATATTTTATTTTTTGATTATTCAAACTAAATATGTTCATCATGAAAATTATTTTCAAATAATAAATGAATATAGGGTGGTTTTCACCTTAACCTCTCACTTGTGGCCATCACGTGATGATCAGTGGAACACATGATCACATGTATAAATTCATCTCTCCATCCCAAGAATATGATTTTCTTTAAGGAATTAAAATCAAATATTTCATCCAAACAATCTATAATAATATCACATGAACATCTATATGTCATGTGATGCTTCACAAGAAGAACAATAAAACATTAACTCACATGATAAAACCTTCATATATATCATTTATAGAGTAAATAAAATGGTTGTTTGTTAGCTAGCTATCTTTAGGTGAGATGAATAATTAATTAACTAGTGAAGTGAGTGGATAATGTGAATAATATGTTCACTCCAGTGTTTCTTGAGGTTCAATTAACCAGATAGTTTCATCATTGATGAGATTGTGATATAATCGTTGTATATTGAAGAAGTCCTCAACATAAAATAAAAAGTGGAGCATGTACATTGGATAATATTTTTAATATACTAAATAATGAATGGTATAACGTTTTGATATCTGGATAATTGAGAGAACTCTTGAAACATATCCACTCAGGTGATTAATTCTTGTACGTAAGATGGAGTCCACATCATATCATCATATACTGTAGGGGAATCACCAATGATATTTTTATGGATTTCATAAGTATAGTTTTTTCGAAATATGATAGATTCTTGTGAACCCTATGTAATAACATGATGTAATTTTGAGACATTTCAGGGATGAACACCATGAAATACAGGAACCCTACATACCATCTCTGTTAAATTTCAATATTTTAGAAGGAAAATCCATGATAATTATTAATGGGGTTCATGAGTCATTTAGTGAATAAATAATTGATTTTATAGAGATCATAAAACAGTTATCATTTACTAATATAAGATAAATTTACTTTTGATAAGTTCATAAGATGGTGATAAAGAAGATAGTGTATCATAATGAATATGGTTTATGTCAAGAATCATAAATAAGTGATCATTAATTTTATATTTAGAGATCAAAATAAATATATTCAACATCAAATTTCTTGGTAGGAAACTATTAAAAGGGGCCAATATAGTTTTTTTGGTTTTTGATTTATGACTCAGGAGGTAAGAAGTTATTGGTCTGGTGGGAATCATAATGGGACTATATAATATTGAATTATTTTATACCAAAAATTCTAGTGATTATATTGGAAAATATGTGATTTCGGAACTTATAAAATAACATCAATAAGTATGCACACAATGAAACAAAACAAAATAAAATATATTCATCTTATTATATATATTTTTATATAATTAAAGAGTGTTTCAGTAATAATTTTATTTGATTATATCCTAATAGGATAACAAAAAATAATTTGTAATAAAAAATATTTAAAAATAAACACTCATTCAACCCCATATTCTCAAAGGGGAAACACCTCCCCAGGACCCTCAATTTGTAGTAGATCATTGGTTCCCTATTTCATGATCCATCATGTACATAAGATGAATAATACAAATTCATTCAGTAATAGGGTGTTCCTAAAATTGATTAAAACAAATATAATTCTCGAAATAACATTTTGTTTCCCTATATCTTATTTATTAGACATGAATTTAATGATTTATTTACTATAGGATTCCCATCAATTTTTGAATATTCTCTTATGACTATTATCATTAAGATAAATATGGTTGTTTATAAAAATGCTCAAAAATCTATTTAATTTCACTTTATAAAAACATATTAACCTTGTTTATGTGATATAAGAATTCTCAGGAAATTGATGACAAATTTGAAAATTTTAATGTTGGAAACGTGAAAGTCAATTTTGAAAAATTAAAATTTTTTTGAATAAAATTTGATGATATAAAGTTGTATTAAGAATAAAAATTTTATGACTACATGATATGATTCAATTAAATTTTAAATAATAATAAATATTTTCAATAACTTCTATATGAATTAATAACAACTAAAAACTTTTGATAATTTTGCTTTATAGGTTTGAACTAATTTTATAGCATTGGAAGACGGAGTTGATCATTCTCTCAAAGAATTAAATACATTATCATTACCTATGAAATTATAAAGACCAAAGACTTAAAAAATAAGATGGAATATGATATGTATTTTTAAAACAATAGAAATCTCAAAATCATAGATGATGATATTTCATAATCATGTGAATAGGATGATGAATAAAAATATAATTATTAAAACAGATTCATCACCATTTTATAAAATAGATTCAATAATAAAATGTTTTGGGTTAATGTTAAATTACCCCCATGTGTTAAAATAATAATTAAGCTCTAAATTTTATTAAAAAATTCCAATGTATATATCTACAGAACCTATGATATATTATGTGAAACCATAGAAAAAACATTGGGTAAAATATAAAAAGGGAAAACAATATATCGAAGAATGAATAAAATTTTCTAGACTAAAATAAAATTATTAATAAGAAATATAGAACAAGGTGACTCCACATCACCCTACTAATTGGAAGCCGAAACTAATTTCATAGATTTTATGTAAACATTTTCTGTCATAAATGGAATTAAAGATGATGATTGAAAATGAACATGGATAGATCACATGTTTAATAATGAATTAAAATATGGTCTTGAGAAAAACACACTGTAAAAGGAGTATAATTGACTATTGTTAAATGAAAAAGGAATGATACTTGTGATTAAGGAATAATTTCCAACTAAATATATTTATTATATTAAATAAATCAGAAGACAAAAACAGAATGTTGATAAAATTGAACAAATGGTACACTACTGTGAAGAAAGACTTCAACTACAAATGATAACATTTCAAGACACATGTCAAAATTTCATGAAGCACAAAATATATTGAACCTGTTTCAAGAATATCTCAACAAGGCAATTGAGGTCAGTGTAAAATCATCAAAAGATGGGGAAAATATGGGGTTTAAATAAGAAGGTTAATCTAATACTCTATAAATTTAAAAAATAATTTCTAATCACAAAGAATGAAAGATTCAAAATAATTTTTTGACAATAATGGTTCATGAAGTCTGATGAGAAGTCATATTCTAATTCTAAGAATGAAATATATTATCTAAGAAGATATTTTTCCAAGAAATATTCATCATCACACTATACATAAAGACAAAATAAAAAAATATTCAATATAGGGACACTAACATTTTATAAGATCAAGGTTTATTGGATACCACTAGTCTTTTGGAGAGTTTGTAAACCAATAAAACTGATTCATGTATAATATCCCACAACCATATATGGCAAAATGATCCAAGGGGTGTTTATTTTGTAAATTGATATAAAATATTTAGATTAATAAAGTAGTTATGACAAAATCATCAAATCTTCTATCACATTTTAAATTAGACTATTTTTATTAAAATTGTTTGGATTATTTGATTTACCAGGGTATAACTATGAAATTATCATTTCTATTATTTGTGTAAAAATTTTAAATGTAGATAATGGAAAGGGAACTCAAAAATTAATGATGAAAAATCCTATTTAACTGATGTTTCATTGAATTCCATTGGGGGAACCAAATCGTGTATTCAAGATAGTGGATGTTCATTATACATGTCTTGGGACACAGATAATCTATGAAACATTGAGAATAATGAACGAAGAGTATTAAATTTTTAGAAATGAGTCTTATATGAAAATTAAGGTATTAGGAAAATAATATATTTAATATTAAAATATAAATTTTAATAATATTGACTTTTTTGATTGAGTAAGGAAAAATTATATTAGTGTCAGAAAACAATGTAATTATGGATATGATATGTTACTCGAAAATGAATCATTATCATGAAAAGAAAAAATGAAGGAATAATCATCAATAAAAGAAAACAGCCAATTGAAATTTATTTTTAATTGGTGGTTCTAACAACTCCGGTTACTTGAGTTAAAATGTTGAAAATATAAAAAATAATAGAAGATTTTGTTGTTATTGTTGGAGAAAATTAGTAAACTTTGGAAGTATGATTTTGTGTGAAATAATCCAATGATAACAAATGATAGGGTAGAACATGTTGATACCTATAAAAAAGATAATATAACATATCATTTATATAAAAGAGTGGACATTTGGACTTATAGAAAATTTTATCTTATTTATACAGGATTATGTGGTCCAATGATGCAAAACAATACCGTAGTTGATTTGTAATTCATTACATTCATATAAGATTACACTATGTTAACTATTTTAAATATTTTCATACACATTTCCATGCCAAGAAAAAATTTAATCATTTATGAAGGAATAGAGAGAAATAGTTGGGTTTCAATATCATCAAAATGTTACTGGATAATGATAAGGAGAGAAATTGTGACGATTTTTATAGATATATTTAAAAAAGAGGAATCATTCTTTAGTATCGTACACACTATATTCTATAGAACAATGGGGTATAAAATTGGAAGAACATGAAAATAATAAAGAGTGGAAAAGTTTTGTTAGTTGTATAAAATATCAACAATTATTTCTGAAGATAAGTTTTATATATTGACATACATAAAAAAAATGTGTCTATTAAGACCACATACATAGAAGAAGGAATATGAAATGTGGTACAAGAAAAAGAAAACTAATATAAAATATAATGTTTTTTATTTGCTTTAATTTTAAAATCATAAATAGAAATCGGGGAAACTTTTAATTAAAATTTGATGAAGGAGTTTTTGTGGGATACTAATCAAATACAGGTGTCTATATATGTAGGAAAAAGTATATTCTTATGTTAATTGACTATATTGATTCCAATATTATTAAAAATAATGTGAAATAATTTATCTAGGTATATTAATATTAAGAATATTTTGTGGAAAATGTTATGAAATAGAAATAGAAGAATGAAGAACTTACTATGAAAGAGGAAACCAATAATGATATCGATTTTGAGAAAATAATATATTAGGATAATTATGATGTAAATAAGAGAAAATTTAAAAAATTACAAATATATTGAAACATAAAATATTATTTTCATCCAACAAACTCTATTTCAAGCTAGAAAAATATTTAAACTGGAATATCAAAACTAAACTTATTTCACATGTTGAACCTCATAATTTGGTATAGGTAATTGAGCACGTGGAGGGGATTCATGCATGGAATGAGTTCATTGATTATATCGAGTGGACTCTCGATTTTATATTGCACAAAAAACTAAAATTAAAAACATTATTTTCATAAAATGTGTATTTAAAATTAATCTCAATTATAATGGTGTTCTATAAAAGAATAATTTTATTCTTGTGAGAAACAGGATTCAAAAATGTATTGAATTGTCCTAGAAGAAACATTTACACTCATATCATGAATGTAATATATAAAACTTTCATGAAATTGTATGAAAAAAACAATTTATAGTTTATCAAATGGATGTAAAATCTTCCCTTCTAAAATGTTATCCTAATAAATAAATATATATTAACAAACATAATGGTTTTCTATACAATTATGGGAAGATAATTTAAAAACTGATGAAATATTTTTATGGTTTGATATAAGATCTTAGAGCATTGTCTTCAAAATTTTATATTTGATTTTGTGATAATAAATTCATAAATTTTAATATTTATAATAACACTTATATATGAGATATATCATAGAGTACTCTCATAGTCATTGTGTTTTAAAAAGAAATCAAATTTTTAGTGAAAAATATCTTCAATATGAAGCGTTAATATAGAACATGAAATGGAATTTTTAAATATCATTTCTTGGTCATATTACATAATATTATATATTTCATATTTAGTAGAATCCAAATTCCATATTTTTATACTAGCAATGATTTATATGGAATTAATAAAGTTGTGTCGAGTGATAATTGGAAAATAATATTCAACACAAATTTTATATGGAAAAAATTGTTCACATATGAATAAATGTTTTGTATATAAAATTTAGAATGATCATTAGAAGTATTCTCAGACTAAAATCTTCGAGGATAGATATAAATTTTATAGTGACTCAATGTTCCATATTTCTGAGTGATATTAAAGTGTCTGATATTATAGATTTTTATAGGGTTTTATGAAATATGATATGAACATTGAACAATGGTAAAATATATATAAAGAACATATATTTTAAACTATTGGGATTTTATGATGTTGATATGGAATGTTATACATTAGATAGAAGATCAGATTCTGTTGAAACACTCATTCTAGGAAAAGGTTGGGTTAGTTTGTATGAAATGAAATAAAATATAGTAAATTTGAGCATTTAAGAGGAATAATATGTACCATATATTCATTCATCTAGACACATGATCTGGATGTTGGTGTAGTAACATGATTTCTAGATTGACATTGAAGAACCACTTAAATTTTTATTTTGATAATCATAGTACTACAGAAGTGATTCAAACACAATAAAATATTCATTATCCAAACACACAAATATGTTATATAATTTTAAAAATTAAAACACGTTAGGTAGCTATATAAATCAAAAATACATTTTCTCAAAATATTAGGTTGTAGTTATATTCACCAATGCTATTCCAAAATATTAGTTTGTTGAAAAAATGATGAAACTTCATACTTATCATTATCATATAACTTGAAGAATACCAAGAGTTACCTCGAAATTTACTATCAGTTTATGTTTTTTTGAGATTAGAAGAATAGATTTTAAGGATTTGAGTTATTCATCATGGATTTCATTTAATAACATGATTAAGAGTATAAAATTATCTCTTGAGGGGGATTTTAAATTTTTTTTATGTATTAAAATCACACACTTCTCCCTTATTATAAATAATATTTTGAAATTGGGAGTTCATGGTTGATGAAAAAAAATGAAAAAATGAGAATCTTATTCTTATGACACTAACAGTTTTGATCTATTTATTATAATGTGTATAGGATTTAACATTTCATTACTTTTTTATAATATATTTGAGTTTATATGAACATGATTTCACATATTGGTTGTTTTTTATCATCTTATACATCTTTTTCCATATCTATATTAATTTCTATATTGGGTCAACCTATGTAATCTTATAGTTTATTGACTAAAGAATCTTTTCTAATTGATAAATTTGATATCATATATATGTCAAAAAAATTAAATAGTTGTTCATAAATATGAGTAGAACAAGATTTAGAATAATATTTATAATATATATATCCTTTGGATTTCATTTCCAATATGGGGGAGAATGTATTCACCACATCTAGACCATTATGAAAAATTTCATATTGAAATAAAAATACAAAGGGTGATATTTTGGATCAAAATTATTGCATTTCATTTAGGTAGTGTGTATTTGTTTTATGAGTTTGGATGGTGTTTTGTTTCATTGAGAATATTTATAGAATAACTAGATATAGTTGGATTTTATGTTTGAGAAATATTCCATATTAAAATTAATGATTGTTAATATTTTCCCCATTATTCACAAAATGTGATATGGTGTGCATCATAATTCTAATTGGATAATCAACTGTTTTTTTTTTGTGATGAGTATTTGGGGAATTTCATGAAATATATTTTATTTCATTTAGATTTTAAGAGTGTAATATGAAATCTATTTATTTATTTAAAATAATGTCTATTATATTATAAATTCCATATAACTTTTGTTTATATAATTTCATGATGAAGGAATTTGTGAATGGTTGGTGTTTGCAATTTATGGAATATTTTTTACATTACCATGTATAAGAGTTATCATTTATTCAAAAATGTATGGCCAACTATAAAGCAATATAGACCAACTCAACCCCACACAAGTGGTATGGTAGACATAAAACACATGGGGGAGCTAGTTTATACTACCCACATGGATTTATAGGTGAGTGGGTTATGTATAATCTCATAGGATAAATTACTCAAATGATTACATCATGGATGTCTTGGAAAATCTAGATGGGCCAGAGGGAACATGTGGGTGGGAAACACCACGTGAGGCCAATGTATGAGTTTGTGTGTGCGAGAATTGATCCTCGGCCACAAGATCAAATAGATAGTATAATCATTTATAATAAAGGTTCTTTAGAGACAGATTCAGGATTTTATGTGGGATTTTATTGGTGTAATACTACACCTCCATCATTTAATGATATTTAAAATTCTAATTTCATCTTATTTAATAAAATATGTTCCATCTGATTTCTTCTAGTGATCTTCTTTAATACCATCAAGTAATGGATTTAATACATATTCTAATATATATAACTGATTATTAGATGAAAAATTAGAGCATTAGATTTATTTTTTATTCTCTTAATGATCTAAAATCATTTGTTTCGTCATGAAACTCTATTTTCATTAATAAATTATGCCAAGGACTATTTCAAAAAAAACATACCACCTAAATCCTTCACGTGGTGATCATTGGATCATGTGATCACATGTAGTCAATAATCTTGAAAACATAATAATGCATCACATGAATGAATGATAATAAATTGTGTCAATAGGATAATCACTAGAATCATTTAATGAACATCCATCTGTCACATGAATCCTTAATAAGTAGAAAAATGTAACATTATGTCTCTTCAATGATATATCATTTAAAACCCATGTCGATTGAATAAATCACCATTTTGTAAAGGGTCTTTCAATATTGTATTCATGTGGTCAAGAATTTCATCATGCCATCTGATCACACAGCCTGCCGAGTCAATCCAATGTATCATGAGGTTCAAAGAAGAGTATTGTTCTTTAAATTATGAGAACTTGCGATCATGATATGTCATTGAATAATTTCACGTCACACCATAAGAAATAGAATATTTTATAGTTTTTCCTACTATATAAATAACAATTTTTGGAAGATAGGGTCATAATCAACCGTCTGGATAATTGATAGAACTCTAGACAAAGATCCACTTGGGTGATTCATTCAAATAAAGAATATTGATTCTGTGTGATATTTTCACATGAAGGATGGAAATAAACCACAATGTATTCTTAAATTTAACTAGAATAGTGTGTTTTAAGGAGGATAGTTTATGTGAACCCACTCTAGTCATATGAATTAATAGGTAGAAAATTATTTTATAGAGTTCATGCAAGTCATTCACCCTACATAACATCTTTGATAAACAATAAGTGTTCGAAAGAAAAATAAAATTGAAAAATAAAAGTTTTTATTAGTACATTTTGTAACTAAATATATTAATAAATATAGATTGTAAAATAAATTTAATTTACCAAATGAATTGAAATTTTGTAATTAGAATCACGAAATACAATGTAAAAAAACATTTTTAAAGATTGAATTTAATTCATTTTATGAATCGTGAATATGGGAAGATTTTCTATTCGAATTATTCTGAATTCCAATTGAAAGTATATTCATAAAAAATTTCATCAGAATGAAACATTTCTATGTGATCTTTCTTGTGATGTGGGATATTTTTTTCAAACTATGTGAATCAATTTTTTTATTGGAATAATAGAACTCATAGTGTAACTATATTATATTAAAGAGTTGTATTTTATAACCCCATGAGATTATATTATAGAATCATTAACTGTGGTATCTAACCAATAAAAAAAGGAGAATTATGACATTGAGACCCAAGATTGGTAAAATATTTTCTTCCTATGAAATTTATTTTTTCTTCATTCGGGATAGGTTAAGCAATCAGAAGACTATCTCAAATCCAAACATGTCAATATAGGTTAATTTCAAAAGAAATAAAATTAGTAAAAATAAAAAATGATTAAACCCCCTTTATTAGTTGTAAAAAACCACCTTGATAACCTCAATATTATCATGGATAATTTATATTTTATGTATTTAGAATAAGAAATAAACATGAAACACTCATTATATATATTATTGATAAAACCTCAAGTGGTTTAATCCGTAATCCTTATTCGGATAGCATTTTTGTGAGACCAAAACCTTTAGAATGTGGATTTTTTATTTAGGGAGGGATTTGGTTTGGTATTTGGTAATCTATAGTTCTTATTATTTATTCATAGGATATGATAAGAGGTGATCTTTAAGATGTGATTGGAGTGGCATACATGTAAACACTAACCACATTTAAATATATTATATTCCCATCTCAAAAAAGGTTGAAATATACATAAAACATTCAATATAATATGTTTCATGGTTTTAATCAATTTAACTAATAATATGTGTTTATGTTTTAGATATATTATTCCATATTTATTCATTTATCCCCTCACTACCTTTTTTAAACATTACCAAGGTAAAAATTATTTACCAATAAATCCATTCATTATTACCAAAAAATTTATTGATAAAATTACCAAATATAAATATCATGATTCCCATTATTATTTATATTTTTCATGATTAAATTTTTATAATTTCAATAAATTAATTGTAATTTTATTTTAAAAACTCAACAATTTTTTTTAGAAAAAACACTATATAATAATAAAAATTATATGAATATAGTCAATGGGGTTAAATATAAATTTTAGATCATTCCATAATAAAATTCGTATTTTTAAATACTTCAAAATAAATGAATGTTTTATTAAAAATGATATTTATTACATATAAATCATAATATTTATTCATATTTCAGTATAACACATTTTTCCCATTCCAACCCTTTAAAAATAGATTCCTTACAATATTTATAATTACGTAAACATGTGATGGTATTTTTCCTTCATAGTTATTCTCATGTTGTGTATTTTATAATGTTATTATCACAAAAAACTATAACATTATAAATCCCCATATTTTATAGATCCTCCCTCTATGATCCAAGAACTAATATTTATTTTCTTCTAAAGATGAATTCTCCTCTGACTTTACCAATTCATTGATAGAAACATGACGTACACAATTTACATACATCATTTGTAATGAAACCTAAAACATATCATGTATTGGAAATAATTTTTGAGGAAAAGTAGCATGGTATATTATTGAATCAACTTTTCTAGAATTTAATATGGACCAACATACCCTGTATATAATTTTCTATTCTTTCAAATAATACATAACTCCTATAAAAAGAGATATTTAAAGTAATACAAGATCTACTACCTCAAATATGAGATTTTATATTTCATATATTTTTATAATTTATCCCTTCTATATGTATCCTTCATATGGGGATCAATCATCTTTACCTAATAAAACATATCCTCTTCCAATTGTGGTCCCAAAAATATCTATAATGTACCATTACCAAACTAAATGGTATGTCTTTAAACATGTTTTTTGTTTTACTTTTCTTTTATTTGGTAGGGTTGAGAATTAATTGGGAGGATACCTATAATTTTATAGTCATAAATTTATTGGACAATCACATTCAACTGGAAATTATTATAAGATTTTGTAGGTCTTAACTCTGTGTAATTAGGTAACATAATGTTTAATGGTTATTGGGTGAATACCATAATAATGGTTTGCAATGTGAATGTTACATGATATGAATAGTATTTACATGGCCTAAGTTAATTAAATATCAAGTATTAAATCTATTTGAGGGGTTTTTTAATTGTTCCGGAATATAACTATTTCACAACATCTAATGGGATTACCAGTCCTGTAATTTCCCACATTATGGTTATATATATGCATCATGTATGAACTTCCAACATTCACTCCACTCCAAATTCATTCCTCTCGACTTGAATACAATCCCATATAATCTCATACTTCTCAAACCATTTTGTGTCCTGTAATTTGGAATTCAATCATCATTTCTCTTTTGGTGTTAATTCCTAGGTAAGGATTCACCTTTCTTCCTCATCCTTTTATCTTTATCCACATTGAGGATTAAATAATAATCCAAAAATGTATGGATCTTTACTCCGTGTTTTTGGATATTATATATTTTGAGTTTTTATGTTTTATGTTCCTTCATTCTTTTTGGAAGGTTTTATTGTGGCCATTATGTTTCTGGAAACAATATGCTTATTTCATCCCTCTTATCCAAATTAATTAACCTTATGTTCCTTTATTTATTTTAGTTGTTGATTTAAATAATGTTATTTTAAATTTCATTCAATATCATTTTATTAAAACCAAATTACTATTAATTGGGTGGTCTAAAATAGTTTCGGAATGAAATTGGGGGAGACCTCCCAATTCCATTGAATTGTGTTTTTTAATTGGATGGAAATGGTTTAAATTGAATTTATGAATTTAATTATTGAAAGGGAATATATAAATGTTTTTAAATAATGATAATGAAATAAAAGTTTTTGATCAAAACCTAGTGGTTTTAACTTGTTAAAAAGGAATTTTTTAAGACATGTTTTTATTTAAAATTTAAAATTGGAATTTTAAAATGGGAAATTGAATTTTTTTAATAAGTGTTAAATTAAATTTCCAATCATTGATTTTTTAATAGAATGTTAAATACATAAGAGTATTTTGGATAATTTATACACATTCTATGACTATATAATATGAGAAAACATAATTTCAGTTGGTAACATCCCCTAGAGAATGGTGTTGAGTCCAATATGACCAGTTTCTAGAGGAAATGTCCATTCACATAATATTGTAATCACATTGAGTGTTTGGAGTCCTATATCCTAGAAAATTATGATATTTCTTACATATGAACAAGTTTCTCTCTTGTTTATATTTGAGATAGAAATGTATTTCAATTATGTTAAATGGTTTTTCATTTTTTCTGAATTTAAATAAACTATTTAATTTAAAATATCTTATTTAAGAGATTATTTTTGAAATAACCCATAACATGGAAATACTTTTCGTAATGTATTTTCCCTCATTTTAAATATGTATCATGAAACCTTTAATTATGCTTTTAAAAATCCAAACCATTTTATTCTAAAATTGAAAGACTTCCTTTCGTTAATAAATTATTTAAATATGTTATAGAATCCTTAGTGAGACCCTACTATACATTTTAGCTCACACACAACTTGTTCATTTAAGTGTTTATTGATTATATCGATCTTTGTTCATGTAAGGGGAAATGATCACTTAGAGGTGGATCTAGTTGTTTAAACATATCTTGGAAAATTTATCCTTAGGGATGTCTGATTTTTTCCCCTTTTTGGTACTTGGGTAATAGTAATTTTTTCATGTTTAAGCCTTGATGCCTTCTAGTACATTACATCCTTTTCTGTTTTATTTGATATGAAACTATCCAATTTCTTTTACATCCACAATTATAGTGGAAAATTCATTTTATTTTTCCAGTTTGAATGATTCCAATTTCTAGTTTCAGAACCGTGGTGAATGGTAATTCCCCTTAGTCTATTTTAGGGTTGTCTCAGTTATCGGGTTACAAGGGTAACAAAGATGGTTTGTGAAAAATTGGTATTAGGGGCAGGTTGAGCTTTTTTCTTGAACACAATATGAATTATAAAATTTTCATGGGATATATAATTTAGTAGTGATTGAGTACTTGTATACATCTCACCCCAACGAACCTTAATCCTTTTCGGGTTGTTAGTGAAATACATCTTGTGGATTAGTTCAATTATTTTCCCAAAATTTTATTTAGAAGGTACAATTAAAAATCATGTCTGTTTTAACTATTCAAATTAATTTCCCTAGTTATCATGTCTGAATGATAATCCAATATATTCCTTATTTTATGATGATATTGTGTAGAATCATGACACCGAAATGATGTGTAAATCAGATCTAGGAAGAATCTTCTGCTGAATGATACAGATTGAATCCTCCGGTTGACCCAAATCTAGTTGAGGTGATTGTGTGAACTTTCCAAGCTATGGTACATGAACAACCTCTAGTTCCCTTTTGGGATCCGCCTATTAAATCTCATTGGGAAATTATCAATGTTATTTGTGACGAGTCCCTTCACTAGAAACCTACACCATTTAAAGAATTAAATGATCTTTAAGAGGCTAAGAAATAGATGAGATTTATGGAAATATTTTTTGGTTTTATTGACACAACCAATGAGATTAAATTAATTTTCTTCACCTTTATGGTATAGGGTCCAATAAATATTTTGTGGGAAACCGTGGATACAATGAAAATCATGTGGTCTAAGAGTAGAATGACTTCAATGTTCATTTCACTAACTAGTTATATCATGAGTCAGTGGTGATGGATAATTTTTTAGAGACTTTCAATCATCAGATGGTTGAGATAACTATGACTAAGTATTTAAATAACATAATGGAATAGTAAATTTCTCATCTAAGATTTTATCTAATGAGTTGATGAAGGCTTTACAGTTTGAGTTGGGATGTAGATCAGATATCCATTATCATGTTTTCTTTCTTAACCTTCCCATATATATTTTTGTTCTGGATAAGGAAATGATGGCTGGGATGG
Source organism: Viscum album (assembly GCA_963277665.1). Lineage (NCBI taxonomy): Eukaryota > Viridiplantae > Streptophyta > Magnoliopsida > Santalales > Viscaceae > Viscum > Viscum album. Next base: position 493,855,442 of record OY728122.1, read on the forward strand.
ACCTGTCTAGATAGTCCGGGTTGATGGGAGTTATTTTTTTACCCATTAGTAGTGCCTATTACTTTTAAGGGAAAGTGGGAGCCTGATTATTATCATGGATTTTCTCAAAGGTAGGTTCATTCCAGACCTCCTACAATACCATTAGGAAGCTGTTTTATTTTATATTATTGTGGAAATCGATGAAATTATAAGAGGTATTTCACTAAGGCAGCAAATAATTATTTCCTATACAGACATTCATGGTTCTAATATATATTTATCCCTATATTTTAAACTTCACTTAGTGGAACAAGATCATCATATCCTCATAAAACACTGGGAATAATAGATGAATAAAAAAATTGTTCTAGCCACATGAACACATAACAGGTATACTGTACACAATATAAGAGTCTCCAGAGGAAGTATATAGGGGTCTAATGAATGTGGGAGTTACCATTACTATAACATAATCATTACTGAATTCTCTATTTTATACTAGTGCATCTCAATTATTGATTTATAATTGTATAAATAGTAAATTTAATTTAACTATGGATCTATTATCTTGTGTAATGGATATTACTAAAAACTGTAGTATAAAGAGTGATAGGGGTATCAATAGTCCTACAACTATCTCCAATCTATCTGATGTAATTCTAGCTTGGAGTTTTTTCGTCCTTGTCATGAAACTTCATGACATCTTTTTCAAAATGGATGGGCACATTGCAAAAAAAATCTGCATTTATTGTTATCTTCTTTGGGTCTACCTTACTACACCCAATGGTGTGTCAATTTTATTATAAAGAGATTGTGACCTATGGTTGAGCAGGACCATACCTACATATATAGAGTTGGAGATGGAAATATCTATTTTTTGTTTTTATTTTGAGCGGGATCCTTTGATCGGTGATCTCCATCCAATTTCCATGGAGTTTACAAACATGTTTTTTTAAGACTTATCTGGTGTTCCTCAAGTAAGGGAGGTTATGTTATCTGTTGAAAGTATGTTCGGTACTAAACCAGTCCCAATTCAACCTTACTTCATGGAACTAGTTTAATTGAATGAGTTTATGTCCAATTTGGATGATCTTCTTGATAAAGACATTATAAAATTGAGTGTGTCATCTTTGGCAGTAGTATTTCTCTTTGCTATGAAATATGATAGTTCTCTTTGGTTATATGTTGATTACAGAACGAAGAATAGAATTATGATAATGAATATGTATCTTTTTTTCTAGATTTATAACCTATTTGATCAAATTAAAGGGGATAAGCAGTCTCAAATATTGATCTTTGGTATGGTTACCATTATTTGGGTATAAATAAATCTAACATTTTGAAAACAACCTTTCAGAGTAGGTATGGACCTGATGTGTACCATGATATGTACTTTGGTATTAAAAATTTTCATGTAGATTCTATGCAATTAATGAACATGATTGCCAAAAATTTCCTAGAAACCTTTTTGGTAGACTTTTTAGATGAAATCCTCATTTACTCCTAGTCTAAATAGGATCATGTACATACTAAGAGAATGATTCTATGTCTTCTTAAAATCACCAAATTTATCCAATATTTCCATGTGTGATTTCTATATTCAGGAAGTGAAATTCTATGGAAATATGGTGTTGTAATAAAAAATATTAGTTGATCCTAAAAAGGTGAAGGCTGTTATTGATTGGGAGTAACGTCCTAACAACTTCAAGATTATGATCTTCTTCGGATTAGCTAGATATTACCATCCATTTGTTAAGGACATATCAAAGTTGGATTCTCTAATGACTGCTCTATCATGGATGGGTGTGGTGTTTTCATGGAATGATAAATGTTATATTTATTTTCATTATCTAGAATGTTTTTTGAAAACTTTTCTTAGGGTTTAATCTTCCATAGGCCTAGCGAGGCGATGTGGTCCTCTATAAATAATTGATTTTAGGGTTGGTTTGTGATCAAGTACAATGTAATCATGTCATTTCTTATTAATATCTTCAGCTTTGGCCTCATGAGATGAATTATATATCTCATTACCTTGAACATGAATCTATAATTAACATTCTTAAGAGATAGTGGTATTAACATTATAGAGAAAGGTTTACAATGTATTCCAACAAAAGGATCATGAGTTATATCTTATCTCAAAAATATTGGTATCTCCATAAGAGGTATTATATTGAGTATCTGAAATCATTTGATGTTGACATCACCTACACACTATGAAAACTGAATTTCATTGTAGATGTGTTTAGTAGGAAAATTCTAACCCTAGAAGTAAATGAATCTTCAAAAGGGAGTAATTTTAGAGATCTTTTTTCATAGTGTCATATTGGAGTCTTGGAATCAGGGTCTATAGTTTCATTTACCATCATCTAGTTAACATCCACCCTTATCAAGATTATTCTTCAGGAACAAAATCAGGATTATGTATTCATTATAATTAGAGACTCTATTTATGAGGGGGTATAGTTTCCAATTAATACAACTCAAAAAAATGTGTTTTATGTTATCAAAACCGCTTCATTGTTCAATTATGGGAATAGAAGGATGTGATGGAGGATTTTCATAATTCCCAGTTGGATGTGAACCAAAGAACCACTAACATGTTTTATGACATGTGATAGAATTTTTGGTTTCCCTGTGTGACATAAGGCATTTCTATGTTTGTTTCCTACTATTATACAAGCTATGAGGTTATGGATGAGCATATGAAACCAAAAGATTTCATCATCCACTTCCATCCCCATCTTCGAAGGGGTATGAGATCTCTATGGACATTTTTTATGGGTTTTCTCATACACATAAAAGGGATAATGTGAGATGTGTTTTGATTGAAAATATTACTATGTCAGATCACATCACAAACAATCATGATACATCCATAGTTGACAAGATGGTAAGTCCCTACATGAAAGAGATTCTATGTTTTTTGGATTTCTATATGCAATAGTTTCTAATAGGGATATTCAGATCACTTATCCCCTTTAGAGAGGACTTCAAGAGGCATTGGATCTAAAGAGTATATATGAACATCCTTATATTCATAGTCAGATTTCCATCTTTAAATAGAAACACAAATTCCTGATGATATGATTCATTCTAATATTATTCACATTGATTGGGCTACGGATAATAATTTGGGTATGGTTGAATTTTCATCTAAAAATAGTTATAAGTATAAAATCAAAATAGATCTTTTAGTGGCCTCGTATTTTCAGTCTTATAAATCTATAAAGTGTCTGTCATTGATTTTTTAACATTTTTTTGTTAGACAATGTTTGGTTAAAGAGACACCACTAAAGATTCAACTAATTCATCAACTAATAAAAACATCCCAATGATGGTATAAATATATGTTATTAGTCACCATATAACCATTGAATTTTCAACTTTTGACCGGATACCCTTGAATGTTTCACCCTGGTTTGGTCCAATATTATCTTGGGTGGCTTTGGAAATGTTCTCCTCAATTGGATATACCTTTCGAGGTTGTTCTGCATGTGGGGAATGTTTCATACCATTTAGTATTTCAACCATAAATGATGACAATACATTACATATTCCATGTATTGTAGCTAATAAAGTATCTCTCTATTCCAAATCTCGTTTTGAGCTGGAGGGAGATTGATATTGAACCGGATTTATCTTTGACTGAGTGACATGTCCAAATTATTGATTATGAGACCAACGTACTTCAATGTAGGAAGATTACTTTAGTTAGTTTGTTATGAAATCATAGTTCTGATAATAATTATATGTGGGAATCTGATTCTCTGATTAGAGAATTGTGTCCTCATCTATTTGGAATGGAATATTTTTCATATGATTTTTTGGGATAAAAAGTTTTCATGGGGGGGGGGAGTTGTAACATCCTATTAATGATTAGATAGGTATATCTTTAAAAATGTCATTTTTTACATTAATTTACTAGGTAGTGTTTGGAATGAATTAGAAGGATAACTATAATGGAAAATTCATTGAAATGTCAGTCTCTCAACATTAACTAGTCATTTATGTAGGATGTAAAAGGTTTTCACACCTTGTAACTAGGTTTCATGACATGAAATGGTTTCTCAGTGCATACCATGAGAAGGGTACACACCATGAAAGCTATATGACATGACTACTTTTTACATGTTGTGGGTAAATTATTAATTTATTTTTAATTCTTAGTGATGAGTTTTTGGGTGGTTATAGAATTTAACTATTTCATGATATATAATGGGAGTAAAAATAATTTAATTCGATGTGTTCCATCCATTTACAGGTTTCACCACTGAACTTAAAACATTACCTATTCTCTATATTCATTCCCCTCGACATGAATCCTATATCATGTGATCACAGAACCTTCTAACCGATCTAGGTATTTTTCATAGGTGTCTAATAATAATTCCACTTGCAGTGTGAATTATAAGGTAAGAATTCTCCATTATTACACATATCTTTCTCTTTCTCCTCATTAGAGTATAATATATCATCCTAATGTTGATGGATCTATACACCATGTTGTTGTATCTTCTTTATAGTTTGAGTTTCAAGGTCTTATGCACCTTCATTATTATTAGAATGTTTCATTGTGGGTGTTGAGTTTTAGGAAAAATTATGTGATTTCATCCCACATGGAAAAATTGACTAACCTTAAATTGATTATTTTAATTTAATTGTTGATTTATATTCATTTTTTTGTAATTGATATCAAATGATTTTTATTGAAACCAAATTCAAGTGAATTGGGAGGTCTGAAGTGGTTTTTGTATGAAAATGGGAAAAACCCCAATTCCATTGAATTGTGGTGTGTTTTAAATTTGATGGAAATGGTTTCAATTGAATTATTGAATTCAATTATTTAAAAAAATTGTTCAAATTATTGATATTTTTGAAATGTCATAAATGGTTTTGGTGGAAAACATAATGTTTTATCTTCTTAAAAAATATTTTTTTTCTTAAAACTTACTTTTGTTTTAAATATATCATTTTATTTTAAAATATTTGAATGATTTTTACTTTTATATTAAGAGGTCTTAGAATAATTTTCCCGCAATTGATTATGTATGAGAACATGAAAGACATAGTTATATTGTGAGTTATTTGGACACACTCTACAACTGTAAAATGTACTAAAATAAAAATACAGTATGTCACATCACTTAGGATATGGAGATTAATCCTCTCTAACTAGTATCTAGAGGAAGTTTGTGTAGACTTATTTTTTATAATCACTTAGATAGTATGGATTCCTATAGCTTCAAATATTGTTATCTTTTTTTGAAGATTACATGGTCTCTCGCTTGTTTATTTTTAAGATACACATGTATTCCATTATTTTCAAAGTAATTTTTAAGCCTTATGAATTTAAATAAACTATTTTATATAAATTTTTAATTCATCTATTCTTTTATAAATAAAACATCACTTTTAAAGCCATTACTTAAAGTATTTTCCATTATTTGAAATGGGTAACATGAACTCTTTAAATGGGATTTTGATTTAAAACCCAATTTATTCTAAAATTGAAATCATTCATTTGGTTAATATATTATATTAATATCTTATAGGATCCTTGGTGAGACCCTACTATGATTTTTATCTCACATAGTACTTGTGACTTTGTTTGTTTGTAGATTATCCCCTTCTAGGTTATGAAAGGGAAAATGATCTCTTTGAGGCGGATCAAACTATTGAAACATTGTAAGGTATGTTGTGTCATTAGGTATGTTGTCTACTTCTCCACTATTTTGGTACTTGGTTGGATGTTCTTTGGGATAATTTATTTCTAGTAGAAATTTAGTACATTATTCCGATTTAAATTTCTTTTGATATGTATACTATATTGTTTCATTTAATTCTATATATTTTTTGAAGAATCCATTTTTTTCCAGTTTGTATGATCCATGTTTCTAGTCACCAACCCGTGGGTATCAGGAACACCCTTTAGGATATGTCAGGGAAAACATGGTTACTAGGTTTCTAAGGTACCTATGCTGGTTCATGACAATATACCTTCACCACCTTTACCCAACCTAATGGTTTTCAATACCACATCACATATAATTAATAAAAATGTGTTATAGTTAAAATTGAATAAATACTTTTATTGTAAGAAAATTTCTCCAATAAAATATATTTATCCCAACATCCAAGATACTATAACGAAAAATCCCAAATCCCAAATTTTAATGGTTAAACTATTAATTAATATTTCCCATTAGATGGAGTATCAAAATTTTTACTGAAACTAAATTCATTATCCAATGAATTTTTATTCCCTTCAAAATACTTGTGGAAAATATGGGATCATGATCAGATTCAATAGAGAGAGACAATTAATTTGGCATATCCCACTTGAGTTTTGGACACAGATGGAGTACTATCAGGTTGGGTTGAACCTAAAAACCAACCAGGCCCCTAGGATGAAAATGTCACTAACTCACAGACCGGGCATCTGATTGATATTTCATCAATTTCATTGAGATACCTATGATAAGACGGACCTTTGAGATACTTCTACATGGGACTTTGTGACAGTTGGAGTATCGACCAGTAGCTCATGGGGTGGATCCTCTTGAAGATTAGTGTGCGGAGTTCTGAGACCTAGTAGTTGGCTGAGACCTGATGACTGTTGAACTTTTGACTTGGAGTGTTTCGACTATCCTAGTAGGAAGCGCCTCTGTGTGGTGTGGCAGACCCAAAGTGGGGAGTGCCTCTGTGTGAGCACGGCAGACCCATGATACTCGACAGGTAGAGTACCTCAGCAGGCTACGAGGGGGAGCACCTTTGTGTGAGCACGACAGACCCCTGGTGAGGAGCGCCTCTTTATGACGTAGCATACCCATGGTACTCGATAGGAGGAGTACCTCAATAGTCCAAGGACATTGGGAAGTGCCTCTCTGTGACATGGTAGGCCCACAATACTCAATATAGGAGGAGTACACCATTAGCCAAGATTCCGACAATGTGACATGGGTTGTTACTTGATTTCACCCCCTATAATGAAATCCTTGTTTGAGCTGAGTCAATTAATTCTATGTTTTCTTCATAATTAATATGGGTTACTAGAAAACTTAGGTATATGTATGTGCATATACATAAGTAATTGTTATCCATTGATTTCGTACTTGTGGATTATCCTTGTTGGATTTAGTGAGACCTTGAGTGTCTCGAGGTCCCTACTGAGTATCGTTATACTCACCCCTACACGGGCTTTGCCCACACATCATTGTGTTGGTTGTAGATGACAGACAATGCTGACTGAGAGAAAGTAGCAGCACTGGATGGTACCCAGAGGTGAACCACTTGGTGAGATGGTACACGGTGTGGACGGACTGACGTGGATTACTGAGGAGGAAATCTGTACCTACTCTTCAGGTAGGAACCCTGGAGGTTGACCTAGTAGCTCCTCTACTTCTTCTTTTAGTAGTACTTGTACTTTGCATTTGTATTCTACTTTAATGGTGGGCTTGTATTTCTGGCCCCCTTAACTTTCAGCACAATTTTTTTGTATATTGTTTTACATATTGTTTTACTTCCAGTTGCATACTCTATTGTGTTAGTTTTCTAATTTAATGTAAATACCTTCAATGCTTAGGGATTCACACCTTTAGTTCTATTCACCATCCCCTGGCCTGTGGAAGGTGGGATTGGGGTAGTCACAACACAATCCCCAAGGACAGGTCATGACAAATTGGAATCAGAGGAGTCTGTTCAACCATAGAACTTAGGAATCTGCTATTTATTTTCTGTGAAGCAATAGTGTTAAGAGTACTATGTGTGTTTTTAAATTCATAGAGTCCAGTGTTGGTGCGGCGGCTGACATATCCATACACCCGGACCCTGGATACTGATTTCTGACTTAGTACATGAAAAAACTGATGGTGTGCGTGTATTTAATAGTTATATTAAATCATCTGAACCAGGTCATCTCACCAGGTAAAAATCTTTTAACCTTGTTGCATCTGTTTCTTTTAGGATGCCTCCCAGCGGATGACCCGTTAGAGCCCTGGTAGTTGTATGTTCTGACAACCCACCGAGCGAAGAGGCCTCAGTGTATGGCCCTTTACCAGTGGTACAACTTCCTGTTGGGCCACCGAGTCCACCAGCCCCAACACCAGACGATGAACGTAGCTTGAGCGCGTTGAATGAGTTCCAGTGCCAGAGGCCACCCAGGTTCCAGAAAGAGATGGATCCACAGGCAGCTGAGGATTGGATGGAGGCTGTGATGAGAGTCTTTAGGCTAGTAGGGACACCATCAGACTTTATGTTGATCCTTGAAGAGAGTCTCCTTCAGGGAGCAGCAGACAGATGGTGGAGCCTGATTATTCATGTCCATGATGAGGCAACGTTACTCTGGACAGAGTTCGAGAGCCTATTCCTAGAAGAGTTAGTTCCAGCCACCATTTGTGTGGTGCAGATACAGGAGCAACATAATCTTCATCAGGGTAGCATGACAGTAGCACAATAATCGGGATGGTTCACCGACCTCTCGTACAACTCCACAGATATGGTGCAGGACCCATTCTTCAGGGCCCGAACCTTCAAGCAGGGGCTCAGACGAGAGATCAGAGCCAAGATGGTCTCCCCCAACTTCCCGACATAGGTGGGGGTGCTATATAGAGCCCTCATAGTGGAGAGTTTCTTTACTGATAAGTCTCCAGCAGCAAGACCCACTACTAGTCAACATGCAATGGAGTCTTCTGCAGCTTGTAGTAGACAGATGATGTAGAGGTCCAAGAGGACCAGACGCTTGGGTGGACGACCGCATGTCTCATGATCTGTTGTACGGGGCACCCGAGGCAGTGACTTACCTACTAGGAGCAGGCAGTGGTACACATGTGGTAGCAAGGGTCACATGTCTCGTGACTGTCTGACCCGACATTTAGATGATCAGAAGACAGTCGAGGGACCTCTCAGGTAGAGGAAAAGGTTCGATCCAGGTGATCCGCAGGGCGTAGGTGGACATGGAAGAGGATCTGGTCGAGTAGCTGGTGGTGGACCACGTTTCGACGTGCAACCGCCACCACCACCATGAGGTCCACCCCGACCGTAGGGAGCGGGTGGACAAGGGAGACTTCAAGTAGCTGAGGCTTATGACCATGGCTCTCCAGAGATTATTTGAGGTATGATATTTGTCTTCTACCTTAGCTACAATTCTTATAGTCATAGGTTCCATCCATTATTTCATATCCATGACCCTCGTTCTAAGATCAGAGATTCAGACGAAGTCATTGCCTCGATCCTTACAGCTAGAGACTCCTACGGAATCAGACTCGACCATTCCATACTGGTGCCGGTAGTGTGATCTTACTCTAGGAGGTGAGAGCTTCAGCTAGGATCTCCTCGTAGTGGTGTCGAGGCCCTATGTTGTCATCTTAGGTATGGATTGGTTATCTACAATCCATCTTCAGATTGACTGTATTAGTTGAAAAGTTTGGTGTGTCTCCACAGATGGCACCAGGTTTACCATCATTGGTGAGAGAGGAACTTTCGCTGCACAGGATAGAGTTACACAAAGGAGGGTACATCCAATCACTCATCAGTTTGACTGCCGTACCCTCATAGTTGTTGATGTGGACAGTTTGACATATCCTATTTTGGTGGACCAGTGTGTCGATGTTTTCCCTGGCGATGTTCTTGGACAACATCCCCACATATAGGTTGAATTATACAATGAATTACACCCAGGGACGACACCAATATCTACTCTAGCATATGAGATGGATCTCACCAAGCTTTGTGAGATTTGGGTATAGTTGGAGGACTTGTAGGGGAAGGGATTCATCTGACCCAGTGTTTCTCCCTGGAAAGCCCTGATTCTATTCTCCAAGAAAGAGGATGGGGGCTTGAGGCTCTGTTTCGACTATCGTCGCCCGAATCAGGTGACCATGAAGAACAAGTAACCACTTCTGATAATTGACGACCACTTTGATATTCTCAAGGGAGAAAGATGGTTTGCGAATATATAACTCTGATCATGCTATCATAAGAACATAGTTCGAGATGAGGATGTGCAGAAGACGGCCTTTGGGTGTCAGTATGACCACTATGAGTTCTTGGTTATTCCCTTCAGTATAACCAATGTTGTAGTAGTGTTCATCTGTCTCATGAACAAGATCATCCATACATACCTCGATTGCTTTGTTGTGGTCTTCATCGACGACATTCTGATTTACTCAACTACTATGGAGGAGAATGCCTACCATTTACAGGTTGTACTGGACACACTAAGAGAGAACTGGCAATATGGTAAGCTCTCAAAGTGCTTGTTTTGGATTCGAGAGTTTCACTTCATGGGACACTTCATCTCGAAGGCTGGATTTGTAGTGGATCCAAAAAATATTGAGGCGGTACTTGCATTGGATCCACCCAAGAGTGTGACGGAGGTACGGAGTTTCTTGGACATGGCCGAATACTATTGAAGATCTCTTACAGACTTCTCCTAAGTTGCAGCACCACTATCGACATTGAAAAAGAAGTTTAAAACCATAGTGTGGTCAGAAAGATACCAAAAGAGATTTCAGGAGCTGAGGCAGGGGCTAACTAGTGCCCCCATCTTGAGGCTTCCATAAAAGGTCATAGGGTGCGTAGTTCACTACAATGCATCAGAGACCGAACCTGGGTGTGTCCTAATGTAGGAGTGATAAGTGATCTCTTATGGTTCATGGTAGCTAAGACAACATGAGAAGAACTACCCTACCCATGACCTGGAGTTAGTAGAAGTGGTCTTCACCTCGATGATATGGTGGCACTATCTGATGGGCAAGCATTTCACAGTCTACTATGATCACAAGAGTCTCAGGTATATCCTCTCATATAAGGACCTGAACCTGAGACAACAGTGTGGGCTTGAGTTCCTCCAGGACTATGAATTTGAGATAGTCTATACTCTTGGGAAGGGGAATGTTGTTGCCGTTGTGCTTAGTAGGAGATCTGGTATACAACTCTTAGAGGAGGTGATAGAGCAGATGGCTTCCTTACAGATAACCTTTGTGGATAGAGATGGAGAAACCTTTCTACAGTCTCTTACAGTCACTCCTCCACTTCTTCAGCGTGTCAGGGAGGTGCAGTGAGGGGATGCTGACTGCGAGAAACGATGTGCTGATATATCCACAGGGCAGGCACCTGATGGATTTTATGAAGGTGGGGAGCACGTTATCCTCTTCGTAGGATAATCCTTGGTACTAGTTTCACTTCAAGAGGAAGTGTTGAGGTAGTTCCACACTTACCATCTAGGGGTATATCTAGGTGTGGCGAAGATGTAACAGGATCTTTGATGACAACACTAGTTTCCAGGTATGAAGAAGTATGTAGCTGATTTTTTCCACGATGCCTCACTTTTCAGCAAGTGAAGGTGAAGCACCAAGTACCATCAAGATTAGTACAACCCTTAGAGGTCCTAGAGTGGAAGTGGTATGGGATATCTATAGACTTTGTGATGGGTCTTCCACATTAATCCAGGAGTCACAATTCGACATGGGTGATCATTGACCGACTCAACATGTTGTCCCACTTCCTACCGATCAGAGAGTAGGTCTTTGTAGAGAGCTTGGGATGCCTCTATGTGCAGGAGATTGTATGTTTTCATGGATTACCTTCTTCTGTTGTCTCTGACCATGATGCACAGTTTACTTCCCAGCTATAGAAGGGGTTGCATGAGGCCATCAGGACACAACATCATTTGAGCACCAACATCCATTCCCAAACAGATGGTCAAACATAGTGGACCATTCATACCCATGAGGACATGCTCGCAGCATGTGTCTTCGACTTTGGTTGTAGTTGGGAGGACCACTTACCTTTGGTGGAGTTTTCCTACAACAACAGTTATCACTCCACCATCAGTATGGCACCTTTTGGGGCCTTTTATGGTCGACATTGAAGATCACCACTATACTGGAGAGACACATGGGAGTCAGCACTAGTGGGACTAGAGATGGTACGGGCTACCACGGAGAAGGTTAAGATCATCCAGGAGCTTATGAAGACTGCACAGAGCAGATAGAAGTCGTATGCAAATGGGATACAGAGACCATTGGAGTTTGAGGATGGAAACCATGTCTTCGTACAGGTCTCAACTTGACGAGGTCAACGAAGATTTGGCCAAGGCGGTAAGTTGTCTCCACAATTCATCAGACCTTTCCATGTCCTCAGTAGAGTAGGCGAGGTGGCTTACCGTATAGCTCTTCCACCTCAGTTGCATTGGGTGCAGGACGTCTTCCACGTATCTCAGCTGAGTAGATACAAGCACAATCATTCCCACATCATCAGTCACAAGGAGTTGGACATCGATGACAAGGTGAATTTCACAGGGGTTCTAGTAGAAATTGAGGATCGACAGTAGCATGTCCTTCCTAGACAGTTGATACCTTTGGTGGACGTAAGATGGAAACATGGGAACCTCTAGGAGAGCACATGGGAGAGGGAGGCTTAGATGCGTTCTCATTATCCTCATTTTTCCCTTAGTTCGAGTTATAGATTATGGGGATGTAATTCCCAGAGGTGGGGAGACTGTAAAGACCCATAAATTCCATGAATTTTTTTTTCATAAATTCATGGGATTTTTATGAGTTCACAAAAATTTACAGCGCTTGTTTCCAAGGCCCGGTGAGCCCAGAATCAATTTATGAATTTTTATTCAGGTGCATTCAGTAAACGTATGAGTGGGATTTTGTAACTTTTGAACCGGTGCTCAAAATTGAAATCTGACGGCACCATTGAGCTCACAACATCGGTGATTGCTTAGTGAGACCTTCACCATTGTTGCGTTCTGGTGATAATTGAAGTTAGATATTGGGGTTTTTAATTTAATTGAATTAAAATAAGTGTAAACTTCATTTTTTTATGGTGGTTAAAACTTCCAAGAGGAGGTTAGTGGTGGGTCCCACCACACCATAACCTCCCATGAGAGGTTATGGTGGTGGGACCCACCCTCACATAACCTCCCTTAGGAGGATATTATTTGTGGGGCCCACTTGAGCTTCTTACCCCCATTAACTCTCAATTAATTAATTGGAAACCTATCTTCATTTAATTGAAACTCCTCACCTCCCATAATTTTGAATTTGAACCATTCTATTACCTTAATTAAATTAGTTGTCTCATTTAATTAAACACATGTATTTGTGTTTTTGTGCCATAAAATTAATAGATAACATCCTCTATTATTTTTGGGATTAGCATTCTTTTTCTAGAACCTTAAGGGGGAGAGGAAGAACATGGAAGAACTTAGAGGAACAAACTCCTCCAACGAAGAACATAAAGAACTCCATCTTCCACTTCGTCACCTCTGAACACTTTTTGACGTACGAGCTTGAGAATTTGGAGTGCGTGACGAACATGAAAAATTATGAATCGATGCCTCCATCTTCCCATTACTTCATCTACGATCGGAATATGAGGTAGGGGTTTTTTATATATAATTTTTACCCTTCTTCCTTCTTCATTTGTTGGGCACTTTGTTTCTAATTAATATCTCCACAACGAGGTGGGATCGGACCGCACGAACACGGCCAAACCTCCCCCTTTGTTGTTCTCTTTTGTTGATGATGGAGGTGGTGCAACAGTGGACGATGTCAGGCCGACCACAAATAAAACCTACCACAAAGGAACTGGCGGTACAAGGCTGCTGGGTCGCCAAGAGGGCACGACAGTACCGTGCTGCGCAGATGGAGAGTCGCGGCCATGATGGGTCGCAGAGGAGGCGCGCAGCGTTATCATGCCTTGCAGAGGCTAGGAGATGGTCGTGGCCATTGCAGGGCACGACGGAGGGGCGTGGTGCAGACATGCTGCGCTAGTGAATCAGGGAAGCTATGACCAGGGAGGGACACGTCGGAGGAGCACGACACCGTTGCGTGGCACCAGCGGTGGGGAGTATCTAGCCACTCGGTCCAACCGGAAGGAGCGGGACCCCGTTGGGTACCGTGTGTGCGGGACCGGTTCCACCTAGTGATGGTTTCGGTTATAACCAAATGGATCAACCGTCTAGGTTCCAGGGGTGCGTTTCTTCCCCATGTCTGCTTCTTAGTCAGACCCCGTGAGCCTCCGGGTAGTCAGGCCTCTGGACCGGGTCGACATCGTGCCGCCCTCGGGCCGGGCAGCCTTCGGCCGGGGCGGGCAACCATTCATTCCGGTCCGCCCCCTTGGGTCGGGGTGCTTCCTCAGACCGGGTCGGACCCACGAACTGGGTCGGACCCCAGTCTGGACTCGGGTCGGGATGGGTCAGTCCGACAGAGTCAGACCGGACCTGGACCCTCGTTGCCCTATTTTCACCTTTACGTGCATATCTAGGGTGACGGGTGTTCGATCGACGATCCATCTACGGCGATGGAAATATTAATTCAAGTCGGTAATTTTGGAATATCCCACATCATATTTCGACACAGTTAGAGTATGGTCGGGTAGGTTTGATCCTAAAAACCAGTCGGGCCCCTAGGATGGAAATACAAATAACTCACAGACCGGGAATCCGATTGACGCACCATATATTGCATTGAGACCCCTATAATGAGGTAGATCTTTGAGATACTTCTACATGGGACTTTATGATATTTTTAGTATCGACCAGTAGCTCCTGGAGTGGATCCTCTCGGAGGCGATTGTGCAGAGTTCATAGACCCAGTAGCTGGCTGAGTCCTAACGACTGCTGAACTTTTGACTAAGAGTTTTTCGACTAGCCCAGTGGGATGCACTTCTGGGTGAAGCAGCATTCCCACAATGGGGAGCACCTCAGTTTGATCATGGAATAACCACATTACTTGACACATTGAGTACCTCAGTAGGCTAGGAGGGGGAGTGCCTCAGTGTGAGCATTGTAGACCCCTAGTGGGGAACGCCTCTCGGTGACGCAGAAAACTCACGGTACTCGACAAGAGGAGTACCATAGCAGTCCAAGGATAGTGGGAAGCACCACTATGTGATGTGGAAGGCCCAATGTACACGATATAGGAGGAGGACACCATCAGCTGAGGTTCCAATAGTGTTACAGGGGTTGTTACTTGATTCTACCCCCTATAATGAAATCCTGGTTTGAGCTGAGTCAATGACTTTTGTGTTTTGACCACGATTGAGATGGGTTACTATATAAATTAGGTATATGTATGGGCATATACCTATGTAATGGTTATCCATTGATTTCATACTTGTGGTTTATACTTGTTGGATTTAGTGGGACCTTAAGGTTCTCGGGGTCACTACTGAGTATCATTATACTCACCCCTGCATGGGCTTTGCCCACACCTCATTTTGTTGGTTGCAGATTACAGACATTGCTGACTGAGAAAAAGTAGCAGTACTAGATGGTACCCGGAGGTGGACCACTTGGTGATATGGTACTCAAAGTGGACGGGCTGACGTGGAGTGCTGAGGACGCCATCTGTACCTACTCTCAATGTAGGAACCCTGGAGGATGACCCAGTTTCTGCTCTTCTTCTTCTTTCAGTTGTACATGTACTTTTAGGTTGTATTGTAATTTACTCTAGGGCTTGTATTTACGAACCCCTTTACATTCAACACACTTTTTTATACAGTTTTACTTAGTGTTTTATTTCTAGTTGCATACTCTGTTGTGTTTGTTTACTATTTTAAAGGGAATGCCTTCCATGCTTAAGGATTCACGCCTTTGGTGCTAGTCCCCAGCCCCTAGCCTATGGATGGCGGGCTTGGGGTAGTCACGGCACGGGCCCCAAGGACGGGTTGTGATATGGAAATCATGAAATCCAATTTATTAATGAAATCACCAGAAAATATGTTCTATGATACATAAACAACCATGGCTCTCAAAACATTTAATCCCCAACTCCATGTGATGTAGCATCACCTCTAAACTCTCACACACATTTAATGAACAAACCTGCGAGCACACTATGGTGAATTTATAATAGCTTCATATGATATAACAAGATATAAATTTATTAAATGGTGAATTCTTGTGGTAATAATATGATCCTATTAAGAACCCACTAATTTCTCATTAGAAGAATTTATAAAATAATCCAACATTTCCCATGTAATCAAAGATATTTATTGAGATATATTTTTTCGAAATTAAATTTAAAAACATGGATAAAACACTACCTTCATAATTTTTTAAATAAAATCAATATACCCCTTTTCATTGATTTACCAAATTCATCACAAATATAATTATCTATTATTTAAATCAATGAAATCATGTCTATGAGTATCAAGTATTATTGGACAATGAGGATGCTCTTAATAATATCATGAATAATAGGCCACTTGTTTGAAATCATCCAAGAAAAAACTAATAATGTGATTAATCATATTTCCCTGGGACTATATCCTTTCTGCAACTTAGGGAACCTGGTGTACACATTACACGGGAAGGAGACGTCTGGGTTAGAATCCATCCATAGGATGGACCCCAAGCTCATCTTCTGTCACATTTGGCTTTATCACATTGTCTTCCTTACTTGACCTTCCATATTTGAAACTAAATAAATCATTTATCGTAACCATTTCCATTATCAACACCACGTTAAAAATCCATATTCACAAATGTTTCAAAAATGAAACATATTTTATCACAACATTTCTCATACATTTAAAACAATTTCAAATTATTTTTCATAGATATTCCAAAAAATATTATCTTCCAAATAATGTTAAAAATGATCAAATAGAATGAAACCATATTTTATATAATATTTATGAATCATAAATATACATACTGGGAAACATGTTTAATAAAAACAATCATGTGTTCACGATGAGATAAAGGGAGCTAAGTTATTAATAATTGAGAAGGGATCATAAATCAATATTTCTAGTAATTATTCATCATTATAGAAAATATAGATCATTGTGAGATGGATAATTAACATGGAATAAATAATCAACATTAACTCCTAACGATTGATGGGTTTTGTGAAAATAAAATAAAATCTATAATAGATCTAAAATAATCCCAATTTGATAATGTCAAATCCCTTAGATCTGACTTGAACAATGATGGTCAATGTTTTTATTTGAGAGGAAATAAGATTGAAACTATAATATTAATTAATATAATAAAATATTAGTCATATAACATTGAAAATAAACATAAATCTCTAAAATATCTATTTTAAGGATGCCTTGAGAGTTTAGTACTATGAAAAACCTCAAAGCGGTACCTCCTTGGTTGAGGGACTATTCCATTACAAGATAAATGGTCCAAAATGTTGAGTTTGAGGACTTGAAATGAAAATTTAAAAAATTAATATGCATCATAAGGACTGTTAATAAGAACATTTATACAATGCAGAAAATGTGAACCCATTTATGGGGTATAAGTAGAGCCACACTATTTAGAATCATAGTTTGACAAATCATTCCCCACCATGAAAATTTCCTCCCTCGTGGGATTCATGATCTGTAGTTTTGGCCGTATGATTTTTCTTAATCAAGAACCAACTATGAATCCTCTAGGAGGATACTCGATGATTTCCATTAACATGTACATGTTTTGAAAAGGCCCTGAAAACATGAAAAATTACCAATAGTCACCATATATGACATCAAAAATAAAATGTAGAAAAAATGAATGTAATCATAACAAATAAATACTATTATGTTATAATTATACAAACCGTTTTTATTTAGTACG
Source organism: Viscum album (assembly GCA_963277665.1). Taxonomy (NCBI): domain Eukaryota; kingdom Viridiplantae; phylum Streptophyta; class Magnoliopsida; order Santalales; family Viscaceae; genus Viscum; species Viscum album. The sequence continues at coordinate 493,873,020 of OY728122.1, forward strand.
ACACTATATCTATGTCAATGAATTTTGGGTCCCAATGATATGAGGAAACTATTCCCTTATCAAAATCTCCTCAACCCAATTCTCATGTTAATCGAAACTATAAAACGAAATAATTGGTCCATATTTATAGAATTCCCATATGGAACATTCACTAGAGAATCAATGTGTAAAAGTGGTTAATCAATAACATACATACCATGTTCTAGGTCTGTGTCCTTAAAATTTAGAACATGGGACAATTTAATATCATAATCTTTTTATTTAAATCTTGAGGATGATATTGGGTAACAAACACAATTGATGTGGTAATTGAATGTTTTATACCACAATCCATGTCATTAAAAATTTAAATGATCACCGAAAATTAGAAACTATGTTTACATTAGATCTAGACATACACTATAGAAATCTGGGAGAGACCATCAAAAACACATAGCCAATAATTGAAAACACTAATGGAAATTGATGTTGATCTTCATAAAAATATATACCGACTCTAATCCATCAATAAATTATGATAAAACAAATTTATTTTAATCACTGTATCATGATCTGAGCTAGGTCCTTCCATGTATTCTTATCCAACCTCATAAAAAATTAGAAGAGAGTTTTAAGGATTTCCATTTAAATATTACAAGGTTTAAATTATGATAAATGAATTGTAATTGTTATTATAAACAATTATCCCATCACTAAATGGTTTTCCCTAGAACAATTAAACATTAAGTCATAGAAATGATGCATATATTCTAGAATAGGGTTATCCCTTTATGTAGTCCCATCCATGAAATGATTATTTTTCGTAATTAACTATAAATGAGTTCTCAATGTTTCTAGAAGGAAATTCCAAAATTTTGAGGTAAAATGAGTTTCCATGTTTAAGTCAATAGATCTCAGAATCCCATAAATCAGGATAATCACATGGACATTAAACTTTCACTGGTATCATTTTCATTTTATTCTAGATTGGAAATCTCACAAATAATCATGAATATCTTTTGAAAAATACATTCTAATAGAAATATTTAAAACATATCCTATTAAAACGAAACTGACCCTCTAAAGAAATATACCACTCATCGATGATCTCCCTTCAATATAAATATTCCCTTAAACATTATATCTCATCATTGGACATTTGTTACTAAATAATCATATCATAGAGAGGGAATTTCACATGAATAATCCAAATAACATTACCATACCCCTCTTTCTTAACTCCAATGTGCATTTTAGAAAAGTGTCCCATCGGGTTCAAATCATCCTTCACATCCTTTATTTTTTGAAGAAGGATACACCCATATTATATATTTAGAAGCTATAATAACATTTATAGGTTTATAGGAAATTAAAATTTTAAAAAAACTATATGTTTTCATCCCAAAATCACTGTTAACGGTTTAGATCATTTTGAGAAAAGATGTACCCAAATTGTTGGGTTTATATAGATGGTAATAATTTCTCAAATAATATAGTCATGCTAAATATTAATTCAATTTATAGCAATATAATGTTCAAAATAATTATTGGGATACTTCCCCTAATGTTTTTAATCTGACATTATCCATATGACACAACATGATCTCATTGGATAGGGACACAACCCGAAACTAAACCTGAAACATCATAGTAAACCACATAACAACCAATGGATTATCATATAGTCCTAATCGATTCAATGTTCAGACTATATTTTCACTCATTACACATTTATGGATTAATAGAACATTAAATCCCATAATATCATCACCCATTTTATTGTTATAAAAGTCAAAAGAGACATATTCATTGAGAAAACCATTATGAACTGCCGATAATATCATTCCAAAACCATGAAGCTGCAATCTTGAAAAAAATCATATGGTTATTCCCCCAAAAAAATATCCATCTCATTAATTGAAAATAAAATAAGATATTATATTCTAATATAACATGTCCTGTGAATTTAAATTTTGAGATATAGAGTTGTCACATTGATAATTTATCATAAAAAAGGTGATAACCTAAAACTACTAAAACGTGCCTCAACTAAAATAGGTGATCTTGTATGATATTATAAATAACCAGGTTGACATCCAAAAATGGTAAATCAAAATATTCCTATCACTGGCCAAAAATTTAATTTTTCAAATAAATAAATAGAGGAGTTATTTTTGGACCAAACTGAATGGCATTGTACTCAAAATGAAAAAACATGCAATTGAGGGAAGTCATTGGAATATCAGAATCCATGATATTAAATAAGAGATATAAAAAATATATAAATGTTAGAAAACATCTTTTCCAATTTCAAATAGTCAAATTGATCTTCAATTTTAGGTATGGTTTATTTTTTCCTGACCATTAATCATTTTATCATTTGATAATCGAATCATAAGAAATGTTTTCCATTAGACATTTTGAAAAATTATTGCGGATTTACCAAGGATAATTACATGTGGATAAAATTCCATTAGTTCTCAATCCATTCAAATGAATTTTAAAATTATTTAAAATACATATATAAATCTTGTATGATGATATATATAAAAGTTGAATTAGGTCACAACATAAATCAATTACTCCGCTTGTTATTTGAGAGGTAAAACTGAATATTCAATTAAAAAAATATTAAAAACTCATCAACTAATAGATAAATACTTACATTAAAAAACACATTTTGAAAAAAAAAATTAGACACAAAAAAATAAACTTTCTATGCATTGGAAGAGATGGTCTATCCTGACTAGACCTTGGATCACATTCCATGTGAAACACATAGGGAACCCCATAAAATGTGTTAAAGAATAGTTTTTTATTATAATAATATATTTTATCCCAATGAGTAATAAATAAATAATTCTTAATAATCACATATAAAAACTATGTCAAGAACCCATAAATCCAATATCATCTCAACATCACCCAAAAATAAAGAGCATACATTACAACGAAACTCATGTTCCTTCTTCTTTCTTAGAGGCATCTCCAATTCCATAATAAATTTATAGAGTTTATTTGAATGATTTAATAGATCCACTATATTATTAGATATAAATGTGTGAGAGGAAATTTTATCATATATAATATTGTTAATGGAAGAAGATACAAAAAATGGTGTTAATCATAGTCACAGACCTATATCTATTTCCACTGGAAAATCCTTAACTATGTGTAATAGATTTTTCATAGCATCATGTTGATGGAACCCTATTGTCAATGATCTAAATAGTTTCACCTATATCGTCTACTTGCAAAGGATGTTGTACCAGAATAGGGAAATCATAGATCCTGACAAAGCTACTACAAATAACCTGAACACCCACATGAATTACAATACATTGGATACATAGGAAAAAACCATATTACATTTACTATCTATCAATGTAGATAATAATTATATCCAATATCTAATAATAATGGTATAGGAATAGACATCTAAAAGTAACCATCAGTGTTTCCCCCACTAAACACAATACAATTCATATTTCCAATATAATAACCACTAGAGATACCCCCACTAAAAAATGTATCTCAAGTCAATCTGGAAGTACCATTTATGTCAAATCCCAACCATCAATTATCTATCAAAGACCATAGAATTTTTGTTATAATTTAACACAAAACCTATTAGTGAATATTTGAATGAGTACTGAATGAAAACATTAATACTTCTTATTCTCATTAGAAAAAAACCATATAAGAGAACACTAGGATCTCGACCAAACAATTAACACAAACTACTGTTAACCCATTCCCAATATCATGTTTTATAAAATATATATAATTTTACATAGAAATGAATTCTCAATATAGGTAATTGTTAAATATTAACTAGAGTTCTATCCAATCCAATTCCACAGTCTTCAAATCCAATATAACTCAGTCCCATTTACATCTTCAATGACCATCAATCTAAATGATTGTCAACATTAATTTTACGATGTCATGATTTCATAAGAATTCGAAATAACTCATTATCATTTCCAACCAATACAAATCCTCATAATTATCATTAATCCCTATTAAGAAATGTGTATTAAAGAAAATAATTTTTTGGATTCATTCCTATTCTCATCCATTAAAATACTCCTATCTATCCTGAATGAGGGAATTTTTCAACCCCTTGGTACATTTCTCAGACCATTTGTACAATTTATTCAAAAAAACTTATGATAAACTAGAGGGTTTTTTTGTGAAGTATTGTTAGAAACACCCTCTATAATAATATTTACGATAATTTTTCAAGTCCATTATAATATGAATAAATAGAAAAAGATACACAAAACAAGATATCCAAAAATAATTTCATGTTTAGAATATCATTTGTCAAATAGATTTAAAATGAGAGAAAGGAAAAAAATATTGGTTTTAAAACACTCCAAATGTCAAATTTCTAATTACGTAATTACATGTTTTAATTAAATTTTCATTGCAATTATTGTTGGCTAGTAACTCCCTTTCCCTATACCCATTTAGTACTAAATTTCTTATCAATTTTCTAACATGAAATTCCAAAATTCATACAGATAATTGAAATCAGAAAGATACCCTTTGTTGCAAATTTTTCATGAACCAACCCTTATTACCCAAATATCTAGAAATAAAACCACTTATGACATGAACCAAAGGGTGTTCTTGATCCCCATGGGATTATGAAAAGCCCTATGGAATCATGAAATTTGATTTGGGAACTATTTATAGTCAAAAAATTAGTAATTATGTGATAAAATATATAAAAATACATTGGTATTCCAAAAAAAGATAGGAACAAAAGAGATACAACATTAAGGAAGTCATATACTAAGATAAATAAAAAACCACTCTGCTCCATACTATTATGACTCAAGTCCATGTGAAATAATTATACCTCTAGACTCTCACAATTGAAAATAAAAAAACATATACTCGGAGGAAGTTCTCTTCCATTACACTAATATGATAAAACAACATCTATAAACACCTTAATGTTGTATGCATGTTGTGAGGAAAAGATATTAGTTGGGTCCTAGATGGTTTTTCAAATTAATAATTTATTAAATAAAACAATTATTATCATGTATTTAAAGATAAATCATGAGATATAAGTTATCACAATTAAATTTTAGTAACTGATAAATCAACACTTCAAAAATTTATTAAATAATACCAATTTTTTATTCAGAATTCAATTATATTTCCATCGAAAACTTTCTTTTCAATGATTTCTTGAGATAAAATAGTTCTATGATGATCATAAATTCAATTTAATGAGGATATGAATTATAATATTCTGATCAGTAGCCACCATGGAGTGTAAATTTCTCTAAAATAATAGGTTTATAAATTAATATTACTCTACTGTGATCCACTTCGTACCACATATTAAGAAATCTAGTGCACACATTACCCTATGAAAATAGTCATTGGACAGGAAGTTCACCCCCAATGATAGTTCCCCACCTCATTATTGATCTCATTTGGATTTACAACATTATATTCATTCACATCCATTATATCATTAAAGACCCAAAAATTACGTTTTAAAACCATTTCAATTAAAAATAATAAAAGGGAAATCCATTTTCATGTACACTACAAAATAAACTACATTTTATCAAAACATTTATTATTCCATTAAATCCATTAAAAATATATCTCCTAAAATATTATTTCCTAATCATTTTGATAGAAATTTAAATAAAAAAGAAATATTTTTATAATAATTTCAAATAAATATACCTCATACCTTCAAATAAATGGAATAAAAATTCTTATGTGTACACAAATATAAAATATGATTTAAGGGTCATAAGAATCAATAGAAGGTACTAAATCATGAATTCCTAATTAAATATCTTCATATAAATATTTGTTGAAATATGGAAGAGAGACAATTCATAAAAAATAGTTATAATTAGAGAATAAAAATTGATAAATAGAGAATTATATAACAAAACATAAATTCTAGATGGATATATAAGAATACCAATTAGATAGTGTGATAAATATTAGTTATAACATAAAAATCCTAGATTTAAAATTCTCTATGATGAATGAATTTTGGATCAATAATATAACTAATTAATTTTAAAGAATATGGACATAACATTGAATACTTGATCCAATACACATTGATCTTTTTAAAACCACCATTGAGAGGTAATGAATCATTAAATATCACTATAAGGGACGTCCATAGTCAAGAAAATATTCCAATATAAGTGAAATGGAACAAGACTGATGAGTAACATGTCTGAAAAATCAAATATCAATGAACTAAAATGTGTCACATGATTTGGATGGAAACATTGAAAACCCATCTAAAAAAATATTCACCTTTTTGGGATACTGGCATCCCAACCTGTTTTAGAAGCACAGTTAGAAAAACATTTCCACAACCCTGGAAAATTTTGGATTTCCAAAATTTAACAATTTAAATGATTTTATGAAAGGATCCTTTTAGAAATTTGAATAATTTTTCACCCTCTTCAAGAGCTCTAACATAAGGTGAAGAGTTTTATCGGAATATCCTTAGGGTTCCCCTTAACCATGTATTAACTGTACACAAACACAGAAAAAACTAAAATTTTAAAAAATTCATGAAAAAAGATCAATATAAAATTAAAGAAAATATAGGAAAATGAAACTAATTTTTTACATGAATAGAGAACATGGATGTTATATTAAGGCTCAAGAATATAGAAATATTGGGAATAATTGTGGGAGTTTTTCCTTTTACTTTAGAAGTGGGGTTGAATTTTAAGCTAGCATTTGAATTCAAATATTGTTCGTTGAATCCCCTCTAATGACCCATTATATATGTTGCGTAACTGTAGGGTGGTCGACCCAGCATTCAGGACAGAATCAAAATGTTATTATGGCTGGCTGGGTTAAAGCATTAGCCACTAACCAAAAAATGTCTTTATTAGAAGCCCAACAGACTTACTAGACTCCCCATATAGTAAATAGTAACTAGTTGGAATTTTTATGAGAATAAATTTAATTTTTCATATTTTATATGTAAATCCCTAATTTTGGATTCTATCCCTCTAACTAGAATGTATCACCACTATCGATCTCTCTATCTCCTACCACTCTTCCTTTATAGGAGATCCCCAATTTTCTTATTCATTGGAGGCACTATTATTTCTATCAAGATACATTGGTGATTTTATGTGTCAACATTCCTTAAATATTGTTTTATTTCAGGTTCAAGTTTTATATCGCACATTATTTCTAGTATTTACTATTTTCTAGTATTTCTTCTATTTCATAATTTTCTAATGATTCTAGAAAAATGTACATTAAATAATTTTGGATGGGTATTTTATATGAATACATTTTTTCTATTTAATGTATCCTATAGTGTATTTTTTCCATGATCATGGGGTGTTCATTCTTTCATGTTTTATAATAATTCACATATGAATAAATACATCATTTTAAAATAAATTTTCTAGAATTTGAATTCCAAAATAATATGTTTTGTCTCATTGTAATGTAATTCCTTATAAGTTATATACATAATGAATATACATTGGAAATGCATAGTTATGTTGTATTTTATTTACACATTAAGTAAACGAAATATGTTATACAGATCCATATTTTTGAACTGATCGGATGGGGGTTTCTGAAATTATATGATTCTTGTTAAATTTAATTTCATACCATGTGATGTTGTAAGGGGACCGAAAATATAAAAATAAAATGTTTGGGAAAATGGAAAGGTCCAATTTTGTTAAATTTGAACTGGTATTTAAATGTAACTTGGACTTTGGTAATTGATAATTTAATTATTTACTGAGGAAATGATAATGTAATAAATGAAATGGGATTGGTTGTTAGAATAGAATGTGCCATTAATGAAAATACGTACAAATATTTCATGAAAGTGATTCATGGGTTTCATTAAAATTAATTTTTTCCTTCTAATAAAATTTATTCTTTTTACATATATAAATTTAAAAACAATGGATCATGATTTTCTTATTATTTGTAATCCTTTGGGAGGTATCCTTAGAGTTTTTTTTGTATATAATATTTTAATAAATTCCATATGGGAGCCTTTTATTTCATATAGGGACTCATATGAATATTTTGGTGTGATAAAACAATAGTATTTTGGGATTTCAAATGAAATATAATTCCTCGAGACAACTATTGGATTCTTCTAGACCGATTATCAAGATTACATCATGGTTTTTACCCCCATAGATTCCTTACGGGATATGTTGATAGATAATTACTAGTGGATCCATATAGGTTCCCTTTTTATTGTTATAATTGTTTATTCTTTAGTTAAATAACATGGAAAACATTAGGCAATGATGTGTACCAGAATTAGAAACTCACAATCTTACAACATTTAAGGTATGGACTGATGGTGAATTTTACCTACATTCCTAGAAACTAGTAGTTGAATCACCACATTTGTTTAAATTTTTAATTCAATGCATTTTGGTTAATGAACTTTGGATTTATATATTATTATTTATTTATAGAACTCATTTATTAACATAATTATAGACTAGTTATTTTTAGTAAATCGTTGGTGGGGTCCTACTGAGTTTTACTCACAACCACTATGGGACACCATGGAACATGGGTACCCGGGTATAAGATAGTTTTTTTTGGAAAGATATAGGGTTAAGGAAATGTATTCTGGCTAGATGTATTATTCCTCTTAGACTATGATGATTATAGACAACATGATTGGGATGTAAAAGAAACCGGATATGGGATGAGATTAGTTATAATATTATTTTATTTATTTTATAAATTTATATAATCATATGAAAATTGATCCATATCACTTATTCATACTAGTTATTATAAAATTATGATACTACATGATGTTTTAATAAGATATATGTTTTATTTGTAGGGTTTATCTAGATTTATTATTGTGTATGTTTTATTCGATTTTTGTGACTTTGATGTATTTTTATATTCTCCCCACTATACCATAATAGACTTAGGATGCTAGTTGGTAGCCTCTGGAATATAGAGATGTGTTCTTGGGACCCTGTGTATCACTAGCCAAGACCATTGTTTCACTGGTGTTTGGGATGGGGTTTAACAAAATGGCATCAATGGTTTTTATTTATTTTTTATTAATATTGGGTTGTCATATTAATGATACAAGTAGTTTTGTAGAAACTGGATATGATCTCATTATTATGAGTGCTCAAACCTCATATGGGTTAAATCCAATGTTACTATTAATGGGATATGTTGACCATGAATTTCCCATGTTACAATTTACTTGATTCCACTAATAGTGATGTAGTTAATTTATGATGTTATGATTTGTGGTATTTATACTTTTGGGATAGTATAAAAAGTGGTTGTGGTGCTTTCAATATAAATTTTAGGAATATTATGTTTCACATGACATTCATCATGAATTTTTCATGTGTTTTAGATGTTTGTTTCATGATTCCTATGATTTTTATTATCTTTTGATTATGTTTCCTTGACTATAGAGGTTTTATATATATTCTTTTATAGAATATAATTTATTTTTATTAATTTTTATTATATTTAAAATTGCATTAATCATCCCATTTAGTATTTTTTGTATAATGTTACATTGTCAGGTTACAAGAAAAATTATTGTGATCGTCTATTAACTTATGAGGGGATTTAAATGGATTGATATTGGTATTTATTAATGAATTTACTAGTAACAATCTTATAATCTAGTTTCCCTCATTGCTTGTTGAATACACTTTATTAATTAAAGACATATAAATTGGAAAACATGTTTGAGACTCCATAAAATCTATATGTATTTTATGGAAAATGAAAATGATTTCTTAAATTATGGTTTTGGTTAAATAGAGTACTAGTAAACAACCTATAATTTTAATACCTCTTTATTTTGTGAATTTTTCTCTTTTTTAACAAAACACAGTGATAAGGAAATCAGGATAAACTGTGGAACGAATAAGTGTAAATATTTTTTTCTTAAACTACTTTGAATTCAGTTGAGGATGTTATCTTTTTGGCTGGTGAAAATGGATTTTATTATGGAAATGTTAATTTTTTGGTATAATATGGGTTTTAATAACAAATTCTTCAAATAACATATTTGGATTCAACTGCCATAAGTTTTTATGGTAGAAAATTTTACGAGACCATGAATGTGATCCGTGTAAAACGTTAAGGGATTAACAATGATTGTTTATAATGTATTAACCTTTTACTAAATAAGGTGTCTCAAAGGACATATGTGTTTTTCTTATACCTGGAGATGGTAAAGGGGCCAGATAGGGAGTTTGTTTTATGTGAACCCAAAAGAGGGTGTTTGGAATGCTAATTTTTTCACGATCATGAGACAAAGAAGAGTGATGTCTAATTAGATGTGATCATATTATGGCATGGGTATGAACTATGTTGTAGGTCCTAGTGACACTAGATAGTGACGTCAAATTATGAGTTGATGACTTATCACCTTACAGAGTAACTTGTGAGATGTGTTTCCCTAGTCCCATAGGGTTAAATTGTTGTCTAATGAATGTATAGATACAATAGTTTTTGATTTTGGTGAATCTTCAGGGGTACCAAGGGCTATGTTATTTTTTCTTATGCACGGATTGTGTTTGCGCATAGTGTCTTTGGATTCATTAATGGGTGAGATCACATAGTTTTTTGACAGTGATAGTGGACTTTGTTCTTTAGGATCTTGACAGTTTCATAGGCATGAATATTTTTGATATGGATGTTAAGACTGAGTAGAGATGTGGTCTTTTTCAACGTTTTCACCCATTCTATATTCTTGGATAATTCTATAAGGGAATCAAAAATGTATCTGGTCAGTGGTAGTTACATTCCATTTGAATTTTATTTATACTGGTTTGGTATACGATCCTTGGATCATTGATGATAGAGTAATAGAATAATGATTTGAGTTATCTATGTTGGCCAATGATTAGTTTATGGACCATTTTCATAGTAAGGTAGGATGCTGTGAGGGTAATCACATGTCGATTAAATGAATTACAAATGATTACTTGGGCTTAGATCACTAAATGTGAAGTGTGTCTCGGTATATACCATAGGAAAAGTTATTCATTGAATGTTTTTTAATGTGATATCGCATGGGTTTCTAGTTTTTGCTCTCAAATATGGGGGTTAGGGAATTAGAATGAAGATCCAAGTCTTGTTGATATTATAGTATTGATATAGTATTGAGGATTTAGTAAGGTTACATTCGTGATGTTTTTGGAATGACCCTAGGTAAATGGTAGCCTTGTGTTTGACCTTTCTACAAGACATGTCTCGGATTTTGATGATGTGTGCCTAGGTTCCTCTGGGTTCATCATGGATTTCCTAAAAATGAGTATAGTTAATGGTTTAGGTGTGTGGATATGGTTTAAATTTGATTAAACTCATGCGAATGTGATTCGATATTTAGGTTTTTTAATAGCATGGTATTTTAGTAAAAAAATATTATAGTAATTTATAAAAATATTCATTATTTAAAAATTTGATCAATGATCAAAATATAATGTTTTAGAGTCTATAGATGTTATATATTAAATATTTATATTTTATTAGATATATGTAGTATTTCACTGTAATATTATCCAAAAAAGTATCATTTATAGGTATACACAAATAAAAAAGTCTTTCATAAACTGGGGAAAGAAAACATATGAAATTTGTGAGGCCAAATGCTTATTAAGGGTTTAAATTATAGATATAAATTGAATATAATATAAAATAATAGAATGTTAAAAGTTAATAAGATTATGAACATAACTTTCATGTTTTATACCCAACCTAAAAAATATCACAAACAAGAGTTATGGTGTAAAACATTAACACGTCAAAATACATGAATCATAAAAATGATAATTTATCATAACTAAATAATAAACCAAAAATTCATGTAATAATATAGTGTGGAACAATAATATGTATAAAAAAATTACATATGTGAAGGATATCTACAAATACCATCATATCAAGCATAAAAACCAATTTTCTAAAAAATGTGATGTACATCAACTAGTTTCCCATAACAGATCAAGCCCATCGTCATTTTTCATATAATGGATCACAAAAAAATAAATATTTCTCCATATATAACTCAGGGGACATAATACATTACCCATCTCATTATAGGGTGATATTAGTCACATCCTTCACATAATGAAAAGGATATGTCTGTTATCCATACGATAAAAAATCATTAATTATATCAAAACCCATGAAAAGTTATGGGTTTCCTAAACATGACATATTTTCATCATAATCATAAAAAATCTATAAAAGGATTAAAGATGGTATACATGGATTATATACCTTGTAATGTATAATTAATGATCATCTATCTAAATTTTTCTGGAAAATTCTTTTGAAAGATAACTTGGAAAAATTTATGAGGAAAATTTCTTTTTCATTTCAAAATTACATCTCCTTTAAAAAATATTCACACATCTAAAAACCATTTTGATAAAAAATAATCTTCTAAAAATTTAATGTCTGAATAAAAATATTATTTTTTCATGATAGAGGTAAAAAAAATTCATTCCTTTTCTATTAAATATTCCTTCTAATTTATTTCAGCAAACTCACAAATTTCATCATTTGGAAAACAATAACAAAATTACCTTCCAACAATTTCTAAAATGTAATAAATATTTAAATATTATTTCAAATAATTTTTATAAAATAAATAAAATTTGGTAAAATTTTTAGAGAAATAATTATAGGTAAGAAAAATTTTTCACAAAGGATACTTAAACATGAACAATCCCAAATAAATATGTGATTTTGAAATATACCATATCCTCAAGTCTCTACATTCCTTGTTCATGTTTAAACATTATGTATAATAAATATTTATTAATTATAAATAATTTAAAAAAATTAAACACTGAGAAAAAAATTTATTATATTATTATAACATCTTTTCAACAATTTATTAATAAATCATTATTAGTGTCATTGTTCTAGTTCATAACTACATGATTTTTAATGAATCTTTTAGCTCAGATGTACTGGTACATATACATATATAATGGACCAATATTGTACCTAATATATATCATAGTATAATAATTATATGTATTATTTATATAACTAATTATAATAATTCATAAAAAATATTGATTGAAAGATGAATTACAAAGTTCATATAGATAGAGGGGTGAAAGTACGCATGAATGCAATTTCATTTTTTTAAATGATTGAAAAAAATAATGATAAACAATAATTCACAATCATTTAATCACTATAATTTCATATATATAACTTATATTAATCAAATTCGTCCTTATTACATTTCCGGTGAAATATTTATTATAATGTTGCAATAAGGAAAAGGTAGTACGCGCGTACACTCTGTCAATAATATCATATTTAAAATATTCAATTGTATGAAGGTTGACATGATAATATTATTCCAAATGTATAATAATGTCCTAAATATCATATATAAACATTATACCCATATTTATATTCTTCCATTAATTATGGTTATGAAAAATGAATTGTATCTCTTGATGGAGATGGTAAACCATACGTACGCTTATATGATACCTTCAATTGTTTTTTTGATGTGAATGATTATGTATAATGGTAGTTTAAAAATCAAAATAACATTAAAAATATTTTGTATACTAATGTTATTATTTAATTCAAAATATCATATATTTTGATTCGGAAAATAGGAGTAGAAAATAAATGTGATTGACTAAGGTGATTACCACTTATTCGTAAAGACTATGTTAGATCATTTCATAAGGGATCTTGGGATGATATTTTTGTATGAAAATATATCCTTTAATTTTATTATGATTTTGTAGAAGAGTATTTTTAAGAAGAAGGTTGAGCTATAAGGCACAAATTCATGTAATTAGGTGGGGTAGGGGTTTTCCTTTTTTAATTTATGTGAGGGGAGATTTCATAATGTATCAAAATAATAAATTAAAATAAATTTATTATCAAGAAAAATTAATAAAAATGGAAATAGATTAGATTTCATGGTTGGATAGGGTTGTAACACAATAAACCAATATAATTTAGAATTTTTTTTATTTTATTTAAAACATTACTATTTTCACTGACCCTCAATTGACCTATTTGATTTTTTTACTATGGTAAAAATGTTTTCCAGATTAAAAAGTTGTAATTATTTCATATAAGATGAAAATTTGACCGTCAAAAGAAAAATTATTTAAATTTTAGACCATATAATAATAAATATGTTTTATTTCTATGTTTTTGTGACTTTGAAACAATTTAATAAATTATCATTGCTATCAATTTGGACACTATTTAGTTAATTAAACTGTAAATACATCATGTAAATGGTGAAATTTGAATCCTATTGCTGGAACACTCCCAAATATGTCTTACATAACTAAAATATTTTAGGTTCACATTAACTCAATCTACTTATTACAATTAATATTTTCAAATCCTTGATTATATTTTCTATTAATTGGAAAAATATTTGGTTGGTGTTTCTTATGAAACTAATGATATATTATAATTAATAATAATGAAATATAAATATATGTCATAAAATTAATTATTTTAATATCAAAATAGACACAAATATTAGTTCCTAAATTACATTTGAATCTATAAACACACATAAGAGAGATTAGGAATAAACAGAGTGAAATTTATAAATCACCATTGACTTAAAAAATATGTTATTTTTTTCATGAACCACTATCCTATAAATAACAAAATAGTAAAACTCATTTGTTAAGGTTAAATTTTAATTAATAAAATTATAATTTTTATGAAACATTATAGCCTTACAAGTTATTATAAATCTACATTAATAGAATTTTCACTTTAACGAGGTGATGAATTTTACCATAGTTACTATTCATATTACAAAAAAATTTGAATTACTACCTAATTTGAGCACACTACTTCTAAATATGAAATCAATTTTATGAAATTTGACCCCTAAAAATGAAAATGTAATTTTAAATTAATTCTTAAAAATTAAGGAATGATTCATTTTTAATGAACTATTTAAAGAAAAAAACAGGATTCTTCCATAACCTATATTTAGAATACTATTTTTTTATTGAAAAAAACATTTGAATAATTAAATAATATTTAAATATCATTATAATAATTTATTGATAGAAACTAATATAATTTATTTACATAAAATAATTTTAATGGATAAAATAAATTTCAAAAAAAAAATTTATTTTCATATAATTTTTTTAATTATAATAATTTTATTTTCATATAATTTTTTATGTTTTCTCTAAAAACTATGATGCATGAAACGCAAACCATTAGATAAATAAAATTAATAAAACCAAAATATTTCATCAAAATTATGAAGTCTAAAAACATGTGACCCTTAAAATGAATTTTTACCTCAAAATTCAACACAATGATGAAAATAGATGATGATATTTCTTCTTCATCACATCTTCGGGTATAAAAATAGACTCCTCATATAGTAGGTTTCTCCATACAAATTTGACCAGAGAAGTGTTCTTCTATCATAGAACATTCTTACTACTATATATAATATCTACATATTATTCTTCTTAAGAATGATCAAGATCTAGTGGTGAGACCGTGATGTTATTAAATATGAAGTCTCAAATATTTACATCCTCAAGAGAGATGCATGGAACACATCATGAACTTAAGGGAGATTTAGTGGAAACACTAATCAATAATCCACCATATTGAAAGGATCAATAATATTAAATTGAATGACATACCTTAGGATTATTTTTCAATTTATTCATATATCATCACCGTATTCTATGGTAACATTTCTAGGAATTCCTTATCACCAACATTAAGATTTATATCATTTTAATTATTTTTATTTTAAATTTTTAATCGACTATGAGATGTTATTATGGGGTTTTAAATGAATATGATATTATCATCCTTTATATTAGATAAATAAATTCATAAGTGATTTCTTTCTCCATAATAATTCCGATATGTTATTTTATGTACTTATTATCATATATGGATTCAGAATGATCTATTTTAATGTTGTAGTGAATTTTATTATTGTAAGAATATATATACCAGATGAATTTTGTGATCCAAACCAACTCTGAAATATATAGAGAAAGATCTCATCATATATTCTATAGTCTAAATGGTCCAATCAGACCGACCATTTATCTATGGATGATCAAAAGTTCAAAAATATAACTATATATATAGAGCTTAATGATCACTTTTCAAAACATTGAGGTAATCCTCACATCCCAATCAGATATAATAGAACTTGGTACTCTATGAAATCATACCACTTCATTAATATATATTATAAATATAATATCAATAGAAAATTCTTAACTAATTGAAATTCTGTTTTTCTAATTTGTATGTTTATCAAATATAACACATATAACATTAGGTCTCTTATGTTTTTTGGATGTGAAATGAAAAAACCCATGGTGATGATTTCCTATTTCAATTCATTTATGGTTAATATTCAAAATAACCCATTAAGATTTGACATCTTAGACATAACATTCTGATAATACAAGAACAGAGAAATATACTCTATAATATATCTCTTCAAACCATCCAATCTGAAATACTATTTCATGTATTTATACATATTATTACTTCCATGATCAATAGATAATGATAAACTATGATCCTCATGCAAGATATCCTTATTCAATTTTAGTATAGGCATTAATCATATACAGTTCATGAACATTATTATTATATCGTAATCCCGGTCAACTTAGGAACATCTCTCACCTTCATTTGTAGCTTTGCATCACCCTTCAACCCCTCTTCAATCATCACATTCAAATATGTTTTAATATTAACTGGAGATAAATTATATTTCCTCTCTCCCATTAACATTTTCATATCCATCCATTGTAAATCCATATATCTTGGATCTTTTTTCACATCATTATAGAAAATCTAGAATGATCCTTTCAACTCAAAGAATAAATCACCTTATTTTTCCCATGATGGTAATTTTTTGTGAATTCATTGTATTTAATTCTCTCCAATCTCCTTTATTGGAATTATTTAATATTTTTTGATTTAAAATATAAATGAATCTTCTGTAATCAAAATATATATATCATACCTTTCTCCATGGAGAAAATTCCTTAATATATTTATGAAACAAATTCCATAGATAACACCAACTTATGATTTGGGTAATTTTCCTCATGTAAATTCAACTGTCAGGGGGTATAAGCTGTCACAATATCATTTATCCTGATTATAGATCCCATCCCATTATTTGATTCATCACTATAAATCACAAACCATAATATAATAATGGGTAGTGTTATAATAGGATCACCAAGCAACAATCTTTTCATATCCTTGAACATTTACTCAAATTCCAACATTCATAGGATCATAACTAATTTCCAAGTCAACATTGTTAGTGGATAATATAGTAATGAAAAAAAATTCACAAAAATTGATGACATATTTTTATTCGATGAAAACAATGTATTTCATTCATCCTGATTGGTATTTTCTATTTCTCAATAACATCTTTCTTTGAAGGATCTACTAATATATTCTCACATGAGATTATGTTTCCCAGAAATACTACATTCTATAGTAAAAATTCACACTTGATATTTATTCATAAATCTTATCCTTCCTCAGGTTATTCAACACAATCATCAATTTATAGTCATCTAGTTATTATCTCATTAAATATATTGGAATATCTTTTATAAACACTACAAAAAACATATCATTATAATCTATAAATACACTATTCCATAAATCCATGAAGATTGTTGGTTAATTAGTATAACCAAAAGGAATAACTATAAATTCATAGTGTCCAAACCTTGTATGGAATGACATAATAGGTATATAATCCTTATTTACGATCTATTAATGATGTCTATAAGGTAGATAAATTTCATGAATGTTTTAAGAATCATGAAGTTGATAAAATAAGTCATCAAAATAGGGGAGATGATACTTGTTTGTAATAGTGACTGTGGTGTGTTCTTGATATTCAATTTAGATTTTCAATGATCAATATTTATTCATAAAAAATAGAAAAAGTACATATTAATGTGACTAACATGGCCTAATGAGACACTTGTTATAATTTTCCATGTGATTTTTTTCAATTCCTGAAAACAATTGGGATCATTCTATAAGCAGTATTCTAAGTATGTATGGAACCATGTATGGGTTATGATGAAAACTCAACATAAAGACCTATTGTAAGACGAGGTAACACTTCTAAAAAGACATTAATAAACTCTAGAACAGTAGATATATCATTGATGTTATACAGTATACTATCAAACTTAGACATCTACAATTTTTAAAATAGAATCATGATCCCTTAGATGGATATAATTTCCAAAAAAAATTATATACATCCATTGATCGATATGTTTTCCTTTGTTCATTTAGAATATGAACTGTGAATTCCCATCACATAAATGTATATGGTATCTATTTATATAATGTCAATCCATGCCTTGATTTACATAAAATTCAAATCAAGGTATAATTACAAGATCTTCATAAACCACATTCCCAAAAAATATAATTTTTTGAAAAAAATATAGACATATGATGTTATATTTGTCACATTGGGATTTTTACCAACTAACTAAATATATAATTTTTGATGTGATATAGACCCACCCTTATGAAATTACTTAGAAATATAATAGTGTGTGGATCAAGAATCAAATAAGACATTTCTTATTCATGATTTCAGATAAGTGTAGCCTACACCATGCCATTCATGTTAACACAACTGTAGTCGTAGTCACAAACATTTACCATTGAATTTGGGATTTATAAGGTTTTTTGTAGATCCTAAAAAATAATTATATTTTTTAATTAATTGGTAAAATTAAAATACTCCATCAATTTAATGAATTGGAATATGAGTGGTATAATTTTTGGTGTATTATTTTACTCTATTACATTTACCATACTATTCTCCAGCATTTATCATTGATTCACTCTATGAAAAACCTTTCTAAATTTAAATAACTTCCCATATCTTTTAAATTACATCCCATGATTTTTCTCCCCAAAATTGTAGAATGTAAATCCTTGAAATATCATTCCACCAAATGATTCATTTGATTTTCACAGAGTATCATTCCTTACTTTATTATGAAAACCATTTGAATGATCGGAATATTAAATTTTCATTTCATTATTAAGGGAACATTGAATGATTTCTCCATTGAAATTGAATTTTCATATTCATAATTCCCATTGGAGACCAGATTTTTGGTTAGTAAATAATTGATCAATATTACTTCTATAAATGATTATTAAACTAGAGGTATACATTGTAAGGATTATGAATTTATCTGCATAGGTTCAAATTAATTCTTCATCCTATTGATTCAAATCAATAAATCCATTCTCAATATTTTTATGTAAAATACATGGAGTTGTCTAAAAGAATAATATCACCTTAAACTCATGAAATTTCATTGATTCAATTTATTAAACTTTTTCTTGTATTTATGATATGATTCCACCATTTATATACTTCTCCTCTTGATGATAAATATTTAGGAATTTGTTTTAATATAATGGTCAATAAATAAAATAAAATATTTTCTCAACAGTATTGATCCATCACTTTATCACCATTATATCAAAAGAACCATTAAAATAAATAAGATGATTTTTCATGAAATATTAAATTGTACTTTATTCAAATTTGTTTCATCTGGAAACTCAGCATGATTCATATCTTCAGAAATTGTTAGACAATAAAAGCAAGATTTTTTATTCTAAATCCCAAAAAAAATTGATTCATAGGTGGGATATTATTTCATTATAATGGAGCTATCCTTTTTTCACATATTATTACATGATTCAATATATAATTATCCATCAAATAAAAACCATGGATCGTAATGTCTAGAGTATTTGGATGACTTGGTATATAAAACTGAAACATGGGGCCAAAATGAAAATATATTTTATCAAATATTCATAAAGAACTCATAACACCATTTTATCCCTTACACCAATATAAAATATCTTGGTGAGATACACAAACAATTGAATGATATAAAAATCCTAGCAATGGAATCTATATATGAATAAATCATTAAACATGGGTATGAAGGTTTAACATAACTACCTAAATAATAATAATAATATGGAAGTATAGAATATAGTATAGGGTTCATGTAATCATGGAATCATATTAATGTTGAAAAAAATGAAAAAAATACATAACCATGTGTCAAGGATCATTGCACCTAAATGGTCAAGAGTCAAGTCTAACCGGATATATTTTTCCACATCGGGCATGATTCATTGATATCAACCAAGACCATTGCACATGATGTCTGATGTGAGTAAACATTAACTATTTTATTTCAAAATTATCTGGGAACAGTTATCATAATATTTTCATGAATATGTTTTTCATAAGATGAATCATACCTATGGAATCAAAATTAATCATAGGAATTACCCAGGGAAATAATTGGATATCACAATCATGTCAGAAGGAATATAAAAAATTACTGTCAAAAATAAAAATCATTAATGTTTCCTTGAATTTGTTGATTTAAATCATAAATGGACCTTAATAAGTGAAAATAGGAATATATCAAGATAATTTATGTGAAAAATAACTGAGCACGTGACAAATTAGTTTTTTAGATGCTTTAGATATAAAACAATTTATCAAAGCATAAAGAAAATAATAATGATACATTAAAATAGAAATAAAATTGGTGTTTGTATAAAAAAAATCAAACAATGATTTTTTTTCATGATAAAATGAATTATTTTATAAAAAATGGTTGATTATGACAGGCTTTGGAGTTCACTTTAAAATGGGTATGAAATTCGAAGTTCCCATTAATCGGGCTCGCTTATGGGGAAGAATTGCGAAGAGAACATTTTAAAAAATTGAATTTCCCAATCAATGAAGGATGTACTAATTAGGATATAAAATTTTTTATCCTTCGGAAATAATTCAAATTATGTATTGAAAAAGGAGAGTTAAATTAGGGTATGATAGAAAAAGCATAACCCAATGAAAAAGGGAGGTTTGTAATGAATCACTTACCTTATTATGACATTGTTCTGAACATGATCATAATGTCTTAAAAATAACATTAAATCAAATATTTTATTAATTCCAAAAAAATTATTTAATACAATTTTATTAAGTTCATTTAAATAATTTATATGAGTTATTCATTTTAGTATCATAAATTAGGACCATTGGTTTCCTTGGATTTCATTATTGTTTAACTTGTATACATATATGAAATATAATGTAAAATGGGTATGGTTGTATAGAATTGAACTTATATTTTATTAATGGTTATCCAAAATGATAAATGGATATATAATTCATTTGGTTATTTGGGGTAAGGATGAATCATTAGATAAGTTGTTAGTGATAATCATTTGGATTATTTTAGTTGTTTTCGATTATCTCAAACTAGTATTATTTTATTAATTTATATTATGTATACATAATTATTTCATAACATTTAGTTGTCTTTAATAAATATTTTATAATATTTCTTTGCCATAAAAATGGTTTTATATCTATTCTTTATGGTTTTAATTTAAATTTAATACTCGTTGTCCTATAATGTGAATAATTGACATATCACAAATAATTTTTTCATTAAAAAAACATGGATTGGGGGAAAAGATGATAGATAATTCCATTAACGTAAAATAATTCTAGTATATATGTTATAATATATTTTCCATGAATCATTGATAATGGTATGTGAGAAGAGAAAAATTTAAGAAAATAAATTGAAAGAAAATAGAAGAAAAAGAAAGAGGATATTTCTTATAAAATTATCCTCCTTGAGAACAACCTGGAGGAGATTGGTGTTTTCTCATTATATTATTCATTAGTTTATTAATTTTCCTCACAATGAGAAATAGTTATTATACATTAATTAAATATAATAACAATATGTGGATAATTTTAAATAATGGGGATTTCATTAGATCTGATTCAATGAATAGTGTTTTTAACATAAAATGTATATATATACTGTAAATTACCAAATTTTACTACACACTGAAAAAATAAACTATATTAGAAAAACTCCATAAAATCACACCAAAAATTTCTCAACATGTAGAATTAAAATAGGAAATGTGTTTTAGGAAAATATATTTCTAAATATGAGAAATATAATTTCTAATTAAAGTTCATTATTTACATGGAAAATAACCATTCATTAATTATATTTAATGTTATAACACTTTCAGAAATTAATCAAGGTCTCATAAAATTATTGTATATGAATAAGAAAACGAAATATCAATTTGTTAATATATTTCTTGAAAACAATTTGTTTGAAATCAATATAATAATTAAAAAACATAAACTAAAAAATTATTTCTTATAAAAATACAAACACTTAATTATGTATTTTCAAAACATCAATTTACCTATTCCATAATAAAAAATATCATATTTTCATGTATATTATTTAAAAATTTTATTTAAACTTTCAGAGGTGATTTTTTGTTCTATTGAATGTTTTAATGTTGATAATTGTCATATTTCTATTTCAAATGGGAAGTTATTATTCCATTGGTTTAGGATCCTTAATTTCTATAAATACTTCTGTTTTGATTCATTATATGATTTTAAGTGATTTATACTACATAAAATAATTACTAGATGGGAATTTTCACTGACTATATTTTGGTTCATTACATTCTTCCCCATTATGAAAATTCCCCCTCGATATTTTATACTACAAACAATAGAGAAAAATGTGTTAGTACTTCTCAATAATATCTTCCTACATTTCCCATGTTACCTATTCATACTTATGGTTCCACCATATTACTATGAAAAGGTGAGTGGTCTTACTGTATATAAAATATCTCTACATTACAAGATCTTTACAGGATACTCCTCATAAGAGAGATCATTCCCTAACTCTACCACATTTTAATTCAGAACATGTGTCGGATCTGGTATGTACTTCCTTAGAGGTTATATAGAATACACCATGTATGATAGAAACGTTTTTTTGTGCATGTCGATAGGACATAACACCAACATGATCAAAAGTCTTGAAAGGGTCAATGTACCTGGGGCATATCTTTCCCTTCTTCCCAAATCTCCTAATTATCTTCTAGTTTAAAGACCTATATTTTCCGTGTAATTTTTTTAATTATTTAGTATTATTACTAGTCTACAAAAATTAACAGGAAATTATTCCGAGGCCCGGTGTGCTTGGAATAAATTTATGAGCTTTTTAAGGTATGTTAGGTAAACACACGAGTGGCATATTCTATCTTTCGAACTGGTGCACGAATTAAAATTTTGAGGGCACCATGAATCCACAACACCGAGATTTGATTAATGGAGGCTTCACATCGACCATAGTATGTTTGGAGAAAACTTTATATTTTGGGAATTTTTAAAAGAATTGTAAAATAAAAATGTTATTTTAGTTATTTTATTATTTTCTACCAATGGACAAGTGTTTGTGTTGGACCAGTGACATGTCAACCATTAAATGGCTTGACCCTTAAAATCATATCAAATAGTGTCATTTAAATTTAGGATGGTTCCTATTAAATGAACCCCTATAAGTTCCTTGATTGTTACATACCCTTCCCCTCTCTAATTTATATGGAGCTTGAGGGGAGGTATTGGCATGGCTACACCAAGCGATAAATCTCTGCTAAAGTTCCACGATGCTCAAAACATGGTGGATGGAGCTAGTTCTAGTGAGTGGTGATGTGAAATAGAGAACCCCAAACTAAAGAACGATGATTGACTGGCATTGTTGGCGGCTGGTTGCGGGGGAGAGAAATACCAACTCTTCCACAATCGCGGGCGCCCTCCAATGATCTCGAGGTAGGGTTTTAATCTTATTTTTTTACAAGATTTGATGAAGATTTTTTCTACCCTCTTCTAATAAAACTAACGTGGAGGGTGTGGGATAAATGAACATGGCCCGGACCCTCCACCCTTGTTATAATTGTGGTGTGTTCTTCTCATGCAATATCTTCTTGTAGGATAAGACACATGACATTACATGATGACGGAGGCTGCAACCATCTGACCGCGATGGAGGTGAAGCACTATTTCATGCCATATGAGGAGGTTGTGGTGCTATTCAATGATAGTCAACTGAGGAGCTGACACCGGCCGGCAGGAGAGCTGATGCAGCGAGACGTTGCGTGCTTCTTGTGGAGAAGTGCCGCACCGTTCTAGCTAAAGTGGGTTCGATCAGGGT
The DNA here is from genome assembly GCA_963277665.1 of Viscum album. Taxonomy (NCBI): domain Eukaryota; kingdom Viridiplantae; phylum Streptophyta; class Magnoliopsida; order Santalales; family Viscaceae; genus Viscum; species Viscum album. Next base: position 493,897,202 of record OY728122.1, read on the forward strand.
GGTCAACATCATCTGACCATGTGAGGAAGAATTGGAGCCCAAACGTGCTCTGGTGGAGTATTCACGGCTCCTACGCCACGGTGTCGGGACCCAATGTAGGTCTTGAGGGTAACCCGATAGTTCCAAAGTTAGATGCCGCATAACCTTAGGAATGGGGACCCCCCCCCCCCCCTTGTGCCAGCCTGGTGGACCCCGCATCACCAGGTCGTGCCACATGAAGGTTGCTCCCCCCACCCACTGGAAGGGCTACGCTCCACCATGGGCTCGGCTACACCACCGCGGGCTGGGCTGCATGAGCCCAGTGGGCCATGCCCCCTTACGGGTCAGGTTCGTCCGACCAGACCCAGACACAACTCGGCCTTGTTTCACATAAAGAACCATAACATGAGAATCAGGGGGTCCATTTGATGAACCATCTATAGCATAGAGACCCATGTAGGGAAACATTTCTTTTGGTGTACTCCACATGAGATTTGTAAATAGTTGGAGTATGGCCATGTTCAATCAAACCTGAATCAATCTAGGCCCTACGAACTAAAATGTCTATAAGTTACAGACTAGGCGATTGATTGACGTACTGTCTGTTCCATTAGAACCCTTATGACATTCCAGTCCTTTACAATACATCTTCATGGAGATATGTGGTAGTTGAGGTATAATTGATTGTTTACGAAGTGGTTCCCCCAAAATCAAGCGTACTAGGAGCAGGAATCCAATGAACTAGCAATGAGGCCGTGGATGGAAATAGATCATACATAGGTTAGTTCATAGTGATTTTGTGTGGGTTAGAATCGATCTGGTGTGGGTTAGATCTAGGGTGGTTCAGTGCTTAGAGATCATATGTGGGTCATCACATACTGATCCTATGGGGGTTATATCTTTTGTGGGTTATTACGGGGGTTAGTAAATATCGACTTTGGGTGGGCCGAATCCAGTGTGGGTCATGGAGGGGGTTAGTACCTATCGATCCTATGTGGGTAAGACAACGTATATCCACCAGTAGTGCCTCTCAATTGAATAAGATGATCTATATTCTCAACTAATCAAAGGTATTTCTCTGCCTTACTTATATACCTTTATGAATTGAGTCTGTTACCTTCATGGTGATACATGTTTTGTACTTTTACCTTTGTGGGGATACATGTGTGGTTCATTACCCTTCATGGTTTTATCATCGTGGTGTTACATGTGTTATACATTTACCTTCGTGGTGTTGCCTTTGTGATGTTACATGTGTGGTACTTTTACATTTTTAGTGTTGCCTTCTGGGTGTTACTCTTTGTGACATTCTTCCCTCACGTATTAGTTGAGTATATCTTGATAACATATGTATTTGTATGGGCATATACTCAAGTATACTTAATTGTTGCTTCATGGATTGTAATTAATGTATTTCTTTGTGGATTTTCTAATGTGGAACATCGGGATACCTTCATGGGTCTCAGGGTCACTATAGAGTATTATAATACACACTTGTGTATGGGCTTCTGTTGCACCTTGTTGTGTCTTGTGCAGATGACGAGCAATGTTGATCAAGGATAAGGGATATAGGACTGGATGGTTATCATAGGTGGAAAATTTGATATGGAATGAAACATGACTAATGATCATGAGCTATATCTATCGTTCAGGATGGATCCTCGGTGGATGACCGAGGAGTTATTTTTCACTTTTTAGTTGTACTTGTACTTTATATTTGGGCTTGTATTCCGAATGCATTACATTCTGTATTCTTTTATCTATAGATGTTTACTTCATGGTTTCCTCTTGTTGTGCTCTTGTATTTGTATGTTTGTACTTATTTGAAGTAAATTCCTTCCTGTTAAGGGACACACCTTTCTGGTGAAAGTCACATACCCCTGGCCTATGGAAGGCAGGCTTGGGGAAGTCACGACACGAGCCCCGGGGGATGGGTTGTGACAAAGTGTTATTAGAGGAGTCAGTTCTACTACGGTACTAGGACTCTGAAATTTTCAATTTGGAAATAATTGTATGTGTTAAAATAATTGTTTTTAGTTTGGGTAATCTAGTGTTGGTGTGGCGGATAATGAATCTATACACCAAGATCCTGAATTCTGATTTCTGGCTCAGTGCACGAAAAAACTTTTTTCTTGTGTTTGGAAATGTATTTTTAGATTTCATTGAGTTGTCTCCCCATGTATAACATATTGATTATGGCGAACCTATTTTATTTCAGGATACCGCTATGTAGATAGACAGCCAGGATTCTTGAGAGATTAGGCAAGGGCGGTCCACTGAGTGATGAGGCAACAATGATGGGCCCTCTTATAGTGTTAGCACCTTCAGGTGGTGTACCAGTATCCCCATAACCCATTGGGAAGAAACATCCACCATCCCCACCAGCAGACCATGCATTCCAACTAAGCACATTCCTAGAATTTTAGTAGTAGAGATAACTGAGGATCCTAGGAGAGATGGATCCACATGCGGTTGAAGACTTACTGGAGGTTGTGGCCACAGTTTTACACTTAGTTGGGATACCAACAGTTCTTATAGTGATCTGTGTTGCCAGTTTCATCTAGGGGCCGCTGGGAGATGGTGGATTCTGATACACTAGTTACATGATGAGTCAACCATCACCTGGGAGGACCTCGAGGGTCTTTTCTGGGTAGAGGTCATCCTGGTTACTACACGCTTAGTACATAAACCAGAGTTGTTGCACTTACAGCAGTGCATCAAGTATGTGGCCCAATACTCATCGATCTTCACTATTATATCCCACTACTCAACTGACATGATATGAGAACCTTTATTCAGGGCTTGGACCATTGGTTAGGGTCTTCAATGGGAGATCAAGTCATCGATAGTATCGCTCGACATTTCGACGTAGTCAGGGTTCTATAGAGAGTACTTTTGGTGGAGTGCTTCCTAGATTATAAAGCACCGACAATGAGATCCACCACCAGACGTTAGGTAGCAGATTAATTCATAGTAGGAAGTAGACATATGACGCAGGGCACCAAGAGGGATAAACCTTCTGGTGGGCGACCTCAGGATACAGGGTCGCTTGTGAGGTTCTCACGAGAAAGAATAGGATGGTTGGGGACCAGGTAGTGCTACTCATGCGGTGGGTAGGGTCACATGGCTCCTAACTGCCTGACCTACCATAATTATGACCCGCAGACGGTCAAGGGACCACCAAGGCAGTGGTAGAGGTTCGAGCGAGGAGGTTCGTAGGGCGGAAAATGTAGCATAGGAGATGGTCCTGCAACAGACAGTGGGCAGCAATTCGAGGTTCTGCTACCCCCACCTCCAGGTTGTCCACCCCGACCAGAGAGAGCATGAGGACATGGATGTTCTCTACTCCAAGCCACTGAGGCCTAGGACCACATCATAATGTAGATGATTATAGGTACAATCTATTTCTATTCCACCCTATTTCCAATTCATGTATACACTGGTTCCAATCACACTTTTATTGAAATGGACCTCATTCGGAGCTTGGAGATTCTAACGGAGCTGTTGGCTTGATCCTTACATCTAGAGACTCATACGTGGAAAGATTCGATTATTTCACATTGGTGACGGTAGCGTGAGATTACACTAGTAGGTTAGAGCTTTGGATGAGATCTTCTAGTAGTGGTTTCGAGGACATACGATGTCATGTGGGTATGGACTAGTTATCTTCAGTCCATGATCAGATTGACTTTATTAGGTGAAAAGTGCAGTTTGTCCGCATGGATTGGACTAGGTTTTACTTCATCAGAAAGAAGGGATCCTTTGTAGCATGGGATGGAATTTCATAGATGAGGGTGCAGCAGATCACACATCAGTTTGATAGCCTTACCCTCAAATCAATTGATGTTGAGAGTCCAATGTATCCTATAGTAGTGAAACAATATGTCTATGTCCTCCCAGATGATGTTCTAGGACAACCTCCATGCAAATAGGTGGAATTTTACATTGACTTGTACCCCATTATTACAATGAATTCTACACCAGTATATCGAATGGCTCCCATTGATCTTCGTGAGTTACAGGTACAGTTGGAGGACTTACAGAGGAAGGGGGTCATAAGGCCTAGTGAGTCACCATGGGAAGCCCCGATTTTGTTCGCAAAGAAGGAATAATGGAGTTTGAAACTCTGTGCGGATTATTGGTTCCTGAACCATCTGACCATGAAGAACAAGTATCCACTCCCAAAAATTGATGATCCTTTCGATAAGATGAAGGGATATTGATGGTTTTTGAAGATAGACCTCAGATCAGGATATCATCAACTCACGGTACGAGACGAGGATGTGAAAAAGATAGCCTTTAGATGTTGGTATGGACACCATGACCTCATGGTTATTCCTTTAGACATGACCAACACCCCTGAAGTGTTCATGGGACTCATGAACATGATCTTATAGTCATACCTCGATCGATTCGTTGTGGTATTCATTGACCACATCTTGGTTTACTATGAATTGGAGGAGGAGCATGCCAATCATCGAAAGATAGTTCTGGATACACTCCGAGATCACCATCTTTATGGTATTCTCTCAAAGTGACACTTCTGAATATGAGAGGTTCACTTTATAGGGCATGTTATTTTAGATATTGTAGTTTCATTAAATCATGCGATGATAAAGGTTTTGCAAGCATGGTATAAATCTTGGAGTGTGACCGAGGGGCAATGATTTTTGGGGTTTTTAGGGTACAACTAGATATCCATACCTAACGTTTCCATAGTTGTGGCAAGCTTGTAAGTTCTGAAGAAGAAGGGAAAACCCTTCGGGGGCATGGAGAGATACCAGTAGAATTTTCAAGAGTTGAGGAAAAGACTGACAAGTTCCCCTTTCTTGAGGCTACCAGAAGAAGGCGTTGGGTATGTATTCTATTGTGACACATTTGGGTTCAAACATGGAAGTTTCTTGATGTAGGAGTGAGAAGTGATCTCGTAAATCTCTTAGCAGCTAAGACAACATGAGCAGAACTATGCTACCCTTGATCTACTGTTAGTAGAACTGGTCATCACCTTGAAGATGTGGCAAAATTACATGATGGGATAACATTTTATAGTATACTATTATGACAAGAGTCTTGAGTATATCTTCTAACAATTCGACATGAAATCGAGACATCGACTAATGAAATATTTCCTCTCAAGGTTTCAGACTTTGAGATTGTCTTTACTCCTAGGAATGGGAACGTGGTGGCAGACGCACTCAGTATGAGGTTTGGTCTGTAGTTGCTGAGTGAGGTGAGAGAGTAGAAAAAAGCATTGCAGATATCATTTGTGGATAGAGATGGAACAACATACCACCAATCTATGACTGGCACTCCCTAACAACTTCAATGTGTTAAGAAGGCACATATTGGGGATGTTGACTGTGCAGAATGATGTGCTCATATATCCATAGCATCGGCACCTGATGGATTTTCTTAATGTGGGGAGAAATTCATCGTCTTCGGGGGATGATCCATTATATCAGTGGTGATGTGGGAAGAGGTGTTGAGAAATTTCAATACATCCCCTTTGGCAGTACATCCTGGTGTGGAGAATATGTACCACCACCTCTGGTGTCAGCACTGGTGGCCAGAGAAGAAGAAGGCAGTGTTATATTTTGTTTAAAGATGCCTCACTTGTCAGCAAGTGAAGGCCAAGCATTAGGTTCTAGTAGTCTTAGCACATCCACGTGAGGTGCCAGAGTGGATGAGGGATGGTATCTCAATGGACTTTGTGACAGGGAATCCACATATATCCAGGGGAAAATATTCTATCTGGCTGATCGTAGACCATATCACCATGTCAGCCCACTTCCTACCCATTTGAGAGCAGGGATTAGTAGAGGTCTTGGGACGCCTCTACATACAGGATATTGTAAGAATTCATGAGGTTACATAGATGATTGTCTCGGATTGTGATGCATGTTTTACATCCTAGAAGTGGAAGATATTAGAGGTGGAATTCGGCACTCATCTACGTTTGAGCACTGCCTTTAATCCAAAGATGGATGGTTAGACCAAGCGAACCATTCAGAAACTAGAGTACATGCTTCATTCTTGCATCCAAGATTTTGACCACTTCAGGGAGGATCATTTTCCATTGATATAGTTTTCCTACAACAACAGCTATCACTACAGCATCAGTATGAAAACATTCAAGGCCTTATACAGTCAACCATGCATATCACCTTTATGCTAGAAAAACCTATGCGATTCAGTAGTTATGGGTCTTCAGTTGGTACAAGTAACCACTGAGAAGTTACAGATAATCCAGGAGTAGATGAAGATTGCACAGAATAGGTATAAGTATTATGTGGATTGGAGACGAAGACCTTTAGAGTTTGAGGAAGGAGACCATGTCTTCTAATAGGACTCACTTTGAAGAGGTTCGTGGAGATTTGGATAGGGAAACAAGAAATCTCCAAGGTTCATCGGACCATTTTTAGTTTTCAGCGGATATAGTGAGGTGGCATATCACCTAGCTCTCCCCCCATAGATGCACCAGGTGTATGACGTTTTCCACATGTCGCAGCTAAGGAGGTATGTTCATGATCCATCGCACGTCATCGACTAGGGAGAGTTGGACATTGAAGATGGTGTGACCTTTACGTAGTTTCTAGTAGAGATTGAGTATCCAAATGAGTAGGTCCTTCATCAATGATTGATACCACTGGTTCACATTCCCTGGAAGCACGAGAATCTCCATGAAACACTTCGGAGCAGGAGGCTTCGATTCGTGCTCAGTACCCCCATTTATTTTCTTTAGTCATTGGTCTGGCTTCCGGGGATGAAAATCCCTAAGGTGGGCAGAATTTAATGACCTGAATTTTTTCATGTAATATTTTAAATTATATCGAACTATTTTGAGACTGTAAAAATTGATGGCACATCATTTCGAGGCCCAGTGTGCCCATAATAAATTTCTGATATTTTTTTAAGGTATGTTATTTAATCATGTGGTGGAGTTTTCTATATTTTGAACTGGTGCTCGGATTAAAAATCTGAGGGCACCGCTGCATCAACATCGTTAGGATTTGCTTATGGCATACCTCACTTTTACCGTAGTAAGTCTCGAGGAAAATTTATATTTTGGGACTTTTTAAATTAAAAAGGAAATAAATTTGTTATGTTAATTTTTTCCTTCTCTTCCTCCAACGGACAACCGGTATTGTGGGACCAGTGAGGGGTCAATCAATTAAATGGCTTGACCATTCAAATCATATGTAAAAGCATCATTTGAATTTAGAAAGATTCTTATTAAATGAACCCCCATAAATTCCATGATCATTATATACCCTCCCCTCTCCTATTTATATAGAGCTTGATGGGATGTATTGGAATGACTTAACCATGTGAAGAAGCTCTGGAAAAGTGCTGAGATGCCCAAAACATGGAGGACAGAGCTGGTTCCAGCGAGCAGTGATGAGCAACCCCGAACCTGAAACTGATGAATTACGATTGAGCGGTACTGTTGTTGGCTGGTTGCGGGGGTGGTGAATACAAAATCTTCCTCAATCACGGGCTTTCTCCAATGATCTCAAGGTGAGGGTTTAATCATGTTTGATTCTATGATTTAATGAACCTTTATTGGTACCCCATTTCTATCAGGCTAACGTAGTGGGCATGGTAAAAACAAACAAGGCTCGGGCACTCCCCCTCTACTGTAATTTTGGTGCATTATTTACAAGTAAAATCTTCATATTGGACAAGACATGAGATGGAAGATGATGGCAGCGGCTAGAACCAGCCGACAGCGATGGAGGTGGCACACCATCGTGCTCCATAGGTGGAGGTCGTAGCACTATTCCATGGAAGTCAGCATAGCGACCGACACTAGTAGGTCATAAAGGTGATGTGGTGTGCCATCACGTGCCTTCGATGGAGAAGGGATGCAGCTTTCGAGCCATGGTAGAGTCGAGAAGGGTGGCCAGCCATAAGAGGAAGTAGTGGCGCAAAACAGCGTGCCGCTGGAGGATCCGTGACTCCGATGGGAACCCCCCCTCCCCCATTCCATCTTGGCGGACCCCATCACTAGGACATGCCACATGTGGGAAACATGAGCCCTGTTGGATACACTCCACCATGGGCTGGGTCGTGTGACCCAGTGGGCCGCACCTCATCAGGTTGGACCACACGAGCCCAGTTGGCCACACCCCCGTGTGCCCGACCGCGCATACTCAGTGGGTCGAGCCCCCCTTGCTGGCCAGGTAGGACCATAACCAAGCAGCCCAAACCTGTCATGACCCTTCCCAATTGGGGTATACTCGGACTGGATTGGGCCAACACGAACGGAGTCGGGTTGGTCTGACTGGGTCATCCTAGACCCTGACCAAACTATGACCACATTAACGTGAAGTTCCATAACTTGAAAAATAGTCATTCCATTGATGAAACGTCTTCTGAACTGAGACCCCTGGACTGAGATGATATTTTTGGAGTACACCACTTGAGTGTTGGAAACAGTTAGAGTATATCTTGGTAGGATCGAACCCAAATCCAATTGGGCCATTAGAACTAAAATTCTTATTAGTCACAGACCGTGTGTCTGATTGATGATCCGTCTGTCACATTTGAAAACATACAACAAGGAGTACCTTTAGAATAATTCTTCTTGAATCTATGTGGTGGTTTATATATGACTGATGGCTCTAGGGGCTGTTCTCCAAGAATCTAGAAAACTATGAGCGGGAATCTAGTGGCTGGTAGTGAGGTGGAGTTTGGAGACAGATCATATTGAGGTTAGCACCAAGCGATACTTTGTGGGTCAGAACTAATCCAATTTGGGCCATATCCTATGTGCGTTAGCACTCAGAAATATTGTGTGGGTCAGTACACACTAATACTATGTGGGTCAGATCCAATTTTGGTCAGCCCTCAGCAATCCTATGTGGGTCATTGCATACCAATCTTGTCTGGGTCAGATCCTATGTGGGTCATTGCGGGGTATAGTACCTATCGAATCCTAGTTGTATGGATCCTGTGTGGGACATTATGAGGGCTAGTACCTATAGGTATTGTGTGGGTTAGACTTCGTATGGTCAGCCATAGTGCCTATCGACAGAATAAGATGATCTAGCTTCTTGACTAACCATTGATACTTATATGCCTTAACAATATATCTGAGTGAGTTTTGTTATTTACATTTATGGTGATACCTATCTGGTACTTTTACCATTTTGGAGATATCATCATGGTGATACCTGTGTGGTACGTTTTCCTTTGTGATATCTTCCTGTTGTTATATCTATAGTACTTTTACCTTCATGGTGTCATCATCACGATGTTACCTATGTGGTGATTTTAAATTCTTGGTGTTTCCATCATGGTGTTACTCTTTGTGAAATTATTCTCTCATGTATTAGATGTTTATATCTTGATAACATAGGTATATGTATGGGAATATATCTAGGTAGTGTTTATGACTGCATCGTGCTTTTTGATTGAGGACTTTCTTTATGGTTTTTATTTTGTGGACCTCTGGGAAACATTCGGGGGTCTCGAGGTCCCTACTGAGTATTTTTATACTCACCCCTGCACGAGATTCAACAAAACCTTGATGCCCCTTGTAGAGAAAATGAAAAACTTTGATCGAGGCTGAGGGGGACATGACAAAATGATTCTTAGTGGTGGACCATTTGACATTTCATGACACAGGACTACTGATCGTGATCTGTACCTTACCTCCAAGTAGGATCCTCAATAGATATCCCAGGACCTGTTTTCTTCTCTTCAGTTTTACTTTTACTTCCATTTGGGCTAGTTTTCTAGCCCCTTTACATTCAACACACTTTTTATTATAGAAATTTACTTCGTGGTTTCCTCTTTCTATTCTCTTGGATTTGTATGTTTGTACCCATTTAAAGGAAATGCCTTCCCGTTAAGTGATATTCCTTTCTAGTGCTAGTCGCCTTCCCCTAGCCTATGGAAGGCAGGATTGTGGTAGTTACGACATGGGCCCTGGGGGATAGGTCGTGACATATAGGGTGATTTGTGGATGAATAACATATATCCATACTTATACCCCAAGTCTCCTTGAAGACTATTTACATAACTATTCTATTGAATTTGGGAGTCTTAGTAATATTATTGAATGGTTTTCATCTTTTTTTCCATTTTATCTACCATTTCAGGTCATACCATATTACATTCACTAACATGAACATATCATGATGGTGTTATGAAACAATTCTCATAAAGTTCTGCATATGGTTCTATTTGGATGTTTTAGTGGAAAAAATTATTATAAGAGAACACAACAAGATCTATATCTTGGTTTCGTCCACTTTTCAAGTGCATATAATATTTGATCAATATGCCCTCTAGTGTCTTATTTTTCACTTATAATGGACATTAGTTTTAAGAGGAATTGTTGTAACACACTTCAACTCAACGTTTATATTATGTTGTAGAATTTCCCATAACATATAGGTCAACATCAAATATTGATCTCATACAATCAATAATGATACTAAAAAACCCTTTCACTTCTATGATGTATTTCCATGTAGGTATCTTTAGTGACAAGTCCACTCAAATTTTGATAATAGTGATATACCTTTGTTTGAGAATCCGCAAAAACCCATATAGCATTGTTTCCTCCTAAAGTCTTCCAATGTTCGGTGATAATGTCCATGGTGATGTTTTCCCACTTCCATGTCATATGAGTAATTATTTCTTCATCCCACGGTAAATTTTCCTTTTAGCATTCACTTTATGACCGACTAAGAACTATGATGTATATTTAGATATCTTTTTCTTCATCTTATTCCACCAGCAGTTTTCTCAGAGATCTTGATACATCATTGTGCTCCCTGAATGAATTGAGAAGGTTGACTTATGTGAAACATTCATAATATAATTAATTATCTCTAGATCAAATGGAATACATAATTATGGCACTAATATCATAACTTTTCCCTCATTAATATGGAACTCTAAGGATTTTCCATTTCTGATAGCTTTGACTATTTCATCAAATTCTGCATCATTTTGTTGAGCATCATGTATTTTATCCATGTGGTATAGTTATGAAGTAATTTGATAAAATATTGGTGATGTTAATTATATAACCATTACCAAGTATATACTTCAATGGTATAAGATGATTGTATCCTTAGAAATTCTCGTAATTTATAAACGTGCATTATCCCTTCTACTTATAGAATCTGGCACATTATTTTATTGACTAAGTTAGTACTGCATTGAGTATTCATAATCCCTAAGGAGGTCTAAGCATCTCAACTAGTGAATATTAAGCTCCTTGTGATTACATATTTATTTGAGGATATTATTATCCATATATATATCTCACACTTCTCCCCATAGAGATAATGGTGTTAGATTTTCTACATAAAGATCATGGTCGACAACTCTAGATAATGTAGGGGATATTTTTTCCGATGAATTTTTAGGATCCTTGAGGCTTAGGTTACCACATTATAATTTTTCACTAGTACAAATCATATGACCATCTTTGAAGAAATAATTTATGTAATTTCCCGACCCAGATTAACATCGATGTGATAGTTATACTGGTCTCCACATAACCTCAAGTGCATCTCCTCATACACTAGAGGCTTCCGACTGATTGCAATGGTGTAAAAATAGATTAGTGGGAAGACTATACTATCAATATCAGAGTGGAAAACATTAAACAGATAATAAAACTCCAAAATCAGTAGAATAAGTATAATGTAATAACTAAAGAAACGGAGGACCATTGTAAAAACAACAGAATATAGAAAAAGGGAAACACTTGTTTTACAATGCAAGTATTCCATACAGTGATAAATTTATTAATGTTGTAAAAAAACAAAATTCATTACCATAAAATAAAAAAATAATAAAAGACATCAAGTCGTTATGGGAGATCTGAATTAGCATCTTGAGCTCCTACTTAGTCCATTGCTTCTAACACCCTAGTACAATATAGTAAACCAATCAACCTAGATTCTAGAAATATATGGTCTACTTGGTTGTAGTAGGTACTCAGGATAGGTGTGAGATAACATCATTATAGTTAGACATCCATTGTTGTCTAGCCTATGATAGGTAGTGAAAAATTATTAATAATTGTGAAGGAATTGTGACATAATAATGGAATTGAATAAATAAACAATAACCCATCCTTGTTCTTAAGAGACACCTAGAGGTGATATCTGATTCATCTCAAAGATGGAACAAGAGTCAAAATAATAACTATATATATACATATATAATTCATAAATCACTATTATCACATTTTATCTTATTATTTATTTAATTATTTCTTAACTCCAGTGGTCCTACGGCCACATATAACTCAATGCTAACATGTTCTCATACTAAATCCTGAAGAGTTACCATGTTAATATAATATCTTAATACCTACTTTGACTCGTGTCAGAGCTCAAAGTATTCAAATGATATATGATATCTCGTAACCTGATTAGGTTCATCCAAGAGTTTGAAATTATTCTCATGTAGTGCCATATCTCAGATTACTTTGTGGCATAGAATGTCATAGGGCTCACATGTTCCCTCAGAAATCAATCTTATAGGCATATCATGAGTTTATAATGGCATGTATATCTCCCTAGAATCCATTTGTTTGCAACAAGACACTATTGTATACATACATCAGGTGTGGAAGTCCATGTCTAAAACCGAAAAATCATTTGTTCACACACAATCACACTTTTTCACATATAATCATCGTTGTAAAATGTCATGTTTAGCACCCAAAAATCATTTGTGCACTTGTAGTCACATTTTTTCACACATACTCACTAGCATTGAATTTCATTTCTAAAACACTAAAAACCTGACTGATCTATCACAGGCATATAAAGTCATGTATCTCCCTCATTCAACCACGTATGTATACAATCATAGGCCAAGACCATTATAACCATTAATTAATTCGCAAATTAATTTATCCAATCCCAATAATATATTAAACAATTAATTAATTAACCACACCACTTTTAACCAATTTAGAAGTTTATTAAGCATTCAAATAATTAATATCTAATAATTAATCTACCAATTAATTATTACCAATTTCTTATTCTTCATTTGATAATTTACATGAAATGTAATTATATAAAATTATTAATTACCAATATTTAATTACTACCAAATTTCCCTAATTCATGCATTGATAATCGATTCATAATTTAATTCCCAAATAATCATTTCCCAGAATCCCATAATTAATTATCAAATTAATTAACTTGTTCATCAGTTTCAATACCCCACAATTCTATAACAACCCATAATTAATTAATTCTTTATACTAATTAATTCAAATTAGAAATCCAATTTCTAAACAACTTTATCAATTCTATATTTCATATACATAATCAACATTATGACTATAATAATTTATTTTTTGACATCCTACATTGAAATATTATCACATGGGAAAACAAAACCATTTGTTACCATTAACTATTATCTATTTAACATTGTTAAACCCACCCATTTATACTATCTATATTCAAAAGAACAATTTATACCAAAACGAATCAACATGATTGGGAGGAAAACATCACATAACTGAGAACACCACATTCAATTAATCCAAAACAACTACCTCTAACTAGTAATGCATAGGAAACCACATATCATCAATCCAAGAAAACATAACATCCTACTCACTACGTTTTAAGCTCGAAGGCAGAGCACCTCCGATGGAGGGATTTTATTAGAGTAAAATGGTTTTTTACTACAACAATAATTTAAAAAAAATAGGATGTTCATTAAAAAATTGTAGTCAGATTTAAAAATAGAAAAAAAATAACTAACAAATTATTAAGTTAAATGAATGGTTGAGGACCCTACCTCAATAGATGGCCAAGTCAAAGCTTTCTAACTCAATATGGAGCCCGCTCACATGCACCCAATTATATATATATATATATATATATAATAATAATAATTAAACCACTACTTGTGTTCCCCATGCCATGAGGGGACACCCATAGGGAATATATATATATTCATACCATGGAATAAGAATTTTCACCCCCATAATATATTACATCAAGAAACAAAAAACTCCATACACCTATAACCACCTTAACACACTCAGATTATGTGTGAGAAAAAATTCATGGTTTTAGAAATGGACAAAAAATCAATAGTGGCAGAGAAAATTGAACTAAAACACCATGTCTTCTATAGAGGTTGTGGGAACCTGAACCAATGCAACTCAGGAGGACCATTGCATTTCCTAAAACAGAAGATAAATAAATATATGGATCAATCACTAACTTATTGTTTTATCCAAAATGAGTAGAGAAGAAGGGAGTCTGAAAAATCACTATAAATCATAATAAGATGGATTGTAGATACTTACCATGTCGATTTGAAGGGGAATCGCGAAAAAAATTGGTGGAGTCGATGTATCAGAGAGAGATCCTAGAGGAGTGGGTTCGCGTACTATAGGGATTCATCTAGGGCCTTCTCATTCCATAAGGGGGATCCAATAATAGTGTTTCATGCCATAGGGGGTCCAAAACTAGGATATCATGAGGTGGGAGGCTACAACCAAGAAGTGAAGCTGTTGGGGAGGGGAGCTTCTACAACGAGGGGGTCAACCAGGGGAGGGGACTTCCTGATGGGTGAGGGAAGGAGAGGCCCTCCATTATGTTCCTAAAAACCTAAAAATAAAAAATATAAATATAAATAAAATTAAAAATAATTATTATTATTAAAAATTTCTTTATTATTTCTTATCTTCTCATTAATCACATTTATAAAAATTGTTTTACATTTAATTAAATTAATTATTATTTCTTTAAAATGAGAAACAGTTGTCTTCCAACTCTTGAAATAAATATATCAAGCTCTGTTTTACTAATAGACCACACAATAATTTCCAAAATATTCCAAAAACCCCTTGAAAAACAACCCAATCCAAAACAATGTATTCTAGAATGTACAATATAATGTGTTCCCCATTTGTTAAAAGTGTGATCACTAGTGGATTGATAAGTCTCTTTTTTAATGCTTTAAATAATACTACACATTTATTAGTCTAAAAAACATTTTCTTTTCAAATTCATCTAGGTTAGTGGGTTGAAAATCATGATAAATTCTTTACAAATCGTCTATAATACCAAGATAAACAATGGAAACTACAGATATACATTAATTATGTTGTCCTGAGCCACTATTTATTTACCATTATCTTAGATGGGTCTACAAATATTACTTTTTGTTGTGATTACATGCCCCAAGAATGAAACTCCCTACATTCATAACTCACATTTACTATACTTTTCATATAGTTTCTCCCTTCAAAAAGTCTTCAACACAGTATTCAAATTCTTCACTCATTCCTCCTTTCTCTTGCAGTATATCATAATATAATCAGTAAATACAAACCCAAAATTTTTTTGTTAATATCTAAATACACTATTAATTAAATCCATAATAATTGAAGGAGTATTAGTGACTCTTAGGTAATGAATATTATCTAATTGTTTCCATACCTCATTAGAAAGGTATTCATGGGAATATCATAATTCTTCACCATTAGTTGGTTATATCTCGACTGAAGGTCAAAATATAGATGTTTTATTTGTATAAATATAGAGAATACATGCCAAATATTGCATCAAATTCCCCCAATTGTAGTAATACAATATCTCATGGGTGGCTTATTCGACCATTAGTTACTAGGGAGGAGTTATAAACTATAGATACAATAATCACCCCATTTTTGTTTTCTCATTTAACTCAACCTATATATTTTTTGGTAGTGAATCAATAAATCTACTAAACATACAAGATATTAAATAGTCATTATAACTAGAATAAAAAATTATGTTTTATATTCCTGAATAGATATATAAAATTCCTTTTCCCAAAACATTTTTGTGTTCCACCTCAGTAGTAGTGATAGAATATGCCCTTACATGTTTCCTTGGAGTTTGTTTTTTGGGGATTGACTCCAACAACCTATAGCTTATGGAAATGGTTCTCATAATAACCATGTTCCTTAATGTTGATATTTTTCACTACATGCATAGTTTTTATCGTAACATTCCCTTCTTATTCCTCATTAGATGGTTTCTTCATATCTCATTGGCAATTATTATCCAAATTCCCTATTCTTCTACATTTTAATCATTTATGTATTACTTTTACATGGATCCGAAGATTATTCTTCCTAAAATATTTAAATGTGGGATATTTTCATTTCTTTCAATCATTGAATTCTTTTAGTTATCCACCAATATTAAACACCATTTCATCTTTTATCTCTGATCCCATGAGACCACTAATAATCTCTGATCTCTATTTTGACCTTGAGGGAACGACAAACGATATCTTCATAACATTTTATGTATCAAATCACCAATGATTTTTTAGACTCAACTTCAGTCTACTAATTAATATATCCACCTTTCTTATGATGTTTCTAAAAAAATTGGAATCTTCTAATTCATTACATGTGATGTTTTCCCCATTCTCTCTAATAGACCTATATTTTTTTTCTTCTACCCAAAGAAATCCCAATCTACATTACAATGGAGTGTTGAGGGAAATTTTTTATTGAAAATAGTTTCATGAAATATTTACATTTCATGGATTAAATTGCATCCTTTGAAATGTTTTTCTAGATCAATGTTGACCACTGATTTTCTTCCCTATAAAAATTATATATCGCAAGAACAATATTCTCGACTTTTTTAAACTAGAGTATAGAGAATATAATCACAATGGAGTCTATAAAAAATTTGTGATGATGGGATCAAAAGTTACACTAAACCTGGGAGGGATATCTTGAAGGAAGGATTTGACCAAAACATTCCCTTCCAAAGGAGGAGGGTGTTCCACACTATTAAAGGTATTATTTATATCAGGAGCCAGTTTTCAAGTACCATCATGATGGTTTGAGTACCATTTTCCATGATATTATGCATATCATTAGGGAAAGCATCAAATTTCTTGTCACATTGATTTTTGGAATGAATTTTTGTATTTCCACTTATTAACTAAGAATAATAACATAAAATTTTGGGTCTCGAATACATAGATGTTAAGAATTATAAATGTAAAATATGAAAAAAGAAGGAAACAATTGTAAAGGAATGTATATATAAATTTTTAAACCCAATGTTACAATCTATTTTATCAAGGGAGATATAATTATCCATATGGTTCTTATTAAAGTGCTATAGTACTAATCTCCAAAAATAAGTATATTGTGACTATAATATTAAGAACAATGGTTGTAGACTTTTAAAAATATTTTTACAAGAATTTATGTATAAATAACCATCAAATATTGACCAATAATCATAAATTATAGTGTCTTTGGATGACAATGTAAATAAAAATTAAAACATGATAATAAAATAAAAACATATATTATTTAATCATTATTGTGAGATCCAAAAACCCTTTAATCCCTTAAATATGCATAAGATGACCTGTCAAAATACATGAATAATGGAATGATTTAAAAATATGATTATGGGATGAGACATTTGAAAAATGAATAATGTAATTGTTAGAATGCATAACATAATGATAGAAAATAGTATAAACATATAGAATCATAACATATAAAACATGGGATCATGTAATGTTGAAATCCAATTAATGTTAGAGAAACATAAAACATGAAAAAATCATGATTCAATGCTCATTTCACATGGAGGATCATGTATTAGTGCTGACCACTAAAACTATTTCACATGGAACATGAGTCATGTCTAACCGCCAATACTGTTTCGCATGATATCTCATTAGAATAAATATTTCCTATCGAATTGTATAATATTATTGGAACGCCCATCATAACATGATCATATATATGGGTTCCCTTAAAAAATCAAACATAAGGAATCAAACATAAAGATAAGGGTTACTTATGGTAAAAATTGGATTTCATAGTCATGTTAGAAAGAATATCAAAATGAATATCATATTGGTGTCCCAAAAATAATGGATTTAAATCATAAATGGAAATTCATAAAGGAAAACAGAAATAGGTCATGATATAGTTCATCATACTGAATTGAAATCCTGTATAATTAATATTAAGAATCATTAGAAATAAAACATTTTAGTTAATTTTAATAAAAAATATAATACATTATTTAAAATAGAAAAAGAATAAATGTATTTATAAAACCTAAAATTAACCAAGATATTTTTTCATGATAAAATGAGTAATTTTAGAAAAATAATGTTTTCCTAGAACTGGTTTTTATGTGCACTATAAAATGGTTTGAAAATCTAGAATATCATTTTAATTGGGCATGATTTTCAAAAAGAATTTAGAAGGGAACCTTTTTAAAACAAGTATTTCGTCATAAAAAATTGATGTAAAGATATTGATAAATGTGTATGAAACATATTAAAATAATTTATAATAATTATAAAAAAATAAATAAATATTTACGTTGTGGTAAAGAGAGAGAAAGTGTAACCTGATGAAAAATTGATGTTCGGGAAGAAACTCTTACCTTATATGTGGAAGTGTTTTCCACTTAATCATAATGAACAGGTTAAGAAATTTACATTCATTAAATAAATGTTAAATAAAATTTTATAAATTTATTTTATTTATTATAATATCATTGATTTTATATGTAGACATTTTCATGAGTTATGAGATTCAATTTTATCATTTAGAGGCATTGGTTTCCTTGGTTATCATGATCGGTTTACATGTACACATATACAGACAATAATGTAAAGTTATAATGGTTTATTAAAAATTATGTTATATGTTAATAATAAAAATAATAAATAATAAATGGTTATGTAAATCATTTGGTTATTTCAGGTGAGGGTGAATTATTATATAAGACATTAGTGATAATTGTTTGAATTATTTTTGTGGTTTTTCGATCATCCAAAAATATTTTGGTTTTATTATTAAATATTATGTATATATATTTGTTACATATATTAAATAATCTATAATACATATATTATAATATGGTTTTACTATTTAAATGTTTTTATGACTAGTCAAGAAGGTGGTAAACGAAATTTAAAATTTTCCATCCTATAATGGGATAAATTAATGCTCACGAACAATGTTTTCATTTTTAGAAAAATATGATAGGGAAAATAAATAATGATGTATTATAAATTTAACATAATAGAATTAAATTATATTTGATTTAATTGAATCATAATGATACTTGGATAAAGGAA
Organism: Viscum album; assembly: GCA_963277665.1. Classification (NCBI taxonomy): domain Eukaryota; kingdom Viridiplantae; phylum Streptophyta; class Magnoliopsida; order Santalales; family Viscaceae; genus Viscum; species Viscum album. Next base: position 493,916,324 of record OY728122.1, read on the forward strand.
GATGAGGAAATAATCAGAAAATAAAAAAATTGAATTAAAATTAATGAAAAATAAAGATGATTTTACCTCTTGAAATCTCCTCCTCAAGAACCACCTTAAAGAGAATGGTTGTGTTATTTTTTTGATACCAAAGGATCATTAATGTAGGGAATTCAATTTGGAATAGTATTTTGTTGAATTAGGATAATGAACAATGTTTTAATTGTGTGATGAAAATATGTGGTGTGGCGTGGAATTTATAATGGAGGAGACGTGTGTTTTCTCATTAGTTTTTTCATAAAATTATTATTTTTCATCCATAAAATAAATAGCGATTATAAAATTAACAAATATAGTTATTAGAGATGAGTAATTTGAGATAATTTTTTCTTAAATCATTGGTTTTTCATGTAATAGTGTATCTAATTTGTAATTGCTGTATACAGTAAAATACCATATTATACTACTCACAAAAAATTCACATGTTTTAGAAAAGTCACAAAAAAAATATATCAAACCATTTTTTTGATGTGTAATATTCAATAATTAACTCTACATATTGAAAATTATTATCTAAATATGATAAATTTTGTTTCAAATTAAAATCATATTTTACTTGGAAAATACACTTATTAAAATTCTAACAGATTTTAAGACACGTTGAGAAATTAATTACTGTATCAAAAAATTATACTAGATTCATGAGATTAAAAAAATAAATTTATGAATATATATCATAATGATAAATTTTATTTTAAATTATTATATTAAGTAAATAATTCTAAATAATATTTTATGTTTTATAAAAATACAAATTAATAATTAATATTTTAGAAAAAAAATAATTACTTTTTTCTTTTTATAAATATATTTATTTTGTATTTATAATATGGATAAATTTTTTTGATAATTTCATAAGCGGTGTTAATATTCTATTTCGCATTTTCACTTTTATAATGAAGTTATTACAATTCAAAATTTCATGTTACTATTATGTTGTTTTCAGTTTTTTAATTTAATTAAATATTTCTTAATTCATTCATTATTTATTTCCAAATAATGTATTTTGTTCTACATATTATTTTACGTGATATATACTCTATAAAATAAATATAGAAAGTTTATTTTTATTGATAAAATTTTTTGTAGTTACATGAATTATTTACGACATTCATAATTAACATGATTATTTTATGATCCATCCATTTACTAAAAACAAAAATCATTGTGTGATAAATAATAATCATAGATCGAAACCACCTAATTCAATCAAGAAATTTATAAAATTTAAAATTCAGGAATCATTATTATAGAACACTTTTGCTTTTTCCATGGTCATTGATGATGATTATCATATGAAAAATGTGTCTAATAAGATACAAAACACCACATAAGATGATTGGAAAGTGTCTCTAATTTCATAAGATTCAATTTGACTAGACAAAGACCCAGAATGAATTCATTGATTATAATTTATGGTCTTTTGATGTTATAAATTATTAAATATCCAATTAGGGAAATAATTTATCAATGTATGTAATTGATTGCATCATTTCCCAAAGTGAACATAAATCATTCATAGTAATAAAACTATGTTTCCTGAGAAGGGGAAATCAAATGCATAAGGACTACACATGTCCCAGATGGCCTCGAAGAAAAAAATAATTTTTTTGCAACCCCATAATGTATGTGAGACATGGTCAAAGGATCTAAAATATATTATTAGTTTCACAAATCATCCCAAAGACCTGCAATAAATGATATTGATTTTTAAAAAATCCATGATTACAATAAATACGGAATTAACCTCTCACATTAGTAGGATCATTAGGATTAGAGTTCTAGATCTATCATTTGTGTAACTCTTGGTTGGGCAATTCCAGAAAACCCTACTTTCCTTATGTTTCATGAAATTACCAATGAAAATCCCTTCAAGTACATGATTATACTTAGAATTATCCTCATAAATATTTCAACTAAGAGAACAATTTCACTAAAAGTCCAAAATTTTTCATAATTTAATATGTGTGCATCTGTAACATTCCACAACATAGTTTTTCCAAAATTAGGCCTCAATCATGGTCCCATCACAACCATCATTGACAAACATGAAAAATGGAGAGCCACACCATTAAATGTTTAGGACCAGTTGAGGGAATTTTGGGTTTTTCCCTATATATCTATAACGTCCAAGCCAAAAAATAACTTGATTTATGATAATACTGTATGGCCAATGAAATTACTTGAGTTCAAATACTCCTCTTTTTACCATTCTCATGCCACGAGTTTAGGTTCTCTTATGAAATTTTTCAATATCATTGAATCCAAACATTCCAAAAAAATACAAAAAAATCACATAGCTCTTATGAGAATTTTAACCATAGAGGGATGCACTTGAATATGTCCCGTACTATCCACTACTAGGAATCTTCTACCTATTACCCATCACTAGATAACATTAAATTCTAGCATAAAACTCTTATGAATAACATGAGATTCATTATGTGTCAATGATAAGATGCATCATACCATGGTCAGGAGACAACCCTTTATTCCTCAAAAGATGATTTCAATCTGTGGTACACCCTATATATCCAACATATGATGTTGCAGGTGGAATGTGCAAGATTCCATAAAGTCATGACATATTGATGAAATGATGTAAATCGCAATTCATAATCCCTATGCACTATGTTCTTTCACATGATGTCATATTTTAATCTTACCCCATGTAATAGACATGGGATTCCCTCTTGACCTAATTTGAGGATGAAATGATGTGTATCTTATTAAATAATCACCATGTACCACATTCATTCACATGGTTTTAAACTATAATCTTACACCATATAATGGACATGGGATTCCCTCTTGACCACATATGAGGATGAAATAATGGGATGCTCATTTCATATTCCTCATGCCCCAAATACTTTCAAATGATGTTAAAATATAATCTTACCCAATAAAATGTTCAGGGGAATCCTTCTTTAACTTACATGATGATGAATTTATATAAATATTTGTGCATAAACCTCATGCACCATGTCCTTCCATATGATATTAAACTATAATAATACACCATTAAATGGACTATGGATGCCCTCTTGTCCTTCCCTAAGGAAGAATGTATGGGAAGCTCTGTGCATTGCCCCATGAACTACGTCAATTCACATGATGTTAAATTATTATATTACCCCTAAAATGGATATAGAATCCCCTCTTGACCAAATATGTGGAGGACAAGATGCAGAACTCTCATGCGTAAGCCACAATCACATTATCACTACTAATAACATTATCCTTGGTAACATCTAGATGTATGTGCCATACCATATCCAAAACATTGATCCTCTTTTATTGGAAATATTCCATTCATAATCTCAATAACATTCATTGTAGAGACTATTTATGTGACACCAGTTCCCTTACCATGTGATTTTGAACTGAATGGATCAGTCATATCATTAGACATTAAACTTCAGCATCTTACTACATGGTTTTTAATCCTTCTATCTAATAAAAGTTATGTAGAACTGATACTCAAGTTTCAATCCTCAAAATTGAAAACACAAGTTTGAAATCATCCTGAAAAGAGATAAACCACCATGATCCACCAAAATAGGTCATTCTAATGAATAGTAAACCTTGGTCTGACTACATCTCTCTTATATATAAACCTTCATGTTATTCCATAATAAATTGTTTTAGTCAAAAGTAAATCTTTGTGTTAAATCATCCCTCCAAGGGATACACATCCATGATCTACTTCAATATGTAGTTCTAATCAATGGTAAACACTAGTGAGATGCCATTCCTTTTAGGGGAAAAACTCCATGATCCACCTTAAATGTGAATTCTGATTATAGTTAATCCTTGTCGTGGCATCATCCATCCTTTGGACGTACCTCCATGATCAACCTCAAAATAGAGTTATGATCAATGCTAAACCCAGTTATGAAATATTATCTCCTAGGGACACACCTCATTGATACAAATCAATATGCCATTTTGATCAATGGTAATCCCATGTGTGATAATATCCATCCAATGGATGCACCTCCCTGCTCAACTATAATAGAGTGTTCTGATAAAGCCCCAACCAAGTGTTATAAATCCCCCCTTAGAGACACACCTCCTTGATCCTCCACCAAGAGAAATTTAATCAATATTTTCTAGAAATTAAACATTAAAGAAACACCCCTTAATCAAGTTGTGACATGTTACCTCTTATGGACACACCTCATTGATCCACCTTCACATAGAAGTTGATCCTCCTCCACTAGAAGTTAAACGAAAATTAAACTATCTTAACTAATCATTATCAATAGGAACGTATTTTAATCTCCAAAGATGTTTAACCCATTCCTCAATTCATCTCAAAAATACATTTTGATCAATCTTCATTGGACATATAACTTTTGAAATGGCCTCTAATACCTACCCCACAACCTTAAATTAGCAGACCATATGTAAAAAAAATCCTTTGGTAATTTAAGTCCCTGGTGTTAATTTCTTCATGTTCTTTATGTGATGCCCTGAGATCTATTCTAAATATGTCTCACACATGAGTATAACTTCCAAATAAAAAGTAATAATACGTTCACAACACAAAATATTTATATCCTGTCAGGGGGTCACAATCATCTTCAGCTAAATTATTTCAACAGTTTTGATATAAAAGTACCTTAATTTACTAGTTTCCATCATGAGATGAAAATAAGAAAGATTTTCATAAGAATTACACAAAATTTAAGAGGGAGACCGAAACATAGTGATGTGTTTCAATATAGAATTCATTGAATGAATAACTAACATCTAATTATCATTTTTTAGTCATGGAGAAAACTTCATTGAACATAGTAGAGGTGTCCTCCCAGAATTCAAAAGAGGGAATATAGTGAAATAAACATGTATCAATATTAAAAATTTCACAAATACTACAAAAATAATCATAAAAATTGATCCTTATCAAAATTTAGGAATTTAACGTTTATATAGAACTATAAAATGTATTTTAAGAAATCTTTTCTAACCCTAATGTCCAAATAATTAATAAACCTATAATTGATACAATCTATAGTGGCCCAATATATTTATCCACAAATATTAAATCTATTTAGATGAATATTTAATAAATATAAATATGACCCATTAAAGAAACATAAAATTTAAATGTATTTAGATATTTTATATACATTATTTTTATTTTTATTTTTGCAATATCATCCACTCATCCCATAAATATCATCCCACATTATGCTCTTCATAGGAATACCAATATAAAAAATGATTCATAACAAATTCTAATGAATCATAAGAAAATGATGATATAACTACTTAGTGAGAGTAAACAATGGAGATATAAATTTATCATCATATGAAATAATAAATTTTGGATAAGGGGGATATATTAAACTTTACTTAAAATGTCCCTACCCTATCTAGAATTGTTCGTAAACATGAGTTACCGCCGTAAACATTAATATTTCAAAAGACATGAATCTTAAGAGTGATAATTCAAAATATCTAAAATTAAACCATATGTTCAAGTCATAATTTTGAGTGCAACCATCATAAGTATTGAAAAAAGTTCATTAGTCGTGCATAAATACTAAGAAAACAAAATAAGGAATCAACACATGTTTCCCGTAGTTGATTAGCACATCGACTTTTTCCCTCATTAGAGATAAAGGATATCAACTTGTTTCATATAACGGATCAGGATCATTGAATTGTTTCACATAAATATATCATGAGGTATTATAAATTACCAAATTCATTGAATTTAGATATAGGTACCATCTATAAATTAATTAAAATCATGTACATGTGTTCCCTAGGATAATAAACCATTAATCACATCATTAGCCTTGAAAATAAATGGGTTTCATGAAAATTTCTGGATTTTATCATAAGAATAAACCATATATATAAATAATATAGATGGTATCATTGGAGAATATCCCCATTAATTTATAATTAAAATAAATTTATTTTATCAAAGATGGATATTTATTAAGAAAAACAACATAGATCAACTCTGGAAAAAATAACATTTCTATTTCAAAATAAATTCTCCTTCTGAAAATTGTCAATTTTTAAATGATTTTTTTAAAAAAACATTAAACTATTAATTTAATATTCAAATAGTTTAGGATTTATGATAGAAGTATATGATTCACATGGATTATAGGTTGACATAATATTCCATCAAATTTCTTGGAATTTCCACAATGTTACTGATATGGAAATCATTAAAAAACCATACTCAACATTTTAAAAATAATTCAAACATAGGAAAATTTATATTTAAAAAATTTATATGATTTTTAAAATACTTTTTTAGTAAATTAAAGTAGAATATAAATATTTCATAGTGAATAATTAAATATAAACAACCCATAATAATGATGAGATATTGAAATAAAAACTTACCTAATGTATCTACATTAATAAATCAAATTCAATCCTCTTTGATAGTGAATATATATTTATTATACATATATTCAGTTAACATATTCCCATATATCTTACCATAAATTATTTATTTGTAAAATTTCTCAACTTTTTATAAATAATTATATTTTTCATATTACTTTTATTGGTGAAAACTTATTCATTTTCCAAGCATGTTTTTGTTTCATTTCCCTATTGTTTATACTTTGTTCAAGGTGACATAATTTCAAAAATATTAATCACATTGTAAAAAAATTTATATATTTATCATACTAACAGTTATAATTATATATAAAAATTAGAGATATAAAAATAAATAATAAAATTCATGGAGATACTTGGTTGTACATACACATGAATGTTATTTTGATTTGTGGAATGAAAAAAGGTAAATAATAATCCACCTTTCCATAATAATTTTTATATAATATGTATCATATATATTAATATAATTAATCAATATTACAATATATTCATTTCCTTACATATGATTGATTGATGGTATCATTTCCCAAAATAATGGATTTCATAATTTTAGACACTATATTACTGTTCTAGAAGTATAATGATGTCATAAATTTGAAATATTAACATTAAAATTATCACAATACCCACCCATAAAATATGGTGAAGCAAAATATTTTGTATATCCTAATTGAGGTTAATACCATATATTTAGATAAATATGTAATTTTATGTATAAAAATGATGTGATCTGTTAAAATTAATACATATACATTGAAAGAACTCATTTTGATATCGAAAAAGAGGCACTAGGTATTTTATTTTTGAAAGACCATCATCGCCAGATTTTTTTTATAGAATTGTATAATGGAATTTGATTAATGAAAATAAATACAAAAGGCTTTATATGGTGTCATGAAGTAGTGGAAGAAGTTCTCGTTTCTAATATATGAGTGAGGCACTTTTGGAATTTCTAAAATTTTAAAATTATAAAAATTTCATTCTAAAAAAATACCTAAAATGGAAATATATTGGATTATATAGTGGGAAATTGTTTTAATCCCATAATAGAATAAAATTTATAAAATTTTGGTTTAATTTTAAAAATTATCATTTTGATTGGACGTTATTTAACCTATTTTAATTTTACTACAGTAACAAATTTCAATATAAAATTGTTTTAATATATACTTCTAAGGTGGAAATTAGGCCATAAATTGAAAATTTATGAAAATATAATCTGTATTAGAATCAAAATTAATTATTTCATGTTATTTGGTTTTCTATATAATTTATTATAATATTATTTTGATAAAATATAATTATCATAAATTTTGACACTATAGATTTAATTAAAATATAAATACACCAAAAATGGGAAATTATAAGATAATATTTTTAAAACATTATAATATGTCATACAGATCTTGAAAATTATTTTTTTCCATTAACTTAGTTTAATTATATCACTTTATTTAATTGTAATATCATTACTAATATTTTTTTATTAAATGGATAAATATTTCAACAGTGTTTATTAATAAATAAAGGTTATTTTATAGTCACTAGAAATAAAAAATTTCTATGCTGAAAAGGATTCCATTTAAATCAATATACAGACACATATTCATTTAAAACATACATTTTCTTCTTTATAGACACTTAATAGATATTAAAATCAATGATAGTGACATTTCATTCCTTCATTTTATATTAATAATATATAGGTCATTTTCAAGGTAATTTGTCCATTAAATATCTAAATTTAAATCCTTTCATCTTCATGGTATAAATACTATCGTCTAATGATAATTAAGATGATAGATTTTGTTCTTATAACTTTTTTGATGTAGATTTAACTTTTAAATATGTGATAAATGTTTTCCATGGTAAATATTCATAATGACCGAAAAATTAATAGTGGTCCTAATTACAAAATTTTAACCTGATCATTCTAAATATGAAATTATTTAAATCTAATTTAACACCTATTTCTCGTAACACGAATATAAAGAGAATATTTTAGCACTTCCTTATTTTAATGATGAAAACAATGATACTATTAATGATAATTATTTATATATTTGTATGATAAATTTTTTAATGATAATACAATTATGATGATAATTTCTTAATGTGTTGAAGTGAGTCACCGTACGGAAGGAGTCATCACTATGGATGAGATGCCTCCAACAGAGTCATCTCTAGACTTGTTACAGATAGTGGATTCACCACCAAACATGGCAATCCCCTACTTATTACCGCCAATGGAGTTACTGCCAGTATTGTCACCACCATGGAGATACCACCAGGATGAGTTTCCGCTAGGTACAATTTCCTGCAGACTCTGTGACACCATTGGACTTGGAGTCACCTTCAGCCTAGAGTATCACCAATTTGGGTTACCATTCGATGTTATGTCATGTCAGATTCCGGCTACAATTGATGTTTGAGGACATTGATGTTAATAGATCAATGGATATTTTTATTCATAGATAAAATGACATAATTTTAATGTTATAGTCAATTTCAATCTATGTATAATTAGACAACTTCAATTTTTTTGATATATATATGGGATGTATAATCTCTCTATCTATCACTTTTTTCAATGATTACTAATTTCCATGTCTATGTGTCATTAAACCTATTAATCTATACAGGCTTAATGATTCATCTAATATGAATACCTTTGACATAGAAACACAGAAGACATTATAAATATTGAATAAGACACCTATTGAGATCATCTAGAACATTATTTCACATTATTGTGATCCAATGTTTTACATAAACCTTCAAGAATGAATCTAAAACTCCTCACCAAATATGATTTGTGGATTTTGAATATACTAAGCATATTATATTGTGCATCCCTATTCTTTTCACATTTTATTGATCAGTCATTCTATTTATTTTCATTTTCTTTGAGATGTGTGTTGTTACTATGTTAAATAACACATGATGTCTCATATATATATATATATATAAATACTGAATACTGGTTATTATCTCTTTCTCTTTGAATCATTTTAACCATGGAGTTTTTGGAAGAGTTCCATGTGTGGACTGTACTATTTTAAATCCCATGTATAACTATAGAAGAGTAACTTTTTCCTATAAATCATACTGTTTTTGTTTGTTTGCACTTTTCATGTTGTCAATATATTTGATTATTATAAAAATATTCTTGGATGTTGGTGATTTCTACGTGGAGGAGTTAAGTATCATATTGAGACTGAACATCTTGATTTTTAAGATGTGTTATTTTGGTTTTTTTACTAAAATGAATATTGTATTTAATATATAAAAAAAATATTACATTTATAGTTAATATTTATTAGTTTTTATATATAGTTTTGTATATATAATTTTTTTCAAAAGATATGATAATTTCGACATTCTTTTCACCAATACAAAATCACAATTTGATAAATATTTTAAATGGATAATACCTATATCGATCTGCTAATTTTATTAACTACTTAATTTATTTTTTAAATTTTATTTTTTAATGTTTAATTTAATATTAAATTTCCCGGCGACTCAATTCACCATCCACTTGAGTTACTCACTCTGAACAACATTTGGTATCAACGGATTTCAAATTAACCTTTCAACTATGAATTTATTTTTATTCTAAATGTCACAAATTAGAGATACATATAAAATTTATTTCTTTATTGATATTAGGAAGAAAAAAATCTACTACCAACAAACCTCCATAATTTAATCGTAGAAATTATTCTCAATGGAATATAAAAATATAAATTTATTTATAAAGTATAGGGTTATACATTTGGAATATAATATATGATAATTATAAAATATCCATAACTATTATAGTCACTTGGGGTGATTCTAAATAAACTGCATAAAATAATAATTTCAAATCTATGAATGCATTGTTTTTTTCTTTGGGTGATGGGGAATTTAATAGTGTATCTACTTGAAAATATGTGTTTGAAATATAGGATACCTTATCTATCTATCATTATGGAACTAGAAATGTTGAGGAAATGAGACTAAAAACATATACATCAAATTATGATAAATTATAAATGAAATTTGATGAATCTATTTTTCATATGTATCAAATGTTGACTAAAATAGTGATTAATATGAACTCACGTGCTAAATATGTGAAAAACAAATATAAATTGATGATACTACTTAGATTTTTACTGTAATGATGGTGAGTACACTCTATACCAAGTAGAGAATCTTGTGGTATATGTAAGCTACCTATTAAATAATTCATTATAAATATGATGATGTAGGAAGAGTATCTCAATTTTAACGAGGAGATTGATGAAGTTGTATAAAAAATAAAATCAATTGCCTTATAGACTCCAGCCACCAAATGAAGTGAAATTATAATAACTTAAAATATCAGTGAATACGACTCTTCTAAGGATAGAGATGAAGTGATTTACCATGTGGATATAATATTTAAGAAATTCTATAGAAAAATATGTAATTCAAATATTAACATTAACAATGAAATTTGGGCTAAAATCGAAGGTGTAAAAAGGATTGAAAAAAGGATAATATTCAAAATAAAATAAACATATATGAATCTAAGAGGAAATAAAACGTTGAAGATGGTTATGAAAAATTAAAATACAGAATGAAATTTCAGGATAAGGAAAGAAGATTAAAAATGGTTTAAAAGTTCAAGGGAGTGCCTCTAAATATAGATCCATGGTTTTTGAAGAAGATAAAATATATATTCTGATAAGGAAATTTAGTGCATTGTAGCAAGAACAACAGAGGTGCAAAATATCCATCCTACTTCTCCTACTAATATTTCAAGTCATTCATAAAATGAAGATAATAATGAAATTGATCAAAAAATGTCAAAAAAAATTAATACATTAACAATATATAAAATAACATTCATGAATTAAATGATAAATATTATTCTATTTAGAAACAACATGCTTTGATAATAAATATTAAAACTAACCTTACTTTTAAAAAGGGGGAAATGTTAAATTAACAAAGGAGAACAATAAATTAAACCTGTCTAATGAATAATTAACGAAATAAATATAAAGCATCACTAATGGTAAGAAAAATTTTACTCGAATTCGTGAAAAGAATGTAGCTGTCATGTATGAAATAGGAAAAGGTTATGAATTTAGGTAGATAAAAAATATAAAGACAATATTTATGTCTTATACCAATTCTAAAAATTCATATAGTTCATGTAAATTCTCAGCTAGTCCTAAAGAATATTTTATTATTTGAAACATACAATATCATTATAAGAAACCCATTATGAAATTGTGTGTTCCAAAATCCCTTATTACTAACTTAAATGGAGCCAAAAATATTTGGGTACCACAATCATTTTTTGTTTAAACATTGTTTTGTAGGAACCCTATTTGAAAACCTCCATCAAAATACTATGGTATATTTATAGTGGGTTTTATATAAATGTGATTATATATTATTAAAATATTATTTTATTAATAAAAATTGGAGATAGACATGTTATTTTTGTTGATAATGCTTATTGGAAAATCATCGGTCTTTGGCCAAATTGGAAATTCTAATTCAATATTAATTTCAAAAGAATTTTATGTTGATGGTTTAAAATATAATACTCTTATAATTTATCAATTATGTGATTATGGATTATATATATATTCTGAAAATTATTTTAGTCATATTTTTATGGCAAGAATGATTTAATCATTACAACTTTGTTAAACGATAAAATTAATTCAATTGATTAAAATTCATTATCATCTAAAAATAATTATTCTTTAAGTAAATTTCCCAATGAATATTGGATTTTTTATAAGAGAATAATCCATTAAAATATTAATTCACATATAAAGATAACTAGAAATGGTTTAGTTATAGTTCTACCAAATCTATAATTCTAAAATGATAAGGTTTGTGATGACTATCAAAAAGGGAAAAACATAATATTTCCATTAAATATAATAAAGATGTTCCAACCTCTCATCCTCTTGATTTAGTTCAAATGGACATTCTTGAGTTTCTAGTTAAGTGGTAAACATTATGTATATTTTTTTTGTAAATGAATTATCTAGATATATTTGAGTATTATTCATAGCTCAAAAAATTATTCTTCTTATTATATTATTAATTATTCAAGATCAGTATAATACATTAGTTTTTTTTTAGAATAAGACCATAAATGTTACCATGGTAGATAATTTTAGAATAAAGATATTAAATAATTTATTTCTCACAATAGATATATTTAATACTTTTCTGCTCTTAAAAAACAATTGTGAAATGGTGTGGTTGAAAGAAGAAAGAGAACTCTTATTGAGATAGCCCAAGATATGATAATTGATCATGAATTAACTGTCTATTTTTTGGACAAAGGCTGTTAATATAGCATTTTATATAATAAATAGAGTTTTAATTGGAACTCTCTTAAATACACCTTATTAATTGTGGAATAATATAAAACCATTGTTTAATTAATTTAGTGTTTTCAGTTATAAGTCTATATATTGAATATATTTTATAATCTGGAAAACAATTCTTATAAGAGTTTTGAAATCATTTTTTTTATTTATTCAACTACAAGAAAATAATATAGTGTGTCTAATAGATTTTCAAAAAAAAATTAAGAGGAATTTTCACATTAGTTTTAATGAAATATATTCTAATGAACCTAAAATAATATTATATAATCTTGAGGATGATATGTCAAACAAGAAAATTAATTCTACACATTCTAAATGATTTGTAAAACATGTTAATGATTTATTAAATGAACTTATAAAACATGAACCTATAGAATATCTTGATACAACAAGCCCCACTTTTCAATGAAAAGTTAGTAGTCATAGAAACCACCCCTTAGATGCACAAATAAAAATCATTGTTATAGGTTGTCAAACAATTGATTCCAGTAGGAATCAAATTGAACATCATGACTTCATGTAATAATATGAACTAATGAACATCAAATATGTTATCAATGATGTTATCAATGTTGAATTATCCATAATATATCTGAAAAAAGAACATAATCAATCTCATTAAAATAATTTTTGGAACCCTATTAATTGACATAAATACACCATAACTATTTGAAGTATGTGGGTATTTAGAAAAACAGTTGATGAGTCATGATATTTAGTTGGAATTAAGGATATTTTAGTTTCACAAGGGTATAATCAAGAATAAGGTATTCATTAAGAAGAACCCTTTCAACCTATAGAGAAACTAAAGGCTATTAGGATATTTCTTTCTTATGCTTCATATTTGGATTTCAAACTAATTAAAATGGATATTAAAATTTCATGATTAAATTGGTCTAAAATTGATTTTGTTTTTGTTTAATATCCCCCCTTGGATTTCAAAATCCACATCCTCCAAAAAATTAAAATATAAAAATGATTTATATGGTTTAAAATAATCTCATAGATTATGGAATTATTGGATTGCCTCATTTCTTATCTCAAAATTGTTTCCAAATTTTATAAATGGTATAAATATTTTTATTAAATGAATTTGAAAATCAATTTTAATAGTATAAATTTATTATGTTGACATTATTTTGGAATCTATTTATGATTCTCTATGTACTAATTTTTCAAAACTAATGAAAACTGAATTTGAAATGTGTTTGTTGGGTGAACTCAAATACATTCTCTGTTTTCAGATCATTCAAAATAAATCTTCATTTACTTTAAATCAAATATAATATAAAATATATATTTTAAAATCATTTGGATTAGCCAGCACTAAATTTATTTTTACTAAAATGTGTACCACCTATAAACTCAATGTTGATGATGCTGTGAAATCAGTATATCAAACTATTTATAGAGGTATAATTGGAGGTGTATTTTATTTGACTACTAGTCTACTTGATATTAGTTTTTCATTGTATTTGTGTTATCACTTTCACTAAAATACCAAAGAGTCAAAATTAATATATATTAAAATAATTTTTAAATACCTCAAATATATAAAGAGTTTTGGGTTGTTCTATAAAACTATAAATTTATTTAATTTAGTATGTTATTCAAATTATAATTCTAGTGGTGGTATATTAGATAGAAAAATATCATTAGGAACAATTCATCTATTAGGAAAATATATCGTATCATGGTGTAGTGAACAAAAAAATAATGTTGCATTATCCACTATTGATTCTAAATACACGGCTGCATGCAATTTCTATGAAAATTCTTTTTTGATGACAAACACTTACTAGTATTTGGATAATAATTTAAACATGTTTCTATAAATTCTGATAACCCAAGTGCGCTATACATTTCCAATAACCTTATATCCCACTATTGAGAAAATCACATTGGTGTAAGACATCACTTTTTGAGAGATCTTTAAAATAAAGATGATAAAACATTAGTATTTATTAGAACTAAATAGTAGTTTTTCATATATCCACAATGTAGTTGAATTATGAATGATTGAACTACATAAAATATGAATTAATAATGACATGTTTTGGATGATAATTCACTATTGGCCAAGTAACTATTCACGAGTCATGATTAATAATTCTCCTCTGATAAGTCATTGTTGATTAGTCACTCTTGACGAGACATCATTGATGATACATTTTAATGAGCTTACATTTATTAATCACATTTGTGAATGTGTATCCATTCCTTTTTATTACTACTTTATTATTACAATTACTATTTATTTTTTATAATTTGTATTATTGTTTTATATTCATTATAAAAAAATTACAATCCCTAAATGATAAAACTCATGACTACGTAAAAATGAAATCCCTTAACATCAAACCTTTTAACTCCGAAAATACTATCTTCCCCTCAAATCGGTTCAATTTGTTTCCACTCTCACTCTACAAAATCCTTCAACCGATCATAATGGCTAATGTGATTTCATTCTCAAAATCGAATCTAGAAGAGGTGTAAAAATCCCAGAAACATAAAGGATCTGAAATTAGTTCTATATATATTTCGTGAAATCCCATATAGCTAAGGGATTTTTTGATGTAGAAAAATAAATTTATTCACATTTTCTTCCATCAATTATTACAATCATTCTAAAATTCGTTGATGATCAAAAATGGATTCAATTTTTTTGGAATTAATAAGTGTGTGTATAATTTAATGTTTGTCTTCAATTCCTTTCAAAATACTTATATTAGTATTAGTAATAATAAATATTTAATAAGAAGTCATAGTGTTGGAGAAGAATTATATTTATTATCATCGAAATTGGAAAGGCGCCTAAAAGAACCTTATAAAGGGTTTTATGAGGATTTTCAAGAATTAAATTGAGTGATTGTGAATTTTTTGATAATGAAGAGGATCCCCTATAGCTGATAGGATATTATATAGTGTCAGATCCCATATATGTTAAACTAGATGGTGAATAACATCTATTATTGATCTATTTCCAACATGTGTTGTATCGTAGAAAGTTATATTTCAATACCATGGGATGTCATAATTTTTACTTCCTCTATGTGATTAAAAATGGATATAGAATTACTCATTGTAGTTTTATTGTGATCCATATGATTAATATGTGCGAGAAAAGTTCAATCTATAAATAATTAAATTTTATAAGATGATATATTTCTTAACTGATTCTAAGGGATTAGTAATTGAAAGGGATTAATAATAAAATAATTATTTTGTTTTTTTATCAAAAATGATTTTCAAAATAGTTAATCTAAATTGGAATCCATGGATGACATGTTGGGTGAGATATAATGATAAAATTTATGATTATTTCAACCCAATTGATCATCAGACTAGACTAGAGGACATGGTGGATATTGGTATTAAGTTAGATGACATAGTTCAATATTGTGATGATGATGTATGTGACAAAATGAAGAGGTTTTTGCTAATGAAGAAGAGAAATATTACTCAGTTATGGTGGGGAGTGATTCGGAGATCCCTAATTCTATTCTTAGAGTTTCTTTTAAACTTTATATTTTATCTTATTATATACCATCCTAGTAATCCTTATTAGATGAAAATGATGATTAAGAATATAAATTAACTGGTGAGGAAAAATTAAATTCATCTTCCTCAAAATCATCAAGATACAAGAATTAAAATGAAAGTTTCAGTGATGTTATTACTTATAAGTAAGTAGATAATTGTCACGACCAACCCTCGGGGTCCGTGCCGTGACTACCCCAAGCCCGCCTTCCATAGTCCACGGGCTGGCGACTAGCACCAAGGCGTAAATCCCGGTAAAAAGGGAAGGCATTGCCTTTGAAGAGTAAACACACATCACAGAGTAAACAAGCGGAAAGTAAACACTAAACAAAGCAGAGTACGACTGAAAGTGCGGAAAGGTAAATGGGCTAGAATACAAACCCAAACTGAAAGTAAAGTACAACTCGAAAAGGGAAAAACAGCAACTGAAAAGTAAAAGCTGCTACTCCGAGCTGTCCACTGTAAATCCCACCTGAAGGGTGGGTACAGATAGCTCCTCTGCTCCACGGGTCCCGCCGTCCGCTCCGTGCACGTCCCGCCCAGTGGTCCTCCTCCGGGTACCGTCCCGCTCTGCAAGCCTCAGCTAAGGTCAACGCTGTCCGTCGTCTGCAACCAACACAACGTAGTGCGGGCAAAGCCCGTGCAGGGGTGAGTATAAGCTACTCAATAGGGACCCCGAGACCTCTGAAGGTCTCTCAAATCCACAAAGGATAAACCACGAAGAAAAGTAACAATCACGAAGTAACAACTAACACTGCTTAGGTATATGCCCATACATATACCTAAGTCATCAATTCAAATACGCTCTAACCTCCGAGCCCAAGTACAAATCAGTCCACACAGGAAAGTAAACGTATTCCACACAGGAAAGCAAAACGTAATCCACACAGGATTGCACAACACAATCCACATAGGAAAGCAATAGGATTCAGCTCACACAGGTATACTTCTTCAAGGACGATAATGATGATCACTGATCCATCTAAGTCGTCGGACCCACGAAGGATTGATAGGTAACTAACCCCCGCAAAGACCCACACAGGATCGGGCCCACACAGGACCTGTAGGCGCTGCCTCACACAGAACCGCTGAGCGCGGACCCACACAGGATCGGGCCCACACAGGACCTGTAGCACTGATCCACGTAGGATCGCTGAGTGCTGTAGTCGTCGTCGTCGAATCCACGCAGGATCTCTGTACTATCATCGTCGATTCCACACAGGATTTCTGTACTGTCGTCGCCGCAGTCACAGTAGCAGTCGCAGCTGTAGTAGTCACAGTAACAGTCACAGCCAGCACTAGGGTTCCCGCACACAGCAAGCTCGTTCGGAGGGTCCGCTCCACGAGCCGAGAGGCTGATACATCAACTGTCACAAAGACCAGAGTTGATGTATCCAAAAGTTCCGTATCGTCAATAGGAACTCAACGCAACAGACGGCGCGTCGATCGGACGCCCGGTCTGAGAGTTATTGGCATTTTCGTCTCCGGGGCCCGGTTGGTTTTTAAGGAAAAACCAACCCGGCGTACTCCACCTGCGTCCAAACCTCGGGCGGAGTATGCCAAAAGATCCGTCTCACTAAGAGGAACACAACACGACTGACGGCGCGTCAATCGGACGTTCGTAGCTCAAGATATGAGCGTTTCCGCTCCGAAGGCCCGGTTGGTTTCGTGAACGAACCAACCCGGCCGAACTCAAAGTAACCTGAAACCTTGAGTGCGATATACCGAAACGACCGTCTCAATCCAAGGATCGCGTTGCCGCTGACGGTTCGTCGATCGGAGGTCCGAGGCTCATGTTATGGCCCAAAAACCGATTCTGGTTCGAAACGGGGGGTCCGGGTCCGGGCCGACCCGGCCCGACCCCCCCCCCCCCCCCCTGGGGCGGCGCGGTGGCCGGCGGCGGCGCGGCGGCGCGGCGGCGCGGCGGGCCGCGGCGGCCTGGCGCCGCGAGGGGCCGCACGCGGGGGCTAAGCCCCCGGTTCCTGGAAGAGGCGGCGCGGCCTTTGTGCCGCGCCCAAAATTTTTTAAAACGCCCCCCACACGTGGGGGGCCTGATGTGAGCGGAACCGGGGAGGGGAGGCCGGATGCCCCCTTCCCTTTAAAAAAAAACGCCCCCCTCATAATGAGGGGGGTTTTGGGTGTTGGCCGGGGGATTAATTCCCCCGGTTTAATGCCTTCCGGCCGGCCAGCTGGCCGGCCGGTTTTCTCCAACGGGACCGGAAATTCCGGTCCCCCCTTCGGCTTCCGACGCAGGCGGCCCGGCCGCCGGTCTTCTCTTCCGCCGCGGCCCGGAACCGGCCGCGGTCTCCTCGTCCCGCCGCGGCCTGGAACCGGCCGCGGTGTTCGTCGTCCGGCGCGGTGCGACGGCACCGCGCCCCTTTCGCCGTGCCTTGATTCCTTTCAACGCGGCGCGACGGCGTCGCGTTCTTGAAGATTCTTCCTCGGCGTAGCGCGACGGCGCCGCGTAAAATATTTGCACGATCATCCGCGTGGTGCGACGGCACCATGCCACTTGCTTCCACCCGCAAGAATAAACAAGAACAATGGAGGGGGGTTCGGCCGTGTTCGTGCGGTCCGGCCCCCCTCACGTTAAAATAATAACGCAACTTAAATAATTCAAGCCACACGTTAGACTTGCTATTCACGATCAAGAATAAAATAAGGAAACCAAAAAGAAATCAACAACCCCTACCTCGGGTATAAGGTTCGAAGATTGTGAACGTTCCGCGGAAGACGACGTCGCGGAGGTCGGGCGTCGCGGTAGCCGTTCGTCAAATCCGATGACGAAGGGACGCGTTCGAAGAGACACGTCGTTGGCGAAACTTGTACGCCGATGAAGGTTGTCCGAGGAAGAAGTGGTGTCCCCTTTCGTTGACACGGTAAACGAAGAATGGAGGTGCGGCGTTCTTCGTCGGAGCTTGAACGTTCTTCGTCAAGATGAACGTTCTTCGAGTTCCTCGTCAGAGTTTGAAGGAGAAGAAGGAAAAGCTCTCCACCTCTCAAGAAGACAAACAAATAACCCCAAAATAAAATAAGACGACATCTTATTTTATTATCACATAACACATTAGAATTTCAAAAGTTTGATATTCTAAAGGTTTAACTCCCATAATTAAAAGTAACTCAAGTCATTTAATTAGGGGTTAAGCAAGTTGAGAGAATTTGAAAGGATTAGGGGTTCGTGTGGGCCCCACCACACTTAATCCTCCCAAGGGAGGTTAAGTGGGTGTGGGTCCCACTTCCAACCTCCTTTGATAGGTTTTAACAAGTTATAATAAAATTGTTCTACACAATTTTATTTAACTCAAACTAAAAACCCCAAAACTAACTTTCAACCCGCAACAAACGCAACTCCCGAAAAGGTCTCTTTAAGCGAATATCGGCGCTGCGAGTTCATCGGTGCCCTCGGATTTCAATTCCGAGCACCGGGTCAAAATTTAGGAATTCCCGCTCGTTCGTTCACTGAACGTACCCGAGCCAAACTTCGGAAATTAATTCCGGGCACTCCGGGCCTCGGAATCAGGTGCAGTCTGAAACCGCGCTCTTGTAAAATTCTAAAGAAAATTAAGAAAAAAATTCCCTTGAATTTTACGGGTCTTTACATTACTCCCACCTCAGGGATTTACGTCCCCGTAAAGATACATCAAAAACTAGGGAAACAAATGAGGGTACTGAGCACGCATCTGAGCCTCCCGCTCCCATTTGCTCTCCTGGAGATTCTCGTGCTGCCATCTGATGCGCACAAGAGGAATCGATCGCCCACGCAGGACCCGCTCCTGTCGATCCTCTATCTCCACCGGGACCTCCGTAAAAGTCGCCCCATCGTCAACGTCAAGCTCCCCATGGTCAATGATGTGGCGTCGGGTCGTGCACATATCTCCTCAGCTGGGATACGAGGAAGACGTCGTGCACCCGGTGCAACTGAGGTGGTAGAGCCATGCGATAAGCCACCTCACCAATCCTGCTGAGAATTTGGAAAGGTCCGATGAAGCACGGAGATAACTTTCCGCCTCGGCCAAATCTCTGAATACCACGTCGAGGTGAGACCCGCAAGAAGACGTGGTCGCCATCCTCGAACTCCAATGGCCTCCGCCTCCTGTCAGCGTATGACTTTTGCCGGCTCTGAGCTGTCCTCATCCACTCCTGGATGACCTGGACCTTCTCTGTCGTGGCCTGGACCATCTCCGGTCCCACCAGTGCTGACTCCCCAGGGTCTGTCCAGCACAAAGGAGATCTACATGGTCGGCCGTACAACACCTCGTACGGTGCCATCCCGATGGTGGAGTGGTAGCTGTTGTTGTATGTGAACTCCACCAAGGGTAGGTGGTCCTCCCAGCTACGACCAAAGTCGAGGACACATGCGCGGAGCATGTCCTCGAGAGTCTGAATGGTCCTCTCCGTCTGACCATCCGTCTGAGGGTGAAAAGCTGTGCTAAGACGTAGCTGCGTACCAAACGCCTCCTGTAACCCCTTCCAAAGCCGGGAAGTAAAGCGGGCATCTCGATCGGAAATGATAGATGATGGCACGCCGTGGAGCCGCACAATCTCCTGAACGTAGAGACGTCCCATGCTCTCCACTGAGCCCTGCTCTCTGATGGGTAAGAAGTGTGCCGACTTGGTGAGTCGGTCAACAATCACCCAGATGGAGTCGTGACCTCTGGAAGTGCGTGGAAGTCCAGTCACGAAGTCCATAGATATGCCGTCCGACTTCCACTCCGGAACCTCCAAGGGTTGTACCAAGCCTGCTGGTACCTGATGCTCTGCCTTTACCTGCTGACAGGTGAGGCATCGAGAAACGAACTCTGCTACAGCCTTCTTCATACCCGGCCACCAATGCTGTCGTCTGAGGTCCTGGTACATCTTCGCCACTCCAGGATGTACCGCTAAAGGAGAAGTGTGAAACTCCCTCAGCACTTCCTCTCGCAATGCGACTGGTACCATGGTACGTCCTCTGAAAAGGATGTCGTGCTCTGCTCCAAGGGAGAAACCATCAGGTGCCTGTCCCGAGGATATCTGTGTACGCCGTGTCTCACAGTCAGCGTCCCCGCGTTGTGCCTCTCTGACCCGCTGCAGTAGTGGAGGAGTGACTGTGAGAGACTGAAAAAAGGCTGCTCCATCTCTATCCACGAAGGATATCTGCAAAGAGGTTAGCTGCTCCGTCGCCTCCTCAAGTAGCTGAATGCCCGTCCTCCTGCTGAGGGCATCGGCTACTACGTTCCCCTTCCCAGGAGTATAGACTATCTCAAAGTCATTGTCCTGGAGGAACTCGAGCCATCGTCGCTGCCTCAGGTTCAAGTCCTTCTACGAGAAGATATACCTAAGACTCTGATGATCGGAAAAGACTGTAAAGCGCTCGCCCATCAGATATTGTCGCCATGTCTTCAGAGCGAAGACCACTGCTGCTAACTCCAGGTCATGGGTAGCGTAGTTCTTCTCATGCGGCCTCAACTGACGTGATCCATAGGCGATCACGGCCCGCTCCTGCATCAGAACACATCCGAGTCCGGTCCCTGATGCATCGCAGTAGACTACGTACCCTACTCCCTCCTCAGGAAACCTCAAGATAGGTGCGCTAGTCAATCTCTGTCTCAGCTCCTGGAAGCTCTGCTGACATCTGTCTGACCACACAAAGGGTTTCCCCTTCTTCGTCAAAGTTGTGAGTGATGCCGCAACTCTGGAGAAGTTCGGCACAAATCTCCGATAGTATCCAGCTAGTCCCAAGAAACTCCGAACCTCAGTCACGCTCCTGGGTGGCTCCCATGCTAACACAGCCTCAATCTTCGCGGGATCCACTGCAACTCTCGCCTCAGAGATAACGTGTCCCAAAAAGTGGACCTCACGTATCCAGAACTGGCACTTCGGGAGCTTACCATAAAGCTGGTGCTCTCGGAGTGTGTCAAGAACAACTCGCAAGTGATAGGCGTGCTCCTCCTCTGTCGTAGAGTAAATCAGAATGTCGTCGATGAAGACCACGACAAACCGATCGAGGTATGTCTGAAATATCCTGTTCATGAGAGCCATGAACACTGCTGGAGCATTGGTTACACCGAAAGGCATAACCAAGAACTCATAGTGGCCATACCGACATCTGAAGGCCGTCTTCTGCACATCCTCGTCTCTGACTCTGAGCTGATGATAGCCTGACCTGAGGTCTATCTTCGAGAACCACCGTGCTCCCTTGAGCTGATCAAAGAGGTCATAAATCCTCGGTAGCGGATACTTGTTCCTCACTGTCACCTGGTTCAGGCGACGATAGTCAACACAAAGTCGCAAGCTCCTGTCCGCCTTCTTGGCGAACAATATCGGGGAAGCCCAGGGTGAAACACTAGGTCGGATGAATCCCTTGCCCTGCAAGTCCTCCAACTGTACCCGTAGCTCTCGAAGCTCGGCGGGGGCCATCCGATATGCTGGAGTGGATATCGGGTCTGTCCCGGGGTACAAGTCAATATAAAAGTCTACCTCTCTGTGAGGAGGTAGCCCTGGAACGTCGTCAGGAAAAACGTCCGCAAACTGATCCACCACTGCAGGAAAACCAGGACTCCGCACGTCAACTGCTCCAAGGATGAGGCTAGCCAACTGATGAGTGATGGGATGTCCTCTCCTCCGCGGAAGTCTATCCTGTGCTGCAAAGGCTCCCTTCTCGCCGGTGAAGGTGAACCTGCTCCCGTCGGTGCGTACACATCGCACCTTGCGCCTAAAACAGTCAATCTGTGCATGGACCGTAGATAGCCAATCCATGCCCAAGATGACGTCGTAAGGCCTCGACGCTGCTACAAGAAGATCCCAGCCGAAGCTCTCGCCTCCTAGAGTAAGCTCACACTGCCGGCACCAGTGCGTAATCGTCGAGTCTGCTCCCGTAGGAGTCTCTAGCCGTATGGATCGAGCCAACGGCTCTGTCGGAATCTCCGAGCTCCGAACAAGGGCAGCGGCTATGAAAGAATGACTCGCTCCTGTGTCTATAAGAACTGCAGCAAGGGTGGAGTAGACACAGATAGTACCTCAAATCATCTCAGGTGCGCCGTGGTCGTAGGCCTCTGCTGCCTGGAGCTGTGCCTGTCGCTGCCCGCCAGCTCCCTGTGGTCGGGGTGGACCTCCTGGTGGTGGTGGTGGCAGAGCCTCAAAGCGTCTCCCTCCACCGGCTGCTCGTCCAGCTCCTCTGCCTCATCCGCCTCCTCCCTGCGGACCGCCACGGTCGACCCTCTGCCTCTGCCTCGGTGGTCCATCAACTGACTGCTGCTCCTCGGCACGGCGGGTCGGGCAGTCGCGAGCCATGTGGCCCTGCCCGCCGCACGAGTAGCACTGTCTGCCTCTCGTAAGACTGGCTCCGCCCTGTGTTCCCCGCACTGCTGGGCCAGTGCCCTGAGATCGTCTGCCTGAAGGTCTGGGCTGTCTGGACCCCTGAGTCATCCGTCGACTGCCTGCTGCAGATGACTCTGCCACGTGCCGCCCTGCAGTGGGTCGCTGTGCTGGTGTAGACTCAGCAAGGAAGCTCTCGATCAGAAGGGCCCGCTACAGTACTCCTGTCTGAGTCGGTATGCTGAGGGAGATCAGCGATGCCCTGATCTCGTGTCTCAAACCCTGCTCGAAGGTCCGGGCCCGGAAGAATGGGTCCCGTACCATGTCGGTCGAGTAGCGCGAGAGATCGGTAAATCTCGCCGAGTACTGAGCGACCGTCATGCTGCCCTGCCGCAGCTGTAGAAGCTCCTGGATACGCACCGCACGAAGGGTGGCTGGGACGAACTCCGAGCGGAAAAGGCTCTCAAAGTCCGTCCAAAGTAGAGATGCCTCATCGTGCAACTGGAGTATCAAACTCCACCATCGTCCTGCTGCTGCGTGTAGTAGGCTCGCAGCGAGGATCACCATGAGGTCTGCTGGTGTCCTCACTAGCCTAAACACTCGAACCACTACCTCCAGCCAGTCCTCTGCTGCCTGGGGATCCGTCTCCCCGCGAAACCTAGGCAGTCGCTGGCGCTGAAACTCATGCAGTGCGCTGAGGCGACGTGCATCGTCAGCGGCTGCTGCTGGAAGCATCGGGGGATCGGTGGGTAAAGCTACCGCCGGTGCCACTACTGGAAAAGGGCCCTGTACCGAGGCCTCGTCGCTCGGTGGGCTGTCGTCTCGCTCGACTCTCGGAACCCTAGCTGGCTGCCGTCGTGGGGCCATCCTGAAAAGGAAACAGGTGCGCCACGGTCAGAACAGTATACCTGGTGAGCTGATATAAGTAATCACAAAGAAAATTTTGAAACACACACGCAATCAATGTTTTCGTGCATTAAGTCGGAAATCAGAAGTCAGGGTCCTGGTGTACGGATACGTCGGCCGCCACACCAACACTGGACTCCCTGGACTGATAACCACACTCAATACGCTAAACATTATTGCTTCACATAGAAAAGATCAGAGTTCGCGGTAGAACCGATATCCTCTGATACCAATTTGTCACGACCCGCCCTCGGGGTCCGTGCCGTGACTACCCCAAGCCCGCCTTCCATAGGCCAGGGGCTGGCGACTAGCACCAAGGCGTAAATCCTGGTAAAAAGGGAAGGCATTTCCTTTGAAAAGTAAACACACATCACAGAGTAAACAAGCGGAAAGTAAACACTAAACAAAGCAGAGTACGACTGAAAGTGCGGAAAGGTAAATGGGCCAGAATACAAACCCAAACTGAAAGTAAAGTACAACTCGAAAAGGGAAAAACAGCAACTGAAAAGTAAAAGCTGCTACTCCGAGCTGTCCACTGGAAATCCCACCTGAAGGGTGGGTACAGATAGCTCCTCTGCTCCACGGGTCCCGCCGTCCGCTCCGTGAACGTCCCGCCCAGTGGTCCTCCTCCGGGTACCGTCCCGCTCTGCAAGCCTCAGCTAAGGTCAACGCTGTCCGTCGTCTGCAACCAACACAACGTAGTGCGGGTAAAGCCCGTGCAGGGGTGAGTATAAGCTACTCAATAGGGACTCCGAGACCTCTGAAGGTCTCTCAAATCCACAAAGGATAAACCACGAAGAAAAGTAACAATCACGAAGTAACAACTGACACTGCTTAGGTATATGCCCATACATATACCTAAGTCATCAATTCAAATACGCTCTAACCTCCGAGCCCAAGTAAAACTCAGTCCACACAGGAAAGTAAACGTATTCCACACAGGAAAGAAAAACTTAATCCACACAGGATTGCACAACACAATCCACACAGGAAAGCAATAGGATTCAGCTCACACAGGTATACTTCTTCAAGGATGATAGTCGTCGGACCCACGAAGGATCGATAGGTAACTAACCCCCGCAAAGACCCACACAGGATCGGGCCCACACAGGACCTGTAGGCGCTGGCTCACACAGAACCGCTGAGCGCGGACCCACACAGGATCGGGCCCACACAGGACCTGTAGCACTGATCCACGTAGGATCGCTGAGTGCTGTAGTCGTCGTCGTCGAATCCACACAGGATCTCTGTACTGTCGTCGTCGATTCCACACAGGATTTCTGTACTGTCGTCGTCGCAGTCACAGTAGCAGTCGTAGCTGTAGTAGTCACAGTAACAGTCGCAGCTAGCACTAGGGTTCCCGCACACAGCAAGCTCGTTCGGAGGGTCCGCTCCACGAGCCGAGAGGCTGATACATCATCTGTCACAAAGACCAGAGTTGATGTATCCAAAAGTTCCGTATCGTCAATAGGAACTCAACGCAACAGACGGCGCGTCGATCGGACGCCCGGTCTGAGAGTTATTGGCATTTTCGTCTCCGGGGCCCGGTTGGTTTTTAAGGAAAAACCAACCCGACCGTACTCCACCTGCGTCCAAACCTCGGGCGGAGTATGCCAAAAGATCCGTCTCACTAAGAGGAACACAACGCGACTGATGGCGCGTCAATCGGACGTTCGTAGCTCAAGATATGAGCGTTTCCGCTCGAAGGCCCGGTTGGTTTCGTGAACGAACCAACCCGGCCAAACTCAAAGTAACCCGAAACCTTGAGTGCGATATACTGAAACGACCGTCTCGATCCAAGGATCGCGTTGCCGCTGACGGTTCATCGATCGGAGGTCCGAGGCTCAAGTTATGGCCCAAAAACCGATTCTGGTTCGAAACGCGGGGGTCCGGGTCCGGGCCGACCCGGGCCGACCCCCCCCCCCCCCCTGGGGCGGCGCGGCGGCGCGGCGGGCCGCGGCGGCGGGGCGCCGCGAGTGGCCGTACGCGGGGGCTAAGCCCCCGGTTCCTGGAAGAGGCGGCGCGGCCTTTGTGCCGCGCCCAAAATTTTTTAAAACGCCCCCCCCCCCCACACGTGGGGGGCCTGATTTGAGCGGAACCGGGGAGGGGAGGCCGGCTGCCCCCTTCCCTTTAAAAAAAAGCCCCCCTCATAAAGAGGGGGGTTTTGGGTGTTGGCTGGGGGATTAATTCCCCCGGTTTAATGCCTTCCGGCCGGCCAGCTGGCCGGCCGGTTTTCTCCAACGGGACCGGAAATTCCGGTCCCCCCTTCGGCTTCCGACGCCGGCGGCCCGGCCGCCGGTCTTCTCTTCCGCCGCGGCCCGGAACCGGCCGCGGTCTCCTCGTCCCGCCGCGGCCCGGAACCGGCCGCGGTGTTCGTCGTCCAGCGCGGTGCGACGGCACCGCGCCCCTTTCGCCGTGCCTTGATTCCTTTCAACGCGGCGCGACGGCGTCGCGTTCTTGAAGATTCTTCCTCGGCGTAGCGCGACGGCGCCACGTAAAATATTTGCACGATCATCCGCGTGGTGCGACGGCACCACGCCACTTGCTTCCACCCGCAAGAATAAACAAGAACGATGGAGGGGGGTTCGGCCGTGTTCGTTCGGTCCGGCCCCCCTCACGTTAAAATAATAACGCAACTTAAATAATTCAAGCCACACGTTAGACTTGCTATTCACGATCAAGAATAAAATAAGGAAACCAAAAAGAAATCAACAACCCCTACCTCGGGTATAAGGTTCGAAGATTGTGAACGTTCCGCGGAAGACGACGTCGCGGAGGTCGGGCGTCGCGGTAGCCGTTCGTCAAATCCGATGACGAAGGGATGCGTTCGAAGAGACACGTCGTTGGCGAAACTTTTACGCCGATGAAGGTTGTCCGAGGAAGAAGTGGTGTCCCCTTTCGTTGACACGGTAAACGAAGAATGGAGGTGCGGCGTTCTTCGTCGGAGCTTGAACGTTCTTCGTCAAGATGAACGTTCTTCGAGTTCCTCGTCAGAGTTTGAAGGAGAAGAAGGAAAAGCTCTCCACCTCTCAAGAAGACAAACAAATAAGCCCAAAATAAAATAAGACGACATCTTATTTTATTATCACATAACACATTAGAATTTCAAAAGCTTGAAATTCAAAAGGTTTAACTCCCATAATTAAAAGTAACTCAAGTCATTTAATTAGGGGTTAAGCAAGTTGAGATAATTTGAAAGGATTAGGGGTTCGTGTGGGCCCCACCACACATAATCCTCCCAAGGGAGGTTAAGTGGGTGTGGGTCCCACTTCCAACCTCCTTTGATAGGTTTTAACAAGTTATAATAAAATTGTTCTACACAATTTTATTTAACTCAAAATAAAAACCCCAATACTTACTTTCAACCCGCAACAAACGCAACTCCCGAAAAGGTCTCTTTAAGCGAATATCGGCGCTGCGAGTTCATCGGTGCCCTCGGATTTCAATTCCGAGCACCGGATCAAAAGTTAGGAATTCCCGCTCGTTCATTCACTGAACGTACCCGAGCTAAACTTCGGAAATTAATTCCGGGCACTCCGGGCCTCGGAATCAGGTGCCGTCTGAAACCGCGCTCTTGTAAAATTCTAAAGAAAATTAAGAAATAATTTCCCTTGAATTTTACGGGTCTTTACAATAATGATGAGGATCTTGATAAGTTGGAAGGGAATGATTGTTATTGTGGTGATGATCCTATTGATTGAGACGATCAGGATGATAATGATGATAATGATCATGGAGTTGATCATGATGGTATAGTTGATTATGATCATGATGACGATCATAGATATGATCATATTGAATAATATGATAATCATGGTGAAGGGTATAACAATGATAGGGGAGATAAAAAATGGGAAATAATCATCATGATCATGTTCATGAGATAGTTATATCACACCCTTCATCACTAAAAGTATCATGTTCTATCCAGGATAAAAATATTTATAGAGGTTAAGAAAGGGATATGATACCACATATTTTTTTAAGGATAGAAAACATTCTAGTGAGGTGGAGAAGTCTCAAAAAAACAACTAATCACTCAGATCCAGTAGATACCACAGAACCCACATTACTCAAATAGATATCACATGAAGTTACATTGTATTCAATACGTAAAATTGGTGAATCATTTCATGTTCCCAGAGAATCTCATATCTTCCATATACATGACATAATGTTAATGATATTGATTAATGTAAAAAGTATCCATGTTTTGTTCAACATTTGTTGGATTGTAGTGATTATGATGTCGAAAAAATTGAAAGACCTATTAGAGAAGAAGAATCACTACTGGATTAGAGAGATCACGTTGTTGAGCTGAAACCTTTTACTCCAATAGATACTGATAGACCATAGGAGGTTGTTGTGTTAGATTATCTAAGAGATCAACTATTTTCTCAAATAATTATTCTACATGATGTTGTCACAAAAATAAATTTATAATATTTTAAATGTTCTTGGATTTATAATTTATAATCATTTAGAAGCATTTTGATTTCACATTTTAAGGATATTTTGAACTCTCAAACATCTGAGGATTCCATAATTAGTGATGAAAAAACATGATGTTTTCATGATTTTTTTATATATCTTTTACATCCAAATGATTTATTCCATATTTAGGTGTTATAAGTGGAACATAATAGGTTTTCATCATATGTTTAATATCATAAATCTTTTTTAGATGAAGTACAGAATTCTCTCTTAGAATATAGGAGTAATTTTTCCTATATTCTGTACTGCATATCTAATTTAGAAACATCATACTCTACACCTACCCTTTATCAAATGGATGTTAATTTTTATTTTACCTTAAATATTATATGACAATAGATCACTGCTTCATTGGGTGATGTGTCAACTCATGAAGAGTAATAAAAGAAGATACACCATATTGGAGAGAATGTCTATAAGATGATCAGTCATTATTCCATTGAACTCAAGACTGTTGAGGATATCATTATTTAAGATGTAAATCATTATTTAACAAGAATATATATTCATGAGACGTCTTCCACCAATAAATTTATATAAGAGAACATGATAATACCACCCATCACAAGGGATCTAAAAGAATAATTGAGGTAACTATATGTTCTTAAACCAGTATTTCAAGAATTCATAGAAGAGAAAATGGATTTCATTATTGCTGTGGAGAGGTGAGGTAGTATTATAATGGAATTAATAAGGCTCATAAAACCACTTCACTCTATTCATATCCTAATTGTTATTGTAAGAGTGTTCATTTCCCTGAAAACTATTCATTCAACAATAGCCACAGAAGATGTTATATATATACATGAAGTTATTACATAGATGGTCTTCAACCTCCACCTATTCAACCAATAATTTTATCCCCATATGATGGAATCAAACACTTGGGTCCAATTCATAATTTTGAGCCTCTTCCTCCTTAAATATTAATCCCTTCTATCCCAACCTATGTTCCAATTATTACTACGTATGTTTCAATACCTCAAGGAAATCATATGGAAAAATGGAAAGAAAATGTTGATCCTCCCCCAACATTAGACAATTGAAATGATAAGCTGATATCTTTGTTAAAGATTTAATTCTTATACTATTTATAATTATCCCTAAATTATATCTCTTTCTTAACTTTCTGTAATGAAATTTCCGTATATTGATACTCATTTATATGACCTTCATATTTTTATCTCCTTTTTTAATACCAAATGTGGAGAATAGATTTTAGTTTATATTGAAATTTATTTTAAGGACTTATATTCTAATTTTACCTATATTATTACTTTTAAATTCCATTAATATTTAGATTATATAAAATTCCATGTTTTTATTCCTCAAAAGGTGGAGAATGTTGTCACCTCCTTATGGGGATAATGTTTTATCACATATTTATTTTAATGATCACGAACAATGATTATTTTAGTACTAATGATTTACATGTTGTGTGATAACATTTTTATGATAATAACGTTTCTTAGGTTCATTTATATTAGTGTTAAAGTGATTCACATCTAGGTAGGAGTCACCGCTAAGGGTGAGCTACCACCAGTAGAGTCACCGCTAGAATTGTTACCACCAGAGGATGTAACCACTAGAAATATTACCACTAGTGGAGTTACCACCACACCATTAACAACCAAGGAGCTGCATTGAAGATGAGTTATTTCCAATTCTTTAGACCTCAAAACTCTGAGTCACCGGTTTATTTGAGACATTTTCATCCTACGGTACTTTCAATAAGATATTTTTTTTGGATGTCGAGTCATTTACATCTTCTTACTAATGTTTACGTTCGAGTAAATTAACATGAATGGCTCAATGACAATTTCAATTCAAATATAAATTGACCATGTCCTAATGAAATATTCATAAATTATATGATTATTTTGGATCTCCTTAATTTTTTTTAATATATTTATTGGAAGGAATTTTTATCCATATCCCTATCTCTATTGGATGATTGCTAACTGCCAATTCTATGTGTGATTAAACAAATGAACCTATAAAATCTTACTAATTCATCTACTATGAAGATCATAAACATATATGCACACAATACATTATATATATTGATTGAGACACTAATAGTGACCAACTAGTACATTTCTACAAATTCCTATGATCCTATATTCTACTAAAACCATAAATAAGGAATCTCAAACTCCTCACCAAAATGATATGGGGATTTGGAACATACTGAAAATATTAGATTGAGCATCATTATTCCTTCATCATTCTATAGATTTCTCTTTATGACTATTTTCATTTTTCTTTGAGAAGTGTGTTGTTACTATGATATCTAACACACACTATCTCCTACATCTAAAACTGGATAATACTAGTTATTCTATCATTATCATTATATCTTTTTACTCCCAATTTTTGTGGGAGATGTCCCTTTGTATCATGTTCTATTTTATATCTCATGTATAACTATAGAAGATTTCTTTTATAAAATTAAACTAGTTGTTTTTAAGGATACTCGATCTAAGTTGTGTATAGGTTTGATTACATAAAAATATTCTTGACAGAAGGTGATTAACAATTGTAGTGGATTATTTATCGTCTTGGTACTGAATCACTTGTTTATTTTGTTGTGTTAATTTTTTTTACTAAAACCTTGATGGTTTTAAAGTTCAAAATGAAAATATTAGTTAGATAGTTTCTCTTTATTAGAGTTTATATATATTTTTTCTATGTAAATTTATTCCAAAAGATAAGATTATATCAAAATTATTTTTTCTATAAAATAATCACTATGTGAGAAATATTTTTAAAGGAAAAATCTTAAATAAATAATATATTTTATTTTACTAGTTAATTTATTTTATTAAGGGTATTTTTGTTTAAAATTTATATTAACATAAACAGTGTATTGGGAACTAAAGTCCCTCAACTTTTGAGTTACTTAGTCTGGACACCAATTTTGAATGAAGAAACTAATTTTAACATATGGGCACAAAATGTTACATAACCTATTTTTTGAAAAATAACACTTTTTAATAATTAAATGGGATTGATTCTTATATTATGATTAGAGGAATATTTTTTTTTATTTTTAAAACATTTGATAATGTTTATAATATATAAATTTATTTAAAATCACTCAGAAATTGTAGTTAGTTTGATTTATTGATATAGAATACATTTCATCGATAAAAAAATTTCAAAATAAAACTACATTTTTTTCATACATTTTTGGTAATGAACTCATTTATAAATTAGTTTATTAATTTTAAAAATTACAAGACCAAAACTTTATAATAATTAAGTAATTATTATTCATACTCGACAATCCAACAGCTTGATGATAATCAAAATTTATGATTCTTAGTTAATAAAAACACTTTATTGCATGAATAGAAATCAATCGAGTAAATAAAATTATATAAAGATAAATATTTCATAAAAATTATAGCGTGTTATATTATTAAGTAGTGTGGGAATGTGAATAATTTTGATTCAAGCGATTATGGTTGTCCATTATTCTGAATATTAGTATTACCAAGCTTTGTCTTAATGCATAATATTGTATGGGATGAGGGTTGATGACCAGGAGGATATATTATTTTCATAAATTTACAAGGATTCATTGAAAATGAAAAATAATATTAGTTAAGAATGGATATGCCTATTTGAATAAATGTATTTTTGACAAATTCAATCTGAGATATAAAAAATTTTGATTTTATGACAAGATGATGGAGTCTCTTGGGTGGTGTAACACATGTATGTAAATGGTATAACCTATTGGGGATCAATATTAGTTTGTATTATATTGATGGAAATATTTTGGGGATCCCAAAATTTTCCATAAAGGGTGTGTACCATGCTTTGAATATGTATCAGTTAGGGTTGAGGATGGAATGTTTTTTTGTGTGGAATGGATGATTTTGATGTTTAGAGTTGGGTATGTTTTGGGGTATGGTGAATAGTGATAGTGGTTTTTGTATTCATAATATAATATCATCATGGGGTAGGTGGGACCTAGGTGTGTTAGGATAATAATGGTATGTCTCTATTGAGCAAGGAATCTTGATCAGGTAGATTAAAGGTTCACTAGATGTGGAATCCAAGCATTCTTGGGTTTGTTCAACTGATCTTTTATATGGAAATTGATATCTAGAGTCTGATTCTTACTAATATTTCCATGTTTATAATGTTTTTAGAATTCCATAAGAGGTAGGAATTAGAATTTCTATGTAATATAATAATTTGGTGTTGTCAAGCATTCTTATGTATGTAAACTAGGGGAGTTTCTTATCATGTTATCACTTGAAGTTGGATGAGGTGAATCTGAATCCATAGTAGGTGAGTCATTTTTTATTTTACAGTTATATTTATAGATTTTTATTTGTTTTCAAGGATTATATGTCATGTTATGTTTATTCTAGATAGTTAAAGGTATATCAAATTTTTCTTCGATTACATTGTATGAATGTGGGTATTGATTTTGTCTGATTCACTTATGTGTGTTGAGTGATAGTGTAACAGGAAGATGTTCTATGTAGGTAAATTGACCAATAATAATGTACATTGTGATGTAAATTCAGATAGTGGAAGGTGTTAAGGATAAAAAATAGTCCTGTGGGAAAATTCTGATAGTGGGGAGAACTACATGTTTTGTATTTGACTATATAATCACATGTGAGTGTCTTGGGATGGACCGAGTCCATTGATCTTCATTAGGGTGTTGATTATAAGGAATGTGTTTCCTCATGTTTTGGAGGCCTTTTGTATTCTATTTGGAGTTGTGTCTTTAGAATGAATAATTCATTTCAAAATAGATCATGGTTGTTGGGAATTGATCAGATAACCAACATAGGACTGGTGATTATATGGGATGTCATGCTGGACTCCTTCAAGATGGTAATTTTAATAGTGGGGAGTTTCTATGTCCCATGTGTATTAATGGACATTCAATATTGGCCAAAATTGTATTATTTTTTAGTGGACGTGTTTTATTTTCAACTCAATGTTATAATCATGTTCTAAGGGTTGATACCCATTATCAGATCCGTTTCTAAAGTGGAGTGAGGTATAATTGGAAGACCAGTGGTTCAGTATTGAATTATAAAAAGACTGAGGATATTTTGTCTATTATAGGAACAAACTCCTACATAATTGAATCAAATAAATCCATGTTGACCTTTTTTCCGGACTTCCCTTATGATGGACCCTCGTTGTATTTTTTATAACTACGGAAAATTTTATTTTACTTATTTGTAATTTAAATTCCTTACTCTATATTTTTGACTTATCAATGTCCAATTCCCCCTCCTCAATCCCCTCTCCTCCCTCCATCCCTCCTTGGGATATCACCCTTTTTCCTTGGTCATTGTAGGAATCATATCTTATATTCAAGATCCAATGAGGAGTCTATAATTCATTTTTCCTTTATTTGGTATTTTCAATGGTTTGTTGTCTCTCACTCTATATACCAAATATTCTATAATTTCGAAGCATTTTACGAATTCTTAATTTTATTTTGATGTATGCTGAACTAATAGATGATATTGGATGATTTTGCCTCTATATGTTTATTGTAGGTTATTTCATTAAATTAACCCATATTCTCACATAATTTCTACATTCAATGGATGTGTGGTCATACTGGATTTTTGGAAATTGACTAAACATAAATTCCAATATTTAAAATTTTAATTTCTATCACACAACACCTAAAAAATATATTTTGTACTTTGAATGAAAATGACTAGTATGACACCTAGGTAATTGATATGACCCTTGAATTGGATAATGATGTGGTATGTTTGTACATGGACTTGTAAATGGAATAGGTTAGATGTTATCAGATGCATAAAATTATTCATAGGGTATTTGTGCATTAATTTTATATTAGATAAATATAATTAAACAAACACCAATGATGTAAAGGGAATTGTAATTTAAAGAGACTAATTGTGTTGGTAAATATAAAGGGAAACTTTTATAAAATGATCACTGGTATTTAAATATAATTCATTTTATGGTAATGTGTTATGTAATTATTTAACTAGGGAAAGGATATGGGAATTTATGTAATAGATGGGGTTATTGAATTTATTTCATCATTTTTTAAAATTTGTATAATGGCTGAATGAATGGGGCCTTATGGTTTTAGTAAATATTGATTCTTTTACATGATTTAATGCATTTTATGGAAAAAATGAACTTTTAAATGAATATATATTTATTTGATGATTTTTCAGAATGGGTTTGAAGTATACTATAGAGTCAATATTGATATTGAGTATTGTGGAAATTTTTATGTGGTCCTTGGACTCCATTAAGGGAATCACATGAATTTCATGTAGTGGCGACCAAATGGATTCATGGAGGTCGAATTCTATGGAATTATTTTAGTGAACCATTAGATTCTTCAAGGATTATTTATCCTAAATTATTTGGCGATGTTCACCATTAGATAGATGTAATTTATTTATTATTTGTGTTTCTAAAATTAATGTCATAGATTATTGTGAGATACCTCATTTAATTTCGTCGTATGATCTCCCTGGATTCATCCTTATTATGTTCAGTGGAATTAAATGGTCTTAATTAGGTATTTCTGATCAGGTGATTCTTTTGAATATCAAGGAAAATTCCATGACTTCAATATAGATGTTCATATTTTGGTAACTCTATGGCTCGCTACTCCATTTTATTATACTTTTTATTTATTGAGTGTTAACTCCTTATGGATCCATGTGGGCTCCATCTTGTTATTACTACTGTGGTTTCTTTAGAATCATACTTTTAACTAGTTAATTCATGGTGTCTATGTAACATCCCAGGTAAATAAAGAATAATACATATTTCTTATTTATTAATATTTGTGAATTAAATATTAATTTTACATTAAAGTGGTTTATATGTTCGATAGCGTTCCTGATACGCAGCAACAGGTTTCATTGAAATCTTACATTTCACACTAATTATATAATATTATTATTTTAAATGGTAGTTATCTTATAGTTTTTGTATCGAAGGGAATGAATGAAACTAACTAAAATATTATTATCCATGTTTTTTAAATGTATTTACATTTATAAGATAAAATTTAGAGGCTTAAAATGTGAATGAAACAAATTTTAAGGATAATTTATATTAAAAGGCCGATTGATTGCCTTTTAATGGATAAACCTCTTTAAATATAGTTTTGGTTACTTTAATACATTCTATGTGACCAAATATAGTCCTTCTTTAGAATGGGGACATCAAAATTTACATTGTGTAAATATTTCGAATTTTTCTGATAAAGTTCATTTTTAATGAATAGTGAAAAATATTTTAATTTAATTCAAAAGTGCCTTTTAATATATATTATTTATATGGTGAGATTTTCTTTCTAATTGGTTTTAAATTTAAATTAAAATATATTTTTACCATTTAATCCAATGTTGGTCAATGTAAATATTTTCACTTTGAAATTGGACATAAACAAGTATCAAACTTTTGATAGATATTGTTTTATAAAAACAAAATATTTGTTTTGATAATGGGAATTAATTTTAAAATAAATTAATTCCATTTCTATGTTTTGAATTTGTAAAAATATTCAACATTTTTGAATTCTTAGTATCAAATATAGCTTAGGGTGAATTTTTGGTATTTTTCTGAAAAACATCAATTTTTGATGAATAGTGAAACCACTTAGTGGTAGTTAAAATAAAACTAAAATTTTTATTCAAAATAAATTTTACCACTTCTCCGAATTGAATTTAAAAAAACTGACACAAATGGTTTTTATCAAGAAGTAAAATGTGGTCCATTAAGATGAAAATAATTTTTGGTGAATAGTAACTTTAAACTTTTATTTACAGTGGTTAAAGGTTATTAGGGTAATTCAAGGTTAAAAAGAATATTATAATAATTCAAAATTATCATAACACTTTTCCAAACCTTATTAGTTGAGTCATTTACAACCATGGGCATCTATGGGTCGATTTTGGGACCCCATTGAGACACATGGGAATGATAATGACAATTTGGGTTAATTAATTTAATGTAAAGAGAAAATTGACATTAACAAAAATATTTTATTAATTTATTTTTATATGGTGTTATATAAGTCATATTTTAGACTATAAATATTAATTGGAAAGCTAAAAATATTTATTACATCAGGTTATTTTTTTATTATTTTTAGACAACATATTAATTAAATTATTTATGACATAATAATGATTCAGTATTTACCTCATTAATAAATCATTCAAATAAATAAGATTATAATGATTCAAATAATATCCAAAACATGTCAAATTATTATTTGATGATTTTATTTCGACCATGAGTCATCTTATATTCATCTTTAATTATTTTTGGACCATTAGAAACTGAATATAATTATATAATAAAATAATAGTTTCCCACATTCCTAAAGAGACCTTCCTCCCCCATATAAAAGGAGACCACTTCTATCCAATTCCTCACACATCTCAAGCCTTTTGGCTCATCTTACCTCTTCCCAATTAATATCCCTACATACCTCTCCTCATCCTAGTACCATTACCTTATGCAGAGGTCACTTCAAGAAGTCCTTTAGGTTCAAACCAAAGGATGTTACCGAAATTAATGGTAACGGTTTCCCTTAAATTGTCTTCTTTTATATTACATATCCATCCCATAAACTCATTTTATTCTTTATTTTGAAACCACACCAGTTTCCTCAATATACTAGGATGTTGTTAGGAGAAGTATTCAAACTACACATATACAAACCTCCATCTAATGGGTGAAGAACATAATGTTTCTATAGACGGAAAACTAATACCTCACGAAACAATGATTGTTTGATTATCTCCTACTACCTCTCATGGTGGCCATTATGATAGAACTTTATTTATATATTGTATATAATATGTTTTTGTTTTCTTTATTCTTCTTTATTTTCCATTTATATCATTCCTTTATGGTTTCCATAGTGGGTAAATACGATAATCTCATTTGAGGAAGTGCGGAATACCGCCCCCTCAAAGTGATGTGAATTGTTAATACCTTATATGGGATGTATAAAGGATAGATTTAATGATATTATATATGAAATTATATTGTGATTAAAATATACCTTTGTATCATTATGTTTAAATTTCATTAAAATAAGAAATATAAAAGAAAGCAGTGTTCATGCGTACATACGGCTTACCATCTCCATGAATGTTGCATTTCATTTCTTACTGCTAAATGTTATGTACTATTATAAATAAATGTATATGATGGATATATATGATATATATGATATATAAATCATGAATATCATTCTGGATATAATTAACCTTTGACCACATGAACAACATGTAATTATAAGAAGTGCATTTTTGACTCAAGTTTCAAATATTGACAGAATGAACTTTATTAACTTAAATGATTACATAATGATTATAACATGGTAATAAGTGTTATAAAAGGAATAATAAACATGAAAAAGGTTCTTAAGCAAGTATATATTAACACTAGTTTATTATTTAGGATATTAAAGAACGAACGGGTCACGTCGGACACGAGGTAATGGACATCGTCTCAATCGCCTTTCATTGAGGCATATTTTAATTCATACACAACATTCTTTTATACAGTTTATAAACCCCTTTGACTTTTTATTTTATTCAAAAGGAATATTTTTTCTATGAAGTGTTTTAATAAACGAGAAAAAGAATGTTTCTTTTAACATAAGCGATGACAACGTCCTTTTTCGCCACCGCGAGTATTATTTGATTTTGGCTTCCTCAGAAAGCCGTAATGTTTTTAAATGAAAATTAAAACCATATACTCTATTATGTATTTTGGTATTTAAAATGGTTTTTATAATGGATTTTTTATGTCAATATGTCTAAGTGAAATATTGTGATTGAAATGTGGAAATGTTTCATTTCCTTTATATTTCTTTTATGACATATGATTTTCATAATGGTACAAGGACATTTGACGGTTGGTTACATGATAACCCAAATGATGGGTGGTGCCGTGAATACCAGGACACGTGGTTAAGTTATAACCTCCAATGCATTGGGTATTGATATCGGTCGTATGGCTATTCCATTTAGGGTTATGTGTGGAAGTCGACCGTATGGTAATTCCATTTATGTATGTTTATGTCCCAAGTTACCTTTATATGTTATGTGTTACTTATATGAGTTTTATAGTAATCTTTTGGTTACAAGAATTGTAAGTAATGATCTTTTATTCAGTAATAAGTATTGACTACATCATAAAGGTGAAAAATATTACTTATGTTAAATATTTCATGGTTTACTAGTTATTTTGAAAAACTAATATTTTTCCTTCAGGTGTATCCCTTACCGAGATTTTTATGATCATCCCAAGTTTTTGAAATGTTTTTCATAGGACATAATGTGGAATAGGGTCAAGGATGAGATCAATTAAAAATCATGCTATCTTAAACATGGGACAAGATATGACTATTTTTTTTCAAGAGTTATTATTTTGCGAAAAAATTGGAAATTGTGTAGAAGTTTCTACTTTGTACTCTATTGAGATTTAATAGTTATGTCCTAATTCTCTAAAACTCTAAACCTGAAAATATCCTCAATGTGAATTATTCATTTAATTCAATATTATGTAATTTTTAATTATGGGTCCTTATAATTAGTATTATAGGTCAGTTTAGATAACTTTAAGAGTTAGGGTATTGGAAAATTAATATCAATAAAGTAATTTATGTTAACATTGAAATCATATAGCATTTAAAAATTACCTTGTTGCTTTGCCTAATATATTTCTATGTTCATAAAGGGTTTCCATAGAGGAAACAGGGCAGCTATGTTGGGACGAAATCAGGAGGAAGACAACATTCCAAATCAGCAACCTGAGATGGTCGGAATTGGAACTGAACAGTTTGTTGTAGTGTTGGCATAGTTGACTCAGGCTATAAATGGTGGTGGAATCCATGTACAAGATCGGCAGATCAACCGCAGAGGAATGTGATAGTAGTGGAATATTTCATGAGGCAACATCCCCCATAATTCAGAGGATCATCTGATTAGGTGCTAGCAGAAGGGTGGATTAAAGCACTGGAAAAGATTTTTGATGTCATGGGTTGTTCAGAAGAACAAAAGGTTAGTCTTGCTGTTTACCATTTTGAAGGTGAACCTGATCAGTAGTGGTCGATAGTGAAAAATATCAGGGATAGTGATGAGATTGATTCTCTTTTTTGGGAAGAATTCAAAGGTATGTTTCTTGAGAAATAATTTCATAGGTGGTTCGTCTTAGGATGGAAAAAAAATTCCTGGAATTGAGGTAGGAGGATGACTCAATGGCCGCTTATGAAGAAATGTTCACTCGACTGGAAAGGTATGCACCAAATTTCATCCGAGATCTTGATAGTAAGATCAATCGATTTTACTCAAGAATAAAGCCACAATATCAAAGATCATTAGCCTCTCGTGAGTTCAAAAGTTATGAAAAACTTGTTCAATGCACAGGGAATGTGGAAATAGAGTTTGTCGACGATCTGGTGTTCGTTGAAAAACAACAGAATAAGATGTCAAGTTGGCAGGAAAAGGGAAAGAATTCATCTAAGAATACTTGAGGTATGAAAATTAAATATCCAACTTGTGATAAGTGTGGTAAAAGGAATCCTGGATAATGTTTATCGATGTCTTTAAAGTTCTTTTGGTGTGGATATTCTGGTCATGTTACTCGTAACTGTAAGGAAGATGATTAAGAAGGCAATGAAAAACCATCAGTAAGCTGTTTTAAGTGTAATGAAATTGGTCATTATGAAAATGAGTGTCAAATGAAGAACTAAACTGAGCGAAATCAGTCAGTATACAAGCATAAAGGGGTGGTGAAATCCTTTACAACTACGTCAGCAGATGTTGGTCCATAAAAAAAAGTAGTATCAGGAACACTGTTTGTTTGTTCATATTATGCCAATGTGTTCTTTGATTCAGGGTCTACACACTCTTTCATTTATGAGAAGTTTACCAGTAAATTGGGAATTCCATATCAAGATATTACTAATGAAATAACAGTGAAAACACCTTGAATAAATTTCGAGACAAAATTAAAACATAAGAACATTCTTGTCCTTGTGTGTGGAAAGAACCAACCTGCAAAACTTATGGCATTACCTCTAGTAGAGTTTGATGTTATATTGGGCATGGATTGGATGTCTGTTTAGCATGCTAATATTGTCTTAAAAACTAAATAGGTTTCATTTCAGGAATATTTTTAGTTCGTGTACAAGAATTAACCCTTTCTTATGATAACTTATCAGGAAGTTGAAAAACTGGTAAAAGATGGAAGTGAATGTTACCTTTTACATATTGTTGAAAACAAAGGGACTGTTCAGATAAATGATGTACTAGTGGTAAATGAGTACCTTGATGTATTTCCTGATGAGTTTCCTGGTATTATACCTGATTGAGATGTTGACTTTACAGTTGACTTAGTTCCTGATGCTAAGAAAATTTCAAAACCCTCTTATCGAATGTCTTAAATTGAACTTTTAGAGATAAAAAATCAATTGCAAGAGTTATTATATAACGATTTCATTCGACCTAGCACATCACCATGGGGTTCTCTTGTCTTGTTTGTTAAAAAGAATGATGGTTCTATGAGAAATTGAATTGATTATAGAGAATTGAATAACATCACTGTTAAGAATAAGTATCCTTTGCCTCATATCGATGATTTGTTTGATCAGCTCCAGGGAGCTCAATATTTTTCGAAGATTGATTTGTGGTCGGGGTACCATCAATTAAATTTAAAGGAGGAATACATTCTGAAGACTGTGTTTCATACTAGATATGGCCATTATGAATTTGTAGTTATTCTTTTTTGTTAACAATTGTACCTGATGTATTCATGGTTCTTATGAATATAATTTTCTGTGAGTTCTTGGATATGTTTGTGGTTGTTTTCGTTGATGATATTTTGGTTTATTCAAAATGTAAATAGGAACATGAAATTCAATTAAGGGTTGTCTTAAAAACCTTAAATGAAAATAAACTCTATGGGAAATTCAGAATATCTATGTTTTTGTTACAACAAATTTCGTTCCTTGGTCACGTTGTTTAAAAAAATGGCATAACAATTGATCCTACTAAAACAAAAGATATTAAATAATGGCCAAGACCCATAAATATAACCTTGATTCATAGTTTTCTTGGTTTGGCAGGATATTATCGAAGGTTTGTTGAAAATATTTCACGGTTATCTAGTCCAATGACTAAGTTAACTCCAAAAAGGTTTAAGTTCATTTGGACAAAATAATGCGATGATTTTTTTCAAGAACTGAAAAGAAGATTGGATAATGCTCCAGTTTTGGAAATTCCATCCAGAAATGGTGATTTTGTTATCTATAGTGATGCTTCATTGAATGGACTGGGTTGTGTCCTAATGCAAAATGATCAGGTAATTAGTTATGCTTCATGTCCATTGAAACCTCATTAGTTAAATTTCCATACACATGATTTGGAATAGGTGTTATTGTTTTTTGCATTAAAATTTTCGAGGAATCATTTGGATGGAGTAAAATGTGAAATATATACTGATCACAAAAGATTAATGTATATATTCACACAAAAATAATTGAATGTGAGACAGAGTAGATGGATAGAATTAATCAAGGATTATGATTGCACAATCCATTACCATCTAAGAAAAGCAAATAAAGTGGCTGATGCATTGAGTTGAAAAATTAATACTTCATTAACCATGTTACATTTGGAACGAGATCCTTTGGTTTTTGATTTGATGAACTTTGGCATAGAAGTTATTGGTATAAGAAATTCTTCTATTTTGTATCCAGTGTCAGTGAAATCATCTCTTTAAGACAGAATAAATAAAGTGTACAAAGAAGACAGTGAGTTGTAGAAATAGGTAGAGTTGGTTCAGAAGGGTATGTTTCATGATTTTAACATTGATAATGATTGTGTTTTGATATTTGGAAAGAGATTATGTATGACTTGTGATTCATAATTGAATAATGAGTTGTTATGGGAAGCTCATAGCTCCCCATTTTCAGTTCGTCCTTACAGTACTAAGATATACAGAGATCTTCGGGAGTATTACTGGTGGGATGGAATGTAAAGAGATATTGCTGATTTTACTGTGAAGTGATTGACTTGTCAGTAGGTTAAAGCAGAGCAGCAGTTACCGAAAGGGATGCTTCAGCCACTACCGGTTCCATAGTTGTAATGGGAAAAATATATCAATGGACCTCTTTGTGGGATTACCATAGACATCTCGAGGTAATAATGAAATTTGGGTTATTGTTGATTGATTGAAAAATCTGCTCATTTCCTTCCAATTAGAGATACTTTATATCTAGATCAACTATCTCGATTGTTTGTTAATGGGATAGTCAGGTTGCCTGGAGTTCCCCTTTCCATTGTATCCGATCGTGATCCCAGGTTTACTTCTAACTTTTGGAAAGGCCTTCAGAAGTCATTGTGTACTTAATTAAATTTTAATACAGCTTTTCATCCTCAATCTGATGGGAAATGAAAACTAACAATTCAGACCTTGGAGGATATGCTACGTGCTTGTTCACAATATTATCAGGGATGTTGGGACCAACATCTTTCTTTGGTTGAATTTTCATATAATAGAATTTTTCATTCCAGTATACAGATGGATCCATTTGATTCATTATATGGAAAGCGTTGTCGAACTCCAGCTTTTTTGGATGAAGTAGGTGAAAGGAAGCTGATGGTACCAGAATTGGTAGAAGATATGGAAGAGAAAGTTCAGTTGATTCAGAAGCACATGAGAATAGCTCTGATTAGATAGAAAAGTTATGTAGATAACCGAAGGAGGGATCTTTCATTTGAGGTAGGTGATCATGTCTTTCTGAAATTTTCTCCA
This sequence comes from Viscum album, assembly GCA_963277665.1. Lineage (NCBI taxonomy): Eukaryota > Viridiplantae > Streptophyta > Magnoliopsida > Santalales > Viscaceae > Viscum > Viscum album. The sequence continues at coordinate 493,960,210 of OY728122.1, forward strand.
TGGAAAAGTGTGATGAGTTTTGGTTAGAAGTGACAGTTTAGTATGAGGTTCATTGGACCTTATGAAATTCTATAGAAAGTTGGATCAGCTGCATATAGAGTGGAATTACCTCTATGTTTATCCTAGGTACACAATGTTTTTCATGTTTCTATGATGAGAAAGTATATTCCAGATCCATATCATGTTTTGAGCCCAGAGATAGTTCAGTTGGAAGAGAATCTCTCTAATGAAGAACAACCAGTCCAAATTCTTGACCATAGAGAGCAAGTGTTGCGGAATAAGGTAATTCACTAGGTAAAGGTTTTGTGGAAAACTCATATGGTTGAATAGGCACCATGGGAATCTAAAAATACTATGAGGGATAAATACCCCCACGTATTTTGATAAGTGAATAAAAATTACAAGGAAGGAATTCCCAAAAGTGAGGAAGGATGTAACATCCCAAGTAAATGAAGAATAATACATATTTCATATTTATTAATATTTTTGAATTGTATATTAATTTTACATTAAAGGGGTTTCTATGTTCGATACCGTACCCGATACCCAACAACAGGTTTCTTTGAAATCTTACGCTGCACACTAATAATATAATATTATTATTTTAAATGGTAGTTAACTCCTAGCTATTATATTGTCGGGAATGAACAAAACTAACTACGAAATGATTATACATGTTTACTAAACGTATTTACATTTATCTGATAAAAGTTAGGGGCTTAAAATGCGAATGAAACTAATTTTAAGCATAATTTATATTAAAAGGCCGATTTATCGCCTTTTGATAGAGAACCCTCATTAAATTTAGTTTTTATTACTTTAATACATTCTATATGAACAAATAAAATACTTATTTATAATGGGGACATCAAAATTTACATTTTGTAAACTTTTGGAATTTTTCCAATAAAGATCATTTTTTAATGAATAGTGAAAAATATTCTATTTTAATTCAAAAATGCCTTTTAATATTGTTTATTTAGATGGTGATATTATCATTTTAATTTCTTTTAATGTGAAATTAAAATATATTTTTACCATTTAATCCAATGTTGGTCATTAGAATTAATTTCACACTAAAATTGGACATAAACAAGTATCAATCTTTAGATAGTTATTGTTTCTTAAAAACATGCTATTTGTTTTGATAATGGGAATGAATTTTAAAATAAATTAATGCCACTTATATGTTTTTAATTTGAAAAAATAGATATCATTTTTGAATTCAGATTATCATATATATGTTAGGCTGAATTTTTGGTATTTTTCTGAAAAACATCAATTTTTGATGAATAGTGAAACCACTTAGTGGTAGATAAAATAAACGTACTTTTTCATTTAAATGAAATTTTACAACTTCTGTGAATTTAATTTCAAAAATTGGAAATACATGGTTGTTATCATGAAGTAAAATGTAGTTCATTAAGATGAAAATAATTTTTGATGAATAGTAACTTTTGACTTTTATTTACAGCAGTTAAAGGTAAATAGGGTAATTCAAGGTTAAAAAGAGTATTATAATAATTCAAAATTACCTTAACACTTGTAAAAACCTTATTAGTTGATTAATATTTGACCATGGGCATAATTGGGTCGATTTTTTGTCCCCATTGGCCACTTGGGAGTGACAATGACAATTTGGAATAATTAATTTAATGTAAAGACAAAACTAACATTAACAAAAAGCTTTAAGTAATTAATTTTTATATGGAGTTATATAAGTCATATTTTAGATTATAAATATTCATTGGAAATATAAAACTATTTCCTACATCATTGTTTTGTTTTAATTATTTTTAGACAACAAATAAATCAAATTATTTATGACATAATAATGATGTATTATTTACCACATTAATAAATCATTTAAATAATTATGATTATGATGATTACAATAATATCCAAAACATGTCAAGTTCTGATTGGATGACTTTATTTAGACCATGAGTCATCTTATCTTCTTCTTTAATGATTTTTGGTCCATTATAAACGAAATATAATTATATAATAGAATAATAGTTTCACACATTCCTAAGGAGCCCGTCCTCCCCCTTATAAAAGGAGACCACATCTAACCAATTCCTCACACCTATCAAGCCTTTTTTATCATCCAACATCTTCCCAATTAATCTCCCTACATCCCTCTCCTCATCCTATTAGCATTACCTAAGGCAGAAGTCACTTCAATAAGTCCTTTTGGTTCAAACCAAAGGAAGTTACCCAAATTAAATAAAACAGTTTCTCTTAAATTGATTTATTTTATTTTACTTATCCAACCCCTAAAATATTTTTATTATTTTATTTTGTAATAACACCAGTTTCCTCAATATACTAGGAATTTTTTATGATAAGGATTTGAACTACACATATACACACCTCCATATAATGGGTGAAGAAAATAATGTTTCTGTGGATGGAAAACTAACGCCTCACAAAATGATGATTGGTTGATTATCTGCTACCGCCTCTCATGGTGTCCATTATGATGGAACTGTATTTATATATGATATATATTTTTTTTATTATTTCTTTATTCTTCCGTATTTTCCATTTATAGCATGCCTTTATGGTTTCCATAATGTATAAATACGATAATCTCAATTGAGGAAATGCGGACTACTGCCCTCTTAAAATGATGTGACTCGTTAATTCCTTATGTGGGATGTATAAAGGATAGATTTAATGATATTATATATGATATTGTACTGTGATTATAATATAACTATGTATCATTATGTTTAAATTCCATTAAAAAAATAAATATAAATGAAAGTAGCGTTCATGCGTACGTACGGCTTACCGTCTCCATGAACGGTGTATTTCATTTCTTACATATAAATTTAATATACTATAATAAATAAATTTATATGATGTAAATATATGAAATATATTATATATAAATCCTGAATATCATTTTGGATATAATGAACCTTTGACCACATGAACAACATGTAATTATAAGAAGTCCATTTTTGACTCAAGTGTCAAATATCGACAAAACGAACATTATTAACCTAAATGATTGCATAATGTTTATAACATGGTAATAAGTGTTATAAAAGGAATTATAAACTTGAAAAAAGTTCTTAAGCAAGTAAAAATTAACATTAGTTTATTATTCAGGATATTGAAGAACGAACGGGTCAAGTCGGACACGAGGTAAGGGACTTCATCTCAATCTCCTTTCATTGAGGCATATTTTCATTTATACACAACTTCCTTTTATATGGTGTATAAACCCATTTGAAGATTAATTTTATTCAAAAGGAATCTTTTTATATGAATCATTTTACTAAATGATAAAAAGTATGTTCATTTTAACGTAAGCGATGACAATGAACTTTTTCACCACTGTGAGTATTATTTGATCTTTGGCTTCCTCAACAAGCCGTAATGTTTTTAAAAGAAAATAAATACCATATAATCTTTTATGTATTTTGGTATTGATTATGGTTTTATAATGGATTTGTTTTGTCAATATGTTTAAGTGATATATTATGATTGAAATGTGGAAATGTTTTCTTTCCTTTATATTTTTTTATGTTTAATGATTTTATAATAGTACTTGGACATTTGATGGGTGGTTACGTGACAAACCAAATGATGGGTGGTACTATGAATACTAGGATGGGTGTTTACATTATAAACTCCAATGCATTGGGTATGGAATTCTTCTGTATGGCTATTCAATGTAGTGATATGTGTGGAAGTCGACCGTGTGGTTATTCCATTTATGTATGTTTATGTCCTAAGTTACCTTTATATGTTGTCTATTCTTTATATGGGTTTTATGGTAATATTTTGGTTACAAAAATGGCAAGTAATTATCTTTTATTCAGTGAATAGTATTTACGACTTCATAAAGGTGAAAATTATTACTTATGTTAAAGTATTCATGGTTTACTTATTTTTTTTAAAAACTAAAAGTTTTCCTTCTTGTGTATCCCTTACAGTGCGTTTTAAGCTCATCCCATGTTTTTGAAATGTTTTTCAGAGGACATAATGTGGAATATGGACAAGGATGGGATCAAGGAAAAGTCATGCTATCTTAAACATGGAACTAGATATGACTCTTTTTTTCAAGAGTTATTATTTTGTGAAAAAATGGCAACTATGTAGAAGTGTCTACTTTATAATCTTTTGAGATGTAATAGTTATGTCCTAATTCTCTTAAAATCTAAACCTGAAAAGATCCTCAACGTGAATTATTCATTTAATTCATTATTATGAATGGTTTAAGGTCGGGTCTTTATAGTATACCATGATCATAGACTCATCATATTTGGAGAAATTCATTATGTATGGATGTTGACTATTACCCGAGATATTATTCATTGTTGATTGTTTCACTTATATTATATAATTTTATATTTTATATATACATATTTGATAGGTTTCTGAACTATTTAAACTATAATATGTATAAATAATGAATTAATTTTATTAAAGAATGGTTATTTTATTAATAGCATTTGTTATTGTCTTCTAACATTTACCTATACCATTCTCAGGCCACCAGGCCATAAGGTTTCCCAATAAAAAGACAATCTATTTTTTGGATACAAGAATTTGTAATGTTCCTATGGATTGATTTTTTTTATTAGTTTGGCCTGCATGGAGTGTGGTTTTCGAGATTGATTAATAAATTGAATGAGTTTTTGGATGATTTTAATTTTAATTTTTTTATTCATGTATATGATCTTCCCATGGTGGATTCGTGACATGTAATGCTTACCTATTAATATTAAATTCTGATAAAATAGTTATTGATTGCAACCTTCAGGTTTTATCTATGATGTTTTTCAATATTTCTTATTGTGTCTTCATTATTCCATTGATATTATGACCATTATTTGCAGGTATAGTCTCTATATTTTACCACCCAATACCTATGTTTCTAGTTGTTAGCCAATGAAATATGGGTTAGTTTGCGTGATATAATTTGGTGAATCCTCTGTACTTATGAGTTTAATGGATCCTAGGATGGGGAGCTATAATATATTTCTTTTAAAATAATTCTATCCTATGAATGTTACTAATAATTTTCATTTATACTAACTATAATAAGCTGTTACTATAATAACACTTAAATAAAAGTTATATAAGAATGATTTTTTATTAAATATATTCTGATTAAATTTTGGGTTTACAATTTTACAAGATTGGGGAAAAGTTAAATTAATTATAGAAACATCGTCTCCATTTACATTTGAACAAAAAAATTATGATATTAGTTAACATAAATGATTCATCAAAGAATATAAATCTTTGTTTAATATAAGGCATCGTAGAATAAATCATGACCATGAAAAAAATTTAACATATATTTAGATCCAGTGAAAAACAATTGAAAATATGTAATTAATAAAAAATATTCATAAGGGATATAAAAATAATGAATCATATTAGTTTAGTAGAAATAATTTAATCCCATTTAAATAATTCCCTTTTTCACATTAACGTTTTCTCACATGCATAAAAAAAATTCCATACATGAAAATAAATATTTTCTCAAAGGAAACCTTCAAAAAAATCGTCCTAATGTATAGGGAAAACCCTAATTTAATCTTGAGGAATGTGGGAACTCATGAAAAATTTCATTGAAAAAACCTCTGAATTTTAAAAGTTCATAAACATTCCAAAATCATTAAATAAAAATATTTACATTAAAATGATTTTCAAAAAATAAAATGAGTATCTTATCACGTCATACACATAACTTAATGTCGCTCAATTTTTCCTAAATTTATAATGATTCAATCTTGGTTAATTTCATATGATTAATAATCCTTGTAATCTACCTTGTTATTTCTTTTAAAGACTGTGTCACTACCTAATTCATTGGAGTGATATATAAGGCTCAACCATAAACATGAGAATTATTAGGGTCATCTATCATCATATATAATTATCATGTATCAAATTATTTACCAACCATTTTGATTAACTCAATTTTTCATCAAATAAAACCACAAAAATAACACTTTCCATTTTCACATAATCATAATGAGAAATTTTATATTTATTTAAAATACTATTAAAATGGATAAATTACCAAAATATATATAGTATGATTTAATTTTATATATAATGTTATCTTATATAGAAATCTTGATGATCACTTATGGCAATGACAATGGGAATATATGGTGAAGCCATAAATATTAAAAAAATTACTTTTTCACTTTCGTAATAAGTAAAAAGTATCACACGTAGAAAATGACAAAAAATTCATTATTAATCCACTATATAGATTATATAAAATAGTAAAAATGATATCTAGGAACATTTTAGGAATACGAATTTACATTATTAAAACATTTAAGAGATCCAAGACAATTAATAAAAAAATATTGAAGGAAAGCATTAAAATAACATTTTAAAAAATGTCTCATACATCGAGATTCAGATTATTTCTTTCATATATTGATCCTCATGAAAAAATATAAATATATTTGTTAAATACTTCAATAATAAAATTATTCATTTCCTCTAATTTATCATAGTTCAATTTATTTATTTATTATACCATTTTTATTGTCTTCCTATAAACATTATGTTCTTGAAGAATGTCTTGAATATGTTTAGATTATAACATAGAACTAAAATTATTGTGTTGACCATGGTCAAATGGGGTACAGTTTCATAAACTCCAATGTTTTAAAAAAGTTATAATTAGCATATTTACACATTATATTCTCTTTTAAAAAAAATTAATTTTTCTTATTACAGAAAAATGAACCACTTCATTACATAAAGGATGTAGTGTGTACACATGAATGAATGACATTTTCAATTTTCTAATTGGTATAAAATAAATAATGTAGCCAATATTTTATTTCTTCAAATTATAAAATATTTTATATTTGTATTATTTATACATTATTTATATCCTTATGACCATCCTTGAGTGTTGTAAAATAAAATTAAACACGTGACATCATAGAGATGGTTGTCTATACATATGAACTTGTGATATTTTCTTTTTGAATAGGATGTAAAGGAGAGGAAAATAATTTGTACCAATGTTGTAAAAATATTTCATCATAATAATGATTACATTTCATTTAATTAGCATGTTTATAAAAGATATCACTAATGTATAAGAATAAATAATCATGAAACACTCAATTGAGAATTATACCACTATGAAAACCTCCATTATATCACACCATAAGTATTATTAATTTATATTTTGGAAATAAAAATACCTATAGGCCGCGGGAAGAATATTATGAAATATGTTTTGGAATTTATTTTCTTATATATAGTTCTTAATGTGAGTGAATAATTTAAGAGAGTAGGTTCCCTTTTATAAGTGATGAGAGTTTCCCATGTGAGAATACATAAAACATTCATATATATTATTAATCATTCTCTAAGGAAGTTGGATCCACCTAGAAAAAATTAAAATCCAATATAGTTTTTATTCTATATAAACTCATTAAATTTTATTTACCAACGTTTTATCGATAATAGAGGCCTTATATCTTGGTCCCCCCACCCTCATTAACCCATTTAACCTTTATCGATGTGATTAGGGTTTTCCATGATTACTATTGTTATTAAAAATTAAATTTAAAATAATATAAAAAAATTAATTAATGAAAATTAGAAATCATTTTTCATTATTATTTTTTTATGAGATATAGAAATAGAATTTAATATTATTATGGAAAAAGCAACGAACATTTTTTAAATATATATACTTTTTAATCAAAATAAAAAATTTATAAAAAACAAACTATAATGAATATTAATATAGAATTAATTAGATTATTTTTACTTAATTGGGAATAATTTTACATTAAAATAGATAAAAATATAATGATACATTTTATATACATGAAATTATATGACAGTTTTAAAAAAATAATTATTTTTCACGATTTACTAAAAAATAATTCTTTTTGGAAAAAAAATATTAGCATAATTTATATTGTATAGGGTGATAAAAAAATAATTCAATTTTATTTAACTGAGATTCTAAAATAAAAAACAATAATAATTTATTACATTTAGAAACTATATAGTTAAATTAAACTATTCCTTTTTCATAAAAGTTATTTTCAAAACAAAGATGAATTCAAATCTACGAAAATTAACACTAATAAAAAATAAGATTTTTTAGTTATATGTTTACCTAGGAATTCATATTCACTCTAAATAAACATTATTATATTTATTAATTATTTCTTCTAGAATTTTTTTATCATTTTATATTAATAAGGATTTCATTCTTTTCAAATATAGCTAATGATATCTGATAAAATTTTAAAATTTATTCCTTTTTAAGAAATGAATAGAATTTATATTTTATTCCAATCATATTAATTGGTTCCTCTGATATTTAAAAAATATATAGGTTTCTATTTATTTTAACCACTTAGAATACAAGATATCAAAATGGGGAGTTCTGTGGTCAGATAATGTAAAGACCTGGAAATTTGAGGGGAATTTTTTTTAATTTATTTGGAATTTTAGAAGAACGATGTTTCGGACGGCACCTGATTCTGAGGCCCGGTGTCCCCGGAATCATTTTAAAAAGTTTGGCTCAGGTACGTTCAGTGAACGAACGAGCAGGTTTTCCTAACTTTTGAACCGGTGCTCAGAATTGAAATCTGAGGGCACCGATAAAATCGCAGCGCCGATAATTAGTTAGAAACACCTTTTCCGGAGTTCCGTTTGCTCAGGTGTGGTTTTTTAAATTTTGGGTTTAAGTAAAGAAATAAAATAAAAGTGTTTCAACCAATTTTATTTTATTTTTGTTTAACCTACGATAAGTGGATGAAGTGGGACCCACAATATCATACCCACTAGGTAGGATAATTCTGAGGTGGGACCCACACAAGCCCCACCGTTTCATTTCATCCTAAAACCCCACCTTTAATAAGGTAACGCAACCGCACCCCCATTAATTGGAAGTCAACCCTTGCCTTTATCTGTTTATGAAACGCCTCTATTAATTGGGCGGTTTAAACATTACAATTAATTCAATTAATTGTTTGATTAGTTTTTTAATTTCTAAATTCTTGGCTTGAGGATTAAAATAAGACAAACTCTTATTTTATTAGAGTGGTTGGGTTGTGAGAGGATTGGTGAGATTTTTCTCAAGTTCTTGAAGTTCTTCTTCCTCGACGAAGAATACGAAGAATGTGAAGAACGCCAACCACCGGCGATGGACGACGGTGAGAGACGCCTTCCTCGGAGATCGACGATCCGACGCTCACCATTTCGTTCCTCCTTCCCGCATCAATGGAAGGGAGACACCGTTCCTCCTAGGACGATCTCCGTCAAGTGTGCGGAACCTTCTTCCACGACTATCAATTCGGCAATGTCCCTTTCCGCAACAAACCTCGTTCGTCGACTACGCTCGAGGTAGGAGGATTATTATTTCATTTGTTCCTGATTACTTTCATTTTTGATTTATAATCTTATTTGGGCCGCATGTTATCGCAATAATGAGAGGAGGTCGGACAACACGAACATGACCGACCCTCCTCTCCCCTTGGTTGTTTCCTATTTTTGGCGGCACGAGCAAGGCAACGCGGTGCCAAAGCACCGCGTGGGAAATATTAAAGAAAGGGCAGCGAAATGTGGCGTCGTCGCGCCGCGCCGTTGAAGACGAACCGAACCGCGGTGCCGTCGCACCACGCCGTTGAAGAGGAACCAAACCGCGACACCGTCACGCCGCAACAGAGAACCACAAAGGCACCGCGGCCGGAGTGGGGACGCAGCGAAGGGGCGCGACACCGTCGCACCGCACCTGACGGACCAACACCGCAACGAAGCAGGGAGTGGCGGCCGGTTCTGGGACGCCGGTGTCGGAGCTGGGGGACCGGCCCATGCCGATCCCATAGCGGCAACAGCCGGCCGACCGGTGCGGGCCGACCGGTCAGAGGAGGAGCCGGGGGTTCGTAACCCCTAGTAGGCCGGACAGCAGCGGCCCCCCACATGGGGGCCGCGATTACGAAACAGGGGGGCAGCGCCCCACCCCCCACCCCCTCTCACCGGTCGGCCGTTTCGGCCGAGCCACACAGCTGCTGGCCGCGCCGCGCCGCGCCCAAGCGGGCAGGACACGGACCTGATTCGGGTCGACCCGGACCCGGTTCGTGTAGACCCGTTTCGGGCCAACCCAGGGGGTCTCAGGCCTGGACGGTCTGGGCCCGAAACGCCCACTTCCGGACCTCTTTCGGTCTTTTGCCCATAACATGGGATACGGACCTCTGATCGATGCACACATAGTTGTGATTCGATTCTTGGATCGAGGTGGTCATTTTGGTATATCACAGTAAAGGTTTCAGAGAACTTTGGGTTTGGCCAGGTTGGTTCGAACACAAAACCAACCGGGCCCTCAGAGCAGAAAAGCGTATAACTTGAGTTCCGGACGTCAGATTGACGTGCCGTCGACTTTGATGGATTTATTTGGATGAGACGAAACTTTTGGCATACTTCGCCTTAGGTTTGGATGCAGTTGGAGAATGGTCGGGTTGGATTGTACCCGAAATCCAACCGGACCCCTTGAACGTAAAAGCTTATAACTTTCAGAATGGACGTTCGTTTGACAAACCGTCAGCGGCATTGGTGATCACGTTGAGAAACGGTCCTTATGAGTATACACTATGAGAGTTCGGGGAACAGTTTAGATATGGCCGGGTTGGTTTGCACACGAAACCAACCGGGCCCCTCGGACGAAAAGGCTAATAACTCACAGACCGGGCGTCTGATTGACGCGTCGTCTGTTGTGTTGAGACCCATATGCTGAGGTGGTACTTTGAGATACTTCTTCATTGGGCTTGTGATACTTAGAGTATCGACCTGTAGATCCTAGAGAAGACCCTCCCGGAGATGAGCGTACGGAGTACGGAGACCGTGTAGCCGGTTGAGACCTGACGTCTGCTTGACCGACTCGACATGGAGTGGGTTGACTAGCCCAGTGGATGGAGAACTACATTGTTTGGGTGAAGACCCATGGAGGATGGAGCAGTACTAAGTTTGGGTGCAGACCCACGGTACTCGTCCGGAGAGTACCTCTGCAGGCTATTAGGGGAGATTCACTACTGTGGTTGGGTGGCAGACCCCGGTGGGAAGCACTACTGTGTTTGGGTGGCTGACCTGCGATACTCGACAGGAGGAGTACCTCAGTAGTCTTAGGTTAGTAAGAAGTACCTTGGAGTCGTGATAGTACCACTGTACACTCCAGATACGGGGCTCTTCAGTAGTTACGGTTTCGATAATGAAAATCCTGGGTTGAGCTGAGATTATAACCTTTGTGTTTCCTCATGATTGAGATGGGTTACTTGATAACTTAGGTATAAGTATGGGATTATACCAAAGTAAAGGTTATCTGTTGATATCCTTCTTTGTGGTTATCCTTGTAGGATTTAGTGAGACCATGAGGGTCTCAGGGTCCCTACTGAGTATCGTATACCCACCCCTGCACGGGCTATGCCCGCACCTCGTTGTGTTGGTTGCAGACGACGGGAAGCACTGACAGAGGCCAAGTGTTTGAGGATTGGACGGTACCCGGAGGTGGACCACACGATGAGTAAGTATCTACAGGTGGACTTCTAGGGGAGACGACACTCGGAGGAGGAAGGAGGGTGAGAGCGTTGGGGAGGCTATCTGTACCTACCCTTCATGTAGGATCCGTGGTGGACGATCGAGGAGCTACGCTCTCTGTACCTACACTTCAGGTAGGACCGTGGTGGACGATCCAGGAGCTGCGCTATCTATACCTACCCTTCAAGTAGGATCTGAGGAGGATAACCCAGGAGCTGTGTCCTTTCTACCAGTTGTTTTTCTTTTTCTGTTGTACTTTCGTCCAGCTGTAGTTGTACTTTCGATTGGTTTGTATTCTTGCCCATTTACTTTTCAACACTTCCATTTGTACTTATTGTATTACATCCTCTTGTACTCTATGTGTTTTCTTTACTTATATAATGTCAATTACATCCCAGTTATCGGGATTTATGCCTTTGGTGCTAGTCGCCAGCCCCTGGCCTATGGAAGGCAGGCTTGGGGTAGTCACGGCACGGGCCCCGAGGATGGGTCATGAAAAATTCGTATTAGAGGATTCGGTTCTGCCACAGAACTTATAACTCTGATATTTTCTTTCTATGAAGAAATAGTGTTAAGAGTACCAAGTGTGGTTTTCAGTTCAGGGAGTCCAGTGTTTGTGCGGGTGGCCGACGTATCCATACACTAGGACCTTGAAAACTGATTTTGGACTTTGTGCACGAAAACACCGATTGCATGTGTGTTTCCAAAGTTTTTTCCCCTTAAAACAGCTCAAACCTGGTCATCTCACCAGGTATAATCATTTTACCATGTCACATATGTTTATTTCAAGATTCCTTTCCACAGATGACCAGCTAGAGCCCATAGGGATGTGCGTACTGACAGCCTGCCGAGCGACGAGGCTTCGGTAAAGGGCCCTCTTGCAGTTGAGGCACCAACGGAGGCACCAGCGGTACTACCATATGTTGGGCCACCGATTCCACCATACCTAGCAGTAGGCGATGCACGCCACATGAGTGCACTATACGTCTTCCAGCGCCAGAGGCCACCCTGGTTCCGGGGAGAGACGGACCCTCAGGCGGCTGAGGATTGGCTGGAGGATGTGGTGAGAGTCTTCAGTCTAATGGGGACGCCAGCAGACTTCATGGTGATCTTTGCTGCCAGCCTCCTTCAAGAAGCAGCAGGCAGGTAGTGGAGCCACTTGTTCCAGTTTTGGGATGAGATAACCTTCACATGGGGAGACTTAGAGACCTTCTTCAGGGTGGAGTTCATTCTAGTGACTCTACACCCCGAGCGTTTTCAGGCGCTGCTGCCTTTGCCGGCTGTTTTTTTCATCAGTAGCTGAGGAATTTGCAAGCAGTAGAAAGATGATGCAGAGGTCCAGGAGGACCAGACCAGCAGTTGGGCGATCTCGGGTTTTAGGATATGTGGTGCGGGGCACCCAGGGTGGGGTCAGAGCCAGGCATGCCAGAAACGAACAGTGTTACTCCTGCGGAATGAAGGGGAACATGGAACGTGACTGTCCGACCCCCCCGCACAGTTGATCCACAAGAATTGGAAGGTCCAAAAAGGCAGAATCAGTGAGAGGTTCTTGAGCAACAGTCGAGCGATGGACAAGGCAGTAGAGCTCCAGGAGTAGGTGGACAGGAGCCGAACTAGTGGATACGTCCCTTGTACTTCTAGTTCCATGTTGTTGTTGTTGTTGTTTTTGTTCCATTTTACTATGAGCTACATTAAAAAAAGACACTTATACTTGTGATGTTTTATTTCTTGTCCTTTTGTTTGGTTGATACTGAGATGTCTCGGTTAAAACTATTGACTTGAACCTCACTTTTTAGATTTCCACTGGAGGAGACCGAGTATCCTCACACTGATTGCGACAGTGTGACTCGACCCTTGGAGGCGTGAGTGATAGTTGGATCTCTTGGTAGTAACGTCAAGGCCTTACGACATTATCCATGGCATGAATACATCATTCATGTCCGGATTGACTATATTAAGAAATGGCCGTGGTTCACCTAGGGGATGAGACAGAGTTTCTCATTTCAGCAAAGTAGAATCTTAGCAGCTCTTACAGATCGTAGGCAAAGAAGGTGCAGATCATCCAGGAGCGGATGAAGACTGCACAGTGCAGTAAGAAACATGAAATTGGAGCCATTCATAGAGACTTGGGCATCATAAATGTTTCAAGAAGAGGAAACTTTAAGGAGATATGAGTCTACAAAGGAGAAGATGTGGAGGCAGAGCTAGGAAATAATCATGTGGTGGTGTACATTTTAACATGCTACAACCAACCGCCTTAGTTTCCCCTGCCAGGCTCAGAGAGCTAGAGGGCAGGGGAAGAGTGCGGCTGCATGCGGTCAATGAGTGTGACCCAATGGCTCTAAAAAAGATTCAAGGGACCATCTGTTTCCACTACTAGCTGACATAGTAACAGACGTCGATTTGAATCATTCCTTCCTTCCACAAATCTTGTCCGATACCTAGAGTTTCCGGTATGCCGTAGACATGACCCTCATGTCTGGAGATACCTTTGGAGAAAACTCGATAATCACACTTACGCCGACAGTGTGGTCAGACCCTCAAGGAAAGAGTTTCAGTTGGAGTCTCTTGGTGGAAGCTTCGAGGACATACGACGTTGGTCTTGGTGTGGATTGGATTCACAGTTCATGCTCAGATTGACTGTATTAGGCAAAAAGGTTGTGGATTAACCACAATGTCGGGATAGGTTTTCCTTGGTCGGCGAAAAGGAACCCCAGGCAGCACCGGATAAACTCATGCATCGGAGGGTGTGGTAGATCACTCTTGATTCGGTCAACCTTACCCTCATGGTAGAAGGAGTTTTGAGTTTCAGTTCTAAACAGTAATTGGAGGCCTCTTGAGTTCGAGGATGACGATCACGTCTTTATACGGGTCTCACCTCGATGAGGTTTACAGAGATGTGGACAAGGAGAAAAGTTATCTCAGAGGTTCAACAGACCATTCTAGGCCCTCATCAGGGTAGGAGAGGTGGTTTAATGCTTGACCCATCTAACATAGTTGCACCATGTTCTTGAGGACTTCCATGTATCACAACTAAGGAGATACGAGCACGACCCTTCACACATCATCGACCTCAGGAAGTTGGACGTCGATGACAGGGAGACACGCATAGAGGTTCCAGAGAGGATCGAGGATCGATAGGAGAAGGTCCTAAGAGGATGGTTGTTTCCTCTTATTCACTATCATTGGCAGCACGGGAACCTCCAGGGGAGCACATGGGAGCGGAAGGCTCAGATGCGTGCTTAGTACCGCTTTTGTATCCATATTTTGTGTTAAAGAATTACGTGGACGTAAAGCCCTGTGGTGGGAGTAATATAAAGACCAGAAAATTTCAAGGAAATTTTTTCTCTTAATTTCTTTGGAATTTTACAAGAACGCAGTTTCTGACGGTGCCTGATTCCGAGGCCCGGTATGCCCGGAATCATTTTCTAAAGGTTGGCACAGGTACGTTCAGTGAACGAACGAGCGGGTTTTCCTAACTTTTGAACCGCTGCTCAGAATTGAAATCTGAGGGCACCGATGGAATCACAGCACCGGTAATTTCTTAGAAATACCTTTTACGGAGTTGTATTTGCTCGGGTGTGGTTTTTAAATTTTGTGGTTAAGAAAAGGAATAAAATAAAATTGGTGAAACCAATTTTGTTTTATTTTTGTTTAACCTAAGCTATGTGGATTAATTGGGACACACAATATCCTACCCACTAGGTAGGATAATTGTGAGGTGGGACCCACACGAGCCCCACCATTTCTTTTCTTCCTAAACCCCCTCCTTTAATAAGGTAATGCAACTGCACCCCCATTAATTGGAAGTAAACCCTTGCATTTATCTATTTATGAAACGCCTCTATTAATTGGGCGGTTTAAACGTTGAAATTAATTCAATTAATTTTTTTGATTAATTTTTTAATTTCAAAATGCTTAGCTTGAAGAATAAAATAAGAAAAACTCTTATGTTATTAGAGTGTTTGGGTTGTGAGAGGATTGTGGAGATTTTTCTCATGTTCTTGAAGTTCTTCTTCCTCGATGAAGAACGCGAAGAACGCGAAGAATGCCAAACTCCAGCAACCGACGACGGTGAGAGACGCCTTCCTCGGAGATCGACGATCCGACACTCACCCTTTCGTTCCTCCTTCCCACGTCAAAGAAGGGAGACACTGTTCCTCCTCTGACGATCTTCGTTATGTGTGCGGAACCTTCTTCCGCGACGATCAATTCTGTGACGTCCCTTTCAGCAACAAACCTCGTTCTTCGACTACGCTCGAGGTAGGGGATTATTATTTCATTTGTTCCTGATTACTTTCATCATTGATTTATCGTCTTATTTGGGCCGCCTGTTATTGCAATAACGGGAGGAGGTCAGACCGTACGAACACAGCCGACCCTCCTCTCCCCTTGGTTGATTGATATTTTTCGTGGCACGAGCAAGGAAACACGGTTCCTAAGCACCGCACGGGAAATAATAACGAAAGGGAGGAGAAACACGGCGCAGTCCCATCGCGCTATTGAAGACGAACCAAACTGCAGTGTCGTTGCGCCACGCTGGAGAACAAAAAAGTCACCGCGGCTGGAGCGGGGCCGCAGCGAAGGGGAGCAGCACCATCACGCTGCGCCGGACGGACCAAGGCCGCAGCTTAAGCTGCGATGGAGCATGGACCGATGGCCTGTTCCAGTCCACCGGCGTCGGAGTAGGGGGACCGGCCCATGCCAGTCCCGTGACGGCAGCAGCTGCCCGGCCAGAGCAGGCAGTCTGGTCAGAGGAGGATCCAGGGGTTCATAACCCCCATCTGGCCGGACAGCAGTGGCCCCCCACATGGGGGCGGCAGTTACGAAACAGGGGGCAACGTGCACCCCCCTCACCGCTCGGTCGTTTCGGCCGAGCCGTCGGGCCGCTGGCCGCGCCAGCGCGCCGGGCTGGGCTGCCCAGGTCGGGCCGGGCCATGGCCAGGTCGGGCCGGGCAACACCAGCTGGGCTGGGCTGCACCCAAGTGGGCCGGACCCGGACCCGGTTCAGGTCGACGCGGTTCGGGCCGACCTAGTGGTCTCGGGTCGGGTCGGTCCGGGCCCGAAACCCCCACTTCCGAACCTCTTTCGGTATTTTTCCCATAACATGGGCTACAGACATCAGATCGACGAACCGTCAGTTGCGGTGCGAGCCTTGGATCGAGACGGTCGTTTTTGTATATCACACTAAATGTTTCAAAGAAATTTGGGTTCGGTCGGGTTGGTTCAAACACAAAACCAACCGGGCCCTCGGAGCGGAAACACTTATAACATGAGTTCTGGACGTCCGATTGACGTTTCGTCGACTTTGTTGGATTCCTCTTGATGAGGTGGAACATTTGGAATAATTTTCCTGAGGCTTGGACGCAGTTGGAGTATGGCCGGGTTGGATTGTACCTAAAATCCAACCGGACCCCTGGAACGGAAAAGCTGATTACTTTCAAACCGGACGTCCGTTTGACGAACCGTCAGCAGCATTGGTGATCACGTTTAGAAACGGTACCTATGAGTATACCCTATGAGATTTTGGGGTACAGTTGAGATTTGGCCGGTTTGGTTTGCACACGAAACCAATCGGGCCCCTGGGACGAAAAGGCTAATAACTCATAGATTGGGCGTCCGATTGACGCGTCGTCTGTTGCATTGAGACCCCTATGAAAAGGAGGTCCATTGAGATACTTATTAGAGGGATGTGTGATACGTGGATTATCGACCTATAGCTCGTGGAGAGGACCCTCCCAGAGACGAGCGTATGGAGTACGGAGACCGTGTAGCCGGCTGAGACCTGACGACTGCTTGACTGACTCGACATGGAATGAGTCAACTAGCCTAGTGGATGGAGCACTACATTGTTTGGGTGCAGACCCATGGCGGACAGAGCATTATCGATTTTGGGTGAAGACTCGCCTTACTCGTCTAGGGAGTACCTCTACAGGCTATTAGGGGGTATGCACTACTGTGTTTGGGTGGCAGACCCCGACGGGAAGCACTACTATGTTTGGGTGGCTTACCCGCGGTACTCGATAGAAGGAGTACCTCAATAGTATTAGGTTAGTGAGCAGTACCTCGGAGTCGGGACAGGACCACAGTACACTCCAGAGATGGGGCTCTTCAGCAGTTACAGTTTCAAAAATGATAATCTTGGTTTGAGCTGAGACTATAACCTTTGTGTTTCCTCATGATTGAGATGGGTTACTTGATAACTTAGGTATACGTATGGGATTATACCAAGTAAAGGTTATCTGTTTAGATCCTTATTTTTTGTTATCCTTGTTGGATTTAGTGAGTCCTTGAGGGTCTCGGGGTCCCTCCTGAGTATCGTATACTCTCCCCTGTACGGGCTATGCCCACCCCTCATTGTGTTGGTTGCATATGACGAGCAGCGCTGACAGAGGCCGAGTGTTCGATGACTGAACGGTACCCGGAGGTGGACCACACGATGAGTCAGTATCCGGAGGTGTACTTCATGGTGAGATGACAGTCGGAGGAGGATGATGGGTGAGAGCATTGGGGAGGCTATCTGTACCTACCCTTCAGGTAGGATCCGTGGTGGATGATCTCGGAGCTGCACTATCTGTACCTACCCTTCAGGTAAGACCATGGTGGATGATCCAGGAGCTGCGCTATCTATACATACCCTTCAGGTAGGATCCGAGGAGGACGACCCAAGAGCTTCTTCCTTTCTACCAGTTGTTTGTCTTTTTCTGTTGTACTTTTGTCTAGTTGTAGCTGTACTTTTGATTAGGTTTGTATTCTGGCCCATTTACATTTCAGCACTTCCTTTTGTACTTAGTGTATTACTTCTACTTGTACTCTATGTGTTTTGTTTACTTTTATAAAATTAATTCCTTCCCAGTTATCGGGATTTACGCCTTTGGTGCTAGTCGCCATCCCCTGGCCTATTGAAGGCGGGCTTGGGGTAGTCACGACACGGGCCCCGAGGATGGGTCGTGATAGATAACCTTCATTCACTACTATTTCCTACCTCGCATTATTCCTACTATTCATAATATATATGATAATTATTGATATAGCATATTTTTGGTGTATTCTTGGTATATGGTTTGAAAAATATTAGATGTATTGTTGTTAAAGGATTGATAATGATGTCTTAACCTTGGAATATGGTAGACATTGGATATTATCATCAAATGATAAATCCTGGGGTCTGATGGTTACAAACGGTGAATGGGATGTGTTAAATGGAATATATGGTGGTCGTTGTGGTGAAAATATATCTACGATTATAAGATTAATAGATAAATTTTCAATAGAATAACAAATGACTATATGTTTTATATCCCAACTGAATCATGTATTGAATATTAGATCCTACAAAAATTTACATTAACATTTTTTATGAATATCACCCAATAAAAGATTATGTTCAACAAATCATGAATTGTGCACTATGCCGGTTGGTTTTATACATGTGTTTCATGTCGATTAAGTAATTATTCACACTCCTCTTATTTCAAATGTAAATTCTAATTATTTCTTAAAGACCTGACTTGGGTTATAATGGTATATATTGGCTAACATCATACAATATCACACACTCGGTATATCCTAACAAGACAAAATTGCATCTCCATGTAGACAGTTAATACAATGTTTATAGTTTTATCATAACCTCAAGATAGTGTGTCATAATTAGACACATTATTATTTAATTCATTATGAAATTATATATTCAGAACAATGATGTAAATTTTATAAATAAATGGGTTTTCTTCAAGGATGTCTAAGATATTTTAGCTTATTTCTCTTTAGCATTGTTGTAGTTAAATTGGTGTATGGGTGAGTCATTTCATGGATGCATAGGGTCAGTTAATTCATGGTGTTCATAGGATGTGAAGTGGGACACCATAATATATTATACATTAAGTAATTCTTTTATTGTATTAGGGGACCCAATTATTAATTCTTTAAGAATATTTCCTTAATTCAATAAAGGGGTTAGAACCCAATAAATTTTGATAAGGTGGGGGTTCCCTATACTAAATTCATAATCAATACACCACTAACGGTATACTAGTTTCAATATTTCATTGTTTAACCTATATTGATTACTGTTTATCTATTATTTAGTTAGGGGGTTTTCCTCATAGGGTGTCTAGTACCCCGTTGACTAATATATAATATAAATCAATGGACAGTAACCCTTTCTTTGTATGTAAAAAATAGAGAATAGAGGTATACCAAGTTGTGAATATGAGTTATATTAATATTGTAATTCTTGTGATATGTCACCAATACATGGTTTCCTTTAAGATAAGACAGATAGTTTTGATTTCGACTACAATCTTATGAGACCTTCATTATTTTATATATCTATAGATACATTTTTATATATTAATCTTCATAGTGTTTTGTTGATGTAATAGAGAATATTCCATGTTTTCATGTTTTTTATGACGATGGAGTATATATAGTATTATTCAAGATCATTATCCTATATTACATTAGGATTTTGTTATAATATAATGTATTGTAATTCTATTATTTCTTTTCTACATCTATATAGAATGTGTTTACTCCCCCTAGTATGGTTCTTTCTCACATATGTTTTGGGTATAGGAAAATATAACACGGTTAGGGTTTTCCTACAGATCATATATAGCATTTAGTTTTGCTCTAAGTGACTCATAATGGTTGTTAATGGAGTATGGTGGAGTATATTACTATTGGTTTTTTACATCCTAAGGATTAATGTATTGTGAGTTTTTTTTTCTATGTTTCATATGTTGTTATTATTGGTGTTATCTATTATATATCTACGTTTCATTTTCATGTGTGTGGTTTTTTGTTACTGATATATTTCCACAATCATGCATTTAATAACATACAAGTAATTTAGGATTTCATTTTGATGTTATTGGATATATATTTTTTATTTTTGTTTAATATCTTTTTCATTTTGATATAGGGTTAGCCAAATGTGTATGCATATGAATTTTTACCATTAACTACCAAACCATGGAAAATTTGATGTGGTCAAGTAGAGGACCAGTCAATATATTTTCCTCCAAAGTTTTACAACAACAGTGTACGTTAATTCATAGAATTTTTAAATTACAGTTAATATTCTAAAAATGGAGAATTATTAAACAATGAAAAATAACAAATTCATCAATGATGAAGAATGCATGTAACATATCGATAGATTAATATATGAAGATAAATAGAAATAATGATATGTTAAAAATTATATAATGGATTCATATAAATTATTAAAACTTAATATTAAAAATAATAATGTATCTATAATTGATAATTAATAAATAAAAAATTATTTATTTTGGATTTAGAGATCATTATAGAAATTTAAAAGATAATGATATAAGTATAATAATTTATGTCACTTGGTTTGTTTAAATTCTATATTATCCATCTATATTAATTATTTTTATCAAAATATTTACATTTTAATTTTTATTATTTCAATTTTATATTATTTTATTAGTAATTGCATCAATCAAAACATAATAAATATTATTAAAAGAAAAAATATCGTGAGGGGTCAGGGTGGTTAGAAGTAGTGTTCCATAGTTCTTATCTAATTAAATAATCAACAAAAATGGGGGTGGGAGAACAAATATCAGTAAATGATGTAAATATACCATCTTCAGAGGCCATTGATGTTATAATATGAGTATCTTTATTCCCCTAATGTCATATATGAAGAAATTCCAACCAGTTGTTGATAACATTTTAATATCTATGAATACCACAAGAAAATGACTGTGGGGAGACTATTTTTCCTAGAGGGAGTCACGGATGGACAAAGTATCAATTTCAACAATGTTAAACACCTTTTTTTTATAACAATATAACTAAATATCATTAATCCCGGTGTATTCCCTTCCAAGGAGTGGATTTAAATGTCTATATATTGCACTAATGGTTATGAAATTTGATCCCATGGTGTCACAAATAATATACCTCCATTATGAAACCAATGATGAAATAGATATTGAAATTTACATTAACACATATATTAAGGGATTTAATCAAATCCAATGGAACTATGGGAGAAACCTAGGGATTGTTGATTGAGTATCTTGTTAACAATTATATTTCTTAATTTATGAGATCCCTTCTACTAGTTAAAAATCATAGATAGGTTATCCACTATAAATATGGTCCCGATGACCAAGGAAAACTTAATTGGGGTAACCTTCAGGAAGATCCCTATTTCTCTTAATCTAGATGCACCAATAACCAATTAAAAGGTAATTTCCCCCCTCCTTTTTTGTGATTTTCTCAATATATAAATCCAATTTTAGTGAAAGTTCTCTCAAGTGAGTTCGTGAGAGTCCATGATGGTAATCTCACAAAAGGAGTACCAAAAGTATTTCATTCAGTATCCTTTAATGGAAAGATGATAGGATGATTCTTCATATAGATTCTAGAAAAAGAGGTTCTTAGAATCGAGATTGATCCCATTTCTCTTGAAAACCTCATCTATGGATAAATAATAGTTTCATTTTCACCAAAAAATGATATTTTACAATGTAGGAATGTTTATTCCCTAGAGAATACCACCCTTTACATCATACTGTTGGGATGTATGCAACACATTATCATCAATCATTCACTCTCTCAGAGTTGGTTACATACTATGTGTGGTCATTTCCTCTTTTATATCCCTATGGTATTGTATTTTTAACTCTCCATCTATACATTTTTATTTCTATATTAGTTTGAGTTATTTATATATAGTTACCGATAAATTAATTGTATACATATTTATTTTTTCTTTATATTCAATGTTCCTATATTTTTTAAGATTACAGTTACTCTAAATATAAAAAATTATTAAAAAATATCTTTTGTATTACATAGTATTTATTCAATTGTTCTTAATTTTTATATTATTTTTCATAATTTATTTTCAATATAATAATTTTCAGACATATATTGTAAAATATCCTATCAATATGATTAATTTATATGTTTTTTGCATCTTCTCTTCCACATTGAATGACCCTTCTGAGGTACATTGAGACTTGGATCTACAAGTAATCTTATTTTCAAAAGTTAATTATGTATTTTACTATGAATTATGTATGAAAGTTTCAATATTTAATATCCATCAAAGACATGTCTTCATTAAAAAATTATAAATTGGTGATTTGGTCCATCACATTAAATCCCTTACATTCACTAGATAACTTTTATATATCATGAAATTTTTTATATAAGGAAAATTTAGTGCCTATAGAAAAGTGTCTTACAATATCTTAGTAGAGTAAAATGAATGATTTTATAACTTATTATATTTATATGAGAAAAATATTCTTATTGTTTAGAAGAATTGTATTGTTTATTAATTCATCAAAATTGAAGTTTTTGTATTCATATTCAATGATTTCGTGTATGCAATAGAATACTCAATGATTCTCAACTAATCATTGTATTTGGATATACTAAAGGAATTATCAAATATTTTCATTTTTGATATATCTAATTTTTCACATTAACGGGATATTAAATTAAAAATTTTCATTTCGTTTCTCTTCTAAATTTTCAGTCTAGTGAAATATTTACAATGGTTATATATGAAAATATTATGAAGAGTTTTTAGATTTAATGCATGTAGTATGGTTCAATATATAATTACACTATACTTATTTTCAATGGAAAAAATATATTGAATGATTTTGTTGGATTTGTTATTAATATTTATGCGTATTTATGTGTTAATGATATAAAAACAATAAATTTAATTTAATGTTCACCATATTGAACATAAAATTAGATTAAAACAAATATAAGTAATTAAATATATTCTAAATAAATCCCTAAGTGGTTCGAAAATTAAATAATAACTCTATCCAAATACTACCATGAATTTGATACAATCAACTCGTGCATCAAACATACTAAAAATGAATGTAAATAAAAACTAGATTCCATAACTAGAACACCAATAAATATTAATGTATAAATTTATTAAATTAAAATATATATACATAGATATTAATAGTCTTATAGGATAAACAATAATACAATAATTACTCATGTCAATAATAATAAAATTTGTATTATTGTCTATATGAACCAAACATATTCTTAAAAATGTATAGTTTTTATATAAGTATTCTTATGTTTCAAATGCACTATATTATCTAGAAGATATTATAAATTTTTATCAACAATAATAAAATAAATTATTGAAAAAATTATAGAATTTATTCAATAATAAAAAATTAATTATTGAAATTATCATGTAAAAATCCTCTTACAATGAATTTTGAGGGTTTTTTTTGAAAAGGCTTATTTTTTATGAATACTAACAAATACTCGTTTTAATTGAAAAATATCATTTCATTTAAATTAATTTCTAGGATCATTTTTATATAAAAATGGGTTTAAAAGTTAATTTATATAAATTTTTTGTTTATTAATCCAGTTTCCGTCATTTTAGTCATTTTAATATTATATTTCTATATTAAAACAGTGTAAACATTTGACCATTTTTCTTTGGTAAAACACACTTTCTCATCGCGTATGCATGATTAATATTTAATTCAAATATTGAACTTCCATGAATTTAATATGAAAAAAATTATTACATATTTGGATTTATAATAATTTATATCATATAATATGGTCAAAATGATATTTTTACCATAATGATTAGTAAGAACCTTAATAATTATTTACCACTATTAACTTCAAAATGGGTTTACCATGGTTAAAATAAAAAGATAATTGTTATAAATGATCCAAAATATATCCAACACCTATTTTATAGAAATATTTTGACATTATAACTTATATTCATATGAATTGAATATTTTGGAACCTTTTTATGTGAATAATGTGGGTACACCGTTTTCATATCAAAATACTACAAATGTTTCACTCAAATCACATATAAAATATCACCCTTTTTATTTTCCTCTAAACACATCCAATATTATTTGGTTAGTAAATGATCAAATGAATTTCTCACTTCCCTCGTACAATCATAGAATCCTTATCTGTGATATAATTTCACCCTATCTATCTTTTTGGTGGAAGAAAAATAAATTTTTTTTAAAAAAAGGTGTTATAACTAATCAAGTTTTTATTTTATTTTTTCATCTAACTTATTTAATTATTATTAAAAATAGATTATATAACAATATAAATATCTTTATTAAAAATGTATTTTTTAATTTTATGTACATTTCTTTCCATTATATCTTCTTTAGTCGAATGGTATTCTAAATAATCATTCATATATATGACAAACTACTATCTCATGAAATGATCCTATTATTTTTCCATAAACACATATCATGGATGAATATATAGGTAAATTAATTATTTTTAGGTGATTTTATTAAATTATAATACTTTGGAAATCATTATATTACATATACCATCCTATTTTCCATTCAGATAGGATAGGATAATGTCGCTTTGTGTGTGTAGTGGACAACATCCTCATTAGGAAATGTGATTCATTCACGCTTTACATGGACAAAAATAAGGATAGGTTTAATGAAGATATGTGATATATAAGACATAAAAATTATTATGTATGTAAAATTATATTTAATTTTCTTTCAACAAATCCTTTTGAAAAACCGCAATATTTTTATAAGTACATATGACATATCCTTTCCCTGAATGATGTATTTCATTTTCTATCTATAAATATTATGGATTACAATAAAGAAATTTATAATTAATTTATATGATTTTCAAATCATCATTATATTTAATAATATTATTTTACCATGATAAATTTATAGTGCCCTTGAAAACTCAAAAAATATTTGACAAACAAATTATTTATTTCCTGGAACGTGATTTTGACATGAAGTTGCTAATAAAACGGTAATAAAAAGTAATATGAAATTAATTTAGGTAATTATATATTTAATTATAATACTATAGTATATGTATAATTAACTTATATTTATTTTCTTATTGTTTTTAACACGAAATATGAATATTGAGTCTTAAGCTATAAGATTTTTTTCTATACATTCTTCATTGGGACTTATGTTATGTTTTCCATGGATCACCATTTTGTGGTTTATATACAACCCCATTTCTAGATAATATTATGAATTATTTATTCTCGATATATAATAAGTATTATTTAATATTATTCTATATTTTTTATTAAGATTTAATGTTACCAATTTTTTAAGGGTTTTACTTCACAATATCCTTGTTTATTATTGTGGATATTTTGTACACATCCATCTATGAAATATTATAACATATCTCTCAAGAAACTAATTTATTTTCATAAACTATATTTATTAATATATAGTACATATTTTCCCATATTTTCCTCTCACTATATACTGAATAGTTAAAAATATTTTTTTTTAAAATATTTGTTTTTTTATCTCTTCAATTGTAAAACCATTTCATTGTGAAAATATGTTTTCTAAAAAATTATTCCAAAAATATTTTAAACATTATACATATGATTTAATAAATATATTTTTATCCATGTTTTATTTTTTAAATACTTTTTGAAAGAAATATTCAAGTTTTCTTCAAAAAAAATTATTTACGTAGTACATGAATGATTTTTTTTAATATGTACACCATGAACAAAATTTACAACCATGGTAAAAATTACATTATTTGAGCCCCTAATTATTATTTTTCATGGTTATTTATGAAAAAAATAATTTTTTAAGTATTTTATGTTTTAAAAATTATTCTCTAAATTGGAATTGCTATATCTCTCATGGTATGTTCCAATTTATTTTTATGTCAAAATAATATTCCATGTAAGATAACATCCCCTAGTGTTATTTATTATTAACCAGTGATATAAACAAGTGATACCATTCTATTTCTTTTAATGGATTGTTTAGGTTTATAATGACATGATTTTTATAAAACCTATTTATCATCCCTGGGTTATACAATATAGAAATGCTGATAAAATCCTCTTTTTTTACAGGCCATGTTATGAAGAAATAATGAAATGATTATGAAACATGCCACTTTTTAATGATTATGATAAGGTTAAATTTTTTTGAAACTAATTAAATTTAATGTTTTATAAAATGATGAGTGTTTTTTCATATTTTTAAATATATACATATGATTTTCATTATGTTATAGGTTTGAAATATATCTCCCTAAAATATATTGGGTAATGATTTATATCTCTTGAGATAGAAATGATTAGAATAGGGAGTGAACATTCTTCCCTAAGAGGGTTTCTCTAGTGCGATGTCCATCATTGTGAATATTGACCACTGTTATGGATTTTAGAGTAACCCCATTCTATTATGATAGCTTTACAAGTGAGCCTTGACTTCTATGAAAATTATTTTATATGCATTTTCATATTAAACAAAATCCTTCTTATGCTAATTTATTCTCTCATGGCTCATGTTATATTATTTCCATATGATTAATTTCATAAGAACTAATAATCATTATCCCGTGACTCTTGATAATAATATTTGAAATGGATTTAATGTTTTTAAAATGTCATACCCTTGTTCTCATAACCTTATGCCCTTATTATGCTTATTTATCTTGCTTGTTTAACCTTATAGTGGAACTCATATAACCCTTTATTATTTTCATTTCCCTAGGTTATGAAGAAATATATTGTGTATGATTTAATATATGTTCTAGATATGAATAAAATATGAAAATATAATTTAATTAAACTATGATTTTTTTCTTTTCTTTTTTCCAAATGTATAATAACATTATGATCCTCATGTGTGTGTTTGTGTAATATAATGAATGTTCATCTAAAAGGAGAAAATATATATGTGTGATATTATTTGTTCATTATAGGTCATATAAGATGATAGGTTTTGTTATAAAATCTAAAATAAGGATGTGGAAACATTAGTGATATCCTTAATGAATTATCTAAGGATAATTATAAGGTAAAATCAATGTTTAAGAAAATATCCATTAATTTTTGTTTTAGATAGAGTGAGGTAATTCCAATAAATAACATCCATGTCTGGACACTACATGTTTATGTGGATCTATAATGGAGATAACACGTGTTAATAACTTGTAAAATGTAACATTGAGTTTCACTCTATTAGTACCTAGTGTATTAAAATGTGTTTGTTTGCACACATATTTATACAGTCTTAAGGGATATGGTATTTTAATTTAGAAACTTTTGTATGAACCATTATGAAGAATTAAAATTAAAAACTACTATTAACAAACTATGATAATCCTAATGTGTCATATATTAAAAATAATTTGTTAGGATTCAGACATCCTATAAGTTAATTTTCACGATTTTTTGGTTCCCCGTTATGATTATTATTACATACACTATTATTTGTATATTTAATAAATGGTCGTACCCAATGTAACCATGTTAATGATAAGGTTTATTGAAATTAATATTATTTTCCTCTTAAAAAGCATAATTTTATTGGTTATGGAATTTAAAATATCATTATTATGCTCATGAAAATTTCCCATTCCACAAATCATGTTGAATATGAAAATAATAAAAGAAGGGAACAATGTTTTATTGGTCCTTCTTGAGGGAACTTCTACTATATGTTATAAGATATGCTAATAATCAAGTCACTGAGAAATAGAGTAGTACCTCTAAAAAAATATTTTGCGTTCTCTAGTGTTTGGAACATGAAAAAATACATTTTGTATTTCTATCACTTGTAAAGAAAATAATATCAATGGTGGAATATAATATTGAGTACTATGGAAGATGATGAAATTCACTCCATCTATCGGGAAGATTTGAAGAAATATTTTCCCATAATTAATTCATTATAATATTCAGACTATTTTTGAGAATGAGATATTTAAATAAAGAAAAATCATAACTAGACTGTTGGCACCTACAAGGAAAATTTTACAAGACTGACAAGGTACACATAATGTATTATATGGAAACATGGATGTAATGTTGATAGATTATTTAGTGGGTTATATCCATTAATCTAATAGAAGATATACAAATGAGACCATAGTATTGATGAAGATATTTTACAATGTGTTATTAAGGAGGTAATTGAGGTCGGTGTTACGTATTAATTTCATTGATTTTATAAAAAGGAAAAAAATAAAATTCAATGTAAAATACAGGAACAATATAGATGAAATTATTATCCTTCCATTCTGTTCAATATGTTAGAGGAAACAAAGATTAACTATCATTAATTAAACTATTAAATGTTTCATTTTTTGGAGGGTAAGTTCATCAAAAAATTGAATTCCTAAGTGATTGGATATAGATATCTTCTAATGCGACTATAGGGAATGCTCCATATAATGAACCAGCCATAATCATGTATTTGAAATGAATGTATTATGAGAATTATGCTAACCATTGCCCATATGTGAAGGATAATAATAGTGATCAGTATCACCAACTTTCTATGAAATGAGACAATGAGAAATCCTTGTAGTCAAATTTTTTTACTAGTGCAATAACAACATGGTGTATGGTACACTTAACATCATCTATAGAATTTATACTCTCTTATTTGACATTATATATACCCATTATATTTTATATGAATATTATTTTAATGGTATAATGATTTCATCAAAATTATTATATGTATATTAAGTAGTGAGATCACCTTATTTTTCATTGATTTCATATCAAGTATATGATAACCCTGTAGTTGATGTTCTTAGGAATGTACTTCCAGTAAATATTTTCAATCTTCTTGTGGTTTTATTTGATGTAACCCTATTTAAAAACTGGATATTTGTACATTATTCCCACATCAATTATTGAGATTGGGAATTCATGATTTTTATACCAAACCAACATATGATTTTATAAACAAATGATGAAAAATATACTCATCTTCTTAAATTCAAAACCTTTTTATGGGTATTTATTAGTTTAAAAGGGCTTTTATCTATGATAGTTTTGGAGAAAATCAAAATGGATTATATGCCTATTGTGTAGGGATTTTTTGAAACTTTTTTAATAGATTTTCACAGTATTCCTCCAAAACATCTTGATGAGTCCCCAATAGATATCATACATAGAGACACCACATTTTCAAATACTCCATATACAATTTCCACTGTTGATTTAAATGAACTAACAAAACAAATCCATCATAACCATTAGAATGGATTCAATTGTAAATGTTTTTCACCTAAGGGTACACCTATTCTTTTGGTTAAATATAAATCTTGATTAATGAGACTCTTCATTGATTATAAGGACATGAAATATATCATGATCTATAATAGGTATCCACTACCCAATATTTATGACCTATTTTATCATCTACACAATGATCAATAATTTTTAAAGATTTACTTCATTTTGGATATCATCAATTAAGGTCGAGAAGAAAGATATAAGCACAAAAACATTATACAGAAGTTATTAAAAATATGAATATATAGTATTTTAATTCATTGTAACTAATTCCCCCACTATCATTATGGATTAAATTAGATTAGTCATTCGATTTTACCTTGATCAGTTTTTGGTATTTTTTATATGTGAAATTAATATATATTTAAAGGGTAATAGAGATAATTAGTATCACATAATAATTTTACTAAAGAACCTATAGATGGAGAAAATGGATGAAAAATTAATATATTGTGATTTATTTTGAAAAAATTTCATTTTTTGGTCGTATAATAATATGAGATGGTATATCAGCAGATTGATCAAAGATGGAATCTTTTGAGTGTATTCTTAGATTCAACATAGTGATTAAAGTCTATTATTATCTTAGAATATGGTTATCAAAGATATTTTATGAACAATTTTTCAATACTATATTATAGAATCCTCAAATAATTTCAGATTGGAGCCAAGTTCCTCTAGTTAGAATAATTTGAGGAAAATTTCAAGGGACAAAAGTGAAGACAAGTTAATGTGCATATTCATTAATTAACATCTAGTGTATATGGTTTTTTAATCAATAGTTTTCCATAGAAGAATAAATTCGATTATTTCTTTCATAGGAAAACATTATTACATATCAAGACTCATAAAAATTATTTTTTATTAGAAAAAGTACTCAAAATTTGATTTTGAGTTACTAGTTTTAATTAATGAAATAATATTATAGAGAAGTTATTTTTATAGAAAACATTATGATATATATATATAGATAAAAAATCTGTAGTATATAATCTTACAAGAATTAGTTGAATATGTTAGAGAGAATATGATTAGAATGATCAATGATTATGATATATCAATATGTTACAACCATAGAAAAGTAAACAAGGTGTCCAATTTTATAATCCTAATAGATCATGTAATCATATACAAGATCAGTATCATAAAAGATCTGATATATGTGGATTTGAGATGTTTAAATCTGGGGAGTCATAAGGAAGCAGAAAAATTTTATCTTAATTTAATGTACATCCATATGTCTATGTGAAGATTAATGTGGCACTAGAAGACTATGTTGTGATTCAAAATATTGTTAGAATTTCCCTTCTTTAAAAATTTATCATGATATAATTATATAGTTTAGAAAATGTGTATGTGGTCTATCAATATCGTTTTTAAAAAAGTTTTTGTTAGAGTAATATCATGGTTCATCATTCCCTATTCATCAAGGAAGTATACATATGTTTATAGATAGTAAGTTATACTTATAGTGGGATTCTATGAAGGGAGATATCAAAGAGTTTATGTCTTCATTGATATAATGTTATCAATTTTAGGCATATGAAAAAAATTTATGAGAATGTTACATAAATTACCAATACTAGAAAAAAAAAATTAAATATCAGAATGGATATTGACATTGGACTCCCTAAATATTCTGAAGTGAATAAAGCTATATGGGATGTAATAAATCTGTTTACAACATCAAAAACCTTAATTGAGATCACATAGGACTTCTTTATTGATTAGTATTCTTGAATATTCACTGTGGAATTGGTAAGGTTTCTTGGAGTACTGCTTTCAATTGTATTTGATTAGGATTTTAGGATTACCTCAATATTATTGTTATGTCCTCAATAAGCTCTAAAAATAGATATTAGTTTCAGTATTGCATATCATCCTAAAAAATATAGATAGTTTGAGAGATAAATTTAAACCCATGGTATATTCTGAGATCTTATTATATAGATTTTAGAAATTACTAGGATCAACAAAAATCTTTAGATCTGTTTTCATTCACCAATATTATTCACTCAAAAATTCATGTTGTTCCTTTTAAATCCTTATATGGAATAAAGTGTAGAGATCACATGATTTGGAACTATGTTATAGGGTGAGGAAATAATATAGAATGATAAATCCATTCAGCAACACATCAAGGCCACTCATATTCGACATTTTTTTTCTAACTGTCATTTACATGATAAAAAATTTGACGTTAATGATCAGTTTTATCTATTAATTTCTCTAGATAATAGGGCAATGAGATTTGGAGGGACGGGAAAACTAATTCCTTATTCTATTGGTCTCCTATAAATTCATGATATATTTTTTCTATTATCATGTTCAATGGTTCATCGATGAAATATCTCGCATGTTCATGATGCGTTCCATATATCTCTCTTGTGGATGAAGATACCTAATTCTTCCCATGTATTGACCTCAAATGTCTTTGCACTAGAGAATTATATTTAATATGAAGAATTTCTTATGGAGATAATATATTATAGAGTTAAATTTAAATGAAACAATACCACTCCCTTAGTCAATGTTTTGGGGTAAAACCATAAATTCAAAGAATATATGCAGGTAGTTGAAGAAATGATTGGGAAAAAATTTCCTCATTTTTTGAATCTGAGTAAATAATTTCATGGGATATATTCATTATAAGGGGGTTTGAATATAACAATCTATGTTATTATATTTTATTATTTTTTAATAAATTATATTCTTGTTATAGATTATTTTACACACAACACTTTGTTTATCTTGTGTTATAAGCAACACAATGTTTTATCAAACCATAATATATTATTAATATTATAATTCATGTGGGACCATTATAACATCTCCATTAAATATAGAAATATGAATATCAATAAAAAATTATTAATTATTATGTATAATGTTTTTATCTAAATAAAAAATATTCAAAAAAGAACTTAATTTTTATAAATGTTTTTATATGTTTCAAGAATAATATTTTTTAAAAAAATATTTACAATTTCATTCTATAAATAATGATAAAATAAATTTTTTATTATTTTATAAAATTAATTTTATAAACTAATATTCACATTTGAAATCATCATTTATAAATTAATATATATGATTTTTTTAATTTTCATAATTGATAAATTTTAGAATGAATTGTGAAAATGTAGATTTTCATTGGGTTATGTGTTTTTGTTTACAAAATTTATAAGGATTATTTTTTTCAAATGGTTCTAAAAGTAATTTTATATTAGTTATTTATCTTGTAATAAAATTTATGTCATTTTAATTTTTTTATTTTGATATTTTAAATTAAAACTTTTTAAACATTTGAACATCTTCCATTTGGAAAACTCATTTTCTTGTCGCATCTGTGGGAATAATTCTAAAGAGACATTAGAGAATTTTATAAATAGAATTTGGAATTTTTTTTTTACTTATTTAGAATAATTTATTATTGTATTATTTAATAATGTTGAACTCAATTTTCTACCATAATTAACAGTTGAAAAATAACAAAATTTATTTACCACGATTAAGGAAAAAATGTGTTTAATCAGGGTAAAAAATAAAAGATATGGTTAAAAATGAAACAAAAAAGGTCAAAAACCAATTATATAAACATATTTATACCTTGAAGAAAATAAGTTATATAATAGTCAATTTGGATCCTTTATCATTTGAAAAAAGTGGGTACACCATTTTCATTTCCAAAAGTTATTGTGGTGCCACTCACCTCTATTATCAAAGGCCACCTCTTCTACTCTCCTCACCGTACTTCCAAAAACCCTTTGTTTATCCAAGACCAAACAAAATTACAAAATTAAATCAATAATCCCATCCTAGAATCAATTTTATTTTATAAATCCAACTTTTGAAGCCTTTGGTGCAATCAAGATGAAGTTGTCCAAAGAAGAGGCAACAACCATAAACGAGCATTTTATATTATTTATTTTTACTCTCCCATATATTCATAAAAAACCATGAAGATATATGGAAATAATTGTATTACATATAATGATATGTTTTATGTTATGTTAAATACTATTAACTATCTCATATTCTATAAAATGTGATATAAAATCATCATTTATGTGTTATGCGAACTACCCTCTCAAAAATCGACGACATTGGTATTCCATAACCTAATCTCACTGGGAGATATAATGATGAATTTATTTTCTTATTATAATAATGAAATTATTATACATTCAAAATTATTATATCACATAAACCTTTACACTTTTCATTATATGGGAATATAATAACGTTGCTTATGTGTACAGTGGACTACCACATCATGAAGCGATGTGGTTTAGTCATGATTTTAATATATGGTAATAAAGAATTTATTTAATGAAAATATATGATATATATAAAATAAAATTTATTCTATGATTGTAATATATTCGTTAAAATTATTTATTTCAATCTTGGGAGAATGTGGAAACAACCTTCTTGTGTATCTATGACATAACTTCTCCATAAATAGTGTATTTTAATTTATATCATTATATATTATGGTCTACACTATGAACATATATAGTCAAAATGTTTTAAATTTAAATTATGTTTAACATTATTTAGTTTATATATCCATGATTATTGTGAGAGTAAAAAAATAAACAATCACATCATACACGAAAAATAATGTTAGTATTGCTCGAAGCAAGACATTAAAATTAAATTGTTCTTAACGAGGTAATAAATAATCATAAGAAAATAATACATTCATGAATGTATAGTATTTTAGTTCTATAATTGAATAATAGTATAGTTAAATTTATTATACATGAGGTCAGAACATGTAAAAATTTATTCAATATGTAAGGAAATTTATCTTGTTTTCAATTTTCTTCTTTGATACATATGTCATCTTATGAACATATCTTTTTTATGGGGTGTCTATATAGCCCCCATCAATTTAATATCATGAATTTACTTATTCCATTGATATTATTAGTTTAATTTTTCATTATTATTTTATGATTAGTGTGATTAAAATATTCCAAAGTGGTAATATTTTTTTATAGTCTCATTATTTATTCGTGTTTCTCATGATAATAAATCAAGCGATTAAATATTCTGGTCAATTTCCCAAGAAACTCATGTATTTTTATATCCTTTGTTTTTTAAAATTTAATTAATATTTTACCTTCATTTTCCTCTACAAATTTAATCTATTGTTCAATAGAATTTTTTCCGAAAATCTATATGTATTCCACACTTCATTCGAAAACCCTTTTCTTTCAAAAATCATATTTAAAAATATTAAAAAAATTGCATATATATTCACCAAGTTAATTATTAAATAAATATTTAAAAAAATTATTTTTAACTAAAATTTTGAAAAAAAGAACTTATCATTTTCAAAACAATCCACGTTTAGCTTTTAACATAAATGAGAAAAGAATCTTGGTGTTAATGTGTATAGAATGAATTAATTTTTCTCAGTTAGACCCCATTTTTTCCATTGAATACTTATTTATATATTTTTAATTTTATTATCATAGTATATTATTTTGAAAATATTTCTGTTTTAAAATCATTTTCTTAAAGAGTAAATTATATTTCAATCACAAAACGTTCAATGTGGATTTTGATTAAAAATAATTTTTTATTTAATATGAAATACATTATTGTAACTTATAATTTACTGGGTCTATGAACCAAAGATACTGTTATTTTTATTTGTCTTATATTTTTTATATTTTTTATGAAATCATTTTTATGAATCAACTTTCTCTTCTATAGGTTATACCGAGAGAAAATGATTTTGAAACTCAATTTTATCATAGGATATGTTATGATGAAATTGTGATAATAAAATCTGTCCCTTTTTCATGAGTTAGGGTATGATGAAATCATTAGGAAACCAATTTAATATCATGGGTTATGATACGATTAATGTTTTATGATTTTATGTAACTCATATATATGATATTCATTATGTGATTTGTGAGACTAATAATCCCCTTCAAATCATTGGGTAATAATTTATATCTCATAAGATAAATATGAATGGAAAGGGCTCTTTTAGCAGTTAACACATTCATGTATGATATTCTTGAAAATAACCCGTGTGTACTATATAATCAATTTTTTATCTAATGTGTATGAATCAATTCCCCCACTTATGATAATGTTATAGTCTCATGGATCATTTTATTTTATTTCATTATATTTCATTTTGTAAGTGTTTCAAATATTTATTCCATGACTCAAGATTATGATCGTTGACATGTAGGCTGTTGTTTTTAAAAAAAATTTCTCATGTTATCATACCATTATGCTTGTGTTGTTCGTATATATCCCCCTTATTTACCATTTTTAAGAATCCTAAAGAATTCTTTTTTGGATTGCTTTCCCCTACATATGAATAAATTTATTATATATTATATAATAAGGTTTGAATATTTGAATAAGTTAGTGGGAGATTATGAAGTTCACCAATGAACCATTTTTTCCTTTCCATGTTTCCTAAGGCATTATACCATTAGGATCCTTATGTGTTTGTTTTTATAATGTAATGAGTGTTTATTAAATATTATGTAATATATATGTAATAAAATCTTATGTACCTATATCATCAAACATCATATCTCTGTATAAAATATATAAGTAAATAATCACAACACATGGACGTCAACATATATAGTCTTCCTAGAAGAGTGGGCAGGTTAATTAGAATACTCAATGATTTGTTCAACTAATAACCTATACATTGGAAAAAAAGTTCCAAAGGATAATAAGGTATTTTTATCCCCAATTGACTCATTTTCTTGACCATAAAAAATCAAATAATATAAGGATATAATATCCCACAACCTCTCTAGTGATAATTTACTATCATATTCCTAGGTAAAAACAATCGTACCATATGGAATCATGACTTCTATCTCTATGACTAAAATATAAAATCTATAAGAATGAAATCCTAAATATATAATCATATATTATAATAATATTAATACTAAAATTACATTTATAAACACATATTTAATTTTAGAAAATTTATTTTATAATCACAAAGTTGGAAAGTTATTTAAATTCAAAATCATTTCAATTAAATGTTTCATTAACACACTCTCAATGACATTAAACCCAAATATTGGTTTTTATTCAACCTGAAATTAAAACTAAAAACACCCAACCCATTGTGTTATATGGTAATTTAATTAAAGTAGTATATTCTTTGTATTATATGACTTTTTGAGTTAATAAGGTTTTCCTTATGACTTCCCCATTCCTTCATGATTGGGGAGATTGTTGAGTCAATATGGTTTCCTTATGCCTTTACCATTCATCATGTTTGTAAAATCACAAAAACCTTATCTCAAGGAAAATTTCATTTTACCAAGTGTTTTTCTATCATAAGGAAAATTTTCCTTCCCCATAGAAATTTATCATTACCATGTTTTTCATTGATCATTATCTTGTTTAAGTGTAAACTTCGTTTTTAAGTATGAAACCTAATAATCATATAATACATAGATAAAGAGAATTCTATTTTCAAATTCCAAACTCTTAAGAGTTATCACTCTGAGTTCCCTGAATTAAAACTCCAATCTCTTATGAGTTCTGACTCCGAGTTCTCTGAATTCAGACTCTGAACACTTCTGAGTTATGACTCTGAGATCTCTGAATTAAAACTCCAAACTCGTCTGAGTTCTGACTCTAAGTTCTATGAATTTAGACTGTGAAATCTTATGAGTTACAACTCCAAATCCTAATGAATTCAGATTCTAAACATTATAAGTTTAGAATCCGAATTCTCATTAATTCTGTCTCTGATCCTTGTATGTTCTGACTATAAATTCTCATAAACACTGACTCCAAACATTGTATGTTAAGGTTCCAAATTCTGGCGAATCCAGATTCTAAATTTCCTTGAAATTCAAACACTAGATTTCTATAGAGTTTAGTTTCTGAATTCCTTAGAAAATAGAATCTAAATATCCTTGTATTATAGACACTGATTTTTTTTGGTTAGACTCCAATCTTTTATTTTCTTACATTCGGAATATATGATTTTGGTTATGTAACCATATTTTTTCTTACAGTTCTTTTTTTATAAAATGATGGCTTGCATTCAAATAATAACTAACCATTGTTTGAGTGACATGTGTACATGTCCGTCTAAAATTAAAGGAAAAATATGATCGTTGGAGGAGGGAGCTGACCGTTAGTGTTGTGACTATAAATAGTAGCTCATTTGAAAGAGCTCATGCAGGTTGATCAATCTAGAGATTACATGCTACTGAATTTATTTATAGAGAGAGAGACTTTATTACTTTGTGCGTAATAAACACCTTGTTTAGATTTTCTTCGTACGACTCTGAATGTTGCTGATTACATTTGAGGAATTTCGGGGATATGAAGACAGAGGTTCCGACTACCTTGAAGTCGAGGGTTTCCTTGTTGATGAAGACAGAGGATCCAACTACCTTAAAGTTGAGGGCTTGTGGGGATATCATGACAGACTCCGATCTTCATATCAGGGGCTTACCCTGGTGTGGGTAAGACAGAATTTCATTAATGTATAAATCAAGGGACCTTTATCCAAGGATGATGGATACCCTTCTCTTTAGGTTAAAAACATTACTACTAGATACTTGTTCTGTTACAAGTTTTACACTGAAATTTATTTGTTGAAGAAATTATAAATATATTATACTTCTTTATACTTGTACTCCTATTTAGGAAGATTCTATACGATTTATGGTAAAATCTGTATCTTTCTAAACATTCATTGAGTTTGATTTTCTTGAACCATCTTTCCAGACTTGCTTTCTTGGAATCACTTTTCCGGATTCAAGCAAGTTTATAGAAATAGTGGTTTTGTGAATTTTTCCTTGTTTACACTTTTTAAACATTATCATCTTTAAATTTTCCAAAGTAATTTTTTTAAAGTATACAATTCACCCCCATATTTTATGTTGAACATCATACGATACTACAATTGTTATCTTCATACATTATTTTTATCTAACAATTGGTATTAGAGCATGTCTATTAAATACATATATTTACATATAAGTTTTACTTGCTAAATTTTTTCATTGTTCTATATATTTCTTTCTGAGGAATATTTTTTCCTTATATACAAACTTTATTACTAAGATGTTTGTGTGGAATAAGTATTTTTATGAAAGTAGAAATCAAGGGTGGTTCCATTGACAACCTAAATCCTACTAGACCACCTATTTTTTATGGGAATGATTAAGAATATTTGAGAGATCGTATGAAGACATTCATTATCAATACTGGTGTAGAAAATTTTGTCTTTCTTACAGGAGGATATAAAATCCATGATAAGGATGTTAGTACCATAAGCAATCAAGAAAAGCATGAATATCAACAGAATTATACAGTACTCAATACATTTCTTTGTTCCATTACTTGAAATATATATTGAAAATTTTCATCTTGTGAAGTAGCAAATTGTATTTGAAAGAAACTTGAAGTTACACAATTTGGAAGATCCAAAGTTATTGAAAATAGAAGATCCGTGCTCAGAGCTGAATAGCTTGGTTTTTTCATTCCTTACGGAGAACCCATATGTAAGGTCCAACAGATATTTATAACTATAGTTAATAGTTTACAATCCATGGATGAGAAAGGACTTGATGATGATTCTCTTGTTGACAAGATCATAGACATCATTCCCATTGTGTGGGAATCCTAGAGGAATGATATTGATGAGAATAGAAAGGTTACTCAGATTTTACTTGATGATCTTTTTGGAACTCTTCTTCAACACGAGACTATAATGAAGAGAGATGCTGACAAAATTAAAAAGAATAATGGGAATGGAAGTGTTTATTTTACTACAACATCAAACCTTATGAAAGCCAAGACTCCTGAGCGAGTTACAAGATCCAAATCTAATAGGGTTGTTATACAATCTGAATCTAGTGGAAGTGAATATTCAGAGAATTAATTATCCAATCTTGCTCGAAGGATGAAAACGATTGTTGGAAATTATAACATCAATCCAAATACAAGAAGAAATAAAGGAAAGATAAGAAAGACTCAGAAGTCACTTCATATGAATGCAAGAGAGCTGGAAATATATGTCCTGATTGTCCTATGATTAAAAGAAAAGAAGGAAAGTAAAATAATTCTGAGAGAAACTGAAAGAAGTAATACAAAGCTAATGGAAATAAATTCTTGAAATCTAAAGACACCTACAGTGCTAGTGGTGGTGAATCTTTAGATGAATCATTATATTACAAATCTTCTAGACATAATAATATTGGTATTATAGTCATAATACGTATTGACAATCATTACTTAATGGATAAGGTACAAAATGCTGAATCAATGACCATTGTTTCATTAAATGAAAGTTTTAGTAATGATAAATATTATGAATCTTCGAATGAATAATCTTATTCTGATGAAGGTAATACTTTACCTTCATATGAAGAAGATTATAGGGTTGATAAGCTTCTTTAGAATGAGAATTCTAAACTCAACAAAATTCTTGATAAGTAAAATTCTAGGATTTCTATTATTATTATGGAAATATCAGATATTTCTAAAGATCTTGTTATGAAAAAAAATTGATTTCGAAAGTATTTTAAAAAATCGTGAGAAAGTAAATTCTGAGAAGGATAAAATTTCTATCGATATAGAAAATGTAATTTATAAGAAATATGTTTTTGAGCCTAACACTATTTCTAAATCAAATGTTTTTGAATATAAGAACATATTTATTGGACTGAAAACTGAAATTTTTTCATTGATGAAGTTTTTGTCAAACTTTACCTTCGGTATAGAAGATTTTGATAAGATTTATTCTCAAATACGACCTTTAAGGAATAGTTCAGGATTTGGTTATACTAGTTCTAAAATAATTTTTAGTAATAATTATTTTGTTCCTCGAAGTGCCCCTTTCTAAACTATGTGTCAGTGGGGTGGGAAATGGGAAAAAATTGTTCCCTAAAAAAATCTAGTCATTAGGATTTCAGAAAGCCTATTTTTCTACGAAAATGTGGGTGCATAAAATTTTTCTTTCATAAATTTTCGGATCCATGAAAATTTGTGTTCTCAAAAACTAACTCTTTTTTTCAGGAAAATAGAGAAAGTACTAATATTAATACTTGGTACATGGATAGTGGATGTTCTCAGTATATGACTGGTAAAAAAACTACTTTCATAAGATTATCAAGATGAATGGAGGACAAATAACTTTCAGAGATATTTCTCAGGGAGAAATTATTGGTATAGGTAGCATCATCTTTTATGGGAAAACATTGATATCAATTGTTTTATTTTTTTAGAGTCTTAAGAACAACCACATTAGTATAATTAAATTATGTGGTGAAGGATAAATTTTGAATTTTAGGAATGACAAGTGCATAGAACACAATTCCAAGGAAGAGTTTAGTCTTTCTACCCATAGGCTAGAGAATGTTTACACACTAAACTTATAAAACCTTAGCAGCCAAGACATACATTACCATAGTGCAATGGAAGGTTATTCTTGGTTGTGGCATAGAAGGTTAGGACAATTTACCCTTAGAAACCTATGCAAAACCTCTATGAAAAGACTAGATAAGGATCTACCAGAGCATTGATTTGATTCTACAAAACTTTTTGATCCTTGTAAATATGGAAAGAAACATAAATCAAGTTTTAAATTTGTCAGTGAAGTCTTAACTACTAATTCATTATAGTTAGTACATATGGATCTTATTGGTCCAACAAAAACTGGAAGCATTAGAGGCAAGTATTATATATTTGTCTTAGTTGATGATTACACTAGATTTACGTGGGTCTTTTTTCTAGAAAAGAAGTATGAAGCTTTTTCTTATTTCATAATTTTTAGTGAAAAAGTTAAAAATGAAAAAACCTTCCTTTTATAACTATTCATAGTGATCCTGGAGAAGAATTTCAAAATTATGATTTTGAAACTTTTTGCAGTAGAAAAGGCCTTACTCATAACTTCTCAAGACCTAGAACACCTAAACAAAATGGTATTGTTGAATGAAGAAATATAATTCTTCAAAGATAATGAGAACCATGTTGAGTGAGTATTCTGTAGCCAAACATTTTTGGGCTGAAGGTATAAGTACTGGTTGTTATACTATAAATCTAGTTTTGGTTAGACCTTTTCTTAATAAAACTCATTATAAGTTATAGAATGGTAGTAAACAAGATGTTCCTACTTCATGGTCTTTAGTTTCAAGGTATTCATTCTGCATAATAATTATATTATACAAAAATTCACTCTAAAATCTGATGAATGAATTTTTTTAGGCCACTCCACACCTTCTAAGGCTTATAGGGTTTTAAATAAATACACTTGTATTGTTGAAGAGATTGTACATATCAAATTTTATGAAATATATCCCATTGTTTTTAAGCAACCCCAACCTACAACTTCAGATGTGTTTTCAAAAACTGATTATCAGTCCTTGATAGAAGATCCTTCTGATAAGAAAAATGTTTAAGAAAATGTTTCTGAAACATTTACCCCAGAATATTTCCTACCCTATGTTGATGAACAGGTTTAACAAAACCCAAATTAGTTGTTTCTAAAGAATCATCCTAGTGATAGTATCATTGGTGATTTGAATCAACCTATAAGGACTAGAAGTTCCTTGTGGAATTAAGTAGAACATCTAGCATTTCCTTCCAAATTAGAACAAAAAATCACAGATGAATCAT
This sequence comes from Viscum album, assembly GCA_963277665.1. Classification (NCBI taxonomy): domain Eukaryota; kingdom Viridiplantae; phylum Streptophyta; class Magnoliopsida; order Santalales; family Viscaceae; genus Viscum; species Viscum album. The sequence continues at coordinate 494,002,541 of OY728122.1, forward strand.
TAGGTGATGATGATTGGATAACAATTATTCAAGATGAGATAAATGAATTAGAAAGTAATAAAGTCTGGAACTTGTTAAAAGACCTATGGAAACTTCTATTATGGGAGTCAAATGGGTCTTCATAAATAAGTGTGATGAAAATGGAATCATAGTACGAAATAAAGAAGGATTTTTTGCTAAAGCCAATAATCAAAAATAATGAATAGACTATGAAGAAACCTATGCTCTAGTATCAAGGCATTAATCTATTTTTATTTTACTTGCCTTTGCAGCATTCATCAACTTCAGCCTTTTTCAAATGGATATGAAATGTGCTTTCCTTAATGGATATGTTAAAGAGGAAGTTTTTTTGAACAACCTCCTAGTTTTGATGATACCAAACATCCTGAACATATTTATAAACCTTCCAAATCTTTGTAGGTACTTAAGCAAGCCCCTCATGCATGGTATGATAGACTTATAGGATTTTTGCATCAAAATAATTATTTTAATTGAAATGAAGATCCAACCCTTTTTATAAATAATGATATAAAAAATGTTTTGATTGTTCAAATATATTTTGATGAAATTATATTTGCTTCAACACAGAAATCTTTAACTGATTCCTTTGAAGATATAATGAAATCTGAGTTTGAAATGAGTATGATGGGTGAGTTAACATTTTTCCTTGGTTTTAAATTTTTTTCAAAAACCAGAAGGAATCTATATATCCCAAAATAAGTATATTAAATATTTTCTTAAGAAATATTCATATGACAACACTAAGAGTATTATTAATTCCATTGGTACCTCAAACACACTTGATCTTGATGAATCTGGGAAATGAGTAGATCAACCATCTTTTAGAGGTATGATAGGAAGATAAATTTACATGAAAGATAGGCTACTAGACTTAATGTTTTCTTTATTCTTATGTGAAAGATATCAATCCAATCCAATGGAATCTCATTTATTGTTATTGAAAGGAATTTTTCTCTACTTATAGGAAACCATGGATTTAGGACTCTTTTATACTCTTGGAAATGATTTTGTTTTAAATATTTTTTTGGATGCTGACTTTTGTGGATGTAGAATTGATAGAAAAAGTTCATCTAGAACATTTCATATCTTATGAGATTCATTAGTTTCTTGGTCATGAAGGAAGAAACACTTAGTATCACTTTCCACTGTCAAAGATGAATATGTTGCTGCTAGATGTTGTAGTGCTCGACTGTTGTGGATGAAACACACACTCACTGCCAACAGTATGAGTTTTACCAAAACACAAATTTTGTGTGATAATACAAGTTCCATTGCATTATGAAAAAACCCAGCACATCATTCTCATGAAAAACACATAGACATTAGGGAACACATTCTTAGAGATCACACACAAAAAGTATAAATCAATAATCAATTTATCAGAACTCAAGATCTACATGATGATATTTTCACAAAATCATTACCCTCTAATAGATTTGAATACATTAAATAGAAGTTAGTAATGATAACCATAAGGTAATAATATTTATTAAATTCTTATATAAATCAATCTCCTAACCGTAATAAACGCCTTTTCATAGGTGGAGTACATTTTCTTGTTAGTTTTTCAAATTTTTCTTAATTATGTTTTTCAAATGTTTCATAATTTAAATTTTAGTAGTCTATGATTTTCATACATAAAATTTCTGTTATAAAGATTTTCATACTCAATGTATACATAATGAAATTTTCATACTCAAAATTTTTGTAATGAGTATTTTCATACTCAAAAATTTTGTAATAAATATTTTTTTACTCAAGATTTTGGTAATAACGTTATTTCATTTACAAATTTTTTTCCGTAATCAAAATGTTTCAGAATTTAAATTTCTTCAAGAAGAATTTTATTCAATAGGAATAATCTTCCTAGAAATCTTAAAATTATGTCTAATTTCTTGAGTTTTTTTAATCATCCATTACATGATGGTATTTTCTTTTGTTTTTATATTTTTCGGATTCTCATTTTGTTAAATCTGAATGTTTTTTTTAAAACCTCAAATGATCGGATTCTAACATTTTTTCCTTATGGCTATCATATCAACTGTCAGATCTGATCTGATGGATTTTCATCCATTAGATTGAGTATGGGGGATGAATCTTCACATCAAATGCCTATATAAAGGACCCTCAAAGGGTTGTCCCACATCTATCTCAATCTCTCACATGATGAAGTAATGACCCTCTACTTGAGCATGTTCCAAAATAATTCTAGAGTGGAAAGTGTATAGAGAATGTTTTTTACATCTATACTTCTTCAACAAGTATGATTCTAGGATTTTAAATAGTATCAAATTGAATGGATGAGAGATTGTTTCAATATCGAAGAAAGGGGCTCAAGATTTTGTGTATTTGGATCTTCTAATTGAGTTTTATGAATAAGTAAATTTATTTAAGGTTGAATGTGGAGAAAATTTTTCCTTAAAGTGCTATGGAACGACATATGATCTTTCATATACTAAAGAATATAGCTTAGTATGTATTCTATAAGAAGGAGAAGCTAAATTCTGTTCCCACAAGTTGCCGGATGTAAAAGAAGTTTGTAAAGGTGAAATCTATGGAGATCCTCGGTTATACTGATGTCAAGACTCTAAATATTTCTCACATATCTACAAATAATTGGATCCTTGAATTAAGGGTTCATGGATTTATCATTATGAGAAAAGGTGACAAGGACACCATTAAGAAGAGTGATATGCATATCCTAGATTTTCAAGTGAACCTTTGTAAGGTCAGTTTGGTTAAGCATATTCTGATTACGATCGAGAATATCAAGAATGGAAACTTGAAGGATCAGATAATCATATATCCGTCCATTTTTTCTTATTTGATTATTCGGTGTGAAGAGTCTTTCAAAATTCACTGCAGTTCAATGAAAAGAAATTGAAAAGTCTTGCTGATTAGTGATGATTCCATGAAAAGGATGAAATTATGTTTTCCCATAGACTCTGAAATTTTTTATAACATACCAGAGAGAGAATCTAAAGATGTTCCAAAGAAGCAAGAATTATCTAAACCATCCAATAGGATAAGAAAGAAGAACAAATTGAAGGAATTAGAAGAAGAAGAGAAAACCCCAAAAGATAATGAAGCCCAATCTGCAGCTCCTAAACCTATGAATCAAAAATCATACCCAGATGTGGTTGTAGAAAAATGGAGTGAAGATAAGAAAAAATGGAAGGAAGGAGAGCCATAGTTTGTCTTGGATCCTACATAAGAAAAGGCTTTGAAAGAGAAGACAATAGATGAGCTTGAGAAGCATTCTAAAGAAAATAAACAAAATAAGAAGATGTCTGAAACTGAAATTGTTTAATAACATCTGAGGGATACTGAGAAAGAATCAGAGAATATTCGTATACCACAATATTTCATAGTATAGGATTTACCTAAAACTCCAAGTAAGAAATTTCTCCCTCTAGAAAAATACCATGAAAAAGAAGTAGAAAAAGTTGTGGAAGAAGTGGAGGAAGCTGAAAGTAGTGATGACACAGCTGACTTGATTAAGCAAGTGGAATAATTTTTTGAGAAGGAATGTCCATCTGTGAGATTTTCTATCTGAACACCACAAAATGAATCCTCAAAACATGCTACTCCTAGGATAGATGAAAAGGTTGAAGATGAAGTGAATAAGTTTTCAGAAGATTAAAGTTATAATCTTCATTTCATTCATCCTGAAGATGCTGAGGTAGGAGATGAGAAAGAGAAAATAGATAAAGATATAATTGTTCAGTTTTCTGACAATGAATATGAGTCTTCTGAAGAGAAAGCCATTCTGAAAACTATTAAGGGGAAACATGTGGTTTTTGATACAACTCTTAAATATATTGTAAAGAAGAAGGAAGCTTTTAGATCTTCAAAGAGGAATGTTGTTGATCTGGAGAATGAAGCCTCACCTAGAAAAGTCTCAGATTCGGAATCATCATCTCTAGGACATGATTTTGTTTTTCAGTCTCTGAAGTAGATGGTTGGATCCATTCTGATTTTCCCAACTATAGACTCTAGACACACACTATACTAGAAATCCGATTCAGTGATCTTGGTGATGGACAAGTGTGTCAAGATTGAGGCTGATTTCAAGAACTTCTTCATTAACTACAATGCCCACAAAAGATCTTGTATTAAAATGTTTATCTGGTTAAAGAATACTGTTGAAGATGTGAGATAATTTGATAAATTCCAAGATGGTGTCAAGGAGGTATTTGACATTGAATATGGTAGGATCAAAGATCTTACAACTAGTTTTGATGAAAATCTACCTCTTGAGCAGAATACTTAGATTCAAGAGGTGAAGGATCTGAATAGGAAATTGTATTCTATTTCCCAAAGCTGGAAGAGAGAAAGAGATCATCAGATTGAGATATAAAAACTTCTTGTCATGCAGGAAGAAGTCCTGAAGGCTCAGGTGGAGGTTCTTATGTCTCAAGAAGAAATAATTATGGTTTTAGTGAATAAAGATGAGGATCAAGATCATATTCTTAAGCGAGCAGAGGATGATCATAAAGAGCTCAAAAAGATAAAGAAAATAGTCAAGAAGTGGATTCTAAGGAAAAGGAAGGGTAATTTTGTTGCAATCCGATATTTTTTTGTACTTTTCATCCTTGTTCAAATTCTTTCTAATCATAATTTTATTTTTGGTTGATTTTCTTTTGGTTGGGTCATAATAATAATTTAGGTACCATAATTTCTTTTCCATTCCCTCAATTTTTTATTGAAAACCACAATGGGGGAGAGAGGAATGAAAGAATACTATGTAAAAAAATTAATATCCCTATGTAAGGGGGAGTTTATATGAGTGGGTGTTTTCATTAAAGGGATTTCTGTACTCAAGATAATGAAAAATATCATTTCAGAAATCTTGAAAACGATCCCTAGAGTTCCAAAGCCTAAGGGAGAGTTAGTCATATTCATCATATCCCATATGATAAGGGAGATAAGTTTTATTTTCAATGTCTAGAAAAATATTTTCTATGTCCTTTTTTACTTTTTTTAAGGATGATTGTTCTTTCCAAAAGGGTGAGATTATTGAGTCAATAAGTTTTTCCTTATGAAATTTCCATTCATTTAGGATTGGGGAGATTTCTGAATTAATAAGGATTCTTTTTGACATTACCATTTCTCATGTTTTGAAAATCACAAATACCTTATATCAAGGAAAATTTCATTTCATCTTGTGTTTTACATTCACAAGGAAAATTTTCTATCCCCAAAATAATTTATCAAAACCATGTTTTTCATTGATTATTATCTTGTATAAGTGTAAAATTCAGTTTCAAGTCTAAAGCCTTAGGGTATATTTTAATCATTCCATGGGGAAGTGTGTATAATAAAAACTCAATGTAAAATTAATTAAATTTCAATCATTCCAAAAATTCACACACAATCCATGATGGGCTTTATAAAACCATAAATATTCAGTTACCACAGTAAAAATAATTTTTCATTTACTATATTCCAAAACCAATTTATTTGTTATAGATTAAATAAATGGAAAACTAAACTAAAAAAATTCTTATAATAGCTACTGACTCTAATTAACATACTAGATAATGTATTTACATTTCTTAGAAATTATATAGAAGAGAAATATATATTAGTCACATGAATTATATCATTATTTATATTATTTATTTTACTAAAAAGAATATATAACTTAATTATAGAAATATTCCTCATTTAGAGAACACATTAATAATGATTCAGCACAAGAGTTATTCATATATCATACTTTTATATAATATCTCATAATATATGAATCATTCGTTAGAAGAAATATGAAATTTATTGAATCTATCATTCATTATCATTTTTAATTACAAAAATTTTGTTCTTTATAAATTTTAGCTTTCCTACCTATGAAAGAGAAGAATAAATAAACAAAAAATCATATTTGTACACTATTGAGTAAATCACATGGAACATCTATCATGTAATAAGACTCAAACACATGAAATTACATCAACCCTGTCATATTTCTTGAATTTAATCATTTTCATTTCTGTCATCATTAAATTCAATTTTATTACTTTAACCCTATAGTGAAAGAATTATACCCTCACACATGTAAAAAATATAGAATTAATGGTTCAAATAAATCCCCCTGAATCATCAAAAATTATTTTTACAGTCTAGGAGGAGATGAAGATTAATATCATAGTCTAAAACTCATCAATGAATCCAACTCAAAAAATAGATTCATCCCCTCAAATCATAGTGAGAAATTTATTAGTTAGATATATCATAAACAAATTTGAATCCATGATTCATCTCTGGTAAATCTATTTTCAAGGAAAAATAGGATGGAATTTAGAATAATTAGCTATTAAAAATAAATAAGAATCCCTACAACACCTATCAGAAAGAAACATATCGACTCTACCCACCCACAATCAATATAAAAAATGGGGAGGATGTGGTGTTTCAAGTTCCTAATCACTCATCATTCTAAATTTTTAAGGTATAAAACATCGTTTAGTATATATATTAAGTATTGTAATTTTACTAAACATTGGTTGGACAAGAACCAATGCCATGATGGTGTGTCATAATCGAACCTGACATGGTTCCCTTATACTAGTGCAAAATTAGGTTGCCACTATAGTGTGATTTATCTTGGATCTCCATTTTTAGTCTCTCTATATAAAACTACAAAACATTGAGGTTCTAGGGTCCAATATTCCACCTCCCCATCTCATTGTGAATATGATTCATCTAGAACCCCCACAATGAGAACTAGGTCAAGGTGGTATCCTTATTTTCCAAAGGGAAATACACATGGAAAAATAATAAGAAATTGGGAATTTTTTCCTCACCATAATTATCTCATATATCACCTCAGATATATTTCATTAAAAATTATTATAGAACGATTCATTTCAATCCCTTGCCACACTGATCACTTCCACAACCACCCAAAATTGAGTCTTCCATGGTGTTTTAAATTTCAAGATTATATTGAACAATATCACCCAACTCCCCATTTCCATAGCTCTGAAAATATACAAATAACATTTCTAATCATTTTATATCTATGAACCTAGCCTAACACACTATCATGGTAGACCTAAATATGGTAAAAACTCCACCTCCTCTGCTATAAAACTTCTAAGCTCATCCTCATAACCTCCAAGGCCTTGGAAATTAAAAATGTATGGATTTTCATGGACTAGAACCATACATTTATTATATAAAAATTTACGAAATATATTATTACACAACATTATAGAATAAAAAATATCAAATATTTTACAGATTTTTAGTTCTTGGAATGGGGATTCTCAAAATAATTTCCATTATTTAAGTATAATTAATTATTATTCTATTTCATTTATTGTCAAAAATATAACCTGGTTATATTTTCATCATAATTATAAATTAATTCATGGAAATTACAATTCCATTTCATATTAATTACTCATTACACAATTCATATGGGGTTATTTTAATCAACATCCTTTTTTTACTTATGTTATTTCTTCCATAGATATATTCATATAAGGAAATTAATATTTATTATTTTTATTAGTTTAAATTTTATTTCCTTATATATTTAAGGGATTTATATTTTCCACTATTAATATAGATTTATTATAGGCTTTATATATTTATGTCCTTCATTTTACTCTCTAGTGGTTATCAAATTACCCTTTATAATTTTTTCATTTACCTTAACATTAATTCATTTGTTCATAAATTTAAATGGAATCTTCGAAAGGATTAAGTAATTTCAAGGTTCATGAAATTTATATGTGGTGATAGCTGGTCCATTTAAAAAATATACAATAATTTAATTTTTTGAATGATTTATTCTTTATAGAAATGATTTTTGGAAATAACTACAACATTTTTTCTACAATGGTAATTTTAAGGGTTTTATGAATATAATTTTTCAAGAAACCTTTATGATTATGTTATTTTCCTTATCCATTAATATGTGATATTTTTATCCCTCTTTAAATCCATTATCCTATCAAATTTTATGATTTTACTGAATTTAAGAAGGAATATTTTTTTATGATCTTATTTTTGTTCAATATATATTTTTATTAAATATATCATGATCATTGATGAGTTTTATTGACTAATTTGATTTTTGTCAATATGTTTAACACTTTTTAAGATCTATATGATGATTATATTTTTATAAATATTTTTATTGTTATAAATGATTATTGTGAAGTATTAATAATTAAATATTCAATTTATAATGATTGGATTTGAGTTAGTTAATTATTCTATTAAAGAAATGGCCTACAAATTGAAAAGTAATAGATTTATGTACATTTTATTATATAAGATGTTTTGTAATTATCTATAACTATAAACCAAACGGCCATTATTTTGTTTTTATAATTTTTTTAAATAGGTGATCATTATTACACCTCGTGGTTTTATATGTATTTCTGTTGAATTAAAACTGATGTATTTAACAGTTTGTATTACATGTATCTTTGAGTATAATTGAATACATGATATATTATAACATTATAACAGAATGATTTCAATAGATTTCATGAAGAGGATTAAACACAAAATGAAATATATATATATAATCCAAAATTCAAAATAATTTAATAATTCGTTAGAAAAAATATTTATATTTTTAATAAAATTATTTAATGATAAAAAGGCATATTCTATTAATGAAATATATTAATATAAATAATATGTATTATTATCTAAAAAATATGTTGATAACTTTTAAAAAACCTTTTTAGGAATATTTATTGGTAATTTATGGATAATCATATAGACATTAATTATCTAAAGGTTGGTAATGAAAATAAAATCATTAAAAGTTAATAGGATTAATTTTTAATGAACCTATTTTTATGTTTGAAATTCATTTTTTATAAAATAATATTAGTAAAAATTATTTATTATTTGTTTTAGTTAAATTTATAAATTCTGTATTCAATAAAATAAAAAAATCATTAGATATTTTATATTATCTACGGAATGGATGTCAATTTTCTTTTTTTCATGAAATTAATTTGTGTAAACCTGGGTTCTCATTGTGTATTGTATGCATAATTTATATATAATTTATTACAAAAAAATAAATTCAATATATTAAAACTAATTTTGAATTTAAATTTGATTTCCCATATTTTGTAATTTGTACACTTTCATTTAATCACATAATGATTGGTAAAAACTATTAAAAATATCTAACCATGGTTACGGACAAAATTGGATTACAAGGATGGTAAAACTATAATATTAGTGTAAAAATGGCCCATAAAATTGACTAATTGGTATTTTTTAAAGATATTTGGAGTTTATATTGAATTATTTATAATTCCTTTAACATTTATAACCACATTCAAATGAATTGGAATTTATATTATTAAAATCATTTAATTAATTCCACATTTGTCCACGCAAACAGTTATAAAAATGCTGCTCTACTCCACCATTCACTATTTAATATTTAACCTATACCCATTGATTGAAACCATGGGTATGACCCACAAAACCGTGGGTATAGGTTATACCCATGGTTTCAAGGAATTGTGGGAAATCGAGGCATCTGTTTAGCCTTGAGCTATTCTCACATTTGGAAATACCTATTCCCACTTTTTTCTATCTCTGGGTCGTCAAGGTGTTGGTATAGAATTTACATGTAACAAATTGTTAAAAAATGTTATTCCCCTAGATCTGAAACCCTATGTATATGATTAATAAAAAAATTCACCCAGGTTTCGAACCCTTGCAGCCTATACATAACCGTAGTCCTTTATAACAACACCATTTAAACATATGGGTATATGCAGTTAAATTCTTATATATATATATAAATATATTTATTTACAAACCAAGGGTATTTTCATGAAAGATTTTAGATATATTTTCCACCTATATTTTTCTCATGCACTCATAAGGAAACATATACCAACGGTTCTGTAAAACTGTGGCTAGAGGTTTCACCTATCCCAATGCTTTAAATAACCCGTGGGTATAGACTTCGAGAAGAAAACATATAAACATATTTTCACAAAATCCTAGCTATATTGTCACCGATACCCACTACATTTTTAGAATCAAGTGTGTAGGTTTTAGTAAAAATGGTTGGTATAGTCCCTCTTATACACATGGTTTAGTGTAAACTATAGGAATCGATTTTGTCACGACATTCCCTTGATACTTTTTGTGTTCCCTCATTTATGCGTTAACCATATTGACATGGTTTAGAATGAACCATGGTAATTGGTTTGAAAATATCACATGTACCCATGGTTCAAGAAAACCATGTGTACAGGTGGTCCTCGTCCCACAATTTTTGGGAAAACCATGGGTATAGATCTAATTTCCAGTAGAGATTATTCGTGAATTTTGAGCCTTATATCTTGGATAATACCTAACCATAACACTTACAGGATTACTTTGACTCATATTAGACACCATTATAATCTAAAAAATCCATTCATTAAATATTAATTGTGTATTTTAAAGGGGGTCTCTCTTATATGATGTATAAATATTAATCTGGAACTTTTGACTTTATTTCATCATCCACATTCTATAAAACTATTGTATCCATAAAATAATTATGACTATAGTAATATAAATATTTTATTATTTTATTATGATTTTGTGAAAAACATTTTAAACAACTTTTCCATCAAATATGAAATGAAAGAATCACTTCTGAGCATGTGTGTACTACCACCTCCATCTTGCAATATGATTCATTTTCCATCACCACATAATATTGATGGTTATAATGGTGTAATTCATAAATTAATATGATATTTATTATATAATATGTATTATGATATTATATATTATTATTTATCCATATTTACATATTTATTTAAAAAATAAAAACATTGTTCACGCTTACATAGGGATTATTGCCTGCGTGAATAGTTTAATTCATTTTATATCTTACTTTTTTATGGATGGTTATAAATATATATATATATATATATATATATTAGGAATATATATGATATTTATATCAACAATAAAATTATATATGTCATGTAACCATGATCATGATATAAAGACCATAACATCTGAATCAAAACAATCATATAAAACCAAACATTCATCACCCAGAACCATGATATTACAAAATAATTATTAATTACAGGTCGTATATGTGGCTTGGGTTAGTGGTAAGCACCTCGTTATACTACATAAAGAATGGGGGGGTTCAAAACCCCTTAGGGTCTGTGTAATATAACAAACTGTATCATAATTTAAGAGTGGTGGAACTTCAGTTTGGTGACACTATAATAGTTGTAGGGCTGTAGCAGGCACTGTAGTGGTGGCGGAAAAATAGCAGGCATTGTAGTTTCCGGGTACTATTTCATCACTATTCACTAGAGGGCCTTTGGGTGAAAAATATTTTCCTTTAGGGCTAAGTAATGTGTTTTCATGTGCACTGAGCCCATACATCATGATACAAGCATTATTCCCAGTAGGAAAAAAATCCATGTATTGAATAAATATGGCTTAATGGGTGGACTATCCCTCGGGGGGAAATGGCCTGACATTACGGACTGTGTGTGTGGTGTGTTTCTATTTAAATGTAATTAAACCTCCATGAACCTAAAATATATTATTGAAAGGGAAATAATATGTTCTTAGTAATATATTTATGGTATTATATGTTTTAATAAGGTTCATGTATTGAATAATAATAAATTTAAATTTATTATACAAGAGGTTATTGTTCTTGTGATGAAAGTTTTACTTTATGTAAGGGTTTTTCTTTATAATATCTTTTATTACTACTATTGAAAGTGAAATATTTTACGATGATGAATTTGTCACGAATCGTCCCCCGGGGCCCATATCGTGACTACCCTAAGCCCGCCATCCACAGGCCAGGGGATGGCGACTAGAACCAAAGGCGTAAATCCATAAACTGGGAATCCATTTGCTTTATAATAGTAAAAAAACAACATTGTATGCAATTGTATGTAAAAAACTAAGTAAAAACTATATATAAAATATGGCGGTGAAAGTAAAGGGGCCGAAAATACAATCCCAATAGTAAGGTACAATAAAACTGAAAAGCTAGTACAACTGAAGTAATATAAAACTGCAACTACTGAGTTGTCCTCTAGGATTCCCAGCTAAAGGGTGGGAATAGATGGCCTCCACAGTACCACAAGTCCGTCTGTCTGCTCTGTGTATGTCTCACGAGGTGGTCCACCTCCGCGTACCATCCAGTTCTTCAAATCTCTACCTAGATCCACGCTATCTGTCGTCAGTAACCATCACAACGAAGTAAGGGCATAACCCGTGCAGGGGTGAGTATAACATTACTCAGTAGGTACCCCAAGACACTCAAGGTCTCACAATATCCAACAAGGATAAACCACAAGGAAAGATAAAATCATGAAGTATCAAATAACCTTACTTAGGTAAATGCCCACACATATCCCTAAGTTACCAATCATAGTTTGGATCCAACTTTAAGCCCAAGAACATCCCAGCCCACAAAGTATGTAAAGTCAATCACCTAAATGATAATGGTTGAAATACATGACTCAGCTCACACATGTATACATCTTTATTAGAGAGATAAATATGATCAGATGTAGTCATTGATTCATCTAAGTTGTCGGACCCACACAGTATATAGGACCAACTAAGCTGTCATACCCACACAGGTTATAGAACCAACTATGATTCATCTAAGTTGTCGAACCCACACTGGATACAGGACCAGCTAAGCTGTCAGACCCACACAGGATACATGACCAGCTGTTCTGTCGAACCCACACAGGATCCAGGAATAGAAGTCAAAACTGTTGAACCCATAGAGGATCCTGTTACAGTAGTCATCACTGTCAAAATCATAGAGTATTCTTGTAAAATAGTCATCGTTGTCGAAGCTACGAAGTATTCAGGTACCATATCGTCACAGCCATCCCAAGGGTTCCCGCACACAGCACGCTCGATTCTAGGAGGTTCCACTCCTCGAGCCAAGTGTAAATACCTCAACTATAAAAAAATACTGATTTGATGAATCTTTTAGTTCCGTATCATCATAAGGAACCCAATGTAAAAGATGGCGCGTCAATAAGATGCCCGGTGTGAGAGTTATTGGCATTTCCGTTTGAGGGGTCCGGTTGGTTTTGAGGCTCAAACCAACCCGACTGTATCCCAACTATATCTAATCCTCAAATTTAGTATGTCAAAAGTATCGTCTCGCTCCACAAATTTCATCTCCAAAGCCGATACATCATTCAGACACTTATATCCCTTGATACGAGCTAAAAGGTGTAAACGACCATAGCGGGTCTGGGTCCGGTCTGACCCAGTCGGACAGACCCGATCTGAACCTAGGTCTAACCCAGACCGTGGGTCTGACCCAGTATGAGGAAGAGTCCTAAGCTGAGGGGATGACCCGACTCAAAGAGATGGCCAGGACCAAGGGTGGCCCGTCCCTAGGGCGGCCCGGCCAATGGGTGGCCCGTCCGTGGGTGGCCTGGCCGAAGGCGGCCTGGCCGAGGGGGGCCCAGCTCGGGGGAGGCCCGGCAGAGGGAGGCCCAGACCGTGGTGGCCTAGATGTGGGTGGCCCGACACGTGGAGTCCCAGCTAGAGGTGGCCTGGCCTAGCCATGCCAGGAGGGAGGTGCACACCACTGGCACCCAAACAGCTTAGATATTTGGGTAGTGTCGAACCGGCACCCTGTGGCTCCGATCCATCTCATAAGGGACTAGACAGGGTCCCGTACCTCCCAGCTGGCCACTCGGTCGAGCCGTTCTCCATCACTGGTGTGGCGCGATGGCGCCGCGGCTCGGCCTGGTCGCGGTTCCACATCACCGACATGGCGTGACGGTGTTGTGCATCCTCTGCCATGGATGCCCTATCCGTGGACCACCTTCAGCATGGTGTGACGACACCGTGGCCTTCTAGCTTCGCCATGGGCCACTTGGCTACGACTTTTCTTTGCGTGGTGTGACGACATCCCTTCTATCACCAGCCTCTTCTATTATACCTCTCTATCATCAACACAATGAGAAAAACAATAAGGGGGGTGTGTCGGACTGTGTTCGTGCGGTCTGAGTCCTCCTCGTTACATTGTTAACATTTTGCCTTAAGAGAACAACACACGATGAGTAAAGGAGAGTATAACTCATACATAAAAAATTAATCCAATTTCCCCCTACCTCATATTTTTCATTGTACATTGATGATTCGTGGAAGATGGATGACATTTTGTCAACGACGGAGGAGGTAGAGCGCGATGATGACGAGTCGAGATGGAGCTCGCGGTGTACTTCGTGGGTGGTGGTGCTTCCCTTATTTTCTCTGATTGAAGAAGGACGAAGATGATGTTTCATGTTCTTTGGGGATTAGGAGTGTTCTTTATGTTCTTCATGGAATGAATGGAGTTCTTTGGTGGTTCTTCGTTAGAAGTACGGAGCTCTTCTCTCTCATTCTTTCCAAAGGATTAGGCTAACCCCCCAAAAGACAATGGATGACCTCTATTAATTCTCTCCCAAAAAACACAAAGATGTGTTTAATTAAATGAAGAAACTAATTTAATTAATTCTAAGGGATGTTTCAAATTCAAATTTAGAGGAGTTGAGAAGATTAATTGAAAAAAATCTACCTCACTTCATTAGTGGGTGAATTGGCACCATTATGGTGGATGGTGGAAGGTTTCAAGAGTTTCCCCCATTAATGGGGAGCTTAAATCATTAAATGGGGGTTCAAGATAGTGGGCCCCACCTAGTTATATCCACCCAAGGGAGGTTAGGGTGTGGTGGGCCCCACCTCTAACCTCCACTTGGTGGTTTTAACCACCATCCAAATAAAAATATGATACACGTATTTTTAGATAATTTTATATAGAATCCAAAAAAAACATCCAACCTCAATAAAACACAATTGAGATAAAGGTCTTCATAAGAGATTACCAGCACTGAGATTTCAAAGGTGCCCTCATATTTTAATTCTAAGCACTAGTTCCAAAGATATAAAATGTCACTCGCATATTTTCTGAATGTACCCAAAAAAAGTTCAGAAAATTATTAACATCCATCCTCAACCTATTGCGATTGAGGATAGGCTATGCCTAAGTGAAACACGCCCCAACGAACCCAATAGTACCCTCATATTTCAATTCCGATTTACTTTTTAAAAGTTATAAATCATACAAAAAAATAATTGTCACTTAATTATTTTATTTGCGGCCAAAAACTATCTTTCTCTGGTGGCCCTCGTTGACCCAATTTAGTATCTGCTTAAAAAAATCCTACCCTCACAAGTTCAGAGGTGGTCTCAGATTTTTAATCCAAGTTACCGTTTGTGAGTTATAAGAATTCGAAATATAAAATAACTTTATTATTAGTTTATTTACGGTTATTCCATTTCTGGTTTTTCTCTCAGGAGGCCCGTACCGACTAAACATAAGTCATGGCTAGGGTAAAACCGCCATCCTAAACACAATGGTGGCCTCAGATTTCTGATCCAAGTAACTTTTTATGAGTTATTCCACTTTTTTAGGAAAACTGCATACGCTCATTAATTTAAGATTAACAAAATATCGACTGATTATTCCAGGCACTCCAGGCCTCATAATCACATGCCTTTAGAAACTACAGACTCTTAAACTTCCAAAAAATTTAAGAAAATAAATTCCACAGAATTTTCGGGTCTTTAAATTCTCCGCACATCAGGGCTTTACATCCCTATAAGCTAAAACTCACACTAAAGAAACAAATGAGGGAACTAATCATCCATCTGAGCCTCCTGATACCATGTGCTCTCTATGAGGTTCTCGTGCTTCCAGCGAAACCGCACCGGAGGTATCGACCATCAATGCAGGACCCGATCTTGTTGATCCTCAATCTCTACTGGACCCTCCTTGAATGTCTCCATGTCATTGATGTCTAGCTCCCCCTGATCAATAATGTGGGAAGGTTCATGCATGTATCTTCTCAGATGAGATACTTGGAATACATCGTGCACCTTGTGCAACTGAGGTGGAAGAGCCAGGCGGTAATCCAACTCGCCTACTCGGATGAGGACCTGAAATGGTCTGATTAATCACGGAGATAACTTCACACCTCATCCAAATATCTATAGACCTCATGGAGGTGAGATCCTTAGAAAGATGTGGTCACCATCCTTGAACTCCAGTAGTCTCCTTCTCCTATCAGTATAGGACTTATGTCTGCTTTTTGTAGTCTTCATCCACTCTTCGATGATCGGCACCTTCTCTGTGGTATCTCATACAATCTATAGTCAGTAGGAAGTTGGCCGACATGGTGAGTCAGTCGATGTTCACCCAAATAGAGTCATGTCCCCTAGACTTACGTGGAATACCCCTCATGGAGTCCATGTATATCTCATCCCTCTTCCACTTTGGATCCTCTAAAGGCTGAACCAAGCCTGCTGGTACCTGATCCTCCGCCTTCATTTGCTGACATGTGAGGAATCGAGAGAAAAACTCTGCTACTTTCTTATTCATACGTGGCCACCAGTGATATTGTCGAAGGACCTAGTACATCTTTACCACTCCTGGATATACGGCTAAAGGGGATGTGTGAAACTCCCTCAATACTTCCTCCCGAAGTGACACTAGAACCATAGTATGTTCTATGAAGAGGATGACATTATCCCCTTTAGTAAATCAATCAGGTGCATGTCATATGGATATCAGAGCACGTCGTGTCTCACTGTTTGTTTCCCCAAACTGCGCCTCCTAGACTCACTGAATAAGTGGGGGAATGACTATAATAGACTGAAGGAAGGATGATCCATCTCTATCCACAAAGGATATCTTTAAAGCAGCAGACTACTCTGTTGCCTCTCCAAGTAGCTGAATGACTGATCTCCTGCTACGGGAATCTACTACAACGTCCCCCTTCCCAGGAGTATAGACTATCTCAAAGTCGTAGTCCTGGTGAAACTCAATCCATTGTCGATGCCTTAGGTTCAGGTCCTTCTGAGAGAAGATATACCTGAGACTCTCATGGTCAGATTAGGCTGTAAAGCATTCTCCAATAAGATAGTGCCACCACATCTTTAAGGCGAAGACCACTGCTGCTAAATCCAGGTCATGGGTAGTGTAGTTTTGCTCGTGTTGTCTCAACTGCCGAGAACCATACACCATCACTGCTATCTCCTACTTCAGAACACACTACTGGAAATTAGCTCTAAGCCAACAGTTCTATTCCCACGGTTTAAAAAAAACATGGGGAAAAATCATTTTTCTAATCCAATACCTAAGGTTTGATAGAAACCGTGGGAATAATCCCTTAAAACATGACCCACACTCGGGCTTTTCCTCCCCCTCTCCCTCGATGATCCCTAATCTCCACTCCCCTCCCCCACCCGTCCCCTCCCCGCCTTGGCCTCCGCCTCGACATCCTGTCCTCCACGTCCCAGCCCCCCGCCTATCGACGGCTACCTCCCTCCATCCGCATTCTCCTACCAAACCCCACTTCCCTCCCTCCGCGTCCGCCTCCCTCCCTCTTCCCTAACTTCCCAACCTGTGCCTCTCGGTCCTTGCCTCCCTCCCTCCAGCTTCCTACATCTGCCTTCATCTCAGCGTTCACATCCACCTCCCTGTCCCAGACTCGTGCTCTTCCTCCTCCTCAACTCCCTCCCTTACATGTCCGTAAACCCTAATTTACATGGGTCTCCTCGCATCACATGTAAGATTGATTCAAATGTTCCCCTAATTTTTAATTCCATCTCAACTTTCAAATATGAAACCTGCTATATTTGATGGAGAATTTTTAGAAGATGTTTTGATAAATATTGAATTGTTTGAGAAGTCATTAGATTAATCCAAATATGTTTTGATATCATTTGAGTGAAATCTATAATTACTTTTTCTTTCATTGAAAAATGGAAATGTTTGAAACAGACCACCTGCACATGCCACTTTATTTTGTGCATGAATATGAATTTTTTGATTGCCTTAACATGAGTTTATAGGGAGCTTTGTAAATCTCTAAGAGCTAATGTGCATGAATTTCATTAGGCTGCTTAAGACATTTCATAATGCGTAAGACTTGGGGAATATGATTTTCAGTGTGTATGAATTTATATTTAAGATTGATGGATATCCATGCCACATTACAATAAAAAAATGAAGATGATGAGATGGGATGATGAGATGAACCATACTATAGTGAAGTTTGTGGTCACTATAAAATTAATATGATGACACCATGATGATATAAAGATGGGAGTTTTGGTCATCATAGAGGATTAATGAATCAAAGGGAGTATTGGAATGACATGATATTCATTGCACAAGGCATTGTGGAAGTCATGGGGGAATATAGGGAAAAAATAACACCAAAAATTGGTGTGCATTTCAAGAAATATGGTTATCTATGAGATACATAGAATGATGTTTGCTCTGGTGAATACCATGTTTAATGTCAGGATGATGCACATATAATACAAGGGTTGAGCTTCAATATTTTGAGGACCACACTGTTTTAATTTCTAGGTGATTTTTTTGATTAGCCTTTTAATCTGGAAGTTAATCATGGTCTATCATAGGTAAACCCATACCTAAGTCTATGTTGTGTTTCTAGGTCATTCATACATACATGATTTAAATATATTTAAATCAGTGGGATCTATGGAGATGATGAAGACCTGATAATTGAAATATTACATGGATATTATAATCAATGTCTATGGGAGATATTATTGAATATAATATTGTTTTTAAATGATTTTAAATTATTATATATTTAGAACCGACCCAACATTTCCATGTTTATGATAATTCAATCCAAACTAATATGAATGGGAAAAACCTAAAATGAACCATAAATTGAATATATATAACTAAATTTAATTGAAGTGATGTGAAGTGAAGTGAGGTGAATTAAACATAATCAATTGGATTTGGCATGAAATAAATAAAATAAAATTATAGTGTACAAAACTAATACAATGTGAACTTGGCCAAATAGAAATAACTATTATTAACCAAATTAAACTATATATAACATAACCAAGAAAAATAGTTCCTAAGTAAACAAACCCAAAAAAATATATATGGATCCACATCCTCTTGAACTAATATAATTTGTTTCCTCCTTGCTTGCAGGAACATTTTTTGACCCATGAGGTGTGGTGGTTCTCATATTGCGGCAGTGACTTGTATAGTCACAAGAGACAGGTATGCTATAGTTTAGTTTTTATTTTATTTTCTTTATCGTATCAGACACATAGGTCTTTTACAGCTTTCTATGGATAGAGGGTAGTTATATTCTGTGAAGGGGGCTAAAAGGGAACTGGATGTGGCTATGTGGTTTTCTTTGTACGGGAGGGAGAACGGGATAGTGGAGGGATTAATTATTGTCTTTCATTTTTTTATACCTTTGTACTGTGTTGTATTTGTTTATTTTCTTTTCGTTCGATGTGTACATTCGACGTACAGATGGGTCATTGCAAAATTTTATTTATTTTCTGCTTCCATTTTAATTAATTGTTTGTGGGTGAAGTTGTTCCTGAGTAGTGATTCCCTGATGCCTAGACACTTGTCCCAGCCTGTGGGTGTAGCCCATCCACCTGAGTCCATCCTTGTATTCCTCTATTAGAGTTTATGTCTGAACCATTAGAAGGACTAGAAAACATGGATAATTAGGGAGAGATTGAGAATGTCTAGGAATTAATTGTGGATTCCCATGAATAAGGATTGAGGACATTGTAATTTATAATGAGCAGATATGGGAGAATATGCACTATATATTGATTCTGGAAATGCTATGGGTGTAAAATGTGGTGAAATTATAATGTGTTGGGAATAATAAATGGAAAATCACATTCATAACCAACTTTATAAATATAATATCAGATCCTGAGGTACAGTAAATTGTCAGAGTTGATGATTAGGCTCCATCCCAATGCAACTATAAAAATACCTTAGTGACAAAAATACTCTATCATACATTAGATAGTTTGGTTTGAAATTCCCAGTAAAACCTTCATTGACCACATGGTAGGACTAATCACTTGTTAGCAGATCACAACCAAGGGAAAGGTAGTTATTCTCTAATCACATACACTGAGTGGAGTGCCACACAACCCTAAATAAAACAATATCCCCAAAATAAATACATGAGGTTGAATGAAGCTACCTTCATTCTCTGATACAAAGTCAGGAACAGGGTGAATCTTCCTTCTGGATCTTCTATGAATATTTTGTTCATTCTTAGAGCCACCCCACATAGTTTTTTTATTCCATAGAATCCCACTCATTTGGAAAAGGATTGGTAAATGCCTCATGATAGTTGGGATCACTCGATTGACTTGAAAATATATTCAAGAAAAAACTAAATACCCCTGTAAGACTTTCACCTTTCAAGCATATTGCACCGAGGAGCATAGTGATTAATCCATTTTCAAGGACACGGAAAGGATTGCCACAAAACACATATAATAGACAGTTTCCTATTTTTCTTCTTCTTCATACTCTGGTTTTATAGGTGTGAAAACCTTCACCATAGTAAAATATGTGATTTATTGAAATTTTCGAATATCCAAAAATCATCATTCAGGACATCATTGACATGAGACCTGAAAACATGATTCATGCAACCATGCGAACCATGAGACAGTTGCATTCACATGTTACATGTTTTCCCTCATGAACACTACCTGTTAGCCTACTTTTCCACACCTACAGCCGTAGTTCCCATTATATAACAGCTTCATGAAATCTTATGACTCCCTATGCAACAATATTTATACCGGCCATTGAAATGTTGTGTAACCTCGGCCTACTGAATCAGTTAAAAATTGCTCCAACATTCATGTATTTTAAATCAGTTTCAGACTTCAGATATTAAGATCAATTTAAGCCTTAATATATCATCCCATTGTAATGTTGCTTGAAACCCATATCCCAAGGCATCTCCTTTCTTCCAAATTAGCCTAAACAACCCGTATGAGCAAATTTTTCAACTCCCCATCAATGTCTTCATTTCATGCCGACATGGTGGTTTGATTTTACCATGAGAGTCACTTGATAATATTGACTTCTTCAAAAATCTTCAAGGTTTTCTTTGAAAAACCACTCATCTAATACCATCGTGTTAGTGAAAAATAAATTTACATGAAATATTAAATAATGCTACTTCCTCATAAAGTTGTGCAATCACTTCACTATGGTCTGTCATCATCATGTAGGTTCTGAACTCACTTTTGGAGCCTTCTATGCATGTATCAAAAATGTTTGGGGTCAAGGTACATGACTTTGACACTGGGATCACTTCAAATAAGCCATGATATTCACTGTTTTATAATATTTCAGCATGCATAGACATATTCTATAATGTCTTTACAGATTCACCATAGATTTCTCCAAGGCGATGGATGAGACGATATTGTTTCAAAGATTTCTGTTTCCATTGATTTCATAATATCTTTTCAATTATAATATTTATAGAAAGATTTTAGAAAAGAAAAAACTAACTCTAGATTATACAATCATATTCCAGCATTAAATCCCCATGATAACAAATTTAACAATACAGCTAGACAGATTCTAGCTTGTGACCTTCAAGGTAATAGATTTAATCACCTATTTCACTTAAATTATTCCTCAAATCCTCAATGTGTCTTATTTTGATGAAAACATAGTGCAAATCCCCCTTGGATTGAATTTACCCTAAATCAATACACTCATCAGTTTAAACAATATAGAGAAAGTTGATAAGGGGTATCTCCAATATCTTCATTCTGTGTTATGTGGTTGTTCCTTGTGAACCAACCCCTTCCATTATTTTTCCAGGTTTTTCACTGATGTGTAACACATAGACAAACCTCCTCATTGCATGAATTGGAATTAACCCCTTTTGTAATGACCTGCTCACTGGTAAATAATTCTTCCTTTGAAGTATGATATTTTGAGTTTTTTCATCCCTCTTTCTCCTTGTAATAGATGATCCATAATTCTTCCATTTATGCTTCATAGTGGTATGGTTGAAATGGAATAGACATTTCACTGTGGTAACATCTTTCTATAAGGCCTTCTTAAATTACCCATGGATTTGTTCTGCATACTTCTTGATGCTAGAAAAAAACTCTTCTTGCTATTTTCTATTATTTTAGGATTCTCCATCGCTACGTGGAACTCTTCCTGCAACTTAGTTACCCTCAAATCCTTCAACATTAGTAGTTATTCTAAATTCTCAAATGGGAGATTTATTTTCAGCATGAACTGCCATCATCTTCTCCTTACACTATTTTCTAAGGACAGTCATGGTGACTTCATGTTATTTCTTAATTTTCATGCTTACTTTCTATAAGCTCCTGTATAAGGTCCTTTTTCAATCATTTAGCTTATGAATAACTCTGTTTTTATTAACTTTTGATTTTATAACTTTTTGATACTTATAGTCTACTCATGAACCTATTCAACATCTAAATTAGTAAATAAAACATTCAACACTCAAAGCACGTTTAGATTTACATCAACTGAAGTAAGAAGAATTACTAACTTCCAGCCTTCCACATCAACCTCATTAATTTCTACTTCACCTTTTGGAATTTCTTCCTAGTATGTGATGATCTAGGATAATCCGCAGTGATTTAATTTCTAGATTCACATTCCAAACTCCTTCATGTTTTTGGTTCATGTTTTATAATAAAAACATTCAGATACTTCTCCATCAACCATAGAAAATATCCATCTTCCATACTTATCATGAATCATGAACAATTTTCAAACATTCATGATGATTGTTACATTAAATGGTAAGTATAAAATCAAGAAAACTAAAATAATTTCAATTAGATAAACCTAATTTATCACTTTGTTGTAACACATACATATTATCTTTCTATCTATCACATAAGAATCTGTTAATATTATTTATCACTATGAGAATTTATTCCATGTTTTTATGATCTTTTATCATCTAGTAAAGTCTTATAAACTTTTTCAATGTTGTATCATTTTGATTCCATTGATTCCTCTACTTCTAGTGATCGGTACATTATCTTTTGGATAAAAAATAGCCTTTGTCTATGAGTCATCTTTTGAAAATGTATCTTCATTCTTTCTTCACTTCAACATATCTTCCAAATGTGCACCTTTATTCATCTATCATATTTTAGATTCACTTTAGATTAGCATAAATAACTCATCTTGTAACTTTAGGACAATAAATTCTATAATTCGTCAACCGCATGATGGGTTGAGTACTATAATTGATTACACATCATCTAGGTGGGTTTAATATGAGTGTGTTGAGAAATTAATTTCTTTTGATGTTGATAATTATTACCTTGCACATTAAATTACAATTCCATAAAAGAGTGAGGTGTTACAAAAAGGAAACATATAAACACATTGGCTACTGTACATATATTTCCAAATTCTCACAAGTACATGAAATCATATTTCCCAAGAAAAGTCTTCATAAATTCAGAAGTCCAAATAGTCCTGAATACGGTTTCTGAGTTGACCAACAAATGCATCATCAAAAGATTTTTTTCATCATTTTCATGTTTGATACAACGTGGTTCACTCATATAGTCATAGATTTGATGTTTGTGGTATTATTGTTAGAGGTTTATTTCAAATTAATGTACATGAAATTTTTTGTAGGTATTACTGGAAGATGAAGGTTCCACCCCATGGTGGTAATGAACACACAATTTTAGAATATACTTAACAGGACTGTAGGTTAAAAATTTCTATCTTTCAGAAAGAATATCAGTGGATTAAATTGGTGATCACGACTCGATATTTAGAGGGTGACATGGTGATTCTATAGATATAAGAAATAGATATATTTCTCTTTCAAAAGAAGGAAGAAATATCATGGAATATACCAATAGAAATAGATCTCAAAGATACAAAGAGAGAACTAAGGATTTCCATATGTGGGATGGAAAGTTAGAGAAAGGAGATCTATGAGGTATTCTTATTAGAGCTTCATTGAGTTCATCATTAGATGAATGGAGAGAATAATTGATACACCTATGTTGGTGTAAATGCATTCATTGTTAGTGAAGAGTAGGACAACAACAAGCATGGAGAAAGAGATAACTAAAGATTTCCATATGTGGGATGGAAATTTAGATAAAGGAGATCTAGGAGGTATTCCTATTGGATATTCATTGAGTTTATCATTAGATGAATGTGGAGAAGAATTGATACACCTATGTTTGTGTAAATTCATTCTTTGATAGTGAAGAGTCGGACAACAAGAAGCATGGAGTTAGTGAGTAGTTTGAGTGTGTGAGAGTAGCGTGTTATTTATTTTCATGTCTAGAAAGATGGATTCTGCTACTTTCCAATTTCCCAACTGAGCCAGTTCATTTATAATGGCATTATAACTCATGATACATTGTCTAAACCCGGTCATGACCATTTCATCATAATTTTTGGCAGTGTTAACTGTATACCCACTGCATCTAGACACAAATCAAAATTCTTCCAACAATTAGTTTTAGATCCTCTATAAAAACCAGAATTTTGGCGAACGTCTGAATCTTCCATATTCATATTCAACATATTATTAGCTATATTTTCCTTTACTTTTTTAGCAGTTTCTATATTCAAGTTAGTGCACTCCAAATTTCCTTAATCTGGATGGTCACTTGAGTTTGCTAAAAACATGGTCCTATTGTTTTGATTTTTATTTTTTGACATAGCAGAAATTCTATTATATTTTTTCATTTCATTTGGGATATATCCTCACTAATTTCCATCATCCTTGACCAAAAATGATCTTTTATTCTTCATGCAAGTTCAGTATTGGAATTTATCGTACTTCATTCTTGTTAGCATTTGCAATAAAGGTTCATAATTATTTGTTTTCATGTTCTTGAATTTATTATGAGGAAATACAAATGGTTACACAATCTTGGACATGAGGCAATATAAATGGTTAGTAGTGTGTTGGTTTATAATATCCTAGATTTATCTTAGTCTTGTAGTAATCATTATTGATAATGTAAGTCAGTTTTTTTCTGGGAACTCTTGTGTGACATGTTTTTCCTCCATTTTTTTCATTATAACATCGATGGGAATATTGAATTTGGATTAGTAATAACCTTAGTAAAATATAGAATGTCTTCTTTATACATCATTTTATGATATGCATCATTTTGGAATTCTGGAATTTTATCACTTTTTCTCCATCCAAGTTGGAATTTTTAATTTTCCCACCACCATGATTGAAATCCATCTATTTTTTATTTTGGTTTCTATTGTTTTTAAGTGTCGGATGGTAGAAATAGGCGCAGGATGGTAGGAATCTAGAAGTTGCAGAGGTGCAGGATGGTAAGCTAGAAGCTGCAGTTTCTGGGGTAAAATTTTTATACCCACGGTTTATTAAACCGTGGGTAATTCTGCTGTGCAATATTGGTATAGTTTGGGTGTGGGAAAACTGTATACCCACGGTTACCAAACTGTGGGTATATATCAATACCCACAGTTTGGTAAACCGTGGGTAATCTGAGTTTTTCTTGGGCTATGCCCACGGTTTTATAGGAACCGTGGGTATAGAGCTATTGCGACGCCACTCTAGCCCACGGTTTAGGAAACCGTGGGTATAGACTATACCCACGGTTTCGTGGGCTATACCCACGGTTCTAAACCATGGGTATAGGTGATATTTTCAGTAGTGACACACTCGAGTACGGTCCCTAATGCATCACAGTAAACTACATTCCCTACGACTTCTTCTGAGAGCCTCAAGATTGGAGAAATAGTCAGCATTTACCTCACCTCCTGAAAGCTCTATTGGAATCTCTCTAACCACAAGGAGGGTTGCCCCTTCTTATCCAAAGTTGATATTTGTGTTTCATCTCTGGAGAAGTCTCGCACAAATGTAAGTCAGGACGACTCACGAGTGATCAACCGCACCCTCTTATGCAAGATTCTATCCTGTACAACCTGGTATTTCCTTTTCACCGACCAAGGAAAAACGCATCCCAACGTTTTAGATAAACCACAACCTTTTTTGATAATACAATCAATTTTTGTATGAAAATTAGTTTCCCATTCCATACCCAAACTAATGTCGTAAGGCATCGATGCTGCCAGCATGAGGTTCCAACCGAAACTCTCACCTCAAGGGTTATATCACACCGTCAGTGTACATGTTATTATCAAGTTTACTCCCAATGGTATCTCCAAATGTGAGGGTCAAGTCAATGGCTTAACTGGAAACGCTAGGTCTGGTAAAAGATTCCTGGAGGGAAGGAATGATTGGTACCTATGTCTATTGATACGATAGCTAGTTGTAGACACAGACCGTAACTCAAATCATTCCTAAAGCCCTTGTGTCACACTCTTTCACCGCATGTATCTACTCTCTACCCCTTCCATCCAGCTCCCTCAGCATAGCAGGGACTACAATGGTGGGTGGTTGTAACATGTCTAAATGTTCACCACCTCATGCCTCTCTCCTAGCTCTGCTTCCAAATCAGCTACCCTGCAAATTTATCTGTCCAAAACACTTCCTCTTTGAAACATTTTACATTCTCATGTCTCTGACGCTGGCACCAGTTTCATGCTTCCAACTACAAACATTCACGGGCTATAACCACTCATCCAATGAAAATTCAACCACAAATGTTCTCCCTATCACCCTAACATATGTAGGAATGCATAGAGGGAAAAAAGTGCTAGATCAGATATCCTTAAACACACCTTCCTCAGAGGTCCAATATATAAAGCACTGATCGTATCATATTCATCGAGTACCAGGAAATATTGGTATGCCTTGTTGAATACTTAGTTATCGACATGTCATCCTACCGAAGCTGTACAAGCTCTAGTAAACTCTCAGCCACATACTCAAGCCAGTCCTCAGCCGCCTGTGGGTCGGTCTCAACTCCAAACCTGAGGTGTATCTGATGCTGAAACATGTCTAATGCGCTAAGCCTTCATGTGTCCTCTACCGGTACTGGTGGTTGCAACTACTGACCAATAGGCAGTGATATAGCTAACACACTACCCAGAGGTTCTATCTCGGGTAATGATCCACATACCAAAACATCACCACAATGGGGACCATCAGCATGGTGACTCACTGAAAGGTATTAGTAGCTAAGATCGACATATGCTCTACTAGTGTCTATACTAGGTGGAAAACTCCAGAAATCGCTTCCATGCAGTCCTCCGCCACTAGAACTCATAAAACACGCTCAATCGGCATGAATCATCCGCCTATGCAGATAGTGGTATCTGCTACCCAACGGGTGGTGGTGCTTCTGGTTCACCACCCGAAGGTTCCAATGTAGAAAGAGGGCCCTAAACCAGAGCCTCATTGCTCGGTGGGCCGTCATCGTGTACTCTCTCGGAAACCCTAGTTGGCTGTTTATGCAGCGATATCCAGATAAGGAACAGGTGTGCCACAGTCGATAAGTTATACCTGGCCAGTTGACTCGAAGAGTTCATAAAGAAGACTCTTGAAAACACACTTGCAATCAGTGTTTTCATTCATTGAGTCTGAAATTAGATGTTAGTGTCCTGGTGTATGGATACGCCGGCCGCCGCACCAACACTGGACTCCTTTGACTGAAACCCACACTCAATACTCTTAAAACTATTTCTTAATATTAAGAAAGATCAGAGTCCTATGTTCTGAGGTAGAGCCTACTCCTATGATGCCAATTTTTCATGACCCGTCCCCCGGGGCCCGTATCGTGACTACTCCAATCCCGCCTTCCATAGGCTAGGGGCTGGAAACTAGCACCAAATGCGTAAATCACTAAACTGGGAAGGCATTGCCTTTATAACTGTAAACCAAAACAACATAGTATGCAACTAAAAGTAAAAAACTATTTAAAAACTGTATAGAAAATAGGGTGCTAAAAGTAAAGGGGCCGAAAATACAAGCCCAACAGTAAAGTACAATACAACTAAAAACTAGTACAACTGCAGTAATGTAAAAAAACAACTACTAATTCATCCTATGGGATTCCCATCTGATGGGTGGGAATAGATGGACTCCTCCACACCCCATGTATGTATGTCTACTCCGTGTACATCTCGCCAAGTGGTCCACTTTTGGGTGCCATCCATCTCTACAACTCTCTAGATTGATCCACGTTGTCCGTTGTCTACAACCAAAAGAACGAAGTGCATGCATAGCCTGTGTAGAGGTGAGTATAACAATACTCAGTAGGGACCCCGAGACCCTCAAGGTCTCACAATATCACACAAGGATAAACAAAAAAGAAATATACAATCAAGGATTATCAACTAACCTTACTTAGGTATATGTCCATACATATACCTAAGTTACCAACCATAGTTTGACACCAACATTTGGGCCCAAGCACAACCCAGTCCACAAAGGAAGTAAAGTCAACCACCTCAATGACAATGGTTGAAAGACATGACTCATCTCACACAAGAATACATCTTTAGTATAGAGATAGACATGATTAGAATTATTCACTGATTCATCTATGCAGTCAGACCCACACATGATAAAGGACCAGCTAAGCTGTCAGACCCAAACAAGATACAAGACTTGCTATGATTCTCCTAAGCTGTCAGACCCATACAGGATACAAGACCAGCTAAGCTGTTGGACCCACATAGGATATAAGACCAGCTATTCTATCAGACCCACACTGGATCCAGGAACAGAAGTCAGAATTTTCAGACCCATAGAGGATCCTGATACAGTAGTCATCACTGTCGAACCCACAGAGGATTCCGCGATAGTATTCCTTGCTGTCGAACCCATGGAGGATTCAGGTATTGTGTCTTCGCAACCAGCCCTAGTGTTCTCGTCTAAAGTACGCTTGATTCCGAGAGGGTTCGATCCTTGAGCCAAGTGTCGATACATCAACTATCACCAAGTCCTGATTTGTTTTATCTCATTGTTCTGTATCATCATCAGGAACCCAACACAACAGACGTCGCATCCATCAGATGCCTGGTCAGAGAGTTATTTGCATTTCCATTAACGGGGCCCGGTTGGTTTTTAGGATCAAAACAACCCGAACGTATCCCAACTGCATCTAATCCTCAAACGGTGTACGCCAAAAGCATCGTCTCCCTCCACGAATTGCATCGCCGTAGGAGTTACGTCAATCAGAAACTCGTAGCCCTATATGCGAGCTAAAAGGTGTAAACAGCCATAACAGGTCTGGGTCTGGTCCGACCCAGTCGGACTGACCCAGCCCGACGCGGTCTGAACCGAGGTCTGAACCGGACTGCGGGTCTCACCCGGTCTGAGGAATCATCCCGAGGTGAGGGGATGACCCAACCCAAATAGATGGTCTGGCCGGACGTGTGGCCCGGACATGAGCGGCCCATCTCGGGGGAGGCCCAGCTCGGGGGCGGCCCGGCTCGGGGGCAGCCCAGATCAGGGGTAGCCCGGCCTGTGGTGGCCCTAATGTGGGCGGCCCATCTGAGAGTGGCCCGACAGAAGGCAGCCCGGCCCGACCGTTCCAGGGGGAGGTGCATTCCCCCTGGCACCCGAACGACTTAGTCATTCGGGTAGAGTTGAACCGGCACCCGGTGGCACCGGTCACACCCACGCAAGACCCGATGGAGTCCCGCACCTCTCGGCTCGACACTCGGGCCAGCCGCTCTGCTTCACCGATGAGGCGCGATGGCCCCGCGCCATCTGATGCGGCCCGGCCTAGCCTTGGCTTCTCATCGCCGGCAAGGTGGGACAGCGACGTGCTTCCACTGATGTGGCCTGCCCTGGTCGTGGCCCTCCTCTGGCGCGGTGCGATGGCACCGCGCCCTTCCAGCTCCGCCGCGGCCCTCTTGGCAGCAGCTTTTCTTTGCGTGGTGCGACGATGGCCCTTGCACCGCTAACCTCTTCAGTGATACTCTTATGTCATCAATATAATGAGGAAAAAAACAAGGGGGGAGGGTCAGACCGTGTTCGTGCGGTCTGAGCCCTCCTCATTATGTTGTTAACATTCTGCATCACGATCACAACACATGATGAGGAAAGGAGAGTATAACTCATACATAAGAAAATAATCATATTTCCACCTACCTCGTATTTGTCGTTGTACATTGAAAAGTCTCGGAAGACAGACGTCACAGAAGACAAACGTCATTCCATCAACGTCAGAGGAGGTAGATCTCGGTGAAGACAATTCAACATGACGCCCGCTATATACTTTGTGGGTAGTGGTGCTTCCCTTCGTTACACCGGTTGGTGAAACAAAAAGATGATGCTTCAATTTCGTTGGAGATGAGGAGTTTTCTTTATGTTCATTGTGGAAAGAATAGAGTTCATCGATGGTTCTTCGTTGGAAGGATGAAGAACTTCTCTCTCATGCATTCCAAAGGACAATGCCAACACCAA
This sequence comes from Viscum album, assembly GCA_963277665.1. NCBI lineage: Eukaryota > Viridiplantae > Streptophyta > Magnoliopsida > Santalales > Viscaceae > Viscum > Viscum album. Next base: position 494,032,813 of record OY728122.1, read on the forward strand.
AAATGACAAAGGATGGCCTCTTTTAATTCTTTTCCACATCAATACAAAGATGTGTTTAGTTAAATGAGGAAACTAATTTAATTAATGCTAAGGGAGGGTTCAAATTCAAATTTAGAAGAGGTGAAGAGTTTAATTAAAAAAACTACCTCACTTCATTATGGGGTGAATTGGCACCATTATGGGGGATGGTGGAAGGTTTCAAGTGTTTTCCCCATTAATTGGGAGCTCAAATGTTTAAAAGGGGGGTTCAAGATACTAGGCCCCACCTTGTTATATCCTCCCAAAGGAGGTTAAGGTGTAGTGGCCCCCACATCTAACTTTCACTTGGTGGTTTTAACCACCAACCAAAAAAAATATGTTACATATATTTTTACTTAATTTTATTTAGAATCCCCAAAAAAATTAACTTCCAATCTCGATAAAATGAAACTGCGGTAAAGGTCTCCTTATGTGAATACTGACACAGTGATTTCAATGGTGCCCTTAGATTTTAATTCTGAGCACCAGTTCAAATGTTATAAAATGTCGCTCACACGTTTACAAAACGTAGCTGATAAAAAGTTCGTAAAATTATTTACAACCATCCTAGACCTACTGCGGTCAAGGTTAGGCTCTTCCTAGCTGAAGCACACCCCCAAAAACCCAACGGTACCCTCAAATTTCAAAATTTGAGCTACCTTTTAAAAGTTATGAATTTTACAATAAAATATTTGTCACATAATTATTTTATTTCCGGCCAAAAACTAACTTTCTCTCATGGCCCTCCCTAACCCAAGTTAGAATCTGTTTAAAGAACGCCTACCCTCATAAGTTCATCGGTGGTCTCAGATTTGTAATCCGAGTTACTGTTTTTGAGTTATAACCATTTGAAAAATAAAATAACTTTATTATTATTTTATTTACAATTATTCCATTTTTGGGTTTTCTCTCAGGATGCCCACGCTGTCTAAACATAACTCACACCTAGGGTAAACCCGCCATCCTAAATGAAATGGTGGCCTCATATTTCTAATTTGAGTAACCGTTTAAGAGTTATTCCACTTTTTCATGAAAACATCATACGCACGTTAATTTAAGCTTATCAAAACTTCGACGGATCATTCTGGGAACTCCGGGCCTCAGAATCGCATTCCACTAGAAATTGCAAACTCGTAAAATTCCCAGGAATTTAAGAAAGAATTATCCACAAAATTTCCAGGTCTTTACAGAAGTTATGTGATATATCTATCATGAAATTATTTAAATTCTTTTACTATCAAATTTTTTTAATTGATATGTTACCCTTTCAATTTCCTCTATCTAATTTCATAAAATTTTAAAATAATGTTTTAAGGAAAACTGAATTTATTCCCCTTTTTAGCATAGAATTTTTTATTACGTGCAAAAATTATCATTAAAAAACATCCATAATATTTTTTAATATTATCTAATGATTGATTAAAGTCATTTTTACCCACGATTGATTTTCAATAAAAATGTTTAAAAGGAATATTATTTTTGTTTTCAGAACAAGGTACTTTTCAAATAATATTTGAATGGAATATGTTTAAATGTATATACATAACAAAATTTCCCATAATCATGACTAAGATTTTCATTGAATATTGCATTCAAATTTTGAAATTTATTTTCATTGGAAATTTATTCTCATATATTCCTTAAATTTTATGATTTGATACATCTGATTTCAAAAATATAAAGTTATCTTCATCAAGAAATATTCATGTGATATTTTTAATGAAATTTTCATTAATGATAACTTCCTTGATTTTTATTTTACTTCGCTATGTATATTATTATATAACACCACAATCATTCATTCTATGTATGAATATTATTTATGTTTATGAAATTTTTACGATACCCATTTTATTTTCTATTGTTAAAGCTATGATGAAATGATAAATATTTTTATGATCATATGGAATAAATATAAATGTATTATTATTATAATATAGGTTCGTCTATTATACCCCTCCATTCCACAGGGTATTTATTAATGTTTTTTGAACTCAAATGTTATATAATCGGTTATCCCAGACACAAAATCTGGTACACAAGAAGTAATTAAAAACCAGAAGAACGTACATGGGTGCATATCCAAATCCAAAATTGTATTCAAATCCTTGGTTGTATCTTGGACATCATATTTCATTGATTGTGATAATTACACACTATATTCCCATTTTTTGTTACATGATATTAGGTAAATGGTGTGTTCTCATTCAAATATTCCTTTATTCCTTTATGACTAGTGTTATAAGAACACCATTTATTTAAGTCAGGACCCATTATTATGATCTACGAATTCATGGGAATTATTTTTAAATTTTAGTATCATGAGATTATATCCTAATAATCATGTTATTCTTAAAATACAATTGATACCTCAATTATTTACCCTTTCTGATTATATACATTAACTCTTATTTAAGTTTAATCTTCCTATAGATGTGAATATTGGTTTTATATATGAAATATATAATAATTGTTCTAGTTGTGAATATTATAGTAAGATATTATTTATTTTATTTATGTACTAGTTTTCTATGAACACATAGTTCCAATGAAAATAATCCTTTATTTTTTCAATGGATCATAATGATATGTAATGAATATTCATCTCATGAGACTTAGTATTTATATATTTAATTTCTATTTTTCCTAAATTTTTTGGTAGTTATGTTTAAGTCATTAAATGTAGTTTCAGATCTTGGTATAGATAATTTTACCAGTTACATTATATTTGATGATGTATATTTAAAATTTTGTAAAAAATGGATCACTATGTTATTTTTTGTTTATAAATTAAAAGACTAAGATAACAATTATCGTTCTTATGTTATAATATTTCATATTAATTCATTTATTTCATATTATTGTTTTTTCATTTTTTATAATAATAAATTATTGTTGTACAAATATCCTTTTAGGATAGTTTTTATTTGATATCAATGTAATATTTAATTTAAAAAAAAGAGGATTATTTAAAAATAATATTATAAATAACCTATTATATTAATACATGACTTGGTGTTAATGTGAATAAGGATATTTCAGAATATGGATTATGGATTTTCATGGGTTTTATTCATTCATGTATTGATGACCTTATCATTATTTTTTATGGGAGTTTATTTTTTTATATATATAATGGTTAATTGTATTTTTAAAGAATATGTTATCTATGTTACCATTTTTTGTTTTTGAAATTTATTATGTAAATATTAGGATATATTTTATTTTTTATTTATATGTGGGGACAAAATAAATAGAAATTAGTTGATAAAAAATGTTACCTATGTTTAACTTGTGGGTAAATTATTTTAATAAATGGTTTTGAAGATTAAGATATCATGAAAATAATTTTTCATACTCTTTTTTATTAATATTATCTTTCATATTATCATCGAATTGGAAAATAATATCAGATTTTGTCAATAGCTATAAATATAATTAGAATAGTGAACATTGTTAGGTATAGTTTAGATAATTTTTTGTGTTCAGTTTTTTTTTACATAAACTCTATGCAAAAAATATAGTCTTAAAAATTATTTGACAGATTTTATAGTTGAAAAATCATTTGATGGTTTAGTTATATTCTTTTAAATATGTTCTATAATTATTATCAATATATATGTAGAAACCATAACATAACATTAGAATCCCTTTTGAAAATATTTAAACATTATTATTATTCAAACTAATTTTTGAATTTTTTTAAACATTTCAAAATTTTGTGATCAGTAACTGGAAACTCTTAGATCTATACAATAAATTTTAATTTCTTCTAAAAATGTTCAATTGGTCAATGATTATTTTAATTTTATTTGAAAATATCCATTATTATTTCAAATGTTTCATAGAAAATGTCACCAATGAATAAGACATTTTTCTATTTAACAGACACACATAATTCTAAAAGATGATGTAAATATCTATAACAAAAATAAAGACTTGATATTTTTAATTTAATGTAATTTTTTTTCATTTCATATATATATATAAATAAGTGAACACCAATTGCATGTAATTTAATTAACAGGTGGAATGTGAAAACATATAAATTTTTAATAAAATATTAGTTTTATTTTCTAAAAATATTCATGTGATGAAATAATGTTTATTTGAGAAATATTTATTTTAAAATATATTTCCATTTATCACATGTCACTATAGAAGATAAATGATAAATTATGAAGTATTTCACATTTAGAACTATTATTATTTCATTTGGAAATAATTTCTTATTATTTTAAGAATAAATGTAATGCCCCGACCCTAGTAACCCAGAGTCGGTGCATTATTACGTAACATTGGCATGATCACAAGAGATCATGTCTTGAAAGGCCGATTTGTTTAGTATCCTTGGAAACACAAGATACATTCATAAATTATAGATTTCTTCATAAAGTGAAAAATCACAATAACATAGTCTCTATAGTACACACTCATATCCCCTTAACACTATCCCTGTAGGCCAGTCATTAAATATTTCTTCACATCCTAGGAAAATAAATCATAGAAATGGGAGAGCTCAGATTCTCAGTAAGGATAACAATATAGCAGAAACTTTCATAAATAAACAAAAACATTTAAGGCAATGTATAACTAAAACAAAATCAATTTAAACATGAACATCAGCATAATATGGAAAATATAAAATGAAGTAATTCCATTTAATTATTGACATCGATATTCTACTAGTCAAATAATTTAATGCAATATCATTATCCACTTTCATAATGATGGAATGCATAATTCCATACTATCATAACCACATAGTCAAGGCCTCGTTCCGAGACTACAAATAAGATTTTTTCAAGGCCTTGTGCCAAGACACTAGTTTTTCTCATGAGACCTACTTATGCATCAAGGATCTATAGCGAGTTCCCCCATCACTTACTAAGTCCAATGCATTCCTTATATAAAAAGGTTTAAACATATCATAACATAATTGTATCACATAAAACATGCATAAGGGAAACATAATATTTCCATATTTCAATCACAAGATATCAATGCAACACATTGATATAATCAAAACATTATCAAAACCATTTTCAAAAATAGAAATTTAAAACATGGTATTTATTTTTAATTTAAAAAAAGTTATGGCTTATAGAGGAAGCTGAAACACAAAAAATGGTCACAGCGGAATAGAAGTCGTTGTCGACACATACGTAAGACAAAGAAATTCCATTTGTCGTTTAGTAAAACACTTCTTAAAAAAAGATTCCTTTTGTATAAATGTAAAATTAAAAGCGGTTTATACACTGTATAAAAGAAATTTGTATATAAAACAAAATCTGCCTCAATAAAAGGAGATTGAAACGAAGTACCTTACCTCGTGTCTAACTTGACTCGATCGTTATTTAATCTCCTGAATAATAAAATAGAGTTAATTTATAATTTCATAAAAACCTTTTTCAAGTTCATTATTCCTTTTATATCACTTATTACCATTTTATGAATATTATGTAATTATTTTAGTTAACAACGGTCGTTTTGTCGATCATTGGAACTTGAGTCAAAAATAGACTTCTTATAATTACAAGTTGTTCATGTGGTAAAATATCCATTATATCCAGAATTATATTCATTATATAGATATAATATATATCATATATATCAATTATATACGTGTATTTATAATATTATATAACATTTTGACGTAAGAAATGAAATGCACCGTTTATGGAGACGGTAAGTCGTACGTACGCACGAACACTACATTCCTTTATATTTCATATTTATTGGAATGAAATAATAATAATATAAAGGTATATTATAATTCCAGTATAATATCACATATAATATTATTTACTCTATCCTTTATATGTCCCAAATTTGGCATTAACGATTCAAATCACTTTGAGGGGGAGGTAGTTCGCAGTTCCTAAAATGAAATTATCGCGTTTAACCATAATGGAAATCATAGAGGTATCACATAAATGAAAAATACAGAAGCGTAAGGGAAAAATCAACATAATATATATCATATATAAATATTGTGACATCTTAATGGCCACCATGAGAGGTGTTAAAATAATATAGAACAATCATCGTTTAATGAGGCGGTAATTCGCCACCCACAGAAACAATATGTTCTTTAACAATTAGATGTAGGTGTGTGTAAGTGTAGTTAGAATCCATCTCATTACAACATCCATGTATATTGAGGATACCGGGGTTGTTACAATAATAGAATAAAAAGATTTTAGGTGGTTGGAGAAGAAAAATAAAACAAAACAACATAAGAGAAGACATTACCGTTAAATCGAGTAACTCCCCTCGGTTTGAACCAATATGGTTTCTTGAAGAAATTTATGCCTACGGTAAGGCTTATATAATGAATAGAGAAATCTGGGGAGATAAAATGATAAAATTGTGGACTAGAAAATGGCTTGAGAGGTGTGGTAAGGTGGTAGAGTTGGGGGCCTTTTATAAGAGGAGAGGAGGGGCTCTTTTGGAAAGATTGAAATGTTACTATATTATGAAATGATTTTCGGATTTTAAAGGTTTCATAATGATATATTTCTAGGATAAGGTGATAAGGGTTCGAAATACACTCATCCAACAGGATTTAAAAAAGTGTATGTATTACATTTTACCTTATCTTTTCATTTTATTTAAATCGTTCATTAATGAGGTAATCACTGCATCCTCATGGTGTCATAAATTAGTTTATTTATTTAATGTCAAAAAATTATAAAAAAATTACAATGATGTAGGAAATATTTTTATCTTTCTGATGAATATTTACAGTCTAAGAAATAATTTATATAGACAGAATTAAATTTTGTTTTTACTTTGGTGATACTTACTTTTGTTATATTTTCCTTTCTTTAAAAATAAAAAGATAAAATGTCACTATCACACAAAAGTGATTCCATGGGGTCCCAAAGTTTGTAAAAAGACATACCATGGTCAGTCATGACACAACCAGAAGTATTAAGACACATGTTGGGGTCAATTTGTATTTTTATGATTTTATTTTATTACCCTTAACTACCTGATTACTAATTAATCGTGTTAATTAACGATAATTGTCGTTGTTACTATTCATATTGTCCAAAAACAAAAGAGTCTTAATTACATAATTTGGACCTTATGCTTCCAAATATGGAATCTATTTTACCAAATTCAAAACACATAAATTTTAGTAATTAATTTAAAAATAATTCCCATTGTCAAAACCAAAGACGGGTTTCTAAGTTGTAAAATCTATCAAAAGATTGACTTATTTTTTTATCCTATTGAAAAGTAAAATTACATCCAATGAACAAAATTGTATTAGGTTATAAAAACATAATTCAATTATACTTTAAACCCAATTAAAATGACAATCTAACCATATACATAAATTGGATGAAAAGATAGTTTTGAATTAAAATACAACATTTTCACTATTCATTAAAAATGAACATTATCAGAAAAATACCAAAAATTCACCTGATGATATATTTAATATTCCAAATTCAAAAATAATGTCCATTTTACTAATTTCAAAACATATATGTTTCATTAATAAATTATATAGTTAATTCCCGCTGTCAAAATAAATAGTGTGTTTTTAAGAAACAATATCTGTCAAAAGATTGACAATTATTTCTATCGAATTTCAAAGTGAAATTAATTCTAATGACCATCATTGGATAAAATGGAAAAAATATATTCTAATAATAATTTCAAATCACTCAATAGTTTAATTTATCACTATAAATTATTTAGAATAAAAAAGTTGTTTTTAATTAAAGTTTGGTATTATTCACTATTCATAAAAAATTGGATGTTCTCAGAAAAATACCAAAAATTCAACTTAGGATAATTTTGATATTCCTAGTCAAAAAATAAAGTTCAATTAGAATAATAAAAATTATAAAATTTAAAAAAGTTGGAATTAATATTCATAATGGCTACTTTTTTTAAAAAAGGGTGGGGCCGAAGCCTTATTTTTACTAATAAAGCAAAGAAAACCTCTTTTTAATTGGGTAGAGGGATCCCATTACATAGCCCGAAGGCCCAGTGGGCTTATAGCCCATTACATATCCCATAGGCCCAATTTTTAAGCCCAATTCCAATTCTGTGAATAGTAACCGCTGCTACAGTGCCCTGTCGCTGCTATAGTACCCGCCGATCAACAGTACCTCTGTCGCGTTGTGTTAGTAACTCGAACTTGTGTACAATGCAAGCCATTGAATTATTTAAAGAGAAGCGTACCGTGGAAGCATGGGGTGTTACATTCTACCTTCCTTCAGAAAATTGAATCCTCGCTATTTGAAATTGTTCTTTGAAAATAAAAGTTTGAAAATAGAAAATACCTTTGTGGAAAACCCAAATCGGAAATAAGGTTAATAAAATTTAGTCTTAATAAGAGGGAAAGGGAAATGAAAAAGTCACCACCAAATTATGATCTCGGTTAAGAGAACATTGGTGGAAATTAGAGAAATATAATTGGAGGAAAAACGTAAATATTTTTAGGGAGTGATTGAGGTCCTCAATCACAAACAAGTGTAAAATTGAGTGCCGCAAAGCCATCAATATATGATGAAAATATCACCAGTTCAACAAAACATAAGGTATTATGATAACACATTTTTGTTTTAAGACACCTTCCCTAAATTTTAAGAATTAATTTTTTTATAGAATAATATATATATATATATGTACTTGACAAGTATAATTTCACCCTTCAACTAATTTATACCACAAACTCATCTTTCACTCAAAAAGACAACAGAACTCAAAAATATTTTGTTTATACTAATTGTATAAGGTTCCAAAAATTAACACATACCATGGAGAATAATATTTTGTAATAACCAGGGACTTCCAATAGTCTAGTGGTAGGTAATAAAGGCATATCCCACTATGGTTGTCGGTTTGATTCTTGCTGCTTTTTCCGACATGACGGGTTATCACCCGACCCGCAGTTTGTCCTTTTCCTAAAACTATAGTATTATAATATTTAAAAAATAATCATAAGAAATGTTTTCAACATAAATAATACTATTCAAATTTCAACTTAATCCATTCCAAACATTATAGTTATCCAAAATACCTCTGTCCAAACTCACAGTCCAAATTTTATAAGGAAGGAAAACACAATAAAGATCCTTTTTTCATGTAATAACTTGTGAATACCTTTATCATGTATTCTTTTAAAACACTACAACATTTTGAATTACCATAAATCCTTATTTATTATATTTATGGTCCCTTATTCCTTATATAATTCTAGATTTACTCTTTCTATCAAAAAATGTATACAAATCCTTAATTAGCTTCAAGGAAGTCAAGAATACCCAATATAATTTATCCAAATCAATCATGTATTATTCTAAAATCACTATCTCGGTATTAGAACAATATTATGGTTTATCTTTCTCTCATCCATATATTTTCCAAAAATTTAACCTGATGTTGAGTCACTTTTCTTGGTTCCACACAATCTTGAGCCCTTAATGAAATAGTACTGCAATATAATCCTTATATACACCATAATTATTATAACCAGTACATCATTGATAAAACACTCAAATGACATAATTATTTAATAACAACATAAGAAATCTAATCATTCATCCTCATCTGTGGCAGTATCATAACTTGATTATTATCCAATAGAAACATTTGGGGCATACTCTGATGATTTGGACATTGGTTTGCGTAGTGTCCCCACTCTTTGCAGATGAATCATTGTACATTTGAAAAGTTTTTCTTACCCTTTCAGTCACACACTTGGTGTCCTTTTTCTCCACAATTATAACAAACTCACATTCCCTTCAGGAAAGTTAAAAGGTGTTTCTTCCCACAGTTATCACATGTTGTAGAATTCTTCTTTTCCCTCTTCCCTTTATCCATATTTCTCTCTTACATCCTTTTCTTATATTGCTTCTCTTCAAAGTCATAGGACTCAAATAATTCTTTACTTATCTTATTAACACATGATACTATTTCTTCATATGTTGAGAATACAAGGGAGAATATTTCCTTTCTAAATGTTGGCTTAATACTATGAAAGATATGATACTTCTTACTCTTTGGATCATACGTATTTTTGGAGTTGACATTCCTTCTACTGGGTGCCATTTCATTATAATGGCATAAACTAGGTCAGTTTATGAATTGAAATGAATAATTCCAAACGTATAAAATACTTAACATAAATTGAATAGTTTATGGATATAATTCAAAATCATAAAGATGTTTTCTTTCAGGAAATATATACTCATAAACACTTCATAATGATTTTTAAAGAAAAAGAGAAATATCCTAAGCATATCCCCTGGGAGTATCGTAACCAAGAGTGCAGCAAGACCCATTATCGTGCACTAGGATTCCAAGAGTCAAGCCCAAAACTCCTGGTTGGAGTTTTCACTACAAGGTACATCTATTCCAGAGCTGCCTCTACCTGATCGTATCCAGAAAGGGATGAATTTTTCAGAAAATACACAAAATCCATACTTTATCAAAATTCTAGGATGTTGTTCTATACTAATCCCCAAAGACAATCTTAGGGATATGTGCTCTAATCAGATTTTAAATAAATCTATCTTCCAAGGTTAGTCCTAAACTGACTCTGATTCCAACTTTAATGCCCCAACACCAGTCACCCATAGTCGGTGCATTATTAGGTAACATTGGCATGATCACAAAAGATCATGTCTCGAAAGACCGATTAGTTTAGTAGAATTGGAAACACTAGATACATTCATAAACGTTACATAACATCATAAAGTGAAAAATCACAATAACATATTCTCCATAGTCCACACTCATATCCCCTTTAGACTATCCCTGTAGTTCAATCATAAAATATTTCTTCACATCCTGGGAAAACAAAACATAGAATGGGGTGAGCTCATATTCTCAGTAAGGATAACAATATATCAGAAACTTTCATAAATAAACAAAAACATTTAAGTAAATGTATAACTAAAACAAAATCAATTTAAGCTGGGACTTCATCATAATATGGTAGAAATAAAATGAAGTAATTCCATATAATTATTCACATGGATATTCTACTAGTCGAATAATTTAATTCAATATCAATATCCACATTAATAATGATGGAATGCAAAATTCCAGACTATCATAACCACATAGTCAAGGCCTTGTGCCAAAACTACAAATAAGAGTTTGTCAAGGCCTTGTTCCAAGACACTAGTTTGTCTCATGAGACCTATCGATGCATCGAGGAGCTATAGAGAGATCCACCCATCACATACTAAGTCCAATTCATTCCTTATATGAAAAGGTTTAAACATATCATAACATAATCGTATCACATAAATCATGAATAAAAGAAACATAACATTTCCACATTTCAATCACAAGATATCAATACAACACATTGATATATCAAAACATTATCAAAACCATTTTCAATAATAGAAAAGTAAAACATGGTATTTATTTTTCATTTAAAAAAGGTTATGTCTTGTAGAGGAATCCAAGACACAAATAATGGTCACGACGGTGGAGAAGTCATTGTCGCCGCATACGTAAGACAAAAACATACCTTTTGTCATTTAGTAAAACGCTTCATACAAAAAGATTCATTTTGAATAAAAGAAAAATTCAAAAGTTTTATTCACCGTATAAAAGAAAGTTGTGTATAAAACCAAATATGCCTCAATGAATGGAGATTGAAACGAAGTCCCTTACCTAGTGTCTGATTTTACTCAATTGATCTTTAATCTCCTAAATAATAAACTAGAGTTAATTTCTACTTTTGTAAGAACCTTTTTCAAGTTCATTATTCCTTTATATAACTTATTACCTTGTTATGAACATTATGTAATTATTTAAGTTAATAACGGTCATTTTTTCGATCATTGGTACTTGAGTCAAAAATAAACTTCTTATAATTACAAGTGGTTCATGTGGTAAAATATCCATTACATCCAAAATTATATTCATGATGTAGATATCATATATATCATATATATCCAGAATATTCATGTATTTATAATATTACAGAAATTTTAGAGGTATGAAATGAAATGCACCGTTTATGAAGACGGTAAGTCGTACGTACGCATGAATGCTACATTCATTTCTATTTCATATTTAATGGAATGAAATCATAATTATATAAAGATATATTATAATTCCAGTATAATATCATATATAATATCATTTACTCTATCCTTTATATGTCCCACATTTGGCATTAACGATTCAAATCACTTTGAGGGGGCGGTAGTCCGTATTTCCTAAAATGAAATTATCGTGTTTTCCCAAAATGGAAATCATAAAGGTATGACATAAATGAAAAATATAGAAGAATAAGGAAAATATAAACATAATATATATCATATATAAATATAGTGACATCTTAATGGCCACCATGAGAGCTGTAAAAATAATATTGAACAATCATCGTTTCATGATGCAGTAATTCGCCACCCACAGAAACAATATGTTCTATAACCATTAGATGGAGGTGTGTGTATGTGTAGTTAAAATAAATATCATAACAGCATCCAAGTATATTTAGGATACTGGTGTTGTTACAAAAGAAAAGAATAAATGGAGTTTAGGGGGTTGGAGAAGCAAAATAAAACAAAACAACATAAGAGATGACATTACCTTAAAATCGGGTAACTCCCCTCAGTTTGAAAGAAAATGGTTTCTTGAAGAGATTTATGCCTATGTTAAGGCTTATATGATGAACAGTGGGATTTATAGAGATAAAATGAGCAGAGTATGGCCATTCCAATGGCTTGAGAGGTATCGGTAAGGTGGTAGAGGTGGGGGCCTTTTATAAAAGGAGAGGAGGGGCTCTTTTGGAAAGATTAAAATGTTACTTTATTATGAAGTGGTTTTCGGATTTTAAAGGTCCCAAAATGATATACTTCAAGTATAAGGTGATAAGATTTCGAACTAAACCCATCAAATACGCTTTAAAGAAGTGTAAGTCTTAGATTTTACCTTATCTATTCATTTTATTTAAATTGTTCATTAATGAGGTAATCACTACATCATCATGGTGTCATAAATAAGTTTATTTATTTAATGTCTAAAAATTATAAAAAGATACCATGATGTTGGAAATAATTTTATCATTAAAATGACTATTTGTAGTCTACTAGATAATTTATTTATAGAAAATTAAAATTGTTTTACTTGGGTTATACATACATTTGTTATATTTTCATTTCTTTAAAAATAAAAAGATAAAATGTCACTATCACAAAAATGTTATTCCATGGGGTCCCAAACTTTGGAAAAAGGCATCCCATGGTCGGTAATGAACCAAAAAGTATCATTAGGACACATTTTGGGGTCATTTTGTATTTTTATGATATTATTTTATTACCCTTAACTACCCGATTACTAATTAATCGTGTTAATTAAAGATAATTGTCGTCATTACTATTTATATAGTCAAAAAACAAAAGACTATTAATTACATAATTTGGACCTTATAATTCCAAATATGGAATCTATTTTACCAAATTCCAAACACATAAATTTCAGTAATTAATAAAAAAATAATTCATGTTGTCAAAACCAAAGAGGGGTTTTAAATAAGTAAAATCTATCAAAATATTGACTTGTTTTTATATCCAATTGAAAAGTGAAATTACTTCCAATGAACAACATTGTATTAAGTGATAAAAAAATAATTCAATTATACTTTAAAACCAATTAAAATAAAAATCCAACCATATAAATAAATTGGATGAAAAGGCAGTTTTGAATTAAAATACAACATTTTTTACTATTCATTAAAAATGAACATTATCAAAAAAATACAAAAAATTAAATCAATGATACATTTGATATTAAAAATTCAAAAATGATTTCCATTTTACCAAACACAAAACATATAAGTTTCATTAATAAATTATATAGTTAATTCCCACTGCCAAACCAAATAGCGTGTTTTTAAGAAATAATATCTATCAAAAGATTGGTATTTATTTCTTTCCAATTTCAAAGTGGAATTAATTCTAATGACCATAATTGGATAAAATCGTAAATATATATTATAATAAAACATTAAAATCACTCAAATTTATAATTTATCACTATTAATTATTTTGATTAAAAAAATTGTTTTTTATTAATGTTTAGTATTCTTCAGTATTCATCAAAAAATGGAAGTTTTTAGAAAAATACCAAAAATTCAACTTAGAATAATTTGGATATTACGAATCCAAAAATAAAGTTAAATTTTAATAATAAAATTTATAAAATTATAGATAGTGGGTATTACTATTCATAACGGCTACTTTGATTGGTCGCAGTGTGTTAGTATCTCGATCTTGCGTACAATGCAAGCCATTACATTATTGAAAGAGAAGCATATCGTGGATGCTTGGGGTGCAACAATAAATATATTCTTTCAAAATTATTTTTTATCTAGAAACTTTTAAATAATTTTTTTATTTCATAAATATTTAGTAAAAAAATATTTATATTCATTTGATGAATTTATATTGTCATATATGGTTCTGTTAATCTTAAAAAAAATATTTATCTAGGAATGTAACAATAATATGGTTTTAATTTAAATAAAATTTAATTTGTAATCAAATAAATATATTAATTGAATATATAATGAATTTTCATTGTCAAATTTTTTATTTAATAATCTATAATGATTATAATAAATTTAATAATTTATTTTATATATTTATATCAAAATTTATGGGAAAATATTTTTTAAAAAAATTATAAATAACGAGGTGTGACATAAAATTCTTAATCTAATATATATCAATATTTAAAATAACAAAATATTGTCAAATAATATAAGTTATTATTTTATTTCAATTAATGTTTCATTATTCTTTTAAAGATTTAATTTTGTAACTAAAAAACTGATTTATATTTTGAAATGTGTTGAGTAATTCATTTTATTTTAAAATCCTTTTAAATAACAGAAATGTTTCAATTCATATGGATCATTACTACTTATTAATTTATAAATACAAAAAATATTATAGAACTATTGAGAGAGATATGTTTTATAATATTATATTATACATAACAAAATATATTTTAGGTTAAAATACTATGTTTTTATTTTATTAGATGTTGAGGAATAATGGTATATTCTGTTTTAAAAATAAGAATTCATGATCAAATTGTACATTAAATTATATTATTAAATTTACATTTTAATATTTATGGAACACTAAATAATGATGTGGAATATTTACAAAAAATAGAAATTACCTCAAACATATCTAATAGGGGTAATAAGAAAATTCAAATGTCATATAGTTGGAGTAACACCCATATGTACCATTTAAAATAAGAACTCGAGTTCAAGTGGAATTCAACTTCTTGTTATTATATTTTTGTCTATATTTATAATAAAAATTTTATATACAAGTGTAAAATCCATAAATACTTATGTTACATAAAATATTAGATTTTAAAAGACAAAGTGAAAATTTTAATTAGATGAGTAACAGCTAAATCATTTGAACTCCTTTTAAAATAAGAGTTTTAGTTCAATGGAATTTTACATCATATTTGTAAATTTTTAATAAAAATAATGTATAATATTATAGATTCAAAAAAAATTTAAAATTTTAACATGCTCAAAACACCATATTAATATAATTAAATTAATATTAGTTTATTTTTATGTAAATATATGTTTTTGAATAAACTTATTAGTGATGATGTAGTGTTTACACAAAAAAAGAAAAGACAAAATAAAAGGATTAAGAGAAAAATGAATATGTATAAGGTTATTACATAATTTAAGATGTAAAAATGATTAATTATATATATTTTTGACATATATTTATTTATTATATAAAATTTTAATATTATATGAGAGAAATTGTCATATTTTTTATATAACAAAAATTATTTATAAATTAATAATAAATAAAAAAAATTATTGTAATGTATTTATATGATTAATGGTTTCTCTAATCTTCTTGTATCCATTTATGATCTAGTACCCACAAAACAATTACATTTTTAACCCACAAAGATTGAATACTAGTGGATTTCCCATAAACTTTTTCCAATAATCGGAACACAATTTACTATTATATAAACATATATATATATATATATTGTTTTTATCACCATATCCTACCCATATTCCTAGTCCAATAATCCTTTCACACTTTCAATTTTCTTGATCTTAATAATTATTCCCATATCTTTAATCATAATGATGGTCTTCAAGAGAAATTTCATCTCTTCAAAGGATTTTTAGTTCTAATTTAGGGGATGATAGATCCTTAATCAGATAATCATGTAGACATGTCTCTCATTTGATTCTTATCCTTAAAAATTTATGTTATCCCTCACATTCACCTTCTCTAAAATCTTATGATTATGTGTTTCCTTCTATCACTTAGTGTTTACTAGATCATTTCCAACTCCTCTATCGAGCCTAACATTTTTTCATATTCTTGATTCAGAAATCTTCACTTCCCATTTTATTTCCTTCTAATGAAACAAATTATAATCGATTGGTATGAATGGATAAAGTACCATGCCATACATTTTGATACTTTTTTTACTCAACTTCTAATATTGATTTCTATTCTTCCTTTAAGTTATCAAACTCGGCTCTAACATCAACAAGTTCCAATCCCCCCATTCATTTTCTAGTTTAAAAGAATTCTATAAAATGTGGAATCTAAACTAGAACCTTTAAAAATATGTATCTGGTAACCATATCAGGCTTCTTTGTTGGTCCTTTTATCCATAGGTGACATTATAAAATCATTGGACTTTGTGGGTACTATATTTTTCACAAAGGAGTCAATTAACTAGTATTGTTTTAATGGGGGAGTTCATGATGGATATTTTCATTTGATTATGTTAGGTAAATGATACATTTTTTTGATTCATTTATTATTGATGATATAATTTAGTGTAGTTTACAGTTTTTTCTTTGTTATATTTTTCTGGTATTGTTTAGTGTAGTTTACGATATAATTTAGTGTAGTTTATAATGATGACAGACTTCTAGTTTAGATGTTATTTTATAGAAGAGATTGACCCACAATGATGTTCTCTAAAATAGATGCATTGGTTCCTGTGATTTTTGATGCAGATTTTCAACAATGTTTCCCTTTTCCAGATGGTGCACTTAGTGATACAAAATATTCTAATAAAGGATATAGCAATTTTTCATCAATGACGAGAACAATGATGTTTATGGTGTGCACAGTATACATAAATGGGTTATTTAGAGTGAATAAAATCTTTATTTGACCCTAATTTATTTAGAATGATTCTTCCAAGAATGTTGCTTATGGTGTCAACGGTTCTCAATGTATTCAACTTATGGGTTAGTCTCATTGTTTAATATTAATTTTTTATTTTGAAATATGAAAAAAATTAATTTTTTATTATATAAAATTAGTTTTTCAAAATTTTTAGGTTCACACTTAACATGAAAACGTGTTTCTCAAAATGCCAAATAATTATGGATTGTGGGGTGTTCTAGGTAAAGGTATCCTCAAATAATTTATATTTCTTTTATCCTTATTCAATATTATTCTATTTTATATGGATGATAAACTACAGAAAAGATTTATTTTTCATTATTTTCATGTAATTCATTAGAATTACTATACCGTTTTATATTCCCTCTTGCACCAATTTAAACACCTATGTTATAGAATTTTCAATGGATTTCTCAACTCAGACTCTTTCCCTTGAATTATAATCATTTATATTGGACTATATTGCATATTATATCCTTTTATTAATGTTTATTTAGGTTTATATTATATTTAATGGAGTTATAACTCCCACTCATAATCTCCCTCATGATTGATCCTTATTTGACATAGTTCAATCATTAAAATATGAAGTATCTAGTGTTTTTTTCTATATAATATGGAAATATTTTATAATTTTTTAATAATTACAAATTCGTATTTATCAACCCCCATATGATTTAACCATTGTGTACTTCAAATTAAATTATCTATTAGTCCATATTTATTTTGTTTTGTTTTAAACATGGAATACTCATTAATATATCTATCCTCAATAGGAATATTTTTTTACCATAAATATTTAATTATCCAAATACAAAACAAATTTGGATTTTATAATGTTTTTAAATTACATTATCATTCATTTCCCTCAAAAAATTAAATTTTGGACCCATCTAATTTGATCCATTAGGTTTAATATTGGTGATTATGGTTGTGATTAAAATGAATGCTTTTAAATAATTTCATTTCATGTTATGGTTCATGGAATATGTACATGATTAATTTTAGGCCCATACTTATATAACCCCAAATGTATTTGTTATTGACTAATTATATAGAGAAATAATTTTGGAATTAACAAGTTCAAGTAATTACATTACTAGGGGATAAAAGGCGGATTGTAAGGGTGATATGAATATAATGTCCAAAGAAAAAATAATAATCATGTTATTATCCTTAGGTTTTCTAATGGTTTTTTACAATCCTTTTTGAATTCCATTTTTATTCCTAAATGTTATAATTTTTTGACTATATTATTTTATTTATGTTCATGATCACAAATGTTCTCAGTTTATCTTTCTAATAAAAATTCCAAATGATTCATATATATCATGTCTTTATGGGAATTTACATCAAATATTATCTATTTTCTATAATGTTTATTCTCATTCTATTTTTCCAAAATATTTTTATAGGGATTAGGGATTAAAAATATTTATTATGAAGTAAAAAAATCTTCTCATGGGAATGGTACTTGAATAATGAATGTGTATTATTTATGAGAATTATTTAGTGAAAATATGTATTTATTGAGGAATCTATTTGTTTTGTTATATAAATTATATTTTTATTCTATAAAGTAGTAATCCTAATGGTTTATTTAATATAAAAATTGTAATAGATTTCGTAAACCTGGTGATTCTTGTTTGTTATGTTTAAGTTATTAATCAATTATCTACCTCTATCATCATGGTTCAATTTTTATTTCATCTATTAAAAAATAAAGGAGTTACTAAGATGGGTTTCTGTAAAATTGGTTATTAAGTTTATCAATATTGATATTCCATAGTTTATTGAAAATATATTATGCAATCTTTGATTCCTATCAACTATTTTCTTTTTCTTCCTTTTAGTTCTATGTGAAATTACACTCAACGTAAGTTATTTTGAATCTCCATACTTTTATTTTCTGTTAAATTTGGTATTATTATTCTTTTTTTCAACTGTATAAGATAATATATTGAATTAATAATGATGAAGACATAAATTATGGAAATTAAATGGGATTTATCATTCATGTTTTATTTATATTTTTTCTATAATGTTTTATATATATTGTATGTGATTATTTTATAAGAATAACTCTTTGATTTTGATGATTTTTTCAAAATTATAAAATATATTTTCATTTTGGTAGAAATTTAAATTTAGAAGTGGAAAAATATTAAATATACATTTATTTCTTATGAAATTTATAATTATGATTAAAAATACTTCATGTTATTGTTGGGATTATACAATTATCTATTATGGTAAAAATATTATTGAAAAATTATTATAGTGTTTGGTTTAGTTTGGGGTGGAATATTATTGTAATGGAAGTGATGATGACATGTTTTTATTTTTTGGCAATTTTATTGTGTTGACATGTGATAGTACGGTTTATATTGTGGAGATAATAGATATATTGTCAGGTTATTGGTGTGGATTATTGATATGGGGGTATATTGATGTAATTTTTAAAAAAAATTCATGGTTTTATTTGAATATGTAAGTAATTAATTAGTTAATGTACTGTGATGTTGAATGGGGACTGATTTATTTAATTGAAGTATTGATTATAAAAAAAATTCTATGTCTATGGAGTATTATTATTAAATGAATGTTTGTGGGAAAATAATATGAATGATTGAAATATGAAATTTGAGATGTCTTATTAGATCTCATGATATAGTTTTTGGAATTAATATATGAATGGATTTTTTTTAATTAATTGAATGTATGTAAAATAGGTAAGGATGTATCAAATAAAATTCAATGATGAATAATTAGGAATTTTTGGATTCATTATGATATGCTGAACTATTTTGAATGAAAAAATAATAAATAAAAGGTACATGTGAATGTGGAAAAAATGGATGGAAGAATTAATGTGTTTAATGAAATTAATTAGGTATTACAATAATAATTAAACTTTTAATAATGATAAATTGATGAAAATAATTCTTGTATCAATTACGATGATAATATATTTGTTTATATAGCTATATTAGGAATTGTTTTCATGTGTCTAGAGTTGGATGTTTTTATTTTTTTCATTAATGTTATATTATAAAAATGACTAGAAGTTGTATATGTGTTTTTCTAAGATGTGACCCAAATCATTTACTTTTTTGTTATTCTTATATAGTCAATATATTTTTTACTATTTCTCGTGCACCATCCTCCTTGTCGACTTACGCCATAAATATTCTTATGTGGTTTTGGGCTCTCGAACACCCCCAAAATAAAGGGTCTGGGTGATATGGATTATTAAAATCATCGTTTTCCAACACAATCTTCTATAAATTATATATATTATCATTGAATAATTATTTTTACATGTTGTTATAGCATAATTAATTGACTATGGTGATACAAAAATCATGTGATGGTTTTTTTGTGTTGTTGTTATAAATATGGTATGTGTCTATTGTATGTTGTATATGGATATGGTATGTTCAATATAGTTATGTTATAGATAATATTATATAATATAGTATATGGTTATATAGATATATAATGAATGGTAGGGATAATATGTGTGATGTTGGGGCTTCAGGGTGATTAGTTTAGTTTGGAAGTTGGTGTAAGTTAATTTTTTATATATTTTCCTGATATTATTTTATTAATATTCTATGAAGCATCATGAGTTTAAATTACTGGTGATTGAAAATTATTATGGAAACATGTTCATTTTATTATTTATTCACAAACAAGTTGAGATTTTTATTCAATTGATTCACCATTGTTTTTGGAAAGGAACCTAATTTGTATTCTTTTAGGATTAATCCAGAAATTTATATCTTGTTTTAATATATTTAAAATGTGATCTTGATTATTAGGCTAGAAATTACATTCTTTGAACATAGAGATTGTTGTATTTAGGGATATTTTTATATAGGTTGTTTAATTATTATTATTACTCTTATTAGTATATTTTTAATAATATACACTTTTTAGGATAATAGAATTTATATTAATATTGTATAGAGTTTATTAGTTTATTATTATTTTTTGTGTTTTATGAAGAAATGTTTTCAAATATATTTGTTTTAACAACTCAGTTCTTGTCACTGACCCATGCCGTACTTGATTCAGGCATTAGGGGTAACACCCATCATTTTTATTATCCCAAAAGAGGTACTAGTGGGGATATGTCATGTCTTAATTTTTTAACAACATTTGTTTGGAGTCAAGACAGATTTAAGTGTTAATAACATGAAATGATTGGATTAGTTAGTAAATATTATAATTCAAACATTATATATGATGTCTTTAATGAAAATTATAAGGGTTGAAAATAAATTCAATGTGATTAAATGAAAATACAGTAAGAATATTCACCAAATTAAAGTCATTTTATACTGATTTTAGGGTAAAAACATTAATGTGATACACACATCATCACTGACTAATCTTGGGAATGAAATTAATCTTCTAATATGTATTCATTTAAAGATGTTATGAAATTTATTTTTCTTTCAATATGTTTTGATTCATTTATTTATTTATTTGAGTTTTCTTTTACTCATTTTATTTTTATGTACTTATGTTTTGAATGACTTTATATTTTATTAATAATTTTTTTTGGTTTTGAATTCAAAAATTACAATGTATGAAAGTTAATTTATAAAAAATGAATAAATAAAAATGTGAAACAATGACATTGGAAAAACTATAATTAAGTATCCCATGATAATTCTTTTAAATTCTGATAATGTGTCCATTTTTGTAATGCCTCGACCCCAGTTTCCCAGAGTCGGTGCGTTATTACATAACATTGGTATGATCGCAAGGAAACAAGTCCTGAAGGACCGATTAGTTTAGCAGTCTTGGAAAATATATTATATACATGAATGTTATATTTCACATTATAACATCAAAAACAACATAAATAATACTTTGTGAATTCCATTATTCCCTTGGGTTATCCCTGCATATCAATCACAATACACTTCTTAGAATCCGGGGAAAACAATAAAACATAGAAAGGAGTGAGCATAGATGCTCAGTAAGGATAAAAATACAATGGAAACATTCATAAATAATCATAAACATTTAAGGCAATGTATAGGTAAAACAAAAGCCTTTTGAACTTTAACTTCAGCATAATATAGCAAAGATAAAATGAAATAATGTCATTTACTTATTCACATGGATATTATACTAGTCTAATAATCACATGCAATATCAATAACCACTTTCATAATGATGGAATGAATAATTCCAGACAATCATAACCACATATACAAGGCCTCGTGCCAAGAATACAAATAATATTTTTTCAAGGACTTGTTCCAAGACACTAGTTTGTCCAATGAGACCTACCGATGCCTTTTTTTAGAAGATACTTACGTTTAAAATTGCTAAATTATACTCTAGTGTTTTTCTAAAAACATTATGCATGATTCTGAAAAAAAATAACTAATTCTGATATTTCTCAACTAATTACATGCCATGATGGGTCAACACCCAATCCCTTCTTGTCTACCACACTCAAGAGTCTGGTTTTCTGAAAATATTTTTATGTTTGCGTTAAATACGTATACATTTGCACGAGATTTTCATATATTTGAGAGAAACATCTCTTTTTTGAAATCAATTAAAAGTAAAAAATTATAAAATAAAACATTTACTTTGAAAATATTCTTATAAGATTTTACGGGAAGCTTTGATGATTTTATAATGATGGAAAGTATCTGCACCCGCCATATAAGTTAAAAAATACATTCTTACCTTAATTCTCTCGAAAAGGTTAAAAAGAACTTGTTTGGAAAATGACATAAAGATTCCTTTATAAACATCTTATAAGAAGTCAAAATTGGTATAGATGACTTTATCCCATAGTCTTTAAAATAGTAATAATTATTTGAAATAAATTTTTAAGAAACATGGATGTAGATGATAAAGAGGTCCCAGTAGATAATCACATATAAACAACATCAGATAATGAAGAGATTGTGAAATAAACCCTTACCAATTTGGTAACATATGAATCATACAACCCATGAAAGAGGTATCATACAATGAATATGTAAATACACATAAATTAAAGTGTATTCCAAAAATAATACAATTATGGGTAGTAAAAACACCACACAAAATGTAATGGTGGCAATATGGCATGAATCTCATGGGAGGAAGGAGTGAGATGAAAACCCCTTACCTTGTACTTTTCCTTGATAGTTTGTATGTTAACATCCTTTATAATAGTTAAATAATTTTTAATAAATTATAAAATAATCATATTCATAAATATTATATCATATATGATCATTTAATATTGTTGTGTTAATAATATTTTAGTATTATCGTCGTTTCAGGTGTTAACTGATTCTTTTTACTTTATATGCTTCATTACGTAAGATGTGTTTGTTATGGATTGGTTTTAGCTTATTAATATCTATAATTATATCAAGTTCATAAACATTAATTTCAATCCTCAAATGATAATTAGTCTTTAATGGATATGGTGGGGAAATGAATCTTATCGCATTTGTGGAGACGGTAATCCGTACGTACGCACAAACTCTACTTCCATTTAATTTTTCTTTTTAAAAGGAATGAAAACCAAATGATAAATAGGTATATTATTATTAATGTATAATATAATATCTTATATGTGTTACTTGAGTTCATTAACACAATCCTTTATATGTTCCATTGTATGGTATGTATGAGTCAAATCACTTTGAGGAGGCGGTGGTCCGCACTTTCTCAAATGAAATTATCGTATATGTATACAACATGAAATGAATAATGGTATGATATATAATGTAATTACAGAAGCTTATATATAAAATAAATTTAATTAATATCATATTTAATTATAGTTCCATCATAATGGCCACCATGAGAGGTGATAGAAGATAATTAAACAATCATCGCTTCGTGAGGCGTTTGGTTTCCATCCACATAAACATTCTGTTCTTCACCCATTCGATGGAGGTGTGTGTAAGTGTAGTTATAATACTTCTAATTAAAATATCCTATTATATTTTTAATTCTGGTTTTGTGAAAAAATAAAATAATAAGAATATTTTAGGGGTTGGAGATGTAAAATAAAAGAAAAGAAGCTAAGAGGAATCGTTACCTTTAATTTGGGTAACTCCATTTGGTTTGAACCAAAAATGAATTGTAAAGACCCGCAAATTTCAAGGAAATTTTTTTCTTAATTTTCTTTGGAATTTTACAAGAGCGCAGCTTCAGACGGCACCTGATTCCGAGGCCCGGTGTGCCCGGAATCAATTTCCGAAGTTTGGCTCGGGTACGTTCAGTGAACGGACGAGCGGGTTTTTCTATCTTTTGAACCGGTGCCCAGAATCGAATTCTGAGGGCACCGATGAAATCGCAGCGCCGGTATTTGCTTAGAAACGCCTCTTCCGGAGTTGCATTTGCTCATACGTGGTTTTTAAATTTTGGGGCGTTAAGTCAGAAATAAAATAAAATTTGTGCGACAACTTTATTTTATTTCACTTAAGCTGCTTGGAAGTCACTTGGAAGCCACTTGAACTGAGTTAAAGCGGATAGGGTGCTGTCCGGAAATATCCTACACCTTGTTAGGATATTTGTGGGGTGGGGCCCGCACGAGCCCCGCCATTTCTTTCGCTAAGTAACGCACCCGCGAAAACCCGTCAAAGTAACTGAAAAGTCAACCGACGCGTTTTCTTTAATTTCTTAATAGACCATTTAATTGGGCGGTTTATTTCGTGAATTAAATGGGCTGTTTCATTCGTTGAATTAATTCAACGAATTTAATGGGTCGTTACTTACGCGTTTTGCGTTTGTTGGCAAAATAATAAAATAGACAAACTTGTCTATTTTGGAGGATTGCTTTCGTTGTGCAATTCCTCTGAACCTCCACCCTCCCCGCGAAGAACGCGAAGAACGCGAAGAACGCGAAGAACGCGAAGAACACCGGCGACTGGAATTCGACGACGCACACCGTGATCTGCGACGTCGACGAGCTCTACCCGCGACGTTCTTCGGCGACGCCTCTTCTTCCGCGGCCGATCCTCGTTCGGCAACTAAGGTGAGAATCGGATCGTTTATTTCTCCCTTTTTAATTTCAATAACAACGGATTTAATTAATTAAATCCGTTTGTTCTAAATCCGGAGATCGTCGGCGCGACGCTTTTTCCCGCGGTGCGACGAACGTCTCTTCCGCGACGACGCGACGATCCCCTCCTTCCGCGACGAGCTTTTCCGCGACGACCTCACGTCCGACGGCGACATCGAGGTAAGGGTTGTTGGAGTATTTTATTCCCCGTGTTTATTCTTTTAAAATAAAGAACCTAATCTCCGAAAAATTTTAATTTAATTAAAATTGTTGTTGATTATTTTCTTTTCCTCCCGTTGTTTATGACTAACGCGGAGGGTGCGGATCTAACGAACAAGACCCGACAACCCTCCGCCGATCTTTTTGTTGTGCGGATTTGGCGGACGACGACGAACCGTGCGGCAAGGGCGATCCGTTGATCCCGCAGTGAAGATCGGCCCCCGGGAGGAGCAATGGCGCAGACGGGAGGCAAAACGGGCCACCGGAGCAACTCCGGCGGCCTGCGGAAGGCGGCGGCGCCCGGCGCGCCGCCGGAAATTCCGCCGCGGCTGAGCCGCGGCGGCGGCGAACCGCCGGACCTCGTCCGCGGTCCGGCCACCCAGCACGCGGCCCGCGCGGGCCGCGTTCCTCCAAGCCGCGGGTCAAACCCGCGGCGGTTTCTTCGGCCGCTCGGCCGAAGCCGAGCCGGCCGGTCCGGTCGGCCGGGCCGCGCCCAGGCCGACCCGGTTCGGGTCGACCCGGTTCGGCCGACCCAGGGGTGGTTCGGGCCGGGTCACCCCGGGCCCAGAACCCCCGTTTTCGGGCCTTCTTCGGTCTTTTGCCCATATCTTGGGCCTGGGACCTCCGATTGACGAACCTTCAGCGGCTACGCGATCCTTGGATCGACACGGTCGTTTCGGTATATTATACTCAAGGTTTCGGAAGAATTTGGGTTCGGCCGGGTTGGTTCGTACACGAAACCAACCGGGCCCTCGGAGCGGAAACGCTCATAACTTGAGCTACGGACGTCCGATCGACGTACCGTCAGCTGTGGTAGTTTCCTCTAAGTGAGACGGAACTTTTGGCATACTCCACCCGAGGATCGGATACAGGTGGAGTACGGTCGGGTTGTTTTTGCCCTAAAAACCAACCGGGCCCCTGGGGCGAAAATGCCAATAACTCTCAGACCGGGCGTCCGATTGACGCGCCGTCTGTTGCGTTGAGGTCCTGTTGTCGATACGGAACTTTTGGATACATCAACTTCGGACTACGTGTCAGTTGATGTATCAGCCTCTCGGCTCGTGGAGCGGACCCTCCTAAACGAGCTCGCTGTGTGCGGGAACCCTAGCGCTGGCTGTGACTTCGACGACAGAGCAGAAATCCTCCGTGGACTGCGACGACGGCAGAGCAGAGATCCTCCGTGGACTGCGACGACGGCAGAGCAGAGATCCTCCGTGGACTGCGGCGATGACTGTGAAGAGATCCTCAGTGGACTGCGTCGACTACTGCACTCAGTGATCCTACGTGGATCAGTGCTACAGGTTCTGTGTGAGCCCGATCCTATGTGGGTCCTTACTACCGGTTCTGTGTGAGCCACTGCCTACAGGTTCTGTGTGAGCCCGATCCTGTGTGGGTCTTTTGCGGGGGTTAGTACCTATCGATCCTTCGTGGGTCCGACGACTTAGATGGATCAGTGATCATCTTTGACGTCATCTGAAAAAGTATACCTGGTTGAGCTGAATCTTATGTTACTCTCCTTTGTGGATTGTGTTGAACTATCCTATGTGGATTTATTGTTTACTCTCCTTGTGGATTTGAGTCTTGCTTTCCTGCGTGGATTGAGTTGTTCTTGAGCTCGTGAGCAGAGCTAGAATTGGGGACTTATGTATATGTATGGGCATATACCTAAGTCGAGTTAGATGTTACTTCGTGATTGCATCTTTCTTTTGTGCTATATCCTTTGTGGATTTCGGGAGACCTTCGGGGGTCTCGGGGTCCTTACTGAGTAGCTTATACTCACCCCTGCACGGGCTATGCCCGCACCTTGTCGTGTTGGATGCAGACGACGGACAACGCTGATCGCGGTTGGGGCGTGGAGCAGGACGGTACCTGGAGGTGGACCACTAGGCGGGACGTGCTCGGAGCGGACGTGGGACCCGAGGAGCCTGGAGGCTATCTTTACCCACCCTTCAGGTGGGATTGCCAGTGGACGACACGAGGCCGCCGTCTTTTCTTCAGTTTCTGCTCTTTACTTTTTCAGTTGTACTTTCAGTTGGGCTTGTATTCCGGCCCCCTTTACTTTTCTGCACTTTGTAGTTACTTTCCGCTTGCTGACTCTGTGGTGGTTGTTACTTATAAAGGCAATGCCTTCCGTGTATACCGGGATTTTACGCCTTGGTGCTAGTCGCCAGCCCCTGGCCTATGGAAGGCGGGCTTGGGGTAGTCACGGCACGGGCCCCGAGGTCGGGTCGTGACAAATTGGTATCAGAGGCGGTCGGTTCTACCGCAGACTCTGATCGTCCTTTCTCTCTATATGAAGCAATAATGGTTAGTGTATTGAGTGTGGTTATCAGTTCAGAGAGCCCAGTGTTGGTGCGGCGGCCGACGTATCTGTACACCAGGACCCTGACTCCTGATTTCCGACTTAATGCATGAAAACATTGATTGCGTGTGTGTTTCAAGTTTTCTTCGTGATTACTTGTGTCAGCTCACCGGGTATACTGATCTGGTTTATGAAAGTCTCAAGTTTTCTTTGTGATTACTTGTGCCAGCTCACCAGGTATACTGTTCTGACTGTGGTGCTCTTGTTCTCCTTTTCAGGATGGCCCCGCGACGACAGCCAGCTAGGGTTCCGAGTGTAGGGCGCGACGTCAGCCCACCGAGCAACGATGCCTCGGTGCAGGGCCCTTTGCCAGCAGTGGCACCAGCGGTAGCTTTACCCGCCGAGCCACCGATGCTACCAGTACCAGATGCTGACGATGCACGTCGCCTCAGGGCACTGCATGAGTTTCAGAGCCAACGACCACCCAGGTTTCGCGGTGAGGCGGACCCCCAGGCCGCCGAGGACTGGCTAGAGGCGGTGGTACGGATCTTTAGGCTAGTGAGGACACCAGCGGATCTCATGGTGATTCTCGCGGCGAGCCTCCTGCAGGCGGCAGCAGGACGATGGTGGAGCTTGATGCTCCAGGTTCACGATGAGGCATCCTTGCTCTGGACGGACTTCGAGAGCCTCTTCCGCTCTGAGTTCGTCCCGGCCACCCTCCGAGCGGTGCGCATCCAGGAGCTTCTCCAGCTGCGCCAGGGCAGCATGACGGTCGCTCAGTACGCGGCGAGGTTCACTGACCTATCTCGCTACTCGACCGACATGGTACGGGACCCCTTCTTCCGGGCCCGGACCTTCGAGCAGGGCTTGCGACAGGAGATTCGGGCGTCGCTGATCTCCCTCAGCATTCCGACCCAGGCGGGAGTGCTGGAGCGAGCCCTCCTGATCGAGAGCTTATTGGAAAAGCCTTCTTCAGCGGCGAGACCTAGCGCAGGGCGGCAGGTAGCTGAGTCTTCGGCAGCAGGTAGCCGACGGATGACTCTCGGGTCCAGGCAGACCAGACCCCCACGCAGACGGCCTCAGGACACCGGCACAGCAGTGCGGGGCACACAACGGAGTGCCAGCCTTCCGAGAGGCAGGCTGTGCTACTCCTGCGGCGGGCAGGGTCACATGGCTCGTGACTGCCCGACTCGCCGACCAGAGGAGCAGCAGACGGTGGAGGGGCCACCCAGGCAGAGGCAGAGGGTCGACCGTGGCGGTCCGCAGGGAGGAGGCGGAGGAGGCAGAGGAGCTGGCCGAGCAGCGGGTGGTGGGCGACGCTTCCAGGCTCTACCCCACCACCACCAGGAGGGCCACCTCGACCACAGGGAGCTGGCGGGCAGGGATAGGACCAGCTCCAGGCAGTGGAGGCCTACGACCCCGACATGCCAGAGATGATTCGAGGTACGATCTGTGTCTATTCCACCCTTGCTGCAGTACTTATAGACACAGGAGCGAGTCACTCTTTCATAGCCTCTGCCCTTGTTCGGAGCTCGGAGATTCCGACTGAGCCGTTGGCTCGATCCTTACGGCTAGAGACTCCTACGGGAGCAGACTCGATGATTACGCACTGGTGCCGGCAGTGTGAGCTTACTCTAGGAGGCGAGAGCTACGGCTGGAATCTCCTTGTAGCGGCGTCGAGGCCTTACGACGTCATCTTGGGCATGGATTGGCTATCCACGGTTCATGCCCAGATCGACTGTTTTAGGCGCAAGGTGCGATGTGTTCGCACCGACGGGAGAAGGTTTACCTTCACCGGCGAGAAGGGAACCTTTGCAGCACAGGATGGACTTCCGCGGAGGAGAGTGCAGCCCATCTCTCATCAGTTGGCTAGCCTCATCCTAGGAGCAGTGGACGTGCGGAGTCCAGTTTTTCCTGCAGTGGTGGACCAGTACGTGGACGTCTTTCCCAACGACGTTCCGGGGCTACCTCCTCGTAGAGAGGTAGACTTTTACATCGACTTGTACCCCGGGACAGCCCCGATATCTACTCCAGCATATCGGATGGCCCCCGCCGAGCTTCGAGAGATGCGGGTACAGTTGGAGGACTTGTAGAGCAAGGGGTTTATCCGACCCAGTGTTTCACCCTGGGCTTCCCCGATTTTGTTCGCCAAGAAGGCGGACGGGAGCTTACGACTGTGTGTCGACTATCGTCGCCTGAACCAGGTGACAGTGAGAAACAAGTATCCGCTGCCACGGATTGATGACCTCTTCGATCAGCTCAAGGGAGCGCGGTGGTTCTCGAAGATAGACCTTCGGTCAGGCTATCATCAGCTCAGAGTTCGAGACGAGGACGTGCAGAAGACGGCCTTCAGGTGTCGGTATGGCCATTATGAGTTCTTGGTTATGCCGTTCGGCGTAACCAATGCTCCAGAAGTGTTCATGAGCCTCATGAACAGGATCTTCCAGCCCTACCTCGACCGATTTGTCGTGGTCTTCATTGACGACATTTTGGTATACTCGACGACTGAGGAGTAGCATGCCTACCACCTGCGAGTTGTGCTAGACACACTCTGAGAGCACCAGCTTTATGGCAAGCTCTCAAAATGCCAGTTCTGGTTACGTGAGGTCCATTTCTTGGGGCACGTCATCTCTGAGGTGGGAGTTGCAGTGGATCCCGCGAATATCGAGGCAGTGCTAGCTTGAGAGCCACCCAGGAGCGTGACGGAGGTGCGGAGCTTCTTGGGCCTAGCCGGATACTATCGGAGATTCGTGCCAGACTTCTCCAGAGTTGCGGCACCACTATCAGCGTTGACGAAGAAGGGGAAACCCTTCGTGTGGTCAGACAGATGTCAGCAGAGCTTCCAGGAGCTGAGACAGAGATTGACCAGCGCACCTATCTTGAGGTTGCCTGAGGAGGGAGTTGGATACGTAGTTTACTGCTATGCATCAGGGACTGGACTCAGGTGCGTCCTGATGCAGGAGCGGGCCGTGATCGCCTACGGATCACGTCAGTTGAGGCCGCATGAGCAGAACTACGCCACTCATGACCTGGAGTTAGCAGCAGTGGTCTTCGCTCTGAAGACTTGGCGGCACTATCTGATGGGAGAGCGCTTCACAGTCTTTTCTGACCACCAGAGTCTCAGGTATATCTTCTCTCAGAAGGACCTGAACCTGAGACAGCGGAGATGGCTTGAGTTCCTCCAGGACTATGACTTTGAGATAGTCTATACTCCTGGGAAGGGGAACGTGGTAGCCGATGCCCTCAGCAGGAGGACGGGCATTCAGCTACTTGAGGAGGCGACGGAGCAGCTAGCCTCCTTACAGATATCCTTCGTGGATAGAGACGGAGCATCCTTTCTTCAGTCTCTCACAGTCTCTATTCCACTTCTACAGCGGGTCAGAGAGGCTCAGCGTGGGGACGCTGACTGTGAGACCCGGCGTGCACTGATATCCTCAGGTCAGGCGCCTGATGGCTTCTCCCTTGGAGCAGAGCACGACATCCTTTTCAGAGGACGTACCTTCGTACCAGTCGCTTTTTGGGAGGAGGTGCTGAGAGAGTTTCACACTTCTCCCTTGGCGGTGCATCCCGGAGTGGCGAAGATGTACCAGGATCTCAGACGACAGCACTGGTGGCCGGGCATGAAGAAAGCTGTGGCAGAGTTCGTTTCACGATGCCTCACCTGCCAGCAGGTGAAGGCAGAGCATCAGGTACCAGCAGGCTTGGTACAGCCCTTGGAGGTCCCGGAGTGGAAGTGGGACGGCATATCTATGGACATCGTGACTGGACTTCCACGCACTTCCAGAGGTCACGACTCCATTTGGGTGACTGTCGACCGACTCACCAAGTCGGCACACTTCTTACCCATCAGAGAGCAGGGCTCAGTGGAGAGCTTGGGACATCTTTACGTCCAGGAGATCGTACGGCTTCACGGTGTGCCATCGTCTATCGTCTCCGATCGAGATGCTCGTTTCACTTCCCGGATTTGGAAGGGGTTGCAGGAGGCGTTCGGGACGCGGCTCCATCTGAGCACAGCCTTTCACCCTCAGACGGATGGTCAGACGGAGAGGACCATACAGACACTCGAGGACATGCTCCGTGCATGTGTTCTCGACTTTGGTCGCAGCTGGGAGGACCACCTACCCTTGGTGGAGTTTGCGTACAACAACAGCTACCAATCCACCATCGGGATGGCACCATACGAGGCGTTGTACGGCAGACCCTGCAGATCACCGTTGTGCTAGACAGACCCTGGGGAGTCAGCACTCGTGGGACCAGAGATGGTCCGAGCCACGACAGAGAAGGTCCAGATCATCCAGGAGAGGATGAGGACAGCTCAGAGCCGGCAGAAGTCATATGCTGACAAGAGGCGGAGGCCACTAGAGTTCGAGGATGGCGACCACGTCTTTTTGTGTGTCTCACCTCGACGTGGTTTACGGAGATTTGGCCGAGGCGGAAAGTTGCCTCCACGCTTCATCGGGCCTTTCCAGGTCCTCAGCTGGATAGGAGAGGTGGCTTATCGCCTGGCTCTACCACCTCAGTTGCACCGGGTGCACGACGTCTTCCACGTGTCTCAGCTGAGGAGATACGTGCACGACCCGACGCACATCATCGACTTTGGGGAGTTGGACGTGGACGATGGGGCGACTTTTGCGGAGGTCCCAGTGGAGATCGAGGATCGACAGGAGCGGGTCCTACGTGGGCGGTCGATTCCTCTTGTGTGCGTCAGATGGTAGCACGGGAACCTCCAGGAGAGCACTTGGGAGCGGGAGGCTCAGATGCGTGCTCAGTACCCCCATTTGTTCCCCTAGTTTTTTTTGGTGTATCTTTACGGGGACGTAAAGCCCTGAGGTGGGAGTAATGTAAAGACCTGCAAATTTCAAGGAATTTTTTTTCTTAATTTTCTTTGGAATTTTACAAGAGCGCAGCTTCAGACTGCACCTGATTCCGAGGCCCGGTGTGCCCGTAATCAATTTCAGAAGTTTGGCTCGGGTACGTTTAGTGAACGGACGAGCGGGTTTTTCTATCTTTTGAACCGGTGCCCGGAATCGAATTCTGAGGGCACCGATGAAATTGCAGCGCCGGTATTTGCATAGAAACGCCTCTTCCGGAGTTGCGTTTGCTCATACGTGGTTTTTAAATTTTGGTGCTTTAAGTCAGAAATACAATAAAATTTGTGCGACAACTTTATTTTATTTCACTTAAGCTGCTTGGAAGTCCCTTGGAAGCCACTTGAACTGAGTTAAAGCGAATAGGGTGCTATCCGGAAATATCCTACCCCTTGTTAGGATATTTGTGGGGTGGGGCCCGCACGAGCCCCGCCGTTTCTTTCGCTAAGTAACGCACCCGCGAAAACCCGTCAAAGTAACTGAAAAGTCAACTGACGCGTTTTCTTTAATTTCTTAACAGACCATTTAATTGGGCGGTTTATTTCGTGAATTAAATGGGCTGTTTCATTCGTTGAATTAATTCAACGAATTTAATGGGTCGTTACTTACGCGTTTTGCGTTTGTTGGAAAAATAATAAAATAGACAAACTTGTCTATTTTGGAGGATTGCTTTCGTTGTGCAATTCCTCTGAACCTCCACCCTCCCCGCGAAGAACGCGAAGAACGTGAAGAACGCGAAGAACGCAAAGAACGCCGGCGACTGGAATTCGACGACGCACACCGTGATCTGCGACGTCGACGAGCTCTACCCGCGACGTTCTTCGGCGACGCCTCTTCTTCCGCGGCCGATCCTCGTTCGGCAACTAAGGTGAGAATCGGATCGTTTATTTCTCCCTTTTTAATTTCAATAACAACGGATTTAATTAATTAAATCCGTTTGTTCTAAATCCGGAGATCGTCAGCGCGACGATTTTTCCTGCGGTGCGACGAACGTCTCTTCCGCGACGACGCGACGATCCCCTCCTTTTGCGACGAGCGTTTCCGCGACGACCTCACGTCCGACGGCGACATCGAGGTAAGGGTTGTTGGAGTATTTTATTCCCCGTGTTTATTCTTTTAAAATAAAGAACCTGATCTCTGAACAATTTTAATTTAATTAAAATTGTTGTTGATTATTTTCTTTTCCTCCCGTTGTTTATGACTAATGCGGAGGGTGCAGATCTAACGAACAAGACCCGGCAACCCTCCGCCGATCTTTTTGTTGTGCAGATTTGGAGGACGACGACGAACCGTGCGGCAAGGGCGATCCGTTGATCCCGCAGTGAAGATTGATCCCCGGGAGGAGCAATGGCGCAGACGGGAGGCAAAACGGGCCACCGGAGCAACTCCGGCGGCCCGCGGAAGGCGGCGGCGCCCGGCGCGCCGCCGGAAATTCTGCCGCGGCGGCGGCGAACCGCCGGACCGCATCCGCGGTCCGGCCACCCAGCACGCGGCCCGCGCGGGCCGCGTTCCTCCAAGCCGCGGGTCAAACCCGCGGCGGTTTCTTCGGCCGCTCGGCCGAAGCCGAGCCGGCCGGTCCGGTCGGCCGGGCCGCGCCCAGGCCGGACCGGACCCGGCCTAGCCGGTTCGGGCCGGGTCGCCCCGGGCCCAGAACCCCCGTTTTCGGGCCTTCTTCGGTCTTTTGCCCATATCTTGGGCCTAGGACCTCCGATTGACGAACCGTCAGTGGCTACGCGATCCTTGGATTGACACGGTCGTTTCGGTATATTATACTCAAGGTTTCGGAAGACTTTGGGTTCGGCCGGGTTGGTTCGTACACGAAACCAACCGGGCCCTCGGAGCGGAAACGCTCATAACTTGAGCTACGGACGTCTGATCGACCTACCGTCAGCTGTGGTAGTTTCCTCTATGTTAGACGAAACTTTTGGCATACTCCGCCCGAGGATCGGATACAGGCGGAGTACGGTCGGGTTGGTTTTGCCCTAAAAACCAACCGGGCCCCTGGGGCGAAAATGCCAATAACTCTCAGACCGGGCGTCCGATTGACGCGACGTCTGTTGCGTTGAGATCCTGTTGTCGATACGGAACTTTTGGATACATCAACTTCGGACTACGTGTCAGTTGATGTATCAGCCTCTCGGCTCGTGGAGCGGACCCTCCAAAACGAGCTCGCTGTGTGCGGGAACCCTAGCGCTGGCTGTGACTTCGACGACAGAGCAGAAATCCTCTGTGGACTGCGACGACGGCAGAGCAGAGATCCTCCGTGGACTGCGACGACGGCAGAGCAGAGATCCTCCGTGGACTGCGGCGACGACTGTGCAGAGATCCTCAGTGGACTGCGTCGACTACTGCACTCAGCGATGCTACGTGGATCAGTGCTACAGGTTCTGTGTGAGCCCGATCCTATGTGGGTCCTTACTACCGGTTCTGTGTGAGCCACTGCCTACAGGTTCTGTGTGAGCCCGATCCTGTGTGGGTCTTTTGCGGGGGTTAGTACCTATCGATCCTTCATGGGTCCGACGACTTAGATGGATCAGTGATCATCTTTGACGTCATCTGAAAAAGTATACCTGGTTGAGCTGAATCTTATGTTACTCTCCTTTGTCGATTGTGTTGAACTATCCTATGTGGATTTACTGTTTACTCTCCTTGTGGATTTGA
The DNA here is from genome assembly GCA_963277665.1 of Viscum album. Classification (NCBI taxonomy): domain Eukaryota; kingdom Viridiplantae; phylum Streptophyta; class Magnoliopsida; order Santalales; family Viscaceae; genus Viscum; species Viscum album. The sequence goes on from OY728122.1 coordinate 494,068,135, forward strand.
GTCTTGCTTTCCTGCGTGGATTGAGTTGTTCTTGAGCTCGTGAGCAGAGCTAGAATTGGGGACTTAGGTATATGTATGGGCATATACCTAAGTCGAGTCAGATGTTACTTCGTGATTGCATCTTTCTTTTGTGCTATATCCTTTGTGGATTTCGGGAGACCTTCGGGGGTCTCGGGGTCCTTACTGAGTAGCTTATACTCACCCCTGCACGGGCTATGCCCGCACCTTGTCGTGTTGGATGCAGACGACGGACAGCGCTGATCGCGGTTGGGGCGTGGACCAGGACGGTACCTGGAGGTGGACCACTAGGCGGGACGTGCTCGGAGCGGACGTGGGACCCGAGGAGCCTGGAGGCTATCTGTACCCACCCTTCAGGTGGGATTTCCAGTGGACGACACGAGGCCGCCGTCTTTTCTTCAGTTGCTGCTCTTTACTTTTTCAGTTGTACTTTCAGTTGGGCTTGTATTCCGGCCCCCTTTACTTTTCTGCACTTTGTAGTTACTTTCCGCTTGCTGACTCTGTGGTGGTTGTTACTTATAAAGGCAATGCCTTCCCTGTTTACCGGGATTTTACGCCTTGGTGCTTGTCGCCAGCCCCTGGCCTATGGAAGGCGGGCTTGGGGTAGTCACGGCACGGGCCCCGAGGTCGGGTCGTGACATGAATCTTGAAGTTCTTTATGGCTAAGGTAAGACTTCTAAGACGAGGATAGGGATGTCAGGAGATTAAATGGGAAGAGTTTGGATGAGCCGAAATGCTTGAGAGTTGTGAGAAATTGGATAGAAGTGGTGTCCTTTTATAAGGGGGAGGAGGTGCTCTTTAGGAAAAACTTAAAGTATTATTTTATATTAAATTAATATTCAGTTTCGAATGGATCCAAAGTAGATTATTCAACTAATAAGGTGGGGATGGTATAAATCCTTTCAAAAAATATATTTTAGATAGGTTTGGCTCATTATATTAACCTTATCGTTTAGTTTTAACTCTTGGTTAATTAGTTTGACACTTACCATGTCACTTTGTATTTTTATATTATATAGTTAATAAAATGACTATATAACTCCAAACACCCCCCAAGTGGTCTATTAATAATAAAAATATCATCATACAAGTCCTTTGGACGAACCTTATATTTTTAGGAATTTAATATCAATTAATAATATAATATTTGTTTTAAAAACACTTTTATGTCAATTTTGACACTATTTGGTATTTGATTTTTTTGAAAACCATAACAGCATGATTACATAGAAAAACATTAATTAAATCAAAAATAACATGTCATACTAACCTATAAAATTTTTAATTCATTAAGAGTCTCATATTATATTTATTTGGGTATTTATAATAATAATTATTTGAATATTTCAATAATATGGTAATTACTGCATCATCATTGTGTCAAAAATAAAAAAAATTATTTAACGTCTAAAAATTATAAATAAAATACCATTATTTAGAAAATCTTTTTAGCTTTATAATTAATATTTATAGTCTAAAATATAACATATATAACTCTATGTAAAAACTGTTTTTCTAAAAGATATAGGCATATGTCATTTTTGAATTTACTTTAACTTAATTAATATAAAGTGTCATTATCACTTACAAGTGGATATATGGGGCCCCAAATAGACCCAAAGATTTCCATGTTCGAACATGTATCAACTAATAGGGTTTAGACACGTTTTAGGGTAATTTATTATTATTTTAATATTATTTATTTATCCATATTTACCAGATTTACCCTTTAACCATGGTAACTAAAATATTTACCGAATTAATTATTCAAAATGTCTAAAAATAAAAGATACCTATTCATACAATTTTTACATCCTGATTCCAAATATGGAGTCCATTTTTAAAAATTCAAAAACACATAATTGGAAGAAATTAAATTAAAATTAATTCCCTGTGTCAAAACCAAAAACGTGTTTTTAAGAGATAATAACTATCAAAAGATTGACACTTGTTTATATCTGATTTATATGTGAAATTATGTCCAATGACCAAGATTTTATTAAATGGTAAAGCTATATTCTTAATATACTTTAAAACCACTCAAATTCATAATTTATCACAGTTAATTATTTCGATTAAAAAAGTTGTTTTTAATAAAAATTTAGTATTTTTCACTATTTATCAAAATATAAAAGTTATCAAAAATGTACCAAAATTTCATCTGATGATAATTTTGATATTCCGAATCCAAAAATGAAGTCAATTTTGAAAGATAAAATGTATAAAATTTCAAAAATTAGGTATTACTATTCATAAGGGCTAGTTTGATTGGTTGTGAGGTGTTTTAGAACTCGAAGTTGCCTACAACACAAGCTACAATATTATTCAAAAAGAAGTGTACTGAGGAAGGTTGCGGTATTACATTGTAAATTTATGATGTCCTCATTCTAATGAATAAATTTATTTATTCAAATTGAATATATAAAAGTTTTAAAATAATGGATTTAAAAAGGGTTCACCATTAAAAGTCGGTAAAAGGTCATTTTTGAAAAATACTTATTTTATCTGAAAAAAATTTATTTGTTCATAAATTATGTATAATTAACTCATAATATGGATTCTAAAATTTTCGGGATTATATAACGTTCAAAATTCAGTTAATACTATTCATAACCACTCTTGAACGACAAGTTTGGTAAGTCATGGTGCACTTGAACTCGGTGTTGCGTGTAGTCAAAGTTATTGAATTATTTTGGATAAATAACGCACTATGAAATCTTGGGGTGTTACATTCTACCCTCATTCAATAAATTGAATCCTCACAATTTTAAATTATTCTTCGAAAATAAAAGGTTTAAAATAGAAAATATCTTTGTTGGAAAAACTACATCAGAAATTGGGTTAATAAAATTTAGTCTTAATAAGAGGAAAAGAGAAATCAAAGGGTCACTACCAAATTATGATATCTATTTGGAGAACATTATTGGAAATTAGACACATATAATTGAAGGGAAAATGTAAATATTTATAGGTAGTGATTGAGGTCATCAATCATAGATAAGTGTAAAATTGAGGTCCTTAAATTAATCAATCTATGATGATTTGAAATACCATCAGATCAACGAGACATAATGTATTAGGATAACGCATTTTTGGTTTTACAATCCCTTAAATAAATTATAAGAAATAATTTCTTCATAGAACAAGAAAAATATATTCTTGATAAGTATAGTTCGACCCTTTAACTAATTTCTACCACAAACTCATCTTTCACTCTAAAAGATAATAGAACGTAAAAAAATTTCTATTTATCTCATTCGTATTGGGTTTCAAAAAATGAATTTATAATTCATATACTAAATCTTTAAAAAAACTACATTATTTAATCCAAGAAATCACGTGGGCCAGTGGTAGGTGATACACCCTTGTCGCCCTTCGGTTGCGGGTTCAAGTCTCGCGGCCTTGCCAGACGCGACGGGTTGCCGCCCGATCTCTGGTTTATCCTTTTATGGAAATCCAAAAATAATCCAAACCAGAACTATCCAAAATAATTCATTCCAAGAATTATAAGGAAGGTAATCACAATGAAGATTCTTTTTTCTGCGTAATAACATGTGAACACCTTCATCATGTATTCTTTTAAAACACTACAATATCCTGAATTATCATAAAACCTTATTGATTACATTCATGATCCCTTATTCCTTAAAGAATAATGGATATACTCCTTTGATCCAAAAATGTTGTAATCTCCAACAAATCATTATTTAGTTTCAAGGTAGTCAATAATATCAAATATAATTTATCCAAATCAATCATGTATTATTCCAAAATCACTACCTCGGAATCAAGAACCATATTATGGTTTATCTTTCTCTCAACCAAATATTTTCCAAAAATTTAACCTGCTATTGAGTCACTTTTCATGGTTCCACACAATCTCATGTCCTTAATGAAATAGTACTACAGTACAATCCTAATATACTCTTCATTTATTATAACCAGTACATCGTGGATACAATACTCAATTGACATAATTATTTATTAACAACATAAGAACTCTAATCATTCATCCTCATATGTGGTAGTATCATAACATGATTATTATCCAATATCATCCTTTGGGGCATACACTGATGATTTGGATATTGGTTTGCATAGTGTCCCAACTCCTTACAGATGAAGCATTGTACATTTGAAATCTTTTTCTTACCCTTGCAGTCACGTACTTGGTGTCCTTTTTCTCCGCACATATAACATACTCCCATTCCCTTCAAGGATTTTACAAGGTGATTATTTCTACATTTATCACATATGGGAAAATACATCTATACCTTATTCCCTTTATATTTCCTTCCCTCTACCGTCGTTCCTTTCTCTAGCTTCCCTTCAAAGCCATAGGACTCTGAGAATTATTTACTTATCTTATCAAAACATGATATTATTTCTTCATATGATGATAACACGTTGGAGACTATTTCCCTTCTAAATTCTGGCTTAAGACCATGAAAGATATGATCTTTATTACTCTTTGGATCATGCGCATTTCTGGAGTTCTCATTCCTTCTACTTGGCACCATTTGTAAACAATGGTATACACTAGATTAGATTGTGAATAGAAATACCTGATCCCAAACTTGTAAAACACTTAACATAAATTAAACAGGTTATGGATATAATCCAAAATCATAAAAATGTCTTCTTTGAGGAAGTATATACTCATAAACCCTTCATAATGGTTTGTAAAGAAAATGATAATTATCCTCAGCATATCACCCAAGAGTGTCGTAACCAAGAGTGTTGTAAGGCCCGTTGTCGGGCACCAGTTCCCGTTCAAGTCTAGCTCAAAGAGGTTTTTTCGGGTTTTACCCCTAGGTACATTTGTGCCAGAGCCGCCTCTACCTGCTCGTATCCAGACAGGGATGTATTGCTCGAAAAACTCACAAAATCTCTACATTATCAAAATTCTAGGATGTTCTTCTCTACTAATCCTTAAATTCTATCTTAGGGCTATGTTCTATAATCAGAGTTTATCAAAATCTAGCTTCCATGGTTGTTGATAAACATCCTCTGATATCAACTGTAACGCCCTGACCCCAGTTTCCCAGAGTCGGTGCATTATTAAATAACATTGGCATGATCACAATGAAACAAGTCCCGAAGGAACGATCAGTATAGCAGTCTTGAAAAATAGATTTCATACATGAATGTTACATTACACTTTATAACATACAAAACAACATAAATAATCCTTTGTGAATTCCATTATTCCCCTGTCTTAACCCAGCAAATCAATCACAATACACTTCTTGGAATCCTAGGAAAAAATAAAACATAGAAACGGGTGAGCTCAGATGCTCCGTAAGGATAATGATATAGATGAAACATTAATAAATAAGCATAAAAATTTAAGGAAATGAATAGCTAAAAAACCCTTTTAAACTTTATCTTCTGCATAATATTGCAAAGATAAAATGAAATAATGTCATTTACTTATTCATATGGATATTCTACTAGTCGAATAATCCCATGCAATATCAATAACCACTTTCATAATGATGGAATGCATAATGCCAGACTATCATAACCACGTAGCCAAGGCCACATGCCAAGTCTACAAATAATATTTTTTTATGGGCTCATGCCAATACACTAGTTTGTCTCATGAGACCTACCGATGGAATATTTTTAGAAGATACTTTCGTTTAAAATTGCTAAAATATACTCTAGTGTTTTTCTGAAAACATTATTCAAGATTCTGAAAACAAAATAACTAATTTTGATACTGCTCGACTAATTACAGGCCATGATGGGTCCACACCCAATACCATCCTGTCTACCACACTCGATATTCGGGTTTTCTGAATACATTTTTAAGCTTGCGTTAAATACATATACATTTGCACTGGATTTTCATATATTTGAGAGATATACCTCTTTTTTAAAATCATTTAAAAGTAAAATAATTATAAAATAAAAAATTTACTTTGAAAATATTATTATAAGATTTTAATGGATGCTTCGATGATTTTATAACGGTGGAAAATAGCCGCACCTGCCGTATAAGTTATAAAATACATTCGTACCTTAATTCTGTCGAAAAGGTTAGAAATACCTTGTTTGGAAAATGACAGAAAGTTTCATTTATAAACCTCTTATAAAAAGTCAAAAAGGGTAATAATGACTTTATCCCATATTCATTAAAATAGTAATAATGATTTGAAATACATTTTTAGGAAACATGGATGTGGATGATAAAGAGGTCCCAGTGGATAATCACGTATAAACAACCTCGTATAATGAAGAGATTGTGAAATAAAACATTACCAATTTGGTAACTTACAAAAAATAAAACCCATGAAAGAGGTATCATACAATGAATATGTAAATACACATAAATTAATGTTTATTACACAATGAATACAATTATGGGTAGTACATACACCACACAAAATTTAATTCTGGCAATATGGCATGAATCTCACGAGAAGGAGTGAGATGAAAACCCTTACCTTGTAATTTTCCTTGATAGAGTGTATTTTAACCTCCTTTATAATAGTTAAATAATTTTTTTTTTAAATTATAAAAGAATCATATTAATAAATATTATATCATATATGATATTTTAATAATTCTTTGTTAATAATATTTTAGTATTATCGTCGTTTTAGGTGTTAACTGATTCATTTTCCTTTATTTGCTTCGTTACGTAAGACATGTTTGTTATGGATAAGTTGTAACATATTCATATATATAATGATATAATGTTCTTAAAAATTACTTTTAATCATCAAAAGATAATTAGTCTTTAATTTATATGATGGGGAAATGAATCTCATTGCGTTCGTGGAGATGGTAATCCGTACGTACGCACGAATGCTACATCCATTTCATTTTTAATTTTAAACGGAATCAAAACCAAATGATACATTGGTATATTATTATTCCAGTATAATATAATATTATACATTTTCTACTTGAGTTCATTAACACCATCCTTTATACGTTCGATGTATGGTATGAATGAGTCATATCACTTTGAGGGGGCGGTAGTCCGCACTTCCTCAAATGATATTGTCGTATATATATACAACATGAAATGAATAATGTTATGATATAAAATGGAATTAAAGAAGCTTATATATAAAATAAATATAATTAATATCATATTTAATTATAGTTCCATCATAATGGCCAGCATGAGAGGTGATAGAAGATAATTGAACAATCATCGCTTCGTGAGGCGTTTGGTTTCCATCCACAAAAACATTATGTTCTTCACCAATTACATGAAGGTGTGTGTAAGTGTAGTTAGAATACATATAATAACAATATCCTAGTATATTTAGGATACTGGTTTTGTTACAAAATAAAATAATAAGAAAATTTTAGGGTTGGAGAAGTAAAATAAAAAAAGAAGCTAGGATAAATCGTTACCTTTAATTTGGGTAACTCCCTTTGGTTTGAACCAAATAGGACTCTTGAAGTGCCTTCTGCCTAATGTAAGGCTTCTAAAAGGAGGAGAGGGATTTATGGAGCTTAAATGGGTAGAGGTTGTATGAGACAAAAGGCTTGAGAGGTGTGAATAATTTTATATAAGTGGTGTCCTTTTATAAGGGGGAGGATTGGCTATTTAGGAAAAACTTAAAGTATTATTTTAAATAAATTAATATTCAGTTTTTAATGGCTCCAAAGTAGATTATTAAAATACTAATGTGGGTATGTGTCGAAATCCTTTAAACCAATATATTTTAGACAGGTTTGGGTCATTATATTAACCTAATCTTTTAGTTTTAACTCTTGGTTAATTATTTTGACACTTACCATGTCACATTGTATTTTTATATTATATAGTTAATAATCTTACTATATACCTAAAAACGACCCCCAAGTGTTACATTAATGATACAAATATCATGATAAAAGTCCTTGAGACTAACCTTAGATTTTTAGGAATTTAATTTCAATTAATAATATAATATTTATTTTAAAAACGGTTTTATGTCAATTTTGACACTATACGGTATTTGATTTTTGTGAAACTCATAACAGCATGATTACTTCTAATAAAGTTAATTAAATCAATAATAAGATGTCATATTAACCTAAAAAATTTGTTTAATTAATTAAAAGTCTCAAATTATATTTATTTGGTTATTTATAATATCAATTATTTTAATATTTCACTAATAATGAAATTACTTCATCATCATTGTGTCATAAATAAAATAAATATTTTAATGTCTAAAAATTAAAAATAAAATACCATTATGTAGGAAACATTTTTAGCTTTATAATTTATATTTATATTAGAAAATATAACATATATAACCCTATGTAAAAATTGTTTTTCTAAAAGATATAGGCTTATGTCATTTTTGTATTTACTTTAACATAATTAATATAAAGTGTCATTATCACTTACAAGTGGATCCATGGGGTCCCAAAATAGACCCAAAGATTCCCATGGTCGGACGTGTATCATATAATAGGATTAAGACACGTTTTAAGGTAATTTATTATTATTATAATATTATTATTTTACCCATATTTACTGGATTTACCCTTTAACCATGGTAAATAAAATATTTACCGAAGTAATTATTCAAATTGTCTAAAAATAAAAGTTACTTATTTACAAAATTTGGACATCTTGATTCCAAATAAGGAGTCCATTTTTCCAAATTCAAAACATATAAGTGGCAGAAATTAATTTAAAATTAATTCCCACTGTCAAAACAAAAAGCGTGTTTTTAAGAGATAATAACTATCAAAAGATTGACACTTGTTTATGTCCGGTTTAAATGTGAAATTATATCCAATGACCAAAATTGTATTAAATGGTAAAAATATATTATAAATATACTTTAACAGCACTCAAATTAATAATTTATAACTATTAATTACTTCGATTAAAAAAGTTATTTTAAATAAAAATATATTAATTTTCATTATTCATCAAAATATAAAAGTTATCCGAAATGTACCAAAATTTCATCCTTGGATAATTTCTATATTCCTAATCAAAAAATTAAGCCCATTTTGAAAGATAAAATGTATGAAATTTCAAAAATCAGGTTTTACTATTCATAAGGGATAGTTTGATTGGTTGTGGTGATTGTTAGAACTCGAAGTTATGTACAAAACACTCTACAGTATTATTCAAAGAGATGAGTACTGATGGATCATGGGGAATTAAATTTTAAATTTTTTATTTCCCCATTCTAAAGAATAAATTTATTTAGTCAAATTGAATATATAAAAGTAATGCAATATTGGATTTAAAAAGGGTTCACCATTAAAAGTCGGTAAAAGTGCATTTTTTAAAAATACTTCTTTTAGCTGAAAAAATTGAATTTGTTCTTAAATTGTGTCTAAGAAACTCATAATATGGATTCTAAAATTATAAGGATTATATAAAGTTAAAAATACATTTAATACTATTCATAACCTCTTTTTAACGACTAGTTTGATAAGTTATTGTGTGCTTGAACTCGGTGTTGCGTGTAGTGAATGTTATTGAATTATTTTGAGGAAATAACGCACTATTAAATCTTGGGGTGTTACAATTTTGGTGTATTTCAAATGATTTTTACATGACAATAACGTAGAATTCCTTTACAGTTTTAATGTTAATCATTTTGTCAATATGATTTAAATTTTACACAAGGATAACATGTATAATGATTAACAAAATTTTATAATTTTAAATTTTGATGAATGTTGAATATAGTTTCAAAATTTTAATTAAATATTTATTAGTTATTATTACTAGATTATATTGGAGGAATTCTAAATGTATGACATTTTTTTCTCATTTCATGATATGTTAGATATTGATAAGAAGTGATTAAAATGATTGGTGATATAGCGAGTAGGGGTATATTTAGTTTGAAACATCTTTATGATTAGCAGATGATGAAATATTTTTATATGATGTGATAAAAAAATATTGAAATATATAACATACTAAATTATAAATATATTAAATACTTACTATATAAAATATCCAACTATAAATGATAATTTTATTTATTTAATTTATTGAGTTACCAAGATTGATTAAATTGTAATAAAATTTACATAATTTTTTTTAGAACATGAGGACTATTAAAATGATTAATTTAAGATATAATTATATTTTTATAATTTTATAGTTATTTTATATTGTTTTCTTTTAATTTAAATTGATGTTGTATTATATCGATAATGTGTTTCTATATTTAAATAATTATATAAATGATTTTTTATGAATTTATTTATTTATTTTATAGATATGGTTTTTCTTTTAAAATATTAATATTTTATTTTATGAATATTTTAGTTATATTCATAATTGAATAAAAATATTTATGCATTTTTTTTGGTTTTGGAAAAAATAATTAATAAAATATTTTATTTTAGTTTATCTAAATTCTAAAACTCTGAGTTAGGGGTTTTAAAGAAAAAAAATTCTATTTTGAGTTGTTATTTTTAGGAAAGATTCATTATAAATAATTTTTTATTTGAAAAACAAAAAATCAATATGCTAAAATTGATGTTATATTTATCATTATTTTTTTCAAAGATATTTTTGAGTTTTTATATTAATATCTAGGTGTGTTATTTATTAGGCCTAATTTTTGGGATGATAAATGGAGTGTTTTGACAGTTTTTTAATGTTAAATATATTTTTTTTAGTTAATTGGTGTAATGTGATAGATTTTTAGTGGGATATATTTTATTAACAATGAATAATGATGGTATTTTATTTTTGTGTCTTATTTTGTTAGGAAGATTGGTTGTATGGCAGTAAATGTGATTACTTCTATGCTTTTATTTCATAATTATATAAATGTGAATTTTATTATTTTATATATTATTTTTAATTTTTATGATTGTATAAAATTTTTGGTGTATGCGAAATGAAAGTATAACTCATATTTTGAAATTTTATTTTGATTTTATTAGTGGGGTTCCCAGGTTACTTATTTGGAGTACTAAATAACATGTTTAAAAATGGTTAGAGGTTCTTAAAGTTATCATTTTGGGAAAAAAGGCAACAAATTTATTCCAAGTGGATATAAAAGTGGGTTTTTTATGTTGTGGACCAAATATGGTGGAAGATTAATCATGATCATCCAATTAAATTTTCATGGGAATGTTTTCTTACGATGGTTTAAAAGGTTTTAGTTTCCCAAGTGTATAATTATAAACATTAAAAATTGTTTTAAATGTTTCGATTTAAGGGATATTTTATTCAAAATCTTGGACATAACATTTGGATAATTATTAATTAATTTCTGGACATCTCTCAAATGAAAATAGTTTAATGTTTTTCTTTTATTCAATATCATGGATGTATAATAAATAATAGATAGAGGTTTTATGATTAAAGCCATGGATGTACGTGAAATATCTTTTTGATGTGATAAATTGAGTCTTTTTTATTCTACCATGGAATTTGCAGAAGATTCATTCATTTGTGGGTCTCTTAGAAATTTTACGCCGAGAGTCAGGTGGTCTTGTAGAGTTTAAGTGTAGCTTTAGGATTGTGGTTTTAGCAGCTCAGTGAGAAACATGTCATGTCATATTATATGTTTTTATAGAAATTTAGTGATTCATTAGATATATGGGTACCTTGTTATTCAAAGATTTCCATTTTTATAGTGGATTCTAGGGGCCCAAAACTATCAAAATATATTTTCTACATTTGAAGGATTTTTATGTTCTTTGAGGAAATTGGAGGTTTTTTCAATGTTAAAGATATTCTCCTGAATGTCTTAAAGGCCTTCTTTTTTTATTGATTTCTGATAACTCCCCTTTCAGGGGATGAGGGGGAAGACTTATAGGTCATGTAGGCTTATATATTACATTTCCTATAGGCTTAGAGACAGTACAAAACTCATAGGTCTTAATGAAATCATACAGACTATGACTACTTAAAACCGCCCCTCCCCATCATCTGCATCATGATCAGCTCTCCTCCTTAGCATAACTGTTCTGTAAGAAGTCATGTGTAGTGGTGCATAGGCTGGGTACTGATGGCAATGCCATACCGTCTCATTCATCTAAATCAATTTTTCCCTTCTATGGTGAATACTCCATGCTCAGGAATCCTCCTTTAGAGCTGGTTCCTTTTAGAATTTATCTGTTAATCTGCATATCAGGTGGCCCAAAGTCCATGAGGTGGATTAATGGCATTGAGGTAACCCTAAGGTCATAACGGTGGCCTAAAATCCTTATTTACCTGAAGGCCTCGGTGGCCCTATGGCCATAATTACTTCAAGCCCAAACCCGTGGCCCTAGGTGAATAGTTCTGACTGCTACATTACCAGACAGTACCTGCTACAGTAACCACTACAGTGTCAGCTACAGCGCCCATACAGTCATGCTACATTCCGTTCTACAGTTTCCCAGAATTATGCCTTCTCCGGGTTTTAACTTGGGTCTCTTGGATGCACATAGAGAGGCCTCACCAACTAGGATAAGGCTCAAGTGTGTAAATTAAAAAATTCTCATTATGGGTAACTATATTCCAAAACACCGATGTTTGAATCCATTTTATATGTCATTTGTTTCTGTCAGTATGTTGAGTTAGCTATTTTATCGAACTAGTGAATGTAGAGATTCAAAAAGTCATTTTCTATGGTGTGGTGTCGTCTATAATTTGTTTGATCCATGTTTTATAGTGGGAGATTCATAACACATGTGTTTAGTGGAATACTCTTCTAGGGGGTCCAATGTTACCCTTACATTTTCTAATCCCTAATCAGGGACATCATTTTAATTGTATTATATGATATCATCAGTCACATAGAAAAAAATAATACCATGTTTATTAATATTTTGTCGGTGTGGTACATGGATTATTTCCTCATGGGAAATAGGGTTGGTCAAAATTAATTTTTTTGGGATCCAGCATGGTTGTGAGATGTGGAATGATCATGTTTCTACATGTCTATTATAAATGTTGAGGGTTCATCATCAACACACATTAAAGGAGTCATTTTTTGTTGGAAATAGCAAATGGGATATGTCCACACCATAGTTATCCATTGCATGGAGTTTTTTCATTGTCTATTATAACTATGTTTGGCTCCAATAACACATTGTGTGTGTCATGATTTTTTTTCAAATGGATGAAATCTCTACTATGAAATGAAGGATATTCTATTTTGATGAACTGAGATCTCGAATTGATCTTTGATCAATGAAACAAGGTCTATAGCTAATATATCCTTCTTAAAGTAAAGTACAATTAGTTTTTCTATATAAATAGATAGTTTATTTTTACATAGATTTTCATTTATTCTTTTACAATAAACTATATATGGGCCTAGACCCATACATGATCCCATCCAGTCATATCACAGAAGATTAAAATATATTAAATCATGGGGATTTATCTCCATCAACCCAAGGATCTCCTTTTCTAAGAGTTAATTTTTTTATTTTAATATATCTCTATTAAAAGTTTATAGATTTTAGGTTTTTCCTAAATTTTTTAAATATTCGAGTATGGCTGATTATGGTTCAATGTGGTTAGGTCCTGTAGATGGTTGCATCAAATATGTAAATGTTTGATCATCAAATCTTCCTTATTTATTCAAAGTTCCATGAAACTTCATATCAATAAAGGGGGTTCAAGATATTTCATTTATATTTTTTATAATTGTTGGGTTATCATGATTTATCATTAATGTGTACTTACATGAGGTTATCATAATAAAAATAATAATATATATTTATATATTTTTCTATTTAGTTATTTAATATGCGATTATATTCTCCATTATGTTATTTCTATATGTTATTTTTGACATATTTTGAATTGATATTTTTTGTCTTATTTATGTTTATTATGTTTTATCCAAAATGGGCTAAAAAATTTATTTTGGTAAGGAATGAATATGAAATAATGATTATATCAATGGAATTATCATTATTCCATTCATGTTCTTATAATAATAGGCATATCTATTAATTATAGTTATTTATGGATTATCATAGCTCCTAAATTATAATTATGAAGATTATTATGATTAAAATATTTCATAATAAATTTATTATTCAAAAAAATAATGAAATATATTTTAGGAAAGAATAAATACATGAAAATGAATGCATTTGGTTCTAGTCCACTAATTAATGTGTGCATTGAATAATCTTATATTGTTTCCCCTTGATGTATTTTTCTATAGGATTATGAATAGATACCGCTTATAAAACATGATGATAGATCCCCTTTCGTTATTTAATATGAAAACCTATCATTTGATTTTTATTGATGGGGAGCATTTTGTGTGTTTTTTTGAGGTGACTGCTTAATGTGGTTGATGGTGGTATGGTGATCAAAGATTAGAATGTAGATTTAAATGATTTATAAATAGTATAATCATATTGAGTGTCTTTCATGATAAATTACTACTTATTTCATTATTTTTTTGTATATTTTTCTTGTCACTAATTGATATTTACTAGAAGAGTTCCCATTTAAGGAAGTGGTATGATTTGTTCATAGTGCCCCAAAATATGGAATGGTATAAAATAGATGAATTATTGGGTGGAGGCTAATTTCTTTACTTAATGAGGATTCTGACTTTTTTTGAGAGAAAGCATTGAATATGAAATGAATAATGGGTTAAGACAAGTAATCTAGATTTAAAATAGAATTTTCCTTATTATTATATTTTTTGTGAAACCATTAATCCAGAATTGATTCTTGGATATGAATAAAATAACGATTATCATTTAATTAGGAAATATTTTAGATAAGAAAAACTATGATTCTTGTATTATAAATAAAAATGTATATTTCTAGTCCTTAATAGTATAATCGTCGTTTTCGTGAGGGGTTTTACCTATAGATAGAGTCTCATATAAGTAATTGCCTATATAATGGTTGTTTATTATGTTATACATTATGTTTTATTACTTATTATGCAACCACAACCATGTTGGTTGGGAAATAGATACCATTATTTTGTATATGGGCATGTTTGGGCAAAGGTGGTGTAACACCAAAAGATTTCATAGTGTGTTATTTTTTTCAAAATAATTCAATAACTTGCACTACACGCAACACTGATTTCAATCGCACCATGACATACCAAACAAGCCATTAAAAAAAGGTTATGAATAGTATTAACTAAATTTTAAACTTTATATAATCCTTATAATTTTAGAATCCATATTATGAGTTTCTTGGACATTATGTAAGAACAGATTCATTATCAGTATTGCACTTTTATCAACTTTTAATAGTGAAAACTTTTTAAATACAATATTTTAAACTTTTGACTAAATGGGGACATCAAAAATTTAAAATTAAACATCCCAAGCTTCCACGGTACGCTTTCCTTTGAATAATACAGTAGCGTGTGTTGTACGCAACTTCGAGTTTTAACACACACCACAAGTGATCAAACTAGCCGTTATGAATAGTAATACCTACTTTTGGAAATTTTATCTCTCAAAATGGACTTCATTTTTGGATTCAGAATATCGAATTTATCCTAGGGTGAATTTTTGGAACTTTTCGGATAACTTTAATATTTTGATGAATAGTGAAAATTACTAAATTTTAATTAAAAACAGCTTTTTTAATAAAAATAATTAATAGGGATAAATTATGAATTTGAGTGGTTTTAAATTATATTTAGAATATATTATTACAATTTAATATAATGTTGTCCATTGGACATAATTTTACAATTAAACTGAACATAAACAAGTGTCAATCTTTTGATAGTTATTATCTCTTAAAAACACGCTTTTTGTTTTGACAACGGGAATTAATTTTAAATTAATTTCTGCCACTTCTGTGTTTTGAATTTTGAAAAATGGATTCCATATTTGGAATCAGGATGTTAAAATTGTGTAAATAGGTAACTTTTATTTTTAGGCATTTTGAATAATTACTGCGGTAAATATTTTATTTACTATGGTTATGGGTAAATCCGGTAAATAAGGGTTAAAAAAATAATATTATAATAATAATAAATTACCCTAAAACGTGTCTTAGCCTTATTGGTTGATACATGTTCGACCATAGGCATCTTTGGGTCGATTTTGGGACCCCATGGTGCCACTTGTGGATGAGAGGGACACTTTATTTTAATTAAGTTAAAATGAATACAAAAATGACACAAGCATATATCTTTTAGAAAAACAATTTTTAAATAGGGTTATATATGTTTGATTTCGAGTATAAATATTAATTAGAAAGATAAAACTATTTACTACATTATTATTGTTTATTTATGATTTTTAGACTTTAAATAATTTAATTTATTTACGACACAATGATGATGCAGTAATTACCATAATAGTGAAAAATTAAAATAATTGATATTATAAATACACAAATAAATATAATTTGAGACATTTTATGCATTAAAATAATTTTATAAGTTAATATGACATGTTAGGAATGATTTAATTAAATTGGTTCGAAGTAATCATTCTGTTATGAGTTTCACAAAATTCAACTATTGAATAGTGTCAAAATTGACATAAAAGAGTTTTTTTAAAAAAAATATTATATTATTAATTGATATTAAATTCCTAAAAATCTAAAGTTCGGAAAAGAGACTTATATCATGATAGGTATATCTTTAATGGACCACTTTGGGGTCTCTTGGATGTATATAGTAAGTTTATTAAACATATAATATAAAAATACAAAGGGACATTGTAAAAGTGAAACTAATTAACATAGTGTTAATACTTAAAGATAGGGTTAATATAAGTACCCAAACCTGTCTAAATTATATTGGTTGAGTTGTTTTCGACTCATACCCACCTTAATATTTAAAAAATCAATTTTGGAGACATTAGAAACTGAATATGAATTTATTATATATTAATATTTATAGCTTTTCCAAAGGTGCCCCTCACCCCTCTTATAAAAGGGCACTCCTCCTTCTCATTTATTCACACCTTAAAAGCCTTTTGGTTCGGCCAAACTCTGCCCAAATTCTCTCCCAACTTCCCTAAATACAACCTAGAGGCCTTAGTTTGATCAGAAATCCATCCTATGGAGCCCTTTTGATCAAATCAAAAGGAAGAACCCGAAGAAGAGGTAATGATTTCACCACCCTTTTCCAAGTTCCTTTCTTATTCCACTTCTTCTTTCATTGTTATTACCATTATAAAATAATAACTACAGTATTTTATATATACTGTGATGCTATTATAAATATGGTACAACCATATTCAGTATTCTATCCACCCTTTGATTAACATTTCACCATACGTGCGTACGTACGGCTTACCGTCTCCACGTCGTGGTGTAATTGTTAATCAATATATTATTATTTGGATGGGTATAATAATGATGTGTAACTCATGTAAATAATAAATATAACATGATAATTATTATGTATATATGATATACTATCAAATTATATATTATTTTCATACCAAAAGAATGATATTGTCGCTCTTGCGTACGTACGGACTACCGTCTCCACGAACGCGATGAGATTCATTATCCATCGTATCCATTCAAGTATAATTATCATTTTCTTATTTAAAAATTATGTTTAAGGACTTGATATCATTCTGGATATGAATAATATACAACCTATCCGTTACAAACATAGCTTATGTAACAAAACATATAAAATAAAACGAGTAAGTTAACACCCGAAACGACGATAATTCTAATATATTATTAACAAATCAATGTTAAAAGATCATATAAGATATCATATTAATGTATATGATTATTGAATAATTTAATAACAATTATTTCACCATTATATAGGATTTTAACCTACCCCAACCAAGGAAAAGTACAAGGTAAGGGTTTATTTCACAATCTCTTCATTATCTGAGGTTGTTTATACGTAATAATCTACTGTGATTTCTTTATCATCCACATCCATGTTTCTTCGAAATGTATTTCAAAACATTTTTACTATTTACAAAGAATATGGGTTAAAGTCATTTATACCATTATGTGTTTTTAAAGAAATATTTCCGTCGTTTTCCAAACAAATCACTTTTAACCTTTCGAAAAGTTTAAGGTAAGAATGTTTTTTTAACATATACGGCGGGTGCGGCTATTTACTGCCGTTATAAAATTTTCAAAGCTTCCCTTTCAATATTATAAGAATATTTTAAAAGTAAATTTTTTATTTTATAATTATCTGACTTTTAAATGATTTCAAAATGAATATTTTAAGAATTTTGGAAAGGTACTCTTTATCAAAATCAGAATATTAAATGTTTTAAAGATTTATCTTTCTAAATCTTTTTAATTAATGTCCATGTCTTCAAAATGGTTTTTATGGATTTATTTATATGGACATGAATGATTTTAAAATGTTAATTCCTTTCAAATGTTTCATAGTGGTATGGGACACTATGATTCAAAAATTTCTTTAAATGACTTCATTTCCAAATTGTGTGACTTTTAAATGTTTTCGGGAAAAAGAGATATTTCTCTCAAAAATATGAAAATCCAGTGAAAATGTATACGTATTTAACGCAAGCTTAAAAATGTTTTCAGAAAACCCGACTCTCGAGTGTGGTAGACAGGAAGGGATTGGGCGTCGAACCATCATGGCCTGTAATTAGTCGAGCAATCTCAGAATTAGTTATTTTGTTTTCAAATGATTGCATAATGTATTCAAAAAAACACTGGAGTATATATGGGCAATTTTAAAGGTATGTATCTTCTAAAAAAATTGCATCGGTAGGTCTCATGAGACAAACTAGTGTCTTGGCACAAGGCCTTGGAAAAATATTATTTGTAGTTTTGGCACGAGGCCTTGGCTATGTGGTTATGATAGTTTTGCATTATGCATTCCATCATTATGAAAGTGGTTATTGATATTTCATGTGATTATTCGATTAGTAGAATATCCATGTGAATAAGTAAATGGAATTATTTCATTTTACTTTTTCCATACTATGTTGAAGTTCATTTTTAAAAGGCTTTTGTTTTAGTTATACATTGCCTTAAATGTTTATGATTATTTTGGAAAGTTTCTGCTATATTGTTATCCTTACTGGGAATTTTTTCTCACCCCTTTTCTATATTTTATTTTTCCCAGGATGTGAAGAAGTGAGTTATGAATGAACTGTAGGGATATTATGAGGGGATAATAGTGTGGACTGTGGAGACATTATGTTGTTGTAGTAGTTTTTCACTTTATGATGTAACGTAAAACTTTATGAATATATCTAGTGATTCCAAGGCTACTAAACCAATCGGTCTTTCGAGATTTGATCATTCTTGTGATCATGCCAATGTAATTTAATAATGCACCGACTCTGGGTAACTGGGGTCGGGGCGTTGCAGTTGGTATCATAGAAAGTTTAGTACAAACCTTGGAAGCTAGATTTAGAAAAACTCTTATTAGAGAACATAGATTTAAGATGGACTTTGAGGATTAGTATAGAAGAACTTCCTAGAATATTGGTATTTTAGAGATTCTGTGAGTTTTCTGAGCAATACATACCTGTCTGGATACGAGCAGGTAGAGGCGGCTCTGGCACAGATGTACCTAGGGGTAAAACCAGAAAACACCACTTTGAGCTAGACTCGAATGGGAACTGGTGTACGACAACGGGCCTTGCTGCACTCTTGGTTATAACACTCCCGGGGGATATACTTAGGATAATTCTCATCTTCTTTACAAACCATTATGAAGGGTTTATAAGTATATACTTCCTCTAATGAGACATTCTATGATTATGGATTATATTCGTAAACTATTTAATTTATGTTATGTGTTTTATAAGTTTAGGATTAGGTATTGTTATTCATAAACTAATCTAGTGTATGCCATTGTTTAGAAATGGTGCCCAGTAGAAGGAATGAGAACTCCAGCAATGCACATGATACAAAGAGAAAGCAGGATAATATATTTCATGGTCTTATGATAGAATTTATAAGAGAAATATTCTTGCGTGTATTATCATCATATTAATAAATAATATCATGTGTTGATAAGATAAGTAAAGAGTTTACTGAGTCCTATGGCTTTGAATGGAAGCATGAGAAGAAAAGGATGGAAGAGAGAATGATGGATAAAAGGAAGAGGGAAAAGAAGAATTTTCCCATATATGATAAATGTGGAAAGAAACACCCTGGAACATGCCTGATAGGAATGTGAGTTTGTTATATGTGTGGAGGAAAAGGGCACAATGTACGTGACTACAAGGGTAAGAAAATGGTTTCAAATGTACAATGCTTCATTTGCAAGGAGTTTGGACACTATGTGAGCCTATGTCTCAGTCATCAGACTACACCAAAAATGATGCTATTGGATAATAATCAAGTTATGGTACTACCACAGATGAAGAGAAATGATTAGATTTCTTGTGTTGATTATGTCATTTGAGTGTTGTATCAACAATGTACTTGTTATAATAATTATGGAGTATATATGGATTGTACTGCAGTACTATTTCATTATGGACTTGAGATTGTGTGGAACAAAGAAAAGTGACTCAATAGCAGGTCAAATTTTTGGAAAATATATGGTTGAGAGAAAGATAAACCATAATATGGTTCTGATATAGAGGTAGTGATTTTAGAATAATACATAATTTTTTTGGATAAATTATATTTGATATTCTTGACTACCTTGAAAATGATTAATGATTTGTATATTCCATCATTTTTGGGGTTTACAACATTTTTGGATTGAAGGAGTATATCTATTATTCTATAAAGAAAAAGGTACCATGAATGTAATCAATAAGGTTTTATGATAATTCAGGATGTTGCAGTGTTTTAAAAGAATACATGATAAAGGTGATCACATGTTATTACGCAGAAAAAAAGGATCTTCATTGTGTTTACCTTCCTTATAAATTTTGGACTAAAGTATTTGGGATAGTTTTAGTTTTGATTATTTTGGATTTCCATAAAAGGACAACCCGGAGGTCGGGCGGCAACCTGTCGCGTCTGGAAAGGCCGCGAGACTTGAACCCACAACCGAAGGGTGACAAGGGTGTATCACCTACCACTATCCCATGTGATGTCCGAGATTAAATAATGTAGTTTTTTTAAAAGATCTGGTAGATGATTTATAATTTTGTTTTTTTGGAACCCTATACGAATAGGATAAATAGAATATTTTTTTCGTTCTATTATCTTTTAGAGTGAAAGATGAGTTTGTGGTAGAAATTAGTTAAAGGATGGAACTGTACTTGTCAAGAATATATTTTTCTTCTTCTCTTATTCTATGAAGAAATTAATTCTTATACTTTATTTAAGGAATCCTAAAACCAAAAATCTTTTATCCTAATACCCTATGTTTTGTTGAACCGATGGTATTTCAAATCATCATAGATTGATGAATTTAAGGACCTAAATTTTATAATTGTTTGTGATTGATTATCTCAATCACTACCTTTAAATATTTACGTTTTTCCTCCAATTATATGTCTCTAATTTTCACCAATGTTCTCCTAATTGAGATCATAATTTGGTGGTGACCCTTTCATTTCTCTTTTCCTCATATTAAGACTAAATTTTAGTAACCTAATTTCCGATGTGGGTTTTCCCAAAAAGATATTTTCTATTTTCAACCTTTTATTTTCGAAGAACAATTTCAAATTGCGAGGACGTAATTTATTGAAGGAGAGGAGAATGTAACACCCCAAGATTTCATAGTGTGTTATTTCTACAAAATAATTCAATAACTTTAACTACACGCAACACTGAGTTCAATCGCACCATGACATACCAAACAAGTCGTTCAAAAGAGGTTATTAATAGTATTAACTAAATTTTAAACTTTATATAATCCTTATAATTTTAGAATCCATATTATGAGTTTCTTAGACATAATGTAAGAACAAATTCATTTTCAGTATTGCACTTTTATCAACTTTTAATAGTGAAACCTTTTTAAATACAATATTTTAAACTTTTGACTAAATGGGGACATCAAAAATTTAAAATGAAACCTCCCAAGCTTCCACGGTATGCTTTCCTTTGAATAATACAGTAGTGTGTGTTGTATGCAACTTCGAGTTTTAACACACACCACAAGCGATCAAACTAGCTATTACAAATAGTAATACCTACTTTTTTAAATTTTACCTCTCAAAATGTACTTCATTTTTGGATTTGTAATATCGAATTTAGCCTAGGGTGAAATTTTTGAACTTTTTGGATAACTTTAATATTTTGATGAATAGTGAAAATTACTAAATTTTAATTAAAAACATCTTTTTTAATCAAAATAATTAATAGTGATAAATTTTTAATTAGAGTTGTTTTAAAGTATATTTATAATATATTTTCACCATTTAATATAATTTTGGTCATTGGACATAATTTTACAATTAAACCGAACATAAAGAAGTGTCAATCTTTTGATAGTTATTATCTCTTAAAAACACGCTTTTTGTTTTGACAACGGGAATTAATTTTAAATTAATTTCTTCCACTTGTGTGTTTTGAATTTTGAAAAATGGATTCCATATTTGGAATCGGGATGTTCAAATTGTGTAAATAGGTTAATTTTATTTTTAGGCATTTTCAATAATTACTGCGGTAAATATTTTATTTACCATGGTTAAGGGTAAATCCGGTAAATGAGGGTTTAAACAATAATATTATAATAATACTAAATTACCCTAAAACGTCTCCTAGCCATATTGGATGATACATGTTCGACCATAGGCATCTTTGGGTCGATTTCGGGACCCCATGGTGCCACTTTTAGGTGATAGGGAGACTTTATTTTGATTAAGTTAAAATGAATACAAAAATTACACAAGCATATATCCTTTAGAAAAACAATTTTTACATAGGGTTATATATGTTGGATTTTCAACTATAAGTATTAATTAGAAGGATAACAGGATTTCATACATAATGATATTTTATTTATAATTTTTAGACTTTAAATAATTTAATTTATTTGTGACACAATGATGATGTAGTAATTACCATAATAGTGAACAATTAAAATAATTGATATTATAAATACACAAATAAATATAATTTGAGACATTTTATGCATTACACTAATTTTATAAGTTAATATGACATGTTAGGAATGATTTAATTAAATTTTTTTGAAGTAATCATTCTATTATGAGTTTCACAAAAATCAACTATTGAATAGTGTCAAAATTGACAAAAAAGAGTTTTTAAAACGAATATTATAATATTAATTGATATTAAATTCCTAAAAATCTAAGGATCGGCCAACAGACTTATATCATGATACCTATATCCTTAATGGACCACTTGGGGGTCGCTTGGATGTATATAGTAAGTTTATTAACCATATAATATAAAAATACAAAGAGACATTGTAAAAGTGAAACTAATTAACTTAGAGTTAATACATAAAGATAGGGTTAATATAAGTACCCAAACCAGTCTAAATTATATTGGTTGAGTTGTTTTCAACCCTTACCCACCTTAATATTTAAATAATAAACTTTTGAGACATTAGAAACCGAATATGAATTTATTATATATTAATATTTCTAGCTTTTGCAAAGGTGCCCCTCACCCCTCTTATAAAAGGGCACTCCTCCTTCTCATTTATTCACACCTTCAAAGCCTTTTGGTTCGTCCAAACTTTGCCCCAATACTCTCCCAACTTCCCTCACTACAACCTAGAGGCCTCAGTTTGATCAGAAAGCTAACTTAAGGATCCCTTTTGATCAAATCAAAAGGAAGAACCCGAAGAAGAGGTAATGATTTCACCACCCTTTTCCATGTTCCTTTCTTCTTCCACTCCTTATTTCTTTGTTATTACCATTCTAAAATATTAACTCTAGTATCTTATATATACTGTGATGTTATTATAAATATGGTACAACCATATTCAGTATTCTATCCACCGTTTGAATAACATGTCACCATACATGCGTACGTACGGCTTACCATCTCCACGTCGTGGTGTAATTGTTATTCAATATATTATTATTTGGATGGGTATAATAATGATGTGTAACTCATGTAAATAATAAATATAAAATGATAATTATTCTGTATATATGATATACTATCAAATTATATATTATTTTAACACCAAAAGAATGATATTGTCGCTCGTGCGTACGTACGGACTACCGTCTCCACGAACGCGATGAGATTCATTCTCCATCGTATCCATTCAAGTATAATTATCATTTTCTGATTTAAAAATGATTTTTAAGGACTTGATATCATTCTTTATTTGAATAATATACAACCTATCTATTACAAACATGGATTACGTAACAAAACATATAAAATAAAACAAGTAAGTTAACACCCGAAACGACGATAATTCTAAGATATTACTAACAAATCATTGTTAAAAGATCATATATGATATCATATTAATGTATATGATTATTGAATAATTTAATAACAATTATTTCACCATTATACAGTATTTTAACCTACCCCAACCAAGGAAAAGTACAAGGTAAGGGTTTATTTCACAATCTCTTCATTATCTGAGGTTATTTATACGTAACAATCTAATAGGATTTCTTTATCATCCACATCCATGTTTCTTCGAAATGTATTTCAAAACATTTTTACTATTTACAAATAATATGGGTTAATTTCATTTATACCCTTATGTTTTTTTAAAGGAATATTTCCGTTGTTTTCCAAACAAGGCACTTTTAACCTTTCGAAAAATTTATGGTAAGAATGTTTTTTTAACATATACGGCGGGTGCGGCTATTTACCGCCGTTATAAAATTTTAAAAGCTTCCCTTACGAGATTATAATAATATTTTAAAATTAAATGTTTTATTTTATAATTATGTGACTTTTAAATGATTTCAAAATGAATATTTTAAGAATTTCGGAAAGGTACTCTTTATCAAAATAAGAATTTTAAATATTTTAAAGATTTATCTTTATAAATATTTTTAATTAATGTACATGTATTCAAAATGGTTTTTAAGGATTAATTTATATGGACATGAATGTTTTAAAATGTTTATTCCTTTCAAAAGTTTCAAGGTGGTATGGGACACTTTGATTCAAAAATGTCTTTAAATGACTTCATTTCCAAATTATGTGAATTTTAAATGTTTTCATGAAAAAGATATATTTCTTTCAAAAATATGAAAATCTAGTGAAAATGTATACGTATTTAATGAAAGCTTAAAAATGTTTTCAGAAAAACCGACTCTCGAGTGTGGTAGACAGGAAGGGATTGGGCGTCGACCCATCATGACCTGTAATTAGTCGAGCTGTCTCAGAATTAGTTATTTTGTTTTCAAAAGCTTCCATAATGTTTTCTAAAATACATTGGAGTATATTTCAGCAATTTTAAACGTATGTATCTTCTAAAAAAATTGCATCGGTAGGTCTCATGAGACAAACTAGTGTCTTGGCACAAGGCCTTGGCAAAATCTTATTTTTAGTCTTGGCACGAGGCCTTGGATATGTGGTTATGATAGTCTGGCATTATGCATTCCATCATTATGAAAGTGGTTATTGATATTTCATGTGATTTTTCGATTAGTAGAATATCCATGTGAATAAGTAAATGGCATTATTTCATTTTACTTTTTCCATACAATGTTGAAGTTCAAGTTTAAAAGTCCTTTGTTTTAGTTATACATTACCTTAAATGTTTATGCTTATTTTGGAAAGTTTCCACTATATTGTTATCCTTACTGGGCATTTGTGCTCACCCCTTTTCTATGTTTTATTTTTCCCAGGATGTGAAGAAGTATGTTATGAATGACCTGCAAGGAAATTATGAGGGGATAATAGTGTGGACTATGGAGACAATATGTTGTTGTAGTAGTTTTCACTTTATGATGTAATGTAAAACTTAATGAATATATCTTGTGCTTCCATGGGAACTAAACGAATCGGTCTTCCGAGATTTGATCTTTCTTGTGATCATGCCAATGTAATGTAATAATGCACCGACTCTCAGTAACTGGGGTCGGGGCGTTACAGGTGGCCTATGGTTATATGATATACACCAATATAGAGTTTAAAATATCTTAGTTATGACAAAATGGTATATACAATCAAGGTTTTTTTACGGTCACTATAGATAAATGTATTTAATATATATTGGATTATGGTTATTACATGTTTATTTATGAATGGGTAACAATGGATTATGTTGTAGCCTATACCATCACATATGGTCATGGTTGAAAATATTACCATGTGATTATAGGGAATTGATAGAGATGTGGTTTTGAGGTATGGTAATGGTTTACATTTTTAGTATCTATTGTGATATATTAGAGTGGATGTAAATTACAACTTAAGGAGGATATGGGAGATCTAGGTTGTAATTCATTACAGTTATATGAGAATTATTTAGGGTGAAAGTGGAATTTGGGTACCTATCATCTTTATATCCCTGATATTATGTTATATAATGTTGATCATTGATTCACATGTGGGACTTAGTGGGATTGGGGATTTAGTTTACCAAATTTAGGTGATTATTTTATTTATCTATTTACTAACTAGGGAATTTTTCTGATCATAAAAATTTTACATGGGAGGTTCTTCAGATGACCATAATGAGTATACCTATATGCCCAATCCTATATATATTTATCTTATTATTTGGTATGTATGAGTAATCTATGATTGAGTTGGGATTTCTCAAATTATAGAGATTCTTTAAGAGGTGTGGATGTTTATTTCTTCTAATGTATGGATTTTTATGGTATATTTAACTTTTGGGTTTTCATTTTTTACCATATTTCATATATTGTGATTCATTTATTTATTATTATAGTGATGAATGGTGATTCCTATAATTATTGTAGAATATTGGTTTTAATTAATTATACATTTATGTGTTTTATACCGTATGTGTTAGTCTCCAACATATGGGATATTAGAAGGTCTTCAGGGGTTACCTTCTTTGTCACTACAAGCCTAAGAAGGGTACCATTTAAAAAGGTCTTAAAAATGGAAATTAAGGTATTTGGTAAAGAAATGGGAAGGATATTTGGGATAGAAAAAGGAGATCATGTCAATGGTTGGTAGGGATGTAGTATCAGTTAATCCTACTACATGATGTGATAAATGGAGATCAGCTAGTACGTGAGATTTTACGGCCCTTTTGGATTTGGAAAATGGACTATATGTTTACAAAATTTCCTATGTGAAGGGATTTTTTCTTCTAGTTTAAAAACCTGGATAATTACCCTTATTTATGATTCAAAGAACATTTAATTGAATTGGGTAGTTCATGGAATTAGGTTACATCTTAATTAATTAACCTCTAGTGTTCAATATTTGGGTATAGAGGGCTCTTAATGTTTTCCATTATTCATGCATGGTTCTATGTTTATGTAATTTATATGTTCATGAAAATGATGTTTAGTAAGATATATAACACGATAAATATATTGATATTGAAAAAAAATACAATATCTGAAGCAATAAAATTTTAGAGTTTAATTTCCAAGACATACTGAAGTATGTGGGAACTATTTTAAATCCATAGACCGAGCCTTAGGAAGAGAATATTATGATTTTATTTAGTTTCATCTATTATAGAAGTGTGCACTGGATATCTTTTTAATATTTTTTGTGATTTTATATTTATTTTAGGTTTATATTACTTGGTGGTGGTGGTGAGTCAACAATTTCATGTTACATGATTTGAAATCGGTAACAATCAGTGATCCTTTTTTGGAATAAAAAAGACGTTTATTAAATTCTGATTATAACTTCACACTATTGGTGGGCCAGTGTGTGAGATATAGGTATTATATTCATGAATATAAAATTTCATGTTTTAGATCTTATACCATGTTAGGAGTATTGATTAAGGAATTTATAGAAGTTGTTGAATCCAGAAAATTATCATTAAGTCACGCCATTCACATATTCAATGTATTTTGAAGCATTGGTAAAGGAATATAATATTAAGAGAGATCATTCTCAGAACATATCAATATTATTGGGATGAAATTATAAAACCCATAGGAGAAATACTATGAGAATAGATTCTCAGTTTATAATTCCAAAAAAAAATTGGACTATAGAGAGTTATCATCCACTTCCATCTTCTTTTTTATCTAGAGCTTCTGGTTTAACCATGAGATAATTTTGTATATATTTTTTGTAAAATGTAATAGGCATAAAAATATTGAGTTTCCATCTATAAATGATTTTTCAATTATGGACAGATTAATTTTTTACGTTCATTGTAAAAGTATCATCTATCGAGTTGAATCATTATCATTATGTTATTTCAGTATTTGGTTAGTAGAGAGATGGAGGAATGGGTGTAGAAGGCACTATGACATCACATTTCCTCAAGGATAAAGTGAAAATAATATATTTTTTGGTGGAAATAATCATGGTAATATATTTTATAGAGTATGATATTTTTGGACGTGTGCCTTGGAGTTAGAATTCCAATGCAACCTGAGATCGTGTTAGGCATCATTTTCATGTATTTTAATTGGGTGTATGACTTATTTGAATTAAAATATAATCAATCCTTCATTTCACCCCCCCCTTCCAACTGTACGACTTGAGTTAGAGATTCCTATATTTCTCTTATAATTGATTATACTAGTTTCTAGCTAAGTTAACTTGTATTATGTGTGTCGAAATAGTGAGATTTCATTTATGAAACATCATTATTTGAAAGACTATATATGTTTTCCTATATAACCATAAATAATTATCCTCAGTATAGACTGGATTTTTTGATGTATTCTATCATCGATTTATTTGTGTTTTATGTCACATTCTTTGATTTGCGGTATGGGGATATTATTTTATTTGGATATAGAGAGCATCAGATTGGATGGATGGATTAGGAGGACTTATCTCTTTTGATGTATGGGTTTATTTTGAGTTTAGTTGATGTTTATTCTACGTTATTCCCAATTTTTGTGGAATATAAACACGAGGCCATTCTTAAATAGGTTGAGATGCAACATCCTCAATGTGAGATCATGTTTAGTATAGTGTTTTAGTCATGTGTTTCTCAGATAGTGATTTCATTGAATTTGATGGCTCTTATTGTGTTTTAGTTTCTCTACATCAAGATTGAATATCTTATATTGCAATGATTTTTTTCCTAGTCTGTCTCCTTAGGGTGGATTGGTATTATTTGCAATGAAACAATATATAAGTATAAAATTCTGTATCGATTTTCCTTTTTTGAATTAGGAGATAGTGATGATACATTATAGACATATATGAATTAATGATCTATTTGATTAGTTTAAGGGTTATATTTGTTTTTCTATGATTAATTTATTTTCATGAAATAATAAATTGTGGGTGAAGGATGATGATATTTAGAATTTTTCATTTTGGAATCTTTGTAGACATAAAGTGTTAATATTAACTCTCTTATATTTCAAAAAAACATTGGATGTGTTCATGAGACTAATGAAATATGTGATCTATGGGTTTCATGAAAGGTTTATGGAATTACTGATTGAAAATATCTCCATGTACTCTAAATTCATGGAAGTGCATGTTATGAATTTGTGAGTTCTCTTTGATTTTCTTCATCATCATCATCTATTAGGTAACCTATTTATGTTTAACGTGTTGGTACAAGAGGCTCATTTTTTAGTTCATGTTATGTCTCAATCAAGAACAATTTTAGATCCTTTATAGATTCATGATTTTTTTTCATGGGAATCCAGCATAAAATTTGTCATGATTTTAGGATTTCATAGTCATGAATGAGATTTTTGGAGACTTTTTCCAGAATTATCTCACATTTATAATCCCATGATAACCATTTCCAAGAAGGACCACACTTTTGTATAGATATACCAGTGTGAGGATGACTTTGTTTATCTAAAGGGGATGTTGTTTATGATTATATTTGATATTTTACAATGGAGGGCATAAATTTATGATTTTATATGGTAATTATGTCCTTGAATTGGGTGACATTCTATTTGAATGGATAGTTATCATATTTTATATCTCTCGAGATACACAACAACCTAAAACTAACTATATTATAATAGAAAATGATAGTTCTAATTTTTATTCTCTACTATGAATCAATAATAGAATCATATTCCTATCGACTTTTTCATCCAAATGTATCAATTTATTTTGAGATATATATTTTCCAAAAACAATAATAACTTGTGACAATAATTGATTAATGATTTGTTATAGGATTACAGTGTAAAGGATTTCCTATAAACACTGTAAATGGTGTTTTTTTGAAATAATGTTAAATAAGAATTTAAATTTTGATATTATTAGTGAATATATGGATTCTAGGAGAGTGATGATGGTTCATCAAATGATGCATAATGAAATGTATGACTTGGATGGTGTATGGTCTCTCTATTTGATGATAACTCAATTAACCACAATAAATCATGTGGAGGAATACCATCTTGGTGATTCTAGGGTGTAAATTTAGAGGGATACTGTTATTTAGAATAATACAATATAGGGATTATCTAAGTATAATGATAAGTATTTGTTTTATTAAATTATATTTTTCCCATTATAATATTTCAAATTTTACTCTATGAGTTTAAGATCTCACTATTTTATTGTACACATTTTATGGATATAGTTAATCATACATTAATGAGTCAGTTCATATGGTAATCTATAATTATATGTCTTACATAGTTCGTAGTCCAATTATTCTTATTCCGAAAGGAGAATGCATAACATTATTTTCCTAGTATATTTCAATAGTTTTTTGATTTCCCTTAGTGTGAATGGGAGGACATCTAAATATATTTCATTGCTATTATACATTGATATGAGGGTGGAAATTTTGATTCAAGGGGATTGGGAGAATATTATAATGTATAGTAATCATTTTCAGAATAATGAGTTGAGTTTTGAAATTTTCATATCTGGGTAGTATTTTATTGATATTTTGAGGCTTCATTAGGTTCCAAGTAACATCATTTCATATTTTGATCCTTTTTTAATCTTGAGTGTACAATGTTCTCAAATATATTTTTTCAAATCATTGATGTATTATCAAAAAATTTTAACAAATGATTGAAATTCCTACAAATATGACAATATTGACCTTTGAATAGAATTTATGTGCCTGAATTTAGAATATTTGAGGTTTGTGAGATAATAACATACCCTTGGTTGAGTTTAATTATAATAAAAATATAACTCCACTATATTCATTCCAATATTAAATTAATTGCAGGAAAAGCCATGAGTGTATCTACTATTCTTAACAGATTTTATAGAGTCCGTTATTCCTAGATGAAAATCGGTTTAGAGTATGTTATGTAAGGATCTAGTGATTCATAAATTGGTATAGGAATATTTTAGTCATATGATGAACTTTGTGGATAATATTAGGAGGAATCTACTGTTTTTAATTAGATATCATATAATATTTAATGAATACCCTCATTGAGGAAAAATATGTTCATTCATGATGGTAAGGTGTCTTAATTATTTGTTATACCATTCTAGGTATTTGGGAATATTAATGTAGCTATGTATTAGTTGGAAGAACCTCCAAAGATACATTAGATATTTTGTTATTATAATATTCAATGAATCATTGGTATCTTCATAATGTTTCCAATTTCATTGATTTGGGTGATTAGGAAGTTAATCATATAAAAATGATCATGGACTGGCCTATTTGAATTTATGACTTTTAGAAAAAGGAATTATTTGGGCATGCAATTCCTTCGGTCCACATCTGATGGTACCATAGTGACTCAGAAGAGTATACATGGGAATGTGAATTACAAATTTGTTCCAAAAACCTAATGTTTTTAGAGGATTTCTTATGCTTAAATTATATATCGAACTTTAACATCATTCATATGATGATTGATAATGTTATGTGAATATTACTTTTCAAATATTGATTGGTTATTTATGAATATATTATAGTTATATAATAGAGATATATCATTTATTGTTCTTTCTTTATAAAACATTTCAATTTGAATTTTAGGATTTTTTATCTCAATAATTACAATCATTTTAGAGGTATGTAATTTATGTTCTTGGATTTTATCAAACATTCCTTTTTTATCTTCCTAGATTTATATTAAATGGTGTTCTAGAGGTCAAGAGTTATTTTTTTTAATAGTGGATTCTAGAATTTCCCCTATGGAAGTTCAGGGAGATGCAATTTTGGAGTTATCATATTGTTGAGTTGGAGATTTTATAGAGTTAGTGAACTGGGAGAATGAAACCACATTTTTTATGGTGGGGTTTATGAGATATGTATGTGACAATTATTTTGTTTTGTAAGGGGTGACAAAATGAAATATATAAAGGGAATGGAATAAGGGGATATATATATATGGTGATTTATAATCAAATTATTTTTAAGAAATAATGTATAGATTATAATCATACATGCAAAGGATATCACACAGTGTTAATGGTCGATTCATGGGTATAGTGCCAGGATAATTCTCATGTGGGAAATGGGGATGTCCAAATAGTTTTTTTGAGATATAGTAATATTTCGTCAATGTGTGGATAGGTTTTTAAAGGTAAATTGGAAATAGTGACCTTGAATTCCCAATAATCATGAAAGAATATTTGTCTTGTTTGAACTAGTTAACGAGATTCCTCTAACCATTAGGAAAATTAATGTGGAGTCACGGCTCAGTTCTATTATTTCCATGTCTACTAAAAAAAATCCATCATATTGGTTAGTTCAATATTAAAATAGTAAAAATATCCACAAATATGAGAAGGATGAACTATTTGGAAGACATGGAATCTAATATCTTTATTTGACCAGCAACATCACAGTCATTATTTATGTCCCCATGCCATAGGAAAGAAAAATAAATTTTTCTCTATAAATGGATGGTTAAGTTCCATTGGTTTGATTTTTTTTTATTCATCTGAAACATATCCATCTAAACAACATTGAATGGACACTTCTTCTCATCTAATAGCATACTCAAATGTAATTAGTCATTGCGATAGTTATATCTTAATCATAGGGTCCCCTATTCATAACTTTTATGTCGCTCTATTTATAAATATTGTGATTGGGAGGTTTTTCTAGTTTAGGTTAATATAACAGTGTCGTTTATGATTTCTCACTGTGGATTCTAGAAATTATTATAATCGTTTATAGATAGTTTTCACATTGTTTCATGGTATTCCTTAAAGATTCATAATAATATAGGGGATCATGAACTTTCATATTCATTATGTTTGTGTGATTATAATATTTTTCTTAAATGAGTTAATGATTGAGTTATCCTAATAAATATAAAAATATATAATTATTAAATTATATGAGGAGTATCAATATTTTAAATTAATTTTCTCATCATATTATTTCAAAATGTTATTTTTTAGATACTGTGAAACACTTTTAAATTATTTTTTGATGCTTCCACAATATTTTTTACAATAAATGATTAATTAACATTGAAATGGTAAGGAATGAATGAAACACACTGAGATTTTGAGAGTATTTTTTAAAATAAAATTTATATTTTCAAATATTTCGATACATGAAACCTTGTTTTTTGGGTTTTTTATTGAGAAAATTTAGATTATCTTATGTTATAAACATCACAGAGTTTAAATGAAACATAATATACTACTAAAATTTTATTATTTAATATAACAGTTATCACCTATACATTTTAATGGTATATATGAATGTTTTAAATAAATTATTAAAATAAATATTTTAAAGATGTATGTAAAATTAATTATTTGGTGATAAAATAAATAGAAAAGATAATATTTTTAAAAAAAATATTTGAGATCTTCTTCGGAAAAATAATATTTTTATTGAAATAATAGATTTACATTAAAAAATAAAATAAATCAATATTTTTAATTAAATTTATAAAAAACTATATATTAAATATTTAGTAAAAATTTTAACATTCAACTTATATATTTTTGATATAATAGATCTTAATTCCAACAATGTTTCTCTTACAACTATGTTATTTAAAAAAACAAAATTTTCACCTTCACAAATATTATTTTAAAATTAATTTTTTCCACTTATATAAAATATATTTGAATAAAAAATCAAATCAGAATCCAATAATTATCTTCATATGACCTTTTGAAAATTTTCTCAAAAGATAAATCAATAAATGAATACTGTAAAATAATAATTTTATAAAGAATTTTCATTTCTTTTAAATTATTTTAAAACATAAAAAATATTTATAGTGGTGATGAAGGTAAATTTTGTTCAAAAATATGTCTATCAATACAATTTGGTTCATTTTAATAAATTTCAAATTTATTTTTAATTAAAATTTTTTAAAACAATTGCTGGTTTTTTCTTTGGAAATCTGCTTTCTCATCATGTCTGGTGGATTAATTTTAATTTCAAATTTTCAAATTATGTCAATAGATATTGTAAAAATGGATTTTGTATTAGGGATAAAATTAATTTATATTTTATAATATTATCAACTTAATTATTGAACATTATGAAAAGAGATAGCACTAAAAATTAATTATTGTGATTAAGGAAAAATGGGTTTATCAGGGGGTTAAACATAGAAGATAGTGGATAAACTAACTATAAAACAAGACCAATTCCTATATTGTGGCCATATTTGAATATTATACTTCAAACCATCGAATATATGGTCATTTAGAATAATATTTTATTTGTAATGACTATTTATTTGGATTTTGATGGGAGTCATCCAGGATGTTTCCAAGTGGGTTCCTTTCCCCCACGTATAAAAGGCCTACAACACCTTTCACTTCATCACACCTCTAAAGAAATATAGTTAAACCAAAACCCTATAAAATTCATCCCCAACATAAATACTTATTTTTTATTGATACTTATACCCCTAAAAGACCAATACTAAGGTCTTTAATAGGAGATTCAAAGGTGGTTCCTCTAAGTGAAGATAATTGTCTTCACTAATCTCATAATTTTTCTATTTATTTTTACACCATAATGTTTTTTTTGAAAACATAATATATAATAAAAATATTATCTTATATATAATTATATTTTGTTATATTAATGTAATAACCTATATATTTATCCACTTCCATCAAATAGATAACATAACTGTCGATCGTGTGTACGGTGGACCCCCACCTTGAAAACTAACATAGTTTGTTTTCCATCACCACCATTAAAGAAATATATAATGATATATTTAAAATATGTATATTATATTTATGAAATTTATATTCTATTTAATTTTTTATCACATATTAATTATAACGGTTGATTTTATGGGGGATATGATAAAGTCAATTCTGTGTACCTCGGAATACCGCCTCACGAAGTGATGCTATTTTATTTCTCTTATTATTTAAATCCCAGGAATTAAGGGAAAATTTAATTAAATAAAGGTAATATTTGACATAATAATTATTCTATAATTATAATATATTATTTACCTTTATTTTAACAATATGTTGAGAAAATAGAATCAGTGTCCTTGGGTATGTACGACCTATCGTCTCTATAATATGTATATTAAATTTTCATGTACTAAATATATGGAATTATATAAATACATATATGTATTG
This sequence comes from Viscum album, assembly GCA_963277665.1. NCBI lineage: Eukaryota > Viridiplantae > Streptophyta > Magnoliopsida > Santalales > Viscaceae > Viscum > Viscum album. The sequence continues at coordinate 494,103,512 of OY728122.1, forward strand.
AAATTTATAATATATTTAATATGGTTAAAAATATATAGAATTTTGTAATCATGATCAAGGTAATAGGACCAAAAATTAACAGATCAAAATATACACAAAAAACAAACTAATTATTCCATCAAAACATGACTTTAACATAGACTTGAAAATAAATAGTTAATAAAATGTTATAGGTAAATCCTATATGACATGATATATATAATTATATTTTTAATATAGTTATAATAAAATTATATTTCTTATATAAAATATTATAAACTGTAAAAAATAATGATGATTCTTATAGTAATGGATTTCCATCCCACATTTATTTTCTATGAGACACATGGAATATTAATGATGATTTTATTTTATGTGGTTTATATAATAAACATGGATGTAGTTTACCATTATTATAATTAAATAATATTTTATTTAGAAATAAATTTTAGGATCTCGCTTTGATAAGGGTTTCTGTTCAAAAATTACCAAAGGAGTAAAGGATTTTTTTCTCAAATTTTCTTTTTAGGGACCTATGTTATGTTATGAACCTATAATATTATTTGAGGTTTTTATAATGAACCTTTTTCATTATATATATAATATACTTATATTTTTGATTTTATATGTTTAATTAAATTATATTATTTCATAGGGATTATGATTCAAAGTATCTGAAGTAGTTAGAGTTTTCAGTTATAATATAATCATTTATCAATATATTTTTTATTATGATTCCAATAAGGAAATATTATGATATATCATTAAAAAGGAACATTAATTTTATTATAATATTTATATTTCAGGATAATACATGATTTTATTTCATTTTACTCACATTAAATACTCAATATCTCAAAATAATTGTTTATGAAATATCATCATTATTTCTCTCTTCGGTCAAAAACCTATTTTCATCAAAACCAATGTTATCTATAAAGATAAAAAGATATTTTTTACATTATTGAAATTATCTTTTAATGTTATTTTTACCATTTTTTAATTTTTATTGACCAAATTTAATGGAATATTCATGTCATTTTCTTTGCAATTCCTATTTAACTTTTACGAAAAATGTAAAACAAATATTTATTTTAATGTGCATGGAATAGAAAGAAAAATTTCCATAAATATTAATATTTTTTAATAATCCAATATATTTTTTCTGGATTATTTTAAAATAAAATTTTTGTGATTATTTGTTTTGTTTTTAAAAGTGTTTTTAATGAATAAAGCCTATATTTTATAAGAAATTTTCAAATTGATAATTAAATATAACTCTCGGTATAAGATGTTATCCTTGAAAACTAATTATGATTTACTAGGGAAAATATTTAAAGATATCATTCTTATTATTTCTCAATATTGTTAATGTTTATGTGGATGAAACAATTATGTGCCCCATTTAATTTTCATGGGTTATGTTGTGGTTGATTGATCAAATGGTTATGAGACATATTTTTTTACATGGATAATGACATGATGAAGGGATGAATGTATAATGATATTTTCTTATAGATAAGTGTGGTTTTTATTATGATATCAGTGGGACTATGATCTCTCCCCAATTCATTTGGTATGGCTTCATATATTATGAGATAATAATGGGAAACAAGTCGATTCCCTAGAACCACTATGGGAATCAAGTGAGTCCTGATCCACTTTGGGAATCAAGTGCGTCCTAATCAACTATGAGATATATGTGCATGATGATCCACTATGGGAAATTTTTAGGTCCTTATCCAAATTGGGAAATAGGTGACCATTCCTAGTCTAATGTGTTGATGGTATTAATATTTTACATTTTCATATGAAATGGTTTTCGATTTTTATGATGGTGGCCCAATTTTATTACATGAGATAATGGTTCATGATTAAATAATTATGATTTATCACTAATATTGGACATTTTTCAATAAATTACAATGTTTTCTACATGACACATGTATATTATAAGTGAAAATATGGGACTGTACTTCACAAGTTATGTTCATTACCATATACATTTATGTTTTTCATATACAAGCATATGATCATAGATTGATATCTCATATTTTTAGCTGTTGTGAGTATTTGGGATCAGACTTTCTTATTTTTCTGTCCCCATATTTTGATGAATATTTAGGTGGGTTATTCCTAATAATAGTATCATGCTAGAAGATATTTGAAGAATATTCTGAATATATTTTATAAATTCGGAACCTTGTGTTTCTAGTATAAAAAAATACTAAACTATTATTATCCTCAGACATTAATTTATAATATATAATTAATATATTATTAAAATGATTTGATATTTATTCATGAATATCCTATTTTTTTATATTTTCTATTAGAGGAAATGTTTTGTAATTTTTTTGGTATTAGGAGATGAAAAGCATTAGTGAGGTCCCTATATATATGACCAAGTATATTTCATAGGATATTTCTTGGGATGTATATAAAGATAAGTCCAACGTAAATTATGTCTATAGGAATATAACCATGAATTTTGGTGAAGGATCAAGAATAGAGTTTCCATGAAATTATATCATAGGCTTGTTAAAAAAGTTGATGTGGATCTGTTATAGAGGTACCTATGGATCATTTCTCTGAAAATAGCTCATTGATATTGACTCCATCATCACTTTGTGTATGAAAACATAACCTTATTCACAACTTATTTGATACTCCATGGGGGAATGTATTTAAAATTCAAAAAAGAAACCACCAATCATGAAGGTTTTAAATAATGAACTCAAATGACTGAGGTAAAGTCTAATATATTAATGATTGATAATAAAGTGTTATGATTTAGAAATTCGATAAAAAATTAGGATTAAATGGTTTTCTAGTATGATTAGAGTTTCTATCACTACAATTTATACTCTAAGTAAGTAGATAGAAGTCAAATTAACCTTGAAAACAATAAGTATTATGAACAATTAACTTATTGTCCTCCTGAGCAAACAATGATAACTGGAGATGAAATAAAAAATATTTTTTATATTCTCACAAAAATTATTAAATCTATTAATCTTTTTAAACATCTAAATGAGAAAAAAAGACGACAAAGTTATGTTGATTCCTTCATGAGGAATCTTCCAAATTCCATTAGTTGTTCTACTGATGCACTATTTGCTGAGAAATAGATTAGTACCAATGAAATGATATTTTTTTCTTCTGTGTTTAAATCATGAAAATTTATTCTGGTTGTTAATAAAATTGAATGATAAGATCATCAGTGTTATAATCATATTAGGAACATTTTATAACAAGAATAAATTGATTTTATTGCATGGGAAATGTTTATGTAGATATTTCATAGTAAGGAATTTCTTCATATTCTATGAATAAAGATATAGAATTAATTAATTGAGCTTAATAAAAAGGATGATGAATCAATTGTTACCTATGAAGCCAATTTTACATGAACATATAGGTATTCATTTTGTTTAATCATAATCAATGAATGAAAACATGAACTATTATTTGGTGGCTTAAAAAAAGTCTTTGTAAGGTCTTTTATATAAGATACTTTAGTTTATATGAACAAATATTTCAATGATCACTAAAGGTAGAAATTAAATTTGGATATTCCCACCATTCCTATAATTTTTATATGAAATCTAAGATTATGTGTCAGGAAAACTCATGTGTTCCGAATATATTCTAGCGATATGTATGCCATAAATTTGGGATGGAGCATCAAGGGAATTTATTTAATGGAATTGGGACATGATATAAATTTTTAATGGTCATTCATAATTATATTTAATGTAAAAAATGGTATTAATGAGAGAGTTAATGAAATAAAATATGATATGACTCAAAAAATTGAACCACCCACCCTCCATTGTTTCAAGTTCAAGGAGTTTAGTCATTAAAAAAATTAAATTCCCAAATACAAGGAATAATGTGGATGAGAAGCCATAATAACATCAAAAGGTAAAGGAAAAATTGATATATTATGAAATCATAATGGATCAATTGAATCATGAAAAATAGGGTTCACTAATCCTCCCCCCAATAAATAATAATTTTATGTTTGATTTTGAAAGAATGAACCCAATAAAAATATAAATTTTTTTCTACAAGTGAATGATCAAGTGGTTATTTCTAAGTATATTGATTATAAATTAATGTAATCACATTTCTCATTTTATTGGTATAAGGATGAACCCATGATTCTAATTAGAAATATTTTTAAGTTATATGAGATTATAAAAGGAATCATGGCATAATTAAATTAAATTAAGGGTATGTTTCTTTATGTAAGATTAAATTGAGAGTTATTGATACCATGGTCGGATTATAAGTATAAGGTTTTTCATATGTTCAAAATCATTGAGATCACTTTTAATGATTTACAATGATAGGGTTTGTGAATAATAAGGATATTTTAAGAGAAATTTATTGGAATACAATAAATTGTATTTTTATATGATATAGTAAAATGTTATTTGGTGAATTCATTTAAAAAATGTGGAAAATTTATTAATAGTACTAGTAAACCATTGGTTTTAACTTATCATTGATTTTTAGGTAATTATGTGTGGTATCCAATCAATATACAAAGTCTTCACACGTCATTTTTATTAGATATGATTTCCCCCAATATCAAATTTCATTTATATAAATTAAGAAAGTGATATATTTTAATAGAGTACCACGATCAACTATATTTTATCAAATCCAATGTTAACCTAGATGCTTTCATGATGTCTTTAGCAAGATCCTGATATTGAGTTGAATATCATTATTACGTATCATACATTGAAGGATTTTCTACCTAAGAGTAAAATTAATACCCTATAGGATATGATATGATCATATGTATACATTTCAGAGGTTTTTGGGATCAACACCTTCTAGTAGTTGTGTTTTTTAAAATAAATACATTTCACTCAAGAATTAAAATGAAATCTTATGAATCCTTTTATGGAATGAAGTATAGAAATCTAGGATACTAGAATGAAGTTGTAGAAATTACTCTCTTAGGACATAAGATAGAGGGTAAAGTTCTGGGGAATTTCATATGCATTTAGAAACACATAATGACATCATAAAGTTGAAATAAATTTTATGGTTATAATCATTGATGTGGTCTAGAATTTATAGTTAGTGAGAAGATATTTCTAAAAATAGCTTCAAGGAATAATTATGTAAAAATAATGACCTAGCTATATCGGTGTATTTCAAATACTAGATCATATCAGAATAGTATCATATTAATTGGAGTAGAGGAAAAACCAGTCTATGGTTCACAATGTGTTCCGATATCACTCCAGATGAAGTATATACATAATCCCTAACCTTTGCGTAACATAGAGGTCATATCACTAGATCATGATACTTCTTATAAGGGAAAATCATGATATATTCATGACTAAATAAAGAGTGATCAATGTATAAAATACTATTAAACATTTTAATGTATTTATTGAAAAAACCACTAGATTACGGAATCAATTTATGAACCTGAGGATGTAATGAGGTAGATGTATTCGGAGTTTTTGGTATAACCATGAAAATTTTCAAGGGAGATATTCATATCATGGGGGATAGAATGTAACACCATAAAATTTATTTTAATAATTTTCACAATAATTTTTTTTAGATATTTTTTGTTACAATAAAACTCAAACATAGTTATAATTACCCAAAATAGTGAGTTTACCAATTGTTTCATGCAAAACTGAGTTCAAATGAAAAAAAATACTACTAAAATATTATTATTTAATATAATCATTATCCTATAAACATTATAATACCAGTAATTAATAAGTTTAACAAAATTATGAAAATATATGGTCTAAAAATCAATATTAAAAGATTTTATTGGTGGAAAATATTTTTGAAAATAAAAGAAATTTTTTTAAATAAAGGATATGTTTGGTAGAAAAAATTATTTTTATACACACGCACATATTTCACCCCAATAAATTAAAAAATTACTTTTAGTGAATTTATATAATGTAATTTATTTATTTTTTCAAACAAAAATTTAACATATATATATTGTGTTTTCAAGACAATAGATAATAAGTAGTTCAATTTCACACTTAAAAGTATTATTTTTCTAACAAAATGATTGGTCGTCATTTATGAATTTATTTTAAAATTAATATTTTCTCATTTTATAATATTTATTTGAAATAATAAAATTAATTTTTAAAATATATATTTCAAATTAATCATAGGATGAATATTAGGGAATTATCTATGAATATAAATTTTTTAATGATTAGTGAACTATACGTGTTTCTATTATGAAGTGTCATTCATAATAAAGTATTTATTAACATAAGAACATTTTTGGGTGATTTTAAAGGTAAATTAGATGAAATTATATATTAATTAATATTTTTAGGACATTTTAATCAATTTCATATTTAATTTAAACATTAAAACATTTTAAACTATTTAACATTTTCTCTTCGGAAAACAAATTTTTCTTTGTGCTAATATGATTAATTTTAAATGAATATTTTCTACTATATTTATTAAATTTTGAAAAAATTTGGTTTCAAAATTTGGAATGAGAGAATTTTAATAATTTTAATAAGGTTATATTACCTTCACACAATTAATAGTAGTAAAAGAATTACAAATTAAAATAATATTTAATGTAAAAATTTGTTTACCATGGGTTAAAATGTGAAGATATGTGTAAATATAAACATAAAACTATTAAAATTCCTATTTTATGGACTAATTTCAATATTTTTTATTTTTTGTTGGAATTTATGGTCATTTGGATTCTTCTATTATGGAACTAGATATTTTTTTATTCTTTGGGAACAATTCCAAGTATTTTCATAGTCTCTTACATTCCACCACTTATAAAAGACACAAGTAACCTTCCCCTATTTATGCATATCAAGACATATATTTCATTAAGAACCTTCTAACATATCTACCCAACAAATGTATAAATTTTTATGATCTTCTTCTACTCACAAAAGTACATCCCTAGTGTCCTTAATAAGATATCCAAATGAGGCACTTCTAAGAGAAGGTAATTGTCTTCACTACGCTCCTTTTCCATGATTTATTTATCAAATTCAAATGAGCATTAAACCAAACTATATAATACACCATTATATAGTATATAATTATTTCTTATTATAATAATTTAATTACTTTTTCCCTTTTTCACTAACATCAAATGAGAAACGAAACTATCGATCTTGTCTACGAAGGACTACCGCCTCAGGAATATATGTAGATTTTTTTCACCCCACCTTTAAAAGTTAGATATAATGATATATATGAAATATTTATAACATATTTATTATAATAAGTTTATTTTTAAATTTTCATATTATAGTTAACTTTATAGTTTCCAATTCATATGGAAGATGATAATGTCGCTCGTGTGTACAATGGATTGCCGCCTCACAAAGCGATGCGATTTTCTTTCATATACACAATAAATTGAATGTTGTAATGGTAAATTAAATGAAAATTAATTATATATTTATAATACTAATGATTCTAGAGTTATAATATATTATTTACCATTATTTATTGCAATCATTCATGAAAATAGAAATAGTGTTTATTCGTACGTATGGTGTACCATCTTCATGATTGATGTATTTAATTTTCATTCTCAAGATTTTATGTATTGTAATAAATAAAAATATAATTAATATTTGTTATATTTATAAAATTTTTATCATTTTGTTGACTATCTAACCAATATCAATGTAATAAGCCATGAAATTGACATATAATATCATATATGAAAATTAAATCAATTATTGCCCAAAACGTAAATTTCAGATAGAATAGTTCAAAAATTGATAAAAAAAATTTCATAAGTGAATAATATATGGAATGATATATATAATTATATTTATTAAATATATTTTTATATTGTATATTTGAACATCTATGAAGGAAGTCAAGACATAAGGTAAGGTACTTCTATCTTTCTTTACATTTTTATAAGATAGAAGGCATATTCACCAGGTGTTTATTTTATGTGGTATATACAGAGCCCATAAATGATTTTTAGGATTTTTATAAATAAAATAATATGAATTTAATAATCTATTTTATTATATCTCTTTTCACGGGGTTCACAGTTCAAATGATACAAAATCAGTAAGAAATTATTATCTCAAATTTCATTTTTGGGGACCTAAGTTATGTTATGTACCTATAGTATTATATAAGGGGTATATAATTAATATTTTACATGTTATATAATCAATATAATTATTTTCTGGATATTAAATTTTTTATTTTACTTTATTCTCTCATGGGGATGATGATTCAATGTCACAAAAGTGGTAAGAGGTATATGGTACATTCCCATCATATATCCAAATTCCCTATGATAACACTTACATTAATTAACTATTATGATATATATCTAAAAAAACAAAAAAATATTTGTTTTCCCTTCATTTTTATCTATTTATCAACTCAATGGTTTGAAATAATTTTTAGTGAAAATCATAATTATTTATCTCATCATTTGTGAAACATTTTTCTTCTAAAATTATATTTTCAAAATATATTTTACTTTTTAAAATCAATAATATAATATATTAGATGAATTTTTACACAATCTTAACTTTTTGAAAAATATATTTGAATGGAATATTCTTCTCATTTTCTAAAGAATTCCAATATAAATTTTACATGAAATGTAACAGGTATGTTTTTATCACCCAAGGATTTAATGGAATATCTTCTATGATGGGAATTATTTTAATTGAATCATATATTACAATTTTTTAATGTTCATTTCAAATAATATTAATTTGATTTTTTTTGTTTTCTAAGAAAAAATAAAAGTATAAAGCCTATATTCCTCAATAAATGTTCCATGTGATATTTCAAAATTATTTTTATCTAAGATGATACCCTCTAATATTTCATATTCTTAATAGGGATAAGACTGAATCATACGATCAATGTTTTTTCTGTTAATGGATAATTTTTATATTGATGAAATTTTTATTAATATGAATTGATGAAATGTTTTTTTAACTTGTTTTCATTACAGTCGTTATAATGTGATGATATAATGAATTTTTAATGATATTATATGGAAAATAATTTGGTTTTTATTATGATAATGGTGGGACCTATATATCCCAAAAATTTATTAGTTAAATCATTACATCTCATGAGATAACAATGGGAATCATGTCAATGTGTTTATCAAAATTGGGAAACATGAGAGACCCAATTCACTCTAGTAAATAGGTTCATCCTGATCTACTATAGGAAAATGGTGTCTTCTAATCCCCTATAGGAAATGGGTGCATCATGATCTGCAATGGAAAGTATATGATGAGTCCTAGTCCACTATATTTATGGAATTAGTATTTAACATTGAAATTTGAAATGGTTTTAAATATTTATAATGTTGACACTTTTTTATGACATCATTTTATTTTTCGTGATTGATGTATGATTATTTATCACTCATATCGGTAATGTTTTCAAAACAAATAATGTTTAATTGCATGAACCATTTTTATTATTTATGATAGGTTTGGTTTGAACATCATGATTTTTTTATAACTGCATACTCTAATTCTTATCTAATTCATTCGTATGATCATAGATTGATATCTACTGTATTTACCCTTACTATTCATCTGAGATCAACCTTTATGATGTTTCATTCCCTAGGATATGAATAATTGTTTACGTTGGGTATGCCAAAGAGGATAACTATATGGGAAGCATTTATTGGAAAATGAATTTTCACTATCATGAAATAATAATATTATGTTTCTTGTATCCAAAGACACTATAATATTATGTTCCTTGGTTTTGTATTTATTAAACGTGTTCAATATTAATCTTAAAATATGTGATATTTATATATGAAAATCATGGGTTGTTATAATGGAGATGTAACCATGAGACCTTTATTGGAATTTATACTCTTCTTATATGTTTTTAAATTAATATATCATTTCCCTGAGATATTTTATTTGTTAATATTACTTCTCAATATTATTGATTATTATGATACTTATTTCTAAAGTTTCTCATAATTAATTGATTACTAATGATCGTACTGAAATATATTTACTTTAGTAAAGAATATTAGAGTAATAATGAAATTATCCCATATTTTTAAAGTCTATTATCTCTAAATGAATCATTATATCATTACCTTTATATATATTGAAAAATGATTATGAATTTATTCCACTAATAAAATATAATAATTTATGTATCTCTATGATTTAAATTGAAAACCATTTATAGCTTTTTGGTATTGTTAGGGATGATATTTTTTGACATTGTTATTGTGGTGGCTTAATGTTGTTGATGGTGGTAAGTTATTTATAGTTTGAAATGTTATTATTGAATGTTTCATATAGTTTCATCAAGATATGATACTTATTTATATTTTTTATACATGATTTTGTGGATTATGTTTTTTTATTACTCAATGTTAATGGGGATTTCCTTTAAGAATGCCAATTTCTTGAAGTGCTATAGATGAGTCTTAGAGTCATGAAATATATAATGGTTACTAATTGATAAATTAATAATGGGATACTGAAACTTTTGGTTAATAGTGATTGTTATATATTGTTCTGTGAAACCAAAGAATCAGTGATAAATAACATTTCTAGATATGATATATTGAATTATAATGATAAAAACCATAGTATTTGATGAATTATAACATTAATAATTTATAATTGGTGACAGTATATTAATAAATTATTGTAAATTGATTTGTATGAAATTAATAGTAATCAAAATGAAACATGAGGCTTGTATACATAGGTAGGTGATAACATTATTTTCTATACTAGTGGTTTTTGAGTAATTAACTTGGAAATTTTCTATATATAGTGTCTTTGATTGTTAGTTTATATTATATTTGTCGTGTACTATGTTATTCATTTTGTTTTACTATTTTATATATCCCATCACCTAACAAAGTTGGGTAATTGATTCTTATACTTGGCCTTCTATTTCAGTTGTCTTGATAATATATAGTATATACAAGATATAAATGGGTTAAAAATACCTTACGTTTCTCTTTCTTCCATATATAGATTTTGTTTTGGGAACAATTTGGTCTGTGGTAGATTTTAATTATAGTATGTGTATCCATATAGTCTGCAATGGATTACAGTAATGACATACATGTCTATGCTGGAAAGGGATACTTATGGTTATAACAAAAACATTTATCCATTTTATAACTACTTATGGATAGTGTATGTGTATTTATTTTTAGCCTATAAGTGTATAAGGTATATTGTATACTTACACGATTTGTTATTTATCATGGTCATACAACATGTTTAACATAGTTTAATGGTGATTTAGAGATGAGGATTCTTTATAGATATTTTTTGGATGGGTTTTGATGTGTTAGAAAAAAATATTAAATATGACTTGTAGAGGGTATTGGGTCACTTGGATACATGATTTTGGGGTTCTAGTTGACAGGTCAATTTAGAATGAGTAACTGGGGAAGCCTTTTTCTATATATCATTTTTATTATACTACCAATTTATTTTTTTTCTTTAGTGAGTGATATATAATGAGTTTGGGAACATAGTTTAAATTATTTAGGTGATGAGTTTATTTCTCTTTTTTGTCACTAGGGACTTAGTATGCAATGTAGTCATTTATATAAATTTTTTGGGGAGTATCCTATTTAGAATACTTGTATACATGAACCAATATATATATATATATATATATCTACTTTCAGATTCTCATGAGTTATTTGTGGATTGATTTGGTAATTACATTCTCATAGAGGTTGTGCAAGAGGTTTTTTTGTGTTTACTTTTATAGGGTTTGTCATGGTAACATTCCCTTTTTTCATTTTTATGAAATTTCAATTATTTGGATGTGTTTATATAATATTTATATATGTATTGCTGGTTTTACCATTTTCTACAAATATTGGGGTTCATGCTTCCTATATGACTTTGCTCCTTGCTATTGGTGATAATCTCTTACATTTAGCATAAAATAGGAAAGATTCAGTGGATCAATCATGCCTTCACCACTGGCCCAAAAGGGTCACCAGTAAGAGTTGTTAAGGAGAGTGATTGTTTATTTTATCTGTTAGAATAGATTTTTCTGGTGGTTTTTTTATGATCTTCCATTAATTGTTTAAAAATAATAAATTTATTTTATGAGTTAATGACTTTATTACATTTATAATATAATATTTTAACATATCATCATAATTTTAACTATTATTTTTTATTAATAGCATGTTTAAACATCATTTTACCTATAAGTGGTCTTGGAATTTGATTCCTATTTCTATTTTGAATGGTTTTTTGATTTTAATATAGTTTCTTTCATAACATAGAAATGATGGAAAATAAAATTTCATATATAATATTATCATAAATATTTTTTGAAATATGTGAAAATATTTGATAAATTAAGAATATATTTTTATAGAGTAAATTATTTTTATCATTATTTAAAAAACATAAAAATGAAAGAAATTTAAGAAATGAGTTATTATTGGTTGAGGTTGTTAGAGTTACAAATTAATTTAATTGATATTTTTTGTCACCTAGAGGTTTAAAATAGAGGAAATCATAACTGAGTAGTTTCTACCATAATTATTTTGTTTTCAGAGTTTACAATGTGAATGTTTTTTTAATAATCATGGATTAATATTTTTTCAAATTTATATAATACAGATGTACGAATTATCTGTGGTCTGTTATTTATTAGTACTGTGGTGTCAAATTTTTTGGATAGTTAATGAAAGGAAATTTGGTAGGGGTAATATGTCATTTGGCCTATTATAGTGATCCAAAATATGGTATTTCTATTAGAATTGGAATATTATTTCAAGGATAGATGTGACCTATAAATGGATTTAGTGACATAATAATTTTCTTTGAATTAAAATTTTAGGACGAGAACAATAATTTTAGAGAGTTTTCTTCGCTTGTTTGAGTTTTGTTAGCTCTAATTAATGTGGTCCTTGTTTGATGTATACATAACAATATTCCAAATAGAGTGTTGAAAATGAAATTTTTATTATTTTAGATAAAAAATATTAATGCATAAAATAAATTTTCATTAAGGATTTTCACATATTTTTTAGGGGAAACAATGAGGTTAGTGTGAGTTATACTACCGTAGATTCAAGATATGATTAAGATGAGGCTTGGGTGAGTTATATAATGGTTTCCATATGGTTTTACTGAGTTTAAATGAGTAAAACACTAGGGGGGATACCACAATCACATATTAAATGTCAAGCACATTTTTAAATAATGATACAACATGTAGAATTAGAGTTTTGTGGTCATCTTATATGCCAAAGTACATAGATCTCCTTGACTACGATTCACTACGATTTGGTTTGCTTACACCTTATTGTGGTCTTATCAGCAAAATATTATTTATAAATTTCAAGTGTCTTATATTCTTCGTTATATTATATAGGTATCATTTAATCCATAAATTTATGGGAGAATTGATTTAAATGACCTTTTATCCATATAGGAGATAAAAATTCAATTTCATTATGTGATTGAATCCTTTGGAATAGAGGAAACTTTCACAACTTATTTATTTTATTATTTTATAGTTTTTTTCCCTTATATATTTGTAGAAGCGACCTTGAGTTTTATTTGGTAATATTTGGTTGATAAGTTATTCAATAATTATATTTAATATGTGGTTGAGGGTGTATTTTATGATCATGAAGGCTTGATCATGGGATTATTTTTCTACATTTATATGTCCATGGAAGCTACACTAATTGTAGGGAATTATTAATCCTTATTATTTTATTTTACGACAAATTTTTTTTATAAACCCTTTCTTCCTTGTGTAATGATATAATATTAATGAAATATTTACAATGTAACATGTTAAGGAAACAAAATAGGGATAATGATTGGTAATTTATTTATATAAGTATGATATTTATGTGTATTATTCATTGATATAATATTCATGATTTTATTTATGTTACATTTTACATGTGGAAATATGTTCATAATTAGGATTTAATTAAAAAATATTAGTTGAACAGCTAGTAAAAATATTAAATTTATTTTTTATTAATTATTGAAATATTACTAAAATAATTTCTTATATCAACAATTATTATATAGTTTTTTGTTTTTTAACTAAATTTTTGAAATAATAGGAATATTGAGGTTTAGATTGGATTCCTTGCTTTCATAAAGAAGTTGATGGCGAGGTGTTTTTATTGGATGATTATATAATTTGGTTGATGTGGGATTTTTCCACATTTATTATTGTGATGGTAGATATAATTTCATGGTTATTCTTTTGGTCATTTTTATTTAGTGGTTTGGTGATATTGTTGTTGATATTATAAGATAGTTTCATATGTATGTGCAAGTAATTAAATAATTTTTGAATCAAAAATTGAAATTTGTAATGATATTTATATTGATGATTTTTATTATATTTAACTAATTGATAATAAAATTATTAATATATTACATAAGGTTGGAATATAATATATTAATGTTAAAATTAGAATTTCAAGAATTTGTAATAAATTATAAGATATAGTTGGTGAAACTATATAATTAAACGATGATATATTGTTTACTAGTTTGATGAAATTGGATAAGTGTATGTGATATTTGGAGGTAAATTCATAGAAAAATTACAAATAATAGTTGTGGTTCATGATATGGTTAATTATTATTAATGATGAATTAGATAGTTAGAGGAAGAAACTAATATGTAAAGAATAATTACAAGAATTTAATATGTTCAATGAAATTAAAAAACAATTAAAATTTTAATGTTTGTTTTAATACTTCAAAATAGATAATAATAAATTTTATGGTAATTGTGTATTTAATTTTTTAACTATATTTTTGGAATAGGGTTATTTTATGTGACTAGATATGGAAGTGGTTGATGCTATATGAAAATTATATTGAGTATATGAGTAGTTTTTATTGTGCTATTTTTTTAGTAGTGGACCATTATGTTGGGATTTTTTATTATTAGTATGTAAAAATTATTTTTTATATATATTCAAAGACAGTATCACCTAATTTCTATAATGTTGTTGAAGACAATATGAGGTTGCGAGATATAGATTGTTGAAAATTTCCTCATCCCTACTATGTCTTCTTAATGTAGTTTATACTGTGATGGAATAATGTTGTGGATCTATTTAAATGGAATAAGGTTATAGTTATTGTGAAAAAATAGTGATGTGACGATATATTACTGATAGGGATATGGTTTTAGTATGTGTTATGTGGTTTTTGATAGATATTTTATTTGGTATAAAATAGTGGTATAATTCTTATGGTTGTGGTTATGAAGTAATGGCCGTCATTAGGATATGAGGCATTTCATTAGGTGGATATATAACGGATGGTAATTCCAAGACATATGTCATTATGTTTGGAGGAGACATGTGTAGTTAGGGGTTTAGTGTGGGTACTATTCTATTATATATTTAGAAAAAATTTACAACATTTTTCTTTGAATTTGGTAAGTGAGACTTCAGGTGGATGGGTGGTAGTTGACCTGGTTAGGTAAGAAGTTGATTTAATTAAGTATTTATTGGGTCATTATTATAATAAATGAAAATTTTAATAAGATATTCATAACACACACTATGTTTGTATATCCTGTTTAATTCATATGTTTATCATTGAGGTGGTTCCCTAGTGTTTGGGGTGTTATTTTATGGATTTTTTGAAATTTTGTTTGTCAAATGGTTTGAGAAAGTTTTTATAAAACCATTTGATACATGAATTATGAGGTGATTCATGATGTGTGATGTATTAGGGGTCTTTCTATAATTAATTTGGTTTTTGGGAAGGATGTGATTATTGTGTTTGTCTTAGGATATTTTTATTATCATGCGATGAAACATTTTTCTCAAGGAACATCATTATTAATAATCTATGGAGAGGCTAAGGAAACTAAGTGTTCAGTAGTGCGACATTGTCAGGATAATTAAGGTTTAGAGTAGACTAGTCCCCCCATGATGTAAATATCACCTAGATAGTGGGATTTTAAAGGATTATATTTCTTAGTTTGATTTGGTTGACCGATGTGTGACCTTTAACAAGCTGCATGTAGGTCCTCATATATGTTTCTTGTGGTTCCCCATTAAACATGTTGGTTATACCATACTATATGTATCATAGGTTATTCCTTATATATATATATATATTATCATGGGTGATTTTGATATCTGGGAAAGACTTGTTTGATTTATAGGTCATCTTATGTTTTGTCATTATTCTGGTTACTACCATCAACTTATTGGAATTACTTGTAAAATTTTTTGTTGTGTTTATTTATTGATTCTCTTGATTCCTTGTTTTTGTTTTATGGGTTTTCTATAAATTGTTTTAATGGGAAAATAGTGAAAATATGAATACAACATTAGGGTATTATTGACATTATTTTAATTATTTTAAAAAAATATGGGTTCAACATTAAATGTGTGATGTTTTAAAAAACATTATTGTAAATTGGAATTGTTTTTGAAATGAACCAATATTTTTAAATGTTTTTTTCAAAATGAAACTCTTTTTGTAGTATATGATTCATGTTATTATATTCCATGTTTTAGTGATGCGGAAAATAATTTTTTACCAACACATTATTTTAAATCTAGCATAATTAATCTCTTTTAGAAATGAATTGAAATTTATTCATGGTTTTATCCTTTTAGATTCAGTTCAAACCCTATAAAATCATGTTGGTGTGTGTATACACTTCATGTATTATGCATGTTTCATTATATTTTAGATTTCCTTTTGGATCTAGTGTGTTATTTCTCAATAAGTAATATTTTATTTGGAACATGGTGTTATCTTGAGAATTATAAGGAGTTTTGTATTGGGCCATAAGTTTTTTTGAAACAGCTGGTACGAGTATTATTTGGGATCTTTTCCCATCCATTTCTATTTCTTTCATATTCCATTATAGATAGTAAATCTAATTTTTATGATTTATTAATGTGATTTTCATTTTGGTAACTATTTTTTACCACTACTATATTTCTTAATTTGGATGTTTTTTTATTTCACATGGGTAAAACTATCCAAAATGGTAATAATGATACCCTATGAACTTGTCGTCTACCTAGGGGTTGGATAAATTCATTTAGTATGTGGAGGCATGGTTCATATTACATATCAGGTGGTGTCCCATGCTAGTTTATTACAATATGGAATCCGATCAGAAACCTCTTACTAATTTGTGTATGTATTGGTATTCTAGAGACTACGATTGTCATTTGGGATGAGAGGAGTGTCCAAGTAAGGTCTACGACATCCTTTATTCATAATGAATCTTGATTTTCCGTGGGTATATCAAGCTTTACTCATGATTTATAGTTCTGATTTTGATTTTTTATAGATTTTCAATGTGTTGGGATGAAACTTTTTTTTGTTAAGTGTATTAGTAATATCTGGGTTTTTATTGTGTTCTGGAGGAAATATAGAGAATGTACCAATGATTCATTGTTAACATGTGTGGTTTGGTAAATCATATGGTTCTTGTGAAATATGGTTCAGCAACCTTGAGTGTACATGATTAAAGTTTGGTTCACGATTTACTAGCTCTTAAAAACAAACCATGGACAAAAAAATTTGACCTATGGAATTTTTTTTCCTTTCCTAGCTTCTTGAATTCATTCCAATGGTGTATTATTTTGGCCTAGACTCTTATATGGTAGTTTTAATTAGGATTAATATGGTAAATGTTGTGGTGAATGTGGATTTATTTGAGATGTCTGACTGTGTTATAGTTTTTTACATTGTGTAATTTCTTTTATATTAACTAAATTTTCATTTTGGAGTGGAGAAATGTTTCCTTAAAAACCACATTTCATGGTGGTTAAAAAATATTTTATTTTTTTCAATTTCTCTAAGGAATATTATTTTAGTTGAAAACTTTTTTGGTTAAATATTATGATATTTTTTAAAAAATATTATTCTTAATGATCTTGTTTTATGAATTGGGTTATGAAACTTTTCTAATTTAGATGGTATAATTCAATGGGGGTTATTGAAATTAATTTTTAAATAAGTGTGATTTTTTAATTTCTATGAAAATTTATATGATAATTCGGATATATATAGTTCTTGACCCATTAGATAAACAACTTTTCAGATTACTGGGTCTTGGTAATCTATTGGGGTTTTGATAAAAGTTGTGTAAAATAGGTGGGCTTCCAAATGATATTTTAAAAATGGTCTGAAATTTGTTTATAGAAAATGTTTGTAAATGATGGCTTCCTGGGATCCATTTTTTTGTGGGACTACTCATATTCTTTTAGGATCATGGAAAATTGGTATTATATGTATTGTTGTTTTCTAATTAGCTCCAACATTTTATTTATAGATGAGAGGGTGTTCTTACTAGGATTTATCCATTGATGGTTTTTTTACATTTTGTTACATGATTTTCATTATTCTTGTTGTCGCCAAAAATTTAGGAAGATATTGAGGATTTTTTGATGATTTTTTTGGAACTCTACATTATTATGTTTCAACCTATAACTTAGGTTGTCAGAGAAATAAGTGTGGTCTTTTTTCCTTGAGTGATTGATAGTTTTAAAATACCCATGTTTTAAAGTATACCATTGTGTATTGGTTTTTTGGGAATTTAAAATGTGTTCAAGATGATTTAATTTTTCATAAAAGAAGGTTTCTGTTTCACATTTCAAGTGGTAGATGAAATGAAATGTAGTGATAAATTATAAAATATGACTTTTAAATATGATGTAGAACTTTAAATTGGTATGACTACATTTTGGCTAAGAAATGAGATTGTGTTTTGGTTTTTAACTATATAATGTATAAAATGGGTGATTCAAATGGTTCTTTAATGTTCCAAGTGCATTGGAAATTACTAGGAGAGTATTTTAAAAAGAGTGTGACATTTTAAAAAATTTCACCCTTGATTAGGCCATTTTTTTAAATTTTAATAGGGATTTTCAAGACAGTATGGGGTTTAAAAGAAAAAATTTGGTTTTTGAAATTTTTCTTCTTTGGGTTTATGAAAAATCATTGGGAATACATTTTTCCAAACCGATTTGATGATATTTATTTAAATAAAATGGTTTGATGTGGGTATTTAACCATTGAAAAGTGTCACTTTTGGTGTTTTTGTAAATATAAATGGTGTGTTGTGTATCAATATACATCAAAATTAGATTGTATTAATGATTTGTAAATTGATTTTGGAAAAGGTAATTGTTGTGGTTTGACTTTATTTTTTTATAACATTTTAATAGGTGAAAAAATGTGTTTTGGTTAGTTACATGGTTTTGTAAAATGATACCCCTTTTAGTGGTTTATTATAGGGATTGCTACCTAGAAATTTAACATTCAGGTAGTTGTTTTTTAATCAAAATGGGACACTTTTTGTTAAATTATTATGTGTGTTCTGGATTCCAAATTCTTCTTGTTTGTGTGATTTACTTTCCTTTTGTGAGATTAGATGGGTTTGAAGCATTATTGCATTTCTAATTTATTAGAATCAATTTTTTAATCCTTCTGTGTTTCGTTGTTTTGTGTACTATTTTATGGTTACTTTCATGTTAATATGTGTGTAAACGACCTTTGGGGTGGTATGTAGGTAATTTGGACCGGTATATTCTTTGTGAAAATGATCACTTTATGGTTCTTCCTTTGTGGTGTTTGTCATTAGATTGTTACCCTAGTTTTTTTCCCACTTTACCCTAATGAAACGGTGAATTGGTTTATAGACCCCTATAATTTCTATTTTTAGAACACCCCGAATGTCTTCCCTTCAATAGGTCAGTGTTATGATTATCTATGGACTGACCATGTGGGTGTTCAATTTCATGATGGTGGTTTTACTTTGAGGAAGTGAGAAACTATAACTAAGTATTTTTATTGGGTTTTTAGGTTCCTTTACATAGTAGAGGATGTAGTAGATGATCTGTATTTTTTACACCACATAAGAGATTTATAAAATATAGGGATACCTTTTCCCAATATATATTCATTTTTTGCGCCTTCTTTAAAATTTTGTTTGGTATTTTATTGGAGTCATTCAGTAGCATTGTGGTTTTGATGTATAATTTTAGAGAAATCAACATTTCTAATTAGTTTCTTTCTAGGTACCTCTATATTTGTTCGCCTTCCGACATTCATCAGCTCATAGAGAGTGTGTTTTGTCTTTTTATTTTATATTAATATTATCATGGGACCGTTTTGGTAGATGTTGGAAAGGTGGGTATATTTTTTATTCCCATGGTGTCACTATATCATGTTTAATTCATTCATTTATCATTATGTTGACTTACTTATTGATTGGGGGTTATTTATGTTTTTTAGAAAAATTTTTATGTCACAAGATTTTACCTATCTAGAAACAGTCATTTTGAAGTTGAAAACATGTTTCTATTAGTGTTCAGATTATTTTTGAGCTACTTACCAAACCATGAATAAAAACTGTTCAAGAACCCCATTAATTATTATTCAAGATTTCTTCATCAGATAAATAACATTCATCTCCCCCTTCATATCCTCTTGGTTTATATCATTATACAGACTTTTACAATATACATATTTGTAATTAATGGATAGTATAGTATATTTGGGTTAGCGTAATTTTAATCATTTTGTTTGAAGAAATTGTGATCCATCATATGAGTACTTTCTAGAGTATTTTGTCGAAGGCTAAAATGTCCCATCATTTATGGTAAGTGTTTTCATTTTATATTATTTTATTTAAGAGTTCCTTTAATTATTGATGTTTTAAATTCATTTCTAAGAAAAATAACGATTTCATGATTTATATTGGTTCGGTCTATTTAATCATTTCATAGACATTATTGGTTCGCATTTGGAATATCTATAGAATTACATACAAAAATTGGTTCCATTTTAGAAAAGTTATTTTATGAATTTTAATTTTTTGTATGATGAAAAATGTAGTTTTCATTGGAAAAAACATGTGTTCATTTTATTTTATGATAAATATAATTTTCAATGAATGTTCCCCTTTTTGGGTTAAGGGGATTTCTTTTCCTCAAAGGTGGTGGTGTTTTTTTATTAAATTAAATAGAGTTTCCCGTTGATTTTTTGTTTTTATTGTTGATAATAATTTTTTTATTGGAATTTTTTATGAATTCCATGGTATTTTTTAAAGTTATTTCCAAAATTAAATGTTATGTATATAAAAAGTGATGGATTTGTTGGAATACAATGATGTTATGATGATTTTTAACTTTTCAATTCCCCTATGTTGTTTATGATGTTATATTATCCATGTGATAGATTTATTAGGATTCTATTTTTTATGTGTAACTTATTAGGGATATTTTTAAGGGTTTTCTCAGATGTATGATGGATATGGTTGTGGTGTTAGGCCAAAGGGAATGTTATTGTCTTGTGATGACATTTTTAGATCATGTACCACCTCAATTATTATTCCATGGTAATAATGAGTCTACTATGTGAAAAATAGTGTGGAATTGTTAGTATTTTTATTGTTTATCTATTGTTGGTCACCCCCACAACTTGTATGAATCACCTGACTATGTGGTTTATCTATTGAGGAGACAAATTAGAGTGACTCAGTTGATAGAAGTGTGACTATTAACCATGTATTTATTGTCATCTCTTTGTATTTGATGTTGTCTTGTTAGTCCTTGTGTATATACCTCATCTTATATATCATATTCAATTTCTCTTTGTTTTATATATTGTAATGTGTGATTTTTATCACTAATATGGACAGGTATGTTTTTTTGATCATCTTGTGTTTAGTCGTGATATTGGCAAGTTTATACAATCCACTTGTTGTCATTACATGAAATATTTTATGTTTTGTTTATTTATTGTCAGCCTAATTTACATATTTCATTTTCTATTGGATATATAATGTATTTGAAAAGGAAAATGGAACAAAGTGGTTTCAAAAGTGTGATTCTTGTTTTCTAGAATTTGAAACACATTAAATCATGTATGGGTTTAGTATTAAAATGTGATATTTAATGAAAAAATTTATATTTCATGTTACAATTATAATATCATTATAATGTAACCCTCTATGTTAAATGGTTTTACAAAATGAAACACTTATAGATAGTATATGCTTTATGTGTGAATTATTCCACAATATGGTTAAGTGAAAGAAACATATATTTTATTATTCTATTTAAAATAAGAATAATTTGTTTTTTAATAAAATAAATGAAATAGATTCATTGAGGTATCCTATTGGATTTTCCTCACACCCAAGATAATAACTTTTTCGGGTATGTAGTCTTCCAGTCTTGTACACATTTCATTCTTCTATTCCTTTCAGTTTAGATCTAGTGTTGTCTTTCTTGGGAAGATATATGTTGTTTGGATCATGGTGATTAATTGGGAATCACATTGAGTCGGTGAAAAGACCTTCATTTTTCTGAAACGAGTTACATTTGGTTGGCTTTTTTACTTTTTGGTCTTTTGTTTCTATTTTACTCATGATTTGTTGTAGTTTTTAACATTTATATTTATGATTACATTATGCGATGTTCCTTTTCACATTTATTTATTTCTTCAATTTTTTTGGATTTTTATTTAGTTTCATAAGGAAGGAACCATAAGAAATACTTAATATGATACCATAGATTCTTGTCGTCAACTCAGGGGTATCTAGGATGATCCCAAGGTATATGGTGGGCCAGTTTTTGTGCCAGTCTGGGTAGTGGTCCTAGTTGTTTCATTAAAATATTCCAAAGGTTATCCTTCTGGGTATACTTGTATGAAAACCTTTATATTCTAAATATACTTATTAAAATTTATATGGAAAATTTAATTTTTTTCTTTGGAAATTTCAATCTAATAAAATTAGATTATTGTGGTTAGTTTTTTTATGATGTTTATTATATTTTATGTGTTAATATTAGTTTATATTTGTCATTATATGAATTATGGGGTCTTAATTATTTTTCAATATATTATATAGAGTCTATTATTGGTTTACTTATTTTGTTACTATGTTTGAGAAGGATTATCCCCCCATATATATATATATAATACCCTCAATAATAGTTTTTAACACATTGCCTTTTCATAGTGGGATTCTGGGATAAAAATCTCAATTGAGACTAGCATAATAGGGGTTCTAAAGGGGAGATGTTATAACACTAAGTCCACAAAAAACATGAATAAAATTTTATTAAATTTCAAGAGTTGGTGTTATAGAAAAAATAAATAATTACCTCCATATCAAATTGGGGTATTATTTTATTATGTTCATGATAATATAGAAAGTATTATCTAATTTTGTTTCAATACTATGAATAAATTTAACATATATATTATTATTGGACATTGATCGTACATGAAAAGATGGCAGCACAGGGGGAGGAAGGTGAAAACCCTAAACCTGGTGATCCAGGTGACGGTGTGGGAATCAACTTGGAGATAATATCAGAAGCGAAGGACTAGTTGAAAGCTATTGCTAAATTTATCACTCATTCCGAAATATTTGGGGTTATGAGGAAGCTGACCGGTGTCATGGAATCCCATCACAACACTACCGGTCCAGTATATAATTTTTTTGGATATTGTCAAGGATGCCGCTTGGCCGTAATTCTCCTTTGATGTTCCTTCTCCTAGACGGGTGACTAAAAAGGGATGGATTGCTCATGTGTCGGAAACACAGGAAGTGGTGGATGAACGGGTTAGTCTTTGTCGATTCTCAATTATTGCTCGTGTTGTGACACCGAAAGGTGTGAATCGTTGGAAATTTAATGAATTGACAAAGAGGATTTCTAAGGCGTGGCATTTTCATGATTGGAAAATGACCAAAATGGGAATGGGATATTATAGCCTTGTATTTCCATAGGATGACTATAAGCGAAAGGTGTGGATCAAAGGTACCATCTCTCTGAAACCTGGTTTCCTGAACATTCAGGAATGGGACTGGAATTTTGATCCCACGAATGTCTGAAATACCCACGCCCAAATATGGATATGAATCTGTTGGCTGAATTGTCTTTATTGACACCCAAAAGTTTTATGGGATATTGCCCCAGCTATTTGCAACCCAATTAGATTGGATCGATATACAGATAATCTGAGGTTTGGCCACTTTTCCCAGATATTTGTGGATGTGGATATGGCTAGGACCCTTGTTGAGGAAATTTTTCTCACAACAAGAAATGATAGTATAAAGTTATTTATCATCTATGAATGGAAGCTAAAATTATGTATGAATTGCAGGTTTTTTTGTCATCTAACCTATGAATTTATAAGGGATAACGAATGTAGTGTTTTTAATGTGAATGGTATGATGATGATACATGTAGAAGGACGAAGAGAAAGGACAAGGTTCCACCAATGCAGGTCAAGGATGGGTCTATTTTGCTCTAATGGTGGTGGAGGGTCTTGTTGTGCCTACTCATTATGAGGATGGATTTGCCTCTATTAAGTCTTCAGCTGCTTGTGACATACTGACACCCTAGGTGGGCTTCCATGTGCCACAAATGGGTCCTACTTTGGCAGCTATAGGTTCAGTGTTCGCACTCTCCAATTGCATGGCAGGGACATCGGCTGCTGCCCCCACCTGTGACAGTGCTCTGATGGCTCCTGAGGAACATGCTAATAACATTTTTCTGGTGGACCCTCCTACATGTCTAGACAAGGACCCTTCTGAACATGATGCTCTGCAGTCGCTGGAGTCTGCATCTAATATGTAGGATGTTACTCTTCAGACTTCAACACATGATGACCAAATTATGTTGTCTAACCCTACTCCTTACCTGGACAAATACCCTGCTGCGTAGGAGGCTTCTCAGTCTTTGGAGGTAGCACTCATTGTATAGGGTGTAAATCCTCAGACCGTAGCATCTAAACCACCCTCCCATGCTGGTGCAGGTGAACGTGGTCATGGAAAGATTCTGGATGAATCTAATCTGGGGGGAATATGTGAAGACAACTCCATCCAAGGCTTCCCTAAGAAGTATTCACCCGATTAGTGACCCCACTAATTTAAAATCACAAAATAAATTTACACCATTGAGTGGTATCTTTTGGTTAGATTACACTGAGGACCGTCAAACTATTGTTCCAGTGCAGGATAATTTTACTGATACAGGGCCACTCCTCCCTGAGAAGTCATCCTCACTGAGGGCCCTAAGAAATAAGTTAGTTGATCACAAGTTATAACAGTTGATCATCACTAATACTGGGGTTGTTTCTTCTAGTTGTATGATATCTGTTCATATTCACAGCTTGGACAACAAGTAGGATGAGAAGAGTTCTCAGTCAGTTCCTATGGAAAACGATTATATGGCTTCACCCATGAACTGTGAGGTCAGCAGCAACCCTAAATGGCAATGCAGGAATGGAAAAGGAATGAAGGGAAAGGCTCAATAAACTATGGAGTCAAAGGCTGTCCCTTAGACAAGGGGCATGGTCCAATTGTAATGAATATATTCTTCTATAACTATCAAGTGTTGGGAAATTCCTGTATGGCCAAGACCCATATAAATTTTATTGTAGCCCATAAACCATTGCTTGTGGGTATTGTCGAACCGAAGATTATGTTTAATAGTTTTAATGGCTTCAACTGGAACACTATTGGGTATCAGTTTCTTTAAAGAAACTTTCATGATTATAGGATGGATCACTTTTGGGTTCTACATCATGATTCGATTCAAGTCACCTCTTGTGAAATGAGGCCTCAGAGTGTTCTGGTCTCTTCCAGCAGTGATGATCCTCAATTTTCAGCTTTATTTGTATATTCATCTACCACTTATATAAGAAGAAGGGAGTTATGGGTGGATCTCAAAGAGGATTCTGGTGTGATGAATCAAATATGGGTATCCCTTGGAGACTTTAATACTGTGTTGAGGCCTGAGGAGAAGAGAGGTGATACATTCAATATGGTTGCAGCTATTGATTTTTCTACTTGCCTTGACCAGTGAAATCTTGTTGAGGTCTCTCTTGCTAGAATGGAATTTACATAGTGTCATCATACCTGGAATGGGATGAAGGAAATCAAACATGATAAATGATTTGTTTAGATGGTTGATCATGGTGATCTGCATAGAGTCTCTAGTTTTACATTTTTAAAGCGTCATTCGGATCATAATCTTATTGTTGTGGAATTTAACACACAATTGGCATGGTCAGGCCCCATCCCATTTCGATTAAATAATTGGTGTATTTTAGAGCATAAATACTGGGAACTTGTTCTTGAGGAATGGAAGCTTGAAACGATTGGCAGCCCCCTCCAGAGGTTGGTTGTGAAATTAAAGCATTTGAAGATTCTTCTCAAGGAATGGAGCAGGGAATCCTTTTGTCAGCTTGGTTTCGACATTAAAGATTATAAGGAGAAGCTTTCATCTATTCAGATTCAGAATCAATAACAGCATTCTTTGTCCCGGGAGGAGATAATGGCTCATAAGAAATTGGATGATCTCCTGATGATTTAAGAAAGGTTGGCTAGAAATCAACTGATTGTCATATGGCTCAAAGAGGTATAAAAGAATTCTAAATTTTTCAAAATGCAACATAAAGAAAAGAAAATCCAGGAAAGGGATGATGTAATAAGCTTCCACGGGCATCTCTATACATTTGAAAATGAGATATATTTGGTGGTAGTGGATGATTTTTAAGAGTTATGTTCAGATTATGGGCTAGACAACACTCACAGAATGGTTGGGAACATAACTCCATTCATTGGCGAGCAGGAAAATCAATATATTTTCAATCCTCCTATATAGAAGGAAATTCATGACGATCTGTTCTCTCTTAATGTGTAGAGTGCTCCGGGCCTAGATGGTTTTACTAATAAATTTCACACATCTTACTGGGAAATTTTTGTAGGATGATATTACTAGTGCTATAAAGGATTTCTTTTCTCACTCTAACATTCCATTTGGGATAAAATCCAATTTCATTTACCTAATGCCTAAAAAGGGTAATGCTCTTGATATCTAGGATTTTAGGTCTGTTTCACTTGGTAACACTATCCCCAAGCTCATTAATAAGATTCTCATTAACAGAATATGCTGGTTGGTTGAGGGAATGATTACTGCGGATCAATTTGGATTTGTTCCTAGGAGACACATTCAAAATTTTCTTTTAACTACTTTAGAGAGGGTCAACCAAATGAGGAGGAAGATGAAGGGTGATTCTTTTGCTCTAAAAATAGACATATCAAAGGCTCTTGACACTTTAAAATGGATTTTCCTTTTTGATGTTCTTAAACAGTATGGTTTTTTAATGATTTCATTAGGCAGATCAAGAACATTTTTTACTCTTCACAGCTGTAAATCCTCATCAATGGAAAACCAAGAGGATTTCTTCCCTGTACCAGAGGTGTGTGGCAAGGTGATCCACTCTCTGACCTTCTTTTTGATATTTCCAAAGATAATCTTATCCAATGTATTAATGATATTTCCAATATAGGGTTTTATAAGAAAATTAAGGATGGTATTCATGATTTGGCTCAATCCTACTTGCTATATGCTGATGATATTATTCTGCTTGGGAAAGCTTCGAGGAGAACCATTTCTTCCATTAATGCTCTATTTCAACAAATGAAGAGGTGGTTGTCCAACAAATTAGTTGGGAGAAATATTTTATTTTTTTTGACAATGGTGTCAGGGGTGGTAAGCAGAACCGGATTATTAGAAATTTGGGGGGGAAAAGGGATCTTTTCCATTTCACTATCTAGGGGTTCCCTTATTTTTGGGATGGGTGAAGAGACAACATAAAGAGGGAATTTATTCTAGCATTTTGAACCAGCTTGATAGTTGGAAATGGAAGGCCATGTTTATGGCTGGGAGGGTTTTCCTTGTCAACTAAGTGATCACCTCCTAGTTTGTCTACTCTTTATCTCTATATATATGGCCTAGAGGTCTCATCAACGAGATTTAGGGCATGATTTGAAACTTCATTTGGACTAGGTTAGTCAATGAGAGGTAGCTTGTCACTATTTCATGGAAAGAATATATCTAGCCTGTTGACTTGGGAGGCCTTGGATTTAATGACCTCAAGACTTTTAATGATGGTCTCATTGGGAATTTCACATCGGATCGGATTTCCAACTATGGGAATAGTGATTTTTTAACTAACAAATTTACAAGAAGGCTCCTTAATGGTCATAAGAACTATATTGCCTCATCAGTTTGGGCATCTCTCAAGTACTCTTTTAGGCACATTGCTCATGAAATAAAATTGTAGGCTTGCAGTTACACTCTTCTTAACTGTTAGAGTATGGTATGGATTGAGAGGCCTCTGTAGGATAGCATGGTTGTTCCTTATAGTAAAAGGCATTTATCGATTGTTGATTTTATTTCTCACATGCAACTTTTTCATAGTGTGGTCCCTTTTCAGGTGTAGTAGGAAATTCACAATTAACCCTTTATGGACCGTGATATGGGGATATTGAGGCATAACCAGAATGGGCTATTCAATAACTGAGATTTTTATTACCTGTTTTGTTGAGGCTCCTTCCATGCACCTATTTGGATGATAAACTTTCGAACCATTTTTATCCACCCTTCCCATTTCTTTTTAATTTAACGAATATGGAAAAATAGGATGCCTAATCATGATCAGCTCAAGTAGGCTGGATTTTATTTTGCATCATTTGTTACATATGCATTGTTGCAGAGGAGTGTTTTTAGCATCTGGTTGTGAAGTGCAGTTATGCGTTCCAGTTGTGGGATTATGTTGGAGGCCTGTTTGGGATGATTTTTGACAGGAACCTGCTGCTACAGAACTTGTTTGTAGGGCTATCCTAGGTTACATGTAGTGAATATATTTGGAAGCTCTTGATGGTTTCTATTGCATCTCTGATTGCGGCCATATGGGATGCCCGTAATGCGGAATTGTTTGACAGCATGTGCATCCCTGTACGACATGGAATGGCATCTGTCTATAGGGACGTTCATGCTGCTTCCAGGACTCAAATAGGTGTGATGCATAATAAAATATTTGATCTGCAGGCTCTTAGGTTTCTTGGTGTCTTCGGTTGGCCCCAGAAACCAAATTCATATGTATAATCACTGGATACCTCCAGACAGTCCATGGCTCATGGTGAATGTGGATGGAGATACTTCTGGTGCTCCATTATTATCAGGGAGTGGTGGTGTATTTCGCAGTTACTGTGGCATTATTAAGGGATTTTTTATCATTTTTCTGATGCGGTAGTTGCCTATGACGCTAAAATATATGTGATAGTTCATGTAGTCAGGTACGCTGTTCGATTTAATTAGAACATGTTATGGATTGAATCAGACTCACAGATTGCGGTTCATGTATTGCAGTCACAATCTCACAATGTTCCCTGGAGAGTAATGACACATTGGGTTGAATGCCTCAACCAGGTTGCTCATATGCAGTTGGCTATCTCACATGCCTATCGGGAAGCCAATCAGGTATCAGATGCTTTATCTAAGCATGCGATTTTAGCGATGGATGTGATGTGGTATTTTACCTCCCCTAGTTATTGTTCCTCAATTGCTGAGGCATACATGTATGTTGCCATGTACTATAGATTATGTAAGAATCCCCTGGCTACCTAACTCTATTAATTTTTAATTAAAAAATTTCTTAAGGCCAGGCTTTTCCTGGTTCTTAGGATTTTGGAGTATATATTATTATAGTCATTAATTATATTGAATTTCAATATATAAGTCCACTATGTGAGGTTGGTTGTGCACATATCATTTCAATTCATTCATGTGTAACTCAATGAGATACATTCATGTTTATTTAACCAAACCAAAAAACATGACTTCATATTTGAGTCTTATGTATAAGCATACCATAACATCAAAAATGAATGTGGTAATAATTTCTTTCAATATAATTTTTTAATACAATCATATCTTGAAAATGAAAAAAATTATTTATGTAATGATATCTTAAGAAGAGATGTATGATGAAGTAATTAACCTCAATAAATATATAAATAATAACAAGATGTACATAATTTAAAATATCTTTAGATATTATCCATTTTAGTGTAATCTTATTTTCATGAATTTTAGACCTCAAATTATCATATTATTAAATTTTCATTCTTGAAAATATAAAAAAACCATCAAGATACTTTACTATATATAAAATATGGTTGAATTATTTATTCATATGTTTCCCATCATTTAATTATTCCTAATATATTTATGCCTTGTAAAGTTCATCTATCTATAAATTTTCTTCTATGAAAAAAATATTTAATATAAAATAAAACTAAAATTTAAACTATAATTATATAAATTCAATGAACACAAAATGGTAAATAATATATATTCACACACATTTTATTAAAGTTTACTACTAATATGTTTTTCAATTATATAGTAGTATTACAAATATTGAAAACTAAATAAATATATTTGATAACCCATTCTTTGATTTAACTTTTAATTTCCAATTATTATTTAAGGAAATATAATTTTCATTGAAATTAAATATTTTGTTATGTTAACCTACTTAGTTTGATGTAATTGTTTAACCATTTTCATGATTTTCAATACTGGTCTGTATTATGTAATACTATTAAATTAAACTTTGTATCTTTTAAATATATATAGTTGTGGAGGAAAATTGAATAATCAATGTATTCATAATGTTAATAATTTCTAAATCATATATGTTTTTTTACTTTAGTTAACAAAATAATAAGAAAAATAGAATTTTATACTTTTACCTAAAAAATTCTAATATGTGAAAAGCTCGTTCATTATTCATAATATATAGTCCCACAGTATAATAATGTAGATTAATTAGTAAACAACCAATGAAAATTAAATCCACAGCATAATATATTATGATATTGGATATGTACAAAGGGATAATCACATGATATCTACCTAATGTTTGCCTTATTTTTATTTTATAAATCTTTAGTTTTAGATATATTTCATTCATCTCATCAATAGTTTTTTGTAAATAATGATTAATATTATCATTGACACTACTTGGTCCATCAATAAGAGTGGATAATATGAAAATAGTTTTGTAAAAAAATACATGTTAAATTATTTTATTGATCCAACACCACAAATTTCAAGCTATGATGTTCAACAACTATGGACCGGAATGAGTTAAAATCATCAATTTACAAACCCCAATAAAATTTGGATTATCATATTAAAATATAAACTATGTTTCATCAAACATCATCTGTGGTAAGAAGTTTTCTAAATTTCCTATGTAACCATCTACATTTTTTAAAATTTATTCTCACTAATTAAAAATTTTTAGATGTCATGAATGATCTTTTAAACCTTGGATCTAGTAAAACAGAAGATATGTTATTTGTTATAACCAAAATCAAAACCCTAATAGGATGACATTTATGACTATAATATACACATTTTTCATCAACCTGAAATATTTACATATTATAAAATTATAAGGGTGATCATTTTTTTAAGAATATGTAATCTCTTTTACAAACATCTGTGTTCTTATTTTTTAAACCTATGTTTTTAATTAACACATGGGAAAAGTATTATAGATTACAATTTTTAATGAAAACGTGAATTAATTTTTATAATAAATGACGTGTTCCTAGTAAGGGGGAATTGAAGCTTCTATTAATGGGTATTAATGTCCACTTAGTTTTTTTCATTAATAATTGATTATAATTTAGATTATTCTTAAATGAAAATATAATGGATTGAAAAGGAAAAAATAATTATTTCATTTTTCAATGTAATTTAACAGTTTTCCAAACCAATACTAACTTTGAATGGAATGTTTTTCCATTATGTGTAAAAACAATGTTTGTAATTTTCATAAAATATATGAATTTTGATAACATATTATTGGGTTTAATAATTAATTTCATAAAAACAAGTGTATATTTTAATACAAAAAAATATTTTGTCGATAAATAATGATTATCAATAAAAGAGGGTTAAGGCTCTATGAATAATGATAAAGAAACCAATAAATATGATAAAAATGGGATACATAGGATAAAAAATTATCTTTTTTATACTAGAATTGAGTCTTCCAAATATGCAAAAAAAATATCGAAAATGGTGAAATATAATTGAACCAATAAGATTTAGTGAAATATTATATTCCAATTTAAACACAAAGTTATATTACTCAACAAAGTGATTGAAAGTGGGCCTTA
This sequence comes from Viscum album, assembly GCA_963277665.1. Taxonomy (NCBI): domain Eukaryota; kingdom Viridiplantae; phylum Streptophyta; class Magnoliopsida; order Santalales; family Viscaceae; genus Viscum; species Viscum album. The sequence continues at coordinate 494,135,570 of OY728122.1, forward strand.
AAATGTTATATAATAAATTACTATTTTGATATGTGAGTATGAAATATTATATGAGGTGATATATAACGTTATTATAAAAAAATATTTAATTCTAATAAAATCATACTAATTGATGTTGAGTTACTAGTTAAAGAAATAAATATATGAGTATAGTTCGGAAAAAAATTAGACGCATTGATATACTAAAATATAACATAATATGAACTAGTATATCACATGAAAATATTAAAAACAATTAAATGATAAAATTTTAGAAGTTAAAAATAATTGTAATTAACTAATGCAACATTTTTCTATAAAATTGTTATATTAATTTTTTTTCTAGATTTATTATCAAATAGACACAAAATATTTAAGTTACATGTAAGGATTAGTTTATTTAAAGAATATTTAATGGATTTCAAAGATCATACCATGAAAAAACATTAATATGACCATAATTAAAAATTTATTAAAGATATTAATAATTTAATTTAAATTTAAAAACATTTGATAGACATTTCAACTACTTAATATAACTATTAATTGAATAATTAATTTTTGAATAGAAATTTTGATGTCATTTTAATTGTTTATTTCTCTTAAATGACTATTTAATATGTTCTATTACTATTAGAGAGTAATATATGATGTTGATATTTATATAAGGATTTTGATATCGTTTAGTAAGAATGTTTTATTTTTATTGATGAAAAATATTTATTGGATATTTATCAATGAATCTAATCATAATAGACAGTGATCATATCATTGATTCAATGATACCTATAGATATATTTGTTTAATTCATCATTATATTATTTCTATTCTAATAACTAAATATGTGGTATACATATTCAAATGGTAAAAAAAGAAAATTCTAAATCATGAAATATAATACAATCTCAAATATAAATTGTTGTTACATTAATAAAATATTTTTTTTAAATTAGTTGGTAATAATCACACAAATGAGACATTCATCCGCATTGGGAATATAATTTATTAATGTTTATTTTATAAAATCTAATTTAATATAGTATGATAGAAGAAAATATAAAAAATATAATGGATCAAAACCTCTAGCAAGATAAAAATGATAATAAAAGAGCTATAGTAAATATATTAATCTACATTTCACCACCCCTCTAAATTATTCATTAATATTTTATAAAAAAGTAGTAATTACGTATAAACAAGTTATTTTAATCTCCAATATTTCTTAAAATTTTATCATTGTGTTTATATTATTTTCTTATATGTCCAGTTCTGTGTGTTTCTCATTGAATATGAGAAAACATTTTTTTAACATATATTTTGACTTTTGTGGAAAACGAGGATATATAATCATTTTATGGGGAAATATAACATTTATAAGAATATATTTTTACATTTTATACTATCATTTTATTTATTATATATAAATTCTATTATATCAAGTTGTTTACCTCCAAAAAATGGGTTTTTGTAAAATTTATTAATAGAAAACATAATGAGAATGATGAAAAATATCTATATATTATCTCTATATAACACTCTCAAAAATAATTCACCAGGGTTATGTACTAAAATGTCACAAAATAAGTCATAAAAACATCAATATATATATAATGGAAATAAGTATCTTTTGGAAGTAAAAAGATAAAATATATAGATCTCAAAAGATAAACATTTGAATGAAAGAAAATGAGTTTGTGTATAATTTTTTTTCTATATTCAATGGGAATTTAAACAATATAGTAAATTATAATGAGAAATTAGAGGAATCATATGTAAAAAAGTAAAATTTTGAAGATGGATTTTTTTTATTTTAACTTCCTTTTTAACCAAAAATACTATAAATAATGTTGTAAATACTTTTAAATTTCACTTATATAAAAAAATTTTGGAATGGTATTCCACATTGGTTTTTAAAATCTCTAATGTTTAAATGTACTTATTACTTAAATTATATATATAACTAATAAAAATTTCCTACTCGGATCAGATATCAGAATAGAATAAATGGTATAATAATTTTTTGTTATAACAATATTTCATAAACATAATAATACATTGACCAAAATAGAAGATAATAATTAGAAATTTACAGAAACTAAATGAAAAATAACATGATTTAATGATTTCTTTAACAGCCTAAAATTCATTCAATTCCTATAATATGAGATATTGATAAATGAAATTTAATTTCTTTATAATGAAGAACTCGTTAGGTATTATGAACATATGAAAACCCATGCATTGAATATATAGATATTAAATATTTTTTAAAAAGTATTCAATAATTCAGCCAAATAAATATCCCAGATAACTCTAATGTATTAGTTTACACAAAGACTAGATACATATATATATTATTTTTGTAAAATATTTACCATTTAAAACATCATTAATTATATAAGGTACCCTTGTATACTCTTCATACATTATACCTTTGTTCATAGACTGAGGAAAAACTAAAAAATAATAAGGGGGATTCAATATTCCCAATAAGTGTAAACATTGAAGATATCAATTAATAATAATATATAATAATATCACGAGAATAAGGTTGTGATATCATGTTATTATAAATAGAAAATAATACCCAAAATTTTCTATTTCACAATCAGGAGACATAGAAAAAAATATTAATATTTCATAATATTTAGAAATCAACAATATAAAAAATCATGACCAATGGGTTCCAATCATAATCATATCCAAATCTTGTTATAATTTGGAACCATCGTAGGCATATAAAATTTTCTATATTTCAAGGTTAATATTCAAGACTATAATATCATAGAATATCAAGCATCTCCACCTTTTCCTATACTATTGTGGATTAGTCATCTTTACAGGTTTCCTGTAATGAGTCGAACTCATCAACTTGTTTACCATAATTATCTATTGATATATATGTTTTTAACTAATTAATTATATTGATATTTAAATTTGAACTGAAAAATCATATAATAAAAATCATACTTATGTATTTAATGCGATCATAAAACATTAATCATTTCATCAGAGCATAACCATGGATATTAAATAGGTTCTATAAACATCTCATAATGAAAATAATAAACCATATAGAGAATGAATTAATATGGTATTGTTGGATAATCTACCAATTAAAACATAAAAATCCTTAAACTAAGATTACATAGATGAAAAATTATTATAAAAGAATAATCGAGCATTTCTTAGAAAGAATGATAAAATATAATTTTCCTTTTATATCCTTCTGTTTAGAAAATTAGAAAATATTGAGAAAATACATTTATTAAAAAATATATTATAAAATTTTAAAAATGAACTTCAGAGAAAAGAACATTCATGATGGTTGTAAAATACATTTAAACTGAAAATATTAAATGAAAACAATTGTTCCACACCATTTTAATAAGTGGAAAATAATATGTTCAAAAAACATTTAGAAAAATACATTTTAAACATTTTTAAAATATATTAAATTCTAATGATAAATTCTTTTAAAAAACATGTTAATTAAAATTAATGACATTCATAAAAAAAATTACCAGTATGGGCATGGAATTAACAATTTGTTGAAAAAATATTATATAATTTATGATGTTGGTCGGAGTGGATACTCAAGAGGGGGGGGGGGGGTGAATTGAGTACCAATTAAAAATTCTGTTAAAAATATTTCTCTTAATATCCCCCAATAAAAACAAAGTTAAACTTTAGTGAATCTATATAGTGTGTAAAGGTTCAATTACTTTCTCAATGATTGGTTAGGTCTCAGTTAACTTAATTTGAAGATTAAATTATCTTTTGAAACTAACTTACTGGTTTACAATAAGTATAAACACTTGCTAATTTAACTATCAAAGTATCTTTAAAATATTTTTGTATTTCAAAGTAATAAGAAGTGGAATTTAATATATATATATATATGTAATACTTATAGACTTAATATAAAAGCACAGAAAAGTTAACCAAGAGGTTCAGTCTCAAGCCGAGACTTAGTCCTCTCAACAATTTATATAAATTGATCCACGCCCTGGATCAGGGTTAAAGAACAGTACACTATTGGTCAAGTACAAAGTCCTCTACCACAATTCTTTTTGGGAAAAGAAAAAAATATCACACAGGCAGTTCAGGTCTTACTCGACCTCTACCACTATCCACATTGGGAAACAAAAGAGGTATGGAGTTTGAGTGAGGATTTAAGAATCTTCCAGTTTATCTTAGGAGACAGTGTGTGTGTAAAATAAATAGGGTACATAAACTTCTCAAAATTTAAATGAAAGAATCACTAACAGAAGTATTATTAAGTTTATAAATGCATTAGTGATTAGCAATGCATCTCTAGACTCGTTTGGTTTATCAGAAAATCTTCTTAGTCCTCCGGTTTTTCTCAGAAAACCTTGTGTCGTTTTCTTCTCTGAGTCATGGTCCAGCTTAACAGCCTGAGTGCATAAAATGTTTGTTGTAGTTCTTCACTCAAGATGCATCTTGTGTTCTCCTCTAGGATAAGTTTCTTCTTGTATGTCTAGGATTATTGGAGTATGGATGTAGACTAGTGAAAAATGCTCCACATTTGAATGATGTTCAGATCTTGTCTCTTTCACCCTTCATGTGTCTTTTTAGTGCCTTTCATGTCACATATATCCATATATCTATTGTTCTCTTTCCATTACTTTATAACATTCAGCTTTAGTAGAAAAGAATAATCCCCTTTTTCATGGGTACTAGGTAAGGTTCCCTGACATGCAACAGAAATCATTAAAAAACAGTACCTGTATTAAAACCATCAAATGTAACTGTTATCTAAATAAATAAATAGTATGAGGAGTATAGGGTTTGACTGGTTGGTCAAGCATTAGTAGCCTTTTATTGATAGATGTGCACGGTGGACTTTGTGTCGCAAAACCTTCCATCGGTAGCTCTTTTGAACTTGCATCGGTAGCTCATATACCTACGAGTTTAGTTCCCCCAGTTTCTCTTGTTATTTTTAGCTCTTTTTATCGGTAGATTTTGATCCATCGGTAGATGTCTCTCCATCGGTAGCTCTTTGCATCAGTAGTCTATCAGTAACTATTGGTAGACATGCACATCGGTAGATCGTCTGTTTTGTATCGGTAGACTAAATCTGTGAACTGGTTCTATTGGTAGACTTCTGTCTATCGGTAGCTCTGGTATGTTTATCTGTCGGTAGCTCTATACATATTGGTGACCTTAGTGTATTGGTGACTCTGTCTATCGGTAGACTAAGTCTATCGATAGACTGAGTACTGGTAGCTCTAGATAAACACAGACCAGTGACTTAATACTTATCTGTTTTTTAAAAAACATATCTGAATGGGTTAGAATTACTACAGAGCTTATATAAACATGGATAAACAATGATTAAACTACCTCAGGGATTATTTTAATATTATTACCATCTTGAGCACAGATTGAAAGAATTAATATATTGAAAAATATTAGATTGAGATTATCAAAGTATATGAAAGCATAATTGGGATTATCAAAACAGGTGAGGTCAACAATCTCCCCCTTTTTGATAATCACAACTTATGATAGTATTTTTTTTTAAAAATGTATCATATGATATATAATTAAACACAATTTTCTCAGATAAAACATTATGGTATAAAACATAATTTATCAGAGATATAATTAAATGTATCAGAGAGAAATGAAAAATCCATGATATCAGAGGTATAATTTAGTAGTATCAGAGAACTAAATGAAATGATATCAGAGGATGAGATAAAATGCACTGGTATCAGAAGATGAAATTCAGAGGTATCAAAGGGGTAATGCATGATATCTCTTAGATAAAATTTATCACCCTTTCATTAATATCTCTCCCTCTTGGTGAATATGTCTTCCTATTTTGATACATAGAGATTATTTCTCCCCCGTTGTAAAATATTTCTCCCCCTTTGTGATAATCAAAAAGTGGGAAATAAAAAAGAGAAATGGAACAATAATAGTAATAGAAGAAAATCAATTGTATTAATTGTTACAAAAAGGTACAAAAATAGAAAACTCAATACATAGGATTCCTATCAAACGGTCCAGCCACTTGATCACAGGAGTTTGAGCAACTGACCCTGTGTCTGGACTGTATTGAGTAGTCCTTTATGGGATCATAGGTGTGGGGATTCTAATGGCTTGAAAAAGATTCAAATGAATTGGAGAAGCAGTAGGGGAAGAGGTAGGCAAAGCAGGAGGGACAATCACTGGCCTGGCATCAACATGCAGAAAAGGCAGCAACAGATTTTTGAAATCCATAATGATTCCTCCTCCTCTCTCCATAGCGGATATGAAGTCATCCTTGTTCTCCATAAATATGTCTAATTCTGGATTCAATTCTCTTAACTTGGTAACTTGCTTTCTGAAGGCTTGATTGACAGGAGGTAGTTTCATATTCTCAATCAGAAGCTTGAAATGACTGGTCATTTGGGTCTTTCTGTAAATTTTGGAGAAATAGGAGTCCACCTTTTCTTTCAATTATTTTTGAGAGGAAGAGGCCTCTCACATGTAGTCTTGGACTATCTTCATAATTTCTCTGGCTGAATCTCTAGTAGAGAGAACAATTATACTCAGTTCAGTTGAGTCCACAGAGCCAGTAGTTGAGGTAGAATCATGATCCTCTTTCATCATAGCTCGAAACTGATTCAAATCCACGGAAGGTTTCGATTCAAGAGAACCAACAGAGAATGATATAGTATCTTTAATGCTTTTGGTCAATCCACTGATAATATTTTGAACTTGGGAATCTTGGATTGTAATATGATCTTTCATAGATTTTTTGAAACCTTCAAATACTGAAACCATTTGGCTTACATCACTCTTCATATAAGATAAGTCCTTATCTATTTGGTATTTGGAGCTCATGTAAGAGTCTAAAGAAACAACATATTCCTTTAGAGCTTCAAGATCTACTTCAAGTCTAGAATCTTGAGCCTGGAAATCTTTAACATCTTCAACTATTTCACCCATAAAGGTTGATAAATTATAGGCAAGAGATAGTTCAAAAGATCTTTCCAACATTATCATTTCATCAGAAAAACTCTGCTTCATCTAAGCAAATGAGGCACTAAAAGATTCTTTCAGGTCATCCCTTAAGATATCCATATCAACCTTGGTATCCAAATGAGCAGGTGAAACTGCTACAGATGCTCTTTAAGAGGATAAACTTACCACAGAGTTAGTCAGAACTGATTGAATTGAAGATACCATAGAAACATCTATTTTCCATACCTCTTCCACAAATCATTCCTTAAGGTTTTTCTTTAACTTATCCTGGTCATGCATTCTGACCACATCTTCAGGCAATAATTCAGATTCAACATCATAAACAATTTTTAGTCTATTTAAAGATGCTTCATTATCTGGATCAGGATAGTCTAAACCACATACTAAAAAACCAGGGTCTTATGCCTAATCATTAAAACCAACATCCACTGTTACACTTCCAAACGTAGATTGATGCTACCCCTCAATTGGTGCATCCTCAATTTGGATAACAGCATTCTCACCATCATTCTCAGCAGCATTCTCAGAAGGTCTTTCATCTGGAGGAGAATCCTCCACTATCATTTCCATCAATGCAACATCAGGAAGGTCTTCTGGATTAGGCAAGGGTATTTCAACTTCATTTTCTTCCTCAGTAGGTACTAAAGATTGTCCAACCACTGGAATCAGGATCAAATCAGCTGACAGAGATGCTTCACTCTCATGAACATCTTCTTCATTTTTCAACAGTAGCCACTTCAACAGCCTCTAAAGAAGCTTCTTCATTATCTGATTTATGTTGATCTAGATTTTCAGAAGTTGAGCTAGGAGGCAAGTCAGGGTCTCCTCCTTCATCCGCAGAGTACTCTTCCTCTTCTAAATCATCACTGTAGTCTAGCTCCTCTTCATTAGGTCCCAGACCTAGACCCCTGACATCCCTTGGTCTTGAAGGATGATCCACATGATTAAACTTTTCATACACCATCTGGTCATCGTTGACCCATTCTCGTCTCCAAGGGTTCCAATTTATTTTCATGTACTTACAAACTGTAGTTGTGATATAGAAATTCTTCTTCACTACCACTATCTCATCTTGAGACTCAGCAACCCCCTTTACCTTGATCATCAAAGAGATCAACTTAGCAAAGAATAAGGCATTTGTCATTCATTTCGGCCTTGTCATATCTTCCATCTGGAGCATCAGCAATCTGCAAAAAATAACCTTTGCACAATTTAATAAGAGGTGCAGGAGATTGATATCCTGATATCTCAATTTGGCAAAGTCTCCTCTCCTCGGTGTCAAGACATGTTGAACTAATTTTAACAGCAATCTGTTCTCTCCATCCATTTCTGCAGCAACTGCTTGTCTTTGACTTACATCACTAGAGAGCTCTTCCAAAGCAGTCTCATAATCGAAAATGTCACTGGTAGGTGGCATGGATCTCGCGACATATCCAGATACTCCTTCATGTGGAACTTTCAAGCACTCATCCCATTCATCCAATGTAAACAACATCTCCTTTCCTTTCAAAAAAGAGGTTACTTGATTTTCATTTTCCGATTATTCAATGGTTATAAAATCGTAAAATTGTTTCACTAATTTTGGAATGTAAGGACCATTGTAGTTCGAAAAACACTCTACCCATTTTTGATCTTCAAGAACATCGAGCACTAAGGACCTTCTAGGAAGAATCCATTCAACATAGAGTTCCTTTTCGATCACAATAACTCTATTTTGTAGATGATGATTCACTGGTCGTCTCCCCGACCTAGTTCTAGAAACACATCCACTACCAATTTCATCTTGCACAGTCCTCTACTTCTTTGTTTTCGGGTCAACAGAGTCATCTCTGAAGGTAATAAGTTTGGTTTTTTCCATCGCTGGTTTGAAGGATTTAGGGTTCTCTAAGGATTCGGGAGTTAAGGTTTGAGGGTTAAGGTTTGGGGATCAGTGGATTTAGAAGTAGATCAAACTTTAGTTTAATCATTTAGGATTCATAAAATAAATAAATAAAATGAATTAAATTAAAAATTATTATGATTCTGGTGGCAGACAGAAGTTTTAAAATAGCACACACATCAGTGAGAATTTCTATCGGTCAGGATTCCTATCAGTGAGAAGTTTACATCAGTGAGAACTTCACATCGGTGAGAACTTCACATGGGTGAGAAATTCACATCGGTGAGAACTTCACATCGGTGATAACTTCACATCGGTGAGAACTTCACATCGGTGATAACTTCACATCGGTGATAACTTCGCATCAGTGATATTTTTACATCGGTGAGGTTAGATACCAATCAAGTATAAACATACCTAACTAATGTCTAATGTAACATAACCTTTTTGAACTCAAAGGTTTATTGAATATGTTAGCTAATTGATGTTCAGTTCCTATAAAATCAAGAGTAATATCACCCATTTGGTAATGATCTCTCATGAAATGGTGCCTTACATCAATGTGTTTGGTCGTAGAGTGAGACACAGGGTTCTTCAAGATATTTATTTCAATAGTATTGTCACAGTTTACTGACACATGCCTAAAGTCATATCCATAGTCCAAAAGAGTGTGTTTCATCCACAAATTTTTTGCACAGCAACTACCAGCAGCAATGTACTCTGCTTCGGCTATGGATAATGCTATAGAATTTTTCTTCTTACTACACCAAGATACTACGAACTTTCCCAATAAATGACATGTTCTTAATGTGATTTTTCTATCAAAGTTGAAACCAGCAAAATCAGCATCTGAATAACTGATTAACTCAAAGGGTCGTCCTTTTGGGTAAAACAAACCAATGTTTATAGTATGTTTAAGATATTTAAAAATTATTTTAACAGTAATTAAATAAGATTATTTTGGATTAGCTTGAAATCTTTTCATATACACACACTAAACATAATATCTAGTCAACTAGTAGTAAGGTAAAGTAAGCTTCCAATCATACCTCTGTAATTGGTTTGATCCACTGGTTTCCCAGTTTCATCTGAATCCAATTTACAAATAGTACTCATAGGAGTTTCACTTTCCTTAATACTATCCAATCCTAAATGTTTTAAAAGATCCTTTGTATATTTACTTTGATTCAAAACAATATCATTTTCATTTTGAAACGCTTTAAATCCAAGAAAATATTTATGTTCTCCCATTAAACTCATTTAAAATTCATTTTCCATACTCTTTGAAAAATCAGTACATAAAGGATGTTTAGAAGATCCAAAAATAATATCATCAACATAGATTTGAACTATTAAAACATATTTCGAAATTATTTTAATAAAAAGAGTTGGATCAAAAATTCCTTTGGTAAAACATTTTGAAATAAGAAAATTATTAGGTCTATCATACCAAGCACTTGGAGCTTGTTTTAAACCATCTAAAGCATTAGAAAGTTTAAAAACTTTATTTGGAAAATGAGGATTAATAAATATAGGTGGTTGTTCCAAAAGACATCTTCAACAATAAAACCGTTTACAAAATCACTTTTGACATCCATTGGATATAACTTGAAATTCAGATGAGCAACATATGCAAGTAAGATCCTAATAGCTTTTAGTCTGGCTACAGGTGAAAAGGTTTCCTCATAGTCTATAACTTCTTCTTGACTATATCCTTGTGCTACTAGTCTATCTTTTTTTCTAACTATGGTTCCAGACTCATCAACTTTGTTTCTAAAAACCCATTTTGTGACTATTGTTAAAGTTTCCTTAGGTCTATCAACTAATTCCCAGACTTTTCTTCCTTCAATTTGATTTAACTCTTCTTGCATAGCCATTACCCAAAATTCATCATTGATAGAATCATTGATATTTTTAGGTTCTAGATGTGAAAGAAAGTCTTGATGTTCAACCTGGTTTCTTACAGAAGTTTTAGTCTGTGTCCCTCTATCAAGATTACCAACAACAGCATCCAAAGGATGATTCATTAGAATCCTTGTTGATCTGGTAAAGGTAGGACTATAAATTTCAGGTTCATCTATAAATTCGGGTCCCATTGCAGATGTTTCTGGAATATGTCTAGAACTGGATGTTTTTACAGTAGGTTCTTTAGATTTATCATTAAGGTCCAGAACACTCAAATCTTCCTCAAGATTTTCAAAAGAGGTTTTAGGCTCATGTGGATCAGTTTCATCAATCATGATGTGAACAGATTCTTCCACACATTTGGTTCTCTTATTAAAGACTCTATAGGCTTTTCTAGTTAAAGAATAACCAAGAAAAATTCCTTCATCACTCCTAGAAGCAAACTTGACCGGATTATCCTTTGTATTAAGAATAAAAACTTTGTATCCAAAGACTCTAAGGTAACTAACTTTAGGTTTTCTATTATTCCACAACTCAAAAGGGGTATTCTTAAGAACTGGTCTAATTAAGACTCTATTAATGATATAACAACCTGTATTTATAGCTTCATCCCAAAATTAAATAGGCAGGTCATATTCATTAAGCATGGTTCTAGCTTTTTCTTGAAGGGTTTTGTTCCTTATTTCTACTAAACCATTCTGCTGAGGTGTCCAAGGAGCAGAAAAGTTGTGACTATAGCCATTGTGTGAGCAGTAAGATTCAAACTATTGATTTTCATACTCAAATCCATGATCACTTCTCAGGGTTTTAATCTTATGTCCACTAAGATTTTCTACAGATTTGGAGTATTTAACAAAGTAAGAACATGCTTCAATTTTGTGAGCTAAGAAGTATACCCAAGTATATATAGAAAAGTCATTGACTAAAACATAGACATAGTGCTTCCCATTTAAACTAGAAACTCTTTAAGGTCCAAACAAGTCCATGTGAACCAGCTCGAGAGGTTGAGAAGTTGAAACTTCTTTCTTTAATTTAAAAGAAAATTTATGTTGCTTTCTCTTTTGACAGGGACTACAAACTTTGTCATTTGGGAATTAAAGCTTAGGTAGGTCTCTAAATAAGTTCTTCCTAGTTCTTTCTATAAGTGAATAGATTTTGCGATATCCTAATCTTTTGTGCCAAAGACAAGACTCTTTATGAGATATACTTAATAGGTTATACTTAAACCAGAAAATACTAAAACATTTTCAGAAGTAAAAAACATTACAAGAATCATTTTCAAATTTCACATTAAATCCATCATCACATAATTGAGATATACTTAATAGGTTATACTCAATTCCATCAACAAATAAAACTTTGTAAATTAAAATTTAATTAGAGTTACCAATCTGACCTAGGCTGATGATATTTCCTTTAGAATTATCACCAAAGGTGACATGGCCTCTATAAACCTTTATTAATCATTGGAAACATGAATAATCTCCATACATATGTCTTGAGCATCCACTATCCAAGTACCATACCTTCTTGTGAGAACTCTTCAAATAGGTTCCCTACAAAATAGATTTAGATAGGAAATGATTTTGGTACCCAAATATTCATGGTTCCAGATAGGTTAGCAATCAAATCTTTTGGTACCCATATTTGTCTATTGGGTCTCATATAATTTACAAAATCAATAGATATTTAAAGATAAAAATTAATTGATATATAACCATATGAATAGCTGGTTTAAGCATAGGGATTTCCAGAACATGAACAAGCAGTATTTTCTCCAGGCTTAGGAATAAATATATTCTTAATAAGCTATCTCTGTCGAGGTTTGTAGCCAATTCCAGTAGTGTATTTTGGTGAAACTTTCTTACCTAACATTTCATATAGAGTATCTTTTCCATTTGCAAACTTCTCTAAGTCTTTTCTAAGTTAATCATTTGATATTTTCAGACCTGTATTTTCCTTTAACAGGTGATAATTTTTCTCTTTTTCAGTAGTATGTTCGGTTTTAACAGTAGTAGTGAGATAATGGTGTTTCTTTAATGATTTTTATTTGTCTTTAAGTTCATTGCATGTCTCTTCCATCATATTACAGTATTCTAATAGGTCATATTTAGACATATTTTCATCATTGTATGGGTCACTGTTATTTCTAGAATAATAATGGTTTAGTACAATGGAAACATGTACCTCAGAGGTATTGGTTATAAAGCACATGTTGGCATGATTCTTCTCAGAATCAGGAACTTCCGATTCACTTGTGATGTCTTCAGATGCACTCCAGGTAGCCTTCATAGGTTTCTTGTAATTATTGTCCATAAATTATATTTCTTTTTGAATTTTAATTTTGAAAAATCAACCTTGATGTGTCCTTTACTTTTACACTCATAGCATACTATTTCATTATCCTTGTCAGCTTTCTTCCAATCCTTTTTCCAGTGTCCCTTGTTGTCTTACGTTCCTTTGTAGTTAGATTTTCGGATGAATTTCTTCTTCCTATAAAACATCTTGAATCTTCTGGATATCTGAGCAATCTCATCATCACTATCTGAATCAAAATCATCACTGGTTGAACTCTCAATAGGTATTTTCATTTTCTCCTTGTCTTTACTCTTAGAAGTAGTAGACTTGAAATATACAGATTTTCTCTTAGGTTCATCGTCATCCTCTTTATTCACCTTGAGTTCTTCCACATACATCATTAATTTACCAATAAGCTAAATTACAGGTAGTTCTCCATTGTCACATGACTCTATGATTGAGACAGAGGTTCCTCTCTATCGTTCTTGCAGACATCTCAGTATCCTCATTATTTGTTTCTTAGCTGGAACATATTTCTCAAGTGAATTCATTGTATTGACTATCTCAGTGAACATGAGATACATATCAGAAATAGGTTCATCAGTTTTCATTTTAAAATTGTCATATTTAATAGTATAAGTATTCAATATCATTTATTTAACATTGGTCGTTCCTTCATGAGAAACACCCAAAGTATCCCATATTTCATAAGAAGTTTTACAAGAAGAAATTATATTAAACTCTTCATCTCTTAAAGCACATTACAGGGCATTAATGGCTTTAAAATTATTATTGGAAGTAGTCCTTGTAGTTTCATACCAAGTTGTTCTTTCAGTTTCTGTAATTTTATATTGAGATTCTATAGCAGTCCAAATATCAAAACCCATGCTTTCTAAATGAATTTTCAGTTTCTGTTTCCACTGTGCATAGTTTGTACCATTGATGAAAGGTGGTCGGTTAGTTGTAGCACACTATAGTATATTATCTATAGATAGATTAAGAGAATGGTTTTAAAGATATAATATTTAGAACTAACAGAAATTTTAGATCATTAAAGATGCTACTAAAATCACATTTGGAAAACAGAGTATTTCAAAAATCCTTTAACGAAAACAATCCTCTGATACCAAATGTTGGTTAGAGTAGATACTCAAGAGGGGGGTGGGGTGAATTTAGTACCAATTAAAAATTCTGTTAAAAATATTTCTCTTATTATCCCCCAATAAAAACAAAGTTAAACTGTAGTGAATCTATACAGAGTGTAAAGGTTCAATTAGTTTCTCAAAGATTTATTAGGTCTCAGTTAACTTAATTTGAAGATTTAATTAACTTTTGAAACTAACTTACTGGTTTAAAATAAGTATAAAAACATTCTAATTTAACTATCAAAGTATCTTTAAAATAGTTTTGTATTTCTAAGTAATAAGTAGTAGAATGTAAAATATATATGTAATACTTATAGACATAATATAAAAGCACATCAAAGTTAACCAAGAGGTTATGTCTCAAGTCGAGACTTAGTCCTCTCAAAAATTTATATAAATTGATCCACACCCTGGATCGGGATTAAAAAACAGTACACTACTATTTAGGTACAAAGACCTCTACCACAGTTCTTCATGGGAAAAGCAAACAATAGAACACAGGTTGTTCAGGTCTTACTCGACCTCTACCACTATCCATAGTGGAAAACAAAAGAGTTATGGAGTTTAATTGAGGATTTATGAATCATCCAGTTTAGCTTAGGAGACAATGTGTGTGTAAAATAAACAGGGTACACACACTGCTCAAAATTTAAATGAAAGAATCACTATGAGAAGTATGATTGAGTTTAGAAATGCTTTGGTGATTAGCAGTGTAGCTCTGGACTTGTTTGGTTTATCAAAAAAGCAACTGAGTCCTTCTCTAGTGTTTCTCAGAAAACAGAGTGTCGTTTTCTTCTCTGATTCTTGGTCCAGCTTAATAGCCTAAGAGCATCAAATGTTTGTTGTAGTTCTTCACTCAAGATGGAGCTTGTGTTCTCCTCTAGAATAAGATTCTTAATGTATGTCCACGATTCTTGGAGTATGGATGTAGACTAGTGAAAAATTCTCCAAATTTGAATATTGTTCAGCTCTTCTCTCTTTCACCCTCCATGTGTTTTCTTAGTGCCTTTCATGTCACATACATCCATATATTCATTGTTCTCTTTCCATCCCTTTATATCTTTCATCTTTGGCAGAAAAGAATAATCGCATTTTACATGGGTACTAGGTACGGTTCCCTGACATGCAACAGAAATAATTATATAACATTAACTGCATTAAAACTATCAAATGTAACTGTTAGATGAATAAATAAATAGTATTAAGAATATAGTGTTTGACTGTTTGTTCAAGCATTAGTAGCCTTTTATTGGAAGACATGCATGGTGGACTTTGTGTCGAAAAACCTTCCATTTGTAGCTCTTTTGAACTTGCATCAGTAGCTCATATACCAAATACTTTAGTTCCATCGTTAACTCTTGTTATCGGTAGCTTTTGATCCATCTGTAGCTGTCTCTCCATCGGTATCTCTTTGCATCAGTAGTCTATCGGTAACTACTGGTAGACATGCACATCGGTAGCTCGTATATTCTGTATCGGTAGACAGAATCTGTAAACTGGTTCTATCGGTAGACTTCTATCTATCGGTAGCTCTGGTCAGTTTGTCTATTGGTAGCTCTGTACATATTGGTGACCATAGTGTATCAGTGACTCTGTCTATCGGTAGACTTATTCTATCGATAAACTGAGTAGCGGTAGCTCTAGCTAAACGCAGACCAGTGACTTAATACTTATCTATTTTATACAAAACATATCTTAATGGGTTAGAAATACTTCAAAGATTATATATACATGGATAAACAAAGATTAAACTATCTCAGGGATTATTTTAATACTATTATCATCTTGAGAAAAAATTAAATGAATTAATATTTAAAAAATATTAGATTGAGATTATCAAAGTATATGAAAGCATAATTGGGATTATTAAAACAGGTGAGGTCAACATATGATTTTTTAAAAACACACTTCTTAATGATTTTAAGTATCAAAGATGGATGATGGAACTAATAAATTTAAATTCCATGAAAAAATCAGAAGAACAAAATGGGTCTTAATGTATTATGATGATTAAATTTTTATCAATTGAAATCTTTCATCTTCAATCCTCAGAATAACAAAGATTGTAACATAAAATCTTGCATCAAATAGGAAATTCTATGTTAGCACTAAAACATCATATTATTTGTGATAAATAAATTCATTTAAACCTTTACCCGTGAAGTATTTTTATTTAGAGGAGACCATGAGATCTAGGATGAATATAATGAACATTTTAAAGGATTTTGGTTGGTATTTGAAGATATAACAGGCTCTTTATGTTACGCGAAGAGAGGATTTGTGTTTTCTGTTTATAAGTGAGAGAGAGGACACACATGGAATGTATCAAATCATTAAAATACATGAATGAATTAATCTGTAAGGGTGTATCCAAAATGAATTATTCTCATGTATGATATGATATAGGTTCAAAATATGACAATGAAATGGTTTTTTGAAAAAACATAAGGTAATTTTTACCCTTATCATTTATATTTTAAAACATTTCATCCATTTCAACTTCTACCATGGTTGAAAAATACTCTACTAATTCTACTATTCATAATGAAAAAATCTGAAATTCTGATCACAAAAAAATTTACATTATAATTCTAAATATAGATTCTATTTTATAAAATTGAATTTCAAAAAGTGGTGGAAATTACATTTTAGAACCCAATGAAAAAAGTCTTCTTAGAAAAGAAATTATGTCAAAAGGATTTTTATATAAAAATTAATTATACTATATGTTTTAATAAACATCATTAGATTATTATTAATATAAATTAACTAATTAATTTTTTAAAAAAATCAAAATTTTTAATACTTTAATAAAAAACATTGTTTTCTATATAATCAGTATTTATTCAGTATTAACTGAAAAATTAATCACCTAAAAAGAATCATAAAATATCACCTTAATAAAAAAATTATACACTGATTTCAAAAATAATACACTGTTAATAACATATATTTTTTATAATTGGTGAAAATAAATTACAATTTCTACTCACAAAATGCATTAGAACCATTATTGAAGGAAATAGACTTTTAAAGAAAAAAATGACTGCATTCTCATTCCATTAAAAATATTAATATTTGATGAATACTAAAATACTTGATTGAATTTATAATATTTATATTTGATTAAAAGAATTAATAAAAATATTTAATATTTAATTTATTTTTCTGAAAACCAATTTCACACATAAAACATTGGTCAAAAATATCTATTTTTACCTTTAATGGATTTTATTGTCAATCCTATCATTTAGATAAATAATGATTGAATTATATTTAAATAATTCATATAAAATAGAAATTTATTTAATTGAAATTATTTTTAAATAGTAGTAAATATAATTTCAAATATAAAACTAAATAACATGTAGAAGAATACATTTCATCAAATAAGATGTCTTTTAATAATTGAAGAATTTTACAAAAATATATTGGGGATAAAAATAAATTTTTAACATTATAAAAAATTATACATATCTGAAATAATTATTTTAATCATATTCATACTCAATAAAAAAATAGATATATCATAATGATATGAAATATCACATTATTTTAAGACTTGGAGTTGTCTTTGAAGAAAGATATTGAATACTTCATGTTTATTTCAAAAGAAAAAAATTAAAATATTGGGTTGTTACATTATATCCCCCTTTAAATTAATGTATCCCTATAATTTTCGTAACTTTTATACAAAATAAATTAATATATCTATTCTTCATCACAAATTCATGTTCCCATATAGTCTCCTCAAATTTCCGG
Organism: Viscum album; assembly: GCA_963277665.1. Classification (NCBI taxonomy): domain Eukaryota; kingdom Viridiplantae; phylum Streptophyta; class Magnoliopsida; order Santalales; family Viscaceae; genus Viscum; species Viscum album. The sequence goes on from OY728122.1 coordinate 494,153,537, forward strand.
TTCTTCAATAGAACTGTAAGTTGGTGGATTTTCTTATTCCATAAAAATTTGTCTCTATGATCTACGATTTATTTGGTTTTTTATTTATAGTTAATACCATGCTTATGTGGTAAAACCTTTTATATTAGTACATTTGAAGGATCATGTATCTACTTTCTCATGAGAGATACACAAAACAAATTGTGAACTGGAGAGAGGTTTAGTGGTGTCACCAAGAGATCGGAAACTACCATGATCTGATAATAAATGTTGGAAGGTTTTATATATATATATATATATTACTGATAATTAATTTATTTTGAAATATCATAAACTTATTCCATAGAAAAATTCAAGGAAATTCATTCTAAACAAATATTAATTATCAATATCATTGATAATTTTCCATATATCACTTATATGGATTTTAATATGCCATGATGTACATCAAAATGATCTTACCTTCTCTAACATATCATTAACAGTATAATATCAAAATAGATTTCTTTCACCAACTTCATCTAAAAATGTTTTTTTTTCTAAACATTCTTCCATTAAGAGATTCATAAGGTTTCATCTAAAAGATCGATTGAAATCTATTATTATAATAGAACTAAAATAGTGGAAGGTCATGATTCCAACCACATTTGAAATGTATATAATGGGATATGAAGATATTTTTAATTGTCGGAATGGTAAAATTAAATTTACTATCTATATAAGGATGATATGTAGTACTAAAACTAAATTATGTATCTAGATCCAACCTAATACTTTTCTAGATCAATGAGATAGATATCAGAACCATATCAGATAAAAAAATTTGGTATTTCATGAAATCTTACCCCTTAAGGGATGTGTATACTGAAAAATTGATCAAGATATAAATATTATCTTATTAAAATAAAATGTTCTATATTCGTAACTTTTTCAACTAAAACACCAAAAGAATTATTTTTTTTGGTTGTCTTGGGAGTCCAATGATAAAATCCATGGTAATATTTTCCTATATCTCTTCTACTATTGGTAATATTTATAATATATCAACAGAAATACTTGTCTTAATGTTATCGTTTTATCATAAAAAACAAGATATATACTCTGAAAAATAAATTTTCATGTATCCAACAAGATAAGATCTAGATGTTCTTTATACATCATCATACTTCCGTGATAAATATTGAATGAAAAATTATGAGCCTCATCCTTTAGCTCCTTCCTCATATATGGTGTTTATAGTACACATATTTAGTTATTTAAACATATCATTCCTTCATAATCATACTTTAACTCAAGGCCATTTCTCACTTTATTCTATAGTGATACATCCTTCTTTTTTACTCTTTAATGCTCACATTGATGGATTATTGAACATTAGAATGATAAAGATTTTAACACATCCCTTTCCATAAGATTTCAAAATCCATATTCTATAAACAATAAATATTGTATCTCATTTAATACTTGTTAATAGGAAACTATCCATTATTTTTTACATGGAGCAAAAGTCACCTAGTATTCCTTCCCAGGGTGGTACTGCATTAAGACTTCATAATTTAAATCATTTCCACCCATATCTTATTTTTAAAATTTAACTCTTTCTATGTGAATATATAATTAAATATTATATAATGAATATATATCACATTTTTTAAAATAGATATAATCATTTCATATTTCCATGTAGATAAAACTAATTATAACTTCTAATCATTCGACTGATAATTTTTCTAATGAATATACAATTGATGCATGGAATAATTTATATCTATAACATTATATATGATAAAGACTCCAAAATCATTCATTGATGTATCATTATAGATAGAAAACACTTCCCCCTATTACTGTAGTGTAACCACAGGTGTGTTGAAAAAAATTATTTCTGGATTCTTTAAATTTTCCTCACATTCATATTTTCAATGTAAATTTTCTCCCTTCCAAGTCAGCAAGGATATTGGATTAGATATCTATGTAAAATACTTCATAAACCACCATTAGATTAAAAAACCTAGAAAACTATTTCTCTCAGTGATATTGGTCGATATGGGCCCTTACTCTATTACTTTTTTAATTGAAGGATACCTTAATAAACCATATCTTGATGTTATGTGGCCCATGAATGAAACATTTTGTTTCAAAATTTATACTTCATAAATCTGTAATAAAAACAACCTTCCCCCAGGTCATGAATGTAATTCAAATCTGATCTTAAATCTCTTACATTATTTAAGAATATAAAATATTATCATCTAGGAAGAATACATGAAGAAAATATAGTAAATCTTTTAAGAATCCTTTCATTAAATACATAATTGTAGTGGATTCATCAGTAATCCCAAATTTCATCAATATAAATTCATAATTACCATTCCACACACTAAAGGTTACCATATTACTATAATCCTTAATGACCCTTAAATGATGATATCTAGTATAAAGGTAAATATTGGAATAGAATTGTGATCTATGTGGTTGATCAAAATATTCATCAATAGAGGGTATAAGAAACATTTTTTATGGTGATCTTTTGATGTTCTCTATAATCAATGAAAATATTCTTATAACCATATTTCATCTTAAAATAATAATATTTTCACCCCAGGGTGATGAATTGGAGAATATAAATCTATTATCAAGATTCTCATCATGTTTATTCTTCAATTTCTACAAGTCAATTGGTCTCATTCAATAAGGATTCGTTAAATTTGGTGTGGAAACATGTGTGGTTTCTATTGAAAAAAATAAACTTCATGATTTTATAAAGACCACCAAATTCATCAGGATATAAATTTTTATAATAAAAATTAATTGGTATATCATGGATGTTGAGTTTATTTCCATCTATTTGAGATAAATATTCATCATGAATAATTTGTAAGACCCATATAAATAAATTAACTTATAATGATATATTATTTCTATCCTTACACTGAAATACTTACATAGATTGATTCATCATATAATATGATACTTAAATTCTTCAAAACATGATAGTGGATCTACATTGATATAGTCAATCCATATCCACAATTACATGGAATTCAACTAAATGGATATTCATAAGATTTTTAAGAAGCACATTCCCACACACTTATATCAAATAGTAGATATAGAAATGGGATTGGATCATCACGGCATTGGTAATTTTAACCACTAACCCAAAATTTAATATTTTTGGTGGTAATGTGACACCATTGTAAAATTCATTTTGAAATAAATATTTTATAGAGATAAAATAAAATAATACATAAAATATTCTAAAGAGGATAATCATTATACCATTCAATATTTTGTTCTCATGGCCCCTATTAAGTGGTGTGATCTCATTGTATTTCCTTTTTCTATATGGGATTAAGAGGTTGGTAATATCAATCATCATCATTAACCTCCATATGAATGCACAAGATTTTATTGTTCTAATACTACTTTCATCATAATAATTGGAATGTTTGTGGTGCATTAGTGGTATTATTCCTATCATCCATTATATATATCACTTAATTTTTCATCTTTTTACATTCATGTGGTTTGTGACTAACCCATACACATTTAAAGGACCTCATGGTTCAATTCATGTAATTTCATTAGTTTTTCTTCTTTTATTTATGGAATATTGGTGATCATAATTTCTTCTCAACTTGTGATTTATTTTTTCATTTGACTGTATCTTCAATTTCATATAAAAACAATGGGAATAAAAGAAATATCAAATATCCATTTCTACCATGAGAGAAAATATTATTATTTCTTCATATATAAAGATGTATCATAAATCTAAAACCTCTTCGAGACTTTCTTTATTCAAAAACGAATTGATAAATTTTTATTTTAGGGATAATGATTTTACTAGAAGCATATATTTCATTTGATTTAAAATTTTCTCTATAGATATCTATTCCCCATCACCTTCTACATAAGATCCAGTATTTTCTTCTCTATTTTTTACATAGAATTTTAGCTAAGTACTATATGAAAAATATCCTCTTATACTAATATGATTCCATGGAATTAATTTCTTGTTATTTCATCATATTTATAAAAATAATACACTATTTATCTATATCACCTTCCAAATGATAATTGTTTCGGGTAAATTTTTCTTGTTTTGAGAACTAAAATTAGAAAAAAGTCGACATTGACCCATGAATGGCCCAACTATATTTGTTTCCTTCGGTTGGTCATTTTGAATCCTAGTATGATTCATAGTGTCACAAACCATCTTGAATATCTGGTACATTGATATCTGGACCAATCCTGACTAGTCCTAACAGGTATTCCTAATACCCATGGGTTGGTGACTAGAACATGGAATCATACCAGTGAACAAGGGAACATATTTTCTAAATGAGTGATAAAATAATGTAAGGGAAAAAATATATAATTTTTATTCCAAACAATCCTCACGAAGAAATTTACAAAAAATAAGGAGATAAATCCCAATGAAAAACATCATCCATATGATGAAAAGATCCATCAATTTTACTTAAAAACCTATTCAATAAAAGGACTATAGCTCCCCTGATCACTATCATCACAATAATACCCAAAAATATCAAGAACAACTACCACCTCTCAATGGATCATTCATATTCCTTGGACCAATAATAACTATATCTACAAACACCTAAAAGAAAATGTATGGTGTGAGATATAGACAATAGTAGGTTCTCGTAGAGTGATCCATAATAAATTTAGTTACAATAAAACCAATTATTCATTAGTTTTAAAACAGTCCACTAAAGGAAAATCAATTGACATATTTTTAGACCAAAACATTATTCTTAGTTTAAATTAGGATGATATATCAAATCATGGAAAAATTGACATTTTATCTAAATCATTTTTATAAAATAGATCGAATGAGTAAAACAATTCTATAAATAATTGAATGTGTGATCAAGTCAATCATTACTAATAAATATGATCATAACCCCTATGTTGTGTCAATTTTTTTCTATAGGATCCCCAGCCTTCAAAATCCTCAATATGGATCAATTATTTGTGGACAATAAATAAGGAACAATATATTGGAAAAATCGATAAAAATCCCATTTGGGGTCCCATCACAAGAAATCATTCTGATATTTTTTAGTTAGTGATGTCCATGTCAATAAATTATTAAGGAGTCATTGTTGCAATAGTAAAAATACCAAATATCCCAGGTTGAAATATTTTGAGGGGTTGCAACATTTTTTCTGGAAAATAGTGTTCCCCCTATTAAGACCAATGAATAATATTAGATTTTAATGGGTTTATTAAGAGTTAATAATTTTTTCACTTGTTATTTAACTAATAAATCTAAGTAATTAAAAATTAAATGTATTTTTCTTGGTTAGGTATCACCTTTATTAGTAATTGTGTTCCATAACCATGTTACCTTACTAGGATTCTTGAAGGAGTAAAAATTTTCACTATACAATTAGTTTGAATGTGTTGCAATAGTAAAAATACCCAATATCCCAGGTTGAAATATTTTGAGGGGTTGCAACATTTTTTCTGGAAAATAGTGTTCCCCCTTCTAAGGGAACATCACATGGTGTGAATTTTATAGGACAAACCCTATAGAATTAATTCACCATACCCCAAATGTTCACAACTTTAAAATTCCCAAAAAAAATCAGACATGTATGAATATAAACTGAGACAATCCACCAAAATGATATCTAAATACGGTGTACGAAGAACCCAATATAACAAAATTGGAAGATAACAAATCCACACCATCAAAATATTTTCCACATAAGTCTTCTTAAAGATATTAAATGAAAAATATATTATCCTACAACTCTATCATCAAGGCCTCATTCTCAAATGTCTAATGAACTTCAAGACCACTGTATAACAACCACAATACCAAAATGTATTTTCTTCCCATAATGATTGTTAGTCACATTATCAGTAATATTAATAGGACACTCGGTCATAGATTAATTAGGTTCCACATCCAGATCTTCCCAGATCATGACATGAGAAGGGTCAAAAGGATGCTTCCTAAGATTCAGTACATGAAACCTATTGTTGATTTAAATCTACATTTGTGGTTATAATAAATTGTATAACTCATTACCAACCCACTCAACATTCAAAAAGGACCTAGAAACATATCCTAATAATAAAACTCAATGATATAATGGAATGTAGCTTCTTAAATATGTTTTATTAATTTGATAGTTTACATTAAGAAAATGAACCATGATATACTATTGACTATTAACGTGATCGTTGGAATAGAAATGAAAATATTAGGAATAGTAATTCAAAGAATAGAATTGTAACCTCACCTATGAGTATACAAGAAAATATATGTATCTCATAAATTAATATATGGACTATTTATATCATATGGTAATAAAATAATTATATTAAATATGATAAATTAAGTGTTGTAATTTTTATAAATATTAAATGATTATTTTGAATTATATAATTAATATAATGTCTTAAAAGAAAATTGATTCTAAAAATATATATTCACAAATAAATATATTTTGGTATTATTATTGTGTGATATATTTAAGATACTCTAATTAATTTTTTGATGTGTCATAAAATATGTTATAATTTTTGAATTAATATTTATAGAATAAATAATAATTTTAATTAAAAAATTCTTATTATTATAAAATTAATTTTAAAAAATAGATCCTTTTTATTAAATTAATCATAATGAAAAATTCTTTGAGTGAGTTTTTTTATTTTCTAAAATAGTTTAATGTTTGGGACTTCTGAAATGGGTAAATTTATGGTATTTTTCATTTCACCCAAATAAAGGAATCATTTGGGTCATTTTTTATTCCTGGATGATGAATGTGAGAAATATATCGAACTCACATGATCTAGTTATAGTATTAAGTCTCAAAAATAATCATTATTTGTTTTATTGATCCAAAATAACAATAAAATGACTCAAATAATCAAAAAACACCACTCTCCTCAACTATAAATACCACACCTTGTCATGTCACACCTGGTTTTTCATGACATTGTTTGGATCTGGTTCATTGGAAATCATGATCTATTTTCATGGGTATTAGGTGAGATTAATATTAATTTTAGAAGTTTCATATATCTCTAATCACCCTAATTACTGTTCCCCATTTCTTTTTTAGGAGTATTTGGAGAAAGAGTGGTTATTTCATGATATCAGCCAACCGTGAGCCTATTTTCATATTTAAAAACCAAAATTGCTTCTTTTATAAATTCTTCAATTTTCAAAATATTTCATAAATTCGACTTCCCACTTATCCTACACTAACATATTAAAAGTACCATATCCTTTTGTACACCTTATAAATTTATAATAATCTTGAATTTGGGTTACTAATTTAGGTATTAGGCCAGACCAAGGGCACATTTCCAGTTTTAAAACAATAAATTTTTTCATTTATATCATTTTCATTTTTTAATATTTTTTGGTGAATCAACATCCCATTTCAATCCAACATATCTATCCCCACCCCCATAATCAAGTTTACCATTTTAGAGCTTACTTGATTTGCTTATTAGGGTGAATGTTATCTAGTTTCCTTAAAACGTCCAGAATTGAGAAGGTATATTGTTTCATCTATATGTAATAAAATTGGTACTATTTTTCCCTAAAATCTTATTTCCTAGGTGTTTCTATATCTTAGGAGACTATCCAATATGTTCCATGCCATTACCTTCTCTCTAAGGGTGCTGATGTAATAGAAGACAATGAGTTTTCTAGGTGGAAAGGTGATATTGCTTCTCCTTTCTCCTTCCTCATCCTCCTCATTTCATTATTTATGGTTTTATATTATACCCTGTCATTTTAGACCTAGGGTTCTGTTATCCCATGATTCTTGGTGGGTGTTTTGTTCGTTTGGGTCCAGTCATCCTAGGTTTAGGGTTTATAACCCCTCGGATGGTGATATTCCACTACAGGAATTCTTGGTAATTACGACGGCCTATTTGCAATGGAATCCATTCGCAAATAGGCTTTAGTGATAGGGCCCCATTGCAAATATCTCATTGAAGAAAACATAGTTGCAAATACCATTATTTTCAATGGGCCCGTCGCAAAAAATGTTAGTTGCGACGGGAAACATCATCGTCGCAAATAAGCTCCCGATTATATATATTATATATAAGTTAACGCTTTCACAATGGGCTTGTCTCAAAAACTATTTGCGACAGGCTCTCGTCCCGTCGCAAAAAATATATATGTAACACATTCTATGACGGTCCCATCGCAACAAATTATTTTCCATGGTACTACTTGGCCGTCGAAAATATGTTTTTAAAAATATTTAGTTAGATGATTTGCGACGAGACACCATCGCAATAGGTCCCGTCGCAAATAATAAATTAATTTTTTAAAAAAATTACTAAAATTACGATTAATGATAAAATAATATTACTATTATTAAAAAAATAAAAAATATTAAAACTCTCAATATTCACAAAAAAGTAATAAAATATTAAAAATTACATTATGTAATATTTTTACTGATATAAAAGATAGAAAATGTAAATAATTCATATTACAATGTTAAATTAAAATGTTTGTAACATAAAAAATTAACTGTGGGGGTCGTCTTCTGGAGGAGGTGGAGGAGCTGAAAGAGCTAGTGGAGGAAACTCCATCCCTAAACTACGAGTCAGACGGTGCATGTACTCCATCTTCTCATGATGCTACTGCTACCATCGATGAATCTAATCCTTATAATGATGCTCCTGTTTCTTCTCCGCCGACACATCTATTCTTTCTGATTCTGCAAAGTCTCTATATGCTCAGCCTGAGGTCACAACTGCTCCTGATACTGTGAGCCAGAATATGATCCCTCTCCACAATATCCTCTTCAGCTGGACTCCCACATCGCATCAGAACCATAATAAGTACCAGGAGTCAAATGAGATCTGATGGCATCTAATATGCATTTCTCAAAGCCATACTGAGTCTCCGGCATCCATTCCACCTCATCGAAATGGTGAGCACTGGTCTGCTCAATCATCTCGTCCTGACCCTTAGCCGGTATCTAAGAGGTCTCAACCTCATATGACTCCTTTCAATTTTAATTGAATTTTAAAATTGTCAAAATATTATATGTAGTTAATTGTTAAACTGAAAAAATAATACTAACCACAATCTGACACAGGCGATCACCTCTAATCTCTCTAGTAGCGTGATCACTGTAAATCCTCTGATAAACATCGAACTCCATAATATTAGGATTCTCGACTGCCAACAGAAATATAAAATAAACTATTTATATATAATGTTATATAAAATATTTAAAAAATATACTTACCAGATGCACTCTATGTGAACAGAATGTACGACTAACAACTCGATGTGTCACCTCCTCTCTCCCCTGGTTCTGTCGTCCCACTAAAGATCTCCTCTGAAATCCACCACCCAACTAGTGTAAACATAATCCATCCCAAATGTGAGATGAAATGTACTTTGGTTGGTGGACTCTAAATGACTCATCAAATTTTTTCACCCCTGCTTTTTTAATGGTTTCCCTTCTCATATTCTGCAAAAACTGGATACAACTGTCACATCACACATCAATGGGAATCTGTTCCCATGTGATCCATGGATGAGAAAAATAATTGCACAATATAGCGCTCCCCTATCCAATAGCTACATGATAAAAACTATGAATAAGGAATAAATTATCAAATAATTAGTATATATATATATAAATTAATGAAATATAACTAAAACATATAGGTTACCATACCTCCGTGTGTGTGGATAGAAACCAAGATGTGGACATCGCTCGGGGATAGTGTCAGGAATCATCAGTCGCACAAGACCGCACCCCCTCCGTGTACCTTGTGAACCACCAGAAGGCTGAGGGTCAGCTGATCGCACATCCTAATCATCCAAACTCACGCAATAGATCAGAGTCCATCTGAAACAAAAAATCATTTTTTTAACAGATAGTTGAAAATAACTATTATATATAGATATATATTAGTTATGATTATAACCAGCATTTAATTGTTTCAATGTTCATCTTCATCCTCTTCTCCATATTTGTCAATGTCAATGTCTTCATCTTCCACCTCAGCATCCTTAATATACATATGAGTTTTAGTTTCAACATCTCTTTTCATTTCAATTTCATTTGTAACATCATTAACATATTCATTACCATAAATCATTAATTGTGGGGTTTCATCGTCGATATTCACATCTCTTTTTGAATAAGATGGATTTTGAGCCGTCTCATGAAAAATTTCAATTCCTTCCACTTCAGCAGAAACACATTCGGTTTGAGTAAACTGATTTTCTCGAGATTTAATTTTTATTATGCTCCAGCAATCGCTCAAGTCTCTTGATTTAGAATAATACTTTGTATAATAAATTTGATGTTCCTGTTGAGCCAGTAAAAATGGTTCATTTACTGAAAGAAGAATTTTATATTTAATATCGATGATTCCATGAGTCGGATGAACATGAAAACCTCTCTCAGTATCCAACCACTGACATTTAAACATTGTTATGTAATTATGTCATAGATAACACAACTCAATAATTTCATCCAAAATTCCATAAAATTCAACTTTAGTTTCTCTTTGATGTCATCCTCTCAAGAAAAAACTGTTGTTCATTGTTTTTTTGATTTCCCGTATGCATGTGTATGAAATCGAAAACCATTCACCACATATGTATTATAATATTTAACCATTTTGGATGGTGGGTTTCTCAATATACACAGTCGCTTATCTATTTTATCAGCATATTGAGACACCTGAAAATTTGAAAAAAAATTATCAATATAATAAAAAATAAATGGAATTGATATTAAACATTCTATAATTTACGTTACAAGTTTTTGAAACCATTGAGAAAAAAATAGTCTGCATTCTTCAAGAGCAGCTTCTGTAATTTGTGGAAGTTGTTTCCTGATATGATTATCATATAACCTACAAAATAAGTTTAAATACTATAACATTAATTATAGAATAAGTGATAGAAGCACTCACAGGACAAATGATTTCATTTCTTCATAGTTGAGCAGAACGTATATATGAGCTTTGTGATGTTCATCATCTGAAATCCATCATTCATGAACTCCACCAAAACCATGATTTGGCTGATTAAAAATTATTAATTGATTTTCAATTTCTTATTTAACATTCCCCCCATTTCACCACATGCAATTCTGTTTTGAGGGATATTGAGATTCCAAATAATGAGAGAAGAAAAAAGCAATTTCTTCTTGAAAATAAGCTTTAGCAATATAGCCTTCAACTAAAGCTTTGTTACATATTTATTTCTTCAATTTCTGCATGCATCTCTTGAATGGGTACATCCATTGAAACTGTACTGGACCTCCACATTTAGCTTCATGTGGCAAATGTAATATCAGATGTTCCATTGAGTCAAAGAAATCTGGCGAAAATATTTTTTCCAGTTTACATATAATTATAGCAACATCTTCTTCCAGTTTTCTTAGTGCATCGTAGTCTATTGTCGCTGCACAAATGTCTCGAAAAATATATGATATGTCTGTTATTGAAACCCAAATCATTGAATTCAACAAACCTATGAATACAATCGGCATTAGTCTTTCCATTATAATATAACAATCATGACTTTTTAATCCAGTAATATAACCATTCTTAACACATCTTCCCAAATTGGAAGCATAGCCATCTGGAAGTCTCAAATCTACAATCCACTGACAAAATTACACGTGACTCTCTTTAGACAGTGTATAAACTGCTTTTGGCTTCATTAACCTCTATGATCTGACATTTTCAAATAGTTCAAGTTCTGGTTGCCTAAAAATTTGGGAAAGATCTAATCGTGACTTTATAGTATCTTTCGTCTTACCTGGTATATCAAAAACTGTATGAAATAAATTATCAAAATAGTTCTTCTCAATATGCATAACATCTAACTGGTGGCAGACCAACAAATCAGGCCAATATGGAAGATCCCAAAAAATGCTCTGTTTTATCTAATTATGTTCTTTCCCAAAGCCATGAATTTGTTTATGGTTTACTGTTGGACCAAATGTGATTGAGGTAATGAAAATAAAACTGATTGTAACTCTGTACCTAAGATCATCTTTGTAGGTTCATCCCTTTCAATTGTACCTTTTATGAAATGAGATTCGTTCCTCCGAAAAGGATGATCGGTTGGAAGAAATCTACAATGACAATCAAAATAACATGTTTTTTTCCATTGACTAGAATAAAGGCTTTTTTTCTTTCATACAGTAAGGACATGATTTCGACCCATGTGTACTCCAACCAGATAACATGTCATATGATAGAAAGTCCATATTAATCCACATCAATGCAGCTTTTAATATGAAAATTTTGTTTCACTGCAACATCATATGTATTAACACCATCACTCCACAGTGTATTTTACTCATCAATCAATGGTTTCAAATAAAAATCAATATTATTTTTCGGAAGTCCTTTGATTAATAGAGTCAAAAAGATATAAGTCTCCTTCGTTAACATCTATAATGGAAAATTGTACGGAGTTATAAAGACAGTCCAACATAAATAATGACTACCATAAGAACCAAAGAGACAAAAACCATTAGTAGAAAGACCCAATCGCATGTTTAGGGCTTCTATAACAAAAGATGGATACAGATGGTCAAAATGTTTCCATGAATCACCCTCAGATGGATTATTCATGTTTTTATCAGTTGATATGTTGGTTTTGTTCCATGACATCATTGACACTGTGTTCTGAGACATAAATAAACGCTGCAACCTGGGTGTAAGGGGGAAATATCATAACTGTTTTACTGGAATCGATCTAGACTTCCTTGGTTGAGCTTCTTTATACCTTGACTTTCCACATGTGGGACAAATATCCAATGACTCATTTTCACCAGAATATAAGATGCCATCATTTGGACATACATGAATCTTCTGATAACTAAGGCCCAAATTACGAATCATCCTCTTTCTCTTATATTAATTTGCAGGAAAAGCATTTACTTCAGGTAACAGTGTTTTAACCAAAGAAAATATCTGATCAAAATAGTTGTTTGGCTTTGAATTATCTGATTTAATAGCCTTAAATTTTCCAACTACTTCTAATTTTCTAATCATGCAACCAGAATATAATTTATCCTCACCAGACCTCAAAAACTCATAAAATTATGATGGTGCCAACTCAAGAGTTAATTCAATATCATTGTGATTTTCAGTTTGTTTCATAGATGGAGCTACAACATCATGTACTGAATTTTGAAATCATGATGGATCCAGAATGAAGTTATTAATTTCTTCTCTGGAACTTCATTCACTGTCTTTATACCAAAAAACATAATCTGGTTGAAAACCAGACCGCAAGAGATTCCCCCCAACCATGTTAAATGTGTTAAATGTTCTCAGAGCACATTTTTTACAAGGGCACTTAATTGTGCCTTCTGAAACATATTATAGTTTTGATGATGTAAATTCTATGAAAGATTCAACACCCTTAGTATATACAGGATTTAAACCAGAACCATTGGGATTTCTACGCTGATTTATCCAAGCTCGGTCATCTAATAATGACTGTTGTCAACTTCCTTGATCCATATTTTTCTACATAAAATATAAAATCATCACTATTTTTGAATAGTTTGAAATTATAAAAACACTATCTGAAAAAGTAGATAAATAATTACAACTACGTAATAATTATCATTAATTAATGACGACACAATTTCCAGTGGATTGACTACTACTCTTTTTTCTGAAATCTCATTTAATTGCATCTTTCTCACACTTATTATTTCTAATTAATGTTAATTATTCCTAATTATTCCTAATTATTTCGAATTATTAAAAATTATAGCAAATTATTTCTAATTGTTATAACTTATTACAATTTATTACTAATTATTACAATATATTACTCATTATTACTAATTATTACTAATTTATCAATACTTAGAAATACTTAGAAAACAGGAAACTGCTTGAATAATGAAAGGAGATTTGGTAATCATCGTTGTGGAGTTGATTACAAATTTTCCCTTCATTTTCCAAGAAGATTTTGTTTACTAATTATTAGTAATAAAAAAATTATATTATCAATATTTATGAAAAAAATTATTAATATTATTAAAATAATATAAAATTTATAAAATATTAAAATTATCAATATTCATAATAGACTTTGTTCTATCCTTAACATGTTCAAATCTCAAACGGCTGTTAATTGTGAAGTCATGCGTAATAAAAATTTTGTGTCAGTTATGTCCAATGTAAACTCTATAATTGTACTTGAATGGTTAATCACCTTAGAAGTAGTGTTGCAATAGGACTGCCAATGTAATAATGTTCTCGTCTCTAAGAATCATCCCACATGACACTTTATATAGATCATTCTTCTTTAAAAATTTGAGGAGATATAATTATTTTTCCCTTAAATTTTCAAGGAATAATGGTCTTTGTAAAGGATCATGTGAGATAATTCCTATACATAAAAAGGGAACGACATGGTTTGTTAGATTTCAATATTACTTGTGAGGTGATAAACCATGCAAGGACAATTATAGAGTTTACATTGGACATGGATGACAAAAAAAATTTATTACGCATAACCTGACAATTGGTGACCCATTAAGATTTGAACATGTTAAGAATAGAGAAAATACTTTTGCGAATATTGATAATTTTAATATTTTATAAAAAAAATTATTTTAATAATATTAATATCTTTTTTCGTAAATATTGATAATATAATTTTTTTTCCTAACTATTCCTAATTATTTTTAATTATTGAAAATTATTCCTAATTATTCTAAATTATTCCTAATTTTTCATAAATATTCCTAATTATTCTTAATTATTACTAATTATTTCTAGCTATTCTTAATTATTGCTAATTATTCCTAATTATTCCTAATTATTGCTAATTATTCCTAATTATTCCTAATTAATCGTAATTTTTGCTAATTGTTGCTAATTATTCCTAATTATTCTTAATTATTGCTAGTTATTCTTAATTATTGCTAATTATTTCTAATTATTCCTAATTATTGCTAATTATTCCTATTTATTCTTAATTATTTCTAATTATTCATAATTATTCCTAATTATTTCTAATTATTCATAATTATTGCTAATTATTCATAATTATTGCTAATTATTCCAAATTATTGTTAATTATTCCCAATTATTCCTAATTATTCCTAATTATCCCTAATTATTCCTAATTATTCCTAATTATTAATAATTATTCTTAATTATTCCTAATTATTCTTAATTATTCTTAATTATTCCTAATTATTCCTAATTATTCCTAATTACTCGTAATTATTCGTAATGTTTCGCAATTTTTCGTAATTATTGCTAATTATTGCTAATTATTTCTAATTATTCCTAATTATTTCTAATTATTTATAATTATTTCTAATTATTGCTAATTATTGATAATTATTCCTATTTATTGCTAATTGTTGCTAATTATTGATAATTATTGCTAATTATTATAAATTATTACTAATTATTCCATATTTTTGCTAATTATTTTTAATTATTCCTAATTATTCCTAATTATTCCTAATTATTACTTATTATTCCTAATTATTCCTAATTAGTCCTAATTATTCCTAATTATTCCTAGTTATTCTTAATTATTCCAAATTATTTCTAATTATGCTTAATTATTCCTAATTATTCCCAATTAATCTTAATTAATCCTAATTAACCCTAATTATACCTAATTAATCCTAATTAATCCTAATTAATCCTAATTAATCATTATTAATCCTAATTAATCCTAATTATTCCTAATTATTCCTAATTATTCTTAATTAATCCTAAGTAATCATAATTAATCCCAATTAATGCTAATTAGTGCTAATTAATTCTAATTAATGCTAATTAATGCTAATTAATGCTAATTAATGCTAATTAATGCTAATTAATGCTAATTAATGCTAATTAATGATAATTAATGCTAATCAATGCTAATTAATCCTTATTAATACTAATTATTCCTAGTTAACGCTATTCATTGCTAATTATTGCTAATTATTGTTATTTATTACTAATTATTGCTAATTATTGCTAATTATTGCTATGTATTGCTAACTATTTCTAATTATTGCAAATTATTGCTAACTATTTCTAATTATTACTAATTATTGCAAATTATTTCTAATTATTGTTATTTATTGCTAATTATTGCTAATTATTCTTAATTATACCTAATTATTCCTAATTATACCTAATTATTCCTAATTATACTTAATTATTGTTAATTATACCTAATTATTTCTAATTATACCTAATTATTACTAATTATACCTAATTATTCCCAATTATTACTAATTATTTCTAATTATACCTAATTATTACTAATTATACCTAATTATTACTAATTATACCTAATTATTACTAATTATACCTAATTATTACTAATTATACCTAATTATACCTAATTATTACTAATTATTACTAATTATACCTAATTATTACTAATTGTACATATTTATTACTAATTATACATAATTACTACTAATTATTCCTAATTATTCCTAATTATTCCTATTTATTCCTAATTATTCCTAGTTATTCCTAATTATTCCTAATTATTCCTAATTATTCCTAATTAATCCTATTTATCCTAATTAATACTGATTAACACTAATTAACACTAATTATTCGTAATTATTCCAAATTATTCCTAATTAATACTAATTATTCCATATTAATACTATTTATTCAAAATTAATTATTTTTATTTCTAATTAATACTATTTATTCTTAATTATATCTAATTATTCCTAATTATATCTAATTATTCTTAATTATATCTAATTATTCCTAATTATATCTATTTATTCCTAATTATATCTAATTAATATTAATTATAACTAATAATTTATAATTATTACTAACAATATCAAATTTTTAGTAAAACTAAATATAAATAAAAATCTATAAAAATGTAATTAAATTCGAACTAATAAACAACAATTATAATTAACAAAAAAAATAAAGATACTAAAAATAAAATATAAATACCTTAAACTTTGATATTCTAAAGATATTGACGCCCTCCGATTGATCTCGTATAAAAAACATCAACTAAAAAATTTTTCTCTTTAAAACTGAAGAATGAAAAGAGAGAGAAACCAAGATCTGAATGATTTGTGGAAAAAACGGATGAGGGTATATATTGGTTAGATTAGTTGCGACGGGAGTATTAGCGATGGGATTCCAGTTGCAAATGGTCGTATTTGCGATGGGCCCCGTCGCAATTACCCTCGCCCGCATTAATTACAGTCGATGGTTAAAAGGTTATTTGTGACGGGTCCTGTCGCAAATAGTACCTACCGATAGTCTTTTTGCGATGGGACGATATCCCATCGCAAAAGGGTATTGACCGCCGCTGGGTATTTGCGATGGGACCCGTGAAAAATACACATGCGCGGTTTGGCGCGCAAGCTGCGCCAAACCGCGCCAAACTATTTGCGACGAGAGGTGAAATCCCGTCGCAAATAGATTCTTGGACGGGTTATTTGCGATGGCAAGAGATCTCGTCGTAAATAACCCGTTGTGAATCCTGATTTTTCCCGTAGTGTTGGTTGTGAGTTTTCATTACGCCAAGGATTTGAGGAAGAATATCCTTTGCACAATACTTTATCATTTATGTTTCATCATTTTCATGCTGTTATAAACTTATTTATTTGATATGTGGTATTTTGAAACCTTGGTTGTAATTATTCGTTACGCAAATGATGTCATATGCATTATTTTGTTAAAAATATACTAGTTTTGGTATAAATTTACCCTCCTCTTGTTTGATAAATTATTCCATGAGATCACACACTTGGTTTATGGTATTTTGAATATGTTTCAGAATCTTCAATTATTTATGGCATGAAAACGGTATTTTATCCCTTTTCAGTGCTTATACTAAGTTGTTTTGTTAAAGAGTGCATGTCATCTTTTCGGTAAATTGCACAGTTGGATTTTATGGGTATAGTGCAATTTAGAATGATTTGATAGGATTTAGATTTCATTTTCATCTTGAAAAAAAATTTATTTTTGAATCCTTTTATGTCATTAAAATTTGAATATGTTTTTAAAAACTAATGGGGTTTGGTTTACAACATGTTTTGGCCTAAGTTGCAGGAAAATGACCCTTTAACATCCTTATGAAAATAGTTGTGTTTTGAATATGTTACCTAGAGTGTTTAAAGGGATTTATGAATGTGGTTAGATACTAAAAATGGTGTGTATACACATACCTTATAAAATTGAATTGCATATCTTTTTCAAATGTTATTTTTTACAACACTTTTAAAGGCCTATTTGGCATTTCCTAAAAATAAATAATGAGTTTTTTACATTTATAAACCATGTTGTGTCAATTGGGATTATTTGGTGGACCATGAAATGATTTTATTAAATTTTTTTAGGGAGGCAATGTAAGGTTGGGTATGGTTTTGTTGTTTTTTATGATTAAAAGATACTTTTAATGAGTTTTATGTGATAATCCTCAATAAAATCCTTGAAATTATTCTATGAAAATTTTTAGTGGTGTATTGATTCGTGAAATAAATGTGAATAATGTTTCTTGTATTTTGGTGTGTTTATGGTTTGGGAAAGGAATTTTGATGTGAAATGTGTATTTGTTCATATGGGTAACGTGAATGATCACTTACGAGAATCTCAGGTATCTAGGTGGGCGGACGTGTACTAGTATGCTAGTGATATGAGGGGGTTGCGCCCATGTTCCACGTAGCAAGTTTGATGATGAATACACTATCTAAACTATCATGATGATGATTTTGGAGAATGACTAGGTTATAGGTATTCTCCCTACTACTGTCTTATGTGCACGAGAATAGATATTTACTATGGTTACTTTCACTGAGATATGTGGAATGTGGGGCTCACAAGTAAATAGTTCCTAGGTGTGTTCCTGTGACTTGTGTTTATTGGAAAATTTTACTCACTATTGGCATATGGTGTGATTGGTTGGTAAATTCAGTAGTTTCTGGGATTTATTTAAAATTTTACATTCTTTAATGCAGCCCTCTTGAAAACTATTTTCATTTTGATGTTGCACCTCTCTGAAAATTATTACTAGCATTCTTGTTTATAAAACATGAATTTTTTTGTCTGGTAAATATGTTTTTGCATGAGAACTCATTTGGAAAACATACCTTTATATCCTATATTCAAAAATTGAAATTTATGTTTCTTTTATTTTATATGATGTGTATTAGGAGTAGAATATCAGGAAAATATACCGACTTTCAATACTCATGCCTATAGTTTTCTTCGTATTTTAGCCCGTGCGTAGGTTTCATCTTAAGTTTGACCGCCTTCGGTGATGTGTGATGATTGTGTTAGAGAGTGAAAAAAGGTGTCACATGGGGTTAGTTGGTTATCAAGTTTGGTCAGTTGAGTTTTTGGTTTAGTTTTACTTTTAATTTCTTCTAAAAACAACGTTCAGTTCATTTTTTTGTAAATTTGTTTTGGGTTGTCCAGTAATTCCCAATGTTTGATTGATTATTTGTATTTGGTCTAAATTGATGCCTCGTGTACATGATTGATGCCCATAGTAATTTTAGCCATCTCAGGTGGATCGAGAATGCCTCTCAGGACTGGTCGTGTGTTTGCCTAGGTGATCCGTTCAGGGTCGAGTCGAGCTGGTTCTTGACAAAATGGTATCAGAGGAGGTCGGATATTAACAGACAAGTTTTTTTAGAGTTCCCTGGTTATATGGAGGATGTCAAGGTATATGGAGTAGGATGGTTGAGACTTGAGGGGTAATTGTGGGAATAACATCACAAAATCATTCTCTTTCTGATCCTCAGGATTCCAGAGGATGTCTGGTTTTATTAGTGTCCATGGTTCTTGTTGATTATTTAGTGTTAGGATATGACAAGGGGAGTCTGACTAATGGCCTCCATGTGATGACCGGGCATGGAAAGCTATGTGGAGTGGGGGTGTGGTCCTAAAAAGAATCTCTGTGTTGTTATTGTGTTTGACATATGGTAAACAACCATATGATCAAGTCCCCCATTGACACTAGTTTCCTTTTGTGGTTTTCTTGGACCTTTCTTGATTTCTAATTTTTTTATTGAAAATACTTCTGGGAGAATTATAAAAATAGGTTATAATGTAAGGATTGTATTTTGAAAAGTGGAAAAAAGGGTTTTCAAAAATTAAATATAATAATGGTTTTGTAAGGTTGTGTTTATGTGAAAAAAATTGGGAGGAATTGAAAATGATTTAACAGGATTAGATTTCCCTAATCTAATCATGTTTTTTTTGAAATAATTTTTTTTGAATGTGTGAATTATTTTAATGTAATTTTGAATCTTTGATTTAAATGGGGTGTTTTGAGATGTTGAAAATTGTTTGAATCTGTTTAATTGGTTTTGGAAATTGGTTTTTAGCGTTCGGTGTTTTCCTAGAAAGGGTATTGGTCTTAATCACAATTAGAATATGAAAAGATGCCTTGCTGAATTTTATAAAATGGGAATGGTTTGTTTGGAGTAACTTGGTTGTTTTAAAAGTTGTAAAGAAATAAAAAAGGTAGGTTTTTGAAAAAATGGTTCTTGATGAAGTGTGGTTTGTTTTGTGAAATATGAAAAGGGTTTTTGACTTGGTTGATGGTGTTCCTTTTAATGGTACATGACTTTTGGAATAATGTTGTATTGTTTTAGCCTTTGGTGTTTTCATGGGTGCTCACATGCATGATTTTATTGATATATGTAAGGATGTACTATATTCTATAGAGGTTGGGTGCCTCGGGTGGAATGGAAATGTGGATGTGGGTGATACTTGATAAAACACCATTGGTGAATGTGGAAACCTACTAAGTTAATTTGTTTTTCCAAAGTATTTTCAGATGAAAAATTGTGGCCTTTATTTATAAACCAAAGGTTATGTGTCTAGTTTTTTCTATGTCTTAGAAGAAGTATTTATATAGTATGATTCCATGTGGTCTAGATATCATACTATGGTTATATCTTGAGATGAGATCTTGTTGGTTGCTCGGTTTTGGAGTAATGTTCAATGTGTTTCTAAAGATTTGTTTGATGTTGTGATGTTCCCATAGATAGTTCTCCATTAGAAACTTTTCAAGTTGATCATCCTAAAGATTCATTTAATATGTTATATCCACCTCTTCAGATGATGCCTTAGCCTATTTTTTGGAATAGATTTTTGTTTGGGATTTATTTAAAGTCTTTCAAGGTCATGATAATTTGTTTGGACATATCAGGTGTGTTATGTGATGTAGATGTGTTTTGCTGCATTCCTTCTCCATTCTTCCCCTCGTTTAGAGTGAGATAGAATTTTTATATGTATCTATGAATTCATATTTATATAATTTTTTTTTTGAGATAGTGAGATTTTTTAGAGGTGTGTTCATTATTACCTGACTGTGGTGTAGAAGATGCTTCAAGAATCGTGGCCACAACCAAAGGCCTCAGAATGACGTTTTCCATGAAGTGAATAAACCACCATAGGTGTGAAGAACTTGACTAGTATATGCCTCCCCAATTGTGTTAAGTTAGTTTCTACTCTATTTTGGATCCTCATAAATGTGAATTTCCTCTTGTCGCAATTAGTGTGGTGGACTTACCCCTCACATAGTCTCAAAGGTTATACCTTCAGGGATATGGGATTCTGATCAATGTCCCTTTGTGGACCGCCTATGTAAATCAGGTGTGGTCTGGTATTAACTATTCATAGATGTAGGGTGTTGGGTTGTTCATATATTTATTTTTTGGTTTTAGTGTACCAATTATTGGGTCTCCTTCCCTCTAAGCCCCAAGGGGTGGGGGTTTTGATCCGTGTCTAAATTGTTGGCCCAATTATTGTACCCTTAGTTCAAGAGTGGGTGGTTAAAAATTTCATGTTATAACCCACATAACATGGATTGGGAGGTTGTGATGAGATTTTTTTGGTGTACTTTCACTTATTATTCTCAATTCTAATTAATTTTGAATTCTTGTTGGTTAGTTGCAAGTAGGGTTCTAATGGTGGGGAGACCCACCACAGGTCTTGTTGATTTTTCCTCCAAAGAACATATCTAGTGCTTTTTGTTTCTTAAGGGTGGGGATTCCATTCCATAATACATGAGAATATTTGGTTTTCGTGAGTTCCCATTTGTTTCAGTTATTTTTGGGTTCATTGTTAGAAGTCCTAAAAACAGGATTCTTGGTTTGTTTGTGGAGGTAATGACTCGATCTTTCGGTTTATTCTCGGGAAGTGGATGAGAGTTAGTGTTTTGGTTTCAGTGAGAGGATTAAGTATCATTAATGTTTAATGGTGTTTCATTGTATTAGGAGGCTTGAAAATATTAAAAATAATCCTTAGTTGTGGATATTTATGTTGGAATTTTCTATGTCTTTCTGGGGGCAGAAAGGATTAATGGTGGGGAGAATTGTCACACCCAGTTTTTCATGTCTTTGTTTTGGTCTTGTTTATTGAAAAAAAACAAATCCCTTTTCATGGGTATTGGCTAAGACTAATGTTGAATCTTGAAGTTTCTTCTATGTATAATCACCCTCATTTGGGTTCCCCATTGCTTGTTTAGGAGTTTTTAGAGAAAGGGTGAATATTTCATGATTTGGGCCAACTGTGACCCCATTTCATGATTTAAAAACCAAATTTTTTTCCTTTATAAATTACATATTTTCAAAAAAATTCATTCATTCAACTTCCCACTTGTCCTACACTAAAATATTAAAACTACTATATCCTTTTGGACCCCTTATAAATTAATAAGCATGTTGAATTTGGGTTACTAATTTAGGTATTGGGCTAGACCATGGGCCCATTCCCATTTTTATAATAGTAAATTTATTCTTTTATATCTTTTTTAATTTTTAATATTTTTAGGTGATTAATCCTCTCATTCAATTCCATAATACTTAGCCCCACACCATTATCTATTTTACCAATTTGAAGCTCATTTGAATCTCCTATTTGGGTGTATGTTCTCTGGTTTCCTCAAAACGTCCATAATTGAGAAGGTAAATTGATTCATTAATGAGTCATTCAGTATGTACTCTTTTTTAGAAAAATATTCTTTCCCTCGTTCATCATGATCTTATAGACGTCTCAAAGTTGTTCCAAGCCATTCCCTTCTATCTAAGGGTGTAGATCTAATATAAGAGGAAGGGTTTTCTAGGTGGAAAGGTGAGTTTCCCTTCTCCATTCTCCATCCTCATCCTCCTCCATTCTTTATTTTTTGTTTTCAGTTCTCCCCATGTCATGTTAGACATAGGTTTCATTTATCCCATGATTTGTGATGGGGTTGTGTTTGTTTTGGGAATGTCTTCATAAGTATAGGATTTATAAACCAATGGATGGGGATATTGGGTGTGCATTTCCATTACACCATGGATTTGAGGTAGAATATCTCTTGCACAAGCTGTTATCATTGATGTTTCATCATTATCATGTTTTTATAACCTTATTTATTTGATATGAGCTACTATGAAACCTTGTTTTTAATTTTTTTATATGAAAATTATGTCTTATACATTATTTTGTTAAAAATGTAATTGTTTTGGTATAAATATACATTCTTCTTGTTTGAAAAATTATTCCATGAGATCACGCACTTAGTTTATGGTATTTTGAATAATTTTCAGTTGATTGAATAAATTTATGGCATTAAAATGGTATTTTATACATTTTTATGTGCTTAAAATATGTAGTTTTGTTAAAGAGTGCATGACATG
Source organism: Viscum album (assembly GCA_963277665.1). Taxonomy (NCBI): domain Eukaryota; kingdom Viridiplantae; phylum Streptophyta; class Magnoliopsida; order Santalales; family Viscaceae; genus Viscum; species Viscum album. Next base: position 494,177,191 of record OY728122.1, read on the forward strand.
TGGTCTGTAAATTACACAATTGACTTTTATGTTCCTAGTGAAATTTAAAATGATTTGATTGGATATATAAATAAATTTTTAGCCTAAAAATTTAATTTTGAATCATTATATGGTTTTACCATTTGTATTTCATTTTACAAATAAATAGGGTTTTGGTTTACAACATGTTTTGGCCCGAGTCGTTGGAAAATGGCCCATTGAAAATGGTTTCATTTTAAATATGTATCCTGAGTGTTTTAAGGGATTTATGAATATGTTTTTCTACTATAAATGGGTTTTATAAACCTCCTTAATAAAATTTAAATGCATAACTTTGTCAAATATTAGTTTTCAAAAAATGTTTAATGGTTTGTTTGGTCGTTCCTAAAAATGAAGAATGAGTGTTTTACATGTATATAACTTGTCGTGTCAATTGGTCTGGTTTTATAGAACATGAAATGATATTGTTAAATGTTTTTAGGGATTCCATGTATGGTATGGTATTGTTTTGTGGTGTTTCTAAACTTAAAAGAGTGTTTTTGAATGAGTTTTATGTGAAAATCCTCAATACACGCCTTGAAATTGTTCTACAAACATTTTTAGGGGTTTATTGATTTGTTAAAGAAATATGAAGAATTTTTCTGGGCTATTGGTGGGTTAATGGTTTGGGAATGTAATTTTCATGTGAAATTTGTATTTGATTATATGTGTAACTTGATTTGGCACGAAAGGGAATCCTGAGTATCATGGTGGGTAGACGTGTACTATAATTCTAGTGATCACATGGGGTTTGGCCCCTGTTTCACGTAACATGTTTGAAGATGACAACACTAACTAAACTATGATGATGATGATTTTGGGGGACCACTAGGTTATGGGTATTCTCCCTACTTGTGGCTCGTGTGTATGAGAATGGATATTTATTATGTTTACTTTCACCGAGATACGAGGTAGGCAAGGCTCACAACTAACTTGTACCAAGGGGTGTTCCTCTGACTTGAGCTCAATGGATATTTTTTACTCACCAAAGGAATACGATGTGTTCGGTTGGAAACTTAAGTATTGTGTGTGATTTATATAAAAGTGTACATTTTTTAAAGAAGACCTATTGAAAACTATTTTCATTTTGAAGTTGTACCTCTTTGAAAATTGGTACTATCATTATTAAGTATAAAACATGCATGTTTTTGTCTGGTAAATGTCATTTAGCATGAGACCTCATTTGGGAAACATTCCTTTATATATTTTATTTCTTACTTTAAATTTATTTTTCTTTTATTTTGTAGTATGTCCATTGGGAATAGAATATCATGCTAACCTACTAAGTTTTAAGTCTCACAACTATAGACTTCTACTATTTTTATCCCTTATGTTGGTTTCAACATGAGTTCGATCACCTTGAGTGATGTGTGATATTTATGTGGGAGTGGTACCGAAGGGGTCACATGGAGTTAGATGGTTTTTAGGTTTGGTCAGCTGAGTTATTGGTTTAGTTGTACTTTCAGTTTCATTAAAATTAATTTTCAGTTCAATTTTTATGTAAATGTATTTTAGGCTACCCATTTCTTCCTTCTTTTTGTGTGATTATTTATATTTCGGTGAAATCATTCCCTTGTGTACTCTATTGATTCCCTATGATCTTATTTACATACATGGACTATTGGCAATGCCTCTCAGGACTTTTCACATGCTGACCTAGGTGATCGGTTTAGGGTCGACTAGGGCTGGTTCATGACATGCCACCTCTCCTCCTCACACATTCTATACCTTGGAGATGGATAATATGTTTCCCAATTATTCTCCCAAACATCTTTCCCACGTTTTTTTACTGTTCACACCAAAAGACCATTTACACACCCCTTATGGTATTTCATAAGGAGATAACACTTAGTAGGAAAATCCTTCCCTCTTTCTCTTTTAATTTATTTTCTTATTCTTAGCCCTTCCTCACATCTCCTATGAAAATTAACATGATAACTATAGTATCATATATATAATTTTTAATTTTATTTTTTTTAATTTTATATCCACCATCAATTATCTTCTTTCCCCCTTCTATTCTAAAAAATAAAACATTATCTAAGAGGTGAAAATTCACCACCTTCTTGGACAGTGATTTTTTGTTTTCTAATTACACCTTCAAGGTTGGTCATAAAATCATTATAATGGTTAGAATAGATTTTAAAATTTTTATATCAATTTATTTAGCATAATATAACTAGTATATAAATAATATTAATTAATTAATGAAAACATGTTAATGTTGACCAAAAAATGATAAAATTAGTTACACAGTTATCATTAATGTCTTTTATAATGAATAAACCTCAAATATATAAGTAATATGATATATAAAACCATTAAATCATTAATAATTTCATTAGTAACATATTTTTTCAATTTTGGTTAACTATTTCCATTTTATATAATCTTTCATACAAATATACTAGTGAAATAATCATTAATTCCAAGGAAATGAACAACTGTAAATAACGAAATTGAATCTTATAACACATAAAAAATCTGGAAATGATCATAATAAAATTATAATAAATCAAATAAATTATTAAATGGTTCTAAATCAACTTATTAATGAATCTAATATCATTATTCAGTAAATTATGTGCATGTGCAAAAAAAAATTCGGACATATGTTAAGGGTGTCTTTTCGAACCACAATATCTCCATTGAGATACACTTTCTCTCTCATTACACCATTGAAATTATTAATTCTTATTATTTACCCAGAATATATTTTATCTATATGTCCCAATCATATTTACCTACCATAATTCTTCATTATTTTATGAAAGTAAATTTTTATAATGCCTCACTCTTAATTCCTCTAGATAAGCAAGCCATATTAATGGGAAGTTGCCAATTTCTTACCCATTTTCATTTACACTCTCTAATAACATTTAATCCACCATTTGATTTATAAAAATAGAATTTTATCATGAAAATATATCTTAGTTCATTTCTATTTTTATTTAAATAACTATTCTTTTGTCTTCTTTAATGACTCTTTAATATTATTCCCTAAACCACATTAAAGATTCTCATTTATAAAGTTTTTCGAACACTTTTTTTACATGTTTAACTTAATTGTTAAATCATTAATAAAAATATATGCATATTTTCAATTATTAATGTCCATGTATTATTTAAATTCATTCATTCATTAACACCATTATTATATTCATGTTATTTATGCCTTATTCTCCCCTAATAAAATGTGTGTACTATACGTATACTTAATTTTAATTTATGATCATTGGTCAATGAAGACATCATAATATAAAATTATTTCTAGTATAATGGATATTATTATTTTCTTATACATATATCATTTTTTATATACTATTTTTTCATTCAATGTTGCTTTAACTGGGGAAATGCTGATAAATCTGTATTTTCTACTCAATGTGAATATTTTGAGAATTCATATTGATCATGAATTAAATCTTTGTATAAAGAATTTTTTGGACATTAAGTGATGGTTCAGGACCAGTTATAGGTATCCCCATGATGTATCGATAAGTATCATGAGATGAAACATTTGGGGAAAAACACTTTTTTGTTTCTTTTCAAGAAGAATAAAATGGGTTGTTACACACACACATAAATCATCACGACAGTATAATGGTTTTTGTTATAGATAAATGACATTTAATAATTATGCACTTTTATCATCCAATATTCAGTTATTACTTTCCATGATATATTCACTATGAAATTATACAAGGATTCATGTTTCATTCTCAATATATTTATCGTATATATTTTTCTGTTATTTATCATCCCATATAAATTATGCATTATTGAATTATATATAATTAATATTGATTCATGTTATCCTTACAGAGAATTTGAGCTAACCCCTTTATTTGTTTTGGTTCCCCTGGTTTGGATGATAAATTCATTGAATAAGTAATAAGGAAAAAATTTGTTCTGCTTTTTTATTTTCTTTGTTTAATTACAATAGTAATAAGGGAACCTTGTTTTTATATAGTTCATCAATACTACTAAACTAATAAGTATATAGTGATGTGATATATTGTATCTATTTCAATATAATAAAATAACAATAGACACTAAGAGACATGGGTAGGGTTTGTTATAGTTGGTATTAAAGATAGTTTAGTAGAAATCTTGGGTGATAGATGTTAAATAAAAATAATTATTATATTTATTTATTACAGTGAATTTTTTGAAATGTACTCATGATATTTATGTGATATGTTATTTTATCAATTATTTAGTGTTGTAACCTAATGATGAATGTCAATCAATAGCCAATGAAAATTTATGAATTTCCCCTCTATGATATTCAACATAGTTAATGTTGTATCTGAGAATATCATGACCTTATTAGAAATAAATAAACCTGTTATAAAAAATAACCTACCAACACCTATGTTGAATGTGCCCCCATATTTGAGTTGAACTACTAATATAGTTGTATCTACGTAGTGGATCATATCGCATGAAAAGTTAATTCCATCATTGGGATGTAATGAAAATGAAAATATTGTTCATTTAGTATATTTTCATAAGGTAAATGTTGATCAATGTTGTGTATTGATCTATAATACTATGTTGGAAGATAAAAGAGAAAAAATTTAATGGATAACATTAAAAAAAAAATCTTCTAAAAATATTTCTCACATGGGCAACAATCATAAATGAAGAGAAAATTATTTAGTTTAAAGAAAAATGAATAAGATAATGATACAAAGTGTGAGTGTAATAACCCAGGTTTTAATAGAATAATACATTATGATTTCTATTAATACTTATGAATAATATATTAATTTTAATCTAATTTTTATGCTTTTTTTGATTGGTAACTAGACACACAACAATGGGATTTTCCAAAATCATTGCATAACACATTGACCAATGATGAAAAATAATAAAATATTATTATTATTATTTTAAATGGTAGTGAAAACCTAACTGTTTTAATGGAGGGAATGAATGGTATCATATAAACTTTGAAATATAGTTTACACATGTTTAAATTATGATTCATTGATTACAAAATTTATTAGAAAGAGAAATATAAACCAATTGAATATAATAGGTGTGTTTTTTTGAAAACCTATTTCAAATTGAATACTTCTGTTTTCATATCACAATATATTGATTTTTATATAATGATAAATATATGATATATATTCAATGTAATGTTTTCAATTCATCTTTTTTTATATATGATATAAGAATAAATTAATTTTTTGAATAAAAGAACTATTTTCCTAAAAATTCAGTTTTACCGCCTTTTGATGAAAATCATTTTTAAATCTAGATTTTGACACATTTATTTGTATTATATGAAAAAATAAACTTCTTATTTATAATCGGAACATCAAAATTTAATTTCTATGAAATTTTGCGGTTTTTCTGCTAATGTTAAATTGTTAATGAACAGTGAAATTGCTGCATTTTAATTCAAAACTGGATTTCATTCTAATTGATTTATATAGTTAAAATTTAAAATTAATTGGTTTTACCGTTTAATTGGATTTTAAATTTACCATTTAATCCTATTTTTGTCATCGAACTAATTTCTCTTTGAAATTGAACATAAGTGCATATCAATGTTTTGGTAGTTTGTAATTCTTAAAAACAATATTTTTTATTTTGACAATAGAAATTATTTTTATATTAATTTCTGAATATTTTGTGCTTTTAATTTAGAAAAATGGAGTCTATATTTGGAATAAATAGGTTGAATATGTGTAAATATGTATCTTTTATTTTTGAACATTGTGAAAATTAACATTAATAAATATTTTATTTAATATGGTTTAAAGGAAAATCCGAAAATTAAGTGTAAAAATAATATTATAGTAGTATTAAATTACACTAGCACATATACTATTCCTATTGGATGAGATATTGACAACCATGGGAATCATTGGGAAATTTTTAGGACCTCATGGGGCCACTTTTATGTGAAAATGACAATTAATTATTTATAATGCAGAGTTAAGGAAAATATAACTTAAACATGTATCTATTAGAAAAGAAAATTTTATATGGGGTTATATAAGTTATCATTCAACTATAATAGTCCTGATAAATCTTAAAATATTTCATATATGATGGTATATTATTTACAATTTTTATACATCAAATAAATAAATATATTTGTTAGACAATTATGATGTGTTGATTACCTTATTAATGAAAAATTTAAATATATGAAATTATAAATATTTAAATAAATTTATTTTCAAACTTTTTATTCCAAAAAATAATTTTAGGGATTATTTTTACTTTTTATATTTTAATTTATGATGTTTTTTCAAGAGAATAAGGTTTTAATGGATTTTTAAAAGTCATGATATAAATAGTTTAAAATTGACATAAATGTGTTCTAAAACCAAATAGTATTTAATTAAATTATATAATAGTCCTAAAAATAAAAAATTCACTATAATGAATAAAATAATGTTTTAAATTTTATTAATGAACCACTTTATGTTCTATTTTCTTTTTATATTAACTATATTAACCATATAGTATGAATATACAAGAAGACACAGTAATAGTTAAATTAGTTAACTAAGGTTGAAGCTAAATGATTAGATCATAATTGAATCTAAACCTTGTATAAAACCAATTGGATGAGTGTATTTCAAAAAAGAATTATTTTATCTTTGAAATAAATGAGTTTTATACCTTTTTGAAAATCTAGATTTAGTTTATAATAAAATAATCTGTCAATACATTCCTAGACTACCCTCCTTCCTCTTACTAAAGGGCATTACCTCTATCCCCTTACTCACACCTCTCAAGCCCCATGGATCATCCAAAAATGATCCAATAATCTCCCAACATCCCATATTTCTCATATAAGCCTTACCATAGGCATAATCCAATTCAAGAATGCCTTTTGTCTCATATAAAAGGTTGTTACCCATTTTAAGAGGTAGTGTCTTCCCTATAGTTCCTTTCCAATATTCTACCTCTTCACTCCCTATTCTATTAAAATTATTTTATTAAATAACAACAAAAGTATCCAAAATATACTTATATTATGTTATTAGAAGGATTATAACCACCCTTACACAAACCACCATCTAAAAGATTTAGAACATACTATTTCTGTGGATGGTGAACTACTACCACACGAAATGGTGATTGTTCAATTATCTCCTACCACCTCTCATGGTGGCCATTATAATGGAACTGTATTTAAATTATGTATTTTATCTTTATATTTTCTTTATGGTTCTGTAATTTTATTTTACATAATACATTTATTCTTTCCATGATGTGTATACATGATAATTTCATTTGAGGAAGCACTGACTACATCCCCATCAAAGTGATATGACTCATTCATGCCATACAAGGAACGTATAAAGGGTGGCGTTAATGAACTTATGTAACATATATAAAATATTATATTATACTAGAATTATTATATACCAATTTATCATTATATTTTCATTCTATTAAATATGAAATATAAAGGAAAGTATGATTCATATGTACGTACGGCTTACCTTCTCCATGTATGGTTCATTTAATTTATTATCTCAAAATGTTATGGAATATCATAAAAACATATATTTTGGATTTATATGATATATATATATATGAATATTATTATTAATATATTAGACTTTTGATCACATTGACAATTTTAATTATAAAAAGATCATTTTCGACTCAGGTACCCAATATTAGTAAAACAACCGATATTAACTTAAATAATTATGAAATTTTTATAATGGGGTAATAAGTGATATAAAAGGATTAATAAAAATGTAAAGGGTTGTAAAGAAAGTAAAAATTAACATAATTTTATTATTTAGGAAATTAAATAATGAAAAACTCATGTCGGACACAAGGTAAGGGACTTCATATCATTATTTACTCATTGAGAAAAAATTTAATTTATACACAACTTAATTTTATTCGATATATAATAAAATAATTTGACTTTTACTTTAATTCAAAGAGAATATTTTTTCTATGAATATTTTTACTAAATGAAAAAATAATTGTTCTTGACGTATGTGGTGAAAATGACCTTTCAACTTCCTTAATTGTTATTTGGATTCCTCTATAATCCTAATGTTTGTAAAGAGAATATAAATCCCTTATTCTCTTTAGGGGTGTTATTGTATTGAAAATTGTTTTTGAAATGGATTTATTTTTTCAATATTTTGAAATATTTCTTGTGATTTAAAATGAAATGTTATAAGAGAAATAATGATATTTTCTATATTTTTGGTGTTATGATTTTATAATGGTACTTGTATATTTGATGGGTGGTTACGTAATAGACTAATGATAAGTGGATTCTTGATAAAAAAAATGATGGGTTGTTCCATGATAAACCAAGTATGGGTTGCTACACTATAACATCAAATTAATTAGGCATTGAAGTTATAACTCCTTGACCCCAATTACCCAGAGTCGGTGCATTATTGCGTAACATTGGCATGATCACAAAAGATTATGTCTCGAAAGACCGATTAGTTTAGTAGCCTTGGAAACACTAGATACATTCATAAGTCTCAAATTACATCATAAAGTAAAAAAAAAACTACAAAAACATCATGTCTTCATATCCCCTCATATTATCCTTGCAGGTCATTCATAATATACTTCATCACATCCAAGGAAAATTAAAACATTGAAAGGGGTGAGCTCAGATGCTCAGTAAGGATAACAATATACCAGAAACATTCATAAATAAACATAAACATTTAAGTAAATGTATAACTAAAACAAAAGCCTTTTAAACTTTAACATTAGCATAATCTGGAAAAAATAAAATGAAATAATGCCATTTACTTATTCACATGGATATTCTACTAGTCAAATAATCACATGTAAAATCAATAACCACTTTGATAATGATGGAATATATAATGTCGGACTATCATAACCATGTAGCTAAGGCCTCGTGCCAAGACTGCAAATAATATTTTTTCAAGGCCTCATGCCAAGACACTAGTTTGTCTCATGAGACCTACCGATGCATCGAGGAGCTATAGCGGGTTCCACCCGTCACTTATTAAGTCCATTGCATTCCTTATATGAATAGGTTTAAACATATCCTAAACCATAACACAATTATATCACATAAAACATGCATAAAGGAAACATAACATTTCCATATTTCAATCACAAGATATCAATACAACAAATTTATATAATAAAAACACTTTCAAAACCATTTTCAATACCCAAATAAAATAAAATTAAAACTTTGAATTTATTTTTCATTTAAAAAAAGTTATGGCTTGTAGAGGAAGCTGAAACTCAAATAATGGTCACGGTGGCAGAGAAGTCATTGTCGCCGCATACGTAAGAAAAAACATTCCTTTTGTCGTTTAGTAAACAAACATCATATAAAAATATGCCTTTTGAATAAAAGTAAAAGTCAACGGGTTTTATACACCATATAAAGGAAAGTTGTGTATAAAACCAAATATGCCTCAATGAAATATGATTGAGACGAAGTCCCTCACAAAGATCATTTTTTTAAATAAAATAGATCTATAATGTGTATTCACTATAAGTACACATAAAGAAAGTACAAATACAATATTGGACATAAAAATATCATGTCATAAATTGAAAGTAGGAGATTAACCCAAATAACAGAGATTGGGTTAGGAAGTTCCCTTACCTCATGTCCGACTTGACTCTACTGTTATTTAACCTCCTGAATAATAAACTATAGTTAATTTATAATTTATTAAGAACCTTTTTCAAGTCTATTATTTCTTTTATATCACTTATTACCATGTTATGAGAATTATGTAATTATTTATGTTAATAACGGTCATTTTGTCGATCTTTGGTACTTGAGTAAAAAATAATCTTCTTATAATTACAAGTTGTTCATGTGGTAAAATATCCATTATATCCAGAATTATATTCATGATGTAGATATCATATATATAATATATATCCAGTATATACATTCATTCATAATATTACGTAACATTTAGAGGTAAGAAATGAAATGCACCGTTCATGGAGACGGTAAGCCATACGTACGCATGAACGCTACATTAATTTCTATTTCCTATTTAATGGAATTAAATCATAATGATATAAAGGTGTATTGTAATTCCATTTTAATATCATATATAATATCATTTACTCCATACTATATATGTCCCATATATGGCATTAATGATTCAAATCACTTGGAGGGGGTGGTAGTCCGCACTTCCTAAAATGAAATTATCACGTTTACCCATAATGGAAATCATAAAGGCATACCATAAATGAATAATAAAGAAGCATAAGGAAAACATAAACATAATATATATCATAAATAAATATTGTGACATCTTAATGGACACCATAAGAGGTGTTAAAAGAATATTGAACAATCATCGTTTTGTGAGGCAGTATTTCACCACCCATAGAAACCATATGTTCATTAACCATTAGACAGAGGTGTGTGCAAGTGTAAATAAAATACATATCATTACAAAATCCTAGTATATTTTAGATACCAGTGTCATTAAAAAATAAAGTAATAAAATGATTTTAAGGGGTTGGAGGAGCGAAATAAAAAAAGAACATAATAGAAGATATTGCATTAAAATCGGGTAACTCTTTTTGATTTGAATGAAAGGCTTCCTTGGAAAGACTTGTGCCAAATGTGAGGCTTCTAGGAGTAAGATATTGAAGTTGAGAGAGTATTTGGGAAGAGTCTGGCCAATTAAAAAGGCTTTGATGGTGTAAATAAGGTGGTAGAGGTGGGGGCCTTTTATAAAAGGAGAGCAGGGGCACTCTTGGAAACTCATGAAATGTTACATTGTTAGGAAATGATTTTCATATTTTAAAGGTCCCACAATGATATATTACGATAATAAGGAGATAAGGGTAAGAAATACACTCATAAAATAAGTTTTTGACAAGTGTAAGTATTAGATTTTACATTATCCTTCCATTTTATTAAAATCATTAATTAATGAGGTAATCACTACATCATCATGGTTTCATAAAAAATTTAATTTATTTAATTTATAAAAATTATAAAAAAATAACCTTGATGTAGGAAATATTTTTATATTTTCAATGAATATTTATAGTAAAAAGGTTTACTTATATAACCCCATGTAATAATTGTTTTAGTAAAATAACACATGTTTGTGGCAATTTTATTTTTATTTTAAATAAAAAGTTATTAATGCCATTTTCTTACCCAAGTGGCTCCATGGGGTCCCCAAGATGACCCATGGATTTTCTTGGTCGTCCATGACTCATCCAATAAGTTTAGGACATGTGTCAAGATATTGTTATATTTTTATAATATCATTTTTACATTAAATTTCATTAATTACCTTTAATCACGATTAATAAAACATAAAAGTTATAATTAAACGTAAAATTATTTTAATCACATTGAACCAAATTTTATTTACTAATGACAACCATGTATGTCAGATTTTTTAAAATCAAATCACAAAAGTGGTAATGTTTCCTTTACACGAAAAATTAGTTTTTAAACTACCACTTAGTGGTTTCACTATTCATCAAAAATTGAAAATTTTCAGAAAAATACCAAAATTTCACCCTATGATATAATTGATATTCTGAATTCAAAAATTGTGTCTATTTTACAGAATTACAAAAATATAAGTTTCTTTAATTAATTTTATAATTAATTCTCGTTGTCAAAACAAATAGCGTGTTTTTAAGAAACAATATCAATCAAAAAATTGACAATTGTTTATGTCCAATTTCAAAGTGAAATTAATTCTAATGACCACCATTGGATAAAATGGTAAAATTATATTATAATTATACTTTAAAACCACCCAATAGTATAATTTATCACTATTAATTATTTTTATTAAAAAGGTTTTTTTAATTAAAATTTAGTAATTTTCTCTATTCATCAAAATATAAAAGTTATCTGAAATGTTCCAAAAATTAACCCTAGGCTAAATTCGATATTCCGAATCCTAAAATGAAGTCCATTTTGAAAGATAAAATTTATTAAATTTCAAAAAAGTAGGTATTACTATTCATAATAGCTACTTCGATTGGTTGTGTTGTGTGTTAGAACATGAAGTTTCATACAACACATGCTACTATATTATTCAAACAGAAGCGTACCGTGGAAGATTATGGTGTTAAATTCTCCCCTCCAACAATAAATTGTGTCCTCACAATTTAAAATTTTTCTTGGAAAATAATGGTTGAAAATAGAAAATACTTTTCTGGAAAACCCACATCGGAAATAGGGTTAATAAAAATATAACTTTAAAAGAAAGAAAGAGAAGTACAAAGGTCACCCGAGATAGCCCATAATTGGATTCAATGAAAATATTGATATGGAGGGGAAACAAACCATCACGGTCTGATGGAGAGTTGTAGAAAACAGGATTAGGATAAAGTTTAACTACAAGAAAATCACAAACTTGTGATTGGTTAAACGATCATTGATTCCCTAGTAGGAAAAGTTAACCAACAACGTTTTTGTTTTAAGTTACCATTTATAATGTTGGGGAATTTATTTAGGATACTAATTAATAATGTAAGGAAATATACATAGTTGTCATGTAGACTTTCATTCTTTTATAAATGTTTACCACAAACCCATCATTCACTCAAAAAGACAATAGAACTCCAAAATATTATATTTATCCTAATCATACAAGGTTCCAAATATTAAAACATACCATTTAGATTAGGAAAACTATTTTGTAATAACCAGGGACTTCCTGTAGTCTAGTGGTTGGTAATAATGGCCTGTCGAACTATGGTTGTGGGTTCGATTCCTATAGCTTTGTCCGACGCGACGGGTTATCCCACAACCTGCATGTTTTTTTCCTAAAACTATAGAATTATAATATTCCAAAAATATTCTTAATAAATGTTTTAACCTTAAACAATACTATCCAAAGTTCAACTTAATCCATTCCAACCATTATAGTTATCCAAGATACCTCTGTCCAGACTTTCTCTAAAAGGTCTATAAATTCCAAAATCTATTGTATCATCAGATTCCTCAAACAAAGTAAAGTTTCTCTTATTGTCACATATAAAAATATGACTACCTTGATCATATTAAAACGTTAATGAAAACAACAAGTACTTCTATACAATCCTTACATATATCACTTTATTCTTATAACCATAATATAATCATTGAGTCCAAAAGCACCAATACATTAATTATTCCACTTCAACTGTAGTAACAACATAAGATTTTCCTTGATCCCTTGGCCTTTTCTGATATAAGTATCCCTGAAAATTAGGACATTCATTTTCATAATGCCACATTTCCCTAAAATTGTAGCATTTAACATTGATAGCCTCTTTCCTTCCCTTGCAATCACGAGCCTGGTGACCTTTTTCTCCACATTTATAACAAACTCCCATTCCTTTTAGGAAAGTAATGAGGTTATTCTTCCCACAATTATCGCATAATGGAAAATCTTTCCTTCCATTTTTCCCTTTATTTGTCTCTTGTTCCACCATTATCTTCTTCTCTTGCTTTACTTTATTGTCATAAGATTTAGAGAATTCCTTTTCTGTCTTGATAGCACATGAGACAATTTCTTCATACGACGTGAAGGATATTGAGACTAAGGCTCAACAGAGAAAGAGTTTTAACCCATCAAAGAAACGATCAATCTTACTTTTTGGGTTACGTATATAATCTGCTGCATGCCTTGCTAACCTTGTATAGTTATCCTCATACATTTCAACATTCTTATCCCCTTTTGTCTCAGACTCAAAAATTTCCTTTCCATATATGGTCGATGGACACAAGGGAAGTATTTTTCTATGAAAATATCGTTGAACTCCCTCCATTCCATATTTAATACCTCATCATCTTCCTTCATGTTTTGAATCAGAGACCACCATTGATCAGTATCTCCAGTGAGGTGGTAAACTGCCATGAAAACGTTATCCCTTTTGCTACTCCCGAAGGCATAGAATATTTTCTCTAAGGAGTTCATACATTGTTCAGCTACTAATGGATTAGTACCCCCACTAAATGATGGAGTTTTTTGCCTCATGAAATGATCTAACATTGATCCTCCATGTTGTGGATCAGGGTGATCAATACAAGTAAGGTTATTATTCATAACCTGAGTGAGTTGTCCCAGTATGGTGATAAGTTGATCAGCACTAGTTGTATCACCAGCTCCACTATAATTATCTTGAGCAAGAGGGAAATCCCTTCCTGGAGTGCGTGCATTGATACGGTTTCCATTCCATTCACTAAGCACCTTTTCTATACAATGGAATAATCTAGAATAGTTTATGAATCAAAATACATTATTCCATACTTGTAAAACACTTAACATAAATTTAACAATAATCATAAAAATGTTTTCTTTGAGAAAGTATATACGCATAAACCATTCATAATGGTTTTCAATGAAAATGAGAATTATCCTAAGCATATCCCTTGGGAGTGTCGTATCCAAGAGTGTAGAAAGGCCCATTGTCGTGCACCAGTTCCCGTTCGAGTCTAGATCAAAGCAGTGTTTTCAGGTTTTACCCCTAGGTACATATGTGCCAGAGCCGCCTCTACCGGCTCGTATCCACATACGGATGTATTTCTTGGAAAACTCACAAAATCTCTATAATACCAAAATTCTAGGAAGTTATTATATACTAATCCTCAAAGTATATCTTTGGGATATGTGCACTAATCAGAGTTTACCTAAATCTAGCTTCCAAGGTTAGTACTAAACTGCCTATGATACTAACTGTAACGCCCTGACCCTAGTTACCCAGAGTTGGTGAATTATTGCATAACATTGGCATGATAACAAAATATCAAGTCTCGAAAGACCAATTTGTTTAGTATCCTTGGAAACACTAGATACATTCATAAGTCTTACATTACATCATAAAGTAAAAAAACTACAAAAACTTCTTGTCATCATATCCCCTCATACTATCCCTGTAGGTCATTCATAATATACTTCATCACATCTTGGAAAAATTAAAACATTGAAAGGGGTGAGCTCAGATGCTTAGTAAGGATAACAATACAACAGAAACTTTCATAAATAAACATAAACATTTAAGGCAATGTATAACTAAAATAAAATCCTTTTAAACTTGATCTTCGGCATAATATGAAAAAAAATAAAATGAAATAATGTCATTTACTTATTCACATGGGTATTCTTCTAGTCGAATAATCACATGAAATATCAATAACCTCTTTCATAATGATGGAATTCATCATTCCAGACTATCATATCCACGTATCCAAGGCCTCGTGCGAAGACTACAAATAAGATTTTGTCAAGGCCTCGTTCCAAGACACTAGTTTGTCTCATGAGACCTACCGATGCATCAAGGAGCTATAGTGGGCTCCACCCGTCACTTATTAAGTCTAATGCATTCCTCATATGAATAGGTTTAAACATATTATAAACCATAACACAATCGTATCACATAAAACATGCATAAAGGAATCATAAAATTTCCACATTTCAATCACAAGATATCAATACAACACATTGATATAATAAAAACACATTCAAAACCATTTTCAATACCAAAATAAAATAAAATTAAAACTTTGTAATTATTTTTCATTTAAAAAAAGTTATGGTTTGTAGAGGAAGCCTAAAATCAAATAATGGTCACGGAGGTGGAGAAGTCGTTGTCACCGCAAACATAAGAAAAAACATTCCTTTAGTCGTTTAGTAAAAACCCTTCATATAAAAAGATTACTTTTGAATAAAAGTAAAAGTCAATGGGTTTTATACACCCTATAAAGGAATGTTGTGTATAAAACCAAATATGCCTCAATGAAAGGATATTGAGACGAAGTCCCTTACAAAGATCATTTTTTAAAATAATATAGATCTATGATGAATATTCACTATAAGTACACATAATGAAATTAAAAATACAAGATATGACATAATAATATGATGTCATAATTTTAAAGTAGGAGATCAACACAAAGAACGGAGATCAGGTTAAGAAGTTCCCTAACCTCGTGTCCACTTGACTTGACCGTTCTTTAACCTCATGAATAATAAACTAGAGTTAATTTATAATTTCTTATGAACCGTTTTCAAATTTATTATTCCTTTTATATCACTTATTACCATGTTATGAACATTATGTAATTATTTATGTTAATAATAGTCGTTTTGTCGATCTTTGGTACTTGAGTCAAAAATAAACTTCTTATAATTACAAGTTGTTCATGTGGTAAAATATCCATTATATCTAGAATTATATTCATGATGTAGATTTCATATATATCATATATATCCAGTATATACATTCATTCATATTATTACATAACATTTAGAGGTAAGAAATGAAATGCACCGTTCATGGAGACGGTAATCCGTACATACGCATGAACGCTCCTTTCATTTCTATTTCGTATTTAATGGAATGAAATCATAATGATATAAATGTGTATTGTAATTCCAGTATAATATCATATATAATATCATTTAATCCATCCTTTATATGTCCCATATGTGGCATTAACGATTCAAATAACATTGAGGGGGCGGAAGTCCGCACATCCTAAAATGAAATTATCGCGTTTACCCATAATGGAAATCATAAAGGCATGCCATATATGAAAAATAAAGAAGAATAAAAAAAATAAACATAATATATATCATAAATAAATATAGTGACATATTAATGGCCACCATGAGAGGTGTTAAAATAATATTGAACAATAATCATTTTGTGAGGCAGTATTTCACCACCCACAGAAACAGTATGTTCTTTAACCCTTAGACGGAGGTGTGTGTAAGTGTAAATCAAATCCTTATCATAAAAACATCCTAGTATATTTTAGATACTATTTTAATTAAAAAATAAAGTAATAAAAATATTTTAAGGGGTTGTAGGAGAAAAATAAAACAAAATAACATAAGAGAAGACATTACATTAAAATCGGGTAACTCATTTTGATTTGAGAAAAAGGCTTCCTTGGGAATACTTCTGCCCAAAGTGAGGCTTCTAAGAGTAAGAGAGGGATGTTGAGAGAGTATATGGGAAGTGGTTTTCTGATAAAAAAGGATTTGATGGTGTGAATAAGGTGGTAGAGTTGGGGGCCTTTTATAAGAGGAGAGGAGGGGCACTCTTGGAAACTCATGAAATATTACATTATTATGAAAAGATTTTCAGATTTTAAAGGTACCACAATGATATATTTCGATGATGAGGTGATTAGGGTTCGAAATATACTCATCCATTAGGTTTTTGACAAGTGTAAGTATTATATTTTACATTATCTTTCCATTTTATTAAATTCATTAATTAATGAGGTAATCACTGCATCATCATGGTGTCATAAAAAAATTAATTTATTTAACGTCTAAAAATTATAAAAAAAATTACCATGATGTATGAAGTCTTTTTAAATTTACAATGAATATTTATAGTCAAAAATGGAACTTATATAACCCCATGTAATAATTTTTTATGTAAAACAACACATGTTTGTGAGAATTTTATTTTTACTTTAAATAAAAAGTTACTAATGTCATTTTCATACCAAAGTGGCTCCATGGGGTCCCCAAGATGACCCATGGATTTTCTTGGACGGCCATGACTCATCCAATAAGTGTAGGAATGTTTCAAGATATTTTTATATTTTTATAATATCATTTTGACCTTAAATTTCACTAATTACCTTTAATCGCGATTAATAAAACATAAAAGTTACTATTCACTAAAAAAATTTAATCGCATTGAACCACATTTTACTTCTTAATGACAAGAATGTATGATGGATTTTTGAAAATCAAATCACATAAGTGGTAATGATTCCTTTACACAAAAAATTAGTTTTTAAACTACCACTTAGTGGTTTCACTATTCATCAAAATTTGATGTTTTTTTGAAAAATACCAAAAATTCACCCTATATTATAATTGATATTCTGAATTTAGAAATTGTGTCAATTATAAAAAATTACAAACATATATGTTGCATTAATTAATTTTATAATTAATTCTCATTGTCAAAACAAATAGCGTGTTTTTAAGAAACAATATCAATCAAAAGATTGACAATCGTTTATGTCCAATTTCAATGTGAAATTAGTTCTAATGACCACCATTGGATAGAATGGTAAAATTATATTCTAATTATACTTTAAAAACACTGAATAGTATAATTTATCACTATTAATTATTTTTATTAAAAAAATTGTTTTTAATTAAAATTTAGTAATTTTCACAATTTATCAAAATATAAAAGTTACCCGAAAAGTTCCAAAATTTCACCCTAGGATAAATTCGATATTCCGAATACAGAAATGAAGTCCATTTTGAAATATAAAATTTATAAAATTTCAAAAAGTAGGTATTACTATTCATAACAGCTACTTTGATTGGTTGTGGTGTGTGTTAGAACTCAAAGTTGCGTACAACACACGCTGTTGTATTATTCAAAGAGAAGCGTACCGTGGAAGCTTGGGTTATTACAGAAGTCGGTTGTATGGCTATAAAATTTAGTGATATGTGTGGATGTTGACCGTATGGTTATTCCATTTAATTATGTTTATGTAAAAAGTTTCATTTATATGCTATGTGATGTTTTCAATGGGATTTATGGTAATGTTTTGGTTACAAAAATGGTAAGAAATTATCTTATATGTAGTGAAGGGATTTTTCTACTTCATTAAGGTAAAAAGTAATACTTTATGATAATGTATTCATGGTTTACATGTTTTTTTTAATAAATAATATTTTTCCTTCATTATGTACCCCCTACTAAGGCTTTTATGCTAATCCAATGTTTTGAAATGTTTTTCACAAGACTTAAACATGAAGAGGTTCATGTATGGGATCAAGGAAAAGCAATATTTTTTAAAACAAAGAACTAGAAATGTTTAATTTTTTATGATTTTTTATGAAAAAATGGATAGTGATTAGAAGTGTCTACTTGTAAAATTCATGTTGCTATGTATATGTTATTACCTAATTCTCTAAATCTCTAAATCTAAAAAGATCATCAATGTAAATTATAAACACAATTCCATATTATGTAATGTTTTAGGTTGGGACCTTATAGTGAGGCTAACTTACCAGTACTATCTATGTATGTTATAGATTACACACATTATTTTTAAAAATTTTTAATAATTTCTTTGACAGTATAAGGACATGCCTTCAAATGTTATTGGCTTCTCAATCATTTTCATCATATAATGAAATAGTTTAATGTTCCTTTAAATGGATAATTATTTTTTTATATCTTACATATTTTAGGAAATTCAAGAAAAGAAGAGGTCTTCTGATAACCTAGGATAAGGTAAAGCCTCCAATTAGAAGAGGGGAATGAAGAAATTAACATTACGTAAAAATTGTTGAAATCATCCAATAAAATGATTTAAATGAATGTTATTTTGTTATAATATTGTATAAAGGGTTCATTGATATAATAACTGAAATGGAAAGAATAAAATAAATAATTTTCAAATTTTTAACTACAATGGAAAAAGGTATTTTTCAAATCAATGTCCCAAGTGTTAAGATAATCTACGATAAAAGAGACAAAGGGAATATAGAAAAGATTATGATATCACTACAACTGAAGTATAAGTACACAATGATGTTGTAGTAGGTACATTAACCCTATATTAAAATATATCCAAATCATTATTTGATTCTAGATAATCACTCTCTTTTATTTATACCTATTTTTTCACTAAAATAATTTATTTTCGTTTTAATTTAAAAAGGGAGTTATCAATAAAAATCCTAAGAGAAAGCTTATTACATAAAAATGTTTCATTCAGTCCCCATTATGAAACATATATATAAATTTTTTTACCTTATCATCATACCTAAGGTTTACATTGTTATAATCCCTTACAGTGACTTGATTTCAAAATATAATGTGAAAATTAATTATAATATGAAATAAATTTCAATTTTTGAAGAAGATATAGAATATAATATCTTTTGAGGTGATTATTCATCATGTTATTCATATAAAGATCCACCCCAAGTACCTCTACTAAATGAAATTCATGTTGAGGAAGAGAAATCATTATCTAAGAATTAATAAATTAATCTTAGAAATGAGGATGTACTGATTTTACATGAATGAATTGATGTATTTCATGTGTTATTACCACGGAACCCCTAGGAGGGTGAAGTTGAGTTTACAATTTATTTTTTCTTTGATGCAAGACCAATGTCAAAGACTCCTAATAAAATGTCTAATTTGAAATTAGTGAATTTGAAGAAAGAACCAATGTAGTTAAGTAATAAATGATTTATTATCCCCAGTCTTTCCCTCATGGGGATGCCATTTTCTCTTCATTATAAAGAAGGATGGATCCTAGAGCCTTTTCATTGAATTTAGATAAATCAAGGACAATGATATTAAAAACGTGCATCCTCTTCCCCGTATTGATTATTTATTTTATCAACAACATGAAGCTCATTATTTTTTGAAGATTGATCATTGTTTGTGGTATCATCAATTGGGAGTAAATAAGGGAGATATCCCAAATACATCTTTTCATAAAATGTATGGACATTATGATTTTATAGTATTTCCATTTGGATTGACTAATCAACACTTTTTTATTGCATTTAAATAATATCGTATTCAAGGAATATCAGGATTATTTTTTTGTAGTATTAATTAATGATATTCTAGTGTATTCTTAAATATATATAGACCATGAGAATCACTTATATATTATTATTAAAAAATTTATAAGGAATGGGAAATATAAAATATTTTGCATGTCTAAATTTTGTATTCAAGAAATATATTTTCTTGGAATTTTTCTCTATAAGGATGGAATATTAGTTAATATTGTGAAGTAAAAGATAGTCCATGAATATACTTCAATAATGAAGATAACTGAGATACGTATTTTCATTTTAAAAAAAATTTACTATCAGAGTTCCATTCATAATATCACCTCATTGACAACCCTATTAATCAAGATCTTAAATAAAGTGTTTATGTTTATATGGACAATGGAATGTGGAGAGTGTTCGGGGGAATTTAATAAAATATTAGACAATTATCTTGATTTGACTTAATTATTAGGAAATTATGTGTTTTAAATACACATTTAATCATTAAAGAAATTAATGGGTTTTGTCCATATAAAAAATGATAATTTTATTTAATATGCATGAAGGATGTTTAAGACTCATGAACAAAATTATCCAACTAATGATCTTATGTTAGAATCCATAATCGTCTCTATGAATAAATAGAGACACTATCACTATAGGGAAAATGTGAGATATATATGGATTATAATAGTTTTAAATTAATATTTAAAGAAAGAGAACTCATCCATAGGCAATGATGATGGCATCAGTTACTCAAATATTATGATTTCACAATAAACTTCCCACAAGGAAAATAAAAGAATGTAGAAGATGCATTAAGAAATAAATCCAACAGACTTATAACCAAAATGAGGATTGAGAAAGACCCAATATTCATGTACATATTAAATATAGATATGGTATATATAATTTAAGGGGAAACGTCACTCATTTTTTAAATTATTTATAAATTGTAACACCACATGTTTTTATTGACAATATTTTCGAAAATCAATTTAATTTATATTTGTGTCTTTCAATGAACTTTTTCAAACATTCCATTTACAGAAAATTAATTCTTCATAAATTTTATGTAACATTGAATTGGCATCATTATATGGAACTTCAAAATGTCAGATGTTACATGAAAAAACGACTATGCATACATTACACACAACAATGATGTTTCTACAAAACATCACTTTATTGTTATTATTATTTAAATGAGATAATTATAACCTATATATTTGTAATATTTATTTGAAAATTATTATATAATTTCAAAATATTTTTTATAATTTTATTATATAAATTAAATATATTTATAATGAAATATTTAATTTTTTTAAAAGACCATATATGTTTAAAATTTCCCTTTTCTAAAATGAATTATTTTTAATGTCATTCTATAAAAATTAATAATATTAATCTTATACAAATTCATAAATTAAATTTTATAGAATAAAATTATTTTTATAATTTATAATTTTTACATTATCTTGTGTAATTGTTTTGATATATTTCCCAGAAACATCATTTATGGATGAATGCTGAAATATACAATATTTTAATTAAAAAATACTTTTTCATCTATTTTAATTATAAGGGTATATTATATATTAAATTTTTCTAAAATTATATTTATATTATATTTTTATAAATTAATACAATATAGTTTGTGAAATTAATTTTAATTTTAAATTGGGTAAAAAAGATATAATTTTTTTGAAAGTTTATTCATTAAACCCTAGAATTGTCGAACCGAGTGTGGGATAAATTTTAATTTTATTTATACTAATTATAATATAATAATTTCAAGAAATTAATTTCCTATTTGGAATCATAAAAATTAATAATTCTTAATAATTTTATCTTACATTTTACTAAAAAAATAAGTGAATGTGATTCAAATTTATTAAAATGATTGAGGGTAAATTTGGCTTAATAAGGGACTAAAATGTAACCTTAAGGCCTAAAACAACCTGTAAAATTCCCCAAGTGAAAATATGTGGACATATTTGATCCTTATACTCCCTTGGATCAAATATTTTTATTATTGGATCCCCCCTGCAACATGAATTTTTTTTGTGTAATTCTCTCTTCAAATATTTACAAATGTGCCACTCCTCATCCGCTATAAAAAGGCCCCCTCTCCTCTACTTATTGACACCTATAACACCATCTGGTAATGTAAAATATATTCAAAATTATAATAAAAACCTCCCCCTTATTAAATCCTATAATTTCGAATAAATCCTCATTTGGCATCCTTTTAGCATTAACCAAAAGGAGTTACCTGATTAAGAGATAATGTCTTCTCTCATGATCCTTTATTTTATTTTCATTCTACAACACCTCTTATCTCATTATTCATGATTTTATAACAACACCAATATCACAAATATACTAGGATACTGTAATTATATGGGTTTTACCTACACTTACAAACAATTTCATCTAATTGGTAACGAACATACTGTTTACATATACGTTGAACTATGGCGTCACTAAATAATGATTTTTCAGTTTTCATTTACTACATCCCATGGTGGAAATTATGATAGAAGAAATGTTTATATATGTAATATAATATTTTTTTATGTCTTTATGATTCATTAAATTTTTTGAATAACATATCTTTATACATTTCATTATGTGTAAATATGTTAATTTCATTTGAGGTAATGTGTATTAATTCCCCCTCAAAGTGATGTAATTAAATAACACACTGAGTGGAATGTATTAAGGTTGGTAATAATAAACTTATATGATATATATTTCTGAAAAATTAAACTATAAAAATGATATATATATATATATATATATATTTCATTTACATTCTTTCTTTCAATACGACAATAAAACTAAAACAACGTTTATGTTTACATACGTCATACTATCTCCATGAATAGTGTATTCAATTTAATAAAAATATATTTTATTTATTATTATAATTAAAATATACTGAATATAAATGAAATTTATATCATGTATTTAATTATGGAAAAAAATATATAATTATAAGGACCAATGTTATAATATATTAATACTCCTCGGAAGAACAAAATAGAAATTACATGAAGTGAAATCATAATATAGGATTGTTAAGAAGAGGTTAATATTAGGTAATAATCATAAAATATATCCTATTATATATAGAAATATGTTTATTTAAAATATATTTAACATAATTATATTTATTATATACTTTATATTAATGAGTACAAGGAGATGCAAGACATAAGGTTAGGGAATCTCATCTCACTTTTATTTCTGTGAGATAGATGCCTTAATCACCACTCACTTATTTTGTGTTTCATAATATGAATGTATTATATGTCTACTATAATTAAATTTATGGATATTTACATATCCATTTTATGATCTTTCATTCATGGGTTAATGTTTCAAATGTTACCAAATCGGTAAATATGTTTTTTCATAATTTGACTTTTCTGAGACACAAGATTTGTTATCCTCCTAAATTATTTTTGGAGGTGTATATTAATCCAATATAAAATTTATATAATTAATATTTTTATTTTAAAAATATTTTAAGATTTTTTAAATTTCATTTTATTACATAGGGAGTATGATCCCAAGTTACCATGTGATAATAGTTTATTGAAACAATCTCGTCACTTTTTGAGAATGTTTATGATTATGATTTAATTAATGAAATCTCATAATCGAACTCTCAAGAACACTCATAAGATTTATTTATCTTATGTTCATTCAAGATATCCTCTTGTAATAGTACCATATCTCTACTATTCAGTACTTAAGATAATATTTTTTTCCAAATATGGAAGTCTCTCTCTTCGGATGGAAAACCATTATATTACAAATCTATTTTGTCAACAAAAATTAAAAAGGTGTTTGAAGAACATTTTCAAGGAAATAGTATTTTGAATGCCTATTAGGGTTTTCAATGACTCCTTTATAATTTTTAATATCTTTTTTCAAACTAAAATGTTTTCAAAATGTTTTATGTTTTAAAAATAACTTTTCAATACAAAAAAGATATTTTACTCAAAAACGATTCTAAAATATATTTCAAAATTATTTCACATCTAATAATGTATATGTTAGTGTTAATCATGAATTCTATTAAAATTATTCAATGTTTCCATTCATTTTATTTCCCTTAATGGATTATTTTTCTATGGAATTATTTTTATGAAACTCATTTCTATTCAATAAGTTATATACTTTTGAAACCACTTCCTTTCATGGGTTATAATTTGGAAAAATGATTATTAAACATGTATTTTTCACATGTTGTGATATTATTACATATTTATTAAACCGATTTTATTTCATTGGGTTATGATACAATTGTTTATAAATTTTTGCGTATGTGTGTATGATTTTATTATGATATGGGTGGGACCTATATCATCTTCCAATACCTTGGGTAAATATTTATATCTCATGATATAGAATAATATTTTATTGGGAATGAACCATGACAACTAATATGGCCATGGGAGTGAACCATGACTACACAGATGGTTTGAGCAGAAAAATCATTCCAATAATATGTGCTTGGGAGTAAACCCTGACAACCAAGATGGTATATGGAGTGAACTGATACTACCAATATCATCTTGGTAGAGATGCCATGGATATTATTGAAGTCATAATATATTATTATGTGTTTTCCATTATTAAATATATTTTTCATATGTCTTGATTTTTTGGATTATGTTCTTCATTTTCGTATGATTCATTTCATAAAAACTACCATGAATTATGTAATGATTCATGTTTACAACCTTTATTTTGAAACATATGATCTTGTATTTTTTTACATGTTAACATACTATTATGCTCATTATTATTGTTATAGGTCTCTATTATTTACCCTAACTAATCATATGTTGTCACCCCTTTTTATGATCCCATTTTTAAGGATAGGACGATATGTATAATGCTTGATGGGTCTAATAAGGGTTCTAGTAAAGTTTAACTCAGTGAGAGATAATGTATATCAATTAGGAATCAGGTTTTATGCATCCATGTTTCCTAGGGCAATATATAGGTACAATATTTTGGTGTATGATTTTATAATGTTTTAAATATTCTACAAAAGTGATGTATTGTTAATGAATGTCAAGATTAGGTCTTTGTAGTTGAAATCAGAATAATGGTTTCCTTAACCTTTGGAATCTTTGAAGACAAAACCTTAGTGATATCAATATGTACATGTCTAAGGATAAGACTAAGGATAGGTAATTTTTTTTGAAAATTACATTGAATCTAGGTAATGGATATATTTAGTGGTTTCCTAGAAATATATCTCTCTCAAGATACTAAAAGTGTATGTAGAACTAGTGTAGATGTACATAGAGGTAAATAATCCAAACATGATGTTCTAGGCCTGCGTTAGAGAAATATAGTATGTGACAATATCCATTGCTGCACAAATGGTTTGACACTCCCAGTGGATATGCTTTGGGAATTCAAAAACTCATCACAAACCATCATGAAGGATTTATATATATGTTGTATATGAATACCCTATGATAAACCTACATATTGATATATTAAGGAAGGTGTACTAAATTAGACATTGTATAATGGATTTTTCATGATTATGTGGTTCCTGGATATGATAAATTTTTCTTACTCTGTGTTTTTTGGTTTTTGAAAATAACTGTAACCCAAAGAAACCATGATAATATTGATTGTGATGGAAATTTCAACGATTATCCTCCTAGAAAACATAATTCTATTGGAGTTGGAATGAAAACCCTCATTGATATTCTCACACAGATTTCTAAATATATAAAAAGAGAAAACAACATTATGTTGAGTGTTTCTTGAGTCAACATCCACCATTATTTAGAGGGTCTTCTCTGCCACTTGATTCTGGACAATAGATCAGTACAATTGAAAAATTATTCTCTTTTCTCTAGTGTTAGAGATGGATAAATTCAACATGGATGTGTATCCTTTAGAACATGAAGAAGACCAGTGGAGGACACTAATAAATAATACGAGGCAACAAGATGATATTGAATCCATGGATTGGGATAAGTTCAAGAACTTATTTTTTTTAATAAGGGAATTCATCATATTCAGCATTCCAATATAGATAAATTGTTCCTTGAGTTGATGAAAAAATATTAATAATCTATTTGTACCAATGGAATTTCAAATTACATGTGAGGTATGGTTTAAGAATTATCATCCAACCTGAATGTAATGTTAATAGGCTCATCAGTGGCTTAATAAAAATTCTCAAAAAGGCACTGGACATAAGATACATTAGTATCTAGTGAGAGATTTTATTTTATTCAATATATGATTAAATGGACATCAGATTAACATATCAATCTCATGGTTTTGACAAGAAATTGATGATGGAGTTCAAAAGAAAATATAAAAACCATAAAGATAAGAAGATGAGATTTCATTAAAACTCTTTGTGTAGGAAGAAGGATCAAAGAAATTCTCTTAGGCGTTTTAGTAAATATTTTATGTGTGGAAATGAAGGTCACGGAGTAATTGATTGTCAACGTGATTAGAATAATATACCTACTGATGACAGTATGGAGAATGTTGCACAAAATGCACCTCCTATGATTCAATTCCAAATGTTTATGGAGAATGGGAATTATGCGATTGTGTGCCCATACCAAAGGGCTAGTGGTGGTGATTTATGTTAGCAACATCTTATGCCGACAGAAAAGGGAAAATCTCATGTGATTGATATTTTTGATTAGGGGTGTGAAAATGATGTGTGAATGGTAGACATACCATCCAATCTAGAATTATTAATTTCATATTTGATTCTAGATATAATCACCCATTCATATATAATGAATTTGATAAGGGTGTTATGATTCCAAGAAAATAATAATTTGTAGAATTACCAGTAAAAACCCCTTACAGTATGATTATTTCATCCCGATTCTATGATTCCTCTTTGGTAGATGTTTTTTGTAATATGCTTCTAGATAATCATGCACTCCATCATTTTTTTTGAATTTCATGTCATCTTACTCATGGAATATATTTCCCTTCATAAGTATTACACCAATTACTGAGGATGGGAATTTTGCTTTTATATTTAAAACCATACTATGATCATCCATCCATGTGATGATAAGTATGAACATCCTATGGAGATTAAAACTAGAGTATGGGACTTAATTAAAATTCATATGGGTTTTTTATCTCAAATGGTTGGGGAGAAAATTAATATCAATGATATTCCCATTGTTCAATAATTTTTATATGTCTTTCTGGAAGAATTTTGTTGCCTTCCACTAAGATGTTATGTTGAGTTGTCAATATATATCATACATGGTTCCACACCAATTTCAATGACTCCATATATAATTTACCTAATTGAGTTGCAATAATTGCAAAGGAAACTATAATAAAACCTTGATAAGTGATTCATTTGGCTATGTGTGTCATATTGGGGGGAACATGTTATTTTTAAAAAAACTAAATATGGATCAATGAGATAATATTGATTTTAATGATTTGACCATGATCACTATTAAAAAATTATCCTGTAGCCCGTATTGATGGATTTTTCGATCAAATGTCTGGATATTAATACTTTTCCAACATTGTCCTTTGTCCAAGATATAATCAATTTAGGGATAGGAAGGAGGATATAAACACGAAATCATTCCATATAGGGTACGTAAACTATGAATATATTTTTTTTCCTTTTGTTCCTACTAATTTCCATTTTATTATCATTGATTTGATGAATACAGTCGTTAATTATTAACTTGACCAGTGTGTAGTAGCCTTTATAGATGATATTATCGTATATTCAAAGATAAAGAAAGAGAATTAAGATCACTTGATAATTTTTCTAAATACCCTAAGGAATGAGAAATTAGATGAAATATTTTAAAATTTTGAATTTTATCTATTATGGGTTTCAATTTTTTATCAGATAATTCCAATAGATGGTATAACATTAGATCCATCAAATAAAGAGGCTATTTAATATTGGACTAGACCAACCATAGTGACTGAAATCCATATCATTCATGATTTAGGTAGATATTATCGATGAATTTTGGATAATTTTTTACCACATTATAACCCTCGGATCAAGTTAACTAAGATGGGTGTCATTTTATTCTTAATAGTTTAATGTGAGGAATGTTTCAAGGAACTGAAGAGAATGTTAGTCTGTTAACCTATACATACATTACTGAGTTGTGGAGAAGGGGTTTTCATCTATAATGATGCATCCAGGTAGGTATTGGTATGTTTTATTATATATAACAACATTGTTATTTCTTATGCGTCATGAAATTTGAAGAATCGTTGAAAAAATTATCCAAATCATGATTTGGAGTAATCAATTGTAATTCTTACTTTAAGTATATGGATGAATTATCTTTATGGAGAAAAGTGTGACATGTATATTGATCCTTAAAATCTGAAATATATATTCACACAAAAATAATTGAACATCAGCTAGATTATAATGTTAATGTTGATAATGATATATGACAATGTAATAAATTACAACCCTAGGATAGATATTAAGGTGGAAAATTCTTCGAGTCAGATGGATCGTGCAATATTACCCATCAAAAAGAACACAAAATATACAATATTTTTAGTTTTTCAATGTATGTATTGAGAAATTCTAAAATAACTAGAAAATATTATCTTTATCAAATTAGTGTTTAACACTCTATCCATTACAAGATTATAGTGGCATAGAAGAAATATTTAGGGCTGTAAAGGAAGGATAGAAATGTTCCTGCTTTTAGCTTTGATCAATATGTAATAGTGAGGATTAGGAACCTTGTGCCTATTGTTAATGTGTCCTTAGGTCTGTCAACTAATTCCCAGACTATTCTTCCTTCAATTTGATTTAACTCTTCTTGCATAGCCATTAACCAAAATTCATCATTGATAGCATCATTGATATTTTTAGGTTCTAGATGTGCAAGAAAGTCTTGATGTTCAACCTGGTTTCTTACAGAAGCTCTAGTCTGTGTCCCTCTATCAAGATTACCAACAACAGCATCCAAAGGATGATTCATTAGAATCCTTGTTGATCTAGTAAAGGTGGGACTATAGATTTCAGGTTCATCTATAGATTCGGGTCCCATTGCAGCAGATTCTGGAATATGTCTAGAACTGGATGTTTTTACAGTAGGTTCTTTAGATTTATCATTAAGGTCCAGAACACTCAAATCTTCATCAAGATTTTCAAAAGAGGATTTACGCTCATGTGGATCAGTTTCATCAAACTTGATGTGAACAGATTCTTCGACACATTTGGTTATCTTATAAAAGACTCTATAGTCTTTTCTAGTTAATGATTAACCATGAAAAATTCCTTCATCACTCTTAGAAGCAAACGTGTCCAGATAATCCTTTGTATTAAGAATAAAAACTTTGAATCCAAAGACTCTAAAGTAACTAACTTAAGGTTTTCAATTATTACACAACTCATAAGGTGTCTTCTTAAGAACTGATCTAATTAAGACTCTATTAATGATATAAAAAGCTGTATTTAACAAAGTAAGAACATGCTTTAATTTTGTGAGCTAATAAGTATACCCACGTATATATAGAAAAGTCATCCACTAAAACATAGACATAGTGCTTCCCATTTAAACTAGAAACTCATTAAGGTCCAAACAAGTCCATGTGAACCAGCTCGAGAGGTTGAGAAGTTGAAACTTATTTCTTTAATTTAAAAGAAACATTATGTTTCTTTCCCTTTTGACAGGGACTACAGACTTTGTCATTTGGGAATGCAAGATTAGGTAGGTCTCTAAATATGTTCTTCCTAGTTCTTTTTCTAAGTGAATAGA
Organism: Viscum album; assembly: GCA_963277665.1. Taxonomy (NCBI): domain Eukaryota; kingdom Viridiplantae; phylum Streptophyta; class Magnoliopsida; order Santalales; family Viscaceae; genus Viscum; species Viscum album. Next base: position 494,207,534 of record OY728122.1, read on the forward strand.
TTTTGCAGTGTCCTAATCTTCTGTGCCAAAGACAATACTCTTTATGAAAATCATTTAAACAAGTAACATTTTGCTTATCTAAAGAATTTAAATCAACTGCATAAACATTTTCATTTCTTAAACCAGAAAATACTAAAACATTTTCAGAAGTAAAAACATTACAAGAATAATTTTCAAATTTCACATTAAATCCATCATCACATAATTGAGATATACATAACAGGTTATACTTAAGTCTATCAACAAATAAAACCTTAGAAATTAAAACTGAATTAGAGATACAAATCTGACCTAGGCTGATGATCTTTCCTTTAGAATTATCACCAAAGGTGACATAGCCTCCATCAAACTTTATTAAACATTTGAAACATGAATAATCTCCATACATATGTCTTGAGCATCCACTATCCAAGTACCATACCTTCTTTTGATAACTCTTCAAGTAGGTTTCCTACAAAATAGATTTATATAGGAAATTATTTTGGTACCCAAATTTTCATGGGTCTAGATAGGTTAGAAATCAAAGCTTTTGGTACCCATATTTGTCTTATGGGTCTCATATAATTTATAGAATCAATAGATTTTTACATATAAACATTAGTTTATATATAACCATATGAATAACTGGTTTAAGCATAGGGATTTCCACAACATGAACAAAAAATATTTTCTCCAGAATTAGGAATAAATATATTCTTAATAAGCTATCTCTGTCGAGGTTTGTAGCCAATTCCAGTAGTGTATTTTGGTGCAACATTCTTACCTAACATTTGAGTTAGAGTATCTTTTCTATTTGAAAACTTCTCTAAGTCCTTTATAAGTTTCTCGTTTGATATGTTCAGTTCTATATTTTCCTTTAATTGGTGAGAATTTTTCTCTTTATCCGTAGTATGTTCGATTTTAACGGTAGTAGTGAGAGCATGGTGTTTCTTTAATGATTTGTATTTGTCTTTAAGTTCATTTCATGTCTCTTCCAGCATATTACAGTATTCAAATATGTCATCTTTAGACATATTTTCATCATTGTCTGGGTCACTGTTATTTCCAGAATAATAATGGTTTAGTACAATGGAAACATGTACCTCATAGGTATTGGTTATAAAGAACATGTTGGCATGATTCTTCTCAGAATCAGAAACTTCTAATTCACTTGTGATGTCTTCAGATGCACTCTAGGTAGCCTTCATAGATTTCTTTTACTTATTGTCCTTAAAATCATATTTCTTTTTGACTTTTATTTTTAGAAAATCAACCTTGTTGTGTCCTTTCCTTTTACAATCATAGCATACTATTTCATTATCCTTGTCATCTTTCTTCCAATCCTTTTTCTAGTGTCCATTGTTGTCATACTTTCCTTTTTAGTTAGATTTTCGGATGAATTTCTTCTTCCTATAAAACATCTTGAATCTTCTGGCTATCTGAGCAATCTCAACATCACTATCTGAATCAGAATCTTCACTGGTTGAACTCTCAATAGGTATTTTCATTTTCTCCTTGTCTTTACTCTTAGAAGTAGTAGACTTGAAAGCTACAAATTTTCTCTTAGGTTCATCATCATCCTCATTATTCACCTTGAGTTCTTCCACATACATCAGTAATTTACCAAAAAGATATTTTTATGGTAGTGCTCCAATGTCACATGACTCTATGATTGAGACAGAGGTGCCTCTCCATCGTTCTGGCAGACATCTCAGTATCCTCATTATTTGTTCCTTAGTTGGAACATATTTCCCAAGTGAACTCATTGTATTGACTATCTCAATGAACATGAGATACATATCAGAAATAGGTTCATCAGTTTTCATTTTAAAATTGTCATATTTAATAGTATAAGTATTCAATCTCATTTCAGTAACATTGGTCGTTCCTTCATGAGAAACACCCAAAGTATCCCATATTTCATAAGATGTTTTACAAGAAGAAATTATATTAAACTATTCGTCTCTTAAATCACAGTACAGGGCATTCATGGATTTACAATTATTATTGGAAGTAGTCTTTGTAGTTTCATCCAAAGTTGTTCCGTCAGTTTCTATAATTTTATATTGAGATTCTATAGCAGTCCAAATATTAAAACCCATGCTTTCTAAATGAATTTTCAGTTTCAGTTTCCACTGTGCATAGTTTTTACCATTGATGAAAGGTGTCCGGTTAGTTGTATCACCCTCTAGTATATTATCTATAGATAGATTAAGAGAATGGTTTTAAAGAGTTAATATTTAGAACTAACAGAAATTTTAGATCTTTAAATATGCAACTAAAATCACAGTTGAAAAACAGAGTATTTCAAAAATCCTTTAACAAAAACAATCCTCTGATACCAAATGTTGGTCAGAGTAGATACTCAAGAGGGTGGTGGGCTGAATTGAGTATCAATTAAAAATTCTGTTAAAAATATGTCTCTTACTATCCCCCAATAAAAAAAAAAGTTAAACTGTAGTGAATCTATACAGAGTGTAAAGGTTCAATTAGTTTCACAAAGATTGATTAGGTCTCAGTTAACTTAATTTGAAGATTTAATTAACTTTTGAAACTAACTTACTAGTTTACAATAAGTATAAACACTTTTTAATTTTACTATAAAAGTAGCTTTAAAATAGTTTTATATTTTAAAGTAATAAGTAGTAGAATGTAAAATATATATGTAATACTTATAGACTTAATATAAAAGCATAGAAAAGTAAACCAAGAGGTTCTGTCTCAAGCCGAGACATAGTCCTCTCAATAATTTATATAAATTGATCCACACCCTGGATCGGGGTTAAACAATAGTACACTACTATTCAGGTAAAATACCTCTACCACATTTCTTCATGGGAAAAGAAAACAATAGAACACAGGCTGTTCAGGTCTTACTCGACCTCTACGACTATCCATAGTGGAAAACAAAAGAGTTATGGAGTTTGATTGAGGATTTAAGAATCATCCAGTTTAGCTTAGGATATAGTGTGTGTTTAAAATAAACAGGGTACACACACTTCTCAAAATGTAAATGAAAGAATCAATATGAGAAGTATGGTTGAGTTTAGAAATGCTTTGGTGATTAGCAGTATAGCTCTGGACTTGTTTGGTTTATCAGAAAAGCTTCTGAGTCCTTCTCTAGTGTTTCTCAGAAAACAGAGTGTCGTTTTCTTCTCCGATTCTTGGTCCAGCTTAATAGCTTGAGAGCATGAAATGTTTTTTGTATTTCTTCACTAATGATGCAACTTGTGTTCTCCTCTAGAATAAGTTTCTTCATGTATGTCCAGGATTCTTGGAGTATGGATGTAGACTAGTGAAAAATTCTCCACATTTGAATGTTGTTCATCTCTTGTCTCTTTCACCCTTCATGTGTCTTCTTAGTGCCTTTCATGTCACATACATCCATATATTCATTGTTCTCTTTCCATCCCTTTATAGCATTCTGCTTTGGCAGAGAAGAATAATCGCCTTTTACATGGGTACTAGGTATGGTTCCCTGACATGCAACAAAAATCATTATATAACATTAACTGCATTAAAACTATCAAATGTAACCATTAGATAAATAAATAAATAGTATAAAGAGTATAGGTTTTGACTGGTTGGTCAAGCATTAGTAGCCTCTTATTGGTAGACATGCATGGTGGAATTTGTGTTGCAAAACCTTCCATTGGTAGCTCTTTTTAACTTGCATCAGTAGCTCATATACCAATGACTTTAGTTCCACCGTTAACTCTTGTTATCGGTAGCTTTTGATCCATCTGTAGTTGTCTCTCCATCGATAGATCTTTGCATCAGTACTCTATCGGTAACTACTGGTAGACATGCACATCGGTAGCTCGTATGTTCTATATCGGTAGACAGAATCTGTAAACTGGTTCTATCGGTAGACTTCTGTCTATCGGTAGCTCTGGTCAGTTTGTCTATTGGTAGCTCTGTACATATTGGTGACCTTAGTGTATCGGTGACTCGGTCTATCAGTATACTAATTCTATCGATAAACTGAGTACCGGTAGATCTAGCTAAACGCAGACCAGTGACTTAATACTTATCTATTTTATACAAAACATATCTGAATGGGTTAGAAATACTTCAGAGCTTATATATACATGTATAAACAAAGATTAAACTATCTCAGGGATTATTTTAATATTTTTATCATCTTGAGCACAGATTAAAATAATTAATATATAAAAAATATTAGATTGATATTATCAAAGTATATGAAAGCATAATTGGTATTATTAAAATAGGTGAGGTCAACGTATGATTTTTTAAAAACACAATTCTCAATGATTTTAAGTATCAAAGATGGATGATGGAACTAATTAATTAAAATTCCATGAACAAAATCAGAAGAACAAAATGGGTTTTAATGTATTATGATGATTAAATTTTTATCAATTGAAATTTTTCATCTTCAATCCTCAGAATAACAAAGATCGTAACATAAAATCTGGCATCAAATAGGACATTTTATGATAGCACTAAAACATCATATTATTTGCGATAAATAAATTCATTTAAACCTTTACTTGTGAAGTATTTTTATTTAGAGGAGACCATGGGATCTAGGATGAATATAATGAATATTTTAAAGGATTTTGGTAGGTATTTGAAGATATAATAAGCTCTTTATGTTACACGAAGAGAGGATTTGTGTTGTCTGTTTATAAGTGAGAGAGAGGACACACATGGAATTTATCAAATCATTAAAATACATGAATGAATTAATATGTAAGGGTGTATCCAAAATGAATTATTCTCAAGTATGATATGATATAGGTTCAAAATATGACAATGAAATGGTTTTTTGAAAAAACATAAGGTAATTTTTACCCTTATCATTTATATTTTAAAACATCTCATCCATTTCAACTTGTACAATGGTTGAAAAATTCTCTACTAATGAAACTATTCATAATGAACAAATTTGAAATTCTGATCACAAAAAAATTTACATTATAACTCTAAATATAGATTCTATTTTATAAAATTCAATTTCAATAAGTGGTGGAAATTACATTTTAGAACCCAATGAAAAAAGTCTTCTTGGAAAAGAAATTATGTCTAAAAGGGTTTTTATATAAAAATTATTTATACTATATGTTTTAATTAACATCATTAGATTGTTTTTAATATAAATTAACTAATTAATTTTTTTTTTAAAAAATCAAATATTTTAATACTTTAATAAAAAACATTGTTTTCTATATAATCAGTATTTATTCAGTATTAATTGAAAAATTAATCACCTAAAAAGAATCATAAAATATCACCTTAATTAAAAATTTATACACTGATTTCAAAAATAATACACTTTTAATAAAATATATTTTTTATAATTGCTGAAAATAAATTACAATTTCTACTCACAAAAGGCATTAGAACCATTATTGAAGGAAATAGACTTTTAAAGAAAAAAATGACTGCATTCTCATTCCATTAAAAATATTGATATTTAATGAATACTAAAATACTTGATTGAATTTATAATATTTATATTTCATTAAAACGATTAATAAAAAAATTTAATATTTAATTTATTTTTATGAAAACCAATTTCAGACATAAAACATTTTTTAAAAATATCTATTTTTACCTTTAATGGATTTTATTGTCATTCCTATCATTTAGATAAATAATGATTGAATTATATTTAATTAATTCATATAAAATAGAAATTTATTTAATTGAAATTATTTTTAAATATTAGTAAGTATAATTTCAAATATAAAACTAAATAACATGTAGAATAATATATTTCATCAAATAAGAGGTCTTTTAATAATTTAAGAATTTTATAAAAATATATTGAGGATACAAATAAATTTTTAACATTATAAACAATTACACATATATGAATTAATGCTTTTAATCATATTCATACTCAATAAAAAAATAGATATATCATAATGATATGAAATATCACATTTTTTTAAGACTTGGAGTTGTCTTTAAAGAAAGATATTGAATACTTCATGTTTATTTCAAAGGAAAAAAAATTAAAATATTGCGTTGTTACATTATATCCCCCTTTAAATTAATGAATCCCGATAATTTTAGTAACTTTTATACAAAATAAATTAATATATCTATTCTTCATCACATATCCATGTTCCCATATAGTCTCCTCAAATTTCCGGTTCTTCAATAGAATTGTATGTTAGTGGCTTTTATTATTCCATATAAATTTGTCTCTATGATCTATGATTTATTTGGTTTTTTATTTATAGTTAATATCATGCTTATGTGGTAAAACCTTTTATTTTAGTACATTTGAAGGATCATGTATCTACTTCCTCATGAGAGATACACAAAACAAATCGTGAACTTGAGAGAGGTTTAGTGTTGTCTCTAAGAGATCGGAAACTACCATGATCTAATAATAAATGTTTCAAGGTTATATATATATATATATTACTCATAATTAATTAATTTTGAAATATCATAAACATATTCCATTGAAAAATTCAAGGAAATTCATTCTCAACAAATAATAATTATCAATATCATTGATAATTTTCCATATATCACTTATATGGATTTTGATATGCCTTGATGTACATCCAAATGATATTACCTTCTCTAACATATCATTAACAGTATAATATCACAATACATTTATTTCACCAACTTCATCTAAAAATGTTTTTTTCTAAACATTCTTCCATTAAGGGATTCATAAGGTTGCATCTAAAAGATCGATTGAAATCTATTATTATAATAGAACTAAAATAGTGGATGGTCTTGATTCCAACCACATTTGAAATTTATATAATGGGATATGAAGATATATATAATTGTCAGAATTGTAAAATTAAAATAACTATCTATATAAGGATGATATGTAGTACTAAAACTAAATTATGTATCTAAATCCAACATAATACTTTTTTAGAACAACGAGATAGATATCAGAACCATATCAGCTAAAAAAATTGGTATTTCATGAAATCTTACCCCTTAATGGATGTGTATACTGAAAAATTGATCAAGATATAAATATTATCTTATTAAAATAAAATATTCTATATTTGTAACTTTTTCAACTAAAACCCCAAAAGAATTATTATTTTTGGTTTTTTTCGGAGTCCAATGATAAAATCCACGGTACTATATTCCTATATCTCTTCTACTATTGGTAATATTTATAACATATCAATAGAAATATTTGTCTTAATGTTATCGTTTTATCATAAAAAAACAAGATACATACTCTGAAAAATAAATTTTCATGTATAGAACAATATAAGATCTAGATGTTCTTTATAGATCATCATACTTCCGTGATAAATATAGAATGAAAAATTATGAGCCTCATCCGTTAGCTCCATCATCATATCTGGTGTTTATAGTACACATATTTAGTTATTTAAACATATCATTCCATCATAATCATACTTTCACTCAAGGCCATTTCTCACTTTATTCTATAGTGATACATCCTTCTTTTTTACTCTTTAATGCTCACATGGATGGATTTTTTAACATTATAATGATAAAGATTTTAACATTTCCCTTTCCATAAGATTTCAAAATCCATATTCTATAAACAATAAATATTGGATCTCTTTTAATACTTTTTAATAGGAAACTATCCATTATTTTTGACATGGAGCAAAAGTCACCTAGTATTCCTTCCCAGGGTGGTACTGCATTAAGACTTAATAATTTAAATCATTTCCACCCATCTCTTATTTTTAAAATTTAACTCTTTCTATGTGAATATATAATTAAATATTATATAATGAATATATATCACATTTTTTAAAATAGATATAATCATTTCATATTCCCATGTAGATAAAACTAATTATAACTTATAATCATTAGACTGATAATTTTTCTAATGAATATACAATTGATGCATGGAATAATGTATATCTATAACATTATATATGATAAAGACTCCAAAAACATTCTTTGATGTATCATTATAGATAGAAAAACCTTCCCCCTATTACTGTAGTGTAACCACAGGTGTGTTGAAAAAAATGATTTCTGGATTCTTTAAATTTTCCTCACATTCATATTTTCAATGTAAATTTTCTACCTTCCAAGTCAGAAAGGATATTGGATTAGATATCTATGTAAAATACTTCATAAACCACCATTAGATTAAAAAAACCTAGAAAACAATTTCTCTCAGTGATATTGGTCGATCTGGTCCCTTACTCTATTACTTTTTTAATTGAAGGATACCTTAATAAACCATATCTTGATGTTATGTGGCCCATGAATGAAACATTTTGTATCAAAATTTATACTTCATAAATCTGTAATAAAAACAACCTTCCCCCAGGTCATGAATGTAATTCAAATCTGATCATAAATCTCTTACGTTATTTAAGAATATAAAATATTATCATCTAGGAAGAATACATGAAGAAAATATTGTAAATCTTTTAAGAATCCTTTCATTAAATACATAATTATAGTGGATTCATCAGTAATCCCAAATTTCATCACTATAAATTCATAATTACCATTCCACACACTAAAGGTTACCATATTACTATAATCCTTAATGACCCTTAAATGAAGATATCTAGTGTAAAGGTAAATATTGGAATAGAATTGTGATCTATGTGGTTGATCAAAATATTCATCAATAGAGGGTATAAGATACATTTTTTATTGTGATCTTTTGATGTTCTCTATAATCAATGAAAATTTTCTTATAACCATCATTCATCTTAAAATAATAATATTTTCACCCCATGGTGATGAATTGCAGAATATAAATCTATTATCAATATTCTCATCATGTTTATTCTTCAATTTCTACAAGTCAATTGGGCTCATTCAATAAGGATTCGTTAAATTTGGTGTGGAAACATGTGTGGTTTCTATTGAAAAAAATTAACTTCATGATTTTATAATGACCACCAAATTCATCAGGATATAAATTTTTATAATAAAAATTAATTGGCATATCATGGATGTTGAGTTTATTTCCATCTATTTGAGATAAATATTCATCATGAATAATTTGAATGTCCCATATAAATAAATTAACTTCTAATGATATATTATTTCAATCCTTACACTGAAATACTTACATAGATTGATTCATCATATAATATGATACTTAAATTCCTCAAAACATGATAGTGGATCTACATTGATATAGTCAATCCATATCCACAATTACATGGAATTCAACTAAATGGATATTCATAAGATTTTTATGAAGCACATTCCCACACACTTATATCAAATAGTAGATATAGAAATGGGATTGGATCATCACGCCATTGGTAATTTTCACCACTAACCCAAAATTTAATATTTGTGGTGGTAATGTGACACCATTGTAAAATTCATTTTGAAATAAATATTTTATAGAGATAAAATAAAATGATACATAAAATATTCTAAAGAGGATAATCATTATACCATTCAATATTTTGTTCTCATGACCCCTATTAAGTGATGTGATCTCATTGTATTTCCTTTTTATATATGGGATTAAGAGGTTGGTAATATCAATCATCATCATTAACCTCCATATGAATGCACAAGATTTTATTGTTCTAATACAACTTTCATCATAATAATTGGATTGTTTGTGGTGCATTAGTGGTATTATTCCTATCATCCATTATATCTATCACTAAATTTTTCATCTTTTTACATTCATGTGGTTTGTGACTAACCCATACACATTTAAAGGACCTCATAGTTCAATTAATGTAATTTCCTTAGTTTTTATTCTTATATTTATGGAATATTGGTGATCATAATTTCTTCTCAACTTGTGATTTATTTTTTCATTTGACTGTATCATCAATTTCATATAAAAACAACGGGAATAAAAGAAATATCCAATATCCATTTCTACCAAGAGAGAAAATATTATTATTTCTTCATATATAAAGATGTATCATAAATCTAAAACCGGTTCGAGACTTTCTTTATTCAAAAACAAATTGATAAACTTTTTTTTAGGGATAACGATTATACAAGAAGCATATATTTCATTTGATTTAAAATTTTCTCTATAGATATCTATTCCCCATCACCTTCTACATAAGATCCAGTATTTTCTTCTCTATTTTTTACATAGAATTTTAGCGAAGTACTATATGAAAAATATCCTCTTATACTAATATCATTCCATGCAATTAATTTCTTGTTATTTCATCATATTTATAAAAATAATACACTATTTATCTATATCACCTTCCAAATGATAATTGGTTCGGGTAAATTTTTCTTGTTTTGAGAACTAAAATTAGAAAAAAGTTGACATTGACTCATGAATGACCCAACTATATTTCTTTCCTTCCATTGGTCATTTTGAATCCTAGTATGATTCATGGTGTCACAAACCATCTTTAATATCTGGTACATTGATATCTGGACCAATCCTGACTAGTCCTAAAAGGTGTTCCTAATACCCATGGGTTGGTGACTAGAACATGGAATCATAACAGTGAACAAGGGAACATATTTTCTAAAAGAGTGATAAAATAATGTAAGGGAAAAAATATATAATTTTTATTCCAAACAATCCTCACGAAGAAATTTACAAAAAATAAGGAGATAAATCCCAATGAAAAACGTCATCCATATGATGAAAAGATCCATCAATTTTACTTTAAAACCTATTCAATAAAAGGACTATAGCTCCCATGATCACTATCATCACACTAATACCCAAAATATCAAGAACAACTACCACCTCTCAATGGATCATTCCTATTCCTTGGACCAATAATAACTATATCTACAAACACCTAAAAGAAAAGTTATGGTGTGACATATAGACAATAGTAGGGTCTCGTAGAGTAATCCATAATAAATTTAGTTACAATAAAACCAATTATTCATTAGTTTTAAAATAATCCACTAAAAGAAAATAAATTGACATATTTTTAGACCAAAACATTATTCTTAGTTTAAATTAGGATGATATATCAAATCATGGAAAATTTGACATTTTATATAAATATTTTTTATAAAATAGATCGAATGAGTAAAACTATTCTATAAATAATTGAATGTGTGATCAAGTCAATCATTACCAATAAATATGATCATAACCCCTATGGTGTGTCAATTTTTTTCTATAGGATCCCCAGCCTTCAAAATCCTCAATATGGATCAATTATTTGTGGACAATAAATAGGGAACAATATATTGGAAAAATCGATAAAAATCCCATTTGGGGTCCCATCACAAGAAATCATTCTGATATTTTTTAGTTAGTGATGTCTATGTAAATAAATTATTAAGGAGTCATTGTCCTTTCATGAATTTATTAATCACCTATTAATTTCCTATCACCTCAGGTAGTTCAATAAATTATTCTTTCATTTGAAAATAATTCTTTCATATCAATTCTTTATTCACAGTTCAATTTCTCAATTTCAATTTCAACATGAATATAAATTTCAAAACCATGTAATAGGTTTTCATAAAACTCATTCCTTTTCAAATAAAAAATCATTTTAGGAATATTTTCCCAATAATAAACATAAAATAAATACATCAAAGCAACATTAAATTAAAGGCATCATTTCACTCAAAATACACTCATCAATTTAAAATTCATTGATATTTTGTGTTTCCCAATTTTCATTCCCTTTTCACATAATATATAAAATCGACTCAAATACATGTTTTCCTTTCAATTGAAAACTAATTTTAAATAATTCAAAAAAATAGGGTTTTAGTAGTAGGGTAAATCATTATGGAACCAGTATACATTATATACATGATCAATAAAATCAAAAACCATAATAAGAAATACCAAAAAGGAACAATGGTGACAGGGTTCAAGGAACTAAACCTAAATTCAAGATCCTTAAAATCAAATATTTGATACATAAATATAATGATGATGTATCAATACATTAGAAAAATATAAGGTAATATCTTGAGAAAAAAATGGGACGTGTCATCTTACTAGAAGGAAAATATATGTAGTCACAAGTGTTTTGATCCCCAATGAGAAGATGTTATAGAATAAAAATTAACCACTTAAGATCCTATTAAAAACAATGAATAATATTAGGTTTTAATGGGTTTATTAAGAGTTAATAATTTTTTCACATGTTATTTAACTAATAAATCTGGATAATTAAAAATTACATGTATTTTTCTTGGTTATGTATCACCCTTATTAGTAATTGTGTTCTATAACCATGTTACCTTAAAAGGATTCTTGAAGGAGTAAAATTTTTCTCTATACAATTAGTTTGAATGTGTTGCAATAGTAAAATTACCCAATATCCCAGGTTGATATATTTTGAGGGGTTACCACATTTTTTTTGGAAAATAGTGTTCCCCCTTCTAAGGGAACATCACATGGTGTGAATTTTCTAGGACAAACCCTATAGAATAAATTCACCATACCCAAAATGTTCACAACATTAAAATTCCCAAAAAAAATAAGACATGCATGAATATAAACTAAGAAAATCCCCAAAAATGATATCAAAATAGGGTGTACGAAGAACCAAATATAACATAATTGGAAGATAAAAAATCCCCACCATAAAAATATTTTCCACCTAAGTCTTCTTAAAGATATTACATGAAGAATATATTATCATACTACTCTATCATCAAGGCCTCAATCTACCATGTCTAATGAACTTCAAGACCACTGTACAACAACAACAACAATACGAAAATGTATTCTCTTCCCATAATGATCGTTTGTCACATTATCAGTAATCTTAATAGGACACTCGGTCATAGATTAATTAGGTTCCACATCCAGATCTTCCCATATCATGACATGAGAAGGGTCAAAAGGATGCTTCCTAAGATTCAATACATGAAACCTCTTGTTGATTTAAATCTACATTTGTGGTTATAATAAATGGTATAACACATTACCAACCCACTCAACATTAAAAAAAGACCTAAAAACCATATCCTAATAATAACACTCAGTGATATAATGGAATGTAGCATCTTAAATATGTTCTATTAATTTGATAGTTTACATTATGAAAATGAACCATGATATACTATTGAATATTAACGTGATCATTGGAATAGAAATGAAAACATTTGGAATAGTAATTCAAAGAATAGAATTGTAACCTCACCTATGAGTATACAAGAAAATATATGTATCTCATAAATGAATATATGAACTATTTATATCATATGATAATTAAATAATTATTTTAAATATGATAAATTATGTGTTGTAATTTTTATAAAGATTAAATGATTATTTTGAATTATATAATTAATTTAATGTCTTAAAAGAAAATTGATTCTAAAAAAATATATTCATAAATAAATATATTTTGGTATTATTATTGTATGATATATTTAAGATACTATAATTAATTTTTTGATGTGTCATAAAATATGTTATAATTTTTTAATCAATATTTATCGAATAAATAATAATTTTAATTTAAAAAAAATTATTTTTATAAAATTAATTTTAAAAAATAGAGCCTTTTTATTAAATTAATCAAAATAAAAAAGGGTTTGAGTTAGTTTTTTTATTTTCTAAAATAGTTTAATTTTTGGGACTTGTGAAATGGATAAATTTACGGTATTTTTCATTTTAACCTAATAAATGAATCCTTTGGGTCATTTTTTATTCCTGGATGATGAATGTGAAAAATATATCAAACACACATGATCTAGTTGTAGTATTAAGTCTCTAAAATAATAATTATTTGTTTTATTGATCCAAAATAACAATAAAATGACTCAAATAATCAAAAAACACCACTCTCCTCAACTATAAATACCACACCTTGTCATGTCACACCTGGTTTTTCATGACTTTGTTTTGATCTGGTTCATTGGAAATCATGATCTATTTTCATGGGTATTAGGTGAGATTGATTTTAATTTTAGAAGTTTCATATATCTCTAATCACCCTAATTTCTGTTCCCGATTTCTTTTTTAGGAGTATTTGGAGAAAGAGTGGTTATTTCATGATATCAGCCAACCGTGAGCCTATTTTCATATTTAAAAACCAAAATTTCTTCTTTTATTAATTCTTCAATTTTCAAAATATTTCATAAATTCCACTTCCCACTTATCCTCCACTAACATATTAAAAGTACCATATCCTTTTGCAAACCTTATAAATTTATAATAATCTTGAATTTGGGTTACTAATTTAGGTATAGGGCCAGACCATGGGCACATTTCCAGTTTTAAAACAATAAATTTTTTCATTTATATCATTTTCATTTTTTAATATTTTTTGGTGAATCAACATCCCATTTCAATCCAAAATATCTATCCCCACCCCTATAATCGAGTTTACCGTTTTGGAGCTTACATGAATCGCTTATTAGGGTGAATGTTATCTAGTTTCCTCAAAATGTCCAGAATTGAGAAGGTATATTGTTTCATCTATATGTAATTAAATTGGTACTATTTTTCCCTGAAATCATATTTCCTAGGTGTTTCCATATCTTAGGAGACTATCCAATTTGTTCCAAACCATTACCTTCTCTCTAAGGGTGCTGATGTAATAGAAGGCAATGAGTTTTCAAGGTGGCAAGGTGAGATTCTTTCTCCTTTATCCTTCCTCATCCTCCTCATTTCATTATTTATGGTTTTATATTATACCCTAGTCATGTTAGACATAGGGTTCTGTTATCCCATAATTCTTGGTGGGTGTTTTGATCGTTTGGGGCCAGTCATTCTAGGTTTAGGGTTTATAAACCCTCGGATGGTGATATTCCACTACGGGAATTCTTGGTAATTGCGACGGCCTATTTGCAATGGAATCCATTCAAAAAAAGGCTTTAGTGATAGGGCCCCATTGCAAATATCTCATTGAAGAAAACATAGTTGCAAATACCATTATTTGCAATGGGCTCATCGCAAAAAATGTTAGTTGCGATGGGAAACATCATCGTCGCAAATAAGCTCCCGATTATATGTATTATATATAAGTAAATGCTTTCACGATGGGCTCATCGCAAAAACTATTTGTGACGAGCTCTCGTCCCGTCGCAAAAAATATATATGTAACACTTTCTATGATGGGCCCATCGCAACAAATTATTTGTGACGGTACTACTTGGCCGTCGCAAATATGTTTTTAAAAATATTTAGTTAGACTATTTGTGACGAGACACCATCACAATAGGTCCCGTCGCAAAATAATAAATTAATTTTTTAAAAAAATTAATAAAATTACGATTAATAAAAAAATTATATTACTATTATTAAAAAAAACAAAAAAAAAGGAAAATTCTCAATATTCACAAAAAAAAATAATTAAATATTAAAAATAATATTATGTAATATTTGTACAAATATAAAAGACAAAAAATGTAAATAATTCATATTACAATGTTAAATTAAAATGTTTGTAACATAAAAAAATTACTGTGGGGGTCGTCTTCTGGAGGAGTTGGAGGAGCTGAAGGAGATGGTGGAGGAAACTCCATCCCTAAACTATGAGTCCGGTGGTGCATGTACTCCATCTACTCATGATGCTACTGCTACCATCGATGCATCTGATCCTCATAATTCTGCTCCTATTGCTTCTGCCACCGACACATCTATTCTTGCTGCTTCTGTAAAGTCTCTATATGCTCAGCTAGAGCTCCCAACTGCTCCTGATACAGTGAGCCAGAAGATGATGCCTCTCCACGAGCTCCTCTTGAGCTAGACTCACACATCGTACCAGAACTATAATAAGTACTTGGAGTAAAATGAGATCAGGTGCCAACTAATCTGCCCTTCTCAAAGCCATACTGAGTCTCCGGCATCCATGCCACCTCATCGAAATAGTGAGCACTGGTCTGCTCAGTCATCTCGTCCTGACCCTTAGCCTGTATCTGAGAGGTCGCAGCCTCATATGACTCCTTTCAATTCTAATTTAATATTATAATTGTCAAAATATTATATGCAGTTAATTGTTAAACTGAAAAAATAATACTAACCACAATCTAACGCTGGCAATCACCTCTAATCTCTCTAGTAGAATGATCATTGTAAATCCTCTGATAAACATCGAACTCCGTAATATCAGGATGCTCGACTGACAATAGAAATATAAAATAAACTAGTTATATATTTTTTATATAAAATATTTAAAAAATAAACATACCAGATGCACTCTATGAGAACACAATGTACGACTACCAACTCGATGTGTCACCTCCTATCTCCCCTGGTTCTGTCGTCCCACTGAAGATATCCTCTAAAATCCACCACCCAACTAGTGTAAACATAATCTATCCCAAACGTGAGATGAAATGTACTTTGGTTGGTGGACTATACATGACTCATAAAATTTTTTCACCCCTACTTTTTTAATGGTTGTCCGTCTCAAATTGTGCAAAAACAGGAAACAACGGTCACACATAGAAACCTGCCATGCTGTGTGGATAGAATCGCACATGCTATCAATGATAGGATGCCATAAAACCTAAAAATAATTTATAATATCAAGTTGTTAATAAAATACATTTCAAAATAAATATTATTTATTTACGTACCATCCAAAGCAGGAACATGTCACGTCACACATCAACGGGAATCTGTTCCCATGTGATCCATGGATGAGAAAAATAATTGCGCAATATAACGCTCCCCTATCCAATAGCAATATGATAAAAACTATGAAAAAGAAATAAATAATCAAATAATTAGTATATATATAAATAAATTAATGAAATCTAACTAAAACATATAGGTTACCATACCTCTGTGTGTGTTGATCAAAACCAAGATGTGGACATCGCTTGGTGATAGGGTCAGGAATCATCAGTCGCACAAGACTGCACCAACTCCGTGTACCTCGTGAACCACCAGAAGGCTGAGGGTCAGCTGATCCCACGTCCTAATCATCCAAAGGTAGCTTAGTCTCCTCCAACTCACGCAATAGATCAGAGTCCATCTGAAACACAAAATCATTTTTTTAACAGATAGTTGAAAATAACTATTATATATTGATATATATTAGTTATGATTATAACTAGCAATTAATTCTTTCAATGTTCATCTTCATCCTCTTCTCCATATCTGTCAATGTCAATGTCCTCATCTTCCTCCTCAACATCCTTAATATGCATATGAGTTTTAGTTTCCGCATCTCTTTTCATTTCAAATTCATTTGCAACATCATTAACATCTTCATTACCATCGATCGTTAATTGTGGGGTTTCATCGTCGATATTCACATCTGTTTGTGAATCAGATGGATTTGGAGTCATCTCTTGAAAAATTTCAATTCCTTCCACTTCAGAAGAACCACATTCGGTTTGAGTAAACTAATTTTCCTGGGATTTCATTTTTATTATGCTCCACCAATCGCTCAAGTCACTTGATGTAGCATAATACATTGAATAATAAATTTTATGTTCCTGTTGAGCCAGTAAAAATGGTTCGTTTACTGCAAGAGGAATTTTATATTTAATATTGATGATTCCATGAGTCGGATGAACATGATAACCTCTCTCAGTATCCAACCACCAACATTTAAACATTGTTATGTAATTCTGTCCTAGATAACAAAACTCAATAATTTCATCCAAAATGATGTCATTTCTTTATAGTTGAGTAGAACGTGTGTATGATCTATGTGATGTTTATCATCTAAAATCCATCGTTCATGAACTCCACCAAAACCAAGATTTGGCTGATTAAAAATTGTTAATTGATTTTCCATTTATTCATTAACAATCCCCACATTTCGCCGCATGCAATTCTATTTTTAGGGATATTGATATTTCAAATAATGAGAGAAGATAAAAGAAATTTCTTCTTGAAAATAAGCTTTAGCAATATAACCTTCAACTAAAGCTTTGTAACATATTTATTTCATCAATTTTTTCATGCATCTCTCGAATGGGTACATCTATTGAAACTATACCGGACCTCCACATTTAGCTTCATGTGGAAAATGTAATATCATATGTTCCACTGAGTCAACGAAATCTGGCGGAACGATTTTTTCTAGTTTACATATAATTATAGCAACATCTTCTGCCAGTTTTCTTAGTGCATCGTAGTCTGTTGTCGCTGCACAAATGTCTCGAAAAAATATGATATGTATTTATTGAAACCCAAATCATAGAATTCTACAAACCTATGAATCCAATCGACATTAGTCTTTCCATTATAATATAACAGTCATGACTATTTAATCCATTAATATAATCATTTTTAACACATATTCCCAAATTGGAAGCATAGCCATCTGGAAGTCTCAAATCTACAATCCACTGACAAAATAACAAGTGACTCTTTTTGGACAGTGTATAAACTGCTTTTGGCTTAATTATCCTCTATGATCTGACATTTTCAAATAGTTCAAGTTCTGGTCTCCTACAAATTTGGGCAATATCTAATCATTCCTTTATAGTATCTTTCATCTTACATGGTATATCCAAAACATTATGAAATAAATTATCAAAATATTTCTTCTCAATATGAATAACATATAACAGGTGGAAGACCAACAAATCAGGCCAATATGGAAGATCCCAAAAAATGCTCCGTTTTATCAAATTATGTTCTTTCCCAAAGCCATGAATTATTTGATCGTTTGCTGTTGGTCCAAATGTGATTGAGGTAATGAAAATACAACTGATTTTAACTCTGTACCTAAGATCATCTTTGTAGGTTCATCCCATTCAATTGTACCTTTTATGAAATGAGATTTGTTCCTCCGAAAAGGATGATTGGTTGGAAGAAATCAATAATGATAATCAAAATACCAAGGTTTTTTTCCATTGACTAGCATAAAGGCTTTGTTTTCCTTCATACAGTAAGGACATGATTTCGGCCCATGTGTACTCCAACTAGATAACATGTCATATGCCAGAAAGTCCCTAATCATCCACATCAGTGAAGCTTTTAATATGAAAATTTTGTTTCGCTGCAACAACATATGTATTAACACCATCACTCCCCAATGCATTTAACTCATCAATCAATAGTTTCAAATAAACATCAATATTCTTTTTCGGATGTCCTTGGATTAATAGGGTCAAAATGATATATGTCTCCTTCATTAACATCCATAATGGAAAATTTTACGGAGTTATAAAGACAGTCTAACATGAATAATGACTACCATAAGAACCAAACAGACAAAAACCGTTAGTAGAAAGACCCAATCACACATTTCGGGCTTCTATAACAAAATACGGATACAGACGGTCAAAATGATTCCATGAATCACCATCAGATGGATTATTCATGTTCTTATCAGTTGATATCTTGGTTTTGTTCCATGAAATCATTAAAGTTGTGTTCTGAGACATAGATAAACACTGCAACCTGGGTGTAAGGGGGAAATATCTCAACTTTTTTACTGGAATCGATCTAGACTTCCTTGGTTGAGCTTCTTTATACCTTGATTGTCCACATGTGGGACAAATATCCAATGACTCATTTTCGCTAGAATATAAGATGCCATCATTTGGACATACATGAATCTTCTGATAACTAAGGCCCAAATAACGAATCAGCCTCTTGCTCTTATATTAATTTTCATAAAATGCATCCTTTAGGTAACAGTGTTTTAAACAAAGAAAATATCTGATCAAAATATTTTTTTGGCATTGAATTATCTGATTTAATAGCCATAAATTTTCCAACTACATATAATTTTCTAATCATGCAACCAGAATATAATTTATCCTCACCAAACCTCAACAAATCATAAAATTCAGATGGTGCCAACCCAAGAGTTTAATCAATATCATCGTGATTTTTAGTTTGTTTCATAGATGGAAATGCAACATCATGTACTTAATTTTGAAATCGTGATGGATCTAGAATGAAGTTATTAAGTTCTTCTCTGGAACTTCATTCACCGTGTTGATACCAAAAAACATAAACTGGTTGAAAACCAAACCGCAAGAGATTCCCCACAACCTTTTTAAATGTGTCAAATGTTTTCAGAGCACATTTTTTACAAGGACACTTAATTGTGCCTTCTGAAACATATTATAGTATTGATGATGTAAATTCTATGAAAGTTTCAACACCCTCAGTATTTACAGGATTTAAACCAGAACCATTGGGATTTCTGCGCTGATTTATCCAAGCTCGATCATCTAATAATGGCTGATGTCAACTTCCTTGTTCCATATTTTTCTACATAAAATATAAAATCATCACTATTTTTGAATAGTTTGAAATTATAAAAACACTATCCTAAAATGTAGATAAATAATTACAACTACATAATAATTATCATTAATTAAGGATGACACAATTTCCAGTGGATTGACTGCTACTCTTTTTTCTGAAAACTCATTTAATTGCATCTTTCTCACTCTTATTATTACTAATTATTGTTAATTATTCCTAATTATTCCTAATAATTTCTAATTATTACAAATTATAGTAAATTATTACTAATTGTTATAACTTATTACAATTTATTACAAATTATTACAATTTATTACACATTATTACTAATTATTACTAATTTATCAATACTTAGCAATACATATCCAATGAGAAACTGCTTGAATAATGAAAGGAGATTTGGTAATCATCGTTGCGGAGATGATTACAAATTTTCCCTTCATTATCCAAGAAGATTATGTTTACTAATTATTATTAATAAAAAAAATTATATTTTCAATATTTACGTAAAAACAATATTAATATTATTAAAATAATAAAAAAATTATAAAATATTAAAATTATCAATATTCACAATAGACTTTGTTCTATTCTTAACATGTTCAAATCTCAAATGGTTGTTAATTGTGAAGTCATGCGTAATAAAAAGTTTGTGTCAGTTATGTCCAATGTAAAATCTATAATTGTACTTGCATGGTTAATCACCTTAGAAGTAGTGTTGCAATAGGATGACCAAAGTAATGATGTTCTCGTCTCTAAGAATCATCCCACATGACACTTTATATAGATCATTCTTCTTTAAAAATTTGAGGAGATGTAATTATCTTTCCCTTAAATTTTCAAGGAATAATGGTCTATGTAAAGGTTCATGTGAGATAATTCTTATACATAAAAAGGGCATGGCATGGTTAGTCAGATTGCAATATTACTTGTGAGGTAATGAACCATGCAAGGACAATTATAGATTTTACATTGGACATGGATGACACAAAATTTTTATTACGCATAACCTGACAATTGGTGACCGATTAAGATTTGAACATGTTAAGAATAGAGCAAATCCTTTTGCAAATATTGATAATTTTAATATTTTATAAAATTTTATTATTTTAATAATATTAATATTTATTTTCGTAAATATTGATAATAAAATTTTTTTTGCTAATTATTCCTAATTATTCTTAATTATTGCAAATTATTGCAAATTATTTTTAATTATTACTAAATATTCCTAAATATTCCTAAATATTCCTAATTATTCCTAATTATTCTTAATTATTCCTAATTATATCTATCTATTCTTAATTATTTCTAATTATTCCTAGTTATTCATAATTATTGCTAATTATTCTTAATTATTCCTAATTTTTCATAATTTTTGCTAATTGTTACAAATTATTACTAATTATTCTTAGTTATTTCCAGTTATTCTTAATTATTGCTAATTATTTCTAATTATTCCTAATTATTCCTAATTATTCCTAATTATTCTTAATTATTTCTAATTATTCATAATTATTCCTAATTATTTCTAATTATTCCTAATTATTGCTAATTATTCCTAATTATTTCTAATTATTCTTAATTATTGCTAACTATTCCAAATTATTGCTAATTATTACCAATTATTCCTAATTATTCCTAATTATGCCTAATTATGCCTAATTATTCATAATTCTTCATAATTATTCTTAATTATTCCTAATTATTCATAATTATTCTTAATTACTCCTAATTATTCCTAATTATTCCTAATTATTTGTAATTATTCTTAATTTATCACAATTTTTCGTAATTATTGCTAATTATTTCTAATTATTCTTAATTATTCCTAATTATTTCTTATTATTTATAATTATTGCTAATTATTGCTAATTATTGCTAATTATTCCTATTTATTTCTAATGGTTTCTAATTATTGCTAATTATTGCTAATTATTACTAATTATTACTAATTATTCCAAATTTTTTCTAATTATTCCAAATTATTCCAAATTATTCTTAATTATTCCTAATTTTTCCTAATTTTTCCTAATTTTTCCTAATTATTCCTAATTATTCCTAATTATTATTAATTATTCCTAATTATTTATAATTATTCTCAATTATTCCTAATTATTTCCAATTAATCTTAATTATACCTAATTAATCCTAATTAATGCTAATTAATCCTAAATAATCCTAATTAATACTAATTAAGCTTTATTAATTTTAATTAATCCTAATTAATCCTAATTAATCCTAATTAATGATAATTATTCCTAGTTAACACTAATCAATGCTAATTATTGCTAATTATACCTAATTATTACTAATTATTGCTAATTATTGCTAAGTATTGCTAAGTATTGCTAACTATTGCTAATTATTGCTAATTATTGCTAACTATTGCTAATTATTGCAAATTATTGCAAATTATTTCTAATTATTGTTAATTATTGCTAATTATTGCTAATTATTCCTAATTATATCTAATTATTCCTAATTATACCTAATTATTCCTAATTATACTTAATTATTGTTAATTATACCTAATTATTGCTAATTATACCTAAATATTACTAATTATACATAATTATTCCCAATTATTACTAATTATTACTAATTATACCTAATTATTACTAATTATACCCCATTGTTACTAATTATACCTAATTATTACTAATTATACCTAATTTTTACTAATTTTTACTAATTATACCTAATTATTACTAATTGTACATAATTATTACTAATTATACATAATTACTACTAATTATTCCTAATTATTCTTAATTATTCCTATTTATTCCAAATTATTCCTAGTCATTCATAATTATTCCTAATTATTCCTAATTAATCATATTTATCCTAATTAATACTTATTAACACTAATTAACACTAATTAATCCTAATTATTCCTAATTATTCTTAATTAATACTAATTATTCCTAATTAATACTATTTATTCCTAATTAATTCTATTAATTTCTAATTAATACTATTTATTCCTTATTATATCTAATTATTCCTAATTATACCTAATTATTCTTAATTATATCTAATTATTCCTAATTATATCTATTTACTCCTAATTATATCTAATTAATATTAATTATAACTAATAATTTATAATTATAACTAACAATATCAAATTTTTAGGAAAACTAAATATAAATAAAAATCAATAAAAATCTAATTAAATTCTAACTAATAAACAACAATTATAATTAACAAAAAAAATAAACATACAAAAAATAAATTATAAATACCTTAAACTATGATATTTTAAAGATATTGATGCCCTCCGATTGATCTCGTATAAAAAACATCAATTAAAAAATTTCTCTTTAAAACTGAAGAATGAAAAGAGAGAAAAACCAAGATCTGAATGATTTGTGGAAAAAACGGATGGGGGTATATATTGGTTAGATTAGTTGCGACGAGAGTATTAGCGATGGGATTCCAGTCGCAAATGGTCGTATTTGCGAGGGGCCCCGTCGCAATTACCCTCGCCTGCATTAATTACAGTCGATGGTTAAAATGTAATTTGTGACGGGTCCGGTCGCAAATAGTACCTGCCGACAGTCTTTTTGCGACGGGACGATATCTCATCGCAAAAGGGTATTGACCACCGCCGGGTATTTGCGATGGGACCCGTCACAAATACACATGCGCGGTTTGGCGCGTAAGATGCGCCAAACCGTGCCAAACTATTTGCGATGAGAGGTGAAATCCCGTCGCAAATAGATTCTTGGACGGGTAATTTGCGATGGGAAGAGATCTCGTCGTAAATAACCCGTTGCGAATACTGATTTTTCCCGTAGTGTTGGTTGTGAGTTTGCATTACGCCAAGTATTTGAGGAAAAATATCCTTTGCACAATACTTTATCATTTATGTTTCATCATTATTATGCTGTTATAAACTTATTTATTTGATATGTGGTGTTTTGAAACCTTGGTTTTAATTATTCTTTACGCAAATGATGTCATATACATTATTTTGTTAAAAATATAGTAGTTTTGGTATAAATGTACACTCCTCTTGTTTGATAAATTATTCCATGAGGTCACTCACTTGGTTTATGGTATTTTGAATATGTTTCAGAATCTTCAATTATTTATGGCATGAAAACGGTATTTTATCCCTTTTTCAGTGCTTATGCTAAGTTGTTTTGTTAAAGAGTTCATGTCATCTGTTCGGTAAATTGCACGGTTGGATTTTATGGGTATATTGTAATTTAGAATGATTTGATAGGATTTAGAAATTCATTTTCATCCTGAAAAAAATTATTTTTGAATCTTTTTATGTCATTAAAATTTGAATATGTTTTTAAAAACTAATGGGGTTTTGTTTACAACATGTTTTGGCCTGAGTTGCAGGAAAATAACCCTTTAACATCCTTATGAAAATAGTTGTGTTTTGAATATGTTAGCTGAGTGTTTTAAGGTATTTATGAATGTGGTTAGATGCTAAAAATGTTGTGTATACACATACTTTATAAAATTGAATTGCATATTTTTTCAAATGTTATTTTTTACAACACTTTTAAAGGCCTATTTGGCATTTCCTAAAAATAAATAATGAGTTTTTTAAATTTATACACCATGTTGTGTCAATTGGGATTTTTTGGTGGACCAAGAAATGATTTTATTAAATTTTTTTAGGGATGCAACTTAAGGTTGGGTATGGTTTTGTTGTTTTTTATGATTAAAATATATTTTTAATGAGTTTTATGTGACAATCCTCAATAAACTCCTTGAAATTATTCTATGAAAATTTTTAGTGGTGTATTGATTCGGGATAGAAATGTGTATAATGTTTCTTGGATTTTGGTGTTTTTTTGGTTTCGGAAAAGAATTTTGATGTGAAATGTGTATTTGTTCATATGTGTAACTTGATTGAGCACTTACGAGAATCTCAGGTATCTAGGTGGGCGGACGTGTACTAGTATGCTAGTGATCTCATGGGGTTGCGCCCCTGTTTCACGTAGAAAGTTTGAGGATGAATACACTAACTAAACTATCATGATGATGATTTTGGAGAACCGCTAGTTTATAGGTATTCTCCCTACTAGTGTCTTATGTGCACAAGAACAGATATTTACTATGGTTACTTTCACTGAGATATGTGGAATGTGGGGCTCACAACTAAATAGTTCCTAGGGGTGTTCCTGTGACTTGTGTTTATTGGAAAATTTTACTGACTATTGGTATATGGTGTGATTGGTTGGTAAATTCAGTAGTTTCTAGGATTTATTTAAAAGTTTACATTCTTTAATGCAACCCTCTTGAAAACTATTTTCATTTTGATGTTGCACCTCTCTGAAAATTATTACTAGCATTCTTGTTTATAAATCATGAATATTTTTTATGGTAAATATTTTGTTGCATGAGACTCATTTGGAAAACATACCTTTATATCCTATATTCAAAAATTGAAATTTATGTTTCTTTTATTTTATATGATGTGTATTAGGAGTAGAATATCAGGAAAATATACCAACTTTTAATACTCATGCCTATAGTTTTCTTCGTATTTTAGCTCGTGTGTAGGTTTCATCTTCAGTTTGACCGCCTTCGGTGATGTGTGATCATTGTGTTAGAGATTGAAAAAAGTTGTCACATGGGGTTAGTTGGTTATCAAGTTTGGTCAGTTGAGTTATTGGTTTAGTTGTACTTTTAGTTTCTTTTAAAAACAATGTTCATTTCAATTTTTTTGTAAATGTGTTTTGGGTTTTCCATTTCTTCCCAATGTTTGATTGATTATTTATATTTGGTCTAAATCGATGCCTCGTGTACTCGATTGATGTCCTTAGTAATTTTATCCATCCCAGGTGGATCGAGAATGCCTCTCGGGACTTGTCGTGTGTTGTCCTAGGTGATCCGTTCAGGGTCGACTCAAGCTGGATCCTGACAAAATGGTATCAGAGGAGGTCGGATCTTAGCAGACCAGTTTTTTAGAGTTCCCTTGTTATATGGAGGATGTCAAGGTATATGGAGTAGGATGGTTGAGACTTTCGGGGTAATTGTGGGAATAACATCACAAACTCATTCTCTTTCTGATCCTCAGGATTCCATAGGATGTCTAGTTTTATTAGTGTCCCTGGTTCTTGTTGATTATTTAGTGTTAGGATATGACAAGGGGAGTCTAACTAATGGCCTCTATGTGATGAAAAGGCTTGGAAAGCCAGGTGGAGTGTGGGTGTGGTCCTAAAAAGTATCTCTGTGTTGTTGTTGTGTTTGACATATGGTAAAAAACCATATGATCAAGTCCCCCATTGACACTAGTTCCCTTTTGTGGGTTTCTTGGACCTTTCTTGATTTCTAATTTTTTTTATTGAAAATACTTCTGGGAGAATTATAAAAATAGGTTATAATGTAAGGATTGGATTTTGAAAAGTGGAAAAAAGGGTTTTCAAAAATTAAATATAATAATGGTTTTGGAAGGTTGTGTTTATGTGAAAAATTTTTGGAGGAAGTGAAAATGATTTAACAGGATTAGATTTCCCTAATATAAACATGTTGTTTGTTGAAATAATCTTTTTTGAATGTGTAAATTATTTTAAGTTGATTTTGAATCTTTGATTTAAATGGAGTGTTTTGAGATGTTGAAAAGTTTTTGAATCGGATTAATTGGTTTTGGAAATTGGTTTTTAGCGTTCGGTGTTTTCCTAGAAAGGGTATTGGTCTTAATCACCATTAGAATATGAAAAGATACCTTGCTGAATTTTAGAAAATGGGAATTGGTTGTTTGGAGTAACTTGGTTGTTTTAAAAGTTGTAAAGAGTGAAAAAAGGTAGGTTTTTGAAAAAATGGTTCTTGATGAAGTGTGGTTTGTTTTGTGAAATATGAAAATGGTTTTTGACTTGGTGGATGGTGTTCCTTTTAAAGGTACATGACTTTTGGAATAATGTTGTATTGTTTTAGCCTTTGGTGTTTTCATGGGTGCTCACATGCATGATTTTATTGATATATAGAAGGATGTACTATATTCTATAGAGGTTGGGTTCCTTGGGTGGAATGGAAATGTGGATGTTGGTGATACTTGATAAAACACCATTGGTGAATGTGGAAACCTACCAAGTTAGTTTGTTTTTCCAAAGTATTTTCAGATGAAAAATTGTGGCCTTTGTTTATAAACCAAAGGTTATGTGTCTAGTTTTTTCTATGTGTTAGAAGAATTTTTTATATATTATGATTCCATGTGGTCTAGATGTCATACTATGGTTATATCTTGAGATGAGATCTTTTTGGTTGCTCGGTTTTGGAGTAATGTTCAATGTGTTTCTAAAGATTTGTTTGATGTTGTGATGTTCCCATGGATAGTTATCCATTGGAAGCATTTCAAGTTAATCATCCTAAAGATTAATTTAATATGTTATATCAAACTCTTCAGATGATTCCTTAGCCTATTTTTTGGAATAGATTCTTGTTTGTGATTTATTTAAAGTGCTTCATGGTCATGATAATTCTTTTGGACATAGCAGGTGTGTTTTGTGATGTAGATGTGTTTTTCTGCATTCCTTGTCCATTCTTCCCCTCGTTCAGAGTGAGATAGAATTTTGATATGTATGTATGAGTTCATATTTATATAAATGTTTTTTTGAGATAGTGGAATTTTTTAGTGGTGTGTTCCTTATCACCTGACTGTGGTTTAATAGATGCTTCAAGAATCGTGGCCCCAACGAAAGGCCTCGGAATGAATTTTTCCACGAAGTGAAAAAATCACCATAGGTGTGAAGCACTTGACTAGGATTCTGCCTCCACCATTGTGTTATGTTAGTTTCTACTATATATTGGCTCCTCGTCAATGTGAATTTCCTCTTGTCGCAATTAGTGTGGTGGACTTACCCCTCACACAGTGTCAATGGTTATACCTTCAGGGATGTGGGATTCTGATCAATGTCCCTGTGTAGACCGCCTTTGTAAATCAGGTGTGGTTTGTTATTAACTATTCATAGATGGAGGGTGTTGGGTTGTTCATATATTTATTTTTTGGTTTTAGTGTACCAATTATTGGGTCCCCTTCCCTCTAATCCCCAAGGGGTGGGGGTTTTGATCAGTGTCTAAATTGTTTTCCCAATTCTTGTACCCTTCGTTCAAGAGTGGGTGGTTAAAAATTTCATTTTATAACCATCATAACATGGGTTGGGAGGTTGTGATGATATTTTTTTGGTGTAATTTCACTTATTATTATCAATTCTAATTAATTTTTAATTCTTGTTGGTTAGTTGCAAGTAGGGTTCTAATGGTGGGGAGACCCACCACAGGTCTTGTTGATTTTTCCTCCACAGAAAATATCTAGTGCTTTTTGTTTCTTAACAGTTGGGATTTCATTCCGTAATACATGAGAATATTTGGTTTTCGTGAGTTCCCATTGGTTTCAGTTATTTTTGGGTTCATTGTTAGAAGTCCTAACAACCGGCTTCTTGGTTTTTTTGTGGAGGTAATGACTCGATCTTTCGGTTTATTCTCAGGAAGTGGAAGAGAGTTAGTGTTTTGGTTTCTGTGAGAGGATTAAGAATCATTAATGGTTAATGGTGTTTCATTGGATTAGGAGGATTGAAAATATTTAAAAATAATCCTTAGTTGTGGATATTTATGTTGGAATTTTCTATGTCTTTCCGGGGGCGGAAAGGATTAATGGTGGGGAGAATTGCCACACCCAGTTTTTCATGTCTTTGTTTTGGTCTGGTTTATTGCAAAAAAAACAAATCCCTTTTCACGGGTCTTGTCTAAGACTAATGTTGATTCATGAAGTTTCTTCTATGTATAATCACCCTCATTTGGGTTCCCCAATTCTTGTTTAGGAGTTTTTAGTGAAAGGGTGATTATTTCATGATTTGGGCCAACTGTGAGCCCATTTCATGATTTAAAAACCAAATTTTTTTCCATTATAAATTACATATTTCAAAACAAATCATTCATTCAACTTCCCACTTGTACTACACTAAAATATTAAAACTACCATATCCTTTTTTACCCCTTATAAATTAATAGGCATGTTGAATTTGGGTTACTAATTTAGGTATTGGGCCAGACCATGGGCCCATTTCCAGTTTTATAACAATAAATTTATTCTTTTATATCTTTTTTATTTTTTTAATATTTTTATGTGATTAAGCCTCCCATTCGAGTCCATAATACTTAGCCCCACCCCATTATCTATTTTACCAATTTGAAGCTCATTTGAATCACCTATTTGGGTGTATGTTCTATGGTTTCCTCAAAACGTCCATAATTGAGAAATTAAATTGACTAATTAATGAGTCATTCAGTATGTACTCTTTTTTAGAAAAATATTATTTCCCTGGTTCATCATGATCTTATGAACGTCTCAATGTTGTTCCAAGACATTACCTTCTATCTAAGGGTGTAGATCTAATAGAAGACGAAGAGTTTTCTAGGTGGAAAGGTGAGATTCCTTCTCAATTCTCCGTCCTCATCCTCCTCCATTCATTATTTTTTGTTTTCAATTCTCCCCAAGTCATGTTAGAAAAAGGGTTCATTTATCCCATGATTTTTGATGGGGTTGTGTCTGTTTTGGGAAGGTCTTCATAGGTATAGGATTTATAAGCCCATGGATGGGGATATTGGGTGTGCGTTTCCATTAAACTATGGATTTGAGGTAGAATATCCCTTGAACAAGTCGTTATCATTGAAGTTTCATCATTATCATGTTTTTATAACCTTATTTATTTGATATGAGCTACTGTGAAACCTTGTTGTTAATTTTTTTTATATGAAAATTATGTCTTATACCTTATTTTGTTAAAAATGTAGTTGTTTTGGTATAAATTTACATTCTTCTTGTTTGAAAAATTATTCCATGAGATCACACACTTATTTTATGGTATTTTGAATTAGTTTTAGTTTATTGAAGAAATTTATGGCATTAAAATGGTATTTTATACATTTTTATGTGCTTAAAATATGTAGTTTTGTTAAAGTGTTCATGACATGTGGTCTGTAAATTACACAATTGACTTTTATGTTCCTAGTGAAATTTAAAATGATTTCATTGGATATATAAATAAATTTTTATCCTAAAAAATTATTTTTGAATCTTTATATGGTTTTACCATTTCGATTTGGTTTTACAAATAAATAGGGTTTTGGTTTACAACATGTTTTGGCCCGAGTTGTTGGAAAATGGCCCATTGAAAATGGTTACATTTTGAATATGTATCCTGAGTGTTTTAAGGGATTTATGAATATGTTTTTCTACTATAAATGGGTTGTATAAACCTCCTTAATAAAATTTAAATGCATAACTTTGTCAAATTTTAGTTTTCAAAAAATGTTTAATAGTCTGGTTGGCCGTTCCTAAAAATGAAGAATGAGTGTTTTACAAGTATGTAACATGTCGTGCCAATTTGTCTGGTTTTATAGAACATGAAATTATATTATTAAATGTTTTTAGGTATGCTATGTATGTTATGGTATTGTTTTGTGGTGTGTCTAAACTTAAAAGAGTGTTTTTGAATGAGTTTTATGTGAAAAGCCTCAATACACGCCTTAAAATTGTTCTACAAACATTTTTAGTGGTTTATTGATTTGTTAAATAAATATGAAGAATGTTTGTGTTATATTGGTGGGTTAATGGATTGGGAATGTAATTTTTATGTGAAATTTGTATTTGATTATATGTGTAACTTGATTTGGCACGAAAGGGAATCCTGAGTATCATGGTGGGAAGACGCGTACTATAATTCTAGTGATCACATGGGGTTTGGCCCCTGTTTCACGTAGCATGTTTGAATATGACAACACTAACTAAACTATGATGATGATTATTTTGGGGGAACACTAGGTTATGGGTATTCTCCCTACTTGAGTCTCATGTGTATGAGAATGGATATTTATTATGGTTACTTTCACCGAGATATGAGGTAGGTAAGGCTCACAACTAACTTGTAGCAAGGGGTGTTCCTATGACTTGAGCTCATTGGATATATTTAACTCACCAACGGAATATGATGTGTTTGGTTGGAAACTTCAGTATTGTGTGTGATTTATCTAAAAGTGTACATTCTATAAAGAATCCCTATTCAAAACTATTTTCATTTTGAAGTTGTACCTCTTTGAAAATTGGTACTATCATTATTAAGTATAAAACATGCATGTTTTTGTCTGGTAAATGTTTCATAGCATGGGACCTCATTTGGAAAACATACCTTTATATATTTTATTTCATACAT
The DNA here is from genome assembly GCA_963277665.1 of Viscum album. Lineage (NCBI taxonomy): Eukaryota > Viridiplantae > Streptophyta > Magnoliopsida > Santalales > Viscaceae > Viscum > Viscum album. The sequence continues at coordinate 494,238,743 of OY728122.1, forward strand.
TAAATTTATTTTTCTTTTATTTTATAGGATGTCCATTGGAAATAGAATATCATGCTAACCTACTAAGTTTTAAGTCTCACGACTATAGACTTCATCAATTTTTATCCCTTATGTTGGTTTCAACATGAGTTCGATCACCTTGAGTGATGTGTGATATTTCTATGGGAGTGGTACCGGAGGGGTCACAAGGAGTTAGTTGGTTTTTAGGTTTGGTCAGCTGAGTTATTGGTTTATTTGTACTTTCAGTTTCTTGTAAAATTAATTTTTTGTTCAATTTTTATGTAAATGTATTTTAGGCTACCCATTTCTTCCTACTTTTTGTTTGATTATTTATATTTCGGTGAAATAATTCCCTTGTGTACTCTATTGATTCCCTATGTTCTTATTTCCATACATGGACTATTGGTAATGCCTCTCAGGACTTGTCACATGCTGACCTAGGTGATCGGTTCAGGGTCGACTAGGGCTGGTTCGTGACATGCCACCTCTCCTCCTCACACATTCTATACCTTGGAGATGGATAATATGTTTCCAAATTATTCTCCCAAACATCTTTCCAACTTTTTTTTACTGGTCACACCAAAATTCCATTTACACACCCCTTATGGTATTTCATAAGGAGATTACACTTAGTAGGAAAATCCTTCCCTCTTTCTCTTTTAATTTATTTTCTTATTCTTAGCCCTTCCTAACATCCCCTATGAATATTAACATGATAACTATAGTATCATATATATAATTTTGAATTTTATTTTTTTAATTTTATATCCACCATCAATTATCTTCTTCCCCCCTTTTATTCGAAAAAATAAAACATCATCTAAGAGGTGAAAATTCACCACCTTTGTGGACAGTGATTTTTTGTTTTCTAATTACACATTCAAGGTTGGTCATAAAATCATTATAATTGTTAGAATAGATTTTAAAATGTTTATTTCAATTTATTTAGAATAATATAACTAGTATATAAATAATATTAATTAATAAAAAAACATGTTAATGGTGACCAAAAATTGCAAAAATAAGTTACACAGTTACCATTAATGTCTTTTATAATGAATAATCCTCACATATAGAAGTAAGATGATATATGAAACCATTAAATCATTAATAATTTCATTAGTAACATAATTTTTCAATTTTGGTTAAATATTTCCATTTTATATAATCTTTCATACAAATATACTATTGAAATAATCATTAATTCCAAGGAAATGAACAATTGTAAATGACGAAATTGAATCTTATAACACATAAAAAATCCAGAAATGATCATAATAAAATTTTAATAAATAAAATAAATTATTAAATGGTTCTAAATCAACTTATTAATGAATCTAATATCATTATTTAGTAAATTATGTGCATGTGAAAAAAAAAATTGGACATAAGTTAAGGGTGTCTTTTTGAACCACAATATCTCCATTGAGATACACTTTCTCTCTCTTTACACCATTGAAATTATTAATTATTATTATTTACCCAAAAAATATTTTATCTATATGTCCCAAACATATTTACCTACCATAATTCTTCATTATTTGATGAAAATAAATTTTTATAACGACTCACTCTTAATTCCTCTAGATAAGCAAGCCATATTAATGGAAAGTTGCAAATTTATTACCCATTTTCATGTACACTCTCTAATAACATTTAATCCACCATTTGATTTATAAAAATAAAATTTTATCATGAAAATATATCTTAGATCATTTCTATTTTTATTTAAATAACTATTATTTTGTCTTCTTTAATGACTCTTTAATATTATTCCCTAAACAACATTAAATATTCTCATTTATAAAGTTTCTCAAACACTCTTTTTACATGTTTAACTTAATTATTAAATCATTAATAAAAATATATGCATATTTTCCATTATTAATGTCCATGTATTATTTGAATTCATTCATTCATTAACACCATTATTATATTCATGTTTTTTATTCCTTATTCTCCCTTAATTAAATGTGTGCACTGTACGTATACTTAATTTTAATTTATAATTGTTGGTCATTGAAGACATCATAATATAAAATTATATCTAGTATAATGGATATTATTATTTTCTTATACATATAGAATTTTTTATATACTATGTTTTCATTCAATGTTGCTTTAACTGGGGAAATGCTGATAAATTTTTATTTTCTACTCAATGTGAATATTTTAAGAATTCATATTGATCATGAATTAAATCTTTGTATGAAGAATTATTTGGGCATTATGTGATGGTTCAGGACCAGTTATAGGTATCCCTATGATGTATCAATAAGTATCATGAGATGAAACATTTGGGGAAAAATACTTTTTTGTTTGTTTTCAAGAAGAATAAAATGAGTTTTTATACACACACATAAATCATCATGACAGTATAATGGTTTTTTTTAGATAAATGAAATTTAATAATTATGAACTTTTATCATCCAATATTCAGTTATTACTTTCCATGATATATTCACTGTGAAAATATCCAAGGATTCATTTTTCATTTTCAATATATTTATCATATGTTTTTTTCTGTTATTTATCATGCCATATAAATTACGCATTATTTAATTATATATACTTATTATTGATTCAGGTTATCCTTATAGAGAATTTGAGTTAACCCCTTTATTTGTTTTCTTTCCCCTGGTTTGGATGATAAATTCATTGAATAAGTAATAAGGAAGAAATTTGTTATGCTTTTTTATTTTCTTTGTTTAATTGCAAAAGTAATAAGGGAATCTTGTTTTTATATAGTTCATCAATACTACTAAACTAATAAGTATATTGTGATGTGATATATTGTATCTATTTCATTATAATAAAATAACAATAGACACTAAGAGACAAGGGTAGGGTTTGTTATAGTTGGTATTAAAGATGGTTTAGTAGAAATATTGGGAGATAGATGTTAAATGAAAATAATTAATATAATTATTTATTACAGTGAATTTTTTGAAATGTACTCATTATATTTATGTGATATGTTATTTAATCAATTATTTAGTGTTGTAACCTAAAAATGAATGTCAGTCAATACCCAATGAAAATTTACAAATTTCCCCTCTATGATATTCAACATAGTTAATGTTGTATCTGAGAATATCATGACCTTATTAGAAATACATACACCAGTTATAAAAAATAACCAACCAACACCTATGTTGAATTTGCCCTCATATTTTAGTTGGACTACTAATATAGTTGTATCTACGCAGTGTATCATATCCCATGAAATGTTAATTCCATCATTGGGATGCAATGAAAATGAAAATATTGTTCATTTAGTATATTTTCTTAAGTTAAATGTTGATCAATGTTGTGTATTGATCTATAATACTATGTTGGAAGATAAAAGAGAAAAAATTTAATGGATAACGTTAAAAGAAAAAATCTTCTAAAAATATTTCTCACATGAGAAACAGTCTAAAATGAAGAGAAAATTATTTAGATTAAAGAAAAATGTATAATACAGTGATACAAATTCTGAGTGTAACAACCCAGATATTAATAGAATAATACTTTTTTGATTTCTATTAATACTTATGAATAATATCTTAATTTTAATCTAATTTTTATGCTTTTTTTATTGCGAACTGCACACACAACAATGGTATTTTCCAAAATCATTGCATAAAACATTGATCAATAATGAAAAATAATAAAATATTATTATTATTATTTTAAATGGTAGTTAAAACCTAGCTGTTGTAATGGAGGAAATGAATGGTATCATCTAAATTTTGAAATATGGTTTACACATGTTTAAATTATGATTCATTGATTACAAAATTTATTAGAAATAGAAATATAAACCAATTGAATATAATAGGTGTGTTTTTTTTGAAAACCTATTTCAAATTGAATATTTGTGTTTTCATATCACAATATATTGATTTTTATATAATGAAAAATATATGATATATATTCAATGTAATGTTTTCAATTCATATTTTTTTGTTATATGATATAAGAATAAATTCATTTTTTCATTAAAAGAACTATTTTTCTAAAAATGCAGTTTTACCGCCTTTTGATGAAAACCCTTTTTAAATATATATTTTGACACCTTTATTTGTTTTATATGAAAAAATAAACTTCTTCTTTATAATCGAAACATCAAAATTTAATTTATATGAAATTTTTCTATTTTTATGCTAATGTTAAATTGTTAATGAACAGTGAAAAATGCTGCATTTTAATTCAGAATTGGCTTTCAATCTAATTGATTTATATAGTTAAAATTAAAAAATAATTGGTTTTACAATTTAATTTGATTTTAATTTTACCATTTAATCCAATTTTTTTCATCGAATTATTTCACTTTGAAATTGAACATATGTGCATATCAATGTTTTGGTAGTTTTTAATTCTTAAAAACAATACTTTTTATTTTGACAACAGAAATTATTTTTATATTAATTTCTGAATATTTTGTGCTTTTAATTTAGAAAAATGGAGTCTATATTTGGAATAAATTGGTTTAATATGTGTAAATATGTATCTTTTATTTTTGAACATTGTGAATATTAACATTAATAAATATTTTATTTAATATTGTTTAAAGGAAAATCTGCTAAATAAGTGTAAAAATAATATTATAGTAATATTAAATTACACTATAACATGTACCATGCCTATTGGATGAGATATTTACAACCATGGGAATCATTGGGAAATTTTTAGGACCTCATGGGGCCACTTTTATGTGAAAATGACAATTAATTATTTATAATGTAGAGTTAAGGAAAATATAACTTCAACATGTATCTATTAGAAAAGAAAATTTGATATGGGGTTATATAAGTTATCATTCAACTATAATAGTCCTTATAAAGATAAAACTATTTCCTATATCATGGTATATTATTTACAATTTTTAGACATCAAATAAATAAATATATTTGTTAGACAATTATGATGTGTTGATTACCTTATTAATGACAAATTTAAATATATGAAATAATAAATATTAAAATAAATTTATTTTCAAACTTTTTATTCCAAACAATAATTGTAGGGATTATTTTTACTTTTTATATTTTAATTTATGATGTTTTTTCAAAAGAATAAGGTTTTAATGGATTTTTAAAAAGTCATGATATGAATAGTATAAAATTGACATAAATGTGTTCTAAAACCAAATAGTATTTAATTAAATTATATAATATTCCTAAAAATAAAAAATTCACTATAATGAATAAAATAATGTTTTAAATTTTATTAATGAACCACTTGATGTTCTATTTTCTTTTATATAAACTATATTAACCATATAGTATGAATATACAAGAAGACACAGTAATAGTTAAATTAGTTAACTAAGGCTGAAGCTAAATGATTAGATCATAATTGAATCTGATCCTTTTATAAAACCAATTGGATGAGTGTATTTCAAATAAATATAATTTTTTCTTTGAATTAAATGAGTTTTATACCTTTTTGAAAATCTAAATTTAGTTTATAATAAAATAATCTGTCAATACATTCCTAGACTACCCTCCTTCCTCTTACTAAAGGGCATCACCTCTATCCCCTTACTCACACCTCTCAAGCCCCATAGATCATCCAAAAATGATCTAATAATCTCCCAACATCCCATATTTCTCATATAAGCCTTACCATAGGCATAATCCAATTCAAGAATGCCTTTTGGCTCATATAAAAGGTTCTTACCCTTTTTAAGAGGTAGTGTCTTTCCTATAGTTCCTTTCTAATATTCTACCTCTTCACTCCCTATTCTATTAAAATTATTTAATTAAATAACAACACAAGTATCCAAAATATACTTATATTATGTTATTAGAAGGATTATAACCACCCTTACACACACCTCCATCTAAAAGATTTAGAACATACTATTTCTGTGGATGGTGAACTGCTGCCACACGAAACGATGATTGTTTAATTATCTCCTACCACCTCTCATGGTGGCCATTATGATGGAACTATATTTTTATTATGTATTTTATCTTTATATTGTCTTTATGGTTCTGTAATTTTATTTTACATCATACCTTTATTCTTTCCATGATGTGTATACATGATAATTTCATTTGAGAAAGCACTGACTACAGCCCCGTCAAAGTGATATGACTCATTCCTGCCATACAAGGAACATATAAAGGATGGAGTTAATGAACTTATCTAACATATATACAATATGATATTATACTATAATTATTATATACCAATTTATCATTATATTTTCATTCTATTAAATATGAAATATAAAGGAATGTATGATTCATGCGTACGTACGACTTACCTTCTCCATGCATGGTTCATTTAATTTATTATCTCAAAATGTTATGGACTATTATAAAAACATATATTTTATATTTATATGATATATCTATATATATATATATATATGAATATTATTATTAATTTATTGGACATTTGACCACATTGACAATTTTAATTATAAAAAGACCATTTTCGACTCAGGTACCCAATATTTGTAAAACAACCGATATTAACTTAAATAATTATGAAATTTTTATAATGTAGTAATAAGTGATATAAAAGGATTAATAAACATGTAAATGGTTGTAAAGAAAGTAAAAATTAACATAATTTTATTATTTAGGAAATTAAATAATGAACAACTCATGTTGGACAGAAGGTAAGGGACTTCATATCATTATTTTCTCATTGAGGAAAACTTTAATTTATACACAACTTAATTTTATTCGATATATAATAAAATCCATTGACTTTTATTTTAATTCAAAGAGAATATTTTTTCCATGAATATTTTTACTAAATGAAAAAAGAATTGTTCTTAACGTATGTGGTGACAATGACCTTTCAATTGCCTTAATTGTTATTTGGCTTCCTCTATAAGCCTAATGTTTGTAAAGGGAATATAAATACCTTATTCTCTTTAGGGGTGTTATTGTATTGAAAATTGTATTTGAAATGGATTTATTTTTTCAATATTTTGAAATATTTCTTGTGATTTAAAATGAAATGTTATAAGTGAAATAATGATATTTTTGATATTTTAGGTGTCATGATTTTATAATGGTACTTGTAAATTTGATGGGTGGTTACGTGATAGACTAATGATAAGTGGATTCGTGATAAACCAAATTTTGGGTTGTTCCGTGATAAACCATGTATGGGTTGCTACACTATAACCTCAAATTAATTAGGCATTGAAGTTGTAACGCCCCGACCCCAGTTACCCAGAGTCGGTGAATTATTGCGTAACATTGGCATGATCACAAAAGAACAAGTCTCGAAAGACTGATTAGTTTAGTAGCATTGGAAACACTAGATACATTCATAAGTCTTAAATTACATAATAAAGTAAAACAAAACTACTAAAAACATCATGTCTTCATATCCCCTCATACTATCCTTGTAGGTCATTCATAATATACTTCATCACATCCAAGAAAAATTAAAACATTGAAAGGGGTGAGCTCAGATTCTCAGTAAGGATAACAATACAGCGGAAACATTCATAAATAAACATAAAAATTTAAGTCAATGTATAACTAAAACAAAATCCTTTTAAACTTCAACTTTAGCATAATATGGAAAAAATAAAATGAAATAATTTCATTTACTTATTCACATGGATATTCTACTAGTCGAATAATCACATGTAAAATCAATAACCACTTTGATAATGATGGAATATATAATTCCGGACTATCATAACCACGTAGCCAAGGCCTCGTGTCAAGACTGAAAATAAGATTTTGTCAAGGCCTCGTGCCAAGACACTAGTTTGTCTCATGAGGCCTACCGATGCATCGAGGTGCTATAGCAGGTTCCACCCGTCACTTATTAAATCCAATGCATTCCTCATATGAATAGGTTTAAACATATCATAAACCATAAAGCAATTATATCACATAAAACATTCATAAAGGAAACATAACATTTCCACATTTCAATAACATGATATCAATACAACACATTGATATAATGAAAACACTTTCAAAACAATTTTTAATACCCAAATAAAATAAAATTTAAACTTTGTATTTATTTTACATTTAAAAAAAGTTATAGCTTGTAGAGGAAGCCGAAACTCAAATAATGGTCACGGTGGCAGAGAAGTCATTGTCGCCGCATACGTAAGAAAAAACAATCCTTTTGTCATTTAGTAAAAAAAACTTCATATAAAAATATTCCTTTTTAATAAAAGTAAACGTCAAAGGGTTTTATACACTGTATAAAAGAAAGTTGTGTATAAAACCAAATATGCCTCAATGAAAGGAGATTGAGACGAAGTCCCTCACAAAGATAATGTTTTTAAATAAAATAGATATATTTTGTGTATTCACTATATGTACACATAAAGAAAGTAAAAATACAATATTGGACATAATAATATCATGTCATAATTTGAATGTGTGAGATTAACCCAAATAACAGAGATTGGGTTAGGAAGTTCCATTACCTCGTGTCCGACGTGACTCTACCGTTCTTTAAACTCCTGAATAATAAACTAGAATTAATTTATAATTTCATAAGAACCTTTTTCAAGTTTATTATTCCTTTTATATCACTTATTACCATGTTATGAACATTATGTAATAATTTATGTTAATAACGGTCGTTTTGTCGATCTTTGGTACTTGAGTCAAAAATAATATTATTATAATTACAAGTTGTTCATGTGGTAAAATATCCATTATATCCTTAATTATATTCATGATTTAGATATCATATATATCATATATATCCAGTATATACATTCATTCATAATATTACGTAACATTTAGAGGTAAGAAATGAAATGCACCATTCATGGAGACGGTAAGCTGTACGTACACATGAACGCTACTTTCATTTATATTTCGTATTTAATGGAATGAAATCATAATGATAAAAGGTGTATTATAATTACATTTTAATATCATATATAATATAATTTACTCCATCCTTTATACGTCCCATATATGGCATTAACGATTCAAATCACTTGGAGGGGGCGGTAGTCCGCACTTCCTAAAATGAAATTATCTCATTTACCAATAATGGAAATCATAAAGGCATGCCATAAATGAAAAATACAGAATCATAAGGAAACCATAAAAATAATATATATCATAAATAAATATAGTGACATCTTAATGGCCACCATGAGAGGTGTTAAAGGAATATTGAACAATCATCATTTTGTGAGGCAGTATTTCGCCACCCATAGAAACAGTATGTTCATTAACCATTAGACAGAGGTGTGTGTAAATATAAATAAAATACTTATCATTAAAAAATCCTGGTATATTTTACATACCGGTGTCATTAAAAAATAACGTAATAAAAAGATTTTAAGGGGTTGGAGGAGAGAAATAAAAAAAAGAACATAATAGAAGACATTGCATTAAAATCGGGTAACTCTTTTTCATTTGAGCGAAAGGATTCCTTGGGATAACTTTTGCCCAATGTGAGGCTTCTTGAAGTAAGAGATGGAAGTTGAGATAGTATTTGGGAAGTGTTTGGCCAATCCAAAAGGCTCTGAAGGTGTAAATAATGTGGTAGAGGTGGGGGCCTTTTATAAAAGGAGAGCAGGGGCACTCTTGGAAACTCATGAAATGTTACATTGTTATGAAATGCTTTTCAGATTTTAAAGTTCCCAAAATGATATATTTAGAGAATAAGGAGGTAAGGGTAAGAAATACACTCATCCAATAGTTTTTTTACAAGTGTAAGTATTAGATTTTACATTATCCTTCCATTTTATTAAAATCATTAATTAATGAGGTAATCACTGCATCATCATGGTGTCATAAAACATTTAATTTATTTAATTTCTAAAAATTATAAAAAAATCACCATGATGTAGGAAATAGTTTTAGATTTCCAGTGAATATTTATAGTCAAAATGTTTACTTTTATAACCCCATGTAATAATTGTTTTAGTAAAACAACACATGTTTGTGACAATTTTATTTTTAATTTAAATAAAAAGTTATTAATGACATTTTCTTACCCAAGTGGATCCATGGGGTCCCCAAGATGACCCATGGATTTTCTTGGTCGGCCATGACTCATCCAATATGTTTAGGACATGTGTCGATATATTTTTATATTTTTATAATATCATTTTTACATTAAATTTCATTAATTACCTTTAATCGCGATTAATAAAACATAAAAGTTATTATTCACCGTAAAATTATTTTAATCACATTGAACCACATTTTACTTCCTAATGAAAACCATGTATGTCAGAGTTTTTAAAATCAAATCACAAAAGTGGTAATATTTCCTTTACACGAAAAATTAGTTTTTAAAGTACCACTTAGTGGTTTCACAATTCATCCAAAATTGAATTTTTTCAGAAAAATACCACAAATTCACCCTAAGATATAATTGATATTCTGAATTCAAAAATGGTGTCTATTTTAAAAAATTACAAACATATAAGTTTCTTTAATTAATTTTATAATTAATTCTCATTGTCAAAACAAATAGCCTATTTTTAAGAAACAATATCAATCAAAGGATTGACAACTGTTTATGTCCAATTTCAAAGTGAAATTAATTCTAATGACCACCATTGGATAAAATGGTAAAATTATATTCTAATTATACTTTAAAACCACCCAATAGTATAATTTGTCACTATTAATTATTTTTATTAAAAAGGTAGTTTTTAATTAAAATTTAGTAATTTTCTCTATTCATCAAAATATAAAAGTTATCTGAAATGTTCCCAAAATTCACCCTAGGATAAATTCGATATTCCAAATCCTAAAATGAAGTCCATTTTGAAAGATAAAATTTATAAAATTTCAAAAAAGTAGGTATTACTATTCATAACAGCTACTTTGATTGGTTGTGTTGTGTGTTAGAACTTGAAGTTGCATACAACACAAACTACGGTATTATTCAAATAGAAGCGTACCGTGGAATATTATGGTGTTACATTCTCCCCTCATACAATAAATTGTTTCCTCACAATTTGAAATTTTTCTTTGAAAATAATGGTTGAAAATAGAAAATACTTTTGTGGAAAACCCACAACGGAAATAGGGTTAATAAAAATATAACTTTAAAAGAAAGAAAGAGAAGTACAAAGGTCACCCGAGATAGCCCATACTTGGATTCTATGGAAATATGGATATGGAGGAGAAACAAACAATCAAGGTCTGATGGAGAGTTTTTGAAAACAGGATTTGGAGAAAGTTTAACTACAAGAAAATCACAAACTTGTGATTGGTTAAACGAACATTGATTCCCCAGTAGGAAAAGTTAACCGACAACGTTTTTGTTTTAAGTTACCTTTCATAACGTTGAGGAATTTATTTAGGATATTTATAAATAATGTAAGGAAATATATATAGTTGTCATGTAGACTTTCATTCTTTTATAAATGTTTACCACAAACCCATCTTTCACTCAAAAAGATAATAGAACTCCAAAATATTATATTTATCCTAATCGTACAAGGTTCCAAATATTAACACATACCATTTAGATTAGGAAAACTATTATGTAATAACCAGAGACTTCATGTAGTTTAATGGTAGGTAATAAAGGCATGTCGAACTATGGTTGTGGGTTCAATTCCTACAGCTTTGTCCGACGCGACGGGTTATCCCACAACCTGCAGGTTGTTTTTTTCCTAAAACTATATTATTATAATATTCCAAAAATTATTATCATAAATGTTTTAACCTTTAACAATACTATCCAAAGATCAACTTAATCCATTCAAACCTTCATAGTTATCCAAGATACCTCTGTCCAGACTTCCTCTAAAAGGTCTCTAAATTCCAAAATCAATTGTATCATCAGATTCCTCAAACAAAGTTAAGATTCTCTTGTTTTCACATACAAAAATATGACTACCTTGATCATATTAAAACCTTAATGAAAACAACAAGTACTGTAAAAAATCTTTATATATATCAAATTATTCTTATAACCAGAATATAATCATTGAGTCCAAAAGAACCAATACATTAATTATTCCACTTCAACTGTAGTAACAACATAAGATTGTCCTTGATCCCTTGGCATTTTCTAAGATAAGTATCCCTGACACTTAGGACATTCATTTTCATAATGCCCCATTTCCCTAAAATTTTAGCATTCAACATAGATATCCTCTTTCTTTCCATTGCAATCATGAGCCTGGTGACCTTTTTCTCCACATTTATAACAAACTCCAATTCCTTTTAGGCAAGTACTGAGGTTATTCTTCCCACAATTATTGCATAAGAGAAAATCCTCCTTTCCCTTTTTCCCTTTATTTTTTTCTTGTTCCACCATTATCTTCTTCTCTCGCTTTACTTTATTGTCATAAGATTTAGTGAATTCCTTTTCTGTCTTGATATCACATGAGACAATGTCTTCATATGACGAGAAGGATATTGTGACTAAGGCTCAACGGAGAAACGGTTTTAACCCATCAAAGAAACGATCAATCTTACTTATTGGGTTACGTATATAATCTGCTAAATGCCTTGCTAACCTTGTAAAGTTATCCTCATACATTGCAAAATTCTCATCCTCCTTTTTTCTCAGACTCAAAAATTGCCTTTCCATATCTGCTTGATGGTCACGAGGGAAGTTTTTTTCTAAGAAAATCTCTTTGAACTCCCTCCATTCCATATTTAATACCTCATCATCTTCATTCATGTTTTGAATCAGAGACCACCATTGATCAGCATCTCCAGTGAGGCGGTAAACTGCCATGAAAACTTTATCCCTTTCGCTACTCCCCAAGGCATAGAATATTTTCTCTAAGGAGTTTATACATTTTTCAGCTACTAATGGATTTGTACCCCCACTAAATGATGGAGTCTGTTGCCTCATGAAATGACCTAACATTGATCATCCATGTTGTGGATCAGGGTGCTCCATATGAGTATGTTTATTATTCATAACCTGAGTGAGTTGTCCCAGTATAGTGATAAGTTGATTAGCACTAGTAGTATCACCAGCTCCACTATAACTATCCTGAGTAGGAGGGAAATCCCTTCCTGGAGTGCATCCATTGATACAGTTTCCATTCCTTCCACTAGGCACCATTTCTATACAATGGAATAAACTCGAATAGTTTATGAATCAAAATACATAATTCCATACATGTAAAACACTTAACATAAATTGAACTATAATAATAAAAATGTTTTCTTTGAGGAAGTATAAATGCATATACCCTTCATAATGGTTTGTAAAGAAAATGAGAATTATCCTAATCATATCCCCTGGGAGTGTCGTAACCAAGAGTGTAGCAAGGCCTGTTGTCATTCACCAGTTCCCATTCGATTATAGAACAAAGCGGTGTTTTCAGGTTTTACCCCTAGGTACATCTGTGTTAGAGCCGCCTCTACCTGCTCGTATCCAGACAGAGATGTATTGTTCGGAAAACTCACAAAATCTCTATAATACCAAAATTCTAGGAAGTTCTTCTATACTAATCCCCAAATTATATCTTTGGGATATGTGCTCTAATCAAAGTTTATCTAAATCTAGCTTCCAAGGTTAGTACTAAACTGCCTATGATACTTACTGCAACGCCCTGACCCCAGTTACCCAGAGTCGGTGCATTGTTTCGTAACATTGGCATGATCATAAGGGATCAATTCTCTAAAGGACAATTTGTTTAGTAGCCTTGGAAACACTAGATACATTCATAAGTATTACATTACATCATAATGTAAAAAAAACTACAAAAACATCTTGTCTTCATATCCCCTCATACTATCCCGGTAGGTCATTCATAATATACTTCATCACATCCTGGAAAAATTATAACATTGAAAGGGGTGAGCTCAGATGCTTAGTAAGGATAATAATACAGCGGAAACTTTCATAAATAAACATAAACATTTAAGGAAATGTATAACTAAAAGAAAAGCCTTTTAAACTTGAGCATCAGCATAATATGAAAAAAATAAAATGAAATAATGTCATTTACTTATTCACATGTGTATTCTACTAGTCGAATAATCACATGAAATATCAATAACCACTTTCATAATGATGGAATACATAATGCCAAACTATCATATCCATGTATCCAAGGCCTCGTGCCAAGACTACAAATAAGATTTTGTCAAGGCCTCGTGCCAAGACACTAGTTTGTCTCATGAGACCTACTGATGCATCAAAGAGCTATAGCAGGCTCCACCCGTCACTTATTAAGTCCAATGCAGTCCCCATATGAATAGGTTTAAAAATATAATAAAAAATAACCCAATCGTATCACATAAAACATGAAAAAAGGAATCATAACATTTCCACATCTCAATCAAAAGATATCAATACAACACATTGATATAATAAAAACACTTTCAAAACCATTTTCAATACCAAAATAAAAATAAATTTAAAACTTTGTATTTACTTTTTATTTAAAAAAAGTTATTGTTTGTAGAGGAAGCCTAAACTCAAATAATGGTCACGGAGGTGGAGAAGTCGTTGTCGCTACACACATAAGAAAAACATTCCTTTTGTCGTTTAGTAAAAACCATTCGTGTAAAAATATTCCTTCTGAAAAAAAGTAAAAGTCAAAGGGTTTTATACACCGTATAAAGGAAAGTTGTGTATAAAACCAAATATGCCACAATGAAAAGAGATTGATATGAAGTCCCTTACAAAGATCATTTTTTTAAATAATATAGATCTATGATGAATATTCACTATAATTACACATAATTAAATTACAAATACAAGATATTACATAATAATATCATGTCATAGTTTGAAAGTAGGAGATCAACCCAAAGAACGGAGATCGGGTTAAGAAGTTCCCTTACCTCATGTCCGACTTGACTTGACCATTCTTTAACCTCATGAATAAGAAACTAGAGATAATTTATAATTTCTTAAGAACCTTTTTCAAATTTATTATTCCTTTTATATCACTTATTACCATGTTATGAACATTATGTAATTATTTATGTTAATAACAGTCGTTTTGTCAATCTTTGGTACTTGAGTCAAAAATAAACTTCTTATAATTACAAGTTGTTCATGTGGTAAAATATCCATTATATCCAGAATTATATTCATGATTTAGATATCATATATATCATATATATCCATTATATACATTCATTCATATTATTATGTAACATTTAGAGGTAAAAATGAAATGCACCGTTCATGGAGACGGTAATCCGTACATACGCATGAACGCTACTTTCATTTCTATTTCGTATTTAATGGAATGAAATCATAATGATATAAAGGTCTATTATAATTCCTCTATAATATCATATATATTATCATTTAATCCATACTTTATATTTACCATATATGGCATTAACGATTCAAATCACCTTGAGGGGGCGGTAGTCCGCACTTCCTAAAATGAAATTATCGCGTTTACCCATAATGGAAATCATAAAGGCATTCCATAATTGAAAAATACAGAAGCATAAGAAAAAAATAAACATAATATATATCATAAATAAATATAGTGACATCTTAATGGCCTCCATGAGAGGTGTTACAATAATATTGAACAATCGTCGTTTTGTGAGGTAGTATTTCCCCACCCATAGAAACACTATGTTCATTAACCCTTATACGGAGGTGTGTGTAAGTTTAAATCAAATCCTTATCATAAAAACATCCTAGTATATTTTATATACTGGTTTCATTACAAAATAAAGTAATAAAATTATTTTAAGGGGTTGGAGGAGAAAAATAAAACAAAAGAACATAAGAGAAGACATTACCTTAAAATCAGGTAACTCATTTTGATTTGAGGCAAAGGCTTCCTTGGAAGACTTCTGCCCAAAGTGAGGCTTCTAAGAGTAAGAGAGGGATTTTGAGAGAGTATATGGGTAGTTTGTTTCCAAGAAAAAAGGCTTTGATGGTGTGAATAAGGTGGTAGAGTTGGGGGCCTTTTATAAGAGGAGAGGAGGGGCACTCTTGGAAACTCATGAAATGTTACATTATTATGAACAGTTTTTCATATTTTAAAGGTACCACAATGATATATTTCGAGGATTAGGTGATTTGGGATCGAAATATACTCATCCATTAGGTTTTTGACAAGTTTAAGTATTATATTTTACATTATCCTTCCATTTTATTAAAATCGTTAATTAATGAGGTAATCACTCCATCATCATGGTGTCATAAACAATTTAATTTATTTAATGTCTAAAAATTATAAAAAAAAATTACCATGATGTATGAAATATTTTTAAATTTAAAATGAATATTTATAGTCAAAATTTGAACTTATATAACCCCATGTAATTTTTTTTAGTAAAACAACACATGTTTAAGACAATTTTATTTTTACTTTAAATAAAAAGTAATTAATGTCATTTTCTTAACCAAGTGGCTCCATGGGGTCCCCAAGTTGACCCATGGATTTTCATGGACGTCCATGACTCATCCAATAAGTGTAGGAAAGTTTCAAGATATTTTTATATTTTTATAATATCATTTTTACTTTAAATTTCACTATTTACCTTTAATCGCGATTAATAAAACTTAAAATTTACTATTCACTAAAAAACATTTTAATCGCATTGAACCACATTTTACTTCTTGATGACAAGCATGTATGTCGGATTTCTTAAAATCAAATCACAGAAGTGGTAATGTTTCCTTTAAATGAAAAATTAGTTTTTAAACTACCACTTAGTGGTTTCACTATTCATCAAAAATTGATTTTTTTCAGAAAAATACAAAAAATTCACCCTATGTTATAATTGATATTCTGAATTAAGAAATGGTGTCAATTTTACAAAATTACAAACATACAAGTTGCGTTAATTAATTTTATAATTAATTCCCATTTTCAAAACAAATAGTGTGTTTTTAAGAAACAATATCAATCAAAAGATTGACAATTGTTTATGTCCAATTTCAAAGTGAAATTAGTTCTATTGACCACCATTGGATAAAATGGTAAAATTATATTCTAATTATAATTTAAAACCACTCAATAGTATAATTTATCATTATTAATTATTTTGATTAAAAAAGTTGTTTTTAATTAAAATTTAGTAATTTTCACTATTTATCAAAATATAAAAGTTATCTGAAAAGTTCCAAAATTTCACCCTAGGATAAATTCTATATTCTGACTCCAAAAATGAAGTCCATTTTGAAATATAATATTTATAAAATTTCAAAAAGTAGGTATTACTATTCATAACAGCTACTTTGATTGGTTGTGGTGTGTGTTAGAACGCAAAGTTGCGTACAACACACGCTACTGTATTATTCAAAGAGAAGTGTACCGTGGAAGCTTGGGGTGTTACAGAAGTTGTTTGTATGGCTATTACATTGAGTGATATGTGTGTATGTTGACCGTATGGTTATTCCATTTAATTATGTTTATGTAAAAAAGTTGCATTTATATGCTATGTGATGTTTTCAATGGGATTTATGGTAATGCTTTGGTTACAAAAATGGTACAAAATTATCTTATATTTAGTGAAGGGATTTTTCTACTTCATTAAGGTGAAAATTAATACTTTATGATAATGTATTCATGGTTTACATGTTGTTTTTAAGAAATAATATTTTTACTTCATTATGTACCCCCTACTAAGGCTTTTATGCTAATCCAAAGTTTTGAAATGTTTTTCACAAGACTTAAACATGAATAGGTTCATATATGGGATCAAGGAAAAGCTATATTTTTTAAAACAAAGAACTAGAAATGTTTCATTTTTTAAGATTTTTTATGAAAAAATGGATAATGATTAGAAGTGTCTACTTCTAAAATTCATTTCGCTATGTATATGTTATGACCTAATTCTCTAAATCTCTAAATCTAAAAAGATAATCAATGTAAATTATAAACACAATTACATATTATGTAATGTTTAAGGTTAGGACCTTATAGTGAGGCTGACTTACCAATACTATCTATGTATGTTATATATTACACACATCATTTTTAAAAATTATTAATAATTTCTTGGACGGTATTAGGACATGTCTTCAAATGTTACTGGATTCTCAATCATTTTCATCATATAATGAAATAGTTTAATGTTCCTTTAAAAGGATAATTATTTTTTATTATTATATATTTTAAGAAATTCCGGAAAAGAAGAGGTATTCTGATAACCTATGATAAGGTAAATCCTCCTATTATAAGAGGGGAATGAAGAAATTACCCTTACGTAAAAATTGTTGAAATCATCCAATAAAATGATTTAAATGAATGTTATTTTGTTATAAGATGGTATAAAGGGTTCATATATATAATAATTGCAATGGAAAGAATAAAATAAATCATTTTCAAATTTTTAACTACATTGGGAAAATGTATTTTTCAAATCAATGTCTGAAGTGTTAAGATAATCTACAATAGAAGAGACAAAGGGAATATAGAAAAGATTATGATATCACTACAACTGAAGTATAAGTACACAATGATGTTGTAGTAGGTACATTAACCCTATATTAAAATATATCCAAATCATTATTTGATTCTAGATCATCACTCTCTTTTATTTATACCTAATTTTTCACTAAAATAATTTATTTCTATTTTAATTTAAAAAGGGAGTTCTCAATAAAAATCCTAAGAGAAAGATTATTACATAAAAAATGTTTCATTCAGTCCCCATTATGAAACATATATATGAATTTTTTTACCATATCATCATACCTAAGGTTTGCGTTGTTATAATCCCTTATAGTGACTTGATTTCAAAATATTATGTGAAAATTAATTATAATATGAAATAAATTTCAATTTTTGAGGAAGATATAGAATATAATATCTTTAGAGATGATTATTCATCATTTTATTCATATAAATATCCACCCAAGTACCTCTACTAAAGGAAATTCATGTTGAGGAAGAGAAATCATTAACTAAGAATTAATAAATTAATCTTAGAAATGAGGATGTACTAATTTTACCTGAATGAATTGATGTATTTCAGGTGTAATTACCATGGAACCCCCAGGAGGGTGAAGTTGAGTTTACAATTTATTTTTTCATTGATGCAAGACTAATGTCAAAGACTCCTAATAAAATGTCCAATTTGAAATTAGTGAAGTTGAAGAAAGAACCAATGTAGTTAAGTAATAATTGATTTATTGTCCCCAGTCTTTATCCATGGGGATGCCATTTTTTCTTCATTATGAAGAAGGATAGATCCTAGAGCCTTTTCATTGAATTTAGATAAATCAAGGATAATGATATTAAAAACGTGTATCCTCTTCCCCGTATTGATTATTTATTTTATCAACATCATGGTGGTCATTATTTTTTGAAGATTGATCATTGTTTGTGGTATCATCAATTGGGAGTAAATAAGGGAGATATCCCAAATACATCTTTTCATAAAATGTATGGACATTATGATTTTATAGTATTTCCATTTGGATTGACTAATCAACACTTTTTTATTGCATTTAAATAATATTGTATTCAAGGAATATCAGGATTATTTTTTTGTAGTGTTAATTAATGATATTCTAGTGTATTATTAAATATATATAGACCATGAGAATCACTTATATATTATTATTAAAATTTTTTGAAGGAATGTGAAATATAAAATATTTTTCATGTCTAAATTTTGTATTCAAGAAATATATTTTCGTGGAATTTTTCTCTATAAGGATGGAATATTAGTTAATCTTGTGAAGTAAAAGATAGTCCATGAATATACTACAATATTGAAGATAAATAAGATACGTATATTCATTTTTAAAAAAATTTACTATCAGAGTTCCATTCATAATATCACCTCATTGACAACCCTATTAATCAAGATTTTAAATAAAGGGTTTATTTTTATATGGACAATGGAACGTGGAGAGTGTTCGGGGGAATTTAATAAAATATTAGTCAATTATCTTGATTTGACTTAATTATTAGGAAATTATGTGTTTTAAATACACATTTAATCATTAAAGAAATTAATGGGTTTTGTCCATATAAAAAATGATAATTTTATTTAATATGCATGAAGGATGTTTAAGACTCATGAACAAAATTATCCAACTCATGATCTTATGTTAGCATCCATAATCGTCTCTATGAATAAATAGAGACACTATCACTATAGGGAAAATGTGAGATATATATGGATTATAATAGTTTTAAATTAATATTTAAAGAAAGAGAACTCATCCTTAGGCAATGATGATGGCATCAGTTACTCAAATATTATGATTTCACAATACACTGCCCACAAGGAAAAGAAAATAACGTAGAAGATGGATTAAGAAATAAATCCAACGGACTTATAACCAAAATGAGGATTGAGAAAGACCTAATATTCTTGTACATATTAAATATAGATATGGTATATGTAATTTAAGCGGAAACATCACTCATTTTTTAAATGATTTTAAAATTGTAACACCCCATGTTTTTATTGACAATATTTTCTAAAATCAATTAAATTTTCATTTGTGTCTTTCAATGAACTTTTTCAAACATTCCATTTACAGAAAATTAAATCTTCATACATTTTAGGTAACATTGAATTGGGTTCATTACATGGAACTTCAAAATGTTAGATGTTACATGCAAAAACGACTACGCATACATTACACACAACAATGATGTTTCTACGAAACATCACATTATTGTTATTATTATTTAAATAAAATAATTATAACCTATAAATTGATAATATTTATTTGAAAATTAGTATCCAATTTTAAAATATTTTTTATAATTTTATTATATAAATAAAATATATTTATAATGAAATATTTAATTTTTTTAAAGACCATATATGTTTAAAATTTCCCTTTTCTAAAATGAATTATTTTTAATGTCTTTCTATAAAAATTAATAATATTTATCTTATACACATTCATAAATTAAATTTTATAGAATAAAATTATTTTTAGAATTTATAATTTTTACATTATCTTGTGTAATTTTTTTGATATATTTCTGAGAAACATCATTTATGGATGAATACTGAAAAATAGAATATTTTAATTAAAAACTGCTTTTTCATCTATTTTAATTATAAGGGTATATTATATATTAAATTTTTTTAAAAATTATATTTACATTATATTTTTATAAATTAATACAATATAGTTTGTGAAATTAATTTCAATTTTAAATTGGGTAAAAAAAAGATATAATTTTTTGGAATGTTTTTTCATTAAACCCTAGCATTGTCGAACCGAGTGTGGGATAAATTTTAATTTTATTTATACTAATTATTAGATAATAATTTCATGAAATTAATTTCCTATTTGTAATCATAAAAATTAATAATTCTTAATAATTTTAACTTACATTTTACTAAAAAAATAAGTGAATGTGATTCAAATTTATTAAAATGATTGTGGGTAAATTTGGCTTAATAAGGGACTAAATTGTAACCATAAGGCCCAAAACAACCTGTAAAATTCTCCAAGTGAAAATATATGGAAATATTTTATCCTTATACTCCCTTGGATCAAATGTTTATATTTTTGGATCCCCCCTGCACCATGAAATTTTTTTGTGTAATTCTCTCTTCAAATTTTTACAAAAGTTCCACTCCTCATCCTCTATAAAAAGGCCTCCTCTCCTCCACTTATTTACACCTATAACAGAAACTAGTAATGTAAAATATATTCAAAATTATAATAAAAAACTCCCCCCTTCTTAAATCCTATAATTTCGAATAAATCCTCATTTGGCATCCTTTAGCATAAACCAAAAGGAGCTACCCTATTAAGAGATAATGTCTTCTCTCATGATCCTTTATTTTATTTTCATTCTACAACACCTCTTATCTCATTATTCATGATTTTATAACAACACCAATATCAATAATATACTAGGATACTGTAATTATTTGGGTTTTACCTACACTTACAAACAATTTCATCTAATTGGTAACGAACATACTGTTTATATATACGTTGAACTACGGCCTCACTGAATAATGATTTTTCAGTTTTCATTTACCACATCCCATAGTGTAAATTATTATGGAAGAAATGTTTATATATGTAATATAATATTTTTTTATGTCTTTGGGATTCATAAATTTTTTTGAATAACATATCTTTATACATTTTATTATGTGTAAATATGTTAATTTAATTTGAGGTAATGTGTATTAATTCCCCCTCAAAGTGATGTAATTAAATAACACACTGAGTGGAATGTATTAAGGTTGGGAATAATAAACTTATATGATATATATTTCTGAAAAATTAAACTATAAAAATGATATATATATATATATATATATCATTTACATTCTTTCTTTCAATACGACAATAAAACTAAAACAACGTTTATGTTTACATACGTCACACTATCTCCATGAATAGTGTATTCAATTTAATACAAATATATTTTATTTATTATTATAATTAAAATATACTGAATATAAATGAAATTTATATCATGTATTTAATTATGGAAAAAAAGATATAATTATAAGGACCAATGTTATAATATATTAATACTCCTCAGAAGAACAAAATAGAAATTACTTGAAGTGAAACCATAACATATGATTGTTAAGAAGAGGTTAATTCTTAGGTAATAATCATAAAGATATGCTATTATATATAGAAATATGTTTATTTAAAATATATTTAACATAATTATATTTATTATATACTTTATATTAATGAGTACAAGGAGATGCAAGACATAAGGTTAGGGAATCTCATCTCACTTTTATTTCTGTGAGATAGATGCCTTAATCACCACTCACTTATTTTGTGTTTCATAATATGAATGTATTATATGTCTACTATAATTAAATTTATGGATATTTACATATCCATTTTATGATCTTTCATTCATGGGTTAATGTTTCAAATGTTACCAAATCGGTAAATATGTTTTTTCATAATTTGACTTTTCTGAGACACAAGATTTGTTATCCTCCTAAATTATTTTTGGAGGTGTATATTAATCCAATATACAAGTTATATAATGAATATTTTTATTTTAAAAATAGTTTAAGATTTTTTTTAATTTCATTTTATTACATAGGGAGTATGATCCCAAGTTACCATGTGATAAAAGTTTATTGAAACAATCTCGTCACTTTTTTATAATGTTTATGATTATGATTTAATTAATGAAATCTCATAATAAAACTCTCAAGAACACTCATAAGATTTATTTATCTTATGTTCATTCAATATATCCTCTTGTAATAATACCATATCTCTACAGTTCAGTACTTAAGAAAATATTTTTTCCAAATATGGAAGTCTCTCTCTTTGGATGGAAATCTATTATATTCCAAATCTATTTTGTCAACAAAAATTAAAAAAAGTGTTTGAAGCCCATTTTCATGGAAATAGTATTTTAATATCCTTTTAGGGTTTTCAATGACTCCTTTATAATTTTTAATAACCTTTTTCAAACTAAAATGTTTTCAAAATTTTTTATGTTTTAAAAATAACTTTTCAATACCAAAAAGATATTTTACTCAAAAACGTTTCTAAAATATATTTCAACATTATTTCACATAAAATAATGTTTAGGTTAGTGTTAATCATGAATTCTATGAAAATTATTCAATGTTTCCATTCATTTAATTTCCCTTAATGGATTATGTTTCTATTGAATTATTTTGATGAAACTCATTTCTATTAAATAAGTTATATAATTTTGAAACCACTTCTTTTCATGGGTTATAATTTGGGAAAATGATTATTAAACATGTATTTTTCACATGTTGTTATATTATTTCATGTTTATTAATCCCATTTTATTTCATTGGGTTATGATACAATTCTTTATAAATTTTTGCGTATGTGTGTATGATTTTATTATGATATGGGTGGGACCTATATCATCTTCCAATACCTTGGGTAAATATTTATTTCTCATGATATAGAATAATATGTTATTGTGCATGAACCATGACAACTAATATGGTCATGGGAGTGAACCATGACTACATAGATGGTTTGAGCAGATAAATCATGCCAATAATATGTGCTTGGGAGTAAACCCTAACTACCAAGATGGTATATGGAGTGAACTGATACTACCAATATCATCTTGGTAGAGATGCCATGGATATTATTGAAATCAAAATATATTGTTATGTGTTTTCCATTATTAAATATTTTTTTCATATGTCTTGATTTTTTGGATTATGTTCTTCATTTATGTATGATTCATTTCATAAAAACTACCTTGATTTATGCAATGATTCATGTTTACAATATTTATTTTGAAACATATGATCTTGTATTTTTTTCCATGTTAACATACTATTATGCTCATTATTATTCTTATAGGTATCTATTATTTACCCTAACTAATCATATGTTGTCACCCCTTTTTATGATCCCATTTTTAAGGATAAGACGATATGTATAATGCTTTATGGGTATAATAAGGGTTCTAGTAAAGTTTAACTTAGTGAGAGATAATGTATCTCAATTAGGAATCAGGTTTTATGCATCCATGTTTCCAAGGGTAATATATAGGTACAATTTTTTGGTGTATGATTGTATAATGTTTTAAATATTCTACAAAATTGATGAGATGTTAATGAATGTAAAGATTGGGTCATTATAGTTGAAATCAGAATAATGGCTTCCTTAACCTTTGGAATCTATGAAGATAAATCCTTAGTGACATCAATATGTACATGTCTAAGGATAAGTCTAAGGATAGGGAAATGTTTTGGGAAATTACATTGAATCTAGGTAATTGATAGATTGAGTGGTTTCCTAGAAATATATATCTCTGAATATACTAAAAGTCTATGTAGAACTGGTGTAGATGTACCTAGAGGTAACTACTCCTAACATGATGTTCTAGGCCAGCGTTAGAGAAATATGGTATGTGACAATATCCATTGCTGCAAAAATGGTTTGACACTCCCAGTGGATATGCTTTGGGAATTCAAAAACTCGTCACAAACCATCATGAAGGATTTAAATATATGTTGTATATGAATACCCTATGATAAACCTACAGATTGATATATTAAGGAAGGTGTCCTAAATTGGACATTTTATAATTTAATTTTCATGATTATGTGGTTCCTGGATATGATAAATGTTTCTTACTCTGTGTTTTTTGGTTTTGGAAAATCACTATAACCCAAAGAAACCATGATAATATTGATTGTGATGGAAATTGCAACGATTCTCCTCCTAGAAAACATAATTATATTGGAGTTGGAATGAATACCCTCATTGATATGCTCACACAGACTTATAAATATAAAAAATGAGAAAACAACATTATGTTGAGTGTTTCTTGAGTCAACATCCACCTTTATTTAGAGGGTCCTCTCTACCACTTGATTCTGGACAATAGATCAGTACAATTGAAAAATTATTCTCTTTTCCCTAGTGTCAGAGCAGGATAAATTCAACTTGGATGTGTATCCTTTAGAAGATGAAGCAGACCAGTGGTGGACACTAATAAAGAATATGAGGCAACAAGATGAGATTGAATCCATGGATTGGGATAAGTTCAAGAACTTATTTTTTTAATAAGGGAATTCCTCATATTCACCATTCCAATATAGATAAATAGTTCCTTATGTTGATGAAAAAAGATGAATAATCTATTTGTACCAATGACATTTCAAATTACATGTGAGGTATGGTTTAAGAATTATCATCCAACCTGAATGTAATGTTAGTAGGCTCTTCAGTGGCTTAATAAAAATTCTCAAAAGGGCATTGGACATAAGATACATTAGGATCTAGGGAGAGATTTTATTTTATTCAATATATGATTAAATGGACATCAGATTAACATATCAATCTCATGTTTTTGAAAAGAAATTGATGATGTCGTTCAAATGAAAATATAAAAACCATAAAGATTGGAAGATGAGATTTCATTAAAACTCTATGTCTAGGAAGAAGGATCGAAGAAATTCTCTTATGGGTTTTAATGAATATTTTATGTGTGGAAATGAAGGTCATGGAAGAATTGATTGTCAACGGGATTATAATAAGATACCTACTGGTGACAATATGGAGAATGTTGCACAAAATGAACCTCTTATGATTCAATTCCAAAAGTTTATGGAGAATGGGAATTATGTGATCGTCTGCCCAAACCAAAGGGCTATTGGAGGTGATTGATGTTAACAACATCTTATGCTGACAGAAAAGGGAAAATCTCATGTGATTGATATTTCTTATTAAGGGTGTGAAAATGATGTGTGAATGGTAGACATACCATCCACTCTAGAATTATTAATTTCAAATTTGATTATATATCTAATCACCCATTAATATCTAATGAATTTGATAAGGGTGATATGATTCCAAGAAAATAATAATTTATAGAATTACCAGTAAAAACCCCTTACAGTATGATTATTTCATCCCAATTCTATGATTCCTCTTTGGTTGATGTTTTTTGGAATATGCTTCTAGATAATCATGCATGCCATCATTTTTTTGAATTTCAAGTCATCTTACGCATGGAATATATTTCCCTTCATAAGTATTACACCAATTATTGAGGATGGAAGTTTTTCTTTTATATTTAAAACCATACTATGATCATCCATCCATGTGATGATAAGTATGAACATCCTATGGAGATTAAAACCCGATTATGGGTCTTAATTAAAATTCATATGGGTTTTTATCTCAAATGGTAGGGGAAAAAATCAATATCAATGATATTCCCATTGATCAATAATTTTTATATGTCTTTCTGGAAGAATTGTGTTGCCTTCCACTAAGATGTGATGTTGAGTTTTCAATATATATCATACATGGTTCCACACCAATTTCAATGACTCCATATATAATTTCCCTAATTGAGTTGCAATAATTGTAAAGGAAACTATAATAAAACCTTGATAAGTGATCCATTTGTCTATGTGTGTCATATTGGGGGGAACATGTTATTTTTAAAAAAACTAAATATGGATCAATGAGATAATATTGATTTTAATGATTTGACCATGATCACAATAAAAAAATTATCCTCTAGCCCGTATTGATGGATTTTTTGATCAAATTTCTGGATATTAAAACATTTCCAACATTGTCCTTTGTCCATGATATCATCAATTTAGGGATAGGAAGGAGGATATACAGAAGAAATAATTCCATATAGGGTACGTAAACTATGAATATATTGTTTTTCCTTTTCTTCCTACTAATTTCCATTTTATTATCATTGATTTGATGAATACAGTAGTTAATGATTAACTTGACCAGTGTGTAGTAGCCTTTATAGATGGTATTCTAGTATATTCAAAGAGAAATAAAGAGAATTAAGATCACATGATAATTGTTCTAAAGACCCTAAGGAATGAAAAATTAGATGAAATATTTTAAAATTTTGAATTTTATCTGTTATGGGTTTCAATTTTTTATCAGATAATTCCAATAGATGGTATAACATTAGATCCATCAAATACAGAGCCTGTTTAATATTGGACTAGACCAACCATAATGACTGAAATCCATATAATTCATGATTTAGGTAGATATTATCGATAAATTTTGGATAATTTTTTACCACATTATAACCCTCTGATCAAGTTAACTAAGAAGGGTGTCATTTTATTCTTAATAGATTAATGTGAGGAATGTTTCGTGGAACTGAAGTGAAGGTTAGTCTGTTAACCTGTACATACATTACTGAGTTATGGAGAAGGGTTTTTCATCTATAATGATGCATCCAGGTAGGTATTGGGATGTTTTCTTATATATAACAACATGGTTATTTCTTATGCATCATGAAATTTGAAGAATCATTAAAAAAATTATCCAAATCATGATTTGGAGTAATCAATTATAATTCTTACTTTAATTATATGGATGAATTATCTTTATGGAGAAAAGTGTGACATATATACTGGTCCTTAAATTCTGAAATATATATTCACACAAATAAAATTGAACATGATCTAGATTATAATGAAAAAGTTGATAATGAAATATGACAAAGTAATAAATTACAACCCTAGGATAGATATTAAGGTGGAAAATTCTTCGAGTCGGATGGATCATGAAAGATTACCCATCAAAAAGATCACAAAATATCCAATATTTTTAGTTTTTCAATGTATGTATTGAGAAATCCTAAAATAAGTGAAAAATATTATCTTTATCAAATCATTGTTTAACACTCTATCCATTTCAAGATTATAGTGGCATAGAAGAAATATTTAGGGCTATAAAGGAAGGCTAGAAATGTTCCTGATTTTAGCTTTGATCAATATGGAATAGTGAGGTTTAAGAACCTTGTATGTGTTCATTCCATACTAGATTTGAAGAAGGCGATGTTAGAGGAAGTTCATATTTATATATTTACTATTCATCCTTTAATTAAGAAGATGTATAAAAATTTTATAGAATACTTCTAGTGGTATTTCATGAAGAGAAAGTTTGCAGAGATTATTTCTCGATTAATAGTATGGAAACAATTTGAGGTTGAAAGAAAAATTCAAAGGTGATGTTTCATCCTTTGCCCATAATAGAACTGAAATGAGATAACAATACAATAGAGTTTTTCATTGGGCATCCCAAACCCTCTAAATGGTTTAATGCTATATAGGTGGTAATTTATAACCTTACATTGTTCGCACATGTCATTTCTAAAATAGAATTATTATCTCTAGATCGTATTTCTATGAAATACAAAAATGAAGTTGTGTGGTTTTAGGGATTACCATATTCTATTTTATTTGATTGAATCTGAGGTTCACCTAAAATTTATAAAAAATCTTCATGAAGAACTTGATAACGAATTGAGTTTCACCACTACTTATTATACTCACACATATGGTTTGGTTGAAGGTAAAATAAAAACTGAAATGTATATACTCTGATATTATTCTCTGGACATCAAAGGTGGTTGGGATCGACACGTTCCTCTTATTGAGTTTTCATACAACTATAGTGGTCACCAAATTATCTATATGGAACCGTATTATGTACTCTATTTGAATAAATGTAGAGATCTAACATTCTTGGATGAGGATGGAGAAAAATAGTTATTGGGACCTAAGATCACTGAAAAAAACAATTGAGAAGGTTATAACTATTTAGCAACATATTAATGTTGCTTAAAGATAGTTGACATGTTATGCTGATAACCAAATGAGTGATATTGAATTTGTAGTTTGTGAAAAAGTGATTATACTATTCTCACCCTAGAATATGGTTATGATATTCAGAAATAAATAGAAATAAACCCCTAGGTATATCAATCCATTTGGGAATTTTTTTATTATATAGAGAGAATAAACTATCTCTTGTCCCATATTCCAAATATCTCTCAAGTATATGTCGTGTTTCGTTTATCTCTCAAGTGGATGTACATACCTAACCCTTAATATTTACTAAACATAGAGGTCATACCACTATAGGAGGATCTTTATTATGAAAAAAAACCAATTTAAATTCTAGATCATATAGAGAATGTTCTACAAAACAAGACCACTCACCTGGTCAATGTTTTGTAGAGAAACCAAAAGTTAGAGAAAGATTTGTGGGAACTTGGGGATATGATAAATAATGTGTTTCCTCTTTTTTATCTAATTAATGAATTTTAAGAGTGTAATTCATTTTAATGGGGGTATAATGTAACACCCTGAGTTTTTATAGACCTTTTTTCACAAGTAAATTAAAATTTCGTTTATGTATTGATTGAAATTAATTCATAAATTCCTTTCACATGAAATCATCTCAGATTACATTACATGTAACATCTTCTTGGAATATGTTATAGGGAACATCGACTTACTGACTATTACAAGCAACACCAACATAGCATATGTTTCATGCAACACTTTTGTTTCTATGAAACACCATTTAACTATTACAATTATTTAAATGTGATAATTATATCATATCCATTAAAAATATTTATATGAATATTAATTAAAACTTTTAAAATATTTTTTATAATTGTTTTATAAAAATAAAACATATTGATAATAAGAGGAATTTTTTTTAAATACCTTATATGTTTAAAAATATTATTTTCTCAAATGAACTCATTTTAATTTCCTTATATGAAAAATAGTGAAATTAATTTAATAAAAGATTATAAAATTAATATGATAAAATAAAATTAATCACATAATTTATAATTTTAAATATATCATAAGATGAACTTTTGTGATTTTTTTAGAAACTTAATTATTGGATGAATTGTGAAATATCATGGATTTTAATTCAAAACTATTTTTACATCATAATTTATTTATAAAGTTAAATTATATTTTAAATTGGTTTAAAAATATAATTATATAATATTTTTATCCATGAATAATAATTAGTTCATTTATATCAATTTCACTTTTAAATTTTGTATATAAACATACTAAAATTTTCAATGTTTTTACTTTAAAAACCCAAATGTCGACCCGAATGTGTGATTAATTTTTAATTTATTTTATTAAATATTGTGATTGGAATTTCAAGAAATTAATTCCATATTTTTAATAGTCATAATTTATAGTTTTTTATAAATGTGTCTTTGTTTTTGACTAAAAATATTAGTGAAGGTGGTTAAAACTAATTAAAATGATTAAGGATAAATGAATCTAAAAAATGGACAGAAACATAACATTAAGGCCCAAAATTACATATATACAAGTCCTAAGTCCATTTTATCACCATATTTTGAAACTATACTCCCTTTTCTATAATTTATTCTATTGCTGGATCCATATGAAACATGAAATCTGTGGGTGGAATAATCAATTCATATATTTATAAGTGTTACATACCTCCTCCACTTTAAGAAGGCCTCCTCTCCTCCACATCTTTACAAATCTCATCCAACTTATGTTATTACAATATCCACTCGAATATCCTCCCAAGTTTCTTCCCTTACTTATTGAATCATCCTTATTTTAGTAAAGCCTTATAAATAATTCTTTTTGCGTAAACCAAAAAGAGTTACCCGATTAAGAGGTAACATTCTCTCTGAAGATCCTTTCTTCTATTTTCATTCTCCACCATTCTACTCTCATTATAACATTATTTTATAAAAAACATGTATCATTAATATATTAGGATTTTTTATGATAATTTTTAGACCTACACTTATATAAACATTCATTTAATGGGTAAAAAACTTACTATTTACGTGTACAGTGAACTACCGCATAACAAAATGATGATTAATCATTTTTTACTTTACCAACTATCATGTAGGAAATTATGATGAAAAATATTTTTTTTATTTAATATATTTGATTTATTATTTATATAATACTCTTTTATCCATTTATAACCCATTCATTTGAACGTTCCATTTGACGTAAATATGATAATTTCGTTTAGGAAAATGTGGACTACCACCCCTTCAAAGAGATGTTATTCGATCACACAATAAATGGAATGTATTTAGAAAGGATTTAGTGAAATAATTTGTTATATAGTATAAAAAAATTCTACTTTAAGAATTATATATAAAAAATATATTCACATATTTCATTTACTTTATTTTATTCAATATGAAATTAAAAACGGAAACAATGATCATGTGTACATACGACTTACAATCTCCATGAAAGGTGTATTACATTTCATACATTTATATTATATATATTAATGTAATCAACATAAAATAAAGAGAAATTATATTTTATCACTGTGTGCAATTTTGGAGTCATTATTTAAGTATATTAACGAATTATATAATAAATTAACACACATGCAATGATTAAAGAAAATATTATCCAAAGTGAAACATTAACATAAGATTATTAAAAATGATAAATTAAGGTCATAATATAAACTTATATGGAATTAGATATATTTATATGGTTCTAGAAATACTTATAACCAATTTATATTTATTATATTGGTTATTAGAATTTCTATGATGATATTCAATACACAAGGTAAGGGAATCTCATATAACTTTTATTACCATGAGATATATCCCTTAATCACCCCTCACATCTTTTTTTGTGTATACACATACAATTAATGTAATATATATCTATTATAAAAAAATTTATGTGTAATAACATTACAATTTTATTCTCTTTCTTAAATGGGATTTATGTTTAAAATTTTACCTAATCGATAAATTAGTTTTGTCTCAATTTTCCATATTTGAAAATAATTATTTTATGCACCTAAATTAATTTTCAAGGTGTATGAATATAAAAATTACATTTTATATAACGATTATCCTTATTTTCAAGAATTTTTATGCTTGATGTAATTTTAGTTTCCTATATGGAGAGTATGATCTCAATTTACCAAGTTATAAGAGTTTATTGAAACAATCTCATCACATTTCATGATTATTTATCACATTGATTCAATTAATGAAATATCATTATCCATATCTCAATAACAGTCATAAAGTTTCATTCCCCCAGATTATTCAAGATTTAATCATGTATAAGTAAAATTTTTACACTCTTTGGTAATTAATATAATGTTTATAAGTAAAATATAACCCTCCCTATCCTTGGTCGTAAATCTATTATTTTTTAAAAAAATGTTTTCAAAAAAAGAATATTTTTTTCAAAATATATTTGTTGTCCATTTTAATTGAAAATTATTTTCAAAACATTTTAAAGTTATCAATTCTTCCCTCATAATTTTTCAATTTAATTTCCCTATATATTTTTTTCAAAATTGTTTTTTGTTTTAAAAAGTGTTTTTCATTTAAGAAAAGATATTTTACCAAGAAATATTAACAAAAGATATTTAAAAATTATTTCCCATATATGATAATATATGTTGGTGTTACTCATGGCATTACAGAGAAATTATTAAATATTTCTATTTAATAGATTTTGTATTGGTGGAATGATGTTGGTGAAACATGTTTCTCTTCCATTGGTTATATTATTTAAAAACACACTTCATTTCATGAGTTATACATTGATGAAAATATTTTCGAACCTATCTTCTTCCACATCATAACATATGATTCAATTTTTATGATACCCAATTCATTTCATCGGGTTATGATATAATTATTAACAAATTTGTGGTTCATGTATGCATGATTTAGTTATGGGATGGGTGGGACCTTTATCTCACTCCACTATATTTGGAAAAGATTTATATGTTAGTAGATAGAATAAGATGGTATTGGGAATGAACCTTGACTACCAAGATGGCCATGGGAGTTAACTGTGATATCCAAGATTGTATGAGGAGTGAAATTGTGATAATAAGATGGTCATGGGAGCGAACAATGATATTTAATATTGTTTGGGGAGTGAACCCATACTACCAGGTTTTTATAGGTAGCAATTACATGGATACTATAAAAATAATATTATATGATTGTGTGTCTTCCATAATTCCATATTTTATTATTTATATTTTTCATTAATTTCATATGTTTTTTCATTATGATTCTGGTCTTATGCACTTCCTTGAATTATACCATGATTTAGGATTATGATCTTTTATATGTAGGGTATGATATTCTATTTTATTGATCATGTTCTCATACCCTAATACTCATAATTATTATCACATGTCCCAATTATTTTCTCTTACTCAGCATCTGATCTTACCTATTTTCATGTTTCCTTTTCCTAGGGTTATGGATAATTTATTGTGTTTGATGATTCTATTAATTTTTCTTGTTAATAAGACCCTATTTGGAGATAATATATATCATTTATGTATCATTTTTTATGTTTATATGTTTCTAAAGGCAGTATACTGGTGTAGTATTCAGGATTTTTTTGTATAATGTTTTAAGTATTCTAAAAAAGTGGTGCAATTTTAATTTATGTCAACACTAGGTCATTATATTTGGTATCAGAGAAAAATTTAATTTTCCCATTGGAATATAGGATTAGAAAACCTTAGATAGAACCCTAAAGACATGTAAAATGATAAGTCAATATATAATGAAATGTATAGGAAAATGTGATAGTATTTTGGTAACGGATAGAGTGAATTGTTTCCTTAAATACATCCCAGTCTTGATACTAGAAGTGGATGTGGAACTAGAATTGATGAACCATGGGGCAAAAAATCCAAAAATATGTTCCACACCAAACTCTAGATAATCTATTACACAACAACGGGCCTTGCTGCACACTTCATTTGTCACTCATGGGCGACATGCTTTGGAAATTCAGAAATGCTTCACGAACCAACATGAATGATTCAAATTGATATTTTCAATGAATAGCCTTGGATAAAACTAAGGATTCATTATTTAAGTAAGGTGTCATAATTTAGACATACAATAATTGTCTTTTCATTATTATTTGGTTCCTCGATATGATAAATGTTTCTTAATCATTGTTTTTTGTTATTTTTAATGGATAAAACATTAAAGAACCATTTTAATAATGATTTTGTGGGTAAATGAAATTATTTTCTTCTTTAGAAAATAAATTCTACTGTTTCTTGACTAAAAATTCTCATTTTTATGATCAAACATCTTTTTCAAGCTGTGAATAATGTTGTAATTCTAAATGATCAAATGGGAATAACATTCCGTTGAGTCTTTCATGAGGAAACTTTAACCTTCTTTTAGGGGGACTTCTAGTGCGCTTTTTTCTTAGCAATTTATTTGTTCTTCTCAAAATAAATTTTCTATTTTCCCTTTTTTTGATCATAATAATGTAATTCTATAAAACTATCTAATGGAAGGTGATTCAGACCTTAAAAAGACAGTAGTCATGAATATTAGGTTGAAATATAATATTTAATACATGTATTTGAA
The DNA here is from genome assembly GCA_963277665.1 of Viscum album. Classification (NCBI taxonomy): domain Eukaryota; kingdom Viridiplantae; phylum Streptophyta; class Magnoliopsida; order Santalales; family Viscaceae; genus Viscum; species Viscum album. Next base: position 494,273,271 of record OY728122.1, read on the forward strand.
TGAGATATAAAACATATTATACAATAAGTACATTCCTCATATTCTATGTACTAGGATTGATAAAGATATCCTTTAGATGAATAAAAAGGATGACGAATCTATTGGTTCTTATAAGACCACTTTCAGAAGACTTGTGAGGTATACTTAAGGAATTATCATCCATCTTGAATGTAATGTTGATATATTCTTTACTATCTTAAATACATGTCTTATAAGGGTGTTTTCTATAAGGTATATTAGTATTTATGAATAGATTGTGTGTTGTGAAATCAATAATGAAATGGAGGTTCATGTTATATATCAACATCATGGTTTTAATAAGAAATTTAATATGGAGTTTAAAGGAAAATCTAAAAACCATGAAGAGAATTAGATGATCTTTCCTTTTTATTATTAGTGTAGAAAGAAACATGGAGGAAATTTTCATAAGGGGTCTAATAAATATTTTTAGTGAATGGAGGATGGTAACTGGGAAATTTATTATTGAAGTGATGGGAATAAGTTAACTAATAGTGATAATGGAGATAAAAATCCATAGAATGCAACACCAATGATTGAATGTGACATGTGTATAGAGAATGGGAATTATATATACTCGTACAAAAACCCAAGTGATGGTTGTGACAATCGATGTAACCAACCACATAAGCAGAGGGACAAGTGAAAATAACATTAACTTACATTTATAACGAGGGTTATGACAATAAACTGATGAAAGGTACACTTACTGTCAACTCTAGAACTGCTAATGTCATATTTGATTCTTTATCTAACACCTATTTCATATATACATAATTTTATAGTGCTGTTAAGATTCCACCAACACAATTAGATGGGTAACTAGTAGTGAAAAACACTAATGGTACAATTATTGAATCCCAAGTTTAGGATTCCTCTCAAGATAAAGATTGTGGAAATGTAATCCCTACAAATCCTGTCATTCATCTTAGGTTGAATTTTATGTCATCATAGGCAAAGATTGTAAATCTCTTCATAAATATCACATCAATTATCAAGTAAAGGAATTTATGTTTTCTATTCCAAAACCTCTTATAATCATCCATCCATGTGATGATATTTAGGAACATCATATCGAGATCAAATCTAGTGTGTGGTTCTAAATTCCCATTCTGAATGGTTATTTATCTCAAAAGGATGGGGATAAAATCAATGTCTATGATATTCCCATTGTTTTGGAATTTTTAGATTTCTTTCCAAGATATTTTATTAGGCTTATAGCAAAATGTGATGTTGAGTTATCAATAGAACACATACCTTATTCCACATCAATTTCAAGGAATCCCTATAGAATGGACCCAATTATGTTGTAGAAATTGAAGAAGAAACCCCAAGAAAACATTTACATGGGATTTATTCGGCCATTTTTGTCCCCATGGGAATCAAAAATTGATTTTTTTCGAAAATAAATATGGATCAATGAAACTATGCAATGATTATCATGAGTAGAAAAACAACCTTATTAATAAAAAGTATCATCTTCCCTATATTTATTTTTATTTGATAAAATCCATAGACCTCAATAATTTTACAATATTTACCATCATTTTTGATATCATCAATTAAGGTTCAAGAAGGAGGATATAACCATGATGGTATTTTGTTCCAGGTATGGACACTATAAATATATAGTAACGCCTTTTGGTATTATAAATTCCTCTACCATCATTAAGGATTTGATGAATAGAGAATTTAGAGATTACCTCAACCAGTATCGGGTAGACTTTATCAATGAAATTTTAATATATTAATATATTATGGAAGAGAATGAAGATCGCTTGAAAATTGTACTAAAGACAATATAGAAGGAGAAACATTAGGAAAAAATTTCATATTTGGAATTATGGTAGAAAAAGGTTTCATTTTTGGGCCCCATAATCTTAGTATATGGTATTGTAGTAGATCCATAAATGAAAGAGCCTATTAAATGATATAAAAGAAATACCACAGTGATTCAGATCTATAGATTTCATTGTTTAGCTAGATATTATCGATGGTTTGGGGATAATTTCTCATAAATATCTAATCTGTTGACAATGTTAACTCTAAAGTGTGTTAAGTTCCACTTGATAGATTAATATGAGGAAAATTTCATAGAACTGAAGAGAATGTTACTCAGTTCACCTATGCTTTCATAACCCTATATTGTTGATGAGATTTCAGTCTATAAGGTTAAATCCAAGAATGGATTGGGATGTTCTCATATGTAGAATAACAAGGTTATTGGTTATGCCTCAATGTATTTTAAGGATCTTGTGAAAAATTACCCAGATGAAGATTTTGAGTTAACAATGGTGATATTTTCATTAAAGATATGGTGGAATTATCTTTACAGAGAAATGTTTGTTATATATAGCAATCATAAAAATCTACAATATATCTTCACACATAAGTAGTTGAACATTCACCAAATAAGATGGTCAGAGTTAAAAAAGGATTAAGATTGTCTAATACATTACCACCCTAGTAAAGAATACAAGGCGGCCCATGCTTCGAGTCAAAAGTATCATGCTAGCTTATCCAGGATGAGGATAAAAACGATCCAATATTTATTGATTTTCAATATGTGGATCAAGAAATATTGGAGGAAGGGGAAAACAATTATCTTCCTCAAAAGAATGTTCAATCCTATATTCAATTGAATATTAAGGAGACACATAAGGAAGATGTAGATCTGAAAAATAATGTTATAAATGTTACTATAATTGACCTTGATATGGATGGAATAATGATGTTTAAGAACCGTGTATGTGTTCTTTCAATACTATAATTGAAGAGGGAGCTGTTAGAGTAGGTTTATAATTCTTCATTCCCAATTGATATTCGAAGTAGAATGATGTATAGAGATTTTAAATTACACTTCTTGGTGATGGAATGAAGAGATATATCCCAGATTTTGTATCTCGATGTATTGTATTCCAAAAATAGAAGGATCAAAGACTAAATTCAAAGTGGATGTTTCATCCATTACCCATACCATAATGGAAGTGGGGAAACATCAGAATAGATTTTGTCAGTGGACTCCAAAAATCCACTCAAGGGATTAATGTTATATGGGTTGTAGTAGATCTCCATTACTATGTTGTCACAGTTCATCACTATAAGAGAATAATTCTCTTTGGATCAGCTTTTCAGGGTATACATTAACGAAGTAGTATGGTTTTAGTGAGTACAATAATCTATTTAATCATATTGGGATCTGAACTTCACCTCAATATTCTAGTGAGGTTGTTAGTAAGCACTAGATATAGAATTTATTATCTTCACTACTTACCATCCATAAATATAGAGTCATCATGAATGAACAATTCAATCACTAGATGATATTTTATGATCTTGTTCTAGGTATTTAAAAGGTGGTTGGGATCAACACCATCTCCTAGTTGATTTCTCTTAAAATAATTGATTTCACTCAATCATTCAGATGAAATTGTATAAATCCATTTATGGTAAGAATTATATTTATCCAATGTGATGGTATGAGGTTAGAAAATGAAATCTATTGGTGCCTGATATTGTTGAAGAAATTGAAAATAATGTTAAAACCATTTAGTATCATATCAAGGCAACTCAAATTTAGATGAAAGGTTGTGCTAATAACCAAAAACATGACCATGAATTGGATGTTTCTGAAAAAATGTTTCTATTAATCTCACTGTAGAAGATGGCAAATAGATTCTTCAAAAGGTTAAACCAGTACCAATGTATATCGGTCCCTTTGTGATTTTTTATTGTATTGGGTCTTTAGCCTATCTCATGTAACTTCTTCCAAATCACTCTTAATTCAATGATGTGTTCCAGTTATCTATCTTAAAGAAGTACGTACCAAAACCTTTACATGTACTGAACTCATAGGTCATACTGTAGGAGTTGGATTCTTATTATAATGAATAACCTGTTTAAATTTTGGATCTTATAGAGAATGTTATATGAAACAAGACCACTCACCTGATCAAAGTTTTTTTGATGAAATCGTCAGTTATAGGATTCTACGTGGGAACATGAAGATATAATGAAGCCTAAGTATCCTCATTTTTTACATGAGTTATGAATTTCGAGGGTAAAATTTGTTTTAATGGTAGTATAATGTTTCACCAATTGTTTTTATAGATATTTTTTTCCAATAAACTAAATTTTAATTTATGTATTTCAATTTTATAAGTAAAACATTGATTTAACATGATATTGAATCACTTTATGTTACAAGGAACATACACATGCTATAATTTACATGTAACATCAATATAGGGTATGTTGTATGCAACACCAACTTAGCATACAATACAAGAAACACTAATGTTTTGAAGAAATATCATTTTACTGTCATATTTATTTAAATGGGATAATCATATATAAGCTGTTAAACATAGTTATATGAATATTAATAACTAAATTTCAATTTTTTTATTTTACAGAAATAAAACATTTTTTAATGAAATATATAATTTTTGGTAAAGACGTTATATGTCAAAAACTAACATTTTTTATAATGAGATGATTTAAATGTCCATTTCTAAAAGATAATAAAATTAATTTTAGACCAATTTAGAAATTTAACTTTAGAAAATTATCCTAATTTTTTAATTTATATTTAGGATGTTATATTATGGTTATTCTTTATGATTTTCCTATAAAACATCATTTTTTGGTGAATAGTGAAAAATAAAAAAAATTAATTAAAAATTGTTTTTTCAGATAATATATTTATAAGGAAAATATATATATTTAATTTTTATAATAGTTGAATCAGAAAAAATTATTATCAATAAATATAATTTAGTTCATTTTTATCATTTTTTCTTTTTAATTGTGTATTGAAACGTAACAAACTTTAGAAGGTTTTTACTTAAAAAACTTTCATTGTCAACCCAACTATAAGATTAATTTTAAATTAAAATCTACCTTTTCACTAAATGAAATTTCTAATAATTAATTCTCTATTATTAATTGGAATAATTTATAATTCTTAATATGTTCATTTTTTTATTTAAACAAAAATATAAGTGAATGTGATTAATATTAATTACATCGATTAAGGATAAATAAATCTTAATAATGGACTATACCATATCCATAAAGACCAAAATGACCAATAGACTTGTCCCAAATACATTTTCAGAAATTATAAGACCCAATAATCCCTTTTCATTACTTCAGTCCATTATTGGATTCACATTCAACATGAAAAACGTGGCTGAAACTTTCTCTTCATATATTTTTTAGAGTGCAACTCCACCTCCACTATGAAAAGACCTCCTCTCCTCCACATATTTACACCATAAAACCCACATAGTTTCATCAAATATATTATCAAATATAATCCCAAATTCCCTTCATTTATTATTTAATAATACCTTTTGGTAAAAATCCTTCCAATGAACCCTTTCAGCATAAACTAATATGAGTTTCCACATTAAGAGGTAACGTCTTCTCCCAAGATCCTTTTTTATTTTCTTTCTCCACCACATCCACTATCCTTATTACATGATTTTTTTAAATAAAATTATCCCCAATATACTAGAATGTATTTTTTATAAGTGTTTTACCTACACTTACACACACATCAATCTAATGGGTAACGAGAATAACGTTTACGTGTATAGTAAATTACCTCCTCACTAAACAATGATGGTTTGTTTTTTCATTACCACCAATAATAGTGGAAATTATGATTATATATATATATATATTTCATATATTATATTTATTATGTATTAATTCTAATTTAATCCCTTTAAAAATTAAATACTTATACTTTCCATTTTGTGTAAATACGATAATTTTATTTGAGGAAGTGTGGACTACTGCCCCCTGAAATCGATGAGATACATTCACACACTATGTTGATTTTATTAAATATGGGTTTAGTGAAAATATATTATATTTATGATATAATAATTATACTATTAATATTATATATATACACATATTTCATTTAACTTCTTTCGTTCAATATGTTAATAAAAATGTAAAAAACATTCATGTGTGCATACTGCTTATCATTTCCATGAATGGTGTGTTCCATTTCTTACATATATATTATATGGATTATTATGATAAACATATAATTAATATAAATGATATTCATATAATTTATTTAATTCTATAAATTATTATATAATTATAAAGACCAATGATATAACAAATTAATAGACATGTGAAGAACAAACCAGATATTACTCGAAGTTAAACATTAACATAAGTTTGTTAACAAAATGGTAATATAAGGTCTTAAAAACATATATGGTTATATATATAAGAATAGGGTTCTTTAAAAAAGTTATAAAAAAGTTATATTTTTTATACATGTGATTTGAATGAGTATGATGTGAGTAAATATATAAGCTAATGGAATCTCATCCCACTTTTATTTTAGGGAGATACATTCCATAATCATCACTCACTTGTTTTGTGTTTTGTATGTACTGACCATGAATGTATTAAATTTATATTATACAAAAATTTAATTTCTAATCCCATATCCATTTTATAATATTTATTTCATGGGTTTAATGTTTCAAAATTTACCAAATCGATAAATTATTTTTGTCACGACATGCCTTCTTTGAGACTCTTATTTTGTTATGTACCTAAATAGTTTTTCGAGGTGTATATACATACATATATCATTATATATCTTGAATATCCTTATTTTGTTGATATTTTAAGCTTAATTTAATTTCCTTTTCTTATATGGAGAGAATGATCCCATGTTTTTGAGTGATAAGATTTTATTGAAACAATCTCATCGCTCTCTAATATTATTTATGATCATGATTGATTTAATGAAATATCATGATCTATATGTCAATAAAAATCATTTCATTTATTGTGATATGTTTAATCAATCTATTATCATTTATTAGTACGAATTTTCTACTTTTGGTACTTATGATAATTGAAATATAATAGACTATCTCTTTGGTTATAAATATACTATATTCAAAATCAATTTTTTTTAAATTGTTTTCAAAAGATCATTAAAGCCGATTTTCAAGTTAAATGGATATTGAAAACATTTTATGGATTTTAATGATTCATATATATGTTTTCAATGATATTTTCAATGAATTGTTTTCCAAAAGGTATTATGTTTTAAAAATAAAATTTCAATAAAGGAAATATATTTTCCTCATGAAATGTTTTTTCAAGATCTTACAAAAAAATTTCCCTTTTAAGATAACATACCTTGGTGTTAGTAATTTCTTTTCTAGAGAAATTAATCAACTTTTACCTTCAAAATATTTCTTCTAATGGATAATGTTTTGATGGTATGATGTTTATGTAACTTTTTTATCTTCCATAATTTATATGATTTTTAAACCCTCTCCCTTTTATGGGTTAATATTTGATGAAATGATTGTAAAAAATTGATTTATCCATTGTTTAATTTATCATTCCATGATTATGAAACCCATTTCATTTAACTGGGTTATGATATGATTGTTTATAAATTGGTGTATCATGTATCCATGATTTCATTATGAGATGGGTGGGAATTATATATCTCTATAATGCATTGGGAAAATATGTATATCTCATTTGATAGATGTAGATGGTTTAGGGAATGAAATTTGAGTACTAATATGGACATGGGAGTGAACCATGACTTCCAATATGGTATGTGGAGTGAACTCAATCTAATATAAAGGCTATGAGAGTAAACCATGACTACCAAGATGGTATGTGGAGTGAACCCATAATACCATGATGGTCTGAGAAGTGATTCCCTAACTACTATAGAAATCATATTATATGCTTAAGTGTCTTCCATAATTACATGTTTTATTCTTATGACATGATTTTATAGATAATGTTCATTATTTCCTTTTGATTAATGTATTATTAACATTAATTATTTATTCCATAATTAATTTTTTTTATCTTTGATATTCTGTGTATGATATTCTATTTTGATGACCATTTTCTCATACCATTATTCTCATGATTATTCTTACATGTCTCCATTATTTTACCTTAATGATCATCCAAAATCATCCCTTCTTATGTCTCATTTCACCATTTTATGAATATGTGTACTATGTATGATGTTTCAATGAAGGGTTATAGTCAGTAATAACCTAGTTGTAGATAATTTATCTCATATATGTACCAATGATTATGTTTCCATGTTTCTAAAGGCACTAGACTATTATGGTATTTGGGAATATATTTGTATAATTTATTAGTATTTCACAAAAGTTATTTAATGTTAAGGTTTGAAAATATTGGGTGATTATAGTTTTTATTATTGAAAATTGTCTCTTAACCATTAGAAGAAAGGATGAGAAAATCATAGTGAGAACTCTGAGGACATGAGTTAGAATAAGTCAAAGGATATGGAAATGTATTTGAAAGTACTTTGGATTTTTGGTAATATATAGAGTGTTAGGTTTCCTTGAAATAAATTGATGTACTGATAATAAATGTTTATGAGGATGTGGAACTGATGTACCTAGTGTTAAAATCTCGGTTAGGATGATTCAAGCCTTACTTGGGTTAAACTGGTACATGACAATGTGCCATGCTGCACAACAAGTTGACACTAACATGTGAAATCATTTGAGAATTTTAAAACCCTTTATGAACCATCGTTTTGGATTTTAATTGAATTTGTCTATGAATATCAAAGGATAAACCTAAGGTTTTATAGATTAAGAAAGGTTTCATAATTTAGAATGTACCACCCTGAGTTTTTATAGACCTTTATTCTTCAAAAAAAAATTAAATTTTCATTTATACCTTTCGAAACACTAATTAAAAAAATTATATCATATGATATTAACTCAACATATGTTGCATGAAAAATCAACTCATCATATGTTACATGGAACATAAACTTGGTGTATGTTACATGAAACACCAACTTGGCATACGCTACACACAATACTGATGATTCTTCATAACATCATTTTATATGTATAATTATTTAAAGGAAATAATTATGACCTAGAAATTAAAAATCGTTATAAGAATATTAATAAATATTTTTCAAATATTTTTTTTATAATTTTTTATATAAATAAATAAGATTTATTATTAAAGGTATAATTTTTTTAATGACCTTATATGTTTAAAAAACCACTTTCTAAAATGAACATTTATTAATTTCCTTATAATATAAGTAATAAAATAAATTTTAGATACATTTAGAATTTCATTTTTTAAAATAATCTACATTTGTAAATTTATAATGAAAAAATTATCTTACGGAGAATTTTGTTTAATTATTCCAAGAAACTTCTTTTTTTGGTTGAATAGAGACAAATAACATATTTTAAAAAACTGCTTTTTATCCATCTATTTATAAGGTTAAATTATAACTTTGAATTTTTTCAATGATTAATTAGATAATATTTCTACAAATTAATACAATTTATTTAATTGATATCAATTTCTCTAATAAATTTTGTATAAATCATAGAAACCATTTGAATGTTTTTTCATTAAAATCAGCATTGTCAACCAAACTATAAGATTAATTTTATATTAAATTCTACCAATTAATTGATTAGAAATTGGAAAAAATAATTCCATATTTGAAATCAAAATGATTAATTATTCTTTATATGTTCAACAAATATTTGTACCAAAAATATTATTGAAGGTGATAAAAAATAATTTCAACAATTAAGGTTAAATTAAGATTAATAAGTAACTAAAAAAACCATAAGGCACAAAAAGGCCAATAAAATTTCCAAAATCCATTTTTTAGAAATACTGCAACCCTATACTACCTTGTATTTAATTATTTACATTATTGTATATACTTGAAACATGAAAAACATGGGTGGAATTCACTATTCAAATATATACAGGAGTGTCACTCCTCCAACACTATAAAAAGACCTCCTCTACTCCACTTCCTTACACCTCTCATACCTTAAAGGAATGGAAAATATCTGATAAAATTTCCTCTAAAATTCCCTCCCTTACTTCATGAATACTACTTTTTGTCACCAATCCTTCCATGGAATCCTTTGGTCAAAAGCCAAAAGGAGTTACCTGATCAACAGGTAACATCTTCTCTCAAACTCTTTTCCTTAATTTTTTTCTCCACTATACTTTTTCAATTATGTTATAACAACACCATTATATTCATAATATTAATAATTTTTTATTTTAATGGTGAAACGTTCACTTACACTGACATCCATAAAATGGGTAATGAACATATTGTTTATGCGTTAGTCGAACTACCACCTCAGTAAACGATGGTTGTTCAATTCTCTTTTATCATATACCATGGTATAAGTTTTGATGGAAACTCTATTTATATATGAAATAAATTATATTTAAAATTAATTTATGCTTCTTTCAATTTTTATAACACATATCTTTATAATTATTAATTTTTGTAAATGTGACAATTTTTTTGAGGAAAAGCCTACTATCACCCCCTAAAAGCGAATTGATTCATTCACACACTACATGGAATGTATTAAGGATGTGTTTAGTATGATTATTTGATATATAGGTTATTTTAATGCTACTATAATAATGATATATATACATATATATATACACATATATCATTTACATTCATTCTTTTAATACGAAAATAAAAATGGAAACAACATCCATGCTTACGTACAACTTCCATTCTCCATGAACGGTGTATACCATTTCATACATCTATATAATATTGATTATTATAAATAACATATACTAAAAATAATTTATTTTTATATCATGGGTTTAATTCTTGAAATAATTTTATTATTATAAGGATCAAATATATAAAAAATTAATACTCATGCGAAGAATTAATAGGATATCAACTGAAGTGAAACGTAAACATATGATTATTAACGAAAGGGTACTATAAGGTCATAATAAAACTATATATTTTACTATAAATAATAATATGGTTCTTTAAAAGATTTATAATAATTTTTTTATTATACAGTTGATTTGAAGGAGTACGATGAGAGTTAAGAAACAATGTATGTGAATCTCATCTCAATTTTATTTCTATGAGATACATGAATTAATCACAAGTCACATCTTATGTGTGTTGTATGTACATAACATGAATGTATTATATTTATATTATAAATGAATTTATATTTATTTAAGTATCGATTTTATGATCTTTCATTCAGGGTTTTTATGTTTCAAATTTTTCAAAATTGATAAGTTACTTTTGCCTCAATATTCCTTCATTGAGACTCATGTTTTATAATGTTACTAAATTATTTTTTGAGGTGTATATAATTCCAAATTATATGGTATATAATTAATATACTTATTTTCATGACATTTTAATATTCCTTTGATTACATTTTCTGATATGTATATTCGGATCCCAAGTTACAATGTGATAAAAGTTTAGTGAAATAATCTCCACGCCTTTAGAGAATGTCTAGGATACTGATTCAATTAATTAAATCTCATCATCCATATCTCAAGAACACTCATGACTTTTTTCCTATATTAATTCAATATATCATCATGTATAAGAACTATTTTTCTACTATTTGGTAGTTAATATAATATTCTTAAGTAAAATTTGATTCTCCCTCTCTTCAGCCAAAAATATATTACATTCAAATACAATAATTTAAAAAATGTTTTCAGAAATGTTTTCAAATTGTTTTTGAAGACGATTTTCACCTAAATAGATTCTATAAATTTTTTAGGGTTTTTAATCATTCCTTTATAATTTTTCAAATCTATTTTCAATGAAAAATTATTTTAAAAGGTTTTACATTATAATTTTTTCCAATATAGAAAGGATATTTTCCTCAAGAAAAGGTTATAACATATATTTCAAAATTATTTCCCATCTAGTATAACATAAATTTGTGTTACTCCTTCCATTTTTGGAAAATTATTCATTTTTTCCATTCATATTGTTTCTATGAATATATTTTTTTGATGGGATGATGTTTATGAAACATGCTTTTGTTCCATGGGTTATATGCTTTTGATAGCAGCTTCCTCTCACAAGTTACAATTTTGTGAAATGATTATGAAACCTATCCTTTTACATAGGTTAAGAAATTATTTCTTGTTTATTAACTAAAATTTAATTTCATTGGGTTATGATATTATTGTTTATTAATTTTTTGGATGTGTTTTTTTGACTTCATTATGAAATGGGTATGACCAATATCTCACTCCAAAAAAATGGAAAAAGATTTTTATCCCCTGAGATAGACTAAGATGGTTGTGGGAATGATCTTTGACTCTATATAGGGAAATGGGAGTGAACCATGACTACCAATATGTTTTTAGGAGTGAAATAATTCTAATAATATAGTCATAGGAGTGAACAATGATAACCAAGATTGTATGGGGAGTGAACTCAGACTAACAATGTGGTCTGGTAAGGGATTCCTTGGATACTATGGAATTAATATTGTATGCTTATGTTTCAAACACAATTCCATGGTTTATTCCTATATTATACCTTCATGTATTATATTATTTATTTTCATATGATTCTTTTATTATTAACATGCAAGCATTTTTTCATGATTTTTTTATGATCAATGATATGCAGGGTATGATCTTTTATTTTCTTAATTGTTTTCTCAAACCCTTATGCTCATTATTATGTTGACATGTATCCATTATTTACCCTTTATGAGCATCTAAAATCACCCCTATTTATGCTTTCGTTCCCTAGGTTATGTATATATATTATTTTTGGTGTGTCTAAGGAGGCTATTAGTTAAGAAGAAGATAGTGGGATATAATGTAGCTCACTTATGTATTAGTTTTTATGATTTCATGTTTCCAAATAGACTAGACTAGTATGGAATTTGGGAATATACTTTTATAATGTTTTATGTATTACACTAATGGAATGTATTGTTAATTTACATCATGATTGGGTCATTATATAAACTATCGTTACTAGAGAAGATATATAAATTAATCTTATGATGCTAATTTTGAAAAGAAAATTAATGTCTTTAAGGATTGATGATTTGGTGGACGTCATGTATAAGGATGAAATTCTGAAAATTTGAAAGATATTGTTTGTTACATCAATACAAGATCTAAAAATGGATCTATTAGTTAATTCACATAGACCAAATTTCTCTATAGACACCGTTAGAATTAATATATATTAATATTCAAAGGAAAATTTTAGTGGGATAACATGAACTGGAAAGCTGATGACTATGTGTCAAGCTGCCTATTTTTTCAGCAAGGTGAAGTCAAATATAAATACTCCAAGACGATTTTTGAAAGAATAATATATTCTTATGTGTAATTGGAAAACAAAAAATATGGTATTTTTCATGAGATTACCAATGACCCCCTATAAAAATGATATGATATGGTTTATTATTGATCACCTTACAAAGTTGGCACATTTTATTATATAAGAGAATATTTTCCTCTTAATTGAAATGAAATGATCCATATTGATGATTTTTAGAGACATCATGGTTGACCTCTATATATTTATTCTAATCAAGAGATTTGTATTATATAACAAATATAGAGGAGTGTTAAGAAGGCTTTGGATAATGAGCTTCATTTGAGTACTTCTTATCACCCTCAGACCGACGAATAGTCCAAAATGACTATTTAAACAAAATAATACATATTAATATCATTATCAATTTATATTCATGGTACCTAGGATTAGAATTTAACTTTTTTATAATTCACCTAAAATAATTGTTCCATTCTAGTATCTATATGACATCAAATGAAGAATTATATGGAATGAGATTATGTAATGTAGCTTTTTCTGATGATGTATATGAGAGGAAGATTATGGTCAATTAACTTATGTAAGATAAAATGAAAAATGTAAATAAATTTTAGGATTATATTAATGAATCTCAATAAAGGAAAAAGTAGTTATTCTAACAACTATAAAAAAATATTTGGAATTTAAAGTGTGAGATCATGACTTTCTAAAACAATCACTATATAAGGGTGTCATAAGGATTTTTAAGAAATGAAAACCGAGCCCTAGGTCCATAGAACCATATGAAATCATGGAATTAATTGGATTTTTAGCAAACCTATTAGCAATGTCTCTTTATCTCTCAAAATTTCATGATGTCTTCCATATATCATTTTAAAAAGTACATGGTAAACCAAACACCTATACTCACCTATGAATAAATTGAATTGTAACATGATTTTTTTACATTGAATATCAAATTGGGATTCCTCCCACAAGAGATAAAATATTGTGAAAATATATGAATCATATGGAAAACATTTTTTAGAGAAACTATAAAGTGGAAGAAGAAACATGGGAAATAAAGGACATTCTAAAGAGGGACCACCATCGTCTGTTTAAATGGTAGTATCTATAAAAATTTTCATGGATGAAATATGTGATGGAGGGAATAATATAACACGAAAATATTTTATGGAATATATTCTTAAATAAATTCAATTTATTTTATAGTTTACAATACACCAACGAGACATGATATAATACTAAATATTAACACAACTGTTGGAATATAAATGTAACCATTATGAATAGAAATTTGGATAATAGAATAGTAAACTCACCTAAAAAGTATAAATAAAATTTAGGTATCTCATAAAATAAGATAATACATATCAATAACATATAATATTTAAATTAATTTTTTTAAAATGATAAATTAAATGTTGGAATTTATTTAAAGCATAAATTTTTATTTATAATATTATATTTCTTATAATGTTTTAAAATAAAATTTACTTTCACAAAAAAATATATTCATAAATATTTTTTTTTTAATTTTCAATGATAATTGTCTTATAAATTTATTAATGTCTCACAACATCATAAAATAAGTTTTAATTTTAAAATTTTATTTTTTCGAATAAATTATCATTTTATTTAAAAAATAAATTCATCATACTTAAAAAATTAATTTTAAGAAATAGATTATTTTTTAATTATACATGTGAAAATATTGTACGGCTGATTGTTTTGGGATTTTTCATAAATATTTTAACTTTTCTGAAGAGTGATATATGGTAATTATGGTAATTATCATTTTTTCCAAATACATTAATCATTGAGTCGTGGTTGAGTAATGGAAGATGTAAGTGGCAACTATCTCGAAATCATTTGATGTAGTTACTATTTACATTCACTATAATCATCTCTATTTATAGTCCTTTAAAAAAATAAAAAATAAATGAAAAAAATAATCAAAAAACACCCATCTCATACATTATAAATACCATATCTCACCACTTATCCACCTATGACAATATTAGACTTTGTGGTTTCTTATATTTTCCCCAATTCCTATCCCATACCTCATCCCAACGTTCTGGTCTTTCTAGTCTCACCAAAATACCACTTCTATATACCTTTAGGTGGTTCTCGTGGAGACTACAGCCAAAAGGTAGGTCCTTCTCTCTCTCTATCTCAATTTGTTTTATTTTCCAATCATTACATAAATTCCATGATCCAATGTTACATAAAAAATATAATATAAAATATATACTATAATTATACAATGTTAATGGTATATCATCCACCAATTCAATTCTCTCTCATTCCTAATAAAAATAAAACAGCATTTGAGAGATATTTATTTACCACCTTCCTGGATACTGATTTTTTTGATATTTAATATCGGATTATATAATAATAATCAAATCATTATAATAGTATAAAAATATTTTAAATTGTATATTACATATTATTTATTTTTCTAGAACCCGTATATAAATATATAATTAAAATTAACTAAAACAACTAATTCGTTATAATCAAAAAATTAAAAAATAATCTAAAATATAAAAATTACATTTTATTTGAAGAATCGTCCTTAGATCTGAATAAAAATGATATATAATACTCTTTAATATTATGGAATTGCATTAATAAAAAATAATTTCAATTCTTTATAATTGTTCCAATTTTACATGCTCTTTCAAACTTGTATACAAGTGAACCAATCATGAATACCAAGGATAAGAACACTCTTGAATGAAGAAATTGATTATTATAACTCATGAAAAATGTTGTAATGAACATAATAAATTTATATTAAAAAAATACTTATTTAGGTGGTTCGGAATAAAATTATTATTGAATATAATTTCATTATCAATGATATAAAGTTCAAGTGAATGTACACTTTTTGATATAAGGTATGGTTTTCATTCTGACCCTATATTTTTTCCTCAATTTACACTTTCTCTTTCATTAAACTAATTTAATTCTTAATTATTAAAATTTAATCCTCCTAAATTCTATGTTTATGTACAAAATTTTTTATACATAACTAATTTCTTCTATTTTTATGGAATTATATGTTTTATAATGTTCCCTTCTCAATTCCTTCTGATAAGCAATACCGATTAAAGGGATCTTCACAATTTATTACCTATTTTCAAGTACACTCCACAAAATATTTTAAGCCAATTTTTTACCAATTAATTATTTTTATCATAAAAAAATCCTAGTTATTTTTCAGTTTTAAGAAAAAAAAAATTTATATTTTCTTCTTCAAAGACTCTTTAATATCTTCACTTTGACTTCATTAAAGTGGCCTAATTATAAATATTAATACGAACTTTTTTTACATGTGCTCAATTCATTTTTAATTCATTTATAATTATATATTAATATTTTCCTTTATTAATTTCCATTTAGTATTGAAACCCATTATTTCATGGACACCACCATGATATTCTCATTGGTTATGCCTTATTCACCACTTTTTCCTTTTGTGTGGTGTTTTTATACATCTATTTTTATGATCATAAATAAAAATATATTTCATTAAATATCTATATTTATTATATCATGGATATTATTATTTTCTATGACTTATATATTTGTTTTCGATATGGTGATTTATTTGTTTTTTTCTAAGGGGAAATATATTAAAATCCATATTTCAACTCAATATGAAAATATTTATAAGTAATATGGATTGTGAATTAAATATATGTATGAATAATGAATTGGACTTGTAGTTATGTGTGGTGACCTATTATAGATATACCCTTAATGTTTTTATAGTTCTTATGAAACAAAAAATGTTAGTGGAAAACCTTTCAGATTTTACTACTCGAAAGCTACCTATACACATTATTTTAAATCATGGGTATATCCCCAAAATATATGGGTATAGGTTGTACCCATAGTTTTCAAATTTGTTTCATGTTGAGGCGTTTATATAGACTTATACCCATGATTTCAATAAAAACTATGGTCATTGGTACCCTAAATTCTTCAATACCTACAGTTTTAATAAAATTGTGGGTATACCTTTTCCCATTAGACAACTATACCCATGTTTTTCAAAACCATGGATATAGTTAGCAAGCTTAATTAGGAATATTAACTACCACACCTTCATCCATATCTAGAAAATTAAATAAAAAATACATTATACATTCAATGAAATATAAATTTTATATATTTAGAAACCAACCAACTAATTGTAATAGATTTCAGAACATATAAAATAAAAAAACATACATATAAATCCATAAAACAAATTGATTCAAGTCATTAAAGAACTATAAAATGTCATTATATCTAATTCAAAAATTATGTTAACTAATATCTACCCTATCTCTGAAATCCTCATCCTCAAAAACATTATCAACATCATCATCATCTGTAGCAGCAACAACATCCTCACCAACAACATCATCTGGTGTAGAAACATCAGCAACAAAATTATATCCTCCGCTTTCAGCTTGATTTCCACTAGGATCTTCATTGTCATCACACTAGGGATCATTTAACTAACACAGTGATATTATATATGAATTAATAGAAGTATAGGCCTCTTAATTATGTTATTTACTTATAAAAGACATAGATTTTTGAAATATTTCAATAATCATCGTACATATTTCATGACTCTATTTAATTATTTATCTCTCCCCTAAAGTGATTTTTTCCTCGACTGCTTATACATGATCGCATTATAGACCAGGTGTCTGAGATGCTTTATATGATCCTAATCAAGGCCAATACCTAGAAGGGATGTTGTTTTTTTCAGGATGACATTGGACTCTTCCCTAGTTCTCTTCATCTAATACCTTACCTAATTGATCATTCGGCCCAAATTTGTGATCTTCTTTATCATCAAGGACCTCCAGAGTAGTATTTTTAAAATATAAAGATGAAATTTAATTATGAATTTCATATAAAATTTTTAAATTATAAATAAAGAACATACTATTTATTTCTTTTGTTTGTTCATTTATTTCACTTCTATAATTTTTATTCTTACTTGATCAAAATAATTTAGGTCGAGGTACATAACCTTAAGATGCCCATTAAATATTTCTTAAAATACATTGATTAGAATACACATAAATAAAATGTAAAAAATTTATAATCTTGAATAATAATAAAGGAGAATAACTATTAAATGAAGGATAAATTCATAAATATAAAAATAGGATAAACATTGATGACAAACTTATATATAAAAGCTAGTCATAAGCACTTTATAATTTTAGGTACTCATTATGGACATTAAATAATCCTTAATATGAATGATTTATATTCATCTCATAATATTAATTCTATGATATTAATTATATGGCCAATTGTCCATTAGTCCCAGAGTCAAATGGTCCATTAGGTGTAGAGGCCAATAGGATGAATGTATATTAGTCATATAAGTCGATTGACAATTAGGCCTATGGGATGATTGGACATTAGTCATATAGGCCGAATAGATATTTGGACTATAGAACAAGTTCCCATTAGGGGTAATTTCCTATTATAATAAAGGCCTAATGCACAATGGTCCTATAGGCCTAATGTCCAATTACCCTATAGGCCTAAAAGCCAATTGGGATATAGGCCCAATTGTTCATTAGGATTTGAGGTGATTTTTTCTATATACCTATTTGAAAAATTTTGTCACAGACCTAATGGAAGATTGGGATATATGCCTAATTTCTAATTGGGATATATTCCTAATGGAAAACTGGCCTATAGGACGATTTGCAATTATTCTTAATGGAAGATTGATCTATAGTCATCATGTCCAATCGGCCTATAATAATAATGGCCAAATGAACTATATGAAAAATGGCCAATTTCCCTAAAAACCTAATGGAAAATAATCCTATAGTCAAATTGGATATTATTATTATATGATGATATCCCATTAGGCATATATGATGTTTTTCAATTATGCCTATAGGCCCATTGACTATTTGGCCAATAGTTAAATTGGACATTATGCCTAGTTTCCCCATTGTTCAACAAGACCAATGGATAATTGTCCTATAATCTTACTACCCAATTGCCCTAGAGCCCTATTTATACAATTTTCCATTCAACATATTGAAAAATTTTCAATTATGCCTAATATGAAAATCACCCATTCGGTACATATGCAAATTGTCCACTACGCATGTAGTCTAATTGGTCATTATGCCTATAGTCCGATTGACCATTAGTCTTATTTGGAAAACTATACATTAGGCCTATAGGTTAAATAGAAAGTATGAATAGATAAAAATATTCCATTAGGCCTGTAGGCTAGTTGTCCATTATGTCTAATTGCCCAGTTAGCCATTAGGAATATAGGTCAATCGACCACTATACCTAATAGGACAATTTTCTTATATGTGTAATAGGCCAATTGTCTTGTAGGACTATTTTCCAATTTTACAATTATGTCTATAGACCAATAATTCATTATGCTAATTAGAAAAATTTCCCATTAGGCCTATATCCAATTTGGACTTTTGTATTATAGGGCAATTGACCATTAGGCCTATAGGCCAATTGGAAAATTAGGCCTATTGGCCGACATGCTTATAGGCCAATAGTCCATTAGGCCTATAGATCAACTAGCCATTAGGATAGATTTTCTAGTTGTCCTATTGTCATATATTCCTAATGGCCAATTAGGCTATATGCCTAACATCCAAATCAGATTATGTGGAAATTCTCCATTATGCATAATTGAAAAATTGTCAATTAGGCCCAATGTCCATTTAAAAGGTGTTTTTTCGGCCTTATATTAAAGTAAGGATGAAAATTAAACATCAAATTCAACATTAATGACTAACTATGTAATAATATAAATAATGACATAATTTAAATTCAGATTATTGTACCAGGCACTTCACAAGATCAAACATTGTAGTGTGCCCCAATGGACTTACATATGTCATTGAATCTCTGTAATTTTCCCCCAAAGCTTCCAATTAAAATTAATAAAAGTAATAATAATTAAATTTTCTATAAATTCAATAATGATTAGGAATACATTAATCATAAAAATCATCCAATATGAAATAATTTAATGAAATAATGTTTTTGGACAGTCCGGGAATATTGGTACATCCTTCTAATCAGAACCAACTCTGATCTTCGAACCAATATATAACTCATACTAGTATGATCTCCATAACTCCCCATAATCAATCAAATTTGAAATAATATATGTTTCACAATCAGTAAAGTTAATCTGAGTCTATAATTAAAATGTTAATCCATATAAATATAATACTAATACCCAGATTAATTTATAGAATTTTCTTATCCATGTTTGTTCCCATGATTTCTCTTTGATTTTATAACTAAGAAGTATCCATGAAACCGGATCCAATGGAATGATATCATGGTACTTGACCAACGTACCCATGAAACTAATACACTACCTTAAATTTTTACCTGCCATCAATTTTCTTAATTTAAATCCACCATTATCTCTATTTGGGGATTCTCATATTCCTACATATGGTTGTTCCCACATCGGATACTAAAAGAACCCATTAAATAAGATAATTGGGGAAAATAATAATTATTTCACGGTATAATAAGAAAAGATGATGTGATATAATATGACTTAGTTATAATAAAAAGAAACTGATGCATCCTACTCAATAGGCTATGATGGATCCATGGGTTATCCTAGATCACTAATCATTATGGATTTGCTTATTCCAATGATGTTTTGGGTGATCTTCATTCACTATAGTGGAATATGAAGGAATAGACTCATCATATGTTTGAGGGATTGTAGTAAATGGAGGTTTAATATACATAGAATAATATGGGTAGTGTGATTGGGTATACATCAATGGATATGCACAAGGTAAAGGTGAGAAAACCAATGGATTAGTGTAAACATGGAATGGGAAGATAATAATAATTGAGAGGATTGAGGCATGACTGATAAAATTCATGGATTCTCAGGTGGAGAATAAAATGTAGTGGGAGATCTGGTATCCACTGGTGGGTTAGTGTGGGAGTGAGTATGGCGGTTTCTCCATCTAGATCTAGGATTATCACCGCTTGAATCCATTCTCGCAGGATGAGGATTCAACTCTAGAGTAACTTATTTTCCCTAAAATACTATTAAGGAATATTAGCATGATATTATATAATGGTATCCATAAAAAATATTACAAGTATTATACTCACTAAGGGAAGCTAAGGAGGTAATTCATGATCACAGAGAATTCAATCAGAATAAAATTTTTAATTCATTGGAATTTATGATTTATTTTTCATATTCTGTATAATAATGAAAGTACATTTTAAAAACAGTTTTTAAAAATAATTCTTACAACATAAAATTCAATGAAGGCATATGTAATTTCAGAATATCTCTTATTAAATCCTCAGTATAAATTTAAAAAACATGATTGAAACCAAGTCATCCAAATTAAATTAAATTTTATTAAATAAATCTAAACAAGAAAATAATAAAGAAAACATATCATTTAAACTAAAAATAATTACAATTAATAATAATTTGACAAATTAATGACAATGTAAAATGAATGATCATTTAACATATATGGTTTCATCTATATATTACCCACCACTACATTAGGTTCAACATCGACTCCCACAATGGGATAATTTGAGTCATAAAATAAAATTTTTTAGTCTACACCAATGGAGACTTCAATGATGGAAAATTAATCCCCATCATCATGAAAAATATGTCATGGGATTACCACATTACTAACATAGTAATCATGTGTCAAAATTTCCTTCACTTAAATTACTAGTTCATTCCATTAATGCAAAAATGTATCGGTAATTTATATGTAGGAATCAACTCATGTCAATAACATTGAATCCATTATCATCAACAAATGTACCATATCACATCATTGAATCAAAAGAATTTCATTTCATCATAGTGACTAGAACATCATAGTTGCAATCCAATTAAAATGTTTTTTCAATAAGGCCATAATAATACACATCTCCATATCGAGGAAGACTATTTGATGTACTAGAACTACAATCTATTATAAATGTTAACATAATTCTGTTATGTTCTGTTCTCAATTTCACTACTCTATTAGTTGTAACAAATTTATACCCATTAATTATTATACATTTTAAATCATGAACCTTTGAATTAGGATAAAATTCCAAGACTCTAAATTCTTGAGAAAAGATTCAACAGGTAAACTCAATATAAGAAATATTTATTTGAATAATACGGTGAAATAGAAATTTAGTTTTTAATATAATTAATGTAATTTTCTTACCATTTTTTCCAGAAATTAGGAAACTGTAGTCTATAAAATTCCTCTCTCCATTT
Source organism: Viscum album (assembly GCA_963277665.1). NCBI lineage: Eukaryota > Viridiplantae > Streptophyta > Magnoliopsida > Santalales > Viscaceae > Viscum > Viscum album. Next base: position 494,295,785 of record OY728122.1, read on the forward strand.
TAAAGGCTAATGTTGATGAACTCTATAATCAGTTTTATTATGTTCCCAACATAAAGAGATAATAAAAGTATATAGTATATGTGGAATTACATAATATGAGATAGCACATAGATATCCAACATATATTCTTGAAATAGTCATATAATTGAACATAGTTAAAAAATAATGTGTGTTGATCCATATCTATCTCTTCAAGGCTCAATATAGCCAATCTATAAGATACACCAGTTTCTCCGATTTCACGAAGAGATGGAAACAAGGTCTTAATTTCCCCATAACAGTCATCTTCATTTCTCATTGGTCATAAATGTCTTGTTCTATTATCAGACAAATGTGTTGAAAAAAATCCATAAATTCCTGATCCAAATAAACTCTCACCATCAAACCACCATGAAATTATTTATTCCAAACATGTGATTTCATTGTGAACATAATTCTTTCAGTAGGATACATCAAATAAAAATTATGTGGTCTGCCGAGAACTATTTTACTTGGAAGATGGATACTTAAATAGAGTATACATGGGAAAACGTATGGAGGGAAACATTTCATCTAACACAAAATTAATGGCTCCTCTGGATGCATTTTAAGAATGACATGATTTAACTTTTATCACAATGGTCTCCAAAAAATGGAACAATATAATCAATTTAACCCTTAAATTATTGGATAGAAAATATTGAATTGTGACAGTAATCAATTCATGAAGTAGGATGCGATAATCATTATTATTGGGGTATTTTAGTTTAAATCCCTTATATTGACCTGTTTTGATATTTTGATGGAATATCCATTAGGAACCCTCATATTCTCCAATACTATTATAAATTTAAATTTTTCTCACGATGTAATCACATTAGAAGCTCTAAGAACATTACATTTGTTTTCACTGATCCACAAAGGAAGCAGTTATGGTCGAATACCCAAATCCAACAAGTCCTAATGAGTTCGTAATTCATCTCTAGTCATCCCCATAATATTTCAATAAATTTCAATAAAAATTTCACATATATTATTCTCAATATGTATTATGTATAAACACTGACATAAAAAATTGGAAAACCAATATGGAAACTCATAAAAGATACATCTCTTTTTCCAATTATAAGTGCTTTTAATGTCAACATTATACTTTTTCATAAATTTCTTAATCCCTTACACAAATAAAAAACTAAAACCATTCAATTCATTAAGCACATCACTTGCAGACATATACTGATTTTTTTCTTCATTTTTTAGATTATTATCAAATATCAAACAATTTTTCTTGTATTCTGATCCATTGGAAATAATCTTTGATGTCGCATCCTAAGGAAAAAAATCATGACATACGTGGACATTAAATTTCTTTTAAAAACTAAATAATGAATTTCAGAAATCGATTCACAAAGAAATTATTAGTTTTGTGTCATTGGTAACATGGAACACATTCCTATAGCTTGGTGAAAATATCTTCAACATCTCCCATAAATATCTCCCCCTTTATTTTTCATACCTTAATTCTATCTTTAAATACATGGGTAAAGAAATATAAAAACGGTGAGCGTATATGTTCAGTAATGGTTAACATGGAGGACATCTAACAAAACATTATCATAATATTGTAAAAAACATGAAAATATATTTTTAATATCAAAATCTTGAGTCATAAAATAAATATTTGAAGTATGTAAGGAATATATCATAGAGTAACAATAACCATGCCAATATATATTTGGAATGAATTATGAAAATATGGAAAACAAATAATAATAGATAATAATTTCCTTATTATCCAAGGATCACTTCCAATACCATCATAGTAGAAAAAGTACACTATTGAATTGGGTTTACTTTTCATTTCAGCAATGTATTACTAAACTGGATTTACCTGTCATTTCAGCCAAATATTACTGAACCTATATTACATGTTGTTCCATCCCAATATTACCGATGTGGATTTACTTGACATTACATTCCTATATTACTAAACCAAATTTACATTTCATTCTAGTTATATCAATGTCATGATATTTAAACCATTACCCAATTCCTTGGAGAGAGATAGAGTGTAATGTACTTGTTCTGGGTGCTGCCAATGGGTGACCCATACCAAGTTGGTCACATGGACTCAAGAGCATTTAATCTAATTTCAGAGGCTTCCGACTAGTAGTGAGGTCCTTGTGTGTGATCGTGGGGAGACTATGCCCTCATTGGAAGAGTATGCACTGTATAATAACAAATAACAAATAGAATCAGAATCAGTAATTCCGAACAACAAGAAAACAGAAGAAGACTGATGTAAATAAACAACTAAGACAAATATATAAATAATACATGTCACAATATGTTTAGGTAAGCTTCCAAATAAGTCACAATGCTGGAAATATAGTACTAAACCAAAATATAATTGAAAATTAGTAAACTCCAACTACATCTCAAGACTCATCTTGGTCCCATGCTCTCTAACTCTACTGCAATCATGTTCCAGATGATGAATTTCAATTTCCCTTATCTATAAATGCAACCATATAACATGTTTGGGTCGAAAAGCATGACCTGAATAGTGTGTGAGACTAATCTGAATAGGCGACCACAAAAATATTGGTGCCTAACTCTCAGTGAGTATATAAGGAATGGAATAATGAAAATTCATTAAGGAAACTACGAGTACACAAATGTAACTAAATCCTATAGTTTTAATTTACATTAATTTTACTCTAATGTTCATAATTTTACCAAGTATCTCAATAGGTATCTCAGAAGACTACCTAACATGACCAAATACATGCTTGTGCTTTATCTTGGAAGATGTATCACAACATTCAATATATTCATTAATCCTCTAGGTAGCTCACATAGTTTAACCCCTATGGCCAAATAATATAATAAAATGGTAAAGTTTCTCTAAGGAATAACTCTCTGTAAATCCCCCCTATGTACATTCATGAATAACTATAGACTCTTTGGGGAAGAACTCAATGTCTATTCCCTATATGGTATCAAAAAATTATCAATAGACACTCTGAGGGAGCACTCACCTTAAATCCCCCATGTGGTCTCCTAGCATGAAAATATAACAAACACTCTAAGGATGCACTCAACATCAATTCCCCATGTGGCTTAATTACAATAGGTTCTCATAGCCCTCTAAAATTAAATCGTGTATAAATGATATTGTGAAGCCTTAAGTAAACTCATCTACTACATGGATACACAATACCTATTCTTATCCCAGGCATATAAAAATCATTTAACAACCTTCAAAATTTAAATGGTTCCATCCTATCTAGCAAGGCAAGGAAATAAGGTATGCCTCGTAGGAATATTAGGCCAAACTGCCCTAAACATTCAAATAAAGAAACTCAGTCATGGGGTTTCCCTAAAACATGAATTAACATATGATATCACATTAAGAGACCCTAAAATCAGCCACCAATCAAAGGCTGTTAAAATAGGGATCAATTTCCATAACCAGAAATACTTGAAAAATGGGAAGTCGACACATTGGAATATAAAACTCAAGGAAAAACAATTAAAGGAAAAAACCACCTACCTCAATGCAGTACAATCGATTTAAATAATATTCTACCTTTGAATCAACTTTTAACATCGTAGATCTATAAAAATGTCGAAAAAACCCTTGAATAACTCAATAGAGATAATAAATCAGAAGAATAGGCTCTAGATGAAGGAAGAAATAAGCAGTGGGATACCAAGACACCCTTTGAAACTCAAATCTGAGAATGTATGATGGATCAATACCTCAGAGAACAATCAGTGCTACATTGCTCTCTTTTTCGAGACAGGTCTAGAAGAATATGAAATTTGGGATTAGATGCGACCTCAGTCCGACTAAAAAAATAAAAAAAAGCACACAGTGTTTTCATTTAATGTACATGCCATGTACATGCCTCAACCATACCCCACATTAGGTGTTCTCCAGGACACCACACATCACCATGTTTTGGTTGTCACCTGGCCAGCACACAGCTACCCTCAGTAACCTAGTACATGGCATGTACTCTCTATTAAAATGCTTGTACTTATAATATTTCAAAATTCTACACATTTTCCTCAAAACACCCAAAAACATGATCCATACATAAAAAATATCATGGTTCTTATGTATAGGTACCAACCATCTCATAATGAAATCATTATTACTTGTTCAAAAAATATCGATCATTCCTCATACAATAATCTGAGGAACATAAATGGGATTATTAAACATCATTACATCATAACGAAATCTACACAAAATATTATTCCATCATTAACATAATCAAATAACATTAATAAAATTGATATAAAATTAAACCCAAAAAAGAGTGTCATCTTAGATAGAAAATTATTTTGATAAAACACTTCAACATAATTCATGAGGAAAATATCCTTTCTTCTTCTAAAACATTTTCTTTTATGAAACTATAATGAAATTTTAAAAGAAATGCATTTATCTAAAAATAATCCTAAAATCATTTATAATAAGATTCATGGAAATAATTTGTTATGCAGAAGTAATAATATGTTCATTTAGTATATGTTAAAAAAAGCATCTCGTACTTTTGTCAGTAAAGTCAAAAAGTACCTCATATTAAATAACAACAAAATATTTCATTCATACCATTTATTAGAAAATTCTCCAATGTATAAAAGTAACTCTTAAAAATTGTAGAATAATATAAAGAGAATTACATATTTAGGGAAAATGGTTTTGGTTGATAAATATACCCCAATAAATAATTATGAATAAACAATCTCCAATATTAACGTGACTGAAAAATTATCCCTTACCAATTATAATCAGTCAAATCATATGGATCATAAAATAAAGAAGATTATATGAATATTTAAATATAATAATGTTAATAATAATAATCATAAAACCTTCATGGTATGCATAAATAGCACCCTAAATAAATACATAGTGTATAAGGCATATATCCCACATAAATAAATGTGAGATAAAATAACCTCTTGCCTTAGGTCAGATATCCATTGTGTTTGTTTGATGTTCCTATATTATTATTTAAAAGATGTAATTATATTACTCTTGAATCTTATTCATATATTTGATATCACATATAATAATATGATCATTCTTTTGGTAATAATATTTCATTATTACATGTAATTTGGGTATAAAATGCTTAATTTTTTTTATGCATGTTTTGCTAAATATGTTCTATTTATTCTTATTTGGTCATATTTTAATTGTTTTAAAATGATGTTAACATAATAAATAAAATATATATTCATTTTTTAAATTTATAAAATCATTTTTAATGTTTATCTTCTAGAATGAATCACATCACATCGTGGAGATGGTAGACCATACGTACGCATGAGAGATAATATCATTCTTGTAATAGTGAAATGGTATAGAATTAAATAGTATATATATTGTTAAATATTCTATATCTATATTATAATAATCAAATATATTATTTATTGTCATCATTATATATATCCATTTAAGTTGGTGTTGAAAAACATATTACACCATGACGTGGAGATGGTATGTTGTATGTACACACATGTGGTGATTTCGTTTTTCATAATGGAATATGATTTTTTCATAATTATAAGAAAATATTATTATATTAATGATAATTATTTTATTACATTATATTAATTGTTTTGTAAAAGTAGAAGGATAAAGATGTTTGAATGAATGGGTAGAAGAGATTACCTCATCCTCAATGTGCTTCCACTAAATCACCTCTTAATGGAAATAGAGTTTATCTTTTCAGAAGTCATGAAACTCCATAATGTGAATAAGGAAATTGATAAGGAAAATGGTTATGGGGTTTCTGAGCATGGGGGATAAAATTGAAGTGACTAGGTGAGGGAGGAGGTGTACTTTTATAATTAAGGTGAGGGAAACCTTTGGAAAATTTTAAAATTTTAAATTAATATAAATTTACTTTTTTTATAAAGAAGCTGAAAAATTGAAGTATTTCAAAGTTAAGATGATGATAGATAGAAAGACTATCTTACTATAATTTTTACACATGTATTGATTTTATTTTAAATCGTTTCTTTTTGGTTTACCATTAATTATTTTTAATTACATTTAATTATATTAACAACATTTTAAGTGTTAAGATGTTATAAATTTTACATATATGGACAAAATTTCCCATAATTGGATACATAATTAACTTTTCAACATTGTCATTTTAAATTTTTTATTTAAACAAATTTTCAGATTTTTAAATAATTTTTAGAAATATTATTTTTATAAAATATCAATAATGTCAATTTTTACACTATTTAGTTCATTGAATTTAACTAAAACTCATAAAGAGAAATAACATCAAACTGAACAATTTAATAGTCTTAAAAAAGTCATATTCACCTAAATAATTCATGTATTTTATAAATAATGTAATATACTATTTATTTAAAAATTTATAATATCATTTATTTGATATTTCTCTTAATAAAATAATTAATGTGTCACTGTTGTGTCAATATTTATTATGATTATTTAATCTCTAAAAGATATAAATAAATTCAAATAATTTATATAATTTCATTAAATTTATATATACTACTTATGTTTAATGTTTTATCATGTTTATCACTACATTATAATTTTATACTAATAAGAGATAAGAGATTGATATGTTGACACATTCTTTATTTTAAATATTAATTAAATCACATTCATGGAACAAAGTCCATTAAAAAATAAATTTTGGTTAATAGGTGTTAATGATATACTTTTTATTCATACAATAGGATTTTGGATGATTTTAGGGTATGTTTTTTGTCGTTATCATATTGCTTGTTACCTTAATTTACCTGATTTACCATTAACTGTGGTAAATAAATATTATCATATTTACTATTTATCATATCCAAAAATAAGAGGGGGCTATTTAAATAATATGGACATATTAATTAAAAATATGGAATCTATTTTTTCAAATTCATAACACAGAATTGGTGGAAAATATTTAAAAATTCATCACTATTGTCAAAACGAGAAAACAAGTTTTTTAAAAATAAAAACAGTCAAATGATTGGCATGTGTTTATATCGATTGTCAATGTGAAATTACATTTATTGACCAACATTGGATTCAAAAATAAAACATAATCTAAATATACTTTAATCCAAATTCAAATGATAATCTAATTATATAAATAAATTGGACAAAAATAAATTTTTTAATTAACATGCAGTATTTATTACTATTTAATAAAATAAGAATTTTGTTATAAAAATACAAAAATTTCAACCAAAATAAATTTTCTTGTACCGAATTCATAGAAAAAGTTTATTTAGTCAAAAATAACTTATAAAAGTGTAACAAACTAGATATCAAATAGGTTCTCCATCAAAATGGTGGTAAAAATGTATTTCTTGGAAAAATACTTCTTTTATCTAAAAAATTTAATTTTTTCATATATCTTGCATAGATAACATGTATGATGAATTTTAAACTTTTAATTTTATATATTAAATATATATTTCTTTAATAAAATCCATATAGTACTTTCATTATCCTATAAACTCACTTATTCTCATTTAAAATGTTTTTTTAAAAAAACATTTACTTTTCATTAAAAAAAGAATAATTTTTATTTATAAACAAGTTTTCCCAAAATAATTAAATAAATACATGTTTAAAAAATATTTTTATGAAACAATTAATACTTTTCATTATCATTATTTAAAAATTTATGATATAAAGTAACATACTAATATTTATTTGGTCACTTATACATAGTCTTGCATGAAATGAATTATTTCCAAAAATATGAAATTCTATATAACAGAAGACAAATATAGTGTTGCATATAAATCAAGCTAATATGGTATTTCGTATATCTTAAGCTAATATTTCATTAGCATACAACACAAGAAATCAAAAAAATAAAAAAAAATATCTCTCATAAAATGTTTGGGTGTTACATTATATCCCCCATTAAATAAATTTTTCCCTCGAAATTCATGAGCGTTATAAAAGATTTACTTCTTGAAAGCTTCATTTAAAAAAACCCACATTGTTATAAGTATCACTAAAACATCATTTAAAAAAGGAACACTATAATCCTAATACTTACACAAATTAACTCCTCACTGGGTTTCTATATAGAATAACATAAGTTGGAAAGAAAAAACATGGGTATGGAAGAAAAGTTTAACCAACATGTTATGATAGAGTGTGACATAGAATGATGTTTCTAGAAAGTTAAAATCTAGAGAGACCTAAATTTTAACTGATTTAGGGAACTTTCTGATTCATCGGATAGGAATTTAATCAGATAAAATTTTTTTTTTCAATATTCCACTCCAAATACTGAGGATCCCGAGAAGCAATACGTACTTGATTTCAATGCAATCTCATCATTGTTCATTCCTCGATCAATTTACAATTCATATCTTTTTTTAATGAAATGACTTTAAATTTTTCATTATCTATGTGTTAACATATCTTACGATCCATAAATTGAATGATAGGTCATTTCATCTATCTTTAACCTAATTAGGTTAGCACAAGTTATCGACCATGTATAAGTCTATTTATGGTGAGATAATATTTTTTTCTAACAAATATCATCTGATGTTTAACATAAACATTCCAAAAATTTAATATCCATATAATTCTTATAAAAGATGAAAATATAAAACTATAAAAAATGGTTCACAAACTAAGCTTAATATTTATCCACCATATAACAAAATTTATCTCTGGTTTTTAATATTCCAAAAATGTGAACACCATCATCATGTATTCTCTTGACTCATGGTAACAAACTAAATTATGAAATAACAATATTGATAACATGCATGTTTCCATATTCCAAAATGTATTGGATATATTCTTTAAGTCTGAACATGTAACATATTTCATCCATGATTGCATAACCTGTTTTTAACAACTCCATAATTAGTTCCCAAGAAACTACCATAATCTAATTTACTTACTCAAATCCAACATATCATCATCCTAAAATCATTATCCTAGAATATGGGAAATATTAAGTGTTATCTTTCCCTTAACCATGATATCTCAAAGTATATTCCCTTACCTATAAATCCCTTTTTTTGATCCTTATAACTATTCCACATATAATTTCTAATACTTAATAAAAAACTTATACTGAAAAAACTTATACAATTCGAGATTCATATAAAATTATTTTTGAATTCCCAAACATATACACCTCAATCGTCAAACATTATTCTTCAACCATTACTCAAAATCCATCATCAACGTCTTTCCTAAAATATAAATCATGTATTAAGGTTTCTCAACCTCAGGCTTCTTAGGTTTATTGTAAATAATACTCTAAGAACATCACAAACCTTTTACATTTCATTCACAATATCTTTATCCTCAGCAGTATCACCAACACCTCTAACCTCTTCATGATCTGCTTCATGATATTTCTACTCAGGAAATCGATATTCCTAATTCCCATAATTTTTACATCTGAAAAATTAAATGGTTAATTGTGTTTTATGTAGTTTTGGTTATTGGCTAAGACCAAAAAAGTATGATAAATATATATTAGAGATTATAAACACCTAAGTAGGGTAAATTACTGATAATATTTCAATCTATAATATCTTCAGTTTAACCCTATGTTAGTCATGATTATCACAAAAACCATGGGATTTTAACCTATACATAAAATTTCAAAGGAAAACCCTAGATATATAATTTTGAAACTTCTCTGTAGATCTCACTTGTGTTTCTACATTCAACTCTCCAAAGAATGACTAATCGTTCACTCTCATACCAAATCGAATGACCCATGTTTGACCTACATTGTTATTACATTTCATTTGAGGAATTCTTACTACATTACACAAATAGATGCAAAAAAACTGTATTATTTTAGTGTCTTTAGATACATGGAATACATACATATAGCTTAGTGAAAATAAATTCAACATCTCCCATAAAGTTGTTTCACTTTACATTTCTAACCTAAAATAATTAATTATATCTTGGGGGAAGGAAACATAAAAGGGGTCAGCTCAAATTCACTATAAAGGTAAACTAGGATGATATCAATCAAAACATAAAGCGAAGAATAAAAATTATGAACATATATTTTAAATATAAAACTCATGAGTCATTAAATAAATCTTCGATGTATGTAAGGCCTAGAACATAAAAGATCATTAACCATGATAACATATCATTGGAATAATATAAGTACTTATGGAAAACACATAAGCATAGAAATTTATTTCCATATTATCCAAGGAACATTGCTAAGATCATCATAGCAGAAAAAGTATGTTATTGAATCAAGTTTAATTTCTATTTTAGCCATGTATTATAGAATCAAATTATTTATCATTCCAAACCTATATTACTTAATCATATTTACATGTTATTCCAACCTTGTATTTCTGAACTAGATTTACATGTCATTCCAACCCTGTAGTACATTTACTTTCTATTCTTATCATGTCTATCTCATTAGATATAAATCATTACATAATAAATTAGAGGGAGTTATAGTTCCCACCCATCTCATAATTAAATTATTCTCACATATTCAAATAAAAACATTAATCATTCATCATATCCTAACATATGGAACAAAATTGGATTTTTTAAATAATATTCCATTATTACATGATCTATATAAATTATCATTCTATCATTAAAACAATGAAATGATAGTAATAATAGGGATATAAACATAACCCAATTTAAAGAAAATCATTTTATATGCAAAATAAATTTTGTAAAACACTTGAACTTAATTCATTTGGAACATATCCTTTCTTCTTCAAAAAAATCATTCCAAAAAATTTCCCAAAGATTTAATAGAAATGATATTATTTTAAAATAAACGTGAAATTGTGTATAGTATGTTTCATGTAAATAAGGAATTATGATGATGTAAAAATCTTTTCATGTCATATAAGTTAAAAAAAAGATTTTTCTCTTACTATTTCTATTAAAGTCAAAAAGTACATCCTATCTAATAACAAAAAATTATTCTTTTCAGACTGTTTAGTAATAAATTAATAAAATGATTAAAATTGAATTTAGAAAATATAGTGCAACAGAAATTTTATAAAATATTATGGAAACAAGGATGTGGATGATAAATATACCCATTGAATTCATACGAATAATGAATCTAGAATAATAATACGATTGAAAAATTATCCCTTACCAATTATAACCAGTCGAATAGTAAGACTCAAAAAATAAATAAAATTATATACATATGTAAATATCTTAAAATTTACAATAATAACCATAAATATTTTATGGGATTCATAAACAGATCAAAAAATAAATATGTAGTGAATAATTCATATGTCTCACATAAATAAAAATGAGAAAAAATAGTACCTTACATTAGGTCTATTATCCTTTGTGTGTATCCAAACCTCATATATACTGATTTAAATGATTTAACTGTCATATTATAGAATCAGATTCTTTTTTTGATATCATATATGATCATATTATATTCTTTTTGGTAATAATATTTCATTGTTACTCATTATTCAGGTATAAAATGCTTCATTTTCTTATGCATGTTTTGACGAATAAGTTCTGGTTCTCCTTCTTTAGTCATATTAATAAAATCTCAAAATGATATTAACATGATACATATCATATTTATTCTTTATGTACATTTATATAATCATTTTTAATGGATATCATGTTGAATTAATCAAATCTCCTCGTGGAGACGGTAGGTTGTACACACACACATGAGTGATGACATCATTTGATAATTGTGAAATTGTATAAAAGTGGATGGTATCTATGTTGGTCCAAAATATATATCATTTAATAATAATCATATATAGTTTTTATTTCCATCATTATATATATCCATGTCATGCGGTGGTGAAAAACATATTACACCATAGTGTGGAGATGGTAAGTTGTACGTACGCACTCATAGTGATATTGTTTTTAAAAGGACTCAAAGAAGGTGTAATATGGTTGTTTAAAAATTATAATAATAAATAATTATGTGAGTGATACTAATTTTATTTAATTATAATGAAGCTACTAATTAATATTAATTAGAAGAAAAAATAACTTTGAAAGAATCAGTAGAAGAGATTCCCCCTTCCTCGACATGCTTCCCCAAAATCTCTTCTTGAAGGCACTAGAGTTTCTCTTTTGAGGAGACCAGAACCTCTGTAATTTGAGAAATGAAGTTAATAAGGGAAATTTTAAGGATTTGGTCATTCATGAAGGCTAAAATCTATGTGAATAGGTGAGGTAGGAGGTTCCATTATATTATTGAGGTTAGGGGAACCTTTTTAAATTTTAAAAATATTAAATTAATATCAATTAATTTTTAATCAAAAAGCATACAAATTTAAATATGTCGAAGATAAGATGAGGGTACTTCTAAATCAACATATACAATAATTTTATACTTGTAATGATTTTATTTTAATTCCTTTTCTTCTAGGTCTACCCATTATTATTCTCCAATAATTTTATTTTGGTAAAAAAAATTAAGTATTAAGAGGATATAAATTTTACTTACACGGGGTAAATTTTCAATAATTGGACACTTAATGAATTTTTAGATCTTATCATAGGAACATTGTTATTTCAATATATTTTGATAACCTTTATATAATTTAATAAAATATTACTTTTATAAAATATAAAGAGTTTCATTTTATACATTATTTATTTCATTGTATTTAAATAAAATTCATACTAAGAGATAACATCAATACAACCAATTTTCTAATAGTATAACATAACATAGTCACCTTAAAAATTATTCTATTGACTAAATTAGGTTATATAATATTTATATTAATTTTTATAATATCATTTATTGTAAATTACTCTTAATAAAATAATAATTGTATCACTATTGTGTCAATATTTATGGTAATTTTTTAATCTCTAAAAATTATAAGTAAATTAACATGATGTAGATAATTTAATTAGATTTCTGGAAACTAGTTATGTTCATTGTTATATAAATTATCTCGCTACATTAAAATATAATACTTATAAGAGATAAGAGAGTGAAATGTGGTCACATTCTTCGGTTTAAATAATAATTACATAACATTCATGGGATAAAAGTCCATTAAACGAATCAGTTTGATCATTAGGTGTTTATGGAATAATTTTATTCATATAGTAGGATTTTTCTAGTTGTGAGGGTAATTTTGATTCTTTATCATATTGTTTGTCACCATAATTTATCTGATTTACCATTCATAATGGTAAATTTAAATTATCGTAGTTGCTATTTATAATTCCAAAAAAAGGGACATATGTAAATAATTTCAAACCCTAGATTAATAATATAGAATCTATTTTTCCAAATAAAAAACATAAAATTGAATGAAATAAATTAAAAATTAATTCATATGTATTAAAATGGGAAAATGGGGTTTTTAATGTAAAAACCATCAAAATAGTGACATTCATTTATATCTAATTTTTATGTGAAATTAATTTAAATTATAAATATTAGATTAAATGACAAAAATATAATTGATATATACTTTAAAACCAATTAAAAACATAATTTATCAATAAAAATAAATTAGAAAAATGTAGTTTTGAATTAAAATGATGTATTTTTTACTATTTATAAAAATATAAAATTCATAAGAAAAATACAAAACATTCAACCAAAAAACATTTTTATGTCATTATTCTATATAATAATTTTATTTTGTCTAAAATAAATTATTAATTTGTAAAAACTATATTTAAAATGGGTTCACCATCGAATGAAGATAATTTTCTTTTAAAATACATCTTTGATCTGAAAAAATTAAATTTGTTCTTATATCATCTATAGAAAAAATATATGATGAATTTTAAACAATAAATTTAATATTATATATATATATATATTAAATTAATAAAATCTATAAATTTTGATTTTAATATTTTATACAGTCACTTAGTTTTACACTTACTTAATTGCATAAAAATAGTTTGTCATAAAAACATTTCCTTTTAATTAATGTTTTTCATTTATAAATATTTGTTCACAAAATAAATAATTAAATAAATGGGTAAAACATTATTTTCATAAATCATTTAATATTTTTCATTCCCACAATTTTAACATTTAGGATATCAGGTAACAGAATAATATTTAGTTTTTCACTAATACTCGGTCCAGCGTGAAGTAAATTATATCAAAATAACATGAAATTGTCTGTATCACAAGACATGCATAGTTTTTTATATGATTAAAGCTAATATGGTGTTATTTATAGCATTGGATAATCTTGGTGTAGCGTACAACACAATACATCAATGAAATTAAAATGAATATATCACCAAAAAGCTTGAGGTGTTAAACCCATGAAACTAAATCTTTGATGTTATTTAATGCTCATCAACTGTATATTCTTCATCCATAGAGAACATGATAGTTTTACCTATGTTTTCAAACCATATAAATCATTAAATATGTAGGGAAATTATTTATAGTCCATATTAGGACAACACACATTTGAAATATATTTTTTGGTTGAAGATTTGAATTTTCGCACCCCAATATCCTAATGATGCTCTATCTCTCTTATTAAAGGATTTATGTATATTTCTATATCATTGTCATGATATGAATTTCTAGAAATTTTTATACTCAAGAAAGTTACCTATATTTTCAAACACATCCATGGAGGATTATTATAAACATGAATAAAATATTCCACATGCTATGAACAGTATGAATATGACCAAACGGATAAAAATCATTATAATAAAGACCCCACATGACATTACACAACTTATCTACAAAATCATGAAATTTTGAATAGAATACCTATCATGTTAATCAATCTTCAGGATGAACTAACTCATCATTACCTTTAATTATCTTACCGGAATATCATCATATATTGGCTAATATTTTAATAGAAATGAATATATTTTGACATATGAGAATAATTGGAATGTTCTGGATGAATTCATATAGAACATGATATAGTGTTCCATCTATATTTTCCATACATTGAGATTTATCACATTCTTTATAGTCATAATTGTCATATGTTCCCTCCCAAAATAAACTATAATTTCTTAGACAAGAATTAACTTTATTATTATCAAATAAAATATTCTTAATTTACTTCTGTGACTTCTAATGATTTGAGAGGATCTCTTAACCATTAGGAATAAAGTCCTTCAAAATAAAATATTATAAAAAACATCAGTAATAGAAATTCCATGGATTGGTTTTCAATGATATAACTACATTAAAAATTCCAATAATGTCATTTTAGTGCATTCCTAAAACACATAAGTTACGAAATTTTCCATTAATTTTTTCACACTCTCAACATCATCATGATCATTATTTTCCACATGGGAATTCAAATAATTTCATTTTTTCAATGACTCACTACCTCTGTCATGATGATACACAAATGGAAACCGATCAAATATCAAATTCTCTATACCACTTTGTTTTATTAATTCATGAATACCATATGATTGTCCCATCTCTCCATGATGATTCCAAACATAATTGTTTATTCCAAATCCAAATTTCAATATATGGTAGGTATGTTCTTCTAAGAATAACTATGTTCTTCCAACAGAATTATACATGGACACTATATACAACCTCTATAGTAACCATTGTTAAATTCAAAATCAAAAAAAATTAAAAATTCCTTTTGAAAATCAGTTCAAATGTGATCGGTATGATACAACCAACTTATATCCATTCAATCAAAAGAAACAAAAATTATTATTTAATCAAAATGTAAAACATAATTAAAAAAATTATTATAACTAATTTTTATATGAAAGTCATTAGATTTTTATTTTATCCCAAAAAAAAATAATAATAAAACTAAAATATCTATAAGTGTTGACTAAAAATCAAAAATCAAGGTGGGTATCTCAAAAATTAAATAATTCACTATCCTAGTGGATATATTGAATAAATTTGACAAAAATAATCATATTATTCACTTATAATAAATAATATTTCAATAAACCAACCCTATCTATCAAACCCAATACTCAATATTGTCTATAGAATAGATTAAATTTCCTTCCTGGTCAAAAAGGGCTATCATTATGTTCCAAAGTATTCAACATACACAATAGAAATTATTTTTCATTAATTAAAATAAAACAAAAAACTAATTCCATCAGGGATCTTAGGATGAAAACATCATATATTTTTCATTATTAGATAAGAAATAATGGATTTGGAAATAAAGAACATTCAAAAATAGAATAATAACCTAATGAAATATTAAATGTATTAAAAAAATTAAATAAATAAATAATAAACCTAATAAAAATATTATATATATATATATATATCCAAATATCATATAAAACATCAATAACAAAAATTAGAAAAAAATATGACATTCTATTTTGATAAACATATATGAAAAAAAACCATTTCATTTTATTAAATCAATGTAAGAAAATAAAATAAAATATAAATCATGTTTAATCAATAAAAATATTTGTAGGAAATTAATAATATCAACCATTATACCAACATATCATATTAATAATTTTTAAATTAGTAATGTTAGTGGAATAATCATATCTAAATTATTTATTCATTTCACTACTTTTGTTATCTATGACATTATTTTGGTTTATGATAACAAAATTTTAAAAAAATTATATTTGAGATAATTTCGTAATCACAAGATAATATATTATAACTATCATATATTATTGTGTCATCCTTACAAAATTATTTAATTTAAATATATTATTATTTACACTTTTTTTTCTATTCATGAATATTTTAATTGATTGGAATGAATATAGAGGGGTAGTGGATAAGACATGTTTAGGTGTGGTTGGGTGGATGTTTCCTGTATTCAAATTCATTAATGTGAATGGAATGACATTATCATGAATGTGTTCTAATACTACCATCTGGATAAAAAAAGTTCATTAATTATCTCTTCGACTTGTTTAATATATAAAATGGAATGAAATTTGTTTTTTTAATTTATCAAATGCCTCTTTAATTAGAATAATAATGAGAAACATTGATGAAACATTTATTTTATAAAATTTTTCAGTTAAATAGAATATATGTTTTTCATTGCATATAATTTTTTAATTGTATTATGTCAACATATTACTAAAAATACACATAATAAATATACCTATTAGATTTGTGCTTAGAAAATGAATTTTTATTGATTGATCTTAGTCTCATTGACCATATTTCTAATCACATATATCATTTGACCAGATATAAAATTTCCTTTTTTAATTTTCACATACATCCTTACATATAATTATAATATTGTTATTGATTTTCATTTCATTCACTCTCAATATGTCAGTTAGATTTATAATCTCCAGTGGATGAAAACTAGGATTTAGTTATCAAATAGACCATTGGGAAAATCATTTCTAATAAATTAAATTAACTGAAAAGGAAAATCATGTATCTATTATATAAAATAGTTGAAATTTTTTAAAAATTATATCAAAGGGAAATTAATTTTTGTAAAAGTGACTCAGGACCAAGAAAATAGAGAAATATAAGTGGAGAAGAAAGGGAAGGGAAGGAAATGTTACCTCTCAATGTTATTAATAATAAAATTCCAAAATTATAGAAAGGACCTTATTGGATGAGTGAACTTTCCCCCATGGGGATGGCAAATTCACTCATGGAGGGATTGAGGAGGCTAAAATCACTGGAGGAGCAGAGGGGGAACCAAATCAAATTGAATATGGGAGGGGGAGGATGACCAATTTGATAGAGGGGAGGGGAGTAAAGATGCATGGGAGGATTCTATTTCAAATGAGGATGTAAGGAGGATCATGATAGGGATCTAAAATAAAAAATATTATACCAACATTTATAAAACCACATTTGAATATAACAACATATTCTAGTGGTTTTTTAAAAACATTGGTATTGCGTATGACAACAACTCTATACCAATTGATTTCTTAAACTATGTGTATTGCTTCATGGGAATAGGTGGCTATTCCATTAGTAGTTATTTCCATGAAGAATCATATGGGTTTCTAAACACATACATAAAACCACTTTATAGTATAATGGTTCATTAGAATGATACATGATGTTTAATAATGTAAAGGCTCGGTCCTCCCATGACCATTAAATTGTTAAAATCGGGTGGCAGATTTAACTCCCAGACCCCAGATGCCCATAGCTGGTGTATAACTTTTTACTTTGTCAAGATTAAAAGGAATTAAATCCCAAAGTAATTATCATTTTTTAGTCTTAAAAATCTAGATATATACATGTAACTCATAATACATTGGGAATGGTAAAAAATACAATACATACCAAAAAAATAATATATTTCATCGATCAGAACTCAATAAATGGTCTCCTCCCCATAACCTATTGAAGGAAAACAAATGAAACGGGTGTGCCAAAATTATTTGTATGGGTTATAAATAGAGGAAGAATGAATCAAAAACAATTGAATGATAATAAATTTGTTATAGCCAATATTGCATGCCATTAATGAACTGAGAAAGAAACTTCATCCGTAGATTTTTTTTCATAAGGAAAACCTCATGGATAGTTATAACTGAAAAAGAATAAATATAATTATTATTAATTTTATGTCATTTATCTACAACATGATAACACTATATCATTGAAATAGTTTATGTCTGTGGGTACATACTCGTCTGATTCTATTTTGGAAACAAACATGAAGTGTTTGCTGCTAATTTAATAGTCTCGTGAGACTTTTATATGCATAAAGGGGCTATCAAAAGACACAAACATAACTAAACATACAAAATATTCTTTATACATATATTCAACAGAAGTAAAATATCCATTCTCAATATATGTAGAGAGTAGAGGATAAATATTCATCAATATTTCCATAGTTAAAACAACATTCCAAATAAACAATATATGTTGAAGAGTATACTACATAAGACAATAATAATATCCATGAAACTAGAGTATAGATATATATAACATATTAACAATTTAAATTGAAAAAATATCTCATAAGGGAAGTTGGTACATCACATAATAACGATTAGCTGCACAATACAATGTAAATCACAATGGAATGGAAATCAAAACTAAGTCGCTTACAAAATTATAATCAATCGAGTAAATAATAATCATGTAAATAAATAAATATCATGAATATAAATAGAATCATGATATAATATATTAAATGGTATTATACATAGACCACATAAAATATAAGTGGTGAATAATGAAAATATCATATTAATAAAAGTGAGATAAGAAACCCCTTACCTTATGTCTGAAAGTGTTATTTAATTGATCTTAATGACATGAATAATTAAATTTATATTCATTAATTATTAAGTCCATAACCACCTCTACATGTAATATATTTAGTATAACCTTATTATTTTTATTCAGGGACTTTTTGATGCTTTTAAGAGGTTCTATTTTATTGTTTGGAAGCATTTTCTTCCATGGTTTTCATGATTTGTTTACTTGTATTTTTGAATGGAATTTTATTTGAAATGTGGTTAAAATTATAGAAATATTAATATATATTATTATTTAAATAACAAGGATATAAATTATCTTGTAATAATTTTTTATATAACATTAGGATGAAGGATTAGATAAAATATAAGGATAAATGCTTGGATTAACTTGGAGGTTTGGTCCATAATGAACTGGTTTTGTATTATTATTTTATATTATGAGTGTTTAAGGACTCCATAACATTAAAGAATATAAAATAAATATATTGTGATCTAGTTCAAAAATAAAAATGGTATCAGGACAATAATTTAATATTTTAGTAGATATTAAAAACCTATCGTCCTAGAAGAGGATAAATAATCACATCTCAGACAGTGGTTTCATTTTTACTATCAGAGGGGGAAAGATAAGATAATAAAATACTACAATAGAATAATAAAATTCCATTAAATTTATGGTATTGTTATTATCATAACATTTGGATGAGGTTATATGAGGATACACCAACAAAATATTGGATCTTCTAAAATAAGATGAAAGAAAAAGGAAGAGAGGTTTACTTCTTGAGTACTCCTCCATGAGAATATCCCAAAGGCGTTTGTTTTTTTCCTATTGATGATAACATAAAATCTTGGACATGGGGGAGTTCTTGGGAAGTTTATTTTTTAGAACATATGTATGTCTCAAATCATGAGTTGTGTGGATGGAAGAAGGGGAGAGAGGTGGTTTATATAGGGGAGGGGAGGTTGGTTTTCTTAATATTTTAATCATTAGTTTATTATTTAACCCTATGAAAAGAAATACACAAAATTTCATGACAAAAAAAAGTAATAATTTTAGGTTATTTTGAACTTATTTCCATTTACATCATACATAACTCATTCATGATTCATAAATTCATTTTTTTAGCATATTTCATAAAATAAAAAATTTTACTATTCAGCAAAAATTTAGGTATTTCAGAAATGTCCAAAAAATTCAACCTAACCATTTTTTGACCTGTAGATTCTTTAAGTGAACTCCATTTTAGAAAATAAATATCTAAAAATGACAAATTTTATTTTTATTTAAAATCATTATTGAATGAAAAAAATAAAAACACTTAAAATATTCATCTTTATATTTAAGGTGCCTAAATTTATTAATACATTCATCGTTAACGTTACCATTCATAAGGTTCATATTACTATTCATAATGGAATGTTACTATAAATGAGGTTGTGTTACAATTCATACGAGTATGTTACTATTCATCAAAAATTATGTTGACTCTATTTGACTCCAAATATCACCCTGATCGGGACCGAGTATATCCTTTTTTTAATTAAATACATAGAAGTGGAAAATTAATGTTTAATGGCTAGGTTATGACTACATCTTAAATAAAAAAGTATTGTTTCAAAGATTCTCAGTGCTTTATGCAGTATGAGATATCTAATGAATAGAAAATATTTAGAAGAAATATACTATGAAATTTTTGGGGTGTAATATTTTTCCAACCATCAGAAATTTCATCCTTGAAATTTTTCATGTCTAAAATCCTTTAAAATGATGTGGCTGGTATTTAATCAAAACATCCTCACGTTCCCAAATTGCTTCATCTATTTTATGGATTCTCCAAAGAACCTTTAATAGTTAATTTTTCCAATTTTTCAATAGTAGCCCCTTTATACCAAGAATCTCGATAAGCTCTTGACAGTATGACAAATAAGGTTCTAGATCTATTTCATCATTGGTGAGTAAGTGAATTTGGGTTGGAATTTATTTCTTTAACATTGACATGTGGAACACATTTTTATCTTTGGAGAAACTTGGTGTCATCTCTAAATGGTATGCTACATCTCCATTTCTTTCTATAGTTTCAAACATTACGAGGTACCTAGAGCTCATTTTCCCTTTCTTACCAAACCATAAGACACCCTTACAATAATATACATTTCGAATGAAATGATATCTATAAGACCTCAGCATTAAACAATACATCATCTTGTGTTAATTTAAGAATTTGACCTTGAGTATCTTTTTAGGTTTTGAGTTTTAGAGAATTAGGTATTAACTATTACATTAAATCTCAAATATTACAAAGTAGACACATATACTCAAACCATTTTATTCCCAACAATAAAACTCTATATATAAAAAATAATTTCTTCCATTATATAAATCGTGATTAATTATTCCTTTCTCTTACACTTCTATATACCCTGTGAAAAATATTTCAAAAACATGGGATTAGTATAAAATGATCGGTAAGAGTTATAAAATAATGAAAGAAATCATTAGTCCATTGATATATTAAAAAAATGAAATCCTACATTTCACTCATAAAACATAAGCTCTATAATATTCCTCATGAAATTATATGATTTATGAATAACAAATTGATACCATAAATCGTAAGGGTAACTTGTTTCATCTATAACATTCGTACATTTTAGCTTTCACAGCTACATAGGGAGTTACATTTTGAATACCCATCACGGTATATTCCATAAATATATTAGGAGAATCATTAAAATTTAGCTCCATTATGTTAACAAATGCATTGGAGATCTATCTCAGGTTCAGCCACCCTAGGATTATCATGTAACCACTTATATATGTAAACAATGACCAAGAACCATAGTATATTAATAAAACATTTAACAAGCATAAATTAAAGATAACATTTCCACATATCCACCACCATTTATCATATCAAGATATTGACATAATAAATTCTTTCAAAAAACTATTTTCAATACAAAAATACATAAAAATTGAATATTGTATTTAATTTTCCTTATATAAACGTTATGTCTAGAAAAGGAAACCAAATATGAAATAATTCTTGCAGTGGCGAAAAGGTTGTTGTTGTCGCATACAATAAAAAAGAAACATTATTTTTGTATTTTAGTAAAATTATTCGTAGAAAAAAATTCCCTTTTAATGAAATTAAAATTCCAAGAGGTTTATACATCTTATCAAATAATGTCATGTATAAATCAAAATATGCCTCATTGAAATGAGATTGAGACAAAGCCCTTAAACGAGTCTGACTTGTCACGTAAGTTCTAGTTATTCTTGAATAATATTCATAAGTTAATTTATAATTTCTTAAGAACCTTTTTCATTTTTATTATTCCTTTTATATCAGTTATTACCATGTTTGAAACATTACATAATTATTTAAGTTAATGTTGGTCGTTTTGTCAATATTCGGTACTTGAGTCAAAAAATGAACTTGTTATAATTAAAAATTGTCCATGAGGTCAAATGGAAATTATATATAGAATGATATTCATGATTTATATATCATGCATATCCAATATATTTATTTATTTATAATAGTATATAACATTTGGAGATAATAAATTAAATTCCTTGTTCATGGAGACGGTAAGCCGTACGTACGCATGAAAGCTGCATTTATTTATTTTTCATATTTGAATGAATGAAAACTAAATGATACATTTGTATAGTATAATTACAGTATAGTATAATATTTTATATACCGTACATAATTTCATTAACTTTATCCTTTGTACATTCCATGTATGTCATGAACGAGTCATATCACTCTGAAGGGGCGGTAGTCCGCACATCCTCAAATGAAATTATCATATTTACACATTATAGAAGTAATAAAGGTATAATTTAAATAAAAAAAATATATACAATATAAATATAATATATATCATATATAAATATTGTTCCATCATAATGGCCACTATGATAGGTTGTAAGGGAAAGATGAACAATCATCGTTTCGTGAGGTAGTAGTTCGTCGTCGGCAGAAATAGTATGTTCATATCCATTAGTTGGAGGTGTGTTTAATTGTAGTTATAATGATAATAATAACTAAATTATAGTATATTGAGAATATTTTTGTTGTTATATAATCAAATAATGATAATATAATAGCATGTTAAGAAGTAAAATAATGGGGCGAAACTTTTGAGAGGATGTTACCTCTTAAAACATGTTACTCCTTATAATTTGAGCCAAAAGGCTTTCTTGAATTGCCTTCATCCCAATTTATGGTTTTTATGAGAAATATAGAGATTTTTTTATATTATTTGAGAAGATTTTCGACTATCCAAGGTGCATGAAAGTTGTGATTAAATGGGTTGAGGTGGTTCTCTTTTATAAGAGGGAAGAGGGGTATTTAAGGAAGGTTTGAAAGTATTATTTTACTATAAAATAATTTTCGGTATTAAATGGTCCCGAACACATGTATATAAAATATAGGATGTTTTGGGTCCAAAACATCTCATACAATAGGTTTTAGAGAAGTCTAACTCAAAAAATTTACCTTAGCTTTTATCTTTATCCCGTAGTTATCTAATTTTACTCATACCATATCTTCTTGTATATTCAAACTATAGGGTTAATATAGTAGCTATAAAATGACTATAAAACCTCAAGTGGTTCATTAATAAAATTTTCAACAATATCTATGTCATTTTTCATAATATTATATTTTTAGGACTATTACATAATTTAATAAAATAGTATTTGCTTTAAGAACTAATTTATTTCACTTTTTATACTATAAATATCATGCCTTTTCAAAAAACCATAACAACTTGATTCTTTCCCAAAATCATCATTAATTCATATATAAAAATTCATACTCATCCATAAAATTTGTGTTTGGAAAAAAATGTTTTAAAAAATAATATTTAAAAATTATAATCTCATTTATTTAAATCATTCATTATTAAGGAAATCTCTACATCATCATTTTGTCATAAATATATTTATTTATTTTATTTCATAAAATTATAAATACAATTACATAATTCTGGAAATATACTTTTATTTATAATTACTATTTATAGTTTAATATATCTATAATATAACCTCATATAAAAATTGTTTTAGTAAAAAAGATATGTTTTTGTAATATTTTTCTTAACATTAAATTAATTCTCATAAAATGTAATTTTCTTATCAAAGTGGTTCAATGTGTTTCCAAAATCGACCCAAGGATTCCCATTGTCAGAATTATATCATCCAATAGGATTATGACATATTTTATGGTAGTTTTATATTTTTATAATATTAAATTTTTAACCCTTATTTACCATATTTACCTTCTAACCATGGTAAATAAAATAATTACTGAAGTTACTATTCATAATGTACAAAAAATTGTACATATTTACACAATTCATAACTCCTGATTCCAAATATGGAATCCATTTCTCCAAATTCAAAAAATATAAGTTTGAGTAATTAAATTGAAATTAATTCATGTTGTCAAAACCAAAAGCGGGGTTTTTTTAAAAGTAATAACTATCAAAAGATTGACATGTGTTTATATCTCATTAAAATGTGAAATTATGTCCAATGACTACAATTACAATAAATTATAAAAATATAATCCAATTATTATTTAAAATAAATTAAATGTACAATCTAACTATATTACTAAATTAAATGGAAACAGAGATTGAATTAAATTGCAGTATTTTTCAATATTCATTTTAAAAATGAACTTTATCATAAAAATACATAAAATTTAATCCTGAGAAAATTTTTGATATCCCACTACTAATTAAGAATTTTATTTTTTTCAAATATAACATATAAAATTCACAAAAACTATATTTAAAAATGGTTCTGCATCAAAAGGTTATATAATGACCTTTAAAAAATATTTGAGTATTTCATTCTTAAAATCAGATTCAATCTTATTTTATGCCTCTAAAATTTATCCGATAAATGTTAGGAAATAAAAAAAACGTGTATTATAATATTGTACTTAGTTCTGTTCATTCCTGCTAATACAATGACTAGGCGTTAACTACCATTTAAAATAATGAAATTATTATATTAATTTTCGGTATAACTCAATGTTGTGTGCAATATATGATTTCAAAGAAACCCATTATTCCGTGTTCAGTATGCTATCAGAAAAAGTATCCCCTTTAATGTCAAAATAATATATTATTCATAAATATTAATAGAAATGAAAAATTATTATTCTCTATAAACATGGGTTGTTACATCCTCCCACCCTTTTGATAATTCCATCCTCGTGATTCTATTCACATATAAAATAAGTAGGGGTAATTATCCCTCATGAAACATTCAATTTACCATGTTTCTTCTTCCACCATATGATTTTTTTTTTAAAAAAAAAATCCTATATTGATAAATTACCTTATTCTGAAGCACATTCTCTCTTCGGTAAAGAATCTGTCTGGGTTGATCCTCATAAGAAATATTCTCTTCCGACTGAACTAAATCTGGACTCAAAACATGATATGGATCTGACATATACTAACTCAACATTGAAACATGAAAAAAATTGTGTACATGTGATAAACATAGAGGTAAATCCACTTTGTATGTAACTGATCAAACTTTCTCCATGGTTTTATAAGGTATAATGAATATCAGACACAACTTTCCCTAATTACCAACAATTATCACAGTTTTCTATAGAGAAACATTGTGAATGTACTGATCACCTACCTCAAAAGAAAGATCATTCCTCCATTTATCTGCATAACATTTTTTCCTACTATGAGTTTTTCTCATGTGATTCTAAATTAACTGAACTATTTATACCATATCTTCTACCAATTCTAGTCCCTTCAACAACCTTTCACCTACATCATCACAAAATGGTGGAGTTTGACACTACTTTCCATATAATTCCCCAAATGGTGCCACCTGTTTACTAGATTGAAAACTATTATTATAAGAAAACTCATCCAAAGAAATATTTTGGTCCCAAATACCCCGGTTATCTAGTGAAAATCATGAACCATATCATCCAATGTCTGAATTGTTCATTCTGATTATCCATCTGATTGATGATAAAAATATTTACTAAAATTTAATTCTGTTCCCAATGAATTTTGAAGGCCCTTCCAAAATTGAGAAGTGATCCTAGGATCCCGATATGATACAATGGATAGGGGAACTCAATTTAACATGAAAATATCAATAATGTATAATTGAGAAAGTTGATCTAGAGATGAATTATCTCAAATGGGATGAAAATGAGAAGATTTAGTCAATATATCTACAATAACCCAAAATGAATTGTTATCTCGGGAAGTATTTGGCAATCCCTCGATAATATCCATTTACACATTTTTCAAACTCAACATTGGTATTGGAAAAGATTGATTCATCTCTTTCAGTAACTACCATTCTTAATTAAACTATTGACATGTTAAACACTTCATAATAATGTCAACAATATCTCTTTTCATCCCATCGCACTAGTAATACTCTTGAAGATCCATATAGATTATAGTACTGCAAGGAAAAACTAAAAGTAAGGAACTATGAGCTTCAATAAAAACTCTTTCTTCAACTGTGAATCACAAGGTACACATAACCTCCTTCCTAACCTTAAAACACAACTATTATCAATGTTATATTCAGGTAACATACCCTTATGACCCATTTATACATTTTTCTGTAACTCACTGTCTTCATTCTATGCTAACTTAATTTAGTCTGATTGAGATTATTTCAGTTCAACGGAACACAAAATAGAGGGATTCCCTACACTAAAATCAATCATTGAATAGTTCATCAAATCAAAAACTAGATGATCTTTTTCCAGACATATCATGGTTAATTTAGCATTACTCTTTTGAAATAATTTTTTAGCCACTTTATTTTCCTGTTTTGGATTGTAATGCATTGTGAAATCATAATACTTGATTACTTATATCAATCACCTCTATATCAAGTTTAATTCATTAAATGTGAATATATACTTCAAACTTTTGTGATCAGTATATATATCACACATTACAACATAGTAATGATACCTCCTACTTTTTAATGAAAAAATAAAATGGGTTAATACCAAATCATGTGTAGGGTAATTTAACTCATGATGTATCAAAAAATTTGATTAATAAGCAATTACTTAATCATTATGCATAAGCACAATAGCAATTCATTTCAATGAGGTGTCACTATAGAAAAAAATTCACAATTTCAAGAGGCCAGTGCCAAAACTCAAGAATTCACCAAACTTCTTTTAAATTACTAAAACAATCATCACATTCTTTTTTCCAGATGAACATAACATCATTTCGTGTTAACATTGTCAGTAAGCTAGAAAATTGTGCAATGTTTTCAAAAAACTTCATGTAAAAAAGTACTAAACCAAGAAAACTATTAATCTTGATTATATTTGTGGGTCTATTCCATTCCTTAACAACTTTTGTGTTTTCACAACCAACAGTTATGCCATATTTAGAAACAATGTGACCACGGAATGAAATTTGTTGTAAGAAAAACTCAAAATTTTTGAATTTCTCGAACAATTTCATTTCATTTTAGTTTTTCAATAAAATCCTTAAACAAATTTCTTTCTCCTATTTACTTTTTGAATATATAAAAATATATATAATAAAATAAACCACAAACTTATCAAAGAACTCACAAAAAATTATTTTCATAAGATTCGGGAATACAATAGGTGCATTGGTTAACCTAAAAGTCATAACTAAAAATTCATAATGGCCATATCTAGTATGAAACACCATATTTATAATGTCTGATTCATTTACTTTCATTTGATGGTACCCTAAACTCAAGTCAATCTTCAAATAATAGTGAGATCCTTGGAGATGCTCAAAGAAATAACCGATATGTGGTAAAGGGTTCTTATTCTTAGCATAGATATTATTCAAGGCTCTATAATCAATGAAAAGTCTCAGTGAACCATCTTTATTTTTAATAAACCATATAGGAGTACCCCATGGTGATGTGCTATGTCGAATGTGACCTTTATCTAATAACTCTTGCAATTTCTTCTTTACCTCTAAATGATCAATTTGATCCATTCATTATGGGGGTTTTGAAATTATCTTACCATCGGGAACTAATTAAATACTATATTAAAATTATCAATCATCTCTAATACCATGAAAATCATCAGGAAAAAAATCAATATAATCATTGACCACTGGTATATCATTAATCTGTTCTATTCATTTGTTTTCTACAATATATGCATGGTAACATTATTTTCCTTATTTTATTTTTTTTTCATCTTCTGGATATGTGATCAAAATTAAGAGTTCATTCTTGTACTATAACTGAAATTATTTTTAAAAAGAAACCTCTTTATCTCTGCAATCAATCTTATCATGATAAACAGAAAGCCAATCCACAACAAAAGTTACATCAAACTCTACTAGAGGAAAAAAAAGAAGGATTGTAGGTTGATTATTTCCACACATAATGAAAGGAAGGTTCTTATAATTTTATTTTGTCTCAACATTTTCTATAAGTGTTTTCACCCCAACGTCAAGTTTCATATCTTGATATGGAATTCCAAATTTACATGAAAATTTCATAGAAATTGAACATTGTGTATACCCTGAATCAAAAACCATATTTTCGTAGTCTGAATAAACAAAAAATGTACCCGATAATACATAATTTTATAGCCCAATATATGATGAAATAGTTGAAAAGGATTTACCCACCTCTTACTACTTTCATCTAGGCTACATTCATTAATTTTCGTTCTTCATTGTACATTCATTTGCATAATATCCCATTTCATTTCACTTAAAAAAATTTACAAACCTTAAACCAGATTTTGTCTTACCATTACCCTAATCATTTTTAGTGTAATTTCAGGCATTATGTCCAATTGTACCACATCATATGCTCTTACTAGAATTCAAAAGGAATTCCACAGTGTGATTTTTACCAAAAATTTCAAGAAATGTAAATTTTTTTTCTTACCATCAGACTTTTTTAAAGAGTTATTCGCATTTATCATCCTCCTAGACCTCCGATTTCATTGTTTATCAAAGAACCCATGATCATTCGAAAAATCCATTTTCATCTTATCCACACATTAAACAAGTTGTTCAAAATATTTGAACTCATTTGAGGCTAAAGAAATTTGATAAAATTGCTCTAATCCAACGTAAAAATGATTGATTTAACTATCAAGATCATGTATCAAATTTGGAGTATACCTTGACAGTCGAGTGATGTTTTCCTCGTAAGTAAGTACTGATTCATCCTCTTATAACAATTCCATGAATTTTTCTTCCATCCTAAGTCAAACGGCCTTACGATAAAATTTATCAAGAAACATACTTTTGAATTCATCCCAAACAAGAGCATCAATCTCCTCACTATCGATGATTTTTTTAACTACCGACTTCCACATATCTGCTTTACTGTCAAAAAGGTAAACAAAATGACTAGAATTTTGATGTTCTGAACACACCATTACATTGAAAATATTTTCTAGTTATTTAATCCACACTTTAGCTAGCACTAGGTCAGATGATCCTCTGAATTATGGAGGATGTTTCCTCAGGTAATGATCCAATACTTACATGTTCCTCAGTGGTGGATCTGGAATTTCTCATACATGGACACCACAACCATTTATTTCATGAGTCAAATGCGCCACCACTGTAGAAAAAACTATGCAGTTCTGATTCCGATTATCTTAGGATACTGATTTGGAAGGTTTTTTTCCTTTGGATGTCTTCCCATCATATCTTCTAAATTTACATTGTGGAAAACCATTCTGAACACAAAAATATATTAGGCAAAGTAGCATGGTAATCATCAAATGCTAAATTATTTCAATATTATCATAAAGTAAAAATA
The DNA here is from genome assembly GCA_963277665.1 of Viscum album. Lineage (NCBI taxonomy): Eukaryota > Viridiplantae > Streptophyta > Magnoliopsida > Santalales > Viscaceae > Viscum > Viscum album. The sequence continues at coordinate 494,325,805 of OY728122.1, forward strand.
ATTTATGGAAATTAATTTAACAATATCATAACTCATTATGTTTTGTAAAGCAACCTATGATTCCAATTATATGGACCCTTCCTTAAACATGACATAATATTGAGTTAAGTAATTAATTTCACATTTAGGATCTTTTTAAGTCTATAGTTGTAATGAATTTGGCCAAAAATAGTGCATTATAACTCAAATATTAAAAAGTAGACACTTCTACTCAAAAAAAATTTCAATATAATAAAACTCATTAAATAAAACATGAATTCTTTTGATGATATAAATATTATTGAATTATTAATTTCTCTTACCATTCTTTATACCATGTGAAAAGCATTTCAAAAACATGGGTTGAGCATAAAAATCTCAGTAAGGGTTATAAAAGAATGATATAAAACATTAGTCCATCAATATATGCAATTCAAAGAAATCATACTTTTCACTCTAAAAACATAACCTCTTTATCATACCTCATGAAATCATAATATTTTTGAATAACACATAGAAATCATAAATGATAATGGTAACTTGTCGCATATATAACATACATAAATTTATGCTTCCATATCTACATATAGAGTTACGTTTGAAATACCCATTGATGTATATTCCTTAATTATCATAGGAGAAACATTAACCTCTGCCTCTGTCACATTACCCAATTAATTGGAAAGCTATCTCGGGTTCGACTTCCCTAGATTTATCCCGAAACCACCCATATACGTAAATATTTCCCAAGTACCATAAAATTTTCATAACACATAATATAAGGATAAAGTAATGATAACATTTCCACTTTGAAATCACAATGTTTTATTTCATGATATTTACATAATAAATGCTTTCTCAAAAGAAGTTTCAATACCAAAATATGTAAAAAGGGTATATGGAAAAAATGTGCTGGTCATTGTGTACATTAAAAAGATACATTCTTTTAGTTTTTTTGTAAAAAAAATTTGTAGAAAATGATTCCTTTTGAATGAAATTAAAATTCAATGGGGTTTATACACCCTATAAAAAAAATTTGTATATATCAAAATATTCCTCAATGAATGGAGATTGAGACGAATTCCCCTAGGTTGAGGCTGACTCATCATGTGTGTTATTTATTTTTCCTGAAGAACAAACATAATTTAATTATAATTTCATAAGAACCTTTTTAATTTTTATTACACCTTTTATATTACTTATTAGCTTGTAAAAAACATTACATAACAATATAAGTTAATATCAGTCATTTTGTTGATATTCAGTACTTGAGTTAAAAATGAACTTTTTATAATTACAAATTATACTTATGTTCAAAAGACCATTTTATCCATAATTATATTAAATATTTAAATATCATATATATCCAATATATATATTAATTTATATTATTACATTACATTTGTATATAATAAATGAAATGCATCATTCAAATAGATGGTAAGTCATACATACGCATGAATGCTACATTAATTAATTTTACATATTTAAATGAATGACAACTAAATAATAGATAGGTATACTATAATTCCAATGTAATATATTATTTTATATATTTTACATATGTTCATTAACTCTAATAATATATATGTTCCATGTATGGCATGAATTAGTTATATCACATTGAGGGGGTGGTAGTCTGCACTTCCTCAAATGAAATTATTGTATTTACAAAATATGGAGAGCATAAATGTATGATTTAAATAGAAAAACATAAGCATAACGATTAATAAATTTAATATATATCATATGTAAATATACTTCCATCATCTTGGCCACCATAATAGGTGGTAGTGGAAAAAATAACCATCATCGTTTTGTGAGCCAGTACATTGTCGTCCACAGAAACAGTATGTTCATATCCATTAGATGGAGGTGTGTGTAAATTTAGTTATAATAAATTTAATAACAAAATCCTAGTATATTTATTATATTGTTTTTGTTATTTAACCATGAAATTATAATATAATATAGGGTGAATAAGAAAAATAATGGAAAGAAACATTAGAGAAGACGCTACCTCTTAAAACATGTAATTCCCATTGATTTGATCCAAACAGATTTCTCTAATTTCCTTCTGCACAAGATAAGTCTTCTAGGAGGAAGGGAATAATATTCTCAGATTATTTGGCCATATGTTGGATGATCCAAGGGTTACTAGGTGTAATTAAATGGGTAGAGGTGATGCTCTTTTATTAGATAGAGGAGCGGTACTTTAAAAATGTTTGAATGAATTATTTTATTATTAAATTATATTTGGTTTTAAAAACATAAAAAGTCATTTATTTCAAATATAAAAAGGTTGTGGGTCACAAATATCTCAATTAAAAGGTTTTATAACTGTATTAGTCAAATATTTAACCTTATCTTTTGGCTTTATCTCTTAGTTAACTAATTTAACTCCTTCCATATCTTCTTTTATATTCATACAATGTTGTTAATATAGTTACAATAAGAAGACAATAGAACCTGAATAGGTTAATTAACTAAATTTTAAACACTATCTATGTCATTTGGTATAATGATAGATTTTTAGGACTACTAAATCATTTAATAAATTAGTAATTGTTTTAAAATATTATTTATGTCATTTTTTATTCTATTCATATCATGACATTCTAAAAATTCATAAAAAACATTATTATTTAAAAATAATAATTCATATATAACAAATCATACTAATAAATAAAATTATTTTGTTCAATTAAAAGTTCAAAAATAAATATATTTTAATATTTATAATCTCATTTATTTAAATAATTCATTAATTAGTTAATCACTATATCATCATTGTGTCATAAATATATTTATTTATTTAATGTCTAAAAACTATAAATAAATTACCATGACATAGTAAATATTCTCAAATTTTTGTTTAATAATTATAGTCTAATATATTACTTATATAACACTGTATAAAAAATTAGTAAAAAAGACATGACCATGTAATATTTTTCATTACTTCAAATTAATTCTTATAAAATGGAATTTTCCAATAAAAGTGGCTCCATGGGGCCCAAAATTAATTCAATGATTCTCATATTCAGAAATTTATCATCCAATAGGATTTGGACTTGTTTTAGGGTAGTTTTATATTATTAAATTATTATTTTTTACCCTTATTTACCAGATTTACACTTTAACCATGGTAAATAAAATAATTATTTAAATTAAAATTCATAATTCCCAAAAAATATACTTATATAAAAAAGTTAGACCTCGTGATTCCAAATATTGAATCCATTTCTTTAAATTCTAACCACAAAATTTGCAGTAATAAATTTTATATTTATTCCCATTGTCAAAACAAAAAGCATGTTTTTTTAATGAATTTATTAATTTTTAATGATTGACATATTTTTATGTCCAATTAAAATTTAAAATTACAGACAATGACCTTAAATGGATTAAATGATAAAAACATAATCCAATTAAACTTTAAAAACAATTAAAATCACAATCTAACTATATAAATAAATTAGATTAAATGGAAGTTTTGAATTAAAATGCGGTATTATTTTGTATTCATTTAAAAAATGAACACTATCAGAAAAATACAGAAAGTTCAACCAAAGTAAATTTTGATGTACCTCTTGTAAAGAAGAATTTAATTTTTTTGAAATAGAACATATAAAATTGACAAATACTAGATCTAAAAAGGATTCACCATCAAAAGGTTGTAAAATAACCATTAAAAAATATAAGAGTATTTCATGCTTAAAATCTGATTCATTCTTATTTTATGAATCTAAAATATATCAGGTAAATGTAAGGACAATTCAGAAACATCTATAATCATATTGTAGTTTTCTTTGTTTATTCCTGTCAAAAAAATGGGTAGGCATTAACTACCATTTAAAATAATATTATTACTATATTATTTTTTGATATAACGCAATGTTGTGTGCAACATATGATTTTAAAGAATCATGTTGTTGCATGTTGAGTATTATATTAGATGAAGTATACCCTTTAATGTAAAAATAATATGTTATTCATAAATATTAATATACATGAAATTGTTGTATTCTATAAATACATGGGTTGTAACAATCTCTTTCTTGAAATTCCAAATCCTTTCTCATATTGTTTGTATAAAACTTTTTCCAACTTTGGTATGCTTCATTATGGGCCTGAATATTCATTACATTTATAGTTGCCTCTTTTATAAGTTCTTGTCCTATAAGTTTCCTCTCACCAACTTCATCCCAAAATGTTGGAGTTCAACACCTCTTACTATATAATGCATAATATGGTGCCATTTAATGATAGAATGGAAAATATATTTATTGGAAAATTCCACCAAATGTATGTATTGATACCATATAACTTGAAAGTCAAGATATCATGATATAAAAATTTATTTTAGTGTTTGAATATTCCTTTCAAATTGTCCATCAGTTTGGGGGTGATAAGCAGTACTCATATGAACATCATTGTTTAAATCCTCCTAGAGACCTTTCCAGAATTTTGTTGTAAACTGGGTATTTTGACCAAACAAAATTGATAGAGGGGCACTATAATGTTTTAAAACCATATTTATATAATGTCTTTATAGGGTATCAATTGTTAAATCCTCTATTATAGTATGAAAATGTTCTTCTTTTCTAAGATGATCAATAATCACCCATATTGAATCATTCTTTCTAGGTGTCCTCAATAGTCCTATTACAAAAACCATTGTAATGTCAGTTGACATCCACATAGGAATAGGTAGATGTTGCATGGCCCTTCTAGGATATTGTATCTTGGCCTTAACTTTTTGAAAAACTAGACACCTTGACACATAGTCATCAATTTCTCACTTCATGTTATCCCACCAAAAATGTCCCTTCATATATCTATAAATCATAGTACTTCTAGGGTGTAAATAGAAATTTCATCTATGAACATTGTCTAATATTTCCTTTTTAGCACACGTACTGATGGAACACATAACTGCATCCCAAATTTTATAACTCCATCCACATACACATTGTCTTCCAATCATCCATATTTAACAACTATAAATTTCTTTTGTATATTGTAATCATCTTGTTCATAACTTTTTATCCTCTCTAGTAAAGATGGTTTAGAAATCATTTGAAAGAGGAAAGATGTTTCCCATTACATAACAATTCACATATCCATATTTAGTAGATACATGAATATAGGATCTCTCTCAATCCACATTTAGGTCATAAGTCCATGATCTTTCCTGCTTAATGCATCTGCCACCTTATTTGCATTTCCTAGGAGGTAGTGTATTGAAAAAATCCTAATCATTGAGTAAATCAAGGCATCTCATGTGCCTCTTTTTGAGTTCATTATGTATAAAAATGTATTCCAAACCCTTATGATCTGTATATGTCTCACATATTTCACCATAGAGATAATGGATCCAAATTTTCAGAATAAAGAATAAGGCCGCTAACGTATGATCAGGAGTTGGATAATTTTTTTCATGGTTCATCACTTGTATCGATTCATAAGAAATAACATTATCGTTTTTTATAAGGACACAACCAGTCCATTCTCTATGCCTCACATTGTATCAAAAATCTATCATTTCTAAATTGAAGTGTCAAAATTGGATCATTAACCAATCCTCTTTTCAATTCTTCAAAAAATTATATACATTTTTATGTCTCTAAAAACGTAACCCCTTTATGTGTGTTCTTGGTTAACAGGTTAGTTTGTAGGGTGAAATTATGAATGAAGCGCTTCTATTATCCAACTATGATAATAAAACTTCATACCCTGGTTATGTTCGTTGGTGTCGACCATTATTGGATTGCCATTGTCTACATAGAATCAACTAGGATTCCATCTTTTGAGGCAATATGGCCATGAAAAGAAACTAATAGAAGAACAAAATCACACTTTATAAAATTCCCATATAATTCATTTCATCAAAGACTTTTCAGAATAATCCTCTAGTGATTCTCATGGTCTTCGTAGATTTGAAAGTATAAAAGGATATCATCTATAAATTCATCAACAAAGTCATAAAGATATTACAATAAAATGATATTAATTAGATCCATGAAAGGAGAGGTTGAATTAGTTAGTCCATAATCGATTACTGTAAACATGTAATGCCCCTACATGGTTTGAAATGGTGTCTTTGGAATATCATCCTTCTACACACACATGTGATGATATCCTGACCCAAGGTAAATCTTCGAAAAATAATGGGCTCTAACAAGTAGATCAAATAAATAATCAATATGTGGTAGAGGGTAATTGATCATTAATTTAATAGAAATAATTTCCTATAATAAATGCATAGCCTCAAGGATCTATCTTTCTTCTTGACAAAGTGGATAGAGGCTCCCCATGGGGAAACACTTGGTTGAATAAATCCTATGTCACTCAATTTCTGTAGTTTTTTATTTGGATCCACATTTTTCAAATCATCCATTCTATAGGTATTCATCTTCATAGGTCGTACACCAGGAATTAAATCAATGGATAACTCAACATCCCTCTCTAGAATATTTCCAGGTAAATCCCCTTGAAATATATCAATGTATTTTTCCCCAGTATATACATATTCAATTTGAATATTTTTTCCTTGCCCGTAGATATTTTGTTCTCTTAATCCCCAAGAATTTCATTCATTAGAACTACTGGGGGTGGATCTATATAAGAATTAGATGAAGAGGTTTAGACTCTAAAGATAAGGGATTCTACACCATTCTCAACAATTGAAACTTCTTTCTTCTTGAAATAGATCATTAAATCATAATATGATAGGAAATTCATACCAAAAATTACATCAAAGTAAATCATTGGCATGATGATAAGGTCAGAAACCATATAACTTTTATGTGTCACGAGGGGGATTGATCGACACATTTTTGTTGTAGTGAAACATCCTCTTGGAGATTTGACTGACAAATCTTTTATTAAATCAAATTGGAAATGTCTAATTTTTTTGGAATACTGGGAAGATATAAATTAATGTTATTATCCAGAGTCAAATAAATCATTGAATAAGTTGGATGAAACAATTAAAGTACATACCACAACATCATTAGTAACAATAACTTACGTGGTTGTAATTTCAGAAGATTTCCCTTGCTCTCGTGTCCTTTTCTAAGACATGTTTCTTTGGTGCTTAGGAAAATCATTTCCAATTTTTATCATCTCTCTATAATTGTACCATTGAACATCATTTACTTGTATATTCCCCTTAAATTCTATAGATCTATGACCCTTTTCTACACACTTGTAGAAAACTTTGATGCCTTTCGTGCATTTTCTAGGTTGATTCTTTCCACTGTTCTCGCATAATGGATGTTTTTTTATTCCCTCATTCTTCATTGGTGATTCATCTTTTCCATGGTTATTAGAATGAATCTTATTATCGTGATTTACCTTTAATAAATTTGATCTATAAAATTCCTTCTCTGTTATGATGGCACTCAATACAATTTCATCACATGATGAAAATGATTGAGATGCTAGTTCCCATTAATGACCTGTAATAATACATTGAAAGAAATGATCAATCTACTCTTATATTTCATGTATGTATTATATAGAATACCTATATAATCTTGTGAAGGTATCATCATACTCTTCAACACTCACTTCTTCCCTTCTCTTTAGGCTATAAAATTTCCTCTTTATTTCTGTTCGTTGTTCCCAAGGTAAACATTTTTTGATGAATATTATTTTAAATTTTCTCTATTCCATATCTCCTAATTCTTATTCCTCCATGGTATTCTTGGTTAGGGGACACCATTGATTAGCATCTCCCTTGAGGAAATATAAGACCAATACTACTTTCCCATTTTCATTGCATCTTAATACTATAAATATCATTTCAAAGGACTCGATCCACTCCTCATCTACCTCTGAATTAGTAATCCCACAAAAATATGTGGGTTTCTTGCCGCATGAAACAATTCAATATATTTTTAGCATGGTTATTGGACATATAAAAAGTAATTTTTCTTAATTTATCATGATCCGATCCTCTCCAACACTGATTGTGCTGAATTTACCAGTTGGGAAATCCCTACATTGTCCACCATTATTGATTCCCCTTCTTCCATTAGCCACCATTACTAAAAATTTTAATACACTAAAGTATGACATATTTCATAATTTATAACTAGTATACACTTAAGATAATATGAAAATTTATGCACAACTAATATCATAATAATAAACATTGATTATATTTAATTATAAATACTTTATAATGGTTTTTATGGAAAATTTGAATTATACTATGAATATTCCCCTGGAGTGTAAAAAAATTTGTGCAGTAAGGCCCATTGTCATGTACTAAGATACCACTGGTGAATCCTGAAACTCCTTATCAAAGTTTTCACTCCTAGGTACATATGGGTCAAAACCACGCCCACTTGTAGTATCCAGATAGAGATTTATTTTCTAGAAATATCCATATAATCTATTCCTTACCAAAATTATATTATTTTCATGTATTTTTATCCTCAAAGACTATATTAGGGGTGTTTCCCCAAATCGATGTTTTCTAAATCTAGTTTCCATGTTTTCTACAAAACATCCTTTGATTCCAGCTGTAACACCGTGACCCCAAAAGCCCAGAGATGGTGTATTACATATTAAGATGGGATGATTATAAGGAATAAAACCCCAAAGTAATGGTAAGATTATTAGTCTTGAAGAAACATGATACACTCATTTAACTCATAATAAATTGGTAAAGGTAACGGAATATAATACATAATAAAAACTCCAAAACTGCATCCATGGGAAAAAAATAAATGATCTCCTATCCATAACTTGTTAAAGGTAAAAAAAATTAAGGTGATAAGATAAAATGATTTTTAAGGGTTATAAATAGTATAATCATCAATAAAAAATAATGGAATCATAATAAAATTTTCATAGTCAATATGGGCTGGTGAATTAATGAAAAACTCACGCCATTCATATACTAAGAATAAAATTGTTTCCATATATTTTTTCATAGTAAAAACCTCATGGATAGTAATAACTAAAAATGAATAACGATAATTCTTATTAAATGGAAATCATGTATCTGGAACCTGATACCACTATACCACTGAAATTTTTTATGTCTGTTGATAGATATCTGTCTTATTTGGTTTTAGAAAGAAACAATATGGGTTTTTCCTTAACTGATTTGTCTCATGAGACCTATCAATGCATAAAGGGGATATAGAAGGCCTTTCCCATAACAAAAAGTAAAAAATCAGTTTTTATACATATATTTAATAATATTACAATTTTCCTTCTCAATGTTTGTATAGATTAGATGATATGGATTCATTAATATTTCCACAGTTAAAACTACATTTCTAATAAACACCATATGTAAAATGGTATACCACATAAGACAATAATCATATCCATGAAACAAGAGTATTAATATATAATATATTTACAATTTTAAATGAAAAATCATCTCAATGGGTCAGTAGATACACCACATAAGAATGATAAGGTGCACAACAACTAGGAAATCACAATGAAATGGAAACAGAAACAAAGTACTTTATTACATTGTAATCAATCTAGTTAATAATAATTAATTAAATCACTAAATTACATGAATATAAATAGAATAATTATATTATATATCAAAAGGCATTAACCATAAACCACATACCAGAAATAATTGGAGAAAAATTGAAATCTCACAAAAATGAAAGTGAGACAAGATACACCTTACCTTATTTCTGAAAGGGTTCTTTGAGTGCTCTTAAAGACATAAATAATGAAATTTATGTTTTTTAATTAACTTTTAAATAAAATACCCGAAATTTAATATGTTTATTATATCCTTATTGGGATCATTTATTTAATTTTTTATGGGTTTAACATTATCATTTTTATTTTTTTGGAAGTATTTTCTTTTTTTTTTCATGATGTGTTTACTTGTATTTATGATTGAAAGTACGTTTGAAATTTAGTTAAACATACTTAATTGATAATATATTTTATTATAAAAATTAATGAGATATAAATTATATTACAATTATTTTTTTATTATATTAGGATGACAGATTAGATAAAATTTAATGTTAACCTCTTAGATTAACATGGGAGTTTTCTTCATAATGAATATGTTTTGAATTATTTTTTTATATTATGAGTGTTTAAGGTTTAAATAACAATAAAAAATATTATTTACATATATTATAATATAGCTCAATATTAAAAATGGTTTCAGGCATAGAATTTATTAATGTAATCGAAATTGAAAACTTGTCGTCCTTGAATGTGATAAATTAACAAATCTGAGTCGGTGATTTCATTTTTAGTATCAGAGGAGGGGGGAATGATATATTAAGATAAAACAATTCATTATAATAAAAATATTATATTCCATTTAGATTAATATAATTATCATATAATTTTAATGAGGGGATATTAGGTGAGAGAAACAAAAATATTGGAACTTGTAAAAGTAGGTAAAAGAAATAGGAAAAGAGGTTCACCACTTGAGTGATCCTCCTTGAGAATCTCCTTAAAGACTTTTTTTGGCCTTTTGTTGAGAATAGAAGGTCTTGGAAGTTGGGGGAGGTCTTAAATAGTGTATTTGGTAGAACATAGGTAAGGCCCGTATCTTGAATGGTGTCGGAGAAAGAGGGGGTAGGGGTCGTTAATATAGTGGAGGGGAGGAGGGTTCTCTTAATATTTTAATCATTAGTTTATTATATTTTCTTATGAAAAAATAGTTATTATTTAATGAAAAAAATAGTAATAAGTACATTTTATTGAAACAGAATTTTCATTCTCATCATCCATGATTCAAGCGTGATGCATAAATTCATTTATTTAGCATATTCCATAAATTAGCAAATTTTCCTATTCACAAGAAATCCACGTATTTCATAAATACCCCAAAAATTAACCCTAACCATTTTTTAATGTTTAGAATCCAAAAAGGACCTCTATTTTTCGAAAATAACTTTATAAATATGATAAATTTAATTTTTTTATTAAAATCATTATTCAATCAAAAAATACCAACACTTAATATATTCATGTTTATTTTTAAGGTGCCTAAATTTTTTTATACTTTTATTGGTTTGGTTACTATTCATAAGGGTCTTATTAATATTCATAAGGATAAGTTACTATTTATAATGGTATGTTTCTATTCATAATTGTAAATTAGTACTCATAAGGTTAAGTTACTATTTAGGAAAAATTAAGTTGATTCTATCAGACTCCAAATATCACCCTAATTACAACTATATATGTATGTTTTTTGAAATTCAAAACACAACAGTGGAAAATATATATTTAATGGTAGTTTTTGACCATCAACCAAATAACCAGTGGTTTTTTAAAATAGAATTTGTGCTTTATGATCTGTAATATATCTAATTAATTCAATGTATTTAAGAGAAGCAGCCCATAAAATGTTTGGCATGTTTTATATGAGGTGTTCTGGGGGTAAAAGGGACTCATTTAAAGAATGTCAAAAATCATGTTTTTTCAATGGTGAGTATGTAAGGTGATTCATGAAAGAGAGTTATTGACAATATGTCGTTATCGGTTCATCATCCCCTAATAGGTGGCAATGATAGTTCACAACGGTGGGTCTAGACTGGTGAGTCATGACAGATGAGTCAGAACTGTGACTCACACCAGGGACTTGAAATGGTGAGTCACTGAAGGTAGGATGTGATATTGAGTCCACCAATATAGACTCATCCACTGGTATCTTATCTAAAATTGAGTAATAAACGGTGACTCATCAACTAGTAGGTCATCCAACCGTGATCCATCCAACGATGACTCGTCCATCGATAGATCGTCCAACGGTGTGTCAACCATTTTTGAATCATCAACTGGTAGCCCATCCAATAGTGAGTCTTCCAATCGTGAGTCACCCCACAGTGATTCCCCCAATGGTGACTCATCCACCAGTATCTTACACTGGTGACTCATCCTGAGGTGACTCACCCAATGCTGAGTGATTTCCAACAGTTTTTGAAAAAATTATAGTTTTTCCAAGTGTTCTAGTTTTCTAACATTTCATACCTTTTATCCTTTTAATTAATGTAAAATGAGATAAAGTCCACATTTAATTGTTTTTAGATATATTTATAACAATATCCATCTTCTAAAAACATGAATCATCCTTTAACTCATAAACTGCATGGTCTTGGTCATGATCCGACATTAATGGGTGTTAAAAATGGTTTCTCCCATTGTTATATGATCTTGCCCTTCTAAAGATATAATACTCATTCTTTATGCATTTCCAATTTATCATGATATGGGACATTACCCAAAACCTTTGTTCCTGAGGATTCAAGTTTTTATGGTCTGGTATTGGTTCGTTTTTTCCACGGAGATTTTCCACTGCATGCACAACCACTATCGTGGCGCCGTAAGAAGGTGTTGATCATATGTTCTTCTATGTAGGTAATCGATCATCTCTATTTTAATTGAGTATCACGTTGGGTGAGTGTATGAATGTAACTCTTGTGAATATATCATAATTCCTATTAAATATTGATAATTGAACAAATTAATCATTAACATGCATAGCAGGGAAAAGGTGACATACATTCTGCTTTATTATCTATTGATATTATGATCTGTATTGGCTATATGCCTTCAAAAAATCATGGTCGTTGGTGGTATCTTTTTGCAGACATGTGATTACTTTTTAATTCATGTTATTTTGTATTGATTGAATGACTATTTATATAAATTTTATTTACCACTTATATCTGATTAATTAAATTGACTTCGAAGAATCCTATGGATTATGTGATCACACTATCAATTTTAAGAAGAGAAATTGAATTATATACCCACACTAAAAACTAAATGGAATATATTTATGGGTATGGAGTGGTATACATTGGGGAAATATAGTTGTTCTGTGGATTGTTGTGTTTCAATATATGATGGGTATGTTGGGGTAATGTAGTAGGGTATCTGAGTTTGGATATGATGATATGTGTTTCTAGGTTTAGTTATGAGTTGGGGGGTTTCATTTTGTTAGGAGGATATACTGGGTAGAAGGAATTTGAAGAATATTGTTTCAAGTGGTTGGTGTGGGTAATTTATCCAATCTTCATCCATGATTAGCAAGCCCAAAGGATCACTTTGCATCTTAGGATTGGTTTCATTGTGTTTTGAATGGGTTTCAAATGGATTAGAAATATGAACTAGGTTAATTCATCATGGTTCCTCTTCTTTGGTGTGACTTTTATTATGTGGTTGTTTATCTGTTGTGCTTGGTATTTTCCCAGATAGTAATGGATTAAATTAATTTTTTATGAAATAATGATAATTGGTTAAAAATATTGTTTAGGGTATGGATTGAGTTTTTCACTTGTTGTGAAGTGGAAATCATTTATAGAATTTGGAAGTTACCGTTTTTAATGTTTGTAAATGTATTTATAGGTAGCATTACAATTTTTATTTTTATGAAATGGTTGTTTTTTTTAAAACACATAGGTTGGGGTGAGTGTTTGGTATCTTTTTGTATACATGTTTTCCCTTGTGATTTATATACTCACCCCCTAGTTGAGAACTATGTCATGAAAACCCCCACTGTCACAAGGGAGGGTTCATTTCCCTAACATCCCAATGGGAGGGAGGATGGATAGTTACTGGGACTTCCTTACTCCATTATCTATGCATTGGTAGCTAAGACTCTTCAGGCAGGTTGTGGTGTGGTTTTTAAGGCCTGGGTGTCTATGGGTGAGTTTCCCTTCCCATGTTTATTTGGGATTAGATGTGTTATTCTTTCCCAGTTGAATTTAAGAAGTGATTTGATGTGGTTATAGGGCCCTTGTTCCTGCAGGCGGGATGTGATGATGTTCATTTTCCTAGGTTTTGGGACTACATTTGAGGCCCAGATGTGTACGGGTATGTTTTGACATGGGTCTTGTGGAAGAGGTAGGGTTGTCAAGACATTTTCATTAGGGAATGTTTTGGTAACTAGTGGGAAGTTGTGTGGGGTACCCAAATAATCAATTTTCATATTATATTACATTAACTTTTGTGTGTTTTTTTAGTGTACCTTGGTGAGGTTGGTATGGATAGTATATCTTGTTAGGTGATATTGGGTTCTGTTGTTTTCTCACAGATGCATTAGATTGCTTCTCCACTTGTGAATGATAGAATTTGGTTTTATCCTACTGACTATATGTGTATTCTCACACTATATATATAAAACAACATTTATGTTTCTAAGAGGACTACGTGGACCATTTGGCTCTTACTATATCAGACTTTGGGATAGTTTTCCTATCGTTTCATAACCTTGTATTTTTAATTTACATTGGAGACTCATGTTTCATAATAGTTATATTTTTAAACATGGATGTGGTATGGTTTTGGATTTATTATAATTATATGACTTAGAGTTGTTTTGGGCTGAACTATCTTATCTCTAGATATTTTTTTCTTATAATGTGAAATGTCTCCCATATAATTCGATCTTTATACCATTCTTTCTAGTCTCCACAATCAGGATTTCATGATTTGGTTGGGAAATACATTCATGTGATCTCAGTGTGTGACAAAAGCCAAGAAAGACTGGCTATGACTTTTAATTTTATACACCCCCTATTATTTGATGAAAGGACTCTATGCATGTTGAACAACCAAGTGATGATATATATTTTTCAAGGTAGATACCCTAAGAAAGGTACTTGAATCATAATGACATATCTTCTAATATAAATTTGGGTTTTTTTGGGGAAATTGAAATGGATAATGAAATGTGTTAAATTAGTTGAAAAGAATCTTAAATAAAATTCAATACTAATTAGGCTTAGGAATAACTTATTTTACTTTTTTTGTTATGGATCCCGGCCATCATCTGTTCCAGTCTAGGGAAGTGGAGTCTCTACAGGCCGATCGGGTCAATTAACAGGGGGTTGATCTAGTTGAGGAGGATGACCAGTGCCAGAGAATGTTATGTGATTTCCATTGCGAGGCACTAGGAATGTACTGGGGTAGCATTTTAGATATTGAGATTTAGAACTGTATCGGGGAGGTTGGGATCACATTCAGCTAGATCTGGGCTCTGAAAGAGTTATGGGTTCCATTGGCAATGAGTATGATGTGGGGAGCTTCATGTCGGTGGTGGATGTTACACCTAGGGGAGAGGAAGGTGAATAATGTTTTGTAGTTCAATTTTGTGATGTAATTCTGAGAATAATTCCTTTTATTGACCATGATGGCTGATATGAGGAAGGAGCTACTCTCCCTCTAGCAAGGGTGTATATCGGTATGAGAGCTAGGTATTAAGTTTGGAGATTTCCTTTTTTCCATGATCAATTTCCAGATTTGGATTCTGATGAGAAACACTGAGAGGAGGAACTTTGTCCTTTTATCTAATATGTAGTTACACCATTTACATTTCCTAATACTAGGAAGTATATAAAAATATGGAGATAATTGAGAGGCTACACTCATGGTGAGGTCTACTGTGAGAGTGGATCCACTAGGTTGTAAGGACCCACTTATTCTCATTGACTTAAGAATAAAATGAATCATTACATGGCCTTAAGTGACATCCCCAAGACGCCAAACGATGATAATAAGTAGTAAATATTTCAATGAAAGGGGTGGAAAATTTACCCATTATGAATTAAACAATTTACCAAACAACCATAACCAAAAATCACTATTTGATTCATGATGAAATAATGAAAACTCAACCATCATAATTATAACAAAACCACACCAAAGTGTAGTACTGTGGAAGGAAAATGAACTATGAAAGTAAAATGTGGAAGATAAATATAAGAAACTCCAAGAAAACCACAATACTTCATTATCTATAGTCTCTATGATCCAACATCCACAAATAGTTCAAGTATCACGAGGTGGTGCTAAATACATGAGACACTTTACCTCTGACCATGTCTCGGAAGATAGAATTTGTAAAAGAACCAATGTGACAAGGTATAGGAGAGTATAAATCTCAGTAGTCTATCCCTAATGAATTCTCTACCCACTCCACTATGATAGGAAGATAAAAAACATTTATATAAAATAGAATGTATAAATAAATTTCCCTAAATAATTTATAAATAAATATAAACAATTTTCACAACCATTTAAAACGAAATGTAAACAAGTTCTATTTTAAACCAATTTCCATCATGTCAAATTTCCATAAAAACAACCAATAAATTCGTTCAAAATCATTTCTAAAGAAAATTCATGCATAAACATTCCATTAAACTTATTCACACATCGAACTATGCATGCTTCATTGTGAATGTTTCATACCCATGTGTGCTCTCTCGTTGATCTACCGTGTTTTCACAAGATAATTATACCCCGTGTTCCATTAAAACTTTGGCACTGAGTACAACTTCATATTTCAACCATGCCTTTTAAATTTGATCTACACACACACACCTACTATGCTAAAACCATTTAACATACCATTTCCACCCATTTAAACATTCCAATTCAAAACACCCATTACCCATTAATAAAACCATCTCTTTTATTAAAAAACACTACTAAAATCTAAATACCATAATTGCTGAAAAAACCCCACTTTTTAATCCATATTTTAAAAACATGAATCAAACCATCTTTCAAGAACACTAATTTTCCATATTTCCACCATTTACCAATCCATCACTAAAGTGGGTTTTCAACCATTAGCAATCAGAAATTTAAAATAATTATAACACAAGAATATCAATATAAAATCATGAAATTCCTTTCTATCAATATATGTTTAGAGTGAACCCACCTATGTCAAAGGTTTTGAAAAAAACCAAAAACAGACGAAGAATGCTCAGAGAACCGGGTAAGAATTCCATGAAACTTCCTTCGATCTATTCTCGTATCATGATCAAGAACAAATAACATCATATTTGAAATATGAAATTGAAGATATAAACATAACCATCATTGATTTGTGAAATTTAGAGGAGTGTCAAATTAGATCTATATAGATATAAGAAAATGTGACAAGAACGGTGATGAATGACACTTAACATAAGAATCGGGATTGAAAATGACAAGGGAAGCCGTCAGATTACATGTAGAATGATGGGAGAACCTTATTTGGCATCAGGAGAAGCCAGCTCTTATGTTAGATCCAGTTTTGTTAAAAAATGAAAGAATTAGAGGAAAATGAGTGACATCCTATTTTTTATGATCTATCATTAACTCTGTGTATTGTTAGTTCACATGATTATACAAACCATGTGGTAACCATTTGTTAGAAATTCTCTTATGTAAACCCTCTCATGTCCTCCCTGCATGGTCTCCCTAACCATGTTCACACCATTCCAAAGTAACAACCATTAAACTACTATTGTGGATTGTTTCTCCTAGGATATCCACATGGTTTTAACAAACCATGTGCAGACTGTTCACATCCCCTATCTCCACAAAAACATATTGATGGTTCACCCATATCTCCCATAATTCACAACTAAAATTTATATACACAGAAAACACATATTAAGGGTCACATACATGAAGTCATGGGTACTAAATTCTCCCCAACATTGTTCTTTCCATCCATGAAAAATAGAAAACTGTTGCTGCCTTGAAAGAGTTCCGACCAATTCTCTTTCATTTCGTTCTCGCATTCCCAAGTATCATCCTAAATCTGACAAGGTTTTCATAAAACCAATAGTTGTCCAATGATTATACTGTAAAATTATTACTCTTACCAAACCAAAATATTCAATGGGATATGTACCAATGTAATTTATAGATCTAGGCCAATGTGACCCCATTTATCACAAAGTTAGGATTAGGTTGAAACATTTTCAACTGAGATACGTGAAACACATTGTGCACTAAACTGAAGCATGGTGGAAATTCCAACTGATATTCAACCTCTCTAACACACTACATTATCTCAAAATGGAAAATATATATATAGGATATAACTTTCCTCTCTTCATAAAATGATGAAGTACAAGCCTTAAAGAGATCCTCAAGAACACATGATCACTCAATATGAATGACAATGATCATCGTCGATGATGCATATACAATTTTTGATAACTATGAGCCATATCCATCATGTTTCTAAACAAATGAATATTCTCCATTTTTTCTTGGACAAGGATTGTCCCATCTATTGATGTCTCACGTGTTTCCACTCAACAATTTGGAAAATGAATTGGATTCCCATACAATGCTTCAAAAGGATCCCTATGTATTGGGGACTAATATCTATTGGTATAGATGAACTATAGTAGTTGTAAATTATCTTCCAATGAGCCACAAAACTCCATTAAATATGTCCAAAACATGTCTTCCATTTTCTCTATCATTATTTTGGATTTCCTATTGATCTGAGGATGAGATGATTTACTCATAGTGAACTCATTCCAAATTGATTTTTGTAAGGATTTCTATAAAAGATATGTGAACATAGAATCTCTATGCGAGACTATCAAAAATGGTACTCCATGTATCTTTTCAATATATTGGATATTTATTTTTGACAGATACTCAAGCATATGAGTTTCACTAATAGGAATGAAATGGGTCGACATAGTGAGTCGATCCCAAGACACACATATGACATTATATCTCAGAAACATTATTGGGAGACCTATAACCAAATCCATCACTAACTACTCCTATTTCCAAACTGGGATTAGTAATGAATGAAACATCCCTTCTGTTCATTGATGCTCTTCCATAACATTCTAACAGCTTAAGATCATTCAAACGAACTCCTCCACATTCCTTTTCATGCCACTCAACCCAAACTATGCCTTCAACTCATTATACATCTTCTATATACCTGGAAGAACTGTTCATCCTAAATGATGTTATGCATGAAGATGTTTTTCCTCATAGACCCCAGGTAAAACCATCTAACCTCTAAACCACAAAACTATACTCTCATCTAGTTTCTAGCCACCAATGGTCTCGCCACCATCGAGTTTTTATCTCATAACAAAAAATTATGCATTGGATGTTTGTGCCCCTTTAAATGTATTTATCAAATCAAGAACCACATAAATTGAAAATAAAACCACAACATTACCACCGTCTTTATATTCCACATGCTTGTCAGCTGGAACCTACATCAACTGCCACTCGTCTAAAGATTTTTTTCTAAAGGAGTATATAAATTTTTGGTAATGGAATCTGTCACCATATTTCCTTTACCCAATGTATACATAAAATAAAAGTAAAACATCAAGAGATACCCCATCCATCTCATTTCCAACACATTCAAATCTCGTTGTGAGAAAATTTGTTTCAAAATTTTTTGGTCTACAAGTAATGTAAATTTCTCACCAAAGAGATAATGAAGGCAAGTCTTAAAATAATGGATGACCATTGCTAGATAAAAATCATGTGTTGGGTAATTATTCTCTTGATCTCTAAACTACCATGAACCATAAGAAATGACATTGTCTCCTTGAATGATAATAAATACCAACCACGATCTTGAAGCATCACAGTACACCACGTACCTCTGTCCTGATTTTGGAAAACTAAATATAGGAGATGTTGTAAGACTAACTTGGCGCTCTTGAAAAGTGTTCTAGAATGACTTATTCCCTTAGAACAGAGTATTATTATCTTTCAAATCTATCATTCTAGGGGCTTGTCAGGAGAAGTCATGAAAAAACATTGTTAATAACTAGTTATACTAAGAAAAAATTGTACCTCAAAGTCATTTTTCAGTGATTTACAAGAAATAAAATTTTCTATCACATCTTGATCTACAAAAAAACTTTTTTCCAAAATAAAATTTCCAAAGAAACTTGCATCTTACATCTAAAAATCATACATTGATAATTTGGCCTAAAAATGATGATCATTCACGATTTCCAACACTATTGTCAACTTTGTCTCATGATCATCCTTTTTTCATGGAAACAATAATATATCATCCAAAAATAAAAATAAAAAAGAATCTAAAGATCTCTAAAATATATGATTCACCAATTCCAGAATGACCACTGGTGTAGTTGTATGATCGGAAGGATTGACTACATATTCCTAGTGTCAGTATCTACTTCTGAAAGCTATCTTCGGAATATCATCCTTCAAAGAACGTAATTCTTTATATCCTAATTGCAAGTTTATTTTGGAGATCCAATGAGCTCCCCTCAACTTATCTAACATATCATAAATGAATGGAAGTGGATACCTATTCATTATAATATCTTGGTTAACCTTTTAATAATCTACAAACAGCCTTAGATTTCCATCTTCTTTATTCAAGTACAAGACTAACTCTGCACATGGATATGTGATCGGCTGATTGAAGACTTTTATTTCTAGTTATTCTAACTCCACTTTCAATTCCCATAACTACATTGGTTCCATCCTATAAGATAGAAGGGAAATAAGACTATTTCTTGGAAATAGATCAATCATAAACTCCACATTCCTTATAGGAGGTATTCATAATATGTTCTTGGGAAAGACATCTGGGAATTTATCCTCAACCACTGGAATACATCTATCTTCAATCTCCTCCATCGATGACAACGTCAATGCCACCAAATGTTAAGACACCTCTCCCACTTTTGGTTCCAATAATCCCATTGTAGTTCCCTTTACATCCCTTTCTCCCTTAAAGAGATGCTCAATACCATCCTCGGTCACAAAAGTAATTTCCCTTTAATCATTGTTGATGTGTGCCATAAATGTTATAAATAAATATAATCCTTGGATTACATCCAAGTCATCCATCTCCAGCCCCATGAAATACCATTTCAACTCAAATGCATCAAATGTTATAGAACATCCACTACACAGGAAGGCTCTAAATTCTCTTTCTCTGAGAGGAGTTTGAGGTTTTATTATAGAGGTAATACTAACAAGTTTTAAACATAGAATATAAACATCATGAAAAGAAATGATGGAATGTGATTCACAATTATCAAACATCCCTTTCACAAGGGTAGAATTCAATAGAATCATTCCTCTCATCGTAGATGTTCCAGCTATATCATCCACAATCATCTTCTTAGTTCTATACAATTTCTTCATCATTATGATCTTCTCCTTGTTTCCATGCTATGATTTCCCTTTTTTGGTCGAAGAATACAGTTCTTATGATGTCTAATAAGTGTGTCATGCACATGACCTCAGAGCAGTGCAACCAAAGTGCTGGAGATGCCCTATTTTGCTACAATTATGACATGCACTTGGTGATGTGTTACAATACACTACAAGAAAACCGCCGCTAAATGGTAGAAAAAAATTATTTATTTATTTTATTTATTTTATTATTATTTTTTATTCGATCATTAGCGGCGGTTTTTTAAAAAACCGCTGTGAAATAGAGGTAGTTTCAGTAAAACCGCCGCGAAATGATAAGAAAAAATGAAAAAACACGAGAAACCCCGAAATCACTAAAACGACAATTACTTTTGATTCGGGCGTCCGTTGAAGCACCACGACCAGTCAAATCGAAGTTCATGAAGAGATATAGAGGCACATATAATCAAAACCGTGAGACGGTCTAAGGTGCGGAAGATATTACAGTTATAAGAAAGTTGAAAAAAGTTCTCCAAATTCAAACGGTCAAAACTTTCGCTCCGGGTGTCCGTTTTGGTTCTACCACATATCAAATCGAATCCATCGAAGAGATCTACACACCAAATCGACAGAAGCAAGATTTTGTCTTGTTTTTCGACCCCCAAAACCCCTCTGAATTCCTCTAAAACCCCGTTTCCGTCACCGGTGTCTCGTCGAAATTGTCTTCAAACAGACCTAACATTCGATCCGTGTGTCAGTTCGGCCTCATCCACCTGCCAGATCATAGCTCGTTCCATGAGCTTCAGTTTGACTAGTCGCGGCGCCCACATGCACTCCTAGATCATATGTTATGGCCTTTTTAATGGGTATTGGGTTTGTTATGTTTTTCAATGCCTCGTTTCTAGCACTCGTTCCCCGTCAGATTTTTTTAAATGGTCGTAACTTCTGATCCGCCTGTCCGTTCGGACACTTTCACCTTTCAGTTCGAAGATCGTTTCAGGATCTTTGATTTGATAGCACACGGATTTAAAATAGACTCTCGTATCATAAGTTATCTCTGTTAATGTGAGTCCAATGTTTTTGTCTCTTTATGACCATTTTGACGGGTTTTAACGGTAGCTCCATTTATTAATGTTTATTTGGGTTTCCATGAATTGTTATCTTTATCAATGGTTTTTTGTGGGTAATTATGATGATTATGTTGAATTATTAAGGAGTTTTCCAGAGTTGTCGCGAGTTTTCATGCGTTCTCATTCTTTATAATGCCTCATTTTCATATGCTTCTTCATCCTTTTTCATGCGTCTTCATGATTTTTCATCCATTATCACGTCTTTTCATACTTTTTCATGTGTTTCCTTTATTATTTATTATTTATAATATACTTTAATTTATTTATTGTCTATTATTTGTAACTGGTTATTTATTATTTATTATTTATTATTTATTCATTAATCTTTAATCTTTATTATTTATATTTATTAATTATTTATGTTTATTCATTATTTATTATTTATTATTTATTATTTATATTTATTTATTAGTTATTAGTTATTAGTTATTAGTTATTATTTATTTTTTATATTTATTTATTTTTTATTTTTTATTATTTATTATTTATTATTTATTATTTATATTTATTTACCATTTATAATTATTTATTATTTATTATTTATTATTTATTATTTATTATTTATTATTTATTATTTATTATTTATTATTTATTATTCATTATTGATTATTTATTATTGATTATTGATTATTTATTATTTATATCTATTATTTTTTATTTTTTATTTTTTATTTATTATTTATATCTACTATGTATTTATTAGTTATTATTTTTTATTTTTTATTTTTTATTTTTTATTTATATGTATTTATTATTTATTATTTATTATTTATTATTTATATTTATTTATTATTTATTATTTATTATTTATATTTATTTATTATTTATTATTTAATATCTATTATTCATTATTGATTATTTATTATTGATTATTGATTATTTATTATTAACTATTGATATCTATTATTTATTATTTATTATTTATTATTTGTTATTTATTATTTATTATTTATTATTTATATCTACTATGTATTTATTATTTATTATTTATTATTTATTATTTATTATTTATTATTTATTATTTATTATATATTATATATTATTTATTATTTATTATTTATTATTTATTATTTATTATTTATTATTTATTATTTATTATTTATTATTTATTATTTATTATTTATTATTTATTATTTATCATTATTTATTATTTATTATTTATCTTTATTTATTTTTAATTTTTTATTATTATCATTTATCTTTATTTATTATTTATTATTTATTATTTATTATTTATATTTATTTATTATTTATATTTATTTATAATTTATTATTTATATTTATTTATTATTTAATATTTATTATTTATATTTATTTATTATTTATATTTATTTATTATTTATTTATTATTTATATTTATTTATTATTTATTATTTATTATTTATTATTTATTATTTATATTTATTTATTATCTATTTTTATTTATTATTTATTATTTATATTTATTTATTATTTATTATTTATTATTTATTATTTATTATTTAATATTTATCTTTATTTATTATTTATTATTTATTATCCATTATTCATTATTTATTATTTATATTTATTTATTATTTATATTTATTTAATATTTAGTATTTATATTTATTTATTATTTATTATTTATATTTATTTATTATTTATATTTATTTATTATTTATTTTTTATTATTTTTTATTTTTTATTTATTAATTATATTTATTTATTATTTATTATTTATTCTTCATTTATTTATTATTTATATTTATTTATTATTTTTTATTTATTATTTATTATTTATATTTATTTATTATTTATATTTATTTATTATTTATTATTTATATTTATTTATTATTTATTATTTATATTTATTTATTATTTATTATTTATTATTTATTATTTATTATTTATTATTTATTATTTATCTTTATTTATTATTTATTATTTATTATTTATTATTTATTATTTATTATTTATTATTTATTTATTATTTATATTTATATTTATTTATTACTTATTTTTTATTATTTATTATTTATTATTTATTTTATTAATTATTATTTATATTTATTTATTATTTATTATTTATTATTTATTATTTATTATTTATTATTTATTATTTATTATTTATTATTTATTATTTATTATTTATATCTATTATTTATTATTTATTATTTATTATTTATATCTATTATGTATTTATTATTTATTTTTTATTATTTATTATTTTTTATTTTTTATTTATTATTTATTATTTTTTATTTTTTATTTTTTATTTATTATTTTTTATTTTTTATTTTTTATTTTTTATTTTTTATTTATTATTCCTTATTTATTATTTATTATTTATTATTTATTATTATCGAGTTTGTATCTATTATTTATGTATTATTTGTTTTTTCAATTAATATATATAAGTATATTAAATTCTGTTTATTAACCGTGTGGTGAGCTTGCTGGAGTGGTAAAGTCTTCGGAAAATATGCAAGAGGTTAGGGGTTCAAATCTCACCAAACGTAGAATTTCTTTATATTGCATGGGCATGCATGGGCATGCATGTGCATGTGCATTGGATGTGCATGCATGGATAAATAAAGTAAATAAAATAATACGAAATAAATAAATAAATACGAAATAAAATAAATAAATAAAATAAATAACTAAATAAAATAAATACGAAATAAAATAAATAAATAAAGTAAATACGAAATAAAATAAATACAATAAATACAAAAAATAAATAATATAAAAAAAATAAGTAAAAAAATAAAATAAATAATATATATATATATATAAATAAATATATAGAATTAAAAATAAAAAAATAAAAAAAATAAAAAAAATAAAAAAAATAAAAAAATAAAAAAACCGCCGTCAAACGTTCTCCGACGGTTTTGATGACCGCCGCAAATAGTTTCCCGACGCACGATTTAGCGGCTGTTTTTGAAAATCACCGCCAATCGATTTAGCGGCGGTTTAAACCACCGCGAAACAAAAAAAACTGTCGCTAAATGCCTTTTTTGCCGTAGTGATATCTCTTAATGTGACTCTGAAATCCACACTAAAAGCATCCAATATTTCTCTCAGGTCTTTTAGGAATGTTAATTACTCTTTTGGTGCAATTATGAAGTTTTCCTCCTTGATAATAGGTTTCCCAATTTCCTTTTCCCTTAGTGATATAGTTCTCACTTCCTCTTGTGAAGAAAATCGTGCTTCCTCCACATGGATTTCCAGCAGTGACAAATATCATGAAAAGAGTATTTCATTTCAATCCTAAAGCAATGATTTCATGTGATTGGTTTATGATTTGGACCAACTGTTAGTTCACATGTGGCTCAGGTGCAACTAAATTATCAATAGCTTCTTTTGATTCGTTTCTACAAAACCAACCGGGTTCCATTTTCTATGAAAAAAAACATTATATGTCTCACTCTTTAGAAACTAATGGATAAAAATTTCAAATTCTATCACATAAACTATCACAAATTAACTTTCCCGTAACAAATTATTCCCTTATCAAATGTTTTTGAAAAATTACATGATTTATTTTGAATTTAAAACAATTTTCAAAGTGAATCTCCTTGATCTATTCAAAAAAAATTCATTTGAAGTCAATTACGACATTTTTCAATAAATTATACTGCTTCACAAAAACATAAATCATTGATATAAATGAAATATTCAATCCTACTGCAAACTCATTATCCTATAATGCATACCATGATCATCTCAATGACTAAACCCATGACAATGAGAATCCAAAATACTCTAAGTATCTCTAAAACACTTATCTACCCAACATGGTAGTAACATGATGTTTAACATAAAAAGGATAGCAATGACTTTTTATGCTCTACATTTCATGTCCTGACAATTCTACTCATTTCTATGTTCACAAACTATGGAATATACAAGAATGACATTCAACTCCACGACCAAGAAAACTAATGAATACTTATTCCAAAAGGACCAAACATGATGTTACCAATTTTTAGGACCCAATTATTCTCATTATCTTAATAATACATTGAATCATTACACGACATTATGCGATATACCTAAGATGTTAATAGCTGGAAATAAATTCTGAAGGGTTTAAATGCAAGAGGGGGATGGTTTAACCATTATTAAATTAATCACTAACTGAATACCATAACCAAACCACCACTATATGATACATCATAAAAACAAGACAACACAACCAACATCTTCAAAAAAAACCACACTAAAATTTACTACTGTGGAATAAAAAGAAACAATCAAAGAAAATAGTAGATGATAACTATAAGAGACTCCAAGAGATCCAAAAGACTCGATACTCTATAAGCTCTATTCTCCAGTATCATCAAATAGACCATGTGCCATGATGTGGTACTAAATAAGTGTGATGCTTTACCTTTTCCACCATCCTAGAAGATAGCATCTGCAAAAGCACCAAAGTGCCAATGTAGGGGTGAGTATAAAACTCAGTACGATTTCCCCAATGACTTCCCAACTCAGAAAACTGAGATAGAAATGTTAGAATCATTTATAAAAAATTGTTTGTATAAAAAGGATTCCCACAATTGTTTATAACTAAAAATAAAAATGTCTGTATAAAATTAAAACCAAATGTAATCAAATACAATTTTCATTCAATTTCCCGCAAGTAAAATTTCTGTAAAAACAATCAAATATTGATTTAAAAAACTTTTCTTAAAAAATATATGGCATTAACATTCAATTCCACTTATTTGAACTTCTAACTATGCATGATTCATCTTGACAGTTTCATACTCATGAGTATTTTCATGTCGATATACCATTTCAGCACATGATAATTATACCCCATGTTCCATTACAACTTTTTCACCAAGAACAAGGTCATATTCCAACCAAGACTTATAAATATGATCTATGTACACACCACTACTATGCCAAAACCATTACACATAACCATTTCAGTAAAACTGTTATTTTATTGAAACCCATTTATACTATCTAATTCCATAAATACATTCCATTTCTACAATACCATAACTTTTATTGAAAACATATTAATAAAATCAAAATTTCGTAATTCTAGGGAAAAAACCATTTTAGAATCCACATTTTAAAAACAATAATCAAAACAACATTCAAAAACACTAATTTTCCAAATTCCCACAATTTTCCAAACTGTCACTAAAGAGGGTTTACAACCATTATACAATAACCACGTAAAAATCAATTTAACACAATAATATAAATTTAAAATCATTCTAATTAGTTGTATCAAGTGGATTCTAGAGTGAATCCACCTACCTCAATGGTTTTTATGAAAACTAAAAATGGACAAATAATGCTCACGAAACCAGGTAAGAATTCCACAAAACCACCTTAGATCTATTTTACTACAATAATCAAGACCAAATATCATCATATTCAGAATATCCAATCTTATTTATACTCCAAATAGAAATATATATGAGAAAATGTGAGGATAGGAGAAGAAAATCTGTGTAGATCTAAGAAAAAATGACAAGAATTGTGAAGAACAACACTTACTACAAGAATCAGGTTTGAAAACACCAGAGGTAGACTTCTGATTTCCTCTGGAATGATGGGAGAACGATTTTTTCCCTAGTAGAAGAAAAATCCTATCTTATACATGGTTTGGGGAAAACAAGGGAGTTAGAAGAAAAACGAGTGAGATAATATTTTTTAGAATTTAACATTGACAATGTGCATAGTTAGTTTGTACGATTAGACACACCATGTGCTGAATATGTGTTAGATACTACAATATGTAAACCCTATCATGGACTCCCCACATGATATCACTAAATGTGTGCAAACCATTCCAAAGAAACTATCTTAAAACTATAATTGTGCATGGTTTCTCTTAGGATTTCTTCACTGTTCATACAAACTGTCTGTAACCTATGTGCATCCCCTTTCTCCCCAAAAAAATATATGTAGTTCACTAACCCTCGCCCCACCCCCACCCCCAATTATAGTTTATAAACCCAAAAATAATAAATTAATGGTAAAATAAAATAAATCGTGGGTACGAAAAGGATTTATTGAGAGTCCGATTTACCAACAATATGTCTTAGTAACTAGGGCCTTCGTCATTCGGACCGGTTGGGAATTGACCTCAAAAGTTTTCTATTCAACGTTCTGGATTTGGTACCTTTTCTGTGATCCTTGTACGGATTTCTCTTTGTTGTTCAGTGCAGGTTATTATTTTTATTCAGTTAAAAACAATCATTCATGCTCAGTGTAGTGTAGGTGGGTTTGATTGGAACTTGCCTTAGAAGTAGTTGTCAACAAATCCATTTCAACAGTACATAGAGTAGGCTCAAGCTACATCGATGGGAGATAAAGAATTTTGATTCTTACCATAGGGTTTTCTTCAAGGACATTGACATAGGAATTTTCTATGAAGTGGTCATCAGTAGAGGGTTGGAGGAGTTGGGCATGGTCAGTTGCATACTGCAGAGGCAGCAATTCCAGCAAGGCTAGACATCATTTGAGGTACGATTAGATTGTGTATTAACCTTTCTTGTTATTTGTATGATTTGGGAGATTCATAATCAATTATTTCACTAAGTCTAGCCCATTCCCTGCATATATACATTGTAATTCTTCACATTCCCCTAGTGTTGAGTATACTAATCAGAGGTCAGACCTGCTTTTTTTATTTGTGTCGGGTAGTACGTAGATGGTGGGACCACATCAGTCTCTTGGGGATATTTACATACTATATATTCCACCATATGATGTCATTCTCAACATCAGATGATTTTATTCTATTAATTCCATTATCTAATACTTCTTAAGAAGAGTCATGTTTTCAAACACAGTCGGTCAATGTGTGGCCTTCGTTGGGGAGCAGAGCTCTCAGGTGGGTAGTTGGAATGTGTAGCATCTTCCATCCTTGTTTTCTGATATATTAGTGGATGTATTAGACACTTAATTCCCTTGAGGTTTTAGTGATTTGATGGAGCTTTTTCCTTAATATTTTTCTGACTCTACCCCCTCGATTTGATGTCATGTTCAGGATGGAATTATAGCCTGGTGCTTCTGTCATCACGATGGATACATATTAGATGGAAACATCAGAGTTGAGATATTTTTTTATTTAGATATATGATCTAATACAGTATGGTTTTATCCATCCTATTGTGTCACCATGGGGTTCTTGATACTTGTTTGTGAAGAAGGAAAATGGTGGTCTGATGTAGGGAATAGACTACTAGAGGCTAAACTAGATGATGGTCAAGAACTATTACTCCCTATCAAGGATAAATTATCTTTTAGGAAAACTAAGAGAAGCATTATAGTTTTCTATGATAGATGTATGGTGTGGACATCACATATTTAGGGTGAGTTATGAAGATATCCATCATATTACATTCAAATATAGGTATGGGTACTTTGAGTTTGTAGTCATGTCATTCGGTGTTATGAACACACCAACCATATTCATGGGGCTTATAAACTCTATCTTTTAGGAGTTCTTGGATCATTTCATCATCACATTCTTCGATGAAATATTGATTTACTCAAAGTCAAAGGAGGAGCACACTGATCCTCTCCAGACTGTCGTGAATGTTCTTTGAAACCACATGCACTAAAAAAATCAATACATGATAATGTTATGGATTTGATAGGTTCATTCTTTTTGACATGCGGTGTTGTATTAGGGTGTTGTAGTTGAACGTTTGAAGTTTGAGGTAGTTGATTCTTGGGAACAACCCAATAATGTTTCATAGGATCATGGTTTTATCAATATGGTGGGCCATTACCTAATATTTGTACAAGATTTACTTAAAGATTCATCCCTATTGATTTCCCAAAATAGGAAGGAACATGATTTTGTATGGAGTGAGTTATGTAAGGATACTTTCAGATTTCTAATGGGGATGTTGTTCAGGGCTCTAGTGCTCTAGTTTCCAGATGAGGGAGTGATGTTCTAGATGTTTTTTGATGATTTCTGTATGGGTTTGGGAAGTATGCAGACGAAACATTAGGGAGTGATATCTTTTGGTTCTAGGGAATTTCATCTCTATGAACATAACAATTCCATCCATCATATAGAGATAGCAGTGGTTATGTTTGCACTGATGTTATTATAGAATTACCTCATTGGGGAGTGCTTTTTGGTCATTCTTGATCACAAGAACCTGAGGTATATCTCCTCCCAAAGAGATTTGAACTTGTGAAAGTGGATGTGGATATAGTTTCATCAAGACTATGATAATTATATCTACTTCACCTCAAGAAAGGGGAATTTTGTGGTTGATTCCTTGAGTAGGAATTCCAAGAAAGAGGTAGTTTGGGAATCTATAGACGCATGGAATGTGACATAGGAGTCAAAATCCCCACACTTATATGTAAGAATGGTTCATGAGAGAGGATGCTTGTTTCAAATAATAGTGAATTCTACTGTGGTGTACTGGGTAGATAAGTCACAATAGGAAGACTCTGAGGTAGAGGTGATACATGTTTTCATTGACATGTGGGATACCCTAGAGGGATAAATAAAGGATAGTCAGAATCAAATGCTATAACCTGGAATGTTATTTGTTTTAGTGGTGTTTCATGATGGATTCCTCCTGGAGTTTCATAGCTCACCCATATAAGTACACCCATGGATTTCTAAGATGTACCATGGATTGAGGGAGATGTTTTGGAGGCCCAGAATAAAGAATGAAATGGTGGAGTCTATGGAAAAGTGAATAGTGTTCCATCAAGTGATGGATGCGCACCATGTTCTAGGTGGTTTGTTGCATTCCCTATGTGTCCCTGAGTGGAAGTGGGATGAAATATCATTGGATTTAGTCACAGGGTTTACCATGGCTCAAGGAAGATATGATGCAATGTGGGTATTAGTGGAATGATGGAAGAAATTATCTCACTTCTTAGCAATCATAGAGTCAGGAATATTGGATGCTTTTCTAGGGAGGTATGTGGATGATGTAGTGAGGCTACATGGAGTTTTGAGAAACATTGTCTCACATTGAGATACATGATTCACATCGGGAGTTTGGAGGTTATTATAGACTGATTTTGGAACTCTGTTATGCCACATTAATGTCTTCCACCCTTAAAGAGATGGGAAGATAGAAATAAATCTCCATACATTTATGGAAATGTTGTGAGGATGTGTATTGTATTTTCACGGATCATGGGTATGACACCTTCCCTTTGTAGTGTTTTCTTTCAATAATATCGGTCACTCTTCCATTGGCCTATCATTTTCTTAGGCCTTGTACAAAATATAATTTCGTACACCTTTATTCTCGATAGAGGTTTGGAAGATAGATGTTTTTTTCCTCGAGGTTGTGCATATCATGATATAGATGGTTCATCTTGATCACAAGAGGATGAATGTTGTGAAGGACCAAAAAAATTAGTATGCCTTTCACATGATGAGCCCTTAGTTTTTGTGGATAGGGTCCATGTATTCTTGAAGGGTTCCCATTGATGTGGATAGGGAATGTTTGACAGAGGGAGTAATTATTATCCCATGTTCATCGAACCCTTTGTGGTGTAAGGATGAGTTGTAAAAGCAGTGTACAATTGTGCACTAAAACCATTATTAGAGAGGGTATATTCCATCTTTCACTTCCTTAAATCCTTTAGTGTCTTCATGATGACTCCCATGTCATTGACTGTGGATATATAGATATCTAAGATGACGTGACATTCATGGAGTGACTAGTAGAGATCTAGGATCTGTAGGATAAAGTGATGTGTGGGTGGATCATCACTTTGGTTCAAGTTTTTTGGAAGATTGGTGTCCTGTAGGAGAGTACATGGGAGTGATAAGAACAAATGCATTCCTAGTACCTGGAGTTTTTCTAGTTTTCTTTTCATGTTCTATTTTCCATTTGATGTAATGTTAGAACCTTTTTTTTTATGAGATGAGTTGTTTAGTTATTTTATGGTGAGTGATATAGTTATAATGTGTGTAGAGGGGAGGATATATTCCTAATTATTAATAATTAATTACAACGATATTAAACCCATGAGGGTTAATCAGTTCCTCCAAGAGTTGATAATATCTTGACATAGAGGATGGAATTCCCAGATTTGTCTATTTGTATAGTGCGGTTATTGTGTTTGTGTAGTGTGCCTTGTGATTGGTTCAGTCAGTATATATTTGAGGAGGTGTTCTTTAATGCTGAGGATTCACTCCATATTTTGAACAACACATGGTGGTTTTTCGTTGATCTTTGTTGTGTTAAGTCGGTAGTAGTGATTCATGTATTTCTAGATCTTTGCGAGGTATCTCACAAGGTGGTTTTTTAGAACAATATTTTTGTTCATGGTTAGGTTTTCATTCATGAGGGAAAGAATAGTTTTAGAGGTATATGATGTAATGGCAAGGAACTCCCATGTCAATTTCATTGTGAAACAATGGTGGTTAAAGTGTTCTGATAGGTAATGGTGACTCATGTCAAGAGGTATTAAAAACTCATGTTTTTTACAATGGTGAGTTGCAATGGCGAGGCAATAATGGTAGGTCTCTAGCATAGATTCATACAATAATAGGTGGGGGTATTAGGTAGAAATGGTGGGTCAGGACCAGTGAGTCAGGATACTTGAGTCAGAACTTGGACTTGCACCGGTGACTTACAACAGTGAGTCGGTTATTGTAGGACATGATGATGAGTCACCCAATTATGACTCATCCACTAGTATCTCATACAATTCTCAGTCATCTATTGTTTCATCATCCACTGGTATCTCATCCTATGGTGATCCATCCAACGGTGACACTTCCTCTGGTAGCTCATCCAATGGTGAGTCATCCAATGGTGACTCGTCCAAAGGTGATTCATCCAACAGTTAGTCATAAAATGGTCACTCAGCCACCAGTAGCTCATCCAACAGTGATTCATCCAAAAGTGTGATTCCCAATGGTGTCTCCATAACCAGCATCTTGCACTAGTGACTCGTGATGGTGAATCACCCAATTGTGAGTCATTTCTGATAGTTTGTAAAAATTCCTACTTTCTCCAATTTTCCATTTTGCTATAGTTTTTCCACCTTTAAATATTTATTTCATTATGAAATGAGTCAAATACCATATTTAATGTTTTTTGGAGACATTTTGAATTGTATCAATGTTTTAAAATTTTGATGCTTTCTTTGAATCTGAAACCACATGGTCTTGGTCAAGCTCTCTCTTAAATGCCTTTTAAATCAATTTCACCCATTGTTGTAGGATCTGGCCTTTCAAAAGTCGAGATACTTTTTCTCTATTAATTCCACTTTTCTATTGCTATAGGATGTTCTCTAGAACCTATCTTCCAATGGAGTATTCTTTTTCTTTTTTGGGCTGGTATGAACACTTCCTTGTAGTTTTTTGCTACATGTGCACCCCTTATCTTAGAAAAATAAGGATGTGATGATCATTTTCTCTTACAAGTAGGGATCCATTCATATCTATTTTATTTTTATATCATGCAAGGTTCGTGGATGAATATATATCTTGTGAATATAGTAAAATTATAATTAAATAAATATAATATTATCAATTCAAGATCATATTGGGGGCTGTGAAAAAGCGACTTATGTTATTCTCTATTATTTGTTGATATTTTAAAATGTACGGTCTATATTCCCATTAAAAATCATGGCTATCGGTGTTCTATATGTTTTCACAAATGATGAATTGGGAATTCATGTTATTGGTATTTTTTTGAATGAATGTTTATATAAAATTTATTATCCAGGTTTACTCGGCTAATTAAATTGATTCCCCATGATCTTATGAATTCTGTGATCACACCCTCAATTTTAATAAGATAAATTGAAAAATATTCCCCTTTTGAAAATTAAATAAACTATGTTGATGGGTGTGGTTTGGTTATATAGTGACCCTATAGATAAGGAATTTGATGTGTTTTGTTGTTGGATGTGATGGGTGTGACGGGGTTATGTATTGGGAATATCAGGTTTGGTTGTGATGATATTTGTTTCTAGGATTAGTTGTGAGTTGGGGGGGGTTGATTTTTATGAGGGGATATATTGGGTATAATTAATATGAAGAATTATATTATCATTTGTTGGTATTATTAAATATTTTGGATTTTCATTATGAGCAGCATGCACAAAGCTTCACACTTGGGCTTAGGATATATTTTTTATGTTGTGAATGGGTGTTTAATGGAGTAGAAATTTGAAGTGTGTTAATTCACCATGGTTCTTCTTCCTTTGTGTGACTTTTTTGTGTGTGGATGGTTATGTGTAGTTCATTTTAGTTTCTATGATATTAATGTAATAAATTTATTATTAAATAAATATTGATAATTGTTTAATTGAATTGGATGGGTGTATGAGTTGAGATTGTGGATTATTATGGGGATACATTCATTTATCAAATTTCAAAGTAACCATTTTTAATATTAAAAATGCCTATAGAGGTAGTAGAAAATATGGTAGTGTTCTGGGGTGGTTGGTTTTTTTGGAAAACAATATGTTTGTATGAGTGTTATATATATATATATATTTGCATTTCATTGTTATTTCTATAGGCACCCCACCCTAGTTGAGAAGTATATTCCAAACACCCCCATCTTCATGGGGGAAGGTTTCATTACCCAACATCCCAGTGTGAGGATAGATTGTCGGTTACTAGATCTTCTATGCTCCCTCTTCTTAGAATTGGTAAAAAAAAGACTCTTTAGGTAGTTTGTTCTGTGGTTCGTGAGGCCTAAGTATCTGTTGGAGAGTTCTTTTTTCCTGTGTTTTAGTGATGATAAGTATTTGTCTTTCTTAGGTTTCTACGGGATGAGATGTTATGTGGTTGTTAGGCCCAAGTGTCTATGGGTTGAATGTGATGATATTTGATTTCCTAGGTGATGGGACTAGTTGTGAGGTCCTTGTTTCTATGAGAAGGATGTTATGAGCATTGTTTTTCGAGGATACCAGACTACCTGTGAGGCCCAGGTGTGTGCGGGTGGGTTGTGACATAGGGAATGTGGAAGGTGTAGGATAATCAAGATGTTTACTATTAGGGTTTGTGTAGCTAACTAGTGCTCAGTGGTGTGGGGAACCAAAATCATCAATTTTCATATTATAACACTACACGTGACTTTCATAACTTGTTTAGTGTCCCCTAGTGAGTTTGGGATAGCAAGTATCCCTTGTTATGAGTTATTGGGTTCATCTAATATCTCACAGGTTCATTATAATTCTTATCTGCATCTTCACATGAAACATTGGGTTTCCCCATTGAAGTATAATTTTCCGCTCACCCTACATATATGAACCACATTTTAGGTTTCATGTAAGAATGTGTAGACCTTACTGGGCATTACTAGATCAGACATTGGGACAGTTTCCATTTTTCTTCTTAGATTTTTTTTTTCATTTACAATGGAGACTATTTTTTTCTAACAGATATATAATTACACATTAATGTGGGATGGTTTTGGATTTCATTTATATATATATACCATGGAGTTATTTTGGGATGAAACATCTTATCACCTGATCTGGTTTTGATGTAAAGGGTAATGCCTCCCATATTGTGTGATTGTTATACCCTTGGTGTTATTTGGTACCTCAGGACCTACAAGAGGTGGGAATTAGGGGTCATTATCTCTCTTCCTTCATTACTACCTCATGAGGTGAGTCTTTGAAGGGAGGGGGTTGTGATAAATATTTAATCATTTTCTTTATCCAATATTCAGTGATTACATTAGATGATATTTTCTCAAAATATTAATGGAATGATTTTTTTAGTTATTTCCATTTTCGAATCAATTATGGCTTTTGGACATTACTTCACTTATTATTTATTCATGTAACCTTTACAGATCATCTGATCCCAACCTTTTATTTATTTTCCTTCCCCATGTTATGAAGATAAATTCAACGAATAAGTTTAAAAGAATTATTTTATTATACTTTATTATGTTATATGCTTAATTTCAAATGTTATAAGGGAACCATGTCTATATCTAGTTCTTAAATACTTCTAAACTGATCGATCCTTTTTGATTTGATATCTTCTATATATTCCACTTCAATAAAATACCCCAACTCTGTGCTATTAGGGTCAGTGTTTTTGAATGAATCTTTCTATATTTATAAAGATATCGGTGATAAAACTACAG
Organism: Viscum album; assembly: GCA_963277665.1. Taxonomy (NCBI): domain Eukaryota; kingdom Viridiplantae; phylum Streptophyta; class Magnoliopsida; order Santalales; family Viscaceae; genus Viscum; species Viscum album. The sequence goes on from OY728122.1 coordinate 494,361,908, forward strand.
TGAATCACTAAAAATTTCCCAGTCACTAACTACAAACACTAGAGGGAATCTAAAAATATTAGTATAAAATTTTTACTGACTCTATAGAAATTAACATTCTCTGAAAAATATTTTGAAACATTATTAATGTATCTTAGAACAAACTCGGTCCAACTAAGGAAGTTTCCACAATCTCCAACAATCATAATGGATACATATAATTATATCCATACAAGGCAACAAAATGATCCATATGGATGGAAAATTATTAGTTTTTGGTTATATGAAACTCAACCAGTCCAAAGATCCTATTCGATGATCCACTGATGTCAAGAACACAAGTTCATAGCTTATCTTATAGGTTATTTAAAGTTATTTTTTTCTATAAATCAACTTATATACTATATGTCACAATTAAGAAAACCTAGCGACCCAATGCCTCTTAGAGGCCCCTACAAAAATGGGAAGTGAATCTGGGATCCCTCTTATAAACAATAACTGATGGAACTCCATGAAATATAACGATCTCTTTCTTATAGAGACTTATCAACTCCTCAAATTTGAATATTTCTAAAATGTGTATAAATATTTCTAACATGGTGAGATGATAAATGATTTCCAATATCTCAATCTTATTCCAACTAATTCATGGAAACCCATCCACAAAATCCATATAAATCTCAACCTATTTCAATGCAATCATAAGAGTGGGTTGATGAATACATGAATTTTTTTGTTATCATATTTGACCTATTGGAATGTATTACAATGAGAAACGATGTTAGTGATTTCGTTTCTCATACTTTGCCACTAGAATCATCAATTAATACCATAGAACATCTTTGTGGTACCAGGGTGAACCTACCAGTGGAAATTTTGGAAATCCACCATCACATCTTTTCTAACTCTCAAATGAATGAAATACTGGTGCTAGAAAAACATAATCTACCCATAAAGGAGAACACACACTCATAATTTCTCTCCCCATCCTAAAGAGAGTCCCTAATTCCACATAATTAATCATCTTGTTTCTACTCATAAATAATAAATTTATGAAGAGAAGATGATATCTAAATGTTTTTCATAATAATCTTTACCACATCCAACCAAACTCAAAAATTCATTACCAAAAATTAACCTATATTACTCCACTCCTTCGATGATTATTTCATGGCCTGGGTTTGTGGTTTCTTCTCAAGTATTATTCAATGATGTTTTCCATACAATGGGTGTAGGAAATCTTGAAATCAATGGACACAAATTACTCTATTTCATTCTTCTATCAGTGGTTCATATATTTTTAGTAGAAGATGTAACTCAAGGTTATATGGTATATAAAAATGAAAAACCATTTTCTAAAAAGGTAATACATCCAAGTATTTAGACCATGTATCATAGATGAAAATTTGAGATCATGATTAGGGTAGTTCTTCTCATATATCATATTCTACCAAGAACCATATGTCACCACATTTTCACCATGCATAGGAACACAGCCCCAACAAAAAATCAATGCATAATAAAATACCATGTAGCCTAAACCAGCCTTTGGAAGAGTCTACACCAAGGAAAAAATAAAAAAATAAATCAAATAATCAAAAAAATAATAACAATTCACATTCTCAAAAAACATTACTCACTTTCAAGTGAGATCAATAATAAAATAAGTCATATTTGATAAATTTTCCATGAACATATGATAATACAATGAAAACCCCAAGATATTTTGAATCCAGAAAACATTTTGTGGTTTCTACCATTTCTTAATAGCCTTCAGCTTCTCAGGATCAAATGTGATACCATGTTCCAAGACTATGTGTCCCAAAAACACAACTTCTCGAATCAAAAAAATCACATTTTGAAATATTTATATAAGGTTGGTGATTGAGACATATCTCTATAACTTCTCTATTATTCCACACATGATCCTATATGGTTTTAGAGTAAAACAAAATGTCATCCAAAAAGACTACTATGACTGATTGAAGTCACTCATGTAATACCTTATTTTTTAGTTCCGTAAAACTATAGGAGAATTTTTTAGAAAAAAAGGAATAACTGGTAACTTGTAATGGACATGACTAATCATGTAGAAATTATTAGGGATGTTAAATGATATAAATATCAACATGTGGTAACAAAGATAGTGATAAATTTTAGAGAGCCCCTATTTCCCAATCATATGGTACAATAGATCATCAATCCATTGAAATGAATACACTTCCTTTATCATGAATCAATTGAGATTGTTGTAATAAACACAATGGAAAATTATTACATCCACTCTTTAATTAGAACACACGTCGATATGGTGTGGTATATTAATCGATTATAAATTAATTCCTTCATATGGGTCCTGAACTCTTTCAATTCAGCAAGTTCCATATAGAATTAATAACTAGATATAGGTTGGGTACCTGACACTAAATAAGTATATTAATCTAATTAATTACCAAATAAAAACCTAAAAATTCATATGGGGAGACATCATGATACTTGATGAAAATGGAATAGAGATCACAAATACAAGATTCTTCCTTTAAATAAAAAATCATGATAATATATTGCACTACTGAATTCTAGAAAACATGTTTAAGATCTAATTTACCTCAGGTCCCATTCTCCTTGAAAATCATGACACCCCATCAGGAATAATAAATGATAGTTGCTGATGAATAATCTCAATATGGGCCTTAAAAGAAATTCAAAAATCCATCCTAAAATGAAATCATGTAGTTTCATATCAAGAACTTGAAAATTCTAGATGTAACACCCCTTGCTTCCACAGTATATTTCCCTTTTAATAATTCAATATCTTTCTTTGTATGAAACTTTCGAGATTCTAACACACTACGACCAATCAAACTAGTCGTTATGAATAGTAGTACCCACTTGTTGAAATTTTATAAATTTTATCTTTCAAAATAGACTTCATTTTCGGATTTGGAATATAATAATTAACTTACTGTAAATTTTTGGTATTTTTTTTGAAAACATTTAATTTTTCATGAATAGTGAAAAACACTAAGTTATTGTTTAAAACCAACCTTTTATTTAAAAAATTATTTATTTTATTTAAATTAATTTTAGGTAAATATAGATACATAATACCTATATATGTTTTATTCAATTCATTGGAGTCATTTTATAATGATTTTAGATATATAAAATTTCATCGAACTTGTTACTGTCTTTTACCCACCTCCTAGGAGCATTTTAAAATTTGTATAAAACATAATTTTACCACTTATATTAGTTGAATTTCAAAATTTTGAGAGACACGGTTGATATCAGTATATAAAATGTGGTTCAATAAGATGAAAATAATTTTTGGTGAATAGTAATTTTTTTCTTTTATTTACCACGGTTAAAAGTAAATAGGGTAATTAAGGGTAAAAATGATATTATAAATACCCTAACACATGTCCTAATTCTAATAGATAAGTATAATTTGACCAAAAACAACCATAGGAAAAAAATATGAACCTCTTTGGTTTACTTGGATTAGATTAGTACATTTATTATTATTTTATTTAAAGATGAGTTAAAAGTGTTAAATTCAAAGTTTAATAACTAAACAATTTTTAATATAGGGTTACACACAATATAAATATGACTATAAATATTCATTAGAAATATAAATATATTTCCTACATAGGTTTATTTTATTTATAATTTTTAAACATTAAATATTTAAATTTTATTTATGACAGAATGATGATGCAGTAATTACCAAATTAATGATAGATTAAAATAATTGATATTATAAATATCCAAATAAATCTAATTAAAGAATTTTAATGAATTCCATTAATTTTATAGGATAATATGACATTTTAGGGTTGATTAAATTTATTTAGTTTGAAGTAATAAATTTTTGAGGACTTTAACAAAAATCAATTATTAAATAATGTCAAAATTTACATAAATGTGTTTTTAAAACAAATACAATATTAATGGTTGATATAATAATCCAAAAAATCTGAGGTTCAGCCAAAAGATTTATATAATTATAGGTGAATCATTATTGAACTACTTTGGGTTTTCTTGGAAGTTTATTGTAATTTTATTAACCATATAATTTAAAATACAAAGAGACATGGTAAATGCCAAACTATTTAACTAAGAGTTAAATCTAGAAGATAAGGTTAATATAGTGACCCACACCTGTCAAAAACCTATTGGTTGAGTGTTTTTCCAATCATCCCCACATTATCCATTAAACAATTCATCTTTGGTTTGATTTGAAACCAAAAATTATTTTATTATAAAATAAAATTTCAATCTTTTCATAACGTGCCCCCACCACTCATATAAAAGGTCACTTCCCCTTATCTCACATTAACACCTTCAAATCCATTTGGTTGGGCCATAACCTTCCCAAATATCACCCCAACTATCCTTAGTTCATCCTATAGGTCTTCCTTTAGTCTGAAATCCAATCAATGGAGCCATTTGGATCAAATCAAAAGGAAGAACCCGAAGAAGAGGTAAATATTTCATCACCTCTTTCATGTTCTTTTCTTCTTCGAATTCCACTTTCTTTGTTGTTTCCATTATAAAATAATAACTCTAGTATCTTCAATATACTGTGATGTTATTATAAAAACGGTACAACCATATTTATTATTCTATCCATCCTATAAATGACAAAGTCACAATACATGCATTCATACGGATTAATGTCTCCACGTCATGGTGTAGTTTATTATTCAAACACTTCATCATTTGGATTGGTATAATAATGAGTATAAATTATGTAAATAATAAATATAACCTTATAATGATTTTTTATATATGATATATCATCCAATTTTATATGATTTTAATATCAAATGAATGATATTGTCGCTCATGCGTACGTACAGATTACAGTCTCCACAAACATGATGATATTCATTCCCCATCTTATCCATTCAAGACTAATATTCATTTGATGAATAAAAACAATTTTTAAATACTTAATATCTATCTCAATTTTAATAAGAAACATCCCATCCCTATAAAACATTACTTACATAACAAATCATATAAAGGAAAATGAATCAGTTAACACCTGAAACAATGATAGTACTGAAATATCATTAACATAGCTATATTAGAAGAACATATATGATATCATATTTATGTATATAGTTCTTTCATTATTTAATAACAATTATTTAACTATTATATAGGAGGTTAACGTACCCTTGACCAAGGAAAAGTAAAAGGTACAAGATAATTTCACAATCTCTTTATTATGGGAGGTTTGTTTTTACGAAAGTATCTATTGGTACCTCTTTTTCATCCACATCCATGTTTCGTAAAAATATATTACGATTTTTTTACTATTTACTAGACTATGGGTTAAAGTCATTTATACCCTTGATCGAATTTTTATTAAATGGTTTGAAAGGAATCTTTCCGCTATTTTCCAAACAAGTTACCTTATGCACTTTTCGAAAAAATTAAGCTAAGAATGTTTTTTAACATATATGGCGGGTGTAAAGACCATAAATTTCCATGAATTTTTTTTAAATGGGAATTTTACGAGTCTACGAAAATTGATGGTGCATGATTCCAAGGCGTGGTGTTACTGGAATCAATTTCTGAAGTTTTTTTTGGGTACGTTCAGTGAATCTTTGAGCGAGTTTTTATATCTTTTGAACCAGTTCTCAAAATTGATACCTGAGGGAACTGTTGAACTCATAGAACCTTTATTCACATAAAAATACTCTCACCTCGACGGTAGTTGGTCGAGGGTGGATGTTAATTTTTGGGTTTGACATGGAGATAATAAAATAAAATAAGCAAATATTTTATTTTATTTTGTTGTAACCACCCATGTGGGAGTTGTAAAGTGGGTTCCACCTGACCTTAACCTCCCATGCGAGGTTATAGTGGTGGGTCCCACCCTAACCTAACCTCCCATGATAGGCTATGGTGGTGGGGACCACTCGGTACTAAACCCCCCCCCCCCATTTAATTGAGAGAAACTCTCAACTCCCCTCGTTAATGAGGCGGAGCCTCTTGACCTCCTCTACCATTATTTGTGCCATCCCCTCCCATAATGGTGCCACCACCTCCCTAAATTTATTATGCCACCCACCTTAATTAATTAAGATTTTTTAATTCTTTCCAATAAAATAATAGATGGTTTAATCTATTATTTTGGAACACCTTTCATATTTGGTGAAATTTGGGGAGAGGAGGAGCTTTTGGGAGAAAGTTTCTCCAACGAAGAACGAAGAACTTCCTCCATGAAGAATGCCGGTGAGGTGTGTCTTCGACATCATTCATGAATGCACCTTGTGGAGGAAACCAACATGGGACGTCTTCAATGACAAACCTTCCCTCCTCATCGTCGTCAACGAACCAACAGAGGTGCTCAGGATTGGATGTGTGTGGTGGATGCGACGGATGATGACAACTTCATCTTCTTCCACGCGACTCCATCAATGAACAACGAACAAGGAAGGGGAATTTCGTGATTTATTTAATATTCCCAGGATTCTTTCCTTCTATAACAAATAATGTTGAACAAATTCTAACTAGTTGATCCGCATATGTTTTCCCTTTTTCGGGTTTTGGGATTTTTTATTGAGGGAGGGTTTGTTGTGCTTCATTCTTGTGAGACAAATGCTACCACCCTAAATGCAGAGTGTGCGGACCAAACCAACATGGCCCAACCCCTATTCCATTCTATTTGGTAGTTTCCTTCGGAACGGATGATGGTGACAATAGAGAAGAAGGTGACGAAGGCAATGGTCGCGCCGCAGATGGCCTCAGCAACCCGCGCCGCCGCCGGTGGAACCGGCCCCGGTCACCCAGGCCTCCCAGCCAAACTGACCACAAGTTCTTCGCCCTTCCGGCCGACCCTACCCGTGCTGGGGAAAGCCAACCTTGTCGCATCATCTGCCGAACTAACTGGCCCTGGCCACCCCGGCCTCCTATCCTAATCGGCTCCCGACCACGCCGGCCTACTGCGTCACCTCGGCTGCACTGGCTCGCCGACCTCGCACCACCACCAGCCGAACAGGCCTCGGCTGTGTCGTTCCCTGGTCGGGCGACCTCAGCCTGCCAGTTTACCAAGACCCTGGCTAAACCGGCCCTGGATGTGCCACCCCGGCCCTAGGCCGAGCTGCCCCGAGCCGCGTCTCATGACCCTCTAGGCCGAACCAACACCTCACGGCGCCCTCCTGGCCGAGCCTCCCTCACACCGACCTGCGGCTGGTCCACTCCCTCATGACCAGTCAGCACCCCAATGGCTTTCTGTGACCCTTCGTGGCCCGCGGGGGCTATCCTCAACAGGTCGGGCCGATCCTAACGGGCTGGCCCGCCCAACGGGCAGGCTCGACCCAACAGGTCAGACCAGGTTGACCCAAACCCGGACAGCCAAGACGGGGTCGGGCAAGGTCAGTCTGACCGAGTCAGACTGGACCAGGGTCCACTATGACTCATTACTTTCTTTGGGCCATATCATTGGCACCGATCGTTCGTTTGACCAACTTTCAGAGGCCTAAGTAATCTTGGAGCATGATGGTCCCTTTGATAATAGACCAATGGAGTTTGGGGTATAGTTGAGATACCGTCATGTTGGATCGTGCACGAATCCCACCAGGCCCCCAGGACTGAACAACTAATAACTCACAGGCTTGGTGTTCGATTGACACGCCATCTATTGTGTTGAAACCCCTATGACATGTCATACATTTGGGATACTTCTTCATGGGACTTCATGATAGTTGTACCATCGACCAATGTCTTGTGGAGTGGATCTTCCGAAGATGAGCGAGATTTTTTGTGGGAACCTAGTAGCTAGCTGAGACATGACGATTGCTGACCGTTTGACTCGGAGTGACTTGACTGGCCCAGTGGGGAGCTCCTGGTTGTGGCTGCGGACCCTTGGAAGAGGAGCGTTCATGGTGATGCGACAGACCCATAGAACTCGACAGAGGGATTACTTCTGTAGGCTATGAGGGGGAGTGGTTAGGTGTGACAGAAGACCCAAGGTGGGGAGTTCCTTTGTGTGACATAGAAGAACCATAGTACTCGATAGGAGAAGTACCTCAACAATCCAAGGTTAGTGGGAAACACCTCTGTGTGATGCAGTAGGCCCACTGTACTCGATTGAGTAGGAGTTCTCCTGTAGCTGAGGTTTTGATAAGGTGAATAAAATCATGGTTGTGCTGAGTCTGTACTTTTGTGTTTTCCTCATGATTGAGATAGATCAATAGATAAATTAGGTATATGTATGGGCATATACCTAAGAAAGGTTATATGTGGATTTCAAACTTATTGGTTTATCCTTGTCAGATTTTGTGGGGCCTTGAGGGTCTCGGGGTCCCTATTGAGTATCATTATACTCAACCCTACATGGGTTATGCCTGCACCTTGTTATGTTGGTTGTAGATGAAGAATAGTGCTGACTAAGGCAGAGAGTACCAGGACTGGATGATACCTGAAGGTGGACCTTACGACGAGTCGGTATGCAGAGGAGACTGGCGAATGTGGAGTGCTGAGGAGGCTATCTGTACCTACCCTTCAGGTAGGAATCCTGGAGGATGACCCATCACCTATTTTTCCTTTCTGTAGTTGTACTTTAACTTCAAGATCCTTTTACTTTACAGTTGGAAATATATTTTGGGCTCCTTTTACTTTTCATCACACTTTTGTTGTACAGTTTACTTAGTGTTTTTTATCCATCTATGATCTCTATTGTGTGCGTTTACAGGTTATAAATTCATACCTTCCCAGTTTTAGGTAATTATGCTTTTGGTGCTAGATGCTATCCCCTGGACTATAGAAGGAGGACTTGGGGTAGCCATGGCATGGGCCCTAGAGGAAGGGTCGTGAAAAATTGGTATCAAAGGTGTCGATTATACCGCAGAACATAAGACTCTGAAATTTCTTTCTATGAAGAAATAGTGTTGAGGGCAGTGATTGTGTTTATCAATTCAGGGAGTCTAGTGTTGGGGCGGCGGCCAACGTATCCATACACCAGGACCCTAACTACTGATTTCTGACTCAGTTCATGAAAACACTGATTACATGTGTGTTTTCAAAAGTTTTCTATAAGGAAACTCAACCAGGTCAGCTCACCAGGTATACCCTTTTTACTGTAGTTCACCTATTTCTTTTCAAGATGCCACCACAACGATATCTGGATAGATTTCCAAGAGTTGTATGCATAGATATCCCACCGATGGATACAGCCTCAGTATTGGGAACCTTTTCAGTGGAGGAACCAGCAGTACCACCCCCCGTTCGGCCACCGATGCCACTAGACCCATCAGCAGACGATAAACGATGCTTGAGAACGTTGCATGAGTCCCAACTCCAAAGGCCGCCAAGGTTCAGGGGAGAGGTAGACCCACAAATAGTTAAGGATAGGCAAGGGGCTGTGGTGGGATTTTTCCGACCGGTAGGGACACCAGCCGATCTCATGGTGATTCTTACTGTCATCCTTTTACAAAAAGAAGTGGGAAGATGGTGGAGCTTGATGCTATAGGTTCATGATGAGATGACGCTTCTCTAGGAAGACATCGAGAGCCTCTTTAGGGTAGAGTTTGTCTGAGTGAATCTCCACACAGTGCGCATACATGAGCTACTTCATCTCTAGTTGGGAATCATGACTGTAGATCATTACTCAGTGAGGTTCACAGACCTCTAAAAATACTCCACCATATGGTGAGGGACCCACTTTTCAAGGGCTGGACCTTCGAGCAGGGGCTCAGGCGGGAGATCTGGGCTTCAATGATCTCAATCAGCATCCCGACGCAAGTGTGGGAGTTAGAGAGAGCCCTCATTGTGGAGGGTTTCCTTGCTGAGCAGTCTCCAGCAGTGAGATCCTCCACCAGTCGACACGTTGTGGAGTCCTCTGTAGCTGGCAGAAGATAGATGTCGCAGAGGTCCATGAGAACTAAACCAATAGGTGGACAACCGCAGGACTCAGGATCGGTTGTGTAGGGAAGCCGAAGCAGAAACAGACATTCCAAGAGTAGGCAGTGTTACACATACGACTAGCAGGGTCACATGGCTCGGGACTGCCCAACCCACCATTCAGATGATCAGCAGATGGTCGAAGGACCACCTAGGCAGAGATAGATATTTGATCAAGGCAGTCCGTAGGGAGTAGGCGGACGTGGAAGAGGAGCTGGATGTGCAACTGGTGGTGGATGATGATTCGAGGTGTTACTGCCACCACCACCAGAAGGTCCACCCCGACCGCAGGGAGTAGGTGGATATGGGAGAGCTCAACTCCTGGTAGCTGAGGCCTATGATCACAGTGCTATGGCGATGATACGAGGTATAATATGTATCTAATCCACCTTAGTTGTAGTACTTATAGATAGAGGTTTTAGTCACTCTTTCATTGCCACTAACCTCGTTTAGAGATTGGAGATTCTGACGGAGCCGTTGGTTAGATCCTTAAGGCTAGAAACTCATATGGGAGCGGATTCGACGATTATTCACTAGTTTCAGTGGTGTGATATTACTCTAGGAGGTGAGAGATCTTTTTCTGGGATGTCATCATAGCAGATTCGAGGCCTTACAATGTCATCTTGGGTATGGACTCGTTATCTACAGTCCACGCTTAGATTGACCGTATTGGGTGCAATGTTTGTTGTGTCTGCATGAATGGGACCAGGTTTTCCATCACCAGCATTAAGGCCGCCTTTTCATCATAGGATGGACTTACATAGAGGATAGTGTAGGTGATCACTCATCAATTGGAATGACTTTCCCATGGAGTAGTTGATGTGGAGGGTCCGAGATATCCTATATTGGTGGACTTGTACGCGGTTGTCTTCCCTGATGATGTTTGAGGCCAACCCCCTCACAGAGAGGTATCCTTTTTCATTTAATTGTACCTCAAGACAGCACCAATATCTACACCAACGTATTTAATGGCTCCCATGGATCTTCGTGTGATGTGGGTGTATCTAGAGGACTTACAGGGGAAGGGATTCATTCGGCTCAGTGTTTCTCTCTAGTAATCCCCGATTGTGTTCTCCATGAAGGCATATGGGACCTTTAGGCATTGTGTCGACTACCGAAGCCTCAACCTGGTGACTGTGAGGAACAATTACCCACTCTTGAGGATTGACAACCTCTTTGATCGGTTGAAGGTAGCACAGTGTTTCTCGAAAATAGACCTCAGATCAAACTATCACCAGCTCATAGTTCGAGACGAGGATGTGCAGAAGATGGAATTCAGATGTTGGTATGTCCACTACAAGTTCTTGGTTATTTCATTTGGCATAACCAATGCTCTAGCAGTGTTCATGGGACTCATGAATAGGATTTTTTATCCATACCTCAATCACATTTTCATTGTCTTCATTGATGACAATTAGATATACATGACTACTGAGGAGGAGCATGCCTATCATTTGTAGGTAGTACTGGACACACTCCAAGAGGACTAGAATTATGGTAATCTTTCAAAGTGATAGTTCCTGATCTGAGAGGTTTACTTTTTATTACATTTCATCTGAGAGGATATAGTTTCTATGGATCCAATGAAGATGTAGGCAGTACTTTCTTGGGAGCCACCCAGGAGTATGACATATTTACAGAGTTTCCTGGGGTTAGGTGGATACTACCGAAGATTTGTGCCAGACATCTCCAAAGTTGGAGCACCACTATCAGCCTTGATGAAGAAGGGGAAACACTTTATATGGTTGAAGAGATGCCAGCAGAGCTTTCAAGATATGAGCTAGAGGCTGACTATTGCCGCAGTGATGAGGCTTCCAGAAGAAGGCGTAGGGTATGTAGTCTACTGCGACACATCATGGACAGGACTTGGATGTGTCCTAATGCAGGAGAAAATAATGATCACTTATGGCTCTCAATGGCTGATACACCATGAGCAGAACGACGCTACCCTTGACATGTACATAGCATTGGTGGTCTTTACCTTAAAGATGTGAAACACTCTCTGATGGGTGAACATTTTACAGTGTACTCTGATCAGAAGTGTCTCAAGTATATCATCTCTCAGAAGAACCTGATCCTAGGACATCGATGTTGGCTTGAGTTCCTCCAGGACTATGACTTTGTGATAGTCTATACTCCTTGGAAGGATAATGTTGTCGCAGATGTACTCAACCTATGATCTGGAATAAAACTGCTATGCGAGGCGACAGAGCAGCTGGCCACATTGCATATATCCTTTGTGGTTAGATATGGAGCTTCCTTTCTTCAGTATCTTATAATTACTCCACCACTTATTCACCAATTCAGGAAGGCACCGCATGGGGATGTTGACTGCAAGACACAACGTGCTCAGATATCTATAGGGCAGGTATATGATGGATTTTCTGAAGGTGGGGAGCACATCATCCTCTTTAGAGGATGGACTATGGTACCGGTGTCACTTAATGAGGATGTGTTAAGGGAATTACACACATCCCCTCTAGAAGTACATCTAAGAGTGGTGAATATGTACAAGTATCTCCGACCACAGCACTGGTGGCCGGGAATAAAGATGGTAGTTGTAGAGTTTGTCTCTCGGTGCCTCACTTGTAAGTAGGTGAAGGCAGAGCAATAGGTACCAAAAGGCTTGGTTCAGTCTTTAGATGTCCCAGAGTGGAAGTGGGATGGGATATCCATGGACTTTGTGACCTGACATCCGCATACATCTACGAGTCATGACTCTATCTGGGTGATCGTCGATTGACTCACCAAGTCGGCCCACTTCCTACCAATCAGAAAGCATGGTTCAAGTAGAGATATTGGGACGCCTCTATGTTCAATAGATTGTGTTTCTACATGGATTACCTTTCATGATTTTCTCCGATCATGATACACATCTTACTTCTCATCTGTGGAAGGGGTTTTAGGAGGCGTTTGGGACGTAGCTTTGTTTGAGCACTGCCTTCCATCCTCATATGGATGGTCAGACTGAGTGGACCATTTACACCCTCAAGGACATGATGTGTGCTTGAGTCCTTGACTTTGGTCATAAATGGGAGGATCACATACCTATGGTGGAGTTTTCATACAAAAAAAAACAATCAGACAACCATAAGGATGGCACCTTTCGAGGCGTAGTACGGGCGACCTTGCAGATCACCTTTATGCTGGACTGGCCAAGGGGAGTCAACACTAGTGGGATCAGAGATGGTATGGGCTAACACAGAGAAGGATTAGATCATTCAGTAGAGGATGGAGACTACACATAGCAGGCATATTTCGTATGCCGATAGGATATGGAGACCTCTAGAGTTTGAGGATGGCGACCATGTCATTCTATGGGTCTCAGATCGATGAGTTCTACGGAGATTTGGCGAAGGTGGCAAGTTATATCTGAAATTCATTGGACCTTTTCAGGTCCACATTAGAGTTGGTGAGGTGTCTTACCACTTATCTCTTCCACCTCAGTTGGACAGGTTGCATGACGTTTTCGACATATCTTAGATGAACGATATGTGCACGACCCTTCTCACATCATCGACCATGGTGAGTTGGACATCGACGATGGGGTGACTTTTATAGAATTTCTAGTAGAGATTGAGGATCTACGGGAGCGGGAGCTTCATGGATGGTTGATACCTCTGTTGTGCATTCGTTGGCAGCACGAGAACCTCCAGGAGAGCACATGGGAGAAAGGAGGCTCAGATGCATGCTCAGTACACTCATTTGTTTCCTTTGTTTGAATTATAGCTTACAGGGATGTAAATCCCTGAGGTGGGTAAAATTTAAAGACCCATAAATTCCATGTAATTAGTTTTTGTTAAATAGTAATTTTATGAGTCTGTAAAAATTGACATCGTGTGATATTGAGGACCGGTGTGCCCGGAATCAATTTCTGATGATTTGTTGAGGTACGTTCAATGATAGTTCTAGTGGGTTTTTATAACTTTTGAACCAGTTCTCGTAATTGAAATCTGAGGACACCGTTGAACTCGCAACACTAGAATTCACTTAAGAAGACTTTCACCTCAACGACAGTTGGTTGAGGGTGGAAGTTAGTTTTTGGGTTTTACATGGAAATAATAAAATAGAATAAGCTCATATTTTTTTAATTTTTTTTGTAACCACCCATGTGGGAGTTGAAGTGTGGGGACAACTCGACCTTAATCTCCCATGGGAGGTTATGGTGGTGGGTCCCACCCAAACCTAACCTCTTAGGAGAGGTTATGGTGGTCGGGACCACCCGAGACTAAACCCCCCATTTAATTGAGAGAAACTATCAAATCCCCTCATTATTGAGGGAGAGCCTCTTGGCCTCATCTACCTTTGTTTCTGACAACCCCTCCATTAATGGTGCCACCACCTCCCTTAATTTATTATGCCACCCACCATAATTAATTAGGCTTTTTGAATTATTTCCCAAAAAAAATAATAGATGGTTTAACCTAATAATTTGGCACACCATTCATATCGGGTGAAATTTGGGGAGAGAATGAGCTCTTGGGAGAATGTTTCTCCAACGATGAACAAAGAACTTCCTCCAAGAAGAACATCAGCAAGGAGCATTTTCAACTTATTCCATAGAAGAACCCTGCAGAGGAAATTGATGTGGGGTGTCTTTGAATACTGACCTTCCCTCCTCATCATCTTTAATGAACCGATTAATGATCTCAGGATTGGATGCGTGTGGTGGACGTAACGAATGATGAAAACTCTGTCTTCTTCCCCACGACTCCATCAACGAACAAGGTATGTGATTTTTTTGATTGATTTGAAATCCCCTTGATTCTTTCCTTCTAAAAAAATAACATTGAACAACTACTAACTAGTTGATCCACATATGTTTTCCATTTTGCGGTTTTTGGTATTTTTCATTGCGGGAGGGTTTGTGGTGATTTATTCGTGTGAGCCAAATTCTACCACCCGAAATGCAGAGGGTTTGGACCAAAAAAACAAGGTCTGACCCCTCTGCCATTCTCTTTTGTGGGGTTCGTCGAAATGGAGGAAGGCGACAATGGCAGAAAAGGCTGTGAAAGAAACGGTCATGCCACCCACGGCCTCCGCAACCCGCGTCGCCCATGCGGCGTTCTGCGCCGCCGCCAACTGCACATGCCCCGACCACCACGACCTCCAAACCAAACCACCCCTGTAGTCTATAACATTCCAACTGGAGCACCCTGGGCTGGGCCGAGCCACCCTGGCCATGCCATCCACTGGACGAACTGACCCCATCCACCCCGGCTTCTCGGAAGAATAGGCTCACAGCCACACCAGTCTTCTGAGCCGCCCTGTCCGCACCATCCTGCGAGCCCCACTCCACTACCGACCGAACCAGCCCTAGCCATGTTTTTCCCCATTCATACCTCACCCTAGCCACGCCACCCAGCCCATCGGCATCCCGATCCCTCGACCGAACCGGCCCCGTCAGCCCCACCTAGGCCCCGGCCCGAGCCGCCCCAAGAAATTCCCTGCGACCCACCGGGACGAATCAGCTCATTGTAGTGCCCTCCGGGCCGAGCCACCCTCACACCGACCTGCGGCTGGTTCACGCCCCCACAGCCCTTCACGACCCCTCAGGTCCTACTAGGTTGGGCCTAGCTGGTCTGGTAGAACCTAAAGGGCTAGCATGCCCAACAGGCTGGGGAAAACTGGGTCGGCCCATACTGGGTCAGGCCGGGTCATACCGCACCACATCCCACTATGCCAATTTACTTTCATTAGGCCATATCATTTGATCCTGGAATCTGTTTGACGAAACATCAACAGACCTAGTAATCTTGGAGCATGGCGGCCCCTTTGAATATACCCCACTAGAGTTTAGTGTATAGCTCAGATATAGTCAGGATGGATCGTGCACCAATCCATCCGGGCCCCCAAGTCTAAAAGGCTAATAACTCATAGGTAGAGAATCTGATTGACGTGTCGTCTATTATGTTTACACCCCTCTGACTTGGCATACCTTTGGGATAATTTTTCTTCGGACTTCGTGACAGTTGAAGAATCTACTAGAATATTTTTGAGCGGATCTTCTGTAGACCAGCGAGCTTTTTTACGGGAACCTAATAGATGGATGATACTTGACGACTGCTAACCATTTGACTCAGAGTGACTCAACTGGCCTAATGGTGAGCACCTCGTTGTGGTGGAATACCCATGGTAGAGGAGCATGCTTGGTTACACGATAGACCGGTAATCTACAGAAGGAGAACCTCTGCATCCTATGATGGGTAGCGCCTTGGTGTGGTGGCAGACCCATGGTGGGGAACGCCTCTGTGTGATATAGCAGACCCACGATACTCGATAAGAGGAGTACCTCAGTATTCCATGGTTAGTGGGAAGCACCTCTGTTTGATGCGGTATGCCCATTGTACTCTATTGAGTAGGAGTTATCCAGTAGCTCAGGATTTGATAATGTGAATAAAATCCTGGTTGAGCTGAGTCAGTACTTTTGGTTTTCTTCTCATGATTGAGATGGATTACATGATAACTTAGGTACATGTATGGGAATATACATAAGTAAGGTGGTCTGTTGATTTCATTCTTTATGGTTTATCCTTTTTGGATTTTGTGGGACCTTGATGGTCTTGGGTTCCCTACTGAGTATCGTTATACTCACCCCAGCATGGGCTAATCCCTCACCTTTTTGTGTTGGTTTCCAATGACACACAACGCTGACTGAGGCTAAGAGTACTCGGTCTAGATGGTACCAAGAGGTGGACCTTCAACGAGTCGGTACACGAAGGAGTCTGATGGATATAGAGTACTTAGGAGGCTATCTGTACTTACACATCTGGTCGGAATGACAGAGGATGACCCAAAAAAACAATTTTTTCTTTCTTTAGTGGTACTTGTACTTCCAGTTCCTTGTACATTACAGCTGGTCTTGTAATTTTTTCCCCATTTACTTTTTAGCACTATTTTGTTATACAATTTACTTAGTGTTTTGTATCCTGTTGTGTGCTGTGTTGTGTGCGTTTACAGGTTATAAAGGCAATTCCATCATATTTTTAGGGAATTTTTCATTTGGTTCCAGTCGCCAAGCCCTGGCCTATGGAAGGCGGGCTTGGGGTAGTCACGACCAGGGCCCCAGGGGAAGGGTCTTGACAAATTGGTATCAAAGGAGCCAGTTATACCGTAGAACATAGGACTCTGATTTTTCTTTCTTTGAAGAAATAGTGTTAAGGGAATTGAGTGAGTTTTTTAGTTCAGGGAGTCTATTATTGGTGTGGTGTCCGACGTATACATACACCAGGACCCAGACTTCTGATTTCTGACTCAGTGCACGAAAACACTAATTGCATGTGTGTTTTCAAAAGTTTTCTTTTAAGTCAGCTCTACCAGGTCAGCTCACCAGGTATACCATTTACCCATAATTCACCTATTTCTTTTCAGGATGCCTCCATGTAGAGAGCTGGATAGTGTTCTAAGAGTTATAATCACAGAGATCCCACCGAGTGATGAGGCCTCGGGGCAGGGCCCTTTTACATCTAAGGCACCGATGTTGCAACCCCCCGTTGGGACACTGTGCACCCAGCCCCAGCAGTAAATGGTGCATGATGCTTGATCACATTGCATGAGTTCTAGCACCAGAGGCCACCCAGGTTCAGGGGAGATGAGGACCCATAGGCGGCTGAGGTTTGGCTGGAGGCTGTGGTGAGAGTTTTCCAACTGATAGGGACAGCAGCCGATCACATGGTGATTCTTGCTGCCACCCTTCTACAAGAATTAGTGGGATGATGGTGGAGTTTGATGATCTTGGTTCATGATGAGATGATGCTTCTTTGGATATACTTCGAGATCTTGTTTCCAGTAGAGTTTGTCCCAACAAATCTCTGTGAAGTGCACATTGACAAGATACTTCATCTGCAGCAGGGCAGCATGACTGTAGTTCAGTACTCAGTGAGGTTCACAGAACTCTCACGCTAGAACACCGATATGGTGAAGGACCCTTCTTCAGGGCTCGGACCTTTGAGAAGGGACTCAGGTGGGAGATCAGGGATTCAGCGTTCTCACTAAATATCATGACACAGGCAGGGGTGTTAGAAAGATCCCTCATAGTGGGGAGTTTCATTTCTAAGATATCTCTAGCTGTAAGATCCACCACCAGTAGACACGTAGACGATTTTTCTATTACTGGCAACAGACATATCTCGCAGAGGTACAAGAGGACCAAACCTATAGGTGGATGATCACATGTCTCGGGATCGGTTGTGCGGGGTACCGGAAGAGGAGACAAACATGCCATGTGCGGGCAGTGTTATGCATGTGGTGGGTGGGGTCACATGGCTCATGACTACCCGACCCACCATTTGGATGATCAGCAGACGGTCAAAGGACTACCAAGGCTGAGACAAATATTTGATCGAGGCAGTCTATTGGGAATAGGTAGATGTGGCAAAGGAGCTATCTGTGCCACTGGAGGTGGATGAAGATTCAAGGTGTTACTGCCACCACCAACAGGAGGTCCACCCCTATCGCAGGGAGCATGTGGTTAAGGGAGATCTCAACTACAGTAGCAGAGGCCTATGATCACGGTGCCCCGAATATGATACGAGGTACGATCTATGTCTACACTATCTTAGATACATTACTTATAGACACAGGTTCCAGTCACTCTTTCATTATCACTGCCCTCGTTCAGAGCTTGGAGATTCTGATAGTGCCGCTGGCTCGATCCTTACTGTAAGAGTTTCCTATGGGAGTAGATTCGACGATTACGCACTGGTTCCAGTTGTATGATATTAATCTATGAGGCGAGAGCTTCTGCATAATCTCCTTGTAGCGGAGTCGATGCGTTACGACATCATCATGGTTATGGACTGGTTATCAACAGTCAATGCTCCGATTGACTGTATTAGGTGAAAAGTGTGGTGTGTCTGCATGGATGGGACCAGTTTTAACTTCACCATCTTGAAGGGAGCCTTTTTAGCACAGGATGAACTTACTCGGAGGATTGTGCATCCGACCACTCATTAGTTGGATAGTTGTACCCTCGGAGGAGTTGATGTGGCAAGTCTGAGCAATCCTGTAGTGGTGGAACTGTACATGGATGTCTTATCTGATGATGTTCTAGGTCTACCCCCTCATAAAGAGGTAGAATTTTACATTGAATTGTACCCTAGGATGGAACCAATGTCTACACCAGCGTATCTGATGGCTCCCAGGGAGCTTCGCGAGCTGCGAGTACTGCTAGAGGACTTACTGGGGAAGGGATTCATCTGGCCTAGTGTTTCTCCCTGGGCAGCACTGATTCTGTCTGCCAAGAAGTAAGTTGGGAGCTTGAGGCTTTGTGTCAACTATCGGTGCCTAAACCAAGTGACCGCGAGGAACAAGAACCCACTCCCTAGGATTGACGACCTCTTTGATCAGTTTAAGGGAGCACGGTGGTTCTAGAAAAAAGACCTCAGATCAGGCTATCACCAGATCAGAGTTCGATACCAGGATGTACAGAAGATGACCTTTAGATGTCGGTATAGCCAATGCGAGTTCTTGGTTATGCCATTCAGCGTAACAAATGCACTAGTAGTGTTCATGGGACTCATGCACATGATCTTTCATCCACAGCTCAATCTCATTCTCATAGTATTCATTGACGACATTCTACTCTACTCGACTACTGAGGAGGAGCATGCCTATCATTTGTAGGTAGTACATGACACACTCCGAGAGTACCAAATTTATGGGATGCTCTCAAAGTGCCAGTTCTTGATCCAAGAGGTTCACTTTGTAGGACATGTTTTCTCGGAGGCTGGAGTTGAAGTGGATCCAGTGACGATTGAGGCTGTACATGCATGGGATCAACTCAGGAGTGTGACGGAGGTACGGAGTTTCCTGGGTTTAGCTGGATACTATTGATGATTTTTTCCAAACTTCTCTAGAGTTGTAGAACCACTATCATCCTTAAAGAATAAAGGGAATCCCTTTTGTGGTTAGAGAGATGTCAGCAGAGCTTTCAGGAGCTGAGGTAGAGGCTGACTAGTTCCCCCATCTTGAGGCTTCCAGAGGAAGGCATAGGGTAAGTAGTCTACTGCAATGCATCAGGGACTGGACTCAGATGTGTCCAAATACAGGAGTGATAAGTGATTACTTATGGTTCTCTATAGATAAGACAACATGACCAGAACTATGCTACCCATTACCTGGAGTTAGCATTAGTGGTCTTTGCCTTGAAGATGTGGCGACACTATCTGATTGGCAAACCTTTTACAATGTAATCTGATCACAATATTCTTAGGTATGTCTTCTCTCAAAAGGACCTGAACTTAATATAGAAACGTTGGCTTGAATTCCTCCTGGACAATGACTTCGAGATAGTATATACTCCTAGGAATGGGAATGTTGTTGCAGACGCACTCAGAAGTAGATCTGGTATATAGCTGCTAGGCGAGGTGATGGAGCAGATGACCGCTTTGCAGATATACTTTGTGGACAGAGATAGAGCAGCCTTTCTTCATTCTATTACAGTCACTCCCACAATTCTTCTACAAGTCAAGAATGCACAAAAAGGGGACACTCGATGAAAGATGCAACATACATAGATATCCACAGGGGAGTAAGCTGATATATTTTCTGAAGGCAGGTAGCACGTCATCCTCTTCAGAGGAAGTACTATCATACCAGTGTCACTTCAGGAGGAATTGTTGAGGTAGTTCAACATGTCTCATCTAGTGGTACATCCAGGAGTGGGGAAGATGTACCAGGATCTCTGATGATAGCACTGGTGGTCGGGAATGATGAAGGAAGTTGCAGAGTTCATCTCTCGAAGCCTCACTTGTTAATAAGTGAAGACAGAGCACCAGGTACCAGAAGGCTCCGTTCAGCCTTTAGAGGTCCCAAAGTGGATGTTGTATGATATAACCATGGAATTTGTGACTGGAATTCCATGTAAATCCGGGGTTCATGACTCTATCTAGGTTATCATCGATCGACTCACCATGTAGGCCCACTTCCTACCGACCAGGGAGTAGGGTTCAGTAGAGAGCATGGGACACCTCTATGTTCCAAATATTGTGCAGATATATGGAGTACCTTTGACAATTGTCTTCGATCATGATACATGTTTTACTTCTCGGCTATGGAAGGGGTTGCAGGAGGCTTTCGAGACCTAGCTTCGTTTGAGCACTGCCTTCCATCCTCAGATGGATGGTCAGACGGAGCAGACCATTTAGACCCTCGGGGACATTCTGCGTGCTTGAGTCATCGACTTCGGTCACATTAGGGAGGATCACTTATTGTTGGTGGAGTTTTCATAAAAAAAATCTATCACTCTACCATAATGATGGCTCCTTTCGAGGCATCGTATGAGAAACCTTATAGATCACCTTCGTGCTAGAATAACCCTATGTAGTCAGCACTACTTGGACCAGAGATGGTATGCGCTACCTTAGAGAAGGTGCAGATCATCCAGGAGCAGATGGAGATAGCACATAGCAGGATGAAGTCATATGCTGATTGGATATGGAGACCTCTGGAGTTTGAGGATGGTGACCACGTCTTTCTACAGGTCTCACCTTGACCAGGTCTATGGAGATTTGGCCAAGGCGGTAAGTTACCTCCGAGATCTGTTGGACCTTTTTCAGGTCCCCAGCAGAGTTGGTGAGGTGTCTTAATTCTTATCTCTTCAACCTCAGTTGCACCGGGTGCATGGCGTCTTCCACGTATCCAAGCTGAGGAGATACGTGCACGACCCTTCTCACATAATCGACCATGGAGAGCTGGACATCGACGATGGGGTGACTTTTTCTGAGGTTCCAGTAGAGATTGATGATTTACAGGAGTGGGTCCTTCAAAGACGGTTGATACCTCTGGTTCATGTTCGTTGGCAGTATGGGAACCACCAGGAGAGAAAATGGGAGCGGGAG
Source organism: Viscum album (assembly GCA_963277665.1). NCBI lineage: Eukaryota > Viridiplantae > Streptophyta > Magnoliopsida > Santalales > Viscaceae > Viscum > Viscum album. The sequence continues at coordinate 494,383,651 of OY728122.1, forward strand.
GCTTAGATTCGTGCTCAGTACACTCACTTGTTTCCTTAGTTTGAATTGTAGCTTACGGGGATATAAATCCCCGAGGTGGGGAGATTGTAAAGACCTGGAATTTCCATATAATTTTTTTTAAATGGGAATGTTACAATTCTGCAAAAATTGACAGCACATGATTCCGAGGCCTGGTGTGCCCAAAATCCATTTCTGAAGTTTTTTTTGGGTATGTTCAGTGAAATTTCGAGTGGATTTTAATAACATTTAAATCGGTGCACATAATTGAAATCCAAGGACACCATTGAACTCACAGTGCCAGTATTCGGTTAAGAAGACAATCACCTCCAAGACAGTTGGTCAAGGGTGGAAGTTAGTTTTTGTGTTTTACATGGAAATAATAAAAAAAAGAACATATTTAATTTTATTTTGTTGTAAACACCCATGTGGGAGTTTAAGTGTGGGGAAAACAAAACCATTACCTCCCATGGGAGGTTTTGGTGGTGGGGCCCACCCTAACCTAACCTCCCATGATAGGTTATGGTAGTGGGGACCACCTAGGACAAAACCCCCCCATTTAATGGAGAGAAACTCTCAACTCCCCTCACTAATGAGTGAGAGCCTCTTGACCTCCTCTACCTTTATTTGTTCCAAACCATCCATTAATGGTTCCACAACCTCCATTAATTTATTACACCACCCACACTAATTAATTAGGCTTTTTGAATTCTTTCCCACAAAATAATTGATGGTTTAACCTATTATTTTGGAAAAACATTCATATTCGGTGAAATTTGGGTAGAGTAAGAGATCTTGGGAGAATGTTTCTCCAACAATGATCGATGAACTTCCTCCATGAAGAATGCCAACAAGGAGAGTCTTTGAATTCTTCCCCAGAATCACCTGGCGGAGGCAACCGATGTAGGACGTCTTTGATGACCGACCTTCCCTCCTCATCATCGTCAATGAACCGACACACGAGCTCACGATTGGAGGTGTGTAATGGACGCGACGAATGACAACACCTCCTCCTTCATCCCTGTGACTCTGTCGATGAACTAAGAACAACGTAGGTGTTTTTTGTGATTTCTTTTATATTCTAGTGATTGTTTCTTTCTAAAACAAAGATTGCAGAAAAACATTAAACTGGTTGATCTGCATATGTTTTCCCTTTTCTGGGTTTCAGGATTTTTTCTTACTGGAGGGTTTGTTGTGCTTCGTTCTTGTGAACCAAATGCTACCACCCTAAACGCGGAGGGTGCGGACCAAACCAACATGGCCCGACCCCTTCGTCGGTCACTTTTGCAGTGTTATTCTAAAAGGAGGAAGGTGGAAATGGAGATGAATGCGACAATGGAAATGACCGCACCTCACGCAGCCTCCGCGACCCACACCGCCCCCACGGCGTACCACTCTGATACTGTTTGAACCAGCCCTGGCCACCTCAGCCTCTTGAAAGAACCGTCCCTGCAGTCTCTCCACTTCCGACCGAGTTTCCCAGGGCCGGGCTTAGCAATCTTGGCCATTTCATCCGCTGGCAAAACCAGCCTCTGCTATCCTGGCCTCCAGGTCGCACTGGCTATCGACCACGCCGACCTCCCGATCCTCCCTGGCCGCACCAGCCCACTGACCCCCTTGCCGTCACCGGCCAAACCGACCCTGGCCTCGGGTCGAGCCACCCCGAGATATGCCCCATGACCCTTTAGGCTGAACTGGCTCCTTTAGGTGCCCTCAAGGACAAGCCGCCCACACACAGACCCACGGCCGGTCCACACCCTAGCTCTCAGTTTGCGCCCCCGTAGCCATCTGTGACCCCTCGCGACCCGCAGGGATACGCCCAGTGGACCGGGCCTAACCTAACGAGCTGGTCTGTCGAACGGGCTGGGCCAGACCCAATGGGTTGGGCCGGGTCGGACTGGACCCAGGCCTACTACGACCCTTTACCTAATTTGGGCAATATCATTGGCACTGAGGATCTGTTTGATGAACCGTTTGTGGCCCTGGTTATCTTGATGCATGATGGTCCCTTTGAGTATACCCCACTATAGTTTGGGGTATAGTTGAGATATGGTCAGGTTGGATTATGAACGATTCCAACTGGGGCCCTGGAACTAAAAGGCTAATAACTCACAGACCGGGCATCCAATTGACGGACAATCTATTTCATTGAGACCCCTATGATTTTGGGGAACATTGTGATACTTATTTGTGGGACTTCATGATAGTTGGAGCATTAACCAGTAGTTATTGGAGTGGATCTTCTTGAGATGAGTGATATTTAGTGTGGGAACCTAATAGCTGACCGAGACATGATGAATTCTGACCATTTGACTCAGAGTGACACCATTGTACTAGTGGGGAGTTCCTGGATGGGGCGGCAGACCCACGGTGGAGGAGTGCGCTTGGTGATGTGGCAGACCCACAGTACTCGAAAGAATGAGTACCTCTGCTGGCTATGAGGGGGAGCACCTGGCTGTGGTGGTAGACCCACGGTGGGGAGAGCCACTATGTGACGTAGTAGACTTGCGTTACTCAACAGCAGGAGTAACTCAGATATCAAATGTTAGTGGGAAGCACCTCTATGTGACATAGAAGGCCAACTGTACTTGATTGAGCAGGAGTTCTCCAGCAACCGAGGTTTCGATAATGTGAATAAAATTCTGGTTGATCTGAGCCAGTACTTTTGTGTTTTCCTCATGACTGAGATGGATCACTTGATACCTTAGGTATATGTATGAGCATAAATCTAAGTAAGGTTATCTGTTAATTTCATACTTCTTGGTTTATCCTTGTTGGATTTTGTGATACCTTTAGGGTCTCAGGGTCCCTACTGAGTATCGTTATACTCACCCCTGCATGGGCTATTCCCGCACCTTGTTGGGTTGGTTGTAGACGACGGACACCACTGACTGAGGCAGAGAGTACCAGGACTGGATGTTACCCAGAGGTGGACCTTATGATGAGTTGGAAAGCGGAAGAGACTGATGGACATGGAGTGTTGAGGAGGATATCTTTACATACCCTTCAATTAGGAATCCCAGAGGACAACCCAACAACTATTTTTTCCTTTCTTCAATTGTTCTTGTACTTCCAGTACCTTATACTTTAAAGTTGGTCTTGTATTTCCTTCCCCTTTTACTTTTCAGAACTCATTTCTTATAATGTTTAATTAGTGTTTTGTATCTAGTTGTGTGATCTACTATGTGCGTTTACAGGTTATAATGGAAATTCCTTCCTTGTTTTAGGGAATTACGCCTTTGGTGCTAATCTCCAACCTCTGGCCTATGGAAGGTATGCTTGGGGTAGTCACGGACCAGGCCCTGGGGGATGGCTTGTGATAGCAGGTGTGGCTATTTTCAACCATTATAACATCATCAAAGCTTCCCTTACAATAATATAAGAAAATTTTAAAAATAAATGTTTTCTTTAATAATTATAAGACTTTTAAATTATTTCAAAATATAAAGAGATATTTCCCAATTTTTTTTTGATTTCATCTATGTTAACATCATTTGATGGACTTTAAGCTTAATTTAATTTGATTTATTTTGATAAAAAACATCCATATTGTATTGAATTTTTTGTGATATTTTTAACTATGGACTTGTTATTTTCACACCATTCATGGTTTATGTAGAATGTATTGACATTTCGTATAATAGTTTTAATACGAATGTTTATGTTATGTTTGAACCTTTTCATATGAAGAATGCATTAGACATATTATGTGATGGGTGGAGCCCGCTGTAGCTCCTCGATGCATCGGTAGGTCTCATGAGACAAACTAGTGTCTTGGCACAAGGACTTCAAAAAATCTTATTTGTAGTCTTGGCACAAGGCCTTGACTATGTGGTTATGATGTCTGGAATTCTTCATTCCATCATTATGAAAGTGGATATTGATATTGAATGTGATTATTCACTTAGTAGAATATCCATTTGAATAAGTAAATTCCATTATTTGATATTATCTTTCCCATATTATTCTGAAGTTCCAGATTAAAAGGCTTTTGTTCATGTCTTACACTGCGTTAAATGTATATGCTTATTTATGAAATTTTCCGCTATATTTTTACCCTTTCTATGCATCTAAACTCACCTCTTTCTATGTTTTATTTTTCCCTAGATGTGAAGAAGTATATTGTGACTTACTCACATAGATAGTCTAATGGATATGATTGTGGCCTATTGAGACTATGTTTTTGTAGTTTTTCATTTTATAATGTGATGTTAAACTTATGAATGTATCTAGTATTTCCAATGCTACTAAACTAATCGGTCATTCGAGACATGATCTTCTATGATCCTAAATATGTTATGTAATAATGCACTGACATAGGGTAACTAGGGTCAGGGTGTTATAGTTGGTATCAGAGGATGTTTAGTACAATCCATGGAAGCTATATTTTGAAAAACTCTGATTAGAGTACATTATCCTAAGATAGAAATTAAATATTAGTATAGAAAAACTTCCAAGAATATTGGTATTATAATGATTTTGTGTGTTTTCAATGAAATAAATCCCTGTCTTGATATGAGTAGGTAGAGGTGGCTTTGGAACATATGTACCTAGGGGTAAAATCCCAAAACACCACTTTGAGCTAGACTTGAACGGGAACTGGCGCAGGACGACCAGCCTTGATGCACTCTTGGTTATGACTCACATGGGGGATATGCTTAGGATTATTCTAATTTTATTTACAAACCATTATAAAGGGTTTATGAGTATATACTTCCTCAAATAAAATAATTTTATGATTATGTATTATATCCATAAACTGTTTAATTTATGTTAACTGTTTTACAAGTTTGGTATTATATATTGTGATTCATAAACTAATCTAGTGTATGCCATTGTTTAGAAATAGCTCCTAGTGGAAGGAATGGAAACCATATCAATGCACTCAATACATATAATTATTTCCCTCCTTATCAAGATAATTATTGTGGAGTAGGTGAAGAAATTGGTGCTGATCAGCTTATCATGATACTGGGACAACTCACTCAGGTTATGAATAATAACCTTCCCCGTATGGAGCACCCTGATCCACAACGTCGAGGATCAATGTTAGAACGCTTGATGAGATAAAAACCACCAACATTAAATGGGATTACAAATCCATTAGTAGATGAGAAATGGATAAATTCATTAGATAAAATATTTAATGCTCTGGGGAGTAACAAAAAGGAAAATGTTTTCATGGCTGTTTATCGCCTCACGAGAGATGCAGATCAATGGTGGTCATTGATTCAAAACACAAAGGAAGATGATAAATTATTAAATATTTAATGGATGGAGTTTATATATCTTTTCTTAGAAAAATACATTCCTCATGACCATCGAGCAGATACGGAAAGGTAATTTTTGAGTATGTGGTAAAAAGAGGATGAGAATGTCGTAAAGTATGAGGCTAACATTACAAGGTTTGAAAGTCATGAAACAGATTATATACATTACCTAAGGAGTAAGATAGATCAATTTTTTTATGGGTTAAACCCATTTATCTAGTGATCATTAGTCACACAATCCTTCTTTTCATACAATGATATTGTCTCATGTGCTATCAAGACAGAAATGGAATTCTATAAGTCTTATGAAATTAAAGAAAAACCATAGAAAAAGAGATATTCTTAACACTCTTGAAATGGAAATAATGGGAAGAAGGTAAAAATTTAATATACATCCAACAGTAAATGTGGGAAGCAACACCCCGGTACTTGCCTGATGGAAATGGGAGTCTATTACAATTGTATTGAAAAAGGACACCATGCTCATGATTGCAAGGGGATGAAAGAGGCTGTCAATTTTGAATGCTATAATTGTAGAGAAAGGGGGAATTATGAAAATTAATTTCCAAAGAACCAAAGAAACTATCCTCAGAAAAGGCCAAGGGATCAAGGTCAAGAGTATGTTATCACTGCTGATGAGGTTGAAGCTCTGAAAGATGTGGTTGCGGGTAATTTAATGGTTTCCTAAAGTTCAGTAAATTCATTATTTGATTCTGGATCAACTCATTGTTTCATATCATCCCAGATTTCTAAGATAATTTGATATTTTCAATTTGACTTAACAAGGGAGTTTTCAGTCAAAACACCTAAGGGATGTATCATTGGAACAATGTTTTGTGAATCAGTTCCCATTAGGGCATATAAATGTTCATTATTTGTTGATCTCATCATCATACTCATGATTGAATTTGATATAATCCTTCGTATGGATTGGATTTTAGACCATAATGAGAAAATTTATTGTAACAAGAAGGGGGTTACAATTCACGACGATGACAAGGAGTACCTTATCATTAGAGAAGAAACATCACCACGAAATTCTTACATAGATCAACCCCCCAGTATCTCAACTAAATTCAATTATTAGGGAGTAGGAGAGTGAAATAACTGTGGGTGAGGAAAATAATGTTCAAATAGAGGACGTACCAATTGTGCAAGAATATGTTGATTTCTTTCCAAAAGATTTACCGGGAAATCCTCCAGAATGATAAATTTAGTTTTCTGTTGATTTAATTAATATTTCAAGGCCCGTATTGATGACCCTTATCGAATTTCCACTGTGCAATTAGTGGAACTAAAGTAACAACTAAGTAATTGATTAAAAAGGGATTTTTTCACCCTAGTGTTTCACAATGGGGAGCCCCTGTTCTTTTTGTTAAGAAGAACATTGGATCTATGAGGTTGGGCATTGACTACAGGGAGATCAATGTCATACAATAAAGAACAAGTATCCCCAACCTTGCATTGATGATTTATTTGACCAATTTCATGGAGCTCAATATTTTTCAACGATTGACCTTCGATCTGGATATCATCAGTTATGGGTGTAAAATGAAGACATTCGAAAAACATCATTTCATACTAGGTACATGCATTAGGAGTTTAGATTAATACCTTTTGGATTGACTAATGCACCCACTGTCTTCATGGATCTAATTAATAGAGTATTCAAGTAATATCATGATGACATTGTAGTGGTATTTATTGATGGTATGTGGGTATAATCTATAAGCTATGAAGATCATGAAAATCAATTGATAATTATTCTAAAGTCTCTTAGAATAAATGAATAATATGTGAAATTTAGCATGTGCGAATTCGGGTTTGAAGAGATTTCATTTCATGTCCATATTGTCTCCAAGGATGAAATCTCTTTTGATACTTCAAAGACCAAGGCAATCCAAAAATGGCCAGAAACAACGAGTATAACTGAATTACGCAGTTTTATTGGGTTAGCAGGTTATTATCAATGTTTCGTCCAAAAGTTTTCCCAGTTGGTTAACCCATTAACAAAGCTCAAATGTAAAGGGGTTATATTTATTTGGAAAAAAGAGTGCGAAGAATTTTTTGAAGAACTGAAGAGAAGATTAGTCAATGCTCCTATATGGACTCTACTATTGGGGAATGATGAGTTTGTAATTTATAGTGATGATTCAAAGAAAGGACATGGTTGGTTCCTTGTGAAAAATGATAATGTTATTGCCTTTACATCACTAAAGATAAAAATTCATGATCAAAACTATCCTACTCATGATCTTGAGCTAGAAGATATAATCTTAGATTTGATGATATGAATACATTATCTCTACGGTGAAAAATGTGAGATATATACTAATCACAAGAGTTTAATTTATATTTTCTCACCGAAAAAACTCAACATTAGGCAAAGGATATGTCTAGAACTACTCAAGGATTATGATTGCACAATAAACTACCACCTGGGGAAGGCAAATAAGGTGGTGGATTATTTGATCAGAAAGGATCATGGAGTTTTGAACAAGATGATAATTGAAAGGGATCCTATTTTCATGGATCTGGTGAAAATAGATATGGGAATAATCATGGAAGGTGAAATATCAATACTTTTTCGAATGGTTTCCAAACCATCTTTACGAAAAAAGTGAAAAATTTCTCAGGCTGATAATGAGGAGTTTCAAAAGAAAATTAATGTTGTTAATGATGGGATATTGAGTGACTTCATATACGAAGAAGGAATTTTGAAATTTGGGAAGAGACTTTATGTTCCTAACATAACTGATCTAAAAAGGGAATTGATGGATGATGCTCGTAACTCTAATTTCCCTATACACCCTGGTAGAACTAAGTTGTATAGAGATTTTAAGGAACATTGTTGGTAGGACAACGTGAAGAGGGAGATTGCTGATTTTGGGTCACGATGTATGGTTTGGCAACAATTGAAAGATGGAAGGTAACATCCTAAAGGTGTTATGAAACCTCTTCACATACCTAAGTGGAAATGGGATAATATTTCGATGGAATTTGTCATGGGGCTACCTAAGAGACCTAGAAGGAATGATTCAATATGGGACAATGTTTATCATCTTACCAAGTTAGCACATTTTATTGCTATAAGATAAGATTTACCACTTGAAAGTTTGTATAGACTATATATTAATTATTTTTTTAAGACTCCATGGTGTACCCCAATCGATTTTTTCTGATCATGATCCCCGTTTTTTCATCAAGATTCGGGAAAAGTATTCAGAAATACCTAGATATTGAACTTCATTTGAGCACTGCCTACAAACCTCAAACTGATAGACAATGAGAATGAACTATTAAAACCTTATAAAACATGTTGAGATCTTTCTCACTTGACATTCAAGGGGTATGGGATCAATATTTACCTATGGTAAATTTTCCTATAACAATAGCTTCCATTCAAGAATTCAGATGGCTCCATATGAAGTGTTATATTATAAGAGATGTCTGACACCAACTTGTTGGGATGATGTTGGTGAATGAAAACTCGTAGGACAGAAATAGTTGGGGAAACGATGGAAAAGGTGAAGGTTATCCATACCCACATCAAAATATCACAAATTAGGTAGCAGAGCTATGTCGATAACCGAATGAAGGATTCAGAATTTCAGGTAGTAGATCATGTTTTCATAAAGGTATCTCCATGGAAGGGAGTTATATGATTCGATAAGAAAGGTAAAATAAGTCCTAGGTACATCAGAACTTTTGAAATTCTAGAACGAATTCTGACTGTAGCTTACTGGATTGAAATTCCGCTAAGTCTCTCCAAAGTTCATGATATGTTCCACGTATCACTTTTGAGAAAATACATGTCTGACCAAATGCATGTACTCACCTATGAGGAAATTGAACTGGAACCTGATCTGTCGTATTGTGAAGAGCCTGTAAAAATTCTTGATACCAGAGAACAAGTGTTGGGAAACCAGACGACTCGACTGGTAATAGATCTATGGAGAAACCATAAGATGGAAGAGGAAATGTGGAATCTCAAGGAACATATGATAAAGAACCACCCGAATATTTTTATGTAGTAATATTCTAGAAATTTCGATGACGAAATTATTTTAAGGAAGGAATAATGTACCACCCCAAGCTACCATGATATGTTTCCATTTGAATAATGATATATCTTTCATTATATGCAATTTTGAGATTTTAACACACTGCGACCAATCAAACAAGTTGTAATGAATTGTAATACCCACTTTTTGAAATTTCATAAATTTTATCATTCAAAATGGACTTACTTTTTGGATTCAGAATATCAAAATTATCTTCGTGTGATTTTTTGGTATTTTTCTGAAAACTTTTAATTTTTGATGAATAGTGAAAAACACTGAGTTTTAGTTTAAACCAGACTTTATATTTAAATAATTATTTATTTTATTTAAATTTATTTTAGGTCAAAATAGATACATAATACCTATATATGTTCAATTTAATTCATTAGAGTCATTTTATAATGAGTTTAGATATATACAAGTTTTTTGAACTTTTTCCGTTCTTTTACCTTCCTCATTTGAGCATTTTGAAATTTGTATAAAACATAATTCCACAGCTTCTGTGAGTTGAATTTAAAAAAATCCAAGAGACGCGATTGATATCAATAAGTAAATTGTATTTTAAAAAGATGAAAATAATTTTTTTGAATAGTAACTTTTTTACTTTTATTTACAATGGTTAAAATTAAATAAGGAAATTAAGGGTAAAAATGATATTATAATTACCCTAACACTTGTCCTAATTCTTTTGGATAAGTATCATTTGACCAAAAAAACCTTTGAAATAAAATATGAACCTCTTTGATCCACTTTAATTAGAATAGGACATTTATTATTATTTCATTAAAGGAAGAGTTAAAAGAGTTAAATTTAATGTTTAATAACTAATCCATTTTTAATATAGAGTTACCGAAAATATGAATTCAACTATAAATATTCATTATAAAGATAAAATGTTTTCTGAAATAATTATATTTTATTTATAATTTTAGACATTAAATAATTAAATTTATTGATGACATAATGATGATGCAGTAATTTCCATATTAATGAATGATTAAAATAATTGATTATATAAATTTCCAAATAAATATAATTTGAGACTTTTAATGAATTAATATAATTTTAGAGGTTAATATGACATGTTAGAGTTGATTAAATTTATTTATTTTTTATTTATAATGTTTTTATAACTTTAACAAAAATCAATTATTATATAATGTCAAAATTGATATAAATGAGTTTTTAAAACCAATACAATATTATTGGTTGATATAATAGTCATAAAAATCTAAGGCTCTTCCAAAATACATATAATTATAGGTGTTTTATTAATGAACCACTCGTGGTTCTCTTGGATGTTTATAGTAATTTTATTAACTATATAACATTAAAATACAAAGAGACATGGTAAATGTCAAACTATTTAACTGAGAGTAAAATCTAAAAGATAATGTTTATATTGTGACCCAAACATGTCTAAAAACGATTTCATGAGAGGTTTTCAACCCATCCCCACCTTATCCTTTGAAAATTTCATTTTTGATCCATTAGAAACCTAAAATAAGTTTATTATAAAATAACATTTCAATCTTTTCTTATGGTTCCTCTCACCCCTCTTATAAATGGGCACTCCCCCTTCTCTCAATTTCACACCTTCAAAGCCCATTTTATCAGCCAAAACCTACCAAAAAATCCTCCCAACTATCTTACCTTAATTATAGACGCCTTATTTAGTAATAAATCCAACCTGAGGAGCCATTTTTATCAAATCAAAAGGAAAACCCCGAAGAAGAGGTAAATATTTCCTCACCTCTTTCATGTTCTTTTCTTCATCCACTTCCCCTTTCTTTGATGTTTCCATTATAATATAATAAATCTAGTATCCTATATAAACTATGAGGTTATTATAAAAATGGAACAACCATATTCATTACTCTATCCATCCTACAAATGAAAAAGTCACCATACGTGTGTACGTACAGATTACCGTGTCCACATCGTGGGGTAGTTTTTTATTCAAACATGTCATCATTTGGATGGGTATAAGAATGAGTATAAATCATGTAAATAATAAATATAAAATGATAACTATTATTTATATATGATATATCATCAAATTATATACAATTTTAATATCAAAAGAATGATATTGTTGCTTGTGCATACATACGAATTACCGTCTCCATGAATGTGATGAGATTTATTCCCCATCTAATCCATTCAAGACTAATTTTCATTTGATGACTAAAAATAATGTTTAAAGACTTAATATAATTCTGAATATGAATAAGATACATCCAATCCATAACAAACATTACTTACGTAACAAAGAATATAATGAAAAACGAATCAATTAACAACTGAAACGATGATACTACTGAAATATCGAAAATAGTGCAATATTTGAAGATCATATATTATATATTATTTTTTGTATATAGTTTTTATGTAATTTAATAACAATTATTTAACTATTATATCGGAGGTTAATGTAAACTCGACCAAGGAAAAGTACAAGGTAAGGGTTAATTTCACAATCTCTTTATTATCCGAGGTTGGTCTGAGGTAAGTATCTGTTGGGACCTCTTTATCATGCACATCCATGTTTCTTAAAAATGTATTTCAAAACATTTTTAATGTTTAATATAATATGGTTTAAATTCATTTAAACCCTTGTTTGACTTTTTATAAATTGGTTTGAAGGGAATCTTTCCGTTGTTTTCCAAACAAGATACCATGTGGTCTTTTCGACAAAATTAAGGTAAGACTGTTTTTTAACATTAACGGTGGGTGCGGATATTTTATATTGTTATAACATCATCAAATATTCCCTTACAAGATTATAAGAATATTTTAAAAATATATTTTTTCTTTTATAATTATAATACTCTTAAATGATTTCAAAATAGAAAGATATATTTCTCTAAAAAATGTTTTGATTTCATCTATGTCGACATCATTTGATGGATTTTACACTTAATTGAAGTTTATTTATTATGATACAAATATTCCATGTTTTATTGAAGGTTATATGATATGTATGACCATGGATGTGTTATTTTCACACCATTCATGGTTTATGGAGAATGTATTGACATTTCATATCCTAGTTTTAATAGGAATGTTTATGTTATGTTTGAAACCTTTTATATGTGGAATGCATTGGACTTAGTAATTGATGGGTGGAGCCCGTTATAGCTCCTCAATGCATCAGTAGGTCTCATGAGACAAACTAGTGTCTTGGAAGAAGGCGTTGAAAAAAATCTTATTTTTAATCTTGGCACAAGTCCTTGACTATGTGGTTATGAAGTATAGCATTATGCATTCCATCATTATGAACGTGGCTATTGATATTGCATGTGATTATTCAACTATTAGAATATCCACGTGAATAAGAAAATGGCATTATTTGATTTTTTCTTTCCCATATAATTCTGAAGATCAAGATTAAAAGGCTTTTGTTCTAGTGTTACAATGACGTAAATGTTTAAGCTTATTTATGAATGTTTCCACTACATTGTTATCCTTATTGAGAATATGATCTCACCCCATTCTATGTTTTATTTTTCCCATGATGTGAATAATTATATTAACACTGACCTACAGGGATAGTCAAATTGATATGAGTGTGGCCTATGGAGACTATGTTGTTGTAGTTTTTCATTTTAAAATGTAATGTAAAAAATTATGAATGTATCTAGTATTTCTAAGGCTACTAAACTAATCGGTCTATTGAGACATGATATTTTGTGATCATTCCATTGTTATGTAATAATGCACCGACTCTGGGTAACTTCGGTCAGGGTGTTACAATAGATGAGATTAATATATGATGTAGAGAAAAAATTGGATTACTAGATACCATGTAATCTCATCATTCTAAGGGGTTTTGTAATATCCTTAATATAAGGAAAACTCTCTATATAATGATTTTCAAATTCACAACATGAGTCGATATGAATGAGTATAATAAATCAATATCAATAAAAAGATGTCACCAAATATAAAACAAAATTTATGGTGCATATCACTATTGTTGGACACAAAACAGCTCCCTTGGGAGACTACCACAGTATGAAAGAGCTTTTCCCTAGATGGATGTTCCTAAAACCCCATAAGTTGGGAAAAATATGATTCCATCATATTATTTTAGGTGAATATGATATATTTCCATTTTGTGAAGCCAAAAACATGTTATATAATTTATAAATCAGACCTGAGAATCCATACATACCACATATCTTGGGATAATCATTGAAAATATGATTTAAAATCCCCACCTTTCACACAAATAGAATTTCAAAAGGTCGTTACTAAGAAATATAGGTTATCTCAACGATTCCTACAATCTGAAAACACTATGAGACATATCATTCATTATATTTACTTAAAAGTAACTATCAAAACATCCATTAGTAGCAAAATAAAGCCTCCTCGACCAATTCATACCATCTACTACAGTCTCATCCATCAATACTGTTTCAAGAACATCTATAAATGAAGTGAGGTTCTGCATGAAAACTGAAGATTGGATGTCAGATTAAAGACTCATCTCAAATATTTAACCCTTCAGTTTCACATTCCTCACTACATTAGAAAAAAACAAAAAAAAACTATAATAATGTAGTTCCCACCTATGTCATGGCCCTATCAGCTTGTTTATGGTTTATGAGATTTATATAAATTAATGAAAAATAGATTGTTGATATAATTACTGAGTGAAAGGAAATATTACTTTTTTTCAATCTGGGGGCTCATGTTTCCCTATTGTAATCATAATAATCCATTGTCACCATCTATGATAATCATGTTGAAAGGAAGCACACTTCACCTTCATATAATAAGGAATTTCCATGAACCCAAAATAAATATTGATCTTTTTCAACAAATAATTAACCTATTGTGTATCATATAAGGTATGAAAATATTGTGGTTTATGTTTAATAATATATTAATAATGATCTATATATTAATACTTTTGAGGTTTCATGATTATATCCCAAGCGGGAAGGGGCACATATACCTATCACAAAGATTGAATAGTACACACTACTATCTCAATATTATTTTGGTAAATATGAGCATTCACATGATTTATTTAACCATTATCTTTCTGTTGGTTCTCTTAACAAGTAACCTCATATTAATTATGGTACACAACATAAATTGTTGAAATTAAAACATAATCAAGGATACAAAAATCATCACCCAAATCGAGGGATATAATAATATCAATTTCATAAAACAAAATTAAATTTTCTGGTATTTCAAAACAAAATGATATCGATTTTAGGGAGAATATTAGTATGACTCCATATTATTCCCCAAATATGATTTTACCAAAACCAATAATGACTTAAGGCTCACTATGAATAGAGACGGACATGAATTCAATCAAAACTACATCTTCCGTCCTGAAAATCTTATATTGTCTCCTCTAGGACATCCCACCCTATATACTGACATCATGGATAGATGAAACAAAATCATTTTATAAAATTATTTCATTAAATAATATTAATACACTATCATTATAATGCCTATAATAATTATTACACGTCTAGAAGGGCATTAACAGTCCCTAATGGTTGAAATCCAGCTCCTGGAATCATATATAATATCAATGGAATTGTTTTACCACATTAATGATAAAATATTTGATAAGAAAACAAGATGCATATTTTATGTTGAACACTCATCAAAGATAAAATTACCACATGCATGGAGATAAAACCCAAAGAAAAACATCATCAAAAATATGAAAACATATGTCAAGGAAATGTATCATAATTCATGTGATGTAGGTGGACCATTACTCCAACTTGTCACCGTCATCCCTCTAGTGTTATATGGATCAAGAAAAACTAAAAATTAAATTATAATTTTCCCTATAATTATAAATGAAATAACCAGATATACAAACATCTTAAATATGTAGGTTTTGAGATAAATATCTCTATTGGTCCTCACCATGTGTTCTATAATAATATCCATAATAATAAAACCATTTATTCTGTAATTTTACAATAAAATAATGAATTTCTATTCATTTACATATATTTAAAAAACTCATTTTCTTTCCAAAAATTGGTAGATATATCAAGGCATGGATAAAATGAATATTTTATATAAAAAATTCATATAAAATAGTAGGAATGTATAAAAAATTCTATAAACAATGGATTTTGTAATCCAGTCCAAAATAACAAATAAAAATGTTCATAAGTGTTGATGTATATATATTGTTGGATATATTATCTCCACACTTCTCAATCATATTCATGAATCAAGTATGTTTACATATTCTATAAGGATCAATCCATCATGAAAATCAATAAAAAATTTCAAAGGGACACATCAAGGGGAATCAAGATTAATCAGTTTTAGTTATTATTATCAAAATAAATAAATTACTATAGAGTCATAGTGCTAGTGTAATTTTCTTAAACACCTACTAACTACTCAGGCTCACATGTTCTTCAATCAATCAACAAATAAATGATTCTTAGTAAAATAATTCCATTCTAATAAATTCATCATTCATAATTCAATTTTTCAATTTCATGTTCAACATTAATTTAGAATTTCAAAAACAAATCATAGGTGTTCCTAAAACTCATTCCTTTTCAAATATTATTTCATTTTATGATAATTTTCTTATGAATCAACATGAAATAAATTCATAAAATTAACATATAGTTTAAACTATAATTTTTCTCATAATGCACCCAAAAATATTAATTTCCAATGAAGTTAGGTGTTTTTTTAATTTAAATTCCCTTGTCAAATCATATAAGAAATTATATCAAATTAAATTCATTAAATAAAATAAAACATAAATTAAAATAAATCATGAAATTAAGGTTTCAATTGAATGGTAAATCATTCTATATCCACCAACCTCTAAACACATTATCAAACAAATCCATACCCGCAACATCAAATGGAAGCAAATAATGAAGGTGATGGAGATCGATGAACCAGACCTAGAATTGATATTTATTAAGGAAAATATTTTATCCATCAATATCATGATGATATATCACTATCTAAGAAGGATAAAAGGTATTATTGGGAGAAACTAATTAATAGGATATCCACATACTAAAAGGAGATTGAATACAATCCCCAGTGTTTCGATCTGTACTGAGAATCATTTAGAGGTACCAAATTCACCTCTTAAGATCATCCAAAGTCCAAGGAATCATATTTGGGTAAAATGGAACTGATTTTTTGATAAAATGAGGGACTTAGTATTTTAAATTTTGTATTATATTTAATTAAATCCAATGTACATGGATTCCTAGTAATACAACATAGTTTGTAGTAACAATTCACCCAAACATTTCATCCTTCTTTGACTTCAGGATGTGGTGAAAGGTCTTGATACAAGGTCTGTTTTACCATTCATGTATAGAGAAAACCACCACCCTCCATGTTTCATGATTTGGAGGGGGTATATACATGGTTTTGACAAACATTGAACCCCCTTTCAGTAGGTCATCACTAGGTATATCGTTTTTTCATGACAAACTACAATGTTTTTCCTAAACATACACCAACTATGCATAGACACAAAAAACGTGATTTTTTTTAACATCACTAGAAAAAATACATGAAATAAATAATTAGAAATCAAAACAAGGTTCATTAAGTAATTTCCATAATATAACAAGATGTTAAACATTTCTTATCAAAGTAACATGAGTATAGTAATACGATTATACATTCTAGGTCCCCAAAAATATGATTTCTTATGGGGAAAATCGTATAATTATTCATTATATTAATTCATAGCATGATTCCTTTGGGTTACATACATTGACTAAAACCTAAAGTATTTGGGTAAGCATTAGGTTATAACAATCGTAGTGATAAATAATATGATAATGATGATTATTCATAAGATTTCCTAAATAATGTCACCTTATTATCAACCTATCTCACATAGGATTCATCCTAAATCACATTAAGTTAATCATATTTTGTCTTATTTTTTATCCTAAAATTACTCAATGTCCAATCCAAAAAAATAACTAAACCCAACCCTTATACTAACTATAGAGACCCAAGATTAATATACAATGATATTATAAAATTTTTATGAATATTAAATATATCTCTCAAATTAACAAGCTTAAGAACTATAAAGGTTTAATGTACATGGAGAATAGATTCATAAACATATTACTTAAGTATAATATCCATCATACCAATCATAGTTGTTTGCATAAGGTTCCCTTCTAGACTCATCAGTCATAACACCCTTCTACCCAACCAATGGAAAAAATAAAACATAACAAATGGTGAGATCAAATGCCCAGTAAGGGAGAACATGATATATATTAATAAATTATCATATATAATAAATCCATTAGAATTAGGGTATGAAAAAATGTGAATTTCAATAGAAAATAATCCAAAAAATCATAGATAATAATCATGGTTCCTAGATAAAACATTAATCTATCAACATATTTGGGAATCATTAAAAAATAAAAAATTGTCCATGAGTATACATCATGAGTAAACAAAAATTTCATAAGACTTTTAATTGATCATAGGATTTGAAACAGTAAAAAAATTATGGTTAACATCTTATTCCAATATATCATAGTGGATCAGGAATCACTATGTGTTTCCTACCTATTTCATATAGTAAATCGATCATTTGAAAATGTTTCCCATAATTATCTCATAAATTTTAAGGATTTTAAAATGTAATTAGAGGCCTATGTAATTGTGATACTATCTATCACATAATGAAAACCACACATAGGTGTCCACGGGATCATTAATCATACTACATACACTAAATATATAACCTTTGGAAAATAAAAGGGTTTCATAAACATCTCATTATCATAACCATAAACCATCTAGAGAAATGATAAATATGGATTCATTGCATCATATACCCGTTAAAACCTGAAAATCATTAAATAGTGATGAAATAGATGAAGAAACCATTAAAACAACATTTTAAGATAATATTGAACACATGATAAATATTATTTTCCATTTAAATCATTGAACTAAAAACAATGACAATATTCAGAAAAATAATTATTTAGGAAATAACTAAGGTGTAATTTATAAGAATTTATAAATCCAATAATGTTCATTACAATAGAATAGAATTTCATTTCCAAAATGTTAAAATAAAAAAAATCACACATTTCTAAAAAAATGATCTATTCAGAAACATTACAAATATTTCTTTTCAAAGATACGTAAATAATGTATTAGGAAAGGGAATTTGTTTATAGAAAACATTTATGTGTATTTTAGAACATTCATAAAAAAGTATTTAATAAAAATACATGAAATAAATTTGTCATCTAAAGATTAAATATGGTTACTATTTCTATAAAAAAATTAATCATCCATTTTTAGTACCAATGATGAAAAAATTGAAATGATAAATGAAAAATCTTGGAATAAACACAGTATCAAAAAATATATTCTATTTAAAGGATATGATCTGTAAAATTTCCCTCAATGGAAATTTAGTATAAACAATAAAGAAAATAAAAGAGATTGTAACATAAACCCTTTCCTCAAATCCAACATGCATCAGAAGTGATCTATCCACATTTTATTTTAGGGGACTCATTTGGAATACAATTATGTATTGAAATTTTGGTCCTAGTAGGAGAAAAAATTCTCCTGTATGATGGGACTGTATATAGGATTGGATATGGGAAAATCTTGACAGACCTAATAGGCACCTTTTTTAGAGATGAGAGGAGAGGTGGTGCCCTTTTATATGTTAGGGCGAAGAAATTCATGGATTTATTAATAATTATAATATATATTAATTAATTAGATAAGAAACATTTCTCTAAAATGACTATTATTTAAAAATTGGATTATATAGTGTTGAAATATGACCATCCAAAAAGAATTTAAAGAATATTTTGGGTAATTTTAACCCTTATCATGTTATTATCAATCCTATTATAGATTTTAGATCTTACAATGGTATTGAATTTTTACCAAATTAACTATTTATAATTACAAAAAATGAATGTTTCCACAACAAAAAATTATTAAATTATCATTCCCAATATAGATTCTATTTTATCAAATTCAATTTCTATAATTGTCAAAAATTACTTTTTAAAACATGATGTGAATGAAAATATCTTGAACAAATTCTTTTGGGACATCCTTGCCGAAGGAAGGAACAACTGGGTATCATGGTATATGATGTATAGGATGGTGGGTGATGGGGGAGTCAACCTTAGGAATTATTGGGAATTGATTTCGAGCATGTATTCCAAACATGCATAGTACTTTCTTAAGCTAAAATCTATCTGGTCCGATGTCTTGGTTGGCATATATGTGTCTCAGGGAAATCATCCTCATGAGGGCGATTCGTGTCTTCGATATGGGATATACAACGATAATTTTTTCATAAGGATCCACTCTAAGTTGATTGTGGGATGTGGGTAGATCAGTTTACGGAATGATAATTGGGTAGGTATGGTGATAGGTTTCCGAAGCTTTCCAACTCCAAACATCTCCTTTACTCCGGAAAACATATATGATGGCTTCATTCCTACCATTATTTACCAACATTAATTGGATATATTATATGATATCTACATTTTATATGAACAAGAAATACTCATTTTTATTGGTACTTCTTTGAGTGTGTTCTCAAATATGGCTTATTGGTTGGTGGCTCAGGTGTTGGATGGGTAGGATGCTTAGAATGGATCTCTTTGGTGCAAGGTATTCCCATGATGTTTATGTTCATGGTGTGGAAGAATTGTAACTATTCCATACTCATTGATTAGTTGGTAAATAAATAGGGAATATCTAGGGAATCTATGTTCTTTTGTCGCATGAACCCCAAGGAAAATCAGAGGGGGAATATTTTTTCGCTAGTGAGTGGGCTGTTACAGTTTGAGAGTCACTTAATGAGTTCATCAGATTGTCAATCGGGAGTTTCTCTATGGAATATTTTTGGATGTATTGGTTTTTATGATCTATGAATCCAGAGAATGAGATGGAGGTTAGCACACTCAAGCTCACTGTAGTTTGCTAGATGATCCAGAGGGAGGAGAATTAGTGTCGCCACACTGGTGTCTCTAGCTCTCATTTGAGTCTGGTGAACAAGATATATTGCATCCTGGTTGATCTGGTTTCTCTTATCAAATGATGGGAAGGGTCAATTTCTATGATAAATTTCTTGTCTAGGAGGTATCGATCTATTTCATAGAAATCATCCAGGAAATGTAATTAGGTCCAGTGTAATTTTTTATGCAGTGGTTTTAAACTGAATGTGGAAGTTTCTGGTATATCTGGTGTTATGTAGGGGTGTAAAAAGACATGATGGTGTTTCATGGGGTGTTATAAGAGAATATTCAATGTCCATTCTCCATCACAAATCATTTTTGAAAATGAAATAATCTTCTTTATCTAGACTAAAGATGCTCACATACTTGGCGTGAGGGAAATAATGTGGTGGACTTTCTGGCCTCTTTGGTGGATAATGGGGATCTCTTTTCTAATTTTTGTATCTTATATTATCTTCCTTATTTATATAATATAATTTTTGGTGTTAATTCACATGTAATACATTATTTAAGACATCCATGAACATGATTTCTTTGGGAAATGCCCAGATTACAATAAGAAAATTTATCTGTAACAAAACCTTTTAAGAAACTTTTTCTATAAAAATTATTTTTATGTATGATAATTATTTTTTACAAAAAGTAATCATATATTAAATTGTAACAAATTAATTGGGATATTTTTAATTAGAAAGAAATAATTATATTTTATTATCAATTAATAACAAAATTAATCTTTGTAAATACTTGAACGGAAAACCTTGTTTTCTATATAATTAGTATTTTTTCACTTTTCACTAAAAATATAATATTTTTAGAAAAATCACAAAATTTCACCTTAGCATAATTTTTTCATTCTAATTTCTAAAATTATATCCTTTTAATAAAATATAATATTTCAATATGGTATGAATTAATTACAATATCAACACAAAAAATGAAAAAATATTAATTTTGAAAGAAAATGTATTTATAAAGAACAAAATTACATTATTTTATTTCCTTTGATTATAAATAAATAAATGAATACAAAAATACTTTATTGAATTTATTATATATACATATAATTAACTATATGCATAAATAATGATTAATTTAATTTATTATGATGAATTAACATTGGGCACATAAAAATAATTTTAAAAAATAATTTCTTTTTACCTTTAGAAGAATTTTTCTTCTTTTTGTAACCTTAGGATAAATATTTTTATATGATTATTCATTCAATCATAATAATTTTAAATATATTTAATTGAAATTATATTTCAACATTGATCGATAAATTTTTTTTATATAATGTATATAACATTTAAAAAAATTAAATTTTATCAAATAAGATGTATTTTAATCATTTAATGATTTTATGAAAAAATGGGTTCTTACCAAAAAATATTTATCAACCTAAAGAATTATGTTTTTATTTCATAAGGTATTTAATATTATTTATACTCACCTGTTATGTGGATATATCATAAAGGTAAAATATATCTCATTTCATTTAGACATGGGGTTCTGTTTAGACAAATTTACCGAATAATTTATGTAAATTTAAATATAAATATATTTAAAATCATGTGTTATTAAATTATACTACATAAAACGAATTACTCCGAAAAAAATTCCATCACATAAATAAAAATAAGGAAAATATATTTTCGGCATAACATCATCATGTTTAAAATTATTATCCTCAATTTTTTATTCCTCTAGATGACTTTAATGATGATTATAGTCTAGTTATGTATCCCTTTTTTCTGTGATCAAGGATTTATATAAATTTTTCATCACAAAAAAAATCATGATATACTATTAAAACCTCTGAGTGTAGTACATATTAAGGATCATATATTTACTACTATATGAGAGAAACATGGAACACATCATTAACTTGAGAGAGGCTCAGTGGAGTGGCCAAGGGATAAGAAACCATCACAACCGATAAGGAATCATGAAAGGGTTATATATCTAGATCCCATCCGTATCTTTTTTTAAAATCCCAAAAACATCGCTTGTAGAGAAATTATCAAGAATACTTTCTCATTGAATTTTAATTCTATATCACACTGAGAACTGTCAATAAAAATCATTTTTCGAATATGATCATCATTGATATATAGCTTAGTTTATCTGAACATCTTTGTTACTTCCATATTAATATAATGTACCAATGGATTTATTTCTCAAACTTTATCCCAATATGTTGCATTTTTTCACTTCATTTTATATGTTTTTATAATGTTACTTCTAAATGATCTAGGGAACAATATTGTTATAAGATAATTTGAAAAGAGGTTGTTTTTATCCCAACCACTTTGGAAATCCAAATAATGGCATCTCAACATATCCTATATGGTTAGAATAGTCTTAAATGACTAAAAATCCTCATAAAATGTTTCCTATAACGTATTTAAGGATATAACTCAATATATTCCCAATAAAGTTGATACAATTATTTAGAGATGGGTTTATATATTTTTTAATGAATTTATATGATTATATGATTAAGGAAAATAAAATATAAATTGGTTCTTTAAATTATTTGAATATATTCATTATACCAATTTCCTATTGACTTTTATGTATTTTTCATTATGAATAAATTGTGGTTACATTGATTTCATCATAATGTGATCAATGATCTCTAATAGAATGTGGTGCACATTTATGTAAATTTCTGTTATCTTAAATTCATGAACCATTGTAAATATAATGAAAATTTTCATTGGATTTCAAGTGTGTACATTACATTAAGTGGTCATGATGGGATATGAAATTATCATAGATTATTTGAATTGGGGAATGACACTCCTTTTGAAACCAATGTTTTCTAAATACCACACACTTAAGTATTTAATTGTGTAAACATAATCCCCCCATGTAAATATACATTAATAACCTAGAGTTTGAATCAGTCTTAACCTTGGTTCCTTAAGATCTACCCCAAGATTCATTTTTAAGGATATTTTCAGATTATTATTCTACACTTATTATTTATTATTTTAAATGTATTATTTTTCATTATTATAGTTTCACTCCTTACATTATAGATATATTAAAATCCATGTGATATTAATTTTTAAAAGAATAAATATTATGTTCTATACATGAGGTCCAAACTAAACTAGCATAGTTTACATTACCATTTTTTCATAAATCATATGTTATGACCCTACTGTGATAGTTATTCTAAATCAATTTATAAACCCTTGGGTGCATGCAAATCATTTCATCAATATTTTTAAAAAAAATGAGGATATATGTTCAATTTTTCATTGTGATTATACAATTGGCCCATTGTACCGAAATGGTGATGTGGGAACATGAAGTATTTTGGGTATCAATTCAATTTAACACAGTCTTTATTTTTACATATATAATTTTTTAATTGTAAGGGGAATTACATGGATGTACGACTGATTGAGGATTTCAAAGGATATTGTCATTGTCCGTCTGTTATACTAGTTTTGGAAATTATCTTGGAAATGGAAATATTCAAGTCATTTTACATTAAAACATAAAAAATTTAAAGGTTTCAAGGGGTATTAAGAAATGTTGTTCGAAATCTTCGAGTACTTATCCAAGTAAATTTTATGTATTTATTTATATATAATTAATAATTTTTGGAAATAAACTATTTTAATTGATCTTATCTTGTGATTTTAAATTATTGTTAACATTTTTTTGGGGTATTTTATTATGTGTAATTTTATTTGTGTTGAAATTAAGGTAATATTTTTGTATTTTTTAGGTTTTTCCATTCATGATATAAATCCATAAATTAGAATAAAGCCCATGTAAATTTCAAAATCACAAGGATAATCTCATAACCATTATAAAATATTTAAATTATTGGATACCGAACTGATAATATGTTGAATCAAATTTTATAGGTCGGTATAAATTATTAATGTAAATAATGAATTTTATAAGAATAAAAAAATCATTTTGGTAATTTTTTTTAGTGGAATATTCACTAATTTCATTTATTAATAATATATTTTTTATAACATTTTTTATTGTGATTAATTTTATTTTATATAAGTAACTGTATGTATTTTTAAAAATTTAAACTAGGTATACTAAGAGGTGCATTCCTTAGAATCTATTTTTAATTACTTTTCAAAATTCTTAAAATAAACGACTTTAAAACATGATTTTGAAAGAATTATTAAATTGATACTAAACCATCAAGAGTATGTGAAAGGGTACATGGAGACAATAAATATTTTGAATGTTGTAAGAATATTTTAAGGGGAGATTCAACGATTAAGAGCTTGTAAGTTCAACCCATTTTCATTGTTTTAAGGTAACTTTTATAATTAGAAATTATTTTTATTTTTCAATTGTTTTATGATAAAATAAATAAATAATTATTGTAATTGGTTTTTAAAAACCAGTAGAAAAAAGTGAATATTGAATTTCATTAATTTAATACCCTATAACATTTAATGTAGTGTACTATTATAGTGGTTTAATTTTAAATTCATTTTTGTATTTTTATCAGAAATTATGTTCAAGGAATAAGTAGAAGTATTTCTAAATATATTTCATTAATTTTTTATATATATGTATATATATGCTTTTATTCTAAAGTATCTTGAAAAAAATAATATAGTTTTCATTGTATATACTTATATTTAAAATAAAATTTTGATTAGTTTTCTGTGGTTATATTCAAGATGAAATGGTTTAAAAGGGTTTTATTAATTTGAAATTTATGGTTTCAATTGGAGGGTTTTAGAAAATAGACGTTGGGTTTATTTTATTTTTGTCAAATTTGTCTAATGGTTAATCAGTCAAAGCGAATAACAGATTTTTTGGGGTGTGATAAATTTTTCTAGATATTATATTTAAAGTAAAATATTGTTTTAATCTTATATTACTTTTATGAAGGCTTAATAATTTTATTTTTAAAAAAATATATTCAATTTAATTTAGATTATTGAAAACAAATTGATGATTAAAATTGATAGAGGATAAATATTTTCCCATTTTATATTATTTGAAACACATTTATATCAAAAATTATTTTTTGATAATGAAATTTTGTGGGAAGGGATTTTTTAGTTAATGTATATATATTTTTATATGTGTGTGTTTAATTTTTTTCCCTAGTATATTGTATGTGATTAATATAAAATATTTTTGTTTTTTCATAAATGGATTAAAAATTGATCATTCCTATTTGAACCATGTGTAATATGCCTAAATAGCCATATTAGATTGGTGTTTATTTGACTTCAGTCATGGGTTTCAAAAAATAAAATATTAAAAAAATTAAATATCATTTTACAACTAATATTTCTTAATTGAATGAGTGTGGTAATCTCGATGATTTATTGGAAAATATTTTTAAATGATAAAATATGAAACTAATATATTTATCTTAGTTCCTAAAAACTCTTTAGAATTTTTATGGGTTTTTTGAAAAAAAGTAAGCACTACATAATGCTAACACTTGCTTGGGTGTTATATGGGTATAAAGTTCAAATTAAAACAAAAAATAGCACAAATGAATCATTTTATCACAAAAAATGTATTTTAAAAAAATTGAATGAATGTAATGAGTATTTCAAAAAAGGTTTTATTCTTGGAATTTTTTTTAATAATTAATTGTTCTGAACATGAAATAAAATAGATTAAATGAAACAAAAACCGACCAAAATAAACAAAACATGAAATTTCAAATTGAAGCAAACATAAAAACATTTATTTCGTGATCTCTATTGATTTTTCATTATCAATGAAAAAAATGAGTAAATTAAAATAATGTCCTTGTCAAAATTATAACTCATATATTTGATAGATATATTTTTATCGTGGAATAAAATACATAATGGCCACATGAAATAATTCAATATCACATTTATATAGAACAAATCAGATAAGATGATATAAATACCAATTTTAATATGAAATTATTTAATGCCTACTAGTATTTAACCAAACATAACATACGAAATTCTATATTTTATAATCGTTTTACACTGCTAGAGACCTAGGAAAAGTATACGAAAAGGAATATGGAAAACTTAATTCAAATTAAAAGAATATGTGGTGATAGTGAGTAACTATTAAATAATATTTTATTAAATAGCGACACAAATATTCAAGCATTTCATGCTACATTAGAATTAAATTAATTAATGAATTTTTTTATGATTCATTAATTAAAAAAGGATAAAAAAATAATTTCAAAAGGCCTTAAAATATTTAAAATATTAAAAAAACAATTAATTATATAATACATTAATTATATTACATAAAAAATATTATACTAGATTTAGTTTGAAAAAGTGAGTAACTATAGTTAAAAATACATATCTTATGATGAAATTTTGTTTACATAAGAGTACATAAAATTTGATCTAAATAAACCACAATTAAATGAATTTAGATGAATTGTGAACTAATTAGATCTCAATTTATTTTAATACCTAGATAAAAACTAAAATTATTCTTTTGAGAATTGATTATTGACATTGAAATAAATAATTTAATATTTAAGAATAAATGAAACAATACATAGATGTGTGGAGAGATCACTATGGGATAAGAGAGGAGAGGATGCATGAGAAATAGAGGGAAATATAGAACATGGGAGTGTGGAGTTCATGTGATTCATACGGTGAAAACTCACACCAACTATTTTAAAAACCAATTAGTATACCTCTCCATATACAAATGCTTTTAAAAAAAATTGGGTATACTGTCTCGATTTTTTCACAACACTAATGGTTTGCACAAAACATTGGTATAAGTAATCAATACCAGTAGTCTCATAAAACTATGGCTATAGAAGTGTCATATTTGGTTGAAATTCCTATATTATTTTGACATCAAATAATAAATAATGGATGTTAAATGCCTAATTTAGTATAATACATTTATATTACAGACTCCACATTAGTTTAAAAATGTTTGATAAATTTTCTTCATAATTGTTTTTCAAAATTTTATTTACTGAATGATATAAATATCAATAAATTTTCAATTGATGATATACATAAAATACACATATAATATTATAAGGGTGGGATTTTATATTTATAAAAAATAAAATTAAAAAATGTGGTTCAATTTTAAAAAGCATTAAAAAAATAATTATCAAATTTAATTAATATAACTTAAATATTTCTAAAAACTAATAAGGAGATGAATATCTTTGAAATATACTGAAACATATCTCTAGAAATGTTAGAAAATAAAATTTTACTTAAAAAAAGAGAAATGAATTTGTATTTCATTATCATTGGTCACTAAAAAATATGTAATTAGTGACACCTTTTCTCATTAGTTATTTTTTTACCGATGTTTCGGAAATACATTTATAAATATGGTGTTTCCTCTTTAGAAGAATTTTTTAATTTCATGAATTTAGAAACACCTAATTTAAAAATGATTATTAGAAATGTCTATAATTAAACATATCTAAGTTAGAGACATTTTTAAACATCACTATTTATGGACACGTCATTTTTTGATATTTTTTAGAAATTTCAACAAATAAATAACTCTAAATCAGTGATGTATAGATATGTTTATAGACATAGTTATTTTGTGAAAAACATTTATGATGTTTAGTAGATGTGTTGGTCAATGACAAAACTATTAATGATGTTTCTAATAAACATTATTATCTTTTAATCGGTATTAGTTTTTTGAAATTTAGAATATTTTTAAATGAAAAGTCTCATTTTTTAATTAGGAATTTTAAAGCTCCATCCTTGATTCCCTATTGGACCTGCCCCCTCGAAATCCCCTAAATTACCCATCCCTTATTTATAACTCTACCATCACCCCCTCCATATATCTCATGTTCCCCCCTCAATATGTTATATTACCCCTGACCCCAACCTCTTATATCCCGTCTTGATTCCTTATAGTACCCACTTGGTAAGACCACCATCCAATAGATCATTATGCTCACATATTCGTTTTAAATTATAAGGGTTTGAAATTTTACCCTACAACTCAATATCATTAAAAAATAATAGCTGATCAAGTGAAAAATTAAACATTCAATTATTTAAACGTGTTATGTCTTGTGTGTGTATATATATATATATATATTTATTTATTAACATGAATATATGATATATATTAGGTGTTTTTGGGTAACATTACATTAAACAAACACACATCACACACATAGGCCAGAATGTCAGGAAATAGCCTCCACCTATAGATAACCCACAGATCAAGCCTTATTTATTCAAAACATCACCAAAAATCCCAGTGTGAATGATGCTCATTACATGGCCAAATAGTCCACAAATGGACTCGAATGCCCAGTGTAGTGTCATGCCTACATCATATGGCCAGTATCATCAGGAATCCACTGTGCTTGCGTCACCACCTATCTCAATCACATCTACATCATCACCTACTTGTCAAAATTCAAACCCACCAGGATTTGAAACCGGATCAGATATATGATTTTGGGTAGCCTTTACCACTTAGAAAAGTTCCCATCTACAAATGACATACATATATTAGTATATATATGCGTGTGTTTGTTTCTTTGTCTGTGTTTATATTTTCTGTTATATATAATTCTTTTATAAATATATAAGTGTATGTTTGTGTTAATATTATATATATATATATATCTGTTAGTGTTATATATATATATATATATATCTTTATGTTTTATGTTACATATATTTTTCAATATATATGTATAATTTTTATACATATCATATGTTTATATTCATATATATATGTCTATATATATATTAATATATATCTCTATTTGTGTTTATATATATACATATGTTTGTGTGTGTTTATATATATATATATATATATATCTATGTGTCTATGTCAAGATATAGATGTATATATATATAACTATATTAATAATTATATTTATATATAATTAGCATCTCGTTAAAACATTGGTAAAAATTATAATAAAATATCAATGGTTTCTGAAAACATGATTTTTTTTTTGAAATGTGTGTTTATATTATATAATATATATGTGATTAAGTTTTATATTGTATATTTTTATATATGTTTATATATATATATATGTTGATATATATATATATATATATGTTTATATAAGTGTTTGTGTGTGAATTAATATATATGTGTATGTATACATATAAATAATTATATATATATATATATATATCTAATTAATCATGTTTTAAAACACTTGTAAAAATGTTACTAAAATATCACATTTTCATAAAATTGTAACCAAAGTTATAATATATGTGTGTTTATATATATAATTATATGTGTGTATATATATATATATGTTTGTGTGTGTGTGTGTTTATAAATATATATATGAATTAATATATATATATATATATATGTGTGTGTGTTTATATATATGTGTGTGTGTTTATATATATAATTATATGTGTATATATATATATGTTTGTGTGTGTGTGTGTTTATAAATATATATATGAATTAATATATATATATGTGTGTGTGTTTATATATATGTGTATGTGTTTATATATATATATATATATATCTTAATATATGTGTTTGTGTTTATATATGTTTTTATATATATATGTTAGTATTTAAAAAATTATTATAGTATATACACACTCACAAATATATATTAATATATATATATATATATGCTTATATAATTATATCCATATATGTTTATATATTATCTTTTAGATATATATATACAGGTTTTTATTATAATATATGTATATATATATATGTGTGTGTGTGTGTGTTTATATTTTACATATATGTTTATACAATATATTATATACATATATATTTATATTTTATATATATGAGTGTATATATCTATATGTTTATATTTTATATTATATATATTTTTTGTATTTTATATTATATATATATATGTTTATATTTTTTGTATATTATATATATATATATATGTTTATATTATATATCTATATATATTATAGGTTTATAATATATATAGGTTTTTATTATATATATATATATGTTTATATATAGGTGTGTGTGTTTATATATTTGTGTGTGTTGATGTATACGTGTATGTACACATATATATATTTATAATTATATATATATATATATAATAAGCCATTTTTTCATAAAAACATTACTAAATATCAAATATATATGTCTTGTTATATATATATATATCTATGTGTGTATTTCTATATATGTGTTTGTATTCATATATATGTATATATTTATATATATATGTCTGTGTTTATATATATTAACATATATATTATATATAATTAAATTGATGTAGGGAGATGAACTATTTAAATATATATATATATATATATAACAATGCTTTTTAAGAAGCATCGCTAATATAGAAATGTTTTTCACAAACCGTTGCAAAATTATCTTTGTTTTTAGGAATTGAAGCTTAAGTAATGATGTTTTTTAGGAAGGGTCTCTAATTTAGTGATGTTTTTTAGGAATTGTCGCTAATTTAGATATTTTTTTCATGAATATTTGATAATTAATGAAAGTTTCTTCATATGATGTTATATTCGCAAAAAATGGAAACACCGCTGGAATAATCATTTTTTTAAAAAAACTCTCTTAATTAACAATGTTTTTGAGGAATCATCACTAATTTAGTGACCTTTTCTTAAAACATCATTAAATTAGTGATTTATTTTTGAAACATCTATAAATTATTTATCAATTCAAGGAATGTTAGTAAATTAGATTCATTTTCATGAAACATCGGCAAAAAATTTATGTTTCCTAAGAAGCGTCAACAATTTATTAATTTTTTTCATGAAACATCTCTAAAATATTAAACGGATTCCGGAAACATCCCCAAATAACTAATCATTCCAGAAAAAAGTTTCTATATTTAACATATGGCTATTTTTTTCAAAAACATCACTAAAAACATCGCTATATTATAATTTTTTCTGGTTTATGGTGCATTTCTATATGCCTTCCTTAAAGAAATAATATAGAAATCGATGAATAAATTCATGAATAAATTTTACCAAAACAATTATGGCTAGGATATGAATTTCAATAGTAAAAAAGTTTCAAATAATAAAAGAAAATTAATGAAAAGTTAATTTATAAGTCACTTAAGTAATCATGAGAAAGGCGTCACTACAACGTAAAATGAGGACGAAGATGAAGAGAACATAATGGATAATCATAAAATATTAATGGGTTACATTGAGAATAAATAAATGTTCTCATGTAATGAATAATATTTTGTAGAAGATGATGAGTATTAAATGAAACATATTAAAAGAGAAGAACATTTCTTAGTCAACACACTCTATCAAATAATTCATATAAAATATATAATATGTTTTCAAAAAAAATTTAAAAAAGGGGTATGCTTTTTTTATAGAAATTGGATGTTTAGGAAATATAGATTAGGTTAATATTAAAATAGATGATATTTCAAGAATAAAATATTTCCTTGAGAAGAAATTGTTTAAGGGAAATGGAATTCGTTAAATTTTCATAAATACAGTCTTATTTTGAATATTGTATAATTTAATTAGTGGGTTTTTAATGGTTTATAAGAAAGAGAAAATTCAAAGAGATCTACAAAAAAGAAATTTTATGAATCAATAGAACATTTTTAGTTTATAAGTTAAAAAATAATTTACAAAATTATATATAAAATATTTACAGTTTCAAAGAATCATCATTAGCTATTCTAATATAAAAAAATATGTAAATTATTTGTGAAACCTTAACTTTTTTAAAATATATTTATACTAAACACACAAGATTTAAATAATTTTCTATAAATATTTTAGAAATCAATCACAAAAAATTACATTAAGGGTACTCAATTGATGTTTTTATATGTATCTCTTCTAAAAAGGTATAAATGTTTCCTTCATCATTCCAAAAATATACTCTCAAAATTTTTAGACCAAATATATTTTTCAGAATAGAATATTGTTTGGATAGAAACTATTATTGTTATGAAATTTATAGAAATAAAAAAGTATATTAATAGTATTAATGAATTCAAAAATGCTTAAACAACATTTCATTCAATTGGGATCTATTTTTACATAATGTCATAAAATATTACGATTTAAAATAGATTTTTTTCTCAAATAATTGTATAACATCTTATGAATTGAGTTATTATGTTAAATATTTTTATGTTATTTTACTTATTTAAATTAAGTAGTTATTGATTTAAAGTGAATTAAAAACGAAATTATTTAAATGATATTATAATGAGATTATTTTTTAAATCTTATTATTGGTAATATTTAAGGATCCATGATGGTGGATACTCCATTCAAATTAATGGTGTAATTAAAATTAAAAAGAAATTTTAAAGTGATAATAGTGTTTTATTTAATTTTTTAAATGATAGTAACTTTAAGATAAATGTACTAATAATTGGTGAATTTTATTATTAAAAATTATAATCAAATTATGGATTAATTTTTTGAGTAATCATTCTCAATGTTTTAAGTGCAATATAAATTTTTAATAGTGGAAATGAGGTTATTTTTTGTATAATTGTATGAAATTATTAAATATTGAATGTTGGATTTTTTTTATCAAAATAGGAAGAATCACCTATGGAAACATGTCACAAGTTAGTAATATATAGAATCTTATTATTTCGATAGTAAAAAGGATAAAATTTATAAACATAGAAAATATTTCCACATTGTCATTGTAAAATAGAGAAATATCAAAATAGGGAATGTTTTTAATCAAATAAATAAATTTAAAACAGAAATGATTAATATATATATATAATTCAAAAATAAAAAATGTTGAAGGTTATTTAGAATATTGAATAGATATAAAAAAATATCCCCATTAAAATATGTCATTTTAATTTATGTATGAATAAGATACATTGACATTTATATTATTATAATAAATATTACATTGAGTTTCAATGTTTTAAATCACTCCAATTTGTTAAACAAATGGAAAATTTTCAATTTATAAATTATAAGAATACTTTTATTTGAATTATACATATTTATTAATTATTAATTTTAATGTGTTTTTATTCGTTGTTCTTTTTAATTGGTTAATATATACCATTTATGTTATGATTTGATCATAATTTAAAATTGGAGAACATATTTTGAAATAGTAAGGTAATTATAGTTCTTCCCATTTAATTACACTATATCATTATTATAAAAAAGTATTATTCTTTCTGAATCATAATTTAAAAAAATACATTATTATACACATGTTGGTCTATATTCGTTCTATAAAGACAGTGAATTTTATCACAGGGATTCATGGAGATTGTGTGAGATAATGTCAATAGAGGATATGATTCATCAATTTGGATATTCCTATATCATTTACATCCTTACATGTATTGGGATTAATTATTTACACTCATTTTGAGACACAAAAATAAAATTTTAATTAAAATTGAGACATATCTAGTTTGGTATTTTAGTGTCCCATTAAGGTAGTACAAAAAAGAAGGATATATTTTTACTACATTTTTGACATTACCTTTAAAAACATTTGTAAACCATGCCACCACTATACTCAATAAATTGGTATTCTTCACATATTTATGGGTGGTTTATAGATTAGAGTGTTTTTGAATGATAGATTATATTTCTATTTTATATATTTTATTTCATGTTTTATTCTCACTTCTAATTTTTTTAAACAATGAACTACAGTATATATTTATATATCTCAAAATTTCTCTCTAACAGTCATGATAGGGAGTGAGTAACTTGATTCATGGTATTGGGGAATGCTTTATCAAGGTTCAAAAATTATATCCATTCAATTATTCAGGTTTATATTCTATATACTTTGGGGTAGAACATAGTGTAAGGGTTTAGTGATATAATATTTCATCCATCCTTAACAATATTCATAAAATATTTTTATACCATACAAAATAATCAAACCATTATATCTCTTGAAAATTTTCTTCAAACGGTGCAATTTAGCATGATCAATGGATTAAATGGAATATTTTGTAGTTGGTTCATGGAATTCGTCACACTCTCAGTTCAGGTTTGTTAATATTATTTCACTAAATATGTATGTGGTACTTCATGCACCAATGAAATCTCCAAGGCATCCTTATATCCGCACTCAATGATGTGAGTATTAGTACAAATATATTATAATGGACTATAAAAAAGAATATATTCATTAATATTGAATAATAAAAAACATTATTTTCAATCACCTAAGACCAATTTTAATCTTTAAAACCATATAAATTCTTTATTCTTTGCAATACATGAATTTTTCATTTTAATTATAATCCCCAATTATTTTAATCTGTTATTATAAATATAAAAAAATATAGTATTTTTCTTAAAATAATTATTGATATACTATAAAATATCATCAAGATAGACATCCATAGTTAATCATTATACTTAACAAGGAAAATAAATTATATTTTTTTACACACTGTGACATGTTATTCAAAATTAGGAGTCATTTTTAGGGGTTCAATAAGACTTTTAGTTAGTAATATTTTTAATATTTTAAAAAAATCAATATTTTCAAAAAATACTAATAAACTAAGTAAAATATCATTTTCCACGATATATTCAAATTCTAATTATTATTAATGTACAAGATAGGGAAAAGTGAAAAAATAATATGATGATGTTTTAATATTAAATAATCCTAGTTACAAAGGATTATACCCAATATCTTGTTGGTGAGGAACTAATATAAATTCCTTACAAACCGTCTCTTTGTATCCTAGGAGTTGTTACTGAAAAAACATTATAGGAAGGTATATCTCAACCCATATTTATTTTTGATGTACCAAATATGGCTAAGAATGAGTTACATGAATAATTAATGTCCTCTGAACTCCTTCATCCAGTTATAGAGATGATTTATGATGAAAACATTCCAATAGATGCATAAGTGGTAGATCCTAAAAATTTGGAAATATAATTTGAATTACTTTAATGAATAAAACATGTTATAATATTGTACCATATTTAAAGTATAATAACTAAAAAATTTATACATTTCTATGAAATGGGAAGAATGAACCCAAAATTAGTGGAATTTAAAGAAAAGTTATACCAAAATGAAAATATACCACAAACTCAAAAAAAATCAAATATAGTAGGCATATAGATAATAAATATAACTTGAAACTCAAAAAACACAAGGAAAAGGTTATTTCACCTACTCATTTTTATTTAATTTGATTAAAATTTAATTGATTATTAAATCTCAATATTTAAACATTTCAAACATACCACCTCATGGTTTCCCCATGTGGATGAAGTCAAATTTAATGGTGTACCAAATCATAAATTTATTGAGATCACTAAAACTATTGAAAAAATATTATAGGGAGTGATAAAAGAGTCCTTAGGGTCTTTTCATAGAGAAATTGAAGCACAATATGTCCACATTAAGGAGAAATATTTTGATATTAATATGTATTAGTTTAATTTTGTTCCAATAAAATTATTAATAAAATCTGAATTTTATAAATATGTTCATGAAACACAATATGAGCAAAAGATCATGGTCAAAAAGAAGGATACATAGGAAGTGATAGTACAACAAATGGAGAACCCATATTTTAACCTACCCCTACTATATAATGTGTACATTACATAAAATGGTAATGATCTATTAAAATCTATACATGAGTACTTATTTGAAGATTATAAAATGAATATCATTTGATGAAATAAAATTTTGTAGACCAAATCAATGAAACCCCACCAACCATCAGGATTTGGGTGAATGTTGGAACAACATTTATTAGGTTATAAAAACCCTAGTTCCCAAATGGGGGTAAAACCAAGATTCATCTCTATTATTTCCATTTCATTTTATTTTCATATATTTATCAATAAATAAAGATCTCTTATACATAGGAATTTAACACAATGTTGTCATGACCAATAATTTGGGTATTATAACTCTTATTTCAACATCAATAGTTTACATCAAAATTTATTATCTTGTGTAATGATTTTTTGATAACATTTTAAAAAAAGTAGAATGTGGAAGTCTAAGTGTGTTGTAGTGGTTCCATTCTATCAACTATGGAATTTATGTTCCTATTTTTTTAGTGTTTTCTAGTTTAAAAAATATAACTTTATTTTTTTTCCTACAAAGGAAAACAACCATGAACCCAATAAAAAGTATTGATGGACGAGTTTAAAGGATCCCACTTAAGAGTGTGGTAGTGTACATGATAGTGATACCAAGGGTTCATATTATCCTATGTTCAAATAAGAATTGGTTCGCAGAGGTCGGAGCGTAGGAGATGAATCACCATGGTGGATCATCCTGAGTGACATAAACCCCAAGTTGATGTAAAATGTATTTGTTAGTAGTATGGAAGAATATCCAAACTAGTAAAAAATAACCCTCATGTTTGTTTCCAAATCTATAAATCCTAATAAGATCCAATATTCACTGATAATGAATAACCCGCATACAAATTTTTTAATGACACCATCCTAAATCATATTTAACCTACAACAATGGGTATCTGAAACCATCAGTTTTATTAAAAAAATATGCTATACAACCCATATTCATCAATGTATAGAAATAAATTTCGGATTATAATAATTGTTTCAATAAATAGAATAGGTCACCGTGATTTTGATGACACAATTAAAGATTCTACCATGTCATAGACCGAGTTGTGGGGTCTTCACTATGTCATAGGTTAGAATACACATTAGAGGGATGTGTAGAAGTTATCAAGGATGTATTTATTTCTTCATCTCAATTATAAGTGTTTTTTCATGTGTTTATGAGATTCATTAATTCATGAAATTATAATAGTTACCCAACATAAGATTTATCTTAGAGTAATGAAACCTTCATGATGGGGAATAATGTTGTGTTTCATGGCCATCAAGGAATTATATTCTATGTGTTATTATTACATTGGTTAACATAATAGATGGTATACCCTATTTCTATAGGAAAATTGACACCAAATGGACCTATGATAGGGTGGTCTAAAAGTCTCTTGACTCAAATAAGGATATTTTGGTGAGGCTTTATAAGTTTTTTCACCAAAGATATGATTATTTGTAAATGTAAATGGATATATATCGGTTGTTATTTTTGGGATCCGAAATTTGATAATATTTAATAGAAATAACAAAAAACTATTTTAATACCTTATAAGGAATAATTATTCAATGATAATTTATAAATTAAAGGCAGTGGTTTTTTGGAAGACTATGATGTTCATGGTGCATGATTTTGGATCCTTTTTTTAAATAAGGTTGAAAATCATGGAGTCTTTTATAGTTGTGGTTTCTAAGGGATCTGTATTCTCCAAATCAAAAAAATATTCATTTACTAAATGAAACAAATACTTATATAGAGTATAATTTCCCTTGTCACTCTTAATATGGTAGTTATATGACATGTGATGTAGTTATTATTATTTTAATAATATCATGTATTAAAAGAAAAGAAGAGATCAAGGACAAAAATAAAAACTGTATAATAAGATAAAAGAGCCTATATTGAGTTATTTATAAATAGAAAAAAAAATTATCATCTATACAATATCGTAATTAAATATTCATGTCAAAGAAAATAATATAACAAATAACAAAAAAATTAATAAAAGTAGAATTTTTACTACCTCATCCAACGTAATATGAAGAAGAATGGGTAACACTATATCTATTAGAAAAGGGTCTCTAGATATAATCATATAAAATAGAATAATGATTATTGGTATATATTGGGGAACATAACAAAAGGTGATATTTTTCTATAACCTCTCATGGAAATGTGATGAGTTTTTTTTTGAGTAGAGTTTCATATTATCTTGGTGAAAAATAAACCTTCAGATGAAGATAACTAATCCACACTTTTTTTTGTCTCGTCAAAAAATGGGTGATGTTTTTCTTTATAATTCATGCCAACCCTCTTTTACATTAAATTAGTGGTTGTAAGAGGTAACTATGAGGAAATTGATCCTACATAGATTGTACATCTACCATAAATCCTTATAGGGTTAGTGAGACTTAACAGGAATGGCCTAGCCTAACTTTCATGAAGTGATAATTCTTTTTTCAATGCACCAAAACAATTTTTTTCATGTTTCTTCGATTGTCCTGTTGTGTTGAACTAAGTAAAAAATCAACGTGTCTTGTGTTATTTCATTTTTCCTTTATTCATTTAGTAATCAAATAAAGGTTTGAATAATTATTACATGAAAAAATAATAAAATACATATTTTATGTAATTTGATCAGTAGCAATTAATTATAAAAATAAGTAAATCTTGCGACTAAGTGGTCAAAGTCCAATAGGTCATTGAGAGTTTAAAGAAAGTAGTTTAAATTTGGAAAAGAATTAAAAACATGAGTCACCCCTCCCCTACCTCAGGTTATCAATCAATTATTACTATTTCATACTAAATAATTGGAATCTTAACATATGTTTCCTATTATTGGATTTGATTATTCTATAAATTGATGTGATTTTTTACGATTGAAGTTCCCAGTCAGGATCCAAGTATCACTGAGAGGGGATTAGTGAATTAGTGATATCTTTTTTATGTTATGTTTCCTTTTTTTAAACAACATTCACCTCCTATTAAAGAATTTCTTCCCTCCTTAACACACACTATAATAGGAACACAAGATCTATAAGGTTCACTACTCAACAAGAGTCGATACGTCCTTGGTATAGTACAGAAATAATCTAGTACCTCACAATCTACAAGAACTCATTCATTTAATGTGGAATAAAATGATTAGGATATACCCTTACACTTGTGTAGCACTTATAAATAAACGTACATGTGTGTGGTCACCCTATTAGAACAAATAGGGAATTACAGTATTTCAGTGCTTCTTTATAATTGAATAGGTGTATTCTCTAAAGTACAAATCAAAACTTTCTTACCCAGAAGTCGGTAAGAACTATCTTACACACAACTGAATGCATATGAAGAACCCAAATCTTCCGCGCAACTTTTATGCCACATGCACCAGATTTTAATATGATTGTGAAATGCCCCTTGCATGCAAATTGATTTTTGTGCAAAACTCTCTTCTTGCATGCGTATTCTCTTTCTTGCATGAAAACCTATTTCTTTCCCACATTCTAATTTTGATAATATTTTTTTACAACTTTGATCTTGAGATTTATCTAAGTGTTGAGATATTTAAATGTAAGGGGTAACCACTAATTTATATACCTCATGGACCCCCATGTGAAAACCCCCCGATGCGTCGCACAAGATCCTAACATGTTTTGAAAAACCCCATTTGACATCGCATTGGGAACATAATTCTCTTTCACACCAACCTTATCTTTCACACACTTCTTTAATCATTCACTCACATCATGCCATTTCCATGATTCTAATTTTGGACCTCAAATCATGCTTTTCATGCAACATTCCAAACCCCCTTCAATCTTGCGTGAAAAAAGAAATCATTCATGCAGGCCTTTCCTTTTCCATATTTTTATGTTTGGATCATGGAACTCTACTTGCCCACACCAATCGAAGACATCTTCAAACATTCACACAAAATCCTTTTCCAAATACACATTACTAAATCTACTTATTTTCAGCCCCAAAAATTTGGCAATCTCTGGGAAATAAAGCCACCTTAGAATATGCTTTGGAAAGAACACAAATGCTATTTAACATTCATCTTCATTATTCAAAAAACAATTACATTCATCTTGAACTGTATCTTCCATGATATATAGTATTTTATTGAACACCTTTAGCATCATAAAATTTCCTATAGAATGTACTATAAATTCTATGTCTTCCACTAGAATATTTCCTTCTAATAAAAACTATATATGTCTCTCAGCACCTTTACTCCCCTTTCCTTCAAAAGGATTTCATCACAAGATCACCTAACTTATGATATTTTTGAAATAAAAATCTGCAATGAATCGTCTGATATCTAAGTCCTTTACAATGTAAATTGATTTATCTTCTTTGACAACAAAAGACAACACTCTATTACTAAAAAATCTTATTACTTCCTTCTTCATCCAACATGGTCCCAAAAATGAACATGAGGTTTTACAAGGTTATAATATTCATAGTCAGCATGGAAAATTTTGAAACATCAAAGAAGAAATATTAAATCTTATGGAATTCCATATTGTGGAATAGTTTTTTGAGAAAATGAAATACAAATAAATGTGCCTTGTATCCTAAAAAAATAAGGTATAAAAGATTCATATTATGAGTTTATTTATCTACTAAATGATACAATAAGAATAAAACAATTTTTGTAGTATTATTGAATATGGTTATAATGATGATAATGAAATTATAAATAGGTATAACATGGACGGTTTCCTCATATCAGAGGAGATGTGACAGTAGTTGAATGAAGAAATCATGAATCTTTAAGCAGAGAAAAATTCCAATGATATCCATATCAATGTGTTGGGAATAAAATTTGACAATTTGAAAATAAAAAACAAAATAATTTTGTATGTGACCATTGATATAATTTTGAAGATTGATTCCCATGATGAGGAAAAGAAGGAAATGTTCCTAAAAGTAAAAATATTAAAATATGACGTCAAAAAAAATTAAGAACTCAACATAAGTTTAAATCATGGAGATAATGTAAGATGATGTAGATAAACACAAATAAAAATTAGTAAATGAGAATAAAATTTGGATACAAAATGTGATTTGCCACAAAAAATATATTTCCTAAATGAATAATATGTTGATAGATAAAATATACTTATTTGATAAAAATTTCCATTTATTTTAAGATGATATGTATAGTGGGAGGATTATCCTGAATGATAAGGATTATTAGCAAAAAAATATAAGAAAAAATACCTAGAAATTGGATTTTGTATGGGTCTCAACCAATAAGGAAATTGATCCATGTAATAAAAGGGGTATGTATAAACTTAATAATTATTTTCATTTATTACTTTAGTATCACACAATAGGTGATAGTGAATTTGATGGAAATTATTCTTCCTTATAAGAAAATAAAGAGATGAGTTTTATTTCACAAATATCATGCTCCATAGGAAAATATGGTGTTGGATATAATAAACCCTCTCCCATTAATGGGAAGAAGAGAAACATGGTCATTCCCAGAGAAGGGAAGATAGAATAGAAACAGGTAAAAAATTAATAATGATGCTACAATTGGAAATAAATATTATATGATTAATAAAAGGATTTAGGGTGACATGTGATACTTTTATGGGATTTAGGGACTCATTTCATATTATTGTTATAAATAATTATAATAAATTAAATTCTATACAGATAGTTGAGAGTCTGTAATGTTGAGTCACCAAGAAGTGAAAAAAAATGGACAATCAATTAATTATGATGGGTTAAATAAATAAATATAAAACTATAGTGGATCATTGATTGGATTCCATTTAATTTGATTAATATATGAGAATATCCCAAAAATTAAATTGTAAAGAGAAAATGGTGAATTATAGATACTCACCATACATCTAAAATTTATTAATATTAGAGGTACCCCTATATAATTTTTCATTAACTAATTATAACTTATATAATTAAGATCAAAACACAAGGGAAGTAACAATATTGAGAGTATGTGATCTACAAGATTATGAAATCATGAAAAAAAAATGTAGTTTTATATTTGAATGTGACCATGAAATCCACCAAATGGGGCCCCTTTTTCGCCCCCAGTTTATGCATCCTGTTAAAATTTATCCAAACTGACAATATTACAAGGGATTGTAAATAGAACTATAGTTCCATGGTTTTTGGGGTAGAATATATAGTTGCATATTAGCGTGAAACAATAGTGTGAATAATAAATCAATCATGTCTGACATATCCAAAAATTAATAAACATAATTTAGGTAATTGTGGATAAATAATCCAATATAACTGATTATATATCAAAATTAATTGTATAATAATGCATTAGGATGTCATGAGCCCACATATCAAATACATTAATAACCCTAAAATAACAAAACAAAAAACTCAAAAAACTCCACCCAAAATGGTCTTGATTCCTAGACCGGTCTAAAACATCCATGAATAGTCCTAGTATCCCAAATGATAATCATTAATAGTTCCGTTTAACTTTTCATGTGTAGAAGAAAAATATATGGTTTAATTGGGTATCAAATGGGAGATTTGAGTTGAGTGTGAGTATGCGCCCCAATAGGCCACCACCAACATAATCTATAATCATATCCAATCTAAGTAATAAAGTACATACTAATATATTAACTAAATGAAGGAACAATATAAATAAGAAACCTAAAATCGATCTAAGGTTTAAAAACTGACATCAGGGATCCACCATACCTACTTATTCCTAATGCATATTCCTCTATCAATAATTTTTCTGTATTCAGGAATGGAGACCCCTCATTGTTAATCCTAGGTTGTAAAACCATATATAATTACATTAAAATCCAATAGAATAAACCAAAGAAATGTAACTAATATGAGTCCTCTCCAAACCCATTGGAGACATTGCAATGAATTCAGAAATATCATGCATCATCACTAAACCAAATAGAAATCATCCATTTTTTTCTAAAGTATCATGTCCCATCTTTGAACATTGGGGGATTCACCCCAAGTAACCGCAAAACATTTATCATAACATATGATCCAAAGAAACTCATCAATAAATTCAGTTAATTTAAATCACATTAGATCTCATTCTCGATACCATATAGGGTCATCCCCTTTATTTCCCTTTTAAAATGCCCTAGTCAATCCCAATTAGAAAAAAACTCCTTCATATATTAATTTTTTATGTCATGTGTCAGAAAATAAATATCATCACTAGATTTTTGAGCACATATGAGAAATATCCACCATGTAAATGGTAATAATATTAGGTCATATAACCCCTATAGTCACCTATTAAAATTACCATACTCTATTTCATAATTCAAGCACACCTCATCGGTGACTAGTTCCTAGTCACTGACACATGGTCACTTGTCACATATACGGAACATGAATGAACCCTCATTAATTTTAAACCATATTTTCCATGAATATGAACACATAATAGGAATATATGTTCATTATAAAATCACTTAGAGGACGTTCTTGGCCCATTGGTAGGATTTATTTCATGATTTTGGGCCAATCTTATTTAATTATATTTTTAGTTCATTTACATGGTAATGTCAATGTGATATCAAAAAATATAAATAATTAAATTGTTTAAAGCTTATGTGATATCTCATAAACCACATATATTAAACATTTAGATTTCCACACAACCAGTATCAACATTTGATTTATGGTAAACCAGTAGAAATTCTAAAATCAAAGGAATTCCTTGGAAATAGGGTAAAAAAATAATTAATGGGGAAAAACATGAAATATAAATAATTATTGGAATTATAATGTTTTAAGGGTGTATTAACTATGAGATACTGATCACAACTGGAAATAGGGGAATCAATAGAGAAAAAAGGAAGATCAACCATATAAGGGGGAATAATACCTAGTGGACATCATGTGCTACTACGAAAGGAAAACCTCCATTATTTTTTTAAAACCCAAATATTTAATTTATTTACAAAAGATCATAAAACCCCCCACTTTATGGTTTCATGGTGTGAGTCATGGATCAACTCGATGAATTTTTTAAGAAGGGGCTCCTCCCCTCTACCAACATCAATC
Organism: Viscum album; assembly: GCA_963277665.1. Classification (NCBI taxonomy): domain Eukaryota; kingdom Viridiplantae; phylum Streptophyta; class Magnoliopsida; order Santalales; family Viscaceae; genus Viscum; species Viscum album. The sequence goes on from OY728122.1 coordinate 494,427,610, forward strand.
ATTGCATAAAGAAATACTAAAATAAATTCCCTAAAACAATCTTTAGGAACTATATATCCTCATTAAATTCAACAATAGTTAAAAGACATGCCTTCTAGAAAAATTTAAATGGTTACGTACCATGAAAAAAATATCATGGTATTTAGTTCCATGTAAGAAATGGTGTGTGAGGAATTTGAGATCCTACTTGGTGTTAAGCCTAAATGTGCATTTTTTGGAGATAATTACCATATTTTAGGAATAAACAACTAATTTTTATGGGATATAGTACATGACTTTATATTTATATATGATTTAATTTCTATATGATTTATTAGTTTTCTTCAAATAATGGTTTACATGCCATATTAATTGTTGAATTTTCTCACTAAAGAAGGATAATTTATTAGAATAATGATGTAGATAGAATTTGTATTTATTTTATCTATTCATAATTTTTTTTAATATTTTTCAATTTTTATGTCATTGACTATGGCTAATCAGTATGTCGTTATTTCTTCATAAATGGTCAACTGCTCAACACATCGAAAATATGCAACTAAAATTAAAAAGGATTTTGATATTAATTTATAAAATATTTTCATTATCATTATTTATTCAATTTAATATTTAGGATATGGTTGTCATGTTATTCATGTAGAATTACGAATTATTTATTAAAAATGGAATAAATTTATAGTAAAAGTGAAATTTAATTAACCCTTTCTAATTTAAAATTTATATTCCAACTTTTTGGTGTGATTTTGGTTGATATCAAATTATTTTATAATAAAAATTTAAATCATTAATTGATTTAATGAATCAAGTGAGTGATATAGATATCACTATAAGTGTAAAATTAAAATATTTTTTCTTACACTAAACCAAGGATTAATAGGCTTGTTGGATTTATTGGCACTAAAAATTATATCTGGTAATATAAGTCACTTGATTTTCCATAGTTATTATAGTTATTGTTTGGAAGGTAATATAAAATATTGATTTTAAAGAAGTTTCTATTATGGGTTACTACAACTAGAATTTAATGAGATGTTATTTTATTAGGGGAGAAGATAAAAGGAAAACATCTTATTTTTTATTACGTGGTGAATAATAGATGAAGAACTATCCTTCTAAAATTCAAGAATTTAGGGGTTGAAAGCCTAAAGTTAACCCTAAAAAAGATGGACATGTATATTGAAGTTACACTTTATATTTAATTTATAAATAAGGATATAAAACCCTTAAATACATGTAGACATTTTTTATTTTAAAGATGTTCATTTTTGAAATATTATTAAAAATTTCAAAATGGTGGGATTATTGAACCATTAAGGGTTTTTATTGGATTCATTGAAAATAAATTTTTTTGAAAATATTTAATTAATGTTTTATTTATAGTAGAATCATTAGATGGTACGTATTAAAAGATAATTTTATGATAATATCCTTGTGGTATATGTAAAAGATAATTTTTATTCTTATAGGATGGTTATGGATTCATAAAATCCACAATGGTTGTTAAGGATAATGTGGTTTTGGAATCTATAATTAAAGGAATAGATAAATATATATGAATATTTATTGGATATAGTTAATAAAAAAATTTATATACAAAGTACAATTATGGATATAGGAGTTTTTTTCTAATTGATGGAGTCTGATCTTAGAAAATGATAGGGCTAGCAATTTCAATATAATAATCTAAATGTGATACCCATCATGATAGTGGATGAGATAAAAATTTAACACCAATGATGATAGAATCTTCTATATGAGTTCTACTATATATTAGTAGTATCATATGTCAAGACATGAAAGGGTATATGTGGGTTGAGGAATAGTGTAAGAAGAAATTTATTGGTCCAATGAAAGTAAAATGCCACCATAGTTATGGGGCTAAGGTATTTTTTTAATGTAATATTAGCACACCCATTGTTATAAAGGAGAACCCTACAATGAGTTTTTATGAAATGGGAAACATATTAAGAAACATTATTCATCTCTAAATAAATAGTCATGTAAGGAATGTTTTAAATGGATCTATATTGAATCATATTCATACTCATGTCACAGATGATTATATGTATGAGAATCATAAACTCTATCTATGTACAACATAGAATATCTATTAGATAATTGAACACCTTGTGGGATTTTAATAAGTATTCCACCCTTTAGAATAAGTATTGTTGATTTATAAGATTCTCATGATGATGTTACAACATTGTAACTAGAGTTTTGGTTTCCTTATTGTGCTCCTTGTTATAATATTTATCATGTGGGTGAGTGTATATTATTAGGTTAATGTTGATTTCCACATCATACTGATAGATTTAATGCTGTGTTTTTTTTTGTGTTTCAATTATGAAATGGTAACTTGAACCCAGTTTAAAGTTCATTTCACAATAAGGAAACTTATATGACGGTGAATATTTCATTTGATAATGTTTATAAATGAATATTATTAGCTACATAAATTTTACATAAGATTATATAAGGGCCTATGATTACACTACATAAACGTACATGGATTCCCAAAAGATCTATGTAATAGTGATGAAAAAGTCCCTTGACTCATTTAAGTGTTATATCTTGATGATTTATAAGGGTTATCCTGATATAGAATGAATCATAAAGGTAAATGGATATATTTCAGCCTTGATTCGAAGTATCTTAAATTTGAATAACGTTAAATGTAATCATCAACCAAATATTTTTTGGCATATTAAAAATAATTCATAGATTTTATAGGAATTAAATATATCAATTTTTGAGGAAGGCTATAAAATTTTTAGACAAAGATTATGGGAAAATATTATAAATAAGGATAAAACCATTGATTATTAAAATTTAGTGGTCTTTAGATATTCATAATCTAAAAATAAATATACAATAAGGAAAAAAATTATTTTAAGAGAGTTTAATATCCTTGTATACTATTAATAAGTTAGTTATTCCACATATGATAATGGTAGTGAAAATATATGAATATTATTGTATATAATAAAAAAAATATGTATATGTTTTAAGGAATAACTATAGAGAAAAAAGAGTATATCCTTTACTAATATATCTATAGATAGAAAATAAGAAGCGATCAAAACTATGATATAATAATAAATTATGTTTATTGATATAATGAAGGGAAAATTATTACCAAATAAGTTGAAAAATTCAGCTAATTCAACTGAAATTGTTAGAACTATCAGTAGAATTTTTGTATCTATAAAAATAAAGGCACTTGAAATATACTACTTGAAATGATTAGAAGAAACCTTAGAGTCTCATGAGATTCATTCCAATGAAGTATGATTTTCCATGACCTATTATATTAATATAATGTTGATATTGTTCTAGGGGATATTCATAATATATTTTTTTAAGGATTGAAATAGAGATTAAGATCATAAGTCCACACATAATGAAACTCATCCAAATAATATAATATTTTTTTAGCATACATTCCAACTCTATTTCGCATCGAATTAGTGATTATAGCAATGAACAAAGAGAGAAATAATCCCATGAAGATATTAAATCTACCCTAAATACATATAAGTGTTTAAATCCTTGGTAGGAGTGGACTACCATGAACCCTATCAAGCGATCTTGTTGTCTTCAGTTCACCAACACATTGTTGGCTACATGCCCGATGGATTAATCTGTAGTGGTGAACCAAGTAAATAAATTATATTTTGTGTGACCTAATGTTTTACTTCTGTATAAAATCATATGATAAAATGTGTAACGAAATATTATAAGACCAACTTATATAAGCGGCATGACCATAAATTATATCAGTAAAAATTTATGATAAAAGTAAATGAATCTTTCAATTAAGTGGTCAATATAATATACGTCAAGAAGAGTTAATGTAAAAGTGTTTAACATTTGAATAGACTTTGTGCCCCGATTAACCCCCTCCCCATCTCTTAGGAAATCTCCCATAAATCTCATGTTGATCCTAACATTAGGAAACTCGAGCATTAAATTTTGTATTCCCTAGTTAAAAACAATGATTATTTTAAATATTTCAGTGATTTTGATGTTTTTAGACATAAATCATTTATTAATGAGTTTTTCTATATCATTCATGGAACTATTTTTATATTCAATAAAAAGATATTAAATTGTATAAAATTAGGTTTAATTTGAATAACTTCATTATGAAACTCAAACGTCAAACTATGTATTGAGTAATTGTTTTACTATAAAAAACAGAACACCTCAGGGATCTAACCATAATGAAAGTCATATAATTACTTTCAAATTTAATAAAATGTGAATTTGAGACCTCAAAATTAGTTCAGTGATAATCAGGAACCAAAAAAACAAAAAAAATTGAATTTATTAAAAAATTAACAAGTGATGTTCACAAATCATCAAACAAGGTACTAATATAGTATATGGAAATATTGAACACTGGTTGAAGATGGGGAAATTTAATTACATGAATTTTATTTTGATTTTATAAAATGAAGTGAGAAACTTATATAGGGTAAAATGATATTTTAAAATGTATATTTGTGACATCCCCACCGAATAATGTCAATTCCACTAAATTCCACTAAATATTAGATTCTAGAACACGATTTTGTTGATAAATAAATGGGGATAGTGGGTAAAACATATAAAACATTAATTATATTTTAAATAATTAATGAATCATAGTTTTTATTTTGTTATAATTTGTTTTATTCTATCAAGGAAAGAATAATTTTTTTATTAATTTAATTGTTTTTGTTGATAAGTAGTTAATGGTTTATTCATGTTTCAATTGTTGATAAAATAATTTCAATAATTGTACTTAGAATTTCACTATTTTAGATCCCAAATTTTTTAATTTATTGGTTATTGTTAAATATTTATACTACAGTTAAAATATTTTTAGAATTAGGAAAATGGAATAATTATTAATTTTCATAATATTTAAACCATATTTTATATTAATAGGCAAGAACATAATTTTTATGTTATTATTTAAAATAAATATTTAATTTGAGAATTAATATGGATTCTCTATAGAAATTATAGTTCTTCCCATTAAATTTAACTTTACAAGTCTTATCATAAAGTATTATATCTATTGAATTTAAATTTTATAATGTTAATGTATTTTAAACATGTTGGGATACATAATTTTTTTAAGACCAAGGTATCAATCTCAATTATTTATAGAGATATAGAGTCCTATGTTTAATTATGAACTAGATATAACAATGTGGATATCCCATCAATGTTTTGAACATAAATTTTATAACCCTACTCATAATGACTGGAAATTTGGTCACTGGATAGTGGAATGAATCCCAAATATTTCAATAAATTGGATACAAATTAATTTTCTCTGCATGGTGGTTCAATGAGGTCTCACAAACATTGTTAATAATTTAAACTCAATGTTCATAATTCCCTCATAAAACATTTTTTACCCTATCCCCCATTCAATATATAAATATGTATTATTCACATTTGGAGGTGTGACTCATAGATTAGGCCATTCTGAGAAAGTTATATTGGTTTTATTATGCTTTAATGAACTTTCATATTGTATTATCACTTTATAAATTTATAAATTATTTTCTCTCTCTCTCGTTCTCCATCTCTTTCTTCTATCCCTTTATATCTCACACACTCTGTCTTCTAATTTCTTCACCATGATCTCGGAAACTCATGATGGTCAGTGACTAATGTGAGAATTTTCCTTGTGGGAGGATTTCTAATTATTCAAAAATTGTTCGTTTTCAATTATACCCAATTGTTTTCAATTTACAGTGAGGTGGAGTGGAGTATTAGGGTTTGGTCTGTTCATTTTCCACTATACCATGACATGATTCGCAACCTCATTTTATTCCCTTCCGAATTCATTATTATCATGAACCACTCCTAGAAAATAAAAATAAATTGATGGATATAAATAATAACCCCCCAATCCCAACCTACAATAGGACATGGGTTCGTCACTACCACCCATGGTAACAAAATCTCTTAAATGGGAGGTATTACCCTCAATAATAATATAGGATCAGGATGTAAGATGAATAAAATTTATGAAACTCCATTACATAATATAAAAATAAACTCAAAATCTGGCCCATAATGAATATATATGTTAAACATGTGCTTGTAATGGTCTCTAAAGTAAATACCATTAAGTAAAAGCTAAATTAGTGACATAGAAATTGTATATCGGTTTGATCTAGTAATACACACCCTAAACCACTTGGAAACATGAAAAAAGCTTATATACATAGGGTTATAATATATTTATACAAAGTAGGGTAACTAAAAACTCTCATAGACATGAAGAAGAATACTAACATACCAGTATGTCAATAGCAGATCCAAACAACACCTAAATAGGTCACTTAAAAAATACCATTACTATAGTGGCGTGCTCACCAAATATTATATTTATAAATAATAACATAAAATACAGCATATGAATAAAGAGCACCCCTAACCACTTTACCACTTATTTTTTCTCTCACACACCAACATCATACATCCTAACTCTCACAGATCTTCTACATACCAAGAGCACAAGACCACCTAGCCACATGAAAAAAACACATCTCATCTCTCCTATAGACACATGGGTCATCATGACATCATAGCCATATGAGAAACTAGATTTTTATGGTATCACAAACATGAATTAAATGAACCTCATTCCTTACACATACAATGCATAAACACCACTATATCCCATCACAACACCTTATGAAAATCCATCACAACCATTCAATTTTGACTTCTTCCCACTATAACCCATTAATATAGTAATGACCCAAAATATTATTAATGAAAATTAATCTTTAGATAATTAAATGTCTTATTATGTAAAAGGAATATATAAAACATATTCACTACATTTGTTTTATGTTTTTGGATTTTAAAATATCGTTATGAATTGTTACCATTGCAAATACATTCATTTATTAGTGATCACATGATTAATATTAATATTGGGATTTAACAAATCCAATTTACTCATAAAAAGGACTTGCTGACCTCATCCTTGTAGAATATCTCAATATGAAGCCCATTTTTTAGAGCTTGAAAAGGAGGTAGTGTCACTGGGATTTTCTCTTGACCAAGACCAAGCTTAGCTTCAATGTGTTAAGCTTGAACAGAATATCCCATGGGAGAAGTGGATGTTAACAGAAATTACCACCTAAGAGATGTTATTAAAGCCACCCCAAGAGTCTGACACCATCACACAGCTTACCAATATGACTTATGCGGGTGTTCTAAGGGATTATGTAAGAAGAACCTAGCTCTATGATTATGTACATTATTTTTTTATTTTTAATATAAATTCATTTTTTTATTGTTACTTTGTAAATCTGTTTTAAAGAAAAAATAGTTTTTTAGTTATTAATCAATTAAGAAAACTATTGTTATGAATTAATATTTTTTATTTAAATAATATTTTAATAAAATATTATTACTAAGTTAATTTATATTAAATATAAATGCTCATATAATTTTTCTATGAATACATTTGAAATATTTATTAAGGATTGAAAACTATTTTTTTTTCAAAACCCAAGAATTTTCAATAAATGATGGTTTTTTTAGAATTAGAAATCCACATATAAAAAAAATAATTAAGATAAAATGAATACCATTTTCGGATTTTGGACATCGAAATTATCTAATGGTGAATTTTCCAAAATTATTCTGAGACAATCGAATTTTTGTGTAATAATTAAATACACTTTAAATATATAATGTGTTTTATGATATCATAATGAACTAATAGTGATGTAATAAAAACTATATAAATAATTTTCAGAAAATATATATATATTTTTTAAATTAATTTGATTTTATATTTTTTTTATTAATTTATGGTTCCTTAGTGGACCCTCAAAAACATGTAAAATATTTTAACTTTTCAAAATGATTTTCTTTATGGTGTAACTCACCTCCACATAATTTTTTTAATATTTTTATAAGTTAGTCCATTTTCCTTAGAAAATAATGTTCTACAGTGCCCTTTTTTAGAAACCATGGGAAAAAATCATTTGTTGTTTTGTGGTTTTTATTAGTTTAATGTGTAGTGTCCAAAACATAAATAATAAAGAATTCCATCTCCTTGTCTACATAAGCCCACTCAATATCCCATTCATATTCACTAAAAAACTATGGTTCACGACCATCCCCTACCCTACTCTCTCTATAGTCCCCCCATGGCACCCCTAAGACCCCTACAATCTTCTCTCAAGCCTCTTCGCATCCTTTGGTATCACATTTCCATGTAAGATATCCTCACTTTCCTCTGATACATTCAAAATCCAGCATCTTATTTGAAGGTAGTTATTGTAAATTATAATGGTTATAATGTCATTACATTATAATAATTCTATTACTGTCCATTTTATCTAATTTGAAGGAGGTATTATGTATCATCCCTTATTTGGTCCCCTACGTAAGTCGTTACCATGCCGAATTTTCATAAGGGATTTATTCATTTTTCATTTGTGTCCAAATTTAATTATGTTGTTATAACTATTTATTTTTAATTAAAAATGTTGGGGTATAATTTATTCACCTCCTCCATACATCCCTCCTAATATTTAAATGACGAGAGGCATCTTTATATCTCATTAATGCCACCCATTTACATCCTCTACCAATCCAAAATTTGGTAGGGAATTTCTCTCTTCTCATTTACATTAATGCAGTTATGTTATATTATACATCTAAATTCAATTAAACATGTTAAGATAGTATGTTACATGAACCCATTACTATCAATTTCATGTATAAATAGTGAGATACCCCATTCTCTCTCACAAACCTATTTTACAATTTATTTTTGATGTTGTTATGCTCCCGAAGATACATCAAAATTTTCCATGCCAAAACCATCATGTAAATGAATAATATAACCATTCATCAATTATTGGTATTCACCATTATGCACAAGTAATTTCTGATTTAGGAATTACATTTATGTATTCCACATATTTTATTTGTGGAATAAATTATAATGTTTAATGAATCCAAGTTTGTATGTTCTTTGTGGCACACATATGCATGAAATTAAATGATTAAGAAGGGTTCACCATGATTGCGCTCCAATGCATTTGGTAAAGATTATTATCATGATACGTCTAGGGAAATAATGGTTTACTTATTGAAATTAATTTGAAATGAGGGTCTACTCATTCCCCTTATAAAATGAGACTTAGATCATGCTAATATCATATTAAAGTTTGTTTCCACACTTCCATGTGATGATAATCATGTTATATAATTCCTTTATGTTCATGATTCTCTTATGCTAAAATAATATTCATTTTTCTTTAAATTTATTGTATTATTCATGTTATACATTGCTTACTCCCTTACAGGGCTTTATAGCTCACCCTTTTTATGCATGTCCTCAGGTTATTCCATGAAATGTTAAGTACGAAGGAATGTTGTGGTCATGTATAAGATGTTTTCAATAATGATGTTGTGTTTAATGTTTTAAGTTGTTATGTAATGTTCATAATTTCTGAATAAAATATACCTCTTGATCCTTGGAGTTTCATTATGTGCAATTCAATGTAATAAATCATGATTGTGTGTGTAATTGTGGGAAGAGTTGTTATAGTTTCTATCAGATGATAGGTTTCATTATTTTTGTGACTAGGAAAAGAAAACCCTACTAAAACCCATTGGGATAAGAATAAATATACAAAGAACATCTATAAATTCTTGAGAAAATAGAGTAAGTGGTTTATCAAGAAAATAAAACCATGTATGGATAAAAACAATTAGAGTAAACTATGCCATAGATGTATCTAGGGGTAAAACCTGAAAACACTGCATTGATCTAGACTCAAACGGGAAGTTTTGGATGACAACGGGCCTTGTTTTACCCATGGTTATGACACACTCGAGGGATATTAATGAGTAAATTCATAAGCATAGTATGAACTATTATAATGTGAATAAAAATTCCCCTTAGAATATATGTTGGGAAGTACATCATCGATAACATAAATTGAATCCTATAAATTCATAAGTTAAGGAAATAAATGTAATTTATAAGTTATCCTTTTTTAATTGGATTGCCCTTTATGTGTTACCCCTAAGATTCCTTTTATTCCAGCAAATGGAAGATAATAAGAGGATATGAGATAATAATTGATACAATTATCAATGTGAGGAATGCTCTAATGAGATGCCCAATCCGATGGGAGTGTGAATTTCAAACCTTGTAACAACACTCTCTTAGATAACTCAATCTTTGAATATAAACATGGGTCAAGTGGAACGTCCACCCCCCCCCCACCCAACTAAAGAAAAAACAAGCCACAATCAAGTGATTAATGAGTCAAAGGCCTCCAAAATTTAATGTATCATATGATACCACAATCACCGAACAATAGATCAACTCCAATGAGAAGATATTCACTATCCATCAATGTTATAAAAAAGATATGGTAATTATGGATGCTTATCATATCGAGGGTGAAGCTGATCAATGTTGTACATTGTTCAAAAATACAAAGCCTGTAGAGTAGATCGAGGCATTCGAATGGATGGATTTTCATGAAATATTTTTTGATAAATGTTTTCTTCACACCCTCCAACTTACGATGAAAAGGTACTTCCTTTCCCTTAAGAAAAAAGACGATGAATCCATCAGAGAAAATGAGGAAAACTGTTGGAGTTGGTGGCCTAGAACCAACTACTATGAACTTTTTTTATTAAATAAACACCTTATCACATCTTGATTGTTCTTCTGTGTGATAATGCATGTGATAATGTGCCAAGTATAGCTATTGCATTAATGGGTCATACCGGATCCCTACAAGGATGAGAAGTAGGATGTTCCATAACACTGTTCTTGAATATATAATCTATGGATGGATGATGTTATTTGAGGGACACAAATAATACATCCTATTAGGGGTGAGGACCCAGAAAACATGGAGGCATCTTCTAATGGTGTGCACCCTTGGTAATATCCAGGAGGATATTATAAGAACAATACCCACAAGTTGGAAATCCACATTTCATAGTGTCATTGGTAGTTCTTATCTATGGACGTGTGTATTTATTCTTGGACATTAAGATTATTATTAATGGGTATTAAAACATGCACACTTAGATATATTGACAAAAACTATAACGACACACTGTTCGTAGAGAGGTAGGATACAATGGGTGTGTCACGAGTAATACTGCATTAATAGATAATGCGAGAAAGGATTTGTCTCTTATATTCCATAATGGAAGTAGATATCTCAGGACCTTTGATGGAATTGATATAGCCTAAATAAATCCATGGCCATGGTATGGAATGGGTGAGTTCAATTCTGGAAAGTCAAAGAAAGAATAATCAGGCACATGGGTCGATGACACTAGCATGTAACCCGCTTGATTCATGATATCGTGACACATGGATTATATTACACGGTAAGAGTTCATATGAGGTGACACATCATTGCGGTGTTATGTTTTTTCTCTATGTTTTCCTTGGCATATAGCTAGATGCTAACATTGGAATTTTGTTAGGCTCCACCTAATACCTCTAAGAATGAGGCATAGAGGGTAACACACTAAGTGTGTCCCTGAATGTTAGTTAAATATTAATTTAACAAGTTAAATAATGATTATTCCTAACTACAGTTTAATAATTATTTAAGGATGCCTGATCACATTTATTTCAACACTAGTTATTCGAGATAATATATTGTGGGAGAAATAATATATATTTATTAGAGAGTAATGAAGTTTCATTTATTTATGTAATAAATATCCATTAGTCAGGGTCTAATAAATGTGGTGGAGGAAATAAAGAAAAATGAAAAAAATATAAACACGCCATGTACATTGAATGTACATGCCTTGTAGATTTCAGGGAAAACGAGTACACACCATGTATTAATGATTACATGCTGTGTAGTTTTTCCAGTCAGGATTTTGAGGAAATAATATTGTTTTCTTACATGATATTTATTATAATCAGTGTGGGCTCATGTCAAGGAATTAATCTTTCGACATGGGGGTTTTTAATAAGATTTAATGAAATAAATGAAACGTGTAGCGCGTTTATTTATTGTCATAACTCTATAACCTCAAACATGATTATAAATATCCCCAAAACCCCAACACTTTTCTAGAGAGAATCATTGTGCACAACAATTCTGGAGAATTCACTCAAGGCCGAAAGAACTCCGTCCTCCAAGAACTCTCTCAAGACCGAGAGAGATCCTCCTCCATTGGATCAAGGCGATCTAAGGGGGACAACACAATCAAAGACTTCACCACACTATCAACCAGAGATTCCTTTGGTGATGTCCAGAGATATATGGTGCACGTGTGGATCACTTCTAGAGGGTGTATACACTTGGATTCTATGATGCAACAATGAATCACATCGGATCATGGTAGTAAAACATCAACGAAGATAGAATTCCATCATGTTTATTTTTCACAAATAATTAAATTAATTATAACCAACATATGATAATCCTCTCAATGGTTCCAGGTCCCTTCTCTTTATTTCCATTCATCATTCTATTCCAATGATCCAACATTTTATTATCATGACAGATCTGGGATTGAATGTTGTTTAACATGAAAATTAATGCTGGGCAATCCCACAACATGATTCAGCTGCGCTCGGAACCTACAAGTGGTATTAGAGGGGTTGTATCATTGATTATAATTGTTTAGATTTTTGTTGGTGATTTACTCATTTAAGATTTTTTTGTTTCAATTCAAGTTAATCGTTCTTTAAATCTGAATCTCGAGATCTATTCCTCCTCTCTCATTTATTGTTTACCTTACAGAAACAGATTTTTCTTTTAAAATTGATTAAAATAATAATAGTGGATCTCATCCAGAGGTTCCAAAAGTTCCTGGATGTACAACATAAGAATACACAACATATATTTAGAAGTACACACCGTGTATTCTAGGTTCAATGCATCAGACTGGTCTGCCAAATCAGGTTGTGTATTGGAGTATACCTAAGTCATAAATGAAATTGTGTGTTGACTAGGAACAGGTGGCACACGGTTTCAAGATTACATGTTGTGTGGTCCACTGAACATGTTGTGTAGTCCATTCATGTTAGGGTTCGACTCTGTACCCCGTACATGGCTTGCTCAGATGGAAACCGTGTAACACAGATACTTCACGACATGTGTCCCACGGAACACACTGTGTACTCCGAAAATTTCCAAAGTACATCTACATATCATGTCCTCAGGTGTGTACTTCAGATCGACAATGAACAAAAGTACATGCCATGTAGTCGGAACTACATGCCACGTACTCATCCAAATTACAAATATTTATAAAAATTTATTATTATATTATACAAACCCACGAGACGTGTACCATAGTGCATGCCTAAAGCTGAGGCGCAACACGTGATAGGTGTTTTATATATATGTGTTTTGTTTAACATCTACGTAATAAACAGGAATTCACCAGGTTTCCTCCAAGGTACAAGTTAGATACAAATATAATTTTAAATGAATTTATTTGTTTAAAATTATGATGGATGAGAATCTCAAAGAAATTCTGAAAATTGGTTTAAGATAAAAGTATTGTTTATTTAAGGATAATTAATTGATTCGAGTGTGATGTATCTTAAGAAAAAATGATTAAATAATTGAAGGATAGTTTTATTTATCCATAAAAATCATTGCATATATGGATGATCCTAGAATAGGCCAAGACATTTTTATGTGAATTTTTTCTTTTAATTAATTTATTTAAATAAAATTTGTTGGCCTACAAGCCTTATCCTCGTTAATATGTAGGGCCTACACGCCCACAAATTCCTTTATGTAAAAAAACCATTTTACCCCTAACCTGCATGTGAGTTAAATGCATATGTAATGGATGGAGCTCCCAAGCTAGTGGAGGCGGCTCAAGATTAGAGACATGGTGAAACAAATCCAAGGATATACAAAGATGGACAGGTGGAGAGCTGTAAACACGAACCCGAAAGGTTCAAGGTGCTTCTCCAATATGTCATGAGGTAGTTTATGAACCGCTCGATAAAATAACCAACTGAAAAATCCCTTTATCATAACATTTATTTTATTTCTGTTAGTTTCATGGTTTATTTATTGTGGGTGTGTTGTCACGGTCACACAATTAATGAATTAAACAAGCATGCAAGGTGGAACTAAAATAAGACCGACTTATGCGTAAATATTATCTTATACATGCTTAATCAATTAATTATATCCCACTAAATATTAACAAGCATGTAATCAAAGATACTAAAATGGAAATTTACATATAAGGATAAAATCCCTCAAATAAATATTAATTTGGTATAGCCTTCCATAATCTTGGTTAGAATCGAACCATAGTTAAAAGTGCTTAACCAACCCAAGTTTGGGTGCTTTCAATTATCGGGGAATTATAATTAATGTTTTTGGGTTCACATGACTTGCTTCACATCTAGGGTTGACTTCCACGACAGGACATTGTGTGACCTAGATGCAAAGGTTTCAGAAATCCCAAATAAAATCATTTCTGGATTAGGGAGTCCACTCAGAGGATCAAGGAGCTCCGAGTTAATGTAGTTGGAATTTGGAATGCCTACCAAAAACCCTTCAAGAATCTTGACCAAAACTAGTTGGGGTAATGAAAAGGGCAATATGGATCATTGACACTTGAATATTTAGGCAACAGAATATTCCAAAGCCAATGGTGAGGCCTATTGGATTTCAATAAAATAGCCGGAGACTAATAAGTATTATTTTATTTATTTGTCTCAGTTTTATAAAGTACTAAAATCTTTTCTCATATTAATTTGTATAAACGACATGAAAAATGACATCAAACATATCATTATGAACCATACTCGGGAAATAAAACCATCTCACCAGCACAAATTTCCTAGAGTGGCAGAGGAATTTACGTGCAATCCTTTACCTTGAGAGGAAATTGAATGTGCTAGAAGAGCCTATTCATGTTTTTCTTGGGAAAGAGGCTAGTGATGAGGAAATATATATATATGAAAAACATATTGATGATTCCATATATGTCCAGTGTTTCATGCTATCGACCATGTCTAATGAGCTCTTGAAGCGACAAGAAAACATGGACGTGTATAACATGATTTCTCACCATAAGGATCTATACCAAGAGAAGGCAAGACAAGAGAGATATGAGATCTCCAATGATTTTTTTAGAACTACGCTTGGTGATTTTATGTCAGCTGGGCATCATGTAGTCAAGATTATTGGCTACATTGTATGCCTGGACATCTTAGGGATTAAATTCTCTGATGAGTTGCATATAGATCTCATCCTATCATCACTGCCCAAGACCTTATCAAGATTTATTGTCAAATAAAACATGATAAATAATGAAAAAATTTTATCTTAACTTAGGACCTTAATTCACCAGGTAGATAAGGACATGGGGCTAAAAAACCCACAGTTTTTATGGTGAATAAAAAGGGGAAGGATAAGTCAAAGGGGCCAAATAATTATAAACGGTCTGAAGCCCTCGAGCACCATCCCTCCAAGAAGGGGAATATCTATAAGCAGGGAAAGGAATGGGAGGAAGTATGTTTTTCATGTGGAAAGCAAGTCCACTGGAAGAGGAACTGCACTCAGAATCATGGGGATTCTAAAGGTGCATTCGTTGCCGAGTGTATTATTTCCATTTTAACACATTGGGTATTAGATATAGCTTGCGGGGATAACATCTATGCCCAAATGCAGGAACCAAGTATATTTAGAAATATTTCCAGAGGAGAGGTGGATCTTCAAGCTACCAATGACACAAGGATGGCTATGTTGGCTATTGTTGATTACCACCTCTCATTTCCATTTGGGATGATTTTGGTTTTACATAACTATTATAATGATCCTAGTGTTACCAACAACATAATTTAGGTTTATTGTTTGGATATGGATGGATTTTTTTTCATGTTTGGAAATAAGGGTTGTCTCTTTTATAAGAAAAATTTATGTAATGGTTTGGAACATTTAAATAATGGTTTTTAGGTATTCAATTATGAAAACCAAGTGTTGGAAATTGATAACAAAACAAACTCACATGACCCATACATCACCCAGTTGTGGCATCACCGTCTCGGTCATGTAAATGAGAAGCACTTGAAAAAGCTCCACTAAGATGGTTATTTGGATTCTACTGAGATAAAACCACCTGATAGAGGTCACGCTTGTTTACAAGGAAAATTACCAAGCCGACCTTCGGTGAACAAGGTGAAAGGGCCACAAAGTTTCTAGTATTGGTGCACACGGATGTGTGTGGACCATTTCCAGTAGAATCTAGAGGTGGATATTTTTACTTCATTAATTTTACTAATGAATTGATTAGATATGGCTATGTATACTTAATGAGGTATAAGTTAGAAGCTGTTGATAAAATAAAGTAATTCAAGATTAATGTAGAGATTCATATTGGTAAGAAGATAATGAAACTTTCATCGGATTGAGGTGGATAATATCTGAACCGATAGTTCATCTATATTCTACTAAATTCTGGGATTCTTTCTCAGCTCACTCCTCCTTATACACCACAGTGGAATGGAATTAGTGAAAGGAGGAAAAGAATCTTATTGGACATGGTGGGGTCGATGTTCAGTCATGCAGATCTTCCATTATCCTTTTGGGGATATGAATTACAAACAACTACATGCACATTAAACCGAGTACCATCTAAGGGGGAGATGGAATTACATCCAAGTTATGGAATGGAAAGAAACCCATAGAGTCTCATACACGTGTATGGTGATGCGAGGCATTTTATAATGCCTTCTCATGCAACAAACTATCACCCCAGGGGCATGAGGTGTATCTTTATAGGATATCCTAAGGAAATGGAAGGATATTTCCTATATAACCATTCAAACAAGAATGTTACTCTCACCAGAAAATCTGTATATCTTGAGAGGATTACATCCTCAAAAAAATATAGTGGGACCAATATTGACTTAAAATAATTTGATGCTCAATATACACATGAGTTGGTATAGGAAGAAGTTCCACAGGTCCCCATGGAAGAAGTTCTAGAAACACAGGTACTTTTTAGGAGCTCAAAAGAGGTAAGGGAACCATAGAGACTTGGTTTCCTAGTCACTGGGGATGGTGAATCATTATTTTTGGACAATGATGAACCTCTCCTATCCATGGAAGTAGTAGAAATGTCGGAAGCTACAAGATGGATGGAAGCTATGAATTCTGAGGTGGATTCCTTATATCATAACCAAGTCTAGGTTCTGGTCGATGATCCAATTGATGTAAAGTATATGGGATGAAAATGGGTATTCCAGAGAAAACTGGACTTGGAAGGTCATTTTTGGCACCTATACAGAAAGGATAGTGGCTAAATTATTCAAACAACATCAAGGAATTGACTATGATGAAACCTTTTCACCAGTTTCCCTGATTAAATCCCTAAGAATTAAACATGCCATAGTAGCTTACCATGATAACAATATTTGGAAGATGGATCTCAAAATGGCATTCATTAATAAAAACCTTCAGGAAGATGTCTATATGACACAACCAGAAGGGTTTTTGACACGAGGTGAAGCCAAATGGGTTGGCAGGATGCATAAATCTATTTATGTATTAATGAAAGCATCTAGGTCATGGCAAATTCGGTTTTATGAACCCATAAATGAATTTTTTTTCATTAAGATCGAATGTGATCCATGTGTTTATAATTTGATTAATGGGAATGTGATCATTATCCTAGTAGTATGTGTTGATAACATATTGCTTATTGGAAATGATGTACTAGTCTTACAGTCAGTTAAGGATAGGTTGAACAAGTGTTTCTCTATGAAGGACTTGGTTGAAGCAGCCTACATTCTAGTGATAAATATCATTCGTGATAGATCCAAGAGGCTTGATGGATTAAGTCTGGGTAGATACATTGACCAGATAGTGTAGAGATTTAGTATGGAACAATCCATGAGGGGATTTTTTTAGTGTCTCATGGCCTACATCTTTCTAAGAAAATGTGTCCATAGACGCAACATGAGAAAGATAGAATGAGTAAGATCCCATATGCTTCTACTATAGTATCCATCATGTATGCCATGTTATATACCGGGATTGATGTTTCCTATGCATAGAGTATGGAAAGAAGATATCAAGAAGATCCAGTAGAACATCATTGGACTGCAGTTAATACGGTCTTTAAGTATCTGATAAAAACTAAGGATATGTTCTTTGTGTATGGAGGAGATGAGGAGCTTGTCATCATAGGGAATTCTGATGCTGGTTTTTAGATAGATTAGAATGATATGAAGTTGTAATCTGCATATGTTTTTAGTCTCAATGGAGGATTTGTGAGCTGGAAGAGTTCAAAGCATCTAGTTGTTGCCGATTCTATAGTTGAGTCTGAATATATAGTGGCTTCTGATGCAGCCAATAAAGCCGTCTAGATTCCAAACAATATCCAAGATCATGATGTGGTGCCTAGAAGTAAATATTCTATCAGGTATTATTGTTATAATACTGCAGTTGTGGCTCTTGAAAAAGAACCATGGTAACATCAACAGACAAACGATATACTCTGAAAGTATCACCACATGAGGGATTTCTATCAAACAGGTGATGTTGTAGTCAATAGAGTGTCCATAGAAGAGAACATGACGGACCCCATGAATAAAGGCCTATCTCAGTAGAAGCATGAATATCATGTGAGAGCTAGCGAGTTAAAAGTTTTTATCAGTTAGCTCTAGTCCAAGTTGGAGTCTATTGGAGTTGGTGGCCTAGAACCAACTACTTTTTACTTTATTCATTAAATAAACAACTTATCACATCTTGATTGTTCTTTTGTGTGACAATGCATGTGATAATGTACCAAGGATAGCTATTTCATTAAAGGGTCATAGCGGATCCCTGATATGAGAGAACCTAGAAGTGCCATAACACTATACTTGAATATATGTTCTATGGACGGATGATGTTTTTGGGGGGTAAAAACAATATAGGACATTATGGTTGAGGACTCATATATATTTGAGGAGCCTTCTCATGGTGTGTGAACTTGGTAATATCCAAGTGGATATTATGAGAACAAGACCTGCCAGTAGGAAATCCACATTTCATTGTGTAATTGGATGTTCCGATATGCGTGTGTATGTATTGGTCCTTGGAAATTATGATTGTTATTAATGGGTATTACAACTCGAGCACTTAGATTTATTGACAAAATCTGTAACGACACACTGTTCGCAGCGAGTTAGGATATGTTCGGTGCGTCAAGAGTAAAATTGAATTAATAGATAATGTGAGGAAGGATTGGTCTCTTATGTTGCATAATTAAATTAGATATCTCAAGCCCTTTGATGGAATTAATATATCCAAAATAAATCCATGGACATGGTAAGGAATGGGCAGGTTCAATTCAAGAAATTCAATGAATGACTAATCGAGAACATGGGTTGATAGAAGTAGAATGCAACCCGCTTGATTTGATATATCATGAAAATGGGATTATATTACACTATAAGCGTTTGTATGAGGTGACATGTCATTGTGGAGTTAACTTCTTTCTATATGGGTGCCTTGGAATGCTGCTAGATTCTATCCTTGGACTTTAGGTAGGTTCCGCCTAGTTCCACCGAGAAAGAGGCCTAGAGGGTGACATGCTAAGTGTGTCCATATATCTAAGTTAAATATTAATTTATCATGTTAAATAATTGTTTTTCCTGACTGTGGTTTAATAAATATTTAAGGATGCCTGATCACATTTATTTCGACACTAGTTATTCGAAATAACATATTTTTGGCGAAAAAAATATATTTATTAGCGAGTAATGCAGTTATATTTATTTAAGAAATAAATAGCCATTACTCAAGGTCAAATAAATATGGTGGAGGAAATAAAGAAAATAGAAAACAAGATAAACAAACCGTGTACATTCATTGTACACACTATGTAGTTTTCATGGAAAATGAGTACATGAAATGTATTAATGATTACATGTCATGTAGTTTTTCAAGTCGGGATTTTGAGGAAATAATATCATTTTATTAAATGGTATTTATTATAATCATCATGGGAGCATGTTAAAGAATTAATCATTCAATATGTTGGTTTTAAATAAGTGTAATTGAAAAAAATAAAATGTGTAACACAATTATTTATTTTCAAAACCCTATGACCTCAAACCCAATTATAAATATCCTCACAACCCCAAAACTTTTCTAGAGAGAATCATTGTGTACAACAATTCTATAGAATTATGTCATGGCTAAAAGAACTCATTCCTCTAAGAACGCTATCAAGGCCTATAGAGATCCTCCTCCATCTGATCAAGGAGTTCTATGGTAGAAAACAAAAACAAAGGCTTCTCCATGCTAGCACCCGAATATTTCATTGGGGTCATCCATAGATATGTTGTGCACGTGTGGATCCCTGCTAGAGGAACTCTACACTTGGATTCTGTGACACAACGACGAACCGCATCAGATCATGTCTAGGAAACATCAAAAATGAAAATATTCCATCAAGGTAATTCTTTTCAATTAATTAAATTAATTATAACCAACATATGATGATCCTCTCAATGGTTTCAAGACCCCTCTCTTTCATTTCGTTCTTCATTCTATTCTGAAGATCGGGTATTTTATTGTCATGAATTATCTCGGATTGAACGTTGTTTAATCCTAAAATTAATGTTGGGAAAACCCACAAACACACTTCTGATGCACCCAAAACCTAGAAAAACATCACATGGCTTGCATGATACACCATCACCTTTGTTCTTACCCTAAAATTCATGGTTTATTGCTTCTTCGGTGGGCTAAAACCAAGCCTATGGAATTCCCCAGAAATTTTTGACTTTGATAGCTATGTGGAAATTGTCTGATGTGCCCTAAAATTTGAAATGGAGGTCAGAGAATCTTAGGGGTATCATGTGAATAAGAAATGTAAATTGGAATTTAATTCTGGTGGTCCAATGTATAAATCCAATGGTGGTAAAAAAATTCCAGCACACCACTTTCTTATGGTACAGAAAGGAGCACCCTAGAAATTTATTGAAGGGGATGATGAAATGCTTTAGATATGGAAGAGAAGGGAACATTTCCAGTAACTGTGGATAAGAAAACTCCACTTGTAACACCCCAAGCTTCCACGATATGTTTCCTTTCGAATAATGTTATAGCTTGCATTGTACGCAACTTTAAGATTATAACACACCGCGATCAATCAAACTAGCCATTATGAATAGTAATACCCACATTTTGATATTTTATAAATTATATTTTTAAAAATGGACTTCATTTTTGAATTCAAAATATCTAAATTAGCTTAGAGTTAATTTTTGGTACTTTCCTGAAAACATTCAATTTTTGATGAATAGTGAAAAACACTTCGTTATTAGTTAAAAGAAAATTTTTTATTTAATTTTTTATTTATTTTTATTAATTTATTTTAGGTCAAAATAGATATATAATACCAATATAAGTTAAATTTAAATCATTGGAGTCATTTTATAATAAGTTTAGATATATAAAAATTTTATGGAACTTTTTTCCGTCTTTTACCCATCTCCTAGGAGTATTTGCAAATTTGCATAGAACATAATTTTACAGATTCTGTGAGATGAATTTCAAAATTCCAAGAGACAAATATGACATCATTAAGTAAAATGTGGTTCAATAATATGAAAATACATTTTGGTGAATTGTATCTTTTTACTTTTATTTACCGCGGTTAAAAGTAAATGGGGTAATTATGCCAAAAATGATATTATTATTACCATAACGCATGTCCTAATTCTACAGGATAATTTTAAGTCTACTAAAAACAACCTTAGGAATAAAATATGACCCCCTTTTGTCCACATGGATTAGATTAAGACATTTATTATTATTTTATTTAAGGAAGAGTTAAAAGAGATAAATTTAATTTTTAATAATAAAACAATTTTTTATATAGGGATACAAACAATATAAATTCTACTATAAATATTAATTATAAATATAAAAACCTTTCCTACATAAGGGTGTTTTATTTAAAAAATTTAGACATTAAATAATATAATTTATTTATGACTCAATGATGATGCAGTAATTACATTATTAATAATGTATTAAAATAATTGATATTATAAATATCCAAATAAATGTAATTTGTGACATTTGATGAATTACACTAATTTTCTAGGTTAATTTGACATGATAGAGTTCATTAAATTATTTTTTTTGATGTAAAAAAGCTGTTATGATTTTCTTAAAAACCAAATACTAAATAGTGTCAAAATAGACATAACTGAGTTTTTAAAATAAATACAATATTATTAATTGATATAATATTCCAAAAAATATATTTTTCGTCCAAAGGACACGGATAGGGATATATATTAATACTGATCCACTTGGTGATCTCTTGGATGTTTATAGTATGTTTATTAACCATATAATTAAAAAATACAAAGAGACATGGTAAATGTAAAACTATTTAACTAAGAGTTAAATCTAAAAGATAAGGTAAATATAGTGACCTAAAAATGTATAAAAGCTATTGGTTGAAAGGTTTCCGACTCATAACCCTTTATCCTATAAATAAATCATTTTTTATCCATTAGAAACTGAAAATTATTTTATTATAAAATAATAATTCATTTTATTCCTAAATATACCATCACCTCTCTTATAAAAGGCTAGTTACCTTTATCTTAATTTCACACCTCCAAATCCATTTGGCTCGGCCAACCCCTACCTAGATATCCTACCAACATTCCTAAATTCATATTAGAGTACTTCCTTTGGTCAGAAAGCCAACATATGGATCTATTTTGATCAAATAAAAAGAATGATCACAAAGAAGAGGTAAATAATTTATCACTAATTTCAAGTTCTTTTCATCTTCCAATTCCTCTTTCTTTGTTTTTCCCATGATAAAATAACAACTCCAGTATCTTCAATATATTTTGATGTTATTATAAATATGTTACAACCATATTCGTTATTCTATCCATCCTATAAATGAAAAAGTCATCATATGTGGGAACGTACGGCTTGCTGTCTGTAGCGACTCTGGTTTTTGGCCCTGTCGGAATTTGGAATATTTCTACGAAGAATTGCAGACCTAGGCGCGAAGACGGCGTGCGATTCCAAGGGCCGGTGTGCCTGAAATTGATTTTATAAAAATATTATGTATTTTTATACTATGCACGTGGTGGGGGTGTGATATCTCATAAACGGTAGCCTAGAACGGGAATCTGAGGGAACTGTTGCGTCCGCAATGTGCCGTTTACCCTAGGCGAGGTGTAAACCTTACGGGAGCGATCCTGGGGTGAGAAACGCCAACAGGGGCATTTTCGTAATTAAATGGAGAAGTTAGTGTGGGAGCGTCGGCTCAAATAACTTCTGAACGGAGTCTCGGATCACAAATTTGAGTCCGTCGTTGCGTTCAGAAAGGTGTGTTTACTGTAGGGGTGACCTTAACTTTGTCTGCATCGGGAGTGGAGTTGGGGGCGTGGTTTTAAATGAAGGTTTATATATATATATATATATATATATATAACCTATCTCATTCTCTCCTCCCTCTCCCACCCACGTGCAGTGGACGCCCACCCTCCTCCGGACCTCTGTTCTCCGCCGATTTGAGCTTCGACCGTCAGCAGATCGAGCTCAAGCGCGTCACAGGCGTCATTCTGCACCCGAAGCTTCGTCGATCCGCCAACAGGTAGGCGGTTTGAGTTTTAAAATCCCGGATCCCGTTTTTGTGTTTTTTTTCATCAAATTTTTATAAGGGTTGTATAGTTTGGGTCCCGATCTTTCCCAAACTTTTTTCGGATCTGAATTTGGAGCACCGTGGTGCTCCCAGTGGTTCCCGGATGTTTTCCGGCAAAAACCCAGTTTTCCGGAGAGACCCACGGCAGCCATGGCGGAATCTGGTGACGGCCCAGTGGCGGTGCTGTGGAATCTGGCGGTGGCGCGGCGGAATCCGGCGGCGGTGCGGTGGTTTCCAGCGAGGCAGACGATGGTCCGGCCAGCTTTTTCTGGGGGTTCTTTAAATCCCTGTATCTTGAAATCCGGGAGTCGGATTTGTGTGCCGTTTCCGGCGACGTGACCTTGACGACGAGGCAAACCCTCCGGTGTGGGTTTGAGGGTTTAAGGGTTCGGGATCGTGGCCCGGAGCTTGAAAATTTGAATAAAGTAATGATATTTTATTATTATTTGACTTCGGGCCGTTGTTTCTTCTACCCGGAGAGTCCGATTGACGTGTCGTCAGTGGCGTTGAGACCCTGATGAGACGAAAGACTTTTCTTGAGGGATTCCAGGTGTTGGGACCAAGTGTGGGGTGTGGTCCCCATGAAGCCGGGTTTGGGCGTTTGCGGAGAAACGCAGCTTTCGCACCAGGATTCCAATTTTGACAGATGATTAGTCGATCCATTGTGTTTTTTCGAGAGGATTGCAACGGTGCGATCTGTTTGGTGAGATTTGGAATCGAGGCGTAGTCCCCACACAAGTGGGCTTCGGTGAATAGTGAATTTTTCACCGAGTGTTCGTTTTGGATGAATGAGTAGTCGATTCCGCTTTTTTCCCGAGGGGATCGCCGTGGTATGGTCTGCTCGATGGGTTTTGGGATCATTGTGTGTGCCCCGCACGAGCTAGCTATGGTGAATAGTGCCTTTTTCACCAGTGCTCCATTTCAGGCGAGTAAGTAGCCTATCCTGCATGTTTTTTCGCATATATCGCGATGGTGGCCTCAGGTTTGGCCATGGAGGTGCACAGTGTGGCGTTGTTGTGGGTCGCTCGAGTTAGCGACGTTTTGGACCAGCGGTGGTTGAGGGTACTCCCTTGGTACGTTCCCACGAGGGTTTTTGTGGAATCACATCCTTCGTATAGGGTTTTGATCCTCTCGATGAGATGTTTAAACTATTAGAGTTGTGGCATCCCTCCGGTGGGCCCGAAGTGAGATCCTCTCGCATCTTTTCCATAGATCGGGATCTTGGTATCGCTATGACTGCTTATCCACGGGCGGCGATCCTCTATCTAGCTGGTTAACCCCGTTGGGTTGTGGCATCATCAGGATTATGATCCCCTACGCGGTGGACCATGCTTAGTAGGGTTGTGGAATCATCGGGTATATGATCCCCTAATCAGCATGAGGTGTATAGTAGGGTTGCAGTATCGTTAATTATGAGGTCCCCTACTCAGCGCGAGGTTTCGGTAGGGTTGCAGCATCGTCGATTTGATCCCCTACATCGCGAGTTATACCAAATAGGGTTCCGGTATCGTTGTGACCACCTTTATATGGGCGATGATCCTCTATCTGTGAGGCGTGCTTCTGTTGAGCGCCAGATTGGGTTATGGTATCCCCCAGTGGATCCTGGGTGTGATCCCCTATCTGTGAGAACTACGTATGCCAGATCGGGTTGTGGTATCCCCCTGTGGATCCTGGGTGTGATCCCCTATCTGTGAGAACTGCGTTTGCCAGATCGGGTCGTGGTATCCCCCAGAGTACCCTGGGAGTGATCCCATATCTGTGAGCTATGTATACCAGAGTGGGTCTTGGTATCCCCTAGAGGACCCTAGCGGCAATCCCCTGTCCGAGGAGTTTGGTGGTAATGTTGTTTCATCGATTTTTCCTCAGTGATGTTATCCGACGAGCGTGGTCTCTCGGGTGAGCGTCTGATATGTTTCTTTGGGACACGATGGAGTGTATCTCTCGGATGAGTGTCATCTGGTATGATAGTGTTCGTGTGGTGTACACTCCTGATTGGGGACAGTTGCTAGTGATGAGGTTGATACCTCTTGTGGATTTGTGGTGTGAGATGAGTATATCTGGATTGTCCAAGGTGTATGTATGGGCATACACCTGAGCTGAGCTGACTATTTGTGTTTAGCCGAGGATGGTCACGAGATGGAGTTTCTCTCTTGTCTGGGTTCCCTCTGGCTGGGATGAGCGGAGTGATGCCTTTCAGTTTCTCTCTTTGTTTTTGGGTTTTGGGGTTCCTACTTAGTATGTTTATACTCACCCCTTCACGGGCTTTTCCCACACATGTTTGTGTCTTGTGCAGACCAGAGTCCTTTCAACGGAGTCCCAGGAGGACCCGGAGCATGCGGCGCTTAGTGAGCGTGTGGACCGGGGTGTTTACCAGAGCCGTGCCGAGGGATCATTCTGGTGGGTGTTTGTGGCTGCGTTCCCCTTCTTCAGAGCAGGTTGGATGCACTTTTTAGTTTTCTTTTGGTGGGACCTGTTTTTCCCTTTGTACTTTTGCTGTTTCACTTTGGTTTGGGATATATTGTATGCATGCATTTACTTTTCTGTTTCTATATCTCTGCACTGTTTCATGGAGGTGTTTGTGGGTGCGTGTGTACAGGTACCTTAGGCTAACTCCTCCCATGTGTGTGATATCCTCCTCGGTGCTGGTCGCCAGCCCCTGGCCTATTGGAGGCGGGCTTGGAGAGTCGTGGCTTGAGCCCCGTTAGGGCGGGTTGTGACATTGTCTCGACGTCGTGGTGTAGTTTGTTACTCAAACCCTTCATTGTTTTGGATAGGTATATTAATGGATATAACTAATGTAAATAATAAATATATAATGTTAATGTTTCTTTACATATGATATATCATCCAATTATATACGATTTCACTATCAATATAATGATATTGTTTCTTGTGCGTACGTACGGATTACCGTCTCCACGAACGCGATGAGATTCAATCCCTATCTTTATCATTCAAGAATAATTTTCATTTTATGATTAAAAATAATGTTTATAAACATAATATAATTCTGTATATTAATCAAATACATCCTTTTCATAACAAACATTTCTTACGTTACCAATCATATAAAGGAAAACAAATCCGTTAACACTCAAAATGATGATACTACTAAAATATTATTAATAAATTAATATTATTGGATTATATATGATATCATATTTATGTGTATAGTTATTTTATAATTTAATAACAATTATTTAACTATTATAAATGAGTTTAATGTACACACTACCAAGGAAATATACAAGGTAAGGGTTAATTTCAAAATATCTTTATTATATGTGGTTGTATTTACGTAATTATCATATGGGGCCCCTTTTTCATCCACATCTGTATTTTATTAAAAATATATTTCAAAAAAAATTTACTATTTACTAGACTATGGGTTAAAGAAATTTACTTCCTTATTTCACCTTATCTGTTTTGAAAGGAATTTTTCCGTCATTTTCCAAACAAGGTACTTTATGACCTTTTCGAGAAAATTATGGTAAAAATATCTTTTTTAACTTATACTGTGGGTGCGGCTATTTTCCGTTGTTATTGCATCATCGAATCATCCCTTACAATCTTATAAGAATATTTTCAAAATAAATGTTTTCTTTTATAATTACATGACTTCTAAATTATTTCAAAATAAAAAGGAATATTTCTCTCAAAAAGTTCTGATTTCATCTATGTCAACATTCTTTGATGGATTTTAAACTTTTTTGAAGTAGATTTATTTACTATACAAATATCACATTTTGTATTGAAGGTTTTGGGATATATTTTACTATGTATGTGTTACTTTTATACCATTCATGGTTTATGGATAAAGTAGTGACATTTCATATGCTAGTTTTAATAAGAATATTTGTACATAGTATGTGACGGGTGGAGCCCACTATAGCTCTTTGATGCATCAGTAGGTCTCATGATACAAAATAGTTTCTTGGCATATGTGCTTGACAAAATCATATTATTATTTTTGGCACAAGGCCTTGACTATGTGGTTCTGATGTACCGCATTATGCATTCCAACATTATGAAAGTGGCTATTGATATTTCATGTGACTATTCGACTAGTAGAATATTGATATGATTTGGTAAATGGAATTATTTTATTTTATCATTGACATATTATTACGATGTTTATGTTTTAAAGGATTTTGTTTTAGTCGTATACATTGACATAAATGTTTATGATTTTTTATGAAATTTTCCACTAAATTGTTATCCTTACTGAGAATCTGAGCTCACCCATTTCTATGTTTTATTTTTTCTAGGATGTGAAGATGTATATTATGGTTGACTTGAAAGGATAGTGTAATTATATAAGTGTGTTTATGAAGGGTAAAAAATTTTGTTGATGTTTTTATTTCATGATATAATGTAAAACTTACGAATGTATCTAGTACATCCATGGATACTAAACTGATCGGTCTTTCAAGACACGATTCTTTGTATCATTCCAATGTTATGTAATAATGCATAGAATCTAGGTAATGAGGGTCAGTGTGTTATAGTTGTTATCAGAGGAAGCTTAGTACAACCCTCAGATGCTAGATTTAGAATAACTCTGATTGGAGAACATTACCCTAACATAGACTTTGGGGATTAGAATAGAAGAATGTCCTATAATTTTGGTATTATAGAGGTTTTGTGATTTTTTCATTAAATACATCCCTATCTAGATATGAGAAAGTAGAGAAGGCTCTGGTACAGAAGTACCAAGGGGTAAAATAGGAAAACATTGTTTTTAGCTAGACTCAAACGGGAACTAGTGCACGACAACCAGCCATGCTGCACTCTTGGTTACGAAACTCCTGGGTTATATTATTAGGATAATTCTCATTTTCTTTAAAAACTATTATAAAGGGTTTATGAGTATATAAATCCTCAAAGAAATAATTTTTATGATTATGGGGTATATCCATAAACTGTTCAATTTATGTTAAATGTTTTATATGTTTGGAATTATGTATTGCGATTCATAAACTAATCTAATGCATGTTATTATTTATAAATGTCACATAGTGGAAGGAATTGAAACCATATAAATGCACATATTCTATTTAGGTATTTCCCTCCTATTCAAGATAATTATAGTGGAGCTGGTGAAGCAACTTGTGCTGATGAGCTGGTCACCGTACTGGGACAACTCACTTAGGTTATGAATAATAACCTTACCTATATGGAGCCCCCCGATCTAAAATGTTGATGATAAATGTCAGACCGCTTCATGAGAAAATAACCACCAAAATTTTATGGGATTATAAATCCATTAGTAGCCGAGCAATGGATAAATTCCTTAGATAAAATATTTCAGGCATTGGAGAGTAGCGAAAGGGAAAAAGTAGTAATGGCAGTTTATCACCTCATGGGAGATGCAGATCAATGGTGGTCATTAATCAAAAACAAAAAGTAAGATGAAGAAGTATCAAACAAGGAATTTTGGGATTTTAAAGAGATTTTCTTATAAAAAAACCTTCGTCAAGACCATCGAGCAAGTATGGAAAGGCAATTTCTGAGCATGAGGAAAAAAAAGGATGATAATGTCGCAAAGTATGAGGCTAACATTACATTCAAGGTGTGAATCAGATTATATACATAACCAAAGGAGTATTATTGATCAATTATTTTATTGGTTGAAATCATTTCTCTATCGAGCATTAGTCTCACAATCCTTCTCATCATACGAAGATATTGTCTCACATGCTATCAAGACAAAAAAGGAATTCTCTAAGTCTTAGGACTTTAAAGAAAGGAAAGAGAAAAATATATCTGTTGAACACTCCAAAAATGGTAATAAGGGGAAGAATGTAAATGGCTAACCACTATACTACGATAAATGTTGGATGAAACAACCTGGTACATTCCAGAAGAAAATGGGATACTATTACAAGTGTGGTGAAAAAGGCCACCAAACTCGTGATTACAAGGGGAAGAAAGAGGTTTCCAATGTTGAATTCTAAAACTGTAGAGAAAAGAAGAATTATGAAAATTAATGTCCAAATAACCAAAGAAACATACCCCAGAAAAGGCCAACGGAGAAAGTCCATGTATATGCAATCACTACTGATGAGGTTGAAGCTCTAAATGGCGTGGTGGAAGGTAATTAAATGGTTTCCTCAAGTTTAGCCAATGCTTTATTTGATTATGGATTATCACATTATTTCATATCTTCCCAGTTTTCTAAAAAAATTAGATATTTTCAATTTGAATTTACAAGGGAGTTTTTTATCAGAACACCTAAGTGAAGTATCATCGCGAAAAAGTTTTTTAAATGAATTCCCATTAGGGCTTATAAATGTTTTTTATCTTCTGATCTCATCATCATACCCATGATTGAAATGGTTATAATCCTTGGAATGGATTTTATTTTGGACCATGACGAGAATATTTATTATAAGATGAGGACATTACAATTTTATATGATGATAAGGAGTACCTTATCTTTAGAGAATAAACCTCGCCACCTAATTTGTAAAGACCCGCAAAATTTAAGGGAAATGTTTTCTTAATTTTCTTTGGGATTTTACAAGAACGTAGTTTCTGACGGCACTTTATTCTGAGGCCCGGTGTGCCCGGAATTTCTATCCAAAGTTTATCTTGGGTACGTTCAGCGAACAAACGAGCGGGAATTTCTAACTTTTTAACCGGTGCTCAGAATCGAATTCCGAAGGCACCGATGGAACCGTAGTGCCGGTAATTTCTTAGGAACACCTGTTCCGGAGTTGCGTTTTCACGATAGTAGACGATAAAAGTTGTGGAAGTTTTATTTATAATTATTCTACAATTTTTATTTTTTTAAGTGGTTTAAAGGATTTTGGTGGAAGTTGGGTAACTACCCAACTTCCCAAGGGAGGTTATGAGGTTTGTGGGGCCCACACAAACCCCACCCCTTCAAATTCCTAACTCCCTCAACTCACCCTTTAATGATGACAACTTGGCTTGAATTAATTAAGTGGAATTAATTCAAACTTTTGAAATTCAATTTCTTATCTTGTGTTAATAAAATAAGACTTGGGCTTATTTTATTTTTGGTTAGGGTCTTGTCGTGTTGGGAGGATTTGGGAGGCTTTAAGAACATCTTCTTCAATGACGAAGAACGTGAAGAACGAATCGGTCTCCGACTAAGAACGTCGTCATGTCTTTCTTCCGAAGAACGATGATGTGCCATCCCTCATTCTTCTTCCCACATCAAAGGAAGGGAGACACCGTTCCACCTTGGAAAATATCCGCCTTCATCTATGAATCCTCTTCCGCGACACCGACCCGCAACGCGGCGTCTTTTTCTCCGCGACAGAAACCTCGTTCAATCCACGCTCGAGGTAGGGGTTTATTTAATTATCTTTGTTTGTGATTTCTACTTTGTCGTCCTTCGTGAATTTATGACCAGTTGCTATCAATTAACGAGAGGGGGCCAGACCGCACAAACACGGCCGACCCTCCTCCAATTTGAATATTGTTTCTAATATGGTTGGGATGGAATGGCGTGGTGCCGTCGCACCACGCAGAATCGTACGACAAGAAAGGCGCGATGTCATCGCGCCGCACCGTGAAGTTGAACAAGGACACGACGCCGTCATGCCGCGTTGAAGAAAACCGAAGACACCGCGGCTGGAGCGGGGCCGCGGTGGAGGGGCATGGTGCCGTCGCACCGCACCGGACGAACCAGGCTACGACCAGTTCTGGGCCGCAGCGGAGCAGGGTGACCAGCGGCCGGTTACAGGCCGCCGGTGTCGACGAAGGAGGAAGGACCGACCGTCGCCGGTCCTTGTTGGCAGAACTGGATGACCGGTGTGGGCCGTCCGGACAAAAGGGAAACCGGGGGAATTAATTCCCCATGCCGTCCAGCACAAACGACCCCCATTTAATTGGGGGCCGCGGTTACACCAGGGGCAGGCGCCCCCCCCTGCCAAACAGCTCAGCCGGTTGGCCGAGCACCTGGCCAGTGCACTGGGTGCGCAGTGCCCAGGCCGGGCTGGGCCGGGCCGCGCCCAAGAGGGCCGGACCCGGACCCAGTTCAGGTCGACCCGGTTTGGGTCGACCCCGGGGGTATCAGGCAGGGTCGGACCGGGCCCGAACCCCATAATACCGAACTTTTTTCTGTCGGATGCCCATAAATTGGTATACGGGTCTCCGATCGACGCACCGTCAATTGAGATGCAATCGATGTATCGAGGCGGTCGTTTCGGTATATCGCACTCAAGGTTTCGGAATAGTTTGAGTTAGGCCGGGTTGGTTCGTACACGAAACCAACCGTGCCCTCGGAGCAGAAACGCTCATATCTTAAGCTCCGGACGTCCGATTGACGTGCCGCCAACTTTGTTGGATTCCACTAAGTGAGACAGATCCTTTTTCTTACTTTGCTCGAGGTTTAGATGTCGTCGGAGTGCCATCGGGTTGGTTCGCTCACGAAACCAACCGGGCCCCTAGAACGAAAAAGCCAATAACTCACAGACCAGGCGTTTGATTGACGCGCCGTCTGTCTCGTTGAATTCCTCATGATGAGACGGAACTTTTGGAATACTTAACCCGAGTTTTGGTTGTTTTTGGATAGTGTCCTAGTTGGATTGTTCCTGAAATCCAACCAGGACCTTGGAACGGAAAAGATGTTATCTTCAGACTGGACATCCGTTTGAAGAACCATCAGCGGTGTTGGTGATCACGTTGAGAAACGGTCCCTACGAGTATAACCTATGAGAGTTCGTGGTACAGTTGAGATACGGCCGGGTTGGTTCTCTCACGAAACCAACAGGGCCCCTAGAACGAAAATACTAACAATTCACAGACCGAGCATCCGATTGACGCGTCATCTATTGAGTTGAGACCCCTATGACGAGGAGGTCCTTTGAGATACTTCTTCATGGGACGTTGAGAATCTACCTGTAGCTCGTGGAGCGGGCCCTCCCAGAGACGAGCATGCGGAGTACGGAGACTGTGTAGCCGGCTGAGACCTGACGACTGCATGACCAACTCGACTTGGAGTGAGTCGACTAGCCCAGTGGACGGAGCGCCCGGTATTTGGCGACTGACCCACGGTGGACGGAGCGCCCGGTAGTTGGCCACAGACCCGCGGTAAGCGACAGGAGGAGTACCTCTGTAGGTTATTAGGGGGAGTGCCCGGTATTTGGCTACATACCCACAGTGGACGGAGCGCCAGGTAGTTGGCCGCAGACCCGCGGTATTCGACAGGACGAGTACCGCAGCAATCTTAGGTTAGTGAGCAGTACCTCGGGGTAGTGACATGACCACTGTACACTCTAGAGACGGGGCTCTTCAGCAGTTACGGTTTCGATAATGAAAATCCTGGTTTTTGCTAAGTCTATGACCTTTGTGTTTCCTCATGATTGAGATGACTTACTTGATAACTTATGTATATGTAAGGGCATATACCTGGGTAGTGGTTATCCGTTGATTTCATAATCCTTGTGTTTCTTCATGATTGAGATGGGTTACTTGATAACTTAGGTATATGTATGGGAATATACCTAGGTAGAGGTTATCTGTTGAGATCTTCATTGTGGTTATCCTTGTTGGTTTTAGTGAGACCTTGAGGGTCTCGGGGTCCCTACTGAGTATCGTTATACTCACCCCTGCACGGGCTATGCCCGCACCTCGTTGTGTTGGTTGCAGACGATGGGCAGTGCAGACGGAGGCTGAGTGTTCGAGGACTGGTCAGTACCTGGAAGTGGACTACACGACGAGTCAGTATCCAGAGGTGGACTTCACAGCGAGACGACACTCGGAGGAGGTTGACGGGCGAGAACGTTGTGGAGGCTATCTGTACCTACCCTTCAGGTAGGATCCATGGTGGACGATCCAGGAGCTGCGCCATCTATACCGACCCTTCCGGTAGGATACGAGGAGGACGACCCAGGAGTCGCTTCCATCCTTCCAGCTATTGTCTTTTTCTGTTGTACTTTGTTCAGGTGTAGTTGTACTTTCATTTGGGTGTTTATTCTGGCCCATTTACCTTTCAGCACTTCTCTTTGTACTTAGTGTTTTACTTTCACTTGTACTCTGTGGTGTTTTGTTTACTTTTATAATGGTAATGCCTTCCTAGATATCAGGATTTACACCTTTGGTTCTAGTCGCCAGCCCCTGGCCT
Organism: Viscum album; assembly: GCA_963277665.1. Classification (NCBI taxonomy): domain Eukaryota; kingdom Viridiplantae; phylum Streptophyta; class Magnoliopsida; order Santalales; family Viscaceae; genus Viscum; species Viscum album. Next base: position 494,461,409 of record OY728122.1, read on the forward strand.
ATGGAAGGCGGGCTTGGGGTAGTCACGGCACGGGCCCCGAGGATGGGTCGTGACAAATTGGTATCAAAGGGAGGTTCAGTTCTACCGCAGAACATGGGACTCTGATCTTTTCTATGTAATGCAATAGTGTTTAGCGTATTGGGTGTGGTTATCAGTCCAGGGAGTCCAGTGTTGGTGCGGCGGCCGACGTATCCGTACACCGGGACCCTGAAAACTGGTTTCCGACTTTGTGCACGAAAACATTGATTGTGTGTGTGTTTCTTGAAGTTTTTAAATATCAGATCAAACCAGGTCAGCTCACCAGGTATAAATCTTTTGATCGTGTCATGTTTGTTTCTTTCAGGATGCCTCCCCACGGACGACCAGCTAGAGCATAGAGAGTTGTTCGTACTGACATCCGGCCGAGCGACGTGGCCTCAGTACAGGGCCCTATCCCAGTTGAGGCACCAGCAGGCGCACCAGCGTTACTACTACCCGTTGGGCCACCGATGCCACCAGCCCCAGCAGTAGAGGGTGCACGTCGCTTGAGCGCACTGCACGATTTCCAGCGCCAGAGGCCACCTAGGATCTGGGGAGAGACGGACCCGAAGGCGGCTGAGGATTGGCTGGAGGCTATGGTGAGAGTCTTCAGGATACTGGGGAAGCCAGTAGACTTCATGGTGATCCTTACTGCCAGCCTTTTTTAGGTAGTAGCAGACAGATGGTGGAGCCTGATGCTCTAGATGCATGACGAGGTGACACTTCTTTGGGCAGACTTCGAGATCCTGTTCCGGGCAGAGTTTGTACCAGCCACCCTTCAAGAAGTGCGTATACAGGAGCTACATCAGCTGTGGAAGGGTATCATGATAGTGGAACAGTATTCAGCGAGGTTCACAGACCTCTCGTGCTACTCCACAGATATGGTACGAGACCCATTCTTCAGGGCCCTAACCTTTGAGCAGGGGCTCAGGCGGGAGATTAGAGCTTCTGTTGTTTCCCACAGTATTCCGACCCAGACAGGGGTGTTGGAGAGAGCCCTCTCAGTGGAGAGTTTCCTTGCTGAGCAGTCTCCAGCAGCACAACCCTCCACTAGCCGGCTTGCGGTAGTGTCATCTACAGCAGATAGTAGACAGATGACGCAGAGGTCCAAGAGGACCAGACCTACCGGTGGTCGACTACACGACTCAGGTTCAGTTGTGCGGGGGAACCGGGGTGGAGTCAGAGTCAGTCATGCCGAGAGTGGACAGTGTTACTCCTGCGGCGGGATTGGTCACATGGCACGTGACTGTCTGACCCGCCATGCATATGACCATCAGTTAAATGAAGAAACTTCCAGGCAGAGGTAGAGGTTCGATCAGGGTAGACCGTAAGGAGCAGGTGGCCATGGAAGAGGAGCTGGTTGTGCAGTTGGAGGTGGACGACGCTTCGGGGTGTTGCCACCACCACCACCAGGAGGCCCACCCCGACCACAGTGGACAGGAGGACATGGGAGAGCTCAGATTCAGGCAGCTGAGGCCTATGGTCATGGAGCTCTGGAATCAGATGGACATGAGCAGGACTAGCTCCAGACCTGGAGGCTATTGATCATGTTGCTTCTATTTTTTTTTTTAAATTTGTGTCTATGTACTATGAGCTGCAATAATTAAAAGACACTAATCTTTGTAAAGTTTTCTTTCTTGTCCTTTTGTTTGGTTGATACTAAGAGCTCACGTTTATAACTGTTGACTTGACCCTCACTTTAGAGATTTCTACTGGAGGAGACCTAGTGACCTCACACTGATGCCGACAGTGTGACTCGACCCTTGGAGGCGAGAGTGACAGTTGGATCTCTTGGTTGTTACGTCGAGGCCTTATGACGTCATCCATGGCATGAATGCGCCATTCATGTCAGGATTGAATGTATTAGGAAATGAATGTGGTTCATCCAGGGTATGAGACCGAATTTCTCTTATCGGGAAAGAAGAAAGCATATCATCTCTTGTGAGACTAGAGAAGGTCCAGGTCATCCAAGAGCGGATGAGGACAGCACAAGGCCGATAGAAGCCTTATGCTGCAAGAATTGGAGGCCTCTAGAGTTCGAGGATGATGATCACGTTCTTATACGGGATTCACCCCGACGAGGTTTACGGAGATGCGGCCAAGGCGGCAAGTTGTCCCAGAGGTTCAGTCGACCATTTATAGGTCCTTAGCTTGGTAGGCAGGGTGGTTTTCCACTTAACCCATCCACGTCAGATGCACTAGGTGCACAACGTCTTCCGTGTATCATAACTGAGGAGATACGTACATGATCCTTCACACATCATCGACCATGGGAAACTGGACGATGGTGGTGCAATGTCATTCACGGAGGTTCCAGTGGGAATCTAGGATCGACATGTGCGGATCCTATGAGGATGGACGATTCCTCGGGTGCGCTTTCACTGGTAGTATGGGATCCTCCAGGTGAGCACATGAGAGCAGGAGCCTCAGATGCGTGCTCAGTACCGTTTTTGTATCCCTGGTTTGTGTTGTCGCTTTACAGGGACATAAAGCCCTGAGGTGGGAGTAATTTAAAGACCCGTAAAATTCAAGGGAAATTTTTTCTTAATTTTTTTTTGGGATTTTACAAGAACAATGTTTCTGACAGCACTTGATTCCGAGGCCCGGTGTTCCCGGAATTTCTATCCGAAGTTTAGCTCGGGTACATTCAGTGAACGAACGAGCGGGAATTTCTAACTTTTGAACCGTTGCTCGGAATCGAATTTTGAAGGCACCGATGGAACCGTAGCGCCAATAATTGCTTAGGAATACCTGTTCTAGAGTTGCGTTTTCACGAGAGTAGACGATAAAAATTGTGGAATTTTAATTTATATTTATTCTACAATTTTTATTTTTCTTTAAGTGGTTTAAAGGATATGGGTGGAAGTTGGTTAACTACCCAACTTCCCAAGGGAGGTTATGAGGTTGGTGGGGCCCACACGAACCCCACCCCTTCAAATTCCTAACTCCCTCAACTCACCATTTAATGATGACAACATGTCTTGAATTAATTAAGTGGAATTAATTGAAACTTTTGAAATTCAATTTCATATGTTGTGTTAATAAAATAATACTTGGGCTTATTTTATTTTTGGTTAGAGTCTTGTCGCGTTGGGAGGATTTGGGAGGCTTTAAGAAAATCTTCTTCAACGACGAAGAACGTGAAGAATGAATCAGTCTCTGACGAAGAACGTCGTCATGTCTTTCTTCCGAAGAACGAAGACATGCCATCCCTCGTTCTTCTTCCCACGTCAAAGGAAGGGAGACACCGTTCCACCTCGGACAATCTCTATATTCATCTATGAATCCTCTTCCGCAACACCAACCCGCGACGCGACATCTTTTTCTCCGTGATGGAAACCTCATTCAAGCAACGCTCGAGGTAGGGGTTTATTTAATTATCTTGGTTCGTGAATTCTACTTTGTTGTCCTTTGTGAATTTACGACCAGTTTCTATCAATTAACGAGAGGGGGCCAGACCACACAAACACGGCCAACCCTCCTCCAATTTGAATATTTTTTCTAATATGGTTGGGACGGAATTTCATGGTGCCGTCGCACCACGCGGAATCGTATGGCAAGTAATGCGCGAAGCCATCGCGTCGTGCCTTGAAGTTGAACAAGGACGTGACGCCGTCGCGCCGCGTCGAAGAAAACCGAAGAAACCGCGGCCGGAGTGGGGCCACTGTGGAGGGGCACGGTGCCGTCGCACCGTGCCGGACGAACCAGGTCGTGGCCAGTTCCGGGACGCGGCGGAGCAGGGTGACCGGCGACCGGTTACGGGCTGCCGGTGTCGGCGAAGGAGGAAGGACCGGCCGTCGCCGGTCCATGTTGGCAGAACCGGCCGGCCGGTGCGGGCCGGCTGGACAAAAGGGAAACCGGGGAAATTAATTCCCCTGGCTAGCCAGCACAAACGGCCCCCATTTAATGTGGGGCCACAGTTACACCAGGGGAGCATGCGCCCCCCCTGCCAAACAGCGAGGCCGGTTGGCCGAGCGCCTAGCCAGCGCGCTGGGCGCGCTGTGCCCAGGCCAGGCTAGCCGCCTGGCTGGTCCACCAGGTCGGGCTGCACCCCGGCCGCGCCGGGCCGCGCCGTGCCCAAGCGGGCCGGACCCGGACCCGGTTCGGGTCGACCCCGGGGGTATCGGGCCGGGTCGGACCGGGCCCGAACCCCTTAATACCGAACTTTTTTCGGTCGGACGCCCATAACTTGTGCTACAGGTCTCCGATCGATGCACCGCCAATTGTTATGCGATCCTTGTATTGAGACGGTCGTTTCGATATATCGCACTCATGGTTTCAGAATACTTTGAGTTAGGCAGGGTTGGTTCGTACACGAAACCAACCAGGCCCTCGGAGTGGAAACGCTCATATCTTAAGCTCTGGATGTCCAATTGAGGTGCCGTCGACATTATTCGATTCCTATAAGTGAGACAGATCTTTTGACTTACTCCGCTTGATGTTTAGCTTCCGTCAGAGTGCGGTCGGGTTGGTTCGCTCACGAAACCAACCGGGCACCTAGAACGAAAAAGCCAATAACTCACAGACTGGGTGTCCGATTGAAGCGCCGTCTGTCTCATTTAATTCCTCATGATGAGACGGAACTTTTGGCATACTTCGCCCAAGTTTTGGTTGCTGTTGGATTGTACCCGAAATCCAACCGGGCCCTTGGAACGGAAAAGCTGTTATCTTCAGACTAGACGTCCATTTGACGAACCGTCAGCGGCATTGGTGATCACATTGAGAAACGGTCACTATGAGTATACCCTAGGAGAGTTCGGGGTACAGTTGAGATACGACCGGGTTGGTTCGCTCACGAAACCAACTGGGCCCCTAGGACGAAAAGGCTAATAACTCACAGACCGGGAGTCCGATTGACGCGCCGTCTGTTGCGTTGAGACCCCTATAATGAGGTGGTACATTGAGATACTCCTTAATGGGAGTTTGAGATACGTGGAGTATCGACCTATAGATCGTGGAGAGGGCCCTCCCATAGATGAGCGTGCGGAGTACGGAGACTGTGTAGCCGGCTAGGACCTGACGACTGCTTGACCAACTCGACTTGGAGTGAGTTGACTAGCCCAGTGGACGGAGCGATATTTGGCGACTGACCCACGGCAGATGGAGCGCCCGGTAGTTGGCCGCAGACCCGCGGTACTCGACAGGAGGAGTACCTCTATAGGCTATTAAGGGGAGTGCCCGGTATTTGGCGACAAACCCATAGCGGATGGAGCGCCCGGTAGTTGGCCGCAGACCCGCGATACTCGACAAGAGGAGTACCTCAGCAGTCTTAGGTTAGTGAGTAGTACCTCAGAGTTGTGACATGACCACTGTACACTCCAGAGATGGGGCCCTTCAGCAGTTACAGTTTCGATAATGAAAATCCTAGTTTGAGATGAGTCTATGACCTTTGTGTTTCCCCATGATTGAGATGGGTTACTTGATAACATAGGTATATGTAAGGGAATATACCTTGGTAGTGGTTATCTGTTGATTTCATAATCCTTGTGTTTCCTCATGATTGAGATGGGTTACTTGATAAGTTAGGTATATGTATGGGCATATACCTAGGTAGAGGTTATCTGTTGAGATCTTCTTTGTGGTTATACTTGTTGGTTTTAGTGAGACCTTGAGGGTCTCAGGGTCCCTACTATGTATCGTTATACTCACCCCTGCACGGGATATGCCCGCACCTCGTTGTGTTGGTTGCAGATGACGGGCAGTGCTGACGGAGGCCGAGTGTTCGAGGACTGGTCAGTACTCGGAGGTGGACTACACGACGAGTCAGTATCCGAAGGTGGAATTCACATCGAGACGACACTCGGAGGAGGTTGACGTGTGAGAGCATTGTGGAGGATATCTATACCTACCCTTCAGGTAGGATCCGGGGTGGACGATCCAGGAGCTGCGCCATCTGTACCTACCCTTCATGTAGGATCCGAGGAGGACAACCCAGGACCTTCTTCCGTCCTTCCAGCTGTTTTCTTTTACTATTGTACTTTGTTCATCTGTAGTTGTACTTTCATTTGGGTTTGTATTCTGGCCCAATTACCTTTCAGCACTTCTCTTTGTACATATTGTTTTACATCCGACTATACTATCTGGTGTTTTGTTTACTTTTATAAAATCAATTCCTTCCCAGATATCGGGATTTACGCCTTTGGTGCTAGTCGCCAGCCCCTGGCCTATGAAAGGTGGGCTTGGGGTAGTCACGACATAGGCCCCGAGGATGGGTCGTGATATAATTCTTATCTATATCCACACCTAGTAGCTATAATAAATTCTATTATTGGGGAGGAAGAGAATGAAAAAACATTGGGTGAGAAAAAGAATGTTTGAATAGAGGACGTACATATTGTGTAAGAATATGTTGATGTGATTCAACTGGATTTACATGGACATCCTCTGGAACGAGAAATTAAGTTTTCCACTGATTTAATACCTGGTTCAAGGCCCATATCGAAGACCCCTTATAGAATGTCCACTGTGGAATTATTAGTACTAACGAAAAAACTAGAGTAATTAAGTAACAATGGATTTATTCTCCCTAGTGTTTCTCTATGGGGAGCCCCTGTCCTTTTTGTTAAGAAGAAGGACAGATCTATGAGGTTGTGCATTGACTATAGGGAGATCAATTATATAACAATAAAGAACAAGTATCCCGTACCTCTCATTAATTATTTATTCGACCAACTAAATGGAGCTCAATATTTTTCAAAGATTGGCCTTTGTTCTGGATATCATCAGTTGTGTGTAAAGAAGGAAGACATTCCGAAAACATCATTTTGAACCAGGTACGAGATTATGAGTTTACAGTAATGCCTTTTGGATTGACTAATTCACCCTATGTCTTCATGGATCTAATGTAGTGGTATTTATTGATCATATCTTGGTATACTCCAAAAGCTACAAAGATCATGAAAATAACTTACACAGTATTCTAAAGACTCTTAGAAGAAATGAATTATATGGAAGTTTAGAAAGTGTGAATTCTTCCTTTAAGAGATTTCATTTCTTGGACATATAGTCTCTAATGATGGAATCTCTATTGATATTTCAAAGACCAAGGCAATCCAGGAATGGCTAGCACCACCGAGTATAACTAAGGTACACAGTTTTATTGGTTTAGCATGTTATTATCGATGTTTCATCCATAATTTTTCCTAGTTGGCTAACCCATTAACCAAGGTTACACACAAAGGGGTAAAATTTGTTTGTACGAAAGAGTGTGAATAATTTTTTTGAAGAATTGATGAGACGATTAGTAAATGCTCTTATAGTGACTCTACCATCGAAGAACGATGGTTTTTTTATTTATGGTGATTCTTCAGAGAAAGGACCGAGTTGTGTACTTATGAATAATGATAGTTTTATTCCCTGTGCATCATGAAAACTAAAAATTCATGAGAAAAACTATCCTACTCCTTATCTCAAGTTATAATCTGTAATCATTGATATAAAAATATTTATACACGATCTATATGGTAAAAAATGTGAGATTTATAATGATAACAAGAGTTTGAAGTATATTTTCTCACAAAAAGAACTCAACATGGGGCATAGGTGATGGATTGAACTACTTAAGGATTATTATTGCACTATAAAATACCACCGGGAAGGCAAATAAGGTGGAAGATGCTTTCAGCAGAAAGTATCATGGAGATTTGAATAAGATGATAGTCGAAAAGGATCATATTTTCATGGATATAGTAATGATGGATATGGGAATAACTATGGAAGGTGAAACATCAATGCTTTTTCAAATGGTTTCCAACCCTTCTTTAATATAAAGGATAAAGAGTTCTCAGACTGATGATGAGGAGCTTCAATAGAATATTAGAGCTTTGAATTCATATATAAAGATAGAATTTTGAAATTTGGGAAGAGAAATTATGTTCCCGATATACCTGATCAAAAAAGGGAATTGTTGGATGATGGTCATAGATCCAATTTCTCTATACAAACTGGTACCACTAAGATGTATAGAGATTTGAAAGAACCTTTTTGGTGGGACAACATGAAGAGGGAGGTTTCTGATTTTATGTCAAGATGTATGGTTTTTCAGCAACTGAAAGCTGGAAGGCAACATCATAGAGGAGTCATGCTACCACTTCCCATACCTGAGTGGAAATGGGATAATATTATGATGGAATTTGACATCGTGATACCAATGAATCTTAGTAGTAATGATGCAATATGGGTTACTATTGACCGTCTTAACAAGTCAGTACATTTTCTTTCTATAAGAGAAGACTTGCAACTTGAATGCTTGGTAAGAAAATATATTAATGGTGTTGTAAGATGTCATGGAGTACCCCTATCGATTGTTTATAATCGGGATCCCCATTTACATCATGATTTTGGAAAATTCTTCAGAATGCCTTGGATACTGATCTTCGTTTGAGCACTACCTACCACCAAAAAAATCGATGGACAATTAGAACAGACTATTCAAACCTTCAAATACATGTTCAGATCTAGCTCACATGAGTTTCAAGGTATGTGGGATCAATATTTACCTCTGAAAGAATTTTCCTATACCAATATCTTCCATTCAAGTATTTATATGGTACCATATGAAGCATTATACAGAAAGAGATGTCGCACACCAACTTGTTGGGGTGATGATGGTGAAAGAAAACTCATAGGCCCAGAAAATGTTGAGGAAATGATGGAATAGATAAAGGTTATCCAAACCCACATCAAAGAGGCTCAAAGTTGGTAGAAGATATATACCTACATCCAAATGAAAGATTTGTAATTTTAGGTAGGAGACCATGTTTTCATGAAGGTATCTCTATGGAAGGGAGTTATACTATTCAGTAAGAAGGGTAAATTAAGTCCCAGGTACATCAGACCTTTCAAAATTTTAGAACGAATTGGGGTTGTAGCTTACCATTTGGAAATGCCACCATGTATCTCCAAAGTTCATGATGTGTTCCAAGTATCACTATTGAGAAATTACATGCCTGACCTAATGCATGTACTCACCTATGAGGAAATTGAACTTGAAAGAGATCTGTCTTATTTTGAAGAGACTGTCATAATTCATGATACTAGAGAACAAGTGATGAGAAACCAGATGACTTGTCTGGTAAAATATCTATAGAGAAATCATAAAATGGAAGATTCAACATAGGGATCATGATTTATAGCACTCATGATTTTTAATTGGGAGAACGCGCCGCATGCGCCGCCACCCATTTAAATTTTTTCGGTCACTGCGGCTTCCCCCTCATGGCCTTTATGGGCCCCATCGATTCCGCCGGAGATCGGATCTGGCCTGCACTCTGTTCCCCTATTCTTGGCCCCTCCTCCGATCGCTGCTAGGGCGCTGGATCAATTTCCCCTAGTGGTGCTCCCTTAGGTATTCTTGGATCCGCCTTCTAGCCGGTGTCGGTAGGTTCTCTATTTCAGTGAGGCAGTTAGAGGCTCAAGATCCCAGAAGGATTGATTCCCTAACGCCTACCCGGTTTCCTCGACGGTGACAAGTGAGGGTTCCATTATCTCACTTGATGTGTCCATGGAGGTGTTTGAGGAAGCGGTGGCTGGTCTGAAGTGGACTTTGGTGGCTCGTTTCGGGGCAACGAAACCGCCTCTGCTAGTTTTCAAAAGATTTGTGGACTCCTGGGGGTTGTTTTCTATGCCGATGATCTCCCCGCTGCATCGTGACTCCTTTTTCTTGGTCTTGGAGTCTGAGTTGGATTTCATTCCGTATGGGAAAAAGCTCCACACTCATTTGGGCAGTGGAAGTTTAATTTGGCTCGATGGTCGATGCATGCGCACAGGGGGAAAGAGAGATCCAATGCGGCGGTGTGGGCCTATCTCCCTGGTCTCCAGCTGCCTTTCCAGAATGGTTCCATATTGAAGGTCGTTGGTGACTCCTTCAGGGGATTCCTATGAGAGAACGATCGAACCTATCATGGCGATGACTTGTGTAATGTTTGGATCTGTGTGGAGCTCGACATATCTACCCCTCCCCTTGAAAGAATTTCCCTGAAGGTACAGAACTCGGAGGTGTGGCTCCATGAAGTCTTTTTCCCAGTTTTCCCAGGTATTGTTCCTCATGTATCCTATAGGGTGACTCTCTCTAGGAATGTCGAAAATGAAGGCAAGGAGAGCGGGGAAATGCTTAAGGGATGGCCCCTAGTAGTTCCCTGTTCTGTCCTCGGTGGGTAGTGTGGATCCTGTTTCTCCTAGGGAAACCCCCATGTTTGCGGTGATCGTGCCAAATGCCCTAGATTTCTTTACAGCCGGAAAGGCCCCAGATAGATTGGATGCTCAATGTTGGGACATAGTTGTACATTCCTCTGATAGTATCCCCATCAGCATCACTTGAATGATGTGTGATCTTCTGAATCCCAAACACCTATCCTCAAAAGAAAGTCTGGTTGTATGAGTGCTACATTTCCTCTCTCTCCACCTGGTGTCCATGGAGTTGTTTCCCCCTGTTTCAGTTCTCCCCTCTAGGAAGACCGTAGAGGTGGTTGATACTGAGACCAGTCTCGTCTCTTCTAAGGAGATGGTTTCAAGATCAGTTTCCATTCTAGCTAAATGTGATGAACCAATGCATTCAGAAGTTCCTCAAGAGGAGCAAGGTATGATAGTTCTACCTCCTCATATCCCGGTTAGAAGAAAATACCTTAAACCAGCTCCTCAACTGTCTTCACCTTGTTTTAATCCCCCTGGATCAAGTCCAGGCATTTTTACACGTCTCAGATTAAGGAAACTTTGAGAGAGCTCTATATCCTATGGAAAAGAGGTCGTAGAGTATGGAGCCAATGTCGGACAAATTCAAATATAAATGTTACACATAATAATATGTAACTCCTGGGGCCTTGGGGCTTGTGAGAAAACATATTTCCTTGATTCAGATATCAAAAATAATAAGATTCTTATTGTGGAAATCCTCGAACACAAGTAGTACCCAGTTAGGATTAATGAGTTTTGCCGTAGGATTCATATGAATGGTTCCATGAATGCGTACCTGGTTAACATGTATATCTGGGTATTCTGGAAGAAGGAGATCATGGTGGACTTGATTTCGGTGTGAGATCAGTTTATCACCACAAAAGTTACCAAATATAGGGAAATATTATTCATTTCCTTTGTGTACGGTAGCTACAAGGCCAACAATAGAAGACAGTTATGGCAAGATCTCAATAATTTTGACCCGGGCGTCTTCCTGTGGCTGGTGGGAGGGTACTTTAGCACTATTTAAGATCCTATGTATAAGAAAGGAAGGGCATCTTTTCTGTGGTAGGCCAGCTTGGAATTCATCCAATTCATGGAAGATGCGGGTCTTATCGATACATGATACTCTTGTGACTGCTACACCTGGTGTAATATCCAGAAGGGAAGTAGGAACAGCTGGAGTCGGATAGGCCGGTGCCTAGAAAACATCAATTCAATCTCAAAGTTTCTGGATGTCAAGATAAAAAATCTCGCTCATGGTATTTCAGATCATTCTCCCCTTCTAGTCAGGTTGTCCACAAGAAAAGCCTTTAAGGAGAAGTTCAGATTCTACCAGTATTGGACTAGATATCCAGACTACCATCATATTGTTAATGAATCGTGGGGGGTGCCGACCCACAGACATACCTTGGTAGCCATTAAAAATATTCTTCGGAGGATGAAACTCAGGATACATGAGTGGTCCAAGTGTATTCTTATATGAGAACATAATCTGGAGTCCCTAAAACAAAAAATTGAGAGCATGGAATCTAAACTAGATGAGGAGTATAGTGAGTTGACATTTGAAGCCCTTTTGGAGAAAAAGGACATATGGGCAGAAATGATCCCCAAACATGAAAGAATGGCTCATGAGCGGTCCAGGATTAAATGGTTGCATGAGGGTGAAAATAATTCATCCTTTTTCTATGCCTACATCAGAGAAAAAATCTTCCCGCTGAAGCCCAACATCATGTTGGAAAATGGGTCTTTTACGGATGACAAAGATATAATTAAAGGTATGGCTTTGACATTTTTTTAGGACCTCCTGGCTAGCCCCAATCCGAGAATTCCAAATGGATACCCCACTGGAGATATAGAGCATTGGAAAGCAGTGCCTTCCTTGGTCTCGCACAGGGACAATGAAAGGCTGGAAAAGATACCGGAGGAGGAAGAAGTCCAGGAGTCCATGAAGAGTCTCAACCCAGACAGTGCACCAGGTCCTGATAGTTTTCCAGGTGATTTCTTTCAGGATTCTTGGGACTTTTTTAAGGGTGATTTTACTTTTGCAGTTCATGATTTTTACAGAGGAGGTAGCCTCCCCTGGGTGGCCTCCACAACCACCATAGTGCTCATTCTGAAAATTGAGAACCCTTCCTCCCTTGATGATTTTAGAATAATAAGCATGTGTATCTTCCCTTATAAAATATTGTCAAGAATCATCAATACAAGGATATTTTGGTATATTCCTCGATGGATATCCATTGAAAAACATGGTTTCATGAAGGGCACGTCCACCCAAGGAGCGGTTGCTTTGGCACAAGAAGTGTTGAGAGACATCAACATCAAGATGCATGGATCCAATGTGGCGATTAAACATGATATGAGCAAAGCATATGATAATATTGAGTGGAGATTCATTAACAGAGTTCTCGTGACTATAGGTTTCTCCCATAAAGTCATTGATCTTACATTCAAAAGTTTTAGCTCCTCGTGGATGGAGGTTTCCTTCTCAAGAAGGACCTATGGCTTCTTTAAGGGAATCCAAGGGCTGTGGTAGGGAGATCCCATCTCTCCTAGTCTTTTTATATTCATGCAGGATACCCTCAGCCGCCTCATCAACAAGTGTATGTCCAGTGATGATATCATCCCTTATAAGAGGAAAACTGACCTTCTAACCATTTCTCATTTGATGTTCACGGAGGACACCATTTTCTTTTTCAATGGTGGAAGGATATCATTGAATGGTTTAAAGAGGATTCTGGAGGAATATGGTGATTGGAGTGGCCAGCTTATAAACAATTCTAAGAGCAACCTCCTTATTTCCAGTAAGTGCACTACTCAACGGGTCTCCTGGATTTGCAGTACTATAGACATGCAACGAGGTTCTTTCCCTCTGGAATAACATGGCATCCCCATATCTTCAGGGAGACTCAGTGTCTGAGACATTGATCCAATTCTGAGAAGAATAGTGGGTAGGGAGATTAATTGGAAGAACTGTTTTCTATCCATTGGAGGAAGGATTGCTTTAGTCAACAGTGTTTTGACGGCCATCCCCATCCATGCTATGGATTCCACCAATGTTCCAAAGGGAGTCATCAACGACATTGATGAGATTCTGGCCAGTTTTGTATGGGATGCTAGATCAGAAGGTAAGAGTCATTGGTTGGCAAGGGAGAAGATGGAAAGGCCAATTAATGATGGAGGGATCAATGTGAGGAGTCTCAAAAGCACAATTCAATTCATGCATGCAGAACTATCTTGGGAAATAATTGAGGTATGCATGCTTTAGGGGAAGTTTATTGCACACATGCAGTTGGGAAATCTAGAATCCTATGGAGGACATAACTCTCCCTTCTCTATAAAGATTCATATGCTCACCCAAACTCTTCACCAGCATTCACATTGGCTCGTGGGGGAAGGTAACATACTATTCTGGTCTCACAACTAGGAATGTTATATTATCGGTTTTCCAAGCTGCCCTACTCCTCTGATTACTTTTAGGGAAGCGAGTATGTACCCTTCGTTCTGTCAGGAAATTCTGAATGAGGAGCATCGGGCCATTTTTTATTCATCTTTCATCCTCTCAGAGCCAGATAAACTAATTTTCACTCCCTATTCTTTAGGAAACTTTTCCATTAAGGATTTCCTGAGGCTTCAATATGGACAGGATCACCACATGAATTGTAATGATATTGTGTGGTGCACTAGAATTCCTTCCACGTTCAATTTCCTAACTTGGAGATTAAGGTGTCAGGCGGTGGAAACAGATGACAAAATTAAGAAGGTGGGTACCAACATGGCCTCTCGCTGCAGCTACTGCAGATTTTTGAAGGGGGAAAGAACGTCTCACTTTTTTTCAAGGTGAATGGGCTCAGGTAGTCTGTTCATCTTTTGGTAGCATTGATATGTCCACAGTCCATTCTTATAAAGGGGAGTCCTTCCTAGATAGTTGGTTTGTGGGGATCGTGGAGGAGAGCCTAGGTCGGGAGGCAATGTCTATCTTCTTCAGTGACACATGCTAGTGCCTGTGGCAGGCTAGAAATCAAGCCAGATACGAGAGAACATGTCCAAATTGAAGAATCATCATGTTTAGGATCAAGAATCCACTGATGGACATGTCCACTCTATTCAAAGGCGGCATCCATGCTCATTTGCATAGCATGCTCAAAATTCCAGCAATGATAGCCCTGATCTCCAGGAACAATGCATAAAGTCAATGGCTCTTCTGGAACCCCCTGAGAGTCGGTTATAAACTTAATACATATGGATCCTACATCATGGGTAGAATTAAAGACGGGGGCGTGGTGTGGGAAACTCGAGAAGAAGTTATTCTCGCCATCGATGCGATGTACTACAATGGAGACCCTCTCTAGGCAGAGGCAAAAGCTATGCTCACATGTCTGTCCCTTTGTAATCAAAAGAACCTTATGCTTTCCTAAGTGGAGACTGACTCTTTCACCATCCATGATGCTCTTCTTGGATGACACACCCCCTTAGACCATATTATATATGGTCAGAAAGTGCAAAACTATTTTTAACATCAATATTCAGGTTTCTCACACGTGGAGAGAGGGGAACAAGGTGGCAGACTATTTCTCCTCCATGGTAGATTCATGGTTAAATATTTTCCCCAACACACATCCTTTTAGGCCTGAGGGTGCGAATTTGATTAGAGGAGATGCTCTGGGTCTCCATTAATTTAGACCCCCATAGGCTTGGTTTCGTTTTTTTCTCTTCCTTTGCTCTCTTCCTCTTTTGTATTGTTGAATTATCTTTAATAAAAATTTGATGTTGGATGGATGGAATATGCAACATGGGAACCCTAGGAATATATGATGAAGAACCACCAGAATATTTTTATTCATTAATAATATTGAATTTTTGAGTTTGAAATTATTTTAAGGAGGGTAGAATGTTACACCCCAGGCATCCATGATACGTTTCACTTTGAATAATGCAATAACTTTCATTGTATGTAACTTTGAGATTCTAACACACTATGACCAATCATACTAGCCATTATGGATATTAATTCACACTTTTTGAAACATTATAAATATAATTTTTCAAAATGGAATTCATTTTTGAATTCGGAATATCAAAATTAACTTAGGGATAATTTTTCGTATTTTTCTGAAAACATTTCATTTTTGATGAATAGTGAAAACCACTACCATATTGGTTAAAACTGAATATTTTATTTAAATAATTATTTATTTTTTTTAACTTTATATTAGGTAAAAATTGATATCTAATACATATATAAGTTCATGTTAATTCGTTCGATTCATTTTATAACAAGTTTAGATAAATAAAAATTTTATAGAACTCTTTATTGTCTTTTACCCACCCCATTAGATCATATGCAAATTTTCCTAAAATGGAATTTTACATCTTCTATGAGTTGAATATCAAAAATCCTAGAGACATGGTTGACATCATTAAGTATAATTTTGTTCAATATGATAAAATAATTTTTTTAAATTAACTTTTTACTTTTATTTACCACGGTTAAAAGTAAATAGGGTAATTAAGGGTAGAAATGAAATTAAATTTACCCTAAAACATGTCCTAATTTTAAGGATAAGTTTAATTAGACCAAAAAAAACCTTAGGAATAAAATATTATCCCTTTTGGTCCACTTGTATTAAATTAGAACATTTATTATTATTTTATTTAAGGAAGAGTTAAAAGAGTTAAATTGAAAGTCTAATAACTAATTTTTTTTAATATATGGTTACACATAATATATATTATACTATAAATAATAATTAGAAATATAAAATTATTTCCTACATAATGATATTTTTTCATAATTTATAGACATTAAATAATTTAATTTAATTATGACACAATGATGATGTAGTAATTACCTTATTGATTAATGATTAAAATAATTGATATTATAAATATCGAAATAAATGTAATTTGAGTATTTTTATGAATTAAACTAATTTTATAGGTTAATATGACATCTCATGGTTTATTAATTAATTTTTTTTTTGAAGCAATCATGCTGTAATGATTTTCACAAAAACCAAATACTAAATAGTTTCAAAATTGATATAATTGAGTTCTTAAAACAAATACTATATTATTAATTGATTTAATATTCCTAAATATATAAGGATCGACCAAAAAACCTAGATATGTCTAAATACATTAATAATAAACCACTTCAAGTTCTCTTATCAGTTTATAGTAAGTTTATTAAACATATAATATAAAAATACAAAGAGACATGGTTAATAACATATTATTTTACTAAGAGTTAAATATTAAAGATAAGGTTAATATTATTGATAAACCTATCTAAAACCTACTAGTTGAGAGGATTTAGCCACATCCCCACTTTTTCCTCAAAATAAATCATTTTCGAGTCATTAGAAACTAAAAATGATTTTATTATAAAATAATATTTCAAGTTTTTCCTAAAGTGACCCTTACATCTCTTATAAAAGGGTACTTCCCCTTCTCTTAATTTCACACCTCCAAATCCATTTGGCTTGGCCAACCCCTGACCAAATATCCAAAAAACGTTTTTTCATTCATCATAGAGGCATTAAGTTGGTCAGAAAGCCATATTACAAGGCCCTTTTTATCAAATCAAAATGAATAACCTGAAGAAGTGGTAAATATTTCATCACCACTTTCAAGTTCTTTTCTTCTTCCACTTTCTCTTTCTTTATTGTTTCAATTATAAAATGATTACTCCAGTATATTCTATATACTGTGATGTTGTTATAAATATGGTACAACCATATTCTTTATTCAGTACATCATATAAATGACAAAGCCACCATATGTGCGTACGTATGACTTACCGTCTCCATGTCGATGGGTAGTTTGTTATTCAAAAACATAATTATTTTGGATGGATATAATAATGAATATAATTGATTTTGATAATAAATATAAAATTTTAATGATTCAATAAATATGATATAATATCCAATTACATACTATTTCACCATCAATAAAATGATATTGTCGCTCGTGCGTATGTATGGATTACCATCTCCACGAAGGCGATGAGATTTATTTCTCATATTTATCATTCAAGAATAATATTAATTTTATGATTAAAAATATTTTTTATGAAAATAATATCATACTGTATATGAATAAAATACTTCCTATCTATAAAAAACATGTCTTACGTAACTAAGCATGTAAGGGAAAACGAATCAGTTAACACCCAAAATGACGACACTACTAAAATATGATTAACAAAGCAATATTATTGGATCATATATGATATCATATTTATGTATATAGGTCTTGTATTATTTAATAACAGTTATTTAACTATTTTATAGGAGGTTAATATACCCTTTTCCAAGGAAAAGAACAAGGTAAGGGTTATTTTCACAATCTCTTTATTATCCGAGGTTGTTTTTACATAAGTATATACTGGGACTTCTTTATCATCCACATCTGTGTTTTCATAAAAATGTATTTCAAAAAATTATTAATATCTACTAGAAAATGGGTTAAATTCATTTATACCCTTATTTGACTGTATATGTTTATAATGTAATCTTTCAATCGTTTTCTAAACAAGGTACTTTATGACCTTTTCGAAAAAATAAAGTTAAGAATGTCTTTTTTTACCTTATGCAGTGGGTGTAGCTATTTTCCACCATTAAAATAATGTCAAATATTCCCATACAAGTATATAAGAATATTTTTAAAATAAATGTTTTCTTTTATAATTACATGACTTCTAAATGATTTCAAAATAGAAATAGATATTTCTCTCAAAATGTTTTGATTTCATCTATATCAACATTATTCGATGTATTTTAAACCTGTTTGAAGTTGATTTATTTATGATACAAGTCTTCCATACTGTATTGATGTTTTTGGGATATATTTTACTATAGATGTTTTATTTTTATACCATTCATGGTTTATTGATAAATTATTGAAATTTTGTATGCTAGTTTTAATACGGATGATTATGTTATATTTAAACCATTTCATATGAGATATTCATTGGTCTTAGTAAGTGATGGGTGGAGCCTGCTATAGATCCTTGATGCATTGGTAGGTCCTATGATACACACTAGTGTCTTTCCACAAGGCCTTAATAAAATCTTATTTGTAGACTTGGAATAAGGCCTTGACTATGTGGTTATGAAGTATGGAATTATGCATTCCATCATAATGAAAGTGGCTATTGATATTGAATGAGAGTATTCGACTAGTAGAATATCCATGTGATTAAGTAAAATGTATTATTTGATATTATCTATTCCATAATATTCTTATGTTTATGTTTAAAAGTATTTTTTTAGTCTTATACATTTCTTTAAATGTTTTGTCTCATTTATGAATGTTTCTAGTATATTGTTATCCTTACTGAGCATCTGAGCTCACAAATTTCTATGTTTTATTTTTTCCAGGATGTGAAGAAGTATTTTATTTTTGACTTGGAATGATTGTATAAGGATGTAAGTGTTTTTAAAAAGGGGACATAATTTTGTTGAAGTTTTTATTTCATGATGTAATGTAAAACTTATGGATGTATTTAGTACTTCCAAGGCTACTAAACTAATCGGTCTTTCAATTCATGATTTGTTGTATCATGTCAATGTTATGTAATAATGCACCAACTCTAGCTAACTAGGGTCGGGACATTACAACACTATTTTTTCCTAATAGAGGAACACTTTGTTCAGCCCTTAACACATTGTTCATTTCTGCAATAGCAAATAAACAAGGCACTATCAAAACTAGTGCCCTGAGCCAAGGTTTTTTGGAGGCAACCAACAGCCTCCAAGGAAAAAAGGGTGATATTTTCCTTTACTCCAACCAAAATGAACTTTGACAATGTAATCGTGAAAAGTATACTATTTATTCATTCAATAGTAGTGAATGTACTTTTTTATTATGGTTCTATGCATTATTTTATATCACAAAAGATTAGTTGAAAAATATCAACACCACCAACAATCAGGGAACTATATATGTTGGTTAGAATGAAAAATGGGGAAATTATTGCATCCCCTAAATATAACTCCTCCCCTATCAAAATTTATGGATTGAACATTATGATGAACCTTATCATACTCCCCCTTGTAGAATTTTATGCAATTGTTGGAATGGATTCACTTTCCCAATATAAATCCAACTTAATTTTCTATGAGAGGGAAATAACTCTCCATATGAAGAATCGTCCATAAATTCTGTATAAGTGCAAGGAGGAGGATGAATCTTCTTTAGAACCATCATCTCAAACATGTATTCTAATGCCCTATGAGATTGAATTTATTTCAATGATAAATGAGCCTAAGGAAGAAACAATCCTTGAAGACATGCCTATTTTGAGGTAATTCACTGGAGTGTTTCCTAAGTAATTTCATGGAATTCCTCCTTGAAAAGATATTGAATTATCGATTGATCTTGTAATTAGGTAATTTCTTATATCCAAGACTCTATGTAGAATGACTGTTATGGTGTTTGATGATCTAAATAAAAAACTTTAGGAGAATATAGATAGATGGTTTATTTTCCCAAGTGCTTCACTAAAGGGTGCACTAGTCCTCTTCATCAAGAAGAATGATGGGACAATGTTCATTTTTATTGATTATCATGAGCTCAAAAAAATCACGATAATGAACAAGTATCCTCTACCCCTAATTGATGACTTTTTCTATCAGCTAATTGGACCAAAATACTTATCCAAGGTGTTATTTTTTTGAGTCGGGATATTACCAAGTAATGGTGAAGGAGGAGGAAATCCCCAAGACTAGTTTTCATTTAAGGTACGGGAACTATGAATTCATAGTAATGAATTTTAGACTCCCTAATGCTCCAGAAATATTTTTAGACTTGATGAATTTATTCTATATATATTACCTCAACAAATTTTTGGTAGTCTTTATAGATGATATTCTAATATAATAAAAACCCATGGAGGAGCATGATGAGCATATAAGCAATGTACTAGAGACCTTACTAAACGAAAATCTCTATGAAATATACAACATGATTGAGTTATGGTTTAAGGAGGTCTCATTCTTAGGTCCTATTTTCATAAGAAATGGGGTATCTATAGATCCCTCCATGAAAAATGAAATTTAAGGATGGCCAAGGCCAACATCGGTGATGGATATCCGTCGCTTCCTGAGGTTGGTAGGATATTATCGTCGATTTATTAGAAAAATTTCATGATTTTCAAACCCTCTTACCATGCTAACATGGAAGAGAGTCATGTTTTCTTGGATTTATTAATGTGAATAGGGCTTCAAGGAGTTAAAAAGGAGGCTTATCACTAAGCTTGTGCTCACACTACCCACAAGTGGTGAACATTTGGTGGTATTTAGTGAATCTTCGAGGAAGGGAATGGGTTGTGTTTTGATGCCAATTGAAAATTTAATTTCCTATGATTCAAGGAAATAGAAAGTTTATGAGTTAAACTATCCAACACATAATCTTGAATAGGTTACAGTAATAATCATTAAAAAATCAACATTACCACTTTGGGGAGAAGTGTGAAATATATATGGACCACAAAATACTCAAGTATATACTCCCACAAAAAGAGTTGAATATGCGCCAAAGAAGATGGTCAGAGATGATCAAAGACTTCGAATGTTGAATCCATTACCACCTTGAGAAAGTGAAAACGGTGGAAGATGCTCTAAGTATAAAGGGCTCATAAACTATATCATTTATGATAATTGAAAATGAACCAATCTTCTTAGTTTTGATGAAGATGAACACGGGTATGATAAAGAAGGTAAAACCATCATTCCTTTTACAAATGATTTTTCAACCATATATTTTTGAATGGTTAAAGGATTCTCCAAAGGATGATGTGGGCATTCACAAGAAAACCGAAATATCAAAAAATCGAAATCCTCAGATTTCAATGTTAATGAAGGCGGAATTTTGAGATTTGGGTCAAGAATATGTGTTCCATCAAATCTATATTTAATGAACGAACATTTGGATATTGCACATAGTTTGAATTTCTCCCTTCACTCAGGAAATAAAAAGATGTTTTGAGATCTCTGAGAAGATTATTGGTGAGAAACCATGATGAATGTCATCACTGAGTATACACCAAAGTGCCTAGTATTCAATCATATGAAGGCTAAGAGGATGAAATCTAAGGGGATGAAGAAACCATTACACATAGAATCATGGAAATGAGAGAACATCACCATTAACATTGTCACCGGACTTTTGAAGACCTCTAAAACAAACAATTCTATATGGGTTATTATAGATCTTCTTACAATGATTTCACACATCATTTCTATTCGAGGGGATTTCTCACTGGATCAACTGGAATAGATATACATTATAGAAGTGGTAAGGCTGTATGGAGTACCACTATCGATTGTATCCAATTGAGATCCAAGACTCACCTCTATGATCTGCAATAGTCTCCAACATGCTATGAATTCTATGCTAAAATTTAGTATGGATTATAAGACTAGAACTGATGGCCAATATGAGAGGACTATACAAACACTTTAGGAAATGTTGAGAGCATGTTCAATGGACTTCAAAGGATGATGGGATCAGTATCTTCCCCAGGTTTAGTGCACTTGAAATAACAGTTTCCACACAATCATACAAATGGTGCCTTTTGAATCACATTATGGGAAGATGTGTTGAACACCAGCATACTGGGATGAAGTTGCGAAGTGAAAACTCCTTGGTCTAGAAATGGTATAAGAAATGGGGGAGAAGGATCCAGTAGTACATTAAAGCTACTCATAGTCAACAAAATAACTATGTTGGTAATCTTAGATGATACTTGAAGTTTGTTTTTGGATACTTTTTATTCTTAAACATATCACCGTGGAATAGAGTTATGAGATTTGGGAATAATGGAAAGCATAGTCCAAGGAACATTGTCCCTTTTTATATCCATGATCGCATTGGAGTAGTGTCCTATCGACTAGAACTCCCAGCGAACCTATCTGAAGTACATGATGTATTACATGTATCACTCTTGAGTAAGTACATACCTTTCCCATGGCATGTACTCAATCTAGATATAGTATGATTGGAGATTGACCTTTTCTATGAAGATAAGCCAATGATGATCTTAGATTATAGTGAAAAAGTTATATGAAATAAGAAAATACCCCTCCTAAAAGTGTTGTGGAGAAACAACTAGTTTGATGAAGCAACGTGGGAATCAGAGGAAGTGAGGAAACAATGTTCCCTTCATCAGTCTTAGCGTGTTAAAAGAAAATTCTAAGGGAGAAATTTCTTAAGAGGGGAATATTGTAACAAAACAAACTTTTATTGATGAAAATTCCTCTTGATATAATTAAATGTCTTATTTTTTAAAATGGTTATAAAAAACTTATTCAGTTCCTTAGTTTTATGTTTTTGGATTTTAAAATACCATTACGAATTGTTACCATTTCTAACATATTCTTTGAATAGTGATCACATGGTTAGTATAAATATAACACTTTCACAAATCCAATTTAGTCAGAAAAAGGAAGTGACAACATCATCCAAAATAAGTTCTCCATTAGATTCCCATTGGTCGAATCTCAGAAAGGAGGTATTGTCACTTGGATTAACTTTTAAACATGCCTAATCCGAGATTCAACATGTTATTCTTAAACGAAATCACCGATGGGAGAAGTTGATGGTAATAGAGATTAACACCAGAGTGATGTTATATAACCTTGACCAAGAGTCTATCAACATCACATAACCTACCCTTCGGTCTTATGAAAGTGTTATAAGGGGTTATATAATAATACCCTAGCACTATGATTATGTGTATTATTTATGTATAAAGAATACACATTCATTTTATTATTGTTACTTTGTAAATGGGTTTTAAAGAACAAATAGTATTTTTTGGTAATATTCAATTAAGAAATATATTTTTCTAAACTACTGCATTATGTAAATAAATAATTTATTAATAAAATACCATTACTAAATTATGTTTTATTAAATATAATAGATCATATAATTTTTTTATGAATATAATTGAGATTTTTATTATGTTTGGAAAAATGTTTTTGTCAAAACCCATGGATTTTCAATAAATGTACTTTTTTGTTTTAATATTGAAAATTTGCATATTTAGAATATTGTTTAGATAAAATGAATATCACTTTTGGATTTAGGATGTTGAAAGTATCTAATGGTTAATTTTCTAATTTAATGAGACGATCAAATTTTTTGGTAAAAATTAAATACCGTTTAAATATATAATGTTTTTTTTGACATCATAATAACCGAATAGTAATTTAATAAAATACTATAAAAATCATTCTCTAAAAATATTTGTTTTCTCATTTAAATAATGTGATTTTAGATTTGTTTGATTAGTTTTATGGTGCCTTAGTGGACCCTCCAAGACTTATAAAATATTTTAACTTTTTAAATTAATTTCTTTTATGGTTTGAATCACCTCCACATAAGAAAATATATTATTTTAATATGTTTGGCCATTGGACTTATAAAATAGTATTTTAAAATCCCCTTTGAAATGAACCTTTTGCAAAATCCATGGGTTGGTTTTTTGTTTTGATTAGTTTATTTTGTAGTCTCCAAAACCTAGATAATAAATAATTTCCTCTCCTTTCTTATATAAACTCACTCAATCTCCAATACCTCTTCACTCAAAACCTTTGAAGCTCGACCAACCTCTTCCCTCCACTCTCTATAATCATCCCAAGGTTCTGCAAGCTCCCTATAAGCCTCTCTCAATCCTCTTCCAAGCCTTTGGGATCACACTTCCAAGTAAGGGATCCCCACATTCATGTCCTCCTTTCAAATTAAATCGTCTTATTTGAAAGTATTTCTTATAAATTCAAATTTTTATAATGACATTAACCTCTAATAATTATATTATTTTTCATTTGATGTTATTTGAATGTGGGATTCTTTATCCTCTATCATTTTTACACTAACCCAAGTTGTTACCATGCAAAATTTTCATAAGGGATTTCCTCCTTTCTCATTTTTGTCCAAATTTCATTAGGTTGTTATACATTTTTATTATGAATTGAAATTTTTGGGGTATGATTTCGATCCTCTCCCATACTACCCTACTTATTTTTGAATAGCGATATACCTCTTTCGCTCTCATTAGTTCCTCCCATGTACACTCGTTACCATTGAAAAATTCTAAAAGAAATATATCTATTCTCTTTTACATTCAAGATATTCTATAATATTATGCATATAAATTCCATTAAATATGTTGAGATATTAGGTTCCATTACCCCATTACTATCCATTTCATTTATAAATGGTTAGACACCCATTTATCTCCCATCAACCCATTTTATGATTTCTATTTTATGGCGTTATGCTTCAAAAGTTACATCAAAATATCCCATACCAAAATCATTGTGTAATTGAATACCATACCCATTTATCTATTAATGGTATTCACCATTATGAACATTAACTTATTGTTTGAGTATATACATTTATGCATTCTAAATCTCTTATTCATGGAATAAATTATGAGGTTTAATTAATTCATGTAGTGTGATATATATGGAACACTTATTCATGAATTGAAATGAGTAAGAAGGGTGCAGCCTGATAGCACTCCAATGCATTGGGTAATGATTACTGTCATGATACGTCAAATGCGATGAGGGGTTAATCATTATAATTAAAGTGAAAAGAGGTTTTAATCATGCTAATTCAAGTGAAAAAATGGTTTAATCATTATCTGTGTGCAACGAGCCTAAACTCATGCTAATATCATGTTAAATGTTGTTGCAACATTTCAGTGTTATGATAATCAACCAATATCATGCCTTTATATAAATATTTCTATTATTCTCTATTATTATTATTTTTTCATATCATGTACTATATTATTTATATTATTCCTTGTTTACTCCTTTACTGGCCTTTATTTCACACCATTTTAATGCATGTCCTCAGGTTCTCCCAAGCAATGCATACTAGTGTGATTTTTGTTGTCATGTAAAAGAAGTTTTCAGTAAATATATTGTGTTTTGTATCCTATATTGTTATGTAATGTTCCTAATTTCCCAAGATACTAGACCTTTCGATCCTCATACTTTTCCTAAGTGTAAGTATATATAATAAAACATGTTTATATGTGTAATAAAGAGCATGGTTGTTATACATATCAACCTCAACAGGAAGAGAGATTAGGAAATATGGGGTGTCCATCAATCCATCCATACTACTGTGATAATGGTAAAAAAACACCAATTTAAATGGGTGAGAAAATTTAGTTCCCAATTCAGGTGGTATTATCAACAAAATCATAAGAAACATACAAATATATTTCTTATCTACACACAAGCACAATCTAGGGATTGAAAATGAAGGTACTAAAAACTCACTACATTACCAACTTTCACTTCCATTATTAAATTCATAAGACCAAAAAAGCAATAATCCATATTCTATATTTTAATATTTATTTTGTATTAATGAATTTTCCATATTTCCCACATTACATGAAAAGACAGTTAAGATAGCCAAATTATTTTCCATCATATTGGTTCAAATTTGATATTATTATTCCACATTTAACATCAAACCCATTTAGCTGCACAACCCATTATTATTAATTAATTCAGTGAACATTCTAATAAAATTTCAAAACATCCCAAATCATTTCAGTTTTGATGTTATCATTTATCCATTACTACTCAAGAAACTAATATGATATAGAACATCACAATAACAGACTGACAATCATCCTCATCCCAACTAGCCTTCATCACCACCATTTTATTTTCTATATTCACCTCCTCATCACAATATACACATCACCACCACATTCCATCACAACTACCCCATTGAATATCCACACATAAAAACACACATTAATACATCAAAAAACATTCCATGGCACAACAAAAATCATTTGAAATATTTTTTATTAATATTTTAATTAATTCCACTTCACTTTTCATGATATTCCAACACAAGAAATACATCCCAAAATCGACCATTAAATTATCGTAGTATATGTGATTATGAAAAACAATTTAAGATGAGATCAAAAAATCACAAAAATTGTTGTTCCAAACCATAAAAATCATATCCAAATGAAATCCCCCAACACAGACCATTTTTATTAAGGTATCAACATTGTACAATCAAAATTATAATAACAATATCAAATCTAAAAAACATGATATTTAATTACAATTATCCTTCTAATAAATTAAGCTTATTAATTTATGTTTTTTTAATCTTGATGAACAAATATTAAAAAATTTAATACAAGGATGAACCCATTCATATGATATATATGATGAGAAATGATGGATCCCCCAACATTAAAAGAATAATATTCACTCGATTAACTACACCAAAGATAGGGGTTCCACAGAAATAACTAAAAAACATAAAGAAATACTAAAAACTATAAATACTAATAGTTTTACATTACTAAATGTTAAAGGATTTGGAACCAAAAATATCAAGAGAATAAAGAAGAAAATAATGAAAGAAAGATATTCATTTTTGAATTAATAGATACAGAACAATTGAGGCTTTAGATCACATATATGATATTAATTGAAAATAAATGTACATCTCATTAAATTCTATACGAAATATCAGACTCGAAGTTGTATAAATTTATAAAAAGGATGATAAAAATATCCTATTTTTGAAATATATTTTAATTCACTTAATTAAGGCTTTAAATACAGTTGATGTCAAAAATGGTAAAATGGGGAAAACTAGAAATTATCAAAAAAAATGATTCATGCTACATACATGTGCTACTGTTAGGAAAAACTGTGAAGAGATGCTACCATGAACTACCATTAGAAGCTATTATCAAGATATATCATAAGAGACTACCATCAGGAACTAAAACTGAAAGCTACCTCCATATAAAACTATTAGATGATACTACTATAAGCATCCATTGGAAGAAACAACCATAAGCTACCTCCATACTATGTCTAATACATCTTGGATCTACTTTCTGGATCTATTGAAAGGATCAACTATTAGGATATAACATCAAGATCTACCATTACAATCTATATTCAGGATTAACCATCAAAATATACCTTTAGGATCTACTATCATCATAAAAACACCTCTTTTCCCCATAGACACCACCAAACACCTTTGGACCCCATCCAGTACCCATGGGCACCATATATCCCAAAAATTAGTGGGTAAGGAGCTCAGAAACATACATCAAATACTTATTAATCTATTATATCTCAAGATAATAATAAAAATAAAATTATGGAATTGGGAAAAGTTCCAAACAACCATCCCTAAACATACATCCCAAGGATCACAATACCTCTAAAACACTACTGCTAAACAAACCAACCAACCAAAATATGTCTACAACATCTCTCACATCCATAGTCCTTATATCATCAAAATAACCACTTGAACAATGCTTTCAACCTCCAAACATCACCAAACCAAAAATAACAACAACCAGAATATAGTAGAGGCCCAAGAACACAAATCAAGTAATTACATCATCCATGTAAAGAGTAAATCCACTTTGGGTGCCACTGACTCTCCCATACAGTTTCGATCACATAAATGTATAAAATGTCTCATTTAGAGATTATTTTTCCCATATTTGTGCTAATAAAACCATTAATCACACATTATATCTATAATATGGAATAACATCTCAAAGAACATGACTACGTCTAAACATCGAATCATTAATAAAATAACAAAAAACAAGAAAAGATTAAAATAACTCAAAGTAATAGGCATGAATTTGTATCTCATTATTTTAAGTAATATCCTCTAAGCTACCATGCCTCTAAAAAATAATAATAAATGTGATGTATCATCCCCACAATACTCACTCTTTCTAATCCTAGATCTCCACAATCCAATCTGTAATTGTCGCTTTTTCCAAAATATTAAACTCTACCTAGAGAATGACATGGGAGTCATCATAAAGATACTGATGGAGTTGAGAGATTCAAAAGATGTTAGGAATATTATCTAGATAAATTAAAGGATTGGATTATATTCTACCTATCTAACATGCCTAAACACCTCAAAAGGCCAAATAAAATGTGGTGAGATCATACTCAGATTTCCAAACCTCTATTGTCCACATCAAGGGGAAATTATGGATAGGACAATGTATCTAAAAAATATATTTAAGGGACTCCTTATATTATCCATATAAGTCATTTACTAGTAATTTGATTCATTCATGTTGTCCTATACAATGTGAACCTTCTCTGTCATTATTTACTCCACAGAGGCTCTAGGAAATGATGTATCCCAAGTGCAGGACCAACACAAAGGATAAGAATATAGTCATTGGTGAAAAGACTCAAATAGGGCCAAGCCAATGGATAAAAGGCATATATTTTAATAAGAAAACACAACAAATGAAAAGTTATTTTCCGAATATCCACATATTACCCTGAAGAATTCTCAAAACATTCCCTCCATAATCTATATAGTATGCTCTATTTTTACATACTTATATTTATGGAATGAAATGTTGAGGTAAAATTGAGTTCCAATAAATTGATGAAATCCCCTTTTGTCATCTGATTTAAAATAAGGATCCCTATCCCTGAAACTAGATCTCTGGGTTCCATGTTGGTGCACCACCTCATCCACATAAATCATTTCTAAAACATCTGCATTACTTAACTCCTTAATCACTAGTAAGAACTCCCATTTCATTAAATGCTTCATGACTACCTAGATAACATCACATCATCCATGAACTTGGTGTAACATTATGATATATTATATTTATATTTCACATATTTCCATATGAGAATATATAATGGCAGAAACAATTTTCCTTGAACATTGTGTTTAGTATCTACCTATTAGAATAAAAACACAGAACCAAAAACTCAACCACCACTTGTCTCATGTCAAGAAACTAAAACTACATACTAAATCCATGATATATCTTGGAAACTCCTAGGTATACATATCATGGTGATCCCTAAAACTCACAATGGAATCCCTTCCACATCGCTAATGAAGAAAATCCTCCCCTGATGCAAAAACTTATTATGAACATCCTTTATATATTCCCACGAAACATTTTTATGGATAACACGGTCACTCATTCCCTATACCTATGAGTCTCCCCACTAATACACTTACATAGGATGCATTTAATAAGAATTTTAAATAATACGAAATAAGAAAAATATACCATCGACCACCCTTGAATATAATTTTAGAGTTGTACACTCCTTCATCACTCTTCAAGCGTCTCCAAAATCTCATACCACTTCCTTAATTGATATCCTTCTCATAGTTTTAGCAATAGAATTATCCTTGATTATGGGTTACGAGACCCAAAAATAATAATCATGAAAAAAATATATCAACCACCAATTTCATAGAATCATATCATGATGAGAAAATATATAGCTCAAGCTCTTATGATATGTGAAGACTGAAAATATCTCCATAGATTTAGAACAAAAAATACTATTTAAAACACTAGATCATTGGTATAGTAGTTAAACTCATGGGTATATAACTTCCTTGACTAATAAGAGATCACCACGTTCTATTACATCAAGATGAATCAGAATACTATACTGGAAGGGTCAATAAAATAGCTCATATATCACCCCTTCCGCTAGAGATTGAATAATTTAAGCACTGACTGACATCCAATTCTAATATTAAATTTCATCTAGACACTAAAATTTTATAAAAATGCCTTGTCCTACCTAGTCAATGCTATTAATGAGTCACGAAAATGATTGAAATAAGTTATAACCCAAAGATAATCAGTCACAAGAACAATGAATATATGAACCTCTTCAACATTCTTGGGTTCATACAAATAAATAACTAAAATGAACATAGAAGGATCCCCAACCCCACCCTCGAAGGACAACACATTCATAAGGAAATAAATATCTCATATCCATATCTTACACTTGAACAACATTCCATAGAGTCGATGATGTCAAATAACCATCAAAATAGCTCTGAAATGATTGACATGCACATCCTATAACATTGAAAAGATATATATTTCACCAAAAGAATCACTAAAATGTAATATAGTAATTTACAAAAAAACCTATTTCATGATCCCCATGAACATGTATGGTTTATGTTTCGCACATGATAGAATGAAATCAAACATTATGTTCCCATTCCAACATCGGAATGTATTTTTCGGGATATCATCGTCATTCACACTCAAATGGTCATGTCATAATCATAGATTAATTTTAGATAACCATATCACTAGACTCATATGGTAAAAAATATCATCTATTATTGTAAGGGGGTGAATGTTCCTTATCGTTACCTGTTTCATCCTTCGATAGTCTATAATGAACATCACATTAATATTTTCATTCTTGGAGAACAACACTAGAGCACCCCCTTGTAACACACTTTGAAGAATAAATCCATTAATCATAAAAAAAAATATCTAAATCCTTAATTACATTAAAATAGATAATTCTATATGATAAGGATCCATCAATATTGGAGAGTCATCAGTTCAAAAACCTATCCCAAACTCATATATTATTGAGGGGGTAGCATCAAAACCTCATTATGAAAATTATTCAAAAACTATCTGACAACCCAAGGAACCACCACTATCTTGGAGTATACTAATTCCTTGGAAAACAAAGCAATCATATAAATTAGGGGCTGTATACATCTAAAACCCACTGGAAAACCCTATTCACTAATGAGAACTGCATGTCAACTGTCCATATATGAGAAATGGACTCACCTCTAGAAGCAGTCAATAACATCATGAAAAGAATATAAGAATTCAATGTAGAGAATGATATTGTATGACTACCTATAAAGCATGAACAAGTCTCTACAGGGATGATATAGCCCCATAATCAGTACACACCCCCAGAACACAGAAAACTTGTTGTTCTATCTTTTAACTAGATTATTCAATACTAGGGATATGGGAAGACTATCTACATCTTGTCCAAAATGAATGGTGTAGAGCATGTGAAACAAAGCATTACAATTATATAAAATAAAAAAACACCAAATAGAGTGGAATAAAACATGAGAATAACATAAATGATCCTTTTTCCTACTAGACTTCAACCTCTACAAGATTCAACTAACCATTTTCAAGACCCCTACCAATTTTATAATGGCCACATCAATGTTTATGTATTGTTTGAGGTCCCAGAACATAAGGAACATCTTGATATTTTCCTCTACATTCTTTGTCTCCCCTTAGAAAATCATAACCTTAATTCCCATTCTACAAAAACATCCATTCTTGTAACTACTTTTTAGGTAGAAAATAAACTAGACCACCTCATTGAAATTTGATTTGATGAACCGAAGGCAACTGAATTTGATGATGGTCATGAACTCAATTGATAAAACACACTAGATTAATGCCCCCAGAAAGAGAACAAAAACCAGTATCCCTATAATGTTGGATTGAAAGATATGATTGTTAAATCCATATGGGTACAAACCTCAAAATCCCTAGTGCTTGGAGAATGTCTTTGAATACTATTCTCCATAAGGAACATTAATGGTTACCACCTGGATGTAATCCTTCTTTGGAGTGCATGGGCATGATCACCTCCAACATCTAATGATATCAAAAATACATTGGTTATATAAAGGGAGAAACAAAATACTATAGAGATTAATGGAGTTCCTACTTAGGAATCCCTGATAGGGACTCCTAATTAGGAAAACGATCTACAGAGAAATGAACGAGGTCCTTGAATCTGATCCCAAGCTCCCAAACTGACAAGATCCCCTGTTGAAGAGGGAGAATATCCAACCTCTTTACATACTTCAGGGTCAATGAAATAAAATATTCTCTAATGTATTTATCAATTTCAACCCATTAAAAATCATCTTTCTTCCACTCACCATGACATAAAGTCTACATGCGAAGAATTTTTCCTCACATTTGACTAATTTCTAACAGGTCATACTACTCCATTGTGGCCTAGATCAATCTAAAAGTGATCTAAAGCTCCTCTAACCAGTTGTTTGTCACTCGAAGTAAATTACTACCCTAATTATTCCTTTAATACTACTATTATTAATTGTGAAACATCATGGGCCACTGATCAACCTCTTAAACTGGATTAATCCTTTGGCGGTTAACCAGATCAATCACCGTAACCTCCACTAGCTGAGCCACTTAAAGATGATTTATAGGATCCATATTCTAAAGGTAATTAAATATTTCCTAATATTGTTATTACATAATTATATTTAACTTTATTCAATTTTTTAACTTATTTCAATA
Source organism: Viscum album (assembly GCA_963277665.1). Lineage (NCBI taxonomy): Eukaryota > Viridiplantae > Streptophyta > Magnoliopsida > Santalales > Viscaceae > Viscum > Viscum album. The sequence goes on from OY728122.1 coordinate 494,493,798, forward strand.
CTACAAAAACATTCAGCCTCAAAAAAATAACTCAATTCAATCATGATGCATCTACCTTGAGTAGGTCTCTACCTTGTGAGAATATCCACATCACTTGATCATTCAATAAGTTCATATCACGTGCATTGGATCTTGGGGAGGGACCTAAAATCCCTTGTCCAAATGATTCTATTAGTTCCATGTCATTCACCATGTTTATCTTTTATGGTTTCCCTACCAAACCATGCATTCCACACTATTCCTAACTACAAATTTCATCCCATCACTCAACCATAACCTCGAATACCACTCTTTCATGTATATATACAACCAAGGATACTATAATTAAGGGAGGGAGATAACGACCCCTGATTCCCTCCTATATTAGGACCCATGTTGGGGACTAGCACCGAGGGGTTAAAAATATCATAAATGAGTGGCATGACAGTCTTTAATAATATTGGATTGGAAATATGATGAATCATTCACAAGAAACAACATGAAATAAAACTAAATTAATTTTATAAACCAACGAACAATGAATTTATAAATAAAAAAGGTATAGATAAAAGTATCCAAATTAAATAACCAAAGGTAAAAGATATATCAGATAAAAAGAAATAGTTTACGGGCCTGAGAGAGTAACATCTATTATGGTCCACATAATCCTCCAATAAAACAAAAAATAGTTTATATACATAGGGTGAATGTACATGTATAGTTAGTAGTGTAACAAAAGTCACTTTATACTAGTGAAATAAGAATAATAATGCCCGACTAAGTAAAAAATATATCCAAATAGCACCTAAACAGGTCTTTTAACCAATCCACATCCACACTATGCAATGATCACAAATTAATGCATCCAATTATAATAATATAATAGGAAGCATATTGATAAAGGGAACGAAGAACCACATTTTCATCAATTTGTCTCCCTCACACCCAAAAATTATACTTCCTTATGCACCCATCTCTTCCCCATCACAATAGCACCACACTTCCCTTTAGCATGGTCACATCACATCTCATCTCGTCCAATGACACATGGTCCATCACCACATCTCATCCACATCAAAAACTGATTTACTAAAATATCATGAACATTAAGGAAATAAACACCAACCCCTCCTCCTACCATGCTTAACCGTCCCTATAATACATCCCCTCTCCTCATTTAACAACCATCGAAACAGTTCACTTTTGACATCTGGCCATCCCATTCTATACATATTGACCTTACCTATAAGAGATAAAAGGAAATATAAGGTATACATCCATCCATCGCCACTACCATGATGTTATAGAAAACAAGCAATATATATATATATGAGTTTTGGAACATAATACTTGATGTGGGTGGAGTTTGTAATAAAATCCCAAGGAATATAAAAATATATACAATATTCATACAAATAAGACCAACCAAGTGGTTCAAAAAAATGGTACCAACCAACTCACAACTTAATCAACATTCAATTCCAACTACAAATTAATAACACCTTAATAGAATTCCAGATACTTATTCTGTATTTCACATTTGAATTCACATTAATCTGCCTTCTAGATAACATATTTTCCAAGCCAAACTATTTATAACAACCAAATTATTTTCCATCCAATTGGTTCATTATTTCACCTTTTACATCACATTTAAATAAATCTCGTTTATTTTCATAGTATATTATTATTCTTTCATTCACTATACATTCAAATAATATTTCCAATCATCCCACTAATGGTTGATTTCATCATTATCATTTATTTAATTCTATTACATCTTGTGAAACTAGAATTACCCAACACATCATAACAATATATATCTTATATCCCATTTGATATCAATCCCAAATCAAAACCATTTTTTACATGTAGACACCTACTCATCACCCATAAAAAATCACCACCACATTCCATCACAATAGTCCCATAGTTTGGGAAAATGAAATGATGCATATTAACACATCAAAGTACATTCCATGGATCTTCATATATAATTTTTCAAACTATTCGATGGTTTTTTAATTAATTCATCTTCAATTTTTTGTGTATTATCACACATGAATAATTTTCCTTGGGTAAAAATTTCATAAACCATATATAAGTGTCTATACAATTCAATTTAGTACATAAAACCAGGTGTTTCATACATATATATTAATTATTTTTATATGAACATTTATTACATTACTCAACTACATGAATGGGGATAATAATGGTATAGTTCATTTGAAAAAATGGAAGCATAAAAAACAGCTTCATATGTGAACTAAATCATCTCCAACTATTTTTATCATAATTAAAACACTTCTGAAAAATATTACAAACAGTATATTTTATCATAATCTAAAAAATTATGCATATGAAAGTGTGATTTTATATGCTTAGTAATGGTAAAAAAATAGAGATACGTAAACATAATATGAGAAAGAGGTTGTGAGGACATGTGAATAACATTTGAAAACCACATATTGAATATAAAAGACCATCTTCATTGGTTATGGAATAATTATTGGTAGTTCATTAGGCATGAATAATAAGAGAACAAATGAAAATGTTCCATGATATCCTAAAAAATTTCTTCATAAGTTAAATTATGGAATACATTAAAAAATATGAAGTCTTTTCATAGTAAAATAACTTCCATGTCTATCATATTAAAATAAGTTTACTCACCAAAACATCATAAAATTTATGGTTTACTCTCGAAGTTATCATAGTGGAAAAATTCCAACACTGAACTGTGATCACCCACCTTTCAATCCTTTTTGATATCATTATATTTGAATATTTACCCAATTCATTAGAGGTAGAAAAATGTCCCACCTGTCACATAATGAAAATCATAAAAACATTTTCCACAAGATCAAAACATTCATTGTATTATATCCCTTGAAAATAAATGGTTTCAATATATATTTCATTATAGAATAACCAATAGAAATGGTATAGATTTTTTAGTCATTTAATCATTAAAATAAAGAATAACCAATGGAAAATCAAGTGGGTATCATAACTGTCATTTCATCATAAACACATACCATTCAAAAAAAGAATAAAAATAGTATCATTGGATCATATTCCTAGAAAATATTAGGTAAAATTAAATTATTTCATCCTATATAGAATTTAATTTTAAAATATAACTTGGAACACATAATGGGGAAAAATCAATTTCTACTTTGATAAAAAAACATTTTAATATTTAAAGCATTTCAAAAATTCTATTCATTAAAAATAGCCCTAGAAATTTATAATGGATGGTTTAAAAATTATTAAAAATATTTAATTAGTAAAATTACCTTTCCACATTTAAAATAAAACTTTAAAACATAAAACTCTTTCAAAATAATTTTCATTGAATATTACCGTTGAATTTTATAAAGGAATCATTATAACATCATTTAAAAAATTTCTTGTGGAGGATAATATTTCTCTGAAAATAAAATTTGTAAAATTTAAAATTCATGAAATATGGTCAATATATTTTAATTTTAAAATAATATTGAATATTTTTAAAAGCAATCATCAAATAATATAATGTCTATAATGATGTGAAATTATGGTAATCCTATACACATTTAAACAAAATTTCTTTGATGTTTTTGGTAATTTGCAAACTAGCCATGAATGAAAAATGAAATTAGGATTAATTTCAAGAAAAAATTAAATATTAATAAATGGGAAACTTTTTAATACTAAATCCTATTTGGATAGTTAAAAAGATTTGAAAACATTTTTAGAAAACATGGTTATGGAAGAAAACTGATTTTCGATCGAATATAGAAATTAAGGTGATTTTTCTCAAAAACATTCCCTTGAACTATTGAGTACAAAAAACTGTAAAATTAAGAGTAAAATTATTTCTAATGTAATATATACATGAGAATAAAATTCATGATTTTCTTGATAATGTATCATAATATTTTATCATCATAAGAATAATCATAGACAACCACTACAAACAAAGAGATTGTATCATAAATCTATTAACTCCTTTATAACATTATGCAATAATATCCCTAAATGAATATTGTTAAAGGAAATTTAATGTATAATAAGAATAAATAAATTCTTGATATTAAATTTTAAATGGGATATATGTACACCTTATAAGATAATATAACAACAAAACATTACTTATGTATCAGTGAAGTAAAATTGAGGAAGACTTCCATTGCATTAAGTAATGAATTCCATCATAAAACATATATCATTCTATAAAATAAATATATTTTTATTATAAATATATTATTTTACTATTTTAATATTTATTAAACAATATAGTATTTAATTATTACCTTTTATTACCAATTTATATTTAATTCCTTGTTAAAATCATATTTTGTGTAATAACTATTTTTTTAATTTTTGTTTTAGTTTTGTAAATTTACTCCATTTAATTTGATCATTATTAAATGATATTAATACTATTTATAATGAAATTAAAATTATTTATAATAATTATATATGTATTTATAGTAATCAATAAACTTAGATAACGAAAATGAGTTCTGACATCATAGAGACGGTAAGCCATATGTACCCATAAATGTTGTTTCCATTTTCTCAATGGATCGAAATAAAGACATATAAATAATATATAAATATTAAAAGGAAATTATAATTCCATATTTATCATATTTATTTATAAAAAAAATTCTTTTTATCTCCCATCTAAAGAATTAGTTATTAAGAATGACGTCACTTTACAAGGTAATAGTTTGTTGTACACACGAACGATTTTATCAAATCCACACTGATGGAAATTAACCAAAATATATGATATCATGATTAAAAAAATAATAATTAAATCATAAATATTATATAAAAACAACAAATCAGTAATTATATCATCTATTAAATATAGTGATATAAAATTAATAACATCATATCGTCAGTCAGTAGTCTTCCTTCCATATGATCTATGGTTTCATTTTCTTTTTTAGGGAAGAAAAGAAATATTTAAGTAATCAAATTGAATTAATAACATCTCACTATATTTAATATACTGATGTTATTATATTATCATGGAATAATATTTTTAATGGAGTTAGAGGGAAAAATAAAACAAAACTAAATGTTTATGAATTTTATCTCTTTCTCAGAGATTCTATTTTTTTTATAAATAAATAATTATTCATATTATTTAAAATAAAAAAAGGCCTCTAGGATAAGAGGATGTAATTGAATAACTAAACTGGGTAGTTATTTGGGAAAATAAATAGTTTTTTATATGTGAAGAGTAGAGGAGAAGCATGGATTTTTATATGTGTTAGAGAGAAAACACATGGAATATTTGAAAATAATACAATGTACTAGTGTTTTTGATATGAAAAATTAATAATAAATGGGAAATTAATGAACTTTATTTGATATAGGATATAAATATTTCACTAAAATAAATTCTATTCAATCGTATAAGTCATTTTACCCCTTATAATTTTAGTTTAACACCTCGGTAAAGCCTCTTTAACCTTAGAAGCAATAATTAATTTATACTATTTTTATTTTTCATTATGTTATAAAATTAATTTTACCTAATTAGATAAAATTAATAATGTTGAATCAAAATATAGAATTTTTTTTCATAATTCAATTCAAAGATGTTTTAAAATTCAATTTTAAATTAATCCCAGAGACAAGATGAAAAAGAGATTTTTCAAAGATGAAATCTCCAAAAGATTAAAAATAATTATATAAAATTTCAACATTTCACTGACTAAAATGACCATGTTGGTTTAATATTAATAAAATTTAACTAATATTATTATTAATCCATTTATATGAAAATTTATCCATGTAATCTCTATAGAAAGTTGATGTTTCAAATAAATGCCATTACTTTTCACAATTCATTGAAAAATTAATCATATTAGAAAAGTACCAATATTTCATCATAAACTAATTTTGAAATATTGATTCCAAAAATTAAATTCATTTTTGAAAATAAATTTTCTACAATTTTCAAAAGTTAATTTTTTTATTTTTTCAACAAATATAATAAAATCATTTTTTTCATAAAATTGCATTTCTAAACATTATAATGACTTTGAAAAATTAAAATTTATTTTTCATCAACATGTTTTACATATATAAAACCATTATATATATAATTAAGACGTATTTTTTAATATTAATATCTCTAATTTTACTGGATGTTTCAAAATAGCAGTGTTAAATAATAATATAAATAGTATATCGAGGTTCATTAGAAATTGTTGTTATGTGTAGTGAAACCTATTGTAAAAATTAAACTTATTCTAAAAGAAATTCATTAAATGTAAAGATGTCACATTATCCCACCATTAAAATTATTTTTTACTAGATATTTTTTATTTTTATATAAAAAATATTGATTCTTCTACCTCATTACTTTCTCATGTTCCCACAGAGCTATCACATGCTTGTTGTTTTTCCACAAAATGTTGAGATGGTGAGTGGTCTTGTTTTATAGATATTTATAACAATGATCTAGAATCTCTTATGTTAGTTCCTTATATGAAGTATCTTTATTTCTTAGTATGATCTCTAGATTCAGAAAATGTGGTGGGTCATGTATGTAATTATTTGGGAGAGATAAAAAGAACATATTGTGGACTTAAAAGAGGTTTTATGGAGGCACCAATTGATGTGATATCATCCTGATACGATCAATAATTTCAATGGGATTGATATACATAGTATTTTTTCCTTTATTTTCAAATATCATTACTATATTCCATTAAAAAACACTTTTAAATAACATGACACCTAATTTAGATTCCCTATCATGTGGAAAATTATCAGTATTACTTGTATAACTTCTTTGTAACACGCTTATGTGTTGTTTAATTGATCTAACCATCTCTCCCATTACATTAGCTATCTCACATCCTAATAGATTTCTTTATCTAACTTCATTATATAAATTTTTGTTTCTACACTTATTATATATAGGTTATTCTAAAGATATATCTAAATACTTGTGGGGAATATATTATTGTATAAAAACTCAATAAAAAGAAGGTGTTGATCCCAACCACTTATAAAATCCAAAATAAAATGATCTCAACATATAATCTGGGGTTTGACTGGCAATCCTAGAATAACCATTTTTTTGACGACGACATATAGTTCTAAAACATAACTTTGTATCAGTATATTTCTTAATATTTCTCTAAAATATAGAGGTAATCCTTAGATCATGGTCATAAATTTTTGAATGTGTTACTCCATTAAAACAATAGACATACTTAATGTATATCCTAGAAAGATTATCCAAATATAAATTGTCTCTAATAGTAATAAAGTGTGACTAAATTTTAATTAAATTTACTACAGTCCATATAGAACTATTTCCCTTTTGATGTTTAGGGGATTTCAATGGAAAATTCTAAGATGATGTTTTCACATTTCCATTCTTGTAATGGTAATGGATGTGAAATCCCATTAGAATGTTTTCTCTCAAAATTAACATGATGATATACTAATCATTGAGATTCAAAATATATTATATCTCTCTTCATTATAACCCCACTATAAATACACATTCTAATATCTAGAATTCTCTGTACTTCCATGATTAATGAAGAAAAATAAATAAATGTGCCTCCTCCAAAAAATCCTTCTTCAAATCTAATATTGATAAAAAAACATACACTGTTCCTAAACCATATGATTCTATCTCAATGATGTTTAGACTCATTAAAATTTCTCACTTTCATCTAAAGTTCATTATTATCATTTTGTGCATATTTAATCTTCCCATTGATATATAACTGAACACTATTTTTATAAAGATAATATTTCTCCCCTTCATTTAAGATTTACTGATATAAAATTTAAAAATAAAAAAATATCTGATATTTTTTTATCTACATCATTGATAAGATAGTATTATACTTTAAACTAAACACATCGGCAAACATATTCACTTTTATAGGGTTGTATTGTATTTAGAATTCATAATATTTAATACTGTCTAACTGACTCATGTGAAACATGTTCAACTAATTATATGTAAATATATATTTTATTATTTCATGATTAGTATATATATATCACAAATTTACCTATAAATATAATTATTATAAATATTTTATTAATAATTTACTAAAGCTATCTCCAAATAATGAGTTATAAAATTTTTCTCTTCAACCTTCAATTTTCATGATTCATAAGTTAGAGTCATTTAATTTTTCATAATAATTCATCCTAATCCATTCTTGGATTCATCACTAAAGATTACAACCATTTTTACACAACAGGGTAATGTAATCAATGATTCATTGACTAATATTCTCTTCAATTCAATGAAATTTTCCTCACAATAATCTATACAAAGGAACTTAGTTCACTTCTTAGTAAACATAGTGGGCGGATTAGATATTCTTGATTACTTTTTGTCAAACTATTGATTATATCGAGAAAAACTAATAAACAATTAGGTCTATGTTACTATATATGATATGGGTAAACATTAAATATCCTACATTATTGATTGATCCACCGATATACCCTTTTTTTAGATTATATTACCCCAAATGAACCCTTTTGTAGCCAAAATTCACACTATATATATTTTTCATACAACTTATCTTTCATTGGTGTCTTCAGTACAATTATCTAGTGATCCTCATTATCTTCCTTTCTCTCTAAATAGATAATAATATTCTCTATGAATAAAAGCATACACTATTCAACAGAATATATAACGTCCATATTCATTAAATCAATGAAGACAAAGGGGTTATTAGTAAAATTAAATGGCATATCAATATAATCATAGTGTACATACCTGGTACATAATACTCACTTGGGTATATCTTCCATCTTGAACCCTAGTAGATGGTATCTTAAATGAAGGGATATCCAAGATAAGTATTTATCTCCACATTGTTGATAAAATAAGTCATCAATATGGGGTACATGATACTTATTCTTGATTGTGATCTAATTCAACTCAAGATAATCAATAAAAATTCAAAGAGATCTAAATTTGTTTTTAAAAAATTGAATTGGTTTATCACATGGTTAAAAAAACAGAAAAATTGAGATCTTTTAAAGATTCTTGTGGAGTTTTTTTCAATTCCTACAAATGAATCAGTGCCAATACATTGGATGCCTTTGAAATCGATGTGGATCCTTATATAGGGTCTATTTAATACTCCACTTCATGATACTATGCAAGAAAATGTTGAGTTTGTAAAAATACATAAAAAAACTCTCACAGAATAGGCATATCATATATTTTGAGTTCCTCCCCAAATATCTAAAATAAATACCCCTTTTAAAAAAGAATCCAACCACATTCAACATATGTACTTATATCACATTTTCATGTTTATAATCATACTGATAAATGATCTATGGTTGTTTTGAAATATAATACCTGACTTTTATTACACAAACATTTATACACAAATTGTATTACAAAATAAAATCCATGCCTCCAATAATATCATATTTATCTAGGGGAAGGATAACCAAATATAAATGAGGCACATAACTAAAATCCTCAACTAGATATGAATCATATAATTGATATGTGATCATCAAACCATTAGGGTTTTCACTTCTAATTCCATATCTAATCATTTGGGTAACAACTTTATACCCATATAAAATTATTCAGATATAAAATATTGAATATATCCATAGAAAAATAAGATATTTTATTTTCTATAGTGGACGTTAATTTTACCTTTCACCAAGTAATGATCACACACCTCATTAAACATACTGATTATAAGAAATTTATAGTTATTATTAAAGATTAATATTTGTTGATGTTGATAATAATAATTTAAATTCTTATTTGGGAATAGGTTATCATAGTTCCCATTATCCTAGAATTTGAAACACTAGATTTTTGGTGGTGCATTATATGATTCTCTCTCTATTCAGATAATTATATAAATTCTTTCCATCATATTAGTTTTGGATTTCCTGTTGACCATACATCTCACACTTAGAAAATTTACAATCCCATTATGATAGTTTCTTCAATGTTACATTCCACACATGAAGCATGAAAGAATGATCCTTTTCTTCTTTCTATGGTTCTCATTGTTTCCCTTGAAATCCTTCTTTCAATTAGTATCAAAACCATATGACTGATGTGTAACTCCAACCTCAATTTCCTCCTTAATATCACATCTATAAACTTTTACATTGCAATTTAATTCTCTTATGTATAGTTCCCATTGATCTATTTTTTAATACGATAAATAAATAAAAAAATTACTTTCATTTTGGATAATAACTCTAGATGACCTTTGCACATGTCTTGAGAAATATTCTATATAGGTTCAAATGGATTCATTACAATTCTTTTTTAACTCATAGACATTCTTCCCTATTTTTATATGAAGAACATGAGGTGAATAATTATTGAAAAATACGATCTATTAAACTAAACACACTCTATATAATCAATTTTATCTTTTTTCATAATACTTGTGATGGGAGTCTACTATTTATCTGGTTAAATAACCAAAATCTAGGCATCCAAAATGACTTTTAAAATTTGGAACACTGGAGAATGGATAATACCATTTTAGTGGTATTGATCCCTTACTGAAAAACTAATTTATCAGTGGAACCACTTAAATATGGTGGTTTTTACCTTATAAAGGACTCAACATAATTTTCATTCACTTTTTCACATTTGGATTTTTATTATGGTAAAAAAAATTAGAATGTTTTGTGAGCATAGTTATGATATATTTCATTCCATATATCATAAAATTCAATTTATTGATAGGAAAATCATTGAATTTTTCATTAAAATAATAATTAATATAGTTCCTTTAGGTACTAACTATCAATTAACAAAATCACATTGTGAAAAACAATAATAATTTTGGTAAAACACATATTCATGAAAAATAATTTATATGATACCTATATAAAGACATATTCTTTTAAATCTACAACACCTATGTTTTCTCATAGTTTATTCATGGTAATCATCTATTCAAATCCATATTTATTATTTGTAATGAAAATGTGAATTAACTATAGAATATACAAAATAGAAGACATATTTTTACGATAGAAAATATTTTCAAAATACTTTTTGTGAATATAAACCTTGAATTTTATAAAGCATGCTTTAAAATATCATTTAAAACATTTTATGAGGAAAATACCCTTTCATTGAAAAACACCTTTTGAACAATAAAAATTCATGAAATAACATCTAAATATTATTCATTTAAAATGTAATTAAATCATATAATGTAATAATTAAATAAAATATTATAAATGATGGTAGTAAATTCTATTCATATTGAACACATTAAAATAACGATTTATTTCAAAAATTTTGGAAAAAGACAAACAAGCCTTATTTCAGAAATGATATAATCATTCCTTTAAAAACACTTTTTAAAAAATAAAAAATGGGTATAATTTCTCTAAAAATTATTTTTTGGAATGTTTAAGGGTATTTGAAAACAGTTTTATAAAACAAAAATATGGAAGCAAATGGTTTTTTTGAAGTGAAAAATAAAGATGACATTTCTTAAAACTAATATTTTAAAATCTTGTGTACAAAATGGGAGTTAAATGAATGGATGAAATTTATTCTCATGAAATAACAATATGAAAATAAAATTTTTCAGATTTTTTGATAGATGGATCCATCTTCAGTAGCTAAAATATGAATTATCCAGAAAAACGATGTGATTGTATCATAAAATCATTAAATAATTGGTAGAATTGAATCATAAGAACAATAAAAGAATACCATTAAATTAAATAAAAAATGATAATAAAAAATACAAGATATAAAATGTCTAGTGGTAATTATGTACACCTCATTAAAGAATATAAGGGAATAACATAACATATTTCACAAAGAAGTAAAATTGTGACAAAAATCACTTACATTAAGTCTCGAATTCATTATTAAACATTTGAATCTAATATATAATGAATATATGTTAATTATAAATGTATTAAAGATATAAATCTATATGTACCATATCAAATATTATTTACATATGACCTTTTATAACCAGTTTATCAGTAATTCCTTACTAAAATCATGTTTTAGGTAATAATTGCATTATTTTTTGTGTAGGTTTTGGTTTTATATTTTTGGTAATTTTAATTTTATCCTGGTAACATCATCTATATAATTTTAACCATGATAAAAATATCATATATATTTAATATATATATATATACATATATATATATTAGGAGGAATTCAATAATGTTATATATTGAAAATGAGTTACACTATTCATGGGGATAATATGTTATACAAACACATGAATGATATTTCCATTTTCTTGATGGATCAAATCCAAGGATGGAAAATAAAATACAGCCATTTAAAATTCATTATGATTTCATATAAAAAATATATTAATTAAATTTATCATTATTACCTATATTGTAAATCATTAGTAAAAAAGAATATTGATGCTTCATGAGGCGGTAGTCCTCTGTTCACATGAGTGACGCTATCAAATCCCCATAGAATGGGAAGTAAAAAAGTAATATTAAGTATAATTATTTAAAATTATTAAAAATATCATCAATATCATATATAAACAATAAACCCATAAATATATCCATCCATGAGAGGTGGTGATTGTAAAGTAATAGCATCGTTCCTGAGGTGGTATACCACCATAAATATGATTTACGGATTTTTTTCCCATTTGAGGGAAGTGGATAATTGTGTACATCATTCCATGACATAATAAAATCATATTATATGGAATGTAACAAGGCTATTATATTATAAAAAATTTATTTTATTTGAATGAGATAAATAATGAAATAAAACACAAACACATGTTCAAAAATTTTACCTATTCTTCATAGAGCCTCTTGTGGTTTATAACTAAAACATTCATAAGAGGGTTTCATAATAAAAATAAAGAACACAATATTAAATCAGGGAAGTAAGGAATGAAGTTGGGTACTATTTGGTTAAAGGAAATGGTTTTGAATATATAGAGATGAGATCAAAGGAGTGTCCTTTTATAAGTGTATGCACTACTAGAAAAAAATACTATTGCCATAGTTATTCAAAAGCATTGTGGCTATAGGCTAGATATCCATTTATATGGGTATTTATCTGTGTAAATAGAAATGGTTCTCTAATAACATGCCTATAGATAACAAAAATATCTCATATTATTGTAAACTATGGAAATATGATTCATATAAAGGAACGGGGAAACTACCTGATTAGAAGGGTGTGAGAAATATTATTACTGTGAATTGAGAGATATTTTAACGGTTCATAATAATTTATATTAGAATATATATATCAATAATTGTCTGTATAGTAGTCGTTAATTAGGTAGATTTCAATAGTGTTGGATCGATTATATGATAGATATGATACTGATTGTAGTATCAAATGATGATGTAGATACTCAATATACAAGAGGGGGTGAATTTTATACTTTAAAAATCCCTTAAAAAAATTTTGTATAAACAAAATTCAAAACACCTCTAAGTTATAATAATTTCCTTGATTCTAGAAATGTTATTCCGAGAATGAATCTTAACAAAATATTTCATGACTAAGATTCTACCTTAAAGCATATAGAATCCTATTTAATCAGAGTATATGTATAAGGATGTATAATATAGTTATACTTTCCTCAACAGCCAAAATTATTTTGGAAAACAAAATTGAAAGACTAAAAGTAACAATTAGTAAATAATTTAACCCAAAGAGAAGGGAATCCAACCAACGTAGATAAAGGTCCCTTGATATATACTTTCAAGAAAGTGTATCTTACCCAAAACCATCTAAGCCCTTAATCTGAAGATCGGTATTTGTCTTTTTATCCTCACAAGCCCTCGATTTGTAAGGAAGTCAGCACCTTTGACTTCACAACCCAATGTCTCTGATTTTAAGGAAATCACACCTCTTCACAAAGTAATTCTATACAAAGCAATGTTTGAAAAATCCATTTAAACACTCTACATGAAGCCTGAGAGTTTATAAGAGCCTCTCTCTCTAGAAATCACTTCAACATCATGTAAGTAATTTCTGCCAAAATTTGGTCTGCAAAAGTACTGAGCTCATTTAAATGACCTTCTATTTATAGGCACAACTTCAATGGTCAGCTCCCTCCTTCAATAGTCATATTTTTCCTTGAATTTCTGAGGGACCTATATATATTTCACTCAAAAAATGGTTAGTTTTTAACTGAATGCACGACATTGTTTTATAGAGAAAACATGAGTAAAAAAAATATTGTTACTTAAGAAAAATCATTTTTCAGAGAGTAAAAAAATGAAAGTTCAGAGTCTAACCAAAAACTATTCGGAGTCTATAATACATGTATATTCCGATTCTAATTATCAGAAGAATTCAGAGTTAGAATTATAGAAAATTGAAAGTCTGAATTTCACAGAAATTTAGAGTCTGAATTGAGTAGAATTCATATTTCAAATTCATAAGGTCTCAAACTCTTAACATACAATGCTCAGAGTCCAAAATTATAAGAGTTCTGAGTATGAACATAGAAAGATTGGATTATGAATTCATAAGAGTTCGGAGTCTAAACTTAGAAATTTTTTAATCTGAATTCAAAATATTTCAGAGTCAAAACTTACAAATTTTGGAGTCTGAATTCAGAGAACTCGAAGTCAGAACTCAGAAGAGTTCAGAGTCTGAATTCAAAGAGCTCGGAGTTAGAACTCAGAAAGTTCAGAATCTAAATTCGGATTCTAATAAAAGAATTCGTTATATCTAAGTATATATATTATTCCGAGGATTTGGATATGAAACTAGATTTTATACATAGAGACAAAATGATCAATGAAAAAAATTATAAGGATAAATTTCATTAGAGAAGGAAATTCTCATTATGAAAGAAAAACATAGGGTAAAATTAAATTTTCCTTAAGAGAAGATGTCTGTGATTTTCAAAACAAGAAGGAATGATAATGACATAATGAAAATTTATTAACTCAACAATCTCCCCAAACATGAAGGAATCGAAAAGTCATAAGGAAACCTTATTGACTCAACAATATCATCCTTTTTGGAAAGAAAAAACATCCTTATGAAAAAGAATATTAGTACTTATAAAATATTTTTCATGATTTTGAAATAAAACTTAACTCCCTTATCATATTGAAAATGATGAATACGACTGACTCCCTCTTAGGATTTGGAATACTACGGATCATAGTCTAGATTTATGGAATGAGATTTTTCATTGTCTTGAATATGAAAATTTTTGTAATGAAAATGCCCTCTTAGATAAACACTACCTTACTTAGGAAAATATCTTATTTACATAGAATTATTTTTCATTTCTCCCCTTTATGATTTTCAAAATGAAATTTGAGATAATGGAAAAGAAATTATGGTGCATAAAATATTATTACAAAACAACCAAACAAAATCAAGCAACCAAAATTTCATTATGACAGGAAAAATTTTATACAACAAGTAAAATACAACAAAATATCGGATTAAAACAAGATCATCCTTCATTTTCCTTAGGCATCATCTTTTTCACTATTGTCTTCAGCTTCTTGAGCTCCTTATTATCTTCCTCATCTCTTTTGAGAATCAAATCCTGATCCTCATCTTTCTTCAATAAAGTTTTTATTCTATATTCCTTAGACCTAATATCCTCTTTTTGAGCCTTCATGGCTTCTTCCTGCATGATATTATTTTCTTCAATCTCAATATAAAGATCCCTTTCACTCTTATATATTTGAGCCCTTGAATATAGTTTCCTATTCAAATCCTTTACCTCTGGAATCTAAAAATTCTATTCCAGGGTCATCTTTTCTTCCAAACTAGTTGTGAGATCCTTGATCTTACCATTTTCAATGTCAAAATACTCCTTGACACCATCTTGGAACTCATTAAGTTCTCTAATATCTTCATTTATCTTCATTGACCAATGAACTACTTTCTTACAAGACCTTTTGTGGGAATCGTAGTTAATGAAAAAATTACTGAAATTAGACTCATGCTTTACACACATATACATCACAATGGATACTGTATCAGATTTCTGATTTAGTGTGTATTGAATCATTTGACATCTCAGGTCAATGATTGGAAAAATTGAAATAGTCCCAACAATCTTATTCAATGATTGAACAACGAAATCATGACCAAGGGATGATGATTCTGAATCTAAAACATTTCTAGAAGAGGGCTATTTCTATAGATCAACAATTTTCCTCCTTGAAGTTCCCCCAGCTTCCTTCTTCTTCACAACAACTTCAGTAGGTGTATCAACAACCACATTTTTACCACTGTTGGTTTTCAGAATGGCTTCCTCATCCAGAGATTTATGTTCACTTTCAAACAGCTGAAAAATTTTATCTTCATATATATCTTCTTTTTGAACTCTTGCCTTAGTATCCTCTAGGAGACTGAAGTCATGATTAGAACTTTCTTCCTTAGAGAGCTTCTTTTGTTCATCTTCAACCTTTTCATCTATCCCTGGAGTACCAAGATTTGATGATTCGGCTTGAGATGTTCGGATTGACAGATTCTTAGATAGTATTTCCTTCTCATGGAAATCTTCAACATTCTTAATCAAAATTTTGATATCTCATCTTATTTATTATTATTTTTCTTCTTCCATTACTTTTTCTACGTATTTTTATACAACAAACCTTTCTTGGACTTATTCGGGAGTGAGAAATTTCTTACCTAGAGTCTTAGGTAAATATTCTACCAAGAAAGATTCTGGTAATGGAATGATCATTGATTAATTCTTAGTATCTCTCAGAAGGGATTTCACTCTCTTGTATTTAGTCATTTTCTTTTTTAACTTCTTTTCATTAGATTGCTTTTCAAGCTCATTAGTTGTCTTCTCTTTTAAGGCTTTTGATTCATCAGGATACAAACCAAAACATGGCTCCCCTGCTTTCCTATTTTTCTTATCTTCCCTCTACAGTGCTATAACCTCACCAAGATATACTTTTTTCTTCTTAGGGTTTTTAGGTGTGGATTGATCTTCCATTGATTTTTGGGGTTTTCCTTCTTATTCTACTTCCTTCAACATCCTCTTCTTTCCTACATTTTTGGATGGTTCAACCACATCTTGTTTTTTCGGAATAACTTCATATTTTTCTTTAGGTAGGTCATAAAATTCTCATAAATCTGAAGAAAAACCAATGTTCATAGTCTTCAGGGTATAATCACTTACTATCATGACCTTTTAATTCTTTGGCTTGGAACTGCAAGAAATTTTAGAAGATTCTAAGCACTGAACAATTTACATGGAAAGAATAGATGGATACATGATTATCTGATCCTTCAAGTTTCCATTATTATTATTCTCAATCATAATGAGAATATGATTAACCATATTGATCTTCCTCAGGTTCAACAGAAAATCCAAAATATAAAAATCATTCTTCATCTTGGTGTCCTTGTCACCTTTTCTCATAATGATGAATCCTTGAACCCATAATCCGAGAATCCAAGAATTTGTAGACAAGTGAGAAATATTTCGAGTCTTGACATCTGTACGATCGAGGTAGTCCATAGATTTCACCTTAAAAAATCTTCCTTTGACATCTAGCAACTTATGAGAATAGAACTTAGCTTCCCATTCATCTGGAATACAAATCAAACTAGCTGCCTTAGTATAGGAAAGAGCATTGGTCTTTCCAAATCATTGGAAGGAAGAATTCTCTATTCCTTCTTCCTTGATGAAATTGAATGATTCATAAAACTCAAAAAGAAAATTTGGATACACCAAATCTCGAACACTTGGCTTTGATACATAAATGCTCTGTCATCCATTGATCTTGATGTTTTTCGTGATGATTGAATCATAATTTTTGAAGAATTTCAGATGCAGCAACATTTCTCTATATACCTGCCACTCTGGAATTGGCTTGATAATAGACTTATCTTTCTGAGAGGATTCTTCTACTGACATTTGTATTTGAAAAAACTGTAAGAAGATCAGAACGAGATTAATAATAGAGGTAGAGCTTCATCATGTGAGAGTTTGAGATTCAATGTGGGACAATCATCGTGGGGAGGGGGTCCTTTATATAATCATTTGATGAGACAGTTCATCTTCCAAACACAATCTAATGGATAAAAAACCTTCAGATTAAATCTAAAGGTTGATATGATATCTGCAAAGAAATCATGAATCTAATATTTTTAGGTTTTTTAATAAAAACATTCGGATTTTAGGAAGGAGAATCTGAAAATTTTATAAAACAAAAGAAACTACCATCAATTAAAAAATGATTACAAAAACTCTAGAAATGAAACATACCGTTTGTATTATTAGGAATATTATTATTATTGAGGAAAACAATATTCTTGATGAACTATAGATTTTGAAAATTCGATTAGATTTTTTTTTGGAAAAACTGACTATGAAAATTATAGAATATATTCATTATGAAATTTTTTTGAAATCCTCATTAGAAAAACAAAGAAAATCTTCATTACAAAAACATAGAAAATAATCATTACAAAAACATAGAAAATCATCCTTATGAAAACATAGAAAATCTTTATAATGAAAACTTAGAAAATCTTCGTTACGAAAACAATTAAAATATTCATTACAAAAACATAAAGAATCATCATTATGAAAACATATAAAATCTTCATTAAGAAAATATAGAAAATCTCCATTAATAAAACATAGAAAATCTTCATTACGAATGATTTGAAAAATCTAACAAGTAAATCTACTCCCCTTATGAAAATGAGTTTATAACTGTACAGAGATTGGTTTCTACAGAAAGTTAACAAGAAGGATTAACTTATGGTTATCATTCCTATCTTCTGTTTAATGTATTCATATCTATCAGAGGGTAAATATTTTGTGGAACTATCACCATGTTGATATTGTGTTCCAATAAATTGAAGAATTATATCCCCTTTTTGTGTGTGATCCCTAATTAATTGATTCCTAATATCTATGTGTTATGCGCGAGAGTGATGTGCAGGGTTTTTACTTAAGGTAATGACAATAGAATTATCACACAAAATCTATGGTTTGGTAAAAATCATACCATAGACTGTGAGTGTGTGTTGCATCCACAACACTTGAGCACATAAGCTCCCAGCTGCTACATATTCAGCTTCAATAGTGGAATGTGAAACTGAGTGTTGCTTCTTGCATGATAAAGAAACTAATGAATCTCTAAATAAATCACATTTTCCAGATGTACTTTTTCTATACATTCTACATCCACCAAAGACAGCATTTGAAAAACTTTTTAGAACAAAATAATTTCTAGAATTATAAAAGAGTCTTAAATATGTGGTTCCCATTAAGTAGTGAAAAATTCTTTTCATTGCCTTTTGATGAGATTCCTTAGGATGGATTGATATCTTGCACATAAGCATAATAAAAAATATATGTCTAGACAACTAGTAGTCAATGTAGACTTCTTATCATACCTTTAAAAGATGTTTGATCTGTTTTTTTCCTAGCTTCATCAAGATCAAGTGTGTTTGAGGTACCATGGGAGTACTAATACTCTTAGTGTTCTCATATCCATACTTTTTAAGAAGATCTACATTTTAATTATGTTGCGATATATAGATTCCTTCTTGTTTTTGAGATATTTTAAAACCAACGAAAAATGTTAAATCACCCATCATACTCATTTCAAACTCATATTTCATTAGAGCTGAAAAGAATCAGTTAAAGATTTCTAAGATGAACCAAATATAATGTTATCAAAAAAAATTTGAACAATTAAAACATTTTTCTTATCTTTATTTATAAATAAGGTTGGATTTGCATTTCCCTTATTATAATTATTTTGAAGCAAAAATCATGTAAGTCTATCATACCTATCTTGATGGTCTTTCTTAAGTGCATACACTGCTTTGGTAAATTTATAAACATGTTTATGATAATTTTTATCTTCAAGACTTGGATGTTGTTCAACAAAAACTTCATCTTGAACATAACCATTACTGAAATTATATTTCACATCTATTTGAAAATGTTTTAAATTGAAGAATACCACAAAGGCGAGTAAAATATGAATAGATTCAATTCTAGTTTCTGGAGCATAGGTTTCTTCATATTCAATTCCTTCTTATTGATTATGGCATTTAGCAACCAATCTAGGTTTATTTCTAACTATGATTCCATTTTCATCACACTTATTCTTGAAGACTCATTTTTCTCCAATAACATAAATTTGTTTAGGTCTTTCAACCATGGCATAGACTTTATTCATTTTTAATTCATTTAGCTCATCTTGTATAGATTTTATACAATCATCATCACCTAACGCTTCATCAGTGGTTTTTTGGTTAAATTGGGAAAGGAATGCTAGATTTTCTACTTTATTCCTTATGGAACTTCTAGTATTTACGAGTTGATTTACATCAGAAATGATACTATCACAGGGATGATTTTTAAATAACAACTTATTTAGGTTTTGTAAAACCTTTTCATCAACATAGGGTAGGAAATCTGCTTGGGTAAATGCTTCAAAAACATATTATTGGAAATTTTTCTTATCAGAAGGATCTTATAATAATGTTTGATAATAAGTTTTTGAAAACACATCTGAAGATGTTGGTTGGGATTATTTAAAAACTAGGGGATCCATTTCATCAAATTTGACATGTACTATCTCTTTAATAGTACATGTTTTTTTTTTCAAAACTCTATAAGCCTTAGAAGTTGAGGAGTAGCCTAAGAAAATTCCTTTATCAGATTTTGGGGCGTATTTGTGTAAATTATCTTTAGTATTAAAAATGATTACCTTGCTACCAAAAACCTTGAAGTAATAAAGTTTATGTTTTCTACCATTCCATAACTCAAAAAGATTTTTATTAAGAAAAGGTCTAATCAAAACAAGATTTATATTATAACAAGAAGTACTTATAGATTCAGCCCAAAAATGTTTAGCTTTAGAATATTCACTAAACCTGGTTCTTGTTATATCTTGAGAAATTCTATTTATTATTTCAACAACACCATTTTTATGAGGTGTTCTAGGTGCGAAGAAGTTATGAGTAAAGCATTTTGTATTTAAAAAATTATCAAAATCAGTATTTTGAAATTCTCCTCCATGATCACAATTAATAGCTATCCAACAATGGTTTTTCTAATTTTTAACTTGGGATCTAAAACATTTTAAATAAGAAGAAGCTTCATATATCTTTGTTAGAAAATAGACCCACAAAAATCTTGTGTATTCACCATCTAAGACAAATAAAAAATATTTTCCTCCAATGCTTCCAGTTTGTGTTAAAACAAAAATATCCATATGAAATAACTGTAATACATTAGTGGTTGAGACATCACCGACTGATTTAAAACGTCATTTAAGTTTCTTTCCATATTTACAAGGATCACAAACTTTTGAATAATCAAATATAAGATCTAGTAGATCCTTAACTAGTATTTTCCTTGAAATTTTTCATAGGTTCCGAAAGTTACAATATCCAAACCATCTATGCCATATCCAAGAATGATCATCCATTTCACTATGGCAAGGTAGGTCTTGGATCCTAAGGACTTTTATGTTCTATGTGTAAACATTATCTTCCCTATTGGCATAATGAATAAAATCTTCCTTGGAATTGTGTACTAAGTACTTTTAATTCCCAAAATTCACAAGGTAACATTCATCACATAATTGAATTATGCTAATGAGCTTTTTCTTAAGACACTTAAAAAATAAAACATTTGAAATCAATGTTTTTACAAGAGGAACGATGTTACCAATGCCAATAATTTCTCCCTTAGAATTATCTCTAAAAGTTACTTTTCCTCATTTCGTCTTGATAATATTTCCATTGAAGTTTTTGTTACCAAACATATGCCGAGAATATCCACTATCCATGTACCATGTATTTATATTTGTATATTCTTTATTTTCCTAAAAATAAGAATGTTAGAATTTTGGAGTCCAAAATTTCGTGGATTCAGAATTATTAGACAATAAAATTTTGGGTATCTACAATTGTTTAGAAAAATCAGCATTATGAAACCCAAGAGATTGAACATTATTCAAGGAAAAATGTTTCTTCCAATGCCCCCCCACTTTGACATTTAGTAAAAAAAGGTTCTCTGGATGGAATAAAATAGTTCTTTTTGAAAACGGGTTTTCTGTGTGTATAACATACTCTAGCAGTATTTCCACGAGGCTTGATTTGAGAAGACATCTTGTCAAAATTTTCATTACCAGATGTAATTTTTTCAAGATGTTTCATAAGAGAATATATTTTTGATTTAGACTTATAACTAAATTCTTATCCACATGAATTATTTCCTTAGAGTTAGATTTTTCTTCAAAAACATTTATTTTTAGAATAGCATTCTTAATATCTTTAGAATGTTTTTACTTTTCAGAATTTATTTCCTTAAGGTCTATAGAAATTTTTTATTGAATCTCATCCTTATCTTTAAGATCTCTAGAGGGGTCTGAAATATCTTTTGTAAGAACTTCTTCCCTATTATTTTCCTTGTTTATTTTCTTGTAAATTTTACAATTTCATGCTTCTAACAGCTTGGGAAATCTAGATACTTCTTCATATGAAGGTATTTCATCATTATTGAAATATGAAGAAACATCATTTGAAGTAATATATTCTGAATAGTAATTATTATCAGGAGATAAATTTGTTAAAGCCTCGGCAGAGTGTACCTTGGCCATAAAAAATATATTTGATAAAGAAGTAGTAGCAATGAATCCAATATTTTTCCGTGCTGATGATTCATATTCAGAAGATTCACATCCCAAAGAGTCTCCAAAGCAATAACTCCAAGTGTCATTTTCTTTAAGAATTTTCTTGTGCTTCTAACAATAAAACGTCTCCTTGTTTCTCTTTGAATTTCTTTCCTTCTTCTCCTTCTTTTTCAATAGAGGGAAATCTTTTCTGATATAACATCTTATTCTCCATTCATAATAAGTAACTTCCCCATCTTTCTTATAATTGTAGTCTCTATTCATGAACTTATTTTGATTGTTCTTCTAATATACTATAGTGTTCATTCACCGAGAAATATTAATAAATTCATTCTCAAACATTTTTGTATCACATGATTTTAAATGAATAGTGAATTTATTTGACATTGATCTAGTTACTCTTTCGGGAGTATTGGCTTTCATATATTTTGAAGTGGTTGTAAAAGCAACTCCTCCATTACCATTATTCTTTTTAACATTATCAGTATCTCTCTTCATTCTACGCTCATGCTGAAGAAGAGTTCCAAACAGATCATCTATGGAAATATGGGTGACATTCCTATTCTCATCAATTGCTGTCCTCTTGGACACACACTCTTTTGGCATGATGTCTATGATCTTATCTACAAGGGATTAATCATCCAAAACATTTTCTCCCATAGACTGTAATCTATTCACTATATTCATGATCCTTCACTAAAATTTCCTTATAGGTTCTTTATAAGGAAAGTTCAAGCCATGGTATTCAACTCTCAACATAGATCTTCTTGTCTCTATAACTTTAGTTGTACCAAAATGTGTAACTTCAAGTTTCTTCCTGATACTATTTATGGCTTCACATGAAGATATTTAACTTATGATGTTCATAGTCATAGAACATAGTAGTGTATTTCTGACTCTGAAATTTTCTTAATATCCTGGTTTCTCCTAATTTGTAAAAGTTATCAATTCCTTATCAGGAATCTTATAGTCTCTTGTCATCATCAAGTAGTTATCAAATCTAGTGTTAATAACAAATGTCTTCATCCTATCTCTCCAGTACTCATAATCATTTCTATACAAAAGAAGAGGTCTGGTAGGATTTAGATTTTTGATAGAACCAAAATTTAAACCTTCCATCTTAATGGAAGTCTTTCCAAACAAACTTGTTAGTAATAGTAGTTTGTAAACAATAAAAAATTAAAAATTTCCTAAGCATTAAAAATAGAACTTGAGTATCTCTAAGAAAAATTTGAATGCGAACATTATGAGTCTAAAAAAATAATCCCAAAAAAGAGGAATATTTCTCTTCTCAATCTAATTTTCAGATTAATTTTGATTTAACCAATTCTCTGAAGCCAATTGTTGAATTGGTTCAGGGTACAAGGTCTCAATGCTCTGATACTAATTATTGGATCGATTGTACAATAGATATGATATTGATTGTAGTATGAAACTATGGTGTAGATGCTCAATATACAACAGGGGGATGAATTGTATACATTAAAAAAAATTTAAGTAAATTTAAAAAAAATATTCACAACACCTCTATGTTATACTAATTAGCTTGATTCAAGAAAAGTTATTCTAGAAATGAAACATAACAAAAATTTACAACAACAATGATTCTATATTAAAGAATATAGAATCCTATTTAATTAGACTACAAGTATAAGGAAGTATAAGATAGTTATACATTCCTCAAAAACCAAAATTTCAGTGGAAAGAACAATTGAAACACTACATGTAACAAGTAGAAAATATTTTAACCCAAAGTGAAGGGTATCCAACAACCTTGGATAAAGGTCCCTTGATTTATACATTCAAGAATATCTGTTATACCCAAACCCAAGTAATCCCTCAATCCAAAGATTAATATCTATCTTCCTATCCTCACAAGCCCCCGATTTTGAAGAAATCGACACCTCTGACATCACAACTCGAAGTCTCTAATTTTAAGGAAATCGAACCTCTAGACAAAGTAATTCTACACGAATAAGAGTTTGAACAAGCTGTTCAAGCATTATGCATGAATCCTGAAAGTTTATAACAAAATCTCTCTCAAGAAATCGCATCAATAGCATCTAAGTAAGTTATGCCAAAAGATGGTCTTCAAAATAACTGAGCTCGTTCAAATGAGATCCTATTTATTGGCACGACTTCAACAATTGGCTCCCTCCTCCAATGGTCATATTTTTTCTTGAATTGTGGAGGGACTTGTACATGTGTCACTCAAACTATGGTTAATTAGTAACTGAATGCATGACATTGTTTTATATCCAAAACATGAGTAAAAAAATATGATTACATAAGAAAATTCATTTTCTAGAGTGTAAGAAAAAATGAATGTTCGGAGTCTAACAAAAAACTCTTCAGATTCTATAATACATGAATATTTTGATTATGCTTATCAGATGAAATCGGAGTTATAATTATAAGGAATTTAGATTATGAATTTCAAGGAAATTCGGAGTCTGAATTTTGAATAATTTGGATTATGAATTCATAAGATTTCAGAGTTTGAACATACTATGTTGAGAGTCTAAATTCATAAGATTTCGGAGTCTAATCTTATAATGTTCATAGTATGAATTCATAATAGTTCGAAGTTTGAACATAGAAAGTTCAGAGTCTAAATTCATAATAGTTTTGAGTCTAAATATACAATGTTTGGAGTCTGAATTCGGAGAACTCGGAGTCTGAACTCAGAAGAGTTCAGAGTCTGAATTCAGTGATCTCAAAGTCAGAACTCAGAAAGATCAAAATCTGAATTTGGATCCTGAAAAAAGAATTATATATATCTAAGTATATATATATGAGTATGAGGTTTTGGATAAGAACCTTATTTTTGTAATTCGAGAATAAATGATAAATGAAAAACATGGTAAGGATAAATTTCATTTGGGAAGTAAATTTTTATTTATGAAATCAAAATATATAGTAAAATGAAATTTTACTTAAGAGATGGTGTTTGTTATTTTCAAAACAAGAAGGAATGGTGAAGTCATAAGGAAACCTTATTGACTAAAAAATCTCCCCAAACATGAAGTAATAGAAAATTCATAAGGAAACCTTATTGACTCAACAGATAGTGTATGTCTAGCATTAAAATCCAGTCGGTTACATTTTTTTAAAAGGCTTATACCCACGGTTTAAAAGGGCCATAAAAATAGTTTTTAAGAATTATAATAAACCATTATAAATGGTTTAAAACTATAAAAATGTTTTATATCCATAGTTTAAAAGAATTATGTCTATTTTCCGGGTGGACGACCATGGAAATATCCCTTTAATGGATGTTTTGAAACTGTGGCTATAGGTTTATTTCCATCGTGGAAAACTGTTGTTATTGCTCTTAAAACTTGTATATAGTTTCAAAACTATTTCCATTCAAATAGGATCCTTGACTATCTAAATATTTTCTACAAGATATATACACAGTTTGTACCACTATATACATGGTTTATCCTTATCGTTATATTTTAATTTTCCAGATTTGGGAAGAGGGCACAAATGGATGTTTTGTAAAGAATAAAGTGTATACACATTTATCATATGAATCAATGAAACAATATGAGTCATTATAAAAAAATAAAGATTATAAGGTAAAAATATTGTAATAAACTGGGTTTGTGAATAGTTTTTAGTCTTTTTACCCCTTATATTTTCATTTAACACCAATTAATCTTTTTTTAACCTTAATTTATTAAGTAATTTTTTGTTTTTTCACTATTCAATATGGTAAAAATTTAGGTCGACCTAATAAGATAAAAGTAGTTATTATCATTTTAAATACTTATTTTATTTTTTCATATTTAATTCACATAAGTAATAAATGATAATTTAAATGCAATCCCACAAAAATGGTAAAAAATCAGTTTTCCTTGGAGAACAATATATAAGTTTAAATGGACAATTTTCCAAAATTCCTTTAGAATTTTTTTTAATGATATATATTGGTTAAATTTTAATATTATCAAACAAAGTTTAGTTTTATATAAATTTCAAAAAATAATTGAACTTATAAATTCATTAAATGAAAAATCAATTTAAAATAAAAACTAATATTTTCATTATTCATTGAAAAATCAAACATTTGTAAAAAATTATAGCACAACCCTAAAGCTTATATTAACATGTGGATTCCAAAAAATGGGATCAATTTTGAAAATAAATTTTATAAAATATTTATTAATAACATTTAACATTTTTCAAAAAATAAACAGAATCTAAGTTTGAGAAATTAGTATTTCCCAATCATATAAAGACTGTAATGAATGTTGAGAACTTTTTTAAAAAATACGATTTATTTATATAAAATTGATATACATAATATTTGAAATTATTTTATATCTATTAAATAAACTATTTATAAATGGTAGGTAATAACTACCATGTTAAATATTAAAATCAATAAAATATTATCATTTGTTTGAACACAGTGTCGCATTTAGTGAATGATATCAATGAAATAAAATTTATTTTAAAATAATTTCATAATAAATCCGTGTGTTACATTTACATTTATATAATAAATTAAAAAAATAGGGATTCCAAACAATATCAAAAATATTTGAAAAAATATATTCAATTTGAATAAGTTTTAGAAATTCATCAATCCTGTAAAATCACAATATCAACAATAATATCAATTTTTAAAGAATATGTTATTTCATTCGACTTGACCTTAAATTAAATTACAATTATTAATTTATATTTTTCAAAATGTATACAAACATCTTTAAAAAATAAAACAAATTATTAACTCCTTCTATATGATAATTCAAAAGAGAAACAAAGGACCCCCCTTATTGGAAGAAAGAAGATTCACCCGATTTTCAATACCATTTACATGGGTTTCACACACAGGATGGAACCAATTACTAGATTAACATAATATTACATCTATAACTAGGATCCAAGAATCCATGGGAATGTATTTGGAATATTATGTATTGATAGAATGAAAGTAATATATAATGAAGCAAATATTTGTATTTTACAATCAACAGATATAAAACCATCAAGATTATTGACCACTAATATTTTATTAAATGAAAATTCATGACGATCCATTTAAATTACAATTAAAATAATTATTTACAAACTCCATCCATTAATTAAGGATTGAGAAAATATACTATTTTAAAAATGTATTAATTCCATTTATTATGGATTTAAATACATTTTTCATTTAAAAATTGTAAAATAGGTAAAATTTGTCTCTTCAAAAAAATAGAACATATTACTACTATGTGATACTCTCAATAGTTTCTATTAAGGGAAACTACTATGAGCGGCCACCATAAGCTACGATTAAGATATATGAGAACGTTTATTTTCCAGACTAATTCTATGACCACCAGATGCTACCGTCAGAAGTTATCACAAGAGGCTACCATTAGATGCTACTACAAAAATCTGACATAAGAATTTACCACCATTCTATCTTTGCTACCACATGATTCTTTTTTGAAAGTCTACCATCAGATGATATTACTATAAGTAACATCTAGACAACTCTTATTAATAGTAGATGTTACCACAAAAATATATCATGAATATCATCCATTAGAAGCTACTTCTAGAAGCTACATCCAGTCAAAGTTTGTTATAGTTAGGATTTACCATTTGGGTTTACTATTTGGATATACCCTTTCGATCTAATGTCAAGATCTTCCATTGAGATCTGCCATTAGGATCTAAATTCATCATCTAAAGCAATCATTCTCTACCTAAACACAACTAAAATACTTAGAACATCTTCTAAAAACTTCTACAGCAATATTTAATATAATGAAACTAACTGGATGGTTTGGGCTATTAAATCTATCCCATGATTCTCTTATACGTTCACTTCCATTAGTAGTGTAGTGTAAAATCATTGGATAAAATGATATATATTTGTAAATATTTTTCCAAATAAATATAAAATGAATACTAAAATTCACACTCAATGTAGGGAGTTTTTGTCCACAAATACAATAATGGACTATCAATTAAAAATTATAAAATAATATTTAATTAATAAAGAACCATAGTTACCCACCATGAGGAACATGTTATTTATTTTTTATAGAATTAATTATGTATGTATTGAAATACATGTATCATTTCTATCTTTCATTATATTTATCAACCACATCTTATAATTCTATTTTTTAAGAACTAAAAAATAACAAAAACGAAATAATAGTTTAGGAATAATTATTGGTTAAATTCAATTGATCTCCAAGATAGATGATAATGGTCAGCCACTACGCTTCACTAGGAAAAGAAATATCATTTTCTATCAACTGAGATAGGTTTTTCAGACATTAATCTATTAGATTTTTATATATAATAACATTTATTTAAGACTTGAAGTGTATAATTAGTGATGTTTTTGTGAAATATAGATCAAATGACCTAAATATATTTAAATGTTTTTCAGAGGATAATGAAAAATACATATATAATTATGAGAATCTAAGACACAAAAGCAGAAAAAAAATTATTGTACATCCCTTTAATATATATATATATATATATACAAATAGAATTTATATTTTTTACATTGATCAATATAGTATACTATACAATAGAGTAGCAAAAATACAGAGTATGAGATTTATATAAATGTAATTAATCACATATCAACTATATGGAACATAAGTATTTAGTGAGAGAGAATGTATTTGTGATTATACACAGTTAAAAAGATGTTTATCAATTCCTTATTTTGAAATTAAAACCCAGTAAATATGATTAGAAAAAAAAATATTAGAATATAAATTAATGATTTTAGTACTACAATAAGAGCTATATGAGATTTAATTATT
This sequence comes from Viscum album, assembly GCA_963277665.1. Taxonomy (NCBI): domain Eukaryota; kingdom Viridiplantae; phylum Streptophyta; class Magnoliopsida; order Santalales; family Viscaceae; genus Viscum; species Viscum album. The sequence continues at coordinate 494,523,221 of OY728122.1, forward strand.
TAAAAAGATTTATAAAAATGGATTCCATGAATTTTCCAGAGGAAATCATTAAATTTGGAAAATTATTATGTAAAAAATATATAAAAATTGGAATTTCAAAATGATATTAGAGAAATTAAATATTATATTATTATGATATAGAATAATATTTTACTTTGAAAAATCCCTAAATTTTCAAAAAATATAAATTCAGAAACAAATATTGAAGACTGTAGTGACAATAAGATGTTTACATAGAGTGACTCAACTTATAATAGTGATAAATATTCTCCTTGAATTCATTAAAAAATAAGTATTGTCCTATATTAAAGATAATAATATTAATGAATATTATAATTCTCTTATATAGATATTGAGAGTGTTAATAATTAGAATCATGATTCTATTTTACAATAATTTAAAATTATAAATATGGATGAAGTATTTAATCACAACGAATGGGTATCCCTTATGAAAAATTAATAATATAAAATTTAATGGAACAACACTCCGTATTGTATCATTATACATAATGTATAATTGTTTTTAAAAGCATGTATCTATTGATAAATAAATTTAATTAGAATTGTGATATTATAAGAAACATGGAAAAACTATTTTGACAAGGTTATTATAATGAATTATTAAATACATATCATAATACATTTTTGTAGATAGAAAAATTTGAATCCCTATGAAATATATTTCATATGAATCCTTGAGGATAATATTTTTTTAGCAAATGTAAATAAAATTTTCATACATAAATGGATGGATGAAATATCAATTTATTGAAAAAATTAATGGATATTACATAGGTATGTAAAATTCAATTATATAAATGACTAATAAAGATTTTAGTAATATAAAATTAAAATATAAATCATTATATTACAAGATGTAAAATTATCTAATAGAGATGGATATTATTAAAAAAAATATAAAATAATAATAATATTAATGAAATGAAAAAAATTATGTCAATTTCAATTGTTTATGTTTATGATTTTTTTCAATTTAAGATGAAAATATATGTGTGATGTTTTCTAGTAAGATTAAATAATTTAAATATCAATTACTAGTTTGATGGATTTCATTTTAGGTTAATGGTTAATGAAAAATATAATACAACATTTCAACCCCAAGATAATATTTATATAGATTAATTGAGTAAATTGTGAATAAAAATATATAAATAAGATTCAAAAAATTTAACAATAATTGTGAAAATGATAAAAATTGATGAAGGTGTGAGTATTAATTATAATTAATTTAAAAAAATTATTATAAATATTTTGTAACTAAGAACTAATTTGTGTCTAAGGATCAAAAACATATTATCTATGTATTCAAAAACATTAGAAAACGAAAAATTATAGATCACTATGTATAACATAGATACATCAAAAAATATAGATGATTAAAAACATGTACCATGCAACATTAAATGTTTTCTCAACTATCTTAATCCATTATTGTTGATGAATATCAAAAAAAGATGAAACTATTCGAATCACTTATCCGTTGTGTATCCATTATCTAAAATGAATCATCTGAAGCTTGGGTGGGATCCCCTCTATTTTATCTTAGGTAATAAATGGGTGATTAGAATAGATCTTCTGGGTATGGGAGACTTGGAAGAGGTATATGAACAAATTAACTCCCCAATATCAATACAATTTTCCCCTTATATTTCCCTTGATATATTTCTATGTATTCATGTATTACCATATATATTACATAATGCAAGTGAAATTCTTCAACTATTTCATGTATTCATATCATTAAATATAATTGATCCTCTCATGAATTTAATCATATGAAAAATTCAAAATTAAGATATCCAATGTGCAAGAATAATATAATTATGTAAATTATCATTTGGATACTAACCAGTGATATATTGCTATAGTGAATCATACAATATGATTATTCTCAGTACACTACCATATTATATATCCCAATAATATATTAAAACTGTTTAGGGTAGTTAGATGATACCTTCTATCATTCCTTATGGTGTACTAAATATCAAGTAAAATGATATGCCTCAACATCCAATATGTCATTACATATGACATGTACACATCCTACATTATGATATAGGGTCTTTATGACATATCTCTATTAATCTCCCACAAAAACTGAACCCTTATAGGCATTATTCCATTTCACTTTATATTGCATCATATAAAATAACATGAAATATCATATCCAAAACAAAAAATTTTATATCGTAAAAACAACTTCTATAATGTTATCATAAAACTAATCATTTAACACATCTTATGCAATAACATCTGAAAATCCATCTCAAACTCAATTTTATTGAAATATAAAACACTTTTAGATTAGATCATTGAGTTTCATAAACCTCAATCACTACTATATAAACTATAAAATATTACCTCATGACCCTTTTTAAAATTACCAACAAATATGATTCTTGAAATTAATAAATCTAGAAAAATAGAATCACATACCAAATTATATATGATACATAATTTATATAGGGATCTGGAGTGATCTTCAGAAAACACATGTATCTCAATTCCTATTCCCTATAGTTGTTTCATACATAAGCTTGAATTTTTATATGATCTAATTATTTATGACATCACATAACCTTGGTGAAAGGAGTATGTCAACCCTATAGATATACTAATATGTTCTTTATTCTCTGAGTGTAGATTGGATAGGTCGTTGAATAAATTACATGTCTTTTACCCTTATAGTTTGTCATTTCATATTCCCATCATCCAATAAATATGTATATCACAAGTATTATCTAAAAATTTTCATACACTCCTGCAATATTTCCTATTAACGGGCCTAGATATATTCCTCAATATATAGGAGGGGAAATCCAATCAAGGATAAGCACTAACTGATGATGTTAATAACAATATACCCACCCATAAATTTATTTTAATAATTTAGTTAATATCAATGTATGATAGTTTTCATGCTATGTATCTCAAAAAAATTAATAACGGGTAAATCCAAATATGAAACCTGCCCCCAAGTAGATTAAAGGAAAAGGGTTTAACATTCCATTTGGTATACTTATGGGACCGTCTGTCATAAAAAACATCTTTTTATACCTCATTGTCTTATTTCTTATCATATATAAAATATTACTCATCGTAACAATTTTATTTCTTTAAAAAGTATTATACTCTACGATAACCATAAATTGGGGATAACTCAAATTCATACTTTTAGAGGCTAATCATCATATTATATTATGATATATATGAATCCAAATTTAAATAAGATGGTACAGTGTATTTTGTTTATATAACATAAAACATGCTATATATAAAATTATTTTAATAATACTAAGAAAACTATACATAAGAACATTTCTCATCATATCCTATATATGATGGAAAACCAAATCATCCATATGTTATATGAACTTTTGATGTTTCAATAAACTTATTAAAAATATATTAATTTCATTTCACATTACTATTTGGTCATCTGATAGAACCCACCCACTAAACACTTTTAGTGTGTAAGATCTATAAAGAAATACATTTGGAATAGTGGTGATACTTAGGGACTATATTCCAAATGTTCAACACATTGAAACAAATATTCAAAATCATTAAAATATAAAAATAGATTGTAATAATGATAATAAATTTTATTTTCTATGTTAAATTATTCCTAATTTCATAATCATCATTATTAAAGGAACCTTTTACATCAATTTTTTTAAATTATATCATTTTCTAATTATATTTAAATCTATAAATTTTCAGTACAATCACGACCTATACTAATTTAATATATAAATTTATAATTCCTTTATCACGGTATGTAATTGTAACACATTAAATTTCTCTTCTAAAATATACAATAATCACTTTTATAAAATTTAATTGTTATTTACTATTAATTTAAGCATAAATAAGGTTTTATTTTTCATAAGTTGAACACATATAATTTCTTACAATGTATAACTAACCACATATACTCTACCTTATTTTCTTAATAATATTCTAAGATATAAAAACTCTTTTACAAGTGGATACAACAGATATTTATATTTTAATAATCATATAGTAAATAATATATTATATCCAAATAATATAGAGAATTATATGTGTTGTAGAATGATTTTTAAAAAATATTTTATTATTTAAAATATGCCACTCATTATTGGAGGAATATAAATTCATTATATTTTAAAAAAGATATGGGATAAAAATATTTTACTGTATAAAACTCCACTTATCTAAACATGTTTTTCAACATGTAAAAGAATATGATGAATCACTAACCATTTTTATTAAATATATCAACTAATATTATTCCTAACAACTCATTGGTAATAAATTTATTATCATATAATTGAAATTATAATAATATACACATATATGATTTAGATACATATAATATTGAAATATATTCCATTACAATATAATCCTTTATTTATCATCTGTTCAATACATTAATGGAATGAAAACTACCATATCTATAAAGCCTTGAGATTTTAAAGGAAGAACATCATCATCGATAAAGAACATGAAATAAATCATAAAGAATATAAGAGTATCTACCACCCCAATACATTCAATATATTTATTTTTAAATACATTTAGTATTTTTGATCTCATGTGATGCACATAACACCGGTTTTAAATGAAACGTGATACTTCATTAAAATGCTAATATTTAAATGTTCCCACTATAACCCAGCAATTAAGTTTTCATGTATGAATAGAACAAAATAGATTATTGAAAATAAAAGGTTTAAACATATATAAAATAAATTCAATGTTAATCTATTTATTAAAAATAAATTAATAACCACTTAAAAGAAAACTAAATGTTTTCCTAAAAAATAAATTTATTCTAAAATACGGTTTTGTCATGATTTGTGAACATAATATAAAATTACCTTTAAACCAGATTTAGAAAATTTAGTAGAAAAAATAAAAATACTTATTTACTTAAATGTAAAAAATATCATTTCTTGATATTTTTAATTTTTCTAAAAATATTATTATTTTGATAAATAGTAAAAAACATATTTTTATTGAAAACCTAATTTTTGTTTAAATTATTTATAAGGTTAAATTTTTTTAATTGTTTATAAAGATATAATGTTTAAATAATATTACAATTTAATTCAATTAATTCATTCGAATCAATTTCAACTTTTTTTCTAATATGAAAATATTTTAACATTTTGAAATATTTTCATTGGAAAACTAATTTTATTACACGTCTATTGGTTTAATTTTAATTTAGATTCTATGAAATCTATGAATTTAATTTCTGAAAATGGATTAAATATTTGGAATATTAATAATTTATATTATATTATATGTTCAACTAAATATTTTACCCTAATTATTAGTAAAAATATTAAATATTAAATATTGTCGTTAAGGTAAAAATCGGTTTACCAGTAGTTAAACTAAGACGATATGTGTTAGGAATGACCTAAAACTTTTTCAAAACCTTTTTTATGGATATATTATGATCATATAACATATATTTTCTGATAATGGTATTTTTTTAGTCTTTTCATATAAGAAAAATATTTGAATAATTTTATCTTATCATACATTACATGTATGTTCTCTACCCCACTTATAAAAGTCCACCACTCTCTTCCCCTATTCACATATAAAAACCATTTGGTTATCCCAATACATGGAAAAATATATTCTTTAATTCCATACCCATATCATATAAAAATTATTTTTATTATAAATTCCTTTAATTATGTGTTTATTTATAAACCAAAAGGGGCTCCTTGAAGAAGAGGTTAAATTCATAAATATGAGCATTTGTTTCATTTCTCCATCCCCCTGCTTCAAATAAAATTTATATATGATAATATAAAAACAAAATTATACACTATATAATTATATTTTATTATGAAAATTAAAAACAGATAACCATCTCGGTTTCCATCAAATGGGAAATGAAGTCATCGAGTATGTGTAAGGTTGACTACCGCCTTGAGATATGATTTAATTTATATTCCATATACTCCTTTAAAGGATGGTTAAAATGCATGATGTAACATATTTATATAATATTTATTAATTTTTTATAATTATATAATTAAAATAATTTATATATCATTTTAATTTCAATTTATTTGGTGATATTATAATGTCGCTCATGAGTATGGTAAACTACTTCCTCAAAAAGGGATGCAATTCATTTTTCACATACAATTTTCATGAAAAGTAGTAATGATAAAATAAATAAATAAAAGTAATATTTATAACCAAATAACAATTATATTAATATAATTTCATATCTAACTCCCCACCTTCTAATATATTGGAAAAACATATGTTCTATCGTACATATATGTGGACTAGCGCCTCCATGTATTGATGTGAAATGATTATCATTTTATATTTCTACATTTCAAAATAAGGGTGTATTTTAAAAATATAATGTATATATATGAAATTATTATTATTATTTAATGTAAATTTAAAATTTATTTTCCTTTCATTTATTCCTTCATCAAATGTGCAAACAATGGTGAAGTGTTCGCATAGTCTACTGTCTTCATGAACGATGTAATTCATTTTCTATATCTAGATTTTATAAATTACCCTAAAAAATATATAATGCATATATATTAAATTTATATAAATGTAAAAATTCCTTGTTTTATTAAACATGTATCAAATAAAAAATTCTGAAATTAACGAACAAAAATAAAATAATAAATGAAGCAATTATCACCCAAAATAGTGATTTTAACAATGAAATGTTAATAAGTATGTGATAAAATATAATTAAATTATATATTCTAGTAATTATATTTGTATTTTTCATTAAAATATTTATATTAAATATTATTTTATTATAAAACATGTATGGAAACATATGAAGTGAATCATATCTAAGATCAAGGTTTGTCATATCTCCGTAACTTCTGGGAGGCATAATCCATATTCCCTTTAAAGTTCTCTTGTGTAATTTATATAATAACCATTTAATTTTTTATATCAGGAAAAACCATATCATAATGGTATTTAATGATTCATGTGAATTAATTTCATCTATTGGAATTATTATTCAAATGTTACTAAAGTGGTAATGGTTTATTTTACAATCTCACTGTTTATCAGGAATATTTATGATTCTATTTTCGATGTTGGAATATTATGATATATAGCTCAATAAATTAATAAATTTTATTCTCCCTTAGTTATTCATGATCAAATCAAGTAATTTTACTATTTCCACCTCTTTGGTACTTAAATTTGTTTGATTTTTTTAGGAAAATCATACTTTATTTCTCCCTTTGGTCATAAATCCATTTTCATCCAAAAAAATATTTTCTAAAAATGATTGAAAAATGTTTTTAACAATAAAAAACAGAATTATTAGAGATAATTTTATCCATTATTTACATTTTACCAAAATAATTGAAGTAAATATTCTTGTCATTTTCTAAACAGGTGCCTTTATACTTTTTATGAAAATACAAAAGGAATAATTATTTTCAAGTTTAAAACATGAATTGAATTTCCCACCATCCCGATCAAACAATGTTCTAAGAGTTATTTATCAATTTTAAAAAAAAATTCAATCAAAAGTATTTTTTTAAAAAAATATGTATATTTTGTTTTAAAAGGTGATTTTTAAAATGAAAAGTATATTTATTATATGAATTTAATTAATGGAATTTTATTTTATTTATATTATTCAACAATAAAAATAATTTATAATAATTATTATACACTATGGATAATTTGTATTGATACAATATTTATTATTCCTTTACATGGTTTATGATTCATTTGACTGGGGATTTAAGTTTAATTATCATTAAAGAAATGTCTCTAGATTGTTTATGATAATGCCTATTAATTGGGAAATATACTAGCTTTTTATATGTTAGTTATTTTAAAATAAATTTTTATCTCGATTTTGTTTCATCCATTGTATATTAGGAATGAATTTCACATATTATGTGAATTGTTGATCCTAAAATTACATATTCATTATAAAGATGGGTTGGTCTCACAAGACAAATCAATTTTCCAAATTAAATCTATTTTTACCCATATATTTAAATTTTCTTTAGAAAAGTCTTTAAAGTATGATTCATATGTTTGTATTTATGAATTACATTAATATGAGATAATTTATTAATTTCTATGAAATTATTAGATTAGTTAAAATATCCATGGATATTTTTTTCTCACGGGATTATTTTTATAAGATTAATTGATCTTCATTTATTCCTAAAACATTATTCTTCATTAATTGATTGATTAGAGATTATTTTAGTTATTTACTTTTCCATATTGATTATACATATTTATTCATGATATCATCCATTTTACACATACCCTTTCAAAGCATCTGATCCTGCCATTATCTTTTGCGTTATTTTACCTAGGTTACAAGGATTTGTCTCTGAATTGATATGTTAGATTTTTATTTGGGAAATATGTAATTTTTAAATAAAACAATTTGTGTATTTTATGTTATTAATTATATTAAAGATTTCATGTTTTTATGTATATTGAACAAATACTAAACAATAAAGTCCTTTAGGATGTGTTTCTTTGTATATTATTCAAATGTAACAAAGTAACCACTAACTTCGAGAAATAGGGTCTTGATATTTATAGTTTATATTATAGTATGTTTGGTACAATCCTTGGAAACATGATTAAAGAAATCATAGATTTGAGAAAACCGACTAATTAATGAATTTTAGTATAAGTCTTTGTATATGATAACATTAAAATGTTATAGTTAGATATATGTTATATATTTTACTAGAAAATGAATAAATATTTGGATACTACCACTAGGTGTGGTTCCTATGAATATATACCATGGGGTAACAAATCTAAAAAATTTCTTTCATTCTTGACTTGGGAGTTGACTGGTACACAATAATGGGAAAATAAACCTGATAATGGGGACATTAAATGGGTATTAAAGGTTATGAACAATGTAATATATCATTAATAATTATTAAAATATCAACCTTGGATGTCTTTACAGTGGAGTTAGTAATAATCACGTTTTCATTCTAAATTTTATATATAGAGTTTGTAGATTTTTCTAAAATTGATTGAATTTGAAAAGGAAATAAAAAAAGGAAAAAATTTAAGAATTATATTGACAAAAATTTTATTAAAAAAGTGATTTGAAACTGTTATATGATAATGGTGATCAGGTCAAGGTAGGTTCCCCAATTTTTATTCTATCATAGATCTAATTTATCCAATTCTTTTCTGCTAAGTTGATAAAATTGAGATTCTACAATCGCTTCATCTTACTCCTTTAGTCAAATGGAAATGATAAAAATAACCCTTCACAAAATATTATCTTTGTATAAATTCCCCTAATATTTGATATATTTTTATTGAATAACCCCAATTAACATAGTAAATTGCCAATAATGAACTATTTATCCTAAATAATTAATAATGGTCGCTACACCTCCCATATGTGCTGGTGATCATTGAGTACTTTACCTCCATGAACTGGTCTATTCAACTATATATAAACCAATCCCTATGGGAGGGATAAATTTATCCTTGACCAATGAAATAATATCATCAAAATATAAAATCAAATATGATCACACAAGATTATAGAATCTGTTATTACAATTTGAAAACAACATCACATCAGAGAGAAAAGGATCTTAAACCATTAGTGCAAGAACTCAATAATTACATATGGGAAAACATATATATCACCCAATAACAAAAGATTTTACCACTATGTGTACCAGGTATAATTAATTAATGGGTAATAAGAAGGAATTACAATATTAAGAAGAAAAAAGAGATAAAATAAATAATAAAATAATTGTTGCTCCAACATCTGTCCACCTGCAGATTGCTTCGGTTCTCACCAACATATTGAAGAATAATACCAAGATAAATTCTTTATAAGATATTATCAATTGAGTTGGAAATATAACAATTAAATTTAAATGATTTTTGAGTCATGTAAAAGATGTTATTTCTAAATTAATATAACTATTTTTTGGCTAAAATAATCTATTCCACCAACCCCAATTTGAATGGTTCAAGGGCGGAAATAATGAAATCCAATCACGTTGAAATTTAATAGGATATTAACTTTCAAGTATTATTTGAAAACCAACAAAAATAATCTCATTTGAAGGATGGAATCCCATGATATACCTCATTAAATATGGTAGTTTCAATTCCATCGACCAGAATAAATTTTCACTTCGATCGATTAGTTTTGACTTTTTGGAGATAGAATGGGCTCTAGGTCCAGAATGGGAATCTTTATCACAAAAACATTGTACCCTTAAAAAATCACTTAAATTGGTTCAAAATTTTAAATATTATGCTAAAAAAATAGAAGAAATATAAAACTTCTAAATATCCATAATTAACCAATGTTAACATGTATGCCCAAAATTAACCAAATTTAATAAAATGATGACAACCATGTAAAATTGATTAATTTGATGGGATTAAATCAATTGAAAACATATTTATAAATATTAAAATATTATTTTTATCATATAACCATTCTTTTTTATCACTTATAAAGGACACAAATATAATTTTAATGGGCTTAATCCATTTTTAATCTATCACTGTATTTATAGCCCACTTAATGATATAGGATTCTATCACATGTTGGTGTCCAAAATAGTAGAATCATTTTATATAACAATAGGTTACCCTATTTTTTCAAGGCTATTTATCATAACCTAATTAAGATTCTCTAATATAGCCATAACCATCTCAGTTCCAATACTATTTGAACTACCTTGATCAGAAGGGAAATATATATATTTTCAATGAATATTAAAACCCTTATTTATTTGAAAAAAAAATTTATATGAAATTGAATATATTTTATTATCTCAAAAAATTTATAATTTAACATCATAATACAATGTTCTAAATTTGGTTTAGCACATAACATAAATAATTTTATTACTTTTATTTCATTTTTTAATAATATTATATTATAACTAGTGTCTTTTATAATGTCTTTATTTTCAAATGCATCATAATGATTTTTAAATAAAATATACATTTTCTTAAAAATATACATTGAGAGATTCAAATAGGTTGTGAATGACGGATCATATTCATTTATTATGTAGTATGTCAGTCAAGAATAACACACCTTTTTCGATGTTAATATTCCAATTTATATCTGTTCCAGAAACTAATTCAATTATAATATCAAGAGAGAGTTTTGTTGCAAGTAAAATACAAAAAAAATTTACCTTACCAAAACATTAATATGTTCTTATATATTAATCCTTAAAGTCTATCATAGAGTTTTGTTACCTGATAATTTTTATATTAAATCAAGATCCCAAGGTTTGTAATAAGTAACCTCAGATATATACCATAATGACCCTGAATGTGGTAGTAGAGAGTTGGTGTCTACTTTTTTAAATAACCAAAAGATAAAATGGATAACATCACCATGGATCGATAATTTTAATAGTATTATAGAGAAAAATATAATCATAATACCAATTTTACATTTGTAAAAATAATAAAAATCACAAAAATAGAAAAGAATCAATATCCATGAACTCATTCAATGAATTCATCTTCAAATCCATGGGGTATAAATCTAGATATAGGTGAGCTCAAATGCTCAGTATGGGTTATGTGTAGTTGAATATATCATGTATAAATTAGTAATATTAAATTTGAAAATTTAAATTACAAAAAATACAGCTCATTTAATCAATAACCTAACTATCATGATTAGATATGGTATAATAAATATGGTAAGGTAAATAACTAAAAAAACCATCCATTAAATAAATAAACTGAGAATAAAATACATCTAGAGATAATAAAAATTTAAAATTCTCATGGATTATATTAATAACTAATTTCTAAATGAAGTAAATTCATAATTAATGAATCTTACAATCTCATGCATCATGATATCTCAACTATCAAGTCCTTTATCAAAATAATTAGAACTATGCTATGACTCATTTGATACAATATCATGGTTTCACCTCATGAGAATATATTTTCATCAATGGGAAATATAATTCTAAGCACCAAACATTACTACATTTACAAATAATTCATTATATATTGAATAATAGATTTCAGTTATGAATAATATATATTATTATCAAATATATATATTGAATAAATAATAAATATTTATCAATATTTCCCATGGTAATTAAAAAACATTCAATATAGACACCATATTTAAAAAAATTATACTGTTTTGGAAATAATAATATCAAATATATAATGAATATTTATCTTTATTAAAATGAATTGATATTATGAAGAATAACTGATATCATTCCTTTAACAAGACAAAAAAATCCCAAAAGAATGGGAAATTGTAAAATATATTCTTTCTATATACTTACCATGTCAAATGTGCCCCATTAATGAATTGAAATTAAATGTAACATTAAAAATCATGAATTAATAGTTATTATAGTTAAATACATCAATGGGGAAGTATATACACCACATAAAATTTAATAAGTGCATATTAACAAATATTTCTCAATTAAATGTATATTGAAATGAAATCCCTTTCCTGCAGAATACATTTGGTTAAACTATATTTATCCTCATTTATAATGGTTTTAGTCAAGTTATTAATGAATAATATAAATAATTTCAGATTTATAAAATAATATATTTTCTTATAACATCATTTTAATACCCATTTGTTAATAATATTTCAATATTTTCATTAATTTATGTGTTAATTTCTTTGTATTATCATTCATGTTTTGTCATGAATAGTATGTTTCTTATTTATATGATATAGATAAATCATATCCATAATTATATTAATGTCAAAATTATCATTTTAAATCATTATATAAATTTTATATAATCATTCATGAAGGTTGGACAGGAAAAAAATCAGATGAGCTAGTAGAGATGGTAAGTTATATGTAGACATGAGAGATGATATCATTTCGTAATTAGTGAAAGGGTGAGATTTTTCGTGATATGTTAATTTTTTTGGGTAAATATAATGAAACATATATCACATATATTCACTAAATTTATAATTATTACCTTCTATATAAAGGGTATGTGAATGAAGAATCGCATCACTTTGTGAGTTAGTAGTTCGCCGTATACACAAGTGACATTATCAGATTATTAATTGCAAGTAAAGTAAGAAGGTATATATGATATTGTTATTTTTAATGTATAATAATATCATAAAGCTTATTTTTATATATTTAAATATATTAAATTCAAAATTATATGTCTTATTGATATGTATTTATAGAAAACATGTTACATCGGTTTGTGAGGCGGTAGTATGTCTTACAAACAATCATTGATTTGGATTCCCCATTTGATGGAGGAGATGGATAAATATTATTAAATCTGAAAAATAAAATATATTTATATGTTATATAGTGTTTTTACGATTTTTTAAGAGTTAATAAATTTTCTATGGTAGTAAAATGAATAATGAAAAAGAAATAACATCATTCAGACAATTACCTTCTCTTAGTGAAACCTCTTATTGATATCCTCTTAAGGACACTAGGGTTCAAATTTTTTGAAATCTAGATACTCTATAATATATGTAAGGATACTAGGAAGATATTTTTGAATGGTTTTTTAAATTTAAAGGGGTTGATATGTGTAAATAATCAAAGAGAGCATGTGTAATTTTATAACATGGGGAGTGGAGGCACACAAATTTTTTGAAAATTGTAATGTGTGACCATATTGTTAAGATTCCAAAAGCTAAAAAATGGTATATTATCTGATATTATAGTTTATAAGGTATAAATATGTCCATAAGTTTTTTTATAATTTTCACGGCCATTTTGAACCCTTAACATTTTAGTTTAACGATCAATATATCCGTTTTCACTATAACAACGGTATTTAAATATTACTATTTTCACAGTTAATTAAAGAAACAATTATGTTGAAATTGTTAGATAATATTAATTAAACTGATTTAAAACATTTAATCAATTTTCCCATATCAAATTTGATTATTTTTTATTTCAAAATTTAAATTTAAACCCATCGACTCATCAAAATAATAACGATTTTCCAATGAAAAACATTTAAATGTTTAGAACATTTTTATATAAAAAATAAATAACAATTTGAATAAAATTAAATTATTTGGATCAATAAATATATAAATAAAACAATATAAAACATAAAACAAATGAAAATAAAATATAATTGTATTTTTTTTAAATGAAAATATAGTTTTTATTGAAAATCAGTATTTTCTACTATTCATCAAAAATTAAAAATTTTCAGAAAATTTCCAAATATTCACGCAGTGATAATTTTTATTTTTAAATTTTAATAGATGATTTAATTATTTTAAAAAATGTTCTAAAAATTGGTTAAAATTATATTTAAAATAGGAGTGAAAAACATGAAGAACCATTTTCTTTGAAAAATTACATTTTCATGAATAAATTTGTATTTCTTTTTAAATTTTTTTTATTTTATTTCTAATCAGTAGATAACCATTTTATTTATTTTATAAATTACTTAAATATATATTTTTCATAATTTAGTTATTTTATAATTTCTAGGTTATAAATATAATGTTTAAATAATATTTTTTAATAATGTATTCTATCTCGTTTAAACTTGGTGTTGTGTATATCAAAATTTATCAAAAAATTATTTTTTTATAACGTAAATAAATATAAATGTCTTGGTTTTTTACATTATTACCATTTAAATGTTTGTTTTATTGATTTAACCATGAAAAAAAACAACTTGAATACCTATTTTTTTGGATATATATATAATATTGTGGTGGGATTTTGTTAAAGGAGAAAATTATACTTCTTCTGTATTTATATTTCATTATTTAATTTTTTTATATTGTAAAAGAATTTATAATCCCCTAGAAAATGATTTAGAAACAAAAAATATTGTCATAGTACTTAAATTTTTGATTAACTGATGTTCTTTTCAACCTTTAATGATTTATGATTTTTTGGTCATTAACCTTCATTAAATCACATAATTTCATCTGATCAGTGATCTTTATCACTCCCCACAATTATTTATGATTTTATTCCATTTCCATATCATCATTTTCAACCAATGTTCACTGACTTGGAAACCTAGTTATGTGTTATTCTATACTTAATTCATATTTCTCTTTCACTCTTATCAATACGAATTCTTATTAACCCATTAAATATACGGGTTTACCAAAAAGGTATATTAAAATTCCAAACCCTTAATTTCTATTATCAAGAGTAAATTGTTGGGACATAATTTACTTAAGGTGGTAGAATGAAATTCCACAAAATTTTAAAGGAGGATAATCATCTTAGATATCATATATAATAAGAAGCATGAATATTATAAGATATTTTAACACCCTGAGACATTAAATATATTTATTTAAAAAAACTCAATCTATTTGATGTATTATATTGTACTCAACACCATGTTTAAGCGAAATATGATTCTCTATTAAAATATTATTAATTAAAAAAATTCCAAAATAACATGTCTATTAGGTTGGAGTGTATGAATATGGAGAAATAAATTATGAAAATTATATGGTTTACACATGTATACAAAAAATTCAATATTAATCAATTGATAATAAGTAAAATAAAATACATTATAAATAAAAATGAAAATATATAAAGACCCGTAAATTTCAAAGAATATTTTCTCATAAATTATTTTATAATTTTACGAGTCCGCAGTATCTGACGGCACCTGGGTTATAAGGCCCGGTGTGCCCAGGATAATTTTTTGATGTCTTTTTAAGATTAAATTAATGCGCGTAAGCAGTTTTACTGAAAAACTGGAATAAATCTTAAACGGTTACTAAGATCAGAAATATGAGGGCACTGTAGCTCTCAGGATGGCAGATTTACCCAAGGCGCAAATTATGTTTAATCAGTACGAGCCTCCTGTGAGAAATTTCAAAAATGGAATAACCGTAAATAAAATAATTAAATAAATTATTTTATTTTTCAAACGGTTATAACTTACAAACAGTAGCTCAGATTAAAAATCTGAGACCACCGCTGAACTCGTGAGGGAATGCTTTATTTAAGAAAATACTAACTTAGGCCAGCACGGACCGCCATAAAAAAGTTAGTTTTTGGCCGCAAATAAAATAATTTAGTGACAATTATTTTATTGTAAAATTCATAACTTCTAAACAGTAACTCAGATTGAAAATCAGCGAGCATCGATGGGTTTTTTGGGGCGTGTTTGACTTAGGTAGAGTCTAACCTCGACCGGCATGGGTCGAGGGTGACTGATAATAATTTTAAAAACTTTTTTTTGGGTACATTCAGTAAACGTATGTCCGGTTTTTTCTATCGTTTGAACCGGTGCTCAGAATTGAAATCTGAGGGCACCGATGAACTCGCAGCACCGATAATTTTTTAAGGGAACCTTTATCGCAATTTCATTTTAAGCGGGTTGAGAATTAATAATTGGGGATTTAGAATTAAATAAATAAAATTGGTGGTACCCAATTTTATTTATATCTATGGTAGTCATACCCTACAAAGGGGAGTTTAGGGTGAGACCCATAACCACCAACTACCCATGTGTGGAAAAATGAGAGGTGGAGCACACTAGATCCCCAAACTCCCATCTTCCTTAACTCTCTCCAACCCCTTTTAACACCCCTTCAATTTAATGTGATAACCCATTTAATAAAGAGACCATCTCTCTCCATCTTTAATGGTGCCAACACTTTAATTAATTAAGTGTTTTGAATTTGAAAAGGCATGGCATGTTTATTAATAGGGGAAGCCTCTTTTTAATATGGGTTGGAAAATATTTTGGGGAACCTTGAGGATCCTCTGGAGGATTGGAAAGAAATGTGTTTTTCTCCCAACGAAGAATGATCTATGATTCACAGAACACGAAGTCACCGATAATGTGGCTTTTCTTCTTCTTCCTTCGAATCAAGGATGAAGACACCGCCGCGGGGGAACGTTGCCAACGACAATGTTCTTTCTTCCTCCGATGTTGACGGGATCGATATTGTTCATCCTTAACACCGTTCTATCTTGACGCTTGCCTCTTTCCGCGGCTCGACGATGTTCAACATCATGATCGAGGTAGGGGGTTTTCGTATATAGTGTATATGTGATTTATACCTCATGCATGGGTATTTTAAATGCATAGTGTTGGTATAATTTATTTTGAATAAATTAAACCCTTTTCGTTGATGAATTTTGGATTGAGCCTCTAATATGGAGGGTACGACTAACGAACAAGCTCGGACCCTCCGCTGGTTGATCTTTTATGCACGGATTGACGGGCGACATTGAAATGGGCCGCAATGACGATTCGAAGCCAGTATGACGCACAGAAGGATACCATGGCGCGGGACCAACAAGGGTCCCGGCTGTCCAAGGCGATGGTTCGATTGGGCGAGCAGGCAACCGTGGATGCTAGTGCAGGTGGAAGGCGGCGCGACATGAGGTCTGGTGTGTCGTAGTAGGAGATGGCTGCTAGGGTAGAGGTCGCGTGAGATTTCTGGAGGAGAAAGGAGATTGGAGAGAGAAAAAAGGAATAAGAGAAAAAAATTAATAGAAAAAATAAGAAATATATAGGAAGTGATGGTGCATGAAGGCATGGAGTAATGCGAGGCGCTACTTTTGGGTGGTGCGTGGATTTGGGGGTGTGAGATTTAATGAATTAAATCAAATTAAAAATAATAATAATATAATAATGTTATTATTATTTTCGTTGGGAAAATTGCATTTTGATGGTATCTTCCTCGTGCGACCTTAGTTTCATGAACCATCAGTTGTAGTGTGACCCTGACTCCAAGGAAGAATTTATGAGTCCAATATTGGATGTCTTTTTTTGGGTTTTTGGATCGGGTACCTAAAGCGCTCTGAAAATAATAGATGTAATATTATTATTAAATCTTCGACCTACTATAAATCATGCATGCGACGTCTGATTGTCTTACCGTCAGCGGTGATGTGACCCTGCCTTTAAGAAGGTCGATGGAAGTCTATTGTTAGATACTAAATTCTGGTTTGTGGCTCGGTTCCACGAATCACCCAATGATAATAATAATATTATTATTATGGGATCTTGTATCTGACATATCTCTCTCATTCGGTGTCGGAATGACGAACCGTTAGCAACGTTGCGACCCTGGAATTAGGATGAATGTTTCAAGACCAATTTTGGATATTTATGTCGAGGTCGAGGTGCGGGCCCCACGAGGATTGGTTCGCGCATGTTGTGGTGAAATGAAACTTTTTCACCGGCTATCCGTTTAGGACCAATGGGTAGTCCAACTCGTGTGTTTTTCAGTATGGATCGCAATGGTGTGACCGGTTTGGTTAACCAGTGTCATTTGAACTACGACCGGGTTGGTTCGAACCTAAAACCAACCGCTCCCTCGGAGCGGAAACACTTATAACTCGAGCTCTGGATGTCCGATTGATGTTTCGTCGACTTTGTTGGATTCCTATTGATTAGATGGTTCTTTTTGCATACTCCACATGAGGTTTGGATGCAGTTGGAGTACGGTCGGGTTGTATTAGCTTATAAACCAACCGGGCCCCTAGAACAGAAATTCTAATAACTCTCAGACCAGACGTCCGTTTGATGAACCGTCCGCGAATTTGGTAACCACGTTGAGAAATGGTTCCTTTGAGTATACCCCATGAGCGTTCGAGGTACATTTGTGATACGGACGGGTTGGTGCGTACACGAAACCAACTGGGCCCCCAGGACTAAAAGGCTAATAACTCACAGACTGGGCATCTGATTGAAACTTTGTCTGTTGCGTTGAGACCCCTATGAAGAGGTGGTCCTTTGAGATACTTCAATGTGAGTTTATGTGACACATGGAAGTATCGACCAGTAGCCCGTGGAGCAGACCCTCTTAGAGACGAGCGTACGGAGTACGAACACCTTGTAGTAGGCTGTGACCTGATGACTGCTTGTCCGATTCGAGTCGGAGTGACTTTTATAGCCCAGTGGGAAGCACTACTGTGTTTGGGTGGTAGAGCCATGGTAGGGAGCACTAGTGGGTTTGGGTGGCAGACCCGCGCTACTCGATAGAAGAAGTACCTCTGTAGGCTGTGAGGGGGAGCACTACTTTGTGATGTGGCAGAACCATGGCAGGAAGCACTACTTTGTTTGGGTGGTAGACCTGCGGTGCTCGATAGGAGGAGTACCTAAGTAGTCTAAGGTTAGTGAGAAGTGCCTCGGAGTTGTGACAGGATCACTGTACTCGTCAGAGGAGGAGCTCTTTAGCAGTTGTGGTTTCGATATCATTAATGAAAATCTTGGTTTGATCTGCGTCAATGACCTTATTTTTTTCCTCATGATTGTGATTGGTCACTTGAGAACTTAGGTATATGTATGGGCATATACCAAAGTAGTGGTTATCTGTTGATTTCATAACCCTTGTGTTTCCTCATGATTGAGATGGGTTACTTGATAACGTAGGTATAAGTATGGGCTTATACCTAAGTAAGGGTTATCTGATGAGATTCTTCTTTGTGGTTATCCTTGTTGGATTTAGTGAGACCTTGAGGGTCTCGGGGTACCTATTGAGTATCGTTATACTCACCCCTGCGTGGGATATGCCCGTACCTCATTGTGTTGGATACAGATGAAGGACAGTGCAGACTGAGGTCGAGTGTTCGAGGACTGGACGACACCTGGAGGTGGACCTCACGATGAGTCAGTACTCAAAGGTGGACTTCACGATGAGACGGTACTCAGAGGAGTTTGACGGACGAGAGTGTTTAGGAGGCTATTTATACCAATCCTTCAGGTAGGATTCGTGGTGGATGACCCAGTAGTTGCTACGATTTTTCGACTGTTTGCCTTTTCTGTTGTACTTTAGTTCAGTTGTAGCTGTAATTTTCAGTTGGGTTTGTATTCTAGCCCATTTACTTTTCAACACTTTCTTTTGTACTTTGTGTTTGTTTCCTCATGTACTCTGTGGTGTTTTATTACTTTATAAAGGAAATGCCTTCCCTATTTATCGGGATTTATGCCATTGGTGCTAGTCTCCAACCCCTGGCTTATGGAAGGCGGGCTTGGGGTAGTCACAACACGGGCCCCGAGGACGGGTCTTGACAAATTGGTATCATAGGAGAGTCGATTATACTACATAACTCAAAACTATGATCATTCTTTTTTGTGAAGAAATAGTGTTAAGGGTGCCAAGTGTGGTCTTCAGTTCAGGGAGTCCAGTGTTTGTGCGGCGGCAGACGTATCCATATACCAGGACCCAGACTACTGATTTATGACTTTGTGCACGAAAACACTGATTGCATGTGTGTTTCTAAAAGTTTTAAAGTTAGGTCAAACTAGGTCAGCACACCAGGTTTAAATCGTTTGACCATGTCTCGTCAGTTCTGGATGCCTCCACGCAAACAGTTCGTTGGAGTTATGATAGAGTACACGATGACGGCCCACCAAGCAACGAGGCTCTGGTGCAGGGCCCTTTTTCAATGTTGGCACCTTCTGGGGGTGTACCAGTAGTACCACCACCCATTGGTAAACATATTCCACCATCCATACTAGCGAACAATGCATGCTGATAGAGCACATTTCACGAGTTCCAGTAGTAGAGGCCTCTGAGGTTATGAGGCAAGGAAGATTCCCAAGCTGCAGAGGACTGGTTGGAAGCGATTGCTAGAGTTTTACCCCTAGTTGAGACACCAGTAGAGTGGATGGTGGACTTAGCTACTAGTGTTTTCCAGTGAGTGACCATGAGGTTGGTCTGTATAGTGATGAGGCTTCGGTACGTGGACCGATGCCTAAGATAGAACCTCTGGGTAGTGTGCCACCTATATCACTACATGATGGTCAGTAGTTACAACCGACGGTACCCGTAGATTACACTTGTAGGCTTAGTGCCTTATATGTGTTTCAACACTAGATATCCCTGATGTTCCGAGGTGAGCATGACTCATAGGCAGCTGAGGACTGGCTTGAGGAGGTGGCTAAGAGTTTTCTAGATCGTACACAACTTAGACAGGATGACATATCCGATGCGGAGTACTCAACAAGGTATAACAATCATTCCAGGTACATGATGACTACGATATGATCAGTTCTTTAGAGCTCGGACCTCTGGGCAAGGTGTGTTTAAGGATATCCGAGTAAGCACTTTTTCATCTATGCATTCCTACTTATGTTAGGGTGATAGAGAGAACCATTGTGGATGAATGTTCTTTGGGTGATCGGTTATAGCCAGTGAATGTTAGCAGTGGGAAGATGCGAAATGGCTCCAGTCTCAGAGACTTGAACGAGGAAGTGTTAAGGACAGATGAATCTGCATAGCAGTAGACGTGGAAGCAGAGCTTGGAATGCAACATGAGGGGGTTTACATTTCGACATGTTACAACCACCCGCCTTTGTATTCCCCGTATGGCTCAGGGAGATGGAGGTCAGGGAAATAGAATAGCTTCATGCGGTCATGGAGTGTGACCCAAGGGCTCTAAGAATTATTCGAGGTACGATCTATGTATACTACGAGCTTCCATATCAATATACATAGGTACCAATCATTCATTCCTTCCACAAATCTTGTCCCAAACCTAGAGTTTCCGGTTAAAACCTTTGACTTGAGCCTCACGTATGGAGATAATTTTGAGAGGAGACTCGAAAAACACACTTATTCCAAAAGGTGTGATCTGTCCCTTGAGTAGAGAGTTTATGTTGGAACCTCTTGGTGGCAGCATCGAGGCCTTATGACGTTAGTTTGGGTATGGATTGGGAAACCACAGTTCATACACGGATTCATGGTATTAGGGAAAAAGGATGGGGTTTAACTACAATGATGGGATAGGGTTTTCCTTGGTCGAGAAAAAGGAAAAACCAGGAAGCACATGAAGAACTCATACATAAGAGGGTGCAGTCGATCACTCAGGAGTCGGCCAGACATACCTTTGTGCCAGAACTCTCCAGCGTTGTATCACCACTTCCAGCAATGAAAAAGAAAGGGAAACCCATTGTGTGGTTAGTTAGATGCCAGCAGAGATTTCATGAGCTGAGACAGAGATGTTTTATTGTAATTGAGACTGCATAGAGCAGACAAATGTTCTATGTTGATAGGAGACGAAGACCACTTGTGTTCGAGGATGGAGACCATGTATTCTTACGGGTCTCACCTCAACGAGGTCTAAGGATATTTTCCGGGGTGGAATGTAATCTCGGGGATTCATCGGACCTTTCTAGGTCCCCAGCGATGTAGGCAAGGTGGCTTACCACCTTACCCTTCCACCTCAGTTGCATTGGGTGCACGACGTCTTCCACGTATCACGGTTGAGTAGATACGTGCATGAACCGACACATATCATTGACCACAGGGAGCTAGAAATCGATAATGGGGTGACATTCTTGGAGGTCTAGGTGGAGATTGAGGATCGACAGGAGCGGGTCCTACGTGGATGGTCGATTCCTCTGGTGTGCATTCGTTGGCATCACGAGAACCTCCAATAGAGCACATGGGAGAGGAAGGCTCAGATGCATGCTTAGTATCCTCATTTTTTACCCACGTTTATGTTGTAGATTTACGGGGACGTAAATCCTTGAGGTGTGGGTAATGTAAAGACCTATAAATTGCAAGGAAAATGTTTTCATAAATTTTTTGGAATTTTACGAGTCTGCAGTTGTTGACGGAACCTGATTCTGAGGCCCAGTGTGCCTGTAATAATTTTATGAATTTTGCTAAGGCTAAATTAACGTGTGTAAGAAGTTTTACTAAAAATGTGGAATAACTCTTAAATGGTTACTCAGATCAGAAATCTATGGGAACCGTTTCTCTCAGGATGGTGAGTTTACCCAAGGAGCGACTTCAGTTTAGTCGGTGTGGGCCTCTTGTGAGAAATTTCAAAAATGACATAACCATAAATAAAATAATTAAATAAATTATTTTATTTTTCAAATGGTTATAACTCACAAATTGTAGCTCAAATTAAAAATCTGAGACTACCTCTAGACTCATGGGGGTGTTCTTAATTTAAGAATACACTACCTTTGGCTGGCATGGGTCACCAGAAAAAGTTAGTTTTTGGCCGCAAATAAAATAATTAAGTGACAATTATTTTATTGTAAAATTCATAACCTATAAACAGTAACTCGGATTGAAAATACGAGAGCATCGATGGGTTCATTGGGCATGTTTTACATAGGCAGAGCCTAACCTCTACAGGCACGGGTTGAGGGTGACTGATAATAATTTTTCGAACTTTTTTTCGGGTAAGTTCAGTAAATGTATGTGCAGGTTTTTCTATCTTTTGAACTGATGCTCATAATTGAAAATCGAGGGAACTGATGAACTCGCAACTCCAGTAATTGATTAAGGGAATCTTTATTGTAGTTGTGTTTTAAGCGGGTTGAGAATTAATAATTGGGGATTTAGAATTAAATAAATAAAATTGGTGGTACACAATTTTATTTATATCTATGGTAGTCATACCCTACAAAGGGGAGTTAAGGGTGATACACATAACCACCAACTACCAATGTGTGGATAAATGAGATGTGGGGCCCACAAGAGTCCCAAACTCTCATCTTCCTTAACTCTCTTCAACCCCCTTTAAAACCCCTTCAATTTAATGTGACAACCCCTTTAATAAAAAGACCATCTCTCTCCCTCTTTAATGGTGCCACCACTTTAATTAATTGAGTGTTTTGAATTTGAAAAGGCATGGCATGTTTATTAATAAGGGAAGTGTCTTTTTAATATGGGTTGGGAAATATTTTGGATAACCTTGAGGATCCTCTGGATGATTGGAAAGAAATGTGTTTTTCTCCCGACGAAGAACACTCTATAATTCAAAGAACTCGATGTCACTGAAGACATACCTTTTCTTCTTCTTCCTCTGAATCATGGAAGAAGACACCGCTACGGGGGAATGTTTCCAACGACAACGTTCTTTCTTCCTCTGATGTCGACGGGATCGATACCGTTCTTCTTCAACGCTGTTCTATCTCAAAGCTTTCCTCTATTCGCGGCTCGACGACGTGCAACATCATGATCAAATTAGGGGTTTTTTGTATATAGTATATATGTGATTTATACCTCGTGCATGGGTATTTTAATTGAAGGATGTTTGTATAATTTATTTTGAATAAATTAAACCCTTGTAGTTGATGAATTTTGGATTGAGCCTCTAATGCAGAGGGCACGACTAACGAACAAGCCCCGACCTTCCACTGGTTGTTCTTTTGTGCACGGATTGACGGGTGACATTGAAACGGGCCGCAACGGCGATTCAAAGCTAGTATGATGTGCAAAAGGATACCATGGCGCGGGTCCGATGAGGGTCTCGGTGGTCCAATTCGATGGTTCGGTTGGGAGAGCAGGCGACTGTGGCTACTGGTGCAGGTAGAAGGAGGTGCGACATGGGGTCTGGTGCGTGGTAGCAAGAGATGGCTGCTAGGGTAGAGGCCACGTGAGATTTCTGGAGGAGAAAGGACTTGGAGAGAGAAAGATGAAATAAGAGAAATAAATTAAATGAATAAATAAGAAATCAATATGAAGTGATGGGGAGTGAAGGCATGGAGTAAAGGGAGGTGCTACTTTTGGGTGGTGCGTGGATTTGGGGGTGTGATATTTAAGGAATTAAATCAAATTAAAAATAGTAATAATATAATAATGTTATTATTATTTTTGTTGGGAAAACTGTATTTTGATGGTATCTTCCTCATGCGACCTCGGTTTCACAAATTGTCAGTGGCAGTGTGACCCTAACTCCGTGGAGGAATTTATGAGTCCAATATTGGATGTCTTTTTTGGGTTTTTTGATCGGGTACCTGAAGCACTCGGAAAATAATAGATTTAATATTATTATTAAATCTTCAACCTGCCATAACTCATGCGTGCCACATCCGATTTGCTTACCGTCAGCGGCGATGTGACCCTGTATTTAAGATAGTCGATTCATGTCTAATGTTAAATACTAAATTCTTGTTCGTGGCTCGGGTCCACGAAACACCCAATGATAATAATAATATTATTATTACGAGATCTTGTATCTGACTTATCTCTCTCATTCAGTGTCGGAATGACGAACTGTTTGTGACTTTGTGACCCTGAAATTAAGAAGAATGTTTCTAGACCATTTTTGGATATTTATGTCGAGGTCGAGGGGTAGGCCCCACGAGGCCTGGATCACAGGTGTTGTAGTGAAATCAAACTTTTACACCGGCAATCCGTTTTGGACCAATGGGTAGTCCATATTTTGTGTTTTTTAGTATGGATCGCAATGGTGTGACCGTTTTGGTTAACCAATGTCATTTGAAGTACAACCTGGTTGGTTCGAACCCGAAACCAACTGGGCCCTCGGAGCTGAAACGCTTATAACTTGAGCTATATACATCCGATTGACGTGTCGTCAACTTTGTTGGATTCCTCTTGATGAGGTGGTTCTTTTGGCATATGCCACTTGAGGTTTGGATGTAGTTGGAGTATGGTCGGGTTGGTTTAGCCTATAAATCAACTGGGCCCCTGGAATAAAAATACTAAAAACTCTCAGATTGGACATCTGTTTGACAAACCGTTAGCGGTGTTGGTAATCAAATTGAGAAATAGTTCCTTTGTGTATACACCATGATAGTTCAGGGTACATTTGAGATACGGTCGGGTTGGTTCGTACATGAAACCAACCGGGCCCCGGTACTAAAAGGCTAATAACTCATAGACCAGGCATCTGATTGACGCGTTGTCTGTTGCGTTGAGACCCCTATGATGAGGCGGTCCTTTGAGATACTTCCATGTGAGTTTACATGACACTTGGAAGTATCGACAAGTAGATCGTGGATCAGACCCTCATAGAGACAAGCGTACAGAGTATGAAGACCTTGTAGCTGGATGAGACCTGAAGACTGCTTGTCCGATTCGAGTCGGAGTGACATGTATAGCCCAGTGGGGAGCACTAATATGTTTGGGTGGCAGACCCATGGTGGGGAGCACTACTGTGTTTGGGTGGAAGACCTGCGACACTCGACAGAAGGAGTACCTCTGTACGCTATGAGGGGGAGCACTACTTTTTGAGGTGGTAGACCCATGGCGGGAAGCACTACTGTGTTTGGATGGCAGACCTGCGGTGCTCGACAGGAGGAGTACCTCAGCAGTCTAAGGTTAGTGAGTAGTGCCTCAGAGTTGTGACAGGATCAAAGTACCCGTCTGAGGAGTAGATCTTCAGCAGTTTCGGTTTCGATATCATTAATGAGAATCATTGTTTGAGGTGAGTCAATGACCTTTGTGTTTTCCACATGATTTATATTAGTCACTTGATAACATAGGTATATGTATAGGCATATTGCAAAGTAGTGGTTATCCGTAGATTTTATAACACTTGTGTTTCCTCAAGATTGAGATGGCTTACTTGATAACTTAGGTATAAGTATGGGCTTATACCTAAGTAAGGGTTATCTGATGAGATTATTCTTTGTGGTTATCCTTGTTGGCTTTAGTGAGACCATGAGGGTCTCGAGGTCCCTACTGAGTATTGTTATACTCACCCCTGCAAGGGCTATGCCCGCACCTCATTGTGTTGGATGCAGAAGACGGACATCGAAGACTGAGGCCTAGTGTTTGAGGACCGGACGGCACCTGGAGGTGGACCTCACGACGAGTAGGTACCTGGATGTGGACTTCACAACGAGACGGTACTCAGAGGAGGTTGACGGACGAGAGCATTGAGGAGGCTATATGTACCTACCCTTTAGGTAGGATTCATGGTGGACGACCCAGGAGCTGCTACCATTTTCCGGCTGTTTGTCTTTTCTATTGTACTTTTGTTCAGTTGTAGCTATACTTTTCAATTAGGTTTGTATTCTGGCCCATTTACTTTTGAGTACTTTATTTTGTAATTAGTGTTTGTTTCCGCTTATACTATGTGGTGTTTGATAACTTTATAAAGCAAATGCCTTCCCTATTTATCGGGATTTACACCTTTGGTGCTAGTCACTAGACCTTGGCCTTTGGAAGGCGGGATAGGTGTTGCCATGACACGGGCCCCGAGGACAGGTCGTGACAAAATATTTTCATGAAAAAAGTTTTTTTTTTCTAAAATATCATTTACATGCATGTTTCACACATAATTTAAAATTAAATGTTTAAAATATTTCATAATTTACATGAAAAAATATAATTAATTATATAAAACTATGCGTTAAAATTATACTGAGGTAAATTTTTGGGATTTCATTATATATATTATTTTTTGATTAATAATGAAAAATACTTTTTTTATTGAAAACTGTATATTATTTTAAATTATTTAAAAGGTTATTATATGTATTAATTTTATATTAAATTATTCAATGATATCAACATAATTTTTTACCATAATAAATAGTAAAAAGAGTAAAAAGAAATTAGCGTGGTTATTGTAAAAATGGTTTTACCTGTGGTTAGAAAAATACAATGTGTGCTTATAATGTATTAAAAATTTTCCAAAACCAATTTTATAGAAATATTTCCATATTTTAAACTATTATTCTCTATAATTAAAAACATAAGGAATTTTTAATGAGAAAGACATGGGTATCACTTTATCTTATCAAAAATTTCATGTGTGTCCTCTCTCCCAAATATATAAGTCTACACAATCTCATATCTGTTGGGACCATGTTGGATGGAGAAGGAAGTTTTAAGAGTTAGCCTTTGCAGAGGTTTGTATTTTGTTGTCAAAGAAGTTAATCAATTCACTTTGTAAAAGGTCTGTAAACAATGACGATGCATTGCAGATTTGTATTTCACAAATATCATAAGTTTGGAGAATTTGTGATGAAAGCCTTAGGAAGGATATGGGGAGTAAATAATTGTTTTTTGAAATGGAAAGAAAGTGGTGCACAATTCAAGAGTATAACACAAGTCAAAAATGGCATCAAAGTATTGGTGCCCAAGTATATGTGGCATGCAAGTCATAATTCAGGATCATCACATCAAAATTTGAAAAAGGAAATAAAATGGAACGCAGGTTAAAGATTGGTGCGCAAGTCAAAAAGTGGAGCGCAAGTGTGGTGAACAAGTATAAGTGGCGTGAAAGTGTATGTTGTGCACAATTCATATTTCTACATCATCATATCATAATATGACAAAGGAAAGCAAGCGGTGTGCAAGTGATGAAGTAGTGCACAACTGAGGAAGCGATGCGCAAGTGATGAAGCAGCGCACAAGTATTGGCGCACAAGTATAGGTCGTGAAAGTCAAAAAAATCCTATAAATAGATGAATCACGTCCTCATTTTTCAATGCTCAACACTTAAGGTAAAATTTGAGCTCTAAGCGCACAAGTAGTAGAGAGTGTTTTGCCACGCAAGTGTTTCCGTGAAAGTGTTACCGTGCAAGTGTTGCTGCTCAAGTGTTGTCGTGCAAGTGTTGCCTCGAAAGTGTTTCTGCGCAAGTCTTCCATGAAAGTCTTTCTGTGAAAGTTGTGGAACGCAAGTAGCCGCACGCAAGAAGAGGCACGCAAGTTGTGGAATGCAAGTATAGGGTGCGCAAGTGGAAGTGGGCACGCAAGCTGTTTTGCTCTAGGGGTTCCTGCCAGCTTCTAGGTAGGAATGTGAAGATCGGTACTTCAGAGAATACAACTATTCAATTGTAAAGAAGCAGTGAAATATTTTAATTCCCTATTTGTGATAAGAGGGTTCACACAGGCTTGTTGATTGTTTTCTAATTTTTACACGAGTGTAACGGTATATCCTACTCATTTTATTCCACATCAAAGGATTGTTTTCTATTGAATTGTGTGGTACTGGATTATTTCCATACCATACCAAGGACATAGCTACACTTGTTGAGTAGTGAACCATATAAATCTTGTGTTCCTGTGATTGTGTGTGTTCAGCAGGGATGAAACTCTTTAACAGGAGGTGAAGGTTGTGTAAAAAAAGGAAACATAAAGAGAAATAGATATCACTTATTCATCCCCTCCCCCTCTCAGTGATACATGGATTCTGACATAGAACTTCAATTGGTATCAAAGGGACAGGTTTCCTTCATTTATTCTTTGCTGAAGTGTTTTAAGAGAAGTTGTGATGGAGAATCTAAATTGTGTGAACAGTAAGGGGATTCTGATTTTTGATGGAAAGAAATATCACATTTGAAAGGAGAGAATGATGCCTTATCTTTTGTCTCTTGGATATGAAGTTTTTGAAACTACAACAGATGGATTTCCTGATATTGATGACAAGGTTCCTCTTACTCCTGCCGATAATAAGAATCTTTAGAATGATGGAAGAGCTAATAATGTGTTACTCTCATATATTTCTGAGAGTGATTTTTTAAGAGTGAATGGTGTTTCTACAACCAAAGGAATCTAGGAAATACTAAACAACATCTATGAAGGAAATATAAAAGTGAATAAGGATAAATTACAAATTTGGAGACTGAAGTATGAAGACTTGCAAATGGTAGAATATAAATATGTTGGGGATTTCTTTACCAAGATAAATGATATTGTCAGTACAATCAGATGTCTTGGTGAAACGTTGGATGATTATACAGTTATTGAAAAGATCTTAAGAATTCTTCCTGACAAATTTGATTCTAAAGTTTCATCATTGGATGATAGAGATCCTGAAACATTATCTCTAGATGATTCGCAAAGCACTCTCATAACTTATGAAATGAGAAGGGAGAGGACTATGAAGAGAAAATCAAAAGCTGATAGAGAAAGTTATTTCAAAGCGGTCAATAAAGAGAAGTCAAAGAAAATTCTTGTTGAAGATAAAGCTGGTGAATTGGTCTCTGAAAATGAGGTATGTCAAAATTTTGATGAAATACTTACCTTTTTTTCTAAAAATGTGAAAAGAGGAATAGGGAAATACAAAGGGAAACTCCCTTTTAAATTTTTAGAATGTGGAGATGTTGGCCACTTTGTGGCTAATTGTCCTCAAAAAGGGAAAGATGAAGATAGTGATGAAGAAGACAAAAGTCCAAGAAGATCATAGTACAAACGGGGTGGAAAAGATAAATTTTCTGGAAGAGGTAAAGATAAATAGTTCTTCAAATAAAAAAGAAGAATCTTGTTTTAAAAAAGTGAAGAAGATGAATTTAGTGAGACTGGATCTGAAAAATCTGTTGCTATGAAAGTTAGAGAGATTACCTTTTTTGAAATAGTGAATAATGATGATTATGAGAGAAGTAGTAATTAAGAAGAAGAAACTCAACATGAACAGTATCTAAAAGAAGAGCTGAAGGAATGTTTGAGAAATATCAGAAGGCTTGAGAAGGAAAACAAAAAGTTGATAAAAGAAAATTACACATTAAACAATGAAGAAATTTCTCATGATGAGAAAATCAATATTGAAAAGGATATTGATGATCTGAATAATTATCTTGAGAATGCGAAGAATCACAATGATCATCTTAAAGTAATGATGAAAGCAAAAGAATAAGATCTGGAACTTGTCCAACAAAAAATTTATCATGCTAGAGAAATGAATGTCAGTTTCAAACAATCTGTCTCAGAAGTTAATGAATGTTCCAGTAAGAATGAATGAAATTAGGATCTACAAAATTTATCTGCAAAGGTTGAAAGGAACGATGGAACTAGTTTTGATAAGAACATGGCTGTAAAGATCATGTATGTGGCCAAAGTCATCAACACTGAAAAATTAGAAGTGCATAAAAATCTTGGGTCAAAGAAGTCTTCTAATACCAATGGTACAAATAAATCTGTGCCAAAGAAGAGAGTTACAAATGTAAACATAAAGGTTTATGATCATCAATGTTATATTAAGAAGGCCATTGAGAAGCGTGTTCATAACCCTAATCAACATATAAGTTTCAGAGGCAAATATTCTTTCTATGGTTACTGCTGCTATTGTGGTGGATTCGGACACATGGAAAATATATGTTGGTTCAACCAAAAACATTACAACAATTCCAATAGTTTTGAGAGAAAAGGATTGAGGAGGAGTCAACCCTTTCAAAATAGAATGTCTCCAAATAAATTTCAGCAGAAATCTGAGAAGACTAGTGTGAAAGTTGAGAATAGGTTCTAACCAGTGAAAACTAATTGTGAAAGATGTGATCGACCTGGAAATATTGCCAAGGGCTGCCTTACTGTGTTACCAGAGCAATAAATGATTCTTAATAATTCTCAAATGACAGAGTTTTTTTTTTAAAAAAGGAACATCTCTGATAAGTTCGAAAATAAATAGTGCATGGATTTCTAGACAGAACACATTGACTTGGCTAGGAAGTTGGAGGAAGAACAACAGGAAGTGATGGAAAAGGAAGAACAAAAATCTCTTGTTGTTGAAACAGCTTTGAAAGATATAAAAGGAGAAATTCCATGGATTCTTGATAGTGGATGTTCCTCTAATATGACAGGAGACATAAAGATGTTGAAGAATGTGAAATACTTCAAATAAAGAATAGTGACATTTAGAAATGATGAATCTCTAAGGATCAAAGGTGTTGGATCGACCATCATTGGAAAAGAAAAAATGAAATCCAGGAAAAAACTATATGTTGATGGGATGAAACATAACATGATTAGTGTGTCAGAAATCTGTGATGAGGGAAACAAAGTTATCTTCAGTAAAGATGGATTTGTTGTGAAAAGTGAAAATGATGGAGATATAGTTACAAGGGGCCAACGTACAAAAGGGAACTTCTTCCAAGTTGGTGAAGTGAAGAACTCTTGTTACATGGTTGTAGTGGATGAAAATAAGATATGTCAAAAAGGGCTGGGATATATGTGTCTAAGAAATATGTGAAAGTTATCAATGCAAGACAGTGTTTGTGATATGCCTGATTTATCAAGAAGAAGAGATTGGTGCTTCACTATTTGTGAAAAAGGGGAAATTACATACTCTTTTCATAAGAGAGTTGAAATTCGTTCAAAACAACCCTTGGAACTTATTCATTCTGATGTATGTGGACCAATGAGCAAGAAATCAACAAATGGAGGTAAGTAATTCATTACTTTCATTGATGACTTTACTCGCATTACTTGTGTTATGTACATGAGACACAAGTTAGATGCTCTAAAAATGTTTAAGAGTTTTAGGAGGAAAGTAGAAAAGGAATGTGAGTATTCAGTGAAGAAGTTGAGAACTGATAATAGTGGTGAGTATAAGAATGAAGAGTTTGAATGTTATCTTTAGAAGCATGGAATTTGGAATGAGTTCAGTTCACCGTACACACCTCAAGAAAATGGGGATGCTTAAAGAAAGAATTGAAGTTTGGTGGAAATGGTGAGAACTATGTTGATTGAGCATAGAATTTCTCATTATTATTGGAGGCAAGCCATGACCACTGCTATGTATATTCACAACTGATGTTTCTTTAGACCAAACTCATATTTTACTCCTTATGAAATGTTCTATGAAAAAACTACAAGTTTGAAACAATTATGATTTTTTGGGAGTCCATGCATTATAAAGAAGAAAGGTGGAAACCTTGGAAAGTTTGAGTATAGAGGGGATGATGGAATTTTTATTGTATATAATCCAGAAGGAAGAGAACATAGATGTATCAACCCAGGAAAAGGAAGAATTATTGATTCTTCAGATGTAAATGTTTTTGAAAATGTTGAGAAATAAAAGAAATCATATGTTGATGTGGAAGTTGAGCAGGATAGAGAAGATTTTGTTAACAATTATGATAATGTTGCAGAAAGTGTGAATCCTACTTAAGAAGATAAATCCAACTCAGAAATATCAGGTGATGAAGATGGAGTTCAAACAAATCATCCTTGGTTGAGGAAGCAAGTGGAGGCTCAGAACATTATTGGAGATAGAAATCAGAGGGTTCAAACAAGAAGAACAACGAATGCTATATCACATACATCTGTTTATTAAAAAGTTGAACCGAATGATGTAAATTAAGCATTAGATCATCCTGAATGGGTTCATGCAATCAATGAAGAGTTTGATCAGATAGAAAAGAATGATACTTGGGAACTTGTACCTAATACGGACAATAAGAACATTATTGGTACAAAGTGGGTTTTCCGAAACAAACTGAATGAAGAAGGTAAAGTAATAATAAACAAAGAATTATTTCTTTGTAAAGGTTATTTACAAATTGAAGGCATTGATTTTGATGAAACCTTTGCTCTGGTGGCAATATTAGAAAAAATCATAATCTTCATAGCTATTAGTACACAACGAGGATACAAAATCATTCAAATGGATGTAAAATCTGCATTCATGAATGGCGTCCTTAATGAGGAAGTTTACATTGATTAACATTGTGGATTTGTTATTAGAAATGATGAACGTTATGTGTGAAAGTTGAAGAAGGATTTCTATGGGCTAAAACAGGCTCCGAGAGCATGGTATTCTAAATTAGATATTTGCTTAAAGAAGATGAACTTTATGAAAGGGAGAGTTGACAAAAATCTCTGCATCAAGGAATGTCAGGAGTTTTCACTGATCGTTATTGTTTATGTCAATGATATTATATTTTCTGGAAATGATGAAAGATCATGTAAAACATTTTCTAAGGAGATGAAGAAGTTATTTGAGTTGTCTATGTTGGGAGAAATGAAGTACTTTCTTGGGCAAAAAATTTCACAGAAGAAGAATCGCATTTTTCTGTCTCAAGATAAGTATACTATGGAACTTATGAATAAATTTGGCATAGAAAACATGAAACCAGTTTCCACAACAATTTTAGTGGGAACCAAGATGTCTAAAGATGGAGAGGGCAATGAAGTTGATCAGATAGAGTTTTGAAAGATGATTATAAATCTATTGTATTTTACTACCTCAAGACCCGACATTGTCTATGATGTCACTTTATGTGCAATATTTCAGAGTGCTCCTAAAGAATCACATTTAATTGCTGGAAGAAGAATTCTTAGATATATCAAAGACACAACAAATTTTGGAATCAGGTATGATGGCTCTAAAAATATTGATCTATTCGGATATTCTGATGCTAATTGGGCAGCAAATGTTGATGATCGAAGTTCCACATCTGGTGGAGTTTTCTTTCTGGGGAAAATTTGTTTTAGTTGGCATACCAAGAAACAAAATTTAGTAACTCTTAGCACAGCTAAATCTGAGTATATTGCTGCTACTCAAGCTGCAACTCAACTAATGTGGATGAAGAATCATCTCGAAGATATACTTGTTGAAGTAAAGCTACCATTACTCTAGGGTTGTGATAATCAGAGTTCAATAAATCCTACAAGAAATCAAGTAAAACATTATTGTTCAAAACACATTGATATAAAGTACCACTTCATCAAAGAGCGGGTGTAGAAGAATGAATTGAGGCTGGATTATGTTCCTATATCTGAACAAGTTGCTGATATATTCACAAAACTGTTACTGAAGGAACCATTTTCAAAATTGAGGTTGAACATGGGTGTCCAACAACCTTATCACCAAGAATAAGGTATTTGTTTCTATCCCCACTCTCATCTTTCCTTTCGATAGTGTTGTCAAGGGGGAGAATTGTTTCAGAAATCCGTCATTATATATGCATGCATAAAGGGCGAGTTATGGGTAAGCTGTGAATCCAGCATGTATGTGTGTGAACTATTCTAACTGTTTGCTGGAGTGGTTGTAGGAAAAAATGTTGTGTTTTTTTCTGGGAAAGTTAAAGAAGTGATGAATGCTGATGTAAAATCTTGATTGATGTAAAAAAATGCTGAAGTAGAATCTTGAATTATGTTATGAAGAAGGATGTGGAGGTACACTCATGAGATTTCATAGTCACTATTTTTGGATAGCATGGTTTTGGCTGTCAATAATTCTTGTTTCCTACAATGAGTTATTTCACGTAGGCTTATAATTGTTGATAAGTAATCCATTTTATAAAGGTTACAAATTTCAATGATTTATGAATCATGGTTGACAACAAAATCCAAAGGGGGAGATTGTTGGGACCAAGTTGGATGGAGAAGGAAGTTTGAAGAGTTAGCCTTTACAGAGTGTTGTATTTTGTTGTCAAAGTAGATAAATCAATTCAATTTGTAAAAGGACCATAAACTATGACGATGATTTTCAGATTTTTATTTCAAAAATATCATATGTTTGGAGAATTTATGATGCAATCCTTAGGAAGGATAGGGGGAGTAAAGAACTGTTTTTGGCAAAGGAATGAAAGTGGTGTGCAAGTCAAGAGTGGCGCACAAGTAATAAATGGTGCGCAAGTATTGGAGCACAAGTATATGTGGTGTTCAAGTCATAATTCAAGATAATCACATAAAAATTTCACAAAGGAAATAAAATGGTGTGCAAGTTAAAGATTGGCGCGCAAGTCAAAAAGTTGCATGCAAGTGTGGCACACAAGTATAAGTGGCACGCATGTGTATGTTGTGCGCAAGTCATATTTCAACATCATCATATCATAATATTAAGAAGGAAAGAAAGTGGTTTGAAAGTGATGAAGCATCACACAAGTGAGGAAGTGGCATGCAAGTGATGAAGCAGCGCGTAAGTATTGGCACACAATTCTAGGTTGTGCAAGTCACAAAAATGCATATAAATAGACGATTCAGCTCCTCATTTATCAATTCTCAACACTTAAGAGAAAATTTGAGCTCTTAGCATGCAAGTAGTAGAGAGTGTTTTTTCGCGCAAGTGTTGTCGTGCAAGTGTCGGCGCACAAGTGCTGTCACTCAAGTGTTGTCGCGCATGTCTGTCGCGCAAGTCATTCCATGCAAGTTGTCGCATGAAAGTAGCAGCGCGCAAGAAGAGTTGTGGAAGTTGTTGGGGCGCAAGTATAGGGGGCGCAAGTGGAAGTGGGAATGCGTGCTATTTTTCTCCAGGGGTTCCTGCCAGCTTCTAGGTAGGAAAGTGAAGATCTGTACTTCAGATAATGCAAGTGTTCAATTGTAAAGAAGCACTGAAATATTGTAATTCCCTATTTGTGCTATGATGGTGCACACACGCTTGCGTATTTTTTTCCAAGTTCTACATGATTGTAAGGGTATATCCTACTCATTTTATTCCACATCAAAGGATTGTTTTCTAGTGCATTGTATGGTATTGTATTATATCCATACCATACCAAGGACGTAACTACTCTTGTTGATTAGTGAACCTTTTATATCTTCTGTTCCTGTGATTCTGTGTGTTCAGTAGGGAAGAAGCTCTTTAATAGGAGGCGAAGGTTGTTTCAAAAAGAAGGGAACATAAAAAGAAATAGATATCACTGATGCACCCCTACCCCTCTCAATGATAATTGGATCCTGACTTGGATCTTCAATATCCACTTCACCCGTAAAAACCCTTTGTCTTAGAAAATAATAGAAAAAACGCTTCCCCAAATATTTAACCCCAATCTATTGTCCATATAATCATTATAAATCCCTCTTAATGAGGCTTTAGTTGTAAACCTAAAGTGTTTCTCCAAAGAAGAGATTGAATTATTAAACATGCATATTTCTTTTATTTCTACTTCCACATTCTTAAAATAATCATAAAATATAATAATATAATAGCGACATTATAATATTTTTAAGGAGATGTTATAATGTTAATTTTATATCCCATATCCATCTCCACTACCATGCAATGGGAAATGAAACCTTTGAGTAGGTGTGTGGAAGACTTCCACCTTATAAACTGATGTAATATGTTTTCATCTCCATTTTAATGAATAAAAATAATTATATATTTAAAATAATTATATTATATTTTTAAAATTATTATACTTATGTAATAATTATATCACATATATCTTTTTTACTTTCCATTCTGTGGGGATATAATAATGTCTCTCATGTATAAAGCGAACTACCGCATCGCTAAGCGACGTGATTCATTTGTTTCTTATGATTTTCATGGGAATAAGTAAGTATAAAATTAATCAATATATGTTATATTTATTTAAAATTATTAAATGAAATATAATATCACATATAACTTCTAAACATCCAATTATTTGGGACAATGATAATGTTGCTTGTGCGTATGTATGGACTACCACCTCCATGAAGCGATGTGAATTATTTACCATTTTAATTTTACATGAATTGAATTAATGGGGTGTTTTATTAATGTAAATTTTATATATTACATAAGTATTATTATATAATTGTGTTTAAATATTTATTTTCTTTTCATTTTATCAATGAAGAAAAGTGGAAATAGTGTCCATGCGTACATAAAACCTAACATCTCTGTGAACTATGCAATGCATTTTATTTCTCTCAATTTTATAGATTAACATAAAAATATATATAATGAATATATATGGTGTTTATATCATGGATTAAATTATTTTTTTTATTTAACCGTGATCAAATTAAAAAAACAAAAATTACTGAACCAATAAATACCCGATAAATAGACAAAATTATCACTTGAAATACTACTTTTACCAATGAAATTTTAGTAAATGGGTTACAAAATAAAATAAGTAAATCATATATGGTATGAAATATATTATAACAGTTATTTAATATAGGTATAATAAATTTTTGTTTATTATTTAAAAATTTTAGGACACTTTATAAGGAAATCAGATATAAGGTATGGGTTTATCATCTCACATTTGATTTTGTAAGATATATGCTATATTTCCCACTTAATACATCCATTTGATGTATATAATTCCCATTTTATATGTTATATCATGAATCCACTTATATTCATGATATTTAATGTTTTATTTAATTTTATTTCTTTCATGGGGATTATGATTCAAATGTTTCCAAAGTGGTAATTGTTTATTTCACAATATCATCTTTTTTGGGGTTATTTATAATTAAATGTATGATAATGAAGTATTATGATATATTACTCATAAAACACATTATTTTTTATTATCATCAAGTTATTCATGTAAATACCATGTAATAGTTCCAAATTCCTCTTTTTGGTACATAAAATGACTAAGAAAATGGTATTAAGAAAATTACACTTTATTTCTCTCTTCAGTCAAAATTTATCTTCCGAACAAAATATGCTTTATAAAAATGATTTAATTTTCTTAAAAAAATATTGAAATGATTTATTAAAAAAAATACCCATTTTCTCCATTTTTATTATATTTTCATTGTAATATTCTCGTTTTTTTCTAAATTGTGGTTGTTTGGATTTACATAACATATGAAAGGATTCATTATTTTAAGATGTACAGAATGAATAAAATTATCTTAATTCATGAACAATCAATTATTTAAAGACTATATAACATGTTTTGAATGTTATTTTTAAATAAAATTATTGTCAATATTTTTTGTGAACTTTTAGTTTAAATATGTTACTTTCCAATTGAAAATAATATTTTCCATGCTATTTTTTAATATAATTTTTAATTATATTTCTATATTAAATAAAATCATTACATTATTTTACATATAATAAAATACAGATATATCATATTGATACCAACTTTATTATTTCCCTAGATGTTTTATGATTGGTTTGAAAGGGTATGTAAAATTTTATTTCCATTCACTATATTACACTGGGTGGTCTATGATTATATTTATTTATTAGGCTAAGTAATAACATTTGATATATTAATATTTCAAGATAAATGATTATGGTTATTATTTTTCACCCATTTATTATGTGGAATGAATTATACTTATCATGTTATGGTTGGGGACTAGAATTACATATCCCATTGATACATCTGTAGGTCTCATGTGACAAATTAGTTGGAAAAATTAAACATGATTTTACAAATCGATATAAAATGACTTGTAAAAGAACATAGAAATATGTTTTAGATGTCTGTAATTATTCATTACCTCATTATGATATCATTTCTAAATGTCAATATCATTATTCTAGTAGTAATAATATATATGGTTATGTTTCATGCTTATTTGATTATTTATAAGGAATTATTTGATCACCATTTTTTCTTACCATTCGATGCTTATATAATTGATTGAATGGAACATGTTTCAGTTATTTATCTTTCTAAATTGATTAATATTATTTATTCAATATATATTCAAATATATTCTTACACTTAAAAAGAATCTGAGGTCACCCAATTATTATGTTTTATTTTCCATTGGATATCAGGAAGTATTTCTTAAATGATATGTTGGAATATTATGAGGGGAAATGTGGAATTACCAAATAAACCACATTTTATATTTCATATTTTAAGCTGTAATGTTAATTTCTTGTATGTATCTAGTTTAATATTTCTAATAAAATTTGTTGTATGTAAGTATGTGATTCATAGTTTCTTATGGAAATTTAATAAAGTAACCACTAACATTGGGATACTGGGGTTGGTTTCTTTATGTCATCCATCATTTCTTACATTGATTTAAAATCATGTTTAATAACCATATTTTCAAAATATATATTTTATACCATATTCCCCTAAAATAAAGGAGTTGATTTCCATATCATCGTTAACTTAAATGGGCACTCCACTAGAATTATCTAAACCCTTTTATTATATCAAAAAATTTGATTATATGGACATAATATCCTTCCTTCTTGACATTACCTTTAGGGTCTGATAATCATGATGGGCTATTTTGAATGATCACATACAATAATATCAACTAAATTATCCTCCAATTATTTGAAAAATTACCCATTTTTATTATTAATAAATAACCAAAACCTAGAAATCAAATTCTATAGTACATATATCCTCAAAACATTGAGAACATAGGGTAAACTTTTATTTTGAACTCATTCAAATCATTGGAAAACTACCAATAATTATGTTAGAATGAATTATATGGCCAAAAAGCCTTAGAAGTTATCACAAGTCACACAATATCATGGGTACACTTAGTCTCATTGAGAATATGAGTGGAGACTAAAGGAAGGTATTAATTTTTCATCAAAGTACTATGAAACATTAATTAAATTATTTTATTCTTCTTGTAAAATTATATATTCACTTATTGAACAATGTAAACATTTCATTACATAATAATATATTACTCTAACAAAGGGTTTTTTCTATACAGTTAGCTAAATTATAATGTTTTAGTTCTACTCCATGATGTTTCATTAATTAAGTGTATCTTTTATAAGGATCAATCACAATTTTTTATATTACAATGATGATTTAAATTATCTGAAAGATAATTTTATATCAATTTAGTTTCATGTTTTATATTAATTTAATGGGGAATTTTATATAATGTTCCCCAATAAAATGATTAACCATTTTTAATCCACAACACTAATTTGAGGACAAAGCCAACTATTTCAATGGGATTCAGGTATCTTTAACTACGGTCACATCACTTTTCTATTTAGGTAAATATTGATTTCAATCATTTCATATTTGAGTATTGGATATTTGAGAAGATAACTCTTTTCTCTTATCCATTATATGCATACACTAAATTATGTTTCCCATGTAAACCAATCCTACTAAGGACTCCAAGATAGGTTTAAGCGAACAACATTTCCCCAAAAGTCACATAATCATATCAAATTCACTGATTATAATATTTTTTTTTTCAGAAAATATTTGTGAACTCAGATTTCACATGACCAACCATGTCATATAATATAGGTTTCTAAAAGTCTCAACTTTGGAATGAATCATACAAATGGTGTGTTTAAAGTGAATTTAATCTCTCTATACAATCTCTATTTTTTTAATTTAGATGTATTCATGATTATATTAATTTATTTTTGAATATTATTCCTTGTCCCAAATAAATATATTCATACCATAATGATATAAATATATTTGAAAATCTCATAGATTTTTTTGACTATCCCAAATTAAAGTACAATTATATTTATAAATATCAAAATGCATCCCATGCATAAGGTACATAAAACCATTTTGAATAATTTATAGTAACAATATGGAACCAATTAGCCCCATAAGAGTTATTTTAGAGAAAAATATATTGAATATTTACATTTCTAAAAATTTATATGATTCTGAGATAACTTGTAGTTTTAATATAATTAACCAATAATAAACAACTGAATTAAAGCTCGTACACCAAGGGTAACTAAAGCGAAGGTAGAAGAAAATAAATTACATACCTATCATGTAACTCCTTATATGAATTTATGATTATTTATTGAGTAAATTAAAATCTTTTGTATAAAACATTCATATATCCATAATATAATAATTATATTCATGTGTTGGTAAAGAATGCATCATGGTGCTGGGTTAATGTTTTTGGGTTGGTTGTTTTTGTTAACAAGGCCAGTTGAAAGCATTTCGCCATGGTTATTGTTGACGGAGTGGGTCATAATGATTTTTTGACAACGTAATCCAGAAAAAATTAGATATTTTCTATGAGAAACTCATAGAATGTATGTAAACACACAAAAAACCATCAAAGGAAAATTAAAAATATAGATTTTTTTTCAAACCACAATAAATGATCATCATTTTTAGTTGGATGTGATGAGTTAGAGGCCATTGAAATGGGTGTTAAATGTTTAAGACAAGATGTTGTTATAGTGGAATCCTCAAGGGAAGTTATACACTATGTGAATAGAATAAAAACATCATTTCACAAATAAGGATAATTTTCAAAAGAGATTACAATAATTTTGATTAGAGGGGTTTTCAGGTTATACTGAATATATAAAGGACACATAATTATATCATTAGTATAAGTGAAAACAATTATATAAAACAAGAATTTAATGAATTATGGGAATTATGAAATAAGTTAATTATGTATGAAAAGGATGTTTGGTTCATTATACCTCACAATGGAGTGGCTGTTTGTGAGGCATCATCCATATAAAATGTGAATGTAATTACCAAGATACACATAGTACATAGTGTAAGGTAATTTTTAAATTGTATAATGTAGTTTTCAGATGAACAAAAGTATTTCACAAAAGGACTCTCTGAAAAAGAAATCGAAACATGGTGAAGTGGAATTAAACTATGGGTTAAAATAGTTATTCATTGAACAATCATGTATGTTCAAAACTATTCTGAGGTAATTCAGACCAATGGAATAATATTTTGGAGGAGTAGTGAGATCACCTCAA
Organism: Viscum album; assembly: GCA_963277665.1. Lineage (NCBI taxonomy): Eukaryota > Viridiplantae > Streptophyta > Magnoliopsida > Santalales > Viscaceae > Viscum > Viscum album. The sequence goes on from OY728122.1 coordinate 494,565,066, forward strand.
TTGAGAGAGAAATGGGATTTATATTTTTGATTGGTTATAAACTAGGTGGGTTAGTGATTCTACTCCAAAGCATATAAAAGTATTGTGCTTTGCTGGATTTGGCACATCATCACATTTTATATCAATACACATTGGATGTAGCATACTGAGGGTGAACCAAGTAAATTGTTTGTGTCTTTTGGAGGATTCTATTTAATAGTTGTTTTTTAAGCAGTAAGAGATAACTATGTTTTATTTTTATTATCTTTCATACACTAATTCAACCACCCCCCTTAGGGTATTAAACATATTTAGGATATCATAATAAAATAAATATCGAAAACAGATAAATAAATGAATAATTCATAAATTTAAATATGGGTAATATGTTTATAAATGATTCATAATTTATGAAATTATAAAAATAGTTATAATTAGTCATTCATTATGAACATTCCATGATTTAATAAATATTTTAAATTACTTTTTATTTCCAATATTAACTACTAAATTTTATTATTTCATACGGTAATCCACCAAAATATACTATATTAAATGAAATAAAAACATTTTACATTAAAATATTATTATGGAAATAATTTACAAAATAAAATTTTCACATATTAAATATTATTTAAACCTATGTCATATGAATTATAAAAACCCATATTGACATGGAATAAATGATTTCTTCAAATAATTTATTTTAATTTGAAGGATAAAACATAATAATTATTACTAATTCATTATTTTACATGGGAACTATTTTTTTTAAATTTTGATTATTTTATATTTTATAACACTTTAGAATTTATGATTATAATTTCCCTATAAACATTTTATATTTTAAAAATATGAAATGAAATTTATTTTTAAAATTCTATTTTAGATCACCGTTTTAAATTATAGATTTTATTTTTAAAATATTTTCTAAAAATTTAGTAATTCTACATAAAAATAGTATATTTAATTAATTTATAAACATTTTATAGATTATTTAAATATCATGAAATATTCTTTAATAAAAATTATAAATTATTATAAATTATTTAATTCAATTAATAGTTTATATATTAGAAGAATTTAAAATGTTTTATATATTTTATTTCAGGATATTACTTATGTTGTAATAAACTCTTGAAGTAGGTGATCATAGAATGATCTATAATAATTATGATAGATAATATATAGGTTGTGGTTATCCATAGTGACCTTTATAATATTAACTCAGTGGAATGTCGTTGATTAAAACCTATGATAAGGTTTATTTCATAACATGAACTTGATCTAGAGTCTTATTTTATGATAAACATCAATATGACTAAAATAATATAATGGTATTTTATTGATCCATGGAATAATGCTTTTCTATAATACATCTCCACTAATAATACAATTTGATATGATAAAAATAGTAAAATAAAATTAGATAATATCCTATGATATACCATATTTCAAAATAAAGTCCAAACATCGTAGATGATGTCTCGTATCATTAAACACATTATAGATCAAAATTAAAAATGTTTTATGATGTAATATAAGACATCAGAAAATACACATTAATATTCATTCTCCATTATAAATTCTAAAAACAAATTTCATGGTGAGGATTAGATAACACATATGGGTTTATAAGGATAAAAAAACCCTTATTCTATAAAGATAAATATGATCAAAACATCGAATCCCAAGACAAATAGGTATAAAAAATCAACCAAGTAAAAATAAATAATTAAAAAAATATTATCTTTCATTATTGAATGATACAACTAAAATTATAAATCACTATGTTTGATAGAGATCACACAAAGAGGTAGTCCAGGGGATATATATTCGGCAGGGAATCTATAAGCAAAACTAGATCACCTAATTCTTGGTTTTAGATTCTCCTTCCTTCCATAATATGTTAGTATCTTATTTTGTAAATGGAGCAGGATATGATAGATTTGATGCTTAAATGAATTCACAATATAATTGGTACACAAGTACTTCCCCATTTTAATGTCAGTGGCCTTTTATATATATCTATAAATATTTTCAATTATTCATTCATCATTTTGTAAATTATAAAACACATGATTAATATTTCAACCATTTCATTCATTCATCACATTACTTCATTATTTATACTCCAATGTGTTTCATCATGTGAAATGTCCACAACTAGTATTTCCAAAATGAAATAATATATGGGTGAAATGGAATATCATTTTCAAATATATCTCTTATGGATTGTGACATTGAATTGTATAATATTATTATACTCACAATACGACCATACGATGTGGCATAATTTTATATTATTATTGGTTAAGGGATTGAAATGATATATTATTCTGTGCCTTTTGGTATACCCAAAATAAAGTCACATGATAATACTTAACATCACACATGAATTTTAAAACATGTAAATATCATATAGCATGATATGGGATATTTAGTGAAATATATACTATGAAATTCAAGATATAGTATTATGTATTTTATAACATGAAATAAATGATTTCAATGTGTCTTAAAAGTTTCACATATTAAGGAAACAAATAGTTTCATATGTTAAATTAAATCTATTTATAAAAATAAGTTGATTTATAAAAAAAACATTGATTTGTATTTATTTACTAAAATATTTTGAGAATTAAATATCAATGATTAAAAACGGTCATCTGATAGGAATTTATATTTGAAAATAGGTATTTTAGGTCAAATTAAATAAAATATAATTATATATCATTAAATATAAAATATGTTTACTATTTCATTGAAACCTAATCATGTACACAATTTTTTTGAATAGAAGATAAATTATAAATTTAAAATAAGAAGTGTGGTTCCCTATAATAAATTGTTTTGATAAAAAATGTAATCCATTAAACAAAACCATCAAATACACAATATTCTATTTTTATATAATATGTAATTTTAATAAGAATAATTGTTCAAAAATAGGTTTTATTATAGATTCTATTTTTTTTAAAACATAATAAAAATATTATTAATAAAGCCACATCAAAGAATATACTGAATGGATAAGGTCAAATTTGTATGTTCTTATTCTACCTCTCTTTACATGAGGTATCACAATGTTACTCATATTAACTAAAATTTTTTATATTATTCTTATAAATGTATAAAAATTAATCCAAATCAATTTTTAATGTCATTACTCTAATGATAAATTTAACAATAGATATAATTGTGAATAATAAGTAAACCTAGCTTAAAATTATTTCTATCTGCAAGTAATTTATTAATTTTATTCAATTAACATTATAAAATGTAGTATTACATTCTAGGGGAGAAAAATATTATTTTATATTTAATTTTACTTAACATATATAAAAAATTCCGGGTTAAGGAGAACCTACATCTAAGACATTTAATAAGAAAAATAAATTGAAAAGAGACAAAAAATGTATAGGGTACATAGCTCTCCCACATCCAGTAGAAAAAGGATTAAAAATCATTCAATGATAAATAATTCTTAGAACCAAACTCAACATTAGTTTCCCATTACGATGGATATTTACCACTATTGAAGTACTTCATCACCTCAACAACAATCTATCATAACATCCTTGAGGAGGATATGGTAGACCTGGCCCTTGGTACATTGTAGTAATACTTCCTCGACCATCAATTTGGGGGAGAAGAGTCATTTTTATGTTATTGTGTGACAATATCTATGAATATGACTTCACATTCAATGGGATTTTCACCCATCTCCATTTCATCATCAGTGAAATTCACCCACTAACCAGAGACTTTTTAAGAGCTATGAAGATTTTTAAATATCATCATGGAAATTAATGTCTTGTGTGTCGAAGAAATGATCCCCTTCCCTTGGAAACTACAATGGCCTATCCAAAACTAATTTCTAAAAAAACCATGACCCATGTATTGTCGCGGTGTCATAATATCCTCAAAGGCCAAACAAAGAGATTCTTCACAAGATTCTTGTTCATCATAAGCTTCCTCCTTTACTGCAGGTTCACTAATTGGATCCAACTGTGCCACCCTCTCCTTATGCCCAATATCTGTAGACTTATGAATTAGATCGTCAATAGGTAATTGTTCAAAATGAATTTCCAAGTCAATGATTTCCAATTTCCCTTGAGTACTTTTCCCCATTAGTGTCACCAGTTGAATATTATTCCAATTTCCAGACTGGGAATCCTCAATCCATGGAGGGTCCACAATAACAAATTTTCGTCCATGATAATCACTTACAACCGGATTTGTTTCATGACTAACAACATCTCCTAAAGGGGTCACTACCTACATGTCCTTCTTCAACCTCTCTAATATTCCCTTAACATTCAGATTAGTTGGAAGCACATTTATATGTTTTACAATAAGAACATCCCTTGAACACACATGAATAGAATTTTTAGTGCTTCGAGCAAAGCCATCACAAACCAAATATTTATCATATTATATTATAGGTCCAACAAAAGAAATATAGTATACATTCTTCAACTCCTACATCCAATTCATTGGAGAACAACTTCGACCTACCAATGAAATATATCGCAACTGATTTCAAGGCATGAAATAATCAATCCATGATTTAAATTTAAGAGTTTTCTTCGGTCATAATTTTGGACCTTTTTTTATCCATACCCAATTCAATGGTGTGTTGGTGACATATACCTCCACACAAAGATGATGATAAATGGTATGACACACTATTTCTATTCTTTTTTGGATCATATGTAACAACCAACCATGATACTAAGAATATGCACAGTCAGAGGTGTTTTGGAACGATAACAAGAGTGCAGGAAATCGTAAAAAGATCTTAGTAGTCATGATATCACATTGAATAAGAAATTAAATGTTCCACTAAAGAAGGTAGAAGATGGAACCACGACATCGGTGAGGATCCTTAGACCAGACATTAATGAGATATTCCATCGATCCAAACAAAATTATAATTGATATTTGATCAAGAAGACCAATAAGTGATCTTTTTTAAAACTAAAGAATTGAATGAAAATAGATTTAACACATTAATTGAAGGAAAGAGGATTCAAAAGAATGGAACGAATGTCAGTGAGAAATGATCTGAGGAATTATTGAACTCCAAAAGTAATAATGATAGTTAATGTGATCCACGATATAGGTCTTAAAATTTTAGGAAAATTGAAATCCTTAGGAATGGTGAATGATTATCAGGATTTTAGAAAGTAAGAAAATGGAAAGTCACTCCTTAGGTGATGAAAGTGGCCAATAAACTCACCCCTTTGATTTGGATGGGGAGCCAGGATCTCTATCATCAGGGCCTAGGGAATCACCGAGACACACCTAAAAAGATGATTCCCATCCCTTAACATAATATATATATATATATATATATTACTAATGTTGGTGATGAAATAAATTTTATTATGGGGAAAATTTTATATTCCCACATTTAAATATGAATGATTCCGTATTTTTTGGTATTATTTATTAATACAAAAATATAATTGATAATTTTATTGGATAACATTTAGATAGTTTAGAAATGTGGAATTGTAAATAATTGGGCATTTTTTGTCTTATATATAACTCAAATAAACAATGGATTTTGATATTAGTACTATAAAACATAGTTATTCATTAAATTTATATAAATAATGTTCATAATTGTAGAATATTGTTGAAATAATATAAAAAAATGGGAAAGTATAGTACTTATCATACTGAAATATTGTATTTATATAACAAATTTGGGTCTAAAAATATAATAATAAATATTACAATATACAAAAAAACATCAGGTATATTACCAAATTTAATAAAATTTAATCTTCTAAGAACTTCATAAAGGTATACCATCCTCTACTGGGAGAACAATTTACTTACGATAATATAAAATACATCTACTTGACACGCATAAAGTGATATTTACCAGATAGAAACAATGATGAAAAACATCAAAGAATTAAATCAAATAAAACTCTTTTCAATATAGGTTAATGCATATTTATTTACCAAATATTAGAATGGTTATTAGAGATTCATTAACATGTATGAGATGTTCGTTATAGATTGATGAAATATAATATGCATGAAATTTTTATAAGAACCAATCCAAATTTTTTACTAGATATATAATTAAATATGACATATCATCAAATGAAATAGGTATATATAGTTTATCAAAAACGTTTTATTTCCTTTCCTTTTTTAATTTACTGAGTTTCATAAATATTCATGATATTTTGGTTACACACAAAGAATAATTTTCCTCCAGGTGAGCCTAATAACTTCTAGATATCATTCCATGATACATGATAACACATTTGGACTACTTTTATATAATTATATAACTATTTTTATATAAATTAATGTTTAAATACAACTACATAAGTTATTTAATATATAAAATAACCATTTGGTTATTTTATTATAATGATATTAATGATACATTTTTTTATTAAATTAGAATAAGAGAATTTTTATGATATCAGAGAACATCGATTGATCATTATATGATTATAATTTTTTTATAAATATGTAAATTTAGAATGCTTTGACATGTTTATTCTATATTAGAAGAAAAATTAGTTTTAGATTCTACTCAAATACTCTAAAAATAGAATCATGAAATCATAATAATTATTCAAGGGCACTAAAATATTGATTTTTTATATCTTTAGTTCATAATGATAATTAGTATCTATATAAATTATTTAGGTACGTATATAATATAAAATATTAAGGAAAAAAGAAAAATAGAAAAACCTATTTTTCCAATGAGAGAGATGAATAAATGTACAAAATATAAAGAAAAAACCTAAAAGGTCTCAACATTTTTATAGGGTAACCCTTATATTAATTATTTAATGATCACTGAGAAATAAATAATTGGTTGTTTCTTCTATATATAATCTAAAAACAAAAATAATCTTGAATATTTTTTCAATAAAAAATACCACTGTAGTTTAATGTACTAATCTTCTCAAATAATAACTATGTTAGGTGACTCCTTGTATCCTCATGCCCACATCCCCATATAAAGAATGTTCCATACTAGGGGTGTGATCATGAAATAATTATGTAGTGACTATTACCCCAAATAATAATAATAAATTTCATATCCTAATCTACCAAAAATTCCCCAAAACCAATCCTTATAATGGACATACCTGAAACCATTGTAAATAAATAGATAATAATGAGGGTATTTAGTAGCCATTATAAAAACTTAATAATCCTATGTAATGTATAAATACATAATAGAGTATAATAAAATAAAAGAATTAATTTTAGAATCATAAAAAAAGAGTAGTAGGTCCCATAGGGAATAAAAATATGATATAACTATAAAATACAAAATCTGTAATGGTATTTAACCAAATCACATGAAAATATCCTTTTAGATTCTATTCCATTCAAAAATATTTTGTCTCATTTTATAAATATAACACTATATTATATTTCTTCCCAAAGTTAAAAATATTTACTTATACCCAAAATCATAAAAAAAAATGTGTTGAACACAATAATGGAGTGATACTAATGACCTAATAGGATTCCCTCACTCACATAGAAACCCTCAAATCTAATGATCAAGTAGATAAATGCGAAATTCATTAGTGAGAATATGTCAATGGTAAATTTCACTCCATCCACTCAATATACATATTCCATGCATGCTCATAAAAATTCATTCCTTTAAAGGCCCACAATAGAGTATACCACCACTAAGAGGGGATTTAATCAATGGTCTCTTTAAACTCCCAATATTGATTTCCCCATACGTGATTATCATCATTATTTATTAAAATGAAATGGGAAATATGTAATTATGAGATATTAGGTGAGAAAAAATAGACATTGAATCAGGGTACTAACATGGTTCCCTAACCCTTACTATTAGGTGCGACATACATGGTGTGTTGGGGTTCTGATCTTATTACACAATTTCCAATTTACAGTCAAAGGAATAAGTAAAGGATAAAGAAGTTTTTCTTTATCTACGATTACATTATTAACCTCAAGGGTGAAAAAATCTTCTGATATTTTATTCTTATACCACATGTACATCTAGAGTTTGGACTTGTTGTCCACCCATATTTTTTTCTCAAAAATCCTACTAAATCCTCTTCATACTCATTGAATAGGTGTAATTGTATTTGATTCATCTAATACATAATTCTATTGGTGGGTCACTAATTATTTATAGATATAACAAGTATTATGGCATGCCACCATTTTTTTCATGACCCGACCCAATGGGTCTATAACGCCCTGACCACAGTTACCCAGATTCAGTGAATTATTACGTAAAATTTGCATGATCACAAAAGATAAAGTTTCTAAAGGTCAATTAGTTTAGTAGACTTGGAAACATTAGATACATTCATAAATGTTACATTAAATCATAAAGTGAAAAACCATAATAACATCGTCTCCATAGTCCACACTCATATCCCCTTCAGACTATCCCTGTAGGGCAGTCATAAAATATTTCTTCACATCCTGGGAAAATAAAACATTGAAATGTGTGAGCTCAGATGCTCAGTAAGGATAACAATATAGTGAAAACTTTCATAAATAAACATAAACATTTAATGAAATGTATAACTAAAACTAAAGCCTTTTAAACTTGAACTTCAACATAATATGGAAAAAATAAAATGTATTAATGCCATTTACTTATTCACATGGATATTCTACTAGTTGAATAATCACATGCAATATCAATAACCACTTTCATAATGATGGAATGCATAATTCCAGACTATCATAACCACATTATCAAGGCCTTGTTCCAAGACTACAAATAAGATTTTGTCAAGGCCTTGTGGAAAGACACTAGTTTGTCTCATTAGACCTACTGATTCATTGAGGAGCTATAGCAGGCTCCACCCATCACTTACTAAGTCCAATGCATTCCATATATGAAAATGCATAAACATATCATAACATAATCGTATCACATAAAACATGCATAAGGGAAAAATAAAATTTCAACATTTCAATCAAAAGATATCAATACAAAACATTGATATAATAAAAACATTATTAAAACCATTTTCAACAAAATAAAATTAAAAAATGGTATTTACTTTTCATTTAAAAAAATGTTATGGCTTGTAGAGGAAGCCGAAACACAAATAATGGTCACAGCGGCGGAGTAGTTGTTGTCGCCATATACATAAGAAAAAAACATTCCTTTTTCCATTTAGTAAAACGCTTCATACAAAAATATTCCTTTTGAATAAAAGTAAATTTCAAAGGGGTTTATACACTGTATAAAAGAAATTTGTTTATAAAACAAAATATGCCTCAATGAAAGGAGATTGAGACGAATTCCCTTACCTCATGTCTGACTTGACTCGATCATTCTATAATGTCTTGAATAACAAACTAGAGTTAATCTATACTTGTGTAAGAACCATTTTCATGTTCATTATCCCTTTTATATCACTTATTACCATGTTATGAAAATTATGTAGTCATTTAAGTTAATAACTGTCATTTTGTCGACCTTTGGTACTTGAGTCAACAATAAAGTTCTTATAATTACAAGTTATTTATGTGGTAGAATATACATTATCTCCAGAATTATATTCATGATGTAGATATAATATATATCATATATATACACTAGATACATGCATTTATAATGTTACATAAATTTTAGAGGTAAGAAATGAAATGCACAGTTCATGGAGACGGTAAGCCGTACGTACGCATGAACACTACTTTCATTTCTGTTTAATATTTAATGGAATGAAATAATAATTATATAAAGGTATATTATAATTACCATATATTATCATATATAATATCATTAACTCCATCCTTTATACGTCCCACATATGACATTAACGATTCTAATCACATTGAGGGGATGATAGTCTGCACTTCCTAAAATGAAATTATCGCGTTTACCCATAATGGAAATCATAAATTTATACCATAAATGAAATATACAGGAGAATAATGAAACCATAAACACAATATATATCATATATTGAAATATTTTCATCATAACGGCCACCATGAGAGGTGTTAAATGAATATTCAACATTCATCGTTTCGTGAGGCAGTAATTCGCTAACCACAGAAACATTATGTTCTTTAACCATTAGATGAAGCTGTGTGTATGTGAAAATAAATTACATCTCATAAAAACATACTACTATATTTAAGATACTAGTTTTGTTACAAATGAAAGGAATAAAAAGAGTTTAAGGAGTTAGAGAAGAAAAATAAAACAAATGAACATAAGAGAAGACATTACCTTAAAATCGGGTAACTCTTTTTGATTTGAGCCAAAGGATTCCATGGGAAGACTTATTCCCAAAGTGAGGATTCTAGGATTAATTTAGTGATGTTTAGAGAGTATTTGGGCAGAGGTTGGCCAAGCCAAATGGCTTTTATGGTGTGAATAAGGTGGTAGAGTTGGGGACCTTTTATAAGAGGAGAGGAGGGGCTCTTTTGAAAAGATTGAAATGTTACTTTATTATGAAATGATTCTCGGATTTTAAAGGTCCCAAAATGATATATCTATAGGATAAGGTAATAAGGGTTCGAAATAAACCCATAAAATTGGATTTATACCTGTGTAAGTCTTAGATGTTACCTTATCTTTTCATTTTATTTAAATCGTTCATTAATCAGGTAATCACTACATCATATTCGTGTAATAAATACAATTATTTATATAATGTCTAAAAATTATGAAAAAATACCATGATGTAGGAAATTATTTTATCTTTCCAATTACTATTTATATTCTATATGATAATTTATTTTGACAAAATTAAAACTGTTTTACTTGGATGATACATACTTTTGTTATATTTTCCTTTCTTTATAAATAGAAAGATAAAATGTCACTATCACAAAAACGTGATTCCATGGGGTCCCAATGATTGGAACAAGGTATACCATTGTATTCCATGACACAACCCGTAGCATTAGGACACATTTTGGTGTCATTTTTTAATTTTATGATATTATTTTATTACCCTCAACTACCCAATTACTAATTAATTGTGTTAATTAAAGACAATTGTCGTCATTACTAATCATATTGTCCAAAAAACAAAAGAGTATTATTACATAATTTGGGCCTTATGATTAAAAATATGGAATATATTTTACAAAATTACAAAAAAAGAAATTTCAGTAATTAATTTAAAAATAATTCCCATTGTCAAAACCAAATATGGGGTTTTAAGAAGTAAAATATTTCAAAAGATTGACTTGTTTTTACATCCAATTGAAAAGTGAAATTACATCCAATGAACAAAATTGTATTAAGTGATAAAAACATAATTTAATTATAATTTAAAACCTATTAAAATGAGAATCTATCCATATAAATAAATTGGATGAAAATGCAGTTTTGAATTAAAATACAACATTTTTCAATATTCATTAAAAATGAACCTTATCAGAAAAATACCAAAAATTCACCCTATGATATATTTGATATTACAAATTCAAAAAAGATTTACATTTTACCAAATTCAAAACATATAAGATTCATTAATAAATTATATAGTTAATTCCCGCTGTCAAAACATATAGCGTGTTTTTAAGAAACAATATCTATCAAAAGATTGACAATTGATTCTATCAAATTTCAACAAGAAATTAATTTTAATGGACATCATTAGATAAAATGGTAAAAATATATTATAATAATACTTTAAAATCACTTAATGGTATAAATTATCACTATAAATTATTTTGATTGAAAAATTTGTTTTAAATTAATGTTTAGTATTTTTCACTATTCATCAAAAATTGGAAGTTGTCAGAAAAATACCAATGATTATACTTAGGTTAATTTCAATATTCCTAATCCAAAAATGAATTTAAATTTCAATAATAAAATTTATAAAATTTAAAAAAGTGGGTATCACTATTCATAATGGCTACTTTGATTGGTCGCGGTGTGTTAGTATCTCGAACTTGCGTACAACGCAAGCCATTGCATTATTGAATGACAAGCATAATGTGGAATATTGGGGTGTTACATTCTCCCGTCCTTCAATAAATTGCTTCCTCGGAATTTGAAATTGTTCTTCGAAAATAAAAGGTTGAATATAAAAAATACCTCTGTGGAAAACCCACTTCGGAAATAAGGTTAATAAAATTTAGCCTTAATAAGAGGGAAAGTGAAATGAAAAAATCACCCCCAAATTATGATCTCGATTATGTGAAAATTGGTTGAAATTAGAGACATATAATTGGAGGAAAACATAAATATTTTTATTGAGTGATTGAGGTCATCAATCACAAAAAAATTTAAAATTGAGGGCCTCAAAGCCATCAATCTATGTTGAAAATATTACCAGTTAAATAGAAATAAGGTATTAGGATAACAAATTTTTGTTTTAATATACCTTCCCAAATGTTTAAGAATTAATTTCTTTATAGAATAAGATATATATATATATATATATATATATGTATATATATACTTGACAAGTATAATTTCACCCTTCAACTAATTTATACCACAAACTTATCTTTCACTCAAAAAGACAACAGAAGTCAAAAATATTATATTTATCCTAATCATATAAGGTTTCAAATATTAACACATACCATGGAAAAGAATATTCTGTAATAATCAGGGTCTTCCTGTAGGCTAGTGGTAGGTAATAAAGGTCTGTCGCACTATTATTTTGGGTTTGATTCCTACAGCTTTGTCCGACGTGATGGGTTATCGCCCGACCCACAAGTTTTCATTTTCCTAAAACTATAGTTTTATAATATTTGATAAATAATCATAATAAATGTTTTAACATTTAATAATACTATTAAAATTTCAAATTAATCCATTCCAAACATTATATTTATCCAAAATACCTCTTTCCAAACTCATAGTCCAAATTTTATAAGGATGGTAAACACAATGAAGATACTTTTTTCTGTGTAATAACATGTGAATACCATCATCTTGTTTTATTTTAAAACACTACAACATCCTAAATTACCATGAATCTTTATTGATTACATTAATGATCACTTATTCCTAATAGAATACTAGATATACTCCTTCTATCCAAAAATGAATACAAATCATTAATCAGCTTCGAGGATGTCAAGAATATCCAATATAATTTTTCCAAATCAATCATGTATTATTCCAAAATCACTATCTCGGTATCAGAACCAGATTATAGTTTATCTTTCCCTCAACCATATATTTTTAAAAAATTTAACCTTCTTTTGAGTCACTTTTCTTGGTTCCACACAATCTCAAGTCAATAATGAAATAGTACTGCAGCACAATCCTTATATACTCCATAATTATTATAACCAGTACATCGTTGATAAGACACTCAAATGAAATAATTATTTAATAAAAACAGAAGAACTCTAATCATTCCTCCTCATCTGTGGTAGTATCATAACATGATTATTATCCAATAGCATCATTTGGTGCATACTCTAATTATTTGGACATTGGTTTGCGTAGTGTCCCCACTCCTTGTAGATGAAGCATTGTACATTTGAACACTTTTTCTTACCCTTGTAGTCACACACTTGGTGTCCTTTTTCTCCACACTTATAACAAACTCTCATTCCCTTCAGGAAAGTTCCAAAGTGTTTCTTCCCATAGTTACCACATATTGGAAAATTCTTCCTTTCCCTATTCCCTTTATCCAACTTTCTCTCTTCCATCATTTTCTTCTCTTGCTTCCCTTCGAAGCCATAGGACTCAGAGAATTATTTACTTATATTGTTAACACAAGATACTATTTCTTCATATGTTGAGAATACATGGGAGACTATTTCCCTTCTAAATGTTGGCTTAATACCATGAAAGATATGATCCTTCTTACTCTTTGGATCATACGTATTGCTGGAGTTCACATTCCTTCAACTGGGCACCATTTCTATAAAATGGCATAAACTTGGCCAGTTTATGAATTGAAATGAATAATAATTCCAAACTTGTAAAATAATTAACGTAAATTGAATGGTTTATGGATATAATCTATAATCATAAAGAGATTTTCTTTGAGGAAGTTATACTCATAAACCCTTCATAATGCTTTGTAAAGAAAATTAGAATTATCCTAAGCATATCCCCCGGGGGTGTCTTAACAAAGAGTTCAGCAAGGCTCGTTGCCATGCACCAGGATACCCTGGGAGAAGCCCGAAACTCCTTGTCGACATTTTTACTCCTAGTCACATCTGTGCTAGAGATGCCTCTACTTGCCCATTTCCCAACAGAGATGTATTGCTTAGAAAATACACAAATTCTATACTTTACCTAAATTATAGGATGTTATTCTATAATAATCCCCAAAGACAATCTTAGGGCTATGTTCTCTAATAATAGATTATCTAAATATATCTTCCAAGGTTAGTACTAAACTGCCTCTGATACCAACTGTAACGCCCCGACCCCAGTTACCCAGAGTCGGTGCATTATTACGTAACATTGGCATGATCGCAAAAGATCACGTCTCGAAAGACCGATTAGTTTAGTATCCTTTGAAACACCATATACATTCATAAATGTTACATTACATAATAAAGTGAAAAACCACAATAACATAGTCTCCATAGTCCACACTCATATCCCCTTCAGGCTATCCTTGTAGGTCGGTCATAAAATATTTCTTCATATCTTGGGAAAATAAAACATAGAAAGGGCTGAGCTCAGATGCTCAGTAAAGATAACAATATAGCAGAAACTTTCATAAATAAACAACATTTAAGGCAATGTATAACTAAAATAAAATTCTTTTAAACTTGACCATCAGCATAATATGTCAAAAATAAAATGATGTAATTCCATTTACTTATTCACATGGATATTCTACAAGTCGAATAATCATATTCAATATCAATAACAACTTTCATAATGATGGAATGCCTAATGCCAGACTATCATAACCACATAGTCAAGGCCTTGTGCCAATACTACAAAAAATATTTTGTCAAGACCTTGTTCAAATACACTAGTTTGTCTCATGAGACCAACCAATGCATCGAGGAGCTAGAGCAAGCTCCACCCGTCAATTACTAAGTCCAATTCATTCCGTATGGAAAACATAACATTTCCACATATCAATCACAAGATATCAAAACAAAACATTGATATAATCAAAACATTGTCAAAACAATTTTCAATAAATGAAAATAAAAACATGGTATTTATTTTTCATTTAAAAAATTTTATGGCTTGTAGAGGAAGCGAAACACAAATAATGGTCACAGAGGCGGAGAAGTCATTGTCGCCGGATACGTAAGACAAAAACATTACTTTTTTCATTTAGTAAAACACTTCATACAAAAAGATTAATTTTGAATAAAAGTAAAAGAAAAAGGGTTTTATACACTGTATAAAAGAAATTTGTGTATAAAACAAAATATGCCTCAATGAAAGGAGATTGAGACGAAGTCCCTTACCTCCTGTATGACTTGACTCAATCATTCTTTAATCTCCTGAATAATAAACTAGAGTTAATCTCTAGTTTAATAAAAACCTTTTTCATGTTCATTATCCCTTTTATATCACTTATTACAGTGTTATGAAAATTATGTATTCATTTATGTTAATAACGGTCATTTTGTCGACCTTTGGTACTTGAGTCAACAATAAACTTCTTATAATTACAAGTTATTTATGTGGTAGAATATAAATTTTCTCAAGAATTGTATTCATGATGTAGATATCATATATATCATATATATCTAGTAAATACATGCATTTATAATATAACATAACGTTTCAAGGTAAGAAATGAAATGCACCGTTCATGGAGACGGTAAGCCGTACGTACGCATGAACGCTACTTTCATTTCTATTTCGTATTTAATGGAATGAAATCATAAGGATATAAAGTTATATTATAATTATAGTATAATATAATATATAATATCATTAACTCCATCCTTTATACGTCTCACATATGGCATTAACGATTCAAATCACTTTGAAGGGGAGGTAGTGCACACTTTCTAAAATGAAAATATGGTGTTTACCCATAAAGGAAATCATAATGTTATGCCGTAAATGAAAAATATAGGAGCATAAGGAAAACATAAAAATAATATATATCATATATAGAAATATTTTCATCATAATGGACACCATGATATGTGTTAAAAGAAGATTTAACAATCATTATTTCATGAGGCAGTAATTCGCCACCCACAGAAACAGTATGTTCTTTAACCATTAGACGATGGTGTGTGTAAGTGTAAATAAAATACCTCTCATAAAAACATCCTAGTATATTGAATATATATGTTTTGTTACAAAATATATGAATAAAAATAGTTTATGTGGTTGGAGAAGAAAAATAAAATAAAAGGACAAAAGAGAAGGCATTACCCTAAAATCGGGGAATTTTTTTTTGAGCGAAAGGATTCCTTGGGAAGAATTCTGCACAAAGTGTGGATTCTAGGAGTAATACAGAGAAGTTTAGAGAGTATTTGGGCAGAGTTTGGCCGATCCAAATGGCTTTGAAAGTTTGAATAAGGTGGTAGAGTTGGGGGCCTTTTATAAGAGGAGAGGAGGGGCTCTTTTAGAAAGATTGAAATGTTACATTATTATGAAATGATTTTTTGATTTTAAAGGTCCCAAAATGATATATTTGGAGGATAAGGTGATAAGGGTTCAAAAAAAACCCATCCAATAGTCTTTATACAAGTGTAGGTCTGAAATGTTACCTTACCATTTCTTTTTATTTAAATCGTTCATTAATGAGGTAATCGCATCATCATCATGGGGTTATAAATATATTAATTTATATAATGTCTAAAATTTATAAAAAAATACCATAATGTAGGAAATATTTTTATCCTTAAATTAATATTTATAATCTATAATATAATTTATATAGACAAAATTAATTTTTTTTAACTTGGGTGATTAATTACTTTTGTTATATTTTCCTTTCTTTAAAAATAAAAAGATAAAATGTCACTATCACACAAAAGTGATTCCTTGGGGTCCCAATGTTTGGCACAAGGCATCCCATGGTCGGCCATGACACAACCAGTAGCATTAGGACACATCTAGGGGACATTTTTAATTTTTATGATATTATTTTATTACCCGTAACTACCTGATTACTAATTAATCGTGTTAATTAAAGATAATTGGCGTCGTTACTATTCATATTTTCCAAAAAAAAAAGACTTAATTATATAATTTTGACCTTATGATTACAAATATGGAATATATTCTACCAAATTCCAAAAAAAATAAATTTCAGTAAATAATTTAAAAATAATTCTCGTTGTCAAAACCAAAGGCGCGTTTTTAAGAAGTAAAATCTATCAAAAGATTGACTTGTTTTTACATCCAATTGAAAAGTGAAATTACATTCAATGAACAAAATTGTATCAAGTGACAAAAACATAATTCAATTATACATTAAAACCAATTAAAATGACAATCTATCCATATAAATAAATTGGATGAAAATGCAGTTTTGAATTAAAATACAACATTTTTCACTATTCATTAAAAATGAACCTTATCAGAAAATACCAAAAATTCACCCTATGCTATATTTTATATTCCAAATTCAAAAATAATGTCCATTTTACAAAATTCAAAACATATAAGTTTCATTAATAAATTATATAGTTAAATCCCATTGTCAAAACAAATAGCGTGTTTTTAATAAACAATATCTATCAAAAGATTGATAGTTGTTTCTGTCCAATTTCAAAGTGAAATTAATTATAATGACCATAAATGGATAAAATGGTAAAAATATATTCTAATAATAATTCAAAAACACTCAATAGTATAATTTTTCACTATAAATTATTTTGATTAAAAAAGTTGTTTTTAATTAATGTTTTTTATTTTTCACTATTCATCAAAAATTCGAAGTGCTCAAAAAAATACCAAAGATTCAACTTAGGATAATTTTGATATTATGAATCAAAAAATGAAGTTCAATTTGAATAATAAAATATATAAAATTTCAAAAATTGGGTATTACTATTCATAACGTCTACTTTGATTGGTCGCGGTGTGTTAGTTTCTCAAACTTGTGTACAATGAAATCCATTGCATTATTGAAAGAGAAATGTATCATGGAAGCTTGGGGTGTTACAGGGTCTCATTACATAACTACCACATTCCCACCTCTTATAGGCCAAGGGCTAACAATTAGTGCAAAGAAGTCATATCACACACATGGGAGGCCTAATAATAAATTACCTATACACACATACACACATCCCCAAGACCACACAATTCTAAAAAGTAAAAAAAAATTAAAATGAATTCATAACTCTATAACATCACAAACATATTTTGATAAAAATTACATTAATGCTACCAATGGGCTAAATAGAATCCTATGTAAAACTGTAAAGTAATGTTTGACATGCCTAGATGGAGGGGACTACTATAAAATTATAACATCTCATGATTTTAAAAGGAGACACTATGTTCTTAAATGAACTACTAAATACTATTTCAGCTTTATAAACTAACTAAAAATTTGATAACCATGGTTGATATAGGTACATTTTTTGGACTCTGATAGAAAGATATTATTTTTTGATTACTATTAAAATACGTTAAATTATGGTAAATGATAAATACAAGTTTTAATGATTTATAGGTGATATGAGGATGATGTAAGAACACATAGATCAAACTAACATGCACTTATTACTATTTTGGTTGAATTGAATCATGAATATTTAGAGTCTTGAGGAAAAATATTATTCTAATGATTAAAATAAATTAAAACCCCCCTCCTATCAACATTAAATACAACCATCATTACCCTATTCCTCTCACACCCTTCAAGCCATGATTATTGTCTATATTTTTTCAAATCCCCTTTCCCAAGGCTCTTCCCCATGTCCATGACCTATGTGTCTCACCAAAAGGTCCAAAACCAAAGGCCTTAAGGAGGATCTCAAGGAGAAGAGGTTAAGAGGAATAAATCATCTTCAGTTTTCTTATGTTTTCATTTCAATTCCTTTTCTTTTCTTATACAATCTTCACTTCCCCTAATAAAATAGGCTTTAAATCTCTATTACAACATATATTCTAGATTATTATCATGTTTAAGGAAAATTACACAACTTATTACATCTCATAACCCTCTTATAAAACATCATTCTTGATCTGTTGTTTTACCAAAATCATGGGCGATGTGTTTTCAATTTCCTTTACTACCATCTATAAAGTCTTGAACCCATACATATGCATTCAGTACTAAAGCATGATCTATATGTGTTTCATAGAGGTTAAAAAATATACATAATATTATAAATCCTAGGACGTATTTATGATCTATGTTCTAGATAATTAGAAAACAACTTACATATATTGAATACGAGTTTATAAAAATAATTACAATATAACTAATTGGATTCATCTATAGTAGAACCATAACTTTACAGTGAACATATAAGTTTTCCAATGAAAAACATATTTTAATATTAGTATGAGAACCAGATATAAAAATAATGAAAAATGAAACATTAGTCCATGAATACTTGTAAACATATGCAATCATTTTAAAAAATACATACTTATCCCCTGTATATACTTTGTAAAAATTGGTAGCTCCATGAGATTTAAAAAAACATAAAAAACATAAATATATCCATAAAGTAATCATTGGGAATTACTTCATTATATTGTAACCATCGTCAATACATTATGATTTGTGACCCTCACGACTACTTTATAATGATACCCTCAAGGATACCTTTTTCCGTAACCATCACAGTTACACTTGGAGTAGCTATATGGATGACCCCCAAATTACGCATACCAAATGAATTAGAGGGAAATATTAGTCAACTATTCATCATAAACAATTCCCATGAACCAGAAAAAAATCATTCAACATGAAAAATTTCATAATAATATATCTTTTGAATTTTGTAAAACAAAATTTTAGAAGTGGATTTTAACAGAAAATCACCTTAAAAATATAATATAATTGATGTGAGACTTAATAGAGTCAATTTAATATGTATATAAACAATAAATAAACATAATTAAAAATTATATAATCAAAATTAATAATGCAATCAGTTTTAATACCGCATAATTAATTAAGTAGAAGGTTATACCAATGAATATAAATTTGGTTATGAATTCCCTTACCTCATGTTTTTATTGCTTCATCCTTGTTTAAACCTCCTTTATTAGAACTTTATTTATCACTGATATAAGAAAACTTTTATCAGTGCTTTTTTTAGCACTTATAAAAATATAAAAACTAAAAAAACTGCAAATCTCGGGGGGGGGGGGGGGGGGGACTTCTTATAGTGCTTGAGCCCCCTTTATCAGCTCTTTCCCGCACCCCCAGTGCCGGCCCACACCGCCTACACCCTTTATCAGCGCGCTGACCCGTGCCTCCACCTAGATTCGATCTCGAGACCTCCCCCTACTCCATTTTAATCACCCAAGTGCGCCAACCCAAGCCTCCACCCGGATTTTATCTCGAGACGTCCCCCCTACGCACCTAAATCCTTTGCCACTACCATATATTGATTTGTTCTCTTATTCATGATATATATATTTATATATATATATATATACATATTTAGTTATATTTATTCGTATAGTAATATATATTTATCATAATATATATCGTTATATTAATATATATATATATGTAGTTATATTAATATATATACATATATAGTTATATTAATATATACATATAGTTATATTAATATATATAGTTATATAGTTATATTAATATATGTATAGTTATATTAATATATAGTAGTTATATAAATATTCATATATTGGTATTTTAAATAAAATGGATATTAGTTATTATTTAGATAAAGCTAATATATTTTATATGTAAATATGTTTAATTATTTATATAAAAATTTAATTTTTATGTGTGAATATATAAAAAATATGTATATATAGTTATATATTTGATTATAAATAGGAGTTAATTATAAAAAATCATGAAATTTCAAAGACATAATATCAATATGAATGTAAAACCTTGGAATAAATTCAATCCCAACCAAAAAAAGCCAACAATACCCCCTTAAATGAGGCTGAAAATCCACAAAATGTTAACAAAATCTGGGTACCCCGACTAAAAACTCAGTTTTCGAGGCCTTATGGGCCTCTTTT
This sequence comes from Viscum album, assembly GCA_963277665.1. Taxonomy (NCBI): domain Eukaryota; kingdom Viridiplantae; phylum Streptophyta; class Magnoliopsida; order Santalales; family Viscaceae; genus Viscum; species Viscum album. The sequence goes on from OY728122.1 coordinate 494,586,127, forward strand.
GGCCTCGAAAAATGCCAGACCATGGTAACCATAGTCTGTATGACATAGAGCTCGTCACAGGCTTCAATTTGAAATATGTTAGAGCTCAAACGAACACCCTGATCCAAAGTTATGGTCATTTGAAGTTCGAGTTGCATTTTCAACATATTTTGGATCTTTTTTTTAATTTCATTTTATTTTTTAGTCGTCAAATTGTTATTAAATGACTATTAATCCATAATAAATATAAAATTATTAATTAAAAATATTTTTTAAATTTTTTATAAGCCATTTTCACTAAATATCTTATATATTAAGTATAATAAGTGTAAATGTACATTTATACTTATCTAAAATATATTTAAAAATTATATATTATATTTATATAAACATATCTATATAACTATATTTATATATTAATATAGGTTTAAAATATATATTTTTTTATTCGACCCTTTACTAGTGCTTTTAAAAAAAGTGCTGATAATTGGGTTCCCTTTATCAGCGCTACTAAAGAAGTGCTGATAAAGGGGGTCCCTTTATCAGCACTAAAAAAAGCGCTAATAAAGGGCCACCCCTTTATCAGCGTTTTTTCGTTAGCACTGATAAAGGGCTGGTGCTAGCCTTACCCAGTTTTATGGTAGTGTAATATGAGAATTCATTAGATTAAACATTAATTATATTTGTTTAGATCATTTTTAAGGTTCCTCAATAACCAAGAACATGTTTCATTATATAATTTAATTTCATTCATATAAGTTCATTCTAGAATATAAAATAGGTTACATAATATTATTTTCATTCTTTTTGAATCATTAATAAGGTTTTATGATGACTATTGAAGGAAGTAATGGAAATTGCTTACACATCATCCTCAATTTTGGTAAATTGGAACATCGCAGATGATGTTTTTAATTTTAGAAAAAGATGGCGATGAGAGGAAGAAGAATGATAATTTTTTGACGTGAACATTTTAAAATAATTAATAAATAAGATTCCGTAGATTTTATACCTTTTGAATAAGGGTAGGTGAATATAGTATAAGAAAATGAATTGAGAAGAAAACCCAAGAAAAAGGAAGACGATTCTCACCTCTTGATCTCTTCTCCTTTAGATCCTCCATAAGGCCTTCAGTTTTGGCCTTTTGGTAAGACTAGTAGGTCTTGGATATGTGGAAGATCCTTGGTGAGCATATTTGGAAAAACATAAAAATTTATAAAGGTATGACAGGTGTTAATGGAAGAGGGGAATGCAAGTGTTATTTATAGTCGATGAGAGGAGGGGTTTACATTATTTTAATCATAAAATTAATATTTTTACACAAGACATTGAATATTACTGATTCATGTTACCCAGAATATTAATTTGTGAATGTGATTTCGAGCCAAGGTTACTTACATCATCCATGCATCATTTATGATGCTGTAAAATAATTTTTTAGCATTTGACATAATTTATCATATTTTAAAATTAATAAAAAATTCAATAATTTAAAAAAAAATCCCAAAAATTTACCCAAATCATTTTTTAATGTCTATAATTAAAAAATGAACTCCATTTTTTGAAAATAAGTATCTAAATATTATGAATTTAATTTTAAAATAAAATCATAATTCATTCAAATATAACAATTTTAAATCTATAATTCATTTTTTATGAAATTGAAAAATTAATGACATCTCATTATCTAATAACGTAAAGAAAAATTTATTATTTTTCACTATTCATAAGGGTAATATTACAAGTCATATTACATTTCATAAGGGTAAGTTACTATTCACCAAAAACACAAGTTGGTTATATCATACTCCAAAAAAGATACTGATCATAATTGTAGATTACTATTTTCATAGATTCACAACATTAAAGTAGTCAGATTATGTTTAAAGGAAATTTATAGCTATCTATTTAAAACAATGTTTCATGATTTTCATTTTATTTTTTAAACCATACGGTGTTACATTTTTCTAACCTTCTATAAATTGCATCCTATCAATTATATCTAATTATATATTTACATAATAAACATGTGTGGGTACCATTGCCTCATTGAATTTTTAGACTACAATGTTGCGAGGTACCCTTGTTCTAGATAGGACATCAACTAGTTGAGATAAAAAAGTTACTACTCAAAAATTTCAGAATGATGGATACAAGAGAAAAACTATAATGTTAAATGACCTAGACTAGAGTCAAAAACTGTCAGTGCACCCCCTTATAATGTTGGGTGAATGTAACAATTGGGTCCTGGTGATAGTAGAGACACCATCCCATAACATGGTTGTCTGGTCGTAGCCCACCAGGTACCACCCGTTTCCTCAAAAACACGTGGTCCCCATCCGAGGGCCCACCCACATTCCTAAATGGGTTATCTGACTAATGATTATCCCCACCAGAAACACATTTCCTTTACAATGTTCTTTTTCCTCACTCACACACACCATGTGAAACATTCTAGAAGATCACCTCTCCTAATCACTAATCCAGGCCAAGCATGCTGAACTACAGATTTTTAATCAGGTATCCTGCCAAAAGACGGTGCACCTTGTTTTCATGAGTCATATCATTTAGTTATTTGACCATTTATCATTCTCTGGTGTTACATTGACCCCTTACCCCCACCCCTTTAGAGAGAAACTTCACGATTGTGGGCCCTACATCTCATCCTAGGTAGTGCAGCACACTTAAATTTGGGTAACTCCTCTGATACCAAATGTAACAACTAAGTCCCAGTGATTTTACATCCACCATGCCTTAACATGGATTTTGTGTCATAACCCACTAGGTACCACCAGTTTCCCCACAGACAGTTAGTCCCCACTATAAGGCCTACCCACGTGCCTAAACCGATCATCTGTCTAATGACTATCCCTACAGGCCGACACATGTTCTCCACAGTGTGCTTTTTCCTCACTCACACACACCCTGGGAAACAACCTAGAAGGTCACCCATCCTGATCACCACTCTAATAAACGAACTCTTAACTTTGGAGTTCTAATCATGTAGGCACCAGACCAGGAAAGTGCACCTTGTTGACAAGAGTTATATCATTGAGTCATTTAACCCGAAATCATTCTGGGGTATTAAATTTCAGCCTCCAACATAATCACGGAAATTTACCTAGACTATGTGTGAGTGAGGACAAAGCACACTGGAAAGGACATGTGTTGGCCAGTGGGGACAGTAATTAGTCAAATTTCCTTTTCGAGCATGTGGGTGGGCCCTAAGGTGGGGACCACCTGTTTGCGGGGAAACTAGTGGTACCTTGCAAGCCAAGACCCAATTTCCATGTTAAGGACCAGTGTTTATGTTGTTAGTGGGGCCTAGTTGTTGCATTTTGTATCAATGGTGGTACCCAGCCTTAGGTATGACATACTGCTTGTCCTGAGATGTAGTGTCCCCAATGAGGACTTTGTTCCATAATGGGAGGAGTGAATATAACACGTGACAATGATAAAGGGTAAAATGACAATATGATATGACTCTTATAGACTAGGTGCAACAAATTTTTCTAGAGCCTACCTAATTAAAACTCCAAAGTTAAGCATGCTTGGTCTAGATGTGATCAGGATGGGTGACATTTTAGGATGTTTATAGGGTGACAACGAGTGAGGAAAAATAACACTAGAAAGGACATGGGTTTGCATGTGGGGATACTCATTAGTTTGATGACCCATTTGGGAACAAGAATATAACATTCCGATATATTAAAATAAATCTCAATGTTCTTAAATGAACTACTAAAAACTATGTGACCTTTACAAACTAACCATTAAACATAACTTTTTTCTGATTTTTTGTCTTGAATTTCAAAAAACATACATGCATAGTTGTAATCAATATGATTTTTGGAGTGTGATTGAACAAACATAATTTTTAATGAATAGTAACCTACCATTATGAATTGTAACATAACCTTATAAGTAGTAACATGAAACTTATTAATAGTAATGTACCCCTAAGAATAGTAACTTGGCCCTAATGAATAGTAATGTACCCTTCTGAATAGTAACTTGTACCTTTTGAATCATATTTTAGCCTTATGAATAGAAAATTCTCTAATGAAATTGTAAATAAAATTTATCCATCTTATAAGTGTCAATAAGGTTTAATTATGTCACAATAAAAGTTAATAAATATTTTAAAAATTATTAATTATGTGTTGGAATTTCTCTAAGTCATATATGTTTAATTAAAAATTTATGATTAATTTAAAAGTAAAAATAAAACTTTATATACATAAAATGTTTTCATAAATATTTATTTTTATGACATATGATTATAAGATAATTTTAATATACCTTATAGAATTTTTAAATGTGATATAAATGCTGTTTTAGTTTTAATATTGAATTTTTCATGTAAATTATGAATTTATTTAAAAATTAAATTAATTATTTTCGGAAGTTATTTTCAAAAAATGGAGCTCATTTTTGAATTCTACACATCGGGAAATGATTAGAGTTATGTTTTAGGGATTTTTCTGAAATTCTTGAAATTTTTATGAATATTAAAATATGATAAATTACAATAAACGAAAAACACCTGTTTTAATGCATCATAGGTGATGCAAGGACTATTTAAGACAAAATGGTTAGAAAAAACATGTAATTATTAATATTTGGGATCACACGATTCAATACTATACATTTTCTTGAGAAAAAAATAAAATAATGAATAAAATAATGTAAAATCCCTCCTCTCCTCCATTATAAATACCACCATCATTCTTCTCTTCCTCTCACACCTATAAAGACATTAGAATCATCTATGTTCTACCAAATACCCTCCCAAGGCTCTCTTAAATGTTCAAGTCCTACTGGTCTCACCAAAAGGGCCAAATCAAAGGCCGTAACGAGGATCTCGATTAGAAGAGATCAAGAGGTAAGAATCCTCTTCCCTTTTATTGTGTTTTCTTTTAAATTCATTTTATTTCCTTATAATATCTTCACATAAAATAATATAAGAGGTATGAAAGATCTATTATTTCATATATTCAATATTATTATCATTTTTGTGGAAAAATACCCATGTTACTTCATCTCCTCCCCCACTTATTAATACATTGTTCGTCATGTGTTGTTTTACCAAAATCATGGGTGATGAGTTTGTAATTTCCTTTAATTCCTTAAAAACTGATTATAAAACAATTTTAATGGATGAAATAAAATGTAATATTTATTATGTAACCTTTTTATTGTTCTATAATGAACTTATATGAATTAAATTAATTTATATAATGAAACAACTTCATGATTATTAAGGAACCACAAAAAATGAACTAAAAAAATAACATTAATGTTTCATCTAATGAATCTTCATCATATATGATAACAAAATACTTTATGGAATCATTATATATTCTTTAAACATATGAATCCCATTTCATTCCAATTCTGGAATTTCATTTCCACGTGACAAGAAAATCAAATACAAACCGTCCATGGAAATCATGTAATGAATGCACCTGAAACAACGGATTGATCAAAATTCTAATTAATAAAGAGTGAAATTATGCCATAAAATGATCATATAAGGTGTTATAAACATGAAAATGTTTCTATAAGATATTCATAACACTCTTTCAACCATTATACAAGAGAATTAAATAGTTTTTAAGTAAGAAAAACTTGGGTTAATAGAATTCTTAACCCAATTTCCATTTTTTGGTTAACCTTCTACTTCATTAATTTGGTGTCATTAAAATTATTTTTGTGATTGATTTTGTTTATATTATTTTAATTTTAATTATTTATATTTTATATACATATTCAATCCACTCTATGAATACTCACTTCAATTATATGATATTTTAATGGGCTTTTATATTAAAATCACTTTAAAAATTTCTATTTTTTGAGCCTATCTCATTAGAACTCCACAGTTAAGCATGCTTTTCTTGGAGTAGTGATCAGAATGGGTGACTTTCTAGGAAGTTTTCCAGGGTCTATGTGAGAGAAAAAAACACAATAAATCACATGTGTTGGCCTATGGGGACTGTCATTAGTTAAATGTCTCGTTCAGAAACATCGGTGGGCCCCAGGGTAGGGATGACGTGTTTGTGGGGAAACTAGTGGTACCTAGCAGGCCAGGACCAAAAAACCATGTTAAAGAGGGGTTTCATGGCTATTACCATGATCCATTTTTTAAATTTTGTATCAAAAGAAGAACCCAGCATTAAGTGTGGTGCACTCATCTAGTCATTGTTTTGTTGAGAAACCATAAATTTGATGAAATTAACTAGGAATGAAGGATATGATGATTTATAAGAATACATATTTTTTTATATAAATGTGATTGAATTGTATGGGATACATATATTGTAATGGGGTATAATTATTCACCCCTTTCTTTTACGATATATTTCTCCTTAAATTAATTTCATTCATAGCTTTATTTACACGCAACCCTAACTCCAGATGAACATTATATAATATATTGTAATATCCAAGAATTTATATTTAATGGTATAAATATCAATACTCAAATGATGAAAAATATTCAAAAAAAAATTTATATTCAATTTGTGTTATCAATTATAAATAAATAAGAACACAATTTTGTGTAATGTCATTTTATGCTTCAAAAAATCTGTTTTCTTCAAAAATAGTTTTTAATAAAAAAATCATTGACATTATAACTAATATTTTCAAATTTTAGAAATTTTATTTTATATATATGACTTATTTTTTGAAATAAAAACATCATAATTAGCATAAGGTGATGTTTGTTCTATTTATAAAAATATTAATTTTTCATTGAACACTGCAAAAATACTCATTTTATAGGAAACTATCATTTCCAATCAAGTGTTTAGAATGACCTATTTTATTATGAATTTGATTAAAAATTTCATTATTTAATTTTTATCAAATAAAATAATATTAATTATATTATAATAGACACTATGATTTTTTTGTAAAAGTACTTCTTCATATTTAAAAGTACATTTTTTGGAAAATTATTTTTTATCATGTTTTAAGGGTTCGTTTTTATATTAATTCAATAAAATAATATAAGATTAATTTTATAAAATTTATTCCTAATTTTCAATGTGTATTTTGAGTTTGGTAATTATTCCCCTTTCATTTTTGGACATTTTGAATAGTAAATTTGGTAAAAATCTAGTTACCAAGTTGATATTTAAAACAGCTTTGAAGGGTTAAAACTAAAATGAAAAAGGATTATAGGGCCAAAAAACTATAAATTATATTATATGGTTTTATTTCAAACTATTAATAATGAAATATTTTAATTTGATTCATTTATAATCCAATTTTTTTTAATATTTTCATTATTATAGTTTTTTCATTTGAAATATTTCATGTATACCATCCCCATCCCTTATAAAGGGACACCAAGAGAATATTATCATCACAACACCCTCCCACTAAAGATATATAAATGAGGGATGAGAGATAATGACCCCCCAAGTCCCCTCTCTAGTTGGCTCCAGGTTGTTGACTAGCACAAAGGTTTGAAATCTCACAATATGGGAGGAATTACCATTCAAAAAAAATAAGATCGTGAACTGATAAAATCAACCAAAAATATACCCATTCCATAAAATAAACGAAACAAAAAACCATCCCACAATTCCTGATTAAATAAAACTCTTACAGATAATAATCCATAAGAATAAATAAAAAAAATTAATGTTTAGAATCAAAGAAACAAAAATCGCAAGGTCTGAGCTATTAACACCCAAAAAAGTCAACATAATCCTCTTGAAAACCTAAATGATGTTTTCACATACATAGGATGAGAATATTTTCCTAATCATTATGAAATCTAAACACTCTCAAAAATAAGTGGAAGGATCATGCTAAAGCATCAATGAGAAGAAAAAAAACAAACGGCACATAACCGATAGAGTTACCATAACCCCAACATCCCTATGGCTCTCTCACCAAATAATGAATCGACAAAATATTATATAATATGAATCACATCATTTTTTGGGACCAATAAGGGCCTATATTCCCTGAGAGGGCGGGGGGTGAATAATAATATGGATATTCTTTTCTAAATTCTTCCTGTGCAACTGGATCTTGACCTCTTTATTACATGGGGCACTTTGTTTTCACTTTTGTGTTCATTATAACCACTTCTTTAATTATTTATCTGATAATGTTACTTTAAAAACAATGCAGGGAAGGAAGCAGGCAGACACATAGATTTTTACTTGGTTCAACCTCACAGGGCTACATCCAAGGAGCATAGAACAGTGATGTGCCAATACACAAAATACACTGAGGTTCACTACCAATAATGTTTCGGATAGATCACTTATATACCCAGGCTCACTACCTTCACAAAGTTTAGATTCAACTCACTGTTTTCCCAAGGGTCACTCCCTGTTTCTCTATCTCTGGCTCACTATTGGTGGAGTGGATCACCTTCTTCCTCTTCCTTTGCTCACTACTCTAGAAAGGATCCACTCATAGTTTGTAGACATGTAGTTCAATTCATTATCACTAATGAATGCATCTCATGTTGTATGTATATTCTCTGTTGAAGTCGAACTTTCACCCATAGATGAATCTCACTTTACACCAAAGGTATCGGGCAATCATCCATCTTTCACGCATCCCTGAATCACTACCGCGAATCAACCTTACCGGGCTCCCTTCTCTAAGATGGAATGCAAGTATCGGTTCACAAGTTACAACTTGTGCGCAAGTCCACCTCAACCACTTACGTGACACAAGATTCATCAACTCCAAACTTGCCTGACTCACACCCTCTTACACCCAATCCAATATTGGTGCGAAACCACCAACTATAGCGCTACTTAAAAATCTATCACGCAAGTCCACCTCAACCACTTTCGCGACACCTCCTTCCTCAACTCAAAACATGGGCGACTCACTTACTTTATCGCCCAAACCACCAAGGGCGCGCAACTGTCACCTGGCACAGAAATTCTACTTGTGCGACCACAAACCACTTGTGCGACCACTACACTAGTGCGAAGGGAGCACTGATTTTCTCTAAGTGCTGAAAAAATGTAGATTGAGTAGGGGCCGACCTGTATTTATAGTTATTTGGACACCCTACACAGCGGTATGGAAGTCTCCCCTCAGCGCACAAGTTTTGGCGTGCAAGTGTCTACTGTGCAAGTCACTTACGTGACCAACCTTAAAACTTGGGCGCCCCTCATCCCTTTTCCATATTTTGATGTTCTGATCTTGAAAAACATTAGGTGCGCAATTTTCCTCTACGTCAAGTACATGGTGCGTCAGTCCCATTTCCAAAACCTCTTTTCTCCATTTGTTTATTTTTATGCCCAAAAATTTGGCAAACACTCGAAAATGGCGTCCCCTTCTATCTGCTCTTTTTTTACCGCCTCCAGATCATCCATTAATTTGTGGACGTTCTTGAATAAAATATGGATCATTAACCACAACCCTTGAACTATAAATGCCACCATGAAATCCCCTTTGTTAACAAATTTATATGTTATGGTTTGATTTGTCAACAATCACAACACAGATGTCCACTTTGTCAATAAACACAATCACCTCAATAATGCTTCAATGATTCCTTGAGAGATTTTTGCCCAACATCATTGATAGAATACCCCACACCACTTTACCTCTGATTATTCACTCTCACACCACAACATAATACGTCATGGCACCCCCATATCATCTGAATATATCACATCACATCCCACCCGTACACACATTGTCCATAAATCACTTCATGTGACATCACATCCCACCCATACACAACATTTCCACACATCACATCTCATCCTAGGTACATGTGGGACAACACATCACAACTCACCTTAAATATAATTGGGACCAAACATCACCACTCATATCGAGGAACTGTGGAACCAGCCATCTCAACTCACCCAATGAAACTTGGGTCGTTATCATTTAGAAGTAGAGTAAGGGAGATTAGGTGGCCAGCCATTCATCCCCCCACTATGATGTTAGGAAATATACCACCCACAAGACTATCCAGGTATTGACACATAGGGCTCAACATGGGTGTGACGCATATAGAAATCACAAGTAATGTAGAATGTATACCAACATATATATAAATAAACACAATCTACACCTATGTATTTACAATAAAATCACTAACCAACACACCTGGACCCCCACATCCACTACCATGACTAATTTTATTACCCCACACAACCAGAAAGAATGCCACAATTTATTTTTAGTCTTTAGTTAACTTTAGACCATTTTATAGATTCACCAATACCAATCGGTTCCTTTAAAAGATGTACATCTGTTTATATTCCATGCATATTATTATCACAATCCATGATAAACAAGAACCTAAAAAACAACACACAACAAGCCATATATATAAATTTTCTAACATCCAGATCTGACACCAAATTCCATCACAACCACACTACTCAACCATATCATGGCCACTTATCCCACACACATCATAGATTATTACACAAAACACAATATTTTCATATTTTGCAAGGATATTGTATTCAATTGAACATCATTGGTTAACGGTGTTATCAGACAAGACATTTGATCATGGTAAATCCATTCCATTATCTAAATATATGTTGTTATCTAGTTATTTATGATGATAATAAAACAATTAGAAAAATATAGGGTTTAAGAGTAAGAATCTATTGAAAATTAAGCCACAAAAAATACATGATATTCAACATGTAATTACTCCCATAGAAAAATAATATCAAATCAAATAAAAAAAATCAACAAAAATATGTAAGATATTACCTCACATTCCCTTATCCAATTAAATTAATTTTAAACTGCTTCATTATCATTCTTAATTCATATTCAACCATATGAACTAGGATAAAAATTTTAAATCAATCTTACATGATACAAATAAATGTAGTAAATCCTACTTGGAAGGAGTAAGTATTTCACCAAAATAGGGGGTGTACATACATGATGAAAATTTCCTCTTTAACAGTGAGAACTCTAACCAACTACAACATCTCATTTTACAACTCCAAACAAAGATGATTTGGAACCTTCTGTATCAAGAGAAAGAAGAAGGAATTAATGAATAGAATATCACTACATTAAAAAGAATACATCTAACACTAATGGGATTTGAAAAAGTTTAGTTGATCATTGAAGGTGGATATCATTAAAAATACACCTTTTAAAAATTTTAAAGGAGTACAAATTTTTTTTTGATACTCAATATATGATATATATATTTTGAAATGGATTTAAAATCATTAATTATGTTAGTATATTAAATTTTATTCATAAAAGGCTTCAAAATAGCGATTCCATAATTTGTTTTCAAAAAAATATGAAATTTATTGGAAAATAGAAAACTGTCAAGATGAGACACCATAATGATGAGTCACCTATATGATGATTCACATCCAAGATGAGTCACCCCCAGGATAATTCACCACCAAAAAGAGTCACCACCATGATGAGGCACCACTAGGATGATTCACTGTCTCGATGAGCAACCGCAAGGATGATCCACCACCAGAATAATCCACAACAAATATGAGCCACCATTGGAAACTTGAAATTTGGAAAACATTTAATATTGACAACAATTTCAAAGATATAAAACATTAAATTTATAAAACTATTAAAATGGCTCATCATTGGAATGACTCGCTTGTCCAAAAAACACAATGGACCCCCCCCCCAGGACACCTAAACAATCATAATTTTGGTAAATTAATTGTCTATAATGTTCAGTCCAATAAAATTATATGAAATATTTCTAACCCCAATACATACCTAAAATATCTCACAATTCCTCATAAGTCATTGTTTTATCATAATATCACACTTTCAAGACATATGGTGTATGTCAAATTGAGGTTTCTCAATTAAAAGGTATAACTCTTAACAATGTAAAATATACTTTATATATTCATAAACATTATGTCAAACTATTGTATCAAAAATTACCTAATGAATCCATTATAATCAATATATATATATTATTATGTTGATATTTAAACATTTACTAATATCTTTTCTCAATAAATGGAGAATGAAATAATTTTTTTGCGTACGTATGGACTTATTCCACAAAAAGAGATATATTTCATTTTTCATCAGCAACATTCATGTGTGGTTATTATGATGTATTAAATATTTATACATTATACTTATTAAGTAATTATTATTTATGAATTATATGATCCTATCAACCGTCTTACCATTATATCTTTTGGAAAACAATATTATCGGTTATGTGTTCAAGTGGAATCCAAATCTATGAAGTTATAGGGTTCCTTTTTCATTTATATTTTACATAGATGATAATAATGATAGATTTAATGAATATATATGAAATTTATTATATAGTGATTATATTAAAAGTTTAATTTTTATTTATCTTTTTTTTTCTAACCATAATAATGTGGAAATATCCCTCATGCGTACGTATGGACTATCACAACTATGAGGTGATGTAATTTATTTTTCTTCACTACATTATATGAATAACTAAAAAAGATTATATGATGAATTAAAATGATAATTATTTCATGATTAATATTTCTAATATTATGAAACCATGACCAATGTTTAATCAATGTAACCATCACACTAAAACATGCATGGAAAATGTACAAGTTTTCCCCCGAAGATTCATTTTTTTTGAATAAAATATTAATAAAATGATTTTTGGAAATACTAAATAAATGATAAATATAATGTTGTGTATAAATATGGTTTTGGAATATATTTATAATAAATATATAAAAACTAAATATATTATTTTATCATGTTAAAAGAAAGGCAGGGTTGAGGTAAGGCTTTATGTTATAATTTCACCTCCTTAAAGGATTATCTATACTAAATTTATACTAAGGTCAGTTATATATTTATTATCCTTAAAATAAAATATATATTATCCTCTTAACTTTTTTACTATAATATTTATGTAATATTACTATTTTCCTCTCTTTGGTACATAAAATTATCCATAAAATGTTTTTAAATAAAATTCAACCTCATTTACTCTTTATCATTAAAATTTTTCTCCCATACCCATTCTCTTGAAATTTATTTTTATAGAAGTTCTTATATATTCTTGAAATGTTTTAAAAAGTAAAATTATAATATAATTTTTAATTCTTTATAATGTTTTAAAAGTAATCTATTTAAATAATTTTTTTCTAAATATTTAAATTTTAATTTTTTATGAAAGTGTCAAAATAATTTTTCCTTAAACATATATGGTGTTGGTGGATTTTCAATTTCACCAAGTATAATCAAACCCAAACCATGAAATATTAATTAATTAAGTTATTTTAATTGTATTAATTATTTCTTTGGATTCCCAGAATTCAATGGGTCAATGTTTTCATGTTTGGAATCTTTTTATTTGACTGAATGTTAACCAACACAGTTAGTAGTAATTGTTTGGTGTCTATATGGGTGTCCATGTTAGTTTGAGGTGTGACACATGGATTATGCATGGTTTATAAAATCATCTTCCTAATTTTTAGATTTACATTGTGGGATGAAAATACTGAGTGGCATAGTTTGAGCATAGTTTTCTCAACCATGCTTTTCCATTAGTGGAACCATGTTGTCCCTTCTCCCTTGGGATAGGGGAATATGCATGGTAAGATAATTTCCCAGAATAACATGCAACCAAACCATGAGGTTTCCTCATAATGAAATTAAGTAAAAATTAAATGAAATAATTTTTTTTATAATAATAATAATATTGTTGTTGTTAAGATTTTTATTAATATAATTAATATAATTAATATGATTGTATTTTTTTATTATTAAAATATATAATATTATGATTTTGTTTTATTCAGCTCTCAAATGAGTCTCATCCACTCTCCCTTCTGTGAGCATCCCTCCCCTCTATTGTAGGCATGCATGCCTCTGCCCTCCATTGAGCTCCCTCTCCTCCGAATATTCCCTCATATTTTCTCTGGTTTCTTCGTCGAATCATTAAGCCAATCCCTCATATTCTTTCATTATACCCCAATTTAGAAATTTTACTATCCCATATTATGAGGTGAAGTCTATCAAAACCCTATTGTTTTAGGTGAGGTGTTGTTTTTATGCTTCACCTATTTCTAGGGGGTCTAATTAGTCACTCGATTCCGCATCATGCATGCATCAGCCTCTGCAACTAGAAGAAAAGGATGTTTGGTTTGTTTCAGATATTCCTTCACTATTTTAGGTGGTTCTAATATATCCACATTGGTTATTTTAAAATATTTGGTCTTTTTTTGGTGATTCTTGGAGTTTCTGTTATTTTTCATTAGTGTGATTTGGTCTTCATTGAGTAGGATTTTAGGTGTCGTCATCAAAGTCTTCTATGCAGATGTAGATGTAGGCATAAATATGCGAAGGGTACCCTTTTATATATATTTCCCAATGTCAGGATGAATATATATATTGGGTCTAGGTGTTCTTACTAGAATATTTGAAAATAAAAATGTGTGTAAGTTTAAAGGGCTATCTGCACATATAAGAATATTTGTGATTATCCCCTTGTAGATATTTTTCTATAAAAATATGTACATAGGGGATAAGTTTCCCTATAGATAAGAAAAGATGAATTTTCATGGAATCAGTAAATGGAAGGATTGAGCTATCATTGTCAAATCCATAGAGGGTCGAGATGTTTTGACTTGGGCTTCATTTTCATGAGGTAGGTTCTCTATGTAGGTTCCTTTAATTTGAATTCCTTGATTTCTTGAAATTTGTATACGTGTGTTCTTATATTTATTTGTTATCTTAAAATGTTATGAAAGAATTTATTTCACCTCTTGGAATTATTTCGTTTATTTATTTATTAACTAAATTTTCTACTAATAGTTTCATGTTTTCTTTTAAATGGGATGTATCTAAAGCATTTAAAATATTTTTAAAATGATTCTTTACATGTGAAGTGTATTATGGGAAAAAAGGTTTTAGATAAATATTTCATATAATCCTGGAATGTTTGGATTTGTTTTAGTGTGCTATGTGTGTTTTTCTTATATTTTTAAATGTATATGGAAAAGTGGATTTAGTTTGGAAACTGTAAAGTATTAACCACATTGATTTGGTTTTCTAAATGGGATTTTATTAAAACAGTTATGTCTTGTTTGGATCATTTAATAATTTATTGGAAAATATTTTCGAAAAAAATATGTTATGTAGGCCCATTTATCATTTTCTGAACATGATTGAAATTTTTAAATTGGTTTTAGAAGTGGTTTATGAAATGAGTTGGTTTTGGATAGTTTGTGGCTAGGTTGTCACTTTGAAATGTTTTGTAAAATATATTTGAGACACATGTGATGTAAAATCCCTATTACCACATGTGTATGGATTTTTATGTGATGGGATATGCATGTACGATGGATATAGTTTTAGTTTGAGCCACACATTTGAGGACCTCCACATTGAATGAGTATTATTATCATGGGAATATAGGGTGTCATCTTGATAGTTGTGTGATGGTTTCTTTTTTACCCTAATTAGATGGGTTTTACCCCCAATATTTTCTGAAAGAATAGGTGGAATGTTCACTAATATTGGTTAGTTTTGAGTGGATAAATGATTATTGTCTATAGAGTTGCACCATATTTTATTAGCTGAGTCTAAACCAATAACTTCAAGGGAGTTATTCTAGGTATGTTTAGGAAAACCCCCTGATTTCATATTTGTATGTTTCTATTTCATTTTTTGTCACATTTAGTATGTGATCCCTTGACTCCATTGTTTTTATTTAATTTTAACATTTTTGATCCATCACTATTTTTCCATTAAAATAATTTTTTGAAATTTCATTTCATGATTTGGAAACTGTTTTTTGAAATATAAGTGGAAAATGGTTTTTCATTAATTTGGAATCTTGTTTCTTGTTTTTTAAAAGTAATCAAAATCATATTTTTATAAATCCAATTTTCAAACTAGAAATAATGAATATCACATTAAAGGGGGGGAATAGGGTGTTAATTTTCCTTGGCATCCCAACTAATAATCTTGCTGCTCACAATTACTCTATCTTACAGTTCTAGGTTCTTCTAGAATTAGATCACTGTCGGAGCGAGCATGGTTCCATTATTTGTGGTTACCCATAATGACACATTGATTAATGTTTATACATTTAGTTTTATTTAATATTTTTAATCCAATTTATTATGTTTTATTCTTGTTTATCTATTTTTATTTTATGGACCAAATCATCCCTATTTGACTATATTTGATGCCTGACACTAGTTTCTATCCAATGACGATGGGTAACACCTCTTGGGGAATATTGTGGGTCGGCATGGGTGATGGTTTCGGGTCAAACCAAGGTGAATCAGGGAATAATTGTATATAAGGAGGCCCTTTTATTTTAGATGTCAATTAGATCGAATATAGTTTTGTCGGGGCTTGGGAGGTTTGTCATGGTTAATTTTATTATCAACACCACTCAGTATGAGATATGAGTCTCCATGAGTATTTTGGTTTTGAATCATTATTTTGGGATTTATTTATGTTGTTGGTCTTTATTTAGTTATATTTGATTGTATATGTTGGCGGATGACAGTGGAAGTGAGATGGTGTTGCACAGTGAAATTGCATGGTATAGTGAAACATGTGGTGATCAAGTGCATAGTTCAATATGAATCCAGTGGTCGGTTCATGCTCAGTTCATGTCTGGTAAACCTTGTGGAAATGGTATGCATGACTACTAGTTCTCTTTTCCAGTTCTTTTGGTATTAGTGATGCTTCAATCTGATTTGGGTTTGTGTGGGTGGGATTTTTAAAGGAAAATGGTTTATGAAAATTCTTTTTGGTGTGAAAAAATGGGTTTTATGGGAGAAATTGATTTTGAATTTTGAGATTTTTGGTAAAATATGATGGAAATGTCAATTTGGAATTTTTTATGTTCTTTGTTTTGAAGATAAAGTGGCCTGTATGACACTATTTATTCATTATGTTAATTACCATATGTGTGTGTGTGGAAGGTGAATGTTGGTATGTATGTGTGGATGATATAAGCAAAAGTGGGGAAGAATATATTTGTGATGGTTTACCGGATACCATGGGAGAGTATTTAAAATAAAATATATGACTAGGATTCTCAAAATTGGTTCCTGAAAAGGGAAAATAGTTTTCATTAATAAGGTAAAAGTAAGGAGATGTTTTCAATTTTAATGATGATGTTATATAATTAGTTTTAAAATGAAAAATTATTTGAAATGGGGATTAAATTGTGAAAATTTGTGGATTTGGAAATTGAAGTTTCTAAAAGTGGTTTTTTAGTATGTTTTGGGACATAGTTTGGGTTTGGTTTCAGTTAAAATTTTATTTATCTTTAATTTTTTGGATTTATTTTTGGTATTTTTAGTATTATGAAATTTGAATATTTATTCAAATGTCAGTTGTCCAATTAATTATTTTATGTTTATCTGGTTCAATGACATGTTTTGATGTAAACACGATCCAAGAAAGACTGAGTAGTTTATTATGGATTCACATATAGTCTCCGGACCTAATAGGACACCCAATGGAGTGGTTAGATAGTGTTCACTTAATTTATTGCATGTGTCCATGGTTACTATGGCTTTTTAGAGATATTATAGGGGATCAAGGAAGTCTAATGCATTCCATGGTCTTCAAGAACTCCCAAAGAGGTGAGGGTTTTAGTTGTATTAAGGTTGTTTGAGTGTGCATGATTGGATAGTTGGAAGGTGGTTGTTCCATTATAAATTTGAGTTGAAATAACTTAGTTTATATTCAAGTCCACTTTAACCTAGTGGTTTATTCCTAAGAATGTGATGGAGAATAACATGTCAGTGTTTATTGAAACAAGATAAGGCCAACTTACAGTGAAGGGGAATATTATATATTTCAATGAGATAGTTTCCTTTTTTTAGTGATATCACATGTCAATTCCAACCTCCTTCATTAATCCACTGACTAGTTTCCTCCCAATGTGTTCATTTTTCGAACTCTAAGTCATCATATCATTTTCCATTCGAAGGATTTCCATCAGTGTGTTCATTATTTAGTTGGATAAGTTCTGCATAAAGCTTCATTTAAGAAGAATAATTGATTGGAGTATTTCGTCTTCATAAAATAAGGCTGTGGATGCTTTAGAAATCAAGGCTCTGGCCATTGGTTTTGGAGTGAAGATTTCATACAGTGAAGATTTCATGCAGTGAAGAACTGGCAGGGGTTTGGGGAACTTCATTTTAGTTTTTTATTTGATGTTGTAGTGGATATGGTTTAAGTCCTCATTATAATGTTCCTTGTTGTATTTTCCTTTATTCATGTGATTTATGCATAGTTTTTAAAAAATAATGGTGGTTTCATTTTCTTATAATTCCAATATTTGTGTATTTTTATTGAAAATCCATAATCAACTATCATTGTGTTGTTTTCCTTTTAGAAATGTTTCAATTGAAGGTTTTTCTCATGTTGGAGGAGATTGCTTATTATGGGAATGATGAACCACAGATTAGTATTATATTTGTTTTGAGATCTTTGTGTTGGTTCCCCATTTTTCATGGGTTACATGGATGGGTTGGTAGATCACAATGGTTATTCTAGTTGGACTAGGTGATGAGTTACCAGGTTAAATTATGTTAGATTTCCCCTATGGGTGATGTGGTTCTAGTCCGTTTCTTATGGTGGGGAGAAACACCCTCCTTTTCTAAAGGATCTTCTAGTTATGGTTTCTCATAAAGATGGTCGGGTGTGATTGGTGGAGTGAATGGTTACACCGAGTTCTTGGTTTAATTGTAATTTTTATTTTTCGATCTCATGTTTGATTCCACATTTTCCTGGTTAACATTCTAGGGGTAGAATGTGTTTGTAGTGAGGATAATTGTCACAAACCAACCTTTTAATATTATTTATTTTAGTTATTTATGTTATTTTAAGACTCATTTTGTTGTCCCAATATTAAGGATGTGAATGTTTAAATTCATGAATCTTTTAATCCATTGCACGATCAAAATATATGACTAGAAGTAACTGTGAGGTGCTCGTTTGGGTGACCCGATGACTCTAAGGTGTGTTTCATGGATTATATAATGGCCTATTAAACAATGCGTACATTATGAAGTTTGGATTTGTGAGATCATTTTTCCATGTGGCATAGTTTGAACACAATTTTCTCTATCATTTAGTGCCCCTTCCTCCCTCGGGACAGAGACATCCACATGGTTGGTGAATAGTCTAACTGACCCTGCTGCCAGACTATATACCCTGAAAAGAGTGAAATAAAATAAATATAAAATGAATATAAATAATAATCATTATTATTATTATTATTACTATAGTTAGTATTAGTGTTAATATATTATTATTATTAAGATAAATAATATTTTATTAAATTCTTGAAGGGGCCCCCTCCCATATCCCTCACGCGACCTTCCCTACCCTATTCCTCCTACATGCATACCGCCCCACTCCATCAAGATCCCTCTCTATCAATGATTACAATAGATTTTCTCTGGTTTCTTTGTTGAATCTCCAAGTTAATTCTCCATATTCCATCATTATCCCTCAATATTGTATTTTTATTCTCCCCTATTGTAGCATAGTGTTTGGATGAACACTAGAGTTTTGTGTAAGGATATTGTTTTGATACTTCTCTTATTTATACGGTATGCAATAGGTCTCTTGAGTTAGCATCATGCATGTTTCATCATCATCCACTGATGTCAAAGTGTTTTGGTTAATTTCATCTAGTCAATCTCTATTTGAGTTTTCCACAATCGTTCCTCTTCAATTTTTAAAATATCTGTAGCCATTTTTGATGCTTTTTGGAGTCTATTTTAATTTTCATTATGGCGTATTGTTGTTTGTTGGGTTGGATTTGAGCCACCTTCATCGAAGGCTTATCTATGTATGCATAGGAAGGCATAGATATGTGTATAATCCCCCTTTATATATATTTATCCATGGAAGTATTAATATATGTACTAGGGCTAGGTTTTCATACTTGTATATCTGAAAATACATACACATGTAAGAGTTAAGGGGTATTTTCACATATAAGAATATGTGTGAATATCCCATTGTATATATTTCTCCCTGATAATATATACATAGGGGCTTGGTGTCCTTGTATTTTAGTGAAAGTTAACATTCGGTAAAGAATTAAATGGATGGTTTGAGTAGTCATTGTTAAAGTCAATGAGTGGTTAGATGTTTTGGAAAGGTCTTCTTCTTCTTGGGGTAGGATCCATATACATGTTCTTTTATTTTGATATCCTTAATTTCATAATATTTTTAAAAGTGTGTTCTTATATTTATATGGTATATATAAATTTTATGTCAAAGTTCATATTCCCACATATAATTGTTTCTTTTATTTTTTATGAACATATTTTTTTCTAGGATAGTATACATATTTTCAGTTAAATATGAGGTATCCTTAGGGTTAAATAAATATTTTTCTAAATGATTCTAAATAACTGAAATTTGTTGTTGTAACCCAAAAGTTTTTGTTAAATATATTTTCTAAACTTTTCCTTTTTGAAACCATTTTAGTGCATTGTGTGTTCTTTTGTCTTGTATATAGAAATGAATTTGCAAAAGAATATTTGGTTTGGAAACTGTAAAAAAATTTCAACTTTAGAATTGTTTTCAAAATAGATTTTTTCTAAAAGAGTTAAAGCTTGTGTGAATCCTTTTGGAAAATTTCAGAAAATGGTTTTGAGTTAATACAATGTGTTTACCCATTTGGGATCATCCAAACATGAACTATATTTTTACCTTGGTTTCAGAAGTGGTATTGGAAATGATTTCATTTTGGATAGGATGGGATAAGTTTATACTTTGTGCGGTTTTGTAAAATATATTTGATACTCATGTGACGTGATGGCCTAGTTATAACTTTTGTATACCATGGTATGTGATATGAACCTCAATAGTAGTCCACCTCAGAGAGATTCGTCACATAGGTGGTGTCAGTGTTTGGACGAGGCATGCATGGTGGTTGTGGTTTCTCTTTTACCACGCATTTGAGGACATCACCATTTAATGATTACTATTATCATTGGATTTTTGGGAATAAACTATAGGGTCAAGTGATGGTATATTTTGGGAAAAAATTAGATGGGTTTCACCCCTTGAAATTTATGAGAGGTCAGCAGGGATATGTCACTGGATTGGCTAGTTTTGAGTGGTCAATTGGTAATTGCCTACAGAGCTGCACCATTGGATGATAGGTCAGACCGAACTACGTATGTCCAGGGTTTTCCTATATAGATTTTTAATAAAATATCATTATTTTATATTTTTATGTTTCTATTTTCAATTTTTGGATCTTTTTATACTTGATTTCATGAAACTCTTTCTTTTTCATTTATAATTCATAATTCATAATTTTTTTCCATTAATGAAATTTATTGAAATTTCATTTCATGCTTTTGAAACCAGTTATAGAAATGTAAAGGAAAAATGGGTTCTTTAAAAACGGAATCTTGTTTCTTGTTTCTTAAAATAATAGAAACCATATTTTTATACAAAATATTTTCAAAAAATAAAGAATAGACTTCAAGTTAATGGTGGGGATTATAGGGTTTTTACCCTTACCATCCATATCTAGAATCATGGTTCTCACACTCACCCAATGTTTTAGTTTCAAGTTATTCATGTTTTGGATCACTCTTGGAGTGAGCATGGTTCCCTAATTGGTGGTGATCCATGACGTCACTTGGATGAATGTTTATCCATTTAGTTTTTTTGTTTTTTCAATTGTTTTTTATTTTATTTTAATATTTTTTATTTATCTATCTTTTGTGGGATTAATCATTCCTAAATGAGTATATTTGTTTCATGGAACTAGTTTTCAGCCCGCGAGGAACGACAATGAATCTCAGTACTTGTTGTGGTCCAACATGAATAATCAGTTCAGGGTCGACCCAAGTGGGTTCGTGACATGGAAAATATTTTAATTTAAATATTGCTTTACAAATTTTCAGAGATATTTTCAAAATAAATAATTTTCTTATTTTTTGGGTATTTTTAGTTAAAATTTTATCAAAATAAAATTTAATTTTTCTCAAATTTTCATTGAATGGTTCAAATGATATAATAAATGTATTTTCATCTATTTCATCATCATTTAAGTATTTTTATGATTCAATAGGGATATGATATCACAATAAAATCAAATTTCTTTCTCCAGATATCTTATAATGATTATGATATAAGGATGTATCTTTGAAAAAAAATTCATTCCCACTCATTAATTATGTTATGATTAAACCATTACATATCCTATTTGATTCGCTAGGATATGATATTATAAAATAATTAAATGTTTATGAAATTTTTTCCCTTTCAAGGGTAATGATATAATGATTTGATGGATGTTTTTTATCTTGTGGCATAGGTATGTATGTTATTCATTATGTAATGGGTGGGTTTAAAATTATATGTTCGTATAATGATTTAGCTAAATATAGATATATTCACACTAAATAATGAAAAGAATAGGCAGTGAACCTAGATTAGTAAGAGACTTTTTCCAAAAAAAATGTCTTCGGATTGAACCTTGACTAAGGAAATTATATAATATGGATTGAAACCAGTCCACTATGATAATCCTGACATTTACTATTGATTAAGAAATGATTTTATATTCTTATTTTTATGAAATAATGTTATATATTATGGTTATTATATGTTCTCATAGATCAATATTGGTTATTGATGACTCCATGAACTTATAAATAATTTATTTTCTTTCAAAAATCCTTATTCCATGATTTATGAATATTGATCATTGAATTTTTGTGTTTCATTTACATAAGTTATAATTGTGTTATAACACACACATTCCAATATTATTATCAATTTTGATCATTGATTAATTTCCCTTTTTTTACTCTTACTATCCATCTAAACCCACCATTTAAAATGTTTCATTTCCATTGGTTTTGAATAATTGTTTTATATTTGGTATTTCATAGATTTTTTCAATGTGGGGAGATTTTTTGGGAGATGCTAAATATATATCATGAAATAAACTCATTATATATCTAGTCTATAAAGACACTAAACTATTAAGAACCTATATTTCTATATTGATATTATATGTATTGAATATTCATATAAAATTATATAATATTTATGTATGTTATTATTTGGTAACCTAATCCTTCCTTATTTAGGCCTTCTGTACTATTTTAATATTTATAATCATCTATAGAAATATGAAAATATGCATTTTTAACAAGAATATACACATATTTGCCAAATACCTCCTCATGTTATTCTTCATGATTATCATTAATGTGCTATGATGTTTATGTAGGCTATTGATTTCCCAAAAAATTGAAAATAAATATATCAATAAAATTCTTCATATTGTTTTTATAACATAGTTATCTTCTTCAACATTGTCTATACACAAGAAATAAACCTTTTTTCTCCATCACATAAAAAATTATCAAATTATAACCATTAATAATGATAAATAATGGAATAATAAATATCTTAATTTAATTTATGAAAATTTTTGATGAACGATAACACGTATAATGTCTTGACCAAATTGTGAAAGAGTAATAATTGATTAAAAAATTTAAAATCAATAATTATGTATAATATAAATAAAAATAAGTGCGTTAAATTAAATCAATTATTCTTCCAATGTCAAAAAATCTTTGATTATTCATCTCAAAACATTTTTATTAAAATGGTTTGTCAGTGATCTATATTGATGTAATATCCCATAATTATATAGATATGAAATGAAATATGCATTATTATTTTTAGATTAATTATTAGATCAAAATCTTTTAATGAAATATCTGATTTTATTCATAGATGTACTCTATTGGTTTTTAAATATTCAAAGAGATTATTATTTACTCGAAATAAAATGCTAAAAATTTATGTGAGAAATCCGTAATACAAATCATGAAATATTTATCTCCATTAATTCAATTCAACTAATTAGTCCACACACAAACTATTTTAATAACTTATGAGTTTTCTTTCTATAAATGTTCACCAGATTGTTAGTCTTTTTCACAATATTTCTCCATTTAAATGCTTCAGATTTGTTGAGACTTTTTAGAATGAATCTATGATTGATTTATCATAGAATCATTCAAAAATAGATTAGATATATTATTTTTTGACAAATATATTTATATTATATGCAAGATCATGTTTTACTATTTTATTCTCCACAAATACAAATTTTTTTAGATAAAATATAAAAAAGTTATCATTTTCTCAGTACCACTTCAATTTAATTATTTCATTCTTCAAATGATTTTTGATGCACTCAAAAATACATTATATAAATTTATTCCCATTGTTAAAATGTTTAGAAACATGAAATATATTATGTCTCAACACATTTACCAATACCACATCAATATGTTTTTTATATTTCTCATGGTGTATCCCACTCCGTACACATTTAGAGTTCATAATTTCTAAAAGTGATATAAACTTTATTAAACAATTTTATGTGTGTCGAGAAAATTTTTTTGGTCATGTTTAATGAGAATCCAAAAAAAATCATCTAAGTATTATATACTTTTACACCCCACCTAAACCACTATAATATGGACTATGTTGTCTTTATTATTACAATATTTGTAGTCAATATTTATCTTCAATTTTTTTAGCAGAATTGTAAAACCAATTGACGTTTTTTTCATGTTTATAAAAAATCCCAATACTCTCTTCAATTTCACCTGATTAAATTATCAATTGAACCCTATTTTATAGATATAATCCTGGATTCCCATTAGGAATTTCAATTGTACTCACAAAAAACTCAATACATCTATTTTATTTAGGGAGTGGTATATAATAATAAGAAACATATATTTTTTTCCTATATAATATATACAAAAAAATCATCCATGGAGGGGAAATATACTAAAATATAAAATTGGTTCCACAAAATATTCACATAATGTTTCCTTCTAATTTGAAATCATCTTCTATTTTTCAAAATTTTAATGATTAGTATTCTTTTATTTTGTGTTTAAATTTCTCTTACACATGGAATGAACATTATTTTCCATCAATACATCAATTACACTAGAATATATTGAACCATAATCAAATATGGAAGTTGGTGTATCTTCTTTTTAAAGTGAGTGAAGCACCTTATCCATTCCATTATAATTTTTATCACCACTAGAATTGAATTTTTATGAATATAATCTAATTTTTCTTCATAAAATAATTCAATCACTAGGATGAAAAGTATAATTTATATCTTTCTCCAGTTTTTTGAAATTTTAACTAACTTTATTCGATAAATTTTTTATATTCATGGATTTAGACTTCCTAAAGGTATTACCAGATTCTACTATATTTTCCTTAAAACCATTCACCTCCTCATTTTTGATAATTATATTTGTTGAGCTAATCTGAAACATTTTGAATATATTATAAAGGGTTTATGCGGCATATCCCATATTTCATTTGAATTCGATTAATATATTTGAAACATAGTTTTCCTTTGAATCACCATTTTACTTTATTAAGGAATCATTATTCATATCCAATTTTCTATTGTCTCCTTTGAGATCAGTATTTGTATTTAATCACACCATGAGATCAAGTCTTTTTTATATTATTTTGGTGCTTCAACATCAATGATATCTTCTTAACTACACCCTTATTTTTCTTCACTGAAAGAGTATATTTGATATTTTGATATTTTCATGATTCCTATAATCTAACCATTATATTAGTCTTATATTCCCCTACCACTCCTCTCATTACAATATTTGGAATCATGTTTTGATAAAATATTTTTCTTTATTATTATAAAGGATTTTCCTTCACCATTGATGAATATTCGTTTATTATGACCATTATCCATCTTTATCTTCCTTGATGATCACTTATTGTTATCATCAATATCTTAATATAATTTATTATTTCTTCAACCTACTAAATGGTTTCTGTTATTTCTATAATCAAATATTTTAAATATTTTTTTCCTCTGTATTTACCTTTACCACATTGTATTCCTTTTATTAAAAATGTGATAAATTCCTCAAATTTCATTTAAATATCATCATCATTAGTTTCTTCCTGATGAGACATATTTTACACAACCTGATTTGATCCTTTTAATGAATTGAATGTTTTCACCTCATCTATTTTTATATATTTTCCCTAATTTCATCTCATATGTGATCAAGATGTTTTTTAGTTTATTGATGGTTCACTCATCCAAATATTAATTATCTTGGGATGAGAACAACATGTTAAAATTATTAGGGATAATTCGAATTAGATTAATCATAATGATGGATTTTTTTAGCATAGATTTGAAAATATCTAAAATAATTACTCAAAAATAGTTCATCAAATAATTAATCATCTCCAATTCATATATATTCAAACTGAACATGGAATTCACGTAACCAAGACTCGTTTACCTTCATATCTAATTTATAAATATCATCAATGATTATATTTATTTTTTATTTTATACATTTCCTTTACACATGTAAACCCTTTCTTTTATATTAGTTATTGAAATTTATTATGTGCTTTAACATCATATTGTATTTTCATCTGGTGAATAAAATTATATTTTATTCCAATTTCTAAAAGATTAACACTATTCCAAGGGATGTAAAGAACAACCAAGATGACTGATAAAATATATATAACCATTATAAATCTCAAAATAATGAATTGTTTTCTAAAAAAATATGACCACTTACTGTTGATGACATTTATTAACACCATGGATCTCATTGTTCAAAGATATGATCAATTGAATAAAAATATACGTTTAATGTAATTTTACAGGGAATTATTTTAAAAATTATCTGATACAACTTAACAGCCCTTAGGTGTATTCTTATACCATTTTGGAGGTGAGCTATAGGACATGAAAAAATAGTATCCTCTCATTCCAATAACACAATCCCCTTCATCAGTTACTAAAAAACAATCTCAATGATGATGATGATGATGTGATGATGAGATACTAATAGAGAAATAATAAAAATTGATATATGGGTTTTTATAAGGTTCTCAAAAACTTATTATTACTTTGATAATAATTGGTGTGCCTATTTGTTCATCATTATATCCACATTATAATTTATTATCAATAGGAGATAGAAATGAAATATATTTTTCTTGACCACCAATAACAAGATGAATAACACGCACCAACAAGTTGAGTGATCTCCTATAATCATTTTTGTACATTGAGGTAACCATACTTCTCCTCCACAAAATCATGTTAAATACCCTTTTAAATAATCTATGTATATGAGGATCTCCCTTCGATTCAATGAATATAGAAAAAATTCTCTTGGCGTGGGACCAATAATTTCTATATATAACATGCAATGTGGGAAGTTAACCCAATCTGTGGTGTGATATTCATATCCAAAATATATAGAAGACTAAATCCAAAATATCATGGTGTATCCTAACTAATCCTTGACTAGATTATTGTTTTGATTAATAAAATATGGAAAGGAACCATGGATTCTTATAGAATTAACAATCCATTAATACCATCTAGTTTGAACTATTTGTATATTGTTCAATAATTTCATTGTGGCATGGATCAAATATATAACACCAACTGAACATAAAACCTCCACCACCTAGGTGGTTGTTGAATATTTCATCCAACAATGTCATGGTCTTAATAAAATCATTACCCCTTGTACTGATAAACCATATATCATGGTATAATCACCACTTGACAGTTGAACTAGTTCCAAGCATACCATTATCAGTGATTTCATTTTTATTAATTTTACTCTATAAAATTCGGTGGATGCACCATTGTGATGAAATAAACTATGATATGAAATGAGGAATTTGACATCAGATTCATTAATATCACATGTTATGTTAAGTCTACTACAACCAAAAAATGCAAAAATGTAGTGATAGAAATTTAGTAGTTTCATGAGTATTCTCAAGCTAGATTCAATACATCTTTCTATCATATTAACTGCGAATGATACCCTATAAGGCAATAATAACTCATTCAAAAATCTACTCCATCATGGTTTAACCTGAATGCTTTTATTTTGATCTCCCTTGTAGAAGAATAAATAAAATCATTATAGGAATAACCTAGAAAGATTCTCTTTTTTAGTAATGTAATTTCAATGTGATAGTAACATAAACATGTTGTGGTGTTGTCATCATATTCAGGCTGTTCTTTTTAGTTTCATTTGAAAATCATTCCTTTAATTTTTATAAATATACACTAAACTCTAATGTGATTCCAACTAACCCATGAGCATGTTTCCAGTAATTATAATATTAAATCATCCAAAACTCATGAATGGAATTAATTAATAATTAGGCCATGATATTAACAAAATAAGGACATACAAATAACTCAACATAAGATAGAATATTCATTTTGGTGGAATAATTTCCCTTGTTTCAAGATAAAATCCATATTGACTATCTCTTAATTGAGATCAAATCAGATCATCATTTCTCAAATAATTCCATGAGGGGTCATAAATCTCAAATAATATTCATGCTTCTAGAATTTCTCTTTAAAATATATCAAAATAATTACAATAAGGAACATAAAACCCAAATTCATGACAAATAATATACATTTATAGGATTTTTTATGAGTTTTTTGGGTAATAAGGTGTTTTTAAGTAGCAGGAATTAATGTAGGAAGAGTTGGGGTTGTAGAGTAATAATGTAGTACCACCAGTGAGGTGGTGGAAAGGGTGAGACAAGTGTTTATACATGGTCTCACTAGCTAGATGGTGGAAACAATATCTTAGATGATGGAGGATTCTAATCATCTAATTTCTTCATTTGTAGAGTTTAAGTGGGGTGTCCTGGTAATTTCATCAGGGCCTCCTGTAGGTTCTGAGTGTAGCGAAAGCGTGCGATTAGTTGTGTACAAGATTGTTTTTTGTCATGATCACTCATCAATATGAGATTTACAAAATGATAAAACTCATAATCTATGTAATTGAATCAACTAATATAGATAATGTATATAATAAAATAACTAGAGAGAGGATCATCGCATATTATTTATAATCAATTTAATTAATTAAGGAATTACCCTTTTGAAATTATATATTCATTGATGGATCTGACAATAGATTTGTGTTGTACAGTCATTTCATTATATAAATCATGGGTATAATACCACTAATTGGGACCTACACATGTTCCACAAATTTCCATACATTTTCATATGAATCATTGAGTTCAATCATAATAGATCCAATCTCTTATGTCACCCCCTTTGATCGCCTCAAGGAATAACATCCAATATTTTCTCCTTTTTCTCTCTTAACACGAGAGTGTGATATTGGGGAAGATAAATCTCTGATCATGTGTGTGTTCTTGTAGAAGTAGGATCTCTAGGGAATGAGAGGATTCTCCAAATTTTTTGTGCATAACTAGTGAAATGAATAAGATCGCATAGAAAAAAATATAAATCGGTTTATATATCACTAGAGTTAGTAATAAATAATTTCACATGTTCCCATTGCTATTTATGTAATCCCAACATTACCCCATGTGAAATAATCATAATACTATTACTATTATTTCTCGACATTCCCGTAACTTGGGAATTAAATAATTTATTTTTTAGTTAAATAAAATTAAATAAATATTATTTTATACCAGACCATTAAAATAGTTCATCAATTGTTCTAAAATATTTATCAACCCTTGAATAATAACTACCTATTTATAAAATAAATATCATTATACTATTACCACAAAATAAATAAATATTATATTAGATAAATAATGGACAAATAATAAATAAATATTCCGCTCAAATTATATTATCTAAATGACTGGTGATGGAATAAATTCAGTTAATGAAATATGAATAATAATTATACCACATGATTTAAGAATATTTATTCATCTAGTTAAATAATAAATAATATTACTATTATTTACATAATATTCTTGATACACATGGTGTGTGGACCTCTAGGACTCTATATTTATGGAATCAGTGAAGTAGCCTAATGCCAAGGTTAGCAACTTGAAACATTCCAAGGAACCCATAGTGAATGAAGTTGATAATGTAATGACATAATACCTTATAAGAAATATTATTGTGTAATATAATCCATTTTTTATGATATCTATAATCGAGCTTCTAGCATGCTGGTGCCATCAACCTATGTGATTGATGTATCCTTTTGTAACATCTCGAAAATTGAACATTTATATAGACACAATGGTAATGGATTTATATAAGATATATCATTTCCCTCAAATTGACTAAGATATAAAATTCCATTGTTGAACATAATGGATAAATACTTTCTCATGTTATTCATTAATTCTATATTACTAATGACACACCCAACATATCCTACCTCACTATGAACATACGCCCTTGTGGGTTTCTGTCAATATTGAAATGTATGTGACTCATAATATTCATTAATAAAATTATTAAATTTCAAGGACCAATGCCCACACTTATATATTGGAACATAAAATTGCATATATATATATATATGTGTGTTTGGATTTCCAAATACATGGTCTTTTTCTAATAATATCATACTAGACATTAAAAAGGGAATAAAAAATTGGAAGGTGCCTTAATGTACAATGAAAATCCACCCTTGATAACTGTTTTCATTCCCCCCAAAAAATATCACCTAACTTCATAACATTTATTCAAGAATAGTGTTTTTGCACATCTAGGTTCCCATTATAGTGGGAACTACTGTGACCATTTAGTGTGATAGCTACTCTTTTGATATTATCACATACTATGTTACATGGAAGAACAATAATGACGTTATAATGAGTTTATTAATATTCAAAAGCATGAATAATGGTAATTATATCTTACAAAGAAGATAGTTTTATGAAACCAACTCCAATAGACTCCTAATTGTAATAAAGTAAACTACAGACAACCTTCTATCCACAAGCTCTCACATGATGCACATTCCTTTACAATGATAGGCCTTTAGTCAAGGGCTCCACCATGTTCTCTTCTCTTGGTACTCTTCCTACTACAACTTCACCCATATGATAAAAATCTATCCAGAGAATATACTTTTAGGGTATATTCATTATCGATTGTGTGACCTTGGAAATATTTAAGGATCAACATGTGAAGTATTATCAATACATAATTTGATAGGTTCTTTACTAATAGGTCTCACATCAGGATCCTAGACAAAGTTGTAAATTAAAAAGGCTTCCTTAGCTACATGATAAGAAATGATATTCTTAAACCCTGCCAAAAAATTAGTTATAACTAGCTTCTTTAATGTCATTCATCTCACATATCATCCGTTGAGACATAAAACAAATATTTAATACGACTTTAGATCATTCTGAACTATCTGAATACAAGCATTATCATAATCCATGATGACATTAT
This sequence comes from Viscum album, assembly GCA_963277665.1. Classification (NCBI taxonomy): domain Eukaryota; kingdom Viridiplantae; phylum Streptophyta; class Magnoliopsida; order Santalales; family Viscaceae; genus Viscum; species Viscum album. The sequence continues at coordinate 494,617,421 of OY728122.1, forward strand.
CCTCATCTCCTCCATACACCATGAACATAGCTTCAGTTTTTCTCTGATACTTAAGGAAATCCTTAACAGCAGAACAATGTTGTTCTTCAATATTTTCTTGATATCTACCTACCATGATTAATTCATAGGTAACATAATGTCTAATACATAACATGTCATACATGATTGATCATACATCATATGTGTATGGGAAATTAATAATTCACTATTTCTCATGTTGTGTCTATGGACACATTTTCCTAGAAATATGTAAAGCATGTGACAATAGAACCAATCCCATCTTGTATTATTACATACTATATATCTTCTGTATCTAGTCATCATATATACTTTTCATAGTCCATGTTGCCTCATGAATGTATAGTGAATGATGAATTTCCATAGAATATAAGATGCTTCACCTATATCCATCATAGAGAAACATTTTTTAACTAGACCATAACTGTCATTAAGACCAGTATGTCATTTCCAATAAGTAATATGTCATTAACATATACTATTAAGATAATGAACTAATTCCCCCTAAAACCCTTGTGAACACATGACTAACATTAGTTCCTAATGAAACCATATTATTTTATTGCTTCATCAAATATAATGTATTATAACCTGTATTCTTGCTTCAATCCATAAATTGATCTCTAAAACCATCAAATAATTTTGGCATCACTTGGAGCATAAACACTTCTAGTTTTGTCTTATAGACATCAACTTGAAGGTTCCCATTATGGAATGCATTTCAGAAAAATATATACCAAATATCATAGTAATTGTAAGCTACTATAGAAAGTAGAATTACTATGGATCCAAAAATATAAACTAGTGAAAATTATTCATCATTTTCTATTAATTGATGTTGTTTAAAACTTTTAGCAAATAGCCTTGGTTTATAGGTATTTAATTTACATTCCATGTCATGTTCCCTCTGGAATACCCATTTTCATCCATTGGGAATTACATCAATATGATCATTGACCAGAACCTAAAATTGGTTCTGATATATGAAATCAATTTCAAAATTCATGTATTATTTCCATATGACATCATCTGATCTCTCTACTATCCCTTTATAGAATCTAGGTTCATCATTTTCAACTAATAATGATACACCATCTTCAAGGACTAGAAAAACATATCTCTCTAGTACTATTACCTCTTTTACACACCTATGTAGTACTTTTTTAAGGAACTAATTCATAAAAAGGGACCTGTGGAATCTATTATTGTACAAAAACTTATATATTTTGAGTTCCAACTTCATTTAATCCAATATTTCTCCGACAATATTTTTTGAGGATTTTATCGCCCTTATGGAATACAACTTGTTTTGTGACAATAAAGTTCCTTTCTGAGGGGTTGTATAGGTGGTATTCCTTTGGTTCCTTAGGATACTGTAAAAGGATACACTTTTTTCCCTGGGGTGATAGTTTGTTTCCGGAGAAGTTTTTAACAAATTCCTCGCAACCCCATACATGTGTATGTGACAAAATGGGTTTATTTACACTCTATTCCTTGAAGGGAATTATATTTTCCACTTTAGTTTGAACTCAGTGTAATGTGTATGCCATAGTTTTTAATTCATATCTGCAAAATGAAAATGGAAGTTTTTCTTAACTCATTGCCGACCTTAAAATTTCTGACATGGAACAATTCCTCCTTTCACTAACACCATTCAACAATTTTGTATTAGGTGGATTGACTTATGATATAATTACAATCTCACATAAGAATTAAATAAACTCTTGGTTATGATATTCACCACCTCGATCTGGTTGGAGCTTCTTTATCTTCCTACCATGTTTATTCACTACATCATTCATGAGTTCAATGAATTTATAAAAGGAGTTGTATTTATACCTCATCATGTTTACATAACCATATCTACTAAAGGCATAAATAAATGTAATGGAGTAATAATATAAACCCCTAAATTCTAAAATAAATACTCCACACACTTCATTGTGGACCAATCCCAGAGGCTTTGTGTCTCTTTCACCCTATCAACCAAATAGTTGTTTGGCCATTTTTACTTATAAACAAGCATGGAATATTTCAGGTGGTTTTATCTCAAAATAGTATAAATAAACATCATGATAGATATTCATCAGACTATTTTTTTTACATGACCAATACCGTGATTACATGGTTGACTGTTATATGAGTCATGTGAACATGATTCAGTCTCAATTTCCAACACATGGTTTTCATAATTTAACACATAAAGACCATTATTTAAATGTGGCATGCCATTATATATTTCGTAATTATAAAATAGACAACTTTTATTTATAGAGTTGAAAAAAACCCTTCTTCATATTAGCATGATACATAAATTATGTTATTTATAATCATCAATACATAATAACATTGTTTTAAAACCAAAATCACTATTATTTGACCTGAATAGTGGTAGTCACCAATTGCAAGTGTAGACAGTCTCGCACCATTAACATATCTCAAATCTGCCTCTCCTCTATAAATCATTCGAAATATACTTCATTCTATATTTGGATACATATGAGAGCACCACAAGCTATATCCAAAATCATTTGTCTTGATAAAAAATGTTTTCACTCAATAACAAATTCACCTTTCACTTCCCTTTCTTTCTGGGTGTTGTTCTACTTCAAGTGTCCTAACAATCCATATGAAAAACATATTAACTCATTTTCCTTTCTCTACCTCTATATCATCCTATTCTTATATGGATGTTTATCGAGACCTTTATTCATGTCATAAGTATGGGTCCCCTTTGTCTTGTTCTTTATTTTCAAGTTCTTATTAAGGACCATGGGTTTATAATGCCCCATATACTTATCTGCATGGAGAATAAAATTAAGAATTTACAAAACAATTTTACCATTATTGATCTCATTTTAATTAAAAATATAATTGTATAATTTCTTTAGAAGTGATGACTGTATGAACTCTGTATGCAACTCATCTGGGAATTTAATCCATAATATTTCAATTTACTTAATGTCTCCAATAAGCATGAATACATGAATCCCAGTTGGTGTAGACTCTCAAATATTAGTTGCAAACAAATAATTATAGATCTCATAACTCACTTGTCTCGTCTTCTTTGGATAAATATCCCTAAGGCATTACATCATGCTATATGAATCCATGTCCTTTTGTGCATCAAAAGATCATTGGACATGGATGATTGCATGAAACATTGAATATCTATTGAATCGTTCAAATATTTCTCATAGACTGATAACTCCTCATCAATTTACTCATTAGCAAACACATCAAGAATAGGTTCTTCCATCACATATAGTTTACCTTCAGGGAAATGGATAAGAAATAAGTGTGTTTCCCACTCTCGGAAGCTTGTGTCAGTGAGATGGTTATCCATATCAAGTATGGATCACAGTGATATGTTTGATGTAATTTTAATGATATTTCTAAAAAATATGATAATAATAATTTTATTACATTTTATTATTAATTTTAAACTGTGAAATTAATAATATATTTATTTGTCTCAAACTATTTTATCAAAATGCAATATCTCCCACTATTTTCTCTAGAATACATTCTTTTTCATTGAAATTCTAGTTTAAAGTATTTGTATTCCTCTTCTCATCACCAACAACATTAGGTTTTCAAAAAACAATAAGGGATTTATGTATGAATTTTAAATTCTAACAAAATTAACTCATAGTTCCTTGCTATATTGAGTGCAATCCACAATCCTGAAATTAGATTTCCTCAACCCTTGCCACTTGGTTACACTAGTTCTTTATTTAGAAGTCAACCCTTGATGTGAAGTAAGTTAATTCAAATGAAAAAATAAATTTAGAATGAAAAAATAATTTGAATCACCCCAACATTGGCTGGTTAATCACTTTGAACTATGGTTCAACATTAACTGATGTAGTTGAAGATTATACAGACATAATATTAATTATTAAGGGATTTTATCATTTTATGAATGAATTCCCAATTATTTTATTTATTATATGACTGTTATTTTTAATTCAATTTTCCTAAGTGATTAACCATGTGATATATAATATTTATGCATAAGATAATTAATTTTTGTTCTATCTTCCACGATCATTAATTTCAAAAATTCATTCGTTTGCGACTAAACATCAATAACAAAATAACCATGAAACTTGATAGAAATAAAATAATAAAGTGGTTTGATAATGAGATTTTACGAAACCATATTTTATCTATTAGTTTATAAAATAACCATGGACCTAGGAAAAAATATATTGAACTAATTATGTTATGTGTTACATATTTTTACATATCAACTGATATATCACTTTTGGTTTGGTTTCGTTGTAGCTCAAAACATGAACAGACTCTACTAGATTGGGATCTTCATCCATTACATATGATTTTACTTACATGCTTGTGAGGGGAAAAGGGTTTATATAAAATAAGCCATGGGAACACAATCCCATTCATAATAAGTGGAGAAGAGACACACATTCATAAAAATTAATTTAATAATAAATTAAATGAAACCAAACACATACAAAGGTCTCGTCTATTCTTATGGTCATCTACATGCATGTAAGTAATTAAGAATTTAATTAAACAAGTATTAAATTCATAATAATTCTTATTTATGATAAATAATTCTTGAATCAATTAATTATCATCACTAATTAATCAATTTGTTTATCATAATTCTAAAATGAATTTCCATGATATTATCATCCATTATTATTTTTAAGAAATTAAACCATTTTTTTTAAATTTAACTAAGTATATAAATGTTCCTTGGTGGAAGCATGTTGAATACCCATATGAATCTAATGAAAATTTATTATACACATATAATTATTATTTATTTTGAAAAATATAATACATGAATTATCACATACATTCATGATTAGCAATATCGACTTAATGATTACATGAATTACATTATTTTTCTGCAACACGTAATGATTTATTGTACATTGAGTAAAAATTGCAATATAACTCAAACATGATATGATGATCTGACCATTAAGTAGATGTTAATTAAAAATTAATGAGGATATATAAATATTAAAACTAATCATATAGAATTACCTATCAAATTAATGATCAAATTCCAGAACATGTAGATAAGGTTTACACAGTATTATAAATAAATTATAAATATTTTTTATTTGGTATAAGTACATGGTGTGTAAAACTGAGCTATAAGGTGTGTATATGTCTCACCATGTATCAAAGGCACACACCTAGAGACCTGACATGTAAACTGTATCCATGATAATTAAAGTACAAAAAATGTATAAGAAACCACACGGTGTGTGGTCACCATGTTACATGGTCACCAATCAGTTAACACATATATGGTAATAAATGGCCCATATGTGACCCAATGGGACTAAAATCTATGTATCTGTGCTACATATCATGTACTATATCTAACTATGTGCCACCCTGGACATGTAAACACATGGTGTAACAAATTAATACACTCCGTGTCATTAATGCAGATAGTTGAATTAAATACCAAATTACTTCATGATGACTTGAACACAAGTTTACGACATGTAACTCCAGTTACACAATATGTACTCTTATGTTATCCATCTAGATTCCTTAGAACCACTGGATGGGTTTATTTATTTTATTTCCTTCATAAAATAAATCTAATTGATTATATCTATGTGAAACGAAAGGGGAATAAGAAGATATCATATTTTGGATTGAACAACCAATTAAACATTAATTTAAATCTAAATCCCAAATTAATAAATGAATCAATGATCTTTAAATAATAATAAATAATTTTTTTACCAATCTGATGCCACTTGAAGGTTTTGGTAACAGTTTAAGCATGTGATGGGTCATGTCTAAAGTTTTTTTTCTTGATCAATTATCATTATGATATTTACACTAAGATAAATGCCACAATCTATAGAATTTAATGAAATAATGTTGAAAGGGTACATAATTCTAGTACTATAGAGAGAATCATAACATCAAATTTATAATCAATTTTATTAATTTAGTTATTTCCCTGTTGGAATTGCTTCTTCTTTGATGGATATAATAGTAGATATATGTTGTTCTATTGTTCTATTTTGTGAATCAATGGAATATTCACTCCAATGGTGATCCATACATGTTCCAATAAAAATCAAAACATCATATTAGGAATCATCATGTTCTAGAACAATAAATCCAATCCCTTGAGTTGTTATCCTTTGATCTCCTCAAGAACTTCTTCTAAAGCATTCCTTATAAACACCCTTGACTTTGGATTTGGAGGTTGAGGATGACATATATTTGTTTTTGGGATCGTTCTTAGAGAAAGTTCTAGGTCTAAAGAGAATTATTCAAATATATTGTGCAAAATCATACAAATGAATTAGCTTATAGAGAAAATAATATAATTGGGTTTATCTATCACTAGGTTTAGAAATAAATAATTTCAAAAGTTATCCATATTATTTACTTAATCCCTGTCGAACCCCTTGAAAAGTAATATTAATAATAATATTATTATTATTTCTTGACATGTTCTTAACATGATAATTAAATTAAATATTATTTAATAAAATATTTATAAATATTTCATATCACATACTTGTCCATTAATCATGATCCTCTATTTCTCTACAATATTAATTGATCCATGAATAATTAATATCTATTTTTTAAATAAATATCACTTCATTATTCCCTAATAAAGAAATAATTATTATATTCAATGGAGAGAAAATAAATATTTATTAAAAATTCAAGTCATATTATATTCTCTCAAATAATGGTTTATAGAATAAATATGATCAAGAAAGTATAAATAATTAATAAACTATGTGCAATAATTATATTTACGAAACATTTTAGAAAATTAATAACATTATTATTATTTAACTGAGATTCTAGATACACTTAGTGTGTGACTCTCTAGAAATATTTCTAAGTGGAATTAGGTGAAGTAGCCAAAAGACCCAGGTTAGTTGTTAGAAAAATGAAAAAGAACCCATACAGAAATAAGTTAACGCCGCAATGACATGATAATGCATATGAATTATATTGTGTAATATAATCCCATTTTCGTAATATCAATAATCAGGCATGTTGCATGCAGCTGCCATAAACCAAGATGATTGTTGTCTCTTTCTTGGACTTATTGTAAATTACACATGCCTATAGAACCCCATGTCCATTTATTTATTTAGGCTATAAAATTTATATTAATGTGCATGAGTTATGAACATATGTTAAAGAACAAAAGAGACATATAATTTCTCAAATTATTCAATAATTGAATATTACTCAGGACACACCCAATACATATAACCTCATTACGACCTTCTGTTTTTAGGGTTTTCCTTAATATATTAAAGTATGTGGCACATAATATTTAATAATAATAATATCAAATTATAAGGACCAATAAGCACATCTACATTTTGGAACATCCAATGACAAACATAAATTTGGATTTCCTATTGGAAGGTCTTGTTCTCATATTTTCCAAATGGAAATTACCATGGGAATTCACCAATAGACGGTGCCTCAACTTCCTATGAGTCTCCACCCCTAGTATCATGTATCATTTTTCTATAAAATTATATCATCCACATACAAAACATATATTCAGGAATAGTGTCATAACACTTCTAGATTCTCATCATACAGGGGAATTATTATGACATTTTATTTTGAAAGCTACTCTTGGGAGATTATCACAAACAATGTTACACATAAGAACAATCATAACATGATTATCAGTTTACTATTATTAAAACCCATGAATAAATGTTATCATAATGTACCCAGATGTTAGTTCTAGGGAACAAAATCCAACACCACCCTAATTATACCTCACTTAAGATTTTACTCTCTCATTTTCGTAGATGTATTCTAGGAATTTCATTCTTATCTTCTCATCTCTATGAATTATTCCCTATGATACTATGTCATTTGGATTATTTTTGGAAGTATTGGAGTGATTAAATTAATATAATGAATCTATTTCCTTTATCCACATTCATCAGTTTTGGTTGATTAAATTATAAATTTTAATGAAGATTCCATTGGTGAATAATGGAATCATTTCTAAATGATGTGAATTCTGTGTCTCCAAAATTATGTAGATACCCAGACAATTTCATTATTTGATCTATTATATTTTTTTGAAGTATTTATCCACATGTGGTTTATAACATTTTGTTACTATATTTAATTTCACCACTATTTTTTTTAGGTTGACAAGGATTTTTCTGGGGTAATTTTCAATAGATTAGAATGTACATTTTAAAAAGGGAAATCTTAATTTTGGAATAGTGGAGGCACTAGATTAGCGATTTGGTGTGTGTGCCAATGAATAATATACTATTGAACTAATTATATTTCATTAATTAATTTAATTTGGTTATCATTTATTAGTTTTAAAAATTTGTATATGATTTAGGTATAATGATGGATTAGTTGTTGGAACAAACTCATAGAAAATATCGATTGGAATTTTTACCTAATAAAAGATAAAATGGGATGGATTCATAAATTAGGTTTCTTATCTCTTTAATTAAACCAGTACCGTTTAATTTTAAAATTTATTAGTTACACATTCAAATTTTATTCCAAGGTAAAATCCTCCTAAATTTATTATCCTACTTCATTATGTCTTTTCATTTAGTAAATACCTATATAAATGTGAATAAAATTAAAATATATGGAGTTTTCAATGGAATTATCTACTTGTAACATGACCAATTTTTTTTAAAAATTAGATACCATTCCTCAAAATTATTGAAATTACATAGTATAGAATACATCTTCTCATTATTGAAAGGGTGTATTTTTCCTATAAAGGATTCAATGTGAAAAAATGATTTAAATTATGAAATTAATTTTAATATTGATATTTTATCTTATCTCAATGTCTTAAAATGAAATATGGAATTATAAGCTGGTGTTTCACAAATATAAATAAATGGTATAATGGTACATGAAGGGTTTAATAGGTGATATATTTAAGAATTATGGTTATGGAATGTAATATGGGATTCCATTGAAATATTATAGAGTAATGTGAATGTGTATGATGAAGGTAGTCCATGTTAAATAAATTATGATATATGATTTGATATTGATATGTATTTTTTATTGGTAATAATGTGAATATGATTCCTAATGCATAAAAAGTTGTAAATGGGAATTGGTAGTTAAATATGAGACTACATATATGTAAAAAATAAAAATACAATGATTTAATGACACGAGTTCCCATTTGTCTTCTAATGTTCTAAGAATTCATTTGGGACATTCCATCATATTTTTGGAAAATATATTTATGTGGAATTTCTTGAGTAAGACATGGAATCCAAATGTGGTATTAAATGAATTTTGAGATATGATTATTCCCATAGATTCATTGATGGATAATGGTTTTCAAATACCTTGACCAAGACATTATATTCTTCATAGATTGGTTATCATGAATTCTTTGAGGAAACACCCCCTTGGATTTCAATATTGTCTATGCATATAAAATTACACTAAATAATGTCATGTTATTTGGTAGGGATCCTTTGTTGAATGCTATAAAATGGGATCCCCAGATTCTGAAAGATCAATTTGGTTTTAATTCCGTAGTAGTGATCTAGTGTTTCAAATTAATCCATCCATATAAATGTTCGGAATGGATCCTTGAGTTCATAATGGTAAACTAGATCAGTGGGACACCATGTTTCAAACCCCTTAGATTACTTATATGATTTGTAAGGTGGGAATTCCTTATTGATCTAGGTGGATTCCCTGGATTGTTGTGGTTGTGGTTCCCTTGATTGTTTAACTAGGAGAAAACCAATTCATGAAAGAACACATGAAAATATAACAATTGACATGGTTTTAAATTGATATTAGATCGATATATGGTGTCACTAAGGTTCCTTTTTGATTAGTTTTTCTTATAATTACCTTATTAAATAATTATATAGTATAAATATTTATTTTTTGCACTCATCTATGCACATTATAACCGACCTCTTATTTTAGGTTCATCATTGGTAGTGTCCTACTATGATGTAATCAAACCCTGATTCAGCCTCCATAGAACTCAGGTACCCAAAATTATATAATTATTTCATTGTATTTATAAGTTTGGGTAAGAACCTAGTGTTGTTTATTTATTTCAAATTTTGGGACAGATCTACGACATGAGTTAACTTTAGTTATGTTTCTAGTGTTTTATATTTTATCCTTTTGATATTTCATTTATTGTCTTCTGTTTTTCTCTACCTAGAATATATGTAATATTTATAATTTATTACTACATGAATTATTTGATTTTTGTCATCACATTAAAGAATATTATTCAATTTTTTAATAACAAGTATTTTTATATCCAATTGGAATTATTTATATTTAGGTTTATAATATAATGTGTGGGTATAGACTCCATATGTGGTGCACAGACATGGATAACTGGTTTAGTGGCTCCCATATTAAGACATTATAAAGTGTTACTGAAGGTCAGTTATTTTTTATTACTATTTATAGATGGTAGATTGGAGGATTTGAGTGTTTTTGTACACGGTATGGGGCTTCTTACAAAGAATTACCATTCTATATATAAGGGTAGATAATGTTTCTAGGGATAGGATTGTGGTTCATGTTGTTCACTTTTATGAATGGACTTTTTTCACCTCAAGTGATGAACTTAATTTTAAGGTTAATTATTTTTGGTATTTTTTGTCTTAGACAATTATGGACAGTGTGTGTGTGTGTGCATGATTCATACTGGGAACATATAATTCACATGTACTTTATGTTATTTATTGTGTTATATTATCTGATTACGTAGATTATTAAACGTGTCAGCTATTTAAGGTTTCCACAACCTTTTGTACACAGTTATCTTATAATATTTTATGGTGTAATCTTACATAACCTTCCGATTAAATGGATAATAGGAATATTCTATGATTATTTTTTCTTTATTATTAAGATGATTTGTTAAATAGAAATTATAATTACAACGTAAATAGTGTTTTTAATAATAACTTGCAATTAAAATATTATTTATAGTATCCTTAGATATGGAAAAGACAGGTTAAAGTAAATGGTTAAAATAAAATTATTTAATTCCAAACCATGTTTTTTATTTTGCGCATTCTTAATAAAATTATGAGTATAACATATTTTGTTCCACTATAACATGTATATAAAATTTAGTTTAATGGGTTCCTTATTACGGATATCATAGTTTATGAAAAAATAGAAGAGTCAAAATGTGGTTTTTATATTTTAATGATATTGAACCATTTAGTGGGAATGATTGACCTTATTCTCTGGTAATTGGGGTTTCACAGAGAGATTGTGTAATATTATACTTATGTGATGTTTTAGAACTTATTTCAAATAGAAAAATTATCATGTTTAAAACATAGGATTCATGACTAGATTTAGGAAATTGGTAATGTGGAATAGATAGGGAGCCTAAGTTATAAGCCCTAAAATTAATTATTTATCCTAGAGGGGGCTATGATAACATCATTAGAGGGTGAGTTTCCTCCTAGAATTTAAATCCTCGGTGATGTATGATATATGGTCTTATTGGAAGATCTAGGTAAAATTATTTTTTATGACTCTAGGTTTTTGGAACATGTACCTTGTGACCATCTAGGGTTACTTACGAGAGGGTCCATCAATGTTTTTAATACCTATAGGTGTGGGAGGTAAGGGTAGATATTTTTTCTCAAGATATCAGTTCTCATGTGGTTCTATGATGTGTAGGGTGTAGGGATGGTGGATTCCTTTAAAAATTTGTGGATAATAAATTTTATTAACATGCATTCAATTTCGTGGCTATTTTCTATAGGGAAATTTTTTTCGGTTCAATGGACCTGATAATTACACTATGTTGGGTTTCGACTGAATGATCAATGAGGATAATGTTTACTAGTCCTAGAACCAATATTATTTGGTAATTTTTTTTTCAAATATCAAAGCATATGAGGTTTTTGGGGATCTATGATTTTAGGCATTTCAGATGCTTTGGGTATGAAATAATAGGTCAAGTAGACCTGGTGAAAATGAGGTAGAGTGAATATATAGTTCTTTTGAATTAAAACACTCTTGTATGTGTTTGGTTTAAGGTATTTGGTATTTATTTTAAATATTTGAATACATTTAACTATGAAATCTACTACTTCGGTAGCGCATATGGCTTTCATGGGATGGACTATTTAGGTGACCGACCCTCTCATATTAGGATGTTCCTTAAAGGATATGATATTAGTGTAATATAATATGATTGTAACTCTATAATGATTTATAGAATTTTATTTTTCTTGTGAATGGTTCTATTTAGTGGGATGCCTCTTGTTTTGAGAATAATTAAGAGTGAGTTCATCTAGGGGGACTAGCATGAGTTAGAGGCATGGACATTGGATTTCAAATTTGAAGAAATACTAGTAAAATAGACTGTATGAGGTCTATTAAGAATGATTTGGGTCTTGGGAAAACTAAAATGAGATATTGAAAAAAAAATTCATTAAAAATATGATCACTCATGTGGGGTCATGGTATGTTTTTCTTAGTAGTTCATCTTTAGTGAGTAAACAAGATGAATTAATGGATGTTTAAGGAATATTTCGCGGGTAATTTATGTTGGTAGATAAAATAACCTCCATAAGGTGATATATAATTTTTTTAATTATTGGTTATGATGACATGGAATTTATAGGTTGATCATTGATGAGGGGAAATGAAGTTGACATGATAAATGTGAAAACATAGTTTGAGAGGGGTGACAATTTGATGGTTCTAATGAGACCTTTTTGGGTCGGTGCTCTAGGTGTGGTAATGGATGAGTGGTGTGGAGTAGAGTGTACTATAAATCATTAATTCGTTTCTCCCTTGTTTTTGGATTTTTTATGTGGGATCCTCATTTCAAGCCTTCCAAAACATCCCCAAAAGTCTCGAGCACCCATTGGTTTACCTTTTTTACTGATGCTCATTGATGAGTAGTTTCATATATATTTATCTCTCATGCTTAGTGATATATTAATAATAGTAAATGAGTATTATAAAATTGTTCTATGTTGTTATGGTAATGATGTACCTATATTAGGGAGAGAATTTTTTTCCTTGGTGATGTGACCCTCAAACAAGGAGGATCAAGGTTATCTGTGAATGATCGATTGATGATAGTAATAATCTTATGAAGATGGTCTCTAAATGGGATAAAAATCGACAGGTTCCACAAAAAACATATGGGTATGGAATGTATTGGTATCTAATGATGAATGATCATTGTCCTCAGGCCCAGGGTGATTATGGTGATTCAAGTGGGAGTTTGATTCAGAGTGTGTCGGTGCTCGTAGTACAATACAATGTAAGTTTTGGTCAGTTGGTGGTTGAATTATAAAGTAACTCTTGGAGTCTATTTCATACAATGGTGAGAATTATTTGAAAACATTGGGTTCTTTTAAGAGATAAGACATCATATATAGTCTATTTAATAAGTGAGGTTGCGAATGAGGTCAATCCGTTTTGAGAAGGGCCAATAGGAGAAAGTCCCACTATTTTTATTATGCATGTCTTGGTGTGGATACATAGAATCTGTGTTGGTAATATCACTGAATATGTGAGTATAATGCTAAAAAATATTGTGGTTATTTTTTCTGAAAACCTATCATGTCAATACTTCTGAAACTAATGGTGGTATAAGTCTATTTTGGTTCAGAATCAGGAAGAATACTTATTGAACATTATAAATAATAGTTCTTAGATTATTAAGAAATATGGGTTGTAAACTATACTATAGGTATCATTTAATGTTGGTATTATGTTAAATTAGTAAATTCCAAAGGCTGGAGGCACCAAGGCTTGGTATTGACCTTATTTAGATAACTTTGATGGTGGGGAGCACTATAAACCATGTTAGCTACTAAATAAACACCTCAAGATTTATCAAGGTAGACTAGAGTAGAAAAGTATTGTCCTGGTGTCTTGATATTAAATTCAGGTATTATCTTCTATATTTGGTTTTTTGTGTGGGTTAATTACAAGTTTTGTTTGGAATTTTTTTTAATATAGAGTAACAACACATTCATTGAGTTGTAGTCGATGACCGTCATATGTTATAATATCTAATTGGATTACCAATGGGACTTCTCAGTAATAATGAGTGTTATGTTGGATATTTTTTAACGCAGTAAGTGTCCATATGGGTTGAATTTCTAAGGGGAAACATTAACATTCATTTATTTGGATGGAAATTTTAAGAATCAGGGTTAAAAATAGTTTTTTGAATGTTTGGGATCCTAAAAAAGATTTTTTGGGAAAACATTTATTATTAATAAGGTGGATAGATGTATGAAAAATTATCAGATAATGATTTGAGACTGTATAATGCTACAAAATATTTTCCAACTATCCAGTATTGTGCCACATGTAAGACAATTACAAGTTTTTATGCCTTCTATGCTACCTTGGATCACTATATGTTTGGTTTACTAGAAGTGGCTAGATAATTACCTCCATTGAATATTTTAAATATGGGTATCCTGATAATTTCAATGGGTCTTCCCCCTTATGCCACAATTAATATATACCTTCTTAATTCACTCAAAGAGAGTTAGAAAATTCCAACGCTCACTTCTCATTTTCATGAATAATCTCCTTCACTCCTTAGTTGTCTGGAGTCTTATTCTAATTAAATGAGTGATTATTCTAAGGAAATGATTCCATTTCCCTATGTCAATTTATCTAATTCAAGTTATTCTAGTTTGGGTTTTGAATTGAAATTTCACAATGGAATGCTGCAATCAACTTGATATAATGGGGCTTCCTTATATCCATGATTAAATACATCTTAATACAACACCTTCTTGTACCACCCATAATTTTTAGATGTATTCCATTATGTGTATTTTAAAAGTGTTTTGAAAAAAAAATAAATGTCTCCTCTTAGGGGTTTAATTCCATTTTAATGGCCTCTCGTCCACATGAGTAAATGGAGATTAGCACGAGCCTCTAGAGGAGGGTTAGTCTAACTATCGGTGTTGTAGAAGAACCCATAGAGTGTGTTGTATTATATTCCTATATACACAATGTTTTTCAATTACATGGAAGTGGTCAATGATTTATAATTTTTTTTCAATTAATTATTTTGTATTATTTAGATATGATTTTGGTCAAAGTTTGGTTTTTCTTATGGCCCATGATCGTAGATGAGATTATGAGCTGGGTTATCAGGAAAAGCGTTAAAATGGAAAATAATTATAAATGAGGTAGTTGGTCCCTCTAATTAACCCATAGTTTTGTTTAATTTAAGAATGAAATGGTTTTTGAAGTTCATCAAATTCTTGGGAGATGGAAAATGAATCTAATTTCACCACTCTATTATTTCATTGGATATATTAAATTCCTTTTTAAATGTGCATAGAAGAGTTATGTAGGGAGGCCCAAGTGGATTATCTACTTGTAACGTGACATTAGTTTTGACATAATGAGATACCTTATCTCTAAAGGAACAAAATTAGCAAATAAATAATTTTTTGTCTTGATATTGAAAAAATGAGAGGCCTCATCTAAAGGAATGAAAAAGAAAACGTGTTTTAAATCGAATATTGTAAAATATATTTTCAATATAATTGGTTTTGATTAATTTTTTTAATTTTTTTAATATTTTATAACATGAAATGTAGTGTTACAAGTTATATTTGACCTAATTTAGAAAAAAAATAAAAGAATGGTCTATAATGGGGACCAAATGTGATATTTATATGAATTATGTCTTGGAACGATAATAAGGGATTACATAAAATCTTTTAGAGTAATTTGAATGTGTAGGATTCAGGTATACCATGTTCAATAAAGAGTGATACTATGTTTTTATACTGATATATAATTTTTTAATAGAAAAAATAGAAATTTGATTCATAATGGATAAATGATATAAATAATAATGGATAATTTATAGAGGGGGTTTCATAGAAGTAAGGAACTAATAAATTGATTGAAAGACATAAAATATATTTGATTGATGATGATATATAAATTATATGGATATAATACTTAGATTTCTTGTGAACATGATAAATAAGTAATGTTGTCAAAAATCTCAAGATTCCAATTTGACAAAGAGAAGAATTTTGGGGAAGTAATGACACTCTCAAATTGATTATGGGTCATGGCTATGGAATTCCTTAAGCTATAAGTTGGATTCCTCTTAGACATTTTATCATGAATGACATGGGGTGACCGCCAACCCAACCCATAGATTTTTATAATGTTTATATTAATAGAATTTAATAAATTAATGTTGTTTATTATTGAATGGTACCATCCTTGATTTATATGGGATTAGATCCCCATATTCGGGTTGATCTATTTAGGTGGAATTCGTTATGTATGGGATGTGGGTTCTAAGAAATCCATTAGTTTCAATTTCATGGATGAATAATTAAATTTAGACTACTACAATGGACCACTATAATTCCAATGGACTCCCCCATTGATTTTCTATAGAATTAGTTGATGGGGAATGCTCGGCTGAGTTGTGTGGAATGCCTCATATTATTTCTCTGGTGGATCCTCATTACTAATACATGGAACCAGTTGATCCATGAAGCATTGAATGGCTATAGATTCACCATCTTCGGTTAATCTTGAGATTATACTAACATTAGTTGTGACTAAAGGAATTAGGGATTATAATTTTTTATACTATCCTTTTAAAAAAGCATTTAAATTAGTAAATTATATAATTTTTTAATTATAATACTCCTACATGATCTTTCTAATAGATTGGATATTTTAGGGCCACCATTGGTGGTGGCATACTGGGTTATAATCATAACCATCTTGATCCTTTATGGAACGTGGGTACCCATTGATATATTACTATTTCATTTCATGTAATGGTTAGGGTAACCATCTAATGTAGTTCAATGCTTGGGAATTCATGGACTAAGCCACATCTCAAGTCTTCTCTAGTTGAGTTTATGGTCATTAATCCATATTTATTTTGAGGTACTATATATTTCTGTTGAACCCTCAAGAAGATTGTTGAATTCTTCCTATGATGGCTGTTTTAATAATCACAAATCATCAATTACTTAATCCGGTTGGATTTCTCATAATCACAATCTCTTAATGAATCTGTGTTTATTGGTTGGATCATGTTTTTATCTCTTCGTTATTGATTTAAAAGTATTCTGGAAATCCTCTGGATCAAAGTAAAATGGTCGCAATGATCCATGTCAAAGGACAAAGGTCGCACCGATCCATATCAAAGGACAACGGTCGCACCGATCCATATCGAAGGACAAAGGTCGCACCGATGATGATCAAATGAGTCACCGAAGATGTCTCACCGATGCTGATCCAATGAGTCACCGAAGATGTCTCACCAATGCTGATCGAATGAGTCACCGAAGATGTCTCACCGATGCTGATCGAATGAGTCACCGAAGATGTCTCACCGATGTTGATCGAATGAGTGACCGATGATGTCTCACCAATGCTGATCGAATGAGTCACCAAAGATGTCTCACCGATGCTGATCGAAAGAGTCACCGAAGATGTCTCACCGATGCTGATCAAATGAGTCACCGAAGATGTCTCACCGATGCTAATCGAATGAGTCGCCGAAGATGTCTCACCAATGCTGATGACCCACTGATCACTTGACACACTGATAGTCATAAACAACTGTTTGAATTTCTTTACCTTTATTTAATCTAACCAACGGTCATATTATGAATATTTTAAATGCTCTGTCATTTATTTAATGTGTGCTGTTGGATTTCAATGAACCGTACCTCGTACCTGCAAAAAGGAAATCATATCTTTTACCGGATCTCGTGCTTTAAAAGAAGGATGCTATTTTCGAGCTCAAAAAGGCATACACACACGCATATACACACGAATAGATAACAGAGTTGAACACGTGTTGTGAAGAGGTTGCAGCCGCACTGAACAAGTGAAGAACACTCAAGCTGGTGTACATGAAGAAAGACATCTGAGCTTAAAAGAAGATCATCTACAGTCGTGCGTACCAGAGAAGAGCTGAGAACAAAAAGAGAAAGTCAACTCAACAGCTTCTTCAACATTCTTTGAACTTGGAAGTCAAGGAAATAGACGATACTCTATTTTCCAGAAAGAAACCAGAAGAGGACTCAGAGCGAATTCTGATCAATCAAAGGAGTCCAGAACTGCATGATAATCACTAGAGCCATTTCTAAGCCCTAAATATTTTCTATGTTACATATCTTTTTACATATTGAGAAGTGTGTGTTTTATGATGTATTTTACACACACACTGTCTCTTGTGCTCTAACTGGAGGATTTTTAAATCCTCACTCAATACTCTTTCATCGTTTATTTACCACTGGGATAGTGTTAGTGGTCGTGTGACCTGAACAGCTGGTTGCTGTTGTGTTTGTTCCCACGAATAACTCTAGTAGAGGTCTTGGACCTGGACAGCTGGTTGCTGTTGTTATCCCCGATCCAGGGTGTGGATCATCTTTTTATAAAATATTTTGAGAGGACTAAGTCTCGGATTGAGACTGAACCTCTTGGTTATATCTGCTGTTTTATATCTTTCAAAGTTATTCTTTTATTCCGCTGCTAATATCTTTAAAACCAAAACTATTTTAAAGTCACTTTGATAATTAAATTCGCAAGTGTTTATATCAGTTGTAAATCAGTAAGTTGGTTTCAAAAGTTAATCAACCTTTCTGTTTTGATTAACTGGGAAATAATCAATCCCTTGAAAACCCAACCGAACCCTTACTTTGATATAAATTCACTATAGTTTAATTCAGTATTTTATTTGGGGGTTTTAAGAAAAAGTTTTAGAATAGAAATTTTAATTGGAACTCAATTCACCCCCCTCTTGAGTAACCACTCCGACCAACATTTGGTATCAAAGGTTGTTTAAAATATTTTGTACTCTATTTTTCAACTGTGATTTTAGTTGCATTTTAATGTTCTTAAAATTTCTGTTATTTCTAAATTGTTATCTCTTTTAAATATTTGCCTTATTTAAGCTATCATGGATAATAGATTTGAAGGTGTTGCTACCAATAGACCACCATTTTTTAATGTCACTAACTATGCTCAGTGGAAAATCAAGATGAAAATTCATTTAGAAATCATGGGTTTTGATATTTGGACTGCTATAGAATCTGAATATAAAATTCCTACTACTGTTAGAACTACTTGGAATGAAGCAACTTAGACAGCCTACAATAATAATTATAAAGCATTGAATGCTTTATACTCTGCTCTAGGAGATGAGGAATTTAATAGAATATCTTCCTGTAAAACTGGTTATGAGATTTGGGATACCTTAGCTGTGTCTCATGAAGGAACAACTAATGTTAAGGAGATGAGATTGAACACTTATACTATTAATTATGATAATTTTAAGATGAAGCCTGATGAACCCATTTCTAATATGTATCTCAGGTTCAATGAAATTGTCAACACAAGGAATTCTCTGGGAAAGGATGTTCCAGCAAAGGAACAAATCATGAGAATTTTGAGATGTCTACCTGAAAGATAGAGAGGAACCTCTGTCTCCATTAGAGAATCATGTGACATTGGTGAACTACCAGTCAAGGAACTAATTGGAAAGTTGACGATGTATGAAGAAGAACTCAAAGTGAACAAAGAAGAAGAATATGAACCTAGAAGGAAGTCTGTTGCCTTCAAAACTACAACCTCAAAGAATAAGGATAAGGAAAAGCTTCAAGCTGTCAATGAAAGTTCAAGCTGTGATGACAGTGAGAGTGACTCTGACAGTGATGGTGAGATGGCTCACATTTCTAGAAGGTTTAAGAAATTTTCTAGGAAGAAGAAGTTTTTCAGAAAGACAAACTACAAAGTTAAGTATGACAAGAAGGGACATAGGAAAAAGGACTAGAAGAAATCTGAAAAATCTCATGAAGTTGTCTGTTATTAGTGCAAGAGGAAGGGACACATAAAAGCAAACTGTCCAAAGCTGAAATACAAGAAGACATATGAATACAAGGATAAAAAGTATAAGAAAGCCATGAAGGCTACTTGGAGTGCTTCTGAGGACAGTTCTAGTGAATCTGATGTTTCTGAAACTGAACACAGAGACAAGGAAAACATGTGCTTTATGAAAAATGCTACTGAGGTAACTTCAGAAACTCCTTCTTCTAATTCATATTATTCTTGAGATGATTCTGAATGTGATAACATGTCTAAATATGAATTATTTGAATATTGTTATATGTTAGAAGAAACTTGTAATGATCTGAAAGACAAATAAAATGGTTTAAAGAAACAGTATGCTTTAACCGTTAAACATAAATCTGATCTTGATATTGAAGTGGAAAAGAATGTTCAGTTGCTTAAAGAGAACACTGAACTAAAATTATCCAATGAGCAACTCAAGAATGACTTAGAGAAATTTACAGATGGTAAAGATACTCTTACCCAGATTCTAGGTAAGCAAATAGCACCTAGATACACTACTAGTATAGGATACCAACCTGGACAAAGGAAGATTACCAGAACTAGATTCATTCCTAAATCTGGACAAAATATAGCTAGCTCTGGAACTTCATATGATTCAACGAGTTATATTCATATTTATGGATCTAATAATGTTTATCTTTCCAAATGTGCTAATTCTAGAAATTCTATGAGACCCATTAGACAAATCTGGGTACCTAAAGTATTAATGGCTAACCTGTCTGGACCCAAGAAGATCTGGGTACCAAAATCATTTCCTATCTAAATCTGTTTTGTAGGGAACCTGCTAAAAGAGCTCCTGTAAAAAGACCTGGTACTTGGACAGTGGATGTTCAAGACATATGTTAGGAGACTTCTCATGCTTTAAAAGCTTAGTAAGAGTTGATGGAGGTTTTGTCACCTTTGGTGATAATTCTAAAGGGAAAATCATCGGTTTAGGCCAGATTGGTAACACTAACTCAGTACTAATTTCTAACATTTTATTTGTTGATGGACTTAAATACAATTTGTTAAGTATTTCTCAGTTATGTGATGATGGTTTTTATGTTAAATTTGAAAATGATTCTTGCAATGTTTTTAACTTTAAAAATGTTTTAGTGTTTTCTTCTTTAAGAAGTGAAAACGTTTATGCTGTCGATTTAAATTATTTAGAGAAGCAAAATATACTTGTTTAAATGCTTTTCATAAAGAGTCTTGGCTTTGGCATAGAAGATTAGGACAGTGCAATGTGTATTCACTTAGAAAAATTTCTAGGAATAACTTAGTTAGAGACCTACCCAAACTTGAATTTCCAGCAGACAAAGTTTGTAATCCATGTCAAAAGGTAAAGAAACATGAAGTTTCTTTTAAATCAAAGAAAGAAGTGTTAACTTCTCAACCTCTCGAGTTGGTTCACATGGATTTATTTGGACCTTCTAGAGTTTCTAGTTTAAATGGGAAGCATTATGTCTATGTTCTTGTACAAGACTTTTCTAGATATACTTGGGTATACTTTCTAGCTCACAAAAGTGAAGCTTGTTCTTACTTTGTTAAATATTCCATGTCCGTAGAGAACCTTAGTGGACTTAAGATTAAAACCCTAAGAAGTGATCATGGTTGTGAGTTTGAAAATCATGGGTTTGAATCTTACTGCTCACAAAGTGGCTATAGTCACAATTTCTCGGCCCGTAGGACACCTCAACAGAATGGTGTAGTAGAAAGGAGGAATAGAACCCTGCAAGAAATTGCTAGAACTATGCTTAATGAGTATGACCTACCCGTTTACTTTTGGGCTGAAGCTATAAATACAGCTTGTTATGTTATTAATAGAGTCTTGATCCGACCTATTCTTAAGAGGACCCCTTATGAGTTATGGAACCATAGGAAACCTAAGGTTAACTACTTCAAAGTTTTTGGCTACGAAGTCTTTATTCTTAACACTAAATATAATCTTGATAAGTTTTCATCCAAGAGTGATGAAGGAATTTTTCTAGGTTACTCAACTTCCAGTAAAGCCTATAGAGTTTTTAATAAGAGAACCAAATGTGTGGAAGAATCTGTTCACATCAAATTTGATGAAACAGATCCACATGAACCTATGACCTCTCTTGAAAATCGTGAAGATGATCTCTCTGGTTTGAACCTTAATGATAAAAATAGTGGACCTGTAGTTAAAACATCCAGTTCTGGAAATTGTCCAGACCCTGCTTCTGTTGGACCTCAACCTGTAGATGAACCTGAAATCTCTAGCCCTACCTTTTCAAGACCAACTAGGATTCTAAAGAACCATCCTTTAGATGTTATCGTAGGAAATCTTGATAGAGGAACCCAGACTAGAGCTTCTCTTAGAAATCATGTTGAACATCAAGCCTTCTTTTCACAGCTAGAACCTAAAAATATCAATGATGCTATCAATGATGAATTTTGGGTAATGGCTATGCAAGAGGAACTAAATCAATTTGAAAGGAACAAAGTCTAGAAATTAGTAGAAAGACCTAAGGACACTATAACCATAGGCACAAAATGGGTGTTTAGAAACAAAGTTGATGAATCTGGAAACATCATTAGAAAGAAAGCTAGGCTAGTTTCACAAGGTTACAATCAAGAAGAAGGAATTGAATATGAGGAAACCTTTGCACCTGTAGCTAGATTAGAAGCTATTAGGATCTTACTTGCTTATGAATCACATCTGAATTTCAAGTTATATCAAATGGATGTGAAAAGTGCTTTTCTAAATGGTTTTATTGTTGAAGATGTTTTTTTAGAACAACCACCTGGTTTTTCAAATCCTCATTTTCAAAATCATGTTTTTAAACTTTATAAAGCTTTATATGGTTTAAAACAAGCTCCAAGAGCTTGGTATGAAATACTTTCCAAAATTCTTATTTCAAAAGGATTTACAAAAGGAATAGATGATCCCACTATTTTTATAAAAATTATTTCAAAAGATGTGTTAATAGTACAAATCTATGTTGATGATATTATTTTTGGATCTTCTAAAAATTCATTATGTACTGAATTTTCACAGGTTATGAAAAATGAGTTTGAAATGAGCTTAATGGGAGAGCTTAAGTATTTTCTTCGTTTTCAAATTTTTCAAACTAAAGTTGGAATTATTCTAAATCAAAGTAAATATACTAAGGATTTATTAAAACGGTTTGGTTTGTATAGTATTAAAGAAAGTGATATAACTATGAGTACCACCTGTAAATTGGATTTAGAAGAAACTGGTAAACCAGTAGATCAAACTAATTACAGAGGTATGATTGGAAGTTTACTTTATCTTACTGCTAGTCGACCAGATATTATGTTTAGTGTGTGTATGTTTGCTAGATTTCATGCTAATCCTGAAGAATCACACTTACTGGCTGCTAAAAGGATTTTTAAATATCTTAAGTATACCGTGAATTTAATTTTGTTTTATCCAAAAGGAAAATAAATTGACCTTTCCAGTTATTCAGATGTTGACTTTGCTGGATGCAAGTTAGATAGGAAAAGCACATCTGGAAAATGTCATTTACTTGGAAAATTTCTAGTATCATGGTGTAGTAAGAAACAGAACTCAGTTGCACTGTCTACTACTGAAGTAGAATACATCGCTGTTGGTAGTTGCTGTGCATAGATTCTGTGGATGAAACACACCTTATTGGACTATGGATTTGATTTTAAACAAGTTTCAATTAACTGTGACAATACTAGTGCGATCAACATATCTAAGAACCCTGTGTCTCACTCTAGAACTAAGCACATTGATATCAGACATCACTTTCTAAGGGATCATTATCAAAAAGGTGATATTTCTCTAAAATTTATTAGTTCTGAACATCAATTAGCTGATATTTTTACAAAGCCTTTATGCTCTGAAAGAATGAATTTTATTAAACAAGAATTATGTATGATCAGTCTATGAAACTGATCTATGAAACCGATCTGTGAAACCGATCTGTGAAACTGATCTGTGAAACCGATCTGTGAAACTGATCTGTGAAACTGATCTGTGAAACTGATCTGTGAAACTGATATGTGAAACTGATCTGTGAAACCAATCTTTCTTTATATTACTTTTTATTTTGTGTTTAATTAACTACTTTTATCTTTGTTATGGGAACCCTAAATGATGAAATAAATGATACGCGGCTATTCCTATTCCCCAAACCGTCGACCTTTCATTTCTTTCCCACCAAACCTTATTTTCTCTATTCCTCCTCCACTAAGAACCTTCGAACTCCTTCTTTCCCTAGAATCATCAAATGGCTAAGCAGAAGAGACCGAGAAAAGGATCAGAAAGTCCTGAACCTTCAAAGCGTGCTCAAGGAGAGTTGAGTAGTACCACTCAAAGATCAATAAATCCGAACCTAGAAACTCGGATTGTTGTTTTAGAAAAGGATGTCAGCTCCGCCTGGCTTTTGAAAAGTAAGCCGCTATTGTTACAAGTTTTAGATTCGAATGGATGGAAATCCTAGTTCTCAGACAACACTCGTGTATACTACCCAAAGCTAGTGCATGAGTTTTATATAAATCTGCAAGTTACTTTAGATGGTGTCGAGGCTGCCAGAATGTCTTCGGTAGTGAAAGGAAAGAAAATATCTTTTTCGTCAAAACAATGGGCTGAATGTTTGAATGTACCCCACGAGGGTCGGTGTGAGGATTATGCTGGAAACATTCCTCCAACCACCGAGTACTTATCATATGAGTTAGCTTTAGAGATTTTGACTGGAAACAAAGAGTCAAGGAGAATCATAGCACCAGAGCTGAACGGTGAATGTAGACTTCTCTTTATGTTTATTCAGCACCAAATTTTCTCCAGGAAAGGAGATTTTGCTGCTGTAAGATACCAGGATGTTTTTATGTTGTTTTTACTGAAGACCCATGAGAATATCAATTTGTGTAGATATCTAATGGTGCACATAGCTGGAATGGTGAAACCTTATAAGAAAGCCACTGCCCTGTTCTATCCCAAAATGATCTCTGCTATGTTAAAAAGTCAGGAATGCGTTGATGAAGCTGATGAGATAGCTGAATCTGATAGTGCTTTTTGTATTACCAAAGAGATTTTTAAACGGATAAAGATTAACTGGAATCGATGAAAAAAAAGCTGGGTTGCTGATAAGGACAAGTTGTATGAATCCTACAATCCCACTGATCATGGAAAGAGGCCGAAGGGTTTGAGAGACCCTGGTTTGAAATCGGATGAGGAACCAATTTATTCTGATGACGAAGAAGAGGTAAATATTGAAAGGAATAATGACAATGAAGAATCTGGTAAACAAGGGATGGAAGATGCTGAAATAGAAGAAGGAAGTATGTCATCTCATGATTATAGGAGTGATCCTGATACTGTGACTCCTAAGAGACGAATAGACTTTGGACCTGCCAGTCCACCTTTACCCTTACCTGAATCAGAACCAGTTCTTGGTGATGAAGAAGCCAGTGACACTGAAGTATCTGACAGTGATGTTTCTGTGAAGAATAGAAATGAGAATGCAGATGATGATGATGTTAATGATGATGATGGTGATATCCGACCGGTGGATGGTCTTGCTGTACCTCCAACAGAAACACATCAAACCTTACCAGAAACAGATGCCAATGGCAAGAGAGAATCTCTTAAAAAAAGTGGAAAAGAAAGTTATGATAAAATGAAATATACTATCTGTGCTGCTGTCTGGGATGATTACCCTGGTTTTGCTGTTTTGGGTTTAGAGTATTCTGAGGAAGAAGAAGAAGAATCAGAATCTACTATGGTTATGATGGAAAGCCAACCAGTTGGGGCAATGTTTTCTCATATTGTTGATGCTGCTGGTGCTCATCTACCTAGTTCTACTGTCTCTCAGTCTGATTTTGTCAAGTTAAAAAGGGAGTTTCTTACTGGTGTGAGAGACAAAGTTACAGAAGAAATTTCAAAGGCCATTACACCAGACCTGGCCAATACTGGTGAGTTTATTGGCAGACACATAGACTCTCTAAATCAGATTCTAAAGGATCTACAATCTGGGTTAGTTTCTTTATCCAACGAATTTAGATCCACTATCTCTGGTATGATGGATGTGTTGAGGAATCTGATTGAACATCTTAAGAAGTCTGATCTAAGAATGTTGAAGGCTGATATAACTCAGATAGTTGCTCAAGCCAGTACAGCCAACGTAACCAAGATCACCACTCATGAGCTAGAGGCTCTGAAGCAGTTTGTACATGATGAATTGGCCGCCATTAGGCAAGTTCTTGATTTGGACTCGTTGAGGAAGATGAAGGAGAACAGTGATCACATTTATAAGATGGTCACAGTATATTCATCATATGGCACTAAATCTTAGAGAGAAATCAATGAAAAGGTTGATCACTACTTTTCAAAAATCTATACCAAGCATGAGATGACCGCGAATTTCAAAGTGCTAGTTGAAAATCTGAGACTACCTCCATTCACTCAAGCTTTCAAAACACAAGTTCGACAGTTGCAAGATTTTACTCCAACCTTGGAACGGTTCATGGAAGATAAGGATGATTTTGAGAAGGCAATGCATTATGGTGCAGAAGTTATTCAGAATTCCATAAATATTTTGAAGCCTTATCTGAATGCACAAGCCACTGCCATTGTGCTTCCTACTGCTGACCCTCTTGGTGCCTCTGATGTTGCTCCAAATCAGATCTCTGTTGCTCATGCTCTCTCTCATCTTCAACCAGTTCCTCAGCAATCTTCTCAACCAGCTCCTATAGCTCCACAACAAATTCCGTTGGCATCCTCTCCAACAACCTCCAGAGTCATTTTACCACCGTTTCAAATTCGCCCAGTTCAACCTTCCCCCAGTCCTTCCAATTTACCCACCATTGATCCTTCCAACAAGGTCAAAGCCCCTTTACACCCCCAGTAATAGTTGTGCATTGTTGTTGATAGGATGAACCCTGTTGTGATTGTACTATGATGTCTTATGCTCTTTATTCTCTTTTCTTTTTATTCTCAATGATGCCCTCTTTTAATCTCTTCTTTATCTGTTTTCCCTCCTTTTTGATTATCCCAAAGGGGGAGGAATCTGTATCTCTATGGATCCGTAGGAGATATGGGGGATATGGGAGATATGGGGGAGTTTTATATCTTTGTATGGCAATGCGTGCATAAGTTTTTAACAGGCCTAATTTCAGGGGGAGATTTATATCTCATTTTTTTATGATTCTTTTTATGCCTCATTATTGATGATATCTTATATTTATTAATGGCTACGCTTTGTGATTGGCTAAGAGTTGTGATTATCAAAAAGGGGGAGATTGTTGAACCCTTTGGAAGATTGTTGAATTCTTCCTATGATTGCTGATTTAATAATCACAAATCATCAATTACTTAATCCGGTTGGATTTATCATAATCACAATCTCTTAATTGAATCTGTGTATATTGGTTGGATCATGTTTTTATCTCTTTGTTATTGATTTACAAGTATTCTGGAAATCCTCTGGATCAAAGGACAATGGTCGTACCGATCCATGTCAAAGGACAACGGTCGCACCGATCCATATCAAAGGACAACGGTCGCACCGATCTATATCGAAGGACAACGGTCGCACCGATGCTGATCAAATGAGTCATCGAAGATGTCTCACCGATGCTGATCAAATGAGTCACCGAAGATGTCTCACCAATGCTGATCGAATGAGTCACCGAAGATGTCTCACCGATGCTGATCGAATGAGTCACTGAAGATGTCTCACCGATGCTGATCGAATGAGTCACCGAAGATGTCTCACCGATGATGATCGAATGAGTCACCGAAGATGTCTCAACGATGCTGATCGAAAGAGTCACAGAAGATGTCTCACCTATGCTGATCGAATGAGTCACCGAAGATGTCTCACCGATGATGATCGAATGAGTCACCGAAGATGTCTCACCAATGCTGATGACCCACCGATCACTTGACACACTGATAGTCATAAACAGCTGTTTGAATTTCTTTATCTTTATTTAATCTAACCAACGGTCATATTAGGAATATTTTAAATGCTCTGTCATTGATTTAATGTGTCCTGTTGGATGTCAGGGAACCGTACCTCGTACCTACAAAAATGAAATTACATCTTTTGCCAGAGCTCATGCTTTAAAACAAGGATGCTATTGTCGAGCTCAAAAAGGGAGGCACACACGCATATACACACGAATAGATAATAGAGTTGAACACATGTTGTGAAGAGGTTACAGCCGAACTGAACAAGTGAAGAACACTCAAGCTGGTGTACATGATGAAAGACGTCTGAGCTTACAAGAAGATCACCTACAATCGTGCGTACCAGAGAAGAGCTGAGAACAAAAAGTGAACATCAACTCAACAGCTTCTTCAACATTATCTGAACCTGGAATTCAAGGAAACAGACGATACTCTATTTTCCAGACAGAAACGAGAAGAGGACTCAGAGCAAATTCTAATCAATCAAAGGAGTCCAGAACTGCATGACAATCACTAGAGCCATTTCTAAAACCCTAAATATTTGCTCTATGATTTATCTTTTTACATATTGAGCAGTGTGTGTTTCATGCTGTATTTTACACACA
Organism: Viscum album; assembly: GCA_963277665.1. Lineage (NCBI taxonomy): Eukaryota > Viridiplantae > Streptophyta > Magnoliopsida > Santalales > Viscaceae > Viscum > Viscum album. Next base: position 494,645,882 of record OY728122.1, read on the forward strand.
CACTGTCTCTTGTGCTCTAACTGGAGGATTTTTAAATCCTCAGCCAATACTCTTACATCGTTTATTTCCCACTGGGATAGTGGTAGAGGTCGTGTGACCTGAGCAGCTGGTTGTTATTGTGTTTGTTCCCACGAATAATTGTGGTAGAGGTCTTGGACATGGAAAGCTGGTCGCTGTTGTTATCCCTGATCCAGGGTGTGGATCATCTTTTTATAAAAGCTTTCTAGAGGACTAAGTCTCGGCTAGAGACTGAACCTCTTGGTTATATCTGATGTTTTATATCATTCAAAGTTATTCTTTTATTCCGCTGCTAATCTCTTTAAAACCAAAAATGTTTTAAAGTCACTTTGATAATTAAATTCGCATGTGTTTATATCCGTTGTAAATCAGTAAGTTGGTTTCAAAAGTTAATCAACCTTTCTGTTTTGATTAACTGGGAAATAATCAATCCCTTCAGAACCCAATCGAACCCTTACTTTGATATAAACTCACTACAGTTTAATTCAGTATTTTATTTGGGGGTTTTAAGACAAAGTTTTAGAACAGAAATTTTAATTGGAACTCAATTCACCCCCCTCTTGAGTATCCACTCCGACCAACAATTTCAATTGTTGTTTAATTCCTAACAGATATGGAATACATACCATTTAATATAATATGGTTTTTTATTATTTTCAACACTGTCTAATATTTTGTTCCATTTACTTCTAATATTGATACATTTTCTTATTGGAAATATTTATGATAATGTTTTTACACCGATATAAAGGTATATTATACCAAATTTACCACCATAGAATAATAAAACTATTTTGAAAACCACTTTCATATGGGGATTTTCTATTGAGTTTATGTGGAGCACCAACCCAGATCACTGATTTAGTGGCTCGAAGTGTGAGTTGTTAATGTGAGTAATCTAAGAGGTCTCCACCATCGATATTAGTCATGAAAAAATGTAAATTAAAAATTGTTGAGGTAATTAAATCAACATATCAAAATAATCCAATGATGGAATAAATAGTAAAACTATAGAATGGGGACACTCATATCAAACAAATTCCAAACAATCACACCATTCCCCATCTTGTCTCACCAATCATCATCATAGAAATATTCTAGACTACTAATATACAACATATGGATTTATCTCATCTTTAATATGTCATTATAAATTATTTCACCCACTAATAAATTATAAAACCCCATGTCTATATCTTGAACCCTCAAACTCTCTATAAATACCATAAAAAGGTTTTTCAATTCCAACTTCCATACCATAAGAGGATCCTTAGGGATGTAAATCAACTTAATATAATAAATAATTATGTATATATCCATGAACCCTCCTCCATCCCATACAAATTTTCATATTCTTTCTATTACTGTCATTATTTCATTATCTGTGAGAACAATTATGATGATACCATATCCAAATTGGGAAAATATATCACATGTAACCCCTCATGTACAATTGATCATGCTCTTTGTACTATATCTCAAACCCATAGATTGTTCTAGATGTCACCTCCCATTAGAGTTGTATCCCAATCAAGAGGTCCGACACATAAGTCATGATTTACTATATGTTGTGTTCTCGGAATCTATATCATAAATTCATAATCCAATGTGAGACTGGAAAAACGTACAATATATTTTTATATATTAAAAACGTGGAATCCACCAAGCTACCAATCACATCCCAAGATCTATACAATGAATCATAACAATACTGGGAATACTTCCCTTCAATTTTTCATTTCCAATAAATTGAAACATTGATTGGACTATCCCCCTTTTTAATCGATGAGAAATATTCATGATTTTACCCTTAAAAGAACCAAGAATAACTACCACTAATAAATAACATCAATAATTTAACAAACTCTGGCATGGATAAACTTACCCATTAATTAATCAATATATGTAAATTCCCTACTATCCCAATATAATCTCATCAATCGATCATATCTTACAAGTGATCACTTATACATTGAACCATTAAACCATTTGACTTCATTCCAGTAGTCGAGGTCACTCAAGAATCCTAGAATCAATTTCATATATATGGATATCAATTTTATAGTCCAAAGGTTGTAATTTATAAAATCTATAATAGGGGGTAGAATTTTAGTTTTAATAAATTCTAAAATAATCTCCATCTCTCACATTTTATGTTTTTATCAAATTTAATATATATATATATATATGCGTGTGTGTGTGTTTATAAATTCAAATACCAAAGAAATAACATTTAGTGATGTGTAAATTTAAATTATAAGTAATACAGTAGGAGAAACAAAAGTAAATTATTTGGAACATCATAATAAACTGAAAAAATAAATAAGAAAAAAAAAATTATGAACGATGGTAATTTTAAAATGAACACAGAAAAAGTTTTTTAGAAAAAATACTTTCATTATTTTTTTAATGAACTATATATTTCGTTGAGGTAATATTATAATGTAACATTCCTTAAGCATAGTGGTCAAGAATTATTTTCACATTACTTTTCATATCCTTGATTTTAGACCTATTGAAAGTTATATCTTCCTAGTCCTTGAATCCCGTGATTTAACTTATCAGTAGTAATTCTGTTATAGCACTAAACACACTATCATCATAACCTCAGAATGTTTTAATCAATTAATATCAGTTATAAATATTTTGGTATTTAAAATAAATACTCATAAGGCCTAGATCCTAGTAGAAAACCCTATAACAAAGAAAATTAAACTAATCAGAAACTCTCATGAAAATTGGGAATTTAATCACTTTAAAATAAACAATTACATTTAGAATGATTGATTACTATTATATTATTTAATTTTTCCTTATATTCCTTGAAGTTTAGTTCAATTCAAATATGTTTTTGAAATAATATCGAACAATTAAATTTCAAAAATATCAAAATATGATGTAACATCTTCAATGACGTATTTATCATCTACCGATGAAGAAACCATTTATCAATATCCATTGATGAGTTAATCTAAATCCACTAAAGTTTAAATGAATTTGATAAATATTATTTATTTAGGAATGATTAGAATTATAGGTTTCAAAAATCTTTTTAAGCACATAGTTAATCCATTTACCAAATATTCATTCTATACAATCAAAAATAATTAAACAATACTCATGTTAAATATTTTTATGTTATGTTTATTGTGGTTTAGAAAATGAAAAAACATAAGTCATTGATAAAAAAGCCTCTCAATTTTTAGAAAGCACAAAACACAAATGGAATATTTTAAAAATATATTTAGAAGAAATTATTCTATTATGCTTATTCTTTTTTATAGCACCTCAACCTCATAATAAAATTCTTTCATAGACTCATTATAATTAATAAATTCAAATTTTTCATAAAAATTTATATTGTTCCAAAATATATCCCATGTTATGTTTTTTTGAAAAGGGAAAAATAAAAATTAAAACTAACATATAAATATTTGAATATGTTGAAAAAAAATTAAATTGGAAATTATAAATTTAGTTCTATTAAAAAATTTGTTCATATATTCCAGTTTCTTTTGATATATTTATATCTTTTGGATATTCAATAAATTCTTTTAACATAGTCTTGTAAACAAATTGTTTAACATCGATTCAATTATGATAATTATTTTCTATTTAAAATGATATTTTTTGTTTAATGAGTTCATATATTGAACTCTGAATTATCCATCGAGATTTAGGTTCATATATAGAATTTATTTATAGTTGAAAAAATTGTACATTATCATTTTTTAAAAATGACCTCATTCACTATATATCAATGATAGTACTACAAGTGCATCTAATGACCTCATTATTTTTGTATAGGGAAAATAAGAACATTATAGATGGCCTTTTAGGATTCTTCTTATAATATCACTTGTATATGAATCTATAAAATTTTATTCCAACATATATTTGATAAGTAAAAAAATTTGGAATTATAGTGTGACTAAAATACATTTAAATTCTATTAATATATAGTTATTTGACTTCAATATTGTGCACTTTTTTTTCCTTTTATCCATGATGGTCCATAATGTTTCCCATGAAAACATTTGTTGTTTGAATTATTTTTTACAATTAAAATTTTAATTTCTTCATATAAAAATATCATCTATCTTCTAATAAATATTTCATCATAAAATAATAATAATAATTTCATCCCCCATAGAAGTAAATTTAATCATCATAACTATAAAAGATAATAGTTTTAATTAGTTAAAATCCATAGATATTTTAATTTTAATAATTTTATTGTGGTTGAAAAAATCCATATATGTTTTTAAAATAAAATGGTTTTCCTATTGAAAAATTTAGATTTTATTTATTTTTTCTCAAGACATTTATTGAATATAATATTTCAGAAATGAAAAACTAAATTTAATCAAAATAAAATGAAAAAATGATGAAAAAATCAAATAAAAATGTAGTAAAACGAAATAAAAATGAAATAAATATGAAAAATTGAAGAAACTTCCATCACCCACACTCAAGGTGTTTTTCAATAATTCGACATTTGTTGAAAGAAAAAAGTAAAAATAATATGAGACTAGGTAGATCATTTCTAAATATGGATTAATAAATTTTAATCCATCAAAATATAAATGTTCTATAAAAATACCATCAAAATTATTCACAATTTTACTTAATTATACATTTGTATATCCTTTTTTTGGGATCCCTAAAAAATGGTGTCTTACAGTTTTGTTTTTTCTCATTGATGACATGTTTATTTACAAGAAAACAAGATTACAATAGTATTACCCCAAATTATTATATATTTAATTAAACTCAAAACAAAATCCATGATTGTGTGCTACATCCACAACACATGATAAAAATAACATCCAACTTCTTCGTATTTAGCTTCATTAATGGCATGTCCAATAAAATATTTATTCTTTTTTACACCAAAACTGACTAATCCTTGATGAAATTACATGTTATAAAAGTTCATTTTCTTACAATATAAATACTCCAAAATAAGTAGCTATGTGGATTTTAAGAACACAATAATTTCAATAATAACAAAAATAATTCATTTTTAAATATTCTGTTAATATAAAATGAAATAAATTTTTATGTTCATAGATATAATTCCTTCATATTTTATTAAAACCTTACACATAAACATAACTGAAACAACATTATTGGTTATCTTTTTATAATAAATATTAAACGTAGAAATCATATTTCTAAAAACAAATTTGATCTACATATTTAGTAGATTACTCATAGTCAAGTTGGATTAATGTTTCTAGTAGACTAATTATACTTGATGCATTTTCTAAACCAAATGTTTTTTGAAAAAGATTAATATATTTTTGTGAGTTAAATTATTTTCTTATAGTTTTCTATATAGTTTAAAATGATTTAAAATTATGAGTTCACCCATAATTCTCATTTATAACACATGTTTCATATATTCTAACAAACAATTAGAAGTATATTTTTGAGTTGAAACAAAAATAATGTAATTATAATTTATTTAGATAGTGATTGCGTCTTTAATAATTTTCAATATAAATATCGATGGAGTTTCACATCCTTTAATAATTTAATTTTTAGTAAAAATTAATCAATTATATAATTCCATTATCTTATGGATTATTTAAGTACATACAGGGATTTAGTATGGTAAAATATATTTTTACAAAATCTATTATCTTTAAAATTATGTGGTAGTTCAACATCAACACCCCGTTCAACATATTAATTTCTAAATGAATATTTATCATCCATTTGATTTAATGTATACTCCATACATTATGTAGAGGATGGTAAGATTTTGATAGATTCTAATCTTTATAGTATAGTAATTATTTCACAATAATGTATGCCATTATCATAATAATAACCATTAGAAAAAGCCTTTCTCTATTCCTTACAATAGATCCATTTTCATCACATTTTATTTTAGAAAACTAATCTACTCAAATTTTCATAAGATCATTAGGATTATTAAATAAATTACAAAAATAATTCCTTTCAAATATATTAAGATCTTCTTGTATAGACATTATACAATTTTACTCATTTATGGTATAATAATCCATTTTATGTTTAAATATTGCTAAGAATGAATAGTGATAACATTGATATCTAAGAAATCTTCTATAAAAATTATCATGTGGAAAATAATGTTTGGATAATAGGTATAATCAAACTATAACCACTTGTACTTATAGTATAGTTGGTTTTACTATTAATTGATCTCATATCAATTCCAATTAATTTGAACATAAAAGTTCACCATTTTTTCACAAAATTTCACTAGGAAGGCCATTCGATCCAAACAATGGTCTTTAATATAAGTTAATTTTTTTTCATTTCATAAAGAAATAATTATATTTTAATATTAGTTGATCAATATAGAATATTTGGGAATATGTGGGTTCCAAAAATGGTAGTTTCTAATGTAACTATACCCAATAATGTTTAGGTACCAAAAATTTAGATTTATCAATTTTAATATTAAGGTTATTCTCCTCTAGATAAAACAAAATTTTCTTAGGAATTGGTTTTTCTCAACACATGACCAAATACAATGAAAAAAATCAAAATATTAAATTTTTTAATAATGGATGAGTCACTTTTAGAGCCAATATATAAGGTGAAATCACCAGATTCAGTGATGTTTCTTTTCTTTATAAAACATTAATTTCCAAAGTATTATGTGTTATATTACTTAAGAAAAAACTTTTTATAATTTTTTAATTATTTAATAATGGGTTTCTTGTTAAATTATTGAATAATACAACATGCTCTAAGATCTTGGTATGATAGGCTTAACACTTTTTTATTTCTAATGTTTTTAAAAAATGTATAGTTGATCCTACTCTTCATAAAAAATTATAAAGATGTTTTAGTTGTTCAAATATATATTGATGATATATTTTTGGATCTTTATAAAATTCCTCACATATCGATTTCTCAAAAAATATTCAAAAATGAATATGAAATGATCTTAATGGGTAGAATTAAATTCTTTCTTGGATTTCAAATCATTTAAAATAAAGAAAGTATTTTTTAAGACAAAGTAAATAATTCAATGATATTTTAAAAAAATTTCCTAGTACAGAACAAAATGAAGTGATACTCCTATTAGAAAAACCTGTAAATTAGATCTTGATGAAAAGGGAAAATCAGTCGATCAATCCAATTATAGAGGTTTTATTGTATTAAATCATTACATAAATGCAAGTTAACCAAATATTATATTTAGTGAGTGTATGAGTAATGATGTTCATGAAAAAACCAAAGAGTTTAATCTACTTGCTGTTAAAATAATTTTCAAATAAATCGATTATATTACCAAATTAGGACAATTCTATCATTGATGAGAATAATTTTATTTAATTATTGACTCAGGTGGTGGAGGTAATAAAGATAGAAAAAACTTCTTTAACATGTATGCTTTTGGTAAAGCCTCTTGTATCATGGTATATTAAAAAGAAAAAAAATAGTTTCAATATCTATTGCTGAAGAGAAATATATAGCTATTGGTAACTGTTGTGCTTGAATTCTGTGGATGAATCACACTTAACTAGATTATAGATATCATTTTAGGAATGTTCCTATAAAATGTGACAATAAAAGTTCTATTAAAATTTATAAGAATCTTGTTTCTCACTCTAGGAAAAAATTGATGTAAGACATATCTTTTTAAGAGATCATTATAAAAAATGAGAAACAACCCTTGAGTTCATTGGCACAGAATATTAGCTTGCTGATATTTTTACTTAGCCTTAAAAATATGAGAGCAAGATTTACATCATACATGAGTTTGGAATGATCAAATTTGGGTGACTCACCGATATTATCTTAGCGACATGACTCACTAATAATGTCTCATGGGTGTGACTCACCGATGTGACTCACCGATAATGTCTCACCGTTGTGACTCACAAATGATGTCTCACTAGTGGTGACTGTCCGACCAGTCTCACTAATGTGTCTCGTTGAACGATACAAAATTATTTCACTATATGTAATTTAAAAAAACATTTTTTTCGTTTTATTTTTTAAAACTTAATTTTGTTTTCTATGTTTTTGAATCCTTAAATGTTAAAATAAGGGTTGATATATTATTTTTTGACCCTCACAGTCTTACTCATGGACACCTACCCTAAAACCCCTCGTTCCCAAGCTAAAATAATTCTATCTCGAACAAAAACCCTCAAAACTCTCTTAATGGATCATGTCAAGAACATCCTACAAGGATCTTATGATGAGTTTCATCCATCAATGAAGCAATTAGTTAGATTAATACAACCTAAAACTAAGCCTATTCATTTGGAGCAAGAATATTGAATCATGATGCTAGATAATGAAGGGCACTCTAAAGGGATGTTATGAATTATTTCTCTCATGCTGAAAGTGTTTTAATCTCATTTATTGTTGGAGTGGTTCTCTATTAATGAACGACTATACTATCCAAGGATATTGTGTGATCTTTACCATTATGCTATGTTTTTCCTTGAAGGATCAGAAATGTGTTGGATAAATTAACTGATAGATGGAAAAAGAATATATTTTTTCATGCAGGCATTGGGTAGAGTTTTAAAATGTACCTCATGAGGGTCTTTATGATGACCATCAAGTATGTTCTCTTCCAACCAGTGGCATTTTTTGTTATGAGTAATCATTGGTTGAGTTGACTGGAAATGGAGAGCATAAGGGTCCTATTGCTACAGAGCTTGATGGTGAGTGCGTGATCTTATTCAAATTGTCCCATTTTCTATTATTTCATAAGAAAGGGGATTTTATCTCCCTCATGTACAAGTATGTTTATCTGTTAAATTTGTCGATGAAAGGTCATAATATTAATTTCCATGGATATTTGATGGATCATATCTATGAGATGGTAAAATATTACTACAAGACAAACTCATTGATTTATCCATGGATTATCTTTGTAATTTTGGAAGCTAAGGGGTCGGAAAATGATGGTGGAGAGTAAATTTTAGCTTGTGATAGTTTCTGTCTAAACACGGTTATCTGATGGAGGATGAAAAGTCATTGAAACAAATCAAAGAAGAAATGGGTTGAAGATAATGATATGTTTTATTAATATTTCAATCTAGTTGTGAATCCCTTGAGGCCAGGAAACATGGATGATCCTAGTGTAGGACTATATGTAGTGGGTGTATATTCAGATGAAGAAGATGTGGCTGAGGCAGTTCAAGGAGTTGAATCACCAATAGTTGATAGGAGTGATCCTAACATTGATGAATGTCTAGAAAAGATGAATTATTGTCCTAAAAGTCCACCTATAAATCGACCATTTAAGGAACCACTTCTAGATGATGGTGATAGTGAATATATTGGAAATTCAGAGGATGTCAAGTTTGAAAGTATATCGGGTAGTGATGCGTAATCTATTGATGGAGATGAAACTAAAGATGATGATAGATCTGAGGAATATATTGGAAAATATAGTGGAAATGATTGATAATACGGAATTAATAAGGAAGATGATGGAACTAGTTGATTAGAAAGTGGATCATATCATCCTGATGATGATAAAGGCCCTAATATAGAACCAATTCAAACTTCTTTTGTAGAACATGAACCGATTGTGTAATCTCATGAAGTTTTTGAAAATGATGTCTTCGAAGAATTGTCTCTTGATGTTCATGTTCATGTTGATGTTCCTATTTTATGGGATGTCTCAGTGACTCCATTGAGAGAGTTAGTCTATTCTAGGAAGAGGAAATCATCTGAGAGATGGAGAGAAGCTAATGGTACATCTTCTCCTACTCTTGCATCCCTTCTTGTGGCTTCATCAGAATCTGTTAAAAATGTCACCAAAGATGATATCGATGGCATCAAGTAATAATTGTTGGTTTTGGATTGATCTACCTCTTCACATGAACACGATTTAGTTCCCATACATAGTGAAAGAGATATAGATATGATCATAGAAGTAGTTGTGTCTCTGGTTGGGCATCTATTAGTCCCAATTATTGAAGAGATTTTCCTCGATAATCAGAAAATGAGGAATGATCTAACTTCTATAGTTTCATCCATTAATGATCTCTTTATTTATTATTAGAAATCTATGGATAAAGTGGTGAAAATATTTTTTGGATAAAACTTCTATGAGCGATACTACTCATCCTCATCCTCCTATTCTTCATGTCATATAGATGAGATCAGATACCTATGATATAGTTCAAGGATTCTCCACTTCAGTTACTCAAATTTTTCATTATCTCGATGTTGATATGATTAGATCAATTATTAGATAAGAACTTGAGAATATTATGGGTGGCATAGATCATGAGATACTTAGTAATATCAGGAAGAATAGTGTCCACATTCATGACATAGTGAGATTCAACTCAAAATAAATTAATACTACTCAACAAAAAATAACCAAGAATGTGTACTTAAATTTGAAGAGTATTTACACCGTGAATCAGCTAACCAATCATATCATGTTTTTGGTGGATAATTTGAGTCCACCTCCAATCACTCAATCCTTCAAAGAATAGATCAATTAGATTAAATAATACACTCGTACACTTGAGATGTTTATAGAGAAAGAAGATTATTTTGAAAAGGATATAGATTATGGTGGTGACATTATCAAGGTCATCATTAATATGTTGAATCCCTACATTCATCACCAGAGTATTTTCATCATTTCTCCAGCAGCTACTCCTCTTAGAATTTCCCTACACCCTATTACTTTTTCATCTACCCCTTTGAACATGACCCCTGCTTAGGCACTTAGCCAAATTTTCACTGTCATCAATCAAGAACATACAGGTCCTCCTTCCTCTTCTAGCCCGAGCATAGATCCTTCAATTTTTCAAGGGGTTCCTCTTCCATTATTGATTACCCTCACTATTTATTCCACCAACAATACATCTACACATCCTTATCCTAATTCATATTCTTCTACAAAGGAAAAATAATTGATGGACTCTAATATCACCAAGAAAAATTTTGGATTGCTCTTTGATTGGGATCTATTTTGATATTTTGTAATCTCATGTACTATTTTACTATTGAAATATATTGGATCTATTTTTCACCTCATTTTTTAATACATTATTGACATTGTTTGTTTCATTTTTGATAATACCAAAATGTATAGAATGTTTATGAAATACATCTCAGGGGGATCTAAAATGGAACATAATATTAAATAATAAAATTTTCTTAAACAGAAAGCTTAATCAGTGATCTATAAATATCTTTTTGTTTATCTTGATAATTGTATCTCATAAAATAATTTATTCTCTTATGATACTCCTAATATGTTAACTAGAGTATAAAATAATTAATTATTGTGATATATGATTCCATTATTTTTTATCATAAAAAATGAGGATATTGTTGGCCTCATATAGTTTTAATTCCCACAAATCATGCTTTATAATGACTTGGTATGTTTCATTTTTATTAATTTTGAATACATATAATCCTAAACCTATAGTGCTAGTGTTTATATCATAAGATTAGTTAACAAATCTTCACTAAATATAATTCAATAATACTATTCCAATAGATAGTTGAGTCACCGATAACTAGCTCAAAGATACATAAGTTACTGAAAATAATCTAAGCTTCAGTGGGTATGTGCTAATGACAATGAAACTGACCAGCATAGTGAATCATTTTTTTTATTTATGAGATACTGATAAATGATTCACTAATATATGAGTTACCAATGAATCACCTACCAACAGCTCGACTGGCCAATCATGAGTTACCGATGCTTGTTTAATCGACCGATAGAATGATCTACCTATAGAACGACATACCGACTGCTGGAGACACCGATGGCATGAGACACTGACAATCTAAGATGCTGACAGAATGAGAAACTATTTTCTATATTTAAAATTAAAACTTCTTACTAATGGTAATATTTATGTTTTTTAATGATACTAATTTTATTAATATTTTTTTGGAGAAAATATTAATGAAAATATCATAGATGAATACAAGGTATGAGGTACAAAAATAATATCGAGATTATGCTCCTTATTGGTTGACATATATAAAGATAATAATGGATCAATAAGTTGTACACACAGATATATATATATATGCGAAGTGTAGGAGAGATCTTGCACACCTTAGATAAAAACACAAGAGATGACTAAATTGTATACACAAATATATTATAGAGAACCAAAATGCCATTAACATTTTTAGAAATAGACTTGGAAGAGAAGAACACTTGGACGAAGCATCTAACTTCCTAGAAATCATAGAGAGAAGAAAAAAAACAAAAATTTGTTTTTTATTTATGTATGTTGACTCCAACTTCACTTATTCTGTGGTTAAGGATTGAAAAAGATGCATAGAACAACAAACAATGATTTCAGAACCATATTCTTATTATATTTCTCTACCTATGTATGTTATTTATAATTCAAGTAGTTTGTGTATATATTTATTGACACATACTAAATCGTGTAAAAAACAAGATGATATATATATATCTTTAATCTAAAACATTTTTAAACATTACACTTCCATATGTAATAGTTAACGAGGACACTGCAATGCATGTATTTCTATTTTGTACTCCCACGAATATTGTGCAAGATGTATGTTGACCTGGACAGTTTTTATGCGGTTGTGTACTACATTCCATTATTTCGATCAAGTATATTAATATAAATTGTTTTTTGGAATGTGATCACCATGTATAGAGGAATATGTATCAACTTTATACTGAACCACTTTTTTTATACATTGTCTGTTTTAATGTCTAGTTTTTTTATCTATTTTTGTTTATTCAAACGAAAAAAACTTCACTTCGATAGCTAATCATAGAATGTGTTTGTGTTGGAATTTGATTTAGTTTGCTACTTTAAAATGTTAAAATTGTAAATCATGTTATCTTAACTTAGAACTAATCAATCTTTTATAAATCATTCAAACAATCAAATATTTTATAAATCTACTACATTGGATAATTGGGATATATTTTATTTTAAATTGGCGGATTTTTAAATAATAAATTTGGACATATATTTTTATAGGAACTCAATTCACCCCCACCTCCCCCCAACATGACTGTCCAACTCTGACAAACATTTCTTAATTTTAGTACATGTTATACGTAATAACCAATTTTTGGAAAATTGTATTTTTATGAAAAATTGATGTTTATGATAATATTATCAATCTTATTCATTTACATGACATTAATTGGTTTATTATTATATGAATAAGAGTTTTATGGACTTCACATCAATCAAAATCTAAAATACACCATAATAAAATTAAATTGAAATATACAAGATGAAAATAAATTTTCTTAAAATAATTATTACATAAGCTTAAATAGAATAAACATGTGTTTTCAACATTTATCATTTACTTTTGTATAATAATCATTTTAATACTCAAATAAATTTTTCCCATAAAATATGTTTTATAAGTGTAAAATTCAAACATACCTTTTTAAATGAAATCTAAGGTATTTTTAAAAAATGTATATTATATTATTCAATTATAAATAAAAAATTTTAGGAAAAATAATAATAATCATAAGATAATATCAACATTATAAATATAAAAATTATGTTAAATTTTTAAAATTAATATTAAAGAAATTTATAAATTAATATTTAAATGTTAATGAAACAGATGAGGATAATTAATTTTTTATAAAAAAATATATTTTAATATAGTAATCATTTTAATTATTATTTACTAATAAATAAAATTAAATTTTATATATTATTCAAGTAAAATATTTGGATTCACAAAAAAAAATGAATAAAAAGTAAATTTTACAAAAAAATTTTTTTAAGCATATGGTATCCTTATTAGTTTTTTAGATGCACTAATTCAATTATATCAATGAATTAGTATAAAAATTGCCCATGTTGTTGTAGTTACATTTATTTATATCTTCCAATTCAACTACTACATTATGCTAGTTATATTTTTATTAATAAAATGTATCATAGTTCATTTTTATTTTGGTGTTGGGTGTGAAACAATTTATTTAATATAATGTTTATATTATAGAGGAATATTCACTAAAATCATGTGTTTTTATATTCATCCCCACACCCCAATGAATTTCAGCCTAGATATGTTTTTATTATGTTTAAAACAAGTGAGGATTATTTTCTCTAATTATATTATCAAGTTTCCACATATCACCCTGAAACATATGATTCCATTATAGAAATTTTAGTAGATGGGTTTCTTATTATACAAAAAATTGTCCCTTTGATTATGAATTCCTATAGGTTTTTCCTCATGTGATATATCATGTTATAGTTGCACATATTTTTAATTTATTAAAAATGCTGGGATTGGTGTGTACTTCCTAAAAAGTGATACATGGAGAACATTATTTACTTATAATAGATATGGGAGGGGTTGTAAGTGGTAAGATAATTCTCTAACACAATAAAAAATCATTAAGGGACCAATATACTGCGTTATTAGCATAATAATCTTTTTGAATATCATAATCAGCTTCTTGGGAGATATCCATGGGGAAACAATGTCACCAACTTGAAACTCAAGCTTTCATCGTTGTTTAACTATATTAAAAAGTAGACATTTTTCTACATTCATATATCAATTAATCTTATGAACTTTATTCAAATTTTTGGGGATAAGGTCAAGTCTTGGGAATTTTTTCTCTCTTTATCTTTATCTCAATGAGTAATAGTTTTCTATATCTTCCTATTTAATGCCTCATATGGTTCCATGTGAATGTTATAATTGAAACTATTTATATATGATAACTACATTAGGGAAATTTATTACTCCAAAATGAATTACAAACTCATTAAATTGGATCTTCTAATATCATCAGTAGTTTTAATGGTTCCCTCAAACTGAGAAACTTTCTTATAGTGCTATATATTATTGAGGTCTATCTCTATCTCAAATGACTTATAAAGTCTTTCCCAACACATTGAGGTAGGATTCATTACACAATCAGCTAAAAAACAGTGGAAAACAATTACACATTACCACTTCCCATATATATGTATTCTTTTAGATAGAAAACTAATCAATCTTATTAGATGGAAATAAAATGAGGTGATTTTGCATGGATATCAACAATAACTCAAATAATATTATGGGCATTAAATTTCTTCTAGAGTACTATGATGAAATACATTGTTCTTTTTACATTTTTTATACTTCTATAAATATTGGTTGCATTATCCCTAAATTAATCTATCCATACACAAAAATTTTGGGCATGCTAAGAATCAAGATATTTATTCCACAATCTCCATTTTTGGATTGTTCAAAAATAAGTGTTTTAGATATGTATAAATATATATGCATCCAAATTCAATAAGAATGAGTTATGTGTATCATCTATTAGATCCCTCTTTATTTATATTCTTGAAGGGATATATATCCAGGGTTTTAACCTTATTATTCCTTATTTATCAAAACGGAACTCCAAAATATTAAAAACTGTATTTATAGATAATTAATATCTTTTTATGATTCCTAGAACATTAATTTAATGGATAGTTGAGCATTAATTTTGAATATATTGGATTTCTTCCCTTCTATTTTAACCTTTTGGTCCATCCTATTAAAATTCATGAGTATATATTGTTTTTATACCATCTTCATAGAGAAGGTCTTAGGGTCATTCCTACATATAGCACAATCAACCTTTATTTCCTTCCCTCGACGGTAATATTTTGGGAATTAATAGTCTTTGATTAGTTATAAAACTTTTCTTTGGGTCATGATTAAGTATTCCTATATAAATATATATTTAAATATCTTATCATCATTATGGAAATAACACTTCTTCCCATAGAGATAATGATACAAACTCGTTAATATAATAATCACTACTGCAACCCATGAATCATTATTTGGGTAATTTCTTATAAATTTTTAAATAATTATAGAAATAAGTAATTAATTTATCATAATTCATGTGGATTTGTCCAAAACCATTTAATAAAGAATCACAGTTAATTACAAACCCTTATCCACTATAGGATAATGTAATCACATTAGAAGTAACCAATCACATCTTATAATCCTTAAATCATTTCTCACATAATTTTATTTCCTAGAACATTACCCCATTTCATGTAAAATATGATATAGGATTGTAGAAACATTAAAAAGATATAACAATTCATTATTCGTATCCATGTAATCCAAGAAAATATTTGATATTAGTTACTGTTTTCAGTTTTGTCTATTTTTCCACAACATCTATCTTTATGGTCTTTAAGTATATTTCCTCTCATACGATTACATGAGATGAGAATTATGTTTTATGAAGTTATAATTCACACTTTTGAAATTTGATTAATATTTTCTCCATTATTATAGTCTTCATCTCCATCCACAAATGATTTTTATTTTCATCATTTATTTTGGAATATATGAAAATTAAATCTATGAAGTAAACAAAAAATTGATCATGGTTATATCTAAAGGATTTTCATTTCATCCATGATGATAAATGTTTCATCTTCAATAATTTGTAAAATAAATATAAAGTTATAGTGTCCATTAATTGTTGAAAAATGTATCTGGGAGATATCCTCCCATTTGACCATTAATTGATGATATCTTCATTGATTTTTAGTCTCTAAGAAGTATTGAGATCCATAGAGTTGATCTAATAGATCATTTATATGTGGTAAAGGATAATGTTTTTGGATTTTTGTTTTGTTAATATCAAAATAATAAATGCATATACATATTATTCCATTCTTATTTTTGACAGAGTATTGATTCACCACAAAAAGAAGTTTTATGGCATATAAAACCATTGTCTAATTTCTCTTATAGTTTCTTATTTAATTCATCCTATTTACAATGATTTATTATGTCAAAAATATGGTTTTGTAGATTTTTATTCACTTTTTTTGACAACATGGTTATTTTTGATGATGATTATTCTAATCATTCCAGAAAAAACATCACTTTTTTAGAATATGGAAACACTATTCATGGTAGGTAAGAGGTTTTATAATATGTAAGGTTGAAATTTTGAGTTTCTTGTAAAATATGAAATAAAAGTTTCCAGGAGAGGATGAAAAATGGGTTTATTGAAGCATTATATGATCATTCATATGAATTAATTTCATAATGAGAATATATAAATTCCCTAGAATAAGTTTTAGAACAACTAGATGTGAGTTCAAACGATGGAAATTCAAAATAAATTTTTTTATTTAATTGTATGGGAATATAAAAGGATTTATTTCCAAATAATGAACTGAAAGGTATATCATTTGAGTTGAGTTAATGTTTTAAAATGTGAATTATTTATTTCTCCATATGGATAATTTCAAATAGTACTACAATTTTATTCACATGAGTGGAAAAATTAGATGGATTTCTATAAGAAGTTAAATATTTTTAGTAAGTTGAATTAGTATTTTTCTATAATATGTCATATATCATGGTTTCTGATTAGAGTTTCTAAATGTAGTTCTAGAAGAACTTTACAAAAATATTATGAATTCAAATTCAGTCTGATGATAATAGTTTTTTGGTTCAACATTAAACATTCATGATAAACATTTAATTATTATATATTATATTTTTTTGGTGCATTAAATATTGTTGACTACAATTTATGTAGAGAATGTTAAATTAGTCAATATAAGTATTAGTGGAGTAGGAAATATTTCTTTTAAGTCCATATTTTTTATTTTTTTGTTAGAATAATTTTGTATATACAATTAGTGTATGGATAATTTTAAATATTTTTATAAAGTTAATAATTGTGAGATTTATAGAATAAGAATAAGATTGAATTATAAAAATCATGGAGAATGGTTTTTTATAAAAAAAATAAATTTTTCTACTTCAAAAGAACTTATATAGATCATATTTATTATAGAAGAAGCTAGTGGTTCAAGAGATATGTGTAAAATTAATAAAATAAAATTTTCTATCGAGTGTTAACCAATATCATTTGGTTAACAGTAATTCTATCTCAACCTCATTCGGGATAAGGGACATTTGTTCCCTACCCAATTTTTTATATGTGATGGACCTTAGTATAAAAAATTTGAATCATGTTATTTGGAATGTAGAAAGAAAAATATACTCACAATGGGACCAAAACTTTTAAAAATTAAGTGCCTTAAATTTATTTATCCCATATTTTAATACAAGTGAGTTATAATTAAAAATTCAGTAGGATCAAGACTCTAACAAGGTACAATGTTTATTTCTATGTGATGTAAATAACAATAATTCACCACAGATTATGCTCCGCCTCTTTGTAGCGATACATACCTTGATAATTTAATTTTTATCAGAGGGAGGATACCTATATAGATCCATTTTTTGAAGTATATAGAAGTTATATTTAGTTTAAAGTGTAGTATTTGTAATATTTGGCAACAAGATCTATATCTAAAAGTTGAAAAAGATGATATACTATCTTAATTCACATGAATTAAATGTGGTTGATGTTGAAACCATTAGATTATCCCAAAGAAAAAAAATCTAGAAATGAATTTTTCTATTAAATAGAATCATGAAGAAGATGGTAATGCTAAAAATACTATTCTTATTTCACTTAAAGAGAAATTATAAAAAAATTTATTGGGTCACTAATCTATAAATATATTTAAAAACCATGAAAGTATATGTGAAGGGAATGTTATAGAGAAGAAAAAATATATTTTATCTAGGGTAATAAATTTTAAGATATAAAAAATATAAGGGTAAGATTATGTTGATGAATATATTTTTCGGGGAATGAAAAATCCATAAACAAAAGAGGTTTTAGAGAATCCTTTTCAAAT
This sequence comes from Viscum album, assembly GCA_963277665.1. NCBI lineage: Eukaryota > Viridiplantae > Streptophyta > Magnoliopsida > Santalales > Viscaceae > Viscum > Viscum album. The sequence continues at coordinate 494,664,643 of OY728122.1, forward strand.
TAAATCATTTTTTAAAATTTGAAGATAATTTTTCCCAATGTATTTGAACCAAAAATATTTTCTATTGAGAATTGAGAAACTATTTCTCTTTATGATCTTCAAAAAATTGTTATTATAAAAGAAATTATGAATCATAAGGTATTTAAGAATAATGATAAATGTGAAATTTATTTTTATGCAATAAAGAAAGTCAAGATTTCGGATAATAAAGAGTTCTATAACATATCAATATATGAATCACAAGATTATAATTATTATTCAAGAGTGATATATTTTATCTCTAAACAGATAGAAAATGTAAAGCTGAATTTAAGGGAAAACTTAATCAAACAATTTGGTGAATAGAGAAATAGGCCAAACATCAATTTACTACCTTAGATATAAAAAGGTATTGTTTTAGGAAAATTGATGATTGAATATGGCCTTAAAATAAAAAATGGTAAAAAATGAATATATGTAAAACTATATGCGGATAGAAAAAGAATATACTATCAAATAATCAATATTGTTATTGGAGAAGAGGATGAAAAATATTCAAGTGAAAATAGTTAATATGATAAAGATGTTATAAAAAACATAAAATCCATAGAAAATGTTGAGAAACATAAAGTAATATTTATTAATGAAGATGTATAAGGTAAAAAATCATATGGAGAATATATGTTGTTGGAATAACGTAAACCATGTATTAAAAAAAATGGTAATGTCAAGTGGGAATGTAAATGGATTGAGAAGGAAAAAGTTAGTAAAAGTAAATAACAGTAGCTTGGGAAGATTAAATCACTTAAATAGAATCTTGAAGAGTAATAAATTATGATCAAACGGATTTGTGTTAAACATTAAATAATGTAATAATAATTTGGAAAAGACTCAATCCAAATTTCCCAAAGATAAGAAGTCATTAAAAGTATTATTGGAGAAGTTTTTAAAGAAAATTATGTAGAACTTAAATAATCAAAAATTATCTTATAATCCAGTTATAAAAACATTCTCAAAATCATCCTTATAATTCAGAAGTTATTAATATTGATTTCACTGACTATGAAGGTTGAAATATAAGATAAAAATTCATAGATTTAAAATTTCAGTGAAAATTTTAGTTTCTATAAAAATAAATAAAAATAAGATGATTTCTACTATGGGACTAATGTTGCAAAAATAAGGAAGAAGATGTTACAAATTTCGATTGACATAATGATAATATTACAATCAACATTCCTATAAATATACAAGAAAAAGGATCATTGTGTATTCTTGGTTTTGTAGAGAATTTTCATGTAATGAATAAAAAATTTTGGTACAACATGTCACTTACTTGGGAAAGGCATGAGTAAAGGTCGGGAAGTAATGGATGGGTAAAACATTCATTGAATATGAATAAAAAATGTTTTGGAGGATAAAAATGAATCCAATAATGAAATTAGTAATGTTAAACAGTTTGATGGATAAATATGAATGAATGTATTAATTATTTGTGTGAAAGGTGTGATGAATCCAATAATATTTTTCAATATCTTATGATTGATCTAAACAAAAAACGTCATATTACGAGGAATTAAAATGACTTTCGAAATGTGAACATTGAATAAAATTAATTATTAGTTGTTGTGATTCGAAAATCTAGAAAAAATTGTATGCTGTGGATTATCAATAGTGTGGATACTACTATTATCTCAGTAAACAAAAAAACATCAAAAACCTGACAAATTGTTTGTTATATTTTTGAATTTTTTCCCTTAAAATAAATGTAATTATAACAAAATTGTATAAATAGAGATGTTACAATATGAAGATGTTCTGTATGTTGATGGACTTGAATAGAACATACCGAGAGTTATCCAGCATTGCAATGATGGGAATGAATTTACCTTTATAAAATATTATTAAATCACCAAAAATCAATATATATAAATAATTTATCTAAGGGAGATAGTAAAAGTTTATTATTTCTACAAATTAGAGATCTAAGAAACAAATTTTTTCTTAGAGATAAAGATGAAAATTAGTTATGGAAGAAGCAGTTTGTGCATAAACATAAAGGATATATGAGAAAAATATAAATGATAGAAGTTGGGATATAACTTTCTTAACAGAATAAGTAAATGTGTGTTATTTTTTAAACATGTGAAAAAGGATGAATGGTAAATAAAATTCCTCAGAAGTTAGATATTCGATCAACTCAACCTATAAAAAATAATCTATCTGGTTATTTTGGACTAAGGATACATCCATCTACCAAGGGAGATATTTAAATCATATACTTAATTCTTTAATTTATAAAGATAACTTGTATAATTTTTAAGTAAAAAATAATTTTTTGTATATATATTCAAAATATATTTGAAGGAGGTTGAGAAAGAGTAATTTCTATATATATGAATATTTAAAATGTTTAATTTAATGGATTTTATATATAAATAAATTGATTAAAAAATTACAATACATGTGATTGGTCATCAACACAGATCCCATTACACTTCACAAAAAAATTGAGTAGTAAATATTAAGAATTGATGTCTTCTTGAAATTGGGAGTGATTTGTATTCTGCGTATAAACAATATAAATAATTTTATGGGGATGTTCTTTATAAATCAGTTCACATTGAATAAAGATTATTATTAAAACCAAAAAAGAAAAAATACTTATCAAATGAGTTATAAAATGAGTCCAACTATTTAAATACTCAATGAAATTTTGAATTACCTACTCAATGAAGACTAAAATACAAACTTAGGGATATTTGATGAAAGGGTGACAGAAATAATATTGTTGGGGTATATAATCAATGGAAGGAGCTATGTGTTCTGGAGTAAATATAAACTCAAAATTTTGGATTCATTTGATATTAATGTTTTTTTAGAATAAGCTAAAATAAATTCTATAATATAATAGTGTCTCTAGAAATCAAATGGATGATATTTTACGGTTCTTTGAAATATATGTTGAATAAATTGGTTGGATTTTATGAGAATCAAAGCAAACACTTTCAGGTAATTTTTTTAATGTATAAGACTTTGATAAAATCGAATATTTTATATTTAAAAATATATAGTACCTTATTTAATGAAAAATAGTATTTGAAATATTGAATCCTAAGTTCTAGAAAGAATAAAAAATAATGTACAATCAAATTAAATATATATACTAAACTAAACCATGATTGGTTTCAAATTCTACTGATCATAAAGAATGGGAGGTTGAGATGAATTGATAATTAGATGAAAAAAATTAAAAGAATTATTTTTGGGTATGTCCCCAAATTCAAGAAGATGAAATTGTCATAGGAACTAAATACGTGTTCCATGATCAGTTGAATGATAATGGATGTATTTTTCAAAATGATTCATGATTTATATTTAAAGGGTATACAAGGTTAACAATATTGATTTTTTTGAAACATTATCCCCTATTAATATACTTGATAATATCATAATGTTATTTGAAATTTCATATCATCAAAGACAAAATTTCAATTATATATATTTAATGTTAGCATTATTAAGTCATAAGGTTGAGTAAAAACATTAAATTTAACAAATAGAACAATTCTCCCTTGAGAACAATGGGGAAATCTCAATAAGAAGAAGAAAGACAACAATGGTATGAAGTAGGATCCTTTATCCTGGTATTCAAAACTTGATATTTTAATTGAAATATTATATTTTTCTATAGTAAAATTTCATATTAATCATTAAGTAAAAATTAGAGGTTATGGATATTTTATTTTAGTATTTTATATTTATGAAATAATCATAACTTTTGATAATGATCATATTTTTGAAAAATTCACCTAACACACGAAGATGTCATTTGAAAAGACTTTTCTTAGGGAATCAAATTTCATTCTTAATATAAAAATAATATAAATTGGAATTTATATATATCATTTAAATAAAATTCTTCCAAAAATTTATTAATAAAATTTGGCCTCAAATATTAAATGGTAGTTTCAACTCAAATTTTTGTAGGTAAAAAGATGAGTAAATATGATGCTAAAAATTCATTAATTAGAATGAATTTTTGATGATGATTAAGGGGTTTACTATAACTTAAAAAATACCAACTAAAAATTTTATTTATTATAACATTATTTGTATGATATCAAAATGATTCTATGAAATATCACAGAGTGGATCTCAAGAAAACATTAAGATATATTCTAGAAACATTAAAATATTTATTCATTTATAAAAGAGTAAAATATTGATGTTTCCAGGGTCTTAATATATTGATTGGGAAGGTTACTATGATGATCATAAGTCAACATTAGGAAGAAAATATTTCATTGGAAAACATTTTATACTGGTATAATAAGAAACAAATATGGATATCCTTAATTATAGATAAATCAGAATATAGTAATATTACACATGCAAGTGCTATAATGATTTAAATTAATTATTATATGGATGATTTGAAAATATAATTTAAAAAATACATTAAACAAATTCTATGAATATAAGAGTGTGATTGGTCATTAGAATAATTGGATACAACATTCCTGATCAAAACATATTGATACCAGATAACTTTTTATCAAAGAACAAGTTACATTAGGGGTTCTTAAAATAGAATATATTCTAATTAAGGATCATATGTTATATGTCTTCACCAAATATTTGTAAAAGGAATAATTTAAGGAACTAATTATTTAAATCGATGATCATCCCACCCCTACAAGGTAACAAAATATACAGGTAAGCCCTACATTATATTGGATTTGATTGCCAATGATAGAGAATTATTTAACAATTCTATATCATTATTCTATTAATATGATACTTTAGTTTTTTTGAAAAGGTGAATAATATTTAAGATGAGTTGATTATGTGGTATTAAATTCAACATATAGAAAAAATATACCTATCATTGAGGATGTAATCCTTATAAAAATAGTGTTGTATCTAGTAATATGGTGTTAAAAAGTTCAATTTTAGATAGGCTATGGGTAAGTTTAGAGTTTTTATTGAAATAGTATTTTTTATGTTGAAAAAAATTCCATAATGGAATATTTAAGTACCCAAGGTTTTAATGAATGTGGGTTTTTTTTTGGAAAAAATGGTTAAGTCATAAGATTATCGTTCTATTCATTGAAGGATGAATAAAATATTGTATGGAAGATGAAAAGTGTATAATTGATGAGAAGATTATTTTATGATTATTGATGTTGAAATATTATGTTTCTAAAGAGGTTTAAATAATATTTACCTAAATAAGTCAAAAATCTAGTTTCTGGATATAGTAGATGTGAACTCAAATGTACAACTATCATAATGAGAAAATGATAATATACCACAATAATTTACATAAAAATCATATGTGATTTTAATGGATTGAAATCATGAAGAATTTTTGTATGATAAATGGATGGATATACATAATGTTTTTTATAAATGATGATTTGGAAGGATTTTAATTTGAGGTATGTTTATGTTTTAAAAGGATAATTTGTTATATTAATTGATGGTGATATGTTGATCCTCATAGAAATCTCTTTTATATAGTATAAAATTGAGGAGTTTTAGATGAAGATCAGGGTTTATAATAATTTTAAAAATAAGAGTTCCATAAAAATTTTTGGGAAAAGGTTTCTAGTGATAGTTTTCAAAGTAAGTTCTAAATGTACATCACATAAATTTTTTGAATCCATATTCATTCTGATGATGTTTATTTTTCCATTAAATTTTACATATTCATGATTGAATGTTCTAAATTTTAGATGAATTTTCTTAATCAATGAACACCATTGAAATTGATATATTTTGATATATTTAAGTAGTATATTTTAGAATTTGTTGGGAGGGAAATGCATTTCGGATCTCCGTGTTTCATATTTTTTATCAGAGAAATATTGAGTATATAAAGGTTGGTAGGATCATTTTCATGGTATTTAATTACGTCAATATTTGATATATACTAATAAAAATAAGATTTTATAAAATAATAAGTTCCAAACCTAAATATCAATATGGATAAGTTTGTGAGAAATAGGTAATTTCATCCACTTCACTAGCTTAGAGCATGATCATGTTAATTTATTAATATGATATTGGTTCAATAGATCATTATAATATTTGTGAAAGAAAATTTTGTAACTAGTTATAAGTAATATTCTGAGTTCAATGATGATTCCTTACAGAACCACTTATGTATATCCAATGGATCATTATGTAAAATATGTCCATTTTTTTATTTCGAACACAGTGAGTATGTACACACATTATAATTGAACCATGTAAAAATGATGTTTTTGTAATTTATTTATCTTATCATTAAAATTTCTTATGGTTGACTAAAAAATTAAGAAGGATCGAAACTCTAAAACGTTAGAGTGTTTTATTTCCTAAATAAGGAAATTATAAACATACCTCTACAGATTCACCCCCCGCTCGTTTTAATTCACAACTTAAGACTTCACATTAAATAATGAATCATTGAGAAAGGCATGAATCTAAATAGTATTTCAATCGAACATTCAACCTTTTTCTTTAAGGGAAGACCATGAATCTTATTAGAAAACACATCCGTATATTTCTATAAATTAGGATAGTCATATATGTATGCTTCATTGTAGATATTTTTATCAGTTAGTCTATCATTATTGGGTATCCTCACTCATATAATATAATTTTCCTCCAAAGGGAGTTTAAAAGTATCCTTATATTTCTTTCTGTTAATAGTATGATTTAGGGTATAAAAAGATTTTTCATTATTGTTATATTTAATATGTTACATATATAAGGAAATGTGATCCATAACTAAAATAATATCTGATTTAACAAAGGGGAGAAGAACATCATCTGTAATAAGTACCTTTCTAAAAAAATTGATCATATTTTAGTTATATATCGTGAAAATGATCATTATTCTACCAGGTATTTGTATGTATACTTCAATATCCAGTTATTGAGGTGGCAAATCAATATTCTTAGAAAAAATATATGTTATGAAGGAATGATAACAACTACAATGAAATAAGAAATTAAAATTTATATAGTATATAATGAGTGTACCTTTAATCACATCATTTTCATGATATAATTATGTGGTAGTGATAGCATACACATTTCCTTATTCCCTAGTATTGGATTTTGGGGTCAAATATTCATCATTAACTATATGGTTAGATCATAGTTTTTTGTAATGCACAAAATACTTTCTTTTTAAGCATTTAAGTGTGATTGGTTCATTGGTTGGGAAATATTTATCTTTAATTGTATTAATCAATTTATTATATTACTTTTATAGTTGTGTTGTATTCTATAAATAAAAAACTTCTCAAATATTTATAGAATTTTACACATGATCTTACTCTCACATTTTTTTCTTAATGGAAGAAATAATTTCATCTCCCCATGTTACATGTCATTAGATATTCCATGATGCTATAATTTCCATCTTCTCTCTGGATAATTGAGATCCCCTACATTCCATCCATACCTTTAGAAAAAATCAAAATATTTATTCATAGATTCAAAATTTTATATGGAAAATTATTTTTCATTAATTCACATTTATCCACTAAATAATAAATTCATTTTTATTTTAGTGTTAAAGAAAAAACCAGATGCGTGCCTTCTGAGCCATGTGATGTTTTCTTGATTTGATCTAATCTATTCATAATATTTTTGGTTATAATCTAAGAACACTCCATTAATATTTGTAAAAAAATTATGTAAAATAATAAGTGAAGAAAATTTTCATAAATTCCTCACATTCCTTAGTTTTTAATTCCTATATTTCCATTGTATTATTACTAATAGAATATCATTGATCTGCCTCACATTTTATAAAATAAGTATAGAACATATTTCTCATAATTCACAGACTAAAAAATTTCATAATATCTTTTCCATAGCTTTGGTCCATTATTCAAAAATAATTATATTAGAATGTCTTTTGATGTAGGGTTGATATTCCCACATGAAATAAAATATAGATATTTTCTTCTTTATTTTGGTGTTTGGGAACTAAATATAGTTTTCATTACTATAAATTTCTTCTTATTGTTTAGTTTTAGTTTATATAAGGTTTTGTTTTATGTATCCCTCGCTATTGAGTTTTCCATTTAAGCAATCAACACATTGTCCGTCACACCTTTTATTAACATCCTTTTTCTTAGATTCATCTAATTATTTGAATAACTTAAATTTATATTATTTGAAAATTAAATAAAATATAAAATGAAAATATCAACATAAGATACGTATCTCAAAAATGGAGTGCATATCATAACATATGAATCTAAAGGTTTAAATTTAGTAATTTTATAGTCATTTCAAATTAGGTTCCATAACATTAATATTTTAAATCCGTCATAATTTTTCAAAAAGAACATTTGAATCATAAAGAAAACCTCTTGGGAGTATTAAACCTATTGTGATGTTAAGACTCATTTTCATGTATTGGTTGATGACTGAGTCAAAACCCAATATACTAGTTCAGTGCTACTTCAATAGGTGAATTAAAAAAGCCTTGTCTTAACATACATAGAAATTACATTACATTTATGGAATACCTAAAACATTAAACAAAAGAGACTCCCAAAGATTGTATTATCATAGTACCTTTGGAAACATGGAAACATAAACACTATTACATAAGTGAGATATATTTTCTCTCACTAGGTTTATCATTACTAACATCCTTATTAGATAAATCATACATATTTCATTTCTTCATAACTTGGGGAAATAAATATAAAAGCTATGATCTCATATTCTTAGTAATGGTAAATAAGGGGTATATATTAGCATAAATATTGGAAAAGGGTTATGCGAACATGATCATAACATTATAAGATCACACCCTACATATCAAAGATCATAAAAATTATTAATGGAGTAATTATTGGTAGTTCATGAGACATGAATCCTAATGGAAAAAAGAAAAAAATCCATGAAAGAATATCATAGGAATAAAACATGGAATCATAGAATACAAGGACCTGTGATATCAATCCATCTTAGTCAAGATTCATTACTTGATCATTTCAAGAAACAATATAGGAATCTCACCTAATAGGAAAGACACCCCACCATCCCTAATTGTGGTACTTTCCTGGTATGGGATCGGGTCCGCCCATATTCCCATAGTGGTTCGGGTTTCTCGTTTTTCCAACTTCATAGTGGCTATACCTACAAGGCAGGATAGACCACCATCCCCAGTTAGAGTCCATTCATTATAAGTGATTGGGCTTCAAATATTCCTATAGTAGATCAACCCCATCGATTCCATTCACATCATTATATGATGAGATCAAAATAATTACCCAGTGCATTAAAGTGAGATATATGTCACACCCATCTCAAAATAAAATCATTCATAAATTTTCCAAAGGATAATAAAACATTTATCATATCATGACTCAAAAAGGGATAGGTTTTATAAAACTCTTATCATAATATCATGAAATGAAATGGGTGTCAGAAACATGTAATCAGGTAATAACCTACGTAAAAATATAGGTTTCATAATTATTTTATCAAAATATAACCCTTGAAAATTGATATCTTTCATAAGAATAAAACCCATGGAAGATGAATGAGTATCACAAATTTCATTTTATCAAAACATAAATCATTTAAAAAAAGAGTATGAATATAAAATTTGGATAATTTCCCACAAATGAATACGTTACAACAAAGGAAGTCATCATATATGGAGAATAATTTTTAAATATCATTTAAAACCATTTCATGAGATAAATATCCTTTATTATTTGAAATCATTTCATCAAAACCTAAAACACATTGAAAAACATTCATTAAAATATACATGAAAATGTAGAATAAAATATTTGAAATTATTTTTAAAGCCTTTTTCATTGAAAACATACTATTTGAGATGGAAAATTTTTTAAAAACAATTTATGTGAATATTTATAAAATAATGTTGTATTTTTTTAAAATACATGGAAAACACATAAATAGACATTGAAAACATTTTGAATCCTTTTCACTTGAAAAATTATGAAAGAGTCGTGAAAATGTATTGATACCATCTAATTTGAAAATACATTGAAAACTTTTAGAAGGAACATAAAACCAAAATATATATATATAATCCTTTTCATTGAAAATGATCTTGAAATGTCATGTTTGAAACCATTTTTTTAAAAAAAATATTGAAATTCATTGTATGTGTCTCATTGAACGTAGATTGAGATGAAACTACTTTTCATATTTGGTACCTCTTGAAACAGAAACCACAATAAAGAGAGATCATGAAATGAATATGTAAATACACATTAAATTAAGGTTAAAATCATTTAATATATTTTTGGGGTAGTATAATTACTGCACAATAGTGATCAGTGGTGAATAAGTAATAAATCTCATAGAAATAAAAGTGAAACCCGAAATCCCCTTACCATTTGTCTTTTCTCTCTCTTTACTCATTCAAAAAACTTATATAATAAATATAATTTTATTATAAATCCATCAGAGAAAAATATTCTTATATATAATACCATATTTTTTTTATTATGCCTTTACATTAACAATTTATTAACATTTTCATGTTAATGTTTCACTTCGAGTAATATTCTCTTTATTTTTTACATGTTCCTTAATTTTTTCTATATTTTTACATTATACATATATAATGATATCCATAGTTAAAATAATGATTTAAATATAATTTATTTTAATTATATTTTTATTATTATAATCTATATAATATATAAGTATGAAAATGGAATACTACAGCAACCATGCTCTTTATTACACACATAAACATATTTTATTACAAAAAACCTTCACTTGAAACAAGATAGAAGATCAAGAGGTATAGGGTATTTTTGGATTAGTAATATTACATAACAACTTGAAACATGAAATACACATCATTATTGAAAACTTGTTTTATATGACCACTGCATTCCTTCTTACATTACATTGCATGGGATAACCTGAAGACATGAATAAGAAAATGGTTAGGTATAAAGCCCAATAAGAGAGTAAAGAATGAATAAAATTAATAATACAGTAAATTTTTGGAAATAGGCATATCATTAGATCATAAGAGAAACATAAAGATAAATTAATGATATAGCATGATTATCATAACATGTAAAGGTGGAAACTACACTTAACATGGTATTAGAATGAGATAAGACTCATTGCACATAGATTATGAGTAAAATATTATTTAACTTGAATTATCATGAGTAAATCCCCATTACACGTGATGTATCATGATGATAATCTTTAGTTATTGCATTGGATTGCTATCAGGGTGAACCCTTCTTAATCATTTCATTCCATGCATAAGTGTGCCACATAGATCATACAACATGGATTCATTAAACGACATCATTTATTCCATGATAAAGGAATGTGGAATTAATAAATGAAACTATATAATCAATAAGTAATGTTCTGAAATTTGAGTACCAATTATAGAGAAATGGGTTTGGTATTCACTACAAAATGACTTTGTCTTGGAAAATCGCAGTGCAATTTCTATAGCTTAACAGCGTGACAAAAGAATTCCTAAAAATAATTGATCAGAGAGAAATGGTTCTCTCATAATATTTTCAAGAAATTGATAGTAAGGGGGTCATATAGATACCTGTACCAACATATTTAATAGAATTTAGTTTTAAAATATAAATAAATTGCATAAATATAAACCAAGAGAGAGAAATCCCCTACAAAATTTTGGCATAATCACAAGTGTTCCTGGGAGGAATTAATGAGATATAAATAGGTCTATCGTCATTAAAACATAAGTAGGGAAGTATTGGGGAGGTGATAAATCATACCCCCAATATTTTTAATTGAAAATTGTGTATAAAAAGATAATAAAATTTGGACAAAATGAGAAAGGAAGAAATCCCTTACATGGATGTATGATCCCAAGGGAAATAGAGGGTCTTGAGAGAGGCTTATTGGGAGCTTGGGGCGACTTGGGAGGATTATAAAAGGTGGCGGGCAGAGGTTGGTTGAGCTACAAAAGCTTTTAGAGACGTGGAAGTGGGAGATTGGGTGGGTTTATATAGGAAAAGAGGGGCAATTAATTATTATTTAGGTTTTGGGAACCACACATTAAAAAAATTGAAACCACAATCCAACCCATGGTTTTTCCCATGGTTTTTGTATAAGAGGAGTGGAAGAAATTATTATATATTTCTAATGTCTGAACTTTTTAATATATTTTCCCCACTTTTGTGGATGTGAGTCACAATCTCAAGGAAATCATTTTAATAAGTTAAAATGTTTTTTAAGTCGTGGAGGGTCTACTAAAGCATTGTAAAATAAATCAAAAAAACCTAAAATAACACTATTTTAATGGTATAATATATATCTGACAAACAACTCTTTTATATTATTTTATTACATTACTATTATTTCATTATGACTCCATAAAACACATTGTATAATTAAATGGTATTAAATATTTACCCAGAAATTCATCTATCACAGAAAATTATGGTATTTTGATATTGGATAATTTCAATGTCCTCATTCCAAAAATAATATTCATTTTATCTAAATAATTTTCAAAATTTGTGAATCTTTTCTTTTATGAAAATTTTACATTTATAAAAAATTCATGGGTTTTGACAAAAACAGCTTTAAAAAAATAATAAAAATTACAACTATATTCCTTAAAATTATAAGATAATTTATATTTAATAAAAAGTAATTTATTAATATTTTTTTTTTGAAAATATTATTTAATTCAAAAATCCATTAATTCATCATAATATATTTCATAATTGAATATTAAATAAAAATAGAATTTCTACTTTAAAACCAATTTACAAAGTAGAAATAATAAAATTAATGTATTTTATTTACAAAAATAAGGCACATAATCTTAGTGGTAAGGTCTTGTTAAATAACCCACTATAACACCCGCATATAACCTAAGGGTATGGTGTGTGATGGTGACAAACTCTTATGGTGGCTCAGATAACTTCACTCATGTGGTAATCTTTATCCACTTCCACTTCCCTCGTAGGTGGATCCATTCGAGCTTAATGTGATGAAGCTCAGCTTGGGCTTGTTCATGAGAGAAGAAAAATGACACCACCTCCTTTCCGTGCTCTAACAAATGGGTTTTTACAATGTAATTCTACTGGATGAGGCTATCACTTCCTTTTTCTATGTAGATTGGATTTGTTAAAGCCCAATATTTATACTTATCAGGACATCAATATTCAAAGGATATATTAGAAATGATAACAATTAATAATGGTAATTTGAAATCCAAAAACATAAAACCAAGGAAGTTCATATTTTATATGACTATTTCATAAAATAAGACATTTAATTATATCAAGGGAAATTTTCATTATTAATTGTTTGGGTCATTACAATCTTCCCCCTTATGAAATTTATCCTTAAAAACTTCTTTATCCCATACTAAAATAGAGGTAGTTAATTCAACTTCTTCTCTACCTCTGATTCCCACATTTCTTTTTCACACTTGTGGTTTCTCCACAACAATTTCACGAGGGGAATTGTATTATTTCATAGAATATTTTCCTATGATCTATGTTCATCAACAGCTTCTCTTCATAAGAGAGGTCATTATCTAATGGTACCACCTATTGATTGAGTACATGTGGTGGGTTAGGTGTTCACTTCCACAAGAGTGATAAATGGAATACATCATATACTTGAGATAGGTTTTTAGGGAGTGATAGATGATAGGCCACAACTCCAATGCGATCAATGATCTCAAAAGGGATTATGTACATTGGAATAAGCATTCCCTTATTTCAAAATCTCATAACTCTCTTCCATGGTGGTATGAGTGGGAATACAATGTCTCTAACATTAAACTCTACATATCTTTGATGATTATGAGCATAGATATTTTGTCGAATCTGAGTAGCTTTAATGTGCTTTTGGATGGTCATATCCTTCTCCATCATTTCATTGACCATTTCTAGACCTAGGTGTATTCACTCCCCATATCCATCCCAACATGTTGGTGCTCTACACCTCTTCCCATAAAGGGATTAATAAGGATCCATTTGGATGCATGAGTGGATACTGTTGTGGGAGGAGAACTCCACTAGAGGGGGATGTTGATCCAATCCTCCTTTGAATTCCATTGAGCATGCTCTCAACATGTGCTCAATGATTTTGATGGTCCGCTCAGATTTTCCATTTGTATGAGGATTATAATCCATACTAAAATTCATCTTAGTATCTAGAGCAAATTTAAGACTTCCAGAACATATAGGTGAATCTTGGATCTTGATCGGACATAATAGATAGTTGTACTTTATGCAGCCTTACCACTTCTCTGATATATATCAGTACCAGTTAATCCAATGAGAAATCATCTCAAATTGAAATGAAGTGTGGAGTCTTTGTAAGACGATCCCCAATAACCCATATAGAATTGTTTCCTTTGGGTGTCTTATAATGTCCAACGAAAATGTCCATGGTGATGTTCTCCCATTCGTATGTTGGTATTGGTAAGGGATGAATCATCCCCTTAGATTTTTTCCTCTCAGTATTCACTTCCTATCTTACTAAACACATTGAAGTATACATAATGATCTCATTTCCTGTGTTTTACCACCAATAAGTCTCTTGGGTATCTCGATACATCTTGGTGTTTTTAGAATGAATGGAGCAATTAGGACTATGTACATCATCCAAAAGTTCTTTATTTAACTCCGGACATGGTGAGACACATAGTCTCATCCCAAACCTCAAAAGATCTTCTTCATTAACATTGAACTCCAAGGATTTACCTTTACTAATAGTTTCAACTTTATTCTAAATTCCCACATCATCCTTTTAGGCACCCTTTAACCTTTCTAAAAGAGACGGTTGAGCAATCATTTGTGAAAGGATTGATGATTTTAAATTATATATGATTCCCGTTTCCTTCTTCATCAAATATAATAAGATTAGGTCCTTTTTAATTATCACCAATGATTGAATCATTGGGTCCTTTCATAGAGCGTCTGCCACCAAGTTCATTTTCTCAGGTGGTAAAGGATTGATCATTCATAGTCTTTGATCAGGACTAACCATCTTTGTTGGTTCATGTTCAACTCATTCTATGTGAATATATACATGAGGTTTTTGTGATCCATATATATTTTAAACTTCTCACAAAATTTGTAATGTCGAAAAATTTTCACTGTAAATATTACTTTAGCCATCTCCAGATCATGTGTTGGATATTTGTTCTCATGAACTTTCAATTTCCATGAAGCAAAGGCAGTAATATTGTCATTTTTCAACAACACACAACCCAGGACCATCAACCATAATTCAAACACTCTTGTGATGATGTGACCTAAGAATGAGAGATCCTTCAAACATAATTCACACTTTTTGTACTTTTCATTGAGCTTCTCCTTTTTCAATGTCTCTAGTACAGTTCTTAGATGATTTACATGTTCCTCTTTTGTTTTCGAGTATATTAAAATATATTCTATAATTTCTACGAAACATTTATTGAGGTAATATCTAGCGTTTCTATTCATCATTTCCATGATGCTTTTTCGAGCATTAGTGAGTCCGAAGGGTGTTAATATGAATTCATAGTGCCTGTACCTAGTACGAAAAGCAGTCTTGGCGATATCCTCCTTCATCAATGCTTGGTAATATCCTGACTAAAAATCCAACGTGGAGAATTATTGTACACAACCTAGTTTATCAAACAAGTCATAAATTAGGGTGAAAGGATACTTGTTCTTTATCATGATTTTGTTGAGATCATGATAATCAATGAAAGGGAACTTTGACATGACATTCTTCATAACGAAGAGGACTTGTGTACCCTTGGGTGAAGCACTTGGGAATATAAAACCATTACCCAAATTATCATGTAGTTGTTTCTTCAGCTCCTCAGGCTCTACAATAGCCACTCTATATGGATTATTGGATATTGGAAATGACCTAGGTATAATATCAATTGAGAATTCAACATCTCTTCTAGGAGGAAAGTCATTCAATTCCTCATGAAACACTTTAGCGAATTCCCTCACATATGCATGTCTTAAAAGATAGTTTCTTCCGAGGACTCAATCATCTAAGAAGGATACACATGTTCATAGGGCAGTAATATCCATGTTTGAGATAATGGTGCTAATGAATATTCATACTCCTTATTTCACTTTTATATAATCGGTGGTCGATTTTCCATATGGAGAGTGATTTCCCTATCATGATAATTTATGTTGTATCTATATATGGAAAGCCAATCCATTCCAAGAATTGCATCAAATTACACCAATGGGGGTATGAAGATGTTGTCCGGGAAGTTCAATTCACAAATTATTATAAGGGATGATTTATATTCATGGGATGCATTGATTTCCCCATTTTCTGTTCTCACTCATAAATTTACTTCCATAAATTTTTGAGGTGTTGGGTTTATTCTATTAAATTTTTGAGATATAAAATAATGTTTCGAAATAGAATCAAAAAGTACGTTATCTATTCCGGAATGAATAAATAGAGTACCTATCACCACTTCCTTTTTGGGATCACTACGGAAGTAGTGATGGAAAAAAGCTCACCCTTGCGGCCTTGGAGGTTGTTGGTTGCCTCCGAAAACCCTTGTCTTAGGGAAATGGATTGAAAAGGGCCCAGGTTCATGGTAGTTGAAGCAGTGAACAATGTATTGATGGTTGAACAGAGTGTTCATTTCATCTTTAGTAGCCATGAGTTTTTATTGTTAGCAGTTAATGGATTTTTTCCCTTCTCTTCCACACTTAATGCATTTCCTCGTCCCCTTCAGGAAATTTCCAGGGTGCTTCTTTCCACACCATTGGAAAGTGTGCTGCTAGATTTTCTTAGCACCATTGGATTTATCCATCGGACCTCCAGAATTGAATTCCCCCTTATACTTCATATCCTCATGATTCCCCTGAGATTCTTCAATCTATATTTTGACTTTTAGGGCACATCAGACAATTTCCTTATAGCTCTCGAAGTCACGGATCACAATGGATTTTCTTATGGTTGGTTTTAGAAGAACAAATAAGCGGTCAACCATGAATTAGGGGGTACCGAAAAAGTCGAAGGACTATCTTGCAATACTTTTGAGGTTTTCCTTGTATGATCTGATGGATTCATTGCCTTTTTCTTGAGGCAATGCGAGTCCCCATCCATCTTAAGTCGGATCGTGCGAGGAAAATATTTGTCAAAAAGAATTTTCTCGAAATCCATTAATTCTAATGCATTGAACTCCTCCTCAAGCATAAAATTTTTGATCAATTTCCACGATTGATCAGCTTCAGCTTCCATATAATAAGCCTTTAAAAGAACATTCTACTGTTCAGAACATTGATGAATAGGAATGATCTTTTCAATGGAGTTTACCCATTGTTCGACAATTGAGGGATCATATGATACATTAAAAGTTGGGGACCTTTGTCTCATGAAGAACTTGATTGTGACTTTTTCATTCATAAGGGGGTTGAATGTTCCTCTTCACCCACATTTCTGTTAAAAACATGAGTTAACTTAGAAAGTATCATGACAAAGTTCGTGATTCCTGCTCCCATCATACTGGGCATCAAATTAAAACAGTTGTCATGTTAATCATAGCATTAGTTTTTAGCCTGAGTCCTCCTATTACATGCCATTGGCTAGAATAAAAAAAATTAGCGGTAACCCATACAGGGAAATATAAAGACAAAAAAAAGGATGCTTATGACTTTCTATTATTTCTTTAACTTATGAACTTATAGGCATCAATCTATGTTATCTAATATCTACTTCCCAACATATATTCATAGGAGAATTTTTATTTTTTAATTGTTAATGGTTCATAACAAGATTATGAATTTACCAAGAATATCCCATGGGAGTGTCATCACAAATAGTGAAACAAGACCTATTTTTGTTCAGTAGTTATTATTCGAGTCTAGATCAATGCTGTGTTTTTGGGTTTTACCCCTAGATACATCTGTTCCATTGCAGCGTCTACCTAAATGTATCCTGATAGGGATTTATTTTCATTGATAAAGCACTCCCTCAATACTCACCAAAATTTAGGTATGTTTTTATTAAATTTAATCTAATTCCTAATTATTTCACAAAGGATTTCTAATCCTAACACCAGAAAATACTAAAGCTATCCTTTGAAACAAACTATAACAACCCGAAAAATTATTAAAATCGTAAAAATATTTTATTACATAAAACATTCACTTGAAACAACATATTAGATCAAGAGTTCTAGTGTCTTTGGGGATTAGTTACATTACATAAAAACATAAAACATGAAATAGACATCTTTATTGAAAATGTTGTTTACATGACCACAACATTCCTTCATAATAAGCATTGAATGGGATAACATGAAGAAATGAATAATAAAATGGTGAGATATAAATCCTAGTAAGGGATTGAAAAAGGCCTTACAAGAAGAATATAGTACATGTTAGTAAATAGGCATATCAATGGAGTATAATATAAACATTAATATAAAGTCATGATATAACATGATTATCAAAACATGGAAATGTGGAAACAACAATTAACATAGTATTAGAATATTCCAAGGCTCATTGCACATTGAGAATGAGTAAAACCTCATTTCACTTGAATTATAATGATTAAAACCACATTTAAAATGATGAATCATGATTCTAATATTAACACAATGCATTGGAGTACTATCAGGGCACATCCTTCATAATCATTTCATTTCATGCATAAGTGTGCCTCATAGATCTTACAAAATGGATTCCCTAAACATCACGATTAATTAAATGATAAATTAATATGGAATTAATACATGGAACTCTATAATAAATAAGAAAATATGCATAAATGTGAATAATCTTGATAGATAAATGGGCTACGAATTAACTTTAAAATGAATTTGGCTTGGAAAATCGCAGTGTAATTTCAACAGCATAACGGTGTTACATAAAAATTCATAAAAATAGTTGATGAGAGACAAAATTGTATCTAATCATATCCACATGTAATATACTAGAATGGGGTCATATACATACATTTCCAAACATATTAAATATAATATATATTCATAATATAAAAGAATTGTTTTAATGTAAATTAGGAGAGATAAATCCTTTACAGAATTTCTGCATGGTAACGGGTGTACCTGGGAGGTATAAATGAGAGACAAAGAGGTATCTCATCATTAAAAAATAAATAGGGTAGTATGGGGAAGCTTCTAAATCATACCCAATAATTTTCAACTGAAAAAAGGTATAATGACATAATTAAATAAGGGAAAAATGACGAAGGAAGAAATACCTTACTTGGAAGTGTGAACCCAATGGCTTAGGAGGGGATTGAGATAGGATTATTGGGAGCCTAAGGCACCTTGTAAAGATTATAGAAAAAGGACGTAAGAGTTATGTCTAGATTCAAAGTCTTTTACTAAATATGATTTGGGATCTTGGGTGGGTTTCTATAAGAAAAAGGAAGGAATTCTTAATTATTTTGGTTTGGGGAACCACACATTAAACTAATGAAAACCACAAACCAAGCCATGGTTTATCCAATGGTTTTAACCAAAGTTGAGTGGAAAACATTATTTTAAAATTTCAATGGACTAAATTATTAAAATATTAAGCTTTCTTATATGGAGGTGAGTCACACTCTCAAAGAAATCATTTTAAAAAGTGAAAATGTTTTGTAAGTCTTGGAAGGTCCACTAATTTATTGTAAAATGAATCAAAAAAACCTAAAATGATATTATTTTAATGTTGAAATATACATTTTATGAACATCCCATTTATAGTATTTTACTACATCACTATTAGGCCATTATGATGTCATAAAACACATTATATAATTAAACAGTATTTAATTTTTACCCTGAAATTTGACTGTCCTAGAAAATTATGAAAAATTCACTGTTAGATAATTGAAACATCTTAATTCCAAAAATAATATTAATTTAGTATAATTTTTTTAATCTGTGATTTTTTTCTTTTAAAATAAAAGCCCAAATTTATTAAAAATCCAAGGATTTTTGACAAAAAACGTCTTTCAAAACATAATATAAATTACTAATGTATTCCTAAAAATTATACGATCATTTATATTTAATAAAATGTAATTTATTAATAATATTTCATGAAAATATTATTTAATTCAAAAATCCCTTCATTCATAAAATTATATTTCTTAATTGAATATTAACTAAAATACTATTTGTTCTTTAAAACCCATTTACAAAGTAACAATAATAAAATGAATGTATATTAAATAAAAAATAATGCAGATAATAATTGTGGTTAGGTCTTGTTACATAACCCCTTATAAAACCCACATATGACCTAAGGGAAAGGTGTGTGATGGTGATAGACTCTTGGAGTGGCTCAGATAATATCTCCCGGGTGGTAATCTCTATCAACTTCCACATCTCCTGTAGGAGGTTCTGTTCGAGCATAAGGTGTTGAAGCTTCTCTTGGGCTTGGTCAAGAGAGAAGCCCAATGACTCAACATCCTTTCCGAGCTCCAAAAAATGGGATTCTTATGGAGAAATTCTACAGGATGAGGCCATCTCTTCCTTTGTCTTACTAAGTTGGATTTGTTATAGCCCTGTATTTATACTAGTCATGTGATCACTATACAACAAGTATATTAGAAAATATAACAATTCATAATGGTATTTTGAAATCCAAAAACATAAAACCCAGAAATTGAATATTTTATATAACCATTTTAAATAATAAGAAATTTAATTAGATCATGTTGAATTTTCATTAATAAAAGTTTGGGTCGTTAAAAATATATCATTTAGGGAGACGGTAGGTCTTGCATACGCATGAATGTGGTTTCAATTTTATTTTTGTGTTGAAATAATGAATGATGATAAAATATTGGAATATATGTATATAATGGAATTGAATTATAATTCTTATTCCATATATGTCATATAATTCAAATAATATTATAATAAATACGTTCCATGTAGTTTGTGCACCAATCACATCAAATTGATGTGGTAGTTGTCCTCACATCTTTAAAGAAAATTATTGTACTTAAACAAGATTAAAAGTATAAAGTTATGTTCTAAATAAAAAATAATGAATCATAAATATATTATAAATATAAATTATATCATATATAAATAAAGTGTACATTATACTGTCCATAATGAGATAAGGTAAGGGAAAAAATTTACAGTCATTGTTTTGTGAGGAAGTAGTTCTCCGTACACATAAACAGTATGACCATCACCCAGTTGATGGAAGTGTGTGCAAGTGTAGGTATAAACCTAAGAATAAAAAATTCTGAGCATATTTAGTATAATTTTTTTTATAAAATCTTGGAATAGGAAGATTTTAAGGAGGGAATAATGGAAAATAAATGAGAGGATTTTAAGGAGGGATGTTACCTCTTTTTTGGGTAAGTCCACTTAGTTTTCACCAATGGTATTACTTGGATTATTTTCTTCCAAAAGGGAGGCATACATTTTTTTAAGGGGGGAATTTTCAAAATCATATAAGGAAGATATATTCTGAACTAAATTGGTTTTATTGATGTGAAGAAAAATTAAAGGTGGTGGCCTTTTATAGGGAAGGGAAGGGACATAATTGGCATTTTTTAAAACTAGTTTGGTGTACCCACATTTTAAAATAAAAAATATATCAAATACCTAAACAAATGATTAGTGGAAGGTTTATGGCCTAAATATTTCCATAAAATGTGTTTTTTAATAGTGGATAGGTCATTTTGGCCCTTAATTTTAATTTTTAGTCCATTATAAATCTTAATTTTTCATTAATCGAAGTAATTAATTATAATTAATATCACTAATTTTTTAGAAAAAAATAAATTTTACCTTCTTAGACACTATCTATTATTATGATTCCAAATATGCAATACATTTTCCATATTAAAATAACATAAGTGGCCAAAATTAAATAAAATGTAATCTCAAAGATGGGATGACTAAGTAAGTTTTTAAATTAAAAACTATAATAGTATGCTTTGTTTTTATAGTAAATTTCATGGTGAAATTGAGTACAATGAAATATATTGGACTAATTTATAAATTTATTTTTAAATAATTTATTTTTAAAAATATAATTTAAAATTATAAAAGAAAATAGACGAGAAAGCAATTTTTAAAGAAATTTCAATAATTATTTCTATCTATTAAAAAAATAACATTTCGCGATAAAATACCAACAATTTACCGTAACCTAATTTTTATGTTTGACATTAAAATATTATGTTAATTTAGACATATATAATCCATTAAATTTCCAGAATTGTACTTCGAATTGGTACTCCATTATAAGGTTATAGTAATGCCTTAATAAAAATATCTTATTTTATGCATAATATTTGGTTTGTTTTTATCTTAAGCCCATAAAAATTATTGGATGGATAAAAAAATGTTTCATTGAATATATAATATTTATATCACTTTAATATCTGTCACTAATTGTAATAAATTTAATTTATTATAGTAAAATAGCTTTGTAAGAAAAAAATAATCATATTTTCATTTGTATTAAAATTGTTTTCAAATTCATTTAAAACCAATGAATTGATTTTACATTCATGTAAACCATATATCATCATAATTTAGTTTACCCTTTTAATTACTAACAATTAAAAGACCTGGTTATATAATTTTTTTTAATAATACATCTTTATCATTATTCTATATTCCATGTTACAAATCCTATAATGGAATTTAATTCATGCGTATAACTTAAGTTATCCTCGATGTTCTATATAGGGGAAGATAAAATTTATATTATGTTTAGTTTGTGATTAAATTGGTTTTTATTATAATTCAGGCTAAACATATTTTTTTAATATAACATCAACTATTTCTAACATTGTGTGAAATGAAAAAATATAAATAATATTAAATTAATTCGAAAATAATAATTGAAAAAAATCATATAGTGTTACATTCTCTCCCCTAACTAAATTGAATTTTTCCTCAAAATTTATCTGGGTTATCGATTTTTTATCACCTAAATATTTCATTCATAGAAACTCATAATGTAAAAACTAGTAAACAAATTTCACAAAAAAAGAGATTGATGAAACCCTAACAGGAACCCAAAGTAACATATAACTTTATTTCCACATAGTATAATGTTGATTGGGAGTGAATATTGGACATAGAGTGAATGCATAAATATTTATAGGCATTGATTGAGGAAAATAATAAAAAACAAGTTAATGATCATGAAAATGATTATAGAATCAAAGTCCTAAATATGTGATGATTTAAAAGGACATCAGTTCAACCAAAAATAAGGTATTAGGAAAAGTCATTTTTTATCATTATACTATCATTGAATAATTAATTTTAATAACAAAGAATAAAAGGAAATATACATACTTAATATATTTTTATAAAAAAAATAATTCTTTGGTTGCGATTTTCTCTATTTTTAATTCATCCATTAATTCAAGAAATGGATGACTAGTAATTAACATTGATTCCTGAAGCTCTAAAATTCACTTTTAGAATATCTTATGACCCGTAAAATAATGAAAAGTAAAACTAATTGTCCTTATATATCCTACAAAATCAATATGGATAATAAATTATTATCTAAATATAAAAAGTAACATTGATGTTTCATCATAAATATTTATTAATAAATAATTATTACACATTAACCATGACATCGCGTAGGCCAGTGGTTGGCATGAAACCCTTATCGTCCTATGCACATGGGTTAAAGACCTGCAGCCTTTTCAGAATTGATTGGTTGTAACCCACCACAAATTATATACTTTTCAAAAAATACCCTAATATAATTTCCAAAAGAAAAATGATCTACATCATTGAAATATGTTTAATTAGTAAATAGCCTTTCAAACAAGATTTTTACTAAAATTCCAATATATAAATAATTCCTTCAAATTTTGACAAAACATTTTCATCAATGGTTAACCTTATAAACCTTATGAATGATGAAAATACAAAAAATTTGAAATAATGTCATGAAATTGTCTTAACATTTATTTCAATAATATCACACCTCACCAATTGGTGGTCACATTCCAAATATTCAAATAACCTCCTCAAAAATTACCATAAAACATGATAATATTCTAAATTACCAAAAATAATTTTGTAAATCATGCATTATTCATTAATCACTTGATTACTGGATATATTATTTAAAACCATGAAATTGTAAACTTCATCCATTGTGAAAAAGTCCACATTTTCAATATCATTTCTAGGGTAATTCATACCATCCAATTTAATGATTCATATCCAACATATTTTTATCCACACATCATTTTTTCAAAATAAATAATTTATTAAGTATTACCATACCATAATCTAAATATCACATTTCTATGTCTTCATTACTTTTTAACATTTTTTTCAATCTTTAATGAAAACATTAAGTGAAAATACCAATATATTTCTTGATTCATATAACATGATCTTTGAATTCGAAAACATAAATAATTCATTCATAAACATTATTCATAAAACATTACCTAGGATTAATCAACTTATTCCTTAATACCTCTTTCCAATAATATGATATATGAATCATGTTTTAAGGATCCTCAACCATAATCTATCCATGATTATTATTCATAATGTAAAAAATACTGGACGAACATCAAATGCCTTTCATATATAATTTTTGGTATCTTTATCTTCATAAGTATAACCAATAATCATACTACCTTCCTTATTCTCTTTATGAAATTTCCACTTGAGAAATCAGTTTACATAATGCCTATACTGAAACACCAAAAGGATTTACAAACACATCTAATATTACTTGTAATTTACGCAACATTGAGTCTCTGTGAAACAACACTTTATTATTATAATTATTTAACATAGATAGATATAACCTAGCTATGAAACATAATAATATGAATAGTAATAAATATAATTAAATGAAAAATGGTTTTACATAAATAAAATTTATTTATATTGAAATGTATTATTTTTGGTAAAATATTTATACAATTAGAAATAATTTTTTTAAAGGATGTTCTTTTTATATCATTTTGTGAAAAATAATAAAAATATTTTCAGACCCTAATATAAATTGTAGTTGGTAAAATAAACAACATTTTTTTAAACCAAAAAGTCAAAATTTACTAATAGTGAATTTTTAGTATTTTTCCATGAATTTTCATTTTATTGTGAATAGTGAAAAATGTCATTGTTGTTTAGTACTAAATTTTTCATTTAAATATTTATTTTAATTTAAATTTATTTTTCACATCACAATATATCCATTATACATATATTAATCCAATTTATATGATTGGAATCATTTTATATTTAGATTCAATAAAAAAACTTACTGACCTTTTGAATGTTCTTTTTACATGTCATCCTGCCACACCTGGGAGATTATAATTAAATGTAATTTTTCTTCTTCTATAAATTGACTTCAGAAAAATAGATATACACATTTTTTATTAGTAAGATATCAGTGTTTGATATGATAAACTTAATATTTTAGTGATTACTAACTTGACACCTTGGAACAGTATTGTTACACTTATATATAGTAATATGAATAATAGAATTGTTACCTCATATATGAAAGTGCGGATACAATTTAGGGATCTTATTAGTTAAAATATGACATAATTATATCATAATATATGTAAATAAGTTATTTAAAATTATTAATTAATTTTTGGTATTTTTTAAGTCATAAATATTGATTTACAATTTTATAAATAATACAATGATTTAAAATAAAATATGTTTTCCTAAAGTATAAATGTAAATTAAGTTTTTTTATCCAATTATTATGAGATAATTTTATGAGACCTTATATAATTTTTCATTTTGTTATAAAATTAGTTATAATTATAAAGCATTTACTTTCCAAGAAAATGATAATTTTAATTAAAAATTAAATTAATCACATTTAGAAAATAATTTTCACAAAATGGATTTCATTTTTGAACTCTAAAAATCAAAAAAAAATGATAGGGTTAATTTTGGGTATTTTTAGGATATTGTTGATTTTTTTGTGAATAGTGAAATTAGTTAATTTCCGATATATATACATTTTAAGACCAATATATAATTCTTTGAGTCATGAGTGATATAAAAACCACAATATAAAACATCCATTCAATATTTTTATATTTTTTGGTCATAATGATCAATATATTCATAGTCTTGTTCCAAAATAATAAACTAATGACTAAAATATTAAAAAAAACCCTCCTACAATATAATTACCACCCCCTCACCATGTCTTCTCCACACACATCTACGCATCAAACAATGTCCAAATTCTATACAAATCCCATTCCCATGTCTCTACCCCTGTGTTTAGGATGTTTTGGTCAACACAAAATTCCAAATAAACATGCACTAAAGAGATTATCAAAGAGTATATTTCTATTGTTAAATCCTCTTTCTTTTAATTTTATATTCCATTTAATTTTCCTTTAATTTAATATCCTACACACAAATCATCTGAAAACATGGTAATTATAACTCTAGTATCATTTTTATACATGAATGATATTATTTTAAGGTAATACCTTTCATCAATATCATTTCTCTATCTCTCTCTAATTTTGAAAATAAAATCATCGTCATTGATGTCTTGATTTATAACCTTCGTGGATGATGGATTTCCGTTCTTCAATTTATCCTTCAAGGATGGCCATGAAACCCATTTAATTTTTAAGCCATAGTATAAAATATTTATTAAAACCTATATAATTTTCTATAACAAAAATTAATGTGTAATATTAATTTAGAAGACAAAAATAGTCTGTGATGATCGAAAAACCATCAATATAATATAAACTATTATCACTAATGTTTTCTCTAATGATTCATTCATACCACAAATAATGAAAATATTTATATAACAATTTAATATTATGTATGTTAATTAATAACATATAAGATCAATTAAGTGTATCTATTTTCATTTTACATGAACTACCATACTCATATACTAGTTAACTGATCATGAATACAAAGGAAACAAACGCTCTCAAAATATGAAATTACATCTTTTAACTCATCTAAAAGGACATTATAGAAATTCATAAAATTATAATAAATAAAATAAAATTATAAGAGGTTTATCCTTAATTAATTAATGTACATAATAGGATTATCAAAGACATTAAGATCAAATACAGAACACATTCAGACATAAGTTGAGGGGTTTCTTATCTCACTTATAATTATCTGATATTTCCCACATTCTCCTTATACATCTTGTATGAGGTGTATGTATAATTTTATTTGATATATAATTTAAATAATATATTTATATTAATGGTATTATATATTTTGATGTATGATTATTAATTTTTGGGCATATAATTTGATTTATTAAAATGAGGTAATGCAATCTCCCTCAATCTCCATTTTTCATTGGGGGTACTCTCTCTGTCTAACCAAATTTAATTATTCGTGTGTACCCATTTTAACTTATGTGTTAATGTTAATAACATATTTTAATAAGTCAATTGTCCTTTATTTTATTGTAAATACATGTTTTATTTGTATTCCATTTTCATTCCTCCTGATAATCAATCTCGTTTAATGGAACTTTGCAATTCCTTACCCATTTTCATGGTCCATTTCTAATATGTTATAAACTTCCATTATTTTTATGAAATAACTCATTTTACCATGAAAAATAATATTTTTCATTTCATGTTTTATAAAAAAAATTATTCATTTTAAATATTTTAAATAAAATTTAATATCTTCCCTTAAACCACACTATAGTGTTCATTTCTTCTGTTTCGTAAAAATTCTTTTTAAACATTTTTCACTCCAGTTAAATATCAATTATTACTCAAACATAATGGAATTATTCTTAAGTATTCCATTTTTAGTTTTATATTCTTAAAATCTAATTTTATGGCAAATAAAAATTATTTTCTAATAGAACACTTCTTTTCAAAGTAAAAGAGTGTTTTTCTCATCTCATTTTCACTTCTAAAAGATATATGCCTTGTTCACCACTTATACCTTGAGTGGGGTGTATGTTCTACCATTGATATTTCAAATCATAATTCTTCTAATTACAATGATTTTATATGTTTCTTTTAATTTTAGTCATTCACATGCATTATTATTTAAGTGTTTCAATGTGGTGTGGGACACTTCAGAAATTTAAATATTATTTACCTCAAAAAAATAAATGGTATGTTTTGAAATTATAATCATTAATATTAAATCATCTGATAAATATATATATTTTGATAAGTAATATTCTTTGTGATTTTAATCTATGTTGGATGAATTCTTTGGACTTGTACTGATGGATGAGACCCATTATAAAACCTCGATGCATTGATAGGTCTCATGAGACAAAAGTGTTGGCAAACAACCCTTCATGTTTTTTTCTCAATAGAATAATATGGGACTATATGGGCTAAATTAATCCATTGTGAAGTTATAATGCTTTATATGATAGATACATAACTTCCGATAATAAATAATTTATTATATTTTGTAATCTGTTATTATAATCTATATGATTTTCACTATTACAATATCTAGGGATAAATTTTCAGTTTTAGTGTATATATGGAATGTGTTATTCAGTTTATTTTACTTTCCTTTTTTTCTATTCTATATTGAAATTGAAAAAATTATTATTTTCTTATATAACCCGTAATGAGTGATTGATCTCACCCTTATTATGTTTCCTTTCCCCAAGATATGAAGAGGAAAACATTGAATAAACATTCAAGGATGTAGTTTTTTTAATTTATTAGGTATAATGTTCTTATATTATATATTTACAAATATATTATGGGTATCCTTTATATAATATTATATACTAATACTACTAAACAGAGCTATGAATTGATATTTTTCTACTTATAATTATGCAAAAAAAAAAAAAATAATGCATCGGCCCTGAGCTTCTAGGTTTCGGCATTATATTTGGCATCAAATGAAGATTATCAGTATCCTTGGAACCTTTATTAAAAAAACATCAATTAAATAACACAACCCGAATATTTAATTTTATTATAACTATATAAGAAAATACTACAATTTTGGTAATTTAGATATAATAATGGTCTTCCAAGCAATACATCCCAATCTGGATACTACAGGTGGATATGGTTTTAGAATAGAGGTATTAAGGACTAATAACTTCAACAAGGTGTCCTAGTCCAGACTCGGGGTATCCTGGTACAAGGAAACATGCCTTATGGAACCCCAAGTTTGACACTCTTGAGTGTTATCATTAGGATAATAAAAATTTCCATTATAAATGATCACGAATGATTTAAAAGTACATATTCCCCCAAGGAAACCTTGTGAATGATTATGAGATTAGAAACACATAATTGTTTCAATTTATGATAGGAATTTTAGTATTATTTGGATTATACATTATGTTTCATATTTTCATTATCTATTCTATTGTATTACTCTAAATGGTTCCTACAAAATTGAATGGGAACCACATCAATTCATAAAATCCAAAGAGTAATGATGATCATTTCCTCAAAGGGTTTTACCCAGTCATTTGAAGGGATGTAGTCATTCAAACATTCTCATTATATGAGGATATAGTATCATGTTCTAACAAGATGAAGAAATAATATTCTTTGTGTTATGTATTCTGAAGGAGGCAAGAGAAGAAGAGGACAACTAGGAAAATGATAGAAAAAGTGAATAAGGGAAGTAAGTGTTTTCCCACAAGTAATAATTATGGAAATAAAAACATAGGTACATTTTTGAAAGGAATGGGAGTATTCTAAAAGTGTAGAGATGAAAGTCACTATTCATTTACTATTAGGATTAAGAATTTTTTCCCTATTTATAGTGCTTCAACTGTAAGGAGATGTGACAATACAAAAAAAAATGTCCCTAGAATCAATAGATTATGTGGCAAATTTGATAGTGAATCATGGTCAATATTATGATATTACCATATACAAACAATAGTTATTAATATTATTGAGTTAAGATTCAATAATTATGTAATTTTATTATTTTATCAATAAATATTTTTTTGTAACAATCATGTGATATAAAATGATTGTGTTGCATAACTTCTTATTTATGGAATTATAATCTTGTGATAAATAACATCAGTCATCAAGAAGTGATTTAGTCATAAGTTTGTCTTCTTGAAAACACATGGAATGTGAAAGATAACCCTAATATTATTATTTATGTTGACATAATAATAACTTTATGGTTATGGGATAGTATTGGGGATAATGAAAGTGGTTAGAGGTATGCAGATTGGAGGAAAATCCTAATATTATACTCATGGAAGAATTATCGTTTAATAAATAATTTAAGGAGAATAAGTTAGTCATATATTTGTTATGTGACTATAGGATCCACATTATTTGGAGAAATATTATGTACAACTTATTTCGGAAGATTAGTGACCTTCCCAATAAATCTTTTGTCATTTAATGTGGATAGAAATGTTTTAAATGAGTTGTGTGATTAAATACTTGTGGAATGAGTAATGTTAATATTGGAAATTATTTATTGCCGATAACATATGAAAACATTCTTTGTTTAATTAATCATTTAATGGTTTATGTAATGAATAAGGACCATTTGATTTGTTAAATTTACATATTGTGTAAAAAACTCATCCAAAACATTTATTTATAGGTGTTAGGGATAAAGTAAAAATAGATCGAAGCATACCCAAAGGATGAAATTATACTTATTACGTAGAATGTAATCATATTTGTTTATTTTATGATGTTCTTATTTTAATATTATAATAATCCCTCAAATCATGGAAAAATATTTTGGATCAAAAATGTTATTTCCTTACATTTCCTTCTGAGAAATGAATGGTTATTTAACTGATAAAAAATTTACAACTTTTTTATTGGTTAATTTATAATGACTATGTTCTCTTTCACACTCTATCATAATTAATGGTTAGAATATAAGTAAAGACCCATATTTTCACACCCCTCTAATGTTCTCATATTCAAATACGTAATTTTTTGTAAGCTTTGTATTTCTTATTCTCTATAATTAAGAATATATTTTATTAACCCTATCTCCGATGTGGGTTTTCCACATGGTTATTTTCTAGTTTCAACCATTAATTTATTTATTGATGTGAGATTTTAAATTTCTAGGTCAAAATTTATTGATGGAAGCAAGAGTGAAACACACCATGTATTTAAAAATAAATATAATATAGTTGTAATGTTTGCAATGTTGAGTTTATGTGAAAAAACGGTTTGTTATCATAATTATATAAATGATATATCTATAACCTAACTATAAAAAATTAAAAATGTATATTAATAACTATAATTAAATTTTATAATGGTTTCACATAAATTAAAAAATATTTATAATGAATTCTATATTTTTTGGTAAAATATTTATATGTTTAGAAATACTAATTTCATAAACGATCTTCTTTTTATTTCCTTTCATGAACAATAAAAAATTTAATTTTAGAGACTCTTAAAAATTGAATTTTCTAAAATAAAAATCATTTTTTGAATTTTGGATGTCAAAATTACGTTATGGTGATTTAATTTCGTATTTCTTTTTGTGAAGTTTCAATTTTTTTTGAATGGTGAAAAATACTACATTGGAGTCCAAAACTGTGTTTTTCATTTAACTAATTAATAAATATAATTTTTTTATAAGTCAAATTAGATCACATATATATATATATTAATATAATGTAGATCATTGAAATAATTTTTATATTGAAATTAGATATGATAAATTATTGAATTCTTTAATGTTCTCTTTACCAGCATTCTTGCCACAAATATGAGATTAGAATTAGAAGTAATTATCCCACTTCTATAAATTTAATTTTGAGAAAAAGACAAACACAGTTTTGATAACTAAGATGTTTAGTGCCTGATAAGATCAACACATTATTTGGGTGAATAGTAACATGACCCTTCGGTATAGTAATATTACACATATGAATAGTAATACGAACAAAAGAAAATTAACCTCAATAATAAATGTATGTATAAAATTTAGGAATTTTGTAAGTGAAAATATGACATAATTATATCATTTTATAAGAAAATATTTTTTTAAAAAATTATTAATATAGTATTGGTATTTTGTATCTTATTAATTTTTAATTACAATTTTATAATTAATGAAATGATTTAAAACAAAATTTATTTTCATAAATTATACTTACAAATTATAATTTTTTCTTATGAATATAAAATTATTTTATGATACCTCACTAAATTTTTCAAAGTGTAATAATATCAGTTATAAATTTAAAAATGGTATTTTCTAAGTAAATGATGCTTTTAATTAAAAAGTAAATTTATCATATTTATAAAATTATTATCATAAAAAGGATTTAATTTATTAATTCTAAATAAAAAAGGTGGTTAGGGTGTTTTTTTTTGGTATTTTTCTAAAATAGTGGCATTTTTTGAATAGTGAAATACGATAATTTATGGTATATATACATTATTTATTAAATACACTATTCCTTGAGTCACGAATTATTTAAGAACCATAATCTCAAATATCCATTCATTATTTTAATAGTTTTGTGATAATTCTAAATATATTCATAGTTTTCATCCAAAATAATAAACAAATGAATAAAATATTCAAAACAAATACCCTTATCTTCCACTATAAATACCACCCCTCACCACCTCTTCTCCTCAAACCTCTATGTCTTGAATAATTTAAAAATTCTAACAAAATCCCCTTCCCTAGTCTATCACCCATGAAAAGGAGGTTCTAGTCAAAATAGAAGACCAATCAAATGTTCCTTTAGAAGGATCTCAAAGAGGGGAATTCAATAGGGAAATCTTCTTTCTTTTCATTTATCATTTTCATTTATCATCCTCTCCTCACCCCTCGATAAAAATCCAGATTATGGCTCTAATA
This sequence comes from Viscum album, assembly GCA_963277665.1. NCBI lineage: Eukaryota > Viridiplantae > Streptophyta > Magnoliopsida > Santalales > Viscaceae > Viscum > Viscum album. The sequence continues at coordinate 494,697,431 of OY728122.1, forward strand.
TAATTTTAATAAATTAATTATATCATTTCAATGGAATATTCTTCATCAATATTAATTCTCTCTATCATTTATTTTGAAAACAAAATCATCGTCTCTGAGGTGCGGATATACATCCTTTATGTACAATGGATTTCTATTCTTTAATATATCCTTCAATGCTAGTCATGAAACCACTATTATGGTTAATCCATAATATGACATATTTATATATATTACAACATATTTTATGTTTTTTAACTAGTATATATGTATACTATTAAATCATACAACCAAAATAGATCATGATGGTCGAAAAACCGCCAAAATAATATAAATGATAATCACTAATGTTTTATCTAATGATTCAGCCTCACTCAATATATATAATGAATTATTTAACCATTTAATTTTATTTATTACCATTAGTAACATATAAATTCAATTATGTATATCTATTTTTATATTACCTGAACTTCCATACTCATATACAAGTAAATTGATCTTGAAAACAAAGGAAACAAATGCTCTCAAATGGTTTAGTTGTATAATTTTACTAACAAAAAACACTATAAATGAACATAATAAATTTATAATAATTAAAATACATGTATAAAATATCATAAATTATTTAATTAATGTATTTAATCTGATTATCCTGAAAATTATTATCATGTGCAAATTACATCTGAACATAATAAAAGGGGGTTTACATATCACTATAATTCTTATGAGATTCCCCTTATTCAACACATTTTTCTTGTCTGAGTTATATGTCAAATTCTATTTTATAAATAATATCCTGAGTCTATTTATATTAATGGTATTATATATACTATTTTTTTATTATTAATTTTTGGGAATATGATTAAATTGTTTAAAAAAAGGTTAGGGATTATCCCTGAATCTCAATTTTTCATTCACATTACTCTCTCTATCTCTCTCTATTTACCCAAATGTAATTATTCTTATATACTCATCATATATTTTTTTATATTTAAAATATATTTCAATAAATTAATTATAAATAATTTTATGTGAACTACATTTTTTATAATTATTACCTTTTCAATTCTTCCCGATCAACATCTCCGTTTAAAGGGAACTTCCCAAATCCTTATTCATTTTCATGTACAATCCATAATCAATTTTAAACTACCAAGATCTTTATAAAATCACTAAATTTATCAAGAAAAAATATATTTACATTTATATTTTTTGAAAAACAACTATTCATATTTCTATCTTAATTACTCTTTAATATTTTCCCTTGAACAGTATGAATGTGTTCATTTCTCAAGTTTATAAAAAACCTATTTTTCATGGTTTAACTCAAGTTAGAGGTCCTTTATGAATCAATAAAAATTTTAGTTTCATTTATTTTTTAATTCTAATGTTTATATGATTATATTCTAATTTAATGATAATTAAAAATGATTTTCCAAAATAAATCTTCATTCTAAAGTAAAAAAACATGGTTTTTCTCATCTCATTTTTACTTGTGATAGGTATATTTTTTGTTCACCACATATCCCTTATGTGTAGTGTATGTAATACCTTTGATATTTCATATCATTATTAATATTATTCTGAATATATTATATTTTTCATTTAATCCCATTCTTTCATTGGAATTATGATTTAAAATTTTCAAAGTGGTATGGGACACATTGGAATTTTTTTAGATTATTTCTTTAATAATTTTTAAATGGTATCATTTAAATGTATCTTCATCTATGATGAATATTTCACTTAATTTATATATTTTGATAAGTCATATTCTTTATGAATTGAGTCTATTTATAAAGAATTATTTAGACTTATAGTGGTGTGTGGGCCCGATATAGCCCCTCAATGCACCAACGAGTCTCAGAGAAAAAACATTTGGCCACAAACCCGTCATGTTTGTTTCAAAATAATATCATACAAGTTTCTACACACATATATAATCTATATTAATAGTATAATTTTTTCTGTTCTAGATACATGACATCAAATAATAAACCATTTCCTTCATTCAGTAATCTACTATTATTATCCAGTGAATTTTCTCTATAAAAAAATATATGGATGAATTTACTTTCTTATTATATAGATGGAATGTGATTTTCCAATTATATACATTTTTATAATGTATATGACATATTGAATTTACATTACTTATTAATATTCTACATAAACCTTACTGAGAATTTGAGCTCCCCCATATTGTTTTTTCTTTCCCCCAGTTATGAAGCCAGAAACATTGAATAAACCATTAAGGATGAAGTTTATTACATCTCATTATGTTTTATATTTTAATTTTCTATATTTCCTGTTCTAATATGTGTATCATATTTGTAATCTGGTCTTATAATAATCCTAAACTAATTAGTCATTCAAGATTTGATTCCTTGTAATCCTGCCAGAATAATAAGATAATATGTCGGCTCTGGGGTCAAAGGATTAGAGAGGAACACATACATTCCACATCTAAAACATTCAATTTTATCAATGTTCCTTCTAGTTCACTCTATTGAAAAAAAACTAGTATACATAGGGTGAGAAACAAAAAGTATAGATGAAACCCACATAATTATGAAAAATAATTTCTTATATGATTTATAAATCATGGAACCTACTTATTTAATAAATGATACATTATATTTATCCTAGTTTATTCATATTAATAATCTGTTTATGACCTTCATGATGATTTATAATGATTTTGTGAATTCCCAAAGAATATCCCAGGGAAGTGTCAAACTATTTGGGAAACAAGACCTATTATCGTACACTATATAATTTTGATTGAGGCCCAACACACCTTTTTAGAGTTGGTAACCCTAGGAACATCAATCCCAGATCCAGATCTACATATAGTATATGTATAAGGATTTATTTCTATAAAACTACAATATATCTTTTAGCAAAATTCTAGGACATTTTCTTAAATGTTTAATCATCCTTATACCTGTATTTAAGGACATCCCTGGACATATCCTTTAAAATATACCATGTAATTTCACTAAATATTTCCCACCCTAGTTTCAAAATAATAACTAAACCTTTTCTATAATACCAATTATAACAACGTAGTATTAACATACATATACATTTAATTACTTTTATTAATACTTAAAACATTAAACAAATAGATTTCCAATGACTTTATTAGTCTAGTGCCTTTGATAACATAGAAACATAAACACTCGTACATAAGAGAGCTATATTAACTCCCACTAGGTTATTCATACCAATACACATTATTAGACACATCATTCTTAAAACATATCTTCATAACCTTGGAAAGGAATCATAAATAGGGGTGAGCTCAGATTCTCAGTAAGGGTAATGAAGGAGGACATATATTACTAAAAATGAGCATAAGGTTATTATAACATGATAATTACATTAGAAGATCATACCATACTTATCAGTGATAATAAACAAGAATAAGGGAATAATTCTTGGAAGTTTATAAAACATGAATCATAAGAAAATAAAGAACATAATTGGTGAATGAATATCATATGGATAAAAATGGAATTATATAATACATAGACAAGTGATATCATTCCTTATATATGAATACTCAATGCATGAACTTATCAAAGAAATCCGTGTGAATCAGACCTATTGGGATTGACACAACACCATCCCCAGTCAGAGTACATTCCTTGTAAGGGATCAGGATTCCCAATCTTCCCATAGTTCATCAGGTTTCCCCATCTTCCAACATCATAGTGACTACACCTATTGGATGGTAGACATGACTATCCCTAGGCACAGACCATTCCATATAAGTTATTAGGATTCCCTATCTTACTATAGTGGATCAATCCTTTTGACTTTATTCACATCATTATCTCATGAGATGTAAATCATTATCCAATGAAATGGAGGAAGATATAAGTCCCACCCATATCATAATAAAATCATTTATATATGTTCCAAGTGAAAATAAAACATTCATCATATCATGAACCATAAAAAAATATGTGATTTTTAACAATACTATCATAATCCTATAAAATTAAGTGGGATTCAGAAACAATTAAGCATATCATAACATGTGAAAAAAATTATTATTCATAATAATTTCATAAATGAATAACAACTTGGAAGAGGAATGGGTTTCATAAACATCATTACATAAAAATATAAACCATTAATAGAAATAATTTGAATGGAACCTTTGGATTAATTCACCAGAAATACATAAATAAAATCAGTGGATGTCATCTTAAATTGAAAATAATTTTGAAATATCATTTAAAACCATTTAATAAGGAAAATATCCTTTATTATTTGAAAATTTTTCTTTAAAACAAAAAACCCTTTGAAAATCATTATCTTTAAAATAAACATGAAAACTTATAAGGAAGTATTTTAAAACATTTTGGAAGCTATTTTCTTTGAAAACACATAAGGAGTTCTAGAAAATGTTTTGAAAACAATTTTCCTTGAGAACATATAAAATAAGATTGAAAATGTTTTGAATTTTTTTTTGAAAATGCATTGGAAACATATAAATATAGACTGAAAAGTATTTTAAAACCATTTTATATGAAAACATATGAAATAATCTTGAAATTGATTTTGAAAACCATTTTCCTTGAAAACATAAAAAAGTCCATTCAAAATTATATGAAAGAAATATCATTGAAAATTCATTGAAAAAGATAGATAGAATCGGGAAAACCATAAAACATATTTTTTTTCCAAAATCATTTTCCCATGAAGATGACCTTAAAATGTCATATTTGAAATCATCTTTAAAAACATGGATCTTGATTTTCATGGCATGTGTCTCAAAGTAGAAATATTGAGTAAAAACTTCTTTTACGATTTAGTAACTATTGAATCATAAATCCAATGAAAGAGATATCATGAAATGAATATAAAAATAAACATAAAAATTAATAATAAAAATCATAGAATATATTTATGGTGAGTATAATCACCACACAAATGAGATGATTGGTGAATAAGGTGCAACTGTCACAGAAATAAAAGTGAGATTATAAATCTCTTTACCTTTTGCCTTCCTAAATGGCATGAAGGCCTTATATTTTTTAAATTAATTTTTGATAAACAACATTTTAAGAGATGAAAGGGAACCCTTACAAGTCACATAGTCTTAGTGACATGTTACATCACCTAAAGGTCTTAGGGGAATTTTCCCCAAACTATGACTACTTTGAACTATGCCTCCCCAACATCTATATAGAGATGTCAACTCTCCACTATTATATAGTTGTTCATTAAGTTTCTATTGGAAGGGATTAATGGGACTACTAACTATGTAAATTTCTATAGACTCACATTCTTATATATCTGGATAGCTCTGCTCTAATCAATGTGCCTGCACGAAATCCTCATATGAAGCCTGATCCTTGTTGATTATAACTAGTTTCTTCTACATATCATGTGGTCTAACGGATTTGAGGTGGAATAAAGGCCTCAATGTTACATTAAGGCCTTAAGGTATCTTGAAATACTAATAACCCTAAAGTTCGGTGTTGCCTGAATTCATTGAAGGACATGAGGACCAAACAGGTAGCCCGAAGGCCAAATCAGTGGAATAGTTTTGTGTGTTACAGTACCGAACTGCACCTGCTATAGCACTTTCTACTATATCTATTTTTGTTACTATTAAATTATTGGAATAGTAATATGAAAATATACCTCCACTGTGATTTTATTATATTTATCCTAGATTTCACCAAGGAACCTCTACCACATGGGTGCAAGCTCATCACCCTCTTACCTTGTGTATTACCACTCATTATACTCATTCAATTCTCCAATATAATAAATACAAGATTATTATATATCTATCATAGAACCATATTATTAAATATATTATAATATATGGATTTATTATGACTTTATATCACCCAGTTATTAACAATTCTATGTTAAGGTTTCACTTCGGGTAATATTAACTTTTTTCCCATGTGTCTTAATTTATTGTATCTTTGGTCCTTATAATTATGACACGATTTACAAAATATTAACAATGAAATAAATATCAGAAATATTAATTATATATCTACTATAATAGTTTCTATAATATATAATTATTAAAATTGAATACACCATTCATAGAGATGGTAGGTTGTCCGAATGCATGAAAGCGGTTTCCATTTTATTGTCATATTGAATAAAAAAAAACTAAAATTATATATATATACAATAATAATGAAATTACAATAGAATTATTCTTTTATATATATCATATAATTTCCCTAAAAATATCTTTAATACATTCCTTGTAGTCTGTGAACGAATCTCATTGCTTTGAGGGGGTAGTAGTTCACACTTCCTCAAGAAAAAATAATCATATTTACACAAGATGGAAATAATAGTGGTACGTTATAATTAAAAATTATTGAATCATAAATACTTTATAAATATATATTATATAAGTAAAAATATATTTTACATCACAATCTCTTCCGTGTGAGTCAGTAAATGAAAAAATGAACAATCATCGTGTCATGGGGAGATAGTTCACCGTACACGTAAACAATATATTCGTTACCCATTATATGGATGTCTGTGTATGTGTAGGAAGACCAATTAGCATAAAAATGTACTACTATAATTAGTATTATTGTATTTTTATAAAATAATTGAATAATAATAGGTGAGCGAGTGGATAATGGAAAATAAAAAGAAATGAGATTCAGGAGGGATGTTACCATTTCTTTGGGTAAATCCTATTGGTTTCACCAAAGGGATTCCTTGGATTGATTTCTTCCCAAAGGGAGGATAAAAAGAGGAAGGTAGTGATTTTGGTAACTTTATTGAGAATATATTTTCCATGACTAATATTTTAGATTCGTGTTAAGGAGAGGGGGAGTTGCTATCCATTATTAGGGAAAGGAGGGGACAAACTCAACATTTTTTAAAATAAGTTAGGTGTACCAATGTTTTTACATAAAAAAATACAACCCAAAACAAACCAATACTGGATAGTTAATAGATGAAATATATCCATTAAATTGGTTTTTGAAAAGTTTCTTGGTTATTTAGGCTCATGATTTAAAGGTTTAGTCCCTTAAAAAGCTTAGTATTTCCTTAATCTATGTAATTAATTTTAATTACACTAACTAATATTTTTTTCAAAAACTAATCAAAACTTATTAAATAGTATAAATTAATCTGATTCCAAATATGGAATCCATATTACCAATTTCTATTAACATAAGTGGTAGAAATTAATTTAAATTTAATCTCATGAATGAGATGATTGAGGGGGTTTTAAAGTAAAAACTTCCAAATGATGGCTATGTTTTTATAGTTGATTTAACGTTAAAGTTATTACAATGAACTAATTTGGATTAATTGATAAAAATAGGTTCTAATTAATATTTAAAAATATTCTAAAATATAATTTATCATAGTAAATAAATTAAATGAAAAAGGTTTTTTGAATTAAATTTCAGTAATTTTCACTATTCATTGAAAAACTGAAACTCAAAAAAAATCAAAATTTTTACCCTAAATAAAATTTTATGATTAAATTTCCATTATTAATTATAATTATAAATATATAATCCATTATATTCCCAAAAATATTATTTAAAACAGGTTATCTGTTAAAATCTAGTTTAAATGCATTGATAAAAATATATTATTTTATGCAAAAATTGGTTTTGTTTTTATCCCAGGTCTATAAAATCTATTAGATTAATAAAATAATATTTTTAGGAAAATATAATTTATATATCACATAAATATCACTCACAAATTGTAGTTAATTTCATTTATTATAGTAAAACAACTTTATGGGCAAAAAATTAAGAAAATAGTCTTTTATGTTTGATAGGTTTTAAAATTCATTTTTAACTCATTTTTAACCAATAAATTCATTTTATATTATTAAAAATCATACTTTTTATAGTTTAGACAATCCTTTTAATGACTAATATTTTAATATCATGGTTATATTAAAAAGTATTTTAATATTATATAATTATCATTTTTTAGTCTTGGATGTCACTTGAACCATCGAGGAAAATAATTATTTCATATAATGTAATCTATACCTGGTGTTGTGTGTAGATAACGATAAAATTTATGTTTCATAAAGCTCATAATTTACTTGGTTTTTAAAATAAATCAAGTCAAAAAAATTTCTTTACTATAAAATAAACTCTTTTATTTTTGTGTGAAATGAGAAATATGAAGAAGATTAAATTAAATCGAAACAATAGTTCACAAAAATATCATGGTGTTCCATGCATATGTGAATTATCATGTATCTACTTGTTGTATCTGGATAAGAATTTCAATTTGGATAAAACCACATAAAATTGTCTTTACCAAAAATACATAATATAATCATATAATTATAATTATCTATAGGGTTTTAACTAATGTTATCTCATTCTTATCCCCAATATAACAAAATTATAACTAAAATCTAAACCATTCATTGATACAAACATAGGTGACCATAGATAAACATATATTTATTTTATATAATTTACATGGTTTTAAGACTATATATAAAATAATTTTACCAACCTCAACTGATAATGGTTTAGTTTATTTGATGATGAGATATATAATAATCTTATTCCATAACACTTGTGAACATTTCTCCATAAACACACCTCACTTGAATCACTAATATACTTATCAAAATTACCACTCATCTTCATAACCTAGGATATTTAAACATATTAAAGAGGTGAGATCAAATTATCAATAAGATAATAACTCATCAATGTGTAATTATAGGATTATATCAGCACATATAAGGGAAAAAGAGCATAGGGATATAGTATTAAAAATTTCTTATGAAAATAATAGAATCCAATAAATCATAATAAAAGGATATTTAATCTCAAATGAACAATTATGTACAAAAATAATATGTGTGTTATATAATATATAGGTGGAACAGAGAATAATCATCGGAATATGGCCTAAAAAATTTTCATTTCAATGAAAAATAGAATAGTATGGAACTGTATTACAAACTAAGAATAGTGAACATCACTTCCCTAAGTCACACACTCATTCCCATATTTGATAGGAAAACATAATTTCCCTAGTGTATAAATATTTCATTATATATAAAAAATTAAGTAATTCCTTGGAGTGTGATACAGAAATCTAATGGAAAATCATCCATCAATATGTACACAAATGAAAATTAATAATTCATCAGATCATAAATAAAAAATGGAAATAAGATGGTTTTTGTCACATTTTTGAAATGGTATGTCATAAAATATCTTCAATAATTATATTAGCCAGTACAAAAAATCCAATCACCCAAATAGTATTTTTTAATTAACTATTTTGGGGATTCCTGAAAAATAAATTTCAAATGGGATAAGTCAACTTCATATGAATAATAAATTATAATTGAAACCAAAAATTTGTTTTTAAAAACATTTTAAATATTAAAGTAAAATAGGAAGTTATGGGCCACATTCAATGTCCTTCTCAAAAATGTGAAGTAAAAACATTGAGTTTATTTAAAAAAATAATATCAAGTAACGGATCCTTAAAAATGGCATAGTGTTTATATAAATAAAATTTTATGTTGAAGATAATGTGTACAATCAAGAAATGAAAACATTTCCAATAATTTTGTTAAAATTATTTCACTGAAACCCTAATCATAAAAAGAGTTATAAATATTCCATTTGAAAAATTTGAAGATAAATTTTTACAATAACTAGAGATAATATATATTAGGGGATAAAACTAATGACACATAATATTGGTGTAACGAGTGAATATAGATTTGTTAGAAAATGTTTTTTACAAAAAGTTGTGAATTATTCTAAAAGACATCAAATTTCATGAGGAAATGATTCCATTGGAGAATATATACTTGATATGAATATGTAATTAACCAAAAATGAAGGAAAGGAATTATGATATTGTAAAATAAAATAAATCCATATTTTAATGTCATAGTTATAGGGGACTAATTATGACTTAAGATATGAAATTGACTTATGAAAAACCCATCTGTTTTACATTAATCATATAAAAAATCTTATTCTACACCTTTATTTTAACAAAAATATTATTAATAACCTATATCAGAACCTCATTGTTATATATTACCATATATGATCATAATTTTTAATTACTTATTATACATTTATTATTTGGTTATAGTTTATTTTCATTGTCAAAGGTTAGAGATTTGATAGTTTCCTGCATGCTTTAAATAAATGATGTAGATCACCACCATTTCATGTCGAGTTCAACATTAAATAATTATTTTATGTTCCTAAAATATATGTACAATAATTATTTATAAATTTCCTCCATCATCCCATGTGATTTGTATTTATGATTTATGAGGACGATATCTATTATGATCTAGTCTCATAGGAAGAAAAATTAACAAATTATTGGTGGTATATTTAATTAATGATTTAAACCTTAAAATTTCCTTAACAAAAATACATTATAGTTATAATAAAATCATATTCATCCCTTAATTATCACAACTAGAAATTATGGATACCTCCATAATTTTGTTGCCACAGTTTAATTAACTATGGAAGTATAGAGGAATTCCCCCATGGGTTTTTGTGCATAGTGGCCACATCCCTCTACACTAACCCAAACCTCACTACCTCCCATTATTGAAGCCCTCTCCTTGACTCACGCGATAAAATCCCTATCTATACCTGTCGCGATCGAATCCGTCTCCCTACCTTTCATGATCTGCCTTCCCCTTTCCCTACCTCTTTCACAATCAAACCCTCTCTTGGACGATTGATCCCCCACTTCTCTTAGGAAGTACCCTCTCTCAGATGATCACCCCCTACTCTCGCGATATAGGCTAACGCAAAGGAAATCTAGAATTCCCTAATATTAGGAAATCCTACCTCTCCAGATTTTTTGAAGGAACCTTACCTTCCCCTGCTCTTGTGGACGAACCCTATTCGCTCCCTTCTATCATTATTCACCCATTCAAGTAGGTGAACTAGTAATGGTTACACTAAACCAAGGATACCCTAATTTGAACTTTTTTCATTTGATAAATTCTAACATTGGTTATTATTTGAGATCCATTCACTTGAAAATTTTATTTTGGATGAATGTTTACAAATTCTCGTTTGATGAAGCTATTATTTGAGAATTTATGAGCAGAAAATGCTTAATATATTTAATTTAAATGTTTAGATTTTAAACTTTTCTAATTATTTTGTTACATAGAGTTATAATGATGAAGATAATTTTATCTATGTGAAGAAGTTTGGAATGAATTATAGAATATTTTAAAGTGTTTTAGAGGATCTAAAAATGTCTATAAAAATTTGGAAATTTTATTTATCAAGATACTGATGATGTGAAAAATGAAATGATAGGTAATATATTACCTTGTTTTAGAAAATTGGAAAAGTATATTACCACTAAGCTGAAATCCATAAAAATATCACAATATTTTTTAAACCTCACTACCACCCAGTCGAATCCAACATCCATTGCTCCAGTAAAACTGAAGTGTCCTTAGAAGTTGATACTTTAGGGTAAATTTATATATTTTGATTACATTATTTAGAAATCCTATCAATATTCAACCAAAATAATACTTCAAAGGATTCATGGTATCCTAAAATAACATTGGAAAATATCACCCACTATACTTAAACTATATCTAATTCTCTAATTAATTCGTTAATGTATTCACCCATGCCCAATTAAGGCATAATATTGTCACAATCTCTCATGGACTATTGTTTTTGGGAATATATATTCAATATTCCACACTCAAACTATATTTTATAACCATAACACTATATATTCATGAAATATTAAGATATAATTTTACTTTAGGTTGATTTGATTCATCCTCACCTAAAACACTAACTTCTAGGAAAAATGCATCACACTAAGATTAACAAAGTAGAGTGATTAATTTTTTATGATTCTTTCATGATCTACACAAATAAATTAATTATTTGTAGTAATAAAATTAGAATCTAAGATATATAAATATTTACTAAAATTGAACTTCATTATAGATTAGGTTTAAAACATTTCAATATTTAAAATAGAACAACCTCAAATCTAGAGAATCCAGTCAGAGATAAATTTTCCTCTAATACCAACTAAAGGGAATTGGTTAAGATTTGAACCACATTGGGTGGGGTTGAATTAATATTGGTTACTTTTAATAACTATTTTTGTACTTTTAAATTTTTATCCCTTTTATTTTTAACACTATCATTATTTGGTGTCTGGTTCTTTTATTATCTCCTTCCTCTATTATTTCTTATATCATAATCAAACATAGACACACAAGTGCCATATTAACATCTATGGATCACCTCTCAGTATGATAAGTCTAATCCTTATTGTGATCTGGTAACACCTATGGTCACAAAACGCATTAGTAAATACCTTTGAGCTTTAAACTATTTTATCATGACAGTATATAGTGTGTATACTACACACTTATTTGGTGTTTCCCACACTCAGGTACATATCACACTGTTACAATAAATATAGGGGTAAACACATGATATTGTAACACCAATTTAGAATAATTCTTTATTGTTCATATACTACTCCTTTCTTATTATTATTCTGTTTCATAATAGTAAGTCAGTTATTTTATTAATATACATGTCACTATTTAAAAACACTTTTTCATAGTATCAAACTGATATTATATAACTTCTTCTTTACATTCCTTCTTATATAAAAAGAAATACACATAACTATTCATCTCTCCCTTTCTTTTGTGTGTGAACTAGGGGAACATATCTCTTATTCTTATAAACATCATGAACTACTTGGTTGCTTCTTCTTCTACATCTTCATATTTTTTTCTCTTCTTTCTTTCCAACACAAAGAGCACTAGATATTCCTCTACTTTTTATCATTGGCACATAGTGGTTCTTCACAATGTAGACTATACTGGGTCTTATCAATATTTTAAATAGTGTAAATAAATTCTTATCTCTTGAATAATGATGTCAATATTCCACTTGACTATATTTTGAACATCTTGAATATATATCAAATATTGCAGCCCCAATTTCTTCTATTTTTTCATTCTCTATACCACAAGAATAATTTGGATTCAAATCTACTCAAATGAATGTATATAGAATTTCCAACTACATATCTTTATAACCATTTGTTTTGGGTCTTATCACTCTTTTACATGGTTCATATAAATTATTCAATCTTGAATAATAGTTTCAAAGTTTCACATGTCTCTATTTTGAACTGCATGAATATATATCAAATATAGATGCACAAATTTTGTTTCTACATTCACTAAACCACATGACTATTTTTCATTCAAATAACCCTGAATTATTGGATCTAGAATTTCTCACTCTATATCTACATAACCATCTGATAGTTATATGTTATAATATCAAATGAGTTAGGGTGGGGGTAGTGGGGTGAAAGGGGGAGGTCCAAGGAGTTGGGGTGAAGGGTGGGGGTGCAGTGTGTAGGTGGGGGTAGTGGGGAGCAGGTGGGGGAGAAGAGGGGGAAGGTGGTGGTAGTGGGGGCTGGTGGGTGGGGAGGGAAGGTTGGGGGAGGCCAGTGGGGGTGAGTGGGTAGTTTGAAGGTGGCGTGGTGTAGGTGGGGGGCACTGTACAGGTGTGGGGGATTGTGTAGGTGGGGCAGCTGGGGGTGGAAATGGTGGTGAGGGGGCACTGTTCGGGTGGGGGTGCTTGTGTAGGTAGGGGCAGTAGGAGAAGGTGTGTGGGGGGTCGCCAGGTGGGGGATAGTGGCGGTGAGGGGGTGTGTTGATGGGTTGTAGGTGGGGGAGTGGGGGGATGGATGAGGGGAGTGTGTAGGGGTAGTTTGGGTAAAAAAGGGTGGTTAAAGAGAGTTTGGGTGAATGGAGGGGGCAGTGATGGTGAATGTGGGGGGGAGATGGGGTGAAGAATGGGGGAAGTGGTGTATATTGGGTTGGGGCAGTGTGTAGGTGTCGATAGCTCCATGCATCTCTTGGGTAAATATTTTTTTAGTTTCTACCTATCTATCCTGGCTCCATGAATTTCTTGAAAGAAAATACTACAGCAAAATGTCTATGCTCTGGTTCTCCTACTACCACAAATCAACCACCATAGATTTTGAAATTACAACAAGACTTACTAAAACACTATTTTTTTCTTGATATTCCCGTAAGTAGTCCATAAATTTTTAGGACTTAGAAAAATATTATATTCCAAATATAATTTATAGATATCTTTAATAAAACATAGAACATAGTCAATTCTCCTCAACTCATCTTCAAACAATCCAAATCAACATTTATCCTATCCCTTATTGAAAAAATGCCTCTCACGATTGAACCAATTCATCCTTTTCCATTCCCCACCTCTATCATGATCAAACCCCTTCCCCTTTCCTTTCCACTTTTGCGATAGAACCCTCCCCCCTACACATCCCCCCCTACCCCCACCATCCCCCTCACCCCTACCCAGCCTATCCCCCTCCCCCCCACCACCCCCTCCACCTAACTAGCCCCTCCCCCTACCCCACCAGCCCCCTCTTCCCTGCCCAGCCTCATCCTCCCCCCATCCCACCCTCTTCTCCTCCCCACCATCCCCTTGCCCAGCCCCTCTAACTCCCCTACCTGCATAGCCCCTCCGACTCCTTACACACAACCCCCTCTTATACATGTATTACAACCCAATATTCTTAGAAAACCTATCATTTATATATAAATCCCATGTTCCACTCTAATTGTGTCTTTCCAATATGATGCATTGTACACGAATCCTACATTTGAATCATTTTCCACAATATAATTATATAAGAATGATACCCTGTGTATGTATTTTTATATTTTCATTAGGATATAAAATTATACCTACACTTGTATCTCATGTATTTTAGTATTTCATGTATTTTAGTATCATATTTTTAGATAATGTAAAATATTGATGACTATGATTTATTCATTTAAAATATTGGGAAATATCTAGAAACCTAGGAACTTTCTAGAAACCCAATGTTGACCTGTCAGGGTGTAAAAATTGATAGTTAGAGATTTAATTATGTATTCCATTAGCATGAAATAAATATTAATTAGTGGATAAGGGGTATAGTTATTATATGATTATGATTTAGATATCTCATATACTTATGTAAATTATTATGTTATAGTTGATGCATTAAGCTTAAACATTTACTTATGTTTCTCATGAAGCATGTAATGAATATGATCCTATTAATTATTCTATATACTACTTTTCTTAATGATGAATAAGTTCCAATGTTTTTATTAAAAATAAACAATTTTAAAAACTATTTAATTATTCTTATTAGAATGGATAGATGTCAGATGTATAATGTTGATCGGATCACGTGTGAGTTTTATAATGAGTTGGAATATTTGTTTCATTTTTCATTCAAAAATGATTCAGACGGTACATTGATTCAATGCCCATGTTTTGATTACTTTTTAAGACCATGGATAACATGTGGGGAAGTAAGTTACCACGTCAATAAAAAGTTTTTAAAAAATTATATCATGATTGTTATAAAAAAGGAAAAAAGTTTTAAATGGAGAATGATGTTGATTCAGCTGAAAGGATTATAATAGAAAATTTTATTTCTGATGATTTTCCATTTGATTCTCAAGACAACACTTCATGTAGAGCAGTGGAAGATGAAATGACTATGGGAACATAATTTTCATCTAATGATTTTAATGATGAAGTTGAGTGTGTTATAAAGTTATTAGAAGACGTGAATACACAAGTATACCAGTCTTGTGAAAAAATGTCCAAAATGGTGTTTTTAATGTGACTGTCTCATGGGAAATAAATGTATGTATTTATTAATACATTTATTGACTATCTACTTACTCTTTTTTAGGTAAATCTATGTGATGATGTATCTATGCCTGAAAATCATTATATGGAATCAAAGATGGTTGAAAATTTTATATTTTAAAGTACTAAAATCAACATGTTCCTTAAAGATAGTTGTATATTATGGAAGAATAATGTTGTGTTAAATGAGTGAAAACAATGTGGTAAATTGAGATGGATGACTAATAATAATGGAACACAATCTTCTGTGCCAGAGAATGTGATGGGGAACATTCCATTGATTACAAGACATTAGAAACATTTTATGTCAGAACAAATGGCTAATAATATGTGATGGAAAGAAGAGGAAATAAATAAGGATAATGATGATATTGTTCATCCTACTGATGTGTTTTCATGGAAAAAATTTGATAGGTTACATCTGGATTTTGTAGTCAACCCATAGAATGTTAGATTGGAATTTTCATGTGATGGTTTCAACCCATTTATGAAGATTCATACTCCACAATGTACATTACCTGTTTTCTTTCTTACTTATAATTTTCCTCCAAGGATGTGTATGAAAAAGCCAGTCACTATCATGAGTATATTGATATGAAGACCCAATGGTCCCAGAAATGATATCGACATATATTTTCAACCATTAATAAGGGAATTTTCACTTGGTCCGAAAAATGTTCTTTGTGATTGCAATGCAATGGTTTTCAATGGTTTTAAATTCATTATAAATAGTTGTTCAACAAAGATGACAACACAACATGACGGTGTTACAATAAGCGCTATAATAGATTATTATGGTAGTGCATCAGAAAAACAGCCTCAATCAAAAATTATTTCATATTGTGGAGTTGTTGAGAGGATATTTTTATTAAATTACTATTCACATAGTCATGTCGCTATGATGAAATGAAAGTGGCTTGATTAAATGAAACGATAATTCTTCTATATATGTAATTGTAATTTTAGATTGATTAATATGAAATGTCAGCTATGAATAGATGGGCCTTATATTCTTACATAGAAAGCTAGAAAAGTATTTTATGTAAATTACCATTTAAAACAGAAATTTGCTGTTATTGTTGATGTTATTACCAGAAACATTTGTTATGAAGGATTGGATGACGGCGATGTTTTCCTTGAACCAGTTGATATTCAGTCAAATGTATCATTAAATTATATGAATGAATCAATTGTGAAAATTGATTGGGAACTAGAAATTATAATAGATAATTCCTAGAATTACATGTTTCAAAGTATTAAGATTATATTATTCTAACCCGGTGCGTGTTTTTTTAAACAATTAAAGTACCAGTTTATTTTCTTTTTGTAACGTTTTCATTTATCAAGTAAACACTATAATGAAAAAAACATATTCGATGATTTAATGTTTTGAATTAAATATTAAATTTCTTGGAATCATTATATTTATTTAAATTTTTTTTAATTTTTAAAATTTTCACTTACTTTTTGTTTTTACATGTTATTATGTCTTATGAGGAGGTTTAGAGAAAACAAATAGAGGGAAACGATCATTGAATTAGAGAAGCTGATCTGCCAAATATGATTGTTCTAGTGAGTCTCTTGATTATTTGATGATTATATATGAACTTTTCAAAATTCATACTTAATATGAACATGGATCATCGAGGAGGAAAATTTCAATCAATGATGATGGTTCAAACACTCTAGAGTCTAGTACCGTCCCTATATCCATCCCCCTACATGTACTGCCTCACTGTCCGTGGCTATGAAATAACCCGGATGGTTTTCTCCCATCATACCCCCACTTATATACCTTATCAATACATGGGCGGTCATCATTTTTATCCAGTTCCTCCTACTACAGTGAAGGATAGTCCATCTCCTTCTATCACTCATCCATTTTACCCTTATCCACCTTCATCACTATAGGGTACACCTTCATTAGTTATGCCCCTGAATACTCGTACCCTCCAACCCAACCTCAGCATCCACAGTCTATAAGGAGGGTAAACCTCGATTGGTTATGGCCCCTATATACTAATACCCTCTTACCAAGCATCAGCATCCACAATCTACTATTGACGAGACTTATCCAATTGCTGCCCCTCAGTAGAGTGTGCATGATCGAGCAATAAAAAATAGTGTTACTGGTAAATGTTTAAAAGGAAATGAAATAAAAAAAATTATTAAATTTTAGTTCTATATGAGTAAAATATTTATTTCTTTTTTCAGGATCATCTTCCACTAAAAGAGGTGGTCTTACAAAGATGCATAATGTGTGGAATAGACACAAGATAATTATGGTACAATATAACTAGGAAATGAAAATTATTTAAGAAAATGGTAAAGAATTATAGAGTTTCATTAGGACACTCAGCAGACATTGAAATATTATTCCGTTTCAACCAATCGCGTGGAGGAATGTTGGACATGAAATAAAAGACACGCCTTGTGTGGAAATGTGGGTAATATATTTTTTAAAAATACATTGCAATTTATTTATAAAGTATTATTGATAAATTTGTTTGAATATTAAGATTCTATATAACTTCTCGGATGGTATCCACACTAAGAGAGATTTGTTACTGTAACTAGGGGAGATGTGGAGGGAATACAAGAATACCATATATGTTGGCCAGAAAAAAAAAGAGGTAATCCTCTTGAAAATGAACTGATCTTCAATGAATGCCGAATTTCACAATACAATGAATTAATTGCATATTGGTGTTTTTCTTATTTCATGGTAATTAACAATCTCAATGCTTTTAATAAATTGAATTTTTTCATTAATCTTAGTTTTTTGTAGTGTATGATATTATTTGGTGTGATTGTGTTCAGTTTTATTTTTCAAACATGGTTATTTCAGTTATGTCTTGAGCTCATTGAATAGTTTAGTTGAAATGATGATTTTTTATACTTTTTTACTTGTGGAAAGGCTAGTTGTTTTTTGTTTACTAATAGGAATCATCTTAAATAAACATTATAAATTATGTCACCATGATATATAATCATACTCTAGGGTGAACTATACTGCAAGATTATGAACTATCATAGGTAATAGATTATTTATCATTGAATAAAACTTTTTTTCATTGATTTATGTTCAATGGTCATATAGAAACAGG
The DNA here is from genome assembly GCA_963277665.1 of Viscum album. Classification (NCBI taxonomy): domain Eukaryota; kingdom Viridiplantae; phylum Streptophyta; class Magnoliopsida; order Santalales; family Viscaceae; genus Viscum; species Viscum album. The sequence goes on from OY728122.1 coordinate 494,716,299, forward strand.
CCTTAAATATCGAAGGACATTTTCCCCTATCAATATTGTTTTTTATAGTTGGAAAAAATAAAGAGAAACTTCTGTGAATCTAGAAATGCAAGAAAAAAATGTAAGAACGTTTTTAAATTTTTAGCTTTTAGTATGTAGTTTGATTCCCTGAAAATTTTATGAGTTGTGTTTTCCTCATAGAGATTGAGAATGATTATATCCATTATATCATTCGTTCATGTGGTATAATATAGGAAAATACATTATCTTCCACTCTCTTTAGTATTCATAATTATAATTTAATAAGATCGATTCTTGATAAGGTTTAAAATAGAAAATATGATCATATAATCATGTTTCTCTATGGAGGTGTAATGAATATTTAGACTCTCAAATGGGTCTATATCCTCTACTAATATATCTTTAAAACCAAAAAATATCCCAAGATATTAATATAAGTTATACCAAATCATAAAATTAGTATAAATAATATAAAAGGACATACGGTACTAATGTTTTCGTCAAGATTTCATCAAAAAAATAAGGCAACAGAAATCTTTTTCATAACATATATGATAATTTCAATAAACATATAGCTGCACTTAATTTTTTTATTGTCTATTAAAATGTTAATTCCATTTTATAGGATTCTCTTCAATCTCTAATAGTAAAGGAATGGGACACATTTGGGCCAAATGATTATTTACATTAGGTTCTTAGTAACGAGCACAGTGGCAGAGTTCATTGTAAAACCAAAAAGAAAATCATTCCGTATAAATATTGGTCTTCAGGTATGGAATCTTCAAGAAATAATTTAGTAATGGTTACTAAAGAATAATTATGTTATTCTATTGAGACAAAAACGAAACCAGTTAGACAATAATCTCATAAGACGTGAAAAAAATGAACAATTGTTCAACATAATATCAGCAATATGCTCATCACATCCGCCAGAGGGTGCAGCAATAGCGGGTGGATTTTAATCGAGATTGCACTCGATGTATGAGGATGGAGATGATTGTGTAGCTAAATATGCTGGTAGAGAGGCTGATGATGTTTCTGATGATAGAGAGTCTAAAGAAGATTCTAATGATGGAGAGGCTGAAGATGTTGCTGTTAGTGGTACACATTTTGATGCTGCTGATATCAGTGCTGATAATGATGATGAATCATATGAAACTTTGGAGAGAAATTATTGAATTTTTTTTGTATCTATCATTTTTTTCATTGTTTATAAAATTTTAATTTTATATGTTTTAGTTGTTTTGTTATTTATGTCGAAATGAGATGCTGCATTTGTTTTCAAAATTAGTTGCAGGTGTATGTGTATGGAATATTTGTATACTACAATATTGTGTAGGGGGAGGTGGAAAAGTTGGGGTAGGGGGACTATCAGGGGGTAGGACTGGTAGGGGGCATGCGAATCTTGCAGGGAAAGGGGGATTGGTAGGGGAAAACGGGACTGGCAGGGGTAGGGGGGACTGGCAGGGGCAGGGGGGACTGGCAGGGGCAGGGGTGCACGGGGGAGGGATTTCGATTCAATTCAGATAAATGTTATATAATCGATATTCATTTATATGAAAACAAAATTATGATTCATTTTTTAATTTTAATTTTTTTTAAATTTATTCACTCTGTTCCATGGTTTGGGTAAAAGAAAATCTAAAAATGGAAAAGAATACCGTAGTGAACTCCAAAAGCATAAGAAAAAATTTCTTTGGGTCAACAATGAATATGGAAATGCAATTGAGCATGCATTCATGATGAAAAATATAGAATTTAGAAATAATTGGCTTTGGTAGATGGAGGTTTGGAATTGACTTGAATAGGTGATTTCTGGGGTTGTATACACCTTACCTTATTATATTATATGTTTCTGCAGGCTGGAATTTACTTGATCAGAAGTTGAAGTTTATCCAGTGCAGTGACTTTGAATGAAGAGATGACATTGTTTTCAATGGAATACCTTCAATGGTCAATTCCATCAATGGTATATGGCTTGATGCGGGGAAGAGAATTTTAATCTGTAAAATGTGAGTTTTAATATGATCTGGTGACCTATTTGATGGAACTTCACCTGAATCTTATGTTTTTAAGAGCCATGCAGGAGAATTTCTTTAATTTGATGGTAGATATAGGTGATCAGCCTTCTAATCAGGGAATAATGTGCACCTTTCTAATATCCCAAGAATAAAAGGAAAATATTATATTTTAATTTTTTTGATTCCATTCTAGTTACGATAAAAGAATAAATATTTTATTTGTATTTCCTAGGGCATTATGATATTAATTATTTAAGATTATCTCTTCATGTTAAAAATTAGTTTATTTCCCTTATTCTGAGACATGGTTCTCTTGATCATGAAATCATTTAGAGCATTGTAGTTTTTAATAAATATTCATGCAATCCCTTCTATTAACAATACTGGTTTGTTTTTTATAACATGTTGGATTAGTGGGGTGGGTAATTTAGGGATTTCGCAGGTAGGAGGGGGTATAAGGGGTGAGGCTGCAAGGGGGGTGGGGCAGGGGCATGGGGGGAGGGCTGAAATGAGGAGGGATAGGGGGGAGGGTAGGGGGGACTGGAATGGGGGAGGGATGCATGTTGTGGGGGGGACTAGCAGGTGGGTGGGGTGCTAGTGGAGGGGTAGTGGAAACTAGTAGTGGGGGTGGGGAACTAGGGGGAACTGATGTAAATTTTTTATAGAATATCAATGGAGGGACTAGTAGGGGCAGGGGGAATGACAAAGGGAGGGGGACAAACATGTGGAGGGGTGGGGGACTGGCAGGGGTAGGGGGGACTGGCAGGGGGAGGGGGAATGGTCGGGGGAGGAGGCGGGGGATTGGTAGGGGTAGGGGAAGGGGGTGGAGGACTAGTAGGGGCTGGGGCTGGGGTGGGGTGCATGGGGAAGGGCAAGGGGAAACTGGAAGTGGGGTTGGGGAACTATGGGGACTGGTAGGTGGAGGGGTGCAAGGGGTGGGGGGACATCCAGGTTCAGTGGACAAGACGGGGGATGGGATTCAAGGGGTGGGGGGAACTAGAAAGATGGTGGGGAACAAGGGGAGGGGGAAGGGGAAACTAGATGTGGGGGTGGGGAGCTAGGGGGAGATGAAGTTATTTTTTATACCATATAAATGGTGGTACTAGTAAGGTCAGGGGGGACTGGCAGGGGGAGGGGGGACATGAAGTGGGGATGGGGTGCATGGTTGGGGGTGCAAGGGGATTGGAATGACGGGTTTGGGGAAGTAGCAGGGGGAATGGTAGAGGTAGGGGGGACTGGAAAATATGAAATGGAATATTGAATGATGATAAAATTATAGATTATGTTTGGTATTTGAAACTCCCTAATAATGTTTACTTCTCACCACGAACAACTTGTAGATATTATATATTTTTGGAATTAATGTTATGGATTTCTAAAAATGTGCCTGATTTAATACATATTGATAAAATTTAGCTTGTTGAGTTCATTTTCAAGTTGTGATGGACACATTACTTGTTTTTTTGTTGAAATCCAATTTGAATTTTAATTAGTTATATTCATGTACAGTATCAAGCAGAATTATAATTTCTAAATCTGGAGTTTTCTTCTGGTTTCAACTTTAGTATTTGTGGGAATTAGTTTCTAATAGGATACTATTTCCTGGTTTACAAGTGATTCAATTTTCACACCAGATTTCTTCAACAAATATAACGAGGAATGAGTCTTGGGATTGGAAGCTGTCACTCAAGGGAGTATTCTACCTCATTTACTTCTCTATTTTCCCTTATTTATTCATAAATTCATAATGCATGATGAGTAGATAAATATCTTTTACATAATCATTCTTCACATGATTGGTATAGATTAGTTCTGTTCATCAAATCTTGTATATATTTAACAATTTGTATAGATTATTACAAATTAAATGGTATAAAATGTTTCTACATTTAGTTTTTAAATGTTGTTCTAAAATTTTAATTTGAATAGATTTGATGTACATATTCATAAAATTTCCTACTGAATATCTTTAAAAATATATTGATCTATACATTTACACATCCATTTAATGGTTGTAGAAACTTTTTTAATTCATTTTTTGTTGAATTTATTTGTTCACTGACCCGACTCTTTCTATAAGATCCATCAGTTACATGTGAGGACTCCTACCAAAGGGTTTTTAGTGGGTTCAGGAAAATGTAAAAGGTCCTACCAAATTGATTCTTTGTTTCCATATTATTTTTCTATAGGTTTTTTTCTTACATAATACTGCAACTGAGTTTGAATATATTTTCTTTACTGGATTTATATTGATAATGGGCTTTGTCACCCACATTTTTTCCCTAAGTGATATGGTACTTTAGTTTATGAAGATGGATGTTTATATTTTTTAACTTAAATAAATAAATTTTTTCTCTCTAGGGGGGGTGCAATGGGTTAGGGGAAGGGTGAGTGGAGGGGTCGGGGGTAAGGGGAAGGGGGCAGTGTGTTGGGGGTGAAGGTTTGGGGGAAGTGTACAGGGAGTGAATGTGGTAGGGGGGATAGTGTGCAGGGGGCTAGTGGGGGTGAAGTGGGGAGGGATAGTGTGGATGGGGTAGGGAGGGGGCAGTGGGTGTGGGGATATGGGGGATGGGGTGGGACACTGTAGGAAGGGGGAAGGTGGTGTGGGTGTGCAGGGGGAGGGGGGTGGCGCTGCAGGGGGTGGGCTACCATAGTGGGGTGGTGGTGCTAGAGGGTGTTCAAAGGGGGGAAATGGGATTGTCCTAGGGGGTGTCTAGGAGGGAGGGTTGTCCAGGTGGGAGGGTGATTTGGAAGAGGGGTCAGGTTCATGGGGTGCAGCGGGGTGGGGGGGGGGATGTTCAGGGGGCTTTGGGAGGGGGGGTCTGGTGCAGGGGGTGTTCAAGGGGCATGGGGGTGCAGGGGGGGAGTGAAAGTGGAAATTTGTGGGGTGGGGGAAAGGGGTATATCTAGGGGTGAAAGGGGGTATGAGTGCGTAGGGGGTGTCTAGAAGGGGGGTTGGGGCATGGGGGTGTAGGGGGTGTTATAGGGGGCTATCCAGGGGGGGCATGGGGTGGAGGGGATGGGGGTGTTCAAGGGGGCTATCTAGGGGGCATGGGTGTGTCGGGGGTGTTCAAGGGGGCCCTCCAGGGGGACTAGGGGGTATAGGGTGGTGTTCAAGGCGGTGAAAGGGGGATGTTTATGGGGTGAAAGTGGGTGTTCTAGGGGGATGTCTAGGGGTGAAAGGGGGAACTCCAGGGGGCATGGGAGCTGTGCAGGGGGGTGTCCTAGGCTCTATGCAGGGGGGGTCTTGGGGCTGTTCTGGGAGGCCATGGGGTGTAAGAGGGAGTGTCCAGGGGGTATGTGGGTGTGTGTGTGTGTGTGGGGGGGGGGGTGGGTTGGTGTTCAAGACGATGAATGGGTGCTAAACAGGGGGCATGATGGTGCAAGGGGGGTCTCCATGGGGGGTATGGGGGTGCTGGGGGTTCTCAAGGGGGTGAAAAGGTGCTGTCATGAGGGGTGTATTGGGGTGCCTAGGGGTCCATAGGGGCTGTCCAGGGGGGCATGGGGTGAATGGTTGTATTCAAGGGGGTGAATAGGGGCTGTTGGGGGGGGGTCCTGGGGTTGTAAGGGGGTTGTCCGGGGGGGAAAGGGGTTCTAGGGGGGATTTCCAGGGGGTATGGGAACAGAATTTGATTTTTATACAATATAAATTATATCAAAACTATTTTGAATGTTGCAATATGGGCCTAGTGCCAGAGTTTTAACTGTTGAAGTAGGGGCCTAGTGCCACGATTTAATCGTGGAATTTGGGGTATCATTCCACAGTTTTAACTGTAGCAGTTGGAACCTAATTTCAATTTTTTAACCATGGAAAGAGTCTGCATAATTCCATGTTTACACCATGGCACTAGGCCACTATTTCCATAGTGATATTGCCCACAGTTTTCTGAAATCGTGGCCATATATTATTTCCACAGTTTTTGGGCCTACATCCACAGTTCCAAACGGTGGCCGTAGGTGAATTTTCTAGTTAACTATATTCATAAAAACTTCTATGTAGGTTCATAATTAAGAAACAAACCGCACCACTCCTTATAGGAGATATGTTGCACATATACAAGAAGTATGTTTTCAATTGTGATACAATGAGAAAATTGTAGGAAATTTTTATCTATTTATAATATTAAATATTTTATTGGTAAAATATTATTTCACTAAATAGCCATATTATATTATAAAAAGAAATATAGATATGAAAATATAAGTATGTCTCCTTGGGGTATTATTATTAAACCCATATACACCAAAGAGGTTCTAGTTATTTTAAGGATATGGAAATGTTAAATAGTGGTTATATAATTAACATAATTAAAACAAATTATATTAATAATACTGATCTAATTATATTATATTTAGAAAAATATAAAAATGTTGAATGAAATAGAAGAAAAAGTTTATGAAGTGTTTAATGATCACGTTGAAACATATATTTCATTGAAAAGACCTAATTAAATACCTAATTCAAACCATCCCCTTTCAATACAATATTTAATGTTAAAATAATTTTATTTTAAAATGTACTTTTAATTAATACCACTATATTTAGTAATATTTTTATTGGAATAATATATTTACTTAAAAAATCGACACAGTCCACGAAGAAAGAAAAAAATGGGGCCTGGGCAATTTTTTAATCAAGGGTCAATCAATAAACCATTTTGAATTTTATATGATATTTATTGAATATTATGTGGACATAATACTATCTAAATTATTTATGTATAAAGTTTGATATTATCATTTCAAAATAAAAAGCTTGTAATTATGAAAAACTGCCCTAAAAATCCGAATTCAAATTGTGTAACGGTTATCTACCTTGGTTATGCATCAGTTTTAATCATCCATCATCCTACGAAAAACAATATACTATAGAAAAATTATTTAATAATTAACATCTATCATTATAAAATAGGTTACTAATATTAAATCAAAAAATACTAATTGTCATATCTAATGTCAAACTCATCGAGTGATGCTATAATGATAAAACCAGGAGAATAGGACTATATTCTACTCTAAAGACATTCACAAGATTTGAACATACTAAATCATATATTATTAAACCAAAAATAATCATTAACTTATATTATCCAAATAAATTTATTCCCTTAATATAACATATAGAAACTAAATCATTCAGTGGTAGTTAAAATCCAACATTCTTACTCATCATCAATACATCACTAAAAAAGTATAATAACGAAAAATTCATACACCATGATCCATTGAAATATTTCTTCCAATACCTATTCTATACACACTAATTTATATGATAATGAAATAGTAAAAATAAGGGGATTAAAGGGAGGGAGATTGCCTCTAATATATGTAACGAAATTTCTCAAAACTAGCTCGATTGAAAGCTGGAATGGAGAGAAATGGGGATCTAATGTGATGAATCCATTATATCCCTTAACTAAAAAAAAGGAACCCCAAGGTTTTTTTTAAATAAAATTAAAATCCCACATTTATGCCTCATTCTTAAAGATTAAATAGGTGCATGGTGGATAATTTATATCCACCAACAATTTTCCTAGAGGCTTACATTGTACCCATTAAAATGCATCATCCACCATATGGCCAAAGATGTTATGAGACAAAATTTGTAGTCCAATAAGTTCCTTTTGGATTTGGATTAGGAACCCATTCTCAAGTATACCCACCACACCCCTTTGTAAATATTTATCTTCCCAAAAACTCATTCCAGTTATCCATCACTTATCATTCTTCATATAAAAAATTGAAATATAAATAAAAAAATTATTCAAATTCCTTTATATGATTCAAATTAAAAATATTTAAATTCACCCAATCACCAATTCCGTAGGATTCAGACTCTTCCTTCAAATCAATAAAACATAATTGATCATGTTATTATAAACTCCCCACCATGGTGTTTATCATTCCTGAGAAAACTCACTAATCATCCATTCATAAATATCAAACTATCTTAGTCATTAAATAATCAATAGATCACCATGTTTTATACTAGAATTTAAATTTCACTTTTATTACATGACCTCAGATATATGTGTCCTCTATTAATTGAAAAATCACATAAAAAATCATATCCTCTCATTGAGATCTCCATTATCTCATTCTCATCACTAGTGTTATTTAACTCAACCACATATATTCCTGATTCCATGTCCTAATTTTACCCTCTCATTGTTCATCTATTATCTACTACCAAATTATAAATATAGTTCATGAATTTACCCATTACTTCTAAGAAAATTATTATCAATATTTTTTCAATCTTATGATACTCCCCACCAAAAGAAATATATTATAAAACTCAATTCCTTATAGTGGTTCCCCGTAGTAATTGTCTATTTAATTCTAATACAAATGGTCTAATACATTAGACTATAAATTTTATACAATATTTCTCAATCCAATCCCAAAACCACTATTTATTTAGAAAAACTATCACAACTAGAGCTAAACATTTTTTGGATGTTTGTAAAACACACTAATTTAAATAATCAAGTCAAAATCAGTTAAAACATCAAAAACAAATCATATTGATTATATGTCAACAATACCTATTATGAAAAACCTAGAAAATTAATTTTTCACATACTATAAATTTCCAAAGATTTCATAAAATTCCCATTAAATCCTGTATTTTTTTCACAATAAAAATCTCCAAAATTGTTTTCCTAGACTATATTTTACACAATCATAAAATTTTTCGGAACACCAAAAGAAAAAGAATATTAGTGGTACATGTAAAGAGAATGAGAAGGATTGTCGTGGGCCCCATGAAGTGGTTTCTGTACTTTATTATAAGGCTGACATGAGTGATTGTAATTATTTATGTAAATATCATTATTTTGAATAGGGATTCTCCAATGAGGAAATAAATATCCCTAGGAGGAAGAATGTACGGAATTCATATAATAATTGTAAGAGGTTTAAAGAATATATTTTTAAACTAACCCCAAAATAGAAATATCCTCAGGGAAAATATGGGATTTAAATATGGGTGTTCAGGAGGCCCCACAACCCAGACCTTCTCAAATCTCATTTGGAAAGAAAGAAATTATATAGGGTTCTCAGGATCACGTTGGTATAGTAATTAACATATGGATGTCGATTTTTGGTTTTGGGAAGGTTATAACACCGATCCTATAGCCTTATAAATATTGAGTATGGAAGGAATTTTATATTTTTTTTCTATAAGAGAGGCCCATGAAACACCTTCAAATTCATTTTCGAGTTTGTTAATATACTCCAAGGAATAATAGATGTTTGATATGGGGAAGATCAATGCCTCACCATGGGATTTCATTCCAAATTTTAAAATAATTCTAAATGTTTATACTAATGATAGAAAAATGATTTAGATAAAAAAAATTATCATCTCACCTTAGTTCACAGGTTCAATTACAGTATGATTAGCCTCTAATAGTTCATTATGACCTAGGAAAAGATGGATTATTTCATGTAAGAGCTTATTAATGATGATCCAGAGATGGCCCACCCCATATATTGGAAATTGTAAAGGGATAATGACTCCAAAATTTAAATACTATTATATAATGGTTTGATTAAGTCATATAGTGTTTATATTTTTTCTAGGCTTATCGACGTCTAATCAGGTACACACTCAACCCTTGATAGAGGATTTGAAAATGAAAAAAAGCAATTTGAGGAGGATTCACTATTCAAGTGTATCATCCGAATATTTTTAAAGAAAACCTATGTGCTAAAATAAACTAATAAATAAAATTCTACCTTTATAAACTAACCATAAAACATAATATTTTTATTTCTTTGTTTTGAATTTAGAAAAATGGAAATACACGATTGCGATTAGTCAGTTTTTTTTGGAATCAGAGAGAAAAAACATAATTTTTTGTGAATAGTTACCTACCCTTATGAATAATAGCAGACAATTATGATTAGTAATATACCCTCATGAATAGTAACATGCCCTTATGAATAGTAACATGCCCCAAATGAATAGTAATGTACCCTTATGAATAGAAAAATGAACCTTACGAATAGTAATGTATCCTTATGAATAGTAAAATTACCAATGAAATTATAAATAAATAATTTTCCATCTTATAAGGGTCAATATGATATAATTATGTCATAATATAAGTAAATAAAAACTTTTTTGATTATTGATTAAATGTTGGTATTTTTATAAGTCATATATATTTAATTAAAACGTTATTATTAATTTGATAATTTAAATAAAGATTTATTTTCAAAAAATGTATTCACAAATAATTATTTTAATAAATTATGGATATATGACAATTTTAAGAGACATTTTTAAAGTGTTAGAAAAGCTGTTTTAATTCTAAAAATGTTTGTATCTTGGGCATGTTGGGTCACCCAGAGCCGCTTCCCACTGTGGGTATGATGGGTCACACTAAGCTGGTTCCCACCATGACTGAATGGAGTTACTCCTCCTGTCAATTATTGTGGGTGTTCATGGTCACATAGAACTGCTCTCCACTATGGGACTTATGGGTCAAACAGAGCCACTTCCCACAGGTCGAATCGTCAGGCAGTCTTCAGGTCTCAGCCAACCATAGGGTTCCATACATAGTCTTCTTGGGATAACTGATCCTCAATCCATAATATGAATCATGAGATCAATGGAAGTCACCAAAATTTATTCCAAAAGATATGCCTCGTTAGGAGAGTCCCAATGACGCAAATGGCTCATCAATCAGATGCACAATTTGTGAGATACGGGCATTTTAGTGTCGATAGCCCGGTTGGATTGGTATTCGATCCAACCTAGACATTCCCCATCGTTCTCCAAAACTTAGGTGGAGTTTCTCAAAAAGAAACTCATTGTCCCAAGGATCCCAACACTATAGATGGTTCATTAAAAGGACGTCATGTTTAGAAGTTAAGGCAGGTTTTGTGTAACAAGATGGTATCGGGTCTGGGTCTGGTCTACCTCGGTCGAACCAGCCAGACCCGGTTCGGCATGGACTGAACCGGACCTACATCCGTCGACCCGGGATCACCCGGGTCCAACCCGACCCTATTGGGCGACGGGTCAGGCCGCTGGGCCATGGGTTGGCCCGCTGAGCGACAGGTCGATCCCTTGAACCGACCCAGCGGTGCCACCTGCCTGGCGGCATGAGCGGCCAGGGACACCCGGACGCGACACGTCTGGGTAGGGCTAATGTGGGGTAGTTCCACATCAGCGAGTGAACCCACAAGGGTTGACCCCAACACAGCAGTAATGAATTGAATCTGGAGCCACTCAACTGGCACCCCGTACCCGGTTCACCACATAACCTCAAGCGCATTTCCCCAAATGCCAGAGGCTGCCAACTAGCAGTGAGGGACATGGTGTGTTAGTGGGAAAACTATTCCGTCATTTGGTAAAGTATGCATCAGAAGTAAATATCATAAACAATAGTAGAATCAGTAACCATCACAAGACAACTGAAACTAAACTGCAAAAACAATGTATAATATTATAATGATGCAGCATGGCATATGTTTCTATGGAAAGAAGTAAAAAAAAACAACATGTTGAAATACAACTGAAACCCAAGTAGCAAAAGTAAACAGTAAACTCTAGCAGCATCGCAAGCCTAAGCTCGGTCCCATGCTCTCCAGCTCTAACCAGCAATCAAGCACATGAGGTAGAAGTGCTACAATCCCTATCCACACCTGCAACCATATAACCTGTTTCGGCCAAAAAGAAGGACCTAAACAGGGTGTGAGACTAATCCCAGTAGGCAACCACTAAAATATCTGTTCCCAAATATCAGTGATGAATATAGAAAATGTAATGGAAATAAATGAAGCAGGGAAATGGGGTACACTAAAGTAAACAATCCTACAATTCTCCATTAACATTTATTTATTAATTTAATTCAATCCTTTAATCATCATCCAAAGAATCTAGCAAGTAGATCTATAGTCCAAAGAATTGCATGTAGCCCAATAGGTATCTCAACAGAGTACCTAAACTACAAGAAGTACAAACCCAAACTTGTTCTTTGGCTTGGTGGACTCGTCATAACCAACCAAAAATATTTATTACACTGACCCTCTGGGTGGCTTACGTGGGTAGGCCTGTATGGTCAAGAAATCGAAAAAAGGCAAAGAATCTCTTAGGAAGAACTCAACATCAATTACCCCTATGGTCTTGTAGCGATACTACAGAGTTTATGAGGAATAAATTACGTCTAATTCCCTCTATAGTCTTGATTCGATAATTATGAGACCCTCTGAGAGAGTACAAAGTCAATCCCCCTTATGGTCTCATAATGGTAATAATTAAAGAGGCCCTCTAAGGAAGCACTCAATGTAAATCCCCCCTATGGTATAACTACATAAGGTTCCCATATCCCCGAGTAATAGAAATCATATTTAAACGATTCACAGCACCCCTATGTATGTTCAGCAAACTACATTTCTAATTGATACAATGCATCAAATGTATATAAATAGTAGGCAATACATGCAATAAAATATATCAAGGAAAGCAAGCAGAGCAACAAGGTCTACCTCATAGGCAACCTAATCCAAACAATGATAAACAGCCAAAACAAGGGAAACACCCATGGGGTGATCCTTAAACACGATAACAAGAAATTATTAATCATCTAATAACCTAAAGAATACATGCAACTAAGGTAGATGACAAAATAGGATCAGAACCCTATCCTGAGATACCCAATACATGGATATCTGGTACTTTTTCACATAAACATAAGGACATTCAATGTAGGGAAAAAACCACCTACCTCGAACCTCGTAGATTGATATACTTGAACTTCGGCCTGTGAATCATCCTAGAATGGAGAAAATCTGAAAAAAACCTAAAACGTTCAACCTTAGATAACTCATGCAAGAGGAAGCATCAGGAAATGAAACCAAAGAAGAACCAATAATTCGCTGCTACGATTCTATTGCAACTGATGGTTTTCGATTCTGATAGCCGGTGATGGATTGGTGGCATGGAAAAGATTTGGCCTCCTCGTACGCTCTGGGTGGAATTAGGCCGAGAATAAGACGAAAACAGGGTTGTGGCATGACCCCAATCTGATTAATGAAATAAAAAAGAAAAGTACATGGTGTGTACTCACCCTTTCCGTACACCGCATTAAGCGGCCTCCATATCACCGCTACACACTGTTTGTGTGGCCTGGATATGGAAAGCAATAGGCCTCATGAAGGAGAAAAGTACACGACATGTACTCATAACGTACACGACGTGTACTTAGAAAATTTCTAGATTTTCCCCTTTTCCTCAAAAATGACCAGAAACAGAAAAACATACATGAAACGAAGATCCGTGTTCTTAGAAACTTCCCCCCTTAAAGAAATTCATCCCTGAATTTCCCTAACGAGGAGTAGAATAAGAATACTCAAACAACTCTGGCCACTGTGGTCACATGTCGGCTTCCCTTTCCAAAGTCGCATCCTGTACACGGTCGTGCTTCCATAGCAGTCATACCAGAGGGATAGACTAGCCATGAAGTACCTTTGAACTACGATCAAAAATCATGATAGGAAACTCCTCAAACGATGCATCCTGCTCTAGATCAACCTCCTCGGGTAGAAAAAACATGAGACGGGTCTGAGAAATACCGTCAAAGCTGAGAAACAAGGAAAAAGTCATGCATATCCTGATACCTCTGAGGTAACTGAAACCTGTAAGCAACCAGCCAGACTCTCTCCAGAACCTCAAACGACCCGACATATCTCGGTGAAATCTTTCCCTATCTCTTGATCTTATTATGTTCTATCCTCGGGGTAACATGCAAGAAAACCTAATCTCTTACCTTGAACTCTAAAGGTTGTCTCTATTGATCAGCATAAGATTTCTGCAAAGACTGTGCAATAGCCATCCTCCTCTGAATCAACTCCACCTTCTCTGTGGTCTCCAGAACAAGATGAGGTCCCAACACAGCAGCCTCTCCCACCTCTAGCCTACACAAGGGTGATCGGCACGACCTACCGTACAAAGCCTCGTATAGTTCCATAAGAATAGTTGCTTGAAAACTATTATTATATGAAAGCTACACTAGAGGTATATGTTTCTCCCAAGAACCACTAAAATAAAGGACACATGCTCGTAGCATGTCTTCCAGCACCTGAATCGTGTGCTCCGACTGGCCATTTGTCTAGGGATGGTAATTTATACTCAGAAGTACCTGTGTACCCAAAGCCCTCTGTAGCCCCTGCCAGAAATGTGAAGTAAAGTGGGTGTCCCTATAAAAAACTACAGAACTCAAAATCCCATTCAAGTGTACAATCTCCTAGAAGTATAACCTCTCAATATCATCCACACCGAAGGTCTCCGTGATTGCTCAGAAATGAGCAACCTTCATGAGTCTTTCCACTACAACCCAAACTGCATCATTCCCTCAAGGCGATCTCGGTAACCCTATCACGAACCCATCGCGCCATCATTCTATTTACACTCAGGAATGGGTAACTTTTATAGAATCCCTGCTGTTCCCCGATGCTCTGCCTTCACCTACTTACAGCTGGAGCACCGCATAACAAAACCAGCCACACCCTTCTTCATACCTGGCCACCAATACTGACGATGTAAGTCTTGATACATCTTTGTGACACTAGGATGAACTGGCCAAGATGAAGCATGAAACACCCACATTAGCTCCTCACATAAGTCTACTGAAACCCAAACGCAACCATGAAAATGTAACACCTCATCATCACTCATTGTCCACCTGAGAGTAGGGTCTCTATCTAACACACCCTCCAGTAGGACAATGCCTTCTGGGTCTGATAGCTGCCTCATTCGAACTCGATCTAGAATATTGGAGGTAACAAATATAGAATAAAGAACCGTCTGTCCTTGTTTGTCGTGCACCTCCAAATGTATCTCAGAGAACAAAGGCATAAGCTGCCACTCACTGATGGCCTCCTGAACTGCATGTAATTGAGTTCTCCTACTCAGTGCGTCCGCCATAACATTGCCTTTCGTAGGCATATAACAATTCTCTAATTCGATAGAATATAGGTACTTGGACCACCTCTTTTGTCTCATATTTATGTCATGCTGCATGAAAATATACTTGAGGCTCTTGTGGTCAGTATATAACACAAAATTCTCTCCCAGAAGATAGTGTCTCCAACAACTCAAATCATGAACAACATCACCCAACTCCAGGTCGTTCATAGGATAGTTTTTCTCATGTGGCCTAAACTGCCGAGATATATATGAAACAACATGACCTACTACATAATCACAGATCCAAGCCCGATTCCAGATGCATCATAGGAAATTGTATAACTCTTGCCCGATTCTGGCAGAACAAGAATCGATGCTGAAGTCAATATATCCTTCAGCTCCTGAAAGGCTGAATCATAGGCCTCTGACCAAATGTACTTCACACCTTTCATAGTCAATCCAGTCAACGATTCTTCCAGGCATGAGAAGACTTGAATAAACCACCTATAGTAACCATTCAGTCCTAAAAAACTCTATACCTCGAAGACTTTCTTCAGTTGCTCCCAGCTAACTACCTCTCTCACCTTCTCTGGGTCAACTGATACTCCTATCTCTGAGATGACATGACCTAAGAGGTGAATTTAGTCCATCCATAAGTGACACTTAGAGAGCATGGAATATAAATGATGCTCTCTTAGTGTACTCAATATGATCTCAAGATGGCTGACATGGTCGTGTTGAGTGTGAGAGTACACCAAGATATCGTCCATGAAAACCACCAAGAAGGAATCCAAGTAAGGGAAGAAAAGTCTTTTCATCAGTGCCATGAAGGCTGCTAGTGTGGTCATGAGACCGAACAGGATAACCGAATACTCGTACAGACCATACCTGCTCTGGAAGGCTGTAAGTGGTATATCAAATGGTCTGACATGCAACTGATGATAGTCGAATCTCAAGTCAATCTTATAAAACACCCTTGCTCCTAGAAGCTAATAAAAAAGCTCATCAATCCTCAATATGGGATACTGGTTCATGACCATTAATTTTTTCAACTTTCGATAATACACACAAAGCCATAATGTACCATCTGCCTTCTTCGCAAAAAAATAGGAGAACCCCAAGGGGAAGTACTGTGTTGGATAAAACCCTTTTCTTTTAACTCCTCCAACTGCTTCTTGAGCTCTAGCAACTCAGGAATAGCCATCCTATAAGGTGGTAGGGATATCGGTGCTGCTCCTGGAACAAGATCAATAGTGAAGTCTACCTCACGCTCCAGAGGCAACCCTGAAAAGTCATCTGGAAAGACATCCAGAAAATAGTCAACCACTGGAGGATAATCCATGTCATAAGTCCCCTGATTGTCCAGATATAAACTAGCAATCTGGGCTATAACACCGCCCAACCCATGATGCTCTGGTCCAACTCTACTTACCTGGACATTCCATTCGCCCTTGTGAAGAAAGGATCTTCCCTCTAGTGACGTTAAACTCACCCTTTGGCGATAGCAATTGACAAGGGCCTGAAAAGGAACTAGGCAGTCCATTCTGAGAATGGAATCATAACCTGTCATATCTAGGACATAAATATCCCACAAGAAGTGACACCATCCAACATCAAGGGGGAACTCATTGTACTGACGCACAGTAGTACTTCTAAGTCCCAATGGAGTGTCTAGTGTCATCATATCCTTAGAAGTAAAGATAGTAAATCTAAGACTATCCATAGTGTGTACAGAAATAAAGTAATGAGAAGCTCCTGTATCAAAAAGTGTAGAAGATAAAACTGAGGGTACTAAGATCGTACCTCGCACTGTGGATGGTCCAGAATCCTGCTCCTGGTGAATTTGCTCTACCGCAAACGTCTGGATAGTACCACGACCCTGTGTTGCAGCCTGAGGTCCCTGAGATGATCCTCTTTGAGCCTGACCACCATGTCTATGGCCTCTACCCTGACCTGAAGGACCTGTAGAACTCCAACCCCCAGTCTACTGCGGAACTGGTAAACCTTCTCCTGTATGCGAAGTCAAAATTGATCCTCCATTTCTAGCCGCTAGAAGAAGAACCGTGAAAAACTGCTGAAGATGACCCATGTTGCCGCAATCTCGGCACTCCAATGGGGCCCTTGGGCACTGTGGCTTCTTTTTCCTGTCCTTCCCACACTGGTAGCACACAACCTTGTACCTGAAGGAAAATCTTGCTTCCTTGAGTCTCCTCACATAGACTCTTTGTGGAACTTCCTGTTGTCAGTAAAAAGAGTACTAACTCTGGATACTGAACCTCCCCGGATCACTGCTCTAGTATCCCTCAGATTCCTCTCAGTGATCAAAGCCTGGTTGAATATCAATGTAATATAAGTCAACTAGAAGTTGTTTACCTATGATATGATCTCTGGTGTGAGGCCCTCCACAAACTTCCTCGCTAAAAACAGCTCTTCATTTCACAGAACTGGAGTGAAACACTGTGACTCAGTGTAACGGGCAGAATACTCCATAACTGATAGAGTACCCTGCTGTAGGTTCACAAAATCTCTGGCTCAGTCAACCCTCAGTGTTTCTGAGTAGAAGTCTTCATAGAATGTACGCTGAAACTCATCCCAAGCAACTATCTGCTGACGCCCTGCCTAAGAATCTAAGTCCCACCATCTCTTGGTGGAATCTAGCAGCATGTAAGTCGCGAGTTTCAACCTTCTATCTATGGGTGTCTTGGGATGATCAAAGATAGAAACCATAGCTTCGAACCAGGATTCAGTAGCCAGAGGTCCTCCATCACCTCAGAATGTGGGAGGATGCTGCAGCTGGAAGACTCGTGTAAGCTCTTCCGTAGTCTGGGCAGGTTGCTGAGCTCCCTGAAAGGTATGTATAAACCTCATAAATCCCTCACAGAACTGTATGTCTGCACCAGTATCCGGAATAACAGTTTGTTCCATATCCGTCATACAATAATCTTCAGATTCCTGATGTGAAATAGGAGGACGTCTTGGCGGCATGACTCTACAAGGTCAAAAGCACACCTTTATTAACAACGAGCACAATTTCAACGTAAGAGGCTGAAAACAGAACACAAAAGGAAAAACTCTTAAAATTGAAAAAACATGGTTACACAACGTATAGCCCCTATACACGGTGTGTTATATAAATATTTTACTTGGGCGTGTAAACCGGCCAAGCTGGCTGTGTAAAACCAAACTACACGGCGTGTTCTTACATAGACACGACATGCACCGTCCTTTTCCCCCCTGCCCGGTTACTCCTACATGACTATGTCACATGGACTGTCCCAGCTGAGGACCACATGGAATGTCTATCAACTACACATAGTTTCTTTAAGGTTTTTCCCATGACCGTGTCATTAGTCACACAGATTGGTACACGGACCAAAACTACACGGCGTGTTGACAATGTACACAGCGTGTTGTCCCTACGATTTTTCAACCCATGTATTCAACTACATGGCTATGTCATATGGACCATTACTATACAGCATGTCAACATGGTACACGGCATGTTGTTCCTGAGATTTTCCAGCCCATGTATTCAACTACACGGCTTGATCACACGAAAGAAGAGTACACGGATTTTACTTCAAAGTACACGGTGTATAACCGGGAAAAGTAGTTCTTCCCAAATAGAATAACACATGGTGTGTGTTCATAAGGACACACATCGTGTCATCTGGGTTTCTAGGTAGTAGGCATACAAAACTCCCAAAACCACTGAAAAACAGATAAAACCCACACCTATGTTTCAAATTCTGATCTGTGGGGGCCCATACTCCTCGCGAATCAATGTTTGACATCGTAACAATGCATATAAGAAGTAAACAATATGATAATCACATGATCCGCCAAATTCTGATCCTCGAGGGTCCAAACACATCTAAGACCGAATCTTGGCATCCATGCACAATAAGATGTAAAATAAACAATACCCTATCAACATAGCATATATCTCTATCATAGAAACTATCATAACATCATGCATAATCTATCAAAACATCTATCATAACAGTATGCAATTCCTAATGAACCCTAGATGGCATGGTAAAATGAATGACATGTGATTTCCTAACTAGTACCTATATGATGCATGATATGTCATACCCTTATCTCATTGGGTTTTAACAAAAAAGAACCACAATCATATTAACTGTAACAACACTAAACAAGTGCATCACCCAACGGTGAAATATAATCAACTGTAACACTTGAAAAAACTAAAAAGTGCAATTACTAAGTAGTATAGGTTTTCCCTGTACATTGGTTAATTACTCCTAGGCCCAATTAAGTACCAACTACCCATTACTTCCTATCCCTGTCTATTTTCTCCAAACAGTAAGGAAATAGAAAGTAAAGAAAACTCCTCTGATACCACTTTGTAACGACCCGAATCCAGAGACACTCAATTGGCTCCCCATGTCTGGTTCTCCACATGACCTCATGCATGTTTCCCCAAATTCCAGAGGCTACTGACTAGAAACAAGGGCCTTGGTGAGTCATTGGGGAAACTATGCCCTCATTTGGTATAGTATGGAGTGGATGGAATTACATAAACAATAGAGGAAGTAGTAAAAATCACACGACAACTAAAACTAAACAGAGGAAGCAATGTATAATATAATAATGATGTAGTATTCCATATGTTTCTATGGAAATCAGTAAAAAAACAACATGCTGAAATACAACTAAAAACCAAGTAGCAAAAGTAAATAGTAAACCCCCGCAGCATCGCAAGCCTATGCTCAGTCCCATGCTCTCCAGCTCTAACCAGTAATCACGCACCTGAGGTAGAAGGGCCAAAATCCACATTCACACCCTGTTTGGGTCCTACTTTTCTGCCCAAACAAGTTATATGGTTACAGGTGTGGATAGGGATTGTGGCCCTTCTACCTCAGGTGCTTGATTGCTGGTTAGAGCTGGAAGAGAATGTGACCGAGCTTAGGCTTGTGATGCTGCTGGAATTTACTATTTACTTTTTATACTTTTGTTTTAGTTTTATTTCATCATGTTGTTTTGTTTACTACTTTCCATTGAAACATATGTCATACTACATCATTATTATATTATACATTGCTTCCGTTGTTTAGTTTCAGTTTTCATGTGATGTTTACTGCTTCCACTATTGTTTATGTTATTTTCTTCCACTGCATACTTTACCAAATGAGGGCATAGTTTTCCCAATGACTCACCAAGGCCCTAACTTCTAGTCATAAGCCTCTGGAATTTGGAGAAATGCGTTTGAGGTTATGTCGTGAACCGGGTATGGGGCTCAAACTGAGTGGCTCTGGATTCGTGTCGTTACAACAGCGCCACGTGGAATCGTGGGTCCTCTGTGCCATGGCTGACGGGCTGCAGATTTTCTGCCGGTTGCACTGCTGGTGCTCGCTCCATCCACCGGCTATGGGTCAGACCGGTGGCCCCCTGCTCCTAACACGACCATTTAAGACTGTGACCTAGAAGCTGCATGGGCACGCCACTGGGGGTTCGCCCCACCCCAGCTCTGCCGACTCCATCACGGCCGACCATCGTTCTGGTCGACCTCTCCGCGAATTTTCGTGGTTGATGATCCATGACCCTTCTTGTTCATCGACGGTTCATGATGGCTTGCCGTGCCTCCTCTACGGTTGGATGGTGGAAACCACTTCGACGACCATTGTGGCTTTGTGCTGCAACCTCCTCTTGCAGCGTACGTCGATGTGCTATCCACCGCATAGAGAGTCTGTGTTGTCGTGCTGTCAGTATTCCATGGAGGCACAATGATATAACAAATATAGTGGTGGTTTGGGCTTGGTTCATTAGGGTCGTGCCCTCCACGTTAGCTCGTAACATTAGTGAGTTGAGTTTTTAATAGAAATTGTATTAAAAAACTAGATAAATCCCACAAGATTTCCCGCAACAACCTCCCATATAGATTAATGAATCGATGGCCAACCCATTAGTCAGTTGTCCCACATTCTTTGTATAATTTCAAGAAAGGGGAAGTGGGAATCAAAAATAAAAAAAAAACCCCTACCTCAATTCCCATTAGAGAGTGTCTGTGGCATGAATGAAGATCATTTTCTTCGTTCCGGACACCGGTTCCCAACAATGGTACTCAAACGTCATCCATCGGTTCGTGGTTCAGTGTTGCCCGTCACCACATGCTTGGATTGGCTCCAACCTATAAGGGTCTGGCATTGCAGTGCTCCTTTATCACTTCGTTGCATGGTGAAGCTGCGTTGATACCCTCCCCAAACTCCATATATATAGGAGAGGGGAAGGGTATGTAATAACGTTGGAATTTAATGGGGCTTATTAATTAGGAATCTTCTTAATTTCCCAACATCATCATCCCATAGGGTTGGTAGGTCAAGCCATTTATTTTCTTGACACATTGCTGGCCCCGTCCCCTTTACTTGTCCTTTAGAAGATATCAAATAAAATAATAAAATTATTTTAATTCATTTATTTAAAAAATTCACAAAACATTACATTGTCTCCATACCTACTATGGTCAAAGAAATGCCACCCTTAAGCGAATCCCAACATTGCAGATTCAACGGTGGCCATGTATTTTTAATCTGAGCCCCAGTTCAAAAGATACAAAATATCACTCGTGCGTTTACTGAATGTCCCTAAAAAAGTTCAATAAAATAATTATGTTCCCCCTCGACCCTCTCTAGTAAAGGTTAGGATCTTCCTAAAGAGAAAAATCCCCAATGCACTTAATGGTACCCTCTGATTTTCAATCCGAGTTACTGTTTAGATGTTATGAATTTTATAATAAAATAATTGTCACTTAAATATATTATTTATGTCCAAAAACTAACTTTAACTTGTGGCTCACATCGGCCAATTTTAGTATCTTCCTAATGAAATCATATAATCAAGAGTTTAGTGGTGGTCACAGATTTTCAATATGAGTTACCGTTCATGAGTTATAAGCCTTTGAAAAATAAAATAATGGTATTTAATTATTTGATTTATGGTTATGCCATTTTTGGGTTTTCTCACAGGAGGCCTCCGCTGACTGAACATAAGTCACGCCTAGGATAAACCCACCATCCTGAATGCAATGGTTCCCTAAAATTTCTGATTTGAGAAACCATTTAATATTTATTCAACTTTTTTAGGAAAACTGCTTACTGGCGCTAATTAAATCTTAACAAAACTCTGACGGATCATTCCAGGAAATACAAGTCGAAAAATTGCACAACGTCATATTTCACAATCTCGAAATAATTCTATATAATTAAATAAAATTATTTATAAATTCTAGGACATTAAATTCTCTCCACCTTAGTGATTTACATCCCCAAAAGACAAAACAAAGGAAAGTCAAACAAATGAGGGTACTGAGATTGAATCCGAGCCTCTCACTCCCATGAGCTCTCCTAGAGGTCCCCGTACTGCCACCAAAATTGCACTTGAGGGGTTGACCGTCCACAAAGGACTTTCTCCTATTGATCTAATTTCTCCATTGGGTACTCCATAAAATTTAACCCATCGTCATATTTCTTCTTTCCCTAGTTGATAATGTGCATTGTATCATGCACGCATCTCCTTATCTGCGACACATGGAAAACATTATGCACATGGTGCATCTGTGGGGAAAGAGATAGACGGTATGCCACCTCACCCACTATGCTGAGAATATAGAGAGGTCTAATGAACCTCAAAAATAAATTTTTTCCCTGACTAAAACTCCACAAACCTCATCGAGGTGAGACATGGACTCCCTCCTCTTGTCATCATAACACATCTGACGGCTTTGTGGAGTTTTCACTTGCTAACATGTGAGGAATTGTGATACAAACTCTGTCACTACATCCTTTATCCTGACCATCTGTACTGACTCCAGAGGTCCTGGAACATCATCAAAACTCCAAGATGCACTGTTATAGTGGATGTATGGATCTCCATCAACACCTCCTCCCGAAAAAACACTAGTACCATGGTACGTCCTCTGAAAAAGATGAAATTCTCCCCACCATCATAAAATACATCCAGAGACCATCCTGAGGATATCTGAGCACATTGGGCCTCACAGTCAATATATCAAGTGGTGCCTCCCCCCCAAATTTGCTGAAGAATTGGGGGAGTGACAATCATAGACTGTAGGTAAGTTGTTCCATCACTATCCACGAAGGATACCCACAGTGTGACTAGCTACTTTGATGCCTCACTCAGCAGTTATAGACAAGAGCTCATGCTGAGTGTGTCTGCTACCATGTTCACTATCCTAGAAGTATATACTATCTTCAAGTCATCTTCCTAGAGGAACTTTAGCCATCATTATTTTCTCAGTTTTAGTTCCTTCTTTGAGATGATATAGATGAGACTCTTGTGATTAGAGTAAACAGTAAACCGTTCACCCATCAAGTAGTTCTGCCACATCTTCAGTGCAAAGACCACTAATGCTAACTTCAGGACATGGGTAGCGTAGTTCTGTTCATGTTGTCTCAACTTTCATGATCCATAGGCGATAACTGCTCGCTCCAGCAGCAGGAAACAACCAAGTCTGTTCCATGATGCATCGCAGTAGAATACATACCTAACACCCTCTTCTAGTAGCCTCAAGATGGGGAGCCTCATCAGTATCTATCTCAGCTCTTGAACGATCTACTGAAACTTCTATATCCATATGAAAGGATCCCCTTCTTCGTAAATGATGAAAATGGTGCTGCTACCCTGGAGAAGTCATGTTAATAACTCTAATAGTTACCAGAAAAAGCAGAATACCCTCTCCCTTTAGTGTTGTAATCTTGGAAAAAACATTTGAAAATATGTCCCAACACTCTACCACTAATGATGGGAACTGAAACTCAAAACTCATTCATCCATGAGGTTTAGGATCGCTGACTAAAGAGTGATCTGTTACACCCTCCTATGCATGAGTCTATCCTGTGTAGCCTGGGTTTCCTTTTTCGGAAACTAAGGAAAACCCCATTCCAACATTGTAAATTAACCACAACCCTTTTTCCTAATACAACCAATCTGAGTACGAACTATGAATGTCCATTCCATACCCAAACAAACTTCATAAGGCCTCGATAGTTTCACCAAGATATTTGAACCAAAAATCTCATCACAAGCATCATATCACACCATTGGTGTATGTGTGATTATGAAGTCTCCTCCCAATGATATCTCTAGATGTGATGGTCAAGTCAATGGTTTAACCAGAAAATCTAGGTCTTGGAAAAGATTTTTGGAAGGATGGAATGAATGGTAACTATGTCTATTGATACAGAAGTTATTTATAGACATAGACTGTACCTTGAATCATCCTTAGAGCCTTTCGGTTGCACTACTTAACATCATGCAGTTACTCCCTTCCCCGGTCCTCTAGCTCCCTAAGCCTGGTGGGGACCACATAGGGTGGTGGTTGGTAACATGTCAAAATGTACACCACCTCATGCTACACTCTTAGCTCTGCTTCCAAATCTGTATCCCTAAAAATTCATCTGTCCCTATCACATACTCTTCTGGAATCATTTTACACACCCGATTCTTTGTGACTGGTGCTAGTTTCCTGCTTTCCCACTGCTAACATTCACTAGTTGTATCCACTTAGCCAAATAATATTCAACCCCAATGGTTCTCTATAGAACTCTAACATAAGTAGGAATGAATATAGGAATAGTTTTGGCTCGGATGTCCCTAAACACACCTTTCTCGGTGGTCTGAACCCTAAACTACAAACAATACTGTATTCGTCGAGTACCTAAGATTGATCAGTACGCCTAGATGAATACTCAGCTGCTGACATGTTGTCGTGCCAATGATGTAGAAGCTCTAAGAAACTCTCAAACACCTCCTCAAGACAGTCATTATCTGCATGTGAGTCAGGCTCGCCTCGAACCCTGAGTGGCATCTGATACCGAAACACGTGTAAGGAACTATGCAAACATGTGTCCTCTACTGGTACCACCGGTTGTAACTACTGACCTATGGGCAGTGATATAGCTAGCACACTTCTCGAAGGTACAATATCAAGAAATTGTCCACTTACCTAATCCTCATCACTATACAAACCCAACTCATGGAATCTCACTAAAAATACTAGTAGGTAAGATCACCATCTGATCTGCTGATGTCTAAACTAGGCAGAAAACTCTATCCACAACCTACATCCTATCCTTTATTGCCTAGGAATCTATCTTGCCTCGAAACCTCAGAGGCCTATACCACTAGATCTCATGCAAGACACTCAATTGGCATGCACCATCTACCAGTGTGGCTAGTAGTAACCGCTGCCCATCTTGTGGTGGTGCTACTGGTACACTACCCGAAGGTGGCAACATAGTAAGAGGGCCTTGTACCGGAGCCTCATCACTCGGTGGGTATTCATCTTCTACACTCTCAAGAATTATAGTTCCATATATACGTGGCGGCATCCTAATAACGAATAAGTGAACCATGGTCATTAAGTTATACCTGGTGAGTTGAATCAGAAATTCACAAGAAAAACTCATCAAAAACACACGAAATCAGTGTTTTCATGTGCTAAGTCAGAAATCAGAATTTAGGGTCCTGGTATATGGATAAGTCAGATGTCGCACCAACATTGGACTCCCCAAACTGAAAACCACACTCATAACACATATCACTATTGATTCACATAAAATATTAAAATCATTGTTCTTCATTAGAAAGGAACTCCTCTAATACCATTTTATCACAATCTGTCCCCCAGGGCCCATGCCATGACTTCCCCAAGCCCACCTTCCATGGGCCAGGTGCTGGTGACTAGCATCGGAAAGAATTATCCCTAAAATAGGAAGGAGTTTCTTATATTCTTGTACAAACTCACAGAGTATAATAAAACAAGAGGTGACCACACAGACTATAACACAACAAAATAAAATTTGAAGTAAACTACTATAGTAAAGAGTGGTGACAGTAAAGGGGGCTGAAATAAAAGACCAATTGGAAAAAGTAAAAGTACAATTGAAAATGGTACAAAATAGCTGAAAAGTGAAAGGAATCTCTTGGATCGTCTACCAAGAATCCAACCTGAAGGGTAGTTATAGCTCACGATCTGTAGTCTCTACTTCACGTCATGCCAAAAAGGTCCAGCTTCAAGCACCACTCAGTCCTAGCTTTCTCACCCTCAATCAATGTTGTAGATCGTCTGAACCAGACACAAAAAGGTGTACGTGAATCCCATGTAGATGTGAGTATAATGATACTCAGTAGGGACCCCGAGACCCCATAGGTATCTTAGTGTTCCACAAATGAAAAACGAAAAAGCAAGAGCCCAACACATCTTAGGTATATGTTTATACAGATACCAAAGTTATCAAGATATAAAAATATCATACATGAGGTAATTAGCCCAAAAAATTAACACCACGAAGGTAGAAGTACAACACAGGTAACACAATGAAGATAGAAGTATAATTCATGTAAAATTACCATACATGCATCACCACGAAGATAGTACCACGAAGGTAAGACTCATCTCAAACCAGATGTCACTTTTGGTCAAGGATATAATGGTTATAAAATAATCGATCTCCTTGGATGCTGGAGAACTCCTCCTCTATCAAGTGCAGTGGGAATTTCGAGTCACACAAAGCCACTTCCCACTAATCTTGAAAAATTGTGGTAACCATCCCTGAGGGGTACCGTGGGCATGTCAGGTCACACAAATCCATGTTGGGTCACACATAGCCTCTTCCCACCTGGGACAAACTGAGATATTACTCCTATCGAGTATTGTGGGTCTACGAGGTCACACAGAGCTGCTCCCCACCATAGGCCAACAGGACCACACAGAGCCACTTCTTACTGGGTCAATCGTCAAGCAATCTTCAGGTCTCAGCCAACCGTAGGGTTCCATATGTTGTCTACTATGGAGAACTGCTCCTCAAGCCACTCTATGCATCATTATATCCATGTATGTCACCAAAAAGTATTACAAAAGATCTTTGTCCTCAATAAATTCCCAAATCCTCAAACGACTCGTCAATCAGATGCGCGGTTTGCGGGATATGGGCGTTTTACTCTTGAGGGCCCGATTGGATTCATATTCGATCAAACCCATTCATGCCCCAAATTTCTCCAAAAATCAGGTGGAGTGTCTCAAAAAGGACCTTCTTGTCCTAAGAATCTCAACTCCATAGACGTTTCATCAAACGAACATCCTATTTAGATGTCAGGGCTTTTTTCCTGTAACAAGAAGGTAATGGTTCTGGGTTTGGTCAGCCTCGGTCAGACAGGCCCAACCCAGTTTGGCATGGAGAAAACAAATCACCCTGGGTCGACCCAACCAGACTCGGTTCTAACTCATCCCAGCTGGGCCGCACATCGGCCCACTGAGCGGCAGGTCGGTCCCCTGGACCGACCCGTCTGTGCCACCTGCCTGGCGGCGTGGGCCGCCAGGGATACCCGAACATGACGCATCTGGGTAGGGATGATGTGGTGTCGTGGGTCATCCGTTCTGTATCTGACAGGCTGCAGATTTTTTACTAGGCACGCTACTGGTTCCTTGCATGTCTCTCAGCCACCAATCAGACTAGTGGCCCACTGCTCCTACCGCGGTTGTCGCATGTCGCCACTATGTTGTCTTGTGGTCACACTACACCTCCGTTCTGTCGGCTCTATCACGACCATCCGGTGTGCCAGTCAACCTTTCCTCCAGTCACCACATCTTATGAGCCTCTACCCAAATTTTTTCATTAGTAGGACATGATGGTTTTCTATGCCTCATCCGTGGTTGGTCGGTTCCTGCTACTCTGACAACTTCTGCAGCTTTGTGTGGCGACCTCCTCTTACGACGTCCATCAATGCATTATCCACCACGTATCCAGTCGTCGTCATCACATTTTCATTATACTATTGAGGAAATAGTATATAAAAAATATATCTGGGGTTCATGCCAGGTTCGTTATGCCCACGCGTTCGGTGTTAGCTCGTAACATGAGGGGGTTTGGGTTTTAATAACAATTGAATTAATCAACACGATAAACCCCACAAGATTCACCGCAACAACCTCCTCCATAGACAAATGAATCTTGGGACAACCCATTATTCGATTGACCCCCGTTATTTGTATAATTGAGAGAATGAGGAAGAGGTAATGAAAAATGCACAAACGAAATGATTCCCTACCTCGAACCCTATTGGAGAGCGTTCGCGGCTTGATGGTGGATCATGTTATTCATTATCGCAGCCAATTCCCAATGACGGAACTTGAATGTCATCCATCGTTTCATGGTTCGGATTCCCCTATCACCTCCTGCTAAGACCGGCTCCATCCTCTAAGGGTCTGGCCTTGCGATGCCCCATCAGCACTTTGTTGCATGGAAAAGCTGTGCTAATACCCCTCCCCACGCTCTATATATATAATTGATGGGGAGGGTAAGTAACGACATTGGAATTTAATGGGGCATATTAATTTGGAAGTTTCCTAATTCCCCAATGACATCGTTACTTTGGGTTGGTAGGTCAAGCCATTTATTGGCTTGACACATTGATAGCCCCACCCCTTTAATTGTCTGTTGGAGGATATGAAATAAAATAATAAAATTATTTCATTTCTTTTCATTTAAAAAGTCACAAAACATAAAATTTTCTCCGGACTTACTACAGCCAATGTAAAACCCCCTTAAGAGAATATCAGCACAACAGATTCAACGATGCCCTCAGATTTTTAATCCAAGCACCGATTCAAAATTTTGAAAATGTCGCTCGTGTGTTTACTGGATGTACTCGAAAAAAGTTCAATAAATTAATTATGTTCCCCCTTGACCTGTGCCAGTCAAGGTTAAGGTCCACCTAAAGCGAACATGCCCCAAGGAACTAAATGGTACCATCTGATTTTTAATATGAGTTACCATTTAAATGTTATGGATTTTATAATAAAATAATTGTCACTTAATTATTTTATTTATGGATAAAAACTATCTTTCACTGGTGGCCCGTGTAGGCCAAAGTTAGTATCTTATCAAGAAATAATATTGTCACGAGTTTAGTAGTGGTCTCAGATTTTCAATCCGAGTTACCTTTAATGAGCTGTAAGGATTTGAAAAATAAAATAACTTTATTTAATTATTTTATTTTAGGTTATTCCATTTTTGGGTTTTTTCACCGGAGGCATGCACTAATTAAACATAAGACGTGCCTAGGGTAAACCTTCCATCATAAATGCAACGGTGCCCACAGATTTATGATCTTGGAAGCCAATCAAATATTTCTCAAATTTTTCAAGAAAACTAAGTACGGGCACTAATTAAATCTTAACAAAATTTCGATGGATCATTCCGAGCACTCAGGGCCTTGGAATCCTGTGCCGTTAGATGTCGTGGTCAAAAAATAATTCCATATAATTAAAAAAATTATATGGAAATTCAAATACATTACAATTCCCTTATATATTATGTATAAGAGTCATTCCAAAATCTTATAAAAATTTTACATGTCCATTTTTATAATGTATATACCTAAAATAAATAAACATAATAAAGGATACTAGAGGTTGTCTCACAATAAAAATATAACAGTAATATTTTTTACCAAAAGAAAAAATACATAATATAGAAATATGAGAACAAATATACAATTTAATAATCATTAAAAATATATGAGATGTTTCCCATTGGTTAATAAACATATATTATAACTGAGAACTAAATAAAGCATAATGGACTCCATCCCAACATACAAAAAAAGATCCTTCCGAATATTCATCTTATACAACATCATTCACCTTGAGCCATACCACCCACTATAGTTGATACATTTTCCACAAATGAAAACCTGAAGGTTGAATCATGCACATCAAATTCTAAGCCACGTTCTTAGGTATGTGTGATTCCAATAACCTCATAGGATTCACGAAGTCACTTTGGAACACAAAGATCTAGTGATCATGTTGATAGATGTGAAAGTATATATAGTGTTCTTATCTGGGTTGATTGTAACTAAGACCACATGGTGAAAAAATCCAATGAATGCGTGTAGAATATTATCCTTTCATGCTAACCATTTCTAAAATTTAAATGCACCTTGAAGAATCAACTAATACTACCCAAATGAGGTTGGGTATTACCTACCTTAATCAATGGATCAAGTATCCTAATGATCTAATTAGGTACACAGCAATATCTATCTAATCTCTTTATAAATAATCTTAAATATTTCTTTCACAATGTCCATGAAGACTCATTCATTATAGTCCCACCTAATACATCAACAATCTCACTACCCATAAATAACTAAATCCCAAAAAAATCATAAGTAATATTTATAGTATCATGTCATACAATAATAATAAATTTGATAGGGCCCACAAATTAAATTAAATATTTAAAAAACATAACAATACAAAAGGTAAAGAATGAAAAAAAGAATATTGTAAGTATATCATTATAAAAACATTGGTAAACTAAATAATGGAACCTATCAGTATGAAATTAAAAACACAAATCTATTTTCATGTCCCATATAATATCAAATGTCCTCACAAGAGCTATAATATATACTACACATAGTGTACATATGGATCTATTTTAGCTATCATAATTCTTCAAAGTGGCTAGAACCAATTATATAATCTTTTTTTAAATTGATTCTATACGATACTCTATTTGATCCTATATAAACATAAATAGCATCTTTCTACCATAGCCACGTTCTAATGTCATGTAGACCCCCACACAAAGAAAATAACATCAATATAGTATGAATTTGTTTATATCTCAAGGTTCCCACTACTACACTAATTAGAGTATCATATACAACAACACTATGTCTAGATGCACATAGGGAAGAGAATAAAAATAATTAGTCAAAATCCCAACATAGAAAATAATCAATTCTTAAAACCTAATGAGTAATATTTATATAATCCTAATGATGAATTTTTAATGTTGAGGTTAAACATGTTTTCACTTTCTCCTAGGATCAAATCCCAATCTAGTGGAATTTCCTGTGAGTTTGAAAACCTCAATATCTATGTGATCAATTAATCTATATAATACTTGTATATTCCAACATCAATATGAAAGAATATACACTATTATATCAACTACATAATTGAATAATCCACTCATCTCTTAATATCATTCCAATATATCTCATATATTTTAACAACATAGGGATTAATTCCAATTAATTTAGTCATTCAGATTGATTAAATCATCAAGGGTATTAACCACCAGATCAACCAAGGATGTTTAACCAACATTGAACTCTTATAATCACAAAATAGGATTATAACTCATCAATAACATCAAGAATATCCAAAATGATGTAGATTGTAAAATTACGCATCACTTGACCAGTGTCTAGGTATTTCATACCGTCCCAAATTAATTTTAGGACCAAATACCATAACATTTCTGATCATGGAGTCAAGATATCACTAAACCATATAAATCATTCCATGTAGTTAGTTCAATAAATATCCTATGGACTAATCTCAAACAGTATAATATACTAAGGATACTACAAAAATATGGTTAAATAGACCATCTTTGTTATATCATCCCAATTTAAAAAAACATATTACCCAAAATATGATATCTCTTAAGGATTTTATATTATCACACATCATTAATAAATAACATATAACTTCTAAAGAAACCATGAAAAATTGTAACTGATACAGGACAAAAAAATTAAAAAATAATTCATCTCTCAAATTAGTTCAACTAAAATAACCCATTTAAAAAAAATATCTTTCCTTACATTCTTTTTAAAAACATGTATAATTCCCTTTTATAAAAAACTAAAATAGAACCACTTTTTTACTATAGGTACACATTTCACATGGACAAATGTTTTGTGAATATAAAACGTTATAAACCTATAAATTATTTATAAATAAAATTTAGTAAAATTTATTTAAAACTAAACAATTTAATTTATGAAATACTGCTTTCGAATAAATTTAAATTCATACCCTTTAATAAACCAATTTAAATTTAATTAATTTCCCCTCAATATAACCATCAATCAAAATTCCACTTTTTAAATCACATTTCAAAAGGGATGAAACCATTTACAAAAAAACAAATTCCACCATGTATACTATAAAATTGGTGAATAAAACTCATTATACAAATGAACTATCAATAATCCAATTAGATATATATGTAGAAATTATTAAATATTAAGAAAACAAGACCCTATCTAATTTATTGAGAGATGAAATTTCATGAAATTATTCTATAATAACAGTAATATGTCTCAAGGACATAATATTATAATTATTAACAGAGACAACTATGAAATCACAAAACATATTGTGTAAAGACCACATAACAAGTTTAATCATATAGTTTTCAAAATCAAAGTTCTTCTTGACATATGTTGAATTAACATATTTCCTTTATTTTCAAAAAACATTACAATTTATTCTTCCACTATATTTAAAAATAGCCGCAAATTATAGGAAACCAATGCCATATTCATTAGCTAATTTTATAACACTAAAACCATTAGAAAATGGTCGTGGTATTCTCTATAGGATAACTCTATTTTAGGACTTGAAGAAAATGTTGAACCAAAAGTAATAATAAATTCTATCAAAATATTCATAAAAAATATTAAATATTCATTAATAAATGTAATTCAAAAACAATATTGAATAATGGAATGAATACATCCTTCCAAATCCTTGTGTACATACCATGCATGAAAATCCCCGGATTAAATGTGATTACACCATTATTTATCTAAATCATACACCAAACCAATGTAATTACACACCAATTTAAAGTATAATGAATTTTTAAAAGGATAGAGAAATTAACTTTGGTATATTACTTACAATTCACGAAAAATGATCTCAACCCACTTAAATAAAAGGGGGGAGAAATAGAATGGATGGAGATAAACTATTGTTTCACTCCCACCTCTCCCTTGATTGAATTAAGAGGATCCCTATTGTGGATCCTAAATAAATTTTATGGAATACCCCTTTTTTCTTTCATTTATTAAATAAAATAATGGCTTACTATGTTCCCAGTATCAATCATCCTAGTATATAGTGGCTCCCCATATACTGATCGGGAGCCCATTATCCATGTAATATCAACAACTAGTGGGAATCCCAACAAGGTTTTCACCTGGGTCTACAACACTAATGTACAATGTTCCTCGTGGGAAATGTAGCCACCCTCTCTTAGTTTCATGCTACCATGTACGAAAAAAACATTCTTGGTATTATCTACCCATCTATCCACCTCTAAGACATCAAATTAAACATTAAAAACAAGCTTAAATCACTCTTTCTCTAATATAAATTTTAAAAATAATTATTTATGCAGTCACCAAATCAATTGATGTTTAACCCTCCATTTGATTCACCAGCATACGATGGTGATAGTCATTATACTCATTATCTCCACTACATGATACTACCTTTTAAGTGAATGGGGTATTGGGGGTGTGAGAGTGGTATGAGAGTGTACTAACAAAGAAATCACTACTTCAATCAAATATCTAATAATTAATCATTGGATAATGTTTAAAATACATCCTTCATTGAATAAAAGTGCATCCAAGTGATAAATATTTATTAAATAAATTATCATTTGTAAAAAAATATCACATCATTATGTAACATCATCCATATTAATGTTCCAATAATTGATTATTGTTTACTCATTAAAAAATAATTATTATATAAATTTAATAAATACATAAAAAAATTTCTTTCGGTCAATATTTTAATATTTTAAAAGGAATATATATTAAGATAGAAAGATTTTGAAACAGTAGAGAATAGATGACCATGAAATTTAATATCATATATCTTATAGGAATTCATATTAAATATTTTGATAATATTTATATCATAAAATAAAATATATCAAATTTAGTTAACATTTATTTTAAATATAACACTTTCACTAGGCCCTAAAAAATTTTAGTCACATGTCATAATGTTTTTTTAAATAATATAAAAAAATTTACATATCGAAACTCCATTGAATATGTTTTAATATAACTGCAATAATATATATATATATATATATTTCCATATAAAATAAATCCTTCTTCATATATAATTTATATATGAGCCTAGTTTACATTTTGGAATTAACAATTATTATCAATTATTAATTACTAATTATACACAAAGAATTTTTACTAGAATAATATCATCGATACTCACATTACAAATGGATATAGCATAATATTCATCTATAATATATATTTATAGACAACAATTAAACTAAGGGATCTTTAAATATATATTTTTTTAAACCTTTTTCTAATAAATTAATTATAGCCATGATAAATAATGTATGTAAGTCATTTATAGGTTAATTTATTCATTCTTAGTTAATCAAGATGGACTAACTGTGAAAAATAACCACCTAACAAGTCCTTTTTCATGTGGATGAGATCATAATAAGATACACAACTAGTTATAGTCATAAGCTTCATCATTCATTCCCAATTTATGTAATAGATATAATACCTATTGAAAATAAGTAAAAACCACATTTTCCTAAAAACTGTTGTATGAAAAAAAATATACCTTTCCACCATCTTATTAACCCAATTGTATTATTTTCAAATGAAAGTTATCAAACAATGAAGGTTTTTATATACGGTACAGTGATAAAAACCATAAAATATATTTTCCAATAATATTTATGTGGTTTTTATTGATGAATGCTTGATAATTCTAGATGGGTTGATGTCATTATGATTCATGGGTTTATTATGTGATGATTAACATAGGGATCAACATTTCGTTCTTGCCCAGAGTACACTGACGACTAATTCCAATGTAGTAATTTCGGGACCTTTGTTTAATTTATGTGATAGTGTGGTATTAAAAAAATATCATTAATAATTAAATTTTTTATGTTGACCTAAAGAATATAATATGAAAAAATAGATTAAGAAAGATATTAAAGGGGTGTTGTGTTTTTCATGTCAATATTCCTTTACTCATGATTGTTCCTTCATGTTATTTCCTTTCTTTGGTTTATGTTTTTTGATATTTTTTTTATTCAATATAAAACATAACATTCTAAAATATTGATAAACAAAATTAAGAAGGTAACCTAAGGATGGAAATAAATGATGAAATCAAGATAGTTTATAATTATTCCATATACATTTTTTATATTTTTAAGTAATGCTTTGAGGTTATTTAATTTCTAATTATATCTATTTTAAAATTCCAATTTTATATATGTTATTGAAGCCTTATCATTTTGAATTAGTTAATCATGATCATAAATAATAAAATAATTGGAATTAAAAATTAATTGAAAATTGAGTTTATAATTTTTTTATATTCTTGTATTATTTGAATGATATATCATTTATTTCTCATTGATATTCTTTTTTTTGGAAAAATGATTGTATTCCATTATTATATTGATATCATGGATCTATTTGTTTATTTACAATTAATATTTATGTGGACTAATTGTTTGGCTAGGTATTTGGATATTGTTTTCTAGATATATAATTCTCTTGATTCATTTGATGATGTAATGGTTTGAATATTTTGGATAGGTGTCATGGATGACATTATGATGGTATGATCAAGTTGGGACCTTTATGGTGGATATTTTGATCTTTTCTTAATAGCTCTAATTATTTATTAATTCTTTTAAATGATTAATACCATATAAGAATATATGTACCTTCAAATGGGAATATTTCATTCATTGACTGGCAAGAATTATGGAATTATAATCATTTTTAACTAAATTTATAAGAATAATATTTGATTATGGTAATTATATATTATATGTCCAACATGGATCAGTTGGAGAAATTACTCTATTTTAATGGTTTAGAAAAATGAAATTTGAATTTTGAAAATAAAATTACCAGTATGTTTTGTGGTTAATGTAAATTCCAACCAAAATTGACGATGGCATAAAATAAATCGATTACTATATTAATATTTTTATTGCCGAATATTTATGAATAAGTTATTATAACAACATTATATTTAGTAATTTTCACTTGAAGTTTGTTTTTTATATGGGATTCTAGATTTAGATCATGTCTATTGTATGTATCTTTCCCTAAAATTGGAATTTCCTATATATTCTTTATATTCATATATTTATTAATCTCCACAACCAAAGTTAGTAAAGTGTTTGATGCCTATGTTGGCCTTTGGTTTTGAGTTACATTACAATATATAGGATGTCAAGCATATGGATTTCCATGTACCCCCTACCCCCACCCTCTCTTACTAATATATATATGGAATTTTTACATATATGTGTTCTGGTGGCTTACAATATAGGATATGTGTGAATATGGGTTGTGGGGTATCTTAGTTTATATATAATTATATATGTGGGATATTATTTATTTATGTTACACAATATATTTTGATCGAGTATGTAATAAATTATAATTACTATATACATATTTATTCTGAAAATGTAATGGATTAATGTATAGTGCATACTTAAAAGGGATGTGATGGATTTTGGTCATACAATGTGGTTATGAGGATGTGATAATGATGTGGTTGTGATTTGATCGTAAAGATTCCTAGTATGCGATGATGTTGAAAGTGTGTCATGTTTTTAAGGATGTGTAGTATGTATAATTGAAGAAATGGGAGAAATAGGATGTAAGGAATTTTTTATGGGAGATTATTTCAATGGGAAACTATAACTGGGAAACCCTTCTTCTATATAAGCATTAATATCATTTCTCTTATTTTTGTGTCATAACTAGTGAGTGATAATTTTGAGGGTAGAACATAGTACCCAAATTTAGGCGATGATTTTTTTTCTTATATTAATTCAATGAGGTTTTTGAATGCTTATTTTACAGTTTCATGATAGGAATCGAGGTTGATTAAACTGATTATACTTTTATACGCACCATTATATATGAAATTGTATTTCTTCTCTATGGACATGAGTGGGAAATTGAGTTGGAAATCGCCTTCTCATGAGGTTATTTAAGAGTTTTTTGTGTTTTTTGGTAATATTCGATGATTTATTCACATTATATTTCCATTATTTAGGTATTCTATGAAACTTCATGTTTTAGGATGGGTTATTAATACTTATTAAGGAGTTAATTTGAGGTTCTTAATTCTTTTTATAAGATATATTGAGGGTAATACATCATATATTTATGTGTTATATACCATCAGGGCCAGTCAAAACCTTATAGGCAATTGGAGGTCATCTTTAGGTTTCACTCCCATGATCACTATTAGACTTAGAGGGGTACAAATGGGGGATTTTCATGAAACATTTGTTCTTTAAACTATAGGTTTTGAAAATTATATTTTTATATCAACATGTTTCATATTTTATATCACCATGTAGACACCTAATACTATTATGTAAATCCAAAATTTAAAAAATTTAATGATATGGTATCTATAAAATAAATATTTAATTTAATTATGAATTATATTTTTATCTTAAATCAAAAGTGGATTCATGTTCATTGAGGCACCCCAGAACCAAAAAATCATTTTGGGTGCTAAAAACACTTAACTTTAAACATATTTTTTGAAACTAGGTTACATATCGTAGGTATAAAAAAATATTTATATAATTTTATTAGACATTGTGTCTTACAAATTCACAAAATCTAAGAACTCAAAGGTCCAATTTATTTTGAGATTAGATATATGATATTATTATTTATCCACAAGACTTATAGATTTACTATAAAAGTCTCCAAATAAGTTTTCTTTTTAGAAATTTCATACATAAAACACCTTTTTATTTCATAAGAAAAGGAAACAGAAGAAAATGGTTAGATGAGATGCTAAATAAGGGTAAACATAATAGAAAACATTATATGATAATAAATCAGAATAAGATGGAAATTTGGGTATGAGAACATAATCAGGGTACGTGAACAAAAAACCAAAATATAAAATAACTCATTAATCCTAAATTATTTTGTAAATCAATTTTCGTGATTTATGATTGTTGAATGGTGTAAACATGGGTCAAAAACATAGGAACATGATATACGAATGATTCAAAATAAAAAGGAAATGTCCCAAATATAGACCTAAAACCTGAATGGAGGTTAACCATCCTGACATTAATATCATAATGGACTAGTATAACCACTATTCCATAATATATTAGTCTTTGGATAACCACCCTTGAAACAAATTGGGCATTAATTAACCACTAGTGAGCACTTTGAGGCATGGGCTCACCACATATACCCTTTTATCATCGGATAACCACAATTTACCCTAATAGTTTAATTATAACCACCCATACAACCTTTTGTGTCTCTACATGATAATTTTTTGATTTTTTCCAAATAAATTTATTTTTGTAAAAATTTTCGTTACACGCAACACTGTGTCTTACCAAACAATCATATATTATTTAAATTATTATGAACATTATTACCTATCCATTAAGAATGTTTATATGATTATTAATAAAAAAATTCTAAAAATTATCTATAATGTTTTTAGATAAATAAAATCCAAATACATAATTTTTAGTAAAGTATTAAAATTGTTTTAAAATACATTTGTTTTAAAAAAAAATGATTATTTTTTCTTTGTTGAGAAAATAATAAAATAATTTATTCCAATTTAAGTAAATATATTTGATAAAATTAAATTTTCATTTTAATTAAAATTTTAAAATTATCATGGGTTTAATGTTTTAGGATTTTCTGAATAGATTAAATTTTTGGTGAATAGTGAAAAATACTAATTTATATTAAAAACTTTCATTTCATTTGAAGAATTTTTAAATTTTCATATTTGTA
The DNA here is from genome assembly GCA_963277665.1 of Viscum album. NCBI lineage: Eukaryota > Viridiplantae > Streptophyta > Magnoliopsida > Santalales > Viscaceae > Viscum > Viscum album. Next base: position 494,754,936 of record OY728122.1, read on the forward strand.
AAAAATGGTTTAATAGTATAATTAGTTAATTAATTTTATTAATAGACTAATTTATTTCATTTTCATAAAATACCTATTTAATTTTGATATTAACACTTTTTATTATAATGAAAAGTTTCTCTATGGAAACCCACTTTTTCATCACGTCTGCAGGTTTAATATTAAATGAAAATTTTAAAATTCTATGAATTTAATTTAGATAAATATTTTTAATATTTTTAGTAATAAAAATTAAAATTATTTAATAATTCCAACTTAATTTTTGGTAAAAAGTATGAGTAAAAGCGCAAAACAAATAAGTGTGGTTAAGGTTAAAATGAATTTATTATGGGGTTAAACTAAAAAAATAAGGGGTAAAATGAATGAAAAACATTTATATATCATATTTTATTTCCATACTCATACGTTATATAGTTTCATGATCTATAATGAAGAATATTTATCATTTTTTTATGTTTATAATGAGGGTACACTTTTTTCTTCTCAGATATTCCAAGTGCGTCCTCTCCCCCACCTATAAAAGGAAACCCCCTCTCCTCTACTCTTAACAATTTCAAAACCTTTTGTTTCAACCTATACCTACCCAAATATATTCCTCAATTATATACCCATATATTATATTACATATTTTTATTATTAAACCCTTATAATAAAAATTTAATTTTGAAGACTAATTTGTTCTCTAAAGAATGTATTCATTTCATAAACATGAATTTTTGTTATCTCTTTTTCCAAATACATAAAATATTATGTAATATGATGATATAATTACAAAATTATATAAAAAATTATTATATTCCATTTTTCTAATTGAATAACCTATATGAATCTCATTTTCCATCAAATGTGACACAAAACTATTGATCGTGTGTACATTGAATTACTCCATGGTGGTCCGATGTAATTCAATTTCTATAATCACCTCCCACGACTAGAGATAATGTTGGATTTAATGTTTAGATATTATATACATGAAATAATTATACATTGTTAATTAAAATATCACATATACATTCTTACATTACATTCAATTAGAATATTATAATTTCCCTCATGTGTATGACAAACTACCGCCTAGAGAATCGATGTGCTTCGTTTTTCAATTATGCATTACATGGAAGGTAATAAAGGTAAGTCTAATGAATATCTGTGATATATATAACATCATAATGACTCTTTAATTATAATATAATATTTATCTTTCTTTAATTTAATCTGTAAATAAAATGGAATCATCGTTCATGCGTATGTACAAACTACCATCTCCATGAATGGTGTGATTTATTCTCTATATCAAAATTTTATTGAATAATCAGAAAATATATAATGTATAAATATCATAACTATAAAAATATTAAAATTTTATATATTATATAACCATGATCAAAGTAAATTGAATTAAAATACCAAACCAAAATATATATGAAAAATGAAGTAGTTTTTTCCTAAATCATGATTTTAAGAACGAATTTTTAATAAAAATATAATAAAAGGTAATATGTGAATAATATATGGTATGGTAAATATTATTAGTTTTTATAATATAGATACAAAAAAATTATATTAATTATAAATGAGGTTTTAATGTGTACAAATTATGTTGATACTTATGGTATGGGATTTTCATATCCCTTTGATATCACTGGGACTCATGCAATTTTAACCACTGGTTTATTTTGTGTGGTGTATAATTATTAAATAAATGTATTTTAAGACTATTATAATGAAATTATGGGATATAAATATCTATATAATGTTATTTATTTCATTGGTCAAAGTATTTAAAAGATACCAAAGTGATAAAAATTTTAGATTATAATATCATTTTTTCAGAATTCTTTATTATGAAGGTTGTAATTATGAAATATTTAAATTTATATCTAAATAAATTCTTTAATTTTATTCTCCTATGGTTATTTTCAGAATATAAATGTGTTCCTTACATTTTTATCTCTTTATATACACAATATTTCAAATTACAATCCTCAATTAAAATTGAATTTATTTCTCCCTTCATTCGAAAATCCTATTTATTCCATGTCCATGTATTGTAATAACAATTTTAATAAAGTTTAAAATATTATCCAAATATTTTTAAAAATTTATTTACCCATTTTTAACATTTTAAAAAATTGTTTTAAAGGAATCCTCTTGTCATGTTCTGAATGGCTTACTTTTGACTATTTCCAAAAATGAGAAATGAATTTTTATTTTAAAGTAAATGTAATGATTGGAATTTTTTGATGTCATGAAAATTAAATCAGTGGAATAGTACATTAAATTATTATAGGTTTATTTTTAAAAAATTGTTTATCCTTAAAAATTTAAAAAATATATATTCTAATAGGTGATTTTAAAATGGAAATGATATTTTCCGCGTGAAATGATCCAAGTGATACTTAAAAAAACATTTTTCATCTAATTTGAAATCCTTTTGGTTATATATTACTTACTGAGGATATAATATATTGATAACATCATTAATATTTCTCTGTATTTTTTTTTGTTATGGAATGAGTTTTATGAAACTTGTAATATTTTCCATGGGTTATTCGTTAATAAAATGTGAAATATTTATAAAACCAGTTTCTTTCCAAGGTTTATGATAATTTAAAATGTTTATGGAACCCATTTATTTTCAAGGGATATAAGATTATTAATGTATTATGTTCAAGAGGAACACATATTTACTATTTTTCATGATGGGGGACATATATATCTCACCCATGCAAGGGGAAAATATTGATATCTCATGAGATAAATTGGATTGGAATGGGAAGTTAACTCAATTCGATAATGAAATTGTTTCTATATGGTAGTCTTGGGAGTTAAACATGAATACTAGGATGGTTTTGGATGTGAACTAATTCCACTGTGATTGTTTTTCAAATGATCATTGATAATTAAGAAAATTATTTTCTATTCTTATGCGTATAAAAAATCTGGTTTGATGCCAATGTTATTATCATATATATCATGTTCATTGATTATATTATTATTATAGTATATTAACCACTATTATTTATTACATGACTCATGTTTTTGATCTATGAAATACTGGGTATGGTTTTAAATTGTTATTCTCCTACAGTCATACCCTTATTCGAATATCATGTTGATATCTCTCATCTTTACCCTTACTAAACATCTTATCTCTTTTTTTCATATGTTTCCTTTCCATGGGATATGAATAATAACAGTTATTTTATATTTCTATAAAGGATGAAAGTTATGACTATCTTTCTGGGAGATGATGTTGTTCACCTATGAACTACTTATAAATATATATCCATGTTTGTATAGGTACAAGACCTAAATGATTTTAGCATGGATCATTATGTTATGTAATAAACACTTTTCTAATATGAAGTAATATTTTATCATGATAAGATTGGGTATATATGACTTGTATTATAGAAAAGTTTTAGTTATCCTATGGATCTATGCTTAGAAAAAATAGTGATAATCATATGGATAGGTCTAGGGATATTTCATAATTTTGGAAAACATCATATAATTTTCATGAAGGATACAATGAGTGGTTTAAATTAAATTTAATCCCTTTATTGATACTAAATGTGGACGTGGATCTAGAAAAGTTATACATATGGGTGATAAGTCTTAAAATGGATTATTTAACAGGAATCACTCGTCACCTGGTATATGACAACGAGCCTTTCCACAAACCGTTTTTAACACTCTTAGGGGATATGATTTTAAAATTCACAAAATATTTATAAACCATCATGAACTATTTAAACAGATGAGGACTAATAATGTACTTGGAAAATCTAATGTTTTATATATTGAATATAATGTTTCAATATTTAGTCCTATTATAAATGGTTTTTTTCATTATTTTCTTGGTTTCCCACAGAGATTATAATTGCTTAAGAAATTATTTTTGGTTTTATTCAATGGGTGGAACTTGATTGAACCGTGTCAATGATGAGTTTGAATAAAAATGAAAGGATTTTAATCAAAATTTAAAAAAAAATATTTATGGGATCTTGGATGAAAAATATCATTGATATTCTCAAAAAAATATGAAGCTATGAATACTGAATTACTTCTAAACAAGAAAAGGAGGGACCTACATTATATTCATTTATTTATGAAATATTTTACAGCTCATTTTAGTGGTATCACTAATCCACTCTTTTTTGAGCAATATATTAGTACCATTAAGAATATTTCATACATTATCCAGTGTTTGGGGAATGAAAAATCCAATTTTATTTTATATAGTTTGGAATGTTAATAGGATCAATGTTTTACTTTGTCTTTAATTCTAATCAAAAATATAAAATTCACTATATGGTATGTGAAGATATTATGAACTTGTTTTATAATATGTACACTACAAGTATTCTTAATAAGAAAATGGGGAAGGAATTGCATGTGTTAATGTAGAAGGATGATGAATCCATTGGTACCATTGAGGAAAATTTTAAAGACATGCAAGTTAATCTACTAGTATTATCATTCCAACATGAAAGTAAGGATTATAGATTTATCAGTGGATTAAAACCAGTTATTATAAGGTTTTTGGACATAAGGGACATTAGTAGATATAAATAAATCATTCTATATTCTATAACAGTGGAAATAGATAATGTAATTACCCATTTAAATCATTGTTTTAATAATAATGTAAAAATGTAATTCAATGTAATATCTAAAGACAAAAGAGAAAAGAATAGGATCTTTCCTTGAATCTCATAGTGTAGAAGGAAACATAGAATAAATATTATTAAGCCGACTAATAAATGTTTTATGTGGGGAAAATAATTTCATAAAGAAATATATTGTTGAGTTGATGTGAATAAGTTATCTAATTATGTGAATGGAGAGAAAGATCCATTTGATTCCCTACCCAGCCTCCATTTCTTAAAATAAAAGAAGTATGGGAATTATGATAACCAGTGACCAGATTCAAATGTTACTGATGATGATTGAGGTCAAAAGATATTAAAATAAGAGAAAAAGGTAAATCTCAAGTGATAACTATTTTAGATAAGGTTTGTGAAAACAATATGGTGAATATTACACTTATCATTCACTCAAAAACTACTAATGTATTATTTGAAACTTGATATACCCACTCTTTTATATCTGAAGAATTTTCCAGGGGTATTAAAATTCCACGATAATGATTTTATATTTAATTAGTAGTAAGAATTCTCAATAGTATGAGGATCACATCTCAAATCTATTATTCTTATTTGGTTTTTTGTTGAGGAAATAAGTTTCTTAAAAACCTAGTTATTATCCCTCTTGTTAAATTTGATGTTTTTATAGGAATTAATTTGATATATCTATATAAATTACTGATCAATTTCCAATAAGGAAAGAAAAATTTTATATTCCAAACAAACCAATGATTGTCAATTAGTTTGATGATATATATTAACATATAAATGGAAATCACATAAACTGTAAGTGTCTTGATTCCCCTTTGAAAGGGGTGTTTATCTCATATGGTTGAGGAGAAATTTAACATTGATTATATCCCTATTGAGTGGTGGTTTGATAATGTCATTCTGGTAGAGTTTCCTACCCTTCAATCAATATGTGCTGTTATTTCACAATACATCTCAAAACTAGTGTAACACCAATTTCAAATACTTTATATAGAATGGACATGATTGAGTTGTAGGAATCGAATATAAAACTCCCCAAGAACCATTAAAATGGATTCATTCAACCAATTATTTCACTTTAAAGTGAAATTGTTTTATTTTGTTGATGAAATATGGATCAATGTGGCTGGTCGTTGATTTCTATGAACTGAACAAGATCGCAATCAAGAACAAGTATCTTGAAAACTAAATAGATGTGTTTATTGATCAACTACATGGAGCTATAAACTTTTACCATATTGAACATCATTATAAATATTTTTAATTAAGTTCTAAAATGGATGATATACCTAACAAAATATTTCAATCAAGGACTTGACACTTTTAGTATATAGTAATACCATTTTTACTCACTAATAACCCCACTATCTTCATGTATTTTATGAATATAGTATTTAGGGATTACTATTATCAATTTTTGGTAGTCTTTATAGATGATTTTATTTTATATTAAATGATAAAGTATGAGATTGAAGGTCATTTTATAATTTTAATAATGATCTTAGGGATGGAGAATCTGAATGTACAAATTACAATATGTAAACTTTAGCTACAAACAGATTCATTTTTTGTCATATAATCTCATGAAATGGTATATTTGTGGATCCATCAATGACAGAGGCTAGTAACTGATAGCCTACACTAACCATAGGGACTGAGATTTTAAGGTTTTTGGAATTTTATTAATATTATTAACAATTTGTGGAGAATCTATAAAGACTATCAAATCTACTGATTGTTAACTAGAATGGAATAGAAGTTTCTATATATGGATGAATCCATGGAAAATTTCAAGTTACTAAGTAGAATATTAGTAATAACAACTATGTATACTTTACCCTACAATGGAGAAGGGTTTACACTATATTAATTCATCCATATAATTATTGGATTAATATCTCATTTATAATTACACAGTTATAGCTTATACTTTATGAAAATTTAATGTTCAAGTGAAAAATAATCCAATTCTAGATTACTAGTTTTCTGATGAAACTTTTTCATTAATGATAAATTGGAATTATATTAATATATAAAAGTGAGATATATATAATAAAAAAATATTTTATTCATACAGAAGGAGTAGATCATGTGCTAAAGAATATGGTTGGATTTAATTAACAATTATGACTTGTCAATACATTACCACCCTGGGAAACTGAACAAGGTGGTCAATGTTTTTATTAAGAATTACCCTTAATCATATAAAAGAGTAGTATCACAAACGTTCCATTATTTTTTGATATAAAAGTGAGGGATCTGGAAATCTTGATGGATGGTTGTAAACATTATCTTTCTCAAAAGAGTGATCAATAATTTACAAAATTTAAGATTAATGAGTAATAGAAGGCTGATAAAGAGATACAATAGAAAGTTAGAAATATTTTTTATTTTAATCTTGATTATGATGAATTAATATGGTTTGGGAACCCATTTGTTTCTCTCAATACCGGTTTTGAATGAGGTGTTAGAAGAGGCTCATAATTCCACATTCTTTATTCATCTTGGAAGAATAAAAATGTATAAATATTTGAATGAGTGTTTCCGGTGGGATGAAATTAAAAGAGATACTGTAAATTTGGTATCACAATGTGTGGTATATAATCAAGATAAGTTCGAGAGCAAAAATTATAAGGGGATCTTATAACCATTACCCATACCTGAATGGAAATGGGATAATATAACTATATAGTGTTTTAATTTAAATCTAGAAAACATGTAAAGGGAATGTTTATATTTGGGTGGTAGTTGATTTCCATACAAATTTATCACACTTTATCACTATCAGATAATATAAACTTCCACAAAAACATTAATGGATATACACTATTGAAGTTGAATGGTTCCATGAAGTACCACATTCAATTATATCTGGTCGCGATATGAGGTTTTACTTGAAGTTCATGGGAGTCGTTAATAAGATGATGATATGAATTTTTGTTTCAGAACTATGTATCATCAATAGATAGATTTTTATTATAGGAAAACCATTCAATCTCCTGAGGATATGTTGAGATAATGATCTATATATTTTAATGGTTTTTTGGATCAAAATAATTCTCTAGTTAATTTTTCATACAACAATATATTTCACTCAATTTTTCATATGTCTCCCTATGAATACCTCTCTGTAAAGAAGTATATATTTCCAAAATAATGGGATTAAGTTAGAGAGATAAAAATATTTCTACCAAATCTTGCTACCAAAATGGTAGATAATGTAATTTCCATTCAACAACACCTAATAGAAGAAAAAAACATGGCATAAAAGTAATGTTGGTAATTACTTCCAAAATCGGGAATTGGATGTCGGTGAAAATATGTTTTTAAGAATTTATCCATGTGAAAAGATAATTTGATTTGATAAAAATGTAAAACTAATCCCTAGTTATGTCATTACCTTTATAATTATTTATCTTATCAAGACAATAACTTATAGTTGGCATATCCAATAAATTTTTCTTAGGTTGATGATGCTTTCCACGTATTTATCTTATGTTATTACATATCAGATCCATCACATGTAGAGAACATAGAGGCCATATATCATGAACATAAAATTTTTTATAAGGAATGAACCATGGATATTATGGATCTTGTAGAGAAAATGATATGAAATAGAACACCCACATGGCCAATGTTTTATGGAAAAAACAATAATTTTATGAAGTTGTGTGGGAGCATGGTGATATGATGAAGCAGAAGTACCCAATTTTTTTTACCAAAGTAATTAATTTAGATTTTTCAATTAATTGAATGGGGGTCATAATGTTACACACCAGTAATTTTCTGAAAAAAAAATTGAATAAATTTAATTTCATTTATTACTTGTGTTACACACAACATCATGTTTAACAAAAAATGATATACTATTAATATTATTATAAAAATTATAAACAAGATGTTAATAAAATAGCTATGAATAGTAATAAAAAATATAATAATTTATTATAATATATTTTTATTAAAAAATTTAAAAGTATTTAATTTTTATTAAAATTTTATTATTCTTTCAAAATAGTTTTTTCTATAAAATTTAATTTTTTACTTTTTTGAAAATATTATAAAATTAATTTATGAAAGATTTATGAAAATTATTTTAAAAATTAAAATTCATTTTTTGAAAGAAATTTCAAAAAAAATATAGGTTGAAATTTTTCTGATTTTATGAAAAGTTTTTTTCTAGTAAATAGTGAAAAATAATGATTTTTTAATAACTACATTTTCATTTTAAGTACCTAAAAAGTTCCATATTTATTAAAAATTATTTAAAAGAACAATTATTTTAGTTTTTTTATAATGAAACTAATTTATAATATTATAAACAAATTCATGTAGTATTTTTATATTAAAACATTCTATACTTATGGAAATTTTCTCTTTAGAAAACCACATTTTCATCACGTCAACAGGTTTTATTTTCGACGAAACTTTTTCATTCATGTGACTCGAATCTAAAAATAATGGATTTAATATTTTAAATTTAAATAATTATTTCTATATAACACATTCCAATTATGATTTTTAAATGAAAACTATGAATAGTAATGAAAAAATACCGCAGTTAAGGTTAAAATTGGTTTACCAAAGGATTAAACTAAAATTATAAGGGAATAAATAACCAAAATTCTTTTCCAAATCCTATTTTATGACTATAAGTAGACCTTATATCATATATGTTTCTATAGTGATCGATTTTAATCCTTTTTCTTGTTTAAAAGGTTTTCACACCATTATTATTTCATAAATTCCATGTATGTCATCTCTTCCTCTTATAAAAATAAACTCCCTCTCCTCTCCTCTTCCCAATTCCAATTATATTTTTTTTGGAAATAACTACACAAATATCTTACTTATTTACCTATAGACATACTATAAATTTTTTTTAACCCCTCTTAATGAGGCATTAGGTGTAAAACTGTAAAGGTTCTCTGAAGAAGAGGTTTGATTCGTACACCTATGTTTTACTTTTATTTTTTCTTCCATCTCCTTCTAATATTTTAAAAATATTACGATATAATAACACCAGTATATACCACATAATTATATTTTATTATTTTAATGTAATAACATATATCCACATCATCTTCTATCAAATGGGAATGAAATTATAGATCTCCTGTAAAATAGACTAACACATCGTAAACTGTTGTAATTTATTTTCCATCACCACCTCTCACACTTAAAGATAATGAAGTATTTAATGATTATATATGAAATTTAGTACATAAATATACTTATTGGTTTATAATATCACATATAACTTCTTACATTCAATTCCATTAGAATATGATAATGTCACTCCTGTGTACTGTAGACTACAACCACCCAAAGTGTTGTGGTTTATTTCTCACATAATATTTACATGGAAGGTAATAAAGGTAAATTTAATTTATATATATGATATATATGATATAAAAAATAATCTTTAAATTTTATATTTTAATTATATTAATTTCATTCCATCTATCAAGAAAATAAAAATTTATTTATGTTTTTGAACGGCCTACAATCCCCATGAATGGTGTAAATCATTTTCAATATCTAACTTTTATAGATTAATGTAAATATATAAATAATATATATTTAAAATAATTATATAATTTTTAAAATTATGGATATTATTTTACCATGATTAAATTAAAATTACTAAAAATATCGAACAAAAATATACACGATAAAACAATGTAATTTTTACCCAAAACAAGAATTTATCTTGGAATTTTTCCATAACTGTAAAATATAAGGTTATAGGTAAATAATATATGGTTTAATAAATATATTAATGGGTGTATAATAAATTTATATTAGACCAATGTTTATTATATAGGATGTTCTAATTTTTACTAAGGATGTATGGACTTCAGGTAAGTGATTTTCATCTAACTTTTATTTTTATGGGATACATGCCCTATTCAACGCTCATTTATTTTTCTGCTTTAAATACGTCCAATAAATGTATTTTTTTATTATCATGAAATTGTGAGGTATAAATATATATCTAATTTTATTTATCTCACTAGGTTTATGATTCAAAATATATCAAAAGTTGTAAATGTTTTAGGTTGTAATCTCATTATTTATTGGGATTATTTAAGATTTAGTGTCCATTTATATGATCCTATGAATTATATCTCAATAAACCTATGAAGTTTCATATCCACTAGTTATTTCACGAAAATACATATGGTACATTAATTTTACACATTTTACGTACTCACGATTTCAATAATACTGTTTAAAAAAAATTAACATTATTTCTCTCTTCAGTGGGAGATATTTTTTCTTCGATGCCCATTATTATTTAGAAATGTAATAAAAATCATTTTTTATTTATAAAATGCTCTTTTAATTAATTTTATACACATTATTTATTTTTAAAAAATAGTTTTTAATGAATATTTTTGTTATCTTCCAAATGAGTTACTTTTGACTTTTTACTAAAATTTTGGAATGAATATTTATATTAACATACACATCAAGAATAGAATTTATCCCTATCATAAACACTAAATTATTTTAAAAATATTTTACAATATTCTATCTTTATTAAAAAACAAATAAATCATTAAAATTACTTAAATATGTTGATTTAAATAAGTGATCTCAAATTGGAAATGGTATTTTTCTTATGAAATGTTCTATTCAGTCATTTAAAATCATTTTCCTTTTAAGATTAAAAACTTTTATTTTACATAATCATTACATGGGATATGATTTATTGATACTATCATCAATATTTCCATGTATGGTTTATGTTTATAAGGAAAATGTGTTTATGAAACCCTTTTCTTCCATGGGGTACGATATGAGGAAATGATGAAATGATTAAGAAACTCATTTATTTTCTATGGGTTATTCTATAATGAAATATATATGAAAACAATTTCTTTTCATGGTTTTTTATATGATTATATATTATACTCTTTTGGAAAACCTATTTACAATTTTTCTTATGTGATGGGTGGGACCAATTTGTACCTCTAATAAATTCACTAAAATATTAATAACTCATGAGATAAATAGTACTGGAATGGGGATTAAAGCCGGTTTAGTGAGAGAATTTTTACACTCTTATAATATGCTATTTTGGGAAACCACACATAGGGTGCCCCGAACCCGGTTCGTCACATAATAACAACCTCATTACCCAAAATGACAGGGGCTTCCGACTAACAGCGAGGGCCAAGGACTGATAGTGGGGAAAATATGCCCTCATTTTTTAAAGTGTTTCATAGCAGAATAAAATATATAAACATACAAAAGTAGAAGAAGTAATAATATAGACATGAAATGGACGAGGAAACTGAAATAAAAGATAACCAGCGGTCAGATATATATAATGATGAAACATGTCACTAATTCTAAGAAAGCAGCCAAAAATGGATACACTGAAATCAGATACAATATAGCATAAGGTACAAAAAATTAGAAAAACGAACTAAAATAGTGAAATAGGAACTCAATAGAATCGCAATCCTCAGCTCGGTCCTATACTATCTTACTCATCTAAAAAATCATGTACCTGTATAGAGACCTTTTCCCTTATCGACACCTACAAAAATATAATCTATTTAGGACCAAGACACGACCCAAACAGGGTGTGAGAAATAAATCCTAGTAAGAAAACACCAAAGCCCCATGACCAACTATTAGTGAAAATGTGCAACAGTAGTGTGAAATAATAAAATGCAGTAAAGTAGGTACTACTCGAAAGTAATTATCTCTACCAGTTACATTTCCATTTTAATAACTATTTATCAATTCCAAGATTGTGCTTTAGCTTAGAAGAAACAACATAATGAATCACCACAGTGAATATTCAAAGTAAACATTATCCACAGACTTGAAAATCCTTACCCTCAGGAAAGAAGAATCGAAACCCGCAAGTGACTACCCATATGCATAACGAATATTTCCCACAAGCATATGAGATATTTCTTACAGGCACAGAAGTTACTACCCTCAGACATAAGAAACCTTTCCCTCAGGCTTACAAAAACACTACCCTTAGGAATTATGTAGGAAAAACAAGTAACCATTCTGATTCCAATGCACAAACAATCAATTCATATACGTTTACTCTAAAAAACTCAAAACATGATATAATTACAGCACTCCCATGGGTATCCTTGCCAAATGGCTAAATAATAAAAACGCACCCATAGGGTGGCCCTAGATCAATCAAATGATCCCAAATATGAGTTTATATTTATAAATTAGATCCACTATGAAATTATAGGTATCTCAATAGTCATGGTCTTCACCACACGACTCCCCGAACAAGGGCGCATTGAACAATGATACACAAAATCAACTCGGTAGTTGTAATTAAACACAAGATAACCTACCTCGATCTCCTCTAATCGATATACATGAAAGATGCCTCCCGAAGCAACTGAGAATGATCTAGATATGAGATAAACAATTACCTGTTAAAACTTAAATAAATTCCCTTAGGGAAAGAATTGGAAGGAAAGACACAGGAAGTGGGAAGACCTTACCCGCGTGGTTTAAACGATATTGATGGCAGAAGAATCAGAGTTCCAGCGTGCGATCAGGAGCTCCTCCATGCTTCGGACTTCACTCCAACGCTCCAGGTGAGTTTTCTGTCTCCTCTACTGAATGAGGATGCTACCACCTATTTTTAACGAAAAAACATAACTACACGGCATATACTCTCAAGTTCATGGCATGTACATTCTTTTTAACTATTCACTATAGGAAACTCTCCACCGCCTTACTATTCATATTTCGACTAATTACGCAATGTGTAGTACTAATTCAATGACGTGTACTATCCTTTTTACTATTCATCTGGCGAATACTGTTCACCACCTTACTATTCACTTACCGACTGATTAAATGACATGTATTACTAAGTACAGAGCATGTAGTTAGTTACTACATCCTGAAATGCAGATAAGTCTACATGTCATGTGTTCTCGTCCCACAAGGCCAAAGTACATGGCGTGTAGTTTATTTTTACCGAAAAATCTATGTGCCCTGTATTCTCACCCCATATAGCCGAAGTACACGGTGTGTGTACAAAAAGTACACGACATGTACCAATAAAATTGGTATTTTCCTATATTTCCCTTGTTTTCTCAAAACTCATAAGGAAAAAGGAAAAGAAGAAATCCATACCTCAAGAATAATAACCGGGTTATTACAAACATCCCCCTTTAAAGTAATTTTTTCTAGAGTTTCCTATCAATGGGTGGTGAAGATATAGCTGAGAAAAAATGTGGCCATTGAGCACGTACGTCGATATCCCGCTCCCAGGTTTCATCATACATTCATCCATACGGCCATAGCACCCATATGAGAGGAACTGACCAGTCTCGAAGAACCATCATGATCGTATCAACAATATGAATCAGATTCTCCTCAAAGGTGGTATCTACCTGATGTTCAACCTCCTCAGGTTGAAAAACATGAAACAAGTCTGATTGATAATGGCGCAACTGAGATACATGGAAGACGTTGTGCATGGACCGGTACCTCTATGATAACTGCAACTGATAGGAAACTGGCCCGACTATCTCCCAAATCTCAAATGGCCTGACATACCTTAGTGAATGTTTACCCTATCTTATGATCTGCCTATGTCCCAACCTCGGTGGGACATGCAAGAAAACTTGATCCCCGACCACGAACCCCAAGGGTCATATACGACAATCAACATAATATTACTGATGAGGTTTTTCATTAGCCATCTAGTTTCAAATGAACTGGACCGACTCTAAAGTCTTTTGTATGAGACGTGGTCCCAGTAAAGCTACCTCACATGCTTCCAGCCAGCACAAGGGTGATTGGAATAACCTACCTTATAAATCCTCGTAATGTGCCATCTCGATTGTTTCCTAAAAACTATTATTGATGGAAAACTCGACCAGGGGTATGTGATTTTCCCAAGAGCACCCAAGTCTAGGACACATGCATAAAGAATTTCCTCTAGCACCTGTATCATGTGCTTTGATTGGCCATCGGTCTGAGGGTTGTAAGATGTGCCTAGATGCACCTATGTACCCAGTAACCAATGCAAAATCTGTGCGAAACGAGACCTAAAATGGGAATCACTATCTGAAATGATAGAATGAAGGACCCCATGAAGACATAATACATCTCAAATATACAACTTCCTGAGATTTTTAACCCGAGGGTCTCCATGATTGGAAAAAATTGACCTACCATCGTCAGTCTGTCAAAAACAACCCATACAACATCATTACCTAGAGGTGGCCTCAACAACCCAGTCACGAAGTACATCACGACATCATCCCATTTCAACTCTGGAATGGGTAATTGTTTCCAGAGTCCAGCTAGACTCTGATACTCTTCCTTCACCTGTTTATAGGTGGAACAACTCGTAACAAAACCAGCTACCTCTCTTTTCATACCTGGCCACCAATACGATACATTTTGGTAATTCCAGGATGAACTAACCAAGATGAAGCATGATATTCTCTCATAAACTCCTCACATATATCCCATGGAACCAACATTCATCCATGGATATGTAGTACCTCTATATCTCCTATCATCCAACCAAGAGGAGTGTCCTCACTTTCCAATTAATCTCACAGAACTAGGCCTTCTAAATCTGATAGTTGTCACATCCTTACACTATCAAGGATGGTAAAAGTCATAGATAAAGATGAAATATAGGTTCGCCCCTGACTATTGTGCACCTACAAATGAATCTCTATGAACAAAGCCATAAACAACCACTCACCACAGGCCTCCTACACTGCCTCTATAAAACTCATCCTAGTCTGTGCATCAACCACTGTGTTACCTTTATCAGGTGTATAGGAAAGAACAATGTCTAAGGACTAAAGGTATTCAAACCACCTTCGTTGTCTCAAATTCATGTCACATTGGGTAAATATTTATTTAAGACATTTTTGGTATGTAAACAGCACAAAATTTTCTCCCAATAGATAATGTCTCCACAACGTAACACATGAACAACTGCATCCAACATGAGAACATGTATTGGGTAATTCCTGTCATGTGACCTCAACTGCCGAGACCCGTACGCAACTAATCGATCTCCATGCAATAAGACTTCTCCCAGCCCATTACTTGATGAATCATAGTAAACTATATTGCTCTTCTCTTTCTCTGTAAGTATTAGGTTTGGTGCGGAAGGTCTGTATGAACCTCATGAAGCCTTTCCAAAACTGCACATCTGTGCCTACATCTGGTATAACGGCTGGCGCCGCATCTGGAACTTATGGAGGATCCACTGTTTTCACATATCCTACCATGTCTGTAGTATAATCGTTGTCGCTCTCTTGGTGAACAACTAGTGGTCGTCTCAGAGTCATGACTCTACAAGGTCAAACACATGCCTTAGATTAAGATCATTAAGTACTAAGAACTGGAAACGTAAGAAGGGACCAGGAGAAAGAAAACATTAATATTTTACAAAACAAGACAACACGGTGTGTATAATAACTACACGATGTGTTCCCTTATGTCTTTTATATGGGCATGTACTTCTGCCAGAATTGGTCATGTACTTCTACCAGAATTGGTCAGGTAACACCCCAAACACATAGCGTGTTGTCCATACAGATGGTGTGTACTTGAATTTTCCCCCCTACATGAGTCCATATACACGGCTAATCTACACATATATCCTTATAACAAGACTGCATGGTGTTTATAAGGTCTACACGACATGTACCCTTAAGCCCTTAATGGTGGTGTGCAGATGCTAGCATGGGCGTGTCTCAACCCTATATACACAGTGTGTTACACACACATGGTTTGTACAACACTTTGTTTACTAAGCTACATAGCAAAATCCACATGGTCTCTCACCGGTCAAGACTACACAGTGTGTCCCATAGTTACACAGCTTGTACTAGAAATGCTTCACTGACTCATGTTGTTAGTGACACGACCAGATACATGGATCACACTACATGGAGTTTTCTATATGGACATGACATGTACAAGAAATGGAACACAAACCTATGTTGTTAGTGACACGGAAGGATCCCTAGATTTAACTACATGGTGTGTTTGGCATTGACACGACATGTGTAAGCTAAGTTTCCTCTATCTGTGTTGTTAGTCACATGACAGACACAGGGTAAACATGACGTGACGTGTACAACTGGTACACGTCATGTTCCCTCAAGAGATTACTTATCCCGTGTTTCTTCATACGTGGCCTATGTTACTGTTAAAAACTATACGGCTTGTAAATAAGTTACATGGAGTGTACTTAAAATTTTTCCCATTTCTTCCTGAACAGAAGCGTACATGGCGTGTGTCCACAGAACCACACACCATGTTGTCTGGGTTTCTAGACAGTAAAGCTCAAAAACTAATCTAGAGCCCCTTTTCTTTAATTTCAAGTATCAGTATGAAAAATTCTGATCTGTGGGGGGACATACTCCCTGTGAACCAATGTTTCGCACCTGACCATTCACATTTTAGTACAAAATGTAACAAAAAGATGGATCATGATCCACTAAATTCTGGTCCAAGAGAGCCCATATTTCTCAGGAACCAATGTTTAGCTTCCATAAACCCAACCGTAACATGTACAAATACCCCATAAAAAATAGGTGTATCTATCAAGGTACCTATCACAATAACATGCATTTTCTATCACGTCATCTATCACAACAACATGCAATTTCTAATGCACCCGCATGGAATAGAAACTATGCATGACATGTGATTCTAACATGTGCCTAAATGATGCATGAGATGGAATACCCTCATCTAATAGAGTTACGACTAAATAAAACCCATTATAAAAAAAGAAACATCACACTATAAGTGCGTCACCCAATGGTGAAAGTCAGATTAATTTTAAAAGTGCATAATCAGTAAAATTGCAACACGAGGTAAATCGGTATTTTCCTGTACATGAGTTAGCTACTCTTAGGCACATCTTATTACCAAATACCAATTCCATCATATCCCTGACTATTGGATCCAAACAGTATGTCAAAGAAAAGAACCAGCCTTTTGTACAACATGGCAACATCCCCGTTCCGGATGCCACACAACAAGTGCCCCGAGCCTAGTTGGTCACATGACCTCATGCCCATTTCCCCAAATGTCAGAGGCTGCTGACTAAAAGCGAGGTCCCAAACTGATAGTGGGGAAACTATTCCATCATTTATCAAAGTTTATCATAGCGGAATAAAATATATAATCATACAAAAGCAGAAGCAGTAACAATATAGACCTGAAGTGGATAAAGAAACTCAAATAAAATATAACCAGTAGTCATATATATATATAATAATGCAACATGTCACTAATTCTAAGAAATAAGAAAAAATAGGATACACTTCAATCAGATACAATAAATCACGAGGTATAGAAATATTGCAAACAAAACCTAAACAGTGCGACAGGAACTCAACAACATTGCAAGCCTATGCTCAGTCCCACGCTCTCTTACTCCTCTGCAATAATCAAGTACCTATGTAGGCACCGTTTCACTTATTGAAACCTGAATCAATATAATCTATTTGGGCCCATGACATGACAAAAACATGGTGTGAGAAATAAATCTCAGTAGGCATCCACCAAAGTCTTATCACCAACTATCAGTGAAAATTTGAAACAACAGTGTGCAATAATAAAATGCATTAAACTGGGCAGTACTTGAATGTAATTATCTCTACCAGTTACATTGAAATTTTTATAATTTTTTATCAATTCCAATATTGTGCTTTATCTTGGAAGATACAATATAAGTAATCACCACAGTGAATATTCAAAGTAAATGTTGTCCTCAGACATGAAAATCCTTACCCTTAGACAAGTAGAATCAAAACCCATAGGTGACTACGCACAATCATAACAAATATTTCCCACAGGAATACGAGATATTGCTTGCGAGCACGGAAGTTACTACCCTCAAAGATAAGAAACGTTACCCTCTAGCTAAACAAATACTTCCCTCAACAATTCAGTAGAAAAACAAGTAACTCGGATGATTCCAATGAACAAAAAAGAAATTCATATATGTTTCCACTCAATAAATCACAAAACAATCTATTATTAAGGCATGCCGACGGGTATCTAGTACAAAAGACTAAATAAGGTAAACGCACCCATGGGGTGGCCCTGGAACAAAGCAATGATCCCAAATAGAATTTAATATTTATTCATTAGATCATATATGTAATTCTAGGTATCTCAACAGTCGTGGTCTCAACCACACGATACCCCGAACATGGGTGCGTGGCACAATAGTATACAAAATCAACTCGGTAGTTGTAATTAAACACAATACCACCAACCTCAATCTCCTCTGATCGATACACATGAAAGACGTCTCACAAAACAATCAAGAATGACATAGATCTAAGATAAATTATTACCCTTTAAAATGAAAATAACTTCCCGTTGGGAAATAATTAGATGGAAAGACTCAAGAAGAGGGAAGACCTCACCCGCGCAGTTCAAACAAGATCAACAGCAGAAGAATCGGAGTTCCAGCATGCAATCGGGAGCTCCTCCAAGCATTAGCCTTCTCTCCCGTGCTCTAGGCGATTTTTCTGCCTCCTCTGTCGAATAAGGAGGCTACTGCCTATTTTTAACAAAAAACATACCTACAAGGCATGTACAATCAAGTACACAGTATGTACTTTTTTAACTGTTCACTGGAGGTAACTCTCCACCGCTTTACTATTCATCTACCAACTGATTAAAAGTGTGTAGTACTAAGTACACTACGTGTACTAGACTTTTTCACTATTCGTCTAGTGGCTACTCTAAATTGCCTTACTAATCACATGCTAATTGATTACATGATGGGTAGTTAGTTATTACATCCTGAACCGCCAACAAGTCTACACACCCTGTGTTCTTGTCCCACACGGCCAAAGTACATGGTGTGTAGAAGAAAGTAAATAATGTGTAGTTTTTTTACCAAAAAAAACTAATCAACCACTATTCTCCTCCCACATAGCCGAAGTATATGGTGTGTGTCCAAAAATTACATGGTATGTACCAAAAACTTTTGGATTCTCCATATATTTCCCTTGTTTTCTCAAAACACTTATGGAAAAAAGAAAAATTAGAAACACGTACCTTAAGAGTAAGAACCATGTTCTTACAACAATGATAGTCTATGTAGTGACCCTTGAACACTACAATTGTTTGAGTAGTGAACCCATTCAACTATTATTGTTTTTGAAATGATCCTTTACTACTATTGAAATTTTTTACTATGCTTTTGTGAATGTCAGAAATCTATGTCTTATGACAATGGTATGCTCTAATAGGTCATCTTCTTTGATTAAATTATTATTAAGGTTTTATGAACTAATAATATTTATTCCATGAATCATATTCATGGTATATGATATGAAGCATATATATTGTAATTATTATTCTACTGTTCTCATACCAATATTCATATATCATAATAATATATCCCTTGTATACCCTTATAAGGAAATAGAAATCACTATTTCTTATGTTTTTTTCCTCTATTATAACGAAATACAATTTTATGGAATATGTATATATATATATGTGTGTGTGTGTGTGTGTGTGTGAAGGGTGATAGTTATGATGAACATAGTGGGAGATAATTTAGTTCACCTAATAACCAGTTATTTATGTATAAAAGTTTCTAAAGTCATAAACATAAACAATTATGTAGTAAAATATTATTTTATGTAATGAATATCATTGAAATATGATATAATATTTTTATATAATATGTTCAGGTCCTTGAAATTTAGTCATTGGATAACCCCACATGCTCACTTCTAGGATTGGGATAACTACGTGTGTACCATTTTAAGCATCATTTAACCACTGATGTACCCGTATAGGTATGGTTTAACCACCTATGTGCCTTTTTTAGATTGGGATAATGACATGTTTATAATTTTGGGATCATGAGTAATAAAACATTACCCAATAGATTGGAATACTATAGCGGACCCACCCATTTTTATTGATAAACCATATATATATTTAAAATTTTCATGAAACACATTTAGAAATATATCATTTCATAATTAAATATTGAGAAATAGATGGTTTTCATGAATAATTTAACAAGGTATTATCATAAGTAATATAAATAAAGAATGTGGATTGTATCATTAGATAAAATCCACATTGATGAATAACAGTTATTAAAGATTGTTTTCATAGATAAAAATCACTTTTAAAATAACATTAAAAATTTACTTTTAAAAATAAAAAGAAATATCATTTACTTTTGATAAAATTTATTTTCAGAGAAAATAATTTATTAAGTTAATTTATTTTTAAAAGCATGAAAGCATGGGTTGGAATATTTATAATTAAATTTTATGAACATGGAATAAAAATTCATCCATGTATAAAACATTTAAATAGAAGTTTCCAATATAATCTTATCAATAAATTCCAGAAATGGATTAATACTAACAGTAAAAAGAGCGTAAAAGAATATTATTTTTATAAATAAAGTTAGAAAAATTGAGAAAAACATAATCAATCATATTGGTAGATATTATGAAATACATAAAAAAATAAGGAATATATACATGGAGGAAAAGTATTTCAAACCCAAAAAAATAAAAGATTTTTCTTTATCTACTTACTGGAATCCTTTCAGTTTAATTGGGAACTAAATAAATGTAAAATGGTATGAAAAAAATTAAAACCCACGAATAAATAGAAGATAAAAATAATTTTTTTAAATACAGTGAACTTATAATTTCCATAATTGTAAGTTGAAACAAAAAAAATATCGATTTCAAAAATATATTAGTAAAGAAATACTTGCAGCTATTTTAAATTTCAAATAAAAACACCTTAAAATATATGAATTATGATAAATTTAGAAATCCCTTGAATTTAATAAAAAATAAAAAAAAATACATCTATGGGAAGTATATAAAATAGAATTAATAAAAGAACATATGGATATGGATCATAATTCAGTAAATAAAAATATATATAAGAAACAATTTTCTCTACTCACATATTCCATGAAAGGTCATTAACCACTATGAATATTTCAATCCATCTTAAAATGAGTTAATTTTAAATGAAGGATTTAAACATCCTTCATGAGACATGAAGCTACACAATGTATAATAATGATTTAGGAAATGAATAATGGGATGGAATTCAAGAGAACACTAAATGGATTATGTGGTTTGAAAGGGGTGTGGTAGCATTCCATTATAAAGTGATTATAGGTGCATAAAAAGTAATAATATTTATTTATTTCAATTAGAAAACATCCACAATTAGGGTTGGATAAAAAAATATAATCCACGGAAAATATCTTTAGAAATTTCCATGCACTCAAGGGTAGGGATCCCAAACTAGAATACAAGGGAAAATTAACATCCTGAAGATTCCTAAAAGAAATAAAATAAAAAACATTATTTCCTTCAAGCCATGTGGGGGTCACCTTCCCCAAAACCATTCAAAATGAGATTAATTATTTGGATAATATAAATGAAACTCCAAAGAGTGGAGGCCTTATTTTTAATGTTATTTTAGACAACTAGTAAATTTTTCTCCACCACCTCTACTCTCAACATCTTATCCAAGAAAATATTATTTTCACTAATCATAGCACTGGTTTTTTCCATATAGGAGTTACCATGGTCACTAGAAGAATATAACAAATGAACCTAGACCATATCATCACAAACCAAACTATCACAATATATGAGACCATTAATATAGGATCCATTATTATTCATCTTGAGGCTATTAGAAGGAAGAATATATTTAACCCATATAACTCTCAGATTCAACATCTCGTTAAAAGGAAAGTAAAACCTTATAGATTGAACATCTCTTATCTAGGTAGGTTTATCCTAATTTTCCAGGATTATCCCATGAACATCCATGACACTCTATGTTCTACCTATTAAGTCTATTTTCAAACTATGAATAAAATCATTTTTAAATTTATTCCCTCAACACCATATATTCTAGTAACCTTCCACTCAAATACCACTCTTGGATTCATCTAATATCTTTTGTTTCCAACACTGATAAACCAACAATGGGGGAATCCTTTGACCATACCATTTCAGAGGCCCAACCAAAAGGACTCCCCAATCATAGAACAGATGGTGTCAGCCCACTCCCCTTTGAAAAAAAAATTCATTACATTATCCAATTTTATTTTTATTTTTAAAGGTTTTATGCATTATATTTTAAATATATTGTATTTTACAGTTTTTATGGATTACTAATGTCATGCACTATTCACCCTAAAAAAATTATTTGTAAAAATGAAATATACCCTCTTAACTAATTTATAAATTGTGAAAAAAAAATTTATGTCAATTAATAAAATTGAATTTATAAATATGAAAATTTTATATTTTAAATGAAAAAATATAATAAAAATTATTTTTATTGAAAATTAGATTTTAAAAAATTACGTTATTTAATCCAATTATATATCATTAAATACAGAATAGGTGCCAATGAATTTATTTAAAAACATATGAATAACATTATATTTATTTTTTAATGATAATCAATTTAATTTATGAAGATTAAAATACAAAACACATTAAAAAATTGTACCTAGAAAAAACCCTTTAACATTAAATGATTTTTATCGAATCCCATTAATCATAATTATCTATATTATAGAAATTACATTATATCATTCCACATATATTTGAATATTTCTTTAAATTTTATAAATTAATCAAATAATTATTTTATAATGATAATAAAAATAATAATATTCAACACATCATAATAAATTTTGATAAACAAATAATTTAATTAAATATTATCTTTTTTAAATTATTTATTATTTTCAAAGTATAATAATTTAATATTCTCACCAAATATTTAAAAAATTCAATATAAGTATTGTATACATGTATGCCAACCGACCATACAAAATGTCCATATTTCTAACAATCATACTTCTAATGACCACATATATCGTGGTTCAACATCATTCCAATATATAATGCATTACAAAAAACATTAAAATCATTAATCGTATTAATTTTCCTCTCCATTAATATTTATATTATATTTTCTTATGATTTTACTATATTATATATTTATAATCAGGGGTGGTATCTTCATTGTTGTCCATGAGTATTAATGCATTATGTTTGTTGTATTTTCATTTACTTACTCATTTTTCCTCTCATAAATTTATTACTGATTTTTTAAATTGTATTCTCATGATAAATTAATAATTTTATTATATTGAGTTATTTTTCTCAAAAAATGTACAATTTCCTATTTTATTTTATTTTTCTTATGAAAAAAGTTGTTCAACATAAATTTTTTAAAGGGAAACTCATACTAAAAGTTCATTGCGTTGCATTTTTCACCCTTAAATAATTTTCATCATTGAATTGTGAATTGTCTCTCAATAATAATAATAATACATAAATGTATCCATAAGATCAATAATAATGAAGGTATAATTTCTAATAAGATATCCACATTCATATCGTATGTAGGATAAGTGAATTCATATATCACATAAAGGTAGGTATAACCCAAAAAATGATATTCTACCAAATCATTTGGGAAAAATAACCATATTGATCGGTTTTTTTTAGAAAAAAATATTATTTATTTGATAATAATATTAAATAAACCTCAAAGAATGTTTAAAAGAAATAGATATATTTAGTAAAGGTGTTTGAAAAAAATGAAGATCCAATTAATTAATAACAGCCAAAAGCTTGCAGAGTAATAGGAAACTTCTAGGATATTCCAATATCTCTACATATGAAATCAATATCACATGCATAGAATGATAATTAAATAAATTATTATCTTTTATCTAATATAATGGATTCTATTTCAATAGATATTTCATAGTTAGCATTGCACTGATCGATTATCATGAGTTGGTTTAGGATATGAAATTTGATTTTATTATTATGAATATTGATACATAATCTATATAGAGTGATCCAATACATACTAAAAATAGAAAAAAAAATATTACTAATGGGAGACTAATTATATTAATAGGAATACAATTCCCATAAAAATTAATTATAATTGTTCTGGACAAGGGATGAAAACAAATCATCATTGGGATATTTGAATGGTAGTTATGTATCTAATAATTTGGGTTTTGATTGGATTCTATTAGAAAACTTCACAAATATATTTTGGTGAATATTAATAGAATAAAATAAGTAAATTAAAGTTATGGGGTGGATAATGAGAATTTCTTAGACCACTTTTTTATGACCAAATTTAATAGTTGGGACCAAATAATCTGTCTCAATATCCCATAGCATAGGAGGTTATTAGTGATAATTATGACCATTAAACCTAGGTTTACTACATTTTTTGTAATAATTCTCAATCCTATTCTAATACAAGAATTGGAGTCTATGTGGTTTGTTAGGTTGATCATAATTTTCATTATTTATATCCCCTAAAAAAGTTTATGATTAATTTTCATCTATTTTATACATGAAGAATATCTCTCTTCCATTAAGAAAATTACTCCATAAATCACCCCATATATTGAGACTTTTTAGAGAATAATTTATTTTCATCTATATATTTAATCCTTCTTGGTTTAATGAAACTCAAATTTTCTATTTATGTTCATAATACTATGATAATAATAAGTGGCTACAATTTCAATTTTGAAGATGATTTCACATCAAGAAATATCTTCATTGATACTAAAATACCTTACTACCAACTCCTTTCAGAGGATTGGTTATAAGTTATTAAAAAATAGACCATTTTTCTTTCAGGTTCAACGATAAAAATAAAATAATACATTGAATGTGTTATTATATTTAATTTCAATATAAAAAAACATTTATTATCATATTATTTTAATTCTAGGAAATCACTCTATGTTTTAGTGAGAAGAGTTCGGGGATAATATTCATTGAAAAATTCATTCTTAAACATCTATCATTCTATGGAATCGACACATTATTTTGGCCTTGTTCTATTTATAAAAATATACCAATTAGTCTACTTAACCTTATAACCTATAGAAATATATAATATCATATTTATTTATCAGTAAAATAAATAAAATAATATATATATTTTTTTATGTTAATCCATTACTCAAAAAATACTAGATCAAAAGGTCTAGTAAAGGTTAAAATTAAATGACTCATGACATAATCAATATCCTGTTTATTTTTTATTGTTTAGTTAGGGAGGATAACATAGTTCATGTTATTCTTCATAACATGAGATATAATTTCCATGTTGTTTTTCACTTATTATCCAATACCATTTTCTTAATAATTAATATAATCATTTAACTATCCATCAAGATCATTATTAACTCAATTTAGTCATGTTACGACCATCGAACAAAAAAAATGATAATCTATATACCAATATAAAATGATTTTTTGGTGATTATATGATAAGGGAAGTCAATTGTATGATTTCCTAGATTATAGAAACTTAATTTCAACCTATTTCATTTAAGTTAATCATATTCCACTTATGGTTAATAATATGTTATTTTATGTTCTATACTATTATTCTTAATAACATAAACCTCATGTATAACAAAACCTTCCTCTAATAATAATTTTGGTCCCCCAAACCTAAAATCTCTTGTTATATGATAAAAACACATACTTTATGCATAATTTGATAACAATTAATAAAACCTAAACATAACACAAATATATTTTAAATCACATAATATTAAATCCCAAAAATTCACAAAATCCTTATATCATAAGGTTTTGTGTATTTATCGATTAACTAAATGTTCATCTTATTTTACTAAAAAAATATCAAAATTTCCTAACATATTATCCAAAAATGTTATCTATATAAAAATTTTATTCATATTTATCTTCGTAATTTCCTAGGAAATATAAAAATAAAAAGGGATGATCTTAGATTCGTTGTAATGGAAAACATTTTTGATAAAAATGAATGATCGTAAGTGATAACCAAATAAACATGTGTGTATGAGATCTTAATCAAGGTACATTAAATTATATACCAAATAAAATAAAAATTTTAAATAATAAATCACCAAATGAGAGTATTTTAATTACACATAAGTGATGGGAGTGTGGAAACATGGTTCAATAATACATTTAAACTACATAGGAAGGATGTAAAAATAATAATGTCCCATAAATATGAGCATAGAACATACATCAAGGTTAACCAGTATGACTATAATAAAATAATGTACTAGGTTAAAAACCTTTCCATAATATAGTTGGATTGGGTGAGACATATGTGTACATTTTTCTCCTACGATAACCACTCATGTACACATTTCTGATTGGGATGACCGATATTGTACCATTTTTGAGCTGAGGATAGAAAATATTCCATTTTTGGGTCAGGGTAAGCTCATGTGTGAACTTAGTGGCTATGCATAACCACCTGAGAACACTTTTGGGATAGGGATGACCATCAGTATACCATATTGGGATTGGGATAACCAAATGTGCACCCTTTTGGGATTGGATTAAAAACCCATGTATGTTTTTGGTCTTGGCCTAAGAACCCATGTACGCTTTTCAGCTTGTTTTAAAAACACATGTACCCTTCAAGGTTAGGGATAACCACACATGTTCCATTTTTGGAATGGGATACCCACTCATGTAAAATTTTGGTCTTATCCTTACCACCTAGATACCATTATAGTCTTAGAGTTATAAAACATTTATCAACTCATTTGAGGTATATATACAACCCACTCGTCCCAAACTTATAAAACTTACATAAATCTGGAAAATGATCATAAAACACATTAAATATTCTAACAAACCCTAATTAAAATTTTATAAATAAATGGATATCACAGAAATAATTTATAAGATATTATGATAAGTAATATAGAAAAAGGGGGATTTTATCATTAGACCATGTCCCTAATAAATCATAAAGAACATTAAATAATGATAGAATATATGGAAAACATTTTTATAATATCATTTGAAATATAATTTGAAATATAATAAGAGACATCCAATACTTTCAAAATCATTTTTTATAAAAAATAATATTTTAAAAAATTACAAATTCATAAAAAATTAAAAAGTAAGCATTTAAAAAAATTATAGAAGATGGTAAAAAAATTATTCCATGGGATAATTTTTTAAAAAGAAGTTCATTTAATGTTTTTATAAATAAAATAAAATATTGTAGGAAATGGAAATACTAAACAGGTTAATGGAAGAGTATTTTTTAAAGAAATTAAATTATATTTAATTATAATTAAGAAACTATAAATATAGAGATAATGACAACCATAAAAAACAAAAGAATATTGAAATGGAGGATAATGATTCCTAACAAAAATTAATAGATAATGTTGAAAAAACATTAAAACATCCTTTTAGTTTAATTATTAAACATATAATTGTAAAATAGTAAGACCAAATTTAAGTACACTAATTTACCGAATTTGATGAAAAATTGGGATT
Source organism: Viscum album (assembly GCA_963277665.1). Lineage (NCBI taxonomy): Eukaryota > Viridiplantae > Streptophyta > Magnoliopsida > Santalales > Viscaceae > Viscum > Viscum album. Next base: position 494,782,987 of record OY728122.1, read on the forward strand.
TTATAGAGAATAAAGATATAATTATTACATATGAAATTTAAAATGAAAAAAATCATTATTTAATAATGATATTGGTAATGAAAACATTAGATATTTGGTAAATTTAGAATAAAACCCACATTAATGTGAAAACACAATATGTATTTTTAAATCCATTTAATTCAATGAAAATATAAATTCCTGGCCTTAAACATTACATAATATTCTGATATGTCAATAATTTTAATTTCTTTCAAATTTAGGATATTTTCATGTTTATATTTTGAGATAATTTTATGATAAATCATACATAACAATCTATATTGATAAAAATATGGTATTACTAAATTAGTATCCACTTTTTCCAAAACAAAGTAATTTTTAATTAAAACATGATTTTTTTACTGACAAAAATCTTCAAAACATTAATTATGAATTACTCATTTAATTTTCCCATACTTATGCCCATTGAAAAAAATTAAAACATGGGAAGAACAAAGAAATCTCAGTAAGGGATATAAAATAAGGTCCAAAACAATTAGTCTAGGAATATTTTAAATTGGTTAATATATTTTCACAAAATCATTATTTTCACCCATAAAACATAATATTTTTATCTTGCCCCATAATATCACAAGATTCATATAAATCCCCATAGAAATAATAAAATATAAAGGTAACATACGACATCAAAATAATTCTAACAATGTTTCATTCATGGCTACATATTGAGTACCCTTCATGGATACATTTGGAATAGTCATTGTTGTATATTAACTAAATATATTACGAGAAACCCTAATGTTTAACTAAGTCTCATTAACCAATGCATTGGAGTGCTATCATGTGGTTACCCAACCTCTGTTTATCATGTAACCACCTATATTCGTAAACTATTCCCAATAACAATAACATAATCATAACCCATAAAGAAAAATAAAGGAAAAATAACATGTCAATTTTGAAATAACATTTCAGTTTTACATAGACACACACATATAAATAGAAACTAGTTGTTTGAAAATAAAATCATAATAAGTTAATGGAAGTATAAAAACATTAAATATAACTAAAATTGGTAAAATAAATTCATGTTTAATATTAAAAAAATATTCCAATTTGTTTTTGTAAAAATATTTAAAAGAGTATCATTAAAAGTTTTTTTCAAAAGAATGTCCCTTATAAGGATCCATTTATGAAAAAAATAGAGAGAAATTAAAATTTTCCCATTTTAAAACATTCATTCACATAGAAATAAAATCATAAAATCTATTTTAAAAAATTTATATAAAATATAAATACTTATAAGAATAAATCCTCAAAACATTAAAATAAGGTTTTTCATTAAAAATTCCCTTACCGTGAGATGGAATTCTCATGTACAACCATTATATTCATTAATAATAAAATTTGGGTAAATATTTAGTTTCATGAGAACCTTTTTAATGTTAAATATTCCTTTTAAATAACTTATTATCATGTTTTAATAGTTACTTAATTATTTATAATCACATTGGGAATTTTTTGATATTCGGCGCTCTAGTCATAAATGACTTTGAAATATTGTTTAATGTTAAAATGATCATTATTAAATAATATAAAAAATAATATTGATGATATAATAATCACTTTTATAAATCAATTATACTTTTAAATAAAACCATTAATTATGGTCATGAAAAATTGACTACATTACAATCATGGAGTAAATAAGTTGTACGTACACATGAGTAATGTTTTCATTTTTCAATGATCATTTTGGAAAAAAGTAAAGTATCATATTATAATTATATTATTATTATAATATCATTAATATAATTTTAATAATTTTAATATAATATTATATATTAGAAAAGTGATAGGTGGTTTAAAAATGAATAACATCACTTCATGGAGGTAAGAGTTCACACGTACACACGAACCACACTTTGTTTTTTATGTTCATTGAATGTTAAAACGTAATAGATATGTTATTATATTATAATTGTAAATATGTCAGGAATATGACATAAGAAAATCTGTATCTTTACAATAACCAGACTATATAGACAATTATGGAAAACAAAGTATATTGGTTCGTGGATGTGATAATTCACACATACGAAAAACCGAGTAATTAATTTTCTATTTCCTGGAATAAGAGATGGATTTTAGTGATGATATTAACATAATAAAATATAATATTATTTATGATATTATAGTTTTTATTTCATCTTATATGAATTAGATTTGGAGGAGGATGAAAAATTAATAAAATATAAAAACATAATTAAAAAATGTTACCTTCCCTTCAAACGATCACCATTGATTAACAATTTAACATCAATAAAAGGTATTTTATTAATAAAATATGGTCTCTATAATGAGTTTAGGTAATCTAGGAAGTGGTTTGGTTATCTCTATGCTAACCCAAACTGTTTTGGATATGTAATGAAAATAGATGAATAGGTTCCCTTTTATAGGAGGGAGGAGGGTCACTCTTGGAATTATCAAAATTATTAATTTCATTTAAATTCATTTTCTCATTCAGATGGATCCAAACTAAATTATTTGGAATATAGGATTCCTTTAGTTTTAAATAAATTCCTCAAATAAAAATTATACATGTTTTGATAAATTTTTAATCTTTATCTTTTTTTAAACCTTATTAATTTTAGAGTGACAATATGAAATTAACACATTGATAGTAAATATAATTACAATTAATTTCCAAAAAAACAAAAATGAGTTATTAATAAATTTTTTATTATTACCCCAATCATTTGGAAGAATATTATATATTTTTTGAAATTTAGATCATTTAATACAATATTATTTAATGTAAAATTACATAAATTTTGATTTTGACACTATTCACAAATTGACTTATTAAAAATATCATTAGAACATGATTAATTCAAAACAACTACATCAAATCATATATAATATGTCAAAAACATCCATAAAATTATTTTATGGCTTCAAATATTTCAAATTATATTTATTTTAATAATATTAATATCATTTATTTGATTATTCATTTAATAAATACATTAATGCATCATCATTGTGTCACAATTAAATTGAAATATTAAATATCTAAAAATTAGGAATACATTATCATGAAGTAGATAAATATTTTATCATTAAAATGACTATTTATAGTATAAGTTACCTTCTATATACCACTATATTAAAAATTATTTAATTAAGAAAAACAAGAGTATGATATTTTTTACTTATCATTAAATAAAATTTAATAAATGTCATATTATTAGAAAAGTGGACTAAAAAGATTATAATTTCTTCATCAGGTTAATTTTTTTCGAAACACACTCATGCAATGAGATTTGTACAAGTGTTAGGATAATTATATGATATTATAATATTATTTTTACCTTCAATTACCTAGTTTACCCTTAACCATGGTAAATAAAATACTAAATTAATTATTAAAAAAAATAATACAGTGGTCCTATTAGATCACAATTTTCATAATAATTAACACTATTTATGTTAGTTATTCAAATATCAATTCATGAATGTTGAAAATTAATGTTTAAAACAAATCATGTAGATATGGTGAGAAGGTGGGTAAATGATAGGTTAAAAATATCAGTATGTTTTTATATCTAATTTCAATATAATAATCATTCAAATTGACTACATTAGATTAAGAAATGTATTATTGATCTATTTTGACTTTAAAAATCATCTTATTTATCCAAATTATTTAAACAAAAAATTGGTTTTCAATAGTCATGTGGTATTTTTCAATATTCATAAAAAAGGAAACATTTACAAAAAATAACAAATATTAAACCTAATATAATTTTGATACTAAAAATTTAAAAAATGTGGTTTATATTTCACATATTTAATATATAAACTTGTTAAAAAATTATATTTTAAATCGGTGTGCCATCAAAAGGTGGCAACGCTTCCATTTTTAAAAAATATTACATTTGTTCATAAAATGGGATATATTCTTATATCATCTCTAGAAAAAATATATTAATGTTTAATATTAAATTTAATATTATATATTTCTATATTTAAATAATATAATCCAAATATAGTGATTGGTTAGTTAATTTGTTTAACAGATACCTGTTTAAAATTAATTTTTTATGAAAAAAACAATTCCTTTTATTAATAATTAATTGGTCTCCGATGAATTAATTATATACACATGTGTAAACAATATTTTCATAATTGAGTTAATTATGTTCCTTCCTACCATTCTAACGATTATCTAATCACTACCTTATTAAATTATAATATTTTGTTTTTCATTTAATCTAAATGTGTTGTGCCATGTATTTTATTGAACATAGTTTTTCCTTTTAAAAAATTATAATTATAAATTCACCCCATTTAATAGATTTTTTTCTTGAAATTTTATTTCATGATCAAAAACTAGGTTTTGGGCCATTCAATATACCTTTTCTAATATCCCACATTGAAAAAATTAATTAATTGGACTTCAAATTTAAAATAAATAAAATGAAGTATGATGGTCACCTGAGATACCACAAACTAGGGTACCATATAAAAAACATTTTGTGGAATAAAAAAATAACTATCATATTCTAATGGAGGGGGATGTAGAAAATGTTTAGGAGAATGTTATCAATCCAAAAACCCAAATTTGTGATTGGTTAAAAGTTCATTGATTACGTCGAAAGAAAAGTTAATGGATAACTTTTTTTGGGAAGAAATTTTTCATAATGATTAAGAAATATTTTTCTACTTAAGATAAGAACATAATGATATATACCTGAATGACAAAAGGAGATTCATCCTTTAATAAAATACCCCTAAAAGCCAACTTTTTCTCCAAATGGATAGTATTCAATATGAATTTCTTATGTTAAAAGAACTAGAATAATCTTTTATACATTCACATATTCCATAAAATATTGAAAATTTATTTATCTAGTTGTAAAAAATTAAGCAAAACCAAAATGGATCATACCAGATAAGATAATTCACCAAAAATAACAATAATTCTTTTAAAAACTACTTCAATCTTATAAATTAAGTTGTAATACCCAATGTCAAACATAAACCATTCAACAAATAACCTTACTTAAGATTAGAGTGAAAAAATTGAATTATTTAATCACATATTCTTCCAAGATATATTTTTACATTTGTTTACAAATAACATCAATTACCCCTAATGTCTTATAAAAAAAGTAATTATCTTAGTCAAATATTCTCTAAGTTATCTTAATAGTTTCCATAAACAACCTAAATATCCATAAATCCACAGTAAAATCATGTATTGTTCCTAAAAATAATTTTACATTATCAAAAAAATATTATATTATATTATTCTATTTTCCATGATAAAAAAAGGATTCCCAAAATAAGAAATGTCACCCAAAATAACATTCTTCACTTAATCACTAAATAATTTTCGAATCTCACTATTATATATTCGATAAAGCATTGGATCCAAAAATAACATTAAAAATAATCCCTCAAATAGTTTACCAAAAAATAATGAAGTCATAATAAATGGGACTTCATATTGGTCAGTGGTAGGTGATGCACCCTTGTCGTCCTTCAGTTTCGGGTTTGATTCTCAATGCCTTTCTAGACACGACAGGATTTCACTCGGTCTTTGGGTTTTCCTTTTACAAAAAACATATAATTCATATAAAATTACCAAAATATGATAAGGTTCTAAAAATTACCATAAACTATTTTAACTTCAATGTTTATCTTATACCTTTAAGTTTTTATACCAAAGCATAAAAACCCACAATTACATAAAAAATAATCATCATATAAACCCTAATGGTATTCCATAATTTTTGAAAATATTTCCAAAAAATAATAAATAGTTATACCTCAAATAAAATTATCACATAACAACATAAGGGTTACATATAACACAAACTAAAAAACGTCTTACAAATCTATCCCATTATCAAAAGTGTAGTAATACTTTAAAACTTTTCATAATCCAACAATCTACCAAAACTCTCAAATCCCTTATATGAAAGCTTCTTAATCATCTAGATTTATTCATGTTCCTTTAACTATTATTTCCCATCGTATTCCTTAACACTTCAATTCTACTAAAAAACATGAATCCTTTCCTATGATTTAATAATGTCAAATCATGACTCAATAAATAATACATATCATTCATATGTCATTTTCGGTTTCCTAATCTTAAAATGTAATGGAATTATATATATATATATATTTATGTATGTGTGGTCCTTTTGATTATATTCATGAACCATTTTTGTTGTAAATTTACCTTTATAATGACCATACTCCCCAAATTTACAACATTCAGTTGATTACTCAGGAAGAACTTCCTTCCCTATCATGGAGTCAATTAAATGTTTCATTTTTCATTAGAATATTTCTTCTTTATTACCTATAATACCACATAAAAAAATCCTACCATCCCTTTAAGACATTTTCATTGATGTTTTTAACAATAATGACACATATAACATTGAATGAAAGCTCCCTTATGATCATTATTATATAATCATACATGTAGAATCATTTCTCTCATATATGGTGCTTTAGAAAACTCACTAAGGATTAAGTTGTCCATCATGACTCCTGATAGTTAGTTTATAATAACAAAAATATTCTTCATTATATATCCCATTTCATTAAGTTTCTTATTTAGGGAACCACCACATTTTCCTTCAAATCCATTGTTATATTGATTCCTGCTAGATCTATCCATTTACTAAATCCAAAATTGTTAGAGTTAGTATATGTATAAAATCATCATATACTATCTTAAGAGGAAGATAAAAACTAAGATATAATTATTAATTTTGTCACAAACCCATTCAATTTGTCTAAAATAGCTATGTTTGCTTTTAATATTCTATCCATTCTGGTTATATGAAACTTTTCAATTATGTTTACATGACAACCTAACCTTTAATTATATGTAATTAGACCACTAATACCAACTATAATGATATGTACATAAACATTACTAAATCATCTTTTAAGATAATAATTTTAGTTTATTTAACATGGAGTATCATTTAATGTTTAAATTTTTATGTAATTAGGTCCTAAATCATACATAACGTTCCAAATTAAAAAAGTGGGTATTACTAAAATAGTATACACATTTCCCAAAATATAAAACATTTAAAATAAAAAATGATTTCATTTTATTGATGAAAATATTAACAAAATTCATATTCACATCATCATTTCACTTACCAATCCATTTAACTTATGAAAAACATTTTAAAACATGAGAGGAACACAAAATGATCAGTAATGGGCATAAAAGAAAGAAATAAACCACTAGTCAATAAATATTGTAAACTCAATAAATATTTTCCCCAAAATCAAATTTTCTACATTTAAAACTAAATTCTTTTATCTTATATCATGAAATATTAAGATTCCTATAAAAATCCATAGAAAAAATAAATCATAATGGTAATATGTTGAATCAAAAACATAATTAAATTATATCATTCATGGCTATATATCGAGTAACCATCATGGGTACATTTGGAATACCATCATGGTATATTACCTAAATACCATTGTAGAAATTGTATTATTTAACTCAGTCTAATTTCCCAATGAATTTGAGAGATATTAGAGGATCATCCTTCTTTTATTTATCATGTAACCTCCTATATTAATAAACTATTCTCAAGAATAATATAAATCATAAAAAATAAACCAATCACAAAAAAATAAATTTCCACATTGAAATCATATTTCATTTCCATAAAGCCATGGACTCATAAATGAAAACTAAATATTTAAAAATAAAATGGCCAATTATAATTGAATCATTAGAACATTAATGAAATATAAAATATAAAGAATCCATTCATTCCTTATATTAAATAAAACATTCCTTTATTATTTTTTAAAAATCGTTGAAAGTGTAACATTAAAGTGGTTTTTAGTATAAAGTCCCTTTTAAGGATTTATTTATGAAAACATTTGAGAGAAATTAAAATATTACCCATTTAAATCATTAATGTACCTATAAATACTTTTATAAAAACCCTTTTGAAAAAATGGACATAAAATAGAATGTTTTATAAGAATAAATCATCAAAATATTGAAATGTTGTTTTTGGTTAAAAAGTCACTTACCTTAAGTCTGAATCATCACATAAAATATTTATACTAACATAAAATAAACTTTGGTTTATTATTTATATTGATGAGAACATTTATAAGTTTTATTCTTTCTTTCATATTACTTATTATCATGTTATAGTACTGAGTTAATTTTTTATGTTCAAATTAGTTGTTTAGTTGATATTCTGTACTAGAGTCAAAAAATGACATTGAAATGGTGTTTTATGTAAAAATTACCATGATTAAAAAAATATAAAACATAATATTCATGACATAATAATAATATTTATACATTAATTAAACCTAACAATAAAACCATTAATTATGGTTATGAAAAATAAACAATTTTACAATCATGGAGACGATAATACGCACGTATGCATGAGTGATATTAACATTTTTCAATATTCATTTTGAAATGAAGGTAGATATTATTTTGATGTTCTAGAATAATAATTGTATTATTAATATCATATTAATAATTTTAATATACTTATATATATTATTTAATTTATGTGGTGATTAAAAAAGAATCATATCGCTTCGTGGAGGTGATAGTTGTCACGTACACACATATGACATTATCATTTTTATGTTCATGGAATGTAATAATGTAATTGATATTTAATTTTATGATAATGATAAATACATATTTAGTATAAAATATGAACATTAATTCCATAATTATAACTTTTCTTGAGATACGGTTATGGAAATGAATTATATCGATTTGTGGAGGTGGTAATTCACATATACGCACAAACAATTAATTTATTTCCCATTTGATAGAACCAGAGATAGATTTAGGGGATGATGGTAAAATAATAACATATCAGTATATTTAGGACATTGTAGTTTTTATTTCGTTATGGTTGAAGTAGATTTTAATGATGATGAAGAATAAATAAAATAGAAACACATTACTAAAAACATTATCTCTCCTTCGAATGATCACTGTTGATTAACACCTTAACACCTCTATGGAGGGTTTTACGCATACATTAATGTCTCTAGAATGTGTCTAGTTATTATATTAGGGTTTTTGGGCCATGATTGGCCGATCAGTATAGTTTTTGTAGTGTAAGGAATATAGATGAATTTGTTCTTTTTTATAGGAGAGGGTTGGGAAAATTTAGGAATTATAAATAGTATTAAATTAATATAAATAATTTTTATATTAAAAATGGATCCAAAACACATTTTTTCTAATATACGATCCTTTTGTACTGATATAACTTCATCAAATTAAAATTACTCTTCTTTGTATAATTTTTTAATCGTTATATTTTTTTAACCCCTATGAATTATTATTGTGACATTATGTAATTTACACATTGAAAATGAATACAATTACAATAATATTCCAGACGGCCAAAAATTACTCATTAATGACATATTTTGACTTACTACAACAATTTGGTAGAATTTTTATTTATTTTTAATTAGATATCATTTAATAAATATTATTTATTTTAAAATATCCTCAATGTCAATTTTTGAAACTATTCACTAATTGTCTTTCTAAAAATATCATATAAACATGATTCCTCCAAAAAGAATCTACTGCAACTCATCTCTAAAATTTTAAAATATTCCATGAAATAATTTAAGGAATATAATGTTACAAATTATATTTATTTTCATTTTATTAATACCATTTATTTTATTCTTCCTTTTATAAATCTATTAAAACATCATCATTGTGTCGCAATTAAATTTAATTATTAAAAGTATAAAAATTATAAATAAATTATCATGATGTATAAAAAAATTTACCTTTCAAATTATTAGTTATAATCGAATTTATCTTAGATAGAAACATATATTAAAATTTATTTAATTAATAAAAATCTGTGATTGACATTGTTAACTTATCTTTTAATAAAATATAATAATTGTCATATTCTTACACAAGTGGAATAAAAAAGTTATAATTTCACCCTAAGGTTTATTTTGGTCAAAAACCAGACATACAATGATTTTAAGAAAAGTATTATTATAATTGTACAATACCATAATATTATTTTTAACTTTAATTACCCAATTAACACTTAAACATGGTAAAGAATATACTAATGATTCTATTCAAAAATAATTAAGTTGATCCCATTAGATCAAAATTTTCATAATAATTAAAACCAGGTATGGTAATTTATCAAAACTCAATTCATACATTGGCTAAATTATGTTTAACACTAATCTCAAAAATGTGGTAGGAAGGCATGAAAAATAGATAATAAAAATATCGATAAGATTTTATATCTAATTTCAATTTAAAAATAATTCCAACGACTTAATTTGGATTAATACATATATTATTGAACTATTTTAACTTTAATAATTAGTTTAATGTATAATAATTATTTAATTGAAAAATCTGTATTCAACTACAATGTAGTATTTTTCACTGTTAAAAAATGTAAACTTTTCAGAAAAATAACAATATTCACCCTAAGATAATTTGGTATTAAAAATTAAAAAATGAATATTATTTTGAAAAATAGAATATATTAGAGTTTCAAAAGTAGATTTAAAATCGGTGTTCCATAAAAAGGTAGAAAAACAACGTTGTTTTTGAAAAATAATATTTTTTTTTAAATTTGTTTTCTTCTTGTATCATGTATAGAAAAAACATACGATGTATTTTAAACAATAAATTAAATATTATATATATATACATATCATAAATATAATCCAAGAAGATTTAATTGTTATTTTTCTGGTATAAAACACAGTTGTGCATATTTAAATAGTTTTCTCAGAAAAAAAATTTATTTTATTTATAATTATTTGGATGCAGAAGAATAAATTATATACACACGTGTAAACTATATTTTTAAAATTTAGATAATAATATTAATTCCCACTATTCTAATAACTATCTGATAACTACAATATTGAATTATTTTATTAATCTGTTCAGTTAAGCTAATTGTTGTGTGTCATATATGCTATCAAATATAGTGTTTTCTTTAAAACAATTGATGTAATAAAAAATCTCAATAAAAATAAATTCATGATTAGTTTATAAACTAAAAAATATGTAAATTTTTGAATATGAATCATATCTCAATTAAAGGAACATGAAATGAGATATTATTTCCATTAATCAGTACTTCCATGCTAATGCTTCAACTCTTTTAATTGATTTGCTCATTCTCAACATGTGTCCATTTAGAATGAATTGTTTTCAATTACATCATAGAATAAGAGGATAAATAAATTATAATATGTTATTAGGATTTGAAAAAAGAGTAGATATTCAAAAGAGAAAAAAATCGAAGAGGTTTGAAAGGGGTGATGGGGAGGTCCTTTAAGATGTGATATTGGGTGGGATTTTCTTAATATTTCCTTAATTAATTATTGAAAAAGGTTATTTTTAAATTAAATGTTTCTATATAAGTAAGAAAAAATTGTTGTATATTTCAGATTACTCACAATGCAATTTTTTTTATCATTATAAGTATTATATATCATTTTAAACGTATAGTGCATTTTATATCATTTAAGAATTATAGATGCCCATAATTATTCACCATGCGATGTTATTTTTATGTCTAATAATTAAATTTTAAGAATTATCTAATTTTTACCTAGTGATTAATAATTTGGACTCCATTTGATCTAATTATATTTTTAAATAATTTTTTTTTACTTTGGTATGAGAATATAAAATATAAACAAAAACAGTTTTTTATTGAAAAATGAATTTCTAATCATTATAGTCCATATTAATATGATCTAATATAAAATAATACATCATCCATTGGTTTATAAATTAAAAATTTAAATTAGATTCATCATTAAAAATATATCAATTAAATTTACTGGGAAACTAATACCCAACAAATTAAAAAAAATATTTCAAGAATATCTCTTTCAACATTAAATGATTTTATGAACATCCCCAAAAATTTAATTATATATATTATAAAAAATAAAATTTCCCAATATATAGGTATTATAATATTTTTTTGAAACTTATAAACACATAAAATCATTATTTAATAATAATAAAATAACAATATTATATAACACATAAAAATAAATATTTAAAATAAAATATTTTCATAAAATATTTTTTTTACTTCCATAATTTATTATTTTTGAATTAAATATTTTTCAAATCATTGCTGAAAATTTAAAAATAATCAATATACTTTTGGGATATAGTCAAAAATATTAAAAATATAACCAATGAAAACATTTTAGATTATCATATTTCTAATGACTATATATTCAATAGTTAGATAAAATTATTATATATATATATATATATAACCTTTCATGAAGCCCAAAATCCTTCATCCTATTCACTTACATCACTCTCAACATGTTTATTATATTCCTAATTTTTTGGATTATTTAAATAATTATAATTATGGGTATCATCATTGTGGCCAAACACGAGCATAAAAGTTTTATATATATGGAATTTTTACTAACATGTGTCATTATTCATATTGTGAGTTTCTTAATGATTTTTTATTTTTTATTTTCATAATGTATTAATGTGATTCTTGCATTATAATATTTTATCATAATACAAAATTTCCAGGTTAATTTTTGTTATTTTTTATATGTGAAATGATAAATTTAAAGTGGTATTTATTAAATTTAAATTCATACTAAAATACTACGGAGTTATATTCATAACATATTAATATAAATATTTACCTTTAATATATCCAACTGTTTGTTGTAAATATTTCATATTACAAAAATAAAGAATATCTACAACTAATCCAATTCAATATTTCTTCACAAAAGTAAACCGAAACCCAAATACTAATATCATTTTAGCTATAATGTAATTTCTTATAGTGATAAATACTTATCCTTATGAAAAACCCATAATTATTCAAAATTAATTGAGACTATTTTTTAACATTATAAACTAACACTCATCAATATTTGATTTTTATTTGATTATTCGTAGGAGTTATATCAATAAAAATTCATTTTAATCCTTCATGAAAATAAATATGTCATTCATAATGAATAATAGAAAATATAATATACTCCTAAAAATTTCAATATATACACAACTAGTATCTTCCTCATGGGTATTTGAATTTTTATAAAAACTTTTGATACTAACTTAAGTAATATTATAAGAAATATTTATAACAATTAAATGTAAAAATTATAAGCTAAAATTCATTACATTTATTTTTTTTGGATTTATATTCCGTCTAACAGTATACACTAAATTTATCTACAATCCATTTATGACCAAAAAATTTGTGATAATAACTCATCATTACCTTGAATTTCCCAAAAAATAAACATATTTTGTTTTACTATAATATAATTATCATAATTATATTTAAAAACAAAAAATAGTAATAAAATAAAAATTAATAAATTTAATATCCATATGTTGTAGATAATATTTTATATTTTATTAGATGTAATGTTGTTTAATATGAAAATATAAGGATTTTTTTACTAACCAAATATGAAACATTTTATTTTAAATTAATAATAAGTTATTTAGTTTAAATATTATCTACCAAAATGTAATTTATTTTTATTAATACTCTTAACAAGTAGATTTTGTATCATATTTTGATTACATATTTTTTTGAAGTATTTAAATGTATAACCACCACATTATCATATGACAATATATAAAAAAAATTTTTTAGTATAGTAACTCACTAATCTATTTTTCATTTTCATTAAAATAAATATATTGATAACATAATCCCCTTCCATGAATTTGTTGTTATCTCAATTATATATTATACAATAAATCCCTATATTTAAAAACTATAATCATATATGTATTGTCATAAAATATTTCATTCATGTATACCAAATAAATATTGTTCTTAGCAATTAATCAAAATAATTTTTTAAAACATGAAATATAAATTTAGTTTATATTTATGGATGATGGATAATAAAAGTTTTTAGATTCTCAAAATTGACAATGTAGTATATATAGATATAATTTTAACACCTCACTATGGAAACCATGTTCTTTATTGAAAATATGGGGATCTACAACTCTATAACACACACTTTTAATGCTCAAAAATCATCACTTGAGAACACCTCCCACGTATAGTATATGAAATTAATTATCTAAGATTCTCCTTCTCAATGATATATCTAAATTAAATATATTATATGTTTTAAATATTTTATAATAAAAATAGATTCTTCTGATGGGTGTCATGGTATAAAGTGTTCAATAATGACTATAATTGAATATTATCCCACTCAAATTGGTATCCCTTATATCTACCATTTATATGAGATAAATATATGACCTTGGATTGGTTTAGAATTATATTTTCTACCATTTTAATAAAATTTATGATTACCATCATGTCAATTATATCAAATATAATTCTTGGATAGTTATCTATTTAAATTTCATTTATTAATCTAATGAATCATCTTAACATCAATCATATTGGTACCTAAATTTCTATGTTACTTGATGTTTTTTTATAAAATCACATTGTTAAATATATTATCATTAAAATTAAGGTTACCCAAATCAATTATATCTTACAGAAGAAAATAAATGGTAAACTAAATGTCACGACCCCCTCCCCCCAAATTGTACCACTCTTGGGCTGGAAAAATGAGAATGGAGATAGTGAAACATTAATCCCACCTCCAGTAGGCCCCAATATGGAGACTTGCACCGAGGGGATAGAAAACACACAAATAGGAGTCATTAAACATTAAGAGAACACATGTGAAATAGATTGATAAGATAGACACCAACCGACTCCTATTTTGACTGCAATATTAAAGAAATCCCATGTACACATATGTAATGTCCTAAAAAACAACTACAATTGAAAGGGAAAGTTGGAATACCAATGGAAAGTAAAAACATTAATGACCAAGAATCCCGAATAGCTCCTAATACCCCAAGCTAGTAGTAACCATCTGGATCTCTAACCTGCTCCATGTGACATGAAAAAAACAGTTTATATATACATATGGTGAGTATAACGGTATATTGAAAAGGATCTTTCCTGAATCCTCTCATGCAAATGTAAAGAAAGTATAGTAAAATATAGTGAACAACAAATGAAACTAACTAATCAACTATAATGTTATACCATGTCCATAGCCTCCCCATGGATACTATCATTAAGTATCTCATACAAGTGCATATAATATAATAAATAATATCAAGGGTACCCTGCTACCACATGCCCACTGGTCTGTCACATTGCACCAACACCACACGTCCTAACCATCTCTCTCCAAAAAGGATTGTCCGCAGACACCTGGGAGAAGCACCACAACATGTAACTCATGCAACCCAACCACTACTTCCACATAACAAAAGTAACCAGGTAGTTTCCAGGATCCACCATAGCTCGCATAAAACATATTATATTTCTGGCATTAAACATCATTCCATTACAACCCATACACAGTGTAGGGATCCTCAATCTATCGTATCCTATACATTCTACACCTATAATAATCCATATATAACTCTATAAATAATTTATATTTTTGAATATCCACAACCCATTAAAGCCTTCTACACACATATAAGGGAAAAACTATCCACTATGCCAACCAGCACAAGTAACCACCAAGAGAAGAGAGTGGGGATAAAGGGGTTTGTTAGCTATCCATCCTCCCGCTAGAATGTTTGGGAAAACTGCCCCCATGGACTAGGATCCCTATGGTGTAAATTTCACTAACTAAAGGGGCTAGAGTAGTGTATAGACATAAAAAATTACAGAATATACTATACCTCACAACAACATTATGGATATAAACTAGTCATTGAATCAACTTCAACTAACATCTCTGAAGACTACATTGTTCCACTACTATGACTAGGTATCTTATGAGCACACAGCCATTTAAAGATACTTTTTTCACTACTTAATTCCATTTTTATCAGTTTCAATTTATGTTAATTAATTCCTTAAACAATAATTAACCATTAAAAATTCCACATTATATTTCATTCGAATCACCCCCAAAGTCCATTGTTGCTATAAATTTCATCCATATCATCTCATCCCAACAAGCCCCAACCCCAAGGGGTAAAATCATTTACTCAATCAGTTTATTAATATTATTATCATGTTACCATATTCCCAAGAATTCTAAAAAAAATTCTACTCTACCAAACATAAGGTTACCAACACGGTGAGTATATGGACTACATATCAAATCATTTACAACAATAGAAGGAGCATAGACCAATCCTCCCTCGAGAAACTAAACATGGAAAGAAGGTACCATACATTGTGTTTCTTCTCCCCTTTTGGAAAGAGGTTAAGAAAACTATATTTTTGAGTTTGGGGGAAAGTAAATAAGATATACAACCAAAAAGATTTAGAAAACATATAATCATTCATATTTATCACCTTTACTCATCTCTGATGTCCTTTCTGACACCCACATGCATAAACCGGTTCATCTATCCACACTATGAATAAATTATTGCCACAACCATTGGGCCTCCCTGCCCCCAAATATCACAACTGATATCCAAACTCACATCACAAAAAATGAATATGGAAACAAACATCATATAAACTAGGCTCTTGGCCCTTAAATAAGGTCCTATCAATTTACAAAGAATGAGCTCTCAAGGATCCAAAGTAGAATGCCCTCACCGTTACAAGAAAAATGGTAACTCAAAAACATAAAATAAATTATTATTTATCAATAAATTAGTTCATTAATCCATCATAAATTAACTAATTCGTCATGAATAGGTTTCAACTATGGGAAACCGAGATAAAAACCTATCATAACTATCATAAATAATTAAACAGGCTTCATACATCAATTTGATTATCATCAATTTACAATAGCAATAGACAAATTCATTTTCATGCCAATTAATCTTTGAAAAATAACTTATAATTAGTCCATGTTTATGTTATTTACCTATTTTAGTAATGAAATATATGCTAATCAAGGCATGCATAAATTTCACACTATCTAGAGAAACAAGAGGCAATAACATACATTTGATACCAGTTTATTATCCAGTTAAGAAATATATTCTATCAATTCCATTTTGTTCTAGTGGGATTAATCATTCGTACCCTATTATTTCAGGTAAATAATTAGAAAAGAAATGAATCCTCAATCTTAAATGGTTCCTAACTTTCTTTACACGAGAACAATCTACTCAACTGATCTTGATCGCCTCCCCTGTGACAACTGCATCCACCAGAGCACGTCCCAACATGAAAACACCAGCTAACACCCATGAAAAACCTATTAGGAACATGGAGATCAAATTCAATATCCTGAAAAGGAGAAACAAGAGAAAAAAATATTTAAGAAACAGAATAATGATAGTAGATCATACCTTCTATCGATGGTGGATCGACACATGCGACTTGCACTAAAACAGGGGGTGCACATGCGGGAGGAAAAAACATTTAGGGGAAATGATCCAATTAATATGGTTTGATAACACCACTATTATGGGATAAATAAATGTTCTGTCTATCTCACAGTAGGGGTAATGAACGTAGAACAAGGGAGGAAGATATCTCGTCCCTTTAGATGATTTAACGGAGTAGAAGTTTATGATACATTGGATTTTCCATTAAAATTAGATCACATTAAAACATGCGATTTGATGATATAATGGCATCTTGAGCCATATGAATATTAAAATAGGAGTTATAGTCTTTGAATCAGTATAAATCCCTTAAAAGTCCTTGAATACGTATTTCTTCAAAGGAAAAGGTAAATGGCTGAAATGTAAGAAGCTGAAAACATTGTACACCTTCTAATGTCTATAAACACTGTACACCTACCGAAGGCTAGAAACACTATATACCTACCAATGTTTAGAAATAATGTACACCTACCGATGTTAATAGTACAAATGACTCACTGATGCGGATAAACCAAATGAATCACTGACATGGATAGTATAAATGACTCAGTAATGCCAATAGTATAAATGAATCACCGATGATGATATTACAAATGACTCCCTGACATCGATAATACAAATGTCTCACTAATTCCAAGAGTACGAGTGATTCAATGATGCCAATAGTACAAATGACTCACCGATTTCAATAGTAAAATTGACTCACAGACACTGATAGTACAAATAACTCACTGATTCCAACAATACAAATGAATCACTAACACTGACTGTACAAATGACTCATCGATGCCGATAACACAAATGACTCATTGATTGAACTATTAACATCTGTCTCACTGATGACACTATTAAAATCTGTCTCATCAATGGAATTGTTCATGTAAAGACCCGTAAATTTCAAGTGAAATTTATTCATAATTTCTTTGGGATTTTATGAGTATGCAGTTTCTGACAGCACCTGATTCAGAGGCCTGCTGTGCCCGGAATCAATTTCTGAAGTTTAGCTCGGGTACGTTCAGTGAACGAACGAGTGGGTTTTCCTAACTTTTGAACCGTTGCTCGGAATCGAAATCTTAGGGCACCAATGAATCAGAAACGCCAGTGATTGCTTAGGAAAACCTTATCTGAAGGTGCGTTTTCTCGGGTGGTGATGTTAAAAAAAGTGAGGAATAAAAATATAATTGTTTTATTTTTATTTCTTTACTAAGCGTTTTAAGTGAAATTAATTTGTGTCACAACATAATTTCTCTCTACTTTGTGGTTAACATCCATGTGAGGGAGTTGTGGTGGGGCCCACATTAGCCCCCACCATTCAATTCTCTAACTCCCCAATAATCACCATATCACTTTTATTTTGTGTAACACACCCGCACCCCTTTTTATGACTAGTCAACTCAAGAAGTTTTTCTTCCACATTAAATACATGAAAATAAAATGTCTAATTAATTGGATAATGCGTGTTAATTAATTTGATGATTTCATTTTGAATTTCAAATTAATGATGTCTTGTGTGTGTGTAAATTAAATAAGACAACGTCTTATTTTATTCAGGTGATTCTTTGTGTGGAGGGGAGAACCCTCGAAGATTTTCTTCATCCTTCTTGAAGAACGTGAAGAACACCGAAGATTCAACGAAGAATTTCATCTCATCATTACATCTTCTTCCCGCGTCGAAGGAAGCGAGATGCCGCATCCTTCATCAGGCGAACATCAACGACGTACAAAGCCTCTTTCCGGGACGCCGTCTTCCCCGACGTCGTTTCTCCACAACGATCCTCATTCGATGACTTCATCCAGGTAGGGGGTTTTCGTATGATTTATAAGAGAATTATCCCCTCGTGCATGCATATTTTGATTTCAGGGTGTTTGAATAATTTACCTGGAATAAAATATATCATCGTCTAAAGAATGTATTTTAAATATTGCCTTTGAAAAACACCTAACGCAGAGGGTGCGAGCCGAACAAACACGGCCCGCCAAACCTCCGTAGTTTGTTTATTCATGTGCGGATCGACGGGTGATGATGAAGTGGGAAGAAAAGATGTTTTGAACCCTTCACAGTAATCTATGGGTCCCGAAAGAGCCGCACGCGCAGACGGCAGGGAAAACGGAATACTGGAGCGAGTCCGGTGGTCCGCGGAAGGCGCTATTGGCGCGCCACATCAGCATGGCGGCGGCCGGCACCGGCTGGCCTCCCGGATGCGGCGACAACCCGATGCGCCTAGGTGGTAGCGGAAAGATTGGATCTCGTGGCCGCGCCAGATCCGGGGAAGATGCGGCGACCAGCGCCGCGTCCGCTGGCAAAGGAGGGGACCACGTCCTCCCCCCCCAGCTCGGCCCGCTGGCCAAGCCAGCCCCCTCCCCTCCCCGACCGGGCTGAGGTGGGTCATGCGGACCAGGCCAGGTCACACCCGGCCGGGTCAGACCTGGACCCGGGTCGGGTCCACCCGGATCGGGTCGACCCATGGGGGGTTGGGTCGGGCCGGGCCGGGCCCATACCCCCCATTTCGGACTATTTTCAGTGATTTACCCATCTCTTGGCCTTCAGACCACTGATCGACACACCGTCAGTTGCGCTTAGATATTTGGATTGAGATGGTCGTTTCGGTATATTACACTCAATGTTTTGAAGAACCTTGGGTACAGCTGGGTTGGTTCGAACACGAAACCAACCAGGCCCTCGGAGCGGAAACACTTATAACAGGAGTTCCGGACGTCCGATTGACGTGCCGTCGACTTTTTTGGATTCCTCTTGGTGAGACAGACCTTTTGCCTTACTCCGCTCGAGGTTTGGATGCAGTTGGAGTGTGGTCGGGTTGGTTTTGACTTAAAACCCAACTGAACCCCTGGAACGAAAAAGCCAATAAGACTCAGACCGGGCGTCCGATTGACGCGCCGTCTGTCATGTTGAGTTCCTATCATCAAGAAGGAACCTTGGGATACATCAACTCTGGACTGCATTTCATTTGATGTATCAACCCCCTTGTCTCGTAAAGTGGACCCTCCAAGAATCGATCATGTTGTGTGCGGGAACAGTAGAGCTGGCTGCAACTACAACAACGATGATGACTGCAATGAAATCCTCCGTGGGTTTGGCAGTATAACGACCCATACTTTACATACATTGTTAATACTTCAAAATTGAAGCATACTTATTACAACATATAACAACCCACTAAAGGACCGTATAGGTATAGTGTCTTTAGAAAGTGGGAAACATAAACAACTGGTTCATAAAGCGTCTACACTGTCTCCCATTTATTTCATCATATCTATAGTCCCTTTTGGCATATCTTACTTAATAAGCTTCTTCCTGACCTGGGGAAAGAAAACATACAAAAGGGTGAGCTCAAATACTCAGTAAGGGTAAACAAAAGAAATATCAATCACATCATATTCATAAGAACATAACATTTTGGAAATCTTAACCTGCAAAAGAGAGAATAATTTCATAACATGGGATAAATTATAGTAGTGATATGAAATCCCAATAATCATAACATAAAACATCAATATCTGTGGCATACACACATAATCATAGAGAATCATTTCTCATTATTCAAGACTCATTGCCAAGACTATCTTAGTGGACAAAGTCCATTTCTGAACCGAGTTCACTCCTCGTTTCAGTCATGTTTCACTGAACCGGTATAACCTATCGTTCCAGCCATGTCTATATCATGAGTTATAACATCTTTACCCAATGCATTGAAGTGAGATATAGGTCCCACCCATCTCATAATGATACCAATCTTATGTGTGCCACAAAATCTTAAACCATACATCATAGCATAACCCATGTAATAAAAATGGGAATCTTAAACATCGTAACATCATAAAACAATTCATATAAGATAAAGGAATTCATAAAAATAATTCCATCACAACATAATCAAATCAATGTAAAAATAGGGATGGAAATAGAACCCTTTATTATCTTATATGGAAAATAATTTTGATAAAACACTTGAACTCCATTCTTGAGGAAAATATCCTTTCTAGATCAAAAACATTTTCCTTTCTGAACATGTCATACAATTTTAAACTAAAAGAAGTTGATTAAAAATAAACTTGAAAACTTGTAAAGTAAGCTTCTTGGAAATAATGTTTTAAAAGTCCATTCATGCCGTATAAGTTAAAAAACATTCTTTTCGTACTTTTGTCGGAAAAGTCAAAAAGTACCTCGTATGAAAAACGACAAAAGATTTCTTTTATATCATTTAATAAAAACTCACCGAAGGGTAAAATTGGATTTACACAATTTTAGGTGGATGGAAACAATATTATATATCTAGAAAACATGGACATGGATGAAAAAATACACCCTAGTAAATACCAAAGTATAAACAATCTCAGATAAAATGAGATTGTGATATTTTCCCTTACCTTAGGTCCGATTTGCTTTGTAAGTGTCCGAACCTCCTGTATAATTATTTAAATAATGTTCTTGACTTATTATAGAATCATAATTATTGTTATGATATCATATATGGTCATATTCTTAGCTTCTTATTTATAATATTTCATTACTACTTGTTATTTGGGTGTTTATAACTTTTTGTTCTTATGCGTGTTTGTCGAATAAATTCTTATTCTTCTCTTTAGGTTATAGATACCTCATTTCCAGAATGGTATTAGTGTAAAATATATCACATTCAATCATTAAAATCATTAATATAATCATTATGCAATGAAGATCATGTAGAACAAATCACATCACATCGTGGAGACGGTATTCCGTACGTACGCACGAGCGATGATATCGTTCTCATGATCATGGAATTGTATTAGAGTGTATGTATAATATTTTAAAATCAATAACACTTTACAATAATCATATATATTCATTACTTTCACCCTTATACCAATCCAAGTAAGGTGGTGGTGGAAAATAGATTACACCACAGCGTGGAGATGGTATTCCGTACGTACGCATGCGCGGTGATTTTGTTTTCCGTAAGATGGATAAGAGGTGAAATAGGGTTGCTTCATATTTATAATAACATATCAGTATATAAGTTATACTGATGTTATTACCTCATATTGAAACAACTAAAGAAGAGGTAGTAGAAGAAAAATGGAACTTGAAGAAAATGGTAGAAGGTATTACCTCTTTCTCGAAGTGCCTCCATTAAACTTTCTCTTAAGGCACTAGAGTTGGTCTTTTGATGAGACCAGTACCTCTAGTAGGTTTCTAAGGAAGTTCGGAAGTGAAATGGGTAGGGTTTGGCCGAGCTTGGAGTCTCAAATTGGTGTGAGGAAGAGAGGGAGGAGGTTCCCTTTTATAAGGGAGGAGAGGGGCAACTTTGGAAATATATGAAATATTAGTTTATATTAAATCCCAACCCCACATAAAAACTTCCAAAATGACTCCTATCTGAAGCGTAGATGATATAGGGTTGTAATATCATCAAAAAATAAAATTTAGACATGTTAGGAATTTATTTTAAACATTATCAACTTGATTTATCCTTATTTATCAATTTAATTTTATTTGTGGTAATAATATTCTAGATTTTAAATTATATTAAATAATTACATATGTGTTGTGAATTTTCCATAATTTGACACTTTATTACATTTTCGACCATATAAATTTTAATTTATAATTTCTAAATATTTTTGTGATTTTTAAACAATTTTATAATATTTTATTTTTATAAAATAACAATAGTGTCAATTTTGACACTATTCATTTATTTGAATTTAAATAAACTATATACAGAAGATATGATCGAAATAAATGCTTTAATAGATTCATAAATTGTCATATGTATCTAGAAAATTAGTTTAGCACATTAAATAGTTCATATAATATTTATTTTAATATTTTTAAAACACTTTATTTGATATTTTAATTAATAAAATAATTTCAACATCACTATTGTGTCATAATTAATGATAATTATTTAATCCCTAAAAATTCTAAATATATTCCTATGATGTAGATAATTATATTATCTTTCTGGAGACTATTCATGTTTGAAGTTTCATTAAGGTTATCACCAAATTAAAATTATTATACTTATAAGATTTAAGAAAGTGACATTTTTTCACATTCTTTGGTTTTAATAATAATTAAACCATTTTCATGGAAAAAAGTCCATTAAATGAATCTAATCCGACCCTTAGGTGATATGTATCGACCTTTAGTCATCCAATAGGACTTTATTAGGTGTTAGGGTAATTTTATAATCTTATATTTACCCTTAATTACCTGATTTACCTTTAACTATGGTAAATAAAATATACCGTAGTTACTATTCATAATGCCCAAAAATAAAAAGTAGTCTATTAACATAATTTGGACCCACTGATTCTGAATATGGAATCCATTTTTCAAAATTCATAACATATAAGTTGTAGTAATTAATTTAAAATAAATCTCGTTGTTAAGAAAACGGGTTTTAGAAGTTAAAACATTGCCAAAGATTGAAATGTTTTTACCTATGAATTCAATGTGAAATTATTGATAATGACATAAATTATATAAAATGGTAAAAATATATTCTATTTATACTTTAAAACCATTCAATATTATAATTTATCCATATAAATTATCTCAATGAAAAAAGTTGTTTTTAATTAAAAATTAGCGTATTTTTACTATTCATCAAAATATGAAAGTTATCAGAAAAATATAAAAAAATTATCCAAAGTAAATTTTTATACCCTGATTCAAAAGAAGAATTTTATTTTGTCAAATTGAAGTTATAAACATGTAAAAAACGAGATTTAATTTGGGTGCACCATCAAAAGGTGGCAAAGCTATATTTTTTGAAAAATATTTCTTTTATCCAAAAAAAACTAATTTTGCTTTTATACCTCATTTTAGAAAATTTATAAGTTGAATTAAAATGTTATAAAATTCGAAATTCAGTTAGTAATATTCCTAACGACTAGTTTTAATAATAATTTAATAGCATATCGTTGTTTAGTGAAACTCAGTATTGCGTACGACACAAGCTATCGAGGAAGGCCGCGGTTGCGTGTAAAGAAAGCCAAGCTAGTGTTGTGTGTAGTGAAAGATTCCGTTGATAAAAACAAAATATTTCTCATAAAAGTCTCTGGCGTTACATTCTACCCCCCTTAGAAGGAATTTTTCCCTCGAAATTCGTCACTTTGTAACAAAAAGATGAGGATACCTCTCCCTCATCATATCCTCATGCTCCCCTGTAGCTTCTTCTAATTGGTGGTTCCTCTATAAATCTTTCACCAAGCGAGTGGTCTTGTTTCGTAGGAATTTTTCGCTACGATCAAGAATATCTATCGGTTGTTCTTTATAAGAAAGATCTTTCTCCAGCGGTACAACTTCTGAGCTGAGTAAATGTGAAGGATCATGTATGTACTTTCTCAGGAGAGATACATGGAACACATCGTGAACTTGAGAGAGATTCGATGGATGCTCCAATCGTTAAGGTACCTTTCCAACACAATCCAGTATTTCTAAAGGACAGATATATCTAGGTCTCAACTTCCCCTTCTTCCCAAATCTCAGGACCCACTTCTAGGGAGATATTCGTAAGAACACTTTATCACCCACGTCAATCTCTAGGTCTTTTCATCGGTTGTCGGCATAACTTTTCTGTCGCCTTTGAGCTACTCTTATGTGTTGTTGAATAGGTCGGACCTTTTCTGCCATCTCATCAACATGATTAGGTCCTAATAGCTTTATTTCCCCAACTTCATCCCAACAAGTTGGAGTCCTGCATTTCTTTCCATAGAGAGCTTCATAAGGAGCCATCTGAATACTAGAGTGAAAGCTATTATTATAAGAAAATTCAACCAAAGGTAGGTGTTTATCCCAACCACCTTTGAAATCCATAGAGCAAGCTCTCATCATATCTTCTAGAGTTTGAATTGTTCTCTCAGACTGACCGTCTGTTTGAGGATGATAAGCAGTGCTGAAACTCAACTCTGTATCCAGAGTATGCGGAAGACTTCGCCAGAACTTCGAGGTAAATCTCGGATCCCGATCAGATATAATAGAAAGTGGTACTCCATGAAATCTTACCACTTACTTTACATATATCCTGGAAAGATGATCCAGAGATAAATCCTCTCTAATAGCAATGAAGTGTGCGGACTTTGTAAGATGATCAACTATGACCCAGGTAGCATTATTGCCTTTGGATGTTTTAGGAAGTAATGTGACAAAGTCTATAGTAATGTTTTCCCATTTCCATTCAGGTATGGGTAATGGTTGTAACATATCCTTAGACTTATGTCTCTCAGCTTTAACATGCTGACAAACCAAGCATCGAGAGACATATTCAGTAACATCTCTTTTCATGCCATCCCACCAGAAGTACTCTTTCAGGTCCCTATACATCTTCATGCTTCCAGGATGAATAGAGAATGAAGAACTATGAGCCTCATACAACTGGTCCTTCTTTAATTCGGGGATGGGAGGAACACAAACCCGAATCCTGAACTTTATTATCCCATCACAATCATGGTTGAATTCAGGAACATTTCTCACCTTCTTTTGTAACTCTACATCTTCTTTCTGTGCCTCTTTAATCTTCACATGTATAGATGGTTTAACATTCATTTGAGAAAGATACGATTTCCCCCCTTCCATTATAATTCCAAGATCCATCCTCTGTAAATCCATAAATATTGGATCTTTTGTGATCCTCAACATGGATAAACTGGCATGGTATTGTCGACTTAATGCATCTGCCACCTTGTTTGCTTTCCCAGGGTGGTAATGAATTGAGCAGTCATAATCCTTAATCAGCTCCAACCATCTTATTTGACGCATATTCAGATCCTTTTATGTGAAAATATACTTTAAACTTAATGATCAGTATAAATATCACACCTTTCACCATAAAGGTAATTCCTCCAATTCTTTAATGCAAAGATTACCGCAGCTAACTCCAAATCATGAGTTGGGTAATTTTACTCATGGATTTTCAATTGTCATGAGGCGTATTCTATCACCATATCAATTTGCATAAGAACACACCCCAATCCCTTCTTGGATGAATCACTATAGATCACAAACCTTTCTCCACTACAAGGAAGTGTGAGCACAGGTGCACTGGATAACCTTATTTTCAACTCCTTGAAATTATCTTCACATTCTTCCGTCCAAACAAACTTAACTCCTTTCCGAGTCAACTTGGTGAGTGGATTAGAAAATCGTGAAAAATATTTCACAAAACGTCGATAATATCCAGCCAAACCAAGAAAACTTCGGATCTCAGTTACTGTTGTTGGTCTCGACCATCATTCGATAACCTCTGTTTTTGATGGATCCACAGATATCCCCTCTTTTGAGATTATGTGACCCAAAAATGAAACTTTTTGAATCCAAAATTCACACTTGGTAAATTTGGCATAAAGCTTCTCCTTTCTTAGGGTCTTCAATATAATTCACAAGTGATCTTCATGTTATTCCTTACTCTTTTAATAGACAAGAATATCGTCTATAAAAACTACCACAAATTGATCAAGATAGTCTCTAAAGACTCTATTCATCAGATCCATGAAGATATCAAGGCCATTAGTAAGACCAAATGGAATCACTATAAATTCATAGTGTCCATACCTTGTACGGAAAGCCGTCTTTGGTATATCCTCCCTTTTGACACTTAATTGATGATTCCCTGAACGATGATCAATATTGCAAAAGTATTGAGCTCTGTGTAGTTGGTCAGATAAGTCATCAATGTGTGGGAGATGATATTTGTTCTCGATAGTGATCTTGTTAAGTTCTCGATAATCAATGCAGAGTCTCGTCGATCCATCTTTCTTCTTGAGAAATAGAACAGGTTCTCCCCAAGGTGACGCACTAGGGAGTATGAATCCCTTATCAAGATTCTCTTGGAGTTGCTTCTTCAATTCCTGCAACTCAATTGGGGCCATTCTATAAGGTGTCTTTGAAATAAGAAAAATGCCCGGTATGAGTTCTATAGAAAACTCAACTTCACGATTTGGTGGAAGACCCGACAATTCCTCTAGAAAGACATCATCAAACTCCCGTACAATGGGTATATTCTAAATTGTGAGTTTCTCACCAACCATTTGAGATACATAACCTTCATTAAGTGGAGTCAAGACCCATAAGATGGAAGAAATTTAAACTTGAAGGTTATGTTCATCCTTGTATCGATAGATGATCTTAGATTGATCTGGAATATGAAATGTGACTTCCCTTCTTTGGAAATTGATATGAGCTCCATATAAAGAAAGCCAATCCATGTCAAGAATCACATCAAATTCCACTATATGAAGGATCACAAGATTTGTAGGAATCACTTTACCACAAACTTCAATCGAAGAAGAATTATAAACTTTTTATGCGACTGTTGTGACATTAGGTGTTGTCACAGCTAAATCAACATCTAATTGGGGAGGTAATACGGTGATACCCTTAGAAAAATCTTCAGAAATAAAAGAGTGGGTGGATCCAGAATCAAATAAAACATTTTCTACTTTAGAGTGGATGGTAAGTGTACCTTTCAACACATCGTTATCGTACTCCACATCACTGATAGAAATTTCATGTGACTTTCCTTTGTCTTTAGCCTTAAGAGTTTGTTGACGTCGACCATCACCATCAACCCTTGGATTAGGGAATTTATTGGAAGAATGTCCCATCACCTTGCACTTGAAACATTGCAGTGTAGTAGGTTCATTCTGTGTATCCCTTCCATTTTTTGCATCATTAGACATCTTCTTCCCATTATCGCGACATTCAAATGCCCGATGACCGTCCTTTCCACATTTGAAACATTTACTTGTCCCTTTAAGACAACTCCCTCCATGTTTCTTTCCACACTATGAGCATAAGGTAAAGCTCATCTTCTTTTTAGTGTGCTCTTTAGATTTTCCTTTGAATTCCATTTTCCTCTTATTATCAAACACATATGATTGATGGGTTACTCCAATCTCAATCTCAACATTGAGAGCACATCGAACGATTTCCTCGTAGCTATTGAAGTCCCTTATGGATAAGGCCCTTCGACGACTTGGTTTTAAGCCACTAAAGAATCGATCGATCTTACTATCAGGTTGGATAATAATACCAGAAGCGTACCTTGGAAGTCTTGTACAATTTTCTTCATAGGTACCAACAGATTCATCATCCTTTTTCTTCAGTTCAAGAAACTCCTTCTCCATCTTTGTTCGGAGAATACGTGGTAAGTACTTATTAAAAAATAAGTTCTTGAACTCGTCCCATTACATGGACTCAATTTCATCCCTTTGCCTCGTATTCTTAATAAGATTCCACCATTGATCAGCATATCATTCCAAATGATACACTTCTAGGATGACTTTATCATGTTCAGAACATTGAAGAACTGAAAATATCTTTTCAGTAGTACTAATCCATTGTTCAGCGACTAATCGATCAGTAGACCCACTGAAAGAAGGTGGACGCTGCCTCCTGAAGGATTCAATAGAATGTTTCTCCTTCTTTTGCTCGTTTGGAAGTCCTGCATGATTCATAGCTTGAGAAAGTTGTGTGAGCATGGCTACATGATTTTTCATTCCAGCTCCCATTATGATTGGTTTCTCAGGGGGACAATCATTGCATTGCCTGTCACATTCCACATTAACACGGTTCCTTCGGGTTCCAGCCACTGACTAAATCCAAGAAGAATGGTGTGAGAAACACAAATTATAATAGGAAAACCACAAAATCAAGAATAAAATTTCACACTTAAGGTCTTATAATAGGTTATTCATGGCCATTTCTAAAACACTAAGATTGTGTTCTATGATTATAATTATCCTTAGGGTTCTTACTAAGGCTTTCACATCCTAGTTTCCAAAGGTTGACTATACCTTTCCTCTAATACCAACTATAACGACCCATACTTTACATACATTGCTAATACTTCAAAATTTAAGCATACTTATTACAACATATAACAAACCACGAAAGGACCGTATAGGTATAGTGTCTTTAGAAACTGAGAAACATAAACAACTGGTTCATAAAGCGTCTACACTGTCTCCCATTTATTTCATCATATCTATAGTCCCTTT
Source organism: Viscum album (assembly GCA_963277665.1). Classification (NCBI taxonomy): domain Eukaryota; kingdom Viridiplantae; phylum Streptophyta; class Magnoliopsida; order Santalales; family Viscaceae; genus Viscum; species Viscum album. The sequence goes on from OY728122.1 coordinate 494,812,433, forward strand.
TGGAATATCTTACTTAATAAGCTTTTTCCTGACCTGGGGAATGAAAACATACAAAAGGGTGAGCTAAAATGCTAAGTAAGGGTAAACAAAAGAAATATCAATCACATCATATTCATAAGAACATAACATTTTGGAAATCTTAACCTGCAAAAGAGAGCATAATTTCATAACATAGGATAAATCATAGTAGTGAAATGAAATCCCTATAATCATAATGTAAAACATGAAACTTTTTGTCATTCACACATAATCATAGAGAATCATTTCTTATAGTGAAGACTCATTTCCAAGACTATCTTAGTGGACAAAGTTCATTTCTGAACCGAGTTCACTCCTCGTTTCAGTCCTGTTTCGCTGAACCAGTATAACCTATCATTCCAGCCATGTCTATCTCATGAGATATAAAATCTTTAACCAATGCATTGGAGGGAGATATTGGTCCCACCCATCTCATAATGATACCATTCTTATTTGTCCCACAAAATCATAAACCATACATCATAGCATAACCCATGAAATAAAAATGAGAATCTTAAACATCGTGACATCATAAAGAAATTCATATAAGATAAATGAATTCATAAAAATAATTCCATCACAACATAATCAAATCAATGTACAAATAGGGATGGAAACAGAACCCTTTATTATCTTAGATGGAAAATAATTTTGATAAAACACTTGAACTCCATTCTTGAGGAAAATATCCTTTCTACTTCAAAAACATTTTCCTTTCTTAACATGTCATACAATTTTAAACTAGAAGAAGTTGATTAAAAATAAAATTGAATTCTTGTAAATTAAGATTCTTGGAAATAATGTTTTAAAAATCCATTCATGCCGTATAAGTTAAAAAAACATTCTTTTCGTACTTTTGTGGGAAAAGTCAAAAAGTACCTCGTACGAAAAACCACAAAAGATTCCTTTTATATCTTTTACTAAAAACTAATCTAAGGGTAAAATTGGATTTACATAATTTTATGTGGATGGAAACAATATTACATATTGAGGAAACATTTATGGGGATGATAAAATACACCCCGGTAAATACCAAAGTATAAACAACCTCGGATAAAATGAGATTGTGATATTTTCCCTTACCTTAGGTCCGATTTGCTTCGTAAGTGTCCAAACCTCCTGTATAATGATTTAAATAATGTTATTGACTTATTACATAATCATAAATATTGTTATTATATCATATATGGTCATATTCTTATCTTCTTATTAGTAATATTTCATTACTACTTGTTATACGGGTGTTTATTACTTTTTGTTCTTATGCGTGTTTGTCGAATAAATTCTTATTCTTCTATTTAGGTTATAGATACCTCATTTCAAGAATGGTATTAGTGTAATATATATCACTTCACTTCATTAAATTCATTTATATAATCATTATTCAATGAATATCATGTAGAACGAATCACATCACATCGTGGCGACGGTATTCCGTACGTACGCACGAGCGATGATATTGTTCCCGTGATCATGGAATTGTATTGTAGTGTATGTATTCTATTTAAGAATCAATACCACTTTACAATCATCATATATATTCATTACTTTCACCCTTATACCCATCCAAGTAAGGTGGTGGTGGAAAATAGGTTACACCACGGCGTGGAGACGGTATTCCGTACGTACGCACGCGCGATGATTTCATTTTCCGTAGGATGGATAAGAGGTGAAATAGGGTTGTTTCATCTTTATAATAACATATCAGTATATAAGATATACTGATTTTATTACCTCAAAATGAAACAACTAAAGAAGAGGTAGTAGAAGAAGAATGGAACATGAAGAAAACGGTAGAAGGTATTACCTCTTTCTCGAAGTGCCTCCTTTAAACATTCTCTTAAGGCACTAGAGTTGGTCTTTTGATGAGACCAGTACCTCAAGTAGGAATATAAGGAAGTGGCGAAGTGAAATGGGAAGGTTTTGTCCGATCTTGGAGTCTCAAATTGGTTTGAGGAAGAGAGGGAGGAGGTGCCCTTTTATAAGGGTGGAGAGGGGCACCTTTGGAAATATAAGAAATATTAGTTTATATTAAATCCCAACCTCACATAAAAATATCCAAAATGACTCATATCCAAATATTAGATGATATAGGGTTGTAATCTAATCAACCAATTAAAATTTAGACAAGTTAGGAATTTATTTTAAACATTATCAACTTGATTTATCCTTATTTATCAATTTAATTTTATTTGTGGTAATAATATTCTAAATTTTAAATTATTATAAATAATTACATATGTGTTGTGAATTTTCCATAATTTGACACTTTAAGAAATTTTCGACCATATAAATTTTAATTTATAATTTTTAAATATTTTTGTGATTTTTAAACAATTTTATAATATGTTATTTTTATAAAATAACAATAGTGTCAATTTTGACACTATTCATTTATTTGAATTTAAATAAACTATATACAGAAGATATGTTCGAACTAAAAGCTTTAATTGATTCATAAAATTTCATATGTATCTAGAAAATTATTTTAGTAAATTAAATAGTTCATATAATATTTATATTAATATTTTTAAAACAATTTATTTGATATTTTAATTAATAAAATAATTTCAACATCACTATTGTGTCATAATTAATGATAATTATTTAATCCCTAGAAATTATAAATAAATTCCTATGATGTAGATAATTATATTAGATTTATGGAGACTATCCATGTTCGATGTTTCATTAAGTGTATCACCAAATTAAAATTATTATACTTATAAGATTTATGAAAGTGACATGTTGTCACATTCTTTGGTTTTAATAATAATTAAATTATTTTCACGGAAAAAATTCCATTAAATAAATCTAATATGACCCTTATGTGATATGGGTCGACTTTTAGTCATCCAATAGGATTTTACAAGGTGTTAGGGTAATTTTATAATCTTATATTTACCCTTAATTACCCGATTTACAATTAACTTTGGTAAATAAAATTTACCATAGTTACTATTCATAATGCCCAAAACCAAAAAGTAGTTTTTTAACATAATTTGGACCCACTGATTCTGAATATGGAATCCATTTTTCAAAGTTCAAAACATATAAGTTGCAATAATTAATTTAAAATAAATCCCGTTGTTAAGAAAACGGGTTTTAGAAGTTAACACATTGCCAAAGATTGAAATGTTTTTACCTATGAATTCAATGTGAAATTAATGATAATGACATAAATTATATCAAATGGTAAAAATATATTCTATTTATACTTTTAAACCATTCAATATTATAATTTATCCATGTAAATTATCTCATTGAAAAAAGTTGTTTTTAATTAAAAATTAGCATATTTTTACTATTCATCAAAATATGAATGTTATCAGAAAAATATCAAAAAATTATCCAAAGTAAATTTTTATACCCTGATTCAAAAGAAGAATTTTATTTTGTCAAATTGAACTTATAAAAATTTCAAAGACTAGATTTAATGTGGGTGCGCCCTCAAAAGGTGGAAAAACTATATTTTTTGAAAAATATTTCTTTTATCCAAAAAAAACTGATTTTGCTTTTATAACGCATTCTAGAAAATGTATATGTTGAATTAAAATGTTATAAAATTCAAAATTCAGTTAGTACTATTCATAACGGCTAGTTTTAATAATATTTTAATAGTATATCGTTGTTTAGTGAAACTCGGTATTGCGTATGATGAAAGCTATCAAGGAAAGCTGCGGTTGCGTGTAAAGCAAGCCAAGCTAGTGTTGTGTGTAGTGAAAAATTCCTTTGATAAAAACAAAATATTTCTCATAAAAGTCTCGGGCGTTACAGGCAGCGACGACGACTGCACTGAAATTCTCCGTGGGTTCGCCAGTGATGACGACCGGACTAAAATCCTCGGTGGGTTCGATGGCGATGACTACTATTCTTGTATCCTACGTGGGTCCAGCAGTACTACTGTTCTTGTATACTACGTGGGTCCGGCAGTGTTTGACTTTGTACTTGTATCCTACGTGGGTCCAGCAGAGTAGCTGGTCTTGTATCCTAAGTGGGTCTGACAGCTTAGCTGGTTTAGTATCCTACGTGGGTCCCAGCATAGATGAATCAGTGGCTACATCTGATCATCTCTATCACCTTACAAAGAAGTATACCTGTGTGAGCTGAGTCTTGACTTTTAATCATTATCTTCGATATGATTGACTTGCTTCCTATGTGGATTGTGTTATGCTTTACTATGTGGATTGGGTTGTACTATCCTATGTGGACGTGATCGAACTTGGGCTCGGATGTTGGAGCCGAACTGGAATCGATGACTTAGGTATATGTATGGGCATATACCTAAGTAGTGTTGGAAGTTACTTCGTGATTGTATCTTTCTTTTTTGGATTATCCTTTTAGGATTTTGGGAGACCTTCAGGGGTCTCGAGGTCCCTACTGAGTAATGTATACTCACCCCTTCACGGGCTATGCCCGCACTACGTTGTGTTGGATGCAGACAACGGATAGCACTGATCGTGGTTGAGGCTTGTTGAGCAGTTGGTACCTGGAGGTGGACCACTGGGGGGGATGTACACAGAGCAGACGGCTGGACCTGAGAAGCTGAGGAGGCTATCTGTACCCACCCTTCAGGTGGGAATTCCAGTGGACGGCTCGATGTTGCTGCTTTACTTTCAGTTGTGTACTTTTTTTCCAGTTGTACTTTACTTTAGTTTGGGTTTCTATTCTGTCCCATTTACATTCCCCACATACTATTGTACTCAGTTTACTTAGTGTTTACTTATGCTGGCTTACTCTGTGGTGTTTGTTTACTTTATAAAGGCAATGTCTTCCATTTTTATATGGATCTATTCCTTTGGTGATAATCACCAGCCCCCGGCCTATGGGAGGCGGGCTTGGTGTAGTCAAGGCACGGGTCCTGAGGATGGGTCGTGACAAATTGGTATCATAGGAGTTCGGTTCTACCGCAGAACTAAGGACTCTGATATTTCTTCTATTTGAAACAATAGTGTTAAGGCTATTGAGTGTAGTTATCAGTCCAGGGAGTCCAGTGCTGGTGCGGCGGCCGACGTATCCGTACACCAGGACCCTGACTTCTGATTTCCGACTCAATGCACAAAAACATTGATTGCATGTGTGTTTCAAGTTTTATGTGTGATTACTTTGTGTCAGCTCACCAGGTATACTGTTTTGAACATGGAGCACCTGTTTCTTTTCAGGATGGCCCCACGATGTCAGCCAGCTAGGGTTCTGAGCCTTGTGCGAGACGACAGCCCACCGAGCGATGAGGCCTCAGTGCAGGGCCCTCTTACAGCGGAAGCATCGGCAGTGCCTCTACCCGCCGAGGCACCGATTCCCCCAGCCCCATCCGCTGAGAGTGCACGTCTCCTTAGTGAACTACATGAGTTTCAGCATCAAATACCACCCAGGTTCCATGGGGAGATGGACCCTTAGGCAGTCGAGGATTTTCTGGAGGCGGTTGTGCGAGTTTTCAGGTTAGTGGGGACACCAGCTGACCTCAAGGTTATCCTTGTAGCGAGCCTCCTACACGCGGAAGCAGGCATATGGTGGAGATTGATGCTCCAGGTGCACGAAGAGGCATCCCTTCTCCGGATGGACTTTGAGAGCCTCTTCCACTCAGAGTTCGTCCCAGCCACCCTTCGTGCGGTGCGCATCTAGGAGCTACTACAGCTGCGGAAGGGCAACATGACATTTTCCCAATACTCAACGGGATTTACCGATCTCTCGTGCTATTCGACGGAAATGGTATGGGACCCATTTTTCCAGGCCCAGATCTTCGAGCAGGGGATGAGGAATGAGATTAGGGCATCAATGATCTCCCTCATCATTCTGACATAGGCAGGAGTACTGGAGAGAGCCCTTCTCATAGAGATCTTTCTTTCTGAGCCTACACCAGCAGCGAGACCTACCGCAGGGCGGCACATAGTAGAGTCGTATGCAGCTGGTAGTTGATAGACGTCACAGGGGTCCAGGTGGACCAGACCATCAGGTGGACGACCTCAGGACACTGGCTCAGAGGTGCGGGGCACACAGTGCAGAGCCAGCCTTCCGAGGAGCAGACAGTGCTACGCATGCGGCGGGTAGGGCTACATGGATCGTGACTGCCCGACCCTCCATGCAGATGTGCAACAGACAGTTGAGGGACCACCCATCCAGAGGCAGAGGATCGACCATGGTGGTCCATAGGGAGCAGGCAGATGAGGAAGAGGAGTTGGCCGGGCAGCAGGTGGTGGGCGATGCTTTGAGGATTTACCACCACCACCACTAGAAGGCCCACCCCATCCACAGGGAGCTGGTGGGCAGAGGCAGGCATAGCTTCAGGCAGTGGAGGCCTACGACCACGGCGTGCTAGAGATGATTTGAGGTACTATATGTGTCTACTCCACCCTTGCTGTAGTTCTTATAGCCACATGAGCGAGTCATTATTTTATTGTTGATTCCCTTGTTTGAATCTCGGAGATTCCAACGGAGCCGTTGGCTCGATCCTTATGGAAAAAGACTCCTACGGGAGGAGAATTGACGATTACGAACTACTTTCGGCAGTGTGAGATTACTCTAGGAGGTGAGAGCATCGGATGGGATCTTTTTTTAGCGGCGTTGAGGCCTTACGACGTCATCTTGGGAATGGATTGGTTATCTACAGTCCATGATCAGATCGACTGTATTAGTTGCAAGGTGAGGTGTGTTCGCACCGATGGGAGCAGGTTCACCTTCACCAGTGAGAAGGGTGCTTTTGCAGCACATGACTAACTCTCGCAGAGGAGAGGCTAGTCGATCACTCATCAGTTGGCTAGCCTCATCCTAGGAGCAGTGGAAGTGCAGAGTCCGAGATTTCCTACAGTGGTGGATAAATATGAGGACGTTTTTCCTGACGATGTTCTAGGAATACCTCCTCGTAGAGAGGTAGACTTTTATATTGACTTGTACCCTGGGATAGCCCTGATATCCACTCCAGCATATCGGATGGCCCCCGCTGAGGTTTGAGAGCTACGGGTATAGTTGGAGGACTTGCAGGGAAAGGGATTCATCTGACCCAGTGTTTCACCCTGGGCTTCCGTGATTTTTTTCGCCGAGAAGGAAAATGGGAGCTTGCGACTGTGTGTAGATTATCATCGCCTGAACCTAGTGACTGTGAGGAACAAGTATCTTCTACCTAGGATTGAAGACCTCTCCGATCATCTCAAAGGAGCACAGTGGTTCTCGAAGATAGACCTCAGGTTAGGCTATCATCAGCCCAGATTTCGGGACGAGGACGTGCAGATGATGGCCTTCCGATGTCAGTATGGCCACTATAAGTTCTTGGTGATGCCTTTCGGAATGAACAATTCTCTAGCAGTGTTTATGAGTCTCATGAACAGGATATTTCATCCATACCTCGATTGATTTCTCATGGTCTTCATCGACGACATATTGATATACTCGACCACTGAGGAGGAGCACGCCCACCACTTGCGGGTTGTACTGGACACACTCCGAGAGCACCAGCTTTATGGTAAGCTCTTGAAGTGTCAGTTCTGGTTACGTGAGGTCCACTTGTTGGAACACGTCATCTCTTAGGTGGGAGTTTGAGTGGATCCTGCGATGATCAAGGTAGTGATAGCTTGGGAGCCACCCAGGAGTGTGAAGGAGGTACAGAGTTTCTTGGGGCTAGCTGGGTACTAGCGGAGATTCATGCCAGACTTCTACAGAGTTGCAAAACTGCTCTCAGCTTTGACGAAGAAGGGGAAACCCTTCGTGTGGTCAGACAGATGACAGCAGATCATCCAAGAGCTGACATAGAGGTAGACTAGAGCACCTATCTTGAGGCTACTGGATTAGGGAGTGGGGTATGTGGTTTACTGTGATGCATAAGGGACCAGACTCGGATGTGTCCTGATGCAGGAGCGGGCAGTGATCTCATATGGGTCATGTCAGTTGAGGAAACATGAGTATAACTACTCTACCCATGACCTAGAGTTAGCAGCAGTGGTCTTCAATCTGAAGATGTGGAAACACTATCTGATGGGCGAGCGCTTTACAGTCTATTCTGACCACCAGAGTCTCAGGTACATCTTCTCGCAGAAGGACCTGATCCTGAGACAGTAGTGATGGCTCGAGTTCCTCCAAGACTATGACTTTGAGATAGTTTATACTTTTGGAAAGGGGAATGTAGTAGCCGATGCACTCAACTGGAGGACGGGAATTCAGCTACTTGGGGAGGCAACAGAGCAGCTAGCTTCGTTGAAGATATCCTTCATGGAAAGAGATGGGGCAACCTTTATTCCATCACTCACAGTCACTCCTTCACTTCTTCAGTGGGTCAGATAGGCACAACGTAGGGATAGTTACTATGAGACGCGGCGTGCTCAGATATCCTCAGGACATGCACCTGATAGATTCTCTATAGTAGGAGCGCATGATGTCCTTTTAGAGGACATACCATGGTACCAGCTTCTTTATAGGAGGAGGTTCTAAGAGAGTTTCACACTTCTCCTTTAGCGATACATCCTGGAGTGCAAAATATGTACCAGGATCTCAGGCGACAACACTGGTGGTAGGGTATGAAGAAGGCTATAGTTGAGTTTGTTTCTCAATGCATCACCTGTCAGTAGGTGAAGGTGGAGCACCAGGTACCAGCAGGCTTGGAACAACCCATAGAGGTCCTGGAATGGAAGTGTGATGACATATCTATGGATTTCATGATTGGACTTCCACATACTTCCATAGTTCATGACTCCATTTGGGTGATTGTCAACCGACTCACCAAGTCGGACCACTTCTTACCCATCAGAGAGCATGGATCAATGGAGAGATTGGGACACCTCTACATTCATGATATCGTAAGGCATCATGGTGTTCCATCATCTAACGTCTCCGATCGAGATTCTCAATTTACTTCCCGGCTTTGGAAGGGGTTGCACGAGGCATTCAGGACACAGCTACGTCTGAGCACTGCCTTTCACCCTCATATAGATGGTCAGATGGAAAGGACCATTCAGACTCTCGAGGAAATGATCCGTGCATGTGTCCTCGAATTTGGTCATAGCTGGGAGGACCACCTACCTTTTGTGGAGTTTTCGTACAACAATAGCTACCAGTCCACCATCGGGATGGCACCATACGAGGCGTTGTACGACCGAACTTGGAGATTACCTCTGTGCTGGAAAGACCCTAGGGAGTCAGCACCTGTGGGACCAGAGATGGTCCAAGCCACGACAGAGAAGGTCCAGGTCATCCAGGAGCAGATGAGGACAGTTCAGAGCTGGCATAAGTCTTATGCTGACAGGAGGCAGAGACCACTGGAGTTCGAGGATAGTGACCATGTTTTCTTACGGGTCTCACCTCGATGTGGATTACAGAGATTTGGCCGGGGTGGCAAGTTAAATCCATGCTTCATCGGACCATTCTAGGTTATCAGTAGGATAGGCGAGGTGGATTATTGCCTGGCTCTACCAACTCTGTTACACCGGGTGCACGACGTCTTCCACGTATCTCATCTTAGGAGATATTTGCAAGACCCGAAGCATATCATCGACCATGGGGAGCAGGATGTTGACGATGGGGAGAATTTTGAGGAGGTCCCAGTTGAGATTGAGGATCGACATGAGCGGGTCCTACGTGGGCGGTCGATTCCTTTAGTGTGCTTCATATGGAAGCATAGGAACCTCCAGGAGAGCACTTGGTAGCGGGAGGCTCAGATGCATTCTCAGTACCCTCATTTGTTCCCCTAGTTTGTGTTGTATCTTTATGGGGATGTAAAGCCCTAAGGTGGGAGTAATGTAAAGACACGTAAATTTCAAGGGAATTTTTTTCTTAATTTATTTGGCATTTTACGAGTACGCAGTTTCTGATGGCACCTGATTTTGAGGCCCAGTGTGCCTGGAATCAATTTTCGATGTTTTACTCGGGTACGTTCAGTGAACGAACAAGCATGTTTTCCTAACATTTGAACCGGTGCTTGGAATCGAAATCTGAGGGCACCAATGAAACCGCAGCACCAATAATTGCTTTGGAACACCTTATCCGTAGGTGCTTTTTCTCGGGTGGTGATGCTAAAAAAAGTGAGGAATAAAAATAAAATTGTTTTATTTTTATTTCTTTACTAAGCAGTTTAAGTGAAATTATGTTGTGTCATAACATAATTTCTCTCTACTTTGTGGTTAACATCCCTGTGAGGGAGTTGGGGTGGGGCCCACATGAGCCCCAACCTTTCAATTCTTTAACTCCCCATTAATCACCCTATCACTTTTATTTCGTGTAACACACCCGCACCCCTTTTTATGACTAGTCAACTCAAACAATTTTTTCTCTACATTAAATACATGCCAATACAACGACTAATTAATTGGATAATGCGCGTTAATTAATTTGATGAAATCATATTTAATTTCAAATTAATGATGTCTTGTGTTTATGTAAATTAAATAAGACAACATCTTATTTTATTGGGGTGGTTCACTATGTGGAGGGGAGAACCCTCGAAGATTTTTTTCTTCCTACTTGAAGAATGCGAAGAACATTGAAGCTTCAACGAAGAACTCCATCCCTTCTTTACATCTTCTTCCCACGTCAAAGAAAGTGAGACGCCGCATCCTTCATCAGGAAAACATCAATGACGTACAAAGCCTCTTTCCGTGATGTCCTCTTCCACGACGCCATTTCCCCACGATGATCCTCGTTCGACGACTTCTTCCAGGTAGGGGGTTTTCGTATAAAGTATTTGTGAATTATCTCCTCGTACATGCATATTTTGATTTCAGGGTGCTTGAATAATTTACCTAGAATAAATTATACCATCGCCTAAATCATGTATTTTAAATATTGCCTTTGAAAAACACCTAACGCGGAGGGTGTGGGCCAAACAAACACGGCCAGATAACCCTCTGCAGTTTGTTTATTGGTGTGCGGATCGACGAGCGACGAAGAAGTGGGCCGCAAAGGTGTTTTGAACCCTTCGCAATAATATACAGGTCCCGAGAGATCCGAAGGCGCAGATGGCGGAAAAAACAGACCACTGGAGTACGTCCAGTGGTCCGCGGGAGGTGCTGTCGGCGCGACGGCAGTGGCGGCCGGCACTAGCCGGCCGCGCCCCGGCGCGGCACAGGTAGGAGTCGCCGAAGCTAATGCCGCGGTGGTGGCGGGAAGACCGGATCCCACGGCCGCGCGGGGTCTGGGGAATATGCGGTGACCAGCGCCGCATCCACTGGGAAAGGGGGGGACCTCGTCCTCCTCCCCCCCCCCCCCCCTCCTGCCCGACCTGCTGGCCGAGCCAGCCCCCCCCCCCCCCCCCCCCCCGGCCGGGCTGGGGCGGTTCGCGCAGACCAGGCCGGGTCACACCCGGCCGGGCCAGGCTACACCTAGTTGGGCCGGGCGGGGCCACACCGGGACGGGTCAGACCCGGACCCGGGTTGGGTCGACCCGGTTCGGGCCGACCCAGGTGGGTTGGGTCGGGTCGGGCTGGGCCTAGACCCCTCATTTTGGAATGTTTTCAGTCATTTGCCCATAGATTGGGCACCAGACCTCTGATCGACACAGCGTTAGTTGCGTTGGGATCCTTGGATTGAGATATTCGTTTCGGTATATTACACTCAAGGTTTCGGAGAACCTTGTGTATGGCCGAGTTCGTTCGAACACGAAACCAACCGGGCCCTCGGAGCGGAAACAATTATAACATGAGCTCCAGACGTCTGATTGACGTGTTGTCAACATTGTTGAATTCCTCTTGGTGAGACAGACCCTTTGGCTTACTCCGATCAAGGTCTGGATGCAGTTGGAGTGTGGTCAGGTTGGTTTTGACTTAAAAACAAATCAGGCCCCTGGAACGAACAAGCCAATAACTCACAGACCGGGCGTCTGATTGACGCGCCGTCTGTCACGATGAGTTCATATCATCGAGACGGAACCTTGGGATATATCAACTCCGTACTGCGTGTCAGTTGATGTATCGACCCCCCCTTGGCTTGTGGAGCAGACCCTCCTAAAATCGAGCATGCTATGTGAGAGAACCCTAGAGCTGGCTACAACTACAACGACGATGACGACTACACTGAAATCCTCTATGGGTTCGGCAGTGACGACGACTTCACTAAAATCCTCCGTGGGTTCGGCAGCGATGACGACCGTAATGAAATCCTCTATTGGTTTGACGGTGATGACAACTGTTCTGGTATCCGACGTAGGTCCGGTAGTACTACTGTTCTTGTATCCTACGTGGGTCTGGCAGTGTTTGACTCTATACTTGTATCCTACATGGGACTGGGAGAGTAGCTGGTCTTGTATCCGACGTGGGTCCGACAGCTTAGCTGGTTTAGTATCCTATGTGGGTCCCAGCTTAGATGAATCAGTGGCTACATCTGATCATCTCTATCACCTTACGAAGAAGTATACCTATGTGAGCTGAGTCTTGACTTTCAATCATTATCATCGATATGATTGACTTGCTTCTTATGTGGATTATATTGTGCTTTCCTATGTGGATTGGGTGTACTATCATGTGTGGACGTGATCGAACTTGGGCTCAGATGTTGGAGTCGAACTGGAATTGATGACTTAGGTATATATATGGGCATATACCTAAGTATTGTTGGATGTTACTTCATGATTGTATCTTTATTTTTTAGATTATCCTTTGTGGATTCTGGGAGACCTTCGGGGGTCTCGGGGTCCCTACTGAGTAACATATACTCACCCCTGCACGGGATATGCCCGCACTACGTTGTATTGTATGTAGACGACGGACAACACTGATCATGGTTGAGGCTTTTGGAGCAGTCGGTACCAGGAGGTGGTCCACTGGGCGGGACGTACACGGAGTGGACGGCTGGACCCGAGGAGCTGAGTAGGCTATCTTTACACAGCCTTCAGGTGGGACTTCAAGTGGATGGCTCAACATTGCTGATTTACTTCCAGTTTCTCTACTTTCTTTCTAGTTGTACTTTACTTTCAGTTTGCATTTGTATTCTGGCCCATTTACTTTCCGCACTTACTATTGTACTCAGTTTACATGGTGTTTACTTCTGCTAGCTTAATCTATGGTGTTTGTTTACTTTATAAAGGCAATTCCTTCCCTTTTTATCGGGATTTACGCCTTTAGTGCTAGTCGCCAGCCCGTGGCCTATGGGAGGCGGGCTTCGGGTAGTCATGGCACGGGTCCCGAGGACAGGTCGTGATAGTTCACATCTATATTATCAATCACATTTTTCACATCTCTCTCACTGATGTCATTTTTCAAAAAACTAAAAACATTGTTCATAGATCTAGAAATTTGTAAAAGTGTTGTGGATTAGTCACCTTGACCTTCCAAAATACCTCAGACACCAGATTTCAGAAAAGGAATGGGCTGCAGAGGTCTGGGCGATCACATCAGATACCTCTCAATCATTCTTGTCCTCAAAAATTCAAATCCAACAGAAAAGGAAACAAAAAAGGTGTCTGAACCACCACCCATCAAGATACCACTCAAAAGAGGAGAAGCCACATAAATCAAAAAAATAAATCCATCTCATAAACACTAAAGGTCTTCAACCACAAAGCAAACATCATTATATGAAAAGAGTTTAACATCAAAAAATTCATAGTATTGATCATGTGTCTATGAATCATGTTCCCATGTACTCTTATCCATTCCATAGTTTCTCCATAAGACATGAATCATGGGTATAACACCCCCATGCAACAAAATCTCCATGCCATCCAAGATCTATATAGGTCATTCCTTGAAGGTTGTATCATCGTCAATGCCCATCTCACCTCAATCGATGATGTGAGAGTCATCATGAAGATAACAATGGAGCTATGAAACATGAAAAATATTGTATATCAAGATCATTGGTGGGGGGAGTGATACTCGATACACCACAACTCCATCACAAGCCGACACCTTGAAAGGCCCTTCAATGTCATGATAAACCATAATCCTAGGAAAAACATTTGCTACCCCTGATGGGGATTCACCATCAGAAACATGTGATCCCCAACATAAAACTCCAAAGGCCTCCTCCTTTGATTGGAATATGATTATTGATGATAATTTTCTGCCTTCATCCTCCCACTAATCACTTAAACCATATTTTTCATGTTCAGTACTTGTTCTTTCAGGACAAGTGTTGACCCTCCAACCCCAATCTAGCACAATAAGAATGGAAAAGTCATCCAATAAAGGCTTCAAATGGTTTCATACCGATCATTGAGTAGAAACTGTTATTGTGCGCGAACTCCATCAAGGGTAAGTGCCTAATCCATTAACCTCCAAAGTCCAGGACACAAGAGAACAACAAGTCTTCAACAGTCTATATTGTTTGTTCTGTTTGACCGTTTGTCTGCAGATAAAAAGAAGTGATAAGGAATGGCAATGAACCAAAAGTATTCTAGAGTCCCCTCTACCCCATATAGGTAAAATGAGTATCTCGGTAGAATTTAATCATCCTCAGGACCCTCTGGAGTCTCACAACCTCCACCAGAAACATCCTCGACAAAAAACCAATGAGATCGAGTCGTTGATCACTCTGATGTAGGATAACTTAGTTAAATGATCCTCTACAACCCATATAGCATCATGGACTCCCTAAGATCAAGGTAAACTAGTAAAAAATATCATGTATGTGTCCTCCCACATACACTGAGTAATATCTATTGGTTGGAGAAAACCACTGGGGAGACGATGCATGGCCTTCAGCTTCTGGCATACCAAACATTGAGACACAAACTCTACAACTACACGCTTCAGCCCAAGCCACCTAAATTGAATCCTCAAGGGAGGATACATATTTTTAATGATAGAATGCACTACTAAAGGTGAACTATGGAACTCTATGGGAACTGTCTCATGAATCTTTAATGGAACAAAAAGCAATCCCTGATTCAATATTCAGTGTTGTTCATCCTCAGACCAAACACCAGGGGCCTCACCACAAACAACTCAGTCTCTCTAGACCTCTACCTATATATCCCCAACTGGGACTTTTCCCCTTTTTAAACCAGGGATGATTTTACTATTATCTGAAAAAGTCAACCTCAGCCCCCAACATCTCACATATTGAGATGTAATTCTCAATGTTCTTCCATCACTCTCCAGGAATCTCCAGATTCACACACTGCATCACTTCTTGACTTCCTGCTCAACACATTGGCTACATCATTTCACTTTATAGGTGTATATAAGATTTAACATTCATATTCCAATAAAAACACCATCCACTGACCTTGTTTCAAGTTCACGTCACATGGGGAGAAAACATACCTAAGGCTTTTATGATCTATGAAACCCAAAAAGTGCCCACCAATGAGGTTATGTCTCCACATCTATAGAGAAAACAACACTACCATCAACTGAAGATCATGGGTGGAATAGTTACATTCAAGGGGATGCAACTACCAAGAACCATAAGAAATAAATGATCTATACTGCATTATAATGCATTATAAAACTAGATGTGAAGCATCCAAGAAAACTTCAATCTAAACTCCCTCTACCAGGAGACAAAGAACTGGAGAACTAACCAAATTCTCCTTAAGATACTGGAATGCTACCTGAAACTGATCAGTCCACATGAATTCTTGATCTTTCTTGGTCAATACTATCAGTGGAGTCGTAACCCAAGAGGAATCAGCTACAAACCTCTTGAATTATCCTACGAGACCAAGGAAACATTGTCCCTCTGTCACATTCTTTGGGTATTCCTATGACACAATTTCTTGTATCACTGATGGAACCATAGCTACTCCCTACTAGGACACCACATACCCCATGAAATAAACTTCTCCAGCCCAAAAGTCACACTTCGACAACATTCCAAATAATTATTGTTGATGAAGAACTCCCAAAATAGCATGCAGATGCTCTATATGATACTCTTCAAACATGGATTATACAAGGATTTCATCAATGAAAACAACCTTGAACTTATCTAGGAACTCACAGAACATGTCATTCATAAATATAACACCCAAAACATTTTATGGTATGCCTCTATTAAAAACATTCTATTCATATCATATATTGCATGAAGAACTATGTATTTTTTGAATCAAAACATTATAGGAGAAACTTATAATCTATCCATTAAACATAAATTTTCCACTTATATGTTTTTAATTTCAAAAAAACTGTCATCTAGAGTTGTAAAAAGTAAGTCATTTGGAGGCTAATAGAACCAACTTGATTTTTTGATGAATAGTAACATAACATTTTGAATAGTAAAATGAATATTAATATGACACTTATAAATATTAACTAATGATAATATTTTATTTTCTTAATTTAATAACATAATTAGATCTTAATTAATTTTTCAGTGTGATATAGAACTAATTATACCTTTAAAATGGATATTTTTCGAATTAACTATGATTTTATTTAAAAATTAAAAAAAATTAGAAAATTATTTTCAAAAAATGTATTTCATTTTTTAATTCTAAATGTCAAAAAATGGTTACGGTAATTTTTTGGGATTTTTCTAATATACGTGAATTTTTCATGAAGAGTAAAAATACAGTTTTGAGTTTCCGGTAGTTTAATAACATCATAATGATGTAATAATTAAATATAAAAGTATGGAAGACCAATGTATAGTCACTCATGACATGAGGTGTCTTAAGTGGATAAAACCATGGTCAAATACCCTGGTCAAGCCCATGGTTTGGAAAAAACCACTAATGAGGTGTCCCTTTGAAATTATTAAAAAATTACCTATCTTTTTCTATGAATACCCACCAATCCATTCATTTTATTTCATTAAAAATACCACATCCTTGAATCACTGGTGTTTTTACCTCTCTAGGTGTCCTCCCATGGTTTCTTTATACCCCCAAGGTCCCATATTTCAAGATCAAGGAGTTACTCTACAAGGTAGGGGAATCCTTTATTCTCTTCTTTACATCGACACATATTTTTTGATAGCAATTTGAAATTACGTTCTCATATTTTGGGGTTTGATTTTTTTTATTCTTAATACCATCCTTTTTATTTCAATATTTTGAGATACCCTTTTGTTCTCATCATATCATTTTATGAAATTTTAAGTGACGTTGTTAGGCTGCTGAGTTTTCATAAGGGATCTCTCAACTTTTCTTTTATTTTTAAGATCATATCTTTTCATTTTCTCTTCTCGCCTCCTTTGTACAAATGACCATTATAGACTCCAGTGTAATCTATATACTGGAATTATATCATGTTAATGGACTAACCATCATCAATATTATTACCCCCCCCCTTTTATTTTTATAAGCAAAATCAACATCTACGAGGTTCCAACTTATAATCTTTGTAGACAACAGAGTTTTGTTCTTCAATTTCTCCTTAATTAGTAGTCATTAAACCATTTTAATAGGTGAAACAAATAATAATATATTTATTTAATCTCATTAATGTTTTGGAATCCTTACACACTCATAACATGGAATAATAATACAAAACGAGTTCATTGTATACAAAATTGCCGTGTTAAATCCAAGTGTTTATCAAAAACTTTTAACAAATGATTCATCCTCAAGTATATAACATATAATAATTATAATTAAATTTATATCTATTTATTGTCACTAATAATATATATTAATAACTATGGATATTTATCCACATTTTAAATGCTCTTCCATCCATGGGAGAAAGTAAACGAATCATGAAAACCAAGGAAGAAAATGCTTCCAAAACAATAAAATTGAACCTCTTAAACCCATTAAAAGGTCCATTAATAAACCTAATAAGGGTATAATAAATAAATTACATGTATATAAGGTTCTGGACTTATTAATTAATAAATCTAATTTTTATTATTCAGGTCATTAAAACAAACAAAGAACACACTCGAGCGAAAGGTAAGGGGTTTCTAATCTCACTTTCATTTCTATGAGATTTCCATTATTCACCACTTATTTCATATATGTGGTATAAGTGAACATCCATTCGATATTAAATAACATGATTCAATTTATATTAATTTTATTAATTGATTCATTTGATGATCATTACATTCTGTTCATACGATTCTACTGATTACATTGTGGTAAGAGACTTTGTCTCAACTTCTATTTGGTTGTGACTAACTTGGTATAGTGCACCTAAAAATCCTTATGTGGTGTACCTACTGCCCATTAGGGGTCAATTTTCCTTTGAAATTATATTTATATTAAATATCCACAATCTCATATCATGGATACGTTTGTTGTCTAAACCGTATACCATTTTACATACGGTGTTTATTTGGAAAGTCATTTTAGTAAAGGAAATCTTGATGAATCCATATACTCTACTCTATACGGATATTGAAAAGGAATACTGATATTATATTGAATCAATGTATAAATAATGATTTGGACATGAAGTGGCAGGTGGGGCCCTCTATATCCCCTCGAGGTATCGGTATGTCTCATGAGACAAATCAGTTGGTGACAACCCTTCGAGTTTGTTTC
The DNA here is from genome assembly GCA_963277665.1 of Viscum album. Classification (NCBI taxonomy): domain Eukaryota; kingdom Viridiplantae; phylum Streptophyta; class Magnoliopsida; order Santalales; family Viscaceae; genus Viscum; species Viscum album. The sequence goes on from OY728122.1 coordinate 494,830,802, forward strand.
CAAAAAATCAGACGGGTTCCTACCCATAGAACTAACTCGTTTTTATGGTATCATGGTTTCGTGTTCCAGATACATGACTTCCAATTAGTAAGAATTCTATTTATTCATTATCAGTTATTATTATTATCCATGAGGTTTTCACTATGGCAAAATCTAGGGGTGCAGTTTCATTCTCAGTTTATTAATGGCATTAGTTTTTCATTTATTCACCATGCCATATTGATTATGTCTGATTAACTATGATTCACTTATTATAGTATTCATGCTTCTGCTATTTTTAACCATTAATGAGCTTTTGATCTCACCCCTTTCATTTCTTACTTTCAACAGGTGACAAATAGGAGATCATTTATTGAGTTGTTGTGGATGCAATTTTTAGTTTTCATTATGTATTGTATTGCTTAACTTTTTTTCAATGTAATTTTTGTCACATCTATGTATATAGTTTCTTCAAGACTAATAAACTGATCCTTCCTTCATGATTTTCCATTCCATCTAACCATGCCAATATCACAAGTAATGTACCTGCTCCAGCCTAGAGGGGTCGGGGTGTTACAGTTGGTATCATAGGAATTTTAGTAGGAATCATGGAAACATGAGTAGGAAATATATAGTAGGGAACAAATACCTAATGTTGAATTTCAGAATAAATGAACAAGATTTTTCTAGTATTTTGGTAAGAAATAGATTATGTGAAACTTTATAGAAAATATATCCCTATCTGGATACGAGCAGGTAGAGGTGGCTCTAACACAGATGTACCTAGGAGTGAAAACTCCAACAAGGAGATTCGGGCTTGACCCGGGGTATCCTGGTACACAACAATGGGCCTTGCTGCACTCTTAGTTATGACACTCTTGAGGGATATTCTTAGGATAATTCACATTTTCCTTACAATCCATCATGAAGGAGTTTAATTTAAATTTTATTATTGAAAACCCATGTTTAAAAAATTAGCAATGTATAGAATTTCAATATATGTTGAGTGATTTTCTGTTTAAGATTCATAAACCAATCTAGTTTATCCCATTATTTACAAATAGAATCTAATAGAAGAAGGGGAATCAATACTCATGGGAGAGGTACAGATCTCCCTACTAAGAAAGTAAACACAATAAATCTTGTAAAAGATCAAATCAAGACCATATTGGGGCAACATACTTAGTTTGTAACAAATAACCATTCCACACCTGTGTTGGATCGTTTTATGTGGAAGAATCCCCCATCTTTTAGTAGGACTACTAACCTTGTGGTTGTTGTGAAATGGATCAAGTCCCTTGAAAATATATTCATGGAATTAAGATGCAATGAAAATGAAAAGGTATAACTGGAAATATATTGTCTCATGGGTGATGTTGATCAATGGTGGTCCTTGATTCAGAATACTAAGGAGGAAGCTGAAATAGAATATATTGAATGGAGGACTCTTAGGGAAATATTATTTGAAAAATATTTTCTTCATGAGCAACGAATTAAAGTGAAGAGGAAATTCGTTACCTTAAAACAAAGGTAAGAAGACAGTGTTGTAGAGTATGAGGATACTTTCAGAAGGATGGCCAGGTATGTTGTGCATTATATACGTGACTTGGAAGACAAGATTGATCATTTCATTGAAGGTCTTAGGCAACGTCTTTGAAGGATACTGGCTTCTCAGTCATTGTCATCATACGATGAAATTGTATCAAGTTCCATAAAAACAGAGATGGATTTTTCTAGATCAAATATTTTCAAATAAAACCAAGATAAGAAGCGGTATACTGATAACATTGGAAAAGGAGAAGCACCAAATAATATCAAGGGAACAAAGCTATTCCCATTATGTGATAACTGTGGAAAGAATCATCTTAAGAAATTCTTGAAAGGCATTGGAGTCTTCTATAACTGCAGAGAAATATGTCATCGATCTGATGAATGCAAGGGGAAAAAATAAGTCAATGATATTAAATGATACAATTTTAGAGAGATGGGACACTATACAAATTAGTGTCCTAAGCATCAAAGAAACTTGACTCAGAAAAGGAAAACATAGCAAGGGAGAGCCTATGCGATTACAACCGCAGAGGTTGAAGTTCCTAATGATTTGGTGGTAGGTACATTAATTGTTTCCTCAAAATTATCCACACTTTATTTGATTCTGGATCATCACATTCATTTATATCTTCTTATTTTTCCCAAAAAATTAGACATGTCCAATTTGATTTAATAAGGGAGTTGTCAGTCCAAACTCCAAGGGGATGTATCATTGCAACCATGGAATATCGACAAGTCCCCCTCCAAACACCAAAATGTACTCTAGTTCATAACCATATCATCATAACAATGACTGAATTTAGTATAATTCTCGCTATCAATTGGCTGTCAAATTATGATGATAAGATTTATTTTAAGAAGAAGGAATTTACAATTTTTGAAAATGGTGTAGAATCCATTGTCTTCCGGGCAGAAAATTCACCACCTGATTCTTATCTAGAACCACCCCCCAGTATCCCTACTTAATTCAATACTTGTAAATGAAGATAAACCAATATCTATGGGTGAGTAATGAAATATTCAAATTGAATATTTGCACATATTGAAGAGTACATTGATGTATTTCTAGAGTATTTACCTGGACATACTACAGAGCGGGAAGTTGATTTCTCAATTGATTTAATTCTTAATGCAAGACCTATATCAAAGAATATCTATAGAATGGCCGCTGTGGAATTAGTAGAGCTAAATAAAGTACTAGATAATTTGAGTGAAAAATTATTTATTCAACCTAGTGTTTCTCCATGGGGAGCCACTGTCCTCTTTATCAAGAAGAAATATGGATCCATGAGGCTTTGCATTGATTACAAGGAAATAAATGCTATTACAATAAAGAATATGTATCCTCTACCCCAGATTAATGATTTATTTGACCAGGTTCATAGAGATCAATACATTTTGATGATTGACCTTCGATACGAATATCAATAGTTGCGTGTGCGGTAGGAAGATGTTCCTAAGACAGCCTTTCAGACTAGCTATAGGCATTACGAGTTTATAATGATGCCTTTTGGACTAAAAAATGTTCCCTCTGTTTTAATGGATTTAATGAATATATTTTTCAAGGAATATCTTTATAACATTTTTGTGGTATTCATTGATGATATCCTCATATACTCAAAAAGATATTAATACCATGATAATCACTTACAGGTTATTCTGAGAACTCTTAGAAGAAATAAATTATACATGAATTTTAGAAAGTGCGAATTCTGGCTTCAATCGGTTTCTTTTCTGTGCTATATTATCTCTAAGGATGGAATCCTAGTTGATCCTATGATGAAAAAGGAAATCCAAGATTGTCTCATGCCAACAAACATAACTGAGGTATGCAATTTTATTTTCTTAGCAGGTTATTATAGGAGTTTTATTCAGAATTTTTCCCGATGGGCTAACCTGCCAACCATGCTCACAAGTAAAGGAGTTAATTTTGTGTGGAAAAAAGAATGTACATAATTCTAAAATGAATTGAAAAGAATATTGTTCAAAGCTCCAATTTTGAAACTTCCATCTGGAAGTGATGGATTTTTTACGTACAGTGATGCATTGAAAAAGGGACTGGGTTGCGTCCTTATGTACAATAATAAAGTTATTTCTTATGCATCAAGACAATTGAAGACTTAGGAGAAAAATTATCCAACACCTGATCTTGTTTTAGCAACTGTAATCTTTTCTCTGAAAATATGGAGGTATTATCTCTACGGAGAGAGATGCGAGATTTATACAAACCAAAAGAGTTTGAAATATATTTTCACACAAAAATTACTCAACATGATGAAAATAAGATGGATTTAGTTACTCAAATATTATGATTCTTCAATACACTACCACCCAGGAAAGGTGAATAAGGTGGAAGATGAATTATTCTATAAAGATCATGGCCTTCTAACTCAAATGAGGATTTAAAGAGATCATATGTTCATGGATCTAATGAAGATAGATATGAGAATTGTTATGGAAGGGGAAACATGACTCTTCTTTCAAATTATTTCAAAACCATATTTACTAGATATGTTAAAAAGTTCTCAATCTTATGATGATAATATTCAAAAGAAAATTAATACAGTCAAGGATGGGAGACTGGCTGACTTCATGTATGATGGAGTTCGAATATTTTGGAAGAGGTTATGTGTTTCATCAGTACCTGAGCAAAAAAGGTAACTATTAGACGCTGCTCATAGCTCAAATTTCCTTATACACCCAGGTATAACAAATATGTATAGACATCTAAAGGAATATTTTTCGTGGGATAATATGAAGGGAGAAATTGCTGACTATGTGTCAAGGTGTCTAGTTTGTAAGCAAGTGAAGGCAGAGAGACAACATCTCAAAGGAGTGATGCATCCTCTACGTATTCCTATGTGGATGTGGGGTAACATTATGACAGATTTTATCACCAGACTACCAAGGAAACCAATAAAGAATGATGTAATATGGGTAATTGTTGATCGTCTCACAAAATCAGCACATTTCCTTCCAATAGGAGGGGATTTACAACTTGTGCACCTGGAAAGACTTTATATTAATAATGTTGTGAGACTTCATGGTGAACCTCTATCAATTTTCTCTGATCGAGATCCTCGGTTTACGTCAAAATTCTGGAAAATTATCCATAAGTCTTTGGGTACTGAGCTTCATATGAGTATCGAATATCACCCCCAAACCGACGAAATATCTGAAAAGACTATTCAAACTCTAGAAGATATACTGAGGTCATGTTATCTTGAATTCCATGGTATGTGGTATCAATACTTTCCTTAAGTGAAATTTTCATACAACAATAGTTTCCATTCTATTATTCAAATGTTTCCATATGAATCATTATATGGAAAGAGATGTCGAACTCCAACTTGTTGGGATGAAGTTGGTGAGAGGAAATTTTTATGCCTAGAACTTATTCATGAAACCATGACAAATGTGAAAAAAATACAGGCCCATATTAAAGCATCCCAATGTAGGATGAAGAGTTATGCTTACAACTTGAGAAAGGAAATGGAATTCTAAGTGGGGGATCATGTATTTTTGAAAGTATCTCTATGGAAGGGTGTCTTAAGGTCAGGTATGAAATGGAAACTGAACCCCAAGTATATCAAACCATTTGAAATTTTGGGAAGAATCGGAGTTGTATGTTACCATTTAACGATGCTTCCAAATCCCTCTAGAGTTCATGATATGTTCCATGTATCATTGTTAAGGAAGTATATTTCAGACCCAACGCTGGTACTCACATATGAAGAATTCGAACTGGAACCTGATTTGTCATACTGTGAAAAGCCTATTAGGTATCTTGACACAAGGGAACAGGTATTGAGAAAACAAATAACTCGTCTAGTATACGTTCTTTGGAGAAACCATAATATGGAGGAAGAAACATGGGAACCAGAAGATTTCATGAAGAAGAACCACCCACATCATTTTGGTGGACTTTATATATAAAATTTCTAGGATGAAATTATGGAAGGAGGGAATAATATAACACCCCAAAAATTTTATCATATTATTATATTAAATATATTCTATTCATAACCTATATTGTATGAAGAACTATGTCTTTGGTGAATCAAAACATTATAGGAGAAACTTATTAGCTATCCATTAAAAATAAGTTTTTCACTTCTATGTTTTGAATTTCGAAAAACGGTCATCTATAGTTGTGACCAGTAAGTCATTTAGAGTATGATAGAACCAACATGATTTTTAGATGAATAGTAACATACCCTAATGAATAGTAAGATTAATGGTAATATGAACCTTATAAATAGTAACTAATGATAATATTTTATTTTTTATGGTAATAAGAAAATGAGATCTTAAATAATTTTTCAATGTGATATAGAACTAATTATACCTTCAAAATTGTAATTTTTCGAATTAGCATTGATTTTCTTTAAAATTTAAATTAAAAATACTTAGAAAATTATTTTCCAAAAATGGAGTTAATATTTGAATTCTACACGTTGATAAATTGTTAGGGTAAATTTTTGGAATTTTACTAAAATACATGTATTTTTCATGAATAGCAAAAATACAGTTTTGAGTTTTTGATAGTTTAATGACATCATAATGATGTAATGATTAAATATAAATGTATGGTCAACTTTTTTATAGTAAAATATGAAATTATGTGTCCCAAGTGGCTGAAACCATAGGATAATACCCTAGGCAATCCCATGGTTCGGCAAAATCTTTAAATGATGTGTCCCTTTGATATTATCAAAAAATTACTTCTATTTTTCTATAAATTCCCACTCATCCATTCATTTTCTTTCATTAAAAAACCCTCCTCCCCAAATATCTGGTGGTTTTACCTCTCTAAGAGTTCTACCAAGGTGTCTTTAAGCCCCTAAGGTGTCATCCTTTAAGATCTAGGAGTTACTCTACAAGGTAAGGGAATCATTTATTCTCTTTTTTAACTCCACATTTCTTTTATGTTAGCTATTTGATATTATTTTCTCATATGTTGGGGTTTGATTTTATTTATTCTTGTTACTATCATTTTTATTTTAACACGATGAGATACCCTTTAGTTCTCATTGTTTCATTTTATGAAATGTTAAGTGACGTTGTTAAGGTGCCGAATTTTCATAAGGGATCTCCCAACTTTTCATTTATTTTCAAGATCATCTCTTTTATTTTTCTCTTCTCACCTCCTATGTCCAAATTACCCTGATAAATACCAGTATCATCTATATAATATAACTATACCATGTAAATGTAATACCCATCATCAATATTCTTACTCCCGCCTTTTTATTTTTATAAGCGGAATCAACCTCCATTTGGTTCAAACTTATAACCTTTGTGGACAACGGAGTTTTGTTCTTCACATTATCCTTAATTACTATTCATGAAGCCATTTTAATGGTTGAACCAAACCATAATATATGTATTTCATCTCATTAATGTTCTGTAATCTTTACACAATCATACTACAGAATAATAATACAAAACGAGTTCATTGTATACAAAACTACAAAGCTAAATCCAAGCGTTTATCAAAAAATTTCAACTAATGATTCATCTTCAACTATATAACCTATAAAAAGTATAAGATCATTTAAATCAATTTAATGTCACTAATAATATATATTAACAACTTTTTATATCTATCCACAATTAAAATGAACTTCCATTCAAGAGAGCAAGTAAATGAATCCTGAAAGCCACAGAAGAAAATGCTTCCTAAACAATAAAATTGGATCTCTTAAACCCATTAAAAGGGACATGAATGAACCTAAAAAGGTTATGATAAATCAATTAAATGTATATAAGATTCAATAATTTTTAATTAATGAATATAAAATTGATTATTCAGGTCATTAAAACAAACTAAGAAGACACTCGAGCAAATTGTATGTGGTTTCTCATCTCACATTCATTTCTGTGAGATTTTCATTGTTCGCCACTTATTTGATATATGTGGTATAAGTGTACATTCATTTGATATTATATAACATTATTCCCATTATATTAATGTTATTCATTAATTATTTTGATGTTCATTATGTTCTGGTCATATGATTCGACTGATTACATTGTGGTTAGAGACATTATCTCAACTTCTATTTGGTTGTGACTAACTTTGTATGGTTCACCTAATAATCCTTATGCTCTGTACCTACTACACATTTGAGATAAATTTTCATTTGAAATTATATTTATATTAAATTTTCATAATCCCATATCATGGATATGTTTATTTTCTAAACCGTATACCATTTTACATACAGTGTTTGTTTGGAAAGTTATTTTAGTTAAGGAAATATTGATGATTATGTATACTCTACTCTATATGGATATTGAAAAGGAATATATATCTTGTATTGAATCAATGTATAAATAATTTTTTGGAAATTCAATGGCAGGTGGGGCCCGCTATAGCCCCCCGATGCATCAGTAGGTCTCATGATAGAAATCAGTTGGCGACAAACCGTTAGAGTTTTTTCCCATAAAATCAGACGGGTTTCTACGCATAGAAATAAACCATTTTTATAGTATTATTATTTCATGTGTCAAGTACATGAAGTCCAATTAATAATCATTATCTTTATTCATTATCAGTTGTTATTATTATCCATATGGTTTTTACTATGACAATATCTATAGATGTAGTTTCATTCTCAATTTATTAATGGCATTAGTTTTTCATTTATTCACAATGCCATATTGATTATGTCAGATTTAATATGATTCAATTATTATTGTACTCATGCTTCCACTATTTTTAACCCTTAAAAAGTGTTTTATCTCACCCCCTTCATTGTTTACTTTCAACAGGTGACAAAGAGGAGATCCTTTATTGAGTTTTTATGGATGTAGTTTTAAGTTTTTGTTATGTATTGTATTTTGTAACATTTTTTAAATGTAACTTCGGTCACATTTATGAATCTATTTTCTTAAAGAATACTAAACTGATAATTGCCTCAGGATTTTTCATTCTTTCTAACCATGAAAATATCACAGGTAATGCACCGGCTCTATCCTAGAGTGGTCTGGGAGTTACAATAAATCCCAAGAATACAGCTGGTTCATTCGTCACACTGAATGGAATTAAAAAGAACCCATAGTTCCCATAACGATAACAGAATGTTGTCTTCAGGATATCATCATCCTTAACACACATTTTTTGATATCTTGATCAAAATTTAATCTTTTACAACCAAACAATACCCTTTAGTTGATCGAATAAATCAACAGCTCGTGGAAGAGGATAGTTATTCTTCACTGTCACTTTGTTTAAGTGATGATAATCGATACAAAACTGTAAACTTCCATCAACCATTTTCATGAACTAAACTGGTGCTCCCCCCAGTGACACACATGGCCAAATAAAACAAAACTATAACAAACAATCGTGATTTATACCCAAATCCTGTAACTCATAAGGTCACATCCTATATTGAGACATAGATATAGGATATGCCCCATTTTGTACCTTGATCCCAAGCTCAATCTCTCATCAAGGGGTTAATTAAACAACCTCATCAATAAAGAAATTTGGGTACTCTTATATTACCTTGGGAAATGCCTACTACTGAACCAATGAAGAACACTGCATTTGATTATCAATATTGGATGACAAGAAAAAAACATGCCTCTGACCCATATGAGAGTCTCCCTCACCGGAAAACACTGACATACCTCCATCTGAATTGAAGAACACCACCTAAATTTATAACTAATTTGTGATATCATAAATAGAATACAACCAATCCATGCCAAGAATGAAATTGAATGGTCGAATCCATAAACATATTAAATTTCCCCATGAGCATTGTGGCCCCAGCACTAGCTCACAATCTCTATATACTTCAAACATGTCATCTGGACCTCCAATTGATGTATTCAAAGGTATGGGAACTAAAATCCTCTCAACCTCAAGTCACAAATAATGGAAAAGGGAATGTGATATGAAAATGTGTGTCACTACTAAATAAAACATTGAAATATCCATGTATAATGCAAGAAAAGTGTGTCAAGAATTATTTCTCGCTCACCTCACACTAGAAATGATAAAGTCTGAAGCTGGCCATGACCTGCTCCATGGCCTCTCTGACCTTGATGAAGACCACCACAACGATCATGCTTTTCTTTCTAAGGATGAGGAGGATCTTAGGGCTATCTACTACTTTCCACACATTCTCGCTACTGATCCACAGATGGTGCAACCTACTACTGCTGCCTCAGCTGGAACTGCCTTAATGGAGTAACCTGAAGCAAAACACCAAACTCATGGAGATTACCCTAAAAGGTCAATCACTATCACTATAGATGACATTGACCTCCAGAAGAAAAACAATCCCATGATTCCTTGGCATATTCCTAAAATATGTCACCCCCAAATAAATGAGATATAGGGGGATGGGACCTAACCCTAGTAAAACAGATACTCTTCCTATTAGAAAACTAGCATCCCTATACCACAAATCTACTTCATGTGGAATCATGATGACTCCACTCTCTTGATGATTCAGTTTTGGCTAATGTCCTCTTGATGACATCTTCCCTCGCCAGCACCCCAATATATGTCTTCAGCATAAACGAGGTGACCTGGCGCTAGATATATGGATACAATGACTCTTCTAAATGCCTTGTCCTAGACTACCTATCTGAAAGAAGGTCGAATACAAATTGTAAAGTGTTGCTAAAATGGATTCAAAACTCTCACTCAATGGTGGTCCCCTCTCAATGGGTAAAAATCTCATAAGGGATGGACATCTTCACAGTCAAAGAAATAAACTAGACTCTGAACATTTATTCAAACTCCTCCCATGAGATCACCAACTCCTCATGATCCTCGAGGAATAAGAACCACCACTGCCTTGCTGCCCCATGTAGCTTTTTCATAACCAAAGACACACAATGATCCTTCCAAGAAAGGATCACAATAAATGCTATCTCAACATCCTCCAACTAGTATTTTGTGAATAAATCTGAAATAGATCCCTCTTACTTATGAAGACTCTGGTTCTAAATCTTTTAGAGTGTCCACCTCTATGTGTTGTCATCATCAACCTCTACCCTATGGAAATCTGCCAGCGTAGGCTATTGGAAATATTCTACGCGAACCGGATGAGGACATCAACATGGAGTCATACCATCAAAATAAAAAATATCTAGAGCTCCTAAAACTATAATTTTGAAGAATCAACATTAATTAATTAATTAATTTCCTTTATTCATTTTAGGTTAACCTATTCCAAGGCCTACCACTTAATACACTGGCTTAAAAAAGACTGATTCATGATCCTTTCATAGACCTCTACCCTAAAACTAGTATCACCTCATTTATTAGCCACTGTAAACATAAATTTTTGGGCATTAGATCATAGGGGGTCCAAAATGCATATGTCTTAGCCACTATCTAGTGTTTATATCATTTTCTAAACTTAATTGACACTGTTTCTCTACCAACCCATGTAATGTCACATGTGCGTAACATTAAAAATCATCCTATCCCATAACCTCCCTTTGATTCCACTTTGTCACAACCACCTCCCCACATAGTGTACCACTTCTGGTCAAGAAAATTGAGAAGGGAGATAATGAACCTTGATTCCTGCCTCCTGCAGGCCCCAGGTAGGTGACTAGCACCGAGTGTATAATGAACACGGAAATCGGATGCATTACCCTCTAAGAGAACAAATTCAGAGGATAAAGGTAAGATAGAAACCAATCAAATATTAGTAAAAATATATAATAAATCCCAAGTACCCAAATGTAATGTCATGAAGAACTACTACAACTAAAAGGTAAAACTGCAAATACTAAAGGAAAGTAAAAAACATCAGTAACCACAAAGATCGAACAACTCCACGAACCCCAAGCTAGTAGTAACCAGTATAATATCCAGCCTTATACAAGTGTCCTGAAAAAAAAAAGTTTATATATACATAAGGTGGGTATAAAAGTATAATCAGTAAGATCCTCCCCAAAGCTTCTTGTGCGAAAGTAATGAAAGAATGATAAAGTACAGTGAACAATAAGTAAAACTAACTCTTTACCTAAACAAGTATACTATGTTCCCAGCTTCACTACATATCCTTTCACTAATTATCTCATATAAGATTATATTATATATAAATAAAATCAAGGGTACCCTGCTACCACTTCCCAAATAGTTTTCAACATTTCCTCAATGTCACACCTCCTAAGCACATCTATCTAAAAAGGCTTTCCCATAGACGCATGGGCGAAGCACCACAACATGCAACTCATGCAGCACAACCACGAAATCTATGTATTCAAAGTATCCAGGTAGTTTATAAGATCCCACACTGCTCTTATAATGCATATCATATGTCTTCCAATATACCCCAAGCCATTAGTACCCATACACCGAGTAAGGATCCTCAAGCCATCACAGCCTATAAAGATTACATCTGGTTTAGTACCTTGGGAACTATATCCATAATATATGTCTGTGAATAACTACAAGCCATTACATCCCCAAACACACATATATGGAGAATACTAACCATTGTTCCTACCATCCCAAATAACTACCAAGAGAAGAGAGTGGTGACAAAGAGGGTAGTCAGTTATCCATCCTCTCACCGAAATGTTCGGGGAAAAATACACCCTAGGAATCAGGATCCTCAAGGTAAGACACATGCTTTCGGTGTTTAAATTTAAACCACTAAACATCATACCGTCAAGATCCAACCCCATGTGTTAACATCATTTATTCAACCATTTATTAATATCATTATCACTTTCCCATAATCCTAGTCATTATAGAAAAACATTCTAATATACCAAACACAAGGGTCTCAACAAGGTGAGTTTATAGACTACTAGTTAAGTCTTTTCCATGGATATCAGGAGTGTATAACCTTCTGTCCTTAGAATCTAAACACAAAAAGTATATGTCATACCAGGCGTGTATTTTCCCCTTTTGAAAGGAGGGTAAGTAAGACCAGCTTTTTTAAGAAGTGGGGAATGTAAAGAAGATAAAAAACCAACATTATTAAGAAAGTGTCTAATCATTCTTATCCAACCCATTTCCTCACCACTGAAGTCCTCCCCGACACCCACATGGATGAACTGATTCATCTCACCACTCCAGGAATCAACATCTACCACAACCACTGGGCCTCCCTACCCTGAAATTTCACAAAATACATCTAACCTCACATCACAACAAAATAATTAGGAACAAACTTCATATCAAGAAGGCTCTTGGACCATAAACTATGAATAATTCCATCACACAGAACTATCTCTCATGTCTCTAAGCAGAAGGAATCCTGCCTTAAAAGAAAGAGGGTAACTTAGAACCCAAAAATAAATTATATTCGGTCAAAAAACAAGTTAATTAGTATTCCTTGAATTATCTGATTCGTCAAAGGTAGGTTCCCACTATAGGTAACCAAGACAGAAAGCTATTATAGCTATCATAAATATTTAATCATGATAACTACATCAATTTGATTGTCATCAATTTACAACAGAAATAACCAGATTCATTTACATGCCTCTTTATTTTTAAAAAATAATGTAAAATTAATACATGTTTACATTATTAACAAATTTCTATCTAGAACAACATTATAAAAAAGAAAAATAGATATCACAGTATCTTCAAAAACAATGGTAAATAACATATGATTGATACCATTTTATTTATCCAGATAAAATATTTGTTATGTCAATTCCACCATGATCCATTAGGCTAAATCATGATACTCTATGATTTCATGTAAATAAGTAAGGAATAATTGAATCCCCTACCTTAAAAGGTTCATTACATTTTTTCCACAAGAAAAATCCACAGAACAGATCACGATCGCCTACCATGTGAAAACTACATCCACCCGAGGATGTCGCGGCACAAACGCACCTACCGACACCCGAGAAAACTCTATTAGGAACATAGATATAATTTGAAAAAACTTGTAAAGGAGAAATGTGATAATAAGGATTGAAGAAACACAAGAACAGAGGTAGAACATACCTTATATCGATAATGGGTCGACACTTTCTTCTTTCACCCAAATAGGGGGTGTTCATGCAGCATGAAGAAACCTCAAGTGGAAATGATCCAAGGAATACAGTGTGATTACATAAATCCTATAGAAAGATGGAATGATTTAGGAATCTTTCACTAGGGATCAGGAAGGAAGAACATGGGAGGAAGATATCTCATCCAATTAGAAAATTTAATCGATCAATGGTTTAAGTTATTCTATATTTTTTATTAAATATTGATCATAATAAACCATGCCATTTGACCAAGTAAAGTCACCTCGAGCTTTACGAAAATTAAAATAGGAGTTATGGTCTTTGAATAAACCTCAAATCATATAAAATAAGGCCTTGAATGCATTTTTTTATCTATGAAAATGTTAAATGTCAAAACTGTATGAAGCTGGAAACATTGAACACCGACCGATGGCTAGATACACTGTACACCTACCGATGGCTTGAAAATTTGTGCACCTACTGATGGATGGAAACACTATACGCCACTAAAAATGCCAATAATAATTACTCACTGATGCCGACAGTACCAATGACTCACTAAAAAAGATAGTACAAATGACTCCCCAACACAGACAACACAAATGACTCACCAACTATAAGGACCCAGCCTTAAAAATTATGTAATCATTAATTAAATGAATAATTCACATTGAGGATCTTTTCATGTTTATCGTTTTAGTTAATTGGGCCATAACTATTACATTTCATTTAAAAAAATACAAATTTGACACTTTTACTCAGTATACAATTTTTTTACAAAACAAGAACTCTTGAAAAAAAGAGAGTCATATCTAGTTCCATGTTTAAGACAACTTGACATTTCCTTAATCCCATCCTTGACCCCATTCCACATTCTGTCCTATGAAAAACATTTCAAAAACTTTGGATGAGGATAAAAATCTCAGTAAGGGATACTCAATGAAGGAAAACTGTTTGTTTTTCAAAAAAAACAAGTAAACCATGAAAACTTTAACATAAGTATTACTTTTCACCTTTATGAAGTAGTAAATACTCTTCACTGAATAAAATATCACTACTTACCCTTTTGTAACCAAAATATTACCATAATACCCATATAAAGAACACATAACATATAAAGGTAACTTGGGACATAAACATACTTAAATGGAATAACCATACGGTTGACTTCCACACATATCACTAAATGGAATAACCATATGGCCTACTTCCATACCCAATGAATTGGAGGTTAAAATGTAACCACCTGCCCTGGTTTATCACAGTACCACTCGTCAATTGGTTTACCATAGCACCACTCTTCATTTGGTTTATCATGTAACCACCTGTCAAATGTCCATGTATCATTATAAAATCATAACAAATAAATCAAATATAAAGTAAAGAAAACATTTCCACATTTCTATCACAATATATAACTTAAATAAATTGATATAAAAATTACATTATCAAAACCATTTTCATTACCAAAATACATAAAAGAGTATATGGTATTTATTTTCCTTGAAAAAACATTATGGATTATTAAGGAAGATAATGAACTAATAATACTCTCGTCGGTGGAAAGGTCATTGTCACTGATTATGTTAAAAGAAACATTCCTTTTTTTCATTTTGTAAAAAACTTCATAGAAAAGCATTCCCTTTGAAATGTCAAGGGTGTTTATATATGGTATAAAAGAAAGTTTGGTATTAAAACAAAACATTCCTCAATGAAAAGAGATTTAGATGAAGTCCCATACCTCGTGTCCGAGTTGACCCGTTCGTTCTTTAATCTCATGAATAATAAACTTATGTTAATTTATAATTTCTTAAGAACCTTTTTCAAGTTTATTAGTCCTTTAATATCAATTATTACCATTTTATAAACATTATGTAATCATTTATGTTAATAATGGTTGTTTTGTCGATATTTGGTACTGGAGTAAAAAATGAACACCTTATATTTACAAGTTGTCCATGTTTTCAATAGACTATTATATCCACAATGATATTAATTATTTAGATATCATATATATAATATATATCCAATATATATATAAATATTTTTAATTGTACATATCATTTGGAGATAAGAAATGAAATGCACCGTTCATAGAGACGGTAAGTAGTACGTACGCATGAATGCTACTTTCATTTATATTTCTTATTTTAATGGAATTAAAACATAATTATACATTTGGTAAATTATAATTACATTATAATATAATATATACTACCATTAAATCTAGCCTTTATACATCCCACATATGGCATGAATGAGTCATATCACTTTGAGGGCACGGTAGTCCGCATTTCCTCAAATGAAATAATCGTGTTTCCCAATAATTGAAACAATATTGGAATGCTATAAAAGAAAAAATCAGAAGCATAAAGAAACAATAAACATAATATATATCATATATATAAATGGTTTTATCTTAATGGCCACCATGATAGGCGGTAGGAAAAAATACAACAATCATCGTTTCGTGAGGCATTATTTTTCCATCCATAGAAACAGTATGTTCATCACCCATTAGATGGAGGTGTGTGTAAGTGTAGTTATAATCCTTCTCATAAAAACATAATAGTATATTGAGGATACTGGTGTTGTTATAAAATTAGGTAATAAAAAGATTTTAGGGGTTGGTCAAGTAATATAAAAGAAAATAAGTTAAGAGAAACTGTTACCTTTAATTTGGGTAACTCCCTTTGGTTTGAACCGAAATGGTTCGTGGAAGTACCTTCTGCATAAGGTAAGGATTTTCGATGGAAGAGAGGGATGTATAGATCTTAATTGGGCAGAGTTTGGATTAGCCAAAAGGCTTTAGAGGTGTGAGGAATTGGTTAGAAATGGTCTTTTTTTATAAAGGTGAGGAGAGGCTCTTTAGGAATGGGTTAAAATATTATTTTATTATATAATGATATTAGGATTATAAAGGTTAAAAAATCATTAGAGTCGAAGATAAGATGACTAATGGTAGAAATAAAATCTGCCAATAATAATTGGACAGGCTTTGGATGTTATTATAATATTTATAATCTTATTTATTTAAATGATTTATTAATGAGGTAAACACTCCATCATTATTGTGTCATAAATAATTTAATTTATTCAAATTCTAAAAATTATAAAAGAACCATGATTTAGGAAATAATTTTATTTTACTAATTAATATTTATATTCCAAATTATTAGATATATTACACAAGATAAAAATTAATTTACTAAAAGATATTTGTTTTTATCATTTTTTGCTTTACTTTAAATTAATTAATCTAAATTGTCATTTTCATTCATAAGTGGATCCATAGGGTCCCAAAATAGACCCAAGGATGCCCATGGACAGTCATTACTCATCCAATAAAGTTAGTACAAGTGTAAAGGTAATTTTGATTTATTATAATATTCTTTTTACCTTGAATTACCCTATTACCGTTAACCGCGGTAAATAAAAGCCAAAAGTTACTATTCACCAACAATTATTTTCATCTTATTGAACCAATTTTTAATTAATAATAACGACTATGTATGTCAGATTTTTGAAATTCAGTTAACAGAAGTGGTAAAATTTCATTTAAATGAAAACGTCAGTTTTTTAACTACTAAGTGGTTTCACTATTCATCAAAAGTTAAGCCTAAGATATATTTGATATTCAGAATTCAAAAATTATGTCTATATTAAGAAATTCTAAACATAGAAGTTTCATTAATTAATTTAAAATTAATTCTTGTTGTGAAAACAAGTAGCGTGTTTTTAAGAAACAATAACTTTCAAAAGATTGACACTTTTTTATGTCCAAATTCAAAGTGAAATTAATTTCAAGGATAAAAATTGGATTAAATGGTAAAAATATATTATAATTACACTTTAAAGCCAATTAAAAATATAATCTAACCATATAAATAAATTATATTTAAAAGTATTTTTGAATTAAAATACAATATTTTTCATTATTCATTAAACAATTAACTTTATCGGAAAAATTTCAAAAAAATACACAATGTAAATTTTGATGTCCCCATTCTAAAAATACATTTTATATAGTCAAATTGAATTTA
Organism: Viscum album; assembly: GCA_963277665.1. Lineage (NCBI taxonomy): Eukaryota > Viridiplantae > Streptophyta > Magnoliopsida > Santalales > Viscaceae > Viscum > Viscum album. The sequence continues at coordinate 494,848,339 of OY728122.1, forward strand.
TAAAGGCCAAAACTATAATTAAAAATGGTTCACCATTAAAAGGTGTTAAATCGACCTTTTAATGTAATTTATTCTTTAAATTAGATTCATTCACATTTTAAGCCTCAAAATTTTATTGGATAAATATAAATACATTGAACAAACATTTATAATCAAATTGTAGTTAGTATTCTTTGTTCCCCCCAATATAGTGGCTAGGATTTTACTACCATTTAAAATAATAATATTATATTATTAGTGTGCAATGTAAGATTAAAAAAAACCCACGTTGTTCCGTATTGGGTATGCTTTAAAACATAGAAAACCATTTATAGTAAATTTAATATTTAATTAAAAAATATTAATAAATATAAAATGTGCCCTCTTCTTTATTTACCTGGGATGTAACATCCTTCCCCCCTTTTGGAAATTGTGTCCTAAAAATATTTATTCACATATCAAAAAAAGTGGGGGTATTTATCCCTCATAGAATTTTAAGATTCCCACGTTGCCTCATCAATCATAAGGTTTTTCCACAAAAACTATACCTGGTGAATTACCTTATTCCACAAAACGTTCTCTATATAGTCAAAAATATGGACTGGTTGTTCATCATAAGAGATATTCTCTTCCAACTGAACTACCTCTGGACTCCAAACATGAGATGGATCTAGTATATAATTTCTCAACATCGAAACATGAATAACATTGTGTATCTAGGATTAACTTGGAGGTAAAGCCACTCTATATGCAACTGATCAAATTTTCTCCAAGATTTCATAAGGTCCAATGAACCTTAGAATCAACTTTCCATTATTACCAGACCGCATCACACATTTCAATGGAGAAACTTTGTGAAAGACATGATCACCTACCTCAAAATAAATATCCTTATTCCTGTTATCCCCATAACTTTTCTGTCTGCTCTGACCTGTTCTCATGTGCTTCTGAATCAATTGAACTTTCTATACCATCTATTCTACCAGTTCTGGTCCCATCACCTTCCTTTCACCTACTTCATCCAAAAAAGCTATATTTTGACAATGATTTCCATATAATTCCTCAAATGGAGAAATCTATATACTGGAATGAAAGCAGTTATTATGTGAAAATTCACCCAAAGAAAGATGTTGGTCCCAACATTCCTGGTAATCTAGTGAAAAAGAACCTAGCATATCTTCCAAGGTCTAAATTGTTCATTCTGACTGCCCATATTATTGAGGATGAAAAGCTGTACTAAAATTTAATTCAGTACCCAACGACTTCTAAAGGGATTTCTCCAATGGCCTGAAGGCCTTTATTTTTTATTGATTTTGATAATCCACTTTTCAAGGGGTGAGGTAGAACAATTACAAGTCCCGTAGGCATAAGTATTACATGGACCGTAGGCCTTAATGGAATTTATTTCCCGTAGGCTTCAAACATAGATACAACACAGACTAATTACTTAGAACTTCTCCTCCCTAGCATCTTCATCATGAAATAAGCTCTCCACCTTCGCATAGCTATTCAGCTAGGCATTCCCGTTCATGCACGGGCTTGTCTCGATGGAAGGTGATATACCCTCTCATTCTTGCAATCCTGTTAGATTCTGCTATAGTGAAACCTCCTTAGTCATCCTCCTGGTATAGCTTGTCCTTTGTAGGTTGGCTGGTTTGCATCTACAGTTAAGGTGGCCTGAAGGCCTTGAGGTGGCCCAAAGGCCTTACTCACCCGAATGCCTGGGTGGCCCAAAGGCCTTACATGTCTAAGGGACCAAATCGGTGACCCGAAGGGCCAAATGGGGGTATATTCCTGGCTGCTACAGTGCTAAACAGTGCCTGCTAGCTTTCCCACAACAGTACTTGCTACAGTGCTGCACAGTTCTCGCTACAGTACCTGCTACAGTACCCCTAGAAATTCTTCCTCCACCTAGATTTGATCCCTGGTCGCTTGGATGCACATACGGAGTCCTTACTAACCAGGCTAAGGCTCATATGCTTCTACAGGGCTTCCTAAAATTACGAATTAAACTTGATACCAAGATCAGATACAATGGAGAGGGGAATACCATGAAACCTGACTATCTCTTTAACATACAACTAATATAGTTTATCTAGAGACAAAGTATCTCAAATAGAATGGAAACGAGCAGATTTAGTCAATCAATAAACTATAAGATAGATTGCATTATTACATTGAGATGTCTTTTGTAATCCCAAAACAAAGTCCATGGATATATTTTCTCATATCTACTCTGGCACTGGTAAAGACTAAAGAATCCCTTTTAGGAACTGATGCTATGCATTAACCTGCAGACACGTCAAACACTTCATAGAAAAATCAGCAATATCAATTTTCATTCTATTTGACCAGTAATAATCCTGACATTCTATGTACATATTACTACTACTAGGATTAACTGAAAATGGAGAACTATGAGTTTCACATAACAACTCATTCTTCAACTGTGCATCACCAGGCACAAATAATCTCTTCTCAAACCTCAAAACACAATCATTATCAACGTTAAGAATAGAAAACATACCCTTCTGAACCAACTCTAACTTTTTTTACAACTCACTGTCTTCTTTTCGCGCTTGCTTAATTATTTATGACAGAGATGATTTCACTAACACCTAAAACAAAACAGAAGAATTCACTTCATGAACAACTTCTTTTCCAAGTTCCTCAAATCAAATACCAAAGGATCTCGTTCAAAATGTAGCATTGTTAATGATACATTACTTTTTTAACTCAAATCATCATCCACTTTAGTTTCTTTTCCGGGATGGTAGTGGATCGTGAAATCATAATCATTGATTAATTCAAGCCATATCCTCTATCTCATTTTCAATTATTTCTGAGTGAATATATAATTTATAATTTTGTGGTCAGTATATATTTCACATTTTACTCCATACCAATGATGCCTACAAATTGTTAAAGAAAAAACAATAGAAGCTAATTCCAAATCATCTGTAGGGTAATTTAACTCATGAGGTTTCAACTGACGTGAAGCATAATAAATTACCTTATAATTTTGTATAAGGATGCATCCAAGTCCTTTCAATGAAGTATCACTATAAATAAAAAACTCACCATTTCTAGAAGGAAGTTCCAAAACTGGAGCATTCACCAATCTTCATTTCAATTCATAAAAACAATCATCACATTCTTTTGTCCAATTGAACATAACACCATTTTGAGTTAACTTAGACATTGTACTTGATAACCAGGAAAAATTGTCAACAAACCTCTAGTAATAACCTGCCAAACCATGAAAACTACGGATCTCGGTTATATTTGTTGATATTGGCCATTCATCAACAAATTTTGTTTTAGCAGGATCAACAGTTATCCCATTTTTATAAATAATGTGACCAAGGAAAGAATTTTTTTGTAACCAAAATTCACACTTTCTAAATTTCCCATAATTTTTCTTTTCTGTTAACGATTGCAAGATGACCCTTAAATGACTTTCAAGCTCCTCTTTACTTTTACAATAAAAAAAATATCATCAATGAACACAACCACAAATATAACCAATAAATCACAAGAAAATTTTATTCATAAGATCCATGAATATACAAAGTGCATTGGTTAACCCAGAAGGCATAACTACAAATTCATAATGTCCATATCTTGTACAAAACGTGGTCTTCAGAATTTCTTCTTCCTTTAAATTCAACTGATGGTTCCTCGATTTCAAGTCAATATTCGAAAAATACTTAGCTCCCTGGAACTGATCAAACAAATCCTTGATATGAGGAAAAGGATACTTGTTCTTAACAGTGATTCTATTCAATGCTCTATAATAAATGCAATGTTTCATTGAACTATCTTTATTTTTAACCAACAAGACAAGAGAACCCAATGGTGATGTGCTAGGTCAAATGAAACCATTATCTAATAACTCTTTCAATTGATTCATTAACTCTAATAGTTAAATTTGAGCCATTTGATAAGGGAGTTTTGAAATTGGCTTAGCATCAGGAACTAATTCAACAGTAAATTAAACTTCCTGATTAGGTATAATACTAGGAAACTCATCAAGAAAAACATCAAGGTACTCATTTACTACTAGAAAATCATTAATCTGAGCAGTTCCTTTGTTTTCAAAAATATGTTCAAGGTAGCATTCATTTCCATATTTTACTAGTTTCTCAGCTTCCTGATATGTTATCAAAAGAAAGGGTTCACTATTGTACAGAAACTGTAAATATTTCTAAAATGAATCCTTTTTAGCTCTGTAGTCAATCTTAGAAAGATAAATAGAAATCCAATCCATACCCAAAATCACATCAAACTCTACAAGAGGAAAGTCAATAAGGTTTTCAGGTAGATACTTTTTTCACAGAAGGACAAGAAGGTTCTTATAATTCCTTTTGGTCCCAACATTACCTACAAGTGTTTTTACCATAAGTTATGTATTCATATCATGAGATAAAATTAATAATTTATGAGAAAACTTCTCAAAAATAAAAGAGTTTATTGACCATGAATCAAACAACACATCGGCATAATTTTAACAAAAAAACAGTGTACCTGATACTACTTCATTTGATGGACCATCATCTACTGAAGTAGTTACAAAGGATTTCACCACCCCTTTCTAGTTTTAGTCTGGTTTCATTCCCTCAGTTGAGTTCTTCACTGGATACTCAATTTAATAATGAACAGTTTCATTACACATAAAACATCATACTGATGGCTTTTCATTGCCTACCTGATCATCTTTATTATAGTTACAAGAAATATGACCAGACTTACCACACTGAAAGCACTTTCCATATATTGATAAATACTATCCATGATTCTTTTTACCACACTTATCACTAGTTGTATATTTAATTTTCATACCTCCAGGATTCATTGATGAATAATTTCCCTTTTCCTGCCAACTGGACCTCTTATTCTATTGTTTTTCAACGAACACCTGATCATCAAAAAATTCCATTTACACCTTCTTCACACATTGAACAAGTTTTTTATAACATTTGAACTCACGAGAGGCTTATGCTATTTGATATCGTGGCTTCAGTCCAAAGTAAAATCGATTTATCTTACTATCAAGATCTCATATGAAATATAGAGCATACCTTTCCAGTCGAGTGAATTTTTCTTCATAAACAGCCACTAAGTCATCCTCCTGCCTTAATTCTAGGAATTGTTTTTCCATCCAAATGTGATCCATCTTAGGAAAATATTTCTCATGAATCATACCTTTGAATTCATCCCAATCAGGAGCAGAGATCTCTTCACTATCCCTGATATTTTTCACCACCGACCGCCACTAATCATCTTCACCTAGAAAATGGTAAACAATGAGACTAACCTTTTGATGTTATGAATAGCCCATGACATCAAAAATCCTCTACAGTGCATTAATCCACCCGTAACCTTGCATAGGGTCAGATAATCCTCTAAATGATGAGGGATGTTGCCTCATGAAATTCTCTACTACTGACATGTTTTTTTGTGGTTTATCTGGATGATCTCATGCATGGATAACACCACCATTTATAGCCTGAGTCAAATGTTCCATCACTCCAACAAACTATTCAGTTCTGATTCCGACAATCTCAGATTGCTGATTTGGAAGGTTGCCTTCCTCCTGATGTCATCCCAACATAGCTACTTTGTTTCCACTATGAAAAAAACATTCTGAACATAGAAATTTTTAGTCAAAGAATCATGATAATCTGTAAATTCTATATCATTTCAATATTACCATAAATTAATTTATGGATATTTATTTAAGAATAATCGAACTCTTAATATTTTCTAAACCGACCTGTGATACCAACAATAATGACCTATCCTTAAAACATTACATAATCATGAATTAAATGAATAATTCGGATTAAATATCTTTTTAGGTTTAGATTTTTAAGGAATTAGGCCATAACTATTACATTTCATTTAAAAAATACAATGTATAACCTTCTACTCACTTTCCATTTTCTTCACAAAATAATAACTCTTGAAAAAAATAGTCATGTCTAGTTCCCTGTTTAAGAAAGCATGAATTTTCCTTGATCCCATCATTGACCCTATTCCACATTATTACATGTGAAAAACATTTCAATAACATGGGATGAGCATAAAAATCTCAGTAAGGGATACACAATGAAGGAAAACTATTAGTTTTTCAAAACAACAATTTAACCATGAATAATTTAACATAAGTAATACTATTCTCCTTTATGAAGTAGTAAACACTCTTCACTAAATAAAATATCACTACTTACCCTTTTGTAACTACAAGATTACCATAAAACCCATATAAAGAACACATAACATATAAAGGTAACTTTGGAATTAAATATACTTAAATGGAATATTCATACGGTCGAGTTCCACACATATCACTAAATGGAATAGTCATACGGCCGACTTCCATACCCAATGCATTGGAGTATATAATATAACTAGCCATCCTGTTTAATAATGGCACCACCCGTCATTTGGTTTATCTGGTAACCACCCATCAAATGTCCAAGTACCATTATAAAATCATAAAGCATAAAACAAATATAAAGGAAAGAAAACAATTCCATATTTCAATCACAATATATGACTTAAATATATTGACATAAATAATCCATTATCAAAAAAAATTTCAATACCAAAACACATAAATTAGTTTATGGTATTTATTTAACTTGAAAAAAAATATTACTCCTTGTTAAGGAAGCCAAAGAACAAATAATACTCACGGTGACAGAAATGTCATTGTCACCGCTTACGTTAAAAGAAACATTCATTTTTGTTATTTAGTAAAATGATTCATAGAAACATATTCCCTTAGGAAAGTCATCGGTGTTTATATAATGTATAAAATAAAGTCATGTATTAAAACAAAATATTCCTCAATGAATGGATATTGAGACGAAGTCCCTTACCTCATGTCCGACATAACCCGTTCATTCTTTAATCTCCGGAATACTAAACTAATGTTAATTTTTAATTTCTTAAGAACATTTTTCAAGTATATTGGTCCTTTTATATCAATTATTACTTTTTTATTAACATTATGTAATCATTTATGTTAATAATGGTCGTTTTTCGATATTTGTCACTTGAGTAAAAAATGAACACCTTATATTTACAAGATTTCCATTTTGTCAATAGTCTATTTTATCTAGAATTATATTCATTACATTTATATCATATATATTATATATATCCAGTATATGTATATTTATAACTGTACATATCATTTAGAGGTATGAAATGAAATGCACCATTCATGGAGACGGTAAGCCGTACGTACGCATGAACACGACTTTCATTTTTATTTCTTATTTTAATGGAATTAAAACATAATGATAAATTGGTATATTATAATTCCAGTATAATATAATATATAATACTGTTATCCCTATCCATTATATGTCCCACATATGGAATGAACGAGTCATATCACTTTGAGGGGGTGGTAGTCCACACTTCCTCAAATTAAATTATCACGTTTACCAACAATGGAAACCATAAAGGTATGCCATAAAAGAGAAATACAGAATCATAAAGAAAACACAAACATAATATATATCATATATAAATAAAGTGTCCTCTAAATTGCCTCCATGATTGGTGGTAGGAGAAAATTGAACAGTCATCATTTCATGAGGCGTTAGTTTTACATCCATAGAAACTATAAGTTCTTCACCCATTAGATAGATTTGTGTTTAAGTGTAGTTTGAATACTTCTCATAAAAAAATACTAGTATATTAGGGATACTACTGTTGTTATAAAATAATGGAATAAAAATAGTTTAGGGCTTAGATAAGTAAAATAAAAGGAAATATGTTAAGAGAAATTGTTACCTTTAATTTGGGTAACTCTCCTTGGTTTGAACTAAAATGGTTTGTTGAATTGCCATATGCCAAAGGTAAAGCTTCTAGGTTGAAGGGTGGGATTTATGGAGCTTAATTGGGAAGATCTTGTACTATCCAAAAGGCTTGATATGTGCATGTAATTTATTGGAAATGGTCTCCTTTTATATTGGGGAGGAGGGGCTCTTTAGAAAAGTGTGAAAATGTTATTTTATTATATGATGATATTTGGTTTCTAATGATCTATAAATCATTGTATTAGAAGATAAGATGACTAATGGTAGAAATAAAATCATCTAATAAGAATTGGATATGTTTTGGATGTTATTTTAATATTTATAATCTTATTTACTTAGATGATTTATTGATGAGGTAAACACTACATCATTATTGTGTCATAAATAATTTAATTTATTATATGTATAAAAATTATAAAACAATATCATGATGTATGAAATCTTTTTATATTTCCAATTAATATTTATAGTCAAGAAATTTCTTATAAAGAACCATATGAAAATTAATTTACTAAAAGATATTTGTTTTTTTCATTTTTCCCTTTACATTAAATTAATTGATCAATAGTGTCATTAGCATACATAAGTGGCTCCATGGGGTCCCAAAATTGACTCAAAGATGACCATAGTCTGAAATTACTCATAAAATAAGGATAAGACAAGAATTAAGGTATTTTTGAATTATTATAATATTCTTTTTACAATAAAATACCATATTTACCTTTAACTGCGGTAAATAGAAGTCAAAACATACTATTCACAAAAAATTAGTTTAATCTTATTAAACAACATTTTACTTACTAATAAAAACATTTTATGTCAAATTTTTGAAATTAAATTCACAGAAGTGTTAAAATTTCATTTAAATGAAAACTTATGATTTTTAACTAATACAATGTGGTTTCACTATTCATCAAAAATTGTTGTTTTTCATAAAAATACTAAAAAATTAGCCTAAGCTGTATTTGATAATAAAAATTCAAAAATGATGTCTATTTTACCAAATTCTAAAAATAGTAGTTTCATTAATTATTTTAAAATTAATTCTCTTTGTTAAAACAAATAGCGTGTTTTTAAGAAACAATAACTATCAAGAGATTGACTCTTTTTTATCTCCAAATTCGAAGTAAAATTAATTCCAATTACCAATATTGGATTAAATGGTAAAAATATATTCTAATTACACTTTAAAACCAATTAAAAAGATAATATAAATATATAAATAAATTATATTAAAAGGAAAATTTGAATTAGAATATAATATTTTTCACTATTCATTAAAAATGACCTTAATCAGAAAAATTCCAAAAAACTACAAATAGTAAATTTTGATTTCCCCATTATAAATAAGGATTTTATAATGTCAAATAGAATGTACTAAATTGAACAAAAAGATGTTTAATGCTGGTTCTACATTAAAAGGCAATAAATCAACCTTTTAACGTAAATTTTGCTTAAAATTATATTCATTTACATTTTAAGCCTCTAACATTTACTGGATAAATGTAAATACATTTAAAAAACATGTATAATCATATTGTAGTTAGTGTTTTCATTCACTCCAATACAATGTCTAGGATTTAACTACCATTTAAAATAATAATATTATATTATTAGTGTGCAATGTAAGATTTCAAAGAAACCCGTTGTTGCGAATCGGGTAAGCTATAGAACATATAATTCCCTTTAATGTAAAATTAATATTTAATTCGTAAATATTAGTAAATATGAAATATGTCTTATTCTTAATTTATCTGGGATGTTACACCGACATCGACAGTACAAATGACTCACCGATGCCAACAGTACAAATGACTCCCCAATGCTGATAGTACAAATGAATCCCCAAAGCCGACAGTACAGATTAATCATAAATGCTGATGGTAAAAATGACTCACATACACTAAGAGTACAAATGAATCTCCAACACTGACAGTATGAATGACTCACTGACCCTAACATTACAAATGACTCACCAATTCTGATAGTACAAATGACTCACCAATGACACTGTCCACATCTATCTCGCTGATGACACTATTCACATATATCTCACGGATTACATTTTACACATATGTCTCACTTGTGAAACTATCCACATTTTTCTCACATGTGATATTTTTCACAAAACTATAAACATTGTTCATAGTGCTGGAAATTTTTTAAAGAATTGGGGATAAGTCACCATGACCACCTAGAACACCTCAGACTCCTAATTTCTATAAAGGAATGGAATGGAGAGGACTAGGCCATTACACTAAACCTATAAATGTTACAAGTGTTCAATGGTCATGGAATTAAAGATATTTATCACTAAAAGGAATCAAACAACAAGGTTTTTTGAGGGATTAAATATTATCTTATTCTATTTTCTATAATGTTCTCATTGAAACTATATCCCCTAAATTATTTTTATGAATTAAATATTAAAATGATTAAATCTATTCATATTAAAAATTTTATCAATATTAATATGTTTCAATAAATTGAATGCATAAATCATATACAACTATTGATTCAAGTAAATTTTCCAATGTGAAAAATTAATTACATATTTCCAATAATAGATGAAAAAACCAAATTCCAATGTTATGTAAAACTAATTTTATTTAGAAATTTAAAATCCTAAGAATCCAAGTTCCTATTATGATATTTTATATAGTGTAAAAATTATCTAAAAATTATTTTTACACATAAATTCAATGCTCCAAGACCAATGGGAAGAGTGGCTCTAAGGACTATAATCCATAGATCATTTTTATCACTCATACCTAATCAACCCCTAATTAAATATTTCTATACAAATATAACAACACTCACAATCCCAATACCATTGTGATTATTGTTTTTAATAATTAGAAAACATAACCTAAATATATACATAAAAAATAAGTATGTCCCACCCCATTAGCATTTATTTATTCTATTAAATTGGTTCAATTATATTATAACATTATATTTTAAATTATAATATCCATACATGAATTTTGACTTAAATGTATTATTTAATCACACATTTAACTAGTAAAAAACATTAAAAAACATAAAATTTGAATAAAAAATCATATAAGTGATTAAAAAAGAGAGAAAAATCATTGGTCTATAAATAACATGAAGAATCATTAAGTTGATTATGGTTCAAATCAAAGTCATAAGAAAATATCTTCATATAATATAAAAATATAATAATTCATATATTAAACTGATAATTTTACAAAATAAAAAAAATATCAGTTTTATTATATTAAATCGATCATGTAGAGTATCAAAAATAAAAATCATAATCAAGAATAAAGGTAATAGAAAACTCATGAAATATTTATTGGAAATAGTATTCATATCACCTATAATCACTCATAATCACAAATAATGGAATAAAAAATATTGTTAATCTTGATTTATCTTCAACATATAATAAGTCATTAACGAGTGAATTATTGAAATATATATTTGGACCAACCAATATAATATATATTTTCTATGAAACATAGAATAAATAGAACACATAAGTGTTATCATTTCAATACATATGAGAAATCATAAAAGGAAACTATAATGAAAAAAACTGGAATGGTTAAACGAATTCCATAATGGGAGAAAAATAAAAGAAAATAAAATTGAAAACCCTAACGAAAAGTAGTACAATTAATATTTATATTGTTTTTATATAATGACTAAATCATGATAGAGTAAAATAATTTAATAAATTATAATAAGAAATTCATATTATATTTTATGTGGATATCATATATGCAAATTGACTATAAAGTGGGAAGACAAATTAATGAAAAAAATCATCCAACTAATATTAGAATTCAATAATTAAATGTCAATAAGGAAAAAATATATATTAAAATGGATATGGAATGTTAAATGTAATTTTTTTAAAATATTCACATGGAAGTTAGAGAATTAAAATTTTATAACATGGTTAACATATAAGGAAAAGAGTACATAGTACATGAAATTTTCATAAGGAATATAGTAAGGCTATATAAAGTTGTTGAAATAAAAATATATATAAAATAAGAGGGATAAAAGTTTATTAAAAACAGTTATTGAATATAGGGAAAGAGAAATAGATTGAACTCAACTTACAAGGATTGTAACATGTGATGAAATATTCAATAAAAAATAAGATCTTAAAAATGAATTTTTAATTACAAGAATAAATAAGAAATAAAATATAAAACAATAAAAATTTATAACGTACGTGGACTTAAAAGAATACAGTCGGGGGTTAAAGATTAGAAATCAATGAAAGAAAATTTATTCAATAATCCACATTCCATCACTCTCAACTTGTTTAAAATTCAATAAATCCATTTATAATCAATGTTCGATCATTGATAATAAATTTATCAACCTTATTAGTACGTATTTGATTTATAATGAATACCTTATATACATTTATTTCTTATTTAATAGTAATAAATACATTATATCAATCATTGGATGTTAGTAGTTGTTATTTTTATTTTTTTAATTAATGATAATCAATAATTTTTCATGACATCGTCATCTCCAAAATTTTCCAGATATTAAATTCGCAATTATTTATAAACTCACATTTTAAATCAATGAGATTTATGGGTCTGGTACTAAAGAAATCTACCATTTCTAGTAACATTACCAATAATAAATAGTTAGTTTATAATGAGTGTTCATTTAAATTATAAAATTTTGTAAAGAAAATAAAAATATAAACTCATATGAAATACATTAAATAATTGCAATTCATGTTTTTTATCACCATTTAATAATAATTGATAAAAATTTACTATCATAGTTTTTATAGGTATTCAAAATTACCTAAATATAAATATATTATAAAGAATAAATTATTATGATCCCATCCGTATTTTATTATTATAATATTATTATATAATAAAATTATTATTGATTAAATTATTTTAAATTGATAAATCATATTAAAGTATATAAAGAATAATTTTATATTGAAAATAAATAAAAAAGAATATTGTAATTATGTTCAACAATCAAATATTCCCCTAAGGACTACCTTTGAAATAAAGGCTTTCAGAAATATTCATTTAAAAAATGTCTAGAGAACATGAAAAAATATTATAGAGGATTTGATAGTTGTTAATTATGAAGATAAATTTATAATGTTGGTTTGGTTTATAACTGGTTTAGGGATAACCAATTTCTATATAAGATTTGGTTGAAATTTTTTAAAATATTCAATGCTTAATGGTTGTGGAATGTAATTTTATGTTGAATGTGGTGCATACGATGACCTAAAAATGTTTTATCATGAATAAATCATAATCTTTATTTCTAACCATAAGGTTTCACGATTTTTTTTATTTTATAAATCACACTTTTCATAAAATCCCATTTTTAGAGATATTAAAGATTAATATTGTAATACAAGTTCAAAAAATTTATATAATTTTGAAACTCACATTCTCAAATTTAAATCATTTATTATAAATTTTATGAATGTTTTAAAACTATTAATAGCCTTTTTCCATCTCAAAATTATCAATTGGTAACACTTAAATCAACATTTTTTATTTTTCTTGCACTGCGAAAGCACATTGTCAACTGTATAGACACATTTAGATAATTATCATGAAATATGAGTTAATTTATATTAACTAAATAATCATTGTGTTATGTCACGAGTGTATTATATTATTTAACAAAATACATAAGTTTATAAAATATTCCATATCATTCTAGGAAAAAACATAATAACATGTAATGGGTTCCCATTTCATCTCAATCTCTGATTTTAAAAAGTGTTAAAATTATTTAGGAAATTTCTAAATAATTTAATCCCATCAATTTGACTTATTTTTTTTAACTATATAATTTATTCACAAAACCTTCACATTATTCCCAAGTGGTCAATAAAAATCAATTATAATGTTTATTAATTTTTTGTATTGTTTAAATAAAAATAAAAATATTTTATTTTTTAAAATGAATTAAAATTACAATGTATCAAAAAAATAAAAACAATAATTAATATGAATATTGACATTAATATTCAATTATTAAATATTTTGAAACATAAATTTAAAAAAATATCACTGATAAATTAGTACCCTAATTTTTTTTAAAAATAGGGTTATACATCACTTTTACTATTTAAAGTCATTCTTTTCTATTTGTAATATTTTTAGAAAAATTAATTCTATATAATTTTTTGTTGATGATTCTAAATTTTTAATTAATTTCATTAAAAAAAATTTCCAACTATAAAAGATAGCAATTAAAAAAAAATATATATATATATATTTAGAATTATATATAATAATAAATTTTTTTTCAAATGAAAAAACAGGTTCTTGTTTCATATCAAACCAAAAGGGTTTATAATATTATCATAACAATAAATATCAATATTTATCAATTAATATTTAATTATTAAATTATTTTTTTAAATAATAAAAAATAATAATTAAAATTGAGTGGTAGTATTTATTCATTTTAATGTATATTTTTTCATAAAGAGGATATAATTATTTTTAATGTTTTATTAATTATTTTATTAATCATATAATATTTATTGTGACGTTATATAATCATAGAATATATTTATTTTAAGATGAGTGTTTTAATTAAACATATAAATCCATCACGTTAATAGTAATATGATATGAAATTAATTATTTTTTAAAAAATATGCATTTTTATATTCTCCCCCTTAAATAAATTTCATATTATCCATTTCAATTTCCTCTCACCAATGAAAACCCTATGAGTTTATCCATAAAAGATGAATTTCATCTAATATTAATCCTATTTCAAACTCAACCTTATATTCTCTTATTAGAATAGGTAACTCACAATTTCTTAACATAGTAGACATATGTTGACATTTTTATTAATCTAGAGATTTCATTATAATTATACTTCTTTAGTGTGTGATGATATCATACTTCTTAAAGAATTTCCGAATTTGTACCATAAATGTTTTGTGATATTGTCCATATTTTTTTATAGATTTACCTTCATTTCTCTTGATCTTAATAAATTCTTTAGATAGTGAGTGAAGATATATTTCCATGAATTAATTTTTTATCTAGAGGATAAGTTTCACACATTGGATTTTTATTTTAATCATTGTACAACATATAATGACATTACATTCAAAAATATGAACAATCATGATGATGTTTTCATACTTAAATCATGAAATACATTTATTTTGTATCATGTTTCCCATTTATTCCATTAAAGGAACTCAGGATCTAAAAATGGAAGATAGTAGTTGTTAAGAACTCCATGTTACTTTTCCATTCTTTTGGGAATTGGAAATTTTGACACAATTCAAGTTATTATTCATAACATGGGATATCTGGGTAAACAAAAGTATTATATTATCTACATTAAATCTCATCCCATTCCATTTTTATATGAAAAAATATTTAATTATTCATCACATTCATTGTCTACTTGGATTATCTTGGTTACATTTATTTACATAAAAAATGGGATAGTTTGAAAAAATATATAATAAAATTTGTGTAAATAATCATATGAATATGAATAATTGTTATTAAGATTTACTAAACTATAATTCTTTTGGATCAACCTTGGTTTTTGTATATTTTTTCCTCCTATCACATTGAACCACATCTCTAAAATTGATTAAATATAAAAAGATAAATATCTACTTTAACAAATTCTAATATAAAAAATTATCTGAATATTTTTCATATAAACATCCAATAATCCATTAACCATATCCTAAAATATCACTATTAACCATAAAATTAAAAAATATATTAACCCCTAAGTTATCAATTTTATTTTTATCTGCATTCTCCAACCAACATATCATCCCTTGATTTTATCTGACCCTTTAAATTATACTTATGAAACTACTTCCGAACCTATAAAGTTAAATAAATCATTCTATTTCACAAACTATGAAGATATGAACATAAATTACATTTAAATATAAATAATTTTAGAGCTTTAGAGAATTAGAAAACGTAACCCATAATAATATATAATAAGAAACACTCTTTTTCACCCTATAAACATTTATTTTATATAAATCAATTTCTATAATATTTTCACTTTTTTCATTCATGTAAAATATTAATAACATTAATTTTAACTTTGATAAATTTAATACTCATAAATTAACAATATAAAATAATTATAAAACATGAAATGAGTGATAGATTTCATTAATGGTTGAAAAAAAACAAAATTAATCATTTATCTACGAATGACATGAGGAATAAAAAAGTTGAATATGGTTCATATTAGTTGTATAATAAGATACATTAAACTCTTGTAAAATCATATGAAAATTTATATTTTATTCTGAAATCAATTAGAACCATTGGCGTCTACTAATTTATTTTCCTGTAAACCATAATGATGGAAGCCAAATACTTTTGGTTCTAATTTTTTTTAAATCACTAAATAATAATTTTTTTTATGAATTTCATAGGGATAAAATAAGTTCACAACATAACCATTGAATATTTAGTTTAATATAAAGAGATGCCTTAATATCTCTATTAACATATGTTAATGGTGTAATCTAATTTTGATTAGGTTTATGTTAAAATGTGAATGATGTAGGATGTAAAAGAATTATGAGTAATAGAATACAGTGCAAAGACAACGTCAATACCATAGTGAATGAAGATGCATCAATAAATATAGCCTAAGGGGAGATTAAAAAAAAGATTCTAGACAATGGATATCTTCAATGAAGAAAATATTTGATTAGTAAAGAGCCCAGTGCAAGTTGGTACTATTATAAGTGAACTGGTTTATATAAAACATGGGGTGATGTTAAAGGTTTATTGGTAATAAAAAATAGTATTTAAACTAATGATCATCACTCAGAAAAAGATAATTGAGGGTAATGATAGATTTATTTTATAATTCCTCTGGTTTAAAAATAAAAAAATCTTGATATAAGCTGATAATTTGGCATTAATTCATAATGAGGATATTTTTAGGTCTATAAATTTAGATAATTAGGTCATAACTTATACATAACATCTTGAATATTACAAGTAAACACTTCTACTCACTATTAATTATTTTATAAAACAAAAAATATTTAAAAATAAACATTATATCATTACATGTTTTAATAACATATATTTTTATTGATCCCATCCTTGACACTATTTCTCTTTATTTCCTATGAAAACCATTTCAAAACATGGGATGAGCATAAAAATTTCAGTAAGGGATACATAATTAATGAGAATAGTTACACTTTCGAAAAAATGTAAATAATTTTAACATTATCAGAAAGTAATACATTATGAAGTAGAAAAAACACCTCACTTAATATAAGCCCATTTCTTACCCTTGCGTAACCAAAAGAATACCATAAATCCCATAAAAATCTGCATATAAAATACAATAGTACCTTGGGACATAAATATACTTAAATGGAATAACCATACAGTCTACTTGCACACAAATCACTAAATGGAATAGTCGTACGACCGACATCCATACCCAATGAATTTGAGCTTATATCATGACCACCAATCCTTGGTTTATCATGAAACCACTGGTCGTTGGGTTTATCATGCATCCATCCATCATTGGTTTTTTATGTAACCCACTATCCAATTTCCAAGTACCATTATATAATCATATCACATAAAATATTTAAAATATAAAAAATTCATTAATAACATTTCATTTGAAATAACAGGAAATCATTTCAAGATATCTAAAAACTCAATCCATTTCCAATACCATTTTCAATACCAAAACAAAAAAATAGGGAATATTTATTTTTTTCCGTTTTAAAACCTTAATTCTTATCTAGGAATCCTAATATCAAATAACGGTTATGGAAGTGGTGAGGTTGTTGTCATCGCATATGTCAAAAAACATTTATTTTTTCTCTTAGTAAAACACTTTGAAAAAAAATTCCCTTTGAATGAAATTAATTTAATGGTTTTTATTATACCCTGTATGAAAGAAGGAGGTCTATATTATCAAAATATAGCTTAATGAAAGGAGATTGAGATGAAGCCCCTTACCTTGCTTCCGAATCGTCATGTATGTTGTTTGTTCTTCCTGAATAAAAACCTAAGTTAATTTATACTAGATTCAGATCCTTTTTCAGGTTTATTATTCCTTTTATATCACTTTTTAGCATTTCATAAAAATTACTTAATTATTTATGTTAATATATGTCGTTCTGTTGATATTTGGTACTTGAGTAAAAAATGATCATTTTATAATTAAAAATTTTCCATGTGGTCTAAAATACATTATCTATAAAATAGTATTAATGATTTAAATAACATATATATATATATTATATATGTATTTATAAAGGTCCATAACATTTGGAGACAATAAATGAAATGCTCCATTCATGGAGACGATATGTTGTGCGTACAGGGAACGATACTTTTATTTATTTGTCACATTAATGAAATGAAAACTAAATGAATCATAGGTATATTATAATTAAATTATAATATAATATATGATATATGTTAGATATATTTATTGACACCATCCTTTATACATTCCATGTATAGAATGAATGAGTTATATCATTTTGAGGGGGCGGTAGTCCACACTTCCTCAAATAAAATTATCATATTTATATATCATGGAAATAATAAAGGTATGAGATAAATAAAAATTACAGAATCATAGAGGCAATATAAATATAATATATATCATATATTAATATAGTTCCATCATAATGGAAACCAAGAGAGGTGGTAGGAGAAAATAAAAAAATCATCATTTCGTGAGGTAGTAGTTCACCTTTCAAAGAAACAGTATGTTCATATCCATTAAATGGAGGTGTGTGTACATGTAGTTAAAATCATTTTCATAAAAAAATTCTAGTATATTGAGGATATTTTATTGTCAGTTAATCAATGAATAATAATTTAATAATATGTGGATAAGGAAAATAATTGAAAGGAACTTAAGAGAAGACGTTACTTCTAAATCGGGTAACATCATTTCATTTGAGCCACAAGTCGTTCTTGAATTACATCATGCACAATATAAAGCTTATAAGAGGAATATAAGTATATTGGGAGAATATTTGAGAAGTATTTTTACAATCCAAAGGGCTTTAGATGTGTGATTAAATGGGTAGAGGTGATGCCCTTTTATATGACGGAGGATTGCACTTTTGGAATTTTTTGAAATATAATTTTATTATAAAATTATTTTCAATTTTAAATGGTCCCAAACTCATTTAACTCAAATATAAGATGTTTTTTGTCAAAAAAATCTCAACTAATAGGTTTTATGAAATTTTAGGTAACAAATTTATCCTTATCATTTAGTTTTAACTCTTAGTTAAAAACATTAACTCTTACCTTGTCTTCTTGCATTTTCATAATTTACATTTGCTATAGTTACTATAGAATGGGAAGAGAACAACCAGTCATTAATTAATGACATTTTAAAAATTATCTAATTCATTTTTCCTAACATTATTTTTTTGGACTATTATATCATTTATTAAAATAGTATTTGTTTTAAAAACACCATTATGTCAATTTTTATACTATTCATATCATGACTTTTTTAAAATACATAACAACTTTTTCATTGAAAATAACATTATTAATTAAAATATAACTAGTCATAATCGTCCATAAAATTATTTTATGGAATAAAAAGATTCAAAATAAATTTATTTTAATAATCATAATCTCATTTATTAAAATCATTCATTAATATGTTAATCACTACATCATCATTATGTCATAAATTAATTAATTTATTTGATGTTTGAAAATCATAAATAAATTATCATGATACAGGAAATATTTTTAGATTTATATTGACTAATTAAAAATTAATAAGTAACTTATATAACACCATAAAATTTTTTTTAGTAAAAGATACATGTTTATGTTATTTTTTTATTTAATTTAAAATAATTAATTTAACATGTCATTATCACTCTTCTGTTGATCCATGGGGTTCCAAAATTGACCCAAGGATTCCCATGGATTAAAAAATCTCATAAAATAGAATTATAACATGTGTTAGGGTAGTTTAATATTAATATAATATTATTTAATTACCCTTATTTACTAGATTTTCCCTTTAACCAAGGTAATGAAAATATTTATTGAAGTTACTATTCATAATCTGTAAAAATAAAAGGTACCTATTGAAACAATTTGAAAATTACGATTCAAAAGATAGAATAAATTTTTCCAAATTCAAAACATGTAACTTCTCGTAATTAATATAAAATTAAGTCTAATTTGCTAACCAAAAAACATGTTTTTTGGAAGTAATAATTATCAAAAGATTGACATGTGTTTATGTCCAATTACATAAAATGACAAAAATTTAATAAAATTATAAGAATAAAATATTGTTAAACTTTACAACCAATTAAAACTACAATCTATCTATATAATTGAATTATATGAAATGGCAGTTTTGACTTAAAATGCAGTATTTTTCACTATTCATTAAAAACAAACATTATCAGAAAATTGCCAAAAATTTATACAAAGTAAAATTTGATGTACTAAATATATATAAGACGATTAGTTTGTCAAATATAAAATATAGAAATGAAAAAACTTTATTTAACAACGGTTCTCCATCAAAAGGCGGTAAAACAACATTTTTTGAAAAATACTTCTTCTATCCAAAAAATTGAATTTTGTCTTATATCATATCTGAGAAACTTATAAGATGATTTTAAAACATTGAATTTAACATATAATATGTATATTTCATTAAATAAAAATCCATAATGAGTGATATTATTTTATAAACACAATTATTCACTTTAAAAGAGGATTTCATAAAAATACATCCTTTATATTCAATTGGTTTTTATTTCCATTTCCAATAAACATGGTAACCATTGAATCATTATTTTAATATATGTAAACCATATTTTAAAATTTATTTGATACTATTAATTCCCTCCATTATAATATCTATTCGTTCACTACCATTTAAAATAATAAAATTATTAATGTATTATTTTTCAGTTTAACTCAATGTTGTGTGTAATGAAATATTTTAGAGAAACACGTTGTTGTGTATCGAGTACCCTATTTGAAAAAGTTCCCCTTTAATTAAATTTCATATCTTATTCATAATTATTAATATAAAACAAAAATTATTATTCAATAAATACCTGGTTCGTTACATTCTTCCCCCCTTTTGGAAACTGTGTCCTCACAATATTAAAATTGGGCTTCGAAACCTCATTGAAAATCCAATATTGGAAAAAGATTTAATTAAACTATCACATTAAAAGAAGGATAGTGAAGTACAAAGGTCACCCAAGATAACACATACTAGGATTCCATATATGAAAATGTGGATATGGAAGGGAAAACTAACCATCATGTACTGATGGAGAGTGATAGAAAAAAAGTTCAAGAGAATGTTAACTACAATAAAACCATATGCTTGTGATGGGTTAAATAGTCTTTAATTTACCAATAGGAAAAGTAAATGGAAAAAGATTTTTAAGGTCCTCTTCCAAACATTGAATAATTTATTTACAATCTTGACTAAGGAAACATACTTGCATAACATGTAGACTTTCATCCATTAATAAAATTATTCCATAAACTCATCCATTCTCCAAATAATGAGTATCCATGATGCCTTGGTCACACCTGAAGATCTAGAATCAACTTATAGAGAATCACATAATCCAAAAAATTTGAAAAATATATCTCCTCGATATTTATGAACTATCTAAAACTAAAATGGTTAATACAAGATAAGATAATCCTAAAAAATGATAATCTTTTAAAAAAGAAATACTACTCTTAATATCCAAAATTCAACAAATAATACCCCAAAGTTCAATAAAGACTATTAAATAAACAATTCTCTTTAAAATTAATCATACTAAGACAAACTATGATTAATACAAAATAATTCAGACAGATTTGATCACCTAGTCTTCCACGATAAATCAAACATTTATCTCTAAATTACATCGACTACTCTTAAAGTCTCATACTGAAAACTAATTAACTTAATAACATATCCTATGTGATAGGTTTATCATTTCTATAAATAACCCAAATATCCATATGTACATAATAAAAATATATATTCCTCAAAAATAAAATTCTAGAATTACTCAAATAAAATCCCATTGTATTCTATTTTCCCTAGGCATAAAGTGTTACCAAAAGATTGAACATCTTCGAAAATATACTTTATCACTTAATCAACAAATAATTTTCCCATACTTAGGATATCCATTTGATAAAATATAAGTTATAAAAATCAACGTATACTTGGTCCATAGAATCATTTGTCTAAAAATAATAAGTTTTACTAATCAGTGACTTCATGTAGGCCTGTGGTAGGTTATAAATCTCATTCACACTTTGTTTGTGGATTCGATTCTTGTATCTTTTTCTGATGTAATGGGGTGTCACAGGGTTTACATTTTTTCCTTTTCAAAAAACTATATAATTTTATAAAATTCCCAAAAAATAAGATAAATTCTTAAAAAATAACCAAAATATATTTTATCTTAAAAGGTTATCTCATACCTAGCATTTTTCATTCCAAAAATTAATAACCCTTAATTACCTCTAATAAAAGGGTCATATAAACCATAATAGTTATTTATAACTATATACTTAAAAAAAATTATTCTTCCTCAATTAACATTTTTATAAAACAAACATAAGGGTATCAAATACGAGAAGGTTTCCAAAGTAATCTCATAATTAATACATTTAAACATATCATTATCCTTAGATAAAACATAACTCTTAAATTCATATAATGTTTACATCTTAATCATCAAACATTCTATTGGATCCATTACACTTGTTTTTTTATTTTTAATCATTCATACTTATTTCCAAGAAATAAAATCATGCATAATGTCCTAATATTCAATAATGTCAAAACATGGGTTAAGAAATAATCCATACCTCTCATAGTTCATTATCAGTTTCCTTATCTTCAATTTCAATGGCATTCAGAATTGGTAAAAACATATTTTTATGGTCCTCCTAAACTCAATATTGAACATTCATCATAGGAAATATATTTCCATAATGAAAATGCACACCACATTTAAAGCATTCAATTTATCCATCATAAAGAACATTATTCCCTTTCATGGAGTCAACTAGATCCTTTCTTTTTCCATGGTTGGTTATTTCTTTATGACATTCATTACCACATATCTAACATCTTCTTGACCCATTGAATAATTTTCCTAGGCATTTCATTCCACATACATGACACATAGGTTTTTGAATATACGTACCTTTATGATTATTACCTGAAATTACATGGGGATTTATTTCACACAAATATGATTCCTTTGAAAAATCACCATGGTTTATGTGGTCAATCCTAAATCCAGATAATGTTTATGAATAACTACAATAGTTCTCATTGCATCTCCAATTTCATTCGGTTTCTTTATCTGAAAACCACCATAGTTTCCTTGACATCTATTGTTATTTTGGTGCCTGCAAAATATATCCATTTACTAAAACCAAAAAGGTATGTCTGATTATATCATTAAAATCATCATATACTATCTAATGAGGATGGTAAACCCTATGATAAACTTATTCATGTTATTTTAAACTCTTTCAATTTATCTAAAAATAACTTTTAATCTAATAATATTCTAACCACCATGGTTATATAAAAAATGTCATTATTGCTTAAATAATACCCATACCTTTAAAGTTATCTAAATTGACCATTTATACCAACTATAAAGCGCTATAATTAAAAATTACTTATTCTTGAGATACATTAAAAATTTGACTTAATTCATGTTGAGAATATTTATAGGTTTAGAGATTTATAGAATTAGGTCCTAACATATACATAACTTCTTGAATATTATAGGTAGACACTACTACCCACTATCTATTTTTATTAAAAAATATCTTTAAAAAAACATGACATCATTTCATGCTTTAAAAGGATAACTTTTCCTTGATCCCATCATTGACTCTATTCTACTTTATATCCTGTGAAAAAACATCTCAAAACATGGGATGAGAATAAAATACTCAGTAAGGGATACATGATGAATTAAAACCATTTTTCTTTCGGAAACATTTAAATCATGTTAAATTTATCATAATGTAATATTTTAAGATGTAGCAAAAACACTTCACTGAATAAAATCTCATTTCTTACCCTTTTGTAACCAAAACATTACTATAAATTCCATAGAAATATTCATGTAAAATTGTAAAGTAACTTGTAACATAAAAATAATTATAAATAATAACTATACAATAGACTTCCACACATATCACAAAATGGAATAGCTATACGTCCGACTTCCATACTCAATGCATTGGAAGTTAAAACGTAACACCCACTATTGGATTATCATAGAACCAACCATTATTTTTTTACCATGGAACCACCCGACCTTGGTTTTTTATGTAATGAACCATCAAATTTACAAGTTCTATTATTTAATCATAACACATAAAATATTGAAAATATCAATATTTGACTAATAACATTTCGTTTGCAATCAGAAGAAATCATTTGAAGACATTGAATCACTCAATCAATTTCAAAAAATATTTTCTATTATAAAACAATAAAAAAGGGGAAAATTCATTTCTTTTACTTTTGAAAACATTAAACATTATATAGGAAGCCAAATATCAAATAACTTTTACTATAGTAGAGATATCATTGTCGCCCCATACGTTAAAAAACAATCCTTTTGTCATTTTTTAAAACTCTTTGTAAAAAAATGATAACCTTTGAATGAAATTAAATTCAATGGGTTTCATTATACACCATATAAAATAAAGAGGTTTACATTTTCAAAATATGCCCTAATGAAAGGAGATTGTGGTAAAGTCCCCTACCTTGCATTTGACTCATCATGTGTGTATTTTTTCATCCTGAATAAATTTTTTTTTGTTAATTTATAATTGATTCAGAAACATTTTTAATTTAATTATTCCCTGTATATCAGTTATTACCATGTTATAATATTAAATAATTATTTTAGTTAATATCGGTCGTTTTTTCGATATTGGGTTCTTGAGTTGAAAATGGTCTTGTTATAATTACAAATTGACCATGTGGTCAAAAATAAATTATACCCACAATAGTATTCATGATCTAAATATCTTATATATCCCGTATATATGTATTTATACTAGTCCATAATATTGGGAGATAATAAATAAAATACATTGTTCATGGAGATGGTAGGTCGTACATACGCATAAACACGACTTTCATTTATTTGTCATATTAAAGAAATTAAAAGTAGATTATACATATATATATTATAATTACAGTATAAAATCATATTTTATATATGTTACATAATTTTATTAACACCATAATTTATACGTTCCATGTTTGGCAAGAACAAGTCATATCATTTTGAGGGGGCGGTAGTTCACACATCCTCAAATGAAATTATCGTATTTACACATCATGGAAAGAAAAAAGGTATATTGTAAATAAAAATTACAGAATCATAAAAACAATATAAAAACAATATTTATAATATATAAATATATTTTCATCCTATTTTCCACCATGAGATGTGGTAGGATAAAATCGAAAAATAATCATTTCCGGAGGCAGTAGTTCGTCGTACATAGAAATAATATGTTCAAATCTATTAGATGGAAAATTTTGTAAGTGTATCTCAAATCCTTCCCATAAAAACCTTATATTATATTTAGGATACTTGTGTTCATATGTAATAAAATAATAATAAGATCATATTGAGTGCATAATAAAAATAAGGAAAGGAAATTGAGAGAAAATGTTGCCTCTAAATCTGGTAACTTTGTTTGATTTGAGTCGAAGGGATTTCTTGGATTTACTTATTCGCAAGGGAAGTTTTCTAGGAGGAACGTATGGATATTTGGAGCTTATTTATATAAAATTTGGATGATCCAAGGGGCTTGAGAGGTGTGATTAAATTGGTACAGTTGATGCCCTTTGATAAGAGGGAGGATGGGAACTTCATGAATGTTTTGAAATGATGTTTTATTATAAAATGATTATTGGTTTAAAATTCTCCCAAAATAATTTAATTCAAATATAATATTCATTTGAGATGAAAAGGTCTCATCAAATGGGTTTTAGAAATTTTTAGATCAAAATTATAACCATATATTTTAGCATTTATCCATAGTTAAAAACATTAACTCCTACTATGTCTTCATTCATTTTCGTAATTTATGGTCACTATAGTTACTATATAATGCCAAGAGAACAAAAATTGGTTAATTAATAAAATTTTAAACATTATATAAGAAATATGACCGAACCTTATATTTTTAGGACTATTATATAATTTATTAAAATTTTATTTGTTTTTAAAACTCATTTATGTCAAATTTTATACTATCTGTGTCATGAATTTTTAAAAAATCCATAACAACTTGATTCTTTAGAAAAAACTTTATTAAGTCAAATATAATAATTAATAAGCATCCACAAATCTGTATGGCCTAAAATGTTTCAAATTAATTTATTTTAACATTTATAATCTCATTTATTTAAATCATCCATTAATAAGCTAATCAGTATATCATTATTGTGTCATGAATAAATAAATTTATTTGCCATCTAAAAATTATAAATAAATTATAATGATATATTAAATCGTTGTATATTTATAATTAAAAATTATATTCTAGGATATCACTTATATAACCTCATATAAAAAATGTTTTAGTAAATGGTTCAAGCTTATGTTTTTTTCTAATTACTTTAAATTAATTAATATATCATGTCATTATCATTCCCATGTGGATTCATGGGGTGCCAAAATTGACCCAAAGATTCCCATGGTCAGACATATCTCATAATATATCAATATATCATGTTTTAGTGTAGTTTAATATTTTTATAAGATTATTTTTGACACCCTTATTTTCGAGATTTACCCTTTAACCACTTTAACTAAAATATTTACATATTTTACTATTCATAATGTCTAAAATAAAAGGTATATATTAAAAAAATTTAAACCTTTTTATTCCAAATAAATAATCCTCTTTTCAAATTCAAAACACAATATTTCCAGTAAGTAATTTAAAATTAATTCATGTTGTCAAACAAAAAAGTGGGTTTTTAAGAAGTATTAGCTATCAAAATATTAACATATGTTTATGTCCAATTTTAAAGTGAAATTACATAAAATGACCAAATTTGGATTAAATTATGTAAATATATAATCCAATTACGCTTTAAAACTAATTAAAAGTATATTATAAAAATATAGAAAATTTAGATGAAGATGCAGTTTTGACTAAAAATGTGGTATTTTTCACTATTCATGAAAACATATACATTAAAAGAAAATTACAAAAAAAGTATCCAAAGAAAATTTTTATGTCCCTATTCAATAGAAATAGATTTTTTATATATATAACATATAAAATTGACAAAAACATGACTTAAATAGGGTTCTCCATCATAAGGTGGTAAATGTATTTTTAGAAAAATAATTCTTTTATCAAAAAATTTGAATTTGATTTTATATCATATCCAAAAAACATATAATATGAATTTAAAACAATATATTTAATATATAACATATATTTTTTATTAATTAAATATCCATATAGAGTGATATTATTTTATCAACAAAATTATTCTCTTTTAACTAGGTTTTCATAAAAATAAATCTTTTATATTCAATTGGTTTTTATTTCCATTTTTAATAAATTTGGTAACCAGAAAATCATTATTTAAACACGTGTAAATCATATTTAAAAATTTATTTAATACTATCAATTCCCACCATTCCAATTTCTAGGTGTTAACTACCATTTAAAATAATAATATTTTTAATATATTATTTTTATATATAACTCAGTATTGTGTGCAATGTATGATTTTGGGAAAGAACCCATTGTTGCATGTCGAGTACTGTATATGTAAACCTATCCCCTTTAACATAAAATTAATATTATATTCATAATTATTAATAGAATTCAAAAAAGAATTATTCTATAAATACTTTGGTCATTATATATTTCATATTGAAAAACGTGACGAGGAACACATGTTTAAAAAATATTTTTCAATATATGGGATATTTTAATAGCATTGGATACACCTTGTGTAAATAATTGAAATTTGGGTTATATTGGAAGTTGAATTTTTAAGGTTCCTATAACATAGAGGATATTTAATTTTATAATAGTCTCAATAATAACATATGATTAAATAGGACATGTCATGAAATGTCATATGTGCTATGATTGAATCGTGGGTGAGATTCATAGGCACAGGTGATTTGAATTCTTCCACAGTATGGTAAATTTTTGTGTAATGGTTCATTCAAGAGAGAGAGGACATGTGTCTCATAAATCTGAAGATCATGCCATATAATAAGGCTTTTTTTGTAAATGGTGTGATTTTATCAGAGAAATTGGTGTGATTTTTTAGTGATTATCAGAAATTACATGAAATATAATTTTACTATTCCAAAATAGGTTTGATAGATAAAATGTTTCGAAGAGGAATACTATAATTTTATAGAAGAATAAATTGAATATATCATACCATGAATTATTTATTTTATTATTGACTAAAAATATGTTATAGTAATTAATTTCAGAATAAATATTTTTACTAAAATGATTATTACCTTGAAAAAAATTAAAAAACTACACCATGGTAAATAAACATCAATAAAATATAGAGGATTATATTATAAATTAACATGTTAAGTGATTGGATAATATATTATAGTTTATCTTTTTTAAAAAAAGTGGGACATGGGAAGGTTTCCCAACCCATATCCCGGAAGAATTTATTCAAAAATTAAAGAGTTACAAAGATGTCTCGAGGTGTAATGAAGCTACACCAACAAGGAAAGGATCCAGATACATGGGGATATGAAAAAAATTTAAAACAGGTACCGATTCATAAAAGAAGAACTGCAGATCATCAAGCTTGTTCACCATTAATCCTTCTCCATTCCACCTCAATCATATAGGGAAGTAGAATCTAAGAATCTCAGCCAAGCAGTGATGCCCCAAACTCCTGGTTGATGAACATTCGCATCTCAAATGCAAAACCGGCCCGGGTAAGCATGCACATCCAGGATTGTAGCAACAACAAGGAGTGTGGTTTACCAGAGGAGATGGAGGAATCAACCAAAAACAAGCCAGAGCAAACAACAACCGATGTAATCAGAAAGTCTCATAGTAGAAAAGAAGATTCAACATCTTTCAAAACTTGCAGGAAAGTGAAAATATGCACTCCGAAAAAATAAAAAGTCATCTCCAGATTATAACTCTTAGCCAAAACAGAGGAGCAAGGAGAGGCCAATAACCATAAAAGCATGAGACAAACCACTCCAGCAATCAAAACAGCGAAACAATATCTTCACCCGAAAATAAAACAGCACATCATGAGAACGGAAACAGAAAGGCGAAAACTCTTCCAGAATTAGGATGATATGATACTCATCTTGAATTTTTCCTCGGTGATGGATCTTTTTATACTAAGGTATTCAGCAGCTGAAATCTTATTTTCTTGAAATTCATGATGGGAAATTTCATGTTGCCTATCCATATACTGATTTGATACTTGTATATCTTGTTCATCAAAATCCGTCGAAAAGTAGTACAATAGAGTGCTAGAAGACGCAACCTGGGTATTTTCATGAGTTTACTCTACAGGTTTAGGTTTGGAAGAATCAACCAAAGGTTTTTCCTGAGGGACTTCAATAGGTTCAGGCTTGGATGCATTCACTGATCTGGTCACAATTGTGCATTCTGTGTTCGAGTAATCCTTACGACTTCTAGATATTCTTGATTGTGGGCTGACGAACCCATCCTTATCAACCAGGGGTTTCTTACCTTTTTTTCCATAGAATTTATACATGTTTCTTCAATCTGTCCTAGTTTATTTTTATAACCAGAGGTCTCAGAATCTCCTTCATCTTCATTCTTTTCTAGAGCTTGTGTGTTATCTTGATTCGAGACAAGTCCTTCATTATTACTTGAGGTATGGAAATTATCACACCCTTTTTCAAGGACCACCTTAACAGGATCTTGTAAAGTGGTCTGATTATGATCAAGAGTCAGGGTTGTATCCTCCGAGACAGCCGTGAAAAAAGCCTCAACTTGATTCTCATCAATGTGATTATCCTTAAAGCTATCTCCAGACACCAATTTAGAGGTTAAAGAATCAACAGAATCAACCATTACATCCTGAGCAGCATTCTTTACAGAAATGGTTTGATTGTTTTTCAAATTTGATTTTTGTTTATTTCATATTCAATTTTACTTAATAAATAAGAAATATATTATTTGGTACACCTAGAATGTTTAAAGTTATTTTGGAAAAATGGAGTGATATCAATTATTGAATAAAAGGAGTTAGGTCCATAGAAATCTACACAACTATTTTTTTAGTTCATGAAAATAAGAAGATAGGATACTGATATATATGAATTTTAAATATAAAAGAAGATAATTATGAAAAATATTTCTATATATAGTTGAGGGGAAGAACAAGGTGAGTCAAGAAGAGTCTCAAGTTAGTAGTGAAACAACAATGCTAAATTTGGTTGGATGAAAATGAATATAATTAGATAATTCTAATTTGGGGTTATCTTCATCTATAAATATAATGTTTTGATAATGTTACATTGTGTACAAAATATAAAAACCTCAAATACAGTATTTGACCCCATCTATTATTGTGGAAAATGACAAACAAATTGGATTACAATAGAGAATCTAACTATAAATAAATATTAAAGGTTCTTCCACAACATATATTTAATAGAGATATGCTATAATGGATATAATTTATTGAATATGACCAAAACATATATAAATTATCCAGGAATTTTTTTAAATCAGTGTATTGATAGACAAGAAGAGGGTTTTCAATAGGATCAATAGAGAAACAAAATTAATCCTTGTGTCCAGTTAATGTTGGTATTGTGGATTTTGATATACAACCCCAATTTCATAATTTTTCTCAGTGGATTATCATATAGTGGTGAAGTATTTAAAGTCATTATTCTCAATATATTTTTACTTCATGCATATATTTATATTTTTTAGTGATATCAATTAGATTAAGAACATGATATTGAATGTAATGTTTCTAATACAATAACATGATTTTTATGATTTATGACTAATAAAAAGAAAATTTTCAAATTATTTATCACCCAAATTCACCCACCCCCACACAAACAATGGAGTAGTAGCTTGATCATATTTCTAAATGTGGTGTCACATCAAAAGGGTCTTTACTTAAATGTTTAATTTTTATATTTATATTCATTTGGTGTGCATGTGGAATCAGTGACGAAACCACAGTTCTCATTTGAAGTAACTATGATCCTTGGAAGAAAGAAATAATAATTTTTTTAGGATTTTGGTATGTAGATTTAGGAATATAAACATGGAGATACAGATATAACCGTCCATAGTTAAGGAATAGGTGATTAAATGATAGAAAATATCTTCCCAAAATCATTAGAAAATTTAATTTTATATAAAATCCACTCATTTTGATAATTAATTTGAGATGTGGAGGACACTCAATGACATTTAATAGAAGTAATCAAATGGGGAGAAGAATGAAGTATCATTCTCAATAATTAGAAGATAATTGCATATAAAAAAGTAGAATAAGAAAATAAAAAATAAGTAGAAGAATTCCAAGAAAGGGGACACACCCAATAATGTAATATAGATTGATGTTAATGTTAAATATGATTCTAAACATATTATGGATAAAGTATATAAATCTAAAAATTAATATTTCTCTTTGAATATTGGACACTATGAAAGGTCTATTGAAGAAGTGATAATCTCATCTTCTCATCAATCCAAATAACATTTTTAAGTGACCAAAATTCAATATAAAAAAATTAATGGTTGAATTAATGTTAAATTAGGTGTGATGTTGTCTACACAATGAAATAAGTTATATATATGGAATGTTAATGGTAGGGGAAAGAATAGGGGTCCAAAAATGTGAGTATAATGAAAATAGGTGAAAACGTGAATGCTTAAATAGGACTTCTTCAAGAATTTTCACATTATATAGCCATAAAACGGACTTGGAAAAAAATATAAATATAATAATTATCCCTTTAAAGGTAAATATTTAAGAGATGAGGAATTATGGTTATGAAAATAGATCAATAATGAATAAATGTCTTCATAATTAAAGGAGAAAGACATGGTGATAAATGATCATTTGTTAATATCATTATTGGTAAATGAAAATATAGAAAAATATCCCATGGTATCATCATCATTTTATATATAAAAAGGACCAAATATATAATTATAATTTATTGATGTAACTTATCTAAAATTTTTCTTAAGAGAAGAAAACATTGACATGCTAATTTTGTGTAATATTGGGACACACCAAATGATTTTTTTAGAATCTCAATGATTGAAATTAATAATTTATTCTATTGTGACCACATTTCATCCATGAAATAGGATTTCATTGAGATTATATATATATATATATATATATATTAACCATGAGCATATGGTAAAAAATTGTCGTATGAAGAAAGAAAAATAACTCACCAATAATTCCTCTATTTTTAAGATGGAAAACAAAGGATATTCACCATAAGAAAATTTTATAGTATAGAAAATATATTTAACTCTTTGGAGTAAAATGACGAGGCTCAATAAATGGTGTATTAATCACTTAGTATGATACTCTCACACCCCTCATGGAAATAGATGATGTAAATAATGGGAAAATAAAATAGGCTTTTCCATCTTTATTACGGTGAAGAAATATGCTAATATAGACTCACCAAGGATTAAAAATTCATAAGTTTCTATCATGAAAATCTATGAATAAAAAAATTAATACTTTTTTAATGGTTTCAAAAACAATTCCACTATGGAATGTAAGAATATTTTTTGAAGATCCCTTCCGTGGAGGAGAAACTCTAATGAAATGTGTATCAATGTTGCATCAAAAAAATAAAATTATACAATTATGATTAATCTATATACAGAGATAAATTTTGTGATAATAATGATAAGGAAAACTATAGAGATAATATATAATGAAATATTTATAAGTGGTATTGACAAAATAACCACTATAATGGCTTTAAGGAATGTGGGAAATAATGGCATAGTTTATAAAGAATATCCATAATCTATAAACTAAGGAAGTTGAAAATACCCCTCTCGCACGAAATTTACATTGTGATATTATATATTGATATTTACAAAAAATTAAGGAAGTAATATGATCCATAAGGTGATGTATTGAAAAAGAACTTCTATTTGTGATTTAAGGAGATATGTCTAACAAAAATATTGAATGTTACTGAAAATAATAATTTTTATTAGACATAAAATGAATCCAAAAATGGTTTTAGGTCATATATCTGACTCCAAAAGTGATAAATAAAAACCATAATAAATCTTTAATAAAAATATGGGAGTTTTACATTGTTAAAGATGAGAAAAATAGTGTTAGAATAATAGAAAGTTGAAATTATGTCAACGATAGATTTAAAAGTTAATGTAGTGTCATAGACATATTAGGTACTCAAATATTGGTATCATTACTCATTTCAAGATTCCCTAGACAATCTATAAGAATAAGATTGATTTTTTGATAAATTAGAAATTGTAAATAATGTCATGAAAATTTATTATTATCCAAATATTGTGGTATCATGTGACTATTTTCAAAATACCAAGAGGCTATAATTACTAATAAAATGTTGTTTCCAATTCTAAAGTTCAATTTAATAATAGACAATAGTTTAATGTTGATGATAGTTTTCAAGAGTGTAAGGTGTTTTTGGGAAGTTAGTGATGGAAACACAAAGGTTTGGTTGCCTTATTTGAAAAAGTGAATCCCTATAATGTTGTTAAATCATGGATAACAAGAGGTATACCACACGAATATTTCTTTAATTTCACAATTATTGATAAATTTGTGTTAGTTTAGTTGATATCATAGAATATGATAGAGATATAAAAATTTCAATAAAATGTTATTTATTGAAATATATATCTCACATGGAAAGCATCCAGAATATTAACATAGAATCTTGTTTCGTACATAATGCTTTGGATTGGTATTATTAAAATGTTTTTTTACAACTAAAATTCCATGAGGTAATTTAACTTTTCAATAATCATTTAGTAAAATAGAATTTACTAAGAATAAAGTGGGTGAAATATGCAAGTGTGATAACTCAAGAATTATAGTGTATAAAAATCTGTACAAAGTGTCAGAATATTTTTCATAAGTCTTAATAGATATAAAAATCCTTTTTTGATGTTAAATTATAAATTTTTTGATAGATACAATAGTTTTATGGATTTCAACATATGTTTTTAATTTGGAAAAGAAGGAGTTCTGGAAAAAAATGGAGAACAAACTCATGGATATAGATATCATACGTTAAGGAACCAACATGCCCCAGTAATATCTTTATGATAATATATTAAAATATAGTGTATGGATATTTATTGATAATTTTGGAGTAAAATTTGACGATGTACCCCTATTTATGTTGCAAAATATATGGGGATTATAGTTTATGGTATACTAAATAGGAGGAACCATTGGATACATACTGTAAATTGATGAGTAGGTATGGAAATTTTGATTTTGATTTCAAAGAACAAGAAAGTCACGGAATCCAAAATGAATAGCTTCAAAACCTTAGGGGTATTTTGAGGATGATGGATTCATGATAGTTTTAAAAAAACGGTGTAACGTGGAAAGAAATTTTGTTTAGTTTCAGATTTTTTTCCAATCATAGAAGTAGGTATCCAAAGAAGTCTGTTGTTAGTATTTTTATAAATCACTGAAGAAGAATTAAATTAATGAATTGGAAAAGAAGTGAGTAATTTTATAATAAAAAAACATTTAATTCACTATTAATAAAAATAGACCCCTTTATATCTCTATAAAGGACCTGTAAATGGATTGAACTAATTTGAAGTAGGATGATGTTGAAATGTGAAGGCTAAAGATGATTCTGCAAGAATCCGTAATGAACCATCATAAAATATAATGACAACACCATTGTGAATCAATATATCAATGTAAATATTGAATAAATAAATAATAAAATAGGGATTCTTGTAAAAGGTCTTCTTTAGTAGAGAAAATATATGAGGAGAAAAGTGAAATGTTTTATTTAATACTAGGCTAAGAAATATAATGCATAGGGTGCATAGGAAAGAACTGAATGAAGATTGATTATAGTATTAGATGGTTACATGGGAGTTAAACCTTCATAAATGTAGTACATTGGGTAATTTAGGATAAAATTATATATAAAAAATTTGTGGG
Organism: Viscum album; assembly: GCA_963277665.1. NCBI lineage: Eukaryota > Viridiplantae > Streptophyta > Magnoliopsida > Santalales > Viscaceae > Viscum > Viscum album. The sequence goes on from OY728122.1 coordinate 494,883,447, forward strand.
ACTCACACTATATGGATACTATTTAGTATAAGAGACCATTCGAAAACACTGGATACACTATACCATAATGATGGAATGTCAAATTATACTAGAACTGATGTTTTTGAGGATATTTTTCCCTTGATGATAGACCAATATGGAATGAACTAATAATAAAACATGATTAAATATTCCATTTTCTATGATGTTAGTAGCTTCATGAGGTAAACATCCTAATTTTTTAGACATGATATTTATTTAGAGCCTTCCATGTTAGGGTATACGGTTGTGTATCAATTCATTTAAGAGTAATACGAGGTTCACACAAAAAAATAAGAATATATATTAACATAATACTTGTTGGTCTCCTCATGTTTTAATAATGTTTTTATGATAAAAAATTGTTAATCTTGTTTAATATGTCTCATATCATGTGAAGATACGCTTGGTTTCATTTTGCATCAACAAAATTTTCTCAAGATCATGATTTCTATAAATCGTCACTGATTATTGTAACCTATATTTAAAATTGTTATATAATGATTTATATTTTGAATTATTAAGTATAATTCATTAAGTAGATATTACTACATAAGTCTATATACTGATATTTGGCTAAGTATGAGAAACCATGAGTCTACCACCGGTTCAAGTTTTCTGGAAAACGACACAGACGCCATGACCCAAACACCGTGACCTAGACACCATGACCCAGTCAATGTGACCCAAAAACCATAACCCAGACACCATGACCCAGATATTGTGACCCAGACACCGTGAGCTAAACACCGTGACCCAGACACCATGAACACGACACAGTGACCTAGACTGCTTGACCCAGACACTATGACTAGACACTGTAACCAATTTTAGATCTCATGAAGAGTGGGACACCAGTTCCTTGCATAGAAATCATTCGAATTTTGGAAAAGGAATAGATACCCTGATCTTAACAGAGCATTTGTACTACCAGTTCCAAATCTCATCATAATTATGCCATCATGACTTTCTAACAGCTCAAAGTCAAATAAGAAGAAGACATCATTTCTTGGTGGAACCATTTCCAAGTGGCACAGTTTCTATATAGACTATGACATTGTTCTTTAATCCATTTTTTCATTTTCAATTTAATTTATAATAGTCATATTTGATTATTTTAAATTAACTGACATAATTAATATTTTTGTGTAGACATGTAACCAAATTGTATGAGGTACGATGTACAGGAAACATGCATCGTGTTAGCTCCAACACATGCACTCCTTGAAAAAAGTGATGAAGAGCAGTGTGTAGCAGAAGCGCGAGTAGTTATGAAAAGTGGACCAATACAAGCCCCAATATACATATAATGAACACATGAAGCCTTCTCGAATCAGAAATATATCAAACCACATATCAGGGCCAAATAAACTTCTAAATACCAACTCCATGAAGGAAATGAGATATACCAAAATAGATACCAGAGCACTAGACTTGTGATACACTATTTCTTAACAGAGGACTCGATACTTGAATATGCTTCATCCTAGGAGTCCAGAGTTGTATAGAATAACACCCATAGCACTTCTAACCACATATCATTATCTTTAGTCCATTTTGTATTTTTTTCTTTCGATCAGTGTGTGTTTTGAATTAAAAACACACACCGTCTCTAGCATTTAACTGAATGATACAAGATATCCTTCCTCAAATATCATTTTACCTTTTTTACTCCCACAGATTTGTGTGGAAGAGGTCCTTGTGGGACCTGGTAGTTTATACCCAAAAAGAACTGTAGAAGAGGTCATGTGACCTAGATAGTCCTATTTACTATTGTTTACCCCGATCTAGGGTGTGGATGAAGTTTATCAATATAAACTTCTTGGTGGATGGTGATCACCAAGTGTAGTGGATTAGGTCTCAGTTTGAGACTGAACCAAATTTTTTAGCCAATGTGTTGTTTAATTTAGTTTTCTTTATTTTACTATATAATTAAAAAATCACTAGATTTACATTGATAATTAATCTTGGGTAGAATTTATAATTTATTAGCCTTATTAAAATGCATTAAAAAGTAGTATCAATAACTCTTACTGATATTACTGAGAACTAATCAATATTTTGAGAGATTATTTGAATAGTCAAACCTTTATAACTATTTTACCTTGATTGACTGGTTTTTTTCAATTTTATAGGTGAACCATTTTAAGAACAGTTTTTATGAGAAATTTTTATAGATACTCAATTTACCTGCCTCTTGAGTACTCTACTTCAACCAACATTTGGTATTAGAGGCGGTTATTAAGAATAAGTTTTTGAAACTACTCAATTGTGATTTTAGTTATACATTAAAAATCGATAAATATCTATTAATTATTGATTTATTGATCTTCAAAAGTATTTATTTATTATAGAAAATATATTTGAAGGTGACACAACAATTAGAATACCATTCTTTAATGGAAAAAACTATTCAAAATTGAAAATTAAAATGAAAATTCATTTAGAAAGTATGGGATTTGAAATTTTTTCTTCAATTATTGATGAGTATATGATTATTGATACTTATAGGATTTCCTGGGATGACCCAACCAAGACTAATTATAATAATAATTTCATATCATTTAATGATTTATATTGATATTTAGGAGATGATGAATTTATCAGAATTTCTACATGTAAAACTACCCATGAAATTTGGGACACTTTGTCTATTTCACCAGAAGCAACCTCTAGTGTGAAAGAAATGAGACTTAATACATATACTATTAAATATGATAACATTAAAATTAAACATGATGAGATTTTTTTGACATGTTTCTCAGGTTCAACGAAATAATCAACACAATGATTTCTCTTCGAAGAGAAGTTACTGCCAAAGAACAAATCATAAGGATTCTTAGATGCCTAAGTGATATATGGTGAGGAACCTCTATCTCTATTAGAGAGTTATGAGACGTTATCAAATTTTATAAGAATGAACTCATCGGGAAACTAATGATGTTTGATGAGGAGCAGAAATTCATCAAGGAAGAAGAGGATGAACCCAAAAGTAAATCTGTTGCATTTAATACCACTACCTTTAAACACAAATAAAAATGGAAATTAGAAGTCTTTGTAGAATTTTATAATATTTAAAAATAATCACCTGAAAATGATGTGGATATGGATCAATTATCAACAAGGTTTAATAAATTTTAGAAGAAGAAGCATTTTTTCAGAAATCCTTACTTGAAAGGAAGATGTATTCAAAAAAGAAGCTGGAAGAAATATTAGAAAAGAAGTGACAAGTCTGATGAGATAGTATGCTATGAATGTAATAGAAAGGTTCATGTAAAGGATAATTGTCCCAATCTCAAGTATAAAAATAATTATTAGTACAAAGATAGATAGTATAAAAAGGTAATGAAAGAAACATTGAATGCTTTTCAGGATAGTTCAAATGACTCAGAGTCTTCACATGATTAACAGACTAACAAATCCAATATGTGTTTCATGAAAAACACATCTGAGGTAACCCTGACATCACCTCTACCAAATTATTATTATTCTACAGATGTAAGTGAATTTTAAAAAATTTCTAAAGAATAGATGTTTGAGTTTTTCAACATACTTGAAGATACATGCAATGAACTAAAAGACAAATACATGTCTTTAAAGAAACTACATACTATTACTTCAACTGTTAAATCTGAACATATTGTAGAAAGGGAAAAAATGTTATATTACTCAAAGAAATCAATGAACTAAACCTATTAAATGAACAATTTAAAAAGGACCTTGAATGGTTTACTAATGGTAAAGAAATAATGGTATAAATGCTAGTTAAACTGATTTCTCGTAAATATATAACTAGTATTAGATATCCACCTAGTAAAATAAATTTTTGGAAAAACCAATTTTGTTTCAAAATCTAGGACATCCAGCTTTACTCCTAGTTCAAGAAAACATTCTTCTAGTTCATTTAATGATACACTCTATATTGTTTCAAGTTTTTCTGGGCCAAATTGAGTTTATTTTTCATGTACTTTACATAATTCTTATAGGAAACCTATGATGCAACTGTGGGTTCCTAAAGAACTAGTCACAAATATTACTGGACCCAAACCAAATATGGGTACCAAAGCCTATTTTTATTTGACTAATTTTTAGGAAAATTATCCAAGGAGCTCTTACAAATTCTCATGGTATATAGAAATTGTGTGTTCAAGACACATGATAGGGTTCTATTCATGCTTCAAGAACATAATAAAAATTGATGGTGTACATGCACTTTTTGTAATAATTAAAAAGGAAACAATCATTGACCTTGGACAAAATGTTTACTCTAAATCATTTTTAATTTCTAAAGTAAATTTTTATGGTTTGAAACATAATCTTCTTAGTATTTCCCAACTATAAGATGATAGATTTCATGTTAAATTTTAGATGCATGCTTGCAATGTTATTAATTATAAAAATGAATTAGTGTTTTTGGCATTGACAAAAGAAAATGCATACTCTATTAACATTTATTATTTAGTTTCAAAAAATGCTTCATGTATATGTGTATTTCACAAAGAGTCTTGGATTTTGAATATGAGACTAGGGAAATACAATATTCACTCACATTGAAATATAACTAGAAATAGTTTAGTTGAAGACCTACCCAAACATGAGTTTCCAAATTATAATGTGTTTAATCCTTGTCAAAAGGGATAACAATAGAAAATTTCCTTCAAAACAAAGAAATAAGTGGCAAGTTATCAACCTCTTAAACTAGTTTTCATGGATTTTTTTGGACTATTTAGAGTTTCTAGTTTATATGGGAAGCACTATGATTATGTTCTTTTATATTCCTTTTATAGATATACTTGAACATTCTTTTTGGCTCACAAAACTGAATCCAACTATCATTTCCCCAAATATGCTAAAACTGTAGAAAATATTAGGGGACATGGAATTAAATATTTAAGAAGTGATCATTATCGTGAATTTGAAAATTCAAGTGTTGGAATCCTTTTGTTCACAAATTGGTTTGGGTCATAATTTCTCGTCCCCTAGAACACCTCAATAAAATGGATTTGTAGAAAGAATAAATAGAACCATTAAAGAGATTTATAGAACCATTCTTAATAAATATGAATTACTATTTATTTTTGGGCTTATGTAGTAAATATTGAATGCTCTATTATTAATATAGTGTTGATTATAATTATTCTTAAAATAACTCCATATGAATTATGGAACAAAAGAAAACCCAAAGTGAGCTACTTCAATGTTTTTTTTGCAAGTTTTATATCCATACTGTGAAGGAAAATCATGACAAGTTCTCATCCAAGAGTGATGAAGGAATATTTCTAGGATATTTAATCTCTATTAAATCCTATAGAGTGTTTAAAAAAGAACTAAATTTGGGTAAGAATCTATCCATGTCATGTTTTATGAGATATATCCACATGAGCCTAAGACCACTCTAGATAACCTTGATGATGATTTTTCATATTAGTACATTGAGGAAAAATCCCTTAACCATCCTGTAAAAGAATCTGTGTAAACATACAATTCTGTAAATTCTCTAGATTCAAGTCATAATTAACCCAAACCTACAGATGAACCTGAAACCACTAGCCATTTTTTCTTTAGAGCTGTTAGAACCTAAAAGAACCTCCCTTTATATGTTGTTGTTTGAGATTCAGATAATGGAACTCAATCCAGATCTTCTCTTAGAAATCCGATTGAGAATCCTGTTATCTTGTCACAACATGAACCTAAAAAGACTAATGATGCTATAAATGATGAATTTTTGTTGATGGATATGAAATAAGAAGTTAATCATTTTTAAAGGAAAAAATGTTTGGAAACATTTTTACAAACCCAAAGACATATTTACCATAGGTACAAAGTGGTTGTTTAGAAATAAGGTAGATGAAGCTAGTAATATATTTAGGAAAAAGTCTATATTGGTTGCACAAGGCTAGAGTCTAGAAGACGGAATTGTCTATGAAGAGAACTTTGCACCATTATCGAGACTTTAAGCCATCAGAATTCATCTTTCTTATGTTTCCCATCTAAATTTCAAACTATATCAAATGGATTTCAAGAGTGAATTCGTAAAAGGGTATATAGATGAGCATTTATATGTTTAGAAACCCCCTAGTTTTACAAATAATCATTTTCCAAATCATGTTTTTAAATTATAAAAATATTTGTATAGTTTCAAATAAGCTCCAAATGCTTGGTATGATTGATTAATTACTTTCCTTATTTCCAAATGTTTTACAAAAGGTATAGATAATCCTAAACTTTTTATAAAACTAATTTCCAATAATGTTTTAGTAGTTCAAATTTATGTAGTGATATTATATTTGGATCTTCAAAAAATTATTCATCTCTTTTATTTTTTAAAATGATGAAAAAATAATTTGAAATGAGTTTAATAGTTGAACTAAAATTCTTTCTTGGATTTCTAATCATCCAAAATAATGACGGTATTATTTTAAATAAAATAAAATATACTGAGATCTTCTAAAATGTTTTGGAATGGATAAAAAATAAAGTAGGGACACACTAATGATTTCTACTTGTAATTTGGATCTTGAGGAAGATGTAAACTCTATTGATCAAACCACTTATTGGGAAATGATCAAAATCTTACTCTAATTAACTGCTAACTGAACTGATATTATGTTTAGTGTATGTAAGTGTGCTCATTTTCAACAAAACCCTATGGAATCCCATTTAAATACTATTAAAATGATTTTTAAATACCTCGAACATACACCCAATTTTGGACTATTCTATCCCAGTGGACAATAATTTGAGTTAATTAGCTATTCTAATGTGGATTTTGGAGGTTGTAAGTTGGGCATAAAAATAACCTCTCGAACAACTCACTTTTTAGGAAAGTCTCTGGTATCATGGTGCAGTATGAAAAAAACCCTATTGTATTATCTACTACTGAATCATAACACATAGATTCTGGAAGTTATTGTGAACAAATGTTGTGGATGAAAGACACATTACTAGATTATAATTATCATCTCTGGAATGTACCTATAAATTGTGACAAGATAAGTTCTATTAAAATCTCAAAAAATCATGTTTCGCACCCTAGGAAAATACTTATTGATGTAAGACATCAACTTTTGAGGGAAAATTATCAAATAGGTGATACCATTTGGAATTCATTGGAACTGAATATCAGCTTGCTGATATATTCCCTAAAATATTAAATTATGAAGGAATTGATACATCATAAATTAATTAGGACTAATAAATATTAAATAGAATGTGTACTGATTTTAAAAATTACAATTTCACTTCTTACGGTTTCATATTTTATAGTTTCATAAGGCAATGACATAGACGTACTAATACACTCTCAATGATCTGCAAGTTATAATCTTAAAGTTGTTTTCCCATGTTTATGGTCTCATTGTTACTATCTCTCGGTTACTATTTTTTACATATTGTTTCGAACAATATGGTCGCACCGTTTTGAAGTCACACAGTTGAGATAACAACATGAAAACCTGTTATGGCCTCACCGTGACATCCTATTCTGGTCTCACCATGAAATTCTGTTTCGGTCTCACCATAGTAACACTATTTGGTTTTATTTATATACTATAACCTATATCACTGTGATTGATTATTTTATTCTATTTCTTTCCTCCACTTTTGATCTTGTTACTCTTGATATCTCTAAATGATAAAAACAAATGAGGATTCACTCTTTTATTTACTCTATCTCTCTTATATCAAATAAAAATTCCTCCTTTAACCCTTCAGTTATCTCTCTCTCTCTCTCTCAAACCTTCATTGAATGCTCAGAATAAAACATTCATCTTCATCAACTCCTGAGAGTCATAGATAAAAGAAGGAAATGAAAAGAGCACTGAAGATAGTGCCTGAATTTCATTTGAATCCAAATATTATTAACAGAATAGTGGTAATAGAAATGGAAATATTCCCTAAGTGGTTGCTATCATGTAAGCCTTTAATGATGAAAATACTGAAAGAGTAGGGATGGATGGCCTGGTTTATATAAGATAAAAGAAATATTTACCCAAATCTAGTTGCTCAGTTCTATGAGTTCATTCAATTATATTTTAATACAAAAGATGATTTTATTGTTAGAAGCAAGATCAATGGCCAAAGATATACATTTTCATCGAGGTTATGGGCTTCTTACCTTGGGATACCTCATAAAGGATTTTTTTAGGACTATCATAGAGGTCCTCCTCCTCCTAGTGATATCATTGTTTTAGAAGAATCCTCTGGAAGGATGACTTGAAAAAATGAAAAGAGCTATTACTACTGAGCTTTATGGTCAAACTATATTTTTGTTTAATTTTATTTCAATTAAGATTATTCCAAGAAAAGGAGATTTTTCTTCCCTAAAAAATCACGATATATTTTTAATACATCTTATGAAGAGTGGACACAAGATTTACCTTTGTATGTTTTTTACAATTCATATCTGTGAGTTCATTAACGCAACATCAAATTCTACCTACTTATTATACCCATGGTTAATATCTTTTATGTTATATGCTGAAAGAATGGTTGGACGGATGGAAGAAGTCATTAAGTTCTATGAATTCTATATCTCAACAGATACAATCAAAATAATGAAAATTAGATAGAATCCATGGAAAAAGGCTTGGGTGGAGGTTAATGAATGCTTGTATGAAATGATTATTCCTTTTGAGCATTATTCAAATCCTAAGGACATCTCTGATCCTAGTTTGGAACCAAATGAAATTTTTGACTATCCTATTGAAGAAGATGATGATGACGTTGTTGCACCTATAGGGGAAACTTTCATAGATAGTGAATAATGTGGACGTGTTCCACAAGACATAGTTGAGAAAGAAGTACCTATTACCAAAGAAACTATTGATTTAAAGAAAGAACCTACTTCTAGAGAAGAGTCTATTTTAATGTAAGGGAAAAGGATGTTCTAGTAGAGAATCTAGAAGAAGATCATTCTCTTGATAAAGAAGCTTATTTTGAGGAACACTTATAGGAACATGTTAATCCTGAGATTATCCTTTCTACTAAGGATGTAATAAATAAATGCTTTCAGTTGGCTAGAAAAGACTTAGGTGAAGCTATTGGGGTTGAAATTTTGTAAACATATCAAAGATCTAAATCTCTTAGTCCTATGAGAGATTTAGTTGTTCAGGGGAGAATCGCCCTAGTCTAGAAAGTGTTGAAATTCCAAATCCAGTTGATCAAAGAACCATGGATACATGTTATAGGTTTCCTAGATACATTGATGTGAATGATACCAAGGAATCCTTAGTTAAAGGTATAGACCTTTATACTGTATTTCAATTGAAACTAGTCCCTGTTTTTAAAGTTATCTCTGCAAAGGAACCTGAGCTTGTATCAAATCCCATTCTTGATCCTTCACAGGATCCTCCTGCATTCATGAGTCAGAATGATCTAAAAGCCATTGTAGCTACTTAATTAGATGGAGTTGAAAATCTCGTGAACACTCAACCAACTCCTATAACAAAGTTGTGTTAATGAGATGCTTCCCTACTGTTAAAATGGTTCATATGGAAGATTCTGCGGAAAATGATTCCTGAAATTCAAGAGGTCAAAATTGAGAAAAATAACTTAAGTGATAAAGTCATGTCACTCAGATTTGAGGTTGAAGATATACATAAAGTGTTGAAATCATGATGATATCTTGTTTCGCATCCTATTGAGGATGTTAGTGGTTAGATTCCACAGGAAGTTGCCTCTCTGATTCAACCGAACCTAACATCCTTAGCTGACAAGGTTGTTGATTGAAACAAGAATATAGTTCAATAAATCCATGAGCAATGTAATGGTCTCAACAAATTAATGTATGAGTATAAGGGATGTCTCTAGAAAGTTCTGAATCATCTAAAGTCCCTTTCTTCAGCTGTTACAACTTCTAGTACATATGGACAGTCATCTCAACCCTATTTTGGTAGTGATATTCTCATAACTATTGTTAAGGATGAACATCAATCTGATCTATGTGTCTTTGACAAAGAAATTATATATTTGGTTTCCCAAAATAGCGACATAGTCCTCGATTTGGTAAGGATTCAATCAGATATTTCAAATGATGCTCAGGAAGAAATCAGTAAGATTGTGGATTTCTAATTCAATAGTATTTTCTATAAAAATGATATGACAAACCATTTCAAGTACCTTATAAAGAATTTGAAAATTCGTCATATCACTCAGACATTCAAACTCAAGATCAAAAGGTGAAATATTCCACTCCTTTTTTGGACAAGATTGTAGAAATCAAAGATGATTTTGAGAAAGTGATGTAAAATGGTGGTGAGATTATTTCTGAATTCCTCATGTTATTGAGTCATTATCTTCATGTCCAGATCACTACTATTGGGGCCCATGTAGTTTCACCCTAGTGTCCTCTTTTTCCTCCTTCCTCATCCACTCACTTTGCCTCTACCTTTATGTCTTTCTTTCATGCTCTGGGTGAGATCAGACCTATGATCCTTGATCAAAAACTACCTCAATATTTCAGCAAAGCTACCTTGGAACCCTCTGTTTTAAAAGGGCTCTATCTTCGTTCTCTAATAGTTTTCTCAGTTACCTCCTCCACTTAAACCTCTTCTCCCGTGGCTCCTCCTGATGGTACTACCAAGGGAAGAGGGAAGACAATCAGTGCTGAAGAAATGTGAAAACTATCTTTTGATATTGATATTTTTTATTTTTGTTGCCTACATTTTTTAATGACACATCATTATCTGACTAATTCATTGTGATCTCTTATTGTCTATTCTCTTATTTACTTTTCTACTCTTTTGGATAATCCCAAAAAAGGGAGATACATGTACACTAAGGGATATACTACCCAGATATGCCACTCATAAGATTTGTGGTCATCAAAAAGGGAGAGATTTTTTGATTCCTCAGGATTTAATCAAGGTTTCATTATCACAAATTGTTACTCCTATTTAATCTATCTCATATCCTGTGTATATATGCTTGGTTTCTTTATGCATGAAATAAATTTAATCAAGATCTGGATTCCTGTAAATGACTAATGATTATTTTAAGATATATTTAACTTTCATCTATAATAAATTCTTTTACAAATGAATAAGATGAATTCATTTGATGAATATTATTGCATAAGTGTACATTCATATATTTGGCTAAGTCTGAGAAACCGTGAGTCTTACACTGATTCTGGTTTTCATGAAAATGACACAAACACTATGACCCAAACACCATGACCTAGACACCATGACCTAGACACCGTGACCTAGACACTGTGACACAAACACCATGACCCAGACACCATGACCCAGACACATTAACCAGTTTCAGATCTCCTGAAGTTTTTGACACCAGTTCCTTGCTACGACATAGTTTCGTGGTGACACCGTTTATAAGTGACATAATTTCTAGATAGATTGTGACACCATTATTTAATTTGTTTTTTCATTTTTAGTTTAAATTCTAATAGTCATATTTGAGTCTTTTAAATGCACTTACATAATAAATATTTCATTGTAGACAAGTCAGCTAACAGTACGAGTTACAAGGTGTAAGATACATGCATCATTTTGGCTCCAACACATGCACTCTAGGAATAAAAAAAATCATGGCTCAGAAACAAGTGACAAGAAGTAGTGTGTAGCAGAAGGGTGATAATTCTTGAAAAGTGGAGATAAACATTCACCAAGATAAATTTTAGGAACACAGAAAGAATTATCGAATCATAAAGATGAACACCATAGATCAAATCCAAATAATCTTGGCCATACCAACTCCATGAAGAAAACGAGCAAGATCTAACTGGAAACTAGAGAACCAGACTTGCAATTTTGTGTTTCTTGAAAGAGGACTAGATACATCCATCTACATCATACTAGAAGTCCAGAAATGAATTGAATAACACTCAGAGAACTTCAAACCTTATCTTATCATCTTTACTCTGTTGTTTATTGTTTTTAGCTTTTGAGCAGTGTGTGTGTGTTGTATTAAAAACACACAATGTCTCCTACATTAAACTAAATAATACAAGATATCCTAAATCTAATATCTTTTCATATTTTTTTACTCCCACAGAGAATTATAGAATATTTCCTTAAGTAAACTAGTATTTTATACCGACAATGAACTATAGAAGAGGTCGTATGACCTGGACAGTCTTGTGCACTGTTTTTTACCTTGATCTAAGGTGTGGATCATGATTATTAATAAAAACTGCTTGGTGATAGGTGATCACCAAGTAAACTGGATTTGGTCTCAGCTTGAGACTGATCCAATTTTTCTATCAGTTGTGTTTTTTAATTTAGGTTTTCTCTGTTTTACTGTAAATTTTAGAAATCAGTAGATTTACATTCATATTTAATCCTGCATAGAAGTTATTATTGTTTTTCCTTATTATAATAGCTTCAAACGTAATATCAATAAATCATACTCATATTATAGAGAATTAATCAGTCTTCTGATAAGTTATTTGAATAGTCAATCCATTATAACAGTGTAACCTTGATTTAATGGGTTGTATTGAATTTTATTAGGGTGCCTTTTTATAAAAAAAATTTAACAGAAATTTTTATTGATACTCAATTCACCCCCTCATGAGTACTCTACTCAGACCAACAATACCTATGATGTGAAGGCTATTTTACAGGTAGAGTATGAGGAATGAGTTTTTTGACATTACATGGATTCATGTCAATGATAAGTAGACCACATTGTAATAGTTTCGTATGATAATATGATTAAAATATTTAATATATGATATACAAGAAGTTAACAATTAATCCAAGAACTATGGATCTAATAATTTTGTTAAAATATGTTAATGTGAAGAAGGTCATGCTAAATAATTTCTAAAATAATAAAGACCATGTCAAAATTATGGAATCCACACTCTGGTAAATTCATATATAGATATCATGTACGATTAAGTTGTAAAATAGAAGTGTAAGTAATGTCCTGGTATTTTATAGGTATATCCAAATTAAATTGAACAAAATAAACAAACCAAATTCATGTGATATAAGTTAAATATTTGAGATAATCAAGAGATAGTGGAGTGATCTCAACCCTCGTATTATAGGTTTTTTCCCATAGAAATATATGGAACAATTTTTTTAGTTCTAGATAGAAAAAATAGTATATTGATATATCCAAATCTTAGAAGAACAAAAAATAGAGAGATCCTATAGATATTTTTATATATGGTTCAAAGGAAGATGAAGGTAATCTGTGAATAGGCCTGACAAAAGAAGAGGAGACACACCACAATATTTTTATTTAATAAATGGAATACAGTAATGTAATTCAAATAAATAATTTTATTAATTATGATGAAGAAGGTACTTATTTTGTTACACCATGGAAAATATAGACAAAAACCTCACACCAAAAAGTTGATCTCATCTATAATTAAATAAATATAGTGTAATAAATTATAGTATATATTATAATTTTAATAAAATTAATGAATTAAAATTTTTTATAAGTCAATGCTAAACAAAGATAAACCTAATGCTTATAAATGTTTCAAGAAGACCCACAAGTATATAAACTATCCAAGACTGGTCGTAATTCATTCCATACTAATAAAAGAAAAGGGATTCACCATAGATTGTAAGTGTTCCATTTGAAACATTATACCCTATGAAATTTGATACAGTGGATTCTGGTACACTGGAATAAGGTTATGTGTGTGATATTTGGATTATTCCTTAATGGTAAACCATGTAAAATCCCATTGTTCTATGTTTTTTATGTTATAAATATGTTTATATTGTTCTATAAAGTTAATTATAGTGACAATGTGATATTAAAAATGTTTATGTTAATATAGGAACATGAACCATATGGAAATTGTATTAAAGAAAATAGAATGTTTGAATCAGTTATCACCAGGCTTCAACTCCGCACTCCCGGTGAATTTTTTCAATTTGATCTCTAGAAAATAAATATAATAATTAAGATAAATTATTTTCTCATATTAATGATATAAAAATTGAATCATAAAGAAAAACTTTTATAAGAATTAATATACAAATAATAATTAAATCCTCCTATATCAACATATTTATATCTCCTGTAGATAATAAAAATCTCCAATAATTGAAAGAATAGCCCAGTTAATTTTGATATAAACTATCTATGTGAGTAAATTATTAACAAAATAATTGGGTCGATATATCACAATAGCACTCATTATGAACTTTATTTTCCAAGAACCTTACCTAGAATAAACAAATGGGCGCATCAATTTCAATCCATAGTATAAGAATACAGGATAACCCTAATGAATCAAATGTGATGGGTTAACCAATTCCTCATTGAGGGGAAATAAAATAGAATATCATTGTTAACCTATTTTGAAAATGAGTGTAATTTAAATTAAAATTATGTTTAAAAAATATTAAACGATTATATGATATAGGAATGATATAAATATCCATCATAAATTCATATGTGATGTTTAGAGAATATCAAAGAATAAAATAAATAATGAATTGGGAACAAGAATTAATTAAATCCCCATCTTACAAATTTCATAAGTCAAGAATGAAAAATAAAAATGGGGAAATAAATATTAAATTTAATATTTAACATTATTATTACGAATGAAAAATTTCAACCCAAGGAAGATAGATAAATAAAATTGTATAAAATCATTTAACTATTGGAAAATATCATGAATTACTAGATATTTTCCTAAGGAAAATGTAATTAAAAAAATAAAGAGTGAATAATAAAAATTTATATAATTATATATTGGTCAAATTGTTGTAAAAACATTCCATAGAATATAGAGAATGTGAAATATAGAAATTTTTTTGTTATAATGATTGCAGCACGTGATGTAAGAATCAATAAAAATGAAATAAGGAAAAGAGAATGTAAATCCCAAGAAAAAAAGTGAAGTAGGATATAAATCAATAAAATGGTTGTATATAACCAATCATATAATAATATATTTAAATATTAATAATTATAACTCATTTAAAGTAAATTGATTAAAGAATCAACTTACCATAACACCCAACTTGTTGAACACGCTCTAAATACCTATATAATCAATATTTTCATATTATTCATAACTTTAATATTCTTTTTATACCCATTTTTTATGAATCATTTAAAATAATTTATAAATTTTTTATTTGAAATATTTTTTTTAAAATTCAACATAATTTTATTTGGTTCTCATTGATAAAAGATAAATTTTGATATAGTGATATCAATTATAATTCAATCTTCACGAGTTCACTATCCCCATAAATGGTAACAAAATTAGAATATAAATATTATAAATTTTTTATAAACATAAACATTGTCTCAATATAACCTAAACGAGGACACCTCTTGATATGTATTTCATAATATAAAAAAATTGATGGAATTATTTAGTATTTCAAAAATAATAATAAATTTTTAATTTAATTTCCTAGAAGAATGATTGATAACTATTTTTTTAACAATGGAAAAGAATCATGCATGTAAAAAATTCATGTATCTCGTGCATGTTTGATGGAAAACTATTTATAAGAAACATTCATGTCAAAAAAATCATGTAAATCATGTGTAGTTGATACTTTGTTCCTCAAAAACTCTTTCAAAACCCTTCATCTTCTAGAATTATAATTTTTTTAAAAAAAAAATCAATTTTAAATAATTCTAATAATAATTTATTTATCTTATTTTTGGGATACTTATTGGTATAACCCCCATATACACCCCCTCATCTTTCACCTTTTAAATAATTCTTCAACATCTTAGCTCAATTATTTTATGTATGTCCATAAAAATAATGAAATATATTCTTATCTTATTTTCTTATCCCATGTTATATTCCCTCATAGTTATTTCAACCCTTGTTTCTTCATGAATATAATTGACATAGGGGTTTATAATTTTAGGGGTTGTAATCGGTTTCTATGGCCTATTCTTCATCTCCCTTGGTGAAAAATCAGAATTTACACCAATTACATATATTTTTTCAGGGTGGATATATAAAACTCAAATTATCTATTAAATTAAGTGTACTTATTTATTTAAAATTATGTTTTATTTAATATAAAATATATATTTAATATTTATAATTATTTATTTATTATGTTATATTATTTTCCTTTCAATTCCATTTGACATGAAAATGGATTTCCATAAGAGGTTTTAAATTCTATTTCTCTATAAACATAGAACAGAAGATGTTTTATATAATATATAGTGCATTTTTTTTAATAAATACATTTTTATTGACTTTTTTTATCTATAAATGTTGTATACTTTGTTTTTATTTATTTATTCAAATAATAATTACATGTTTTCCCTAGAATAATTTGTTTCCCTTGTGTCTTTATTACACCTTAATGGTATTCCCCTTCATATATTTTTTAAAATATGGAATTTTACATAATTATATAGATTTAATGATATTATATATTTATATGAAATGGGTTTTTCCTTTGAAGGGTGTTTATAGTTGAGATTTGAGATTATTTTATGCGTTGTATTAAATTAATATTTAAGTAATATGCAGAATTTTTTATCAACATAATTTAAAAAACACAGTGGGAATCCTTATGAAATTAAATATAAATTCTTGGTAGGAGAGACACATTAGCTTAATATTATTATTTGGTTTGTATCACATATTTTATTGTATACAATGTCTCTGTGGTTATGGACTAATAAGGTTAGTGAGGAAAAAACATAAGTAAGTATCATTAGATAACATTATAGGTTAAAAGATTATTTATCCAAAGAAAAGTCCAAGATTGTCTCATGAGGTCCCTTGGTAGTTACCCCATCATGTAAGATAATTAATTCTTTATACTTTGTTATTATTAATTTTTATGGTATTAAACAATTACATGATAATTTTTTATTGATTAATATGAATCAGAATTTAATTTCTAAAAAATAATCGTAAATGATATTTTATATTATTTTATTTGTTATTTTATATTTAATTTCTAATAATGTAAACAATACTAGTTAAAAAATTAAGTATAAATGTATCACAAATAATTCATTATTTTAATGTTTATTATAGTATTTTTATAGTTTTAAACTGACAAGAGATAACTTTCATTATCTATTGTGAAAGGATAATTGTAATTAATTTATGTTTTCTTCTATATATTCAAATTAATTTAACATTCAAGGTGAAACATGTTTATTTTATTTAATAAATTATACATGGAGAAATTTACTAGAACAAAAAAATTATAAAAATTAAAAATGTGATTGTATAATTTTATTTGATTTCATAAAGTGAAAGAATTTCTTAATATATATGTGTTCTAAACCATCAGAAAATACTTTTTTTAACCCTATACAAATTTTTTTTTTCTATAGTCTTGATTTAATTTTATAATTTTAAAATCATGGTATGATATTAATCAAGAAAATGATTATTATATATTAATTTTGGGTATAGAAATGGTGGAAAGATAAACATTATTTTCGTATTACATGGAGATTTTGGTATATTTTGTTTTATTATTTTGGTGTATATTCTAATTCCATCATGTATTAATACACATATATCTAAAATTACATTTTTAGTAATTTTTGATTAATTTTTCTGTTTTGTATATTATTATTTTTTCTATGAAAATAATAATGGATCGATTATATTCATTTTTTTCATGGTATTTTTAGAGATATTTTTTTGATGTCCCTAATTTAGATTTTCCTTACATTCAAAATTTATTATATTATATCTTTGAAATATTGAACTTATAGAATTATTCTTCTCACTTACATGTTGAAAAAACATTTTGGTACTTATGTTTCATTTGGTTAAATATTTCCCAAAGAGTATGTTTATTCTGTTAAAATTTTTCTCGGCCCATGGAAATCTAGAATGCACTTTGGGGCTTGTGGTATGTACTTAGATTACATTTAACATGTATATTTAAAATTATTTCATTTATAAGTAATTATTTCTATAATTTATCATTCCATTTATATTGTTTAAAAACTACTATAATATGAGTGTCTTGATTATTCTAGATTTATATTTGGATTCTTTAGTTTTTAAGATAGTTTGATGGGTATAAGTGTACTATTATCAAATATCTCTCCTAATTATTTTCTAAGAATCAATTTTTCTAATAACCAATAATTTTAGCATATCAAATCAAAACAATTACAAGAATGATTTTCAATGTTAAAACAAAATAGTCACCTTGGATGAAATGTTCAATTTTAATTTGGAAAATTTACTCACAATGGTGATATATGTGGATATTTCTTATAGTGTGTTTTTTTATTATTTAAAAGATATTATTAAATAAAGGTGATTATTTTAAATATTTTTTATAGTAATAGAGATTTATTATTTAAAATGAATATATTTTATGGATTTGAAATACTATAAATTTTATTGGTTTTTTGAGAAATTTTATAAAATGAAAGGGGTTTTCATTATAAAATTTTAGTCTATTACTTACTTATTTAAGATAAAATTAACAATCAATAATTTATTAGTCTTGAATAATTGTGGGTGTAATACCTTTTGGTTTGAGAAATAATTTTCCATGATATAATTTTTTTATGGGGTATATTAATCTTCTGCAAATTTTAGATTTTTATCATGGTCAGTGATGACTTGGTTTATAGAACACTACTTTTTAGTGATAAAATTTATTATAATGGTATTGATTTTTTGAATTATTTTTGTCTTATATTATTTGATTTGAAATAAAATATTTTTTGAAATATTTTTCATTTTAAAATTTATTTTTTATTATTTTATGAATATTTAATTTATTTTTTTGTATAATATAATTATTTATAACTTGGCTATGCTTGTTCTATTTTGGGTTGATGTTTTGAAATTTTTTATAAAATATGTAAACATTAAAAATTTGAAATCTTTTAAAGGGACCCAAAAAATTTAAATTTAAATTTAAGGTATATGCCTTGTTTTCTAATATTTAAAACTGTTTCTATGATAATTTAATCTTATATTTATTAAAAGAAACACATGGGAATTAAAATATTATTAACATTATCTTAAATGATTATTATAATAAAATATAATTTGATTTAAAAATATTTATTATCATTTTGACGTATGAGGATTAGAATGAGTGATCCAATCTATTTTAAAAGGTCTATTTTTATGAAAAGAAATATTTATTGAATTTTAACATTTATTTTTGTTATTTGGGTATTGAATATTTTAAATGAAATAATTACATATAAAATATAAATGACTAATCTTTTGATTTATGGGTTTTTTTATTGTAAGAACCTCGTTCTTCTCTGGGGCATGGACCATGATTTCTCCATATATTCCTCATATAAATGCTTAAATTGGAAAAAATGGTCTTTCACGGTGTGGTTGTTCAAGGATTAGTTGTGCTCTGGGCTTGTTGGAAGCCTGAAACCCAACTATAAGATAGTTTTGAGCCTATAATAGGGGTAGGATAAATAGTGTGAGTATAGTAGTACAGTTTATGAAACTATGTGCACAGAGGCAGTGGAGCCAACATCTTCTATGCAATTTTAGGAAACCATAAGGTAACTAGCACATAGTCATTCAGAAGGACTGAAAAAGTTGTAAAACTTCAGCATATGGTACCTCATGGTTACCGAATAGATAAGAAAACTTTGGAAAGTAATCATACGAGTTCCCCTTTTTTCCTTTAGTGATATTGGCATGGTTTTTGTATGGTTAGAAAAATAGTTCATAGAAAATGTGTGACCATACTGGATTTTTTTTTAAAATATATTAATTAAAATAAATTCCTTTTTAACCCTTTTTGGGTTTCCACCTTTATTTGTAAAATCGGATATGTGTGGTAGCTCCCCATTGAAGCGCCTAACCTTTGATTTGCTCCCAAATTACCATATGTTGTCTATTTTGACTATCGTTCATCTACAAGGGTCTGCAACAATAATGCATCGATTCCTTTTTAGACATACTTGATTCTTATAGATATTGATCGCACTATTTGGATTTAGGATCATATGCCCTAATATCTCGTTATTTTTCAGTTATTCAGATTTCTCACAAAACTGGGTGAATTATAGATTAATCCTAGACTAATATCTAGCATGAGTCTAATGTAGGTGGTATCATTATATTGGATAATTGTCGAGCTATTTATATATGTTGGGGTGTTGCAAACCAATTTTTGGGATGTCTCCTTGATTTATAAATTGAACCTACGGTTACCTTTTGTCATTTAGGTAATTTAATCTATTTTATAGAGCACCATATATGTTTTTTTCATGAATTAATGGCCACGCCATGGGTGAGAGCCTAGCATGACCAATTTATGACCATTAAGCCTTGGGTTCCTAGCTGGTATGCCTTGAAACCCATTTCTTGGTTGATTGAAATGATTTTTATTGTTGAATGAAGCTTCTATAGTGTTAGATGGTATTATAATTGGATAATGATATTGGATATATATCTTGAGCATTGAACCATTTTTTATCCTAAGTCTGTTTAAGCATGTTTGGAAGTGTTTCTCCGACTAAGAACCTACCCTCATGAGTTATCCTATATTTTAAGCCATGTAATAGTTTATTGGAATGTTTTTCAGGTCATGTAAATGATTCACATGTGAGTAAAAATATATAAATGTGTATAGGTTAGTTCTTTCTTGTGACATCCTTGGTGGTGATTTGTGAAATGCTTATCTTTTTACCCCAACATGCTATTGAATTATTTACTTGAACCAATTACGGCTGAATGGAAAATAACATTAGGTGAATCATGGATTCTATTGGAATGCCATGTACGGGCTTAAATATCTATTTTTCCATGGTTCCTTGAGTGAAAGATAGATTCTATGAAAATCCTTAGAGGAGATCAATGGGTTTATTAATTAATGCTAAACTGCAAGTGAACCATGGATGCCAGATGTAATGGCCTGGACCCCTCCAGTCCATTCCTTTTTTGAAATCGATGGGGTTAACACGACACACGTTATAATGTTAATTTTTAATACTGCTGATAATTTAAAAATACGTTAAAAATAACTATGATGAAATAAATTGTGTGATTAATTAAACTAAAAAGATAATAATCATGATAAAATGAATTAATGGGTGTTGTGTTATTAATATTATTCATAATATTAAAAATAATGAGAAATTAATGAAATGAGTCATTGTATTTATTGCAGAAAAATAAATCAAGATGCACAGTGGAAGCATGGTGGTGCGTTAATAAAATTAACGGTGAGTTCATTATTATTATTATGTTAATTAATAATAATAATAGTGGTGTTAGAATATGTTGGGTTTATTAAATTGAATGGTTTTAATTTAATAAATATGTTTTCAATTTAATCAGTGTGAAATAAAAATAAATAGAATTAATTTATTAAATTGATGGATGTTATGTGACATTGACGTGACATGGTTAGATTCAGATATCCAACGCGGTGGTTTAGCGTGGTCAATGCGATGAGCGTAAATATTATCATTATTAGAAATAATAGCGTTGATGAGTTAATAAAATAAGTTGATGAATTGTTATTATTATTGTAAAACAGTAAATAAAAATGATGGCACAAATCTATGTTCAAGAGGTTAATGAAATTAAATGTATTAAAAAGGGGTTGAATATGTAGGTTATATTAATTTCGTTTGGTCATTTAATTCAATTAAATGAAATGGTTTTGAGTCCCATGGAATGGTTTTAGTTTAATATGAGAATAATTATGGTAATATAATTTAATTGGAATAAATTAGAACATTAATGATGGGTATTATTAATATTAATTTTATTAATAATGACATTGAAGTGATATTGGGGAGAGATTACAAAGTGATGGAATAATAAAGAAAATAATAAAAACCATAAAGGAATGCAGGTTGGGGCGTGTTGGGCATGGAATGAGGAAGGAAGGTGCCAAATTTGGTGTAGTATTAATTATTATACTGATAATAATTTTGGAAATAAGGTCAAATAAAACAAAGGTGAAATCTTATGAGGTGTTGGGCGTGAGTGGGGAAATAAAGGGGCATAAATAGAATTGTGATTGGAGAGATAAAATTTAAAATATAATAATGATTAAATGATAATAATGATAATATAAAAGAGGAGTCAATCATAGGGGCTTATTCACTTCACTTTAAGAGAGGTTGAGCATGGTTTCTTATTTGAGGTGGAAAGAAAATAAGTGTTAAATTAAATTAAATAATATAATAATCATGTTTTTGTTTTTGGTTATATAATCTTAATTCGACTGTAACTTCTTCATATGGTGTCGGAATGACGAACCGTCAGTGGTAGTATAATACTAAAATTAATAAGGTCATTTTAAGACCAATGATGAATAACTTTTCATAACTCATGCCTTAGGTCCAAAAAACACGAAATATTAATAGAATTATTATTATCATTAAATCCATGGAAACTGCGTGACGTGTCGTGTGTTGACCAGTCAAAACGTGTAATGGGTGTACGGTCAAACCGTGTATTCATTAATACATTCTGCATACCATTTTACCTATTCATTTCCTATATAAGAAAGGGTCGTGGATTATTTCTTGATCGATCTCTTCTTCTTCGCATGATGACGCTCTTGGATGATCAAAATGTCTTCCTCCTCTAACTTCTTCATTCGGACTCCAATCGTCGATCTGTCAGTGACTATGGGATCGTGTCTGCAAGGAGAACACCATACACCCTGTTCTATTCCCTCTTCTTTGAATTACCCTCTATAGTTTCCAACCGAGGAGACTGCTGATAATTGACGGGAACAATGGTCTTTGACGAACGTCTCTAAAAATGTATGTTAAACCTCTATTATTGTATTATCTTTCTGATCCTACTTCTCTTGTTTTCTTTCCATACTATGGAATGTGATCTCCATGCTGAGGGAGTTTCTTCTGTTGTTGATTCGGTGGTGTTGCAACGTCCTTGGTGTTTGTAGTCGTTCTAGGAGAAACATCGTGATCGTGGTGGTCGTGTTCGTAGAAGGACATCGAACCTGTTGAGGTAGGGATCTCACCTTCGTCTCTCTAAATTTTTACATCATGCGGGGTGGGATTCCTCTTGTTTTCGAGGGATACATTTGAACCAGTAATTAATGATAATAACTGATTAATGAACGGGTATGGGGAAGATTGTGTATGTTATTATTCTATAATATTTATTATTTGATTATGTTGTGAATTGAATAGGCTTATGCTTACTGAAGATCACGATTGTTGAGGCCTTTGCTTGAGCAATTAAATGTTTCCCTCTCCTTCTGGATTTTCTTGTGGATGGAAATTTCATTGAATGTGGAAACTGGTTAATCACGTAAAGTTGGCTGATTAAATAAATACCTGGAACCCTTGTGTGATCACCCCAGTCGAACAAAATGGAATAATGAACATTTTGATGTTGGGTTGGTTTTGTTATGTGATGTGTGAAGTTGTAATTTCTGGGTTATTGTGCGATGTGGTTTTGGATAAATAGCAGTGGGATGAGGGATAATTGATATGGGGTTATAGTGGTGAGTAGTGGGGTATCTGGTTTACTTAACTGTGGGAGACATGTGGAATGGGGCAGCAGGGCTGCAGGAATGGGTTGTGATTATGAATAAAAATGGAAAGTTGATAAATGAATTATCAGGAAATGATAATATGGGAATAATAAATGGGATTGATTGGTTGATGATGTAAATGGTATGTGATTGCTTTTCTTTTCCCTATCTTTTGTTGTGGTTGGAAAGGATATGTTTTAAGAACACTCGATTTGGTTTGGTTGTTGATCATTTCCCAATAGTTAAAATAATTGATAACAAAATTTGTTGAAACATGAAAACATTAAAGGGGTTTTGGGATTGATTGTTGTTTGCATATTCTTGGTAACAAGTGTCAAGGAACATGCTCAGGTCTCTTTTGTAGAAGCCTTAAGTTGGGCTGAGTGTTTGATTATATATACATTGTACTTTCTATGTTTCTTTACGCACCCCACCCATGTTGAGCACTATGTTCCAAACACCCATGGGACGGGGGTGTTTTTTCCAACATCCAAAGGACATTGTGGATGGATGGTTATTATTCTTGCATGTGCTCCCTCTTCCAGGTTCTATATCCCAAGTTCCTTCGGGTGGGTTACGATAGGTTTTTCCCAAGAATCTTCCAGATGAGGTTCCCAGGTGTCTTCGGGATGAGATGTGGTTATAGCCGAGGATTGTGGGCTAGAGGGATGTGATTGAGATGGCCGAGGATTGTGTGACTGTGATTTACTATGGTATTTGTATGGCCAGGTTGTGGCACTACCTCGAGCTTTGTATGGACAAGTTGCGGCACTAGCTCAGGAAGAAGGGGAAGAACAGAGCGTTAGGTGTGAGGGTTTGATCAGTATCTAGTGGGACGGTGGTGTATTGTAACCATACATTGATAATATTACTACTATACTCTATTGAATTGTGTTATTTGGTTAGTGTGGTTGGTGAGGTTGGGTGGATAGATTCCTTTCTAGGTCTGGTTCCTTCTGTTTTCTCACAGGACAATAGGATGTCTTCCCACTTGTGCATGAGAGCTTTAGGTTTTCCTGCTGAGTATACTAGTATGCTCACCCTACGTTTACTTTTAGGTTTCCGGAGGACTTCAGGGACCATGTGGGACCTTTCTAGTTGGGCATTGGAGTTTCTGGGTGCTTTTAGTTGTTTCTTTTCCTTTTTGGTATTGCATTTTATAAAACCTTGTACCTTTGTTTCAGTTTTATATATAAAAACATGCATTTGGGTTTGATTTTGGGTTTATTTCCATATAATTTTTCCTTTTTCTTTTGGTGTTTGAATCATCCTATTTCCCAATCTTAAATAAATAAAAAGGGTAATGCCTCTCATATTTGTGAAAACTCATACCCTTGGTGCTAGTCGCCACTCCGGGGCCTACTTGAGGCGGGACTCGGGGGTCATTATCTCCCGTTCACTATTGCCAGCTCGGGAGGGACATATTTGGTGGGAGGGGGTCATGACAGAATGGTATCAAAGGTGATGGTTGAGAGATAGGATGAAGTCTAGAGTTAGGTACAATGAGGATTGCATGGGATGGTAGGGCAACCGTGTTGGATGATATTGGTGTGTGACATAGGCCAGGTAAGACCGGCTAGGACACGAGATTTTAGGGACCCTGTGATCCAATGCAAGGACTCTGAGCTTACTGAACGACCAAGTAAGACAACATTGATTGTAGGTTAGAGACCCTAGGGAAGGTACATGCATCATCGTGATTGTTTTTTACATTATTTGGGTGTTCTGGGAAAGAAATTGAAATAAAAATGATAAAATGAAACCTTGAGAAAATTTCCATGCTACTTGGTATTAGGCGTTCCTTGTTTACCGAACAACTATGGAACCTGGATGTCAACAGAGAGGCATGGGAGTGGGAGGCGGACATTTGCATGCAACAGAAGTGGAAACCCTAGCCAGGACAGAGATTGAGAGAGATGGTTTTGGTTTTACTTAAATGCTCTTGTTTTGTTTTGTTTAAATTCGGGATCATCACACTACTTTTCTGAAACTCATTCTTGCCCATGCTTTGGGCCTGGACCTTGTTTTTCATGAGTCTATAATGCTAAGTTGTTTCCCTCTTTCCTTTAAATTTGTGTGAAGAGTCCTAACATGTTGGGATAGGAGGACCTGATACCTAATTGAGACGCATTAATGTGGATGCGATTAAACTCGTTCAGGCAAGTCAGTGCCGCCTAAAGTGAATAATATCTCGACATGGGAGAAGGAATTCCTCAGGCCATGTGTTCGAGCAATTTATTGTTGTTTTTTACAGTGTTGGGCATAGTGTATGTTTTGAAAATCATAATACATGGAAGTCGGAAGACCTAATTCCTAATCAAGACGCATTAATGTGGATGCGATTAAACCCGTGCAGGCGAGTCAGTGCCGCCTAAAGCGTATAATATCTCTTTATGGGAGAAGCAATTCCTAACTCTTATAATTTGGGTTGTTGGTTGTTTCCTGTTATGATAAGAGTCCTGAGAGGTATCTTGCGGGGTGGTTGTTCGGATCCATTGTTTTTTCTAGGTTGTTTTTTAATTCTTGAGGACGAGAATGATTTGAGAGGTATCTAATGTAATGGCCCGGACCCCTCCAGTCCATTCCTTTGTTGAAATCGATGTGGTCAACACGACGTGCGTTATAATGTTAATTTTTAATACTGATGATAATCTAAAAATATGTTAAATAATAATGTTGATGATATAAATTGTGTGATTAATTAAACTAAAAAGAGAATAATCATGATAAAATGATTTATTGAGTGTTGTGTTATTAATATTATTCATAATATTAATAATAATGAGAAATTAATGAAATGAGTCATGGTATTTATTGCAAACAAATAAATGAAGATGCACAATGGAAGCATGGTCGTGCGTTAATAAATCTAAAGGTGAGTTCGTTATTATTATTATGTTAAATAATAATAATAATGGTGGCATAAGAATATTTTGGGTTTATTAAATTGAATGGTTTTAATTTAATAAAAGTGTTTTCAATTTAATTAGTGTGAAATAAAAATAAATAGAATTAAATAATTAAATTTATAGATGTTATGTGACATTTACGTGACATGGTCAAATTCAGATATCCAACGGGGTTGTTTAACGTGGTTAATGCGATGAGCGTAAATATTATCATTATTAAAAATAATAATGGTGATGAGTTAATAAAATAAGTTGAAGAATTGTTATTATTATTGAAAGATAATAAATAACAATGATGGCATAAAACTATGTGTGAGAGGTTAATGAAATTAAATTTATTAAAAAGGGGTTGAATATGTAAGTTATATTAATTTAATTTTGACATTTAATTCAATTAAATGAAATGGTTTTGAGTCGCATGGAATGGTTTTAGATTAATATGAAAATAATAATGGTAATCTAATTTAATGGGATTAAATTAGAACATTAATGATGGGTATTATTAATATAAATTTTATTAATAATGACATTGAAGTGAGATTGGAGAGAGATTACAAAGTGATGGAATAATAAAGAAAATAATAAAAACCATAAAGGAATGAAGGTTGGGGCATGTTGGGCATGGAATGAGGAAGGGAGGCGCCACTTTTGGTGTATTATTAATTATTATTAGGATAATAATTTTGGAAATAAGGTCAAATAAAACAAAGGTGAAATCTTATGATGTGCTGGCCGTGAGAGGGGAAATAAAGGGGCATAAATAGAATTGTGATTGGGGAGAGAAAATTTAAAATATAATAATGATTAAATGATAATAATGATAATATAAAATAGGAGTCAATCAAGGGGGATTATGCACTTCACTTTAAGAGAGGTTGAGCGTGGGTTCTTATTTGAGGTGGAAAGAAAACAAGTGTTAAATTAAAATAAATAATATAGTAATCATGTTTTTGTTTTGGGTTATATAATCTTAATCCAACCGTAACTTCTTCATATGGTGTTGTAATGACGAACCGTCAGCGGTAGTATAATCCTGAAATTAAGACGGTCATTTTAAGACCAATGATGAATATCTTTTCATGACTTGTGCCTTGGGTCAATGAAACACCAAATATTAATAGAATTAATATTATCATTAAATGCATGGAAACTGTGTGACGTGTCGTGTGTTGACCAGTCAAAACGCGTAACGGGTGTACGGTCAAACCGTGTATTCATTAATACATGATACATATCATTTTACCTATTAGTTGCCTACATAAGAAAGGGGCGTGGATTATTTCTAGACCAATTGCTTCTTCTTCACACGATGACACTCCTGGACGATCAAAAAGTCTTCCTCCTCTAACTTCTTCATCCGGACTCTGATCGTCGATCTGTCAGTGACTGTGGGATCGTGTTAGCAAGGAGAACACCGTACACCCTATTCTGTTCCCTCTTCTTTGACTTCCCCTCCGCAGTTTCCAACCGAGGAGACTACTGATAATTGACGGGAACAACGATCTTTGATGAATGACTCTAAAAAGTTATGTTAAACCTCTGTTCTTGTATTCTCTTTCTGATCCTACATCTCTCATTTTCTTTCCATGCTACGGAATTTGATCTCTGTGTTGAAGGAGTTTCTTGTGTTTTTCATTCGGTGGTGCTGCGACATTCTTTGTGGGTGTATTTGTTCTGGGAGAAACCTTGTGATCGTGGTGGTCGTGTTCGTAGAAGGACATCAGAACCTGTTGACGTTGGGATCTCACCTTCGTCTCTCTAAATTTGTGCATCACGCGGGGTGGGTTTCTTCTTGTTTTCGTGGGATACAGTTGAACCAGTAAATAAAGATAATAAATGATTAAAGAATGGGTATGTGGAAGATTGTTTATGTTATTATTCTATCACGTTTATTATGTGATTATGTTGTGAATTGAATAGGCTTATGCTTACTGAAGATCATGGTTGGTGGGGGCCTTTGCTTGCGCAATTAAATGTTGCCCTCTCCTTCTGGATATTCTTGTGGATGGGAATTTCATTGAATTTGGAACCTAGTTAATCATGTAAAGATGGTTGATTAAATAAATACTTCGAACACTTTTGTGATCACCCAAGTCGAACAAAACATAATAATGAACATGTTGGTGTTGGGTTGGTTTTGTTTTGTGATGTGTGAAGTGGTAATTTCTGGTTTGTTGTGTGATGTGGTTGTGGATGATTAGCAGCGGGGCTGCGGGATAATTGATATGGGGTTTTGGTGGTGAGATGCGGGGTTTCTAGTTTACATGACTATGGGAGACATGTGGAATGGGGTAGTAGGGCTGCAGGAATGGGTTGTGTTTATGAATAAAAATGGAAAGTTGATTAATGAATTATGGGGAAATGATAATATGGGAATAATCAATGGGATTGACTGGTTTATTATGTAAATGTTATGTGATTTCTTGTGTTTTCCCTAAATTTTGTTGTGGTTGGAAGGGATATGTTTTAAAAACACTCGATTTGGTTTGGTTGTTGATAGTTGCCCAATAGTTAAAAGAAATGATAACTAAAGCTGTTGAAACAAGAAAACATTAATGGTGTTTTTTGGTTGATTTTTGTGTGCATATTCGTGGTAGAAGTGTGTCACATAAATGACTTATTTTTAATTTAAATTTCATTTAATTTCCATTTAAGCTTTGTTTTTGGGGTTTCTCAAGCTTTTATTGGGGAATGGGTGAGGTTTCATGAATTGGGTCAAACTGTGAGCACAATTCCCGATTTAAAAATAATTTTTTTTTCTTCTGTAAATTTTACAATTTGTAATATTTTTTACCCATTCAAGTTCCTAAATGGTCTCCCTTGACATATTAACACCACCATTGTAGTTTGGAGCATTTAGAAATCCATAACCAAGTTGTATATGGTATTTTATTTAAGGGATTGGGTCTGCCCGAAAGCCCAATTCCAGTTTTAAAAATATTTTTTTTATTAATAACTTATCCAATATTAAGGATTTTTCTGTGATTATAAGCCCCACACACGCCCATTTAACCCAGACGCGCGTCCAAGATCTTAACACCCTCTTTTCAGCTCTTTTGCCTCACGGTTTAGGTAGAAAATGCTTAAGAACTCACATTTCGGGTAGATTAATAAAGGTAATTTGTTTCCATCATAAATCCATCAATTGTCACAATTTTTTCCCCATTAAATTTCCTACATGGTATCCTTATACTTCTTAGAACCTCCCTTAAATGTTTGGCTGTTTTAAATTTCAGCTACTGGTGTATGTGAGGCGATTTCTACAGCATCCCTCACGTAAGTTGGTCTTCTTCATTCTTCTTTCAATTTTCTTAGGGTTACATTAAATGTGATTAGGGTTTCATAACTTATCCATAGGTTTCCTAATGTCCAAAAGTTAGGGGTAAAACCTAGGGTTTTATTTCCTGTCTTTTGGGTGACTAATTCTGGTTTCAGGTTGGATTTCAATGCCTTGAGGTGTGGCAGTGGTGCCCTTTATGTTTTGCACCATGTTTTGAGTGTTTCGACATAAAAGGTAGGTGATTCCATGTATAAACATTTTATTATGAGTTAGTTTGCTTGGTTTATTAATTTAGAATGTTTCAAATCGGTTTTGTGTGGTGCGAAAACTAATTTTTTTATTTATTTAAGTGTTTAATTTTGTAGTTGCATTTTTTTCTTGGAATTGGGTGTTTTTCATGCGTGGCCCTTGGGGAAATATTTGGGTGTATTTTATAACATATGAAAGTGATTTATTAATGTTGAAAGGGGATGAAAATTATGGTTTGTTAATGCCTTAATGTCATGTGGGCCTTGTAATGGGTTTTTTAATGGTTTTAATGTGCGAAACCATGTCGTACTTTTTGAACGTGATTTGTGAAAACATGTGTTTATCATGTGTACCTTTTGTGGTATTGTTTGAGGTATTTTTATAAATCTTTGGGGTGGTTTAATAAATGTTTTTAGGGCTGCCAATTCTGATTTGGATTGTTATTGGCATTGTTTTGGCCTTGAATTAGGTTTTTGAAATGGGTTTTGCATGCAAACCATGGTTGGACCTCTTGGGTTGGTTTTATAAAAATTATAAATGATTTAATGAGCTTCAGAAAGTGTGAAATGGTTTATTATGTATTGTTTTGGTGATAGTATGTTCCTAAAATGAGTTTTTGAAACATAAAGTGCCCAGTTATGTTGTAAAATATTTTGGTAATGTTTTTTAATTTGTCGAGGTGATTTATGAAATTGTGATGTGGGTGAGAAATGTGTTTTCGGGCTGTTTTGTGTTAGTGTGATGTGAAAAATGGACTTTGTTCATGAAAAGGGTATTATGTAACTTGTGAGTGGGCTGTTATGTGATGTTTATAATCTTGGGAAATATTTTATAAAATTGTTAATAGATTTGTTGAATTGTGAAAGATGTGCAAAATGTGTTGGGGGCTATTTTTTGTGTGACTATGATTTCAAAATTCATTTGAATCAAAAAGTGGATTTTTAGACTTGTGTGGAATACATGTTGGATTTTTGGTGATCTTTTGATGTGAAAATGATATTTTCATGTGAATTGTATATTTATTGACTTGTTGAACTTGTCTGAGCACAAGGGGAAAACCCCAGTATCTAGGTGGGTGGACGTGTACTAGTACGCTAGTGAATCTGTGGGATTTGGCCTCAGTTTCACTTAGGATGATTGATGCTTTCAACTCTAACTAAACTATGATGATGTTTATTGGGGACCACTAGGTTATGGGTATGTTCCCTACTAGTGGCTCGTGCACGAGAACGAATATTGTGATGGTTACTCTCACTGAGATATGAGGTACCTGGGACCCACAATGAGCTAGTGCCTAGGGGTCATATCCTATTTCTTGTGCTCATTAGATACTTTGTGCTTACCATCGGAACATGGTATAGTTGGCTGAATAATTCAGTAGTGTTGACATTATTTTTAAAAGTGTTGATTCTTAATGTTATCCCACTTGAAAACATTTTTTTAGTTTCATCTTTTAGAAATTGTAACTACCATTTTCTGTTTATGAAAACATGCAAGCTTTTTGTCTTTGAATGCTTATCACATGGAATCTCTTAGTGGTGGTATCATACTGGGCATTGTCTCACATCCAACTTACACCCTTGTGTGTAAGTATATTTGTTTATTTTGTTGTTTCAGGTTTGGATACAGTTTTTAGTTCCAGTGGTTCTGGTTTCTAGCAGGTCCTTGGTGGTGAAGTGTTGTGGAGATAGCTTAAGGGAGATACCCCTTACCATGAGGGTCCTTGGGATGTTTCATTTTTAAATTTTACCTTTTTTATAGTCTTTTTGAGTTGTTTTAAAAGATGTAATTCAGTTCTGAATTTTGTAAAAGATGGTTTTATTTGAAAAATCCATATTCGTTTTGTTGAGTTTGTTTGTTGCTTAATCTTAATAAACTTGGGTAAATCATTCCCAAACATCATTATATGATACCCGGGCACTTGTACCATCCCCTAGGGATTAGGAACGCCCTTTGGGACTTATTGCGGGCCGGGTCGGGTGCTGGTTTTGATTGGGACCAGATTTGGTTCGTGACAAAATGGTATCAAATGGAGGTTCACTCTATTTTGGTCATGTTATTTGGAGAACAACCAGGCCAGTCTGGAGTTAGGAATGTTGGGACATGGAATTTTGGTTATGAGTAGTGTGACTGATCAGCATGCCTCAGAAATGGATTCTGGTCTCCAGGGGAAGTCTGGACCTTTTAGAGTCCATTGGTTTATTGGTTTAATGATGAATAGAGGAAATAAAAAGAGAGTTGGGATAATGGTCTCAGTGAGCTCGCAGGGCCTGGAAAGCCATGTGGAGCCAGCGATATTCCCTAGAACACTCTCTATGACAGTGAAGTGATTGGATTATATCCTGCAACCATATGTCCATGTCACCCACTGAAACTAGTTTCCTCTCGCATTGTCTTGTGTTCATTAGATTTGAAATCTTGGAACGTTAGTTTTAAAGTGACTTGGTTTTAAGAATTGTAAAGTTTTTGTGAAATTATTTTCAAATAAATATGGAATGGTTTGATTTATGAAATGGTGGAATGGAATTTTTCGAATTATATTCAAATGGAAAATGGTGTGCTTACACCTCTTTTTAAAAGTAGAAAGTATACTGAAGTTGGTTTTGAAAAAGTGTTTCCAATAAGGTTTTCTAAAGAATCAAAGGGTTTTTTAATGGGATAAGATGATATGAAATTGATGTGAATAACATGAAAGTTAGTTCTTGTCTAAATGGTTGTGTCTTTCTGAAATGTTTAGTAAGATTTGAATTTGGATTTTGATCTTCTGGTTAGTGGTTTTGAGAAAAAGGATGTGTTGGTAGACCGTTTTGTTTTTGAAAAGTGGAAAGAATCTTAGTTTTAACCTTTTTTATTTTCATGGGCGGCCACATGCTTGTGGTTATATGGTATGATGAATGGTTTACAGAATTATTGGATGAGTTCCGAAATGTATATGAAGAGGGTTCCCGATGTGGCACCAAAACATGCATGTGTGAGGCCCATGGGGTAGCATTGGTGGATACGCTTACTGCTGAACCGTTTGTTTTCAATGAAATTGTTCTAATGAAAAACATGATGTCTTGATAAATAGTTTGGGATGGTGTGAATTATGTGTTTTTGAAAAATTTGATGTTGTGGGATGATTTGAGTCCATGAACCCCTCCGGTTTGAACTGTGTTTTGGGTTTGTTTTTGGTCGGTATGTTGTGTTGTAGGGACGGTTAGTGGTCTCTTTTGAAAAATATTTTGGGAAAATTTACAGTGGTTCCCTTATGTGTTTGGATCTGGTTTGTAGTATATCTGGACCAATGTACCATCTTGGTTGGGTCCTTAGGTTCAATCATTGGATAAGGTACACCCCATTAAGGGTTAGTGCACAACTGAAGTGAAACCCAGATTGTCTCTCTGTTTGAAGACCCTCCAGTTGATCAATATAAGGAATCTTTTTCTTCAGATTTTTAGAATGAGTCTACATCCATTACTTTCTTTATTTTGTGTATCCTCTTTTAGTGGGAGACTAATCATGGAAGGTTTCAAAAGACCATAGCTTTTTATGTTTTCATATTTCCCTAAGGTGGAAGTGGTCTGGGGTTGTTAGCATGGATGAGTATCTGGATAGTGTCTAAGAGGTCCTCTTGGTCCATCATAGTCTCTTCGAAGAAGGAGTTCACAATAAACTACCAGTGTGGGAAATCTAGTCACAAGAGGATATTGTGGCCACTTTCTAGAATTTTGTGTCATTTGGTGATGTAGTATATTGTCCCTTTCTATTCATTTCATATATTAGTCGCAATGGTCATGTTTGGTGACTCCTTGTGATGTCATGTGCTCGATTGACCCTAAATGTGAAATTCATGCAATACTCTGAGAGTCTCTATTATGTTGGGAGAATTTATCCCTTGTAAAAACATCAAAATCATTCATTTTTTATGAAGGAGAGTATAGGTTTTATTTACTTCTATTGTTTGTCACCCAAAGAAATAAGGTGTTATTTGTGTTCATCTTCTATGGCCTTGTTTCAGTGAAATATTGGGTTAGGGTAAAGTGAGTTTTGAATGTGTTATGTCTTGGAAATATTATCGGGGATTGTAGTGTAGTTTTTGGTGGAACCGAAATAATAATTCTCATTCAGGGGGTTTCCAAGGACTGACTGCAATGCCGAAGATGCTTCGATCTTTTGAGCTCCAGCCATAGGTCTCGGAGAGAAGCTGGCTTCTAGTTAAGGGAAATCCATAGGTCATTTAAACCATTGTAAAATGTCATATACTCAGTGTGAAAGATATGAAGTGTTTAAATCCTTGGTGTCTTCATCTTCTTTCCATTGTTCTCATTCAGTGGAAATAGGTGGAGGGCCTTGTACCCATGTCATCCCCTAATGTCATTCCCTCCCCCTTTAGTTTCCATTAAGTCATTCGATAATGGTTGGAAATTTGGCAAGATAGTTTGAGCACACATTTTATGCATGATTAGTAGTGAAAATGTTCTAGGAAGCCACATGGAAAGAATTATCTGCATAGTTAGTGCACGGTTTCCCAAACCATGCGGACTGACCCTGCGCCCTTCCTAAATCTTAAAAAAAATATTGGGTCTTTTTGTGTTGGCCCATGCTGGTCAGTTTAGATGGTTGGTTCTTATGGTGGGGAGACCCCCTATGATTCTCATGTACGTTACATCATAAACTATGAATGTAATTCTAACCTTTTTACTAGGGAGTTTGTTTAGGCCTCCCCTGTTAGTGTCTTGATTCTATCTCAGAAAATAATATAGGTTGCCTCTTATGGTGGGGTACCTATTTGTGTCCCCCCATACCATTAGCTCAGATTTATCCATGGTATTTGCTGGGTGTTAGGTAGTCTCATTAGGAACTATCTAGATACAAACATCTTCCTTGAGTAAATTTTGGGATTGGAGAGCTCCCAATGGTTTAGTTAATGTTAGGTAAGTGTAACCTTGTTCGAAGTTGTTGTTCGTTTGGGTGAATTGCTTAAGTCTTGTTTGGTTAGCGTTCGAGGAGTTTCAGTTTGGGATAATGTATGAATGTGATAGATTATTTCAGTAAAGTAGTGTAAGTTTTATTTGTGAGATTAATCATTCCTTAATTGATCACTGGAGGTGTTTTGGCCCTTGGGGGCGAAGCTTGGTAAAGAGGTACATCTTTGTTTATCGGTTGGGTTTGGTTTTGGTATCTGGCCTTGTTGTAGCTTTCTGGGGATAGAAATTTTTCATGGTGGGGATACTTTTCACATTCATGACTTATTTTAAAGTTAAATTGTGTTTAATTTCCATTTATGCTTTGTTTTTGGGGTTTCTCAAGCTTTTGTGGGGGAATGGGTGAGTTTTCATGAATTGGGCCAAACGTTGAGCTCAAATCCAGATTTAAAAATAAATTCTATTTCTTTTATAAATTTTTAAATTTTTAATATTTTTCACCCATTCAAGTTCCTAAATGGTCTCCCATGACATATTAACACCACCATTGTAGTTTGGAGGATTTAGAAATCCATAACCAAGCTGTATATGGGTTTTTATTTAAGGGATTGGACCTGCCCGAAAGCCCAATTCCAGTTTTAAAAATAAATTTTTTTTAATTAATAACATATCCAATATTTGGATTTTTCAGTGATTCCAAGCCCCAAAATTCCCATTGAACGCGGCCGTGCGTCCAAGATCCTCCCACCCTCTTTTCAGCTCTTTTTCCTCGTGGTTTAGGTCGAAACTTCTAAAGAACTCACATTTCGGGTAGATTAATAAAGTTAATTTGTTTCCCTCATAACTTCTTCAATTCTCACTCTTTTTTACCCATTCAATTTCCTACATGGTATCCATATACTTCTTCGAACCTCCCTTAAATGTTTGGAGGTTTTAAATATCTGCTACTAGTGTATGTGAGGCGATTTCTACCATATCCCTCAAGTAAGTTGGTCTTCTTCATTCTTCTTTCAATTAGATTAGGGTTACATTCAACGAGATAAGGTTTTCATACCATATCCATAGGTTTCCTAATGTCCAAAAGTTAGGGTTAAAACCAAGGGTTTGATTTCTTGTCTTTTGGGTGAATTCTTCTGGTTTTAGGTTGGATTACAATTCTTTGAGGTGTGGCGGTGGTGCGGTTTATGTTTCGCACCATAATTTGAGTGTTTCGACATAAAAGGTAGGTGATTCCATGTATAACCATTTTATGATGAGTTATATTGCATGGTTTATTAATTTATAATGTTTGAAAAATGTTTTGTGTTGTGAGAAAACTGATTTTTGATGGATTTAGTTAAGTGTTTAATTTTGTAGTTGCATTTTTCCATGGAATTGGGTGTTTTCCATGCGTGGCTCTTGGGGAAATATTTGTGTGTGTTTTATAACATATGAATGTGATTTATTAGTGTTGAAAGGGGATGAAAATTATGGTTTATTAATGCCTTATTTTCATATGGGCCTTGTAATGGATTTTTGTGAATGGTTTTAATGTGCGAAACCATGTCGTACTTATTGAACGTGATTTGTGGAAACATGTGTTCTTCATGTGTACCTTTTGTGGTATTGTTTGAGGTATTTTTATAAAACATAGGGTTGGTTTAATAAATGTTTTTAGGGCTTCCAGTTCTGATTTGGATTGTTATTGGCATTGTTTTGGTCTTGAATTAGGTTTTTGAAATGGGTTTTGCATGCAAACCATGGTTAGACCTCTTGGGTTGGTTTTATGAAAATTATAAATGATTTATTGAGTTACACAAAGTGTGAAATGGTTTCTTATGTACTGTTTTGGTGATAGTATTTTCCTAAAATGAGTTTTCGAAACATAAAGTGTCCAGTTATGTTGTAAAACATTTCGGTAATGTTTTTTAATTTGTCGAGGTGATTTATGAAATTGGGATGTGGGTGCGAAATGTGTTTTTGGGCAGTTTTGCGTGAGTGTGATGTGAAGAATGGACTTTGTTCATGAAAAGTGTATTATTTAACATTTTAGTGGGTTGTTATGTGATGTTTAGAATTTTGGGAAAGGTTTTATAAAATTGTTAACAGATTTTTTGAATTATGAAAGATGTGAAAAATGTGTTGTGGGCTATTTTTGGTGTGAGTATGATTTCAAAATTCATTTGAATGAAAAAGTGTATTTTTAGACTTCTGTGGAATACATGTTGGCTCATTGATGAACTTCTGATGTGAAAATTATATTTTCATGTACAATGTATATTTATTGACCTTTTGAACTTGTCTGAGCACAAGGGGAAAACCCGAGTATCTAGGTGGGTGGACGTGTAATAGTATGCTAGTGAATCTGTGGGGTTTGGCCTCAGTTTCACTTAGCAAGATTGACTCTTACAACTCTAACTAAACTATGATGATGATGATTGGGGACCACTAGGTTATGGGTATGTTCCCTACTAGTGGATTGTGCACGAGAACAGATATTGTGATGGTTACTCTCACCGAGATACGAGGTACCTGGGACCCACAACGAGCTAGTGCCTAGGGGTCATTTCCTATTGCTTGTTCTCATTAGTTACTTTGTTCTTACCATCGTCACTTGGTATAGTTGGCTGGAAAATTTAGTAGTGTTAAAATTATTTTTAAAAGTGTTGATTCTTAATGATGTCCCACTTGAAAACTTTTTTAGTTTCATATTTTAGAAATTGTAACTAGCATTTTCTGTTTATGAAAACTTTCATGTTTTTGTCTTTGAATGTTAATCACATGGAATCTCCTAGTGGAGGTATCCTACTGGGCATTTTCTCACACCCTACTTACTCCCTTGGGTGTAAGTAGATTTTTTTATTTTGTTGTTTCGGGTTTGGATATAGTTTTTAGTTCCAGTGGTTCGGGTTTCTAGCATGTCTTTGGTGGTGAAGTGTTATGGAAATGTCTTGAGGGTAATTCCCTTTTCCATGAGGGTTATTGGGATGTTTCATTTTGATTTTGTACCTTTTTTATGGTCTTGTCGAGTTGTTCTAAAATATGTAATTCAGTTCTTAATTTTGTAAAAGATGGTTTTATTTGAAAAATCCAGATTCGTTTTGTTGAGTTTGTTTGTTTCTTAATGTTTAAAAACTTGGGTAAATCGTTCCCAAACAACATTTTATGATACTCGGGCACTTGTGCCATCCTGTGGGGATCAGGAACTCCCTTCAAGCCTTTTTGTGGGCTGGTTCAGGTGCCGGTTTTGATGGCGACCTGATTTGGTTCTTGACACAGTGTCAAGGCACATGCTCCGATCTCTTGTGTAGAAGCCTTTGGTTGGGCTGAGTGTTTGATTATATATACATTGTACTTTCTATGTTTCTTTACACACCCCACCCATGTTGAGAACTATGTACCAAACACCTGTGGGATGGGGGTTTTATTCCCAACATCCAAAGGACATTTTGGATGGCAGGTTATTGTTCTTCCCTGTGCTCCCTCTTCCAGGTTCTATAGCCCAAGTTCCTTCAGGTAGGTTACGACAGATGTTTCCCAAGAATCTTTAGGATGAGGTTCCCAGGTGTCTTCAGGATGAGATGTGGTTATGGCTGAGGATTGTGTGCCGGTGGGTTACTATGAGCTTTGTATGGCCTGGTTGTGGCACTAGCTCGAGCTTCATATAGACAAGTTGCGGCACTAGCTCAGGAAGAGGGGGAAGCATCATATCGTTAGGCATGAGGGTTTGAGAAATATCCAGTGGGAAGGTGGTGCGGGGTACCCTTACATTGATAATATTACTACTATAATCTATTGACTTGTGTTATTTGGTGAGTATGGATGGTGAGGTTGGGTGGATATATTCATTGCTAGGTCGGGTTCCTTCTTTTTTCTCACAAGACATTAGGATGTATCCCCAAATGTGCACGAGAGCTTTAGGTTTTCCTACTGAGTATACTAGTATGCTCAACCTATGTTTACTTTCAGGTTTCAGGAGGACTTTAGGGACTATGCGAGACCTTACTAGTTGGGCATTGGAGTTGTTGGTATCTTTTAGTTTTTTCTTTTCCTTTTTGGTATTTCATTTTATAAAACCATGTACCTTTATTTTAGTTTTATATATAAAAACATGCATTTGGGTTTGATTTTGGGTTTACTTCCTATAATTTTTCCTGTTTCATTTGGTGTTTGACTCGTCATATTTCCCGATCGTAAATAAATAAAAAGGGTAATGCGACCAATATTTGTGAAAACTCATACCCTTGGTGTTAGTCGCCACT
The DNA here is from genome assembly GCA_963277665.1 of Viscum album. NCBI lineage: Eukaryota > Viridiplantae > Streptophyta > Magnoliopsida > Santalales > Viscaceae > Viscum > Viscum album. The sequence goes on from OY728122.1 coordinate 494,922,483, forward strand.
CCGGGGCCTACTGGAGGCGAGACTTCGGGGTCATTATCTCCCATTCAACATTGCTAGCTCGGGAGGGGCATCTTTGGTGGGAGGGGGTCGTGACACCATAGGTGGTCTCATAGAGGCTATATATAGAATTCCCAGTGGATCCTAGATCTTATTAGATTCCATAGACAGGTTTGAGAGGCATAAATATGTCATGAATGATAATTGTGGTTCCCTATAAGACTGTCAAGGATGGGATACGTTGACATGGACTTATACCACACCTTGAGTGATACCGGGTCCCTTAGAGGATCATCAGGATGAGCTTGTATGGTGTTATTAGATTTTACCCTCAAGTGATACTTCAATTATATCCAAGAAATATCATGGATGGTCTCATATTATAATTGAATATTGGTGTTACTTATGGTGGGTCTACCAATCCAAAGCACAAGCCTAGATTTGGCCTTCTCTTATTCTTGTTTTGAAAGTCTTATAAGGTATATGTTGTGATTACTACTACATAGGGGATCTTCAGGATCTTTCTGGATCTCGAGACTTATAATAATCAATGTAATTGAATTTTTAATTGAATATAAATGAAAACCAGTGCATGTAGGAATATTTACATTTCAGTACTTCTTATATTACTACTTCAATATTATACACTACCTGTTATATATACTCACTGACATATTTTCATAGTGCTTGGGTAGTTTCCTAAATGGACTTTTTCTTACACCCTGTTTGGATCATGCTTTAGGCTCCCCACATATTATATTCTTGCAGGAGTAGAAAAGGGAAGGTGCCCCTTATATGGTTCTTAATATGCATCCTAAGAGTCGGAGAGCACGGGACCAAGATAAATCTTTTGATGCTGTTGGGATAATTTTTTTGTTCTGTACCATTTTTAATCTGGTACTATATATGATAGCCTTGTTAAATTTGGGATGTTTTATTAGAAACATGTCACATGAATCATTTTTTATATGATATGACACCTATTTATTTGTATTATCAGTTTTCTATTGTTTACTTCTATAGTATTGTATTATCGTTTCCACTAACTATATGTTATTTCCACTATATTATACTTTCAAATTAGGTAATAGTCTCCCCGCTATCATCACCTTATCCCTCGCTGCTAGTAGTAAACCTCTGGAATTGAGGGATATGCGCATGAGGCCACCTGGCCAATTGGTCTTGGAGCCCTATTAGTTGTCATCTTGAACAAGGACTATACAAAAAGGTATTAGTTGAGTCTTTTCTAGGTTTCTTTACTATTCGTCAGTGATATACTGGTATAGGAATGAATTGAGATTTGGTAAGTTCTGTCCTGGATTAGATACCCAGCGTATAGGAAAAATCCTTATTGCCTCAAATTGAAATGTGAATTTTGGATTTTGAGTTATTATGATTGATATTAATTCACCATTGGGTGATATACTTTTATTTTCTTACTATTATTGATATTATTGTGGTTATATGTTGTTGTAACCTTATGATATGAGGGTATAACATCCCATGTGTCAAATAGAAACTTCCTATAAATAAAATTCAATGCATTATTTCCATTCCATTTAGAAGCATTACAGATATCATGTCGTTGTGATAGGTATCATGGTCAATATGTCTGATGTTGTAATAGGTGTATTGCTATGGTTTGAATTGGATAGATTCCAAGATATGGTGCTCGAGGTGTATGTTCCATCTTGGATTAGTATCTGGTGGATCATGTTTTGGTTTCATATTGAACCATTATACCATGTTCTATACTTGGATTCCAGGAATTTATTCGTCGGGAGTATGGCCCCCATAGGTCGGAATTCATCATACCATTGGTTACATTTTAAAAAATAATGTTATAAGCTTGAAATGTGTTCCAATACTAGTTTTTAATGTGTAAACATCATAAAACATTGAATAATTATCAAAATAAAGTAAACTAGAATTTATCTAGATAGGGAACTTTTCTAGACCTGACCTTAGAAGTGGGCTCTTGATATGGGTTCTCATTGGTTTTTTCCTAGAGCGAACCCATGGGCCACGAAAATTGATGTTAGTTTATAGGAAGTTTTAAACCTATCCAATTTTTATACATTTTTATCTATGATCTTTTCTAATCCAGAACTAAGGTGTGTTCTTCTATATGTAGAGTCATGACACCATGACGACCTCCAGCTTTATGCCAAGAGGGTTGTGACAATCAAACCCCATAGGCGGTAAATATTGGCTACCAGTGGATCCTGCAGTTATTAGAGGCATGACACCTACTACTATACTAGACATAATTGCAGATGCACAGTTCCAATAAGGATTTATGAGGTTCATGAAAACCCTTCCAGGATCACCACAACCTTCCACGAATATTGTTAAGTAGTCAAGGGTGCTCCAATTGTGGAATTATCCTACATTTTTAGGGGACAGAGGACCGCATGATGCAATGTCATGGAAGGAGGCAATGCTTTCGGTCATTGAGAAATTAGAGAAACCGTCTAAGAGGAGGATAAATCTCTCGATGTATATTTTGTATGATTCCACCAAAATATGGTTGGATGTGATTACTCGTGCAGGGCGCCATTGAGATATGGCATGGGGAGACTTTTAGATAGACTTTTCTGAATATTACTATCTCTATATATTAAGGGATTATAATGCTTGGAAATTTATTCTTCAGGAGGAGATTGGTTTGTTAGTGATGGACTACTCATCCTGTTTTACAAATCTTCTATAACTCGCACCTATTCTGATGAATGATGATTAATCAAACACTAGGCAGTTTGGGGATGGAATGATGTATGACATCTGGTTGTAGGTAAACATCTTGAGTTTGACTAAGATTTATACTATAGTGAATTATGCACTAATCACTGAGCATAGCTTAAGGGAATTTATAGGTGTGATCTGAGGTAGTTCAGAACGTAGATTTAGTTATTTCTCAATAGGATATAGGAATTTTCATCTGAATTTTCCTCACGGTGATTTATGTTATCAAATTGTATCTTCTGGTAGTCAGGTGAGGTGTTACCAGTATGATAGGTTGGGATATACGAGACTGATTTTTCCAAAGGACCCAGTCGAGTGTCAATCATTCAGATAGATGGGCCATCTTTAGGGATTTTACAAGAATTTTCCACCATTGGATAGTGAGAGAGTGTTTTCACCATCTCCACATACAAGATCAAGGATTATAGCTTCTCACCAGTCAAGTAACAGTAATGTGTCGAGCCATTTGGGATGATTTGGTGGGAATAGACGTGGTAACCAGACTATAGGATCACTAAGACATCAGGGTGGATCAGCTCAGGGTAGCTAGGTAGTGTATTAGGGTCATGTTACATTCCATACCTAGGTAGCACAATAGACTCAGTAGGATAAAGTTCCTATAACATCTACTATCAAGGATACTATTCCAGTATCGTCGTTTTTAGCTTCTATGATTATTAATGTAGGGGATTCACATCGTTTTATACCTGTTCCCATCGTGAAGAGCCTCGGGCTTTATTTTTTTAGTTTTATGATGTCATGATGTTAGAAACATCGTTAGGGATTAAAATGGAAGGTGTCCATCAGTGTAAGGAGTTCCCCCTTGAGGTTGGTGGGTGTCACTTCTCATGGGATCTCTATGTCATGGAGATGATAGGTTTTGATTTCATTCATGGGATGGACTCACTGGTTTCCTATCAAACATTTTTCAATTAATATCATTGTAGGATGATTTTCACAACACCAAAGGGAATATCATTGATATATAAAGGTTAATGGTATGTCTAGGTGAGTCGATCTGGACTCGAAAATCATTGGATGGGTGGAATGGAATCCCAGATTTTGAGTTTTCACCATGATGACTAGGGAACTGGTTTGATGGATTTCCCACAAGTGGTTGATCGTTTTAGGGACATCATCTCGAATGATAATTCAGGTTTATCTCATGTGAGAGAGGTATATTTTCCTATAAATATAGGTCTAGGATCTGTAGAAGAATATATTCCTCTATACAGGATGGCTATAACAAAGTTACTTGATCATAAGAGGTAGTTAGAGGATTAAGAGGATAAGGCTTTGATCTGAACTAGTACTTCTATGTGGGGTTCACATGTCCTTTTGGGGAAAATATAATACGATTCCCTCAGGATATTCATGGATTATCAGAAATTAATCATGGTGAAAATTAAGAACCATTATCCTATTCCAAGGATATATGACCTCTTCAATCAGTTTCAAGGATCTCTTATTTTCTCAAAGATCGAACATAGATCCAGTTATTATCATGTGTGTGTTAGTTCATAAGAAAGATTTCACACAACCTTTCTTGGCTGGTATAGTCTGTATGAGTATCTTGTTATATCATTCGGTCTCACAAATGTGCTAGTGGTTTTAATGGAGCTGAACAGAGTGTTCCATCGGTATCTTTACTTGTTTTTTTGGTTTTCATGGATAATATCTTGGGGTATTGTCATAATAGACATGAAAATTCCACACATCATGAGATTGTTTTAAGTAAATTTAGGGAATTATCTATATTCTAAGCTCACAAGGTGCCTCTTTTGGATGGATCAGATTCACTAACTAGTCAAATTATCTCAGAGATAAGAGTATCAGTTGACCTAAAGAAAGTGAGAGTAGTAGTTTCCTAGGAGCATCCCAAGAATTTATTTGTGGTGCGAAGTTTCTTAGTTATATTTGGTTACAATAGGGGTTTCATATAGTACTTATTATGTTTAGAAGTGCCATTAATTGTATTGACTAAAAAGGGTGTGACGATTGATTGGATGGATTCCTGTGAGATGGCCTTTCAAGAGCTGAATGAGAGACTGATTTTAGTAATGGTATAGATTTTTTTAGAGACAGACATGACTTACACTGTGTACTGTGATGCATCGTGTATTAGGCTAGGATCATATCTTATTCCAGGGATTGATTCATCATATACATGTCTCAGTAGTTAAGGCCACATGAGAGGAATTACCAAACACATGATCTCATGTAAGATAAGGTTGTTCACGTTTTATATAGTTGGATACATTACATACTGGGAGAGAATTTTTTGGTGTACACAAACCACAAAATCCTCAATTATATTTTTACTCAGTTTGATTTTAATTTAAGATAGTGAAGGCGGGTGAAATAACTTCATTATATTGACATCAAGATTTCCTACACATAGTGGTTGATTCTTGGAAGAGGATGACTCAGTCACATGCATAATATTAGTCTAAGAGCTTGTGGAAGCTTATATAATTTTTCTCTTTGATGCATTTAGAGGTGCATAATAGTCAGGTACAAATGTTTCTTTCATCCTAAGCTATTAACTCCACCATAATAGAAAGAGTGAGGATGAGGCATCTATCAGATTCTAATGGACAAGTTCTATCAGGGATTATTTTAGGTCAGGACCCTCCCTCTGGTTGGTCCTTAGGTGAGGATGAAGTTTGGTGTTTATATAGTCGAGTGTGAGTTTTTGTAGACTTGAATGAGGAGCTGATGTAGAAATTTCATGCCTCTATATGAATAGTTCGTCCTAGTATCACCATGATGTATCAGGATTTACATTGCTAATATTAGTTTCCAGGTATGATAAATTGTATAGATGGTTTATTCATGTGGTGTTCCACCTGTCAGGAGGTGAAGGCGGAACACATATGAATAGTCCAGAATTTAAAACATTTACCCATTACTGAGTGGAAATATAATTATTTCATGATAGATTTCATGATAATTTTACTTTGGTCACCTCAAGGTAATGATTTCATTTGAGTTATTATTGATTGGCTCATAAAGGTTTCATATTTTCTACCTTGCAAGGAAACATTCTGTGTTGATGATCATTGGTTGGTTTTACATTAGTGAGATTATGTCTTTGGTTGGGGTACTACATTCTATCATTTCAAGAAGGGATTCCCAATTTACATCGAGATTATGGCAAGGGCTATAGAAGGTGTTGTGTAATTTGGGTTCTTCTGAGAACATTTTACCACCGCCTAAAAAATGGAAAGTCAAAGCGCACAATTCAGATGATTGAGGACTTTCTTTGGTAATGTGCCCTAGATTTATGGGGATGTATGGAGAAGCATATACCCTCGGTGGAGTTCTCCTATAAAAATATCTTTTAGGATACTATTATTATGGAACTATATGGGGATTTATATGACAGTCCATGCCAATCACCCCTATGTTGGCTGGAGGTAGGAGAGGTAGCTATGTTGGGATCTCGTCTTGTCCAGGAGACCACTAAGCTGGTGCAGTTGATTTGAATGTAGATGGATACTGTGCAGTCTTTTCCGAAATCATACACATGTCATTGTAGATGAACTCAAGAGTTCAATATTGAGAATAGGTTTTTCGTATGTCTTTCACCAAGATTGTGACCCATGTCGATTATAATAAAGGGTAATCTCTTGCTGAGATACATCAGAACGTTTGAGATTATGGAGAGGGTTGGTTTAATTTCCTATTGGTTGTAAATTCCTTAGAGGCATCTATCTATGCATGGTGTCTTCCATGTTTTTCAGTTGTAATGATAATATTCCGAACTAGCTCATGCTTTTAATCCTGAGGATGTTGAGTTACAAGATGAATTTTCCTTTGAGGGGCATCCTGTATGAATTTTGGATCATAGCACAAAGGTTCCCTATGGGTGGTCTATTTCTTTAGTGTGAGTGATATTGCTGCCCAACCAAGTTCATGATGAGACTAGGGAGTGGGAGGACTCTGTTCGATCGTAGTGTCCAGAGATGGTCTCATATACTTCTACACCACCCTTGGAAACAATATTTAGGGATGAATTTTTTTAATAGGGGGAAGTTTGTAAGAACCTGGTTCTTCATTGAGGTATAGATCATGATTATTCAATTGATTCCTAACTTGAATGATTAAATATGACATTACGGTGTTCACAATTAAGTTTGTGGAAGGAATGGAGGTTATGAGGCTGGTTGGAAACCCAGAACCAAAATCATGGAGAGTTTTGGGCCAGCTGCAGGGTTAGAAGAAACCATACGAGTGAGGCCGCATGGTTTAACAAACAATGTGAAGTGAGGTATTGGAGGTAGAATCTTCTTCATGGTTCTGGAAAACAATGTTGTAGTGGCCTCATGAACATCCAAAATGTATAGAAAATTAGCGTAACTTTGTCAGGCGGTACCACATGATTTCCACAAAATTAGTAAAACTATGGGAATTAACCATTTGAGTTCCAATTTCTCTTCCTATGAGATGGGTAAGGTTTCTTCATAGTTAGAAAAACCATTATCAAAGCCCATCTGACCCTGTTGGATTTTATTTTTATAAAATTTAAATATAAATTAATTCCTTTTTAACCCTTTTTGAGTTTCCACCTTCAAATGGGGAAAAAGGCCATGCATGGGTGCTCCCCTTTGAAGTTCATAACATAGACTTTTCTCTAAAATATTCGTGTATTTTCCATTTTGACTTTCATTCATCTGTAATGATCCACAATAGTAATGCCTCTATTTTTTATCCCAATTTGATTTTTATAGATATCGATTGTACTATTTGGATTTAGTCTCATTTGAAATTATATATCATTCTTCATCCATTCATTAGATTTCTCCAAAACCATGGAGAGTTAGATCTTGAAACTAGATGGGCTATCCTTCATGGGTCTACGATAGGTGATCTCATTACTTTCGCTAATTTTTGAGCTATTTATATAAATTTCAGTGTTGTACGCCTGTTTTATGGCATATTTTCTCTATTTATAAATCATACCTATTGGTACCTATTGTCAGTTAGGTAATTAAATAGTTTTTATGAAGCATGTGATAGGTTATTTTCTGAATTAAGGGCCACCCCATGAGTGAGCACCGGTTTTGACCAATTTATGGTTGTTTAGATTAGGGTACCTATGAGTTCTGACTTGAGACCAATTTTTGGGGTTTTAAATGGAATATTATTATTGGATGTAGTTTTCATGTTGTTATATGTTACTATAATTGTCTATGGGTATGGGATAATTGACTTTCCACTTGACCCATGTTTGAGCCTATGCCTATTTAAACATGTTTGGAGTATTTTCTCCAACTATGACCCTAACCACATGAGTTAACCAATATTTTTAGATATGTAATAGTTTTTTTGGAATGTGTTTCTTATTATGTGAATGATTCCCATGTGATTAATGATATACTAATCCTTATAGGTTGGTCCTAACTTTTTCCACACTTAGTGATGATTTGTAAAATTCTTATGGTTTTGACACCAACATGTTATTGAATTATTAACATAAACCTAGTACGGTTGAATTGTAAATTACACTAGGTAAATCATGTATTCTTTTAGAATTCCGCTTATATATCTATTTTACCTTGGTCCCCTTTTTGAACCTTGGATTCTCAAGAATTCCTCGGACATGATAAATGTTTTTATTAATTAATGTTAAGCCATATTTGAACTATGGATTCCATGGATGGGCTCATAGAGGCTATGTACTATATTTTGAGTGTATCCTAGATCTTATATGAATCCATGGATGGGATCAAGTGGCATGAATATGTCATGAGTAATACTTAGGAATCCTTATAGGACTTCCAAGGATGGGCTTAGTTGACATAGACTTATACCACACCTAGAGTAATACCAGGTCCTTGAGAGGTTCACCAGGAAGGGCTTGTAGTGTGTTGGTAGATTGGTACCTAGAGGGATAATTGAATTCCATATTAAGAATTTATGGGATAGGTATGGGATAAAATTTAATATTGATGTTACTTTTGAGTCATCAGCCAAGCCAAATAACAAGATTGGATTGGGTCTTCCGTTATGCTTATTTAAAAAGCATTCTTAGGTATCTGGTGTTCTTACTGCTACACGAGAAATTTTCAGGATTATTTTGGATCTTGAGATATATAAAAATAAATAAAATTGAATTGTTAATTTAATATAGCTGATAACCCGTGCATGTTGTAATGTTTAATTTTGAGTACATCATAGCTTATAGCTTCACTATTAAAAACTGCTCGTTATATATACTTACTGACAGATTCACATAGACTGTGGATGTTTTTCTATTGAGATTTAGTCTCACAAAAAATTTGGGAAATGTTTTGGGAAAAAAAGATTATATTATTGTAAGAGTAGTAATGGGTAAGCTCCCTCCCTTAGTTCGCTTATATGAAACCTAGGGGAAGGAGAGAATGGGACTAAGCTAAGGCTTGTGATGATATTGGGATACTTTTGTTCTTTGGTTTCTTTTCTGATCTTGTACTATATATGATATCCTAATAAAATTTTTTGCAATTTTTATAGTAACATGTGACATTAATCATTTTTTATAGGATAGGAAACCTGGTGTTTTTTATTATCAGTCATCCGTTATTTACTTTTATTGTATGATATTTTTATTTCGGATAATTGTATGATATTTCTGTGGTGTTATACAATTCCATGGAGGGTATATTCTCCCCACTATCATCACCTTCACCCTCGCATCTAGTATGAAACCTATGCTATTTAGGGAGATGTACTTGAGGTAATGTGGCCAACCAGGCATGGAGCACTATTATGTGGCATTTGGACCTAGGATGTTACATTTAGGGTGTGTTTTTATTATGTGAAATTAGAAATTTTTTAAATGTATAGTAGTCATGTTTTATGAGATATTTAAACGAGGTAATTACAAGTTTAAAAATATACAATATACTCTAATTGGTTTATTGGTCATTGGTTTGGTTGAATCTAAAATGGAGTTTTGTAAAAGACATATTGTGAAATTTATTCTCTATGATTTTAATGTATGTATAAGTTGAAAATTATTTTGAGTTTTCATTTACCTATTTACTTATTTGATTGATATTAGTATTTATTTGAATTGGATTATGGTATTGTGATTTATAATTTCAAAAGTATAAGGGAAAAACTAATATGGTGGGTTGATCCAAAATGTGAATGAATTAAATGGTGATGACATATTTAAAAATTGTATTGGGTTTTGAGATATATCGGATTATCCATTTTTAATAATTTAGAATTTTTTAGATGGATTTTTGAGAGAGGTTCTAAACCACTGGTGTTTTCGTCTTTTATGAAGGCTCTCTAGTGATAGGTTCTCATCGCATAAATTCATTTGCAATGAGATTTTATCGCATGTGATTCTTTAAAAAAATGACCTAACTGTCTTTTTATCATCCATAAAAAATTACTATTATTTTAAATAGTTGATACATCAATCACAAATAATTTGGGAAGGTATCGTGAAAAATTAATTACAAGACTCCAATAAAAAATACCCTATTGAGAATGATACAAGGATTTGTCACAATTAACAATTTAAAAAAAATAAAAAAATAAAAAACAAACAAAGAAGTAAAATAAAAACCATTTAAAATATTAAAAATAAATAATAAATAATAAAAATTAAATATTAATACATTATATCACACATTATATGATTATGATCAATAAATATATAAAAATCATAAAAAATCACACATCATCAACTAATATTAGGTGTATAAGGATTATTACAAGATTCATATGGGGGGAATTCATACCAATTCCATGTGAATGCTATCATATTTACTCCAAAATATACTTATCTCTATGATACTACTCCTTAAAATATTCCTCCCACTGTCTTTATACATTCGTTGTATCTTCTCATCCTAAGCACTCAGCCTCTCTTAATACTAAGTAGTAGAAAAAGATGATAACTCTCCACAAGCTTCATTTTATCTCACTAATGAAATAACAGAATTACAATTATAACTCATGCATGTCAGTATGCAACCAATACTAATCACATGGATTTTCATGAAACTATGAAGAGTCACCAATATCCAATCCCCCTCATTAAATCTAGAGTTTCCTGTGGAATCTACATCAATCTTGGGTTGACTCTGTCGCAAATGTAGACCCACACCCTTAAATGTTTACTTAAAATTTAATTAGAAATTTGAACTACCATAGAATTGATATTAGTGAAATGATTTAAAAAAATTACAAACAAAAATATAGTGTTTTTTATTGCCTATATGTTGTCATGTATTGGAGAAAATGTACATCTTCTTATAAACATTAATATTCAAATATAGAGCTTAGTAAAATCATGATATATATATAAAATTTATATTAAAACTATATATATATTATTAAGTAATACTGTGTACCATATTTCATCAATTAATTACAAATGTATTATTTTCATCCTTATGTGTGGCCTCCTTCCTCACACAGATATAAAATCTGGATGATGATCTCATCCTAATAGTATCTCATTTCCAAAAGGAGTACAATCCTTCTTATACCAGAGATGAGATATAGTCAGTTTGAAGGGAGATGCAAGACTGGTCAAAAAAAATAGCAGAAGATCTATCTATGCCACTATTTCAAAGGTTGTGAATAAACTGATGAAAAAATTCACATATACAAAACCCCCATGCCTACTAGATATGATCTCTCTAGCAATCAACAATCAAAGACCATGAATTCTTTAAGATAGCTAAAAATACAGTATCATTAATTAATTAAATTTTAAAATATATATATTATATAATAATGTACACAATAGTGGAAACACATATGCTGATGATCCATAATGGGAACCATATCCCATGACACCCATGGCTCAGAAACATTATTTCAAAGAATCACATAGGCCTTCCCAAAAGATAAATATTAAAAACAGTAAAAATAAAAACAAATAATCAGAATATTATTACAAAATATAACACCAAAAATTAATTTAAAATACATATCATAAACAATTAAACACACCTCTACAAATTAGGATCACAATAATGAGATGGGTGTCTCTCTAGAATAGGTATTGGAGTCATAAATTGATAAAGACTACTCCACCTCCTTATAGGTGTAATAGCCCGTGGATCAGATGAACTGGGATCATCAGTAGCAAGTCTAGTATCAGTGAGAGAATGAAATTTTTCATCAAGAGTGTCTCTATCCATCAAAAACAAATATTCCTAACTCTAATAAATTTTTAATAAAAATATAAACTTCAAAAAGATAATAAATAACAAAATATAATAATCTTACCTATATAAAAATTTTAACACATATATCAAATATAATAAATTAATAAATACCATAATATTATAATTAGCTATTAATAAGTACCAAAACCTAAAAATATAGCTTGTAAATATTTTTTAATATAGATATAGAGTATAAAAACCTAATAAATACTTTATTAAATAAAATATTATTACATGTCAATAATTTTAAATGTAAATATCAAATATAAAAATATAATAATTACTGGAATTAGTGAGGGAAAATAATAGATCATAGGGACCATCCATCTAAAAAACAATCATTCATATAAATAACTGTTATTGAAAATTGAAAAATATAAAACAATAAATAAATACATGAATATAAAACATCATTCATCATCGCATTCCACATACTCATCAAAGATAATTTCATCGTCTTCATTTATAGAATTTTGGATTTTCATATGAGTATATGTTTCATTATATCTTATTAATTAATCAATATTATCAATATCAGCACCCCTTAATTAGTGTTTTAATCATTGATATTTATATATATTCAGGTTCTATATTATTTGGTGACTATTCTTCAATATTTTTTTGAAATTGTTTCACTTTAATTGAATATTTTCATATTAATGAAATTCATTTTCACGAGGATTCATTTTTATTACACTCTACTAGTCATTCTAATCTCTAAAAACATTATTGTAATTTTACTAACAAATATAATGTAATTTATGTTCCAACATAAATATTCATTTTATATAGGAAGACTATTATATTTAATTTTTGTGACTCCATGATTGGAATGAACTTCAAACCCTTGATTAGTATTAAACCATATGTAATTTAAACATTATTACATAATTTGGAGTTAGATAACAAAACTCAATTATTTCATCCAACATTCCATAAAAGTCAACTTCACTTTCATTATGTTGATATCCTTTCAATGAGAAAATATATTCAATTATTTGTTTTATTCTCCATATTTGAGTGTATGGAATTGAAATCCATTAACCACAAACCCATTATAATATTTTACCAATTTCAAGGAGGGTATTTTAGAACATATAATCAACTATCAATTTTACTACCATGTAGTTATTCCTAAAAATAATATAAATTATTAATAACACATGCTATAACAAAATTTATTTTTTGTTCCATGGAAAAAACTTATATTATAGTTCATTGAAACCAATATTCAAAATTCTATTTGTGACATTTTCTAAGAGTAGTATATATAATTTTTATAAATCACTTATTATTATGGTCATCATATATTATATAAATATAATTATGTAAATAAATATAACTATGATGTAAATTTAAAATAAAATAAGGAGTAGTACATAGAAATAATTTCATTTCTGAAAAATTCAATAGAACATATGTATGATCCCTCTGTTGTTCTTCATCTAAAATCCAACATTCATGATAACCACCAAAACCAATCTCAAGATGATTAAAAAGTAAAAAAGTAATGTTATATGAAATCATCAATATTTTTCTTATTTTTACTCATGGAATTATTTTTTAAATGATATTCCGATTGAAAATAAAAATAGAAGAAATTTGAAATTTTCCCTTAGAATGTATGTTTCAAAAATCAACCATTGTACTGATGCATTACTATATACATTATTCTTGAGTTTTTTTTATACATATCTAAAATAGATACATCCTTTGGAATTAAATCATCCATATACATTTATCTTCATACAAAAATGAAATATTAAAAGTTCCATTGACTCAAAGAATGCTAGTGGGAATAATTTATCGAATTTACATTCAAATAAAGAAAATTATTTTTTAGCACACTCAATGCATAATAATAAGATGTTACTAAATAAATTTCCCATATTAAATATGATATTTTAGATAAGACATCCAAGATTGAATAACTAAAGAACACTATAAAATCTATTGGAAGTAATCTTTCCATTATGACGTGGAAATCATTCCTTTTTTACCTAATAAGATGACCATTTCTAACATAATGAGATGAATATTAAGTATATTCGTATTGTAACTTCAATAATATAATCCATTAATAAAATGATAAATTTTTTATTTAGATGTGTTGTATGATACTTTTCTCTTTATTTAATTTAATTATCTTTCATCATAAAATAATTCAATTTCTGGATGTTTGTTAATCTAGGATAGATCTAACTGTGCCTTTAAATTATCATTGGTTATACCAAGTCAGTAAAAAACAGTATCAAATATCTTATAAAAACAATTCATCTCAATATAATTTACATATAATAGGTGATAAACCAAAAAAATCATATGAATTTGGAAGTTCATAAAAAATACTCCTCTTTATCAAATTATGATATCTCCCAAAACCATTTAATTTTTTTTGTTTATGGCTATCAAAAAGTTGTAGGAGGTACTATATAGATATTATATTTTACCAGAATAATTTAGAGAATGACTATAGGTTTATATAATTCAATTTCACAATTTGTAAAATTATATATTTTCCTTTGGAACGTTTTATCTGTAGGAATAAATCTCTAATTATATTAAAAATAACAAATATTTCTCCCATTAAAAATGGTAAATTATTGGTTCTAATCCATGAAGTAAATACTTGATTTTAGACCTTGTTTACACCATCTCCATAACATACCATATTCCATAAATCCAATGATCACTTGTATTAATGTAGCATTCAATGTAAAATCCAGCTCTAAAACTATATCAAATTTATTTACACTATTGTTCCATAACGAAATTAACTAATCAATGAGTAGCCTCAAATAAAAATCATCATTTTACTCCAGTTTTCCAAGAATTAATATCATCAAATATGTGTATGGTTAATTCAACATCTAAGGAGGTAAGTTATAGAGAGTAATGAAAACATTCCAATAGGAATATTGATTATCATAAGCACCAAATGGATACAAACCATTAGTAGAAATATGCAACCATATGTTATACGGTTTTTAAGCAATGGAAGTAATCATATGATCCAAGTGTTTCATGGAATCACCATAACATAGATGATTTAATCTTTAAATGGTGGAAATATTTTATTTATTCCATTCCATTAACTTATCTATGTTATGAGACATAAATATACAAATTAAATAGGGTGTAATTGGAAAATACCTCAACTATTTCATAGAAAATCTAGATGTCACCTTTCTAACTCTTTATACCACAATTCTAAACATATTGGATAATTAAAAAATTATTCATAATCACCATATTATATGATGTCATAATTTGAACCCACATGAATATTCTTATAATTAAGACCCGATTTATAGACCAACCACTTACTATTATAGAAACATGTGAGTAATTTATATCTTTTGGGAAATGAGGATTTAACCAATGATAAAATATGATCATGATAAACTAGTTGACATTCTCAAATCTGATTTCATATCCATACGTTTTATAATAGTATTATTTTATTTCTTCTAGCTTCCTGGATATAGGGTCACCTCAACCAATTTGAACAGATAATAAAATTGAAAAGGTTCTTATTTATGACTTGGAATATAATTTTTGAGTTTTTGTATCTGGAATAGACAGGAAAACATATTTGGGTATTAAATTGTTAAATGATGGATCTAGAAAAAAAATTATTTTAAATTAAATTGGTTCCATGATGTCGAAACTATATAATATAATATTTCTAAAAACCAAAACCTAGTAGATGAATTTAAACATTTTCTAATGTTTTGAATTTCTTAAGATCACATTTCCTACATGGGAATTTAATTGTTACTTCAGAAACAAATTTTGAATTTGATGATGAAAATGATATAAATGTTTCAACACCCTCAATATCCATTGAATTTATACCATATAAATTGGGATTTTTTCAATGATTGATCCAGTCATGTTAATGTAATAGAAACTTGTGTCAACATATTTAGTCCAAATTTATCTAGAAAAATAGAAATATGAATAATTATTACTAATTGTGACTAAATTCATATTATTATTATATTTTTACTACTTGGAATATTATATGGAATATAATTAAATTGAGACACTGAGTCAGAACTGGATTTTGGGGCCCGTAGAGGCTCAGAACAGATATAATAAAAAATTAAATATATTTTATCATAGGAACATTATTTTCTAAAAATAATGGAATATCTTTGGAACATTGTCTCATTTGGGAAATTTGATTCTATTATTAGGTTCATGATACTAATATTTCCCTAGGAAAGACATAATACTTGATCATGTTGGGGGTTTGGTAACATTACACGTGAGGGTAATTTATTAATTATTTTTTTGTTGTGATTTTTTACAAAAAAAAATTATTTCACAAATTATATATCATATGAAATATCGGATAACATATTTTTGATAGAGATATAGGGTTTACCATAGACATAACATAACATTTGTGTGATTCATGAGTTTGTTAACATCATGTGCAATGGTAATTAATTTTATATTTTCTTATATTTTTTGGTTAAAAATTAATATATATCCATAATAGTGTATCGTATCCAAAATCTGATATCACTATTGGATCAGGGATACAGGGTTTACCCTTGGAACAATACGACATTGTGTGCATCCCTTTTTTGGTAGCTTCGCACGCAAGGGTAATATTTTTAATGTTTTATTAATATTATATATATATATATATATATTACAACATTTATATGGATTATTAATACTAATTATTTTAATTCAAACAATATTTAACGAATTATTGTGAATCTCTAATAGTTGATATTTTTAATATTTTTTTACAAATTATTAAAAATATTTTGTAATCAATAATAATATTTACTATCCATTAATAGAATGGAAAAATTATTTATTAAATATTTTCAATTTTTCAATTTTTGAAATAATTATTTAAATTACGTTTTCATTTTTAACAATTTCTAATTTTTCTGATTTATTACTATTTTATGTATTTTTAATATATTTCTATAAGGTATTAAAAAGAAAACTTAAAATTTGTTATTAGAGATTCTTTATTAAAAATTCCTTATTTTTAATTGTTATTTCATTTTCATTACAAAAAATATAGAAATTGTTTTATAAAAAATATTTTTGAATAAAAACGTTTAGTTAAAACGTTTATTTAAATTAAATTTTTCATTATTTTTATGAAATACTAATTTATTATTTTTTAATATATTTTAAGTATATATATATTACATAATTTACAAATTAAATATATTTACATCAAATTTATGGTACTTATTTTTTATCAAATATGTATATAATGTCTATATACATACATACATTCATGCATTCATGCATATATACATATATACATACACACAAATATATACATATATAAAACACCTTACACATTTTTTTAAATATTTATATATGAATATTCAAATGTATATATATATATTAAAAAAATTCTTTACCAAATATACTTTTCTTTGAACTAATATATATATCAAATCTATATGATTATATATATATATATCAAAAACCAAATACATTTTTTAATAAATAATTAAACATGTATATTCACATGTTATGATACATATATACATACATACATATATACATTATTACTTACTTACTTACTTACTTACATACATATATAAATATAAAAAACCTAACACATTTTTAGACATTAAAATATGTTTGTTCGCATAATTACATACATTAATATAAATATATATTCAAAACCTTACATTTTTTTAATATATAAATTTATTTATTTATTTATATAAAACCACATAGGTTTTTTAAACATCTATATATGTATATTAAAAAGGTAATATTCATATATATATATATTACTTGTTTTTTAATTCATATAAATACATCAAAAATATTCTACAACATTTCTATAATATATATACATATCAAATATTTATATAAAGACACAAAAACATACATGTATACATATGTAAATATAAATATATCAAATACATTACCTTTTTTAAAAACATATATATAATAATTAATCATGGTTTAACATCACTTCCATGATTAAATTATGTTTACAATTCATAAAAAATAATATCACCACTAGAATGTTGTACAATTTATATATTAAAAAGATTTTTATAAACCCTATAAATATCAGACATCCCAAAATAATTTTCATAATAATGATACTTATAATAATAACAAAAAAATAATATATGTGGATTAACATCAAATAAAAAATATATATATTAAATTTAAAAACAAAACAATTATAAAAATAACTAAAATCAATTTAAATAACTCATACATTCTTAATGAACACGCAAATAGAGAATACTAAATTTACATTAACCGTAACTACAAAATTAGCCCTAAAAATTGAATACATTTCTTAAAATAGGATTATTTCAAACTAATTTGTGTATGGTTATACAACAAAAGAACAAAAATAACAACATAAGAAACAAAATGTAATTATACCATGATGATTTAAACTTGATTCTGGAAAAAATTGACTTTAATGGATTATTTCGGAGTGGGAATAGATCATCATCTATACCAATGGTTTGGGAGAATAAATGAAAGGAAGAGGAATAAGAGAGGATGATATTTATTATTTAATATTAATTTTTATTGGTTAACAATGACTATATTTATTCCAAAACAAATATATTTTTAATTAAATGTTTTTGTGAAGAACATTGTTTCCAATTAAAAAAAGTTCTTATGTGATAACTAATAGTAGTGGAATTCTTCATCTGTCAATACTATCAATTGATAAAAATTCCCTCTTAGGGGATGTATTTGTTGAAAATATATTTATGATGAAATTTTTTTCTATTATAAATAATGGCTCTTTCCAATGTAAAAATATGCCATCAAAAATACCATTTTCAATATTATTGGCATTGGGAAAAGTGTCTTTTATAATTAACCATTCACAATTAGCTTGTTTTCTAGTCATGATAGAGTAATAATGTTGCATGGTAAGAATAAATGTAACACCAATGGAATTAATATTTCTAATTAATTCCATAATAAAAAAATCAATGGATTTCCATAGTGTTTGGAGTGAAAGATAAAACATTTATTAGAATGTATAGGTTATATAGATGATGAATGTTTTGTCAAAAACTGTATAAGAACCTTATTTGTTAAAACCCCATAATTTAATGAATTGTTTTTTGATGTTTTTCTCACCAAATATAATAACCCTTCATGTGAAAAAACATTTTTAGTTGCACATATATGGCTGATTCATGGCTTTTTATACTCAGTATCCAATAAATACTTCCCAATAAATGGTAATTTATTTATTTTTAAAATAAAATTTTTTTGATTCCAAGACTCTCATATTACACCCATTTTTAAATAATTTACTAATGAATATACCTATTTTATGAACTCTTCCTTATCTCTATTGATGATTCTTCATCTTCTTAGGGTAATTCTTTAATGTCTGAACCTTAATAATCATTTATCACCTTCTTCTCTTAATAACAACTTTTATTCTCTATCCATGTCATTACCTAAATAGTATAAAGATTCTTCTTGAATATAAATTTTATTTTTTTATTCCAATTATGGATCTTTCATCATATTTTATAGATTCTTCCATATTAAAATAGGTTGGAGAACATCCTTTGACACTGATTACACATATTTTCAGTAATTTTTCCTATGAAATTATGTTTTACTATAAACCCATTTGTTTTTTATTTTTAAATTAATGGATTCTATGATATTAAATATATTTTTAATTTATATTACTATCTATTTTTTTTCTTATAACAACAATAATATTTCATGTTTGTTTCTTTTTAATTATATCTAGAACATGTTTGTTTTAGTTGTCACAGATTGTTTGTTTTTTTAGGGTTTATCAAGAGTGGGTAAAGGATGAATGGTTCTAACATATATCTAAAAAACTACTTTTGGATGGAATTTGTGATGTGATTCAATGCATTACTCTACCAACAATCATGACTGTACCCTTGGACAATTCGACATGAAGGGGTTTACACTTTTATGTATTCTATGACGTTTTTTCTAAACGTTTAAAGGATTAATTTCTCATTAAAAACCCATAAATATTCCCTCTTCATTCCACTGAAATTATTATAGGGCTTTTAATCATTAGAGGATTCAGTTTTAATATGTTTATCTCTATTTCTATTTTATAAATATTTTAGAGTTTCATTTTCATAGTGGACTTCCCATGGATAATCAAATTGTGTTCAAGCATTAAATCATTATTTCTTCCTCTATTTATTTTTAATCATTTTCTTATAAAATTAATGATTTTGGGTATAATTTTAGGGATTTAATATGAAATGATTTTTTAAGGTGGTGATGATTATTTTTTTCCTTAACAACATCAGTGGTAGTATGTCCTTACCATTTTATGGCTTTTGTATGGAGTTATATATATCATTATTCATGTGTCTCTATGTGTGTATCAATTTGATACTTCTTCATTAGGTATTATTGTTACCAAGTATGTCTATATATATGTGGTATATCATTTTTAGTGGGTTTGATGGGTTTATTCATGGTTTAATTGAGAACCCTTTGAAGAATATTAGGGTTTGTAGGGGTTGTCCCCAATAAAATTCGAGCATTGGGAGTCGTTTGGGCTCTGTTGGGGCTAGTTTGTCCTTGATATATAATATAGGTGCTTGAGTCATGATTCTTTATAAATTTTAGGAATTTATTTTTAGTTTTATAAATCATTTATTCTTAAACATAACCTCCATAGAATCAATATAGATACCTCGTAGTGAAGATGTTACCTCACTAGAACCTATAAGGATATGTCATGTTAATGATGTAACCTCCATAGAACCATTATAGATGGGTTAGAGTTATTATTTGACCATCCTAAAATCCATTGGGATGGTTTTGAGTGTTTACATGACCCTCCAAGAGTCCTCAAGCATGGATCAAGGTACTTGGAAAATCCACAACCAATGTTTAAGGGGTAACAACCACATATTTCTAAAGTGTGTTAGGAGTTAATTTTAAAAATTTATCAAATTTTTTTGAGCTTGTGAATTTTATGGGGTATGTTTCCGTTGGGATTTAGTTTAAAAAAAATATTTGGTGATCTGTTAAAGGGTGTATTCTTAATGAATGCTTTGCAGAAACCATGTGGATTCTCTAAGAAACTATCAAACTAGAGGTAATGTCTCATGCGATAGCACACAACTAAGGAAAACGGTTTGAATCCCATGTTGAATAACCCAGAGAACCATTTTTTATGATCTATTGGTTGATAATAAGGATTTTTCATGGTTTATAATTCCATGAAACCAAAACATATAAATTTTCAAGAATACCAGAAAGGGTGCACAGTTGGTGCACAGTTTGTCAAATAATGTATTTGGACCGTGAACGTATGAAATTATTGATCTAAATCCCAACTAAAAACGAATTTATAATTTTTTTGACAAATAATTATTTATATAGGAAACTATCTTGATATTTGATACCCATCTAGCCCTCTATAATGAATTCCTCGCCTCCAGATATAGATTTAGGTGAATAAATGTGGGTTGAAGATCTAGAATTGTTGTATGTGATGTAAGACCCTCTTTTAGTCAAGTTTCTACTAGATATAACTCTTTTATCTTCATATGATTCATATATATATATATATGGTTTATATATGAATTCTAATTCACTAATGATGGATTATTACATCATTTCTATATTACTAGTGGCTTCAACATGTCAGTGACATCTCTTTTGGACAGAGGTAAATTCCTCATGATGAGTTGAAATTTATAGACAATTTTCCAAAGATAAATCATCATGAGACTGCATTATTTTTTATAATAATATTGAAAAATAATCTTTTTTAACGAAAGATGGTTGAAAATGTTCATTTACAAGAACTGAGTTCCCTTCTATAATTGATGAGATATTCCGAATTTATTCCTTGATTTACAGTTAATCTAGTTACTAGGTATCCTATCATTCACTATTCCTTGATATTGGTTATGTTTAAATACTTTGTGAGTTATGTGATTCAATAACAACCTCTCATAACATAGAATATATTTTAATTTATCTCTAAAACTTCTTTTTGATGAACTAGAATTTAATATTGGTTTTATTGATGTACGCTCTAGTTCTTCACTAGCGCATGATGTGTCTTGATCATTTATCCTTGAATAACCTTGTAGTTATTCCTAAAAATAAATGATTTATGGAAATTATTTCCATTTTGGGCTCTTTTATACACATGTTTCATTAGTATGATCCTTGTTTTGGAAAAGTTTTCTAACCATGCTTTGTAGAGAAGCCTGTGGGTGTCGGTGTAACTCATGTGACCCATTTATGACGATTGACTACATGAGTATCCTTAGTGATTTTTTGACCAGTTACTATGTTGATAAAAACTATTCTATATTGCTATTATATTCTAATGGTGATATGTTGTGTTTTTACATGTAATATCTACCTTGTTTTGTGTGTTTCATGATTTGGTGGTTTATTCTTGGTATATAGAATAATTTGAACTTTAGGATATGATTATCCTTTAGAGGGGGAGAGCACATGGGTTGAAATTTTTGGAAGTGATGGATCTAATAATAGGGTAGGTACATGATGGTTTGGAGGCCTTACTCGAGGTAATGACATTAGGGGTATGATGTCCAAGTGGACATGCCTAAGGTATGGATAGAGTATGATGGTCCAAAAGCCCTACTCATGATGGACCCAAGGTATGATAATCAAGACACCTAAAATTATAATAAAAGAGGCCTTTAATAGTGATAGGATAGCCTTTTATCAGTGATAAAAATCATTGATTCTCTATGTGTGGTTAAAATCCCTAGGCATGTATCATGTCTAGAACATCATTTTTAAAAGGATCCTTTATGAGTACTAAAAACGTTAATAAATCACTCCTTTATGAGTAATTGTTTAGCTAAGATAAATCTCCCATTTAGGATAGATAAAAAAGTGTTTTTAAAGGGGGTCTAATTATGTATTTTTTCATAGAACTAAGAGACTGAACCCTTTATCATCACTTCCATGAACCCTTTAATAGTGTTCTACTCCTATTAGCGATTTTCAACCCACCACCCCTTTATAAGTGCTTTGTGAATTTCGAGCCTCATATGTCCACTAGGATTTAAACCATGCATCGTTCCTTTGAAGATGGAGTGAATTTACCACAAAAAAATATTGTTTTGTTCAATGTTTAATTATATTTCTGTTCATTTATATATATTTACAAATATATTTTTTATATATTTATATAATTTTTTTAATACATTTATAAAATATATATGTGTATGTGGGAGTTATATATATATACTTATATTTATTTAAATATATTTTTTATTATATTCATTTACACATAGTATAATATAATATTAATATATATCTATTTATTAATATGCTTATATATGTATATATAATCATTATATATTTTTTAATATAAAAAATGATTAAATATTTATAAAATAAATTTTATAATATTTTTTTATTTACTTATATAATAATATATATACCCATATATATTATTTAATAATTGACACACACATATTTATATATAAACACTAATTTTATAAGTATATATATAAATATGAATGAATTTTTTTAGGTAAATAAAATTGATAATTTTTTACATTATATAAAATTTATAATAAATATTTATTCAACAAATTCAAAAATAAATATATACATTGATATGTTGATATATATATTTATAAAAGTGATTTATTATTAGTAAATATATGAAAATATTCATATTTTTAAATATCAATAAAACTACATTGTAAAAAATGATAATGTTTCAAATATATAATATCAATATATGTGTAATTATTAGGAATAAATTGTGTCCCCACATAAAATGGCGGAAAACACCCCCTAAAACAAGGTTGAAATTCCATCGAATGTTAAAATATATGGGTGCACTGACAAAAAAAATTAAAGGCCTTATAGAACTTTTATTCTTAAAAAACAAGATTTCAGGTTTCCCCTATTAATATTGTGTAGATATCATTTCAGGCTTCATTTTGATAAGTGGTATAGCTTAAACGGACACCCAGATAAAAATTTATTGTCTCTCGATATTCAAGTTATGTTTTTAATTTATTTTATATCTTTTTATATTTTGTATTTATTATTTTTTAAATTTTTTTCAAATGACTATAAATCGATAATAATTAGAAAATTATCAATTGAAAATATTTTTTAATTATTTTATTATCCATTTTCAAAAAATATTTTATATATTAAGCGTAAATCCCTTTTAATCCTTATCTAAAACATATAAGAAATATATATTATATTTATATAAATAAAAATATATTTATATATTAATATATGATTTTTATTAAATATAATTTTTTATATATCATTATTTAGATAATAAAAATACTAATAAAGACCCCTCCCTCAACATTCGACACTTTTTATTGGTGCCCATAGAGGGTCACCATTATCAATGCATTTTTAATAGCACTATTAACAGGGATCCTTTATCTGCACTTTTTTAGAAGAACTAATAAAGGACCCCCTTTAACAATTCTTTTTATGGCACTGACAAGGGGGGTCTTTAACAGTGCTTTATGCTAGTGCTGCTAAATCTGTAGCATATAATAATCACGGTTTGTTGTAGTGTGACATCTGGTGGAGTAGGGATAGGATGTCATGGAGAAATTATCTAACTTGATTCATGGAGAATTCTATGATATATGATTTCTCTCCTTTTGGATTTTTCTTGATCACTAGTAAAATCATATTTTTGTCCTTCCGTTAAGAATCCAAAGCAGGTACGGTCAGGGAACATGGTGAATTGGATAGAACATGGGTTATCAGTCTATGTTTATTAAGTATGATAATTCACTTATATTGTCATGGAAACCTCCACTTATAATTTCACACACATGAAAATTATGCATTGGTGGTGTCTTATTGCGTATAATTACTCACACGCAAAAAGGGATTGTTGAAGTGTGTGTATACATCATGTATAAAGACCTAAGAAAGGGAAACAAGATTATGATAGATTGTTGAGTTGAGGATCATGAAAGTCAGAGCATTGTCATGATGTACATTAGAGGATTACACAATTTAATTTCTTTATATTATTCCACACTAACATTGGTTTGGATTACCACATTGGGTTTTCAGATGATTTCATCAACTTCAGTATGATATTGGTTCTATAAAATATTACATTATTATATCATATCATCCAATTTTATTACTCATAATTTTTTTTATATAATTTATATTATTGGTGTAGGGATATGATGATTATGTTATTGTCTCCTCCCTAATGGAACTAAGACACTTTCAGTTGGACAGTAGAATCTTGTGTATGGGTAGGCATGCGTGATTTCATGTGGCTCTCTAGCTCAGGCATAGTGTTTCAGGTTTGGATGTCACAAAATGGTATCTAAACACAATTTTCTACTTTTATTTTGACTATAATGGGACATGTTAGAAAAGATATAGGTTGTGTGGGATGCGGTTAGGTGTGTTTCCATTTTTCTTTTTCATCACATTCATCATAGACCTTTGAGTTACCAATAACATCATAATTGTTATTATTTTTGGATTTTGGGTGAATTCAGGAATCATAACAAGGAATGTAAGATCAAATTTCATTTATATACCAATTTTGTGATATATATTAGTTCTTTAATTAAATTACTTGTTTTGTTTTTCTATTTGGGATTTTTTTTGTTTGATTGAGTGATATATATGTTCTCTATACCATTTTGATATTTTTTTTAAACCAACAAATGTTGTTATGTTTTTTGTACATATATATATTTTTTCTATGTGTGTGACTATGGTGTAGTGATGGATAAATTGGTTAGTGCACAGGGATATATACCATGGGTTTTGGGTAGACTCCTAGGATATTCTTTGTGTGATTTCCTAGAATTCTTAGGATTTTTCATAAGAACTTCGGTTTTTCTAAATATTTTCTTCGCATTTCAAAAGATATCACATTGAATGAGACTGATTGGACCGCGTTCTGAAATGGATTTATATTATTCTTCAAGGGAGGATTCTCAAATTCCAAAACCTACTATGTATGGGTATAGTAGTTCAAACTCTAAAAAATACTCTAGTAAAGCTGGAAGTAGGCCCACCATATCCAATAGTCCTTATTATTCCTTACTTAGGATAATGGCCACCGAGGTCCCTGGTAAACTATTCTAGAAACATGTAGCTCTAGTATCAACAATCATTTTATTAAACCATATAGTTAAAACATATATAGGATAATATAAATATAATTAAGGGTCTATATGACCTCATTGAGACATGTGAGGATTGAAAGAAGAAGTTCGAAAAGTTTATATTACACAGACCCACCATTAGGTGGTGGGGAGTTATCAAATGGGATGGCAGGGGGGAGTGTTTCACTTGGGGAACCATCAAGAACTATTTTTTCATATAATTAATTTATAATATGTTGAAGCTTGATTTACAATGTGAGCTTATGGTGTTTCATAATTCAGCCTTTACGGTATATTCAAACTCTACTTATTTCATTGAGATACTTCATTTTTAATATCTCTTGGCGTGGAATGAGGCACAGAAGTCCTAAAATTTTTAGATAGTTCTTAATCCCAACAATAAATGAATTTTTTTGACATTTTACCTATTGAATTAACCTGATGTTCTTCATGAGTCCTTCACTAGTGAGAATTTACTTAAATAGGCTCATGAATTTGTCTTAATTCTCCATTTAGTACTATGGAATCTAGACCTCCAACTGCTATAAGGAATATCACTTTTTGATGTGCGAAGATGAAGAATACAGGCACACAACAGGGTAGTTTTATGCAGATGAAGTATATTATGGAAACCTCATCCCCCTCAGTTGTTGATCCATAGTGATTTAACAATAAGAAGATCATATATAAACATACGATATTCACAGAACCTCCATGAAAGTATTAATACTGTGGAATGATAGTACATCCTTAGTAATTTGTCCACATAACATTGAGTTCTTTTTTCATAAGAGATCATGATAGACACGGTCCTGGAACTATGGAAATATCTTAGGTCCTCAGTAGTAAGATAAAATAATGGTGACTCAAGAAAGTCACTTACCCCCCGGTATAGGGTTTTGGAGTTCATGCATGAAGATTTTATGCAATGGATTAGGCTCGAGTTGATTGTTGTGAGGTATTATCTAACATTCAATCTATGGTATTCATTAATTTTATATTTTTTAATACCATTATTGAAAACTATGCTTACCATTCCTTTATATCTACACAAAGTATTTTTTGACTTGACTTACCATATATGTTATCTTCTGTGTTTCTTTCCCTCAATACACCATTGGGCATGAAAGGGGACTATCTTCAATGATTAGTAGTGTCTACTATAGTAATATATGGCTATGAAAATCTATTTCAATTCATGGATCTAAAGATAATATGCTTCAATGTGATTCACTATGTTGACTGGATAACTATTTTCCAAGATCAAATTGATCACTATCATATATGAGTATCATTTACGTCACCCAAGGGATAGAATTTTGATATAACGAATTAGTGGGAATTAGGAGCCAGTACCATTGGTCTTGATTTGATCTATATTGGGATGACAATGAAATATATTTGAGGCTTTTATCTTTTTATAGGATCAGTGGAATCAACCAAGTATCTTCTTATAATGGTGTATATATATCTAGATGTCTTTCTGGATGACTTCGTAGGACTTACCCATAACAGAGGAGTTGACATTGAGAAAGTTCTATTTCTAGGAGTGTCGCCGATTTTGATACCCCAGTTTTATATGGATCTAGGAGAGTTGATGGAGGTCATTGGATAGCTCAAGGACTTAGAGAATAAGGGAATTATCTAGCTAATTACATCACCAAAAGGTGCACCTATTTTGTTCAACAAGAAGGATGATGGTATTCTTCAACTCTACATATATTATCATATACAGAATCATGTAACTGGGAAGAATCAATATCCCTTATTTGTGATCAATGATCTCATTGACCCATTATATGGATCTCATTGGTTCTAAAATATTAATCTATGGTGTTGATATCTCCTACTTATAATTAGATAAATCACACCCTGGAGATTGTTTTTTAAAGTAGTTATGTGTTATACAAGTACTTGGTGATGCATTTTGGATTGAAAAATCTGTCAAAAATGTCATAGGGCTAATAAAAAAGATCTTTCAACCATATCTTGACTGATTCCTCATGGTTTTCTTTGATATCATCATCATCTACTTTTAATACCCAAAGAAGAATGAAAACAATATTAGATACTCATGAGTACACTTCAGGCACAATATCCTTTTGTCAATCTATAATATTTGGACTTGTGGATTTATGAGTTAAAATTATTAGGGAATTTTGTGTTTGAGATAGGTATATCAATGGAATATGAGGAATGTGAGCCTGTGATGACCTGAAAATATTTTTGAAACATGCTCCAAATTATGATATTTCTAGGTTTAATGGGATAAAACTGAGATTTCATCTATGAATTTTCCTTTTTTTTGATCCAATATTAGGATAAAAAAACACTGGGTGATGTTTTAGTGGAAAAATTATTATGAGTATTCTTTTCATGATTTAATGATTCCATTAACTACAAATCCACTATTGATACTTCTCGATCAATGTATTGATTGTGTTGAATACTATAATGAATTAGGTTCTAGTTAGGGGGAATTACTAATTAATATGGGGTAGATAGTATAATATATATACGGTTAGTTGTAAACCTGTATCTTGAACCTTATGGTTCGTGGGTTGGATCATGAATTAATGGTCCATGCTTTGATGTTTTGGTTACATAATCTATTCAATGAGTTTTGTTGTCTATAGTGACCATAAGATCCCTTTTTATATCTTCACATAGTAGAACCCTATCATAGGGAACTTGTGTTAGGTAGATTACTAAATACATTTGATATTTATATTGCCTATATACCAGGTAAAGGTAAAGTGATTATGGTTGATCTTATCCAATACACAGGTAGATCAGAATCTTAGTGAATTTCCTTTATAGGAACAATGGAACCTAATGATATTGTTATCCAGTTATTGGATTGATGCATCAATGAAATATTAATTGATGGAATGTGTACCAATAGTGGTTAGAAATTTTTTGGAAGATAGAGTAATAACTGTAACATAGGCTAACACATACTGGGTTGTGATTTTAGAACATCTAGAAAGTGGTGACTCGATGCTTGGGAGGTCATTATATTGAGATTATGGGATCCTAGTACATTAGGGTTTGTATTACAAGATTACATTTGGTTATAGATAATAAGATGCTTCCAAACCCTCTAAGTGGGCTTTAAATCCAGATGAGTCAATCATGCACCATGACGTCAAGATACAGTTTCGGTGGCCAAGGATGAAGAGGGAAATTTCAGGATTCATTTTTTAGTGGCTTACCTTCGAGAGGGTAAAGGTCGAGTACTGACCTCCAAGAGGACTACAGTAGTAACTTATTGTTCCCAAGTGGATGTGTGAGGAAATAACAATATATTTTTTAATTGGTTTACCCAGGACCATGAGGAGATGAGATATTGTTTTTATGACATTTGGTCGGCTGACAAAAGGCTTCTCATTTTATACCAATCATTGAAACTCACTCAGTAGATTTGATGAGAAATTTTTATTTTCATGATATTGTACTCTTAAATACAGTTCACATGAGAATCATATCTGAAATTGATTCACATATTAAAATGTTGTTTTTTTCAAGGATTATAGAATTACTTAGGGTCTCATTTGGGTTTCAAAACAATGTATCATTATCATATAGATGGATAGTCAGAGTATAGCATCCATATATTTGAATATATGATTCTGAAAAGAATTCTAGAGATCACCAATAGTTGGTATAATCACCCAGACTTGGTTGAGATCACATAAAACAAAAGCAACCCAGATTTAATTTAGATTGAACCATATTAGTAACTCAATGGTACTCTATGTTTCTCATGAGTTTTTTTGGCTCGAGGATTCTGAAATAATAGTTATGGGACCCTGTATAATACATGGAAACTATAAGAGGCTGTATTTGGTATAAAATATGTTTATCACATCTCATAGAAAAAGTATATCTTACTGACAGTAGGCCTTTGGGGTTTCCTATAGTTGAAAGAGTATTCTTGATTTTGATCTCTATGTTAGGCCCATAACATTAGACGAATGTATGGATGAAATCCTTGTGGTTTGTTACACCCTTTGAGGTTACAAAATGTGTTAGGATAATGTAATTATTTTTGGATCTTCCATCATGTTACCAAGTTATGAAAGATATATTTATATGTCATATATTTAGGGGAACATACCTTATCCCACATATTTAATTAACTACAAGGAATTTTAGTTGCAACATGACTCATAATAAGTAGAAAGCTTGATGAATATTATGTAGTAAAGATATAAATTCATATGAATAAATATAGTTCCACATATTATGATTATGTTTAGTAAATGATGAATATATGAGGAGTCATGGTAACAGGAGGCAAATGTTTCGGATTAGTGGCCTAATTTGTTCTGGGAAAAAGCCTAGTGATGCTTCCCTAAGGTAAGAAGTTTTTAACAGGGTCAATATAATGGACTCATATTTTTTATGTTCATTATAATATTATTTTTTCTTTTAATCATATATATGAGATCTATATGTTTATTAGGATGAGCTACAGAGTTTTTTTATAATTTCAATGATTTATGGTTTGATTTTAATTGGTACATATTTTAATCATTATTTTACCAAACCATGTGAATTCTATAAGAAACCACGAGAATAGGGGAAAAGGCTCAAGGGGTGGTATATGATAAGGAACACAATTTGAAAAACCATATATCATTTCTAGAATCCTAGAAGGGGAAAACAATTAGGGCATAGATTCTCAAACCGCGTGACCAAACTAGTCATGCATAAAATTAACGAACTAAATACATTTTAATGGATATTTATGACCTATTTTGACTAATTATACTTTTTATAGGAATATATTTTTATTTTTTAGGATATTTAATACTTCCTTGAGTAATTATTATCGTCAAAAAAAATATTATTTCAAATATAAGTGGGTTCATGATCTATAATTGAGTTAGATGATGTTAAACGATTTGTATTCATGTTTCCCCTAATATACCTATTTTCTGTTGAGATTATTCAAAGATCCATCATTATGATTCTTATTCTATTAATTATAATTCAAACTGGTGATATATTTATGAGTCATTAATATTAGGGGGCGGTTCTAATGTGTAAAATACAACCCTTTTTATTATAAATAAATTACTCTTGAAAATTGGATGTTTCTCAGTACGTTTAAGTAGATCTTTCATATTGATAATCTATTATTTTTTAATTTCATCTTGGAGAAACTTTTTATTGAAGGGATGGTGATTCATCAATGTTTGTTGGCTATATCTATGGTCCTCTTATAGATTTGAAGAGGAATTCAGGATATATTACTTGATTGAAAATAGATTCGGTGAATTGGTTTCTCTACATTGAAATTAATAAAAATTAGTTCCCTTGATGGACTATATAAGGTATTTAATTCTATAAGAACGATTATAGACATGGAATATTCTGGAACCGTTTTTCTAAACCCCTATCTTGATGAACTATAATCTAATAGAGGTATCCTTGACATGAAATATATTTGTTTGTGGGTGTGAAATATGGTTATCTCATTAATCCTTGAAAAACAATGTATTTATATATCAAAATCATTGTGATTGGATGTTTATAACCAATGGGGGATCTTTTATATACTTTTTACATGGTATTATTATTTTTTGGCATATTTGTTTATCCAATCTTGGTAAAGGTCAAATGTGGTTGTTTGTATGGCATGTGGGACCTGTTTATGAAGCTCAATTCAATGATTATGCTTATATAATTTTGACCATGTTTGATGTTAATCACATGCATTATTTGTTTATACTATATTATAATTAGGATAAGTTATGATTTTCCTTGTTTTATCTACCCTTATATGTTTGTTTCATTCCTTGGATGTTCTTCGTGCTACTCAGAACATATGGACCATTATGATTTGACAATATCATAGAGGTGAAGTTTGTATGGCTTACAATGATGGAAAATATGAAAATTATCAATGGCATGAACCTGATTGTTTTGAGTTCTAACATGATGTAGAAACATTATTTGCATGAATTACTAGAGACCTAACATGAGACATAGACATGGTATGATGGTATGGAGTCTTCACTCATGATGGATCCGAGTTATGATGACATAGGGGGATGACCAGTGATGGTGTCCAGAAACTACAACCTGGAGGGATGATAAATCTTAAATCATTGTGACTACCAAGATACATGATTTCTAACCTTATGGATTGCTTTTTATTACTCTTGATATCCTATTATTGTTATTTTATAATGGATATGATGTTTTTATGGTTAGGGATTGTGTTGGCTTTGATAGAATATGGTTTCTCGATATATGATTGTTATTCATTCTTGTGAATTTATATTTTTAACGGAATACACATTTCATACTTGTGGACACTTTATAAGGATACCTTGGTGGTGTCCTACTAGGTTTTATTACTCACACATTACACAGTTATCTCAATGCATGTGTAGAATTTAGGTATAGGGGCATGGGCATGGGAATGGTGCAAGTGGGAGATGACTAAGCCAAGAAAAATGATGTTGGGGTAGTATTAGGATGTACCATGTAGGATACCAGGATATTTTTTATTTATATTCATTCACAATAATGATTGTTTATCTGTCCACACAGGGATATCAGATGTTTGTCACTCCTTAATAGTATTAAATTTATTCCCTCTAATATCACATTATGTTTTCATTTCATTCACCTAGTATAGTCTAATTTGTTTTTTATTGTATTTATATTATTGGTGGAAGGATATAAAACTAATTGTATAGTGACCACACTAATGAAATTTAAACCCTAAATGCTAGTTAGCACTCTCATACATGTGGGGAAGCACACATGTTGTTATGTGGATATCTGGATTAGACCTGGGGGTTCTCGTAAGTCTGTAATATAAGGTGTGGTACATTGATATTGTTTTTCTATTTATTTTCTTATAGACATTCCTTCCATTATGTGGATGAATTGGTTATGACCTCAGTTTGTGACCGTATGGTTAAAGCCTGATGAATATATAGATTCTATTTTTACTTATGAATTTGTTGAATAAAAATGTATATAGAAATTTATTATTGTTTCAATGATGAAAAGGACAAATTAGTGGGGTCCTATTGTGGTTATTTTCACACCCTTTATGAGAATATCGATTCATATGAAAACTCCATCAACAATTATATGGAAATAGGTGAGGTCCCTATGATATATTGTGGAGTAAATGTAAGTGGATTGAGGTATGGGATATAACGAGACATGTGTGGGGATATTTCATAATCCTGCATCATTTAATGTATTTTTTCATTTACTCCTTTTTAATATTAATCTTCATATTTTAAAGGACCCTTTTAATAACCATGTATAAGTCTAGATATCGTATCATATTTTGTTATATCAGATTGGGTTGATGTTAATTCTTCCATAATATTATTTGATTTCTTAAAATTATTATTTATTCTTATGGGTTTTTTACTTTTTTGGTATATGATACTCTTAGGGGCATAGGATAAATATTTAGTTGCCTCCCCAAGGTGCTTCTTATGTAACACCACGGAAGTAAAAATGACTAAATTTTATTTGATATCGTGTATGACATATAACTCAAATTTATTAAGGAAATATAATATCCTAAGACATTATAATATATTTAATATTTTAAATAAATTCAATCTATAATATATCTTCAAATCAAATGACACTTATTTATCTTGATTTATATAAAATGACGTCATTATTTGATATCGTGTTCTTTAAGAAATACATCGATTTACCTAACAAAAACATTTTATTAAAATATTATTATTTAATATAATAAGATATAACCTAGCAAATAAATCAGTGGTTATGAATAATATTATCTATTTTATGAAAATATATGTTTTATAAAAGTATAAACTGAATTCTTAGGTTAAAATTATTTATAAATGAATATAAAAACTAAATGAATATTAATGTTTTTATGCTCACAAACGTGTATTATCCAAATAAATTATATTAAATCCTATTAGTGAGTGATGTTAATGAAATATATATATTCTATATTCAATATTATTTTATTATATGAATTCAATTGATTTTATAGGAATAATATGATAACAAACTCAATTTCACCGATTAGAAAATATATTTTTGTAATGATGCTTTTACCGCCTTTTAATGGAAAACAAATTTTAAATAAATTTTTCAGAACTTTTAAAAATTTTATATGTCAATATCAACTTTATTTTGTAAATATTAACATAAAAAAATCTAGAGTGAATTTTTTGTTTTTTTTTGTAATGTTTTATTTTTTGGACGAATAGTGAAAAAGGCTGAATTTTAATTCAAAGATTCTTCATTACCTAATTTATTAATAAGTATAAATTACATATTTTATTAGTTTTGTTTTTTAATTATATTAATTTTATATAAATTATTCAAATTTAGTTCATTTTTTCCAAATATAAAGGTATCTCAAACTTTTGAACTTTTACATTAAAACCCCACTTTATCGTCTCATCTATGAGATTAAATTTAAATAAATATCATCCAATTTTATGATTAAATTCGTAAAATTTAATTCCATATTTATAATAATCTAAATTTAATTTTTTTAAATTTCAAATTAGTTTTTTGACAAATATTATTGAATGTGATTAATGTTAATTTGAGCAATTAAAAAGAATATTAGCATAATAAGGGAGGAAACCTTAATATTAAGTGCAAAATTGAACTGGAATATTATTAATAATCTATTTGATGTTCATATTTATACTCTATTCCCTATTTATATTTTTTTTACTAATATTGGATCCACATGTAATCAGAAAAACGTGGGTGGAATTCCCTATTAAAAAAATTTAAAGAATGACACTTCTCCTCTAATATAAAAACACACTCATCAATACCATTTATTCACACCTAATAAGACCTTTGGGTGTTATATAATGTCACATAAATAACTTATTTTAAAGTTATTTTTAATTTATTTTCCATTCATGCTTTGTTTTGGGGTTTTCCAAAGGGTTAATGGAGAATAGGTGAGTTTTCATTAATTGGGTCAAACCGTGAGCCCAACTCCAGATTTAAATATAAATTTTTTTTCTTATATAACATTTTCATTTTTTAATATTTTTCAGTTATTACAACTCCTAAATGTCCTCCCCTAATATATTAACACAAAATTTAAATTTGGAGCCTTTATAAATCCATAATCATGGGGGATTTGGGTTTTTATTTGAGAATTGGGCCAACCCGAAATCCCATTTTCCAGTTTTAAATTGTTTCATTAATTTTTTAATATCATATGAATTATAATGCATTTTTCGATGATGCCACCTCCACCTCGACCCTAAGAAGCTCAGGCGAGCTCCCATTCCTTTCCACCCTCTTTGGAGATCGTTTGCATCGCGATTGAGTGATAAAATTCTTAGGATTTCTAAAATCGGGTAGATTTGAGGAGGTAAGTTATTTCAATCGTAACTCTCTCAATTCTTACTCTTTGCTCCCCATTCCAGTTCCTATATGATCTCATAATCCTTGTGCGAAAATCCCTTGAATGTTTGGATGTTTTCAAATTCAGATTCTGGGGGATTTTGGTCGTTTTATTCAAGATTGTTTTGAGTAAGTGTTTCTCTCTTTAATTTTTCATTCTCCATAGGGTTTCCTCCCTCTTTCATTATGTTCTAAGATGCCCAAAAGTTAGGGATAGATCCTAAGGTATGATTTGGAATCTTTTGGGTCAATTTTTGGTGGTCTAGGTCTGGATTTATATTCCTTGTGGTGCAGCGGTGGTGTGCTTAATGTTTCACACCAAGTTTTGAGGGTTTCGACTCAAAAGGTAGGTGATTCCATGTGTAACCATTTTATGATGAGTTAGCTTTCTTGGATTATTAATTTAGTATTTTTATAATCTGTTTTTTGTGGTGTGAAAACTTTTTTTGATGAATTTGGTCAAACATTTAATTTTTAGTTGTATTTTAGCTTGAAATAGGGTACTTTTCATGTGTGACTCTTGGGGTAATGTTTGGGATTAGTTTATAACATATGAAAGTGATTTAGTAGTATTGAAAGGGGCTACCAATTCTGGTTTGGTAATTCCTTATTATCATGTGGGCCGTTAAAAGAGATTTTTGATTGAGTTTAAGGTGTAAAACTGTGTTGTACTTCTTGAAGGTCATTTATGAAAACTTGTGTTTTTCATGTGTATCTTTATGGTATTATTTGATGTATTTTTATAACACTTGTGGCTGCTTTAATAATTTTTTTATGGCTGAAAATTCTGTTTTGGATTGTTATTGGTATGATTTTGGTTTTGAATGAGGGGTTTTGAATGGGTTTAGAGTGCAAACAATGTTTATACCTCTTGGGTTTGTTTTATAAAAATTGAAAATGTTTTATTTGGTTAAACAAAGTTGGGAAAGTGTGTATATGTAATTTTTGGGTGAGTGTGTTCACCTAATGTGGGTTTTTGAATGGTAAAGTGGTGATTTGAGATGTCAAACATTTTTAGAATATTTTATAAATTGCCGAAATGTTTTACTAAATTTGGTTTTGTGTGCGAAACACGGGTGTGGGATGTTTCGTGTGAGTTTATTGATAAAATGAATTGTCAAGTTGAGAAGGGTATTATGTGACATGTGAGTGGGCTATTAAGTGAGTTGAATATCTTGTAATGGTTTTATAAAATCGTTTAAAGGATTTGTGGAAGTGTTAAAGAAATGTGAAAAGTGTTGTAGGAAATTTTGGTGTGAGTTTGATTTCAAAATGCATTTGAATGAAAAGTGTAATTTTTTACTTGTTTGATGTACATCGGGTTGTTTGGTTAATGTGTGTTGGGGAAGTGATATTTGCATGTGAAAACTATTCTTCTTGGATTGTTGAACTTTTTTGAGCACAAAGGGAAACCCTGAGTATCTAGGTGGGTGGACGTGTTCTAGTATGCTAGTGAATCTGTGGGGTTTGGCCTCAGTTTCACTTAGCAAGATTGACACTTACATCTCTAACTAAACTATGATGATGATGATTAGGGATCACTAGGTTATGGGTACTGTCCCTACTAGTGGCTCGTGCATGAGAACGAATAATTTTTTGTGGTTACTCTCACCGAGATACGAGGTACGTGGGACCCATAGCTAGCTAGTGCCTAGGGGTTATTTCTTATAACTTGTGCTCATTATATCCTTTGTACTTACCATTGGTATTCTGTATTTTTGGCTGGAAAATTAAGTATATTAGTTATTTGTTTTATAATTTTTGGTCCTTTATAATTATCCCACATGAAAACTGTTTTCATTTATTATTGCATCCTTTAGAAAATTGTAACTAGCATTTCTTCTTTACAAAACTTGCAATGCTTTTTGTCATGAAATGTTTATCACATGGAATATATTAGAGGTGGAATCCTACTGGAATTTTTCTCACACCCTACTTACACCATTGGGTGTAAGTATACTTGCTTATTTTATGTCACAGGTTTGGGTACAGGTTTTATGCCATTGGTTCATGTTTTTACCTGTCCATTGGGATGCAGTGTCATGGAGATGGCTTGAGGGCGGTGCCTCTTTGCATGTGGAGGTTCTTGGGATGTCCTTATTTGGTTTTGTACCTTTGTAATGGTCTTTAAACATAGTTTTAACTTATGTATTTCAGTTCTGAAATTTTGTAAAAGACGGTTTTAGTTAAAAAAATCCAGATTTGTTTTATGGAGTTTGTTTGTTGTTTAATGTTTATAAAATCGGGTAAATCATTCCCAATTATCATGATATGATACTAGGGCACTTGTTCCAGCCCGTGGGGATCGGGAACGCCCTTCGGGCCTTGGCACGGGCTGGGATTGGTGCCAGTTTGATGGCGACCAGATCCAGTTTGTGACAAAATGGTATCAGAGTAGGTTCTGGTTAACTCTTTGGGTCACATTATTTATGGAACAGTTGGGATAGTATAAAGTTAGGACTGTTGGGACTTGGTAGTTCGTTTATGGGTAGTGTGCCTGATCACCACACCTCATGACAGGATTCGAGACACTAGGGGAAGTCAGGATTTATCTAATTTCTTTGGTTTTCTTGGTTTGATGATGATTAGGGGAAATGAAAAGAGAGTTGGGTTAATGGCCTTAGTGAGCTCGTAGGGCCTGTCCAGCCATGTGAAGCCAGGGATATTCCCTAGAAAACTCTCTCTAACAGTGAAGTGATTGGAATATGGCTGCCAACCATATTTCCGAGTCACCCCCTGAAACTAGTTTCCTCTTGTATTATTTTGTGCTTTAGTTTTGAAATCTTGGCACTTTGGTTTTAAGGTGACTTGGTTTTAAGATGCATAAAGTTTTTATTAAATGATTTTCAAATAAAGAGGGAATGGTTTGGTTTATGAAATGGAAGAACTGAATTTTCATAATTGTTTTGAAATGTAAAATGGTGTGCTTACACCTCTTTGAAAGCAGAAACTATATTGAATTTGGTTTTGAAAAGTGTTTCCAATAGAGTTTTCTAAACAATCAGAGTGTGTTTTAATGGGATGAGATGTTTTGAAATTGATGTGAATATCTTGAAATTGATTTATTTTCTAAATGGTTGTGACTTTCTGAAAATTTTTGCAAGATGTGATTTGGGATTTTGATCTCGTGGTTCGCGGTTTTGAGAAAAAAAGATGTGTTGGTTGACCGTTTTGGTTTTGAAAAGTGGAAAGAATTTGTGTTTTAACCTTTGGTATTTTCATGGGAAACCACATGCATGGGGTTATATGGGAAGATGGATGGTTGATGACATGACTGGATGAGTGTCGGGATGGATTTGGGGAGGGTGCCAGGTGTGGCAAAGAAACATGCATGTGTAAGGCACATGGGGTACCATTGGTGGTTGCGCTAACCGCTAAACCATTTGTTTTCAAAGAAATTTTTTTAAAGAAAACATGAAGACATGATGAATTATTTGGAATGGTTTATATTATGGGTTTTTGGAAAATTTTGATGTTATGGGATGTTTTGAGTTCAAGAACCCCTCATGTTTGAACTGTGTTTTGGGTTTGGGTTTGGTCAGTAAGTTGTGTTATAGGGACAGTTAGTGGTCTCTTTTGAAAAATGTTTTGGGACGCCTTCATGATGGTTCCCATCATGTTTTTGGATCTGGTTTTTGGTATATCTTGACAAATGGGCCATCTTGGTTGGGTCCTTGGGTTCAACCGTTGGATAAGGTACACCCCGATTAAAGGTTAGTGCACATCTGAAGTGCAACCAGGATTGTTTCACCGTTTGAAGACCCTCCAGTTGATCAATATAAGGAATATTTTTCTTCAGTTTTTTAGATTGAGTCTACACCAATTCCTTTATTTGATTTTTATATCCTCTTGTAACGGGAGAGTTCTCGTGGAAGGGTGAATGAGACCATAGATTCTTATGTTTCCTGATTCGTCGAAGGTGGATGTGGTCTAGGGATTTTAGTGTGGATGAGTGTCTCAATGGTGTCTAAGAGGGCCTTTGGGGTTCTTCAATGTTTCTTTGAAGCATGAGTTCA
The DNA here is from genome assembly GCA_963277665.1 of Viscum album. Taxonomy (NCBI): domain Eukaryota; kingdom Viridiplantae; phylum Streptophyta; class Magnoliopsida; order Santalales; family Viscaceae; genus Viscum; species Viscum album. The sequence continues at coordinate 494,961,975 of OY728122.1, forward strand.
TGTTAAACCACCAGTGTGGGAAATTAGGTCAAGATAGGATATTGTGGCCACCTTCTAGAATTGTGTGTTGTTTGGGGATGTTGTATAAGGTCCCTCTCCATGCATTGTTTATATCAGTCGCAATTTCCATGTTTGGTGATTCCTTATGATGTCATGTGCTCGATTGACCATATAGGTGACAGTCATGAAATCCTCCGAGAGTCCCTGTTGTGTTGGGTGAATGTCTCCCTTGGAAAAACATAAAAATCTTCCATTTTAGAGGAAGGTGAGTGTTGCTGTTCTTTACTTCTATTGTTTCTCACTTGAAGAAACAAGTTATGATGTGTGCGCATCTTCTTAGCCCTTGTTTCAGTGAAATATCGGTATAGGGTAAAGTGAGTGTGGTATTTTTTATGTCTGGAAAACTTATCTTGGGTTGCAGTGTAGTTGTTGGTGGCACAGAAAGAAGAATTCTTGTTCAGTGGGTTTCTGAAGACTAACTGCGAGGCCGATGATGCTTCAATCAATTGAGCTACAACCATAGGTCTCAGAGAGAAGATGGATCGTATTCAGGGAAAATCACAGGGTCATTTAAACCCTTGTACAAAGTCTTATCCTAAATATGAAAGATAGGATGAGTTTAAACCTCTGGTATCATTATCTTTCTTGTTTTTCTCATGTTTAGTGGAAATAGATGGAGGGCCTTGTACCCATGACATTTTCCAGTGTCATTCCCTCCCCCTTTGGTTTCCATTGAGTCCTTAGAGAATGATTTGAAATTCACCTAGACATGTTGCGCACATGGTTTGTGAACGATTAAGAGAGACTATTTTCCTGGAAGCCATGCATGAAGATTTATCAGCACGGTTATTTCATGATTTCACAAACTGTGCGGACTAACCGTGCGACTTTCCAAAATCTTGAAATTTTTGGGTCTTTCTGTGCTGGCCTATGCTGGTCGATTAAGATGGTTGGTTCTTATGGTGGGAAGAACCACTATGATTCTCATGTATGTTCCTTAGGCAATTTTGAATGGAATTCTACCCTAGGTACCAGGGATTCTATTCATGCCTCCCCCTATTAGTGTCCTGATTTTGTCTCGAAAAACAATATTGGTTGTCTCTTATGGTGGGGAGCATATTAGTGTCCCCCCGTACCAGTAACTTAGATTTATCTATGGTTTTCGCTTGGTGTAGATAGTCACATTCAGAGATATCTGGATACCAACATCCTCCTTGAGTAAACGTTGGGACTGGAGAGTGCCCAATGATTTAGTTAAAGTAATGTAAGTGTAACCTTGTTCAAAGTTGTTGTTCGTTTGGGTTAATTGCTTGAGTCTTGTTCGGATAGTATTTGAAGAGTTTTATTTTTGGGATAAAGTATGAATATTATTTATCCTTTCAGGAATGTGGTGTAAGTTTTGGTTATTAGAGTAATCCTTCCTTAATTGATCACTGGAGGTGTTTTGGCCTTTGGGGGAGAAACCTCACAAGGGAGTACCTATTGGTTTCTCAGTGGGGTTTGGTTGTTTCATTAACCTTACTGTGACTTTCCGGGGCAAAAGGTTTTCAAGGTGGTTATAATTGTCACATACATAACATATTTTAATGTTATTTTTAATTTATTTTCCATTCATGCTATGTTTTGGGGGTTTCCAAAGGTTTTATGGAGAATAGGTGAGTTTTCATGAATTGGGCCAAACTGTGAGCCCAAATCCAGATTTAAAAATAAATTTTGTTTTTTTATAACTTTTTATTTTTTTAATATTTTTCCATTATTACAAATCCTAAATGTTCTCCCCTGATATATTAACACATAATTTAAATTTGTAGCCTTTATAAATCCATAATCATGGGGGATTTGGGTTTTTATTTGAGAATTGGGCCAACCCGAAAGCCCATTTTCCAGTTTTAAATTGTTTCTTTAATGTTTTAATATATTATTCATTATAATGAATGTTTCAGTGATTACACCTCCCCCTTGAACCTAAGCATCCCAGGCAAGCTCCCATTCCTTTCCACCCTCTTTGGATCTCATGTTCATCGCGATTGAGTGCTGAAATTCTTAGGCTTTCTAAAATCGGGAAGATTTGAGGAGGTAAGTTATTTCCATCATAACTCTCTCAATTCATACTCTTTTCCCCCATTCCAGTTCCTATATGATCTCATAATCCTTGTTCGAACATCCCTTTAATGGTTGGATGTTTTCAAATTCAGATTCTGGTGGATTTTGGGTCGTTTTATTCAAGATTGTTTTGAGTATGTGTTTCTCTCTTCAATTTTTCATTCTCCTTAGGGTTTCCACCCTCTTTCATTGTGTTCTAAAATTCTCAGAAGTTAAGGTTCAATCCTAAGGTCTGATTTGAAATCTTTTAGGTCAATTTTTTGTGGTCTAGGTCTGGATTTATTTTCCTTGTGGTGCGGTGGTGGTGCGCTTAAGGATTCGCACCATGTTTTGAGGGTTTCAACTCAAAAGGTAGGTTATTCCATGTGTAACCATTTTATGATGAGTTATCTTGCTTGGTTTATTAATTTAGAATGTTTATAATCTGATTTTTATGGTGTGAAAACTATTTTTGATGAATTTGTATAAACATTTAATTTTTTGTTGTATTTTAGCTTGAAATAGGGTACTTTTCATGTGTGACTCTTGGGATAATGTTTGGGTTTAGTTTATAACATATGAAAGTGATTTATTAGTCTTGAAAGGGGCTACCAATTCTGGTTTGGTAATTCCTTATTATCATGTGGGCCTTGAAAAGTGTTTTTTGGTTGAGTTTAAGGTGTAAAAATGTGTTGTACTTCTTGAAGCTGATTTATGAAAACGTGTGTGTTTCATGTGTATCATTGTGGTATTATTTGATGTATTTTTATAACACGTGGGGGTGATTTAATAATTGTTTTAGGGATGAAAAATTCTATTTTGGATTGTTATTGGTATGATTTTGGTTTTGAATGAGGGGTTTCAAATTGGTTTAGTGTGCAAACAATGGTTATACCTCTTGGGTTTGTTTTATAAAAATTGAAAATGTTTTATTTGGTTAAAAAAAGTTTGGAAAGGGTGTATATGTACTGTTTGGGTGAGTGTATTCACCTAATGTGGGTTTTTGAATGGTAAAGTGTTGATTTGAGATGTCAAACATTTTTATAATGTTTTATAAATTGCCAAAATGGTTTACTAAATTGTGTTTTGTGTGCGAAACACGGATGTGGGATGTCTCGTGTGAGTTTATTGATAAAATGATTTGTGAAGTTGAGAAGGGTATTATATGACATGTGTGTGGGCTGTAATGTGAGTTGAATATCTTGTAATGATTTTATAAAATTGTTTAAAGTATTTGTGGAAGTGTTAAATAAATGAGAAAAGTGTTGTAGGAAATTTTGGTGTGAGTTTGATTTTAGAATGCATTTGAATAAAAAGTGAAATTTTTGACTTCTGTGATGTACATGGGGCTTTTTGGTTAATGTTTGATGTGGAAGTGATATTTACATGTGAAAACTATACTTCTTTGATTGTTGAACTTGTTTGACCACAAAGAGAAAACCCTGGTATCTAGGTGGGTGGACGTGTACTAGTATGCTAGTGAATCCGTGGGGTTTGGCCTCAGTTTCACATAGCAAGATTGGCGATTAAAACTCTAAATAAACTATGATGATAATGATGGGGGACCATTAGGTTATGGGTATGATCCCTACTATTGGCTCGTGGACGAGAACGAATATTTTTTTGTGGTTACTCTCACCGAGATACGAGGTACCTGGGACCCACAGCTAGCTAGTTCCTAGGGGTTATTTCTTATTACTTGTGCTCATTAGATCCTTTGTACTTACCGTCGGTATACGGTATTGTTGGCTGGAAAATTAAGTATGTTATTTATTTATTTTATAATTTTTGGTCCTTTATAATTATCCCACATGAAAATTGTTTTCATTTATTATTGATTCCTTTAGAAAATTGTAACTAGCATTTTCAAAACTCGTAATGCTTTTTGTTATGAAATGTTTATCACATGGAATCTTATAGAGGTGGTATCCTACAGGGATTTCTCTCACACCCTACTTACACCTTTGGGTGTAAGTAGACTAGCTTATTTTATGTCACAGGTTTGGGTACAGGGTTTATGCCAATGGTTCAGGTTTTTAGCTGCCCATAGGGATCCAGTGTCATGGGGATGGCTTGAGGGCGGTGCCTCTTTCCGTGTGGAGGTTCTTGGGATGTCCTTATTTGGTTTTGTACATTGGTAATGGTCTTTAAACATAGTTTTTACTTATGTATTTCAGTTCTAAATTTTTAAAAAATACGGTTTTAGTTAAAAAAATCCAGATTTGTTTTATTGAGTTTTATTGTTGTTTAATGCTTATAAAATCGGGTAAATTGTTCCCAATTATCATGATATGATACCCGAACACTTGTTCCAGCCCGTGGGGATCGGTAAAACCCTTCGGGCTTTGGCACGGGTCGGGTTTGGTGTCGGTTTGATGGCGACCAGATCCGATTCGTGACATATAATCTGGTAAAATAATATCTCTACATACCTAACCAAATCCTTGAAGTCTCCCATTGTGCATTAATCCAACCAATGTAGTCTTCTGGTGTAAACTAAAATGACATACCAAAAAATGAGATAACATTTTTCAACAAACACTTCCATTTTGTTACGATCTCCACCACATAAAATATTTTTATTTCACGCTTATATGAAACATCATTGACCAAAAAAATATATAGGATGTAAATTTATGGTTTATACCTATACATACACACACTTACAACAAATTATTAACAATCATACCATTCGTGTGTAGGGCGGAACACCGCCTCGTGAAATGATGATTGTACATTTTTAATTTAAACCCACTCATGAGTGGGTATTATTTGAGAAAAAATAGTTATATATCACATATATTATATTTATTATGTTTTTTTATTATTAAGTTTTTATATGACACATAATTTTATGATTTTAATTCTGTGCCAATATGATAACATTATTTTTGGATGTGTTGACCGCCGCCTCCTCAAAGTGATGAGAATCGTTTGCGCTATACATGCACTATATAAAATATGGATTTAATAAAATTATGTGAATTATAACATATAAATATTTTATTTTAATGGTAATAAAAATATATTTATATATCACATATTTTTAAATATGAAAAAGACATGGATGTAGCGTTCATGCATACGTATAACCTACAGTCTCCATGAACAATATTGTTCATTTCATATCATGAAATATTTTGGACTATTATAAATATATAAATAATGAATAAATATATGATTCATAAATAATTATTTTAATTCTATATATTATTAAATAATTATCTAATTTATTGGAATAACAAGTACCAAGTCAAATCATTCTTGAAAAACTAGAAAATTAACACTAGGAATAAATAAAATAATGAATGATTATTAACAAATGATTAATAAGATATTATAATAAGGTAATAAATGATAAGAAAAATATAATTAATGTTTTGGTATAATTTAATGGAATTAATTGAACCATTATATATGTGTTTAATTTTTTTTCACCAAAAAAGGAAACTAAAGGTAAGGGTTCTTCATCTCACATTTTCCATCTATAATATACCTGTCATATTCACTACTTAAACTTCGTTGTGTCTTATATACTACCTATTTTTATATATTATATCATTAATTATTTTATCTTCATAAATTTTTATTTTAAATTCCAATTTTTTATTCCGGAATTAATTTATTTAATAGATTTTATAAAAACCCGAATATATTTCCCTTTTTATTCGGAGAACCTATTTTGTTATAAAAATGATTTTTTCTAAAAATATTTTGAAAAACGTTTTAAAACATTATTAAAATTTTTATTAATGAAAATTTTACCATTTTTTATTTTAAATTTTCTTTCATAGAAATATTTTGTCATGTTCAAAATAAGGCATACTTCTAACCTTTTATCATGAAAAATGAATGTTCTTTTTTACCTTTTATGGAATCTATGGATTTAACCGCTATCATATCATTAATTATTTCTTTGATAGTTTAAATAGTTAATTTTAAACCAAATAATTTTTGACAATTTATTTTCAATGAAAATGTTATTTAATTTCTTTTACGAAATTAAAAAATATATTTTCCTCAAAAATGTTTTTTAAAAACATCATTTTATAATATTTCCATTCATCATTGAAAAAGAACATTATTTTTACTCTAGTTGGGATATGTTTTATTGATATCATCCTTATTCTTCCTCTAGATTGTTTGTGATTTATTTGGACAATGATAATATTATCACTCACTTCCTTGATGCCTTATTTATTCCCCTTGATAATCCAATTTTCTATGATCATTAAACATTGAATTTACCTTTATTATTCATATAATGTATCATGGATATGTTTATTTTAGAAATGATATTTCATTTTTACATATAGCTTTTACTTTGATATTTATTTAATTATATTTTTAAATATTGATAAATTTTCATTCTTTATACAATATGGATATTTAAAAAGGAATTTGTTTATTAATTAAATTGATTACTCAATATGAGGAATGCTTTGGACATGTAGTGATGGGTGGGGCCTAAAAATTATATAACCCCTCGATGCATTAATATGATCACCTAAAACAAATTAGTTATGAAAATTTAATAGGTTTATAACTAATTTTCAAATTATCTAGAGTATATATATTAATTGTAGAGGTTTTTATATGCCAAAGACCTAACGTACAATAATTTATAATTACCATCATTTTTATTCAGTACTTATTATCAATTATATTTTCACTATGAAGAAGTATAAATATGAATTTTATTCTTTGATTATTATTTTAATGGAATGGGTTCTAAGTCATTTATCTTTACATATTGTTTAGTAACTTTCTTATCATTTTATTAATTAGATAACATGTCTCATCCATTATTACCTTTTTATATCGACTATTACCATTAATTCATTATTTCATTCATTATACATGATATTTTTTTAAAATCTTATCCCATAATTATTTTTTTATTTCCCCATGATTCCATGAAGTGTAATATGAAATATATTCATGTATATTGTAGATATAATGATGTTAACTTAAAAAAATTGTATTAATTTGTGTATTAATTAGTAATACAGGACTCAAAAATATATTTAGTCTACCAAGACTACTAAACCCTTTTGTCCTTCAGGATTTGATTCCTTGTAATCATGAAAATGTAATGAGAGTAGACTTTAGCTCTAGGGTTACTCAGGTCAAGTAGCTAGAGTTGGTATCAAAGGAAGTTTAGTAGAAACCTTGGGAACTATATTTAGTAAAACATATATTAAAAACATAAACCTAATGTAGAATATGAGGATACTAATAGAATAAAATCCAAATGTTTTCTTATATTGTTATTATGTGGTTTTCATAGGAATTTATCCATATATGGATTCTAAAATTTTATTAAGTTTTGGAATAGATATTTTTATGGGTAATAAATTTAAAAAGGTATATAGAAAATCAATCGATTGTAACATGGTACAAGATAACAAGACTTAATGCACATATGCTTTGAAAATGTTAGTGGATACACTTTGGATAATTCCCATTTCATTTTTAAACCATTATAGCAGATTTGAATAGATAATTAAAATGAAAGACCTAGGTTAAACCTAAGTTATATTAGACAAAAAAAAATCAATATTTAGACACCATAAAAATGATTATATAGTTTTTCCACTTTGGTTATTGTTTCTCAAACTATGTTTTTTGGTATTAGCAAAAATATTGAACCTAAAGTAATCATGTAAACTATGATTTTGATGCAATAAGTGGTGAAAATGAGAATAAAATGGATTTTTTATAAAAGTGAGAGATATCATTTTTATGTATAATATATTTTCACAAAATATCATTAACAACATCTATACTGACCAACTCTAAGACTCTCTAAATAAGAGAACGAAGATATTTTCTAAGAACATGAGTGGTGGAGACCATGAAAAAAGGATAATTAACCATCATGAAAGAAATGTGGATGGATACACCCAAGAAAGTTTCTCAATGGAATGGGGAATTTATTTTTTTAGGGAAAGAATAACATAAATAAAACAATTTCTAAGAAAAAGTGATGGATACGGGGGAATAAAATAAATCGCATCCGATAGATCCACTTATGGTTTGTTAACTTAAATCATAGAACCTTTTAATTACCCTAGTCAATTACCTCTTCTATAGGATAAACTATAGCCCATGTTAGTACATATGAGGAAAAATGTATAAATAATTTATGTATTGAGGTTTTATTTAAAATATTATTTAAATGGATATTTAATGATTAAATTTCAATGATTTCCATCATATTTATTTTTTAAATTATATTAATATTTTTTTAGAAAAGGAAAACCTATGTGAAAGGTGACAACACATCATATATAGAAAGGTCACCGGGCTCGAACACATGGCCAAATGATGGTATGTGTTTTTCACCAACCACTGGACTATGTGATTTACTAGTTTATGTGTAATTGTTTAAAGTTAAAAAAATTTATGAACAAAAATTATTGATGAACATATAGTTTTACATTTTAGGTTTATAAGTTCATTTATTTACCAAATTATCATTGGGAAATAGTTGGAGACAAATATAATTAATTGTTCTTTTGGGCATTACGATCCATTAAAAGAAGATTTTAATACTCAAAAAGGGCTCATTCTACGATATCCATTTCATGGAGTAAGGGATGAATAAGAACTTGGTTGATGCGCAACTAAAATATGGAATTTTTCATTTTAACTTTTAATGTGCCTTATAAGTATATTTCCCTATACTCATAGGGAGTAAAATAATTACTCACCATTAAGAAAATGATATGAAAAATGATGGAATAGATTTTAATTTTCGTTGAACCGATGGTCTTTTATGTCATCACAAATTATTGGATTTTATGGCCTCATAATTTGAGTAATAATTCATTTTTTTGATCTATTACCTCAATCACCAGATATAAATTTTTTTCCTTTCCTCAAAGTCCATGTTTTCAACTGAAAATATTTTCCACCTACATAGAATCCTTTTTTATGTCCTTCTATATGACTATTCTAGTTCTCATTATCTCTTGTTAAGAGTAAATTTTATTAAGTATTCTCACGATGTGGTATTTAAAAAAATAGCTTAAAAATATCAAACCTCACATTTCCATGTTCGAGTTAAATTACGTTGATGCAATTTAATTAAGGTGGAGGGAATGTAAGACCCAAAACATTCTAAAATAATAACTTTTATTCGACAAAATGTATGAAACCAAACACCAAGATTATAATGGAATATAATTTCATGAAGCATTACCATATATTTACTATTTTAAATAAATTAAATCTATGATATATCTTGTAATTAATTTAATATAGAGTTATCTTGCATTACACGCAACAAATACTTTCTTTGATAGCTTGTGTTACAGAGAAGACCATGTTTTACCGTAAAAAAAATATATTATTAAAATATTATTATTTAATACATTACGATATAACCTATCTTCTAAACTAGAAGTTAGGAATAGTATTAAATATCTTATAAAACTAAATAATTACTTTAAAATTTAAAATGAATTCATTTTTTATTCTTCAATTTAAAATGAATATAAAAACTAATTTAATACAAATGTTATTATTCTCACAAAGTAGACTTAACCTAATAAATTTAATTAATTACTATTATTAAAATATATTAATTAAATATAAATGTTATATATTCAATAATATTTTTTATTCATCCAATTTATTTTAATATCATAATATGAGACCAAACCCAAGTTCACGCATAAAAACCATTATTTTTGTATAGACACTTTCACCGTCTTTTATGGATAACCTATTTTAAATAGTTTATTTGATACTTTTATAAATTTTATTTTAAAAAAAATAAATTATTTAAATTGTAACTTCAAAATTATAATAGGATTAATTTTTTGTAATTTTCTGTGATATTTCATTTTTTTGATGAATATTGAAAAATACTGAATTTTAATTCAAAACAATTTTGCATATAATTTATTTATAATGATAAATTTTATTTATAATTTGTTTTAAATTATAATTAGATCAATTTTATATCAATTAATATAATTTATGTAATTTTATAAAATTATTCATTGAAATTGGATATAAAACATCTCAAACATTTGAACATTTTATCTTTAAAATCCTATTTTATCGTCCCATCTGGGGGATTAAATTTAAATTAATTTCTACATATTTGGTGAATGGAGTTTATAAAAATGGATTCCATATTTATAATAAGAAAAATTTATAATTTATAATATGTTTATATTATTTTTATTAGAAAAATATTATTAAAATTGATTAAAATTAATTAAAGTGATTTAGAGGAAAATTATCCTATCAAGGGACTAAACCATAATGTTTGGGGAAACAATGACCCAGAAACTCATCCAAAATACATGGAATGTAATTATTTACACCATATATCAATATTTATATTATTTTTCCCATTAATTTAGTCACCTTATAAGTAAAAAAGTTTATGGAATTCCCTTTTCAAAAATTTACAAGAATGGATTCCCACCTCCAATATAAAAAGGCTCTCTACCCTGACACTTATTTACACCTCTAAAGACACTTGTATAATGAAAAATATTACCAAATAATGTCCCCAAATCACTCCCCTCATCCTAAAAGAATCACTTTATGAATAAATCCAACCAAATATGTCTTTTTTATAGACCAAAAACAGTTACCTAAAAAAGAGGTAACATTCTTCAACAATCACTTTAATTTTATCTCGATCTCCACAGACTAAAATGTTATTATTCCTTGACTATATAATAAAATAAATATAAACAAAATAATGATATTTTGTTTAATCAAAATTTTATTCCTAAAATTTTATACACTTTTATATATTGGGTAACAAACTTATCATTTGTGTGTCGGTAGGCTACCGTGTCATGAAACGAAGATAGTTTGTTTTTACTATACCAAATATCATGAATTTGAATTATGAAGGAAAATTTAATTATTTATTATATATATATATATATATTATATTAATAGTTTATTTAAGCTTATTTTATTTTTATTTAACACATAAATTTATTCTCTGTATTCTATAGGAATATGTCAACATCGTTTGTGGAAGTGTGGACAACCGCTTCCTCGATGCCATGTGATTCGTTCACGCTATAAATGGAATGTATAAAGGATGAGTTTAATCAACTCATGTGAAATATATTAAATAAATATTATATTTTAATGATAATATACATATATATATATCATATTGTTTTTAAATTACATAATGAAAAGTAAGTAATGTTCATGCATACGTACGACCTACCATCTCCAGGAACAATACTTTTCATTTCCTATCTCCAGATACTATGTATTATAATAAATACATATATACTGAATATATATGATAATTAAATAATGGTTTAAATTATGTATATGATTAAATAATAATATTTCTAATAGAAACAACAAGTAACAAGTCAACATATACTCGAAAAACTAGACAATTAAAACATGAAATAGTGAAAAAATGAAAAATAAAACAAAACATGAGTGATAAGATATTATAAAATTTCAATATATGATATTATAAATTTTATTATGGTTCTATTATAATTTAATATCATTATAAAATATATTATACAAGTGAATAAATGACGTTCACCCAAAAAGGAAGTGCAAGGTAAGAGATTTTCATCTCACTTTTTATATCTGTGAGAGAAATGTAATATTCACAACATACTCATATTTTGTGGTGTATTTACTAACCATATTGATATATTAAATATTTAAATATATTATATAAATGTTTATTAATTTTTAAACTTGAATTATTTCTTTTAAGGGAGTTTTAATTTCAAGTTGTAGATAGGTATACATTTCATAAACATATTACTTTTCATTGGGTTATATTGCTTCCTCATCATCATTAAAACTATAAGATTATGTGTGTAATCAAATTTTACTATATGGGAATTTATATAAACTTGTCTTATGTGGATTTAAATTTTACACACATAATATATTCATTTATTTATTCTCACATAAACGTTACTCTCTTTTCATGGGTTTACATCAGAATTTCATTATTATAGGGATTCATTGAACTTTAATTTCCATTAGAGGAATTTACTATATCATTATTCAAAAACCCCTTATATTCCATCTTATCTAGTAATTCATAACATTTTTCAAGTAATGGTGCATATTTTTACACTCTTTGGTAATTAAAATGTTTTACATAATTCATTTTAAAAAACAAGACTTCACTTCCCTCTTTAGTCAGAGAACCTATTTTCCACTAAAAAATTTGTTTCCTAAAAAGGTTTTCAAAATTGTATTTATCCTTTTTAGAATTTTTTATTAAATTAATTTTTACCATTTTTTCATTTAATTTTTTTTTCAAATGAATCTTCTTATCTCTTTCCCAATGAGGTATTTTTCAAAACATTTAGTATGAAAATGGACTGTTCTTTTTACCTGGTAAAAAATTTATGAATTGCTGCATTGTCATTTATTCAATGCCTCCTTTGAAATTATAAAGGTTATTTAGTAAAAAATTTAAAATAAAATTTTAAATGAATATAATTTTTTAATTTTTTTAGAAAATAATAAATTTATTTTCCTAATAAATTTTAAAAATATATTTTTATAATATTTTCATTAATAAAAAACAACCCTATATTTTTTCTACACTTTTGTTATATTGTATTGATATCATCCTTACTATTCCTTTATATGGTTTATGAATGATTTTGCCATGTATATTATTGACATTAACTTCCTTGATTCCTTTTAGGTCCCATTGAAATTTTCAATTTTTTATTATCATTAGACATTGTATTTACTATAATTATCTTTATCATTAATCATGGATAAGCTTATTTAATAAACTGTATCTAATTTTTACATATATTATTTACTATGATAGTTATTTTATTATCTGGTGAAATATTTAAAATCTGCTTTCTTTTTTTAGTAAAAAATATTTGACAAGGCTTGTTTTTATTAATTAAATGAAATAATTGATATTAGGAATGATTTGGACATGCAGGGATGAGTGAGAATGGACATTAAAAAAACAACTTGATGCATTGATATGTTCAAATGAGACATGTTATATGGGAAAACTAAATATTTTTCTAGCTATATTCGTAAAATATCTGGACAATAGATCATCAAAATAGAGGTTTTCGGGTGCCTAAGACATGATGTAAAATAATTAATCATTTCCTTCATTTTGATTTGGTATTTACTATCCATGATATTTTCACTATAAAAATGACTATTGAAGCATTTGTTTGTCAGTTTATAATTTACGTGGAATGTGTTTTCTATTTTTTAACATGAAATGTTGTCTATGTACTTACCTCTCAGTTTAATGATTAAATGGAATGTTTCTTTAGTTATTACCATTTCATATTGACTATTCTAATTGATTCATTTTCTATCCTATATAAATTACCCTTACTAATCATTTATTCACACCCTTAGTTTGTTTGTTTCCCTAGTATTATATGAATATTTCCAATAAAGATATTTATAGATATTTTAGATTTAATAAAGTTATCATAAAAAAGAAAAAAAATTATGTTGTATTTAGTGTATCCATTTATAATAGAAGAATCATGGATGTATCTATTTTACCAATACTACTAAACTCTTTGGTCATTCGGTATTTGATTCCTTGTAATCATTCTAATGTAAGGGTAGTATAAATTGGATTCATTCTTACTCGGGACAGGTCATTATATCTTAGGACCTTGTTTTTAGTCGGTAGCCTCTTTCATAGGGTTAGTCATGCATGAGTTCTTGTACCACCCCATCTTGGAATGGGTGATTCATGTTGGGGCATTAAAAAAGGGTTTTAGATACCCTTTAAAAATAATTTATAGTAAGGTGTTAATGGAATAGAGGAAGGAGGGATGGGAGACGGGTAGAGGAGATATGCTTCTGGTATGAATGTACACATATAATGGATCTTCAAGGTTACAATGTGGTGGGATTGATTTTATGGTTTTTGATGTAACTATTTTATATTGTTCGTTGGTGTTATTATGATATTTGTTTATTGAATTTTTTCTCAGTCTAATTGGAACAGGGGGGTTTGAGTTCATGCATAATGGATAGGCATGTCAGTCCATATGTCATACACATATTTTATATTGATTAATATGGGTCTAAATAAATTGACTATTATCAATTATATATTCTGTATTTTCCCAAATACACCACTAGTGACAATGAATTATATAAGTATATCCATGTAATTTTTTTTGTTATTATCTACACTGACTATGAAAAATATCTTGGTATCATGATGTTAGATTATGACCTTGTTAATTATGAAGAGGGATATGTCTAACAGTTGTGGGTATCTTTGAGATGTGTAAATTGGGATCAGTGTGTGTGTGGGTGCCTATACAATTCAAAAGTTTTCAAATATTTGGGTTCCAAAGGGTTTTAGTGAGTATTAATCACATAAATTTAGATAATGTATCTACTTATATGTCTTGTGGTGTTACCATCAGAATTGGTTGAGATTGTTTCTAGAGGATGGAATATTCATGTTGTACGTATAGATATTCTAGAGGGTCAGGATATGAATTCACCAAATAGTTCTCATGTGGTTTAGATAACAGAGGATCTTCAACATGTTTTTTCTATATCATTTTAGTGGTAGGTGGAGGTTTACATTAGGGGTGGATGATGATGATTGATTCTGATAATGATTTCTTATTATAACATCCTCCATATTTTGATGGCATCTGTGGTCCTTGTGATGATGATGATTGGATAAAGGTCGATGATGGAATATTTGGCCATGTATAGGTGACTACTAATCCCTCATTGAAGATGATAGTGTTCTTGTTATTGAAACCTTCATGTAGTTAGTGGGGGATAATCATCTAGGCTCAGTGGAATGAGGGGATAAAATCTATAGATTTCAAGGACCGATTTTGATAAATAATTACTTCCTATAGAATTAAAGTTTAATGAAGCCCAAGATTTCATGGATTCTAGTTGGATTGATGTTAGTAGAATACTATAAAATGCATTTTAGAGTAGAAGATGTATTTTGATCTTCTATTTTCAAGAAATCAGGCTCATAAGTCTAGCCTATTTTAGATTGGTCTTCATCTACAAGTGAGGCTTCAGGTTAGGAAATTTTAACTGGTCATATATTCAATTGTGGTTCTTAATCATATCTTGTTTTAGAAATTCATAGTAATTGAGAGTTCAATAGGATTTCTACCCACTTTCAGTATTGGACTATTGAGTTGTGTTGTGTGGGAATCTTCTAACAATATGAAGCAGAGATCGTAGTTGATAAACTAGGTCAGTTATGGGTATTAGGAAATGGCGGTGTGACATCCTTTATAGTTCTAGGAGGGAATCCACATTCCGATTCCATTGAAAGACACCATGTAATTACTGTGACATGTGAACTATTCTATGAAGTTATCTTCTGTAAAGACCCAAATTTCCCATGTAATTTTTATTTTTATTACGAGTCTCTGAAAATTGACGGTGAGTGATTCTGAGGCCCTGTGTGCCTAGAATGAATTTCAGATGTTTTTTAAATTACATTTAGTTAACTCGTAGGTGAAATTTTCTATCCTTTAAACTGGTGCTCAGAATAAAAATCTGAGCACAATGTTGAACCTGCAGCGTCGAGATTCGCTTAAGGGAGGCTTCACTTCAATCGTAGTTGGTCGGTTGAAAAAGATAATTTTGTGGTCTTTTGAAAGATTAATAAAATAACATGTTATCCTATTTTATTTCTTTTCATTTTATCCAGCAGATAAGAAGTGGTGGAGGGACCGATGAAATTTTAAGACATTAATTGTCTTGAATCCTCCTTGTTTGTAATAGTACCATTGGAATTTGAAAGGTTCATTAATTAAATGAGCCTCATAAATTCCTTGGAAAATTAACCACCTATCCCCCATTATATATATATGGAGCATGGGTAGGGGTGTTGGCATGGAATCACCAAGCGTAGAAGCTCTGGAAAAGTACTGTGACGCCGACCACATGGAGGACAAGATTAGTTCAGTGAGTGATGACGAGGGACACCGAATCATGAAATGGAAACAACGACGAAAGAGGTTTCGTCGATCGTCGCCAGTGGAAGTCTAATCTAGGTAGGTGTATTGTTGTAATGTTTATATTTATGATATAAAATATTGACCTTTTGATGCAATCCTAACATGGAGTGTGTGGCCAAACAAATAAGTTTCTAACCCCCACTTCTTTTGTATTTGTCTCAATATTCTAGAATGGTTTTTAAAACAAAGAGGCATGATAAAAATGGAGAACACGTTGTGGAGATGGTGACCCAATATCCATAGAGGGGTTGAAAACATAAAAAAGGACCATCAGAGCGCATCTGATGGACCACGGAAGAAACAACAGTTACACCTTATTAGTGGCACCCGATGGTGGCCCGAGGAGACCCACAACGACTAGCTGTGAGCGGTGGAAAGTGGCAGACTGTGGAGGCCGACCAAATCCAGCCCCATCGGACAAGGGCTTCACCTTCAGGCATCGACGACGAGCTGCAGTAGGAGGAGGGCAGTGCGGCCCCACGCCATTCCCCATTGGTGAAAGCCGATCGGCCAAACGACATAGTCTTGAACCAGGTGGGGAAGCGCCCCACCGGTTGGAAAAATGATCCCTGCAACCACATGGACAATGAGGAAAAACAGTCTGGCTTCTAGAGGATTAGGCTAGACATGGGCGGGCCCAACATGCCAGACCCGTAGCCCAGTAGGCCGAACCCGACCTACGGTCCATGCCGAACTCGCGGTCCAGTAGGCCAGCGCTGGTGGGCCAAGCCCCACCTTGCAGTTTGTGCCAACCACGGCCTGGGCCCATGAAAAAATTGGTGGACCCCGATGGGCCGGACCCATTAAACTAGGCTAACCCCTAACGAGCTAAACCTGAGCAGGGTTTGGAAGACCCTGATACCCGTTGCGTCGGGCCGGTCAGACCGAGTCAAACATGGCCCAGACCCAACCGGACCACGAATAAATAAACACACATAACTAATGAACCATGTGCCTATTTGACATTCCCTTAGTGGTGTTGGGACCCCTTTTGGAAAGTTGTCCCATTGGTATATTCCGGCAGGCCTGACCGTGATGGGCCAGACCGAGGTAAGAACACCCTTGATTCACAAAAAGGGGTGTAACTAACAGACCGGACGTCCAATCGACACACTGTCTATCAAGTTGGGACCCCTATGAAGAGGTGTTCCCTTGGGTTCACTTTTCTGGGATGTTATACTAGTTGAAATATGACTGATGTCTTGAGCATCGGTTCTCCAAAAAATAAGTGTTCTTTGTGATGGAATCCTATTGCCAGATGTATTGGACGTTGTGACCATGTGTGGATCCGTATCATAGTGAACCTATGAGGATGGGCATCATAACTACCCCACGTGGACCGGTTTTAGAGAGGTACATCTAGCATCAGCTTCTAACGACTCTATGTAGATCATCAGTGAGTGACTATGTGTGGATCAGCACTCAGTGACCCTGTCTGGATCAGCATTCTAGCTACCCTATGTGGATTAGCATTCTAGAGACCTTGTGTGGATCATCATTCTAGAAACCTTGCTTGGATCAATATTAGTGTGACCTGATGGGGACCCGCCTTATATTAGAATGTAGCAGAACAATGACTTATATCCAGGAGTGGACCGATAGTAGAATATAATCTTATGGATCAGTTTTGGAACATCTGATTGAATAGGATGATATAGCTGAACACTAATCATCTATATTCACGAACTCTAAGTTGTATACCTGGTGTGAGCTAACTATTGCTTCATGCTTTTTTATTGAGGAATTGCTCTGTGGTTTTCCCTTTTTGGATGTCTAGGAGACCTTTGGGGGTCTTGAGGTCCCTAGTATGTAATGTTATACTCACCCCTACATGGGATTCTCCTGCACCTTGTTGTGTCTTGTGAAGACGATGAATAGCTTTGAATGAAGTTTGTATGCCAGGGCTAGAAGGTGCTCAGAGGTGGACCTTTTGACGTGATGGGCTGTAGTGACGACCAACCATGAGGAGTACCTAACCTTTAGGTAAGAACCTTGGTGGATGATTTCAAGAGTAGTTTTCCTACTGTTGTTGTACTTTTTAGTTGGGATTGTATTTCGGCCACTTAACAAACAGTACTCTTTACATTCATTACACATCCTTTTACTACTGTAGTTTTACTATGTGGATTGTGCTCTTTGTATTCATGGAATATGTTTTTTGAGGTTTAACGGAAATTCCTTCCCATTTTTTAGGGATATGCCTTTCCATTCTAGTCTCTAACCCCAGGCCTATAGAAGGCAGGCTTGGGGTAGTCACGGCCCGGGCCCCGGGGGACGGGTCGTGACAAAGTGGTATCAGAGGAATTAGTAATACTCAAGAACTAGGACTCTAATATTTTAATGGAGAAATAGTTTTTTGTGTTTTGTTTGTGGTTTTCGGTTTGAGGTGTCCAGTGTTGGTGTGATGGCTGATGTATCCATACACCAGGGTGCTAAATTCTAATTTCTGACTCTGTACATGAAAACTCTGATTGCATGTGTTTTTGAATTTTTTTTACCTGGTCTCTTTTGAGTCACCTCACCAGATATAACTTAATGACTATGGCACACCAGTTTCTTTTCAAGATGCCACCACATAAACACCCTGTCAGGACCCCTAAGAGAGTACACGATGATGACCCCTCGAGTGACGACACTTCAATGTTGGGCCCTTGTACAACAATAGTACCATCAGGTGGTGTACCAGTAACACCACTACCCTTTGGGTAGCCGTTGCCACCATCCCCACCAGTAGATGGTGCATGCTGACTGAGCATGTTGCATGAGGTTTAGTAGTAAAGGCCTTTGATGTTATGAGGCGAGATGGATCCGCAGGCAGCTGAGGATAGATGGAGGTTGTGGCCTGAGTTTTTCAGTAGGTTGGTACACCAACCGATCAAATGGTGATCCTAGGAAAAAGTCTTTTCCAAAGAGAAGTATAGAGATGGTGGAGTCTGACGTTCCATATACAAGACGAGGAGACCCTCACCCGGGAAAATTTCGAGGGCCTCTTCAGGGTAGAGTTTATTCCAGAAACTCTACGCTCTGTACTTATACAGGAGCTGCTACACTTATAGAAGGTCAGCCTAACCATGGCCCAGTACTAGGAGAGGTTCAGTGACCTCTCGTACTACTCTACCGACATGGTTGAAGACCATTTTTAGGGCTCAAACCTTCGATCAGGGGCTCTGATGGGAGATCCGTGCTTCAATAGTAACTCTCATAATTCGGATGCATGCTGGAGTACTAGAGAGAGCACTCTTGGTGGAGATCTTCCTTGTTGAGCATACACTGATAGCTAGACCCACCACCGGGAAACATGTAGTAGAGTCATCTATGGTTGGTATTAGGTATGTTACAAAGAGTTCCATGTAGATTAGACCTTCTGGTGGATGACCCTAAGATATCAGGTCGGAGGTTCAAGGCTCTGAGGTAGATTTGTCCAGCAGAGGAGTAGACAGTGCTTCACGTGTGGCGGGTAGGGACACATGGATCGTGACAGCCTGACCAGCCACACTGACCACTAGCACATGTTAGAGGGACCATAGAAGCAAATGTAGATATTTTTGCGAGGAGGGTGGCAACACATCGGACATGGCAGAGGAGCTGGTCATACAGCAGGTGGTGGATGATGGTTTGAGGTTCTGTCACTTCCACCTCATGGTGGTCCACCATGACCACAAGGAGTAGGTGGATAGGGACAAGCTCAGCTCCATGAAATTGAGGCCAATGACCATGACGCTCCACCGATGGTTCTAGGTATGATCTGTGTCTACTACACCTTATTTTTAGTGCATATAAACATAGGTTTCAGTCAATCTTTCATTGCCACAGCTCTATTTCGGAGCTTGGAGATTCTGGTGGAGCTGTTGGCTCGATCAGATCGGTTAGAGACTCCTATAGGGGATAATTATATGACCACACATGGGTACCGATAGTGTGAGATTACTCTTAGAGGTGATAGATTCATCTTGGATCTTATAGTTGTAGCATCGAGGACTTATGATATCATCTTGGGTATGGACTGGTTGTCCACAGTCCTTGCTCATATTGACTGTTTTAGGCATAAAGTGCAGTGTGTCTGTGGGGATGGGACCACGTTTTCCTTCACTAGTGATAAGGGAACCTTTACCGCATAGGATATACTTTACCAGAGGAGGGTTAAGCTGATCACACATCAATTTTCTAGCCTTAACCTCAGAGTAGTTGATTTTTTTGAGTCTGAGATATCCTGTAGTGGTGGACTAGTATGCTGATGTCTTCACTGATGATGTTTTGGGACTACCTCCTTGTAGAGTGGTGGACTTATACACTGACATGTACCCCATGATGCCACTTATATCTACACTATCATATTAGATGGCTCCCATAGAGCTTCATGAGTTACAGGTAAAGTGGGACAACTTAAAGAGAAAGGGGATCAAAAGGCCTAGTGTTTCTCCATGGGTAGCCCAGATTTTGTTCGCCATGAAAGAAAATGGGAGTTTGAGTTTCTGTGTGGATTATCAGCACCTGAACTTGTTGACCGTGAAGAACAACTATCCACTTCTATGGATTGATGATCTCTTTGATTAGTTGAAGGGTTCTAGTTTGTTTTAAAATATATACCACAGATCAGGTTATCATCAACTCAGGGTATGAGATGAGGATGTGCATAAGATGAACCTCAGATGTTAGTATGGCCACTATGAGTTCTTGGTTATGTCATTCTACATGACAAGCACCCTTGCAGTGTTCATGGGACTCATGAACATGATCTTTTACCCATACCTAGATCACTTTGTGGTGGTCCTCATCGATTAAATCTTGTTATACTCTGCGTCGAAGAAGGAGCATGCTTATCATCTGTAGATTGTTCTGCATAAATTCTAAGAGCACCAACATTATGGTAAGCTCTAAATGTGCCATTTATTGATACGGGAGGTCCACTTCCTTGGATATGTTCTCTCAGAGGATGGAGTTGCAGTGGATATAGAGGGATAGAGGTTTTTCTTTCTTGGGAGCCACCCAGGAGTGTGACCGAGGTGCGACGTTTAATGGGGTTGGCTGGGTACTACCTGAGATTCGTTCTTGAATTTTTCAGAGTTCTGAAATCCTTGTCAGCATTAATGAAGAAGGGGAAACCCTTTATGTGGATAGAGGGGTTCCATCTTTGTTCTTAATAGGTAATGTAGAGACTGACGAGTTCCCCCATATTGAGGCTACCAAAAGTGGGAGTTGGGTAATTAGAGTACTACAACGCATCAGAGACATGACTTGTATGTGTCTTGATGGAGTAGCAAGTAGTGATCACTTATGGTTCATGAAATACAAGACAACATGATCAGAACTATGCTACCCATAACCTGATGTTAGCAGCAATGGTCTTCTCCTTGAAGATGTGGTGACACAACATGATTGGTGAACAATTTACTATCTACTCTGATCACAAAAGTCTCAGGTATATCTTGTCAAAGAAGGACCTAAACATGAGATAATGACATTGTCTAGAGTTCTTCTAGGACTATGAAATTGAGATAGTCTACACTCCTTGGAAAGGGAACATTGTAGCAGACACACTCAGTAAGAAGGTCTGGTCTATATTTTCTAAGTGAGGTGACAGAGCAGCTAGCTACATTGTAGATATCCTTTGTGGATAGGGATGGAGCATCTTACCTCAAGTCTATGACTATCACTCCCCCACTTCTTCAGAGAGTTCGGGAGGCGCATCATGGATACATTGACTGTGAGGCTCAATGTGATCATATATCCTTAGGATAGGCACCTAATGGATTTTTTGAAGGTGGGGAGTACATCATCCATTTTATAGGACACACCATGTTACTAGTGGTGCTATGGGAGGAGGTGTTGAGGGAATTATATACATCTTATCTGGAGGTACATCCTAGTGTGGTGAAGTTGTTCCAGGACCTCCGGTGTCAGCACTGGTGGCTAGGGATAAAGAAAGTAGTGGCCAAGTTGGTATCACGATGCCTCACTTGTCAATAATTGAAATATGACCATTTGGTTATAGTAGGAGTAGTGCAACCATTTGAGGTACCAGAGTGGAAGAGGGATGGAATTTCAATGGATTTTGTGACAGGTATACCACATACAGCCATGGGACATGATTCCATCTAGGTAATCGTTGACCGACTCACCAAGTTGTCCCACTTCCTACCCATCTAAGATCAAGGATCAGTAGTGGCCTTGGGATGCCTCTATGTACATGAGATTGTACGACTTCATGGGGATCCATCGACGATTGTCTCTAACCATGAATGACGTTTTACATCCTGGTGGTGGAAGGGATTACAAATGGAATTTAGGACATAGCTACGTTTGATCACCACCTTTCATCCTCAGACGAATTGTCAGATGGAGCAGACAATTCAGACACTTGAGGACATGCTTCATGATTGCGTCCATGATTTTTGTTGTAATTGGGATGATCACATTCCCTAAGTGGAGTCTATATATGACAATAGCTATCACTCCACCATTGGTATGACACTATTTGAGTCTTTGTATGGTCGAAAATGCAGATCACCTCTATGTTGGACATATCCTACAGAGTCTGCACTTATGTGTCAATAGATGGTATGGGCTACCACTGAGAAGGTGCAAATTATCCAGGAGTGGATGAAGACTTCATAGAGTAGGCAAAAGTCTTATGCTAACAAGAGATGGAGTACTTTGGAGTTTGAGGAGGGATGTCATGTCTTCCTATGGGTCTCACCTCGATGAGGACTGCAAAGATTTGGTCGGGGCAACAAGCTATCAATAATGTTCATCGGACCCTTTTAGGTTCTCAACAGAGTTGGTGGGATGGAGTGTAGCCTAGAGAATACCCTACAGATGAATTAGGTCCATGAGGTTTTCCATTTGTCATAGTTGATGAAGTACGTGCATTATCCATCACAAGTTATTGACTAGGGAGAGTAGGACATTGATGATGGGGTGACATTTACGGAAGTTTCAGTGAAGATTGATAATCAATAGGAGAGATTCATTAATGGACAATTGATAACTCTGGTGCACGTTCCCTGACAGCATGAGGATCTCTAGGAGAGCACATGGGAGTGGGATGCTCATATTCGTGCACAGTACCCCCATTTGTTTTCTTAGTCTATGTCGTGGATTTCGGGGATGAAATTCCGTAAGGTGAGGAGAATGTAAAGAACCATAGTTTCCATTAAAATTTTTTAATATGGAATTATTATGAGTCTTTGATAACTGCTGGAACATGATTCTAAGGCCCAGTGTTCCTGGAATTAATTTCTTAATTTTTTTAAGGTATGTTTAGTAAATTCATGGGCAGTGTTTTCTATCTTTTGAATCAGTGCTCGGATTAAAAATATAAGGGAACTATTGATTCTATAGTGCCAGGATTCACTTTAGGGAGGCTTCACTTGGACCGAAGTAGGTCAAGTGAAATAGTAAATTTTGCGGACATTTGAAAGATTAATAAAATAACATGTTATGTTATTTTATTTCTTTTATTTTTCTCCAGTAGATAAGAGGCGGTGGCGGGACTGACGATATGTCTCTCCATTAATTGGCTTGGCTCCTCCTTGTTGGTAATTCTACCATTGGAATTTGTGATGATCATTAATTAAATGAACCTCAATAATTCCTCGAAACATTAACCACCTCCCCCCCCCCTCTAATTTACATGGAGCTCAGGTAGGGTGATGGCACAACTTCACCATGTGACGATGCAATTGAAATGTTCTGTGACGCGAACCAGTTGGGGGAAAAGAATGGTTCATCAAAATGTGACAAGCACCACCGAATCACAAACTGACGATAATGACGAATAAGGTTCTATCGATCGTCATCCGCGAATTTCTAATTTAGGTAAGGGGATTTTTGTAAAGTTCATCATTATGAAATAAATTTTTGAATGCCCATTGCAATCCTAACACGGAGGGCCCATGCCAAACGATCAAGGAATGGACCCTCCGTTTCTATAGTATTTCTCTCGTTATTCTGTAATGCTTTTTCAAACGGAGTAACATGATGAAACCTGAGAACACGTGGCAGCAACGATGACCCGAGAGCCTTAGAGGATTTGATGGCATAAAAAGTGGACCAGCAGCGGGTGGTGGAAGGCTAAGTGTCACCGCGCGCTGCGACGACCAAGGGAAGCCAGCCGCACGGGACAAGGACAGTGCCCACAAGTGTCACCAGTGGAAGAAACCATGACTGGAGGAGGTTGGTGAGACCCCATGCTGAGGTAGGAGGAGGGAGGCATGGCCCCACGCCGCACAAAATTGGAGGACGCCGGTCGACCAAATGGCCCACCATTGAACCCAGTTGGGAAATGCCCCACCAGATGTACAAAACAGCCCCTCATCTGCGAGGCCAGTGGGAGATAAAAGTCCCCCTTCTGGTGGACCGTGTTGGATGCGGTCTGGACGAGTAGGCTGGACCTGCCCAACGCGATGGGCCAGACCAGTAGCCCAGCAGGCCAGTGTGGGTGGGCTGAGCCCACCCGGTGGGCCGGGCAAACGCGGAACGGGCCAGCGAACCAATGGGATGACCCTGGGGGGGCTGAACCCAGTGAACCGGGACGAACCTTAATAGGCTGACTCGAGCAGGGTCTGGTAGACCTGGGGACCCTTTGCATTAGACAGGGGTCAGACCCAACCGGGACCCGTATAAATAAATGCATGTAACTGATTAACCAGTTGTTTGTTTGACACGCCTTCAGTGGAATTGGGACCCCTTTTGGGAAGCGGTCCCTTTGGCATATTTTGGCGGGCCCGACCAAGCCGGGCCGGAATGAGGTGTGATCACCCCCAATTCACGGAAATGGATGTAACTATCATATCTGGCATCTGATCGATGCGTTGATTGTGGAATAAGGACCATTGTGACAAGATGGTCCTTTGGGGATACTCAAAGTGATTTTTTATAGAGTGTGACATGTGACTAGGGTTGGATCAGAAATTAATCAAAATAGGCCCTTTTTACAAAACTACCCATATCTCACAGATCGGACGCCCGATCGACGCACCATCTGTCATATTGAGACCCCCATGATGGGGAGGTCCCTTTGGTATGATTTTTGAGGGACTTAATATTTGAAGAAATATGACTGATGTCTTGAATAGTGATTCTCCAAGAAACAAGCGTGCTTTGAGTGAGAATCCCATGACCCACTGTCTTGGATGTAGAGGCCCTATGTGGATCAGCATCATAGAAACTCTGTTTGGATCATCATCGTAGCTACCCAACGAGGAACAATTTTAGAGCGGCCCATTGTGGATCAGCTCTTAGAGACCCTGTGTGGATCAGAAACTAGTGACCCTATGTGGATCAACATTCAGGGACCCTATGTGGACCAGCATTCCAGCGACCCTGTGTGGATCATAATTCCACCGACCTTGTGTGGATCATCATTCTAGAAACCATGTGTGGATCAGTAGTTGCGTGACCTGACTGGGACCTACCTTACAGTAGATTATTTTGGAACTGTGACATACATCAAAGAGTTGAACGATAGTAGAACAATATCTTGTCGATCAGTTTTGGATCACTTAATGTAATAAGATGATATAACTTAAGACTAATAATCTATATTCCTAAACTTTGAGTTGTATACATGGTGTGAGAAAATAATTGCTTATGATTTGTGATTGAGGTCTTGATTTGTGGGTTTTCATTTGTGGAACTCTAGGATACCTTCAAGGGTCTCGGGGTCACTACTGAGTATTGTTATACTCACCCTTGTATGAGCATTTTCTGCACCTGGTAGTGTCTTGAGCAGACAAAAGACAGATTTGACCAAGGTTTGGGAGCGAGGGTTGGATGGTTCTTGGAGGTGGATCTTTAGATGTGATGAGTTGTAGTGATGTACTACCATGATCTGTACCTACCCTTCAGGTAGGAACCTTGGTAGATGATTCCATGATCCATTTTCCTATTCCTATTGTACTTTTCAGTTGGGCTTGTATTTTGGCCCCTTTACTTGCGGTACTCTTTACATTCAATACACATCCTTTTTCTTCTAGAGTTTTTCTATGTGGGTTGTGCTCATTTTGTTCTTGGAATGTGTGTTTGTAGGTTTAATGGCAATGCCATACTGTTTTTTAGGGAGATTACTTTCAGTGCTAGTCGTCAACCCCTGGCCTATGGTAGGCGGGCATGGGTTATTCACAACACCAGCCCCGGGGGATGGGTCATTATAGTTTCATTTTTGGGGAAGGATATGAAATATTTAGTGTTTATGTTTGAGATTTTCACAATATTGGGTTTCTAGAGGTTCATGGAAAATAAAAGACTAAATGGAATTTTAAGCGGACCTCATACAGCTAGTAATGCTTATTTGGGGAGGTCTAGCTGTGCTGAAAGATGTGGTTTTTTATAGTAGTTGTTTTAGTCTCTATAGGGTTTAATATTATTATGATCCTAAGATCATGAAGTCAAGGTCATGGATCTAAAATAGGAATGGTTCATGCATTGGATGAGGGATTAAAAGAAGGTGGATATGGATTATTGATGGTTAGAGAAAAAAATTTCTTATGTTGAGGTATTGTACAACTTTATTCCATCAGGGTGAATCTCACTCATTTTTTTCTACCCAATTTTTCATTAGTATAGAATTTCAATACTGCTTTTCAAAGAATTTTATCCCTAAATATCCCTTCTTATTGTAGGAAATAAATTATTATGAGATGATCAAAGTTACTCATAGTGGTAGAAGGATATGGTAATCTGTGGGATTTTTGAATTGTTGGTATGACAATGTTCAATATCATTTTTTCATGGACTGCTTGACGTGTTTACAAAATTGTTATTGATGAAGTGTATATTTTAACTCTCCTAAATAATATGATTACATTCTCACTTGGGAGAGGAATTTGGAGGTAGTAAGAGAAAGGTAATACCTTAGCTAAATTTGGGTCATTATGAAATATGTGGTGGGTATGGTTGTTAAAATATATCAGGTGATAGTTCTCACCATGTTTCATTATATGGTGGATCATTAAAAACAAAAATATTCATGAATTATTTATTAGTGATCCCACATAAAAGGGAGATATAGATTTAGACTAATATTTTTTCAAGTGCCTAGACTATATCAGTTCCCCTATTTCCTACCGTACCATCTATGTTGTTGAAGATTAAGGTGTATATTGAGGATCTAAAGGTGAAGGGATCTATTCAATAGGGTACTTATCATTAGTGTCCTCTAATATTATTCAATAAAAAGTTATTTTCAATTCATTAATTTTGCATCAATTGATGGAAACTGAATCAAGATATTGTGAAAAATAGGTATCCATTACCATAGATAAATGATTTATTAGACTAATTTAGAGGAGATAGATGGTTCTCAAAGATTTATTTTTGATCATGTGATCATATGTTATGGTTAAGGGATTAATATATAAAAAAATTTGTTTCTTAGCAGGAATGTGTTGTTTGAGTATCTTGTCATGTCATTCAGTATGATTAATGTGCCATCGCGGTTTTAGATCTCATGAACCATGTTTTGCATCATTACATAGTCTGAAAACCGAGGTAATCCTAGAAATATATCAATATTATGATTTATAATTATTCATTTAATAGATATATATTTATAATAATTTTATAATTAAATTTAATAAAAATAAATAATATTATTTAACTAAACTGTTTTTCAAAATATTATGTGGTTTTATTTAAGTATTAAATTTAGGGACTTTAGATATTGAATTTCAATAAATGGAATTTATTTTTTATAAAACAATATCAAATATATCTTAGTAATTGTACATAAAATTTATCTTAGGGTGATTGTCTTGTATTTTTCTGAAAATATTGAGCTTTATATGGAGTGAAAAAAATATTTTTTAAAATTAATACTATCAATTATATCTAATTAATTAAAAAGAATAATTATAATTTTTATTATTTTAAATTATAATTAAGTCCCCTTTGAGGAAATATTATTCATCTAATTATATATAATTTTTTATTATACTATATTTTGGTATAAAAAGTTTTTTATTCTTAGAAGAAAATTTTTATTAAAACCCCATTTTAAAAACAATTTTTGTATTCATATTAAAATTAATTTCTTATAATTTTAAAATTTCAATCCTAGAAAATTTGTTGTTTTATTTGAAATGCAGAGGATCAAATTTATTAATGATATCAATTTAATTTTTGTCCACTATGAATAATAACATTGGTAAAAATGTTTCCACCATGGTAAAATTGATAAAATGGAATAATTAAGGTCAAGAAAATGATATGGTAAAAAATATTATCTTAATTATTAATCGATGATAACATTTTCCCCTTCTTCAGAAAAGTTTTTAATTATAAAATTATAACTGCTAATTTCCCATTAATAATATATAAATTGTTGGTAAACATTGAATAATTACAATATTTCTACTACCCTTACCTATAAAGGGGTTCCACCTCTCCATGCTTATTCACACAATTTAAGAAATCTACCTCAACCAATAACTATATAAATCCATTACCAAATCTCTTAAATATTTGATAGAGTTACTATTATCCCCAATAGACAACCCTAATAAGTCTTACGATGTAACCCATTGGAGGGTTTCTAAAAAAGTGGTATAATTCATAACTGATTGTCTCCATTTTAATTCTTTTACTACCTCATTAAAATATTCTCTTACAGTACAAAAATAATTGAATTCATATATTCCATTTACTATATTTTTATTATGAATATTCTAAAACCCTTTTTTAAATACTTCTTCATCTTATGGTAAATGGAAACATCGTTTTACAAACATGTGGACTACCACATCCAAAAATAAATGTCACGACCCATCCCCTGGGGTCGTGTCGTGACTACCCCATGCTCACCTTCCATAGCCAGGGGCTGTCGACTACCACCAAAAGTTTTTTTCCCTAAAATCGCGAAGGCATTGAATTTGTATCCTGTAAACACACTCAACGAATCACACAGAATGATACGAACACAAGTAATGTGTATAGTAAAAAGAGTGTGTACAGTAAGTAAAAGGGTCCAGAATACAATTCCAAATGGAATGTAAAAGAAAACTGAAAGTATAAGTAAACTAGAACAGCTCACGTGAACTCCTTCCAAGGACCCTACCTGAAGGGTAGGTACATCTCTTGAATAGTCGTCATTGTGGTAAACCTCGTCTAATTTGCACCTCCGAGCTACATACAATCTAGTACTCTCTTCCTCAATCAGCGCTGGCCATCGTCTGCACCAAATACAACAGGGTGCAGGCATAGCCCGTTCATAGGTGAGTATAACTATACTCAGTAGGGACACCGAGACCGTTCATGTTCTCACGAAACCCAAAAAGGATAAACAATAAAGAATGAAAACATCTAAAAATCCTACTTTTTTATATTACCATACATATACCTATGTTATCAATTATAACCATACCATTCATGAGGAATATCAAGGCCCAAATCCTTAGACAAAGTATAACAGTTCCACAATGGAAAGAGTACCGCAAAGGTAAAACCAAAAAGGTATGTACCACAAAGGTAACACCACACAGATGTATACCACAAGGGTATCACCACGAAGTTATGTACCACAAAGGTAACACCACAAAGGTAAGTACCATATAAAAAACGCCACACCGAATAATACCATAAAGGTATCACCACAAAGGTATGTACAACAAAGGTACGCTAGAACGAAGATTACCAAAAAGGTAAAGACTCATCTCATACTAGGTATAACAAAGGAATGGAAGAATAGATCATTAGATGTAACTATTTAATCATCTTACTCTGGTAAGAGGCAGACCCACGAAGGATCATAAAGCCTTAGAAACACATAAAATCCTAGTACAACAGACCCATGTACGATCCTCAAGTAGTATCACGTGGATTTCTAAACTAGATCTAAGTGAGACTCTTGAACACAGACCCACGTAGGATCCCAAAGCACTGACCCATATTGGATCCAAAAGAACAGACCAACATAGGATCCTTTTCTCATGTTACATCCAGCTACAGGGTTCCCACACTAAGCTTGCTTGATTCTGGAAGGGTCCTCCCCTCAAGCCACATGTTGATACTCCAACTGCCAGGAATTCCCACAAATAAGTATTCCAAAGGGCTGCCACGTGATAGGGGTCTCAATGCAACAGAATGTGCATCAATAAAATGCTCAGTATGTACGTTATTGGCCTTTTTATCCGGAGGGCCTGGTTTGGTTAATGTTCTATCCAACCCAGTAGTAACCCAACCTTATCCGAAACTCAAATGGGGTATACCAAAAGGACCATCTTGATCTAAGGATTCTGGCACAATAGATGGTTTTTCAAATGGACGACCATTGCTCAAGATATGGCCGAAATAACGAAAAGGGTCATAGTGGGTATGAGTCTGGTCTGACCTAGTCGGACTGACCAAGCCCGACCTACATGTGTCCCTAGGTTCGGACCTACCCGATGGCTCTGTCCTGGCCCAATAGGAGGCCCATAGTGAGGTGGCCCACGGTGCAGTGGCCCACCATGGCACAAGGTCGCAGCTCCTACTCGCTTGGCGGCGCAGACGCACGCTGCCGCCTGTCCTTCACGCGGCCAGCCGATAGGCCGTGACCCTTATTTGGTGGCGTGGTTGCACTGTAGATGTCTTTGCAGTCGGCTGGGCTGCCAACAACCAATCCTGAGTCCCACGGTGCCAATCGTCAACACCGATCACCGTCCTCCTCCATCGCGAAGATAGCATCATAAACTAAAAAGGTTGTGGAGAG
Organism: Viscum album; assembly: GCA_963277665.1. NCBI lineage: Eukaryota > Viridiplantae > Streptophyta > Magnoliopsida > Santalales > Viscaceae > Viscum > Viscum album. The sequence continues at coordinate 494,992,746 of OY728122.1, forward strand.
ATCGGGCCATGTTTGTTTGGCACACACCATCCACATTAGAGCGGTATCAAATAGATCATGGGAATAGATTCAATGTAAAATATAATTAATGAAGATAATAAAAATCTCACCCCTACCTCGAAGGTTTGTTGACATCAGTGAGGAGGTAAAGACGGACATCAGTTCGTTTTCATCGAACACTTTCCTCATTGGAGAGGGTGTTCTTCATTGGAGATGGCGTTCTTCATTGGAAAAATTGATCTTATTTGGAGATATCATTATTCATTGGAGAAAGCATTCTTCGTTGGAGAAATATGTTTCTCCGAAGTTCTCCCCTTGTTCCAACACTTTCCCCTAATGCCACCAAAATGGAATAGCCAACTTATTAAATCTTGTTTTATTAACTTAATTATAGTTGGCCATTAATTAAGTTGATATTGGAATAATAAATTAATTTAACATGGAATAGTGAATTATAAGATAACCAACAATCACCTCCCTCATTAAAGAGGGAGTTCAAGGGTAAGGTGGTCCCAACCATTAATTTCAAATTGGGTGGTTTTCCAGCTCAGGTGGTTCCCACCACCAAGCATTCAAATGGGAATTTTAAAATAATATAAAATTATATTCATTAATTTTTATTTATTTCCGTGAAGAAAAATGAAAACTGACTTTCAACCTCGGCCTAGTACGGGCAAGGTGAAAGTCTCCTTAAGAGAATACCAGTGCGGTGAGTTCAACGGTATCCTCTGATTTCAATTCCGATAACTGGATCAAAAGTTAGAAAAACCCAATTGAAAATTTAATGAACGTACAAAAAAATATTAAATATTCATTTTAGGCACACTGGGACTCGAAATCACAAGCCATCAATTTTTGCGGACTCGTAAGATTCCCATATAATTAAAAAATATTACATGGAATTTTTTGAGTCTTTACATTCTCCCCACTTTAGGGCTTTGTGTCCACGAAAGCAAAAACAGCAACTAGGAAAACAAGTGGGGGGTAATGAGCACTTATCTGAGCCTCCCGCACCCATGTTCTCTCTTGGTGGTTCCCGTGTAGCCAATGTACAAACATTATAGGTATCGACTGCCCAGAAAGTACCCTCTCCTGTCGATCCTCAATCTCTATTGGAACCTCCATAAATTTCACCACATCGTCAATGTCCAACTCATCATGGTCAATGACGTGTGAAGGGTCATGCATGTATCTCCTCAGCTGGGATACGTGGAAGACGTCGTGAACCCAGTGTAACTAAGGTGGAAGTAAAAATCAGTAAGCCACCTCGTCAACTCTATTGAGGACGTGAAAGGGTCTGATGAACCTCAGAGATAACAAACTTCCCCTGCCAAATCTCCACAAACCTCATCAGGGTGGGACCCGAAGAAAGACGTGGTCACCATCCTTGAACAATAGAGGTCTCTGTATCCTTTAGTCATAAGACTTTTTCATGCTCTATGTTGTCTTCATCCATTCCTTGATGTTCTATAGATTCTCCATGGTAGCTCGTTCTATATATGGTCCCATGAGTGGTGACACACTTGAGTCAATCTAGAAGAAAGGTGATCTGCAAGGTCAGCAATACAGAGCCTCGAAAGGTTCCATCCCAATGGTGGAGTGATATCTGTTTTTGAATTCAATCTCAACTAAGGGAAAGTGATCCTCCCAGTTGTGACCTAAATCGAGGATGCAAGCATGCAACATGTCCTCGCGGGTCTGGATTGTCCTCTATATCTACCCATCCGTATGAGGTTGGAAGGCGGTGCTCAAATGTAGCTGCATCCCGAAAGCCACCAGCAACAGCATCCATAGCAGGGATGTGAAACATGCATCATGATCGGAGACAATCATCAAGGGTACTCCATGTAGTTGCACAATCTCTTAGAATAGATTGGAGTCCCAATATCTCTACTGAACCCTGCTCTTTGATCAGTAGGAAGTGGTCCGACTTGGTGAGTCGGTCGACAATCACCCAGATAGAATCATCACCCCTAGATTTATGTGGATGTCCTGTCACAAAGTCCCTGAATATACCATCCCACTTCCACTCTGGGACCTCTAAAGGTTGAACTAAACCTGCTGGTACCTGATGCTCTGCCTTCACTTGCAGACAAGTGAGGCACCGAGAGACAACCTATGCTACATCATTCTTCATTCTCGGCCACCAGTGCTATCATCAGAGATCCTAGTACATCTTTTCCACTCCTGGATGTACTTTTAGAGGGGATGTGTGGAATTCCCTCAACACTTCTTCCTGAAGTGACACTAGTACCATGGTACGTCCTCTGAAGAGGATGTCATGCTCCCCACCTTCATGAAATCCATTAGGTGAATGTCCTTTGGATATCTAAGAACATCGTACCTCACTATCAGCATACCCACGCTGCACCTCCCTGGCTCACTGAAGAAGTGTGGGAGTTACTATAAGAGGTTGAAGAAAATTTTCTCCATCTTGATCCATAAAGGATATCTACAAAGAGGCCTACTACTTCGTCACCTCACCTAGAAACTGTATACCAGATCTCCTGCTAGGTGCATCCACTACAACATTCCCCTTCCTTGGAGTATAGACTATCTCTAAGTCATAATCCTGGAGAAACTCAATCCAACATCGTTGTCTCAGGTTCAGGTCCTTCTAAGAGTATATATACCTCATACTCTTGTGATCATAGTATACTATAAAACGTTCAGCAATCAAGTAATGTCACCACATCTTCAAGGCGAATAACAATGCTACTAACTCCAGGTCATGGGTCGTGAATTTCTTCTCATGGTGTCTTAGCTAACAAGAACCATATGCGATAACTGCTCACTCTTGCATCAGGACACATCCGAGCCTAGTCCCTGATGCATCGCAGTAGACAACATACCCAACGACCTCCTCTGGAAGTCTCAAGATGGGGGAAATAGTCAGCTTTTGCCTAAACTCTTGGATACTCCATTGGTATCTCATCGACCACACAAAGGATAGCCCCAACTTCATCAATTCCGATAAAGGTGTGGAAACTCTAGAGAAATCTGGCACAAATCTCCAGTTGTATCTGGACAAACCAAAGAAACATCGTATCTCCGTCACACTCCTGGGTGGATCCCAAGAAGGTACCACCTCAATCTTTTCTAGATCCACTACAACTCCAGCCTCCAAGATGACATTCTTGAGAATGTGTACCACTCGGATCCATAACAGGAACTTCGAAAGCATACCATAAAACTGGTGCTCTTTGAGTGTGTCTAGAACTATCTTCAAATGATGAGCATGCTCCTTCTTAGTAGCTGAGTAGATCAGAATGTCTTCTATTAGACCACTACAAATCGATCAAGGTATGGCTGAAAGATCCTTTTCATGAGTCCCATGAACACTCCTGGAGAATTGCTCATGCTGAACAACATGACCAAAAACTCATAATGGGCATAATTACTTCAGAAAGCCGTCTTCAATACATCCTCTTCCCATAAATTGAGCTGGTGATAGCCTGATCTGAATTCTATCTTCAAGAACCATCGGCCTCCCTTCAGCTTATCAAATAGATCGTTAATCCTTGAGAGAGGGTACCTATTTTTCACAGTTATCTGGTTCAAGCACCAATAGTCAAAAAAATATCTCAAGCTCCCATCCACCTTCTTGGCAAACAAAATCGAGCCTTCCCAAGGACAAACACTGGGCCGGATGAATCCCTTCCCCTATAAGTCCTCTAACTATACCTGCAGCTCACAATGCTTTGTGGGAGCCATCTGATATACTGGTGTAGATATCAGTGTCCTCTTGAGGTACAAGTCAACGTAAAATCCCAAATCTATGAGAGGAGTTAGACCTACAACATCATCAGGGAATACATCCACGTATTGGTCCACCACTATAGGATTGCTTAGACTCTCCACATAAGTAACTCTGAGGGTAAGTCTATCCAACTGATGAATGATCGGCTGCACACTCTTCCAAGTAAGTCGATCCTATGTTGCAAAGTCTCCCTTCTTGGTAGTGAAGGTAATCCAGTCCCATCTGTGCATACACACAACAGATTGCACCTAATACTGTCGTTATGATCATGGACTGTAGATAACCAATCTATACCCAAGATGATGTCGTAAGGCCTCGACACTGTTACTAGGAGATCCCAGCCAATTCCCTCGCCTCCTAGAGTAAGCTCACACTATCGGCACCAGCTTTTAATCATCAAATCCTCTCTAGTATGAGCCTATAGCTGTAAGGATCGAGCCAATGTCACCACCAGAGTATCTGAGCTCTGAACGAGGGCAGTGTCAATAAGAGAATGAATGTAACCAGTGTCTATAAATATAGAATATAAGGCTGAGTAGACACAAATAATACCTCGTATCATCTCTAGATTGTTTTGGTCGTTGGACTCAACATCCAAGAGAGGAGCTCACCCCTGTCCACCAGATCCCAATGGTCGAGGTGGACTAGCTAGTTGTGGTGGTGATAACATCTCGAATCATCTCCCACTGCCAACTGCATAACCATCTTCTTTTCCACATCTTCCAGCTCCCTATAGACCTCCTTAGTTGAACCTCTGTCTCTGCCTAGGATGTCCTTCAACCATCTTCTAATCATCCATACGTCGGTTAGGGTAGTCACGGTCCATGTGTCCCTACCCACTGCATGTGTAACACTGCCTACTACTTGCATGATTGGCTCTGTCTTCGGTGCCCCGCACAACCGACTGTGAAACCTACAGTCATCCAGCTGTAGCTCTATTCCTCTTGGACCTCTGTGAAATCTATCTACTACTACCTATAGAATACTCTGCAAAATGATGCTTGATGGTGGGTCTCACTGTTGGAGACTGCTCAATAAGAAAAAACTCCACTACAAGGCCTTGCTCAAACACCCCCGCCTGCGTCGGGATGCAGAGGGAAATCATTGAAGCCCAGATCTCCTGCCTGAGTCCCTTCTCAATTGTCTGAGCCCCAAAGAATGGGTCCCACACCATATTAGTGGAGTAGCATGAGTGTTTAGTGAACCTCACTGGGTACTGAGCCACAGTCATGATGTCGTGATGCAGATGAAAAATATTTTATATGCCCACTGCGCTAAGGGTTGTTGGGACAATCTCTACCCAAAACAGGCTCTCAATATCTTCCCAGAGAAGTGTCACCTCATTGTGAACCTGGAGCATCACACTCCCATAAATGCATAATGAATCCTGTATAAAACTGGCATCATGGATCACCATGAGATCATCTGGTGTACCTACCAGTCATAAGACTCTCACCATGGCCTCCAACCAATCCTCAGCTGCATGTGGATCTATCTCGCCCCATAACCGTAGTGTCCTCTATCATTGGAAATCGTTCGACGCACTCAAGTGGCGTGAACACTATATTATTGGGGTTGCTGTCATTAGTGGCCCAACAGGTAACAGTACCATCAGTGGCTCTGATGGTGCTCCAACTAATAATTGGCCTTACACCGAGGCATCGTCCCTCGGTGGACTATCATCACGAACTATACCTGGAACCCTAGTAGGCTGTCAGCGTGGAGGAACCCTTAAGAGAAACAGGTGTGTCACAATCAATAAGTAATACCTCCTGAGCTGACTCAAAGAGTTCATAGAGATAAATTTCCAAAACACGCATGCAATTAGTGTTTCCATAAACTAAGTCAAAAGTTAGAAGTCATGGTCCAAGTGTATGGATATGTCGGACGCCGAACCAAACACTGGATTCCCTAAAATGAAAACCACACTCACTACACTTAACACTATTCCTATTAAAAAGATCAGTGTCCAATGTTCTACAGTATAACTGACTCCTCAGATACCAATTTTTCATGACCCGTCCCCCGGGGCTAGTGTCATGACTACCCGAAGCCCACCTTCCTTAGGACATGTGCTGGCGACTAGCATCAAAATGTGTATTCCCTAAAACTAGGAAGGCATTAACTTTATATCCTATAAAAACAATCAACCAAGCACACAGAAAGATACGAAACACAAGTAAACTACAAAGTAAAAAAGTGTGTGTACAGTATGTTAGGGGACCAGAATAAAGCCCAACTTGAATGTACAAGAAAACTAAAAGTACATGTAAACAGAAATAGCTCATGTGAACTCCAACAATGACCCTACCTAAAGGGTAGGTAATTCTCACAAAACGGTCATCTCTATGGTATGCCTCATCTATGGTCCACCTCCAAGCCCTCTCCAGTCCAGGTACTCTCGTCCTCAGTCTGTTCTGTTTGTCATCTACAGAAAACACAACATGGTGCGGGCGTAGCCCGTTCATTGGTGAGTATAACGATACTCAGTAGGGACCCTGAGACCCTCGAAAGTCTCACGAAACCCACAATGTATAAACCACAAAGCATGAAAAAAATTTGAAAACACTACTTTGGTATATTCCCATACATAGACCTATGTTATCAAGTATACCCATCTCATTCGTGAGAAACTCCAGGCCCAAATCCTTACCCAAAGTATAACTGTTTCACAATGAAAAAATACCGCGAAGGTAACACCACAAAGGTAAGTACCACAAAGTTAACACCACATGGAGGAATACCACAAGGGTTTAACCATGAAGGTAAGTACCATGAAGGTAACACCATGAAGGTAAGTACCACATAGGTAACACCACATAGAATAATACCACAAAGGTATCACTATGAAGGTATGTACCACAAAGGTACACCACAGACAAGTTTATCACAAAGGTATAGAGTTATCTCACAATAGGTATATCATAGGTATAGAAGAAAATATGATTATATGTAACTACTAAATCTTCTTACTCTGTAAGAGTCATACACATAAAGGATCCTAAATCATCAGACCCACATAGGATCCTAGTACAGCAGACCCACGTAGGATCCTTGACTAGTCTCACGTGGATTCCTAGAGCGGATCCAAGTGATAATCTTTAGCAGAGACCCATGTAGGATCCTAAAGCATAGAACCACATTGGATCCAAAAGCATAGACCCACATATGATCCTTTTCTCATGTTATAGCCAGCTATAGGATTCTCACACTAAGCTCGCTTGATTCTAGGAGGGTTTGCTCCTCAAGAAATAGGTTGATACTCCAAATACTATTAAGTCCCAAAAATAAGTATCCCAAAGGACCACCATGAGATAAGGGTCTCAAAGAAATAGATGGTGCATCAATCGGACGCCTGGTCTATATGTTATTGGCCTTTTTGTCATGAAGGCCCGATTGGATTTGTGTTCGATTCAACCCGGACGTATGCCAACCTTATCCAAAACTCAAGTGGGTTATACAAAAATGACCACCTCGATCCATGGTTTCTAGCGACGTAGACGGTTTGTCAAACAGATGACCGTAGCTCATGATATGTTAGAATGAACTAAATGGGTCTAAGTCGGTCCGGGTCTGGTCCGACCTGGTCGGACTGACCCGGCCCAACCCAGCCTAGGCGAACATAACCCTGTTCGAGTCAAACCAGCCAACTGGGAATCCCACAGTGCAGCAACCCATGGTGATGCAACCCGTGGTGTGGCGGACTGCAGCGGCTGGCTAGACCCCTAGCCTCCTCCGCATGGCATAGTCGCATGTTGCACCTCTATTGGAGACAAGCTCTACCGGCCTCCCTCCCTTCACCGTCGCAACACAAGGCCACGGATCTGGCTCACCTAGCAGTGTAAACGTGCACCACTTCCTCCCCTTTGTGTGGTCGCACGATGTCTGCCGTTTCCCCTGATCTGGGGCGGCAGACGGACCATAACCCTTCTCCGGCGGCGCGGTTGCGCCACCCCCATCTTCACGGCCAACCGTGGTGCTGGTTACCTCTCTCGATTCTCACGGTGCCAATCTCCAGCACCGATCACCATCCTCCTCTAATACAAATAAAACATTATAAACCACAAGGGTTTCGGAGATGTCTGACCATGTTCGTTTGGCCCTCACCCTCCATGTTAGAGCAGTATCAAGCAGCTCATGGGGAGAGAATTCAATGTACTAGAAAATTAACGATGATAAATCAAAATCAAACACATACCTGAATAGTTTGTTGACGTCAATGAGGAGGGAACTACGGACGTCGTTTTGTTGTCGTGTAATACATTCCTCATTTGATAAGGAATTCTTCTTTAGAGATGGAATTCTTCATTTGATAATATTTTCTTTGTTGGAGAAAGTGTTCTTCGTTGGGGAAAGCATTCCTCATTGAAGAAAGGTGTTTCTCCAAAGATCTCCCATTCTTCCAACAGTTCATCCCAATTCCACCAAAAGGGAATAACCAACTTATTAAATTAAGTTTTAATAATTTAATTATAGTTGGGAATTAATTATGTGTATGTTGGAAAAATAAATTAATGGAAGGTGGCACAAATAATTAGGAGAGAACCAAGAGCCACCTCCCTCATTAAAAAGGGAGTTCAAGGGTCGGTTGATCCCCACTATTAATTTCAGATTTTGGGTTTTTCCAGCTCGGGTGGTCCCCACCACTGAGAATTCAAATTGGAGGTTAAAACTAAAATATAATTTTTTTCTTTAATTTATTTTTATTTCCACAAAAACATTAAAACTAACTTTCACCCTCATCCTACTACGATCGATGTGAAAGTCTCCTTAAGAAAAAAAAAACAGGCAATCTGAGTTCAACAATGTCCTTAGATATAAATTCCAAGAGCTGGTTCAAAAGCTTCAAAAACCAGCTTGCACATTTACTAAACATACCTAAAAAATTTCATAAATTCATTCTGGGAAAACTGGGCCTCAGAATCACATGCCGTCAATTTTTAGAGACTCGCAAAATTCCGATATAATTAAAAAACAATACACATAATTTTCTGGATCTTTATAAAATATATATCTTCTAATTTTATTTTACACCTTATGAGGATGGACATAAGAATTGAAATAATGAATAAATTTTCCATTTATAACATATTTAATATTTTCTAAAAAAAATTATCTAATTTATTTATTTTTTATTAGTTAAAAAATATAAATATCATGTATATGCATATACATACTTGCATCTACATGAAATTATGTTGTTCATTTATAATGAAAGCCTTACATGGATGGTTTTAAAAGATTATAAAATGTATAAATATGATAATTATAAAAATTTTAATATTATAGAGGTAGTGGAATAGTTACCCTTTTGACCATGTGAAATGAATCATTGTTATTTTGAGGTAAAAAACTGAACATCTTAAATACATCCAATGTGAAGATTAGAATTTTAATAACTAAATAGAGAATCATAATAAATAAAATAAAGGTAATAATGATAATATAGGTTCCACAGAAAATTTTCTCAATAAAAGGTTTATTTTCATGTGTTGATACTTTTTATTTATGTGTTAAAATTTTTTTTGGGAAGAAGGAATAAAATCATGGGTTCTCATGTTTTGACTAGATTAACAGGATTCCTTTTTTCCCTTACAGATTTTTTTTATCATCTAAAATTTTAAAATTATTTTCATTGTATTTTCGATTAGGTGGTAAATATAGAAATGTAATATGTCCTTCTTAAGATTAAGCTTAAAATATTCAAAAGAATCATGAATGAAAACATGATTGTGAAATTGAAGACCTTTTTTGATGAATATATATTCAATGTTGTTTTTTAAACTTTTATATATCATTTTTACTAATTCTATAATACTCATAACCCAAAGGATTATGGGAATACAAAATTGGAAAATCTATACAATTAAACACTTATTTTTGTGTCATTTTTACTAGTGGTTCATTATAGTTTGAATCGGAGAAAATGTTCAGATACCTTTTGAGGATAATAAAATTTTCAAATACACATTTACGATAAACATAACTAGGTTTATTTTTTGATAAGATATATTTTTTAGATTATTATATTTCTTCATCTAATTCATGTTTATTTTGAATGGTCTTCGAAAGAGGAAACATGGCAGTTGTTGTAGGAAGGAATAAAAGGCCTAATAACCTTTTGAATTAGAGATATGGAATAATTAGAGTAAAACAGTCTGTTATAGTGTTAAATTTTTTAACATAGGATATCAATGGTGAATCCCATGAAATAGAGCCATTAAATTCTCTAGATGGGAACATGCCTTTAGTGGATCATTTAATGAAAAGTCACCCAATTAATTTTGGTGAATATTCATACAAAGAGAAAGTTCGAATATAGATAAATTCATCAGAGAAGATATTAAATGTTTTTACATTTATAAAAAATCCAAAGGTATTATTTTTAATTATTATTCTTAAGGTGAAGTCAATCTAGAGTGGACTGTACCTTTGAATACTAAGGAAAAGGATTATATTCATGTCATGAAGTGGAAATTATTTAAATATGTATTTATTAAGAATTATTTTTCAAAATTTATTCAGTATGAAAGTGAAATTAAATTTTTATAGATAAAGATAAATAAATAAGACTCATTAGTCACTAAAAAAACATGTTTTTATAAGATGTTCAGCTATAAACCAAACTTATTTTTATTCCACAAGAGTAAAAAAAATTTCTTTTACACATGTATCAAACCATGTTTTCAAAGAGAATAGGAAACTTTTGAAATGAAATATTTTGATGTATTTTTTTTGCAATGAGAATGTTGAGATTTTTTTTGGTGAAACATATGTACATCATGAAAATATAGGTATGTTCTGGAAAAGGTGGAAAATAATATAGAAGAATTCAACAAATAGATATAATTCAAAGCCCCTTAAATGGTCCAAATTTGGTAGAATAAATTTTATATAATGGTTAATATGATTAGGAAAGTGTTACTGATGAGGTAATATAAATCATTTAGATTATGTCTATTAAGAAAAGAGTTATTATTGGAATGTAATGGGAAAATAGTTAGTCAGAAATCAGTAAGATATTTTAATTTTAATGAGTTGGTTCATTATTGAAACTCATTTATGATGATTTTTAATCATGGTAGAAATCATCAAGATCAGAAAAAAGTGAGAAAGTACCTTTTTCTACTACACTAGTAGATTCATGACCCTTAAATAAACTAGTGATAAGAATATTACTTTTTTATTCAAATTATTCTGATGTTTTATTTGATTCGGGGTCTTTGAATTCTTTTATGCCAAATAAATTTCCAATAAAAATAGAAATACCATCTCATGGAACAAATTCATAACTTTTTCTAAGAACAATTAAGAGTAATATAAAGGTAATGTGAATTTATAAACATCTTCCATTAATTATCTTTAAAATGAATTTTCCTGAAAACCTAAATTTCTTTTCATTATAGAGTTTGATATTATTCTGTGTATGGATTTCCTATGAGTTTGTCATTATAAGATATAATGCAAATCCAAATAATTTATTTTATAGAATGAGTTTCTATTTGTATACAACAAATCATTAATTCATTTTATAAAAAATCAATAAGATAAGAGAGTAATTAAATATAGGAGGTAATGTTATCTTGATAATATTGTTAAAAATAATGGAACCTTTTATATTAGTGATGTTTTAGTGTTCAATGAATATCTAGATGTATTTCTATATAATTTTCCAACTTTTATATCTGATCTTGAGGATGAATTTATTATTGGATTAGTTCCTAGTGTTGAGATTTTTTGACAACCCCCTTATTGAATGTAACATGTATAAATTTTTGAATTAAAAAAATTTAAAATAGTTTTTTGATAAGGGGTTAACCCTACATAACAATTTTCCTTAGGTTGATCTTTTTTTATTACTATAATGAAGGATTTTTACAAAATAATTTGTAATGATTATAGAGTAGTCAATAACATTAATATTAAGAAAAAGTTTATATTTCCCCTTATTGATGATATATTTTATCAGCTCCACAGTGCTAAATATTTCTCAATGATTGATCACAGGTTTGGGAATCACACGAAAAAAAAGTATTTTTAAGAAATTTATAATATTTAGTTATACACTAGGTATAGACTTTTTGATTTTTTGTTACTTTTTTCAAGTTGATGAATACTCTTATTGTATTTATTAATCATATTATTATAGTTTTTCATAATTATATAGATAAATTTGTGGTTGTTTACATTAATAAAATAATGTTTTATTTTAAAACACACAATGAACATGAAAAATGACTTGGGATCATTTTAAAGACTTTAAAAATAATAATTTATCTTCAATAAATTAGTAATTGTGAATTATGGATATATAATATATTTTTTGTAGTTAATTTTTTCTAATGATAGGAAAAATGTTTTTCCTACTAAAACAATAGTGGTAGAAGAATGTCCAATAACTAAAAAATTCACTCAGATATACAGTTTTTATATATTAGCGGGTTATTATCAATTTTTTATTGAATAAATATTCTCAATTATATCACCGAAACTGTTATCTATAAATGGATTTAAATTCATCTTGGTAAAATTAATGTGATGAATTTTTTCAAATATTAAAATAGGATTGGTTAACTAATTAGTGTTAGCCTTTCCAAAAAGGAATAGTGAATTGATCATAATAGTGATACTTCTTTTAAGTAACATGGATATATCTTGATGCAAAATAAATAAATAATTTGATATGTTTCATATAAATTAAAACTCCATAAAAAATAATTACCTATCATGTGATCCTGAGATTTCAGTGGTAGTTTTCACTTTAAAAATGTGGATTCACATTTTATGTATCCTAAAATGTGAAATTTATTTTAAACGTAAAATTTAAAAGTACATATTTACTCAAAAAGTGTTGAAAATGAGGCAGAGAAAATGGATAGAGCTGATAAAGGATTTTGATTACATGATTTACTATCATCTATGTAAAGTAAATAAGGTACTAGTTTCCTTTAATTTAAAATATTATACATAATTAACCAATTTAAATATGGAATAAGAGTAATTTTTTAATTTATTTTATATATATAGGCCTAGAAATTGTTCATGCAAAAACACACCCTCTTTTGATTTAGGTGTCCATGAGAATATATTTTTCTGGTAGAATTAAGCATGATCAAAAGGAAAATTCTGGTCTACAATAGATTCATATTCATTAATAATTGTAAATTTATTAAATTTAACAATGATAAATAAATTCTTATCGGAATTTGAAAGTGTTTTTTTAACCCAGTGATTCCCATTTGAAGATATAATTGGTCAGCAAAGTTTATAGATCTTAATTTTTTTTCTTATAGAATCACTAAGAGGTATAGAGACCTTCTAGAATGTTACAGGTGGGATATAATGAAAATTCATATTTCCAAGTTTACCATAAAGTTTTTTACTTGTAAAAAAGTTAAATCTAAGTGAAAAATATCTAAGGGGGTGGTTTTACCTTTCCCATTTCCAAATAGAAATGGGATAATATACCCATGGATTTCATGGTGTGAATACCAAATACATATTTAGGTAATAATTTTTTTGGGATATTGTTTATTATTTGACTAAATATGTTCATTTTATTCCTATTAAAGATATATTGTATTTGGACCCACTTTCTTGAATTTATCATAAAAATTTAATCAAATTATATTGAGCCTTTATATCTATTTTATCTGACCATAATACGAAATTAGCCTATAAGTTTTTAGAAGAACATAAAAAATTCATCAGGTATTGATTTAAATTTTATTAAAACGTTACAACCTCTATCTGATTGATAGTTATAGTGAAAAATTCATACTTTTGATGATATGCTTCATTATTTCTCATTGAATTATAAAGAATGTTGGGACCAATTTCATTTACAAGTGTAATTTTCTTATAATAATATTTTTCATTCCAAGATATATATGGAACCTTTTGAAGAATTATATAGAATGTATTATCAAACACCATCATGTTGGTATGAATTTAGTTAAAGGAGTCATTCATAACTTTACTGGGTAGAAGATATATTTTATAATGTGAATATTATTCTAACCCATATGGGGGAATCTCAGAGTTGGTAAAAATCAATGCAAATAATTATAGGAAATATCTCTTATTTCAAGTAAGAGATAATGATGTCTATAAAGTATTTCCAAAGAGAAGTCTTATATTATTTAGTGGAAAATAAAAAATTAATTCATGTTATATTGGTATATAATAACTTCTTCAAAATGTGGGATCACTTTCATATCAAATGGTCTTACCTATAAGTTTATCCTAGGTACATTATTTGATTTTTGTTTCTTAAATAAGGAAGTATCTGCCAAATGAATCTCAGTTTTTGAGTCTTGAACTAGTATAGTTAGAGGAGAGTATCTATTATGAAGAAAATATAGTAAATATTTGGTATCATAAAGAGTATGTACTATGAAATTAAATGATTTATCATGTTATAATTTTATGTAACAATCACATGATAGAAGAATCCCCATGGGAATCATAAAAATATACGATGGAAACATTACCTCCCTTATTTATGTAATGAATATAATCTAAAGGATTCAATTTTTTAATGGAGGGAAAATTAAAAAAAATACGAAATATAAGAAATAAATATATCAAATTATTTATATGTATTCATTTTATGGATTCATATTCATCATAGATTTATAAATAGAATTATTGAAAAAGGAATTTTCCTATTTAACTAAATTATTTATCAAACTCTAACATGGTTTTATTTAATAGATTCAAATTTCCTAATTTTATAAATTAAATTTGATAAAATGGAATTAATTTTTTTTATCATCACATCATATATAGATTAGGTTCAATTTTTATATTATTCTGAAAAGAATTATTTTTGGACGAATATTGGAAAAATAGATTTTGATTAAAACAACAATTCCCTTTCAAGTATTTAAAAAGACTCTTGATATTTTGGATAATTTTTATAGTTAAATTTTTCCCCATTACCTAAAAATAATCCAATTAATTCCATATTAATCCTCATTTTACTTGATTTCAGTATAAAATAATTTTTATGGTTAAAAAGTGATTTTTTTAAAAAAAATGATTTCATTAGGGGTTTTCAACCTCAATAAAAATTAATTCTATACATTTTAAAAAATATAATTTAAAAATTGATTTAATATTTAGAAATATAAGTTTCTAATTTATTACGGAGTTCAATTTCATTTTTGGAAATTATAATGAGTAATTTTGGTGACCATATTGTCACTAAAGTAAAAATTTTCAAAACAAGTTAATTAATTTTAAAACTATTTGATAAGGTCATAAAATCTTATCTTAATTATTATTAGATGAGAGTATTTCAAAATTTTCTAAATTATATTATAATTTTAATTGTTTAAGTAAAAATTCTTCAGAATAAATCTTCATATTATATTAAGACATTGAATAATTATTATAGGGTCATTCCCCTCACTTAAAAATGGGTACGTCTTATCCTAACTTATTCACATGATTTGATAACTCTATATAAGAAAATAACTACCCAAATACCTTATTCAATATCTTCTCCACATCATCAATTCCATTTTGTCATTTTAATTTAATCCTCTGTAGGCTTATTATGTAATCGAATAGAGTTTTTCCAAACAAGTGGTGTAATTCATAAATAAGTGATTCATATTAATTTATTATTCTACTATATTGAAATGTTATTTAACCATGGTGAAATAAAAATATATTTACGTTCAATATTTTTATATTTCATTATAATTATGTTAAATTCTATTTTCATCTCCCTTTTTATTCTATTGGAAATTAAAACAAAACTTTTTCATACATGTGAACTACCACCTCCATGAAGCGATATATTTCATTTTTCATTTACTCCATTAATGTTTAGTCATAAGGTTTGAACTAATGAATAAATAAAATATTTATAACATATTTATGATATTTAAACAATAAAAATTTATCTACTTTATTTCATTTTCACTCTATATTTAAAAATAGAAAACTTGTTCCACGTATACATACATACTATTATCTCAATGAAATAACATGGTTAATTTTCATGTTTGTACTAAAAGAATCATATTAAAGGATTGTATAATGTAATAATATGAATATTATAACTTTTTTAATATTTTATTGGTAATAGAACCATAAAACCTTTGACCAAGGTCAACACAAAGATGTTATTTTTTGGGTATAAACCTACATTTACGAAAATATTCAATGTAAACTTAAACATTTTAGTGACTACAAATACATGGTAAAAATTAAATAAAGGGGATAATTATAATGGAATAAAAATGAAGAAAATATTAATCGAGTAGAAAACTAATAGATTTTTTTTACTTAGGATGGTAGACATATTAAATAAATTATTTGGTACTTGAGGTAAGTGAATTTATTTTAGAAATATTATTGTAAAGTATGCCATCCTACTCTTTTTATTCTATATCGAAGTTTTTTAAAAAAAACTCCAAAATAATATTATTTATGATTAAAACATTATTAAATGTCATTTTTACTATTTATTTACATTCATTACAATAGATTAAAATTGAATCATGTCACCTTTTTCCATATGGGTTAACTTGAACTATTTACAAATGTGTAAAAATAATGTTATTTAACATATTCATCTTCATAACATTTTCCAATTTTCCAATTAATTATTCATTATCATGATTCCACGATAATTTAACATGGTTTTATAAAATTATATTATGTTCCCCATATACTAGGAATTTTTCATTTTTAATATTTTTCAATGAAAATGGATATTTCTTCTTAATATTGTGCAAAAATGGAATGTGTTTTATGTATGGGTTTAAATGTTGTTTTATAATGAAATGTGCATGATTAAAAATGATTTTTCATTATATGTAACTTTATAATTATATATGATTATATGTGATCCCAATATATCTCATGATGTTGGATGATCTCAATATAGATCTCTTATACATTGGGAAAGGTTGTGGTCTTCAAAGGTGAAAATGATGGAGATAATTATGTTGGTTACTCCTATTGAATTAAATTCGATTTGGAAATTATCACCTATGATTAACCTAAGTGAACATGGGTTATGATGATTATGCTCTATGATACATATATATTGATAGAAAAAGGGTTTTAATAGAATTCATTGGATATTAGAATGTGAGAAAAGTTATAAAACTTTAAAGGTGATATGTTTACATGAGTTACGAGGTGCCTCAAGATACCATTATATTTATTAGAGTATTAATAAAGAGTTAAAAATGTATTAATTTTAAAAAGGGTGATTTTCATATGTTTAAATGTTTTTATATGCATAAATGTTTTGGGAAAGGTATATGTTATCTTGGTTTTTTATTTTTTCATTAGTCTAATGAGTTTTATTTATTTTTATGTCCCTTACATATCTTTTTCTCATCCCATGATTTATAATGTCATTCATTGTATATAAGAACGTGTATTATCTTTAAAAAGTTCAAACATTCCACTTTGGACTCATCTTAAAAGAGGAAAATATATTTTTAATGGAACATGGCTGTAAAATTAAAGCCCTATTTTTTGTAGAAAATAATTTATAGTGCATATAGGATTATACATTATTCTATAATTTTTTTCTTAATTCTCTAAATCTATAAAACCATAAAGTTAACGGACTTTAAAAAGATTAAATACATTCTTTTAAATTCATATTTATGGGTTGTTAATGTATTAGGTCATTATACCTGGAATATTTTCTATGGATATTCATTTTCAATATTCTGATGTACACTGGAAACTCAATGTTACATTCTGAGAATTATGATATGATTTTGAGAACAATCCAAGTGTTTCAATAGTATCCCATGTTATAAAAGATTCACTTCTTGATCATAGATGAATTCTTCTATGGGAATTGTGTCTTCTGATGTAAGAATATATGTTGATCAAGAGAAGGTGGAGGTAGTTACATCTTAGGCTCAACCTTATAATGATTTTGTAGTCTTCTGATTTTTCATGTTAAATGAGTATTACAGTTTTTTCATTCATGAATTTTCTCTCTTGGAATGTTTTATGAAAATGCTAACCCATAATATTTTCATTTTTTAAGGGACAAAAAGTTTCAAGATATCTTTCAAGAGTAAATATAATGATAATGTCTACACTTATTTGGATTCTACCTTAATGATGGATTAGTAATACAATTTACTGAGATGATTTTTTATTTGTTATAGGGAATATATTAATAATGTATGGTCGTATAGTTTATTATAGGAATTTTTAGATATGATCCCATGAGTGCTACTACCCACTAATGATCAGGAGTTATCTATTATGGTCTATGATTTGAAGCCTTGGTGCAATAATATATTCATTTATAGTTTTCTCATCTACATAGTGAAAAAAAATCCCTTGATACATGTCTTCTAAGTGGTAGTTGATCCTATGATATAAATTTTGGGTAAACTACATGTATGTGTTTGGATTTGAGATGGTATATTCATCAGGGAAAGGTAATGTTTTCACAGATAACATTATAAGTAAATCATGGGGTATCGGTTCATGGACATCGAAGGATGTGATGAGGCTTATTATAATTATTGAGGGTTGGAAAGTGGGTGTATTGGAGATTAAGTTAATTTTAATCTACACTCTCATGATCATTACATCATCATTGGTACATATGGTAAAGGAGATATTATAATTTCATCTAGGCTCTAAGATGTTGTGGGATCGGTCAGTGATTGAAATTATTTTTCTAAGATGGTCTATTGAATAGGATGACATCATATATGTCCATTAAAGGGTTTTGGTTCTTATTTCCATGAGGCATGAGTTAATGATAAACTCTCATGCCTCATTGTTTTTTACACATCTAGGATTGACCAAAACTCATCATGATATAAACCACCATTTCTGGTGGTCAATATTGAAAAAGTTATTGATGGGTTTGTGTCACATTGCCTTACCAATTAGAGGGTATGAGAGAAAATTCAGTAAAAATGTAGGTTACATAATCCTATTGTAATTTTGATATGGAAATTGTATAAAGTGACAATGTAATTCATCATAGGTCCTCCCATGACTCCATGTAGTTGAGATAAAATTTTTGTGGTGGTTCGCTGGATGTTGAAGTTTGAATAATTTTTTATTATCAATACACTCAATCCATGGATGATTTGGGAAGACTATATATGCTAGAAATATTTTTGGACCAATGGTATGCTTCTTAGTATCCTATCATATCAAGATGATCATTTCCAATCATTATTTTTTAGAAGGATACAGATGGCGATGGGAACACAGTTGAATCATAGTATAGCATATCACCTACAAATAGATGGGTGGTCTAAGGGAATGATTTTTATTATAGAGGATATGATCAAGGATTGTGTACTAAAATTTCAAGGGTGATTGTATAAAAATTTGGTTTTGAAATATTTCACTTATAATAATATATTTCAATATTTGATTCATATGGATTTAATATAGGTTCTTTATGACTACCCAGGTCATTAACTACTATGTTAGCTTGAGGCACATGAGTCGAAAGTGATTGGTTTGTGCCTTATGAAAGATTTTTATTAGAGAGTTTAGTTGATATAGAATTATATAATTTCTTATCATAGTAGTAAGTATTAATATTCTAACTATAGGTGACATCCCATTGAGTTATCCATGTAAAACTGTGTTTTTTTTCTTCACAAATCCTTAAGTTGGGAATTAAAATTTGAGTAAATAGAGTAAGATAAGTTATTTGTCGATTAGTCTGTTTGACATTGTTGAATAGATTGAGATGGTGGAATATCATTTCTAGATTCCTCAATGAAATTTATTTTTCATGATATGTTTTATATGATTCATCTCTATAGGTGTGAACCATATCCTATTAACATGATTGATAGGGATGATTTTGATTCCGAGAGAAATTATTTATTCAAGGAATGTACAATGAAAATTTTGGAAGAAATTTTGATCCTAATATCCAGGAATCCTTTTGGATTAGAATGGTGATGGAGGGGTTTGGAAAATTGATCTTGTGATGAGGTGTATTTTCCAATTAAAATGTTATAGAACCTTTTTAGAAAAAATCTCTCACCTTATAATATATAGTTTTTGCATGTCAAAAAGCTTTTATAGCTCCAACAGGATGATGTCTCAGTATCTGAGTTTCCATCAAGGTATGACAACCCTTCCAGGAACTTGACAGATGTGATATGAGAATAGAACTTCAGGGATCAAACCTTCGAGAAAGGTCTACATAGGGACATATGTTCCAGCATTATCCCTCATTGTATCCTACATATTCTAGGGTGATAGAGTGAAACTTTATGGTTAATATTCCCTTAGATAAACCAATACATCCAGTCATATTCTGCAGTGGGAAATCAAGAACAGACATATCCTGAAGGAGGTGGATGTGGAAGAGGAGTTGGGAGAGAAGTAGGAGGTGGTAGAAATTTTTCCATGTTACGACCACCACCCCTAGGTGGTCCACACCAGGATGAGGGATCTAGAGGCAAGGGGAGCGGGAATGCTGCGTATTGTTGAGGCTTTTGAATCTGGAGCTCAAGTAATGTTTCAGGGTACTATTTATGCCAAATCAATGATAGCTGCAGCAGTGATAGAAATGGGCAGTAGTCATTATTTTCCTACCAAATTTTTTTTTGAGCCTCTGAGATTCTGGTAGAACTGTTGAATCGACCACCACTCTTGAAGACTCCTACTGGAGGAGACCTAATGATCATGCACTAGTGACGAAAGTGTGTCATGACTCTTTGGAGTTAGATTTTGGTTTGGGATCTCATAGTAGTGGCACCAGGGCCTTAGGAAATCATTCTTGGTATGGACGGGTTACCTAATGTTCATGGTTAGATTAACTAGTTTAGGAGACTTATGCAGTGTGTACCCATTGGTATGATGATGTTTTCCTTGTTGGTGAAAAGATAACCTAGTAAACAAATAATCGACTGACACAAATGAGGGTGCAAATGATTCTTCATCAATAGGAGAGCCCAAACCTGGATACAATGGGAGTTATTATCCCTCAATTTCATGTAGAGGAGGAATATTTGTAGTAGATCTATTAAAGGATGTGACCAAAGAGTTGGCTATTGTTCCTCTATGATAATGACTTTGAGATTGTCTATACTATTTTTTAGTAAAATATGGTGACATATTCTCTCTGTATGAGATCTAATTTTTAGTTTCTAATAGAGGAATTAATGTATTTGACCTCATTACAGTTATCCTTTGTGGATTTAAATAGAGCATCTTACCTACATTAAATGGTTTTCACCCCTCTACTCTTATAGTGTGTTAGGGAGGCACATCTTAGGGAAATCGACTTGATGACTTTACATGCTCAGATTTCCAAAGGGAATACCCATAGTGGACATTCGAAATATGGGGGGAACATCATTATTTTCAGAGGATGCACTCTAGTACTAGTTGTGTTATGAGAGAAGATTTTTACGGGGTTCCACACACCCCATTTTGTGGTACATCTAGGTGTGGAAAAGATATACCACAACATAAGACATTAGTTATGGTGGCTATGAATAATGAAGGGAGTTACAAATTTTGTCTCTTGATACATTACTTTTTGGCAAGTGATGCTCATGCACATGGTTACATCGGTATGACTCAACACCTTCAGGTGCCACAATGAAAGTGGGATGGGATTTCGATGGACTTAATTAGGGGTTTTCCACGTCTTTCTAGGGGATATAATACAATAAGAGTGATTGTTGACCAACTCATAATGTTGGCCCACTTCGATAAATTTAAGGAGCAGAGTTAAGTCAAGAACTTGGGATTCTTTTATATGTAGGAGAATGTTCAAGTCCATAGATTCCCTTCGATGATAGTTTCATATCATTATTCCTTCTTTACATCCTGGTTTTGGAAGAGATTGTGGAAAGTGTTTTAATATAGCTTCCTATGTGCACATTGTTTCTCCTACAGACAGTCGACCAGACTCAGTGAACCATTAAGTTTGTATAGTGCATGATATGGGCGTGCATGTTAAAATTTTGGCTACATTTGGATGGATTCTTCATGGGTGATCAATTCCTTTAGTTCTCATTTGGTTGCGGCACTGGAATCTCTAGGAGAGCATAGGGGAGTAGGAGGCTCATATTCATGCTTAGTAACCTCATCTATTTGGGTAGCCCTTGGTTTGGATTTCGGGTATGTCAATCCCAATAGTGGGAGTAATTTAATGACTTAGACTTTCGCAAATTTAATTTTAGAGATTATTTATTAAAATTTTGAGACAAGGTGCTAAGATAAAATGTGATTGCAAGACCTAATGTGATGGAAACAGTTCGTTTAAAAATCTTATGTTTTTAATATCACACATGTGTGGTTTTCCGAAAAAGTGTAATAACACATAGATGGATTCCCATATCTGAAATATAAGGTCACCATTGAGTTCAGAACATTGGATTTACCTTATTCGAGGCCTAAAATCGACCATCACAGGCCAACAATGAATGATAGTTTTTGGAAAAAACCGTATATAAAATAATTAAATAAAAATTACTTTATTTTAAAAATAAAATAACTCATGATCCAAGACATGGATTGGAAATACAAAACCACCATTTAGTTCATAATGTGGTGTTTTCCTGTGGAAAAAAATTAACTTTAGTTGATGTGGGTATTCTATAGAAAAACTAAAAAAGTACGTAATCATCATTAAAAAATTTAATGATTGTTTTTTTACACATCGATGATTTCCAAAAAAAAATACTTTTGCAAAAATCTCAGGGTTGGCCGCATAAACCTGGGAGTGCTGAATAATCTCCAGGTAGATCATATAGGATATTCCTTTAGAGAACAACAACCAAATCATGGATCGATGATCCCTGTGTGATGAAATCAAAGGATCATTCCAAAAATCATGGTGAATCTTATTTTTTCGTCGACATTTGAACCCAATGAGGTAGGATGTTTTATCACATTGTAATTTCGCTTCCCCTTCTTAGATTTAGTGGCGAACACTAACCTACCAAAGAATAGGTTGATTCATGTTTTAGTCATTCCTATGAGATGATTAAATTGTGGGGTTTGACAGGTGATATATCTTTGTGATTATGCTTTTCTTTTCTTCTTCTAACAAGATAATTTCAAGGCCAACATGAACAAAGGCCAAGATCAGTTCTTCTAGAATTCATGTGAATTTTTTCTCTCACATTAATATAATTCAATATTTGTGTGTTTTTCATTTTTTCCCCACACTTTGAAACCCATATTCTAACGAACCATCATTGCATCCCTGATTTTGGGTGAAAAGGTCTGAGATCAATGATCTAATCCCAAGAAGGCACATAAGAGGTGTAAGGGAAAAGGAGATGGTGCGATTTGGATGGGACAATGGCCCCTGAGAGCACAAGGCTAATTCCAAAGGCAGTGACTCTGATCGCTCCAGGATAGTGGCAATATCGATCAAAGGGGTTGATCTAGGCGAATGGAACGTTGGGAGGGTGAGGCTATAGGCGGGGTGTCTGGTAGATATGGAACATGGAAGGGGGCCACAATAAAGATGTGGAAGTGGTGACAAGGGACACAACAGTGAGGGGGAAATATATGCGGTAGGTAGCCCATATGGATCCCAACACATTTGTGATTCCATGAGGTAGGTGGATGCAGCAACCGACCACATTGAACGTGGAAACTCTACATTAACCATGTGGCAAGCGGTCGAGCCAGAATGTATGTGATGCAGCATGCCGGTCTGCATCATCGGCTGGTCTAGAAAAATCGGCCCACCGTAGTGGCCCTACGGGCTGAGTCCACCAGTCTAGTAGGACACAGACCAGTAGGTCACAACCCAAAGGGCAGAGCTAGTTCCCTTTGGGCTATGCCTATTTGGGTTGTACCCATATCGTACTTGAGTCATACCTTTTCACTAAATATTTCATAACTTTTAAATAGATGGTCCTCTGTATGATCCATATATGGTGTTGAGACCCTTGTGAAGAGTAATTCGTATTGATATGGCTTGGTAAGATTTTATCATAGACCAGTATAGGAGGATATTTTCTCTGGGTTCCTTCCTTGAGGGTTTAGTATGCTATTATGCTAACATTATTGGATAGTAGTCCCCTCAAGAGGTCGAGTCCCATGTAGAGTTATGGTATCCCTCCTTGGGACTGGAGGGATCCACTATTACACCTGAAAGATTTTTGTGTGAATTTGCACGAGCATTGATTGTATGGTAGAAGTCCACTATCTAGTGGGACATATCGATATGTTTTTTGGTATTTTCTAAGAAGTATCCCCTATATTATGAGAGGCATCGATAGGGTTTTTTGTATTCTCATAGAAGCATCCCCTATGTTATAGGCTAATAATGATTGGGATGGAGCTATTCTATGTGTAGGATCCCCTCTTGTTATATAATGATATTTGACAAGTGTATTATTATTAGGTTAGGTCCCAAATTTTTCGGACCTCTTCATGAGATTCTCTAAAGATATCATAGAACGAGGAGTGAGTTATCCCTTGAACGTGCATGCCTCAATCAAAATCTGTTGTAGTGATTGGTTTGGACATACCACTTTACATTTTGGTTAGTTATGAGTATACCTCAATATCCTTGGGATATGTGTTATAGTGATATACCTATGTATAGAAGACTATAAAATTCCTACATCGTAGAATTGATGTATTTCTATGTGGTATACTTCATTTATTTATTAGTGGTGATCCTTAGTGGTGTCCCTTGATGGTTTTCAAGAAAGGTATTCCATCATAGTGCTCCTTCATGGTGTTCATTCATGGTATTCCTTCATGGTTTTCCTTTGTGGTGTTTCTTAGTGGTGTTTCTTCATGGTTTTCCTCAGTGATGTTCTTTTATAGTGTTCTTTTGTGGTGTTCCTTCTTGGTGTTATTTCATGGTGTTCATTAGTGGTGTTCCCTCATGGTGTTCTTTTTGTTATACTTTTTTGGTGTTCCTTTGGGGTGTTCCTTAGTGGTGTTCCCTCATGGTGTTCTTTGTGTTTTACTTTTTGGGGGTTCCTTATTGGCGCTCCAACCTATTGTTCCTCGGTGGTTCTCTATCATGGTTTTCTATAGTGATGTTCTGTCCTAGTGTTCTTTTGTAATTTCTAGTGTAGTATATTTCCTTTGTGGTTTCGGGGTGTCCTACTGAGTATTGTTTTACTCACCGTTGAATGGCCTTTTCCCACACGTATTGTGTCTTTTGTAGTCAACCAACACTTTGAAAAAGTCTTAGGTGGGCTAGGAAAAGTGACACTTAGTGAAACATGATATCTAAGGTGTGCTCATATGACTTCAAATAGGTGTCCAGTACCATTCCATTCATGTATGGTTTTTAAAATGAGTGTTAGGAACTTGTGTATTCACTTTTCCAAAATCCTTTCCTGTTGTCTTGTATTTAGTCCCTATTAACGTTCTAGTTTTCTACTGTCGTAATGCTTTGGAGGAATCTTAGTGGTATGCATGCTAATTTGATTAGATTTTTTACATTTTATCATTTTGGGCTTGGAGATTTGTGCATGTGTACTTGTACTTAAAAAATGCCTCCATTTTGTGGGGTTTTCCTACATTGTTCTAGTTTCCATCCCCTAGCCTGTTGGAGGAGACTGTTCGGTAGTCACGGAAAGGTCCCCTCTTGGATGGTTCATGACAAATATGACACAAATGGTGTCACCACACGATATGTATTTCATAATAAAAAAATGGTGGTGATTACATATTAATAAGGAAAAAATATTAATTCTTTATAGGAATTTACAATATGAATGGTTGATACATGATTTTTTTACCCTTGGAAAATAATCAAACATGTTGGAAAATCGAGTAACTCATGCAAGGTTGATGTATAAATTTTCTAACTCTTTATAATAACACCTCTTGTTAGAAAAATTCAACTAACTCATGTATATTATATAAACAATTTTTCATACTCTGTATCCAAGCCCTGTATCTTCTAGAGTCATAATTATTATTTTATTTTTAAAAATAAATTTTAATTGATTTTAGTAATAATTTATTTCTCAAATTTTGTGTAGACTTATCAGGATATCCCCCATATACTCCCTCTTATTAATCTTTATAAATAATTATTCATCATCTGAGATGAATTATTTTAGGTATACCCCTAAAAATAAGGTTATATTTTCTTCTCTTGTATTCTTCCTCTATGTTATTTTCCCGCATAGCTATTCCAACCCATATTTCTTCATGAATATATGTTAACATAGGTTGCTATAATTTTATGGTCTTAATCATTTTCTATGTCCTATAATTCATATTCCTTGGTGAAAAATCATCATTTTACACCAATTATATATTTTTTATGGGTTCTTTTACAAAACACTATTTATCAATTAAATCATGCATACTTAATTATTTATAATAATGATTTCATTAATATAAAATCTATTCTGAATATTTACAATTATCTCTTCATTTAGTTTCATTGTTTTCCATCAAATTCCATTTGACATGAAAATAGATTTCCATAATATATCTTAAATACTATTATTTATATAAACGTAGAACACAATAATATTTATAGAATATATAGGGCATAATTTTTTAAAAATAATAAATTTTTATGCCATTTTTTTTAAAATGTTGGGACCAAAGCCTCAATTTATTAATTAAATCAAAGACCTCTTTAGACTAGGTAGAGGGAGACCAATTACATAGCCTGAAGGCCCAAGTCCAAGTGGCATGAATACAAGGCTTGAAATCCCATTTTATTGGCCCAATGGACCCCACATTGAATAGTACACCTACAGTACCCGCGCTGCTACATTACCTGCTACAGTACCGCCCCCACTACAGTGTCTGCTACATTCCCTCTGCTGCTACAGTGCGTCCACTGCTACAGTGCCGCCGCTGCAATAGTACCTGCTACAGTACTGCTACAGTTCCAGAAATTCCCCCTGCCCGGATTTGATCCTGGGTCTTTTGGATACCAAGGATGAGCCTATACCACTAGGGTATAGGATCGTTGGCATTTTTATGCCTTTTTGTGATATTTAAATGATTTATATAATGTTTCCATTGATATTGTCAAAAAATATTGACATTTTTTTCCTAGGAATAAGGTGTTTTTCATGTGTCTTTATTACCCCTTATTGTTATTCCACTTAATATTCTTTATTTCAAAATTAAATTTATATTTATTTATATTGATTGATAAATAATTGATAATTATGTGAAATGGGTTGTTTTATTGAAGGGTGTTTTCAGATGTGATGAGATATTTTTCAATGAGTGGTATTAAATTAATATTTTAGTAATAAACTGAATTTTTTCTCACCATTATTTAAAAATCTCTTTTGTTATCCTTGTGAAATTAAGTTATAATTCATTGTTGGAGTGATACATTAAATTATAATTATAATTTGGTCAGTATCACCTATTTTATTTTATACCCTACCTAGGGGGTTGTGAATAGATAAGTTTATTAAGGAAAATTTATATGTATGTATCATAAGATCACATCATAGTTTGGATTATTTTTCTTCCAAAGCTATGTCCAAGATTGTCTCATCAGGTCCCCTAGTAGTTATTTCTTTTTGTAATATAATAGTTTTCTATACTTGGTTGTTATTAAATATTATAGTATTTTACAATCCCATGTTACTTTTCTTCTAATTAATATGAATCTATATATAAATATTGAAAAACTATAATAAAATAAATATTATATTTATTTCATTATTATTTTAGATTTATTTTATAATTCATTAAACATTCATAGTTACACAATTTTTTATAATTATTATCCAAATAATTCATTATTTGAATGTGTTTTAAGAGTATTTTTATAGTTTTAAATTATAAAGTAATAACTTTCATTAGTTAATGTGAAAGTATAATTGTAATTAATGTTTTTTTGCATCTATATATTTAAAATTTCTTTCAAATTCAAAGTGATTTTTTTATTTTCTATAATAAATTATACATTGATAAATTTATTATAACAACATTTGTTTTATAAAAATTATACTTATGATTATATATTTTAATTTGATTCCAAAAGTGAAAATATTACATTACATATATGTTTTTTAAACTAGCATAAAATATCACATTTTCTTAAAGTGTTTATATTGAATATCGGTGTTATCATATAGATACCATATAATTTTACATTTAATTTTACATGAATCTAAGAAAAAATTATACATCAGAGTACAAGCCAAGGGTCATCAATTCTAGTGTCTTGGAAGAATAGGTGCGTAAAACATAAAACAAGTGGCTAAAAACACTTCATTATTTAATCTCCATAAAGATCACTTAACCTTTTTTGAGCCCTTACAACTACATAGGGTACCTGGGGAACACATAAACAAATGTATGACCTAAAAAGTCTAGTAATTTAATGATAATAAGAATAAATCATAAGCACATTGATTAATAGGCATGACATAATGATATCAAGAGAATTGAGCAAATGAAATCATAACATATAACAATTTGATAATATAAACATGGAATCATATAAATGTGTCCAAATAATAAAACATGTCTTTAGTATGATTCAAGTCTAACTGTCAATATTGTTTCCTATAGTAGTACAGTTCAAGGATAACAGTCATTCCCGTTTCCCATAGTAGTACAGGTCAAGGCTAACTGCTAATCCCATTTCATATAGCATCTCATGAGACATAACATTACCCAATTCAGTGGAGCCCTCTCTGGGTGCACCCATATTACATTTCATGAATATTTTTTCCATATAAATAATCATACTTAATAAATATTACAAAATAATAAGGGTGTCCCATTGAAGGAATTGGGTACCACAATCATGATATTAAGCATAACCAAAGGGAGTATCATGTATGTTTCCATGAAAGAAAGAAATTAGAACATACATGGACATTAATAATGAAAAATAGGCATATATCATGGAATTTTATTTCAAAAATAATTTAAAACATGTAGGAAATTTATTTGATAAATTTTAGCATTAAAACATTTCTGTGCGGTTTTAAGGAAAATACTATAGAGCTTTTAAAATAGAAAAAAGGACAATACTTTATATAAAAATAGAATTGAAAAAAAAGGTATCATAAAAAAATTAATGATTTTATAGAGGCTATGGTGTCTCAAAAAATATGATATTATCCACAATAAATTGGGTAATAATTCAGGAATTACCATTAAAACATGTTTTCTTATATGAATGTACAATGGAGGGAATCTTTTAAAAACATTTGTTTACCCATAAGAGAGTGATTAAAGGGTCTTGGTAAATGATTTATGTAAAACTACATAGAATTAATAATATTTACATAAAAAGATAACATAAATCCATTTTTATTTAAAAAATGATAAGGAAACCCAAAATTAAAAAAGATATTTGGGTAGAAATCGTTACAGTTTATCGGCAAGGTGTCAAGTTTACCTAAGAGGGCTTGATAAGAGTGAAAATGAGATTATCATCACTTATACAACACGAAAGTATTATGGGGAAGGTAAGAAATCATACCCCATAATTTTTTGATTAAAAATAAAATGGTCTAGGATAGAGGAAATCTTGATTAGGAGTGAAATGGAGAGAATCCCTTACCATAAATATGGTGTTGTTCTCCACAAGTTATTAATGACATCTTGAGTCTACATCATTTAAGAACATCTTAAGGGGAGAGGGTCTGGTATTTTGAAGAGACTAAGGTCCTTTTAACATGGGTTAGGATATTGGGGAGAGATTTGGGTAGAATATTGGCATGTCACAAGGCTATAGAGGAGTGAAGTGTAGAGAGAGTGGGGGGGGTTATAGTAGAGTAGAGGAGGGTTTGAATAATTTTTTAATCATTAGTTCCTCACATTCCCTCAAGACTATAAATTGTGATTATTCCAAGACCAATAATATTAATAGATTAATGTGAGTTCAATATTTGGGTTCTTACATCACTTTGGATGTCAGGAATAGTAGATTTAAATTATAATGTATTTATACGGTAGATTAATGTATTTTACTATTCACCAAAACTTCATGTATTTTAGAAAAATCCCAAAAAATCATCATAAACATTTATCGACATGTTGAATCCAAAAATGAATTACACTTTTAAAAAATAATTTCCTAAATATGATTATATTAAAATTTAATTAAAATCAGAATTTATTATTAAAAAATAAATTTGAAGATATTCATTTAATTATTCTAAAATATAGGTACATCGTACTTTAACACGAATATAATTTACATAAAATCAAATATAAGGTTACTATTAATTAGTGTATATCACTATTCATAACGGTATGTTACTATTCAAAAGGATATGTTAATATTCACCAAAAATTATGTCTTTCTTTTTAGACTCCAAATAACTCACTAATTGCAACCATGTATGTGAGATTTTCGAGATTCCAAACATAGAAGGGATAAAATGTTGTTTAAAGGTCAGGTATCCCTTAGTATTTCATTATGGTTTGAATTCTTGTGATTATATGAAATAATTATAAGAATTGAATTTCGATTTATAAAACATTGGGTCATTACATATCATACTAGGATTCTCACTAACAACCTTTAAAAAAAATTGGGTTTCTATAGTCTTGATTTCATTTTATAATTTTAAAATCTTGTTTCAATTTTGATCTAGATAATGATTATTATAGATTTAGTATGGGTGTATAAATGGTGGAAAGTAATGCCTGTTTTCCTATCACTTTGAGATGGGGAGTTTATTTTGTTATATTCTTTTGGTGTGTATTCTACTACAGTCATGTATTCATACATATCTATTTTTCATCACTTTTTTACTTCTTTTATATTAATTCTGGAGTTTTTACATAAATTTTGGTTTTATGAAATTAATATTGGTTTTATTATATTGAATTTATTTTATTTCATGGTATTGTTAGAGTTATTATTCATGATATACCTCATTTATATTTCCCAAGCATTCATTAATGATTTTTTCATATATGTGACATATCTAACTTCCAGAATGATGCTTCTCAGTTCCCTATTGGAAATAATTTTTTATTTTTATGTTTAATCTATTGAAATCATTCCAAAAGAAAATTTTTAATCCCATGGAAAAATTTTTTTGCCTTTGGAAATCAAGAAAGTTGTTTGGTACATGTGGTATAAACTTAGTTTCCATATAACATGTATATTTAAAATTATTTATTTCACATGAAATTATTTTAATAAATTATAATTCCCTTTATATGGTATAAAATCTATATTAATATGACTTTTTTGATGATTATAGAATTATTTTTTGTTCATTAGATTTTTAATGATGTTTGATGTGGGTAGTTTAACTGTTATCAATTTTTTTCTTTATTATTTTCTCATAATAATGTTTTCAAAAAACAAATTTAATACAAATACTAGAATTTTTTTCAAAGTTAAAACAAAATATTTTCCATTGATTTGATTTTCTATATGAATGAGAAAAATTGACTCACTTTATTGATATTGGTTGATATTTCATCTAGTGTGTTTTTTATGATTTCTAAGATGTTCTTAATTAAATGTGATTATTTTTTACTATTATTTATAGTAATAGGGATGTTTTATTTAGAATAAATATATTCTATGGTTTTTTAATACCAGAGATTTTAATTTTCCTCTGAAAAATTTTAGAAATTAAAAGTGGTTTTGAGTTTTAATTTTTTTTCTATTCCATACTTTTGTAAGACAACACTAATAATCATTAATTTATTTCTGTTGAACTATTTGAGGTGTAATACCTTTTTTGGGTGATCAATGATTTTCCAAGATATAATTTTTTATTAAGGTTTATATTAATCTTCTATAATTTTATAATTGTATCATGGTTAGCGATTACATGGTTCTGTAAAGACTAACTTTAAGAAATAAAATTTATTTAATGATATTGATATTTTAATTATTTATTTTTTATAATTTTATATTATAATTGAAATATTTTTTGAAAGGTTTTCATTTCCAATGGTATTTTTTAAAATTTTATGAGGATAAAATTTAGTTTTTGGTCTTTAATAATTATGTATAACTTGGCTAATCATTTTTTATTTTTGGGAGATGTTTTGAAATTGTGTATGTAATATGGTAAACATAAAAGTTTGATGTTTTTAAGAAGCCAAAAAAAATTAATGAATTATTTTTTAGTTTTATTCCATGTTTTTTTTATATTTAAAATTGTATTCATTGATAATTTAATCTTATTTTTAGTACAATAAACTAATTATAAATAATATATGATTTACATTATCTTGAATGATGATTATAATAAAATAGGATTTCAATTAAGAAATATTTATTTTGCATTCAAAGTATTAGGATTAAAATGAATGATCCATTTGATTTTAAAAGGAATATTTTTTTTAGAAAATAAATATTTATTGAAATTTAAAATTTTATTAAATTATTTTTGCACTAAAACATTTAAATGAAATAATTATATGCATAATAGAAATTACTAATATCTTGATTTATAATTTGGATTATGGTGTGTTCGTATTATATGAAATTATTTTTTGTTATGTGTATAGTGTTCAAGGATTATGAGTGATTTAAACTAGGTAATAAATAGTTTAAACACATACAATATACCTAATTAGGTGTATTGGTTAATGGTTTGGATGAATCAAAAAGAGTATTTAAAAAAAATACTTTTTGGTCAGTTTAATCATTATGATTTTAATATATATAAATATATATAAGTTGAAACTTTTATGGAGTTTTTATTTACTTATTTACTTATTTGAGTGATATTTGGATTTTTGTGAATTGGATTAAGGTATTTACATTGGTGTAAATTTGATTATGGTGTTTTGATTTATGATTTGGTTTATGGTGTGTTCATATTATTTGAAATTGTATATATTTTTGTTATGTGTATAGTGTTAAAGGTTTTTTAGTT
The DNA here is from genome assembly GCA_963277665.1 of Viscum album. Taxonomy (NCBI): domain Eukaryota; kingdom Viridiplantae; phylum Streptophyta; class Magnoliopsida; order Santalales; family Viscaceae; genus Viscum; species Viscum album. Next base: position 495,025,293 of record OY728122.1, read on the forward strand.
ATTTAATATTGGTAATGAAATTATTGATCCCATAAAATATACCCAATTAGGTGTATTGGTCATTGGGTTGGTTGAACCTAAAAGGATATTTACGAAAAGACTTATTGTGAAATATACGCAATTTTATTTTAATATATATATATATAAGTTAACTATTTTATCGAGTTTTAATTTACCTATTTAATTATTTGAGTGATATTTGGATTTCTGTGAATTTGATTAATTTAATTATATTTGTGATTTCAAAAGTATATGGGATAACTAATATTGTGGGGAGATCATGAAATGTGAATGATTTATACAGAGATGAAATACATAAATTGTATTATGTTTTGAGATATGTGATATTTTCAATTTTATAAGGTATAATTATTTAGAGGGATGTTTGGGAGACATTGTACCCTACTAGAGTATCTATTTTTTCGATGGATCATAATTGATTGAATCTCATTGCATAAATGAATTTGCAAAGGGAGTTTGCTGCTTGTGATTTTTCAAAAACAAATTATGTCACAGTTACTTTTTTTATCGGCCATTACAAATTCTTGTTGGTCAAAATGCTGGATACATCAATCACATATTATTTTTGGAAGGTTTGATATATAATTAATTGTGCCAAACCTATTGCAAATACAGAATTTCTATCAAAATAAGGATATATCACAATTACTAATTTTTTTAAAAATAAAAATTATAAAAAAATAATTAAAATAATCCAATTTTAAAATATTAAAAATAACTACAGTATTAAAAAAAAATATATAATTAATACATTATATCTCCTATAATTTGATCATCACCAAAAAATATAGAAAAATAAAAAAACACACAACATCAACTGATATTAGGTGGATGAGGATCACTGAAAGGATAATAAGAAGGAAACTCCATAGTAATTCCAAGTTTAATTCATCACATATACTCGAACATCAGCTCATTTCCCTCATACTACTCTTCAAATTATTTCTCTGAATCTCTCTAAATTCATTGTATCATCTCATCCTGATCACTCATCCACTCCTTATACTGAGTAGGGGATGACGATGACAACTCTATATGATCTTCCTTCGATCCCACTAATGAAATCAAAGAAGTACGGTAATAAATTGTAGATGTTGGTATGAAACCAATACCAATCACATGGATTTTTTTACAGCCTGAAAAAGAAACCTTTATCCAAGCCCCCTAATTGAAACCTAACTCACCAGTGGAATCTACTTCACTATTGGATTGATTCTCCCATGAATGAGAACCCACATACTTATATATTTAAATAAAATATATTTAGAAATTAGAATTTCCAAAGAATTAATATTAGTGATGTTTTTTAGAAAATTTATATAAAAAATATAGTGTTTTTATCCCATATAAGTTTTCATGTTTGGGGATAAATTTAAATATTCTTATAGACATCATACATCATAATAGATGGTTCATTACCGACCTGTAAAATATAAAAAACATTTTATATTTAATGTATATATACATAAATAAGTATTACTACTAAACATATGACATCAATTTATGAAAAATGTATGACTTCCAGACTTATGTATGACCACCTTACTCCCCTTGATATAACATATAGATTATGATCTCCTCTAAAGAGTATCTCCTAAATATTATGAGAAAAATCCATCCCATACATGAGTTGAGATATCGTCAGTTCGGAGGGAGATGCATGACTGATAAAAAACAGTAGCAGATGATCTATCAATAACTCTCATTCTAAGGGTGTGTAAACATTGATGAAAGTTTTCTAATATATAAATACCCTATACCTAATGGATATGATCTCTCTAGCTATCAATAATCAAATACTATAAATTCTTCATGTCGGTTAAAAATAATGTGTTAGTAATTAAATAAATTTTTAAAATAATATATTATTCAATAATGTAAAATTTAATGGTCAAACATTTTCTGAAGAATGATAATATGAACCATATCTCATGACACCACTGACTCAGAAAAATTATTCCAAAGAATCACATAGGCCTTCCCAATAGCTAAATAGGAAAAATATACAAATAATATCAAATAGTAGGAATATTTTTACCAATTTTAAAATCAAAAATTAATTTAAAATACATATCTTAAACAATTAAACATACCTATACAAATTAGGGTCAATATTATGATATATGGGTCTCTCTAAAATAGGTTTTCGAATCATCAATTGAGAAAGACTACTCTCCCTTCTTATTGGTGGAACATCTTATGGGTCAGATGAACCTAGATTATCAGATGGAAGTCCAGCATTAGTGATAGAATGAAATAGATCATCAGTAGTATCTCCATCCATCTAAAATAAATACTCTTACCTATAAGAAATATCTGATACAAATATAAAATATAAAAATCTGATGAATAACAGAATATATTAATCTACCCTATAAGAAATGTTTAATACGTATATCAAATATAAAAAAATATCATTCTATTATAATTATATTTTAAAATATACCAAAACATATAAATCTAATATATAAATATTTGTTAATATAGATATCGATTATTAAAAAATAATAAAAACAATAAAAAATAAAACATTCTTACTTGTAAATATTCATTAATGTAAATATCAAATATAAAAATCCAATAATTATTTTCATTAGGGAAGGAATAGAATATATCATAGGTACAACACATTTGAAATAATAAATCTTTACTATTAATAATTTTTAATGAAAATTAAAAATCTAAATGAAATAATAAAAAATAGAATATAATGCATCTTTATCCTTTCCTTCCTCATCTTCACTCGGGATAATGTCTTCATCTTCATTTATAGCATCGTAAATTTCAATATGAATTTTAGTTTCATAATATACTATTACTTTATCAATATTATCAATATCATAAGCTTTTAACTAGGGGTTTACTCAATGATATTTATATCTCTTTAAGTGAGATATTATTTGGGGATGATTCTTGAAAGTATTTCAATATGTTTCACTTCCATAAAATAATTTTCATATTAAATAAATTTATTATCTGGAAGGATCGTTCTTATTACCCTCCACTAGTCATTCCAATCTCTCAAAAACATCAAAGTTATTTTCATAAAAAACATGATTTTCTACACTTTTGAATATAAATGGTCATTCGATACATGAAGACTATAAAATTTAATTTCAATGAATCCATGCTAGGAAAAAACCCGTAACCCTCAATCAGTATCAAACTAGTGGAATTTAAACATTGTTACATAATATAGATTCATATAACATAACTTAATTATTTCACCCATCATTCCATAAAAGTAGACTTCAATTTCATTATGATGACATATTTTCATAGAATCATAATATTCATTGATCTATTTTATTCACTATATATGAGTATATGGAATTGAAATCCATTAACCACATACCCATTATAATGTTTTAGCAATTTTAATGGAGGGGTTTTTAGAACATATATTTGACTGTCAATTTTATTTTCATGTAGTTATACCTTAAAATAATAAAAAGTATTAATAATACATAACATTGCAAAATTTATTTTTTTTCTATTGAAAACAACTTAAATTTATAGTATTTTAAAACAATGTGGACAATTTTACTAATGATCTTCTTTAGGAACAGAATATGTATATTTTATAAATAAATTTCTAAAATGGCCATAACATAGTCTACAAAGAAAATAATGTAAACAAATATATCTTTTATATAGCTTTAAAATAAAACAATTAGTAGTTCTTAACATAGTCATTTTACTTCTTCACAACTGAGTAGAACATATGTGTGATCACTATGTGGTTCTTCATCTGAAATCTATCATTCATAATAACCACCAAAACCTATTATGGTCGGATTAAAAATTGAAAAATTGATGTTCTATTACCTCATCAACATTTTCCTTATTACAACCCATGAGAATATTTTTTATCCAATATTCCAATTGAAAATAAAAAGATAAGAAATTCAAATTTTTCACTTGGAATGCATGCTTCTACAATCAACCCTTCAACTAATGTAATGTTATGTACTTTATTATTTTGTTCATTGATACATCTATTAATGGATACATCCATTAGAATTTTTTATCCCTCCACATTTAGATTCATACTAAAAATGTGATATTAAATGTTCAATTGACTCTTAGGAGGCCAGTGGGAATACTTTTGGCAATTTACAATAAATTAAATACGCTTATTTTTGTTGCATACTTAATTCATTATAATACTATAATAAGAAACAAATAACTAGGGAAAATATGATATTTTATACAACACTTCCAAGATTGAATAATTAAAAATCCTCCTAAAAACAATAGGGAGTATTCTTTCTATATTGACATGGAAATAATGACTTTTTAACCGAGTAAGATGAAAATTTATAACATAACGAGATAAATTAGATATATATCCATATAGTAACCTCAAATATATAATCCATTAAAAACTCATAAATTGTGATCATTAGATGTTTTTAAGATACATTTGGATTCATTAAGTTCTATGATCTTTCATATTCAAATAAATCAATTTTACTTTGTCTATATGTATGGGCTAGATCTAACTATACATTTATATTATCTTTCTTCATACTGGGTGAGTTAAACATGGTTTAAAATATCCCATAAAAACAATTCATCTTAATATACATTCACATAACACGTGAGAAGCCTAAAAATCATACCAATATAGAAGTTCCTAAAAAACACTCTGCTTTATCCAATTATCATACCTCCCAAAACCATTAATTTTTTGTTTATTTATGGTTGTCCAAAACAAATATAAGGTACTAAATAGACAATAGATTTTACCAAAATACAATATAGCAAAGCTAGAGGTGAATCTCTTTCAAATTTACCATTGGTAAAATTATTTTTATTCCTTGTAATGTTTTATCCATTGGAATGACACTCCAAAAACATTAAAAGGTCACTATTCATTATCCCATTGAAAATCATAAATTACTTCTTCTCATCCATGAAGAATATATATTAATTTAGAACAAGTGTAATCCATCCAAATAATATTCCATATGCCCGAAAGTCATAGATTGTCCATATGAATGAATTCTACAATAAAAAATCCTCATCTGAAACAAATGTCTTCACCTTGTTGTTATATAATGAAATTAGCTAATAAATTATTTGATTCAATTAAAAATAAATATTCTACTCCGAATGTACAATAATTAATAGTTTAATATATATATATGGTTCATTTATCAATATCGAAGGAGGCATGTTGTACTGAGTAATGAAGATAGTCCAATAGAAATATTTACTATCATATGCACCAGATGGAAAAAAACCATCAGTAGAAATACCCAACCATTTGATATGAGTTTTTGAAGCAATGAAAGGATGCATATAATGAAATGTTTTTCATGAATCTCAATCACATACATTATTTAATATTTTACAGGTGGAAATAGTTTATTTAGTCCATTTCATCAACATAGTTATTTCGTGAGACATAACTAGGTTCTTTAAATGTGGTGTAATTGGAAAATACCTCAACTGTTTCATATAAAATAAAGAATTTATTTTATTTTATATTTACACCACAATTCTCCATGTATTTTAAAATTTAAAAATCATTCATAATCAACATAATATGATATTAAGTCATTCAATAATGCATGAATCATTTGATAACTAAGTCCCAAATTATGGTCCAACCTCTCACTTTTATTGAAACTTGCATGTAATTTATTTCTATTAGATAATGATGATTTAACCAAAGATAAGATCTAATCATATAAACTATTCAACATTATGATATATTATTTAATGGCCATATGTTTTGTAATAACTTCAATTTTTCTATTCTAAAATTTTAGATATAAGGCATCCTTATCATATTTCATAAAAGTTATAAAATTCAAAAGAATCTAATTTATGATTTGGAATATCATTTTGAGTTATTGTATCTTGAATATATAGACTTGAATCCTCATGTAGAAAATTAAGAAATGATGGATACAGAACCCAAAAAAATTGTATTTTCAACTCAATTGTATTCATGATATTGATAAAAAATATAATATTTATGTAAACCAACACTAAGTAGATGAAGTCCAATATTGTCTAACCTTTGAATCTCCTCAGATAACATTTCTTTCATGATAATTTAATTAGTCATTAATTTTTTTTAATTTGATGATGAAATTGATATAAATGTTTCAAGGCCCTCGATATACACTATATTTATACCATATAAATTGGTTTTTTTGATGATTTATCCAATCATGGTCAGGTAATAGAAATATGTGTCTACTTCATGATTCTAATGTTATCTAAACAACAAAAATTTGAATAATTATTACTAATTGGGACTAAATAAAAAATATTATTATATTTTAAAACCTTAGAATAATATATGGAATATAATTGAAGTGAGGTGTTGGTTTATCACTAGTCTCTAGGTCTCCTAGAGGCTTAGCACATATAGAATAATTATATTAAAAATATTATATCATTGGCCCATTGTTTTCTAAAAATAATGGAATATCTCCTCAACATTTTCTCATCTTGGAAATATGATACGACCATTAGGTTCATGATATAGGATTTACCCTACGGAAAAAATAATACTTTATCATTTTGGGTGTTTAGTTACATTGCAGAAAAGGGTAATTTGTTTAATATTTTTATTGTAATTTTTTATAAAAAAAAATTATTTCCCAAATTTTCTATAATGCTTAAAATAAGAGACCACCATTATGTTAGGGATATAGGGTTCACCATAAGAATGAAATAACATTTGACCATGTTGGAAGTTTAGTAACATTATATGAGATGGTAATTCATATAATATTTTTATAGTTTTTTGTAAAAAAATAGATGTACATCCTCAATATTGTGTTGTATGAGATATATGATACCACTGGTAGATAGAGGATCTGGTGTTTACCTTCGCATGATATAACATTTTTCTGTGTCTGGTGTCTAGTGACATTTCACATGAGTGTATGATTTTAAATATTTTATTCATATTATATATATATTAATATAAATTACAACAATTAAATTAATTATTAATAATAGTTATTTTAATTGAAAAAAAATTTATATAAATTATTCTGAATTTCTAATATTTGTTATTATTTTATGTATGTTTCCCAAATTATTAATAATAGTTTTTATTGAACACTTATATTAACTATCTATTAATAACATTGAGAAATTAATAATTAAATTTTTAAAAATTTCAATTTCTTAAATAATTATTTAAATTACTATTATATTTTTAATAATTATGACTTTTTGAATTATTACTAATTATTGGTATTTTTAATATTTAAAAAAAATTATAAAAAATGTTTAACAAATTATTATTTGCTAAGATTTTATTAAAAATAATTTATTTTTAATTGTTTTGATTTTTTTCATGAAAATAATTTTTATAATTTTTTTATAAAATATAAATAATATTTGGATAAAACGTTTTCTTCAAATTAATTTTTTTTTAAACACTCATTTCCTTTTTATTTCACATGTTCTACATATAAATATATATTACATTAATTGTAAATCAAATTTATTTACAAAAGATATATTATACAAATTTTTGAAACAAATTTACATTTCAAATCTATATACATATAGAAATATATGCATACAAGCATATATATATATATACAAACATACATACATATATATACATACATATATGAATATATATACATATATAAAAACCTTCACACATTTTTTAATCATTTATATATTAATATTAAAATATTTATATATACATATCTATGTATACAACAAAATTTCTAAATCGAATATATTTTTATATCTTTTTAAAAAAATATACTTATAAAATATATATATATATATATATATATATATATTAAAAACCATATACATTTTTTAAAAACATTTATATATATGTATATTCACATGTTTGTATACATACATACAAATATATATATATATATATATAACATTACACATTTTTTAATCATTCATATATGTATGTTAAAATATTAATATACATTCACATATATATATATAACCTTACATGTTTTTAATATATATATATATATATATATAACCTCACAATTATTTTTAATATGCCTATATATGTATGTTTAAAAGGTAATATTTATATATATGTTACATGTTTTTTAATTCATATAAATAACGAAAATATATTATAACACTTTTTTATATAGATATACATTTCGAATCTCTATATACATACATACATATATAAATATAAATATATCAAATATCTTACATGTTTTTTAAAATGTTTATATGACAATTAAACATGGTTTAACTTCACTTCCAAAATTATATTATTATCATAATTCATCAAAAATCATATCACTATAAGCATGTAGTAAAATTAATAAATTAAATAAATTTATATAAAACCATTCAAAATGAAATATCAATAAAAAATTTCATTATAAACATATTTGTAATAATAACAATAAATAATATATTAGGAGTAACATCAAATAAAAATTTCTATTAAATCTAAATATCAAACTATGATAAAAATAACTCAAAACAATTTAAATAACTCATGCATTCCCAATAAACACCCAATATGTACTAATAAATTTACAGTAACCCTATATATATAATAAACTATAAATAATAGATAAATTTATTAAACAAGTATTTCCCAAAACTAATTCATGTTCAGTTAAAAAATAATAATTCAAAAAGAACAACAAGAGGGAGAAGTGAAATTTATTCCAAGGAGATTTAAACATTGATATAAAAAATAGTGAATTTAAGGGAATATTTCACAGGGGGTTTTGAATATAATGTGTTTCAAGGGTTCATAAGAAGAAATATAAAGGAGAGAAATAAGGTATGATGATATTTATAATTTAATATTAATTTTTATGCATTAATTGTGATGAGATTTACTCCATCAAAAAAAATAATCAAATGTTTTTGTGAGGAACATTATTTGACGTGAAAAAAAGATCATATGTGATGACTAATAAAAATGGAATTCTTCATATTTCATTATTATCCATTGGAAAAAAATTTCCTTCATGGGGGTGTGTCTTCCTAGAAAATCTATTTGTGATAATTTTTTTCTATGGGTAAAAATGGATTTTTTCAATGTAAAAAAAGTTTCCATCATAAGTAAATTATTTTCAAAACTGTTTGTGATGTAAAAGGCTTCTGTTAGAATTTACTTATCACAGATAGATTTTTTCCTAGTAGTGAAATAGGAATAATTATTCATGTTGGGGATAATTGTAACACTAATAGAATCACTATTTATAATGAATTATATAATAAATTTTCTTTAAATGGATCTCCTTAGTGTTTAGAGTGAAATTTTAAACCCTCTTTAGAATTTATAGGTTATATAGTTGATGAATGTTGTGTATAACCCTATATAAGAGACTTGTATGTTAAAAAAAATTATTTGATTAATTTATGATTCAATTTTGTACAAACTCTATGTAATAACCCTTCATGTTAAATAAATTTCATGTACTTCCTATATGGTTGATGTATGGTTTTTTTAACATAGTATCTAATAAATACATCCCAATAAATATTAATTTTTTGTATTTTTAAAATAAATTTTAATTGATTTAGTGAATCCTTTATTTCTCCCATTTTAAAAAAAAAATTCCAAGAGATTATTCCTCTTTGTATGACCTATTATTTATCACTTTGGTGATTCTTTACATTCTTAGGGTAATTCTTCAATGTATGCCACTTAAAAATCATCTCTCCCCTTCTTCTCTTAATAATATCTTCACCTATCTTTCCATCTCAAGATTATAATAGTATAATGTATCTTTAAGAACATAAATTAAATTTATTTTATTCCAATTCATGGATTTTTCACCATCATTAAAAGATTTATAATCATCATAATAGTTGAAAAAACATCATTCCAGACTGATTGCATAGATTTTAAATAGGTTTTTCTATGAAATTATGTTTTCCTATAAAATCACTTGTTTTTTATTATTTAAAATAATATTTTCTATGGTATAAAATATATTTTTAATTTATATAATTATATTGATTTTGTTCTTATAAAAAACCCCATATTTCATGTTTTCTATATTTAACTTTATCCTAAAGATGTTTATTTTACTTGTCTTGGATTGTTTGTTTTCTCATGGTTTCTCAAGACTGGGTTTAGGATGAATGTGTCTGTCCTATATTTGAAAAAACAAATTTAGGTAGGAATTTATTATTTTAATCCATGCATTACACTATGAATAATCATGATTGAACCCTAGAATGGACTAGACTGAAGGGGTGAACACTATTAAGGAATTCTGGGAAGTTTTTCTAAATATTAAAAGGAATAATTTATCCATAAACCCCCTTAATGATTAGATATTCATTCCATTTACTCCATTATGGGGAATTAATTATTTAGTGGATCCATTTTTAATATTTGACTCTCTTACCATGTTTCAATACAATTTAGAGTTTCATTATTTCCAGTGGCCCTTCCATGGAAATTCTAATTTTGTTCAAGCGTTAACTAAAGGTTTCTTCCTCTATTTCATATTGATCATTTTCTAATATAATTTATGATTTTGGGGATAATTTTAGGGATCTATCATGACATTATTTTTAGGTGTTTTTCCTTGGTGTTTTTCCTTCACCACATCCTTGGTAGGAAGTCTTTGACCTTGTATGGCTTTTATACAGAGTTATATGTATCATTCATTATATGTCTCTATGTGTGTATCCCAATGAGACATCTTCTATAGGTATTAATGTGATGTGGTAGGTCCATATATATGTGGTAGATCTATTAGAGTGGGGGTGGTGTGATGATTCATGGTAAAATTGAGAATCCAATATAAATTCTTGGGTTATGCATGGGTTATCCATAAATAAATTAAAACACATGGGGGAGTTTTTTAAGATAATTTTGGATAGTTTAGACTAGATAAATAATATAGAGGCTTGAGTGAGGGTTTTCCAAAATTTTCATGCATTTATTTATAACTTGTTTTTATAATTAAACATAATTTTCATAGAATCTGCAGGGATAGCTCAGAATGAAGATGTGACCCCAATAGAACCTGTGAGGATGTATCTAGGAAATGATGAATCATCCATAGATCACATAGGGATGCATTAGAGTTATTATATAACAACCCCAAAATCCACAGGTATGGGATAGAGTGTTTACAAGACCTTCCAAAAGTCCTCAGCCACGGATCATGGTATTTGGAAAAGCTATGACCAATGTTTACGGGGTAACGGACCCATAATTCTTAGCTGCGTTATGAGTTTTTTTAGAAATTAATCATAATTTTGTAGCTTAAAAATAATTAGGTTATGTTTCAATAAGGGGTTTAGGTTTCAAAAAGTTTTGGTGATCATTTGAATGGTAAATTCTTTAATCACACTTTTGAAAAACCTTTTGGATTCTCTATGAAACTGTGCTACTCAAGGTAGAGTCTCAAGGGATAGGGGATGGATAAGAAACATGGTATGAAAACCATGTGGGATAAATTATTAAACAATGTGGTATGATCTAGTGATGGATAATGAGTTTCATTCATGGTTTATAAAACTGTGAAACCAAATCAAACATCTTGCCTAGATGTACAGAAAGGGTGCACTATTGGTGTATTGTTTTTCAAACTATGTAACTAGACCACGGATGCATGCAATTATTAATCTGAAACCCACAATAACATCCATTTATTTTTTGACCCTTTATTATTTATATAGGAAACCACCATAATATTTGATACTACTCCAGTTCTCCATGATGAATTCCTATCCTCCAGTGATAGATTTAGGCGAATCCAAGTGGTTTGATGATATAGAATTTTCGTATTTGATGTAAGACCCTATTTTCTTCAATATTAAGTTAGATATAACTCTTTTCTATTGATATAATTCATAGATCCAATGTTTTTATGGTTGATATAGGAATTCTAATGCCAACTAAGGATAGATTCTTCAATAATTTCTAAATTAGTAGTGGATTTTACATATCAATGAGATCCCTTTTGGCCAGAGATAAATTCATCAAGAATGGTGGATATTTATGGGTAATTTTAAATAGATAAATCATTATGAAACTGAATTATTTTTTATAGTGATCATTAATATCATCTCTGTTGAAGGAATCATGTTTGATCAATGTTCATTTACAAGACATAAGGTCCTCTTCGATAATTGATGTGGAATTTGGGATTTGTTTCTCTATTGAAAATAAATATTATAAATAGCTATCCTATCCTTTAATATTCCTTGGAATTGGTTCTGTTGAATTACTTCATTAGTTTTGTGATTCTTGAACCACCCCTATTGACATGGAATCTCCTTGCGTATTTTTTCTAAAACATCTTCTTGATAAAATGCAATTTGAGATATATTTCATTATTTTATGCTCATGTTTTTCACATGTGAATTATGTGTCTTGATCATTAATCCATGATGAAACTAGGAAATTTTCATAAAACACCATGTGTTATGATGTTCACTCCCATTTTTTTCTCTTATATAAAATTGTTTCATTGGCATGATCCTTGTGTTGGAATAGTATTTTAACCATGCTAGATAGAGAAGCATGTGGGTGTGGGTGTATCTCATGAGTCCCATTTATTATTATTGATTCCATGAGTATCCTTATAGATTATTAGAACATTTACTATGTTGATCACATGTATTCTATGTTGATACTATATTCTCATGGTGATATGTTATGTTTTTACATGTATTATTTACCCTGTTATGTGTCTTAAATTATTTGGAGGATTATTTTTTGTACTCAGAATAGGTTCATTATAATGATATGATTTTCCCTTGGAGGGGGAGTGCACATGGGTTTTAGTTATGGATAGGATGGATCAATGAACATGGTAGGGACACGATGGTATAGAGGCATTACTCGAGGCAATGAAATTATGGGCATGATGTTCGGGTGGCCTAGCATGGGGAATAGATGTGGTGTCAAGGTCCATAAGCCATAATCGTGATGGAGCCAAGGTATGATGACAAAGGAACCTCAAAAACTACAAAAGAGTCGATTAATAGTGTCAGAAAAGAAATTTATTATTTCTAAAAATTCACAGACTACTAGAGTGTGGTTAAAAACCCTAGGGCTTGTATCAGGGTTAGAAAGCATTATAAAAACCATCCTTTTTCAATGATAAAGAACTCTAATAAATCACCCCTTTATATTTTCTCTTTTATAGATATTGAATGACTCTTTTAACAGTGGTTTTTTTATTAACGGACCCCATTAACATCTTTTTTTAGCATAAAAAATGTTACCCATTAATACAACTAAAGAAGTGACATTAAAGGGGGAAATTATAATTTTTCATAGACCTATGATCCTGAACCCTTTAATATCACTTATTTGACCCCATTAACTGTGCTCCACCCCTCTATTAGAAAATTTCACCCCACCAACCCTTTTTGAGAACTTTTTTAATTTATAGCCTCTTACGCCTTCCTGGATTCAAACCATACAGCTATCCTTTGAAGATGGAACTAATTTACCACCATAGTATATTTTTTTGTTTTATGTTTAATGATATCTCTGTTTATCTATATATATTTACAATTATATTATTTCCAAATGTTTAAATAATGTTTTAAAATACATTTATGGAATATATTTGAATGTGTGTGTGATATATATATATATTTATTTATTTATTTAAATATATTATATATTTTATTCATTTAAATATACTATAATATAATATAAAAATATATCCATCTATTAATATTCACATATATTTATATATAAACATTATATATTTATTTAATATGAAAAATGGTTAGATATTCTTTAAATAATTTTTTTTGAATTTGATTTTGTTTACAAATATTTGAATATAAATTTACATATATTTATTTATTAATTATTGAAACACAGATGTTTAAATATAAAAATTAATTTTATAGGTATACATATATATATGAATATATTTTTATAAGGTAAATAAAATGTTTAATTTTTTATTTTAAATAAAATTAGTAGTAAATATTTTTTTTCAAATTTTTGAAATAAATTTCTATATAAATTTGCTGATATATATATTTATACAATTGATTTATTATGATTAAATATAAGAAAATATTCATATATTTTATTATCAATAAATCTATATTTTGAAAAATAATAAAATTTCAAAACCAAATTGTAACTATTAATGTAAGACTTGGGAATAAGTTCATTCACCACTAAAAATGGTCAAAAAGAACCCCTGAAATGGGTCTATAATTCCATTGAAGGTTAAAAAATTATGGTACTCGGACCAAAAATTAAATTTTAAAATATTTGTAGGCCTTTTTTATTCTTAACAAAACGTGGTCATTGGATTACCCTATCAAAATGGAATATATATCTTCATAGGATTTGATTTGATAAGTCGTAGAGCTCAAATAGAAACATGGATCAAATGTTAAGTTTTCTAAAAGATCAAGCTACGTTTTCATTATAATTTATACAATTTATTATTTTTTATTATAAATAAGAAAAAGTAAATTATTAATTGATTATATTTTTTAATTATTTTATAATCTATTTTCACAAAATATCTTATATATTAAGTGTAAAGGTCTATTTACCCTTATCTATAACTTATTAAAAATATATATATTATATTAACAAAAAATAAAAATATATATATATTAGTTTATTATTATTATTGAAATATATATTTTTAAATATACCATTTATCGGCACTTGTAAAAAATAGTTATTGTGGGTGCTTTATCAGTGCTTCTAAAAAAGCACTCATAAAGACCCCCCACCACCATTCAGCTTTTTTTACTGGAACTCATAAAGGGGCCCCTTTATCAATAATTTTTTACTTGAAATTTTAAAGGGATTACATTATGATAACTTTTTTACAAGATCTAATAAATTTACCCTTTTAATAGTACTTTTTCTAGAGCTAACAAATGGGGTCTTTAACTGGGCTTTTAGCTAGCACTATTGAATTTGTAACACTAGATAAACCAAGTTTGTAGTACTGAGACTTGTGTTGGAGTCATTATATGATGGCATGGATAATTGATCTATCTTGATGCATTGAGATTGCTGAGATATGTGTTTTCTATATTTTTGGATACTTCATGATCACTAATCATATCTTCTATTGTCCTTCCAGCAAGAATCCAAAGCAGGTACGGTTGGGGCTCATTGTGAGTATGTTACTACAAGAATTCTCATTATATATTTGTAAAGTTTGAAAATGCATTTATTATTATCATGGAATGAAATTACCCATTCTTACACTTGTTAATGTTGCATTGGTAGTGTCAAACTTGGTATAGTTACTCACACCCTACAAGGGAATGTTGATATTTTTGTAGAGATCATTTATATAGACCCATCACAGTGAAACAGAATAATCATATATTGTTGATTCAAGGATCATGACACTCTATGCAGTATATGGATGTACTTTATAGGATACCATAGTTTTATTTATTTATCTTCTTCTACACTTACTCTGGTTTGGATTACCACATTAGGTGTCAATATATTTATCTCATTTTTTTATGATATGTGTTTTTTATAATTTTACATTATGATATCTTATCTTACACATGGATTAATCTTTTATTATATTATTTATATTATTGGTGAAAGGATATGATAATGATGGTATAGTCACCGCAATAATGGAATTCAGACCCTTTCTGTTGGATATTATCACCTTGAGTATGGGTGGTATGGATGATGTCATTTGGCTCTCTAGATCTGGCCAAGTACTTTATGTTGGGATGATACAAAATAGTATCAGAACACAATTTTTTTCATTCATTCTGACTATAATTGGTCATTGTAGAAAGAATATTGGTTGTGTGGGACATAGTTAGGTGAGATTCCAAATTCCTTGTCATATCATATGTTATAGACCTTGGACTTACCATTAACAGGATTAATGTTATTGTTTTGTGATGTTTGGGTGAATTCATGAATCATAACAAGGCACATGGGATCACAATTCATATATATATCAATTGTGTGATGTATATTAGTTGTTTAATTAAATTCCATTACGTGTTTTTTCTATTTGGGGTGGATTTTTTTGATTGACTAATATATATGTTCTCTATACTATTGTGATATATTTTTTGAACACGAGTAAGATGATATGTTTTGTGTGTGTATATACATGTGTGTGTGTGTGACAATGGGGAATGTGTGGATTAATTGTTTAGTTCTAAGATATATATACCATGCATTTATTCTAGACTTCTAGGTGATCTTTTTTTTGTTCCCATAAACTTCTTAGGATCTTTCATACCAACTTCATATTTTCTCAAGGTTTTATTCGCATTTCAAAAGATGATTCCTTGAAGTAGACTGATGGCACCACGTGCTGACATGGGTTGGAATTCTTATTCTGGGGAGGATGCTCATATTCCACAACTTACTGGGTAGGGGTACAATAGTGAAAATTCCTGCAACTACTCTTGTACTATAGGAAGTAGACCCACCTCATCTAATAGTCATTCTTCTTATTCCTTATGAGGGATGATGGGCATTGAGGTCCATGGTCAACTATTCTTGATACTTCCATATTTAGTATCCACCACCATTTGAAGGAAATAGACAGTTAAAAGATATAATGGATTGTATCAATATAATTAAAGATGTCTATGACCTCTTCGAGGCCCATGAGTATAGAAAGCATCTGTTTGTAGAGATCATATTATATGGACCTTCTTAGAGGTGCTGGAGAGTTATTAGATGGGAAGGCGGGTGGAAGAATTTAACTTACGAAACCTATAATAACTGGTTCTTTATATAAGTATTTTCTAATATGTTGAAGCTGGATTGACCATCAGAGTTCATGGAGTTGCATAATAAATTCATAATTTTATATTTATATTCCACTCATTTCACAGAGCTGCATCGTTGTTCACATCTCTTTGCTATGAATGAGGCATAGAAGTAAAAAAAGTTATAGATAGTTCTTCATCCTAACATAAAAATAAATTTGAGGAAACTTTGATCTAGTGACTTACCTTAAGGTTCTACGTGAGTTCTTGACTAGTGATATGGTCCTTAAATAGGCAAATGAATTGGTCATTTTCTTCCTTTAGTACTTTGATTGGTGGTCCTCCAACTCCTATAGAGACTATCACTTCTTGAAGTTGGATGATGAAGACTATAGGTATACAACATGATAGTGGTTTTCAAGTGGAGAATTTTATGGAATCTTCATCGCCTCAGGAGTGGATCTGTAGTACATTAACTATAGAATGATCAGATATTACCATAGGGTTTGCACTGAACATTCGATAAAGTTTTAGTAATGTGGATATATAGGGAATCCTCAGTAAATTTTAAACATAATATTGAGGTCTTTTTTTCATAAAGTATCAAGATATACATGGTCATGAAACCATGTATGTAGGTGATGTAATCTATAGTAACCTAAAACAAAGATGACTCGGGAAAGTCATATACCTCTGATATAGGGTTGTGGTGTTCATGAATGAAGAGTTTATGAAACGTATTTGACTCTAGTGGATGGTGGTGAGATATTTTCTACAATTAATTGTATGTTCCTGATGAATTCTATATTTTTTACTACCATTCTCGATACAAGTTATTACCATTCCATTATTTATACACAAGTTATTTTTGGAGATTACATTCCATTCTTATTATTTTTTATGTTTCATTTCCTAGATACACCATTGGGAATGAAAGTGGAATATATTAGGTTATTACTTGAGTATACTCTAGTAATTTATGGTTGTGGACATCTGTATGAATTCATAGTTCTAATGATAATTTTCTTCGATGTGATTAATTAAATGGACTGGCTAACCATCTTCCAGGAACAAATTGACAACTATCGTAGATGATTATAATTTACATCACCCAAGAGAGAGATTTTTTTATAACCAATCATCTGGAATTGTGAGAAATTATAGTTGGTCTATTTTTTATCAATCTTGGAAGGGTAATGGAATATATTTATGAGTTTTCTCTTTAAATGGTATCAGTGTAATCTGTGTAGTATTTTCCTATTGTTGGATATCTATCTGGATGTATTTCTGGATGACTTCGTAGGCCTTAAGCCTAATACCAGAGTTGACATTGACAATGTTCTTATGCAGGGAATATCACCAATTTTGATACACCATTATCATATGGATCTAGATGAATTTATAGAGATCATGGTTTAGTTCTTGGATGTATAGTATAAGGGAATTATCCAGCCGAGTGCACCACCATGGGGTGCACCTGTATTGTTTTCCAAGAAGGAGGATGAAATTATTAAACTCTACAAATATTATCCTAAGTAGAATCATGTAACATGGATGAATTTATATCCCCTTATAGTGATCAATGATCTCATTGATCCATTATGGGGATCCAATTGGTTATGCTAGATTGGTTTATGGTCAGGATATCTCCAGATTATGGTTAGATAAATGACTCCCCAGATATGGCGTTTCAATGTAGTTATGGGCTATAAAATTAGTCTGTAATGCCATTAGGATTGAATAATGTGTCATAAATGTTTATAGGTCTCATAAACAAGATCTTAAACCCATATATTGACCCATTCCTCATGGGTTTCATTGATTTCATCCTCTTCTTCTTATGAAACCCAAATAACTGTGAAAAGAACATGAGATAGTCCTACTAAAACATTTATCACATTATATTTATATCAATATTTAAAATTATCACTTTTAGATTTTGGATTTCAAATTATTAGGGCATATGGGGTTTGAGATAGGTATTTATATGGTCTCTGAGAAATTTGAGGCAATAATGTCCTAGAAATGTTTTTGAATCATTCTCTATTTTATGATATTTCTAGGTTTAATGGGTTATAAGTGACATTTTATCTAGTAATTATCATTTTTTCAGGATCCATGACTAGGATAACAAAAAATGTGTGATGTTTAAGTGGAAAAATTTGTGTGAGGAATCTTTTCTTGATCTAAGGATACCTTTGAATACAAATCCAATATTGACACCTCCTTATGCAGGTATTGCTTATGTTGTATACTATGATGAATTCAGTGTTGGTTAGTTGGAAGTACTAATTAAGCGGGAGTGGGTATTATCTTATATATCATGATAGTTGTAATCCCAAAACTAGATATATTTGATGGATGACTTATAACATGAATTTGTGGTCCATTCTTTCATTTTTTGGTGACACAATCTCATTATTGAGAGGTTTGTTGTCTAAACTCACGGCCATATCCTTTGTTATATCATTATATAGTGGGGTATAAATAATGGGAATAGGTGCTCGGTATATTACCAACAAAAGATCTACATTTAGATTTACAAAATAACAAGTAAAGATAAGGTCATTGTGGTTTCTCTTAGTCATAATTCATGGGTAGATCAGATATATAGTGAATGGTCTTCATAGGAAAAATAGAACTAAATGATATTATCTTCAAATTGGATGATTGATGATTCAATAGAACATCGATTAATGACATGTTCACCAATGGTGGTAAGATATTATTTGGTTGACTGTGTAACAACAGTATAATAGATTAACCCAATGTCGGTTGTGATGTGAGGACACATAGATTGTGGTGACCCAATACCTAGTCTGTGGGGGTTGTATTCCCCGATTCCATTAGGTAAGATATTATGAAACGCTTTCATAATTCTAAGTGGGAATTAAATTTTAAAGGGACAATGATACACCATGACATCAGGATAGGGTTCTGGTGTCCAAGGATGAATTGGGAAATTAAAGGATTCATTAATTAATGGCTTACCTTCTATAGTATAAAGGTTGAGTACTCACATCCTAGAGGACTCTGTAGCCACTTATTGTTCCCATATAGATGTGGGAGGACATAAAATTGATTTTCTAATGGGTTTAACACAGACCATGAGGAGATGAGATGTTTTTTATGATATTTGATTATATAACAAGGGATTATAATTTCCTATCGATCTATGAGACTCACTCAGTAGACGATCATGGAAAGATGAGTTTACATGTTAATATATTCTTATATAGAGTTTTCTTGAGCATCATATCTGAAATAGATTAATGTTTTAAAATATTATTTTGGAAAGGATTATATAATTCTTTAATGTCTCATCGGTGTTTGATAACATTGTATGATGGACAATCCGGGTAGTCCATCCATTTATTGGAGGATATGATTCTATCATGAATCCTAGAGCTTGGCCGATCATTGTATAATCACCTTAACATGGTTGAGAACACATAAGACAAAAGTAACTCTAATTCAATTCATATGGAACCTTATAAGGAACTCTACGGTATTCTATGTTGATCATAACTTTTTTGGATCGAGGATAGGGAAATAGTAGTTTTGGGGTCCTATATGATTCAGGATACATCTAATAGGGTGTATATTTTTTAAAATTTATTGATCAAAACTCAAAGAAGAAATAATTCTAATATCGACTATAGCTGGAGGCCTTGGTTTTTTTCTATAAGAAAAAGACTATTCTTGAATGTGACCTCTTTGTTAGGCCAATAATGGTAGGAGAATATATTTAATCAATCCTTGTGTTTTGTTAAACCATTTGATATTACTAAATTAGTTAGCAGAGTGGAATACTATTTGGTTCATATATAATGTTACCATCGTATGAAAGATTTATTTCAGGTGTCTAATATTTTGAGGAACATACCTAATCGCACACATGTAATTGACTATAAGGATTTTGAGCTAGAACCTGACCCATCATTATTAGAATTATCAATGAATATTATAGACTATATATTGAAATTATTATGAGGAAAGATAATTATACTTTTCAGGAATATGTGGTGGAATATATGAATCCATGATGGGTCATGGGAAGATGAGGAAAATTTTAGGGATTAATGTACAGATTTATTTAGTATTATTTCTAGTGATTCTTCTCAAGGACAAAAAGTCATTAAAGTGGTGAATATAATGTCATCTGATTTTTAGGAGTGTTATAAGTTAATTTTATCCTTTAATCAAATTTATATTATATATTAAATTATTTGGATGATTTATAGTTTTTTTAATGGTTTTATAGAGTTTTGGTTGATTGTTAACGGATTCATAGTTTAATCATAGTTTTCCCAAACCATGTGAATTATATAGGAAACCATAAATATATGGGTAGAGGTTCAATGGGTGGTGCATGGATTTAGAACACATTTTGTAATAACATATAGGATAAACATGAAAAATATGTGTTAATATCAAATGGGAAACAACATGGTTCATATAGAATTTAACAAATCATGTTTCCAAATCATATAGCTTGTCCAGAATCCTGGAATGGAGACATGATTCATGAGATATTTTTCAAACTATGTATCAAAACATTGTATGCATAAAATTAATGATCAGAATTGATTATTAATGGACATTTATGGCCTATTTTGACTAGTTATTCTTTTTATAGGAATATATTTGGATTTTTGAGACTCCTTTATACTTCCTTGAGGAATTCATATCCTCCATAACAAGATTTTGGTTATCTAAGTGGGATAAAGATAATAATTAAGGTATATTATGTAAAACCATTTTTATTCATGTTTCTCCTTGATATACACTTTTTTATTGAGACTATTCATAGATATATCATGATTATTCTTGGTTTGTGAATTGTAATGATTACTGGGAAAGATTCATGAGTCATTAATGGATAGGGATGGTTTCGCTATGTAAATGACACCCATTTTAATTTGACATAAATTCCTCATGAAATGTGGATGTTTCTAGGTATGTATCCATATATTAATCATATTGATATTCTATTATGCTTTATTCTCATCTTGAATGTACTTTTTATTGAAGGAATTGTGATGGATCAATGTTTTTTGTGTACTCCCAAGGTTCTCTTCAATAGTCGAAGACGAATTCACAGTTTGTTACTTGATTGAAAATAGATCTACTAAATTGTTTTCCTCTACATATACATACCTTATAAATAGTTCAATGATGTAATTTATAAGGTAAATTATTCTATAACTACACTTATTGACATGGAGTCAACTTGAACATTTTTTTTAAACCTCATTCATGTTGAACAACAACCCAATATTGTTATCATTAACATATAATCTTGTTCTTTGTGGATGTGAAACATGGCTCAATCATGAATCCTTGAAAACCATGTAGTTATTTGTCAAAAACCCTATTATAGGATGTTTATTACAATTTGTGTCTATTTTATATACTTTTTTCCATGGTATTATTCACTTTAGGCATAGTTGATTGATCGTTCTTCATATAGATCAAATGTTGTTGTTTCTGTGGCTAGTGAGATGTGTTTACAATGTTTAATACCATGAGTATGATAATAGACTATTTGAGAATGTTAGACATCGATCACATGTTTTCTTTGTTTCGTTTATATTGTCTTTTGGATATGATATGTTTTTATTTTTAATTTCTACCCTTTTATGCGTGTTACATATCTTGGAGGTTTGGACATGGTACTCAGAACATGTGGACCATCATGATATGATTATCCTTATGAGAGGATGTGTCTATTTATTTAGATGTTGGAAAATATAAACTTCTTTAAAGGCACATACCTGATAGTTTTGGGGTCTTATATTAGGTAGCAACATTACTGGAATAAAACCTTGGAGTCATAACATGGGGCATAGACAGGGTATGGTGGTCTGGAGGCCTGACTCCTAATGGAGTTAGGGTGTGATGGAAGATGGGAATGACTAGTGATGTTCTCAGGATAAAAAATCCTAGAGGGATGATCGAACACCACTCCATAATTCCAAAAAGATACATTATTTCCATCCTAGTGGATAGTTATTTTTAAGTTGTGACACCATAATATTGTCCTTTAATCATAGATTTGAAGCAGGTATGGTCAGGGATCTTGTTGGATTTATTTGAATATGGGTTATATGAATAAAATTATTATTCATTCTTGTGAATTTATTTTTTCCCTGGAATACTCATTTTATACTTATGGACACTTTTTATGGACACCTTGGTCATTTCCTACTTGGTTATATTACTAACACACTACATAGTTATCTCGATGCTTGTGCACAATTCTGGTATATGGACCCAATCATGGGAACAGTGCATGTTGAAGATGATTAAGCTAAGGAGAAAGGAGGTGGGGGTAGTATTGAGATGTACTCCAGAGGATACCATGGTATTGTTTATTTATATTCTTGCACATTTACTATTGTTTTTCTTTCAATATAGGAATCCCATATCTTTATCACTATTTATCAGTATGAAATCTATACCCTCTAATTTGATATTATGTTTTCTTATCTTTATCATAGTTTACTATAAGTTATTAATATATTTTATTTATATTTCTGGTATATGGATATGAAACTGATTGTATGGTCACCCCAATGATGACATTTAATCCCTCATTTCTAGTTAGAAGCCTCTAATTTAAGGGGAGGCACACATGAGGTCATGTGGCTGTCCAGCTCAGACATGAGGTCTCTCGAAAGGGTGTTACATAAGGTGTGTACAATTTATTGAATTTTTCTATTGGTGGTCCTATATAATTCCCTTCAAATATAAGGATGAAGTAATTAGAAATGTGTTTTGTGGCTGCATGGTTTGAGAATGATGAATAAGTATATTCAATATTTAATTATTTTTGTATTTTCTATAAATGAAAACAGAAAAACACTTTATGTAATTATGAAAATATCCCATTGGTGTTGTCCTATTGTGGTTATTCTCATACACTTCATGGTAATATCGTTTGACATGAAAACATAATGATCAAATATTCAGCCATGAGAAAGGGCCCTATGATAGATAATTATGTAAATGTCAGTTGATAAGGGTAGAGGTGATACTGAAACATATTTCATGATCTTTTATATTCATGCCTCATTTAATATATTTTTCTTTTGTTCCTTTATATTGATCTTCCCCTTGTGAAATCCCCTTTTGAAAACCATGTACTAGTCTAGATATTTTATCACATTATATTAAATCATAATGGAATTATGTTAATTATTTATAAATGAAAATGAAAAATTAAAATTAAATATATTTTTATGATGAAAAAGGTGTATTATCCTAATAAATTATATTAATTACTATTTGTGAATGATAATAATGGAATATATATGTTCTATATTTAATATTTTTTTATGATATTGATCCAATTAATTTTATATAAATAAGACTATAACAAATTCAATTTCACTCAAAAAAATCTATATTTTTATAAAGATACATTTACCACCTTTTAATAGAGGACCTGTTTTAATCAATTTTTTGGAATATTTATAAATTTTATATGTCAATATAAACTAAATTTTTTAAATAATAACATCAAAATTAGTTTTTTTCAATGAAGTATCATTTTTATGGAGGGTGAAAAATACCAAATTTTAATTCAAAACTACATCCTTACCTAAATTATTAATAAGGATAAATTATATTTTTTGGATGGTTATAATGAATAATTATATTAATTTTATATAAATTAATCCCATTTAGTTAGTTTGAACAATTTAACATTGAAAGTGAATATATAAACATCTCAAACTTTTGAACATTTTTACTTTAAAAACAAACTTTATTATCCCATCTGTGGGATTAAATTCAAAATAATTTCATAAAATTATATGATTGGAATTTGGAAAAAAATGATTACATATTTAGAATCATAAAAATTTATAATTTATAATATTTTATACTTAGTTTTTTACCAAATATTAGTGAAATTGATTAAAATTAATTACAATAATTAGGTAGAAATTTTGCTTACTAAGGGACTAAACCATAACTTGAAGAGACAAAATTAACTATAAACTTCTATATAATAAATTGGTTGTTAATATTTCGACTATATTACCCATATATATTATTTCTAACATTATTTCATTTATATATAATTAGGAAAATGTGGGTGGAATTCCCTTTTTGAAAATTTACAAGAATACCACTCCTCCAGTAATATAAAAATAAACTCAACCATCCCACGTATTTACTCAAATAAAGAACATAGGGTTATTTAAAATCTATTAAAAAATATCCACATACCTACCCTAATCCTACCTGCCTCAGATTTGGCATAAATTCAACCAACGATTTATTTGGTTATAAACGAAAAAGAGTTACCTGAAAATGAGATAGCATTTTTCAACGATTACTTCCATTTTAATTCCACATCCACCCCATAAAATATTATTATTTCATGAATTTATAATAACCTCAGTATCCAAAAATAACTTTTATGTTTTTATTTTATGGGTTATACCTATACTTACAAACACTTCTATCTAATGGATACTGAACTTGTCATTCTTGTATTGGGTGGAATATCACCTCACGAAATGATGATTTCGTTCTTTTCATTTACCGCCAATCATGGGTGGGAATTATAATATAAAAAAATTATATGTTATATATAATATTTATGTTTTCTGTATTCATCTAAAAAATTTATATAACACATACCAGTATGCCTTACATTCTATGGTAATAAGATAACATCATTTCTGAAAGTGTGGATTGCCACCTCCTCAAAGCGTTGTGATTTTTTGCGCAATATAAGGAATGTATAAAATATGGTCCAAATAATATTATATGAATTATATTATATAAATATTATAATATAATGATAATACATATATATAACTGATTTTTAAATATAAAAAAGAAATTTATGTAGCGTTCATGCATATGTTCGACCTACTGTCTCTATTAACAATACATTTCATTTATTATCTCCAAATATAATGGATTATTATAAATAAATATAAACTAAATATAGATTATAATTAAATACGGTTTTTAATTTTTTAGATGATTAAAGAATGATCTTTTTAGTTGTAAAAAAAATTAATAAGTCACAATATACATGAAAAACGAAGAAATTAACACTAGGAATATAGAAAATCATGAATTATTATTAACAAACGATTAATATGATATTATAATAAGTTCATGAATGATATTAAAAATATAATTATGATTCTTTTGTATGTTAAAAACATGATTAATTCCACTATATAGGTAGTAGAAGTATGTTTACCCAAAAATGAAACACAAGATAAGTGATTTTTATCTCACTTTTTCCATCTATGAGAGAAATGTTATATGCTCCACTTAATCATTTTATGTAGTGTATCTACTACCCATATAGATTTATTATATCATTAATTATTTTCTCTTCAGGAAATTTTTATTTTAAATTTAAATTGTTTCTTCTATGATGATTTTAATTAAATTTTATGAAGAGGTGAGGAAATTCATAACCTAATTCATTTTCATTGGGTTTTATTACTTCATAGTTTTATTTAATATTCTACCATTATTTGTGTAATTGATTTTTATGATATATTATTGTATTTTACCTTTTTAATGTGGATTTAAATTATATATTCATTGATTTATTCTCTCATCAACATTATGGTGTTTTTAAGGGTTCAATTCACAATATCATTTGGTTAAGGATTGATTCTACAAGAATTAACATTAAAGGAAATTAGTGGATAAGTTTTAGACAAATATATTAATTTTAATCTCCTATGGTTAATATTGAACTTTTCATGTAATATTAGCATTATCCTACTATTTAGTACATAAAATGTTTTGGAAAATGTTTTCATGAAAACCAGAATTTATTTCCCCCTTTAGTCAGTTAACATGTTTTCCTAAAAAAACCTTGTTTTCAAAAAATCATTTAAAAATCATTTTTTAAAATTAGAATATAATTTATTAATGAAAGGTTTACCCATTTTCCCTTTAAAATTGTTTTTAAAGGAACCTTCTTTTAACATTCCAAATAAAGAAGTTTTCTATCATTTTATAATGAAAAATAAATGTTCTTTTTACCTTGTATGACATATATAGATTTACCCATAATCATTTACGTTTTGATTCCTTTGATATATAAAAGGTTAATATTTAAAAAAAATATTTTTAAAAATTAATTTTTAATGAAGTGGGTTTTAAAATTTTCAGGATATTTAATAAATATATTTTCCTCAATAATGTTTATTGATTACAATGAATGTGTCTTCCGTTACTACCTTTCCATACTAACTATTAATATTGATTCGTTATTTATTTTACTATACATGATCCTTTTGAGCATTTGACCTCACCCTTATCTTGATTCTTTCCCCAACATTCTATGAAGTGTCGTCAGAAATTTATTCAAGGATATCATAGATAAAATAAATTTGTCACCGAAATAATTCCTCTTTAATTATAATGTTAAATTGTAATACTAGACTCATAAATATATCTAGTTTACTAAGAATACAAAACTCTATTGTACTTAGAAATTTGACTCTTGTAATTATGCTAATGTAATAGGTGTAGACACCAACTCTGATTTTATTGGGGTTGTGTCACTACAGTTGGTATCAATGGAAGTTTAGTAGAATCCATGGGAACTAGATTTAGTAAAAGATATATTAGAGAACATAAAAATAAAGTATAATTTGAGGATATGTATAGAATAAAATCCTAATGTTTTGGTAATATTGGGATTATGTGGTTTTCCTAGGAAGACATCTATATATGAATACTATAAGTAGATTTGGTTCTAGCACAGATAAACCTATGTGTAATAACTCCAAAAAGGTACGTCAGTATTAAATCAAGCGTAACTTAATACAAGATAATGAACCTTAATGCAGAACTGGTTTGACAGAACCATGTGATACTCTTAGGTTAATTGACATTTTATTTACAAACCATTATGAGGGATTTTCATTAAAAATGAAAATGGTTGACCTAGGTTAAACCTAATTTGTCTTAGATTACAAATAATATGTTCATATTTAGACACCCTAAAATGATTATATGGTCTCCCCACTTTGGTAATTATTTCTCACGCTTTGTTTTTTAGTTTTAGTCAATGGCTGGAACCTGAAGGAATCAAGTTAATATTTTACATGAAGGAATATGTGGTAATAATGAGAAAACAAATAGAATATTGATAGGAGTGAATGATATCATTTTAATCCCTAATCTGTTTTATCAAAAATATTATTAACAACATATACATTGACAAACTCCCAAACTCATCAAATTAAAGAAATATTGAGTTCTCAATGAACTTGAGTGGTTGTGACCATGAAAAAGGAGATAAATTTCCATCATGAATAAAATGAGGATGTTGACACCCTGAAAAGTGTCTCAATGAAATGGAGGAATGATTTATGGTGGGTAAAGAAGAAAATAAATCTAAGAAATACCATTGAAAATTAAGGATATGGTGGAAGGAAATAAATATCATCCTAAGGATTCATTTATGGTTTAGTGCCTTAAATGTGGGAAACCTGGGCATTACGCATGTCAAATATCTTTTATAAAGAATAAAATATCGACCATGGAAGGAATATGTTGAAATTAAATAGAATAGGTATTTACGTATTGAGGTTTTATTGAAAATATTTTTTAAGAGGATACTTAATAGTTATATTTCAAGGATTTCCATCATATTAATTTTTTAAATTATATTAATAAGGTTTTAGAAATGGAAACCCTTCCTGGTTTGTGGCAACCCATCATGTTTGGAAAGTCCATGGGGATTGAACCCCTAACCAATGGATGATATTGATTTTGTTCATACCACTAGACTACAAGATGTCTTTGTTAATGTGTAATTATTTTTAGTTTAATAACATAATGACAAAATATTATTAATAAACATGTATTGTTTCTTATTAGGTTTATTGATTAATTAATTAACCATAGTGGCTATGTAAAATAGTTTGAGAGAAATATAATGACTTTTTTTGGGTATTATGATACTTTAAAAGATTATTTTAGTTATTCAAAAAAAGGGTTCATTCTATGAAATCCATTTTATAGAGTAAGAAATGAATTAGAATTTGATTGAAAATAATATAAGGAATGATTCATATTAAACTGAAATGTATCATGTAATTATACCAGAAAAGCATAGCTAGACGCAAATCCTATGACCATTTATTAAGAAAGAAAAATTTAAAAAACAAGAAACACGGACCAAACACAATAGCTAAACCACATCAAAACCAAACCCATCACCATCTCCATGATAAAAAACTTCCTCCTCAATCGATGACTCCCACTCCAATATTTTGTAGTGCCTCAGGACTTTGGAATACTTCCTTCTAAGATTTAACCGCTCCAATGAAAGAAATTCATTATTAGTCTACCTGGTGAATTCTCCACCATCTTTATAGAGAGAGGATCTAGTGGGAATTGGCTTCGGTAAAAAAGAATAATTTATCCTCAATCGTCTCCCTAGAGTGCAAGTCATATCCTTCTGATTCCCATGCGAAATCTTACTCACCACCTAAACAGTGTCACTGTATGAGAGTCTGACCCCAACCTCATTTTCCTTCTCACTTTAAGACACATCTCCCCATTTACCTGAGACCTGCTCTACTTATATTCCACCTTCCGATTATGCTGAAACTGGCTATTCTTATCAATCATTTTAAGATAGCTCAGCTGGTCCATCACATACTGACCTGCATATGACCCATTTCCTACATCTACTTTTACTAAATCCTCATTCTGACCTGCACATATACCATTTTCCCCTTCCTTATTAACTGCATCCACCTTATGAACCTAAAAAATGGCTTCCACACGTTCATTCTCCAGCCCATGAAAACATTTACTCATGGAAACCTTAAACATCTCACCATCATCCTCAAAAGGCTTCCCACAAGACTCTAGATCCCCCACAGGAAGACTAAAACAATAGTCCATCAATACAGCAGGAGGCTTTCCAACCTAGGTCTCTATCAAAGAACCCGGCCTCTCTTCTCTCACCTTGCCACTACTATAATTCTTTACCACATCAGCACCTCCTTCAAGAGATACTCCCTCCTCTCGGCTAATATCAAGAAAAGGCGGACCATTAGTGACCCCAGGATCCCATTTCTCTTCTGAAGCCACATGAGTTGATGCCATTACAACATCACTTCTTCCATCAATTCTCTTGATACAAGTCTCTCGGTTTATGTCATGCTTAAGTCTTTTTAGCACCGAAGACACCAAACGAGTTACATGAACATCAGCTGGCTTTTCCCGAACAGATACAACCTGGGTACCAGGCCCAGGTGCCTTACCTACCCAAGAGTCCACAGTAATCATCCTCATCTTAACAGGTTTTCCAAAACTCCTCTCAGGACCTGGGGACCTCCTACTAGATACACCACCATGGAACATAACATCTAAATGCCCCAATATATTGCAGGTTGTGCAGTAGTCAATCCACAATTCATAAACCACTGTCTGCTTCCATCTGAATTCCTGACCCACCGAAATTCATACCCATTCCACCAGAGGTCTCAAGATATCCACCTCAACACATAGCCAAGGATTGATCGGGTGACTCACCGTGGCTGTTCGAACATCAGAACATAAAAAATTACCTACCAAATTCCCAAGCATACATATAATCCTAGGATTTTAGAAAGGTAAAGGTAAATAAGGAAAACTTACCCAAATCAGAATAAAGTATGGGTCTCAATTTATACATAGATCAATCTTCCATCGGAGGAGAAGAAACTAGCAACCATTGCATCGCCTCGGTGAATTGGCCCACACACATATCAGGTCATCCTCCTAGGAAAAATGGATCATCAAATGGAGACTATCCAGAAGACAGATTACCACGCGATATTACAGATCCCATTTTACAAAAACAAACTGATGGAAATAATTCACTAACGGCCCATGAAAATTGAATCTTGCCACTAGAGTCAAGTCAATATAGTTCGTCACCTCAGAGAACTACCACACCGAAATCAAGAGTTGAGGATTACCAAGATGAAGTTTTAAAACCTTTGGTAGATGCTAAGGGTTGGATAATGGTACGAAGGGGGTTTGCGGCCTCAGAGGTTCCTGAATATGATCCACCCCCTTCCCACCTCCAGGAAGGGGGGGGAATCATCCTCAATCATCCACTAGGGTTCCATCCCCAATCGCCATTCATGAAGCTCCTAAATATTCTCTAAATCATAAAACTATCATCTAAGTATATTTCCATATATTAATAGGGAGTAAAATAATTACTCAACATTTGGAAAATGACAAAAAATAATTTTTCCTAATTTCTAAATTTTTGATGAACTTTTGGACTTTTAGATAATCAATAATTTAGGGCTTTGAGGCCCTCAAAATTTAATAGACCATTCACGTGTTTTGATTAATGATCTCAATAAAAACCTATAAATAGTTGTTCTTTTCCTCTAATTCCATGTTATTGACTACCACATTTTTTCTCCTATGTAGTAACATAGTAATATGTTATTCCAAGTGACTCTTGTACTTCTTATTCTCTCCTATTAAGAGTAAATATTCTTAATTCATCCCATAATGTTTGATTTCAACAATTTAATTGACAAATAACTAACCCTATATTTCCAATATCAAGTTTAAAATATGAGGATGAAATTTAATTAAGGTGGAGAGAATGTAATACCCTAAAAATTATAAAAGTGTAGATCTTATTTGATAGCATGTATGAAAAACAACAACAAGCATGTAAGGGAATATAATATCATAAGAATTTACCATATATTTACGACTTTAAAAAAAATCAATCTATGTTATATCTTTTAATAAATTCAATACATAGTTTTCTTGCATTACATGCAACAAACACATTCTTTGATTGCTTGTGTTATAGAGAACACCATGTTTGGCCACACAATAATATATTATTAAAATATTGTTACATAATATAATAATATATAACCTAACTTTTAAATTAATTTTTATGAATACTATTAAATATCTTATAAAAATATATAGTTAGTAAAAATTTAAAATGAATTCAGAGGTTACAAATAAAAAATTTAATATAAAAACTAATTGAATATAAAGTTTTTTTGTTTAAAAAGGTATATTATCTTAATAAATTCAATTAATTACTATTAGTGAATTATATTAATTAAATATATATGTTATATATTCCATCAAATATTTTTCACATTCATCCAATTGATTTTATAGTCATTAGAAGAGAAAAAACCCAATTTCACATATAAACCGATGTATGTTTATGAAAACACTTTTACCACCTTTTATTAGATAACATATTTTAAACCCAATTTTTTGAATTTTTAATTATTTTATATATAAAAATAAACTTAATTTTGGATATTTTAACTACAAAATATTTTTTTTGTGAATTTATATATATTTTCTATAAAATTTCATTTATTGATGAATAATTAAAATACTGAATTTTAATTCAAAACTCTTTCTAAATCTAATTTATTTAAAAGGATAAATTGTATATATGATTGGTTTTAAAGTATAATTAGATAAATTTTATATAAATTGAACCAATTTAGTTAATTTGAGACAATTTCACTTTGAAATTGGATATAAAAACATCTCAAACATTTGAAATGTTTTACTTTAAAACCCCTCTTTGTCATCCCATCGGGGGGATTAAATTTAAATTAATTTCCTAAAATTTTACTATTGAATTTATAAAAATGGATTACATATTTAGAATCAGAATAATTTATAGACTGTAATAATTTAAAATTATTCTTTTTTCAAAAATATAAGTGAAATTGATTAAAATTAATTACAATTATTAAGAGGAAAAATAACTTAATAAGGGACTAAATATGGAACATAAAATCCAAAATTCCACATAAAAATGTCCAAAATACATTTAATTTTATTATTTATACCCTATAATCCCTTTTATATCTTTCTTACCATTATTGGAGCCACTTGATATGGAAAAATTATTGAGGGAATTCCCTTCTCAAAAAATTACAAGAATATCATCTTTCCTCCACTATAAAAAGGCACTCACCCCTCCCATTTAATCAAACCTCTCAATTAATTTTTATCATCCAAAAATATCCCTAATTATATCCCAAAAATACCCCCTCATACTATATGTCTCGCCATGGGCATAAATCCAACCAAGGAAGTCTTTTTTTATAAACAAAAATAGTTAACCGAAAATAATGTAATATTTTATAAACAGACAATTTCATTTTATTTCCTTCTCCACACTATAAAATATTATTATAACATGATTATAAATAAAAATAAATATATTAAATATAAATATATTTTTTAAAATAAAATCTACCTACACATAAATACACTTCAATATAATGGATAAATAATTTATCGTTCATGTGTATAGTGGACTATCACGTCACAAAATGATGATTGTGTTTTTTCTTTACCACTTTTCGTGGTTGTGAATCATGATGAAATAAATTTATATATAAATTATATATATTTTCTTTATAAATTATTTTTGTTTATTTAATTTTTATATAACACATTACTTTTTTATTTCTATTTTGTTGGAATATGATAACAGCGTTTGTGAAAGTGTGGACTACCACCTCCTCAATTATATGTGATTTGTTCACACTATTAATATAATGTATAAATAAATTGTTTGATAGAATAATCTGACATATATGATATAAATATTCTAATATAGTGATAATATGAATATATATATATCACCTAATTTTTAAATACAACCAATAAATAGAAGTTATGTTCATGTGTACATACGACCTACCATCTCTATGAACGGTACATTTAATTTTTAATATCCAAATATTATTGATTATTATAAATACACAAATGTTGAATAGACGTGATAATTAAACCATGGTAAAAATTCTTGAGATTATTAAATAATTTTCTAATTAATAGGAACAACTTGTAACAAGTCAATACATACTCAAAAAACTAGAAAATTAACACCAGAAATAGAAAAAATAATGAATTATTTTTAAAAAATGAGTAAAAAGATATTATAATAATTTAATATATTATATTATAAATTTAATTGTGGTTCTAGTATAATTTAATAACAATATTAAAATAACTGTACATGTGGATAAATGATTTTCACCCCGAAAGGAAACGCAAGGTAAGTGATTTTCATCTCACATATTACATCTCTGAGATAAATATCATATTCACAACATACTCTTATTTTTTGGTGTATCTAATGACCATTTTAATATATTATATCATGAATTATTTTATATTCATCTTATTTCATGTTTTAATTAGAATTATTTTTTCTAATGGGGTATGAATTAAACATTACAGATAGGTAAAGAATTTTATAACCTGATTCCATCTAATTGGGTTATATTACTTGAAAATTATAAATAATATTATATGATTACGTATGTAAAAAAAATTAATATCTATTAGTTTATTTACAATTTTTATGTGTATTTTAACATTATACACAAAATGTATTCATTGATTTATTGACATTAAAATTTTATGCTCATTTTAAGGGTTTACTTTAGAATATCATTATTTTAGAGATTTATTGCACTTTAATTTCCATTATAGAAAATTATTTTATCAATGTTCAATGAAATCATTAAATTTATTATTATCTTGTTATTCATGATAGTTTTTAAGAAATAGTACCATTTTTACACTCTTTAGTGCTTAAAATGTTTTTGAAATTTGTTTTATAAAACCCGACATCATTTCCCTCTTTAGTCAGAGAAACTATTTTCTTCTAAAAACCCTATTTTCTGAAAAGGTTTTTAGAAAAAATTTAACATTTTTAAAATTTTCATTAAATGTAGTTTTACCCTTTTGTGTTTTCAAATTTTTTTCAACAGAATCTTCTTATCTATTTTAGAATAAGGAATTTTTCTAACCATTTATCATGCAAAATAAATGTAATTTATGCCTTAGAAGACATGTATGAATATACATGTTGTTATTTATTCAAAGCATCCCTTACGTGTTTAAAAGATTAATATTTAAACAAAATGATTTTGAAAAGATATTTTGGATAAAAAGCATTTTTAAAATGTTTTGCAGTAAAAAAATATATTTTCCTCAAGCATTTTTTTAAAAATATCATTTCATAATAATTACATTAATAAACACCATAAACCATTTATTTATTTCCCCAGTTGTGATATTTTGAATTGATATCATTTTTATTATTCCTCTAGTTGGTTTATGTTTTATTTGGATAATTATAGTATTGATATTCCCTTCATTGATTCCTTTATTTTTAGCCATGAAATATTTGATTTCCTATGATCATTAGACTTTGAATTTCACAAAATTATCCATATCATTTATCATAGATATGATTATTTCCTTAACCATTTATAATTATTAAGTAAAGTGTTTACTATGATAGTTATTTGATTTTCTGGTGAAATATTTAAAAACATGTATTATTTACTCAATATAATTATTTTAAAAGGCATGTTTTTTATTAATTAAATAGATTGATCGATATAGGGGATTATTTGCACATGTAGTGATAAGTGGGCCCGAACATTATATATCACCTCATGCATGGACGGGTTCTAATGAGATAAATTAGATTAGAAAATTAAACATATTTCTTATTAGAGTACTAATCATCCTAAAGAATAGGTCATGATAGTATAGGTTTTCATGTTATTAATACATGATGTCCAATAATTAAGAATTTCATTAAATTGGATTCAACATTTATTTTTAAGGATATTTTCACCATAAAAAGGTTTGTAGATTCATTTCATTCTATGTTTAATATTTACGTGGAATATATATCCAATTTTTTATCTTTCATATTGTTTAGTTTAATCCTTCTTAGTTTAATTATTACATGAAATGATTTTTAAATTACTACCATTCCATATTGACTATTATCACCAATTCATTTTTTATTCCTACATACATGACCCTTACTGATCATTTAATCTCACCCTTATTTTTATTATTTCCCCAATATTCCTTGAATTCTACTAATAAAGATAAGAAAGGATATTGTAGAAAGAATAAATTTATCCTCTAAATAAAGAAAACTATTTTCTAATTGATTTATTCATTTACAATACAATACTCATGTATGTATATGGATTACCATGGCTACATAACTTTTTGGTACTTTTGGATTCGATTCCTTGTAATCATTCCAATATAATGGTAGTTGAAACTAGCTTCACGTTTATTGGGGTCAGATCACTACATCTTAGGACCTTAATTCTAGTCAATAGCCTTTTTCTTATGGGTATTCACCGATGGGGCCATGTACAAACCTTGATTTGACATAGTGATTCAAGATGGGGTATTACAAAAGTGATTTGTATAACCTTTTCTATTAATTTAAATTAAATGAGTAATGGAAGTATGAGATTTTAGATGGTACATAGGGGAACTAATCTTGTGTTAGGCCTGTACACGTGTAATGGAACATTATGGTTGTAATGGGGTGGGATTTATTTTATGTTTTTTAATGTTATAGTTATAATTTTTTTGTTTGTGTTATTATGAAGTTTTTATTTAGGGGATTTTCACTTTGATAGATTGGAATGGGGGTTTGAGTTCATTAAAAATGTATAGGCATGTAGGTCGACATGCCATATAAATATTTTCTTTTGATTAATATTGGTCTAAATAAATTTACCATCAGAAATCATATATTCTGTAATTTTACGAATACATCACTAGGGACATTGAATTACATTAATCTAGGCATTCCAATTGTTTTTTTATTATCAATATATAACTATGAAAACTATATAGGTATTATTATATTATCTTATGAAATGGGTATGTCTGAAAAGGTATTTGCATAACTATTGTGGGCATCTCTGGGATATGACCTATAGGATCAATGTGTGCATCGTTTCCTATGAAATACATTTGTATTCTAATATTTGGGTCCTTAAGTGTGTTTTTGATAATTAATCTTATAAATTAAGATAATGTCTCTACATTGATTTTTTGTGGTGATACCAGGGAACTTGGTCAAGAATGTACCCATAGGATAAAATATTCCAATTGTACATTTAGATTTTTAGGAGTGTCAAGCGACTTATTCCCCAAACATTTCTCTTATGGTTTAGATAGTAGATCCTCTTCAACATGGTGTTTTATACATCAATTTAGTTTGAGGTAGAGGTTTACATCTGGGGTGGATGACGATGATGGATTTTAATTATGATTTATTCTTATAACACTATCCATATTTTGAGGCAATCTATGGTCCTTTTCATGATGAATATTAGACCAAGGTCATTGAAGGAATGTTTTTTCATGTAGTTTTTTCTACTGATCACTGGGTGAAGTTGATATTGTTAATATTATTGGGACCTTCCAAGAGGTTTTGGGGTATGATCATATAGGCATATAGGAATGATGGTCTGAAATGTATTGCTTTCAAGGACCAATTAATTAAATAATTACATCTTAGATAACTAAAGTTATACTAAGATCAATAATTCATTGATTCTAGTGGGTGTTATGTCAGTGTAATACTATATGATGCAATTTGAGTAGTTGATACATTTTGATTCGTTGTTGGATTGAAATGAGGTTCATAAGTCTAGTATATTTTAGAGTAACATTTATATCGAGGTGAGGGTTTAGGTTAGGACATTTTAACTGGACTCATATTCAAATTTTGTTTTTATGTATATCATGTTTCAAAAAGTCATAGTAAAGGATAGTTCATTAGGGTTTCCACCCTCAGTGAGTAATGGAATTATGAGTGGTTTTGTGGGGGCTTATTCCCACAATATTAAGTGGATATCATAAGTGATAAACTAGGCCAGTTATAGGATATTATTAAAGGTTGTTATTTCTTAACTTATATATCTTATAGGGACTCCACCCTGTGATTCTGTTGAAACACATCGATCAATTTCCACAACATGTGAACTATTCAACCAAGGTATTATCATTCATGAGGAGGGGTGAGGAGTAATTGGTGTTTCTATTTGACATTATACTATTCCATTGTGGTTAGAGGATAAAGGAAAATATATGACTAAATTTATTTTTTATGGGGATTTCATACAGATATTAAATCATCTTTGGGTAGGTTTATTTGTGAAAAAGTTGTGGTTTTCTATTATTGTACTTGCAGTCCTTGCAGGGTTTAATCTTAACTTGATATTTAGATCATAAGGGTAGCATTTTGGATCTAAAATAAAAATGTTCCATTCATTGGATCATGCTTCAAAAGATGGTGAATAAAGACATTTGACAGTTATAGATAGAAAATTTGTTATGCTAATTCTCTCTATATCTTTATTTCATAAGGGGTAATCTCACTCATTTATATCTACCCAAGTTTTTGTCAGTTTAGAGTTTCCACTAAATCTTTTTTGATGAATGTTATCCTTAAATATGCCTCCCTAGTATAGGGAAGACGTTATTAATAGATGATCAGAGTGACCCATAGTAGTTGAAGAATATGAGAATATAAGGGATTTTCAAATTATTGAGTTAAAAATATTCAATACCATTTTTATCATGGATTGGTTGACATGTTTACAAGCTTTTTATAAGTGAAGACTGGATGTTACCATCCCTATTAAAGATGAGTAAATTATCAATAGGAATTAGAATTTAGATGTTTTAAGAGAAAGATCTGACCTTAGGAAAATTTGACTCATTATGATATTGGTGTTGGGTATGGTTTAAAAATATATTAGGTAATGGTACTCACGGTGTTTCATTATATGGTGTATCATTACCAAAAATAATTCCAAAATTATTTATTAAGACTCCCACCTAAAATGGGGATATATTTTGAGACTAATTGTTTTAAGTCCTAATACTATATCAGTTCCCCTATTCCAAATGGAACATGTTATGTTGAGTGAGATTAAGATGTTGTTTGATGACCGAGAGGTGAATGTATTTATTCATGAGTGTAATTATCTGAGGGGCCCAATCATCTTTTTCACTAGAAAAGTAGTTTGAATCCTTTCATTTTTCATCAATAGATGGAAACTAAATATTGACATAGAGTTAATAGGAACCCTTACCATGGATAAATGATTTAATTAACTAATTATGTGGATCCTGATGGTTCTATAACATCAATTTATGACCATTTGATCATAATTTATGGTTTAGGGTTTAAGATATAAAAAAAGACGATGTTTTAAAATAGGTATGGGTTTTATGAGTATCTCATCAGGTCATTCAGTCAAACGAATTCCCCAATGGGGTTTTTGATCCCATGAACCAAGTTTTTTAGCCTTACCTAGTGTGATAACCCAAGCAATCTTAGAAATAAATAACTATTTTGGTTTATAATTATCAATTTAATTAATTCATATTCATTAATGTTTTATAATTAAATTTACAGAAAAATTATAGTACTATATAAATAAATTGTGTTTCCATATATTACATCTTTTTTTGAAGAGTTAAATTTAATGATTTTATATATTAAATTTGATAAAATGGACTTAATTATTAATAACATCATATCTAATATATCTTTGGGATAATTTCTTGAATTTTTATTAAATCATTTAATTTTCTATGGAAAATAAAAAATATTATTTGTTTTTTAAACTATAATTTCATTCAAACTATTTAAAAATTATAATTATAATTTGGATTAAATTTATATTTAATTTATTCAACATTAACTAAACTTTATATAATTAATTCTATATAATTTGGTATTATACTATATTTTGGTAAAATACTTTTTTATGCTTAAAATTGAATTTTTTTGAAAAAAATGATTTTCATTACAATTTTTAAATTCATATTAAAATTAATTTCATGTAATTATATAAATTGAATATTGGAAGATTCTTTTTTATTTGGATTCTAGAGGATCAAATTTAGTAATGGGGTAAATTTCATTTAGGACCATTATGAATTGTAAATTTGGTAAAAATGTTTACATCATAGTAAAATGGGTAAAATTGGTTAATTGAGGTAAAAAATGATAGAGTCATAAAATATTATCATAACTCATATTAGATTATATAATTTAGACCCTTATCGACATATTATTTAATTATAATTTTTTTATATGGTACTTTATTTGGAATAAGACTAGATATTATTTTATAACCTTGAATAATTACATGAGTTCCACTACCCTTACTTATAAATGAGTTCCCCCTATCCTCACTTATTCACACAATTTGAGAACTTTATCTCAACCAATACCTATATAAATACATTACTAACACTCTTAAATAATTTATTGGGGTTGTATTCTCAAAAAAATACCAGCCTAAAAGGGCATATAGTGTAACCCAAGGGAGGTTTTCTGAAGAAGATTTAAAATTAATAATTGATTGTCTCTTATTTATTTATTTTACTATCCCCTTAAAATATTCTCTAAAAATAATAAAATAATAAAATATTTATCTTCCACTTACTAATGTTTTATTATGATTTTTTTAATTTTATTTTCCAACGCATTTTTCATCTTATGGTAAATAAAAACATTATTTTACATAGATGGAGACTACCACATCCAAAGAAAAATTTGTTTTTTATTTTCCACCTTATAAGGATGGCCATAAGAATAGAACTAATTAAAAAATATGAAATTTATAAATTTTTTATGATTTTTTAAAATTAAAATATTATCTAATTTATATATATTTTTTGAATTTTATAAAAATACCAACAACATTCATATGTATATACAAACTAACATATCTCTAAAATGATTTAATTCATTTATCATTAATTCCTAACATGTATGGTTTAAAAAGAAAATATAATATATAAATATGATAATTATAACTTGTTTTATAATATAGAGGTGATGAAACCACAACCCTTTTGACCATAGTGAATAAATCATTGTTATTTTCTGGTTATAAACGGAACGTCCAATAAACATCTAATGTGATATTAAATATTTTAAAAACTAAATAAAATATAGTAATAAATTAAATACGATTAATAATGACAATGGATGGAACAAGAAAAACTTTCTCAAGAAAATATTTATTTTCTTGTGTGAAATTTTTTTATGTGCACAATGTTTTTTTTGGAAGAAGGTAATATTTTTCATGGGATTTCATGTTTTGACTAGACTAACATTATTCCTTTATTTTTTTCCCTTACATAGATTTTTTTTCTCACTCAAAATTTTCCAATTATTTTCACATTATTTAGGATTGAGTGGTATATATAGAAATGTAAAATATACTTAATTATATTAATCTTTAAATAATCAAATGAATTTTGAATGAAATAGTAGTGTAAACTTAATGACCTATTTTTCTTTTGAAAAATATATACTATATGTGGAAGTTTAAACTTTTTATAAAACATTTTTACTAATTCTAATGTATTATAACCATAAAAATCATGGGAATCTAAAATATCTAAATATATATTATTATACTCATATTTGTTGGTTGTTTTTAGTAAAGGTTCAATATAGTTGGTATCATAGAAAATGTTTAGATACTTTTAGAGGTTAAAAATGTTAAAACACACACTTTATAGAATAATATTTAGGTTTTTATTCGGATATGATATTCTTTTAAGATTATTATATTATTTCAACTAATACATGTCCATTAGAAAGGTTTTTGGCAGAGAAAATTAGGCAGCTGTTGTAGGAAGGCATAAAGGGAATAAAAACCTATTGAATTAGTGACCTGGAATTGTTGTAGAAGAACTGTTTGTGTAAGTGTTAACGTAGTTTACAAAGGATATCAATGGTGGCACCCATGAAACCATACAGCTAAATTCATTAGTGTGTAACATGTCTATAGTGGGTCATTTAATGAAAAACATCCCTCTTAATTTTAGTGGACCTTTATACCTACTAAAAGACATTAGATTGATAAATATATAAGAGAAGATATTAAACTTTTTTAATTTATAAAACATCCAATGATAATTATTTTTAACTATTATTCATAAGGTGAAGTCAATCAACGATGAACTCTAGTTATGAATACTAAGGTAAAGGATGATATTGATGTCATGAAGTGTAATGTATTTAAAAATATTTCTCTTGAGGAGTATTTTACTTAATTTCTTAAATATAAAATAGAAATTAAATTTCTATTGTTTAATAGAAATGAATAATACATAGTGGTCAATTATGAAGAAACATTTTCTAGGAAATTTATGTATGAACTGAATTTGGTTTTAAACCAAAAGGGTAAAATTTAATGATTTTACGCATTTATTAAACCATTTTTACAAAGATATTTTTAATTTTGTGAAACAAAGTATTTTGAGTTATTTTTTCATTATGTTGATAAAGTTGAGAAGGATTTTGATGAAACCTATGTACTTCATGACAATATATGTAAGATGATATCTAGGAGGAAAGAAATGGATATTAATTTAACTAATAAATGTAAATGTTATCCCCCAAAATCCTCCATATTTGGTAAAATAAATTTTATATAATGTTTTATAGGTTAATGAATGTGTTACCGATGTGGTAAGATTAGTATTCTAGATTTTGACTATAAGGAAAAAGAGTTATGATTTGAAAAGTAATAGGAAAATAAATGGTTAGCCATATATGAGATATTTTAATTTTAATGAGATTATTTGTTACTCTAACACATTTAAAAATGTTTATAATCAAGGTTTAAATCAACATGATTAAAAAAATATTCGTAAATGTCTTATTCTAGTATACTAGTAAATGTGGGGCGCCAAAATGATGTAGTGATATGAATATTACTTTTTTATTCAAATAATTATTATATTATATTTGATTCAAGATCTTGGAATTATTTATACCTAAATTTTTTTAATTAAAATGTAAATAACACCTCATAAAACAAATTCATAACATTTTATAAATACTCCCAAGGGTATTGTAAAGGTAACAAGAATTTGTAGACACATTAATGTTATTATCTATAAAATTGTTTTTTCTACAAACCTGGATTTCTTCCCATTATAGTTTTTGATATTATTTTGGGTATAGATTACATAGTAGTATATCATTCTAAGATATAATGAAGAGATAAATAAGTTATTTAATAGAATGATTTTCAATTTGTATTTAATAATGATTTAATTAAACTATTAACAAATCAATAATCTAAGATATAGAAAAAATATGGGAG
Organism: Viscum album; assembly: GCA_963277665.1. Lineage (NCBI taxonomy): Eukaryota > Viridiplantae > Streptophyta > Magnoliopsida > Santalales > Viscaceae > Viscum > Viscum album. Next base: position 495,068,000 of record OY728122.1, read on the forward strand.
TAAAAGTTACCGATAACATGTATTAAAAAATAAATGAAAATTTTAGATTAGTGATATTCCAGTTTTCAATTATTATCTGGAAGAATTTCTAGATTATTTTACCAATTTTATATTTAATCGGGAATGAATTTATTATTGAATTTTTTCATGGTGCTGAGATTATATTAATTCCCCCTTATTGAATTGAACTAGTGTAACTTTTTAAATAGAAAATGTAGTTAAAAGGGATTCTTGATAATGGTTTCAACCTCTATAAAAATTACACATGGGGTGATCTTATTTTTCTTAATAGAAAGAAAAAAATTTACATAATACTTTTCAATGATTATAAAGGAGTCAATAAAATTACAATTATAAAAATATAAAAATTTCCTCTTATTGGGGATTTATTTCATAATCTCAACGGTGATAAATATTTCTCAATGATTAATCTCTAATTAACGTATCACAAGAGGGATAATGAGTTGGAATAAATTCAAAATATGGGGTTTGATACTAGGTATAGGCATTACAAGTTTTCAGTTACTCCTTTCAGGATGATAAATACACCTTTTGTATTTATTGATATGATGAATACAGTTTTATTGGATTAATAAAATTCTTTTTTATTATAAAAGATATATGGAATATGAGAAATGACTAAGGATTATTTTAAAGACTATAAAAATAAAAATATATTTGGAAAATTTAGTGAATGTGATTTTTTATTATAGAATATTTCTATCATTAGTTTTATTATTTCTAAAGATAATATAAATTTTGATCCTATTGAAATTATAGTGGTAGAAGAGTGGCCAAAAATTAAAATTTTCATTGAGAAATAAATTTTTCATAATTTATCATGTTACAATAAATGTTTTCTTGAAAACATTTCTCAGTCATATTACCCACTTTCGTAGCTAGAAATTGAGTTAAGTTCTTCTTGAGAAATTAATGCGATGAAGTTTTTCAAAATTAAAATGAGGATTGGTTAATTGTCCATTATTATCATTTCTAGTAAGAAACTATGAATTGTTATTAGTAGTGATAAATATTTGAAGGATCATGTATGTGTCATGATGTAAGATAAATGTGTAAATTCATGTATAATGATACTTCTTTGGAGGATCATGTATGTTTCATGTTTAAAAAACACCATGAGAAGAATTACCTATCATGTGATCTTGAAACTATAATTGTAGTTTTTCACTTTAAAAATTTAGAGCATATTTTATATGGGATAAAAAGTGAAATTTATTTTAAAAATAAAATTTTATAGTAAATATTTACTCAAAAAGAGTTCAACATGATGTTGAGAAGATGGTTATAACTGATAAAGGTTTATGGTTACAAGATTTACAATCATCTAGGTAATGATAATAAGGTACGAGTTTCCTTGATTTGAAAATATAATACATAATCACCAAATTAAATTTCGAATATAATTACAATTTTTAATAATTTTATGACTATTAGATTAGAATTTGTTCATGAGTAAATGCACCCTATAATATTTTACGTTTCATTGACATCATATTTTTATGGTAGAATTAAGCATGATTAGAAGAATGATCATGTTATGCTATAGATAAATGTTTTTAAGAATAGTAAATTTATTAAATTTAACACTAAAAAATAAATCCTAATCATATTTTAAAAGTGGATTTTTATAGTAGTTGTTTTCCATATGAAGAAATAATTGATTTCTAAAGCTTATAGCCCTGAATTTTTTATTTTCTAGGAAAACACTACAATATATATAAGCCTTTAAGAATGTTACTAGTGGGAGGTAAAGAAAATTAATATTACCAATTTTATTAGGAAGTTTCTGATTTGTAAAAAAGTTAAATATGAGTGAAAACTATCTAATGGGGTAATTTAGCCTTTCCCGGTTAAAAATTAGAAATGGGAGAATATACCCATGGATTTCATGGTGTGAATACTAAATACATATTTAGTTAATAATGTGTTTTTGGATACTGTTGAATATTTGACAAAATATGTGCATTTTCTTTTTTATTAGAGATACTATGCATTTGGATAAATTTTATAAACATTTTCATAAAAAAGTAATCAATTTATATTGAGTCCCTCTATCTAATTTATCTAACCATGATCCCATATTTACCTCTAATTTTTCAAAAGAACTTCAAAATCTATAGTGTATTAAATTAAATTTCTGTAAAACTTTTCAACATCAATCTAATTAATTGTCAGAGTTAAAATTTCATTCATTAGATAATATGCTTCCATATTTCTCGGTGGACTATCAATATTTCATGGATTAACATCTTTTAATGGTTTAATTTTCTAATAATATGTTTTTTTATACCAATATAAACACAGAAACTTTTGAGTTATTATATATAATGGATTCTCAAACTCCATCATGTTTGTAAGAAGTATTTTAAAGGAATATTTAAGAACTAATGTGATTTGAAGAGATAGTTGAGAATATGAATATGGATCCACATAATATGAGGGAATCTCAGAGTATGTAAAAATATATGGAAATTAATAGAGTAAATATCTCCTATTTTAGGAAGTTGATCATATTGTATAGAATGTATTTCCAAGGATAAGTGTTGTAAGTTTTTGTGGAAAAGGAAAATTATTTCCATGGTATTTTGGTCTATTATAAATTCTGGAAAATGTGGGATCAGTTTCATATCAATTGGTATTAAATATGATTTTATCCCAGCTACATGAAGTGTTTCATGTTTCATAGATAAGGAAGTATGTTTCTGATGCATCCCATGTTTTGAACCCTGAACTTGAACAGTTAGAGGATGATCTATCATATAAAAAAAATCCAGTTCATATTATGGATCATAGAGAGTATGTGCTGTGAAATAAGATGAGTTATAATGTTATAATTTAATTTACAAATAAAATGATAGACTAATCCACATGGGAATCAGAAAAAGATATTATGAAAACATTCCATCACTTATTTATGAAATGAATACAATTTAAAGGATGCAATTTTATAATGGTGGAAAATTTTGAAAAACTAGTTAACCCAAGAAAAAATAGAAATATTACAAATTTATATGTATTCATTTTATGGATTCATATTCAGTATAGATTTTTAAAGAAAGTTATCAAAAGTGAATTGTTTTATTTAATAAATTATTTATCCACGTATTACACGTTTTTATTTAAAAATTAAATTTCATTATTTTAGAATTTTAATTTGACAAAATGGACATTTTTTATATCATCATTTCATATATAGATTAGGGGGTTTTGGGATTATTCTAAAAAGAATAATTTTTCAGTGAATAGTTCAAAAAAACTGATTTTTATTTAAACTAACATTTCATTTCAACAATTTTAAATGAATCATTCATTTTTTGGATTATTATTAAATTAAAATTATACCCCATTGACTAAAAATAATCCAATTAATTCAATATTAATCTTCAGTATAAACTATTTTATTATAAAATGATTTTTTAGTTAAAAAGTAATTTTTTCATGAAAAAACATCTTTCATTATGGTTTATGAATCCTTATTAGAATTAATTTTTGACATTTAAAATTATTAATTAGAAAATGGATTTTATGTTTGTAATCATAGGTTTCAAAATTATGAATGAGTTCAATTTCCTTTTTTATATTATAATGAGTAACTTTGGTAAACATGTTGTCACTAAGGTAAAAAGGGGTTAAATGGGTTAATTAATGTTAAAATTAACTGTTAAGGTTATAAAATATTATCTTAGTTATTATTTTATAAGAATATTTTGACCATTACCTACTTATATTATAATTTTAATTTTTTAAGATCCTCTTTCCCTTGAATATAACTTCATATTATTATAATACTTTGAATAATTATAATAGGCTCGGTCCCCTCACTTATAAAAGGGAACATATTCTCATAAATTATTCACACATTTTAATTTAATCTATCATAGAATATTCCAACCCAAATCCCTTACCATATATCATTACCATATCCTATATGTCCTATTATCACTATAATAGAATCCTAATAACGCGCACGGTATAATCCAAGGAAGGTTTCCCAAAGAAGTTTTGTAAATCATACATGAGTGTTTCAAGTTCATTTTTATTCTACTATTATAAAAAAAATTTAACCATGATGAAATTAAATCATATGTATCTTCAATATTCTAAAATTTCAGTATTATTATGTTAATATCCATTTTCATCTCCATTTCTTTTCTACTGGAATAATAAAACATTACATTTGCATATGTGTGGACTAGCACCTCCACGAAGGGATGTGTTTCATTTTTTCATTTAATAAATTTAATGTTGGATATAAAGTTGGAACTAATAAATAATTATGAAATTTATAACATATTTATTATTTTGAAGGCTTTAAATTTTAACTTATTTATTTATTTTTAAATCAATAGAAAAAAAAGGAAACCATGGTACATGCGTACATATAGACAATTATCTCAATAAAAATTCATGGTTTATTTATCATGTTTTCATTACAAGTCTTTTTTTAAAGGAATATAAAATATAAAAATAGGAATATCATTATTTTTTTATCATCATTTTTGTAATGTAACTATAAACCTTTTTCACCATGTTTCGCACAATAACGATATTTTGTGGTTATAAACTACAATTTATGAAAATGGTCATTGTCAACGTAAGCATTTTAGTGACTAAAAAAATACATTAAAAATTAAATAAATGTAATAATTATAATGGAATAAAAATTAAAAAATATTAATCATATAGAATACTAATTTAATTTTTTTACCCAATAAGGTAGACACATTAAAGAAATGAGTTGGTACTTGAATTAAGGGGCTTTCTTTTAAAAATCTTGTTATAATGTATTGCTTCAAACCCTTTTTCTTCCATATAGATGATTTTAAAATTGTTTAAATAATTTTATTATTTATTATTAAAATGTTTTTGAATATCAATTTATACTATTTTTAACATTCTTTACAACAAATTAAAATTTTCTATTTTCTATTTTTTGGTATTGGTTATTTTGAACTTTTTACAAAAGAGTAAAAAGCACATTTTTAACATATTTAGCTTGATTGGTTTTTCCATATTTCAAAGTAATTATTAACTATCGTGAATCCTCTACATTATAACATGGTTTCTAAAATTAGATTTCAATCCACTTATTCTATTATTATTTTTTCATATTTAATATTTTTCAATGAAAAAAGATTTTTCTCCTTAATATTGTCAGAAAATTTAAAGTGTTTTATGTATGGGTTTAAATGAGGTTTAATTTTGAAAAAGGGAAAGATAAAAAAAATTCATTATATGTAACTCTATATTTATAAATGATTATGTGCAATCCCAATATATATCATGATGATTGACAATCCCGATATAGGTCCCCAATGCATTGGGAAATGATGTAGTCATCAATGGGGAAAATGAGGGAGGTAATTATGTTGTATACTCATATTCAATTAAATAGGATTTATTAATTATAAAATTGGATAAACAAGATATATAATGGGTTAGAAATTTTATGGTATGAGATACCCAAATTGTGGTAGAAAAAATGTTTTTAAAATAATTCATTGGATTTGAGGATGTGAGAGATATTATAATCTTTTGTTGATGAATTTTTTTAAAATGATTTCTTGACATACATGGTGCCTCAAGATTCATTCTGGTCTTTTCAATTCTTGTAAAAGGGTTATAAAATTTTTATGTTGAGAAAATGATGATTTTTATATATGGAAATGTTTTATTAATATGCTCAAATGTTTTGGGAAAATTTTTAAATTATCATTAGTTTTTATGTTTTCATTAGTCTAATGAGATTCTTTTATGCGTATATACCTTACTAAGATTTTTTTCTCATCCCATGTTCTAAAATGTTATTAATATTACCTAAGTATGTCTATTAATTGTAAAAACATAAAAAATTTAATTTTGGACTCATCTTAAAAGAATAAAATGTATTTTGAATGGAACTGAGTTGTAAACATAAGGCCTTATTTTTTATGGAAAATAATGTATAGTGTGTTTAAGTTTCTATGTTATTATGGAATTTTTTCTTAATTGTCTTAAAATATAATCCAAAAAATAATGGGACTATGAAAAAGTTAATGAATTACTATTGAATTCATATTTATGCATTATTAAATTATTGGGTCACTATACATGGACTCTTTCATGCATGTCTTCATTAATAATATTCTTGTGTAGTTGCGATACTAAATGTTTTAAGCTAATATTCTTGATATTGACACACATCTATAATTGGTTTTGGAAATAAAATATTTTAATTACCTAAGTATAGTATAGAAGTTAATCCTATGTAGTCTCTTGAAGAGGAGTTCACATAAAACAAGGTTGTCACTTTTTGTAGGTTTCCTAAAAATGTTTGGTTTTAATTAATTTGAATGATTGTGAGAGAAATAAACAACACGATTTTATGGGTGTTAATAAATGATAATGATGGTGATCGGAATGGTTTCGGATCGACCAAGTGTCATGCTGTCCGGGTTTTCAAATTTATCCTTTTCTTCCTTCCTTTAATTTATAAGGGAGAGTTTTGTCTACTGTTTCCTCTCTCTCCCTTGGCCAGATGGTTATTATGAGAATATTCCTATCCAAAACATTATATTGTTTTATCCTCCTTTCATTGTTTTTCTGGTTCCAAAAGGTTTCTTAATTAATTTGAGAAATCCCTAACCCATAATTATTGTTCCCAAATACACCAATATTCCACATGCAAGCATACAAAGGTTTTTCCTAACTTCAAGCACTCACCACCCAAATCTAATCCTGTTCCAAAATATACAAATTAGAATCAGGTTGTGGGAGATGTGATCCTCAACCAAAAAAATTTATAATAACCAAATTGAAACCTATCACAACCAAATTCATAATTTAAAACTGAATTAAGAATTAAAACCATAATAGGAAAGAAGAATAAATTTGATTCATTTCAAATAAAAGAACTCAAGGCCACACATAGATCTATCCTCCCCTCTTCATAATCACTCTAATGTTACCACCCCTCCATGGATGGGGTAATAGATATGATTCCAGACCATATAAAATTTTTAAATTAAGGAATAAAAGGAATAAAAGAAAAAAAGATCAAGGTGATCATCCTCGAGCATCCCTAGGATTCCTCCCAGCTCAGTGTGTGTTGGAAGGCTACTAGAGGTCAGTATTTATAGGCCTTCACATTCAAAACCTTCAACTATTGCATTTAATTTTTTTTCTCTGCATCTCAATTTACATGATGTGTACTTGAGGTACACAACATGTACTTATCCTTATTTTCCTCCATCGTGTTCTATGAATCCTGCACGAATCTCATAAATTGTTTTGACTAATTGACTTTGGTCACATAGTGCACTAAAAGTAAAAGTGGTGTACTTTTATTTCACAAGGTGTTTCATCATCATGACTTTTTCATTGCAGATATGCTTCACGTGATACAGCCATGATGTGTACTGAAGGTACATGAATTGTAGTTCTCTTTATTCAAATATCCAACTTCACTTCTCTCTAAAACATCAGGTGTCGTTCCATGAGCTATGTGAAGCAACACAAATGGTCCTTGGGCATGTGATTTCTCCTCTTTTGGATCATTTTTTATGATTTCGTCAATTCCTTCCATAGAACAAGAAACAAATCAAATAGTTCAAAAAATTGAAAGATTATTCATTTAATTACACAAATTGATTCATAAAACATGAATATAGATTTTCTCAATCAATATCGTTTTGAGAACACACCATTTTTATCAATGGTATCCCATGTTATCAAAGTGTCACTTCTTGATCAGGGAGAAATTAATCTAAGGGAATGTGGTTTCTAAGCTAAAATATGTGTTGATTTAGATAAGGTGGATGCAGTGACATCTAATTATTGACCTAAAAATGATTTTATAATAATAAGTTTTCTTAGGATAGATGGGTATTATAGGTTGTTCATTCATGAATTTTATCACATTGATGTTTTTATAAAAAGTTTAACAATGAATTGTTTCAATTTTTGGGGGAAAAATGTGTGATGAGGTCTTCTAAGAGTGAAGATAATGTTGATTTTTTTCTCCTATTTTGACATTACCAGAATAAGGGATTAGTTATATTGATTATTATGATGATTTTTGAGTTGTTATAGGGTTTATTTTGATATAGTAAGATCATGAAGATTATTATTTGACTTATCAGTTATGATCTCCTATGTTTAACTACTCCACTCATGACTTGGAGTTAGTTATCATGGTCTATGATTTGTAGTGTTGATCTAATTGTCTATTTTTTATAGTATTTTAATCTACACTAAGAAAAATAACCAATGATATATATCTTATCAATGCTACTTGAACATAACATAAACAATCTAGGTAAATTATATGTATGTGTTCAAATTTGATAGGGAGTTATCCTAAGGAAAGGGGATTGGTGTCACAGATGACAGTAGCATGAAATCACGGGAATGGGTTCATAGACATCAAAAGAAGAATCGAAGATTATTTTCATTATATAGGGTATGAAATTTTATTTATATGAGAATAAGGGTATGTATACCTACACTACACTGATCACTACTTTATCATTGGTATATAAGGTAATGGAATAATGGTAATTTTATTTAGACTGTCAAATGTTGTGGTAGCGTTGTCTGATTGAAAAATCCTATTTTAGGATATCCCATTGAAGGGGATGACATCATATATGTCTAATGAAGGGTTTTGGTTTTATTTCTAAAGGACAGAGTTATTGAAAACCCCTCATGCCTCATTATGCTTGATATATCTTGGATTGAGAAAAATGCATCATGATACGAAGCATCATTTTTGGAGGTCAATATTAAAAAAGGATGTTTTGGGTTTGTGTCTCATTACCTTACCTATAATAGGGTATGATAGAAACACCAGTAGGTAGGTAGGTTACTTAAAACTATTCTAGTTATGATATAGAAATGGTATAACGTGATGAATTAATTCATCCTAGGACTACCCAGAACTCCAAGGGTTTTTGATGATATGTTTAAGGTGGTTCACTGGACGATGATGTATGGACACTTTTTCCTTATTCAAGAAACTCATTCCGTGGATGAGTTGGGAAGACTGTATATACAGAAAATATTCTAGATCAATGGTATGGCTATTAGTACCATATTATATTAGGATGATCTTTTCACATCATTATATTTTAGAGGCCTTCATATGGTGATGGGAACATATTTGAATCTTTGTATAGCATATCACCTATAGATATATGGGTGGTCTAATATGATGATTAAGATTATAGAGGCCATGATAGAGGAAAGTTTACTCAATTTTAGTTAGTCATTGTATAAAATTTGGTTATATATGGGTTCAGATATAATAATAGCTTTAAATATTTTATTCATAAGGATTCATTAGATGTTCCTTCAGTGATTCTGTTCGTTATGATCAGTTGGTGCATTGTGCAAGACTCTTTGAAGAGATTATAGTTGGTGTAGAATTTTATTTTAACATATGATAGTATAATGTATTAATATTCAAACTATAGGTGATCCATCCAATAGCCTAGAGGCCTTAAAAATTTTATTATAAAGATAAAGCCCCCTTTTAATGGAGGAAGGGGGGAACCCAGACAAACATCATGAGCTTAAGACAATCACAGCCGAAGGTCAAGGAGAAATACCAAACTATAGGTGATGACTCTTCATGTAATCTATGTGAAAACTACATATTTCACACCATGAATTTGTTCTGGGGAGTTTTTAACAGTTAAAGGGATAATTTAACCATAATATGAAATAAAAGATCCCCTTTCTTAACAAAAATCTCTTACAGTGTTTTTGTTTATTTTGGACTCAAATTAGTGGATTTGTATCTCCTCTACTAATTTATTCACCATTTGTAGAATTGTTCATCTTGGTGGTCTTTTCTCAGTAATGCTAATGTCATTCATGCTTTATTAATATATTTTTTTATATATTTATAGTTTCTACATTTCCATGAAACCTAATCTATAATTTCAGGGCTGTTTTTGGGGATTTCGAATTCCTGTACTGTTTTAGGAGGTGATCCATGGTGTTTTACCTTCCTCACACCTGAGGTAAGATGTCCTTAACATTTCATAACTTTTTTATAGTTTGGTTAATATCATTTTCCTTTTGTGTGTGTAGTGATCTTGATGGTATTTATGAATAAGGTATTAAAGTGAATTTGTAGGTTTTTATAGACATGGTATACCCTTTAGAGGGGGATTTATGGGTTGATATCTATAAAATGAGGTAATTCAACATTGATTTGTGTGTGATGAATGGGGTTTCAACATGAGAAATTTCAACAAGGGGAATGAGTCGAGATCTCTTGAGGATAGTTTATCCAAGATAAATGATATACGGGACTAGGTGATGAGTTATATATATCATTAGAATTTTATTTATTTCATGATACATGATTCTAATACTTGTTTATGACATATTTGAAATCCATGTGGATGGGTTAGAGTAATAATATTACCTCTGTAAAATCCATTGGGGTAGGTCCAAGTAATGATTTTGCCAACGTAGACCACCTAAGGATGAATCTAAGAGATAATATGAACTCTTTAATATTAAATGGAGGGTTAATATTTTTATTATGACATTCTTATAGTCTATAGGGATGGGTTGGGGTTCCTAATGAGGTTGTATCCAATATATAATAAACCTTATGTGTGTGATACGTTCCATTTTTAGGTTCTGATGTGGGGTCAATGAAGCTATAATCGGAGTATATGGTGTCTTGGATAATGATTGATGACCTAAAAGATTATTTTTATATCTATGAATTCATTTTCTGTTGATTCATCCTCATTTATTTAGTTTTTTCATTTATTATAAGGTCCCATTTTTTAGGTCAAACTATGGTTTTTCTTGCACCCAAAATGAGAATCCCAATAAGCATGTGAACTTTATGATCAAAGAATTGTCCAAGGTAAAAGGCCTTATGATAGATTGCTATGTAAAACATGGTATATAGGGATTCAGGCGACACTGGGACATATATTGGTATCATTTTTAGTTTTCACATTTTTTTATTTTTTTCTTTTGTCCCATTAAAATATAAATCTTCCAATTTTATAGATTCTTTTTAAATTCCTTGTATGACCTTGGATAATGTATTACCATATGATTTATATTGTTGTGATGATGTTATTTCATCCCCTCTATTATTTCACTACTTACCTTTATTTTTTCTCTTCATGGTTTATTGCTTCTATTTTATGAGTCACTCAAATGGGAATCTGTTATAGAGGGAATATTTTCCGCATGGTGAAACGTAATCCCTCACAACTATTAAGCAGGATCTTGTTTTTACAAGGCATCCATGTGGTCCTATATAACCTTGGTCTGAACTGAGTGATTTGGTTCTGGGTATGGGGTTTCATTGTTTTCATTTGAATTTTATTTGACATGAAAATGGTTTTATATAGAAAATTTATATTTTTTTATATAAATATTTAAAAAAAATGTGTTTGATAAAATATCTAATGTATATTTTAATGAAATAAAATAAAATTATAAAATAATTTAATATAATTAATAAATGATGTATATAATGTTTTATTTTATATTTTCAAAGGATACATTCTCTTTTATAATAGAGAGATATTTTTTACATGGGTATTTCATACACCCATAAATTTATTCACCTTGATATTGTTTATATGAAATGTTAATTTATATTATATTATATAGATTGAATAAATTATTATTCTAACATAAGAGGTTTTATTTATTTATAGGGTTTATGAAGGTGGGGTTTGTGTTTATTTTATGTATTTTATTAAATTAATATTGAAGTGTTATGTTTAATTATTTTCTTAACTCCACATAGAAAATGTCTTAATAAGGCTTGTGTATATTTGATGAAATTTGAGGTATGACTATTTGACTAACTTAGGATTACACATTAGCTAGTATCTCCTGCTACATTTTCACCCAGTACAATGAGTTTCTACCAAATAAGGCTAGTGATATCATGTTAGGTGTATGGTTCATAGAATCTAATTATAGGCCAGAAAATAGTTCCATTCAATAAGATTACTAGTCTTTTTTCTTAGGTATAAATGTAATTATCCCATAATTCATAATGATAAATTTTTATAAATAACGAGTATTCACATTTTTATTATTTTTATATCCCATGATAATTGTGAATTAAATAATTCATTTGTTTGTTAAACATTATTTTATTATTTCATATTTATTTTTTATTCCTAAAAGATATTTGGTAACTAATTTATTTACAAATGTTTAAAAAATATTTGTTACTCTAAATGTGTTTCTAATGTTTTTCCAAGTATTTTTTTAAAATAAAAATATAATAACATCAATTTTTAATGTTATAACATAATTATTATGAAATTTTGTTCACTAAATTCTATCAGAAAAACTTTATATTACGTTCAAACTTGTATTTTCTCTGTAAACAAATTATCATGGTGAAACAAGATAGAATAAACATGGTTTTAGAATAAAATACAAAAAATGACTATATATTTTTATTTGATATCATAAAATGAAATGATTACATTTCATATATTTATTTCAAACTAGTATAAAATATTTTCTTTTATAAACTGATTTATCTAATGAATTTTTGGTACCTTATGGTGATTAATATTCAGACCCTAAAGGCTCACTCTATGTATATGTTGTCTTGATTTTCTTGGATGTAGGTAAAATATCATTTTAGATGGATCTAGTGGATGATTATTATATTTTAGGTATGGGTATGGGGTAAATGAAAATTGAAGTATGTTTTATTATCTTATGATGATTGAAATTTTTTATTCTTTTTTATATTTATTCTAGTACCATCATGTATTCGACCTTATCAAAATCCCATATCCCGTTTGTATTTTTATTAAGCTCCATTTTATGTTTTTGTACTAAATATTTGGTTGTATGAAATTTTAATGGTTATCTTATGTTCAATGTGTTATATTTAGTTTTTTGGTGTGGTTACAATTTATAACCTGAATTATTAGGTTTTTACCCACTTCCAAATACATATTTCATATGTAGGACATATCCAAGATATGAAATCATCATTTTAGGTTCCTAGTATTAATCTCTATTTTGGTTTTTTATTTACATGTTAAGAATCATTTTAAATAGTCACTTGATTACCTTTTAATTTTGTGGTAGCCTATGGGGGTTGGAGACATTTTTTTGGGAATTTTGAGAGTCCAAATATTGTATTGGGATAGGGTATCTTAAGTTGGTTTTTTACATTCAATGACAGTTATAAGTATGTATCATAACAAAATAAGATATTTCTCATTTTAATTTAGTTTAATAAATATCAATATTAATTTATAATGGTAATTCATTATGATTCTATTCCATAACCAAAAAATTAAATTTAAATCAAATAACATATACACTTATTATTTATGTTTTTATAACCCCTTATAATTATAATTAATAAAATATATTGACATCATTATTGTAGTTTGTTGAACTAATCAATAAAATAATGCTCTACAAAAAAAATGTATGATTATAATCCCATCCCTATTTCATTATTATAATATTATAATATAAGATTATAAATGATAATTAATTTTTATTAAACTACTAACTCAGTTTTAACAAGATGTATAGTAATGAAAATGAAGATAAATAAATAATAATATGGTACTTATGTTGATGAGTGATATCTTCATCTAAGTTCCTTCATTGAAAAGAAATATTTTAAAGACTTTTCTTATGAAAAAATGATAGAGAATGTGGGAAAACATTTTAAGGTATGTAATTTTAACGAATTATTAATATAAATATAACATGAAGTGTGGTCTGTAATGGGTTTTTTGTGACCTCTTTTATGTACTATATTTGGGGGTATTTTTTATAATACAAATTCCTTAATTGTTAAGGAATACAATTTTCATTGGATAGTGGACCATAAAAGGAAAATACATAGTTTTTAATTAATTAATCATACATAAATGTCTAAAGATAAGTTATTTTGATTTTCCTTTAATAAGTAAGACATTTTTTCTATAAAATATTCTTTATTGCGTTTCTAGTGTTAATTTTGTATTCTGGGTTTTGAAAGATCTTATAAAAAATTTAATTTATGTTTTATTATTTAAAGAGTTACGTAATCATTATATTAATCTATTAAGAAATTAAAAGCCTTATCCATTATCAATATTATAGCTTTATAACACATAAGATTTTTTTTTCAATTTTACATTACTATACAAGTACTATGTGGACATTCCAAAAGAAATTAAACTATTATACTAACATGTGAATTAATTGTATTTTTAATAGAAAAATTTAAGTTTATATTTCAAGTGATTCACCTTTTACAATACATTCCATATATTTCTAAATGTTTTGACATCATTCTAGGTAAAAATTTAATAATAGGTACTACAATTTCATTTAAACACAAAAACATTTTTTTAAGAAGGATTACAATTTTTTACTCAAAATCAAACAATTTTAATTCATGTTTTCCATTAAAAAAATATTTTATGTGTTTAAGTTCTCTAAAATTCCCCATAATCTTCTAAAGTGATCCATAATGGTTTATAAATTTTTTTGATAATTTGTTTGAATGATTAATTTAATCATGAACTCATATTTAGAAAAAATAAATTCATATTAAAATGTATTAATGAATTTATGAACATAAATAATTTGAATATTTACTTCTAAAATTTATGATTTCATGTCATAAAAACAAACTAATAAAAAATTATCATTTATAAGTTTTTACATTATTTTTTTATCAAAAATATTCATTATACATAACTTTTTCTACTTTCATTCGTGCATTTCTATGTATAATTTTCAATAAAATACTTTCAATATTATTTTTATATTATGATTAACTAAGAATTAAATTCTATTATCTCAATGATGAAAACATTCAACATTATAGGGTTCATGTGGCATAAAATATTAGATTCCAGGGGAATCCTCAACTGTGATAATTTTATATTTTAGGATAGAGAACCAAGAGAAGAAATGATTTTAACATCATGAGATATATCCCATTTTTTGTGAGGTAGTTTTCCACTCTCTTCACCTCTAACAATGTCTATTGAATCATAGTATCATGATTGAAATTTTTTTGAGATTCATGGATAATGTAAATGAATGATAAATTTTCAAGATATAATTCATGTTAGAACATGGTACTTAATGTAGAATCATGATTAAGCACTGATATAGTTATACCTCTTCTTCGGTAGATAGTCTGGCCGCTAAGAAGTTCCATCACTTCCACCCAAATGGAGAATCTTGCACCATAGTAAACACTGTAGGAAAGTATAACAACTACACATAAGTAACATAATACCCCCACCATGAATTATGAATTCAATAAATCCAAATTATTGTTCATGTTGTAACACAATTCAATAGGGAACCATTGAACATAATGTATTGGTCACTTACTAAAAATATTGCACTGTACTTCCATGAGATCATCCTACCTAACCTGCAGTGTTGATATTATATTTCTCCCTTATAATAGATGATCCATATCACAAATACTATAGATTAAATTTATTTTTAGGAGATATATTTTGATATATGAATCTAGGTATCTGGAGTTGTTGAGACTGAACCAGATAAATGGACAAACTACCATAAAAGTGATAGTTTGATCCTAGTTTTTGTTGGAGGGAGTGTCATCACCATTGAACCATTATGGGAGTCACTTCTCAAATGAGACATGTTTGAGTGCGATATGAAACTGGACCTCTAGGTAATTCTATAAAAGTCATTCCAAATATCATCAATGAAAATAAGATCTTTCAATTATGTTTAAGGATACTAAAAGAAATAGAAGTGAGAGGCCAACTACGTTTCCCTATGTTGGATAATATTATTGTTTGTGTAAGGATATTGGTTGTGTATGTTATTACCATAATATATACTTGGTCTAACTTTTCCATCATACGACTCTTCATTTTTCTTTCTCCTTAAGTGCATGTTCAGGAGCATATATCAGTTTATTGTAACATTTCAAGATAAATGTTCCAGTATATATTGGGGAAAATTCATTGATTGGGTTCATCATCCATATGGATTTCATTGATGAAGTCCATTTACTCAACATTTAGGACAATTTTGATAAGGATGGGGAACTCCTAAGTCTCACAAGATATCAGCTCTAAAGCCATGCCAGACGGAAAAGAAAGAGGGTTTCCCAACCACCTTCCATTTTAAAATGAGGCTTGTCTTTTTTTTGATGATTCAAAATATGAAATTAACTCTATTAAAATAAATCTCACTGTATATAAAATTTAATTTAAAACAACAAATAACTATATAAAATTTATATATATAATAATTTTTTAAAAATAAAAACCAATTTTTTTTTTCAAACCGTGATAAATATTATTTATAATATTATCAGAATAATAAATTTCAATATTTATAAATGTATATAAATACTTATCTATAAATATTGAATAAATAAAAAAATATTAATAAGAGTCAAAAAATATGAAATCAAAATATGAAACATTATTCATCCTTTTAAAAATATAATTTACGTTATATTTCCAAAATAATTATTTTTAATAGTTAATTGATTAAAAAAATGTCGGTTAATATCTATTCTGATATGATCTAATCATATAATACATTTATTTCAAATTAAAAATTTCCATAATATATATAAATATAAATCATGAATAAAAATACAATATAAATTGGTATATTATTAAAAAAACTAGGTAACTATATCGTTACACTAGAGTGATTTAATGTTTCAAAAACTATTTTCACTATAAATATGTAAGATTAAAAAACTAAATACTCACATAGAGATTATAATAAATAAATCGTTAATGATGGAAGAATTAAAATAAATAATATAACAAACATAACATGAAACTCTTCAAATGTACAGTTTGAAAAATTTAGAAGCTATTTAAACTATTTAAATAAAGAATAAAAATATGAATAAATGAACTATTCATGATAATATTATAAATCTAGATTAAATAAAAAAGTCATAAATTTAAAAATTTTGTTTATAAATACATTGAATTTTTGGTAAAAATATTTATAAATATTTTCTAAAGAAATGTATAAAAAATTATAATTAAAAACATAAAATATATGGACTCTATGTAAATATGATAATTTCATATATATTTTGTAAAATAAATATGATCAATTCATAGTTATAATAACATGGTAAATATCATATATTTTTTAAAATAAATTTCTTATAAAATATAAATTATTCATGTTTCATTTCACAATTCATTTCAATGCTTTGTATTTATAATATAAAAATATTAATTTATTTAAATATTACATATATAAAAAATGGTATTATATAAAATATCTTCTTTAAGAAATTATTGTATCTATAAAAATATATTTTGTATGATATAAGGTAATAGAGATTTATGGTAGCTTTTTGTCATTATCATATAATGACTTTCTCTATAACACAGATAATGATATTAAATATTACGTTCCAAATTTATGATTATTATTATTGATGCATCATAAAAACATGACATCATCCATGTTATATTTCATGATTAGATATATCTCTATATTTCTTCCAAAAAATAAACTAAGCCTAAAATTTTAAATATATCACATACAATGGTATCATTATATCATCGATAATTATATGACACTATATTTAAAAAATCCATGAAAAAATAAGACAACTAGTAACATTTCATATCACACCTACTAATGTAGAAAATAATGATCTTGATTCTTAATTTTTCTTCCAAAATCTCATTTTATGTCAATAATATATTCTTTTATGTGAAATCATGTTTTTTTATAAAAAATTAATAAAAAATATTTTTATATAAATATCAATTTATTTATATATTATACTAATTTAAGGATTTTGTAAATTCTAATAAGTTAAAAAAAATTCGAAAAATAAACCCCTAGATTCCATGATCAGTTTGAAGAGGTATATATAAATGAAAAATAATTAATTAAATAAACATAAATGTCTATACACTTTAACTCAATTGAACCTACCATGAATTATATAAGGATCACTAATAAATATCCAATTTTTTTTTCTTATATAGATAATCCACAAACAAGGGACTCATGAATCAGAATTATTAAGACCTTACATTCCACAAAACATGGACATGCCTTATAAGTGAATGAGAGAGAGAAATGACAGAGTCCAAGACAAAAGAGTTTAATTTCTCTGGAATACACTCCCATAAATAGTTGGATTTATTTTATAATTCTTAATTTTTTTGAGTAAATAAGGATAAAAAATATACAAATTCACAAAATAATTTCTCCTTTATCATATAATGTTTCATTATTATGCAACATAATATTTATTAGTTAAAAAATAATTTATTGTTATTTAATTTTTAAATAACTATGTAATTATTAATTAACTCTATTGAATATTTTAGAAAATAATTTTTTAACCAAGATTATGATAGATTACATGGAAGATGAATAGTTTTAATGAAATATAAAACATCCAAATAAGTATAAAAACAAAAACAAAATATTATAGATAATATACATGATAAATGAATGTTATTTATACATAATACATTAATGAATTAAATTAATATCACATCATCATCAACTAATGAGATTTATAATGGTCACTCTGAACCCAAAAAATACTCCAATCATAATATGAAATCTGTTGATAATGAAATCTTTAAATTATTTGGAAAAACTTATTTTACATCAAAAACTAGATTTTACCCCATACCGATTATGAAATAAATATAGATAGAGTGTTTTATAAATATTAACTTATTCCAGTTCCTCTCTAAATAAACTAAATGAACTCTCCTGTATATACCGACTTCAATAATGAATTTTCATATTTGTGTTTTTATATTTAATAAATTCTTAACAAAACCTTATATATATATGTTATACATTATAACATATGCTTTAATTAACTCAATAAATCATAAAACTATTTAGTAATTCAAAATATCCAATGAAATATAATAAATATATCATATAATAATATATAAACCAAGAAAATATTATAGTATGACTCGAAAAAAACAAAAAGTACCTATAATATCTTTAAATTTATTTAATATCACTCGACTTGATATATATCACATAAAATGATATAACAAAAAATAACCCCATATAGTATGTGATTGAGTGTACTATATTATTTTTTTACAATTACATTAAGAATATATTCAATAAATTATCCAATAAATAAATATTAAAATTCATTTCATTGTGCATTCTAATAATTTTAAAACTAGATGGTATGTATAAATATTTTTTTCCATTCGTAAGACAAAGAGACATTATACTAAAAGATATCTTCATTACTATCATAATATATCTCTATGAGTTCCTAAATGCATGTATATTCCCCTATCTTGGTAATGAACATTTTTATCAAATCAATTTTTTTATAATATATTCTACATCAATGTAATAATCTTCCATTATATAATAATCTTTTTTGGATACATAGAAATACTCATTCTAGTGGATCTACCATTTAAATAAGACAAAAATTTATATTCCAATCTTGAATCAACATTGTTGGTTTGAAATATTGAACTTATGTATCCGATTATAATTTTATCTTCCTCACCTCATATTGTAACTATAATATCACAAATCCCCCTATGAGGGGGAGAATTAGGGTGACTAAATATCCTCATTAAATGGATATTGTTCTCATATATTTAATTAATCTACAAAATATTGCATAAATTTAGAAATTCAAAACATCAAAATATAAAAATAAAATGAAAGGACATTAGTATTTTTACATGGTTCTCCTATAAGGGATATACTCAAGAATAATAATCCAATGTGGTGCAAAAATGTAAATAGATTAATTAACTCTATATTGTATAATTATATCTTCAAGAATGGACCACTACAGAATCCAAGGACCTCTCTCCCCTTTTATCACTCATATTGCAGCTTTAGGACAAGGTCATAAGTATTATGACACATACATCATTTCAATGAATGTTTCAAATAATAATAACACATCATTCCAAAAATGGTGTTTATATTACACTCTATCTTCATGAATATGAATATTTCTTCAAACAAATATAAGTTCATAAATTTTTAACACAAAAAATATTATAAAAATATAGAAATCTAACATTTCCCTATAATTAATGGGATTTTTTTCACTTATTTGTCCCTTTTCATAATATATTCATTTTACCTTCCTAAAAAAATATTAACCTTTTTATTCCAAAATTCATGAAAATAGTAATATTAAAAATCATCTACTATGTTCAAGTTAAAAACTATAATAAAATCTATTATGCTTCCACATGTGAAAACAGTTACAAAACTAAAAAATATATAGAGATCATCAAAACCCTGGTGTTTAACTTTTACCCACAATGTATAAATGACTAAAATCCAAAATTCATACACTATATTAAAATTTCCTTGAAAAAATACACTCATTTCATACTTCTAAAGTCTAAAATTATTTTAAACCACAAAGTGGTTCCATCACACCCACATCATGGTTACCCCTAAACACTCCAGATTTCACATATTGATTATTATAGTAAAACAACCCATATCATTTTCATAACAAAACATAATCTATTTTTCTTTAAGAAGACATATTTAACAAGTTAATATAAATCGTTCATACATTTTATAAAAAAATTAACATTAAAACAAAAAATTGAAACATGATATGCACTATAACATTCTAACATTAGTATTCCTCATTTATATTAAAACATACAACCAAAAAATAATACTTGAGATATTTTTCAATTAAGATTCAAAATTTTCATATTGTATATATAAATTTTGACTACAATAAAGATATGGGTTAGTTTTCACTTGTTGTCTAATGAGTATCTCAAACCAACTTCATTAGAAACTCCAATAACTATGATGTTGATTTTGAAATCACAATTTTTCTAGTGAATTTGGACATAGTTACTCCTCATGGTGTCTTTTTTCCCCTTCATTATACCAAAAAACTCATTCAATGAAATGACCTATACCATTAATATGACCATATAATGGTTTATTTTCCATCATCAAAACATTTTCAATATTACCCAATAAATATATAATCTTACTCCCTAAATTAATAATTTTATATTTAGTACTTTAATTATAATTACAAACAAAATAAGTAACTTTTTCATTCAATGTCATTTAATTCTTTAGAAAAACCTAGGATCCAACATTACACCTACTTATAATTATTAAATTTATATGATTCCCCGTTATACAAAATAAATATTTTACATTACTATTACTCTCTAAAAAATCTTCATAGAAACTCAAATCTCATATATCACATAGAGTATTTGTGATCATTGTTTGATAAAATAAATAAATATACTAGATAGATTTATATTATTACCTTGAAAATTTAATTTTTAAACCATTATTATTGTATTATTCACAGTATTTTCATTAGAGTATGTCATGTTTCCAATTGATGAACACATATACATTTTCTTACAATTTAAAAATAAAATTGGTTGATATAAAATATATTGAAA
Organism: Viscum album; assembly: GCA_963277665.1. Taxonomy (NCBI): domain Eukaryota; kingdom Viridiplantae; phylum Streptophyta; class Magnoliopsida; order Santalales; family Viscaceae; genus Viscum; species Viscum album. Next base: position 495,089,449 of record OY728122.1, read on the forward strand.
AAGTGTACCAATATCATTCATTAAATAAATATAGAGAGAGGGAAGCCTCTAAATATCAATAATCATTAGGGGATGGTTGAAATCTATGGATAAACCAATGCATTTCAAATTATATAGTGAATAATTGTTTTTTGAAAATGATCAAAACACGTTAAAGTATTCAAATTTGATCCTCTTTAATTACTCCATGCACCAACTTTTATTTTAAAAAATCATTTCTGATTTCAATATTCTTCACACATGAATAATTTATGGATTTTTTTAATGTAAATTTCATTTTTATTATTTCAGAAAATGGAAATGTGAACATTCACCACATTATCATGGTATTCTAACTATTTCATTATCTAAATTCATTTGTTTCATTTTACACTACATTCCACTATACCTGTTATTATATTATTTAATTTGGATTTATTTTTAATTTTTGAGTCTTAGGGTGGTTTTACATGTGTTTACAGGTGTTTCTGGTGACTCGGGAGCTCCATGATATTCTTGATAATGTTGGTTTTCAGATGAGGTTTCAAGATGGAGAACACATCGTAGCCTTGGAAATTTGGATCCTTGTGTATATGTGTTTAGATAACCACACCACATTCTTGGTATTTTTGAAATACAATTAGAGGTTTCCAAAGGGTATTCCATTGAAAAAAATAGTCAAGGTGTAATCTTTGCTATAGGTTTGTATGTTAATCCAGAGACGGGGTCACATATGGGTGCTCTATGTCTTAGGTTTTAGGATTATGCATGGTGGGTTCTACATAAGGGTAATACTGAGGTTATGTAGGGGTTATGGAAGTGGTTCATTCCATATTTTTTATTCTATGTTGTGGTGGGTTCAATATAAGGGTAACTCTTGACAGTATCCTAAGGGTAAAATTTAAGGGTGATTTGGGTGTTGTGTAAGGGTATAGACATATAAAAAAGTGGAATCTTATCATTGAGGGGATTAATTTCCATCATGACTCTGAGGTGACACCACATATGACTAGGGTGAGGGGTGATAATCCTCTACATTTATCATTGTTCCTACACTTCGGTTCTTGGATCATACCATAACAGAGTTTCCCAAAAAATTGATGTGATGAGGTGATCTATAACACATAATGGCCCTTATCTATCCTATTTCTTAATCAGATTTATTCTTTTTTAATTGGTTTATTTTAAGGTTTTCCCCCTTATTCTCCCATAATTTAATTAGACAAGAGGGGGAACGTGACCTAGGGTGTGGTACTCCCCCATCTCATTTTCATTTAATAGCCTCCAAGGATTGGTCCCAGTAGAATTTACTAAGTTAAAACCCTTCATTCCAATTGTATTACTGTTTTTTCCCTTACTATCACATCATATCCGGGTTTCACTACCTTCCTAAAACCCTAGGGGGTATATCACCGAGATTAGTGTTGAACGATTGTTACTATGAGGTTACTTATTATTTTATTTTTTATTGACCATCATATTCCATTTTTCAATCATTGGCCATAGAAGACAAAATTTTATTCCTTACTTCATGGGGTTATAACTTTATAATAGGTAGTTGTTTTGGTTTAATTTTTCTAAATTGTATTTCATTATGTGATTGATAATTTTTAAATTTTTAGTTTTCATATTACTTCTATTGGTGGTAGTTTTATTGGGTTATAGAATAGTTTCATAGTGATTATCCACTTGGAATAAAATGGAATTTATAGTTTATCTTGTTTTACATGGAATTTCATAAATCCACGTTCTTTATAAATATTTTAAAAGCTAATTTAAAAAAACAAATTTTTTTATGGGATTTTAAACTATTTAGGTCATGAAATGGACACATGGTGATGTTTTTTATTTTAAGGGTTTATCAAAAGGGGAATATTTGTCTAATTATATATAAGTGTTTTTTATTATAATTTTTAACAAAATATTATATATAATTTTTTAACAAATAAATTGAAATATAACATTGATTATAAATATATGAAAGAATGATTAACAATTTAAAATGATTTTGAATGCATGGGTTTGTGAAAACCTATGTGTAACCTTTATGCTTGAGTCCCTTTTTTGGTGGTTCTTGATGTAAATGTTGATCAGGTGACAGACGAAAATGGGTTCTTTCTAGTGAGGTTGTTAGATGTGAGGTCTAGTTATTGTTCAATCTATATGGTTCTTTGTAGGTTATTTATTATTTCTCTCACATTAACATTATATTGGTCTTGGGAATAGGGTTAACTATGTGGTAAGTCTAGATTTATGCCACACAAAATAGATATACACCACTAGGATCTACTGTAGTGTGAAATATAACTTGATGTGTAATTCCCTCAATGTGGCTAGGTGAAGGATAATTATGTGGTTTATAATTTATGTATGCATCAGAGGTTTGAAGGTTGGTAAATTTTAGGAAATATATAGGATTTTATCACCTTAGGACCTAAGGTAGATCTCATGACACCAACTTATTGATTATTTTTTTGATGTGGGGGGGGGGGGGGTCATGGTCTTATTTCATATCCCCTATTTTTGTACATGGGTAGAACCCATGGTTGAATTCATTTATTATATGTATTTGTTTCATTTGATAAATTTATTCCATCTTACTATTATTTTATTTAAGTAGTCTTAGAGGGTTTTCTGATGGATTTTTTGGAAAAAGTATAAAATAATATTTTAAATGAAAATATATAATATGTTATGTAATGTGTAATTTCTATTGAAATATTTTCAGACCGATAGATTTAATTTTAAATAAAATTGGGATAAAAGTTCATAAAAACGTTATGGATTTTCTCTATTTTATCTTATTTATATATAAATTTAAAAAAACCTTATTTTTATATTGTTCTTCAAACTAGCTCAAATGAAATAGATTTTTTTAAATAATTTGATAAACTATACGGTGAAATCTCAATAAGAACATTTTTCTCACACCCTAGATATATAAATAGGTATATGAAGTTATTGTTTATTTTTTTAGGTCCCTATCATATGATCCCTTTCTAGTTATAAATTCATTTTTGACCTTTATGAGTTGGTTTGGGATATGGTGAGTGGCTATGGGTCACTTGGTGATTTATTGAAGTGTTTTAGTTTTGGGTCTTAAATTTGGGATATTTACATATTTTCATCTTCAACCTAGATATATATTTTATCCATTTTTATGGATGTGAAGCATCTTGTTCATTTTTTTAGTTTATTTCTATATGGATAGTTGTGTGATATATCTTCATTTCTACTACCTATTTTTTGGTTGGTAAATTTCATAGATATCTGATAGATATAAATTTCATAACATATTTTAATGTGAAATTCCCTTTATTAGTCTTCACTTTATTGGGTGAAACATTTCCATATTGTCTCTTTATCTGATTCCTAGACCACAAATTCTATCCCTTGGGGAATAGGATTTCCCTTAAGGCTATGTAAAGAGTATGGTTAGGTTAACATGGTCAAGTTCATAACAAAATGATATCATATCTTTAGTTATTAAAAATAATTCTATGCCCGTGAAAATAACTTTTTCTTTATTTATGGTTTTTAAGGTAGATAGGATAATATGATTATTTAAACATGAATAGTAGATTATGAATAGGTTCTTGATCACCACCTTTCATGTGTAGACTTAACTTTATAGTTGTAGTTAGGGTTTATTTTTATTTCAATTACATTTTGGATCATTATACGGATATTTGACCCCTTGATGAAGGTTTTGATATTATTCTGATATTTGGTGTATAAATGAAAGGATATCTAGGTTTACGTGGAAACTCAATTCGTTCGAAAAATCTTGTGAACCATTGGCCACATGGTTCTAGTATTTTCATAGATATTGAAACAAAATTGTATCTTGGTTGGAAAAAACATAAAGCCAAATCAAGTTTGAATATATACACTTTCAGTGTTCTTTATACCCTCTTTTATATCCAAAAGGGGTTACGATGGTTTTTATCCCTTATTTTAGGTGAATATATGAGTATTTGTTTGTTCATTGATGACATTGAATTTTACATTGATATGTTTATATGATTTTTTAATTGGATTTTACTTTTCCTGGTCATTTTAATGTTTTGGAATGTCATTTTGGGATAGAAGAATATGATTTCTCAGTTTTTCTTTAAAAAAATTTAAACCTAACAAATTTTGTGAATTGGGGGAGGGGTGTTTTTCAATGGTATTTATCATTTGAAGTAATATTTTAAATTTTATTTGAATGGAATGTTGTATTATTAATTCCATATATATTTTTATAAAGGGTAATTTTCTTTTATTTAAAATTTAATAGTTGTGTTTCAATGAAATTTGATGGTGTTTTTCATGATGGGTTTGTAGTTTAAATGGAACAATAATTTCAAAATTTTATATGGGGTATTTTTTAAAAAATTATTATTTTTGTGGACTTCTGTGATTTGTTTTTTGAAGTTCAATTTGTTGAGTTTAATTTTACATTATTTTATGGATTCCTCTTATAGAGTCATCAGAGAAGGGAATGAAGTCTATTTGTCTGGATGATCACTAGGGTGATTCCACTCATCATACATGAGTAATTTTAGTGGATGATAACTCCACCCGAACTTGATATTATGTAATAGATTTATCATCCTTCCTACAAGTGAACCTTATCAATGTCTTTCCGAGTAAACAAATTCCCTATTTTTCAACTGATTAAGGTCCTTTGGAGGTAATGGAGTGCATATAGAAAATTAATAAAATCTTTAGATCACTATAAACTCCTGATAATTTAAGGGTAATGATAATTTTTATTGAATTTGAGTATGAAGGATATCTAGTTGTGAATGAGGATTTAGTTTTGATTAGTTCGACTGATAATTCTTTTTACAGTGGGAAGCAAGATATAGCTGAGCATGAGTGGTAGGGTCGGGTTGGGAAGGTTATATCATATTAGAGGAGGAAGAGAAATTTTTTGTTCCTATAGAGTGGTTTATCAGGTCTTCAAATGTTGTTCAATTTTAATTATTTAGGTGTGTATCATTGGTGTGGCCTTTTGACAATTTTTAGGGAATTTATAGGTTTATATATCAAAATTGGGGAAATCAATGATGATTTTGGTATTGGTTTGATCGTTATTTTGTGGTATTGTTTAGGATATTTTTATGTTATTTGGGATTTTTAGGCTCTTCCAATGTGTGATTGAGGTTTTTTGTGTTATACCTTACAGATAGTAATAGTCTTTTCAAGAATATTTCCTAATTATAAGGAGGTCTTGGATTCTGGGATATTTGTTAGTGGTCTTTTATGGTTTGAGGTGAGCTTTAGTTTCATGATTTCCTTACTGATATGGGTTGTTTTTATTGAGGATGTGGTGTTTTATTATGTTTACATTTCATTGATGTTAGATTTATATTGGTTAGGAACATGATGAATTATTTGATGTGAATTTTCATACCATGCATGATAATGACCATCGTAAAGTGGACAACATTACAATTCTATTTCTATTTATTATGGGGTTAACCATGGGACAATGATTTTTGGTTGTGGACCAAAGATAATTTTTTATTATGACCCTATCATATAAACCATTCCATTCTTTTCTGGATATGATTTTAGATATTATTTTTTGGAGTTAAAGTTATTATATAGGTGCATTTATTCATATAGGGTTGAATATAGTCTCCTATATAGTTATTCAGGGTTTGTAATAGTTATTTTATTTATGGATTTGGTGATGTTTTTCTGGGTTTTCTTCATAAACATTGTGTTATATTTGAGATTCACCATTTTATATGAAAACTAAATGGTAGGGCGTCTAATGTTGGGTCCCTATCTCTTTTGGGTCTCATGCCCTATGTTTTTAGTTTCATTATTCGTGGAGACATTTTGGATAATTTATGAAATTATTCTATTAGTTGAGGTAATCATTACTGTTTATTGTCTTCCCCCATTACAAACCATTAGGTACCATGGTGACATTATTTTCTTATCATATTATTGTACTAAGGATTTTTTGGGGTGGAAAGTGGAATTTTATGTATATTATAACTCCTATTATTTTAATAATTATTATTATATTAATTTGTTTTTCCTTTTTTTGGATTTTTGTTGTTATGGTAGTTTTTCCTTGTGTGTCTAGGTGTTTTAGGTTATGGACGTGGTTCATGAGGCAACATGTTATAGGAAGAGATTGAAAACTGTAGACCATGTTTCATACTAGGAGGTTTTTGTTATAGTTTTTGTTTGTGTGCAAAAAACCATGTCACATCCAAGTTATTTGTGATATAGAGAGGGGGGTTTCTAATGATATACCATTAAATAGGCTAACTGGGTGACACACTCTACATTTTACAGTTATGAGTTGTGCCATTGACTGCATCACACGAGGGTGCTCCATGTCATAGTAAAGGGGTTGTATCATAGTGGGATGTATGTAATGGTTATCCCAAGTCCACATATGGGTCATGGAGGAGGGTCATACTATAGGGATGATACAACACCCAGGTGGGTGTTCCATATGGTATGTTCTTAATTGTTGTGTAAGGGTAGTGTATAATGTTGAGACATGTGTTGAAAAGTGTAAGGACACAACACATATGGACACTATAATGTGGATAGAATTTGGTTATATTTTTGATTATAGGACACAAAATAGAGGGATATAGTGTGGCGGTAAGTCCCATATTTCATTTTTGGATTGGGTGTGTTTTGGTCCCAATATCAAACTACAGTAGATCCTCCTATAGTAGCATTCCATCATCATGATTAATACTACATTTCAACCCCTATCTATCCAGTTTTTTAACTTGATTTAGGTTTTTTACTTTTTAAATATTAAGAGTTTGTCATATCCTTCCTCCCAAATTTATTCTAACTAGAGGGGGAATTTTACCTAAGGGGTTTTCTGTCTCTCTCCTCTTCAATTTGTAGATTCCAAGCCTTTATTCCAAGGTACAATATTGTGGTAAATCCCAATATTCCAATTACATTACCTTATCCATCCATTTTTCACCAATTATTTCTTAATTTTATAACCTTATTAGAACCCCATGGGTTTTTGGTAGGGTATTAAGGTATATGGTTGGTTATAATGAGGATATTTATAATTTAATGATCTTGCAGGTGATATTATTCCTATTTATAGAATACCTCATCAAATGAAGTTGTGTTTTGGATTTCTGAAACAAGTGTACACTTATAATGTAGGTGGTATTTTTTCACTTTTTGTAAATGGAAGGACATCGTGTTCTTATGAATTTTAAATGTATTATTTTTTAAACTACTTCTATATGTAATTATTTTTTTATGTCTGAAAATGGTTTTAAATTTATTCATCACTTGGAGTAAAAGGGAATTTAATGAGTTTTCTTCATATTCAAGGGTTATTTTAATATAAACCGTCTTAGAAATATTTCAAAAGTGTGTTTAATATAAAATAAATTTTTCAAATGGTTCTGATCCCATTTGGGTCTTGAAATAGATGAAGAGTTATGTATTATATTTTACAATATTTATGAAAATGGGAATTTTTTATTTAAAAAATTTATGTTCTTTTTAAATATAATGTTTTAATAAATGTTTATTAAAAAAAATTAATTTTATAAAAGGTATTGGAACATAGAAATGACGTTCAAGAAAGACCATTTGGAATTTAAAAACAAAATTAAATATGAGGGTGTGTTAAATCCTATTTATTCCCCTTATACATTCTTCCATTTTTATGTATGGTGGTATATGTATGTGTTGATTGTGAAATGGATGAAAATGGAATATTTCTTAAGTATCTATTAGATTTGAGGGTGATTTATTGTCTATTATATGTTTTTCTTGTATAATACAATGATTCTTATTTCTCATATCTACATTGTTTTGGTCATGCAAACCCATGTATCTAATTTTCAGGTGTATATCTATACCACAGTAGATATTCAAAAACATCTATAATTTCCCCCAGTATGAAATAATAGTAGATATGTAATTCGTTTGAAAATACTAGGTAAAGACTAAATGGGAAGATTTCATTGTTAGGATGCACTATATGCTAGCTGGTTGGTTATTTTTTGGTAAATTATTGGAATATATGACCGTAGGACCTTATGTATATCTATTGAAGTTGATTCTCTAATAGGTGGTACAATGTGGAGAATTTCATTGTCTTCTTTTATATCCATGGTTTTTTTCATGTCTGAAAAAACCATGATTTATTTACATTATTTCATATATTTATTTAATTTGATAAAATGGTGTTTCCTTACTATTATTTTTATTTATAAAATATGAATAGGGTTTGTGAAGTTTTTTTTTGAAATGGCTTCAAAAGATAATTTTAAATGAGAATGGATTATCCAGTATTGGTTGTTTAATTTCTAAATAAATATTTTCAATGTGATTGTTTTCAATTAAAACAATATTGTGATAAAAGTTTATAATAATTGATATAGTTTTAATTTTTTTTCTATTTTCATCCACAAAAATGTGAAAATTATTATTCAATTAGATTTATAAATATTACAAATGAAATTAAATTATTAAAATATATACCAAAAATAATTATTGAAATCCTACTCGGATATTTTTACTCAAACATTTCATACATCAGTTAATATATGGATTTATGATGTTTCTCTTTCAATTACCTTATGTTATAATCCATTTATTATTATTTTCATAGGTTAGACCAATGATGACTGGTTAAGGATGTGGTGACTGGTCATGGGGAACATAGAGATACCTCATACTATTTTGTTTTTGGGTTTTTAGGTTGGTACAATTATGTATTAGCTTATTTGGACCATACATATCCTTTAACAATTTTGTATCCTGATGAGATGACATACGTTCTTTTATATTAATTTTATTTTTTCATGGTTTCTTATGTGATGTAAATTAAATTATATCTTTTACTAACTTGATTATATTTTTTATCTTTTTTTGATTCAAATGGAACATGAAAATATGATAAAAGGATAATCCATAATAGATTTGTAGGTTTAAAACCCCTTATTGGTCCTTATTTTATTAGGTGAAACTATTCCCAAGTGCATGTTTCTCTGATTCCTAAACAATATTTTCTTGCCCGTGGTTGTTGGGAATGACCTTCGGGCCTTGTTGAGAGATGGGTCAGGAGATGGGTTAGGTCATCCTAATCCCTTTCAAGAAATTAGATTATTCTAAATCTAAAATATAATATACTTTAGTTATTCTGATAAGAGTAATTTATAATATTTTATTACACCACCTAGCACACATTTTTATCAAAAAATTCCTCATTATTTATTCTTTAACCAAAATATCTTCAACCAAGCATATAATTGAATGTACTTTAAAATATTTCTCTTTTACTTGGATATATACCAACCCGAAATTAGGGTAACTTGCACATATCTCAAGATTTTATTGACTACTATAAGAAAATTCGATTTTCTATTATCTTCAAACTAAGATTATAAACATTTTATATAAGCTATATCCATAATTTTCACTATTAAATAAATAAAGAATCAAATTATTATCAATAATAAAAATGGATAAATAGATTTTCTATCATCATACATTCCATGTTCACTACAAATAAAAATTGATGTAAAAACCAGTTTTCAATCTATAATATAAAACATTTTTAGTATCACTTAATCAAATTTAACATTTAAAATGAAATTTCACTCACCATTTTTTACCTAACACATAATTATATAAGTTATTTCTATAATAATTAACATTTTATACCCCAATTTCATCAATATTTTCAATTTCTATAAAGATTCTATATTTTTACCACTTAATATGATATTTTTAAAATAAATATTATCATGAATTTCTCATTATTTATGGTTTTCAAATTAATATTGAAATTAACATTTCCACTTCTCAACAATAGTTTCATAAAGAAAGAATCTAATCAAGTATATCTTTCTCATGGTCTATATTTTAAACCATATAATTTTTTTAAAATTTTATACCACTCTTCCATAATCAATGAGTTAAAACCCAATTGTTCAGGAAATGTAGAATCATAATTTTAACAATCCATTTAAAAATATCCCCATAAAAAATTATATATCTTGATTCATTTCTTAGATTCCATAGAAAAATATAGTGAAATTTATTTTGGTCACTGTAATTGTAAAAATGTATCTTCAATATCTATACTTGAGTCTGAGGCCATCATCCATGGAAATACAAACTCTATTGTTTACAAGTGAGAAATCTATGCATAGATGAAACATCCATGTATCAAAATATTGATTAATCCCCAACCGGTATTCTTCGGGTAGTCAAGTCAATGGACTATAGGTTTTCCTCGAGTATATCAAATGACTTCCAAATTAGGAATCCCAATTTCACATTGGATATTACATGCCTCTAAAATTTTTCCATACTTCTAGAGCATAATTCTAAAAGAGAATATTTATTATTCCCATTAGTATTTTAATTTCTCTATTATGTTCAACATTTAATTAATGCTCTATTAGTGTACCCAGGATAATGTCTATATAGGAGACATGATCATCTTTGAACCTAGAGTTCACTAAGAGGATATCAATGATTACTAATGAGGCCTATGATGCTCCCATAATATCCAGATACTATTCCTTCCACATCTGGTAAAACCTCTCAAACTATGGATACAATGGGAATTAGAATTGTTTTAATAGAGGATCTCAAAGCTATATTTTATACCTCTGTCTTCGAAAGCCTAGAAATGATTGAAATTAGTAGTGAACAGGTGCATGATATGGTTAGGTAATATACTAAGGAGTAATTTTCCACTCAAGAAGAGAATATAAAGAGGTTAAATTCATATTTACCTAAGATATACTCTACGAAACTATTGACAAGTAATTTTATGTATTTGGAAGAAAATTTGAATTTACCCCCATTTACCAAATCATTCAATGAACAAGTCAAACAATTGAAGGACATCACTCCTCCATTAGAAAAATTCATGGAGAATAAGGATGAATTTGAGAAGGAAATTAAGTATGGTGGTGAGATTATTAAGGATTTCATAAAATTATTAAAACCATATCATCATATTCAAAGTGAAGCCATTGTTGTTCCAGCTGCTTGTTCTATTCACACTTCTCCGCTAGTGTCTCCCTCCCCAATATCAGTTGCTCAAGACTTGACCAAAAATCTGCCTATAATCGCAGAACAACCTCAGCTTTTGCTAATATCCCATCACAAACCATGCATGGCACCAACTGATCCAACAATAATTCCTTTTCCTCCACTAAAGATCCCTTTGGATGCTCCTATTTCTCCACTACCACCTCATGGACCTACCATTGATCCATCTGATAAGGGGAAAGCACCCCTAGTCCCTCTGAAGTAGTGTGGAATTATTCTTTTCTAAAATACTATGTACTTTTAATTTTAGTGTCTTAGTAAAATTTTCTTATGATTGACCAGTCATTATTTCTACTTTTCTACTTTTTTTTAACTATCCACTATTTTCTAATCCCCGAAGGGGGAGAAGATTAATAAGAATTTTTATGTGTTTATGTATTATTATTTTTTATGTTACTCTAATACATTTCAATTTCCAAAAATATTTTTTATCCTATTCATAATTTTGAGAGATAATAATTTAACTATTTACTTTAATCACTCTCTAATAGTACTAAATAATTCCATGATTTGTGATCATCTAAAAGGGGAAGATTGTTTTCCAATAGGATATTGTTGGCCAATATCATTGACTATAATGGTTTTAATTATCACAAATCATTTCAGGTATTCGACCTCATGAAATATTCTAAATTATTTCAAATATTATCCTATACATATGATCATTTCAATAATATTTGTAATTATGTTTTATTAAGTATAACAAAGCTTTTAACTGATTATCTATGTGAAATTGTGTGTATTAACACTTTCTAACTTTTATAACTAGAAGACAGAACAATCTATAATTTCGTAAGTATGAGTCACTAACACAGATAGAATAATAGACTCACCAACAGAAAAATACATACTAATGCATTTGTCTCACTGATTCAGAAGAACTACCGATTCATATGATGTACCAACCCAAACGACCTACAGATGCAATCAACCTACCGCCAGTACAAGTGACCTATTGATGCATGTGTTACCGACTACAGGACTCTCTGATAGTTTAAATGACTAACAGATATAATCAGTCACTATCATATTCTAAGACTGAAATAATTACATAAAAATGGGTTGAGTCAATGATATAAGGACATACCGACAGACGGCTTACATATAGACTAGCTCACTAACAGACGAGTCACCAAATGACGGTTTAAATTTTCATTTATTAATATTATTTTCAATGGTTATATTTGAGTCATTTAATGATATTTACATATTTAATAATATTTTGTATGCCTTTACCAGATAGTATGATTTATGATGACCTATTCACCGAGAAACTACATGCACATTGTCTGAACTCAAGTATAAAAATCATTTTTGAAGAGAGAAGAAAAATACATAGAGAATAGAAGAGATGTGTGGTGTGCCCACACGTAAGATAGACAAAAGAACATATGTAACTCTCATGCACCCACTGTAAACTCAAGAACAAAAGGAAGAACACATGAGTCAATCTCAATCGAGTTTCACATAAAATTGACAAACCAATTCAGCATATCAAAGAAGGAAAATAATGTACCTATCGAACCATACATATAATTGGATTCCATAATACGACTCATGATTTTTGTGTCAAATTCTAGAAAAAGACTCAAACCCCATCACAGCTAAATCTAAATATTAAAGAGCAACATATCAAGACACAGAGAGCCATCTAAATCCTTTATCATATTTATTTTTTCTGTTGGGTGATTTTTATATACTTTTGAGCAGTGTGTGTATCTGTTTATAAATAACATATTATTTCATGGATCAAACTGAAGTATACAAGATATCCATCGACTTATATCTCCATACATCATTTTACTCCCATGAATATGACTAAAAGAGGCCCTTGAGTGATCTGGTAGTTTATACCCATGAAGAACTATGGTATAGGTCATAGGAACTAGAGAGAATCTGTGCTGTTGTGAAACACGGTCCAGGGTTTGGATCGAAGTGTTTATTATGTTAAACTACAATGTGTTAGGTTATCACCAATTAGAGAAGATTAGGTCTCTTCTTGAGACTGAATCTTTTTTTTCATTCCTGTAATATTTTTACTTTTAGTTTTACTATGTTTTATCACATATTTTATAAAAAAATTGAACTCTAATAGTTAGTCTTAGGAAGTGTTGATGACAATATTCACTTATTAGGAAAGTTTAAATTTTTTTATTAATTATAAAATTGATATCACTATGAACTAATATATCTTTTGAGAGATTAATCAAATAATCAATATCTAATAAATTCACTACTTGATAATTGATCAATTGACTTCTAAAATTAGTGGAACATTAAATAATACTCTTTAATAGAAATTTTTATAGATACTCAATTAACCCCCCCCCCCCCCTCTTGAGTACTCTACTCTGACCAACACATTCAATACAAAATGATAAACTAATTAAATAATTAAGGGAAGTCAAAGACTAAATAAGGGTGATCTAACACAATAGATGGTTGGATATTCTGACCCCAAATAAATGAGTTCACATTATTCCAAGGAGGAGAGACAAAAGAGAGCTCTAGTGGAAGGTTCTAATGTTCATGTAGTAGAATAAATGGGTGTGAATGATTAAAATAAAATAGTGGAAAAGTATAATTTCACCCCTTTTAATGAAGTTCATGGTTTTGTAATGTGGTCTGCCAAACCGGGGGATTACCATAAAGTGGAATTATCTAAAGTGACACCCCTTGAATGACTAGTGTATTGGTTGAAAAAACTATCTATATCCCATGCATCTCTCCAATTAAACTTTTCTATAATTTCATACATGGTCATTCAGCCCATGGTGGATGGTTTCATAAACACTAGGGAACCCTCCAGGCCCTGGATTGTTGATGTTCATGGTTAGTACTAATCATGTGATAACTGTGTGCCTCACTTTGAATTACAAAAAACTAGGCCTACAAAGACCCACACAATCAAAACTCAACTGAATAGCTGAAAAAAATCATAGTCCCTAAATTTTATCCAAAAACAAAACATTTATGTGATTCAAGGATCATATTTATATTCCAAATCGTATTTCATATAATAGAATTTCCACAGAATAAAAAAATCAAGTTCCTTTGGAATGTTTCCCTAATTTAAAAACATGGGATGTTATAACCTCCCCACCTTTGTACTTATCATCAATAAGAATCCTTGGTGAATCAATGAAACATCGTCCAAAATACCTAATCCATCAAATTTTCACAGAAATGGAGAAATTTCATTTCAAATGCACAATGTGTCGGCTAGAACTACCTTAACCAAGTGTTTCTTAGGTCAGTAGAACTTGAGAAAACTCTCATATTTGAAACTAAAATATGAAGACAACATTTTTTTAATACTATATAACCAAATAAATAATTACATCATCATATATTTAATCAACCAACCCATGGTGGTCTCCATTATGGGTTACCACTCTTAATTATACTCTATAAACATTTATCAACATGATGTGGCTGATTATAGTTGAGGACACTGCTCCTAGTCCTTATTCGATCGAAATAGACAATGTTCGACAAACCTACTTTAAATAGGTCATGTTGTGTTTTCCATGGAAATACATAACCTACAATAACATTAAAACAATATCACAAACGATGTTATAGATTTCATTCATCGCCGACCACATGCCACAAAATAAGGAGATCTCAATTCAATCCATCTTAGGTCACCATATTCAATAAAAATGGTCTTAGATGTTCAGTGAATCAAAAAATATATATCCCAATGCCTTTAAAAAAAAGTGAAGTCAATATTTTCTCCAATAACATTCACTAAAGCTTGAAACCAAATTCTACTAACTTCTCTATCCAAAACATCATCTATATTGTTGTGAGATACCATGAAAATAGCTGTATACCAAATCTAAATCTCCTGGATCAACACTATTTATTTAAAAAAACTGATCATCACTACATGTATCAGGTAACCATGGAATCATATATTGGATTCCAAGGATATCATCCAAGGGAGTCCATAATCCTTCATATACACCTGATATGTCAGTAAATTTTTTAATTGTAAACTTATAACTGTATTGATGGATCCTTAAGAAGTATTCACTAAGCAGTCAATTCTATTATCTATATAGATTCCATGAGTCTAACAATTACCTTCCTACTCAAGAATCACTATTTCACTTAGGACATTACCTACCTATAATATTTTTCCATTATTCTATATATCCATACTCAAGGTGCCTATTTATGATGCCAAAAAGAAGTTTAATTTCTCTCTTTTGATCAGTGTATAAATAACCCTATTGTAGTGTTCTTAGGATAATGTAAAGATAGGGGAAATGATAATCTCTATACTAGGAGTAATCTAAGGTGATATTAATGATTACCAATGATACCTAAGACACTGCTGTAAAATCCAAGACATAGTGAATGATTTGGATTATAACCATACATAACTAATTATTGACATGAATAATAGTTAAAACTTCCCTGACTGACTTTGATGAATAGATCAATTACACCTACCAGCTCATCTTAAATTACAGACCATGATTCCCTCAATATAAAGTCATTATATGATTTTTCAAACATAACCAGTGAATTCCAACCTGGTTAGTGGTGTCTTTAAATGTTCTTTAAACAACCCTCTCTTACATAATTATGAATCCCTACAAGAACCAACACACATCAAGATTATTTCATCCTGGGTCACCCTTGCACCCTGAGTTTTAATATAATATCTCTAAATGATCCAAACCCATATCTAGTTTTTATCAAGAGCATCATCACATGGAGTAGAAAACTTGGTTTGTATCCTCGTAGTCTTTCATAAGTAAAAGTGGCCACCCCCAAATGGTATTTTATATGTTCACCCCCTCTATATAGAAGTATGCTATTTTCCATGATAAATTAAATTCTCTCCATCATATGAGTGTCCTTCTATTTGTCTACCAAATAACGGATCTCATCCCATAGTATATTCTCCATGAACCACTGATCATTTTTTATAACATGGCTAAAAAACATTTACTAAGATCCAATTTCTAATGAAGATAACTATTAAACACTTACAATAACACTATGTAATATTCACTTTAGATGTACATGTCATAATCCATTGATCCGTGCTCATGAAAGTCATGTGCATAAGGCATGAAATCCAAAACCAATCTGACTGGCATGTCACAACATTAGATCCTTCAAGAACAACATTAAAAGTATCAGATCGAGTTTAATTTTTCATATTGAAAAACCCACTCTACCATGAAGATGATCTTTTATAAAAAATATTAGGTCCCAAATTTATTTGTTTTCACTAAACTCTTACAGTTTTTTTCATTTTATCAATTTGAAAGGAATTTCATGTAACAAAACATACCGACATAATATTCCTTCAATACTATTTCACCACATTTGATATTATCCACAGACCTATCCACTCAATGCATCCAATTATTTGGGGGTCCCTAAAAAATATTAATGTCCAGTGTCATGTTACCCCATTTGACTATTAACCTTTTTGATAACCTACAAAGTCATCCATCACTAGAGAAGAAGAAAAAATGTCACTCAACCTAAAAAATATCTAACCATTCACGAGTTCTCTCAAACCCATTGAAATAATGTATTAAATGATTCTACCATCCTTAACAAGTGTAAATTTTCCACTCGATCACCAATTCCACCTGGGTTTTATTCTAGAAACTAAGATTTCTACTTAGGAAAACAGTTCCTTAATAACACATAACATCTAAAAATTAAACATAGTATTTAGTAATGATTTATGTTCTAATGGTGTTACCACAATAAGGATATCCAATTACATGAAAAAAAGTCAATATTGAAACTATATCCACACCAAAAAATATCATTGTGCTCTTCCGCTTATCATTTATGATCAAACAATAAACGAACTAGAATATGTGTAATGCTCACAATATAATCTAATGAAAAACTCATGGAAGGACTTAAACTACCCCTTTAAGGGGTCATGATTTAAAAACAATTGACATTTCATTTATGATATTAAATTAATCCTCATTTGAAAATATAAAGTACCATTCAGGAGGGAAAAGTTCATGGAACATTTTTTAGATAATTCCCCTAGGTATATGGGAATGTTATTTCAAACTTATTTTTATGCATTATTGTTTAGAAGAAATCATATCATTATTTGGAAATTTTCATTATGAATTATTTTTTTCCATTTTATTCATCCATAAGGATCCCAAAATTTTTCTACGTTAAATAGAATTCTAATTACAAGTTATAGAGGAAGACACCCTTTAGGTAGCAATTTCCATTTTAATAAACTAAAGCCTCATATACCAAAACTCAAAAGCAAGCTATAAGGTCTTTATAATTTAAAGGGGACTCATTCGGTAAGGTGACACGAAAACATTATATGTTATAAGTATAAGTGGATATTGATACATTTATTAACTTTCCCATATTTCATAAGTATAAACACATGGGTTAATATCTATGGAATATGAAAGATAATGGTAACCTATGACTGTCCCATCATACCTTCCTGATTCCATTTAAATGAAGCCCAATATTATTTGATTTATTATGTATTCAATATACCATTGTTGGTTTCATCTAATATGAATAAATCACAATGACCGTTCATAATGGGTCGATTCAACTCTATCTCATAGCTATAAAGGGAAAAGAAGGACCAACATGGCTCAAATCTTGCATATAACCAAAAATTAATTACATAAATTTGACGTCATTGTTTTAAAAAAAAATTATATTTGTTTAATAGTCTAGTATGATGAACTATTATTCCCAAATTTAATGGTGTATGACTTTATAAGTTACAATTGGAATTAATGTAATTTCAACACATCATTAAAATGGTTCTTATCACTCCCAATTTATAATGTTCCTTTAGACATTATAAATTAAAAAACTAACACTTGTTTAATTGTAACCATTCATGCTTTAGTCTATGGGAAAAATAATATATGACTTAAACAAGTCACCAATGGATAGTAAAATAGAATTCCACCATCAATATGTGTGGGAAAACTCCATTTAGTTTAATAAAAACATATTATTTGACCAAACATATAAAATAATTATAAAAAATCATGGTATCTCATAAAAATAATTACATGTAAACCTATAAAATTATCACACATCATGGTATACAAGTAAGATTTATAAATAATAACCTAAATATGGGAAATTGATAATAATTCTAAATAATCAAATGGTTATGTTATCCACTCAAGGAATATATCATAATAATTGGTAGTCCAAGAATGAAACCTATATGAAGTGGATTATGAATGGAATGTAAATAATTATGTTCCTATAATGATGCATGTACTGAAACTTCCTTGCATTATGTCCAAGGGTAAAATACTATAATCTCATAAATTAGTAAGAAGAAGAAGGTATACGAATCACTCAAGGTGGAATAATAATAAACTGTAATCATGAACAACGTGATAATAAGTTCCATCCTAAGACAAGTGGTATTTTACCCATGGGAGGGTTGATCACTCCAATATATTTCTATTTACTAAGTTGTGGAACATTCCTAGTCTCATGTCTACCAACCTAAAAATGTAATACAATGGAAAAAATCACATGATACCACTTTGTAAAATCCTGACCAGATGTCAACTAAAACAGTGCCCAGATCTAGTCTATCACATGACCTCAAGTGTGCATACTCATACACTAGAGGTTGTACACTTGTAGTGAAGGTAAAAGGATTGTACATTGGGGAGACTACAACCTCATGATTAGTAACATAATAGTGTCTAAAAAATAAACAATCAATTAAGTAGTTGATAATCAATGTAGAATCAGATGATAATAATGACTGAAAGAAAATATATAATGAATAAATTATCTGGTGTCAAGTTAAAAATCATTCATGTCACGTGATTCGACAATATATAATATGAATACATATAGAAGTATATTCATAAAATCATAAAAATAAAAAAAAAATCCCAAAGGATATCACCATGATCATATTTATCTCTATTTTATTCAAGTGATATTATTCTCCCTTGTACAAGTGTAATGGAACATGCATGAATCCATGATCCAAAACATAGAACTAAGATGTTTATTCGGGTAATCCCATTGAAATGGCAGGCTGAAAAGTTTGTATGATATACTTATTAGGTGGACACCAATGGTGCCTAATTCAATCCATTTTGGGAATATAAAATAAATTAATGAGATGGTATAATAAATATATCATTAGATAAATAGATGTAAATAAGTAATCACATGTTTCCCAAGGACACCCATCTGACCGTAATTACTTCGTCCTACATCATAGTATCTATAACATAGCATCATTTATATATATGAATATAAGAAAATATATATCTACCAAGATATACATGAATTGGATATGGTCAATGGTGTACGACCAAGACATCCATATAGTGGAAATGTTTATTTTAATAATATAGACATAGTACCCATGACTACAATCCCAAGAATCCATGAATCAGTATCTCTAAACCATGGAGAAATTATGAGATGTCAGAAGTATCTGAACATAATTCCATTAATCAGTCAAGGACCTGAGGTACGTAGATAAGATTTCATAGTATAATAATCATCATATAGATATACCAGTATTTGTGTATAATAATAAAGAATAATGATATTATTCATTTTTCATATGTGGTCGTCCATGAAATTCTGTAATAAGGAACCTAGGTATCTCCCATGGAGTAACATAACAATGTTTTCCCTATTAGAACATCCACGGTGTTCCATAATGAGTAACCCCAATAATAACTTGGAACTAACAATTATCATATGAGCTTATCCATAGTGTTTGGTAACAAGGAGATGCAACTATCACAATGAGTGTGAGGAAAATTAGTTATCCAATGTGCCTACCCAATGTGTTACAAAAAATGAACCCATGTATTGTTTATGGTGTAACATTATTAAAGTATCAAATGATCTCATCCATGGTATTTATTAATGTGGAAACCAGTTTTTCTCATGGTACATATAATATAAAAAATCTTATGATCCCTTATAAATAATTATGCAAAAATAGAACGTGGGTATCGCTCAGAACGTAATTTAATTCACATAACATGTGAGCCCATCCATGATATAAAGCAATCATATAACTAATAACACTCGAGGAAAAGTGTGATTCCCGTTTTTAATGATTCATGTCTGTATCTAATCATTATACACGCATTTTATCCATGCCAATTTCATGTATCTTAACTCGTTTTATTACTAATTTTTGAATTTCATTTGATAAAAATAGTACAAACAAAAATTAAATTAATAAGGATACATATGTAATCATTCAATTTATCACAAATAAAGAGTAAATAAAGAGATACATTCTCATATAAATTTTACTAACCATCCAAATAACTCTATTTACATTTACATTTTTTGAGAATAAATCACAACTCTTATGAGGTTTTATTAAAAAATTTGGGAATGGTTAAAATACCAACTCATTTAACATAAAAAGAAAAAATCATACATGAGAATTAATTCAGCACACATCAATACTGATTAATGATTAGGCAAATCATTATTGATCATGAATTTCCAATCACACCCATAAAGGGTGGTTAAATTACCAATTCAGTCATAGGTTATAGAAAAAAATCAACACACACAAAAAGGAGGTTGTTCGAGATGATTTGGATAACCACCAATGTTTAAATTTAGAACAATAATGGCAACATAAATTTTAGGCATGAGAATTTAAATTAATAATTTCACATTTTAAGGATGATGCTTGGCGATTCTGTTGTGTGGAACAATGATGTATATTATAAACATGAAAGGTGTTAGTGGGGGGAAGTCAGGAGACCACCTACCTCACTCTTATGATGATTTAGTCATCCATTGCTGAGTTTTTTTTCGAGTTGATACATTAGAAATCATAATATTATAAAAAATATCTGAAAATCTGGTAGATTAACTCATATTGAAATATCATTAAAAATTGAAATACACACTTATAAAATAAGAAATATGAGTTTTAGTCTTATCATGGGTGATCCAAGACAATAGATTGTGAGTGATTCGAAGATCAGATGAAGAAGATATCACCATGCCCAGGAGGAGAACCATAGGGGTGGTTGAGAAAAGTGTTTTAGTGTGTGTGGAGGAGAAGAAATGGAAGGATAAAGATTAATATAAAAATTATAAAAAAGAATAATTTTACCTCTTTTAGTTAGGTATATTGTTTGGATGCACGATTAGATAAATCGTGCACCAATCATGTCCCAAACCTGTCAAAAGGGATACCACCTCGCACAGCTAGCACATGGTTGGACAATTTATTCCTAGTCCCTGTGACTCTCCTCTCCAACTTGTCTATAAATTCATTAATAGTTTTATGGACCAGGATGAATGGTTTGATAATAAATGTGACACCCTAAAGGCCACACATTGTTGAGGTGTGTGTTTATCACTAATAATTTTCTAAAAGTGTGACTTTATCTATATTTCTAAAAATCAGTCCTTCAAAGTAGGCACTCCCAAAACCCAACCGAACACTGAAGTCACAACTCAATACATAAAACCAACGAAAAACAACCCCTTTAGGTATTACAATGCTGTAATTTTCATTGTTATAGTGACTTTAGATAATTCTTTATCCAGTAAATATAAATTTCAAATTTCTTTCGAAAGTTTCCATAGTTCAAAAACAGAGGATGTTACAAAAGAAATATAAATTACATTTCTCTTCTAGGGATCATATGTATCATGGTAAAACATGAATTACAATGAACAAAGTAAATAAAATTTTACGCTTTATTATTAATTGTATTATACTATTTATTAACTTAATTCAGTCTCTTGAAAGCATTGCATATTCTTTCTATATCTCCTTCCATATTATGAATGTTAGTCATCACATGCTAATTTGACATATTTTCTAAATTTTATAGATGTTTATGTTCAATTAATCTATGATACTAATTATTTTCCTATTATATATTTATGAAATATGAGCTATACATACATATCCACATGTAGAATATTATTGATGTCCCTCCTTCCAAATATAAATACATCTATATTCCTTATTTTCATCAAGAAAACCTTAAAATCAAATGTGACTAGGAGTCCTAAGTCACAACTATGACTGGTTATTTATATGTTTTTTTAAGGTAAATTTATAAATAATATATATGTATTATTTAATTATTCTCAATCTATTCTAATCTTACATCATCCCTTAATCTTTAATGCTCTATAATTACCAAAATAAACTATTTTAACCAAATAACTATTCATAGTCATTAACAATAGTATAGTTCCTATAATATATGATAGAACCCCACTATAAAGTATCCATGCTATGTAATTAATACATGCTTTATGTACAATTTCATCCAAAATAACCTTATTTTAAATTTTCATGTCCTTCCAAAGGATTTAAATTTAATTAAAGACATAAGTGGGTCTCTCATAATTTCTTTTAATATAACCAATGATGAAATACTTCTTCTATTATAATAGAAAAAAAATATTACACTATATAATAATGTTTATAATATTCCTTTCTTATCCTTTTTTATCCTTAACACAATTTATTTCCTATTCTATTAGACATTCTAATTTAATCATTTTTCCTAAAATTATATGAGAGAAAATAACACACATAAAAATAATTTCTTCTTTTTAGCGTAAAATATACTCGCATCCTCTGTTTTTTGTTTTTCTAGTACCTTATTCAAAGATAGCTCATTATCTCAACAGAATATGTTAGGTTTTCCCAAAGTAACTCCATAACTGGACCCTCATTAGTGACAATGCCTTCACACTTTTACTCAATATCTTTAATGAATTTTAATAGGTTCTGAGTTTTGGATAACTATCAATAATATGATTCAAAAATAATATATAACATTTTACATTCAGTTTTCCATCATATTTTACCATTGGGTTTGGGGTGATTTACCTTCATATCCATGATTTACATTACCCATATAGTTAATCCTATAAATATTCTTTCAAATATAAAAGTTATTTATGTCATATTATAATCCTTTACTAACTTCCACATCAGAAAATATATCAATGTTTTTGAAATAATATTTTTAATTTATTATCCAACATTTTCTTAAGACTAACAACATATTATTAATGTAACCATATTACATTACTCATTAATGAAATATAAGGTGTTATTTAATTCAATGTCTTCTTACTAAATATTCCAATAGAAAGTGAATACATCTTTGGAATTTAATGTAATAACATTTTGATCTTTTATAACGTTCATTAACAGAGTTATTTTTTCCTTTCATTTTGAGAACAAACAAAAATAAAACTTCCAATATTCCACATAAGTTCTTATTTATCATTTTTTATTTCCACAACCTCTTGTACAACATCAAGTTTTACTATAATATCAACTATTATTTTTTCATTATATTCCTATTTAATTATTGATTATGACTTCCCCACTATCAGCATAATATAATCTTTTGAATATGATTTAAATTTACAATCACCATTCAAAAAAAGAACAGTATCATTTTTGTATAAACATTAGACTCTATTGTTCAAAATTATTTCAAGTTTTATTTCCAAATTTAAAATTCCTTATCAGGGAAATATTTCATTCTAATTTTGTGAGAAATCAATCACACATTCACCTATGTTTACCCTCCATTTAAAAAAATAAAAAATAATCCCAACAGTGTCAAAATTAAATAATTCTAGAGTCAGTTGACTATAAAAAAATCCATTATTTCACTTGAGTATTCCATAAACTAAGGATAGAAGTTCATAACATGAAATTTGTATATATTTAACATGGATGAGGTTGATATTTTATATTAATTTAATATTAATATTTATATTGAAATGAATGTACATCCCCTTTGGTGTTTCCTTAATTTTATAATCCACTAATATAAATTTAAAATCATGGAGAGAAACCTCCAATAAATTCATTACCAAAATTAATAAGAATTTTAGAATGTGAAATTGTGGGAGTCTTTATAACATTTCATTTAAAACCACCCCATCCATGATTTTATAACTAAACCCATAAATTGATCTAAAAACATTAATTATAAGGTTTAAAAACTATCAATGATCCTATTTAGGTTAATATTAAAATCATTAAATTTATTATCAAAAACATATATCACATTTTATTCTGGTTATCTCTTTCCTAGATCCATGAAAACCAATACAAAATTTATTTAGTGCATGTGTATCTCAACACCTTCTTGTAAATGTAATTTTATATTTCATTATATTAAGTATTTATTTTAATTTACATCGCTATTGAGTGTATTCCTATCAATTTTATTCAATGAAAACTTCAAATAATCACTTACATGTATTCCATGTGTTGAAGGGAAGAAAAAATCCAAACCAAGATATCACAGATGAGATTTCATAAAATTTATCAAGATATGATATCGTTATTGATCATATAGAGAGACCCCCTTGAATTGACATCACTCTTCATGTAAAATAGATCATTATAATAGAGTCGTGGGTTGGTATCCTTATAGATTTAATAAAAATTTTCAAAACCATAACATCCATATTAAACTAATTAGATGTTTTTTTAGGTAATAAAATATCTTCATCAGATAAATCTTATTCTTTGGTAATTGAGAACATATGAACCCATCAATTCAAAGAAAAAATTAAAAATATCCATATATGAATATACTATACAGGGATATGGGTAATTGTTTACTAGGTTCACCTATAAAATTTACATAGAAGGGTAATATAGAGGTTTTATGTCAATACACCAAGATTATTACTAACTCAAAATTTAATGGATTCATGTTTATGATTTGATCATTACTGATTTCAAGGATTAATCCCTCCCCATATCACTCCACTCACCAATTTAAGATAAGGTCACAAGTAGTATGACTCATGGTAAGTTTATAATGAGGGTCTTAAACCTAAATTAATGCACTATTAATATATTAATTTTTCTCTTCATCATCAATATATTGATTAATTTTTTGTTTTCAATCACATTCATTTTTTATAGGGTATCTCTTACTATATTTCCAATGGTTAAATAGATATCTTTGCATTATCTATTTTCCCCTTTCTTAAATTTATAATTTTTTTTAATCTCTTCACAATAAATTCCAAAAAAATCCTCCAAATCCATATGAAACATGTTACAAAAATTTTTGTATTCTATAAAATGAATAATAGTAAAATAAAAAACAAAAATAAATTCCTCATTCTTCCATATTTAAAGATATTTACAAATTTTTTAATTATACAAATGTTATCAAAACCATGGTGTGACCCTCTTAACCATGCCATGGTTTTATTATTCAAATTTTTTATCCTAAAGGTCTCATCCTCCATTATTTCACATACCAAAAAATTATCTTCATCCTTTATTCTAAAAGTAAAACTATCCCACACAACAAAATAATTTTAGTACCACCACATTCTAGTTTAATCCTCAATACTCTAGATGTCTCCAGTTGATTCTTATAACAAAATATCATATACCATTTCCATAAAAATGATCAAAACACTCATTTTTTATAATAATGTTTTAAATAAATTATTATAATTCTTTATATCCACTTTTGGAGAATAATATTTCAATACAAATAATTAAAACACAACTTTCACGTTTAAGTCATTAAATTAGTCTTATTTGTTATTTATTAAGATTCAAATCCCCCTTTATGTCATAAATTTATTTTTCTATTTTCAATCATTGGTTTTTCAATATTACATAACTGTAAAGACTATAACCATAATTTGGATTAGTCGTCCCTTGTTTTCTTGTGGGTTTTTTCAAACCAACTATATAATAAACATCCAATCTCAAAATGGTAGTTCGAAAACCATCACATATTCTAGTGAACCTTGAAGTGGTTACTTCTTTTGGAATCTAGTAGTATCCATTATTCTTCTTTAAAAATCCAACAAAGTTCACAACTTAATTAATGAAAAATACTATCACATGTTTTTTTCCATCATCAAAAACCTAATAATACTACATCAAACTAGCTCCAAACTAATTTCATCCTTCACTGAAGTTATATCTAATATTATTACTCAAATTTTCAACATAAAATACTTTTTTATTATAATAATTATATCATTTTCGAAAACCTAGGTTCTAATATCTTCAAAGACTAAAAATAAAACTCTTTTCCATAGTAATCTAATAAATATATACATAATATTTGGTACTAAATAGTAAATTTCAATGCATGAGAGACAATAGAATGTGTCCAAAATCATTTTAGATTATTGATACTATTTTTGAACTATAAGGAATCACATTTATATATCTCATTTCTATATTTGATAATTTTATTTATTATTTATTATACTCACACCATTTAACACAATTATAAACCCTTTTTAGGATATTTTCATGATAAATATCTTAATAACCATTACAATAAATTTTTTATGATGCGTACTAGTAAAACTGTTAGATATGAATCTATATATTTTAATACTCAATATGTAGTATGACTCACCCACGTCTTCATTTGATAGGAATTATTGAAAAAACCCTTTAATCAATCTAAGGTAAGGATATCATTTGTGATGAATTGAATATCATATATATACAACATCATAAATAATATAGTTATCATATTGTTCTAATTAAATGTATAAATCTTTTGAATTTCTACTATAACTTAAATTTTTTATATCAAAAATGATATCAAATCTCTAAGAATGTTTTTTCAATATTTAAATATATCATTGAGACATGCATTCTTTAACTATGATATTTATATCCTTAAATCCTTAGGAATTATCATATAAACATACTTGATTTTATTTCCATCAAAGAATAGTTTTACATCTATTTGAAAGATTTCATAATCATAATAAGTTTATATGTTAACAAAATCCTTACTAAGATTATCATAAAAACAAATGTGCAGGTTTTATCATAAAATATTACAAGAAATTTTTTATAAAAATTAATAACCATGAAACAATATTGGTAAAAACTACATAGTAAATATTATATTTCCATTAGAATACCTACCTACACCCTATTGATCATACCCATTAGTTTTATCAACCTTGTTCTAAACATTATTCATTCACATGGATTCTATGTCAAATTTATTACCCTACAACAATGTCTATAAATCAATTATCTCAATAGATTCGTGATAGAATATAGGTTTATCTCATATGATCTTTAATTTATTATAATTTTCTATAATAAAATCACATATCATTGGATTCTAAAGAATACTAACATAACTTATGTTTATTTTGATACAGTAGTTGATCATTTTTCCAAAACCACTTATGAGACCAATTAATTTTCATCTCAAAAACTATTGTTTTAGACTTCAATCTAAAGATGTCCAATTCTTCACCCACATTATCATTGAGTATTATAATAATTATTAATAAATATATAGTATGATCCCAAAAAAATTTATCAACAGGATGATATAAATAATATCGATATTTTTCTTTGGGATATCAAAGAAATTTGAATTCATTTGATTTTGGTTGAAGCTTATTTAAATCGTTCTTTAAAAATATTCTTTATAGCCACAAATCCTAAAAAATTCATTTTTCGAATTGTTCTGACACCATATATCTTATCTTATTTTATAGATTCATTATATTTATTGAAGGTAAGTAGGAATAAAAAAAATTAAAGAGGGTAACCAAAAAATAATATAGAAATATCCATTAGACTCATCTTTAACCAAATCATGTTTAACAAAGAATTATTATTTTTTTCGATATGAAAATACACAATGAAGTACCTAAAAGAGTTATCTATTAAAAAACTTCAATATACCTTAAATTATCACTAAATAAAAAATAATTATTATTTTCAACCGAGATATAGAAAAATTATCCAAATAATTTTCCGATGTTAATTTTTTACAATATATTTAAATTTATTTGACATTTAAATGGTTTAATAATTATTGTTCATAAGAATAATATATCCTAAAAGACTAAAATCCCTACAAAAATTTAGTATAAAATCAATAACCACTTTATTATGAACCTATAGGCTAACATATACCACTATTTATACAGTACAATAGCCCTTTATCACTTTCATATAATCCATTAAATGGTTCATTATTCATTTTGAATAACAAAAAGTTTCAATTGTGTCATATGTTTCATAATAAAATAATTGTATTAATATATCTTTATTGGGACATCAAATAATATTCTCAATTATTTGTTTAAGAATATAATTCCAGTTATAAGTGGTGTTCTTAGTTATTAACATTTACCTTCGTATTATGTTCTTGATTTTGAAGGTTATATACTATATACCGTATAACCGTCATATATTTAATTTCTTATTTAATATATCTTTTAAAACATTTCTCATAATATTGTAATAAACATTGTATTTTACTATGAAGTAATGTAATAATATAATTAAAGGTAGTTAAATCCTCAATAACAATTCCATTATTTACATATCTTTGATATAATCACACATTCTACACATAATCACAAAATAAGTAATGATTCAATTAAATAAACCGTAAATATCACCATAGAGATATATCCTAATGTATTTGAATTATTTATGTAAGACTTTATGTTTCTCTATAGTTACATTGTTGTTTACATTGTAGATATTGGATAATTGATCCCATATTATTTATTTCAGTTCATTACATTCAAATTTATCTGATAAGAGTGTTCTTTGTATTTGGTATCATTTTCCTTTATATCTTTGTTTTTGATCTTTTTATTATATTCTATTAATAAAGTCTCACATGGAGAACAGATCCAAATTCCTTAAATATCTAGTTGAAGAAATATAATATGAGATATCATAGATGTGATGTCATCAGGTTCTTATAAGATGAGTGATTATTGAAATGTTCAAATTTGGTTCGTTGGATTTACAATCATCTATAATCTTTAAATTCCCTCAATAATTGTATAAATTCTTATGCATGATGTTTTGGATAAAAAAACCCCTATATTATTTCATTATCCACCATATTCATATTTATGACATGGGTGATCACTAATATTATTCTTTTATGTAAAATTGGAAAATAATTTTATAAAAATTCCTTAGGACTTGAATACCTTCACCATGACATAGAAAAACCATCGATGGTATGGTTTTTCACCCCTTTTTATATAGTTTTTTACATTCTTTGAATGTTATTCTATGTTAACAATAACTTCAAAAATTACATATTCAAAAATAATTTTTGACATTAAATCATATTATTATTATATTTATTCCATGGATTTACTCACATTCCATATACTATTCTTATAATCGCCATAAAATATATAGAATATCCACCATAATACCGGAATAAAAAATTAACACAAGAAAAAAATATTTCAATTTAGGAATCAAGTAACTCAAAAAATATCCTCAATTCTTATACTGAGTATTCAATATTCTCCACCTTAATCCTCTAAAATTTCAAACCATAATTTTTTTTAAAAAGATATAGTTTATGTTTTATTAACTATTTTAATGGTTAAAGTAATCATGAAACCCTCTACAATGATTTATAAAAATTTCTAAATCCAGACATAAAAATACTTTTTGAGTAGTAGTTAAATAGAATATACATTATCTCAAAATGAGATTAAATTTAAATAAATAATGTTCTTACAACTCTTAATATGTTAAATTTTATGACAATTTTTTAAGTCATAATATATATGTATAATAAAATGGGACATTAAAAGACCATGTTATGGTTGATCAATGCATGACTTCTCTTTATAAAATATCAGATATAGGTTATAACCCTATCACATATAATAATAGTCACTCAATTTCTTCTTATATGATATGAAAAAAATATAATGTTCCTTTTCCCAATATTTATTTTTTAATCTTTATTGAATTTAAGAAAAATGATCCAAAATGACTTTTAGGCCACTATTTGGAATTATGGGTGTTCCAAATAAGCCAATGTATAAACAGTGATAAGTATAATTCCTTCATGTAATTGATTAGAATATATATATATTAATTTAAGAATTTGATTGTTTTCTATAGTTAATACAGATTAACTTAATTAAAGAAATGTTTATTGACTATATAAAACCAAAATATAGAAAAATTTGAAACTCTAACTAACCAAGAAAATTATTAAAAATATATATCAAATTAGGAAACCTAAAATATGGG
Source organism: Viscum album (assembly GCA_963277665.1). NCBI lineage: Eukaryota > Viridiplantae > Streptophyta > Magnoliopsida > Santalales > Viscaceae > Viscum > Viscum album. Next base: position 495,119,591 of record OY728122.1, read on the forward strand.
AATAAAGGAATAGAGACACACATCCAATGGGGGATAAATTATAGAGTCTCATATTTTATTTTTTCGGCATTGTTTTTATTGGTTTTTTATACTGTCAAATTTATTTTAGATGTGAAGGCTGAATGAAGATATAAAATAATAATTTTTTTAGTAAACAAAATCATGGTTAGGTCCCAAAAACATTATAGTCATTTAGGTTCATTATAATTATAGTATCCCTCATGTTGTATTTTTAATAGTTCTTTAGGATTTGTGGTTGGTTATTTGGTGATATAGCTATGATGTCGTTACTAAACCATGATGAAATTTTGTGTGAGTAGTTTTTTTCGTTTCACCATTTGAGGGAAAATTTTGGCCATGCATGAGGTTTTCACAATGATAAATAAAGTGGTTTTGGTATTTATCATGGTGAAAAAACATTGTGGTTGGAAAATATCGCATTAGCGTTTTATCTCAGTGATTGATGGGAAAATATTATTAGTTTAATAACAATGTTTTGGTATTGATAAAAAATTATTTATAAAATAAATATATATATGAGATCTTGAATCTTAATTTCTGAATGTTTCATTTCCTTATTATTAGAATCTATTTAGATAATCCTTGACATTGTGTAGGTTCAATATGTCATGGTTTTTTCTTCTAAAATATTAAAAAAAAATATGATCTCACTTTCCTATTGTCGGGATGGTCCATACTAATCTAAACCCTATGTGGCTAAATGAATCATTTTTGGTGGCTTTAGGAACCCTTGGGGGATTAATGATTTCTTTTCTTCATGTGATAAATTATTCATATTTTTAGATGATCTACTTCCCTTTCTTTAACCTCTTCTATTGTTTTCCTAAATTACATGTTCTGTGGATTTTGTGTCTATATAGATATTATATAGGATTAATGTATAAGGTTTTCATAAATGGTAGTGATATGTGGTTATGATTTTTGGTTGTGGTATATGGATACATGAAGGAACACAACATTAACGAAATTTATTATAGGGATGTTAGGGGGACTAGATCAGTAGGAATGTATGTACGGGGTATATCCATGGTATATATTTTCATACTTTACTATATATATTATGCATATTTTTATAATGATCCAATAATGATATGGTAGTATTTATTTATTTGGGATGTTATATGATTTGGTTTTATTGTTTACTCATTTATACTTTAGTATATATCTTTAGTATTAGCATAACTGATTTTTGGTAGGAACTCGTAGAGTATAAAAGTATAATCACCCCTAGTTTTGTCTTCTATTTAAATAAAATTAGGATGTTTTTATACAGTGAGATGGATATTAATATATCATGGAATTGTGATTAGTTATCATCAAAGTCCCTACCCACATCTTACTACCCTGACTCTAGTAACCCAGAGCGATTGATCGTTTATTACTATGCTATAGAATAAAAAATTAAAAAAAAGGATCTCCAAGTTTAGTAGTCATAAGGGACTACATATATACATGGTCATTATAGTAAATTTAAATGTTGAATTATAACATTACAATCATTATAACATTAATACTTCTACTAACATATCCTTAGGTCACAATATGTATTCTTCACTATTTCATGGGGGAATATGGGAATAATATAAAGTGTGGCCTCAAATACCTTATAATAGGTTGTTTTTAATAAAACATATCCTATCATAATCATGAAAAATATCATATGGTATGAATAAACAAAAAATGATATTATATAATGAATTTCTTGAGAATAATATATTCAAGGGAGACATAAAATGGAAATAAATAATAAAATCTATAATAATAACTAGCCTCATGATGATGGAATTATTAAAGATATATATCTTAATTACCCCATTAAATCCACATTCCAATACATCCTATAAAAATTTGTAGGCATACACAAAATATAAAATCATGTTGGTCTCATGAGACCTACTAATGCATTTAGAGTATATATAATTTTAGGCACCACCCATCAAAAAATAATTAAAATAGATCCATAATATAAAGATAATAGATGAAACATATAATATATAATATTCTCTAATGAACCTATAATAGAAACAGTGATTAGTAATTAACAATTATCTATGAGGAAATAATAGATATATAGATTTTTCATGTTGTCCTTTGTTAAGGGAATAATATAATTATATTGGTGAATATCTATCAATCAAATAATAAACTATAATATATTAACAATATATTTTAATGTAACTATATCAATAGAATAATAAAAGTGTAGTAGGGTAGGGTTATTTTCTTATATAAGTTTATCAATAAGGTTTAATAATATATAAAAATAATTTTATAATATAGAATGTAAAAGTAATGATAAAAAAAGAACTTCTAAATTTTTTTTTTATATGACAAACATATTTGATATAAGTTTTGGATATACAATTTCCTTATTTAGAGACATCTAGGTTAGAATTATTTGATATCATAGGAACACTTACACTAATAAAAATGTTAGTCCACGATGGACCGGATATAACTTCATTTTTACAATTATTTTATTCCTTCATGAAAGTTTCCATATGAGAGACAACATATACCTAATACCAAAATATGTCAAATAAATTGGGATTTGGATAATAAATCCTTTTATTATGAAAATAATTCTTCATTTTAAAAACTAATGTGTGTGGTATTATGGAATCTTGTATTCTAATTTGAAGAAATAATTTGAATTTTTTTGAGATTTAGGCTCTTGGTTCACTATTGGGTAAACTATAAATTTAACTAAGTAAATAGAGATAAAAAAATATTGTATTCCCTTGATCTCAAAGCATAATGTTTATTCATGGTAGTAAATTCAGTGAATTCTCAGGTTTGTTAAATTTAAATGAGAAATATGATATTTATCTAATTTATTATTACATATCATTCCAATAATATATATGAACAATTGAAATATATTAAATAAAGGCCCATATAGAAAATCCACCACTATTTTTTTGCGAAGGGGGTTTTAACTAAAATTTATTGTATAAAAATATAATTCTACATCGATATTTTAATTCCATTATTTCAAAAATAAATATAATAATTCTTTTAAAGGTATTTTTATATCAATTTTTAAAAAAATATTTTTAAAACATTATGATATATTTTTAACAACATTTTTTTGTAAAACCAATTTTAATTTGATTTATTTTTGATGCTTATTTTTAGTAAAACAAATGTGGAATGTTTTTAAATAAAATTAACATCATTTTTTTCTAAAAAAGGCATTAAAACAAATTTATAATTTCACATTGAAATGTTTTTTTATTTAAAAATTATGTTAATACTGTTATTTTTCATAATTTTTACCATTTGTTTCATATATAACAGATATAAAAAAATGAAATTAGACATCCCATAAATGCAGTATTTAATATTTTCACCACATTCTTTTTAATTTTTCTATTGCTCCAATAAAATTAGTATAACTTTTTATTCTTTTCCAAGTGACTTTTTTTTCACTCCCAAAACATTTTAATTTTTTATCTAATTCCCCACCTTTATTGCACTAGTTCATAATTCAATGATTTTAGAATTGAATTTATAATTATTCCTCCAATAGATAATTAATTAATGATTATTTTCGTATATATATATATATATTCTTGTTAATGATTAATTTCTTTATAATGAAGGGTAATTCATCATATTGAGTTAAATTTATGATTAATTTTAATGACAACTTGGTTTGTGTGTCTAAAATTCTATAAACACCACAAAATCATATGCCTCATATGTTCTTACCTCCAAATAAAATTAATTTTTTTTGATATATATCATGAAACAAAACTAATTCTATAATATAACCTTACATTTCAATATTTAGTTTCATTTTTAAAGCATTCTTATTTATCACAATTTTATATTTATCAATGTGATTTGAAGCATTATTTTGATTATTTATATTGATGACTTATATTTCATTTTCAAAAAATTTATGAATCTACTATTTTTTACTTCTTAGAACATGTATTTCAATTCGTGTGAGTAATGAGCATTGAAATATTTATTAACCTTTGAGTTTCAATTATTTTAAATGTTAAAATGATGTGAGAAGTTACTTTTAATGTAAATAATAACATACAAGTGACATATAAAGTTATACACTATAACATTTTATATAGATTATAACAAAAAATTATTTAAAAATGTCATATGGTAGCACCTAAAACGTCTGTTATAATAAAAATAATTGAAAGTTGTTTATTTTTTATAAAAAAATTTTAATTTATTTCTAATAGTTGGATGTAAAAATATATATACATCTCTTATACTTACATTGCCTATAAAAATAATGTTAAAACACACAAAAATGAATTAAAAACCTATTTACCTACTAGAGATTTGAAAAATTCACATTAATGTTAAGAACCTCGGTCCAATCCAAATTCGATATAGATTTCAAATATATATATATATATAATCACATAAATATTAGATTATCCACCGTTGATAATAAAAATATGGTAGTATTAGTGTTTCTTATTCATGGAATAGGAGAATCTAAGATTATATGTCTAAAACTATATCTTAGAGAAATAATGAATCACAATTTAGGTAGAAATTGTTTATGATTTTACATTATCCAATCTTCTTAAAAGTAAAGTTTATTATATTATTATTATTTATTTCATTCTCTTGATTACTAAAAAAGTGTTTAATTATAATTATTATTTTCCAAAATAGTGAATTTTCATGATTTAAATTAAAGGATCGATCAAGTCGATAGAGAGCATGTCATCTAGTGATATCCAACCACTAACCCCTCTCCCCCATCATATAGCGTGATTTGGAATAAAAAAACATTTTATGCTCAAGATAGTAGTGTCTCAATACATTTCCCAATTTAAACATGGAAAAACTTGTAATCCATCCTCCCTCGGTATAGGCATCTGGATTAATATGGTGGGTGGCTACAACACTTGTTGTATATATATGAAGCACACTCCCTTCCTTTTAAATGTCACAACTAGACTATGGATATATAGGCATGTATTCTTCTTAAATTAAAGTGGAATATAGATTATAAATGTAAAATATTTCTACTAAACAAAAAGAATTGATCATGGGTGTACATGTCTCATTGTATTTCAGGGTACTCGTCAGGTTGTTTTAGTAAACACCATGTACTTTAAACTTCCATGGTATTTAATAATATTTATCACCTAAGTGCTAGAATGGGGAATATATATATTCTATTCCAAGAAAATCATAAACCAACATCTTGAAGTCTTCTTTTCCATTTTTATTCATTTATTAAATTTATTTTCATTTTGAATAATTATCCATTTTCAGATCTCTTGAGACATACCATGTGTGACATCGGTGACACCAAATAAATACCCTAGATCAATAGATCTATAAATGAACATAAATATTCATTTGTAATAAAAGAATCATTAGTTTTTGGGAGAATTTTTTTATAGATTTGGAAAATCACTTAAATCTACCACTTTAACATCTATATAGGAATTGAGAAGTTATATTGGATTCATGAATCTTGTAGAAGCATATGAATTTTACTTCCTCCCCCAAACATTACATAAATGAAATTAACATTTTTTAATTTGAGAATTAATATTAAAGGTTAATTATTTATCATCCACTCGCTTTATCCTTTGAGACCAGTTGAAGGAGTGAAGGTGGTTTCCTTCATATTTCATATTCACAAGAATGTTGTAGAAGAAAGAGACTGATCATATACCAAAGATTTTTCTTGGATATATCCTTTAATTGAATGATATACATCCATAACTATATGGTATGGATCAAAATAAAACTAGTGTTTCATAATACATTAGTTTATATATCACTAAAGAGGAGTTTTTCCCAAATGATGATAGTGTCAGCACTCCCCTAAAGGTTATAGTGTGTGTCTTCAATGTTATTCATTTGTTTTTAGAAATCTGTTTCTTATCATTATTTTGATAGGAAATATTTTCAATTAATTTTGATGGGGGTAGATAATTCCCCCATAATATAGTGAGTTTCCCCCTCCCCATTGATGCAGTATGTACTCCCACAAATAATATACAACTCCGTAGAGAGGTATAGTTCCTCTTTAATAGTCAGTATTTCAATGATATTTTCTTATAGAATGGTTCTTAGATGGGTTTTATTGGATTAGAGAATTATTTTTTGAATAATGGTAGGATAATATATTCTACTCCGTCAACCAATTATCAGATGGGATGTTATCCTGATATGGATTTCACAATTCCTAGATCGGTTATATTTCATGTGTGGGTTCTACATAATCAATAACCCTATGAGTAAGGTTAAGTTTTGAGATCAGGGATTAATCATGTGGTTGAATTAATCTATTTCCATTAATTTCAATAATTGGATATATTTTATAATTGTTCACATTAGTTTTGTGGTTCATTTTTTGGATTCTTGCTTGGACCGGTTGAGTGATTTTTTGGGTTTCCCTTTCTTTATTTTCTGAGAGTTGATACCGGTGAAAATAAGAAGTTATAAACAAATTTTCATTATATATTTTATAACATAAACATTCTATTATCCTGGTTGAGTTGGTTAAAATTTATGTTTTCCTTTCCATTGGGATATCCTAAGGGATATCTTCGTACTCACCCCACTGTGGTCACACATCCCCCCTCCCCCGCTATATATTATGCCTATGGATATGTTATATAGATTATATGTGATCTTGGTGACCATTTAGTAGGTGGATCTCGTGAGTCGATGTCGCCAACATGGGATAAAGAACACACTTTTAGGATTCTTGACATTAAGGAGGGTTTTTACCATTTGGTGTTACCTATCTCTTTTCTAGACTATTTATGTTCCATGCATCATCTATTTGGGAGATTGAATGGGTATATATTTTTGATATTTAAAAAAATTATTTACAAACATATTCATTTTCAAGGTTATTACATCTAGAATTTTGTTCATATTTAAGAAATTTTATTTGTATTTGGATATATATATATATATATATATATGAGTGTGTGTGTGTGTATCTATGTGTCTATGTGTACTTCAAGGTTTTAATTAACAAAAGTCATCCCATTAAGATATTCTATCATGGTTCTAGTCACCAACCAGAAAACTGCTGAGGTTTATCTTGGGATTTCATACCTATAATATTTATTTTCTCAGATGATGAATGAGCATGTTATGTCATTTAATTTGTAATGAGATAGAATTATAATCTCTCATTAAAATTATATTAATGAATTTATAGTAATTAAAAATGAAAAAAAAATCAGATTGAAGTGTAACATAACTGAAAATAAATAAAAATAATAAATGAAAATAATGGATTTAAATAACTTACCCTACAAAGTATCCTATTAATACATTAGAAATAACTCCTTTGAACCTAAATATGTTCTTAGGATGAATAATCATGCTCAATTATTTTTCAATGAAGTTGAAAATGAGGATAAGTTAAAATTTATAGAAACAATGGTCAAATTTTTATACTAATAATAGGACATAGGGTGTATTTGTCAGATTAATTTTTAATAAAATGTAATTTTGTATACTGTATTCAAATGAAAATACATCGATAATGATATATTTTATGAGGGAGTCGGATAACCATTAATGAATTTCTTGTCCATCCTCGGCCCCTAACCCCTTTTTTATCACCGCCTACATTGAAAGGTCAATATTGTTTTTTAAATATTTTTACTATTTATAAAATTTAAAAAAAATAAACAAACTATTAGGTACAATATATAATTAAAATTTTATATATAATAGATAAAAATTATAAAAATTGTATTGATTTTTCCTTTTTTTTAAAAATAATTAGATTTGACTATTCAATTTCATTATAAAGCATTGAAACAATAAAACATTTAATTTTGTTGCAATCTAATCTATTCCCTTAATAATAATTCATTTTTCTCTAATAAATAATCTTATATAGACGCTTATCCTTTAAAATATAGGTTTTAAAAAATTCAACATCATTGAAAAACACATGGTTTTATATTTTTTATTTTACATTTAGTGTAGATTTGTTTTGAATTTTATATGTTAAAGAAACAAATCTCCAATAATTATATTATGTTCCCATGGAAATTTCGTTTTTATCCAAAGTATTATCTTTTTAAACATTAATTTCCATTTTGAAATGTGAAATTCCATTATAGGATTGGAAATTGATTTTAATACTTTAAAATATTTTATTTAAAATTATTAACAAATTTTATGTGGGGGACTCAATTATATTAACGATTAAATCATTTTTACATCATATTTAATTCATAATAGATATTTTATATCCATATAGTATTTTACAATACACCTATAAATATACTTTTAAATAAAATTATCAAAAGTGAACCATTATCTAACATTTCCATATTGATTTTAAATATAAATAACTTTTTTCATAAAATAATTTCCGATATATGAAAATTTTAATTATCCAATAAAACTATTATTATTATTTAAAATCATTTTTTAATTAATAAAAATTTTAAAACTCATTTCTAATAATTTATATATTATTATAAGACATTTGTATGTAATGAAATTATTCTTCATTGCTAAAAATATAATTTGATTATTTATTAATTATATTTTTAGAAAATTATATATTTTCTTTATTGAACAAGTATATAATGTTCATAATTTCCACATTACAATTATAATGGTCATATTGTGATGTTATTATTCCAAGGTCTCCTTACAGTTCTTATGGTCTTATTACCCACTATAAATATACCTCAATATATTCTTTAAAATCATTAATTTCACTCTATTATATTCTATATCATGTTCCTTCCATTAATTTTTTTATCTTTATTATAGATATTTATCTCTTATATTTTTCATTACATATAGATCTTGGTCCTTAGAAGTTTAAGATTATGTTTTTTTTCACACACTATTATTTGTTTTAAAGAACTATCTATATTCATTCTTGTAACTGTACCTCTTGAGTGATTATCATATTACTATGATGAAATAAAATGGCTTATATTGGGTGGTGTATATTGTTATGAAATGTTCATTATAATAGAATATAAAGGATGTCAATATATGAGCTATTGTGTATTTGTATTTTACTATTATTTTAGTCATTTTCTTAATTTTTTCATTCCATGCATGGATATATTATTATTATTATTGATGTTGTTGTTATATTTTTATTTTATAGAATATTTTCTATTAGTGATTTGTCTGATATTCTAGGTTCAAAAGACTAATCCTCCCATATTGTGTATTTTAAATTGTTAACTTCAGTCACCAACCTTTTCCCATTGAAAAGAGGGGTTTGGGGGATCACAATTGACTTCACTACTTACCTAAGAGGGGTATTATTGGGGTTTAATCAATATAGATTATTATTATGTATTTTTTTTAAAATTAGGTTTAATTTTTTAGTTAGTAATATAGTTGGATTTCACTGGTTTATTAGGGAAACAATTCATTTCAATTTAATATCTAACTTAGACCACGATGAGTGGTTAAGATATTAAAGGTCCCCGATGATCAGGCATGTAGACCGTGAAAATTATAAAAACATACCTAACAAATAATATTATAATTGCAGGGTAAAGACCTGTATGTGGTGTCTGTATCCTGATTGATTTTACTTGTTTTTTAGTTGGGGAATATAATATCGGAATTAAAATTAATTTAATTAAAATAAATAAAATGAAATCCATATCATAGGATTATTATTTTATTTTCATTTTTATTGATTTATGCTGATTTATGAACTCATAAATCTTATGTTGGTGATGTGTTAGAGGATTTTTATGTGATCTTATATGGGTTTATTTGATGGTGTATAATTCATAGAGGAAATATTTAATTAGTTTTATTGACAATGTCCACTATTTTATGATGTATATATCATTGATTAAAATATGGTAAGGTGGATGGGGAAGATTGATATATCATCTAGTTTTATAATCTCAATGAATAAGTATTGGATTATTTTAGTAGTTATCATATATATAAGGGAATATTTATAGATATATGATCATTACATTTGAATCTATAATAAATCAAAGCTAATGTGGGAAAATTAAAATGTAAATGCTCGACGGAGTTCTAATCATTGATATTAAAGGAAGTGCTGCAACTAGAGTTCCACATAATTATGAATGAGATATTGAGTGACCAAGAATTCATGTATGATTTGAACATTCCTCTATTATTATTTAATTTTTTTCAAGTGGACTGTTTTGTGCATTGATTTTTGGGTAGGATTTAAACATGGATACTTGGTATCAGGTTAGTGCTTCCATATTATTGATTCATATCAAGGTATTGATGAAGGTTAATGTGACTATGAAAAATTTAGTAAATAAAAAATTTCCTTGATAGGTTATTCATTGGTACTTCTTAAAGAATATATTTGTGAATATGGTTTCTCCTCTATCATGCCATTTGAAACTTCAACTAGCGAGGATGTACCCTCTACAATACATCTACAATTTATCAAGAGAAAATATTTATTTGAATTACTCTAAGAATACTATTTCCATTTTTTATTTATGGTGTAGTCATAAACATCATCAGAATTAGTGTTATAACATTATCATCAATTAATATAGAGTCATTGTTATGAAATCATATATCCCATGAATGATTTCAAAAGAGTATCTTCCTTTTCCTTTTTAGAAGAAACTTAGTCTGATGATTTTTTGGTCACTAAAGAACCCTACAGAATGCAGAGGAAATAACTAATATATTCCTCTTCTATAGTCAAATATAGAGTATAACGAATGAGTTTTTTGATATTATCAGCAATATAAATATAGAGGTGTAGTATGGGGATAGATACATGTTATAGATTCACCATTATTAGGAGGACTCATGATCATTCGATGTAAAAAGTTTCTCTATTCTAAATGAATTTATGCTATGATTGATTCAATATATTTCCACACATTTATATCACGTTTCTTAGTCCAAACATTAGGAATTAAGGTGGATATATTTCAACTACCCATAGTGTTATTTATTCTGAATAGAGGTCAAACTAGTATGAATTGTATGGGTTGGGGTGTGAGTTTTTTATATACAAACATATATTAATTGATATGTTGAGTATATAGTAAATATAGATAAATGATTTAAACCTCTTTATGGATTATATATAGTATTTATAAATTCCCACTGATTATTACTTGAGATGTGTGACTTTATTTGATGTGGATGGAAATAAAATAAAATTTTTTAGTGATATGTATTATAAAATTTTTAAAAATGTTATAAAAAATTATCTCATCATAGTTAATTGGATTACTGTTGATTTTGTAAAAAAAATCAAGGAAAGTATTATTTAATATTTTTTGAGTAATTTTTCTATACATTTTCAGAATATATTGTATCACGACCCCCATTGAATTAATAGTGGGTTTAAGAGAGATTTGTAACCCCAGCTCTATTTAAATTATATATCCACTTATATAATGATTCAATTAGAGCATAAAGAGTATAATATTTTCATTAATGATATATGGATTATTGGATTTTTCAAGAGTAGTGTATATCTATGGGTAGCACCCGTGTTTTTTTAGGAATGTATATTGTATTTTTAGTGATTTGTAGATTTTTAATGCATGAAAATAGTGAAGATAAAGAACCATAACCCCCTCTTGAAGATTGTTTTATTTTCTAGACAATTTATGGAGATATTTGGTTTTCTAAGAGTTATTTTCATTTCAAGTTTCATCATATAAATGTAATGGTAGATGATATTTGAAAAAATACTAATTGGACTAATTATGGACACTTTGAGTTAATGTTTATTCTATTAAAACTCAAAAACACTCCAACATTCTCCATGGGATTGATGAATAGGGTATTACATTAGTTTTTATATAAGATTTAGTGATGTTAGTTGAATAAAACCAAGTGTTTTTGTGAATAGAGAATGATTTTGAGTTTTTTTGGTCTATTTCACATATTTATTTACCAAATGATATATAAAAAATCTATTTAAGGGTTTCTTCTAGAAACATGATGTTCATTTCCTTAGACAGGTAAATGTTTACCTATGTGATGTCATCAAACCTTTAGAGATTAAGGTCATTGTCTCTTTGATCTACAGTAAGAATGTTGCGTATGTTCATTGTTTCATTATCCTTTTATATTAGTATAGGTAGTTTATATAATTTTAATTTGATTTTTATAATCTTTGATACCATTAACTATGAAATATTTCACATTTCCTTTTCTGGACCATTTTTAGGAAACATTTAAGTGTCTATAGTAGTAGAAGATCACTTCTCATTTTTTTGATATCTTAAATAGGTATTTATATTCAAGGATTGTTTAATTTTTTCTTATCTTGGTTTTGATATGAATTGATGTAGAAAAAAATATTGATCTATTTTGGGTCCTAAAAATTATATCTATATGAACATAATTATGATACCCATGATCTGTAACATTTGACAATAGTTTTTTCTCTAAAACTGGAGAAAAATTACCTTATAGGTGAGTAAATTTAGGTATTCTCTAAGTAAAAGGTACTATAGTATATCTTATGTAATTAGAATCTAAATTTATATCATTATATATAAGTCCAATGTTTTTAAGACTATGGCTTCATGATTTCATGTAGTCTATGGAAAGGTAATGTAATAGTTCAATCTCTCTATAGGACGATTATTTGTGATATTTTAAATCGTTTTTTCAATGATTATAGAATAATGGATGGGATTTTAACATTATATTTGAATATTGTGTTATTTTTTGTAGTGTTTTATTCAGAAACATATAATAGTGAATTCTTTTTTGTGTTAGCGGGTAGAGGAGTATCAAATGAGATATCCTAAGGTATAGGTGCAGATATATCTTGTTATTCCTAGATTTACTCTAGATGGATTAATATAGTATGGATAGTACCATGTGTTAATTCATGGGAAGTTATTCATCTTGTATGATATTTGTAGAGTGATACATTATGATTTTTATGGCTCACATTTGGTTTTACAACCGTGAATCTTAATGATATATCATAGAATAAGTGATCAGTTATAGTTGATATTGATAAATTAATTGGTGGATGATTTTTTCCATTGAATTATTCAATCTAAATGAGTTTCAATTTACCATCTACATTGATCTAAAATTTCATACAATTTTTATATTAAGTGGTTTAAATGGGGGTACATATCAACATATTTTGTGACTATTTTCCCTCAATCAATTGTGGGATAAATTTTTATCAAGGTAGTATTTGATTATCAATTGATGTTGGATTAATTCATAGAAATTAAGGATTTTATTGTGTAGTATGGTTAGTAATGTATTCATATAGAGTGACTAGTTTAGTTACAAAGTGTTTTTAGGATGGTCATTATATATAGAGACTATAATTTTACATTACATGTATGTAAGAGAAAACACTATTCTTTTTTACACTGATGTTCCTTAACATGACAATTCATACTTATATATAATGGAAAATAAAGTAAAATATAAAAACACAATAGGCAATTTTTCATGAATGTGTTCTTGATTTTAGAGGTTCAAGGGTGAGTCAATGTCCATTAGTTATATTTTAATATAATAATTTCTATCAATCAACCATTTTTTTTAAAAACATTATGTCAATGTTCAGAAAACCATATAAACTATTGTTGTTTTAATCAAAAGTTATAGTGTTCATGATCTTTAGATCAGATTAGGAATATACTATGACAAATAAATTGTATATTATTCTTGGGATGATGAAATTCATTAGAGACCACAAAATGTATGATGTATATCCATGAAGGATAATATTTAATTAAATATATGTTATCATCTATTTCACAAGGTTTCTCCTCATCATGTTTAGTAGACATTAATTAGAAGAAAAGGTATTTATCTATGATCCATATAACCATAAAATTAATCGGAGTTGATTGGTGATATTGAAAATCTATTATCATTTCTACCCTATATAGGTCAAACTCATGAAGTCTTCAATGTATCACATTTTCAATAATATATTTATGGTGACTACAATTTCATTTATTGGGATGAGTTATATATTAAGTTGAATAGAAAGTCCTTGGAGTGACCAAGGGAAATTTGGGATCAATAATATATATTATTTTAGGGACTCTTCATCCATTTTTTATGAGTCATACTAAGACATTGTGGTTTAGAGGAATTTATTTGGTATTTATTGTAAGGAAACAACCTTAAACATTACATTTTATAGTGGTTTTAAACATGAATTCACATTATTATAATCCCAATGATTGTTTAGTTCTATATTTTTTATATAATTATGACTGTATCAGACATGGAAAATGTGGAAATTTTGACATATGATTTGGAAAATGAAAATTATTTTTCAAATAAAAAACAACTAACCTAGGTCATCTCACTTGAGGAGCTTCACAGTTGTTTACCTAATTAATCGATTCCAATTAAACAACTTCTTTTTGGGGTTTTTAATATTTTTAAAAAACAATGATAAATGTTTTGGGTTTTGAAATGTATACATAATGTTAAAATTAAATGAAAAAGGAAAATTTGAACTTATACAGGCATTCAATTATAGAATGAGTTATGTAAGAAAGAACATGGTCTAAATCGTTGTTTTTGGTTCAATCATTATTCTCAATTATTTGATTAATTTTATATTTATAATCCAAAAATGAAATATCATGATGAATTTCTCAATTTTTATTATGAAATTCTTAAATATTTAATGCCCTAAAACTTTCTAAATTCCACCTCCAAATGTAATCATGGTTTTTGGGACACCCTGGGATAATGTGGGACATCTTAAAAGACTTAGGTCCATCATAATTCCTTTCACCCATTTATTATATCAACTACATCATGTGAAGATCTAATCATTATAATATATAGTAAAATAGAAGTATATTTTAGTTTCATGTCATGGCGGGGGGGGGATCTCAAGTCTCGTGCATGTCACTTATATCTACCCCAAACATAAAATAATGTTGAAGAATGAATTCATGAACACAATAAACTCCCATGGTCTAAAAATCATTTCATCCCTTCATTATAGATCGTAATAGATCACTTTGTTGGATATAAAGAGTGAAATAAAAATAATATAAAAATAAGATAATGAAAAAAAATAAAGATGAGAGAAGAATAAGAGAACAAATGCATAAATAACAAAAATAAAAAATAGAATAATGAAGATATAGAGAGAAAATATTGAATAAAATAAATAAAATAAAATAAATAAAATAAAATGAAAAAATGGAAAAATGATATAATTAGGAGAAGAATAAGATGAAGAAAAATATTAAAAGAAGAATAAGGGGTGTGGTGGATGAAATTGGGTTGGAAAATGTATAGATTATTTACTAAAAAAAGATAATTAAATAAACATCTGATCTAAAACTAGAAAAACGACAAATAAATAAGAAATATAAAAGAAATAATATAATGTGGGAGGATGTAGGATATCCTCTCGGTCGACCATCAATTAGATGAGTGTTTCCACCCATTTGGTAGCAATGGAATCTTACTTTGACAGGATAAGGGAGGATTCCTTGTCCATGCCTCTTCCCATCCCCTTGTGGATATCCTTTTCAATTCACCCCAAACCCTATTGGTATTTTATATTTGGAACACCTAATTTTGTCATATGTCTAAACTCTCTATGTATTTGATCAGTCTTTGTTGGTGGAAGCTCCAACATGTGCATATTGATTGGGCTGATGTGGCAGTTGGTTTGGTGTATGTCAGTAGAAGAGAACATGAGCTTTCATGGTAGTTAATAACACTTGTACCTCAAACCCAATAGCCTTCACATTGGCCAGAGGGATTTTGAAAGGTGCTCAGGGTGGTTGGTCTGGGATTTAAAGAATACCCATGGTAGAATGGGACTTCTTAATAGGATTGTAAAGGAACTCATTTCTACACATTGTAAAGGTAAAGGACACATAAAATCATGAGGGATTTTTAATCGAGTCTCAAATGAATCTGGATATTTACGATTGGTAGGAATTGATGAATTAAAAAAATTAAATCTTAAGGAGGAGGTTTGTATTTTAATATATAAACTAGATATCAAAGTAAAATTGTAATGAAATTTTCACGTTCAAATAATAAAATCCCACTTCCCACAAAACTCAATGTAAATTCATGGTCAAAATTAGGCATAATGAATTTTTTTCCCATTCTTTAATTTTCTTATAATTAAAATATTTTTTCTCAAAGTACCTTTTTTCATTTTTTTTCATTTTTAAAATTTAATCATAGTATGTATCTCAAATCCTCCACCTATGAACATAAGATAGAAATCATTGTTCCAGTAATGGCTATTTTTTATTCTTCTAATTTACAACCCACTTTTTCATTTTCTTCTCAATAATGGAATACATTAAATTATCCTGAATGAATCAATAAAATTTTAAATACCCAAACATCACACCCACACACTTTTTCCTTAAAATGATTATCATCCCTTTTACCATGAATATTCTAACCCCAACAAATAAACATTAAAATAATAGGAAAATACAAATAGGTTGTAGGAATGGATAAAATGGACTGGAAAATGGATCTCCCTTAAAAATTTCATCCATAGCCTCTATGGCCAAAAAATGATTGATGTAAAAATGGAATTCAAGGATAAGGTATTTTCAAAATGTTCCTAATTCATTTTAAATGTTTTTTTAACTATTATTAGTTTTGAAAAAAATTATTGGATATGTAAGATAGGTTGTATGACCCAATATTCCTCAAGAATTATGCTCACTATAAAATAGGAAGTACTTAGTCTAGAAATATTCTCGATGATATGATATACGATAAATGAGAAATAATAAAATAATAAATAAAAAATCATTAAAATTTAAGATATTCTAAGCAGGCGAAATGATAGGGAAATTTCATCTACATGAATCAATTAATTCCCTCAAAGAATGAGTCCCCATTTTAATATCCATTATTCACATTAATTATTCAATAGTCTATTTAATCAATCAATTTCATTAAAAATGAATTGTAAAACATGGAATCAGATGATTTGTAAGAAACTCATGTCTCCTATTTAAGAAACATAAATAATAATTTCAATCATGGGAATGTAAGTTTCAAGATTAAAGCTCAAAATGAGTTTTGGATAAAAAATTCAGAGAATTTAAAAATAATAAATGTATGAATGAACTGCATGTTCCTTGAAGCTTAGTCTTCATTCATGATTTACTATTTGGGATTTCCGTCTATAGTCCCAAACATATAAAACAAAACTACTCAATTAAGATCAAATCTCATGACATTTATACTCAAAAAGATAAGAGAAAGTGGGGATGCATGTTTGAATAATTACTAAAATGGAAATGGAATGTTTTAGAAAATAATTAAAGTTGTAAGAACTAGTATAATCACCCATGTGGGCCCTATAATTTTACTTCCTACTTATGGAAGTTTCATCTATTATCCATAATATGTTAGTGGATTGATTTTCATCGACCGGAACAACAACATGTGGCTTTTCCTAGCATTTACTTCTTCCTTTTTGGTGAGGAATGAAATATAGAGAATGTTTACCAAATCCCACCCCCACCCCCTCACATTTATGTAAAAATTACACTGATGGGGTGGGATAAAATTTAGATCATCCTACTTCTTCATTTCTACTTGTCTAACAACCCTTTTATATTCCAGTAATATATCAATTGGTATTTCATGATTTGAATTATCTATGTAAAAGTAAGAAAATTATTTTCATTGAATAAAATTTGAATTATTAAAAACAAATTGCTCCATTTCAATATAATAAACCTATTTATTTATATACTCAAGATCATAAAATTTGATTTATATATTGAATTACTAAAATTCATGTTAATCAAAATTAGAGATCTCCATGTGTCCTCTGCAGGTTCCTGTTTAGTTTCTTTATATTAATTTAAGGAATAGAAATGATTTTATGAATATAAAAATTCAAATAGGTGGTAATTATTACATAATTCAGATTGAATAAAAAATTTAAAGGCATGTGGATCATCCTCGGGTTTAGGTGTAGGTTTCTCAAGGGACATATGGAATTTATCTGTTTTAAAACCCATATATCCTTGAATAACATGTACCATATCTTCCATATTTTAAATATAATATTTATTTTTTGGTTGGTAACATCCTCCTATAATTATATATGGGGTATTTATTCAAAAATGATGGGAGGAAACAAGTATCACTCTAGTGGTGTCTTGACTATTTCATGATAAATTTTTTGGATATCATCATAGAATTCAATTAACTCTCTATCCAATCATTCAACCACAAGTTTTTGAGAGTCTATTTGGGCTCTTTGATATGGTCATTGAATTTCTTCTCTATGATGGTTTTTCTAATACATCCTCGGATCTACCAAGAAAATAAGTACCAACTATCACCTATAGACTAGGGTGATTTAGTTACTGATTCATTCACCATTGAGCATCCAATCCATGTAGTAGAGTAATAATTTTAATACATCAAGAAAAAATAATTTTTTATGGGTTTTCAAAGCATTAAAAACTATAAAAAAATATTAAAATATAAAATTAAATAAAGATAATTATTATATCCCCATCAATGATTCCATTTTTTATGCACACCTATCACAGGGTGTGGAAAAAACAGATAATATTCTAAATACAAGATAGTGGATGACCAAGGTCAAGTCACTTGATGAGATTCATAGTTGTTCACCTGCTTAATTTATTTCACCGAAACAACTTTTTTACTATTTTTATTATTTCATAGAAACAACGATAAATTCATAGTTTTTTAATTACATTATTAAATTTTAAAATTACAAGAAGAGTAAATATTTAAAGTTATACTATCCTAAAATTCTAAATAGAATGAGTTGTGAAAGAAAGAAATTGGTCTTGAGTTTGGTTTTGGGTTCAATCCTTATTCACCAATGTTTGTTTAATTATTTTTTATAATATTATAATTAAATATCATGATTAATTACTATCCTTTTATTTAAAAATTTTGAAAAGTATATTTCCTTAAGCAATTCTAAATTCCACCTTCTGTAATCATGGATGATGAAACACCGTGGCCTAGGGTGTGATATATTATAGGACCAAGCTCCATCATATATTGTTTCATCTATTGATCAGCTAAACTCGATCATGTGAATATATAATCATTTTAATAGAGGTAAATTAATAAACAAAATAATATATGTAGATTTGAGTTTCATGTCATGGGGGATAATCATCATTCATGTGCGGTTCACTCATATGTACCAAAAAATAAAATAAACATTAATGAAGAATTTGAGAACACCATAACCTACCCCAGGAAAATCCTTGGGTCATCCCCTAATATGAAAGGGTACGATATAGCTTTCTTGGATATAAATAATAGAGTATAAATAAAATAAAAAGAAGAGAATTATATAATATAAAAATAATGATAGAGTAATAAGATAACAATCACATGAATCCACACCATATACTTAGGGGTGTTGTGGAAGAACACGGTTTGGATAATGAATTCATTATTTATTAAAGAAAAGATTATTAAAATTTCATATGATCTAAAACTAAAAAATAAATAAAATAAGAAACATAAAATAAATAGAAAAATTTGTGGGAAGTAGAATCTCTTATTAAATGAGATTTCTCCATCCGAGTGTGTCCTTTCCTTTGGTAAAGATGGTATATTACATTTACAAGCTAATGGAGGTGTCCTTAGTCATTTGACTACCCATATATATAGGGATTTAATTTCAAATTCACCAGGAACACCCAACAGTATTTAATATTTAGAACTCCTGAATATTTTTTGTATTTAAACTCTCTATTTTTAGATTTGGGTTTGATAGTGGTAGATACTTTATGTGCATAGTGCATTGGTGTTTATTTTTTATATGTGTGGGATATTATTACTAGCACACATAAGCATGTAAGGAATTTAAGAATGGCGGTCCATAAACCCCTCCATCCATCACACTAGCCATAGGGAGTTTGAAAGTTTTTCCAAGTGGTTATTCAAATCCTATGAGATATCCCATGGTGGAATGGGACTTTATTGTGGAAGTGGATATTAAGATTGAGATTTGAAATCACCAATCATCGTGTTATCTTGGTGAAGTAGTGTATTAGACCAGTATTGAGTAGTGGTAAGCTGTGAAGGAAAGAGGCACTAGTGTCCATAGCAGGCCTAGAAATCAGGACACGGTGCATTTTTGGTCAAATTTATGGGTGAATAGTAATCTATGGAACTATGACCATATAAAAATGTCAAGTATGAGGTCATGGTGTGGATTTTGGTTATCATAATTATACACTAGGGATGGTATCCTGGTTCCACATGAACACATGGAATTTGGGTCGAGCCTCACCACTCAACACACTCAGGCTTCAGCCCAACCTGACTCCCTATTTGCTTGAATCCCCATAGGCCATGCACTACACAGGCTTGGTGAATCCAAAGGCCCAAATTCCCATTTTATCTTGATAGCCTTACATTAAACTAGAATGGGTGGTTGGCCCCTTGTGGGATGGCTAGATGGCTATCTTCCACTAGTTGAGTGACTACAATCTTGGGCCCTATTTTTTTATAGACTTGACTCTTGAAAAATATTATACAAATTAGAAATTTTTTGAAACATAATATCCAATATTTAAAACTCACAGTCAATACCCAAAAATCAAAAAAATAAATTTATTAAGACAAAATTTAATTCCCCATTTATAAATACTTATTATTGAATAAAAGAATTAATTTCTAGTGGATTTTCATTAAAAAACATAAATTCATTGGAATATATTTCAAAAATGTGAATGAAATATGAGTGTGTGAGTAAACCAATAAATTAAAAGTAAAAACATATACACCATTTTAAATTTTTTCATAAAAAAAGTGTTTAAATATATTTTGATTATCTTCATGAAACATCATCAAAATTTTCCCCTTGATCTCATCCTTATCAAAACTATTCCTTAATCCCGAAAAAAAATTAAAACTTGGGATGAGTACAAAATATCAGTAACAGACATAAAAGAAAGGAAATTATTAGTCTAGTGAAAACCCATAGAAACAGTTTCTTAAAAACATATCTTAGTACACTTAAAAAGGAATCATATTTTTTAAAATATCATTACCTTACCTTTTGAAAATCCAAATATTTTCTTAAGAACTAATTTGCAAGAATATCAAAAATAAATAGGTAACATGGGATATCATTTTCAATATCTCGCATATGTATGAAGTAAAAAATGTGGTCATCAACTTACTCTGGAGTACCCAATCCATTGTAGGTCATAATGTAACCACTCACCCTTGGTTTATCATGAAACCACCCATCCGTGGTTAATAAAATAAACTCTCATTCGTTTTTTATCTTGTAATAATCCATCATTTATTTATCAAAAAAACCACATATCATCATAAATAATTCCCAATATCTATAACATTAACATAATGAATAATATATTTCATAATCAAATAGTCATTGAAGAAAATAAACCTTTATTTTTTATGTCAATTATTTGAAAAAACAGCACACTTACAGTGGTTATGATTTTGTTTAAAAAGTAACCATTTTAACTAGTAAAAAATGATTAAAAATATTACAGTGACATGAATGTGGGAAATTATTTTTATTCCATATATGAAAAAAAATCCTTTTTTAATTTGTAAAATAAACCATCAAAAGTAGTTTTTTATAGTAAGGTCCTTTATAAATATAAAATCATTGAACTGAGTGTTAATAAAATGAATTTATTATGTGTATTCACAACAAATCCACATAAAAAAATTGGAAATAAATTATAATAAAATGAAAAATCATTTCATAAATAAATTATAAATATAAATTATCAATGAAGTTGATGTTTAACCATAACAATTGAAATTTGGTTAATAATTCCTTTACCACAGCTTTAACTTCCTTAAAATTTGTTCAAACAGCATATATCACGGTTTAAATAATGTTATTAATTTTTTAAAGAACTATATTCATATTTATAATACTTAATTCATTTATTTTATAATACTTCAACCTCATTAATTAATAATATTTCATTTTTTTCATTTTTTGGGTGCACTCCTTAAATGGTTTCATGGTCGGTTCATTTGTGTATAATTATGGATTTACTTTTCAAATGGAAATAATACTCTAGAAGTGGAATGAAATTTTATTAATTCCCCTAAATAAGTAAAAATGGTCCCATATATCATTTTATTTTCTATCATGTGGATTGTTCATTTGATAAAATGTTTTTGGTAAATGGTTTGTTTATTTTGGAATTGTTTTTGGCCATTTCAATCTAGTTTCATTTTATTTATTATTATGTATATTTATAAGTACCAAAACATGAAATAAGTTAAAATATACTTATTAAAATAATATTTTACCAGAATAATAGTTTTATAGTTATACATGAAGGCTGTAATGGAAAAGGAAAAATCATTATACATAGAGGCGGTTAGCCATCATAATTTGGAAAATGGTTTCATTTCTTTGATTAAGAAGAGATGAAAAATGGTATGGGTATAATATATTCCATTATAAATGTAAAATTTTATTATATACATGATTGTTTATTTATCATGCCTTTGGATAAAGGTTAAGAGAACAATGTATAAGAAAAAATATAAATTTAGTGAGGTTGTTTGAGAAAGTTACTTCTTGAATATCGCCTCCTTAAAGGACCCCTTAAAGACATTCAAAATGGACTTTTCATGATACCAACAACCCATAGAGATATATAGAGTGGGTAGGATAGGTTTTTGACAATTATAATAGAGATTTATTTATTTTTAGGAAGAACAGGGTGGTGAGGAGTGGTATTTATACTTGAGGAGGGGTGGTTTTAAGTGATTAAATTATGTTTACTGTATATTTAAAGCCAAACCACATTTGGGTGGAATTAATTATATTAATTCATAATAATATTTAATATTTTAAAGGATGTTTAGGGTATTTAAAAACATGAATATATAATTTCAATTCATTTTTCATTGTTATTTTAAGCATTTACATTTTAATATTGACATGTTTCACTATTTTACCAATACTATGGTAAATCCTTTTTTACCATGGATAATTTTTTGTGCCTAAAAATAAAAATGTCCTCTCTAAATAATTTATACCTTATTATTATAAATATTTAAATAATTTTAAAAATTTCAATTTACGTAATTAATAAAAATTAACTTAATAAAACTCATAGACAAGACAAAAAGCGGGTTTTCAGTATGTGTTTTTTAAAGAAAAGGATGATTTTATATTAACTCTATGATAGTTAATTATCATTATATGAAACAAAATAAATATTTAATTATATATTTCTTATAAATTTCATTCAAATCATTCCCCATTAGTTGTTATTTTAATTAATTATAAAAGAGAAACATTATGTACATTAAAACAGTTTTCAGAAAAAATCTCAATTTTAAAAACAAAAATAAATTTATTATAAAAAATATAAAGTTTATTTAAAAAGTGTTCAATTTGTTAAAATAAAACTATATTAAACTTATGTTACATGAAATCAGAATCAAAAAATAATTATACTTTTTTATTTTTTATTTTATGGAAAATAAATGATTTTTTTAACAAAAGATTAGTATTTTTCACTATTCACTAAAAATTACCATTATCACAAAACTCCAAAAAAATAAACGAAAAGATAATTTTGAAATAATTAATCAGAATATGAAATTATTTTTAATAAAACTAAAATTCTATAATTTAATAATTTTTCTTTAAAATATAACTATGTATGAAATAAGTTTAATAAAACTATTTTTTACATGGCATATTTTTTAAGTCAACTGTTTAATTCAAGAATACTAATAAATGTGAAAAAATAAATTCTATAGTTACTTCGGTTATTACATTTTCTCCCACCCCCTCTAAATATTTTATCTTTGCAATTTTACTCACTTACTAAACAAGTAGGGATATTTTCCATCATTTCATTTTTAGATTCCCATGTTTCTTATTCATCCATGTGGTTTCTCCAAAACACCATTACTTGGTGAGTTACCTTATTTCTCAATACTTTCTATGTATAGAAAATAATCTGAATAGGTAGTTCCTCAAAAGAATGTTTCTCTTCTATCTAAAATACATTATGTATCATAACATGATATAAATCTGGAACATACTTTCTTAACATCGAGTCCTGAAAAAACATTGTGTACCTGTGACAATCTTAGAGGAAAAAGAAAATTGTAAGAAAAAGGTTCAATTTTTTATAGTATTGAATGTTGTCTAATAAACATTGTAATTAACATCCCCTTATTACCAAAATTTGTAACAATTTTCCATGTATATATTTTAATAAAACATGATCACCTTCCTCGAATTAAATATCATTCTTCACATTATCCACATAACATTTCTACCTACTCTATGATATCCTTGTATATTCCTAGATAATTATTAACAACTCATCCATTTTAACTACTAATTCAGGTCCTATTAAATTTATTTCACCTACACTACTGGAAAATAGTCCTATAACCACGGTTCAAAACCGTGGGTATAGCCCCCAAAACCGTGGGTATAGGCTATACCCACGGTTCTAAGAACCGTGTGGCTGAACGGCGTCAGTATAGGTCCCCGACCTATACCCACGGTTTTGGTCAAACCGTCGGTATAGGTTTTTTCCACCGTGTCAATACTCTATACCCACGGTTTTCAAACAGTCTGCGGAAAAAAAATCCCCACGCAAACGTGGGAAAGGTGGTTCGTTAGCGGCGAAGAGGTCACGGGATCGAATCCGGACACCCACTATTTTATAAAACCTATAACCACGGTTTGAAAATCGTGGGTATAGAGTATTGACACGGTGGAAAAAACCTATACCCATGGTTTGACCAAAACTGTGGGTATAGGTCAGGGACCTATACCGACGCCGTTCAGTCGCACGGTTCCCAGAACTGTGGGTATAGCCTATACCCACGGTTTTAGGGGCTATACCCACGGTTTTGAACTATGGGTATAGGTTTATTTTCCAGTAGTTAATGCCTCAAAATGTTCCATATATATAATTTTACAAAAATTATTATTATAAGAAAACACTATTTAAAAAAGATATTGAGCCTAACTTACATGGTGATAGATTGAATATGAATTAATCTTGTTTTCCATTGTATAAATTGTTAATTTTAACTATACATCAGAGTGAGGTTGAAAAAATTGATGAAATTTAATTCAGTTCCCAATGATTTCTGAATAACATTTCCAAAATTATTACTGCACTACGGGTTAGGGTCGGATACAATAGAGATAAGATCACCATATAACCTGACTATCTCCTTAACACATAATCATAAAAGCTGATATAAAGACAAATTATCCCTAATGGTATGGAAATGATTAGATTTATTAATTCGATCAACAATAACCAAAATTTAATTATTACCTCAAGGAGTCTTTAGTAGTCTCAATATTAAATCCATATTTATATTTTCCCATTTTCAATCTAGTAGTGTAAAATGACGAAGCATACCTGTGGGTAATTTCTTTATGATTAAAATAGTCATAAAGTCAAACATTTCATGGTAAAGGTAATGATATCTAATTTCATTCTATCCAATTATCAATACTCTTGAAGAATTATGTACATATTAGTTCTTCTAGGACAAACATTAAATAGGGAACTTTTAGCTTCTTTTAACAACACCCTCTTTAACTATGAATCATAGTTCACACAAAATATATTCTACATTATTAAAACACATTCATTATCCAAATTAAACTTAAGAAACAATCAATTTTTTACCAACTCTGCCTTTATCTGTAACTTACATTCTTTCTTCTGTGATGTATTAATTCTATCTGATAGAGACTGTTTCATAGAAATATTAAACAAAGAAGATTAATTCCATGCATCCACAACTTCTAAGCCAAAATTACTCAATTCATTAACCATATGATCATGTTTCAAATGTAACATGGTTAATGATGCATGTTTTTTCAACTCAATGTATCATCTAATTTATTCTTTTCTGTGATAGTAATTGATCATGTAATAATAATCCTAATTAGTGTTCATCCATCTTCTCTGCCTCATGTTCAAATCATTTTTCTAGAATATATACATAAAACTTTTATGATTATTATATATTTCACATTTAACTCTATATAATAATCCCTCTAAATTTTTCAAGAAAAAACAATAGTGTCCAATTCCAAATCATTTGAATGATAATATTTCTCATGATGCTTTCATTATCCAAATACATAATAAATTACCTGATAATTTTTTATAAGAACACAACCAAGTCACATTAATGATTCCTTACTATAGATAAAAAATTACCATTTATTGAGGGTAGTTCCAAAACTAGAGAATTTAACAATATTTTTTTAGTTCCTAAAAACAATCATCACATTATTTTTTATAGATAAATTTTACTCTTTTTCATGTTAACATAGTTAGTGTACTATATAACAATGAAACGTTTTCAAAAAACAACTGGTTATAACCAGATAATCCAAAAAAACGTCAAATATAAGAAAAATTGGTGGGTATTAGACATTAATAAAAAACTTTTGGTTTGGTGGTATCAATTATAATTCCATTATTACTTATAATATCCCTAAGAAAAGAAATTTGTTTTAACAAAATATCACATTTTCTAAATTTTCAGTATAGATTATGTTCCTTAAGGGGTTGGAAAACAATCCTTATATTTTTTCCATGATCTTCAAAAATTTGGGTGTAAAAAAATCATTAATAAAAACAACCACAATGTTATCCAAATAATCATGAAAGACTGTATTAATAAGATCCATAACAAATATGGGAATTTTTCAACCCAATGGGAATAACAATAAACTGAAAATGCCCATATCAAGTAAGAAATGAAATCCCCAGAATATCTACATCATTCAATTTCATCTGATGGTACCCAAACCTAAGATAAATCAATTAAAAGTATTTCACTCCCTAGAGCTTATCAAAAAAATCATTTATAAGAGGCAAATATTACTAGTTATTAATAGTTATTTTACACAAATCTCTATAATATATACAGAGTATCATAGAACCATGATTGTTTTGTAAAAATACAGGACCACCACATGTTAATGTTCGATTTCCAAAAAACATTATCTAATAAATATTGTAACTCATTTTTCAATTTCAAAAGTATACTCATTCCACTAGGTAAGGGGGTTTTGGAATATTCTTTTCATCAATTATTATGTTTATTGAAAACTCAAAAACTCAGTAAAGAATAATGCTTGTAAATCCTTCAGAAAAAACGTCCATGTATTCATTCTCTATTGTCACTTCACAAATCTAAACTAATATTTTTTAGTGACATGTTCTTGGTAAGTTTCACTACCATTTATAATCAATTTATCTACTTCATGGAAGGTTATAAAATGCCGGAAGACAATGAACAATACTTTCTTCTCTTTTTAATCTATCTTAGCATGATAAATTGAATTCCAATTCCTACCCAAAATAATATCGAACTTAAATATTGGTAGTTCAATATTATTTTTAGTAAATACCATTTAATATACTATATTAAGAATATTCCAATATATATCTATTTCTTCAACAAAACCACCACGATTTTATACAAGTAGACCGATCTTACTTTCAGGATATTTTATTCTTTTAGTTCTTGAAAGTTTCATAGAAATGAAAAAATAAAAACATCCATAATCAAATAGGGTATTTTCATAATTTGAATACAAACGTAACATACCTATAAGCAATCAATTTGATGTTCTGACATCAAATATAGTAGTTGATTTTTTTTACACCCTTCTAATTCCAATCTTACTGATTTCCCACTAAGTAACTATCTTTGGATAGACATTAGCATAATGTCCCAAATCATTGAAATTAAAGTATCTAACCATAAAATTCTCATTTTTATTTTTTCCCCATTTTCATTATATTCATGAGCCTTGAGACCAATATTTCAATATCAAAATCATTTCCAATATTTTGATAGAAAATCCAAAAAGATATTCTTACCACACTTTTCACAATATTTTAATTTTATTTTCTTACCTCAAAATTTATTTTATGAATTATTTCTTAATACCTACCAACCTAACTACTATGTATTCTTTTCATAATGAGGTACAAACATGTCCACAAAATCCATCTCAAATTATTCAGCACAATAGAAAAGTTTCTCATATAATTTAAACTCTCATGACTCTGATGCTATTCATAAAATTGAATTCAAACTAGAGTAAAATCTAGTAATTTTAGTATCAATGCCATGAAAAATACAAGTTATATATTTGGAGAATTTTGTAAAATTGGCTTCATACGAAGCTACAAAATATTTATACATCTACCTCAATTCCATGAATGTCTCTAAATTCTGAGTCAACAGTTTAAATAAAATAATTTTCAAGAAAAATTCTACTAAAACCATCCCCTTCCACAATATCTAGATCATCATTCTCTCTATTTCTTTTAATTAGTTACCATAATCGATCGGATTTATCATTAACGTGATAAATATATAGGGGTACAATATAGCATTCTAAACATCCCATAAATTAGAATATATTTTTGTAATGTTTATCCATTCTTCATCTATCATTGTATATGTGGTTCCACTGAAATCTGACAGATGTTACTTATACAATTCCCAAATTGTGATATATTCCTCTGTGGTTGATCAGGATGCTCCCTAGTATGGATACCATCATTTTTTATAGCTAGTGTCAACTAATACATCACCATTAAACCAATTTTTTTAATTCCAACCCTCTATGGATTTTTATTTGGAAGGATTTTTTACACTTGATTCCTTCCCACCATAGCTACCCTCTATCCTTTATGAAAAAAACTCTGAGAAAACCTATCTTAGGTAAAGAAACATAGTAATATTTATATTATATGTCATTATAACTTAACCATATAGTTAAAATTAATTTAAATTTATTCTATTACCATTATCCTAACCCAAAAATTTATCTAACCTATACTATGGTACAAAATTAAAGTACATAACAATAAATAGTATATATTCTTGTGATTTTAAACTAAAATTCACATTATAACAATCATGTGGATATTTTAGGTTTATAGTTTTATATAATTATTATAAAATGATACATGGTAAACTGATACATTATAAGTGGACACATATACACAGTGTCAATTTTTTGATAAAACATTAGTATTTAAAATAAAACATGTTTTATCATCACAAAATATCTTCACAATATTCCCCCAGATCTCATCATTTTCCCTAATCTTACATAAACACATAGAAATGAATTTTAAAACCTAGGATAAGTAAAAATTCTAAGTAATTGACATAAGACAATGGAAATTTTTTGTCCAGTGAAAAACTATAGAATTCTTTTTGAAAACATGCCTTTCACACAAAAAAAAGAATCATCATTTCCAAAAGATATTTATTATACCTTTTTTTAAAAAAAAGATATTTTCCTGATAACTAATTAAAAATAATATAAAATACAACAAGGTAAATAGGGATAAAATTTTACATTTCAATCTTATAAATAGATTAAAAAATTTGGTCAAACTCTAACTTCTTGGTACCCAATGCATTAGAGGTTATAATGTGCCCATCCATACATGGTTTTTTATAGAACCACTTATAATTTGTTACTAACATATCCACCCATCCATGGTTTATCGAACCATCACCCATCATTTGTTTATGATGGAACATACCCTAATCAAAAAAAAATATAAATATAAAATCAACAAAAATGATGAAATATTTCAGCATGAAATTCTTTTTGAAGAAAATAAACAATCCATTCTGAAATAAATTATTTTGAAAAACTACACACATACAATAAGATAAATTTTATTCAAAAGTAAAAATCTTAACATTTAATGAATGATTAAAAATATTAATGATAATTATTTAAATTCTTTTCATTCCATTTTTGAAAAAAAAATATTTCTCTTGAGTTCTATAAAATATATCTTTCACGGATGTTTTTTATTGTAATGTCCCTTACAAATATCATATCTTTGAAGTGAGCATTAATGAAATGAATTTATTGATTTTATATGATTTAAATACATATAAAATGTTGTAAATAAACTCAAAATTCATTTCACACATAATCTTAGCAAGAAATTTTCAATTATTTTGATGTTTAACCCAAAGAAAATAAATTGGATTAAGAATTCCCTCTCCTCGTGTTCAACTTCCTTCAAACGTGTCCAAACATTCTGTAAATTAGTTTAAATAATGTTATTAATTTATTAAATAAACATTTTTATATTTGTAATACATAATGAGATCATTTTATGACACCACACCACCCGTTCATTAATAATATTTCATTATTTTAACTGTTTTGGGTGTTTGGTTTCATGGTTTTTTGGTCAGGCCATTTGTGTATAATTATTGATTTTCATGAAAAATGGATGTAATAAACTATAAGGGGAATGAAATTTTATATATTCACTTAAATAATTATAAATTTTCCCATAAATTATTTTTTTCTATCCTGAGAATGATTTATTAGATAAATTGTTATTGATTAATTTTTTTTATTTTAGTGATTTTTCTCACCATTACGATCTTGTTCAATATTATTAATTATTATGAATATATATTAGTTTCAGAACATTAAATTACCTGTATTATAATTATTAAAATATTATCTAATAATAATAATAGTTTTATGACCACCCATGAAGTATTTAATGGAAAATTAAATCTCATTATCCATAGAGACGGTTAACAGTCATAATTAGGACACTAGTTTCATTTCATTAAATAATTTTAGATAATAAAAGGAATGGGTATAATATATTCCATTTTAAATATAAAATTATAATATATTCATGATAGTGTATTTTTAAATCCATTATAAAATAATGAGTAAATGATAAGGTAGAATAAATGATGAAATTAAGAGATGTGTTTTGAGAAATTTACCTCTTGAATATCACCTACTTGAACGACCCCTTAGGGATGTTGGAATTGGTCTTCTGTTGAGACTAGAAGAACATGTATATGGTTATAGTGTAGATTAAGGGTTTTTTTCATATATCTATATATATTCGTATCATTTTAAGATAAATGTCTTGGTGAGGAGTGGTATTTACACTTGAGGAGGGATAGTTTTAAGTGACCAAATAAATATTATTTTATATTTAAATGCAACCACATTTGGGTAGCACTAATTTCAATGAATAAGATTGATAATTAATTTTTTAATGTCTTTTTATGGTCTCAAAATAAATGAATATACCATTTAAGGTTTTATTTTTGAGGTATTTTAATCTTTTACCCTTTAAAATGAACTAGATTCATTATTGTACCTATACTATAGTAAATATTTTTTTACCACATTAAATTTTTTATGGTTGAAAACTAAAATAAACCTACAAAATAATTTTTAACTTCTGATTAAAAATATTTTACCCATTTTAACAAATTAAATTTATGTAATTTACAAAATTATATTTAATATAAAACCAACATACATGATGAAAAAGCAGTTTTCCAAGAACTTTGTTTTTCGTGGAGAAGATGGATTTAATATTAATATATGATTAATAATTATCATTTTTGGAAACTAAATTAATATTTACTGATATATAATATATAAATTATATTTTAAACATTCTCTAATATATATATTTTTAATTAGATTAAAATCAGAAAAATTTTGTACTTTAAAAATGGTTTTATAAAACAATCTCATTTTTTAAAACAAAAAAACTTATTCTTAAAATATATAATTTTTTTTTTGAAAAAAAATTAAGTGGGAGAAATAATATAAATTATATATAAGTTATTTGATACTATATTCTAATTATAATGTGTAAATTAATTGTTTTTTTGAAAATAAAAGTCATTTGTACAAAAATCAATATTTTCAAAATTCACTAAAAAAATTACCCTTTCAAAAACATCTCTATAATTAATCATAAACTGCTTTTAAAAATATGAATCCAAAAATGAAATTATTTTTCTCAAATTAAAATTATATAATTTAAAAATTATTCATCCAAATATAATCTAATAAGAAATTAGTTTCATAAAAATATTTCTTAATTAATATTTTTTTAATGATTTTTACAATTTAATTCAAGAATACAAATAAATATTAAAAGGAATTATTCTATCAGTACATAGGTTGTCATATTTAATCTAGAAAACCCATTCTTGTTGTATATAGTTTATTTATCGTAAATTATTAAAACTGGACAAATTTTTATTCTGTTGATGATGTGTCTATTTTATTTCGTCCATTCTTTCATTGATTTTTTATAATAACATGGTTCTTATTTTATAGGTATCTTACAGTTCATTATTTTAGAGTGTTTTTATTTTTCCATGTTTAGTTTTTATTTTTTATTTATAGAATTATTTTAGGTGTATCTAATTAAAAGTATTTTATTTTTACCATTCCTCCACTTTATGTTTTATATTTTTGGAGTTGTTTCATGTGAAGATAAGGATAAATGGTTGATAAAGAGATTCATTTATTGGTTTTTAATTAAATCATGTCATTGTTAGGCCCCCTGTATATTTTTTTCTAGGATCATATTGTTTGTATTCTTCCTCAAGTTATTTTTTTAATTGTAGGGGTATTGGTTATACCATTCAAAGCTAGTTATGTTGTGGTTTGTAAACCCTAACATTGTCTTATATGAGTAGTCATTTTTCATAAAAAAATTAAGGATTTATATTGAGGAAGCTTTATTCTATATAGGAAGAAGTAAATTTATTATCCTTTTCATCACGATAAAACAATAGTGTGGTTGGAGTTTAGCAAGACATGGTTTTATCTCCACGAATGAAGAAAAATAGTTTTGTTTTAGTAACCTTGTCATGGACATAGTATAACCATGTTTTTTGAAAGAAAATAGCTATCACAGATCATAGATCCCAACATTTAAAGTATTGTAGTTTCCACATCATCTATGTACAAGATAAACTATAATGTAATTCAAGTTCAACAATCTAGGGTTAGGAAAACTAAATAATAAATTTAAATATATGTTTTCAATTTACACTAACTTGATTCCACTCTCCCAATAATAAAACCTTATGTTCTTAAGTCACTATCTTTTAGTGGCTAAGATACCATTAAAGTTCCTTAAGTCTTTTGATTGGTGTAATAGAGACATCAAAATTTAATGTGATCTTCTATATATTCATCCATATTTTCTATTATTTACTTGAACCTTAATATAAATGGAAGTATAAGATGTGTAAATATGATTGACTATTGAGATTTTTAGGATGTATTAAAAGTTTTTGAAAGGTTATTTATGAAATTATGCATGTTTGACCATCAGGATCCATCATTTATCAGTGTTATGACACTTCTATCTTCATTTGATGTGGCTGATTTGAATTATATATTTTAGTTTACTATTATTAATAGGGTTTAATCATATTCTACATACTATTTAGGTTATTAAACGAATCAAAAATAATTTAAGAATATAATATGAATCAATTTAGGAGGTTTAAGAATATTTTGTGCTAGATGTGATATCTGTGTTTTATGTTTAATTATTTTTACATACATTAAATTATTCTCTATTTATAAGATGGTAGTGAATTTTAAATAATTATAAGAATAAAAATAAATATTAATGAAATAGAATTGAATTGTTTTCTATGGTAGTGTTTTAAGGATGAATTATATATAGTAGTAGTTTTATATTTCTTGAAAATGATTGTATGTATTGTTGATGTAGTGGTTTGATGAGGATGGTGCGACTATAGTGTTATTGTTTCCCGAAAAATTTAAGTGTAATGAAATTAATAAATGGTAATTTGATAATCTGAATAAGAATGAATTTATGTTAAATAATTTAAGTGATGAATTATTTTTAGTTTAATTTCTGAATATCATTCCCATGAGGTATTCAAATTATAAATGATGAATAAATGAGAATAGTGAAAAAAATAGGAAATGATTCAATTGTTTATATGTAATAGGATGGATAAAATTAATGTTTTTATAGACAATAATATTCATGTTATGTGAATAATAGTGAAAACTTTGCAATTAAAGTGTAATATGAAATGAGAATAACGATTCCACAATTGTGTGGTACTGGTGATGGTTATTATGTGTTTATAGGTGCCAGTGTTTAGTAAATCATAGTGGTGATAGTGTGAAGATGGTATTTTGTAATATTAATATTTTGAGATTAAAATTGGACCATAGGATAAGATTGTGTTCTATTATATTCTTTCTATAATTGGTCATTTCTTACACACCACCACATAATTCGGGAAACAAAACCAATCCCCATATACGGTTTTAAGTACTAAGTAACATCCCCCCTATAACATCCCAGATATTGGTGATATGGGTGGTTTACTAGTCATGTATCCAACTCTTCCTTCCGAAAGTAGTTTGGTTATGTGGTATTCACATTGGTTGTGTTATGTCAAATATTTTTTTATGGTATAGGGTTAATGTATATAGAGGTTGTATTTATTTTTTGGTATGTTGTAGTGATATGTGGTTATGGTATTTGGTTGTGATTTATGGACATGGGAAGTGATTAGTGTGCGAGGACATTTTCCATTTGGATCTTAGAAACTAGATTTGTGGGAATGTTAATTAAATGGAACTCATTGAAATATATTTCCATGTTTTAGTCTATAATTATAATGAATTTGGAATTGGAGAGTAAACATAAAAGGAATCATGATATAAAAAACCATATTTATTATTTTAATAACTTTTATATCACATTATTAAAATACTTTGAATTTAAGGTTTAATGTTTTAGAGAATTCAGAAAAACTATTATATATCAAACTCAAAGATTGTAAATATTACTCTTCCACTCAATGAATATTTTTAAAAAAAAATGGATTCATAACATTATACTTCAATTTCATTCAAGTATTATTTTCTTTGTTGAAAAACCATCCACTATAGTGTAAAGATACAACTAACTATAGTTTAAACTCATCTTTAATCCATATGAAAAGCATTTTAAAACATTGTATGAGCACAATTTTTATAGTAAGGGATACAAAAAGTAAATGAACCTATTATTCACTTTGAAAAAGTATAAAATCCACAATAAATTTTCCCTTTTCACATAATATAATTTGATCTCAAATATTCATTTAGCGATGCATTAAATCAAATTTATTCCCAATTATTTTATTTAATAATTTGGTAAGAAATAATAAAGACAAAATCATAATCATGACGGTTTATTAGAAAAAATGATATCCCATGAAGAACTTTTTATTAAAAAATATACCTTTCACCTTTAAGTGGTTCATAAACGTTTTTAAAACATATGATCATTTTCATAGCTTTTAAAAAAAAATATTTCCATAAAAACTCTTTTAAAATCATAGAAAATTCATATATCTTATTTGAGACGTCATCTTCATAAAACCCTTATATGAACCCATACAATAATACATATAAATAAAATAACCAACTCAGTTAATACCATTCTAAATCTCTACAAAAAAATATAATTAATTGATGCATTAGAGAGATATAAAGTGATCAATCATTATCATAAACAATTTCCAAGGACCATAACATACATAAAACACATATAAGTTTTGATTTCAATAATAAAATATTTGTTTTCATTTATATCGAAATGAATTTGGGATTCATGTAAAAAGAAGTATTTAAATCATTTTTCTTTGAAAACACTTAAATATAAAAATTCTTAGAATAAAAGGAAATACAATTTTCTTTGGAAAACAATGAAATCTTATATAGGAAGCTTGGTAATGAAAAATGGATATCATAATTAAAAAAATTGGTCACACAATTCATGTTAAATACATTTTTCAAATATTTTAAAAAATATTCAAAATTGTTTTGTATGGGATGAAAATAAAAATATTTCTTTTAATAATCTGTAAATATAGTGAAAGGTAATGGAAAACAAATTTAGAAATAAATTAATATTTGATAAGAATGTATGTAAATAACTTTAATAATGTGGAAATATAGGAGAAATATTGGAAAAAGTTTTAAAACATCCATTTAAATGAGTATTGATAACTTATAGTTCAACTTTCCAAATGAATTATTTAACAACTATATAATAAACTTATATTAATTATATACTTTTTCAATAACCTTATTCATGTTTATAGATGGGTGTTTGGTAAAAAATCTTCAAATAACTTTGATAGGTCTGATGTGGTCATAGGGGTTATTTTTCTACAATCTATAGAGTAATATTAATGCCATAATTATAATTTTTATACATTAAATAATATTTTATAACCATACATCATTGGAGGATGTGAAAATTGTACCACAACAATTCATGAAAGTTTTCGTA
This sequence comes from Viscum album, assembly GCA_963277665.1. Classification (NCBI taxonomy): domain Eukaryota; kingdom Viridiplantae; phylum Streptophyta; class Magnoliopsida; order Santalales; family Viscaceae; genus Viscum; species Viscum album. Next base: position 495,155,767 of record OY728122.1, read on the forward strand.
AACATGTACGCACAAGTATTGTTATCCATTCTAAAGGAATGTAATTGTAATAAGGTACAAAATATATTATCTATCAATAATAAAAATAATGTCAAAAATATCCTATATATTCAATAATTACATATTTATTACCTCTTGTGAGAGGGTTATGAAAAATAAAACGCATCACTTCATTGTTTTTATAGTCAACATATACGCAAGTGAGTTTTTTTCATTTAATATAGTATATAATTGTATATGAAAAAGTTTTTACCATAATAATAATAAAATTTAAATGAATTAGATATATTGATTTTATTATATCATTACAGTTCTAATAGGTTTAAGGGTGGTTTATGATGAAATAAATATGAAATATCTTTTTTAATAGTTACACTTCTTCTTTGGTAAACCTCTTTTAGATTACACATTAAGCCTTATGGGTTGGTATTTTGGATATAAAATGACCTCTATAACTTGGTGAAAATTTTGGGGATGTATTTGGGTAGATCTTGGTCATTCTGTAGTTGTCAAAGTGTTTCAAAAGTCATGAGAGTATGTTCCCTTTTAAAAGTGAGAGGAGTATCCCTATTGTTATTTTCCACAACTTTAAAATACTAAAAATTACATTCTCATTGTCATTTGGAACTAAATAAATTAAAATTTTAAGATAAGCTGGTAAGGGTTGAAATTATATTATCATATAATTTTTAATAAACTCTTTATGTTTTCTTAATTCCTTAATTTGTTCTTTTAACCCATTTTACCCATCTAATCCTTAAGAGTGTTGACTGATTTTGACTTATGTAATTAATTTACATGAAGAAAAATGAAAATGGATTTTATTAAAAATAATTAAAAAATTTGGATCCATATTTTGAATCCATTTTATTATATTCAACATCCAAAATTATATCAAATTATTCTTAAAAAAATTCATAATGTGCAACAAAAAATCATTAAAAATGCCTTTAAACAATTAAATAATTTTACACAAAAATAATTTATAAATTAAATACCATGAATTCAATGGATTATTGTTAAAAAAATATATTTTTCTTTATTATAAAAAATTTCTCAAAACTGAATAGAATCTTTAAACCATACTATTAAATTCCAAAAATTGTTTTTAATTAGAATAAAATATAACTTACTTCCAAAAAGTAAAGTAATAGTTAATTAATTAATAATAATGTTTTAAATTATTTATTTTACTTCTTAAACACATATTTGGTATACACATCAGTTTTATATATTTTAATTCATTATTATATAAAAACTATTTTACGAATGTGGCATTATTTATAAAATAAGTATCTTTCACTATTAACCAATAAAAAAATATATTTCTAAAAAATCCAAAAAATTAACACTAAAAAAATATTTAATGATTTATTAAAAACTAAATATCATTTTCTTAAAATAAATCTAAACATACCGAAAAATTCTAATAACTATGCAAAAAATATTTAAAACCCATTTTAGAAAGAAAAAATATTTTTGAAGTATAAAAATATATTATTCAAGATTCTTACATAGAAACATCCATTAGATTATTTTCAGTTTATTTAATTAAATATATTATTAATAAATTTCATCAAAATATTTTACCTCTAGTGATACCTTAATTTATTAGGATAACAAAAATTGAGAACATAATTTTTTTTTTCTGAATGGTATGTTCTTTCAAAAAAAAGTATTAATTTATCTGAATATAAACTGAAATATTATGTTTCTATATTTTCTCCCCTTAAAGAAATTTTTTCCTAGTGATTTTCTCTCTTATTCAATGAGTAAATTATTTAAAACATTTGTAGAATAAATTTCATAGAGTGAAAGATAAATATAAATATGTAGAAATAATTACCTTATATTCCACATCGATTTGATTTGATTTTTTAAATAACATTTATTTAAAATGTAATACTAGTAATCTGATCATTTCATATATATTTCTTAGATCATTTATTTACCATTTATAGACTCAAACTTTTGAATGGGTATCTAAATATGTACCTTATTAGTTGACTGTTATTTTCTATATAATACTCAATATATTTATATTCTTATTACTTGAGTTGAAGAATTATTTTACCATAGATATAGATAATGTGAAAAAATATATTTCCATAACTCATTTACGCAATTTCATCCTTCAGATGTTTTCAAACAATTTTCCCTATATGCTTCATCTCATATTCCAAATAAAAAACCATGATGATATTTTCCATATATGAAGAAGTGAAATTTATTTTTTATGGAATATATTATTTAAAATAATTTGGAAAGTTATTCCACATTTTTCAACCCATTTATCAAAACCAAAATTGTAATCACAAATTAAGATAATACCCAAAATGAATAAACCTTCACATGATGAAATACTAAATTAGTCTCTAATTCCTTAACCTTACCACCAATATTTAAAAATAAAACTTATAAAAAATAAAAAACTCAAAAATATTCAATATATATAAGACTATAATTTTTAACCCAAATGGTCAAAATATTTGATTTTATATTCTTCCAAAAAAAAATTATCTCCAAAAAACGTTAATTACTAATAATGTCACATACCGAAATGTATAATCCCTAATAAAAAATTATCCCAAAATATAAAAATCATCTGAACGTTATGTAAATCACCATAAAACCAAAAAAAATCATACATGATTCCAAAATTTAACTCAATTAATATTTCTCAAATTGTATCCCATCTTAAAAAGTATATTTTTTTATCATAATCGTATATTGTTCCGAATATATTGAAATTATTCAAAAATAACTGAAGTCCCTTAGTCACTAAATAAATTATCAATACCACTTTTATCTATACAATGAAACACATTTTCTAAAAACATAATGCCCTTTATCCTTAATAACCAAAATTAACTAAACATAAAATATTATATTAACCCTAAAGGTTATCAAATCCTCTCACTTATATCTAAAAAATATAATAGAAATATTTCTCAAATAAAATTTTCCTAAATTTCATGTTAAACATAAGTGTTAAATATATCATAATAATTTATTAAATCTTAGTAAATGTCTACCAAATTATCCATAATTATCTTAAAATTTTATCATATAAAACATTAAAAGGGTTATCAATGGATTTAAACCTATGATCATTAGTAGTCATAAAAATACTAAAATAAAACACCATTGCACCCTAACACTTGTAACCATATATGTAAACACTTCAATCAATTAACTTCCTTTATGAACATTTAACCGGGATTTTTCATCTTATTAATTAATATTATCCTCTTATAAACAAAAATATGAATTAAATTCTAATATTCATCAATCACAATATAATCATGTTTTCCTACTTAAAAAATTGAAAAATGATAAAATAATACATTCCATGTATGTGTTATTCAGTGTTTATTCATCTACAAATTTAAAAACCTTATTCATATAATATTATTGATCACATTATAATGCCTTCAACCTAGAGAATCAATTTTCATATTTTGAATACTCTTCGGATTTAAGACATTCAATTGATACCTTATGAATAAATTTATTCACCTTTATGGTGTTTTCTAAACTCAGACTTATTTATTTTCAGATAAATTCACAATACACTCCTTTACCACATATCAATACTTATTGTCATTACTTTGAGATATTACTCTATGTTATTCTTCTCATATTCTTGAAAAATATAACATTGAATATTTTCACCATAATAATCTTTATCACTAGTACTTTCTTGAAACTCCCTATTTATTATATTTGGGGATTTAAAAACTAACATAGGATTAGTTTGTTAATCAAAAATTGGGATATCCTTTTAAGAATAACTATTATAATTTTCACTACAACTCCAATCTCATTTGGTTTCTCATTTAGACAACCAAGGAATTTTCTTTTATATCCATTTTTAACTTTATTCTTGTCAGTACCAACCATTTACAAAAACCAAGAATGGTTACTATGATTTTATCAAATAAAATAATCAAAAACCAACTTATGTGTAGGATAAAGACTAAAATATCCTTAACTATTTTATATTCATTCTGTCTCTTTCAATTCAACCAAAAATAACTTTAATTTTACATAAGAGACTAATCATTAAGATTAAATAAGAATTATAAATTATGATCATATTTACACTTATTAGACGATGATGGTATCTAAAATTCTTAAATAATTCTAAATTGTTAACTTCATAACCGGAAATTTTATCTAAACCCTTTCTCGAATACAAATTATATGGTCGCAAGTATTAAACAACCCATGATTATGAGTTAAATTGGAAGGGTTTCCCTTTTATACATTCTGATGTCCTTTTAGTATTATATTTTAAGTGAATTAGAACCAATTATTAAATATAAAACAAATACATTATAAATTTTACAACTCCACTCAATATTAAATTTTCTCACAAAAATAGGATTCTTATATTAAAAATCATGTTTTATTCAATTCTACCTTCTCTTTTTTTGAAAATGACCCACCACAGTGAATGGAGAGACATTTTTACAATTATTAATAATCCTTATGCCCTCTAAAAACATTTGAAAACTTAGTATGAGAAAAATAATATTAGTTAAGGATATATAAGGGAAAATTATCATATTTTTCAATTTCAAAAAAAAATAATATCCTTAAGAATGTTTCCCCTTTTATATAATATAATTTTTTTAAAATATTCTTTTATATGCAAATAAAATTAGACTTATTGCCCAATGTTTTTCATAAAACATTTTTATGAAATAATGAATTAAAAATCATTTTTATTATCATTTATTTTTCATAGAAAACAAGAGAATTAATTAGAATATTTTTCTTGAAAGATATACCTTTCACCTATAAAATCGTGATAAAATTTATAAAAACACATTCTCATTTGATTACCTTGTATATTCAAATTATTTATATAAAAACTCTATTTTAGGCATAGAAAAGTAATTTTGGTTTCATAAGGAATAATCATCATAAAACTCTTACAATAACCTTTCCAAATAGAATAACTTTCTTAGTTAATTCCAACATAATTCTTTATATTACAAACAATTACCCAATTCATTATAGTATTATATCAGGAAAAAAGGTGAATATAAATAATGTATAAGAACTATAAAATATGTAAATAACATTATATATGTCATTTTTATAATAAAATATCTTAAAATATTTTTTTATTACTTATATTGAATCATTTCATTGATTTATTTAAATATTAGGATAAAAATCCATTATCCATGATAACTTTATTAAGGAAAATTTCCTATAGAAATGAGTAATAATACTTTCTATAAAAACAATGAAAACTTATAAGTGAATCATTATTAAAAATAATTTCTATTATCATTGTAAAATTTGTTAATATGAAAAAATTAAAAAATAACTCTTTCAATTTGTAATGTAAATAAAAAGTGTGTTGTAGAGTAAAAGTTTAATAAATTACTTGTAATAATTTTTAAATAATTTCAAATTTAAAATAATAATAATTTTAAAAGACATTTAAATATAGATAAAAACTTATATAAAAACATTTTAAGACCATGGAAAAGGTGGAGAAATATTTTAAACATTTAAAACAATGCTTTAAATAAAAATCCCTTACCTCAAGTATGACATGCCATATGCATTCTTCAACTCATGTATAATAAAATTATATCAAATATTTACTTGATTAAAAATATTTTTATGGTTTATTACCTTATCATAATCTCTTTTATTTTAATTATTACCATGAATTATAAATTTACTAACTCAGTTCTATTCATGTTGGGCTTTTGAGGACGTTCAGTTCATAATATCCAAAAAAAACATCATTAAGTTAACCATAGTCAAAGGATTTATTTTTCCAGAATATCAAAAATATTAATCATGTAATAATTATAATTTTTATATATTAAATAAATTTTCATAACCGCCTTTGAAGGGAGGGCATAAAATGTGTTCACTAACTTTGTGGATGTGGTAGTCCAAACAAATGTACAAGTGATGTTATCATTTGTCAACATATGGATGGGTAAAAAGGTTGATGATATATTATTTTTATAGAATAAAAATAATATCATAAATATTAATTAATTATATATTTAAAATCATCCATATAAATTGGTGAGAAAAAATAAAATATATTTCTTCGTGGAGGTGTTAGTCCACAAGTACGCACGAGTGATGTTTTCATTTCCCATATGATGGAAAATAAGAAGAAAAAGTTTTTTAATATAATAAAAATAAAATTATATATTATTTTATATATTATTTTATTCTATAATCATGTTTATTATAGGTTTTAAGGAGTTAAATTTACAAACACACTAGAAAGTACTCACTTAAAAGTTTCACCACTTCTTTAGAAAATCTCGTTTACCCTGTAACATAAGCCCTCTAGGTTGGTTTTTTGGAGAGACAAAAAAATCTAGTTTGTAGAGAGGTTATTTAGGAAAGTATTTTTGTATATATTATATGATCAAAATTTTTAATTATTGTGGATATGTGATTAGAGGAGTTTCATTTTTAAAATAGAGGGCAGTGGAACCATTGCAATTTTGTTACATTATAAATAGTATAATTCTATAACATTGTATATATTATATGATCAAAAAAATTTAAAAAAATTATTTTTTTATCTTGAATCCTTATCACTTTATTTTAACCACTTTAACAAATTTTAGTCTTAACTATGGTGACAACTTTTAACCAATGTCATTAATTTATGTGACCAAATATAAGAAGTAACTTATTTAAAAGATTGAAAATGATTGTTAGATATATGGAATCCATTTTATGAGATTCAATTTCCAGAATTTGAGTAAATTACTTTTAATATAATATCACCAAATGAGAAGAAATTTTTTTTTGGAAATTCTTTTTTTATGAATAACAATGATTTTACACAAAAATAATGTCGAAAAGTAATTATCATTAAACTATTAGATTAATAATAATAAATTAAGGTCATTAGATAATAAAACCATTAAAAAATTAATTTCTCCTTCCAACCATACTGTTAAATTTAAAGAACGAAAAATTGTTTTCAATCTGAATGAGATATGACATAGGTTCCAAAAATTAAATAATGGATTTAAAAATTATAAATAGTATTCTAAAGTTATTTATTTTACACCTTAAACACATATTTGATCTCAAAAAGGTTAAAAATATTTTAAATAAAGTTTTATATCATTATGATTTTTTAAAATATGACATTATTTGTAAAATTAGGGGTTTTTATAATTCAAAAAAAATCTATTATTTTTGAAGAAGCCCAAAAATTCAGCCTATGATAATTTTTTTAATATAAATTCATAAATTAATTTAATTTTAAGAAATTAAATTTATAAAATTTAATTAAAATAATTATAATGTTCTTCCACAAAACACATAAAGTTAATTTTTAAAAAGAAAAAATATTCTCAATGCATAAAAGGATATTATTGGCATTTCAATCCACATAAAAACCATTAAATGATTTTTAATTCATTTCATTGAAAATATTATCAGTAATTCTCATCAAGATAATTTATAAAAATTGATTAACATAATATATTAAGATGAAAATACATTGGGTACTTAATCATAATTTTATAGAGAATATTCCTTTTTCCAATCACATGATTTTATCTTCATTTTGAAAAGACATATAATAGATGAATGAATGATTATTCATTTCATTACAAGTATAAAAACTTTTTTTCTATAAATTTAATTTTATAAATATATATATATATAAATTTTAAATATAATACATAAAATCTAATTAAAACCTTGTTTTATAGAAGTATTACTCTTTTTAAGTATAATTATTTTTAACTATATATGATTTAATTATAATCATTAATAATTGAGATCATGTTTTATAGTCATTAATCCTTAATTTTTTATTATGAAAAAAATTTTACATGTATTTCATAATTCATTTTCTCCTATTAACAATTTCCAATCCATAATATTGGTTATAATGATCATATTGAAATAATAATTTTTTAATTAATTTAATATCATTGATTCATGTGATACACATTATAAAACATAACATTAATTTAAAGGAACTAAAAGTAAAATATCATGGAGTTATAGATCATTTGGAAATATGGGATTACAAGTTGACTTGTGATATATGATTAGTTCATTTCTCTATTTATTCACTAAGGATTTAGTGTGCTTCTTTACCATTAGCATGAGAGTTTCCTCAGATGAACCTAATGTGTATATTGGCATACATTCTTGAAATTATATATTGTATTTTTATTTATTTTTAATATGGTTATGGAGATAGATCCAAAACATAAAAGGATATGAACTTATGATTAGTTGGAATTAGGTTCGATACTTGTAAGATTTGTTTTATTTTTTCCTTATGCATAAGGAAATTTATTGCATTAATGAAAAAATTTCAACTAGATTTTAATTAATTAATTAATATATTTTAGTGTTTTAGAATAATTTTATAGTTTTTATGTAGTTATTTATTTTCATATTTTTGTTTAATTGTGTTTTACTATTAGTTATTATTAGTATTATTAGTATATATTTATTTTTGAATATTAGATTATTGAATTAAATATAATTTTTTTATTATTACATTTAATATTATTATTACCATTACTAAAATAACAAATATTAATTATTATTTTTTATTATTTGAATTAAATTTTATTATTTTTATTTTTATTTTATTATATTTTTATAATTTCACTAATTTAACTTAATTTTTTATCTTTAAATAGTTTTCCTAAAAATTGAATTATATTCATATTTTTATTAACTTTTAGTAATTATTATTATTATTATTTACAAATATTATTTATTTATAGTTAATTTTTCATATTTTATTGTTTTGAAATCTTTCCACCTAAGGTTGTGTGCCATATGCCTTTTTGTAATCTTCAAAATGTGAATACCATTTTCATCCTTCATCTTTCTCACCATGGTGAAGCCATAATCTCTTGGTTCGTAATAAAAAGACGATGGTAGATATCAAACCTAATTATGGGGTCATACTATCATTCCAAACCACCATACGCTAATATATCCCCCTATAATAGTTTTCTACAATAAAAAACTCAGCAAAAAATCCTTTATTGTCCTTATTATGGCCATCCCATTCCACTATTTTTATCATTTTCACATTATTAGCCTCATTTTTCCTACCCTACTACGAAGAAATATCCTCTTCATGCATGAATGAACACATCATCAAGCTACATAGAATCATCCCATCCTAGCCATTCTCTTGGAAAACCATTTTCCTGGTATGATATATTTATATCACTTATTTTAGTGACCCACAATTTTCATACATAGACCTTACATAATTTTTTCATAATACATAATATAATACAAAAACAAACATCGAAAGATTTTGTTAGTTTAGTTCCTTTGGAAGCCTCAAAAAAAATCTTTTAACTCAATGAAATATCTTCAATGTTTTCCCGACATATCTTTCCCCTTAGTAATACTACTTAAAAAAATTTCTTCATAACTTGGGGAAAGGAAACATAAGAAATGGGTGAACCAAAATTACCAATAAAGGTTAATAAAGTAAATATGTAAGCATAACATGAAAATAATGATATGAGAACATGAGAATAACATTACAAGATCAAACCATTCATATCAGTGACAATAAACATGAATAGTGGCATAAAGGATGATTGTCTGTAAAACATGAATAATAAGTGAACCAAGAGAATAATACACAAATACATAACTGAGGAACAAGAAATGAAATTTGTTGAATTAACATAAGATTTGAAAATATTATTCCAAGGATTCCTACTAAGGAATTTATAACATGTTAGGCTTGGGCTATGACTTGTGTACCATCTTATTTTCATTCTTGGATTATAACCAGTATACCTTCTTGTTTTAGGGCATGGGATATAACCTGTATACCCTTTTAATTTCAGTCATGGGCTCCTACGTGAAATAAATGTGATAACATCTAAATGGTGTTTCAGATCAGAGATCCGAGTGTACGGATGGGTCCGGAATGGGGTGTTTACCCTAGGAACGACATAAAACATGTCAGCGTGGGATGTTTGGATCCCTCGCTCGCTTTCAGAACGTTAAACGGATAAATTAAATAATTTATTTATTCGTTTAATGGTGAAACTCATGTATCTCTTAAACAGTGGCATGTATTGGAAAACTGAGGGCACCGTTGAGTTCAGATCATGCCTTTTACCCTAGGAGGGGTATAAGTTTTGTGGGCGCGGGCCATATGAGAAAAATGGCCCTAGGGGCGTTTTCGTAATTTGGCGGCCTCGGGCGTTGAGTTAAATAACTTTTTAATGGGGCCTCGAATTAAAATTATGAGACCTCTGTTATTCATGATAGGTGGTGTTTACCCTAGGGGAGGCTTAACCTCGACCTTTTCGGGAGCTTCGCCAGCGGGATAAATTGGGGGTTAAATTAATTAAATTTTAATTAATTTCTTCCTTACTTAAATCCTAACCCCACCCCTTTCCTTCCCCTTTCCTCTGGTAGAAGATCTCAACCAAGGAGGAATATCTCCTCATCACCTCCTCCCCTCCGGCGAGGCGGCTCCGGCAAGGTGGTGGTTCAACAACCAAGCACCGGGAAAATCCCAACAAGGTAGGATGTGCATTTAGTTTTTAATTTCCCGCACCTACTTTGAGCCCAATTTTCATTATCGATTCCCTATAAAAACATTGATCAAAGGCCCATATTTTCGTAATACTCATCCCAATCTCCCCAAAAAAATTCTCGGATTTAAAATCCGAGTCCCGACATGTTTGCAAACTTCCGGCGAAGTACGCGGGTATTTGGTTTTTCCGGTGGTTTTGGGTTCTTCGGCGAGCGTGAGTGGCGGAGCACGGCGGCAGGGTGTGTTCGAGCAGCGGCGGTCGGCGTGGGTTCTCAGCGTGAGGAGGTGGCTGGTCAGGGTGGAGGCGCTGGGTCGGCAGAGGGCGTCACGGAGGAGGCAGGCTGAGGGCGCCGGTCGCATTTGGTGGAGGAGGATGGACCCGCGCCGCGTGGGTCTTCCTGGGGTCAACGACGACCGGCTTCAGCCAGTCTGTGTCAGAGGAGGCAAGGACCCACCTCATGCGGGTCCTACGTTGCGACGGAGACCAGCCTTTTGGCCGGTCGGTTGAGGAGGGCCGGACCCGCTTGGGTCTGGCGGTTTGAGGCCGGCCGTGGTGGATTGGGTCGAACCCGCGGCTGGGCCGCGGGCCAGCGGCTCGGACCGGGCCGGCTGGGGTGGACCGGCCCGGTTAGACCCCCTTGCACTCGAGGGGCCATAACTCTCAAACGGCGTGACCGATTGACACGCCGTCTATGTCTGCGAGACCATGTTGATGGGGCGGTTCTTTTAAAGTGAGTTTCGGGGGTTTATTTTGGTTATGCACCCGAAGGCGGGTGGCCCGAGCGATTCATCTTAATAATATTAAATTATGATTAATGTTTGTAGAGGACGTATTCACAAACCGGACGTCTGATTGACGTGCCGTCGGAGGCGCTATGGCCCTGGAGTTGAGACGGACCTTCCAAAGTTGGTTCAGATCCTTTTCTATGAGGTTTCGTTGCTCAAGGGCATGAAACGTTTAATGCGGCTAATTAATTAATTAATTAATTATTCGTCCGTCGGACCTAACTCCCTCTTGGGATCACTGATTGATGCGCCGTAAGTGGCAGCATGATCCCAGTCCTCATGCGGACTTCTTGAGGATCTTTCCAATGCGTTCTGGTTGGAGATGAGGTGTGGGCCACACGGGGCCCAGTTCGCACGTATTACGGTGAAACGCCACTTTTTCACCCGACATCCGTTTGGGGTGTTTGAGTACCCGTTTATGGATGTTTTTCTGAGGGGATTGCAATGGTGCAATCTACCCACTCTAATTTGGCACGATGGTGCGGTCCCCACAAGGGTCGTTTGGGCATCGATGGTGATTTTCCATCTCTATCATCGGGAGACTATTTTGGACAAGTGAATAGTCCATCTTGTGTGATTTTTTGAAAGGATTGCAATGGTGCGATCCATTTGTTGTGTTTCAGGACCGGGTTGCGGGTCCCACGAAGTACCGCTCATGTGCGCTGCACCAGGATGCACCTTTTTATCCGGATATCCGTTGCACTCATGTGAGTAGTTCTTTTGATGTGTTTTCCTGAGGGGATCACATTGGTTCCATGCTCCCAACTATTTTCGAGGCCGAGGCTTGGGATCACAGGATGCCATTCGGGCATAAAGTGGTGTGGGACAAATTTTTCGTCGGATATCCATTGGAGGTGTGCGAGTAGTCTATATTGCATGTTTTTCTGCGAGGATTACAATGGTGTAATCTGTTCAGGCGATCAGAGCCTCATACACGATCTTTTTAAATGTGGAAATGTGAAGTTTCCCCGGTGGTACTTCTTCTGCTGTGTCTGTAGAGGACCCTTGGCGTGAGATCGTGTGCACTCTCATGTGAGTGATGCAATGCTTGAATAGATGTGTTTGGTCATGCATCGGTCGTTGAGGTGGAATGTTGGAGATGTTATGTCCCACCTTCGCGTTGACATTGGGTGTCATGTGCACGATAGCCCTTGGGCTAAAAGTGAGGTATACTCTGGGAGTATATGGGAGCGCTTGGAGGTACGTGTTGTTTGTACCTGAGACTGTTTGTGCGCTTAGTTGGGGTTTTACTTGGGGCCACACGTTTTGTGGGCCCCATGTGCGTGATGTGATCTGCTTTGTGTACTTTGACCTCTCGCGATGTAGAGGGTCCCTATCTGCTCGTTTGTTTGACTAGCAGGGTTGAGTGGTCTCCCCCTGGTTTCTTTCTCGATGGATCAGCTGGTAGTTGTGCTAGTGACACCAAGTGATGGATCAGATGTTGAACCTCCTTTGGGTGAGTTGTTCTAGAGTTAGGTGGTTACGCGATACCCACTCCATGTTCGGTTTTCCAGTGTTATACCATCCAATAGAGATGGCCAGAGCAGTTCTGGGTTTACCCTCCAGCGGGGCTGGGCAGTGGGTTACTCATCGACTTCTTAGGGTTTACCCTCTAGCTGAGACTTGGCAGTGGGTCACCCGTCGTCTCGTTCTAGGTCTACCCTCCAGCACAGCTAGGCAGTGGGTCACCGGTCGACTTGTTCAGGGATTACTCTCTAGCAGAGACTATGCAGTGGGTCACCCGATGACTCTTGAGGGTCTACCCTCTAGCAGGGCTGGGCAGTGGGTCGCCCGTCGTCTTGTTCCGGGTTTACCCTCCAACAGGGATGGGTAGTGGGTCACCCGCTGATTTCTTCTCGGTTTACCCTCTAGCAGAGACTAGGTTGTGGGTCACCTGACGACTCATTCCAGGTTTACCCTCCAGCAGGGCTGGGCAGTGGGTCACCCGATATCATATTATAAATTACCCTCTAGCAGGGCTGGCCAGTGGGACACCCGTTGATATTCCAGACTCAGTCTTTTCTAATAGGCTAGTCTGTGGCTTTCCTCCGTGATCACCATAGAGGGACCCTTGGTTTTACAGGTCAGTGATGGAAGGACTTTTACTTTAAAGAGACCTCTCGACTGTGGGGCAGTGATGAGGTGTGGTTTGACTTAACCCGAAACTCTCAAGTACGAGGGCTACTTTCCCCCACCGAGACGAATCCTTGTGATGAGACCTAAAACAGTGTGGGAAAGTCAGTGACACCCAAAGCAGATAGAGTTGAGGTGCGGTCGTTTGATCCCCTTAACTTGTAGTTTGGGGAAGACGTGCGGGACGCTGGGGATCGATGGAGTTTATTCCTAGGACTGTTGGTGACTCACATTTCTTGGGCTGAGTTACAGGACAGAGGTTTACTTACAGACTTGTTCGAGATTCTTGACAGAGAATATGGATTTGTATATACCATGTTCCGGTACCCACTTCTTGGGTTTGGTTGCTCTCCTTCCAGGAGAGGCGAAGAAGCACGGGGTATGCCACGTGCTTTCCGCGTCTAGCTTCTCGTGTTTGGATGAGTCTACTCTCCCTCTATAGGTAGAGATAGCTCGACAAGAATTTCATCTTCTCACCATTCCTAGATCCTTGTGTTATGATGAGTCTTCTACCTTTCTCTTGTTGGGTTGAGTTGTTACTCTTTACTACACCTTCGGTTGTACTCCTTTACTTTTCCATGTTCTCTCTACTACTCACCCCTCGGTACCTCCTTTTTTACTCCCTCGAGCCTTTGGGGTATCCTACTGAGTATTTTTATACTCACCCCTACTTGGGATTTTCCCCCACTTGGTGTTCCCTTGCAGATGACAGACAGGTTGTTCGTGACTTCAGTGGAGCATAGGAGTTTGGGAGCTTGGACCACGTGCGGTGGTCGTAGCCGGGTTCCAGGTGGGAGACCCATCAGCTATTTCTTTATGTTTACCTATTGTCGTGTTATGGAACCCTTTCTGGTTGGGCGCGTGTTTTTTCCATTTTTCCTTTTCAGCACTTTACCTGTATTGTTTAGAGGTCGATGCACATTTGTGGTATATATATAAGAGTTGCTCTTTTACTCTACACGTCTTTTCTCTTTTACTCTGCACTTTTTCATTGAGTGTGCTGCATGTTTGTGTACATGTACTTATGCAATGGTCTCCCCGAGTTATTGTGCCTCCGGCACTGGTCGCCATCCCCTAGCCTATAGAGGCGGGCATGGGGTAGTTGCAGCTCGAGCACGGGTAGGGTCGGGTTGTGACAAAGTGGTATCAAAGGTTGTTCATTCCTTGGGACGATGTTCGGATGTCCCTAAAATAAAAGTAATTGGTTGGTGTTTAGGAAAACAGTTTTAACGTGTCTCGAGAGCGGCTCTCAAGCCAGGGAGTCCAGTGATGGTGCGACGGCCGATGTATCCATTCACCGGGACCTTGATAACCCGCTTGTCGTCTCGGCATGCTGAGACACTTGTTGCAGGGAAAAATTTGGTTTGTGAATCACATAGGATTGAGTATTTGACTGTGCTTCTTGAGTCAGCTCCCCATTGTTGTTATTGGTATATACATATATTCTCATTTGATCGTGGCACTCCATGATAAAATTCATGATGTCTCTGTGAAGACAGCCAGCCAAGATACCCGCTTTGGTTCATCATGAAGACCCTATGAGCTATGAGGCCACAGTACAGGGCCCATCATGCGAGTCGCCTTCCTCTGGGTGTGCTGGTAGCAGCACCCCCACCTGTTGAGAATTAGAATGTTTCAGCAAAGCAGGGTGAGCTTGAACGCAGGTTGAGCGCGCTCTGTGAGTTCCAGTGGCAGAGACCGCTGAGGTTCAGTGGTGAAGAAGACCCTCAGATAGCATAGGTTTGTCTAGAGATAGTGGTTTTCTTTTTCAGCCTTGTGTAGACGCCGACAGATCAGAGAGTGGCTTTGGTAGCCAACCATATTTGTGGAGCAGCTCGGCGTTGGTGGATTCTGGTGACACAGTTTCATGAAGAGTCATCACTTTCATGGGGCGACATTCAGTTGTTGTTCCGTGAAGAGTTTTTCCCCTCCTGCATGCACTCCATTCAGATTCAGGATCTCCTGCAGTTTCAGCAGGGAGGGATGACAGTGGATGAGTACGCATCTAGTTTTTCTGATAGTGCATGCTTTTACCCGGACTTGGTCCATGAAGACAACATCCGAGTGCGGAAGTTTGAGCAGGGTCTCCGCCAAGAGATTCATGCTGTTATAGTACCCTTGGGCATTTCCACATATGTCGGGGTGCTAGAGCAGGCGTTAGTGACAGAGGGATTCCTCTCATGTTCTAGAGTTGGTGGTGGCAGCAAGCACGTTGGAGTCGAGACATCTACCGCAGCTAGCCGGCGTCGGCAATCGGATCCTCGACGCAGGTGGTTTTCTGACAACTGGACGCAGGGGCGTGGTCGTACACCACAATGGCACTGGAGGGAACTAGTGTAGCCCGAATAGATTCGGTGCTATGCTTGTGATGGGCGAGGTCACATGGCACGGGACTGCCCGACCGGGCATGCAGAGAGATTCGGGCAGGCATCAGGTGCACCACCATGACAGAGGCATCATCGTGATCGGAGTAGTACCCAGAGAGGTGGTGCGAGCAGAGGAGCGGTAGGAGGTGGTAGTGGGGGACGACTTTACGAGGTCTTCCCATCACCACTAGGCAGTCCACGTCAGGCTCCGGGAGCTGACAGTTGGGATCACGGACAGCCACGAGCTATTGATGTCTACAATCTTGCAGATCATGAGGTGATAAGAGGTACGCTCAATAGGCCTTATACTTCTTGCAGTAGAATTGATATACTCTGTGTGTGGAATGCTTTCCTCCCTGCTCCTTTATTGAGGTGTTACCAAGGTGGCGCGGGGCATCGGTGTAACCCTGTGTTGTTATGATAAAAGACGTGGGACCTTTTCCTTTAGTCGATGGTGTTGACTCTTTCACATCCGAGCGTGTAAGAGGGCCTTGGCTGTGAGACATTGACTGTGGAATCTTGTGTGACTAGATATCCTTGGGTGTTCCACAATATGGATATTCTGAAGGAGGGAATCACCGGGACTTGTTCCAGGTGCGGGTGGTGATTCCAGTTTCTTCGGGCGACGTAAGGGTTCAGTCGGGGAGGTGAGCTACCCTCGAGATCCTTCGGGCCATTTGAAACCATGCAAAGGGATGGCGAGGTTACCTACCGCCTTGCCCTAACCCCAATGTCTGGAGTGGGTGCAAGACATTGGCAAGGGTCGACCTTGTGTGAACAGATCAGTCCTTTGGTCTGTGTGCGGTGGTGAAGAGCTATGCGAGAGTTCTTCTGGGTACGAAAGAGCCGGGTGTGGGATTAGTACCCTATGTTTCTCCCTAGTTTTGCTTTTCGGGGAAGAAAATCATGAATGAGGGAATGATGTAAGAACCTATATTTTTCTGCGGAATACTTTGGAATATTTTTGATGATATTCCAGAGCAGCACCTTCAGACGGCTTGCGATTCCGAGCCCCAGTGTGGCCGGAATTAAATTTTCAGTGCATTCAAACAGGAAACGCAAAATAAATGTGATAACTTCTAAACAGTGTTTTAGATCAGATATACAAGTGTACGGATTGGTCCGTAATGTGGTGTTCACCCTAGGAACGACATAAAACATGTCGGTGGGGGATGTTTGGACCCCTCGCTCGCTTTTTGAACGTTAAACGGATAAATTAATTAATTAATTAATTCGTTTAATAGTGAAACTCAAGTATCTCCTAAAATGTGGCTCAGATTGGAAAACTGAGGGCACCTTTGAGTTTGGAGCATTCCGTTTACCCTAGGAGGGGTATAAGTTTTCTGGGCACGGGTCGTCTGGGAAAAATGGACCCAGGGGCGTTTTCATAATTTGGCGGCCTCAGGTGTTGAGTTAAATAACATTTTAACGGGGCCTCAGATTAAAATTCTGAGACCGTCGTTGTGCTCGGTAGATGATGTTTACCCTAGGGGAGGCTTAACCTCGACCCCGTCGAGAGTTTCGGGCGCGGGATAAATTGGGGGTTAAATTAATTAAATTTCAATTAATTTCTTCCTTACTTAAACCCTAACCCCACCCCTCTCCTTCCCCTTTCCCCTGGTAGAAGAGCTCAACCGAGAAGGATAATATTCTCCTCTCATCTCCCCTTAGGCAAGGCGGCTCCGGCAAGGCGGCGGTTCAGCAACGAAGCACCGGGAAAAGCCCAACAAAGTAGGATGTGTGTTTCGTTTTTAATTTCCCACACCTAATTTGAGCCCAATTTGCATTATTGATTCCCTGTCAGAACTTCGATCAAGGCCCATATTTGCGTAGTACTCATCCCGATCTCCCCATCGAAATTCTCGGATTTAAAATCCGAGTCCCAAAAAGTTCGCAAAATTCTGGCGAAGTATGCGGGTATTTGGTTTTTTTGGCGGTTCTAGGTTCTTCGGCGTGCGTGAGCGGTGGA
Source organism: Viscum album (assembly GCA_963277665.1). NCBI lineage: Eukaryota > Viridiplantae > Streptophyta > Magnoliopsida > Santalales > Viscaceae > Viscum > Viscum album. The sequence goes on from OY728122.1 coordinate 495,173,585, forward strand.
GAGCGGCGGCAGGGTGTGTTCGAGTAGTGGCATTCGACGTGGGTTCTCGACGTGTGGAGGCGGCTGGTCAGGGCGGAGGCTCGGGGTCAGCAGACGGCATCGCGGAGGAGGCCGGCTGAGTGCGCCGGTCGCGTTCGGCGGAGGAGGAAGGACCCGCGCCGTGCAGGTCTTCCTGGTGTCAATGAAGACCGGCTTCGGCCGGTCTGTGTCAAAGGAGGCAAGGACCCGCCTCATGCGGGTCCTGCGTTGTGACGGATACCAGCATTTTGGCTGGTCGGTTGAGGAGGGTCGGACCCGCTCGGTTCCGGCAGTTTGAGGCGGCCTCGGTGGACGGGGCCGGACCCGTGGCTGGGCCACGGGCCGGCGGCTCGGACCGGGCCGGCCGGCGTGGACCGGCCCGGTTAGGCCCCCTTGCACTCGGGGGGCCGTAACTCTTAAACGGCACGTCCGATTGATGTACCATCTGTGACTGTGATACCGTGTTGACATGACGGTTCTTTTAAAGCAAGTTTCATGGTTTTTTTGGTTATGCGACCGAAGGCGGGTGGCCCGAGTGATTTAACTTAAAAATTTTAAATTGTTATTAATGTTTGCAGCGGATGTATTCAAAACCCGGACATCCACTTGACATGCCGTCGGAGGCGCTATGGCCCTGGAGTTGAGACATACCTTCCAAATTTGGTTCGGAACCTTTGTTGTGAGGTTTCGTTGCTCAGGGGCACGAAACGTTTAATGCGGATAATTAATGAATTAATGAATTGATTAATTATTCTTGCGTCAGACCTAACTCCCGGTTGGGATGTCTGATTGACGTGCTGTCAACAGAAGCATGATCCCAGTCCTCGTGCAGACTTTTTGAGGGGCTTTCCAAAGCGTTCAGGTTGGAGACGAGGTGCGGGCCCCACTGGGCCTAGTTGGCTCGTATTATGGTGAAACGCCACTTTTTCACCCGGCATTCATTTGGGGTGTTTGAGTACCCATATCTGGATGTTTCCCCGATGGGATTGCAATGGTGCAATCCGCCCACTCTAATTCGGCACGATGGTGCGGGCCCCATGAGGGTCGTTTGGGCGTCGACGGTGATTTTCCATCTCTATCATCGAGCGACCATTTTGGACAAGTGAATAGTCCATCTTGTGTGATTTTTCGAGAGGATCGCAACTGTGAGATCCATTTGTTGTGTCTCGGGACTGGGTTGTGGCTCCCACGAAGCACCGCTCGTGTGTGGTGCACCGAGATACACCTTTTTCTCTGGATATTCCTTGCAATCATGTGAGTAGTGCTTTTGATGTGTTTTCCTGAGGTGATCGCATTGGTACGATGCGCTTGAATATTTTCAGGGCCGAGGATCAGGATCATGAGACGTAGTTCGGGTGTAAAGTAGTGTGATACAACTTTTTAGTCGGATATCCATTGGAGGTGTGCGAGTAGTCGATCTCACATGTTTTTCTCCGAGGATTACAATGATGTAATCTGTTCAGTTGAGCGGAGGCTCATACGTGATCTTATTAAATGTGGAAATGTGAAGGTGCCCCGGTGGAGGTTCTTCTACTGTGTTTGTAGCAGACCCTTGGCGTGTGATCGCGTGCACTCATGTGTGAGTGAAGCAATGCTTGAATATATGTGGTTGGTCGTGCCCCGGTTGTTGATGCGGCATGTTTAAGATGTTACATCACACCTTCGTGTTGACGTTGGGTGTCGTGTGCCCGATAGCCCTTGGGCTGAAAGTGAGGTATACTCTGGGAGTATACGGGAGCGCTTGGAGGTACATGTGGTTTGTACCTGAGACTGTTTGTGCGCTTGGTTGGGGTTTGACTTGGGGCCACACATTGTGTGGGTCCTATGTGCGTATCGTGCTCTACTTTGCGTACTTTGACCTATCGCGACTTAGAGGGTCCCTCTGTTCTAGTTTGTTTGACTAGCAGGGTTGAGTGGTCTCCCCCTGGTTTCGTTCTCGATGGATCGTCCGGTAGCGGTGCTAGTGACACCCAGTGATGGATCAGGCGCTGAACCTCCTTTTGGTGTATTGTTCTGGAGTTAGGTGGTTGCGCGATACCCACTCCGTGTTTGGTTGGCCAGTGTTGTACCATCCAGTAGAGATGGCCAGAGCAGTTCTGGGTTTACCCTCCAGCGGGGATGTGCAGTGGGTTACTCGTTGACTTCTCAGGGTTTACCCTCTTGTAGAGACTAAGCAGTGGGTCGCCCGTAGTCTCGTTCCAGGTCTACCCTCTAGCAGGGCTGGGCAGTGGGTCGCCTGTCGAATTGTTTAGGGTTTACCCTCTAGCAGAGACTAGGCAGTGGGTCACCTGACGACCCTTTAGGGTCTACCCTCCAGCAGGGTTGGGCAGTGGGTCGCCTGTCGTCTTGTTCTAGGTTTACCCTCCAACAGGGCTGGGCAGTGGGTCACCCACCGACTTCTTCCAGGTTTACCCTCTAGAAGAGACTAGTCAGTGGGTCACCTGATGACTCATTCCAGGTTTACCCTCTAGTAGGGCTGGGAAGTGGATCTCCTGATGATGTATTATGGTTTACCCTCCAATAAGTCTTTGCAGTGGGTCACCTGATATCATATTATAAATTACCCTCCAGCAGGGCTGGGAAGTGGGACACCCGTTGATATTCTAGTCTCAGTCCTTTCTAATAGTCTAGTCTGTGGTTTTCCTCCTTGATCACCGGAGTGGGAACCTTGGTTGTACGAGTCAGTGATGGAAAAACTTTGACTTTGAGGAGACCTCTCGACTGCGGGGCAGTGAAGAGGTGTGGTATGACTTAACCTGAAACTCTCAAGTAAGAGGGGTGCTTTCCCCCACCGAGACGCATCCTTGTGACATGACCTAAAACCCTGGGGGTGAGTCACTGCCGCCCAAAGTGGATAGAGTTGAGGTGCGGTGGTTTGAGGCCCTTGACTTGTAGTTTGGGGCAGACGTGCGGGATGCTGGGCATCGATGGCGTTTATTCCTGAGACTGTTGGAGACTCACATTTCATGGGCTGAGATACGGGATGGAGATCCCCTTAAGTTCATGTTTGGGTTTCTTGATAGAGCATATGGATTTTTATATACCATGTTCCAGTGCCCACTTCTTGGGTTTTGTTTCTCTACTTCCAGGAGAGGCAAAGCCGCGCAGGGTATGCCACATGCATTCCGCGTCTAGATTCTCATGGTTGGATGAGTCTACTCTCCTACTATAGGCAGTGAAAGCTCGAAGAGAAGTTCATCTTCTCACCGTTCCTAGCTCCTTGTGTTAGGACGAGTCTTCTACTTTTCTCTTGTTAGGTTGAGCTGTTACTCTTTACTGCACCATCAGTTTTACTCCTTTACTTTTTCATGTTCACTCTACTGCCCACCCTTCGGTACCCCCTTTGTTGCTCCCTTGAGCCTTTGAGGTATCCTACTGAGTATTTTTATACTCACCCCTGCTTGGGCTTTGCCCGCACTTGGTGTTCCCTTGTAGACGACAGACAGGTTGGTCGTGACTTTAGTAGATCATTGGAGTTCGGGAGCTTGGACCGCGTGCGGTGGTTGTAGCCAGGTTCCAGGAAGGAGACTCGTCAGCTGTTTCTTTTTGTTTACCTATTGCTGGGTTGTGGCACCTTTTCTGGTTGGGCGTGTGTTTTCCCCTTTTTCATTTTCAGCACTTTACGTGTACTGTTTAGAGGTCGATGCACATTTTTGGTATATATATAACAGTTGTTATTTTACTCTTCTCGTATTTTCTCTTTTACTATTAACTTTTTCATTGAGTTTGATGCTTGTGTGTGTATATGTATTTAGGAAAAGGCCTCCCCGAGTTATTGTGACTTCGGCGCTGGTCGCCAGCCCCTGGCCTATGGAGGCGGGCTTGGGGTAGTGGCGGCTCAAGCCAAGGTAGGGTCGGGTCGTGACAATCATACTCCCCATTTAATAAAATGAAATTAAATGAAGCTAAAAAATATCTTGGAAATTAAAATATTCATTATATAAAATTTCAATATAATTACACAAATGTCACACAAAAATATAGGTTCATAACATGGCATGTGTCTCAAAGAAGGTAAATTGAGATGAAATTACATTACTAATTTGGTATCTTTTGAAATACAAACCCCGTGAGAGAAGATTCATAAAATGGATATGTAAATAACCATAAATTTAATAATAGGTTTCATATAATACATTCATGTTTCATATATATATCAAAAGAAATAAATTAGATGTGTATAAGGCATGAATCTCATGGAAATAAAAAGTGAGATTAAATTCCCTTACCATGTGTCTTGACTTTTCTCAAACACGTAAAATACTCTTTTATAATAAGAATAATTTTATAATAAATTCATCGTAGTAAAATGTTCATATAGATAAAACCATATATTATTTTATTATAACCTTATATTACCTATTTTTAAACAATTCTATGTTAAAGTAACGTTTTCAGTTATAACTCCTTTGTTAATCGTAAGTGTTCTGACATTTCATTATTGAAAATCTTAATTAAATCCTGAGTTACTTAATTATAGAATATAAAATTTTAATTATATAAAGTATATATTCCATATTTAGAAACTAATAATAAACTATAAAATATAGATATACGAAACGGAATACCATGTTCGTGGAGACGCTAGGTCGTACTTATGCATGGACGTTGTTTCCATTTTCATGGCATATTGAAAGAATGGAAATTAAATATATGTAAATATTTATAAAATATAATTATATTATCATTATTATTTAATATATATCATATAATTTCACTAAACCCATCCTTAATACGTTCCATATAAAGTGTGAACAAAACTTGTTGCTTTGAGGAGGCGGTAGTCCACACCTCCCAAACAAAGTTATTGTATTTATAAAAAATGGAAGGAATTAATGATGAATTTACATAATAAATAAATAAGTGAAAATAAATCATTAATATCTTATAGATATAATATAAAAAACATTGTACATCATAATTCCCAAGAATAAGATGTGGTGAAGGGAAAACAAACAACATTTTTTCGTGAGGTGATTGTTCGTTGTAGACAAGAACAGTAAGTTCATTATGCATTAGATAGAAGTGTATATAAGTTCAAGTTGAAACAATAAATTAAAAATATATCATTATATTTAGTATACTGATTCTATAATGTTTTTGTTTAATTATAATAATTTATGTCATAGGGAAAGAAAAAAAGGATCTTAAGGAAGGATGCCACCTCTTCTTTGGGTAAATCCTTTAGACTTTAAAAACAATGATTCCATGGTTGCATTTACTCCCAAATGGAGGATTAAATTGGGAATATAGGTATGTTAGGAAGTGAAATGGGAAGATATTGGCTAAAAATAAGTGTCTTTATAGGTGTGAAGAATGGGTAGATGTGGTTTTTTTATTGGCGAAGGAAAGGACACATTTTCCATTTTAAAAAAAAGTAAGGTGAACCCACGTTTTTACATAAAAAAGTTATCAATAACAAAAAAACTCAGTAGTTGAAGGTTTATGGCCGAAATTTTTCCATTCAGTATGTTTTGGACAATTTTATAGGTTATTGTTTCATAATGTTTATGGTTTAGTCTCTAGTTATGCTTAAATTTACTTTAATCGTTGTAATTACTTTTTATCACATTCACTAATCTATTTGCTCAAAGATTATGTTGATGTTTCTAAACTATAAATATTATAATAAATAAAACCTTATATATATTTTTTTTAATTTCAATTCATAGAAGTGGAAAATTTATGTTAAACGCTAATCTCAAAAACATAGCGAGAAAGTGGGTTTTAAATGATAGAATGTTCAAAAGATAATTAAGATTTTTATCAAAATTAAACAAAACTAATGATTCCAAAAAACTAAATTGGATTTATATATGTATAATGTATCTATTATTATTATAAAACCAACTTAAAATATAATTTATCTATATAAATAAATTATATGAAAAAGCAGTTTTGAATTATAATTCTTTATTTTTCACTATTGACCCAAAAATGACGTTTCTAAGAAAAATTCAAAAATTCACCCTAATATAATTTTGAAAATATATATTAAAAATGAACTTTTTTTTCAAATAAATTTCTAAAAGTGTATAAATTTTATTTTATTATTTTTCCCATAAGGACAGAAATTTTTTTTCTTTTGGTAAAATAATATTACCAAATATATGGACATTACCAAAAATTATATGTTTTATCATCATTATGTTATACATATAAAACTGTTATAAATAATATTTAAAAATTATTTATTTCTATTCATATTATTATGTTTAAAATCGATGTTATATCTATCTATTTTAATTAATTATAATAAAAAATTGGCATATTATAGAAACTCGGTGTTGCGTGTAACGCAAGCCAAATTGGTGTTGTGTATAACTCAAATCAAGTCGGTGTAACATGTAGTGTAAAATTATTTTTCAATATGAAATAATGAAATAATATCATGGTGTATCTTAAAATGAATTAATTACATGGTGCTACCATATAAAACAATATATATTAAGTGTTGTGTGAAATAAGAAATATCAAAAATATGAAATTAATTCAAAAAATATATTTCACAAAAACTCGGGGCGTTTCACCGATCCTTCACATTTCACAATAACCCTACATCCCTCATCTTCACATCTCGTCCTATGAACCCTATAATATTCTATAATAATATATAAAATCATGCAACCTACATGTATTATCCCATACATTAGCTCACATATTCATCATTTAGATTACCACCTACCTTCCAAGATCCCTATAAAACTATTTCATGACTCTCTATTATCCTACCACCATCTAGTTGCATTAATGTTTTTAATTTATGGTATGTCATGTGTGTGTGGAGGTTTGAAAGAAATATTTCAAGTGATGATCATTAGTAGTGGGTTGTAGAAATATTTACATCGACATGTGAATGTTTATTAAATTATTTATTTTTCAAGTCATTATTGCATGATAGCTATCTAATTTCATTTTTTTAGTTGTGATCAATGTGATAGTAAATTCATTCCATTATTTTATTTCCTTATTTTATTTATAGTTAGTTTATGTTACTTTAATTTTAATTCCTTAAATTATATATATATATATATTTTACATAATTAACTAATATTTTCACACATTCTTCATTTTTATTAGTGTGATACATAACGTGTTAATCATGGGTATGAGAAAATCATAGAATTAATTAGTTTTTTAATCTGATTGCGTGTGTGATAGAATTTTTTGTCACACACAAGAATATTTAAAATTAATAAATATTTTAATTAAAAGGGTAATATTTTTTTGAAGTCTCTTAAAATTTGAGTGATCAACACCTAAAAAAATGAATTTATATGAGCAAACCCAACATATATATGTGTCTTAATATTGTTAGAAACAAGACATGATATTTAACTAAGTTATATAGAATATAAATTATATGAAAATTATTAAGAACTCCGTAGAATGGGATATTGAATAATTAGTGAGAAAAATTTATTAATTTTTTAATATCATATAATGAGGCTTGATATTATTTTAATTATATTTGGAATTGGATATAATTAAATGAATAAATATACAAATGTTGGAATAATATAATTGGAATCACATGCACTTGAATAAGAGTCAAAATTCATGAACTATCATATTTAATCATCGTACTTAAAATTGATTTATTTATTCTTTTAATTAATTAGATTCTGGTTTTTCAAGAATTTTTTGTTTTAAACACATGGAAATTGAAGAAGATATTATTACCATCTACAAAAATTCTCCATGTGGTATCGATGTTTCTTCTATGGATATAACAATGGTGGGTTTATACATTTCTAAATTTTTTTCATCGTGATAGCACGTACCAAATTTAATGTGATTTTATTAGGGTGAAATATTTCATTATGAATATATTAAAAAAAAATAACATTTTTTTATAAAAAACAAGAATTAATAAAAGGGAGTTCAGATTACTTCTCTTGCAACTTTTTTCATTGTTGTAAAATTATAAACACACATGTGTTCAAAATAGTGTGGTCTGTGAAAATATTTTACAACCATTGACCTCATAAACATTCTAAACTTCATAAAAAAATTATAAATTTTTACCACCCATGAGTTCTCAAGGTAATTCTGTTAATTTTAATGGTTATTATTCTGGATAATTTCATGATCCTTGGGAGAACACCTCTCTATATTCTATTATAATTTCATGAAAATGATTTGATTATTCATAAGTTTAAGATTATCTTAGAAATTATAAACTATTAATTTATCATTTCTACATATATATAAAGCCATGTTAGAAAAATTTTAAAACACAAGTGTACAATTCCAAACAATATAAAACATGAAAAACCTTACCACTAGTGGAATACACGCAATTTGACTAATTATTTTTTGGAATTCAATACTCCAATAACAGAGAATAAAATTACTATTATTATCAACATGGAAAATAAAAATATTCAAATTTAATTACAACATAAAAAGGATTTGGTTTTCATAATAAAAAATATAGAATAAAATAATTATTTTTTGGTTTTTACAATGAAAATATATAAAATGAAATTAGTCAAATGGTAAAATTTTCCTCCTCATAACATTTATATTTTATAATTCTGACCAATTTATATGAAGAATGTATGGTATAGGTCTAATATGAATAATATTCTTTTCTCATATCTATGCATGATCATTCCTTAACTGATCTTTCTTCATATAATAATATAAATTATTTCTACAAATCACAATTTCATTATTCCCATATAATTAAATTTCAACAATAACAGAGCCTAGTATTATACTCTATCAAATATAATGGTCCCTCCTACAATGAAATTTCATGTCCCAATGTTGTGAGTTCACAAACCATCCACCACAAATTGATAATGGATTCTTTAGGTGTATACCAAATTCTACCTTTTGATAATAGAAATTTATTTAATAATGAATAGAACATTGAATTGGGACACTTATTTACTATTATAGAGTTAAAATGAAATAAATAAACATTATATTTCTATATACATGAGAATATAACTTCAAATAACATCTACTCACCTTCTTTGAGAATAATTTTGAGTTTTTCACATTTTTCAAAATGAAAAACTCTAAAACTATTCCGGAGTCAGAATATCAATCAGTGATAGTGTTTGAGTACATTGTCAATATTTTTGAAATTATATAAGAATATATTACTTAGTGGATCTTGAGTTTTTGATATCACATGTAATAAATATGGGAAATAAAGATGTAAATTTACTATAATAATTGGTAGAAAATACCACTCTTGAAATAATGGAGTTCTCTACTCCACTTTTACTTGTCCCACCTGCTCCATGAACTATGTTCTACCATAATTCTCATAAAATTCTCATTAATTTTAATAGTACTCTTAACCTTTAATAAATCAAAAAAAATGTAGAGGATTATTTTATTTGTTAATCATTAGATTTTCTAATTATTTTGGTCATTTAGGAAATATAATTGGGATACATTCTCAAACCAAACACCATATTCAAGGATGTTATAGATACAAACTAATCAATAATGGATTATGGTATTGGAAATTTCCTTATGGGAACCATTTAAAGAGATATTATTCTTGAAAATAATAATAATTTTCTTTACTCAACATCCCATCATAATGTTATTTATTATTTAGAAGAGGTTTACTCACCTCTTTTTAAGATGGTTTATTCTTCTTACATTCCACCAATCAATTTTGCTTACCAGTTTCCACTGATAAATCATGTTGACTATAGGATAACTATATTCTCAATAGATTCATGAAATACTCTTACTTATGATGTATCATATACAATTTTAATATTCATATTTGATCCTAGTAGATGCACATCAATGTCCAGCTAAATATTAAGTACATTTACATCTCAATGGGAGGAAAAATATCATTAGTTAGTTTCAATTTCACTTTATTAAATTTATTTTATATATATTTGGAAATTAAAAATTATTAATTTACCAACCACTATTCTTTTCATGACACTATAGTGGACTTAAATTCATCATTTATATTTTTATCATCAACAATTTAATTTTATTATGGTGGTATCTCTTCTGTATAATGTGAATATGTGGTGATTGTGTAGAAATTTATTATGTACAAAATTTCTGGATAATTATTGGATATAAATATAATTTCTATGTCTATATGAAATTACTCAAAAAAGGGTTACATTTTTGGTATATTTAATTTAAAATTAAAAAAACACTATCTAAAATTACAAATTAAAATACTATATAAAATGCTTTTCATTTTTCAACCCATATGAAAATTGATTTATTTCTATAGTAACAGGATCAAGGAAATAAAAATTATATCTTTTTTCATCCTAATGAACATAATTCCTTGTTAAAATTATTTGATCCTTGATATCGTGATTCTGATGATTACCAAGACCATTCCATTATTTAGAAACCAAACTTCACCTTTTTTTGAGACACCTCTTCTCACTCTTTCCCAATTATGTCATCGAAGACTATATTCCATACCCATGAGGACTATAGCCTATTTTTTCATCTCTTCTTATTTATGTTTTCTCAAAACAATCGCTTCTATGTTATGTAATCAAAAACCATGCATGTTCTCCCATAAAATCAATAATGATATTGAAAGTTTCACTAAAATGATTGGAACGTTTGTTTTTGCCTCTTGACCCACTAACACACCCATACATTTTATCACTATGTTTAGGGGAGAGATTTATTCATTTAGAGTCTTTTTTAGGGACATTGAATACCTTTTTGTAGAAGTATATACAATACCTCACATTTTATATATGCTTCTTTTCAAAATAGTTACCATAATTTCATGTATATTTTGATATGATAATATAAAATCTTTTTAGTTCCAATAAAGTGTACACTTATGGTTATTATGTGGTAACCCTCACCTTGAGGGATTACCTATAAGATTCATAACCCATTACTCTATAAGCTATAGAGTTTTCATATAACTTTCCTTCATGGTTGTTATATTGAGTATGATCTACTTTTGTAAATATATTTGATTTGTTTTCTTATATCAATATCATGTGGTTTTATATTTTTTATTCACCTATTTATATATCCATTATATTTGAGTGAGTTTCATTCGTGAAAAGAAAAATTAAAAAAGCTGGAGAAAAAAATATAAAAAAATTTGAAAAATATAGTCATGAAGAATGTTAAAATTTTTAAGTGAGCATTGGATTATAATTTTTCTGGGTAAAAGCATCATTTTACATGTAGGGGAGTGATATATTGAAGGATACACTAGGATTTTCATTATCATGAATTTATTTCAACACTCAACAATCAATTTATCAATGAATGTCAAAAAAACTTTATAACATGCTATTCCTCATCCTCAAAATACATTTTAAAACTATTTTATGTCCCCAATATCAATGAATTGTTTTAGTTTCCACTTTAAGAGATATAAATTTCATTATAAGAATATGATAAGAATTCTTGTATTGGGGAATTGAGGAGTGCATTTATCATAAATTATTCTGAGGTATGATATTGATAGAGTGTTATGTCACCTGAAGTATGATTGTAAAAAAATTAGAAATAATTCAAGTGGAAGTTAATTTATTTCTGAAAATTGGGATTTTAAAGGAAGAATTCTATTTTATAGGTAAAAATAATAATGGATTTTAATCATCTGACTGTGTTATTTTGGTTTTACAAATGGTGAATTTGTGTGTTATTTCCAATTATTGTTTCTAAGAGTGAACAAGTTTAATTTTTAGAGGCTTACTGCATGTGGATGTTTTTAAAAAAAAATTATATAATTTTAACATAATTATAATTAATCGATTTAAACATTTTTAGTGTTTTAGATTAATTTTTTAGTTTTTTTAGTAATTATTTTTTATAATTATTAGTCATTTATATATTGATATTAGTTATTATTATTTGTATTAGTATATATTAATTTTTTATATATTTATATCATTTTCAATATTATAAATTTTATTAATTTTGTTAAATTTATTATTATGGTAATTGTAAAATAATTTTATTTTTAATTTTAATTAACATTTATTATTAATATTTTAATTATATTTTTTTTTATAATTATATTAGTATAATTCAATTAATTAATTTTAACTTTAGATAGTATTCAAATTATTTTTAATTATATGTATATTTTTATCATTATCTGATTATTATTATTATTATTTATTATTTCCATTTTATTTTAATCAATACAGGGCTTAAATTTCAAAATGAGAAATTTTTCGTGCAACGTCATGCAAAAAATATTTTAGTTGATCGTTTAACTCTTTTTCCTCTTCATAATCTTCAAAAACAGGATCACAATATCATCCTTCATCTTTCTCACTATGGTGCAACCCTCATCTACTAGTTTATTATACCAAAATGATGGGGGCTCCCAAAACCTAGTAGGTAGACTTAACATCGTGTCAAACTATCATCCCATGCATACACCCCCACAAGTAGTGGAGTGGTATCCAAACCAAAAAGCACCATCCTTTGTAAACCCGGTTTTATCCATCCCATTACTCTCCCTCCAACCTCACCTCCTATAATCCTTTTTTCAGCCCCTTCAAAACTAAAAAATTGTCCTATTTCTATGGTTGAAAACCATGTCAACAAGGTCCTAAACCGTGGTTATAGCCTACAACCATGATTTTTCTAAATTTTGGTCACTATGGTTATTGTAATATGGTATAACTTATTTCCACTCTTTCAATTGTGTCCATAGGTGGCTCTGGAAACAGTTTTGAACCATGAAAATATGTGGTTTTGGCCATAATTTTGAAATTTTGAAATAGGTGGCTATAGAATGGTTTGAAACTATGGTGACATCCTTAAAAATAATAAATGCTCCCAGAAAGGTTTGATCATGTGACCTCTTCTATATTCTTCCAAGACATTACCACTAATCTGATCACTATTATATATTTATATATATACTTATATATATATATAATAATAATAATAATAACATAAAATTATAATTAATAATAATTTAAAAAGAAAAAAACATATTTCCAATGTTTAAAATGTGGCCATAGTTTCCTATCACCATTGTTTAGACCATGGTAGTAGCCCATTCCCTCCAATTTCCAAAACAATTTATGGTTTTCCTATAAAACCCATCACCACAGTTTCATATAATCATTGATATATATTGTTCTATAGCATGAGGATTTACAATAATTCTAAACCATCATCCCCAACATACCCCCACCTCCTAGTTCATAGTAATGATGAGGGCTCCCAAAACCCATCAGGGGGAATACCATAATTCCCACCCATCATCCCTAATATACCCCCCTCTAGCAGCGATGTTGTTTCAAACCCTAAAGAAAACATATATTATTATCCCTCCATTATCCATCCCATTCCTCTCCCTTCATTCTCAACTTCTCAAAACCTTTTTTGGATCCCATTATATAAAACAGGATCCTCTCCCAACCTGCATGTGTGGATTATTAGGCTGAATAGAACCAACCCTACCTAGACATTATCAAGTCTCACCATCCTTCCATCCTTATGCACTAATCACACCACCCCACCCTATTATGCATAATTATGGCCTCCTATATCTTCACAACCATACATGTAAACTCTATATGATTTTGTGGTGATCATAGACATCCCATACCCTACATGTTTTGTCCCTTATATTAGTCTACATTTCAATATTCATATAGACTTGAATTCCCTCCAAGATCCTAGTAAGCATTCCCATTGTCACATTTCCAGTCCTTCATCATCTCGCCTAATTTTAGTTTGTATATAATTATTTTTATCTAAATATAAAATTTTACAATATTATTCTACACTTTTTCCTAGATTTTTCACATTTTGTGGATGAATTTTCACATTAACTACACATCTGGTTGTTCACATTGATGGTCTCATTATTGTTGTAGTGTTTTTCTTTAAGTGGATATCATTAGTAACATGTTTCAAATATATTTTCATCAACTAGGGAATGATTATTTCTATTCATTACTTTTAATGTCAATGTATCAAGATAGCTGGATAATTTCATTGTGTTGAAGTTGTGTGCAATGTGAATGTAATTTCTTGCAATAATTTAATTTCCATATGTGATTTGTGGTTAGTTTAAAAACATTAACTTTTCATTTAATTTTATCAATATTTTATTTAATTCATTTTATATTTTCAAATATGTTTTGTTGTGATACCTAATAAGTAATCATAAGAGTGATAATAATAGAAAATTCATTTTTTCATAATTTGATCACATATGTGAGGGAATTATAAGTCATTCAATAGATAAATATATATATATATATATATATATATATTAATTGGAAGATTAATTTTTTTTCCTGACATCCCTTTAAACTATCATGACCAATACCTAAAAATTGGATCTTGTGCAGGAAAACCCAACACAAATAGGTATCATGCATTTGTGAGAAATAGGTCTTTGTATTTCACAAAGTGATCAATCCCAAAAATTATTCAAAAATTATTCATAATACTAGCTAATTGGGAATTGAATAATTATTGAAAAAACATATTACAGCCTAACATCGTAGAATGAGACTTGATAATATTTTATTAAATCAATAATCAATAATAATTAACAAATTAATATTCTGATGTGGGGATAAAATAATAGGTATCCATTGAACATGAATGGGAGTCCAAACTATGACATTTTCCTCTTTACATGTATTCATTTAAATATTTTTAGTTTTAGTTTTTTTTATTTATATTATTGTATCTAAAACTACTAGATTCAATCACATCGAAATTTTAATATCCTAAACAATCTATAAATAGGATGGTACAAGTGTCTACACATATTATCCCTTTAGGATCAACGCTACTACCTTTACTACGGTAGTTATAGGTTTATAAATTTCAAAAATTAGTGAAATGTAACAGTATATACCATTATTATTTTCTTTATATTTTTTCTTTATTCTCAATTACATTTCATGCACTGTAAAAATATTAATATCTTGATTTTCAAGTTGTTTTATTTTAGGTAATGGTATTTATTAGTGGTTTTTTTGTTCATCAGGATTCCCAGAGCCTAGAAGGGGGCCTTACTGTCATGACAAACCACCATACACTACATACCTCCCTCAACCAGGGATGTGGTATCAAAATTTAAAACCATTATCCTTTTGTATCCCTATTTTATCCATCGCCTTCTTCTCCCTCCAACCTCACCTCCTAAAAACTTTTCTGTGTCTCCCATTACATGAACCCAGATCCTCCCCTAGAAGCAATGTGTTTCATTAAGCCAAATAGAACCATCCCTGGATGGACACTATCAAGTCTCACCATCTTTCCATGAGGCTGCATTAATTACACCACCACCACCCTATGATGCATAAGCCTAACTTCTTATATCTTAATAGTCATCCTTGAGAACTATATAATATTTTAGGATGATCATGGACACTCACACCATATATGTTTCACCCCCTCAATTATTCTGCATCTCCATATTTCCAAATACGGAACTTTTCTCCTATATCCTAATAAGCATGCTTATTGTCTTATTTTTAGTTCTTCCTCCTCTCATCACATTGGATTTTGTTTTTGATGATTTTTCATGTGAATAAATTTTTTTACAACATTATTCTATAATAGTTCATAGTATTTTCACATTTGGTGAAAAACTGTGCACATTAACAACACATGTGGTAGTTTACATCAATGTCTTAGGGATTAGTGTAGTGATTTTATTTATGTGGAGATCATCAGTAGCCTATTACGAATATATTTTCAACGACTGGGTAATTATTACTTCTATTCTATATTTTTCATGTTATGTTTTCATAGTAGCTATATAATATAATTATATTTATGCTATTATGAATGGGAAATAAATTTATTTCCTTAATTTAATTTCTTTATTTGATTGATAGTAATTATATAAAAAATGAATTATTATTCATTAGGATATATCCTTATTTGATTTAAATCATTTTAGATTTTCAATTATGATTTGTTGTCACTCATGTGATATCAAATAACTGATCAAAGTTGACAAAACATTATAAAATTACTTTTTTCATTATTTGATCACATGTGTGTGAGAATTATAAGTCACAAAGAGATAATTAAATATATATATATATATATATATTTTAATAGGAAAAATAATTTTTTTTGTGTCAAATCCCTTTAAATTTTTATGATCAATAACTAAAAATTTGACCTTATGCATGAAAACCTATCAAAAATAGGTATCATGAATTTCTAACAAACGAGTCTTGGTATTTCACCTAGTGATCTAGAACTGAAATGCTTCCACCTATTATTAATAACACTAGATAATTAGGAATTGAATAATTATTAAAGAAAACATATTACAGTCTGACTTCATAGAATGAGGCTTAATAATATTTTAACTATATCTATAATCAATAATAATTATCTAAAAAAATATTTTGATGTGGGAATAAAAAATATTGGCAACATTATCTTCTTGACATGTCTTTATTTAAAAAGTTCTTGTTATTATTTGGATTTTTTATATAATTGTTTTTGGAATTTTTAGCTATAATGACATTGAAAATTAATTTTTCCAGACTTTCTATAAAGATGATGGAACTAGTGTCTATAAATACTCTCCCTTTGGGATTAACCCTACTTCATATACTATTGTAGTTATTGGTTTATAAATTTCAAGATTTAGTTCAATGTATATACATGTACAATTATTATTTTCTTTAGAGTTGTTACTTTATTTCAATTACATTTCATCCATGGTCAAAATATTAATATTGTGATTTTAAAATTGTTTTATTATAGCTAATTTATTTTATTAGTGGTTTCATTACTTCCCTAGATATTAAGGTTTTAGTAACTCCAATTGTTTTTTTCATTAATCCATCAGTTCCTTTCACCAACCCATGGCCAATTAGAAGTGGGTTTTAGAGATAACATTCAAAATTACTACTGACTCAAGAGGGGTTTTGGTTTGGCTGTACTGTGATAATAATTTATAAAGGTAAAGGGAGAATCCGAGTTAAGTATATAAATTAGACGGTTGAGAGAATGATTTTTTTGGACAATGTGATGAGTGATTTTAATTATATTGGGTTTGGATTGAAATTATTATTTTCTAAATCTATTGGATTGATAAAATTAGGTTTTAATCATCTCTAGATATACGTAAACTAATAAAAAAATACTTTCATAATTATTTTTACATCTTGCACAGATAAAGTCCTCTTTTATTTGTACTAATATACTTAAAATTTATGAAATTTTCAAAGAAAAAATGAATTTTTCCATTGTGAAATCATATTTTAAAAATACATAAAATATGTTTTTCCAAGAAAAGTGTTATTGACATAACAAATGTTTTGTACTTAAAGACAAATAAATGATTTAAAATTGTATATTTTTTATTAAAATAAAATAATAAAAATATTATATTTTTAATTAATTTTATATGAAAGTTATTTTAAATGTTTTAAAAAAAAAATTTCCCTGGATCCCCATTTTCATTATGTTATAAACAATTGTTTTGGGATATGTTTAAACCCTCAAAAAATCAGGAACTCATATATTGATAGAACAAAAACAATATAGACAATCAGTTAAAAGTTTTTAGAACCAACGAAAAAAATTAAAAATTGTAAAAAAATATTTCTAATTAATTTTTTTTACTAATATTAACTACATTAACAATTAAAAAATAGAAATGAAATCCAGTAATAGAATACACAAGAAATTAATTCCTCAATCATCCCATGAAATTGGAACAATGAAACCAAAACCGAATAACATATCCCATCATGCCATCCCTAAACCGGCACGGTCAGTATGAAAATCTATTAGTTCTTATTCCACTTGTACCAATGATAAAACTCGAAAAAAGATGGACCTAAAATCCATAAAAATATTGACTATAAAAAATGAAATAAAAAATAGAAACAAATTCCGAATAAAACCCCATTAAAACCCCATCACCAAAACAACAAATATCACTAACATTATGCGTGACATGATTGAAGTCCCCCAAATGATGAATTAAAATAACGTAAATCAACCCATAATCACATAGGTAATAAATTAAATGATTAAGTAGATATTATTATTCTTAGGAAACACTATTCCTGGCAAGGAAAACAATCCAGTTTTAACCTACCTTGTACTTACCATATGAGTAGATTGGGGAAGTAGAACCGAGAAGAAAACATGATGGGAGGAACATGATATAGGGGAAACACTATTCATCAAACCAACCATAATAGAACAAGATGTATATTATAAATCCACATCTACCTAGGGAAAATAAACTACAAAAAACCATCGAGAAACTAAATTTGGTGGATCATACCAAACTAAAATACATCATCATCATCAAGAACCTTTATCTGTATAGTGTAAAACCATTATACTTTACTTCATTAGATATTTAAAATGGTTCAAGTATAAAGGGATATTTAGTAAGAGTGGAGGAAGGGATAGAAAACAAGAACTTTTTACATGAAAAGAATAAAGATAACTTACAACAATAAAAATACATATTAGAATCAAAATAACTAAATGCAACCAGGATGCCGAACAGAAGGAACCACCAAATTTCACCACCATATCAATCCCAAATCATTGGAACATCATTATGAAAAACCAATATGGATGTAATGAAGAAAGAATTTATATTTTTTAATCCTATTTTGTAATAATATTTCTCCTAAAAAAATATTGAATATCTTCAATGATTAATATAATGATGGTTGATGGGAAATAACGTCATAAAATCTATGATTTTAGGAAAATATTAGAATTAATTTTTCTATTGTAATGAATAATTCTAATTTATCACACTTTAAGAGGAGAAATATTCTCATGAAAATAGAATTTTTATTTATTATATATATTCACTTATTAAAACAAAAATATTGTGATAATTATCTTTAATATTCATACATTTTTACATTCTTACAATTATAAAGACTCTTAAATATCATTGATTCATACTTTTTGTATTTTTTTAAAAAAAATATACTAAACAATTTTTATAATTCAAATTTTTAAAAATTCATGATGTACTAATTTAATTTATAATATATCTAACTTCTATAACTAAAATTACCAAATTATTCAATCTTATTCTTTTATCATAAAAATGATATTTCTACAGCTTAAAAAAATATTAATTAGAATAAAATTCCTATAAATATAGTATTTCTAGATAGAAACCATAAAACAGTTACTAAAGTACCTTTATGATCCTAATAATAACATTCTATAAGAATCCACCTTCCATTGATAACATTGGGCACCCAATGAGAGATTCCAAGAACATAGTTTGCTTATTTGAAAAAATAAGATTATAATTTTTCAACACTCTGTAAATGGGGACATCTAAATCAAAACCAAGATATTCTTAACCTAGGAATCCTCCACCACATTCCTTATTCTTTACTTATATGAGATAAATTTTACATATTATTATTCCTCTAGCTCATCTACTAATGTTAGCACCTGATTTAGGGTCAGCATAAGACCTCATATATAAATCCCCAAATTCCAAGTGGTTATAAATATTAAAGAAGGATGTAACCAACCATAGGGAGAATATTCCATCAAAGATAACATATATGGATCATGTATGTATATAAAAAAATTACCATGTCCCATTCATACATCAGACACACCTGACCTATGGAAACGAAATTGGGAGAAAATATCAGTTTCCAACGGTCCTATATAATAAAATAATTAAATTGACCCAAAAATCCTATGAAATAATATTGATATGCATAAAATGCATCATTTATATAATATATAGTACAAAACCATATTCTAAATAGAAATAGTAAAATAATAGAATAAATAAAATGGTATCTAGATAAAAAATGAGACTCTTACATTCAAAATAATTACAATATATAACACTAATTACCATGATCCATCATTCTAACTCCAAGATGATACCAGAAACTCTAAATAAATGTAATGTAAATTTCATGTACATCAAAACCCATGTTTTGTATGTCGGTAAGGGGTTATTCCAATAACATAAAACAATTTCCTCAATAACATGAAATAAATATGTTATAGGGATAAAGTGAATTTATTTAAATGTATTAGGTGAGAGCTAATAAACCCACTTCAGCCATATAACTCATGAATTCTCATGTAATACCATTATAATAGAATATTATAATGGTTTAAAAGAAAAAATAACACTAGAGGATATAAACCAATACTAATCACCTATAATATAGGTCCCCACCATTATATCACCAAAGATAAAGAATTTTATATCCAATAATATGAGATCTGGAAACTACATTGATCAAAAGAGACCCACCTGACCCATTGGTTTTTTCACTTCCCATCATCAACCAGAAACAAAAATTTCATTGGAAATAAAACCAAAGATAAAAAATATAACAAGGAAAATAAAATGTGTCTCACTCATCAATTATAATATAAAGTGATAAAAAGGGAAAAAGGATAATCAAATAGTGTCTAAAAAAATAATAACATCTAAAAAACAATCCTAGGATAAAATACTAAAAAATAAAATAAAATTATGGGGTCTAACCATAAAAAAATAATCGATATTCAATGTCTTATTAAATTTTATATCTCACTTCATTGATCCACATAAAAATAATTTATTCCAAAATATACATTGAGAAGGTCGTGATATATCAATAAAATCATATGTTTTTACAAAGGATGCTTCCAACAAAATAATTTTACAGTACTATGATATTGAACTGATCCATAAATAAATTAAAGATATTAATTTCATCATAAAAAGATATTATTTTTCATATCTGTGGTATTAAAATTTAAAAACAAAGAGGAATAAAAACCTTATCCAAGATATTTATTGTATCATCTACCTAGTGGTGTTGCCCTAACAATCCAAGAACCTAAATGGTTGATTCACCCCTCATGATCACACTTCAGGAAGGGTATTTCTAAGGAGGAATTATCATCAACAGTATATATTAAAATAATTGAATTAAACAACACTAAGAAATTTTTTTCATCTATACTCATGTATATACATGATCCATGGGGTTTTCTCTGGATTTTATAACTCATCGAAGTATTATTCTGATCTATTATCTTATTATAGATATCAACAACATATTTAAGTACCATTAAAAATGTATCACTTTCTGGATTGATATCTTTCTTGCTGATTTCTTTCACCAATGTAAATAGGAAACAAGACCAACGAGGGATAATATTCCACTTATAAACCATAAGTTTATCCTCTATCACCAATAATTGCAGTACTAGGACTATCCACAAATGAAATATCATCTTTCAATCAAAACAACTCTATGTATTAAAAAAATACAATAACTACATATAAGGATAGTGGTGAACTCCCTCACTAATCACTTGGTCAATAAAATGTATCTTAAAACATCCCATGTATTAACACAAGCCATAATAATAACACATGTGTGATATCTCTGATGTTTTATAAAATCCCAATGGATCATCATCAAGTATATAAGGAAACTAAAGAGTCCCAAAATATGACATAATTATATGAGGGTTCCTTATATGGTATTAAAATATATATATATTTAACAAGAGGCTCAATATACATCTAGTGCCAATAAAAATATAATTCTTGTAAATGGTGATATAAAATAAAATATATATTATCATTCATCAATTTAAAATAGTATACTATATAGAATACAAAACAAAATTAGGAAATCACCCAATCACACATGCTTTCAAAACTTGTCATCACTTTTATAAGGCAAATTTGACTAAGCCATTTACAAAAATAGACATTATTTACTATTATTTAAAATACTAGAAAAATAAATATTTACAAAAAATTAAAATAAATCATGTTTTATCTTTTAACATCTAAGGCCCTCAGCCAAAATCCAATAAAAACATCCTTTTGAAACCATTCAATTTTCCCTCATAAATCACATTTTAAATATATTCATTTAAAAATACATATTATCTTAAAATATCATTTTTAAATTACTTATCTATTAATATATAATTTCAAGGTTTCAACTATTCAAGTTTACAATACATACACAAAAAATACATAAATCTCCAATGAAATCCAAACAAATAGAAACTGAAAATTGTTCAACTAGGAAACCACAAATTGAAGTAATTAGCCTAATTATATGATTCTTCAGTGACTAATAAGTGTATTCATGGACATATTATGTTATTGGTAGACATAATTTCATTCAATCATGTTCATCATAATTTTAATGATATAAAAACAAAATATAATGATGATGAAATCTAACATAATACTGAAAATTAAAATAGTTATATTGATAAAGACACCTACTACATCAATATTTATTTATTATAATAGCATCAGATATCATCCATCCTTTATTAAAATGAGAACCAATCCCATAAAAAGAAAAAAAAATATATTCCATTCACATCATAAAATCTATATAAACCATAAAAACTAGCTAAGTAGTGTCATGATACGAGAATCCCAAGTAATGAATTGTAGATATCATGTCAATGAATCAATGTCCCATTATAATAAAAAAAATCTAATTATATCAACCCATATAACTATAAAATCTACCTAACATTAACAAAATTCTTATAATAATTCATAAGTAAGATTTAATTATATTAAATGTTGACCCTAAACTTTAATTTTTTCTCTCTGGGTCATTATTAATCATTATACATGAAATTATAATCATTATAAAGGGTATTCCCCATGTTTTAATTTGATTAAACTATAAATATATCATGAAAAATCAATTTAACTCAATCAAATTTTAAAATGAAAAGTAATTTAAAAAGAAAAATGAAAATATTACATCGATTTATTAAATCAGACACACCCTAACCTATCATGGATCAATGTAAAATAAATATTGAATCATGGGATGAGGAAAGTGGTATAAGTCGACAAAATTTCTTATCCCAAAAACCTTAACTTCCTAAAACCATAATTTGTATTAAAAATAATCCAATAACAAGACTAAAATTATATTTACCTGAATGTGTATGTCAAGATTCATCACTAGTATCCTAATGGTGTTCAATAAACATCCAATGAGACCACCCATGACCTAATTCAAAGGTAGTGGATCTGTGCCATGACATATCCTACTAAAGTCTTGTTCGAGTTCTTGAAGGTTTTCTATGTCTTCTAATGTATCCCAGAGAAATATTGCTCAGTATACCTCATTCTTAATCATATCTTCCTAATTTTACATGTATCTAATCATATCTAATATCTCATCTTATAATATTTAAAAAATCTTCTAGATTAGATCAGAAATTTTCAAATTATTTATTATATTTTCACACTCACATCCATCTTTCCCAATTACAAAAATATAAAATAAATTGAATAATTAAAAACCCCCCACTATAAAACATTTTTTCAAAAAAAATCAGACCAAATATCCATCTACAAATCCTAACATATTACGATATCCAATTCATCATTAACATGCAATATTCCATATCAAAATTCACATCATGCATCCACTATGAAGCTCACAACATTCACACATACGACTCTCTATCCCAAAATAAGATTCCAATATTGTTCACTGATTCGCCGTCCATTTCTAAATCACTAATGACATACTAATCTTGATCTTATTGTGATTTACACCATAAAAACCAAAAATAAAAAAAACATACTTGCATCATAGTTCCCCTCACAGTAGTTTATTCTTAACCAAAATGAAATACACATAATAAAAAAAATAATTCAAAAATTCTCATTCCCAATATCTATGATTCATATAAAATACTCAACTCCTTGAACCTTAATCACAAATATCAATCTAATTAGCTACTATAAACCTATAAGTATGTCTCATTGAGACCCAATCGAATCATCGATGTCAAGACACATGGGTCACTCCTTGTCTATTTCTCAAAATCTAATAATCATGTAATATTCCAATGATTTTCCTATTTTTTTAAACCCCAAAATTTATTTTTTATAACCAAACTCAATAAATTTTTTCAAAAATCCCCATGTGATCCAATGTTTTTTAAAAAACAATGTACTATAAATCTCTAGTTTCTCCAATTTCTTATTGAAGTGTATTTTTGTTTACAGGCCCCCATTTTTCTAATGTTGGTATAAAAAACCATTTTAAATTTTCTTTTAAAAATTTAAAATTATAGGAAAATATACACCAATCAGATCATTTTTTGAAAATATTTAATTAAATTAATTATATATTTTTTACAGTCAAACAAAACATCATTTAAAATATTTTTTTCTCTAAGTACACATTATATTCTTAAGACCAAAATCTATATGAATCAAATTTGTTTTAAAATAAACATATAATATATTTAAATTCATGTATTATTCCTTATCATATATTTTAAATTTCAAAAACATCATATTTTTAAAATACTTAAATCATTGGGTGATTGTGTCAAAACTATTATAATTAACAATCTGTCACATAAAACAAGAAATACATTAATACAAATTAATTAGGTCTCCTATAATAAAATATTTGATAAAAAAATAAAATAGATTATTTTTAGTACCATATATTCACAGTCCTCGATCTGGTACCAAATAGGCATACATTACAAACTAGATTTGATAATAACTATATATTTTCAAACATAACTATCCCATTATTAAATGACTTAAAGAAAATATTTTATTATATAAATTAACAATAAATTTTATCTTTAAACATTAGTTAATTAAAAAATCTCATAGGATAATAAATCCCATGTATTTATCAACTAATTTTCATTATCTTTACTCTATATAATAAACTCCTTAATCCATAATAAGAATTTAATATCTCTCCAAAATTCAAATCAGAATCTATCTTACAAGACACATCATGTGAAATACCTTTATTTATAACCTAGTGAAATTGAACCATTACTAGTGGTGTTATAAAAAAACATAGTAAAGGTAAAAATAATAGATAACAACCAAATATTATAAGATGGAGTAAAATGAGTGTAGGCAAATTTCATGGATATACAACAAAAAATAATACCATAATAGAAGGAAACCAAAAGAAAAATATATCTATAGATAATTATGGAAATAAAAAAGATCACATTAATAATAATAACTAATTAATTATAAATTAAATACATAATTTAAATTATCTAATTAGATTCTCAAATCAATGTATGTATTGAATCTAGATAAACACCATTCAATTTAAGGAATGAAAATAAAGTGTTAACAAAGATAAGTTATTACAACAAAAATTATAATTATAATAGAGGATGATTTCTAAAGGCAATGTATGTGATGGATTTTCATGGGTTTAATCACCCATAATAAAATAGTATGATAGGAATTAAAATTTAATCCATGACAAATATATTCACTAAAAAATAGAAATAACTGGTCAATATGAATCATATATCAAAGAATCATAATTGTGATTTAAAAACCCTTAAGGTAATCAAAAAGTATGAATCAAATGAATATTAAAGTGATTACATTAAATTATAATATAATTTAATGAAATATATTCATTACACTTAATTTGTATATGGATGTGAATACAAAATATAAATGAAAATATGTTTAACAATACCAAATATTTTTTTAAAAATTGAATATAGAGACAAACACCACTTATGATTTTAGGAAATTTTGAATCAAA
Organism: Viscum album; assembly: GCA_963277665.1. NCBI lineage: Eukaryota > Viridiplantae > Streptophyta > Magnoliopsida > Santalales > Viscaceae > Viscum > Viscum album. The sequence goes on from OY728122.1 coordinate 495,199,135, forward strand.
CCCCCATAATGGATATGAATTGAAATGAAAAAATTAAATACCACGAATAATGAGGGGATAATTATAAAAAAATGCAGTATTATATACACGTGTCTAAATAAATCATGGTGTACAATAAAGAATATATCTCAATAGAAAAAAAATTAAATGAGAAACCATTTCCTTAATTTTAGACTCCACTAATGTGATTAAATCTCCAAAATAAAAAAAACATATTAATCAACTATTTAATAACCTTATTCTTATATATACAATTTATAAGTTAAATTTATATTTTTTCTAAAATATAGTATTAGTTAGATATTGTATATCATCAATATTGGGTGGGAGTAATCTGGATTATATTGAACTAGATTCTTAATAGTAGTGTTGTTATTCACTATTCACCCAAATTAAATCATTAATGGATTATAAGAGGTAATACAATTTAGTTTTTATAAGTATTTATAATGTTATCATATCATTATATAGGAATTTTGGTCATAATCCTTATATATGAAATCAGTGATGAACATGTTTTTGTGATTTTTTTGAAGGGATATTGGTATCATAAAAAATGATTTTAAAATTTATATTAACATTATAATACAAAAATAAAATATATATTATAATATTTTTATCATATATTTTCTTTAATTAAATTCTCATATACAGCAATGATTTTATTTTAAATCATTATTCAAGTAAGAGGTTAAACCAACCCTAACATTAACATAGTATAATTAATGGTTGATTATGATTCTAAAAGTGGTTTATTTTGGAATAATTTTATTATTAAATAAGTATAATGATATTATTTAGATAAATTTTTAATTTTTATGTCATATTTTATGTTTATAAATAAAATAAAAAAGAATATAGTTGAAAAATATAATATATTACTTCGTGGAGGCGGTAATCTGCACAATACACATTTTATGTTTTAATTTATCAAAGAATGAGACGGAAAATGTAGATTATAATCTATATAAATATAATCGTAATAATATTTTATAATTCACATTTATTCTTACATTTCATCATTATTACTAGCTAAAATAGTTAGTGGGGAAAAACAGAAGTTGTCACCTCATGGAGGTAGTAGTTTGCATAATTTGTGAATAGTGTTTTATTCCTTAATAAAAAAGGAGAAATTTGGTTAGTAATTATTAAATTAATAAAATAAAATTATGTTTAAAAAATTATTTTATGATATATTAATTATAAAAATTATATTTGGGAATATAATAAGGAAATAAAAAATAGTTATGAAAAATGTGTACTCGTATAGAAATCTTTACATTTTCCTTAGAGGGTTCCATGGAAATAAAGGTCTTGAGACAATATCTTATAACCAAAGGATCAATTAAGAGGTCCATGATTATTTTTGAAGGTATAATAGAATATTTTCAAAATGAAACCTAATATTTAGGGTTGTTTATGAACTACTAGTGAGAGGACCCGTTTATATGTTGTTAGAGTTAATGTTTTATAAAAATTGCTTCTCAATATATATAGAGCACATGTTTCTCATGTAAAGAAGACATAAAAATGTAAAATAATGTATTTTAGATACTATTTACTATAGAAACACAAATAAAAAACTAGAAACATGTTTTTAATTTGTTAGGTGTTTTACCCCATTGGTTCACCCATTTTACACATTGTCATTTACAGTGGTTACTATTTATTACATAAGTAATTAATTTTTAAAAAATAAAATAAAATGGTTCATATACCACAATTTATACCTAATCATTACATATATTATATATATTTTTAAAAATTAAATTTAAATGTCTAAAATATCAATACTAACTCACGTAAAGTGTAAAAAAGATTTAGAGAAAGTGTGTTTTTAAGACTAAAATTTACATCAATGATAAAATTATAAATATACGTGATTTTCATTATATAAATTGGTTCATTGTAAAAAAATAATATCTATTTGTATTTCAAATAAATTCACAATATAATTTATCAAAAATAATGTTAAATTGAAAGGTAATACCAAAATTTTTTATTTTATTTGAAAATATTACTTATGTTTATAAAATGTTAAACATAATATTTTTAAATCCATAAAATTATTTTGAAATGTATGATTATACTCCTTCAATAAATATTTTATGAATTAATATTTTTTATAAAATTCTATTCATTTTTATATAATTATAAATACATAAAATATACAGATTTGGTAAAAACTGTATTATTAAAAATCCACTAAAAATCACTATTTGATTAAAAATAAAAAAAAATATACTAAGATAATTTTTTTCATTAATATAAAAACTAATTTTATTTTTAAAATTTTAAATTCTAAAATTTATGAAATAAATATTTAAATAAAATCATAATTAAACTAAAACACTTTTATAAGGAAAATAAAATTTTAATATATAGACTATTTTTATTCTTTTTTACTATAAATTACTAATAAAATTTGTAGTAGTTTATTATTAATATCAAAAATATATTTTATCCATAATATATTGGTTATCTCAAAATAATGTGAATAACAACCAAATTGAGATATTTTTCACTTTTAAGCGTAAATCGGCCATATTAGTATCTTAGATACACTGATTTAAATTTAATCAATGTCTTAGTATTAATAACCAAATTTATTTTTATTTCAACATGTATTTCATAATTTAGTTATATTTATTTTTACCCACCAATTCTAAACAGAAATTTTAACAGTTATATAATGTTCTATGGATTGTTTTGTTCTAGTGTTGTGTATGAAGAAATCTATGGAACAAATTATGATTTGAAGGAAAATAAATATTAAAAATTCTCATAGTATTACATTATCCCTCCCTTAACTAAATTTAATCCATATAATTTCAATAAACACTAACTAATAAAATTTGATAAGCGTATCTAAAAGATGGGCTTAAATCAAGATATAAGTTCAAATGTGGTGCTTATCTTAATAACTTAGGTATGACCAGGAGACATGTATTTTCACTCCATCTTGTTAAAAAAATATCTTCATATTTCATTTCCAACTCTTTTCCCTATTATATTATTTTCCACACATAAATCATATTCTAGTTCCTTTAAGACACTCCCTTTCATGATTAATACCTAATTTTTTACATTAAGGAAATTAAATATTCTTTCCTTAATAATCATCATCACCTAAACTTCTATGACATTCCACCTTTCCTTTCTTTGGTGTGTTTGGAAACATAGAAATATTAATATTATCAATCATAATTATTAATATCTTACTAGGCATAAACATAATATTTCTCACTCTATATATTATCCTATTCGGTTTCTCATAGGTACAATATTTGTATTGTCCATAGAATCCATTATTATATTAGTTCCTCTAGGATTCCACAACTAATAAAACCAAAAGGAGTTAATTATGATTGATGAAAAAATAACACCACAATAGAATAATTGTATGAAAATTTCATCCACAAAAATGACATTCACTTAAAAATTATAACATTATTTTTCAAATCAACCTAAAAAACTCTTATTTGAATTTAGGTCTATTTAGATCTTGTTCTCTCAAACATCTTAACCTAATATGAAAATAAAAGTACCAACTTACCAAAAACATTCATAAAATAATTTAAACCATAAAATCATTGAGATATTTTATCTAAAATATTAAATTTAACCATTATACATAAAACCACATACCAATTAATATATTCCATAACTTATGAATCACTTATTTTAATCTAATCTATCCATGGACATTATGAAATTTTGTTCTCTATCCAATTTATTGAAATCTTTCATCATTTATTTTTAATTGTTTGTAACTAACCGAATCATATACCTTGTTAGTGTCTCACCCAGTATTTAGTATTAGGATCACTCATCACACACCAGAGTGAATATTGAGATGATAACGAACTAGCCTTTTCAGGGTGATTACCCATTGGTGCATCGATGCTATAGTTGCATCCACTTTCCAGAATCTAAGAAGGTATGTAATTTCAAAGGGAACCAAAAAATATAAACTATAAAAACCCATCCTTAAAAGACATCAAAATTACATCATTTTTTAGAATACTAAAAACATTTCACAAATACACAACTAAAGGCTATATTTGTTTTGTTCCCTTAGAAACATTGAAACATAAAACTTGTTACATAAATGAGCTACATTATCTCCCAATAGATTCTTATTGACTAGAACCCTTCTTAGGCACTTCAAGAAAAATACATATATTCATAACCTTGGTAGAGAATTATATGAAATTGTGAGATCAAAAATCATTAATTGTAAAAAAAAAAGTAGAAATTAGGACATAAACATGAACGTAGTGGTTTGAGAACCTCATAATAACATTATAAGATCATACCATGCATGTAACAAGATTCGATACTCGTATATTTTTATTAAACCTAGAAGTTAATATGACATAAATCATATGTAAATAAATAAAATAAGCCATAAAAACATATTATAATAATAATACACGGAATTTTGGAATTCACTTAATAAAATAAAACCCCTAATTCAATGATACCTACCATGACATTCGTAACATGTTAGGATCCGAATAATCACCCATGTACCTAATTTAGTATTGAAATTTCCTCCTATATACCCTCTAGTTTTTGTGATTGGTACTCCCTCCCATGTACCCTCGGGTTTCAGTCTTGGGATACCGTCACATGTACCCTATGTTTGGGCTTGGGATTCCCTATTCTTTACCTTCTAGTTTTAGGCCTTTTATAACCTCCCATTTACCATTTAAGCTCATAAAACATTTACCATTACACAATTATTTGGAAGGAGATATAGGTCCCAACCATCACATAAGAAAATCATACATACATTTTCCACAAAACATTCATCATATCAGGACCCTTCAAAATAGAAGGGTTTTATAAACACCAAATCATAACTAATGAAATGAAATGGGTATCATTAACATTTCATCACATAACATCCTATAGAAAATAAATAGGTTTCATAACCATTTAATTAATGAATAACTCACTTATTAGAGTATATTTTATAAGCATATAACTCAAGAAAGATAAATCGGTTTCATAAACATATAACCTATGAAATATAAATGGTTTTCAAAAACATCATGGAATCAAAACAAAAACTATTCAGAGAAATAACATGAATGGAAGCTTTTATTAATTTTACATAACATAATGAGTAACATAAACATAGTTCAGCTAGATAGAAAATAATTTTGAAAGTACGTTTAAAAAATTTTCTTGAGGAAAGTATCATTTCTTCTTTGAAAATGGATCATTAAAATATAAAACTATTTGATAACAATTTTCATGAAAATAAACATGAAAATTTATAAATAATAAATTGAAAACATTTTACAAACGTTTTTTAAACAAATAAAAAGGGCTTCAAAATTTAAAGACCCTTTTTACTTGAAAACATATAAAATAAACTTGAAACATTTTGAAAACCATTTATTTTTAAAAAATAATTGAAAACATATGAAGAAGTCTTGAAAACGTTTAAAATAATTTCTTAAATATAAATAAATTTTGAAAATATTTTTCATTTAAATCCACTTTAAATAAAATAATCTTTGTAATATTAATGAAAACATTATTGATTAAAAATAAAATTGTAAACTTACAATGGAATCTTCAAGGAAATGATGGTCCAGATTGCGGGTGTGTCTGTACATGTCGAATGTTCCTTTTTTACATTAAATGATCGGAAAAGTGTCTTGATCAGAAAATTAAAATCATTTTCCTTCTAAAACCATTTTTTAAAAGCTAAAAAATTGGTAAAAATCTCCTCAAACATCCCAAGATAAAATTAAATCATTTTTATATAATTTTTATTAATATCGGTTTTAAAAGAACATAGATTTATTATCGAAAGTAGAGTTAAAGTTGTATTTCCATAAAAACACATTCTTAATTATCTTAAGTACCAAGGAGTGTAAAAATAATAACATTATGTGGTTATAACATTAATATTAATTGTTTAATAAGATTTATGAGAGTTATTATGATATGTATCATAATATTTCATTGATGGAGGAAAAATCCTAAACATTCTCGATAAATGATGTGATTTTTGAAATAAACATTTACCATTTCATAAATATTAATTCATGATTGAAAGAATAACACTACATGAGGATTAAAACATCATGAAAATAAGGTTATTAATGATATAACCTGTAATAAGGCAGTATTTACACCTCCTAAAAAATTTAGGTGCATGACATGGCATGTTTCTCAAAGAATAAAAATATAGAAAAGTTACTTTATATATTTGGTAACTTTTGAAACATAACCCCTATGAAATAAATATATAAAATGGATTTTTAAATGACCATAAAATTAATGATAATAATTCAACCAATTTACTTCTCTTTTAATATTTATAGTATCATTTATTTTAGTTAATTATTAACTAAATAATCACTACGTTTTCATTTCTTAAGAATTTTAATTAATTAAAACATCCCTAAAAATTATTGAAATTTAATTATGAAAAAAAACTTCCTTTAGTTTTCTAAAGGATATTTATACACTAAAATGTCTTTTCCCACACATGTAAAAAAATTTATAATTATTAAAGTGAAGGAATTTCCCCTTTTGTCATTTTCCTTACTTAACCATTTATATATGGAAATTCCATTTAATAACATCCCAATAACCCATAAAAAATCAAACCATTATGGGATTTGGAAGAAATATTGGCTGAAAATGGATTTTTTTTCATGTTTCAATCTCATTTGGGACCTTAATAATAATTTTTAGTCATTTATTAAGCTTAATTTTATCTTAATCATCTTAATTAATTTTAATCACATTAACTAATAATTTTAGCCAAAAATTAATTTGATCTTATTAAAACAGAAATATTACACTGATTAATACTTTTTATGTCTATTTTTTCAAATTAGAACTATATAATTGAGAAAAATAATTTTATTATTAATCCTATAGAGGTTGCAAGAAAGCAGGTTTTTAAAGTAAAAATGATCAAAAGATCAATTTGTGTTTAAATATAATATTAATATAAATATGATTATAATGAACTAAATTAAATTTAAATAGGTATAATTGATCTATTATGACAATTTGAAAATAAAATTTAACATTATAAATTATTTAAATGAAAAGGCGATTTTTAACATAAATGCAGTATTTTTCACTATTCATCAATAATGAAGTTTCTCTGAAAAATCTAAAAAAATTAATCCTAATATAATTTCATCATTATAAAGTCAAAAATGATATTTATTTTTGAAAATAAAATAAATAAAATAAATAAAATTTTCAACATTTTGTTTTAAAAAAAATTGTCACTAAAAGTGATAAACTCAATCTTGCATGGAACATAAGCTAACTCGGTGTACCATATACCGCAAGCTAATCTTATTGTTGAGTGTGGTAAAAGATATTTTTTTTCTATATAACTCAATCCAAACTTCTTTATATTTTATTTATATATATATAATACTATATAAAGTGTTCTGTGAAATGAAATATATGAAAAAGAACTACTTAAAAATAGATTGTTAACAATGCTATTATTTTTCAGTGTTGGTGGAAAATGTTTATAAGTGGAATATTTATCAGTGCTAAAGAAATAATTGAAAAAATTTTCAATTTATCATCACATGTATTTGAACACTGAAAAAATAATTTTTTTATTAAAATAATATTACAAATTTTATTAGTTAAATAATTATTGATAAAAATGAATTGATTGATTACACATTATTATATATTAAAATTTTAATTAATTAGATAATTTTGATAATTAATTTTATTATATTTTATATATTAAACATATAGATATCTTTTGATGTATATAAATATGATATATATATTATAAAATATTCATGTGATTCACGTTAAATTGACATATATTTTTAGAATTAGCTGCATAATTAAAAATAAATAAGAATTAAACTATTGACTAATTGCACAGTACTTGACCTATAATTGAATTTCATTTGATTTTTCAATTTAACATAGATCAAAAGTGTGTTATATTAATTTCACATATAAATAATTAGTTCATTTTTATATACAACATGCACACACACAGAACTTATCTGTTTTTACAATATTGTTAGTGTTCCTATATTATTAATTAATTCAATATCACTCATTTTTAATATATATACATTCACTCAGAATTAGATGTTCATTATTAATGTTAAAAAAGTATTTGTAAAAAAATATTTATAAATAAATATATTTATAAATGTACATTCACTATATTTATACAATTATATATTTATAATTATAAATAGATTAATATTTTTTCAAAGGTATTTATCACCATCTATATTTTCAAATTACAAAATCCCTAACTATTGGATTTGGAATATATATGTGCTAATATATTTTAGGAGAAATGATTCTTATTTCCCTTATTATAATTTTCTATAACTTTGACTTATGAAAATGAAAATTTAATGTGTATTTGTTTATATATTGTATAAAATTAATCTTTTATGAACCCAAAAGGATGGATACAAACTAAAAATTGATGAACACTACTCATTTTATAGATGATTATGAATATGGTGTTAAAGAGTTCATAAATATTGGAAGAGAGCATGAACACAACCCTTTTAAAATCCTCTTTCCATGTTTACATTGTTGTTATTCAAGAAAAATTAGTCCAGAATAGTTGGAAGAACATTTGATTTTTCATATAATAGATCAAAGCTATAAATTTTGGACTAAACACAGGTAAAAATTGAAAGCTAACATCAATTGGTATGATGCTACAATTTATGAATCATTTGATATGAATACATTTTTAAAATTTGATAGAGATCTTAGGGAAGAAATGAAAATGGCAATTAAAGGTAACCATCCTGATTGTCCAATGTTGTTTGAGGAGTTAAATAGCTATTCCCAGAAACCATTTTATACTATTTATAATAAATTCACAACATTGTCAGCATTATTGATGTTATATAATTTCAAAGCTAGCAATCTATTGAGTGACAATAACTTTACAAAACAACTTAATCTTATGAAAGATATGCTACCAGAAGAAAATGAACAACCATGATGAAAAAATAATGCTGAATGAATGAAATATTCAATTGGAATGATCTCTGAAAATGCATGTTTTTCTAAATGATTGCATATTGTTTCGCAAGGACCATGAGTTACTCATCAAATTCCATAAGTCTGGCATAGATCGATAGAAGAAAAATGAATCCAGTCCTTCGAAATTTTTATGGTATATTCTTATCATTCCATGATTTAGAAGACTATATGAATTTCATGAAACCCTTAAGATAGTTAACATAGCATGAATATTAGTATATTAAATATGGGATCCTAAGTCACCTAGAATATTATCCTTATTGAAATAAAATTGATTATGAGTACCCTTGATTTGGACAAAACCAAGAAACTTTGGTCTTGTGTTATCTACAAGTGGAATACTTCTATTTAATATAAAGATTAGTACTTACAATACATGTCCCCTCATTTGAGTTAATTATAACATTCTGCCATGGTTATGAATGAATCACATATAAATTATGTTGTCTATACTTATATTTAGACCAAAGATACCTAGTAATGATTTTGATGTCTATTTGGATCCAATGATTGAAGATCTAAAATTAATGTGGGTTTGAGGTGTTACAATGTATGATGCTCATAGAAGTGAAGAAATAACATTGAGGGCCATGTTGTATGGAATGATTAATGACTTCCCAACATAAGTTCATTCATTAGGATATATCATTATAGCTTGTTCGGGTGTCCCATTTTTGAAAAACGCATAGAATCAGATTGGTAGAAACATTCCTCAAAGATTGTGTTTTAAGGAAAATGAAAATATTTAACTCGACGAAATAAATACTGATCTTGGAAGGAATCAATCGATGATAATATTGAAAAATGTACAACATTGTATCCAACAACTAGTAATCAACTATAATATACGTAAAAAAATATTTCCATTATTTTTGGTAAACAATTTTTGAAAAACAGTTCAAAATCAGGTTGTAAAAAGAGATAAATTTAATTTGAATTAATATATTGTTATTTTTTTGGATGCCAGGCATTTTTATGATTTTATGCATGTATACAAAATTTATTTGATAGTATAACTGGAATGTTACTAAATGTTCATGGAAAAATTAATGATTGAATCAAGGCTAGGTTGGACATGATTGAAATGGTGATGAGGGAAGAGTTAGCAACGTGGAAGCTTCAAAGGTGAACTTTTTTTCCCTGCAGCATCTTACACTCTATTCTAAAAGAAAAAGTTACAATTTTTCTCTTTCTTAACAAGTGTAAAAGTTCAACAGGGGTATTCAAATAATGTAAATAAATTTGTTTCGATGACTAATTTGAATCTATAAGGACTAAAATCACACAACCGCTATGTTTTGATGCAAGATTTAATGCTTGTTTCATTTAATTGCATTCTATCTCAAAATGTACGACATAAATTAACCACATGCTACTTCTTTTTCAAATCCATATGTTATAAATTTGTAGACCCATAGAAGTTTCTCATCCCGAATAAAGATATTTCAATGATATTATGTGAATTAGAGATGTTTTTTCCATGATCATTATTTGATATAATGGTCCACCTGATCAGAGAGTTTCAGTTATATGGTCTTATCCATTACAGATGAATATACACCATTTAATGTTATGTGATGATTTTGAAAGGATGTGTCAAGAATCGAATTTAGGAAAAAAATTTTATTGAAAAATGATATATTAATAAAGAAGCTATTGAATTTTGTACTAATTACCTATCAGATTTTAAAAGAATCAGTCTCCCAAATCCTTATCAGAGAGAATTCCATATGGGTGAAGGGATTTTCAGAACATATGTTGTTATAATTACCTTGAAATAGTGGGATAAATCACATATTTACATATCATATAATAGTGAATATGTTGATCCATACATTGAATCCCACAAAAAAATTCTTAGATATTTGAATCCATGAAGGGATGAAAGATGGATATTAGATACACCTAAAAAATAGTTTACATGATGGTTTAGAGATAAAATTTTTGAGGAGTTATCTAAAAATTTGAATTAAAATCTCGAACAACATCAATTTTTGGCTAGAGGACCAAATTAATGTGTTATATCATACAATGGTTTTGTAATAAATGGTTATACATTCTATAAAAAAGAGCATGACGACTTCACCATGATGCAAAATAGTGGTGTTACCCCTATGGATGAAGTGATTTGCATATCTGGTTCCAATGATAGAAATCCAATTTATGAAAATATCTCATATTTTGGTATTATCTAACAGATATACAAGTTGTATTATACAACATTTCATGTGTCACTTTTCTATTGAAAATGTCTAGACAATATCAACGGAGTGAAAGATGGTGAAATGGTCTTTGTGAAGGTGACATTCTATGTAAAAGGGAAAAATGAGTCGTTTACAAATGAATCCCAAGTAGGGTATGTATTTTTTGTCTTTCACCCAAAAAACAAGGATTGGTTTATTTTCCTTCTAGAAACTAAATCAAATTTTGAGTAAGATGAAAATTTAATGGAGGATGACCCCTTTATTAGAACATCACAATTAGATCATGTCAGTCCAAATGTAGACAATGTCTTGTACGTTATAGGGGAACAAAAAGAGGGGATTTGGAATCTCTAAAGAGGTACCAAATCCTTGAAACCTTTTAAAAAATATTGAGTGTTCAATGAAACGGTAATGAAATTCAAAAAAATATTATGTTTTCCTCACAATATTATATTTTCTCTACTACATTAATATAATATAAATTTAATTTTTGACTCCTCAAGCAGACAATGTCTTCATCACATAATGATGTTACCAATCCCGTATAAGAACAAACTATATTGATGGTAAACAATTGTATTGAAGGAAAGGTAGTGTTAAGATATAATTTATTTATTATTCTAAAAAATAAATAATGAATTGGGCATATAATTTTAATTATTCCTGACATATTTTGATTATTTTAGAAGATTTATATCCATGTTTCATGCCTCTAAAAGAAAAGAAAAACATTGTCTCTTCTCAATTACATAGGGAATCTTGTTATTTTCACAATAAAAGACATATTCCATATAACTAATGAATTATTTTTAATCTATTTTTAATTTATATCTATTTTTTATTACTCATAATATTTTTTTTCTTATACAGGTGGAATTTTTTTGATTTGTGGTGGTTTGTTCAAAACAACTCAGGTAGTGTTGCAATTTTGACAAAGAAAGTTAGTGTACACTGTGGTAACATTGATACTTAGGATTTTTTTAATGTATTTAACAATTTTTTTTTAATTGTACAAAAAAATGTTTTAAATATATATAATATAGTGTTTTCCTGGTATTTGTGTTGTATATTTCATTTTATTTAAATTCTATATAGGGACTTGTTTTTGTTGAGATCTGGTGTATTTTATGAGTGTTTCTAGTGTTGTAGTGTGTAGTAACAGCACACTATAGTGGTGCTAGAGTGGTGCTATAGTGATAACTATTGTATGGACCTTTATTAGTTATTTTACAAGTGCTGATAAATACAAAAAATATTGTCACTTTTAGAAGCCCTGATAAAGGAGTCATTTATCAATGCTTCTAAAATTGGTGATTAAGTTCTACATTATCAGAACTTCTATCAGTGATGTTAATGGACTCCTTTAGTGATGAAAAATTAAATCATTGATAAATTCAACCTTTATCATAGCTTTTAAAAGTGTTGATAAACTACCACGTATTCAATGCTTTTCAGTGCAGATAATAGTTGGGGGATTTAAAGTCTCTCATGTTATAATCACTTTTCTAGTACTGATAAAGTCCATTATAGAACTATTAAAGGTATATTTTTTAGTAGTGAAGATTAATTTAATTATAAAAAGTTCAAAAAATCTCATGGTGTTAGATTCTACCCTTTTCAAATGAATTTCTCCCCAAAAATTATTTTGGGTTATCAAATTTTCAATACAAGATATCAATTTCATAGAAACCCACATTATAAAAATGAACACTAAAACATAATTTTAGAAAAAGAAATTAAGAAACATTAAATTTACCCATAGTAACTCATATCTTGCTTCCCAGATAGGATAACATAATTGGGAATTGAGAACATGGACAAAAAATTGAAAGTTAACCACCATGTATTGATGTAGAGTGATATAGAACAAGGTTAGCAGAAATTTAACAATCACAAATCTATAAATCTATGATAACCTTAGGGACTATTTGATTCATCAAAAATGAAGGTACTAGGATGAATTTTTTTATTTTAATATAATTTTTTCAAAAGATCTTTATTTTTCATTAAAATGTATAATTACTGGATTTCAGGAAAAACTCACCCTTTTTTATTCCATGATCAACTTAAACATCATCTCTCATACAAATAAATGAGGCAGAATTTGTAATTATTGAATAATTAAGACATCATGATATCCATGGTAACCATCCCATATATCTTCAACTACAATCAACACAAAGTGGTTATAATAGGTTATATAATATATATGGATTCTCATGTGGTGAGATAATACTTTAATCACAAAAACCTCATCCAATCCTTAACTTAATATATCCATAAATGGTTATCCTTATGAACCCTGTGAAAGATGAAAATTCAAACATCAAAAATAAAGGCATTAAATCAGTTTAAGATTGATCCCTCGTACATAAAAAATTATCTCTTTTTTTCATATTCCAAACATATGAATACCCGCATCGTGAATACTATTGAAACATGGTAATAAACTAAATTACTATAAATCATTTAAGAATATATAAGCACTTACATATTACAAAGAACAATATATATATTCATTGAATCGAAGAACTTTTAGACTCCATCCATGATGATAAGGAAACCGTTTTCAACAAATCATTTATCAGATCTTGGGTAATCTGTGTTATACAGTTTACTTTATCAAAATTAATCATTGGTTTATCCAAGATAAACACATTTTTCTCAACATCGTGATCACTATAAGGGTAAACATCCCTTAATATTAATATCACTTTTCTAATTCATCATCTTCATTCAATATATCATATTAAATCATGAATAAATACTTATATTGAAAATAATTATATTTTTCCTGATTCCCAGTGCATAATCATTCAATTCCAAATCATAAATACTTAATTCACCAAAATTGATTCTTAAACCATTACTCAGGATTAGAAAACTAAATCCTTAATACCTATTTACAAAAATATGATGTTTGAATATTTTTTTAAGGTTCCTCAACCTCAATCTAATAATGCCTCTTATATTTAATGAAAATAATACTGGAAGAACATACCATACCTTTAACATGTCATTCGCAATCTCATTATCCTCATTGGTATAACCCTTACTCATACCACCTTCCTGATTATCTTTAGAAGATTTTCACTTATGAAATATATTATCATAATACCCATATATTTCACATCCAAAAAAATTATTGTTAACCAATATCCATTGACTAAAACCAAAAATAATATTTGGAGAAACATTTATCAAAATGGAAAACCAAAAAACCATGAGAAAAAAACTTATAGGATGTCCAAATCATGGATCTTACCTCTTTAATCTATGAAACCTAAAAAAATTCTAGATTATTCATAGTAATTTACAACTTCAATATGTCATGATGGTTTGTAATGATTTTGTGAATTCTTAAAACATATCCTATAGGAGTGCCAAACTAGGTGTGTAGTAAGGTGGGTTGTCATGTACCAGGTTATGAAGAGTCAGGCTTGAAACACCTTGTCAGATTTGTTACCCCTAGGTACATATATACCATAGCCACATCCACATTCAGTATCTTACAAAGGATTTATTTTTATGAGTCCACCCACTCTATCCCTTGCCAAAATTCTAGGACAATTTCTGAAATGTTTACTCACCCTTATAATTATACATAGAGATATCCCTAGACATATCCTTATAAATATACCTAGGGTTCTCAATAAAATTCTTATCATCCTAGCCTCCAATGGTTGACTAAACATTCACTCTAATACTAACTATAAAACACAGTCTTAGCATACGTATACATTAAATCCAATTGTAGAATACATAAAACATTACAAAAATAGACACCCAATTACTATATTAGTTTAGTGTGTTTTAAAACATGGAAATGTAAAAAATGGTACATAAATTATCTACAGTATCTCTCAGTAGGATCTTCTTGACAAGCAGCCTTCTTAGAAGCATTAATCATAATACATATCTTCATAATCTGGGGAAGGAAACAAATGAAGTGGTAAGATCAGATGCTCAATAAGGGTAAATAAGGGACACATATAAGCATAGAAATAATCATAGAGGTATGTGAAAGAGATTATAACACTAGAATATCACACCCTATATATTATAAGATCATAAAATTCAATCATGAAATAAAAACTAGTAGGTCATAAAACATAAATCATATGTAAATATATAAAATAATCCATGAAATCATATTTTGGGAATAATATATGGAATTATGGAATATATATAATCCTAAAAAAACACTATTACAAATATTACTAATAATACCATCATAAATTGTTACACTTTGGATAATCACTTCTGTACATGCTTTGGGCTTTGGGTTCCCTCCTGTGTACCCTCTTATTTTTGGCATTAGGATGTACTCCAACTTACCTTCTTATTTCTCACTTGGGATTCCCTAATATGTACCCTCTTCTTTCATTCATTGTATAACCTCCCATTTACCATCTTATTTAAGGCTTGGGATTCCCTCCCATGTACCCTTTTATCTAATAAAACATTAATCATTACCCAATGCACTAGAATGAGATATATCTTCCACCCATCACATAACAAAATCAAATATACATGTGTAACAAAACATTCATCATATCATGACCCCTGTAAAATTATGGTTTTAATTAACATAAAATCATAACCAACGAAATGAAATGGGTATCATTAACATTTCATCACATCATAACCGATGGAAAATATAGAGGTTTTATAACCATTTAATCGAAGAGTAACCTGTGAAAAGATGTTCATTTCATAAGATAATAACCAATTATAGAGAAATGGTTTATATATATATATACCCCCTGGAGGATAAACTAGTTTTAGAAATATCATTCCATCAAAACATAAACCATTCAGATAAATAATGTGAATGGAACCTCCGAATATTTTCTTACAAGGGCATGAGTGAGATCAAAATATTTCATCTTAGATAGAAAATAATTTTTAAATTTCTTTGAAAAATATTTCATGAGTAAAATATCCTTTCTTCTTTGAAAATTCCCATAAAAACAAAAAACTATTTTAAACACATTTTCTATAAAATAAACAAGAAAACTTATAAAGGAATATTCGTAAATAATTTGGATAACATTTTCTTTGAAAACATATAAAGTTAGATTCAAAACATTATGAAAACCTTTTTCCTTAAAATATTATAAAATATACATGAATTTTTTTTAAGTACATTTCTTTGAAATTACATTGAAAACATATGAGGAAGGCTTAAATTAATTTAAAAATGTTTTTCAAACATAAAAAATTGAAAACTTTTTCAGTTAAAAATACTTTAAAAACAATGAATTTCAATAAAATTAAATAAAAAAATTATTTTATTAAAGTATAATTGTAAAATTATAATGGATGAATCAAGTAAATGATGGTCCTGATGGTGGGTATGTCCGTACATGTCAAATATTCCTTTTTACCCTAAAAGTTCATAAAAGTGTCTTGATCAGAAAAATACAATAGGATTCTTTATAAAACGATATTGTAAAAGGTATAAAATGGGTAAGAATATCCTTTAACATCATTGTATAAAAGTAAAACATTTTTTGAATCATTTTTAGAAATCACATCTTTGAAAGAATGCGTATCTCTAACCGAAAGGAGAGGTAAATTCAGATTTTCATAAAAACATTTTATTGACAATATTAAGTACCAAAGAGGGTTAAAAAGTACCATTACATGTATATAACAAACATATCCATAGGTTAAGAAACATAATGAGAGTTTTTGTGATATGGATCATAATATTTCATAAATGTAATCTCATTTATAAACAATCTTTATAAACGATGAGATTGTATAAATAAACTACAAACATTTTGGTAACATTAATCATAATGGAAACAATAACCTTAAATGAAGATTAAAATAACATTCAAACTAGTTTATTCATTATATAACATGAAAAATGTAATTTTTTACACCTCATTGAAAAATATAGGTACATTACATGGTATATGTCTCAATGAAGGAAAATAGAGGCAAAGGTACTTTATTGATTTCTTTACTTTTGAAACATAAAACCCATGAAATAAATATCTTCCAAAAGATATGTATATACACATAAAAATAATTTTAATAATCATATAATACATCCCTGTCAATTTAAAACACCACACAAATGAAATTAGTGGTGTTTAAGGAATGTATCTCATGGAAATAAAAAGTGAGATGAAATCAACTTACATTGTGTCTTGACTCTCATCGCACTCATTATATACTCTTGTATAATAAATGTAAGCATATTATAAATCAATCATAAAAAAATTATTATATATATTAGCATATATGGTTTTATTATAACTTTATATTACTCTCTTATTAAAAATTCGATGATAAGGTTTCACTTCGGCTTAATATTTTCTTTGTTTTTTACATGTGTCTTAATTTATGAATCTTTGGTCCTTATACTTATATAATTATTTACAAAAAATAAAAAATGATAAAAATATCATTTATATTCATCATATGTGTTTTATAATAAAATATATAAAATAATATTATTAAATTTATTGCATCATTCATGGAGACAGTAAATCGTACGCACATAAGAACATTTTTTTTGTTTTATTGTTATATTGAAAGAAATAAATAAAAAGACATATATGTATATATAATTTATATTTCTTTATTCCAATAAAAGTTTACTATAATATATATTATATAATATCACTAAACCCATCTATAATCCATTCCATTTAGAGTGTGAATTAATCATATATCTTTGTGGGGTGGTAGTCCACACTTTCTCAAACGAAATTATCACCTTTATACAAAATGGAAGTTATAAATATGTTTATTATAAAATAATTAAAGTATATTAAAGGCATAATTTATATAATTTATAATTTATATAAAAATAATTTATATCATATATCCCAACCATGAAATGTTGTAATGGAAAAATGAACAATCATTGTTTTGTTAGGCGGTAGATCACAATACACAAAAATAGTATGTTCATTTTTAATTATATGTATGTGTGTGTATGTGTTGTTCAAACGCTTAGCATTAAAACATATAAGTGCATTGAGTATACAATTATAATTTTTCAATCATGGAATTAGGATATTGTAGTGGTAGAGAGTGAAAATAAAATAAAAGAGCTCAAGGATGGATGTCACATCTTCTTTGGGTAACTCCTTTTTGTTTTATCCAAAGGGATTCCTCGGGTTTATTTCTACCTAAATAGAGGCTTAGATGAGAAAGGGATATATTTTGGGAAGTGTATTGGGTGGATCTCGACTATGCCTAAGTGGTTTGAGGGGTCTAAATATGGGGGAGAGTGTTATTCTATTAATAGTGGAGGATGAAAAACACTCTTGTAAATAAAAAAAATAATCATTAATGGGAGGTCTCATTTTCCTAATTTTCCTCCAAAACGAAAAAAATAGATAAAATTTGAATGATGGTTGAAAAAAATCAATATAAAACAAATATAATTTCATTTTCATAATTTTTTTCATTAACATATGAGTTTCCCAAATTTTATCATTTTGGTTTTTATTAAAGAATATAGTATTCTAACATAAGTAATATAACCATTAAGAAAAAGTTAAAGTGACATTTATTATAAAAAATATACCCACTAATTTATATTTATGATATGTAATTTATAGAATAAAACTACCTTTTGTGTTGGAAATGAATTTTAACACAATTTCATGTAAAGTGAAAAAACACGACATTAACCAGGACCATGATAAAAATTCCTTTATTTTCTATGGGAAAATATTTTAATTATAAAATATAAATTGGTCCATTAATGGAAAATATATTATATTTATTAATACATAAAAATAACATATCAGAATATTATACTTTTATTAATTTTAAATCATTTAATAAAATATCAATTATTTTTAAACAACATTAATATCAATTTTGATATTATTTATTTGATTTTAATTATATAAATATCAAAAACAATATTTGAATAGAAATCTATTAATATCATGAACCAACCTCTATCGATCCAAAATAAGTCACTCGAGCCGATCTGTGGCAATGCTCGAAGGGAATTCCTGGTCCCTATGAGTTAGAAGATAGTATTTGTCATCAATAGAGAGATAACGAGAACATTTTCACCCAATATTAACAAAAAAACTGAATAGTGGAAAGATAAAAAATAATCCCAAATAATATATAAATATCTAAACTATATATCCTTTATAGAAAAAACTAAGAATACAAAACACAGTAAAACCAAATTCAATCTGCACTAGACGACCACAACATCTCCATATAACCCCTAGTGTCACTCTCTGATAGAAAAACAACCATTGCCCAAAAAAATTGAAACCAAGAAAAGAGGTTCATCAAAAGCTAAAAATAAGATATAACTATAGGTGTGAGTATTAAAACTCACTAAGTGTTCCCAAGAAAATCTATTCCCAATCCAATTCCTTTAATATAAAATAAACATCAACATTAGGATTGAAACACAATATATAAAAGTATTATTTTCAATATTTTTTACTTTAAAAAAATACCATCCATTTTCCTTTTCATTCCAAATCTAGGTTCTTTTACATTCAAGACAAATTAACATCTTCAAGGGAAAATCGATGCCCAATTTTTAAAATGGAACAGAAGAGTATAAAACATTTCTACTTTAAAACAGTTTTCTTAATCCATTGAAATCCAACACATCACTTCTTAAAGATGAATACTAGAGGTGAATACTCTGCAATAGTCATATAAAAACGGTAATGGAAATAATCACACCATAGTAACCAACCACCAAGAATCACAGTCATCACTACAATAAACTACGTTCCAATGGATATGGGAGAACCTAAGAGAATTTGAATAATCTAAAACATTATAATATATGTTGAATCATCCCAAAAAGAATGCCTGACTTGATGAAATAAAAACTCCCAAACATGCTCATCCACACCCCACATGGAACAGACATAGGGGCACAATCCCAAAGAAATATTAACAAGTATCCCCCTCATAAGGTCCATTATCTAGTTCACAACCAAACTTGTGCAACAATTGTTCTCAAAAAATTCAATTTCTATGTTAGGTTGTCTATGTAATGTCCATAGAAGTGGTTGATCTAACCAATTCTAGTTGAGCATCCAATGACATAAAATTATATAATATTTTACACAACTGGTATCACCCAAGTCACCCCAATGATCAATATCATACCTTAATACTCATAGATCACAAGAGAGTCCACATCGAGGATCTCTCATTCTATAAAAAAATAAATGCATCACATTGATTCCATGGTGAGTTAATCCAATCCTTTTAATATAAAAAAATCCATAAGATTATCGTAGGAGAGTTTCCATGAAATTTTTTTTTACTATTTTCAAAAAAAAATCGAAATGGGATTCAATTTCACTTCATAAAACCATCACTTTAAAAAGAACCAAATCTACTTTTCAAAAAGGTACTAATACACAATTTTTTATTTCTCAATTATTTATTATAATATCTTATAATTTCCCCACCCAAAATATGCTATCAAAATCACTTTCATGAAAATTCCAATCATTCCACACATCATTATCAAAATCCAAACATTTTATATAGAAACATGAACACACAAGTACAAGTCCAATCCATTTAAAAATCCATTTAAAGAATGAAAACCCACCATCTAGATGTCACAAATATATTTAAAAATCTAACTCATTCTTTAAAAAGAACAAAGTGGTCAGAAAATTCAACAAGAAAGTTTATCAAACACTTTGTGTGCAACATTTAACAAGACAATTATATTTTCACAAAACATGGGATAAATCACCATAATGCACACAAAAAATTTATTCCAAAGATCACACAATAATATTTCGAATATAATAGAGGTGATAATAACATTAAACCAATAAATCATAAATTATTAAGGAAATGGGAAAGGGAAGCCTTTCTCAAAACATAATAACTTCATCAAAGTACACCCGAAACAACTCTACAACGGTTACAACAGCAAAGATCTACCCATAGGAACATTAAAAAATAATACCCCTAGACATAAATGAAGGGAAAATCTAACCCTAGATCCACATTACCTTGAAAAGATAAGAACTAAAGAGAATATTAATGAAATTAGAAGATGGATAAGAGAGGAGAGTGTTAGGTTGAGAAATCTAGCCCCAAAATTGAATAATTGCATTATATCTACCACAGAAAGAGATGTAAAATATTGGAGAGAAATGTTAAATTACCCCTTGGGCCAAAAAAACAAGGGAGAGGGAAAATGGATAATTTTGAGTTAAAAATCCTAAGAAGGTGGTTTTTGAATTTAACAATTTTTAAGATCTGGGCAGCTCGCATGGTTTGGCACATAGTTTTCAAACGATACACCAACTATGTGAAATTGTTATATCCTAAGATTTTGGCTCCTCAAACGATTTGAGCATGGTTTTACAAACCATGCATGGGTCTTACTCCCTCATCTAGAATCACTCCATGTAAATCATATTTTCTTAGATCATGTCGCATGTTTTTTCCAAACCGTACTCTGATCATATGACAAGGCAAAAACAACCCAAAAATCAAAATTAAAACTTGCACACCCAAAACTCAAAAGAGAAACATAAAGAAAAAATATAAACTAAAATACGAGTCAAAGATATAAAATCTTGGTATGAAAATTATCCCCACTATTAATTCTTTCCACTCTTAGAATGCCATAACATCTTCTAGTTTATTAATCAAAAACTAAGGATTTCACAGCCCCATAATCCAGCCTTTTAAACAAAACATCTCAACCACTTCCAATTAGAACCTATACCTATTTATTGAAACAAAAAAATAATGTAAAACAAATCCAATTCTCAGAATGGGAGGCCATAATGTGAACCACCCCCCTAAGAAACAAACATGGATCAACAACTTTGAAAGAGGTCACAATTAGACCTGTTCTGGGTCTCCCCGCCATTTAGAACTAACTATCTTGAAATGATAATGAAGGATAGAACAAGAACATTATAACATAGTCTAACCATCCCACCACAACGGGGACCAACAAAACAAACTCATCTATGCAGTAATTAAACCATGATAATAAAAAGTACAACATATAACCATAAACCGTGCACATTTCAACGCTAAAGACAAAACAAGACCAAGGTCCCTTACACCCATGGGATCTATGAATGAATTTGAGATTTACTTTGGAGCCTATGGATGGATCCCTAGTATTTTGAGAATCTCTTTACATTCATCCAAAAGAAAATAATCTTTAATCACCGAGATAATAATTCAAAATATACACACATGAGACAACTCCATCAATATTTGAGAAAAATTCAGAATTTCCAAAATAAGAACACACAATAATTAAAACATGATTTCTCAAGATATCTAAAACATCACCTTAGATCCGAAATTAATGATAAAACCATCAAGGTCAACCGCCATTGTATAATGAGACATTATAATAGAGAGGGACTATAAACTGACTCCAACATCACCCTACTTATAAGGAATAAGCTTTAAATATTTCATAATGAAGTTAGATCAACCATAATTCACTTTCTTACCTTACCAAATAAAAATTTTGTCTTTATTTTTACAGATTTTGGTCATAATGCATACATAACATACTAATTCATACAGTGAGGATACTAATAAAATAGTATCAATTTTTTTCCAAAATATAAAAGATTTATAACTATTCAATGATACTTTTCTTTTCCATCACAAATCTTCATAAAATTGAAAATGAATAACTACTTTATTTTACCCATCCATAAAACCTATGAAAAACATTTTCAAACATTGGATCAGGAAAACACAAAGTAAGGTATATAAAAAATAAGGAAGGAAGTTTCTAGTCTAAAAATACTTTATATAAAAGAAAAAGTTTCCATATATACAACTTATCACCCAAATAATATTCTATGCATACTTTTAAAAAATATGAGATTTATATAAAACATATAAACACACAAATAAACCATATTGGAAAGTTGGGACATTAGTTTATTAATATTTTAACCGTCACGGTTACCTTCTGAGTTATAAACCTCACGGAATCCTTACAATGTCACCCTCACGGCTACCAAATGGTATAACCATCGTAGTTACACTTCGAGTAACCATATTGAAAAAAATATAAAAATATGCAATAAATTATATAAAGATATAAGTATCACCCTTCATCCTAAAAAATTCCAAAGAACAATATCAAAATCATAAAACATGAATACTTGAATAACAACATCCACTGTTGATTTTATAAAACTAGAAATTTAAAAACGGATTTTTAATGAAAATAACCATACCAATATCATATATGTGGAGTAAGAATTTATTAAAGGAGTTTAATATCTGTATACACTATATATCCTCATAATAAAACATAAAAATTCATTTTATGAATAAATTTCTCACCACATAATCAATAAATTAGTAGGTTAACCCAAACAATGTAAATTGGGTAAAGAATTATGTTACCTCTGGTTTGTCTTACCTAAAATGTGATTAAACACCATATATAATGGTTAAAAGATTATTATTATTATTTTAAATAAATGCATTAATATTCGTAACACATTATATGGTCATTTTATAATATCATTCATCCCATTTATTAATAATATTTTATTATTTATACTGTTTCATGCATGTTCTTTAACTGGGTTCTGTGGTCTGTTTGTAATTTATTTTCTTATCAAATAGAAGAGAAACTATATAAGTGTAATGAAATAGTGTTAATATTTTTATAGAATATAAAATGATAAATTAAAACATTTTTTCAGATATTATGATGAATCATTAGATAAAACATTAATGATATTTGTCTAGATCATTTTGTAAGTTCGCCATTACTCATGAACTACATTCATTATATAATTTAATATTGTGTGTATATGTTATTTTGGGAACATAAAAGAGGATATATCATAGAAATTAAGATATTTTTCAACCAATAATATTGTTTTATGACCATTCATTAAGGAATTTTTGGAAATTGAACACACATCATCTATGATGTTGGTAAATCAACACATCACGGAGAATGTTTTTAATTTTAGAATAAAAGGGAGAGGTGAAGAAGTATTATGATGAATTTTTTCATAAATAAGATAACATTATACTATATACAAGATACTTGAATTTTATTTTTTCTTTGTTAAGGTTTTGCGAATATATTATAAGAAAAGAAAAATAATTGAAATGAGAATAAAAGAAAATGAAAGAGGAATGGTGATACCATCAGTTATTCTCTTCCTTAATAACCTCCTCAAGGCCTGAGGTTTTTCTATTTAGTGAGACCATAAGGTATTAAACATGATTAAGATTATTGGTAATAATATTTAGTACAATTTGATCAATTATAAAAGCATTATAGGTATGAGTAAAAGAGGGAGCGAGGGGTGGTACTTATAGTGGAGAAGAAGAGGGATTTTCCGTTATTTAAATATTTATTTTATTATTTTTCTCAATACAATAAATTGTGTTTGTTATTGTGACTAAATATAGAAATTTGTTCTTGTGAGTTTGAACTAAGGGTTCTTACCTTATAATAACAACATCCATGACTGAATATTTCATGTATTTAGCTTATTTTGTAAATTATCGTATTTCACTATTCCCTATAAATTTTACTTTTTTTAAAAAATTCCAAAATATAACCCTAACCATATGTTGAAGTGTTAAATTAAAAAATGAAGTCCTTTTATTAAAAAATTATTTTTTAAATATTATAAATTTCATTTCTAATTAGAATCATAATTTATTATAAAATACCACTTTTAAAATTAAAAAAAAATTATATCATTTTAAAAAACTTAATTATTATCTCATAAAATTATCTTCTAATAATTAGAAAATAAAATATTAATTTAAAAATCTATTTTATTAAAATAAATTTTATTTTAGATCCTAAAATTAGTTATAATTTTATAAATAAACATTTTTTTAAAAAAATACCCAAATTTAAGTTATCATTTTTGAAAAAATATATTTACTCATTCCATGATATAGATATATATTATTTTAACATCTAATATAGATATATTTTATTTATACTTTTGTAGGTGAGGATACTATTCAATTTTCATTAATATTATTTTTGGGGTTATATTACAATACTAAAGGTTACGTAATTATTCATCGAAAATAAAACATATCAAAAAAAATTAAAAATTTAACCAAATAAAATTTTGATTTTACACTTTAATGAATAATGTTTAATTTTCAAATATAATTTAAAATAGAGTCAAAATTTTCTTCAAAAAAATTCGTTAAAAGGTGGTAAAACTACCTTTTAGAAAAATATTCTTACATTTGGTTTTATTCTTTTCCTAATCGTATAACACTTAATAAATGAATCTACATTCATTTTTTTGAAAATATAACATAAAAATTTAGTTAATATATTTCAAAAATAATGATTAATTTAATATATTAAAATTAAATTCCATTTTGATGATAAATACAATTTTTTTCAAAAATAAGTCTTTATGTTAGATAGGTTTTCATTTCTAATTAATTGTTAACAGAATGAAGAAATTTTATAATCATATGTAACATATATATTTATAACATAATTAATCTCATTAATTCTCACTATTCCCATTATCTCAAAGATAACTATAATAATTTTTTTAAGCATGTAATCTTTCAAATAAGTTAAATTTAAAAAGATGTGTGTTGTAAAATCTTATGGTATTACATTATTCCCTCTTCAAATAAATTTGTTCCAAATAATTTTACATTGGGATTCATAACTAGGGGAAAACTGAGAAAAATAACTTTTTTGAAAACCCATATAGTGAAAATAATTATTAAAACCTCCAATTAATAAGAGAGAAAAGAAAATATGAGGACCACCTAAGTTAACATGCGTTATGTTTCTATTTTGAGAAACATGGACAAGGAAGGGAAAAAAATCTCAAATACTAATAGAGAAGGAGATAGAATAGGGTTATAGGAATGTTAAGCACTACAAAACTGTAAATATCTAATGGGTTAAAAAGGATATTATTTTATTAATATCAAAATAAAATTTTTAATATATTTATTTAAATATCCCTTTTCTAATATTTTTTGTAATCCCATTGGAATCTTTATTAAGAACATATTGATACGTACATACTGGAAACATAGAGTTTCATTCTTTAATGAATTTTCCACCAAAAAATCATATTCTTCTCCAAATTATGGCCATGAATCCTTCATTATTATAGAACTATAATAAACTTGTATGGATATCTAAATCCATAAAAGGAAAAAAAATCTATTCCTCATGTCATTAGGAATTAAGAAGAAATGTTATGATAAGATAAGTTATTTCCAAAAAATAATTATTCACAAAAAAAAAAGTAGTTCCCAAAATTCAAAATCAATCATTCCACTAATAACTATACATAATATTCCTTAAAAATATTATAAACCAATATTAAAACCCAAAAATCAGAAATATTTGGTCTCATATACTTCCATGATAGTATTAACATTTACCACCAAATAAAATCAATGACTCTTAAAGTATCACTTCCAAATGTACATCCCAAAAGCATACCTTATCTATGAAATTATTGTCATTTCAAAAAACAACCACGATTCCATAAATAAATTTCTTCCAAAATACAATTTAACTTTTATTCCTCAAACAAAATATCATGTATTCTATTTACCTTATTTAGATAACTCATTCCAAAATTACATTGATCTTCTTCCATAATAACAATGCTCTCTAATTAAAATTATGATAATATAAATGTTCCCAAATAACAACACATAATTACCTAAAATTAAAAGTTCATATGAATCATAAATTTATCCATACTTTTAAAAGTATTTCCATAAGATATTTTCTTCCTATTAAAATAACAACTTCAGGATTACATATAACTCAAACTCCAAAAAAATTCTCCCAAATTCTTCTCATCATCTAAATAGTACAAGTACTTTTAAACACTTTTCCCCCATTAAATCTACTATAACTCTTGAATACTTTGTACGTATACATCTTAATCTTTCAATGTATTTCATATTTAATTAACTAAGTATTTCCACTTTATTTCTTAGTATTGTATTCTAGAAACCAATGATATGAATTATATACTAATTATTTATAAATATTAATATGATGGCACATCAGTATTTGTATATGTTAAAATAATTCATACCTAGAATCCATATTTCATCATCTTCTTAGTGTTCCATTTTTATTTTGGAATGTTTTCTTAATATAAAAATGTATACGTTCATACCCCTCCTAGTTTTTCACTTTTTGGAGGAGTTAAAATAGATGATATCTTGAAATAATTTGAAAACCATATCATTACCCATAAAAATGTTTTATAAAGGAAAAGGTGTTTGATAACTCAAAAAAATCCCTACTGGTGATTTGAATACTCAAGACGCTGTTAAAATCATTTTAACAAGCCTTTGAGATAGTATTGATGATAAAATCATAATGGGGGCATAAAAAGGATTTGAAATATCTCTTTCCTTCAATATTTACAAAAAATATTTAATCTGTTCAAAAGAACCTCACATAAACATGAAATGAATTATTAAAAGAAAAATACTCTATTGGGTAAAGATAATACCATAAAATATTTATAATACTAAAATCTATCAACTTACTTATAACATAGATGAGTAAGGATTTTATCCAATATATATATATTAACATAACTCATAAAAATATTCAATATCATAATTACCCCTGTAGTTATAAAGGATCTCTAATTAACATACTAACCTCTAAAGTTATCTAATCCCTACTTGGATACCAACAATAAGGACATAGCCTTAAATATTGCATAATCTTGTTAATTCAACATGTATTCACATTATTAAATTCCCAAAGATCTTCTTGGTTTATATTTTTAGAAATTTATTCTAAAATTAATACATAATCATTTCACATTTAAACAAAGATTATAGTACTAAAATAGAATCAATTTTTTTTTTCAAAATATAAAACACTTAAAATTAATTATAGATCCTTTTCTTTTACATCAAAAATATTCATAAAATTAAACATTAATTACTTATTTATTTTGCCCATAATTATACCTTATCAATAACATTTTAAACAAAAGATGATCAAAAAACTCAGTAAGGGATATAAAAAAAGGAAATAATCTTTTAGTCCATAAAAACATATAATATTATGAAAACATTTCCACTGACATACATCTCACCCATAATTTATTATATACAAACTTGTGAAAAACAAAATATTTACATAATACATAAAAACACCAATCATATAGGTAACATGCTAAATTAATTACTTAATATTGTAAACCTCATGGCTAAATTATGATTTGTAAATCTCACAGCTACCTTACAATTTGTCCCTCACAACGACCTTATAGTTTATCAATGTAAGTTACACATGGAGTATCCATTTGGCTGACCAATAACATAGACATACCCAACGCATTGGAGGGATAAATAGGTTCCACAATTAATCATAAAATTCCAAATTAACCAGAATATAATTATAAAACAAAAATACATTCATAAAAACATTCATTTTGAATTTTATAAACTATAAATTTAAAAGATTATTTTTATAGAAAATTACATTACAAATATCATATATATGAATTAAGAATTTATAAAAATAATGCAGTATTTTCATAAAATATAAATCCAAATAATTAAAAAACATTAATTTCAAAAATAAACTTAGTACCTCATAATTAAAAAAGTATATGGTTAACCCAAAAAATGGAAATTGGGTTAAGAATTACATTAAATAAAGTTAATCTTACATAAAATGAATCTAATCACCCTATATAATGGTTAAAATTGTGTTACTAATATTTTAGAGAAATAAATTAATTTTTATAAAAAATTATATGATCATTTTATAACATCATTCCAACCATTTATTATTAATATTTTTTATATCGTTTTTTCGGGTGTGTTTTTTAAATGGTTTCCATGATAGGTTTGTAATTGGTTTACATTTCAAGTGGAAGTGAAACACCAGAAGTGGAATTAAGTAGTATTAATATGTTTTTAGATTATTAAATGATACTATAAATCATTTTTTCAGATATGATTAGGAATAATTATATAAAAAATTAATGATATTTGTTTAGATCATTTTTGCAGTTCTTCGACAATCATAAATTAGTTTCGTTATATATTTTGATATTATGTATATATGTTAATTTCATAACTAAAAAAGAGTTTATATTATAAAAATTAATATATTTTTAAACCATTAAAATTTTTTATGACTATCCATGAATTAATTAATAGAAATTGAAAACTCATCATCCACGATGTCTGTAAATCGACACATCACGAATGATGTTTTATTTGTAGAATAAAAGGGAGAATATAAGAAGTATGATGATGTTTTTGTTAATAAACATGATAAAATTAATTTAAATATAATATAATTGAGTTTTAATGACTCTTGGATTAGTGGATGTCAATATATTATAATAGAAGAAAAAAATTTAATATAAAATAAAAGAAAATTAAATATGATTTTTACCTCTTCAATTATCTTCAAGGAGAAACTCCTTAATTCCCATGGTTTTGGAATTTTTGTGATACCAGCAAGTATTAGACAGAAGTAAGATAATTGGTAAATGTACTGGTCAAAATTTGGAAAATTATTAAAGCGTGAGATGTGTGAGGAGGATAGGTGTTGAGAGGTGGTATTTATAGTGGATGAGAGGAGGGGTTTTTCCATTATTTTAATTATAATTTTATTATTTTTCTCATGATAAGAAATAGAGTTTCTTATTGTGACCAAATATATTAATTAGTTCATGTGAGTTTGAAAAAAGGGTTATTACATCAGTAGAACATTATCCCTAACTCAATTTCTTTTATTTAGCTTATTTCATAAATTATCGTATTTCACTATTCACAAACATTTACACAATTTTAGAAAAATCCAAAAAATTAATACTAACCATTTATTTATGTGTAGAATTTAAAAATGAACACCATTTCATGAAAGAAATTTTCTTAATATGATAATTTTAGTTTTTAATTAAAATCCTAATTTATTAAAAAAATACTAGTTTTAAAATTAATACTTATTTTATAATACTTTGAAAAATTAATTAAGGTCTCATAAAATAATATTATAATAATAAAAAATATAATATTAATTTAAGAATATAATTTATGAAAATAAATTTTCTTTTAAATCATTAAATTATTTATAAATTTATAAATAAACATTTAGTTTTTACAAAAATACCAACACTTGCGTTATCATTTTGAATACATTTATTTAATCATTACATGATAAAAATATATCACATTTCTACTTTGAATATGAATAAATTTTTTTTATAATTTTTTAGGAGAGTTTGATTTTATATTTTCTATATTACTCTTCCTTAGGGTCATGCTGCTATTCTCAAGGTAATGTTACTATTCATCAAAAACAAAACATAGTAGGAAAAAATGAAAAATTTACCCAAAATAAATTTTGATTTTATGATTTAAATTTTATTTATTTTCTCACATATAATTTATAATAGTTTTTAATTTTTTTTAATAATGTGTACCATTAAAAGTGGTAAATTTTCCTTTAATAAAAATATGATTCAACTGGGCTTAATTGTTATCATAATCATATCACACATATTGAATGAATTTAAATTGATTTTTTTAATATGTAACATATAAATTTCATTATTATCTTCAACTAATAGTGATTAATTTTGTTTTTTAATATGAATTTTAGTGTGGTCATAAACATAGTTTTTATAAAAAAATACATCTTTTATGTCAGATAGGTTATCATTTCAATTTAATTGGTAATGAAAAGAATAAATTTTATATACATGTGTAATCTATATTTTCATAATTTAATTAATCTCATTTATTACAACTGTCCCCATTAATAGGAGACAACTATAATAATTTTTTTAATCTCTTAAGATATCGAAGAAGTTAAATTTAAAAAGATGATTGTCGTAAAATCTTGCGGTTTTATATTCTCCACTCATTCAATAAATTGGGTCCTCATAATTTGAAATCTGGATTATTAACTATGGGTTGACTAATAAAAGTACCTTTTTTGAAAACCCACATATTGAAAATGATTATTAAAACATCCACATAAAAAGAGAGACAATAAAGTATGAGGACCACCATAGGAAACTCATATTATTTTTCCAAATAGGAAAATATGGACATGTAAGAGAAACCATCTCTCTAATACTGATAGATACTATGATATAATAGGATGATGAGAATGTTAAGCAGCACAAAACTGTAAATCTATGATTGGTTAAAAAAGCTATTAATTTATTTGTATGAAAATAAAATAGATAATGTTTTTATTTCAATATCCATTTTCCAATATTTATTAATTATATTGACATAATTACTTAGAACATATAGATGCTTACATACATGAATGGTATAGTTTCAATCTTTGAAGAATTTTTCACCAGAAATCATATTCTTCTCCAAATTATTACCATTATTATTTTATTCTTATGCACTATAATAATATTTTTTGGATATCTAAATAAATAAAAGGAAAACAACATATTCCTCCTCTCTTTAGGAATTTAGAATAAAATTTATGATCAGATAAAATAATTCCAAAAAATAATTAATCCCCAAAAAAATTAATTATCAAAGTTCAAAATGGATCATCCCATTAATAAATATCATTAAAATTACCTAAAAATATTCTATGCCAATATTATAACCCAAAAATCAGAACGATTTAGTCTCATATACATCCAATATAGTATTAACATTTATCGCCAAATATAATCAATGACTCTTACATTATCACTTAAAAATCTACATCCCCAAATAATAAATTCCCCATGAAATTATATTCATTTAAAAAAATCCACATAATTCCATAAAAACATATTTTCCTCCAAAATACTCTTAGTTATTTCTTACTAAAATAAAATCATTGGTATTCTATTTAACTTATTCATGTAACGCTTCCAAAATTATTGTGATCTTCTTCCTTGTTAACATTTCATGCTAATTCATATTCTGATAAAATTCATAATACCAAATTATAAAACATAATTACCTCAAATTAAAAGATCATATGAATCATGAAGTTATCCATATATTTAAAATTATTTCCCTAAGATATTTTTTCCCAAATTAACATCAAAAAATAAGGATTACATATAACTCAAAATCCATAAAATTATCCAAAATTACTCCCATCATCAAAAGAGTATTCTTAATTTTAAAAACGTTATCATCCTTAAATCTACTGTATCTCTTGAGTCATTTATATGTAGTCATCTTAATCATTCAAGGTTCTTTATAATCCATTAGATATGAATTTCCACCTTATTTATAAATACTTCATTCCTACAAATCAAATACATGAGGTATATCTCTATGATTCATAAATACCAATATGATCATGTTTCATGCTTTATGGATTAGAAAATAATTCATACCTTGAATATAAATTTTAGGACCTTTTTGGTCTTCCATTATTATTTTGGTATATTGTCCTACTATCAAAAAGTATGTTTTCATTCCACTCCTATTATTTCATTTTCTAGAACATATAGAATAATTGAGATCATGAAATCATATGGAAAATGTACCAAGACCCATTAAACTATTTTAGAAAAGTGTGGGTGTAGGATAACTCATACAATTTCCTATAGGTGAGTTTAATACTCAAGAAGTTGTAAAAATCATTTGAACCAGAATTTGTGATAATAGTGATGATAAAATCATTATAGAGGGTTGATTTTTTCAAGATATATTTCCTTACATCATGACAAACGATCTTTAATCTACTAAAAGGAATTTAACTTAAACATGATATTTATTATTTAAATAAAAAAATTATATATGGTAAATATAATACGATAAAATATTTATAATATTCTAATCCATCAACCTCCTCAAATATTAGTTGATTTAGTTTTTTATACAATCTATTTACATTACCATAAAACTAAATCAAATATTCTTATGATAATAACACTTTTGGTTATAAATAACCTCTAATTAACATCTTAACAACTAATGTTATCTAAATAGTGCTCTGATACCAATTATAAGGACCCATCCTTAACCATTACTTAATCTTGTTAATTTAAATTGATTTCAATTTGTTACTGTAGTAAATAGGTTTTGTTATTGCTTTTTAGAGTGTTAGGTCACAATACATAAATCACATACCACATTAAAACAAAGAGGATACTATTAAAGTTGCATTCATTTTTTATAAAATATAAAACATTTAAAACAAATCATGGATCCTTTTATTTTTCATCACAAAACATCAAAAAAATTAAAATGAATTACTTGTTTCTTTTACCCACCCTTATAACATGTTAAAATTATTTCAAAACATGTGATGATCATAAAAAATAGTTAGGTATAAAAAAGAGGGGGAATAATTCATTAGTCCATAAATACTTATAATTATATGAATACATTTCCATAAAGACATACTTCTCACAAATAAATTTTAGTATACATACTTGTGAAAAACCTAAAAATTCCATAAAACATAAAAAATAATAAATAAAATGTAAATTTAACTAGGGATATTACTTACTTAATATGGTAACCCTCCTGGCTACCATATGATTTGAAACCATCATGGATACCATTTAGTGTATCCCTCATGGCTAACTTATGGTATAAGAATCGCAGTTACCCTTGGAGTTACCATGTGTATGACCTACAAGTTAACCATACCCAATGAATTGGATGGATATATAGGTCCCTACCTTAATCATAAACAATTCCAAAGAACAAAAACATAATCATAAAACAATAATACTTCCATAAAAACATTAATTTTTAATTTCATAAAACTAGAAATTTAAAAGAAGTTTTTTTAAGAAAAGTCCCTTACAAATATCATATATTGGAAGTGAAAATTGATAAAAATTATGAAATATGTGTATAAACTAAAAATACACATGATGAAACATAAAAATTCATTTAAAAAATATCTTATTACCTTATAATCAATAAATTATATTGGTAACCCAAAGAATGAAAATTGGGTTAATAATTCCTTTACGTCGAGCTTATCTTACTTAAAATGTGTTTAAACCCCCTATATAATGTTTAAAATAGTGTTATTAATACATCAAAAAATATATTCATTTTTATAACACCTTAAATGAAAATTTTATAGCATCATTCCACCCATTTTTTAAAAATAGTTTTTTATTTCCATTGTTTTGAGCGCGTTCTTTACATGATTTCCTTGGTCGGTTCATAACGGATTTTCATATCGAATGGAAGAAAAATTATAGAAGTGGAATGAAATGGTATTAATAAATATATATAATATTAAATTATACCACGAAACATTTTTTTCATATATGATAATTAACCATTAGATAAGACATTAATGATATTCATTTAGATCATTTTATTGATTCTTCGGTAATAACCAACTAGTTTTGTTATATAATTTAATATTATATATCAATGTTAATTCCAAAACATAAATTATTTTATATAATACAAATTAAAATCAGTTTAAACCTTAAAAATGGTTTTATGACCAGCCATTATGGAAGTAATGGAAATTGAAAATACATCATCCATAATGTCGGTAAATTGACACATCCCATGAGATGTATTTATTTTTACAATAAAAGGGATATGAGAAAAAGTATGATGATGATTTTTTTCATAAAACAGATAAAATTATCGTATATAAAAGATAATTTTGTTTTACGGCCTCTTGGATAATTGTAGGTTAAGAGTGTATAAAAGAAATAAATAATAATAATAAAGTAAAATAAAATCAAAGATGATTTTACCTCTGGAGTTCTCTTCTTTTAGAGCCTCCTTAAATGCATTTGTTTTGTTCATTTTGTTTAGACCATAAGGTATTATATGTGGGTAAGTTTTTTGGAAATATTATTGGGCATAATTTGGAAAAGTTTAAAATCTTGATGGGTGTTAGGAGAAAATTGGGTGAAGGGTGTTTTTTTATAGTGGAGTAGAGGATGGTTTTTTCTATTAGTTTAATCATTATTTTATTATTTTTATCATTATAAGAAATAGTGTTTCCTTGTGAATAAATTTATTAATAAGTTCATTTCAGTTATAAAAAGGGGTAATTACCTCATAAAAACATCATCCATGACTCAATAATTCATGTATTTATCTTTTTTCGTAAATTATCATGTTTCACTATTAACCAAAAATACAACTATTTGAGAAATATAAAAAAAATCTTCCTACCCATTTTTCAATGTGTATAATTAAGAAATGAACTCGAATTTTTTAAAATAATTTTTTAAATATGATAATTTTTTTTATTTAAAACCATAATTTATTCAAAAAATACTAGTTTTAAAATTAAACATCATTTATAAAACATTGAAAAATTGATTAAGATCTCATAAAATTATTTTATAATCATAATACAATAAAACATTAATTTTTAAATCTTTTTTATTAGCATAATTTTTCTTTTAAATAATAAAATTAGTTACAAAATTATAATTAAATTTTATGTTTTTAAAAAGTACAAACACATATTTCATCAGTTAGAAAACATTTATTTACTTGTTATATGATATAAAAATATCTTATTTTAAAATTTAATATTGATAAATTTTATTTATTCTTTCATTTGTGAAGTTACTATTCTATTTTCTATATTACAATTACCTAGGGTCATGTTACTATTCTAATGGTTAAGTTAAAATTCATCAAAAAGGAAACATATCAGAAAAAAATGAAACTTTTAACGAAAGTAAATTTTGATTTTAAAATCTATTAAATAATGTTATTTTTTCAAATATAATTTAAAATAGTTTAAATTTTTATTTCAAAAAAAGTTCCCTTTTAAATTGTGGTAAAATTTCCTTTTAGAAAAATACGCTTAAATTTGGATTTATTCTTATCATAAGCATATCAAACTTATTTAATGAATTTAAATTAATTTATTTGAATATATTACATATAAATTTCTTTACGATCATTCACTAATTTTAATTAATTTAATTCATTAACATAAAATTTCATTATGGGCATAAAAATAGTATTTTTAATGTATTTTATGTAAGATTGGTTTCCATTTCTAATTAATTGTTAAATAGGCGAATAACATTTACAAACATTTGTAATATATATTTTCAAAACTTATGTAATATCATTTATTTAAACTATTCCAAATATCCAAGAGATAAATATAATAATTATACTGAGCTCGTAAGCTATTAAAGAAGTTAAATTTAAAATGTGTAACACTGTATGATCTTGTGGTGTTACACTACTCATGCGAATTATCTCCACATCGCATCCTAAAAATACTTCAATAGAATCATTTCAAGTTTCCTATTCACCCAAAATCATGAAAGGCCTTTTTTGCACTCGTACGTGATGACTTCTTATAATATGTAATTCCACACTAATGAAACAACACAATTTCAAATCCAGAGAAATATTACAAATGATCTCAGGGCCTTTTAATCCCATGCACAGCTCCAACTACTTTCGAATGCTTCACCACATCCTTACCAGAATCCCCATCACTACATCCAAAAAATAATAGAGGAAATAATACCTCAAGAACTCTCGCTAACAGAGCTTCAACAAAAACTACCTACCCTGCCACGTCGGCAAATGAGGTTATATAAAACTCCAACACCTTCGAATGCTGATCAAGATGAAGCCCACAATCAGAAGTCTGATAGTTTAGGGAATCGTCTACAACATAACTTTTTCATATAGAACTATGTCTATAAAGTTATTGTAGAACTCCGACACTGACCCATCACACTGCATTAGACAACACTTCTCCATTCCCCTCCTCAGCTTCATCATATCAAAAAAAATATTTTCTAGTCAACGAAGCCTTAGAGAACTCCTATGTAAGATCTTACTGATACTTGTTCTGAGAGACCGACTTCCATCACTTCTAGGTTGAACCTTCCAAAATCATATTAAAAAAATTAACCGTCAAAAACTTGAGCAACTCAATGAGGCTAAAGTTCCTTTTAATCATTCAAATCCACTATTTTTGTTTGAGAGGATCTGCTTGAATAAAAAAAAGTGGTGGATTTAATTTTGATACTCAATGATGAAATCCTTATGTTGGTCAACTAGAAGTAAGGATAATGGTGAATCTTCTGTAGCTACACCTTGAACATCCATCAAATCTCTATGGGGTGGAAACACTCTGAAATAATAAATCTAAGATCTAAATTAAAATCCACACATCAACAATATTTTTAAAACTCAAAACACCACATAAACATTAAATCCAAATCACTAGAAAAGTACCACATAACCACTTGTTATCAAACATCAGAAATTTCATCTCTAAAACAATTTCAAAATGAGAGAAAAACATCATTGATTTGTACACTAACCAATGGTATTCCTTAGAGTCTCACTCACATGCCCATTTTTGTGCCACCTTGGGCACCATCAACACATGCCATAGAGGGCACACATCTATCCACATCATCATCCAACCACATTCCCCAAACATCTATTCATGACAGCACCCAAGTATATTCGAAAGGTTTAAACAAAACTTTTCAATTTTAAAAATCAAAACATTCAACCCATGTTTTAACAATCTCAACCCACTTCATATTTCAAAAGTATATAAAACTTTCCAAAAAATCACCACCCACTAATCAAAAACCATTTTCAAACATCAAACCTAAATCTATTTTATTCCTTTACAAATATTAATTCATACTTTTAAAAAAAATTCAGTAGCATAAAATTCCAATTCCACCAAAATCATTTGATTAAAAACCCACTCCTTTTCAGTTAGAATAAGTTCCAAGATAAACATTAACTTTTACAATACTTTTGTTCAAAATGAGTCTGAAAGCTCATATTATATCTTCCCAAAACCAAACTATTCCCATATAAAAATCTATTGTTAACAATTCTAAATCCCGAGTTCCCAAAATTAATTTCAAAATAACAAGGAACTCAATTAAAATTACAGTGGGAAAAATTTTCAATGGCTGACTTGATCATACGGTTAACAAACATATTAGAAACACACCACTCTCACCGAGAGTATTCTAAAACGACATTCCTAGCTTCACATGGATTTACAGGTCCTACCAAGTCATGGATATCATAATACCAACTCCCTCTTCTTGTATCAAACACCAATCATCCACAAGAACCAACAAAACAAAAAGAAACCTGAATGCACATGGAAATTGAAGGTTTGTTTTGAAAAGTGTTTCCCAAACACTCCCCCGGACCTATGTCCTAGTGTTCCAAAAATCCTAATCCATTCATATTGATATCCATAAAAACATAAGGCTATTTGAACAGATGGTCTTTTAAATACTAACTTCTTCTAATACGATATCTTAAAAACTCAAACTGATTCGACCCTGAACCAGTCACCCACGATGATTAGTGGAAAGGCCCGAAGGGAGTTCCCAATCCCCACAGGCTTAAAACTAGTGGTAGACATCAATAGAGAGATAAAGGAAACAATTTCATCTAATATAAATAAATAAACTAAACAGTGTATTGATAAATAAAGAAGCCCAAATAATATACAAATATCCAAATAGTACATCATTTTCAAAAAAACTGTTAATACAATACAATATACCAAAAAATAAAACTACACATGATAACCAAAACATCTCCATGGGACCTCGAGGGCCACTCTTTGATACCAAAACCACTCACCACCCACAATGATTAAAAAAAAAATTAAACCTGCCTCACAACTAAAAACAAAAAATAACTATAAGTGTGAGTATTAAAACTCAGTAAGCATGGCCAAAAAAATATATTCCCAATTCACTTTAAAATAAAATAGACATAAACATTTGGTTTGGAAAAATATAAAAGT
The DNA here is from genome assembly GCA_963277665.1 of Viscum album. Classification (NCBI taxonomy): domain Eukaryota; kingdom Viridiplantae; phylum Streptophyta; class Magnoliopsida; order Santalales; family Viscaceae; genus Viscum; species Viscum album. The sequence goes on from OY728122.1 coordinate 495,238,108, forward strand.
AATATTTTCCATACATTCCACTATAAAAAATGTGGTCCATTTACCTTTTCATTCAAAATCTAGGTTATATTTTTTTCATAATCCTTTGAAATACTACAAATCACTTCGCATGGAATAATACAACATGTGAGAACTTAACAATTATCTTATAATAAGAGAATATAAATAATGACACAAGAGTAACCATCCAAAAAAAATATCGACCCTCACTTCAAGAAACAAAGTTCCAATAGAGATGGGTGAACCTAGGATCTCATGAAAAATAAAAAAAATATATGTTTACTAATCTCAGAATGTATGCCTCACTCGATGAGATCAAAATTCCCTAACATACTCAGCCACACCCTACATGGTTCATACTGAGGACACAATCCCATAGTTATATTAAAACGTATCCCCTACTATGGACCACTACCTAGTGTGTAATCTAACTAGTGAGACAAGCATTCTAATAAAATTCAAATTTTTATGAAAGGTTCTTCATGTAAAGAGTATAGAAGTGTGTGCTCAAAATAATTCCATCCAATCATCCCATCACATATACTTATAAAATTTTCACACAACAGGTATCACCCGAGTCACCCAAAGGATCAATCTCTTACCTTAAAACACATATATCACAAAGTAGGCCACACCAAGGATCTCTCATTCCATTAAAAATAAATGGATCATGAAGATAAAATAGGGAGGAAAACCCACCCATTTAATATAAACCAGAAAAGAAGATTATCCTAGTAGAGTTATCATAATAAACACTTTAACTATTTTCACAAAAAATTTAAATGGGCCTCGTGAACACTTCACAAAACCATCAATTTCATTATAACCAAATAGGCTTCTAAAAAGGTAAAAATACTATGTTTCTCATTTCTCAATCATTTATAAAAAACCTATACAAATTTATAGCTCCACATATGAAAACAAAAAACAAATTCCTTAAAATTCCAAATGGAACACATATCCTTATCACATGCCAAAACCATTTCCATAAAAACTAGCACACCCTAAAATCAAGTACAATCTATTTATTAATCCATTTTAGGAAACAAAAACCAATATATATGTGTCAAAAATATATTTACAATTCCAACTCCTTCATTAATCATTACAAAGTGCTCAAAATCTCAAACTGGGAATTTTATCACCAACATGATGTAATCATTTAACAAAAAAATGATATTTATCACAAAATGAGGGAGAAATCACCACTTTTCTCACCAAAATATTATTCCTAATATAAAAAATTGATATTTAGAATATAAGGGGGGTGAGAAAAAATGAAACCCATGAATCTTAAATTATAATGGAATGTGAAAAGGGAAACCTACCTCAAACCCAAAGCGCTTTAATAACCAACACCCAAAACAACTCCATGAAGGTTCCATGATCTAGTATCAACCTATAGGAAACTTAAAAAAGAAAAAACCCCAACATAAATTATGGTAAAATAATACCTGAGATCCAAATGACCTAGTAAAAAGAATATCTTAAGATAAAATTAATGAACGTGGAAGAGGGAAAAGATATAAGAGGGTCACATTGAAAAATATTGCCCCAAAAATTGATAATATTCTGATATCTACAATGGAAGGATGAGTCTAGGTTGGGATATTAAGGTAAAAGCACCACAAGGGTCGCACCGACCAGAGCGATGGGAAATGGGGTGTTTTCAATTAAAATTACAAGAGTTTAGAGTTGAAATTTCACAATTTTTATGATCTTGGAATCTCGCATGGTTTGGACACATGATTTACCAAACAATGAACTAATAGTGTTCACCTTACCAAACACACTTAGGCACCTACATAGTTTTTCCATTGGGTTTGAAAATTTTTCCCCAACCTTGTAGAATGGGTATATCCTGAGTTAGTGGCTTCCAACATGCCTTAAACAAGGGTTGAATAACTTTGTGTGGGTCATGCACCAAAAACTATAATCACTCCATGTCTTACACAGTTACATGAAGCATACCACATGATTTTCCCAAACTATGTGCTAAGGGATAAACACCCCAAAAATAAAAATTTAAACCCTTTACACCTAAAATTTTAGAGAAAACCCCGAGGAAAAAAGGCAAATAGGGAAAGGGGTCCAAAATTAAAAATTTGGGTGTGAAAATAATTTTCAAATCATTTTAACATGCAATGTTAATCTATAGAAAATAATGATAATAATTCACCAAATTTACTTCACTTTTAATATTTATGATATTAGTTATTTATGATAATTATTAACTAAATAATCCAAACATTTTCACTTCCTAATAATTTTATGTAACTAAATCATCTATAAAAAAAATTTAAGTAAATATGATAAAAATAACTTATTTAATTTTTAAAAGGATATGTATAACAGAAAATAGGTTTTTTCTTACATATGTCATTTTTATATAAATATTAAAGGTGCCTAAAGTTATCCTTTTATATTTTTCCTTATTTAACATTTTATATATAGAAATTCCATTTAACAACATCCCAATAATGCATAAAATTTAAGCCAATAGGTTATTTGGTCAAACTATTGGTTGAAATTGGATTTTGGACATATTTTTAGGTCATTTGGCCCTTAATATTAAGCTTTAGTCCCCTGTTAAGCTTAATCCATCTTGATCACCATAATTAATTTTAATTTCTTTCCCTAATATTTTTAGGAAAAAATTATGTTGAACTTATTAGATCATAAATATTATATTGATTAAAACTATGTATATTCGTTTTTCAAAATTTAAATCATAGATTTGAGAAAATTAAGTTTAATGATAATCCCGCAGACATAGCTTGTATATGGGGTTTTTATGATAAAACCTTCAAAAGTACAAAAAGTTTTTATATCTAATCTCAATATAAAAATAATTATAATATCCTAAATTGGATTAATATATTTATAATTGATCTATTATGACTTTATAAACTAATTTAAAATATAATTTAATATTTTCAATTATTTTAACAGAAAATCATTTTTTAACTAAAATGCAGTATTTTCCACTTTTCCTCAAAAAAAAGATGTTTCTTGGAAAAATCCTGAAAAATTAGCCTAAAATAATTTAGACATTCTTAATTCCAAAATGATGTAAATTTATTAATATTATATTACTAAAAGTGTTAAATTTTAGTTTTAAAAAAAGGTTTTCCATTAAATGGTGGTAAAATTCAGTCTTGTGTGACACAGGCTAACTCAGTGTTGTGTGTATTCCAAGATAATATAAGTGTTGTGTGAATTTTAATGTCAATTTTTTTTTGTATTACAGAAGAAAAATATATTTCTATTGTATGTGTATGAATAAAATACACTATAAAGTGTTGTGTGAAATGCAATATATGAAAAGGATTAATTTATTTCAAAAAAATTACAAACAGTCATGGTTTTATATATACCTCACCAAAACGTCATGAATTTATCATATAAATTGAATTATCCCTATGATTTTCAATAAAAATATCTTATCTTAAGCCCCTAAAATATTCAATATTACCTCATCTAAATTAAAGCCTTATCTATACCATTAGAAATGTGATCAAATATTAACATATCAGCATTTAAATTATCCTAAACTAACATTATAACCTCTAATGTTATTTAAGCTTCTCTTAATACCAATATTAGTTTCATATAACTTTACTCACCATCCCAAAAGCAAATACACACAATTTAATTACTAAATTTTTTTCCAAATAAAGATTATCGAACATAATTTTCCCTTAACTAAACGGCTAAAAGAAAGTATTGTATTAAATACATTTCCAATACATTTTAATTTTAGAGATATAGAAAATTAATAATAATCATAAACTAATAAATCCCATGTATTTTTTGACCAATGTAAATTTTTTTCCACTATATAAGAAACTCTTTAATATAAAGTATATCTTAAACGTCTCTAATAAATTCCACCCATAGGCTATCATATTAGACATATCATGTGTCATATATTTATTTATAACCTAGAAAAATGTAAACATAGACAGGGTTGAGATTAAACATTGAGTAACGAAAAACATAAGAGATAATAATCAAATATAATAATTAATCATAATATAATATTAAATAATAAGGCATAGATAAATAACCTAAAATTACACCATAATATAATTAAAAATAATGCATAATATATCAATGGATATAAATTAAAATAAAAATAGCATATGGATAATAATATTTGGTTCATTATTAATGAAATTCATAATGTCATATATCTAATTACATTCTCTAAGCTATGTAATCATGTTTATAGACATCATGATCTTATATTCAAGTTCTAATGTATAGGAAATGCTTTATTATGGACAGCCATAGCACAAAATCATCAGGATAGATTGTCTCATGGGAATTAAAAATGCATCTTGGGGTTATTTTAGAACCCTAACATTAATGATTAATTCTAATGGAATCATCATATGATGTAATGAATACACTATAAAATGTATAATCAACATTCCTTAGGAATCAACAAACATCGATATAGAAAAAAACATAAGAAATATCAATCCATTTCCAAATTTTAATAAAAGGGATAAAATGATAATATCCCATCTACAGAATTAATTTTTATTTGTAAAAAATTAATAATCAACATTCCTCATTAATCAATAAACATCTATATTAGCATAACAGTTACAAATATTTTCAATAGTTCCTCAATTAAGAAATAGAATATCTTAATATGTAAGAATGCTTTAAAATAACACCATATTGAAATAAAAATTATCTGTTCAAGTCTATAATTTAAATATTTAATTGATATATTGAATCTAGGTGAATGAATCTATATCAAAGGATGTAAGTGTACAGTGTTCATAAATAAAAGGAATTGAATAAATATTTTTCTGATAATTGTTGATGATTTGGAATGAAAAATGAAGTGATGGATTTCTATGAGTTTAAACCCAAAAAATAATATAGTATTATATGGATTACAAAATAATACATGATTAATATATACACCATAAAATTGAAACATGTTGTGAATACTAATCATATCTCCATGAATAAAAATTTAGATGTGAAAACCCTCATGGTAATGGCAACATAAGAATAAAAGAAACATGAAAAGGATAAAATAAATTTATAATCTAGATAAATGAAAGATATTAATTATAATTAAATTTAATAATTATTTTAATACACCATTTAAAAGAAATTAAGTTGTGAATTATAAAACATGACTAATGGAATTGAAAAAAGATACAGAAGACACTTAGAACTTTAGAAGTATTCAAATAAAAACCCCTTGAAGGATATGATTTCAAATGAAAAATTGAATAAAATTAATAACGATGGGATCATGATAAAAAAATATTAAATATATCATAATTAAACCATTATAAATAAAATGTGTCATATAATAAGGAATATGTCTCAAGGGTTGAATAATTGAGATAAGAAACCCTTAAATTAATACATAACTTCCACTAAAGTGCATAATCATACTATATAAAAAATGACTATCTTAATCACCCATTTAAAAACCAAATTATTATTTATATCATTTTATAAACATCATTTTTTATTATTCTCCACATTTATATTAGTTATTTATTATCTATTTTCAAAATTGGTTGTGAGTAATCTAGGTCATATTTAACTAGTTTTGTAATGGAAGTGTTTTCTTCATTATTCTATCAATTTTCATTATTACCGTATCATAAAAGTTAAAATAGTTTATGTTTTATAATTATTAAAAAATTTATAACGTTATTTAATGGTATTTTTGGATATGGTACTTAAATTTTAAATTGGTGATGAGCATATTTTGGTGATTTTATACGAAAAAACATTGGTATTTTAAATAGTGGGTTTAAAATTAAAATTTCCATTTGAGAAAAATTAAAATATTTATTTTATTATTTATATCCTATATTATCATTAATTAGTTTTTCATATCCACACATTATATTATATTATATCATTGTTCAACTAGGTGGTCAGACTATCTCATCCCTTAACATACCATTATTAAATAATGATTATGATTATAGACAAGGTTTAATTTTGGATAAATATCATTATTAAAAAAGAATAATGATATTATTTATATACTTATAAGGTTATTAGTAATATTTTAATAATATTTAAAAAATAATAAATAACTAGAAGAAAAACAAGATATGTAATTTCGTGGTGGTTGTAGTATGCACAACGCACAATTAATATTTTTATTTATCAAAGAATAATAGGGAAAGAATGTGGCATATAATTTATATCTTCATAGTCATAATAATAATATGTGTGTCCCATTTATTCTTTAACTTCACCATCATAACAATCTGGGATTTCTTGTGGTGAAAAATTGAATTCATTTTTTTGTGGATGCGGTAGTCCACACAATGCATGAATTGCGGTTTCATTTATCTTAATAGAAAATGGGAAATGTGGTTAAAAGTTTTTCCATTATAATAATAAAATTAATTATAAAAACAATATTTATTAAATTATATAGAAATTATAAACCTTTATTTAATTAAGTAATATATAAAGGAAAAGTATTTAGGAAAAGGGAGTCTTTACATTGAAATCATTGTGTTTTCCTTAGAGGATTTCTTAGAAATGGTAATCTTAAGAATATCCAATGTGAGCAAAGGCTCGGAGAAAAGGAATACGATTAATGAAGAAGGAAATATTTCTATTGTAAGGTGGAAATTTAATTTTTATGTTGTTCTTTAAAATGTGCCAAGTTTCCCCTTTTATAAGTGGTAATAACAGAATTTCCATAAATATTTCAACTTAATATAAAAAGAGCACATGTTCCACACCTTAGGAATAGTCCAAAATGGATAATAATGGATTTTAGATACATTTATGCCTATTAAAACATCAACCAATCAATTATAAAAATGTTTTAAACATGTTATACCTTTTACACCTTTGGTCAACTCATTTTACCCTTTTTAACATTTTCTATGGTAAATAGTTTTTACTCATGTAGTTAAATTTTTATACATGATATTAATATGCTAATTACTAAATAATTTGTAACAAAAGATTAAAAATATTCTGTCAAATTTATTAAATTAAATATATTTTTTTAATAAAAAACTAATTTTAACATTAGAGCATATAACACGTAAAAACACGTTTTTAGAAAAAGTGTATTTTTAAACATAATATATATGTGTAGGGATAAATTATCAATATAATTTATATTAGTTTCATAAAATGGTTTATTAAAAAATAAATAAAATTTATTTGGATTTAAAATTAATCCAAAACTAAATTTTACTTGAATAATATTAAATTAAAAGAAAAGATAAAAATAGTTTCGTTTATTAAAAAATATTACTTATGTTCATAAAATATTAAAAATAGGATTTAAAAATCCATAACATTATTTTTAAATGTATTTATTTAATCCTTAAATATTATTAATTAAAATATTTCATAAACTTATATGTCCTTTTTATAAAATTATAAAGTCTAAAAATTTATAGTTTTGGTAAAAACAATATTTTTCACTATTAACCATAAAATCACTATTTCATAAAAATTCATAAAAACTAAAATAATTTTGATATTATAAATAAAAAATGTAGTTATTTTTTTAAAATTAATATTATAATATTTTATAATTTAACTTAAAAAAAACAAATAATTATAATCAAAACCCTTTTTATCGGAAAAACTTTTTTTAATATATTAATATGTATTAATCATATTTCATAATATTTAAAAATCCATTTTTTTATTATATTATACATATAAATAATATTTTTATTCATAATATATTTAGTATCTTAAAATAATGAGCATAAAATTAAATTTTAGAACACTTTCATTTTAAACAATATAACCGCCTTATTGGTTACTTAGATATATTAATTGAATTTTAATTAATGCCTCAATATTAATAATTAAATTTATTTTAATTTATATTTAAATTACATATTTTTGTTAATTTTTTTTACCATTTAATTATATGGATACATTTTAATTTTTATATAACATTTCATAATTCGTTTGGGTTTGGTGTTGTGTGTGAAGAAAGCTATGGCACACATTAGGTTTTAGAAGAAAATATATTATTAAATTCTCACAGTGTTGCATTATCAAAAATCCTTAATTAATAGTGAAAACATTGAATTAACTATACCTATCAACAATTCCCATACGAATTATCATCATTCCCTATTAATTTCACTCCCACAATGTATAAAAAAACAAAAAATAAAATATTCATCGTTGAGAAAAATAAATCATATTGAGTCTCATTCATTTCATACATATATGACTACGACAAAAACCTCACACTCAAATTTATTTCCTAATCACATAACAAAATCCCTAGGAATTATGGATTTTAATTACTCTTATGTTTTCTAAGAACACACGTACCAACCTTTTGAGTCCTGAAATTTTATATCTAGCTTTAACTAACTAGGATTCAAATACCAAATTCTCTATCACCATTTTTAAATTACCTAGAATGTTTACCTACATCAATCCATGATATAGGATGTATCTATAACTCTAGTGTTACACATAATATAATAGGGTATTTAAACTAGTAGTGATGTAATAAACCAACTATATGGATAAAAAACATTAATGGTAACCCATAACGGTCTTTCTTAATTCTATGACAAATTATTCATGATGCATCTTTACATTAGACATACCCAACCTATGGAAATAAAAATTGGATTCTATAATGTCATTTTTTATCATGTATATAAAATAAATAATTAGTATGATTCATACATCCAATGTAATATATATATATATATAAATATATGTATCAATAATAGAATAAAACATTTGGAACCATGGTTGATAGAAAAAGTGTATAATAATGAGATAAATGAAGTGTCCAATGATCTAACACAAATACTAGAACCTACCAAATAATTGACCTTTATAACACTATTTATCTGTATTCATCATTCTTACAACAATAAACGAAAAACCCCTACAATAAACTATTCAATTATTCCCATAATAATAAAAAAACATGTCACATACATAGCTAGGGGTGAGTCCACTGACTTAGTAGGATTCATCCACTTAAATGTGTTCACTAATTTCAAGTGATTAAGTAGGTACATGTGAATTTCAAAAGAGAGTGTCCCAAAATCCAACAGAAATACATTACTAATGAATTCTCTATTAATATCATCATATCTACATAATATTATGATTATAAATACATTAAAACACTCACGGATACACACTATCACAACCCAATTATAAGATATGTATAATGACTCAGGTCAATGAGATTATGAATTGCGTTCGACAACAATGGAATTGGAGTTAAGCTTAATTTAATATTGGGATTTGGAAGTCTTTGAGGGTATATTTTGGACTTTTTTGATATACTAATTTGTTTTATGTAGGTGAGAGAGTGTTTAGAGAATACCCCCACTAAAATTAATTTAGTTGGGTAATTATATAATGGCTTAGCATTTCATAAAGGTTTGAATCTTCTATTTTTTAGGAATATTTTGTTAGTTTGGCCCATGTAATATTAAATAATGGAATCATGGTTGTCACGAGGGTGTCTTGGGTTTGTAATGATCCAATAACCCTAGAATTTAGGGAAACATATTGGGATTCATAGTTATTAGAAACTATGATTCCTATAACATGTTATTTCTATTAACTGTGTAGGGTGTTTTATAGGAGAGTATGGATCTGCATGGCTATCTGAAACCATGTGAGATAAGGAGCATGCCTCTGTGATAATATTAGTTATCCTGATAGAAGATTCAAATAGATCATGTGCACACTTTGTGAAACCAACCACCTAGTATGTGTTGGGTCCCTCTTTAGATAGTGGGTAGCACATGTTTGGCCCACGGTTTGGCCAAATGTGTGGCCAAAATATGTGACCTTGGAATTCATGGGTGAAAAGGCCATTTTCCTTGATGAATTAAAAACCTTACCCTTATTTCCCTTTTACAATTTTTGGTGTCTAGAGCTCTCACCCCTCTCTTGTGATCACTCTTTCACCTCCACATAGGGATCTTGAGTTCAACATCAGACAAACTCCAAAAGGATTGTTGTTTTAAAAGATTGAGAGTTAGAGGCAATGTCCTTATTCCTATTTGTTCTATTATTCAATTCCATTCTCATCCATTGATATATTCTGTTATAAGATGATTTACCTTATTTTTTGGTCATTGGTCAATTTCGTTGATTTATTCCATTCTACTTCAAATCTGATGCTAAAATTAGAAGATGATTTATCTCCGAACCAAAAGTAGGTGGTCTAGTTTTTTTACTTAATATTAGTATTATTCTCAAATATTTTCCAGTGTGTCGTATGATTTCCATTACTTCATGTTTCCATTAAATGTGTTGTTTCTTAATAAATAAACATAAACATATTGTTATACTCTTGCAAACCCATGATAAGTTATTAGAGGATGTCAACATCATTCAATGCCACCCATTTGGGTGTGATAAATTAAATTCATTCTATTATATAATTGTTTAGTGGACCAAACATCCCCTAAGTGTTCATATTTTATCATAAATGGAATCTCCCTATTTTATATGTTTTTTTAGATGAACAAATCTCCTTCTAATTATTTGGATCAAACATGGAATTTATAACTTACCTTGATGAATTAAATGAATTTTTTAAATTAAATGAAAATGGGTAGAAATTCCATGCCTTATATTTATAATTATAAACATGAAATATATGAATTTCTCACCTTGGATGTCTATTTTGTCTCTCTATAATGATATGAGAGGTGATTTATCTTGTTTTTTATTAGAAATATGGTTATGTAATTTTGATTGGATGGTGAAAATGGGTTGGGGACTTGTTGGGAATGATGTTTCACTATACCTTACATTGGGTGTTGAGCATGATGTCTGACACCATTATACTTTTAATTGGACAATGTGAATGATGCTCCATGTTCCTGTGCTATGAGTGTAGGGATTGATATCTAACCCCACCTATCTCAAGTGTTGATCATGAAGTCTCACTTTAATTATTATATTCCTAGATTTTACCATCTTGTTTTAGCTTATACCTTATCATACTAGTTACGGATGCCTATGTTATTCCACAGTTCTTACTAGAACCCATTATCCATGTACATTCCCACTTATCTCTTCATGTACATAGTGTATATACTTGTATACAGTATATAAATATATAATTATTATTACTTATATATATATGGTACTCAAATTATACATATTCCGACCTATTCCAAATAAATTAGAGTCTTATAAGTGTCTGGATAGAACTTGATCTGACTGGTATTTATTATTCCATTATTTAATTAATCATTTATCTACACACTATTGTTGCTATATACACTACTTTGATTAATGCTAGACAACATTGATGTTGACCTAGTGAGTTTATCTCACACCCAACTCAGACCCATTTGGTACCCTAGAATATTTCATGTTTGTATGTATAGATATGTTCCTGAATGGTTGTTTTATATGTTTACATATATCTTGGATCTAATGAGAAGAGGATTGTGTGTATTCTCGCAATGATAGAGTAGTATCTATTTGGATTTTTTGGATTTTTATATACAATTTTGTAAATGAATGTCATATATATTCTGAATTTTCGTTTTTATATTAGGAAGTGATGAAATCGTCATCTATATGTCTTAGTCTATCATCTTTTTTTATTTTTACTATTTCCTGGTAAATTACGCTTTATCATTTGATTTTCATTTTATCTCAATTATGATGTACACTTTATTAAACTTCCTATATTTTATATTTGTTTATTACATCATTTCTGTCACTCTAATATGATGGTATAGCTTCCCCACAATACCACCTTAGACCATCACTACCAGTATGCAATCTATGGAGTATGGGGAGGCACGCTAGAGGCCACATGACCCACTAGCTCAGGGCACTGGTTAAGTGGATCCCAGGTCGGGACATTAAAAAATGGTACCAGAGGTGTTTATTATCATTTTTTATTACTATTAGGGTTTTAGAAAGGATATTCTGATAGAATATAATTTGGTAAAGAACTTGTGTATGGGAGTAGCAAACTCGCGTACAGGGGAAACTCAATTTACTTTGGATATGTTATGGTTTTTTTATTTTTCATCAGTTATTGCTGATACAAATTCATCATTGGGTGAGGCACATGTTTTTGAACACTATTGATATTAGTCTAATTATTTATTATCTTTACCATAGCCTGTTATGTCAAGGAATTAGCATTTCATGCCCCATTATAGGTTCATTAAGACTAATATTCCATTCCTTTTCTTAGGTCATGTCTAATTTGTGTGTGCATTTTCCTATAGCATATTGTCAGTTCATTTATTCTTTTATATTGAAATGTGCTTAAATTTCTTGAAGGGATAATATAATTGGATTAATTAATATTACTATATCAATATAAATGTTTTTCCCTGGATAAATTGGTGATGACACCTTAATTGTCCAATTATTCCATATTTTGGGTTCTCGACCTACATGTTCTTTGGACTTGTTACATCCTTGTAATAGATATAAGGGTTAAGTTACAAATGAATGATGTTCCATTTGAAATTTATAAAGGTTATGAATTTTAAAAATTGGAAATGGTGACACATTTAATTAGACCGTGATATATATACCTATTTGTTTCTAAAAATATTATGAACTCAATCAGATTAAATCGTTAAAAGTTAAAAGGTGACCACTAAATGAGACATTGATTGAAAATTAAAGGCTTTTTTCCTCTATACCTTGTAATTGAAACTCTAAATACCATTAACCCTATCACCTAATATGAGACCTATACCCAAACTCAACATTAGAATTGGGTAGTTGGTGGTGTCTCTTATGATCTGTTATGGTCTCTCTTTACCACATACACTCGGATTTTGGAGCAGGAAGGTAGGTGTAATGATCTCTATAGGAAGTTTGTGTGCCTATCCTTTTATCTACATAAAATCTTCACAAATATTATATTCTCCTTTTATACAGGTGTTTGGAATGGTAGAATCATTCCACCATGACAGCCTCGAGTCATACGATGGGAATGCGGTGACGAAAATGCACTATATGTTGCGAGACCTGAGCTTCTAGTGATTCCCCTTATAGTTAAACCTTTGGAACAACCTATTGTTCCATATATAATAACCAATTCCTAGTTGTGAGAGGTATTTTTAAAAAAAATGCAGTCCATGCATGGTGTCACTCAACCTGTAAATATTATGGAAGAGTTTACTCAAGAGTTCCAGTGGCGTCATCCTCCCACCTTTTCAGGGGATGTGGGGCCACATACTCTTGATTATATGATTGAGGTTGTTCTTCCTATTTTTTAGAATATAGAGATTCCTCTATAGTGGATGGTAAATATTACTACTTATATGATACATGATTTTTCCAAGCGATGGTAGGATTTTATTACCCAGGAAGACTAAAATCAAGATATGATTTGGGTCTATTTCCATACTGTCTTCTATGATTACTTCCTTCCATATATATTGTGGTATAATCTGGTGAGAGTATTTTTGAACCTACAATAGGGAGCCACGTATTTCATGGATTAATCTTATCTTTTTACTAAGATACATCTCTTCACATTGACTATATTGAGTAATGATTGATTGACTTCTAGGTGATATGATTGTGGGTATTATATTCCATCTGATCACAGATCAATGTATTTCAGCTACAAAAAAATTCTAATATAGTCAACCATTTCCTCAATACTGAGAATAATATGAGGGAAGCTAATGATAGAAACTATTATGGTTCAGCACCCAGAACATCTACTTGTTCTTCTACTGTGTGAAAGTAACATATTGAGGTTTCTTGTAGGGTTAATACCAGTAATGTAGTTCGCGATAAGATATTTCTAGTTTTTCACCAGTTCAGGAAGTTGGGACACACTAAACCTCAATGTATGAGAGACACAGTGTAATGTAGAGGTTGCATCGGGATGGGAAATATCTAGTGCTTCTGTGGGACAATTCCATATGTTCCTAGCGAGTGAGGATCTACACCTACTCCACATCCTATAGTAGGGACAATAGTATCTCCCTAAGAAGGTAGCTAGAATACCGCTAGACACTCAAGCTGTAGTCGCTAACCACACATATGTAATAATACTCAATACATACAGTTCCATCAGTTCAAGCTTCCTTATGGTAGTTAAGTTTTGACTTCGAGTTGTGGTATGAGCCAGTTACGTGCTGTGAAGCATGTGGTAGAGGAAAAGAGTGTTAGACCTTCTACTATTTGAGATACAATTCTAGTAGCCTCTATATTAGTCTCTTCTTTATTTGGCACAGTATTGTCACACTCATTTATATATGATGAAATTATGGATATTTTGGACTTTGAGATACAGTTTTACTATGGCATTATAATGCTCGATACCCTATTGGGAATTCGATCAGAGATATTTCACTATTGTAATTATTTTCCCCTTGTGATGGGTAGATATCTCTTAAAATGGAATCTTTTCATTCTGAAAACATCCATTAGAAACATCTTGAGATTATGATGAGTAAACTGATAGTGCATCTGATATATGCAATGCTCATAAAATTAAAATTTTGAATCAACCAATTCCATTTCCTTATTTATATTATCTCATATTCATAAGTTTTTGTTGACCTAGAGAGGTTGAGAGATTTAGTTTTTGAGGATTATCCTAAGAAAAATTTTATATAATGAGTTTCCTAGAAATATATATGTATTAAGGAAACATTATCTTGGATGTATCATTTATAGAAGTTCCTCTTATGGTCATTACTAGGAAGGTTGTGAAATTAATATAGTCATAAGCATGGAAAGCAGGCTTTCTAGAGTTGAAGGGATGCTGGATGTTAGTGAATATTCTAATTCTTTAAGAGCTATGAAGGAGTTCTATTGTTTACAATGGTGTATCAAGTATCAATTTAAGAGTGGTACTAATGTCGTAAGAATGAATTATTAAATACAAGTCTCATCAGTTGAGTTCTCTTGAGTATAATTACCCAATTCATGGAATAGAACTAAGTAATTTAGTTCATGCATTATGTTGTTAGAGACACTATTTACATTGAAATCATTTTTTGGTATTCACAGATCACAAAATCTGCAAGTATATATTTAAATTGTGTGATATGAATATTATATAGTATAGATGGTTCAATTATCTTCAATCCTTTGATTTTTAACTTGCCTATAAAATTGGGAAAAAATTGTAGTTGTTTCTCTAAGCTAAAAGACTCCAATGCATGAAATTAAAGCATCCATTGGTGATTATAAGATTATATAATTGTTTTCATAACTGCATGTGTAGTTTGAGGAGGATTATGGTATCACAATAATAACAACTTCATAAGTGACCACTACCCTTCTAGAGTGCATGAGAATGAGCTAGCATTCAGACCCCAAGGACCTAGTCCTAAGGGAGAGTATCATAGATGAAGATTCGTCTTCTGGTTGGACTATGGATGTGGATGAGACCTTATGATTTCATGGGCATGTTTGGGTCCCAAAGAACATCAGAAAGATTCAATTAAGGGAATTCCATGCCTCGATTTGTGTGGTTCATCCATGTTTCACCAAGATGTATTGAGATTTACGTCACCAGTATTGGTGTCATTGTATTGAATTGGAAAATTCTAGTTTTATCACACGGTATTCCTACTATCATTAGGTGAAGGTGGAACATTAGTGACCGGTAGAATTTTTACAGATCTTTTCCATTCCTATGTGGAAATGGGATGATGTATCTATTGAATTAGTGAAATAATTCCAATATCTCCTTTGGTAAATGATATAATATTTATTTTTATTTATCAGTTGATGTAATTCACACAATTATTTCCTATTTTAGAGACATTCTTAATAGACGATCTAGGGAGGATGTACATCCAGGATGTCTTACATCTTCATGGAGCTCCATGTTCTATCATATCTGATAAAGACTCTAACATCATGACTCAGTTTTATAAGGGGTTGCAGAATTCCTTGGGTGTATAGGTTCTTCAGAGCATGACTAATCATGCTCAGACCGATGGCTTGATAAAGCATATAATTCACGTGTTGGAGGCCATGATCCATGAATGTGTCTATGACATTAGAGGTTCGTGGGAGAACCACATACCACTTTTTGAGTTTTTTTTAATAATAGATTTCAATATACCATTCAGATTTCTACTTAAGATAAATTATATGATAGGTTGTTTTATTCACCAATTCTTTGGTAATAGGTAGGGGAGGCAGCTTTTCCTGGACAACTCCTTTTCCAAGAGACTATAGAGTGGGCCTAATAGATCAGGATAAGTGTGATGATAGTTAAGTCTATATATAATTCATATTCCAATCAGTGTCTATGAACTCTTGAGTTTGAGTTTATGGACTAGGTTTTTCTATGAGTTTTCCCCATGTTGGTCAATTGATGAATTCAGAGGCAGGGTAGGCTCTCGCCTCAATTTGTTAGACCCATTGAGGTTTTTAAATGAATCAGATCAATAGTTTACCAGATAAAACTTCCATAGATATATTGGTTAATTAATGATGACATTTACATATCTTATCTTTATTGGTATTATCTAGACTCATCACACATTTACAACCTATTGAGGTTAAGTTTGTGGTGGTTTCTTTTTCTGAGGAGTATCATGACTGTATTGTAAATTGGATCATAAAGACACTCTGAGGAAGGTTTTTTAATTTATTGTGGATGTTATGGTATTTCAAATAACTATATGATGAGACCTAGGATCTAGAAGATGATATAAGATCCATGTGGCCAGAACCTTTCTCAGCAGTTTCCTATATACCCTCTAAAGACCAACTCGGGGGGTGAGTTTCTTTTAGGAGAGGAGGTTGTAATAGCATTGATTTTCATGAAGGTTTGGATCATTTATTTCATGTATTTAGTTATTAGTTTGTAACTTTAAATGTTACCTAGTGGAGTCAAGGGGGTAGGGTGGGAGTCTGGGGCTTTTTCAAGGCCAAGATCCCCGGAATTTGGAGAAACATACTTGGCCACACGGTTTGTAGAAACCATGCCACCCATGCCACATGTTTACTCGAAAAAATGCAAGGCATTTCAAAGGGCATTACGGAGATGAATACTTGTCTTCAACTATATTAACCTAGGAACACACCCATGTGAGAACTTTAGACATCTTTATAAAGGCATCTGGCACGCCTTTCACCTTATTAGATAAACTATGCAACTAACCCATGTGGGTTCCCTCCTCAGATAGTGGGTAGCACATTTTTGGAAATTAGTTTGGCTAACCATGCATCCAAATAGTTTGGCCCAGTAATTCTTTGGTAAAAATACCATTCTTCCATTAATAAATTAAAAAAGGTACACTTATTTTCCTTTTCCCATTTCCATCGGTAGGAGATCTCTCCCCTCTCCTTTGAGTTCTCTTAATCCTCCACCTAGGGATCTCCAGTGCTCCCTCTTATAAACTATAAATAGGTATTTTTCATAAGAGTCATATATCTAGAGATAATCACCTTTATCCTCTTACTTATGGTGTTCACTTATCTTCCCAACCCTTGTGCTATTTTGGTCCATGATTATCTTCCATATTTTTATGGCATAGGTATGTTGCTTCAATTTCTCTCATTTTACTTCAAATATAACGTCAATATTGGATGAGTATTCATCTACGTCTATAAGGTAGGTGTTATAGTTATTTTACATAAAATTATAGTGTTTTCATAGCTTCTTGTTTGGGCTACACATCATCCATTGTCACACATTTCCATTAAATGTGTTCTTTTTTCCTAGATAAATTTAATCACATTGTTATACTCTCAATATCCATTTCTATATTACTAGAGGATGTTGAAGAAAATCAGTTCCACCCCTTTTGGTGTTCTAAATTTATTTCCCCTATTATAAATTTGTTTAATATAACACACACCACATAAATGTTCATCTTGTCTCAGAAATGGAATTTCCCCCTTTTATATGTTTTTTATCAATGACCAAAGTACCTTCTATGTGTTTGGATACACCATGTAATTAAATTACGTTTACATGATGAATTAAATGTATTGTTTATATCGAATGGAAATGCGTGGAAAGGACACACCTCAATTTTATAATATTTATCTAGAAATATATGAAATACTCACCACATATATCTTTGTTATGTGATTATAAGGGTATTATAACTGATTCTTCCGGGCTATTATTATAGTTATGGTTATCATTTTTCTATTGGTGAGTAAACAATGGTTAATGGAATTATTTGGAATGATGTTTCACTCCCCTTTACATCATGTGTGGAGCATGATGTGTCACACAATTATTATTTTATTTGGATAGGGGGAATGATGATCCACATTCATGTGTTAGGGGTGTTCGAAATGATGTATCACCCCACCTATCATGAGTTTTTCCCATTAAATCTTATATTCATTTTGAGATCCAGGGATTTTACCCTCTTTCAAGAGATTATAGATCGTTAGAAAAGTGATGGAGTGCTGAATTCCGCAATAGGACCAGCTAGAACATAGTATCCATGTATATGTCAATTTATGTACTCACATACTTAGTGCATATACATGTATATAGTATATACATTTATATACTTATATTATATATGTATATATATGGTACTCAGATAAGACATACATCAGCCAATGCTAATGCAATTAGAATCCACCAGTTGTCCTGATGGAACCTGAGCTAACTGGTTTTTATTATTCTGTTTTTTTGTTAATAACTTACCTACACACAACTATTGTAATATACACTCCTTTTATTATTTCTAGATATTGTTAGTGGTGGAATATTGAGTTTATCTCACACCCTTCTTTTTATTCCTTTGGTACCTGAGTATACTTAATGTCTATAGGATTGGATAATGGAAATCACTCTATTATAGATATTTGATATGTTTACTTATATCTTGGATCGTGGGAGCACATGACTGAGAGTATCATCACGATTCCAGGGGAAAAGCCTTTGGGATTTTTTTATCAATTTTTATAAACCATGTTGTATATGTATATCCCATACATTCCATGTTTCTTTTTTATGTATCAGCTTTCAAGAAATCATCATGTATATGACTTAGCCTGTGGGATTTTGGTTATTGTTGTCGTTGCTTTATTAATTTTGATTTCATGGTTGATTATCACTGAGTTTCCTCTATTCCATATTCTTTGTTAGGATTTTTTTTGTTTCTTATTTGTTTATCATATTCTTTATGCCACTCTAATATGAGGGGATAGTCTCTCCACTTTACCACCATATACCATTACTATTTTTTAGTAGCCTAAAGCATATGGGAAGGCATGCTTGAGGTCATATGATCCCCCATCTCTAGGCATTAGTTCAGTGGGTCCTAGTTTGGGACATTACATATAAAAATACCCTTATTAGTATATAGTAAATCCCATCAGAACCCCATTAGAATCCCAAAATAAATAAAGTATTATGGGTATTGGAAGGGTCCCACTGACTAGTTTACCAAAATCATGGAAGAAGTTAACTAGATACTCTTTGGAGTCCATTCATTGTAAGATCACTTAGAAAATACATTTTAATTTTAATTATTTATAATTTTTTAAAAGTGATATCCCAATACATCTATTATATAGTCATTCAACCAAGGTGATTAACCCCCCCCCCCCCACCTCCCCCCACTTTTCCTAGCCTTTCTTCTTACTCTTAGGAATGTGATTTTTTTCCAAAATGTGATCTCTCTATGTTAGTGATCTCATGTGGTTTATTTCAACCTCACGCACCCACTGATTTTCTGTTTCTCACCATATTTTACATTTTATTACTAACCAACAAGAAATTTAACTATTTTAAATGTTCTTCTAGATTCCCCAATTTTGAGAAATTGAGGATGAACCAATAAATGGTATAAGAGTGGATAAATATTATAAACACAATCTAAGATGTCTCAAATATATAAACTATAATATCTATCATTTTTATGTGTCGTGTGCTTTTATAATTGAGTGTTAAAGTTAGGGATGCACTGATAGAATATTTCTCTATACCCATGATTCTAAACCATGGTTATATCCCATAAAACCATGGGTATAGGCTATACCCATGGTTTTATGAACTGTGGGTGATTAATCCACTAGGATAGACATATACCAATAGTTTGACCAAACCATTGGTATTGACCACCTATACCCATGGTTCCCTCATCATTATTTTAGTAAATCTCAATGGAAATACCTATACCCATGGTTTGGTCAAACTATGTGTATATTTGTTATATTTAAAAAACATTCCACCAATGGGAATTGATCCCATCACCTTCAACATATACTCCGATGACTTTACAACTACACTACAATAGATTTTGTGTTTTTATATTCAATAATATATATATGTGTGTGTGTATAAAAATATATTTATATTAAATTATTTATTTATATTTTTATTATCATGCAATAAAATAGGCCAACCTATTCTCACAGGTATGTAAAACCATGGTTATAGGTTGTTTATTAAAAAAATCCACAACTAGGAATTGATCCCTGTACCTTCCACTTATACTCCAATGACATTACTACTATCCTACAACACAATTTGGGTTCTTATATTAAAAAATATATACAACTTAATATAAAAAAAATATAAATATAAAATTATTTATTTTTATTTTTATTATTATGGAAGATAATGGTCTAAATTCTACCCAAGGTTTGGTCAAACAATTGTTATAGGTTCCTATAAACATTACAAATACCCTTGGTTAGGTCAAATCAAGGGTATAGGTTTTCCCATGGACATACCATGAAATGTTCCCCCCGTAAAAACTATTTTCAGGTTTTAAAAAACCATGGGTATAAAGGTGACCGATACCCATGGTTTTTTAGGGAACTGTGGGAATTGGTTTTCCCTATAACTTCTTGTGAAGTTTTATTTTCCCCCATGAAACCAATTTCAATGGTTTACAAAATTCATCGCTATAGGTTTTAAACAAAACACTATAGCCATGGTCTTTCGGAAAATTTTGGCTATATCAGTGACATATATCAATGGTTTTGGAAAAACCCATTGAAATATACTTACTTTTCAGTAGTGATATCTAAATAGGGATAAATGGGGACTAGATTCTTGTGATAAAATAGGTATATCATATTATTAAGTAATAGAGCTTTCTATACATGGTTTAGTAATTTCGGAACCTCCAGATGATTATGTCTCCAAGGGGTGTATAAACTACTTTCACGTAGCTGAGACTGAATAGGAATCTAAGAATGAGATAAATATACGGTGACCATGGATGGGTCCTCATTAGTTATTTATAAGAATTTCATATGTGTTGGCCCTTAAAATTGAATATGGAACACATTATTTTATATAAATTATATTTATTATTTATATCCTTGGGGTATTAAAGAAGCTACGGGTACACAATCCATGTCGGGTTTGGTAATTATTTTTCCTCATGAGATGTTGGTAAAGAATGTGTTTCGATATTCGTAATTCCTTTTATGGGGTAAATGAGGTTTGAGTCATAAATTAGTTATATAAGTATTAAGAGACCAATAATACTCTATGATGAAAGATAAATAGTAAATTCTTGTGTATTTTCACTTTAATAACATTTCTGCCTTAGTTGAACCGTCACATAAGAGTGTAAGTGAGGATGTTAGACCATATGATTCATTAGTAAGAGAAATAATTGGTATAAAGTCATGATCCCTTAGTGGGTGACATCATGTGACACCATTATGGTAAGAGGAATGCTTTACATTTAGAATTATATTTGTTTGTTTGTGTTTTATAAGTGTTAGAGGTGTATGTTGGCATAAAAATTGGTTTTTGAACTTTTAGTGAAAAACTGGTAGGACCATGGTTATGGTGGAGGTTGTGGTGTGACTTTGTGACCTCTATGTGTAACGACTAGATCCACCACACTGGGTGTTTGAAATAGTCTTTAGTGTGGATCTTGTAGATTATACCTATGAGTTATGGCTTCTATAGACACTACCATGTCATTGTAGAGCTAGTGGTGTTCCAAAATTCTTGTATTTTTTCACAACGTCATAGACGGTCTCTAAGGAATGTCTCATAAGTGATGCACGATTCTATGGTGGGAAATATTAGGCTTTGTTCATGGGGATAAAAAAAATTAAACTCCCAAATGACATTTAGTCTTCTAGGGGAGGTTACTCCAATCACATGAAAAATTTATGAGGGGTCTTAATGTGTCTTTTGGATTTTTCCCTCTATTAAAATGATATATCTTTAACCTTTGGATTAGATTTCAAATTGATTGTTCCCCAGGAAGGGGTTTGGGCATTCTACTTTCATAAAGTAGTTAATTAGGATAATACCTTTCTTCTTGTTCAAGAATTGTGTAGATCTATGCTCATGAGAACCAGTAGGCCCGACCCAAGTGAAATCCCAAAAATCCCACGGGCTATACAAAACAAATGGTAATAGTAATCTTATACCTTGTCTCTCCCTCATTTATCCTATAGAATGAGTTTTTCCTCATTTTCCTGCCCCAGATCCACACCATTATAACCCTCAATACCTCTACTGACACACTCATCATACTCATTGTGACATTCATCTATATCTCTCTCCTATTATCATCTTTTACACTTTGATCCATGTTAGGCAATTTATTTTGAATTTATGCTCTATCAGGGGCATCAGGGCTGGGAAATCTTTGGTAGTCATCGATGTTGGGGCGACCCCTTTGTTTTTTCAAACTTATTTGCCTACCAAGGCCTATTTTATAAAATCTTCTCTTTTGATTCTACCCCTTCATGGTTTGATGAGAATGTCCTTGGCTGGTGTGCAAGGGTAATTGGTAGTGATCTTCTAGGTGATGTGTGGCATATATAGAATTACTAGATCATGTCAGTGGATCTTCTTGAAAATGGTTTCATCCATCAGCCATGCATCATCCCAAGGTGGTGATTATTGTTTTATCAAGGGGGTTTTAGGTTATGTTGTACATCTTTATAGTGTCCCATGGTGGTGGGTTTTCTGAGGTGGGTTGTAGTTCATCAATTTAATTTATAAAAGTGGGTTAGTATATTTATATTTATTATAATTGAGATTATATTTTTTTAAGATATTTTTTTATTCAATGTATTTTTTATCATTTCTCTTCAACTACATCAAATGGAATAATTATCAATGATTGTCTTGTGTAATGAATTTTCATGGGCTAACCCTATGAACCAGATATCTTCCTCTCTCTTCACTTTTGTAGGAGGAAATGGATTTTTTTCCTTTAGTTTGGTCGTTTCATAATGCAATTCCTATCAATTAAACCCCTTTTTTCTTTTGTTTAGGTATTTCTAATTGATTTCAAAAGCATGCTTTAATATTTTGTGTCAATGTTTTCAAAAGGCTTGGTGTGTATTGCAGCCTCTATGCATACGTGTATTGAAATAATGTAATTATTTTTTGAAAATGTTATTAAATTGAAATGAATTATTTTAGAAATTATTGTGACGATAAATTTTGAAAAATGAAGGAATAAATTATTTTATGGAATTTCGTTGAAATGAATTGTTTTGAAAGGCATCATTTTTTGTCAAAACCATTTAATGTTCATTTCTGAAATGAAATGATATATTTGAAATATCATTTTGGGATACATTAAATATGATTTATAAAAAATATTTGGTATAAATTATTTTCCATTGATTTATTTACATAATCCATGGGATATCATGGGGTTTTAAGTGGGTTGTAGTACCCCGAGTTTCAATTATGTAACCCTTTATTAATTGTTTCTATGTATATAAAGTGTTTGGAATAATTTTGGAATGTTTTCGGAATGTTTTAAGAGTTCACAGTTGTTTGATAGCTAGTATATTCCTTGAAACTCCTAATTGAATTTGGGCACAGTGAGAGAGGGGAAAATTGGGAGTCACATAGTTAGGTACATTGTTTGGTTAAACCATGCAGACACATAACAGAAACCATGAAAAGAGGTAAAGTGGGATTTTTAATGATTGGAACAAGGTTTCTCTAACCGTACAGGCCAACTGTTTGAGGTTATCCTGGAGTTAGAGGATGGTGCATGGGTAGCAAACAATTTTCCAAACTGTGAGACTAACCATACACATTTTAGAAACATAATCCTATAAAATTTGATCTTGGTTAGGACTGACATTTAACCCCTCATTTTTTCATTATTTCATCCATAAATCGAAAATACTTCCACCCAAATTCTTTTGAACCATTCAACATTAAATAAAAATTGATTTGAAGGAGTTTCTTGGTGTGTTGAAGCCCAATTCCCTTGGTAAGTTTCCTTTTGTGGTTGTTTTTCATGGGTTTTGTTATATCTACTTTCTTCCCTCTCTCGGTTTCTAAGATATTTTTATTTTTACAAAGATATATGTTTTTCTAAGACAATAATTGATATATTTTTCCTTTTTAATGTCAGGGGAAGTGATCAAAGGTGTTTTTTTGGAGATTCAACATGGTATAATGGGTGTTTTCGTGTTGTTTTTTTGTTTCTTCCACAATTCTTAAGGTAGGTGGATTCAATCTTGACTCCTATTATTCGAACATGAAGGATTAATTCCAAATATTTTAAATTTATTTAATTTGGTTGTGAAATTGATGGGAAAATCTTAATAGAAACCTTCTTTACTGATGTATTTGGATTTTTTTATTTTTTTATATATTGAAATTGGTTGTGAATACTATATTTTCTTTCTTGATTTTAAATGTTGATTTTAAAATATGGATTTGTTATATTTATGAAAAAAATTAAGTTGAAGGGTTTTCCATAAAAAAGTTTTTATTGAAATTTATTTGAATGGTTTATTTTAAATGTTTTTTTCACACATGGGTTTTTCTAAGTCATTCTTTTAGAGTGACCCTAAATAAGGGGCATGTACCATTGTGGTAAAAAGGGATGGGACTCTAGATATGGGGATTGTGTCAACGGGTCACAAGAATATTGGAAACTATGTGACGACTTAGTGGATTGATGGAAAACCTCCAATGTGTATGGAACTATCACTAAATCTTGCGTGTGTGGGTGTGTGTGTATTTTTGAATCATTGAATGGGTAAGACAAAAAGCAATGTGAAATGGTTTCAATAATTTTTTGTTTCTTCCCATGAAAAATGGTTTTGGTTTGGAAAAAATACATACAAATAGTTTTGGTTTGGGTTTAAGTGTTTCCAATTTTTTTATATAAATTGTTTATATAAATGTGGTAACTTATTCTACCCTAGTGGTATGAGTAGGGAAGTCATTTGGGAAAAACCTACATAGTTTCATTACTCACCCATTATTTCAAACTTTAGTGATTTTATTGATATTTTATATCAATACATAGTAAAAGGAAAAGTATCACAGCTATTTTTTTGTGATTTGTGATACTTGGGTAGTATTGTGGAGTTGGATAATGGATCAAGTTTATAGTAATGGAGCTATATCTTTGGAATATTTGGTTTTTTCCTAGTATTTTCTTCCATTATTTATTTTAAAATTTGTAGTATTTGGTTGGGGTACTCTGTTGTAGTTTGGTTTTGATATCAATTATATTTCATTCATTTTTTTACATATCTCTCATCATCATGTAGTTTTTTTAGTTTTGGGGTGTTTTGTGGGGTTGTGTATTCCCCAATGGGAAATCTTCCCAAATTTTTTTTAAATCCCACGGAATTTAATTCTTCCCTTGGAGAAGTCACTTAAGGCCATGTAGAAATACATCCACGACTCAAGCCAATGATGAGGGGTGCGTTGTTATAAGTGGTATCATCTTGTTCAGTCCCTGACTTGAAATTGGTATTAGTCTTGTTTGTTCTTTGATGTGGTTATTGTTTCTCATTCTTTCACTTGAAATTCATTCTACTATATTTCTTGACTTGGGTTGGTAGAAAGGAGTAGGATTTTCAGAATGTTCAATGTATAGAATAAAATAAACATAGGTAACATTTTTATGTTGAACTTTAAGTTACTAGAAAGTTTGGTAAATACGTGTTTTGGAGAAACATTTATGATTTTTAATATCTTTGTAATGGGTTTATCCAATGAGAAAAGAAAGACAAGAATTTTAGAAAAGACTTCCTACTAGGATTACATATTCCATTTTTGATCAGTGATTTATGATTGTGCGCAAAAATAATGATTTTTTAAAAGTGGGGAATTTTATTTTCAAATGTGTGATTTTAAAAAATTAATTGTATGGGTATTTTGAAAATGTATTTATTTTCAAAATTATGATGGAATTTTTAAAAATGGTTGAACATAGAAAATGTTGAATTTTGGAAAGTAAATTTGTGATAGTATGATGTGGTTGAATTTGAAAATGTCAAGGTATAAGTTTATAATGATTGAGTCTTATGGTGTCTATTGTTTGTATATAAATGGAATTCTATAGGAATTATAGAAACCAACCGGAGGAAGCTGTTGAGAACATGGTGTCACCTGAGCCACAGGTGAACTAATAGTCGGTTTAGAGTATAGTCTAATCTTTTCAGGATATAGAGAGAAGGAATATAGGTGATAAATCAAGGGTTGTGAATCATTTTTCTAAATTCTATAAGATAAATCCACCCACCTTTCAAGGTGATTTAGAATAATAAAGTGAAGGAAATGTGGCTGAAAATATGAATTGAATCTTCGATTTTTTTGGCACACCATTAGAGAAGAATGTCAAGATGGTGACGTGTATGTTGGAGGACCATGAATTCTAATGGTGGGATATAAAAATTCATGCTAAATTACACCAAGTCCATTCTTCAGAGGATTTTTATATATTTTCAATATTCAATTTTATCATCATACTTTCATGATTTCAAGAAATATGGATTTATTCATATTGAAATAGAAGAGTCTCACAGTGCTAGATGGCTAAATTTATAAATTTAGTTTTCTTTGCACCTGAAGTTGCGGCTAGTGAATCCTTAAGTCACACATAATTGAATCAGGTCCAAGGTATGAGATTTTATTAATGCATTTTTTGTTCTTTATAACAGATTATACAAAGATAATCAATATTGAAATGGAGGAAGAAAGTGATATATTAGGAACTATGGATAGAGGGAGTATGTCGATGCCTATGGGAAATAGTGAGAACTCTAATGTGGAGAGAAAGTTGAAAAGGTAGACCTATTTATATGATAGGAGTATGGATCTGAGTCATATAGCTAGATAAGTGAATCTTCTTCCAAGGCCCAAGAGTAGAGTTGGATGTTTACAATGTATTTTGTTCGGCCACATGAAGCGAGAGTGTATGGAACCAACTAAAACCTGACACAACTACATCCATAAGGGAGATCTTCCACGATATTGTCATAGTTCTATAAGTTCAGGTGTTCAAGACACTTCTCATGTGTTGCAAATGTCATATTCTTCGATGGGGTGAGGGAAGCATAATAATCCTCATCAGTAAAAAACCGATATCTGAAGTGATTCCAAGAATACCATAACCCCTCAATAGGGGTACTCTCAATTATGAAATGAATAAAAAAGTTTCACGACCCCCTCCCACCAAAGATTCCCCTCATGAGCTGGAAATGGTGGAAGGGACAGAATGACCCCCGAGTCCCACCTCCAGTAGGCCCCAGAGTGGCGACTAGCACCAAGGGTATGAGTTTTTCACATATATGTGAGGAATTACCCTTTTTATTAATTTAAAATCAGCAAATAGGATGAGTCAAACACCATGAATAAGAAAAGGAACAAGTATATAAATAGCCCAAAACCAATCCCATATGCATGCTTTATACAATAGTGAAACAAAAGTACAAGTACAGAAAAGCTCCAAAGTATTGTACCAAAAAGTAAAGGAAAACAACAATAGAAAATAGTAGAAACTAACCCTTCCTGACTAGTAAGGTCCTGCACAGTTCCTGTAGTGCTTCTGAAAACTTGAAAGCAAACATAGGGTGAGAATACAAGTATACACAGCAGAGAAACCTAAAGCTCTCATGCACAAGTGGGGAGACATATTAATGCCCCGTGAGAAAACAAAATAACCAAAACCTAGAAAAAAATATTTCCACCCAACCTCACCAGTCACACTCACCAAGTAACACAAGTCAATAGAGTATAATAGTAATGTTATAAAAGTATGGGTACCTCACACCACCTTCCCACTAGATACTGCTCAATACCTCATGCCTAACACTCGGATGCTTCCCCCTTTTCCTGAGCTAGTGCCACAACTTGGTCATACGAAGCTCAAGTTAGTGCCGCAACCTGGCCATACAAAGCTCATAGTAACCTACCGGCACACAATCCTCGCCCATCTAAAATCACATCCCACCGGAACACAATCCGCGTCCATAACCACATCTCATCCTGAAGACACCTGGGAAGATATCATACCTCATCCTGAAGATTCTTGGGAAACATATGTTGTAACCTTCTTGAAGGAACCTGGGCTCTAGAACCTGGAAGAGAGAGCACAGGGAAGAACAGTAACCATCCATCCTTTGGATGTTTGAGAATCTCACCCCCTTCCCACGGGTGTTCGGCACGTAGTGATCTACATGGGTAGGGTGCATAAAGAAACATAAAATGTATAGATTTATATAAGTATAATAACCACCCATCCCATCCTAAAGCTTCTACACAAAGATCTGAGCACGTGCCTTGCCACTAATACTTTGAGTGTATGCACAAGACAATCAATCCCAAAACCCCATTTAATGTTTTCATGTCTCAACAGCTTTAGTTATCAGTTTCTTAACTACCGAGAAACTATCAACAACCAAACTAGATCAAGCATTCATAAAACATATCCCTGCCATCCTCAAATCAAGTTAGGAAAACCCAAGAAATAGAAACAAATCCCTTCTTATTGACCAACCAACCCCATTGATTATTATTCATGTTCCATTACAATTCCCCACTATTCATTAACTCATCTAAATTTATTTATTATTCACAACCCATAGTTCGTTCACATTCAAACCCATCCCTGCAGCCCCGCTGCCAACCACCATAACCACAATCACACTGAAACCCGTACATCATCATCACTTTGATACCATTTATTGCAGCCACGTTGCCCATCACCAACATAGTATTCACGCCAACCCTCAACCAAGCCAACCACAGCCTCGCTGCTCACCCGATCCATAACAACCCAAAAAACACACCCTTCACATAAATAAACCCTAACCAGCACCCACATGTTTATTATTTCAGTTTGTTCAACTGGGGTGATCACACAAGGGTTCCAGGTATTAAATCAGCCAACATTACATGATTAACCAATTTCCATATTCAATAAATTTTTCATCCATAAGATAATCCAGAAGGAGAGGGAAGCATTTAATTGTGTAAGCAAAGTCCCCCAACGACCATGATTTTCAGTAGGCAGAAGCCAATTCAATTCACTAAATAATATCAATGGATATAAAAAAATGTAACTGCATTCACAAACTTCCCATCCCCGTTATATAAGACAGTTATTATCTTCATTAAACTAGTTCAAATGTGTTTCATGTATACAAGAGGACACCCACCCCGCATGATTCACAATTTAGGGAGACGAAGGTTAGATCCCTACCTCAATAGGTTCCCATTACCTTCTACGAACATGACCACCACGATCACAAGGCTTCTCCCAAAATGACTACACCCACCAAGGACCTCATGGAACCACCGAATCAACATAACCAGAAACTCCCTCAATATTAAGATCACATGCCGTTTCATGGAAGGAAAACGGGAGAAGTATGATTGGAAAGATAATACAAGAACAAAGTTTTGACATACCTTTTTAGAGTCGTTCGTCAAAGACCGTCATTCCCATCAATTATCAGCAGTCTCCTCGGTTGGAAACTGTGGAGGGGAAGTCGAAGAAGGGGGTACATAATAGGTTTTATGATGCTTTCCTCGTTGACACGATCCCGTAGTCACTGACGGATCGACGATCAGAGTCCGAATGAATAAGTTAGGAGGATGACCTCTCAGTCGTCTAGGAGTGTCGTCGTGTGGAGAAGAAGGGTCTGAATGTAACACGTGTCCCTCTCTTATATAGGTAACGAAATGTTAAAATGGTACCCAGTGTGTAATAATGAATACACGACATGACCGTACAACTGTTAGGCTCTTTTACGGGCCAACACATGACACGTCATGCGGTTTCCATGCGTTTAATGATAATAATAACTTAAATTAATAAAAGGATTTTTATTGACCCAATACATGAGTCAAAAAACTTTATTCATCATTAGTCTTAAATTTACCATCATAATTTCAGGGTTGCAACCTCACAGACGATTTTCCAATCCGAAACTGATTGAAGGAGATACATTGGATACAAGATCCCGTAATAATAACAATATTATTATTATTGGGTCTTTCATGGACCCTAGCCACAAACCATAATTTAATATCCAATCCTAGACATGAAATGATCTTATTAATGACAGGATCACATCACCACTGATGAGAAGTTAGTCGGACGTCGCACGCGGGAGTTATGACGGGTCGAATATTTAATAATAATATTAAACCTACTAATTCATGAGCGTTTCAGGTACATGATCCGAAAACCCAAAAAAGACATCCAATATTGGACTCATAATTTTCGTGTCGACGTCAGGGTCGCACTGGCGCAGACGGTTCGTAAAACTGAGGTCGCATGAAGGAGTTATGGACTAAACATGGTTTTCCCAAAAAAATTAATAATTACATTATTATATTATATTATATAATTTAATCCATTAAATTCTCACATTCTCTCTCCAATCTCCATTTAGATTCACGCACACTGTATCCCATTTGTTTAGAAGGGTTACACATGGAGCCTCTCTCTTATATTCTTTTTTTCTATAAATTTTATTTCCTTTCAACATGTTTCCCTCTCCAATATAACTTTTTCTTTCGTGATTATCCCCCACCACCAAAAGTGGCGCCTCCCATTTCTTTAACTCCATTTGGAATGCCCCAAATCTCCATTCTCACTTAAATGGTATTTATTAATAAAATTAATAATAATAACACCCATAATTAATGTAGTAATTTAATCCCATTAAATTAGTTTACCATGGTTATTCTAATATTAAATTAAAACCATTCCATTTTAATTAAATTCAAATCATTTAATTTACTAACCAAAATTAAAACCATTGAATTTTGTTAGTGGAACATTTTTTTTAAACATTATTATTATTATGAATTAATTATAATTATAATAAGAAAATATTATTATTATTAAAATAAAAATAATAGAAAAACTCCAAATCAAAATTAAACCCATTTAATTTCATTTACAAATTCCACACATATTTGTGTCACAATTATGATTATAATTTAATACAATTATCATAAATAATAACATCTCTCATCTATCCTCATATTTCAAATCTCATTGAATTGAATTCGAAATTTAAATCTCATTAAATCATTGTTAACAGATCATTCATAATTTAAGCCAACATTATTATTATAATTATTTAGAATAATAATAATAATAAATCCCCAATTAAAATTTTTTAACTTGTCACCAATTATTATTAATAATTATTATTATTATTGATGTTTTCCACGTTGACCATGTCCGACCACCATTACGTCAATTCCGAGCAGCCTCTCATTACACACACAATTTATTATTTATTAAAAATTTAAATAAATAAAAAAGAAACCACGCACCTCCCCTAATTGAATTAAATACATTCAATTTTATTTATTTTATTTCAAAATGATTAAATTAAAACCATTTAATATAATTAAAACCAAATATTTTCATGCCACCATTATCAATTATTGTTATAAAAAATTATTATTATAACATGCGTCGTGTTTGACCACATCAAATATTACAATGTAATGGACCAGAGAGGTCCGGGCCATTACATCAGATACCTCTCAAAACATTCTCTTCCTCGAGAATTAAAAACCATCCCATAAAAATGGAAAGGTCCGAACAACCACCCCGCAAGATACCTCTCAGGGATCTCTTCATAACAGGAATCCAATTACTATCCTAATTATATGATTCAGGGAATTCCTTAACCCATGTCGAGATATTATCCGCTTTAGGCGGCACTGACTCGCCTGCACGGGTTTAATCTCATCCATATTAATGCATCTCGATTCGGGATTAGGTCCTCCTCTCCTCACATGATAGGACTCTTCACACATATTTAAAGGAAAGAGGGAAAAAACTTAATATTATTGACTCATGAAAAACAAGGTCCAGGCCCAAGCATGGGCGAGAATGAGTTTCAACAAAAGAGTGTGATGATTATGAATTTAAACAAAACAAAAATGAGAGCATTTAGGTAAAACTGAACACATCTCTCTCAATATCTGGCTTTGCTAGGTTTTCCACTTCTATTGCGTGCAACTGTCCACATCCCCTCTACCTCTCTGTTGATTTCCATGTTCCATAGTTGTATGGTAAAAAAAGAATGCCTAAACCCAAGTAACAACGAAATTTTCTGAATGTTTCATTTTATCATTTTATTTCGATTTGTTTCCCAGAACACCCAAATCAAGTAAAAACCAAATCTTGATGATGCATGTACCTTTCCTATAGTCTCTACCTTGCAATCAATGTAGCCTTACTTGGTCGTTCGGTAAGCTCAGATTCCTTACATCAGATCACGGGGGGCCATAAAATCTCGTGTCCTAGCCGGTCTTCCCTGGACTATGTCATGCACCAAGATCATCCAACACTGTTTCCCTACCATCCCATGCAATCCTCACTGTGCCTAACTCCAGACTCCATCCTATCTCTCAACCATCACATTTGATACCATTCTGTCACGACCCCCTCCCACCAAAGATGCCCCTCTTGAACAGGCAATGGTGGAAGGGAGAGAATGACCCCCCGAGTCCAGCCTTTAGTAGGCCTCATAGTGGCGACTATCACTAAGGGTATGATTTTTTCACATATATGGGAGGAATTACCCATTTTATTAATTTATGATCGGGATATAGGATGAGTCAAACACCAAGAATAAAAAAGGAACAAGTATATAAATAGCCCAAAACCAATCCCATATGCATGCTTTATTCAATAGTGAAACAAGAGTACAAGTACAGAAAAGGTCCAAAGTAATGTACCAAAAAGTAATGGAAAACAACAATAGCAAACAGTAGAAACTCCCCCTGCCTGACTAGTAAGGTCCCGCACAGTCTCTGAAGTCCTCCTGAAAACCTGAAAGCAAACGTAGGGTAATCATACAATTATACTCAGTAGAAAAACCTAAAGCTCTCGTGCACAAGTGGGGAGACATCCTAATGCCTTGTGAGAAAACAGAAGAACCAAAACCTAGCAAGGAATCTTTCTACCCAGCCTCACCAGTCACACTCACCAAGTAACAAAAGTCAATAGATTATAGTAGTAATGTTATCAAAGTATGGGTACCCCGCACCACCTTCCCATTGGATACTTATCAAGACCTGACGCGTAACGCTCTGATGCTTCCCCCTCTTCCTGAGATAGTGCCGCAACATGGCCATGCGAAGCTCGAGCTAGTGCCGCAACCTGGCCATACGAAGCTCATAGTTACCTACCAGCACACAATCCTCGGCTATCTCAAATCACATCCCACTGGCACACAATCCTCATCCATAACCACATCTCATCCCGAAGACACCTGGGAACATATCACACCTCATCCCAAAGATTCTTAGGAAACATTTGTCGTATCCTGCCTGAAGAAACTTGGGCTATAGAACCTAGAAGAGGGAGCATAGGGAAGAACAGTAACCAGCCATCCTTTGGATGTTTGAGAATCTCACCCCCATGTCCCATGGGTGTTCGGCACGTAGTTCTCGACATGAGTGGGGTGCGTAAAGAAACATAAAACGTATAGATTTATATAAGTATAACAACCACTCAGCCCATCCTGAGGCTTCTACACAAAGATCTGAGCACATTCCTTGGCACTGCTACTTTGAGTGTATGCACACAACAATCAATCCCAAAACCCCATTTAATGATTTCATGTTTCAACAGATTTAGTTATCAGTTTCTTAACAACCAAGAAACTATCAACAACCAAACTAGATCAAGCGCTCATAAAACATATACCTTCCATCCACAAATCATGTTAGGAAAACAAAAGCAACACAAACAAGTCCCTTATTATTAACCAACCAACCCCATTGATTATTATTCTCATTCCATTACCATGATCCACCAATCATTAACTCTTTTACGTTTATTTATTATTCAAAACCCATAGTTCGTTCACATTTAAACCCATCCCTACAGGCCCACTACCAACCACCATAACCACAATCACACCGAAACTTGTACATCATCATCTATTTGATACCATTTATCATATCCCCCACTGTGCATCACAAACATAGCATTCACAACAACCCATAACCAAGACAACCGCATCCCTACTGATCACCTGATCCACAAAAACCCACAAAACACCCCCTTCACATAAATAAACCCTAACCAACACCCACATGTTTATTATTTCACTTTGTTCAACTGGGGTGATCACACAAGGGTTCCAGGTATTTAATCAGCAAACTTTATGTGATTTACCAATTTACACATTCAATAAATTTTTCATCCATAAGAAAATCTATATGGAGAGGGAAACATTTAATTGCGTATGCAAAGTCCCCCAATAACCATGATTTTCAGTAGGCAGAATCCCATTAAATTCACAACATAATATCACAGGATATAAAAATATGTTACTACATTCAGAAACTTCCCATCCCCATTATATAAGCCAGTTATTATCTTTATTAAACCAATTCAAATTTGTTTCACATATACAAGAGGACACCCACCCTGCATGATACACAATTTAGAGAGACAACGGTAAGATCCCTACCTCAACAGGTTTTGATGTCCTTTTACGAGCACGACCACCACGATGACAATGATTCTCTTAGAATGACTGCACCCACCAAGGAAGTCATGGAACCAAAAAATCAACATAACAAGAAACTCCCTCAACACAAAGATCACATTCTATAACATGGAAAGAAAATAGGAGAAGTAGGATCTGAAAGAGTATACATGAACAGAGGTTTAACATACCTTTTAAGAGTCATTCGTCAAAGACTGTCGTTCCCGTCAATTATCAGCAGTTTCCTCAGTTGGAAATTGTGGAGGGGATGTTGAAGAAGAGGGAATGAAATAGGGTTTATAATGTACTCCTCGCTGACACGATCCCGTAGTCACTGACGGATCGACGATCAGAGTCTGGATGAAGAATTTTGGAGGATGACTTCTCAGTCGTCTAGGAGTGTCGTCGTGTGGAGAAGAAGGGTCCACAAATCACACATGACCCTCTATCATATAGGCAACTAAAAGGTAAAATAGTACCTAGAATGTAATAATGAATACACGACGTGACCGTTCAACTGTTACACTCTTTGACTCGCCAACACACGACACGTCATGCGGTTTCCATGAATTTAATGATAATAATAACTTCAATTAATAAAAGGTGTTTTATTGATCCGAGACATGATTCATAAAAAGTTATTTATCATTATTCTTAAAATGACCGTCATAATTTCAGGGTTGAAACGTCACAGACGGTTCACCAATACAATACCGTATGAGGGAGACAATTTGGATACAAGATCCCATAATAATAACAATATTATTATTATTGGGTGTTTCGTGGACCCAAGCCATGAACCATAATTTAAAATCCAAACATATACTTGAAACAATCGTATTAATGATAGGATCACATCACCACTGATGAGAAGTCAATTGGATGTCGCACGCGGGAGTTATGACGGGTCGAAGATTTAATAATACTATTAAATCTATTAATTCACGAGCATTTCGGGTACCTGATCCGAAAACCCAAAAAAAAGACATCCAATTTTGGACGCATAATTTTCGTCTTGAAGTCCGGGTCACACTGGCTCTAACGGTTCGTCAAACCGAGGTCTCATAAAGGAGTTATGAACTAAACATGTTTTCCCAACAAAATTAATAATTACATTATTTTATTATTTTATTTTATTTAATCCCTTAAATTCTCACATTCTCTCTCCAATCTCCTTTGAGATTCACACACAAAGTATCCCATTTGTTTAGGTGGGTTACACATGGAGCCTCTCTCTTATATTCATTTTTCTATAAATTTTATTTCCTTTCAACATGTTTCTCTCTCCAATCTATCTTTTTCTTTCATGATTATCTCCCACCACCAAAAGTGGCGCCTCCCATTTCTTTTACTCCATGTGGAACACCCCAAAACTCAATTCTCACTTCAATGGTATTTATTAATAAAATTAATAATAATAACACCCATAATTAATGTACTAATTTAATCCCATTAAATTAGTTTACCATGGTTATTCTCATATTAAATTAAAACCATTCCATTTAAATTCAATTCAATTCATTTAATTTACAAAAAAAAATTAAAACCATTTATTTTTGTTAGTGGAACATTTTTCTTTCAAACCTTATTATTATTATGAATTAATTATAATTATAATAAGAAAATATTATTATTATTAAAATAATAATAATAACACAACTCCAAATCAAAATTAAACCAATTTAATATCATTTACAAATCACACACATATTTGTGTCACCATTATTATTATAATTTAATACATTTATCATAAATAATAATATCTCTCATATATCCACATTTCTCAAATCTCATCGCATTGAATTCAAAATTTAAATCTCATTTAATCTTTATTAACTGATCTTTCAAAATTTAAGCCAACATTATTATTATAATTATTTAGTATAATAATAATAATAAATCCCCAATTAAAATTTATTAACTTTTCACCAATTATTATTAATTATTATTATTATTATTGACATTCGCCGTGTTGACCATGTCCGACCACCATTATGTCAACGCCGAGCAGCCTCCCATTACACACATAATTTATAATTTTTTTAAAATTTAAATAAATAAAAAGTAACCATGCACCTCCCCTCATTGAATTAAATACATTCAATTTTATTTCTTTTATTTCACAATGATTAAATTAAAACCATTTAATCTAATTAACACCAAATATTTTCATGCCACCATTATCAATTATTATTATCAAAATTTATTATTATAACACGCCCCGTGTTTGACCACATCAAATTTTATTAAGTAATGGACCGGAGAGGTCCAGGCCATTACAAAATGTACTCTAAGTGAGAAATTATATGGAGATGATAAATATATTGTATATGATCAATCTATACTGTCAATGGTGTGATATAAAATTCATTGAATTATACCCTTATAGAATATTTTATTGATATAGTTGAATCACATTCCTTTATTTCTTCTCATGTGGTGTAATTGTTGGGTTTACATGTTTAGATGATTCCTTCAATTTTGATACTTCAAACACCACATAGTAAATTAAAATATCGAGCATTTTTGTGTAAAACATGTTTTGTAACTATTGATGAAGTTGAGATGATATGCGACTTCTTCATGCTTGAGATGGATGTCTATGATATAATCTTGGGAAAAAATTGTTTGAAAATATTTAAGGATCACAAAAACTATTATACCCAATGGGTAAGTTTTATGAAAGATAATTGTGTTGAGTATCTCTTTAGAGAATACTAAAATTTAATGGTTGGTGAAACATGATTTTTTGGCACCAATAGTTAGAATGTTCTCATACCAGTTTTTAGATATGAATTTGGAATCAAAGCAATTGATTGAGAATAGTAGTTCTCCAATGGCTATTGATCAGTTTATATATGTCTTTCCTAAAAATTTATCTCGGTTTCCACCAATAAGAGAAGTGGAATTTATGATTGATCTTCTTCGATGGACCATTCCTATTTCCCTTCCATCATACCATATGGAAGAAATATAATTTAGGGAATTGAAATTGAAGTTAGTAGAGCTATAAATCAAAGATTTCATTCATCTGAGTACGTCTCAGTGTTGTTTTTGGATAACATATTAGTGTATTCAAGGATAAGGGATGAGCATGATTAACAATTGGAGATAGTATTGGGAATATTGAGGGTTCATCGTCTATAAGAAAAAAATATCAAATTATAATTTTTGGATAAAATGGTTATGTTTTCTTGGACATGTAATATCTAAAAAAAGTTTTTTGGTGGATATAGAGAAGAATGAATTTGTTTTCTCCTGGATGTTGCAAAAGAATATCTTTGAGATACACAACTTCCTTGGTCTTCTGGGTTATTAATAATGTTTTGTTAGTAATTTTTCATAACTAGACTCACCTAAGATAGATTTTACAAGGAATAAAGTTCTATTATAACGGAATAAGGAATGTCAGAAGATAATTAATGTGTTAAATGATAACCTTACATTAACCCCAGTCTTTATTTCTTATGAATTCCAAAAATGGTATGTGGTGTATTGTGATGCTTTTGTATTTGGGTTGGGATGTGTTTTCATGAAAGGATACCATGTTGTTTCTTATTTATCAAGATAGATATGGTAGCATGAGATAAATTTACCAACACATGATTTAACGTTAGTTTTCGTAGTCCATGCATTAAAAAAATGGCACCATTACCTCTTTTGTGAGAAATTTACATTTTTCAAGGATCAAATGATTTTGGAACATTTTTTTCCCAAAAGGATTTTAATCTAAGTCAACTAATATGGATTATGTATTTCTAAATATTTGACTTTGACTTGATTTACAAACTGGGTAAAGGAAATCTGGTGGTAGATGAATTAAGCAGAAATCTTGATGCCCAGTTACCAAAAGAAGCGTAACATGAAATGTATTTGATGTCGGTCCAAGCCATCATTCACAAGGAATGTGAAGACCAAGTTTTATTTATAGTTTAGTTTATTAATTAATTTTTTCCATATTTTTTTATATAGTTAAAGTGGCACAAAAATTTAATTTAGAATGTGTTTTGATGAGGATAAAACTCAATGGTTGGGATAACATTATGGGATATAGGGTAGATGAGAGTATAGTTTTGTGGTTTTGAATTGGAATTCTTGTGCCTATGACCTTTTATAAAAAAAATTATTATTGATTACCACCATTCTAGATGGAGTGTTCCTCTCAGAATATAGAAGATATATAAGTCTTTGAAAGCATGTTTTCAGTGGGATGGTATGAAAATGAAGGTGAATGAGTTTGTTTTGATATGCTTAAATTGTCAGTGGATTAAGGCAAAGCATCAAAGACCAGAATCTATCTTGCATTCTTTACATATCCCTATTTGGAAATGGGAGTATATAGCCATGTATTTTGTAAGAAGTCTCCCAAAAATGGTTTATAAACACAATTTCCTCTTGGTGATAGTATATCGGCTCACAAATTCATCACATTTTATCATTATTCATGAATCCCATAAGATGGAGAACTTGTCTAAAATCTATATCTGAGAAGTGGTAAAGAGGAATGGAATACCAGTTTCAATAGTATCAGACACACCTGAAGTTTATATCTCATTTTAGTTAGTCTTTATAATAATACATTGGGACTTAGTTGACTATGAGTATGGCTAATCATTCTCAGATAGATGTACAATCCGAAAAGATGATACAAATGTTGGAAGACATATGGTGGGATTCTGTAATTTAATTTCCTCAGTCAGGAAAAGAGAATAAACCATTAGTGGAGTTCTCATATAACAAAATTTATTATGCTTCAATATATATAGATCATTCTAAAGTATTGTGTTGGTGTTTTTATTGTTCTCCGCTTTTTTCGGTGGAAACAAGTGAGATTTCACTGGTTGGGAAGAGCTTTATTGAAAAGAGAATTAAGAAGATACATTTGATCCGGAAATAGATATAGATGGCTCAGAGTTATTAAAAACCATATGTGGATCATCTTTATTCATCTTTTTCATTTGAGTTTAGTTAACATGTGTTTTTTTGGATCTCTCCAAGGCTTGGACATCATCATTTTGGGAAAAATGCCATGTCATCGTCTCAATACATAGGCCATTGTGAGATACATGAATTGGTTACTGATGTGGAATATCAGCTATCTTTTCTACCATGGTAAATTTTTGTGCATAATGGGTTTCATGTATCTCTGTTGAAAATGTATCAGCCTAATCATTATTGTGTGATTTGATGGGGTCACATTGAACTAAGGTCGGTTGATTCCTTAGTGAATGTGCTAGTGCAGATTGTGGATACGAAAGAGAAATTCTTGTTTGGAAAAATCATTGGATTAGTGTGGTTCTGTGGAAAAATGTTCAGATTTAAGAAGAGACAAGGGAATAGGAGAAATAAATGGTTGAGAAATAGGCCAAACACTTTTAGGAAATTTTTTTTTCTACGTTTTATGGACAGAAAGGCCAATTTTGGGGAGAATGTAGCACCCCTAATTCTAAGTAACCCTTTATTTAAAATTTATAAGTATGTTAAGTGTTTTGGTGAAGTTTGGGAGGGTTTTTAAGATTTTTAGTATATTTTTGGTAATTCTATAAAGGTTCATTTTTGGCACATAATTAGTGTAAATCATGTGAGATATGGGATAATGGGGAGGCAGAGGGTTAGGGGAATGGTTTGGTTACACCATGCAGCCACCAAGGAGAAACTGTGAAAAGTGGGATAGTGGGATTTTTCATTTTTGGAACACGTTTTGTCTAACTATATGGGACAACCGTGTGAGGATATCCTTGAGGAAAATTCTAGTTCATGGTCATCTCATGGTTTGTCTAACAATGCGACTAAACATGCACAGTTTAAAAAGAAGATCCTTAAAACGTGGATCTGAGTTATGAATAGAATTTAACACCTCGTTTGTGATCCATTTGGTCCCTAACTCAGAAATTATTCCTCTAAAAGGTTTTGGAACCTTCCCCATCGAATTAGAAGTGATCTTTATGAATTCCATAGTGTGTTAAAGCATAATTCCCTTGGTAAGTATCTTTTTATTGTGGTTTTTAAGGTTTTTCTTAGATCTACATTCTTCCCTCTCTTGGTTTCTAAGATATAGTCCAATGTGGATAGATATAAAGTGTTTTATGACAATAATGGTTTGATTTTTCATTGTTAATGTTATTTAAAGAGGTCAATGGCAGGTTTTCGGAGATTCTACCTGGTTTTGTCGGTGATTTTAGGTTGTTGTTTATTTCCACCATAATTCATGTGGTAGGTTCTTTAACTCTCGACTCCTCTAATTTGAACATAAAGGATTAGTTGAAAATTGTTTAAATTGATTGAAATTGGTTGTGAACATGATATAAAAAGCATGGAGGAAAAATTCTTTAGTGATGGTTTTTGAATTTTTGGATTTTTGGATTTTACTATTAGTGGATTTTTGGATTTGTGGATTTGAGGATTTTTGGATCGGTTGAAATTAGTTGTACAGGTGATTTTTATTTTCATTTTAAAATTTTTATTTTTAAATATGGATTTTTTGGATTTATGAAAATGGTTTAGTTGAAATTTTTTCAATAAAATAATGGTTTTATAAAAATTTCATGGAATGGTTTATTTAAAATGTATTTGGAATGCATGGGTTTTGTGTGTTCAAGCTTTCAATGTGATCCTGAATAAGTGGCATGTACCATTAGGGTAAAAAGGGATGTGACCCTCGATAAGGGGTGTGTTTCATTGTTTTACAAAGATATTGGCCACGATGTGATGACTTTTTGGATGGAAAAGAGACTTTTCATGAGTATGGAACTATCATAGAAGCAAGTATTTGGATGTATGTGTGTGTGTGTCATGGAATGGGTTTTCCAAAATGGATAGTGAAATGATTTCAAGAATTGTTCTTTTTTATGGAAAATGTTTTTGGTTTGGAAAACAATTTTTCACTAAAATAGTTTTAGAATTTGATAAAAAAATTATATAAATTATATAAATTATTTATATAAATGGGAAAAATTGTTTTCTTATAATGGAATGATAGGGGATCTAATTTCTCATAATCCTAGTATGTTTCATTAATAACTTCTTATTTGGAACTTCGGTGATTTTTCAGATTTCGATTATTGAGACATAGGAAAAGGTAAAGTAACTCACCTATTTAGTTGTTCTTCTTGATACATGGGTTGTATTTTGGTGTTGTAACATGAAGAATGTTTGTATTTATGGTGGTTTGTCTTTGTAGTCCTTGGGTTTTTGTTAGTTTTTTCTTTCGTTGTGTATTTTGAAGACTGTAGTCTTCTCTTATGGTACTCTTTTCTAGTTTTTTTATATCAATTATATTCTTTCGAGTTATTTTAAAAAAATCATAAATCATGTAGTGGTTTTAGTTATGGAACGTTTTATTGGGTTGTCTATTACTCAGTGGTAAAATAATTACCAAACTATTTAGAAGACTTTGGAATTTATTGATAGCCTTTAGAGGCTTAGGTATGTCGCTTATGTCCAAGTAGCAATTTCACGTCAACTGATGCCAATGAGGAGGGGGATGTTACATGGGTAGACTAGTACAAGCATTCTAGACATGTATTATCAATACCTAGACATTTATTTGTAATGATAGAAATACTAAAAATTTATGTGGTCATTGTGTTCATTAATTGGGGTGGAATTTTATTCCATTTAGGCCTAATATCTAGAGAAGTTTTCACACCTGGAGTAATTTTTCACTGAGTTGAATTAGGATACATATGACTAGAACTAACTTACCCTGAGGCTTATAATTATAGTTCTAGGATTGGAAATTATTTTTACAAGCCATTATTCCTAAAATGATTCAGTCATTCCAGTTATTAATGAGATTCATATACGTTCCTATCTTGATAGAAATGATTCTTCATAATTGATCAATAATTTTCATTTTAATGATTTTTAAATCATATTTTATTATGAATTTGGGAAACAAAATTCATTCCATGAGTTACATAAAATCAAGAATATTTGGTAAATGAGACATGGACCACTTATGATATGTATTGGTGGGATCCTAATGGGATAGTGTTTCTCTCACCCTACTTAATCCATTATTATTATGCATAATTTATTTTTCCAAGTCTATGAAAAAGGAAAGATCTACATAGTGGTTATGGATGTTCTTGTTAGTGAGAAATTAATAGGTAGATGGTTATGTGATCCATATGTATCATTAGATCATTGTGCCGATTTCATTCTTAGTTTATTTGATGACTTGGTTTGATGTTCTATATTAGGTTTTCAACTTTCTCCTTGTTGACTAATTTGGCATACCGACAGTTTATGGTTTATAAATATTTTTTATTTTCTGGGATTTATTATGGTGAAATCATTCCATTTTACTATTATTGATTCTCATGTACTAATCTTCATCCCATAGGGGGTTTGTAATGCCCTTTAAACCATGTCAGGGCTAGTTATGGTACTATTTTAGTGGGTTGTTTTTTTAATTGATGAAAAAATGGTATTATATAATATTTAGTCTCTTTTTGGATGTTGATATTCATTGTGGTACATCTTGGTAGATAATATATAGGATTATTGGGACCTGAGGGGTAGGTTATGTGTGAGTGTCTAGCCAGATCTCATCGTAAGGCTCCATAAGTTACCATAGTTGTTTGGGAAAAATTTTCTTCAATGAGTTTCTTATTTTCATTCTATATTTTTTCCAAACTTTGATATGAGATATTTTTCCCATGTTGAGTTATGATGTATTTATTTGATCTTCCCATGTCTCTTGACTGATGTTTTCTGTTCGTTTTTTGATGTCGGGTATTCACATTCCCCGAAGAATAATTCTAGTCAGACTTTAGGTGGGAGTTACTAATGAACCATGGAAAGAAGAGCCTTCAATTGGATAAAAACCTGTATATATAGAAGTGTGTGTGATTAAGATCTATCATATGGGGTTGTACTTGTCCCCATTTGGACTACAAAGGTGGAGACATAATGTATAGATACTATAGATCATTCCCAAGAGTTTCTTCATTTAAAAAAATATGTTTACATTATATAAATGATTCTATGGACATAAAGGATTGGTTAAGAAATATTGAAAAAGTATTTGAGTTCATAGATACGTCTGATTCAAATCCTTTTTCTGAACATACTCATTTTTTACCTGAGGTATCTTATGAGATGTTTAAGGCCTTGTGGTTTCAGATGGGTATTTTATCATATATCTAGTATTAGGTATTTTTATTAAATCTAGCATTTTATATTAGTGTTCTGGATAGGGTTCTGATGGCGTAAATTGGAATAGATTATAAGTTAGTGTAAAACCTCTAAATTATAAAATATGAACATCATATTCTATAGAATATATAACACGCAACAACAATCAGATATGGAAATATAAAATCCTAATACTTTATTATATATTTATTATTTTAGATAAATTTAATATAATTTATGGATTTTAATTCATTTAACACAGATTTTATACTTTTTACATGCAATAATGATTTTATTTTATAACATACATTACATGAAAGACTGAGTTTTACAGAACATCAATATAAAATTAACATTATTATTCAATAAGATATTTATTTCCAAGATAATTGAATGAATAACAAGAATAAGATTATCTAAATTATGAAAATATATAATCTAAAAAAATTATTTGTTATTAATTTATTATAAATAATAATAATAATCATTTAAAAGAAAAGAAACTATTCCAAATAACTTTATTTTTCTATAAGATAGTTAAGTCACGCTTTGGGCACAAAATATAAAAATAATTTTTCAAACTTTTAGAAAATTTATTTTAAAAAAACTCCATCTGTTATATTTTAATACCATAATTATATTGAGGTGATTTTTTAATATTCTCCTGTGAAATTTCATTTTTTT
Source organism: Viscum album (assembly GCA_963277665.1). NCBI lineage: Eukaryota > Viridiplantae > Streptophyta > Magnoliopsida > Santalales > Viscaceae > Viscum > Viscum album. The sequence goes on from OY728122.1 coordinate 495,282,598, forward strand.
ATGAATAGTGAAAATACTGGTTTTTAATTCAAAATTATCATTTCATATAAATAATTTATAATGTTATATTATGTTTTGAATTGTATTTAAAATAAAAATATTTAAATTATACGTCTATTAATCCAAATTAGGTTTGTATAATAATTTACATATTAAATTAATATATAAACAATTTTTAAACTTTTGAACATTTTTACTTTAGAACCCATCATTCTCATCTCCTTTATGGGATTAATTTTTTGTTAAATTTTTCCAATTTTTTTAATGGGATTTTAAAAATGGATTTCATATTTGTAATAATCAAAATTTATAATTTAAAATAGTTTAAACTAAATTTTTTTTAAAAATGGATTTTGAATGCAGTAAAAATTAATTACCACAGTTAAGGTAACAATGGGTTTACTGAGGGGTTAAAATATTATAAGGGTAAAAATGACTTATAAAATTATATAACAACTATTTTATGGAAATATTTTGACCATTAAAAATAGTATTTTTTTATAATGGCGAGTTTTTACCCTTTTCCTATTAAAAATGTGGGATCACTCAATTCTTTTCAAAAATACGAAGTGTTCCCTCTCCCCTACAAATAAAAGGCCACCCTTTATCCTCTCCACTTAACACATTAAAACAACATTAATTCATCTAATATTGATAAAAATCACTGGAAACAATTATCTACCCTTATTCTATAATCTTTTTTTGGTAAAAAATAAAACCTTTGAAGACTTTACTTCAATCCTATAGATGATATATGGAGAATATTTAATGTTCTCCAACAAGAATCATTATTTTACTTCTTACTCCACCACATTTACTTTTTATTATAAAACAAAAATATAAAAACCATAGTATATAAAATATACTAAGAGTTTTTTTAATAATATATTGATCTAAAACCATCACCACTTCAATAAAATTTGTTATTAAATCATAATTCATGTGTACAGAAGATTGCGGCCTTACGAACTGATGTCGTTCATCTTTTCATTTTCACCTCTCTAGGTGGGGAATGAGGATTGATATAAATAATATACATGGTATTCAAAACATATTTATATCTATAGATTCAATATATTATATATATCTTTTTACCTTCCATTATATAGGAGATATGATAACGTTGCTCATGTGTACGAAGGACTTTCACCTTACAAAGCGATGTGATTCGCCTTTTATTAATGCTCCACATGGATACTGATAAAGATAAATTTAATTATTATATATAATGAAAAAAATATGATATTAATGAAATACTGATCATTATTTAAAGATATTATACATTATTTTCATTCATTCCATTTCACTCATGTAAAATGGAATCATCATTCATGTATGTGGGGACCATCACCTTCACAATGTGATGTGACTCTCTTTTCCTCACCACACCACATGGATGATATATATAATTATATAATATAGTACAGGTTATATTATTATCATTTATTTTAAGGTTACATTTTACTTAACTATTTTCCATAATTATCATAGAAAAATGGAAACGTTACATACATTTATGTATGACCTGCCATCTCCATGATCATAACATATTTCATTTTTTTCATAACCATCATTTATGAATGGTTTTAAAAGGGATATTGAGGTAAAAATTTGATAATTAGGTCATTATTTTTTTTATGGAGATGATATAACTATATAATATTCACAATAACTGGAACATTCATAATGAAACATGTATAAGGAAAATAGGGCAATTAACACCCAAAACATTGAATATAATGAATAGTTATTAATGAAATGGAAATAAGATTTTATAAAATAATTATATATGATATTATAAATATTAATATTGTTCATTAATAATTTAATATCATGTTTAAAAACACCATACATGAGTTTCAATCATGTTCAACCAAAATCTAGCGTAAGGTAACAGATTTTTTAACTCATTTTTTCATTCATTTAATCATCTAATTCATTGATAATGTCATTATAAAATTATTTGTATAAAACATTTTGATTAAATTTTGTTGTACTTCCACTTATTTATGTTTATTTATACCGTAAAAAATTAATCTATTAATTTATTAATTGTCACTTTAATGTAATGAACATTGTAGAGGTTTACTTCACAATCTCATTCTAATCGAGATTGTTTACTCTTAAAATTGAGTAAAAGAAACTTATTTGACCACATACTAAAAACCCCATTAAATTATATTATCCGATCTTTATAAATGATTTTTCAATTAATAGAAAAAAATCACTCATTTTTTACGTAAAATTTTTTATTAGATGTTTTGAATAAAATTCTAACTCCATTTCACTCTTTAGTTGAAAATATGTAATCTTCCAAAACAATGTTTTCTAAAAACATTTCTAAAATATATTTTAAACTTTTGAAATTTTTTTATCAGGGGAAATTTATCCCATTTTACCATATATTTTTTTTCAAAATATCCGTATGAAATTTTTAAAACAATTCTCAATTAGATTCGACCAAAAAAGTGAAATGAATATACTTATTGTCATCTGAACAATGAACCTTCCAAGAATTTTTATAATTAAAAATGAATGTTATTTTTTACATTTAAACCATGTATGTAATTACTCGACATCATAACCATAATTTCTTCAATGTTTCCTTTAATAGTTTATGAGGATCTTTTTTTAAGAAAATGATTTTTAAAATTGATTTTCAAGGAATAGTTTTTTCAAAATGTTTATCAAAATTAAATAGGATGTTTTTATAAAGAATTTTTTTAATTCTATTTTTATGATATTTATATAAATCAACGAAAAAAACCCTTTATCATTACACTATTGGGTTTATATTTTACCGATATAATCCATAATATTCTAATGAATGGATTTTGATAATTTTGATAAAGGATAATATCAACATTCAATTCATTGTTTCATTTTTCTGGTCATTAAAATTTTATAAATATCCACATTATTTATCATGGATACGATTATTTCATAAATAGTATTACAATTTTACACATGGTGTTTAATTTTATTCTTATTTGATTAATAGGTGAAATATTTGTAAATCGGTATTCTATACTCAATATTGACACTTGAGGATAAGGCACACTGTTTATGAATTAAATATATTATCTAGTATATTAGAAATTCTTTGGACATGTATTACATAGGTGGATCCCAGTTATAGATATCCCCTTGATGAATCATTTATATCATGCGATAAATAAATTCTATTTACATAGATATGTGGGTGTTTACTATTATATTTTAAACTATATTTTGAATCATCTTAATGGTAATGGTATCATGTACATGAGAAACATAGAATCCAAAAATTAAGTATTGACTTCATTCATTATTTAGTTACACTATCCACAGTATATTCATTGTGAAATTATCCTTGGATGCATTCCATTATCAGTTATTGATTAAATGGCATGATTTTTAGTTATTTACCTTTACATATTGATTATTCCTTAACAAATCATGTAATCATGTTATTTAAATGGAATGTGTGTTATGTTATTTATATTTCCATATTTATTATGCTTATTGATTAATGATTTATTCTATTATACATATCCAATATTGATCATTTGATCTCACTATTATTTTCTTTCCTTTCCCTCAGATTACATGATGTTTATTATAAAATATATAAAAGAATATTCTAGGGTGAATAATGATATTCTCAATACAATTATGTTGTAATTGTTTTATTAAAATATACTATAAGACTCATCTATGTATCTAGGTTACCGATTAAAATAAATTCTTTGGTCCTTTAGGATTCAAATCCTTGCATCTTATTCCAATGTAATAATAATAGGAACCAACTATAAGCTACAGTGATTGGGGTTTCTAAAACAGGTATCCGAAAAAGTTTAGTAGGAACCTTAGGAACAAGATTAGAAATAGAAAATTTAGGGGAGATAACCCAAATATTGACTTCTAGGATACATATAGAATAACATCCTACAGTTTGAGTAAGGTGTAGATTATATGGTTTTTCCTTAAAATATATCCTTATATAGATACTATAAGTGGACATGGTTCAATTAAAGATATACCTAGGGGTAATAAATCCAAAATTGGTGCATCGGGATAGAACTGATCATCACCTAGTGCATGGTAATTTTCTTTACTATGAACCTCAATTGACACTCTCAGAGTATATACATTATATAATTCCCAGTTTCTTCAAAACCCATTTTTATGGATTTGAATATATAATGACAATGAATGACCAATGTTAAATCTAAGTTGTCTTATATTGAAGACAAGGTTTCATGATTTAGAAATCCTATAAATGGTTATAGAGTTTATACACTATAATTATTTATTCTCACACTATGCTTCTAGTTTAAGTCAATTGTTAGAACCTTGAGAAATCATGATAACATCGAATATGAAGAAAAGGTGGTGGTTAAGAGAACCCAAAAGTGATGAATATTAGAGTAAAATATATTTTTATTATATCAAATAATTTTTCCTGAAATATTTTTAATAAACGTATACCTTAATAAGCTCCTAGTCTTTCCAGAGTAGAGAAGTATGAAGTTATCTAAGAGCTCATGAAGTGGATATGAAGGATATAAAAAAAGATCTATTTCTATCATGTATAAAATGTGGAAGGAGAAACCCAAGAAAGTGTGTTAATATAATTGGAAAAATCTTTATGTGTGGAAAATAATGACATAAAGAAAATAATTTCTGATAAAAAATAGAGATTATGGTGAAAGGAAATAAATATCATCCTTAGGATCCATTTATAGTTCATCTTCTTAAATTTTTAGTGCTTAGGAATTATCTGAATCAATTCTCTATTCTAAAGGGTAACTCATATACAATGGAAGGACCAAAGTGGAAATAAAATGGACCACGTATTTATGTACAGTGATTCAAGAATTAAATTTTCTATGTATATTATTGATGGTATTTTGGTTATAAGAATCATGAATCATCAAGGAATTGCATTAAAATTTAAAAGAACATGTGTCTTAATTAGCTTAAGAGTTATTAATACCATCCGGAGATTATGAGATTTAGTTTGATCATAAGTTAGAAGAATTAAATAGATCTATTTTGGATTTATGTGATGGGATTCTATTAAGATTATTTATATTTTGGGATAAATTTATGCAAATTATATGTTTTAATGGAGAACGTATTGGAGGGGTAATTCCTTTACATTTTATAGACATAATTTTAATGGTATTGATATCATTTGGGTTAGTATAACTATTAATTATATTGTAATAGTAGTAAAGTAAGATAATTAGGATTTTTAAAAAAACATATTAGAAATCATAATAAAAAATTTATTTAATGATTAATTTTATTTCAATTATTTTTATCATATTTTATTAAAAACATTATAAAATTTATATTAATATTGTTTAGAAAAAGGGAAACCTTTTTATAGGGTGACAACCTATCATGCTTGGGATGGTGTTGGGGCTTGAACCCATCATCGAAGGATGATAAGTGTTTCACACCTACCATTGGCGTTCAAGATGTCATGGTTAATATATCATTTTTAGAAAAAATATTTGAAAAGAAAAAAATATTAATGATGAACCATTAGTTTTAATTTTGTGGTTTGTAGATTCATTTATTGGATAACATTATTTGTCCATATTCTTCCGGTATAATTGTTAAACTGAAATAATTTTCATGGTTTTAGGGATCTTATGATCTGTTAAAAGTGAATTTTAGTGTTTCAACAATAAAAAAACATTTTCTGGAAATTCATTTCTGGAAGTAATGCGTTATTTGGAAATTAATTAAAATAAAATAAAAGGATGAAATCACCTTTATGAAATAGAAATATATCAAGTATATATTTTTCATTTTATTATTATTTGATTATAAATTAATCACCCAACATTTGTAAAATGATCTTGAAACAAAAATAATTATTTTAATACCTTTATTTTTGTTAAACTGATGGTCTTCTAAATTATTATTTATTTATAGATTTTAGGCCCTCAACATTCCGTTTGTCATTAAAATTCTTGTGATTATTTACCACAATAACTCTATATAAATATTTATGATTTTCTTCCATTTTCATATCTTCACATTCCACCAATGGTTTCCAACATATAAACCTTGATATGTGTTATTCCATTTGACCTTTGTTACTTTCATTTATCTTCTATTTGTGGGATATTTTATCAACTCTTTTATAATGTGAGTTTTTAAAAATGGTATTTCCAAATGTAAAACCCATTATTTCTAAGATCTAGTTTAAATATAAAAAATTAAATTTATTTAAGATGCAGAGAATGTAATTCCAAGAAATTTTAAAATACAAATATCATATTTGATAGCACATATGAGATCCAACTCAAAGCATAGAAGGGAATATAAAATGCTGATACATTATGAATTATTTATTATTTTAAATAGATTCAATATATTTTATAAAATTAAATGAATGCTACACTCATCTTATCTTAGGTTATATGAAATAATGAGTTTCTTTGATATCTTGTGTTACAAACAAGATTGGGTTTTATCAAACAAAAATATACGATTAATAATAATATTTAATATAGTAGGAGTCACAATTTTGATCAATTGGAGGTTATGAAAGGATTAAAAAAATATGAAAATATATATTTTACTCAAATTTATTTGTTATTTATTGATTATAAATAACAATCATAATCAAAAAAAATAAAAAAAATTGTTTTTTGAAAAACTATATTTTCCAATAAGAAAGTTTTGTCACGCTTCATGAACATAAATTAAAATTAACTTTTAACACTTTTAGAAAATTAATTTAAAAAATAAGAATCTTTTTTGAAATTATAATACCATAATTAACATAGGGTGAAAAATTGGTATTTTTATGTGAAATTACATTTTTTATTAATAGTGACAAATACTTGAATTTAATTGAAAACTTTATATTTTTTTCTAAACAAATTGGAATGATAGATTATGTTTTGAATTGGTTTTAAAGAAAAAAATAGTTCAATTATATATATATATATATTAATTAAATTTATTTCATTATAATCATTTCCATATTAAATTAAGATATAAAAACATTGTAAACTTTTCAACATTTTCACTTTAAAACCCCACTTTATCATCACGTCTGTGGGATTAATATTAAATTAATTTTACCCAATAGTGTGAATGGAATTTGTAAAATTGACTTTATTTTTTGGATAAGAATAATTTCTAATTTATAAATTGTAAAAAATCATTTTAAAACAAAATTAATAGTGAATGAAATCAAAATTAATTACCCAGGTTAAGGTAAAAATAGGTTTATTGGGGGCTAAAAAACAATAAGGGTAAACATGAGTTGTAAATATATGTAATTTTTTTATGGAAATACATATACCATTAAACCTCTAAGGTTCTATAATTTTCTCGTTTTTACCCTTTTTCATATGAAAAACTTTGTATCACTCCATTCTTTTCAAAAATACCAATTTTGTCTTCTCCCCCGCTTATAAAAGGTCACCCTTATCCTCTACACTTCTCACATTAAAACCCCCTTTTTCAGAAAAGAACAAACCAAATAAATTTTAAACATCAATCCCCTCGTACTAATATCCTTATTATTGGCAGAAATTTATCCTTTTAAGGCTTTAGTGAAAACCTAAGGAGGCTACCTGAAGAAGAGATATTGTTCTTTAACAAGTGTTTGTATTTTACTTCTTTCTCTACATCCTTAAATTTTTATTATACCATGATTTTTTAATAAAATAAGTTTATTATATATAATTTTATGTTTTTATAGTGATAACAAGGCCTAATACCATATTATCTTCTATAAAATGGGTTACGAAATCATCATTCGTGTGTAAGGCATTCAACCACCTTGCGAACTGATGTTGTTAATTTTTTCATTTCCACCACTCGTGGTTGGGTATTATGATAGATCTAAATAATATATATATATATATATATTATATTTTTAAAATATTTATACCAATTTATTCACTATATCATATATATCTTTTTTTCATTTCATTCATTATGATATATGATACCGTCACTCATGTGTATAGTGGACTACCGCCTCACGAAGTGATGTGATTATTCTTTCACTAACGCTTCACATGGAAGGAGATAAACATTACTTCAAGGATTAAATGTTAAATAAATGAAATAATTTTCATATTATAGACATATTTATCACTTTTTAATGATTAGATACTTCACTTTATTTCTTTCCTTTTCACTCGTGTAAAGATGACAACATTGTTTGCGTGCGTGTGGACTACCGCCTTTACAAAGAGATGTGACTCTATTTTATTCACCAAACCCCTTGGCTGATTTATATATAAATATATAACATTATATATATATATATATATATGATATTATCATAATTCAAAAAATATAAAATATAACATACCTCCATTCAGTAATGGCCATTGAAAAATGGAAATTTTACTCAGGTCTATGTACGACCTACCATCTTTGTGGTCTTAACATACTTAATTTTTCATAACCATTATTCACGATTGGTTCTAAATGTAAAATATATAGAAAAATATGATAATAATTTCATTATATTTATTATTTATATGATAAAATTATATAATATATTCAACAACCGGAAATTTTATTACATAACAATCTTAAAAAAAACTAGACAATTCACACACGAAATAATAAAAATAATAAAATATGATTACTGGATGAGTAATAAGATGTTATTAAAGGATCATATATGTAATTATAAATATTAATATGCTTTTATAAAAATTTAAAAACATGTCTAAAACCAATGTGCAGGAGTTTAAATCATGTTCACCAAAAGGGAGCGTAAGGTAAAGTATTCGTTAACTCAATTTCTGTTTATTGTGTTAAAATTATAATTCATTGATTATGTCATTTTAATATTATGTATAAAATTAATTTTGATTAAATTATATTTTATTACAAATTTTTTATGTAGATTTATAGTTTAAACCTATAATATATTCATTGATTAATTTTATGATCAATGTTATGATTATTGTAATGGTTTATTACACAATCTCATTCTGATTGAGACTGTTTAATATTAAATTTCTGTTAAAGGAAAATATTTGAACACCTATGAATAAAACCATTAAATTTAATTATCATATAGTAATTCATGACATTTTGGTGTAATACTATAATTTTTCCACTATTTTGTAAAAAAAATGTTTTATAAAATGTTTTTTTAATCTGACGTCATTTCTCACATAGAATAAATATTTGTTTTCTTCCAAAACCTCATTTTACAAAAATGTTTTCAATTTTTTTTTTAATAATTTCTAAATAACTTATCAAGTTCATTATCACCCATTTTAACGCTCTAAAAATTTTTCCAAATAATTTCATTTCATTTTCAAAATAATGCATCTTTGGTTTTTACAGAAAATTTAAAAGGAATATTCTTATAATTATATGAACAAGTCACTTTTATAACCTTGTTAAAGTGGAAAAGGAATTTTATTTTTTACTTTTAAAACATTTATGTAATAACCCTCTTATATGACCATCATTTCATAGAAATTTCCTTTTCATTTTTTTCAGATATTCTTAATGAAAATGTTTTCAAAATGGGATTTTCAATGAAACTTTTTTCTAAAATGTTTTTCAAAATGAATAGTATATTTTCCTCAATAATTATTTTAAAAAAAAATTTATGGTATTTATATTCTTAAAAAACAGTAAACCATTATTATTACTAAAATGGGTATATATTGAATTGATACCATCTTAAGTCTTCCTCTAGATTGTTTATAATCATTTTGACCAAGGATTGTATCAACATTCACATCCTTGTTACATTTTTATGGTTATTAAATTTCCCCAAAATCTCCATGTTATATATCTGGGATATGATTATTTCCTAAACTATATTCCATATTTATATATAGTTTTTACCTTGAATGTAATATGATTAATTAGGTAAATATTGATAAATATATATTCTTTACTCAATATAGATACATGAGGATAATAAAAATTGTTTACAAATTAAGATTATTATTATAAATATAAGGAATGATTTGGATAGGTATGACATGGTTGGGGTTAGTTTATAGATATCCCCTTCATGCATTGGTTGTCTCATGGGATGAATCATTTGGATTGGGTTAGTTAAGTCAGTTTTTATCCAGTATGTTTTAGATCGTCTGGTGAATGGTCTTGATGGTAATGGTATCATATACCTTGAAAACATGGAATCCAAAAATAAGAATTTCCTTTATTCAGCATTATGTTATTACTATCCATGACATTTTCACTATGAAATTATATCCAGATACATTTCATTATCAATTATTGATTAAATTTCATTTGTTTTTAGTTATTTACATTGAAATATTGATTTTACTTTATATATTCCTCTATTCAAGTTATTTAAATGGAATTTTTGTCTAGTTATTTACCTTGAAATATTGATTATGGTTGTTGATTAATGATTTATTTCATTGTAATTAACTCTTATTCATCATTTTATCTTTCCCTTATTTTGATTCTTTTCCCCAAGACTCCATAAACTTTACTATGACAGACATGAAAGAATATTATATTGGGATTAATGATATTCTAAAAAAATATGTTGAAAATTTTGTTATAAAATTACATGTAAGACACATGTCTGCATCTAGTTTACCAATACTACTAAACTATTTTGTCCTTTGGTAAGTGATTCCTCGTTGATTATTCTAATTTAATGGTAGTATGAACTGGATTTGAGCAACATGGGTTAGGGTTTCTCTAGTTAGGGTTGAATTGATCCTTTAACTCCCATTGGAATCTTTAGTTGTTCTTTTATTGGGAATACAAAGTGAAATGAGAATTGTATTGGAAATAGTGGTGGTTGACCTCAAGATCAACCATCCCCTAGACCAACAAAATTTTCTAGTAAAGGGACATTAACTTGTTTCCAATGTGTCAGGATTGGGATGTTGAAGCATACATACATAGAGGAAGTGATGATTTTGAGCTAATTCTAATTTTTATGTCACTTACAATGGTTTCCCCACATTTTTACTACCTGAGTAGTCACATGGGATCATCAGTATTGATTGGAACTATGGTGCATTCATAATCTACAATGATAATGGGGTAAAACCAATTTCCTTGGGAATGAAGCTACTTCACACAGTGGATTGCATATCTAGTGGGAACTGATTTGGGTCATGTGATAGTGAATGATATCAATTATATTGCATCATATTTAGTTACTACGTTATTTGATACCATTTACTCAAATTATTTCATATCAACACACCCCATGTACTGGTTGGAACTTCTAATATAGATAATACATTATGTGATAGAGACTGTAATGCCTCTCAGGAAGAAGAGAGATAATATTCTCTAATACAGCTACCATGCTTTTTTATTTATCAAGGATTGGATTATGAAGTCTCTTATCATGAAATTCCTTTGTTAGCTTTTAAATTTATAGATATATTTCAATTTGAATTTTTAGTCTACCACTGGAGAGGGAGTTAATGTTCTCTATTGACATAGTGTTAGGTAATCATTCAATATTTATTCCATCCAACCATATGGAACTAGCTAAACTAACAGAATTAAAGAATCAATAGAATGACATCATGACCCAATTCATAATTCTCCTATGTGTATGTACATGGGTAGCACTGGTAAATTTCACCTAGAAGGATTATGGAAACCTTTTCTTGGGTATAGATTAATAGAAACTCAGTAGGTTTATGGTCAAGAACAAGTATTTACTTCCATGAACTAAGGATTTATTTTTAAAATTAAAAGTGGGATTATTGGTTCTCTAATATTTTTATTTATTTCGGTTATCACTATCATAGGATCAAGGAATATAATATCCAAAATAAATCATTCAGTATTATTTACGGACACTTTTAGTATCATGTTACATCATTTGGATTTACCAATGAGCATTCTTTGTTTATATTGTATATTAATAGTTTTTTTACAAGTATATTATCACTTTAATTATGTAATTTATATATGGAATCATGTTTTATTCAAAAAATAATGAATATCATGTTCTTTATTTAAGATTAGATTTAGATATTTTCAAGAAACATATTCTTTATTCCAAGATTTAAAAGTTCCAATTTTGGATTTGGGAGTTAAATTTATTAGGTAACATAATCTTGGAACATGATATTTCAGTTGATCATGAAAAAGTGATAGTTTTCTTATCATGTGAGGAACCACATAATGTCATTGAGATTATAATATTGTTTCATTTGTAAGGGCAGTATTTTTTTGTGAAATATTTCTCCAAGATTTATCTCCATCAATTTCTCTCACTCAAAAGGCATTGAAGCTCGTTTGGGATCTGAAATTTCATACATCATTCAATTATTTGAAGCTTTATTTCACTTAATATCCATTCATGAATCATTCAAATGATGTTTAGGGTTACATGGTTTTTTTAATTCTAATGTTTTAGGTTTCTGATGCATTCTCATTTAGAGTGATCATGTGGTGGCTAATAGTTGACATCATCTTTGGAAATCATAGAAGAACTATCCCAAAAGTGATCGATAACTCTTATAAATAATTAATGCTCTTAATAGAGTGAGGCAATACCTTTTAAAAAAGGTTTACCATTTAAACTAATCCAAAAATATTGAGTTATATATTTTTATAGAAATATTTCATTTTCATGTAGAGGAGATGGCTGGAGTACCAACAATATTTTGAATTTGAAATTGTCTGCCCCTCAGGAAAGGGGAACGTTGTCACAAACTCTATTAGTATGATGTCACCACACCATGTTTTGAAGTAATTGTTAGATGAGTATAATATCTTAGAATTCATTTTTCTCATATGGTTGGGAGACTTATAGGATGAGACTATGTTTTATCTAATGAGTGTTCAGTTGATATCATCTCTTCTTGAGATGATCCTTTAGTAGTATTTTTTTGATGATGAGTTATATGATTTTATGAATTCCTTAAATGGTGGGGAGACCATTAGTGGATGGTATATATCTATAGAGGAAATCATTATCATTAGGAAATTTTATATCATTTAGTCACTTGTAGTAAAGGTTGTGATGGGGTATTATCATCATTCCCAGTGGGTAGTTCACCTAGGCATATGACCAATATTTTTCATGATATAAGGCATCGATTATGGTGGAAAAGTATAAAATAAAACATCACTTATTCTTATCCACATTTATAAAACTGTTAGTCGATCAATGATAGGCCTCAGATGCCTTCTGGTTTTTCCAACCTCACCTACTGCTGAAAACTTCCTTTTTTTATTTTATAGAAAAACAACTACAAAACAGTCAAAAGGGCAGTCACGGGGGGTCGGAAGTGATGAACCCCCATGTGGTCTTAGAAAGGGGATAGCATATTGATGTATTTTATTATTAGGATGTCACATACTCTTTGAGTAAATAATTATCATTCTATGATGACTAATAAATTGGCCAAATCAACTCAGTTTATTCATATTTTTCATAACATTAGATATGAAGATTAAATAAATCTATTTGTCTAAGAGATACTCATATTACACGATGTCCCATATGCCACTATTTATAAAAGGGATCCCCAGTTTAAATACTTGTTATACAAAGGCATCCAAGATTTGATAAGATCTTAGAACAAGTTGAGCACAGTGTGTGATCCTTAGATAAATTGTCAGAATTAATTGGATATATAGTTTCTTGATTAATTTTTTTGTTCTTGGGTCCATGAATTTGGAGGAGCATGGTATTTCCATTTGGGTTTGGCTTAGTTTCCCTACATAAATATATATCATTCATTAATTAAAATTGAACCTTCTGTCGCCTTATATATATGACCCTTTAAATCTATACTTTTCTTGTTCGAGATTAGTGAGGCTTCCTTTGTTGGAATTCGGTTGGTCTATGAGAAGATAGTGAAGATCCTATTGATTCATTAGATGATGTTAATGACTCAAAAATGGTAAAATAATTATACAGATCTTCATTGATTTCTTTAGGTGTTCCTGGTTGGTGAAAAGGTTTTCTTGAGAGTGTCACCTTATCTAGGCCATCAGAGGCTTCAGAAATAATTTAATTTATCATCGAGGTATGTGGGAAACGTTGATTTTATTTATCATATTGGGATGTTGGAACACCATTTTTACTTTACACTAAAAGTACTTCAATACACAATATGATTCAGGTTTCATAGATTAAGAAATATATTTTTTACATATCTCATGTCTTGAATTGGGAGGAAATTAATGTGGAACCTGATATGACTATGACTGATTTGTGAGTTCATATTTTTAATTCTTAGTTGAATGTGTAGTGGAATAAGTTTCTTCCTTTCTCCTAAGTTATATAGATTCACAATTCGTATAATCAAGAAATTTGGGAGTGTGATGTGATGATGAAATAGAAATTGGATCATCTCTTTGTGGAACAATCTTATTGACTATGATTTCTAGGGACATAAATCTTTTATATTAGATGAAAGTGTGACATAATCTAGGTCATAAGTATGATTTTATTTACGACTTAAGTCTATTTCCTGTAGTTTCATAAGATTTTGAGGTGCATGGTGGATTAAAATTTTGGTTATTAAACTTTCAATGGAAAACTAGAATGAAAATAAATATAGTGGAGTCAGCAGGGTGCCTTTGGGGCCTATATGTGAATCTAATAGAGCCAACAATCCTAGTTTTTGGAGATATCTTCATCATGAAGAATGTGGAGTCTCCTAGTCCACCATGGACTCTATGGCCACCACCACACCAAGGTGAATAGTGTCGAAGGATAAAATGGCATGGATTTTTGTACCAGGTCATGGATGGTCCCTATATTATGTCTCTTTGGTGAAGAAACCACGCTATCACGGGAAACACATTGTCATTGTGGTGGGGGTTTTAGAATTTGAAATGCCCAAACAAAACCTGGTCTTCCAAGTACATTTACTTTATCCATGGGAAATATTTATGAGGAGTTTTAATGCATCTTCTAACTCATATTTCCTCTATTAAAAAAATTTCTCCTCCCTTAGGATAATATTTTTTATCATGTGTGTTCAAATAAGGGGTTTGGGTATTCTTTTTTCATCAATAAAAGGATTCGAGTAAACCCTTTATTCTTGTTCTTGTGTTATGTAGATTAAGTCTCTTGACAACTAGATCTTTTCTACTCCCATCATTGAACTAGATTAACATAATATTTTCCTTGTTTTGAGGTAGCTGGTTTTGTAAGAAAATTCCTATCAATTGAATCCATTATTCCTTGTTTGTTTTGAAAGATATTTCATATTCATTTCCAAAGAATGGTTTGAGATTATTAATAAATGTTTTCAAATGGACTATTGTGTGTTGCAACATATTTGGAAATGTATTTTGAAATAAATTATTTATTTATGTAAAATTAGGTTTAATTGAAATGAATGGTTTAAACATAAATTTTGATGATACATTTTTATAAATAAAGGCATGAAATGTTCTAGGGGATTTAAAATAAATGAAATGTTTTAAACAGCCTGAATTTTTAGAAAAACCATTTGATGATGGTTTTTGAGATGAAATGGTTTGTTTGAAACATAAATAATGGATGATTGAATAATGATTTAAGAAAATAAATTTAGATAAATGATTTTCCCTTAATTTATTTACATGAAGGATATCATAGACTGGGTTTTAGGTGGGTAGTCTTGGACAGGCATACTAGGAATTTCTTATCTCTAGCTATCCATGGATTAAAAATGACAATGCTATAAATATTTAATGAGGGTAGAGAGTTCATTTGTCATTGTGACTCATATTCCCTATGGGCCTGAGATCTAGGGTGGTTTAAAAACATGGAGAAGTATTTTACAGAGATATGTGGGGATCCTTAATCCTTGTACTAACACACCCAAGGTATTATAACCATGGTAATATGATTGGAAATGATTTATAAACTCGAGTTTTTATAAAATTAAGTATTCAGGATTATTTCTATTGACATGAACATACATTACTATCTTGATAAAAATTATTATTAACATCGTATTTATATTTTCCATTTTAATGAATTGAAAAACAAATTATTATAAATCATGTAAAATATTACCCAGCCAATTTTTAATTAAAATTGATCATATTTGTTTTATTTTATATGGAATGCTTATGAAGTTTCATTGTGGGATCCTACTAGACGATTGTTGCTCACACCCAACATATTTCTTTATGTGTACGTAGAATTTCTTTTTCTAGGTCTAGGAAAAGTGAAATCTCTTCTTATAAGAGGTAGTAACTATTCTGTAACATCACAGGTAAATAAAGAATAAGAAATATTTCATATTTATTAATATTTTTATGTTAAATATTAATTTTTCTTTAAAGTGGTCTCTAAGTTCGATAGCGTACCTAAAATGCAACAGCGGGTTTCTTTGAAATCTTACGTTGCACACTAATAATATAATATTATTATTTTAAATGGTAGTTAACTCTTAGCCGTTGTATTGGTGAGAATGAACGAAACTAACTACAATATGATTATACATGTTTGTTAAATGTATATACATTATTCAATAAAAAGTTAGAGGCTTAAAATGTGAATGGATCTAATTTTAAGCGTAATTTACATTAAAAGACCGATTTCTCGCCTTTTAACGGTGAACCCTCTTTAAATCTAGTTTTGGTTTCATTAATATATTATATATGACCAAATAAAATACTTCTTTAGAATGGTGACATGAAAATGTACTTTTTGTAAATTTTTGGTATTTTTCTGATAAAGTTCATTTTTTAATGAATAGTGAAAAATATTGTATTTTAATTCAAAAGTGCCTTTTAATCGAATTTATTTATATGGTTAGATTATCTTTTTAGTTGGTTTTAAAGTTAAATTAAAGTATTTTTTTACCATTTGATCCAAATTTGGCCATTGTAATTAATTTCACTTTTAAATTGGACATAAACAAGTATCAATCTTTTGATAGTTATTGTTTTTTTAAAAACACGTTATTTGTTTTAATAATGGGAATTAATTTTTAATTTAATTAATGCCACTTATATGTTTTGAATTTGAAAAAATAGACATAAATTTTCAATTCGGAATATCAAATAATGATTAGGATGAATTTTTGGTATTTTTCTGAAAAACATCAATTTTAGATGAATAGTGAAACCACTTAGTAGTAATTAAAAAAACTGACTTTTTCATTTAAATGAAATTTTAACACTTCTGTGAATTAAATTTCTAAAATCTGACATACATGTTTGTTATAGAGAAGTAAAATGTGGTTCAATAAGATGAAAATAATTTTTGGTAAATAGTACCTTTTGACTTTTATTTACCGCGGTTAAAGGTAAATAGGGTAATTCAAGGTTAAATGAATATTATAATAATTCGAAATTACTTTAATACTTGTCCAAACCTTATTTTATGAGTCATTTACGACCATGGGAATCTTTGGGTTGATTTTTTGATCCCATTTATCCACTTGTATTTGATAATGACAATTTAGATTAATTAACTTAATGTAAAGACAAAATTGACATTAACAAAATCTTTTAGTAATTAATTTTTATATTGTGTTATATATGTCCTATTTTCAACTATAAATACTCATTGGAAAGATAAAATCATTTCCTACATTATTGTTTTTTTTTTCTATAATTTTTATACCTCAAATAAATTAAATTATATTTGACACAATAATGATGCATTATTTATCTCATTAATAAATGATTTAAATAAATAAGATTATAATGATTAAAATATTGTCCAAAACATGTCAAATTATCATTGGATGATTTTATTTCGACCATGAATAATCTTATCTTCGACTATAATTATTTTTGGACCATTAGAAACCGAATATCATTATATTATATGATAATAGTTTCACACTTTCTTAAAGAGCCCCTCCTCCCCCTTATAAAAGGATACCACTTCTAACCAATTCTTCAAACCTCTAGAGCCATTTGTCTCATAAAAAATCTGCCAAATTAAGCTCCCAACATCCCTATAATCCCTTTATAATCCTTACCTTATGCATAAGGCACTTCAAGAAGTTGTTTTGGTTCAAACCAAAGGAAGTTCCCAAAATTAAAGGTAATGATTTCTCTAAAATTGTTTTCTTTTATTTTACTTATCCAACCCCTAAACTCTTTTTTATTCAATTATTTTGTAACAACAACAGTATCCTCGATATACTAGTATGTTTTTATGGGAATTATTATAACTAAACATACACACACCTCCATTTAATGGGTGAAGAACATAATGTTTCTGTGGATGAAAAACTAACGCCTCACGAAACGATGATTGTTCGATTATCTCCTACCACCTCTCATGGGGGCCATTATGATGGATATATATTTATATATTATATATATTATGTTTATGTTTTCTTTATTATTTTGTATTTTCTATTTATATCATTCCTTTATGGTTTCAATAGTGGGTAAATATGATAATCTCATTTGAGGAAGTGCGGACTACCGCCCCCTCAAAGTGATGTGATTCGATAATGCCTTATGTGGGATGTATAAAGGATGAATATAATGATATTATATATGATATTATACTGTAATTATAATATACCTATATATAACTTTGTGTTATTTCCATTAAAATAAGAAATAGAAATGACAGTAGCGTTCATGCGTACGTACGGCTTACCGTCTACATGAACGGTGCATTTCATTTCATATCTCCAAATGTTATGTAACTATTATAAATACATTTATATAATGGATATATATGATATATATGATATCTAAATCATGAATACCATTCTGGATATAATGTACTATTGACCACATGGGCAACTTGTAAATATAAGGTGTTCATTTTTAACACAAGTACCAAATATCGACAAAATGAACATTGTTAACTTAATGATTACATAATGTCTATAACATGATAATAAGTGATATAAAAGGAATAATAAATTTGAAAAAGGTTCTTAAGAAAGTAGAAATTATCTTTAGTTTATCATTCCGGATATTAAAGAATGAACGGGTCATGTTGAACTCGAGGTAAGGGACTTCATCTCAATCTCCTTTCATTGAGGCATACATTCATTTATACACAACATTATTTTATACAGTGTATAAAACCCTTTGAAATTTACATTTATTAATGAGTAATCATTTTCTATGAATCATTTTACTAAATGATAAAAAGAATGTTCCTTTTAACGTACGTGGTGACAACGACCTCTTTCGCCGCCGCGAGTATTATTTGATCCTTGGCATCCTCAACAAGTCGTACAGTTTTTAAAAGAAAATAAATACCATATACTATTTTTTGTATTTTTTGTATTGAAAATTGTTTTGAAAATGGATTTGTTATGTCAATATATTTATGTGATATATTGTGATTGAAATGTGGAAATGTTTTCTATCCTTTATATTTGTTGAATGTGTTATGATTTTATAATGGTACTTGGACATTTGACGGGTGGTTATGTGATAAACCATGTGATGGGTGGTGCCGCGAATACTAGGACAAGTGGTTACGTTTTAAACTCCAATGCATTAGGTATGGAAGTTGGCCGTATGGCTATTCCATTTAGTGATATGTATGGAAGTCAACCTTATGGTTATTCCATTTAAGAATGATTATGTCCCAAGTTACCTTTATTATGTTATGTGTTCTTTATATGGGTTTTATGGTAATATTTTGGTTACAAAAATGGTATGTAATGGTCATTTATTCTATGAAGAGTATTTACTAATTCATTAAGGTGAAAAGTATTACATATGTTAAAGTATTCATGGTTTACTTGTTGTATTGAAAAACTAATGGTTTTTTCTTGTTTGTGTATCGCTTATTGAGATTTTTATGCTCATCCCAAGTATTTGAAATGTTTTTCACAGGATATAATGTGGAATAGGGTCATGGATGGGATCAAGAAAAAGTCATGTTGTCTTAAACATGGAACTAGACATGAATCTTTTTTTCAAGAGTTCATGTTTTGTAAAAAAAGAAGAAATGGAAACTATGTAAAAGTGTCTACCTTGTAAATATTACGAGATGTAATAGTTATCCCCTAACACTCTAAAACTCTAAACCTGAAAATAACCTCAATGTGAATTATTCATTTAATTCCATGTTATGTAAGGTTAAAGGTCGGGTCCATATAGTTGGTATCATAGGTCGGTTTAGATAACTTTAGGTGTTAGGGTATTGTTAAAGTAATATAAATAAAGTAATTTATGTTAATATTAATATCATATATCATTTACATATTACCATGTTGCTTCATCTAAGATATTTCTATGTTCATAATGGTTTTCCGTAGAGGAAACATGGCAACAGTGTTGGGACAATATCAGGAGGAATACAACCTTCCAAATCCACAAATTGAGATGGTCGGAATCGAAACTGAACAGTTTGTTACAGTGATGGCACAGTTGACTCAGGATATAAATGGTGGTGGTATCCATGAAAGAGATCATCCAGATCTACCACAAAGGAACATGTCCGTATTGGAGCACTTCATAAGGAAGCATCCCCCATTATTCAGAGGATCATCTGACCTTGTGCTAACTGAAGGGTGGATTAATGCATGGGAAAATATTTTTGATGTCATGGGTTGTTTAGAACAAAAAAGGTTAGTCTCTCTGTTTACCATTTTGAAAGAGAAGCTGATCAGTGGTGGTCGATGGTGAAATATATCTTGGATAGTGATGAGATTGATGCTCTTGTTTGTGAAGAATTCAATGGTATGTTTCTTGAGAAATATTTTCCTAAGGTGGTTCATCTTAGGCTGGAGAAACAATTCCTGGAATTGAGGTAGGAGGATGACTCAGTGGCTGCTTATGATGCAAAGTTCCCTCAACTATCAAGGTATGCACCAACTTTCATCTGAGATCTTGATAGTAAGATAAATTGACTTTACTCAGGACTAAATCCACGATATCGAAGAGAGTTAGCCTCTCATGAGTTAAAAAGTTATGAAAAACTTGTTCGATGTGCGTAGTAGGTGGAAATGGAGTTTTCTGATGGTCAAGTGTTTTTTGAAAAACAACAGAATAAGAGGTCTCGTTGGCAGGCAAAGGGGAATAATTCATCACAGAAGCATGGAGGTAAGAAAAATAAATATCCACCTTGTGAGAAGTGTGGTAAAAAGAATCCCAGAGAATATTTATCAAATTATGGAAAGTGCTTCTGGTGTGGTAAGTCTGGTCATATTGCTCATAACTATAAGGAAGATGATCAATCAGGCAATGAAAAGCCATCGGTAATATGTTTTAAGTGTAATGAAATGGGTCATTATGCAATTGAGTGTCGAACAAAGAACTCAAATAAAGGAAAGAAGGAAGACTAAAAGCAAAAGGGGTTGTGGAAAACTTTTGCAACTCCTTCAGCAGATGTTAGGCCATCAAATGAAGTTGTATCAGGTACACTGTTTGTTTTTTCAGATTATGCCAATGTGTTGTTTGATTCAGGGTCAACACACTATTTCATTTCTAAGAAGTTCTCTTTTAAATTGGGAATTCCATCTCATGATATGAATACTGAACTTATGGTAAAAACACCTGGAAGAAATGTTGAGAAAAAAATTAAAACATAAGAACATTCATGTCCTTGTGTTGCGAAATAATCTACCTACAAACCTTATCGTTTTCCTCTAGTAGAGATTGATGTTATTTTGGGCATGGATTGGCTTTCTGGTTATCATGCAAATATTAACTGCAAAGCTAAAGAGGATTGTTTTCAAAATGATATTCAGTTTGTATATAAAAATGAACCGTTTATTTTGATAACATACCAGGAAGCTGAGAAACTAGTAAAATATGGAAATGAATTTTACCTTGCACTTATTGTTTAATACAAAGTAACTATTCTGATTAATGATGTACATGTGGTAAATGAGTAACTTGACATTTTTTATGATGAGTTTCCTGGTATTATACCTGATCAAGAAGTTGAATTTACTGTTGACTTAGTTCCTGATGTTAAGCCAATTTCAAAACCCCCTTATCGAATGGCTCAAATTGAACTATTAGAGTTGATGAAGAAATTATAGGAGTTATTAGATAAATGTTTCATTCGACCTAGCACATCACCATGGGGTGCTCTTGTCTTGTTTTTTAAAAAGAAAGATGGTTCAATGAGACTTTTCATTGATTATAGAGCATTGAATAACATCACTGTTAAGAATAAGTATCTTTTTCCTCATATCGATGATTTTTTTTATCACCTCCAGGGAGCTCAGTATTTTTCAAAGATTGACTTGAGGTCGGGGTACTATTAGTTGAATGTAAAGGAAGATGACATTTTGAAGACCGTGTGTCGTACTAGATATTTCCATTATGAATTTGCAGTTATTCCTTTTGGATTAACCAATTCTCCTGTTGTTTTCATGGATCTTATAAATAGAATTTTCCGAGAGTTCTTGGATAAGTTTGTGGTTGTGTTCATTGATGATATTTTGGTTTATTCCAAAAGTAATGAGGAACAAGAAATTCATTTAAGGGTTGTCTTAAAAACATTAAAAGAAAAGAAACCTTATGGTAAATTTGCCATGTGTGGGTTTTGGGTACAAAAAATTTCATTCCTTGGTCACATTGCTTCAAAAAATGGAATAACTGTTGATCCTGCTAAAACAAAAGTTGTTGATGAATGGCCAAGACCCAAAAATATAACCGAGATTCGTAGTTTTCTTTGTTTGGAAGGTTATTAACGGAGGTTTGTTGAAAAAATTCCATGTTTATCTAGTCCAATGACTAATATAACTCGAAAAGGTGTTAATTTCATCTGGACAAAATAATGTGATAATTGTTTTAAGGAATTGAAAAAAATATTTGTGAGTGCTCCAGTTTGGGCACTACCTTTTAGAAATGGTGTGTTTTTTATCTACAGTGATTCTTATTTGAAAGGACTTGGATGTTTCGTTATGTAGAATGATCAGGTAATTGCTTATGCTTCACATCAGTTGAAACCTCATAAGTTAAATTACCCAACACATGATTTGGAATTAGCTTCTGTTGTTTTTTCTTTAAAAATTTGGAGGCATCATTTGTATGGAGTGAAGTCTGAAATATATACTACAAAAGTTTTAAGTATATATTCACATAGAAATAATTGAACATGAGGTATAGGAGATGATTGGAATTAATCAAGGATTATGATTGCACGATCCTTTACCATCCGAGAAAAGCAAATAAATTGGCTAATGATTTGAGTCGAAAAAGTAATACTTCATTAACCATGTTACGTTCGGAATGAGATCCTTTGGTTTTTTGATTTGATGGACTTTGGCATAGAAGTTTTTGTTGCAGGAAATTCTTCTGTTTTGTTTTGAGGTGTCAATGAAATCATCTCTATCAGACAGAATAAAGAAAGCATAGAAAGAAGATAGTGTGTTGCAGAAAAAGGTAGAGTTGGTTCAGAAGGGTAATTTTCCTGAATTTAACATTGATAATGATTGTGTTTTGAGATTTGGGAAGAGATTATGTGAACCTTGTGATTCACAGTTGAAGAATGAGTTGTTATGTGAAGCTCATAGTTCCCTGTTTTCAGTTCATCCTGGCAGTACTAAGATGTACAGACATCTTCGGGAGTATTACTAGTGGGATGGAATGAAAAGAGATATTGGTGATTTTACTATGAAGTGTTTGACTTGTCAGTACGTTATAGCAGAGCGATAGTTATCGAAAGGAATGCTTCCGCCTTTATTGGTGCCAGAGTGGAAATGGGAAAATAAATCCATGGACTTTGTTGTGGGATTACCAAAGACATCTTGAGGTAATAATGAAATTTGTGTTATTGTTTCTCAATTGACTAAATCTACTCATTTCCTTCCTATTCGAGATACATTGTCTCTAGATCAACATGCTCAGTTGTATGTTAAAGAGATAGTCAGGTTGCATCTAGTTCCCCTCTCTATTGTATATGATCGTGATCCCAGGCTCACTTCTAACTTTTGGAAATGCCTTCATAAGTAATTGGGTACTGAATTAAATTTTAGTACATATTTTCATCCTCAATCAGATGGACAATCAGATTGAACAATTCAGGCCTTGGAGGATATGTTATGTGCTTTCTCGATGGATTACCAGGGATTTTGGGACTAACATCTTTCTTTGGTTGAATTTTCTTATAATAACAGATTTCATTCCAGTATACAGATTGCTCCATTTGTGGCATTATATGGAAATCGTTTTCGAACTCTAGCATTCTGTGATGAAGTAGGTGAAAAAAAGCTGATGGGACCAGAATTGGTAGAAGAGATGGTAGAGAAAGTTTAGTTGATTTAGAAGCACATGACAACAGCTCATATCAGACAAGAAAATTTATGCAGATAATTAGAGGAAGGATCTTTCCTTTGAGGTAGGTGGTCATGTCTTTCTCAATGTTTCTCCATGGAAAAGTGTGATGCATTTTGGTAAGAAGGAAAAGTTGAGTCCGAGGTTCATTGGACCTTATGAAATTATGGAGAAAGATGGATCAATTGCATACAGAGTGGATTTACCTCCAAGTTTATCCCAGGTACACAATTTTTTTCATGTTTCTATGTTGAGATAGTATATTCCAGATCCATCTCATGTTTTGAGCTAAGAGGTAGTTCAGTTGGAAGAGAATCTCTCTTATGAAGAACAACTAGTCCACATTCTTGACCGTAGAGAACAAGTATTGTAGAATAAGGTAAATCACCAGGTAATGGTTTGTGGAAAAACCACATGGTTGAGGAGGAAACTTGGGAATCTGAAAATTCTATGAGGGATAAATACCCCCACTTATTTTGATAAGTGAATAAAAATTGCGAGGAAGCAATTTCCAAAAGGGGGAAGAATGTAACATCCCAGGTAAATAAAGAAAAAGGCATATTTCATATTTATTAATATTTGTAAATTAAATATTAATTTTACATTATAGGGTTTTCTATGTTCAATAGTGTACCTGATACGCAACATCAGTTTTCTTTGAAATCTTACGTTACACACTAATAATATAATATTATTATTTTAAATGGTAGTTAACTCCTAGCCGTTGTATTCGTGGGAATGAATGAAACTAACTACAATATGATTATATATGTTTTATAAATGTATTTACATTATCCAATAAAACTTTAGAGGCTTAAAAAGTGAATGAATCCAATTTTAAGTGTAATTTTCATTAAAAGGCCGATTTATCGCCTTTTAATGTAGAACCCTCTTTAAATATTTTTTTGTTTACTTTAATACATTATATATGACAAATAAAATACTTCTTTATAATGGGGACATCAAAATGTAATTTGTGTAAATTTTTGGTATTTTCTGATAAAGTTCATTTTTTAACGAATAGTGAAAAATAGTGTATTTTAATTCAAAAGTTCCTTTTAATCTAATTTATTTATATGGTTAGATTCTCTTTTTAGTTGTTTTTAAAGTTAAATTAAAATATATTTTTACCATTTAATCCAATGTTGGTCATTGGAATTAATTTCACTTTGAAATTGGACATAAACCAGTATCAATCTTTTGATAGTTAT
Organism: Viscum album; assembly: GCA_963277665.1. Taxonomy (NCBI): domain Eukaryota; kingdom Viridiplantae; phylum Streptophyta; class Magnoliopsida; order Santalales; family Viscaceae; genus Viscum; species Viscum album. The sequence goes on from OY728122.1 coordinate 495,307,950, forward strand.
TGTTTCTAAAAAACACGCTATTTGTTTTAACAATGGGAATTAATTTTTAAATTAAATTAAATCCACTTCTATGTTTTGAATTTGGAGAAATAGACATCAATTTTGAATTCTGAATATCTAATAATGCTTAGGCTGAATTTTTGGTATTTTTCTAAAAAACTTCAATTTTAGATGAATAGTGAAACCACTTAGTAGTAGTTAAAAAACCGACTTTTTCATTTAAATGAAATTTTACCACTTCTGGGAATTGAATTTCAAAAATCTGACAGACATGGTTTTTATTGAGAAGTAAAATGTGGTTAAATAAGATGAAAATAATTTTTGGTGAATAGTAACTTTTAACTTTTATTTACCTCGGTTAAAGGTAAATAGGGTAATTCAAAGTTAAAAGAATATTATAATAATTAAAAATTACCTTAACACTTGTCCAAACCTTATTGGATGAGTCATTTACAACCATTGGAATCATTGGGTCTATTTTGGGACTCCTTTGATCCACTTGTAAGTGATAATGACAATTTGGATTAATTGACTTAAAGTAAAGACAAAAATAAAATTAACAAAAAAAATTTAGTAATTAATTTTTATATGGTGTCATATAAGTCCTATTATAGACTATAAATACTCATTGAAAATCTAATATGATTTCCAACATGATGGTATTTTTTTATAATTTTTAGGCATCAATTAAATTATATTATTTATGACAAAATAATGATTCACTATTTATCTCAATAATAAATGATTTAAATAAATAAGATTATAATGATTACAATATTATCAAAAACATGTCCAATTCTGATTTGATGATTTTATTTAGACCATGACTCATCTTATCTTCGACTATAATGATTTTTGGTCCATTAAAAACGGAATATCATTATATTATAAAATAATAGTTTCACACTTTCCAAAAGAGCCCCTCCTCCCCCTTATAAAAGGAGATAACTTATGACAAATTCATCACTCCTCTCAAGACATTTGGCTCAGACAAGCTTTTCCAAATTAAGCTCCCAACATCCCTCTCATCCCCTTAGAAGCCTTACCTTAGGCATAAGACACTTTAACAAATTCTTTTGGTTCAAACCAAAGGAAGTTTCCTAAATTAAAGGTAACTATTTCTCTAAAAATGTTTTCTTTTATTTTACTTCTCCAACCCCTAAACTCTTTTTTATTCCTTTATTTTGTAACAACACCATTATCCTCAATATACTTGGATGTTGTTATGAGAATTATTCTAACTACACATACACACACCTCCATCTAATGGGTGATGAACATAATGTTTCTGTGGAAGGAAAACTAACGCCTCACGAAACGATGATTGTTCGATTATCTTTTACAGCCTCTCAAGGTGACCATTATGATGGAAATGCATTTATATATGATAAATATTATGTTTATGTTTTCTTTATGCTTCTTTATTTTCAATTTATAGCACGCCTTTATGGTTTCCATAGTGGGTAAATACGATAATCTCATTTGAGGAAGTGCGGACTACCGCCCCCTCAAAGTGATGTGATTCGATAATGCCTTATGCGGGATGTATAAAGGATGGAGTTAATGATATTATATATGATATTATACTAGAATTATAATATAACTATGTATTATTATGTTTTATTTCCATTAAAATAAGAACTATAAATGAGAGTAGCGTTCATGCGTATGTACGTCTTACCGTCTCCATGAACGGTGCATTTCATTTCTTAACTCCAAATGTTATGTAACTATTATAAATACATGTATATACTGGATATATATGATATATATGATATCTAAATCATGAATACCATTCTGGATATAATGGACTATTGACTACATGGAGAACTTGTATATATAAGGTGTTCATTTTCAACTCAAGTACTAAATATTGACAAAATGAACGTTATTAACTTAAATGATTACATAATGTTTATAACATTGTAATAAGTCATATAAAAGGAATAATAAACTTGAAAAAGGTTCTTATGAAATTCAAAATTAACTTTAGTTTACCATTCAGGATATAAAAGAACAAACGGGTCAAGTCCGACACGAGGTAAGGGACATTGTCTCAATCTCCTTTCATTGAGGCATACATTAATTTATACACAACTTTCTTTTATACACTGTATAAACCCCTTTTACTTTTACTTTTATTCAAATGGAATCCTTTTCTAGGAATCGTTTTACTAAACGAAAAAAAGTATGTTCCTTTTAACGTACGCAGTGACAATGACCTTTTCCTCCGCCACGAGTATTATTTGATCTTTGGCTTCCTCAATAATTCGTACTGTTTTTAAATGAAAATAAATACCATATACTCTTTTATGTATTTCTGATATTGAAAATGGTTTTGAAAATGGATTTTTTATGTCAATATATTTAATTGATATATTTTGATTGAAATGTGGAAATTTTTTCTTTCCTTTATATTTGTTGTATGTGTTATGATTTTATAATGGTACTTGGACATTTAACGGGTGGATATTTGATAAACCAAATGATGGGTGGTTCTGTGAATACCAGGATGGGTGGTTAAGTTATAACCTCCAAAGCATTGGGTATGGAAGTCAGCCGTATGTCTATTCCATTTAGTGATATGTGTGGAAGTCAACCATATGGTTATTCCATTTAAGTATGATTATGTCACAAGTTACCTTTATTATGTTATGTGTTCTTTATAAGGGTTTTATGGTAATCTTTTGGTTACTAAAAGGGTAAGTAATTATCTTTTATTCAGTGATGAGTATTTACAACTTCATAAAGGTGAAAAGTATTAATTATGTTTAAGTATTCATGGTTTACTTGTTGTTTTGAAAAACTAACTCTTTTTCTGTATTTGTGTATCCCTTACTAAGCTTTTTATGCTCATCCAATGTTTTTGAAATGTTTTTCATAGGATATAATATGGAACAGGGTCAAGAATGGGATCAAGGAAAAGTGATGTTTTCATAAATATGGAACTAGACATGACTCTTTTTTTCAACAGTTCATGTTTTGTAAAAAAAATAAATGGAAACTGTGTAGAAGTGTCTACCTTGTAAATCTTTTGTGATGTAATAGTTATGTCCTAACTCTCTAAAACTCTAAACCTGATAAGATCCTCAATGTGAATTATTCATTTAATGCAATATTATGTAAGGTTAAATTTCAGGTCCTTATATATTCATAGAAAGTCCTTAGGATACATAGAAGCGTATGACCAAATTATATGAGGAGATCATTGTTGGGATGATAACCTTGGTTTATGTTAGGTTATTTTATGTTTTATCCTAGGTTTTGTAATTTCTCCTTGTAAACCGATTTTACATACTAAATATTTATGGATTTATATACTTTATTTATTTTTGGTATTCTTCTAGTGAAATCATTCCCTTTACCTGTTCCTGAATCCCAGACACTAGTCGTTAGCCTGTGGGGTTGGGAACATTATTCATGCCATCTGAGGGTTCATTCATGTATCATTTTTGTGGATTTTATAGGTTTTTTTGTCACACATAAAACATGTTATTGAGGTTGGTTGAAGGATTTACCTATGTGGTTAATGATGGGTTTACCTATATTTTTATTGTATTGTTTAAGGTTTGTTAGAGACATAAAGTTATTTTATTTCCAATGGGGTGGATTTTCATGGTTAGTGATAATGATCAGGGCTTAGGTAGGTTCCTAAGTTCCACTGTTTATTAGTCTACTATATGTGGAGTGAGACACCTAATTGGTTTAGAAAAGAATGACTTGTGGGTTGGAGGGTGTAATTTTAATTTCTTATGGAGTTAGTGGTCATTGAGGGACTATAATGGTATGGTGGATTATGTATAGGACAAGGGATCTTGGATTGGTTGAGTCTACATATGAAAAACATATAACGTACTCTTATTTAGTAGTAATATAGGACTGTAATGATTTCTAGATAAGGGAAATGTATAGATTATTTGTTTCATATTACTGTTTACTATTTTCACCATGATGATGATTTAGTAAATTGTGTATTTGAAATAATGTGAATCCTCTGATGATGGTTTGAATTCTAGATTTTGGTTATGATCTAGGTCCTCCTTTCTATGGAAATACTCTCTTAGGTATATACATATGTCATTTTCTATTAATTCCGGGAAAACACTTTGGAGGATTGATAAGTATATTTCAAGAATACCTTTATTATCAATTATTTAATTAATTATAAAATAAATTGGTATATTCTTTACTAATATCATGTTTTTAATTATATTATATAATTTAATATTAAAACTACAATTTTATAAAAGTAAAATAAATAAAAATCTATAAGTGTCAAATTTTTTACAATTGAAATATGTGTGTGTGGATGTAAAAAAATTATAGCTAGGAATTTTTATCCTTGGATATTAGAATAGTCATATAGAGACCCATTAATCATCACTAGGCCTGAGGCTAGAGGTAGTGAGTGCGTGTTCATAGGTTAGGCCTAGCACAATTCAGCACTTGAGAGTATTTCAAGGGGACCAAAGGAAGGCCCAAGATGGGTCGGTGTTAGTAATGGGGTCCGAACGAGGTAGTATAGGGCTTCTCATAGGATCTACTGGTGTATCTCCCATATATATATTAGGTAGAGAATTCTCAAATTATAATTATATGTGGTATCATGATGTGTCGATTCACTATTCATCATTTAAGAAATTCCTGGTATTTTAACCCACACTCTCATGCCCCTACTCAGACAAATCACTCCACCACCCATACGCATGAACCACTAATCTCTATAACATCAGTCCAACGCCTAACTATAATTTCTACCTCTACTAGATTTTATATCCCTTCTATGTATCCTTATAAATGTTGGGAATAACCAAAGAGAACCACTAGGGTATGGGTTATCCTATGTGAAGCTAATGTTAGGATGGGGATGAAAAGCTTCAACCAATTAAGCCCAAATAAGCCGCATCCAAGGTCAAAGCTCACTATGGTGAAGATGAAGAATAAGAATTACTGATATTTATAGAGTTTCATGTCATGTGTGAATATTTCTTGTTGTGAGGGTAAATATGGAATGGTATGATGATGTAGTCGAAGGGTGATATAGAACTATGGAAACATACTATATTAATTTTTTTAAAGTACATATGTTATTGTAATTTTTCTAGTTCTGAATTTTTTTTCACTTCCCACATAATGGTTAAAGGATGGCTGCAAATAGATTAAGCCAATAACTATTAAACGTTACAATGTGAGTTGTCTAGGTGTTACAAAAATGGATTTTTGTAAGTGTCATCACATTTCCAATATTTAGAAATCATTTAATTCTATGAAGCTGTTTATTCATATCATGTATAGGTAATATATTAGAGATTAATTATTCCTAAACATTTTCTCATTATGAAGTTATTATGTTCATATCATGAAACTGAATGTATGAAAATGAAATTTTGAAGGATCATGTTTTAAACAATGAATATTTTATACATGGTGAGATGATGGTGATATGAAATTTTTGATGATATTAAAGAAATTTCATGTCATGAGATAAAGTTATCATGTCATGAACCTGCATAGGCACACATACTGGTGCACATGAGGGTTTTGGATCATGCTGTGAGAATAGTTTTCATTAATAATGATACATTTAGTAGTAATATTTAAAATACAATAACCAAATATTACAAGAGTATTTTAATTGGTGTGACAGTGCTTCTTTTTGAGATCAATGAGGAGGAATTTTTAGGATGAAGAGTCTCACCAAAGAAGAAATATATACCACAAATAAATTTTTCTAGATACCTTTGGAAGGTGGTCAAAACTAAATTATTCAGAACTCATTCTCACAAAATTATATTTTTCCAAAGCCCTATAACTATTTTATGTTTTATTCTACTGATATACCTCCTCATAAATATCATGAGGGGTAGGTTATCATATTCCCAATAATTTAATTCAAAAAGGATTGTTCTAGTGGATAATATTTCTATTTCAAGTCCATAATTTGGGAGTATGTATCAATAATTTATTCTCATATATTTATTCTTCTTATTTCATGACCATTGTTTATGTGAATTAGAAGGTAAAAAAATTTAATAAACAAAATATCATGAATTATTCATTAAATTTCATTAAATATAGTAATTATGTTTAAATATCATACTGATCCATCTAATTTATTAATATCCAGAAGTAGTTAACCATATGAAATGGGTAAATTTTGAGTTAGAGATGGGATACCGGGACAATGGATTCTCTTAAACTCATATCCCAAAAAAATTGTCAATGGATTTAAAATATTCACTTCACTAGATAATGAAACTAGATTTACTAATCTAGGAATGTTCTCTCAATTGGATTTCACTTCAACTCTTATTTCATTCATATTTACTTTTTTCTATAATTCTACTAAAATTATCCTTTTGGGTTAATATTTTATCATATTATTTACTACACCATTAGTAATAGTTTTATTTCATAATTTTATAATTTTATAAATTTAATTCTCTATTATGTCCAATGACACCCTTAGGGTCATGTCCAATTTCTGGCACTATTATTATGCATGTTCACTTAGTAGATTAGGATGCTTAAGTTTTTTTATTTTATATAATACAATTTTAGTTTTTTAATACACTGTATATTTTTTAGTCGGGTTTTCAAGTCTAATTCCTTCTGTATGACTACACCACTTTAGGGAATGTTATTTAATTTATAAACTATGTCCTCAATATAGAGAAGAATATAAAAAATATGATTGAAAAATATAAAATTGTTAGGGTAGATCAAATAGAATAAGAATGAGATGGAGGAGTATAAAGAAAGTGATCATGGTATATTTATTCTCATGAAAATGGAAGACCCTAAAACATAGGTATACAACTAATAATATTTATACCACCAATATATTTCAACCACATTGGTATAAATCTAGGTATAATTAAAATGATTTATAAATCAATTCAATTGTCTAGGAATCCTCTTAAAGATATAATTGAAAATAAACATATCTTTATTTTTATTTCATATACTTTTCCATTTAAAAATGTTTTCAGTGCTTTGGTGAGGTTTCGGTTTCTTATATTTTATTTATGAGGCAATGTGATAGAATGTATTCAAAGCCTACATCCTTATTCTATCACCCTATGGGATGACTTGGATAGGAACTTTCCAACCCATTTCTTCACTCCCCAAAAAAATAACATTTTTTCAATATTTAAAACATCAATTAATTAAATAATGAATTTATATATATTGAATGATGAAAATTAAATATTATTTGTCTTGGAATATATTCCATGATGTATCTGATTTCATATGATTTTTTGGGTGTTTTTTTAATGTTTTGTGTTGATTTTTTATGGTTATAACCACTTAGTTTTTTCATCCATGGTGTATCGTCTCTAAAAATGGGTGGTTTGTTGGTGGGTTTGTTCAATAGTGAATTTATGTTTTGGAAATGATGGAGCCAAAATGGCATATGGTGGTAGATTGATTTATGGTGCATATCCTGATAATATTTACTTATAGTTGGAATTTTCTTTATGTCGTTTGATAGTGTTGAGATGTCGGTATGGACAAATCAGGGTGTCGACACTACCGAATTTGAAGCTGGTGGCTCTTGGAAATTATGATAATAGATAGTGTTAATGTGGATGTTTTTTTCTTTTAATTATATATTACGATTTTAATTTTATTTTTGAAATTTCAATGTATTAAAATTTTAGTTTGAAGTTTTCTTAACTTTGTAAGATTTAGATTATGTGTAAGTTCAAACTCAATATAAAAAGGTTTTTTTAGAAAATACCAAAAAAATGGAGTGGGAGGGGGTTTATATTGATAACCAACTCAAAGAGCTGCCTACAGGGGTATTCCTATGTGACATGGTGGTCATCCCATTAGGATAAGTGAGTTACATGACCCTAATATGTAGAAAACTATTGAAGGACATCCCTAGAGTATGCATAATATAGATACATATAAAAATGGTAAAAAAAATCATGAAAATAACATTGGAATGAGATATTTTTTGAAAAAATAATAATATAATAACCCAGACCACCCTACAATCCATCATTACCATGTCCATAAAAGTCTAAGGAAAGGGGAAACTGGAGAAACAATAGTATGTTTCTTAAAAATATTACAATGTTAAACATTAAAATACCTTTATCAAATGGTGTAGTATACATGCCAACATATGAAAATTTCATGAACTAATTGGTGTCAAATAATAAGAATCAAGAGTAAATGGTCACCATTCAACTCATAAGAGAGCTGTTGGCTTTGGTATTGATGGAGTTTCTAAAAAAGAAACAAGAGCTGGATAGTTTTTCTATTCCAATTAACATCAATTATAAAGAATTAGGGAGAGATTTTAGGGTCCTAGTTTTCTAAATATCTAATAATTTATATTTTTCTAGGACTTAGTGGTTCCAAGAGGATTTTGGAGGTTTTTTGGAATCTATAAAAGTGTTATGTCCATCCTAAGGTACACCACACTTTGGTGGTGAGCATGGTGCTAGTGTTTTCTGCATTAGGTTCTTAGAGGTTAGTCAAGGGGGTTAAACCTATGGTTATAGGATACACCATGGTGACTGAAATAGATTTATTTTTCATGTTATCAGTAATGGAATTATGGGGAACCACATCTATATAAGAGGTATTCTGACCTCACTACACCATGGTCATAAGCCTAGTGAGGAGAAAACAACCAAACTTTTTGTGTCATGTCATAGAGGTCGGTCATAGTGGGTAAAGAAGGAACCAATATAGATTATAAAACATCATGTATGAGGTTGTTATTTTTTTAAAATCATGTTTCAAAACACCAAAAAATAGGGACATCATCTCCTTTGACAAAGGGATACAAAATTTTAGTAATTTATCTATATGAAATATTGAGCCATTTGAGATTACTCTATAAATAGAGGACCTGGCCTCCCTAGTTTTGTTATTTATTATTATCCTTCAATCTATTCCTAACACTAGAGGCTCTTATAACCCTTTTATAATCTATTTCAGGATCCAGTATCTTTGATTGTGGAGAATCTTGTTACCTTGATTCATGGTAGCTTCCCATCCCTTTTCCTCTCTTTTGTTCCCCCTTTTTCTCTTGAATTTTGTTAAGGGGAACAACTACATTCTATTAGGATTTATAAGAATAGTTTGGTGATGGATCACTATGGTATTATTTTAGTGGTTTTTCTTTCAGTCTTAGTGAATTTTGATCCCCTAATTCTTTTATTATGAGTGTGGTTCCCTTTGAAGAAACGATTGATGTAGGGGGTCTGAGTTCTCTCTTTTTGTTGGTGAATATGTGATATAAGTATGATATTTTTTCCTTTTTTGTAAATGAAAATATTTTTGACTGACTAATACAATTAATTGGGATTAAAATTAATTAAATTCTATGAAGAGACATTGCATGATATTTACTTGATTTCATGATATTAATTTTCCATGATTGTGTATCAGATTTTGTTGGTAGTGAAATATAAATTATTCTATGAATATATTATCATTTTTTGAAATTTATTTTTATAATATAATCTGAAACAAAGAAGGTAAATCCCTTAAATATGGTAATTAAACTAGTTATTAGTAAATATAGAATGATTGTTTCCCCTTTTCTTATGACGTTTTTATGTGATAGATTATGAGGTGGTTGGAATTATAAGTTGTATTATTTATTGAGTTTATATATTTTGTCTCTAGTGATAATGTATGATATAGAATAATAGGATTTTTGTGGTAATGGATGATGGTGTGGTTCTTTGGATTTTTAGTTTTCTATTAGTTATATAATGGTTGAAATTATGAATTCTAATAAATGAACTTCGGTTGTTTTAAAAGGATTATGTCAAAAAATATCTGGAAAATGGATGGTAAATGGGACAATGATTCTTAATTTGGATGGTAATTTACGATAATAAATTTATCCCCAATCTAAAAAATATATTTTTAGTAAATAAGAAATATGATAATTGAACATTTAAAAGGTTGGTAACTAATGTGGTTAAATGGGAACAATGAAACATATATATGAATGTGTGTTTGGAGTGTGAGACTATAGCAGAATGTGCTTTTTAATAAATATATTATACTTCCTAATAGGTGAATAATAAATAAAAAATATTATAATCCATTATATAATTATATAGGTATAGTCTCTTTTGAAGCATTGTTACATAAACAACTGGTTCATAAATGTACTACATCATCTCCCACCAAAATCATCATAACTATCACCCTTATTAGATATATCATATATAACACATTTCTTCATAACATAGGGAAATAAAACATAATAAAATAATGATCTTAAATGCTCAATAATGTTAAATAATAGAGATATCAATGATCACATAAGCATAACACGAACATAAGGTTATCAGAATATGAGCATAACATTTTTGTAACCATGTTCTCCATAAAAAACTATAATCTTGAGTCATGTAATAAATTTTTTTAGTCAATAATACATTAATCACATTATAATTATACAATATGAGTCATAATGGAAAATAATTAGCGTAAGACATGAGTTTTTGGGATATAAATAATTATAGAAAATAATTATCTTTGTTGTCAAGGATCACTTCAAAGACCATCATAGTGGATTTGGTTTAACACCCCAAAACAACATATTAGTCAAGGTTACCTCTCAATACTATCATAGTAGACGTAGTCCCTTACTAAACTGGTTTAACTCCCCAATCTAGTACTTTTTAGCTCATGACATATCAATGTTTACGCAATCCATTAGAGTGATATATAATTTCAAGCCCACTCGTCACTTAATGAAAATCATATATATGTGTTCCAAAACCTCCTAAAACATTCATCATATCAGTACCCATGAAAATAAAAGGGTTTCAAAAACATTTAACAATATCATAACCCATTTAAGAGAAATGGGTTTCATAAACATTAAACAATTTTATCATAGCATTACACATGGAAGATTAATTGGTTTCATAAAACTCTTATCACCATAAACATGAACCATCCATATTAAGAATAATTATGTTACATTTGGGTCATATAGCTAATTAATCATAAGTTAAAACAAGGTTTCATGTCTTTGATGATTAGTAATACCACTAAATGATCACTAAAAAATTCTTAAAGAAACTATCCTTTCCCCTTTCAAATTTGTTTTCATAAAATATAATATCACAATGTATTGTGAAAATATTTTTCTTTTAAAATATACATGGAAACTTATAGTGGAATATTTAAAATATTGAGTGATAATGATAGTGTAAAATTCTATTTATATTATATAATTTAAAATAAAACAATAATTTCATGTTGTTTAAAATTACCTCATTCAAAAAAATACCAGAATATTCCTTTGAAACCATTTTTATGAAAATAAATAATAAGTAAAATGTCTTAAAAAATAATATTATAATATTAAAAACATTCTAGAAAAAAATTATAAAACATAGATATGGAAGAAATTGGGTTTTCGACTCAAGAGAAAAATAATTTTTATTTTCATTAAATAAATTATTCTTGAATACTAAGTAATTAAATTAAAGAGAATGAAAAAAATATATTCTCAGGAAAAAATGAGTGGATAATAAAATTCATGAGTTTATTAATATGTAGAACATAATATTTCATCATCAAAAACTTATTTATAAATAATCCTGATAATAATAAGATTATACATAATACCCTTACCACTTCGGTAATATTTAAATATATTATAATTCAAAAAAACTCATTTACATACTTATAATAAAATATATTATCCATTCATAAAATTTTATATTTATCAATCAATAATTACTAATTAAAATAGTCGTTTTTAGATGCTAACAGTTTCATGTATCATAAGTATTTTAGTTATGTAGTTCTGGTCCTTTTTATTTAATAATGGTTCTGTCATAAAAATAATGTTAATAATGATTTAAATATAATATATGTTTTTTATATATGTATTTATTTATTTATATTTATATTAATCCATAAAATTAAAAATAGAAAGAATAATTACATCATCCTTGGATATGATTAGTCGTACATATGCATGAAAAAAAATTTCACTTTTAAATGGATGGAATGAAAGAAATTAAAATAATAATTCACCTTTAAATAATTGTTATCATATTATATATATTATATATATTCATTAAATATATCCTTACTACCATCGATGTAAAATTTAAACTAATAAAATCACTTTTCTTTTTCGAGGTCGTAGTCTGCACGTACACACATGAAACATTATCATTTTCTAAAGGATTGGAAAGTATGAAATTAGATGTCATATTATAATTCAAAAATTATAATTTTTTTTATAAGTATCATATATAAACACTATACACATCATAAAACCCATCCATTAAATATGGTGGTGGATAATTAATAGTATCACTTTGGAGAGACTGTAAGTTGTATATATGCAAAAGTGATGCTTTCACTTCCCATTAGATCGGAAAGAGGGTGGATAATTGTAATTTAAGAATTAAAATATAATTTATTTATATTTTTGAAATTTATTTTATTATTTTATGATAAATAACATATATTTATATTAGGTATAGAGGAAATAAAAAAGAAAGAGATCAATAAAGGCAACTACCTTTTCTATGAAAGTACTCATTTAGATAACCTCTGATGGAACCTAGGGTTGGTATTTTGGGAAGAAAAAACCTATATAATGTGTATAAGGGTTTTTTGAAGGTTTTTTTGTAGGTTTTTTCTTATCTATATGGCGCAAAATGTGTGAATAAGTAGGGGATGTTTGTTCCTTTTTATAACTGAGGTGTGGGGGACTTTGGGGATTTCCAAAAAGATTAAACTATAATAAATTCATCATCAATAAAAATGTTTAAAAATGGTCATATATTTAAATATGATATTGTAATTATTTTAATATCATAATCCAGTATAATTTTTATAGGTATTAGTGGGGATATAAATCTTATATTTTGGTTTTACCCCTTAGTTAACTCATTTTTACCATAACCGCGATAATAACATTTTCACTCTTAAAAGGTTATAATTTTAATTACAAGGTAACTATTGAATCATAAATAAAAAATGTAAAACACTTTAAAACAAATATTATACTCATTTTCATCTTGTAATATTTTTTATAATCCTTAAATAATTAAATAAAATTTTATTTCCATAAAATATCATTAATATCATTTTTGACACTATTCATTTAATCTGACTTTTAATGACATCAATGAAAATATGGAATTAGAATATAAACCATTCACATATTCATAATAATTAAAAATTATCTACTAAAACCTTGGGGCCTGCTAATTTTTTCAAATCACATTACTTTAATATTTTTAAAATCATTTATTTTATTTTTCTGTTAATTGAATAATTATTATATTAATTTTTAACAAAACATTAAGGTAATTATTTATTGCATAAAAATAAAAATAAATTAACATAATAAAAAATTATTTATATTTAAAATACCAATCTCTATCCAAAATTATACTCTTATTCCCATATGTAAAAGATTATGAGATATTAAAGGCGATTGAATGACATTTTTTTACTTTATCTTTTACTTAAATATTATAAATGGAATTATCAAGGGAAAAATGACACCAATATGCCATATAATAAATATTTGGATGGAATTACCAAAACAAGACACATCCAATGAGAAAAATTAATGTTTTGGGTTGATTTTGAGATCATAACATATTAGTTTTACACAAATTAACCCATTTTAAATTTATAGTGATAACAAAAAATAACTATCATTACTATTGATTTTGACCATAAGTAAAAGTGAACTATTTAACAAAATTTTATCTCATAAATTTAAATATAGAATAAATTTTTTAATATTCAATTACAAAAAGGTCATAAATTAATTTTACATAAAAACATATTGAAAACAGTACTTGAGAAAATACTCCATTTAAGTAAAAATATTTATATCGAATTAAAAAATAATATTCCTTATAAAGACAATAATTATATTTTTTTTATCAAAATTACAATAATTAAATTTTAAAAATATAAAAAAACAATTTTACTTTGCAAAAACTTAAAAATGAATTATATTTTTCAGTAAAAAACAACATTTTTTATTATTCTTAAAAAAAAACTTTTCAAAACAAATAACAAAAAAACACTATAATATTATCTTTTTAGGATGAATTCAAAAATAATAACTTTTATTAAAATTAAATAATAAATTTTTTGAAAATTGATTTTAATATTTTCTCTAAAAAAAGATGTAAATAATTTTTTTTAAGAAAACTTATTTTCGATGCACCAAATGACTACTAAAAATTCAATGATTATTTCCTAAAAATTGATCAATGAATCTTTATTAAGAATTTACATTATATATATATTTCATAATGTGGTTAATCCTATTTATATATTTCAATTCAATAGTTAGGTTAAAATGATAATATTGCATGGTTTCTTTAAGATTGGTGTTATGTATATTGTATATTATCAAACATAGTGTTTTTTAAAATATCAAGGTGTTACATTCTCACCCCTTTAATCATAAAAATTCAATCTCTATATAATGATTTAGATTTATAAAGAACATTGATCAAAAGAAATTGAGTGATCATAATAATGTTAACAAAAAATTGATGAGGTGTTAAATACCACAAATTCATCCAAATTAAATGTAATAAGGAAAACATATTGTTTTAGAATACTTTTCATAAAGATGAGTAATTCCATTACCATATACTCTAATAATATAATTAAATATACATACTTTTTTCCTTTAATCAATTTCCCCATGATATAATTTGATTCTCCACAGAATGAGTATTCGAGGTGAATTTTTATTTCATAAATTATTAAAATAATCTTCTAAATAATCAAAAAAGTATATCAAGATATTAAAACTATCATTAAGCATGAATAAATTCCAAAAAATGGTTTTCACAAGGTAAGATAATTCCAAAATTGAATAAAACTTTTAATGAATAAATTCTAAATTTATTTCCAAAGCATCAATAATATCTCCCAAAGTTCAACATAGTTTATACCATATATAACTCTGTATAGAACACTAAGTTACAAAACAAAAAACAATAATGACTTTATTAATATTTTATTTAAAGATCTATATAACATTTTTCTCTAAACTATGCCAAAATATTATATTTTATAATCATATAATCTCCAAAAAAAATTAATCATTTCTATAAATAAACTCATCATCATAAATCTACATTAAATTTATATATGATTCCAA
This sequence comes from Viscum album, assembly GCA_963277665.1. Lineage (NCBI taxonomy): Eukaryota > Viridiplantae > Streptophyta > Magnoliopsida > Santalales > Viscaceae > Viscum > Viscum album. The sequence goes on from OY728122.1 coordinate 495,323,110, forward strand.
AGGATAATTGAACCTTTACCCATAATGTCAAGCCCAACTTATCAAAATTATTTTCATTTTAATTAGTCAAAAAAATCATAAAATCAACTAAATAAAATCATAGTCATACTGACCAGGGCATCACATAGGACAATGGTAAGTAATGCACCCTTATCTCCCTTCAATTGTGGGTTTAAGCCCCGCGACCCTACTGGATGTGACATGTTGTCCCTAAGCTTCTAGGTTACCCTTTTTCTATAACTATATTAGTATAATTCATATAATTTTAACAAAAATATGGTGAATATACTTAAAAATTACCTTCACATTTAATAATGTTCTAACATCAAAGGTTATTTCCTACATTTTAACATACATCTTTAATAATTTAATTTAATTTATCCAAAATATTATCACATGTTTAATTTACTAGTTATGTATACCTCAACATAATGAGACATTTCATAGAATATTATTAATCACCATGATAAATTATAACATAATTTTATAATATAGGGAAATATCCAAAAAATTCATGAATCAAATTTAGGTGCTGACCAAAAAGTTACTCATTATCTAGACAATAAATATCATTGAAATGCCTCCATTTTAATGAATTACTTTTCAATCATCAATATTATATATAACCCACTATCTAATAGACTAGAAATTATCTTTAAAATAGATTAACCCAGATGGTTATTTATATATTAATATATTATTCTTCTTAAAATCCAGTAAACGTTTCAAATCACTTCAAAATTCTAATACAAAAAACATTAAAAGGGTTTGTTTATTAAAGTGAAGTTATGATCAAACTTAAACATAAAAACCCATAAACTCACATGAAAAATTATATGATTCCAAAATTAATTCAATCTTTATTCTTCAGATAATATCATATACTATTTAATATATTCCATTTATCGAAAAATCCAATAAAATTTATCAAATATGGAATGAAGAAAATTGTCATCAAATAATTACCCAATTTATAGGTAAACAATATGATCCCATTAATAGCAATCATTACTTTATCCCATATAATCATTACATAGTTTCCACTAAATAACTTTTTTTGGTTATCCCAACAATTCAACATATGTTTCCAAATCCATAAAGAAAACTATCTTAGAATAATCCTTATATTCATCATGATTAATATATTTATAATATCATTGATATAATTATTGAATCCCAATACATGAAAAATAGAATCCTTTCACTCCAAAGAGTTCAATAGAATAGGTCCTTTCTTAGTCTAGGATTTAACCCTTGTATTAAGGAGTTATCTCATATAATACTCATATTCTCCACACAATAGACCTTGAACCATAAATGATACCTTATGATGGAATTATTTTTTCCCCTTAAAATGATTCATTTTTCCCAAAAATTTATTTATCTATACCATTATTTTCAATGAAGAAAATATCTTCCCATTCCTTTGTGAAATTCCCTCCAGTTATTTTCAAACATTCTCAAAAAGTAGGAATATGTATCTTATTTCCTCTATAGACTTCATGAAACTCTTTATTTCTATTATTAGGTTTGTTAAGAAACTAACCCAAAAATATTTTGTTAATCATATAATGGTATATATGATTGAGAATAATAATAAAATTTCTCATTCTAGCTCACATTTTATTTTCTTTAACATTAAGACAATCATTAAACTGTCCATCAGTATTAACATGAATCCTCCTAGTTCCATAAATTGACTAAAAACAAAAAATTATTGATTGATAAATATTATTTTCAGTGAGTAATAATGAAAAATTATTTATAGGGTTCCTAAATCATGGAACCTTCTTTTCAATATATGATAACATAAGATAAACGTATGTCATCCCTGATCTTTACCAAAACATTTGGATTTTATCCTATAATTAGACTTATCCCCAAGTTTCTCAAAAATGTTTCCTCATCTTATTTTACAATGTTAACTAATCCTTGATCATATACTAACAATAAATTCTTATAATTTTCATAAAAATATATCACATCTTAATATGTGAATAATCAATACATAGAGTTATGATCAAAACCAGAATCATATAGTAAATGTACCTCTAGAAACGTGGATACATAATAAAAACCTATTTCATAAGTTTACATCATATTCCCTAAAAAAATATTTATAACTTGAACCCATGTTAGACATATCATACTTAGAACCTTTCTTTATAAACTATAGAAATTTGACATAACAAAAGTGAGAGATCTGATTCTTAGTAAGGGTAAATAAGAGATATATCAATAATATAATTAATATAACATTATCATAAGTATTTGAGTATATGATATTAACATTTTAGAACCATTCCCTTCATGTCAAAGAACATATTCTTAAATCATTGAATAACGTTTGTTAGCTCTTAAAACATGAAATGTATACGAATCAAAGGTTAAGAATCATAAGACCATAACATTTGAATAGGAAAAGAGTTTTTTGCAAAGAAAATAATTTTCTCAGTAGTCAAGGATCACTAATAATACTATAAATGTTCTTTTAGTTCACTACTCAAACCATTTTAGTAGTTAATGTTCACTCCCAATACCATCATAGTGGATAGATTCCATAACATGGTTTATTTCACTCTCTATTTATGTCATATTTATTTCAAGAGATATATATCATTACCAAATTCATTGAAGGGATATATAATTTTAGTCCCACCCATCAAAAATTTAAAATAATATATATTTGAACCAAAATATCATAAAAACATCCTATAAAAACCAAATAAAATAAATGGGTTCCATAAAAATTTCATCATAGAATAACCCATGGAAAAATAAATATGTTTTGCAACAATTTCACGAATTTATTATAGCATAACTCATGGAAAAGAAACAAGTTTATTAAAAATAGTATCACCATAAAAATAAAACAACTTTATTGACAATAGTTTTTGGACCCTTTTATCATATCCTATTAAAAAATAACATAACTCAAGGGTTATTATCCTTGATGATGAAAAATATACTACAATATCATCAAAACATTCTTGAGGAAAATACCGTTTCTACTTTGAAAATAACTTTTAAAAAACTATAAACTCAAAATATATTGTGAAAATAATTTTCATTGAAAATAAACATGAAAAAATATAATTTAATATTTATAATATTAAAATTCCATGACAGTGGGAAATTTTGTTCATGATGCATAAGTTAAAAAGAACCCCCCCCCCCCTCACATTTTTGTAAAAAGTTAAAAAGCACCTCATTCAAAAAATGGAAAGAATATTTCTTTTAAAATTTTTAAAATGTGAATAAAGGGTAAAAATTAATTTAAAATCATATTATAATGTTAAAAACATTCATGAAAACATTTTTAACAAGAATTGATATGGAAGAAAAAGTCTTTTTGACCGAATAGCGAAATAAAATAAATTTTATTTAAAAATGTTATTTGGGTATCTGGAGTACATAAAGTCAGTAGAGTGAAATAAAATCATATATTTCCAACAAATAACTATATTATATTAAAATTCAAGGTTTTATTTAGAGTTATGTGAAAATATTTTGTTGTTTAAAACTTATTCATAAACAATCCCTCTAAGCAATGTGATTGTTACAAAAAACCTTACCACTTTGGTTTCATTTAAATCATAAGTCCCTTGAAATAATTTCGTCTATTTAAACATTAAATATCACATAAATAATTATTATAATTTTATAACATTTCAAAGGTAAGTATATACACCTCTTCAAAGAAGATATGTTCATGACATAACATATGTCTCAAAGAAGAAAATTTGAGAAGATAAACCCTTCCCATGAGTTCCACCTGCTTCAAAATCAGTATAATCTCTTATATAATATATTTTAAATTATTATAATTATATATAATAATCCTTTACATAATTATTATTAAATATATCATCCAATTATTAAATTTGAACACCCATTTTTCAATAATTCCTTATTAAAAATACTGTTTTAGGTGACAAATGTTTTGTTTATCATAACTATTTATGTTCAGTAGTTCTGATCCTTTTACTTTGATCACATTTCCATCATATAAATAATGTTAATAATTATTTAAATATAATATATATTTATTTTATTAATATTTATAGTCTTCTATAAAATTTAGAGAAATTAATTGCATCGTTTCTAGAGACGGTAGGCCATACGTATGCATGAATGTTTTTTTTCATTTGGAAAGATGGAACAAAATAGAGGTAAATAATAATTCATATTTTCATAAAAATAATTTTATCATATATATCAATTATATTCATTAAATCTATCATTATTTATATCCAAGAAAAATAGAAATTAAAAAAACATATTGCTTTGTAGATGTGGTAGTCTGCACGTGCACATGAGTGACTTTATCATTTTACAACAGATTGGAATGTAAGAAGTCATATGTGACATTATAATTAAAAATAATAATAATATTTTAATAAGTATTATATATTAACATTAAACTCATCATAACACCCATCTATGAAATATGGTGGTAGAAAATTAATTGAATCATTGTGTGGAGATAGAAAGTTATACGCATGCATGAGTGATACTTTTACATCGAATTTGTTTGGAAATAGGGTGGATAATTTTGGTATAATAATAATAATAATAACATTTAATTATATTTATGACACTAAAGTTATTATTTTATGAAAAATATCATGTATTTATAAATGGTAAATAAGAAGTAAAAAAAGAAAGTTATTGATTTGGGTGATTACCTCATAGTTGAACAAACACTTTTAGATCTCCACTTAAGAATCCAACAGCTGTACTTTTGGGAAACAAATCACCTATATAATGTGTATAATGATTTTTGGGATATATTTTTTCTGCTTTTGGTCAATCTATATGGCTAAAAAGGTGTAAAGTAGTATGGGGAGCAGGTTCTCTTTTATAATTATGGTGAGGGGAACTTTTTGGATTACATTGAAGATTTAATTAAATTAAAGTAATTCATAAGAAAAATGATTATAAATGAAAATTTATTCAGAAATAACATATTCTTTGGTTGTAATAACATCAAAAAATTGATTTTTTGTGGGTTTAAGTGGTTTTTCAAACCATATCCCTTAGTTTAACCTTTCAGTTTACTGATTATAACATTAACCTCAGTAAAAACCTTTTCACTCTTAATGGGTCAAAATTTTACTTAATAAATAAATATTGAATCATTATTTTAAAAAATTAAATTTCAGCCATATATTATCATAATTATCCTCTCGAAATTTTTTTATAGTTTTTAAATAAATTTATAAAATATTTTTTCCATAAGATATCATTAATGTCATTTTTGACACTATTCATTTAACTTGAATTTTAATAACATCATGAAAATGATGGAATTTGAATATAAATATTTCTCACATTCAAAATAACTAATAATTTTATAAAACATTATTGTGACACACTATTTTTTTGCAAATTATTTCACTTTTAATATTTTTAAAATCATTTTTTCTCTTAATTGAATAAATATTGTATTTGTGTTGTGTAAGAATTTAAGGTTATTATATCATTGCTAAAAATTATAAATGAATTACCATGAAAAAAAATAATTTAATTTATATTTAAAATAAAAAATTTGAACAAACTTTATGCTCATTTCTTATTTATATATTAATTTAAGAGATATTAATGTCAATAGAAGGACATTTTGACATTATTTTTTCACATAAATATTATAAATGTCATTGTGAAGGTAAAATAGCACCAAAATTCCGTATATTAGAAAATTGTATGATCATTTCTAAAATAAACTCATCCAATAGGATAAATTCAAAAAAATTGATAAATTATTGTATTATTTTTAACCTTGATTATATCATTTTACTTTTACTCTTATAAAAAAATTACTATGGTTGTTATTCATTATCACCAAAAGTAAAAAAGTGATCTATTTACCAAATTTGGAACACCAGATTATAAATATATAATCCATTTTAAAATATTCAATTCCTATAAGTGGTAGAAATTAATTTAAAATAAAAACATAAAATGTAACAAAAAAACTATTTTTTTAAAAACATTTATTTAAAATATAATTTTTTTATATTGAATTCAAACATAAAATTAATTAAAAATAATATAAATTTATTTTTTATATAAAAATAAACTAATTATATTTTAAAACTAATTTAAAATAAAATTTTACTTTTTATATAACTAAAAATAAAAAATAGTTTTAAATAAAAATATATATTTTTCACAATTCATTAAAAAATCAAACATTTTAGAAAAATCACAAAAAACATTATAAGATTATTTTGATATACTAGATTTTAAAAATTATAAAATTTTCATCAAAAAAATTATAAAACATCCACAAATAAATTTTAATGTTTACTCATAAAAGGAAATAAAAAAAAATTTGAAGGAAACGTATTTTTGTGGTATAAAATGACTTTACTAAAAATCCAATGCTCATTTCTTAAGAATTAATAAATTTGATTTTATAGAGTTGGTCCTTTATAGACATATATATATATATATATATATATCATAATATGGTTAATCCTATTTAAACCCAAAATTCAAATGGTGTGTTATAATAATAATATTTTACGGTTTGTTAAAGAATGGTGTTGTGTACCTTGTACACCATCGAACACAAAGTAACATTAAAATATCAGTATGTTATAGGGAGTAGATTGGTTTATAGCATTATAGAAGTAATGTCGACATTAAATAGTGGTGATGAATACGTTTCGGTAGTTATCTGGTTTTAGTTACATAAACACAATGGTTGGGCTCGTGTGTAACTTTTATATATTATATTTTATTTATGATTTCACTATACACCCCACTCAAGTGGTGTTTTTAGACTGACCCCCTAACATATTTGGTTTTGGATGTTTTCCCCAATCATCTATATTGGGGAGGGAGGATGGATACCCGCACTGTCTCTTCCATATGTGGATATTATGAACATTCTATGATGGATTACATATATAGTACACTGAAGGTGATGATTGATGATAGGGTGATTTGGTTTCTGGTGGGGATCTTGCATAGCAGTAGGAAGGAATGAGGTTTATTTATTTCATGTTTATGATACCTTAATACTATAGACACAAGGAATTGGTTATGGAATTATGAATATTTGATGGTTTTGTAATATGGCATGACTATGATGAGGTTGTGATACAGTTATTAGCATTGAGTTGAGATCTAATACTTTCCTTTTATGATGAGGATTTTAATGGTATGATCCAGATGGATACATAAGTGATGGGAGCATAAGGATATATGAATTTTGGGTGTTAGAGTGGAAAATTAGTGGGGGAGAAATTTTTGTAAAATATTTTATTGATATATTTCTCTAATATTATTACACATTGATGAAATATTTGGTAATCAGTTTATAGTGAGGCCAGGAACTATTTTACCAGATAAATGTTTATTGATTCTATAATTTTTCTATTTAGGCTTCGGCATTCTCTTATCACATTTTAATGAGATTCTTTGGGTATGATCCTATTTATTATAAATTTTATTCTCACACAAATATATAAATATATATAAACATCTTTTAAAGTTACCATACAGAGTTAAAGTCCACGATTTACATTTCTAGCTTAGAGCTTGGACATATTGAGTTTTTTCCATAATATTATATTTGGGTACCTTGTTTGGAGACTTTTATTTTTATTCTGGTGACATTACATGAATCATGGGATATTTTTGGGTATTAAATATTCCTTATATTATATAGTTTCTTGATAGTTGATATCCTATCTCCTAAACATACTTTTTTTATTGCGGGTAATGCATTAGATATATGTGACTTTATTTGTACCCTCAGTGCTAGTAAAAAATCCAACACCTAATAGAGGTAAAAAAAAGGGGTCATTATCCCTCTACCTTTATTGAAAATCCTGGAGTGGTACCTTGTTATTATGGTAGATGGTTGAGAGATAGGATATATTTTGGAGTTAGTAACCATGAGGATTATCAGGGCTTTTTAGGGAAATAGTTCCACCAAACCTAATGTGTGATTTAAGAAAGGAATACTAGCTAATAAACAAAATTTTAAATGCCCTTTGATCTGATGCAAGGACCTTAAGCATACTAAATGTTATAGGTCAAGAGATATTGTTTTTAGGGTAGGTACCCGTGAAAATGGCATGCATCATATTGTTTGTTCTTGTGATTGAATGGAATGATTTTGTGAATTAAAATAAATTTTATTAATTGAACATAATATTACATAAAACCATGCCTAGGAAATTAATATTTATCCTCTAAATTATGGGTCCTTTAAGTTATACACATGTTATCCAGGATAGAGAGATTCAGCATGCTAGCCTAGTTGACCATCAAAGGGTCGACCCGGTAGAGGAGGATTAGTAGTAGATGATAAAATTGTGTTTCTTTTAGTGGAAATAAATATTGAATTATGAGGGAAATATCTTTGATCTCGGGACAAAATGCTATTTGGAGGAGCTTAAGATTAACATTTGTTTCATTTAGGCCCAATTAGAGTACTGGGTTCCTCTGGAAGACAACAAAATGACTGGTGCAACATTTCATTGGTGGATGTTATGTATTTGGGAGTAGAGGAATGTAGATGTTTCACAGACATATTTCCATAAGGATATTTAGATATAATTACTATAATTATTTTTTAATACATAAAAAATTAAGGAGTTTTTTTCTCTTCTCTAGGGGAGTATGGTTGTGTGAGAGATTGGAAATGGGTTTAAGGACCTTATGTGTTTTACCCGAATCATTTTCCTACTGATTATTCCCATCTGTAGGGTCATGAGGAAGCTCTCTATCAATATATCCAGTGTGTGGTTACACAATATAAATTGTTGATGTATATGGTGGTGTAGAGAAAGGAATAATTTCTCTAACATATGCAATTTCAAGGAGGGCTATTGTGGGAGAGGAGCTAGCAGGGTTCCCAAAGGGCATGATTTGTTAGTGGTTGATCTCAGATGTTAGAGAATTCAAGGTTTTTACCAATGGGGAGTTGACCTTAGTAGTTTACTTTTTAGTTTTATAGGTCCATTATCTCTCATGATATTCATAAGAGAAATAGACTATTGTTCTATGTTTGTGGGGGTCATGGTCATCACTTGTATCGACACACAATGGTTATTTGGTGTCAACATGGTAGTGGGGGTAAGGTTTAGCATCATCCATTATAGGAGTTTCCAGTAAATCCGTACAAATATAATGGGAAAAAGGAATAATCTATTCCATGAAGAGTTGGTGTAGGTTGGGGAATGCCTCATGATGACCCCTATATTAAGGGGGCCCAACCTCAGCATAGAATTGAAGTTAGTCGATAGTAGCAGGGTATAGGAACTTCTTGTATATTGTTTCATGCTATGGATATTACATCACTAGAGGGGATTGATATATTCAATGGTATTATTAGCTTACAAAATAGTCCTATTTATAATTTTTTTATTCCAGATCCTTTAAATCCTTTGTTTCACCTGCCTTAGTCCATGCATTGGGATTGGATTTGGAGAATCATCTCATGCCCATAGTGTTGATTGCACTAGTCGGATGTCATATTTACTTGTTTGAGGTGTTTCAGAGGTACAGTCAAATTATAGGGTAGCATCAGTAATGTGGGGATTTATTATTTTTATATATACAACCATAATATTTTATTCATGTTGTGGATTGGTTGTGTTCTATGTGTGTGATTATGAATTTATTTTACATTAGTGTCATATTCTCTAATTGTAATTGGTAGTGTAAAGTATTAGTTGGGGAAAAAGGATATCAGATGGGTTGTAGGAATGTAGATCCCCTTATTTCCTTGATTGAAAAATTATTAGTGAATTCATTGGGTACTAAGATAGAGGAGGATCCCAAATCCATTAAGAGGTTTTCTGGATGTTCTTTCATGGGTGGTTGTAACACTACATCACCAATGTAAAGTTCAGTTTCAGATATAATTATAGTTGAGTGTCTATTTGATTTCAAAGAATCCATATTTTATATAAACTTATATGTTTTTATAGATGAGGATTAAAATTTATTTTATGATATATAGAATTTTCATTGAACCCAATGTGTTTCTATGGGGTGCTCTAGTATTATTAACTAAGAATGAATTGGATTTTTTTGACTACCAAAGGCTAAATCAGGTTAACATTAATAATATTTACCATCTTATGATCATTGATGATCTTTTTGACTAGATGAGGGTAGTTATCTAGTTTTATATGATAGATATACAGTTTTGATATCATAAGTTTAGCATAAATAAAGATGGTAATCCAAAGACCTCCTTTTGTTGTAGGTATAGAAAATTTGAGTTTTTAGTTATATTTTTTAGTGTCATTAATGCACTTCAAAAATTCATAAGACTCAAGAATTAAATATTTGGTGAGTTACTAGACAATTTTATAATCATGTTCATTGAAAAAATTTATATATACTTGATGTATGAGGTAGAGACTTCTAGGAAATTTAGGATCCTTTTACAGACTCTTTGACACCACCAAATCTCTAGGAAGTATTCCAAGTGTATTTTTAAGATGAGGGAGTGAATTTCATCTGGAATCTGGTATCTCAACAGAGAGCATAAATAGTTCCTTTAATGACTAATATGGTTGTTTCTTGGGAAGAATCAAAGAATATAGTGTAGGTTTGAAAATATTCATCATTTCACAGTCTATTATTAGATGTTATCTTAAAATATATTGCATTATGTATCTATTTAAATATATAAGTAGTAATGAATACATATATTTTAGAATGATTAGTTCTAGAAAACTTTTGGTGCCCTAAAAGGGTAGTTCGTCAGCACCATGGTTCTCAGGTTTCTTAAGAAAGGGGTGATATTTCAGGTGTTCTATGAAACTTCCCAGTTCGTTATGGGTTGTAAATTAATTTAATTGATTGAATTGATCTTATATGAGTCTATAAATATAGATTCACAAGATTTTAATTGTTCCACATATTATTTGGAATTGTTAGAAGTGGTTTCTTACCTAATGTTGTGATGACATTACCTCATTGGAGAATGTTATGTAGTCTTTATCAATTACAAGATTTTGAGGTACATTTTATCTCATTATGAATTGATTATATGATAATAGAGGTGAAAATAGATTCTATAGGATATTGAAATAGATAACTCATACACCATAAGGAAATGGAATTTTGTGGTTGACATGATGATTATGAGGTTGGAAAAGTATGATGATCAGGAGTATGGGGATACTGAAGGTAGATAGAGGAGTTCGAAACCTTACACCTTGATTTCGAGTTATTTAATCGAGAAGACATATTATTTTATATGAGTGTATATTATTCTCCAATACATAACATGGAGTAGTATCATTGGGGGACCCATAGGTGGAACTGATGCATGATTAAATTTTTCAAGGTGATTCCACTAAATGATGGTTGGATGATGATCAACATCCATTGATATTTTATAGAAGGATGTTTGTATCAGTGGATATACACAAGGGGGTAATTCATGAGTTTCACATATCATATTTAGTAGTTTACAGAGTAATATCCAAGTTGTATCATGGTATGAGGATTCAATTCTAGTGTCTAGGGACGAAATGGGAAGTGGCAGAGTTTATGGGGATGTCTTTCGATTTCTGAAGGTGAAGGTATAACATCATGTTCCTACTAGTTTATTTCATAATTTAGATATAACTAAATGGAAATAGGGAGAAATATTTCTGGATTTATTTATAGTATTACAAAAAACACTAGGATGATATGATTATATACGGGTAATCATGGATTGGTTGAGGAATTCATCTCACTTCTTAAAAACCAGGGAGTCGATCGTTGTGAATGTTTTAGAAAGGAAGTATATGGATGAAGATGTTCAACTGTAAGGAGTTAAAAGTTCCATAATATTGTACAAGGATTATCATTTTATATCACCAATATATAGGAGATTGAAGTATACTCTCGGAACTTAGTTGTTCTTTAGCACTACATTCCACTGCCAGATAGATAGAAAGATGGATCAGGCCATCTAGCTGCTACAGGATATACTACAAGCATTCATATTGTATTTTAATGGATATTTGGTAAATTATATACCCTTGGTTGATTCTTAATATAAAAACATATAAAATTATTCCATTTTCATGGATCTAATTTATTTGATTTGTGGGAGGCCATGTCGATTCCCGCAATATTAGACTAGGGTTGGAGATTCATCTGATATTGGTTTCGGTGTGGTATAATGTATGATTGAGAGTATCAAGATGGTTTGATAGTATATGAAGGTCATGAAATACCATTATAATTATTATGTTTATTGGATGAATATTCCCTTATAGTTTTATATTGGATACCTTATGTTTCTAAAGTTTCCCCTCATCATGGGAGGTGGAGGATTCATCAGGGAAGCAAGTTTTCAGCCTAATTTTTAGAACTTCTGAGTTGTATCACCATATTAGTGAGGTGTGTCATCATTTATGGCTTCTAACATAGATTTATAGGATTCATTATGTCTTCCACACATCTCATATCCATAAAAATCATTATGAGGACACTCATGTCATTGAATGCGGTGATTTGGATGTTGAGGATAATGCAATAATCAAGGTGTGAGCCGGTGAGATACAAGATGTTAGGGTCCAACTTGATTGGATCACAAATAGTGGGTTGAATCAATGATCCTCATTTATTTTATGAGTTTCTCCAAATAAAAATAAACCTATTTAATTCATAAAGGTTCATTATAAACTCATTATAAACATTCAACATTTCTTCATGTGCATAAATGAAAGGAAAATCTCAGCACAGAGAATTTACAGGGTGAAACACCCATTACAACTTCATGTCATGTTTTTTATTCCCCCCAACATGGATCCACACACTAATTTTCAAACCTCTTTACAATATTGATTTTTCATTTCTTCCACACACCAAATCTAGAATCCATAAGAAGATAAAATTTCTCTACAATAAATAATCTAATATGAATGATAAAACATGGAGATCACTTTAACACTTGATAATCCACCTCTATAAATAAATGGATCAATAAATCTATAAATTCACTTCTTATTCAAGAACGTAAATGGCCAATATCGATGCTTAGACTATTGGTCTTGAAAATTCCACTAGATTATAAGGTATATGGTCTTCCTCAATTGTTGTAGATATGCTACCTCATGATATCTACTTCATGTGTTCTCATCTTCTCAAAATACTCTTCTTGGAGTATTTTTCTCTAATGAAAGGAAAAATGTATTCTCACCTATAATTATTCTCTCTCCTTGTGAACTTCTCCTATTTCTTCATCCAATATACCTTTTTTTGAATAATAAGTTCATCAATCCATCAAAGAGGACACATTGTTTCGCCATATCTGAATATAAAACCTCTCTTTAACTCCTCAAAAATTCCCAATAATTTCATCAATAATTAAATCCAAGTAACCTTTCATGGGTCTTTCTCTCTCTTCTTTACAGCATGGAAAAATTCAACATTTATTATACCAAATGAATAATTTCGTTATCCTCATGGTCTAAAACCAAGTCTAATTATTATGTAAGTATTTATAAATGATTCAATATTATCCATATTAAATTCTTTGAAGTTCTGTTCATCCTAGGCCAATATTCCTTGAACTACAACCTGGTGAAAAATTATTGGTCATTTTTTCCTCAACACATCAAAGTCACAAGAATTTTATCCTTTATCGGGATGTTTTTTCATTCCAAATCACCTATAAAACCTGGATTCCTTCCCCAAATTCATGGGGCTGTACATTTTGGCTTCCTTTGAACTATAGTCGACAACCTATCGACCATGGATTTCTTCGGTGCTAAATGCCCATTTTGGGCATCCTCAATTTTTTAATGACCTGGGTTGTTTTAAATGATATTTATTTTCTAACGTAATTTATGTTATATTATATAACATTATAAACATAAAAAATATAGAGGAACCCACATAAATGTATCACATTAATAAATATCATTAAATTAGTCATCTATGTAACCAATTAAAATTACAAACATTAAAAATAGATAAAAATAATAAAAAAAGCTATAATAGGAAAATAAAAAATCATCCCAATCTATTAAGATCCCCCCATGTAAAAAACAATATAAATGAAACAAAAATATTAGTAATCCAATCAATATATTAGAAAATTAATATATAACCTTATCAATAATTTTAGTGAATTTTGATTGAAATAATAATGTGGCATTTATAAGGAAAATTTTGATCATTAGAATAGTAGTATTACCATAGGTAAATATAACCAATGTTCAATTTGAACATTTGGAATTATACCCATTGGTCATAATTTTAATGTTATAATTATTTTTTATCAGTAGTAATGAAAACGATAATTGATGAAGAAATGAGAAATGATGGCCTTAACCAGTAGAGTCATGTCGTTTAAAACTAATTTGTCAAAATATGGGAGGGAGGTAGTGTCACTAGGTTTATCCCTTGGCCAATAACCATATGATATTCAATAAGTAAAGCTTAAAAAAATCACCTACAAGATTAGTTTATGTCAATGTCGATTGTCTCTGGGTCAATGTCAGCCAAGCCACCCTGTGATAATACCACCATTGCACACCTTACCATTAGGGCATACGAAGGTGTAATAAGGGGTAATGTGTCTAGGGCATAGTTATTTAAAGTATAATATCCTTTTTATAAATAAAATTTGTATTCCCTACATCCCATTTTTATAATATTATTGTTTTTTAAAATATATTTTTAAGTAAAACCAATTTGATAAATTCATTCTTGGTGACAAAAAAATATAAGTTAATTTTTTTAGAAAATATATAACAATTTAAAATAAACTCATGTATTTTGAATAATATTTTTTTTAAAGTAAATATTACTCTAAAACAATATTATTTGAATAGAGATAATATAATAATTTTATAATTTCCTAGAAATTTTTAGTAGTGTTATAAATATGATTGTGTCTTAAAAATTGTTTTTTAAATAAAAATGATGTTTATATTTAAATGTCAATATTATGATATTTAGAGAATTATTTTGATTAAATAAGTATTATATTTTAAATTATATCTTTGAATTTGATTTAGGGTGAATTTTTTATATTTTTCTAAAATTCATTATTTTCAGTGAATAGTAAAAATACAGTTTTAGGTTGTTGGTATGTTTTAGGACATAATATTTATTTCATTATTATTTTATAATTAATTAACAAAAATACCAGACCTAAAGTTGTTTTTTTATTAACACTAATTATTTAAGTTTATTTTAATCAATTTTCAAACCTATAAGTGACATTCCAATATCTAAAAAGGAAAAAATAAATTTAAAAACATTAAATTGTAAAAAATTAACTTTTCCATGTACAGAGAAGTATTAAATACGGTGTTTGGTTATAATGGATTAAAATATCAAAAAAATTGACTCAATTATCCAAAATCATGTGAAAAAACCATGGGTAATACAATGGTTTTTCATTTCCCACAACCTTAATTTTTCAAGATTGATATTTGGAAATTATTATGCAATTCCTCCACTTTTTTCTATAAATAAATACCCATTTCACCCTTATACTTTACTCCAAATCCATCCTATAGGAATTAAAATTTATTTTTACTACCAAATATTCCACCCAATTTTTCTTTATTCCCCCATGATTCCATCCTCAATTCCTAGAAGAAACACTTTATGTTAAGGAATTCTCATCATCTGTTTTCCCATTCAAGTAATTTTTTTGTATGCGTATTATAATGGTAATGTTACTTCATTTTCATATTATTTCTATAATAACCTTACTATAAAAGTAATTTTTATCAATGGATGACCTTTATTCTCACTTATTTTACAATTTTCAAAATCCACACTTTATACAAGTCATGCTAACAAATTTACTTTTCAAATTTTTCTATTTTATATGCGAACTTGTTATATTGTGAATACACAAACTATTTATTTATCCAGGGGTATTAAATTAGATGTTAATATAATTTATTGATTTTATTATTTACATATATGAACCCCACATTCCCTTTTGGTGGGTCAAAAATGATTTTATGGTCAATTTTTAATCACTTATGTGCTCAATACTTTTATATGAAACTCGTACTTTATTCTCCTAGGGTTATTAAAAAACTGATTTTTTATATATAATGTGGAACACATGAAATAAATACATATTAATGGTGAATACTTATAGAACTCTAATTAAATGGGTAAAGAATTTAATTTTTATAGATGACATGTTTTACGAAACAAAGGTGAATAACCTTGGTAATTTTAAATTATGACACCTAGGTAATAAAACATGGTGATGTGCTAATTAATTTCTCATATAAATATTGTTTCCACGTTTCTAGGTTAGGATTCGTGTTCATTTAATTATTATATGCCTATTTTTCTCTTAGTCATGCTATATTTTATACCTTATTCCATTATTAATATTCCTCATGATGATATGCTAAATGTTTCGCTTTCTTATTCCCTTAATAGGCTTCACGATCACCCCTTCCATTATTTTATATCCCTATGATAGGAGATGTAGTAAAATGAACAAAGAGTGAACCCATGAATAAGTCTTTCAGGTAAATTAGAATATTGTTTTATGTTTTCTGGTATTATATCCTTAATTTCCATGAAATTAAACCGTAAATGCTCTTTTATTTTGTCCCATGTAATGAAAACTTTATACTATTAAAATTTGGGATTCAATAGTTTTTATTAGAGTGTAGTTTAGTTATTTATAGATATTACTACATGAAAATTTTATTAATAACCCTAGGGATAAATCTAAATATGGGGAAACATCCTGGTATTTTGGTGACTATTAGGTAAGTGGTTTCCATGAAAATATAGTAGTGTCTAGAAATTACAAGTGGATTTGGCTCTGGAACAGATGTACCTAGGGGTAACACCTGAAAATGTCATGTTGATATATACTCAACTAGGAACTAGTACACAATAACATGCCTTGATACACCCCTTTTTTGACACTCTTGAGGGATATTTTTGGTTTATCACTAGATTTTTATTAACCATTATGAAGGATATATAGAAACTGTAATTATTATTAAAGAATAAAATATATAAGAATGATTTTTTAAGACATAAACTCTCATTAGAATTATAAGATTCTGAAAAGTAACACATTTCACACTAAAGTTTCATTCTTTTAGAAAAATTTAGGGAAATGGGAGGAACTATGTGAAAGATATATGCAGTAGATGATACATTGAAAACCATCATAATATAATGGACTATGGATTATAAACATTTATGAGGATGATAAATCAACTATATTGAGTTATTAATAATAAATTGATTCTCCTTTAGTGACCAGATTCCCCTCGATGTGGACAAACTGTCATTGAGTCCTTCATGCATAAATAACCTCTTTATTTTAATCAATCTACCAAACCATTCATTGATGAAAACTTGATTACCTCTATGGAAAATATATGTTTAGTACTACAGTGTTCAGAGCTATAGAAATTCACCTTGGTAGTACACATCTTAAAAGTAGAAACTAACTAGTGGTGGACATTGATTAGAAACAGCAATCCAATAAGGTAGATTGATTCTATGGAATTGGGGCATTTAGGGGATATTTTTCAATAAATATTTTTCACATTTAATGTGAATTGAAAAAGAGTATGAATTCATATAGATGAATTATAAGGAAAATGAATTAGTGTGAATCTATGAAATTAACTTTATAATACTCGCTTGATACACCTATAGCTTTCTTATGGATCATGAGGGAAAGGTTGAAAGATCCTTTGGGGGACCGAGGATCCATATCTGGGAGGGATATCAAAAATTTAAACTATGAAAGTTGTGAGAAGATAGTCTGAATATCTATGATGGTAGAATTGGAGTATGAAGACATGAATTTCTCACATAGGTTGAATGAAAATAGGATATAAATTGATCAAAACTCAGGGAATAATTTTGATCAAGAAATATAAGAAATGAAAGTGAAACTTTACATCTTGAAATAAAATTGGAATAATCATTAAGAAAATTGGTTTATTGGTAGTGCAAGGTGCTTCATGTGTAGAAGATACAGACATATAGCTCGGAACTATTGTGTTCATGTGAATCCTCAACATCTCATCACTAATGACAAAGTAAATATGGTGTTACCCCAACATGAAGTTCAATTCCTCATGTGTGGGCATCTTGTAAACTTTTCCAATCAATTTCCAAATAATAATATAATTGTAGGAAAGTACCATCCAAATCATCATTTTACAAGGTATTAATTTTGGTAATTTTATATCATTATGGATGAAGTAGAGGCTCTGAATAATGTGGTAGAAGGTACACTAATTGTGATCGCAAACATAAAAAGTAATTTTTTCATTCTGGTTATATGCATTCCATTATTTAATCTATGTTTACAAATAATATAGAATCAATCCGTGAGCTAATAGGAGTAGAATTATCCATCAATAATCTAGTATGTATTATCTTAACCAGAAGGGTATATTGAAACATTAGTATTATCTTTGGAGTGTACAACCTCATCCCAAATCTAGTAGTCATTTCAATGGTGGAATTCAACACTACATTTGGGATAGAATAGCAGTCTAAGAATAATTCTAATATCAACTACCATATTAAGTAAATTATATTAGTATTGAAGAGACAACATATATTTATTTTCAAAATAAAGTTACCCCATCCTGAGTTTGTCTATATTAACCTCTCATAAACATATTTATGAAGATTATCAGTGAATAGGGAGAAAAAAATGAAAGTTTAATGATATAAAATGTCCCCATATTTTAGGAATATATTATTGTATTTCCTAATGAGTTACCTAGACCTCCCCCATAATGGGAGGTAAATTTATCCAATGAACTCATATCTGGCTCTAAGATGATATTGAAGACCCAATATAGAATGAAAAATATTTAGTTAGAGGAGTTGACGAAACAAATTCAAAATATTTTGGAGCAATGATTTATCTGACCATATGTGTCTCCTTAGGGAGAACCTATTCTCATTTTAAATAATAAGGATGGATCATTGCAGTTATAAATTGATTATAAAGATATTAAATGGATCATTGTGTAGAATGAGTAACACCTCCCAAGGATTGATGATTTATTTGACCAGCTTTGTGGGGATCAATTATTCTCTACGATTTGCCTCTAATATGGTTAAAATAAATTAAGGTTGGAGAAATAAGATATTCCAAATACTACCTTTCAAACGAGATATGGGAATTATGAGTTTGTTGTTATTCCCTTCAAATCGACTAATTATCCAAGTATATTTATATATTTGATGAATATTTTTCACAAAGACTACCTTGAGAAATTTTTGGTAGTTTTTATTGATGATATTCAAAAATATTACAAAAGTTGTGAGGAACATGTGGATCATCTAAGGGTTATATTAAAAACATTGAGGAAGGATAACCTATTTGGAAAATTCAAAAAATATAAATTTTGATTAAAACTTGTTTCATCCTTTGGGTACATTGTAACCAATGAAGGGATCTTAGTTGACCCTTCCAAGACAATGGTTGTTGAAGAGTGGCCTTATCCTACAATAGTTACTGACATTCATAGTTTCCTAGGTTTATAAATATATTATAGGAGGTTTGAGAAAAACATTTCATGACTTTATAATCCACTAAACAAGTTAACTAGAAATTTAGATAAGTTTATCTAGATAAAGGATTGTGAATAAATATTTCAAGAACAAAATAAAATACTCGTTATTTAATCTGTGTTAACTCTACCCTCTATTGAAGAATGATATATTATTTATAGTGATACATCTCTAAAATGGATTGGGTACTTCCTCATTAAAAATGACATGGTGATCACTTAATAATCTTTATATTTAAGGCCTCAGAAAAAGAATTATCCTACACATGACCTATAGTTAGCAGTATTATTTTTTCTCTAAAGATTTTGAGGCACTATCTTTAAGGAGAGAAATATTATATATACATTGACCACCAATGTTTGAAGTATATATTCAAGATAAAGTAATTGAACATGTTAAAAAAGTGACGGTTGTATATTATTAAATGATTTGACCCTTCAATTCATTATTATCCTAGAAGAGAAAACAAAGTTTCTAATTCAATAAGCTAGAAATTCCTTGTTATGGTGAAAATGATGAGGATTAAATAAATTGGTTGAGGACCTAGTAAGGTTGTAAATTTGAATCATAAGGGAAAGGACATTATAAATTCTATCAAAAATGATTCCTCAACCATCATTACTATAGAAGATCATGAGAGGGAAAATGGACGATCCTTTGATACAAAATAAGATAGAGGATATGAATATTTGGAAGTTTCCTAAATTCAATACTGGTTTGGAAATTGTACAATGATTTTGTATAGTGTTATGTGTCCCATTTATCTGGGAGATAAATAAGGTTTTGATGGATGAATCTCATATCTCTAAATTCTCTATACATCCTGGAAGAACTAAATGTATATAAACCTTAATTATTATTATTAGTGGGATAATGTAAAAAGTGAGATTATTGTCTATATTATAAGGTCGTTTGTGTGTCAACAAGTGAAAGTGGAGTGACAGATTCTTAAAGGAATATTTCAACAACTACCCATACCAAAATTAAAGTGGGATAATATCATTATGGACTTCATAACTAGTCTCCCAAGAACATACAAGTGAGACAATATGATATGGGTTATAATGGATCAGCTCACCAAGACTAGTCATTCCATTCTATTTAAGAAGATTTCTCTCTTGACCATCTTTTTAATATATTCTTAAAGGGATTGGTAAGGTTGCATGTGGTACCACTTTAAATCATTTATTATTGTGATATAAGTATCATATCGAAACATTGGAGAATTATTCAAAATTATCTTAATAAATAATTCAATTTCATTATGGTTTATCACCACCAAACTATTGGTCAATCTGAAAGGAAAACTCAAACACTTAGGGACATATTTAGAGCATGCTCAATGAAATTAAAAGGTCGGTGATATTAACACCACTAACTAGTTGAGTTATCATACATCAAAATAATACACTCATGTATTAAAATAGAACCCCATAAATATATATATGGGAAGCTATATAGAATGCCAACTTTTGGGGGCGACGATTGTTAGAGAAAACTATTTGGTCCTAATCTTATGCAACAGATGATATAAAAGGTTCATGCCATCCAAAAATGTATAAAATATAGTTATATTAAGAAAAATATTTATGTTCAAATCCTTCTATGGGACTTCTATTTTGATGTTTGAGACACATTTTCCCTTTGAATATCACCATGGAAGAGATCCATGTTGTGTTGAAAGAAATGGAATCTTAGGCCATGGTACATTGGACCCTTTTAAATCCTTTATTATATATGATAAGTGGATTATCATCTAGAAATTCTAAAAAATATGCTTTAAGTTCATTATTTATTCCACGTATCTCTCTTGAGAAAGTACATACATAATCCCTTACATTTATAGAATATAGAGTTAGTACCACTAGAACATGGCCTCTCTTATGAGGATTTGTTGGTGCATATCTTAGACTATAGATAAAACATTCTGGGAAACAACACCCCTCACCTTTTTAATTTGTTATGTAGGAACCATATGAATAAAGATTTGACATGGGAACTAGAGGAAACAATGAAATAGACTTACCCTCATAATTTCTCAACTGAGAATATGGATTGAAATTTCAGGGAAAAATTTTCTAAAGAGAGGAAGAATGTAACAACCCATGTTTTTTTAAATGGTATTAATTTCCTGATCAATTGTCAGTTATATAATATGATATTATACATATACATAATATATAATAAATAAAACTATATATCATTAAAAAAACATCATTACATTAGTCAACTAAAAAATTAATTAAATTTCCAATATTACAATTAGACAAAAAATATAAAAGAAAAAAGAAAAAATAGGAAAATATGGATTTCCCCAATCTGTTAGGATTATCACCCCCATCGAAAAAACTATAGAAATGAAAAAAAATTAATAAACCAATCAACTTATTAAAAAATGTAAATATAACCTTAGGAATAATTGTACTGAGTTTTGAGTGAAAGAATGAAGTGGTATTTATAGGGAGCAATGTGACCTTTGGTCAATATATCCATTGTTCTACTTGAAAATTGGGAATTAAACATATTATTAATAATTTTACCATTATAATTAATGTATATAAGTAGTAATGGAAAAGTATAATTTATGTAGAAATGATATATAATGGCATCAACCAGTAGAGTCATGCCATTTTAAGCCTATTTGACAGAACTTTGGAGGAAGGTGGTGTCACTAGGTTTTTTCATTGTCCAAGCCCAATCCAAAATTAAATATGTGAGTCTAGATCAAATTCACCTACAAGATAATTTCACATTGTAAAATATTACCACTCAGTCTAGCTTAGTCAATTCACCCCATGATATTATCACTATCGTACACCTTACCCTTAGAGTGTACGTGGTTGTAAATATGGGATTATGTTTCCATTACATTGTTACTTAATGTTTAATTTCAATTGTATAAATAAAATTTTTATTCAATAAATCCCATTTTTGGAATATTTCTTTTAATGAAATATTTTTTAAGTAATTCCAATTTGATAAATTGAATATTGGAAACAAATAAAACATAGTTTGTTTTTGAAAAATTACATACTTTTATAATAATATAAGTTATTCAGAAAAACATTTTTTAATAAATTAGTCTTTTAAGACATTATTATTTAATTATTAATTATAAAATAATTTTATAATGTACTATAAAACTTTTAAAAGTGTCGGAAATTAGATTGTGTCTTAAAACCCATTATTTCTCAATAAATATGGATGTTTATAAATAAATGATAAAATTATCATATTCATTAAATAGTTTTAATTAAATAAATATTATATTTTGAATCATCACAAGAAAATTATGTTAAATTTATTTTTTTATAATTATCTAAAATACATTATTTTTTAAATAAATAGTATAAATATAGTTTTAGGTTTTCTATTTATTTTATTACATCATATTTATGTCATTATGATGTAATAATTAATTAAGAACAATCCAAGAACTAAAAAATTTTATTTTATAAATAATATTTATTTTACTATATTTTAATCAATTTCCAAACCTATAAGTTACTTTCCAAATCTCAAATGAAAAAAAAGGTTAAACACATTACTCTATTGAAATTTTACATTGCCAGGTCCAAAAAAGTATTAAAATTTTTTATTGGTTATAATATATTAAAATATCATAAAATGTGACCCAAATTTCTAAAACCATGATAAATAACTATAGGTAAGCCAATGGTTTTTCATTTTCCATGAAATTTATTTTCAAGAACAATATTTATAGATTATAAAAAAAATCATACACTTTTTCTATAAATACACACCCATTTATTCCTTATCCTTCACTTGAGATCCATCATCCATGAATTTATGGTGATTTTCATCCCAAATAGTCCCATAATGTTTCATTAAGAACATAAGTTTCCATCCTCAATTTTAGGAGCAACTCATCAAGGTAAGGGAATTCTCATCGTCTTCTTTTCCATTCAAGTAATTTTTTGTCTATATCTTATAAACGGTATGTTTCTTTATTTTCATATGATTTCGTTCATACACTTACTGATAAAATTGTGTTTTATGAATGTGATAACTACGTTCTCTCTTATATTAAATTTTTTTAAAATCAGTGTTTTATACCCATCATGTTGTCTAATTGAATTCTCAAATTTCTCCCTTTTACAAGAGAACTAATTATATTGTTAATAACCAACCAATTTCTTTATGCATGGGTATTAACCTATATGAAAATATAATTTGTTAATTTATGGATTTACATTTATGAAACCCAATTTCCCTTTATATTGGTTAAAAATGATGTTATGGTCAAGCCTTTAATCACTTACATACTCGATGCTTTTATATGAAACATCTAATTTATTCTCATAAGGTTATTAAAAAATGGTTTATTATTATCAATATGTACTGCATGAAATTAATTATTGTTATACAATTCATTGGGTAAAAATAATTAATCTCTATATATGACATATTTTATGATAACATGGGGAATAACCTTTGTAATTTTGTTTTATGGAACATAGGTGATAAACAATGGTTTAAATTAAACATTCATATCTATGGTTTAATATATTATTGGGATTTTATCTCACCCCTTTAATATTTTTATGTCCTTAAGATATGATATGCAGTAAAAGTAACATATGGTGAATCCATGAATTATACTTTCACATGGATTAGAAGAATATTTTCTATTTTCATTTATTATGTACCAAATTTCAAATAAACTAAACTTTAAGAGATCCTATTATTTGTCCCATTTAATGAAAATTTCATGTAGCGAAAAATGCAGGATTCCATAGTTTCTAAGGGGAGGAATTTATAAGAACAATGGATTCCACCATGGGGAGACTCTATCCCATTTTATCCTTCGCAAAAAAGTCAATGAAAATCCTAGAACCATGGCTTTAATTATAAGCATTTTGGGCCCAGTTGTGTTGCACAGGTGAACTGGGTATTTACCATGGGGACCACCATGAGTGGTGTCCCTCTCTATATACCCTTCAAGGTATCTTAATAGATAAATTAGATTTTCTATTGGTGTGGAATCCTCATGGATTCTTCTCAAGTTTCACCACATGTTCCTCTAGGATTTTTCCATACTAGTTTAGGGAAATACCTTCTCCAATATGCCATTGAATACCTTCTCACTTCCATATTTCCAGAGACTCCCTTCTCTATAAATATTGGGATCAACCAATCTCCCAAAAATCACTTCATAAAATTAGATGTTCATAATGCTATTTTCAAAATACCTAACTTTATTTAATCTTTATTACCTATAAATCAAATCAATCCATACGGATTGAAAACACAATACCATTGATTGGATGTGTTGTGTGGGAGATTTATTCCATTATTCATGTGTTATGGAGTCATGGTGTCCTACTGGAGATAACTGTGGAGCATGATACATTGATTTGGGACTATTAGCCCTACTTATTTTAGTTTTTTTTCTTTTTCATTAGATAGTGTAATAATTTGTTTGTGGATATTTTATGGAATGTTACTTTTTCTTATTTTTGATCATGTCTAGTTAATTGTTGTGTTTGGGATGTAATGAGATCCTTGAGAGGTATCTCATGGTATGGTTATTTAAATCTTTCCCCTTACCTTTATTATTTCAATGTTTTGTTTTGATTCTTTAGTATGAGAATATTTTAATATGTATAAAAAGTGAGGGAATGGTTTTTTAAAGACCCACCTTCTGTAATTTTATAGATCTTTGTGGTGTATAGAATGATTTTTTAGGTGTTCTCAAAGATAAGGTTGTGTTATTCACATTCAGAGGGCCCCCTACCCTATAGTGTTGGGTGTGGTGTCTACTGCTTTATCCTTAGGAGCTTGATGGTTGGTCATGGAGTTAGTCATCTTGTGTATGGATACACCTAAGTGATTTCAATAACCATGTTGGCCAAGATATGAGGTGTGGTGTTTTATGGGGAAACATTTTTAAAAGAGGAATCTTGAACTCACCACATCATTGTCCTGAAAATGGTTAAGAGAAAATGACCATGTTTTTTTTGTTACACCATAGTGGTTGGTTAGGGAGGACATTATAATAAATAAGATGGATTGGACTATACCATGGTTGAGGTTGTGGTTACAGAAAAATCAATTTTTAAAACATGTGAAAATGGAGGAAATGTTGATAGGGAATTTGGATCTCCATTGACCAAGGTAGACCATATTATAGAGGGCTAGGTATATTGCATAGAGACACCATTCAAGATTACTCTATAAATAGATGGATAGGCCTCCCTTATTTTAATATTCTTTTTTCTCCTTCATGATTTGGCCGACTCAATACCCCCTTGGCACTATTTCATCTTCCGTTTCTAGGATTCCAATATCTAGGATTGTGGAGGGTAGATTTTCCTTGATTAAAGTTATTATCCCCTCTTGTTTCCTCTCATTTTTTGTCCATTTTTTATGTGTTTTCTTTGTTAGAAACCCCTTTTTTTGGGATGATTTTTTATTTTGGTTTGTAAATGAATAATTTTGGAATGATTTTGTGGGTTTCATTTCAATCATGGAAAAGTGTGATCCTAATATTATTCCATTGTGAATGTTGTTCTCTTTAAAGTGAAGATCAAGGTAGAGGATTTAGGTTCTCCCTTTATTTTTATGCATATGTGATATCAGTATGATTTTTCCCTTTAGGTGAAGGGTAAAATTTTTTCTACGGAATACAATTAAACATCATTTGAATGATTTGATGGGGAAGGGTAGATATCACTTGTTTTTTACTTTATTTCATGATATTAATTTCCATTATTTCCTACTGAATGTTATCGGTTAAGATATATGATTTTTTGTGAATATGATATAGTTTTATGAAATTTATTTGAGGAATATCACCTCACATGAAATTGGTAAAACCCTAGCATACGATAGTTTAAATGGTTATTTTTAAATAAGGAATTGTTATGTTTTCCCTTTTACTATAAATATGTTTGATGTGATGTTTTATGTGGTGGATTTAATTATACCTTCAATTTCTTAATAATTTTAAATTTTGTATAAATAGTGATCATGCATTATATGGAAGAATAGGATTGATGTGGTAACAGATAATGGAATAATGATTTGTCTTGGTATTTTCCCTATAGTTATAGAATTCTTCAAAATGTGAATTCTATTAAATGAACTTGAGTTGGATTAAAATTCATGGGGCTAGAAAAAAATTAATAATTCAAGGTATATTATAAAATGATGCCTAATTTAGATAATAATTTATTGTCATAAATATATTCATTGGTTAGAGAATGTCTTGTCATTAAATATATAAATATGATAAATTAATATTTAAATGGTTGATAACTAATGATGTTAAAATGGAAATATGAAATAGATATGTGATTTTCTATTTGGTATGTGGGACTGGATGGGTAGATAGCATTATAGAAGTGATGTTTACATTTTATAGTCTTGATATATAGGTTCTTATGGTTGGGAGGTTTTTGTTTCATAAAACCATATGTTGGTATTATGTGTAACTATTATATAATTTATTTTCCATGTTATTTATATACTCACCCTGCTTTAGTCATGTTTTTAAATAGATGCCTAAAGGTTTTGGATTCCTGGTGTTTTCCCAAACCTCTAGGTTAGTAAGGGAACATGGTTGTCTATGACCTCTAACCCACTCACTCTTCGAGAAAACTTTTTTATAAATATGTTTGGATGTCTTCTGGATACATTTTACCAGAGGTGATGATTTATGAGAGTATGAGTTTTTTTATCATGGTGGTCATGCATGGTTATAGGATGCTATGATGTTTATTTAATTCATGTTAATGTTTCCCTAATATGTTGGATACATGGAAATGGTTTTGTAATTATGAGAATCTGATGGTTATGTCATGTGGTAATATAATGATGTGGCTATGATGTTTTTACTGTTATGGGTTGACATTTGTGTCTTTCCCATTATGATGAGGCATGTGATGGTATGGGGTTGAGGGAAAAAGATCGTGTAGCACTATTAGGATGTATGAAATTGAGGTTTGATAGTAGTAAATTAGATGGGAAGTGGTGAAGGGTAAATTTTCTCTCGATATTCTTCTCTTTTATTATTATACATGGATGCATTATTTGGTGAAAATTCCATGTTGGGGTCGGGAACTAGTTGACTTGATAGGTTCTTCTGGATTTTGTTATTTATTCAATGGGGAATTATCATTATCTTCTCACATTTTCATGTGAACCCTTGGGTATAATCCTTATAATTTTACATGTTGTGCTCACCCCAATATATATAAATCTAGATATATATATATATATATATATATATATATATATATATTCACCACATTCCAAATCGTGATATTAAAGAACATGAAGTCCCGGATAATTTCTCTCTAGCTAGTGGATTCAACGGTGAAGTACCCTTGAGGATGTTTCTTCCATTGAATAAAATCATGAGATATATCTTATTTATGAATAATAAAATTGTCAAATAGAAACAAATAGTATAGGGTCATTGGATAAGATCTCCAATTATGGAGGAACAGCTAGAACATGTAAGATTGAATTAGGTCAATAGGTTTGGATAGTTCATGGTCTAACTTTTAGTTTTTCAGATATAACTAAGCACATGTGGAATATTTTTATGGAAGTAAAAAAGTTTTTTCCCATAGAGAGAGTGAATCAAATTTCAAATAATGTAAAAGGCCCACCTATGTAGTGAAGTCCAACTTATAGCCCTTTATTGATATATATAGGGTGACCACTTCCCAAATTTGTATCAATTTAGCTAAAAAGATTTATAGTCAAAAAAGGACCATAACCAAAGTGATTTTAGGAGGAAACATCAGTTTTTTATGTTTTCTTTGGATTTAGGTATGTAGTATATAGAAACTATTCCCCTTATATATTCTTTATCATAATTTTCATGAAACTTCTGATTTAATGTGTTGTTTACAAATTAAAGTTCTGTGATGGAAAAGTCACAAGGTAAAAAACATGAAAATAGTAGATAAGGGATTCAAGTAAAAGGGGGCATAAGTTTAAAACATTCATTTTTTGTTTCTATCAAATATTTTTTTATACTTTTATATCTATAATTGAAAATCCATTCTCCACCTTAGATTAATTTATAATTTGGATCTAAGAGACAAAAATTAAAGAGGATAAACATTCTTCCGTGTTTTATATTTCTCAATAAATAAGATTAAATGATTAAAATCATGGATGAATTATTAAACATAATCATGGGGGAGTGAATTAAATAAATTATTATTTGAATAAACATTTTGATTTTTGTAGATAAAATTTCTCTTAGATTTGACATGCTTTGAATTTTTGAAATTTTTTATGACTATCTAGTTATAGTATGTAGGAAATCATGGATTTTATAATATAGTATTTCCCCATTCGTGAGAATATTTTATGCCATTTTCTAAAATTTATTCTAAACATATTTCTTTTGTGAATATGGGGAATGTATCATAATTAAACTTTAATTATTTCTTGTCAAATAAATAAAAGTCTAAATGTCACTTTTAAAATGATTAATGAATATTTATTTAAAATAGATTATCCATGAAAACTATATTTTACATTTTTCCTCAATTAAGCCCAATAATATGAGAATAATCATGATTGGGAATATCCATATTACAAGCCTATATTATCCTTTCCTAACCTACTATTTTTATTTTTCATGATATTAAATAGAATAAGTGTTGGATAGAGGTTAATGATGGTGAATAGGGATGTACATCATTAGGGATATATGCGAGGTTTTTTTCATTATATATGAAGAAGATTTATTATTTTCTATCATTGTATTCCATTTTTCACCCTAACGAAAAAAATTAAAGATAAAGTGATGAAATTTAAAAAAATGTGTTGTGTATTAATAAATAAAATAATAATTCTACCTTAAACTACATATTATTATAACTATTACAATTAGTATCATGAGGAGACCATTTAAGGGATGGGAAGAGGTGTGAGATTTTTCCCTAGTGAAAATTCCAAAAAATAAGAAAAAATAGAAATAAAATAAAATAAAAAAAGAAATAAGGTGCATATTTTATTGAATTCATTTATTTGTGAACTTCTCTTTGAGTTTAGGGAATGGGGTTATGTCACTTTGAAGAGGAAATTTTCTTGTGATTTAATTTTTTTTATTAGTCATTATGATAAGAATTAATCTATATTTTAATCCCTGTGGTTTTTTTCACATAAATTACAAACCAACTGAAAGCCTTATATTCATTTGAACCTTAATTTTAAGTCCTAATGATTATGTTTGATATTTTTCTTTATGAGGTGGATATTTTAGAATCAATTAAAGTGTATGGAAATGGAAATGTACTCAAGGTATGAGTTTAAATATATTTACACTTTTAACTTCACTAATTATTGAAAAACAATTAGGTGAGGTAGGTTATAATTGAAATACAGAATAATGATGAGTTGAGATATATTAATAGAGGTTAAGGGGGATTATTCACATAAATAGTTTTAGATTGAAATATATAATTATATTTTTTCCATAAATAATGAGGAGTTTAAAATTATTTCAGTTTTATTGTCGATAATATATATTATATTGATAACCACTTTATTTTTTTCCAATTTATTTTAAATATTAGTGGGATAATGTTTTTTTGTTATTCATTTTGACATTATATTCTAGAGTGAAATCATGATATTAAGTGGTGGGGATGGTAAGTAAATTTCAGGAATATTTTTTTTTGAATAATATCATTTATTCTATAATTTAATTGGTTTATTATTTCTTAATAATCATAGTTTAATTTACTTTATTACAAGATATATTTAAAATTAATTTTATTAAAAAGAATAAATATCTTTACGTTTAGGATTATTCATGAAGGAAATAAGTGTGTGGGGGTGTAAAAAAATAGGCCCAGCCAATATAACCCCTAGAGATCATGCTAAGAATATATTTTCTAGCCAATAATCACCAGGACCAAGTCTGGTGGTAGTGAATTTATGTACATATATAGACTTTATCATGGGTTTATTCTAGAGAGCCTTTTGAGATGACCAGATAAGTCTCAATGCAGGTCAATGTTGGGAAGGAGGGTCGGAACGAGTTGGTCTAGGGATACTCATCTGAGCCTTCAACACCACCCCAACATATATTCAGTGGATATATCTTGAGGAAATGTTCAACATGGGATCATGAACCAACAAGGAAATGTTCACCATTTAAATAAATCAACATCGTTTGATCTCATGCTCGCACACCCCTTGTTAATCTAACTACTCTACTACCCATCCTCACAAACCACTTATCTCTACCAAATATAGACACTATTAAAAACTATTTTTACTACCAATGATGTCAATATCACCTCTTAGGAGATTTAATAAGGCTGATAACAACCATGTATAACCACGATGGAATGACTCATCCTCTTTGAAACTACTATTAGAATAGGGAATTCATGCATGATCCTATGGTGCTTGGAAAATCCACAACCAAGGTAAAAATTCACCACTATAAAGATAAAGAGGAATAAATACTGATAAGGACATTGTATTGTTACATTTATGGGTATTTCATGTCATTAATGTATCTATATAAGTCTTCAATAAAACTATGAAAGGATTTTATAGAGCAATTGAAAGTAACTTGTTAACCTTTGTAAGGGTCGTATGATAGGGTAATTCTGTTGGATTCACAATGTTCTTTCACTACCCAAGTAAATTTACAATGATTTATTCATTTTTATTTACTTAGAAACTATGAAATAGTGTGATTCAAGTGACATAAGTGTTATTCAAAATTACCTGCATAAATTTCAACACTTTTCTAAAAAACAAAAAATTGTGGATTCCATAAAGGAGGTTGTTCTTACTGCATATAGGTTATACAATAGAGATATTTTTTTCACCAATATGTTCAGGTTATAAAGTGATCCTATTTGTCTAGTGAAACTATAAGAAGTAACACTATATTTTTATGAATGGTAGTTTGTGACTAAAATATTTTGGACATGGTGTGATGAAGATAATATGAAATTTTAGAATATTTAGAGGATTACTATTAAATAAAACTCTCTCATGAAAGATATTTATATCCAGACAGACCAGTGTGGAAATAAGTTTGGTTTGTACCATAATCATGGTTTTTACCATAAATAATACAGTCCATGGAAAGATTTAAAATATGATCCAACATGATTTTATTATGATTTAAAAAGGTGTGATTGTAGTTCATTACACACTCAAAGAATATGTATATTGAGGATGAAAATTTAAACCCTAAAATAAGTATTTCCTATAAATTAATAAACAATTTAGTTGTGGAAGGGAGGTCATACCTAGATAATTTTTCATCACCACTATATGAAGTCTACTATAAGACATCCATGTTATTGTGCTATTGTGTTTAGGTTTATTTTTATTTGTATACCTCCTCATGAATATCTTGAGGAGTAATTTATCTTGAGATAAATAATTTAATTAAATGGGATTTTTCTAGTAGATATTTTTATTTCTAGTACATGATTTGGGTTTATACATCCAAACTATATTCTAATATATTTATCATTCTCATTGCAGGTCCATTTTTTAAATGAATTAGAAAGTAAAAAATATTTCCCTATCTATTTATCATTAATTATGAATGAACATTGCATTACTTGTGGTAATTAAGATTAAAAGCGTTATTGAGTCACCTATTTCATTAATAACCCAGAGTATTTGACTACATAAAAATGGTAGTTTTTATGTTAAAGAGGGGATACTAAGACCATGGATTCTCTTAGACACAAATATAACAAAAAACATGGCTAATCAATAAAAATTCTTCACTTCATTATCATAGAAACCTATATTTACTAATCCTAGAACGTTATATCAATTAGTGATTCCTTGATTATTTTCTTCATTCTTATTCTCCTAATTTTCATAAGTTTACTAAAACATCCCTTATGGGTTCGACCTCTAAATTACCATATGCAATACCATTTGTATAATTTTTGTTTTAGCCTTTTTATAATATATAAATCTTATTCCTCAATGGAACTAATGATTCCCTTTATGTCATTTCATTGATGATTAGGTAGAGGGTATTTCATATAAGATTAATATTATCTAGGGGATGGATGTGATTCAAGTACTTCTACCTTGTTTATGAATCTCTAGGGGATGACTATGAGTTGGGTCCTCCTTCATGGGGTGATACACTATAAGGGATAGTTTTGAGTTAGGCCCTTCTACATGGGTAATGATTCTCAAGGGTATATATATAATCTGGGTCCTCCTTCCTAGGGAATGACTCTCTAAGGGTAGTGGTAAAATGTATCATATGGGTATGTCATCTTTTATTATGTTTAAATAACATAGGATGAATAATGTTTTTTCTAGTTTAATGTTTTTCTTGTTAGTACAAAATGAACTTAAATAAATTCTATATTTTTCTATGTTATTGATATATTTATTTTCTCATGAATACACCTAATATATTTAAAATTTTGTTATGGGGCCTATTTGTGGTGTCATATGTAGATTTAGGCTCACACCCAAGTCATGAAGATTAGTTGATATGAAATTCTAATATATGATACATATGACTACACACAAGTTACACTAGTTAATAAGCTATTGAATGATAGACCAAAAGAGATTATACCACCATTCAAATTGGGTTAATATGTGATTTATAAAACACTAACTATCAAAAAAAATCTAATAACATTTTAGTTTGATTAGATATAAAAAAGATATGATGCAACGATAATATATATAATGAGAAAAAATAATCTAGAAAAAGGCTTTTTAAAATGCTCAGTCACCCATATTATGAAGTGGAAAATCCATGGTGCATAAAATTTTCAATCCTATTTCCCACATTAGTATCTTATTTTCAATAAAAACATTTAATGTATAAAAATTTATTATGCCAAACATATAATATAATTAAGAATTATGAGACTTTTATTTCAATTAATCTCCACTTCTCAATTGATAGTTCCTCAAGAATTTGGACCATTTGTCCACTCATATTATTATCATATGTCCCAGTAAAAAGTTCCTTAGAATGGGTGTCAAGTTATCTCAATGTTTTATCTCGTTTTCATCACAAAATTCTGATTTGAATACTAACCATATATTTAAAAACAAACAATCACTATAGTATAGAGGCCTCAGAAATGACTTTTTGGGAGTTGATATCAGTCAGATCTATAAATCCCAGCCATATATCCTTTATATCTCCCCATTATCTTAGGGTGTTTTTGTTAAAATTTACAAATTCAAATAAAAATTCAATTTTTGATTATGGAGGTTCTCTAAGAGGTCCCATTCAACAACTATATTCAAATCAAAGTTTCATTACTTCATCTCCATGATCTCTCTCTAAAATTGTGATTTTAATACTCTTCTAGAAATAATAGGAACTAGATTCATTTTTCTCTAATCCATTTCACCGATGGTTTTATTTCCTCTAAAATAAGGTCGAAAATTCCCATATAGCCCCATATTAAATTCTTCGTAATAACCCCCAATTCTTCAAGGTGGATTCTTAGAACTATTCACATCCCCACTATAGGTATTTCCTTGGTTGATAATCATATAGTATCTAATTAAAAAATTTCTATATTGGGCATCCCTATATAAACCCACTATAACTCCATGAGATTACAACTTCTCCTATGGGTGTTTCACATTAACGTTTTCATTGTGTAAAAACAAATAGAACATAAATGGTTATAGAAATAATTATTTCACTATTAAAATATTCATATCCCCTTTTGTACTAACCAAAAATACCTTTTTCACAGTCCTCATGGCATAGATAAATATTCCTCGAAATTTCATCATTAATTTTCATTCTTCTAATCTTCAACAATCTTCTTAACGATCCATTAACATGTTTTTAATAAATGCAATCAATAATAACTCACATTTATTCTTATGTTAATTTACTTCATAAGGGATTTTCAAAATCCAAAACTCATAAACTATCCAAATGATCAAGGTATTTCAATCTCACCTTTTTTATTTGTTCGTAAAATGAAAATAAACACATGATCTATTCTCCACACTTTGTCTACCAACTCCTCATATCCCTCTTATAATTGGAAATAAATTATTCTTTTAATTTCTCCCCCTTACTAATCAACTATATGAGAAACTAGAGAATCTCACCCTTTGTAAGAATAGATCCTTTAATAATCTACCCCTTCAAAAAATTATTGTAATTAGAGATATAAAATAAAAAAAGTATTAGATGGATTTTTAGAGATAATACACTCCCAAAAAAAATTTGAAGTGTTCAATGTAATCCTTTAAATGGTTCTTCACTAAGATATCCAAGACTTATTTGGTTAAAATATACCCCAGGTAAGTCCTTATACACCCCACCTTCTCTTTTGTGATGTGGTATTTGATGTAAATATTCTTTAACCATAATTTATATTTCATGTTCCTTGAAAATATTATTTTATACTGATTTTTACACATGGTAATCAATAGTTATTAAACAATCATCCATACATTTTGAATCTATGAGATTATTCTCATAATATCTATCATATATTAAGAAACCTCAATATATTCTCTATTCATTAATCTAGGAGTGAATAAATTTCATTGTGTTCCAAGAAATACATATTCCACTAATAAGTAATGAACCTATATAAGTAAGATTTTTATCCCCAACTTCTCCTTCAAAATAAAAATCAGAATATTTATAATTTATAAATAATGTGTCCTTATCATTCCTCAAACCAAAATCTTTAGTATATTTTATATACCATAAGATATTTTTTGTAGCTATAGTTTTCAATTCCTTCATATTTTTTGGAAGTTTTCACATAAATTAACAAAAAAATAATAATTCTTGAACTTTATCTTTTCAAATAATGTATGTAATAAATAAGACTCTAATAATCTTTGGGATCTGTAGTCCTTCCTTATTAATTAATGAAAAATGTATTCCTTAAATCAGTTAGATTATATTCCTTGTTTTATTCTTCCATTCAAAACATCTTAAAAAACTTAATATCAAAATTATTTTAGGATAGAAAGGTTGATCCTATTGTATTTATGGCTGGAAAACCCAAGAAGAATGTCATCTCATGAGACAATGATATCTCAAAAAGTTTCATTACTTTAGCATAAAATTCATAACAATTTACCTATTTATTTACAGTAAATATAAAATCATCAACCCACTCAATCACACTGAAAGAGTTTTTTTCATCTCCCATGACATGGATATTTTAATCCACATTGAATTTAATGAATTTAATTCTCCTTAAATTGGAACCCATATTTAAATACCATGATCGGGGTACTTTTTAAATCCTATATAAATCTTTCCTCCAATTTCAAACTCAAAAACTATCACCATTAGGTATAAAACATTCCTATTGTTCAATTTTAAATTCCTTCTCAAGTTAACCATTCAAAAATGAAAACATCAAATCCATTTAGAAAATAATTTATTTTTTTCGGGAGCATATCCCAAGAAATATCCTTATCATTTAAACCTTACAATAGAAGAAAATTTTTCATCAAAATTAATTCCCTCAATTTTAGAATAACCCTAACAAAAAATAAGACATTTTTTCCAAATTGGTTCACCATCATCAATGAATTTAATATAAAAACCCTAATTATACCTTATCATATTATTTTCCTTGGGAGAAGACACTAGTTCCCAAGTATCATATTCTAAATTAAATTCATCTCTTATTCAATAAATTTTTTTCCTCATGCAATGAATTCTCTCCATCATTTTTTTCAACTTGTGAGAGAAATATAGTGTAATTAAAATTTCTCAAACATCTCCTAGTTTGAAGTCATTTTTGTTGACTCCAAATATTTTATCTAGTTATACATGATTTCGTTGAATTTATAACTTGTTTTTTTCCTCTCCTTAATATTTTTCTATTGCTGGATATTTCTGAATCTCCATGGTAGTTTTAAACAACTACTTGTGAATCTAAAATATACATATATTTTCCAACATCTTCTATAAGAGCTTATTCAGCTCATCATAAACTAGAAATGATGTTTTTGATGGATTTTAATTTTTCAATTTAATTATATATAAATCCTCAACAATATTTATTATATTATTATTGTAACCCTAATAAATCCTTCTGCCAAGTGTATATCCAAAAAATATGACCATAGTGGCTCTCTTATCAAATTTTCAAAAGTGTATTACTTAGATATTTATATAAAATTGGCTATAAAAAACCATTAAACATTTTGTTTTTGAAAAACCCACATATCATGTGGTGTTTCATTTGAATTTGGTCAAATAAAACATTGATTCATGACATAAACAACTATTATGGTGACTTACCTCTAAATTAATTTAGAAAGATCATGCTCCCACAATATGGTTCCAAATTTCCCACAAAATCTAGTTCTTCTGATTAGATAATCCATTTTATTAGGGAACTTATAGAGAAAAATATTCAATCGTTATTCCATGATTCTAGAAATATGACATGAAATCTTCATTCTTTCATTAGGATCTATTTGTAGACAAACATATTTTGATAGCACATCTTGTTTTGTTCTTAACATTACTCTAAAATTGACTGATCATATCAATATTTTTTTATTTACTAAAGATAAAATAGTTATAATTTATAAATGTAAAAATTTACACAAAAAATATATAATACATATCTTTATTGTTTTACTTCAATCTCATTAGACCACGTACATCTAAATGTATCAAATCAAGAGTTTTTTATATTGATCTCCACTTTATTGTGGATCTTTTTTATGATCTTAACTTTTTGTAGTGTTTCATAGGTGTTGAGTCTTTCATGATGTTATTTTAGTAGACTCCTAACATATTTAAACATGATTATATTATCCATGTTCATTAACCCCAAATGACCAAGTCTTCTATTAGATAGTTCATTTTATACTTTCAAACCCATTTGAACTTTATTATGATCATCTGAAATATGAAATATATTAATTATTTTTACTATCCTTTCAATATAATTTTTTCATCCTTTCACCTCTCTATGGAAATGTCATCCCTTTAAAATATTTTCCCATTATCATTATAATGAAGATAAAATACACTCAATAGATATTTTTTATCCCATCGACTAAGATAATGTCACTAGATTCAGGTTTTCTATTTTATTTTAGTCAATCCTACTTCTTTAACAATTAATGATCAATTATTTTTGAAGGTAAAAACTCTTTCAGTAAACCTTTGGATATTATTTAAGTGATATTTATTTTTATTAATGTGTAACGAGTAACCACTATCAAGTATATAAGGATTATATCATTTTCTAAATTTATACATAACCACAACTACAATTATTTTAAAATAATTATTCCACATTTTGATGTATTTTAGTTTCCCTATTTTTTAAATTTCTCTATTAAAATGGTGAGGTACATTTTCATGGTGTGTCTAACTTGATCACACAACCCATAAATTTCTGAAAATAAAATTATAGGTATTATTCAATTATAACGTTTCTTTTAGATATTTTCATGCTTAGCCTAATGAAATTTTAGGTTTACTCTCCATTTATTCATAGTGTATCTTTAATTAACGAAGTGATAGATTACTCCATCACACATATGGTTTGTAACTAAACAGTCCACATCAACATCACATACCTTCAAAGTAAAATATCATTGGGCTTTAAATGGATTTTATACAATTTTCTAAATTTTGTACCTTATAATCAAAATCCACTACTTATTTTCATCTTCTGGATATTAAGAGAATTATCTTTCACCTTATACATTACTTTATGAATATCCACAATTTTATTATTCTCTAATTACTCATTGCTTTTTGAATTTTCATAACCACCAATGAATTTATAAATGGGTGAGTTCACATTATTGGTGGATGTAATTTCCTTATTACCTTTTTTTGTTACTACCACCACTAATGATGCGTTCATGAGTGCAAAAAAGTATTTTTTTTGTATAATAGGATAATCACCAAGTCCCGTAGTCTAATTAGATACTTATTGTGTTTATTTTTATCTAATACTAACTTTATTGATATGATTTTGAAGAAAAAGGTCTGAACTTCTTGGTTATTTGGTAGAATAAATCAAATTATCCTAAAAAATATTTACCTTCCCATTCTTATAATCCAATATTTTTGGTAATATCAGGTAAATTATCAAAATATTCAAGGATTTCATTGAGATATCTCATCTTACATGTGAACACCACTTAAATCTTAAGAATGTATTTAAATTTATATTCATCATGATATTTCCATAAAGAATAATTTTTAGTTTTTAGAGCTTTATTTCCTCGCTCAATATCCCAACATTAATTCATTCATAATAAAAAACTTTGTCCTTAATTGGAACACCTTTATGTTTCCTTAACACTTATTTCTTCTTCACTGTTACACCCTTACTTTTCACTTGAGGGACATTTGGGTCGTTTTAGATTAGTGTTGAATTTTTTTTACACTTCATCCTTTAATTCATATTTTTAGGTTTACCATTCCTCATCATAATATATGACATCAGGATTTGATACAAAGTTTATTTTCATATTTGTGCTTCCATTTCATTTTTTGTGAAATACTTTTCTCTTGTAAAACTACGTAACATCTTGAAATGGAATCCAATAAAATGGTCCCTAATCTAGCTAGCCACAATAACAAAACTGTAACTCCTCATATTCTAGAGGTTTTCAAATATAACTAACGATATAAATTTGGAACATTGGTGGGACTATACCCTCATACTAGATTAAATATAGTAAAATAACTAGATATCATCCATATTATAAAATAAACAGATTATAGAAGAAACAAATAAACTAAAATATAACATTATTTTGTAAAAAATGAAATGATATAAAATCTAGAAAATCCATGTCATGCATACAAAACTGATTTCCCACTAGGAGGACTATACATGTAGGAGTACATAAAATAAATTGAAATAAAATTAAAAGTATCTAATAATAAGTCTAAGCTAGACCACATATCTATTCTCCAATACACTCTAGAGTTTCATCATCCCAGTAAAAAGAATCCACATGATTATCTTCACTTGATCATATAACCTTGGGCATCAACCCTAACCATCATGCAGTCTATACTCAGCTAAAAATAAGTCATATTGTCTGCACACAAATAGAGGATCATGTATAGGGGTGAGAAATACTCTTCGTAGGACACCCCAATGATGAACCTATAAATTTTCTTTTAGAATTGAATACTCATGAAATATGTTTAGTCGAGATGAGACACAACTAAAATGATAAATGAAAAAACATGAGTGAAATCATAGTCAACCACTCAGCATATGATCCTGTTCAGTTAGTAAATGACTCTTCTTGTCTATATATATGTGTGTGTGTGTGTGTGTTTGTGTGTTCCCATAAATATCTATATACATAAACATGTATATACATGAGTACGGTGAAGAAATAACAAAAAAAAACATTCAATCCTTGGGTCTGAAATCCCGATCATCTAGATATCCTTTGAAAGGGGCATTGATTTGGATGACATACCACTCAAGTAATGTATAATTAAGTAACTCTTTATGTCTGTAATCCATATTGAAAATACATGTTTCGGTCACCAAGAGAAATTTATCTAAGAAGTCTACATCACTATAGGGGGATACATGTACTAATCGTGGGTTCACCTAAACTCACATCCAATCACTATAATTGAGGATGTAAGATTTCGATGGAAATACTATAAATAGTCATTAAGATTGATGTTATTCCATTAATTCCATGTAAATACATTCCAATGTCTGAGCCCCAGGTCTCAGTCCACATTTGGTCATGACAATAAGACTTGAATAAACCTTGAGGATACGACTCTTATAAAATCAATAAATGGATTTAACTTCAAATCCATTTACATACATAGAATCTGTTCATATAAATGGTTCGACAACCCAATCCTTAGGAAGTAACACTTGGAAATATAGTAATGGTGTGTCCACCCAACCCAAGGGATCATCCAAGGAATCACTCTAGGAGAGTGTAATCATCTTTCAAGTATATGTCACATCAACGGTGAGGAACTCTATGTCCACCACCTTGATCAAGTAATTGATTTGGGAGAGTGTAATCATCCCCATCACTCAAGAGATCATAATCATCCATGTGTATCATCAATAGGGAAACCATTCCCATGTAGCATAATTATGGTACTTCCTGCCCAAATATCATAACCAAGGGATTCTATGCTCGAATATCATAATCATGGGAAACCATTTCTAAATATCATAATCCAGAGATATCATTATTATATATCATAAAAATAGGGAACTCAGGCCCAAATATCATAAATATAGGCTAAAATCTGGATCCCTGGGAATAGTTATGGGAATCCCTATAAATGAAAAAGACGAATCCCAGAAAGTAAATCTGGGAATCCCAAAGAAGGTCACGTCATATAAGGCTCATCATCCAAAAACATGGAATAACCTTTGGTAATCATAATTAAACCATAATTAAAGAATTTATTTGATAAATAAAAGACTTATAGTAGTCAAATTTCTAAACCCATCACTACATTCATAGACTCAAAGTCTAACTAGTTCATCATGGGTTGTAAGGTGACATATGATATCATCTCTACCCAAACCATGCGTACTAGATCAGGGTTGTTCAAACATTGATGAAATCAATGGGTACCTCATTTCATGACACATGAGAGTAATCCTACATGGGATACTCAAGTTATACACATAATAAAAGGTATCCTACTCCGGATCAACAACTATGAAGGTAAAAGGGGGAATCATACACTGGATCCTTCACGGTGACTAAATAGATGCATCCTGCATCGAATCCTTGGATAGTACATTGGAAAAGGAATCCTAAATGGGAACCTAAAAAACTATAAATTGTTAAAGGGGTCCTACTAGGGATTTCCAAGGTTATTATTTATGAAAAGAAATCCCTCAGGGGACCCTTCATAATAGTGATAAGATAAAGGCATCCTACATCAGATCCTCTAGGTAAAAAGACAAGATGACCTCTTTTCCTAAAAATAAAATTCCATAAACACCATTCCAGAGAGATGGATCATATACCACCTAAGATCAATGTTTTCACTCATAGGATATAGCTTAATTTACTAGTAGGAGAAGAACCTATCTATTTACTAAAAACCCAAAATTCATCTTGGGAGTCCTTAAATAACCCCAAGGGTTTCTTCATCAAGATCTATGCTGACAGACAATCAAAATATACAACTCATGTTTAAAATTTTAACTAATGGGAATAAATATATTAGAAACCCTAAAAGCGGTGGCAAGGGGTTGTACATGGTGTGTATACCCATGTACATAACATGTACCCCCAAACATCCACCTAGGCATGTACTCCATTCGAACATCACATTAAAAATCACAAGTACATAGCGTGTTGAGTATGCACTTGGTGTGTACCCTACATGGGGAACCTGATTGTGTACCACACAAAGCTTGTACATGAAATTTTCCTAGATCTAATCCTCTACATGGCATGCAAACAACGTGGCGTATGGTCGTGAACTCTACAAAGCCATAAGCCCCTACATGGGAAATTTGGCTAGGTACTCAGAAACACAGATGAGTCTCATTACATGGTGTGTATACCATATATATGGAGTGAGATTATAAAAGGATGATCATACCTAAATGGTATGAACACATCGAGTGTGTTCTTGGACAACACATTGTGTGATCTTGATTTTTGAATGAAAACCCCATCAAATCACCTGAAAACTCCATTTTCTCCTCAAAAGCTATTGATCAGCCCAACAAGGCTCCTAATTTGTCATAATAAATAACTAGAACTTTAAAATGATTAATATATAGGTATTTATGGTAAAACATAAAAATTTCCATCCTTTGGGAAAATCCTGTTGATTCTTTCTCCTGATTCCGCAGTCTACAGTTGCCATACAATGATTTTGTTCCTCTTGAGCTCTGTGATAGTACCTCCCTTTCTCCCCCTCTATTTTTATATCTCCCTAGACATTTTACACCCTATCACATGAAGGATAATACCAAGGGGTTTGAAAAATAATCCATGGGATAATGAAAATAAAAGTGGAAAAGGAAAATAAGAAAAAGAAAAGAAAAGAAAAAGGAAAATTGGCATGGCCTGGCCCTAGTGCCAAACACAAGGTTATGCCTCGCCTAAGAAAAAAAAACGGTAATGGACTCAATGGAAGAGGTATAATTTCAATATTGATTCCTAATCAAAATATAAGGATGAAATAACCTGTATGAATAAATTAATATTTAATTAATTAATTATTAATTATTAATTATTCCTCTAAAATTCAAATTGTTAAGAATTCTACCAAACTCATGTACTAGGTTAAAAATCCTATTCATGGACTAGTGGAATGGTCATAAAAATTATCCAAGATCATATTCTAGGGGTAAATGATAATTTTACACCTTATGAGCATTTGAAAGGGTAAATTAAAATTTATAATAAAAATATAGTCTACAAAAATAGGGATCCTTACAACCACCCAACCACAAACCTTATCATCCCTGACATGACATGGTGGTCTAATGCGGCCATGCTCACATCCCAAGAATCATCACTACCACACTATCTTGACCATCCAATGATTATTTTCTCAACCTCCACAACTCTCCTACAAAGGAGATGTTCTACTATGACTAATATGGTTCTCCCCACTATAGGAGTGTCATTATCAACACCTCAACAACTAAATATCAAGCTCAACAAACCACAAAAAAAATTATAATTTCAACTAAAAATGAGACTCATCACCCTCAAATTGCCAAATGTGCACTCTCCCACCATATAGATTACTGTATACCCCTCTTTGATGATAACCCCAATAAGTTCCTTCACCAAACCAGAAAAGACATTTAAAAGAATATAAGTACAGTGGGGAGCCGATGTTCTCTCAGTGTACTCAAGAAGATTACAAGAGATAGCATGATTATATATAACTAGGAGTACACTAATATTCCATCAATAAGAATTTATATCACTCTTCAAGACACGATCACACAAAAATATATTATACTTTCCTTTATCTAACTCCTAGCTCCCAGTCTCCTAACAATGCGTGACCAACTCTAAATATGGGTCAACCATCCTATGAAACTCTATTTATCCTTGATGTATCCTCTACCATGAAAAGACATTTGACATTTTCCCCAACTCCTAGTTAACCATTCCCACATAATGTCTTGAAAACATCGTTCCTCATCTTGTACGTAGCCACTAACTGATCTAAGATTTAAACGGTACCATGTGTAACCGCCATGTACCATCATCACCCGACTCACACTTATACAAGTAATATACTAAAAAAATCCATGATTTACATGCTAAATATCATCTAAATCAAAACGAGAAAAATTATTCCTTATAACTCCTATTCAAAAATGGGAACCTCACTTGTGCCACAAGTTATTCTAATGACCACATGTCACCCAACATTGTTTCAGTAACGAGTGTCTACTTGCACTCTGAATACCATTAAAACAATGGAAACACTTGTCCATAGGTATTACCACCCAAAAAAGTCCTTTATACCAATGCTAGTCTTGAAAAACAGTCACCCTGGTTCTCCCCTCAAATCCAAAGGTATCAACATGCCTACAATGAAGAAAACCAAATCACTTACTATGCATCAGCCTCAAAAAAGTGTGTATAACCAAGATCAATGCCAAAAAGTCACCTATAAACTTGGGATAAACGTACTCATAGGTTTGATTTAATCAAAATAAATATCAACCTGTAAGGTTCTGTGTCACAACTACGGGTATATATGTCTCCCGCATAGCCTTTCTGATCAAGTCTCATGGCTAAGTCACTAGGTATAACGACCTTGCATAAATGATAGTTTCTATCCAAGGGAGGTAAATATTAAACTAACTAATGAGGGTCAGAACTGTCAACATCAGCCTACTAGTGCCCCAGTTCTCTCTGAGAATATTTATAAAGAATTCCTCTCTAGAGGTCATGATATAACAAAAAAATCATGATTAATTGACACTAACTGAGAATATGTATATAGTGATTCCCCCTTAAGTTTTAGTCTATGAAAAACTTCTTGGTACCTATTAGAATCATACTCAGTTACCTGAATGGATAACCACAAGATGGTTAATTAAGTATATAATCATTCCATTCTATACAATAATGAAATATATAGTTTTTTATTTAAACATTGAATAACACAACTTAAGAAACAACCCCCCATGAGTGGTCTAGTATTTTGGAATCACGTGACGTATAAACCAACTTGTGCCATTAGCCTCACCGTAAATTATCTCAATTTAGATCCCCATCAACTATCATTAAAATGATTTATATATGAAATTTGGCACAATTGAGTATAATTCCACTAAATACCTATATGAGAAAAAAAATTAGATTTTTTACACTAAAAATTTGGAATCTATCATAAATATAATCA
This sequence comes from Viscum album, assembly GCA_963277665.1. Lineage (NCBI taxonomy): Eukaryota > Viridiplantae > Streptophyta > Magnoliopsida > Santalales > Viscaceae > Viscum > Viscum album. The sequence goes on from OY728122.1 coordinate 495,367,997, forward strand.
CACTCTACAAGGCCTATAACATAGTAATCCTACATTCCCAATATGATGAATGAAATGCCGCTCTCCTTTGCTGACCAAGAGTCAAAATTAATTCTAAGACTCTTTCCTATAGCCAATATTGAGAAATACAAAATAAATTATCACAACCACACAACATATTCCCTACTCAAAGAAAAAATCATATAAAATTTTAATATCTTGGATCAAGAATATAGATACAATAAACATAGAAACTGTGAATTCTTAAAGAAACAAGTTTACATGATGCACAAGTCTGATTTCCATCACAGGTTATGAAACATTCCTAATACTGAAGTTTACCATATTTTAAATAGTAATACTAGAAGAAAAGAACAACTCTGATGATAATTTTTATCATTCTGACTTGGAAGACCCAAAAATGGTTCCATGAGATATATGGATATAATACCATGAGCACGCCTCCCCATATGCCAGTGGTTTCAAACTAGTAGTGGGCGGTCTAAATCTGGTATAGTGGGGTGACTATATCATTTGATCATAGTAACAAAAATGTGAATAATGATATATCATGCAGGGAAGTAAATAAACAGAGGGTAGAAGAAGTAAAAAACTGAAATATAACATGATGTAATAATCAATTAAAATATATAAAATACCAAACATACATTTCTCACAAAAAAGACTAATCTCCCATATACACAGAGTACATAAAAGAAACTAAAATAAAATTACAATTCTCTAGAAATAACTCAAAGATAGACCACATACTCAGTCAACAAAAAACATCTATGTTTCACCTAGATTATCAAAATAATTCAAAAGAGTATCACCACTTGATCATTCAACCAAATACATTAGCCCTAACCATCATGTAGTCTATACTCAACTTAAAAGTATACATAAGATCTACATTCACACCGATGTTCACGTATAGGGGTCAGAAATAATATATGTAGGACACCCCAATGACGAAAAAATAATTTTTTTGTCATAAGTGCATTCTCGTATAATATTCTCAATCTGGATAGGTCACAACAAAAATGACAAGTCAAATAACTCAAGTGAAATCACAGTCGATCACTAGGTTCGTGATCCCAGTCAATTGGTCAAGGTTTCATCATTTATAAATATATATATGTATATATATATTCCCATAAATAAATATATATACATAAATATGTATATAAATGAGTAAGGAGAATAAATAACCTAAACAACAGTAGTTGATCCTTAGACATGTAATCCCGATCATCAGGATATCCTCAGAAAAGGAAATTGACCTGGATTTGATACCGCTCATGCCATGTATAATTAAGAATATCCCTGGGTCCATAATCCCAATATAAAATACATACTTCATCTAACATTTGAAATGTATCTAAGAAATCCATGTCACCATAGGGGCATACGTGTCCTTACTCGGGGTTCAATCGTACTCACCTATAATCACTATAATGAATGATTTCATTACGGATGAAAAATAATATAAATTATCACTCATCTATATGTCTTTCCACACATTCCACATAAATGTAGTCTAAGGTATTAGCACTAGTTCAAAGTACATAGGTAGTCTTGACATTGTGACTCAAATAATCCCTAAGCGTCTGACTCTTAGGTGATCTGTAAATGGAATTCCTTTAAAACCGTGTACATGATCGACATCTATTCATATAAAGATATCAATATCCCAATCCCAATAAGTACCTCTGGATGATGTAGTAATGGTGTATCCACACGACCCTAGGGGGAATCGTTGGAATCACTTGAGGCGATCATAATTACCCATCGAGTATTTGTCATGTTTATGGTGAGGAGAGTCATGTCCACCACCTCATTACAGTAATTGATCAGGGAGAGTATAATCATCCCTATTTCATGGGAGAGAATAGTAATCCACAAGTATCATCATTATAGATTCTGTGAACATGTATCATAATCAAGGTATTTGATGCCTAAATATCATAACCAAGGAATTCCATGCCTGAATATCATAATTAAGACATTGCCTACTTGAATATCATAATCAAGGGATTCCATGCCTGAATATCATCAACATATTGACATCATTCCCAAATATAGTCCAAATAGGATAAAAATATAGATCCCAAGGAATACGTATGGGAATCCCAATATATGAATAAGATGAATCCAAGAATGTGTGTCTAAAAAATCCAAATAGAGTCACATCACACCTAACTCATCATCCCTAAAATAAGAACCCCCTTTCATTATCATCGATGAATCATTATTAAATAGGGGAATTCATAAATAAAATAGTGATGGTTTTTGAACACATCATCCCATCACTACAATAATAGCCTCACACAATTACCAGTTTAGCATAGGTTCTAAGGTGAGACCTGATTCCATCTCGACTCAAACCCAATGTACAAGCTCAGGGTCAGTCCTACATCAAGGAACACACTGGGCCCCTCGTGTCTTGGCTCAAGATATTCATCTATTTAGGAACCTTAAAGTATACACATGAGAAAAGTAATTCTACTTAGGATCCTTAACATTAGTGGTAAAAGGAGGAATCCTATGTAGAATCTTTTATGATAAGTAAACATACGCATCCTACACAGGATTTTCAAAATGTTATATAAGACAAGAAATCATACATGAGACCCTCAAAAATAGTAAATAGGTTTTCAAGGGATTAAATAGGATAGTATGTATAGAAAGGCATCCCTATAAAGGCCCTTGGTAATAGTGATAGGATATAGGCCTCCTATACATGATGTTCTAGGTTAAAACGTAAGATGGACTCTTGGTCCAAAAATAAAATTCCTTGAAATCCACTCTAGAGAGATGGAATATGACCTACCTCATATCAAGGTTCTCACTCTTAGGTGATAGCTGAATTTTACTACTTGAGAAAGAACATATATATTTATTAAAAATTCTGAAGTTCCTCCTAGGAGTCCTTAAATAACCCCAGGGGTTTCACCATTGAGATATATGAGGAAAGATACTCAAAATGGATTAATCATGTGTCTAATTATTCCTATTGTGTGTAAATATATAAAATCCCCTCAAAAATGGTATCAAGGGGAAATAAAAAAATGTGTATACCCTAGTACATGGTGTATACTCCCAAAGATCCACCTATCCATGTACTCTAGCCAAACATGGTGTATACATTCCAGATTACACAGTGTGTTAAGAATTTACCCGGTGTGAATCCTATATAGTGTACCTTCCCAAGTACCTCACATTTCCAAGACATGTACTTTTCCTAGACATGTGCCTCTACATGTCATGAAACCCAAATGGGGTAAGGTTGTATACTAGACACAGCCAAGTTCCCCTATATGAGATGCCTGGCTAGGTACTCGTCTACACAGTTGAGTCCTAGTATATTATATGTATACCTTATAGATGGTGTGTGCTTCTAAAAGTATCATATTCACTGAAATATATGAACATATGGTGTTTGTTCCTGAACTACATGTCGTGTGATCAAGATTTCCAAATACGAAACTCCTTAAATCTCCCAAACCCTACCATTTTATCCACAAAATCTATAGATAGACCCACAAAGGATAATATACAGTCATAAAAAGTCTTTTAAACTTAAAAACAAAAAATATATCGGAATTTATAGAAAAAATAAAAATGCACTACCTTTGTGTTGAATCTGCCAAAGTTTTACTCATTCCCACAGTCCACAACTACCGCACAACAATATGGAACCTCTAGAGCTCTGTGGGGGTACATATATTTATCCCTCTCTCAATTTATCCCTATACCTATCCCTTTTACTCTATAATTCATGTGACAGAGAATCCATAGGGGAATTCTCAAGAATCTAGGGGAGGGAAAAAATAAAATAATAAAAAGAAAAGAATAAAAAGAAATAAAGGAAAAATGAAAATAGGCTTCACCCAGCATCGATTCACAACTAAAGGTTATGCATCAAATGGGAAAAATCTAACTTCAAACTCCATTGTGGATATGTAATCTCAATTAGACACTCCATTAAAAATATATGGTTAGGTTAACCTATAGGAATAAATTAATATTTAATTAATTGAATATCAATTGTTAATTATTCCACAAAACATATAACACCTTGGAATTATACCAAAATCCTATCATAGGGTAAAAACATTACTATGGGCCCAAATGAGTAGAAAATAATTATTATAGATCATATTATATGGTAAAATGACCACTTTAGACCTTATAAGGCTATAAATGCAAAAAATAAAATTTTTGCTCAAAATCCCAGTCCGAAAAAACATAGATCCTTACATACCACTTGTTATCTTGTTTCTCCTTCATGTATTTTGATATTGGTCATCCTAATTATATTCGAGTTCATTCATTAATTAATTATATTAAAATTTATAAATTCAAATGCTTGAATGGACATTTTCCCTTCACCATAATAATTCCTTATTGTATAATTTTTTATAATATAGAGATAAATTTGCCAAATTTAATAGAATCTTATACAACATTGGTTTATTTCTCATGAGTATTCTTAGATTCAATGTGTTTTGAACCTTTTAAAGCTTTCAAAGTTATCTAATTATTATATTTTATTTTTACTCTCATGATTGGACCTCTGTTAATCTCATAAGTAATTTGGATGTAATTAATATTATCGATGGCTCACTCATATAAGTATTCATCCTTATAAGTATTCACATTGAATTCATTAAGAATAATTCCAATAAAATTATTCTATATGATAAAAACATCAAGAATCACATCCAAATTTTTAATAAATATCCTGATTTTGTTCACCTGAATAAATAATTCATCCATTATTTTTTCTTATCATTTTTTGATATCCTTGAGTTGTCCTAGAATATTTATAACTAAGAATCCTTAACTTTTTTATCTCCTTAATGTATGTCATGAAGTTCCCCCATATTTCATTTGTTGTTTTTTCCCATGACTCATATCAAGTCCATCTCAAGGAGGGATGAAATTAATGAATTATATGATCTCCTATAGGATTTGGAATTATTTTAAACAATAATGTGTAGTTTTATAAAACTTTGAGAAGATTTACCCCACAATCAATGATTTTAGGATGTCCAATCAAAGATATAGAAGGTATGGAACCATACTCACATTCCCTAGATAAAATCCATTATCATTAAACATAGGAACACTTTTAGTGTTCATGTTATTCATCGACTATATTTATATGATTTCTATAAAAATATATAATCAATGAAACAAATATCATATATATAGGAAAATTTACCAATTACTACTTCATGAATTCTTTGATACCAACTGATCGGTCCATGTTAGATTATTCCACTGATAAGTTGGGGTTAATCGATGTTTACCCAAACACTGACCCCAGAAAATTGTTTTTACTATAACTAGTTAAGGAGGTTATATATAGATGATGATAATGTAATTTTGAGAAAACAAAAAGTGATAAATAACAAAAATGGAATAAGGGGTTTTACTTGGTTTCTTCAAAATTATTATCAGATGTATATTCCTTAGTGAGTAGTTGTTGCAATCTTATTACCCACATTCTTTTATTATTATCAATAAGAAAAAGTAATGGAGTAGAGAAATGGACCTTATCACTAGTTATAAGAAATAAATATAAACATCAATAAGTCAACTTATATCCACTATTTTACCTCAAGTTCCACTAAAAGTTAGATCACATATGCACCCTTATTCTTTCCCTCAGCCTAGACTGAAAGCTCTCTAGAATGGGTGGATAGTTAAAACAGTGGTTAGCCTCTTTTTAATCACAAAAACATGATGAAAAGAGTTCTCATAAATTTATATATTGTTTATATCATGAATTGGATGCCTCTTAAATGTCTATTTTTTTAGTTATTTCATTACAATATAAAAATATATGGAATATCAACTTCTTAACTCCCCATTATCTCAGGTTGTTTTAGATAATGGATATATCTTCAAGTCAAAATCCCCATTTAAATTCCCCTGGAATTACATATGATACGCATCATGAACTCCTCTTTAATATCAGGTTCATTATGCTTTGTTTGTTCTTTCTATTAAGCGTGGTTTCCTCAACTCTCTTCTAAAATAGCTAGGAACTATGGTCATTTTCATTAAATCCATTTCATCCATGGATTAATTTATTCCAAAATAAGGTCCAAAAATATTATTTTGAACTTGGTTCCCTATGGATACTTATATATCTCAATCTTAGATTCATCAAGGTGGATTCTTAGAACTATGGCATCCCTATTGTGGGCATTTACATAGTTGACCATGATATATTATATAAGTCAAAAACCAATCATGGGACTCCTTGTGGCCAATATCCAAATACTACATGTGATAACACCTTCTACTATTAATATTTCACTTTTTCCAATTCCTGGTGAAGAAAAAACTGAACTGAAATAGCCAATTAAATGGTTTTTTCACTAAGAAACATTCATAATCCCTCTTAGCTAACCCAAAATGCATGTTTTCATAGTCCCCATTGTATATAAAAGATAATAATTAAAATTTATTCATTATTTAGTATTCATATCATTTCTAAAAATCCTCACAAATATCTAGTTGTGTGTTTTCAACAAATAAAACGTATAAATTCTTTCAAAACTCAAGAATGGATTGTCTAAAGAAACAAGTCCTTGCATGCCTTAACTTTTAAGGTTATCTAAACATCACACCATATGATAGAATAGTTTTGTTGATATGCATTAAACCATTAAGTATGAAGATCATTACTATATCTACTATTTCTCAATAAATAATGACTCATAGCTCCCCCTTCATTAATTCATATCATGAGGGCTCTTTAGACACCAGGACTCATCAAATCTCCCATTGATCAAGGGATATTTAAAGTATCTTTACATTTTTATAACTATGGAATCGAGTTGAGTCTTAAAATTATAGAATAAGAATGTAGTTCAATTGTTTTAATTTTATTCTTCTCTATATTTGTATACAATTAGTCAAGTGTTTGATTCTCTATTGGGTGCATGACTGGTTGTCTAATAAGGTTTCATTTTGTTAAATCATACTAGTATATTATTTGTATAGTTAGATCTATATTTTGAAATTATATATATGTAATTTTTATAATTTTATGGATATTACTTTATTTACTTGTTATTTAATTCCTGATATATTAAATTTATAGCCTCCTTAAAGTTACTCATTGACCGTTTCTAGTATTTGTAAACCTCTGGTGTGTGAGGAGATATGCCTTGGGTGAGATGGTGACTTAGCTCAGTTACTTTTTAGGTATTCTAGGACAAGCATTTATCATTGGTATCAGATGTTATTTTTATTTTTCTAAATATTTAAGACTTGGCATGTAGAGGTATAACTGGTTAGAACAACATAAATATATTGAACTTATGCTTTTCTAACACCTGTATTGTGTAAATCTAGGTTATCATGGACATGGGATTTTTGTTAATGTTTTTTATAGTTATAGTTTATCTTTTGTGGATAAATTACATTGTTATTTTAAATTATTCATTTCTTAACTCTTGTCCAATGGTGGTAAGAGGCATTTGTGCATGTATAATAATATACACATTAGTTTACTTACCACATGAATGATTTCTTATGTGGAAAAAGTGTAAATTTAGTAAATTTTTAGGGAAAAGGTTTTTAGAAAAAAAGGAAGGGTCTTCTTAAATTTTTTTATAAAATTAATTTGTTTATAAAAAAAATGGGATGTGTTTTTAGTTGATTAAAATACAATAATAAATAAGTTGATGTTTTTATGTGTATCCTATTGGGTATAGGTTTATTGACCAAACCCAAATACTAATATTTTTATGAATGATTACCACTTGAGTTTCTTTTTTATATTCATATGTTTATTATAATAGCCATATAATTAGTTAGTGTAAGATTAGGGTTCAAGGGATATGGATTAGTTATATATTTATATAACATGAGTACTATGTAGTATATGCATAGAATATATGGTTAGTGATTTCATTGGTTCCCTATGTCTGAAGCATGTGGCAGTATAGGAATGGGATACCTAGGTATGGTTTAACGTGGGTGTGGGTTCTTAGATTATTTAGAAAACCATCATATGAATAAAATATGTAGAATAGAGAGATTTATTTACTTATTTGAAGGTGTGGAATTAAAATCGTAATCATTTCCTAGTGATTTATTTGTTTATGGATAAAATTAGGATCGACTAGCCATACAACCCAAAAGTGTGTTCTTGAGAGTCAAGATAATGGTAGATATGACTCTGGACGATACGATTTTGGTGAAAATAGGGTACATTAAAAAATTTGACTATTTGGAAGTAGTAGTATGTGTTAAATATATGATTTTTATTAGTTATTTCCTATTATTGAAGAAATGGAGGGTAGATTTGTGTAATGTCTGAGGTACAAGGGATATTGTGAATTAAGATCCATTAAGTCATGCTGAGTTTGGTGGTTTAATTTGAAATGACTAGGATTGAATGTAGGATAGATATTAGGAAGTAAAAAAGTCCATTATGTGAGCATGTAGATATTTAATAAATCATAACAATACATTTAAACAGGTGAAAGAGATATTGGATAGTATTCCTATATTGATTTATTTGTGCATGAAGGATAATATGGTAATGATTAAGGATTTAAACATGATTATAAGATTGTTAGTGATAATGCATTGGGATGTAAATAATCCTTTAGATAAGAAAGATTTCAGAACCATTGGGTTGTGAGAGAGGTGTTGTCTTAGATAATTGACCATTTGAAACATGTTTAATATTATTTGTTCTTAGTGAGTGAATTTTTGGAGAGAAACAAAATTTATATTAATGGTGAAATACATGATATATTTTAATAGGATATTACTAAGATGAAATCTATGGTACATCACTTGGTGGTGATTTTTGAGGAATCTTCATGTTTATTACTCATATATTTTTACCAATTTGAGGTGATGTACTCATAATATAACAGACCCTTGATCTAGATATGAATGAAAAATGATTTCATAACTATGTTGAGTTAGTAATCTATGAATTTATTACACTCGTGATAATAGGGGACTGCTTTTTCTCTCACAAGTTGTGTATTTAAATGAGTAGTAATGGTAAATTTTCACCTATGTTGGGGCATACCTTGAGTATGAATCATTTGATAAACTAGTCAGAAAAATGTTGGGTAATATGTCTATCAAGATTGAATGCGAAGAATGTTAGTTTTGATAAGGAATGGTTGAGATATTGGTAAGTGGGTGATATAAAAGCCATGGTATCCTATATTGAGTCTTAAGGAGTAATATTTATTTGTTATGTCATGTTGGGATTTTGGGAGTTGGTTTTTATAGGGTTAAAAAAATTAGGCGTGTTAGTATGGGAAGGGTAGTGATATAGGTAAACCTATGTAGAGATCATCGTATTAATAATTGAACAGTATGACACATAAAGATTTTGGGTTTTTGTAAAACCTTAGGATGAAATATATTGAGAAACTATCTAGTATATATTGAGGAAATATTTTTTATGATAAATTAATGTAAATAGATTTTATCTGGTCAATATTAAAATATCAGATTTAGAAATAAATTTACAGGTGTAGGATTTATCAAGTGAGGTATAAATTAGATCATGTTTATATTTTATGAGTGGATTAATTATGAACCAAGTGAGTGTTAATGTTGGTACTCTTGTAGAATGTATATTTGTTTGTTTTAATGTTTTTCAAGTTATATGGTTGTTGATAGGCTTGAACATTATTTTTGGATGGTCGAATTGTGATCAGTTATGTATTAGAGGTAGTAGTGGTCTTTAGTAGACCAATTCCAATTAAATTATATGATATATTTAAGTTGTTAATTTATTTAAAGATCATATTGGTTATATTAAATCAAGATAAAGACATAGAATTGGCACTATAGTATATGGGTCATGGAGATTTAGAAAAAAAAAATGATGTAGTGGAGTACTGACTAATGCATTTCATATGAAATTGGGTATGGTGCAATGGAATTAAGGTTTGAATAATTTTTTGAAAACCTTGGAATCTATTATGGATAGGGATGAATGGAATTTAAAGGGATGAACATTTGTTTAAATCAGGTGTGTTTGGATAACATGATCAAATCCGATATGAATTTCAAAGAGTGATATGGAATCACACACCATTTGATGAACAATGAGTCAAAATATGATCATGGATTCTTTTGTGCATGTGAATTCATATTTTGGGGAGATTTTAATCACCTATATCATTATGACTCAGGGAAATTTTAAAATAGTTTGAACACCAATAGATTTGGGTTTTGGTTAAATATGATCTAGCAATTTTGATTTGGGAGAGGATTGAATTGGGAATGTTTTGAGATACTAACCTTATTTTTATAGGTGGGATCCCACCAAGTATCTAGTTGAAAGGGTAGTATCAACTTTCCACAAACAAATAAATTGATATCCACATGGAAGTATATAAGGAACCTGGTGGGCAACTAAAGTTCTATTGGGGGTCCAACACGAGCCATTTACTCTAAAAGAGTACTAGTAGTGGTCCATTGGAAATATAGTGTCCTCTTAATAGTTTTTAAAATTTTATTTATTCAAATAATTTTAAAATATGGATACCACCACCTCGTGTCCATCTATTCATCTTGGGGGTCTAACCACCCCCCCCCCCTCTTTTCTCTCTCTTCTTCTGAAATCTTTGGTGTTTGATTATTGGTCGAAAATTATTCCATATATGGTAGTGATCATATACAGATAATGAAAACCTCACACTACCTTTGATTTATATTTTCCATTATTTTTCTTCACTAAATCATTTTGAATACCAAAATTATTCAATTTTGAATATATTTATATATTATTAGATTATATTTGATTGATAATGAATCTTATAAAAATATCATAGGGGATAACTCTTATTGTTATGTGGTAGGTTATCCCTATAATATACACCAATATATTCAGAATTTTTATGTGTCTTTTCATTATTGAGTGTTAGTGTCAGAGAGAATAAAATAAGGATCAATATGGTATATATTTTTTAGATAAAATACGTATATTTGGTTATTGTTGGAAATATTTTTTGTATATGGTTTATATATTTTAGGATTTCCCAGTCCTAATGCCTCTAAGGGGAATGGTAATTTGTTTCAAATAATAGACCTCGAATTGATCTCAAATCATATGTTCTTTAAAGAGTATCCTAGGTTAGGCCCTCATGAATTATTTAGAAGTGTCTTGTATGGGTATACCCATCACGATTTGGTTTAGTACTTAGTGAAATTTTAGGAATTCCTTAGAAAGTCCCAAAAATAGTCTATGGAACATTGGATTTTGTGTGAACTTATTTTAATATAGATATCCTTTTAGGGCATAAAGAATTTTTTGGAATTAAATCCACGAAAATTTTATTAAAAAATCAAGTAATTTAGATAAGGAATGGAATGTTTCTTTCTTTCTTGGGGGTTCCTTTTGCGGGATAATTGGTTGTGGAATTATTTTTTGGTCATGTAAAAATTATGTGGCCTATAATATCCTAGTACATGGTATTCTTAGTTAAAGCTATTGTCTTGACTCTTAAATGTTGGTTCTACATTAGAGGCTACATTGGTTATAGGGGGAAGTGAGGAAAAGAGACATTAGTTTTTATTATTATGGAAAATTATGGGTATAAAGGCATGATCATTGATTAAAAGATGTCTCATAGATTACTATGTTCGATTAAGTGGTCTAACTAAATTTAGGTAAATATATTCACCTATATTATTAGTGCATGGTTTGGAGTTTGGTAGAGGCATTTGATTATGAAATCACCATAGTGGTTTTTTTCGAGGGTTATGGATGATAATCAGTATCTATGTAGGCTCCTTGTATCTAAGTCGTGTTAGTAAGCCTCATGTGAGGGGAGATAGTTACTTGATTCATCATAGAATGACTTCTGTGATAGAGTATGATGTTGTGAATACCAATATGATTACTATTTATTGAGTTTCTATGATGGAATAGTGAATTATTTTTGGGATAATGGTGTTTGGGTTGGGTGAATCTACTTGTGGAAATCATTAAAGATAATGTAAAATAATGGTGAGTTAGTATTATCATTATTACTAGTTTAGATACTGGTATAGATCATGTTTTTCATGTGATTATTCTATATTATTACCCTAAAATGATTTATTTTTGTGTTCTTGTGTGATAATTAATATCTTTTTATAGTGGTTTAAATTCTATGTGATATATATGATATAGGTACTCTTACCTGATGCATGCCTCTTTAGTGGATGACTTTGAATCAGTCCTCCTGATAAGGGAACAAATCTCTTGGATATGGTTATAATCTATGTTATCTTACCAAGGGAATGACTCTCTATGGGATGGTTTTGATCTAGGTCCTCTGGCCAAAGGCATGATTCTCTAGTGGTGACTATGATTTGTATCATTTTTCATGGGTAATGAATCTCTAAGGGATTATTATGAGTCAAGACCTACAAAATGGGACATATATCATAAGGAGATTTCCAAAATCTACGTCATCTTGTAGAAACATTTTCTAGTATATTTCTTCTTTTTAATCTACAGTAGGTTGGCTCAAGTATTATGGTCGCGCAATTAGCACATGATGAACCAAATTGGATGATTAAAGGTTATGTGTTATTACTCAATTTATATTTTCATGAATACTCATGATATATTTATATAATTTTAGGATCCCTTTTAATGGTTTATTAATGAGATTTATTCTCATTCCATACATGTTCACTTTTTTTCCATACATAACTTATTTTTGATACATTGGAAAAGACATTAGTTGTATTAGTGATTAATATGGGGTAGCATGATGGGGTTATAGAGGTGGAATAGAGGAAATACTTGAAATATATTAATAAGGCCTTGGTGGATTTACTTTTCTTATTTTAGATATATTTTTATATTATTTACCCATTGGTTGATACCGAATTGTGTGTATGATAGTTTTTATTTCATGGATTCATTTTATTACAACATACTGGCATTTTTTGTATAGTTGGATCTCTAGTGTAATCTTCCAAATTTTTACTCTAATATTTGTCTCTATAAATTTTATTTTATTTATATATAATTGAATTATTGATATATTGATGGTATAATCTCCATATCATTTTTTAGAGACCCTTTTCACAGTTTAGTAGCTTGTAGAATATTGGGAGAAACATCTAAGCTAAAATAAAAACTCAACTGAGTTATCAGATGAGTGTCCCAGCCTATGTTATTACTCATACTCCCACACATCTATCCCCAAAGATATAAAAAACTATATCCTACACTATGATCCCTTAATACCACACTTTAATCTTATTATATAACCATAAATATCTCCTCTCATATCCATAATATGTTGACTCACTCAAATCAATAGAGTGATACCTAACCTATCATTATTCTCACTACCCATTAATAAAAAAACATAAAACTTCGTGATAAATAAGGTCTATGAAAATAAATATAGTAAGGTAAATAAAATTGGTCTGTATAATCAAGTAAAACTTTCAAGTGATGATAAAAACTAAAAAGGGTGATTAAATTTGGACTAAAGTAATAAATAACCTCGAAAAGATAATTCCTTGATAAAATAATGATAAAACTAAAGAATACGGCCCACATAAAATTTAATAATAGAGATCTCGTCTCTTGTGTATACCCCATATCAATACATTAGTCCTCACTAAAACAATATAAATCAAATGTCCCAAAAATCAGGGCATGCTTTATTCCACTTATCATATGTCATCCCAGGATGTTTCTACAACTACGAGATCATATAGGGTTTGAGGCGAGAAGTGAGGACAGCGAATCCCTGGCGCTTCTGGTCGAGCGGTGACGACGGCGACGGTGCCGGCCTTCACCCCAATGGGGGGGAAGGGAGATTCGCCGACCGATGCGAGACCAGGTGTTTTTAGACCTTTTTCGAATCCAGACTTTCTTCCTCCTTTCCCAAAAATCTCTTTGAGCCCCAAGGCGTCAGATCTGTTCGATGGGCGACCTAACCTACATCTCTCAACATCAGAGTTCTCAGAATCTTCTGTGCTTCTGAATCTTACCTCGATTGTGCGCTTTAGAAATGGATGACCTTCTGTTGATGCCTTCGACAGATTTATCTTCGGTTCATGGGAGCTACAGGAAAGGGAAATTGTCAGTCTGCTTGACAGGAACCACATGATGATTCGATTAGAATCAGAGGAAGATCTCATTACTGCTTGGTCAAGAGCTCCTCGCAGTTTCAACGGGTATCGCTTCCTTCTATTACGCTGGTCTTTCGACTTTCACATGAAGCGCGATCCACCGTCGATAGCGGTTTGGGTAAGTTTCCCTAATTTGCTGCTTCCCTTCCAGAACCCTGCCATTATTCAAATGCTTGGCAACCTCGTTGGAAGGTTTTTGTGTTCTGATAATATCACTAATGTTGTGTTCCGTCAGGTTAATCCTCGGGTTTGTGTGGAGATGGACGCCTCTCGACGGCTGTTTGATCATGTGTGGATTACCATAGGGGAAGAGTACAGGTGTAGACAGCAGGTGGTTTACGAGAACTGGATGGGTTTCTGTTCTTCTTGTCACCGCCTGAGACATGAAGTGGAATTTTGCCGTAGGAATGGAGATTTGAAGGACCAGCTACATGTTCCCTGTAGAAGGGATGGAGAGGCTAGGAGAAGACCAACGGATTTGGCTCTGAGGGTGGGAAACTCTTCCAAGGCGGCTATTGACGAAGAGGAGGGTTCCCAATCTGTAGGAGTGGACAGTCTGCTAGGTGAGGCCACCAAGGCGGCTGTTGAGGAGACTCTTTCCCCTGTTGTTGAGGAGATGAATACAGAAGGGGTAGATTTGGATTCCCAGGCACCGGAGGTGGATGGGCCGGTGGTTGAGGTCAGTAGGGTGCTAGAGGAGGATGACCAAGGTGCTAAGGATTCAGTGGATTGGCTGCTTGCTGGAGGCGGAGCTGATTTGGTTCAGACTGTGGGGGATGCGAGTACGAATCCTATCCTGCAGGTTCCCTGCACAGAAGGGGCTAGAGGTTTAGATCCAATGGCCAATCCTTTTGTTGCTTTATCAAATAGGTTTTAAGGCCTTGGTAATGGTGATGTTGAACTGGCTTTAAATAGTGTTTCCAGAGGTGGGGAGGAGGGTACGGAACCAACAAGAAATGAGACTTCTATCGGGAATCGGGGTCAAGTGGAGGCCGCTAATTAGTTATGCATGGATGGAAGTAACACCTCGCCCAAGAGAAGGAGGGGCAAGAGTAGTAGAAATGATAGTAAAGGGAATGTAGCCTTGTCCAGTGCTGTGGAAAAGGCTCCGAATGAAGATGGATGTCTCCCTTTAGTGGAAATCAACAATACAGATTAGAGGCTGGATAGTTTTGAATGCCCGGTTTCTGTTTGGAGGGAGCAACATAGTGGAGGAGAGGAGAACTCTGGGGGAGGAACAGGAACTGTGAGTGAGCTGGCTAGGATTTCATTCAGTGATATTGTCAAGAGAGGGACTCAGAAGATGGATACAAGCAGCGGGCCTATGTCTACTCAAACAAGAAGAAGGGTGCAGAAGGATTGCTCGCATCTTCCGCCGCCGTTGAGGACCAGATCAGCTTCTAAGCGGAGTGGGGAGGTAGTGATTGCTCTGAAAAAGGTAAGAGTGGTCGTCGATGCCTCACCTGAACGGCCTGTTCTGGAGCAGCTTAGAAGTAGGGTTCAAAGTGCCAACTATTGGAGGGACCCAGAGTGGGAGTCGGCTACGGGTGAGGAGGAATCCTACTTGGGTTTTGGAGACGATTATGGCTATCATGATATGTAAGGTTGTGTTGTTCTGGTTTGTTTAAGTTTCATCTATGTGTGCATGTTGTACGTTGGGGTACCGGTCCCCTTTAACCCGGCTTTAAAAAATGAAAAAAAAATGATTTGCAGGCATAAGATCATATAGCACTATGACCCCATATCTATCCATAGGATTAAACCAAAATAACCAACATTATAATTTAACCATCTCATGTTCCATGTCTATGGTATTTTCATTGTTAATACTCGGGTAATAAAAACAACCTCTATAGTAGGTACTATAAATCCCACACTATAGTGTTACCCTCTCTCTCATAGAGCATAATCCATCATTTCCCTACATATAATTTCCAATAGGAAGAGAACTATTGGGGAGTAACTATCATCAACAAAGAATATTATTGTGAATCTATGAGATATTGTAAAGATATTTCCTAATAAACTAAAACTCAAAAGTAATCCATTATGTAATATTTAACATCACCACCCCATATAGATTTTATCAGAACCCTATAGGTCATCCTAGATTCCATCTTTTTATTTTAGTTCTATTGAAAAAACAACCCTTCCAAGCCTGATATATACCCAATCACTCTATCTCACTTAAAGAAACAAACAAAAAAATAAATAACAGAATATATTAAATGAAAATATCATAATCATAGCCTCTATAACTAATAATAGGAACATTGAGACTATAATCTAACTTATTCCCTATCATAAATAAAAAAACTCCGAGAATAACCCACAATATGGAAATCACTCCCCCTAAGGTCGATGGAAAACTGCCCTACCAATAACCCTATCAATATAAGGTGTTACAAAGCCTCTTAAGAGTTGACATAAAACCCCATCATTACACATGAGTAATCTCCCATTGAATTCTCATTGAAACCCTATGATTCATCTTTGAGTGATTGGGGAAACAAAGTGTTCCTAGACCTTATTATAATCTAATGAGGGGTATAATACAATGTACTGATGAATACACAATCAACAAGATAACTGATATATATCCCAACCCATACTAACCCTCATACCATGGAAAGTGTCACATGAAGTCCAAAATAGATCATCATGAATTAATATGAAATAATATAAGTTATTAAAGGAAACTATAAAATCAAAATATCACTAAAACAAACAAAATTTCAAAATGGGTCCCAATCTATACATTGTTATTCAAACCAAAATAAACCTCTTAAAACATGTTTTTTTACTTTACTAAAAATAAATTTAAAATAAAACATTGAAAAATCATATCAATGGGGCCTCATACTATTCATTAATATCCAAGTACCTTGAAAAAAAACTAAACAAAAACCTATCTTTTGGAAAAAATAATTTTCAATTTGAAATTAAATTTTTAATCATTTAATTTAAATTTACCTCTTCCAATGAAATATTAATTCAAAATTACTTATCATTTAAAATATTATATTAAATACTAAACTATTACACCTAATAAAACCCATATAAATCATTGACATGCACTACCTATGAAATACATATAGTGGGACATCAATTCGCATTCAACAATCTAACCACCAAAAAAACAATTTATACAAGATAAGTAAACCTTTGATAACATTTAATACGACTTGATTATGTCCCATTTTACAAGGTTAGAAAATGTTACAAAATAATAAATATAATAAAAATAATCACATAAGAATATAATATGACTAGAATGGAATCTGAGCATGATACAACATCAAAATTATCAAATGATTAATGGATAAATACCTTAGTGATGGTAATTCATTTCAATAAATTCCTACACTAACAATAATTGATTCCAACAAGCACATATCTCTTAAAAGTACCCAAAATCCATAACTCATTCACATCACAAAAAAATATCACAAAATTAACATAAACTATAGAAAACACATTGATCAATGTAATGATGTCATAATTCAAAAAGAATAAGTTTAAATGGATTATATATGACTTACAGTCCCATTATAAGAAACAACCCCAATTTATCACATCGTTCGAAACTAGAAAATTGAACCCATTCTGATAAAAAACCAAGAATAATTCACTAGGAATATTAGAGATCTAGGATGTGTGTTCTTCAATCTCAGGCCTATTATATAAACCACACATGAAATCCTCATTAAAAATAAGTTATTTATACCTACTCTAGTGAAATCAAACTCCAAATACCTAACCTAAAATAATCTAAACTAAAAGAGGAAGAAGAATGAGAGTACAAAAAATAAAAAAATAGAATATAAAAATCCATAAAAAATACTCCCATCCTACCCTAGATATAATTTGTAAAAATATGGTAGTTTGGTATTATCAAAAAATATGGACTCTTTAGACAACCTCTCTTACAAAAACCCAAAATGTGTTTTAAATTCTAACTCCTAAGAAGAAAAAAAATTCTCCATAAAGAATTAGGGTCAGAATTTCCAATTATAAGTATAGGTTACCTCACTAAAATATTACTGTGAATACTAGGATATAAATTTACCTCGATCATCTATAAAATGGTATACCAATTCCATTTTGTTGATAACCTAACAATCAGAGTCCATAAAAACTACCACTGAGACTCTGGTGGCTAGTATAGTTGTCCACTAAACTCTGGATCCTTATACCTCGTTATGTATCATATCCCTTGAAATATACGTTTATATTACCATGTGTAGAATCTTATTTTAAATCTATTAAAAACATAAATAAAATTTCACTCTAGATAAAAATTAAAAATATCAAATTCTTATAAATTTCTCTCCGCTGAAATTTGGGTTTTTTTATTGTACCGACCCTTGAGTACATCGACAATTATAATCAAATCCTTTAAAAATCCCTAAAATACCATTACTAATATATTATTAACATTTATAATTCACTTCACCATCTATTTAAAAAAATCCAAAATTGAGCGATCATGGCCACAAGTAATAAAATTACATAGATAATTATCTTCTTTATGTTTCTTCAATAAAGATACTACTCTATACTGGTTTTTAAAACCACATTATGCCTCAATATTCAATAATGGTCTTGTAAATTTCTATATATTTAACATTATGGTAATTTTATCTTTAATCTCTCTTAGTTTATTTTATCCTTTCCAGTTTAGTAAGTTAATATATGACACAAAACATGTCTTTTTTCCTCTGTTTTAGTGATTGAGTCTATGTTCAATTAAAAATTTCAATAAAAACATAAAACATTTGTTTTATCCATAATACTGTATGAAAAATATAATAAAAAAGAAAAATAAATTTATTTTGTAAAAATATTACATATAATAATAAAATCTTTTTATTGTTATTAAATGATTTACATTGTCATGCATGGCACCATGATGTGGTTTATTCAAAAACAAACAAAGACATGGTCAAACCAACATACCTAGGATAATCCTTTAGTGAATATTCACAATATTATCTCTCCTATACTAAATATTTAAAAACTTAATGCACATTCAATTTACATAAGATCACATATAATAACATTTGAAACAAGTTCAAAAACGTTTTTCGAATATCTTCTCGAATGCTTTTTGTAAAACATATTATTCATTTACAATATAGGATAACATAAACATTGAGAAAACTCATACAAAAAATCTATTAAAAATTCCAAAATAAATTGGTGTTTCTATAAATGTTTTTTTAAACACATTATACAAAAAATTAATCTATATTCACTTAACCACAATGTATGACCCCATGGGTATTTGTAGTATTCAAAATAATTATGAATTCAATAAACTGTGACTATTAACCAGGAGAATACTTTAAAAACAACCAATGATACTAAGTCTATAAATATATTTGGTGTGATATTTATCAAAAATAAGATTATATATATTAGAAACACACCCCATAATTTTAAAAATAACACTTTATATCATTTTTAACATGCAACACTGACCCTAAACGAATCATGAAATGTTATTACTTAAATTTAACTGTTATTACCTAGTCATTAAATTATCAGGTTAGAATAGTAATAACCATATTACAAAAATAAATTCTAAACGTTTTATATAATCCCAATGTAACGATTTATGTATCATAAATAAGTACTTAATTTTTAGTAAATGCATTTTATACTTCAAAAATATGTTTTCTTTAAAAAATATTTTTTCTTTTTTTTGCATGGGAAATATAATTAATTTATGAAAATCATAGAAATGAAATTATATAAAAAGGTGTTCTTTTTTGAAATAATCATATCAAATTTATCTTAGGGTACAATTTTGGTGATTTTTTTAAAAAAATATTTTTCTATGAATAGTTAAAAATGTCATTTTTTGTAAAATAGTTATTTATTTTCAATAAAAAAATATCATTATTAGTTAAATTTAATATAAAATTAAAATAAGTATTATTTAGTTATATATTATATGATTTGTTGAATTTTAATCATTATTGTGCCTAATTTTGGTATAATTTCATTTTTGGGCTTAAAAACACATTTTTCTGAAAATAATATTTCATTTGTTTTACACATTTATATTAAAATTGATTTCTTACCTATATAGAAATAAAATCTGTAAAAATATATTTCTTATTTTTAATAAGGAGTTTCAAATTTAGTAATTATTTCTCTCTTATTTTTGGTCATTATGAGTAGCAATTGTGGTAAAATTTATGAACTCGGCATGGGTAAAACAGGTAAAACAAGGTTAAAAAATAAGGTAAGACCTTAAAATCCCACAAAAATTTTACATAATCATATTTGATGAGTGTACTTATTAAATACTCATTAAAATCAATAAATTATTCCAACATGATTCCATTTTTCTTTGATAATGACATAAGTATTATTTAATATATTAATATATATATTAGGTTCTTGGGGTGAAATTACATTTAAACACACAGGAACCTCACACACAAGCCAAAAAGATAGGTCATATCTCCCTCTAAGGGATAACCCACCCATAAATACTCATTTATTCAATACATGGAATGTATGAATAGTGGACATGAAACCCATAACATGTATTATAGGACCTTCCCGCATGAAATCCCATTACATGGCCTAAAGGCCCATGTTTTTTACCCAAAGTCCCTCAGGTGAATAGTTATAATACAGTACCTAGACTGCAAAAATTCCTTCTACCATACCACCACCACTACAGTGCCTGATATAGTCTTGTAAGCACTACAGTTCCATCAGTCAACAGTTCCACCACTTCTGTGGTACGTAACAATTCTTCTATAGTAACCAGCGCCCAAAGGGTTTTGAACCCCCAATTTTCATGTAGTATTATGGGGTACTTACCATAATGATAATCCCCAACTACACATAAGTATTATTTAAGTAATGTATAAAAACATAATTTCACTCTATTTATTTTCATAATCTTTAGTATTTTATCACAATGACTAAAATAATTTATGAATGACAAAAAATGGTTAAATTGAGTTTTAATATATTATATTTATGATAATAATTTTTTTATTTTCATGATAGGAATAAAAATAGATATTATTTTTTAATGAATATTAGTTAAAAATATGATTTATAATAAACAATATGTTTCAGTATTTTATTTTTATTTTTTAAAATTATTATACTTTCCAAAAAACATACGCCATAATGGCACGATGTATATAAAAATAGTAAAATAATATAACAAATAAATTAAACAAATGCTAAAAATGAAAATATACAAATGAGTTTCGGTATACCATGAATTCTATAGATATTTATGAAGGATAAGTGATTATCTAGAAGATTATAGCCAAAAATATTATTTATAATGATGTTTTTAAAGACAAGTGTTTTGAATAGTGATGTTAAAGACCTTAAATATTATTTAATGTTTAAAAATTATTTTTAAATCATTAGGAAATTATAAAAAATCTATTATGACTCGTATAGATGTGAGATTTTATATCATATAATTCTTAGTCTTTATGTTTTCCAATTTTCGTTCATATAATTTCCATTATTACCCCAAAAAGATTGTCGAAACACATTTGATTTTTCCATATAAAAAAGGGACACACCTCAACATTTTCACAAAATTAAAATCCAGTTTTTCTCTCAAACCACTACCAAAATACCTCTATAAACATCCACTCACAATTTCTCCCAACACAAGGGTGATCATTAAAATCTCCTAAAAATTTATTAATACTAATCAAAGGGAGGCGCCACAAAGGGTAATACAAGGGTTTCTTAAATCAATCTTCTTTCATTGGGTTATATCACTTCTTCATTGATTGTATTATGAAAAGATTATGGGTGAAATTAATTTTTTATGTAAAATTTCAACTTATATTTTTTGGAGTTAAATTTGTTACACATAATATCTCCATTTATTAATTCTCAATTCAATGATAGGATCATTGTAAGTGATAATTGTCTTAAATATTATTTCTTCGGCATAGAAATTTACATTAGGCATCTATATTCTTTTATGAGTTTTATGTACTTCCAATTTGAAATTTTATATGATTTATATTATTATTTTTTTGATATCTAATGTTTTATTTTATGTTATTCTTCTATGGGGTTTACAACTCAAAAATCACCAAAGTGGTAAGGGGTTTATGATTCAATCCCATTTTAATCAAAATTGTTTATACATGAATTTACATAGAAGAAATTACATGAATGATATTTGATAAAATCATTTGGTTTTTATTATATAGTTTTTATTTATTAAAATTACATGTTTTCCTTTCATTCTCAACTATTTATGAACTCAAGATACCTAAAGAACATTTTTATGGAAAACTGTCCTTATTTTCTATTTCATGGAAAATCATTTTCTTCCATTTAAATATTTTATTTAAAATATTTTCAAGAATGTTTTAAATTTTCATCAATGATTATTTAAATTCATTTTTACACATTTTTTAATTTCTAGAAAAAAATTAAAATTAATCTTTTTATGAATTTCCAAACAAGTTATTTTTTAATAAAGGTCTAAAAAGAATCATTATTTTTAGTAATTAAAAATGAATGAAACATTAAACCATCATTATCTCTAAATTTTTTAAATATTATTTTACCATTATACATTTTTATTTCCAAAGAAAATGTTTTCCACAATATTTTGACAAAATTTAGGTTTTAAATAAGTAATTAAAAAATGGGAAAGGTATTTTCCTCAATAAAGTTTCCAAAGATATTTTAAAATATATTTTAATCTAACAAAACATATATTAATGAATAATATTATTTACTATGGTTTTAATATATTAATATAATCCAAAATGTTTCTTTAGATATTTTTTGATTAGTTTTAATGGGGAATGAATTGAAATTTCATATGCCAGATCTTCTGATACTTGTAGTTATTGATTATTAAGGCATACTTATTAATTTCTAATGTATATTCATATGAGGAATGCATTGAACTATTAAGTGGTTGGTGGGACCTATAATTATATATCCCCTCAATGTATTGTGAGGTCTCGTGATTCAAGCGGATTTTACAAACTAATTAAATGGATTTTCATTGTATACCTACCCATCGATAAATATATCTTGTCTTGTAGCCTCGATGGTAATTTTTAGGTGCATGGAATTATGAATTTCATCATTATCATATTATTTATTGATTTACATGTGATTATTTCAAAAGTTATGATATACTTGGATAATTTTCAAGCTCAAGTGATAATTTATATGTCCTTGTTTGACCATTATTTATTCCTTCTAAATTATTCATGCCCTATTCATTCTATAATGTGTTCCATTATGAATATTTACATTCTAGGTGTTTTAGTACAACCTTATTATTTTTTCCATTACCCTAGATTTTGAATAATAATTTAAGTTATTTTATAGCTAAGGAGGTTACTATATCTGAAGAACCTAGTGGGAGATGAAGTAGATTTTTAGGAACCAGATTTTTATGTATCCATGTTTCTATATAAGTGTTTCTCCTAATTCACAAAAACTCTAAACCTAAAAGTCCACTGGGTATGTAAGGGATCCAATATTTCCTTTTGATGTTGTAGGTTTTTTATTGATAAAATTAGGTCAAATTTATCTATATCAATCCCAAAATGAAAAGATTATGATTTTAGCACCAGGTTCAGGAATACGACCCTTATTATTAGTATGTGTTTAAGTGAAAAGGTTATTTGAGGGATAGTAATTTATGGATATATTTTTAAGGGTATTGAAAACGTTTAGGTTTAATAAGATATTTTAGGTTAATTTAATTATGGTTAGTTGGGATAATAGGGTTATTATATTTTCGGAACTTGTGATTTATCATATAGATAATCATGGGAATTAAAAGTGATGCGGTGGCCTTATGATTAATTTTATTTTTTAAAGATGTAATTTATTTTGGGGATATTATATGATTAATGTAAATAGAAATAATTTTGGATAATATGGGTTTTTATTTGAGGAATATAGGATGATTTTTCTTTTATAATCATATATGATTTTATTTCGACTTCATTTTGGGAAAATATTAGTATATTTTTGAGAATATATGAATATGAAATATATAATTATAGTATTATACTTTAAGATTGATGATTATTTTTGGAGAAAAATATTTAGTTTATCTTGTGAAAATATCTGATAAAATCATTTTAATTTTTTTGTTTCAATCTGAGATGTGAATATTTCAAAAATTTGAAAGATAGTTATTTATAAAATTATTTAAGATAAGTATATGGTATTATTGATGGGGCTTTAGAGAATAAAATTTTATTTCATTATATAAATGTTTATTCATATTATATTAACTTATTCTAACTATTTTATTTTTGGTATGTTTAAAAATACATGAGGAATAACTTATTATTATTTTTTAGATCTTTTAATCAATTTTAATTTTAATTTAGTTCTTCATGCATGAAAAATTCTAATTAAAACCTCATAATTTGGGAAAAAAGATGACATTGTGGTTGAAATTGATTGAAGAATGAAATTATACTTTTCTATTCACTATATTTATTTTTGTTCTTTGAATATATGGTAAATGTATTCATAAACTCTAGGAAAAGGATCATAAACTAAAAAAACCATATTACATTCATTTATAATGAATCAATGGTCATTTCACACCTCATTTATTTTTGGTTTTATGGCCATTAACTTTATCATGATCATTAGATTTCCCATGATCAATGTTTTATGTCACTCTTCATCATTATTTGGAAATTAATTTTTTCTATGTTAATATTTTTACTTTCCACTAATGTTATATTATATATAATCCTAGTTATGGGTTATTCAATATGACCTCTGTATTTCACTTTCCCTTTTTAAGAGGATTTTTTATTAATAATTTTAATGATATGGGTTTTCAACAAATGTATCTTCAAATATCTAACCTATGAGTACTAAGATCAAGTTTAATTTTTGAGGATGATATTTATTAAATTAGGAGAGAATATATCACCCTAATATTTTAAATAGAACACTTTATAATATATTCAAAGTATATCTTTGAGATAAAACAAACCATAAAATATTATTATTTAAATGTGACAATTATGACATAGTTGTTAAATTCTTAGGTATGCATATTAATAACCTTAATAGTAAAAAAATTTATAAAGGTTATATATAATATAAATGTACTGATTAATGAATAATAAATAAATAATAAATTTTCTCAAAAGTCATTTTATGCTTCAAAAAATATGTTTTCTTAAAAAATTATTTTGATTATTGTTCAGGCATGGATAATATTATTAATTAATTCCAATTTTTTAAATTTTAATATAAAAAAATGTTAAAATTTTTGAAATCATCATATCAAAGTGATATTATAGTGAAATTTGGTGGTTTTTCTAAAAAAAATTGATTTTTTAGTGAATATTGAAAAATACTGATTTTTTATAAATTTATCTTTGGTTTTCATTAAAAAAATAATTATTATTTGAATTTAATTTCATTACAACATAAGACTCATTAAATTATATATAATCTATATAATTTATTTTTAATAATTATTATATCGGATTTCAGTATAAGTTCATTTCTTGTCTTAAAGAAGCATTTATTTTAAAATATATGTTCATTGTATTTTAAACATTTATATTAAAATTTATTTCTTCCACATATATAAATTTAATCTTGAAAAATAGATTTTATTATTTTAATTAGGATTTTCAAATTTCATAAATAGGTCTCAATTTTTTTGTTCATTTTCATGAGTAACGATTTTAATATTTATCACCATATTAAGGATAAAATTGGTAATTCCATGATATAATTATGTGGTAATCCCTCAAAATCCTCCAAAAATATCAGAAAATAATATTTTATGATTTTATTTTTTCCACACTCATCTCATTTTTTAAAATAAATCAACTTGATTCCATTTTTATTTGAAAATGACATAAATATTTTTTAAATAAAGAATAAAAATAAAATGAAAATATTTATTTTAATAGTCATTAATATTTTATTAGAAGTATTAAAAAAAGTTTTTAATGATAAAAAATGGTGAAATTTAGTATTAATATATTATATAAATGATAATAATTTCATTTCATTTTTTAAAAATGATATAACTACCTAGAACTCTTATACATTGTTGATGTGGCACTTATACAAGCTGGTAAATAAATCAATGTAAATAGATTTAAAAGAATTAAATTTGATTTCTTTTATATATTTTATGGTCTTAAATGATTCTTGTGCATCTAAATAAAAGTTAATTGATATTTTAAAATTTTATATTTTAATTCTAATAGTTTCTCGGAGTGTTTAAAGTAAAATTTTGGTGAATAGTGTAAAAATATAGTTTTTATGAGATATAGTAAATTTTATTATATAATCACAGCTTAAATAGGATAAATATAATTATGAAACTTATATAATGACTAATTTATCATAATATAATATAAATATCTTCCAAAAAAATTCAGAAAAAAAATAAATTAAAACCTACTCCATGATAAATATGGAAATAAATTTTAGCGTCGACATCGTGATTGTGCGACATGAGAAAAGAAAATTTTGGTGTCCTAATGATAATAATAGAGAACAAAAAATTAATTTTAATGAATTTCATATTCAATATTTAGTATAAATGATTATGTTTTTTATAGTTTCATACTTTGGACCTATATAACAAGAATTATATCTAAATTCTTGTGCAATGCTTGTGCATGGTGGAAAAATTCAAAATAACATATTAAATATGTTTTAATTGTAACACCCCGGCCCCAGTTACCCAAAGTCGGTGCATTATTACATAACATTGGCATGATCACAAGAAATATCATGTCTTGAAAGGCCGATTAGTTTAGTAGTCATGGAAAAACTAGATACATTCATAAAGTTTATATTACATCATAAATTGAAAACTACAACAACATCTTGAATCCACACTCATAACCCCTTATATTATCCCTACAAGTCATTCATAAAATACTTCTTTACATCTTGGGAAAAATAAAAAATAGAAAGGGGTGAGCTCAAATGCCCAGTAAGGATAACAATATAGCGGAAACATTTATAAATATGCATAGTCATTTAAGGCAATGTATAACTAAAAAAAGCCTTTTAAACTTGAACTTCATCATAATATGGAAAAGATCAAATGAAATAATGCCATTTACTTATTCACATTGATATTCTACTAGTCGAATAATCACATGAAATATCAATAACCACTTTCATAATGATGGAATGCATAATGCCAGACTATCATAACCACATAGCCAAGGCCTCGTGCCAAGAATACAAATGAGATTTTGTCAAGGCCTTG
This sequence comes from Viscum album, assembly GCA_963277665.1. NCBI lineage: Eukaryota > Viridiplantae > Streptophyta > Magnoliopsida > Santalales > Viscaceae > Viscum > Viscum album. The sequence continues at coordinate 495,395,397 of OY728122.1, forward strand.
TTCCAAGACACTTGTTTGTCTCATGAGACCTACCGATGCATCGAGGAGCTATAGCGGGCTCCACCTGTCACTTATTAAGTCCAATGCATTCCTCATATGAACAGGTTTAAACAAAACATAAACATTCGTATTAAAACTAGCATAAAAATGTCAATACTTTCTTCATAAACCATGAATGGTATAAAAATAACACATCCACAGTCAAAAATATCACAAAACCATCAATAAAATATGGAATTTTTGTATCATAATAAATCAACTCCAAATAAACTTAAAATCCTTCAAAGGATGTTGACATAGATGAAATCAAAACTCTTTTTAGAGAAATATCTCTTTCTATTTTTAAATCATTTAAAAGTTATATATTTATAAAATAAAACATTTTCTTTGAAAATATTCTAATTAACATGTAAGGTAAGATTCGACAATTTTATAATAGCGGGAAATAGCTGCACCCGCCGTATAAGTTAAAAAAACATTCTTACCTTAATTCTGTCGAAAAGGTTAAAAAGGACCTTGTTTGGAAAATGACGAAAATATTCCTTTCAAAGCATTTTATAAAAGTCAAACAAGGGTATAAATGAATTTAACCAATTTTCTAGTAAATAGTAAAAAAAATTTGGAATACATTTTTAGGAAACATGGATGTGGATGATAAAGAGGTCCCAGTAGATAATCATGTATAAACAACCTCGGATAATGAAGAGATTGTGAAATAAAACCTTACCTTGTACTTTTCCATGGTTGGGGGTAGGTTAACCTCCTTTATAATGGTGAAATAATTGTTATTAAATTATAAAAGAATAATATACATTAATATGATATCATATATGATCTTTTAACATTGATTTGATAATAATATCTTTGTATTAGCTTTGTTTCGGGTGTTAACTTACTCGTTTGCTTTTATATGTTTTGTTACGTAAGTCATGTTTTTCATGGATATGTTGTATCTTATTTATTTCCAGAAGGATATAAAGTCCTTAAACATTACTTTTAAATCATCAAATGATAATTATACTTGAATGGATACGATGGAGAATGAATCGCATCGCGTTCGGGGAGACGGTAGTCCGTACGTACGCACGAGCGACACTATCATTATTTTGGAAATAAAATAATATATAATTGGATGGTATATCCTATATACACAATAATTATCATGTTATATTTATTATTGAAATTAATTACACATCATTATTATACTCATGAAAATAATAATTTATTGAATAACAATTACACCACGACGTGGAGACGGTAAGCCGTACGTACGCACGTATGGTGACATGTCATTCAAAGGATGGATAGAATACTGAATATGGTTGTACCATATTTATAATAACATCAAAGTATATATAAGATACTGGATTTATTATTTTCTAATGGGAATTACAAATAAAGAAGAAGTTGAAGAATAAATGAACTTGAAAGAGGGTGGTGAAAACATTACCTCTTCTTTGGGTTCTTCCTTTTGATTTGATCAAAAGGGACCCTTAGGATGGCTTTCTGATCAAACTATGTCCTCTAGGTTTAATTGAGGGAAGTTTATAGATTATTTGGGCAGGATTTGGCTGAGCCAAAATTCTTTTAATGTGTGAATTAGTGAGAAGGCGGAGTGCCCTTTTATAAGAGGGGTTAGGGGAACCTTTGGAAAAGCTAAAAATATTATTTTATAATAAATTCATATTCAGTTTATAATGGATAAAAAGTGTAATATTTGAATTATAAGGTGGTTATTGGTAGAAAACCACTCAAACAAAAAAATTTAGATAGGTTTGGGTATTATATTAACCTTGTCTTTTAGTTTTAACTCATAGTTAATTAGTTTGACACTTACCACGTCACTTTTTATTTTTATATTATATAGTTAATGAACATTCTATATACCTCCAAGAGACCCCCAAGTGATCCATTAATGATACACCTATCATGATATAAGTCTCTTTTCCTAACCATTGATTTTTTGGAATTGAATATAAAATAATAATATAATATTTGTTTTAAAAACTCTTTTATGTCAATTTTAACACTGTTGGGTTTTTTGTTTTGGATAAATTAATAACAGCATTATTACTTCGAACTAAATTAATATAATCACTTATAATATGTCATATTAACATATAAAATTAGTTTAATTCATAAAAAGTCTCAAATTACATTTATTTTGATATTTATGATTTCAATTATTTTAATATTTCATTAATTAGGTAATTACTATATCACCATTGTGTCATAAATAAATTAAATTATTTAATGTCTAAAAATTATAAATAAAATACAATTATGTAGGAAATCATTTTATCTTTATAATGAATATTTACAATCGAATTTATCCTATGTATAACTCTATATTACAGATGTTTTAGTAAATAAGATTTGATTTAAACTCTTTTAACTCTTCTTTGAATTAAATAATAATAAATATCATAATCTAATCCAAGTGGACCTAAATGATAATATTTTATTCCTAAGGTTGTTTTTTGTCGAGATACATGTGCCTAATAGAATTAGGACATGTGTTTGGGTAATATTAATATCATTTTTACCCTTAATTACCCGATTTACTTTTAACCGTGGTAAATAAAAGTAAAAAGTTATTATTCACCAAAAACAAATTTCATCTCATTGAACCACATTTTACTCCATGATATTAATCGTGTCTCTCAGATTTTCAAAATTCCACTCACAGAAGAGGTAAAATTAATTTTTATGTTAATTTCAAAATTCTCCTAGGAGGTGGGTAAAAGACGGTGAAAAGTTCAATAAAATTTTTATATATCTATAATCATTCTAAACTAACTCCAATGAATTACATTGAACTTATATGGTTATTATGTATCTATTTTTACCTTAATTAATGAAGTCCATTTTGAATGATAAAATTTATAAAATTTAAAAAGTGGGTATTACTATTCATAACGGCTAGTTTGATTGGTAGTGGTGTGTTAGAACTTTATATTGCGTACAACACACGCTATTGCATTATTCAAAGAGAAGCATACAGTAGAATCTGGGGGTGTTACCTTAATGATAATAATGAGAATATATATTCATTATTAAAGAAATTAAATGATTAAAATAATGTGTAATAAAAAAATTGTGTTAAATTTTTTTTACATTGTTATAATTATTATAATTGTCTTAAACAATTTTGTCATGATGGCGCGATGTATATGAAAATAGTAAAAAAAATTAAATAAATAATAACAATAAAAATTGAAAATGATAATATTTGGATGGTTTTAATTATGCCATGAATTTTATCGATATTTATAAAGGATAATTCATGATATAAGAGGTTATATTCTAAATGTTTAATTAGAATTGTGTTTTTAAAGTCAAGTATTGTGAATAGAAAAAAAAGGATCTTAAATAGTATTAAATGTTTAAAAATTATTTTTAAATCATTTCAAAATTAAAAAAAACTATCATGACTCATATAGACTTGAAATTGTTATGAATAAAATTATTGGTCCTTGTGTGGGAAAATTTTCTTTTTTATAATTACCTTTATGACCCTTAAAGAGTGATAAACTGTGAAAACATCATTTATTTTTTCCTATAAAAATGGACTCACTTCAACATTTTTCACACAACTATAATTGGGTTATTATATCTAACCTATACCCAAATCAATTTCTAAACATCCACTACTATGTTCCCTAGCCACTGAGGTTATCATTAACCTCTCCTACAGTGGTCTTATATCAATCAAAAGGAGGTGACACAATGTGAAAGGTAAGGGTTTCATAAATCAAGATTATTTCATTAGATTACATCACATAATCATTGATTATATTATACCAAGATTATTTATGAAATAAATTTTATTTGATATATTTTTTATTTAAACTTCCTCTTTTTGGAATTTCATTTTTTTCCAAAAATCTCTCAATTAATTAATTCTCAATTCAATGATATGATCATTTCAAGTGATATTTGTTTTAAATTTTATTCTTAAGGAAATATATTTATGTTATGAACATATATAATTTTAATAGATCATGAAACTTCTTATGTTCATGATGTTTAAATTTTAATTTGAAATTATTCTTTCATGGGGATTACATTGTAAACCTTTCCAACTTGTAAGGGTTTTATGTTTCAATCCCATTTAAATAAATATTATTTCTGCTTTAATTTTTATTGATGAAATTACATTAATAATTATTGATAAACCCATTAAATATTTATTATACTCTGTTCATTTCTAAAAATTAAAAGTAGTCCTTTCATTTTCTTCTCATTATATACTCAGGAGACCAAAAAATTGTCTTCAGGATAAAATAACATTATTTTATATTTAGTCGGGAATATTTTTCTTCCATGTTCATATTTTCTTTAAAAAAATTCATGAAAGATTTTAAAATTATTAAATGGTTATTTCATGTCATTTTCACAATTTTTGACTTTCAATGAAAATGTTTAAAATGAATCTTTTTATTGATTTCAAATAAAATATGTTTTACTGAAGGTGTAAAGAAATATTTTTTTATTGATTACAGCATGAATAGAACATCCCATCATCATGAACTGCCAATTTTTTTAATATTATTTTAAAATTTTTCATTTTTCTTTTTAAATAAAATGTTTTCCATAATATTTTGTAAATTTTAAAATTTTAAAGAACTGATTACAAAATGAAACGTGTATTTTCCTCAATAAATTTTCTAGATATGTTTTAAAAAGTATTTTAAAAATTTTCAACATCATTTAATGAATATTATTCATTACTAAGGTTATACTCTAATGATACCATCCACTATATTTATTTGGATGGATTATGATCAGTTTAGTAATGAAAAAAAATTGACATTCTGTATAATATCTCTTCCAATATGGAAAGTTATGGATTATTAATTCATATTGATAAATTTGAATTTTTTATTCAAATAATGAATGTATTAGAATTAATAAATTATTGGTAGATATTCAAATTACATATCCCCTTGATGCATCAGTATGTCTCATGATACAAACTAGTTGGAAAAAACTATTAAATGGGTTTTTGGTGTATACCCACCCATTGACTAAATTGTCTTAGTATGAGGCCTCGGTGATAAGTTTTATTTGTTTAGAATTGTTCATTTAATTGTTATGAAGTTAATTATTGATTTCTATGTGATTATTCTAATTGATATCCTTGGATAAGTTTCAAGATCATGTGATTATTAATATTTAATTATTTTATCATTATTTATCCCTACAATATTATTCATTCCTTATTCATTATAATAAAAATTCCACTATAAATATGCAATTATTAAAGGTTTGATATCTTTCTTATTTTTTACATTTCCCTAGGTTGAGAAGATAGGTTTTAAGTATGTTAAATCTAAAAAGGTTACTTTAAGTGAAGAAATTAATGGTATATGATGTAGATTCTTATGAACCCATTTTTTGAGCATCCAAGTTATTTTGTAATAATGTTGGGAAAAAATATATCAAGGTGCAATCTTAGTGTTTTTGGGTGATTATGTTTTTTTGAAAAAGTTAAATTTCTAAGAATTAGTATGATTTGTGTTTCTTAATTAGTATGATTGGTGTTTCCAAATTAATATACTTTTTTTTTTTAGGTTTCATCTCATTTACTAGTGTTTGGAATATTTTTGGGCTTCAAAATTCGAATCATGTTTTATAGAAATGGAAGGTTTTATGTAAATGAGTTCAAAGACCACGATGTTTAGTTTCTGAACCAAAATGTTGAAACATATAATAGTAAAGGAAAATCAAAAAAGGAACATTTCTATTTTGAAGTTTTATACAGACCTTGAATCTCACTACATGGACTGCGTAGTGAAAGAATTATTGTAGGATGATTATAGTTCACAAGAGGTTCATCATTCCCAAGAGGGTCATAAATTCAAGTTGATAGGTAGTGATTTAGGATTCCTAAAAGGTTTTTTCATTTAAAGAATACATTGGTCACTGAAAAGGATTAAGTCACTATGTGGAGAGCATAGTAGTTCGCGGTGAAAGGTGTATCGCATCGATGTTTTGGGTAATTCAGATTAGTAGGTTTTGAGGATCTATTTACCTATATAAATACCCCTAATTAGATCATTATGTAAAGATAATTTCATTATAAAATATCATCACTCTAGGATGAATTTGGTGTTGTCTAAAGTAGTTGATGATAGAGAATTCTTCGAAGGAGAGGATTTCTCAGGGGAGGATTCTATAAAGTAAGAAGTAGTTCATCAAGATTGTTTTCAAAAGGGTTCATGTGGGGCTATGTAGCTCAAAAAGGAAAAAGGACCATGTATAAGATGAGATCTATAAGGTATCATCCATCACGGAATCCGGGAGAAGTATGAAAAGAAAAATGTGACTATGAAGCACTCATGCCATGTGGTGAGACTTAGTTTTTAGTGGATTCAAGGCAATTTCCATATAATGTAGGACAGTTCACATTGCGAATAAAATAGTTTGTGAAATAAATTTATTCAAACTAAAAGTATAGGGAAAAATTGGTACTTCAATTGAGATTCTACATATGGATGGGGACGCATTCATTATTCATAATGAAGGGACATACAAGTCTATAAACTGTGTGTGGATACTTTCCAGAGTAGTGAGAAAACGAAAATGAATAATGTTATCCATTACACCAAAAGTGTTCCATCAAAAGAGAGATAGGGAGTTACCCATGGGAATATAGTGAGAAGATTCCAAATATTATAAAGGTAGTGATTCTATACATATATGTGATCTAGCTCGAACCTTGTAAATTGGAAGTAAATTTGGTACATCCAAACATTATCATTGTATGATCCTTATATGTATCCCAATGAGGGCGAACCAAGTATAATTGTTTTGTCTCATGCATGATTTCATTTATGTTCATATATTACTATGGGAAAGAGAGAGAAGATTTTTTTGTTTAATAAAAAAACAAGATATGAATGGGGATTTGTTTTAATATTTCATAGTATTATTCACCCCCTTAGGGTATTTAACCTAATTGGGATAATAATTGGTATCATGGATATAGGTTTAAATTTATTGGCTCTCTCTCATTTGAAGAAAATGAATATTTTAATCACAAAGGTATTCTAATCATTAAAGGAATCAATTTTTTCTGTGGAAAATTGTATAAAATACTTATTTAGATCATTGGGTATGGATGTATTTATTAAAACAATGCATGGTATTTTTTACATTATGGACAGTAATGTTTTATCCAAAGAAGAACATAGATAATTTGATGTTGATGGAAAAGGAATCCATTCTTTATGAAGACCCCTATATAATTCAATCTATATAATGGTGATTCCATATAGTTCATAACATGATATGTGGGAAAAGTTGTTAAATATTTATGAGGGTGACTCAAAAGTGAGACAGGTAAAACTGAAGGTTCAATGGAACAAGAATAAGGATCTAAGAATGCACTCTAATGAACCTATTGATAGATCATTTGACTGAGTGAATATTATTGTGGAATACCTTCATAGTCTCAAATAGATTATTGAAGATATAAATATTTCTAAATGAATATTGAGAAAACTATAAACTTGGTTTGATCTGAATGTTTCTATATTAGAAGATAATGGTTTGAAGAAGATTAATTATGATAGCTTTCATAGTACACTTGTTGCATAAAAGATTAAATTTTTAATAATAATGTTTTAGAAAAGGGGACGTCCAAATAAGTGGCATTCAGGGCCATGCAAAAGCTCACTGTTGAAGACTGTTAGGAGGAAGATAATGTAGATGATGACATTTCATTTCCCACGTCAAATCTATAAATACGAATAGGAACGTTCGAAGGTAAACTTCAAGTTACATGCTTTCTATGTTAAAATATTAGACATCTTGTTGAATAGTTTCCCATGAATTTTCAAGTTTATGATGAAGACAAAAATGAAATTTCTAGAAAGAAGAACTCAATCATTATGAATCATAGGAGGAGTACGAAGAAATATTTCTTCAAAATGAGGAGTATGATTTCAAAATAATATGATAGTTTATAAGAATATGAGGTAGAAGAATTGGAGGACATCAAAAATCATGAAGCAAATGCTATGGTGGAAGTTGTCAGAAATTCCCAATAAAAAGAAGATATTGATAATGACGAAGGATAATTTCAAGGAAGAGTTTACATTCAAGTAAAATTAGAATTTTTAGTTGAAGAAAAATATGTTTGGATATCCAAAACAAAGAAATCTAACATGGTGTTTAATGATACCAAACTCTGTATAAAAAAAACAGGAAGAAGAAAATTATGAGCTAGAGGCTGAAATTGAAAGGCTTAAATCTTCAACATTAGAGAAATCAAAAAATGTTATTGAGTACAAACTCAAAATTTAAGAACAAAAATGTGATATCAATAGTTTTATTGATATTAAAAGAGACCAAATCAAACATATCGAAGAACTTGGAGAAGAATTTGATAGAATGTAAAGAAAATTTATAGATCAGGAGAAACTCTTGATTCCAGAAAATTATGATATAATGAAAATGAAAAAAAAAATTGAATCCAAAGTTCTAGAGACACAGAAAAATGAGTGTTAGGAAAGGAAAAGGATTGATTAGAATGATACTTCTGGTAATGCGATTGGTCTCAAACACAAAGTAGTAATATTTGAAGATAGAACACAAGATCCCACACCAAGGTTGAATATTTATTTGGGTACAAATCAGAATCAAAATATTTAGATAATGTGTAGTGTAGTATTAACAAATCAGAATGCACCTGACATGAGATGTTATTGTTTTGGAAATATGGGACCCTCAAAAATGTATGTTCCTTATTCAATAGGTACCAAATTGAAGAAGACCAATAGATGAATCCATATAAAACAAAATATTCTAGAACATCATTTAATGCTCACAATTTCATGTTTGGTGGATTCAAGCACATGGAAAATACTACTCATCGATGATGCATATTAATGTGTCGAAGAAGAATGAATGTGGTCATAAGAAGGAATTCAATGTATCATAAATTGATATGAAAATAAAAAAATAGATTTCTACTTTACAAGATGATGTCGGTCCATTATACTCCTAGGAAGATTAATATTATCAATCTATACTATGTATGAAGTCAAAAAAAATAGATCAAAAAGAAAAGAGATGAGCAGGAAGTGGTTATAGAGACTGCTTTTAAATCATCAGATCACGCTAGAATATGGATCACTGACATTTGATGAAACAATTTGATAGGAAATACAAATTTGGGGACTAGAATCAGGTTTGATAAAGAATGTATCATAATATTTGGTAATGATGAAGGCCTGAACATTATTGGCTTAGGAAAATCCACGTTTGTGGGGAAATACATGAGACGTGTAGATTTAAGGGTAATTTATGGTCCCAATCCCTACTTAATAAGTTTCATAAAATTATGTGATTCAAGATATTTCATTATATTTTCCAATAAATTATTTTTCATCAAGGCAAAATATGGTGCAATTTTTTTCCGGGAAATCATGTAAAGGGAAATATCTATATTGAAAGTGGAGAAGAAGATATGTAATTTTTTACCAAGGAAGAAGAAAAAATTAATGGCAAAAATGTCTTGGTCATTTGATAAAAATATGATTACAAGATCTGGTGAAATGTGATACTATTCATGAAAATCCTAGGCTATTAGGTGATCATACTCATACATGTAATTCTTTTTAACAAGGGAAGACATTCAAAAGACGTATAAGGAAAAATAGAAAAGGTTAAAAAAATTGTTGAGTTAGTGAGTATTGTTCTTTGAAGACCTATTTCACAAAGTGATATTGATGGGAGGAGATATTATGTTCTCTTAATTAATGAATATAGCAGAATGTATTGGGTTACAATCATCACCCACAAATTTTAGGTGTTTAGTTTCATAAAAACTTATCACAAAGAATCTGAAAATATTTTAGGTCAAAGAATCCATAATATCTGATTAGATAATTTAATTGTGTTCAATAATATCCAATTAGAGTATTATATCAACAAACATGGGATAAGACACCAAGTTTCAGTAGTAAAAACTTCACAGGAAAATGGAGTAACTAAGAGAAGAAATCAAATTATCAACAGCATGGCTAGAATAATTCTCATTGAGAAAGACCTTATAATGGTGTTCTTAAAGAAGTAGTGATAAAATTAGTTTAATCATAAAATAGAGAGTTATTATGTATTATAATAGAAAACACCATATGATCTATGGTATAGAAAATATCCATCTCTGAAGTACTTTCGAGTCATTGGAAGTAAGTGATTCATTATCAATAAGGAGAAACATAAGAGGTTTGAATCTCATAGAGATGAATCGAAATTCCATGGATACTCAAAGAAAATAAAATCCTATAAATGCTTCAATAAGTGTATTTGAAGGGTATTTTAATGTAATAATGTAACTATAATAGATAATGAGAGGAATATTTACTATATACATGATCATTCTTAGGGAGAAAGTGATGAATAGATAAGATGATTAATAAATGTTCAAGTTACTGAGGATGATTCAGAAGAAGATTAAAATAATGAAAAGGATGATAAAAACTGAGTATCTTCTCAAATAACAAATAGAATAGTTGAAATTGATATAAAAATCATAATTGGTGATTATATAGAACCAATGCAGACAAGGATGATAAATACACTATAGAAATAATTGTTCTTATCACATGTAGAGCCTAAAGTTTTTGATGAAGTAGCTAAAGATAAAAACTGGGACCAGGATATGAATTAAGAGCTTGAAAAAATTGAGAAGAATCAGACATGGGAAATTGATCCACTGCCAATTGATAATAATTTTGTTAGGACAAAATGGGTCTATCATAACTAGATGAATCAAAATGGAACTATTGTTTGAAAAAAAAGACTAGTGTTCCATGGGTACTCCCAGATAAATTGAATCGATGTTATTGAAAGTTTTTCACCTATTGCAAGGCTAAATTCAATTGTATTATTCTTAGTCATTGTAGTGAAAAGAAAGTTCAAAGTTTTCCAGATGGATTTCAATTCGGAATTTCATAATGGGGTTCTAGAAGAAGAAGCTTATATTGAGAATCTAGATGTTTTAATCATTCATTATGATACTAATAGTGTTTTTTATCTGAATAATGGACTATATGGGTTGAAGCAAGCACCAAGAGCATCATATCCAAGGCTAGATTGTTTCTAAAGAAATTTAGTTTTCAACATAGAGGAGTTTATTAAAAAATATATAAAAAATGATAGTAATAAAAGGATTATGGTGATGGTGTATGTCAATGATATAATATTTGGTGCATTAGAAGAAGCACAGTGCACTCAATTCTCAGAATTCATTAAAAGTGAATTAAAATTTTAATTTTTTATTGAACTGGTGTTTTCACTTGGATTACTAGTAACATATGGAAATAGTGGCACATTAATTTCTCAATTTAATATGCCAAGGAGATTTTGAGAATATTTGGAATGGATAATTCCATAGAGATGTTGACTCTAGGGGCTACATGGATGAATTTTTCATAAGATGGTGAAGTAAATGTAGTTAATGTAATAGAATATAGAAAAATCATTGGTGGTCTATTTCACATGGTAGCGACAAGACCTAATATTGTTTTTCACATTCCAAGTAGCATGGTATCAAATAAATTCCCAGGAAATCCACTTTCTTCTAGTGAAAATAATACTTTATTATATCAAGGGATTGGTGGATTTTGGTTTTCTATACAATGAAAAACATAGAAGGAGGTATTGGGATATATAGACAAATATAGGGACCATTTAAAAGAGGATAGAAAATCCACATGAGGTGGTTCATTAAATCTTAGTGGATTGTGTATTTCATGGCTAAGAGATAAATACGATTTCATTTCATTGGAAACCATATAATCTGAATATATTGCAGCCACTCGAGATTTCATAGAGATATAGTGGATGAAGGAGTATCTTGATGATATGGGAGTTGAAGTGAAGTCTCCAATTAGAATCTATAGTGATAATTCAAGTGCTATAAATCTCAAAAAACCATTTCATCACTTGAGGACAAAGAAAATTGGAATCAAATATCATTTTAGCAAGGAGAAGGGGGATCAAGGGTTTTTTAAGTTGGAGTATGTGCCTACAGAACTATTGGTTGCATTCATTTTTATAAGGACCATACCCAAATAATAAATTGAATGGAAGGGACTGTCTATGAGAGTTCGTTTAACTCCCTCACTGGAAAAAATATTGATGTGGTACCCCCTCTCCCTGAGGAATGGTGTGTTTTTTCCATAATGTTCTGATCTATGTTCATTACCCTATTTCAGAAAATTTTGAAGTAACTTTTAGGTTCATTGAAAAATGGGGAGAAATTCTAGCTAGAAAATGGTAGAAATTATTTTAATAATGATAGGGGAGAAACTTATTGGGGGAGTAGTGATGTAGGGTGTATTAAATCAGAATATGTTAAAGGTGATCAATCGAATATTAAATATCCTAATTGATGAGGTTCGTGTTGAAATTATTTGAGTGTATTTGAAATGAAGTGTTTTATTAATGTAATTTTCATACTACTCTTGTTTTTCATGCTAAGCATGGCTCATGTGGGCTTAGATTGTGTGTTATGTAAATCCTTAATTTCTATATTAATCACCGAAGAAAATACTGGAAGATTATGGAAGAAGCTTCAATGAAGTATCAAAATGAGAATAGTTGTCAAGAAACCCAAAGGGAGAGATGTCCAAGTTATGGTTATAAATAGGGAGAAGTGTCTTAATAAATATAAGGGGAATATAATAGGGGGAGTAGGGATGTAGGGGGTATTAAATATAATGATTCTAATTTGATCGATCAAACGTTATGTATCAAAAAATATGAGGTTTTTTATGAAAGTAGTTGAGTTTTTTGGAATAAAGTGTTTCATTGATGAACTTTTCATACTACTTTTGTTTCTAATGTTGAGGATGGCTAATGTGGGATTAGAGTGTGTGTTGAACAAATCCTTGATCTTTATCTTAATCGTAAGAAGATAATGCATGTAGATGATGGATGAAGCTTCAATAAAATATCAAAATTATAAAAGTTTTCAATAAACTCAAAGGGGGATTTTTTGGAAAGATCATCAATGGAATATTTCTACATAGAATCTCTATACAGATAGTGAAGTGTGTTACACAGACCATGTAGAAAAAAAATTCATGGGAGATTTTCAGTTCATGGGAGGCTCATCATTTGTGGGAGGATCATCATTTTTGGTTTAGATATTATTATTTAGTCTACCACAAATGGGTTTTCATTTGTGGAATCCATTGGCATCAACAAAGTATTAAGGCTCAATGTGGACCACATAGTAGTTCACAGTGAAGGGTCCACTGCATCGATATTTTAGGAAATTCAGTTTAGTATGATTTTTGGATATATTTTCCTTTATAAATTCCAATAATCAGATCTTTAAGTAGAGAGAATTTCATTAGAAAAAATCATCACTAATGAAATAATTCAGTGAAGTCTAGAGGAGTTTGTGAGGGTGAATCTCAAGAAGGAGAAGAGTTAGTGAGGGAGGATTCTATGAAGGAGGAAGAAGTTCATGAGGACAGTTCATGAAATGGTTTTTTGGGGATCCATATCCCAAAAAGGATAAGGGACCACATAACAGTGGAGATCTATGAGGCATTATCCTTTTGAAATGTAGGGGCGGTCTGTGAATAAAAAGGAGGCAACGAAGAACTCGTTCCACATGGTGAAACACAATTTGAGAAGGATTCAAGGATGTTTGTGGAGGATGCATGATAGTTCACAGAGGGACTAAAAAATTTCGTGAAATAAATTTCCACACACTAATAGTATGTGTAAGAGAGGTACTTCAACATAGAATCTCTCTATAGTTGAGGATGCATTAATTATTGATAATAAAGGGGCCTACAAGTCCATAAACTATGTGTGAATCCTATCCAGAGTTGTGGGAAAAAGAAGAGGAAGAAGGTTATCTTCTCCACCAATAGGGATCCAAAAAAATAAAGATAGGGAGTGACCCATGGGAAAGTAATGATCTCGCCCCGAACATTATAAAGGTAGTGATCTTGGGTATAGAAGTGATCTATCTCGAACCTTGTAATTTGGTAGTGAGCCTTAGTAGATCTGGCACATAGAAACATTTCCATTGTATGCTCCTTGCAAATAGACTGGTGAGGGTGAACCGAGTAAAATTTTTGTTTCTTATTCATGATTTCGTTTTTTCATATATTTATATTATAAAGAGAGAAAAGAGTGTCTAATTTAACAATGAAACAACACCACAAGGGGTTGTTGTATTAATATATCAAACTGTGATTCACCACCCCTCCCACCCTAGGAATTTAACCTAATTATGCTAATGAATATATTTTCCAAATTTTATAAAACTAGAAACAAAAAAATACATGGTTATGTTAGTGAACTAATATTTCTTTCTAATTTTTATATTTTGGATGGCTAAAATTGGGTCACATTTACAAGTAACAAGTTACAAATGTAAAGATTATGTTTTTAGAACCAGAATCAAGAGAATATGTTTGGGGATTTTATAAATTATTTTCATGAGTTGTATTATATATAAGTATGTGTAATAATATGATATATTTATCCAATGCATCAAGTTTCCATATGATTTGACACATATGTTCTCAACTCTCCAAGTATAAATTGATCTGATAGATGAACATGTCACATGAAATTAACCCATATGGATGATTATGTCACATTAACCTCTTCCAAATATATATGTACATCACACATACCTTATCAAATTATAATCATACACTTATTTAGTTTTTCTCAAACAATCACTATATTTCATAATAATTTAATAATAATTAAAATACCATATTAGTTAATCCTCAAAAAATGATAAGATGAGCAACATACCCAACCACCCCAAATTATTTTAGCCTCAAGGACAGCATATGAGAAAGAAAGTATAATGTTTACTTTTATAAGTATATTTAAAACCCCATTAATATGGATGAAATATGAAATATTCACTTCTAGTATACCATATTTATACAGTGTGACACTCTGTGTGATATATGTAGTGGGTTATACTGTACAAAAAACACATTTTTTGCCTCAAAATTTAATTCAATATCTTTATACAAAAAAAAATATACTAATATCCACATTCTATAATAATTTATAATAATCTGTGATGACCATTGATTTTTGACAACTAAAATTCATTATATTAGAGATTAATTACATTTTCACTTCATGAATACATATAATCAACAAGAAAGAATTATAAATGGGATACTACCTTTAGTGTCATGTGATATATTTTATATTCTAAAACTAATTTAACAGTACAAATAAAACCATAAATATTAACCTTTATAATTATATATCATATGATAGACTGCCACATAAGACTTATGTTTGTTGTATTTTTAGGGTTTTTTTAAAAACAATACATCACTATGAAATTATAAACAATTCTCTATGTGAAAAACTGATAAACTCTCCTACAAAAATACTTTTATATGTAACATCTATGAAGGAATGATATTTGAATAATGGTTGTATTGGATTCATATTCTGAATGTTCAACTCTATAAACATATGTTTCAAAATTCATTACATTAAAACATTAATGTTATGACGTTAATAAAAAATTTAAACATAAAACTTTTTCTAAGTTCATCACCATTATTATCAAGGAACCTTTCAATTCAAACCATTATTTTAGATCATGGGAAATTAATTTTAATGTGATTCTTTACATTTTTCGTCATTGTTTTCTAATATATGATAAACTATTTTTTGATATAAATTTACTTTCGCATTGATTTCACTAGCATAATAATTTATTTATTACACATTCAGAATCTCAAGGTACAAAAAAACTCCCACTAGAGATATATAAACTATATTTTCTCCAAAATATATGTTTCTAAGATGCTAAGTCCTTTGTTCAAGGAAATAAAACAATTTTTTTATAGAAATATTTAATAAATAAACAATTAAAACTCATATCTTATATGGATATTTTTTGGGTATAAATCATTATTCTAAAAAGATATCTTTGTTCTTTAATATTTAACATGAAAGGGTTGTGGGAACTCTTTCCCTCATATTTTAATAAATATCATCTATAAACTCATTTATCTAGGTTGAAACTCTTTTTAACCCAATCTTCTATTATAGCATATTATATAATTGGATTAATCATAACTTTGTGTATCAAAACAATAATCAAATGTTTTTTTGTAAAAATGATTATTTATAATAACTGCTCTTATTATATAATTGTAAAACAATATAAAAATTCATATTAATTATTTTGATATTCTGGAGATTTAATATAATACACTAAATAAGATTATTAAATATATCAAATCATTTCCCCATTATTTGAATGTATACTTTAAGATCTATCCAAAAATATATATTAAATATTTAAATCTTGTATATATTTACAACACTTGTATAATATATAGTTTGTATCATATACCATTCAAAATAGAAGAACTTAATTCTATAACATTAATACTTGTTGTGGAATACAAATGATGTTTCTTTCAAAATATTAGGTATTTTGTGGAATTCCTTCTCCAATGACTAGGTTCACTAAAATGGAATCACTACTGCTCCATCGTCACTCATTATTTTTTAATTACCGAGTTTGGATAGTTGACCATAAAATATTATTCTTATAGATTAAATGTTTTCTTTTTTTCTATTGTTAACATAAAACCATATCTTGGACCTCCCATATTCCACTCAACAATCCTTAACATATTGAAGAGATTGGGTAAAATTATTTTAAAATCATTAATGTTATAGTTTACAATGAACTATATAAACCATTATAGTAGTTATTATAGAATTAGGTTTCATTGAGCTTTAATGGAGACCCCATCATCTCAAATTCATTGACATACCTAACCATATTTGGTACATGAGAGGAGACTGGATGTCCTTAAGTCACATTTCATCTAAAAAATTCTATTAGAACTTCATAATTTTCATATATAGATTATTCTTGATAGATCCTTTTTAAGTTATCTATTATTTTAAATGAAACCATGTTATACTGTTTTTTTACTTAGAATCCATTAATATAATAAGGATATCAGATATATCAAGAGAATACTTTAAATACTTATCATAATTATTTATATCTGTTTGTTAAATAGCTTCACCAGTCAGCTACTTGAGAAGGGGTTTCTTTAACACCTGGAATTTTTCTTCTTGATTAATAATTATTCTTAAGTTTATATATAAATTTATTATTCTTTTCCATTAATCTATACTTTCTCCAATATTGGCCTCAAATTTAAGTTTTATGATAAAGATTTTATTTTTATCTATAATAAAATATCAGATTAGAATTAAATTTCACATTGATTTAATAAGGAATATAATTAACCATTATCTCTCTAAAATAATGACACCTTTTAGTATACATTATATCCATTGGTGGGATAAGATTCATATTTCACTAAGTAATAATTATGCTTTAGTGTTTCTCTCATCACATAGATATTTAGTTAGACTATAATTTTAATTAATAATATATTAGTCCTATATAGTTGAGTAGAAAATATTTTTATAATTCCTTAATATGGATAAACTCACCTATATTCCTCTAGTATTCTAACTTTTAAGGTTACCAGCTAATTGTAATCCAAATATAATGCCCTATACAGGTTGTTAATACAATTAGTATAAGATCATGATTTTTCTCAGAGGTATGGCTCCTTTGAATTTCATTTTTTATCTTTTTTCTATCCTTATAGAAATTCCTAATTAGGTTATAGTGTTTCAAGATTCATATGAGGCTTGCTCAAATCCCGGAGCACTAGTATTTCAAAAAACCAGTCTACGATGCATGGTTGGCGCACGGTTAGCAGAAATAGTGTGGTAAAACCATTCAGAACAGTAAGAAAATATTTTTTGTCAGTTTAACCATGCATAAGAGGCCACATGATCAATAAATAAACTAAAAATTAATTTCATATGGGACCTACATGGGTGTGCATGGTTTTTCAAACCATTCATCTAGTCTACATCAGTATTGCCACTTAGAAATGGAGATTCATGGTTGGTCCAAAATGTGTGACCCTTAAAATAAGTGTAAAATTACCTTTTTTTTCATTGATAATATATATATATTAACCCATATTTCTCCTTTATCTCTTTCACAACACTCCTCTTCTTGAGATTTCTTCCTTGGATTCAACCTTGGCTTTAAATATGTAACATGTCATTACCCATTTTCAGGTAATTCCATTCCCTTTACTTGTTTTCTTCTTTAATTGTGTGAATATTGTGACTCATTATGATGGAGAGTATTTTTTGGGAAAGTTATTAAATTTTTTTTCATGTATTTTTTCTAATTAATGGAGTCTAGGTATAAATTTTTAATGGTTTTTTGAGGTTCTCTGCGAGTTCAGATAAACTTCCAAGTTGTTTGGGGATTTTGTATTAGAATCTAGATTTTTTCCTATTTCTTGCAATATTACATGATGTGTAAGAGGGTTAAAAAAATGTTTACTTTCTCCCAAACGACTAGTCGTGAAATGTTTATATAGTGTGAAAGGATTACACTATGTGTAACGTTTACATGATGTGTAATGTTGAATGGTTGGTTTTAAATAAAAATTTGAGGAGTTTTTCGGTGTAATTAATCTTCACAGATTACATGATGTGTAAAGGATTTACACATAATGTAGTTATAATGTGTTTGAATTTTAGGGTGATTCTTGGCTGAAATATCATTTAATTCATCCGCAACACATTTGGATCTTGACCTGTAAGGATTCTCTAGTGATTTTTGGATTCCCCATGTGATCTGTATTGATTCTTTTAGTGATTAATCGCCATTACAGTGGGTCCTCATCTCTATAGGGGATTTGTCCTTTATTCTTCATCATTTTTTAGTCATGTTATATCAATAGTTTTGCATTATCATATACATTATTTCATGGTGATGATTCCTCTTTTTCCTCTTCTAGATTTGTGGTGTGATATTATTCCAGGGGACATTTACTTCTTTGGTTGTGGTACAGAGGGGGTGTTTTCTTGAGTTATGTCTCATTTCCTCTCCTCATACAACCAATTTTGTTAAATTGGATCTATTTGAAGATGTTTGGACAGGTTATAAGGCCTAATTTGTTATTATTTTATTCTACTTATTAATATATCCTTTGTGGGCTTCTATGACCATGAGTTTGAGGTAGGTGATTCAGTCTCTAGCATGTGTCGACGAACTGTAGTTCTCCTTTTATTTTTATAAATTTATTTAAAAATAAATTTTCATGATTATTTTGTATGTGTGAATAAATTTTTGATAAAATTTGGTTTTCCCCTAGTTTTAAGAAAATGGAAAATCGGGTATTTTAAAATTATTTAAATGATTTATGAAATGAAGGACATGGGAAGCCTCGAGTATATAGAAGGATGGTTTTTTAGGACCATTTTCCATGTTACCATCAGGGGATTTTTTCATAGGTATTTTCTCTACTCCCTAGGCCTATTTTTTAAGGACTTTTTTTTAACATTTTGGGGAGGTTCACTCATGGGGTGTTTCTCTACTCCATAGGCTTGTGTTCTAGGGACTTGTTGTGCACTTGTCATTATTTTTATAATTAATATTGTATTATCCTGGCATGATTAATTCATTGGAATGATTTACCAATGCTTGTATTTATTCTATTTTGATAATGATATGCATGATTTGGATTTTGATAAATTATAATGTAAAATATGCATGAAATTGACACACCTACCCTTTTTTTGAAATTGTTGGAGAACGAGAAATATTTACTATGCTTCTAATAAAAGAAAATTACTAGTTATCATTCCATTTTTCCTTGAAATGAGAATAATTTGATTATTATATAGAGACTTGCTGGGGAAAACATAGGTGGGATCCTACTGAGCTTGTTAGCTCAAACTCTGCACACCTCTTCGGTGGTTCATAGACCTTTGTATATATTTTTATATAGGGAAAGGAAAGGTGTCATTGTAAGATAGTGAGGTTTTTGGTCAATTGAGTTTGGGTTTATAGTGGGGAGATGGTGGGGGTTTTCTCACACTATCACATGGATCAATTGGCTTTTTTATTTTCTTAGTACATTATGGTAGGACTTGTACTCCCAGATTATATCTTCTTTGATTAGTACTAGTTTCTGATTTTTTTTTATTTTGGAATATATATATTTCTTCTTTTGGTATCTATTTTGTCCGTATATATATGTTAAATTTTTTTCTTTATATTGGGATAAATCATTCCCTCTATTTCTTGTTTGATGTCCAGGTTCTAGTGGCCAACCCGTGGGGATTCGGAATGCCCTTCAAGTATGTGATTGGTCAAGTCAGGTGCCATTTTTTGAGGGTATTTGTGATGGTTCATTATATTTTGGTATTATAAGTGATTTTCCCTCAATATTCCTTGTCTTGGGACATTTGGTAGACTAAAGGTAGGATTGTTAGGTCTTAATAGGCATATTAAGGTGTCTAGACAACTCTTTCTATGATGAGACTCAAGTTACCAGGGGATTTTGGGATTTATGTCTCCTTTTTTAGGAACTTGTTGTTAATATCATTTTTTATTATGGGTTTTCAAGTTTGAATTGATATTGTTCTATTGTATGATAATTTTTATTATTTTTTGTGTAGTAGTACGCCTCTGAGATGTGTCATATGAGTTCCTCAAGAGGGTGTGGCCAACAATCCTCAAGGAAATCCTCTGATTGATCAGATCTTCATTGAATCAATTGTTTGAGAAGTTCATTTTTTTCAATTAGAATGATGCACAAGTTCAGAACATAGTTATTTAGCTACATCCCTGAGATGTAGCAGAAACAGATTGATCGAGGGAGTTCTTGTGTGATAAACAAATGATCTTTAAAGGTATGAATGTGCCTCAAGAGGTGGTAGACTATCTTGGGAATCTCAATTATATATTTGACTTCATAGATACACCTAAGAGAATCAAGGTGAAGGGTTCTACATTTTGACGTGAGGTTCCCAGCAAGATGTGGTGAGATTCCATGGTATAGGTTGATAAGCCTGTGAGAATGGACAGGAACGGTTTTAGGACACTCTTATACAAACATTTTTTTCAAGATTCACCAGTCATGAATAAATCTATAGAGTTCCTACTATTTTATCTAATAGAGGGAACAGTTTTGATGTGCACCAATTGGATTGATGAGATGGTTCATTTTTCACTAGAAGATGTAAATAATGACCAGTGGAATTCTTAGAAGTACCTATAGGGTTTTCGATTAGATATTTTGTTGTAGGTATTTATTCTCAAGCTTCTGACCATTATGGAGATAGTAGATAGGGATATGATGGAAGATATGAACACTGAAGGAATTTTTGGATATTTTTTCCCTTTTCTTTCACATATTGGAAGCTTCAATGGCACTCTTGGGAAGAAGAGGAAGTGGTAGGATAATCTCAGGAGTGATGGAGGTGGTTCTTTGCAGCAATCCTCTTTGGCACCTCTAGTTGTTTCAAGTGATGTACCTCTAACTAGATATTAATGGGAATAGTACATCCAAGTGTGGTGTTCTTATCCTACACCAAAAAATAAGTGTAACAGCTGTTGGTATTTCGTCCATAAATAGTGTTTTTGTCTGGCCAAGTCTACTCCTCGATATGGTCATCGATCATCACCTCCAAAGGATACTGTGGCGCAGTCAGATTATTTAAATACTATAAAGCTTCATCCACAGGCCTCAGCAGTGAATCAATTTCACATAGTAGATGAGTTTCCAGTGGAGGTAGATGTGAGTCAAGTAATAGTGAGGGGTACCTTCTTTATTTCATCCTCAGTATTGATTGCATTATTTAATACTGGTTCTCCCTACTCATATATATATATATATATATATACCGATTTTTTTATATTCCTAAACTTACAATGGAATTCATGTCCTTTTATATGGAGTTAGCAATACCTATTGGAAAGAGGAAAGAGTAGGGGTTTCAATTTACTTCTTCTTTGATATTTACAGCTGATACAGATCTATTCTAGGATTTTCTTGTTCTTGATCTGGATTTTTTCAACATAATCATCATTATGGACTAACTTGTTTCTCATTGATAAAAGGATAAATTTTGTCATTATCTTATTTTGTGTCTTTTAACTAATGGGGGATCATTCTTGTTTCTAGGAGATTGAGATCTGAGGTCCTGCAGTGAAGGTCCATCCTTCCCATAGCATAAGAGATTTTTGTCTACTTTTTTAGTTAATCCTAATAACATTTCTTCTATTGTTTATCTTACCAACATTGTTCAGGGTTTTCCTAATTTTTTCCCAAATGATTTATCTAAGCTTCCTCTCGAGAAGGAATTATAGTTAACAATTAACCTGGTGTTAGGTATGAATCTAATTTTGATACCTTCCTATCATATGAAAAAAAGCGGAGTAAAAAGAACTAGAGATTCAGTTGGAATATCTAGTAAAAATGGGGGTTTTCCACCCTATTATTTCACCTTGGGTAGCCTTAGTTCTATTTTCCATGAAGTAATATGGTTCACTCTGATTGCGCGTAGACTATAAATGGTTTAACCAAGTAACAGTTAATAAAAAGTGTACTTTTCCCCATGTGGATGGTTTTTTTATCATTTAAATGGGGAAAGGTGGTTCTTGAAGATTGATATTTGGTTGTGTTAAAATAATCTCAGATCTCAAGAGTGTGATATACTAAATATAACCTTTTAGAGCGGGTGTGTCCATTATGAATATCTTGTGATTTTAGTTGGTCTAATTAACTCTCCTTAATTTTTTTTGTCTTTGATGAATTGGATATTCCATTAATATCTCAACACTTTTATGGTAGTGTTCATAGATGATATAGTTGTTAATTCATTATCTGAGAGTGAGCATGACCACCATATGAGTTTAGTTTAAGAAATCCTAATAAGTCACTATTTTTATAGACATCATTCAAATTTTAATTTCTAGATTCATGAAGTAAAGTTCTTATGTCACGTGATTTATGAGATTCGATTATCTGTTGATTCGTAGAAGGTAGAGGTTGTTTTTTCATGGTAAGACCAACATAATTTCTTGGAAATTTTGATCTCCCTTGGTCTTGTTGGATACTGTCGATCATTTTTCATGGGTTACTCTGAGTTGGTTTCACTATTGGCTACTCTTACTAGGAAAGTGGTGAAATTCATATGTGATGAAAAAATAAATTCTTCATTTGATGAGATTAAACAAGTTCCGAAATTAGCATCTATTTTGTTCTTTCCAGAGCCCGGTAAGGGTTATGTAGTTTTTTGTGATGTTTCTATCACTATTTCAGGTTTTGTGCTCATGTATTATGATTATGTGTTGTCTCAAATATCTCTTCAACTTTTATTGCATGATAAGAATTACCCCACTTGTGATTTAGAGCTTTATGTAGTTATGAATGCACTTATGTGTTGGCAGCATTATCTTTTTGGATAAACGTTCACAATATTTTTTTATCCTAAGAGTTTAAGATACATTTTTCTCATAAATACATAAATCCTTGATAGATAAAATTGGTGTAATACTTTTAGATGTTTTACTTTCATATCGCTTATACATTGGGGAAGGGGAATTTCATTGCAAACGCTCTTAGTAGGAAAGGGCCATCATAGGCTATTTTTTAATATAAGGAAGAGTGGAACCTTATTGGGCTTTTGTTCAGTTTTATATAGATGCTCATGATAATTTTTCAGGTATGGTTCTGATTATTTTTTAGTTATAATCTTCTATCCTTGAGTCTATTCTTTATAATCAATAGAAAGATGTTAAGATCCAAGGTATTTGAGAAATACTATTTGGTAGGGAGACCATTTAGGGTTGGTCTCTCTCTTTATATGTTATTCTCTTTTTTGGGATTGGTTTTTCTTATCACCATCAGTAAATATCTTGATTTTATATGAAAATCATAGTTATTCATGTCACATTCATCCAATCACTGTGATTAGGTATTATGGCATGAGACGATGATTCTGGTGGATGGGTATGAATCGCGACATTGCTGATTTTGTGTCCCACTATTACACCTTCCAGTAGATAAAAGCAAATCATCTAAAACCTTTTTGTTTTTTTCATTATCTCACTGTGCCATTTTTTAAATGGGATAAGGTATCCATGGAATTTATTATCTGATTACCATAGACTCCCCAATAGAGAAATGAAATCTGGGTTGTGATTGATCAGTTGAAAAATTCAACTCATTTTATTTCCATTAAAGACACTGCAATGGTTGAAGATCTGGGTAAGTTGAATGTGTAGGATTATTTTTGTTTATATGGGGATCCTTAAAATCTTGTATATGAAAAGTATCCTACTATTACTTCAAGGTCTTAGAGAAGTATCTAAGGGGAAATGTGGACCAAGGTCAGATTGAGTATATTATATCATCCTTAGATAGACGGTTAGGAAAAGCATGTTAATTAGAGTATACAAGATATGATTTGTGCATCTATCTTAGACTGTAGTGGATCATGGGAAATCCATATGGGATTGGTTTAGTTTTCCTATAACAACATTTATCAATCATAAAAAAAATGGATTCCTTTGAGGATTTTTATGGCTGCCTTTTCTGGTCACATGTTTTTTGTGTTGAGGTGGGTGAAGCTTCTTTGGTGGGAAAAACTTTGTTTTAGGAGACGACTATGGGATTCATGATATGTGTTGGTGTTTGGTTACAACACATATTCTACATAAATGTTATGTGTATCAATGAAATATTCCTTTATAGTTTTCCAATGGTGATCGTAATTTCTTGAATGTTTCTGCTCGGTTGGCTCACCATCGGCTTGGAAAATAGTGAAGGTTGGCTTAGAGGTTTGTTGGTCCATTTTAGGTTAATGAATGTCTTGGTAGGGTTTTCATATCATTTATATTTTCTAGATCAGTTGATAGTCACTCATGATGTTTTCCACATATCACAACTCTCAAGAAATATCATTCTTAACCCTCTCACATTCTGAGATACAAAGAGATTGAATTTGATCTAAATTTTTCTATTGTCGAGTATCTAGTAGATATCATGGACTCTCAAGTGAAAGTATTTCATGGGAAGTCTGTTCTATTGGTTAGATTTAAGGCATCATGGATCAGATTCTAATGAGACTTGGGTGTGCTATTAATTGATGAGGTAGTAGTGGACTTACCACTTTATCAGAATTCATTCTTCTATATGACTTTAAAGGGATGGAAAGACTTATGGAAGGGAGTTTATGACATCATGCTACCCTCTTTCAGGTAATTCCATTCCCTTTACTTTTTTTCCTAAATACTTGGCTGCATCATGGGACTCTCGAGTTTGGATAGCATTTTTTGGGGAAAATGACTTAAATTTTGGATATGTACATTTGTTTGAATTAATGTATTCTAGGTATAAATGTGTTAATGGTTTTTTTGGGTTCTCCCCAAGTTTAGAGAAATGCTCGAGTTTTTTGGGGTTTTTTTTATGAGATTGGAGTTTTTTTGTGTTTTGGGATATTACACAATGTGTAAGTGAGTTACAAAATGACTATTTGGTCACCATTAACAATTCATGAAATGTTTACATAGTGTGAAAGGATTACAAGTCCTATAATGGTTACATGATATGTAATGTTAAAAGATCAATTTTTTATAAAAAAGAGAAGGAATTTTTGTCATACTTGATCGTCACGAATTAAAAAATCTGTAAAGGAGTTACACATATTGTAACTATTGAGATGTTAGATTACAGGGTTCTGGTCAATTGAAGTTACATTTTGTTCATCTGCAATGCCTTTGTATATCATTATATGTAGGTAAAGGTAAGGTGTCACAGTGAGGCAGTGAGTTTTTTGGTTAGCTGAGTCTGGTTAGCTGGGGGTGAGATGGTCAGGGTTTCCCATCCTATCACATAGAACCATTTTTTATTGTTTTGGTAGTCCTTTGTGGTCAAACATGTACTTGTAAATTGGATCTTCTTTGAGTAGATTTAGCTTCTATTTTTTGTTAAATTATAGTATATTTATTTCTTCTCTTCATGTCATTTATATATATGTATATGTTCAATGTTTCTGCTTCATGATGGGTGAAATCATTCCCATTATTTTTTTGATGCTCGGGTGCTAGTCTCCAGCCCAGGGGGATTAGGAACGCCCTTCTTGTATGTGACAAGTTTGGTCGGGATCCAGTATTAGAGGGTATTTGGGTCGGCTAATTATATAATCTCCTTCAATTAAACTTTTATCATACCTCTATTTATCACAATGGTTATCCAATGATAAGTGATTCAATACATTACAACCCTTTCTTGGTTTACTTTTCCAAAATTGACATTATTTCTATATAGGCTAATATACCCTTTTCAGGTATTTTTTCTATTTCTCCCCTTTACTCTATTCTATCCTAATTGAAAAATGATAATGGAAAAGGGTTCATCAAAAATCATAAGGTACGGATTCTATAACTTTCACTCAAGTATCATAATTTATATTTGTCACTATTGTGCCGCATGCTAAAATTACTCATGTATCACCCCTAACATAAATATTTCCTTAATTAGTTGTCTAACCTAGACTCTAGATGAACTACTATACCCCTTATTATTATTAGAGTTAAATGAACTCGATTTGAGACACCACTTGGTTATGCCATCTAGATTCATACATGATTGTTAGTATTTAATTAATCAAAAACCCCTTCAATGTGTTTGGTTTAATTCCTCAATGGTATTGAATTAAAAAGAATTGATGAATTGTAAAAATTTAATAAGGAAAGTATGTTTCACTGGGAACTAATTTATTTGTGATGAAATGTTAAATGGTGTGACACCTACTATAAGACTTTAACATTTATAAATGAAAAGAAAATGACTTGAATGAAATGTTAATGGTATAAAAGAATGATTTTCATAAGGCCATTCAATATTCATTAAAATTAAGGTTCATAATGATACCATGGACCTTTATCCTATTAAATAAGTTTTCAAACATTAGCTAGACATGGATTCTCGAGGGAATTTCTTAAGCACTCAGAGGGAACCTCCCCGATTCATTGAGTAGGTTTCCAATGGAGATACCCACAAGGGATTTAGATCTCTATGTTATTAGTATGTGAATTCCTTGGCATGGTACCAAAGATTCACTTTCATCATATTAATAAATTTTAAGGCATTGTATATACTCCTTGGATTTATCTTGATGTCCTTGTACACACAACACCTTGTATTCTCTCTTTAGGATTAAATCATTCTTTTCCAAAGATTTAATGTGGACATGTTCCATGGACTTAGTGTGACACTTTTCTAGTGGAATAGTAAGGACGTGACCCTTGGATTACACTTAGACCCTTCTAGCTAGGCTGCATGGTTTACTGTTGTATACTGGCTTAACCTTCTAAGGTCAAGGATTCCTTGCTTTCAGCATGGGTCATATAATCCTATAATCAATACTAAGATTCCATAGTTTCACCTTGGGTCCCAATTCATTTATTCCTTATACATGTAATCTTTGGTTATATTCTTTAAAGCTTAAAAATTTTAGTTCACCAATCCATGTGTATTTGGATTAGGCTGAATCAGTTATGGTCGGTCGAGCATCCCATGAGGATATGATCCCAACATGGTTATTATTTCACACACCTTATTTCAATGCTAGTAATTATACCTATACACAATTACATTTATATTCACATACTATACTTGTTATAGAATCTGTTGGTGGTGACCTACTAATTATGTCTCACACCCTATTTAGACAGTCCATTGGTACCCAACCAAGATTTATGGATACAAGTAGAGATAAGGGTAAGCACCCAGTCCTAGATTCTTGTTTTTCTCATAGAATGGAAGATTAGGATTATAGGAACATTATTAGTATTGTGATGTCATTAGAGATAGTCCTTCTTGTATTTTTTTATTTCGATATACTCGTATTATATATGCTCATGTTTCCATGTATGCATGGTCCTTTTTTTATAGAATTATGATATTGAATTTTTTTGTATATAGTGTTGTTTATCATTTTTTAGTCAATTTAATTTACCTGGTTATTTATCTTTTCTGATTCTCTATTTTTTCATTATTATATTTTTATGTTGTTATTTGTTTATCATGTTTTTTTGTTCCACTCTTATAAAAATGGTATAGTCACACCACTATATCACTTTAGACTCTCTTTCTTAGTTGGAAACCTCTCACATGAAGGGAGGCATGCTTGAGGACATATGGCCAATCAGGTTAAGTTACATATGACTAAACTGGGTCTGGGACATCACAATTAGGATCAACAATAATTTTAATTCCTTGTATATAAAAATCCATGGGCACCAAGATTTACATGAAACTTCTTGGTTAGATGATCGAGGTCTTAAAATTAGTTACTTTAAATGGATTCTAGCACTTCGTATTTTTATGGGGATTTTATCTCCCAATCTTATCTCATGTATTCCATTTATGTATGTGTGATTCCCATGATTTAATTTAAGTTATGTATACCTTTAATAAAATTATTATTTTCAAAACATATTAATGTATAACTTGTTATTCAACTCATGATTTTTGTAACAAAATCCAAAATAAAAAACCCAATTATATTCCTATATATCTGAATTCCTCACATTCATATGATTCATGAAACCCTTTATTTTTAATGTTTAGAATCATAATAAATGAAACTTCCCATAAAAGAAAACATGGTTCTATAGGTATTTAATCCCCACTTTTCTTAGACAATGTATAATCCCATATGTCAACGAGTAGTCAGAACCAATGTCTAACAAACCATGGATCAAAACATAAGAGATTTCAATTGTAATAATATCTAAACACCCAATTTTTATAAATCAAAATTAACCATTATTAGAAATTTAATAACCCAAAAAATAAATCATAGTCATGGTTGAATGTAACTAAATACTCTATTGTACCAATCATGTGACTCCTTAGATTCATGATATGAAATTTAAAAGAAGAATTTTGACTCTTTTAACTAAATCATACTTCCATTTATAATATAATTCTTTAATTCATGAATAAAAATAGGGTATAATTTAAACAAAAGAATAATTCATAAATTTAAACATGATGTAAACCATTATAAACACTTCATAAATAAACAAATTATCAAAATTTTAAAATTTACAACAGTTTGGGGAGGGGGAACACCAAGAAAAAAATAAATTTGTTGTGCCTATAAGAAATTAGGTAGACTTAAACATAATATCTCCGATGAGACCTCGTAAAGGAATGACCACTAGGCCACAATCATGGGGGGATGTTTTAAAATGAAATATTGTCTTCTAAAAATTCTATAAAATATTAATATAAATACTTCATATCTATATCAAAAATATAATAATTTTATATTTAATTATTTACATTATTTTTAATATGAACTCCATATTTCAAAATATGTAATATACATTAAAACCTTTATAATCATATAAATATTTTATAAATATTGTAATGATTTTATATAATTTAAATATCACCTATTTTATTTTTTTTAAACAATGATAAAATCAAACAATGAAATTTTTATAATGGTTTAAATAATTTCAAAAATAAGAACATTAAATATAAACATTTTATATTCTTATTTATGAGAAAATAATAAATCAATATAACCACAATTATATTTCACCTTATTTAATAATTAATAAACACTTTATAAATTATTCAATCATGTATATCAACTTTAAACCTAAATAACTACCACTAAAATGTTTTTTGTATGGTTTGAATCCCCCCACAGATTTAGCAAGGTTCTGAAGGGCTCATGTTGTGGAAGGTTTTTAAAATATTACCAAAAAATTAATTTTTCTCTAAAATTATAAAACTACATGTATATTTTAATACAATCCATGATGTGGTTGTTTTATGAGTTACAACCTTTTCCATGGAAACCACCATGATCCTTTTCTCAATAAAACACAATGTGTCTAACCCCTATTAACAAAAAGAAAACCATGACTATGTTTCCAAATAAAATACATTTTTACTCTATGGTCACACCATAAACCAAAAAATTTAAACACCTTTAATAATGTGGTAATTTCCTCATAGTTTAAATCTTATTCCCATAAAACATGACATATTGGTAAGTAAACCCTGATTTTGTAATGTTAAAAATGATGCTCTACTTTTCCTGAAATAATTTAATGCCTGTTTTTTAAAAACCACCACATGGTTTTAAAAAAATTATAAAATTATAGTAATTTTAATCATAAAAAAAATTTGTAATTGAAAACCTTCAACAACTATGATTTATTTGAAAAATATATTTTGTGGCTTAAACAAAATCTTATTTTCTTATTTCTTCATCCATTTAAAACATCAATCCATACAATAAGGAAGTGAATCTAACAGAACATTCATGTTTTGGAAAGCACAACATTTTCTAAAAGTTGTGAAATACCATAACCAAAACATATTATTTTATATGATCACTGCATTTTTTTGGATTAAGTAAAATAAATTAATAATTCCATTCCATTCCTTTATAGATCATAATCTATTAATGTTTTTTCACATGAGCTTCATTGTGATGAAAAAGAATCAGAAAATTAAATACATCCTTCGGGGGTATCTATCAGTTCAGTGAATATTAAAATTCATTGGATAGATCATATCTTCGATATGGTTTACTAAAACATGAGAGAGACTGATGGATAGGGAGAGGTATAGATTTAACTTAATGATAATTCTATGATATCAATAACATGCTCATCCATAAACAAATAATATGTTTATATGTTATATTCTGTGAAACTCTTTCAAGACAAATTATTTTTCCTATTAAAGGGAATGTTTATTAAACATTTCATTGGTTAAAAATCATTAAAATCATTATATCTTAAAGTTTTAATGTTTAAAATATTTCTTGGGATTTATAAAAATCCTATAATTACCAACTCATTATTATACAGATTACTCATGATAGTTGGAGTGGGAGAAAAATTTCAAACCATGCATTATCACATAACACATATATTTTATACTCTTTAGCACAACATGGTTTCCTTAAACATAATATGTAATTAAAAAAAATACAGTAGAGTATTTTTAGGTTGTGTTTTCTAACAATGTTGGTGCGGTGAGACCTAAAAATAATGATCAAGAAGTCATTCCATGGTGTTTTGGAAGAAGCAGTAAATAATTATAGTAGTTATTTCTATAATAAACAAACCATTCCATAACATCCTAAGTCACACCATAGTATATCGCATGTTTTACTATATTATGAGGACAATGGAATAGTTATGTTTTGTTAGAAAATAACATGTTGTAATGAAGCTATAACATGTGAATATGATACTACATAGGAATAAATCATGTTTTAGTAAAATTAAGTTTCTAATACATCAGGTCATGAAGGGTTAGGTCAATCCGCTCTTGAGATATAACATAATAACCTATTATAAAGATAGTTACTATGTGGAACAGTAAACTCCATATAAGTTTTTGTCATTCCATAATGTATATTATGTGTGATTAAATCAAATCCATGTAATAATAATTCACTAATACTCAAATAGTGACTATGTTGTATTCTATTTGGTTGTGATGGGAAGTGGAATGAATGAATTTTGGTGTATTTTCTAGAAGAATGGTTTTATTTCATATAATTCATCTCACACTATAGTGGGATGATCAAAGTAGAGCCCTGAGTTATTTCCACAATTTCTATGGAGACTCATCCTTAATATTAAAAGGTAATTATATTTGTTCTATATAGTTTAGGATCACTTCTTGGTCGTGTAAAAATTTTAATTTTTGTAGTTTTGACATTTTCAAGTGAATACAGTCATTGTGTCATAAATATAATGGTCTTTCCACATTGAATTTGGGGCAGTAGATTTCTAGAATGCAATGCTCTTATATTTTAGTAATCCTATATGATATTTTCATAGTGGGGTTTTTTGATGAATTTTGATCTTAATTTAATGAATGTTCCCATCCCAATCAAAGAAAATTTATGATCAATTAAATGGGAAACTTAAAAATTATCTCATAAATAGAGATATATATTTCTCTAAAAAATGATAAATATGATCTTAAAAATATGGATAGGAGTGTCTTATCTATGAAAAAAAGATAAATATTAAAGTGAAGTGAGAGAAATTATTCTATCTCATTGGAGATTCATTGATTTCTAATTAATAAACCTATGATAGTGTGATATCATTCTTGATTCATGGAATATTGAGATAGTTTCTCTTGGAGGAGAAGTGATCTTTTTGAGTTGTTTGGAGAAATTATTTTTCTATTTTATGAGGGTTTTAAACCTTGAGGATATGTTCATTCTCTTTTACTTGTAATAAATTATAATTTTTTTAGTTATTAGGGTACATAATCACATTATCATTTTATGGTTTTGGATTATCCCATTTTGGGTAAACCAAGTAAAAATTGAATATTTCCCTCTTTACTTTATTTTTCATTGCATATTTTTCATGTGGGGGAGATGAGTTACTATTAAGGGTTGAATAATATTGTTAACAAGGTATGTCTAAAAAAATTTATATACCATCATTCACCCCTCCCCCCTCGGGGTATTTACCTTGTCTAGGACTAATAAGTAGTATCAGAGGAAGCGGTTTTCAGCTTATTTTTCCTTTAATGAATCTACAAAAGTGATCATAGACCACAATAGAATTACAATATTGGATGGAAATAATTTTTAATTAGAGAAGAATCAGATGTAAGGTTATTTGCGATCATTGGGAATTGATGTTTACATGACTAGAAAACAGGGGCTCTAATTTGGTATAAAATTTGAATCATTATTAGAGAAAAGATAATGGGAGATTGATGCCCACACTAAAGGATTTAATTATCTAGGAGGATCATTGTCCAATGTTGTCCACATGAATTTTATGTCTTGTAAATCTATAAAATCCATGTGGGATTTTCCTCTCAACAACTATAGATCTGATTCCATGGTACGTACAGCTATTTTGTTTATTTTATGGAAAAAGTACAAGGAATTGAAAATATGCCTTGATAAACCCATTGATGTTTTCTAAAATTAGGTGAACATGACTATAGAAGACATACATAGATTTTTATAAATCCTTAATGATATCTATATTGTGAATATGATCCTAATAATATTACTACTATGATTAAAATTCAAGGTCTTAGTGTTAAATGGTAGAGACCCAAAAGATGTGATGTTGGATAGCCTTCAAAAAACTCTCATTACATTCAAGATGATGAAAAATGTCAATTAGTCCTTGAAAAAGGATAATTATCTATAATTTTTGTTAAATAAAATAGAGAAACTCACTCTAGAAGGTGATCTCAATTGTAGGAAATTTTATGACCTGATGTATTTCCATTCCTTAAACCTTAATTGGGGAAAAGAAAAATTTATTAGTATGTTTCCACTTACTTTATTTAAGTGTGTAAAAGGTGTGAATGTTTTTATAATGCATCCAATTAAATTCTGAGATGATGATAAAGATAATATTCCCTTAAATAAATCATCTAATGATATGAATAAAAATATGATTTTATACCATAAATTCTTCAAAAATAAGAACTTTCTCTTCAAAGAATGTTATCCTGGAACAAATGAAGATGAAATAAATAGAGCATAGAAAATAAATAAATTATAAAGTCCTTGTGGTTATCATAGACAAACCATAATCAGATAACATTGATAATTAAAGTGAAAAATTTGATGGAATAATTAATCTCATGGTTTAATTTGAAGATTATACTGAATAAATTGAATGGTTCAAATATGGATATCCAAAAAACTCATTAAAGGAAGTTGATTATAAGCTCAAAATTGGAAACCAAGCCCAAATTATTAATAATTGGACTATTTATATGAAATATAATGTAAAAATAAATAAATATCTTATTGGTGAAGTCATAAAGATGTGAAAAATATAAAATAACATGGGATACTTATAACTCCCATCATTACATTAGGAATTTGGACTGTAAGACCTATAAATAATGTTAAGGAGAACACAGGGATTAAATTGGGAAATTATAAAATTTCCCATAAGTTTATTATTTTAAAAATAATGTAAAATTAATTAAGGGGTTGGTTATAATAAAAAGGGTTGATGAATAATTCA
Source organism: Viscum album (assembly GCA_963277665.1). Taxonomy (NCBI): domain Eukaryota; kingdom Viridiplantae; phylum Streptophyta; class Magnoliopsida; order Santalales; family Viscaceae; genus Viscum; species Viscum album. Next base: position 495,429,361 of record OY728122.1, read on the forward strand.
AGTTCGTAATAAATCACTCTCCAAAATAAAGTTGATTTGGGTCACTCACAAAAGACCCAAAAATCCACATGGTGATTAGTGAAGACACTTAATAATGCACCATGAATGTGGTGTTATTTTTTTGGAAAGATAAGTCACACATATTATATGTGTTCTATAGAAAAGTGTCACTTCAAGGAACAAGAGACGCAAAAACCGAAAATATTCCTACACACTGAATTTTTTTAAGTGATATTTTTTTATGTGAAGGTTATAGACACAAATATATGAATGGATCATCAATAGTATATATAGGTGTTTTAAAGGAGACCCATTAAGAGATATCTCAATAGCTAAAAGCATTATCAAGTATGCTGAAAATTCAAAATCAATTTATAGCTTTGAATGATGTTGTGATCCAATAGAGCTAAAGCTGGAAAAATCTTATTCACTAGCAAAGAAAGTGTGGTAGTGGACATAGATAAAGAAATAAAACATTGGGAAGTTATATTTTTATTAAATATATTTGAGATTAATGGATCAATTATAAGTATGGATCCAAGATATAGGATTTAATTCCCATATAATAGGAATCAAATATCTTATCACTAGTATAAATTATTACAATGGTGGTGTGGTTCTCTTTGAAAATAATGATTCTTTGAAGATCATTATCTCTAGAAAATTTAAAATAGGAGGTAAATACTTTAGTTTCATTGTTTACTTTTTGGTTAAAGTCCTTCTATACAATTTCTTATGTCTAATTCAATTACATGGCTTGTGGAATGTTCCCAATTTCAAAAAGAATACATGAATCATCAAAAGAAGATGGTATAATTATGATGCGATGAATGTGTGTAAAGGGGAATATCTACCTCATTAGTATTGGATAAGATATGTGTTTCAAACCATGGAATAATAGAACAAGTTTCGGCATAAAAGGCTTGGAGAAACACTTGGGTGAATAAATCCTTTATTACTTAATTCCACTAGTTGATCTATAGTTCTACTAATTCCACAGTGGTTATTCATCTAGTTGCTTGAAGTTGGTCATCTTAAGGTGTTTGAAAAGTTTATTAAATTTTTATCAAGTGAATTTGCATTCATAAATGAAACTCTCCCATTAAATGACTTTGGATAGATCCTTATGGGATAAAGTCGGGTTAAAGACATAAAATTTAGCATTACATGGGAAGGAACCCATGAAATTTTATTTTTTATTAGATTTTCTTTTGATATGAATTACTCTTACTATGTTCCCATCCATCTCTGAAGCAACCTGGTCTTTTTTTCATATGGTTCATGATGAGATCCCAAGAATAGGTTTCTGAATTAATATTCACTTCCTTTGAAGCTACATACTATAGAAAATATCATTAAGCTTCCTTCCTTGAATCTCAAGCAATTTTTTCATGAACTATAAATTTTTTTTAATTATGTTATATATTTTTAATATTGTAAGTACTATATCATGGTGGATAAATTGATTGATCTTAAAGATAACATTATTGGGTTTTATGTGTGTTAAAGGGGCCTTGAAATTTCATTGAATAGTTTTCCAACGTAATTCTATCAAAAACACTTATATTTTTTAAAATTTTATATTTTTAAGCATCAATTATTAATTATATATATATGAAATTTTTTCTCAACTTTAAGAGTTATGATTCTTCATTGAGGAGATTAACATCTATTACATTATGGATTTCATTGAGTAATAATTTTTACTCCCCATTAAAAATGGATTTTCAATAAATTTTCAGATAATTTAATACAAAAAATATTTACATTAAAATTTTTAATTTGAATTTAACTCATAATATATTCATCTAAATGGATTATGAAATGAATATCCTAATATGGTTTGAGCCCCAAATTCTTCATTCTTTTATCTTTTATCTTTAACCAATTGGATGGGTTATTTATCTTGATTTTAATTATTAAACATGTCTATCTAAGAATAGTGTCTATTTATAATTGCCTTTTAATTATGTGGCTTCGATCACATTGAGGTAAAGAGAATTTTGTACATTCTCTTAGAAAAAAATTCAATTTTGTTAAATTCTATTTAAAATTTTCAATTTAAATCATTTTTGTAAAATAGTAACTAATATTTGTAACGTCCTGGTTCTGGAAGCCACCCAGAGGTGCCCCATACATGGTTGGTCACATGGCCTCAAGTTCATTTCCCTAAATTCCAGAGGCTGCCGACTAGTAGCGAGGGCCTTGGGTGTGATAGTGGGGAAACTATACCCTCCATGGCAGAGTACACAGTGGAAGAGAAACAATAAACAACAGCGGAAACAGTAAAAAATCCATACACAAGTGAACATCAAAAGACTAATTATTATTAAAAGTAGGATAATATATAGATAAAGTGATGCATAGTACAGATATATCTAGGAAAATATCCAACACAGTCACAATGTTGGAATACAATAGCGCTAAACCAAAGTGAAAAATGATGTAGATAAACTCCTCAACATCACATGCCATAGCTTGGTCTCATGCTCTCCAGCTCCAACGCAGTCAATTACCTGAAATAGAAGGGCGCTCGACCTTATCTATACCTGCAAAAACATAGTCTTTTTGGGCTAGAAAGCATGGCCCAATGAGGGCGTGATATGAATCCTTATAGGAAACAACCAAAAGATCTATTTCTAACAGTCATTGAATATATGGATGGTAAAGTACATAAAGTAGTAAATAGGAATGTACTAAACAGTATAGAATCCATATTTTCAAGTCAAGCAATAGTGAAACAAATAGCTAAACATCAAATAGGCAGCCCTCTGGGAAGTTCTCATAGCCATCCCCTCTGGTCCTACCTAAGTAGTACAGACAACCCTCTGGGCAGCACACTCGTTCTAACCCCTTTGGTTCTGTATATGAATAAATTAAGACTCTCTGGGGAAACACTAATAGTCAATCCCCTTATAGTTAAATGTAAAACAAGACTCTCGGAGGAAGCTCGCATAGTCATTTCTCATATATTCTAAGATAATCAAGGACTCTCCGAGGGAGCTCACACATAAATTCCTCTTATAGATTAAAGATCTAGTACTCTCTAAGGATGCTCACTCGGTCTATTACACTTATAGACCAGGTCGTTCATAGACTCTTTGAGGAAGCTCACCCGGTCAATTCCCCTTATAACCTGGAATGGATCAAGTTAAATTCAATGTGAATAGTGACACTCCAAGGAAGCTCACTCAGTCTATCCCCTTATAGTCTATAATGTCCAAAGACTGTCTGAGGAAGCTCACTCGGTTTATCCCCTTGTAGTCTACTACACCAGATTCTCACGGCCCTGTGTAAATCAACACATAGTAATGCTATAAGGCCCATGTAATCCTACAGAACTACTTGGATAAACATTCTATAGCATCTCAACATGTTAGAATACAACACTCCATTTACAATCATTAGGCATGGGAAAAACAGGAAATACAGGACCAAAAGGTCGTAAATAGAACATTCATGGAAGAACATCCAAGGCTTGGTAATCAATTCTATTTACATCCAATTAACCTCTACAAGATCATAAAATCATGGATTGAAAAACATAGGGGTAAGACGGTAAATGCATGATACCCCATTCAAGGGTATTATTGCAACTGCACAAAATATTCAAAAACCTTAAACCGAAAAGCACAAACCACCTACCTTTTAGGGTTTGGTGAAATCAACCTCTTCCCCAAAATGTGCTCCAAACCGGGTGAATGCCTCCTTGAAACCACCTCAAAAACCCTTCCCCAACATCAACAAGGTCAACCTTTAACACAGAAAGGCAACATAACTCTTAATCTACATGCAGCCCTTGTAGATCTAGGAAACTAAGAGTGGAATAGGGCTAACTCAAACCAAAAAATCAAAGAACCAAAAGAAGAACATACCCGAGGAGAACCGCTTTCAATCCTCCATGAAATACCTTCAATTTGACCCCAAAACAATCCAAGGAGCACCCCCATCCTCTAAATAAGACAACTTTGGCATGAGCCATGAGTAGGATGAAGAATAGTGGAAGAATAGGAAATCCCGAGTGGCCCGGGACTTAAAAATCCCAACCTTAAGTGGTCGTACGATTACCCCGCGCAGTTTGGTAAACCGTGCGCCAACTGTGTGGTTGCCACTATCTCACCCAAGAACATCACGTGTCTTGGCCACATGGTTTGAGAAAACCATGCACCGCCTGTGCGGAGCCAACTATCAAGGGTGCATGGTTTCTTGGTCTAGCCACATGGTTTGTTCAGATCGTGCGCCAACTGTGCGCCCCTGCACAACCTCCTAAAAAACCTCTTTTTCTCAAAAACGACAAGAAAAAGAAAACGTACTTGAAAAAAGGGTATGGGTTCTTACAAAATTCCCCCCTTAAATAAATTCATCCCAAAATTTCCATAGCGCAGCCTAGAAGAAGAACCCTCGAATAACTCCGGCCACAACACACGTACATCGGCCTCCCACTCCCAAGTCTCGTCATGTACTTGCATGTGCTGTTGTAGCACTCGTACCAGAGGAACAGACCGGCCACGGAGAACCTTTGTTCTGCGATCGAAAATCTGGATAGATGCTCCTCGAATGAGGCATCCACCTCTAACTCAACCTCCTTGGGTTTCAATACATGATAAGGGTCAAAAAAGTAACATCGAAGCTGTGAAACGTGGAAGTCGTCGTGCATAGCCTGGTACCTCTGAGGTAACTGCAACCGACAGGAAACCAGCCCGACTCTCTCCAACACCTCAATCAGCCCAACGTACCTCGGTGAGAGCGTACCCCATCTTCTGATCCTCTTGTGTGCCAACCTCGGTGTGACAAGTAGAAAAACCTGATCCCCGATCTCAAACTCTAAAGGTCGTCTTCGCTACTCAGCATAAGACTTCAACTGAGACTGTGTAGTAGACATCCTCTTCTGAATCAAAACTATCTTCTCTGTGGTCTACTGAACAATACGAGGTCCCAGCAAAGCTATCTCCCCTACCTCCATCCAACATAAGGGTGATCAGCATGGCCTACTGTACAAAGCCTCATAAAGTGTCATCTGAATAGTTTCTTGAAAACTATTATTGTCGGAAAACTCCATGAGAGGTATATTTTTCTCCCAAGAACCTCCAAAATCTAGGATGCATACTCGGAGAATGCCCTCAAGCACCTGAATTGTACGCTCAAACTGGCCATCTGTCTATGGATGGTATGTTGTACTCAAAATTAGTTGTGTACCCATAGCCTTCTGAAGCCCCTTCTTGACCTGAGAAGTAAAACGAGCATCCCTGTCTAAAACAATGGAGCGTGGAACTCCGTGTAGACGTACAATCTCTCGAATTTACAACTGTCCCATCTCATCAACACTGAAGGTCTCCTTGATCGGAATGAAGTGAGACACCTTCGTAAGACTGTCAATGACAACCCAAACAACATCATTCCCTCATGGCGACCTCGACAACCGACTCATGAAGTCCATCGCGGCATGGTTTCACTTCCACATCAGAATGGGTAACTGCTACAAAAGACCAGTTGGTCGTTGATGCAACACTTTCACCTGCTGATAAGTGGAACACATCGTGATGAAACTAGATATATCCCTCTTCATACCTGGCCACCAATACTGATGGTGTATATCCTGATAAATCTTGGCAATGCCAAGATGAACTGCCCAAACCGAGAAATGGAAATCCCACATCAGCTCCTCACGTATATCTTTTGGCACACATATGCGTCCCTAGAAACGCAAGATATCATCCTCTCCTACTATCCATCCAGGAAAAAGGTCCTCTCCTGACATGCTTTCCCACAGGACATGACCTTCTGAGTCTGATAGCTGCGTCATCTTTACCCAATCGAGAAGAGTACAGGTAACAGCTACAGAAGATAGAAAGTCGGCCCCTGTCTGTCGTGCACCTCCAAATGAATCTCAGAGAATAGATCCATAAGCTTCCACTCACTGCTGGCCTCCTGATCTTCCTGTATCTGAGTTCTCCAGCTCAGCACGTCATCCACCGCATTGCCTTTCCTAGGTGTATATGCAAGCTCAAAGTCAAAGGGAAGAAGATACTCAACCCACCTATGTTGTCTCAGATTCAGATCACACTGAGTGAAGATTTACTTGAGACTTTTATGGTCAGTGAAAACCAAAAAATGCTCTCCCAGAAGATAATGTCTCTAATAGCGTAAGGAATGAACAATAGATTCCAACTCCAGATCATGTTTCGGGTAATTCCTCTCATGTGGCCTCAACTGTCGAGACCTGTACGCAATGACTCCATCTCCCTACATGAGCACAACTCCAACCATGATACATGAAGTATCATAGAAAATAGTATATCTCTTTCCCATCTCTGGGAAGACTAGTATCGGTGCTGACGTCAACCTCCCCTTCATCTCTTGAAAGGCTGATTCACAAGAATCTGACCATAAGAACTTCACACCCTTCATAATCAGACCTGTTAGTAGTGATGCTAAGCAGGAAAAGTCCTGTATGAATCATATGTATTATCCAGTGATCCCTAGGAAACTTCGTACCTTGAAGACGTTCTTCGGCTGCTCCTAGGAAACTACTGCCCTTACATTCACTAGGTCTATTGACACTCATGTCTTTGAGAAAACATGACCCAAGTAGTGAATTTGATCCATTCAAAAGTGGCATTTAGAGATATTAGCATATAAATGATGCTCTATCAGTGTACCCAGAATTATCTCAAGACGGGTAGCATGGTCGTGTCGAGTGTGATATTAGAACAAGATTTTGTCCACGAAAACCACCACGAAGGAATCCACGTATGGATGGAACACTCGGTTCATCAGTGCCATGAAAACTGTAGGCGTGTTTGTGAGACTTAACGGCATAACTGTATACTCGTATAGACCATAACTGCTCTTAAAAGCTTTGAGAGTTATATCAGATGGTCTAACACACAACTGATGGTAACCAGACCTCAATTCAATCTTCAAAAACACCAGGGCTCCTTGAATCTGATCAAAGATAACAAAAATCCTTGACAAGGGATATCTGTTCTTGACTGTCAACTAGTTCAGCTTTTGATAATCCACATAAAGCCTGAGAGTGTCATATGCCTTCTTCGCAAATAGGACAGGTGAACCCCAAGGAGAAGTACTGGGTTGAATGAAACCCTTGGCATGTAACTACTCCAACTGCTTCTTGAGATCCTGCAACTCAGTTGTAGCCATCCTATAAGGAGGAATGGACACCAGTGCTACTCCTGGCATGAGCTCAATAGAAAAATCTACCTCATGCTCTAGAGTAAAACCTGAAAAGTACTCTGGAAATACATCCCTGAAACGATCCACTTCTAGAGGAATGTCTAACTATGAAGTCCCCTGGTCATCCAGATAAAGACTAGCAATCTGGGTTGTAACTGTCCCTAACCCATGATGCTTTGGTCCCGCTCTACTCGCCTAGACTTCTCACTCTCCCTTGTGAAGAAAAGATCCACCCTCTCATGATATAAAACTCACCCTTCGGCGATAGCATTCAAAGACTGCCTGGAAGGGAACTAGCCAGTCCATATTGAGAATGACATCATAGTCGATCATCTCCAGAACATAAAGATCCCAAAGGAAGTGACACCCACTAACCTCGAGAGGGCACTCCTTGCACTGACATACACTAGTCTTTCTAGTCCCCAACAGAGTGTCAAGTGTCAAGACATAAGAAGAAGAAAAGATACAGAGCCCAAGGATCTCCACGATAGTAACATATATAAAGCTATGTGTATCACTAGTATCAAAAAGATATGAAGATAAAACTTAGGCTACTAGGATCGTACCTTGAACCAAAAAGGGGTTGGGATCCTACTCTTAATGGGTCTTCTCCACTACAAATTTCTGGCCAGCTCCACGACCCTATGACCCTGCCTGACTACTCTGAGTGGATCCACCCTGCTATCACTGCTAGCCTGGTGACTGACCGCCATAGCTGCAACCTCCACCTCGGCCTGAATGATCAGAAGAACTCTAGTTCCCAGACTGGTGAGAAAATAGTGGGGCTTCTCTTGTGTGAGGAGTCATTGAGGAACCCTTGTCACCATCTTCCGGTGTGAAGATATGATAGAAGTGCTACAGATGGACCATCTTGCCGCAAGATCAGCACTCCATCGGGTCTCTCTGGAACTATGGCCTAGTATTCCCGCTTCTTCTGCACTGGTAGCAGACCACCTAGCTACCAGAAGATGCATCTCGCCTAATATAGTCTAATAGAGAATGCTCCTTGTAGTGATTTCTGCTATCAGAATAAGTAACACTAACTTTGGATGTCGAACTGCCATGGTTCACTGCTCCAGAATCCCTCAGATTGCACTCGGTGATCAGTGCCTGGTTGACGATGGAGGATACCGAAGTCGACCTGAAGATGTTAACCAGGTAATGAATCTCCTACCTGAGACCTTATTCAATCTTCCTAGCCAGGAACAACTCATCACCATCTTGGATTGGTGTGAAACACTAAAGCTCCATGAAACGAGAGTAAAACTCCATCACCGAATGATTACCCTACTCTAAGCTCATGAACTCCTAGGCTCGGTCGGCCCTCAGGGTCTCTAGGTAGAAGTAATCATAGAAAATATGCTGAAACTCCTCCCAAGCCATATTCTAATGGAGTCCCGCCTGAGAGATGACATCCCGCCACCTCTTGGTGGAGTCTCAGAGCATATAGGTCGCAAGATTCACCATCCTATCTTGTAGTAACCCGAGATGCTCTAAGATCGTTAGCATGGCTTCGATCCACGACTCTACAACCTGATGTCCTCTTTCCCTGATAAGGTGGAAGGATGCTACAGCTGGAAAACCCCAGTCAAATTATCCATTGACGAGGCAGGAGGCTGCGCTCCCTAGAAGGTATGCATTATCCTTAGAAAAACCTCCCTAAACCGTGCATTACCACCTGGGTCAGGTATAACTACTGGTGCCAAGACTGGCACAGTAGGAGGATCTGTTGGGATTCCCAGATCAATCGTATCTAGTTTTTGATCACCGCCTTATGGCCGACATACAACCAGAGGACATCTCAGTGGAATGACTCTGCAAGGTCATACGCACACCTCATATCATGATTAATAGGGACTAAAACATAGGAGTACCTAGAATGTACTTAAGAAATAGTGTTTCTTCCCGAACAGAAGAACACATGACGTGTATTCAAAACTACATGGAGTTTATTCTTGGTTTTTCAAGATAGTAAGCCTTAGAATCTACTCCATAACCCGTAGAACACTGAAACGAACATTGAAAGTACCAAATTCCGATCTTTGAGGGCCCATAACCCCTCAAGAACCAATGTTTGGTGTCCATCTAGGCAATGCACTATACAAACTAATTCCCTACCAAACAGTAGGAATTCCATCAAAGAATCTATCACAACAGCATGCATAATCTATACAACATCTATCACAACAAAATCAAATCGCTAATGCATCCTTGATGCATGGAAAGAATGCATGGCATGCAACTTCTAACAAGTGACTGTATGGTACATGAGATGGCAGATCGTCATCTCATCAGGTTGCGACAGAAATAGAACCTCAATAACAACAACGGTAACAGAACAAATCATGTGAATCACCCCATGGTGAAATCAAATCAACTGTAAAATTAAAAACCAATAAAATAGAAATAAACTAGGTAGTATGGATTTTCCCTGTACATAGGTTAGCTACACCTGGACACAGCTTATTTCCAAGTTCCTATTCCATCCTATCCCTGGCTAAAGGCTCCAAATAGAAAATCAAAATAAAAGAAAAGATACCCTTTCATACCACTTTGTAACGTCCCGGTTCCGGAAGCCACCCAGAGCTTCCCCACACCTGGTTGGTCACATGGCCTCAAGCACATTTCCCCAAACCCCAGAGGCTTCCGACTAGAAGAAAGGGCCTTGGCTGTGATAATGGGGAAACTATTCCATCATTTGCAGAGTACACAATGAAAGAGAAACAATAAATAATAGAATAAAAAGTAAAAAAACCATACGCAAGTGAACAGTGGAAGAATAAATATGATAAATAGTAGGAGAACATATATATAAAGCTATTCATGGTATAGATATGTCTTGGAAAATATCCAAACAATTCACAATGTTGGAATACTACGGCGCTAAACCAAAGTTCAAAAGAAAGCAGATAAACTCCTCAGTATCGCAAGACATAGCATGGCCTCATGCTCTCAAGATCTAATACAGTCATGTACCTAAAGTAGAATGGTGCTTGCCCTTATCTATACCTGCAACAACATAGTCTGTCTGGGAAAAAAGCATAGCCCAAATAGGGTGTGAGAAGAATCCATGTAGGCGACCACCGCATGATCTGTGCCTAAATATCAGTGAATATATGGTAGTTAAATTATAGAAAGTAGTAAATAAGAAAGTACAAGATAGTATAAAATCCACAGTTTCAAATAAAGTAACAGTGAAACAAACAGCTAAACCTCAAACAGGTATCCCTATGGGAAGTTCTCAGATCCATCCCCTCTGGTCCTACCTAAGAAGTACAGACAACCCTCTGAGCCACACACTCGGTCTAACCCCTCTGGTTGTGTATATAAATAATGTAATACTCTCTAGAAAAGTTCTCAAAGTCAATCCCTTTATAGTCAAAGGTAAAACTAGACTCTTTGAGGGATCTCACACAGTCATTTCACATATAGTCTAAGGAAGTCAGGGACTCTCCGAGGAAACTCACACGTCAATTCCTCTAATATCCCAAGGTCTTGGACTCTCTCAGGAAGCTCACTCGGTCAATTCCTCTTATATCTCATGTCATTCATAGACTCTATGAGGAACCTCACCCAGTCAATTCCTCTTATAGCCTGGAATGGTTCAATGTAAATTCAAAGTGAACAAAGACTCTCTGAGGAAGCTCAGTCAGTCTATCCCATTATAGTATATAGTGTCCAAAGACTCTCTGTGGAAGCTCACATGGTCTATTCCCTTATAGTCTACTACACCAGGTTCTCACGGCCATGTGTAAATCAACGCATAGTAATGCTATAAGGCCCAAGTAAACCTACAGAACTACTTGGCTAAACAGTCTATAGCATCTCAACATGTTAGAATACAAAAGTCCATTCTAAAATCATTATTCCTGGGAAAAATAGGCAATACATGACCAAATGGTCGTAAACAAAACATGCATGTAAAAACATCCAAGGAATGGTAATCAATTCTATTTACATCCAATTAACCTATACACGATCATATAAGCATGGAAGGTAAAACACGGGTGTAAGAAAGTAAACACACGATACCCCATTCATGGGTATTGTCATAGTTGCACATAATATTCAAAGACATTAAACCAAAAGTCACAAACCACCTACCACTTAGTGTTTGGAAAAATATACCTCTTCACCCAAACACGCTTCAAACCAGGTGAATTACACCTCGAAACCACCGCAAAATCCCTTCCCTAATATCAACATGGTCAACCTTTAACACACAAAGGAAATACAACCCAAGATCTACATCAAACCCTTGTAGATATAGGAAACTAAGAGTGGAGCAGGGATAACCCTAACCAAAACCTCAAAGAACCAAAAGAGGAACCTACTCGAGGAGAACTGCTTCCAATCTTCCAAGAAACCCCTTTGATTTTCCTCCAAAAAGAGCCAAGGAGCTCCACCAACCTCTAAAATCGCAACTCCCACATGATCCATGTGTATGATGAATAATGGTGGAGGAATAGGAAATCTCGAGTGGCCCAGGACATAAAAACCCCACCCCAATGTGGCTGCACAGTTCCCCGCACGGTTTGGAAAACCGTGTGCCAACTGTGTGGTTGCCACTGTCTCACCCAGGAACTTCACAAGGCTTGACCGCATGGATTGGGAAAACTTTTCACCTCCCATGCGGAACCCACTGTCAAGGGTGAATGGTTTCCTAGGCTGGCCACACGGTTTGTTAAGACTGTTTGCCAACTATGAGCCCCTGCACAACCTTCGAAAAACCCTCCATTTCTCAAAAATGAACCGAAAAAGAAAACATACCTGAAAAGAAGGTTTGGGTTCTTACAATATTGAACTGAAGAAATTTAATTTTTGGGGACATTCTTATTTTCTACTTGAAATAATTCACGAGAGAAAATCAATTTGAAAATTGATTCTTAATGGTATTTCACTTTTCTCTTTTGAGATTCATTTTCTATCATTGAATGTGACTAAGGGGTTCATGAGGACAAGAAATAACTTAAGTGTAGAGGAATTTTATGTGGATTTTATTCATTACATTTTTTTCACAACCTTTTTAAGGGGTTTCCTATGTATTTAATGTTTTCAATAACAGAAATGAATTTAATTTATTTAAAAACCACTTTTTGGTTAAAATATAGTGGATATAGTAAATTAATAAAATTATTAACAATAATTTTTGTGAAATTGTTTCAAATATTTCAGATCATTTTTTAATTTTTTTAATTATTTATTAATGGTTTTTTTATTTATCATTTATCTTTAATTATTAATTTTTATTGATTCGTTAAGAATTATTTAATTTTATGTTCTCTTTACTTAGTTTTTATTCCCTTGGTATTTTTAGAATTAACATATAAATTAAATAAATGTAGTTTAAATTTTAATTAACTTTCTTTAAATAAAAATTTAATAATTTCTTGGTTTTATTTATATCTAATTATATCATAAGTTTTATCTTTTATATATTTAGTTAATTAATTAATCAGTTTATTATTTTAATCATTAAGTTTTTAATATTTAAATTTAGTTCAGTTATAGTAATTTAAATAGTTATTTTTAATTTATTTCAATATAGGGTTAGTATATTTTGTATATTTATTGTGTGGGAAAAGAATCATGTAAGATTAATTTTACTGTGATTATTTTATTTGATGATCTTCTTTGTAAGAAATTTGGTTGAGCTTTGAGTAAGATAAAATCTTATTCTGTAAGTTAATTCTAGTATTCCTACATAATATAAAATACAACAACCTAATAGAAATGAAGGAATTGTGTATGATAACCTTGGCATAGGATAAATTATCCTATGCAATCTAACATGGTAAGGAAGCCTAACAAAGGCTGACCTCGGTTGTATTTCTGAGAAAAATCAAGAACAACCAAATAGAACTTGAAATATTCTAATCTGATCCTTCCAAGAATCCATAATGAATGGTGTCATTTTACTGATGATGCTGAATCCTAGATCAGGGAATCCTCTTCTCCAAGCCATTAAAGCTTCTAGATTTGAGAATCCACCTCTCCAAGCCACTAAAGTTTCTAAATCTTAACACTTTCAAGGAAATGATGATGCTGAGGTCAAAGTCATATTTTCTAAAGTGAGTGTCAACCAACACCACTGTTGAGAACAAACCGTGAAACCCCTGATTTGATTTCAACTATTGACGAAGAAGAAGATAGAGAGATTTAATTACCATATGATCTGAACCAGATTCTGATTCACGTTGAATATGAAAACTTGTTGATGAATCGAAGGATAGTTATGAATCCAATATGCAGGAGTCTGAAACCAAATACCAAGGAATCTCAAGGATGTTCAAATAAAATGACAGTGAGGTTAAGTAATAGAGAACCCTCATGACCTCAAATACATTTAATAGGATGTTGAGATCTGATGAAGTTCTGAGTGGATTCTTCCTTTCCTTCATATGCACAATGCTAACGCAATTCGTCATAGATTCTTTTGAATGAAGAAGACACGATTGAAGATGACTCAAATCGTAGTCGAATCTTAAGAGATTAGATGAGGGGATAATGAATGAGATAGAATACTATGGTATTTTAATCATGTATTAGGTTTAAGATGAGATAGGATTTGACATCAGATCTACAATTCTAACTGATGTTTTATTGTGTAGAAGATGGAGGTTTCTCCTGAAGATGACTACAGGGCCTCATTTTCTCTAGGAGGAGATGTAGAGGATTGTGGCTGCTCAATCAGAGACTTTTGAAATGCAATTTATGGTTTGAAGAATAATGGGATATTCAAATTAATGTTGCATGAGGATTAGGGTGATAGAATTACCCTACTTTCCTATAACTGTGGATCAATATTATGGTATTATGGAGCATTTCAGTGGGATTGATTTTAAAATAAATAAGTAGCTAAAAATTTAATTGAAAATTATAGGGGATTCTTTGTTAGTAGGTGTATTAATTGTATGTGTGGTGGAAAGAGTATGTTTGAGAGATTTATTAAAATCAATGTGAAGGGACCAATAATATGTGATTTTGCACGTATTTTCGAATGTCATCAAATAAATTTAGTTGACAAGCTTGAGATGGATGGGAAATCATCTTCGATAGTGAATATTTATCCCTTTATTTCTTTCTTTATCCATTCTTTTTCTATTGTGATGACTTTCTTGAATATTATATTTGTAGTTTTCACTCCAATCAGGAGCAGCTAAACATTTTAGGGTTTTAGATTGTTGTGAATTGATATTTTACTATATGTTTGATTTAGTTCATAATTATTCCAAGGAATCTTTTTTATAGTGATATTCATATTATTCAAGATGATAATATCTTTTACACTATTCTAAGTACCGGCATGAGAAGATAGAAAACTAATTGCCTTTGATTTTCATTTGAAGTTCCAAAAATTGGTAAAGGGTGATGTATCTCTTTTCTATCATTGAACAGTAATCTTCTTTAAATTTTATTTTCTAATAATTTTTAAGAGATCTCATGGAATAGTTTAAAACACTTGAACCACAATTAAGAGATTCTACACACCTTTATTTCATTGGTTGGTGTAATTGTGTTTATTTAAATTAAATAGATAAAATCATTTTTAATCAATTTAAAATAGTATAATTTTCTTAAATTCATCTACTGTAATTCTCTCTCTCATATATCTTGTTTATTTTTCACAATATCATCCTCAATTCCACAGTTTTTTTCTTTTCTTTACATTCTTTTTATTCTATCACACAATTTCTTCGGGTCTTGTCTATAGATATGCTACTATTTCTTACATTTCTTCTATCTGTAAATATGTTTTAAAAATAATTAAATTTTACATGTTCTCAAATAAAAGACAACCAGAAGACATTTTTACAATAGGTGAATAAATATCATTAAAATTAATACATTTCTTCTCAAAAAATCCATTAACAACTCAACTTTCCTTATATTATGAATCAAAACTGGATTATTTATTTTTAATTTGATAAATAAACCAACTTATCAAGGCTCTATTACCTGTAGGTAACTCCACCAACTCAAAATTATGGTTTTTAAGAAATGATCTAATCTTTTTATCCATTTTCACAACCCATAATTATTTTTAATCACTTCTCATTACCTATTTAAAAGATTTTGGTTCTCCCCCTATAGTAATGAGAACACAGTTGTCAAGTGAATACTGAGTAGAAATGGTACGATGTCAAGATAACCTTTAGAGTGGAACTGCGATTTCATTAATAAACCCTGAACTAGATCGTTAGATATAATATGTTCATCAGAAACATCAAATCCTACCTGTTCACCCTGAACATCATTCTGCACATCAACACAATCATCAAAACCAACAATATGAGGTAAATGTGAATCAGAACCTAACTCAAGACTGAAAAAGACATCAGAAGTTGTAAAAGCATATTTTTCTCCATTATCAGTACCTACAATAGTCTGATCCTATATAAACACTTTATCTAGAATTGTGACAAGTTTCTTTAAACCAAGATCTTAGAAATTGTACCCAAACTCATTGTCTTTATAGCCAATAAAATATATATTGTCACTACTTTCCATCCCGCAGGGATCTATCATCTCAAGGAACATGAATTAAATCCTTGCAACCAGAATCGTGTAAGTGATCATAACTAATCTATTTTACATACCAAAACTTGCTATGAGTGTCTATCTAAAAAGTAAATATTATTTATAAATTGATAATATAAGCATTAGTAAATAAATCCTTGCCTAAAAAATATCCAGGAAATTTTTCTTTCAAAAGAAAACAATGAACTATTTCTAACAAAGTATTATTCATCTACTCAACTACACCATTTAGATGAGGGTTCATGGGAGTTGTATTCAAATGTCAAATACCTTCTTGTCTACAATACTGATCAAATGTACCACATTACTAACCACCATTTCCAATGCGAATACATTTTAATTTCATACCAAATTCTCTCTCAACTAAAACATAAAACTTTTTATAACCACTAAGCACCAGACTATTGTAATTAAAAATATAAACCCAAATCTTACTAGAGAATACAATAATAAATTTCACAAAATAACTACCATCACTAAAGGTATTAGATTTAAAAAGACCACAAACATCATAATGTACTAATTCATGTTCCTCTGACTTCCTGTGTAATTAATAACTATTAAAACTCACCCAGATCTAATTTCTAGTTGTACAGTGATCAAGAATGTCCAATTTGACACTCTTAAAATATATAATATGATTTATCTTTTCCAAATAAGGAATAACATTCTCAATAATGTGGTTTAGCCTCTGATGACATAACTTGGATGAAACACTTCAATCAAAAATGCAATTAGTACCATAATAAATATAAGATATATTCTAGTAAAAACTTGACTACATATTCCCTCGAGGCACAATCAAAGAACCATTGTAAATATTCCATTATGCATCACCAAATGTAGTAATAAAAATGAGATTCAGATGAACCTCTGGAACATATTGAACATTCTTCAAAATCAGCTTAATTCTTGTGTTGGTCTCCAAAAAAAATAGTCTCAATACATAAAACTTTTGCATGACCATCATTACCCATCTTCAAAATCTCAAAATTACATTGGATTTAAGATGTAAAGATCTCCTTTCTCGATTTCAAGTGAACTCATGCACCATTGTCAACAACCCAGTAAGAATCATCATAAGTAACATTAATGGATTCAAAAATAATAAAAAGATCACCCCTTATAGCAGTAGTGACAAGATCATCTCTATCACCATTTTTATTATGTTCATTTTGAATAATTATTTTTTCTTTTATCACATTATAGAAAAAAAAATAACATATCCTTTCTTACCACAATGATTACATTGAAAATATCACTATTTGAACCTAGAATGGATTATGACTTTTCTCTTACCTCAACTGCTCTATCCCTGATTATTTTCCAAGATTCTCCCCCTTTTCTTTGTGAACAAATGTTCTAAAGAAGATTTATTTTGATTACTTCTCCTAGAATCTTCATTCAAAACAAAAGACATAATGAAACTGAATTTCACAACACCATTAAGAGCAAAACCGATTAGTGTAACACGTAAATTCTCCCAAGAATTGTGTAAATCATTAAGCAGTGATGGTGATAAAAACCCATATTCAAAATTAACACCCATACCATACAATTGGTCAAAACATACATGATATTCACTCAAATAGTAAGAAATATATGTATCTTCTTTATAACTCAAAATCATCATTTTTTAGAAGAAGTGAGTCATTTTTTCCTATCTTGGTTGCATAAGTAGCCTTAATCTTCTCCAACTAATATATGTAATAAGATATGTTGAAAATATGGTTAATCACGTTTTCTTCAATCCACTGGTGAATGAAACCACAAATTATCTCATTCTCATACTTCTATTCTTCATATGATATTCTTTTTATATTCTGATTACTAAACATTTAAAGATTCATTCACTTGAAAAAAAGTAGATCCTTAATTTTAATTTCTACATAAAGTAGTTGGTACCATTCAAAAAAATCATCTGACTATAATTGGATTCCATAATATATATGTAGTGAAAACCAAACCCTTAAATTCAAATTGTCAGGAAAGGTGGAACATGATGAATCCACAAATAGAAAAGCATAAGAAGAGTGGAAATATATTTCATTATCTTTTACAAGCCTGAAAAACTAAAAAGGATTCCCAATGAGGAAATAATATGATTACTAAAAAAATAATTTTTGTAACACAAAATTTTAATGTGGAAAAAGATAATCAGGTAAAACCCATTGGACCATTCCTAGAAATCATATCCACTATAACCCACCAGTACAATATAGAGACACTTAAAAATAAATGGGATCCCAAATGTATAAATCTATGATAAAGATAAAAGAGAAACGTGTGGATAAGAGAGGCAGAAATCAGATCTAAAAAAATAACGTCATCTCTAAAAGAAGATAAAATAATAATTCAGACTGTATGGATCTGAAGATCATCAACTGAATAATTGGGTGTGGAAAAATCACCATGATCAAAAGAAAACTGATAATCAATCAAAGATGATCACAAAAATGAAACTTGCTCCTTAAATTTACATCATCAGCCAAATCCCTTGTTTCTTTCTCCTTTTGAAACAAATTTTTTCACATATCCTAAACATAACCCCTTAAGAAACATGTCTTTAAATTTTTATTTATTTTAAGAGGTGTGTGGTGGGGGTCAATTGAGGAGGCGCCCCAACACTTTCCTCTATTATTTCAACATTTTTTGTTCCTAAACCCATTGATGGGAATCTAATTTTTTTCCATTATTTCTTATTTATAGTTATTTTCATCTTTCATAAAATTTTCAATTCGATCTTCTTGTCTATATAAAATTCAATTTGTTTATTTTTTTTATTAATAAAGTTGATAGATGAAACCCCAACTTAGGACTGTTTTGAAATAAATTAAACCTCTAAATTAAATTAATAGATTAAATGATTGAATTTGAAGAATGAACATTTATAGTTTTATGATAGCCAAAATTTTAAATGAATATCTCAGTTTTATCTCATTTTGAAGAACATTTTTCATTCATTGAGTTGCTTATGTTTGATATTATCTCGACTATCCTTTTTGCATGACTCCTTCCATAACCTATAGCTAGTGTCTAACACCACACTGCCACATACTCATTTTATTTTTTTTTTCTTCAACTAATTTATAAACATTCCCATATTATCACTAACTTATTCACTACATTGTGTTGAATCTGAATTTTTGTGTTTAAATTCAACGTTTTAAAATGGATCATTATAGGGGTTGGGTTCAATATTATAAGACTTCTTTTTCATGTTATGGTTATTATGGGTATGTGGATTGGTGGTGTGTCTATAAATGCCACAAAATTATAACCATTTAAAAAACGATAATTTATCTGATCCCAAACCTCAGAACAAAAAACTAATTCAAAAACATTTAATGAAATTTAATTCTAGATTTACCAACACTAAGAACAACAGATTAAAAGATTCTAAGAAAACACCCAAGACATAGAACAAATGTTTATATAGTCAAAAAATTTATTTAGAGAGTTACAAAAAATTTGAAATAACAATAAGAACATGAAATGAGTAATGAATTTAATGAATTTGAAGATTGTGAGGAAGAACTTGAATTAGGAAGTGAATTATAATTTAAATAACAATCCATGCTTTAGGAAGAATTTGAATATAATGAAGGAAAAATTATCAAAAGAATCAACTCTCTAAAATAAGAAAAATCCTATGTATTTTAAGAGACACTATATTAAGGTTAATTAGAGAATTATAAGAGTTTATAAGAGTTATAAGAGGATAATCTAATTTATTTATTTGATGCCTACACTTTAGAGGAGATTTTGTTGTTGGATTTTTGAGGGTAAGATAGATCAGGTTGAATAAAAACATTGTAATGGGGATTTGAATTTAAAGGGAATTGAAATATATATATTTGAATAGTTGATAAATGAATTATATATTGATGTTTGAGATTTGGGAAAATTAAACATTAATTTGGAGGATGTAAATTCTCACATTTTTAAGCATCATTTGGAAAGTGATCAATTGTGTTTCAAAATATTGAATCAAATACCTTTTCATTTTATTATTAATGATTGGGATAAGAGAGTAATGATTTAGGAAAGTTTAATGTTTGAATAATTAGTTCCTAGTCCTCTAATATTTGATGTTTCCAAAATGCTACTCAGAGTAATGGAATGAATTGATTGTCATTTTGGGGGAGAGAGTCTTAAGCTGGAAATTATTGACTGTAATTTTACCTGAAATTGAACTAAACTTTTTTCCTTTTGAATTTGAATTGGAATAAACAAATGATCTCACTTTTTCTTTAAAAGAATAAATTATATAATATAAACTTAAACCACTGATTGGTCACTAATTATTTCATTTAGACAAAAGTTATTTTTCAATAGAAATTAATGTTCATAATGATGTATAATCTGATGTTTTTACGGATAAAAACTTTTATCTATCCAAATACACTTTAAATATATATAAATATGAACTGGTAACAAATTTCTTATGTTTTTAATTGAAATTATTTTCTATTAATACATCACTTTAGAAGGATGAATTGAATTTATTTAAAAAAAATTCCCAAATACAATGCTTTTTCATGTTCTGATTTGGAAACAAGGTCAGTTAAACCTATTTTTGAAAATATGGAAAATGTGGAATGAGAATTAGAATTGGTTTCAAATGAACTAACACCTTTTCAAACTAAAATTTAATAACCTCCTCCTTAAATTGAATTTCAAAAATCAATTAATTTCATGTTGGATTATTAAAATAAAGAGGACTTAAATAGTGAGGCAATCCTTAATAGAATTTGAATAATATTGAAATTACCTTATAACATGTTACTTCTACCAAAGAACATAAAATTGTTCAATTCTATCATGAATTAATAAGTGGAAAATAAGATGTATTTTCAAAAACCAGAATTATTATTTTTCACAATTTTCAAAGCGGTATTCTTGGTGTGTATAGTTACTTTTAGGGAACATGGGTATTTCATTAATGGTTTAGGAGCCCATATTTTTTATTTATAACCTAATGTTTTTTTAATTACACTTGGGGGTTCCTACTCAGGAAAATTCATCCTCCTAGTGAATACAATTAGTTTTTAGGAATTTATTATAGAAGAATCTATATTTAGAAGTGTAAGGGAGGAAATCCATGGATTAACAAAAAAAATCATTTTTTCCTTTGGAATAGTAAAACCTCTTATTTATATTTTTATTTAACCTAAATCCATGGTCATTTTTTCTCTACTATCAAATTTAGAACATACACCGTTTTGGTTATGGGAATGCAATTGAATCCCCAAGAAAAGGTAATTTAAAATTCTTCACCAGTGATCGCTATAAAAACATCATCACTGGTGAAAAACTGCCCAGTTACAACCATATGATCATCACATGGATAATTTAAGCTCAAAAATAAACTACAGAAATACCTATTTTGATCTGAAGTCGTGCATAGAATTTTCTCATTGATAGTGATCAATAAATGGAGTATACAAATTTGAATCCCTCTAAATCAACCACATGTACTTTGAAAGCATTAGGGAGACTCAATCATCATAATCTGAGTGCTAGCGCAGAGTTTTGATGATGCCTTCAACGTCCCGACAATCATTGTTACTGAGTTCCATTGATCTATGAAGTATTGTGATCTAGCACTTGGAACGAGAGAATATATATCTAGAAATTTAAAGATTGAAGAGAGATAGAGACAGTCACCATTGATCTGTGAATTGTACATTTCATGAGATCCATATCCTCTTTGTATAGTTAGTTAATAAATACTTGAAATTATCTCCCTGATACCTGATTATTTATTTCTCACTAAATGAACCATAAATGACATGTTATGACTAACTAAATGGGTCATAAATGTAATTTATATTTTCTATCTTCTTCTTGTGATATAATAAATATATTATGTGACAAAATTGAGTCACTAACTTGACTTGTTGTTCCCATAAATGTTAAACAATCATTGAATATTAAAATAATATTTATCCATATAATATTTTTCTTGTATTCACATTAATATTTTTAAAAAATTTAAATAAATAAATTCAATAATAATTATTATAAACTATATAATATTAATTTATTTACTCCTTGGAGGTCGTATATCTGCAAACATATCTTGGACCCCGTGGTGGGGCCCACCATGTCCTTATCCCTTATTCACCAGAATATGGATGAATTTTGAATATGCTATTGTGTGGGATCCTCTGTGACCTTACCTCGATAGTAATGATTACTATTCGTAGACTAGGAGTGGATTCCAACAATCCATCAATGCCCATAAATAGATAAAGAGTGGTCATAGAAATGAAAACCTTCCTATGAACACACACCATGTAATGTAATCTCTCTGTCTCAAAATATCTCATAAAGCGGGATGCACACATTGTGTCATCATCCTCCCATACTTTATCATTCATTGACCCTACTCGATGAACATACCTTCTTCTGCTGTGGCCATGGGTTTATTAAATGAACAAAAATCTTAATCGACTTAGCCTAAGATATCTCTTCTTATCAAAAGAGGCAAATTTTATCTTTATTATTCAATCAATTCCATACCACCAATGACGAACCCAATTTAAGTTACCTTACCGTCACTTCAATGTCATTTTTATTTCCTTGCATTAAAGTACATGATCATGATATACATCGATAATAATCTCAATTACAGAGACCATTACACATGTTTGCAAATATTAATGACAAATCACATCCAAAACATGTGGTGTTCCTATAACCAAGTGAGTCCCCAGGATCTCATCTACTCGTGATCACAATCTGTGAACATCGAGAGAAGAAGTCTCAATGCTTATGAGCCCCAGCACCTGAGAGTTATACATCATTTGTGTCTATAAAAAATTATGTATCTAGACTATATGAAATTTCTTTATTTTTAATTCTATTGTACACTACTACCAAATAGATCTTTAACAACGCTAAAAATGGCGTTTATTAGATCTAGAGAAGTGCAGAATACCAGAGAAAGATTTAAATCCATATCCCCATAGAAGAACTAAAAAGTGCAGATAAATCGTTCCTCTGTTGGTGCTTTTAGAAGTGCTGATAAAAGACAACATTTATCAGTGATTTTATTTTGTGTTGATTAAAGGGACCGTTTTTTATGCATGTAGAATTGTTGATAGAGTTACATTTATTAGTATTTATAAAAGAACATAAAAAAGGGGTACTTTATCTATGATTTTAAAAAAGATGATAAGGGGTCATATTGTAGTGTATTTTAATAGAACAATACAACACTAGTGTAATGTGTTGTAACAGCACTCCACAACACCAAAAATACCACCATATTTCAACAAAATCAAGTACCAATAAAAAATTTAAATGAAATGAAATTTACAAAATAGATAAAATAAAGAAACACTACATAATATACATTTTAAACATTGGTTTATACAATTAAATAATTATATATTATTACATACATTCTAAAACATAAATGTTCTTTTCTCTTTTGATCCTAACCCCAACTCATGCAATTATCGAACAAACTAACCCTACTCAAGAAAAATAACTCACCTATATAAGAAAACAATTATTATCTAAATAATAATATAAATAAATAGATTAATTTAAAGTGTTAATTATAAAAAAAAAATTGATTCATATCAAGAACATTCTGTATTAGATTGAGTTCTAGGTGATTCTTGCATGTCACATCATTTGTTGTTCATCTTCAAGAATTTTCTCTGTAAAAATTAATTAAATAAGTATAATGTAAAAATTAAAAGGAAATCAATTACGGAATATCATATAAAAGGATGAGAAAACAATCTAGGACCGTTTTCTTGGTTTTGGTGTTGTGATGTGCATTTTGTACTAAAAAGACACTTATATATTGAACAGACGCACATGGAGTTATACCAGTCACACCTTATGTTGGAATGAGGTTTATTTGATTACTTTACATGAAAAATAACATATGAATCATTTTATTAAATTATAAAACTAATCATAATGAATTTTCTTGGTTTTGACCATGTCCCTTTTCCTTTTTACTAAAATTGATGTCAATTTTAATTAAGAAGATGCACTTGGAGTATTAATGGTCACACTATGAATAATATTGAGGTGCATATGATTACTAAACATATAAAATTACTTATGGATAATTTTCCTAATGTATAAAAAAAATTGGATTTGTATTCTAAAATTTGAGCACTTTACTTTTCTTTTTTGCAAAAATATCATTTTAAACAGGAAACACACAATTTGATTCATAATTATTAAATCATGAATTGGTTTTAAATAATAAAAATTACTACATATCTAAAATGAATTATGAATCATTGTACTAAATTATCATGATAATAGGAGCATGTTTTCTTGGTTTTCAATGAGTGACACTTTTTGAGCTAAAATTCCAATTTTAAACTAATATTAGACACTTTGAGTAATATCGGGCACACAATGTATCTATTTGAGTATTGGATTATTACTACACATAGTAAATGATCTATAGATATTTTTACTAAAGTATCAAAACAATATGAAAGAGTTTTCATAGTTTTTAGTGGTTCTGTTGTCTTTTTTACTAAAATTGATGTCAATTTTAAATAAAAAGATGCACTTGAAGTCATATTGGCCACATTTTTTTATTAGATTCAGGTAAAGATGATTTATAAACATATAAAATGACATATAGATCATTATCATAATTTATAAAAACAATAATAATATTTTTTCTTGGTTTGGAGCTGGTCAACTGTCTTTTTTATTAAAATCGATACCAATTTTAAAAAAAAAATATTCACTTGGAGTCATACTAGTCACATTATAAATAGGATTGAGGTGAGGTTGATTCAAACACATCTGAAATGGATTATTTATTTTACTCTTAAAGTATCAAAAGAATCAGAATTTTTTTCTTAGTTTTGAGTACATCACTTGTCTTTTTTACTAAAATATGATTTTAAACCGGAAAGATGTACATTGACTCATACCAGTCACATCGTGTATCGGTTTGATGTGGGACCCATTATTACACATAAAAAATAATATATGAATCATTTTTCCAAATTAGAAAGAAAAAATTAATGTATTTACACTATTTTTAGTCGGTGACACTTTTTGAAATAAAATGTCAGTTTTAAACTGATAACGGACACATTGAGTCTAAATGAAAATATCTTGTATCAGATTGAGGTTTGGATGATTTATAAATGTAAAAAATAACATAAGGATCTTGTTAATAAATCATAAAAATAATCTAAATTCATTTTATAATTTTTGAGTATGTCATTTTTCTTTTCTACTAAAATTCCGGCCAATTTTAAAAAAAAAGAAGCACTTGGAATCATACCGGTCACACCGTGTGTTTGATTGAGGTTTGGTTAATTCCTACACATCTAAAATGACTTATGGATCATTTTTATAATTTATAAAAACAATCCTAAACTATTTTATCATATTTTAGTATGTTGCTTATCTATTTTTACTAAAATGCCATTTTTAACTAGAAACACACACTTTGACTCATACTAGTCACATAGTGTTTTGGATTGATTTGATACACATTACTACACATCACAAATGATTTATGAATAATTTTATAAAATTATCAAGATAAAATGAGTGTGTTTTATCATTTTTCATTAAGTGGAAATTTTTAAACTATAATAACAATTTTAATAAATTAATAACAGACACTTTGAGTAGTATTAGGCACATAGTGTATTGAATTGAGGTATGGTGGACACATACATGTCAAAAATGACATATGGATCATTTTATTAAATTATAAAAATAAATAAATTTGTTTTATTAGTTTTGATCTTTTTAGTTGTATTTTTTACAATAATTAATGTCAATTTTAAATAAAAATAAGCCCTTGGAGTCATATCGGTCACACCGTGTGTTATATTGAGGTGTGACTAATTACTACATGTCAAAAAGTCTAAAATAACTACATACGAATGTTACCATGATTTATATTTGTTTTACATTTCAAACTTCCGACAATTCATATTTAATTGATGTTCTTTGTCAAAAAAAACTTTTTTGTATAAGAATATTGAATCAATATGTAGTGTTACTGTTTGAAAAATAAAGGCAATGGAAATATTGGTAACATTGGTAGAATGGATCATTTTATCACATTTTTGGATTTTCATAGAAAGTTGAATGAAAAATATGACTTTCTAAAAGATATATGAAAAAAATAAGTGTTAAATAAAAATGATAGGGAAATTAAATTAAAAATATTATATAAAAGGAAGAAAAAATAAATTAGATAAGTTGTACAAATTCCCCTATTCATGATGGTTTTATACATTAATTATGTATTTCCTTTTTCCAATATCTTAATTGTAGGCTTGAAGTACAATCTCTTGTAAACAGGAGAACCTTCAAACAAACCACACTAACTCGAACAAAAGAATCCACCAGTTTAAGAATACAATTATTATATGAGTAATACTAAAAAGAAAAAAATTAAACATTAATATAAAATAATAATTTAATTATATGAAATTAATTTTACTCTAAAACATCAATATTACCTTGTTAATTAAGCAGAGGAGGGATCTTAAAGGAATGTGATAAATACCCACACTACAAGGGTGAAAACGTTTTGAGGGTGAAAATTTGTGGATGTTTTGGTGAATAAATTCATGCAAGATGCACCTAAATCTTATAAAATAAAGGAACTTTCAAAATATGACTTCCTAAAATATTTGTGAAAAAAGTCTAAATAAGTATTAGATAAATATGATAAGCAAATTAACTTTTAAATTTTTGAAAAATGATAAAAAAAATTGATTAAATAAGTAGTAGGAATTCATCTTCTCATGATGTTTGTATACATTCTTCAAAAAACTCCTTGTTTTCATTATCTTATTTTCACCCAAGATGTCCAATCTATTGTCAGTATGAGTATCTTTGAACAAACCACCCCAAATCGAATAAACGAATCCACCTATAAAAAAAAATTCTAATGTGAGTAATACAAAAAAACTAAAAAAATATTAAATAATAAATTAATTAAAATGAAAATAATTTTACTAGGAAAACATCTAGATTTCCTCTAGGATTGATAAGTGGAGGGAACTTGAAGGAATGTGATAAATTCCAATAATTTCGGGAGGAAAGGTTTTGAGGAAGAAGAAGTTAGTTGAAGCTTTGGTTTAAAAAGGAATGAAAGGTGAACAAAAAATTTCTAAAATAAATGAACAATGTAAGGAATAATAAAAATTAAATCAATGATTCATATCATATTTTTTCATAAAAATAGAGAAATTATATCATAACATTACCATTACATCTTCCCAAATGGTTTCTTTCCTTATAGTTTGTTCTTCTATGGGATTGGTAACATCATAAAATGTAAAATACATTGGCTGAATGATTATTAAAATATTTAATTTAGATTATATTAATGCAGTATAGAACAAATAGTATTTTGAGGAAAACAAAGTATATTAAAAAACACTTTTGCCTTCATATTGAAATATCTTTATTTTTTTAAAGGTTTTAGGGATTTGGTTCATCTATAATGAATCTAAATCCCATATTTATGGTCCTATATAACATAAAATACATTGTCATCATTAGAACTAGAAATAATTTATTATGATCTCCTAATGAACGGGTCATCCTCAATTGAATTTTCATCTGACCTGGCATTTGTTTTAGTCGCCATCAGAAAAAATCAATCAATTATTATTTTCTTGATCTGATACAAAAAATACTTGCACTATTTTTTATTTCATAATGAATGGATCATATTTTTACAGTTTCATAATGTAATTAACCTTCATGAATCCCATTTTATCAACTTTCACTACAATCATATTTTCAGCCCATTTGAAACAGAAAATCAACACTTCAAATAATGTATAATCCAACTTGTATAGATAATTATAATAAGGTAAACCCATAATTTTATTATTTTAAATAATTCCAGTATGCTTTTAAGGAAATTTATAATTGAATTTATGAAAATAATAATTCTTCTATGGTTGGTGTTTTCCTATAAATTCATCCAAATGTAAAAGTTGTAGACAATTTCCATCCTCATCAATTTGTCTCCCAAATAGTTATCATTGTATTATTTTTATTTGACACTCATCCTCCATCCCTTTTGGGCATGAACCTGTGTGTCTTGAAATACTCTAAGAATTTTTCATCCATGAGATGACTTCTACTGAGAGTATTATAATAAACATAAAATAGATGAGGGATGAGACTCAAGAAACAAATTTCAATAATAACTATTTGGGAGATAAAGCTGATTGGGATAATAGTCATACTCCATTGTATTCTCTAAAAGGGGTAATGCATGTAGACCTAAAATTATGAATACCGAAAAATAGTTTCTAAGAATTATTCCAGCATATATAGAATTTTATAAACTCTATTCTATTTTTTCAAAAAAGTGATGTAACAATAGAAGTAATTGTTACATTTAATATTAATGGTATATCAAATTTTTGAAAACATTTAAAAATTATAATTTCAATTTTAATTAAAAAAATAAGTAATGGAAGAAAATTTTTTTATTAACAGAATATACCTAATAACAATAAAGGTTTTAAAAATCTCAAAATTCTTAGTTGATAAGTTAATTCTAGAATTATGTCTAGACAAGTTGAAAAAAAGAATTATTTTCAAGAAGAAAACGAGTAGGATTTATATGAAAATTTTATTTTCATGAAATTATGGGTTATATGGTGAATTTGGGTACATTGTATAAAATTTTAATCATAATGAGATAAATAAAATTAATTTTGAATGATATAGTGGTTTTTAGTTAAAGAGGAGATGACCCACTCTTACAAAATTAGTTTCTATGTGAGATAGATCTTTATAAGTAAAATTAGATGATGAATTTCAACCATTGAATGTCCTCTATTGACCATGTGAAAAATTACACTTTTATTATGGATTTTCAATATTATCTAAAAATGTAGATGACTGTGAGGAAATAATTATAAATGTATTATATGAAAATTAATGGAATATAAGAGGAATTTATAATTGATGTCACACTAAAGGATTTATAAAAGAAACATCCTTTAATATTAGATATTTGTTATTAATTTAATTTCAATGGAATACCATATTTTCTAAAATATAACTTTTGTTTAAATTATTCCATATGTTTATTTCATTCTTACATGTTATAAGATTTTGGACTTATATGTTGATCCATGTCATAAATTCTATTATTTTTTAGTAATTTGTTTGTGGTCTTATGTTACTCTAAAATGTTTTATGATTATCATAACCTCTTGTATCTTTCAACTTCTAATTTTTTAAATGATGGTATAGTTCGATTGGATCAAGCATCAAGTAATGAAAACCCTCATGCCCATTTTTTAATAGGCTTAGTAATTTTTTATTTTGGTATTATTTATTACAAAGAAGATTGGGAAGTCTAGAATACCAAAACGTGTTTTCCAATTGTTATTAAATATTCACTACCAAAATAATAGTTTTTATTAACATAAATTAAATATTTTTTAAATTTAGTAATGTATATTTACTATTTTAAAAATATTTTTATTTCTTTATTTAATTTCATAATAGTATCTATTGGTTTTAAAGAAATTAAATTATTCTATTTAACAAAAAATTACAATTATTATTATTATAATAATAAACACACATTAATAAATTTAAAAAAAAATTATTTTATTTTCACAACAAAGTATAATTTTTTTGGGGGGATTTTCAATTACAACTAAAAAGTTACATTTTGAGTCATTCACACTGATAGTTTCTGATGTCCCATTCATCACTACAATGAATGTTCTTGAAAAAAAATCATTGAATCCATCAATGATGGTTATAGGGGTGGTCATAACTTCATTATAGATTACATAGAATGATACATTTTTATACATGGTAAAGATAAATTGAATGTATTACTTGCTGATAATTTTTAATTCCACTTGCATGACACTTGAAATAGAGATCTCCATAAGGGAAACAAATGAAACCACAATCATAACCATAATAAATATTAAATAAGTCTGTATTAGATTATGGAATTGTTGTAAAAGTTGTGCATCTCAGTGAACCTTGGTGTTAGGTGAGGTGAGGCGCACCTTGTAATTCCATGATATTTTGTGATTTTTTTTAGATTTAATTTAGATTTTTTAGATTTTTCATTTCACGCAACAATAAATATATCTTGTGAAAGGCACTATGTTTTTATTTCATTTTATGAAGAAAAAATATAATTTTTAATTCTACACAACACTTTTATTATCTTAATGTAAAGAAAACACTATATTTGGATTATGTTACAAACAATTTTGAGTTCCATAGTTAGCTTGTGTTAAACGCAAGGCCGAGTTTTACCGAATTTTAAAATATTATTAATATTATTATGAAAATATTATTATAGCTTCCATATAGCAATTATAATGGAATTTATGAATAATATTAACTAAATTGTTAAAATATGAATAAAAATTTATATAAAATGATTCTTTTGGTTATCAAATAGTTATAAATGAATGTAAGATCTATTTGAAAATAAAGAAATTCCTTTTCTAAGAAAACTATTTATCTATGTAAAAACACCATTTAATCCCAATAAATTAAAAAACCACTTTTATAAATTTTTTCAACAAAATTTATATTTTATATATTCAATAAATATTTTTTATACTCATCCAATAGATTAGATAAGCATAATATAATAATATATTCATTTTTATGATTAAAATATGTATTTTTTAGTGTAATTTTACAACCTTTTAATACAAAATCCATTTTAAATATTATTTTCGGAAACTTTAATAATTTTTATTTTAAAAAATAAACACAATTTTTTCAACAATAATATCAATATTTACTTGGGTAATTTATTTATTTTTTCTGACAAAATTCATTTTTTTATGAATAGTGAAACACACAAAATTTTAATTCAAAACTATTTTTTCATCTAATTTATTTTTATAGTGAAATTATATATATATTTTTAAAATTTTAATTAGATTGATTTTATATAAATAAAAAAACATTATTTCATTGGAACTAATTTCACATTGAAATTGGATATAAAAACATTACAAACTATTAAACATTTTTTCTTTAAAAACACGCTTTGTCTTCTATTCTATATGATTAAATCTAAATTAATTTCTAAAACTTTTGTTATTTTAATTTGTAAAAAATTATTTCATATTTGGAATCAAAATAATTTATAGTTTTTAGTTTTTTCAACTTATTTTTTCACCAAAAAAATTAGGGAATGTAATTAAAATTAATTATAGTGATTCAGATAAAACTTACCTTAACAAAGGACTAAACATTAAACTTAAGGCTCAAAATGACCTAGAACCTTATCCAAATGCAATTTTATGTTTATATTTCGACTATATACTCCTTTGTATCAGAGGTTTACAATTATTAGAGCCACTTAACATGGGAAAAAAAGTGGGTGGAATTCCCATTTCAAAAACATACAAGAATGTCACTCATCCTCTAGTATAAAAAGGCACCCACCCCCTCACACTTATTCACACCTATCAATCATTTTTTATCAGAAAAAATGTACCCAAATATTTTCCAAAAATCCCTAAATTTATCCTATAAGCCTATATTTTGGTATAAATCCATGCCAAGGAATCCCTTTGGTGCAAACCCATAGGAGTTACCCAAGTAAGAGTTAACATCATTCCTCAAGCTCTTTTCTTTTATTTTTATTATACACCCCCTAAACTCTTATTATTACAAGATTACATAATAAATTCAGTATAATAAATATACTCATATTTTTTTATTCCAATATTTCTATCTACAATTTCACACACTTCCATCTAATGGAAAACTAACTTACAATTCTTGTGTATGGAGAACTACCACTTCATGAAATTATGTTGTTCGTTTTTCCATTACATTCTTTCATGGTTGGGAATTATGATGGACACTCTATTTTTATATGATATATAAGACATTTATTATGTCTTTATTCTTCTGTAATTTTTATATAAAACATAACTTCTTTCATTCCATTACGTGTAAATATGATAACTTCATTTGTGGAATTATGGTCTACCACCCCCTCAAAGTGACGTGATTCGTTGAAAATTTACATGGAATGAATTAAGGATGGGTTTAGTGAATTTTCAGGTGTACGTACGACCTACTGTCACCATGAACGGTGTATGGCATTTCATAATTATATATTTTATAAAATAGTATAAATATTAATATACTAAATATATATGTTACTTATAACATTTATTACTTTCTTTAAATAATTAAATTATGATCTAAGGAAGAGTATCAGTAATAAGAAGTCAAAACATATTGGAAAAATATTATAGATATTACCAGAAACATAATGTTAACGTGGAATTGTTAATAAACAGGTAATATAAAGTCATAATAAAATCATATATGGTATTAGATATAAGAATATGGTTCTATGGTAGATATATAATATTATTATATATATTATAAAGTATTTTTTAATTTGTATGAATAAATTCAAGACTTAAGGTAAGGGTTTTCTCATCTCACTTTTTACATATTTGAGATACATGCCTTATTCACTACACATTCATTTTTTTGGTGTATATAACTTCCATGATTTTATTCTATTATTATACATAAATTTTTGGGAATTTACGTATCCATTTTATGATCTTTTATTCGTGGGTTTTATGGTTCCAAATTTAGAAAACCGGTAAAGTAATTTTTTTCTCATGTTTCCTTCTTTGAGATACATGTCATATTATGCACCAGTAATATTCTTTGAGGTGTATATAGTTCCCATTGAAATTTTATATTATGAATCTAATTGTTTAATGAAATTTTAATCTTAATTTAATATTATTATCTCATGTAAATTATGGGTCAACGTTAATAAATTGGTAATAGTTTATTTCTTTAATCATGTCATTTATTGGGATTATTTACAATTATGCATTCATTGATGAATTATTATGATCCATGTATCAGGAACACTCATTAATTTTATTATATTATGCTTATACATTATATATTCATGTATTATTACTATTTTTAACTCTTTGGTACCTAATATAATTAAGAAATTTTTTAGGGAATTTGACATTATTTCTCATTTTGGTCAGAAATATGCAATCTCTCAAAATCATGTTTTCTAAAAATGTATTATTTTTTTAATATTATACTATAATGGTTAAATGAAATTGCTAATCACGTTTTACCTTTTTAAAAAATATTTCTAAAAGTATTTTTTTTATTATTTTATGATCAAGGCACTTTTATAAACTTTTTAAGGTGCAAGAGGAATGTTCGGCTTATATAACTTACCCGATGTCATGACAATAACTTCCTTGAATCATTATTTGTAAGATTAAGATTTTATTTTAAAAAAAAACTCTTTCCAAATATTCTATAATTTTTTGGGATATAAATTGGTTTTCAAAAATAATAAAAAGTGTTGTATGTTTAAAAAGTGTTTTAAAAGATTTTCAAAGCTTCCTTTATATGTTTTCAAATGGTTATTTTCAGAGAAATGTATTTCAATGATTTCAATATTTATTTATTAATTTTCAAATCCATTTTCTAGTAAAGTTTTTTTAAAATGATTTCGAGTATTCTTATTAGGTTTTGAAATTATTCTGAAAAATGAAAATGTTTTCAAGCTTTCTTTATTATTTTTCAAGGTGTTTTTAAAGAAAAAGGTTTTCAAAATATTTTCAAGATTCCTTTATATGTTTTATTATCTATTCTAAAATAATAAGTTTTTCAAAATTATTTATGTTTTAAAGTAATTTTCCAAATAGGAAAAGATATTTTCCTTAAGAAATGTTTTAAATGAAATTGTAAATATTTATTTATATGAAAATGATTTTGAAATTGTTTTATAAAAAATATTTTCAAAGAATAACTATTTTCCTAAAGAAATGTTCCATATGATATTCCAAATCCTTATCTATATAATATGACATAATTAGTTATATTTAATGGTTTATTGTGAATATTATCTAATACTTCCATTCATATTCTTTCTGGAGTGGTTTAGGTTTTGATGAAAAGGTTCTTATGATGGTTGTTTCTCTTCCAAGGGTTATATGCTCTAGAAACTCACTTATATTGATTGGTTGGGCTTTGATTAAATGGTTATGAGACCTATATATTTTCCATAGGTAATGATATAATGAAATTTTTATAATTCCCATTTCATTTCATGGGTTATGATATGATGTTTATGAAACCCATATATTTTTATGGGTCATGATATGATGCATGTTTTATTGTCTTTTTTTACCAATGCATGTTTTATTATCTTGTGTCGCATGTATACATGATTTTTTTATGTGAAGGGTTTTTCAATTATATACCACTAATTAATTGGTTAAATATTTATATCACGTGAGATAATTATGGGACACAAGTTAAAAGGATTGATCCATAATGGGAAATAGGTGTGTACTGGCACAAAATGGGAAACTAGTGCATCCAAATCCACTATGGGAAGATGGGGAATCCTAATTGACTATAGGGAGATAGGGAAACCTGATCTACTATGGTAAGATGGGGAAACTTGATCCACTATGTGCATATAGGGAAGCTTCTTCCCTTAAAGGGAAAGGACTGCAACTTGGGATGGTGGTGTGTCCCACCTTGTAGGTGTAGTCCCTATGAAGTACCTTGATATGTTTTTGGAAATGAGCCTTGAATTATAAGGAATTATATTACATGTTTATGTGTTTTAACCAAATTCCATGATATTCTCACATGGTTATTATTATTAATTATCTTAAGATTATTGTCTTATGAACTGCCAATCTTTATGTCATGTCTTATGTTTCTGATATTTGATATGCAGAGTATTAACTTAAAATGTTATGATCATGTACTCATACCATTATGTTCAGCTTATTATTACGTATTACCTTTATTTACCACTGCTAATCATTTAGTCTTATCCCTTTATTATGTTTCTTTTCCCTAGGTAATAAAGATTGGTTTTAATTAGGAGTAATAAAGGGGACGATCTTTAACGGATTTGTTGAAGATATTTCACCAAACTAGAAGAATGTGTTCTATGTTTCCAAATACACTAAACTATTACAATCCTTGGGCATGTACTTTTGTAATGTGATAAATAATCATCTAAATTGATTTAATATCCATATATTCTGAGCTTGGGTCATTATAGTTGCTATAAATGGAAATTTTTAGTCGTCCTTTGGAAACTAGGATGATAAAAAATTAGTGAGATACCTAGGGATATTTTTAAGGATATGACTAGGGATATTTCTAAGGATAACTCTAATGATGAGTTAAAGTATGGTAACATATACTGGAATTTAGGTAATGGATAAAGTGAGTGGTTTCCGATAAATACATCCATGTATGGATACTATAAGTGGTTGTAGCTGTAGAATATATCTACATAGAGGTAATAACCTCAAACAACACCATATTGAGCTAGACTCGATCAAGAACTGGGCATGTAAAAGGGCATTGCCGCACACATAGTTTGACACTCCCAGGGGATATTGTTTGGGAATTTACAAACACTTTATGAACCATTATAAATGATTTAAATAGAATATGACCATAAATAAAAAAGGATAAACCTAAGGTGGCAGAGATTAAATATGTATGTGTCATTATTTAGACATCTTATAAGTGACTATCATGATTATTTGGTTTTCTCATTTGATAAGATTTTCTCACACTGTGCTTTATAGTTTTATTCAATGGTAAGAACAAGAAGGATCTTGGATAAAATTTAATGATTAATATGTGGAATATATGGGCATTATGTGTCATGAACCTCCTTCACCATGATGAGATAAGGGACAGAAGATTTCAAGACCCTTCCTTCTTCCAGTTAAAGGAGAGATAATGGCCCCTGAAACCCGCCTTCAATAGGTCACAAAGTGGTGACTAGAACCAAGGGTATATAATCACACACAAAATGGAAGGAATTACCCTTTTTATTTAGTATAATCAGGAGATAAGATGGTACATTCCTAATCAACACCAAAACAAGAAGTAATATTAAGGAAAAAACAAACCATTCCCATACAAAAGCACCCTCATTACAATTAATTCCTAAGAAGCATAATAGCCATAACCCTGTCATAACTCCTTCCCAAAAAATGATTTCCAATTGAACCCATTCATGTTTTCATATTCATGTAATTCCATTTAAGTAAATTTTGCACCACTGGGCAACTAATATGCCTGACCACAAGCCAATGAAAGGAAAATAGGCAAACAGAAAATTAAGCATTCACATCTGGTTCTCTCAAAGAGTCACAATAACAAAAGGGGTCTGTGAGATCCCTCGAAGTGTTGGAACCAAACCAAGCCCCACCATACATCCCCACATGGCCTCAGATCCAAAAGACAACAACTACACCAAAATAAAGGATCCCATCCCCATCCATGTCGCTTCCCAAGCATCAACCGTCAACATCGCTATAACAGATCAAGGGAGCATTCAAATTTTAATATTCCATTCATTCAGTTCCGTCTTTTAGTTTGGTTAACCGAGGTGATCACATAAGGATTACTATTCACTGGGTAATCATTTAGCTAATCGAGTTTATGTGATTAACCAGTTTCCATGTTACACCCATTCAATTAAATAAATATCCAGAAAAACATAGGTTCATTATTTCAAAAGAAAAGTCCACCAATGGCCATGATTTTTAGTGGGCATAAGCCCGTACAATTCACAACACATAATCAAGGAAAAGGATTTCAGAAAAAACTTCGATCAAACCCCCTTAATTCTTTAAAATTCTATTTATTATCTTATATTAAGGTTTGGTTACATTAATTCCCATTGAAACAATAGCATACCCACCCTGCATGATACACACTGAGGAGATACAAAGGAAAAGACCTACTTGAATGATCAAATATCAAAGTTTTTATCCTGGAGCCAATAGTTGGGGATGCACGACTTATAGGGGAGGAACTCAGAAGACTCTAATAATGAGCAAGAAAGGCTCCAGCACAGGTACACCACTCACCTCAGGAAGGGGCACTCCAAACACACCAAGAAGAAGGAGGAAAAGAGACCATTCGGGAAGAAAGAATTCCCATGAAATAAAAAAGGTGAGATCCTATTATTACGGGATATGAGGATATTGAGTGGGATTAAAGGTGGATCGTGGTTTCACCTCGTGGTTAGACAGTTACACATGATGGAATTAATTGTTTAATTAATAATTCACATCAGAGGGTCTGCCAAAAAAGTTTTACGTTAAAGGATTTCATTTAAGAGAGGAAAATGGGTCAATTGAGGGTATCCCCGCTCCTAGGGGATTGAAAATGTTTTTTATGGCTCTAAAAATGGATCTGAACCACATTAAAAAGGTTAAAATACTTAAAGTTAGTGTTACAGGAAAAACTGGGGAAGTAAAATCCCAACACCCCTATGTGGCCGATGGGTGAGACTGATAGTTGAAACTGATTGGTGGAGCTGATTGGGTGAAGCTGATCCCATGAAGCTGATAGGGAGAAGATGATCCTATGAAGCTGATCCGGTAAAGCTGATCCTATGAAACTGATGTTTTGAAGCTGATCAGTGAAACTGATTTGGTGAAACCCATCTGTGAAACAGATTTGGTGAAACCGGTCTGTGAAACTGATTTGGTGAAACCTCTCTGTGAAACCAATTTTTTGAAACCAATTTGTGAAACCGATTTGGTGAAACCGATATGTGAAACTCACTCGGTGAAACCGATCTGTGAAACCAATTTGGTGAGGCCAATATGTGAAACTAATTTGGTGAAATTGATCTGTGAAGTCGATCTAGTGAAACTCATCTGTGAAACCGATCTGTGAAGCTGATCAGTAGAGCTGATCAGTGCAGCTGATCAGTGCAGCTGATCAGTGAAGCTGATCAGTGGAGCTGATCTATGGAGCTGATCAGTATAGATGATCTTTGGAGCTGATCTCTGGAGCTGATCTGTGGAGTTGATGGGTGGGACTAATTGATGAGTCCAGTACACCCCAACACTTAGAATTTTGGCTAAGTAATTGACCAGGAGGTTCTGGTCCATTACTTCAGACACCTCTCAAAATTATTCTCACCCTCGAGTATACAAGATTGACCCAAAAAAACCCCCAAAGATACCTCTCAAGGAAAAACCACCCCAAATAGCCATACAAATCCCAAGGATTGCATTTTCCCAATACATGGATCGGTGAGTTCTTTCCTCCACGTCAAGATACTATCAGCTTTGGGCATCACTGACTCACTCACATGGGTTTAATCGCATCCACCATAATTGATCTTGATTAGGGATCAGGTCCTCCCCTCCCAACATATCAGGACTTTTCATAACCATCCACAAGGTAAGGTAAAAAACATCTCATAAACCAACAAGGTCAGCATTACATCACAGCAGGTCACAAAAACAATAATAATAAGGAAGGCTCGGAACAAAAACTAAAAATAGATTTGGGTACTGGACACGCATCTGAGCTTCCCAATCCGAAGTACTCTCCTCGAGGCCATCGTGCCACCACAATACACGAAAAAAAGGGATGGTTCATCCATGAAGCACATTATCCTTTCGATCCTAGATCTTCACTAGTCACTCCATGAATGTAGTGTCATTCCCTATATCCAATTATCCTTAGTCAATGACATGGGAATCATCATGTAGATATTGACAAAGCTGGGAGACGTGGAAAACATTGTGGATTTTTTCCAACTGAGGTGGAAACACCAGCTGATATTCCACCTCACCGACTCAGCCGAACACTTCAAAGGGACCGATGAACCTGGGAGAGAGCTTGCTCCCCTTGCCGAACATTTTCTTCCCACATCGAGGGGAAACCTTTAAGAACAAATGGTCTCCAACCTCGAACTCCAAGGGTCACCTCCTACGATCGGCATAAGACTTCTGCAGGTCTGGGCTGCCTTCATCTTCTCACGCACAAGCTGAACCTTCTTAGTTATGCTCTGCACCACCTCTGGGCCAAGAACCCCTGCCCCCCAACCTTGGTCCAGCACAGCGGAGAATGACACAGCCTCTCATACAAGGCTTCAAATGGTTCCATTCCAATAGTAGAGTGATATATATTATTGTAGGAAAACTCTACTAAGGTAAAATGTTATTCTCATGATCCCCCAAAGTCCAAAACACATACTTGTAGAATATCCTCCAATTTCTGGATGGTTTGATCTGTCTTCCCATCTGTTTGGGGGTGGAAAGGAGTGCTAAGATGTAGCTGGGTGCCAAAAGATATTTTCAATCCCCTATAAAATGGTAGGTAAACTGTGCATCCCAATCTGAGACTATTGACCTTGGAACTCCATGCAACTGCACCGCCTCATCCACATGTATCCATGCTATGGAATCCACATCACTCGACTCCTTGATCACTAGAAAGTGAGATGATTTCCTTAGTCGATCTACCACTACCCATATAGAATTATAGCCTCCTTGAACCCTTGGTATTCTTGTGACAAAATCCATCATTATGTCATCCCACTTCCGCTCAGTAACATCTAAAGGTTGCAACAAACCTCCAGGGACATGGTGTTCATCCTTCACTTTCTGGCATACCAAGAACCTTTCCATGAACTCTGCCACTTCTCGTTTCATCCTGGGCCACCAAAACTATTCCCTCATGCCTCGGTACATCTTGGAAACTCTAGGGTGTACCGATATGAGTGAGTTATGGAACTCACATAGAACTCCCTCATGCATCATCTCTGGGACAAACAACTTCCCTCAGAAAAGCATCTAATTTTGACCATCCTCCGACCACCCTTCCAGAGCAGTTCCTTGGTTAACCCAATCGCACATCACATCACTCTCTATGTCTCCCCACTGAGACTCCTCCATCAACCGTAGTAGGGAGGACTTCACTTTCATATGAAACAGACAACCTCTACCACCATCCTCCCTTACATCCAGGTGTAGGGAAGCCAACTCCTCTATTGTCTTCCAAGCATCCACATATTCTTGAACAGCTTACCTCCATGACTTCCAACTCAATCCATTAGCCAAAATGTTCCCCTTACCTTCAGTGTAAGATATATTGAAGTTTTTTTCTTGGAGAAACTCCACCCACCTTCATTGTCACATGTTCATGTCTCGCTAGGTAAAGATATGCCTCAAACTCTTATGATATGTGAATACTACAAAGCCCTCCCAGATGAGGTAATGCTGCCAAAACATTACTGCGAACACTACTGCTACAAGATCTAGGTCATGGGTGGAATAGTTACGCTCATGAAGACGTAACTTCCTGGACCTATAATATATCACTCCCTATTTCTGCATCAGAACACACCCTAGACCAAGTCCAGAGGCATCACAAAACACCTCAAACAATAGACCTTCCTCTGGTAACCTCATCATTGAGGCACTAACCAACTTCCCTTTTAGATAAATGAAGGATTCCTGGAACTGCTCACTCCACAAGAAGGCCTTGTCCTTTTGGGTCAACGCTGTCAAGGGAGCTTTAACTCGAGAGAAGTCGGGTAAAAACCTCCGATAATAGCCTGTCAGGCCAACAAAACTTCAAACCTCTGTCACATTCATGGGTTCCTCCCAATAAACAACCACTTCCACCTTTGACGGATCAACTTCTACCCCTTGTTGAGATACCACGTGTCCAAGGAAATGCACTTCTCGTGTCATGAACTTACACTTGGAAAATTTCCCATGGAACTGGTGTTGTCGAAGGATTTCCAATACCATCCTGAGTTTCCTAATATGTTACTCCTATGATCATGAGTAGATCAAAATTAAATCGATGAACATAATGACGAACCTATCTAGAAACTCATGGAAAAAATATTTTATGTGGGCCATGAACACAGTAGGTGCATTTGTAACACCGAAAGTCATGACTACAAACTCAAAGTGCCCATACCAACACCTGAAAAAAGCCTTTGAAATATCACTATCCTTCAACCTTACCTGGTGATACCCAGACTATACATCGATCTTAGATAACCAAACTTCTCCCCTCATCTGGTCAAAGAGATCGTCTATCCTCATAGGAGGGTAACGTTTCTTGACCGTTACTTGACTCAGTCTCCGGTAGTCTATGCACATCCTGAGACCACCATCTACCTTCTTTCCAAACAAGACCAGAGCATCCCATGGTGACATGATGGGTCAGAAAAAACCCTTCTTCATCAGATCTTTAATCTAGATCTGCAACTCCTACAACTCAAAACACTCCATTCGATAAGGATCCATGGAAATTGGATGGGCACTGGGTAGTAAGTCTATCTCAAACTCAACGTCACATTGGGGGGGGGGGGTAGAGTCAAAACCTCCTATGGAAAAACTTCTAGGAACTCTCTAACAACTCATGGAATATCCATCATCTCAACATCCACTGATTCTTCTGAAATCTCATGCAACATAGAAAGAGGAGTCTCCACACACCGTCTCCTCACCCGACAACTCCGCTCGCCAACAAAAGCCACACGCTGGCCATCCCCATCGGAGAACATGAATCTTCTTCGGAAATAGTTGATAATAGCATGCATAGAAAACAGCTAGTCAATGCCTAGGATGACATCATATGGCTGCATTTGTAGTAGACGAAGGTCCACACTAGGCTGATGTGGCCCCAACATCAATCTATATCCTCGACAAACATCGAACAGACTGGTATGACCTCCAAATGGCGTACATAGCAACAGGGGAATGGAGATTCCCTCTATGTTTATTCACAAGGAATGTGATAGAACAGGTGTCACAAAGGAGTTTGATGCTCCTAAATCAAATAAGGTTCAAGCAAGAGTTCTAAACAAGCTTATCGTTCCTCGAACAACTTCAGGCCCAACTGGAACTGCTGCCTCTCCGGCTTGTAGTTGCCCACGCCTAGCAACTCTACCTCTCGATTTTCAGTGGCCTCCCCAACCATGCCCTAGTTGAGGTCCTCTAGGAGACCCATGGGGTCATCCTCCTCCTACCATGTCTACTCTCGGAGGAGCGAGAGCTCGCTATCCCTACTGCTGCTGCTGAAAGGGTCTAGCTAGAAACTGTTGTTGCTGAGGTGGAAGCTAAACCTGCCCACCCACACTGTATTGCACTTTGTCCGGGCACTAATTCCGAAGGTGACCATGGATTACATAGATTAATACCCTTGGTCCTGGGCTCGCTAGGAAAGGTTGATGACTGAGAGAGTGAAACTGGAACTACTGGAGGCCTACTCCCCACTGGTCGAAACCTATAAGGCCCTAACGCTGGAGGCATGCTACTGACGGTCATCCCCTTTGACAAACTCCACTGGCTCCCCTCTCATGGAAAACCTCCCAGCATTTTCATCCTTTATACTACTTCAGCCTTCTTCTATAGCTCCAAGTACATCAGTAGGGTAAAAGGAGTAATATCATACTGAATAGAAGGTCAGAGTGACTCCTCTAAACTTCTCGCCCGAGACTCCCCATCCAGATAAAGGTCTGGAGAAAAACTATGTATATCCTTGAACATGATCCCAAAATCCCTCACTGATAGTCTCCCCTACTAAAGGGAGGGTAGATCCTTCCTTTTTTATGCCTTCATCGTGGAAGAGATGAATTTCTCATGGAATTCCCTCTCGAAGTCGGTCCACGAAACACCATCCTCCCTCTTCTCCCCAAGATATAGATTCTCCCATTGTCAGGCTACTCCCCACATCTATATTACATCCAAAATAACCTAGTACTCCATCATATCCTGGATGAAGCTGAATTCTATCACCAGCTCCTCTAGACAGCTCTATGTCTCCATGTCTGAGGTACTGCCCTCATATTTCCCAAGGGTCTACTGCTGAAAGGCACGAAGCATCCTCTACCACTAACCGTCCTCCTCCTCTCGGTCAGCCCTCTATTGATCAGAAAAGTCAACCTCCTAGGCCCTGATCACCCTCACTACTCGTTCTCATCGTCTAGGTGCCATTGCTACATGGTAAACAAGGAATTCCTATGCCTGAGTAGTGTAGAAGATTGCTTTTAATTTTTTTCTTGGACTTTTTATTCTTTTTAAATCCCTAAAATACCCAATAAACACAAGAACACCTGCCATTATTATCCATGTAACTTTCCTAGGGTCTCTAAGCTGCAATCATTGTAGCCTCACTTGGTCATTCGGTAGGCCCAGAGTCCTTGCATCGGATCACAGGGGGCCCTAAAATCCTGTGTCCTAGCCGGTCTTCCCTGGCCTATTTCACGCACCAAAATTTTCTATCATTATTGACCTACCATCCCATGAAATCATTACTGTGCCTAACCTCGAGCTCCATCCTATCTCTCAACCTCACTTTGATACCATTCGGTCACGACCCGCCTTCACCAATATGAGAGAAGGGACAGAAGATTTCCATACCCTTCCTTCTTCCAGTTGGAGGAGAGATAATGACCCCCAAAACCCGCATTCAATAGGTCCCGGAGTGGCGACTAGCACCAAGGGTATAGAATCACACCCAAAATGGAAGGAATTTCCCTTTTTTATTTAGTAAAATCAGGAGATAAGATGGTATATCCCTAATTAAAACCAAAATTGGAAGTAAAAGTAAGGCAAAAAAACCATTCCCATACACAAGCACCCTCATTACTATTCATTCATAAAAATAATAATAGCCACAACCTTGTCATAACGCTTTCCCAGAAAACAATTCCCCATTGAACCCATTCATGTTTTCATATTCAAGTAATTCCATTTAAGTAAATTCTGAACTACTGGGAAACTAATAGTCATAACCACAACCCAAGAAAAGGAAAACATCCAAACAAAAAATTAAGCATTCACACCAATTCTCTTGTAATTTCACAACAACAAAAGGGATTTGTGAGCTCCCGAGAATTGTTAGAACCAAGCCAAGCCCCACCATACATCCCCATACAGCCTCAGATCCAAAATCCAACAACTGCACCACAATAGAGGATCCCATCCCCATCCATGTCACTTCCCAAGCATCAAAAGTCAACATCACTAGAAGAGAGCAAGGGAGATTTCAAATTTGAATATGCCATTCATTCAGTTCCATATTTCTGTTTGGTTAACTGGGGTGATCACGCCAGGATTATTATTCATTGGGCATCCATTTAATCAACATAGATTAAATGATTAACCAGTTTCCATGTTACACCCATTCAA
Organism: Viscum album; assembly: GCA_963277665.1. Classification (NCBI taxonomy): domain Eukaryota; kingdom Viridiplantae; phylum Streptophyta; class Magnoliopsida; order Santalales; family Viscaceae; genus Viscum; species Viscum album. The sequence continues at coordinate 495,473,115 of OY728122.1, forward strand.
TCACATAAATATCCAAAAAAATGGAGGTTCATTAGTACACAAGAGAAGACCCCCAACAGCCATTATTTTTAATGGTCATAAGCATTTACAATTCATAACACATAATCAAGGATAAGGAGTTCACCAAAAACGTCGATCACACCCCCTTCATTATTTAAAATTATGTTTATTATCTTCTTTTAAGGTTTGGTTTCATCCATCCCCACTAAAACAATAGCATACCCAACCCACATGATACACACTGAGGAGAGATGAAGGAAAAGACCTACTAGAATGATCAAAGATCGACATTTTTATCTTGGCTCCAACAACTGTGGATGAACGAATTGCAGGGGAGGAACTCGGAAGACTCTAAGAATGAGCAGGAAAGGATACAGCATAATAGCACCACTCACCTCGGGAAGGGGGACTTGAAATACACCAATAAGAAGAAGGAAAAGAGACAAGTCAGGAAGAATGAATTCTCGTGCGATAAAAAGGTGAGATCCTATCATTACGGGATATGATGATCTTGATCGGGTTTAAATATGGATCGTGGTTTCGCCTCATTGTTAGACAGTTACAGACGATGGAATTAATTTTTTATTTAATAATTCACATCAGAGGGGTGGCCAAAATAGTTGTGCATTAAAGGATTTCATTTAAGAGAGGAAAACAGGTCAATTGAGGGTCTCCCCACTTCTAAGGGATTTAAAACATTGTTTATAACGCTAAAAATGGATTTGAACCACATTAAAATTGTTAAAAGACTTAAAAGTAGTGCTATGGGAAAACATGGGGAAGGAAAATCCCGACACCCCTTTGTGGATGATGGGAGAGACTAATAGTTGAAAACGATTGGTAGAGCTAATCGGGTGAAGCTGATCCCATGTAGATGATTGGGGGATGATATTCCTATGAAGCTGATCCTGTGAAGTTGATCCTATGAAGCTGATCATGTGAAGATGATCATGTAAAGCTAGTCCTGTGAAGATGATCCTGTGAAGTGGATCCTGTGATGTAGATCAGTGAAACCGATCTATGAAACTTTTTTGGTGAAACCGATCTGTGAAACTGATTTGGTGAAACCGATCTGTGAAACCGATTTGGTGAAACCGATCTGTGAAACCAATTTGGTGAAACCGATCTCTAAAACCGATTTGGTGAAATCGATATGTGAAACCGATTTGGTGAAACTGATCTATGAGACCAATTTGGTGAAACTGATCTGTGAAACCGATTTGTTGAAATGGATCTGTGAAACCGATTTGGTGAAACCGATCTGTGAAACCGATTGGGTGAAACTGATCTGTGAAACCAATTTGGTGAAACAGATTTGTGAAACCGATTTGGTGAAATGGATCTATGAAAATGATTTGGTGAAACTGATCTTGAAAAACGATTCGGTGAAACCGATATGTGAAACCGATTTGGTGAAACGGATTTGTGAAACCAATTTGGTGAAACCGATCTGTGAATCCAATTTGGTGAAACCAATCTGTGAAACGGATTTGGTGAAATTGATCTGTGAATCCGATTTGGTGAAACCGATTTGGGGAAACCGATCTATGAAACTGATTTGGCGTAACCTATCTGTGAAACTGATTTGGTGAAACTGATCTATGAAATGGATTTGGTGAAACCGATCTGTGAAATCGATTTGGTGAAACCAATATGTGAAACGAATTTAGTGAAACTGATCTATTAAACTGATTTGGTGAAACCGATATGTGAAACTGATATGGTGAAACCGATCTCTGAAATTGATCTGGTGAAACTGATCTATGAAACCAATATGTGAAACCTCAGTGGAGCTAATCAGTGAAGTTGATCTGTGAAGATGATCAGTGAAGCTGATTTGTGGAGTTGATCTGTGGAGCTGATGGGTGGGACTGATCGATGAGTCTAGGACACCCCAACACTTATAATTTTGGTAAATTAATTGACCAGGAAGGTCTAGGCCATTAAATTATGCAATTTTATTTCCTAAGTGTAGATCACAGGAATATAATATGAAAAGTGGTATAAGTATTGGTTATACTACTGAAGATGAAGGGACTTCTAGTTACCTATGAAAGGAATGAGATGTTCTAATAGTAGTGTTTAAATTAAATATAGAATAATATTTATATTAAGTTTGATTAACCTTAAGAAATGATTTATATATCATATTCTATGAAGGGTTTATCAAAAAGCAAGACAATAAAGCATGAGTAATGGTTTAATAATGAAGTTAAATAATTGAATTGTATAGGTTTTGGAATTAAAATATTATGTTATAGGAATCATGAAGTATATAAGTTCTGTTTATAGAAGTTTTTCTCTTAAGGATTTTGAGAATGTGTTAAATGATACTGACGACCTATAAAAATGATTTAATGGAATGTATACATTAAGGGAAGCAAAGACATAACATGTTCTTGAGGATGAGAAAATAATATTATATATATGTATATAGACTATGATATTTATTATGTAAATTAGATATTATTTATGACCTAATAACTGATAATGGATTTTTTGAAAAAGTGGTTTATGCTATCATTGATAACGTTACAAACTATTTGGATTTAAGGAACATATCCAATAATATTTGGAATAAGAAAGCAAGCATGTTTTCAATAAAGTTTAATGGTAATTTAGGATACTAACATGTTTCAATAGAATATGTGATGAAGGTATACACATGTTTGGTACATGACAACTAAGAGATAAATTATGACATATGGGGGATCAATGCTAAGTTATTTTTACGAAATTTAGTGAACTTTATCCCAAATTTTTGGACTTTCATATTCTGGAAGGGGTATAAGGTTAACCATTTATGGAATGGTTTGTGTTAAATTTAATATGAGGTTTTAGAGGTTAAATTATTATCTCATCAATTGATTATTTATTCATATTGTATAACATGTGCTAAAAATTGTGTTGGGATAAATAAATAGAGATATAATAACATATCATTCAATTTATATATCTCATGATCTTATAATGCTTTAGTAATATCAAATTCACCTTCATTTCATAGAATAAGAGATGATGTGGAAATTGATCGAGGAACAACATTAGGTGAGGTTGTCCTGAAATCATGTAATTATATATTTTCATGAAAATTATTCAACTCTAGGGAAAAGGGTCTTAAAAAAATTATCTTATTTTCAGGATTTTTTATGATATTAAAGACCTTTTTCAACCCTTAATGGGTTATGGATTTATGATTGTTAGCTTTCTCCTAACCATATTCTCTATCACTCTCCATCAGAACATGATGGTTATATTTGTCTCCTAGGTCCATGTTTTCACTCCCCACCTTTGTGATCATATGTGGAATCTTAGCTATGTGTTTATTTGGATAACCATTATGTTACCAACATTTCATTTAATTGAAGATTTAGTATTCATTTTCACAATGGGTATTTCTATAGAGGAATATTTAATGCATTAAACCTTTGATAACCCAAGAGAAATTGGAGGGTAAAATTCATTTTATGGGGGTAAAATATAATACCCCAATTTTTTATGTTTTTTTCAAATTCATTTAATCTTTTTGAAATTATTCATTTCACACAACAATGAATATAGATTTTGAAAGCATTAAGTTTTTATTTCATTTCATGCAACACCAAGTTAAGACATCACTACATTAAACACTTATATTATCTTGTGGTACATGAAACACAATTTTCGTCTTGTGTTACACACAATATCGAGTCCCTTCGATAGCTTACATTATAAATAAAGCTGAGTTTTACCAAATGACAAAATATTGATAATATGATTATTAAAATATTGTTATAGCTACCACCTAGCCGTTGGAATAGAAGTTATGAATAATATTAACTAAATTTTCAAAATATGATTTAAACATTTATATAAAATGATTCTTTTGATAAACAATTAATTAGAAATTAAATTAATAACTATTTCAAAATAGAGAAATTATTTTTCTAAGAAAACTATTTATCTATGTACAAACACAGTTTATCCTAATAAATTAAAAAACCTCTTTTGATGAACCTTTTTAACAAATTTTATAATTTATACATTCAATAAATATTTTTTATACTCATCCAATATATTTGATAGGCATAAGATAAGAATAAATTCAATTTTGTGAATAACAAGATGTATTTTTTTAAAAGGTAATTTTACAACCTTTTAATAGAGAAACATTTTTAAATATGATTTTTAAAACTATTATAATTTTTACCTGAAAAAAATTTATTTCATTTTTCGAAGATAAATATAAAACTTTACTTTGGGTAAAAAAAAATCATTTTTCTGAGCAGTTTTTTTTTTTTGATGTAAAGTGAAACACACTGAATTTTAATTCAAAACTCTATTATAATATAATTTATTTATATATTTAAATTATTTTTTTATTTTTTATAGTGTAATAAGATTAATTTTATATAAATTAATCTAATTTGGGTCATTGGAAGAAATTTCACATTGAAATTTGATATAAAAACATTTCAAACTTTTAAGTATTTTTTCTTTAAAAACTCAGTTTGTCGTCCTATCAGTAAGATTAACATTAAATTAATTTATGCCACATATATAATTGGAATTTGGAAAAATTTATTCCATATTTTTAATAATCATAATTTTTAATTTTTAATAATTTTATCTTATTTTTGGACCAAAATTATTAGTGAAGGTGATTAAAATTTAGTAGAGTGATTAAGAGAAAATTTGTCTTAACAAAGGACTAATCCCTAAACTTAAGGCTCAAAATTACCATAAACTTTTCCAAAAAACATTTTATATTACTATTTATAGCCTATAATAAAATATATTTTATTTTTACCTTTATTGGATCCACTTTACATGGAAAAATGTTGGTGTAATTCCCTATTGAAAAAATTTTAATATTGTCACTCCACCTCCACTATAAAAAGGCACTCACCATGCCCACTTATTCAAACCACTCAATACCATTGGATTAGAAAAAATCTACAAACATCTCCTCAAAATATGCCTAAATTTATCTTATAATCATACCTTTGGGAATAATGTTTTCCAAATAATTCATTTGGTATAAACCAAAAGGAGTTACCCAAGAAGAGGTAACATCCTTCCTCAATATCTTTTGTTTTATTTTAATTATCCACCACCTTCATCTCTTATTAGTACATGATTATATAATAACATAATTATCCTAAATATAATAATATGTTTTTATTCTACGGTTTCAACCTACACTTACACACACAACCATTTAAGGGGTAACGAACTTACCGATCTTATGTACGACAAACTACTACCCCATGAAATGATGTTGTTCATTTTTCCTTTACCACCTCTCATGGATGAGAATTAATATATAAACTCTATGTTTATATGATATATGTAATATTTAAGATTTGTTTATTCATTTTTAATTATCATATAAAACATACCTTCATGATTTCTATTTTTTGTAAATATGATAACTTTGTTTGTGGACGAGTGGACTACCGCCTCCTCAAAGCGATGTGATTCGTTCACACTTTACATGGATGGAATTAAGTGTGGGTTTAGTAAAATTATAAGTTATATTTGAAATAATAATTCTACTTTAACTATGTTATATATATATATTAATATATTTCATTTACTTTCTTTATTTCAATACGACAATAAAATGAAAACAGTATTCATGCATACATACAGCCTACCGTCTCCAATAACGATGTATTTCATTTCATAATTATATCACTGATATATTATTATAAATATTTATATACTAAATATATATGATAATTATATCTTTTTTTACATTATTTAAATAATTAAATCTTGATATAAGTAATAGTATCATGAATAACAAGTCAAAACATATACAAAAAACAATGTGGATATTACCCGAAACGTAACGTTAACATAGAATTCTAAATAAATAGGTAATATAAATTCATAATAAAATAATATATGGTGTTATATATAATAATATATTTCTATGGTATATTTATAATAATTTTATATTTATTATATTAGATTTTGGAATGTATACTTAGAAATTTAATACTTAAGGCAAGGGTTTTCTCAACTCGGTTTTTATATCCCTGATATACATGCCTTATTCACCGCTCATTTATTTTCTGTGGTGTATATACATCATATAAAGTTATTATATATTTATTTTAATTAAATTTATGGTTGTTTAAATATACATTTTATGATCTTTCTTTCATGATTTTTATGGTTCAAAAGTTACCAAATCAATAAAATAATATTTTTCTCAAGTTCCTATTTTGAGATACATGACATGTTATACACCAATATTTTTCTATGGGGTGTATATACCGCTCGTTGACATATTATATCATGAATATAATTATTTAATTATATTTTAAGATTCATGTAATTTTATTATCTCATGTAGAGTATTGGTCAAAGTTACTAAAGTGGTTGTAGTTTACTGCTACAATATAATAATTTATTGGTATTGTTTACAATTATGCTTCCATTGATAAAATATTATAATCCATATATCAAGAAAAATCATGAATTTTATTATCCTATAGTTATCCATGATTTCACCTTGTATTATTACCATTTTTATACTCTTTGGTTCTTAAGATAATTAAGAAAATATTTTTATGAAAATATGACTTTATTTATCCTTTCGGTTTGAATTCTGTGTTCTTTCAAAACTATATTTTCTAGAAATGACATCGATTTTTTAATATTATACTATTATGTTTAAAGGAAATTTTTACCCATGTCTTAATTTTTATATAAAATCATTTTGAAATGAATCTTCTTATACTTTTCTGTTCAAGTTACATTTATAATCTTTTTAAAGTGAAAAAGGAATGTTTGGCATGTAAAGACTTACTTTTTGTCATGGTCATAATTTCCTTGATAAATCCTTTGTAAGTTTACAAGTTTATTTTTAAATAAAACTTTTTCTGAATATTTTTTAAATTTTATGAACATAAATTGGTTTTCAAAGAAAAAATGTTTGCAAAAGACTTTTATGATTAAAAAGTGTTTTAAAGGATTTTTAAATCTTTCTTTATATGACTTCCAAATGATATTTTCATAGAAAATTATTTAAATTATTTCAAGATTTATTAATAGTTTTTCAAATATATTTTATTTAAAATGGTTTTCAAATTAACTTCGAGCCTTTTTTTATTTTATCACATTATTTTTAGAGAAAAATGTTTTCAAAATGTTGTTAAGATTTATTTATCAGTTTTCAATTTTTTTTCAAATAAAATGGTTTTCAAAATATTCTTAAGATTCCTTGATAAGTTCTGAGGTCTATTTTAAAATAAAATTATTTTCAAAATGATTTATGTTTTAAAAAAATTTCTTCATAATGGAAAAGATATTTTTTAAAAGAAACGTTTTAAATAAAATTGTGAAGATCTCTTTATAAGAAATGGATTTTGAAATGAATTTATAAAAAGGATTTTTAAATAATTTCTATTTTCTTAAATAAATGTTTCATTGGATCTTTCAAATACTTATCTATATAAAATGAAAAAAAATTATTGTTTATTCTTTAATGGGGATATTATATAACAATACCATTTATATTATTTCTTGAATGGTTTATGTTTTAATGGAAAGATATTTATGACACCTATTTCTCTTCCACGAGTTATATACTCTTGAAACTCACTTATTTTCATGGGTTATGATTTGAAGAAATGATTATTAGACCGATCTATTTTCCATAGGTAATGATATAATGAAATGTTTATGATACTCATTTCATTTCATGGGTTATGATGTGATGTTTATAAAAACTATCCATTTTTATGGGTTATGATATGATACATGTTTTATTATCCTGTGTCATATGTATGCATGATTTTGTTATGTGATGGGTGGGACAAATATCTCAATCTAATTCATTAGGTAACGATTTATATCTCATGATATAATGATCGAAAAAACAAGTCTACATGCTTAATCCATAATGGGAAGTAGTTGTGTCCTGATCCATAATGGGAAACATGTTTGTCTTGATCCACTGTGGGAAGATGGGGAAGCCCAATCCACTATGGAAAGATGGGGAAACCTGATCCACTATGGGAATATGGGGAAAATCGATCTACTATGGGGATATGGGGAAACATAATCCCTTATAAGGAAATGAAAACAGCTAGGGGTGGTCGTGTGTCCCTCCTAGTAGGTGTAGTCCCCATGAACTGCCCTGATAAGTTTTTGGAAATGATCTTTGACTTATAGGGAATAATATAACATGTTTATGTGTTTTCCAAAAATTCCATCACTTATTCCTATGATATGATCACATGGTTCATGTTCTTGATTATCTTGTCATTCATGTTTTATAAACAGCCATTACTTATGCCATGTCACATGTTTCTGATCATTGATATATAGGGTATGATCATCAAATATTATTCTCATGTTTTTATATATTTATGTTCATGTTATGCTTATGTATTTTAGTTATTTACCCTTACGGAGTATTCGAGATCATCACATTCTTATGTTTCCTTTCCCCATGTTTTGAAGAATGTTTTTAAGTTGGAATACTAAAGGGGAAGATCTTTAATGGATATGTTAAAGAACTATCACCAAACTAGAATAATGTGTTACTAGTTTCTAAAGACACTAAAATATTATGGTCCCCATTTATATACTTTTATAATGTGATGAATATTTATTTAAATTAATGTAATATCCATATATGTTAAGCATGGGTCTCTATACACCTAGTGTGCCTCACCACTAATGAGGCAGTGCGACCTCACTGAGATACACCAAAGTTTCACGCCTCGCATGCCAACTCGAGAGGCATTGTAGTGCTAGATATGGTAAAGGTGCACCATTGGCTACTGAAATCGAGGGGAATAGAGTGACAGGAATTGTGGGTATATTGGTGGCAGAAATCAAGGGTGATCTGATGGAAATCATGGGTGGCGGCATAAAGAATGATAACAAAAAAACAAAATTTAGTATCATCAAACAAGTAATCAACATATTAGGATGAGGATAAATAGAATATCTTGGATTGAAGATTTGAATCATTAAAGAAAATGTATATACATTGCCAAACATGGAAATCATTCGAACCTTGGATTCGTTTGACCCTTAACTCATTCGAGCCTTGGATTTGAGCCTTGGAATTGTTTAAGCCTTGATTCGAGACTTGATTGACCTTATATTTGATGAGGAGGAGTGCCAAAATTATTTTGATTCCTTGTAATGAATCAGATATCGTGACAGGTTCGTGAATGGCTAGGGTTCTTAAAATAGATCGAGTCACTTTTATCAGCTCATCCAAAAAAAATCTCATAAAGGATTTATAATTATACTTATAAATAAAAAAATTAATAATATTTACATAATTAAATATATATTTAATAAATATAGTAAATATATTCATTATTTAAATTTATTTATTCTAATTTTATAATTATTTTAATATATAATTATTTATCTATAATAATATAAATACTTTTTTACTAATAATATTTATATATTTATATCATTATATATATTTATACAATTATATTTAAACATTTAATAAATATAGTAAATATATTCATTATTTAAATAAATTTATTATAATTCAATGATTCTTTAAATAGATATAACTATTTACTTATAATTACATAAATACTTTTAAAAAAATAATACTTATTTATTTATAATTAAAAATATATAAATATATAAATATAGTGAATATAAATATATAAATATATTTATTTACAAATATTTAATTACAACTATATTTTTAGCATTATTAGTAAATATTTATTTTTAAGTTTATGCATGTTAAAAATGAGTGAAATTTATTAATTAAATATTAGTACAATTTAACAATATTGAAAAAATAGAAAAAAATTATTAATTAAATATAAATTATTTAAAAAAATTTGATATATATTGAAATAATGATTAATAAATATTAAAAATATTAAAACATAGTAAATAAATATATGTAAATAAAAATATGTAAATAAATAATAAAAATTGATTAAATTCCCAAAAAAATATTAAATATTAAATATTATAAATTAATTAATACCGAACTATAATAAAATTAAAAATAAAGAAAATTACTGATTAAATAAATGATATATTAAATGTATCATGTTATAATGATCTTCTAAAATGAATAATTAAATTTGAATATATTACCTAAAGACTTTATTAATTATATAAATATTTATGTGTGTGCACTATATATAGCAATTCATTAATTACATATAAATGAATGTGAAATTAATATAACACACATTTGATATATTTTAAATTAAAAAACAAACGACATTTAATTGTGTCTATTACTCGATGTAATTAGTCGGTATTTTTTATTCATATTAATTTTTAATTATAAAGCATTATTCACTAAAAATATGAATATTTAATGTAAAAACATAAATAATAAGTATTATATAAATCATATTTATATACTATCATATATATATATGTATATTTAATATATACAATTTATTAATATTATTAATAATTATTTAATTAAAAAAATATTTTATATTCTTCTTGATTCACTTATTTTTAATTTTTAATTGTTTAATTTTCATTTTAAATATATCTATATATTAAATATATAATATTTATTATTATTTGTTAATTTATATATAGTATAATTTATTTATTCATTTTATCACTCATTATTTAATAAAAAAATAATTTTTTTTCATAAACTCTTTTTAATTTATTTAATTATATCATTTTATTCTTGAACATTATTAGTACTAAAAATAAAGTACTCATAAAGGGTGCCATTTATCTGTGCTAAAAATAACATCATTGATAAAGGGTAGCTTTTATCAGTCCTAATGAAAATCACTGATAAAGGGAACCATTATCGACACTTTTTTATAGTGCTAAAAAAGACCAGTGTCGTTAAAGGCATTTTTTGAAGTAGTTTTATCGCAAGGTTCTCATTATACCTTAAGAAATTCTATAACCATTTGATACAACAACTAATCTATGGATATTACCATTTAAATTTTGGACACATAAATATGAACATCATAATGGTTATCTAATTTCGTGTATAAATCACTACATAAATTGTATGGTAATGGAAAATTACCATTTAGTTGGGTGTACGGAACCCACTATTACAACCCTCCCACTTGTACTAGAGCCAGCTTGCAAATGAACCTTGTTAGCTCTCACATGATAAGATCATGTTTCTACTGAGTTATAGAATTTTTCATGGGCCTACCATGTTTCCACTACATTTAAATTCTATTATATGTGGCTTCACCTCCATGAGTAATCCTCAAGTGATGTAAACCCCAAGTATACATCCTTTTTTTCACTATCTAAACATGACATCTTGGCTAATACTTGCAGTAGAGTTATGATAATTTAAATTATGGTAAAAATTTATGTACTAGGTGTGATTTCCAAGAACAAGAAAAAATTGTTTCATATTGTACATTTTTATTTAGATGAATCATAATTTTCAATGTACTTAGTATTTGTAGATATTGATACCACTTGCTTGAATGAGCTTGTCTTGATCATTACATTAGTATAAATATGATATAATATAAAATTGATCTAGGAGAAGACTATTTTGTGTCCCCTTGTAACTATTATTCCTTTCTCTCCACATACCAAGTACATATCCTTTGTACTTTCTTGAGTACAATTGGATAGTTCTGACTCCTTCCCTTATAATTCTACTAGATACAACTGACATTTTCATACCATAATGTCTATGTTTGAAATATCATTTCTTATACATATAATGGAATACATGATTGATCCGTCATAGGAGTGTATGATATTACACTCACAACATTAATCTCCTCCCATATTCCATACATGTCATCTTGGAGATATTAATGCCATGTGACATTCATAACAATTCGCACTCAAATTATTTCAATTTGAAATTTTCCAATACCTTGTCAATATATGTACCATTGACTAAGTCTAAAAATGGTTAGATCTACCTAATTATATCATATTCCCTATAAATTATGTTGCTAATTTAAGTCAATAATAGGAGTGATACTTTTATTCGGGTCATACACTACTACAAAACAGGCCTTTAACAGTGCTCACCATTACCGATACTTGAAAAAAAATGTTGATAAAGGTTCCCTTTAATAGCATTTTATTTTTAGCACTGATAAAATGTACCATTTATCAATAAATTATTTTTATCACCCATAAAGGTATCCTTTATTAGCACTTTTCAGAACTGATAAACGTCTAAATAAAATGAAATAAATAAAAAAAAATCTTTATTAAAAAAATATTAAAAATTTTATTAATTAAATAATTATTGATAAAAATGAATAAATTTATTATACTATATAAAATGTATATATAATAATAAATAATATATATTAAATATACTAATAAATGTAAAATAAAAATTAAATAATTAAAAATTAAAAATAATTAAATTAAGGAAAATATTAAATATTTTATTAAGTAAATAATTATTAAAAATCCTAATAAATAGTAAATATTAAATATATAGATATATATGTATGTATATAAATATGATTTATATAATAAAAAATATTATTGATTTACATTAAATAGTAATCTATTTACTAAATGATGGGTTATAATTTAAAAATAATATGAATTAAAAATAATCACTAATTTCATAGAGTAATGGACATAATTGAATATCATTTGATTTTCAAATTTAACATAGATCTAACATGTGTTATATTGATTTCACATATACATAATTATTATAGTTTTATATACAACATATCACTAGTAGAAAAATGACTTTTTGCATTAGTTGTTTCTAGGTGACCGCCATTTGGCGGTCGCTATTGACCGTAATAGCGACTGATAACGACGGTCAGAGTGATTTTCCATTTCTACCACCTTTTTCCCCACTGCCTCATCGATCCCTCCCCCACCTCTCATTCCTAGTCCCTTCTCCCTACTCCATGTGCCTCCTCATTACGTCGCTCACCACATTATGCATACATCGATCGAGCCCCCGTCCTACCACTCTTGAGTCGTTGTCCCCAGCCCCTTCCCTATTATCGAGCCACCACCCCACCCCCCTAATCTCCACCACCTCCACACTACACTTTTATTGTCCCACCACCATCGATCCCCCACCCCACCGCTCTTCTTTCCCCAGTGTTGTGCCACCCCTCCCCCCATGCTATCGATCCCACTTCCTGCCCAACTCTTCCCACCCCATCGTCGAGGCCCAATACCCCCTGGAACATAGTCCCTCCCCCACAATTTAAAGCAAGTTCCCCCTAATTATCTACATTTGATTCAATAATCTACAGAGTCACCCCCTTCCCCTCATTGGTATGATTTCTACTTTGTGATTTTTTTACTTTACAGCCAAGAGACCCTAATATCTATGGGTCCTCTCTCTTAATTGAATTATTTTCCCTATATATAAACCCTGATTTTGATTCTCCAAGTTATATTCATCTCCCCATAATGCATCTAATTATAAAATTTGTATACTTCTTATTATTTTATTCCATTTTACAACATAATCCCTAAAATGTTACTTACTTTGGAATTTTTTAATTCAATCACTATCCATATGTATGTGGGAACATAAAAATTATGAAACTTGATCTTTCATAGCCGTGTTACATTTTATAAATTATTTTTATTTTTTTATTTATTTTTTCATATTTTTAGCATTCCAACAGGACCTTCACTTTTTGTTTTTTATTCACTGCACTTCATTTATTTATTTTATAATTAATTTTTTTTAATTTCCCTGTCAAGAGATATGCAGTTTGGATAGATGTTATTGGATAGGTTTTCAAAGATTAAGATAATATAAAATGATTTTCTTACTACACAAAGAATAGATTAATTATTATTTTCTTTTTTATTCTATGTGTATTCAAGAATTGTTATATAGTGCATTCCATTGACTTTAGAGGTTTTTATTTTAAAATTATTTGTAACACACTAATTCCTAAAAATGGATTTGAAACTCTATCTCAAAAATATAAAATTACACTCTACTATAATAATCTTATTAAAACTAAAACATATTAATTTATCTTAATGATATGTACTATAATATATTTAAAACTACCATGTTTTATAGGTGTTTTTTAATGTAAATCAATATGACCTCTATTTATGGTATTTATATTCAATATAATGTAGATAAGTTTATTATTTATTTTCAACTTAAAACTATAAAAAAAATATAGTGAAATGCACTATTTTGACTTATGTTACTAGACATTATAGATTAATTCAACATTCAAAAGCAGGTATTTTACTACTATGATGATGGAAGAAGCATCCTATATTGGAAAATATTAATGTTAAATTCCACTCACTCCAAACATTCCATGTACGAGCAGTTAGAAATTGAAAAGGTGTGCATCATTATATTGTTCCTTTTGTAGACATCGAACACCGTTAAAGGAAAATCATTTTCATTTCTTTTATTTTATATCTAAAATCAAATTCCCCATTTTCATTTTGTTTATTTCATTAAGCAGTATTCCAAATCCTTGTGTTCATGTTCCATGGGGTTTTTTAAACAATATTTTCTATATTCGAAGCTAACTTCAACTATTAATATTTAGGTTATATTTACTATCATAATTTCTAATTTCATGAAATATTTCCTATTTACAATGTTATATGTCAAAACTATGTTTCCCTATATATCTAATTATTCAAAATATATTTTAAAAATTATTAATTCCAAAGAAAATTCTATGGATGTGAGATGAATTCAACATATTTTAGAGATAATATGTTTTTTCACTCAATCCCATTAAGGAATGTTTATTTCATTCATAAAACATATATTTTTCACTAAAATTATTTCCATATAATGAGATTTAATTATTATTGATGATGTAATTTTTTCATGTTTTTTAACTTATTCATTTTATCAAAGTTGAGTATCAAAGTTTTCAACATATTTTTATTTCATTGCAAACTCTTGCATGTCTACTTTAATCCATGAATGTCATTATACTTAATTAATTGATGAAATTTCAACAACAAAAAAGTAATAGTGAAAGAATTATTCAATTAATATTATATACTTCAAATTAGTTGGAATGATTCATCTCAAATATCATTCTTCTTTTATTGTATTAATTTATTCATTCATAGTCAATTCATAATTTAAAAGATGTTATTTCTAATATGAAATACCCATTTCTCATATAAGAAGTATATCAACTTCATGTAGCATAACTCTCCCCTTTACCATTCACACATTGCTCTCCATCATAAAACAAATACATTATTGCAAATCCCATAGAAGTAAAGCGTGAGACAAGTCTTAATAAGGGCCCACTTATTAAATTCTTCAAGAATTATATGATTCATAGATCTAATTTGAAAATAAAAGAATCAAGCATCATTTGAATAACTCCCATAGAAACTATCAAACTCTTGAAAATCATATTTTGTGAGGATTATGATTATATCTAACAACCCTAACTGTGATAATATTCCTATTATTCTTTATCCCAAACTCCAAAAACCATTGATCATCAAAAAAATTCATAGGGGGTAGATTTATGTAAGATATTGATATCAAATTACTCCATTGTACGGAACAATAATTGATACAAACTGAAATATTATAGGCTTCCTCTAGTTTGTTGTAGAAAATTTGACGAACATTTTTTGTTAGATTACTTTTTTTCTTCACGCATCTACCATTTCAAAGGAAATCAATCTTTTTGAAACAGTCAAATTTTAATACAACCATTGATTCATGTATTTACAATGTTTAGTATGAAATTAGAGGTAACTTATGTTTATTTTCAATATGTTTTTGAATTCATGATATTATCTTTCCAACTAGTACCACCACCATAACTTTCAACTGCATACTACCAACTTTTAATACGGCCATTGATTGGATTCATTTTAATGTTTAGTTCATTTCAGTTTCTTATTATTACTTCAACTTAGATACTTGCACTTTAGCTATTAAAATTCATTATCTCGGTGTTTAAATTAGAACGTCTTCTTCATCTTGGTATAACTTCTATCCTCTAAGTTCCTTCTCCTCCAATCAGAATCCAATAATTCTTATAATAATTCCTGGTAATGTTATGATTATTTCATTACTTTCATAAGTAATGTAACTAATTTTTTCAAGTTATGCCGAATCCAAAGGTGATGTTGTATTAAGTTTATTTTTTTTCTCTCATATTCAATTTTTTCTTTTAATCTTCATTTTTTTCATTTTTATTCATTAATCTATAGGAATCTAAGAATGAATAATTTTATACCCATCTATAGATGGGTTATCAAATATTAAATGGAATTACTCATCGAATGGAATAAGAAACACATATTAGATCGTTTATGGTTGCACAGATTTTGTATTTACATAGTGTTAATTTACTTATATTATTTTGTGATCTATAATTTGTTTAAAAAAATCCCTTGCAGAAAGAACTTTTCAGATTATATTCATGATTATCTGTTTGATTAATTTGATAAACAATTCATGAACAATTTCATTTTTGACTTTCTATTTACACGATTTTTTCTATTTAAATGATATAATTATTCTTTATTTTAACATTTTTTTAATGATATAATCATTTAGATTTCTCACCATATGATTTTTAAATTGTTTCATTAGAGTGCTGAATATTGTATCCCCATAAATTTGATTTTTGATGTGATTTTTCACTGATTCCACTATTTTTATTTTCGGGGCAATCAAGTATTGCGATCTGAAAAAAATGAGTAACAGTTTTTAGATATTTAATTTTTATTACTTAAATAAAGGAAATAAAGATGTGGAAATGGTATTATTACACAAGACAGGTTGTTAAACTTAATTACTCTAACATTTGTGTTCCATTGTTAGTTTGGATTCAATTTTTCTGGTTTATTTAATAAACCATCTATAGTTTGGATTATTTTTTCTAATATTCATTTTATTTATCCAATTAAGGTCTCAATGGTATGTGATATGTTATATGTGGTGTCCGGAGGTATATCATAGCCTTATCTAGAAGTTTAATTTAATTATATTTCAATATTATTTTCGTTAATATTTTTTATGAATAGATTCCCAATTATGTGAAAGTTTAGATACCTGGGAAAATTAATGTTTTTTAAGTATGTTGGGTCATTAAACCATGAGAAATATAAAATCAAGTGTTAGGTTATTTAATTGAGATTTTAACTGACTGTGGGTCATTGCACTAGACAATATAAGAGGTGTTGAATTACTTTTTCCACTATGTATAAATACAAAATTATTTTATAATTTAGATCTATGTTAACTATATGTTATTCCATATATATTTAAAATTATAATCCTTCCATCTCCATATATATTTCATAATCCAAAAATTCCCTCTCCTACATAAAAATATTGATCTTTGCCTTACTTCATTACCCATATTTTCATTGGAGTCAAAATATCCTTTAATAAGAAAATTAGTGTCATCCACTAGGCCTGGATTATTTTTAGATCAATTCATGTATTGATTTACCTCCAAGAAAGTCTTCATACCATCCATTAGGTTTCTGAAAATTAAACAGGTGTTCCTCCCAATGTTTTTTATGCCTTTCTCAAAAATTCCCTTTTCAATAGATTTCCATGATTTATATCCAACCACATATTGTTTGAAAAATTCTCTCACCTACATACTCCTACTTTAATATGTCATTAGTTATAGAAAATATCATTTCATTGATCATCTCATTTGGTGGACAATAAGAAACATCACAAGTCACCAACTCCTTGATTTTCTGATTTTGAATTTCCATGTTCATGTGTCTTCCAACTGTTGGAGATTTGGCTCTCTTCTGGGAAGAATTGGAATCTCTATTTTCTATTCCCAAATCAGAATTGAATTTCACATCCCTAGGCCACTACCATCACTATAATTGTAATAAAAATCATAAAATACAATTTTCATCTTCCTTTTCAACATGTGTGCAAGGATATTCTCACCAACTCTTTTACTATTCATTTTTTGTACCAAATGTTTCCTGATAATATTAGTTTATAGTGATGATGAATTTTGATGGATGGAAATGGAGTCCTCCCTAGTTCTTACTTCCGTGTATCTTTTTCAGATATGTTCCTTGAATTTTACAATTTACTTCTACTGTGAGATGAAATTGACCTGCTCGAAATAGAGAGGTGAGTACAGTTTTTGTTATATGATATTTTCACCCCGACACCATCAGATTAAGAGGTAATAGAGAACATGGGAACAATATATTTTTGATTTTAGGTCCTATCTATAATAATGTGGACCATAGGTTGCAGTTTCTACTTCTGCATTCTTCCACTGAGGTAGTTTCTCAATAGGAAAGAAAATATACTATGATCATAGATGTAATTACAATAAAAGACCAGGCATTTTAGACAAAAAAAATTCAAAATAATCCAAGGTTGTATCAACATCTTTATCCTAAAAGGAATTACCAATATATAGCACATCTTCAACTACCCTCACTTCTTTTATAATGATTTCAAATATTTCCTTAACGTCACATGCTTTTTGAGAAAAAAAATGGTATAATAACTTTTTTATCATGTTAGGGAGGCCTAATTATTTAACATTAATTTAAAGAATATAGTATTCATACTTTGAAAACTATTTCAAATCATCATAATCCTCAAAAACTTCCTCTTCACTATCACTGCAACTCATAGATTCATCTCCATTCTAATCATAATAAATTCTTCTTCAACCAACTTCTAAATGTTCCTCTATCATTATTTTGTTTCTATGAAAAAACTTTCATGGTGTATAATGAGGTAACTGCTTTATTTTTGTGATCTTAATAGGGTGAGAAACATTCGGTACTATAATGCAAGATTCTAGAAGAACCGTAGAATAGGAATGTCTATCTTTTTGTGAATTAAAACTATTTTAATCCCCAATACTCATGTAAATTATATTTTCAATATCATGTACATCTTACTATTCCTTAGTTTAGTAAGTGAACATTACTTTTTTGAATAGATCTTATGTAACCCTTTTAACCTAAGGTTTTTTTTGAATGAAAAATCATCACTACATTACCTTTTAGGATGAATGTTTATTTAAAATCTCTGCATAATACCCTTAATTTTATAATTTGTTCTCATTTTATGCCTCGTTATTCCTTTTATAACTATTAATAAAAAACTTCAAAACATGTCCAATATAAGCACATCAAAACTATAAACTGGTTTATAATTTATGCCAAAAATATTTAGAAATAACAAATGAATTAGTATTTCCACAAAAAAACATTTGTGGCAATCATTTCTCAACCTCCTTTCACATAACTGATATATGTGAGAATTACATGAAAAAAAATCAGTTAGTTTCTTTGAAAATTAATTCGAGAAAAAAAAAACCTAAAAAGTTTGGAAAAAGATAAAATGTAAACATCCAATGGTAAATTATTCAATATGTAATTAAAATGTTGTACATAGATTTTGAAATACATTGACGCCAAGATGATTTAGAAATAAAAAATGGCTCTTGATACTATCCTCATTTTTTTCACATCCCCCAAATATTATATGTTTTTTTACTACATTACTAACTTGGGACATGGATGGATAAAATTTGAGTGTCTTAATCATTTAGGATTTTTTTAAATGGTTGTAATTTTTTGCATAAATCAGTTCACTGGTCTTATCATTATTCATTTCAAGATAATTTGAATATTTTTGAATATTTTTGTTACCATTTCATTGTGGAACGACCTTTTTAGAATAGGTTTATGTATTCAATTCCTTATATAAGTATTATGGGTCCTACTATCTTGGATTATATGATTCCTTGGGTCAAAAGAATTCCATTTTTAGGTGTTAAGACTACCTATCTCAACATATAGCTAACGATGTATGATATCTCAATCAATTCGTTTTTTGGATTATGGGGGTGAGGTTATTTTTTATTTTTTTGTAGTTTACTGTGGTTTCCCTCATGTTTGTTTCTATTTTTACTAATTTCATATTGAACTATTATTAATTTCTTGTATTCTCTTTAAATTTTTCTATGATGTTTCTTTTTTCTAGTTTTATTTAAGGATGATAATGTTGTGTTTTTCTATTTTTTCACATACATGTATGTGGTATCTTGTAATTTCATACTGCAGTGATCTCAATAAGTGACTCATGCATATTATGGTGTGTCTTTTAATTATGAATTTTCCTTTGAATTGTTTAATTCAAATAATTTTAGAGGGAATTGTGAAATATTTGAGCAGGTGGTATGTCAATTGAAGGTTCTGTTTGTCCAGGATGACAAAATACACACTTTTAGAGTCAAGAAACTCCCAAATGTTTGTTTAAAAATTATATATATATATATATAATGAACTCAAAATGGATTTAAATCACATGTAATAAATTTGTTATTATTCTTGATGTGTACGGGTAGACAACACGTCAATTGGACGAGTGGTCTGCCCCAGAACGACCGAATATGTGGTTTTTAAGGGTTTGACGCCCATTAAAAAGGTGTGTCCAGGGGTGAAATGAAAATTATTAACATCCAAATTAGATGAAATAAAATGAGAAAAACATTAGTGTGAATTTTAAAATGGTCAAGAAGACTTAATGTCAATCTGAGCAGGCGTTTTCCAGAGAGGATCAAAAATGCACATTTAGTGTCATAAAACACCAAAATGCTTGTTTAATGGTTAGATCCCTATAAAAACCATAAAATGATTTAAATTGAAAATAAAACCACATTATTATTATTTATGAAATTTATGAGGAGACAACATATCAATTGGACATGTGTTCTATATGGAATGATTGAATACAAGATTTTTAAATGTTTGACGCCCTTTAAAAATATGTGAAAGGTAAAAACCAGCGGAAAAATATTTGATTGTCATGAAATTAGACTAAAATAATCATAGATTGACTTATTAAATGTTCGAGTAGACGGTATGTCGATTAGATTTTCCGTTTGTTCGGCTTGATGGGAAACATGTGTTTTGGGTCAAAAAACATCATAACATGCATTTAAAAGTCAAATATATTGTAAATGACCTCAAAATGACCTGAAATCAGAGGGGAACCATATTATTCATATTCATGACATGTAAAATCTAATGAAACTTCAATCAAACACATTGTCTAATTATTATTTGTGTTATATTAAACACCAAAACACTCATTTAATGGACAATTCATTATCAAACGGCCTCAGAATGACTTGAAATCATAGGAAGACAATCTTCTTATTATTCATGTTGTGTATGTTCAGAATGAATGTCAATAAGATGTTTTTTCTTCTTGAAACTACTGAATATGTGGTTTTTAACGGTTTAACACTCTTTAAAATAATTTGGGGGTGTCAAGACCAACTGAACAACCCCTGAATAAAGTAAAATTAGATGACGACAACTGTAGAGTGAATTGTGATATAGTCGAGAAAATGGTACACTAATCAGTGTTATCATTTGTCCAAATGATGGAAAACACACTTTCAATGTCATAAAACACCCAAATGTACATTTAACAATTAGATATATAGAAAAAAACCTTAGTTTAATTTTAAGTCATTAGGAATCCATCTTGTTATTATTAATTTTTTCGAGCAAATGACACATCTATCGGACTTGTGGTATGCTTGGAATGACTGAATATGTGGTTTTTAGGGCTTAATGCCCTTTAAAAAGATGAGTCTGGGGGTAAAAACCATCCAAACAACCTCCAAATGTGGTTAAATGAGACTAAAATAACCATAGAGTTTATTGTGAAATGGTTGAGTAGATAGAACGTCAATCAGAGTTCTCATTTTCCGAGGACGGATGAAAACACACTTTTAGTGTCACAAAATACCAAAACGTGCGTTTACCAGTCAATTCAATATCAAAAAAACTTAGAATGACTGTAAATCATAGGAATACTATATTATAATTATTTATGTTGTGTACAAGTAGACAAAATGTCAATCAGATGTGCAATCTGCCCGAAATGACTGAATTTGAGGTTTTTAAAGGTTTAAAACCATTTAAAAGTACGTCAGAGGTCAAAACCAACTGAACAACCATCGAATGCAGGGAAATCTGACATCAGCAACCCTATAATGAATTGTGAAATGTCCTAGAATCTGGTACATTAATCAGAGGTGTTTTTTATAGGATGATTAAAAATGAACTTTTAGTGTCAAAAAACACTAACAAATGTGTCTAATGGTCAAATATATATGAAACGACCACATAATAAATTGAAATCATAGAGAAACTATCTTATTATTATTCTTGATGTGTATGAGTAGAAGACATATCATTTTTTTTGGAACCAATGTTGTTCTTTACTGGAAATGGATTATGGTTTTTGTTTTTTTCGAATCCTCTCATTGATGATTCAAATGATTGAATGTTATAGGATCATATAGTTCAATCCGAGAGCAGAATTAAAGGTGGTTTCATTTACCATTGTTTTCCAAATTTTTGGGTTCTAAAATTTGGAAGTTTTATTTCAATGTGAAAAGTGTTTTTTCTTGAATGCCTTATGAAATTATGGAAAAGGCATGAGTTTCGTGAATATGGGTTTCATGAATTGTGTTTATCAAAGGATTAAAGAATTCTCACAGTGTGCTTCGTGATTATAATGAGAATTACGAAGGGAGAGGTATTTCTTTTTTATTATAATAATTGAAGTGTCATGAGAGGTGATGGAAATCTTTGCAATTATGACAGGCAGTCTGAACAGTTTTGAAAAAAACTCTACGGTTATGAAGAGATTTTCAAATAGTGAATTTCTATAGAGCTTCACGAAAAGAGGATCACCGAAAAGAGGATTTTTGAATGATCTAGTAAATATTTAAAGAGGCGGTGTAACTTCATGAACATTCAAGAATATAAATATGAGGCTACCCCTCTTCACTTTGAATAATGTTTTCAAGGAAAATATGGAAATTCACTGATTTAATGAAGGTATGGGAGATTCAATAATCCGGCATTCTATGCATGTTTGAGCATTGAGAAAATACTATATGTCTTGATAGATGATTAATGATTTTGTTTAAATTTAACTTCATGATGATGAGTTATTCCATGTTGAATCAGTGAGAATCAAGAATGAAGGTTGTTCGGTGAAGGAAAAGGTGCTTCCACATGGCAGAGGTGCTTCATGAAGGTAGTGTATTCCACAAAAAAACTGAGGTTCACAACAGAGCTTTGCGAAAGGTAATCTTGAAAATTATTTTTCCAGTGACCGAGGATTTCAGTGTGCATAAACTCAGGTCTTTGGTGAAAGAAGATTCTCATGATAAGTCAGAGACAAATAATTTAATGATAATCCTTTAAAGCGACCATCAAGTCAATAAATTGAGTTATACATTTCTCAAAACAGTAAGCTAGGGGGACTCAACATATGTAGTCTGGGGGATGCAGTGAGTTATCCCTAAAGCCTTGTAAATGTAGTGTTCTTATAATAGAATGTCTATGTAAAAACTTTTGTATTCTAAAACTAGTAAATATTAGTGTATTTTGGTAAAACTGACACACTGTCAGTATATGCCCCTTTGGAGTAGCCCTAAGTTGTGAACCAACCAAAAATGTTGCGTTGTCCTTCAGCATGTGAATATTTGATTGCTGATTGAATCCATGATACTTGTATAATGAATGATTACCAACATGAGAATAAGATATATTATATTAAAATAAATAATTTGACACCCTGAATCATCCCTCCCCTCTTGGGGTTCTCTGGGATCCTACAAATCAGATGTGTGGTATGTCTAGAACGGCCGAATATATGGTTTTTAATGGTTTGAAACCCTTTAAAAGGTGAATACGAAGGGGGAAACTAATCAAAATACCTCCAAATTCTATGAAATTATACTATAACAACCATTAAGTGAATCGTGAAATGTTCAAGTAGACATAATGTCAATTGGAGAGGTTGTTTTCCCGGGATGACCGAAAACACACTTTTAGTGTCATAAAACACCAAAACATGAATTTAATAGTAAATTAATTATCAAATGACCTCATAATGACATGAAATCATGGGAATATCATATTATTATTATTCATGTTCTGTACAATAATACGGAACAACAATCAGATGTGTAGTCTCCCCGAAAAGACTGAATATATGGGTTTTAAATGTTTGATGCCTTTTAAAAGAACGTGGGGGGTTCAAAACCAACAAAACAACCACCAAATGTGGTGAAATCAGATGAAAATAACCGTAGAGTGAATTTTGAAATTTTAAAGTTGATTTTATGTAAATAAAAGGTGTTTTTTGTTCGGGGTGATGGAAAATGCACTTTTAGTGTCATAAAAGACCAAAACATTTTTTTAACTGTGAGATATACAGAAAAAGACCTCATAATGACTTGAAATCATAGTAAAACCATATTATTATTGTTATTATTAATGTGTATGATCAGACGAGATGTCAGTCAGAAGTGTGGTCTTTCCATAACTATATAACATATAGTTTTAAAAGGTTTGACACCCTTTAAAATGGTGAATCCATGGGTTAAAAATAACCAAACGGACTACGAATGTTGTGAAATGAGACTAAAACAAAAATATAGTTAATTTTTAAATTTTTAACTAGAAATAACATCAATAGGAGATTCATATAGCCTAGTATGACTAAAAATTCACATTTAGTGTCATAAAACACCAAAACATGTGTTTAATGGTCAATTCAATATCAAATGATATCATAATGACCTAAAATCTTAAGAAGACCATCCTATTATTATTCATGTTGTTTACTAGTAGAGGTAATTTTAATCAAACCTGTGTTTGTAATGCCCCGACCCCAGTTACCCATCATCGGTGCATTATTACATAACATTGGCATGATTACAAGAGATCAATTCTTGAAAGACCGATCAGTTTAGTATCCTTGTGCGTGATAGATACATATATAAGATTTACATTATATTATTAAACGAAAAAAATACGTTGTGTATCTTTTGAACACACTCATATCCCTTAGCCTGTCCCGGTAGGACTGTCATAATATAATTCTTTGCATCCTGGGAAAAATTAAACAAAATAAAGGGGTGATCTCAGATTCTCGGTAAGGATAACAATATAGCAAAAACTATCATAAATAAGCATAAACATTTTAGCCAATGTATAAGAATAAAATACAATCCTTTTAAACATAAAATTATATATAATATGGGGAATTAAAATCAAATAATTCCATTTACTTATTCACTTGGATATTCTAATAGAAGAATAATCACATATAATATTAATAGCTAATCTAATAATAATGTAATGTGAAATGTCAGACATCGTAACCACATAGTCAAGGCCTCGTGTGAAGACTATAATAAAAATATTTTCAAGGCCTTATTCAAAGACACTAGTTTGTCTCATGTGACCTACTAATGCATCAAGGCATTATAGAGGGCCCTTCCCATCACTTACTTTGTCCAATGCATTTCTCTATTCAAAATGATGAAACATAACAAAAATATTCATATTAAACTAACAAAAGAAATGTTAATACTTTAACCATCAACCTTGAATGACATAAAAATAGCACACCCACAGTCCAACATATCGTAAAACTGTCAATACAATATGGAATATTGTATCATAATAAATCAACTTCTATTAATCATAAAATCCATCAAAAGATGTTGACATAGATGAAATCAATACAAAAAATATTTGTGAGAAATATCTCTTGATACTTTAAAATCATTTAAAAGTCACGTAATTATAAAAGAAAACATTTATTTTGAAAATATTCATCTAATATTTTAATAAAAAATTTGAAGGTGTTATAATGGCGGAAAATAGTCACACCCATCATATAAGTTAAAAAAATCTTCCTTCCATAATTAGTCCAAAAGTTCATAATGTACCATGTTTGGAAAATGACAGAAATATTCCTTTTAAAACATTTTATAAAAAGTAAAACAATAGAATAAAGGACTTTAACTCATATTTAGAAAATAGTAAAAATGTTTTCAAATACAATTTTAAGAAACACAGATATGGATGATAAAGAAGTCCCAGTATATACTTACGTATAAACAACCTCGAATAATAAAGAGATTGTAAAATTAACCATTACCTTGTAATTTTCCTTAGTCGATGGTACATTAATATCCTGTATAATGGGTAAATAATTGTTATTAAATTATAAAATAACCACATATTTAAATATGATATCATATATGATCCTCTAATATTGCTTGGTTAATAATATTGTAGTAGTATCATTGTTTCATGTGTCAACTGATTCATTTTCCTTTATATGTTTTGTTACAAAAGTCCTAATTGTTATGGATATGATATATTTGATTCATATCCATAATGATATTAAGTTCTTAAACATTATTATTTTAATTATAAAATGAAAATTATTCTAGAATGGATATGATGGAGAATGAAATCTCATCGCGTTTTAGAGACGGTAAGCCGTACATACGCACGAGTGACAATATCATTCTATTGATGGTAAAATCATATTTAATTGGATGGTATATTATATATACAGAAATATTAACATTTTATATTTATTATTTTCATCAATTATACTAATAATTATACTCATCTAAATAATGAAGTGTTGAATAACAAACTACACCATGATGTGGAAACGGTAAGTCATACGTACGCATGTATGGTGACTTTGTCATTCATAGGATGGATAGAATAATTAATATGGTTTTAACATATTTATACTAACATATCAGTATGTAGAAGTTACTTGAGTTATTATTTTACATTGGAAACAATAGAGAAAGACAAAGTAGAAGAAGAAAATAACTTAGAAAGAGGTGATAAAATAATTATCATTTATTCTGGTGCTTCCTTTTGATTTGAACAAAAGATCTCCTTAGGTTGGATTTATGACCAAAATAAGGCCTCTAGGTTTAAGTTAGCATAGTTTCTAAGAGATTTTGGCAGGGTTTTTATGATCCAAAAGTCTTTGGAGATTTTAATTTAAGAGAAAGGGAAGTACCCTTTTATAAGAGAGGTGATGGGAACTTTAGGAAAATCATGAAATATTAATTTATTATAAAACTTTTTTCGGATTATAATAGATCAAAATGGAATTATTTTGAGTATAAGGAGGGTATGGGTCTAAATCCTCTCATCAAATAGGTATTAGACATGTTTGGGTCACCATATTAACCTTATCTTTTAGACTTAACCCTTAGTTAAATAGTATAACCTTTACGATGTCTTATTGTATTTTTATACTACATGGTAAATATAGTTACAATAAAATTCCAAGAGAACATAAAGTGGTTCATTAATGACATATTTAACATTATATAAGTCATTTTTATGAATATTATATTTTTTGGACTATTATATAATTTTCATTGAATATTATTTGTTTTAAAAATTTATTTGTCTCAATTTTGACACTATTTAGTATTTGGTTTTTCTGAAAGTCATAAAAAACTTGATTACTTTAATAAAATTCATTTAATCCACCAAAAAATGTAATATTCAACTATAAAATTCTATTATGGAATATAATGATTCAATTTAAATTTATTTTAATATTCATAATATCAATTATTTTAAACCTACATTAATATGGTAATTACTACATCATCATTGTGTTGTAAATAAATTTAAATTTTCAATGTCTAAAAATTATAAATAACATACCATGATGTAGTAAATATTTATATCTTTATAATGAATATTTATAGTCGAATTCATCTTTTGTATAACCCAATATTAAAAAAAATTTAGTTATTAAAATTTGAATTTGATACTTTTAACTCTTCTTTAAATAAAACACAATAAATGTCCTAATCTAATCCATGTCGATAAAAAAGGATCATATTTTTCCCTAAGTTTGATTTTTGTTGATATACACTTATCAAAAAGAATTAGGACATGTGTTGGGGTAATTTTATATTATTATAATATTGTTTACCTTTAATTACATTATTTATTTTTAACAGTGGTAAATAAAATTCAAAAATTGTTATTCACCGAAAATTATTTCCATCCTATTAAACCCCATTTTACTTAATGATGAAACTCATGTATGTCAGATTTTTTAAATTCAATTCACTAGGGTGGTATGCAATAACTCTATCATTATGCATAAGTACACAACCACGTTCTTCCATTGATGCATCACTATAAAAAATAAACCCATTATTCCCTGACAATAGAGTCAATATAGGAGCATTGACTAAAATTCTATTCAACTCTTAAAAACATTCTTCAAACTCTTTTTTACAAAAAAAAATTAAACCCATTTATGTGTGATCTTGATTAATGGGTTTTCTAATAAGGAAAATTCAGGACAAAACACTAATAGTAACCTACTAAACCAATAAAACTGGGTACCTATGTTATACTCATCATTGTTGGACATTATTGGATTTCCCTTGTCTTTGAAGGATCTACATAGATTCCATCCTTAGAGACAATATGTCCAAGAAAATAAATATCCTAAATCCAAAATTCACACTTGCTAAACTTCCCATATAATTCATATCTTCTAAGAGTTTTCAGAATAGTGCACATGAGATTTTCATGATCTTCAAAGATTTTTGTGTATGCCAAGATATCATCAATAAATACCGCTATAGAGTAATAAAGATATTACTTGAAATATATATTCATTAGATCAATGAAAACAAAGGGTGCATTAGTTAGTCCAAAAGGCATTATTGTAAACTCTTAATGCCCATACCTGGTTCGAAATGTTGTCTTTGGAATGTCTTCCTTCTTCAAGCACAACTAATGATATGCAGATCGTAGGTCAATATTTGACAAATGTCGAGTTCCATGAATTTGATCAAATAAATCATCAATACGATGTAGGGGATACATCTTATTTATCTTTAGAGCATTGATTTCTTTGTAGTCAATGAACAACCTCTTAGATCCATAATTCTTTTTAACAAAAAGAATTGGGTCTCACCAAGGAGAAACACTAGGGTGAATAAATACTTTTTTACTCAATTCCTCTAGTTGATCTGTAGTTCTACTAATTCCATAGTGGAAATTTTATTAGGGGTCTTTGATATGGGCCTTGAACCTAGAATTAAGTCAAGGGAAAACTCAATTTCCTATTCGAGAGGATGTCCCGGTAAATCCTCAGGAAACACATCAACATATTCTTGAACAACTGGTACATCCTATATTTTTCCATTACTTTCCTCACCCATAGTGATTTCACTCCCTTTCTACCCAATGATTTAATTTACTTAATCTACTGGGGGTTGAACTAGATGAGAATCATATGGGGATGTTTCGGCTCTAAAGATAAGGGATTCCTAATCATCATAAAAAATTCTCTTTCTTCTTAAAATAAATTTTCGCATCATGGTCTGAATGACAATCCATATTGATGTTTTTGGAAATTCAGATTATTATAATTTATGGATATATTTTACTATATAAATACCCGTAATCAGATATTTAAGTATAGGAAATTTCATTAGAAAATATCATCACTACAGAAATAATTCAGCGAAGTCTAGAGTAGTTCGTGAGGGTGAATTTTAAGAAGGAGAAGAATTCGTGAGGGAGGATTCTGTGAAAGAAAAAGTAGTTCATGAGGATAGTTCACGAAATGGTTTTTTGGGGATAGATAGTCCACAAAGGATAAGGGACCACATAGCATATGAGATCTATGAGGCATGATCCATTTTCAAAGTAGGGGCAGTCTGTGAAGAAAAAGGCAGAAAAGAAGCATCACGCCACACAGTGCAATACAGTTCGGGGAGGATTCAAGGAAATTTGTGGAGGATGAATGATAGTTCATGGAGGGACTAAAACATTTCTTGAATGAAATTTTCACACAGTAATAGTATGTAGAAAAGAGGGACTTCAACATAGAATCTCTCTATAGTTGAGGATGCTTTAATTATTGATAATAAAGAGACCTACAAGTCCATGAACTATGTGAGAATCCTTTCCAGAGTAATGGGAAAAGGAAGAGGAATAATGTGATCTTTTTCACCAATAGTGATCCATAAAAAGAGAGATAGGGAGTGACCATTGGGAAAGTTGCAAGGTCACCCCAAACAATGTAAAGGTAAGGATCCTGGGTATAGAAATGATCTAGCTCAAACCTTGTAATTTTGAAGTGAGCCTTAGTAGATCTGGTACATAGGCACATTGCCATTGTACGCTCCTTGGATGTATCCCAGTGAGGGAGAATCGAGTAAAATTGTTGTCTCTTATACATGATTTCATTTTTGTTCATATATTTCTAATATAAAGAGAGAAAAGAGTTTTTAATTTAACAATGAAAGAAAATCCCAAGTGGTTGTTGTTTTATTCTTTCAAACCATGATTCACCGCCTCCCTAGGAATTTAACCTAATTGGGATAATAAAGATTTTTTCCTAATTTTATAAAACTCAAAACCAAAAAAAATACATGGGTTTGTTAGTGAACCAATATTTCCTTATAAAATTTTATGTTTTGGATGGATAAATTTGGGTCACATTTATTATTATCAAGCTACAAATGTAAAGATTATGTTTTTAGAACCAGATTCAGGAGAATTGGTTTGGGGATTTTATAAATTATTCACATGAGTATTATTATATATAAGTATGTGTAATCATATAGTATAATTATATATTCCATCAAGTGGCTATAGGATTTGATACATACATTATCAACTCTCCAATTATAAATGGATCTGATAGATGACCATGTAACACTACATTAACCCAAATGGATGATTATGTCACATTAACCTCATCCAAATATATAATCACATCACATATACCATATCCAATTATTTCCATACACTTATTCAGTTTTTATTAAACAAGCGCTATATTTCTAATGTTAAACTCTATAAACATAGGTTTCAAAAGTCATTACTTTAAAACATTAAATATTATGATATTAATAACATTTTTTTAACTTAAAACTTTTTCCAAGTTCATCACCATTATCATCAAGGAACTTTTCAATTAAAACCATTATTTGATATCATTGGTAACTAATTTTAATGTAATTATTTACATTTTTGGTCATTTTTTTCTTATATATAATAAACTATTTTATGATATAAATTTACTTTCACTTTGATTTCACTAGCATAATAATTTATTTATTACACTTTTATATTATCAAAGTACAAAAAAAACTCCCACTAGAGATATATAAACTATATTTTCTCAAAAATATATATTTCTAAGATGCAAAGTCCTTTTTTCTATGAAATAAAACATATCTTATTAATAGGAATAATTAATAAATAAACAGTTAAAACTCATAT
Source organism: Viscum album (assembly GCA_963277665.1). NCBI lineage: Eukaryota > Viridiplantae > Streptophyta > Magnoliopsida > Santalales > Viscaceae > Viscum > Viscum album. The sequence continues at coordinate 495,504,204 of OY728122.1, forward strand.
CCTATATGAATTTTTTTGGAATAAATAATTACTCTAAAAAGATATCTTTGTTCTTTAAAATTTAACACTAAAGGGTTGTCGAAACTCTTTCCTTTATATTTTAATAAATATCGTCAATAAACTACTTTTTCTAGGTTCAAACCCCTTTTAACCCAATCTTCTATTCAAACATATTATATAATTGGATCAATTATAACTTTATATATCCAAACAATAATCAATTTTTTTTGTAGAAACAATAATTTATAATAACTCCTCTTATTATATAAATGTAAAACAATATAAAAATTTCTATTCATTATTTTGATATTCTTGAGATTTAATATAATCCACTAAATGTGATTATTAAATATATCAAATAATTTCTTTATTTTTTGAATGAATACTTTAAGATCTATCCAACAATCCATATTAAATATTGAAATCTTGTATATTTTAACAACACTTGTATAATATACAATTTTTATTATATACCATTCAAAATAGAATAATTTTTTATATATAACATTGATACTTGATGTGGAAAACACAAGATGTTTGTTTCAATTTTATTGGTATTTTGGGGAATTCCTTCTCCAATGACTAGGTTCACTAAAATAGAATCACTACTGCCCCATTATCACTCATTATTTTTTAATAACTAAGTATGTCTAGTTGACACTCTAATATTATTCTTTTAGATTAAATGTTTTCCTTTTTCAATTTTTAACATAGAACCATAACTTGGACCTCCCATATTCCACTCAACAATCCTTAACATATTGAGGAGAATGGGGAAAATTTTATTATACTCATTAATGTTATAGTTTATAATGAACAATATAAACCTTCATGGAAGTTATTATAGAATTAGGATAGATTGATCTTTAAAGGAGACCCCATCCTCTCTATGTCATTGACATACCTAATCATATTGAGTACATTAGAGGAGACTGGATTTCCTTCAGTCATTTTTCATCTTAAAAATTCTATTGGAACTTCATAATTTTCTAGTATAGATTATTTTCTATAGATCCTTTTTAGGTTATCTGTTATTTTAAATGATACTTTGTTATAATTTTTTTACTTAGAATCCATTGATATAATAAAGATATCAGATATATCAAGAGAATATTTTAAATACTTATCATTATTATCTATATCTATTTGTTAAACAGCTTTATCAGTCAGCTACATGAGAAGGGGTTTCTTTAACACATAGAATTTTTCTTATTGATTAATAATTATGATTAAGTTTATATATAAAATTATTATGATTTTCCATTAATATTTACTTTCTCAAATATTTACCTCAAATTTATGTTTTATTCTAATGATTTTATTTTTATTTATAAGAAAATATCTGATTAGAATTAAATTTCGCATTCATTTAATAAGTACTATAATTAAGCATTATCTCATTAAAATAATGATACTTATTAGTATACATGATATCCATTAGTGGGATAATATCTGTATTTCACTAAGTAATGATTCTACTTTAGTGTTCCACTCATCACATAGATATTTAGTTAGACAATCATTTTAATCAATAATATATTACTCCTATATAGTTGAGTAGAAAATATTTTTATAAATACAAAATATGGATAAACTCACCTATATTGCTCTAGTATTCTAAATTTTACGGTTACCAGCTAATTGTAACAAAAATATAATACCCTATATAGGTTGTTAATACTATTAGTATAAGATCTTTATTTTTCTCAAAGGTATGAATCCTTTGAATTTCATTTTTTATCTTTATTTTTATCCTTATATAAATTCCTAATGAGTTTATAGAGTTTCCAAAATCATGTGTGTCTTGTTCAAATCCTAGAGCACTATTATTTCAGAAAACCAGTCTACGATGCTTGGTTGGTGCACGGTGAACCGTAATAGTATGTTAAAACCATGAATCCTAGTAAGAAAAGATTCATGTTTAGTTTAACCTTGCATTGGAGACCAAATGTTCAAAAAATAAACTACAGATGAATTTCATAGGGGACATACATGTGGTGTGCATGGGTTTTCAAACCATGAATCTAGCCCACATCAGTAGTTCCACTTATAAATGGAGTTGCACGGTTGGTACAAAATGTCTGACCCTTAAATAAAGGGTAAAATTACCTTTTTACATTGATAATTTATATTTATTAACCCATATTTCTTCATTATTTCTTTCAAAACACTCTTATTCTTGATATTTCTTCCATGGATTCAACCTATTTTTTAAGGATGTAACATGTCATTACCCTTTTTCAAGTAATTCCATTCCCTTTACTTTTTTTCTCCTCTAATTGCATGAATATTGGGACTCATTAGGATGGAGAGTATTATTTTGAGGAATGTTACTTAAATTTTTTTTATGGATGTTTTTGTAATTAATGGAGTATGGGTATAAATTTGTTAATAGTTTTTTGAGGTTCTTTGTGAGTTCGGAGAAATGTCCTAGTTGGTTGGGGATTTTGTATAAGAATTTGTATTTTTCCTATGTGTTGGGATATTACATGATGTGTAAGAGGGTTAAAAAATTTGTACTTGCTCCCCAATGACTAGTCATGAAATGTGTACATAGTGTGAAAGGATTACACTTTGTGTAATCGTTACATGATGTGTAATGTTGAATGGTTGGTTTTAAATAAAAAGGTGAAGAGTTTTTTTATGTACTTAATCTTTATGGATTACATCATGTGTAAATGATTTACACATAATGTATCTATCATATGGTTTGATTTTAGGGTGATTATTGTCTAAAATATCATTTCATTCATCTGCAACACATTTGGATCTCGACATATAAGGATTATCCAGCAATATTTGGAGTCTCCATTCGATCCATATTGATTCATTTAGTGATCAATCGCCATTACAGTTGGTCCCCATCTCTCTTGGTGAGTTGTCCTTTATTCTTCTTCATTTTTTGGTCATGTTATCTCTATAGTGTTGCAATATTAGATTCATTAATTCACGGTGATGATTCCTCTTTTTCCACTACTAAATTTGTGGTGTGATCTTATCTCGGGATTCATTTACTTGGTTGGTTGTGGTGTAGAGGTTGTGTTTTCTTTAGTTATGTGTCATTTCCTCTTCTTCTACAACCCATTTTGTTAAATTGGGTCTATTTTAAGATTTTGGGATTGGTTATATTGACTTGTTTGTTATTATTGTATTCTACTTATTAATGTATCCCATGTGGGCTTCTGTGACCCTGAGTTTGAGGTAGGTGGTTCCGTCTCTAGCATGTGTCGATGAACTGTAGTTCTTCTGTTTTATTAATAAATTTATTTATAAATAAATTTCCATGATTATTTAGTTTGTGTGAATGGATTTTGTAAAAAAGTTGGTTTTCCCTAGTTTTTGGTAAATGGAAAAAGGGGTATTTTAAAATTATTTAAATGATTTATGAAATAAAGCACATGGGAAGCCTGGAGTATGTAGAATAAAGGTTTGGCTTAGGTCCATTATCCATGTTACCATTAGGGGTTTTTTTTATATGGTTTTTCTCTACTCCCCAGGTCTGTTGTTCTAGGGACTTTTTTGACATTGTTGGGAGGTTCACTCATGGGGTGTTTCTCTACTCCTTAGGCTTGTGTTCTAGGGACTTTTTGTGCCCTTTTCATTATTTTTGGAATCATTTTTCTACTATCCTAGCATGTTTAGTTCCTTGGAATGATTTACCTGGTCTTTTCTTTATTCTTCTTTGACAATGATATGCTTGCTTTGGATTTTTGTAAATGATAATGGAAAATATGCTTAAAATTGACACACCTACCATTTTTTGAAATTGTTAGAGAAAAGGAAATAATTAATATGATTTTGATAAAACTACATTATTAGTTATCATTCCATGTTTTCTTCAAATGAGAATAATTTGATTATTATATTGAGACTTGGGGGGGAACACCTAGGTGGGATCCTACTGATCTTGTTAGCTCACACTCTGCACACATATTCGGTGGTTTATAGACCTTTGTATATTTTTTTATATATGGAAAGGAAATGTTTCTAAGTGAGACTGTGAGTATTCCGGTCAGCTGAATCTGGATTGATAGTAGGGAGATAGTGGGGGTTTTCCCACACTATCAAATGGATCAATTGTCTTTCTTATTTTGTTAGTCTTTTATGGGAAGACTTGACCTCTGAGATTATATATTCTTTGAGTAATATTAGTTTCTGGTTTTATTCAATTTTGGAATATATATTTCCTCTTTTGGTATCTATTTTGTAAATATATATATGTGAAATTTTGTTTCTTTAGGTTGGGATAAATCATTCCCTCGATTTTTGGTTCGATGCCCAGGTTCTAGTGGCTGAACCATGGGGGTCATGAATTCCCTTCATGTTTTTGATTGGTCGGGTCAGGTACTATTTTGAGAGAGTATTTGTGATAGTTCCTTATATTTTGGTATTATAAGTGGGTTTCCCCCTATATTCCTTGTCTTGGGACATTTGGTACACTAAATATAGGATTTTTAAGACTTCAGAGGCATATTAAAGTTCATGGACAATTCTTTCTGTGATGAGACTCAAGATACCATGGGATGTTGGGATTTGTGTCTCCTTTTTTAGGTTCTTGATGTTAATATCATTTTTTTCTTATGGATTTTCAAGTTTTAATTGAGACAGTTCTATTATATGATCGTTTTGGTCCTTTTTTCTGTAGTAGTATGCCTCTGAAATGTGTCCTATGAGTTCCTCAAGAGGGTATAGCGGATGATCCCCAAGGAAATCCTCGGATTGATCAAAACATCATTAAATCTATTGTTTTATTAGTTCATTTTTTCGATTAGAATGTTACACAAGTTCAGAACATAGTTATTTAGGTACATCCAAGCGATGTAGGAGAAAGAGATTGATCATGGTAGTTCTTGTCTGATAAACCACTATACTTTAAAGGTATGAAATAACCTCAAGAGGTGGTGTACTATCTAGACGAGATCAAGTAGATATTTGACTTCATGGATACACCTTAGAGTATCAAGGAGAAGGGTTCTACATTTTGACATGAGGGTCCCACCAAGATGTGGTGAGATTCCATGGTGTAGGCTGATAAGCATGTGAGAATAGACAGGAACGGTTTCAGGACTCTCATATATAAACATTTTTTTCCAAAGTCACCAATCATGAATAAATCTATATACTTCCTACTATTATATTAAAGAGAGTGTGCGGTGTCAATGTACACAAATCGGTTTTCTGAGCTAGTTCATTATCCCCTAGAAGATGTAAATAATGACCAGCTGAAGGCTTAGAAGTACCTATAGGGTTTTTGATTAGATATTTGATTGTAGGTATTTATGCTCAAGCTTTTAACATTTATGGAGATAGTGGATAGGGATGTGATGGAATATATGAACACTGAATGAGTGGTTGGATATTTTTTCCCTTCTCTTTCACCTATTGGAAGATTCAGTGGCACTCCTGGGAAAAAGTGGAAGTGGTTGGATCATCACAAGAGTGATGGAGGTGGTTCTTGGTAGCAATCCTCTTTGGCACCTCTAGTTGTTGCTAGTGATGTACCTATGACAAGCTATCAATGGGAATAGTTTATACATGTGTTATGTTCTTAACTTACACCAAAAAATATGTGTAACAGATGTTGGTATTACGTCCATCAATTGTGTTTTTGTCAGGCCATGTAAAATCCTCGATATGGTTAGGGATCATCAGCTCCAAAGGATACTATGGTGTAGTCAGATGCTTCAAAGACTATAAGGATCCATCCATAAGCCTCAAGAGTGAATCACCTTTACATATTAGATTATTTTCTTTTGGAGGTAGATGTGATTCTAGTGATAGTGTGGGGTACCTTCTTTATTTCATCCTCAGTATTGATTACTTTATTTGATACTGGTGGTCCCCACTCATATATATCTAGCCTTTTTTTATATGATTAACCTTACAATGGAATTCATGTCCTTTTTTATTGAGTTAGCAACACCTATTGAAAAGAGTAAAGATCAAGAGATTCAATTTACTTCTTCTTTGATATATATAGATGATACATATCTGTTCTTGGATTTTCTTGTTCTCGGTCGGGATTTGTTCTACTTCATCATCAAGATGGAATGACTTGTTTCTCACTGATAAAAGGTTGAATTTTTTTATCAACGTATTTTGTTTCTTATAGCCAATGGGAGATCATGCATGTTTCTGAGAGAGTGGGATATGAGGTCTTTTAGTGAAGGTCCTTCCTTCCCAGAGCATAGGATTTTGTTTTCTACTATTTTGGTTGATCCTAAAAACATTTCTTCTATTGTTGATCTTACCACCATTGTTTTGGGTTTTCCAATTTTTTCCCAAATGATTTATCTAAGCTTCCTCTATATAGGGAGGTAGAGTTTACAATTAACATAGTGTTATTTATGCATCTGATATTGATACCTTCCTATCATATGGAAAAATAAGAGTTGAAAGATCTATATATTTAGTTGGAATATCTGGTGAAAGTGGGTTTTTTCCAACCTAGTATTTCACCTTGGGTATCATTGGTTCTCTTTTCCAAGAAGTAAGATCATTCACTCTGATTATTCATAGACTATAAAAATTTTAACCATGTAACAGTAAATTAAAAGTATAATTTTCCCCAGGTGGATGGTTTTTTTGGTCATTTAAAGGGGGGAAAGGTGGTTCTTGAAGATTGATATTTGGTTGGGTTATCATAAGATCAGAGTTCAAGAGTGTGATATACCGAATATAACTTTTTGGAGCGGGTATGAACATTATAAATATCTTGTGATTGCATTTGTTCTAAGTAACTCTCCTTCATTTTTTATGTATTTAATGAATTGGATATTCCATTAATATCTCAACACTTTTATGGTAGTGTTCGTAGTTGATATTGTTATTTATTCAAGATCTGAGAGCGATCATGATCACCATTTGAGTTTGGTTTTTGAAATCCTAAGAAGTCACTATTTTTATGTAAATCATTCAAATTGTAATTTCTAGATTCATGAAGTAAAGTTCTTAGGTCACGTGATTTATGATCTTGGATTATCAGTTGATCCAGAGAAGGTAGAGGTTGTTTTTTCGTGGGAAGACCCACATAATTTCTTGGAAATTTTGATCTTCCTTGGTCTTGTTGGATACTATCGATCGTTTTTCAAGGATTTCACTAAGTTGGATTCACTATTGAATACTCTTACGAGGAAATTGGTTAAATTCATATGGGATGAAAAATGACATTCTTCATTCGATGAGATTAAACGAGTTCTGGAATCAACTTCTATTTTGATCTTTCTAGAGCCCGGTAAGGGGTATGTAGTTTTCTGTGATGCTTCGGGCACTAGTTCGGGTTGTGTGCTCTTGTTGGATGACCATGTGTGGTCTCAAATATCTATTAATCTTTGACTACATATAAGAATTACCCCACTGTTGATTTAGAGCTTTACGTAGTTATGAATTCTCTTAAGTGTTGGAAGCATTACCTTTTTGGAAAAAAGTTCACAATATTTTCTGATCATAAGAGTTTAAGCTACATATTTTCTCAGAAATACCTAAATCTTATATAGTGGAAATTGTTGGAATACTTTTAGATGTTTCACTTTGATATCGCTTAAGAACTAGGTAAGGGGAATTTCATTGCAAACACTATAAGTAGGAAAGGGCCATCACAGGCTATTTTTGAATCGAATGAAGAGTGGAACCTTATTTGGATTTTGTTCAGTTTTATATAGAGGCTCGGGATAATTTTTCAGGTATGGTTATAATTAGTGTTCAGTTTTCATCATATCTCCTTGAGTCCATTCTTTATAATCAATAGAAAGATTTCAAGATCCAAGGAATTTGAGAAACACTATTTGGTGGGGAGACAGTTTCTGGTTGGTCACTCTCTTTAGATGTTATTCTCATTTTTTGGGATTGGTTTGTCTTATTATCATCAGTAAGGATCTTGGTTTTATATGAATATCATAGTTATTCATGGCACATTCATCAAAGCACTATGATTTGGTATTATGGAATGAGACGATGATTCTGGTGGATGGGTATGAATCACAACATTGTTGATTTTGTGTCCCACTATTACACCTACGAGTAGATAAAAGAAGATCGTCTAAATCCATCTTGATTTTTTCAGCCTCTTCTAGTGCCATTTTTTAAATGGGATGAGTTATCCATGGAATTTATTATCATATTACTATGGAATCCCCAATAGAGAAATGAAATCTAGGATGTGATTGATCGGTTGAAAAAGTCAAATCATTTTATTTTAATTAAAGAAACTACTGTGGTTGAAGATCAGGGTAAGTTGTATGTGTAGAAAGGTTTGAGGTTACATGGGGTTCCTACAACTCATGTATATTAAAAGTATCCCAGGTTTACTTCAGGTTCCTAGAGAAGTATCTAAGTGGCAATGGGTTACAAGGTCAAATTAGTATATCTTATCATCCTTAGACAGACGGTTAGACAAAGCATGTTAATTAGATTCTAGAGGATATGCTTTTTGCATGTGTCATGGACTGCAGTGGATCATGGAATATCCATATGGGATTGGTTGAGTTTTCCTATAATAACATTTATCAATCATCAATAATAAAGGATTCCTTTGAGTATTTTTATGGTCTCCCTTTCAGGTCACCTATTTTTTTGGGTAGAGTTTTGTGAAGCTTCTTTGGGGGGAACAGCTTTGGTTTAGGAGACGACTGTGGGATTCGGGATATGTGTTGGTGTCTAGTTACAACACATATTCGACATAAATTTTATTTGGATCAACAAAATATTCCTTTGTAGTTTTCAACAGGTGATCGTATTTTCTTGAGAGTGTCTCCTCGGTTGGCTCACCATCGGCTTGGAAAATAGGGAAAGTTGGATTAGAGGTTTGTGAGGCCATTTGAGGTTAATGATTGTCTTGGGTGGTGTTTTTATCATTTATATTTTCTAGATCAGTTGATATTCATTCATGATGTTTTCCACATATCACAACACTCAATAAATATCATTCTTAGCCCTCTCACTTTCTGAGTTACAAAGAGATTGAATTAGATCTAGATGTTTCTTTTGTCAAGTAGATAGTAGATATCATGGACTCTCAAGTGAAAGTATTTTATGAGAAGTCTATTCTATTAGTTAGATTTAAGGCAGCATGGATGAGATTCTAATGCAACTTGGGTGTGTGATTAATTGATGAGGGAGTAGTGGCCTTACCACTTTATCGGAATTCATTCTTCCACATGACTAAAAGGTGATGGAAATACTTACGGTGGGGAGTTTATAACATCATGTTACCCTCTTTCAGGTAATTCCATTACCTTTACATTTTTCCTATATACATGGGTGCATCTTGGGACTCTCGAGGATGGATATATTTTTTTGGGTAAAATGACATCAATTTTCGATATGTACATTTGTATGGATTAATGTATTCTAGTTATAAATGTGTTCATTGTTTTTCTTGGGTTCTCCCCAATTTTAGATAAATGATCGAGTTTTTTGTGGTTTTTTGTAAGATATTGAATTTTTTGTTCTGTTTTGGTCTATTACACAATGTGTAAGTGAGTTACACAATGTCTATACGGTCACCATACTCAATTCATGAAATTTTTACATAGTGTGAAAGGATTACATGTTGTGAAATGGTTACATGATATGTAATATTAAAAGATAATTTTTTTTATAAAAAATAGATTTTATTTTTGGCGTACTTAATCGTTATCGATTAAAAAATGTGTAAAGGAGTTATAGATATTTTAACTATTGAGAGGTTAGATTTTAGGGTTCCAGTCAACTAAAATTACATTTTATTCATCTGAAATACCTTTGTATATATTTCTATGTAGGGAAAGGCATGGTGTCACAGTGAGGTAGTGTGTTTTTTTGTTAGATGATTATGGTTAGTTGGTGGGGATATGATGGGGGTTTCCCATGCTATCACATAGAGAAGTTGTTTCTATCATTTTGGTAGTCTTTTTTTGTCGAACTTGTACATGTAAATTGTATCTTTTTTGAGTAGTTTTAGATTCAATTGTTTATTAAATTATATTATATTTATTTCTTCTCTTTATATCTATTGTATCTATGTATATTTCCAATGTTTCTTCTTCAATATGGTTGAAACCATTCCCTTTATTTTGTTATTCCAGGGTGAGATTTTCTTGCCCATGGGGATCGGGAATGCCCTTCGGGTATGTGACAAGTTGGGTTGGGTACCAGTTTTAGAGGGTATTTGGGTCAGTTCATTATAGAATCTCCTCCTTAAATAAAAATTTTATCATACCTCCATCTATCACATTTATTATCAGATGATAAGTGATAAAATAAATTACCTCCCTCTCTTGGCTTACTTATCCTAATTTTATGTTATTTCTATATAGGCTAATATGCGATATTTTTAGGTATTTTTTCAATTTCTCCCCTTTTCTCAATTCTATCACAAATCAAAAGATGATAATGGAAAAGGGATCATCAAAAATCATAAGGTACGGCTTCTATAACTTTCACTCAAGTATCATCATTTATATTTGTCACTATTGTGCCGCATGATGAAATTACACATGTATCACCCCTAACATAAATATTCCCTTAATTAGTTGTCTAACCTAGACCTTAGATGAAATACTAAACCCCCTAATTATCATTAGTTGTCAATGAACTCAATTTGAGACACCCCCTGGTTGTGTCATCTTGATTTCTACATGATTGTTACTATTTCATTAATCAAAACACCCTTCAATGTGTTTGGTTGAATTCTGCAAAGGGATTGAATTAAATAGAATTTATGAATTGTTAAAACATAACAGGGAAAGTATTTTTCACTTGGAAATAATTTATTTGTGACGAAACATTAAATATTATGACACCTTCTATAAGACTTAAACATTTATAAATGAAAAGTAAATGGCTTGAATGAAATATTACTGGTATAAAAGAATGATTTTCACAATGCCATTCAATATTCATTAAACGTATGGTTCATATTGATACCATGGACCTTTATCCTATTAAAGAAGTGGTCAGACTTGAGCTAGACTTCGATTCTCTAGGTAATTCCTTGAGCACTTAGAGGAAACCTCCCAGATTCAATGAGTTGGTTTCTAGGGGAGATACCCACCTTGGAATTCGATCTTTTTGTTATTATTAAGTGAATTCCTCGACATCGTACCAAATATTCACTTCCTTCATATTAAAAATTTTTAATGCATTGTATATACTCCTTGGATTTATCTTTATGTCTTTGTACACACAACACCTTGTATTCTCTCCTTAGGATCCAATCATTCTTTGCCTTGGATTTAATGTGGACATGTTCCATGGAATCATTATGAAACTTTTCTAGTGAAATATTGAGGACACGACTCTTGGATTACAACTAGACCCTTCTAGTTAGGATGCATGGTTTATTGTTATAAGCTGGATTGACATTCTAAGGTCAAAGATTCCTTACTTTCACCTTAGGTCCTATACTCCTATTATCAATACTAAGATTGCTTGGTTTCACCTTAGGTCCCAATTTATATATTACTTATACTTATAAACCTTGGTTATATTCTTTAGATCTTAACCATTTTTTGTCAACTATCCATATGTATTTAGCTTAGGCTGAATCAGGTATGGTCGGTTGAGCATCCCATGAGGAGGTGAGCCCAACAAGGTTATTATTTCACACACCTTACCTGCACACAATTACCTTTATATTTACATACTAGACATGTTATAGATTATATTGGTGGTGACCTACTAATTATATCTCACACCCTCTTCAGACAGTCGATTGGTACCCAAACAGGCTTCGTGGATACAAGTAGAGATAAGGGTAAGCACTCAGTCATGGATGCTTGTTTTTCTCATAAAATGGAAGCTTAGGATTATAGGAACATGCTTAGTCTTGTGATGCTATTAGATATAGTCCTTCTTGTCCTTTTTTTATTTTGATATAATTGTATTATATATGTTCATGTTTCCATGTCTTCCTTCTCCCTTTTTTATAGAATTATGATATTGATATTATTTTGTATATAGTGTTGTTTATCATTGTTCAGTCTATTTAACTTATCTGGTTATTTATCATTTCCACTTCTCTAGTTTTTCTTTTTTATATGTTTATTTTGTTTTTTTATAATGTTTTTTTGTTCCACTATGATCATGAGTGTATATTCTCCCCGTTAAGTCACTTTAGAATCTCTTTCCAAGTTGGAAACCTCTGACAAGCAGGGAGGCATGATTGAGGCCATATGGCCTATTAGGTTAAGTTACTTAGGACTAAACTGGGTTTGGGACATCACAATTAGGATCACAAATAATTTTCAATCCTTTTATATAACAATCCATGAGCACCATGATTTAGCATGAACCTTCTTGGTTGGATAATCAAGGTCTTAAAAGCAGTTACTTTAGAAGGATTCTAACACTTAGTATTTTTATGGGGATTTTATCTCAAAATATTATCAAATGTATTCCATTTATGTATTCATGATTCCTATTATTTATCTTAATTAATAGAAAACTTTAATAAAATTAATATTTTAAAAACATATTAATGTATAACTTGTTACACAACTCAAGATTTTGAAAAAAATTGAAAAATAAAAACCAATTATATTCCTATATATATGAATTCCTCAAGTTCTTATGATACACAAAACCCTTAATTTTTCATGTTTAGAATCATAAGAAATCAAAATTACCATAAAAGAAAACATGTTTTGATATGTATTTAAGCCCCACTTTTCTTAAAAAAATTATAATCCCTTTCGTCAATGAGTAGGGAGAACCAATGTCCAAAAAACCATGGATCAATACTTAAGAGAGTTCAATTATAATAAAATCCAAACACCCAATTTTTATAAATCAGAACAAACCATTATTAGAAAGCCAATAACCCAAAAAATAAATCATAGTCGTGGTTGAATGTAACTAAATATTCTATTGTACCAATCATGTGACTCCTTAGATTCGTGGTATGAAATTTAACAGAAGAATTTTATCTCTTTTAAATAAATCATACTTCCATTTATAATATAATTCTTTAATTCATGAATAAAAATAACGAATATGTTAATCAAAAGAATAATTCATAAATTTAAACTTGATATAAACCATTAAGAACACTTTATAAATAAAAATATTATAATTTTTTTAAAATTTACAACAGTTTGGGGAGGGGGGACACAAAGAAAAAAAATAAATTTGTTGTCCCTATAAGAAATTAGGTAGACTCAAACCTAAGACCTCCCATGATACCCTATAAACAAATAACCACTAGGCTACAACCATGGGGTGGAAACATTTTAAAAATTAAATATTATCATTTTAAAATTATATAAAATATTATTATAAATACTTTATATCTATATCAAAAATATAAGAATTTAATATTTAATTATTTAAATTATTTTTAATATGAACTCCATATTTCAAAATATGTGATATACATTAAAACCTTCATAATAATATAAATATTTCATAAATTATGTAAAGATTTTATATAATTTCAATATCACGTATTTTATTTTTATTTAAACAATGATAAAATCATCCAAAGTAATTTTTATATTGGTTTAAATAATATCAAAAATAAGGACTTTCTATATAAACATTTTATATTCTTATTTATGATAAAATAATAAATCTATATAACCACTTTTATATTTCACCTTATTTCATAATTAATAAACATTTTATAAATTATTCAGTCATGTATATCTACTTTAAACCTATATACCTATCACTAAAATGTTTTTGGTATGGTTTGACTCCCCCCACAGATTAAGCATGAGTCTGAAGAGCTCATGTTGTAGAATCCTTTTAAAATATTACTAAAAAAATAATCTTTCTCGAAAAAAACATGTATATTTTAATATAAACCATGATGTGGTATTTTTTTGAGTGAAAACCCTTTCCATGGAAAACACCATGATTTTTTTTTCTATAGAACAAAAAGTGTCTTACACCTAGTAACAAAAAAATCATGACAATGTTTCTAGATAAAATCCATTTTTAATCTATGGTTACACCATAAACCATAACTTTTCAACACCTTTAATTATGTAGTCATTTCCTCTTTGTTTAAATCATATTCCCATAAACCATTACATATTGGTATGTAAACCATGATTTGGTAAAATCAAAAATAATTCTCTACTATTCATGAAATAATTTGATGCCCCTTTTTTAAAAACCACCACATGGTTTAAAAAATATATAAAAATTATAGTAATTTTAATCATAAAATACATTTTTGAACAGAAAACCTTGGAGAACTATGATTTATTTAAACAATATATGTTGTGACTTAAATAAAATATTATTTTATTATTTCTTCATCCATTTGAAACCTCAATTCAAACAATAAGGAAGTGACTCTAACAGAACCTTTATGTTTTGGAAAGCACAACATTTTCCCAAAGTTGTGAAAAATGATAACCAAAACCTATTATTCCATATGATCGCTCCATTTTTTGGATTAATTAAAATAAATTAATAATTCCATTCTAATTCATTACTAATAATAATCAATTAAAGTTTGTACACATGATCTTGATTGTGATAAAAAAAGAATCAGAAAATCAAATACTTTCTCCAAGGGTATCTATGAGTTGAGTGAATATTAAAATTATTTAGAAAGATCTTATCTTCCTTATAGTTTACTAGAACATGAGAGAGAGGGATGTATAGGGATAGGTATAACTTCAACTTAAGGATAAATCTATGATAGAAATCACATGCCTATCCATAAACAAATAATGTGTTTATATATTATTTCTTGTGAATCTCTTTCAAAACCAAATATTATTACTGTTAAATGGAATGTTTCATAAATATTTAATAGGTTAAAAATCATTAAAATCGTCATATCTTAATGGTTTCATGTTTAAACTATTTCTTGGGATATTTAGAAATCCTATAATCATCATCACATTATTATACAGATTACTCATGATAGCTTGGAGTGGGAGAAAAAGTCCAAACTATGCATTATCACATAAAGTGTATATTTTTATACACTTTAACACAACATTGTATCATTAAACAAAATATGTAATTAACAGAAATTCCTTAGAGTATTTTTAGGTTGTGTTATTTGAAAATTTTGGTGTGGGGATGCGTCAAAATAACGACCAAGAAGTCATGCCATAGAGTTTTGGAAGAAGATGGAAGTAATTATAGTAGTTATTTCTATAATAAAGAAACCATACCATAACATCCTAAGTCACACCATAGTATATTTCATGTTATACTATATTTTGAGGCCAATGGAATATTTATGTTGTGTTGGAAAAGACCATATCGTGATGGAGATACAACATGTGAATATGATACTACATATGAATAAATCATGTTTTTGTAAAATTAAGTTTCTAATACATCATGTCGTAAAGGGTTAGGTCAATCTGTAGTTGAGAAATGATATAATAACATATTATGAGGATAGTTATTATGGGTAATATTAAACTCCATATAAGTTGGTTTCATTCCATAATGTATATTATGTGTGATTAAATCAAATCCATGTAATAAAAATTCACTAATACTCAAATAGTGACGATATTGTATTCTATTTGGTTGTGAGGTGAAGTGGAATTAGTGAATTTTGGTGTCCATTCTAGAAGAATGGTTCTTGTCATGTAAGTCATCTCACACTATAGTGGGATGATCAAAAGAGATCCTTGAGTTATTTCTATAATGTTTTTATGGATACTCATCATTAATTTTAAAAGTTGATTATATTGGTTCTATATAATGGTGTATCACTTCTTAGTGGTGTAGAAATTGTAAGATTTTTAGTTTTGATGTTTTCGAGTGAATATGGTCATTGTGTCATGAACATAAAGATCTTGTCACATTGAATTTGGGGTAGTAGATTTATAGAATTCAAGGTCCAATCCTTTGGTAATATTATAGGATATTTTCATAGTGGTGTTTTTCTATTAATGGAGATCTTAATTGAATGAATGTTTCCATCCCTATAAAGGAAAATTTACGATCAATTAAATGGGAAACTTATAAATTATCTCATAAATGGAGATATATATTTCTCTAGAAAATGATAAGTAAGGTATTAAGGATATGTATAACAGTGTCATATCTACGATAAAAAGATAGAGTGAAGTGAAGTGAGATCTATTATTATATCTCACAGGAGTTTCATTTAGTTCTAATTAATAAACCTATGATAGTGTGATATCATTCTTGATTCATGGAATATTGAGATAGTTTCTCTTGGAGGAGTAGTGATATTTCTGAGTGATTGGGATAAATTATTTTTCCATTTTATGAGGGTTTTAAACCTTAAGGATCAGTTCATCCTCTTTTAATTGTAATAAATTATAATTTTTCTTAGTGATTAGGGTATATCATCACATTATCATTATATGATCTTTGGATTATCCCATTTTTCATAAACCAATCAAAAATTGCATGTGTCCCTCTTTACTTTCATTTTCATTTCATATTTTTCATATGGGAGACATGAGTTACTATTAATGGTTAAATAATATTATTAACAAGGTATGTTTAAATAAATTTTTATACCTTGATTCACCCCGCCTCGGGGTATTTACCTTTTCTGGAACTAATAAGTATTATAAAAGAATGTGTTTTTTGGTATATTTTTTCTTGAATGAATCTATGGAAGTGATAATAATCCAAAATGGAATTATAATATTGGATAGAAATAATTTTCAATTGCAGAAGAATCAGATGCCATGTTATTTCAAATATTTGAGAATCGATGTTTACAAGACTAGAAATCATGAGCTCTAATTCGGTATAAAAATATAATCTTTATTACAGAAAGGATAAATGGGGATTGATGCCGAAACTAAAGGATTAAATTATCTAGGAGGATCATTGTACAATGTAGTCCACATGAATTTTTTGTCTTTTAAATATTCTCAATCCATGTGGGGTTATCCTCTCAACAACAATGGAGGTGATTCCAAGGTATGTGAAGCTATATTGTAGATTTTATGGAAAAAGTACAAGGAATTAAAAAAATTCCTGGATAAACCCAATGATGTATTCTTAAATTAGGTTAACATGACTATAGAATACATACATTTATTTTTATAAATCCTCAATGATATCTAGATTGTTAATATGATCCTAAGAATATTACCACTATGTTTAAAATTGAAGGTCTTAGTACTAAATGGCAGATACCCAAAGGATGTGATGTTGGATAGCCTTCCCAAAACTCTCATTATATACAAGATGAGGAACAATGCAAATGAGTCCTTGAAAAAGGATAATTATGTATAATTTTTGTTCAAGTAAATAGATAATCTCACTCTATAAGATGATCTCAATGGTAGGAAAGTTGATTACCTGATGTATTTCCATTCCTTAAACCTTATTTGGGGAAAAGAGAAATTTGTAAGAAAGTTTCAAATTACTTTTTTTTAGTGTGTAAAAGTTGGGAATGTTATTGTAATGTGTCCAAATAAATTCTGAGATGATGATGAAGATAATCTACCCGTGAATTAATCATCTAAGGATTTGAATAAAAAGATAATTTTATAGCATAAATTCTTAAAAAATAAAAACATTCTATAAAAAAATGTATTCATGGATGAAATCATGATTAAAGAAATGGAGGACAAAAAATAATTCAATTAGGATGTCCTTGTGGATATCGTAGACAAACCATAATCAGAGGACAACGATAATGAATGTCCAAAAGTTGACAGAATAAATGATCTCAATGTTGAATTTGATGATTATAGTGAAAAAATTGATGTTTCAAGGGCCAAAATTAATAAATATAGTGGAGTGGTATATGATTTCATTCTTTATATGTAGCATAAAGATGAATATAAGTTTGATTTGATGATTAAAATTTAATGGTTCAAATATAGAGATCCAAAAAACTCATTAAAGGAAGTTAAGTGTAAGCTCAAAATTGAAAATCATGCCCAAATTATTAATAATATGACTATTTATATGAAATATAATGTCAAAATAATTAAATATCTTATTGGTGAAGTCATAAAGATATTAAAAATATCAAATATCATGAGATAATTCTAACTACCACTATAACATTGGGAACTTGGAGTGTACAACCTACAAAAAAAGGTAAGGAAAAACATGGTGATTCAATTGGGAAATTATAAAATTTCCCAAAAGTTTAGTATTTCAAAAATAATGTAAATTTTATTAAGGGGTTACTTATAATAAAAATGGGGTGATGATAAATTCAAGGTCGTAATAAATCACTCTTTAAAATAAAGTTGATTTGCGTAACTCACAAAAGACCCGAAAATCCACAAGGGGAGTAGTGAAGACACATAATAATGCACCATGAATGTGGTGTTATTTTTATGAAAAGATAATTCACACATATTATATGTGTTCTATAGGAAAGTATTACTTCTGGGAAAAAGAGACACAAAAAAACAATATTCCTACACACTTAATTCTTTTAAGTGAGAGTTTTTTGTGTGAAGGATATTGACACAAATATAAGAATAGATCATCAATAGTATATAGAAGTGTTTTAATGGAGACCCATAAATATATATCTCAATATCTATAAGAATTATAATGTAGGATAAAAACTCAAAATCAATTTATAGCTTTGAAATATGTTGTGATCCAATAGAGTGAAAGTAGGAAAAATCTTATTTACCAGCAAAGAAAGTGAGGTTGTGGACATGGATCAAGAAATAAAACATAGAGAAGGAATATTTTTATTAAATTTATTTGAGAGTAATGAATAATTTCTAGTAACGGAACCTAGTTATAGGATGTAATTCCCATATAATAGGAATCAAAGATCTTATCACTAGTATAAATTATTATAATGGGGGTGTGGTTTTCTTGGAAAATAATGAAGCTTTAAAAATCATTATCTCCAAAAAAATATAAAATATCAGGTAAATACTTGAGTTTCATTGTTTAATTGGTGGTTAAAGTCCATGTTTACAATTTTCTAATTCTAATTCAATTACATGACATGGGTAATGTTGTAAATTTTAACAAGAACACATGAATCATCAAAGGAAGTGATAGTATAATTGTGATGTAGTGAAAGTGTGTAAAGGGGAATCTCTACCTCATTAGTGTATGATAAGATAAGTATTTTCTAAACAAGGAATAAGAGAACAAGTTTTTTCATAAAAGACTTGGACACTTTAGAAAAAATTCCTTGGAATATTTTCTAGTCAATAAAGGATATCCATATATCCTTGAAATATAACCTGATCACACTCACGCGTGTGATACATATCAAAAGGGAAATATTTTTTAAAATTCTGACAAGAAAAAGAATAAAAAATAAATAATTTTTACTGATTTGTTTTACATTGATGTGTGTAGACCAATATCAGCCAATTACATGGACATAAAAAGGTACTACATTCTATTTATTAATGATTGTAGCAGGATAGCTTGGATGATGGTGATCTTCAAAAATACAAAGTTTTAAATTGTATTACATGTAATTGGATAATGGTAGAGAAGATTCATAGAATAAAATTCAGAAATTATAGACTGAAAATGGAATGAATTTACCAATAATCATGTAGAGGAATATATCAAAAATCATGGGATAAAAAACCCATTCTCAGTGGTGATGACTCCTGAAAAAATTATTTCATTAAGAGGACTAACTATATTGATTAAAACATTTCCTATATGGTCATCATTTAAAATTTTCTACTAGATAAATGATGGAAAGAGTTGGTACTTATATTAGTTAATATCTTTAACATGGATCTTTTTTGTTTGGGTAAAGAGAATATCCCTTATGAGATGTGGTATGGGAATAATCCAACATTGAAATACTATTATATTTTTTGAAGTAAATGTCTTATTCACAAGAATAAGAAAAATAGTAAATATTTAGATCATGGGGATAAAGGTATTTTTCTTAGAAACTCATTGAAGAAATAATAAAATAAGTGTGACAAAAAAATTCATTGAATATCATTGAATGTTAAGAAATATATATTGTCGAAAATAGTTATAACTCTCAATCGAGTGTGTAGTTTTGATAGAAACAAAATGAAGAAATTTAGAGAAAATTGATGTTGAAATGAGAAGACTAAGGGAATAACATGAGGATGAAGTGGATTTGGAAGAATAAGTTGACGATGATGAAATAGAAGAAATTTCAACAGATATGAATTGAACAAGAATCATGGTTGAAATAAATAGAGAAAAAATCATTGGTGAATGGAACTATTTAGTGAAAACTAGAATGATAGATATTCTATAACAATAATCATTTCTATACCAAGTGGTGATAAATTATTTTGAGGAGACTAAAAATAATAATAATTGTGATAATGAAATGCATGAAGAGTTTCACCAAATTGAGAATAATCAAACATCGGAAATCATTCCAAGGTTGGAAAAAAATATCATCAGATCCAATTGGGTATTCAATAATTAACTTAATGAATATAAAAGAGTGATTTAGAAAAGAAAAATAATGGGTATTGTGCAATGGATATTTATGAATCGATGGGAATGATCTCAATAACACATTTTCCAACATATCCAGGTTCCAAACTATTCAGTTATTCTTGACAATGGAAGTGGAAATAAAATTAAATGTGTTGAAAATGGATGTAAAACCAACATTAAAAATGGATTCCATGACGAAGAAGTGTACATAAAGAAAATGGATAGTTTTATTATATATTAATATTAGAGAAAAGTATATTGGTTGAGGAAATCATTGTATGGGATGAAACAAGAACCAAAATCATGGAATTCTTGGCATCATTAACACTTTATAAAGAATGGATACGGAATAGGTGGAGTTTATCACAATCTCAACAGCAATAAAGAGGTTGATCATGTGATTTTGGTGGAAATTTATATTGATTGCATGATTTTTTAAGGATCTAATGAATTGTAATGCAATATTTTTGTAAAATTCATGATGTGGGAGATCCAGAACACCTTTAATAGGTGATTCAACATTTAAGCTTGGATTAAAAGTAACTCAAAGAAGTAATGGAATATTTATTTTTCAATAAAAATATTACAAAGAGATAATCAAGTGGTTTTTAATGGAGGAATCCAAGGATATTATAGCATTCATTTCTACCTGGATATAGTTATCAATAGTTGAATATGGAAAAATATCAATGAGATGGAATATAGGAAATTTGAAGCCTATAATAGTGACACGACCTAGAATTTTGTTTTCCTCTTATCAATTTACATTTTTGTAACACCCCAACCATATTTTCTCATAGTTGGTGAATTATTTATTTCATTTTCATGATCAAAATAAAGTCGAATCCTAAAGGATCGATCGGTTTAGTAGCCTGGGAAAACCATGATACATTCAAATATTTTTCAATTACACCTTGATATGAATAACAACATAAAAACTCCTTTTAAAAAATTCTTATTCCATTTCCACATCCATATAAGTCATTCATAATATACATATTCTCATCCAAGGGAAAATGAAACATAATAATGGGTTGATCACAGATGCTCAGTAAAGGTAAATAATTTAGTGTAAGAAATCATAAATAAGCCTAAACTTTTGAGAAATAATATATAATAAAAAGATCAGAATTTTAACATAAAATTCAACATAATTTGGAAAGAATAAATCAAAAATTACCATATAAACATGCGCATTGATATTCTACTAGTCTAATAATCACATGTAATAATGATCCTTATAAAGGGGGAATAAATAATGTGGGACATCTTAGACACACCTTCATGGCTTCAGACAAGACACTATACATAATTGGTTAAGACATTATCTAGAAACCAAACATAACTATCTCTTGAGACCTACCAATGCATCGAGGGGATATATTAGGCCCCACCCGACACTTACGAAGTCCAAATATTCCTCTTATGAAAGGGGTAAAACATAAACAATATAAAAATTCATATTGAAACTGGCATATGAAATTTCAATACTTAATCCATAAGGTATGAATGACATTAAAATAGCACATCCATAGTCAAACATTTCATCAAACTATTAATACAATAGGTAAGATTTTATCATTATATATTAACCATAATAAAGAATAAAATCCAAAAACAGATATTGACATAGATGAAATTGATCTAAAAATTCATTAAAAATATTATATAAATATCCCTTTTTACTTTGAAATCAAATGAAAGCTTGTTTAGTTATAAAATAAAAAATTTCCTATGAAAATAAACTAGTAATATTATAAGGGAATCTTCAAAATTTTGAGGTTTCAAAATATATAGAAAGTAGTTTCTCATTCTATATAAATTAAAAAAACATTTAATCCTTAATTTATTGAAAATGTAATATAGTTCCTCATTTTGAAAATTATATAATGATTCCTTTCAAAAAAATTTATAAAATGTAAAACATGGGTATAAATGAATTTCAAGAATATTCTAGGAATATAAATAATAGTTTTTAAATACATGTATATGAAACATGGATCTGGATTCTAAATATATCCTAGTAGATATTTAGGTATAAACAATCTCAGATAATAATGAGATTGTGAAATTCACCCTTACCTTGTACTTTCCTTCAACTGATGGTGTGTTAAACTATTGTATAATGCATAATGATTTTAAATAAATTATACTAAGACCATATAAATATTTATGATATCATATATGATCATAGTATTTCATTTTGTTAATAATAATTCAATATTGCTATTAGTTTGTGTGTTAACTACTTTGTTTTATTATGGATATTTTGTTATGTAAGTCTTGTTTCTTATGAATAGAATATATATTATTCAAATAAATAAATAATATTAAGTTCATAAATATTATATTTACTTATTATATTATGTTTATAATAATTATTTAATGGTTAATGTGGATAATTAATCTCATCTCATTGTAGAGACGGTAGGTCGTACATACGCACGAGTGACAATGTCATTCCTTTAATGGTTAAATGATATGGAAATAGATGGTATATTAATTATACAGAATCATAATAATGTTTTAATCATTATTAATTTCTATTATACTCATCATTATACCCATCCAAATAATGTAATTTTGAATAACAAATTACACCACGGCGTGGAGAGGGTAAGTCAAATGTACGAACGCATGGTGATATTATTATTTGTAGAATGGATAAAATGATTAATATGGTTTTACCATGATTTTAATAATATCTCTGTATATTTATGATACTGTATTTGTTAATTTGGTATTTAAAAAACATAGAAATAAAAAGTTGAAGAAGAAAATAACTTTGAAAGAAGACAAAAAATGATTACCTCTTCTTCGGGTGTCTCCTTTTTATTTACACGTAATGACTCCATAATTTGATTTTCATCCAAATTTTTTCACTCTAGGATTCATTTAGAGATATATGGAGAATAATTGGAAGGTTTTTTTCCATGAATAATGGATTTGAAGGTGTGAATTAAAGAGAATCAGAAGTTCCCTATTATTAGAGAGGTGAGGGTCAATTTAGGAAAATCTTGAATCATTAATTTCTTAAAACGTTATTTTCTAGTTATAATAGCTCCAAAGTTATTTATTTATAGGATAATATGTGTTTGGATCTAAATCCTATCAAAAAAAATGTTTTACACAATTTTAGGTCAAAAATTGGACCTTACCATTTGGCTTTAACCCTTAGTTATATAAGTTAACTCTTACCATGTCTTCTTGTATTTTTATACTATATGCTAATTATAGTTACTATAAAATGAAAAGAGAAGCTAAAGTGGATAATTAATAACATTTTTAACACTATATAAGTAATATGAAATAATCTTATATTTTTATGACTATTACAGCATTTAATAAAATAATGTTTGTTTTAAAAACTCATTTAGTTCAATTTTGACACTATTTAGTAATTGATTTTTTTTAGTCATAAAAAATTTATTCCTTTGGAAAAAGCATTTAATCATCCATAACAAGTCAAATTTAACAAAAAAAATCATGTATGGAATCAAAAATATCAAATTACAATTTTTTTAATATTCATAATATCAATTATGTCAATCATTCTTTAATACGGTAATCGCAACATCATTATTGTGTCATAAATAAATTTATTTATTTTATGCATAAAATTTAAAATTAAAATACCATACTTTAGGAAATTTTTTTAGATTTAAAATGAATTTTTATAGTCAAATATATCAGTTATATAACCTCATGTTAAGTTTTTTTTTCAAAAAGTCACATGTTTGTGTTATATTTCTCTTTACTTTAAATTAATTATTATAACTTGTAATTATCACACCCATTTGGAACCAAAAGGAAAAACGTGGGTCCCAAGGGTTTTACTGGTCTCAAATAATTCATAAAATAGGATTAGGATACGTGTTAGGGTTGTTTAATATTATTTTAATATTATTTTTACCTTTATTCACTTAAGTAACCCTTTAATTGTGGTAAATAAAAATAATTACTGAAGTTGTTATTCATAATGCCAAAAAATAAAAGGAAAAAATTTACATAATTTATACCTTATAATTAAATATATTGAATCTATTTTTAAAAATTCAAAACACACAAAGTAGCAGTAATTAATTTAAAATTAATCTCACTTATCA
This sequence comes from Viscum album, assembly GCA_963277665.1. Classification (NCBI taxonomy): domain Eukaryota; kingdom Viridiplantae; phylum Streptophyta; class Magnoliopsida; order Santalales; family Viscaceae; genus Viscum; species Viscum album. Next base: position 495,528,641 of record OY728122.1, read on the forward strand.
AAATGAGAAAACAGGTTTTTAAAAGTAAAAACCTTCAAAAGATTGATACATATTAATGTCAAATTTCAATGTAAAAATACATAAAATGAATTAAATTATATTAAATGATAAAAAATAAATCTAATTTTACTTTAAAACAAAATATAATGATAATATAACAATAAAAAGAAATTATAGTAAAAAATCAGTTTTGAATTTAAATGTTGTATTTTCCACTCTTCATTAAAATATGATTGTTTTCAGAAAAACCTTAAAATTTATCCAAACTAAATTTTTATGTCCCAATTATAAATAATAATTTAATTTTTTCTAATCTAATATATAAAAGTGTCAAATATTTTATTTAAAAAAGGGTTCGCCATTAAAAGGTGGAAAAACTGCATTTTTTTTAAATACCTTTTTTAACTGAAAAATTGAATTTGTCATTAAATTATGTATAAGAAACACATAATATTAATTTTAAAATTATATGCGATATAAAAAATAAAATATTTGGTTAATAATACTCATAACCTCTTTTTAAGTGCCTAGTTTGATAGGTTGTGGTGCGCTCGAACTCAGTGTTTCGTGTAGCCCAACCTATTGAATTATTAAGAAGAAGAATACCATAAAAGATTGGGGTGTTACATTATCCTCTACTTAAATAAATTGAATCCTCCAAATTTAGTCATGGGACTGAAACTAGGGGTTTGATATTTTAAAATAGATTTGTTGAAATCCCACCTTGAAAAATGGATTAATGAGACATCTATTATAATATAAAGAAAGGGAAGCAAGATAGTTACCAGAAATAACACATGCTAGGGTTCAATGTATAAAAACATGGATATGAATGAAAATGTAACCCTCATGTTCTTATGGAGGGTGATAGAGAACATTATTAGGAGAATGTTAACAACCAGAAAGCTATAAATCTATGATGATTTAAGGGACCATTTGATTCATCCCAAAAGAAAGTACTAAGAAAATATTTTTGGTTTTATGATCCTTTCCCTAGTATTGTAGAATTAATTTACAACATAGATATAGAACACAAGGAAGAAATCTTAATTGACATGTACAGTTTCATCCTATAACTAATTCCTACCACAATCTCATCTTTTTCTTCAAAAGATAATAAAACTCAAAAATACTCTATTTATCTTTATCGTATATGGTTACAAATATAAATATATACCATTTAAATAAATAAAACTATGTTATACTAACCAGGGACATCTTTTAGGCCAATGGTAGGTGATAAATACTTATCAAACATCAATTTTGGTTTTGATTCCCGCGTCCTTTTCTGATGCAATGGGTTGTCTCCTAACCTATGACTTTTCCTTTTTCTCAAACTATATTATTATAACATTCAAGAAATAACCTTAAGAAATTTTTTAACCTCAGAAAATAATATCCAATGTACATGTTAATCCATTCCAACCTTAATACTTTTCCAAAATACTTTTTTCCAAAATAAAAGTCAAAAAAAGATCTATAAATTTCATAAATCAATTGTAACATCAGATTCCCCAAACAACATAATGTATTTATTATTGAAAAATACCTTTATATACTTAAAATACATAATGGAATAATTAATTCTTCCAAATAAAAAAACATTAAGTACTAAAGTACAATCCAAAATATAGTAATATAATTCTTGAATCCAAAAACATAAATGCATTAGTTATTCCACTTCGACAATTGTAACAACATAAGCTTGATGTTAATCGATCTTTTTATTATTATGAATATTTCCTTGATTCTTTATAAAATAATTTACATAATAACCCATCTCTTTAAAATTATATAATTTAACATTTACATATTCTTTCTTTCCCTTAAAATTTCAAGCCTGGTGGCCTTTTTCTCTACACTTGTAACAAACTCCCATTACATTCAGGCAAGTACCAAGCTGTTTCTTCCCACAATTATCACATAATGGAAAATACTTATTTACCTTTTTACCTTTATCTATCTCTTTCTTCCATACTCTCTTCTTTTCTTTATTCACATTAATGTTATAATACATAGAGAATTTTTTTTTCCTTGATAGAACATGAGACTATATATTCGTACGAGGAGAAAGATTTTGAGACAAGTTCCCGTTAGAGGAATGGTTTTAAAACATCAAATAATTGATCAATATTACTTCTTGGGCTACATATGTATTCTTCATCATACCTCACTAACCTTGTAAAATTATCGTCATACTTTAAAATATTCTCATCCTCCTTCTTCCTCTAACTCCAAAATTGTCTCTCTATATATGCTTGTAGATCACGAGGAATGTGTTTTCTAGGAACAGTTCTTTAAATTACCTCCATTACATATTTTCTACCTCTTCATCCTCCTTCATGTTTTGAATTAATGAACATCATTGATCTGCATCTTCTGATAGGTGATAGACTATCATAACAATATTTTCCTTTTCATTACTCCCCAAAGAATTAAATATTTTCTCTAAGGTACTAATCCAATTCTAAGCTACAAAAGGATTTATAGTCCCATTGAATGTTTAGGGTTGTTGCCTTATGAATTGGTCTAACATTGATCCTCTGTATTGTGAATCAGGTTGTTCCATACGAGTAAGGTTATTATCAATAACCAGAGTCCGTTTTTCCAGTATGGTTATAAATTGTTCAACACCAATTGCATCACCAAATCCACTATAATTATCTTAAATAGGAAGGAAATTATAATATGGATTGTGTGTGTTGATACAGTTTCAATTCCTTCTACTAGGCTCAATTTCTAAGAAATGTAATACACTAGATTAGGTTATGAATTATAAATCACAATTCCAAACTAATAAAATACTTAACATAAATTAGAAAAGTTATGCATGTCTAATCAATAATCATAAACATGGTTTCTTTGAGGACCCAGTTAATCATAAATCCTTCATAATTTTTTGTAATGAAAATATGAATTATTCAAATAATATCCCCCAGGATTTTCAAATAGGGTGTGTTGTACGGCCCGTTGTCAGGTACCAGGTAACCTCGAGTCAAGCCCGGAACACCTTATCAGAGTTTTCCACCCTATGTACATCTATGCCAGATCCAAATCCACATTTAGTATCCAGATAGGGATATATTTTCTAGGAATTCCCAAAAAATCTCAACATTACCCAAATTCTAGGATGGTCTTCTATACTTATCCTCAATGTTTGCCTTAGGGTAATGTTCCCTAGTAAATGTTTTTCAAAATCTACTTTCCATGGTTTTTACTAAACACCCTATGATACCAACTATAATACCCAGATCCCAGTTGCTCAGATCTGATCCATTATTTATTACATTGGAATTATCAAAATAAAGTTGAATCCTGAAGGATCGATTAGTTTAGTAGCCTTGGAAAAAGTAGATACTAACATAAATTGTTTCATTACATTTTTAAATTAACGAACACATAAAAACTCCTTTAAAAACATTATTATTCCCTTTCCTTGTCCCTATATGTCATTCATAATGTAAATCTTCTCATCCTAGGTAAAATGAAACATACGAATGAGGTGATCTCAGATACTCAGTAATGGTAAATAATTAAGTGAAAGCTGTTAAAAATAAGCATAATATTATATGAAAAGACATATAATAAAAACAGCAGCGATTTAATCATTAAATTGAACAAAATATGGAAAGAATAAATAAGGAATTACAATATAAAAATGAAAATAGATATTATTATAGTCAAATAATCACATGTAATAACTAACCTTATAAGAGTTATTAGATAATGTGGTACATCTTAAACACTTTGTCATGGCATCAGCTAAGACACCATACATAATCTCGTAAGACATTATCCAAAACCCAAACATAATTACCTTGTGAGACCTACCGATACATTGAGGGACTATAGAAGGCCACATCCAAAATATTTAAATTCCAATACATACTTATTATGAAAGTGGTAAAACAAAACCAATATAAACATTAATATTAAAACTAGCATATGAAATTTCAATACTTAAGCTGTAAGCAATGAATGATGCAAAATAACACATCCACATTAAAACATTTCATAAAACCTTAAAAATAATATAGAAAATTTTATCAGAATATATTAACCTTAATTAAGCATTAAATTCAACAAAGGAAGTTGACATAGATGAAAGTGATCTAACAAAATCATTAAAACTCTTTTATAAATATCCCTTTTCACTTTGAAATCATTTGAAATCCTGCGTAATTATAAAAGAAAACATTTCCTTTGAAAATAATCTATTAATATTGTAATGGAATCTTAAAAATTTGACGGATTTATAATGGCAGAAAATAGTCGCTCGTGTCATATAATTTAAAAAATTTCCTTCCTTAATTTTTTGAAAAGGTCATATAGTACCTTGTTTTGAAAATGAGAGAAAGATTCATTTCAAAATGTTATATAAAAAGTAAAACATGGGTATAAATTAATTTCAATAATAGTCTAGGAATATAAATATTATTTCTATATAAATGTATAAGAAACATGTATGTGTATGATAAATATGTCCCAAAAGATACTTACGTATAAACAATCTCGGATAATAATGAAATTGAAGAATTAACCCTTACCTTATACATTTTTTTAGTAGAGGGTGCGTTAACCTATTGTATAATAGTTAAATATAGTTAATAAATTATACCAGGACCATATAAATATTTATGATATCATATATATTCTTTTTATCTCATTTTGTTAATAATATTTTAGTTTTACCATTATTTTGGGTGTTAACGGCTTTTTTTTCCTATGCATGTTTTGGTAAGTAAGTAATATTTATTATGCATAGGATATATTTTATTCAAATTAATAATTTTTTTAAGTTAATAAATATTATATTTATTTATCATAATATTTTTATAATCATTCTTTAATGGTTAATTTGGAGAATGAATCTCATTACGTCGTGGAGATGGTAGGTTGTACATACGTATGAGCGATGATATCATTCGTTTATTGGTTAAATGATATGGAAATGGATGGTATATTAATTATAAATAATCATAATCATTTAATATTCATTATTTATTTCTATTATACTCATCATTATACCCATCCAAATAAATTAATGCTGAATAACAAATTACACCACGGCATGGAGATGGAAAGTCATATGTATGCACGCATGGTGATATTATTCTTCTTAGGATAGATAAAATGATTAATATGGTTTTACCATGATTATAATAACATCTTAGTATATGTATGACACTAGATTTATTACTTTGGTGTGGAAAAAACATAGAATGATGAAGTAGAATAAGAAAATAACTTTGAAAGAAGAGATAAAATGATTACCTCTTTTTTAGGTGTCTCCTTTTGATTTACATGATACAAATCCTTAAGTTGGTCTTCATACCAATGGATGGCCTATGGTGTGAATTGAGAGAATTTTTTAGTAGAATTTGGAAGGGGTTGGCTGAGTTAAATGTCTTTTAAAGTGTGAATTAAAGAAAATGAGAAGTGCCCTTTTATAAGAGTGGTGAGGGGAAATTTCAGAAAATCATGAAATATTACTTTATTAAAAAATTATTTTAGGTTTCTAATATCTCAAAATTACTTTATTTCCAGGATAAGATGATTATGGGTATGAATCCTTTCAACCAATAGGTTTTAGGCATGTTTATGTCACAAATTGAACTGTATTTTTTGGCTTTAACCCTTAGTTAAACAAGTTACCTCTTACTATGTCTTCTTGTATTTTATACTAAATGGTTATTTTAGTGACTATAGAGTGAAAATAGAACAGCAAGTGGTTCGTTAATATCATTTTTAACACTATATAAGTTATTTGTATAAATATTATAATTGTATAAATATTACATCATTTAATAAAATAGTGTTTGTTTTAAAAACTCATTTATGTCAATTTTGACACTATTTTGTAATTGATTTTTTTAAGTCATATCACCATAATTCCTTCAAAAAAAGAATTAAATAATCCCTAACATGTCAATTTTATCCAAAACAATCATTTATGGCATCAAAAATCTCATATTGCATTTATTTTAATATTTATAATATCATTTTTCTCAATCATTCATTAATAAGGTAATCATGGTATCATTATTGTTCCATAAATAAATTTATTTATTTAAAATATAAAAATTATACATAAAATACCCTAATTTAATAAATATTTTTATATTTATACTGAACATTTATAGTCAAATATATCAGTTTTATAACTCCACGTTAAAAGAGTTTTTATAAAAAGATACATGTTTATGTTATATTTCTCTTTACTTTAAATTAATTATTATATCAAGTCATTATCACAACCAAGTGGTTCCCAAATCCCATATGTGCGTCCCAAGTTTTTTCATGGTTTCTCATAACTCATAGAATCATATTAGGACACGTGTTAGAGTATTTTATATTATTATAATATTATTTTTACCCTTATTCGCTGAATTTACCCTTTAACCGTGGTAAATACAAATAATTACTAAAGTTACTATTCATAATGCCCAAAAACAAAAGGGAAATATTTTAATGATTTGGACCTCCGGATTCAAAATACAGAATCCATTTTTAAAAACTCAAAATTTAGAAGTTGCAGTAATTAATTTAAAATTAATCCCTATAGTCAAAATGAAAAAATGTGTTTCTAAAAATAAAAACCCTCAAAATATTGAAATAAATTTATATAAAATTTTACTGTGAAATTACTTCCAATTCTATAAATTATAATAATTGATACAAACATAATCTAATTATACTTTAAAAAAAATTAAAGTATCATCTAACAATGTAAATAAATTAGATGAAAAAGTAGTTTTGAATTAAAATAAAGTATTTTTCACAATTATTTAAAATATGAATGTTTTCAGAGAAACCCTAAAAAATTATCCAAAATATATTTTTATGTCCCTCTTCTAAATAATAGTTTAATTTTATCAAGTTGAATATATAAAAGTGTCAAATATTTTATTCAAAAAGTGGTTCCCCATTAAAAGGCAGAAAAATAGCATTTTTTGAAAAATACTTCTTTTATCTAAAAATTTGAATTTGTTCTTATATTAGTTCTAATAAAAACCTAATTTGAATATTAAAATTATATGTGATATATAAAATTGAAATTTTTGTTAATATTATTCACAACCTCTTTTTAAACGGATAGTTTGATAGGTCGTGGTGTGCTCGAACTCAGTGTTGCGTGTAGCGCAAACTATTGAATTATTAAGAAGAACCATATTGTGGAAGCTTGGGGTGTTACAATTATTCCAAATATATACCAAGTAAATATAATTCAAAACAGAAAATTTTATTCTTCATTATATCAAAATCATAGTGTATTTTTTACTCTTTTATCATGAAGCATCGTATAAGGAATTATTGGGGTTTATATATGAGGATTAGGATAGATCATCTAATGATCAGAAATCAACCTCAGGCGATGCATTCTATTTTGGAGGATTATATACTTCTTCATTCAGCCAATAGAAAGATTACAATTCACTAATTCATATAGAAAATGACTGTATAGAAAATACTCAATTGTGTACTGGATTTTTATGGACGAACAAACAACTTGAGGATGTTCGAGTTGATGTGAACTCTACTATTTCAATAAAGTGTGATAACTCCATTGTTATTAATACTAGTAAAAATATTATAAAAATTTATCAGAAAATACAGATCGAGATAAAGTATCTTTTTATCAAGGAGAAGGTATTGAAAGGGTTAGTTAAGTAGTAGTACATGTCATCATAAAATCATGTTTTGAACTTACGAAAAAGTCACAACCCAAAGATGATTTTGAGAGGCCCAAGTTAGCTCATGCAGTCCAAACATATTTATCCAACTATATAATTCAGAGAAGGCAACCCCAATCCAATATGTAATTTTATATTTATATATATTTATGTTGATTATCTTGAATTACTTTATATGAAGTTTAACCCTCTCTTGTAAAATTTTAGAGAAGTGATCCATCGGGTCATTGATCAAGGGGGATATTTTTTATGTGATATTTACAGATATTTTTTATATGATTCAAGCTGGATATGGTTAGAAATTTTCAATCATATTGAAAAAAGTGGGAGGTATCCCATTATGAAGTTTTATAAAGGGTGAGATTTCTTGAATCTCGATTCAAGGGGGAGAAGCTTCATTATGAATTATGGATGATAATATAGATCAAAGAATTGTTCTCATGATGAAATATTCATTTAAATTTTGTTTCTCATAGCGAGTTTAACTCACGCTGGTAGAGAATTAATGATTAAAAAATAATTCATACACTATATGAAGGAAATAATTTTCATATTTTGTTGTTGCGATGAAGATGTATTGACCTTATTTTGAAGGGTTTATCAACATACCCTAATTGTGATCTTGGATAGAAAAAATACCATAGAGTATTTTTGGTTGTGTTTGTTGATAAAACTGATGTGGTGACACTTGAAAATAATGATCAAGAATTCTTACCGTATAGTTTTTGAAGCATCCAAAAATATCTACAATAGATTAATATATAGGATAAAATTAATGAAATGCATCGTTACAGGTTCTAAAATTTGAAGCATGTTTAAATTTTTGGTCTGGAGTACGGGTCGTGTCGTGAACTGTGAATCAGATCCTAATTTTGAGTGTTTATAAGTACTTATAATATGTTTTTGAATATGTTTTAATTTTTGGTGGGTGCATTAGGTGCTCAATTAGATTACATAGTAGTGGTTGGGTGGCCAGGCTGCTAAAAATTACAGTATCAGGGCATTCTTGTCATGATAGGTGGCGGTAAGATCCCTCTGATCTTCTCCCTTTTTCTTTAACCATCATTCTTCTTTGACTTTGTTTTATTTTATAGGTATTTGAGTGTTAAATAATCACTCTTGATGCATATTTTTCATACATATCATATATTACTTCCAAATATGAGGTATTAAAGTCATCGTTCATCATTTTATTTGAGGTACATTTCCAAGTGTGTTTATTTAGGGTTTTGGGTAATTTTGAGTGAAATTGGACATCAATTTGGGGAATTAATTTTCTTTTTTGTTGATTATATCTAGGTGCATGTCGAGAGTGTAATGAACCCTATTTCTCATGGTTTTGATTTCATGAATTCACCTAGTGAGTTTGGTGTTGGATAAACCAAGTTGGTTTTTTGGTATTGATTATTCAGTTTATAAATTTAATGATGTTTATTGATGAGATAGGTGCTCATGGACTTAGACTAGGTCAGTATGAGCCTTGGGTTTGTTATTATAATGGCATATGAGGTATGTGACCTTAGCATTATTTGAGTCTCTTGGTTAATTAGTGATATTATGTTTTTGTTACGTCACTATTATTATCTTCTTGCATGTTTCATAATTTTTTGTTCCCGCCATAAGGTTAGGATGAGATTGCATTGGCCTAATAGTCAACATGGATTACATAAATTAATAAATGGTTTGGTGGGGGTTCCATGGTCTAATGAGTACTAGTGTTCCTATTTTTTTCTTACAAGGTGGAATGTGTTTGATTTCAACGTGAAACTATTTTCCTTTTAAAATTTTGTTTTAAAAAGGGGTTAACTCAAACGTAATTTTAAGGGAAATTGGATGATTTTGAGCTAGGGTTTGGAAATATATTTTCAAAAAAAGTGTGGTTTTCTAAAGATTTTTTATGGGATTTTGGACAAGTTCCTAGTGTGAGTAAGACATCATGTTATTCCACTTATAAATGGCTAAAAATACAATCTTGACTTGGTTTACAAAGGAAATTCCAAGAGAATTGGTTGGGTTTTTTTGGTTTATTTGACTATATTTAGGTGATACCTTATTTTCTATGTCATGTTTTCCTTTATATACTCAATTTATATGACTAATGTGTTTGTTGATTGTTTCATACAGATGCAGTACTCTATGTGTTTCCCCATGGAATTTGTTTCGTATCAAGAAATGGATTAGGAGGCAAGGTTATGATTGACCCTTGGAGAGTCAAGTAGGTGTTTGAGACATGTTTGAGTCATGGGGATGGGTATGAAGTGACTAACACCATGGATGTGTGTTGTTGATTCGTGATATGGGATATGTGCCTTATATATGTCAATTGATTATATTCCTATGGTAGGTGATGGATTTCAATGTGGTAGGGGATTCTAAGGTATGGTCTTGATATGATTGAGATAGCCTAGTAGGACTGCCATGAGTGAGATGGGGTCTTGGTTATATAAAAAGGTTATTTCATCCATGAGTCAGATGGTTGAATTGAGTGGGGATAGGCTATCCATAAGTGAGATGGTAGGATATGAGGTGATGGAGATCGAATATTTTGGAGTGATATATAATATTGTAACGTTTCTAGAAATGCAATCTATGAGTGATAGGGTTCAGACATGGGTATCCATGAGTGATACGATTGTCCCCAAGATGTTATGGATTTCCCTACCTTGAGTGAGAAGGTTAGTAGATAGTTGGTGATGTAGCCTCTCTTGAGTGAGAAGGGATGGTTAGAAGCTCGGTATGTGATTGGACTCAGTACAGCACCCTTCCTAGTGTCACCATGTATGGTTTGGGTTTTGGTATGTGGTGACTTCTTCCTTCTACTATAGTGATGAGGCGGGTAGGGTTGGGTGTTATGTTAGCCTATTTAGCACCTGATGATCTGACTTATATGTTATGTGTGTGTTGTGTGTTATGTTTTCGAGTGTGTGGGTTGCACTGGAATGACTTCACTCCTCATATATGTATTTCATGTACATCTACGAGATCACAACATCTATTTATATGGTTGGTTCATTTGGGATTCCTATTGGGTCCTTGGACTCACCCCTACTTATGCAGACAATATGGGTTTCGATATATGTGTGTAGACCTTCATTTTTTCTCTCATGGAATAGGTAATACTTGAAGATGGACACATGATACAAGTGTAGTAGGTTATTTTTTCCATGGATACAGTGGGATGATTATGTGAGTTGTTCCATAAGTCATTATACATATTATTAGATTATTATTTAGCATGTATTGGCCAGTGTGTCATTTAATATATATGATTCCTGTTATTCAATGTTATTTCTTATTATTACTATATTTTTTTATCAATAATATATATTTTTTTACTACTTATTATTTTGGACTGCGGGCCTATTTGGCTCCATATTTTATGTCTATATGTTTTTGGGATATTCATCATACAGTTGGGTTATGCTAAATTTCTGGTAGATTTTGTCATGAACCACAATATTTTTTTTAGAAGAAATATTCTCCCCATAAATTTCTTAATCCCTCTACCTTAGTCAGTAGCTTCTAGAGTATGTGGAGACACACTTGAGATCATGTGAAAACCCCCCACTCGGGTTCCATTTTTGAGATCTAAGTCAAATTATTATAATAGAAACCACACCACAACATCCTAAGTTTGGTTTTATCATCTCTCACATTAGGTAGAAAAATTGGCTGTTGGAATGGATTTTTTAATGGAAAATAAAAAACTATGATCGAGATATATCAGGTGAAAATGAGGAAACATAGGAGTAAATAACAGTTATAAGATATTATGATTCTGATGTGTCATTCCACAAAAGGTTAGGTTTTATATTAATTAAGTTACAATAGAATAGCCTGTTTTGGGGATTGTTATTGTGAGGAATGGTTGACACTGTAAAATCTAGTGCCTAATAGTGACATGTCATTAATTTGATTAAATTAGATCCTTGTAAAATGGATTCATGATTAATCAAATAGAGATCACACCACGGACAATGTGGTTGCGTTGTGAAGTATAAGTAGTGGTCTATGGTGTTATACATATGATAAGTGATATGTTTCATAGAAGGATGCTTCCATAGTGGTGTTCTAGTCAAAGCACAACCTAGTATTTTTTAGTATGATGTTTTTTAAAGATTTCATGAAATTTTTCTCAAAGGTGATGAAATTCATGTTGTTACTTAGTGGATCACATTGTGGTGGTCTCAAAATTGGTTATAGTATGGTTATGGATTTTTCATGTTCACAAAGGACATTGTTCCGTAAATCTATGCTTCGTGTTGTAATGAAATATAGTTAAAGGATTTCCAAATTTCAAAATTATTAACTTTTAGGAATCATATAGGGTTATTTCATAGAGAATTTTGACAATGTATTTAGGGATAAATTTAGGGATTTTCCCTTCCTATGAAAAGGATAATTAAAGAAAAATCAAAGTGGAAACTTTTAGATCCTCTCATGAATAGAAAAATATTTTTATCTATAAATGTGAGAAAAAGGATATAGAGGATAAAGAGAGTAATTATGGATCTATGATAGAAAGTTAAAGAGGATAGATAAGGTAGATCTACAATTATATCTCACTGAAGGTTATTTTATTTAATCATATTGTTAAAGTTGTAGATGATTGATACACCTATGATAGTGTAATATCATTCTTGGTTCATGGAATGTTAGCACGTCATCATTTTATACTCACTGGATTAGCCTAGTTTAGTTGAACCGTGTAAAACATTTCTTGTGTTCCTCTGTAATTTATATATTTCTTCATATCTATCATGAAGGAGATATGTGTTCTAACTAATGGTGAAATATCATTAGAAAGATCCATTGGAATAAATCAACATGCACTATTTCACCACACCATATTCTCTAGGTATTTACTTGTCTTAATACCTACACATGTTTTCCCCAATACAAACCATGATATGGTCTAAACTTATGTATTTTAGTCTTTACATTAGTTTATATTTCCAATAGTTGGATTAATTTTGTGATTGACTTGGGGAAAACATTCTTAGATGTTACAATCAACTCATCTTCCACTTATGTATTTTATGAATTCCACTAAGCACCAACCAAATGAATCATGATTATTTGGGTTCCTCATAAGATAAAAATACATTCATCAAAATTTTAAGTCCTCTCTCATATCTACAGTGTGATAATAACTCAAAAATTAAAAGAGAAAAGGAAATAAAAGGTTTTCTTTGATAAGTTACCTTTTATTCAAATAATCATGTTGTGATGTTGGGGTCCCTTTATATAACCTAACTCTATTTATTTAAATAGTTTCTAAATGGTTGGAATATTTTTCAAAAATTCGTATAATTATGGTGTAACATTTACACATAATATTAATATTATTCATGGATCATGAATTCTAAACTATTTAAATTTTCATCAAATCATGTTTAAAAACCTTATAAACATAATCACATTATTTTTTATTGGGTACATGATAAATTATGTAGAGAAAATTAAATATCATTGAATAACATCAATTATAATGGCACATAGTGCAAAAACTAACATATCATACAACATGATATATATGCTAAAACTATTTTAAATATTATGTATTTTTGGAATAAATTTAATAATATCCCATTTTCACTAAATCCTCATTGGTTTCATAGATATATTCATATTGTGTTACATCATACTTAACAATATATAAAACCTTATAAAAAATAGGATAATGTTATCGTCTATGCTTTATTAAAATTTAGATAAATAAATTATACTGAAATAAATCCTTATTCTCATAACCTTATGTTATATGTGTTTTTAGGAGACGTTATAGTACTAACTAATTAATGAATATAATCATGGGTAGGTATTTAAAAACACATCATTGAAACTTATCTTATACAGGTTTATATTGGCATATCCATCTGTAACATATATCACTATGCATGAAATATTTACTCCTAAAATAATTTTTTTCAAGACAGAAAGTTTAATCATGAGACATGGAATATGTTAATAATATATATAAAATGGGAGAATATATCACATATATTTCATCTATGTTTTTAGTACATCATGTGTCACTCAACTAAGCATAACCATATATTTTTTAGCCTTACTCAATTAAGGGGCCAAATTTTATACATTTCATAAAGGAGTTAAAATATCACATTAGTTGATAAAATCTCTCTACATAGTAAAAAGTATACTCAAACATTGTCTTTTTATCTTATTTCTGTGAATGATGTAACATGAATACCAAATAATTAAGGTTCATGTATTGGAAACTCTGTAATCAGTAGTCCTATGGGATTACTACAAAACACACTCGGCCAGGTATTTCGGTGAAATATATTAATGAAATTTCATATGTTATACTTATTGTGGTTCAATTTATACATCATGTCTAGTTTTTTCACATGATTTAAATTTTTTCTATATATGATCCCATGATCAAGATAATATTAACTTATCATCACAACTAATGAAATGTCAAGATGAATATAAATTAAAAATAACATGGATTTTTACCTCTACGAGGATAATTATAAAATCACATTTCATGTTATATTTTTTAAACCACCCCAGATTATTTTATCTTAATAATAAATCCAACCATTCTCATGGATTAAAGCATTTTCCTGGCTACCAAAAGCTGGTAACAGGTGTTTTGGGTATTAACAATCAATTGGGTATTGATTTCTACCAATTTGAATATTTAAAATAAATAAGGTATTTCTACAAGAAATATGGAATGACTATTTCATATGTTAGAAAACTCACACATATTAAATAAGAATTTTCAAAATAAAAGACATATTAACAAAGAAACACATTTAAAATGAATTAAAATAAAAATAATAAATTATAAAATATAAACATCATAGGGATAAACCATAATACATATAGAAAAAATATAATTCATTGATATAAAATTACCAAAATAAAACATAAGAAAGTGGTAAAGGAGATATAAATTCGATGACATCGTGTATATGAGTCTCCAAAGATATAAAGGGTATAGGGATAATAAATAATATCAATCTACATGTGAAAAGTGTGCATCATCCACTAATCAGCTACTAAATGACACAAATAACTAAAATCCTCCTCCACATAATTGGGAGGATTTACCACTACCTATATTAAGTGAAACCAAGTGAACATGCGCACAAAAGTGTATATGTAATGTCTGATAATAAATCCCAGTAGGATATCTCCAAATATTAAATACACTCCAATTAATATTCTAAAACAAAAGAACTATTTATTAAATGGGTGATATTGAAACACATGTTAATTTATAACCTAAATTATTTTAAACCAAGAATAAAGTTTAACTTTAAAAATAACCTTTCATAACTTAAAGAATCAAATATCTTCATAAAACAATCAGTTATAAGTATAAAAAAAAGAATACACTACATTATAAATAAAACCAAAAATAATAATCCCATCATGGTATAATCAACTCCAACATACATAATATATAATTCAACTAAATGTAACCACTCTTCTATAAATGATTTCATCCTACCCACTCAACTGACCCACTCACTATAAGCATGATAAAGGTCACCAACCTACTATGAACACTTCAATCCCAATAAGTGGAGATTATACATCTATAGTACCCATTATCCTACCCTACCCATTATATTTTAGAACAATAATAAAAACATGAGATATTATAAAAATTAGTCATTTCACTTCTTTGAACTCCCTTCATAGAAACAAACATTTTATCAATAATTAAAAACATTTTAAAATCCATGAATAAGTAAAAATTTGGTTTACAATAATAACAACCACAAGTGGAACAACATATATCCAAACAATTATTAGAAGGGAGTAAAATAATATCAAAATCTCGTAAAATAGATTTAATTTCAACCCAAAATTTTTTTAAACCATGTGGTAAATTTTCCAAACTTTCATAAAACACACTACAATCACTTTAAAATCAATAAATCATTTAAAAACACCCAAACAAGGTAAAATACCCATAAATAAAATTCATTTTATCCATTTAGAAAGAATTCATCCATAATTGGTTGACATATATAGAATACATATAAAAAATCAATATAAAAAATATTTAAATTCTACATAACACTTAGAATCATTTCAAAACCTAGTTAAATAACAAAAATAAGAGAAAATCATACCAAAAAGATAGTATAAATAAACAAGAATTTTTATCATTAGAATAAAATGTAGAGGATATATAATTTAATTCCAATGTTAATGAAATCAGTATAAATTCATCACCTATAAGAATAATAAATCTATAAAAGAATTTTACAAGTCCTAAGGCATTGAAGTTACTAGCTTATTTCATCCCAACTAGAAACCCCAAACTATCATGGTCAAACATGGGTATAATAAAGGAAGAAAAAGAATAATATGAGGGATTAGAGGATGATTAGGGATCTTACCATGTTTTTTCACCAAGATATAAAAAATATTAATCAATATATAAATAAAGGGAGAGACGATAATGGATAAGGATTCCTTCGGAGGACACCCAACCCAAAATGAAGGAAATAAGAAGAAATTTCAATAAAAACATAGGCTAAAATTTAAAAATATCCACTTTTTACTAAAATGTTTGACCTTAATAAATGGTCACTCAAATCAGGCATGAGAGAGTGTAAAATATTAGGTTTATAATTTTCTATCATGAATGTTTTCCTTTTATAGTCCCTTTGTTCATTCATATTGATCGTATGTTCTATAAAATTTTACATAATTTCATATTTTTTAATTAAAACTCTAAGAAAATGTATGAAATAAAAAATAAACATGATATTCACCTTATAGTGACATCAAGGGAATCAAAATTATCCCCATTATACCTATTTGAACAACTTTTATGTCCTTATATTAGTGGTTGATAAGGAGAAAACATAATTTATTACTCCCTAGTATAAGATTCATGTTTCCATGTATCAAGGGAGTTATTACCATGTAGCTTTAGACTATGAACCAAAGATATGGATTTACCGTATAAAAATTTAATTTCATAAATAATAACACTAACAGTTTGATCAAAAAAATATGTTTTCTGATATAACTCTAAGTTTCACCCATTGCAAACATGAGAGTAATTGTGGTGATATTTCCATAAGTATGATACATGAAACATGTTATGAATTGATGTCATATAGGGAGGTAACATTAAATAATATATTACCATTACAAGAATTTATATACTCTAAAATTGATTAAAACCTCATGGAATGGGGAAAAGTTTCTTCCCCAGTCAGTTATGACCCAATTTAGGTGAAACTTTCAAAAGCACATGACCACTAACTAAAAATTACAATGGTCAAAAATGATTATCAAATGAATTTTATCTGGAGCCTCCTATATAGTAATGAATCCCATCAAGGTGGATTTAATAAATTATTCCTAATATAGAGGGTAGAAACATGATCTTCCATATAAAAATTTATAATGATACATATTTATCAATGATTGAGAACCTTTATTATACATTTCTATTTAACAATCAAATTTATGGTGATATATCATGTTAGGTTTAAATTGAGTCTTAATGAAATCTTGATGACCTTTCTAAAATTGAGAAGTAAATTCAAGATCTATGTTATAAATGATTACTAAAGTCGCACCATGAAAATTTATAATTTCATACTTATATAATATCAAAAAAATCATCATTTAAATAATCATTCATAGTAAAGAAATGATTTAATTTATTCAACCTATTAATAATTATCAAAATTTCATTACTTCATTGAGGTGTTCAGTGTAACCTAATAAAGAGGTATATAGAAACATATTCCCGCTTTTCGGTAGGAATGGGTATGGGTCGAAGCATACCTACTAAATTTTAATGTCCCACTATCACTTAAAAATGCATGGTAATGAAAAAACATAATAATTAGGGTCCCTATTTGTTCTAGGATACCAATGATGATTCTTCATATCATAATACATCTTAGTGTCACCAAGATGAATAAACCACTAAAATTGATATTTGTTATTCATCACTATTTTCCTAAAATAATAACTAATCACAAGACAATTCATGTAACAAGTAACACCATCATAAGAAATAAAACACTCATTAATGTTCTTACCTCTATTTAATATTCCCATAATGCACTAGCATTCAAGATTTAATAGATCCCCCTAATAAATCAAATAAAAACAAGAATGATTAATTTTCATATTCAATAAAAAATATCAACTTTTTCTCTTACACCGCCTCCTGCTACCAATATTTATAGAGATTCATTAGTTTCTATTAATCACTAGACTCCTCCACTTTCACCACTAGAAACTTCCTACTAAGAGCAATTTTAATTAAATTACCTTTTCTGAGATAATGGATGAGTTTAAAATCAAATATTTAAAGATATTCCACCCATCACCATTATATGTGGGTAAATTATTTTTATTAAAAGATACATATTATACTCTTATGATTGACATAGGGAGTAAATATTCAACCAAACCAGTAGTGTAAAAAAATATGAGAATTTATAATTGTCTCTAATTTTTTATCAAGGATCAGACAATTTTTCTCATGTGATCATAACTAGAAAGAATAATATTACACCATATCATTACAATATATAATTAAAAAAGCTAAATTCATATCAAATGCATCATAATAAACAACGTAACTTTCACAATGAATATGAAATAAAAAAATAGGAATCCATTTCAATATTTATTTAATCCCAAAAAAAAATTACGAACATTTAAAGATCCATATTAATTTCACCTAATTTCAGGTAGGAGTAGTTAAAGGTGATGTAAACCTTGATAAATCCATTATAAACCAATGGAAAAATCCTGTCAAAGCCAGCAAGCCTTGTACCTCCAAAAATTATTTAGAATCACTAAAGATATAAAAAAATTAGTTTTTTAGGATTGAATGATATTCATTGTAATGAAACCACATCTAAAAATAAATTTACTACTTTGATCCTAAAACGAAATGGGGATAGATTAGTATAAAAGAAATCTCTTAAAGCATTCACAATATGATATTTAAATAATGATCATGATCCTTTTTTTACATCAAATAAATAAAAAAATCTTTCAAAAATAATACAAAAAAAATTCAAGATATTTGTGAGAAATATAGTTCATTATATCCATATAAAAATCAAGTAAATTTATAAAAACAAACTACACCATGAGATATTCAAAATGGAAGCACTTAATTTAGAAAAATAAATATTTGAGATATCAGATTTACTAACCTTCAGTTGATGGTACCCGGGCATGCGGTAAATCTAAGAGAACCACCTTACCCATTCAATTATTTAAACAAAGTCATGAGATATTCAAAAATGATCATATGCATTCTTTGGAAAATAGTATTGGGAATTTTATATTTTTTAACCCTTATTTGATAAAAAATAGACCTAAAATAAATTTTAGAAAACCAATTTTACCCTTTCAGTTTATCTTTAGTGGTAATTAATACA
This sequence comes from Viscum album, assembly GCA_963277665.1. Taxonomy (NCBI): domain Eukaryota; kingdom Viridiplantae; phylum Streptophyta; class Magnoliopsida; order Santalales; family Viscaceae; genus Viscum; species Viscum album. Next base: position 495,547,758 of record OY728122.1, read on the forward strand.
AGGAAAGGAACATGTATTAATCATGGTTATCAGATTGATCTTATGACAGTCAACATAAATGCCCAAACTGCCATCGAATTTCCTTTCTATAAGTACAGGAGATACTCAAGTTAACATGATAGGATGAATTATTACTTTACCATCAATATCATCTAGTAGAATCTTCAACTCCTTTGATTCTATAGGAGTCATATGTTAAAAAGTTAAAGAAATTTGACTCATACTTTGAATTGGATCAATAGAAAATTCCACAATCTTCTCTATAAGTAACTTAGAGAAATCATGGAGAAATATCTTAGGAAAATCTCCTAGCATAAGTGGAAGTTCATATCACTAGTTTCCATAAAAATAGATGTGAATTGACATGATGACTCAACAACCTTGGGAAGAAGATGTTTGATGTGTTGAAATTTGAATCCTTATTCTCCATGTCATTTTAATGGAAATATTCTTGTTTTTTTTCTCAAATTGTGCTTTCAATAATTACCATCTTGAACCTTAATCATTAAAACTGAAAATATGAAAATCTTTAAATTTTTTGGGGTGAAAGGTTGATTTTGGTGTTAAATAGATCAAAAGTTGTTCAGTTTAATTTTTTATATATTTTCATCCCAATTTCCTATTATATTTTGTTATAAAATTAAAATATTATTTTTTTGAGTAATGTCGGGATTTTGGAGAGAATTTTTATTTAGGTTTTCTATGAAAATGCAAATAGATATAGGTCAAAAATATTTTAAAAAATATGTCCCAAAGGCGGAAGGTCCCCTACCGCCTTTGGTTTTTTTTTCATTTCGGTGAAAGATGAAAAGGGTCGTACCACCTTTCTCAAAAAAATTTGGACAAATACAGAAAGGCATTTTCTACCTTTTCTACGATAAAAAAAATTAAATATAAATGTTTATATATTTAGAAACTTTACTTTTATTTTATTTTTTGTATGTATATATATATATATCTGTGTGTGTGTGTTTCTGTGTGTATATATATATATAATTTAATAGAATTTATTTTCTATTTAATATCTAGCATTACTGTCATTAAAGCGGTTTGGAATTCTGAGAGAAACCCTCACCCAGGGCTCCCTTTTATTAGAGGGTCTTCCTTGGAAATCCTTCTGCATTTCTGATGTGGGATTTAGGTTCTTCCCTCCTACACAAATATTAGTTACTAATAAATAATTATAAACTATTAATGTTTACAACAAAAAATTAATAATTTACCAATATATATTAATACAATTTTAAAAAATATTAATTAACATTATTAATTAACAATTATTATTAATAAATTAATAATAATTAATAGTTATTAATTACCTAATAATTAATAAATATTTAAATACATGTTAATATTAGTAATTACTAGTTAACTAATTAACTATTAATTACTTAATTAATATTAATAACTATTTAATACAAAATTACTAGTAAATAATAATATAATTATTATTTATTAATTAATAAGTAATTAAGAAAAATTTAATTACTTATTAAAAACAATACTTGCTAATTAATTATTAATTAATTATTAATTTATTAATAATTATTAATTATTATTATTATCCAATTACTAATAATTATTTAATGTTATTATTTAGTTTCTAAATATTAGTAATAAGAATTAAATTATTAAATTACTTATTGCGAATTAATTATTATTAAATCAGTATTAATTAATTAACTAATTATTGTGAATAAATACTAGTTACTAATAAATACAACTTTCTAATAATATTATTTAAATAATTTGATTTAATATTTAATAAAATTAATTTCTAATAAATATTTATTACTAACTATTGCTAATTACTAATAAATATTAATTTCTAAAAGTTTTTAATTAAATAATATGATTTAATATTTAATTATATTGATTTCTAATAAATATTAATTTCTAATAAATATTTATTAAATAATATGATTTAATATTAAATAACATTAATTACTAATAAATATTTAAATTTATTCATTAGTTACTAATTAATAATGAATATTATTCTACGTTATATGTTTATTGTTTATTGTTTATTTATTATTAATATTTTTTTTTATTATTTATATATTATTTAATTAACTGTTTAATTAAAACCTATTATTTATTACTAACTATTTAGAAATCAATTATTTGTTTAATAATATTATTAAATAATAGTTAATTGTATTAATTAATATTGTTTAAAATATTATTAATCTAAATTAGTAAGTTATTAAAATTTAGTAGTAAACATTAATAGTTAATTATTATTTATTAGTAACTAATATTTCTTATTATTTGATTAAAATGATTAAAAATAATATATTATTAATATTGTGTTGGAAATAGAGAACTTGAATCCCACATAGGAAATGCAGAGTGTTCTATGTAGAATGGGAGAACCTGAATCTCATATCAGGAATGCAGAATGATTTCCATGTCAGACCCTCTTATAAAATAAATCTCTGGTTGGTGGTTTATGTGAGAATTACAAACATCTTTAATGGAAATAATGTTGAATATTAAATAGCAGATAAATTCTGTTAAAAACTTTTATTTTATTTATATATATATAAACAAAACAAAACAAAACAAAATTAAATATACAAAGATGTAAATTAGCTTTTTTATGCTCGAAAAGGCCGTAATGGATTTGCTACATTTGAAGACTTTTTTGAGAAATACAGCAAGGCCCTCACCTAGTTTCACCCAAATGAAAAATAACCAAAGGCGGTAGTGGCTCTACCACATTTGGGACAAATTTTTCAAAATATTTTTGACCTATGTTTATTTAAATAAAAAAATCAGAAAAACCTATATAAAAAGTGATTTTAGAAATTTAAATGATGAGGTTCCAATCTCAAAGTAGCTTCACCCAATCCCAAAGAACAAGTCTAAGTGTTGTTGTGAAGGAACATGTGTCGAGTAATAATGGTGGAGATCGACCTAACCTCATCGTCCAAGACTGGATATGCCGAGGCTTGAAGGATAGAATCTAATCTAAAGAAAGTTGAAGTTGAAGATTGAGTTTGAATCATTGAGGATTCTGAATTTGAACTAATTCTACATATTGAATATGAGCCACTATCGAGCTCACTGTTATACCATACCTTAGCATCATTGATTTTTGGCTGAAACTGAGTGCCTTAAAGTGAGCTTATGTCAAAGAGGAGAACCGATCGTCTGTGGCTGGAATATAAATAGAGCTTACTGGGACTGAAGGAAGATGATGGTAGTCTTTGATGCAAGATGAGTGCTCAAATTTATTCACAACAAGATGACTGCTCTGCAAGCTGAGACAGATGACTTTGAATGAGGATAGAATTCCAATCTTGGGTTTAAAGGATGACGATGGAAACCAACCAAGGTCATAGTTTAGGAACATCAAATCTGTCTATTAATGAAGATGGCAGGGCATTAATTTTCTCGATTCATAAGATTTTAGAGTTAAAGATGTGAGCATACAATAAGCTTGAAGAAATGATTCAATAAGTTCTAACCTTGAACCAGACATAGTTAGATGGAAACACTGATTCACACCTTTGAAAACCAAATTTGTTGGGTTCAACAATAAGGAAGACACCAAATTATTTTTTAAGGATATGGAATATTAAAGAAGAATATAGCCAGTTTGGATTTGAATATGGAATTTCATTGAAAATTTTGTGTCGAGATATAAGGGTATGATCTTGTTTAGCTTGGAACATTATAGTATAATCAAGGGAATCAAGCTTCATGTGTTCGAGATGAATATGGATTCACCCAGAAAAGAAGAAGATGTCATGATGACATCGATGCCAGCTATTGTAATTAATCACATAGGTAAGTGGTGGGGGCCAGATGTGGAGGTACCCCAACAAACTCCTAATCTGACTCAAATAGGGATCACCGCTAACCCTAAACTTAGCTGAAAAGTCACAAATTTATCTCCTGGAAAAGTCTTCGTCAACATGTCTGACTCATTGTCGTTAGTGAGGATCTTCTCTTGCTTCAACTGTCAAAAATCAAGGACATTTTCCATTCAATGATACCAAACATCAATATGTTTTAACCTGTCATCAAAATTGGAATTATTTACCAAAAAATAGAACTCTAACTATCACAGAATAAAATCTACGTTTCCTGATTAAATCTGATATGTAGAATAAAATTTTCATCCACAAAAAATCTTTAAAATCCTCAGTAACTGCAATAAACGCAGACTTTGTGGTATACTAAGCAACACGTCTCTACAATATTGACTACCAATATATTCCCCCCCAAAAAAGTGATCAAATAGCCTAAAGTAATCTTCTTAAAATGCATATTATATTCCACATCTAATTCAGTAAAACCACAATGTATAGGTTCCCCACTACCAAAACACAATCTCATATCAGAAGTACCATAAAGAAAACAAAATAAATACTTTAGTGCACTCCAATTATCTCTACCTAGATTTGAAAGAAATTGACTAACAACACTAATGGAATGAGCTATATCAGGTCTAGAATATACCATCACATACATCAAATAGAAAACAATAGATTAATAAGGTGTGTGTTTCATCTCCTCTCTCTCTCTTCATCGGTAAAAGGTAACTGACTGTTACTGATCATAAAATTTAAATCAAAATAATTATTAGAAACTTTCTCTATATCCATTTAAAATCTTTGAAAAACCTTCTCAATATATCTCTCATAAGATAACCACAATTTCTTGGTCTAACTGCCATAGGAAATCATCATACCAAGAATTTATCATCCAGGTTCCAAGTCTTTCATCACAAAAGACAAAAAAAATCATTCTTCAATCTATCAATTCTAGGAGCATCATGGAAAACAATGAGAATATCATCAATATAAAACAACATTATAATAAAATCATCATTAGTAAATATCTAAACAAAAACCCAATGATCAGAATATGTCTTCCTAAAACTATGATGAAAATGATAGATTCAAACTTCTTATACCATGCCTTAGAGCTTGCTTCAAACTATACAAACTATTCTATAACCAGTAAACAAGTTTATTTTCACCTGTTTCAACAAAACCCTCAAGCTCTCTATATAAATCTCTTCATCTAAATATCCATAGAGTAAACTTGTTTTCACATCCATCTATTCAATCTACAAATCCAAACTAGCAGCCAAACCAAGAATAACCTGAGTGGATGATGATGTGGCATTTATTCATTACATTTTTTCCACATCCTTTTTATCAATTTTCTTGATTGTTTAATGTTTGTAATTACAAAAAAGACATTAATTTAGTTAATAATCACATTTTGGTTAACATATAGTGGATATAGTAAATTAATAAAATTGTTATTAATAATTCTTGTTTAATTGTTTTAAATCATTCAATTAATTTTTTTTCATTTTTTTAATTATTTATAATTTTTTTATTTACGAGCTATGTTTAATTAAGTCCTTTTATTAATTCATTAAGAATTATTTAATTTTTGGTAATCTACACTTAGTTTTTAATCCAATTTTGTTTTTTTAATTATTATATAAATTAAATAATTTTATTTTTTTACTTTTAATTAATTTTTTTTAAAAAACATTAATAATTTTTAACATTTATTTATTTTCAGTTATATCATAATTCTTCTCCTTCATCTATTTATTAAATTAATTAATCAATTTAGTATTTTAATTTTTTTTATTGATAAATTTAGTTTGGTTTTTATTAATCTAAATAATTATTTTTAATTTATTTAAATCTTTTATTAGTTTATTTTCAATATATATATATATATATTGCAGTACATGAATCCCGTAAGATAAATATTATTGTGTGTATCTCATTTGAGGATCATCTCCATAAGAGATTTGGTTTAGCATTGAGTAAGATAAAATCCACATACGTAAGATAATTCTAGAAATCTGGCATAAGATAAAATACCACAGCTTAATAGAAATGAAAGATTCGTGTAAGATAACTTAGGAATAGTAAAAATTAACCTATGCAATCTGACACGGTAAGGATGTCAAACAAAGTTCAATAAAGGATGTATTTCTAAGAAAAATCGAGAACAACCAAATAGAACATGAAATATCACAATCCAAGACCATCGAGCATCCATGATAAATAGAATTTTTTTACTAAAAATGATAAAACCTAGATCCGAGAATCCATTTCTCCAAGATGTTGTAGCTCCTAGATCTAAGCCAATTGATTAAGAAAATGTTTCCAAGGCTGAAGCCATATTTACTGAAGTGAGTACTGACCAACACCATTGTTGAGATTAAGCTGTGGAAACCAAGATTTAAGCTCGACTGTTGATGAAAACAAACCTGGAGAGGTTGTTACCATATGATACGATCATGATTCCAATTCCCTTTAAATATGATGAATCATGGATCAATAAAAGGATAGTTATGAATATGAGATGTGGTAGTCTAAAACTGAAGATTGATGAATCTTGAGGCTATTCGAAGCAAATTATAGTGAGACCACATAACGGAGAAGCCCTCAAAACCATGAATCCGTTGAAAATGTCATTGAGATTTGATGAGGTTCTGAGTGGATTCAACCTTGTCTTCTTATGCACAGTAATGTGGGCATTCATCCTTGGTGTTTTTGAATGAACAAGACACTTTTAAAGACGACCCAAATCATATCTGAATCACCAGAGCTTGGATGAGGAGATAATGAATGATTAATAATGTTATGGTGTTTCAGTCATGGGTCTGGTTGAGGCTGAGAGAGGCTTTGACATCAGATCTGTAATTTTGACCGAAGGTTCATCGTGAAGATAATGGAAATTCATGATAATGATGACTACTGAGACTCATTTTCAGGTGCATTAGTTGCAAGGATAAATACATTTTCAACCCATTTCTTGATGAATTCTATTATAGGGGATAAAAAAGATTATGGAATCTGAGTTAGAGACTCTTTGGATTCATTTTTTGGTTTGATAATTATTTTGTGATTGGAATTAAAGTTATATGATTTTTGGTGTGAGATATTTAATCGACTAGACATGAACCATGGATAAAGCTTGTGGTATTGTGGAGGATACTAGCTAGATGAATTTTATGATAAATAATTTGCTAAAAAATTAATTGAAAATGTTAGGAGCAGGAGTTTGTCAGAGATCTTTGTTAAAATCAAAGTTTAGTGACATAAGGTATGATAGTTTTCAATCATTTTTTACAATCAATAAATTAATTCGGTGGAAAGGGGTGATAATTAAAAGATGAAAATATAAAGGAGGATACAAAATAGAACACAGCAGCGGGGGCACATAACATTCTGGAGATAATAGAAATGGGAGTTGAGAGCGAAAGAGGACTAGGAGTAGTGGAAAAATGACGATAAGATGATAAATCTTGATATGGTGGTGAAATTGAATTTAGAAGAGGACATTTCTCCTTTAGTTTCTTTATTTCATCATTATTTTTTTTTGTGATGATTTTCTTGAATATTTTTGTTGTAGTGGTCACTCCAATCATGAGCAGCTAAGCATTTTAGTTGATCAGATTGTTATAAATTTATATTTAACTATTTTTTTTATTTGATTCATAGTTTTGGTAGTGAAACTTTATTACAATGAGATTATTTTCATTCTTGAAGTGAATCTCTTTAATTCTATTCTATATACTGAAAAGAGATGATAGTGATTTCATTCCCTTTGAGCATCATCTGAAGTACCAAAATTTGGAAAAGGGTGATGTCGCTCTTCTCTATATTTGAACATTACTCTTATCTAAATCCCACTTTCTGTTCATTTTTTTGGGGAGGAGAGTGCCTAGTGTAAAACACTTGAGACACAATTAGGTGATTTTACACACCTTCATTTCAATTACTAACTTTATTTAGTTTATTAAAATTTTATTGATAAAATCATTTTTAATCAACTCAGAACAGTATAATTCTCTTATATTCATATGTTTCATGTGTCTCTCTCTCATCTCCCTTGTTTCTTTTTCACAATCTCATCATCAATTCCATAGTTCTATTTTATTGTTTTTCTGTTTTTTTTAGTCACACAAATTCTTTTAGCCTTCTCATTGGTTATGATACTATTGTTTTCCACTATTCTATCAGTTACTAGGTTTTAAAAATAATTAATTTTGATTTATTCTCAATGAAAATATGACCAAATATTGACCTCTTTTTCGGGGATGGTCCATTCAACCAAAAAAAATAAAAAATAAAAAATATTTTCATAAAAAAATATGTAAAAAAAATCTATTAAAAAACTACTAAAAATATTCTTGGTACTTTCATTTATTTGTGATTTCATTAAATTGTTAAAACCAATACTTTTATTCACATTATGTGAAGGGATAAATCTGTATATGAAACATTAAATATTAAAATAAAAGAACATTTTTCTACCATTATGAAAAATAAAAACAATGGTCAAATGGAAAATCTAGAAATTCAGGAAGCTGATAATAAAAATAGAAACATGAATTTACCTCAACCCAAAAATCACACCCCTCAGAGGCCTAAATATATAGAGTTTCAACTTTTTTCTACGCTAAGTAATCCCTCATGCATAAGGTTGTCTCTTATGTCTAATAATTATGAGATCAAAAAAATTCACCCCTCTCAGTATCCAACCTTTAATGGTCTGCTGCAAAGTATTCTTTAAAATTTATTAGATAATTTTTTTTTAATGTGATACAACTATCCTTGTGAGGATTGAGTGAGGAAGAGTTCGGGTTGAGGGTGTTTTTGGTTTGCCTTAAGTTATGGGCTAAGATATGGTTCCAAAATCTTGATAAATAAATTTATGATACCTAGGATGAGTTATTAAGCTCTTTTTTTACTATGTTATATCCTTGGAATACCATAATATAGGTGAGACATAAAATCACCGAATTTGTTCAGGGTGAGGGAGAGATTCATCATGAGTCATGGAACTGATTTAGATTAATTATTAAATAGCGTCACAATCACTAATTGGATCCTCATATACTGATGGAAACCTTCTATAATTCTCTTACACCTTACAATCAAAATATTATTGATCAATATTGTGGTGGAGATGTTTCTAACTTAACCTCTAAAGAACATAATTTTTTTATAAAATTTCTCAAAAATAATAGCACAAGTTTATAATAAAATTATTCATTTATAGAGATGAAAAAAACACCCAAGCATCCATTATTGATTATATAATTCTTAGGGAATAATTTTTTCATTGTCGGATGTACATCCACATCCTAAATTATTGTCCAAATTTTGATTTACCCATTCAAAATGATCAAGGTGATCAGTCTTTTTACTTTAAGGCTAGGAATAAAAGAAATAATGATCCCTTTTTGAACCAATATAATATTATAAATAAAAATCACCCTAAGCTATCATAGAGATAATAAGGAGTGATTAAACAACCCACTTCACCTACTATTCCAAAACATCCTAAAAAAATTTACCAAAATCAATATGGGGCCTAATCATCTAATTACCAAGGGGAAATTAAGGGAATGTTACAATAGGTGTTGGGTGAAATTAGTTCAATTAAAAAATATACTGATTCTAAGATTCGTATCTTGGCATCTCCATTGGGACAAATGATTTGGGATTTATGTGGTATATAAAAAGGAATTTTTCTCAGCACAACCAAACCTAATCCAATGGAAAATGTGGTGGTCGAAACTAAAAGGTCATTTTTTAATAGTAAAGGACAATTAACATCAATGTTTTGGTTAAAAATGATAGAAATTTAGAATTTTCAATTGGAAATGTGAAAATTTTAAAATTTTAAAATAAAGTCAATAGTGTCCAAACTGAAAAAATGATGAATATTTACATGATAAATCCCTAAAATCAAGAAAGATGATGTGGGATTTGATTAAGTAGTGAGATAAAAAAGATGATAGTTGAGGATGAGGGGAGTAATATACCAGTTCTAATACATTATGCCCCTCATATCTGTTTCCCTAGAAGTGTTAAAAAAAGTGATGAACCTAACTACTTACGATTTTTAAAAATGATCAGGTCAGTCAATATTAACATGCCATTTTTGGAAGCCTTGGATAAAATACCATCATATGTAAAATTCACCAATAGGTTTCTGGATAACAATAATGATTGGAAGAAATTGGATACCATCAATATCAATGAGGATTGTAGTTTTTTTCTTATGAGGAAGTTGCATCCAATGATAATAGACCCCAGAATCTTTGTTATTCAATGTAGAATATGATAAATCGGTCAATTGAACTGCTTATGTTTTTTAGGAGAAAGTATTAATCTGATTCCCAACTCCATGTACAAAAATAGTGTCTTAGGTATTTACCATCAACTTCTATTTTCCATCAACTAGCTGATAGGTCACTCACTAATCCTTAAGGTAGTGTGGATTCCTTATTAGTCAATGTAGGTAAGCTTACATTTCCTATTTATTTTATTATTCTTGATATGGATCATGATGAAAAAGTTTAAATCATCTTTGGTCGAAAATTCCTTGCTACTAGAGGTTCTATCATAGATTTTTCAAAAGGGAAACGTTCCCTTAAAGCTATAGATAATGTGGAGTAGATTCTTGTCATTGAAAATTCCAAGAATGAGGTTAGTAATAAATTCAATATATCACCCTTTTGGATTTACCATCTATTTGAGTATGATACACCGCGATCATGGTCAACTGAGTCCTAAGGGATATCTGTAAGGATTACCAGAAATGAGATATAAAGCTCAGATCTCTGTCTGACACTATTGAAACTGGTACACCATGTCTCTTTTTCACTTCTTAGATATATATTTTTAAAAATTCCTCCACCATTTTAGATTCATGAATATGGAATAAATGAGCTTCCTTTGTGAGATGATCTACTATCACCAACATGAAATCATGTTTTTGAACCATTATTTGGAGACCTGTAACAAAAACAACAGTTATTAGCTCCCATTTCCAAACTGGGATAGGTAAGAACTACAACATTCCTACGGGTCATTTATGTTATGTCTTAACTTGATGAAAATTTAAGCATCAGGAAACAAACTCAACCACCTTCCTATTCATTCTGACCCACCAAAACTATTCTTTCAACACCTTATACATATTTTGTATTCTAGGTTGAACATCCCATATTGAATGATGTTAATCAATAAGAAGTTTTTTCTAACAATCCATAGGTATGAACATCTGATTTCTAAACAAAAACACTGAACTTTCATCTAGGTTCCATCCCTCAATGGTCTCCCCACCATTGATTTTTCACCTTATAGCCACGAATTCTGCATCATATGTGTGTGACTCTTTAACCAAGTCCACCAAAATCAAAAATGAAAGAAACTAGAAATAAGACAATGACTTCACCTCGTTCTTCACTATCCAAGTGAATGTCATCTAGGAAAAACATCAAATCCCACTCATCTGAAGAATTTTTCTAACTGATCATATGAATTTCTGCTTAATGAATTGGCCATATAATTTCTCTTTCCTTGTGTATAAATAAAGTAAATGTCAATCATTTAGAGATACTCCATCCATATTCCTTGTCTCAGCTTCAAATATCATTGTGAGAAAATATGTTCCAAGCTCTTATGATTTGTAAACACAGTAAATTTATCACCGAAGAGATAATGAAACCATGTCTTCAAAGCATAGAATATGATATCTAACTGAAAATCATGTATTTTTAGTTATTCTTATGCACTCTTAACTTCCTTGATATATGAGAAACCATATGGTCTCCTTGAATGAGAACACACCCCCACTCGGATCCTGAAGCATCACAATAAAGAACATACCCTTGTCTTGATTCAAGACAAATCAAGATTGGGGATGATGTAAGGAAAATTTTAAGCTCTTGAAAAGCCTTCTGGAATTCCTCATTCCATTGGAGTGGAAAACTCTTCTTTTTCAATTCATTCATAGGCGAAGCTGGTCATGAAAAAACATGAACAAAACATCGGTAATAACTAGCTTGACCAAGTAAACTTCATATCTCAAAGAAATGCCTTAGCATTTTCCAAGAGATAACATATACTATCTTATCTAAATCTATATAATCCCCTCTTTCAAAGATTAAATGTCCAAGTAAACATACTTCTTGTATCCAAAAATCACACAGTGACAATTTTTCATACAAATGATGATCCCTCAATATTTCCAACATTGTCACCAAGTATTTCTCATGATCAGCCATTGTCCTTGAATACACCAATATGTCATCCACAAACACCACCACAAAAGAATCCATGTATCACTGAAATACCTAATTCATCAATTCGATAAATATTTTTTCTGAATTCATAATATGGAAATTCATTACCCCATACTCATATTGGTTATATCTTCTCCTAAAATCTACCTTTGGTGTATCCTCCTTTTGAACATGCAAATGGTGATTTCCAGAGCACAAGTCAATTTTTGAGATCCACTGAGCTCCCCTCAATTGATCAAATGGATCCTCAATGTATAGAGTTGGATACATGTTCTTTAGTAAAACTTGGTTATGATTATGATAATCTACATAAAACTGAAGAGTTTCATTCGCCTTTTTGGCAAACAAAAATAGTGCTACCCACGAAGATGTGATCGACCAAATAATTTTATTTACAACTCTTCCAACTACACTTCTGATTACCTTAATTCTATTAGTGTCATATGATAATATATAAGATAAATTGAACTAGTCCCCAAGAGGAGATAAGTCATAAACTCAATTTATCTCATAGGTGGCAAGCCTAAAAAATTTTAGGAAACATATATGGGAATTGATCAACCATTTCTGGAAAACTGTTACTCTCAATAATGTCCATCAATTCAAAATTCAATGCTTCCAACTGGTAAGAGATCATTCCAACTACAGGTTCCAACAATCCTGTTACGCCTTTTTTATATTCAAGTCTCCTTGAAAGAGATGTTCGACACTCTCTTTAGTTGTAAAACAAACCATTCATGTATAATAATCGATGTGAACATTAAACATCGTCAACCTATATAAACCTATAATTATGTCATATAAATCCATATCTAGAACTGAAGAATCCCATTTTAGCTCAGATCCATCAATATTTATAAAACATTATCTACACATAAATACTCGACATTCTATTTGAACAAGAGGAGTTTGATGTTTTAACACAGAAGGTATCATCTCAAATTTCAAACTCATCATGTCAATAGCATGATAATTATTAACTGAATGGGTATAACCCATATTAAACAAATCTTGCATAAGGGTATGATTTTAAAGAATCATAGCTCTCACCATTTATGATCTAGACTGATCATCCACCATAACCTACCCATATCCATATAATTTCTTACTTGACACATTGTGTTCCTTATAGACCTGTTGGGATTGCACTGTTAAAGGATTCATGGTATTCCTAGAATAACCATCAATAGATCTGTTATGTTGATGACATCGATTATTATACCCTCTTCCTATTAAATAATATGATGTTTACGACACATCCAAAGTGTCCCCAACACCCAACCTTAGAAAACTATAATAATCAGGCTAAAGATTCCCATCTGGTTGAAATTGTGTCATGCTCTAGGTGGAATTGTACATTCTCACTTTTTGTGGGTAGGAGAACCCCAATGAAACATCATGGATTTCATTTAAACCTTATAGGAAGATTTACCAATCCATTTGTATGATTATGAGTTATGATCCCAACTCGAAAATTGGTTTCCCTCTTCCACTTACTCCGAGAATTTTATTTCTCACCATTTCATGTTGGTATCAACATACTTCCTCCTCCCATAGCTCCTGATATGTATCTTTCTTATATCATCTCTCTATTTACCATTTCTGTATAATCTGTAATACATAGTACATAAATCATTAAGAAAATATCTTTCCCTATCCAAAATTTAAATATGTGTTCCTTCAAGGATTCACTAGTAGAAAATTCAAGTTCAAGGTGCTTTAAATTCATTAATTTAGGTGCATACTCCATTACAGAATGATTCTCCTCCTTCAAGTTGATTAAACATTTGAGGATGTAATTTTTTGAAAATAAATATGAAAAATACTCCCATGTAATTCCATGGTCCAATTTATCCTAAATGGATAAATCCCACCACTGTGGTGAAAGATCCTCTTTTATATACATCACTAGTTTAACTTTCAACTCTCTTGGCCTGCTAATTAAATCAAAGATTCATTACATCTTGTTCATCCACAAATTTTCCTTCTCTGGTTCTGAATCACCCTGAAAGATGGGTGGATTCTACTTCTAGAAATAGGAAAAGTGATCTACTTTACTTAGTTCATCCCTTATGTTCCCTGTATCCATAGCCTAAAAATCTTAGACAATACTCTGAACTCGTTGTTGGTTCACCTGTGGCTAACTGGTAACCACATTATTAGTAGATTCTTTTGGTTGGTTCCTATAATGCCTATAAGGGTTTTATTTTCTAAATAAATAATAAAGTCCATAAGTATAGTGAACCTAGACTTTTCACATATTATTACATTATTTTAATCATAGTTATCTATCAAATTAAAATCCAGGTATCACAAATTCTAGTTTCTTTGGAAGATTTGGTACATAATTAAACATCATGAAATCATATTTTGTTTAATCTTCATAATGATCTCTTAAATCCTAATGAGCTCCTATATTTTAATATGATAACCCAGGGAATACATGAATAAAATAGAAGATCTAAAAATCCCAATAATTAAATAATCATAGGAATAAAACATAGCACATGGGTTAGAAGGCATAACATGATGGAATAAAAGGAATGGAACGTTAATAATCATAAGGAATAATTACATGTATAACATGGGAACATAAAATCATGGAATTATAGGAATATGAAAAAAACATATAACATGACATAGACCTAATTCAAGGATAACCACCCAGACTATATAATTTATTGGAAAAAGTACCATTAAGGAATCAGGTTCACTCTTTATCCCAAAATGATGTCTCATGAGACTAGACATTACTCGATGAATTGGAGCACTATCTAGGAACACCCATCATAACATGTTCATGAATATTTGTTTCACATGAATAACAAACATAAGGGTCAACCATGTAAAGAAATGGGTATCGTAATCAAGACACAAGGCATAAAAAATAATCATATCATAAATATTTCGCTAAAAGAATGAATTAAAATCAAACATTGACATTAATAATGGAAAATAGGCAAGGATAATTATAATTTATTTCCAATTTAAGTAGAAACATATAAAAGGAGTGTTTAATAAACTTTATAAATGAAACATTTTAGTATGCTTTAAAGAAAAATATTAAAGACAAATTTAAAGCAAAATTGGAATATTTTTTTTCATAAAACCATAAATGATCCAAGACAGTTTTTCATAATTAAATGATTTATTTTATAAAAATAATTGTCTATTAAAAAATATTATGGCATGCACTTGGAAGTGGGTAATAAATCGGGAAGTTCCATTGAATCGATCTTGCTTCTCGAGAAGAATTGAAAAATAACCTTTCTAAAAAATGTATTACCCAGTCAAAGAGGGATGATGTGATCTCGAAACCTGATTATGGAATAGATAAACATAATTTATAATAATTATATAAAATTAAAGAAAAATTACATTGTGGTAAAAAGACAGATAAAGTAACCATAAGGAAAAAATAGAGGTTCTGGTAGAATCTTTTACCTTATGTCTAAAATGGTTCTACACTTGATCTTAACGTCCAGAATAATCAAATTAGATTCGTTAATTAAAAAGTTAAAAAACTTTTTTAAATTAAATTTATTTAATATAATTTTATTAGTTCATTTATTCCCTTTTTTATGAGTTATAGTCTTCAATTTCATCGTTCAGGGGTGCCTCTTTTCTTAATTTTCATGATTGATTAGCTTATATAAAAGTATGGATGTTCATGTAAAATAGAAGGAGAAATAAATAATTGAAGTTATAAATTATTAATGATCATACATAAGTTTAAATGATTATATAATTTATTTTTTTTATTTTGGTTAAGGATGAATTATTAGATAAGATGTTAGTGATAGCCGTTTGGATTATTTTGGTCAGTTTTCGCTCATAATGAACTTATTTGGTTTTATTATTTAAAATTAGGCATATATAATAAATCCATACTATTACATAGGATGTAATAAATATATTGTATTGTTTTAACCATAAAAATAGTTTTATTACCATCCTTGATGATGTTAATGGAAAATGAAAATTATTCGTCCTTGAAGGCGATAAATTAACGCCTCACGAATGACATTTTCATTTCTAGAATGAAATGCGGAGGATTAGGGGTTTGATGATGGATTATTCCATTAGCATAATAAAATTATAGTATATTTAAGTTAATGAAGTATTATTTCCATTTGGATGTTGTGGTTTGGATAGAACAAGAAAAGTAAATAACTTGAAAAGAAAACGAAAAGAAAAGGAAAGAGGAATTGACCTCTTGAGTTTCTCCTCCTTAAAAACCTCCTTAAAACCCCCTTTAAGAAAATGGTTTGGGTATTTTGATTAGAAAAAAAGAACCTAGATGTGAGGTAGGTTCTTAGGAAGAGTATTAGGTAGAATTAGTAAAATGTTAAGAGCTTTGAAGGTATGAGGAAAAGAGGTGGTGACGGGGGTAATTATAGTAGAGGAGAAGGGTGTATTCTCATTTAATATATTAGTTTATTATTTTGTCTCAAGACTATGAATTGTTTGATAATGAACACAAAATAAATTAAAATAAATTTTTTTTTTTGATATTATGGTCCATAAATCAGCGATGACTCAAGGAATAGTGTATTTAACTTATAATATATAAACACCATAAATTACTATATTTACTATTCACTAAAAAATAAAGTATTTTAAAAAATCCCAAAAATTCACCAAACCAATTTTTTAATGTGTATAATTAAAAAATAAACTCTATTTTATAAAAAAAATTATAACAATAATAAATTTATTTTTAATTTAAAATCCTCATTTACTCGAAAAAAATGATTTTAGAATTATAACTGATTTTATAACACTTTTGAAAAAATAAGTAATGTCTCACAAAATAATACTATAATCATAAGATATCAAAGTATAAATTTATGGGTACATTTTTTGAAATAAATTTTATTTTAAAACTTTATATTAATTATAAAATTAAAAATGAATACTTATTTTTTATAAAAATATCATCACTTAATTAGTAATTTCTAAAAAAATTATTTACTTATACTATGATATAATTGGATCATAATACCATTTATAATATTACTAAATTTTATTTATACATTCATCAGTGAGGATTCCATTCCATAGGTTCATTTACTATTCAAAAGGGTCATATTATTATTCCAAAGTTCTAGTTATTATTCCTTCGATATATGTTTCTTAACTTCTAGAAATACCTCTTAGTTCATTATTCCTTCATTTAAAATTTTTTGATTATTTATTTATGTGATTTAATGTGATTTATAATATATAAAATAATTATAATAAAGGAGTTTCCAATGATAAATGTTTTGGGTCATTACAGTCTTCCCCCAAGTGAAATTTCTCCTTCGAAATTTTGTTTCATATTTTAAGTTGAAAACAGGTGTGGGTACTTATCCTTCATCACTTCCCCAGGTTCCCATGTTGCCTCCCCATACTTATGGTTCCACAGTATTACTTTTAATAGGTGAGTAATATAGTTTCATATAACGTTATCTCTATGATCCATGATCTTCACTAGATGCTCCTCATATGAGAGATCACTTTCCAACTATATCATCTCTGAATTCAGAAAATTTGAAGGATCAGGTATGAACTTCCTGATGAGGGATAAATGGAATACATCATATACTTAAGACATAGTTGATGGAAGATATAGATGATAGAGAACATCTCTAACATGATCAAGGATCAAAAATGGTTTATGTACCTAGGACTTATCTTTCCCATCTTCTATTGAGATATGAATAGGAATACCATGTCTCTAGCCTCAAACTCAAGGTATCATTGATGATTCTTTTCACAAATATTTTTTTGAATTTGTCATGCCTTGATGTGTTATAGAATGTTTTCACCTTTTCCACCATTTATTATACCATTTCTGGTCCTAGAAAATTATGTTCATCGACCTCATCCTAGAATTCTGGTGTTCAGTATCTTTTCCCATAGAGTGCTTCATATGAATTTATTTGGATGCTTTAGTTGAAAATATTGTTATAGTAGCAATAAAATAGATGTAGATGTCGGTACCATTATCCTATGATTTCCATAAAACACGCTCTCAACATGTATTCTATTTTTGTAATAGTTTACTCAGATTTTCCATCAATTTGATAATGATAGGTCATATTGAAGTTTAACATAGTGTTCCGATCATGTTAGATAATTTTCTAGAACATGGAGTTGAATCTCATATCTTGATCAGATATAATCTGTAGTGGTACTCCGTTCAGCCTTACCACTTCTTTGATATATATGTTTTCAATTTAATATAGTGAGAAATACTATAGAATTTTGATAAAGTCAGATGTCTTTGTAAGATGATCCACAACCACCCATATAGAAATGGTTCCTCTAGATTTCTTCGGAAGTCCAATGAAAAGGCACATGGTAATTTTCTCCCACTACCATTTTGGTATGGAAAGTGGTTTCATCATACCCTTAAAATTTTTCCTTTCATCCTTCACTTACTAATATACCAGGCACTCTGATGTATATTCAACAATATTCGTTCTTATATTATCCCACCAATAGTTCTCTTGGAGATCTCGATACATTTTTTGCTCCCTGATTGAATATAGAACGTTGATCTACGTGAGTGATTCAAAATCTCCTTCTTTATTTCTAGATTTGATGGCATATATAGTCATGATGAAAATCTCATGACTCCTTCCTCATCCATTTTGAATGTTGTGGATTTCCTTTTTCTCATTGACTCCACCTTCTTCTAAATTTCCTTATCATTTCATTAAGAATTTATTTATTTTCAACATAAGGGATGGTTGAGAAATCATTTGAGAAATGATTGACGAAGTTCCTTAATTATTCCCATGTATATACTTTCCAAATCACAAAATATTTGTTCCTTCTTATTTCTCATCACTGATACAGATACAAGATCATTTCTACATAGGTAATTTTCTACCATATTTTCCTTCCCAGGATGGTAGTGGATTGTGAAGTCATGACCCTAGATGAGCTCTAACCATATTCACTGGAATATATTAATCACCTTATATGTGAATATATATTTGAGACTATTGTGATCAGTATATCTCTCACACTTCTATCCATAGATATAATTTATCTATATTTTCAATGTGGAGATCTTTTCTACAAACCCTAGATCATGTATGGGATAGTTTTTCTCATGGATTTTTAATTTTATTAAGTCATACGCTATTAATTTATCATTTTTCATCATTACATATCCTAATACCTTCTTCGAATAATCACTATAAACCAAAAATATTTCCTCACATGTTTCTAGTCTTTGAAATAGTGTAGTGATAAGACTCTTTTTCAACTCTTTGAAGTTGTTTTCACATTCACTAGTCTGAAAAAACTTCACTCCCTTCTAAGTCATCTTGGTTAGTGGGTTTGAAAATCCGGAGAAGTTCTTCACAAATCATCTTTAATACCCATCTAGACCAATGATACTATGGATCTCTATTATAGATGTTTATATGGTCCACTCCCCAATTGCATTCAACTTGGAAGGGTCCATAGATATCCCTTTACTAGTGATAACATACCCTAGGAATGATACTTCCTTCATCCATAACTCAAATTTACTGTACTTTTAATAAATTTTACCCCTTCATAAAATCTTTATCATAGTATTCAAATTCTTCTCATGTTCTTACTTTCTCTTAATGTATATTAGAATATCATTTATAAAGACTACCACAAATTTGTCGAGGTATTTTCTAAAGAATCTATTCATTAATTCCATGAAAATTTCTAGAGAATTAGTGAGTCTAAAAGGCATCACCACGAACTCATATTGCCAATACCTAATTTGAAAGGTATAATTGGGGATATCATCCTTACTTACCTTTATTTGGTGATATCCCGACTGAAGGTCCACCTTAGAGAAATAACTAGCCCCATATAGTTGATAAAATAAGTCATCTATCTGTAGATGGGGATACTATTTCTTTATCGTGATTTTGTTGAGATTGTGATAATAAATGCAAAGGAACATTGATTCATCCTTCTTGTAACAACCTAAACTATTGGAATAATAATTGTTTCCCGAAAATGTTTGTTATATTATTTTTTACACAAACAAAACTATATCTCATAAAAACTGAATTAATTATATTTTAATATGACCATCAGGTTATGACTATTATATGATCGTTGGTCAATTATGACCATTTGTCAATATGACCATTGGAAACTATACTCTTAACGTTATGATTATTATTTATAAATGGAAATGATAATGGTTAATTGATATATAATAAAGATTCAATGGCCTCATCTAATAGAATCATGTCATACGAATCCCATTTTTTAGAGCTTGGAAGGGAGGTAGTGTCTTTAGGCTTCACTCTTGAAAAATCCCAATCCAAACTTCAACATGTTAAATAGGAATGAAATCTCCTACGGGAGAAGTTCAAGTTACTGGAGATTACTACTCGGGCGATGTTATCTGAGCCACCCCAAGAGTGTATCACCATCGCAAACCTTACCCTAAGTTCATATGTGGGTGTTATAAGGGTTAATGTGTTATAGCCTTAGTAACTTAAATTGAAATCTCTTTATTTTAATAAAAAAATTATTTCATCATTTCTGTTTTAAGAATAGTCTATTTAATAAATTATATGATTAATTGAGACAAATTTGATAAATTTATTTTACATGTAAAATTTGAACTTTTAGAGATTTTTTATTATTAGATAATTATATGGTAAAACAAACATCATTTTTAAATTTCAAATGTCAAAATTAATCTAGGGTGAATTTTTAATATTTTTCTTAGAAGTTTCATATTTTTTTAATACTGGAAAATGTTGTATTTATCAATTAAATAAATATTATACTTTATACAATGTATTATATGAAATAATTTTTTAAAAAAAACATACATGGTTTCTATCAGTGTGATATTTAGAGTCTACTATGATCAACTTATTTTTTTGGTGAATAGTAACTTGACCCTTTGGAATAGTAATGTTAACCTTATAGATATTAATATAAACAATGGAAATGTAACATCTTCTAAGGAAGTATAATTATAATTTAGGCATCTTAAATGGTAATGTGATAAAATTATATCATATTATTAGTAAACCGATGTTTTAGAAATTATTATTTAATTATTAGTATTTTTGTAAAACATAAATGTTTATTTACAAATTTATAATTAATATAATGATTTAAAAGAAAATTAATTTTTAAAAAATATAATAAAAAATAATATATATATTTCTTATTATTATAAGTTAGTTTTACGGTACCTTCATTATTTATTTCAACGTGTTATAAAATCAGTTATAATTTAAGAATTCAAATTTTTGAGAAAATAATGATTTTACATGAAAATAAAATTTCTTATATTTCGAAAATCATTTTCATATAATGGTTTTTATTTTTTAATTATGAATATTGATATTAGTTTAGGGTGAATTTATTATAATTTTATAAAATACATTAGTTTTTAGTGAATAGTAAGAATACAGTTTGAGTTTTTTGGTAAGATTAAGGAAATCATAGCTTTGTCATAATGATTTAATGACTAATTTAAAATGATGATAGAATATTGTAGTTTAAAGTAACCTAATAGGTTTCATATGTTTCCAATATCATGGGAAAATACCATGGTCAAGCCCATGGGTTTTCAAATACCACTACTGAGGTGTCATAAAAATTAATAAAAAACTCCCTCACTTTTTATATAATTACCCACCCATTACATTGTTTCCATTCATTAAAAAATAATTCTACATAAATATCTTATTTTATTACCTCCCAAGGAGTCCTATCAAGGTTTTCTAAAACCCCAATGTCGTGATCTTGAAGTTTCATGGGTCACTATTCAAGGTAAGGGAACTCTGAACTTCGCTTTTCCTTTCAAGTTCTCTTTTTATGTGGTGTGTATTTAAAAATTACATGTAATGTTCTTCTATACATTTTATTAAATCCCTTTATTTTATTAATATTCATTTATTAATGAGATACCCTTTTTCACTCTCTTTTTAATGTTTTCTAAAACCATGTTCATACCCATTATACTACCGGATTTTCATCTCAAAATTTCCCTCTTTTTATTAAGAAATTATTTTATTTCATTTTATGAATACCCAAACCTATATCTTCTCTATGCGTATTAACATATATGTAAAAAATTATATATTTTTATTCTATAATTAAAATTCATGAAACATTTCTTCCTTTTATGTGGGTTTAAAATGACAAAAGCATCAATTTTTAAAAACTTATTAAAACCCCATGATTTCGATATGATATCGATCTCTTTTATTATCCAAAGTTTATTTATGAGATCTTTTATTATGATATATGTGTTTAAAATTAATTAATACATATGAAGGGTGCTCCATGATATTTCTCTAATGCATTAAGTAAGTAATTTAATCTCTAGAGATAAAAAGATTTATGATACCTTGTTAAATAACCTTGGTATTTTTATGAAAAATCAGGGGGAAACCTTGGTGATATTATTATGAATGACTCAATTAAATTTTTTAGCCACATGTCTAACTTATGATTCATTTTATATTATGATATTCCACTTTCTCCAATGCTCATGAGTTTATGTATTTCCTTAAGTTCTTATTGGTATTCCACAAGATCACAAGTAAATGGTTTCCCCTGTTTACCCTTACTAGGGCTTCGGCTCACCCTTTCCATTGATTTAAGTCCCTAGGTTATGAGATGAAATAAATTTACTTAGGATAAAACCCAATGAATCCCTTAAATTTTATTAGAATAATGTTTTATGTTTTCATATATTATGTACATTATTTCCAAGGCACTAAAATTTATAAGATAATTTGTTTGTAAAATTTAATAAAAAGTTATGTAATAAAAAGGTCAGATGCTAGAGTGGGTATCAAAGGATGGTTTAGTAATTTTTGGAAATTGGGATTTGATAACATTAAGGATAACCTTAAGTAAAATTTTAAATATATTAAAACTTCCTAGTATTTTGGTGAAATATTAAGAGAGTAGTTTTTGAACAAATAAATCCCTATCTGGATACGAAAAAGTGGATGTGGATTTGGTATAGATGTATCTAGTGGTAAAACCTAAAAACACTACTTTGATCTAGACACGAATGGGAACTAGTGCACAACAATGGTCCTTACCGAACTCCTGGTTTGACACTCCTGAGGTATTTATTTGGTTAGTCACCAAATTTTTATACACTATTATAAATAATTTATAGAAATTTTAATTTTTGTTAATGAATAAAAAATTTAAAAATGTTGTTTTAATACAAAAAAAATCTTGTAGAATTATGATATTATTAAAAAACATGTTTCTCGATAATTTTCTCTTCTTTTAAAAAATGGTAGGAAATAGGAGGAACCATGTAAATGGTGAGACTAATAGACCATGAATTGAAGGCCATATGATGGAAGATGGAATGGAAACCTTCATTATAATGATAAATAAACAAAGTAAATTTATGGTTTATAACTTGAATCAACCAGAGAGACTAGTTTCATCAAGTAGGGAACAACTTTCTGTTGATTCCTTTATGCATCAACGACCACCAAAATTCTGGGGATCAACTGACCCATTGATTTTGGTACAGTGGATAAGCTTTATAGAAAAGAACTTTTCTATAATTAATTATTAAGAGAAAGACAAATTAACTCTTGTTGTGTACCATTTAGAGGTAGAATCGGATCTATGATGGAAATTGATTAAAAACATGAGGCCAGGATAGGAGATTGAAACTATATAATGGGAAGAGTTTAGGGGAATCTTCTTTAATAATTATTTTCCTCATTAGATGAGAATCAAAATGGAGAAATAATTCCTCGAACTAAATAGAAGGAGAATGAATCTATTGGAAACTATAATATAGACTTTACAAGACATTCCCATTATACCTATAGCTTTTTAATGGATCCCAATTTTAAGGTGGATAGATTCTTTGGTAGACTAATATCTCATTTATAGAAGAATTTATCCAACAGAGACTATGAAAGATATAAGGAAATCAAATAGAGTGATATAAAGGTATAACTAGAGTTTGGTGAGATGCAGTGGTCTCACCAATAAAATGATAATAATAGATATAAATAGAAAATCTTGGGGTGTATATTTGAAAAAAGAAGAGGAGGAAAGTATGTGAAACTTTCCACATGTAAAAAATATGGGAATAAGAATTTAGGGAACTACCTACTCATAAGAAAGATGTTTTAAAAGTGTGGAAGAGAGGAACATATTTTTTTAACTATCATAGTGAGTTGAAGCCTCAACTTCTCAACACAAATAATAAGGGTAAGATGGTTCAGGCCCTACCTAAAGTCAAATTCTTCAAATGTGTATATCTTGGAAAATTTTCCAATATTTGTCAAAATTATAGGGAAGTAGAAAGTAATCACCACCAACCTCATCATAGGCCCACAAACCAAGCTCGTGATTTTTCTATCATGATAGCTGAAGTTGATGGTGAAAATGATTTGGTGGGAGGTACTCTCATTTTCCTCTCAAATATAAAAAGTACTTTGTTTGATTTTTTTTCTACGTATTCCTTTATTTCCTACATGTTTGAAAATACTATAGAATAAATTCCTAAACTTCTATAAGTATATTCATAATTAAATATTCCTAGTGGGATTATCCAAGCATCATCACTGTATAGAAACTCTAGCATTTACCTTGGAGAGAAAAATATTATCACAAATATAGTAGTCATTCCCATGTGAATTTCACACTATACTAGGGATGGACTAGCTCTCAAATTATAATTCTAAGATCAAATGCATAAGAAAATAAATCTCAATAATCTTGAGTGGAAAAACTATGTTTACCTTCAAATGAGAGATATCTCAACCTGATCTTTGTCTTGAAGCACCACCCAAAGCCTTCTTTATGGGGTTAATCTGTGAATTTGAAGAAGGGGATGAATGTATAATAATAGAAAATGTTTCAATAATTCGAGAATACATTGATGTATTTCCTAAGGGTTTTTCTAGACCTCTCCAAAAAAGAGAGGTAGAGTTATCTATAGAAATAAGGTCTTTTTCCAAGATAATATCAAAAACTCCGTATATAATGAAAAATGTGGTGCTGGAGGAATTAACGAAACATCTCCAAAATATTTTGGAGAATGTGTTTATCCAGCCAAGTGTGTATCCTGGGGGGAGTAACTTTTCTCTTTATGAATAATAATGATGGATAAATGTAGTTATTCATTTATTAAAGATAACCCAATGGGATCAAAATGAATAAAAAGTACTCTCTTCCAAGAATTGATGATTTATTTGACCAGCTTCATGGGGCTCAATTCTTCTCTAAGACTGGTCTTCAATCTAGTTATGATCAATTGGGGATAATAAATAATATATTCCAAATAATTCCTTTTTATCAAGATATGTGAATTATGATTTTTGTGTTATTCACTTCATCTCGACTAATTCTCCAACTATTTTTATGGATTTGATGAATAGAGTCTTTAAGGAATACCTTGGTAACTTTGTGGTAGTTTTTTTTATGATATTCTGATATATTCCAAAATTCTTGAGAAGCATGAGGATCATATAAGGGTGATACTAAAAACACTGATGAATGAGAGTTTATTTAGAAACTTCAAAATATGTGAGTTTTGGTTACAACAAGTTTCTTTATTGGGGAAAATTGTGACCAGGGAATGAATCTCAGTTGACCTTGCAAAGACAACGGTTGTAGAGGATTGGAATCATCCTATAATAGTAACAGATATTTATAGTTTCCTTTTTTTAAGAGAATATTATATGAGGTTTGTGAAAAAAAATTCCTAGCATTTTAATCCACTAACAAAGTTAACTCAAAAAGGGGTTAAGTTCATCTGGAAAAATGAATGTGGGGAATGTTTTCAATAGCTGAAGAAGATATTGGTTACTAAACCCATGTTAACTCTAACCTCTATAAGAGATGGATTTTTTGTCTTTAGTGATGCATATATGAATGTTCTTCAGTGTGTCCTCAAGAAAAATGATAAGGTGGTTACTCATGCATATCAACAGTTAAAGTCTAATGAGCAGAATTATCCCACTAATGATCTGGAGCTAGCTGTGGTTTTTTTTTCTTGCAAGATATGGAGGCACTGTATTTATAAGGAGAAATTTGATATATATATATATATATATATATATATATATATACTACAAAAGTATTAATTATATTTTCATGAAAAAATAATTGATCATGAGACAGAAGAGATGGTTGTAACTCCATAAAGATTATGGCTTTTCAATTCATTATCACCCCGGAAGAGAAAACAATGTTGCTGATGCATTAAGTATGGAGGACCATGGTGTTCTATCAATGATGATGATTCAATGAGATCCTTTAATCAATGACCTTATAAACTGGACATGGGAATTTTAAGCGAAGGGACATCATAAACCATATCCCTAATGTTTTCTCAATCGTCATTGCAAGTGAAGATCAATAAATTTCAAAAAGATGATCCTTTTGGCATAAGAAGATTGAGGCTATGATGGATGGGAAGTTTCTTAAGTTCAATAATGATCAAGAATGTGTACTAAATTTTTGAAAAATTTTATATGATTATTCTATTATGGAAATAAATAAAAAGATTATGGATAAATCTCATAGCTCTACATACTCTATACGTCCTAGAAGCACCAAAATGTATAGGGAGCTTCGTGATCATTTTTGGTTGGATAACACAAAATGGGAGAAAACTGACTATACTACAAGGTGACTAGTGTGTTAATAAATAAATGTAGAGTGAAAAATTCTTAAAAGGGTATTACAACCACTACCCATACCAGCATGGAAGTGGGACAACATCACTATCGATTTTTTAATTGGTCTCCCGAAAACATCCAATGGAAATAATGTGATATGGAATATAGTGGATTGTCTGACCAAGAGATCCCATTTTATTGCTATATAGGAGGAATTTTCTCTTGAACAATGTTCCAAGATATACATGAAATAATTGGTGAGGATGCATGGAGTACCAATTTTGATCATTTCTGATCATGATCTATGGTTCACATTATAGAGAATTATTCAACATGATATGAGTACCAAATTGAATTTCATTATGGATTATCATCCCCAAACTTATTTCCAATCTTAAAGAACTATTCAGACACTTGAAGTCATGCAAGGAACATGCTCATTGGAATTTAAAGTTGGTTGGGATCAACATCTCCCATTAGATGAGTTCTCATAAAACAACTTACATTCAAGTATTAAAATGGCTCCCTATGAAGCTCTATATGGAATGCAATGTAGAAATGCTGATTTTTGGGATGAAGTTGGTGAGTGAAAACATCTTGGGCCTAATCTTGAGTATGAAATGATAGAAAATGTTCATTCTATCCATTAACACATTAAGGTTTCTTATATTTGGAAAAAGAGTTATGTTGATAACCATTAAAGGGACAAGGAGTTTGATGTTGGTGACAATGCCTTCCTTCAAAATTAACCATGTAAGAGAGTCATGCAATTTTGGAAGAAAGGAAATATTATCCCCTAGCACATTGGCCCCTATGAAATCCTTGATCACATAGAAGCAGTGGTCTATCAGCTATAACTTCCACCAAATATATCTCAATTTCTTGATGTTTTCTAGTATCTCTCTTGAGGAAGTACATACCTATCCCTTCACATGCACTGAATCCAAGGGTGGTAAAACTAGAACATGACCACTCTTATGTTGAGTATTCGGTGGAGATCTTGTAATATAAGGACAAAGTTATATGCAACAAGACTACCCACCTCGTCAAAGTGTTATGGAGGAACCACATGTATGATGAAGTGACATGGGAACAATGGGAGACAATTTGGAAAAAGTACCCATACCTTTTCTTAACTGATGGAGTGAGTTGAAGTTTTGGGGATGAAATTTCTTACGGTGGTAAAAGTGTAATGACCCAAACATTTTGAATAATAATTTCTTCTAGAAAATTTGTGTTATATTATTTTTTTACACAACAAAATTATATTTCATTAATAATGAAATAAGTTTATTTTAATGTGATTATCAGGTTTCAACCATTATATAACCATTGGCCAATTATAATTTTGTTCAATATGGATATTGGAAACTATAATCTTTATGTTATGATTATTGTTTATAAATATAAATGATATTGGTTAATTAATACAAAAAGAATAGTCGATAACCTCATCCAATAGAATCATGCCAAACAAAGCCAATTTTTTAGAGCTTCGGATAGAGTTAGCATCTTTGGGATTCGCTCTTGAAAAAACCCAAGCCAAATATAAACTTTTTAAGCTGGAACAAAATCACCTATGGGATAAGTTCAAGTTAGTGGAGATTACTACTAGGGAAATGTTATCCAAGCCTCTCCAACAGTCCATCACCATCACACACATTACCCTTTGGTCGTATGCGAGTGTTATAAGGGGTTATGTATCAAGGCCTTAGTAATTTAAATTGTAATCCCTTTATTTTAATAAAATTTTTATTTCCTAATTTTCATTTTAAGAATAGTTTTTCTTAATAAAATATATGTTTAACTGAGAAATATTTGATATATTGATTTTATAGGTAAAAATTTTACAATTTAGATATTTCTTATACTTAGAGAAGTATTATGGTAAAATCAACATCA
Organism: Viscum album; assembly: GCA_963277665.1. Classification (NCBI taxonomy): domain Eukaryota; kingdom Viridiplantae; phylum Streptophyta; class Magnoliopsida; order Santalales; family Viscaceae; genus Viscum; species Viscum album. The sequence continues at coordinate 495,576,396 of OY728122.1, forward strand.
TTTGTGAATTTAAAATGTCAAAAATTAATATTCGGTGAAGTTTTAATATTTTTCTAAGAAGTTTCATATATTTTTATGAATAATGAAGAATAAATTATTTTCATTTAAATAATTATTATACATTAAATAATTTATTCTATGAATTGATTTTTGAAAAAAGTATATACACAGTTGTGATCAGTAAGATATTTATAGTCTGATAGTATCAACTTAATTTTTTGGTGAATAGTAATTTGACCCTTTGGAATAGTCATGTTACCCTTATGAATAGTAATATAAAAAATGGAATAGTAACCTCACTTGAGAAAATATAAATATAATATAGTAATATTAAATGGTAATGTGATATAATTATATCATAGTATAAGTAAATAGATGTTTTTGAAATTATTAGTTAGGTATTAGTATTTTTATAAAGCATAAATGTTTTTTTAATTATAATTAATATAATGATTTAAAAGAAATTTAATTTTCATAAAATAGAATCATAAATTAATTTTTTTCTTACGAATATAATTTAATTTTATGGTAACATAGTTATTTTCTTCAAATTGTAACAAAATAAATTATAATTTTAGAATTGGTATTTTTCGAGTAAATTTAGATTTTACTTAAAAATAAAATTTTCATATTTTGAAAATTATTTTTACAAAATGGAGTTAATATTTTAATTCATAATATCATATTATGTTAGGATGAATTTATGAGAATTTTATAAAATAATTTTGTTTTTGGTGAAAACTAAAAATACAGTTTGAGTTTTTTGGTATGTTTATTTACATAATAGTTGGGTCATAATGATGTAATGATTAATTTAAAATGATTTTATACTATAATATATTAAAGTAACTTAATAGGTGTCCTAAGTGGCCAATACCATGGTCAATTACAATGGGCATGCCTATGGTTTTTCAAATACCACTATTGAGGTATCCTCATAAATTAATAAAAAACTCCATCACTTTTTCTATAACTACCAAACCATTAATTCATTTCCATTAATTAAAAAATAATTATCTATGAATATATAATAGTATTATCTCCTAATAAGTCCTCCCAATATGTCATCAAGCCCACAAGGTCTCAATATTTGAGTTTTATGAGTCACTATTCAAGGTAAGGGAACTCTCAACTTCTCTTTTCCTTTTCAGTTCACTTTTTATGTGGTGTGTATTAAAAATTACATATCATGTTTTTCTTTCTATTTTATTCAATAAATTTACTATTTTAAGAATAATTTATGAATTGGATACTCTTTTCCCCTCTATTTTTATTATTTTCTAAAATCATGTTTCATACTCGTTATGCTGTTTGATTTTCGTCTCAAAATTTATATGTTTTTTGTAACACCCGAGACTTTTCTAAGAAATATTTTGTTTTTATGTTATATAAATCCTCAAAGTAATCTTTCGTTGCATGCAATCGCGACCTTCCTTGATAGCGTATGTAGTACGCAAAACCGAGTTCAACTAAACAACGATATATTATTATAATATTATAAACTAGTCGTTATGAATAGTATTAACTGAATTTTAAATTTTACAACATTTTTATTCATCTTAAACATTTTCTAGAACATGGTAAGAGAACAAAATAATTTTTTTTGGGTAAAATAAGTATTTATCAAAAAATGCAGTTTTGCCGCCATTTGATGGCACACCCACATTAAATCTAGTTTTTGACACATTTATAAGTTCAATTTGACAAAATAATATTCTTCTTTTGAATCAGGGTATAAAAATTTACTTTGGATAAATTTTTGATATTTTTCTGATAACTTTCATATTTTGATGAATAGTAAAAATACGCTAATTTTTAATTAAAAACAACTTTTTTCATTGAGATTATTTATACGGTTAAATTATAATATTTAATGGTTTTAAAGTATAGATAGAATATATTTTTACCATTTTATATAATTTATGTCATTATCATTAATTTCACATTGAATTCATAGGTAAAAACATTTCAATCTTTGGCAATGTTTTAACTTCTAAAACCTGTTTTCTTAACAACGGGATTTATTTCAAATTAATTACTGCAACTTATATGTTTTGAATTTTGAAAAATGGATTCCATATTCAGAATCATTGGGTCCAAATTATGTTAATAGGCTACTTTTTATTTTTGGGCATTATGAATAGTAACTACGGTAAATTTTATTTACCATAGTTAAAGGTAAATCGGGTAATTAAGGGTAAATATAAGATTTTAAAATTACACTAAAACCTACCAAAATCCTATTGGATGACTAAAAGTCGACCCATATCACCTAAGGGTCGGATTAGATTCATTTAATAGACTTGTTTCCATGAAAATAATTTAATTATTATTAAAACCAAAGAATGTGACAACATGTCACTTTCTTAAATCTTATAAGTATAATAATTTTAATTTGGTGATAAACTTAATTAAACTTCGAAAATGAATACTCTACAGAAAGGTAATACAATTATCTACATCATAGGAATTTATTTAGAATTTTTAGGGATTATATAATTGTCATTAATTATGACACAATAGTGATGTTGAAATTATTTTATTAATTAAAATATCAAATAAATGGTTTTAAAATATTAAAATAATTATTATATTCACTATTTAATGTGCTCCAGTAATTTTCTAGATACATATGACATTTTATTAATCTATTAAAGCTTTTATTTAGAACATATCCCCTGTATATATTTTATTTAAATTCAAATAAATGAATAGTGTAAAAATTGAAACGATTGTTATTTTATAAAAATAACATATTATAAAATTGTTTAAAAATCACAGAAATATTTAAAAATTATAAATTAAAATTTATATTGTCTAAAATTTCATAAAGTGTCAAATTATGGAAAATTCACAACACATATGTAATTATTAATAATAATTTAAAATTTAGAATATTATTAACACAAATAAAATTAAATTGATAAATAAGGATAAATCAAGTTGATAATGTTTAAAATAAATTCATAACATGTCTAAATTTTATTGGTTGATGAGATTACAACCCTATCTCCTCTAATCTTCGGATATGATTCATCTTGGAAGTTTTTAAGTGGGGATGGGATTTAATATAAACTAATATTTCTTATATTACCAAAGGTGCCCCTCTCCTCCCTTATAAAAGGGCACCTCCTCCCTCTCCTCCTCACACCAATTTGAACCTTCAAGCTCGGCCAAAACCTGCCCATTTAACTTCCCCACTTCCCTAGAATCATCCTAGAGGTTCTGGTCTTCTTCAAGGACCAACCCTAGTGCCCTATGAGGAGGTTAAGAAGAGGCGTGTCAAAAAGAGATAATATCCATTACCGGTCCTTTCCAAATTCTTTCTTCTTCAAAATCTTATTCTTTAGTTTTTTCATTATGAAGTAATAAAATCAGTATAACTCATATACTAATATGTTATTATAAGTATAAAACAACCCTATTTCAACATCTATCCATCCTATGGAAAACGAGATCACCGCGCGTGCGTACGTACGTAATACCGTCTCCACGCCATGGTGTAATCTATTTTCCCCAACCACCTTACTTGGATGGGTATAATGGTGTAAATAATTACTATATATGATTATTATAAAGTGATATTGATTCTGAAATAGTATACATACACTTCAATACAATTCCACGATCATGGGAACGATATCATCGCTCGTGCGTACGTACGGAATACCGTCTCCACGATGTGATGCGATTCGTTCTACATGATCTTCATTGAATAATTATTATATAAATGAATTTAATGAATAAATATGATATATAGTACATTAATACCATTCTGGAAATGACATATCTATAACCTAAAGATAAGAATAAGAATTTATTCAACAAAACACGCATAAGAACAAAAAGTTATAAACACCCGAATAACAAGTAGCAATGAAATATTACTACTAAGAAGCTAAGAATATGACCATATATGATAACATAACAATAATTATGATTCTGGAATAAGTCAATAACATTATTTAGATCATTATATAGGAGTTTCGGACACTAACGAGTCAAATCGGACCTAAGATAAGGGATAATATTGAAAATCTCATTTTTATCCGAGATTGCTTATTCATAAGTATTTATTGTGGTTATTGCTATCATACATGTCCATGTTTTATAAAAGTGTTTTCATGTATGTTTAAATTCATTTTTACCCATTTTTTACTTTTACTATATGGTATGTAAGGAATCTTTCTTTTGTTTACATTACGAGGTACTTTTTTGACTTCTCCGGCAAAAGTACGAGAAGAATGTTTTTTTAACTTATACGGAACGAACGGATTTTTACGGTTTTATAAAGCCTTATTTTCATGAAGCTTCCTCCAAAATATTTCATAACTTTTTTCAAAAAAAATATCTTTCTTTTAAAATTGCATGGAATTTGGTGAAAATAAAATGATTTTCAAGAAGAAAGGATATTTTCCTCAAGAATTCATTTCAAGTGTTTTATCAAAACCATTTTCCATCTAGGATGAAATTATTTCATATGTGTATGTCTCAAGTATAATGTCTCTATGATTTACATGCTTTCAATTTTCTTATGATGAAATATCCATTTGTTTTGTATGGATTATGTGATAATGGGATGATGTTTATAAAACCCATTTTATTCTTTGGGTTATGATGAATGTTTTAAGTTTATTTTGTGGCAAAAGTAAGAATGATTTCACTACGAGATGGGTGGGACCTATATCTCCTTCCAATGCATTGGATAAAGATTTTATATCTCATGAGATAGACATGGCTGGAACGGCAGGATAAACCGGTTCAGTGAAACAGGACTGAAACGAGGAGTGAACTCGGTTCAGAAATAGACTTTGTCCACTAAGATAGTCTTGGAAATGAGGCTTGACTAAAAAGAAATGATTCTATATGATTATGTTTTTATTACACAAAGTTTCATGTTCTAAGTTATGATTATTGGGATTACATTTCACTAGTATGATTTATCCCATGTTATGAAATTATGATCTCCTTTGCAGGTTAAGATTTCCCAAAGTTATGTTCTTATGTATATGATGTGATTGATATTTCTTTTGTTTACAATTATAGAGAATTTGAGCTCACCCTTTTGTATGTTTTATTTCCCCAGGTCAGGAAGAAGTTTATTAAGTAGGATATTCCAAAAAGGGAATCTAGATATGATGAAATGAATGGGATGCAAAGTAGATGCTTTATGAACCAGTTGTCTATGTTTCCCAGTTTCTAAAGACTCTATACCTATACGTTCCTTTCATTGTTTTGTTATATGTTGTAATAAGTGTGCTTCAATTTTGAAGTATTAACAATGTATGTAAAGTATGGGTCGTTATATTTTTATCAAGAAATTATTTTATTTTATTTTGGGAATACACAAAACTATATATTCTCGAGAGTGTTAACATATATTTCAAAATTATATATTTTAATTCTCAGATTAACATGCATGAAACCCTCCTTCCTTTTCCATGGATTTAAAATGACAAAAGCATCAAGGGTGTGCTCTAATAGTTCTCCATGGGTTATTTATGAGATGTTTTTTATGATATATGTGGCTTGAATTAGTTAATAAATATTAAGGGTGTGCTCTGATAGTTCTCCAATTCATTGGGTAAATAATTTAATCCATATAGATGGAAAATTTTACTATAGCTTAGTGAATAACTTAGGTAATTTTTACGACACCACGGTGATAAAACATGGTGGTATTATTATGAATGACTCAATTAAATTTTTTAGCCACATTTACAAGTTATGATTCAAGTTATTTTTTGATATTTCTATTTTTCCATTGCTCGTGAATTTATTTATTTCCTACTTCTTAATGATATTCCTCAAGATCACCAGTAAATTGTTTCCATTGTTTACCATTACTAGGCCTTCTGCTCACCATTTCCTTTGATATATGTCCCTAGGTTATGAGATCCGATAAATGTACTTATCATGAACCTTGATGAATCCCTTAAAGTGGAATAGAGGAATATTTTATGTTTTCATGTATTATGTTCCATATTTATAGGACACTAAACATTAAAAGATACTCTGTTTGTAAAATGTAATAAAAAGTTATGTTATAAAAAGACAAGATTTCATACTTATTATTGGTGAATAGAATTAGAATAGCCCATGGTGAAGCACTCACACATATAAAACCCTTGTCAAAATTCTCATGTAACAACTTATTTAGTTATTACAACTCAATGTATTTCATTCTATTAGGTGTCTTTGATATAGGTAAAGATCCAAGTATAAGTTCAATTGAGATCTCAACCTCTTAGTAAGGAAGAATACCAAACAATTTTCCATGGAATACATGAGTGTGATCCCTTGCAATGGGAATGTCTTCAAACAAGATTTTATTATTTGTCTCAATCATTTAAGCTAGATATGATTACTCATAGGGTAACAATATCTATACTTGAGATGGTGATTATGAAGTAGATTCATCTTTATCCTTACACTTGTATAGAATTGGAAGATTCCTCAATATGTGTAGAGTGATATCCCTTTCCTGAAAATCAATGTTGTATTTAAATTAAGACATCCAATAAATTCCCAATATATAATCCAACTCTACTAAAGGGAGTATGATAAGATTTTTTGGGAGGTTCATTCCAAAAATATTAAATGGGGAGGAGTTATAAACATTGGATTTAATAATTATCCCATTTTCTATTCTCACAGATAACTCAACCACCAAAATTTGAGGTGGTGATTGAATATTTATACTAAACATTCAAGATATAAAAGATTGTGTAGAAACATAATAAAATATTATATTCTCTATTCTTGAATTAATAACCAGTGTACTTGTTACCACATGATTATCAGGCTCCACCTCAACATCAATGATAGAATATGTGCTTTCTTTCTGCCTTAGTGGTTATTGTTATTAATTTCTTCAAATAATCCTTGTCTTAGGGAAATATTTTACATGATTCTCGTGTTCCTTATTGTTGAAACACTTCACTATAGGATGATTATTTATCTAAACCTTCTATGATTCTTTAGCATTAGTGGGACACTTCATATCCCATAAGTAGTTATTAGCCATATTTCCTTATCTTCCTCATTTGAAGCATGTCTTAGTTTCACTTAAGCTGTTTCAAGTATGATTTTTCCCAAACTTTTAACATGTGGGAAGTATGGCCTTCATTCCATCATGGGATTTATCACCCATATTTTACTTTACTTTCCTCTTTTTATCCCTGGGAAAATAATACCACTGAGAGTCTCTAATTTCCATTTCAACTTTTAGGGCACAATGAACAATATCCTCGTAACTTTCAATATCTCGATTCACCAATTATTTCCATAAAATTGGATTTTTTGGATAAATAAGTTATCCATCTTGATTCTGATGTTCAAGATAATAACAGAGGTATATATTTCATTACTTGTGATGTTTTCTTCATATTCCTTGATAGACTCATCTTGTTTTTAATTTAGTCTGAGGAATTTATTTTCCATCATGAGATGGAGAGTTCTGGGAAAATATTTATTGATAAATATTTTCTTTAAATATTCCCCTTCCATGGAATTAATTTCCTCCTTGGACTTTAAGTTCTTGACCATTTTCCACCACCGCTCAATTTCCCCATTAAAATGATAAACTGGAAGCACAACTTTCTCTTATTCTGAGCACTAGATGATAGACAATATATTCTCAATGGAGTTAATCTATTGTTTTGTGAGTAGAGGATCAAAATATCCACAAAATGTGGGAGCCCTTGCCTCATGAAGGATTCAATGACAACTTACTATTTCTTTAGAGAAGGAACGTATTCCACATGATTCAATTTATTATTCATAACTTGATCCAGTTGAGCAAGTACTGTCATGATGATTTGAGTACCTATTCCAATCATATTTGGAATATCATTAAGGATATCAACACATTTCCTATCTCATATATTATCAGCTTAAGTTATTCTATTTCAATTCATTAACTAATATAAATAAAGTATAATTAGGGGTCTTGAATACTTAGATAATAATAATATAAAAAAACATTGAACATAGAATGATAAACTTGTAAATAAATATTATATCCTAACTTGTGATTCCCTAGGTTTGAATCTAGTTTACCCATGATATGTATTCTAACATATAATCTTATGGTCTTTTTTTATTCCATTAATAATATTTCGTAATTAGGTTATAAATTTATCAAATAATATCCCCTGGGAGTGTCAATCTTGGTGCATAGTAAGGTCCATTGACACACACCAGGTTACCCTAATTCAGGCCCAAAAACCTTATTGTAGTTGTTACTCCTAGTTATATATGTTCTAGAATCATGTCCACTTATAGTATATAGATAGGGATTTATATTCTTAATAAACCAATTACTCTATACTAACCAAAATTTAGGGATGTTTTCTTATATTTAGTCTTCTCCCTAAGGCATACACTATATTTTTCTAATCCTAATCCAAAAATTAACTAGACCTTCATCTGATGCCAACTATAGAGACCCTAACCTTTTACACATATTATTACATGATTTTATTCATTATTAGACATAATTTTACAAGACGATGACTGTAAAGTCTAGTGTATTTGAAAGATTAGGTATATAATTAAACATCAGAAAATCATATTCTATTTAATATGTATAATGGGATCCTAACTAAAAATGAGATCTTATATCTGTATAGGATAACCTAGGGAATACATGAACCAAAGAGATGATCTAAATATCTCAGTAAGGTAATAGGTATAGGAATAAAACATAGAACATGGGTAAGAAGGCATAACGTGATGGCATAAAAGGCATAGAACATGAATAATCATAAGTAATAATAACATGTATAGCACGAAAACATATAATCATGGAATTATAGGAATGTGGTAATAAAATATAATATGACATAAAAATGAGTCATGGCTAACCACCAAGACTATATAACATGGTGGATAAACTCCCATAAAGGAATCAAGTTAACTCTCTATCCCAACATGATTTATCATGAGACAAAAAATTACCCAATTAATTGGAGCACTATCTGGGTGGACCCATCATAACATTTTCATGAATATGTGTTCCACATGAATAATAAATATAAGGGTTATCCAAGGAAAGAAATTGGGTATCATAATCATGTCACAAGGAATAACAAATGAGAATGTCATGAATATTTCCATGAAAGAATGGATTCAAAACATAAATGGAAATTAATAATGGAAAATATGAATTTATCAAGATAATTTATGTCCAATTCAAGAGGAAACATGTAAAATGAGTTCTTAATAAACTTTAGAATTGAAATATTTTTGTGCGGTTTAAGGAAAATATTAAAGAGAATTTTAAAGTTGAAATGGAATATTGGTTTTTATAAAACCAGAAATGAACCAAGATAATTTTTCATGATAAAATGTGTGATTTTAGAAAAATAATTTTGGACTAAAATTGATTATGGTTTTCACTTGGAAGCAGGTAATAAATTGGGAAGTTATGTTGAATCGGGTTTTCTTATCTAGAAGAATTGAAAGGGGGCATTTCTAAAACATGTATTACCCTGTCCAAGAGGAGTGATATGATCTAAAAACATGATATTAGAACATATAAACATAATTTATAATAATTATATAAAAAAAATATTACACTGTGTTAGAGATGGAGAGAGAAAGTAACCCGGAGGAAAAATAGAGGTTCAGATTGAATCCCTTACCTTATATCCAAAACAGTTTTGCACTAGATCTTAATATCCTAAAATAATAAAATTAGATTCATTAATTAAAAAGACCAAAAATTTTATACATTTAATTTATTTGTTATAATATTATTTAGTGCATTTATTCCTCTTTGTATGAGTTATATTATTCAATTTCATCATTCAGGAGTGCGCGTTTGCTTAATTTTCTCGATCGGTTCGTTTATAAAAGAGTATGGAATTTCATGTAAAATGGAAATAGAAATCCAAAATTTATTTTTTAAGTTATTAATTATCACACATAATTTTAAATGATCATATAATTCATTTGTTTATTTTGGTTGAGGATGAATCATTAGACAAGATATTAGTGATAACTGTTTGGACTGTTTTGAGCGGTTTTCACTCACAACAAACTTGTTTTGTTTTATTGTCTAACATCATGTGTAAAAAATGATTGCAAAATATTAAATTGGATTTAATACATATATTATAATTTTTTAACCATAAAAATTATTTTATGACAATCATTGATGATGGTTATAGAAAATGAAAATTTCACATCTTTGAAGATGATAAATTAATACCTCACGAACGATGTTTTTATTTATACAGTAAAAGGGGGGAGAAGGAGATTTCATGATGGATTATTCCATTAAGATAATAAAATTAAATTATATTTAATTTATTGGAGTTATATTTCCATTATTATTGGAGGGGTGAGGAGAGAACAAGTAAACAAAAGAACATGAAAAGGAAAATAAAAGAAAAGGAAATAAGAATTTACCTCTTGAGTTTCTCCTCCTTGAAAACATCCTTATGGAAATGGTTTTGGTATTATAATGATACCAACAGGTCATGGACATGGAGGAGGGTATTTGGAATAGTATTTCTCATAATTTGGATAAGGATAAAAGATTGGAAGGTGTGATGAGAATAGGTGGTGAGGGGTGGTTTTTATAGTGGATGAGAGGGGTGTTTTAACATTATTTTATTCAGAGGTCCATTATTTTGGCTCAAGACTAAGAAAAATTTGAGAATTATCACCAAATATATTAAAAAATGAAGTTGACTTAGATATTATGGTTTTTAAATCTTCAATGAATCATGGAATACTGTATTTAAATTATAATATATAAATACCGTAAATTACCGTATTAGACTACTCACCAGAAATTTGAGTATTTTAGAAAAATACCCAAAATTAACCCCAAACGTTTTTTGATGTGTAGAATTAAAAATTCACTCCATTTTATGAAAATAATTTTATAACGATAAGAAATTTAATTTTTAATTAAAATCATCATTTACTTGAAAGAAATACATATTTTAAAATTATAACTGATTTCATAACACGTAGAATAATTAATTAAGTTCTCTTAAAATTACCCTACAATAATAAGATATAAAAGTATTGATTTATGAGTAAATTTTAAGGAAATTAAATTCCTTTTAAAACATTATGTTAATTGTAAAATTGAAAATGAATACTTCTATTTTATAAAAATATCTGCACTTAATTAATAATATCTAAAACATTTATTTACTTATACTATGATATAATTATATCATATTACCATTTATAATATGCATAAATTTTATTTATACTTTCATTGGTGAAGTTACTATTCCATTTCCCAGTTTACTATTCATTAGGTTCATATTACTATTCCAAAGGTCAAGTTACTATTTCTTTGGTATAGGTTTCTTAACTTTTATAAATACCTCTTATTTCATTATTTATTCATTTATAAAGATTTAATTTTGTTATTTATGTGATTTAATTTGATTTATACTATATGAGATAATTATAATAAGGGAGTTTCCATTGAAAGTTTTTTTTGGTTCATTATAATAAGTCTCACTCTCTATCAACTAAGGGCTCAACAAATATCACAACAATGCTTTCCAAAATCTCACTATTTACCATGTTCAACCATCCTATATAAATTTCAACTTAATTTGGAAAATCAAACCTTATTCAAAATACCAAAACCATTATCTTTTTCAAAATATTTTATTAGAAAATAATTTCAACATTTATCAAAAATCAGCATGTTGCACCAAATCAAATATCATTACTCAAAATGAAATATGAAATCCTAGTGGGCAGTCATTATTCTGATACATGTTTTGCTCATATCATTAGCTAAACCCATGAAAAGGAGATTACCATAACTATAAGTATCTCCAAAACACTTATGTACCCAACTCTCTGGTGACTTTATATTCAACATAAAAAGATTAGAAATGTGTTTTTATTCACTACATTTCAAGTCCCAATGATGTTAATCCTTTCTACAAACCTCAATCGAAGATTATACTAGAATTAATATTAACTCCAAGACTGGTAAGAACTGGAGACCACATGTTATTAAAGGATGGAATAAGATGATACCACTTTTGTCACAATGATAATTTAAAGGAAAATACTGATACAACTTGTAACTTCCCACACCTCCACATTTTCTTGAAAAGGAATAAGGATGTTACTTGACCTGAAGGAACATACCCAAGATTACAAAGGCTGGAAATAAATATCAAGGCATTCATTTATAGTTTGTGAAATATTATCCCTTTGAAAATAAATTAACAAACCAAGCATGTCCTAACCAAATAAACCACTACATGATGCATGATAACAACAAAAGACAACTCAAACATTCCAATTATATCAACACCAACTAAAAAAGTGTACAATAGTAGAAGACTAAAAAAATCAAGATAAATTATGAAATAAATATCCAAAAAAATCCAAAGACTCCCAAAATAGAACTCCAAATCTTCAATAAGCTCCATGTTCAAACTCTACAAGACATCACAAGAATCACTAAGCACCACTAGAGAAATATAATACTTTACCTTTTCCCTAGTCTTGGTAAAAGATATTTCCAAAAGCACCAACATTATAAAGCAGGTTTGAGGACTAAAACTCATTAGGTTTCCCAAAAAACATCCCTACTCATTCCACTAGGATAGAACAAGTTAGCATAGTTATATAAAACAATTTATATAAAACCATTTGAAACAGTTCAACAATTTGAATCAAATCTAAACAATTCCATGCCAAAGAAGTGTTCTTCAACAAAAAAAATCCCAAGACCTAAACCCAACATTTCATTCTAATAATTTAATGAATTTAATTTTCATTACCCATTCCATATCAAATAGCCACATAAACATACACACCAATACAAAATATTTCAGTTACCATTATGATGGAACTTCATGTCCATAAACTGTACCCTTTGATGGTGATACCTCATTACCAATATCCATCCATTCCGCACACACTTAAACATTTAATCCATATCACATTCCAATAAATCAATTTCCACATAATTCAATAAATTCAATAATACCAAACTTTTATTGGAAACCATGTCCACAAACCAGTTCAATAAAACCAACCTTTTATTTTGTGCAATTTTTCCAACAAAACATTTCAATAAAAAAAATATTTTATTGAAAACCAATTTCAGTACATCAAAACCAAATAACCATTTTAAAATCATCTATTTAAAATCATGTTACCAAATTCACCTTTGTGAAACAAACCCAATTTTGCACAACACCACAAACTGTCACCAAATAAGGCTTCCAAAAATCCTTGCACAAAAAAATAACAATCCATTTCACACCAAAAATAATAATTTGAAATCAATACTTCATGTTACAAATATAGGAGTATACAGTGAATCCATCTACCATGGGATTTATGGAGAAAATGAAGAATAACGCATAAATTTAAATGAAACTTGGTTAAATCTCCAAAAACATATCTTACATATCTTCCCATATCATTAAAAATATAAATATAAACAAATTTTGAATAAACTAACTTATATGTATCCATAGTAGAAATTGATCTAACAAATTTAGAGAGAGGTAGAAGTAGATCTAAGGAAAACCATGGGAAACCACTGTAAGTGATGACTTACCGTGAGAATTTAGGTTCAACGCACCCAGAGAAGCCATCGAATCAGCTCTAGATTAATGGGAGAAGCCTCTACTTCCTTTGGGGGGAGAAATATCAAGTTAGGGTTGGTTTGGGGGAAAATGGGGGGTCAAAACACAATCCATACCTAGATCCACTTTTATGGATATTGTTTTTAAACCGTACGTGGTTAGTCACATGTTTTGGAAAACCATGCACTAACTATGTGCTAGACTCTATCTTTAGGGGGACCTCACACGGTTGGCCCGCATAGTTAGACAATCTATGTGCAAACTGTGAAAAATACCATTGTCCCACTTTTCATGGTTTCTACTAGGTGGCCACATAGTTTGTCCAGACCAGTCCCCTTAACTATGTGCCTACACAGATCCCTCTGTCTCATTATTCACAATTTTATATAGTAGTTTCATGGTTTCTAATAATATTTAACCTATCTTCCACCTTTATAAAATTCCCCAAAACTTGATAAAATATTTCCAAACCCTCCAAAATATCACTCAAATCATTTATATTCTTAAAAATCATAATCAAAGGGTTAATTCATTGAAATTGGGGGTGATAAATTCTCCCCACCATTGGACATTATGTCCCCAAAATGTAGAAAAAAAAATTTGTCCCAAAATAATTTGGTCCATTTATCAATCATTTCTTTCTCACATTCCCATGTCTCCTCCTGAATCTGACCATGTGTCCACAAAATCTACACTAGAACATTGTTTTTTTCATGAAATACATTCTCTTTCCTATACACAATCTACATTGGCATGTACACCGATGAAGCATCTAGATCTATGTCAACATTATCTCATCTGATCATATTGTCAGGGTCATGCTAATACTTATTCAACTAATATACATGAAACACAATATGCATTGCACTAAACCGTGGTGGCAAAGACAAAAAATATTATTCCTCACCAACCCATTCAAGTATCTCAAAATGGCCTATGTATTGAGGTGAAAACTTTAACTACTTCCCCAAATGATGATATCCAAGTCCATATAGATCTTTAAAAAACATGATCACTGACCTCGAACAACAATGGCCATCTATGATGATACACTTACAATTTATGACAACTCTATGCCATATCCATATGTTTCCTGATCAAATGAATATTCTTCGTTATTTTGTAAACAATGCTCAGCCCAACTAGAAAATTATCACATATTTCCACCCAACAAAATAGATAATGATAAGGCCACCCTTACAATGCTTCAAATAGAGCCATATATATCAAGACCCAGAAGTTGTTGTTATATGAGAACTCTACCAATGGAACATGCTCCTACCTTGAGCCACCGAAATCCATTACACAAGCTCGTAACATGTCTTCCAATGTTTGTATCATGTTTTTGGATTTCCCATCAATATAAGGATGAAACATCATGTTAATGGTCGACTTAATCCTAAGTTACTTCTGTAAATATTTTTATAAATGATACGTAAACCCTAGATACCTCTCTGACATAATTGAAACTGGTACACCATGTCTCTTTACTAATTCAAGGATATAGATTTTTAAAAATTCCTCCACAGTATAAGATTCATGAATATAAATTAAACAAGCCACATTTGTGATCCAATCCACTATCACCCATATGGCATCGTGTTTCTAAACCATTCTTGGGAGACCTGTAATAAAATCCATTTATATCTACTCCTGTTTCCAAACAGGGATATGATGGGGCTACAACATAATTCCTGGTACTCGTTGCTCTACCATAACTTGCCGACAAGTTAAGCATCTCAAAAAAACTCACCCACCGTACTCATCATTCTAACCCACCAAAACTATTCTTCCAATTCCGTATACATCTTCTATATTCCAAGGTGAACAACCCTTCTCAAATAGTGGTAAGCATGAAGAAGTTATTCCTGAAAATCCATAGGTAGGACCATCTAATTTTAGAACCACAATACTTCACTACCATTAAGCTTACATCCCTCAATAGTAACCCCACTATTGATTTTTGACTTCATATCTATGAATTATGCATCGGATGTTTGTTCCTCTTTAACCATCTCCACCAAATCAAGAATGAATGAAACAACAATTAAGGTAGTGACTTCACCTCATTCTTTACATTCATAGTGCATGTTGGAAAGGACCAACATTAACTTCCACTCATCTAAAGTTTGTTTTTCCAACTGAGCCTATGAATTTCTTCTTAATGCATCAGCCATGGAATTTCCCTTTCTCGGGGTATAAATCATGTCAAATTCAAACATTTTGGGATATTCCATCTATATTCTTTGTCTCATGTTCAAACCCCATATTGATAAAATATGTTTCAAGATTTTATGATCAGTGAACGCAATAAATTTATAACCAAAGAGATAATGACGCAAAGTCTTCAAAGCATGGACTAAGGAAGATAACTCCAAATCATGTGTTGGGTATTTCTACTCACGAAATCACAATTGAATTGATCCATAAGATACCACATGGTATCCTTGCATGAGAACACACCCTAAACTGGATCCCAAAGCATCATAATACACCACGTACCATTGTCCTGATTCTGGAAAAACGAGATTGGTGCTGATGTATTATGAACTTTAATCTCTTGAAAAGACTTCTGGAATTCCTCATTTCATTTAAATAGACAATTATTCTTTGTAAAAGTTGTCATAGGAAATTCTAGTAGTGAAAATCATGAAAAAATAATCGGTAATAACCAACTGGACCAAGGAAAGTCCTTATCTTGAATAAATTCTTTTGTAGCTTTCCAAAGATAACAGTTTCTATCTTCCCTAAATCCACAGAAACAACTCTTTCAGATATTACATGTTTATGGAAACATACCTCTGGTATCCAAAAATCAGACTTTCATAATTTTGAATACAAATGATGATCCCTCAATATTTCCAACACTATCTCCACATGTTTCTCATGTTCAGACATTGTCCTCGAATACACCAAAATGTCGTCCACAAACACCACCACAAAATAATCCATATATCACAAAAATATCCTATTCATAAATTCCATAAATAATTCAAGATTGTTTTTAAAACTTAAAGGCATTATTACATACTCATAATGGCCATATATACTTGTAAAATATGACTTTGGGATATCCTCATTATGAACCCAAAATTGGTGATATTCTTAGCGCAAGTCAATTTTTGAGAACCACTATGATCCCCTCAATTGATCTAATGGATCATCAATTCATGAAAGTTGATACTTGTTATTTATCATAAATTTATTAAGATTTTGATAATATACATAAAACTGAATAGTTCCATCCTACTTTTTAACAAACAAAACCAGTGTTGTCCACTAAGACATTCTCATCAAAATGAAAACATTGATTTCCATCTCTTCAAACTGCACTTTAAATTCCATTAATTATTTTGGATCCATTTGATAATATAGAAGGGAAATATTACTGGTCCTCTGGAGGATATCAATCGTAAAATCCATTTAACTCCTAGGTGGAATCCCGGAGAAATTTTGAAGAAACACGTCTGGTAACTGATCAATCACTGCTATAAAACTGGTTCTCTCGATATCATCCATCGATTACAAACTAAAAACTATAAATTCTTACAAGATAATTCTAACTGTAGTTTTCAACATGCATTTTTCACCTTCCTTTACATTATGGTATCCTCAAAATAGATTCTTGATGCTATCTTTAGTTGTAAAAATGGAATTTCATGTATAACAGTCGTTGTGAGACTTAAACCCCATCTACCAATCCCTACCTAGGATTATGTCACATACATCCATCTCCAGCACCGAGAAGTCCCATTTCATCTCAGTCCCATCAACAGTTATAAAACATTATCTAGATGAAAAGGCTCTACATTCTCTCTGACCTAGGGGTGTTTGATGTTTTAACAATGAAGGCATCATATCAACTTTTAAACTCAGAAAATCAACATCATCAGAAGTAATAAAAGAATGGTATGCACCTATATCAAACAAAGTCTACATAAGGGTATAATTCAAAAGAGTCATACCTATCCATGTTGATGGTCTATACTGATAATTCACCATAACCCACTAAACTTCATATAATTTCATGCTCATCATTCTTTTTTCCTTATGAACCTATTGAGGTTGTACAGCTTTAGGATTCATGGTATTCCTAGAATCACCATGGATATTTTTGTTCTATCAATGATAATAATTCATATTCCCTCATCCTATCGAAGCATACGACGTCTACAACACTTGAAAAGTGTCTCAAACACCCGACCTTAGAGCACTATGATAATAGAACTTAATATGCTTCATCTGATTGAAATTGTGCCAAGCTCAAGGTTGTGTCATACATTATCACTTCATGTGGGAAATACAACCACACTGAAACATCCTAGATTTCTCTTAAGCCTTGGAGGAAGATTTACCATTCTATCCATCTAATTATGAGTCATGATTCCACCTTAGAAATTGGTGTCCCACTTCCACGTCCTCCTAGTAATGGACCTCTAACCATTTCACGTAGGTATCAACAAACTTCCTCCTCTTCTAGCTCATGAGATGTCTCCTTCAACCACTATCTATTCTTTGACCATTTATGTATAATGTGTAATTCAGAGTACAACAAATTTTGAGAGAATTTACTACCTCATTCACGATTCAAAGATGCAAGCCTTCTAGGATACACTAGAAGCAAATTTGGATGAAAAACACACTAAATTCATGAATTTACCTACACACACTGTGATAGAAATATTTTCTAACTTCAAGAAAGAGAAGTATACCATTCTTTGAATTCTAAACATGTGAAGATATAATTATTTATTGAAAAATTTTTCCAAATCCTCCCATGAAAGTCCTTGGTAAAATTTAGCTGGAACAGCTAAATCCCACCTTTGGCGTGTTAAATCCTCTAGTATATACGTCACCCATTTGAATTTTTACTCTGTTGGTGTGAAAATTAAATTGAAGATTTGATTCATCGAATTCAGCAACACCAAAACTTTCTCTGGTTCCATATCACCCCAAAATATGGGTGGATTCTACTTCTGGAGTTAGATAGAT
The DNA here is from genome assembly GCA_963277665.1 of Viscum album. Lineage (NCBI taxonomy): Eukaryota > Viridiplantae > Streptophyta > Magnoliopsida > Santalales > Viscaceae > Viscum > Viscum album. Next base: position 495,594,986 of record OY728122.1, read on the forward strand.
TGATCTACTTTCCTAGGTTCATCCCTTTTGTTCCCTATATCCTAAGTTTAAAAAATCTTGTACAATACTCTGAACTAGATATTGGTTCACCTATGGCTTGGGTGTAAACACATTTTTAGCATCTTCTTCTAGTTGGTTAAAACGATGCCTATCGGGTGCCATTTTCTATATGAACAACAAATTCCATAAGTTTCACTCTCTAGATATTAAAGGCTTAATAATTTCAAATCCTACAACATCACAACTATCACAACAACGCTTTTCAAAATCCAACTTTTTATCACGTTCAACCATTTTTGATAAATTTCAAATTTCTTTTGAAAATAAAACCAATTTCAAAATACCACAACCATTATCTTTTTCAAAATCCTTCATTTAAAAACAATTTAAACATTTTTCAAAAATCAACACATTATACCAAATCATAAACAATTACTGAAAATGAAATATGCACTCTTAGTGGGATGCCATTTTTTAAATTTATTTCGTGCTCATACTATTAGTTATACCCATGACAATGAGATTATAATTCTTATAAGTTTATCCAAAACACTTATGTACCCAAATCCTATGTGACTTTAAGTTAAGCATAAAAAGTTTAGTTGTGTCTTTTTATTATCTATCATTCATGCCCCGATGATCCTATTCCTTTCTACCAACCTGACATGAGGAATATACCAAAATTAATATCAACTCCAAGATAGAGAGAACTGAATACCACTTATTAAGCAAGGACTGAACAAATTGATACCACTTATTCTGAAAATATAATTGGAAAGACCAAGATTGATACCACTTGTAACATCATTCCCCTGCTCATTGGCTTGAGAAGGTGGAAGGATGGTACTTGACCTTAAGAGATATCTATAAGACTCCAAAGGATAGAAATAAATGTAGATATATTCATTAATAGTTGGCAGATGATTTTCCCTTTTAAAATAAAGAAACCAACCAAATAGGTCATAACCAAATAAAACACTACATGATGCATGGTAATAATTAAAGAAACTCATAAATTCTATTTATATCAACGCCAACTAAAAAAGTGTACAACAATGCAAGACTACAAAATTTCCAGATAAATAGTGGAATACATATTTAAAAAAAACCAAATACTCCCAAAATATAACTCTAAATATCTTACAAGCTCTATTATATAACTCCACAAGATAGCTCAAGTATCACTAAGAATCGATAGAGAAATTTGATACTCTAACTTTGATCGTATATTGGTAAATAATATTTGAAAAAGAACCAAAGTTAAAAATTAGTGGCGTATACTAAAACTCAGTAGTTTTTCCCCAAATACTTCCCAACTCATGCCACTAGGATAGAACTAGTCATCACATTTATAAAAAACAATTTATATAAAACCATGTGAAATATTTCAACAATTTATTTCAAAGCTAATCAATTCAAATCCAAAGTAGTTTTCTCAAAAAAAATCCAAGGAAAGAAACCAAACATGTTATTCTAACCATTTCATGATTTTAATTGGAATTACCCATTCCATATCACATAGCCACACACACATACACACACACATAACCACACATAAGATAGGTGTTACCAATATGATGTAACTTCATGTCCATAACCCATACCCTTTAATGGTGGTACTTTATGACCAATATCCATCCATTACACACATGCTTAACCATTTTAGCCATATAACATGCCAATAAAACCATTTCCACACTAGTAAATCAGTTAAATGAAACCACACTTTTCTTAAAAACCATTACCATAACCCAATTCATTAAAAAACCATTTATTGAAAACCATTTTTCCAAAAATAAATCACTTAAATAAAACTCATCTTTTATTGAAAACCATTTTCAATGCATCAAAACCAAATCACCATGTTAAAATAATAATTTTAAAATCATGTTACCAAATTCACCTTTGTCCAACACACCCAATTCCACACAACACCATAAAACGTTGCAGAATTAGGCTTCCAACAATCATTACACAAAAATTTCACAATCAATTTCAAAAACAAAAAAAATTAATTTTAAATTAGTAATTCAAGTTATAAATAGAGGATTCGATATTAAAGCAACCTACCTTGGGATTTATGGTGAAAATAAAGATCAACACTTAAATGGAAACAAAACCTAGTCGAATCTCCAAAAACATTCCATAGATCTCTTCCCCTATCATCAATAAACCCAAATATAATCATATTTGGAATCAAATGAATAAGATCTATCAACAATGGATATAGATCTAAGAAAACGAGGGATATTGAGAAGTATATATAAGGAAAACAAATGAAAACCACCATAAATTAGGAATTACTATAAGAATCTGTCTTCAACACACTAAGAAAAGCATGTGGTTCACCTCTGGATTGATGGGAGAAGACTATAATACCTTTGGGAGGATACAATATCAAGTTAGGTTTGGTTTGGGGAAACAATAAGGGGTCAAAACACAATCCCAACATAGATCCACTTTTTTGGATCTTGTTTTTAAATCATACAAGGTTAGTTGAACCGTTTGGAAAACAATGCACCAACTGTGTACTAGCCTCTATCTCAAGGGGGACCTCATATGGTTAGACCACAAAGTTAGACAAACCATGCACTAACCACTAAAAAGGACAATTATCAACTTTTCATGGTTTCTATTCTGTCGCCACATGGTTTTTCCAAAATATGCACCTTCCCAGGACCCTCTTTATCATTTTGAATGATTTCTTATATGAGTTTCATTGTTTAAAATAACCATGAACCAACCTTTCACCTTTATAAAATCCCCAAAATTTTGTAAAAATGATTCTAACCCCTCCCAAGCCTCACTCAAACACTTTATAAACTTAAAAGGCACATATAAAGGGTTACTTACTTAAAACTAGATGTTCTATAGTGTAAATATTTTTCTACTGAGTTTGAGAGAAGGAAAGTGTCTAAAATGGGAGAAAATTATTTATTTTTTCCCTATGAAAAATCTTGATGTTTTTCAACTTGAAAAAGTCTATTTTATGTAAATATTGAATCATGATTTTGTTGAAACCATGCTTGATGTTTGCACACATATTTTTGAGAAATTCACTTCTTTTGATTCTTCTATAGGCTCTGTAAAATTTAATTTTTGTTCTCAATTTGAAACCTTTAGGTGGGATCTTTCTAAGTTAACATTTTCAAAAGTTGATTTGTGAACAATTCTTTTAGCTAGTGAGAATTTTTAAGTGGGGTTTTTACCTTTTTTATGTATTTTGAATCCCCAAGTGTGGGGGGAATCATTGAGATCCCTATCGGTTTACATTTAGATTTTTATAGGGTTTTATCTACAATTTTAGGTCAATTTTTTTGAAAATATGTACATTTTCATGATGGTCGATACCGACTATAGTTTTGGGTTTTTAATTAACTTAAAAATCATTGCTTTAAGTTGTTGATCTTAAGGTGTTTGAAAAATTTATTGAATTTTTATCAAGTGAATTTTCATTCATAAATGAAACTTTCCCATTAAATGACTAGGGATACAACCTTAGGGGATAAATTCGGGTTGAAGGCAAAAAATTTAGCATTATATGGGAGGGAACACAGGACATTTAATTCTTTATTAGCTTCTATTTTGAAATTAATGTTTATTAATAGGTTCTCATCTATATCAATAGCTATCTATTCTCTCATTAATATGGTCCCTGATGAGAGCCCATGAATAGGTTTTTAAATTAACATTTACTTCCTTTGAAGCTACGTACTTGAGAAACTATATTTAAGATTCCTTCCTTGAATCTCGAGAAAATTTTTCTTTAACTATAAAGTTTGGTTACTTATGTTATATAATTCCAATATTATAAGTACTATATCTTGGTGTGTAAGTGCCCGAGTTTTTGGGGTCCATTACTTTGTGAAAATCTCATGTTGGGTTTTTCTTATCTGGGAATCTCGGTGAATATTGGCCTAATGGTAGGCCTACCAGTAGCCTTTTCCTACCAGTAGTAGGCCTTCCGGTAGCTCGGTCTATCGGTAGCTGTAGCCTACGAGTAGCTCTGTCTACCGGTAGCTCGGTCTACCAGTGGCTGCAGCTTACCAGTAGCTCTCAGCTACCGGTCGTTGCAGCCTACCAATAGCTCCCAACATCCAGTGGCTCTCGCCTACCCCCGCGGGGTTTTCCCAGTAGCGTTCCATTTTGCACAAATTGGGTTTTAAACCCAATTTTGACCCGTTTAAAAATCTTGGTAATGCCCATAAAAGTTTTAATTAAATATTTAATGAATTAACCTGGTGTGTGCGTCAGTTTAGACCCCTTTAATAACGTTTGGGGTGTCTCAACCATGTGGTCAACCCATGACCCCGCTCCTTACACGGTTTTGTGTTCTTATCTCAACCGTCCCCGGCTTTTATAAACTAAAAAAGGGTTCTCCTGAGGTTTCTTTTCTCGATCACCCTATTCTAGGAGTACCCTTCGTTCAGACGAGTAGATTTTCGTTCGGACGAGCCGCATCACTATCTGTGAAGTTCCATGCTCTGCCTTAGCGTCGATCATTGATAACAGGTGGGGATCCTTCCTTCGACTCACTTTTCTGTGTATCTTGCAGGGTGGGTGTTCTTTTCTTTATGTAGAATTGTATGGACCGAACCTTAATGAAGATAATAAATGGAATTATAAAGAATAAAGGGGAAGGGGTGTGATAGATGATGCTTTGATTTATGATCTTCCATGATTTATGATTTTTGAATTGTGTGGTCATACGCCTTCTGAAAATCATGGTCGTTGGTGGTCTTTCTCTGTGCACTAACGAACCCTTTCCTCTGGAGATGTTTTAATGGATTGTATTGTGGTTGTGATCCCTTTCTATGAAAATTAGATTGGTTAATTACTTATATTCGGCTAAAAAAATTGAATGCCCCAGGATCAACTCCTTTCTTTGATAACCCCAATTAAGTATAGCGAATTTGAAATCATGGAGTGTGTTAAATCTTATAAATCTGAAAATACTGGCATGGCCCTGCCTTGTGTTAATGGTAGTGATTGGGTTGTTTTCCTTCACAGACCGATTGCTTGGTGATGTGCGTGGGGATGGGATCCCCTCTTTTTATACTCTTGGTGGTTGTGAATTTGACTATGGGATCCTCTGTTATATCACGAATTGGGGTGGGATCCTCTGTTGTTGAGAAACCTTTTTGGCTCCTGGTTCTTGGAAATGAGGATGTATCTTGGAGTTTTTCTTTGGTTGTTGTGACTTTACGATAGAACCCGGTGTGGATGTTGTTGTTAATGCTTGACTATTTTCTTTTCTGGACTTGTGCCTATGCTTATTAGTTTCCCAGTAGTGTAGAAACTTATTTAAACATTATTATTTAACATGTAAACTAGGATAGGTCAAATGGGTTTTGGTTTGATGTGAGTTATGACTCGGACATGGTACTGTCTGTGTTCTTTAGGCAGGCTGAAGAAAAACCTAAACTTTGGTTGAGTGCTTGTTACCTATACTTATACTTGTTGTTTGGTGTTTCTTATTCGCGCCCCACCGAAGTTGAGAACTTAGTGCCAAACACCCCCATTTCATGGGGGAGGGTGTTTTTTCCAACACTTCCATTAGTGGCTGGTTATTAGCTCATTTTCATCTCCCTTTCCTGGATATCCCAAGTATCTTCGGGCAGGCTGTGATGGCCTGAGGTCCATTATTAGCCCGTGAACCTTCAGGCGGGGTAGTGTGGCGGTTATGGCCCAGCTGTGTGCGGGCATGTAGTTTCCCAAGTATCTTCGGGATGAGGCCCAGGTGTCTTCGGGCATGGTGGTGGATCTTCTAGCCCAGGTGTCTTTGGGCGTGGCGGTGGTTCTTTTGGCCTAGGTGTTTGCAGGCATGGTTACGTGTGACAGTTGTGGCCCAGGTGTGTGCGGGTGGGGTTTGGCAGTGGGACTGTGTGAGGTTGCGGCCCAGGTGTGTGTGGGCGGGTGTGGTAGTTGGACTACGATGAGAATGGAGGGATTGGTTCGATGCGTAGGATGTCTTCAATAACCAGTGGGAAAGTGGCACGGGGTACCCAAACATCGATGTGCTATTATTATACATTACTTGACTTGCGTTATTTGGGGAGTGTGCCTTGGTGAGGCTTGGGTGGATATCTTACCTTTTAGGTGTTTGGTTTACTCTTTTTCTCATGGGACTTAGTAAGTTCCCCCACTTGTGCATGAGAGTCTTTGGTTTTTCCTACTGAGTATACTTGTATGCTCACCCTATGTATATAAAACTGCTTTCAGGTTTCCAGGAGGACTTCAGGGATCGTGCAGGACCATACTAGTGTAGGACCTTTGGGACAGTTGTAGTTGTTGTTTTTCATTCTTTGGTACTTTACCTTTGTAATAAATTTTTACCTTGTGGAATTTACTTTTGGAACATGCATATGGGAATGGATGTTTTGGCTTTTCTTGCACTTTCAATTTTGGTGTTGTGGGATTTACTATCTTATCTCTCGATCCTAATAAAAGAAAAAGGGTTATTCCTTCCATTTAGTGAGATATTTTATACCCTTGGCGCTGGGTGCCACTTAGGGACCTATTGAAGGCGGGTGTTGGGGGTCATTATCTCTCCTTTAACTTAAATAAGGAAGGGTCTAGCAATCTTCTGACCCTTCCCTCATTTTGGTGAAGGCGGGTCGTGACAGAATGGTATCAGAGGTGATGGTTGAGAGATAGGATGGATTCTGGAGTTAGGAACAGTGAGGATTTCATGGGAAGGTAGGGAAACAGTGTTGGGTGACCTTGGTGCGTGAACTAGGCCAGGGAAGACCGGCTAGGATGCGGGGTTTTAGGGCCCCCGTGATCCGATGCAAGGACTCTGGACCTACCGAACGACCAAGTGAGGCCACGCTGATTGCAGGGTAAAGACCCTAGGAAATGTACATGCATCATAATGACTTGTGTTCTTGTGTTTCTGGTGTGTCTTGGGAATTAAGAATGAATAAAAAGTTTAATAAGTTTTAAGAACAATATTTTTTACTACTTGGGCTTAGGCATTCATTGTTTTCCTTGCAGCTATGGCACCTGGGAGATGCCCACGTTTGGTGTGGGCGATCGAGGCCCCAGAGACTACCTTGGCCAATTGGCAGAGAGCTGATCAAGATGAAGAGGATGACCAGTGGCAGAGGACTCTTCATGCCTTCTAGCGATAGACCCTCGAGAAGTATGAGGGAAACACCTCTGATATGAAGACGGAGGGCTGGCTAGAGGATCTAGTGATACGCTTCAGCTTAATCTGGGCTCCAATCGAGTACTGGGTTCCTCTGGCTGTCAGCCAGATGTGGGTAGTGGCGCATCAGTGGTGGACGCTTTACCTGGGGGAGAGGAGAGAGGCTAATGTGGCATGGGCTGATTTCGAGATGGAGTTTCGGGCAGAATTCCTCTCTTCAACGATGAAGGCTGAAAATAGACAAGAGCTACTCTCCCTCCAGCAAAGGAGTATGTCAGTGAGGGATAAAGGAATCAAGTTCAAGGACCTCCTACATTTTTCTCTGGACCTCTTTCCCGATGAGGAGTTTCGGGCAAGAAGTTTTGAGGAGGCGCTCCGACCCGCCCTCTAGTATGTTGTTACCCCCCTTTACCCTGCCGACGTACATGGAGGTCCAGAAGAAGGCCGAAGTGGTAGAGAGAATGCAAACTCTAGGAGGTGTGTCAAGAGAGGGGATCCAGATGGGACCATCGAAGGGGAAGGTCGTCAGCACCAGGCCTCCAGTGTTAGGACCATCCAGGTTCTGGCCAACTGGGAGCAGGCCTCAGCAGTTTCAGTTCTGATCCCCTGGTCCTCACCCTTTTCCTTCAGGACCAGGACCGCAGTGCTTCGTATTTGGGAGCTATGGACATCTCCAGAGTTAGTTCTCAGACCGAGTACAGTACGGCGGTGGCGGACATCCCCAGCACCCACCCCAGCAGTAGCTTCCAGCTAGGCCTTTCCAGCAGCAGCAGCAGGTAAAGTGAGCTCCCTCTCTTACAAGGTAAGACGTTGCAGGAGGAGGCCGACCTCAGGGCGCTCATCAGGGACCTCTACCGGCGCATAGTCGGGGAGGTGGCCGATAAAAGAGGGGCAGAGGAGCTGGGTGTGGATAGGTGCACTCCGCAGAGGCAGCAGTTCCAGCAGGGTCGGAGGTTATTAGAGGTACGATCATTTTGTTTAGCACCCTTGCTTATGCCTTGTTCGATACCGGAGCTTCGCACTCTTTTTTTGCACCCAGTCTATCCCAATCCTTGGGTCTATATGTCGAGAGACTACCAGTTCTCCTTGTGCTAAGCACACCAGTCGGTGGTCAGACCGACTTTTCATTTGTTTATCAAGGATGCAGATTGATGATAGGGCCATAACAGTCAGTTAGGGATCTTCTTCTGCAATAGATATAGCCATACGATGTCATCCTAGGCATCGACTGGATATTCTCTATGTATGACATCATCGATTGCTTCTGAGGAAGGGTTGTGTTCTCAGACTTGGGTGGCCGGTGTGTTACCTTCACTGGCGAGCGGAGCAGTTAGAAAGGCAGCAGGCGAGAGGAACCCCTTTTCTCCTTGTTAGCCGAGCTGTCAGTAGATGTTGAGATGGCGGAGGTGCCAGAGATCGTCTGTGAGTTTATGGACGTCTTTCCTGAGGAGGTGATAACTCTACCCCCTCGACATGATATCGAGTTCGGGATAGACCTGCAGCCCGGCGCTCGTCCGATCTCGATGGCTCCTTACCGGATGGCACCTTCGGAGCTACGGGAGTTGCAGATTCAGATTGATGATTTGATGAAGAGGGGTTATGTTCAACCGAGTGCATCACCGTGGGGTGATCCAGTCTTGTTCTCAAGGAAGGCAGATGGTGGTCTCAGGTTGTGAATAGACTACAGGAGGCTAAATCAGGTAATGATCAAGAATCGCTACCCTCTTCTGAGGATAGACGACCTTTTCGACCAGCCGAAAGGGGAAGGGTGGTTCTTGAAGATCAACCTATGGTCTGGGTATCACCAGTTGAGGGTAAAGGAGAGTGATATCTCGAAGACGTCCTTCAGGTGAAGATATGGACACTTCAATTTCGTTGTCATTCCCTTCGGTGTTACGAACCCCCTGGCTGTGTTCATGGGGCTTATGAACTCCATATCCCAGAAGTACCTGGATCAGTTCGTATTTGTGTTCATCGACGACATCCTAATCTATTCAAGATCAGAGGAGGACCATACAGAGCACCTGAGGATGGTTTTGGAGGTCCTCCGACAGCACCAGCTCTATGGGAAGTTGTCGAAATGAAAATTCTGGAAACGAGAATTGCACTTCCTCAGGCACGTGGTGTCTGAGCAGGGGGTAGCAGTGGACCCATCAAAGGTTGAGACATTTGTTTCTTTTGCAGCACCCAAGAATGTGGTAGAGGTTCGTAGTTTCCTCAGGCTGGCAGGTTACTATTGGAGGTTCATACCCAACGTCTCCCGAGTAACAGCCCCTTTGACAGCCCTGACCAAGAAAGACCAGGTTTTCGTGTGGAGTGAGCAGTGCGAGTCAGCCTTCAGCTATCTGAAGGAGAAGTTGGTTAGTTCCCCAGTACTGTGATTACCAGAAGATGGGGCGGCCTATGAGCTGTTCTGTGATGCTTTAGGATAGGGCCTTGGATGTGTGTTGATGCAGCAGCAAGGAGTGATCACTTATGGGTCTAGGTACCTATTCCCTCATGAGCGTAATTATGCCACCCATGACCAAGATATTTCAGCCGTCGTTTATGAGCTGAAGTTATGGCGGCATTACCTCATCGGGGAACACTTTGTGGTCTTCACAGATCACAACAATTTCAGGTATATCTTCTCCCAGTGGGACCTGAACTTGCGGAAGCGGAGGTGGATGGAGTTCCTCCAGGATTACGACTTCAAAATTTCCTACACTTTAGGGAAGGGGAATGTAGTGGCCAATGCCTTGAGCAGGAGGATGCAGAAGGATGTGGTCTGAGAGTCGGTAGACGCCTGGAAGGTGATGGAGGAGTTGGCTACCTTACACCTGGATGCGAGGATGGATAGCGGTAGAGGTTGCCTGTATCAGATGACAGTGCAGTCTTCTCTATTATAGAAAGTGGAGGATTCACAGTGGGGAGACCCAGAGTGTAAAGTTATTCATGACCGAGTTGACTAGGGAAATGCTCCAGAAGGATAGACAGAGGATGGCCAAAACCGGATGCTTTTCCAGGGAAATCTGTTTGTTCCAAAGGTGATGTGCGGCAAGGTTCTCAGTGAGTCCTACAACTCACCCCTGGCGGTACACCCAATAGTTTCCAAGATCTACCAGGGACTGAAGAGACAGTTTTGGTGGCCTGGAGTGAAGTGAGAAGTAGCAGAGTTTGTGGCCAAGTGCTTAGTGTGTCAGCAAGTGAAGGATGATCACCGAGTTCCAGGAGGCCTACCACAGTCTCTAGATGTCCCTGAGTGGAAGTGGGATGAAATATCGATGGATTTAATCAAGGTACTACCCAAGGTACATGGGGGACATGACACCATCTAGGTGGTAGTGGACCGAGTGACTAAATCGGCTCACTTTCTAGCGATCAAGGAGTCAGGTGCAGTGGATGCTTTGGCATGAAAGTACTTGGATGAGGTGGTTCGGTTGCATGGAGTTCCAAGGTCTATAGTCTTGGATAAGGATGCATGGTTTACCTTGCGTGTCTGGAGAGGTTTGCAACATGCTTTTGGCACCCAGATACGCCTTAGCACTGCTTTCCACCCCCAGACAGATGGGCAGACAGAGCGCACCATCCAGATGTTGGAGGATATGCTACGGGCATGTGTTTTTGACTCAGGAGGATCATTGGTGTGACACTTGCCCCTGGTAGAGTTATCCTATAATAATATCTATCACTCTACCATTGGTATGGACCATTTTGAAGTCTTGTATAGAAGTTCATGCCATTCACCTGTGTGTTGGACTGAAGTAGGAGAGGCAGGTATCCTTGGCTCGGAGGTGGTGCATGTCACGACAGAGAAGTTTTAGCTCATACGGGAAAGGATGAAGGCTTCCTAGGACCGACAAAGTCGTATGCTGATACTAGGAGGAGGCCCTTGGAGTTTGAGGTTAGAGACCATGTGTTCTTCAAGGTCTCACCTCAACGTGGACAACAGAGGTTCAGCAAAGGGAGTAAACTTTCTCCGAGGTTCATCGGACCCTTCGTAGTGTTGCGGCGGGTGGGCGAAGTGGCTTATCAGCTCGCATTACCACCGCCTCTAATGAGGATACATGATTTATTCCATGTTTCCCAGCTCCGTCAGTATCTGCACGACGATTCACATGTCCTCGGCTGGGGAGAGCTAGACATCGAGGATGAAGTGACTTTTGTGGAGAGACCAATGGTGATCGAGGATCGCAAAGAGAAGGTGCTTCATGGGAGAACCATTCCCTTGGTTAATGTGTTATGGAGACATGGTGGGATTGAGGAGAGTATGTGGGAGAGGGAAGCACAGATGCGTGCCCATTACCCAGAGTTGTTTTGAGTTTTGTATTGTTTGGTTTATAGCTATTGTGGTAGAATGTTTTACCTAGTTGGCTATGAAATACTGTTTTTCTTTCCTTTGAATGTGTGTGAGAAGTCCTGGATATGGGGAGGGGAGAACCCGAACCCTAATCAAGATGCATTAAGGCAGATGCGATTAAACCTGTGTGGGCGAGTCAGTGTCGCCCAAAGCGGATAGTATCATGACATGGGGAAGGAGACTCCCCAACCCACATGGTTGGGTAGTTTGACATGGTATGTTGCTTGGTTCTTGACAGGAAAGTGTTCTTAGTTAACAATGAGGTTCTCTCTAAAGAGGTATCTTTCGAGGTGGTTGTTTGGACCCTCCCTTTCCTCCTGGATTGTTTTGATTCTCTCAGATTAGAATCATTTAAGAGGTATTTGATGTAATGGCCCAGGTTTTTGGGGTCCATTACTTTGTGAAAATATCTTGTTGGGTTTCTCTGATCTGGGAATCTCAGTGAAGATCGACCTAACGGTCACCTTAGCCTACCGGTAGCAGGACTACCGGTAGCTCGATCTACCAGAAGTTGCATCCTATTGGTAGCTCTGTCTACTGGTAGCTCGGTCTACCAGTAGTTGCAGCTATCAGTAGCTATGTATACCGGTAGCTCAGTCTACCCGTGGCTGCAGCTTACTGGTAGCTCTCGGCTACCTGTCCCTCCAGCCTACTGGTGGCTGTCAGCCACCAGTAGCTGTTGGCTACCGGTCGCTGTCAGCCACCGGTAGCTCCCAGCTACTCGTGGCTCTCACCTACCCCGGTGGGGTTTTCCCAGTAGCGCTCCCTTTTGTGCAAATTGGGTTTTAAACCCTATTTTGACCCCTTTAAAAATCATCGTAATGCCCATAAATGTTTTAATTAAATATTTAATGAATTAACCTGGTGTGTGCATCAGTTTAGACCCCTTTAATAATGTGTGGGGTGTCTCAACTACGTGTTCAACCCACGACCCCGCTCCATACGCGGTTTTGCATTCTTATCTCAACCGTCCCCGACTTTTATAAACTTCGAAAGGTTTCTCCTGAGGTTTCTTTTCTCAATCACCCTGTGATAAGACTACCCTTTGTTCAGACGAGCAGCTTTTTGTTCGGATGAGCCTCATCTCTATCTGTGAAGTTCCATGCCCGGGCTTAGCGTCGATCATTGATAACAGGTAGGGATCTTTCCTTCGACTCTCTTTTATGTGCATCTTGCGGGGTGGGCGTGCTTTTGTTTCTGTATAATTGGATGGATTGAACCTTAATGAAGATAATAAATTGAATTCTAAAGAATGAAGGGGAAGGGGTGTGATCGATGATGCTTTGATTTATGATCTTCCATGATTTATGATTTCTAAATTGTGTGGGTGTATGACTTCTGAAAATCATGGTTGTTGGTGGTCTTTCTCTGTGCACTAATGAAACCTTGTCTCTAGAGATGTTTTAATGGATTATATTGTGGTTGTGATCCCTTACTGTGAAAAGTAAATCAGTTAATTACTTATATTCAGCTAAACAAATTGAAAGCACCAGGATCAAATCCTTTTTATGGTAACCCCGATTCAGTACAGCGAATTTGAAATCATGGAGCGTGTTAAATATTATAAATATGAAAATACTAGCATGGCCATGCCTTGTGTTAGTGGTAGTGATTGGGCTATTTTCCTTCACGGGATGATTACTGGGTGATGTGGGTGGGGATGGGATCCCCTGTTTTTATACTCTCAGTGGTTGTGAATTTGAGGATGGGATCCTATGTTATATCACGAATTGGGGTGGGATCCTCTGTTGTTGAGAAAACTCTTTGGCTCTTGGTTTTTGGACATGAGGCCGTATCTTGGAGATTTTCTTTTGTTTTTGTGACTTTACGAGAGAACCGGGTGTGCATTTTGTAGTTAATTCTTGAAGGTTTTCTTTTCTGGACTTATGCCTATGCTTATTAGTTTCCCAGTAGTGCAGAAACTTATTTAAACGTTATTATTGAACATATAAACCAGGATGGGGAAAATGGATTTTGGTTGGATGTGAGTTGTGACTTGGACATGGTATTGTCTGTGTTCTTTAGGTAGGCTGAAGAAAAACCTAAACTTTGAGTGAGTGCTTGTTATCTATACTTATACTTGTAGTTTTTTTTTATTCGCGCCCCACCCAAGTTGAGCACTTAGTGCTGAACACCCCCATTTCATGGGGGAGGGTGTTTTTTCCAACAATTACATTAGTGGCTGGTTATTAGCTCCTTTTTTTCTCCCTTTCCCGGATATCCCAAGTATCTTTGGGCAGGCTGTGATGGCCTCAGGTCCATTATTATCCCAAGAACCTTCGGGCGGTGTAGTGTGGCGGTTATGGCCCAGGTGTGTGCGAGCAGGTAGTTTCCCAAGTATCTTCGGGATGAGGCCTAGGTGTCATCGGGTGTGGCGGTGGATCTTTTAGCCGAGGTGTCTTTGGGTGTGGTGGTGGTTGTTCTGGCCTAGGTGTTTGTAGGCATGGTTACATGTGATAGTTGTGGCCCAGGTGTGTGCGGGTGGGGTTTGGCAATGGGACTGCATGAGGTTGCGGCCCAGGTGTGTGTGGGCGGGTGTGGTAGTGGGACTGCGGTGAGAATGGCGAGATTGGTTCGATGCATAGGATGACTTAAATAACCAGTTGGAAAGTGGCGCAGGGTACCCAAACATCGATGTGCTATTATTATACATTAATTGACTTGCGTTATTTGGGGAGTGTTCCTTGGTGAGGCTTGGGTGGATAGCTTACCTTTTTAGGTGTTTCGTTTACTCTTTTTCTCACAGGGATTAGTACATTCCCACACTTGTGCACGATAGTCTTTGGTTTTTCCTACTGAGTATACTTGTATGCTCACCCTATGTATATAAAACTGCTTTTAGGTTTCCAAGAGGACTTTGAGGATCACGCGAGACCATACTAGTGAAGGACCTTTGGGACATTTTCAGTTGTTGTTTTTCTTTATTTGGTACTTTACCTTTGTAATCACTTTGTACCTTGTGGTATTTACTTTTGGAACATGCATATGGGAATGGTTTTTTTCGATTATCTTTCACTTTCAGTTTTGGTGTTGTGGGATTTACTATCTTATATCCTGATCCTAATAAATGAAAAAGGGTAATGCCTTCCATTTAGTGAGCGATTTTATACCCTTGGTGCTGGTCGCCACTCTAGGACCTATTGAAGGCGGGTTTCGGGGGTCATTATCTCTCCTTCAACTTAAAGAAGGAAGGGCATGGCAATCTGCTGACCCTTCCCTACTTTTTGTGAAGGCGGGTCGTGACATGGTGGCTATATTGATCGATCTTAATGATAATAATGGAGTCTTTTATATATGAATTAATGAGAAAAGCCTTATTCAATCTAGTGGATAACTTGTTTTAATTATTTTTTAATGATTTTAAATTTCATTGTTTTCTCCTAGGTGTTTGTTTTTATTCTTGGGGAAAGTTATTTCTGAATTTTTCTACTGCATGTTAAAAATATTATTAAGAATATTGTTCATAACTTCATTTTTCGAATAATGTGTTTTATTTAAAATAGCAAGTGCATTAATTTTTACTAGGTCATTTGAAAATAAATATTGAATTTAAAATGTGAAAGCATCCATAATTTTTTATTTCCTTTTATGTACTGAACTACTTTTTTGTGGCCAATGAAATTCTTGGACATATTTCGATTGTTAAATTTGATGTTGTAAAATAATTTTTGAACTTAAATGAGACTCTTAAAAATGATTTTTAATTACTAAATTGAAAACATTTTTGAACTTAAAAATATATTAAGTGTTACCCTACTTTGAATTCAATAATTGGGACATTGTTGGGTTTTAAGTTTGTAGGAGGTGTCTTTAAATTTCCTTGAACAGTGTTCCATTGTAAGTCAGTCAAAAACCCTTAAATTTTTCAAAATTTTATATTTTTATGCACCACATAAGAATTTTCACTAGATGAAACTTGTTTCTCAACTTTGAGGGTTATGATGCTACTTTGAGGTGATTAATTTCTATTACATTATGGGTTTTATTGAGTAAAAATTTATATTCCTCGTTAAAATTGGATTTTCGTTAAATTTTGGTAGAATTAAATACAAAAATTATTTACTTTGAACTTTTATATTTTGAATTTAACTCATAAGATATTCATATAAATGGATAACGAAATGAAAATCCTAATCTAGGTTGAGACCTAAATTCTTCATTCTTTCATATTTTTTTCTTTAACCAATTGGATAGGTTATTTATCTTGCTTTTAAATATTAAAATTGTCTATCCAACCATAGTTTCTATTTATTATTGTCTTTTAATTATATGGGTTTGATCACCTAGAGGTAAAGAGAATTTTGGACCTTCTATTAGATGAAAGTTCACGTTTGTTAAATTCTATTTAAAATTTTCAATTTAAATCATTTATTCTAAAATAGTTACCGATGTTGAACTGAAGAAATTTAATTTTATGGGACATTATTATTTTATCCTTGAAATAATCCATGAGAGAAAATTAATTTGAAAATAAATTCTTAATGGAATTTCATCTTTTCTATTTTGAGATTCATTTTCAACCATTAAATGTGACTAAGGGTTTCTTGAGGACAAGAAACAACTTAAGTGTGGAAGAATTTGATGTGTATTTTATTCATTACTTTTTTTCACAACCTTTTTAAAGGGTTTCCTATATATTTAATGTTTTTAATAACAAAAATGACTTTAATTTAGTTAATAATCACTTTTTGGTTAAAATATAGTGGATATAGTAAATTAATAAAATTATTAATAATAATTTTTGTTAAATTATTTTAAATATTTCAATTCATTTTTTAATTATTATAATTATTTATTAATGTTTGTTTTATTTATCAGTTATGTTTAATTAGTGGTTTTTATTGATTCGTTTAGAATTATATAATTTTATGTTCTTTGTACTTAGTTTTTATTCCATTTTTGTTTTTAGAATTAACATATAAATTAAATAATTTAAGTTTAAATTTTAACTAATTTTCATTAAATAACAATTTAATAATTTGTCACTTTTATTTATTTCTAATTCTATCATACATTTTATATTTCATCTATTTAGTTAATTAATTAATCGTTTTAGTATTTTAATCATTTAGTTATTAATATTTAAGTTTACTTTGGTTTTAGTAATATAAATATTTATTTTTAATTTATTTTAATATGGTATTAGTTTATTTTATATACTTGTTTTGATAGAAAATAAGCAAGTATGAGAAATTTTACACTGATTATTTTATTTTAGGATCTTTTTTGTAAGACTTTTGGTTGAGCATTGAGTAAGATAAAATCCTATTGTGTAAGCTAATTCTACCATTCTTTCACAATATAAAATAAAAAAACCTAATATGAATGAAAGAATTGTGCGTTATAACATTGGAATACGATAAATTATCAAATGAAATCCGACTTGGAAAGGAAGCCTCCCGAAGTCTGACCTCGGCTGTATTTTTAAGAAAATTCTAGAACGACTGAATAGAACTTGAAATATCCCAATCTGAGCCTTTGAGCATCCATGATGAATGGAATTGTTTTACTGGAGATGATGAAACCCATATTAGAGAATCCATTTCCCCAAGCCATTAAAGCTTCTAGATTTGAGAATCCACTTCTCTGAGCAATTGAAGCTTCTAGATCTGAGCAATTTTAAGGAGATGATGATGCTGAGGTCAAAGACGGATGATCTAAAGTGACTGTCGACCAACACCGTTGTTGAGAACAAATAGTGAAACCCCTGATTTGAGGTCAACTGTTGAAGAAGAAGACTATTATATGACATTACCATATGATCTAAACCAGATTTTGATTCCCTTTGAAGATGACGACACGTTGATGAATAGAAGGATGGTTATGAATCCAATATATAGGAGTCTAAAACCAAATAACAAGGAATCTCAAGGATGTTCAAATAAAACGACAGTGAGTTCAAGTAATAGATAAAACCTCTAACCTCGAATACATTAAATAGGATGTTGAGATCTGATGAAGTTCTGAGTGGATTCTTCCTCTCCTTCATGTGCACAACGACGACATGATTCGGATTAGAAGATTTTGAATGAAGAAGACACTGTTGAAGATGACTCAAATCTTAGTTGAATCTTCCGAGCATAGATGTGGGGATAATGAATGAGATAGAATACTGTGGTATTTTAGTCATGGATCTTGTTGAAGTTGAGATAGGCATTGACATCAGATCTTTTATTCCAATTGAAGGTTCAATGTTTAGATGATGGAGGTTTTTCATGAAGATGACTATAGGGCCTCATTTTCTCTAGGAGGAGATTTGGAGGATTTAGGCAGCTGAGTCAGAGACTTTTGAAATGCAATTTATGGTTTGAAGAATAACGTGTTATTTGAATTAAAGTAGCTTGTGGTTTAGGGAGATAGATTTACCCGATTTTCCAATAAAGGTGTATCATTCTTGTGGTATTATAGAGGATTCCAGGTGGATGGATTTTAAAATAAATATGTAGCTGAAAAATTAATTGAAAATTGCAGGGGATTCATTGTTAGTAGGTGCATTAATTGTGTGTGTGGTGGAAAGAGTATTTTGGAGAGCTTTATTAAAATCATAGTTAAGTGACCTAAGATCTAAGAGTTTGCACTCATTTTCAACTGTCATCAAATTAATTCAGTGAAGAAGCTTCAGACGAATGGGAAATCAACTTCAATAGAGAATATTTCTCCATTTCTTTCTTTATTTCTCTATTCTTTTTCTATTGTGATGACTTTCTTGAATATTTTTGTTGTAGTTGTTGCTCCAATCAGGATAATCTAAACATTTTAAGGTTTTATATTTTTATGAATTTATATTTTACTATCTATTTGATTCAGTTCATAGTTGTGCCAAGGTAACATTTTTACAGTGATATTTTTTTCAAGAAGATAATATCTTTTATGCTATTTTAATTACCAGCATGAGAATATAGAAAACTAATTGCCTTTGAGCATCATATGAAGTACCAAAATTGGTAAAGGGTGATGTCTCTCTTTTCCATCATTGAACATTAATCTTCTTGAAATTTTATTTTATGTTCATTTTTTAGGAGATCTCATTGAACAATTAAAAACACTTGAACAAAAATTAGGTGATTCTACACAACTTTATTTCATTGGGTGGTGTAATTGTGTTTATTGAAATTAAATAGATGAAATCATTTTTAATCAATTTATAATAGTCCAGTTCTCTTACATTCATCTACTGTAAGTCTCTTTATCACATCATTATTGTTTATTTTTCATAATATCATCTTCAATTACATAGTTTTGTTTTTTTTACTTTTTTTAGTCTCACAATTTATTTTGGTCTTATCTATGGATATGATACAATTTCTTACTGCTCTTATAGTTGTGAATATGTTTTAAAAATAATTAATATTTACATGTTCTCAACAAAAACACAACCAGAAGACATTTTGACAACAGGATAAAAAATGTCATCAAATTAAATACGTTTCTTCTCAAAAAATCCTTTAAAAACTTATCTTTCCTTATATTATGAATCAAAACTAGATTATTCATTTTTAATTAGATAAATACACCAATTTTTCAAGGCTCTATTACCAGTAGGTAACTTCACTAACTCAAAATTATGGATTTCATGAAATGATCTAATCTCTTCATCCATTTTTTCAACCCATAATTCTTTCTTATCGCTTTCCATTACCACTTTAAAAGATTTTGGTTATCCCCCTTTAGTAAGGAGAAAATACTCATCATGGGAATATCATGTAGAAATGGTACGATATCAAGACGACCTCCAGAGTGGAACTGTGAGTTCATTAATAACCCATGGAACTAGATCATCAGATACAAAAGGTTCTTCCGAAACATAAACTCCAACCTATTCACCCTGAACATCATTCTCCACATTAACACGAGCATCAGAATGGACAATATGAGGTAAATGTGAATCAGAACCGAGCTCAAGCCTGAAAATTACATAAGATGTTCGAGAAGTATATTTTTATCCATTATCAATATCTACAATAGTCTAATCCTCCTTAAACATTTCATCCAAAATTTAGACAAGTTTCTTTAAACCAGGATCATAGAACTTGTGCCCAAACACATCATGTATGTGGCCAATAAAAATACATCGTTGTGACTTTCCATCCTGTTGGGATCTATTATCTCAACGAACATGAATAAAATCCTTGGAACCCAAAACACGTAAGTGATCATACCTAATATATTTTCCATAAAAAACTTTTTAGGAGTGTCTATATACATTGTAAATATTATTTATAAATTTATAATATAAGCATCAATAAATAAAGTCTCACCTAAAAATATCCAGACAACTTTTATTTCTAAATAAAATAATGAACTCTTTCCAACAAAGTACTATTCATCTGCTCAACTACACCATTTAGCTGAGGTGTCATGGGAGGCGTATTCTAATTTCAAATACCATCTTGTTTTCAATACTGATCAAACATACCACAATACTCACCCCTATTTCCAATGCAAATACATTTTATTTTCTTACCAGATTATCTCTCAGCTGAAACCTGAAATTACTTAAAACCACTGAGAACCTAACTTTTGGAATTCAAAATGTAAACCCAAATCTTACATAAGAAGAAATAAATAAATTTCACAAAATAAATACCATCACAATAGGTATTAGATTTCAAAAGACCAGAAGCAGCAGAATGTACTAATTCAAGTACCTGTGACATCCTATGTAATAGATAACTATTGAAACTCACCCAACTCTATTTTCTAGCCATAAAGTGATCAAACAAATCCAATTTGATAATCTAAAAATCTGGAATAAGATATATGTTTTCCAAATAACCAATCACTTTCTCACTAATGTGGTTCAGCCTCAGATGATATAACATGGATAAAACACTGCAATAAAAAATGCAAGTTGTATCATAAGATATATAAGATCTATTCTAGTACAAACAAGACTAAATCTTCCCTCAAGCCATAATCAAAGAACCCTTGGAAATATTACGTTGTACATCACCAAAAGTACTAATAAAAATGAGATTTATACAAACCTCAGGCACATGTTGAATATTCTTAAAAATCAACTTAATTCTTGTGTCGGTCTCCCAAGAAAATAGTCTCGATACATACAACATTAGCATGACCATTATTAACCATCTTCAAAATCTCAAAATTACCTAGGATTTAAGATGAAAATTTTTTCTTCATAGATTTCATGTGAACTCATGAACCACTATCAACAACCTAGCAAGAATCATCAGAAGTAACATTAATGGAGTCAAAAACAAAAACAATATCACCCCCAATAGCAGTAGTGACAGGATCATCTCCATCCCCATTTTTATTCTGTTCATTTTCAATCATTATATTTACTATTTTCAGATTATAGAAAAAAATAACATATACTTTCTTACCACAATGATTACATTCAAAATATCATAATTTAAACCTAGAATTGCTTATGCCTTTTCTCTTACCTTGACTGCTATGTCCCTGATTATTTTCGAAGACACTCCCCTGTTCTTTGTTAATAAATGTTTTTAAAAATATTTCTCTTGATTACTTCTCCTGGTCTCTTCATTCAAAAAAAATACTTAATGCAACTATATTTCACAACACCATTAAGTGCCTAACCAATTAGAGTAACACATAAATTCTCCCAAGATTTGTGTAAATCATTAAGAAGCAAAGGTGATAAAAACTCATATTCAAAATTAACACCCCTACCATAAAATTGATCAAATGAACCTTGATATTCACTCAAATAGTTAGAAATATATTTATCTTCTTTATAACTCAAATTCATCATTTTTGGAGAATAAATGATTTAATTTTTCCTATCTTGGATGCATAATTAGTCTCAAGCTTCCCCAATAAATATATGTAATGAGGAATGTTGAAAATATGTTTCATCAAGTTTTCTTCAAACCACTGGTGAATGAAACAACAAACCATCTCATTCTCAAACTTCAATTCATCATCTGATATTCATTCTAGCTTCTGAGTACTAGACACTGAAAGATGTGTTCACTTGAATGAAAGTAGATCCTTAATTTTTAATCGCCACATAATGTAGTTGGTACCATTCAAAAAAATCATTTAACTGTAATTGGATTCCATAATATATATGTAGTGAAAATCCAACCCTTTATTCAAGATGTTTGGAAAGGTGGAACATGATGAATGCGCAAATAGAAAAGTGAACATGGAGTGGAAATAAATTTCATTATATTCAAACAAGCCGGAAGAGATAAAGAGGATTCCAAATGAGAAAACAATATTATCACAAAAAAATAAATTTTGTCACCCAAATCATTTAATGTGTAAAAAAATAATCAGGTAAAACCCAAAGGACCTTTCCCAGAAATCATATCCACTATAATCAACCAGTACAAGATAGAGACTCTCAATAATAAAAGGGATCTCAAACGCATAACTCTCTAATATAGAAAAAGAAAAAACCAGTGGATAGGAGAGGTAGAAATAAGATCTAACAAAAGAAGGTCGTCTGTAAAAGAATATAAAATAATAAATCAGACTGTACGAATCTGAAGATCATCGACTGAATAAACGGGTGCTGAAAAATATCTAGGATCAAAAGAAAACTGATTATCGATCAATGATGATCACATAAATGAAACATGATCCTCATATTTATTTCATCAACCAAATCCTTGTCGTTTTCTCCTTTTAAAACAAAATTTTCCCCATATCCAAAACATAACCTCTCAAGAAACATGTATTTGACTTTTTATTTATTTGAAGAGGTGTGTGATGGGGGTCAGATGAGAAGGCACCCCAACACTTTCCTCTATTATTTCAATATTTTTTATGCCTAAAACCATTGATGGGGATCTAAGGTTTTTCCCTTATTTATTTTTTATTGTTATTTTCATCTTTTTTAAAATTTTCAATTCAATCTTCTTGTCTATATAAAATTCAATTTATTTATTTTTTTGGATTAGTAAAGTTAACAGATGAAAACCCGACCTAGGATTTTTTTTAAATAAATTAAATCTATAATTTTAATTGATATATTAAATGATTGAATTTCAAGAATAAAATTTTATAGTTTTATGATAGTAAAAATTTTGAATGAATCTCCCAGTTTTCACCTCATTTTTAGAATATTGTTCTTTCAATGAGTTGCTTATGTTGGATATTCTCTCGACTGTACTTTTTGCATGACTTGTTCCATAACTTATTGCTAGTGTCTAATACCACACCCCCACATCCTCATTTCATCATTTTTATTTTCTTCAATTTATTTATGAACATTCCCACATTATCACTAACCAATTCACTATATTGTGTTAAATATTGATTTTTGTGTTTAAATTTAATATTTTAAAATAAATCATTATGGGGGTTGGGTTCAACAATATAAGGATTATCTTTATGTTATGGTTATTAAGAACATGTGGATTGGCAGTGTTCCTATAACCAGCCACAACATTCCTACCATTTAAAAAAACGAAAATTTATCTAATCCCAAACCTCAGAACTAAAAACTACTTCAAAAACTTTTAATGAAATTTAATTCTAGATTGACCAACACCAAGAACAACAAAACAAAAATTTCTAAGAAAAATCCCAAGACTTTGAACAAAAATTTCTATAGTTAAAAAATTCATTTATAGAGTTACCAGAAAATATGAAATGACAAGAAGAACTTGAAATGATTAATGAATTAAATGAATTGGAAGATTGTGAGGAACAATTTGAATTATTAAGTGAATTATAATTTAAATATCAATACACACTTTTGGAAGAATTAGAATATAATGAAGGACAAATTATCACATTAATCAACTCTCTAAAATAAAAAAACAACTCCTATGTATTTTAGTAGACACATGAGGAAGGTTAATTGGAGCATTATAAGAGTTTATAAGAGTTATAAGAGGAAAATCACATTTTTTTTATTTAATACCTACACTTTAGAAAAGATTATGTTGTAGGATTTTTAAAGGTAAGGTAGAGCATGTTGAATAAAAACATTGTAATGAGGATTTGAATTTGAAGGAAATTTAAATCTATATTTTTAAATCATTGAGAAATGAATTATATATTGAAGTTGGAGATTTGGGTGAAGAAACAATTAATTTGGAAGATGTTAATTCTCACATTTTTTAGCTTGATTTTGAAAGTGATCAACCTTGTTTTGAAAGTTTTAATCTAATAACTTTTCATCTTATTCTTAATGATAGGGATGAGGGAGTAATGATTTAAGAAAGTGTAATGTTTTAATAATTGGTTCCTAGTCCTCTGACATTTGATGTGTCCAAAATGATACCCAATGTAATGGAATGAAGTACTGGTCATTTATGGGGACATAGTCTTAAGATGGAAATTATTGACTCTGATTTTTCAAAAATTGAACTAAACATTTTTCCTTCAGAATTTGAATTGGAATAAACAAATGATCTCACTTTCTATTTGAAAGAAGAAATTATAAAATTTAAACTTAAACCAGTGATTGGTCACTAATTATTTCATTTAGACACAATTAGTTTTTCAGTAGTAATTAATGTTCATAATGATTTAGAATCACATGTTTTTAAGGATAAAAATTTCTCTCTATCCAAATAAACATTAAATATGTTTAAATATGAACTGGTAACAAAATTATTATGTTCTGAAATAATACATCATTTCATGAGAATGAATTAAATTTCTTTGAAAAAATATTTCAATTACAATGCTCCTTCACTTTCTGAATTGGAAACAAGGTTAGCTGAACCTATTTTTTAAACTGAGGAAAATGTGGAATGAGAATTAGAATTGGTTTCAAATAAACTAACACATTTTCAAACTGATATTGAATAACCTCTTCCTTAAATTTAATTTCAAAAATCAATTAATTTCATGTTAGATTATTAAAACAATGAGGAATTAAATAGTGAGGGAATCCTTTTTAGAATTGGAATAATATTAGAATTACCGTATAACTTGTTACTTCTACTAAGGAAATTAAAATGGGTCAATTAAATCTTAAATTAATAATTGGACAACAATATGTAGTTTCAAAAACAAGAATGATTATTTTTAACAATTTTTAAAGGGGTATTTTTGGTGTGTATAGTTACTTCTAGGGAATATGGGTATTTTATTAGAGGTTTAGGAGCCCGTATTTTTTATTTGTCACCTAATGTTTTTGGGGAATTACACTTGTGGAGGTTCCTACTTAGAAAAATTCATCCTCCTAGTGAATACAGTTATATTTTTAGGAAATTATGGTTGAATAATATATATTTAGCAGTTCAAGGGAGGAAATCCATGGTTTAAGAAAAAAATCCTTGATTTTTTCCTTTGGAATAATAATCCCTCTTCTTTATATTTTTTTAACCTAAACCCATGGTCATTTTTTTCTCTACTCTCAAATTATGAATGTGCACTATTTTGGTTATGGGCATACAATTAGATCCCCAAGAAATGGTAATTTCAAATTCATCACCAGTGATTG
This sequence comes from Viscum album, assembly GCA_963277665.1. Classification (NCBI taxonomy): domain Eukaryota; kingdom Viridiplantae; phylum Streptophyta; class Magnoliopsida; order Santalales; family Viscaceae; genus Viscum; species Viscum album. Next base: position 495,619,877 of record OY728122.1, read on the forward strand.
ACGTAAAAACATCATCACTAGTGAAGCACTACCCAGTTACAACCAAAGGATTTCACATGGATAATTTAAACTCAAAAATAAACAGTTGAAATACCTATTTTGATCTGAATCCATGCACAAAATTTTCTCATTGATGGTGATCATTAAATGAAGGATACAAATTTGAATCCCTATAAATCAACCACATCTTCTTTTAAAGCATCAGGGAGAGTCAATAATCAGAATCTGAGTGCTAGCACAAAGTTCTGACAATGCCTTCGATGTTCTGACAGTCATTGCTACTCTGTTCCATCGATCTGAGAAGTATAGTGATCTTGCACTTGGAACGAGAGAATTTATATCTAGAAATTGAGAGATATAAGAGAGAAATAAACTCACCATTAAGCTATTAATTGTACATTTCAGGAGATCCATATCATCTTTTTATAGTAAATTAATAAATACCCACAATTATCTCTTTGATACTTGAATATTTATTTCGCACTAAATAAACAATAAATGATGTTTTATAACCAACTAAATAGGTCATAGATGTAATTTATATTTTTTATCAATTTCTTGTGATATAATAAATATATTATGTGACAAAATTTAGTCATTAAATTGACTTTTTGTTCAAATAAATGTTAATCAAACCTTCAATTTTAAAATAATATTTATTCATATAATATTTTTCTTGTATTTACATTAATAATTGTAAATAATTCAAATAAATATATTCAATAATTATTGTTATTATAAACTATAATAATATGAATTTATTTACTCCTTGGTGATGTTATATCCTCAAACATATCTTGGACCTTGTGGTGGGTCCCACCATGTCCTAAACCTTTATTCATCGGAATATGGAAGACTTTTGAATATGCTATTATGTGGGATCCTATATTCCCTTATCTCGATAGCAATAAAAACTATTCATAAACTAGGAATGGATTCTAGCAACCCATCTAGGCCCCTAAAGAGATAAAGAGTAGTCATAGAAATGACAACCTTCCTATGAACACACACCATGTAATGTAATCTCTCTATATCACAATATCTCATAAAGCATGATACACACATTATGTCATCATCCTTCCTTACTTTATCATTCAGTGACCTTACTTGATCAACATACCTTCTTCTACTATGGCCATTGATTTATTAAATGTACTAAAATTTTAATCCATTGGGCCTAATATATCTCTTCCTATCAGAAGTGATAAATTTTATCTTTATTATTCAATCAATTTCATACCACGAATGACGCACCAAATGTAAGTTACCTTACCTTAACTTCAATGTCATGGTTTTTTCCTTGAATAAAAGCACATGATCATTATATACATCAATAATAATCTCAATTCTAGAGACCATTACAAATGTTTGTAGATATTAATTAAAAATCACACACAAAACATGTGGTGTTCCTATAAGCAAGTGAGTCCTCAGGATCTCATCTACTTGAGATCACAAAGTGTAAAGTTTTGGAGAAAAAGTCTCAATACTTATGAGCCCCATCACCAGATAGCCATACATAATTTGTTTCCAGTAAGAATTATGTATCTATACTATATAAAACTTTTTTAAGATTAATTTCATAGTACACTACTACAAAATAGGTCTTTAACAGTGCTAAAAAAGGTATTTATCAGAGCTAGAGAAGTGGTGAATACCATAGTGAGAATAAAATCCCCATTTCTTTAGTAGCACTAAAAAAGTGTGGATAAATGTTTCCTCTATTATTGCTTTTACAAGCACTGATAAAGACAAAATTTATCAATTCTTTTATTTTGTGTTGATAAAAGTGATGGTTATCGATGCTTATAGAATTACTGATAAAGGGTACCTTTATCAGTATTTGTAATAGCACATATAAAGGGGTAATTTATCATCAATTTTAAAAAATGATGATAAGGGGTCATATTGCAGTGTATTGTAATAGAACACAACAACACTAGTGTAATGTGTTGTAACAGCACACTGTAACACCAAAAACACCACCATAAATCAACAAAATCAAGTACCAATACATAATTTAAATGAAATGGAATTTACAACATATATAAATTAAAGAAACGCTATATTATACACATTTTAAACATTGGTTTATATAATTACATAAATATAAATTATTACATACATTATAAAACATCAATTTTCCTTCTTTTGATCCTAACCCCAACTCATGCTATCATTGAACAAACCAACCCTGCTAAAGAAAAAGAATGCACCAATATAAGAAAAAAATATTTTTTTAGTAATAATATAAAGAAATAGATTAACTAAAATTGTTAATTTTTAACTAAACTATGATTCATATTAGGAAAACTTTGTATCAGATTGAGTTGCAGGTGATTTTTTCATGTCACACCATTGGTTGCTCAACACTACTGGAAAAAAGGCATATACCCACGGTTCAAAACCGTGGGTATAGTCCCCAAAACCGTGGGTATAGGTGTCCTGCCACCGTGTCACCAAAACATAGCCAATTTCCACAGTGTCAATGGCTTTTGCCCACAGTTTCAAAACCGTGGGTATTGGTCCTAAAATAATTAAGGCGCCGAGTTTCGATCTGGCAACCTCTTCGCTGCAAACACCACATCTACCACTACCCTAAAATCACATATATGTATATATATATATATATATTTAGTTAAATATAGTTATAAAAACCGTGGGTATAGAGGGAAGAACCGTGGGTATAGAGTTCCCGCCAAAAAAATTCCTTCCCACGGAAAAAAAAAATTCCCGCGCACACAAAAGTGACCTATACCCATGGTTTTTCATAACCGTCGGTATAGGTATTTTAGACCAGACCTATCCCCACGGTTTTGGAAAACCGTGGGGATAGACCCCCCTATACCCACGGTTTTGGAAAACCGTGGGTATAGATCTTGAAAGGTCACCTATACCCACAGGTTTCCAAAACCGTGGGTATAGGGGGGGTCAATCCCCACGGTTTTGGGAAAAACCATGGGGATAGGTCCATTTTCCAGTAGTGAAACTTCAAGAATTATCTCTGTAAAAAAAATTAAAGAAATATAAGATAAAAATGAAAAGGAAATCAATTAATTAATAGAATATAGAATGAAAAGAAAACAATATAGGCATTTTTTCTTGGTTTTGGAAATGTGATGTGCATTTTAAACTAAACTAACACTAATATATTGAATAGACACACTTGGAGTCATACAGGTCACATCGGGTGTTGGATTGAGGTGTATTTGATTTCTTGAAATCACAAATGACGTATAAATCGTTTTACTAAATTATAAAACCAATCATAGTGTATTTTCTTGGTTTTGAGTATGTCACTTGTCTTTTTTACTATAATGTAATTTTAAACTAAAAACATGCACTTTGAATCATATCAGTCATATTGTGAGTCAGATTGATGTGAGAATGATTAAAAAATGTCACAAATGAATTATGAATATTTTTAATAAATATTAAATACAATCTGGGTGTGTTTTTTCGATTTTCAGTGAGTGGAACTTTTTTAACTAAAATGTTGATTTTAAACAAATAACGGACAATTTGAGTCATATCATAAACATCATGTATCGGATTGAGATGTGGTTGATTCTTAAACATTATAAATTAACTATGGATCCTTTTTCTAAATTATTAAAATAATCTGAATGTGTTTTCTCAATTTTGAGTAGGTCATTTGTCCTTTTTACTAAAATTGATGTCAATTTTAAATAAAAAGATGTACTTGGACTCATACCAATCACACTATGCATAATTTTTAGGTGACGATTATTCCTACATGTCTCAAATGACATGTAGATCATTATACTAAAGTATAAAAATAATTTTAATGTGTTTTATTAGTTGTGAGTACATCACTTGTATTTTTTACTAAAATGTTTTTTTAAATAGGAAACATGAACTTTGACTCATAATGATCACATTGTGTATCCATTTTATGTGAGATATATTCTTACACATCAAAATGAATAATTTTCATAAATTATTAATAAAATACAAGTGTATTTTCTCAGTTTTTAGCGAGTGACACTTTCTGAACTAAAATGTTGATTTAAAACTGATAAGGGACACTTTGAGTCATACCAGGCACATCAAATATCAGATAGAGGTGAGAATAATTCCTATATGTAATAAATGACTTATGGATAATTTTCTAAAACTATCAAAACAATTTGAATGATTTTTCTTAGTTTTTAGTAGATTAGTTGTAATTTTTTCTAAAACTGATGTTGATTTTATATAAATAGACACACATGGAGTCAAATCGGTCACATTGTGCATCGGATTGAGGTTAAGCTATTTCATACGTGTCTCAAATTACTTATGGATCATTTTAATTTGGTATCAAAATAGTATGAATATGTTTTCTTGGTTTTGACCTTGTCCCTTGTCCTTTTTACTAAAATTGATGTCAATTTTAAATAAGAAGATGCACTTGGAGTCATAATGGTCACACTATGCATAGGATTTAGGTGGAGATGATTCCTAAACATCTCAAATGTCTTTTGGATCATTTTCATAAAGTATAAAAAAAATTGGATTAATTTTCTAAATTTTGAGCAAATCACTTTTCATTTTTACAAAAATATCATTTTACACCGGAAACACACAATTTGACTCATAATGATCACATCATGTATCAGTTTGACATAATACCAATTACTACATATCAAAAATTATTTATGAATCATTGTACTAAATTATGAAGATAATATGAGAATGTTTTCTTAGTTTTCAATGAGTGACACTTTTTGAACTAAAATGTCAATTTTAAATTGATAATAGACACTTTGAGTAATATCGGGAACATAATGTATCTATTTGATGTTTGGAAGATACATAAAAATATTAAATGACTTATGGAAAATTTTACTAAAGTACCAAAACAATATGAATGTTTTTTCTCTATTTTTAGTCGTTCAGTTGTTATTTTTACTAAAATTGATGTTATTTAAAATAAAAAGACACACTTGGAGTCATATTGGTCACATTTTCCATTGGATCTAGGTAAATATGATTTATTCACATCTAAAATTACTTAAATATCATTATCACAAAGTATAAAAACAATAATAATATGTTTTCTCAGTTTGGAACAGGTCAACTGTCTTTTTTATTAAAATCGATATCAATTTTAAATGAGAAGATTCACTTAGAGTCATACCAATCACACTATATATAGAATTAGGGTGAGGATCATTCCAACACATCTCAAATGGAATATATATTTTAAACCTAAAGTATCAAAATAGTCAGAATGTTTTTCTTAGTTTTCAGTACATCACTTTTCTTTTTTTTCTAAAATGTCATTTTAAACCGGAAACATGTACTTTGACTCATACCAGTCACATCGTGTATATTTTTCCAAATTATTACACATATAAAATGATATATGAATCATTTTACTAAAATAGAAAGAAAAAATGAATGGACTTTCTCTATTTTTAGTCGGTGACTCATTTTAAATTAAAATGTCATTTTTAAACTGATAATGCATACATTGAGTCAAACCAAAAATATCATGTATCGTATTGAGGTGTGGATGATTCATACATGTACAAAATTACTTAAAATCATTTTACTAAATCATAAAAACAATATGAATTCAATTTCTCATTTTTGAGTAGGTCATTTTTCTTTTCTACCAAAATTCATGTCAATTTCAAATATATAGACGCACTTGGAGTCATACCAGTCACACCATGTGTTAGATTGAGGTGAGGTTAATTCCTACACATCTAAAATTACTTATGGATCATTTTACTGATGTATAAAAATAATACTAATATATTTTCTATGATTTTAGTATGTAACTTATCTTTTTTACAAAAAATCTATTTTAAACTAGAAACATGCACTTTGACTCATATCGGTCACATATTTTATTTGTTTTATGTGATAACAATTTCTACAAATCACAAATGATTTATGAATCATTTTATGAAATTATCAAGATAATATGAGTGTGTTTGATCTTTTTTCATTGAGTGGGACTTTTTAAACTAAAATAACAATTTTAAACTAATAACAGACACTTTGAGTAATATCAGGGTTATTGTGTATTGAATTGAGGTATGGTGGACTCATAAATGTCACAAATGACTTATGTAGCATTTTCTTAAAGTATCAAAATAAATAAATTTGTTTTATTGGTTTCAATCATATTAGTTGTCTTTTTTACTATAATTAATGTCAATTTTAAATAAAAATAAGAACTCTGAGTCATATCGGTAACACCGTGTGTTATATTGAGGTGTGACTAATTTCTACATGTTTAAAAGTCTCAAAAAAAATACTACAAACCAATGTTACCATTAATTATATTGGTTTTATTTTTCAAAATTCCAACAATTCATATTGAATTGATGTTCCTAGCCAAAAAAACATTTTCAGGTAAGAATATCGAATCAATATGCAGTGTTGAAGTTTGAACAATAAAGGAAATGGAAATCTTGGTAACATTTGTAGAAAGGGACGTTTTATCACTTTTTTGGATTTTTTGTAGAAAGGTGAATGAAAAATAGGACTTCCCAAATGATATATGAAAAAAACTAAATAATTATAAAATAAAAATGACAAGGAAATTAAATTACAAATAGTAGATAAAATGATGAAAAAATAAGTTAAATTAGTAGTATGAATTCACCTTTTCATGATGGTTGTATACATTTATTACTTATTTCCTTTTTTCAATATCTTATTTGTAGGCTCGAAGTCCAATATCTCACGAACATGAGCACTTTCGAACAAACCTCCCCAACATGAACAAAAGAATCCACCAATATAAGAATACAATTATTATATGACTAACACTAAAAAGAAATAAATTAAACATAAATAAGAAACAATAAATTAATTATATGGAAATTTATTTTACTGTGAAACATCAATATTAACTTTTTAATTATGTAGTGGAGGGATCTGGAATGAAAGTGATAGATACAAACATTAAAAGGGTGAAAACGTTTTGAGGGTGAAATTTTGTGGATGTTTTGGTGGAGAAATACATGAAAGATAGACATAAATATTCTAAAATAAAGGAAATACGAAAATATAACTTCCTAAAATATCTGTGAAAGAAAAATAAATAAGTATCAGATAAAAATTATAAGAAAATTAAATTATAAATAGTTGAAAAAATGATAAAAAATGATTAAATAAGTAGTAGGAATTCAACTTTTCATGATGTCTGTATACATTCTTGACCCATTTCCTTGTTTTCATTATCATAGTTACACCCGTGTAGTCCAATCTATCATGAGTATGAGTAGCTTTGAACAAACCACCCAAACGCGAATAAAATAATCCACCTATACAAAAAAACACTCTTATGTGAGTAATACAAAAAAATAAATTAATTAAAATTAAATATGAAATAATAAATTAATTATATGGAAAAAAAATTTACTAGGAAAATGTCAAGATTATCTCTATTATTGATAAGTGGAGGGAACTTGGAGGTATGTGATAAATTCTAATACTGGGGGAGTGAAATGTTTTAGAGGGAGAAGAAGTTAGTGGAAGCTTTGGTTCAAAAACAAATGAAAGGTGAAAAAAAAAATATAAAATAAAGGAACACTACAAGGAATAATAAAAATTAAATCATTATTTCATAACATAAAATTTCATAAAAATAGAGAATTTATATCATAACATTACCTTTACATCTTCCCAAAGGGTTTCCTTCTTTATATTTTGTCCTTCTATGGGGTTGGTAACAAAATAATATGTAAAATACATTGGCTGAATGATTATTAAAATATTTAATTTAGATTTTATTAATGCATTATTGAAGAAATAGTATTATAAGTAAAACATAGTATATTAAAAAATACTTTTACCTTCTTATAGAAATATCTTTATTTTTTAAAGCTTTTAGGGATTTGGTTCCTCTATCAAGAATCTAAATCCAATCATTATGGTCCCCTATAACATAAAATACATTTTCAATATTGGGATTGGAAGGAATTTATTATGATCTCGAAATGAAAGGGTCATCCTCAATTGAATTTTCATCTGACCCGATATTTGTTTTAGTCGCCCCCAGGAAAATCAATCAATTCTTATTTACTGGATCTAAGACATAAAATACTTGCACTATTTGTTATTTCATAATGATCGGATCATCTTTTTACCCTTCCCCACTAGAATTAACCATCATGAAGCCCATTTCATCAACTTTCACTACAATCTTATTGTTGGACCATTTGAAACAGAAAATCAACAGTTGAAATGTTGTATAATCCAACTCATATAGATAATTCTAATAAGGTAAACCCATAATTTTATTATTTCAAATAATTCCATTATGCTTTTAAGGAAATGTGTAATTTAATTTAAGAAAATAATTATTCAACTATGGTTTGTGTTATCCTATGATTTCATTCAAAGGTTAATGTTATATACAATTTCCATCATCATCAACTCATTTCCCGAATATTTTTCATTTAATTTTATTATTTGACACTCATCCTCCATCTCTTGTGGGTATGCACCTATGTTTCTTGAAATACTCTAAGCATTTTTCATTAATGATATGACTACTGCTGAGAGCAGTATAAGAAACATAAAAGAAATGAGGGATGAGACTCAAGAAAGAAATTGCAATAATAATGTTTTGGAGATAAAGCTGATGAGGATGATGGTCGTAATCCATTGTATTTTCTAAAAGGGGTAATTCATGTAGACCTAAAATTATGAACAACTAAAAATAATTTCTAATAATTATTCGAGTATATATAGAATTTTATAACCACTATTCTATTTTTTCATACAAGTGATGTAACAACCTAAGGAATTTTTATAGTTAATATTAATTGTATATCAAATATTTGAAAACATTTCAAAATTATAATTTCAATTTTAATTAAAAATAATAATGAATTGAAGAAATATTTTTAGGAAAAGAATATACCTAATAACAATAATGGTTTTAAAGATCTCAAAATTCTTTGTTGATAAATTGATTCAAGAATTATATTTAGATAGGTTGAAAACAAGAATTAGTTTCAAGATGAAAAAGAGTAGGATTTATAAGAAAATTTCATTTTTACAAAATTATTGGTTCTATAGTGATTTTAGGATCATAGTATAAAATTTTAGTCAAAATGACAAAAATAAAACTAATTTTGAAAAATATAGTGGTTTTAAGATAAAGGGGAGATGACCCATTCTTACAAAATTTGTTTCTAAGAGAGATAGATCTTCATAAGTAAAATTTGATGAATAATTTAAACCATTGAATGACCTCTATTGAACATGTGATAAATTAAACACTTGTATTTTGGATTTCCAAGATTCTCTAAAAATGTAGATAAATGTGATGAAAGAATTATAAATGTCTTATATGAAAAATAATGGAATGGAAGAGGAATTTATAATTGATGTCACAAAAAAGGATTTATAAAAGAAACATAATTTAATATTAGATATTTGTTATTAACTTCATTTCAATGAAATAACATATTTTCTGAAATACAATTTAATTTTAAAGTATTCCACAAATTTATTTCAATCTCACATGTTATAGAATTTATGAATTATATATTGATCCATGTCATAAATTCTATTTTTTTTAGCAACTTGTTTGTGGTCTTATATTTCTCTAAAAATATTTAGGATTATCACCCCCTCCTAAGACTTTCTACTTTAAATTGTTTACATGAAGGTAGATTTATATTGGATCAAGAGTCAAGAAATGACAACCCTTACGACCATTTTTTATAGGCCAAAGAAGATTGGGAAATTTGGAATACCAAAACATGTTTTCAAATAGTTATTAAATATTCACCACAATAATAATAGATTTAATTATAATAAAATACGTATTTTTTAAATTTATTAATATATATTTCCTACTTTAAAAATATTTTTATTTATTTAATTAATTACATAATAATATCTATTGGTTTTAAGGAAATAAAATTAATTTATTTAAAAAATAAATACCTTTATTTTTATAATAATAAAAACACATTAATAAATTTGAAAATATTTACTTTATTTTCACAAAACATATATTTTTTGGAGGATTTTCAGTTAAAACTAAAAAAATGACATTCTGAGTCATTCACATTGATAGTTTGTGACGTCCCATTCATCACTACAATGAATGTTCTCGAAATAAAAAATCATTGAATTAGTCAATGGTGGTTATGGGGGTGGTCATAACTTCATTATAGATTACATAGAAAGATACATTTTTTTACATGGTTAGGAGAAATATAATGTAGTAGGTGTTGATAATTTTGAATTCCACTTGCATGACACTTAAAATAGAGATCTCTATAAGGGTCACAAATGAATCCATAATCATAACCACAACAAATATTAAATAGTTCTGTATTATATTATGGAATTGTTTTAAAATGTGTGCATCTCAGTGCACCTTGGCATGAGGCGTGGTGAGGCACACCTTGTAATGCCCTGATATTTAGTAAAAAAATTAGAATTAATTTATACTTTTTTATATTTTTCATTTCACGCAATACTAAATATAGTTTTTGAAGGAACTAATTTTTTCCGTCATATTATGAAACAAAAAATTTAATTATTAACTCTACACAACACTTATATTGGATTAATGTAAATGAAACATTATATTTTGCTTATGTTACAAAAAATTTTGAGTTTCTTAAATAGCTTATGTTACACACAAGGCCGAGTTTTACCGAATTATAAAATACTATTAATATTATTATTAAAATTTTATTATAGCTACCACATATCCATTAGAATTGAATTTATGAATAATATTAAATAAATAGTAAAAATATGATTAAGAATTTATACAAAATTATTTATTTATTTATCAGTTATTTATAAATGAAAGTAATATCTCTTTGAAAATAAAGAAATTCATTTTCTAAGAAAACTATTTCTCTATGTACAAACACTATTTTATACCAAAAAATTAAAAAACCACTTTTATAAATATTTTCAATAAAAACTGTATTTTATATTTTTAATAAATATTTTTTATACTCATCCAATATATTATATAAGAATAAGATAATCATAAGTTCATTTTTATGATGAAAATATGTATTTTTCTTAAAGGTAATTTTAAAACCTTTTAATAGCAAATCCATTTAAAAAATTATTTTTTTGAAACTTTTATAATTTTTATTTTTAAAAAAAAAAAATTCAACCATAATATAAAAATTTAACTTGGGTAATTTATTTTTTTTTCTAAGAAGATTCATTTTTTGATGAATAGTGAAACTTACAAAATTTTAATTCAAAACTATTTTTTCATCTGATTTATTTATATAGTGAAATTATATTTTTATTTGTTTTTAAAGTTTAATTAGATAAATTTTAAATAAATTAATCCAATTTATTTTATTTGAACTAATTTCACATTGAAATTGGACATAAAAACATTCCAAACGTTTAAACATTTTTTCAATAAAAACACTATTTGTCTTCCATTCTCCAGGATAAAATCTAAATTAATTTCTGAAAAAAAATTTATTGTAATTTGTAATAATTTATATCATATTTGGAATAATAATAATTTATAATGTATAATTTTTTCAAATTATTTTTTAACCAAAAATATTTGGAAAGGTCATTAAAATTAATTATAGTGATTAAGAAAAACATTACCCTAACAAAGGACTAAATATTAAACTTAAGGATAAAAATGAACTAGAAACTTATCCAAAATAAATTAGATGTTTATATTTAGACCATATACTCCTTTGTATCTAATTTTTAAAATTATTGGATCCACTTGACATGGGAAAAATGTGGGTGGAATTCCCTTTTCAAAAATTTACTAGAATGTCACTCATCCTCCATTATAAAAAGGCACTCACCCCATCACACTTATTCACACCTCTCAATCAGTTTTTATGAGAAAAAATATACCCAAATATTCTCCAAAAAACCCTAAAATTATTTTATAAGCATATATATTGGTATAAATTCATCCTAAGGAATACCTTTGGTGCAAACCAAAAGGAGTTACCCAATGAAGAGGTAACATCCTTCCTCAAACTCTTTAGTTTAATTTTTATTCTTCACCCCCTAAACTCTTATTATTACATGATTATATAATGAAATCAGTATAATAAATATACTTATAGGTTTTTATTCTGATTTTTTGATCTAAAATTTCACACATTTTTATCTAATGGGTTACTAACTTACCATTCTTGCGTACAAAGAACTTCCACTTCATGAAACAATGTTGTTCGTTTTTCAATTACAATCTCTCATGATTGGGAATTATGATGGACTCTATATTTTTATATGATATATAGTATATTTATTATATCTTTAATCTTCTTTAATTTTTATATAAAACATAACTTCTTGCTTTCCATTACGTGTAAACATGATAACTTCGTTTGTGGACTTGTGGACTACTGCCTCCCCAAAGCGACATGATTCATTGACACTTTACATGGAAGGAATTAAGTATGGGTTTAGTGAATTTTTATGATATATATGAAAAATTATTCTAATTTAATTATTATATATATACATATATATTATTTATTTTATTTCTTTTAATACGATAATAAAACGGAAAGAGCTTTCACGTGTACTTACGACCTGCCGTCTCCATGAACGGTGTATTCCATTTCATAATTATATATTTAATAGATTAGTATAAATATTAATATAATGAATATATATGTTACTTATATCATTTATTACTTTCTTTAAATAATTAAATCATGATCTAAGTAAGAGTATCAATAATAACAAGACAAAACATATATGAAAAATAATATTAATATTACCAGAAACGCAACATCAACATGGAATTGTTAATAAATAGGTAATTTAAAGTCATAATAAAATAATATATGGTATTAGATATAAGAATATGGTTCTATGGTAGTTTTATAATATAAGTATATTTATTATATAGTAATTTTTAATGTGTATGAATAAATTGAAGACTTAAGGTAAGGGTTTTCAGATCTCACTTTTTATATCTTTGAGATACATGCCCTATTCACCACACAATATGTTTTTATGGTGTGTATAATAGCCATGATTGTATTCTATTATTTTACATAAATTTATCATTATTTACATATCCATTTTATGATATTTCTTTCATTGGTTTTATGGTTTAAATTTTACCAAACCTGTAAAGTAATTTTTATCTCATGTTGCCTTCTTTGAGATATAAGTCATGTTATGCACTTATAATTTTCTATGGGGTGTATATAGTTCCCTTTGACATTTTATATCATGAATATCATTATTTAATGAAATTTTAATTTTCATTTAATATTATTATCTCATTTATAGTATGGGTCAATGTTATAAAATTTGTAAAAGTTTGTTGGTACAATCTTATCATTTATTGAGATTATTTATGATTATGCATTCATTGATGAAATATTATGATCCATATATCAAGAACACTAATTAATTTTATTATACTATGTTTATAAATTATATATTCATGTATTAGTACCATTTATAACTCTTTGGTACTAAATATAATTAAGAAAATATTTTATGAAAATTTTACTTTATTTCTCTTTTCAGTCAGAAATATGAATTCTCTCAAAATCATGTTTTCTAAAAATGTATTATTTTTTTAATATTATACTATTATGTTTAAATGAAATTTTTACTCATGTTTTAAATTTTTTTAAAAATTCTTCTAAAATAAATGTTTCTATTTTTTTATGATCAAGGCACTTTTATAAACTTTTAATGGTGCAAGAGGAATGTTCTGCATGTACAAACTTACCCGATGTCGTGATAATAATTTCCCAGAATCTTTATTCGTAATTTTAAAATTTTATTTTTAAAAATAAATTCATTCCAAATATTCTTGAAATTTTTTTAATTTAAATTACTTATAAGAAAAAATTAAAAGTGTTTTACATTAAAAATATGTTTTAAATGATTTTCAAAATGTCATTTATATGTTTTCAAATGTTTATTTTCAAAGAAAAGTATTTCAATGATTTAAAGATTTATTTAATAAATTTCATATATATTTTCTAGGAAATGGTTTTTAAAATGATTTCAAGCCTTCTTTTTAGGTTTTCCAAGTATTTGAAAAAAATTAAAACGTTTTCAAGATTTCTTTCTTATTTTTCTAGGTGTTTTCAAAAATTAAGGTTTCAAAATATTTTCAAGATTAATTTATATATTTTCAAATATAGTTTAAAATAATAAGTTTTTCAAAATTAATTACGTTTTAAAAATAATTTTTCCTAGAGGAAAAAATATTTTCCTCAATAAATGTTTTAATTAAAATTGAAAATATTTCTTTATATGAAAATGACTTTGAAATTAATTTATAAAAACGATTTTAAAAGAATTAATATTTTCCTTAAGAAATATTAAATGAGATATTTCAAACCCTTATCTATCTAATATGACATAATTTGTTATATTTTATTGTTTATTGGGTATTTGATCCAAGAAGTCCATTCATATTCTTTCTATAGTGGTTTATGTTTTGATGAAAAGGTGTTTATGATTATTATTTCTCTTCCAAGGGTTATATACTCTAGAAACCCACTTATTTTCGTGGGTTGGGCTTTGATTAAATTATTATAAGACCTATATCTTTTCCATATGTAATGATATAATGAAATTTTTATGATACCCATTTCATTTCATGGGTTATTATCTGATATTTATAAAACCCATATCTTTTTATTGGTCATGATATGAAGTGTGTTTTATTATCTTGTGGAAAATGTATGCATGATTTTATTATATGAAGGTTTTGATCATTATATACCTCTAATGAATTGGGTAAATATTTATATCACTTGAGATAATTATGGGAAACAAGTTTACAGGATTGATCTATAATGGGAAATAGGTGTGTACTGGTCCACAATAGGAAAATGATGTGTGCTAAACCATTATGAGAAGATGGGGAATCCTAATCCTCTATGGAGAGAAGGGGAAACCTTGTATACTATGGGAATATGGGGATACCTGATCCACTACGTGCATATAGGGAAACATCATCCCTTAAGAGGAAAGGAATACAACTAGGGATGGTAGTGTGTCCCACCCAGCAGGTGTAGTCCCTACGAAGTTCCATGATATGTTTTTGGAAATTAGAATTGACTTAATGGGAATTATATTACATTTTTATGTGTTTTACAAAAATTACATGACATATGACCTTGATATTCTCACATGGTTATTATTATTAATTATCTTAGGATTTATGTATTATAAACTACCATTATTTATGCCATGTCTTATGTTTCTGATATTTGATAGGCAGAGTATTATCTTCAAATGTTATAATCATGTTCTCATACCATTATATTCAGGTTATGATTACGTATTTCCTTTATTTACCACTACTAATCATTCAATCTTATCCCTTTATTATGTCTCCTTTCCCTAGGTAATAATGAATGTTTTTAATTAGGAGTACTAAAGGGGAAGATCTTTAATGGATATGTTGAAGATATTTCACCAAATGAGAATAATGTGTTCTAAGTTTCCAAATACACTAAACAATTACAGTCCTTGGTCTTGTACTTTTTTAATGTGATAAATATTCTTCTAAATTGATGTAATATCCATATATTCTAGGCTTGGGTCACTATAGTTGGTATCAATGGAAAGGTTTATTCATCCTTTGGAAACTAGGATGATAAAAACTTAGTGAGATACCTAAGGATATTTTTAAGGATACTTCCATGGATGTATCTAAGGATAAGTCTAATGATGAGTTAAAGTATAATAAAATATACTAGAATTTTGGTAATGGATAAAGTGGGTGGATTCCTAGAAATACATCCATGTATGGATTCTAAAAATTGGTGTGTCTATAGAATAGATCTACATAGGGGGAACAACCTCAAAAACACCATATTGAGCTAGACTCGATCAGGAAAAGGTTCATGAAAAAGGGCATTGCTGCACACCTAGTTTGACACTCCCATGGGATATGCTTTGGGAATTTATAAACACTTTATGAACCATTATAAATGATTTAAATATAATATGACCATCAATAACCTAGGATAAACCTAAGGTGTCACGGATTAAATATGTAAGTGTCACTATTTTGACATATTATAAGTGATTTTTCATGATTATTTGGTTTTCTTCTTTGATAAGTGTTTCTCATACTATGATTTATAGTTCAAGTCAATGATAGTAACTAGAAAAAACTTTGTTAACATTTAATGTTTAATATGTGGATTTTATGGGCATTTTTTAAATTGATTTCCTAAGTGTAATTCACATGAAATGAATATGGAAGGTGGTATGAGTGTTGCTTATACTACTGAAGAAGAAGGGACTGCCAATGAAATGTGAAAGGTATGGGATGTTCTAATTGTAGTTTTTACTTTAAATATAAGAATAATTAATATATTAAGGTTTAATAACGTTAATACATTATTTATATTTCATATTCTTGGAAGGGGTTATTAAGGAACAAGATGATGAAGCCTGGGTAATGGTTTAATAATGAAGTTTGATGATTTAATTGTATATGTTTTGGAATTAAAATATTTTGTTATATGAATCAGGAAGTATATAAGGATTGTTTATAGAAGTTTTTCTTCTATGTATTTTTAAGAATGTTTTAAATGATACTAATGACCTAGAAAAATTATTTAATGGAGAGGTTATATTAAGGGAAGGTAAGCCTTAACATGTTGTTAAGGATGAGAGACGGATATTTTATATGTATAAATAGATTATGATATGTATAAATTAAATTAGATATTATTTATGACATAATAACAGATAAAGTATTTTTTTTAAAGTGGTTTGTGCTATCACTGATGAAGTTCCAAACTTTTCGGATTTAAGGAATATAACCAATAATATTTGGAATAAGAAAGCATGCATGTCTTCAATAAGGTTTTATGGTAATTCAGGATATTACCATGTTTCAATAGAATATTTGATGAAGGTATTCACATGTTTGGTATTTGAAAACTAAGAGATACATTATGATATATGGGGGATAAATGATAAGTTGTTTTTAAGAAATTTAGTGAACTTAATCCCAAATTATTGGACTTTTATATTATAGAATGGTTGTATGTTTCACCGTTTAGGTAATGGTTTATGTTAAACTTCATATGAGGTTTTAGAGGTTAAATTATTATCTCATCAAATGAGTATTGATGCATGTTGGATAATATGTGCTAAAAAAAATTTGATTAATAAATATAGATATAATAACATATCATTATATTTATATATCTCATGATATCCTAATGCTTTACTAATATCAAATTCACCTTCATTTCTTAGAATTAGAGATGAAGTTGAAATTGATCAAGGAACAACATCAGTTTGGGTTGTCCTGATATCATTTAAGTATATATTTTCATGAAAATTATTCAAATTTAGGGAAAAGGGTCTTAAAATAAAATTGTATCTTATTATCATAATTTTTAGGATATTAATGACCTTTTTCAAGCCTCATTGGGATATGGATTTGTGATTGTTAACTTTCTCCTAAAAATGTTCTCTATTACTCTCCCTCAGAACGTGATGGTTAGATTTCTCTTCTGTGTCCCTGTTTTCACTCCCCACCTATGTGATTATATGTGTAAACGTAGTTATTTGTTTATTTGGGTAACCATTATGTTTCAAACATTTCTTTTTAATTGATGTTTTAGTATTCATTTTTACAATGTGGGTTTCTATAGAGGAAAACTTAAAGTATTAAAACTTTGATAACCTAAACGAATTTTGAGGGTGAAATTCATTTTAAGGGGGGTAAAACATAAAACCCCAATATTTTTGAAGTTTTTTTTCAAATTCATTTAAACTTTTTGATATTTTTTATTTGACACAATAATGAATATAGATTTTTAAAGCACTAAGTTTTTCTTTCGTTTCACGCAACACCAAGTTAATGCATCACTACACGCAACACTTAGATTATCTTGTGCTACATGAAACACAATTTTTATCTTCTGTTACACATAATGTCAAGGTAATTCGATAGCTTACATTATACGTAAGTCTGAGTTTTAACGAATTACAAAATACTATTAATTTTATTATTAAAATATTATTAAAGCAACCACCTAGACGTTGGAATGGAAGTTATGAATAATATTAACTAAATTTTGAAAATATGATTTACACATGTATATAAAACAATTCCTTTGTTTATCAATTAGTTATAAATTAAATTAATAACTATTTTAAAATAAAGAAATTATTTTTCTAAGAAAACTAATTATCTATGTACAAAGACAGTTTGTCCCAATAAATTAAAAAACCACTTTTGATGAATTTTTTTAACAAATTGTATATTTTATATAATTAGTCAATATTTCTTATACTCATCCAATATATTTGATATGAATAAGATAATAATAATTAAAATTTTTCGAATAGAAAGATTTATTTTTTAAAAGGCAATTTTACCTCCTTTTAATAGAGAACCCTTTTTAAATATGATTTTTAATACTATTATAATTTTAATCTAAAAAACTAAACATAATTTTTGGAATAGAAATATAAAAATTTACTTTGGGTACATTTTTGGCATTTTTCTAAGAAGATTTATTTTTTGATGACAAGTGAAACATACTGGATTTTAATTCAAAAGTACCTTTCCATCTAATTTATTTATATATTTAAATTATATTTATATTTTTTTATAGTGTAATTAGATTTATTTTTTATAAATTAAACCAATTTAGGTCATTGTAACCAATTTCACATAGAAATTGGATATAAAAACATTTCAAACTTTTAAACATGTTTTCTTTAAAAACTCGGTTTTTCGTCCTGTCTGCAAGATAAACATTAAATTAATTTATGCCACTAATCCAATTGGAATTTAGAAATATTGATTCCATATTTTTAATAATATTAATTTATAATTTTTAATAATTTTGACTTATTTTTTACCAAAACTATTAGTGAAGGTAATTAAAATTAATTACAGCGATCAAGAGAAATTTTGTCTTAACAAAGGACTAAACCTTAATCTTAAGGCTCAAAATGACCATAAGACTATCCAAAATCCATTTTAAATTAATATTTAGACCCTATAATAAAATTTATTTTATTTTTACCTTTATTAGAGCCACTTTACATGGGAAAAATGTGGGTGTAATTCCCTTTTCAAAAAATTTCAAGAATGTCACTCCTCCTCCACTATAAAAAGGCACTCGCCCCTCCCACTTATTCACACCGCTCAAGACATTTGTATTAGAAAAAATATAAAAAAAATATCCTAAAGATATTCCTAAATTCATCTTATAATCATACCTTTGTTCATAAAGTTATCCAATGAATCCCTTTAGTATAAACCAAAAGGAGTTACCCAAAGATGAGGTAACATCCTTCCTCAATATCTTTTGTTTTATTTTCATTCTCCACCCCCCTAAAATATTCTTAGTCCTTGATTATATAATAACTTCAGTATCCTAAATATATTGATATATTTTTTTTCTATGGTTTCAACCTACACATACACACACATATATATAATGGGTAACAAACTTACTATTCTTACGTATGGCAAACTACCACCCCATGAAATGATGTTGTTCTTTTTTCTTTTACCACCTTTCATAGATGAGAATTATGATGTAAACTTTGTTTTTATATAATATATAGGATATTTATGATTTATTTATTATTTTTTAATTATTATATAAAACATAACTTCTTGTTTTCCATTTTGTGTAAATATGATAACTTTGTTTGTGGACGAGTGGACTATAGCCTCCTCAAAGCGATGTGATTCGTCCACACTTTACACAGATGGAATTAAGTATGGGTTTAGTGAAATTATATGATATATATGACATAATAATTATACTTTAACTAAGTTATATATATATATATATATATATTTCATTTACTTTATTTATTTCAATACGACAATAAAATGAAAACAGCATTCATGCATACATACGGTCGGACATCTCCATAAACGATGTATTCCATTTCAAAATTATATAATTGATATATTATTATAAATATTTATATAATAAATATATATGATACATATATAATTTTTTACATTATTTAAATAATTAAATCATGATCTAAGTAATAGTATCATGAATAACAAGTCAAAACATATACGAAAAACAATGAGTATATTACCTGAAACATAATGTTAACATGGAATTGTAAATAAACAGGTAATAAAAATTCATAATCAAATAAAATATTGTATTATATATAATAAAATGGTTCTATGGTATATTTATAATAAATTTATATTTATTATATAGGAGTTTTGAATGTGTACTAATAAATTCAATACTTAAGGTAAGGGTTTTCTTATCTCACTTTTTATATCCATGAGATATATGCCTTATTCACCAATAATTTATTTTTTTTGGTGTATATAAATCAAATAATTGTATTATATGATTATCATACTTAAAATTATGGTTATTTAAATATAAACTTTATGATCTTTCTTTCATGGTTTTTATGGTTCAAAAGTTACCAAATCGTTAAAATAATTTTTGTCTCAAACTCTTTCTTTGAGATACATTCCATGTTATACACCAATATTTTTTTATGGGAGTATATAATTCCCTTAGAGATGTTATATGATGAATATAATTATTTAATAATATTTTATTCTTCATGTAATTTTATTATCTCATGTAGAGTATGGGTCAAAGTTACCATAGTGGCTATAGTTTACTGCTACAATCTCGTAATTTATTGGGATTGTTTACAATTATGCTTCAATCGATGAAATATTAGGATCTATATATCCTGAAAACTCATGAATTTTATTGTCCTATATTTATCTATGAAATCATCCTATATTATTACCATTTTTATACTCTTTGGTACTTAAGATAATTAAGAAAATATTTTTATGAAAATACGACTTTATTTATCCTTTTGGTCTGAATTCAGTGTTCCTTAAATACTATGTTTTCTAAAAATGACATAATTTTTTTAATATTATCCTATTATGTTTAAAGGAAATTTTTACCAATGTTTTACCTTTTTTATAAAATCTTTTTGAAATAAATTTTCTTATCCTTTTTTGATCAAGGTGTGTTTTTAATATTTTTAAAGTTAAAAAGGAATCTTAGGTATGTATGTACTTACTCATTATCAAGATCAAAATTTCCATGAAACATACTTTGTAAGTTTACAAGTTTATTTTTAAAGAAACTTTTTTCCTAATATTTTTTAAATTTTTTGAACATAAATTTATTTTCAAAGAAAAATGGTTTTCAAAAGAGTTTTAGGATTAAAAAGTGTTTTAAATGATTTTTAAAGATTCATTTATATGTTTTCTAGAGGTTATTTTCATAGAAAAGTATTTAAATGATTTCAAGATTTATTAATAATTTTTAAAATATATTTTATAAAAAATGGTTTTCAAATTAACTTGGAGATTTTTTTAGTTTATCAAAATATTTTCAAGCTTCCTTTTTATGTTTTGAAGGCTATTTTAAAATAAAATGGTTTTCAAAATGATTTATGTTTTAAAAAAATTTCTTCATAGTGGAAAAGAAATTTTCTTAAAGAAAAGTTTTAAATGAAATTGTGAAGACTTTTTTATAAGAAAAGTATTTTGAATTGAATTTATAAAAAGGATTTTCAATGAATGTCTATTTTCTTTAATAAATGTTTCATGTGATCTTTCAAATACTTGTCCATATAAAATGAAAAAAGTTGTTATAGTTTATTCTTTATTGGGGATATGATATTATAAAACCATTTATATTATTTCTTGAATGGTTTATGCTTTAATGGAAAGACATTTATGAAACTTATTTCTCTTCCATGGTGTATATACTCTTGAAACTCTCTTCTTTTCATGGGTTATGATTTGATGAAATTATTATTAGACCTATCTATTTTCCATAGGTAATGATACAATGAAATTTTTATGATACTCATTTAATTTAATGGGTTATGATGTGATGTTTATAAAACATATATCTTTTATGGGTTATGATATGATGCAAGTTTTATTATCTTGTGTCATATGTAAGCATTATTTTGTTATGTGATGGGTGGGACTTATATCTCACTCTAATTAATTGGGTAAAGATTTATATCTCATGAGATAATGATGGGAAAAATAAGCCGACTTGCTTAATCCATAATGGGAAGCAAGTGCGTACTGATCCATAATAGGAAACATGTGTGTCTTGATCCACTGTGGGAAGATGGGAAAACATGATCCACTATAGAAATAGGGGAAAACCTGATCCACTATGGTAATATGGGGAAACTCAATCCACTATGGGGATATGGGGATACTGTATCCATTATAAGAAAAGGATAATAACTAGGGATGGTGGAGTGTTCGTCCGAGTAGGTGTAGTCTCCATGAAGTCCCCTGATAAGTTTTTGGGAAAGGATCCTTGACTTATAGGGAATAATATTACATGTTTATGTTTTTTACAAAAAATCCATGACTTATTCCTATGATATGCCTACATGGTTCATGAACTTGATTATCTTATGATTCATGTATTATAAACTACCATTATTTATGCCATGTCTCATGTTTCTGATCTTTCATATGTAGGGTATGATCATCAATTATTATGTTCATGTTCTTGTACACTAATGTTCATGTTATGCTTACATATTTCGGTTATTTACCCTTTTTGAGCATTTGAAATCATCCCATTCTTATGTTTCCTCTCCCCATGTTATAAAGAATGATTTTAAGTAGGAATATTAAAAGGGGATATCTATAAAGGATATGTTTAAGATCTTTCACCAAACTAGAATAATATGTTCATAGTTTCTAAAGACACTAAATTATTATCTTCCCCTAGAATAAACTTTTATAATGTGTTGAGTATTTATTTAAATTGATGTAATATCCATATATGTTAAGCATGGGTCTCTATAGACCTGGTGTGCCTCACCACTGATGAGGAGGTTCGACCTCACTGGGATGCGCCAAAGGCGTGTGCCTTGAATGATAACTCAAGAGGCATTGTAGTTCCAGATGTGGTAAAGGTGCACCATCGGCTGCTAAAATCAAGGGGGACAGTGTGACAGGAATTGAGGGTATAGGGGTGGAAAATATCAAGGGTGATTCGATGTAAGTCATGGGTGGAAGCATAAATAATGGTGATAAAAAACACAAATGGGTATCATAAAACAAGAAATAAACGAGTGAGGATGATGATAAAATAGTATATATTGGATTTAATATTTGAATCATTGAAGAGAAAGTATATACATTTCCAAAATTATAAATCATTCGAACCATGGATTCGTTCGACCCTTGACTCATTCGAGCCTTGGATTTGAGCCTTGGAATTGATCAAGCCTTTATTTGAGACTTTATTTGACCTTATATTTAATGAGGATGAGCGCCAAAAGCTGGTGGATTCCTTGGAATGCTTCAGATATCGTGATGGGTTCGTGAATGGCTAGGGTTATTAAAATAGATCGAGACACTTTTATCAGCGCATCCAAAACATTTATCACAAAGGATTTATAATTATACTTATAAATAATAAAAATAAATATATTTACATAATTAAATATATATTTAATAAATATAGTAAATATATGCATTATTTAAATTTATTTATTATAATTTTATAATTATTTTAATATATAATTATTTATTTATCATAATATACATACTTTTTTAAATAGTATTTATATATTTATATCATTATATATATTTATACAATTATATATATACATTTAATAAAAATAGTAAATATATTCATTATTTAAATAAATTTATTATAGTTCCATGATTCTTTAAATAGATATAATTATTTACTTATATTTACATAAATACTTTTTAAAAAATAATACTTATATTTTTATAATTATAAATATATAAATGTATAAATATAGTGAATCTAAATATATAAATATATATATTTATAAATATTTATTTAGAAATATATTTTTAAAATTATTAGTGAATATTTAATTTTAAGTGCATGCATGTTAAAAATGAGTGAAATTATATTATTAAAAATGAGTAAAATTTTTCAATATTGAAAAAATAGAAAACATTTATTAATTAAATATATTTAAAAAAAATTGATATATTTTGAAATAAAGATTAATAAATATTAAAAATATTAAAAAAATATATATAAATAAATATAAATAAATAAATAAATAAAATTGATTAAATTCCCAAAAAAATAAAATATTTAAAATATTTAAAATTAATTAATACCAAACTGTATTAAAATTAAAAAAAATACCGATTAAATACATGATATATTAAATGTAACACTTTATAATGATCATCTAAAATGAATACTGAAATTTTAGTAAATTACATAACGATTTCATTAATTATAAAAATATGTATGTGTGTGCGCTATATATAAAAATTCATTTGTTACATATATTTGAATGTAAAATTAATATAACACACATTTGATATATGTTAAAATGAAAAAACAAACTACATTTAATTGTGTCCCTTACTTGATGTAATTAGTCAGTATTTTTTATTGGTATTAATTTTTAATTATAAACCATTATTCACTAAATATATGACTATTTAATGTAAAACATAAATATTATGTATTATACAAATCATATTTATATACAATCACATATATATATTTAAAATATACTATTTATTTATATGATTAATAATTATTTAATTAACAAAATATTTTATATTTTACTTTATTAACTTATTTTTTATTTATATTTTTTTACTTTTCATTTTATATATATCAATATATTGAATATATAATATTTATTAGTATTTATAATTTATATACAGTATAATCAAATTATTCATTTTATCACTAATTATTTAATAAAAAAAATCATATTTTTTTCATAAACTCTTTTTTATTTATTTAATTATGTCATTTTATTTTTGAACTTTAACAGTGAAAAAAATAAAGTACACATTAAGGGTGCCCTTTATCAGCACTAAAAATAAAAGCTTTGATAAATGGGACCTTTTATCAGTGATAATGAAAAGTGCTGATAAAGGGAACATTTATCGACACTTTTTCTTAGTGTTAATAAAGACCAATGTTGTTAAAAGCCTGTTTTGTAGTAGTTGTATCACATGGTTCTCATTATTGCATGAGAACTTCTATAATCATTTGATAAGACAACTAATCTATGGACATTACCATTTTAATAGTTGATGCATAAATATGAACACTATAATAGTTATCTAACTTTGTGTATAAATCACTACATACAAGGTATTTTAGTTGAAAAGTACCCTTTAGTAGGGTCTATGGAACCAACTATTACCACACTCCCACTTGTAATAGAGCGATCTTGTTAACGAACCTTGTTATATCCCACATGATAAGATCATGTTTCTGCTGAGTTATGGATTTACTCATGGGACTACCATGTTTCCACTACATGGATATTCTACTATATGTGGCTTCACCACCTTGAGTAATCCTCAAAAGATGTAAAACCCAAGTAAACATCCTTTTTTACACTGTATAAACTTGACATCTAGGATAATACTTGTAGTAGAGTTAAGATAATTTAAATTATGATAAAAATTTATGTACTATATGTGATTTCCAAGAACAATAAAAAATTGTTTCATATTGTACAGTTCTTATTTAGCTACATCATAATTTTCAATGTACTTAGTATTTGTAGATATGGGTACTACTTGCTTGAATGTGATTGTCTTGATCATTACATTATCCTAACTATGATATAAGATCAAACTGATCTATAAGATGACAATTCCATGTCCCCTTATAA
This sequence comes from Viscum album, assembly GCA_963277665.1. Lineage (NCBI taxonomy): Eukaryota > Viridiplantae > Streptophyta > Magnoliopsida > Santalales > Viscaceae > Viscum > Viscum album. Next base: position 495,645,503 of record OY728122.1, read on the forward strand.
ATATTATCCCTTCCTCTTTATATAACAAGTACATATCCTTTGTACTTTCTTATTTACAATTGGATAGTTCTGACTCCTCTTATAATTCTACTAGATACAACTGTCCTTTTCATACCATAATGTCTATGTTGGAAATATCATTTCTTATACATATCATGGAATACATGATTGATCCATCGTAAGAGCATATGAGATCCAACTCACAATATTAATCTCCTCCCATATACCATACATGTCATCATGGAGATATTTATATCATGTGACATTCATAATAATTCACACTCAAATTATTTTAATTCATAAATTTTCAATACCATGTAAATATATATCCCATTGATTAAGTCAAAAAAATGGTTAGATCTACCTAATTATATCTTGTTCCCTATAAATTAGGTTTCTAATTTAAGTCAATATTAGGAGTGATAATTTCATTCGGGTTATACACTACTACAAAACAGGCCTTTAACAGCGCTCACCATTACCAATACTAGAAAAAAATGCTAATAAAGGTTCCCTTTAAAAGAATTTTATTTTTAGCACTGATAAAATACACCCTTTATCAATACTTTTTTTAAACCCATAAATGTATCCATTATCAAGACTTTTTTAGCACTGATAAAGGTCTGAATAAAATGAAATAATTAAAGAAATAAAAAATAAAAATGAGTTTATTAAAAAAATTAAAATTTTTATTAATTAAATAATTATTCACAAAAATGAATAAATTGATTATACTATATATAAATTATATATTATAATAAATGGTGTATATTAAATATATAGATATCTGTAAAATAAAAATTAAACAAATAAAAATGAAAAATATGTAAATTAAGAAAAATATTAAAAAAATTATTAATTAAATAATTATTTAAATTCATAATAAATAGTAAATATCAAATATATTGATATATATGTATGTATATAAATATGATTTATATAATAAAAAATATTTATGATTTACATTAAATAGTAAAATATTTTGTGAATGATTGGTTGTAATTAAAAATTAATATGAATTAAAAATACTCATTTATTACATCGAGTAATGGATATAATTTAATATAATATGATTTTCAAATTTAACATAGATCTAACATGTGTTATATTAATTTCACATATAAATAATTAATATATTTTTATATACAACATATCACTAGTATAAAAATGAATTTTTGCATGAGTTGTTTTTAGGTGACTGCCATATGGTGGTCGCTATTGACCGTAATAGTGACTCATAGCGACGGTCACTGAGATTTTCTATTTACCCCCCCCCCCATTTTTCACCTTCCCACATCGATCCCTCCACCACATATCGTTCTTGGTCTCTTCCCCCAACTCCACATGCCTCCTCATTGAGTCACTCACAGCATTACTCTGTCATCTATTGACCACATGTCCCGCCACTCTTGAGCTGTTGTCTCCGCCCCATTACCTACTATCAAGCCACCATCTCCCCCCCTCATCTCCTCCACCTCCATACTACATTGTTGTTGTCCCACCACCGTGGAGCCCCCACCCCACCACTCTTCTTTCCCTGGCATCACCCCCCCCCCCCACCACCACCACATCCCCCCATGATGTCAAACCCACTTCCTGCCCCACTCCTCCCACCCCATAGTCGAGCCCCCATACCCCCTGGAACATAGACCCTCCCCCACAATTTATATCTGTTGCCCCCCTAATTCTCTGTGCTTGATTCAAGAATCTTCATAGTCACCCCATTCCCCTTATTGGTACGATTTCAACTTTGGAATTTTTTTTACTTCACAACCAAGATACCCTAATATCTATGGGTCCTCTCTCTAAATTCCATTACTTTCCCTATCTATGAACCCCTAATTTTAATTCTCAAGGCTATATTCCTCTCCCCATAATGCTTTTAATCAGAACATTTGTATATTGTGTATTCTTTGATTCCATTTTAAAATATAATCCCTAATATGTGACTTCTTTAGGTATGTTTTCATTTAATCACAATCCATATGTATGATCAAACATAAAAATTATGAAACATGATCTTTCATAGCCGTGTTATATTTTATAAATTATATTTATTAATTTATTTATCATTTCATATTTTTAGCATTCAAACAGGACCTTCACTTTGGGTTTTTTATTCAATACACTTCATTTATTTATTTTATTTTCAAATTTTTTAAATTTCCCTATCATGAGATATGCAGTTTGAATAGATGTTATTGGATATGTTTTCAAATATTAAGATAATATACCATGTTTTTCTTACTCCACAAAAAACCGATTAATTATTATTGGATCTTTTATTCAATGTGTATTGAAGAATTGTTATACAGTTCATTCTAATGACTTTAGAGGTTTAGATTTTAGAATTATTTGTACCGCAAAAAATCCTAAAAATGGATTTGAAACTCCATCTAAAAAATTTAAATTATAGTCTACTATCATAATCTTATTAAAACTAAATCAAATTTATTTATCTTAGTGATATGTATTCTAATATATTGACAACTACCATGTTTTACTGGTGTTGTTTAAAGTAAATCAATATGACCTCTATTTATGGTATTTATATTCAATATAATGTAGATATGTTTATTATTTATTTTCAACTTAAAACTATAAAAATTTTCTACTGTGAAATACACTATTTTTAATTATGTTACTAGACATTACAGATTAATTCTACTTTCAAATTCAGGGATTTTACTACTATGATAATGGAAAAATCGTCAGATATTATAAAACATTAATGTTAAATTCCCCTCACTCTAAACATTCCATGTACGAGTAGTTAGAAATTGAAAAGGTGCACATCATTATCATGTTCCTTTGGTAGGCATCAAACACTGTTAATGGAAAATAATTTTCATTTGTTTTCTTTTATATCTAAAATCATATTCACCCTTTTCATTTTGTTTATTTTATTAAACAGTATTCCAAATCCTTTTGTTCATGTTCTATGGGTTGTTTTTTGAAACAAGATTGTCTATATTTGAAGCTAACATAAACTATTAATATTTAGGTTATATTTACTTTCTTAATTTCCAATTTCATGAAATATTACCTATTTACAATCTTAGATTTCAAAACTATGTTTCACAACTTATCGAATTATTCAAAATATATTATAAAAGAATTTTAATTCCAAAAAAACTTCTATGAATGTGAGATGAATTCAAAATCTGTTAGAGATAATATGTTTTTCACTCAATCCCATTCAGGAATGTTTATTTCCTTCTTAAAACATCTATTTTTCACTCAAAATAATTCCATATAATGAGATTTAATTATTATTGATGATGTAATTTTTTAATGTTTTTCAACTTATTCTTCGTTACAAAGTTACCTGTCTTAGTTTTCACCAAATTCTTATATCACTGCATACTCTTGCATGTATACTTTAATACATGAATGACCTTATAATTAATTATTTGATGTAGTTTCAACAAAAAAAAGTAATAATGGATAAATTATTCAATTAATATTATATACTTAAAGTTAGATGGAATGATGGTGCTAAAATATCATTCTTATTTTATTCTATTAATTTATTCATTCACACTCAATTCATTATTTTGAAAGATATTATTACTAATATGCAACACCAATTTCTCATATAAGAAGCATATCAACTTTATGTAGCATAACTCTCCAATTTATCATTCACACATTTCTCTCCAAAGTAAAATAAATACATTATTGCAAATCCCATAGAAGTAGAGGGTGAGACAAGTCTTAATAAGGGCCCACTTATTCAGTTCTTCAAGACTTATTTGATTCATGGATATGAATAAGAAATAAAATAATTAAACATCATTTTAATTACTCCCATATAACCTCTCAAACTCATTAAAATCATATTTTTTTAGGCTAGTGATTGTATCAAACAACCCCAAATGTGATAATCTTCCTATTATTCTTTATCACAAACTCCAAACACCATTGATCATCAAAAAAAATTCATATGGGAGTAGATTTATAGGGGATATTGATACAAAATTATTGCATTATAAGGAATGATAATTGATACCAAATGAAATAATATAGGATTACTCAGGTTTTTAGTATAACATTTGAAGAACATTTTTTGTTAGGTTACTTTTTTATTCATGGATCTACATTTTCAAAGGAAATAAATCTTTATAAAGCTGTAAAATTTTAATACGACCACTGATTCATGTCTTTACAATGTTTTTTATGAAATTAGAGGTAACTAATATTTATTTCCAACAAGTTTTTGAATTCATGATATTATCTTTTCCAACTGATACCACCACTATAACTTGCAAATGCATACTTCTAACTTTTAATATGGCCATTGATTAGAGTCAATGTAATGTTTAGTTCATTTTAGGTTCTTATTATTACTTCAACCTGGATTCTTGCACTTTAGCTTTTAAAATTCATCATCTCTATCTTTATATTAGAACATCTCCTTCATCTTGGTATAACTTCTTCCCTCTGAGTTCCTTCTCCTCCAATCAGAATCCAACAATTTTTCTACTATTTCTTGGTAATGTTATGTTTATTTCAATCCTTTCATATGCAATATTTTTTTTACAAGTTAGGTAGAATCCTAAGGTGATGTAGTATTATGTTTTTTTCTCTCATATTCAATTTTTTTGGTTTTAATCCTCATTTTTTTCATTTTAATTATTTATTCCATAGGGTTCTAAGAATCAATAATTTTCTACCCATCTATAGATTGGTTTTCAAATATTAAATGGAATCACTCATCACATGTCCTATAAAAGTAATATTAGATCCATCATGGTCCCAAATATTTTGTTTTGACATAGTTTCAAATTTCCTACATTACTTTGTGATCTACAATTTTTTTAAAAAAATCCCTTACAGCAAGAACTTTTCACATTGTAGTCAGGATGATCTATTTTAATAATTTCATAAATTGTGATATTAATTAAAAATTAAATTAATTATATTTATAAAATTATTTTTGATAAATGGATTTCATTTTTGGATTTTACTGTTCGAAAAATGGTTAGGGTGATTTTTTGTTATTTTCTGAAAATACTTGATTTTTTTGTCAACAATAAAATACATTACTTTATTGTATAAATAAAATATGATTTAAATACACTATTCATAAAATAAAAATTTATTTAAGAACAAAAAACTATAACTATTGTGTATTTATTACTATTATTAGTCATTTAATCATCAATATTTCTTGTCTCATGGAAAAATAACAAACTAATGGTTATAATATTATGAAAACCCTCCTCTCATCCACTATAAATACCACCCCTCCTTACCTCTTCTCTCAACTCCCCACAAGCCTTGTTCCTTTTCCATATTCTACCCAAATATCTCTTCAAGCTCCTCCCCCACATTTAAAATCAGTTGGTTCCCTCAAAAGACCAAATACTCTCACCTTAAGCGGCTCTCAAGGAAGATTGAATCAAGAGGTAAATTCCTATTTTCTTTTCTTTTTTTTTCTTTTCAAATTCATTTGTTATATTTTCTATACTTACCTCTCATACAAATTTTATTACAACTTCAGCACCTTCTGTGTACTGGAATTTTTTTGATAATGGAATAAGTTATTATGATCTCTCCTTTACTCTTCTTTTATTTTAGTAGTAAAGACATCATCTGAGATGTGTTAATTTACCACATTCAACGATTATGGGATTTCAATTTCCATTACCATCATTAATCCTGGTCATGAAACCATTTTAATGGTTGAACCATACCATAAAATATGTATTATTCCTTATCATTGGTTCTTTAATCTTTTTGTACAAATGGTTTTGGTTTATAAAACAAAATGTGTTCTTTGTGGCCAAAACCCACTAATTAACCCGAAAGGCTGTCACTAATGTTTTATATAATGATTCAACATCAATCCAAGCAAAAAAAATTATATTTTCAACCATGTAATGTTATGGATTTTAAATAATAAAATATAACTTCAATTCTAGAAAACCACCTTCATCATACATGTTTATCCGAACATGAACTGATCATTAAAACCAAGCAAGTAAACGGACCCAAACAATGAAATTGAACATCATAACCAATCAAAATGGTTATAAATAAACTTAAAAATGTTATAATAAATATATTATTTATATAATAGGTTATTTAATTATTAATTAATAAACCTAATTTGTTTATTCAGGTCATTAATAATAAGTTGATAACACCATCGGATTTAAGGTAATGGATCCTCTCTATTTCACTTTTATTCAAGATTTTACCCTATGTTATGCCCTTTTATGTGTAATTAATAATGCTGGGGTATGATTAAGGACCACCCCTTTACAATCCCCGTGATTTTTAAATGACTATAAAACCCTTTATCTCCCATTAAGCCCTCTAAACTACACACGATAGCATGCTGATATTCCAAAAGCGATTCAACCTGAACCTCCTTTATTCCTTCAGGTTTATTTATCTTTATTTTTACCTAAATTAATATATCTATTATTATTATTTTCATATTATAAATTCTATTTTATTGTTACAAACACATGTAACAAGTTCCATTCATCATTCTCTTTCAGGTATATATATGTTTTTAAGTGATTACCTCCCCAATACTTCCTGATAAGCAAACCTATTTTGAGGGAACTTCCCAAATTCTTACCCAAATTCAAGTGAACTATATATTCTATTTTAAGAAACCATTGTATTTAGAAAATAAGTATTTTTATTTTTAAACCCTTCCTGGTTTACTTGGGGTTTTTTATAAAGGATTGTTCTCTTTTCTATTTTAAATGCTCTATAGTATTTTCCTTAAAACCACTCAAAAATGATTTTATGCTAAAATTCCTTGAATACATTTATTAATTTTTGTCACTTATACATGAAATAACTCACCATGATAAATATATATATTACCTTAGGAATTTCCATGTATACTTTAGTGCCCTTCATTCAAGGTCACTTTTGTATTACAACCATCTTTTATACTTTGTTTCATGATTATAGTACCCAATTCTTTCCATGGGAAATCCTTATGTTTGTGTAAGATTGATTATGTATTATTATTTATGTGGAAAAAATATTCATGAAAAGTTAAGAATGGTGTGCCTATATAGTTCTCTAATGGATTGGGTAAAGTTAAGTCTCAAGATATTTTATGTGTGACGGTATTGGCGGTTAGCTTTGGCTTGTGCTAATATGGGAAATGATCTTATAGGTTAGCCTTAACTCATTATAAAGTAATTTTTTATGTTTCTGACACATTTCTATGAGTCCATGTTTATATGATTCCTTGTTTATATGTTACGGTTCCATATGTTACATTCCTTTTTATATCATCATCCCAAGCCTTATATTCCTTATACTAATTATTTTTTCTTATGGTTATTCTCTTACTGGGGAATTTAGCTAATCCCTTCATTCATGTGTTCCCTAAGGTACCCTATAAAGATGTTTGAGCACAAAGAATGTTAGGATCTCTTTATGGAGATTAAATAAATAAGTTTTTTTAGTTCCATGTTTTTAGTTTTATGTACCTTGTCTTCAAATACATTAGACTTCACGATCCTTGGCTTGTAATATGACGTATAATTATACTTAAAATCATGTAATTTTATATGTAAAAGGAGAGGGTCACTATAATTTAAGTAAAAAACAACAAGTGACATAATAAGAACTGAGAAAACACATTCGTATTATTTGGATATTTTAGGAAAACTATCTATTAGTCATTTTTGACCTGTAGGGATCATTCTCACCTCAATACAATGCATAGTGTGGACGATACAACACAAAGTGTCTGTTTTTATTTTAAATTGACATTAATTTAAGTAAAAAAACAAGTGAAATATTGAAAACTGAGCAAACACATTTATATTTTTTGAAACTTTAAGAAAACAATACATGAGTCATTTATGATGTATAAGAGTCACCCACACCTCAATCTGAGGCATAGTGTGACCAGTTTGACTAAAATGTCCATTATTAGTTTAAAATTGGCATATCAGTACAAAACACATCACTCACTAAAATCAAAACAAATTTGTTCTTATTATCTTGATAATTTAGGATAGAGATTCATAATTCATTTGTGATGTGTATGAATAATTATGATGTCAAAATGATGCACAATGTGACAGATTTGACTCAAAATGCATGTTTTTAGTTTGAAACGACATTTTAGTAAAAACACAACTAACATACTAGAAAATGAGCATATTCATTAGGAATATTTTGATACATTAGGAAAAAAATCCATCAGTAATTTCTGACTGGTAGGAATCAGCCACACCTCAATACAAAGCATGGTGTGGCCAATATAACCCCAAATGTGTCATTATTTAAAATTGACATTAATTTTACTAAAATTAAAAGTGACATACTCAATACCAAGTAAAAAAATTCATATTGTTTTAATACTATTGGAAAATGATCCATAACTCATTTGTAACTTATAGGAATCAACCCCACCTCAATAAGATGTATGGTGTGACCAATATAACTCCAAATTTGTCATTTTTTTAGTATTGACATTTTATTAATTTGTTCTTTCATATTAATTTTTACTTTATTTCTTTATAGTATTACTAATATAATATTTCTTTTCTTATATAGGTGGAATATTTTGGTCAGGTTGAGTTGATTTTTTCAGCAACTGATACCACGAGAATTGATTTTTAAGAAGGGATCACAGGCATCAAAAGATGAAATATTAATGATTTTTAATGTTTGTTGGACAATCATAAATGTAAATATATAAAAAAATTGATTGAAATGTAAATAATAGTGTTTATTTTTGTATATACCAGGGTTGGATAGTTTCGTATTCCTGATATCAATTAAATGTATATAGTAGGTTTACTTCTAATGTGCTATTTAAATTGTAGTTTTCTTCTTAGTGTGCTGTATTTAAATTACAGGTTGGGTGTGTTGTGTTTAAATTGCAGGTTGGGTGTGTTCTTATATAAACATTACATTGTAAGTGGGTAACCCTTTATCAGTGCTAAAAAATCACTCATAAAGGTATCTTTTATTAGTGTTTTTTAGCACGGATAAAGGACCCATTTATCATTGTTGTGTTTAATAGTGCTTTTTTAGCACTGTTAATATACATTTTTCATTCTATTAAAGTTCATATTTTTAGTAATGGTGTGAAAGTAGGAGTTAGTAAGTCTGATAGTGGTCAGTCGGTGAGGCAACTTAGTGAGAGGAGGTTGGGAGATGACCGCTATATATGGTTGTGCTAGATCCACATGAGATAGAGTGGGATGAGAGGTATAGTGCCCATGAGAGGCAGTGATGTGTGAAATGAGGGTGTTCAGTCATCAATTTTGGGGTCTATCCTGGTCGCAAGAGGATGGTGAGTATTGTGAGGCTCAGAATACAGACCTGTAGTGAGACACATCAGTGATGGGCTGGTCAGGATCCTGCGATGCAGGTCTGCAAAGCCTCCATGAGATATTTGAGGTATGATCTATTCTTTTCATTTATATTTTGTATTGATATAAATTGGTTCTAGTCATTCTATTCATGCCATGAGCCTTTTTTGGGACTTAGAGATTCTGGTTGAACCATTGACTTGACCATCATGCTTAGATAATCCTACTAGAGGAGACCTAATGATCACATGTTGCCGCTGACAGTGTGACCTGACTGTTAGAGGAAATATTTTCGGTTTGAATCTCTTAGTCATAGAGTCGAGGCCTTATGACGTAATAATTGGTATAGATTACTATAGTTCATGCCCAGATTTAATGTTTTAGGTGAAGGGTGCAGTGATTCCGTAGTAAAGGATCATGTTTTTCCTTTGTCAGTGAAAAGTAAATTCAAACAGCACGAGATGGACTCATTCATAGGACGGTGCAGTCGATTACTCACCAAGTACGTCTTCCTTGAAGATGTCCCAAGAATACCACCTCACTGGGAGATCAGCCTCTACTTTGGTTTACAGCCTAAGAAAGCACCAATATCAATAAAGAATATCATATGGCTCATGTAGATCTTCGTGAGTTGAGGTTGTGGTTAGAGGAATTGTAGAGGAAGGGATTCGTAAAACCTAGTGTTTCACCCTGGGCAGACCTAGTTCTATTTTCCAAAAAGGAATATAGGATCTTGATGTGGTGGAGAAATTCTATAGACCTATGTGTTCAGGTTGAGGTTATACGATGAAGTGTCAAAGTAGGTCTTGGACTTACCAGTGGATTTTTTCTGCTCCACTCTTTTTGGATTGGTAACCCTGGAAGAGGGTGATCCATGCTTAGAATCATTCTGTAGTGGAAAAGTTAGACCCTATGATCTTTCTATAGTGTGGATTGTTTGCATATTGTCCATACTCAGTTAGTATTCCACTAGTGGGTGTGGTAGTGTTTCTATTTCAGAGAGTTTTTTTACAGCCGGAGGTTGTAAATGGAGGGTCTGGTATGACCCAATGTTCATTTTGGGCAACCCTTATTCTATATGTGAATACCCTCACTTATTCAGCATAAACTTTCAATGTGAAATTCTTAAGGAGGCTATTGTACAGATTATCCATGGGTGGATGTGACCAGTGAGGTTGTATAGTTTTTGTGTTAGGTTAGCGAGGTGGCGTGGCACTAGACCCCATGATTGCAGATGGACCATGGTGTTTGGTGTTTTCCCACTTGTCGTAGTTTTGTAAACATGTGACCATTATTTCACGATATCCTCCTAGTAGAAGATGTACATTATGGTGGTTTGATCTTGATGGTTCCTATATGTTTGTGCTTGTAAGTTTAAAGATAACCATTGGTTAACTCACTGGTGTGGGTGCCCAGTGGGGAGATCAGTTTCACCCCTTAGTCTTAGGATATCACTTTTCAGGGATGAAAAGACTTACGGTGTGGATAATGTAATGTCCCTGGTTTTGACCCAAAAGACTTTGGAATATTTCATCAAATATCTCCGAGTTCGGGCACTGAGTCGTTGTGGGAATCCAGGGCCTAGGGAGCCCTGGTGTTGTGATATTAAAAATATTAAATATATTTTGTCACACATGTGAAGTTTCACACGAAATATAAATAACTCCCATTCTGAGTTTCGGATCAGATTTGTGAGACCATGGTTGATTTTGGAACATCATGTTTACCCTAAGCACGACATAAAATTGTTTGTGCTAGATGTTTTGTCTGGAGTTGATTTGATGGGTCGTTGTGTGGCAAAATAATTTATTAAATGGAAATTTAATTAATTAATTTAACCTGAACCTAATGATTCCGCCCCTCCATCAAATTCGAGTGACACAAGTGGAGGTCACATATATCCCTCTCGTTCTCTCCTCTCCCCCTTTGGTGATGAAGGAAATGAAAGCCAACCCAAAGTTGTGAGGTACCAATGATATCTATTTCTGAAGAAGATCATAATCATATTGGGAATTAGAGTGATCCTGGAACAATTCTTCAACCAAATATTCGGCATTTCACCAACGAGGTAGGAAGATTTTAGTGTTTTTCCCAATACCTTTCGTTTTACATTGTTCTAAAGTTTTATATCCCTGTTTCAATTGTTCTTGATCTTTGGTAGGTAGATCTTTGGGTTTTGGACTAAATTAGAGAGAATCATGTAAATTTTCAGGAAATTATTGACTAGGTTTTCTATCAACACAACGTGTAGTCTTGTGAACATTCCTTGTAACTCTTCCCGTTTATGTAACATGACCTTACAAGACTATATTTTGTGTATTGGGGTTACATGTCGGGTAGCGCATGAGACCAAGTAACCAGAGGACACGGCTTAGGTTAGCCATGTAAAAACACATGGTTATGCACTAACCCATGGAAAAAGTACATAGATACAGGATCAAGTACATAGACACGGGTAAACTACATGGGCTGGTGCCCACTTACCCAAACACGCCATGTAGTACGGGATACACAGTGTGTGAGGGGACACAGTTGGCTTGTCCATGTAGAAGAAGAATGGGGTCAGGGGTCAAGTGATGAGGGACATGACATGTACCTATTTTACACTCCATGTAACCTCACATGGGTTGGTGAACTGTGTAGTTAGGTTAAACCAGTAGGTACTTGGGTGGGATAACATGTTGGGTGTGCCCCAATGCACGTCGTTTACTTCTAGTTCATTCTCCCTAGATCTTCCACCTTTCATATCTTATTCTCTGGACTCATATTCAGGCTAGTGAGTAGTATATCCTGGTCATTTTTCTACATATAATTTGATTGTGTAATCCATTTCAACTTTCGAGATATGAGGTTGTGTGGACTAAGAAATATGTTTGTGGAGCGGTATGGAGCCGATGTTGGTGATCAATGTGGTTCGTGAAGAGTGAATATATGGCTATTACTCCCCTAATAAACTGGGGCATGAGTTTTCCTTACCTCTCTACTTAGGTAGATATGGGAATCCCCATAATGTGGGTGTGAGTTTTTCTCATTTGGGTAGTTTCCTCTGAGATGTAACTCCCCAGACAGACTAGGGTGCAGGTATCCCCGATATGCTCATAAGGACAGTTCTACCCTATCATGTTAGGGTGTTGTCCCTCCATACTCTTTGAAAGTTTGATTATGTACTCCCCTATCCTACCAATCTGCGGGACCTCTAACCTAGGAGTCTATGCTCCCATGTCTTTCTAGGGTGTAGGTTCTCTAGCCTTGGGTCGGTACTTCCCTATGGTACCAGGGTGCGGGTTCCTAATAGCGAATGAACTAGCAGAGTTGGTACTCCCCTATCATACCAGGGTGAGTGTCCTCTACTCATTGAGTGGTACTCTCCTACTATATTAGGGTGCAGGTCCTAGATTTATAAAGTAGTACTCTCATATAGTACCGGGGTGTGGGACCTTTATTAGATTTGAAGCTACCTCGGTTGTAAGACACAGTTACGTAGAGTGGGCCCCTCCACTATATCAGAATGATACCAAGATAGGAGTTAATTCTCCCTTGACAGACTGAGGAGTGGGTCACTCCTTACAGGAGAGAAAAATGTTTCACTACTTAGTTAAGAGTAGTACTCCCTCGACTAATGGGAATTGGTGAGGTGTGGGTCCCTCTATTCTCTCTTGTTAGACAGGATGAACATGGTGAAAATTCTATAGTAGTGATCCCTCAATTGTGTGCAGTGGTGAGGGATGGGCCTCTTTACTTGGGTTTCTTTAACGTATACTAGGCGCAACATAATGACGACGGGGCTTCTAGTGTTGGGAACCAAAGTAATATGTAGTAATATATTCCCAATGGAGAAAGTTATCTTAGATATACCATTCGGAATTTTAGGTTTTTTCTGGATGGATTGTATCTCTCAGATAGGTTCTATCAATGATGGATGATCTTAAGAACTGTGTTCTCCCAGTTTTATGTGTTACCTTTAGAGACTTTAGTATGAAACATGTTGTAGGCTATGTGGTCTGAAACTAACATGACTTTGGGTCTGATATGAGTATATCAGAGAGTTTCCTAGGATTCCTTGTGGTTTTTTCACATGGCGGGGTTGACACCCCCTTAGACTGAGATGACTTGTCATGTAAAGATGAGGATGATTCAAGATGGATCTTCTCTCTTAATTGGGTTTTCCCCTGGATAGGTTGAGAAGACTATTTCCTTTTAGTTACTCCCTTTTTCTTTTGTAATTTTGGTGAGCCTACTGATTATTTTATACTCACCTCTGCATGGCCTTTTCCCACACATGTTTTGTGTCTTTTTTAGGAAAAAAATCCTTTCAAGGAAGTTCACAGAAGACTCGATGCAAACATAGCTTAGTGAGCAAGATGGACCGATGTGTTTGCCAGAGTTGGTCCAAGGATATTTTTGGAAATTTCAGTTGATAGTGATCCTCCCCTTTTGATCAGGTCAGATGCTTTCACAGTTTTCTTGGTGGGTGTTTTTTTCCATTCTTTTTCCTTTAGCACTTCTTTTGTACTCTAGTTGTGAGATATAGTTGTAAGCATGCATTGGTTTCTTTTGGTTCTTACATTTCAGAATTTTGTGATCTTGGAGATGTGTACATGCATACAGGTACACAAGAAATGCCTCCCATGTTAGTGATATTCCTAATCGGTGGTAGTATCCATCCCATGGCCAATTAGAGGTGGGTTTGGGGAGTGGCGTCCCAAGCCCTATCTGGTCGGGTTGTGATAGAGTTGTATTAGAGTAGGTTACACATTGGGCCTATAGTGTCGTGATCTTCATTTGGGTTGCATAGCTATAGTTTTAGGATGTTTTGAGTTTGAATCTCAGGCCAGAGGTTTAGTATTGGTGCAGCGGCCGACATATCCATTCACTGGGACTCGGATAAATAGCTTTTTGACTCAGTACATTAGGATATTGGTCGCTCGGAAATATGTGGTACATGCATCATATAGGATTGAGTTATTAGTTTTTCATATCCTTCTTGAGTCAGTTCCCCAGATATACTCATTTATTATGGTACATCTTGAATTATATTTTAGGATGCCTCTGTGACGACAACCAAATAGGATTCTACTATATTACCACGATGATAATCTACGCCTTAACGAGGCTTCAGTGCAAGGCTCTGATTCTAAGGAATTACCTCTGGGTGGTCTTCTGGTGGTGCCACCTCCCATAGAGTGGTAGGTTTTGCGGACAATTTAGGTGGAGGATGGGTGTAGGCTGAGTTCCCTACATGAGTTTCAGAGGTAGATACCTCTGACGTACCTGAGGGATCCAAATCCCCAGGTAGCAGATGACTAGCTTGAGGCAGCCACGTCAGTTTTCCTCTTAGTGGGGCCACCTCCCGACCAGATGGACATCCTAGAAGTGATACTCTTATAGGTTTTAGCTAGACGATGGGGGAGTTTAGTGATATAGTCTCATGATGAGGTAATACTCACTTGGGAGGAGTTTGAGTGACTCTTCATGGAATATTTTTACCTAAACATTTTGAGGTCAGTTCCTATCCAGGAACTCCTGCATCTTTGGCAGGGTAACATGACAGTGGAATATTTTTTGTAGAGGTTCACATACTAGTTGTTATTCTCTTAGGATGTGGGTTGAGATTTGTTATTCAGACCACAATCCTTTGAGAAGGTCTTCTGTCAGGAGATAAGCGTTTCTGGGGTACCACTGAGAAATCCCACCTATGCTAGAGTATTGTAGCTCTATGGTGGTGGAGAGTTTCCTTGTTAAGGGATAGATGGATATAGCTCACAGTAGTTATCACAAGGGTGATACATCTGCAGTATCTAGTAGACAATAGGTTATAGGGTCACGGATTAGGAGTAATACCCATTCTTGGATAAAGACACGTGGATCTATGACTTAGGAGCAGTGTTGAGGATTATATTAGTTTCAGGAGAGGTGATGTTACACTTGCGACAGTCAGGGAAATACAGAGAGATTTTCCAACCATCCATGCTGCTGAGAGGGAGTTTACTGATGATCAACCTTATTAGATAAATTTCTTGGAGAAATGTGTTCTGCAAGGTGGAGGATGAGGTGGAGTATATGGAAGAGCATAAGAAGGTGGTAGGCAGTTTTTATTGTTGCCACCACCACCCCTAGGTGGTCCGCACTGGGCTCAGGGAGCTGGATGAAGTGGGTGATAACAATTTCATGTTGTTGGAGCTTATAACCCAGAGGCTCTAGAAGATATTTGTGTTACTATTTTTGTCTTTTCTTTTAGATTTTTTATTGATATAAATAAGTGATAGTCGTTCTCTTCATGCCATGAGTCTTGTTTGGGACTTAGAGATTCTAGTTGAACCATTGACTTGACCGTCATGCTTAGACACTCCAATTAGAGGAGACCTGATGATCACACTCTTGCACTGATAGTGTGACCTCTCACTTAGAGGTAAGAGTTTTGGTTGGGATCTCTTGGTCGTAGCTTCGAGACCTTATGAAGTCATTCTTGGTATGGATTACTACAGTTCCTGCCCAGATTAACTATGTTAGGCAAAGGGTGTGGTGAGTCTATAGTAATGGATTGATTTTTCCCTTTGTTAGTGAAAAGGAAACTTAGGCAGCATGAGATAGACTCATGCATAGGAGGGTGCCGCTTATTACTGCCAAATTGGCTATCCTGGCCCTCAGTGTAGCAGATGTAGTGATTTACAATTCCCAACAGTAGTGGAAGAAGTATGAGGACATCTTCCCTGAATATGTCCCCAGATTACCACCTCACTATGAGATAGACTTCTTCTTTGGTTTATACCCTTGGATAGAACATATATCTTCATAGAATATCGAACATCTCTTGTAGAGCTTTGTGAGCGGAGGGTGCGCTTGAAGGACTTGCATAATAAGATATTTGTAAGACCTAGTGTTTAACATAAGGTGGATCTAGTTTTGTTTTCCAAAAAGATAGATGGGGGATTTCGGTGGTGGATGAATTCTATAGACCTATGTTTTCAGGGTGAGGATATGTAAGGAAGTATCGTAGCAGGTCCTGGCCTTTCCAGTGGAGTTTCTTGGCTCGAATACTTTTTTCTCAGTGGCCCTGGAAGAGGGATATCCATTCTAATAATCATTAAGTAGTAGAAGATTTTTACCCTATTATGTTTCTGAAGTGTGTATTGGTATCCTACCATCCATACTCAATTGAGATTCCACTAGTGGGTATGGTGTTATTTCTATTATAGAGATTTTTGTTACAGCTGGAGGTTGTAAACTGAGGTCCTGGTAAGACCCAATGTTTTCTTTTGGGTAGCCGTGTTCCATCTGTGAATATCCTCACATATTTAGTGTCAAAATTGAATGTGAAATGCTTGAGTATGATATTTTACAGATCATCTTGGGGTAGATATGAACTGCGGGGTTCTGTAGTATCTATGTCGGATTAGCAAGGTGGTGTGCTTCTAGACCCCATGATTTCATATGGACCATGGGGTTTAGTGTTTTCCCTCTTTTCGCAGTTGTGGAAACATATTCCCTTTGTTTCCTGATTTTATCCTATTAGAAGTTGGACATGATAGTGGTTTGATCTTGATGGGTCCTCTATGTGTGTGCTTGTAAGTAGCATGAGAACCCTTGGTGAGCTCACTGGTGTGAGAGCCCAGTGGGGAGATCAGTTTCTTCCCTTATACTTATGCTTTCACTTTTTGGGGATGAAAAGCCTTAAGGTGGGAAGAATGTAATGAATCAGGTTCTAACTCCAAAGACTTTGGAATATTCCAGCGAATATCTCCAAGGTCGGCAGTTGAGTCGACGTGGGAAGTCAGGGCCTAAGGAGTCTCAGTGTGGCGATATTAAAAATATTAAATATATTTTATCCCGCACATGAAGTTTCACATGAAACATAAATAACTCTCACTCGGAGTATCAGGTCATATTTCTGAGACCACAGTTGAGTCTGGAACATCGTGTTTACCCTAGTCATGACATAAAATTATTTTCTCCAGATTTTTTGTTCGGAGGTGACTTGATGGGTTATTGTGTGGTGAAATAATTAATTAAATGGAAATTTAATTAATTAATTTAACATAAATCTAATGACTCTCCCCCTCCATCATATTGGATTGACACAATGGGAGGCCACATCTCTCCCTCTCATTCTCTCTTCTCCCCCTTTGGAGATGAAGGAAACCAAGGCCAAACTGAAGCCATGAGGTGTCGTCGATCACTGTTTCAGAAGTAGATCGTCATCAGATCAGAAACCATAGTGATCCAAGAACCATTCTTCAACCGAAGATTTATAATTTCACTAAAAATCTATGCATATTTTAGTTTCTATTCTGATCCCTTTTTTTACATTGTTATAGGGTTATAGAACCCTGTTGAAATTGTTCTTGATCCTTTCTATGTATATCTTTGGGTTGAATCATAGCGAATTTGGTGAATTTGTAGGAAATTACTAAATGGGTTCTTCATCTACACAGCATGTAGTCTTGTAACATATGCCATGTACCTCTTCCTATTTGGGGAAGATGAACTTTAGGGACTACCCGACGTGTATAGGGGTAACATGTCGTGTATCTCATGAGACCGTGTGACTAAGGGAAATGGCACGGGTTAGCTGTGTGAAAACACGTGGACATGCACTAACACATGGCCAAACTACACAGACAAAGGGTCTAGTACATAGACTAAGGAAAACTGCATGGGCTGGTGGCCATTTACCCAAACACGCAATGTAGTATGGGACACACATTGTGTGGGGGGACACAGTTGGCATGTCTTTGTAGTAGAGGAACACGGAAAGGGGTCAAGTGATGAGGTACATGGTGTGTACCTCCTTTACACACCATGTACCATTACATGGGTTGGAAAACTGAGTATTCTGGTTACATAGGTAGGTGATTAGGTAGGCTCACACATTGGGTGTTCCCTCGTGCACGTCGTGTACTACTAGTTGGTCCTCCCTGGATCTTCTGCCTTCCGTATCTTCTTCTCTGGGACTCTGATTTAGGCTTGTGAGTAGTCTATCATGAGTAGTTGTCTATGTATACCACGATGGTGGTATCCATTATGGATTTCAAGATATGAGGTGGCATAGACTATGAAAGACTCTTATGGAGTAGTACCAATCCTATGTTGGGGATCAGTGTGGTTTGTGAAGAAAGACACTATGACTGTTACTCCCTTGATAAACTAGGGCCCAGGTTTTTCTTAACTCTATTCATGGGTAGATATGGGACTCCCCATTGCATGGGTGCGAGTTCGTTACCTTTGGGTAGTTTCCTCCAAGGGTGTTACTCCCATGATGGATTATAGTGCAGGTTTCCCCAAGACACTTGTAAGGATAGGCAGTGCTCCCCTACCATGCTTGGGTGAAATCCCTTCATACACATTGAAAGTTAGTGTAGTTACTCCCCTATCATACTGGGGTTTTAGTTCTATATACTAGGAGTCAGTACTCCCATATCATTCCAGGGTGTGGATACTCCATACCTATTGTTTAGATAGAGTCAGTACTCCCCTATCATTCTAGGGAGAAGGTAATCTAGCCAAGGGTTTGTACTCTCCTAACATACTGGGGTGTGGGTTCCCCATAGAGAATGAACTTCTAGAGTCGCTACTCCCCTATCGTACTTGGGTGTGAGTCCTCTAGTCACTGAGTGGTAATCCCCTACCCAGTTAGGGTGTGGCTCCTCGATTTACAAAGTAGTACTCCCCTATTATACTAGGGTGTGGGTCCTTCATCGATGTTGGATCTCCTCGATTATAGGACACAATTAGAAAGAGGGTGACCATCCCCTTGATGAAAATGATATCTAGATAGGAGTTAATACTCCATCGATGGATTGAGGTGTGGGCCACTCCTTACATGAGTGACAGAGATTTTACAAGTTAGTTAGGTGTAGTACTCCCTTGACTATGGGGAAATTGTGAGGCATGAGTCCCTCTGTTCTCTATTTTTTAGAGATGATTCACATGGTGTATTGTCTAGATCTGTTTTCCCCAAAGTTTTTGCAATGATGATGGGTGTGCCTATTCACTTGGGTTTATTTATCTTATGTTGAGCACAATGTGATGATGATAGGACCACTAATGTTGGGCACCAGAGCTGGACCTAGTAAGATGTTCCCAATGGATCAAGTTCTCTAAGATATACCATTAGGAATGGCATGGTTTTTCCTAATTGAGTGTATCTCTCAGATGGGTGCTATCTAGGATGGATGATCTTGAGGAGTGTGTTCTCCAAGCTTTATGTGTTACCTTTAGAACCTTTAGTATGAATCATGTTACTGGCTATGAGGTCGGAACCTCATGAGACTTTGGGTCTGAGACGAGTTTATCTTGGTGTTTTATGGGATTCCTTATAGTGTTTTCGTATGTCAGGGTTGACACCCCTTTTAGACTGAGTGGATATGTCATGTTCAACCGATGATTATTTGAGATGGAGTTTCTAACTCAATTGGGTTTCCCTCTGGCTAGGTCGAGTAGACCGCTGCCTTTCATTTCCTCCCCTTTTCATTCGGGGTTATGGGTTTCCTACTGATTATTTTATACTCACCCCTACATGGGATTTTCCCACACATGTTTTTATCTTATGAGACCACAAGACTTTCAACGGAGTCCATAGAGGACCCAAAGCAGGTGGAGCATAGTGAGCTAGATGAAATGAGGTGTTTACCAGAGCTAGGCTGAGGAGCCTTACAGTAGTTGCAGTTGAAAGAAATCACCCACCCCCTTTTGAGAAGGTAAGAAACTTTCACATTTTTTGGGGGGTGTTGTTTTATCCTTCTTTCACTTTTAGTAATTTTTTTTGTACTATTGTTGTGAGATATATTTTTATGCATGCATTGGTTGATTTTGGTTTTGAAATTTCATCATTTTTGGAGCTTGGATAAGTGTGTTTGCATACATGTACATGGGCAATGCCTCCCAAGTTATTGATATTCCAAATAGGAACTAGTTTTCAGCCCCTAGCCTATTAGAGGAAGGCTTGGGGAGTTACAAACGAGGCCCCATCGGGTTAGGCTGTGACACACTTTGTCTCATCATCTTTCTTTTCTATTTTATTCATTGACCATACTCGACAGACTTACCTTCTTCTACCTAGTACAGGATTTAGTAATGGTACTACCATCCTAATCAACTGGTCCAGAGATATATCCTCCTATCAGAAGTGAAAAAAAAATATCTTGATTATTCAATCAATGGCATAACAACAATGACACACTCAACACAAGCTACCTCGCCATAACTTCAATGTCATGGATTTTCCTTTCATCAATGTGTGTGATCAAATGATGCACATCAATAATAATCTCAGTCCTGGAGACCATTACACCTATTCTCTCATAATAAAAACCAATGAAACTCAAACCATGTGGTGTTCCTATTGGAAGATCAATACTCATGATCTCATCTACTCAAGATCTTTAAGTATGAACTTTATGATAAGAAGTCTCAATTATTATGATCCCCTAGAACCTGATAGTCATACATCATCTATTTCTAGTGAAAAAGAGGTATCTAGACCATACGACATTTGTTTAAGATTAATATCATAGTATCATAAGGTTCTCATTATATTCTTGGAACTGTTATAACCATTTGATGGAACAACTAATCTATGGACATTACAATTTAAATAGTTTCCAAAGAAACATCAACACTATAACAGTCAACTAACTTCATGTGTAACTCACTATATTCATGGTATGGTAATCTAAAAGTATTCTTTAGTTAGGTCTAGGTCACCCACTATTACAACACATTTCTGCAGAAAATCTACCATCATTGGCCCGAAGTTTCACACCCATCCCCTCTCCCTTTTACTTGGTTTTCATTTTTGGATTTTCAATTATTGAATGTCAATTATTAATTAATCTTCTCATTTATGTATCTAAATTATATGAAACCAACATACGTTTGGAGTACTAAATGAGAGTAAATTTGGGCATGATAATTAAGTGGAAACAAACAGATATAGGTGTAAATTTTTAAATTCTCTCATACTGTTTTAAACATTTATGCTTTTTAAATTTTTTCATGCGTCCCTAAAAGTTGATTTAAAATCTGAATTTTTTTTTTAAAATCTATTCTTATATGTAGAGTAAATTTTGGGGAGGTTTTTTTTTGAATTTTATGAATGCGTTTCAAACTTATATTTCTTAAAAAAATTATGGATTCATATATTTCGTAAATATACTTATTGAAAACCATTTTCAAAATATATTAAAAAATATGCTTTAACCTAAAAATTTATTGCGACTAAAAATTTTGTTTCATACTGAATTCATTATTTAAGTATTCTATTTTCTAATCCTCTTTGTGAATCCCTATTTTTTTATAAAAAAATCATGTGTAATTTAAAATTGTTTTTTGGAAAAGTATTGAAAATTTTGGAAACATGTTGTTTTCAAATTCATTTTGATCCTTTGAAATTATTTTGGAATCACTCATATGAAAATATTATTGATCCCATTGTTTTTAATTTTTCTCTACCCTTGAGGTTCAACATTGGGGATAGTGTTTAGTTTTATTTGTGGGGAGGGTTCTTCGCTATGGGATAACTATATTTTATTTAATATTAATAAAAAAACACCATAATATTTTCCAAATTGATTATTCGCATGCTTTAATTCTATCACATAGTTATATAAATTTTTTTCTAACATATGAGATTTAATTTGAAACTTTAAAGAGGTTAGTTATTCTTGTTTCCACATGGATTTGATTATTTCATCAACTGCTTTATTCTCTTTATTTTTTTTATTTTTGGTCAAACATCGGAGTAGAGTTTAAAATCATAATTGGTTTTGAAATTTTGGAATGGGTTTTCTAAATTTAAGATATTAATTTAATTGATCTATGAAATTAAAATCATTATCTAAGTTGAGATTTTAATTTATAATTATTCTATTAATGGATGGGATATTTACTCATTATTTTTAATTATTATTCCCAACCATCTATCTATTTGTTTCTATTTATTATTTGTTAAATTATGTGTGTCTATTCATCTAGAGGTAAATATAAATTTAGAAGTTTCAATTAAATTTAAAGTGATTCTTGTTTAAACCCTCCCAAAATTTTTTATTTCAAAAGAAATTGTAAAACTAAAACCAAATTCTAACCAAACCACTTGTTATTAGAAGAATAATATTTTTTTCTACTTGAGAAAGTCCATGGGGAAAATAATTTTGATAAATAAAATTTTGTGTCATTCTACATTTTCATCTCTGAGATTCATTATATTCTTCTGAGTTTGCAGAACTTATTATTTGAGGATAAAAAATAGTTTAAGTGTGGAGGGATTTGATGTGCTGAAATTTGAATTCTTGTTTAACACATTATTTTAATAGAAATATTCATTTTTGGATCACTAATTGTAAATTAAATGGTAAATATTTTTAATCTTTATCCTTATAAGTGAAAACTATAAATCTTTTGTTTTGGGGGTTTAATGTTTTTAAATTTTGTGTGAAACATATCAAAAGATATTTATTTTAAATTTACATAAATTTTAAGAACATTTTCTTGTTTTTTTATTTTAAATTAAAATATAATTTTTTTTTGAGTAATTTTGAATTTTTTAATTTAAATGTCTAAGTTCAATGGTTTATTTTTAGAATTTATATTATGGAAATTGATATTCTGAGAAGTTTTAAAATTTATAAATTAATTTTTTTTCTAGATATTTTTTAGTATATATAAGTTTTCTTAATCATATTAAGTATTTTTTATTTGTTTTCCATAAGTTATTTAATTTTATATTTTTTTTACATTTTCAATACTCAAAATAA
Source organism: Viscum album (assembly GCA_963277665.1). Lineage (NCBI taxonomy): Eukaryota > Viridiplantae > Streptophyta > Magnoliopsida > Santalales > Viscaceae > Viscum > Viscum album. The sequence continues at coordinate 495,668,565 of OY728122.1, forward strand.
GCCATTATAGTGGATAGTAATGATTTTGGGGTTGTAACACAAGTCTTGAGGCTTGAATGTAAATGTTTCAATAAAAAAATGAAACCTTATCTCCGCAAGGAAACATACTAAAACTGAGTTCCCATTGAGTTCCTTACAACTTTAGGAGGAAGATCTATGAATTCTGAGCTCGACTATAAAGTTGATTCACACACGCCTAAATAAATAATTTGAGCACTGTGATAAAGGAATGGGTGTCACCCTAAATTGGTAGTTCTTGACAAAACATCATTTACAAAAAATTGATATTTCAAGACTATAAGGATATAATATAATTGAAGAATGTTTAAATAGAATCATGAGTATGTAAAATTGGAGATGTTGAGGATGAAATAATGTTACAATTTGAAGATGATCCTTCATTGATCTCATTGTTAAACAAGACCTTATCTTAATATTTTTTTGGATGAAATTGAGTGCCTTGAAGAAATCTTATGTTAAAGAGTATAATTTATCATCTGCAACTAAATGATGAATACAGCTCACTGAGACCAAAGGAAAATTATGATAATCATTTATGCATGAAGATATATTGAATCAATTCATGGAAAGATGACTATTATCCAATACATGATGGATGAATTTGAATGAGGTTGGACTCATGAGATCAGCTTTGAAGGATGATAATGGAAACCCACTAAGGTTATAGTTTTTCCACAATGATTTTTTTCCTTATGCAAGGTTGTTAATTAAGATGAGGTGCCCCAAATCTCTCAATTATTATGATTATAGTGTAGAACATGTGATCACACTAGTTTCTTAAATAAATTATTCAATAAAGTTTTGAACATAAACTAAGCTTGGTAAGATGGAAAACAATGATCCATGTCTTTTCAAACTAACTATGTTGGGTTCACCAATGTGGAAGACACTTAATGTTTTTAAGGTTATGGATTAATAAATAATTTTCTTTCCTTTAATTTCATTAATTAATTCTATAGAGGTTCTTGTTCTGAGATATTATGGGATGACCGTTATTATCATGGGTGATTATGGTATTATCAAGGGAGTAAATAAAAATGTGTGTTAGATTTTGATGATTTCTCTTGGATAATAAAATGATGTCATATTTTCATCAATGATATTAGTTTCAATTAATCACCCTGGTAAGTGGCATAAGTTGTTGGATATTTTATTCTATAGTTAGAGGGGTTGTAATAGATTAATGAATGGGTTGTTTACACTAAGATCCAACCAAGATTTTAAATATTTTTAAATTTATTTTCAGAAATAAGAATAAATTTGCGAATATGCTTATGTAAAAAAACAAATTGAGGTGGCAGAATTGGTAAGATAAGTCGATATATAAAAATCTTTAAAGGGTAAGTAGAGGACTGATATGGGCATCGATGGATTAACTAACAAACTTCAAGAGAGATGATCATAATAGGAGGGTAAAGAGAATATTTATGGGAATGATCTAGTCCTTAATAAGAAATAACATGTAATATGAAGCATGGAAGGAGATGAACTCTTGATAATAAAATAAATCTTATTCCCTTTCTCTCTTCTCTTCTATTTCTATTTTTGATTGTTCTTTCTGTTATTCTTTTGAAAGTTTTTATAAATATACTCATTAAGAGGAATCCTACATTTTTCAATTGTTTCTTATTTTATGTCCTTTTCATATTTCTTCAAAATTTGGGATGAAATATTCTAATCCATATCAAGTTCAATATATTTCTTGTTTTTTATTAATAAAGTTAACGTATGAAACCCCAACTCAAAGCTATTTTGAAATCAATTAAACCTCTAATTTTATTTGAAAAAACTAAATTATTGAATTTGAATAATGAACATTTCCATTTTAATGATAGTCAAATTTGTTAATGACACTTCCTATTTGCAAATATTTTTTAAGAACATCTTTCTTTTAATGAGCTACTTCTGTTGGATCTTCCCTTGACTATCATTTTTGCATGACTCTTGCATAACTTGTAACGACCCAAACATTAATTAATGGAAATTCCTCTTGATCTAATTAAATGATTATTATGGTTATATAAAATTTGAACTTCATTGGTTTTATGTTTATGGATTTCAAAATACTGTTATGAATTGTGACTATTTTTAATATAGTCATTGAACAGTGATCACATGATTTGTATAAATATAGGGCTTTTACCAATCGAATTTACTCTGACAAAGGAAGTGATGGCCTCATCCAGTAGACTTTCCCCGTACAAATCCCATTTTTCAGAGTACAGAAAGGAGGTGGATCATAGGGAATCACTCTTGAACAATCCCAAGCTGAGCTTGAATACTTTAAGCTCAAGCAGAACCGCCTACGAACGATGTGGAAGTTGATATAGATTACCAATCGAGCAATGTTATCCAAGCCACCCAAAGAGTCTGACATCATCTCACACCTTACCCTTTATTCTTATGTGGGATTTATAAGGGGTTATGTAACAATACCCTACCACTATGACTATGTACATTATTTTTGTATAAATAATATACATTCATTTTATTATTGTAACTTTGTAAATAGTTTTTAAAGCACAAATAGTATTTTTAGTTAATATTCAACTAAGAAATATTTTTTGATGAATTAATGGATTTTTGAATTCAATAATATTTTAATAAAATAATATTATTGTTATTATTAACAAATTAATTTTTATTAAATATAAATTATTGTATAATTTTAGGAATGCAATTGTAATTTTTATTATGGTTTGAAAGTTGTTTTTGTCAAAACCAATGAATTTTTGTTAAATGTCAGTTTGTATTTTAAAAGTAAAAATTCACATATTTACAAAATTCTTTATATAAAATGAATATTATTTTTTGAATCAAGATATTGAAATTATCCAATGGTGAATATTTCATAATTTTTTGAGATAGTCTAATTTTTTGGGCAAAAATTAACTACCATTTAAATATATAATGTGTTTTATGACATCATAATGACCAAATAGTTATGTAATAAAATATCCCAATATATGTTTTAAAATTAAAATAATGTGTTTTTAGATTTGTTTGATTTATTTTACAAATCATTAGTGGACCCTTCAAGGGTTATAAAACATTTTGTCATTTTAAATTGTTTTCCTTGAGAGTGTGACTCACATCCACATAATAAACACTATTATTTTAAGAAGTTCTGTCATTGGCCTTATAAAATTTTGTTTTCCAATCCCCTTTGGCAAAAACCATTGGTAAAAATCATGGTCTTTTTTTTATTGATTAGTTTATTGTGAGGTGTCCCAACCCTAAATAATAAAGAATTATCTCTCCTTTCCTATATAAACTCATCTAAGATCCAACTTCTGCTTCACTAAAATCCTTTGGAGTTGACCAACCCCTGAGCTCCTCTATCTAGAATCCTCATAAGGTTCCCTAATCTCCAATGAATCCTCTCTCAATCCTCTCACAAGACTTTGTTATCACACTTCCAAGGGATTTCATCCTTTCTCATTTTGTCCAATTTTATTTAAGTTGTTATGCCTTTTTTCAATTAAAAATGTTGGGGTATGATTTCTCGCCTTCCCCATACTTCCCTCTTTAGTTTTTCATAATGGTGGCCCCATTATCTCTCATTAATGCCTCACATGTACACCTGTTACCGTGCTGAAATTCCGTGAGGGATTTCTCTCTCCTCTTTTACATCCAAGTAATTCTTTTGTATTATGCATCTAAATTCCATTATGTTTGTTGGGACATGTATCTATATGACCCCCTTATTATACATTTCATGTACATATAATGAGACACCATTTTCTATCACATCAACTGTTTTTATGAATCCTTACGTCACATCATTATGCTACTGAAATTGCACCGCATTTTTCCAAGCCAAGATCATTGTGAAGTGAATACCATACCCATGTCTCTATCGAGGGTATTCACCTTTATGCACATATATGTATTTAATGGTAATTTTATGAATTTATTCCACATTAATTAATCATTTAATAACTTATGATATTTATTTATTCCATGTTATATGATCCATGTGTCACACTTATGCATGAAATGAAATGTTTAAGAAGGGTGTTCCCTGATAGCGCTCCAATGCATTTAGTAAAGTATAGTATCATGATACATCATGTGAAATGGGTGTTGACTCATTATAATTCAATTACAACGAGGTTTTACTCATGTTTCATGTGAAATGATGGTTTACTCATGCTCCATGTGCAATGAGCCTTGGCTCATGCTAATTCCATGTTAAGTGTTGTTGTCACATTTCCATGTTATGATTATCAAGCTTTCTCATTATTTTATGTTCATGTTTCTCTTGTGATCCATTGATATGTATATTTTCTAACTTGTATTGTATTCCTCATGTTATTCTATGTTTATTCCCTTACTATTCTTTATAGCTCACCCTTTTCTTATGCATGTCCTCAGGTTATCCCATGCAATGCTAAGTACAAGGGAATGTAGTGGTCATGCAAAGGAAGTTTTCAGTAAAGATGTTGTGTGTTTTATGTTCTAAGTTGTTGTGTAATGTTCCAAATCCCCACAGACACTAGACCTCTCAATATTCCATGTTGTATCAAGTGAATATTTTATGTAATAAATCAGGTTTAAGTGTGTAATAAAGAGAAGGGTTGTAATAGTTGGTATTAAAGGATTTGTTTATTTATGTTATCCTATTTTATGTTCTAAGCTGTTGTGTAATGTTCCTAACCCCCTTCTTCCTTTTTTTACTGAATTTGTTTTGGTGAACCCCATAGCCGGTGGCAACCCCTTCCCTAGTTTTCTCATTACCAGTGTCTATATCTCTCCATGTCGGTGATTCGTCCAGCCAACACACCTCATACCCGACACATCTCTGGTACAACACCCATACAGACATGATACCTTACTGGCACGCCACCCTTTCTAGCAAAAATACACCTTCCTCCGGACCCCTCTACCCCCTTGGTGAGATCTCCCCTGCTCTAGCCTCCCCTGCCGGCACTCACCTCCCCCCCCCCACCTCTACGTAGGAGACCCTGATGCCTCCCTTTTTCAGTGACCTGCAACCGTTCTCTGATAGACTGCACCTTCTCCAACCTTCGTCCGGCCAACCTCTGGTGTGACCCCTTTTTCTGTCAACCTGTTCAGTGGTGTGGTTCCCCTTTTTCTGGAGAACTCTCCCTGTCGCTGTTGCCCCGTTCCGGCAACCGCACCCTTCTAGGCGGGTACAATCCCCTCCAGTATAATCTTTCTCACCTTTCTTTTTTTTTACTTTCATCCAGTTTTGGGTTTTTAAATGCAGGGTGATAATTTTTCTTGTGTTTGATCTAGTATTGTGGGGTTGGTTTTAGATTTTGGAGCACACGTTTGAGGTGCCATCCAAGATTCTCACTAGTTTCCGAGTGAGCACCATCATCGCACATTGTTTCTGAGCTTGCATTGTCACTGCCCTTCAGTTTCGAGGAGAGAGTTTCTCCCCACCGCTTGGTTTTGCATACACTAGTAGAGGTTTTTGGTATGTGTTCAAGCCCTTCATGTTTTTTTGCAGCACATTGGACCTTACCGCGTGGTTTCTAACACGTGTTGTTATCGTCGCGCCTTGATTCTGAGTTTTCATCATTATCAAGATTTAGTTTCAAGGTGAGTGTTTCTTCCCACCACATGGTTTTGCATACTTTAAATGAGGTTATTTTTGTGTTTTTAATCCTTGATATTTATTATGTAGGGCATTGTACTTTACCGTTCTTTTTCGAACATGTGTCGTTACATCGCATCGTGTATCCGAGGTAGGTTCCCATTGCACTGCTTTTTAAAGTTTAATTTACATTATTTTTTACTATTTGTGCACACTAATTGTTCAAATTAAATATTTTATTAATTTTAATAAATGTGAGATAATATAAGATAATTGATTTTTAATATAATACAGTTAATTTTTAGAGGATTATTTGGTGTAAAAAAGAGTCGTTTATTTTATACACGACACTTGAAACATTTTCTTGATGAGCGGAAACCCATTATTGAAAGAATGCTCGTTTGACCTTTAAATATAATTCAAAGAATTTCAAATGTAGTTCTGGTTTTAATGATAAATGATTTCTTCTCAAGCATGAACAAGCTTTTTGGTTCTTTTTAGAGTAGTGATTTTGAAATCTATTTAATGATCGTTTGGCACTTTATGGAAAGTGATGAAAATGTTTTGATGAAAACCCTCCTAGGATAACTCTCATGCCTTGGTTGCAATGGATTGTTTGGGAGGTCACGCTTAGAGGCTCCCGGGTACTTGAGTAGTTTAAAGGCAAGAGGTTGTTCCATGGAGTGTCTTGGGGTGATTCCTGTTGTGCTTTATATATATATATATATATATATATATATGATTGGATGCTCTGTTGGCATCAGTTGGCTCACCCCCTTTCCAAACACTTGAGACATGGGAATCTAGCATATTGAGAAAATATTCTAAGAATGATTGTTGTACTGGTAGGTTATGGTACTGACCAGTGGCCCATAGTAGGTGGATATATATTGGGATTATTACTATGGGATTTTCCCTCGACCTTCCCGAGAGAGGATGGTCAAGCGTATTGTGCGTTTTGATTTCTTCTTGACATGTCAAAAGGGATGATTTCTCATGTATTAGTGTCTACTGGTTTATTCTAGATCTCCTAGGTTCACCCATGTCTATTCGGCTTTTGTTACTTGCAGTAGTGATTATAATGCTCATATGTATACCTACATTGCCCTTGATTTGTGTTTTACTTTGTGCATTTCTGGTTTATTGTTTTCCTCAGAAAGTACTAAATTGATTTTGATTAGGTTTTGAAGAAATGGTTTTCATATTAAAGTGTTTAATCCTCTTTGTACAAATTTGAAAATAAAAATATCACTTTCCCTTTCTAAAAATCCATTGACACTAATGAAATGAACCCAAATTTGGAAATGGTTAAGGGTAATGGTTCGTAATTTGTTTTTGAGTAAAATACTTAGAAAAACATTCTTTTATAACTTGTAGTTCAAACTTGAAATGATGTTTCTTTTATTTTAAAGGTAGTGCATTGGGAATATATATCAGGATAGCCTACTGAGTTTTAATACTCACACCTATAGTTCTTTTTTGTTTTTAGTGTTTGTCCAGGATATACCATGAGTGCGCTCGCCTAGGGCGACGCTTGATCATTGAGTCGGACAGCGACCCGTGAGTTCACACGGAGTTAGTTCGGACGTCGTGTTTGGTCAGTTTTATTTTTCTTCTATTCCTATTTAGTCACTTTATTTGGTTTATCTATTCTATGCTGATCTGTATTATTTCTGTTGTCTTATTTATTTATATTGGGTGAAATCGTTTCCACATCCTCTGTTGATGCCCTGGCGCTTGTCGCTAGCTCGGGAGGATCGGGAACGCCTCTCGGGCCACATCGCGGACCAGCTCGGGTGACCGGTTTAGGGTCGACCCGGGTTGGTTCATGACAAAATGGTATCAGAGGGAGGTTGGCTCTTAGAAGACCTCACTTTTCAGAGTGGCTTTTGTTATTTGGGTTGTCAAGGTAGATGGAGTAAGATTGTCGGGACTCGAGGGGTAGGAGCAGGAAGAGCGTCGTGAACTCGTGCTCGTTATGATACTCGGGTTTCCCGGGGAAGTCTAGTTTAATTTGTTTATTTGGGTTTTTATGTAAATGTTTTGTGATCGGGATGCGACAAAGGGAGTTAGGCTAATATTACTCCTAAGCCTCACGGCCTAGAAAGCCATGCAGAGCTAGGGGCATGGTCTAAGAAGGCTCTCTATGTCAGTGACGTGTTTGGCATCTGGCTGCCAACCATATGGTCAAGTAACCCACTGACACTAGTACCCTATTTGAGTTGTTTTCGGTTTCCTTTGATTTCTAGAAGTGGTTTGAATCAGAAAAGTTGGTTTTGAAAAAAAATGGGTATTTTAAATGACATGTTTAATTTGTGGATTGTTTTAAAAGAAGTGGTATGAATGATTTGTTTTTAGAAAATGAAGTTTCTTTGTCTTGGCCTTGGTGTTCCTATGGGTGCTCACATGCGTAGTGGTATGTTGGAAATGTGGACAGATTTTTGGTATAGTGGATGGATGCCTTTGGTGGCATGGATACATGCATGTGAGTGAGACTCTAAGAAATACCAATGGCAAGGGTTTAACCCACTAAGAATGTTTTAAATTAAAGATGTTTTCAAAAGAAATGTTTTGATTTTATGATGGATCGTTTTCTTGTGTTTAGATCCTTTCATATATGCGGTGTTGGTTTTGAGGATTTTTATTTATTGAGTTGTCCTTGATTATGTTTTTGACTTTTCCTTGTCTAGCAGTTATCCCCTTGAAGCTTCAATGGGTGATCGTAGTGCGGTTGATCAACCTAAGGATTTTATGCTTAAGTTTCAGAAGCTGGATCTGCCTCTCTTTTATGGTCAAGCAGAAACCTCCGTAGTAGAGGAGTGGATGCGGAATATTACAAGAGACTTTTACCTCATTGAGTTTCCTAAGTCATTGAAGGTAAAGTTTGCGACCTTCATGCTTGAAGGATCACTGTGGATGTGGTGGAAGTCAGTGCCTCGAAATAAGCCCTCCCAAGATCTTACCTGGGAGTTTTTCAAGGCCTTGTACATTCATTACTATTTCTACGAGGAAGAAAGTGTGAGAAAGGGGATGGAGATTGGTTGTCTGCTGCAGGGCGATAGATCTGTGTTGGAATATTTCTAGCACTTTGTGGAGATAGTCCCTTATGATTTAGGGTATGCCATGAATGACCCCATGAAGGATTGACTCTTCGAGGTGGGTCTCCGCTCTGATATACAGTCGAAGGTGTCAAAGTCCAACCTTACTTCTTTTGTCGATGTGGCGAGACGAGATTTTCATGTTGAAGCTGCGATGGAAGGAGTGCTCTAAGTAGTCCTCCCTCCTTTAATCCCTAAGAGCAATGGTGAAGATTCTCAATAGGAGATGAGTAAGAAAATGAAAGTTGATGGAGCCGGTCATGGAATCAAGAGGCCACGAGATCTATCATCATCCTCTTCGGAGTGAGAGATCCTCATGTGTTATCAGTGTAGCAATCTGGGTCACAAGAATCCATCATGCCCAAGCCCTCCGAAGCCCTGCCCGGCATGTGGACGCTTGAGTCACTTATAATGATTCTATAGGGGCATTGCAAGAAAGCGTCACAAAGGAAGTTCTCATAAGTGTTGTGATGTTGTGTTTTTGTTTAAAGTTTCTTATTTATGTTTCCCTCCAATTAAAGGGATCCTTTATCAAAGTTGTTGTACGGGTGTGTTTTGGGTTTGAAATGTATGGGAATGTCATGGAATTTTCATGAACTCTGGTTTTTAATGTCAGTGTAGTTTTCATTTCAAAACTCTCTCTTCTCTTTTTTCAAATCAAAAGATGTTTATTTCTTATTGGGATTATCAGAACCTGACTACGAGGCAGAAGATGATTCATCCATCATAGCTCCAGCCAAAAGGTCTCGGAGTGAATTTGGTGCGTAGTCAGGAACCCCCAGTGAATTTTAAGGAGTCTGGTTAAGGTTGTGTCTCTATTGTGTGGTGAGACAGTTTTTGTGTTTCTTCCCTGGTTTCTCTGTCGTTGCAATTTTCGTCTTGTTTCAAAGTGCATGATGGACTTATCCCTCACGCAATGTCAGTAATTGTGCCTTTTTTATGAAATTTGTTGATCAGTGACCTTGCATGGTCGACCCATGTGAGTCATTTGCGACTTCAGTTTGTGTCCATCCCGAAGTGATGGGTCGTGAGAAGTTGTACGTCTTAGTTTCATGGATCCAGTCCTTGGGCCCTCCCTCCCCTCCCATGGGGTTAGGGTTTTTAGTTGGTGCAGAATTTGCGTTTAAGATTTTATCACTTTTAGTCGAAAGTGGGTGGTTTAAATGTTCCTGTTATGCTTCTTTTGGCATGAGTAAGGCCTGGTGGTGGTATAAGTTGGATTTCTGGTTGGTCGCATGTAGGTTGGTTCTTTATGGTGGGGAGACCCACTGTCTCTCTGGGTTTTCTCTTAAGTTTTTATCAGCTGCTAGTTGAGTTCTTATGGTGGGGAGCCTACTCAGGCCTCCCCTCTACTAGAGATTTATTCCAGGAAATAAGGTTGAGTCCCATTGGTCGTCGATGGAATGTCCTTGGGTTAAGAAGTTGGATCATTTTTATGTGGAATCCTTAGGAGTTTATCGATTGGCTAGATAGTGTTATGGCTTTCTGGTGGCGGAAAGTGTTATGGTGGGGAGAATTGTCACACCCCAACCCACAAGTTTATTTTATTTTATGATTTCTTTGACCTTAAATTTTTTTGATAGGGTTCTTGTTCAGTCCTATATCTTTTTTTTGAGTTTATGTTAAAAAGTGTGTGTTTCAGGTTGACGTCCTTGGCGCTTGGGCACAACGCATTTTGAAAAACCCCATGCGGCTCCGCCCATACATTGCACAACCTATAATCTTCGAAAAATAGATAAATAAATTAAAATAAATCAATTTTTGTAATTAGAATGTGCATTAATTGTTGCATCGTTTAACATTTTTATTGTGTTAAGAATTAATCATTATTAAAATTATATGAACACCATTATTGTTTTTTTATTTTGATGATGATTATTTATTGTTATTATTAATTATTATTATTATTATTACTATTATTATTATTACGATATTAAATTTTTAGTTATTATTTTTACTTATTTATTTATCATTATTATCATTATCTTTTTTTATATTTTTCTCATTTTTGTTTATTTTCTTCTTTACTCTTTGTTTTAGGGTTTCACTGTTCTTTTTATTCCTCCCCTCTCTCGTGCCCCCTAATCTTCTCCCGCATGTGGTGCCCCCCCCCCCCCGACCCTCCTATTGTTCGGCACCGTAGTCTCCCTCCAGCTTCTGTTCAGCACCCCATCAACCCCCTCGGCCTCCCTCCGTCTCTACGCACCCTATCGACTCTCCCTGACTGGTTTCCTCAGCCCCGCTGGTCACGACTTTCCCTGCTTGGCGTGTAGCAGTGCGGCCCTCTTCTCTAGCCCAAGGTGCTCCCAGCCATCACACACCTCATCTGCCCGCTCCAGCCCTCAACCTCCCTCCCTCCTGCTCCACCTAGCTCAACGACATCACCCCCCTTCTTCCTTTTTTTTGTTGCGTTTTTTTTTTGAACCCCAGAGCCGATGGCAGCCCCTTCCCCTGCTGTCTCATTACTGGTGTCTCCATCTCTCCCTGCTGGTGAATCGTCCATCCAAAACACCTCCTACCCAACACATCTCCAGAACAACACCTCTGCTGACGTGATCCCTTACCAGTGCTCCACCCTTTCTAGCACAAATACCCATTCCTCCAGACCCCTCTTCCCCTTGGTGCGCTCTCCCCTACTCCATCCTCCCCTGCCAGCATGCACCCCCCCTCCCCATCCTCTGCGTAAGATACCCCGACGCCTTCCTTTTTCAGTGACCTGCAACCTTTCTCTGACAGTCTACACCTTCTTCGGCATTCGTTCAGCCAACCTATGGTGTGTCTCATTTTTTCAGCAACCTGTTTAGTGGTGCGGTTCCCCTTTTTCTGGAGAAATATTCCTGTCGGCGTTGCCCTGTTTCGGCAATGGCACCCTTCTAGTCGGGCATTATTCCCTTCGGTATAATCCTCCTCGCCTTTCTTTTTTTTTACTTTCATCCAGTTTGGGGTTTTTAATTATAGTGGGATAATTTTTCTTGGGTTCGATCTAGTAGTGTTGAATTGGTTTCAGCTTCCTGAGAGCACGGTCGAGGTGCAAGCCAACATTCGCACTGGTTTTTGAGTGAGCGACAACGTCTCACTTTGTTTTCCAAGCTTGCTCTGTCGCCGCGCTTCAGTTTCGAGGTGATATTTTCTCCCCACCACTTGGTTTCTCATACACTGGTTGAGGTTTTTGGTACGTGTTCAAGCCCTTGATGTTTTTTTTGCAGCACATTGGACTTTACTGTGTGGTTTCTAACACGTGTTGTTATCGCCGCGCCTTCATTCCAAGTTTGTGTCGTCATCACGATTTAGTTTCAAGGTGAGTGTTTCTTCCCACCGCATGGTTTCGCATGCTGTAAATGAGCTTATATATGTGTTTTGAGTCCCTGATATTTATTTTGTAGGACATTGGACTTTACCACACTTTTTCGAACATGCTTCGTTACATCGTGTCATGTATCCGAGGTAGGTTCCCATTACACTACTTTTTAAAATTTAAGTTACATTTTTTCTTTCTGTTTGTGCACTCAAATTGTTCAAATTTAATATTTTATTAATTTTAATAAATGTGAGATAATATAATATAATTAATTTTTAATATAATACAATTAATTTTTAGATGATTATTTGGTGTAAAAAAGAGGCATTTATTTTATACACAACACTTGAAAAATTTTCTTGATGAGCGGACACCCAGTATTGAAAGAATGACTGTTTGGACTTTAAACATAATTCATAGAATTTCAAATGTAGTTCTGGTTTTAATGATAAATGATTTCTTCTCAAGCATGAACAATCATTTTGGTTCTTTTTAGAGTAGTGATTGTGAAATTTATTTAATGCCCGTTTGGCACTTTATGGAAAGCAATGAAAATGTTTTGATAAAAACCCTCCTAGGAGAACTCTCATGCCTTGGTTGTAATTGATTATTTGGGAGGTTGCTCTTAGAGGCTCTCGGGTACTTGAGAAGTTTAAAGTCAAGAGTTTGTTCCATGGAGTGGCTTGGGGTGATGCCAGTTGTGCTTTATATATATATATATATATGATTGGATGCTCGGTTGGCATCGGTTGGCTCACCCCATTTCCAAACACTTGAGACATGGGAATCTGGAAAATTGAGAGAATATTCTAAGAATGATTGTTGCACTGGTAGGTTATGGTACTGACCAGTGGCCCATAGTAGGGGGATATATATTGGGTGTTTTACTGTGGTATTTTCCCTCGACCTACCCGAGAGAGGATGGTCGAGTGTATTTTGAATTTTGATTTCTTCTCGACATGTCAATAGGGATGATTTCTCATGTATTGGTGTCTACTGGTTTATTCTCGATCTCTTAGGTTCACCCATATCTATTCGGATTTTTTTTCTTGTAGTAGTGATTATGATGCTCATATGTATACCAACATTTCCCTTTCTATTTGTTTTACTTTGTGCATTTTTGGTGTATTATTTTACTTGGAAGGTAGTAAATTTCTTTTGATTAGGTTTTTAAGAAATGGTTTTCAAATGAATGTGTTTAATCCTCTTTGTACAAATTTGAAAATAAAAATATCACTTTCCCTTTCTAAAAATCCATTGACACTAATGAAATGAACCCAAATTTGGAAATGGTTAAGGGCAATGGTTCATACTTTGTTTTTAAGTAAAATACTTAGAAAAACATACTTTTATAACTTTTAGTTCAAACTTGAAATGATGTTTCTTTTATTTTAAAGGTAGTGCATTGGGAATAGATATCAGGCTAGCCTACTAAGTTTTAATACTCACACCTACAGCTCTTTTCAGTTTTTAGTGTTTGTGAAGGCTATAGATTGAGTGCACTCGCCTAGGGAGATTCATGATCGTTGAGTCGGAGAGAGACCCGCGAGGTCACACGGAGTTAGTTCGGACGTCGTGTTTGGTCAGTTTTATTTTTCTTCTATTCATGTTTAGTCACCCTATTTGGTTTATCTATTCTATGCTTCTCTCTATTATTTATGTTGTTTTATTTATTTATATTGGTTGACATCGTTCCCACATCCTCTGTTGATGCCTTGGCGCTTGTCTCCAGCCCGGGAGGATCGAGAACGCCTCTCGGGCCACGTCGCGGACCAGCTTGGGTGACCAGTTTAGGGTTGACCCGGGTCGGTTCATGACATCAATAATAAGAAATTTTTTTCATAAATCTACCTTAAAAATAATTATAATATATTACATGCATCTAAATACCAACACATTTTTATACTCAACAAGAGTATAAATTTTTACAGCATACAACATAGGTTCATATGGAAGATTCAAAATATCAACAATTATTGTAGAGATAAAATAGAGAGTAGTGCCTATATATAATAATTAAATATCCATATATAATATAATTGGAATAGTTACTTGAACAATGGTCAATCTAGATTAAATTTCAATTTTCACATGATCTATAAATAGTCTCATAGATTTTGGTAGCATCTAAGATTTTTACATGAACTGAGGCTCACTCCTCAGCTGAATATTTCTAAATGAATGATTATCCATAATTTTTTGTTTCTAAAATATATATCCCATTAATTAAAAATAATTTTAAAATAATTTTAGTCCCTTAATAATAATATATCTAACACCACTCTTTTATTGTTAATTCATCTTATAGAACCTTTATAGAAGACCAAGATGGCCATAAGAAAAATGGTTCATCGGTGTCTCTGATCATGAAGGCTTAGAATTACCTATATTTCCACAATAATTACATATATAATATTTATTCATTTAAGTGGATTAATAAAATAATTGAGACAATAATCTTATACCACTAGCACTTTTATGTTTGAACTCATCAGGATATATTCACTTTGATAAGAACTTTCCTTCACCACCGCTCTGAGAATAATAAGCACTGTGCATTCTTGGAAATCCTAAAAGATTAATTTATACCATCAAAACTTTATTCAGCACCTATATATATTAAATTATTTATAAAAGACACCTTCCACCAAATATCAGAGTGAAGAAAAATTTTAAGGAATTGAGACTTTATGGTGTCATTACTGATAAGCTTTGGTCTAAATCATGTAATCTCTATCAATTGAGTCACATAATATATAAATATGTGGTTATCACAGTAGAGATATAATAACTCCATTTTCATGTCTAAATTTATAGTCTCGTGATAGAACTACTAAGTAAACATAGTTCTAAATTCCCTCCATAAGAGATTCTTATATATTTTAACCAATAAAATGAACTCCCATAAATTTTTTCATAAAGAATTGAGCATAAAGGTGGAATATTTCTCCTTAAATATCTTAGGAGTCGTAAGAAAATTGAATAGAATATTAATATTTTCCAACCATTAATCTGATTTAAAATTATTCTTATTGCCTCTAAAGGTAGGAGGATTATACCTATGTAAATTTTAATCCATATAGTTGGCTTTATTGGGTCTAGGATTAAATTATCATTCCATATTTTAGATATCTTGGATATATATTTCTTAGAATGCTTGATCAATAAGAAAATTTTCCTATATTAAAATTATTTATTTCTCCCTATTGAGGGTTCATTGGGTCTCTCCTATGGATCATGACTATAAAAAATTGATAAAAGAAGTGAAACTTTATCAAAACATATTGAATTACAATCATAATCTTATAAAACAGAATTAATAAAATCCTATGTGTTAAATTCATCTCATTAAATTATAAAATATTCATTAATTAGACCAAATAAACTATAAACAATTACAAATATAACATAGAATCAAGGAAATAAAAATTAGAATGAAAAAAATTGTTTTTCTAAAAATCAATAATCTTGAGATTATGTGTCTGGTCTTGTGAAACTATCTGGAGGATTACGGTGACTTTCACAATGCCCATGTACAATATTCATCTCATGCACCACAACCATACATTATGAAATTTCTTATATTTTTCACCTAAAACCACAAAATTTATATAAAATAAAGCATATAACATTAAAAAACATTAATAACACTAATTAAAGTAAAATAAATTTGAAAACATTGATAAAATAAATCTAAAACCAAATTATACTTTCTTGATATCCCATGGAAACTAAAATATTATTATAAAACGGTGTTTTTTAGAAACTTATTAAAAATATACCCCTTGAATTTGACTACCTAACTCCCAAAATAACATATTAAATCTAAGGATTTGATACCATTTTTTAATCAATCATCCTTGATTAATATTATCTTGATAATTATTCCAGCTCATCACAAGGCCTAAAGAACATTCTTGGTCAATATAGGCTGACAAGAAGTATCATGGGTAGTAATAATAAATTTTTAAATAACTTAGAATTTTTTTAAAATAAAATAAAATATGAAATTTTTAATAGGATTCTAACACGGCCAATTGACCATAAATTTTCTTATTTTTTATTATGTAATTCCTTGAAAATATACCCATGAATTTCATATTATATGGGAATTTACTACATATTTTTTGTGTGTGTTTATAAATTTAATATGAAAATACCAAAATAATGAATTTTTAAAAATTAGATTATTATTTTGTATAATATTTTTATGTTCATTCCTTAATTTTAGATGTTTGGATGTGTGTGATATAAAGAATCAAAATAAAAACCACATTGGTTATAAAAAATCAAAATTCTATTAATATTTAAGGCATACCATGGATAGTGATATGGACTTATTTCTAGATGTGATAGAAAATTCTCTAAAGGAATGGATATATCATAAAATGTGAAAATCCTACTTCAGTATCCACATTATTATTATTTTTCATTGACTATAATGACAATCATTATTTATGACTCATCATTGTTGATGGATTGTGATAACATTGTAATGTTATTTTCACCCTTGTTATATACAATAAAATAAACATTTTTCTATCTATGAAACTCCCAAAGAGAGAACTCCCTCATTGAAATTGAACATTATTATATGGAATCAGGAGAAAATATAATAACCCTAATTTTGACACATCCCAAGATAATGAAATGGTTATAAAAATGTCTGCATTATTGATACAAATAGTGAAGGACACCCAACTGAGGTGACACCATGGAACACTGTTAAGGTGGCGTGAAATGAATAGTGTGAGTCACTTTCTGCGATATACCCATATAAAATCTAGAGCCACCATTTGTGATGGGGTGGTAAGGGTTTCGGGTGAGGGGTAGTTCATGGGTTAAGTCCCCAAGACAATGATTTACTGCAATTTCATTCCTTGCATTGTGTTTCACAGTGGAGGATGTAATCGACATAGTAAACCCATATTAAATCTATTTATGAAAACGTAGATATTTAAAGGAAAATATCACTTCCAACATCCTAATATTATACAAACACAGGCTATAATATTGGACTCTTCACTGAACTAATTCATCTTGATTCCCCCCTAACGATTCTAAAATTAAATAAAAGCAAGACCCTATAGAAATTGGTACAAAGTGTGATCTATGTGTAATAAATACATGAGACTTATGGGATAATAATTTTCCTCATACAAATTAATTTATTAAATAATTTATGGAAGTAACAACTTATCCACGTGGAGCTCAATGGTGGAAAAACAATAATCAAGTAGATCATGGTTACTAAAATATGAGTAGAACAACCTTAGATTGGAAATAAGGATTTAAAACACAATTAAATGAAAAAATCCCATGTATAACACATTAAAAAAAATAGAAATACTACCAAGAAGAGTTTTTAGGGATTCACACTTCCAATCCTTTAGAGTAAACACCCCTTTGGTTATTTCTTATAAATATACATAAAGAATAAACAAAAAGTATTAACTTCATTAAAAAGAATACATATTCTTTATTTTATATTATTAATATAAATCTATCACGGTAGACCTTATTTCATGGGTTTTATATATTTATTACATTGTTTTTTGGGAAATAATTTTTCCACCAAAACCCTTCAAAGACATAATAGTAGATAAGGATTTTAATTTAGCAACACGGAATAAGAAGTCAATTGATGATAATAAATTTCATTCAAAACCATATGGTGTTAATGTCCCCGAAATATGAGGTTCTTTTCATATGTATAATTCAAGTAGACATATTCAATAATAGAATGGATGAAAAGTGTATGATAAAATTACCTCAAGAATAAATATTCAGAAAATGATAAAGTTGTTTCATATGTTAGAAACATGTCGAATAGAAAGTTTCAATAAAGGATAAAGGTGATGTGTCTAGTAGAAAATTAATATGTTTTTTGTAGAAAAAGGTTTATGTTGGTTTGGTAATGTTAAAATTTCCTACTGGGTTACATAGAGTAGAAGGTTACACTGGGTTGTGTAAATTAGAAGACCACGGTGGGTTGTGTCAAGTATACGGTCATGTTGAGATGGGTAAATTTTTCAATGGGACAATGTTACATAGAGTATATTTCAAGATAAGTAGTTTTATTTTAGGTAGAATGTTACATAATTACATTTCATATGGAAAACTATGTTGTGTCTAGTAAAATATTGAAAATTAAATGTTACATATGATAAAATAAGTATGAAGCATTACATATATTTGAAGGGTGTCCATGGAACCTTGAATCTAGGATATTTAAAAATGGGTGGAGGAAATTGACATTGATCAATTAGATTATTGATCACATGGTGGAAAACAAAAAAAGACAATCAATTATATAGGTATGGTATATTTCCCATTAAGTATTGATAATAAATATAAATTGATCATGAAGTTATATAAGATCAAACAAGTTATGTAAAAAAATTATAATTGACTAGTGATTATAATTTCAATGACCAATCAACCATGAATTTAGAAAAAAAATATACCAATCAGTTATAGTAGATTCACTATCTGAGAAAATGGAAAAGGAAAATGAATATGATTAAATGGATTTTGATTATAATGAACAAAATCAGAATAGATTGTGTAATAAAAAATTAACTAAAAATGAAATATTGAGTTTTCTTATGAATTAGTAAGGATTATTGGAGAGATGGTCATTGATTAAATATCTTTTTTATCATGGTAAATATGGAATGAATAATATTGAAGTAACATATCATGGGATCATGATTATGATCTTGATAGAATTGACCCATATAGAAATAACTCAACTAATATTGAGGGTGTTATGGAGAATTGATGAGGTGGATACTCTAAAATATTCAATAATATTCTTGTAAAAACTTGTGAATAATTTATCCATGGGTTACGGTTTTAGTAATTGATCATATATGGAAAAAATCTTCATAGATAATATAAATATGTGATTTATACCATGAAGAAATGCAAGAGTCACATGACATACATTTTTTTCTATAGTAAAAGAAGAGTAAGTGAAATAAATAGCGTATATGAAGATCATATGGCACAAAAATGACACATATGTTAAGTAATAAGGATTAATCATTTAAAATATTTAAAATTTGGAGACTCTATATATATAGCAGAGGGAGAAGAAATTAAAAAAAATTGTAACGGATTGAGTTTTTTCTTGGAAGTGATATAGCACATTTCTAGGATTCAGAGCCTTAAACCCTTTAAAAAGGTAGGATGGTAAATTCACCTAATTCTAAACAAAGTAAATCACTTTATTGATCTTGGGAAATATTTATTACCGTTGGGTCGATATTTAATGAAATTATAAGAAAGTTTAATTTTTAGATAATATTAAAATTTTATTTAATAAATAAATATTTTCCTCACACATGTGGATGTCTATATTATTTAAAAAATACCTACACGGGAAATCCAACACCACAACTATATTTGGGTGAGGGTTTTTCCTAAGGGAGGCATAATTTTTACATTTTTTTTAGGTAAGTATCAAACCATTTTTTAGTTTATAAAAGTTATTCCAAGTTTCCTAACCCTAAGGATAAAAATTTCATACCAATATCTTTAATGAAGATATTATCCATCATATATAATGAAAATAAATTGAGTAATAAGAGGTTTATATATTTGGGGTTATCATGTTCCTAAAAGGGATAATTAATATATGGATCAATATTGGATTTGAAGATCCATACATTTAACCTTCAAGGTGGGAATTAAATTTAAAATTTAAACCTCATTATTCTTGTTACAAAATTAATTTTAGGTTTTTGGATTAATTAAATCCTTGAAACCATTTATCATTGGAATTATTATTCATCACGTTCATTAAATAACATATCTATGAAGAAGAATGGGTAGATGATAAACCTCCAATCACTAATTCCTCTCCTGTTTCCTAAATCAAGTGGTATGGTGTTATAGTGAAAATATTTTGGTGGTGGATCATGAGGAGGTCAGTAACCTAATTACCAATGAATCTCATCCACTTCCACTTCATCACACATTATAGGGTGATAATGAATCCACATTATCCCCTAAAGATAGATTATAATAGGAGTGAAAATGGAATGATGATGTTAATAAGTGGAAGTTCAAATGAAAATGGATGAAAAAATAAATCACAACAACTTGGAGGTTATGGATTCGTGTAACATGGGGGGATCGAGTAGAAATCTCAGTGACACAGAATGGAACATTTGTAAAAGGATGTGGTTTCATTATGGAATTAACTAGAGGTTGTCATAATGGTGTGAATAGTCATGTTGTTGATGTGGAATATTCAATATGTAACAAGTGTTAGTTGTATGGGATTTAGTGTATATCATACAGAAACGAGAAAATTGATAAGGGAATGGTACCTATGGTTTTTTTAAACCAATTTTTTGATAACATGGTATATGATCATCAAACCACACATCATTTTCCATCTCAAGCCATGGATATGACTTCCAGATTTGAGATAAATATCACATGATGTGTAGTCTCAAAACATATATCGTGTTTCTCTTGGTTATATTACCATATATTTATAGATGTATATGTGATACTATCCTACTAGGCACACATACCATGTTTCCAAGAAATTTGTAATGTCAAGGTGAGACACAACATGACCTAGTCTAATAGTTCATGATTATGAAATTTTGGGACATGATACATATCAGGCAAAAAATTTGGATTGAGATTATTCCACTTGAGTTTTCAACAGTATACACTTAGCAACCATCAAGCTTCGCAAATAATTTCAGGTTGGGTGACACACCATGTATCTAGTAAGTAATGTTTCTGAGAAATATCCATATATTCTCAATTGATCCCACATGTTCCACACACATTGTTGGGTTTAAGTACATGTAATTTACTATGATTTTTCTAGTTATTTTCATATCTTCCCACTTAGTCATCAGAATATGAAAAATGGAACATTAATTCTAGGTGTTTTTTATATAGAATTTGTAGGTTGGGTAATAATTACTTTTATAGTCATTTTAAAAGTTTTTTTGGCTGGGTTAAGTGATTTCGGTCTATAGGGGTTATGATAGTGTTTGGATGAGATATTCAAAGTATATATGAGTTTTTTAACCACCCAACAACATATTATAACCAAAGAAAGATTAGTCTATATACTTTATGGATTTAGTACCACCTCATAGATTCAATGTGAAAGTCCTACATTTTGTAAAATTTGGATTGAGGTTTATGCCCCATGATTCCAAGAAGTTATTAACCCCCCCACCCCCATAAGACTGAAGGAGTAGGTAAACCCCCAATACAATGGGGTGTGGGTCGTATATATATATAGTTGGTAACCCCATGAACTGATTCACATTACCATACACATGGGGAGGGTTATCCATATGTGTCATTAACCCAGTAGACTGACTTATAGACCATAATGAGGTATCGATACCCTACTATGATTTTAGATAGATGTAGTGAAAGTTATATGATTTAGGTAGTTTGGGTATTAGGGGTATTATGACATATTTGTCTTATAGGGTCACATGTAGACTATAAACATGGGTTTTCCCAATACATTGGTTATCCTAATACTTAAATAATATATGGGTCTTGTTTTCCCTATGCCTTGGGGTTCGATATGACTTATCATCACTTTTTTTAAAGTGACTTGCAAATTATTTTTATACCCACTCCAACATGGTCCTTCATGCCAACATGTGTTGTGTCTATGTAGGAGGTGCACATTTTGGAGGTAAATTTAGTGGATTTTTAGTTGTGAGAGCTGGTGTTTAGTGGTTCATTTGGGTGTTTGATAGTGGAAGTTTCTAAAAAGTTTTTAATATGAATCATTAATATGGGTAAGAGTTTTTTCTTTTTCATTATTTTGTTGTACATTGGGATATTGGTATCATGTATTTTTCATTATATTTGTAGTTTTCCTATGTGGTACTTATTAGGATAAACAACATGTCATGCATGATTTCTTTTCTACAATTCAATTATTTATGGTGTTGTTGGTTTTTTGTTTTACTACATTACATGGGTGATGTGTGGTTTGTTATTGGACTTCATGTTTAAGGAATTCCTTATGTTTGTTATCTCTTATTGGTACTAGAAATCAGTGCAGATCATATCGGAGATGGGATTGGGAGGCACACTCAACTGTTGATCCATGTGATGCCTCAGTAGGTTGAGTCATGCAAAAAATAATATAAAAGGGAGTTATTTTTATTTAATTATTGAAAAAGTAAAGTGTTTGTTGCTAAGGATAATAAGAGGAATCACTTAAAAGAAGAAAAAACACAATTTATAGAGTTTATATTACATTCATGTTTTGGTTATTATGATAATTTTTTATATTCCTCTAATATATATCATATATTCAGGTTTATAAGTATTTAGTGGAAATATATGAAGTGATATTTAAAATAGGATTTAGATGTGGTAATTTTCTAAACCTTGTATAAGCATTGATCCTTGGGAAGTTTATACACATCCATAAATATTATAAATGAATTTCACCTTGGAATATTAATATACCATCCTAAAACTGAAACTTAAAAATGAATTAGTGGATTCAAATGATGCAATAATGAGTTGATCCATGCCATTGACTAGCCTTTACATTGACGTTCAATTAAGTAAATGATTGTGTTATGTACTTAATTTAGTATTAAATTAATTTGAGTGTATGAATACAATTATGTCTAATAAATGTAATAAAAATACATAATCATTTAGTCAACTAATATTGGGTCATTATTTGATCAGTATATAAGATGTTCAGAAGATAAATTGAATTAAAAGTGGTTATACAATGATTCACCCAAACTCTTAGGGTGACAGACATTTCTATTGGGTCTAACATCTTCCTAAGAAGCTTAGGGGACCACATTATAATATTCTATGTTAAAACTATTTTAATTAAAAATTTAATCATACTTATACATTAACCTATTTCACTAGTTAAATAAATCCATTTAATAGATTTAACAGCTTAACTTAATCTAATTTATTATTATTTTCCAAACTATTTATCACATTCCTATATAAATTAAAACATAAATAAAACAAAATAAACATTGTTCAATTTATTAAATATTATGATCAAATATTTTGAAGATATAAATAACTCCTATGAACTGTAAAATTAATAACATATGTAATACCTCATCTCTAATGACATGGAGTCAGTAGATACTTTATTACAACGGTACAAAATAAAAAGATCTCATCATAAATTATCGAATAGTTTATCAATATTTGGAGACCATATATTTACATGATTTCTATATTAAACTTGAATATTATATTATAACATAAAAACTTCTTGAAACTTTATTATTCCTTTTAATGAATCAATGAATTTATTCATAGATCACTTCTTGGTACCTTGGGGAAAAGGGAAATAGAAAAAGTGTGATCTCAAAAGCATGATTAGGATACAATCATAGAAGAAGCGATCATAATAGGTGTACACATTATAGTAGAGTGAATTATCAATAAAAATACATATAATAAATATATTGAGAATGAAATAATATCCATGAACAATATAGTAATGAAAAAAAATCATATAGAAGACAATAACTAAATTCATTATAGTGGAATGAATAATGTCATACGTGTTTTTCTTTACCATTAAGGTCTTAATCAGAAAATTATTCTTGTCATTAAGGTTGCAACAAATACATAATTATTTCTCCCAAGGTCATAGCAAAGACATAATCTTTTCATTGGGTAGGAATAAACCAAATACCGAAATATTTTTTTCTCATGATATCAACTGATGCATCGAGGGGCTATATAATATCGGGCCCCACCCATCACTTATTTAAGTCTAATGAATTAACTATATAAAATATATGAATATCAATACACTTCCTGATAAACTTACCATAGAAATCAATAAAAATCTACATTTAGATACAAAAATATGGAACATTAATACTTTCCCAGCCAATAAGTGGGATAACATGGACATAAGTTATCCAAAGAAAGCAGGTGGATGGTTAAGCAATACATAATCAACATATAGAATATGGGGTATTATCAATGTAATAGAAAGTATCATTATTGAAGAAAAAAGATAAGGTAGTGGATATGGGTACTTTCAAAGTGTTAGGTTGTTAATAGAAGATGGTAATTGAGTTCAATAGTTTACACTGGTAGGAGACCATAGAAATGGTAGGAAAATCCTTCCTTATGGTTTGAAAAGAGAATGTGAATTATCTAGAGAATATACACTAAAACTGTAAATCCAACTAGGTAGCCTTTGGCCCACTTATTGTGAAATAGAGTGGAAATTTTGTTAAAAATCAACCAAAATGTTTTCGGGTGATCTCCCCTAGGTGAATATGTGCCACAACTACATCCACTTGCTAATATCTATATAGGGATGTCATTTTTAAGAAAACCACACACTCTTTTATGTTCACAAATTTACGTTTTTTGGGAATTATGATAGCTTAGGAAATTGATTTAATGAAAGTAAATGCCATTTTCATTATATTAAATGGTTTATTATTCTATAAAATTATAAGAATGGTGACATTATAATAATGGTTTTCAATTGAAAATGGAAGGGGTGGAATGAGAACCCTTATGATGGAATGATAACTATATAGGAAAAGGGATATCATGAGAGGGGATAATATCTCTCCAATTAAAAAAATATCAAATGGTATATAATTCCATGAAATTTAAATAAATTTGATATGTGGAAAATTGATTATAAAAAAATATTTTCAATTGAAAAATGAAAGATATGGATTAGAAACCCTTACCTTTATAAATAGATTCTTAAAGATGGGGAGGACTCCATCAAACATTAATAACTCATTGGGAGGGATTTATATAGGAAGAGGAAAAGGAAATTCATGATCAATACGTTTTTGGTAGAGTGTTATGAAAGAATGGGTGGGAGTGAGATCCTTTAATAGTTGAAAAGTAAAGTCTTTCCATAGAAGCTAAAGTTGAGTAAGGGGAAATAACGGTGTCACATGGGGGTTAGGTGGGTTTGGTGAATCAAGTGAGTTAGGTCAGGAAATTATGGAGAGATATATTAGTTTTAAATTCCAACCTAAAAAATGTATTCCATTAGTTTCTGCTGTCAAATTTATTTAGTAAAATTCAATTCACATTAGATTACCCATTTTAACACTTATTAATCTTGAATAAATATTAATCATGGTTATTATTTTATCAATAAAAATATAATATGACACATATTTAAAAATATTGATGTCATTAATCCAAATTTGGGCTCCATTTAATCTAATTAAATTTATAAATATAAGAAAATTATACTTTAAATTAAAACATATAATGTGTCAAAAAACAGTTTTTTGTAAAAAGAAGAAATTTCAATAGTTATGTGTGCCTAATATTATTTAAAATTAATTATAAATTAAAAGAGTGTTAATTTATTTTATATATTGATAAATATAATATTATATCCTTAAATTTAAAATAGATCGATTTAAAAATACACTATATTTTGAAATGTATTATTCTTTGAAAAATAACAGTTTTACCGTGGTAACTAATATTTACCTTGTTAGTTTAATTTTATGAAAACAAATGAAATGGAACTTATTAGAAAAATTTAAAATTTTGATTAAGAATATGAAAATAACTTTATTTGATTCAATTTCTAAAATTGATAATGATTTTTGCATTTAATGAGTAAAAAAATCCTTTTTAAAAAAAAATTGTTTTTAAGCTAAAAATTAATATATATGATAAAATTATAAATGATTTGTGTTCTTATGTAATAAATTTGTTTATTATAAAACAAATAAAATTTATGTGGCATCCAAATCCATCTGAAACTAAATTTTAGCAAAATAATATTTTATTAAAATAAAAAATAGTTTTTGTTGGAATTTATTATTTATACCGTTAAAAAGAAAATCATAGGTTTTATAAATTAAAAATAGTATTTTAAAAATATTTAGTTTTAATTATTAAAACATTGATAAATTAAAAGGTATTATAAACTTCTAGGACTTTCTTATATAAATTTATTATTTTGGAAAAAACTGTATTTTTCAACATTCACCAAAAAATAAATTATTTTATAAAAATCCCAAAAAAATAATGCTAAGGAAATTATGATATAATTAGTCCCAATATGAAATTATTTTTATGAAATATAGATTATATAATTTAGGAATTTATATTTTACAAATAACTAGGGAGAAAGGATCTTTAGATAGTGCATTATGCATTGGTTTTAGATATATAGTGTTTACCTACTAGAGTAAGGTATTGAATATTATAATCTTGATAAGAATAATGATATGTAAAGAGAGTAAAATATAACAATAAAAAAATTAGTGTAAATTAAAACTAGAATAATAGGATAAAAATACCATTATGAATTGATTCACAGTTATATTTTTTATTTAAAATATGTTTTTAAAATTAAAATTAAATACATAAATAATGTTGGATAAAATAAGTGAAAAGACATATGTACATACACATATGATTATGATTGATAAATTATTAGTTAGGAGATAATATTTTAATGGTGAGTAACAAAGTGATTAATTAGATGATTATTTAAAAAAAATCTTGAAAAAAATTGAATGGTTAGGTTAAATTAACTTTGGAAAACTTAAGTTTAATTTCATATAATAACTAATATGTTTTCTATTTAGTGTGTGTAAAGACCCTAATATTGGGAATATGAAAAATTTATAAAATATCTAGTTCTTTTAGAGACCTTGACCGTTGGTTATATTAAACTTTAAAAAAATTATTTTTTTCCATACATAGGTTTTTCAAGTTATGAAGTATCTTATTAGTGATTTTGATCCTAGATGTAGGCTTGATTTACGTTTTTAATATAATGGAGTAATGTATTTTCTTTTATAAATTTTACGCTATGAAAAAATATGTTTAATTTTTACTCAAATTAAAAAATTAATTTTATTTAATTCAAAACTTTGTTCTATTCTTAGAGTTATATATATTTTTCAAAATATTAAGTTATAATGAGGAAGACCTAGGGGATTATATAAAAAAATATGACATATTTCAATAAAAGTGTTTTCTACTATATTAATTTCATTGATATTATTGTTCATTATTTTATTTTTTTGAATTAATAAACCTTAAATTCATTCTTGATAATTAAAAAAATCAACCAAACACCTTCAAATAAATTTCTAAATTACTCAAAAATTATTATATGCTTCAATTAACATTGTGAATTATTGGGATCATGGTCTATATTCAAAAATCCCATAGTAAGAAATCCCTTATAACTTACTCAGGGAAGATAAAAATTTCCAATAGTTGACCCACACTACAAAATCTAGATCTTAGAAGACTTTTCACTTAAATCACTAACCAATAATGAAAAAAATACTTTGAATTAAAACATACAAGAATTATCCTAAGATAGAAATTGAATTAATGAATAGAAAGAGTAAAACAAATATGTGTTTCAGATGTGAGTCTAACTCCAAAAGGGGAATTATTCTTTACTTTATTAAGACAATGGAAGATGATTACATTTTATTTGTCCACATCACAAGTAATTCACCAGAATAAATACAGTTGAGACTGTTATGTGCAAACAATTTCTATATCTTTTAGAATACATGGGGAGTGCTTCCACATAGGTCCTATATTTTTGGTTATCTATATGTTTGGTCAAATCTTCGCACCACCTCATCTTATCTAACCAGTATACTATACCTGCTTTCAAAACTCCTGTGAGTTTATCATTATGCTCCATGCAAGTAACTCTTATATATTTCTCAAGTCACTCTTACACAAGTCATTTTCACATCATAAAATGATTCTAATCGACATAGTTAAGTGTTAATTTATGCTTTTATATTCCTAATGCATCATTTAATTTATAACTTTAAGTCTTATGGATTTTACAACTTCCTCTCTATAAATATTATCTAAATCCATTGAAAATTAGGCCACTATAATTTAACCTTCTATTAGTTCTAACACCTTCACTGCAAAATGGTTTTCACACACATATATGAAACCTAAAAAGAAACCACTTGAGATTCATTTTATAGGATTCATTATTAAGTCCCCAATTATCTCTCATAGAACTCTTCCATTCCTCAGTATTCTTTTATAGTTGTATGGTTCCCCCACCATGCTTCAGATCAACCTAGCCCAACTAAGGTGAAACATCCCCTCAGCACATCCTGAACTATGACCTGTGTTGGTATATCAACTCAATTCCAAGACATGTATACATTTAGTAGATCCATAAATATATTCTCTAAAAAAATATGTATTAAGTAATACATTAACTAAATGTTCTTCATCTTGGAGTGGAATGATGTATTTTTTGTTAATTAAATCACACTTTGTGAATCCTAAAATAAAATCTCATAATCTTCCCCCCTTATGAGATTTTTCATTAGCCCCTTTATCCAATTAAAATCCTTACAATATTTTTCTAAATCCAAAACTCTTCTTTTATTATTAAGAATGAAATAACTGATTAAATCTTCAATATCTAGATCACAACCAATCCTCGAAAATTGAACATTTATCTGGTAATTCTATTCAAAGAATATGAATCTACACCTAAGTAAGAGTCAAAAAAACCCTTGGAATGACTGATTTTTTCTAAAGAAAATTGATAATGGTTTTGAACCCTTTAAGTATCAAATAACCCACTTCAAAGCCTCCAAATGTTTTATTCTAGGATTTTTCCCCTATCTACAAAAAACTACGACAACATTTTTATTATAAAATCAAGGTAAAACCATGGTATACATCAATCTTATAACCATGGATGTATAGGGAATATTTTACATATAATCTATATTATCTTCCATACATTATTCCTTTATATATTAATTAATTTGAAATGTTCATCTAGGGGTGTGGAAGTAGGTTTCACCTCCCCAATATTAAATTGCTCTACTACCTTCTAGATGTAATCTAACTAGATCATGCATATATTACCAGAACAAAAGTCTTTTAAAATCTTTGTCCCTAACATCCACTTAGTTAGGACAATATCCTTCATCTTTAATCTTTTAGACAATAGAATTTATATTTTATTTATCATTTCCTTCACTGGTTGAGAAATAAGCATGTCAACAATATAGATAGGTTGGATGATGAAACTCTTAACATCTTATTCCTACCAATAACATAAAAGTCAATATTTCTCTGAAATAAATTACATTGTACCACGAATTCATTAAACTTATAATTCTATTTCCACATTTCTTGCATTATACCATAAAATCTCTTCTTCATCTTTCATGTAATGTCAAGGTTCCAATGCCTCAAAAAACCCAATATTGACTGCTCCATGTAGATATTCCTATCTTAGTCCTCATAAAAAAACGTTGTCATTGTATCTAGTTGTTCTAGATACTAATTTTCCATGGAACCTATATTGAGTATGTTTTATATTTAAAAATCAATGAAAATATATCTATAAAATCCACACCTTCAATTTTTGGAAATTTCTTCAAAACTGGAAAATTCTTGTACCTCAATCTACTATCTTCTTCTTTCTCTAGCCAATAAATCCATTTTTTCTGAAGAAAATTATTACATTCAAGACTTTATATTATCTCTCATGTTTGATACCCATTAAAGGAATTATATTCATACCTCGTGTTTAACTCCCATTAATTATGTTCATTCAGTTTATAGAATCCTCTAGGCTCTTGGTATACCCATCCTCTATTAGAAGTAACTAATGTATATCACTCTTGTGCCTTTCCACATGGAACCATACCCATGTAGCTCTTTTAAACTCCCTCTATAGATCAGATCATTTTGGTACTACAACATCAGGAGACACATCTTTCAAAGAAATTTCTTTTAATACTCTACCTCATGCATCCATAGCCCAGTATATTTATTGTACATATGGGCTTACTGACATTGTTATAACTTGAGTCTCATCCACCATAACATTAATATTTTCTAGTGTTTTTATTACTTTCATACTTCCTAAATTCATCAAAAAAATATGTAACTTTTGAGAAACAATTATAGTGGAACATTAGAATTAAATGATGTGGTTATCTCATCAGTACCCTTAATTAAGTTATAACCCTTCCATAAGATCCCTTTACTGAATATGACACTTCAACTTTTGACTACATTCTATAGGTTTTTATCGCATAGTTGAAAACCAAAATCCTCATTGCCTTATCCTTTAAAGTAACAAGCTAGGGATAGCTAGTATATTATCCCATTCCTTGGAATTAACATGACATAAAAAAGTTCATGAAATAATTTTATATGGGTTAAGTTAACCACCTTTCAAACCAAAAATAATTTTATATATATTGTACTAACAGAGAAGATGGACTCCTATTGATCACTTATATTGCACAATTCACCACTTCTACCCCAAAAACAATGGGGAACCCCACATGAATTCTCATACTCATTTATTTTTGAATTAATTTATTATATATACTATCCATGACTTCAGTATGTTCTAGTGTATTGGGTATGATCTTCTAAAATTGTATATCGTTCAACTAGTAGAATCTCAAAAAATTCCTACTTATATACTCCCAATTATTATCAATCCTCAAGCACTTTAAATTGTAACCATAATATTTTCCAACTTATTTATACATATAAAAAAGGATCTAAAAACATTATAAGTGTGGTTTAGAAACAAAACTCACAATTGTTATACCACATTGTCGATGAATGTAATATAGAACAATGACCCTCCGTGAGAACAAACTGGAGTTTTCCCTTATACGGTTGTACGCACCAACATTGAGTTTTGTATCTTTTATTCCTTACCATTTGTTTGTAATGACACCACTCACTAGTTTATAATTATATAATCTCAATATTTCTTGTACTCCATGCAACCAGTATTTAACATACCTTTGGCGGTGATGATTTTTATACCTTTCTCACTCATTGGCCCAAATTTCCATGCCATAAATTTGTTAAAGTTACTTCATCATGAATCATACATTCTAATACTCCCATGAGGTATAGTGTGTTATCTATCACTCCTTTATAAATTAACATGAACCATGTAAAATATATCATGAACTATCTTTGAATATTTTACAAAAAACCAACATTATTTAATTTTCCAATAGAAATAAAATTATTCATTAGCCCCAGGATGTGTTGCATGACCTTCAACTCTAGAAAACTTTCATTCCATATTCAAATAGAAATTTATCACTTTCTTATAATCTAAATATCCTAATAAAATGAAAGGTGAAACTTATCCTATCTTTAGAAAGTATAGTTCTTCATACTTACCTACTCAGATATTGAGTGAAATAAAGCTCCAAAGTCTATAATCCAAGACTCAAGTGAGATGAAAGCATTGAGTATCATACCAGTATTATCATCCGATATAGGATTCATAGATCCTATTCCAAAATCATATCTTCAATAATTCTCTCTCTACTCATTGAAATATATATTAATGTAACCTTTCTTCCCAAACTTCCAACACATGGGACCACCTTTATCATATCCACTCTTGATTAGAATTCTTCTTCCTTTACCTTTTCTATGACATTTTATATCCATAAAATGACCTCTTCCTTCCACACTATAGTTATTTTTAGAATATTCTTAGATATCCTTCTGATGAAGTTCCGTATTCAAGATCAGATCCCTAACATCCATAAATAGAAGGTTAGCCTTTACACTTGATTTCATCTCTATGGTAACCATCCCATCCCAAGAAGAGGGGATAATAGCAAAAACATCATCCACTACAGATATATGAATTTCACCTTCACTAAATCTAAATAACATCTCATGATGTGGAATCCATTGATGTGATCTTCCAATAGTTTACCTCCTAACATCCTCATGTCAAACAACCTCCATAATAAGAACACTTTGTTCATTGTTGATGGCTTCACATACATGATATTGAGGGTATTTATAAGTTATAATTTGGTTTTTACTTATTGAATTTTATAAGACGTGTTTTGGTCTAATAAAATTTGTATCAACTCCAGTTATTTATTATCCATCCTTTCACATTCCTCTTTCTTTATCACTTATGGATTAGTTCCCATCAATGGTAGATCAAAGTCCTTCTAAAGTATAAAATCCTCTATTTTCATTTTCTATAACCCAAAATATGTGTCATAGAATATCTCGGTCTGGACCTCTATCTTATCAAATTAAATTTCTCAAAAAATTAATAAACTCCAACTAAGTTTTATAACACATAAGAAGGATCAGGAACTAGTCATTGAAAACTCTCCAATAAAGAAATGGGTAGAATGTTGTCACTAAACTAAGATGTAAAAAACCTTCAACAAAGTCTATATATTTTAAAACACCAATTAAATATTTGGTACCACTTGTTGGTATCATAGCATTTCTTCCGATAATCGACCAGAAGATTTCTATCAGAACTTAATGAAGGTGGAAACAATATACCAAAAATTAATCTCATGCTACAAAATCCAGAACTTAGAAGACTATAAACTTAAATAACATCTATATAAAGCACAACCACTTATAATTAACACAAATAAGAATCAAAATAATACAATGATTGGAATAATTAAAGGAAAAATGAACAACATAATTTATGTGGTTCAGATGTGGGTCATAATCTATAGGGGGTCACTATTATTTCTTATTAAGGTAACAAAATATGATTAAAATTGTTTGATATAATTTATAAGTTATTCAAAAAATTATATATATTTCAGTCGATATAGTGAAATCGGTCACCATTTCTTCCAATCTAAATGGTGAGTGCTTCAACATAGCCTCTATCTTCCCATTTATCTCTTCATTTGATCACAGGCACCCACCCGCTCAACTTGTGCAACTAGTACACTGTGATAAATTAAAAAACTCTCCTGACTTCACCCTTTTGGTTCATGCAAGTGACTCTTATGTTTTCCCATAGCATCTCCTTTACAATTTATTTATACATATAAAATTGATTATAATCAACTGATTAAAGGGGTAATTTCTAATTACATCTTCTGATTATATCATTTAATCTGTAAATTATATTCTTTCAAAAAAATTATCTATTTCTCCACCATTTCCATCTAAAAGAATTATTAATTAATCCATAATAAGTTCTCTTTTCATTGGTTATAATTCCTTGTCTAGAACATGTTTTTCATGAACATTACTAAAACCAAACATTAAACATCTATCAAATTAAACACTTTGTAGTGATTATTATGAATCTACATGATTTTTAATTATCATTTTCATTACCCTACCCAACTAAAACTCCACAAGTTTTATCATATTTGATGGGAGTAATCCATGAATCACCCCTCCAATAGGTCATGGGTCGAAGACTGACATTAGGGGTATTTATCACAATTATGGGAGGAATTACCCTCATAATTCCCAAGAAAATGTAACAAATACACCAATCACCTCTACACATATATAAATAGAAAATATAAAATTACTTGATCCTAATTACCATTGTATGAAATATTGATAATTAAATTAATGGAAATGAAAGATTGAGCTCCCAAATCTTCACTCTTTCTACCAAAATAGAAGCTTTCCCATTCTACCTCAAACTATCTTGTAAAAAATCAAGAAAACATATAGTGGGGTGTGAAATTGTGAGTAATGAGTAGGATTGTATTTTAAATAAAATAAACATACATGTAAAATCACTGTGTTAGGATAAATGTGGGTGATAAAAACTAAGAAAGAATAAGAGATAATCAATGTATAAACTAATCATGTATATAAATTTCGAAGTAAGAATGATATACAAGAATCATGCAACTATAACACCAAATATGTCACCTATAATTTTCCTACCTACTCAGTATCCATTAGTATAAATAAGTGAGGATAAAATCAGGTTCCTAGATTCATAAGGAATATTGAATCACCATAATCAAATCAATATATCAATATTTATCATGTCACATATGATGTGGTTTAGGTCACATCCATACCTATATCAAACACTCATAGGGTCTAATATTCTCATCATCATTAGTAAATGAATCCCCCATATCAATATATCAAGTCAAATCTGATATGGGTTAGGCCTCAGACCTAACTAACCCAACCTCACGTAGGGTTCACTATTATTATTAGTATCAGTCAATTGATCCACTATATCAATATATAGAGTCACATATAATATGGATTGGGCCTAATACCTAACTTAACCAACCTACCATGGGACCCAATGCTATAATTGTAATCAGTGAATGATATCCACATCGAAATCAAAATCACATAGTCATCACAAATTACACCTTGTGCAGAACATCAAAACTACAACATATCCCAAATCCATTATAGCCTAGGTGAAATGCGTACATGTTATAACCTGGAACCACTGTATCTCATAATAAATGCACAACTCATGATCTTAAGCCATTTTAGTCCATGCATGTATATTATCAAAAAAAACAAAAAAAATAAAAGTAAATACAACATCATAACACAGAGTAGAAGCTATAATAATGTAATAAATAAATAATTAACCAAAAAAATTCATAAAAATAACCACCAAAACACTAAAAAAGAATATTTATACTAAATATTATTAAAAGTTATATGTGAATACATAACTACCCATAAATATTTAGTAAACTTATATAGTTAATCATATAGTTAATTAAACATAACAAGTTAAACCTGATTACGAAGACATAACCTAGACTTATCTCCATACATCACCATCATATACAACACCAATGAAGTAATAACCACTACTATGTTATTCAACCCAACCACCAAATCATAATCACACTCCATCATGAATATCATCACTAAAACTTTTTTTAACTAATGATAAAAAGACAAGGAGGAATATTATACCCAACTCTTGACCTCTAAATCCTTGCTACCTAGATGAAAAAGTCATGGAAATAATTATATAGGAGGAAAACATTAGTAAGACAAAGACTGCTCTCAATAAATTAACAGAAACATATATAATCTCACTTAATTACTATAACCATATAATGGCCACACTAACCTCCTAATAATGAAAGGAACTAGCACCTAGATCATACCCTACTCAAAAAGCTATCCTAAAATAACAACCCTTAATGACCCTACAAGACTACTCATCTTAAGCCACATCAATATCCCTACAAACACATAATATCCATCACTCCAAAAATCACTCACATTGATCGGTATTAAATTCTATATTACCTCTAAATACACATTTTTATAGGGTTATTTTTATCACATTAAGTCTTATTCTATATTTACATTGAATCACCACAGGTGTCCCACTTCACATTTATGTATATAATTCAAATTACCATTACCAGTATGATGAATTAGCTAATATGTATGTTTTGGTATATTTTTACCAATATATCACAACATGGTATATTCTCTATATAATACTTAAAGGTAATATATCAAGGAATCAAATTAATCTTTCCATATTCTCTATTCCATTTAATTTTCCATTTATCTATTCCATTCCCACCATAATACCCATTATATATGAGTTGTAAAACAATTAGATTTAATATTTCTCATAATTTTTGGGTATGATGAACTTATACTACTATAGAAATTTAAATCAAAGAAATATAGGAATAGAAGAAAAGTAATTGTAATACGGTATAATAAATCAAGGTAATTATGAGGGAAATAAGCATACAATAACCCCTCCCTAAGCCAAATAATGATATTGGTACCAAGGGGAGATTGGGATAATGTATATGATTAATAAAAAGAAAATCCATTTCTAATGGATTCAATCATCACCAATGATCCCAAGGGAAGGGTATGAACATTCCATGTATGAAGGAATATAAATAGTTTCTAGATTATCAAAGGTTTAATTGATACAAGAATCATGGATCACAATGTTAATTGGGAGGGTTTCTACCAAGGATAATTATGATAAATCCAATAATTCATTTTTAAGGGCTACAATTGAAGTTATTTAATATCATTGTATTCAAAGAGCATACCAATTTAAGGTAAAAAGTTTCAACAAGGCTTAAATTATTACATTGTATGATAATAAACATGAACATTATAAGATAAAAGATAGTATTATAAATCACCTACCTTAATGAATTTGGTTAATTCCACATTGATAAAGTTAAATAAAAAAACCAATGAATCCAAAAGAATCTTCCTCGATCCTATAACAATATATTCATCATCAAAACATCAATCACAATTCACTATAACCAAGCACCAATGTTGATTCCACAATGTTGAAAGAAGGAATAAAAATAATAAAGAAAAGATATCATAAGGACACATTGTATATAAGGAAGATCAAAAAAATATAGAAATCGTTAGGATCCTAAAATATAAACCCAACACTCAAAAAGTGTCTTTGGGACTATCCAAAATTTGGGAGAAAGAAAAAAACTCAAACCAAGGAGATAAATTGAAACCTATTTATAGTAAAACTCAACCAACCTCCCCTTGATGTGGATACTTCAACCAATACTGTAGTGCCTCAGGTATATGTCATATTCAATATATTAACTATTTAAAATTTCTTTATCTACATGCTTTAGTGGTCATTTCATTCACTTAAAAAATGCATGACCGCTACCACAATGTGTTGATACCCAAAAATTTTGTGATGCTTCAAGACAATGTTTCCCTTCAAAATCCCACCATGGAATAAATGAATCCTCCTAATTTTTTCCTTCTTACCATGACTAAGACCATGTCATGGGGAATCCTTCTTCGCCATTTTTATCCTTCCTTTGCATGCCCAACCTTTCCTCAAAACACAACCACACCCACTAACAAATGTGTTTCTACTATCCCAACAACCCACAAGAAAATTATCCAACCACCATGAACACAAAATGGATACTCCATGGCATGGTGACATTTTATCATAATAGAATATTAGTTATAGACTTATAAAGACACCATTCCTTTAAAAATAATAATTCGTCCTCTACCTATTCTATGTAGGTACTCCATAAATACTCCATTAGTCACCACATGTAACACTATGATATTTGAGAATATATTTATATTTAATAAAGATATGTGATTTCTAGCTTATGAAGCATGAAACCATGAAATTATATGAATTATTCTAACACATTATAAAAGAATCACATTTTAATGTGTTTAAATGAAATATAATTATCGAAAATTATTTCTAATTCAATTAAGAAATCTCATTGATCCTATAGAACCATTTTGAAATATATTTTTAATAAGCATTGTTTTTTTCATATGTGTTTTATTTAAAAATTTACTAAAAGTATTAATATAAGTCCCCAGCCTTAAACATTACTTGATCTTGAGTTATTTCCAGAATACACATTGAGGATCCATTCAGGTTTATAGTTTTATAGAATTAGATCATAAATCATGCATTACATTCCACATTTAAACAAGGTGGTTACATAAAAGACAGTATTCATTTTTCCCATCGAAGGAAACATATTTAAAATAAAACATGAATTCTTTCTTTAAACTTCCTCGACACTATCATCACATCATGTACCTTTCCCTTGACCTGTGAAAAACATTTCAAAAACTTGGGATGAGCATAAAAATATCAATAAGGGATATAAAAATATGAAATAAAAACATTAGTCCATGTATACATAAGAATCAATGAATTCATACTTTATTCATAGAATATAATCACTTTAACATATCTCATAAAATCATAAGGTTTATGGATAACTTATAAAAATAATAATACATAAAGGTAACTTGAGGCATTCATAAATTTCTTACATAGGGAGTAACTCTCATGGTTACGTTTGGAATACCCAGTACAGTGTATTCCCTAAATATCTTCAGAGAAACCTTAGTGTTTTACTCCATTGCATTACCCAATGAATTAGAGAGCTATCACAGGCTCACCCTCCCTTAGTTTATCACGGAACCACCCGTCTTCATAAACAATTCCCAAGAACCGTAACATAATCGTATCACATAAAATATGCATAAATGAAACATAAAATTTCCACATTTCAATCAAAAGATATCAAAAAAACATTTATATAATCATAAAATTATCAAAACCATTTTCAATAAAAAAATAAAATAAAAGTAAAACATGGTATTTATTTTTCATTTAAAAAATTTATTGCTTGTAGAGGAAGCCGAAACTCGAATAACGGTCACAGCAGCGGAGAAGTCATTGTCGCCGCATACATAAGACAAAAACATTCCCTTATTTTAGTAAAACTCTTTGTTTAGAAATATTTCTTTTGAATAAAAGTAAAATTCAAAGGGTTTTATAAACCGTATAAAAAAAGTTGTTTATAAAACAAAATATGCCTCAATGAAAGGAGATTGAGACGAAGTTCCTCACCTCTTGTCTGACATGACTCGATTATTATTTAATCTCCTAAACAATAAACTAGAGTTATTTTATACTAACCTAAGAACCTTTTAAAATTTCATTATTCCTTTTCTATCACTTATTACCATGTTATGAACATTATGTAATTATTTATGTTAATAACGGTCCTTTTTTCGATCATTGGTACTTGAGTCGAAAATAAACTTCTTATAATTACAAGTTGTTCATGTGGTAAAATATCCATTATATCCAGAATTATATTCATGTGGTAGATATAATATATATCATATATATATATAGTATATACAAGAATTTATAATATTACATAACATTTAGAGGTAAGAAATGAAATGTACCGTTCATGGAGATGGTAAGTCATACGTACGCATGAACGCTAATTTCATTTCTATCTCATATTTAATGGAATGAAATCATAATGATATAAAGGTATATTATAATTCCAGTATAATATCATATATAATATCATTAACTCCATCCTTTATACATCCCACATATGGCATTAACGATTGAAAACACTTTGAGGGGGCGGTAGTCTGCACTTTCTAAAATGAAGATATCGCGTTTACCCATAAAGGAAACCAAAAAGGTATGCCATAAATGAAAATTACAGAAGCATAATGAAAACATAAACATACTATATCATATATAAATATAGTGACATCTTAATGGCCACAATGAAAGGTTTTAAAATAAGATAGAACAATCATCGTTTCGTGAGGCAGTAATTCGCCACTCAGAGAAACAGTGTGTTCTTTAACCATTAGACGGAAGTGTGTGTAAGTGTAAATCAAATCATTCTCATAAAAAAATCCTATTATATTGAAGATACTATTTGTGTTATAAAATAAAGGAATAAAAAGAGTTTATGGGGTTGTAGAAGAAAAATAAAACAAAAGAACATAAGAGAAGACATTACCTTTAAATCGGGTAACTCCCATTAGTTTGAACCAAAAGGGTTTATTGAAGCGATTTCAGCCTAAGGTAAGGCATATATGATGAATAGAAGGATGTGTAGAGATATAATGAGTATATTTTGGATGAGTAAATGTCTTGACATGTGTGGGTAAGGTGGTAGAGGTGGGGGCCTTTTATAAGAGGGAGGAGGGGCACTCTTGGAAAGTCATGAAATGTTACTTTATTATAAAATGAGTTTCAGATTTTAAAGGTCCCAAAATGATATATTTCTAGGAAAAGGTGATTAGGGTTAGAAATAAATCCATCCAATATGTTTTTGACAAGTGTAAGTCTTATATTTTACATCATCTTTTCATTTTATTTAAATCGTTCATTAATGAGGTAATCACTCCATCATCATGGTGTCATAAATAAATTTATTTATTTAAGGTTTAAAAATTATAAAATAAAATAAAATGATGTAGGAAATATTTTTATCTTTCCAATTACTATTTATATTCTAAGATATCATATATGTAGACAAAATTAAAATTGCTTTGCTTAGGTGTTACATACTTTTGTTATATTTAACTTTCTTTAAAAACAAAAAGATAAAATGTCACTATCACACAAAAGTGATTACATGGTGCCCCAAAGTTTGGCAAAAGTCATACCATGGTAGTCCATGACACAAAAAGTAGAATTAGGACACATTTTGGGATCATTTTATATTATTATGGTATTATTTTATTACCCTTAACGACCCGATTACTAATTAATCACGATAATTAAAGATAATTACCATCGTTAATATTCATAATGTCCAAAAAAAAAGTGTCTTAATTACATAATTTGGACCCTCTTATTCCAAATATGGAATCCATTTTACTAAATTCCAAACACAAAAATTGTAGTAGTTAATTTAAAAATAATTCTCGTTGTCAAAACAAATAGCGGGTTTTTTAGAAATGATATCTATCAAAAGATTGAAACTTGTTTATTCCCAATTCCAAATTGAAATTAATCACAATTACCAACCTTGGATTAAATAGTAAAATAATATTCTAATTACACTTTAAAACCAATTAAAAAGATAATATAACCATATAATTAAATTATATGAAAAATCAGTTTTAAAGTAAAATGTAATATTTTTCACTATTCATTAAGAAATAACATTGTCAGAAAAATACCAAAAATTTATCCAAAGTAAATTTCAATGTCCCAATTCTAAAGAATATGTTTATTTTGAAAAATATAGCCTATAAAATTGTGAAAATATAGATTTAAAAATGGTTCTCCAACAAAAGGCGGTAAAACAATCTTTCAAAAAATATTAGAATATTTTATGCTTAAGATTGGATTTATTCTCATTTTAAGCCTCTAAAACACTATAAAATTCATAAATAGACATAGATATGAAAATCTATTACTCTTTACTTACATGGGATGTTACATCCTTCCCCCTTTTAGAAAATTTCATCCCCGTAATTTATTCACTTATCGAATAAGTGGGGGTATTTATCCCTCATTGCATTTTCAGATTCCCATGTTGCCTCTTCAATAATGTGGTTTTTTCACAAAAGATTTACTTGATGAACCACCTTATTCTGCAATACTTTCTCCCTATGGTCAAGAATCTGGACTGGTTGTTCCTCATAAGATAGATTCTCTTCCATCTGAACTACCTCTGTACTCAAAACATGATATGGATCTAGCATGTACTTCCTTAACATTGAAACATGAAAAACATTGTGTACCTGAGATAAACTCATAGGTAAA
Source organism: Viscum album (assembly GCA_963277665.1). NCBI lineage: Eukaryota > Viridiplantae > Streptophyta > Magnoliopsida > Santalales > Viscaceae > Viscum > Viscum album. The sequence goes on from OY728122.1 coordinate 495,709,442, forward strand.
GACACTCGGTTTTCAACTGATTCAACTCTCTTCATAATTTCATATGGTCAAATGAACCTTGGATTTAGCTTTCCTTTCTTACCAAACCAGATCACACTTTTCCATGGTGAAGCTTTGAGGAAGACATGATCACCTACCTCAAAAGAGAGATCCTTCCTCCTATTGTCCACATAACTTTTCTGCATGCTCTGAGCTATTCTCATGTCTTTCTATATCAGTTGAACTTTTTTCTAAAAAACTCTTCTACCAATTCCGACCCCATCAACTTCCTTTCACTCAATTCACCCCAAAAAGCTGGAGTTCAACACCGCTTCCCATATAATGCCTCAAATGGTGTCATCTGTATACTAGAATGAAAACTGTTATTATAAGAAAACTCAACCAAATAAAGATGTTGGTCCCAACTTCCCTAATAATCCATCTAACAAGCATGTAGAATATCCTCCAATGTCTGAATTGTTCATTCTGACTGCCCATCTTATTGAGGATAAAAAGCTATACTAAAATTTAATTCAGTACCCAACGACTTCTGAAGGCCTTTCCAAAAGTTAGAAGTAAACATGGGATCACGAATAGATACAATGGAGAGGGGAACTCCATGTAACCTGGCTATCTCTTTAACATACAAATGAGAAAGTTGATCTAGGGAAAAATTATCTCGTATAACAAGGAAATGAGCAGTTTTAGTCAAGAAATCAACAATAACCCAGACTAAATTATTACCTCAAGGTGTCTCCGGCAATCACACGATGAAGTCCAAGGATACATTCTACCATTTCCACTTTGGTACTGGTAAAGGCGGAAGAAACCCTTTTAGTAACTCCCGCTCTGCTTTAACCTATTGAAAAATCAAACACTTCACAGTAAAATCAGAAATATCTCTTTTCATTCCATCCCACCAGTAATACTCCTGAAGATCTCTATACATCTTAGTATTGCCAGGATGAACTAAAAACAGAGAACTATGAGCTTCACATAACAACTCTCTCTTCAACTGTGAATCACAAGGCACACACAATATCTTCCCAAATCTCTAAAAATAATCATTATCAATGTTGAATTCAGGTTACATACCCTTCTGAACTAGATCTACCTTTTTCTACAACTCGCTATCTTGCTTCTGAACTTGCTTAATTCTATCTGATAGGGAAGATTTCATTGATACCTGTAACAAAACAGAAGAATATCCTACACCAACAACTTCTCTTCCAATGTTCATCAAATCCTTTACCAAAGGATCACGTTCCAAATGTAACATGGTTAATAAATCATTAATTTTTCGACTCAAAGCATCAGCCACTTTATTTGCTTTTCCGAGATGGCAATGAATTTTACAATCATAATCCTTGATTAATTCCATCCATCTCCTCTGTCTCATTTTAAATTATTTTTGAGTGAATGTATACTTTAAAAATTTGTGATCAGTATATATTTCACACTTTACACCATACAAATGATGCCTCCAAATTTTTAAAGCGAAAACAACAGTAGCTAATTCCAAATCATGTGTAGGGTAATTTACCTCATGAGTTTTCAACTGATGTGAAGCATAAGAAATTACCTTATCATTCTACATTAGGACGCAACAAAGTCCTTTCAATAAAGCATCACTATAGATAACAAACTCACCATTCCTGGAAGGTAGTGCCAAAACTGGAGCATTCACCAATCTTCTTTTCAATTCATTAAAACAATCATCACATTCTTTTGTCCAGATAAACTTAAAACCCTTCCGAGTTAGATTATTCATTGGACTAGATAACTGTGAAAATTTTTTAACAAACCTTCAGTAATAACCTTACAAACCAAGAAAACTATGATTCTCGGTTACATTTGTGGGTCTTGTCCATTCTTCAACAACCTTTGTTTTTGCAGGATCAACAGTTATTCCATATTTAGAAACAATGTGACCAAGGAATGAAATTTGTTTCAACCAAAACTCACACTTTCTGAATTTCCCATATAATTTCTTTCCTTTTAAGGTTTTCAAAATAACCCTTAAATGAATTTCATGCTCCTCCTTACTTTTAGAAACACCAAAATATCATCAATGAAAACAACCACAAACTTATCCAAGAACTCATGGAAAATTCTATTCATAAGGTCCATGAATACAGCAGGTGTATTGGTTAACCCAAAAGGAATTACTACAAATTCATAATGGATATATCTTGTATGAAACGTTGTATTCGGAACATCTACTTCGTTTACCTTAAAGTGATGGTACCCCAATATCAGGTCAATATTTGAAAAATACTGAGCTCCCTGGAGCTGATCAAACAAATCATCGATAAGAGGCAAAGGATATTTGTTCTTAACAGTGATGTTATTCAAGGCTCTATAATCAATGAAAAGTCTCATTGAACCATCTTTCTTTTTAACAAATAAGACAGGATCACCCCATGGTGATGTGCTAGGTAGAATGAAACCTTTCTCAAATAAATATTGCAATTTCTACTTCAACCCAAAAAGTTAAATTTGAGCCATTCGATAAGGGGGTTTTGAAATTGGCTTAGCATCAGGAACTAAGTAAATAGTAAATTGAACTTCTCGATCTGGTATTATTCCAGGAAACTCATTAGGAAAAACATCAGGATAATCATTTATCACTGGTACATCCTTAATCTGAATTGTTCCTTTGTTTTCAACAATATGTGCAAGGTAACATTCATTTCCATCTTTTACAAGTTTCTCATCCTCATGATATGTTATCAGCAGTAAGGGTTCATTATTGTACACAAACTGAAAGTATTCTTTAAAAGAGACTTATTTAGCTCTATAATCAATCTTAGCATGGTAAACAGAGAGCCAATCAATACCCAGAATAACATAAAACTCTACTAGAGGTAAAATAATAAGGTTTGTAAGTAGGTTCTTTCCACAGATAAGGATAGGAAGATTCTTATAAATTCTTTTTTCCTCAACATTTCCCTCAGGTGTTTTTACAAAAAGTTAAAGAGTCATTTCTTGAGATGGAATTCCCAATTTACTAGAAAATTTTTCAGAGATGAAAGAATGTGTAGAGCCTGAATCAAACAACAATTTGGCATAATCTGAAAAAACAGACAAATTACCTAATCCCACTTAATTTTATGGCCCAACATCTACTGAAGTAGTTGCAAAGGATTTCACCACACCTTTCTTCTTTTAGTCTGACTGCTTCCCATCATTTGAGCTCTTTGTCAAACACCTGTTTGCATAATGACCCATCTCATTGCACTTGAAACATTTCACTAACTATAAATCAAATTTGTTCTTACCATCACCCTGATCATTTTCAGTCCAATCACAAGCCTTATGTCCCATCTTACCACATCGGTTGTAGTTTACAGAATTCAAAAGGCATTCCCCAGCATGCTTTTTACCACACTTATCACAAACTGAAAACTTGGTTTTCTAACGATCCGACCTTTTTGAAGGATTCTTCCCATTCTCCTTCCACCTCTGTCTCTTCTTCTGTTGGTTTTTATAGAACACTTTATCATCAAAAAACTCCCTTTCCACCTTCTCAACTCATCGAACAAGCTTTTCATAACTCTTGAACTCGTGAGAAGCTAAATCCCTTAGATATTTTGGCTTTAATCCTAAGTAAAAACGATTGATTTTACTATCAAGGTCTCGGATAAAATTTGGAGCATACATTGTCAATCAAGTGAACTTTTCTTCATAAGCAGCCATTGAGTCGTCCTCTTGCCTCAATTACAAGAATTGTTTTCCCATCCTAAGTTGAATAGCCTTAGGAAAATATTTCTCAAGAAACATACCTTTGAATTCATCCTAGTCAAGAGCATCAATCTCATCAGCATCCCTAATATTTTTAACCATCGACCACCACTGATCTGCTTCACCCACCAAACGGTAAATAGCAAGACTATCCTTTTGATTTTATGAACACCCCATGACATCAAAAATCTTCTCCAGTGCTTTAATCCACCCTTCAACCAGCACAGGGTCATATGATCCTCTGAATTATGGGGGATGTTACCTCATTAAATGTTCCACCACTGACATGTTCCTCTGCGGTTGATCTGGCTGATATCGTGCATCGACACCGCCATTTTTTATAGCTTGAGTCAATTGTTCCATTACTATAACAAATTGTTCCGTTCCAATCCCAACCATCTCAGGATGCTGATTTGGAAGGTCGTTTCCTTCTGTATGCCTTCCTAGCACTCCTTCCCTGTTTCCTCTGTGGAAAACCATTCTGAACAAACATGTCTTAGATGAAGAAACATGGTAATCTTCAAATGCTATATCATTTCAATTTGACCATAAAAAAGTATTTTTGGATAATCATTTAATAGAATTCTAACTCCTAAAGTTATATAAACTGACCTATGATACAAACTATAAGGCCTCAGCCTTAAACATTACTTGATCTTGATTTATTTCAAGAATACACATTGAGGATCTTTTTAGGCTTAGAGTTTTGGAGAATTAGATCATAAATCATGCATTACATTCCACATTTAAACAAGTCGGTTACATAAAAGATAATATTAATTTTTCACATCAAAGGAAACATGTTTAAAGTAAAACATGGATTCTTTCTTGACACTTCCTCGAAATAATCATCACATCATGTAGCTTTCCCTTGACCTGTGAAAAACATTTCAAAAACTTGGGATGAGCATAAAAAGCTCAGTAAGAGATATAAAAATACGAAATAAAAACATTAGTCCGGGTATACATAAGAATCAATGATATAATACTTTATTCATAGAATATAGGCACTTTAACATACCTCACGAAATCATAAGTTTTATGAATAACTCAAAGAAATCATAATACATAAAGGTAACTTAAGTCATTCATAACATTCTTACATAGGGAGTAACCCTCATGGTTATGTTTGGAATACCCATTATAGTGTATTCCCTAAATCTCTTCAGAGAAACCTTAGTGTTTAACTCCTTCATGTTACCCAATGTATTGGAGAGCTATCACGGGCTCACCCGCCCTTAGTTTATAATGTATCCACCAGTCATCATAAACAATTCCCAAAAACCATAACATAATCGTATCACATAAAATATGCATAAAGGAAACATAAAATTTCCATATTTAAATCACAAGATATAAAAAACACATTGATATAATCAAAACATTATCAAACCCATTTTAAATAACAAAATAAAATAAAAGAAAAACATGGTATTTATTTTTCATTCTAAAAAAAAGTTATGGCTTGTAGAGGAAGCTGAAACTCAAATAATGGTCACAGTGACGGAGAAGTCGTTGTCGCCGCATACGTAAGACAAAAACATTATTTTTTGTCATTTAGTAAAATGATTCATATAAAAAGTTTCCTTTTGAATAAAAGTAAAAGTCAAAGGGGTTTATACACCATATAAAGGAAAGTTGTGTATAAAACAAAATATTCCTCAATGAAAGGAGATTGAGACGAAGTTCCTTACCTCGTGTCCGACTTGACTCGATCGTTCTTTAATCTCCTGAATAATAAACTAGAGTTAATTTCTAATTTATTAAGAACCTTTTTCAAGTTCATTATTCCTTTTATATAACTTATTACCATGTAATGAACATTATGTAATTATTTAAGTTAATAACAGTCATTTTGTCGATCATTGGTACTTGAGTCAAAAATAAACTTCTTATAATTATAAGTTGTTCATGTGGTAAAATATCCATTATATCCAGAATTATATTCATGATTTATATATCATATATATCATATATATCCAGTATATACATGAATTTATAATTTTACATAACATTTAGAGGTAAGAAATGAAATGCACTGTTCATGGAGACGGTAAGTCGTACGTACGCATGAACGCTAATTTCATTTCTATATCATATTTAATGGAATGAAATCATAATTATATAAAGTTATATTATAAATCCAGTATAATATCATATATAATATCATTAACTCTATCCTTTATACATCCCACATATGGAATTAATGATTCAAATCTCTTTGAGGGGGCAGTAGTCCGCAATTCCTAAAATGAAGATATCGCGTTTACCAATAATGGAAACCATAAAGGTATGCTATAAATGAAAAATACAGAAGCATAAAGAAAACATAAACATAATATATATCATATATAAATAGAGATATATATTAATGGCCACCATTAAAGGTGTTAATAGAAGATTGAACAATGATCATTTCGTGAGGCGGCAATTCTCCACTCACAGAAACAGGTATGTTCTTTAACCATTAGACGGAAGTGTGTGTAAGTGTAAATAAAATAATTCTCATAACAACATACTAGTATATTTAAGATACTGTTTTTGTTACAAAATAAAGTAATAATAAGATTTTATGGGGTTGGAGATGCCAAATAAAACAAAAGAACATAAGAGAAGACATTACCTTTAAATCGGGTAACTTCCCTTAGTTTGAACCAAAAGAGTTTCTTGAAGAGCATTCTTCCTAAGGTAAGGCTTATATGATTAAGAGAGGGATGTGGAAAGATAAAATGAGTAGATTTTAGCCAATCCAATGGCTTTAGAGGTTTGGGTAAGGTGATAGAGGTGGGGGCTTTTTATAAGAGGGAGGAGGGGCACTCTTGGAAAGTAATGAAATGTTACTCTATTATAAAATGAGTTTTGGATTTTAAAGGTCCCAAAATAATATATTTCTAGGATAAGGTTATAAGGGTTCTAAATCCACCCATAAAATAAGTTTTTGACAAGTGTAATTCTTATATTTTACATTATCTTTTCATTTTATTTAAATCATTTATTAATGAGGTAATCACTACATTATCATGGTGTTATAAATAAATTTATTTATTTATTGTCTAAAATTTTTAAAATAAAACAAAATGATGTAGGAAATATTTTTATCGTTCCAATTACTATTTATATTCAAAGAGATCATTTATTTAGACAAAATTAAAATTGTTTTACTTTGGAGTTACATACTTTTGTTATATTTAACTTTTTAAAAAAATAAAAAGATAAAATGTAACTATCACACAAAAGTGATTCCATGGTGTCCCAAAGTTTAGAACAAGTCATCCCCTGGTCGTCCATGACACAAAAAGTAGAATTAGGACACATTTTGGGGTCATTTTATATTATTATGATATTATTTTATTACCCTTAACAACCCGATTACTACGATAATTAAAGATAATTACCGTCGTTACTATTCATAATGTCCAAAAACAAAAGAGTCTTAATTATATAATTTGGACCCCCTGATTCCAAATATGGAATCAATTTTACAAAATTCCAAACACAAAAATTTTAGTAATTAATTTAAAAATAATTCTCGTTGTCAAAACAAATAGCGGGTTTTTTTGAAACGATATCTATCAAAAGTTTGAAACTTTTTTATTCCAAATTCCAAATTTAAATTAATAAAAATTACCAAACTTGGACTAAATGGTAGAAATATATTCTAATTAAACTTTAAAACCAATTAAAAAGATAATCTAACCATATAATTAAATTAGATGAAAAAGCAGTTTTGAAGTAAAATGCAGTATTTTTCACTATTCATTAAAAAATGAACATTGTTAGAAAAATACCAAAAAATTATCCAAAGTAAATTTCAATGTCCCAATCCTAAAGAATAATTTTATTTTGAAAAATATATCTTATAAAATTTTCAAAAGATATATTTAAAAATGGTTCTCCATCAAAAGGCGGTAAAACAATCCTTCAAAAAATATTAGAGTATTTTATGCTTAAGATTGGATTTATTCTCATTTTAAGCCTCTAAAACACTATCTAATTCATAAATAGACATAGATATGAAAATATATTACTCTTTACTTACTTGGGATGTTAAAATTAAACTTATTATAAATTATTTTTTACACATGTATAATATTAATTAATTCATTATTAATTAGTTAAAAATTAAAATAAAATCATTTTAAGGTACAAAATATATGTTTTATGAAAATTTCATTTTATGCGTGTAATATTTTTTTATCTTAATGAATTAAATTAATAACTATTTATGAATAATTTTAATAAAATATGTAGATAATATATTCAATAATTTTTTCAAAAATTCATTTAATGGTTCTTACTAGGAAAGGAATGTGAATAAATTTATTTTTATGCTTAAAAATGTATTTTTTAAAAAACTATTTTCATTTTGTTTTTCATGATTATTTTGAAATTAATTTAGCCACATATAAATATTGAATGTGATAAAATTTATTTAATATTTTTAATAATCTTTTATAATTTTTTTAAGTATGAAACTTTCCTTTATTTCATAATGAATAGTAATTACGATAAATAAATTATTACCTGGTTTAAGGTTAAAAACAAATAACAAGGGGGTTAAAATAAAATATAAGCTTTTAAATATCACTTAAACGTGAATAAAATTAATTTTTTGAACATATTTTGTAATTAAATTATCTTAGATTCTAAATTTTTTCCATTTGGTGACACTTTAAATTGAATATGAATGTATTATATTTTAATATTTCAAGTATTTACAAGTTTTCCACACACCTCACTTATAAAATGATATCCTCTGCCCTAAAAAATTTCACAACTTTTGAGCCATATATATCAAAATAATACCTTACCAAAAACCTTAAATAATTCCATCCCAAAATCATAGATCTCAGATTCTTCTAAAAATACTGACCTTTAAATTATTAATGTTTTATCCAAAGCAGGTTTTCCAAAAAAGAGGTAATTTTATTTAGAGGTCAATTTTGAGTTTCTTTCATCCATAAAATAATCTAAATATTATATTACCTTATTAAAGATGTTAAATTATTATCATTAATATAATAATTTTTTTATGTTAATGTTACATCCATTTTCTACTTTCTTTCCATCCAATTATTAATGATAACTTCGTTCGTTCGTATTTGTGGACTACCACCTCCATGAAGCGCTGTGATTTTTTTTTATGTTCGTCCTACATGGACAGTCATATAGAGGTATTTAATGAATATATATATATATATATATATATGTGTGATATTATTATGATTAAAGAAATATATATTATTTGTTAACTATCTTTCTTTCAATTCATTGGAAAATGAAACCATTACTCGTATGTTCAAGTACACTATCATCATCACAAAGTGATGTAATTCATTTTTCATCACCACATTATATGAATAATTATAAAAGTGTATATAATTAATAAATATTACACTTAAAACATGATTAAGATTATTTATATTAAGAAACCATGAACAAGGTTTAAGTATCAGAACCATCAATCCAAAACATGCATGGAATACAAACCAATTTTCACCGAAATTTTGATTTTACGGAATAATTATTAACAAATGGATATTTGAAAATTATAAGAGGATGATATATTGTAAGATAAGTTTGAATATCATTATATTATATATATATATATATATAATAATAATAAATTTAATCTATTAAAAAGTAACTTAATAGGGTGAAAAAGAAAGTTAGGAAAAGAGGTAAGGGTTTATTTTTCAATCTAATTTTTATACAGGATTGTTTATGCCTGAATATCCTTTAGGGGGATTACATTATCTTAATATCTTAAAACCAAAACATTTCATTATAATATGGTTATTTATGGGGTTTTAATATTTTCCTTTGATTCACTTATCTTTTTTACATAAAACAATTGAGAATTTGTTTTAAGAAAATTCATTTCTATTTCCTCTTTGGATGATGAACTTTTTCCTCTAGATCCATATTATTTAAAAAAACAAGGTAATTTATTGAATATGAAAAAATGTTTATTTAAATTTATTTTCAAAAATATTTTAGTTTCTTTTCAAAAAATTAAAATAAGAATTCTTATGGTTTTCTAAATGAGGTACTTTTGGACTTTTTACCCAAATTGTGAAAAAATGTGTGGTTCAATGTTTACTGAATGAATGAATTTTCCCACCATAATAAAGATTATTTGATTTTAATATTACTGTATAAGATTCCATGGTTATTTTAAAATTAAATTATTTTCTCAATATCCTCAGAATTTTTATTTAGATTTTATTAAAATAAAAGGATATTATTCTCCTCATTTTTATGAAAAGTTTAAAAAAATTAAATATATTTTCCATTTATGTCAATATATGTTGAATTTTATTATATATAAATAGTGATATGATATATTAATACTATAAATGTTCTTTTTTATGTATAGATTATGATTATATGATGATAAAAACATTATAAAACTTATTTCTTTTCTATGGGTGATGTTCTGATGGATTAACGAATGTTTCTATGATCATATAGAACACATCTATATGGTATGTGATGGGTGGGTTCATTAAATCCCTCTAATTCATTAGGTATTGATTGATATCTCATGAGATAATATGAAAGTGGATGGGGAGTGAACCATTATAGGGATGAAAACAGTTTGGGGAGTGAACCCAATCCACTACGGGAATTTGTCTATTATGTGATGATGAAATTTATAGTGAGAATTGACTAATGAAATTATTTTCTATGATTATGATTGTTCTTAAATTACTATGGAATATTCTTATGCTAATGATATAATCCCATAGATCATGATTTATTGATGATTATTCCTCACTCTTATGACTTATGTATTTTGAAATGTTAAAGATTTAGGTTATGAATCATTATTTATTATTTATGACCTATTGGATATGAACATAGTAAGTTATGATCGTACTCTCATACCCTTCTGGTTATTTTCATGTGTTGACCTAAATCACTTTAAATAGTAAATAGATCGAGGGTGAATGAACCACAGGTGTGCCTTATCATAGTCTATAGGATACCAACTAGTAGTGAGGGTCCAGAATGATACCATGGGGAGATGATAGCCCATATAATAGTGTGAAATAATAAGGAAATAAACCAAAAATCATCCATAAAATAAACGATATAACTGTGCAAAATAAATAAACTTGAATAAATAATAATAAATATAATTTGAAAAAATTAGTCATACAAACAACGATCACCTACTAAGTCGATCCCAACTACAAGGAAAAGACAAACTAAAAATATAGGAGGATCTGATAAAATTACCAAGACTCACCTCAATCAAAACCTTTATATCACACTTGAGCTACTCTAGCTAGATTAAGAAACATTTTTCCTTAGCCCAAACCGAACCTGTAAAGAATTAAGGAGTCTGCTAGGGTACAAAGGTGCCATGTCTTCTCAAGCTGGGTGTGAATACAACTCATTAGGGAACCACCAACATGGCCTCATAAATAACTAGTAAATTTGGTGAATGTTTATGTGACATGAATAGATAAATAAATAAACCGCAGAACATACATAAATAAATTAGCATTAAAAATTAGGTTTTTTGGTGACACCCAATGCTATAAATACCTACTTTAACTAGTGTCTAAGTGACTCTAATAACATTATGTAATCTTACCAACCAATGTAATTACCTGGTGTATGACTCTCCCTGGTATACAAAAATAAAAAAGGGGTCTAACTCACCCAAGTATGTGGAATATAAACATATAGGGTCTAACTCAATCCAAAATATATAATATAAATATCTAGGGTCTAACTCACCTTGATATATTATAATCTAAAACGTTGGATTCTAACTCACCTCGGTATATAGAAGATGAACACCCAAAGTATAACCCACCCAAGAATACAGAAGATAAACACACAAAGTCTCAATCTCCCTAGCTTAAAAAATATAAACACATGAAGTATAACTTACCCAAGTATAATGAATAAAAACCCAAGGACTAACTCACCCTAGTATTCATGATCAATGGATAACCCCCACCCCCACCATGCCCAAGAAATAAAATCCATGGTATCCAAATCTATGTGGGGGTCACATCCTCTACCCTCATATCCAAGGAGCATGTCTAAAGAATACCAAGCTATTTGGGGGTCTCATCACCAACCCATGAATCCAAGATACACTAAAGGGAATCCACCATCCCTGGAACATATCCATCCACCTGGGAGATTCATCCCCTAATTGGAACCATCACAAACCAAAAGTGATAATTTAGAAGAAAAAAAAGGTCGTCCAAATTCCTAGACCCATCATATGTAAACATGGTTGGACCATCATGGGTACAGACAAACCCCATTAATATAATCATACTAGTCATACACCACTTATATGGATCCAAAGGTGGAACCCACAATTATTTAAACTATCACTACATAGATATTATTGGTGATTAATACCTATCACTAGGAACCTTCTAGAGTACCTAAGTCTCTTCATGATTAAACACCCCATGTGGGTTCCATATCAAATCTTATTAGGGGAGGAGCACTCACCACACACTTAATATCACTAGCCTAATGAATCTAAGACTTTTCAAGGTTCACACATGGTCTACTTGTGCCACCCATTCTCAACTCACCCCACACCTCTAGCTGGATGTCACTAGGGAAGCCTACAATAAAGGCCTTTTTATGCACTTAATTTATATTATATCTCACCCCTTGGGGTTTGAAATCATTAATCACACATTTATAATCAAGGCATCAGCCATCGATGGTTGAGGTAATAATCCAGTGCACTTGGGCACAATGTGGTCACTAAGCACCTTTTCCATTTCTCTCAAAAGTTGAATAAATTTAGTTAAATAATTTATAATATTTAAAAAGTTAAAAAACAAATTAATTAAACTATTCATTAAATTTATGGGTTAATTTCATTCAGTGGTGAGACTAAATATCACATGCATCCTAAGAATAATAAATAAATAAATAAGGGTATAATCATAAAACAAAAAACCTTTAGAAAAGTCAAAACCTCTTTAAGGAAGCTATGAAAACTTTAGTTAGCTCCTCTAAGGTCAACTGACCATCACCCTTTATCATGAGGCCCTTGTAACTAACTCAACTCGAGAAACCGAAAGCCAGTTATTAATTTCATTACATTGGAAAAAGATACAAGGTATCACATCACTAAGGATTGATTATTTTAATAGTCTTAGAGAACCAAATATATACATGGAATCGATTTTACATAGGAAATAAAAATAGAAATCAAAGTAATGTAAAACATTAATCATCCTTGAACTCATTCAATGAATTCATTTTCATATCCTAGGGAAGACAAACAAAATAAGGGTGAGATAAAATTATTATTAAGATTTACACAAATAGGAAGATATCATGAATCAATAAGGCATAATCCATATAGAAAGGTAAATAACTTATCACACATGTCATTTAATCAAAAACATAACTATCATAATTGGATAGGTCATAATCAATAATAAAAGGTAAATAACTAAAAACACATGAAATTTAATCAATCAATAGAGAATGAATGAATATAGAGATAATTTCAAGGAAAAAATATCATAAATAATAATAATAAATTAATTATCAATGAAGTAAATGATTAATTATTAGACATTGTGATCTCAGGCATGAGGATGCCGCTACTGTCAAGACCTTTCACAAGACAGTTTAAAAATATGTGTAAAAACCCATTTGATTCTAGCTTACTGATTTGTATCATGATATTGTTTGATATATATAGGGGATATATAAATATAGGCCCCACCCATCACTGGATGTAAGTTTCTAGTCGGAGTATTGCATCACTAAGAGAGGGGTGAATCAGTGATACTCTTTTTATTTTATATTTCTATTCAATTGAAACAACCTTCACCTCCTGTTAAAGATTTTAATTCACTACTGAGAAACAAATAAACACACATCTAAACAATCACAAAGATTTACAAGGTTCATTATTCAATAAGAATAGCTACATCCTTGGTATGGTTTGGAAATGATCCAATACCAAACAATCCACTAGAAATCAATCCTTGGGTTACAACGAGTATGATGTACCCTTACACTTGTGTAGCACTAAAAAACAATACAACTAGGGCATGTTCTCCCTCTTAGTACAATAGGGTAATATATTTGTTTTGTAACATATAATGTTACTTGTTATTATTTTTAATTCACCAAATGTATTCAATTATAAAACAATTCTTCTTTTCCTTACCCAAAATAAAGGTAAGAACCTCTTGTAATATGTAAAACAATCATTCTGATTACCCAAAGTAAGATTCTCCAAGTCTGATTATTCTCAGTCAGATATTTCAATTGAAAAAAAATATAATAGAATTGGAACCACTCTAATACTTTCATACAATAGTCAAGACAAATAAAATCCACACCACTTTAAAACAGGTATGTAATTTTCAAAATTATAAATTACCTCTCTCCTCTGCTATGTTTAGTACTCGTTCTCAAAATTATAAATTACCTCCTTTTTATAGGTGATAATTGGTGGGAATCCAAAACGTTTTCCAGCTTACTCTAATTTTCCCAAATTTGAATTTCCCTGTGAAATTATGGGATATGACTTTGACTTTGTAATAGTTTCTTGAAGCTTCTCAAATCTTCTTGAAACTTCATCTCAATATTCGGCTCTCTCATTTGTATCTCCATACCAATTTCTTATTCAAGAAAACTAAAATAATTTTTATTTTAGAAAAACATAAATGTGGGTATAATTGTTGAGTACAATTTTTTATGGATATGATGATCGTTAATCAGAACCATCTCTTTTCTTTCACTTTCACCTGTGAGTTCGATGTAAAGAAAAGTCATTACCATGTCGACGTGATAGGAATCATCCCTTCACTTTCTCTTTCCATCGGCATGACTCTTTCTTCTTTTCTATTGGCACGACTACATCAATTGGCATGAATAATTCAATCGTCATGACTATTTACATCGGCTTGACTATTCAGATATGCATGACTATTCCCATGGGCACGACTATTCACATCGGCATGACTATTCCATCAGCGCAAGTCATTCCTCCTTTCCATCGGCAAGACTATTCAATCGCCACGACTATTCCATCAGCATGACTCGGAGTCCAATGCTAAACAATTTCATCTCCATGTCGGCATGACATTCATCATTTCTTCTTTCATCAGTATAACTATTACATCGGTACGAATCTAAGTCCAATGCAGAAAAAAAAAATTGTTACCATGTCTGCATGACATGCATCACATCTTCTTTCATCGTCATGACTATTCAATCTGCACGATGATTCCATCGGCAGGACTATTCCATCAGCACGAATCTGAGTCTGATGCAAAAAAAAAGTCATTACCATGTCGTCATGACATGAATCATATCTTCTTTCATCAGTGTGACTATTAAATCGACATGACTCTGAGTCCAATGCAAAACAAAGTCATTACTGTGTCGGCATGACAAGCAACATCTCTTCTCTCATCAGCATGACTATTCCATCATCATGACTTTTCCCATCATCATCACCATTCAATGTTTTTTCAATAGTAACCACCATTCATAGCTTTACAATAGTCACCACCATTCATAGCTTTGTAATAGTCACCACCATTCACAGCTTTACAATAGTCAGCACCATTCACAGCTTGGTAATAGTCACCGCAATTCACAGCTTTGTAATAGTCACCACCATTCACATCTTTGTAATAGTCACCACCATTCACATATTTGTAATAGTCACCCCCATTCATAGCTTTTACTTACCCCTTTCTTCCATCGAGCTTGTATCATGACTTCTACCACTTTACTTATGATTTTTGAGAATTAAAAAATATAAAACCATCATCACATTTAACATTCGAAAGTATCATAACTGTCCATTCATTCTAGTTTCCATCTTTCCTTCTCATCCTAAGGAAAAACTTTCTGAAAATAAGAGTCTGATTCTTTTCAAAACAGAAACCCAAAACAATTTTTTCCAAAAAAAATTGAAGTGATTTCTTTTCTTTAAAACCAACCTTGACAACAAAACACAACTCCTGAAACCTTTATCAACTTTATCATCATCTTGGTCCCAATAATCTCCCCCTACATATTTTTTTGTCAACCAAGTTTCATAAATCAATGAACATTATAACCACAAGCCATGGATTACATATCGACAATTCTAAGAATACGTGAGCTAACTCTTTATAAGAAACAAGAATCATTAATAGAAAAACCATGATATCCAAAAAAATATCATGAAAACCACTCTTTTCTTCATTATTCTTGAAAGAAATAAATTTTTTTACAACCACTACAATAAACAGTTAGAATAGTTTAATCAAAAAATAATGTTGACTTTACACCTTACCCACAAATCTCTCTTTTAGGAAAATGATTTAGGAAACAAAACAATTATCCCCCTTGACAAAATAATCCAAAGGTAATATGAGAGAGGAGAAAAATATACATACCTCAACCTTGAAGAGAAAGAAGTTGGACACCCATGTTCAAACTCATTTTTGAAAATGATTCCTTTGATAAAATTTTTGTGAAAATATCAGTAACTTACTCCGATGCTGGAACATAATCCAGCTTTAATTAATTATTCTCCACATGTTCTTGGATGAAATGATATTTAATATCAATATGTTTTGAACGAGAATGTTGCATGGGATTATTAGTGAGATTGATTATACATTGATTTTCACAACCCAGTAGCAAGGGTACCTTCACTTCTACAAGTAAATCTTCTAATTGTGTTTTCATCCACATAAATTGAGTAGCATCTTGAGTAGCAACAACATACTTAGCTTCATCCATATTGAGAGTTATTGAATTTTTTTTCTTTGAATTCCAACTAACCCAATTATTTCCTAGAAAGAATACGCCACCAGATGTGAATATTATATCATCAACATTTCTTTCCCAGTCTACATCTGAATACCCAAACAATTCAATACAACTTGAGCTATCACATTTGATTCCAAAGTTTGTTGTTCCATTCATGTACCTGAGAACTGTTTTTCTTACAAGTAAATGTGATTTTTATGGAGCACTTTGAAACCTTTCACATAAGGTAAAATCATGCATAATGTCAGGTCTTGAGGAAGTTGAATACAATTGACTTCCAATCATCTTTCAATACTCTTTTTGATCAACTTATTTTCCTTCACCATCTTTACTCAGCTTTATTCCCACTGAAATGGGTATTTAAATAGGTTTTTAATTTTCCATCCCAAACCTATTGAGAAGTTATTTTTCATACTTTTCTTGGGAGAGAAAAATGTATTGTTTATATTTGTGGATTTGTAACCCAAGAAAGTATTTCATTTCTCCCAACATGGACATTTGAAATACATTCTTCATTTATTTAGAAAATCTTTCACCGCTTACTTCATCATTCCTAATAAATGTAATGTCATCAACACAAACAATTACAATGAGAGAATACTCTTGACTTTCTCTGATGTAAATACCCACACTTCCTTTGTTAAAATTCATCTTTCTTAAGCATGTGTCCAATTTGGAATACCATGCCCTTGAGGATTGTTTTAGTCCATACAATTACTTTTTCAATCTACACACATAGCTTTCATCTTTTCTAATAACAAATCCACAAGGTTGTTCAATATAAACCTCTTCTTCAAGATCACCATTTAGGAATGCAGATTTAACATCCATATGAAAGATATTGTAACCTCTATGTGCAGAAATAGTAAGAAATATTCTGATTTTCTCAAGTCTTTCCACTATAGAAAAGGTTTCATCAAAATCAATACCCTCAATCTGTGAGTACCCTTTGAAAACCAAACTTTCTTTGTTTCTTATGACCTTGACTTTTTAATTCAACTTGTTTCATAAATCACATTTTGTGCCAATGATGTTTTTGTTTTCAAGATTGTGTATGAGTTCCTATGTATTATTCTTTTCAATCTGATCCAATTCTTCAATCATGTCTTGAACCTATTCTGAATGCTCAAAAGCTTCATTCACATCATCTGGTTCCACTTTTGAATACAAAGAAGAATCTTTCATGGAATTGTTTGTTCTTCTTGTTTGAACCATTTGATGTTGATCACCAATTATATTTTGTGCTTCCATATGTTTCCTTAGCCTTGGATATGATTTTTTATTATCTTCCTCATCACTGGAAATAGATGAGTCTAATTATTCACCTTTATTAGGATTACAATCATTTATATCCTTATCATAATTATCTTCTTCAACTTTATGAACTTCATTATCCTCCTTAACATGTTTCTTTTTCTCATATACTTTAATCACTTTTACATCAACGGAATCAAAAATTATTTTTTCTCTTTGTTAAAGCATCTGTACCATCTTCCTTCTAGAGAATATCCAAGAATGATTCCATCCTCACCTTTCTTCCCAAACTTACCATAGTTTTCCTCTTTATTATTTATAATACAAGGACTCCAGAAAACTCTAAAGTGCTTCAAACCTTTAGTTTTTTCATAAAACTATTCATAGGGAGTCATACCTAATTGTGGCATGTAGAAACAATTATTTTGAATAAAAACAGAAGTACTCATGGCTTGTCTCCAAAACTAATGAGAAAGGTCATGCTCAAGTAACATGGTTCTTCCAATTTATACCAGGCATCTATTATTTCTTTCAGCAACCCTATTTTGTTGGGGAGTGTATGGATAGATACACTCATGATAAATTCTATGCTTTTCAAGATAGTCTTAAAACTCTTTACTTCTGTATTCACCACCATTATCAATTATCAACTTCTTCACAGAATATTCATAATCTTTATCATCTTTTCTTTTGAAACATTTATTCTTTTTCAAAGTGTCTGATTTGCATTTCATGAACATAACACAAGTGATGCAAGTAAAATCATCAATGAAAGTAATAAAGTAAATATCTCCATGTGTTTATTGTTTTCTCATTGGACCACATATATTTGAATGGATCCTCCCCAGGGGTTGTTTTGAACAAATATCAACTTTATTATGCACAACATTTGTAAATTTTCCTTCCTAAAAGATAATGCAACACCAATATCTTCTCCTTGGAAAATTAGGAATGTCCCAAAAACTGTCTCTTTTAGACAACTTGATCATTTTTCTCTGACACATATGTCCAATCCTTTTATTCTGTAATTGATTCTCTTCCGCCATACACATGTAACAAGAGTTTTGTGAATCACCAAACTGAAACAAATTTCATGTCATACATTGGCCTATTATAACAATATTTCCATATTCTTCACTTTTTACAACAAATCTATCTTTCTTGAAGATAACCTTGTTAACCTCATCACACAATTGTGAAACACATAGAAGGTGGTGTTTCATCATATCAACATACAATTTTTTCTTAGATTTCATCTTTTCTTTTCCAATAATGGATGACCCAACACCTTTGAGTTTCAACAATTCATCATGGCCAAATTTCATTGTGCCTTCTTTATAGTCTTTCACATCCTTCAACAATTTCATGACTCCTATCATGTGAGAAGAAAATACACTATCAATTATCTAGGTTAGTTCTCTTTTCATGGATTTTAATGCAGTTTCAACAACAAGTTCATTTTCTCCATTCTTTTAATTCTTCACCATTAGTTTTTGAGAATTGAGAATCTTTTATTGAGCCGGTAACAAAACAATAATTCCTTTTGAAAGGTGTCCAGGTTGATCACATATCTCACAAATAGTTTCCAAGGTTTGGAACCTATTTTCAAAATTTAATTCATTCTTTTCGTATTTCTCCATGAAAATATTCTCATTCTTCCTTATTTGAGGAGATTGATGTAACGTCCCAGACCTGGCCAGCCACCCGAACAGTGCCGAATGGTTCGAGTGTTACTACATTAGGCGCACCTCCCTGAATGCCAAAGGCTACCGACTAGCAGCGAGGGTCTGTTAGGTATAGTGGGGAGGCTATACCCTCTCGGAGGATCATAATAAGGGTATTGGTCCGAGAATAATAATAATTATGCAGCGGAAAGAAAGACTCAGTAGACTCGAACCAGACCCACGGAGTTGAAGCATAATCAATATAGATAAACAGAGGAAGCAGTAAATATAACAATAGCAGCAGAAATGAACACAACAGCATGCTGATAACATGTAACTACTACTGAACAGTAAAACAAGCATCCCAAGAAGGTCATACACAACTGAATATAAAAAGGGTGCTAATGGATAACCAACAGTAGCTACAACAAGCATGCCAATATAGAAAAGTAAATAAAGCAAAGAAAACCCAGATAGGCTTGACCTCAAGGTCCATACCATCTCCATGCAATAACTAATGCAGCCTAACTCCTGAAGCTGGCCTCTTTCCTGCACGTAAATCCATAAAGTCTACACGCGTCCCAAAGGGCCCGTGTAGGGTGTGAGACAAATCTCAGTAGGATACCACCCAACGGTGCGTACCAAATATATGTGTTTAAGCAGTCATGCATTTACAAGGAAAGTATTAAACAGTACAATGCACAATTAAACAAAAACTCCACTGGTGCTCAACAGCCACCAAGGAGCGTCACCTGCTTCGGCCAACGCCAGAATCTCTGTCGTGTAACCCGGCACCACGTGCCACCTGACACCTCATGTCTCAAGTACCGACATCCCGAAGGCACACCCAAAAATAGTAACCCGACACCATGTGCCTCCTTACACCTCGTGTCTCAAGTACCGACGTCCTGAAGGCACGCCCAAAATAGTAACCCGGCACCATGTGCCTCCTGACACCTCGTGTCTCAAGTACCGACGTCCCGAAGGCACGCCCCAAAATAGTAACATGGAACCATGTGCCTCCTGACACCTCGTGTCTCAAGTACCGACGTCCCGAAGGCACGCCCAAAATAGTAACCTGGCACCATGTGCCTCCTGACACCTCGTGTCTCAATTACCGACGTCCTGAAGGCACGCCCATTTCCTGAAGGCTCCTCACCTTCCCCGTGGCTTTCTACGGCAAGCACCCCCAACCAGAAAAAAACCTAACCGCAACTACGGGGGCCTGTACCCACTCATCTGGTCAAAACCACCTCACCACGGAGTATCTCTGTGTGCACACTAATCAAAGTCCCGATGAGAGGTAATCACCCAAATAGTCCTAAGCCACGAAAACATCTGACACCTCGTGTCCCTGCGACCATGTCGCTCAAGTCCGATGGCCTCGCCATCCATGTAACCCGGGCCATGCCCAACCAGACAGTCACACTGCCTCAATCCAACATCCATGACGCCCAATCCCGTGGTCAAAACCACCCAAAGTAACCCGGGCCATGCCCAACCTGAAAGTCACACTGCCTCAATCCGACGTCCATGACGCCCAATCCTGTGGTCAAAACCACCAAAAGTAACCCGGGCAAAGCCCCAACCTGTGATCAGCATCACTCAAGCATAACCGGTCCAAGCCCAACACAACCCAAGGGGTCCAGAAGATGCAATTCAGAAATTGCATATATAACATCTGTAAACAGAAAACATAACCAGGCAAAACAAACTAAACAGTTGAATTGCACCCTACCAGGTGTTGTCCCATGCCAGCACTGAGGTCTTAAATGCCTCTGACAATTTATAACAAGCTTTGACAAATTAAAATAAACAGTTTATAACAATAACATTTCAATTTAAACCATTTTGGCGTTCCCCGGCCAAAATGCCCCGATGAGCAATGGCCCCTCACCCGGCCCTGCTCACCCAAACTGGTAACTGGGCATACCCAAAAGCATCCCAGAGGTCCCATAATCATTACAGTATGAAAAAGCATATAAAACAGGTCCCGCTCAAAATACCCGAAAACGCGCCGAAGGCAGTGTCACCCAAACAATCATGAAAACACAAAAAGAATTATGCACCACCTACCTGATACTCGCACGATGCTACTCCTCCGGTAACACCCGCCAATTCGGTCTAAAACACCGTAAATCTACAAAAGAGTCAAAACATCTCAAAGGAATATAACTCATTCTACAACGAAAATCAAACAAAACAGCCAAAGGGGAATCAAGACCTTACCGAGGGGGTTCCAACACACTAATCAGAGTTCGAAATGGGTCTCGGACGGACGATCGGGAGGAGAAATGGAGTTCGGCTGGCCTGGTTCTTGTATCCAGGTAGAGGAGGGGTGTTCTGCCTCAAAAACGAGGCTACTTCCCGAATTAAGCGAATAAAAGAAAGTACACAGCGTGTACTTTAGGACTACACGCCATGTATATTTCATTTAACTGTTCAAAAGATGGCTGATTCCACCGACTTAATTTCTGAACCTGCCGACATGAGTACACGACATGTACCTCTGGGTACACGGCGTGTACCGGGTTCCTCTTCTCTTCCTCGTTGACATACTCATACGCCATGTATATCCCTCATACATGGATAGACTACACGGCGTGTCTAAAGGGAACTAGGCGTGTCCCTGGTTCTTACCCGGCCAACGGCCTACATGCCATGTATGGCCTCACACGGTCGGAGGTCTACATGGCGTGTTCAAAACTACATTTCGTGTAGTAAGAAACTACCACACGGTCATCACATGGCATGTACTCGACGAGCACACGGCCGGTCACTCGCCTACACATACACGGCGTGTACTTAAAGTACACGGCGTGTAGTCTGGAAATTTCCAGAAACTTCCCATTAAATCTAGTTTCCTCATAAACCTGTCAAAAATTTATACAGGGTCTGGATTTTGACCCATCCCAAAAACCCGGGTTCTTACAATTGAATCCCCCTCAATATTTTCCTTTCATAACCTATGGGATAATAGTAATTTTATTGATTGAACCAACACATACTTGTTGTGTTTCCGAATCCCGCACAATACCAGCAATACCCATATAAAGAGAATTTTCCTCTAAAACCTCCATACCGATCAGAATTGTGAATGTGTTTTTCATCCACCTTATTCTCTTTCTTTTCTGATTTATAGGAACCAGTGGTATTAGAAAAATTTCCAAATTCACAAATTTTCAAAACATTCTTAACCTTGTTTGTCTTTTCCAAATACATAACATTCCAAGATTTCTTCATTTTAAAAACAATTACATTCTTCTTCTCACCCCTTGAAGGTATCTTTTGTTGAAACTTTACAAGTTTCCCATTATGGGAACATTCACTAACTTTAGTGATAGATTTTTGGAAATGTAGACTTATATTTTCTGCTTCAGACAGTTTTTGTTGGACAAGTTGCAAATCTTCTTCTTTTACTTTCAACTTCACATCTAAATGCTCATTATGATTCTTTTCTTCTTCAAGAGATTTGTTCAAATCATAAATCTCTTTAATCATCATTTCATTCTCACAAGTAAAAAATTCTTGGTTGGTTGAGCATTCATCTTCCATATTTTTTTTCTTTTCAAGCCTTCTGATCTTTCTTAGACATTATTTCAACTCTTCTTTCAGATGCATTTGAAGATGATTTTCTTCTTCTTCAGAACTACTGCTTCTGAATTCTTCATCATTCACTATTTCAATGAAAGTATTTTCATTACCATACTCAATGTATTTTTTAGATTCAGCTTCACTCTCTTCCTTTTTCTCATCTTTTGAAAAGAAACTTCTTCTTTTTTATTTGAAGAATTTATTTTCCGTTCACTTATCTCCTTTTTCTTCCACGATCTTATTTTCTTTATTTCCTCAATATCACTATCCTATTATTTCTTTATTCGATGAAAATTAGGTGCTAAGTGACAGGAAAATCCACATTCAAAACATTTCAAGGGATGTTTCCCTTCGTATTTCCATGTACCTCTTTTCACATTGTTAGAAAACAAGGATATATTTCATTGAGATTTTTACGTACCTCATTTTTAGGGTCAGAATCACCAGCTTCATATACAATAACAATATTCTTTGACTTTTCTTTCTTCAAATCCTTGAAAGACATTTCTCTATAAACCTTTGTTTTGTTCTTCATATCATTCTCTCTTCTCATTTAAAATGTGATAAGAGTACTATGTAAATCATCAAGAGATAATGTTTTAGAAACTCTGTCTTCCAATGAAGAAATGTCTTTATCAAATATTTGAGGTAAGATTCTCAAAATATTTTCAACAATTGTAGAGTCTTTTAGCTTTTCACCAAGACATATGATATCACATACAATGTCATTCACCCTAGTAAATAATTCCCCAATAGATTCATTCTCACCCATCTTCAAATATTTATACTTCAATCTCTATATTTATAAATTTTCCTTCTTAACTTTTGTATTTCTTTCATATATGTTTTTCAACTTATCCCATATACCTTTATCTGTGGAAACACCTTTCACTCTCAAGAATTTACTTTCAAAAAGTGAAGATAATATAGCATTCTTGGCTCTTTCATCATTCTCAAGAAACTTCTTGTCAAAAGGTGTAAGTGGAGCACTATCATAAATGGGAGGAAACCCAACTATTGTAGCTTCAATAACATCATAACTGATAGACATAAGATATGGAAACACTCTATATCTCCTGATATGATAGTTCTTTACATCAAAGACAGAAATACCTTTACTGTTCACAAAATTTACATTCTCCATCAGCAAAGAATAATGAAGGGAACATCCTCTGATACCAATTGTAAGTGCCCAGTTGGATTATTGTATCACTGAGGGGGGGGATGGTGTAAATCATTGATTCTATTTTTCTATTATATTTCTATTCAATTGAAACATCCTTTACCTCCTATTAAATATTTTAATTCCCTGCTGAGAAGCAAATCAACACACATCCAAAGGAACACAAATATTTACAAGGTTCGCTGTTTAATAATAATTGATATGTCCTTGGTATGGTTTGTAAATAATCCAATACCATAAAATCTGCTAGAAATAAATCCTTGGATTACAATGAGTAGGATGTACCCTTACACTCATGTAGCACTATGAAACAATACAACTAGTGCATGTGAACCCTCTTAGCACAATAGGGTAATACATTTGTTTTGTAACATCTCATCTTAGTTGTGCTTCTATTCTGTTCACCAAATTTATTTAATTGTAAAACAATTATTCTTTTAATTTCCTAGAATAAAGGTAAAACCTCTTGTACTATGTAAAACAATCAGTCCAATTACCCTGACTACAATTCTTCCAATCTAATTCTTCTCAGTCCGATCTTTCAATTGAAAAACAATATACTAGAATCAGCAGTACTCTAATACTTTTAAACAATATTCAAGAAAAATATATTGGAACTACTTAAAAATAGGTATGTAATAGTCAATTCAAATAGAATTGGCACCACTTCAAAACATGTATCCAATAGTCAAGAAAAATAGAATTGAAACCACTTCAAAACCTCTTCTTCTCTCTCTAAAAACTAGATATTCTCTCTCCTCTGCTGTGTGTAGTACTCATTGTCAGAAAGTAAAAAGTAACTCCTCCTTTTATAGGTGGAAATTAGAGAGAATCAAAAAGTTTTTCCCACTCACTCAAATTTTCCCAAATTTGAATTTCCCCCTGAAATTATGGGATATAATTTTGACTTCGTTACGGTTTCTCGAAGCTTCTCGAATCTTCTCAAAACATCATTTCAATCTTCATCTCCTTCATTTGTATCACTATACCCATTTCTTATTCCAGAAAAATAAAACGATTTTTCATTTAGAAAACCATAAATGTGGGTACAATTGTTGAGTATGATTTTTTCTGGATACGATGGTATTTAATCAGCACCATCTCTTTTATTTCACTTTTACCTATGAGTCCAATGTAAAACAAATTAATTACCCTGTTGGCATGATAGGCATTATCCTTTCACTTTCTATTTTAATAAATATGACTCTTTCCTATCTTCCATTGGCATGACTATTTCAATCGGTATAACTATTTCAATCGGCATGACTATTTCCATCGGCATGATTATTCCCATCTGTATGATTATTCCCATCGGTATGACTATTCCCATCGGAATAATTATTCCATCAGCATGAATCATTCCTCTTTTCCATTTACATGACTATTCCATCATCACAACTCTGAGTCTGATGCAAAACAAAGTCATTACCATGTCAGCATGAGAGGCATCATTTCTTCTTTCATTAGCATGACTATTCCATTGGCATGACTCAGTGTCTAATGTAAAACAAAGTCATTACCATTTCGGAATGACATCCATCATATCTTCCTTCATCGGCATGAATATTCCATTATCACGATTATTCCATCGGCATGACTATTCCATCGACATGACTATTTCATTGGCACGACTCTGATTTCGATGAAAAATAAATTCATTACCATGTCAGCATGACATTCATCATATCTTCTTTCATCGGCATGACTATTCCATAAGAACGAATATTCCATCGGCATGACTCTGAGTCTGATACAAAACAAATTCATTACTATGTCAACATGACAAGAATAATATCTTTTTCATCAGCATGACTATTCCATCAGCATGAATATTCCCATCATCATCACCATTCATAGTTTTTCAATAGTCACTATTATTCACATATTTATAATAGTCACCACCATTCATAGAATTTTAATAGTCACCACCATTCATAGATTTACAATAGTCACCACCATTAACAGCTTTGTAATAGTCACCACCATTCACAAAATAGCTTTTTTAAAACAATTACCTTCTCTTATAGAAACCTCCTTTGGATCTCCTCTTAAGGACCCAGGGGTTGGCCTTTTGGGTTTAATAGAACCTCTATAATACGTGTAATTATCCCGAGGAGATATTTATTATTTTTTGATCTATCCTAAGGGATTGATATATGTTAATAAGTGAAGTGAGTGTGTACACATTTATAATTGAGGAGGAGGGTACATTTGGAATTTTTTAAAAGAAAAAGTGATACCCATGTTTTTCACATAAAACAAGGATAACAATGGACCATTATATAACCTTATAATAGATAATGTCAAAAATATGACCATGAAATAGTATTTATATAAGTTTTAGGTCATTTTTAACCATTATCTTCTTAGATTAACCCCCGATAAACCCATCTTCACTATAACCTCAAAAATTAATTTTTACTTTTTCATTTTTCATTATGGTAAAAAATTAAGTTGAAAACATTAGATAATATAAATTATGATGATTTCAAATATGGAATTAATTTTTCGAAATTCAATTCATGTAAATTGAAGAATTTAATTTAAAAATAAACCAGTAGACGCGTTGAAAAAATGTTTTTTCCAAAGAAAAACTTTTAAAAGTTTAATTTTTTTATATAAGAATTCAACATGAAATTGATTCAAATTTGATAAATTAGTTAAACTAAAATATTATTGAACAAATTTTACTTCAAAATAATTTAAATTATAATTTTACTTTGTAAATAATTTAAATAAAAAGACATTTTTCAATAAAAATCAATATTTTTTACTATTCACCAAAAAATTGATCTTTTCAGAAAATTCTCAAAAATTATCTCTATGATAATTTTGAAATGATGTTTTAAAAATTAAATTTCATATTGTAAAATATATTTCAAAAATTGGTAAAAATTAATTTTAAATTATGATTGAAAAGCATAACTAAACCTCCATTTAGAAAAAATATAGTTTTTGAGAAAACATTTCTTTTTATTTCAAATGATTCTTTTTTTATTTCTAATAAATAGACTTTTATATCATTAATAATTTAAATTATGACTAGAGGTAGGGTGGATAGTAATTTTAAAAATTAATGACAAAAACAATCAGAGTTTATAAAATATTAATATATAGTGAGTGTAGTGTTTTTGAGTTCAATTGTAGTGGAAATAAATTGAAAGAATATGAGGATTTATAGTGGTTCATATAAAAAAGATAATAGTACACTCCTCGATACACTCTAATCATTAAGGAGACTAGTACCCATTAAGAACCTCACTTTTAAAGGTGTGATAACCATGTTAGATGTAGAGACCCAATGCTTGACGTACATAGACATTACATTAAATTTGCGGAATACTTAATACATAACAAAAAAACACCCAAGGACTGTAATAGTTTCGTGTCTTTGTAAACTTGGAACCCAATCTTCTAATCAAGGTGAAAGATCTTCAATATCTCCCATAAAGATCTTCCCTTTTTTTCTTACCTAAATCCTTTCATTATATCTTGGGGAAAGGAGAACATTAAACATAGAAAGGGTGAGCTCGAATGCTCGGTAAGGGTAAACATGGAGAACAAAAAAATCAATCCTTAAACATTTGAACTTAAAAACATGAACATAAATTTAAACATAAAAATCTTGAGCAATGGCATAAAACATGGTAGTACGTAAGGCATGGATCATAAAGGAACAATAATCAAGATAAAACAGTATGGGAATAAAACATGTAATTATGGAAACCATTAAGCACATGTTATGATATCCATATTGTCCATGTAATTTCATCCAAGACCATCATAGTGGACAAATTCCATTACTGAACCGGGTATACTAGTCATTCCAGCCCTGTATTACTGAACTATATTCACTTGTCATTCCAGCCCTGTATTACTGAACCAGATTCACTTGTCATTCCAGCCATGTATATCTTATGACATATAAATCTTTACCCAATTCATTGGAGGGAGATATAGGTCCCACCCATCTCATAATGAAACCATTCTTATGTGTTCCACAAAATCATAAATAATATATCATAGCATAACCCATGTAATATAATGGGATTCTTAAACATCATACCATCATAGCATAATCCATATAAAATAAATTGATATCATTTCATCATAAGAAAAATCAAACCATGTAAATAATAGAGACATTATACTTGAAACATAAACATACTAAATAATTTCATCTTATATGGAAAATAGTTTTGATAAAACACTTGAGATTAATTCTTGAGGAAAATATCCTTTCTTCTTCAAAATCATTTTCTTTCCACAAAATTCCTTGAAATTTTAAAATAAAAGGATTTTATTGAAAATAATCATGAAATATTGTAGAGTAATATTCATGTAAATAAGGCGTTATGAAACTGTAAAAATCCATTCATTCCGTATAAGTTAAAAAACATTCTTCTCCTACTTTTGCCAGAAAAGTCAAAAAGTACCTCATATGGTAAAAAATGAATTATTCCTTCCATACCATGTGGTAAAAATAAAAAATGGTAAAAATTAATTTAAAAATACATGGATTAATAGTAAAAAATTTATGACAACATTTTTAGAAAACATGGATATGGGTGATAAACATAACCCCAGTAAGTACTTACGAATAAACAATCCCGGATAAGAACGAGATTGGAACAATTATCCCTTACCCTATGTCCAATTTCTTCCATATGTGTCTGAGACTATGGTATAGTGGGTTTAAACATATTATTAACTTGTAATAGAACCATAATAACATTTATTATATCATATATGATTCACTTATGACTTTATATTACCCGTTCATTTGTCAATTCCATGTTAAAGTAGTGTTTTGGGTAAAATAGTTTCATTTATCGTACGTGTTTTGACCTATAATTATATTACTTAGATAATGATTACATATTTCCAGAATTCAAAACATGATTTATATATAATATATATTCATCAGATAAATATATATAATAGATCGATAAATGGAATGAAATACACTCTTCATGGAGACGGTAGGTCGTACGTACGCATGAACGTTGTTTTCGTTTGTTTATTAAATTGAATGGAAGTAAATGAAATATATGTATACATGAATATAGTAGACTTATAATTTAATTTATTTCATGATTACTTATTATATAAACTTTATAATCATTCTTGAATGGTTAACATGGATAATGAATCTCATCTCATCGTGGAGACGGTAATCTGTACGTACGCACGAGCGATGATATTGTTCCCATAATTATTGAATGGAATTGGAGTGTATGATATAATATCTTAGAATTATTATTATTATATAATAATAATATATAGTTATTATTTCCACAATTATACCAATCTGTGTATGATCGTGGTGGAAAAACAGATTACACCACGGTGTGGAGATAGTAAGCTGTAAGTACGCATGTGCGGTGATTTCATTTTTCGTAGGATGGATATAATGTGAAATAGGGTTGTTTAATATTTATAATAACATATAAGTATATTAGTGATACTTATTTTATTAATTTATAATGAAACAACTAAATAAGAGGAAATATAAAAATAAAGAAACTTGAAAGAAACGGTAGAAGAGATTACCTCTTCCTCGATGTGCCTCTTTTAAACTTCCTCTAAGGGAACTGAAGTTGGTATTTTGAGAAGACCAAAACCTATATAATATAACTATAGAGGTTTATAAGGGGATTTGGAATGGTTTTTCCAAGCCTAAAAGATTAAAATGGAGTGAAGAGAAGAGGGAAGGGGTGCCCTTTTATAAGAGAGGAGAGGGGCACTTTTGGAAACCTCCAAAATATTAATTTATAATAAACTCAAACCCATATAAAAACATAAAAATGACTAAAATTAGGATATGAGGTAATATAGGGTTTTAATCTCATCAACCAATCAAATTTATACATGTTTTGAAATTATCATTTTGATTTATCCTTATTTATTCTATTTAATTTTATTTGTGGTAATAATATTCTAAATTTTAAATGGTTATAAATACTTAATTACCTGTTGTGAATTGTCCATAATTGGATAAGTTATGAAATTTTATACCATATAAATTTCATTTTTTAATTTTTAAATATTTTTGTGACTTTTAAACAATTTAATAATATGTTGTTTTTATAAAATATCAACAGTGTCAATTTTGACACTATTCATTTATCTAGATTTAAATAAAATACAAAGAGAAGATATGTTCGAAAAAAATATTCAATAGATTACTAACATGTCATTTTTATATATAAAATTTTTTTATCACATTAATTAGTTCATTTACTATTTATTTTAATATTTTTAAAACCATTTATGTGATGTTTCTCGTAATAAAATAATTACAACAACATTTTCGTATAATTATTTAATATAATTATTTGTTGCATTAAAATTAAAACTAAAATACTATGATGAAGATAAATCTAATAAATTTCATAATAATACTTTTAATTGAATTTATAATCTCAAAATCACAACATTTAAATTGTTATATTCATTAAATTATGAAGGTGACAACTTTGACATCATTTAAAATAAAATAATATAAATGTAATAATATCTTTTATAAGGCTCCAAATGGTACAAAATTTCACCCCTGGATGCTTAGATTATATATATATACTCGAACAATGAGGTGTGTGAAAGTTTTTGGTCCTTTTGATAGGTATTAGTTTCTTCAATAAAAACAATATTATTGATTTTTTAACTAAATAAATAATTTATGCATCATTAATGTATAATCTATTAAGGTAATTATATATTTCATAAAAATCACAAATAAATTACCATTATGAAGAAAAAAAATTATATTTTAAATGAGTATTTATAATTGAATTTATATTGTGTATAAATTTATATTAAAAATACTTTAATTATTAAAGTTTGAGTGAGACATATTTCACTTTCTTTAAATAAAATAAATTAAAGGTCTTAATCACATCCAAGTGGGTTTCAAAAGATACCATTTCGACCCAAGTATATTTTAGGATGAAATATAATCATAGAATTATATTAATACAAGTGTTAGGGTAATTTTATAATATTATTTTTTTCCTTAATTACTTGATTTACTTTTAATTGTTGTAAATAAAATTTACCATAGTTACTATTCAAAATGCCTTAAAATTAACAGTAGACCATTAAAATAATTTGGACCGACTGATTTCAAATATGGAATCCATTTTTCCAAATTCAAAACACAGAAGTTTTAATATTTAATTTAAAATTAATCCTGCTGTGGAGAAAATGGGTTCTTAAAGTTAAAACATTGCAAAAGATTGAAATGTTTTTAACAGTGAATTCAATGTAAAATTAATGATAATGACATAAATAATATTAAATTGTAAAAATATATTCTATTTACACTTTAAATCCATTCAATATTATAATTTTACCTTATAAATTATCTCATTAAAAAAAGTTGTTTCTAACTAAAACTTAGCGTATTTTTACTATTCTTCAAAATATGAAGGTTATCAGAATAATTTCCAAAATTTATCCAATGTAAATATTTATATCCTCATTCAAAAGAAGAAGTTTAATTTGTCAAATTAAGCTTATAAACTTGTAAAAATTTATATTTAAAATGGGTGTGCCAACAAAAGGTGACAAAACTGCATGTTTTGAAAAATACTTCTTTTGTCTGAAAAATTAATTTTGTTCTCATACCTAGTTCTAGAAAATATATAAGATGAATGATAATGTAATAAAATTCAAAATGTGTTTAATAAAATTCATAAAGGCTAGTTCATAATAATTTTAGAACAATATATCATTGTTTAGTGAAACTCGGTATTGCGTACAACACATGCTATTGAGAAAGGTCGCTCTTGCGTGCAGCACAAGACAAGAATAGTGTTTGTATATACTACAAGCTCATACGGTGTTGTGTATAGCGCAAGCTAATCTTGTTTTGTCATACCAAAAAATACATCAAATTATTTAAAAATAATATTTCTCATAAAATCTTAGGGTGTTACATTACAAACACATCCTTTTAAATAATGTAGAGGCATAACCTAGTCTTATTATAAGAGGCTAACTTAGTCTGCCTACCTAGATTTTAATCAGGAGTAACATCCCTAACTTCCTTTAAGGTGGTGGAAAAACAAGAGAAATGATAGAATTTGTTGTGGTAAAATCATTAACTAGACAAGAATAAATAAAAATAGAAAGATGAATATTACATGAATAAAACAAATACAATAAAATTAACAGAAGATCAAAGATGTTGAAGAATTTGAAGCTTGATTATCATAGATCACTTGTATGGAACAAAAATAAAAGATGAAGTCCTTGTGTGACCATATAAAGAGCACATAATTGTAGAAGTTTTTGAATAATTTGAGATAATCTATAATGTCAAAGTTCTATCACAATTTATCTGAATGAATGAATATTCAATGGTATATATTTTTATTCCCTAAATAGATAACTCGGATCATTAAAACATTTATCCTCTAGCATCATGTCCATTTCCAAGATCTGCACGACACTTGTATGTACATAATAATGAAATGATTGGACCATTACCTTTGATTGATAAATCTATGCTAAAAAACATAAAACAAATAGGATTTATATTTCATTATAAAATAGTAATATAAAACAATTAATATTTTAAGTAAAACAACTATAAAAAATAAAAATTATAAAATAATTTAAATAAAAATATAATCTTCTAGAAAATACTAACAGAAAAAACTGTAGTAAAACAGAACATGCCATGATTTTCAATCTGCATGAATAAATGTTTATAAAATAATGTTACAATTATTATTACACACACTATAATTATATTTCAACATAAATTAATAAAACTTTAAAAAATAATTATTTATAACAAAAAAAATTAAAAAAGATATAAAATTTATACATGAAAAATTTAACTAACTATGTATTATTTTTACTACCACTGAAAATAAAGAGCGGAGCACATGACCTACCACTAAAAATAGAGAGTGGTGGTTCCTGAATCTCCCCTGAAAATAGAGAGAAATGGATCATTAATTACTATTGAAAATAGATAGTAGATGATACCATTCCATTTAAAATAAAAAAACAACCATATAATTCAAAAATTTATTCCAAGCTACTGGGAAACCAAAGGCTTTAAAATATGCAATAAATTTTTTTCTACCATTTGATGTACAATGATGACTCTAGAATCACCATTGTAGATGTACAACTATGATTCATGAACGTAAATTTGAAGTTTCAAATGGTGGATTAATGAAAAAACTATCAAACCATAGTATTAAATTATAGAAGTAGAAAAACAAAACAATTTTTCTCAAAGATACATAAAATACAAAAAGAAAAAAATGAATGAAAAAGGAAGTTGTTTATAAGATTCTTTACACCAGAAGATGGTGTTATCATTGGTGAAACAAAATGGTGGAAAACTAAAATTAAAACACCATAAAGAAGATACTAATAAAAAATAGGTAAACAAAATAAAAAAAATAGAAATCTGACAACAAAAATTGAGAAGAAAGAAGAAGGATCTCCTTTCGGAGCTTAATAAACCTTCTTCCAACAGTCTGTACAATTAATAATTAACAACTGATTGGAAAAGATGGCCCACTATTGATGTCCAATGGTGATTAAACTGACACTTCATTTAAATATGGAGGTTTCTCACTCTATCACTATTAGATAATTCCATCAGTGACTCATTAACTCACAATTGGGTTCTAATGGTGACTCAGGACTCACCATTAGAGAAACCCAGTGATGACTCATAGACTCATTGTTGTGTTCCAATGGTGAATCATGACTCATTTTTGGAGAGTCATAATAGTGAATCACTGAATTGTCATTGGTTTCCAATGGTATAATCATTAAGCAACTGAAAAAGGGGAACTTCAAAATAGAGAAGCATCCTGAATAATAAAACAAAGATGAATAGATTACTGTTAAAAATAAAAATAATGTGTGACAAGAAGATTTCGATAACATGTACAGTAACCCAAGATGAAATTATAAGTGAAAGATCTTAAAGAAGATTAAAATATGAAATAAATATGGGTCAAATTAAATGGAGTGCTAAAGAACACCAATTTACTAGAGAAAGTGTAGACAAGCGAAGAAAATGACTGGAATAATTTGAAAAAAATATGTATTAGAGTTCAAATTATAACATGGTACATCAAAACCAATCAAACAGCTTGAAACATATTGATCTGATGACAAAGAGTGTATATGAGTTTTTAACATGTATGAACAATGAAAATCAAAATGATATCCCACATCACTTTATAGATAAGATGTGTGAACAACATATCAACCAACCCGTTCGGATCCCCAATTTGAACTGGCTCTCACGGATTAGCATGGGTTTACACATTTCACACACACGGTCCTATGGCCTAGAAGATGAACTATTCCCAACCCATGTTCCCGTGATTATTCTTTTTAGGCCTTATAAATAGGACCACACATTTTAAACGTGCACTATGCACATTGATCTCTATCCTGTTTATAAGGTACCTTTGGTGGGCCTTCCCATAGGTTTTACCAAATAGGTCCCCTATGTGGTTGAGGGCTAGCCTAAGTGGCTCACAAGGATGAACACGGTTTTTTCTTTTTAAAAAAAATAAAATAACTAAAAGTAAATAAAAAAACATAAATTGCCAATTTAAAACATTTTCTTACACAAATTCATTAATAACAATATCAAAAATCATTAATTCATTAAAACACTTAAGAAATTTAATAAACTTTAGAATTTAATAAAATGTCAAAATATATTATTTTATCAAAAATAATAATAATTTTAAAGTATTAAATCAAATTAAAATAATAATAAACTCTCCCTTTTTATAAATTTAAAAAATAAAAAATTTATTAAATTTTCAAAAAAAAATATCCCCCTTTTTGAAATTTTTCAAAAATTATATTAAAATTAATATATAAGAGATCCTACCTTTTTAATCATAAAAACTATATTATATGTAATAGAGTATAAATTTCTCCCAAGATTAAATATATGGATACAATATTCAATGAAATTATAATTTCAATAGTGTTATAGATTAACAAATAATTTTTAAATAGAGTGATCTAATTATTATTTAATCAAACTAGAAAATTAAACTTTCAGTTATAGAACATATATAAAATCATATTTAAGGAAATTGATTATACTAACAAAGAATTTATTTTTCAAACATACCTAATTCAAATTTCATCTTCTAAAATTTAATAGAATCTAAGGGTTTTGTGAAAATGTCATAAAATTGTTTCTCAGTATGAACAAATTCCAAGCATATATCACCTTTATTTACATAATCCCCATGAAAATGAAACCTAAAATCTATATTTTTAGTTCTAAATTATTGAATAGGATTTTTATAAATTAAAATATCAATTTAGTCATTACAATGAATAGAAATTTTAACAAAAAATATATTAAAATTATATAAGGTTTGTTTTATCCAAATACTCTCAGAATAGTAACTAGCTGTAGAAAAATATTCAACCTCAACTATTGATAGTGCCACTAATTTTTTTTTATTAGAGATCCATGAAATTAAACTTTTTTCTAATAAGTGACACACACCTATAATTCTTTTCTAGTCAATTCTACAACCTCCAATGTTAAAATCAGAGTAAGATAGTAAATCAAAACAATTTTGATTACAATAGAATAGTCCAGTTCAAATAGTAAACTTGATATATCTAATTACTCTCTTAACAGATTTAAGGTGACTTTATTTGTGGTTTGATTAAAATCAACACATAGGAAAACTGAGAACATGTTGTCCGATCTAGAAGCAGTGAGATGCAATAGACTACATATCATGCCTTTATACAATTTATTATCAACTGACTTACCAAACTCATCTAAGTCCAATTTTTGAATTGGTTCTCAAAGTTGTTCTGATAGTTTTACTAGAATAAATTCTAAAACAAATTTCAGGTTCTTTATCATACTTGTCTTGATTTAATAAAATATCATATTTCTTTTGATTAATTTTTAAACCAATAAAAATTATTAGTTCTCCCATTAAGATCATGTAAAATTCACTTGTCAAAAGCCTAGAAAAATAATTGCATATAGAAGAATTTTTGGAACCAAATATTATAACATCAACATATATATGTATAATCATTATATCATTTAAAACTCTTTTTATAATCAAAGTTGGATAAACCTTTCATTTTACAAAATAATTTTTTTATAAAAATTGTGTATATATTTCATAACAAGCTCTTGGAGCTTACTTAATACCATATAGGGCATTATTATTTTTAAAAACATGATTTATAAAATTATCATCTTCAAATCCAAGGTGTTGTATAACATAGACTTCCTTCTAAATAACTCCATTTAAAAAAAAAAAATTACATCCATTAGAAATAATTTTATATTTTAAAAACTAGTAAAGGCTAATAGAATTATAATTAATTATATATTAATGATAAAAGAACAGAATCTTCAAAGTCAATTCCCTCCACCTGGGAATAACCTTGATCTACAAATCTTTCTTTATTTTTTCCAATGTGTCCATATTTTTCAAGTTTATTATGAAGAATACTTTTAGTTCTTATAATAGGTTTATATTTTTGAAAAAAACTAAATCCAACACTTTATTATATTGAAATTGATTTAATTCATCATAAATAACATTAATCTAATTTGAATCATTTAAATAATTTTCAATATTAATAGGAACAATGTCAGTAACAAAATCAGAAATGTCACTAAAAGTAAAAAATTATATTTTGGTTTAAATTCTAGATTATATATTACCAATTACTCTTTTAATAGGGTTATATTTAAGGGTATAATATTTGTTTGTATTGGTTTGGAAAGATTTATGCTCCCCCTAAACTAATGCATTATCATTATCTTGGTCATTATCTTCACCAAATTTAAATTCTCTAAACTCATTATTTTCTTTTAAAGAATTAGAATATTTTTTATTAGAATTTTTTAACTAAACATAACATGAAAAGATTATTCAATAGCTAAATTTTTATTTTTTAAAAATATATGACATTTAATAGCATTGTAATATCCTAAAAATATCCATTCATCTAATTCAGTATCAATTTTTCTAAATTATATTTTATATTTAAGATAAACACTTTAAAGCCAAAGACCATAAAATAACAAACTTTAGGTTGAAACCATTGAAAATATCATAAGTGGTCTTATTTAGGATGGTTCTAATTGAAAATATATTTAAAACATGTAAATTTATCTTTATAATTTCTTACCAAATGTATTTTGGTACACTAAATTCCATTAGCATTGATGTAGCCATTTCTTGAATAGATCTATTCTTTCTTTCTACTACACCATTCTGTTGTGGTGTCCTAGGGGATAATAAATAATGTTTATAACCATTTTTTTCACAAAATTTATCAAATTATAAATTTAAATTTCACCACCTCTATCATTTCTGATAGATATGATTGATGCATATTTGAAAATTTATAAGCTTACAAAAAGCAAAAAATTCATATAAAGTTTTGTTTTTAGTGGATAAGAAATAAATCCATAAAAATCTACTATAATAATCTATAATTAAAAATAAATATATTTTTTCACAAAAAATAGAATCTACATTGGTCCAAAAAATTCAATAAGCAATAATTATAAACATCTATATGTAATAAAATAATTTATATATTTAAATATTTCTTTGTGTTGTTTAACTGTTAAACAGGAATCACACATGAAGTACTTATATGTAACATGGGTAGTTAAAGTACAACTTCATGATTTAACAGTTTGTGAAACAATATAAAATTTTCATTCCCAATCCTTCTATTCCATATAATATCATTTTCTCAAAATCATTCAGACTCTTAACCTTTTTGTTTGGTTAGGTTATAAAAATCAACAGTGTATACATTTCTATTTCGATTTGTGGAAAACAAAACTAGTTTATTTTTCATAACATTAAATTTATAATTTTAAAATATAAAATTTAATATATAATCATATAATTGTAATATAATTATAATATTTATTTTTAAACCAAGTACATATAATAATTTTTAAATAATAACTATTTTATAAAAACAAACTTCATTTATACCTTTAATTTGACCTTTTGAGTTATCTCTAAATGTGAAACAAAAACCATTACATGAATTAATTGATATAGATTTTTGAAATATCATTTATCATATGCCTAGTGTATCTAATTTCTCAGTACAATGATTTATTGAAACTTTTTAAGGAATTTTTTCTAAAATTAAACAATAAAATAGATTGTTTTGGAACCCATTCCAACTTGGGTCGAATTGGATTAAAAGTAGAAAACAATTGCACCCAAATATATTTAAATAATTTACTAGTGGGATGAATAGAAATAAAACCATTTATAAAAAAATTTATATTATTACCAATAAATTGTGTAAATAATAGTGAACACTCATTTTAATAATATCCTTTAATTATGTATATAAAATAGTTTACAATTGAAATTATTCTTTTTTAGGTTTTAACAAAGATACTTTATTTTAAACATGGAGTTATACTGCTACATCCAAATCCATTTTTATTGGTGTTTATTCTCATAAAATAAGTAATCCTATCATATTATTTTTTTTTCTATAAAAATTAGATGAATCACCTTTAATATTAAAAAATTAATTTTTAAAATCCATATTCTCATTTTGAACAGTTTCTAAATTTGTAAAAACATTTTCATTGGATCTAGGAGCTATATTTCTAAAACAAATATTGATTTAATTTCAAAAATTAATTTTATATTTTATCTCAATAATACACAACAAAATTAAATATCTTATGTTTATCTTTATCATTAAATTTTTTAGAGTTTTTAGTCCTTTCATTTTCATCTTTTAGTTTTTTTAGATGAAAATTATAATCCTCTTTAGTTTTATAATTATGGTAAACACATATTTTCAAATTATTACATTTACATTTAATTTTCTCATTTTTTTTAATAAACATATTATTTTTAACTTTTAAGACAACATACTTTTTAGTTATTATGAATCCATCATTCTTTAATTCTTCATTTTCTTTAAGAAGATGTTTAATTTTGGAATTTTTCAAATTAGAATAGTAACATGAATTAAAAATAATTTTAGTTTCATTTCAAAATAAACCATTATGATCAAACTTTTAGGAATTTATTAACTAAGTAAAAAGTGAATCATTTATCTCATATTGAATACCCATCATGGGAAGATTCACAGTCTCTTATTCACTTAAAAAATCACCACTTGAGTCAGAACTGCTTGAATAGTCCCAAACTCCAAATAAATATTGTTTTTAAATACTTATTTTATCATTGTATTTATTTGGATGTTTTATTTTAAGAAATTCATTACTTATGTGACCTTTCTTACTATACTCATGACTGGTTAATTTTGAAACACCAATATTTTTAGTAGTATTACCTTTCTTTTATTTCTTTCTGGACTTCCTCTTGAACAACCTCTTTCCACCTTTGTTTTTCATACAAGAAAAATTTATTAATGGAATGATCCATATTCATGTCACTTTATTGGAACTTAGATTCAGAGGAATTAGAGGTATCAATAACATTTTATTTAAATTAAATGCATTTTCTTTTAGTAGACTCTTCATTGGTAATATTTTTTAACTCTAACCTAGATTTCAGTAGAGAACCTATTAGTTCATATATAGTATATTCCATAAAATTCATACTCTCATCAATGGAAACCATATTTCCATGACATATTTTTGGAAGATATCTCATTTTTCATTTCACTTGATCAGTGTTTTCTGATACTTCTTCAAGATCACTCAAACCACTGGTTATACTTGTGAACCAATGGATCATCTATTTTATAGATTCTTTATCTCCCATCTTGAAGTGTTTTTATTCAAATTTGAGCATTCCTAGATTAGTTTTATCCAGATTTTTTTTCCCATAATGAGTCACTTATAGTATCCTTCATATGTCATGGGTAGTCTTACCAGCTAAAACATGGATATATACACTTCTAATTATATCATTGTACAAAATAATTCTAATTTTATAATTTAGAACATATTTTACCATGTTATTACCTCCCTGAGTCTCGAGATCAACTTTGGGTATATCATAAGGCTTATCCATGATATTCTAGTGATCCAAACTCAGTTGTTTCAAGTAGTATTCCATTATGTATTACTAGTAGTCATAGTCACTGCCATTAAATAATGGGGGTTTTGAGGAATCTTGCCATCATTGGAATTAAAGCATGTCGTCTTAAAAGAAAACTTTTCTTTTGTTACTTAGACTGCTAATTATAGTATATCAGGTTATCATAGATTTAAAAATAATCAATAGATAGACTAACCTATCAGAGATAAGGTTTTGAAATTGATTTTTTGATATTAGAACCACAAATCTATTGAACTAGCTTATATACTGATTGTTGGATAGATAATAATCTAAATTATAACTAGATGGTGGTAAATAGTCATTTTAATAATTAAAGAAAAATCAATCAGAATTTATAAAATATTAATCTATAGTGAGTGTAGTGTTATTGAATTGATTTTCAAGGTAAATAAATTGAAAAAACACAATGATTTATATTGGTTCTGATCATAAAGATCTTAGTTCACTCATCAATCTCCTCTACTCCTCAAGGAGAATGTAACCCACTAAGAAACTCACTTTTAAAGTTGTGGGAACCTTGTTACATACCCTACCTTTTAAATAACCTAGAATCACAACCTAGTCTTGTAAAAGGTGTCTAACCTGGTATTATTACTTGACTTTTGATTGGGGGACACAAACTTGACTTCCTTTTTGGTGGTTGAATAACCATAGAAAGGATAGACCTGATTTTGATGGGAAAATCCTAAAACATACATGAATAATTAGAAATAGAAAGATATATATTAGATGAATAAAAAAAGTAGGAAATTTTTTAGATGATCATAGATGTCAATGAATTTGAAGAATGATGATTGTTGATCACTTTTAAGGAATAAATGATGAACATTCAGTCCTTATGTGATCACATCAAGAGTACATAAGTTGCAGAAGTTCATCAAAAATTTGAGAGCAGTATTAATTTCTAAGTTGTATCATACTTTATTTGAATGAATGAATATGAAATGGTATATGTTTTTTATTCCTTATAGATATCTTCTAGATCATTAAAACATAGATCCTCTAGTACTATGTCTATTTCCAATATCTTTATGACTCTTATTAGTGAATAATAATAAAATAATATAATTTTTAATTTTTGTTTGATAAATCCATGATAAAAAAAATAGAACAAACGGGATTTATATTTATTCATGAAATATTAATAAAAAACAATTAATATGTTAAATAAAAAAATTTAAACAATTAAAAATTATAAAATAATTGAAATAAAATTATAATATTATATATTATAAAGACAGGAAAAACTACAGTAAAACAAAGCATGACATGAAATTCAATCTTCAGGAATAAATTTTCATAAAATAATGTAACAATTATATTTACACCACATATAATTATATTTCAACATAAAATAATAAAACTTTTAAAAAATAATTTATTGTAATAAAAATAATTTAAATAAGAAATAAAATTTAGAAACAAAAAAAATTAACTATCAATAGCTCATTTTTTATACCTCTGAAAATAGAGAGCAATGGCTCATGGCCAATAGCTGAAAACAAAGATTAGTTACTCATGAATCACTACTGAAAACAAAGAGTGGTTGCCCATGAATCACCACTAAAAACATAGAGTGGTGTTTCATGACTCACTGTTGAAAACAAAGAGTGGATGATACCATTGCATTTAAAATATAAAATAAAAATAGCCCACCAAAACAAAATTTATTCCAAGATACTGAGAAATAAAAGGATTTAAGATAAGAAATAAAAAAATTTATACCATTGGATATCTGATAGTGTCTCATGACTCAATATTTTAAATATCCAATGGTGACACATGACCATCAATTGGAAGTGTTCAATAGTGTATTACTGAAAACATTGTCAAACAATATGATGAAATTAAAGAAGAATAAAAACAAACCAATTATTTCTCAAATATTTATAAAATACTAAAAGAAAATATAATTAATGAAAAAGGAAGTTGCTAACAAGCCACTTTTCACCAGAATATGGTGCTACCATTAATGAAGACCAATGGTGGAAAACTGAAAACCAATCTCTATAAAGAAGCTACAGATAAATAAAATTAAAGAATACTAATAAAAAATATGAAAACAAAATAAAAAATAGGAAAATGATGGTAGAAAATGAGAAGAAATAATTATGATCTTCTATTTGATCTGGAAGAAACTATTACCAAAACTCTATACAGTAAATAAATAACAATTAGTTTGAAAAGTAGACCCATCTTTTATGTCTAATGGTGAGTAAACATAATCATCATTGAAATATGGCAGTGGCACACTAACTGGACATTAGAGAAGTCTAATGGTGAATCCCTGACTCATTTTTGGGTTCTAATGGTGACTCATGAATCACCAATGGAGAAACCTGGTGGTGACTCACAGAAACACCATTGGGTTATAATGTTGACTCAAGAATCACCGTTGGGGAAGTCTATTGGTGACTTTCTGACTCTCCATTAGTTCCCAATGGTGTCACCATCGAGAAACCAATAAAGGGTAACTTTGAACTAGAGAAGCATTCCAAAGAAGAAGAAGATAAATATCATACCATAGAAACTCGAAATAATATATGATAATAAGATACTAAGACCAATTACAACAACCCTAGATTAAACGAGTAGTACGAGAGCTTGAAAAAGATTAAAAGATGTAAGAAAGTCGAGTTGAATGAAATGTTGTTTGAAAGAACATCGGTTTAAGGGAGAAAGAGTAGAAAACCAAGGAAGAATATTGGAATAATTCAAAAATAATAGTTATGGGAGTTAAAATTATAACATGGGAAAACAAAATAGATTTAATGGATTAAAATGAATTGATATATTAGTTGACATTGTATCCAAAATTTTAACTCATATGAATATTAAAACTCAAAATATTGTCCCACATCACTTTAGAGATAAGGGGGGTGAATGGTATATCAACCATCATGTGTTAATCCTAAAATCGAGCTGACTATCAGGTATTAATGGTGGCTTACAAATTGCACACACACAGGCCTATGCTTTTTTTAGGAAACATATGCCCAACCCATGTGCCTACAGGTACACTATATGAGCCTTTTACATAGGCCTTCGTGCATTAAGCGTACACTATGCTCACCTATCTCTAGCCTCCTTGTGGGGTTCATGTGGTGGACCATCCCATGGGGTTTACCCAATGGGTCCCCTATGTGGTTGAGGGATATCCTAAGAGTCTCACAAGGATGACCCGAATTTTTTTATTTTTTAAAAAAAATATTAACCATAAGTAAACAAAAATTATAAAAACATGAATTATCAATTTAAAACATTTAATTACACAAATTTATTAATAAAAATATCCAAAACCATTAATTAATTACAACACTTGGGAATTTAATAAACTATATAATTTAACAAAATGTTAAAAGAGAGTAATTTATCAAAAAAAATGTTGTTAAAGTATTAAATAACTTTAAAATTATTATTTTGATAA
Organism: Viscum album; assembly: GCA_963277665.1. Lineage (NCBI taxonomy): Eukaryota > Viridiplantae > Streptophyta > Magnoliopsida > Santalales > Viscaceae > Viscum > Viscum album. The sequence goes on from OY728122.1 coordinate 495,753,164, forward strand.
CCATTGAACTTTTTTTATACAATTATAAAATATAAAATTTTTATAATTTAGTTAGTCTTCAATAGCTAGGTTATAACAATCATTTTAAAATAATAATATTTTAATAGAGTATTGTGTTTCATTTAAACTTGGTATTCCTTATATCGCAATTTATTGAAGAAATTAAATTTATTCAAAAAGGAATATGTTGTGAAGTCTTTGGGTGTTACATTATTCCCTCCTATAAAAATTTGACCATCAAAATTTAGTCTATATTTCCTTCCAAAAAATATATAGTAGTCCTTTTTTATAACATCCTCTGGTTACCACATTGTATCCTCAATTTTTTATTTCTCCAAAGTACCTTAATCAGTTGAGTCATTTTATTCCTCAATATTTTATCTCTAGTATGAATAATTTTCATGGTCTCTTCATAGTAAAATTGATCATGTTCCAATTTTATTTCATGGTTCTGGCATGTACTTATTTAAAAATGATATAAGGAACATATCATGTGTACTATAGTGGGTCAGTGGTATTGATAACCGGTAAGACACATCTTCAATCACTTCCAAAATTTCAAAGGGTGAGATGTACCAAGGGTTTAGTTTTCCATTATTACTTAACCTTATGAGACTTTTGAATAGAGATACTTTCTATAAAACATGATCTCCCACATGGAATTTCAAATCCTTCCTCTAATTGTTATTATAACACTTTTTCCTACTTAATGATTCTTTAATATGAGCATGAATATTATTAACCATTTTTTCTCTTCAAAAAGTTATAGGACTATAAGTTTCATTTCACTAACATCATCAAAAAAAATTGTAGTAAGACATTATTTCCATATATTACTTTATATGGCACCATTTTAAAAATTTAATGGAAATAATTGTTATAGGAAAACTCTACCATAGGTAAATACTGATGACACATAGGTTGAATGTTGAGTGAGAATAAAATAAAAATTTCTTCTATCTTCTAAAAATTCCTTTTATAATATCCATTAGTTTGAGGATGGTAATCAGTTCTCAAATGAAGCACAGTATCAAGATATTTCTGAACACACTTATAAAATTTTTATGTAAAATGGAGATCAAGATCAGACGCAGTCGAAATAGGTGTTCCATGAGGTCTTAAAAATTCATTAATATATAGCCTTATGATAAACTCAAGAGGTAAATATTCTATTATAGAGAATAAATGTATAGATTTTGTAAGGTGATCAATAATAACTCATACTTCATCATTTTTTTAGGATTATTTGGTAGTCCTAGGAAAGTGACCCTAGTAATTCTATCCCATTTCCACACACAAAAAGGAAGAGGATGAATGACTCCTATATGATGATATCTATCATCCATCACTTATTAAAAAACCACGAATTTTGATACATAATCAGTAATATTCCACTTCATGTTATCCCACTAGAAATATTCCTTCAAATCCCTATACATCTTGGTGCTACCATGGTTTTTAGAGAAATTAGAGCTATGAGAATCATCTAGTAATTTCTTTTTCAAATCAGGTATATGTGGAACACATAATATCTTTTAAAATTTTAGTATTCCATCATCAGATATTAATCTCACCAACTTCCCATCAATGAAAGCTATAATTTTCTTTTGAAAATTATAATCATCAAATTGATAAATTTTTATATTCTCTAATAAATATGGTTCTGTAAAAATTTGAAAAATGAGTGAAGCATCCCCTTCTATAATAATTCCCATATCTATCCTTACTATATTAATGAATTTAGGAACCCTTTAAATCCACATTTGGGTCACAAATACATGATCCTTCCTTATTAATACATCAACTACCTTATTTTCCTTACTTGGTTGGAGGTGTACTGAAAAATCATAATCCTTTATTATCTTGATCTGCCCCCTTAACCTCATGTTGAGCTCTTTCTGTGAAAAGATGAATTTTAGGCTCTCATGGTCTATGAATATATCACATATTTATCTATAGATATAGTGTAACCATATCTTTAAAGAAATATTATGGATTACAAATCAAGATAATGGGTGGGATAGTTTTTTTATGAGTCTTTCACAATCATGATTTATATAAAAATGAATTTAGCATTTTTCATAAGGACACAACCCAAAACCTTTTTTAATGCATCATTATATATCATAAACCCATCATTTAATGATGGTAGATTCAAAATTGGGGTATTGAATAATCTCCTATTTAATTCATCAAAATATTCTTTACATTACTTTGTATATATAAACTTATCCACTTACGTGTAAGCTTTCTTAACGGTTTCTCAAATTGGGAAAACTTATGATAAAATCACAAATAGTAAACCACCTAAACAAATGAAACTACATACCACTTTATATTCATTAGTTTATTTCATTATATGATAGTCTTTATATCCGTAGTATCAACTCGTATTTCATCCTTAGAGACAATGTGGCTAAGAAAAGAAACTCCATGAAGCCAAAAATAACCCTTACTAAACATACCATATAATTATTATCTTCTACGAGTTTCAAGAATGATCTATAAGTGATTATCATTGTCCTTATAGCTATTATAATACACAAAGATATCATAAATTAATACGATAAAAAAATTATCACGATATTATTTGAATACATGATTCATTAGATCCATAAAAATTGAGGGTGCATTAGTCAATATAAAAGGCATTACTTTAATCATGTAATGTCCATACCTTATTCAAAATTAGTTCTTTAGAATGTCTTAACAATTGATGATACCCACAATAATGGTAAATATTTGAAAAATATTGACCTCCATGAATTTTATCGAATAAGTAATCATTGCAAGGTATATTATGCTTTTTCTTTATTATAATGGTATTAATTTCCTAAAAATCGATGCATAACCTAATGGATCCATATTAATTCTTAATGAATAGAATTGGGTCTCCCCACGGTGAAACAAAACGGAGAATAAATCCCTTAACACAAATAATCTAGTTATTTCTTTAACTCAAATAATTCCACAATTTCAATATTATATATATAATTTGATATTATTCTCAAATCAAGGATTAAATCACTAGAGAACACAACTTCTTCCTCCGGTGGATGTCTAAGTAATTCCTCATAAAATAAATAAATGTATTATTATAAAATAGGTATATAATCATTTTAAATATTTCCTTATCCATCTAAATATTTTGTTTTATCTTATTCCCCAAAAATATCATTTAGGAGTTCTACTGGTGATAGATCTATACATGACTTAGGTTATGAATTCTTCACTCTAAAGATAACAAATTATATATCTTAATCATGAATTGTAATTTTCTACTCCTTGAAACAAATTTTTTCACAATATTTTAAAATCTAGTCCATAGCAAGGATTATATCAAATTCAACCATAGGTATGATTATGAAGTCCACAAATAGAGAATTTTTAAGTGTTATAATAGCGATATCCTAACACATCCCTATTGCAGTGGTACTTCCACTATGAGTTTTGAATGAAAATTACCTTATTAAAGTGATATGGAAATATCTAATTTTATCATAAAAAATGAAGGTATAAAAGATTGTGAAGATTTAGAATCAAATAAATAATTGGCTAAATTTAAAGCTATGAATAATGTACCTTCCACCACATCATTGGGTACTTACACCTTAGTTGTGATGATCACATAAGCTTGTCCTTCTACCCTTGGAAGCTTCTAGAGTATACTCCCTTTATACTTGGGATATTGGTTTAAATAATGCCCCATTTATTTTCAGTTGAAGCATTGAACATTATTGATTTGTTTCTCCCTCTTTAATTCATGAGCTAATTGACCCTTATTGCTACACTTGTAACAAAATCCCATGCCCTTCATGAATTTTCCAAGATCATTTATTCCATAGTTCTCAAAAGATATAAATTGCTTCATCCTATTTTTTTTCTTTGATGTATTCCATTTTTCTTGGTGATCAGTCGAACTCATATTTTCCTAATTTCCTTTAATCATATGGGATCTAGAAAATTCATTCACCATTCTGATGGAATATAAAATTATTTCATCTTATGATGAAAATGTTTGAGGTACAAATGAACTTCATAGGATAAGCTTAATCCCATAAAAGAAATGTTCAATCTTTAATTATGTGTTGTGTATATAATTTTTAGCATACTTTTACAATCATGTGAAGTCAAACCTATACTACACAACACATTCTTCTTCCTTCTGATTTAATCTAAGGAACTTTCTCATTGTTTCATTTTGTTTCTCTAATGACCTAATGTTTTATCAACGGAATTACATTATTATAATTATGTATTATATTATAATCATATAGGTGTATATATAGAACAAAACACAAACCTTATAAATGAAAAATGAGTAAAATAAAATATAACTTTAGAAATTAAGGAATGTATATCGATGAAATAGTAACTTAACCTTAGGAATAGTAATGGACCCTTTTGAATAGAAAACAGATCAATTGAATAGTAACCTAAATAATGAAAGTATAAATAAAATTTATCCATATTATATGTGAAAATATGATATAAATATATCATAGTATAAGAAAGTGACTATTTTTAAAAAAATTAATTAAGTGTTGGTATTTTTGTAAGTAATGTATATTTAATTACAATTTTATGATCAATTTAATAATTTAAAAGAAATTTTATTTTCATAAAATGTATTCATATATAATTATTTTTATGACTTGTGACTAAAAGATAATTTTAAGGGACATTAATTAATTTTTCAAAGAGTTAGAAAAGTAGTTTTAATTTTAAACATTGTATTTTTCAAGTAAATTATGGTTTTAATTAAAAATTAAATTTCCCCAATAAAGAAAATTATTTTCATAAAATGTATTTTATTTTTAAATTCTAAAAATTTAAAAGTGGTTGGGGTGAATTTTTGGGATTTTTCTAAAATACTTGAATTTTTTGTGAATAGTAAAATACGATAATTTACTATGAATGCTAAATAAATGAATTTTTGCATCATTATTGAGTCATAGATTATGTAAATGGATATTGTTTCAAACTCACATCCTCTATTTACTTTTTTTACCACAAGAATCAATACTATTCATAGTATTGAGAAAAATTATTAAACTAATTATTAAAATAATGGGAAACCCCTCCTCTCCTATACTATAAATACCACCCCTCTTTACCTCCTATACTCACACATCTCAAGCCTCGTGCCTTGTAAATATTATACTAAAATATCTCCCAAGTAAACTCTAAAATTTACATGAGGACTTGTTCTCTTAAAAATAATAAAACCTCTCCCCTAAAGAGGCTCTCAAGGAAGATATATACAAGTGGTAAATTTCTCTTTTCTTTTTTTTTATTTTCTTTTCATGTTCCATTGTTTTCATTTCTATCCACACATATCCTCATAAAAATAGTGTGATAACTCCATTAACTTAAATGTATAATATTTTTTTCTAATGTAATAATTCATCCTCATCTTCCCTTTCCCCTCCTTTTATACTAGAAATGAAAACACCATATAAGATGTGTTAATTTATCACATTCAAGGATGACGGATTGTCAATTTCTATTAATGTCTTCAATTCTAGTCATGAAACCATTTTTATGGTTGAAAAAGACTATATTATATGTATTATATCTTATTTAAGGTTATATTATCTTTGTTAGACATTATATTAATTTCTAAAGAAAAATATGTTCGTAGTGATTAAAAATTACCAATTAACCAAAATAGTTATCATTAAAGTTTTATATAATGATTCGTCTTCAATCCAAATAACCAAATGAATTTTATAAACATGTAATCTTATTTATTTTAACTTATTAACATATAAATCCAATTATTGGAAACCATTCTCATATAACATGTTTATACTTACATGTATATAAGTAAAAAATTATGAAAACCAAGGAAACAAATGCTCCCAAAACAATGAAATTGAACTTCTTAACCCATTAAAAAGGTTATGAATAAACTTAAGAAGGTTATAATAAATAAATTAAATGAATAAGAGGTTCTGGAAATACTAATTATTTAATTTAATTTGGTTATCCAGGACATTAAGATCATGTGAAGGACACCAACGGACTTAAGGTAAGGGATTCTACCTGAACCTCAATTATTCCTTCTGGTTGTTCTATCTTTCTTTTTAACCAAATGAAGTTATCTATTATTTTTATTCACATCATATAAATTTTGTTTATATGCTCCAAACTCATGTATCAAGATCCTTTCATCATTGCCTTTTGTGGATATACATGTTTTTAAATGACTCCATCCTCAATTATTTCTGATAAGCAAGCCCATTTTAATGGAAATTTTTAAATTCTTACCCATTTTCAAGTACACTATATAATCAATTTTTAATTCACCATTATTTTTTATAGAAACAATATTTTTATTATTAAAACCTCCTCATTTCACTTTTAGTTTTATATAATATAGTATTCCCTTTTATTTCTTAAATGACCTTTGATATTTTCCTCTAACTCCACCAAAACAATTTAATTCTAATGTATCTTAAGTACTCTTTTTACATGTTAATACTTCAATTTGACATCACATTTCATTATGTACGCCTATACTACCCTATTATTTTCCATTCATGATCTAATTCTTTTCCTTCAAGGAAATTTTTATGATACTCCAATTTGTTATTCTTTGTGACTTAATTACGATACCAAATTCTTACTATGGCTAACCCTTATGTTTATATATGATTTATTATGTATGATTATATATGTTGAAATAATGTCCATGAAAATGTTATGATAGGTGAACCTATATATCTCTCCAATGCATTGGGTAAATTTCAGTCTCATGAGACGTTATGTGCAGCGGTCTTAGCGGTTAGCCTTGACTTGTGATACCATGTGAAATGGTCTTGGTGGATAACCTTGACTTTTGATACTCAATGTGAAATGGACCTCAACTCATAAAAATGTCATGTTTTTGGTTTTTGTTGCATTACTATGACTCCATGTTTATATGATCCCATGTTTATATGTTATGAATAAATATATTCCATGCCTTTTTATATCATTATGTCATTCCTTATAACGCATGTGATAAATATTTATTCTTATGTTTATTACCTTAATGGGATTTTTAGCTCAACCCTTTTTTAATGTTATCCTTAGGTTATCCTATGAATATGTATGAGAACAATGGAAGTTAGGATCTATTTATGAATATCAAATAAATAAATGTTTTATTTAGTCCCAAGTTTTCAGTTTTATGTACCTATTTTGTCCCAAGTTTTCATGATCCTTGGTTTGTAATATGATCCTTTAATATGTTTAAAATCATGTAATTATATGTGTAAAAGGATCAGTTTTCTATAGTTGGTATCAGAGAATGGTCTAGTTATTTTTTGAGATTAAGAATAGAACTTTAGTAATAACCTTAAGGATAATACAAATTATAAAAAAACATCCCAAAATTTTGGTAAGTATAGAGTAAGTGATTTATCAAGAAAATACATCTCTATCTAGAAACGAACAAGTGGATGTAGCTCTAACATAGATGTATCTATGGGTAAAACCTAAAAACACAACACTAAGCTAGACACTAATTGAACGGGGGCATAGCAACAGGCCTAGCTACACTCCTCGGGGATATGCTTTGATAAAATCATTTTCATAGTATGAACCATTATTAAGGGAACCAAAAAAAACAAGCCAATAAGAATAAATGTGAGGAAACAGATCATGGGTAACCTAGATTAAAAACTAGGGAATCATTAGTTAGGATATACAATAACTTAAAGAGTTTATCCTTTTATGTTTAATATTTACTTTCTTATTCATTTTAGAAAAGTATTCAATCCCTCTAATTGTGTGTTATTTATATTTTTTAATGGTAGAAAATAGATGAACACACGCCAAAAATCATTTTGAAATGAAATGTGATGATTTACCGAATGATATGCCTAATATGATGGGAATGGGTGCTAAAAAAATTTTGACAGTACTTGAACAACTAGATCAAGTTATTAATAACAACTTGAATCATATGGAACACCCTCCTACTCTAAGGAGAGAGAAAGTTGATATTGAATCCTTCATATAGAAAAGACCTCACATGTTTAGTGGATATTTTGATACCCTCCTCAAAGAATAGAATATTAACTCCATTTAAAAGATATTTTTTTCCTCTAGTGCTCAGAAGAAGATAAATTCGTACTGGAAGTCTGTCATTTTGATGGGGAAACTGATCAATGGTGGACACTGATCAAGAATAAAAAGTATCAGGAGGAAATTGATTCCATGGATTGGGAGTAATTTATGAAAATGTTTTTCAATAAATATTTTCCCCAAACCCTCTCTCTTGAGATTTAAAGAGAGTTCCTTGGACTTATGAATAAAGAAGATGGGTCTATCGGAGCGTATGAAGAAAACTTCACAAGGCTTGAAAGATACACCTTCGGATTTTTCATGAACACTGAAAGCAAGGAATATTGCTTCTTTAGTGGACTAAAGATGAGTCTATAAAAATTATTGGTGATTCGTGACTTATAAAGTTATGAGTTGATTTACATTGTTCCCTCAAGGTTAAAATGGAGATCGGAGACTCTCAATAGTCTCGTGGGCCCAGTGATAAAAAGTGGAAAATGGAGTCTAATATGGGTGGTTCAAAAAATAAACCCCATAGTGGAAAGAAGATAGAACATCCCACATGTTAGAATTGTGGGAAGAAGCATCCTGGTAATTATCTAAAGGGAACTAGGAATTGTTTCAAATGGGTAAGAATGAGATATCTATAAAAAAACTACCAAATGGATATGAATAATCCCACTAATGTGGAATAATAAAGGAAGGTTCATATCAATGATCATCTAGTAGTGCAGTGTTTCAACAATAAAGAATATTGGCATTATGAGAAATATTTCCCTAAGATAAGGGTTGATGGAGGCAATCAATAAAAACCTCCAAGGCAACAAGGAAGGTCTTATGATATAACTACTACTGAGGTGGAGTCGGAAAATGATGTGGTGATAGGTACTCTAGTTATTCATTAAATAATAGTGAATGTACAATTTGATTTTTCACAACACATTCTTTCATATCATTCATGTTTAGTATAACTATTCAAACACCACCTCAAAATTTATAGATTGGTTTTTTTATTAGAACAGTGAATGGGGAAACTATTGCATCCAAGGATTATAACTCCTCCCCAATAAAGGTTTGTGGACTAAAACTCACATAAAATATTTTCATACTTCCTCTGGTGGAGTTCGATGCTATTTTGTGCATGGATTGGATATCTTTATACAAAGTCAACATTAACTTTCAGAAAAGGGAGATTACTCTTCACATCCCAGAGTATCCTCCAATCTTGTACAAGTGTAAAGAGGAAGATGAATCTCCTTCAGAATCATCATATAAAGTGTGGATAATGTTTCCTTTTTACCAAGAATGTATTTCTCAAATGATTGAGACAAAAGATAGAACCATGATCAAATACATTCCCATTGTAATGGCCACTATTGAGATTGAAGAGATGAAAAATTAGTTGCAGGAGAATTTTGATAAGGGTTTTATATGCCCGAGTGCTTCACCATGGGGTGCACCAATCCTCATTATTAAGAATAAGGATGGATCAATGCACCTCTATATTGATTATCATGATCTCAATAAAATCATGCTAAATAACAAGTATAACTTGCCTCATATACTTGACTAGTTCGATCAGCTTCATGGGGCTAGTTATTTCTCTAAGGTGGACCCTCAGTCGGGATATCACCAATTAATGGTGAAAAATAAAGATATTCCCAAAACTTCCTTTTGAATGATGTATGGACATTATGAGTTCATAGTGATTCCATTTATACTCACTATTTCTTCAAAAATATTCATGTATTTTAAGTATAGAGTATTTAGAGATTACCTTGACAAATTTGTGGTAGTCTTTATCATTGATATTCTGATATACACCAAGAGAAAGGTGTAACATGGGGTGTATTTGAATGATGGTATAATGACTTTGAAAAGGGAGAAACTTTTTGTAATGTATATAAAATGGTAGTTCTAGACGAACGAAGTGTCATTATTCAGTAATGTTATCACCAGTAAATGGATATCTATAGACCCTTCCAAGACAAAGGCAATTGATGGGTGGCCCATTCCAACATCTGCAATAGAGATCTATAGCTTTCTGGGTCTATCTGGGTATTATCAAAGATTTTGGAAGAACTTATCATGATTTTCAAACCCAATGACCATGATGACATGAAAGCAACTCAAGATCATATAGACTTATGAATGTGGGGAAAACTTTAATGATCTCAAAATTAGGCTTATCACTATACTAGTACTCACACTCTTGATAAGTGGAGAACTTTTCGTGGTGTATAGTGATGTTCAAAGAAGTTCTTAGGTTGTGTGCTGATGAAAAATGATAAACTGATAGCCTATGCCTCAAGGTAGCAGAAAATACATGAGAAAAACTATCTCATGCATGATATAGGGTTGGTGGTTATGATATTTGTATTGAAAATATTGTGGAATTATATCTATAGGGAGAATTGTGTGATATATACCGATCACATGAGTCTCAAATATATATTCACATAGAAATAGATTAATATGAAGTAGCAAATATGGTTAGATCTCATCAATGATTATGACTACTCAATCCACTACCATCCTGGTAAGGAAAATAAGGTGGTGGATGTTCTAAGTAAAAATGATCTTGTATCTTTATCAATTATGAGAGTTAATAAGGATCCTATCTTCTTAGATTTGAAATGTATGGAAATGGGAATCATTAAGGGAGGAACATCATAAATCTTTTCTCAAATAATTTCTCAACCATCCCTCATGGAGAAAATAAAGGATGCTCAAAGAAAAGATGTGGGAATTATGAAAAGGGTGGAAGCTATTATAAATGGTAAATACTCTAAGTTTAATACTGATGAGGAAGGATTTGTATGATTTGTGTCCTGATTATTTGTACCATCTGATCTAGAGATAAATAAGGATCTTTGGAATTATTAACATAGTTCACCCTTCTCTATTCACTTAGGGACCACAAATATGTATCGAGATCTTCGAGAGAACTTTTGGTGGAACAATATGAAGAAGAAGATTGCAAAATATACATCAAAGTGCCTTGAATGAAAACAAGTGAAGGATGAAAGAAAAATGTATAAGGGGGTGATGCTACCAACACCAATACCGACATGGAAGTGGGATAACATTACCATGGACTTTGTCACTGGACTTCTAAGGACATCCAGATGAAACAATGCAATATGGGTCATTGTGGATCGTCTTACAAAGAGAACTCACTTTATCACAATTCGAGAGGACATTTAATTAGATCAACTTTCATGGATATATATCAAAGAGTTGTTAAGGATGCATGTAGTACCACTATCTATTGTATCTGATAGAGAGATTCTCCTCATAGTTCTGGAAAAGTATCCAACATTCTCAAAGCACTGAGTTGAACTTCATCACGACCTATCATCCTCAAACTAATGGCCTATCTGAGTGAACTATTCCTACACTGGAAGATATGTTGAGAGTGTGTTCTATATAATTCATAGGAGGATGGGACAAACATCTTCCAATGGTCAAATTTTCTTACAACAATAGTTTCCACTAGAGCACCTGAATGGTGCCATGTGAAGAACTTTATGGGAAAAGGTATAGAACATCGGCGTGTTGGGATGAAGTCCATGAGAATATGCTATTTAGACCTGAAATGGTCGAAGAAATGGTGGAGAAGGTGAAAAACATTAAGAATCACATCAAGCTAGCTCAAAGTCAAAAAAAAGATCTATTCAGACAATCATCGATGATACCTTAAGTTTAAAGTTGGATACATGGTATTCCTATACAAATCTCCATGGAATAGGGTCATGAGATTTGGGAATAAATGAAAGTTAATTCCTAGGTACATCAGCCCTTTAGAGATTCTTGATCATGCCTCATTTATGGCCTATCGACTAGCACTTCCACCTACCATGACTAAAGTGCATTATGTATTCCATGTATCCCTATTAAGGAACTACATACCAGATCCTTCACATATATTGTTCTTAGAGGTGGTACAGTTGGAGAATGGTATTTATTATAAGGAGAAGCCCCTGAAGATATTAGATCATGGAGATAAAATTCTATGCAATAAGACTACTCAACTAGTGACAGTACTATAGTGGGACCATAAGTACGAAGAGGCAACATCGGAACTGGAGGAAGCAATGAAGTAAAATTAATCACACTTGTTTTCATCTTATAATATAAAACAAAATTTCATGGGAAAATTTTATTAAGGGGGGAAGAATGTAATTACCCAATGTTTTATCAATGGAATTCCCTTATTATAATTATGGCTTATAGTATAATAATATAATATTATATATAGAACACAATACAAACCTTATAAATAAATAATGAGTAAAATAAATGGTATCACTATAAGTTAAGGAATGTATATAAGTGAAATAGTAACTTGAACTTTGGAATAGTAATATAGAACTTTTGAATAGTAAACCAGAAAATTGAATAATGACCTCAATAATGAAAGTATAAATAAACTTATCCATCTTATAAGTGACAATATGATATAAATATATCCAAGTATAAGTAAGTAACTATTTAAAAATTTATTAATTAAGTGTCGATATTTTTCTATGTCATGTATATTTATTTACAATTTTATGACGAATTTAATAATTAAAAATAAAATTTATTTAAATAAAATGTATTCATAAATAATTATTTTTATAACTTATGATTATAATATAATTTTAAGAGAACTTATTTAAATTTTCAAAGTGTTAGAAAAGTAGTTTTAATTTTAAAATTTGTATTTTTCAAGTAAATTGGGATTTTAATTAAAAATTAAATTTTCCATATTAATAAAATTATTTTCATAAAATTGAGTTCATTTTTTTAATTCTACAAGTTGAAAATTTGTTGTGGTGAATTTTTGGTATTTTTCTAAAATACTTGAATTTTTGTGAATAGTAAAATATGATAATTTACGATAAATGCTAAATAAATGAATTTCTATATCATTCTTGAGACATGGATGATGTAAATGGCCAGTGATTCAAACTTGCATGATCTATTTACTTTTTTTGGTCACAATAATCAAAACTATTCATATTCTTGATCAAAAATATTAAACTAAGGAGTAAAATAATCGGAAACCCCTCCTCTCCTCCACTGTAAATACCACCCCTCTTTACCTCCTCTTCTCAGATCTCTCCAGCCTTGTTCCTAGTCAAAATTATGCTCAAATATCTCCCTAAGACCCTATACCATTTCCAGGATCTCTTGGTCTCAAAAAAAGACAAAAATCTCTCCCCTAAAGAGGCTCTCAAGGAAGATATATTCAATAGGTAAATTCCTCTTTTCTGTTCTTTTATTTTATTTTCATTTCTATACTCACTTATCCTCATTCAAATGGTGTGAGAACTCTAGTAACTTAAATTTACTATAAATTTTTTATGATAGTGGAATAATTCATCTACATCTCTCCTTTCACCTCCTTTTATACAAGAAATGAAAACACTATCTAAGATTTGTTAAATTATCCCATTCAAGGATGACTGGTTTTCAATTTATGTTACCGTATTCAATTGTCATCATGAAACCATTTTTAGGGTGGATCAAGACTATAATATATTTATTATATCTTATGTAATGTTCTTGAGTCTTTTTTCCACATGATATTAATTTATAAATAAAAATATGCTCGTTGTGATTTAAAACAACCAATTAACCAAAATAGTTATCCTTAATGTTTTATATAATGATTCATCTTCACTAAAAACAAAAAAAAATGTATTTTATAATAATGTAATATTATGTATGTTCACTAATAACTTATAAATCCAATTATGGACTACCATTCTAATATTACATGTTTATCCTTACATGTATATAAGTAAACCAATCATGAAAACCAATGAAACAAATGCTCCCAAAACAAAGAAATTGAACCTCTTAACCCATTAAAAAGGTCATAAATGAACTTAATAAGGATATAATAAATAAATTAAATGAATAATAGGTTCTATAAATACAAATTAATAAATTTAATTTGGTTATAAAAGACATTAAGATCAAGTGAAGGACACCATCAGACTTAAGGTAAGGGATTCTACCCAAACCTCTATTATTCCTTCAGGTTGTTCTATCTTTATTTTTAGCCAAATAAAGTTATCTATTCTTTTTATGTACATCGTATAAATATTTTTTTTATTCTAAAAAATCATGTATCAAGATCCATTCATAATTATATTTTGGTTATATACATGTTTTGAAATGATTCCCTCCTCAATTATTCCCGATAAGCAAGCCCATTTTAAGGGAACTTTCTGAATTCGTACCCATTTTTAAGTACACTATATAATATATTTTTAAGACACCATTATTTTTATAAAACCAATATTTTTATTATGAAAACCTTCTTGTTTAAATAATGGTTTTATATAAAATATTATGCCCTTTTTTGTTTTAAACGACCTTTGTTATTTTCCTTTAACCACACAAAAATGTTTTAATTCTATAGTTTCTTAAGTACTCTTGTTACATGTTAATACTTCAATTTGACATAAATGTTCTTCATGTATGCCTATAATACTCTATTATTGTCCATTAATGATCTAATTCCTTTCATTCATTGTCATTTTTATGAAACTTCCATTTGTTATGATTTATGACTTAATTATGATACCCAATTCTTACTATGGGTAACCATTATGTTTATGTATGATTATTTATGTGGAAATAAAGTTCATGAACATGTTATGATGGGTGTGACAATATAGTTCTCAAATTAATTGGGTAAATTTGAGTCTCATGAGACATTATGTGCAACATTTTTGGCGGTTAGACTTGACTCATGCTACCATGTGCAATGGTTTTGGTGGTTAACCTTGACTTGTGATCCTCTATGTGAAATAATCGTCGACTCATGATAATTTCATGTTTTATGTTTCTACTTAATTACTATGAATACATTTTTATATGATCCCATTTTTATATGTTTTCAATCCATATGTTCCCTGCCTTTTTATATCATTATGTCATGCCTTCAAACCCATGTCATAAAGCTTCATTCTCATGTTTATTCCCTTAATGGGCCTTTTAGCTCATCACTTTGTTCATGATATCCTCAGGTTATCCTATCAAGATGTTTGAGAAAAATGGAAGTTAGGAGATCTTTATAGAGATTATATAAATAATTTTTTCATTTATTCTTATGTTTTCAGTTTTATGTACCTAGTCTTCCAATACACTAGAGTATACGATCCTTGTTTTGTAATATGAGGGTTTAATATGATTAAAATAATGTAATGATATGTGTAAAAGGCAAGTGTAACTATATTTTCTCACATGGGAAATATTTTTAAAATAATATATCCTTAAAATATCTTAATTAAATTTGTACAATTTCTTCCTCCTCCTTAGTATTCTTGATCAATGACCACCATTAATCATCATCGCCCTTAAGACATTATACAACTGGTATAAAATTTTCATTTTCATCACATCCCAAATCCAAAAAATATATTTTTGAGGGACTTAATCGATTTTTTAGATACCCCTAGATTTTTAGTACCACTAAAAGATGGGTTCTTCTATTGCATGAAGTGATAATACATAGGATAATAACACTTTAGAATAACAGGTTTCTCTATTCATTCAAGGCTAATTATCATAACCTTATTAAGTTTCCCTAATAGAGCCATGATCTACCCAGTTCAAATACTAGCTATATTTTATTACTTAGTATGGAAATCTCTACATTGGTCATCGGAATTGATACCCTTATTTCTACCAAGAACCATAACCAAAAAATAGAACATACTAGATTATCTCATAAAATTAATTTAAATAATAATATATAATTATAAATCTGGTATAACACTTAACATAAATATAAAACTTATGCATTTTTAATCATGGAATCATAAACATGGTTTCTTTAAAAATAATATCTTATCTTTTGTAATAGTTTGTAAAGAAAATGTAAATTAATCAAAGAATATCCCTTGAGAGTATCAAACTAGGTGCACAGTAAGGCCCAATTTCATGTACTTGGTAGTTCTCAAGTCTAGCCTGATGTTCCTTTTTTAGAATTATTACCCCTAGTAACATCTTTTCCAGAACCATATCCATTTGTAGTATCCAGATAAAGAGGTATTGCTAGGTAAACCACATAATCTATTCCTTAACAAAAATTTAATAATATTTTTAAACATATATTCAAACTCTATAATAGATTTATTTTCCCTAAAATACTATAACAACTAGATATTTTTTAAAATATATATATGTATGATAGTGTATTTAACAAGTAACATCGTGATTAAACGGCCCGCGAAATATAACACTGTTATAACCTAGCTATTAAATTGATGCGTATAAATAGTATCAACTAATTTATGAAATATTTATATATATATATATCTTAATAAATATAAATTATTGATAAAATTTTATTAAATTATTAATTAATTTTTTTAATGTAATTTTATTCTTTAAAAATATGGTTTCTTCAAAAATGATTTTTATTGATTTTCATGAAAAAAAAATATTTTAAATAATTTTTGGAACTCTTAGAAATTTTATTTAACAAAATTTAATTCAATTTTTAAATCATAAAATCAAAATTTACTTTTGATGATATTTTGGTATTTTTTGAAAAATACCAATTTTTTGGTGAATAGTGAAAAATACCAATTTTTCTAAAAATGTAATTTATTTTCATTAAATTAAGTAATTTTATAGTACCATTTTGTTTTTAATGTGATTTAAATTAACATAATTTTTATTTAATTATATTTAATCCACTTAATTTCTTTTTAATAAACTTTATATTGGATTTCAATAGAAATTTTCCTTGGATTTAAAAATAGGGTTTTTTTAAACTGTTGTAAAGTGCCTAATGTTTCTAGTTTTTATTTACGTAGAAATCCCTAAATAGAATTGATTTAAATGAAATATATATATTATATATTAATAAATATTAATTTATATTCATACAATGATTATTATTTGTCATATATTTAATATAAAATAATTTTTTCTTACACAATATATATATTAAAAACCTGCTTTTTCATTGCATCTACAGATTTAATTTTAAATTAATTTTTTCCAATTATTTGAATTTAATTTGGTAAAATAGATTACATATTTTTAATAATAATAATTTATATTATTTTATCTGTTCAAATAAATTTTTTACAATAATGAATAGTGAAACATAAAAAAGTAATTATCACAATGAAGGTGAAAATGAGTTTACTGGGGGTTAAACTAAAATGAAAAGGGTCCAAACGACCTAAATACTTTTATAAAGTATATTTTATGAAAATATTTCAAAATTAAAATTTATAAATATATATAAAGGTCCATTTTAGATCCCTGTTTCAAGTGAAAAAAGTGGGTACACCTTTTTCTTTTAAAAAATTACAAATGTGTCACTCACCTCACTTATAAAATGATTCCTCATATCAAATCTTATTCACACATTAAAACCCTTTTGGTTTAGAAAATAACCTCCCAAATAACTTCCCAACTTTAATCCCCCCATCCAAGACTCCTTTTTTGGTCAAAAATCAATTCTAGGAATACTTTAGGTGTCACCCTTAATAGCTAGTCCGAGAAGAGGTAAAATTGCTATGGGATTTTCTTTTATTTATTCTTCAACCTCCTTAAAATATTACTAAACTAGGATAATATGGAAACATAAGTATATTATATAAACTTATATTTTATTATATTAATGTCATATCCAAAATCTGTCTCCTCTTCTATCAAATAGGACATGAAATCATCATTCATGCGTACGGCGGCCTACCGCCTCACGGACCGATATCATCCATTTTCCATAATTTTCTCTAAAAGATTGTTATAATAATGTATTTAATTATATATATGATATTTATAATAGATTTATGCTCATTGAGTTATTATTTCATAAATATCTTCTTAATTTCCATTCCATGGGGGATACGATAACATCACTCGTGTGTAATGCGGACCACCGCCTCACGAAGCGATGGGATTCAGTTTTCACTAAAGATTTACATGGAAGGTAATAAGGAAAAAATTAATTAATATATATAATATAAATTAAATAATATTTATATATTTATATATTTAATATTATTAATATATTATATATCATTTAATTTTTTACACTGAAAAATGATAACGTCTTTCGTGTAGGTGTGGACTACTCCCTCCACAAAGGGATGTGGTTCTTTTTTCATCACCACATAAAAATAATGATATATATATATGAAGAAATTATATGTTATTTATTATATTATCATAATTATTCAAATATAAAATAATTTAAAACTACTTTTAATATTGATCATCGAAAAATGGAAACATTGCTCATGGGTACGTGAGGCCTACCGTCTCCATGATCGTAATGTAGATCATTTTTCATAACCATTTTTCATGATTGGTTTTAAAAGCATAATTTATGAATAAATATGATAATTAATTCATGATTATTTTTTTATAAATTCTTAAATAATGAAATCTTTGATCACAGTCAACACAATGAAGCTGTTGTGAAACAATGAACCGAAAGTCCTCAAAACAAATGAAGTGGACTTAACTGATTAAGTATTCAAATATGTAACTAAAAATAAATAAGATAAATTATTTAATTATAAATTTTTAAACCTATAAATTTTATTTATAAATCAAATAATTGATACAATCTTATTATAAATGAGTTAAAGGACATGCACGGAAAGTCTGGACTTGAGGTAAGAGTTTTTCCCATCTCACTTTTACTTCTATAAGACATAAGATATATTTACCACTTATCTATATTATGTAGGGTATATACTACCCATTTTACATGTAATATAATAAATCCATCATACATATGTTCATTTTATGTTTCAATTTGAATTATTTAATCTAAGGGAATTTGACTTGAAATTTACCAAGTGGTAAAGAATTTCATAACTCCATTGCTTTTCATTGGGTAATATTACTTATTCATTGTATTTTATATTATATGATTATGTGTTTAATGAAATTTTATTATATTATGTTATATTTCCACTTTTTTAAGTGGATTTAAATTTTATACACATAATCAATACATTGATTAATTATCAAAATCAATGGTATGATTTTTATAAGGATTATTCATCTAATATTCTCTTTCTTTGATACATATGTTTATAATATGTAACAATATTGATTTTTGAGGTGTATATTCTTAACTTTGACATGTTATATCATGAAACTCCTTTTTTCTTGATATTTAAAGCATCATTTTATTTTATTCTTTCATGAGTCTTATTATTGAAGAGTTTCTAAAGTAGAAAAGGCTTTATGTTATAATCTCCTTTATTTTATGATTATTTATGATCATGTTTACTTTAGAGAAAATAATGTAATATTATTTTATTTAATCCCATATATTTTATTATCCTCTAGTTATGAATTTTTTTACATGTTTAATTTTCATGTTCTTCCATATTAACTAAATAAACATCAAGAAAGTCATTTGTAAGTGATACTGATGTTGTATTTTCTTTTAGAATGGGTATCCTTATCTTCAATATCCATGTTCTCTAAAATGTTCTCAGAAAGTTATTTTCTAAAAATAAATGACTTACTAAGTACATCCATATGATAATTTACCTAATTTTAAAATGTTTTAAAAGGAAATTTCTTATCATTTTCCAAATGGGTAAATTTTACTCCCTTTTTCAAAATGTTTTGAAAAGAATGTTTATTTTTAACACTTATGAAACGATCATGCTTTCTTGTCATCATGTACGTTATTTTTGTTGAAATTTCATTAATATATTTCCAAGGTTGTTTTCAAATAAAATGATTTTTCAACAATTTTGTTAATTTTTAGTTTTTAAAATTTATTTTTAAAATGAAAAGGTTATTTTCCTCAAAAATATTTTTAATGATATTTTAATGGTATTTTAATTCATCAACATAAATAACCATTGTTTTTAATTTTGATTCAATGGTAATATTTTGAAATAATACCATCGTTATTCTGTCTTAGGATGGATTATGATTGTTTCAAAGATATTGTTATAGAAATCATTACTTTTCAGCAGGATAATCATGTTTCGAAGAGAATGTTATGAAACCCATAAATTTTCTACTACTTAATCATCTTTTAGATATATTTTTATGGAACCCATTTTTTTCATGGTTTAATCATGTTTAAAATGGATTATTATGGAACCTGATACTTTTTTATGGGTTAATCATGTTTCAAATATATTTTTATGGAACCGTCTTCTTTCCAATGGTTTAGTTTTGTTTCAAATAAATTGTGATGGAACCTATTTTTTTCCATGGTTTAATCACATTTAAAAGATATTATTATAGAATAAATTTCTTTTCCATAGGTTAATCAAGTTTCAAATATATTATTTTGAATATTATTTAAATTTTATAGGTTTCTCATGTTTCGAATATATTTTTATGGAACCCGATTATTTTCTACAGGTTAATCATGTTTCAAAGAGATTGTTATGATACCTATTTCTCTTCCATAGGTTAATAATGTTTTAAAGATATTATAATGGAACCCATTTCTTTTCCATTAGTTAATTAAGTTATGAAATAAATAATGATTGTTTCTATGAGTTTTATGATAAATGCAAGCTATATTTACATTAATTATGGTTCTTGGAAAATTTTATAAGATGGGTGTACCCATATGGTGCTGAGTGAGACCAATATAGCTTATATGATGGGTGCAACTAGATAGAGCAGGGTGATCCTGATATATATTATATGATGGGTTCACCCAAATATTTCTTCCGTGCATTGGGAAATGTTCCTTATCTTAATATAAAAGGAGGGAGTTACTGATGGGTTTATCCTATGGATTTAACTATTCACCAATTATCTCTAACGTGGGTTTAAAATGGATTATGAAGATAATGTTTCCAAGGTACCAATATGTTTTATGTTTTCTTTATATAGGTATATGATGTTTATTATGATCAACATTGATATCACATGACTCGTGATTATTGATTCAAATGAACTTTTCCTTTGATAAAGCCTTATTCCATGTTTTTATGCTTAATGATCCAAGTATTGATGGGTTTGAATATTCTTATGTTATACTCATTCCCTTTGATTATGTCATCATACCCTTATTCTCTTCTTATACTAACTGATGATATTTAATTTTCAACCCTTACATTTACCCACACTGATCATTTTATATCACACTTCTTATATTTCATTTTTCCTAGGTTATAAGTAATTATATTTAATGAATTATTTCTATAAAGGATTTAATATAGTTAAAGATGATAAATTAATATGCAATAAGAAAATTTGGGTTAAGTGGGAGATATTATTATTTAAAGACATGAGTATTGTTTATGTCGGAATTTTTCTTAATTCTCTAAAACTATAAACCTAAAAGGTCCTTGAGAATGTAAGTGATCTAATTTTTTCCTTTTGATGTTGAAAATTTGGGATGGACAAAATTGGATCACCTTCTTTGGTATCAGAGAAAAAAATGTAATGTTCATGTTTTTAGCACTAGATCTAGGAGTGTGGTTTATGGGATTTCATATCTATGTTTTACTAAATCTAGTTCCCAAAGTTTCTACTAAACTTCCTATGATAACAACTGAAACAACCTAAACTCCAGTTTCTTGTAGCCGGTGGTTATTTTCATTACAAGGGAATAAGATACAAGGGATCAAGTCACCAAGTATCAGTCAATTTAGTAGTATTGTAAAACCAAATACAAACATGATACCTATTTTATATTTGGAATAAAAATACAAATAGTTTTAACTGAAAAAATTTTGTATCCTTGAACTCATTTAATAAATTCGCCTTCTTATAAAGGGGAAAAGAAAGAAAATAAGGGTGAGATAAAATGATCAGTAAGTTTTATGTATAGTGGGATATATCATGAATCAATAAGTAATAATCAATATGGAATGGTAAATAACTGATCACACATTACATTTAATCAATAACATGATTACCATAACTGGATAAGGCATAATTAATATACTAAGGTAAATAACTGAGTACTCATGCCATTAAATTAATAACTCGATAATGAAATGAATCCAATGATTATATCAATGTGAAAATATCATAGATAATAATAATAACTAAATTATCAATGAATGAAATTCTTAATTATTGGATTTCATGATCTCAAGCATCATGATATCTCTACTATCAAGACCTTTCACAATAAAGTTTAAAACTATGGGTAGAAACCCATTTAATGTTGGATTATTGATTTTTCTCATGATATCAATCAATGCATCAAGGAAATATATAATTCTGAGCCCAAACCATTGATATATGTCCAAATAATTCCTAATATATTGAATAATTTATTTAATTCATGAACAACATACCTTATCATCAAATATATTTATTGAGTAATGAATATAGATTTATCAATATTTTCCTTATCAAATCGAATTACTATCAAAGTAAAAATTGTATGTAAAAATTTTATAAGTTTTAATCAATAATTATATCCATGATACAGATAATATAGATATTGAATAGAAATTTAATTTCCAATGAAAAATGATTACAATAAAGTGGTTGTCTCAAGAGAAAGTTAACAATCACAAGTTTTAACAAGAAATGAGATGTGACCATCAATTCATCAGGAATATAGGATTTCGAAATAAAATAAAGAATAAATATATATTCATGTTAAATAAATAAAAGGGTAAGTATATACACCATATAAAACTAAATAGGTTCATTTTGAAAAATATGTCTCCATGAAATGGAAATTGCGATGAAGTCCCTTACTTAATACTTATTTTTGGTTGAATATTATTTGACCCCATGTATAATGGCTTTTAGAATGTTGTTTATTAATAATAGAACCATATTTATATTTATAATAACATATATAATTCTCTTATAACATTTTACTACTTGTTTGTTAATAATATTTCATTATTTTCATTGTTTCAGGTGTCAATTGCCTGGTTTTCACATTCATGTTATGTCGTGAAAGTTATATTTATTGTGCATAGGATATAGATCCATCATATATAGAATGATAATAATGTTATAAATATAATATTTAATGATTATATACATTTTTAAAACCATTCTTGATAGTTATAAATAGAAAATGAATCGCATCGCTTCATGGAGACGGTAATCCATATGTACAAACGAGTGACGATATCATTTCTTAGTGGGTGAAAGGGTAATAAATTGGGTGATATATTAATTTTATGGAATCAATAACATTTCATTTAGATTAAATATATTAATTAAAATTATCCTTATTACCTTCCATTTAAATCATAAGTAAAAAATGAATCACATCACTTCATGAGGCGGTAGTCCACTATTCAAACGTGTAACATTATCATCTTTTAAATGGAATGGAAAGTAAGAAGGAGTATGTGATATTAGAATTTCATAAGTATAATAATAAAATAAATATAATATATATTTATAAATATTAAATCCATCATTATATATAATTGTGAGATGTTTTTATGGAAAATGTGTTACATAGATTCATGACGTGATAGTCCATCGTACACATGATGGACTATTTTGTTACCCATTTAATGGATGAGGAGATGGATAAATATTATTAAATAAACATAATAACATCTAATTATATATTATATACTGTTTTAATTATATTTTAAGTGTTAACACATAATTTAATGTGTAAAAATAAGAAATAAAATTAAAGATCTTCACTAAGATAATTATTATCTCTTAGGGAAACTTCTTTTGGATATCCTCTTAAGGGCCCTAGGGTTGGTCTTTTGAAAATAATATTAGCTCTATAATTTGAGTAAGAATGTTTGGGAGATTTTTCTTCAGGGTTTGGTCAAGACAAATGGCTTTATAGGTTCCAATAAGTGAAGGGAGGGAGTTCCCGTTTATAATTGATGAGGAAGAAAAACTTGAAAATTTTGAAAAGAAAAAGTGATACCCATGTTTTTCACATTCAAAAAGGACCCAGAATGTCCCTTTTGTTCTTTTTTCCATTTTTTTATAGTAGGATTGTATATTCCTTTCCTATTTTCTCATTTTTAATATAATCATTCCATGAATCAATTTATATGACATTGCCTTGTGGATTTTGATTATTATTCAGTTGTTTAGTTATGTATTCACCTACCGCTTATTTATTCTCTCTATTTTTATATCCTTATGCCATTGTTTTTTTATGGTTATATCCATTGTTTTAATATGATAAGAGGTTATAGTATCCCCTCCATACCACCTTTACACCCTAGATGTTGTTTGGCAGCCTCTAGCGTATAGGGAGGGGCACTTGGGGTCATGTGACCTGGCAGCATGAGGCCAAGTTAAGTGGATCTTGATTTGGATGTTAAAAAGTGGTATTATAGGGTTTCCTTTTCCTTTTATTCATATTTTTATATTATAAATAATAATACTAGGAGTTAATTTAATTTTTAAATGACCTTGTTCCTGAACGTATCTTACCCATATAAAAGGTGAACCGAAATTACCTAGGATTAAAAATTGATATGATTGATTATGCCTGTTATGGTTGATATGACCTCATAATTGGGTGATGAACTTGATTTATGATTTTTTTATTATTTGTATGATTGAAATGAGATTATTTCACCCAGGCCCAATGAAATGAGGGTGTTTCATCTATTCATGCATCATTATTGGCACAATAGGATTAATATGCCATGAATTTTCCCATGTCACTTTAATTTTAAGCATTAATTTTTCCATTGAAAAATGTTAGTTCCTTAATTATGTATTGAATTGTGATGAATTTTATTATAGGTATTTGAAATCATAATTTACACTTAAAGTTTCTACTTTAACCTAACAGTTTTTTCCTACATAGGTTAAATCATACACCTTAAGCAGTTAATTATGGCATGTTGAGCGATAAATCATTGGTCTCATGGGATGGAATGTGTTATGGTGAGGGTTTTGGGAATGAAATATTTTGGTTCATGATGATTACATGACCTTATGGATTGGAAATGGTAATACATCTAATTTTACCATTTAAAGAGATTTAAATATTTGAATGGTCATAAATTTAAAATGTATATGACTTTTAAAGTAAAAATGGCCATCTTATATATGTGAAACTGAGACCTAGACCTAAACCCGACATTGGTATTGGGTAGTGGGGTATCTATTATGTTATTATGTCCACTATGATCTCCTTTACCTCCAAGACCTATATTTTAGCATTGGAAGAGTGGTGTGATCAATTGTATAGGAAGGATACACACCTATCCTAGTTTTTTATCTGCAATATTTTCAATTGCTAAAATATTTTTTGAGGTATGTTTTTAGAATTGAAGTATCATACCACCATGACCTCCTCTAGTCATACACCCCAAAGTTGGTGATGACCACTCTCCTAAGGTGACAAGCCTTGAACCTTCATTGATTCCTCCTATTGTTCCACCTATGGAACATCTTCATGTTCCTGATATGGGAATTGAAACCCAATTTAGAGAGGTCTTCCTATGTATGTTTCAGATTATGAAAGGTGTTGTTTAGCCTTCCCCAAGTATGTTAGATTTGAATCCGGAGTTCTAAAAGCAGCATCCTCCAACCTTTTTAGGGGATGGAATGCCACATGTTTTTAAGTCATGGCTCAAAGTTTTTCTTTCTATATTCCAGAATATGGTGATGCCTCCAGAATGGAGGGTCAAGATTTCTGGGTATATTCTAGGAGATTCTACCAAGCGGTGGGGGGATTTTATCCACCAGTAAGACCGACATCATGATATAGTCTAGGTAGATTTTCAAAATAAATTCTTTGAATATTTATATCCCCAAACTCTAAGGGCCGGTAGAGCTATATAATTCATGAAACTGCAGTAGGTAAACATGATTGTTATGGAATGCTCTGATATTTTCACTAAGTTATAGAGGTTCACTCCTACTATTTAGAGTGTTGACCTTATGAACATCATTTGATTAGAGGATGGTATGGTATATTCTATCTTTTAGAATGTAAATATATTCAGGTTTAATGTTATAAATGAAATTTTCAACCAATCCCTAATTAAAATGTAAACTTTGAGGGAATTTTATAGTGTGATTCAAGGAGGTTCAGCACCTAGATCTATTAGTGCTTCTTATTCAAGGAGAAAGATATGTTTTGAGGAAACTAGGGGAGTTAGAAGAATTCAGGATCCTTATGCTGAAATCTTTCTGATATTACAATAGAATGGGAAGATATGACACACAAATCCTTAGTTCTTATGAGATCTAGTGGAATGCAGAGGCTACAGTGGGATGGGAAATATTTAGTGTTTCTATATAACCTTTCAATTAGTGCTTAATTATCAGGGATCTACACCTACCAAGCATTTTGGAGCAGAGGGAGTATGATCACATTAGGAAGGAAGCTGGAATACCACTGACTGCTCAAGCTGAGGTGGTGGTCAAGGCAGAGGTAGTCAGACTCATGATTCTCAACGCCAGTAAAGTGGGATTGATCAGGGTAGTCAAGCAATGACACAAATCCACGGTACAAGATAGTTATATGTTTTCTATCCTATACCATAAGAGTAGAGCAACAGACCTCCAATTTTATGAGGTCTTATTCTAGTATCCTCCATCTTAGTGTCTACTTTATTTGACATAAGTGCATATTACTCTTTTATATTTGAGACTACTATGGAGATTATGGGCCTCAAGATTGAACTCTTTTATGGTTTTATGGATTTTGATACCCTATTAGGTATCATATCAGTGGGTGTTCATAATATAAATTATTTTCACCTTTATATATGGGATACCTTTTCCTATGGAATATTTTTATCCTTGACATGATGGGTTTTGATGTAATAAGTAGGATGGACTGGTTAGTTCCCTATCAAATTGATGACCTCTTTGATCAGCTTCGAGCAGTGATAGTGTTTCCAAAGATATATTTGAGGTTGGGATATTATTAGGGGTATTTCATATCATCAGGCATGCCACACAAAACATTCAAGAGTATTAATGGTCTATACAAGTACTCAGTAATATCATTCGGTCCCACAATGCACCTGTAGTTTTTATATATCTTATGAATTAGTTTTTTCACCTGTATCTAGATTCATTTGTGGTAGTCTTTGATGAAGATATCTTAGTGTATTCACACACTTGACACAACCATGCCAATAATCTTGATATCTTACTGAATACATTGAGACAACATCACCTCTATGCTAAACTCAATAATTTTCACTTTTGGATTGACAAAGTCCACTTCCTAGGATATATCATCTCAGAGTTAGGAGTTTAAGTGGATCCAGAGAATGTGAGAGCTTTAGTTTCCTAGGATCAGACCAATAACATCTTTGACATAAATAGTTTCTTGGGGATATCCAGATATTATAGATGATTAATCTTTGATTTCGTCTACCTTGAAACGCTGCTTACAAGCTTGAAAAAGTGGTATATGAAATTCATATGGTCAAAATATTATTGTAAAGATCCCGAACTCAGTTTCTTAGATTTAGTGCCTTACTTTATTACATTGGTATAATAAACAGGTAATTTTCATCCCGAAGGACCGAAGATTTTAGTAGTTTTGGAAATTTAGATAAAAATATATGTCTTATATTACAAAATGAAAGGAAAATAAAAATAGAAAATCTATTGGAAACATATATAATGTCCTAGATTGTCCCTGGAAGTCACTAATAATATGCATCTTTGTATCCTGGAGAAAAATAAAACATAAAAAAGGGGTGAGATAAAATTCTATCTAAGGGTAATTAATACCATAGAAGATAGTATAAAAAACATCATGGTTAATGACTAAAAATACATTCCATTAGAATATAATATTAATCATAATATGGAATGAATAAAATCTGAATAAATATTTCAATATAAATAATCCCATGAAACTTAACAACGGATATTATACTAGTCGAATAATCACATGATTTACCAATTACTAATGTAATAAGGCGTAATGAATAATATAGACAACATAAACATATTTTCAATGAATTTTCTAAGACTTATACAAAAATGGTTAAGTCCTCACCCAAAATTCATTTTTGTTTTGTCTCATGAGACCAACCAATGCATCTAGGAGCTATAACGGGGCCCTCCTATCACTTAATTAGTTTAATTAATTTCTCAAATGTATAATAAAAAGATATATTTAAATAAAATCATCCCATAAAAATTTTATATATTTGAATCATAGATGAATATACTCTGATAAAATCCTTGATAAATTATTGAGGAAAATAATCTTTAAACATTCCAAAGTGCCCCATACCACTTGGAAACATTTAAATATTAATCTATATAAAGGAATAAAATTAAATTAAAATAATAAGAATAATAATAATCATGATTTGATATATGATAGTTAATTACATACACTACATTCATGGAATAAGTGGTGAACAGGGAATAAATCTCATAGAAGTGAAGGTGAGACGAGAAAAACCCTTTTTCCTTTGGAAAGAAGAGTTCTTTTGTGAAATAATTTTTATTTATCATAAAATAAAATTTTAAACATGTATATCCCATAAAATAAAATTTATGTACAATTAAATTATATTTTAGGCATAAATTATATCAAAATGAAGTGAAAACATGTAAAAATAGTGTTTAAGAATCTTTAGAAATAAGCCTTTTTAATGTGGTTTAAGGAAAATCGTAAAGAATCTATAAGACGGAAACAGGTATAATTGTTTGGATAAAACAAAAAATGAACCATGATATTTTTTCATAATAAAATGAGTTATTTTATAAATATAATGGTGTCTTAATATAGATTATGTATTGGGAATTATAATGGGTAAGAAATAAATAAATTCCCTCTATTCGATCTTCCTTATCGAGAATATATAAGAAAGGAACCTTTTTAAAACATATATTTACCCATAAAATAAGGATGATATGACATAGAAATATGATTTTGGAACATATTAATAAAATTTAGAAGAAGTAAACAAAAAGAAAGAATCATTACATTGGGTTAAAGAGAGAGATAGATAGAGAGTAACCCGAAGAAAAAAATGGGGGTTCGGGTAGAATCCCTTACCTTATGTCTGAAAGTGTTCTGAACTAGAACTTAATAATAGGGATAATAAAATTAAATACTTTAATTCATTAATTGATAACCTTTTATATATAAATATGATTTATTATAATTTTATTAAGTTCATTTATGACCTTTTTTATGAGTTATAAGATTCGATTTTGTCGTTTGAAAGTGTTCATTTCCTCAGTTTCACAATTGGTTCACTTGTATACATGTACGAAATATCATGTGAAATGGAAATAAATATCTAAAATTGAATTTATTTGTTATTAATGGAAATAAATAAAATTAAATGGTTATATAATTCACTTTTTTATATGGGGTGGGAATGAATCATTGGATAAGATGTTAGTGATAATCGTTTAGATTATTTTGGTCTTTTTTACGATCGTCATGAACTAGTTTTGTCTTATTAGTTAAAATCATGTGTATATAATTATTATAGAACATTAAAGAGGCTATAATACATATATTGTAATTTTTTAACTATAAAAATGGTTTTATGACCATCCTAGAAGGTGTTCATATAAAATGAAATTGCATCGTCCATGATGTCGGTAAATTGACACATCACTGGCGATGTTTTCATTTATAGAATAAAAGAGAGAGAGAGAGAGAGATAAAGGAGTGCGATCATGGATATTCAATTAAAATGATATAATTATAGTATATAAATGATATTGTAGTTATAATATCTATTTGTATAGGGGAAGTGGGGTAAGGATAATAAAATAAAACAAATTGAAAAAAAATAAAGAGGATTTTTACATCTTGAATTCTCCTCCTTGAGAACCTTCTTAAAAGGATTGGTTTTGGTATTATTTTGAGAACAAAGGCTCTTAGACATAGTTTAGTGGGTTGGTAAGAGTATTGGGAAAAAATTTGACAAGTCTTAAAGCTTATAAGGTGTGAGCAGAAGGGGTGGTATTTATAGTAGAGGAGAGGGGTGTTTTTTGAATATTTTATTCATTTGTTTATTATTTTGGCTCAAGATTATGAATAGTTTGAATTATTGGGCCTAATTACAGTAACTAGTGCATGTGAATTCAAACCAATGGTTATTACATCATACTTGACTCAAGTAATGGTATATTTCACTTATAATGTATATATACCAAAGATTACCATATTTCACTATTCACTAAATAATCAACTATTTTAGAAAAATTACAAATATTCACCCTAACTATTTTTCAATATTTAAAATTCAAAAATGAACTCCATTTTATGAAAATAATTTTCTAAATATATGAAATTTAATTTTTAATTAAAATCATCATTTATTGGAAAAATACTGATTTTAAAATTGAAACTGATTTTATTACACTTTCAAATATTAATTAAGGTCTTACAAAATTATATTAAAATCCAAAGAAAAAAATATATTAATAATTTAATAAATTTTATTAATATAAATTTTCTTTTAAATCACTATAATAATTATAAAATTGAAAATAAACATTTATGTTTTATAAAAATATCAACACATAATTAATAATTTCTGAAATATTTATTTACTTATACTATGATATAATTATATCATAATTACATTTATAATATGCCTAAATTTTAAATATAATTTCATAGGTTAGGTTATTATTATAATTTCCATCTAATTATTCCTAAAGGTAACATTATTATTCCAACGATCACATTAATATTCATCAAAAATGAAACTTATCATAAAAATACCAAAAAATTAACCAAAGTAAATTTTGATATTATGATTTAAAAAATAATGTTTGTTTTTTCAAATATAATTTATGAAGGTGTCAAAATTTATATTTAAAACATGTTCTCTACTAAACGGTGGTAAATTTCATTTAGAAAAATATATACTTTTATGTGTAAAATTGGATTTGTTCTTATTTTATGCCTCTAAAAATGTTTTGGATGAATGTTAAAATATTTTATAGATTACATAATATGAAAACTTAATTAATATATTTAAATAATATTTATTAATTTAATTTATTAATATAAAATGTCATTATGGTCATAAAAATTGTTTTTATAAAAATACATCCCTTTTATTCAATTGGTTTTACTTTATAATTAATTAGTAACCAATGAATTAATTTTAAAAACATGTGTAATATATATATATATATTCATAATTTAATTAATCTTGTTCATTACCACTATTAACAACATCTAGGAGATAACTATAGTAATTAAATAATAATATATATAAAATAATAATTTGGTAAGCTATCGAAGAAGTTAGATTTAAAAAGAGGCATACTATAAAATCTTGGGGTTTTACAATTGTGAAGAAACCTTTTAGGAGTTGAAGGGAAATTTGAATTTAGCACTAATAATTATTCTTCTAAATCCAGGAATGACCTAATAGTCTACTGGGACACATCAGGTATTGATCTTAGAGCAATTTTGATGTAGGATGATTGAGTTGTTGCATACAGGTCTCATTAGTTGAGGACTCATGAGCAGAATTACCCGATGTACGACCTAGAGCCATTTGTTGTAGTACATGACCAATGATATTGGAGAAAATATCTAATTTCAGAACATTTTATGGTATTCACATATAATAAATTCCTCAAGTAAATATTTATACAGTGAGATCTGAATCTTAGGTAGTGCAGGTGGGTTGAGTACCTAGAGTCATTTGATTTCAAACATGCCTACACGCCTGGTGAAGAAATGCATTGGACAATGATCTGAGAAAAAATAGTCAGGTATAGGCAAGTTATGAGGCTAGTGGTGAATGTAATCTTATGTATTTATTCTCAAATATTCACATTAAGGTCCAAGAGTAACATGGAGAGACTGTCCTTACAATTATAGTAGGGGCACTACTATTCTAGAATTGGTAAGAATGAGGAAACTATCTAATCCCGAGGGCATTTTCTTGTGGGAAAGCATCTCATATCAGCATACATCATTAGGTTATACCGCATATGGGGAAGATACTTTACTATTCCATGGGTGTATACAGGTCCCAACAGACATCAGAGACGAGATGATGTGGGAATTCCACATCTCAGCACGGGAAATTCACCCTGATTTCACCAAAATGTATCAAGATCTACAATTATAGTATTGGTGGCCTGGTATGAAATGTTATATTATTAGATTCATCACTTTTTGTTCCACCTACATGTAGGTGAAGGTGTAACATAAACCTTCGGTAGGGATTTTACAATAATTCTTCATTCCTGAGTGGAAATTGGATGACGTTTTGATGGATTTCATGACTGGTTTACCTACATCACCTCAGGGAAATAATGTAGTGTGAGATATCATTGATCGTTTGAAAAAGTTTTCAAACTTATTACCTATTCTAGAGACCTTATCAATTAATGATCAATGAAGGTTGTACATCAGGGAGGTTGTATATCTTCATAGAGCTCCTCATTCTATCATTTCTGATAGAAATACTCACTTTACATCATGTTTTTGGAAAGGGTTACAGAAGGCCTAAGGTACACAGGTTCTCCTAAGCATAGTCGATCACCCTCAGATCTATGGACATAAAAATTGTATGATTCAGGCGTTAAAGGAAATTCTTTGTGCTTGTGTCCCTGAATTTCGCGGTTCTTGGTAGAAACCAATTCCCCTCATTGATTTTTCTTAAAATAACATCTTTTGGGCTACCATCTAGATGGATAATTATGAATCCTTATATGGTAGGCCTTTTAGTTCACCTCTATGATAGATAGAGGCATGGTAGGAGGCTATTCTTGGACCAAATATCATGAATTAGACTACTGAGTAGGTCCAGTTGATCAGAAAGTGCTTGATGAAAGCTCACTCTAGACAACAGTCATATTCAAACTGACATCAACGACCTATAGAGTTTGAGTTTGGATACTATGTTTTCTTTAGAGTCTCTCCCAAGATGGCCTATAGAAGAATTTAGAATGAGTGTAAGCTCTCACCTAGGTTAGTTGGACTCTTATAGGTTGTGAAATAGATCAGACCAGTGGCATACTAATTGGTACTTACTTAGAGATATCATTCTATGCATGACGTCTTTCACATGTCTCAAATTCACTAATATTATCCAAACACATCACATGTATTTCATCCTAATGAGGTTGATTAAGATGTGCATTCTTCCTTTCAGGAGTATCTTGTTCGTATTGT
The DNA here is from genome assembly GCA_963277665.1 of Viscum album. Taxonomy (NCBI): domain Eukaryota; kingdom Viridiplantae; phylum Streptophyta; class Magnoliopsida; order Santalales; family Viscaceae; genus Viscum; species Viscum album. The sequence continues at coordinate 495,786,255 of OY728122.1, forward strand.
GGATCGAAGGTTTATGAAACTCTGAGGAAGGTTATTTCCTTTGGAACTAGAGCGATAATATCATGGACGAGTATAGGGTGAGACCTAGGAATGGGAAGCTGATATATGATATTAGTGTATATAACTCTTTGCTGATGATATTGATTTACAATTGAAGTCCAACTAGGAAATTATTTGCTTTAAGTAGTGGAGGTTGTAATGAATCATCTTTTCACCAAAGTATGGATCATTTTTTTTGTTATATCCATTGTCCCACTCTGATAAGAGATTATAGTCTCCCCACCATACCACCTTTACACCCTTACTGCTATTTGGCAGCCTCTAGCATATAAGGAGGTGCACTTTAGTCCATGTGACCTACTGGATTGGGGCACGGGTTAAGTGAATCTCAGGTCGGGACTTTACAAATCCTTATATAAAGAATTGAACAAGTACAAGGGTTATATACTAAATTGAAAGATTAAGTAATAATTAATCATTCCTAACACATGTATAATATAATTTAGTCTCTCTATATTTAAAGGATTTATAAAAATATTACCAAGAAAATGTATAGTTCCAATGAACTCTAGAGTAATGTATTATTTTTTTAAAATGGTTTCTCAAAAGTTGATGTCTAATATCATTATGGTTTGTATGATAGTGAGACACGGGATTATTTGAGATATTTATAGAACTTTTATTATTTTATTTTATAGGGGCATGTTAAAATTGACAACCATAGTCTAGTAAAGTGTGTTTCGTCAAAATAATTTGTGAAAATATACTGCCTACTACTATATACTCAACTTCAGTAGCAGATAATGCAACACATTTCTATTTATTATTATACTATGAAACTAGAGACTTTTCCAAAATGTAAAATGTTCTAGATGTTCCTTTTATCTAACTTCCATATACTAATATCAGTATTAGAATAACTATCAAATTCAAATTCGTGACCTATAGAGTATAACAGTCCAAAATTGACTGTATTTTTTAGGTATTTAAAAATTATTTGTATAGTATTCAAATGAAATTAATTTAGGTTTTACTAAAAATGGGAACACATGCATACACTAAAAATAACATCAATTCAATTAGAATTTAATCATAGTAAACTTCCAGTCATACCTCTATAAGTAGTTTGGTCAACGGAATTTCCAATTTCATCCGGATCAAACTAACAGCTTGTACTCATGGGAGTATCACTACCTTTGGTGTTATCTACACCAAATAATTTTAAATATCCTTTTTTTGGTTTTCTTTGATTTAAAAAATTCCATACTTGTTTTTGAAAATTTTAAAATCCAATAAATAATTTTACTTCACCCATCAAATTCATTTTAAAATTAATTTGCATCATATTAGAAAATTTAGGACACAAGGAATGATTGGATGATCTGAAAATGATATCATAAACTTATATTACAAAAAATAAAACATCATTTTATATTAATATTATAATTAAAGTAGGATTATCAACACCTTTTTAAAAATCATTTTAAATAAGAAAAGTTTTGAGCCAATCATAACAAGTTCTAGAAGATTGTTTTAAACCATACAATGTTTTTGTAATTTAAAAGCATGATTTGGAGAGTGGGGATTTTGAAATACATGGGGGTATTCTAAAGGAGTATCCCCACTAATATAAACATTTCAAAATTCACTTTTTACATCTATTTGGTATAGTTTCAATTTAATATTCTATATATATGAAATAAGTATTCGGATAGCTTCAAGTCCAGCTGCTAGTAAAAATGGGTTTTCATATTTAGTACCTTCTTCTTGAACATATCCTTGTGCAACCAATCAAGATTTTTTTCTAATTATTATTTTAGACACATCAACCTTGTTCTTATATACCCACTTGGTACCAATAGTTAGGTATTATTTTGGTATATATACTAATTTATAAACTTTATTTATTTCAAAATGATTCAGTTCTTGGATATCCATTACCCAATGTTCATCATTGATTTATTGATTGATTTTATTAAGTTTATGTTATGGAAAGAAGGATTTATGTTTAACCATGTTTCTAGGTGAGGCTTGAGTTTGAGTTCCATTGTCTAGGTATTCTACAACAGCATCTAGGGGTGATTTTTAAGGGTTTTTATGGATCAAGGGACTCAAGAACTTGGTTTTTCCAAGACATTTTCTAATTCAAGAAGAATTTAATAATATATTATAGGATATTTATCTAGTAAATCAGCATAAAAACCCATAGTTTTAGAGGTATTATTGATATTAAATAATGAAATATCATCCTTAAGATTTTTAATAGAATTTTTGAGTTCATTATATATCTCATCAAAAGTTACATGGATATTTTCTTCCACAACTTGATATTTCCTATAAAATTCTCTATAATATTTACTAATGGTTTAAATCCAATAAAAATTCCTTCATAGAATTTAGGTTCAAATATAACAAGATTTTACTTTGTATCTAAAATATAGAATTTACATCCAAAAACTCTGAAGTAATTTACATTGGGATTTCTACCATTTCATAACACATATAGAATATTTTTCAAGATAGGTATAATAAGAATGAAAATAATTACATAACAATATGTATTAATAGCTTCAAACTAAAAGTATGTTAGTAATTTATATTCACTAAGAATAGTTGTGTATAGTTACTAAAGGGTCTTATTTCTCCTTTCAACGACCCCATTTTTTTGAGATGTTTGAGGTGAAAAGAAATTATGAGTATAAACATATTGTGAGTAAATATATTCAAATTATTGATTTTCAAACTCTCTTCCATTATCTCATCTAAAGGATTTGATGGTGTGTAACATCCTATTTCCGGATTTCAGGTATTTCTCTTCTCTTTTCTTGTTTTTATCCTTAATTGACTATATCTTGGGACTGCTGAGGATAAAAATAAATTTTGGGGAAAATGACTAAAATTTAAGGGATGGATGTTTTTTTTTGAATTAATGAAGTCTGGGTATAGATGTTTTAATGCCCTAGTGGGGTTCTTCTCAATTTCAGAGAATACCTGAGGCATTTTTGAGTTTTTTATAAGAACCTAGAGTTTTATACAGTGTGATGGGAAATAAAACAACGTGTAAGGGGGTTAGACAACGTGTAACTGGTCTCAAAAAAAATGAACTATTTACACAACATTAAATTGGTACACACCATATAATGGTTACATGCCATTTAATAATAAAAGGAAAGTTTTTAGTAAAAAGGCTATGGGTTTTTTCAGCGTACTTAAGCGTCGTGGTTTACACGATGAGTAAAAGGGTTAAAAATCATGTAACTATTGAGAGGTTGGATTTTAGGGTGCCATATGAGAAATAATTTTATTCATTCCCATATAGATCTCTTAGATCTTGACCCAAATCCCTTCTCCTGTAGTTTTTGGACTCTTCGTTTGAGCTGGAATGATCCATTTAGTGACTGATCATCATAGTGGTAGGTTTGCATCTGTCTCGGCAAGTAATCCTTTATACTTGGTTTCTTTGATCGTAGTAGTTTTGTGGAATCATATTTTTTGTTTTTTTGACCCATCATGATGCTTCTTCTTTATTTATTCTAGATTTGAGGTGCAATCTCATTCTGGGGGTCATTTTCTTTGTTGGCTATGGTGCAATGGGTGTGCATTCTTGAGGTATGTGTTGTTTCCTCTTTTATGCCAACCATTTTTGTAAATTATATCATTTCTAGTATTTGTATATTGATTATATGGAATACATTTTCGTTATTGTGCTCTCTTTTTTGTGGATCTTTTGTAGCTGTGTGTGACATAAAGTTTTGAGGTAGGTGTTTTCGTCTATACCCTGTGTTAACGAACTGTATTGCTCCTATTTTTATAAATTTATTTATAAATAAATTTTTCATGATTTTTTTTGTGTGTGTAAATTAGTTTCCAATAAAAGTTTGTTTCTCCCTTATTTTTGGTAATTGGATAAAAAATGGGTATTTTTTAAGAATTAAAATGATTTATTAAATACAATGCATCAGAAGCCTTGAGTGTGTAGGTGGAAGGTTTAGCTTAGGAACATCTTCTATATTACCATTAGGAGGTTAGCTCATGGGTATTTTCTCTACACCCTAGGCATATCATTCTAGGTAATTGCTCTTAACATTGTTGGGAGTTTCACTCATGGGGTGTTCCTCTACTCCTTAGTCCTATTTTCTAGGGACTTTTGTGCATTAGTCATTATTGTGGTATGAGTAGTCGACCAGCCTGACCTATTGAGTTCCTTATAGAGATTTACATGGGTCTAGATGTGTACAATTTTGGTTGTGATATTCATGATTTATATTTTGATAAATAATAATGAAAATTATGTTTGAAATTAATATATCCTCCTTTTTTTAGAATTTTGAAAGAGGGGAAATGTTTACCATGCTTTGATAAAACTTCTTTATTGATTATCATGCCATGTTTTATTTAAAATGAGCATACTTGGGTTATTTTATAGATACTTTTTATGGAAAACCTAGGTGGGATCATACTTATCCAATTAGATCACACCCTATTCACTTATTTTATGTTATATAGACCTTTGTATATCTTTCTATACAGGGAAAGGAAAGGCACGAAAGTGAGGTGGTGAGGTTTTCTGTCAGGTGGATGGGTAGCTAGTGGTGGGATGGTGGGATTATTCCCATTCTATCACATTGAGTAGCTTGTTTTTCTTAATTTATTAGTCCTTTATGGAAGGACTTATACATTTAGATTAAATATACTCTTGAGTTTTTTGGTTTTAGTTATGGAATATATTTATATTCCAATTTTCCTCTCTATGTTGTGTGTGTGTGTATTAAATTTTTTTTATTTAGGTTGGGATAAATCATTTCCACTGGTTGTTCTTAGATTCTTGGGTGTCTCCATCCCATGGGGATTGGGAACTCCCTTCAGGTATGTGGAAGGTCAGTTCGAGTACCATTTTAAGAGGTAATTCTGGGTGGTTTGTTATAGTTTGGTATCTAAGGTCTGGGATTTTTGGGGTTTTTCCATGTCTTGGGATGTTTGGTGTACTGGAGATATGATTTTCAAGACTTGAGATGTAGATCATAGGAAGTGCCTGACCAGCTCTTTCCATGATGGGATCAGGTTACCATGGGATGTTGGGGTGTGTGTCTATTGTCTTGAGTTCTTAATGTTAATATCAGTTATTTCTTTTGGGTTTTCTAGTTTGAATTGAGATTTTTTTTCTCTGGTCTTATTGTTATTTTTTATCAATGGGAAGTAGTATGCCTCCATGAAATGTTTTTTAAGTTCATCGAGAAGGTGTAAAAAATGATCCTCAAGGGAATAATTTGGTGGATTAGAACTTTATTGAGGCTATTGTGCGGGAAAGTTGTACTATTGATCTGAATATACTGTAAGTTTATAACTCATTCATTGAGGTGAATCCAAGAGCTGGAGGAGGTAGGGATTGATCATGAGAGTTCTTGCATGAGAATCTACCATCCTTTAAATGTAAAAATGAACCTAATGAGGTAGAGTGCTACCTAGAAAAGATAAATCATATCCTTGAATTCCTAGATACACCTAAGTGTAACAAGTTGAATTGAGTTGTGTTTTGGATCAAGGGTCCCAGCAAGAGGTGGTGGGATTCCTTGGTACAAACTGATGAGCAAGTGGGATTGGATAGAAATGGTTTAAAGACTCTCTTCTTCTAGAAGTTTTTTCCAGAGCCACTACTAATGGTGAATTCACTGGAGTACTTATTTTTATATTTGGGAGAGTGTGCAGTGTAAACATACACCAATCCATTTTCTGAGCTATTTTGTAGGTGGTGAAGAGTAACCTGCTGAAAGCTCAGATGTACCTGTAGGGTTTGAAATTTGATATTAGATCACATGTACTTATGTTGAATATTTAGACCTATGAAGAGATATTGGATCGAGAAATGATGTAAGAAAATAATATCGAAAAAAGGTCTGATCTTTGACCTCTTCTCTGCCACCTAGTGGAAGCTTTAGTGGCACATCAGGGAAAATAGAAAGTGGAAGTATAATTGTAGAAGTGGTAGATGTGGATATGAGTGGAAATATTCCTTAACACCTTTGTTTATATATATAATTTTCCCTCTGAATTTTAATTAGTGTGGTAAGGTTAGACACACCCAACATTATTTCCCTATACTATTAAATATTTGTAACATCTACGGGAATTATAGTCTCCTATAGTGATTCTATTAGACCATATCTACTTCTCAATATGGTCATGCATCATCATCTCTTAAAGATACTGTAGTGTAGTTAGATTCTTCAAAGACTATAGGGCCCCAGCTATAGTCCTTAGGAGTAAATCACCTTCATGTAGTAGATTAGTTTATAGTGGAGGTAGATGGAGGTCCAGAGATAGTGTGAGGTATCATCTCTATTGTATCTTCAGTAGTAATTTCTTTATTTGATACTCATGATTCCAACTCATTTATATTTGTATACTTAGTTGATATATTCAACCTCTAACAAAACTCATTTCATTTTTTATGGAGTTAGTGACACCCCTTGGGAATAGGAAAGAGAAGGGGATTCAGTTTTGTTTTTCATATTTATTTCTATCTTATACAGAGTTAGTTTAGGATTTTATTTTTCTCGATATGGATTTGTTCAATGTCATTATCAGGATGGATTGGATTATTTCTCATCGAGATAAGGTTTATTGTTATCATCAGTGTTTCTCATTTCTTTTGGATAATGGGAGATCATATGTGTTTCAAGGAGAGTGGGATCCAGGGTTTTGTGATGTAGGACCTTCTGACCAAAAGCTCATAATTTTGTTGTATGTGTTGCAGTTGAGACCAATTTTGTTCTTTTTTATCTTCTTTCCATTTTTCAGGGTTTTTCTGATGTTTTCAAAAATTATTTATTTGGGATTCTTCTAGACAGGGAGGTTGAGTTTACAATTGACCAGGCACTAGGAATGCAGCCAATATCAATACCTTCTTATCATATTAAACTATTGGAGCTTAAGTAGACAAATATTTAGTCATATGATCTAGTCGAGAAGGGTTTTTCTCTCCCCAGTGTTTTACCTTGATCATCCCCAGTGGTCTTTTCAATTAAAGAAGACAGTTCACTCCGATTGTGTGTAGAATATCAAAATTTTAACTGGGTAATAGTTAAGAACAAGTATGCTTTGCATCATTTGGATGATTTTTATAAGTTAAAAGGGGGAAGGTGGTTTTCAAAGTTTGATCTTTGGTCAATTTATCATCTATTTAGAGTTTTTGAGTCTGATATACCTAAGAATACTTTCAGGGGAAGGTATGGACATTAGGAATATCTTGTAATTTAGTTTGATCTAAATAATTATATAGTGGTTTTTATAGATTTTAGGAATCATATATTCCATCTGTATATTGAAAGTTTTCTAGTAGTGTTCATAAATGAAATTTTGGATTATTCAAGATCTAATTGTGAGCATGAGCACCAAATGAATTTGGTTTCGAAAATCCTATGGAATCACCATTTGTATGGAAATATTTTGAAATGAATTTTTTTGATTCAACAATTGAAGTTCTTAGGGAATGTGATCTCTGAGCAAGGATTATCAGTTAATCCTGAGAAGGTGGTTGTTTTCTTGTCTTGGTAAGTGCCACATAATATCTTTTATATTCAAGATTCCTTGGTCTTGATAGATACTATTGAAATTTTTTCAAGGATTTCTTGAAGTTGGGGTCACATTTGACTTCTCTTACTAGGAAATGGGTGACATTCATATGGGATGAAAAGTGACAGTCTTCTTTTAACAAGTTGAAATGACTTCTTGATTTGGATTCTATTTTGATCTTAACTTATCCCTATAATTTATATATGGTTTTCTGTGATTCTTATAACGTTATTTTGGGTTGTTTGCTCATATTGGATGATCATTAGGTGGCTTACGTTTCTCTTCATCTTAGACCATAGGAAAATAATTACACCGCTCGTGATTTAGAGCTTTTCACGGTTATGAATTTACTTAAGTGTAGGTGGAGTTAACTTTTTAGAGAAAGGTTCACAGTATTTTCTAACCATAAGAGTTTACTTTATATATTTTCTTATAATGGATTAAATATATGATAGAGTTATTGGTTGGAATACCTTTAGAATTTTGAATTCGATATTTCCTACACCCTGGGGAAGGGTAATTTCATTGAAAATTCTCTTAGAAAGAAAGTACCCTCATAGGATATTTCAGAATCAAAGGAAGAGTGGAACCTTATGGGGGTTTTTTCTTAGTTGCAGATGGATTTTCAGGATGATGTTTTAGGTATGGTTCTGACTAGTGTTAAGTTATCATCATCTCACCTTGAGTCTATTATATAGAGTTAGAAGTAGAATTTTGAATTTAATGGAATTCAAGAAACCTTATATGGTGGGGAGACCATTTCACATTGGTATCCTCCTTTAGATGGTATACTCTGCTTTAGGGATCATTTTTTCCCAAAATAAATGAGGAGAAAAGTTTTTTTGATTTTCATATTTATTCATGGGTTGTTCATCCAGGAACTACTAATATGTATTATTATATGAGACAGTGATTCCAATGGCCAGGTATGATGTGTGACATTTCTAATTTTGTGTCTTGTTGTAACACCTTCTGATAGATTAAGTAAGAGTATTTGAAATAATCTAGTTTACTTCAGCCTCTCCAGGTTCCCATTTGTAAATGATATTGGGTATTGATGGACTTTGTTGTTGGATTACCATGGAATCCCCAAGGGAGAACTTTTATCTGGATAGTGATTGATCAGTTGAATAAGTCAGCTTATTTTATTTTAATCAAAGAAAATACAAAAGTTGAAGATCTATGTAAGATGTATGTGTAGGAATTTGTGAGGTTACATGGGGATCCTTAAGATATTGTTTTGGACATGGATCTTATATTTACTTTGTGGTTATGGATAACTCTCCAAGAGGTGGTGGGGACTTAGGTAAAATTTAATACAGATTATCATCCATAGAAAGATGGTCGGGAGGAGTGTGTTATTCAAGTACTAGATAATATGATTCTTATTGGTGTCTTGGATTTTATTAGATCTTAAGATAACCATTTGGGACTGATTGGGATCATTTATAACAACATTCATCAATACTCAATCATAATGTCTCCTTTAGAGGATTTTTATGGTCACCTGTGTAGATCACCTCTTCGTGGGGAAAAGATGGGTGAAGCTTCTTTGGTGGGACCAAGTTTGGTCTAGGAGACATATATGAGGATTCAAGATATGCCTCAGTGTATAGTTATAGTGCAGAGTCAGAAGAAATATTATACGGATCGATGATGTCATCCTTTGTAATTTTCTGTAGGTGATTGGGTTTTCTTGAAAGTTTCTCCCCATTTCGGTCACCATCAGCTTGGAAAATAGGGAATGTTGGCTCTAAGATATGTGGGATAGTTTGAGGCCACTTAGAGAATTGTAAAAGTTTCATATCATTTGGAATTTTTGGTTTAGTTAATAGGAACTCATGATATTTTCCACATATCATTGCTCAAGAAATATCATCCTGACCCCTCTCACATTCTGAGTTCGGAAGATGTGGAATTAGATCCATATTTTTTTAATGTGGATCATACATTATATATCTTGGTATCTCAGGTGAAATTATTGTGTGGGAATTCTATTTCATTGATTAGAGTGGTATGGCGGTGTAGATCAGATTCTCATGAGACTTGGGAGCACAAATTATTTATGAGGGAGTAGTGTCCTTACCTAGTTAACATACTTCATCCTTCCACAAGACCTCTAGGGAATGGAAAGGCTTATGAGGGGAGTTTGTGACATCATTTTACTCACTTTAAAGTATTTATTTTCTCTTTTATTCACTACCATAAAATAGGGAAAGGGAATAGATGCATTTTATCAGCGTTAAGAAGAAAGCGTTGATAAAGGGGTGGTCCATTATCACCACCTGCTATAAGCGCTGATAAATGACCCCTTTATTAGCACTAAAATAGGCGCTAATAAAGGGTATATTTATCAGTGCTATTATTTTCACTGATAAAAGTTTTTATTATTAATTTATATAAGATTATTATATTTATATGCAAAAATAATGTTTTTTTTTGTATACATTAAATAAAAAACAATTGTTTATAATTAATATATATTTTTTAATAATTCAAAATTTTAAATATAATTTTTTAATTGAAAAAAGTATTTCTAAGATTTTAATTAAATATATATATATAATTAAATAATTATAATATTATAATAAATTACATTAAATAATAATATATTTATTAGATTTATTAAATTTATTAAAGATTTATTAGATTTATTAGATTTATTGTATTTATTCATTGTATTTATTATATTTTTTATATCTAATATATTTATTTTATTTATTTTATTTATTTTATTTATTTTATTTATTTTATTTATTTTATTTATTTTATTTATTTTATTTATTTTATTCATTTAATTTAATTTATTTATTTTATTTTTAAATATATAATATTTTTTAATGTATATATTTATAATTAAAATTATTTAATATATATGTTATTTCCAATAAATTTGGTTAACAAATACATTGATCATATGTATATGTTATGTATCATATGCATGAATTCATTTATATAGTACATCACGTTGTCCACTGATGTGGTATATTTATTAATTCATAATGTTACCCATATGAACTATATATGTTCCAAATTATAAAATTACATTAAATATATTTAAATAACAAATATATTTTATTATATTTTTAATGATATATATAAATACTTTTCAAATACATTTGTAATTATAATTTTATTAATATATATATTAATAATTATATACCACTATTTATAAATATATATTATTTAGAGTTATAATTATTAATAAATAAATATATATGTATCCTATATATCATTTTAAATACATATATAAGAATATAAATAAATTATTAAAATTATGTTTTATTTGCTCTTTTTTAGTGCTGATAAAGGCCAATATTTATCAGTGCTAAAAAAGAGATTATAAATTGGTATTTTATCAGTGCCTTTTATAGTGCTGATAAATAGGTATTTTATCAGTACTTTTTAGCATTGATAAAGGGCTATCTTTATCAGTTCTAATAAAGCATTGATAAAGGTATGCTTCATTAGCACTTTTTATTTTAGCGCTGATAGAACATATCTTTATCAATGCTTTTAACTAGCATTGATAAAGGTCCTTGCAGTTTTTATAAAAGAACCCTAATAGGATCCTCCTCCCTCACACCCTTCCTAGCCTTCGTGGAAGCTAAACCCTGCACCGTCGACCCCTCCTCCTCCTCCTCTGTCATTATTACCTTGTCCTCCTCCTCTGTCGCAACCATCCTCTTTCACCTCTATCGTCGCTGCCTTCTTCTCATCCTCTACTGCAACACCTCCTCCACCACAACCATTCTCCTCCTCCTCCATTGTCGTTGTCTCATCCTCCTCCTCCTTCTTCTCCTCCTTCTCCTCCTCTTCATTGTGTGATCCCCTTGTCTACATGACCTTCTCTTGCATGCCTCCCTTATCCAACGACCATCCCGAAATCCTCCTCTATAGTGCACAAATTCCCCCTGATGAGTCTCTTATGTGATTATTTTTACACTTGTACATTAGAAAGGAAATTGGTGTGTAGAGCTAGTGTTTGGGTCACCGTGATTGCACTGGATACTGGTGAACATGTGGTTTTTATGAAATATGGATGCCTTTTTTAATCCTTTAGGTTGTTTTTATTTGGTGAGGATTGGAGTATGAGAGGATATTTTGATCTGGAGATAGAAGACGTGGTCTAAGATGTATTCTATTGGTTGCATGTTGGTTGTTAGTTGATATCATAATGTCTTGTTTAATTGGGTTGGTGTTTGACTGTGGAATCACATCAGGGGTCAGATTAGACCATGATATATTAAGATGAGCATGGAATTCCCCCGACAGGTATGGAATCATGCTCTAGTACTAAATGAAATATTGGTGGTGGAAGTTGAGAATTATATAGTTTGGTTATGCGGGGTTTTAATTGTAATATGACATAAGATTTTTTGTTCAGACTATGATGTGTATTGTTGGTAAGTTTTTTTATTCCTTCAGAGTTAGTAATTTAGATTATAATGTTAGATAACATGTTATTAGCTACCAAACCTTTTGTGGTAGCTCAGGTGGAGTATGTTTGACTTATGCTAACATGTGATGTTATATGTAATGATTTTACACATTCATTGATTATTTAATATTGTTTGTTATGGGAAATTTTTAGATCTATCTAATGCTTTACAAGGAAAATATTTGTGTTTAGGTTGTACTTGGATGGTGGAGGTGTATCTTTGGAGTTCAAAAATTTGGTAATGAAGGAGAGGAGCAACATTGTACAGTAATTCTCATGTGTGGTTGGGTAAGCTTTATTGTAAGTGGAACTAGGTGTGTCATTAAAAACTTGAAAATGGATTTTGGTCAGAAATTTTTGTAGGTGGGAGGCACCATGGATCGAAATTGGATTTCATGAGTTAAGTATTATGGTGGGGAGTGTCTTATACTGGGTGATTGACTAAACATTTACATGATCTTTTCTCAATATGGGAAAGCTTAAGTAAGTACCATCTCATCATTTTAGTGATGGTTATGAGATTTTCCCTAGGATCATGTGTCATTGTGTCTTCTTTTGGGTGCTACGATTTGAAATCATGCTGGAAGTTTAGGAATAGAATGCATTTTTGTGACTCAAAATAGATAACTGTTATTGGTAATTCAATATTATTACAACTAGGACCTATTCATTATGATAAGCACAGTGGTGGAGATTTTTCAATGCCTCATCCATATTGGCATTTGAATTTTTAGGAGGAGATGGAATATTTTTCAATTAGTGGACAATCCATTTTTAAAAATGAGGCTTGGATATAGAACCTAGAATTTGGGACATCTTAAAGGAGTTTTTTTATATAGTTTGAGGCTCAAGATGTGTCTTAGTTTCTTAAACAAATTACATAATCTTTAGGAGTTGAAATTCTAGTTTTGGGGGTAGTAGCCTAAGGATCATGTTTTGCACATGATTAGTGATTATCATGCACCAAAATAGTGAAAATTGGTTTGTATAGGCACACAGTTTGTTTAAGTCATGTGAGGGGCCTTAGAAAACCATAAAAAATTAATTAATATATTTCAAAGGCATTTCCCATGGTTTGCACACTGTTTGTTAAACCATACAGATTAACCATGTCAAATGTTGTGTCATAGATAGTGAAGATTGTATAGTTTTCACGTGGTTTTGAAAACCATATGGACAAACCTTGAACCCTTTTAAAAAGTTAAGTTTTACAAAAATTCCCCTCTGAACCTTTTATGTTTTACTTTATTTTTTCCCTTTTCTCATCCAGAACCCCTCCACGCTATGCCACCCTTCCCCTCCTCTCCTCATGGGTGGTTCTCCCTAACCTAGTTGATGTTTCATCTTTCATCACCTATATTGAATAGACTATGATAATTTTACCTCTCTTATTCCTTCTATTTAATTTTATTTCATTTTCATGCAGTGTTCCACTTGGTTAAGCTAATATTCCATATTTCTTACATTTTTCTTGTTTCTCATTTTCACCCATTTTAGGCTGAATCGGAGGATCATATTTGGTGTGTGAGGTCTTAGAGGTTATGGTGTAGTGATAAACAATAAATCATAGTCCCTTTCCCCTATATTATGGGATCTCATTGTTGACCGTAAATGTATAATCTATATGTGTTTTTATTAGGAACCATTATGGTGTGGCCCTATCCTTTATGTCATAGTTCTTTCTAATTTGGGACCCACTGTGGCATCACCCTATGTGTTGTGTTTTGATGCATGTTTTCCCATATTCCCTTTGTGTTGTGTTGTGATTCATGTCTTGTTACCCCTAATATTTAGGTCCTTTTTTATTAATTCCATCAACATCTCCACATCATTTAATCCCTGCCAAGCTTATAATTTACACATTCCACATCACTTGTAACTATATGATGAATGAAACCAAACCTATTAAGAATAAATGAGTATTATAAGATATTTCAAATATATTTTTCCATCGGTTATGAAGTCATCACATCAGTTTTAATCACTTATTAGTTTCTGATGTCTACTTCACACACTATGTCCAACAAACATTATTACAATACAAATGAATAAATCCTTATCACTGACTACTCTAATGTCCATTCTATAAAAGATTTATTAGATATGATACTATCAAGACCCACCCCTATAGGAACTCTAGTGGAGTTGGGAATATATTAGTGTTTGACCCCCCCCCCCCATCCTATATTTAAATAGAAATGGGTCAGTTACAATTGGAAATGTAATAATATGTCCTAGGATGGTTACATAAACAAAAAATGACCAGACTTTCCACTAACCTAAGAGGCATTCATGATACCTATAGGATAGCAATGATCCCCTGGGAAAAAGATACAATTAATTTGGAATATTTTACCCCTATATTAGAGTAAATTAAAAATGATCTTTCCCCAAAAAATGAGGCATGTCCCATTCATAGGTTGAATATATAGGAATACAGTAGATACACAAAAAATAAATAAATTGGAAGTAGATACCATAGATAGAAAATAAAATCCCACTATTAACCAATAAAATTGTTTAACTAGACATGTCCCATTTCTAAATCTTATTGGACCTATTTTTGATAGGTGTACCATATGAGTTCTCATTATATGTTTTCTTTTCAGTTGGAAATATCCTTTGTCGCGTGCCTCTCCTCTACCACGAATGCACCTCTACTATGTGCTGAACGACACTTTCACGGTGAGTTTTATCCTCTTACTCATTGGTTTCATCTTGTTCACATGTTATTATTGTTTGATATTGATTGTTATGTTTTGAAATGTATGGGCTAAACATCCCGCTGAAAATTTTGTCCATTGGTGGTCCTTGTTTGTGCACTAAATGAATTGCATGTTGGTTGGTTCCTATTGAACATTTGAATATAAAAAAGGTAATTTACATATACATGGATAAGGAATGAATTTCCTAGGATGATAAATCATCTTTGATAGCCCCTGAATTAACAAACAAAATTGGATAAGGGATTCTTTGTAAAATATGAAATTGTTTTTATTTTTTCTGTATGATGTTGTGATTGTGAGCACGATTGTGTCCTTGTATGGTTTTGCGGTTGTTGGCATGATTGGTATGACATTTTTTTACATGTTGTAGTTCCTCCACTATTGAATATCAATCCAAACCTCACCCATTTCAATGGAACCACCACTTTGTTACTAGTGAAATTCCATTCAATCTAAGAAAACCACTTCACTAGAGAACTCTATAGGACACTTTATGGACACCCTAGTTAAATAACCATAACAACACATATAATTAATCCTTCCACCCGCAATCACTCTATTGAAAAACCATAACATCTATTAGTTTAGTACAATAGTTATGGACTTGATACATTATGTTTCAAGAGAAACACTAAAAAATTGGTTTACAACAATGCATATAGATCACATGTCGGATACTAAAACATTCTAGTTTAAGAGCTTCTCATAGCTACTTATATTGATCAGGTGGTTGGGAACATGGGTGTGATCTAATTTTCTCTTGAGTAATGCATGGAGAGGTTAGGGTATTGTTTACCATAGCTAGTTCCATTGATTATAGTTGGATGATAACCCTAGTTGAACATCTTCTGTGTAATTATTTTCTTAAATATTAATATTACTGAATCAAATAAGATGATATGAACAAAGAATGGATGAATTCCAATAGGTTGAAAAACGAGTATGAAGATGGAATGAAAGAGTTTATCAAGTTTTCAAAAGATTATGCATTGGAACCTTCTCAAATCCTTTTTTCGTGTTTACGATGTAGTTATTCAAGAAAAATTAGTCCAGAGAAGTTGGAAGAACACATGATCTGTCACAGAATAGATCAAAGTTATACATGTTGTAATAAACATGGGGAAAAACGATTGTAGGTAGTGGTTGGGATAGCACTGCATTTTATAGATCGTCTAATATGATTACAAGCATGAATAATGAAGATGATCGTATGGAGGATGTGATTACAGATTTAAATGATGATGAAGATTATATTGAGTAAATGACAAGGACAGATTAAGATGAACTTCATGATTGCCCAAAATTGTTTGATAAGTTAAAGAGTTGTGAATAGATGTCATTGAATGTCAGTTGCACTAAATATATAGCATTTCCAGCTGTACTGAAGCTATATAATTTGAAATCAGGAAGTGGGTGGAGTAACGCCAATTTTACAAAACTACTTTCTCTCCTAAATTAAATGCTCCAAGAAGATAATAAGCTCCCAAGATGAACATATGACACCAAACAAAAGCTATGCTTGATAGGTATGATCTCTGAAATAATACATGCATACCCGAATGACTGTATACTATTTCACAAGAACCAAAAATCACTTAAATAATTCCCTAAGTGTGGTGCTTCTCAATACAAGAAATATAAATCCATTCGTATGAAATTTTTATAGTACATTCCAATCATTCCAAGGTTTAGGAACCTACTTGAAAGTGAGGATACTTTAGGAAAATTGACATGGCATGTAGATACAAGAATAAAAGATGGGAAACTACATCACCCGGAACACTCTCCTCAGTGGAAGAGAATTTATCATGAGTGTACTGAATTTGGAAACGAGCTGAGAAACCTTTTCCTTGTGTTATCTATATATGGAGTGAATCCTTTTGGTTTTCAAAGCAGTAGTCACAGTACATGGCTGGTTATGTTGTTAAATTATAACCTACCACCATGGTTATTCATGAAACAAAAATACATCATGTTATCTATGCCTATATCAGGACCAAAACAACTAAGTAATGATATTGATGTTTATTTGGATCCATTGATCGAAGATTTAAAATTATTATGGGATTTAGGTGTTATGTTGTATGATGCTTAAAAAATGATGATTTCACTTTGAGAGACAAGTTGTATGGGATGATAAATAAATTTTCTATTTATGGAAATTTTTTAGTATATAGCATTAAAGGAACTAAAGGGTGTCCCATTTATGAATAAGGTACATAGTCAATTAGGTTGAAACATTCATCTAAAACCGTGTTTCTAAAAAATTTCAAATTTCTACCCCGATGTCATAAGTACTGATCTTGGAAGACATCATTTGATGGAAGTTTAGAAGAACATATAACACTGTCTCCACTAACAAGTGATCAATTTTTTTAGAAGTTAAAAGGTGTGGACACTAATTTTGGTAAACCATTTTCGAAAAAACCTTATGAAAACAAGTTAGAAAAAGAGATCATTTTTTTTAATTACCATATTTGAATTGTCTATATCTGAGACATTTTATTGATGTTATGCATGTTGAAAAAAAAATGTAAGTGATAGTCTCATCGGCATGTTGTTAAATGCACCCAAAACAACAAAGGATGGAATTAGGGCTAGGTTAGACATGGTTGAGATAGAAATACGAGAATAGTTGGCACCAGTGAAGGGTAAAAAATGAACATTTATTCCTCCTGCTACTTATAATCTTTCCAGGTAGGAATGATATTGGTTTTGAAACTTCTTGAATGATGTAAATGTTCCATAGGGGTATTCATCAAATATCAAGAATATCGTGTCAATGAAAAAATTATACTTAAAGGGTCTAAAATCACATGAATACCATGTTTTGATTCAAGATCTAATTCCTACTACTTTACATTTCTTTTTTCACAAAAAATTCCACCATACATTAACAAATCTTCGTTTCTTCTTCAAATCTATATGAAGCAAAGTTGTAGACCCAGAAAAATTGCCAACTATGGAAAGAGAAATTTCCATCATATTATGTGAATTGGAAATATTCTTACCACCGGTATTGATTGATATGATGGTTCATTTTATGGTACATTTGGTGGGAGATATTTTATTATGTGGTCCTGTACATTATAGATAGATGTACTGCATTAAACAGTATATATAAATTTTGAAAAGGTATGTCAGAAATCAAAGTCAGCCAAAGAGTTGTATTATGGTGTGATATATTGTTGAGGAAGCTGTCGAATTCATAAATGAATACCTGTTTGGTGTGGAAAACATTGTCCTACTAAAATATCATCACACTGGGTGGCTTGGGGGTGAAGGAATTTTTGGAAGAGAGGTTGTCACAGTCAATATTAAAGATCAGTAGCAGGCCCACCTTTACATTTTTTATAACACTTTCGATGTTGACCCATATGTTCAAACTCACAAAGAAATTATTAGGCATTTGAATCTATATAGGTATGAAAAATGGATATTAGATACACATAATCAACAGTTTATAGGATGGTTTCGGGACCATATTTTTAAGAAGATATATGTAAATCTGGACTCAATTTTAGAACGACTTCGATGGCTAGCTGGAGGACTAAGTGTGTTTGTATTATCTTACAATGCTTATGTAGTTAATGGTTATATATTCTATACTAATAAACAAGATGAAGATAGTACCATAAAGAATAGTGGAGTTACACTTGTAGATTAAGTGATGCATGTTTCTGATGCTAAGTACATAAATCAAATTTCTATGAATATGTCATACTTTGACATCATCAAACAAATATGGGAGTGGGATTATACAAAATTCCAAGTGTCGATTTTTTAGTGCAAGTGGGTTGATAACAGGAGTGTTTTTAAAATAGATGAATTGGGATTCATGAAAGTTGATTTCAGTAATGAAGGAGAGAAAGATGAACCATTTATAAGGGAATCACAGGTAGTACAAGTATTTTATGTTCCATATCCCACAAACTGAAACTGGTCAATTGCTCTGTTGTTGACCAAAACCACTGAAGGGTTAGATGAAATTTCAACAGAGGATTACCCTTTCATTGGGACTTTGCAATTATTTTTCAGTGGTCCCAATTTACACATCATTTTGTATGTTATAGGAGACCACAATGAAGGGATTTATATAGTCGATAGTGGGGTCAAATCTCTTCAGCCTTTAAAAAAAGAGTTCAATAATCAGGTTATTTTTATATTATAATATACATTGTGTTACATTTTGTTATTATCTCTTCGCTACTTCTTTTATGTAATCTAAATTAAATTTTAAACCACTTCTGCAGATAATGAATTCTACACCTACTGATGCGCCCAATCCTAAGACACAATAGGTCTCCCAAATTGCTGTTTCTTTCCCCAGTGCAGAGAAACAATAGATTTCTCAACCTATTGCTACATGTCTTAGTGTTGAGGCACAATAGGTTTCTCAACCTGTTATCATTGGTCCCAGTGTCAATGTTATCACTCTGGAGGTACATGATGACTATGCTAAAACTAAGTAAATGGTAGGCAATGAAACCCTAATGACGCAAAAAAAGGATCATCGTATTTTGACAGTGTTAGCAAAAATCCTTAAATAAAAAGAAAAAGGAATCAAATTTGAGGTGGTATGGAATAAGTGAGGCCCGCATATTAACCCCAACAAAGCCATGTTAAGTAGCTACATTAGAATCTTCACTCAGCAGCACGTGCTGATTGATGTAAAGTTGTGGAACAATGTTGTAATCGGGATGAATACCATAATGTGGGAAGAGATTATGGTAACATTATGATATCATTTCTTTAATATATTAAAATAAAATAAAATACTAAAACATTGACATACTCTTCATCATCCCTTGTAAAGGGCATTTATAGTAGATGCCTCGCACAAGGAATATGTATTAAGAGTTACTGGAAGGATTCATAGATGATTTCACACAATTTTAACGAAATATTATCTTAAATATGGTGAAGTGTAAATCAAGCCACACCCACCTACTCCTTATGCACACTTGATATCCCAAGGAGTGTGGGATGCGTTTAGCATCTGTTGTGTAGAGCATAATTTTTAGGTACATTGTGTCTGGTAATACGTTATTTGATGTTGTGTGTATTCATCACTTTGATTGATAGATTTTTATTTATGAAACATCAATTGAGTGCTAAAAATAAAGAACGAGCAACAAAACCAGCATACCCCTACCATAAGTCAAGGATAGGGTATGCTTCACTTGATGAAAAATTGGTATGTATTTTAAATATACCGTAATACTTTTATGTGACATAAAACAACACCATAACCATGTTCCTCTGTTTATATACAGATTGATGAATCAAAATCAAAATCTACTTCCATCCCATGCCATGTACTATGGAAGGAGGCTCATGTAAATAAAGAGGAGATACTAATATACGAAAACACACAAAAATTGTGGTAAATATGTGTAAGTATGGAATAATATAAATTTGAGTTTCTTTAAATCAATATTAGATAAAAATGACTACTTATTTTCATATATTTTACATATAACATAGTCACAGGAATCAACAACACCCGCACCAGATGCAGACATACTTTCAGCAGCCTTGAAGTAGCCAGAACAGTATGGTCATGTCAGAAGTACGGGTTTTGGGGTGACACCCCGAACATATTTTCTGAAATAAAAACAAGCGGAGGAACAAACTGAGGAAATGAGAAAGATGAGAGAAACAATACATATTTTTCAAGAAGAATTATAATACTAGAGAGATATGATATTAAGTTTTATGTAGGGAGGCAAAGAGAAGAAATAACTCAACAAAAAACCATGCGTGAATATCCCACCACACCCCCCACCAACTTTGAGGTGAGTCATTCCCCTCAAAAAATTGACTTAGTTGAGGTAATCGATGTTCTAATAATTGCTTCTATGAAATTTGAATCACATAGACACGATACCTTTCCTGTAATGATATTCTACAGGGTAAAAATGACTATGATTTATATTTATCAACTCCCACCTATCACCTTGTAGCGAGGGTTATGGTGTTGAACATGAAGAACAACAAGATACACAACAAACCACTTCCAATAGTTCATGTCAGAGTGTCGATAAACATAGCTAATGAGCCGAGTGCTGAGCTACCTGTTCCAAATAAAGATGACGTCATTCATACAGTGGAACAAGCTGTTGTAACATTCATTTCATGGTCGTCAATTCTTGTAAAAAAACATGTCGACAAGGTGGTATTCAATTATAATTTCTTTTTCAAGATGAACCATTAACATTTAATGAAAAAAGGTCGGAACCGATGAATATTATTATAGAATAAAAAAAGGAAGGGGGTGAAACAAAATATCATCTCAAAACTATCTCAAGGATCAACCAACTGATCGAAGCGATCTACTGAGAGCACCTTCACCCCGACCATTCAATATCCATATTTAATATCATTATAGTATCATGTGGATAAAAAGTTTATATACAGCAATACTCATATAGTTGATTTTGAAAAGAAATATGTATGGAGACGAGCAATCTAATTTCATTAGTGCTGACAATGTAGATGAAATTTTCAAGTATAACTGGTTAGCTGCCTCAATTGTAAATGTATACATGAGGTATGTTTTCATGATTTGATTTTAAAAAAGCTGATATACTAGGATAATTATTACTAAATACATTTCATATTTTTCATAGGCTTATATATGTAAAAAATTGAAGGTATTTTCCCATGAAAAAAAATTTGGACTCATTATTCTTAACATAACCTCTTCAAAAGAAGAAATAAATGACGATAAAGAGGGTGAAATAATTTCATCCCTGTTCAAATCATTTGAAAACGAAATTATATATGATAGACTCTTTTTAATACCAACGATGTAGGGGAAAAACTCTAAGGAAAAGAACGCCCATGATATCTACATCTGGACAAGTATCCTGGTATATATAATAATATTTCACTATATAAACACATATCAAAACAAATTACATATTTTTCTTGATGTTTCTGTTGTGTCCAAAATAAACAAATGGAAAGAACTATGGTTATTATTTTTGTAAATTTATGAAAGAGATCATATTTCTCAACAAACTAGTATCCCTGAAGAAGTATTTTTGAAAATAATTACTAGTTAAATTAAAATGATTATTAACCCTTAGTGTATTTATAATTTCTCAGTAATTCCATGACTGTCACAAAAAAATATTCACAAGATTATATAGATGTGTTTACAAACGAATGGGAAGCATACTTGGTGGAAGATTTTACACAAATAGAATGGGGGTGAATTTCTAATACTTATGTTATCCTTATATGAACACTAATATCGCACTTTTTT
The DNA here is from genome assembly GCA_963277665.1 of Viscum album. Classification (NCBI taxonomy): domain Eukaryota; kingdom Viridiplantae; phylum Streptophyta; class Magnoliopsida; order Santalales; family Viscaceae; genus Viscum; species Viscum album. Next base: position 495,808,267 of record OY728122.1, read on the forward strand.
ACACTTATTGAGAATCTATGATCACCATTTCTTATGTTTCATATCATTAGGTTATGAAGAATGTTTTTAGAAATGATTTTTCTTTATAGTAAAGAATAACTTAATGAGAGACTCTTACGAAATAGTTCTTTATGTTTCTATGTTTCCAAAAGCACTAGACCTAAAATATTAGGGTATGGATCATTTATATTCAATGTTTTGATCATTTATGATGCTTTTTCTATTGATGTAGTATGTTGGAAGAAAATTTGTTGTGCATCACTCACAAATTTAATAACAAAAATAAGGATTCTTTCTGCACTTTACTACTGTTGGTTGACTACCTATTAATATAGCATCTAATCTGAAATTGTGATCTGGTATCCCCATGATGCACTCATCCCACACCATCTATATGCTATCATCATTCATGATTCACTTTTCCTTCTCTTCATGCACCCATTTACTATGTAAATGGGTCCAAGAAGAGAACCAAAAGTGAATGATGAATGATGATACTATAGAGATGGTGTCGGATTAGAGCATCATGGGGATGCTAAATCTGAAGTTCAGATCAGATGGTATGCTAAGCATTAGTTAACCAAGCATAGTAAAGTACACAAAGAATCATTAGTTTAGTTATTAACTTGTATCTAGACCAAATAAACCTTCTAGAAATATTTAAAGTTAATGTTACAATATAATATCTCTATTTTAATGAAATATATATATAACGAAACATTGATTTGATTTTCATTATTCATTTCAGGTTTCATTTATTTTAGAATATTTTTGTTCATGTGGCATGCCTTTGTCAGAAGAGCAACGATGGTGTGTCTGGTCAATCATAGAGGTAATCTCGATGTTTGCAGAGTAAAATCATTTTTCATATAATTAATGAATTGTTTAATATTTATTTTTAATTTATTTATTTTAGGTAATGAATATTAATATACTCATATTTGATATCAATGTATGAAATGTTTAGGTCATTATAGTCGGTATCAAAGTAACTGGCTATTCAAAATTGAGCAAACGCATTCATTTGTTTTGATACTTTATGGAGATGATCCATAAGTCATGTCTATGTGAACATGGCTCTAATAGCGCATCGAACAACAAATGATGAGTGGAAATCCCCAAAAACCTAATCCATGTCATTCGACACCTCATTCCCCAATGACCATGTCCCTAAAATCATGATGGTTAACACCATCTCAAGTATCAAGAGCTAAGACCTTGTCCTGAAGACTTCATCACCTCAAATCCTAATGACCAAGTCACCTCAACCTAGTGATCATCATTACTCCAAGTATCTGAGCCAAGCCCCACCTGACAAACCACATTGCCTCAATCCAGACGATCATCACCCACCTCAATCCAAAGGACAATCCCATTACATTCCCATATAATCAAGTAACCAATATAAAAAAAATTGATTTAATTAAAATTTACACTCGGCAAAAACATTTCGACTTAGTAAAAACCTCTTACTCAGCTTAACCAATCGTAGTGGATCAAGAGCATGCCCATAGGCATCTCATATAATCATTATAACAAATTAATAAGTATGTATTTAATTAATTAGGTTCTTGCTCGAACTACCTGCACACTTTATATGAAAACACCCCCAAAACACTCAAAAAACCAAGGAGAAAGCTAGGAACCACGTAACATGTACTAGTATGTGATCACTCATTTGATATCATACTCAAAATAGATCCAAATCAGAAGAAAATTGCATTTTGGATAATTTCCTTGAAAATAGGAATAAAGGGATCGCATGGATTTACCGCTCCATATGGAGAGATAAATAGAAAAGAGAAGATAGAAAATTGAAGGTATTATTGAGATGAATCTGTATCCACTAACGAATAAAAGATCAAAGTATAGATTATGGAGTTCCCTCAAATCCTAGGGATAAGTAAGATGAATAATTTGCATCTTTTGTACATTGTAAATGGGATTAAAGGGAGGAGAAAGAAGGAAATGGTGAATGAGGGAAAAAATTAATTTCCCACTTTTTAATGGGCCACATGGTTTGGCTGCAGAGTTTGGATAACGGTGTGATAACCATACGGTGCCCACTATTTAAGAACCACACTATGCATAGTTAGGCACCAGATCTTCCAAACTATGAGTATACTATATAAATCACCTCTAACTGAAGAGTTTTCACACGGCCATTCACCCCCACCTACATAGTTATCCAAGACCTCCACGCGTAGCTAAATACCAACTACCCACTCCTGGTACTACTCTCAGTCTAACCTCAGATCCTTAAGTCTGCCCTATTCCCTGGCTCCAACATGTCTGATAAGGCTTCCTAAAGAACCTCTCCAAATGGATCATCTAGTCACATGCAAGACACTACTTCATAACCTTATCACATTGGGTCTAAACATTCCCTGGATTCCAATACTAAAAGAATAGTACTGTAAACCCACTCCTCGGAAGATTATCTACCCTCGGTGTCTCTGTATGAAGTGCTCGAAGAATCTGGCCTCAAAATCCTTTTGAGATATTCCCTAGTGTCTGCATGCCAATACCTATACATCCCACAAGTATTATGTCTTTCCTCTGAGCATGTATATCACCAACCTCACCCTCTGACCTAGGGTGTCTCAACTGGTAAAATACAGTTTGTACCAACCTTATCAAGTTCTCTATTGTTTTCAGTCCACCTACACTCTGAAATTGTGATGGGTGCTGAGACTAGAACTCTCGATTCAAGTACGCCATAGATGGATCATCTCCTTAGGATCCCCTATCTATGCCTTATATGAAACGAACCAAGCTCACCTTGATCTTCTCATCAATACATGGCCCAAATTTTTTCATCTATAGCTTTCTATCAGGTACTGAATCCTGTTTCTAGATATCATGATCCTCCCAACCCTTCAGGGCCTCATACCATAAACACTTAATCAGCATTATATCTCTACCCTCCTAAAACTCCATCGAATCTCGTCTAGGTGAAATCCCATTGAATACTAATCATGATGGTAAAACAACAATATCATTCTATACATATGAAAAATTCCAATATAAAAGGTTGTAATAGGTTACACATCTCACCAAGCTTACACTCCCTTACCACACCATGTCACACAACATTTGGTCTCAAGGCCGCTTACCAACCCATATCAAGGATATGTATCAAGTATCATCTAGTCTTATGGCCCCCTACCTACCCACATTAGATTCAAGTATCATATATAATCTAGCCACATGGACCCTTGTCTACCCATGATAAGGCCAGACATCAAATCTCATGTATCAATTAGGGTTAGCTCAGTTTAATTACACTAAAGAGGCTATAAAGCAAAAACACTATTTAGTTTCTTTATTGAAACTTTAAAAAACTCACCCCCAGTTATCATCTATGTATAACCTTATTAAGGTTAGGACTATATATCAGATTTATATAAAGTCACATATAGATATCATTGGAACCACATGTTTGGGTTGGCTGAGAATAATGCCACCAAAAGAGGCTAGGTAAGAAAACACTATTTAGATTCATTATTGGCACTTTAAACTGTCCAACCCCTCTTAGATAAATCTTGGTTCCCAATTAAAATCATAAGAAATCATACATCATATGGGCCTAAGTGCCTATCATGATGTGTAATCAAACTTACCGTGCCATACTAGGCCAAGAGTCAAAATCCAAATAATAGATAAATATCACACCCAAGTGTGCCACCTGAGGTGGAAATAAAATAAATTGTAAAAGATAAAATTAAAACATCAATTTAATACAGTTGGAAACTTAGTTTTTCCCCTATCCATGGGGATTAAAGAACACAAACATAAGATCTGTACCTAGTCCTGACACACTCAAAAAAACAAGTGACATACTCCAAATTGAGAAAACCCATCCGTATTGTTTTAATGTCTTAAATGATCTATGACTCATTTTTGACATGTAGGAATCAACCCCACCTCAATATAATGCACAGTGTGACTGGTATAACTCCAAATGTGTCTTTTTTATTAAAATTGGCATTTTATTAATGTATTCTTTAATATTAATGTTTAATTTATTTTATTATTGTATTACTAACATAATATTTGTTTTCTTATGTAGGTGTAATTTTTTTATTGAGTTTGAATGCTTTGTTAGGCAACTAAAACCATGGATGACAATTTTAGAGAGGGGATCATGGATGCAAAAAATAATAAAACATTAATGTTTTTAACTACGTGTTGGATAGTTGTAATTGTAACCATATAAAACATTATTTGAAATTTATATAGTAGTATTTTTTCTGTATTAATGATTTCAAGTAAATGTATATTGAATTTTTTATGAAACTCTTATTTGCATTGTTTCATTCTTCTGTGCATTGTTTGTGTGTAGGTGATGTTTTATGTAGTTGTTTTGTGTGTAGGTGTTGTTTTGTGCTATTTGTGTGTAGCTACAGGTGATATTTGTGTGCAGGTGCAGGTGTTGTATTTGATTTTAAATAAACAGTTCATCATAGGTAAGTCGGCCTTTATCAGTGCTATTTTCATCACTGATAAAGGTGTCCCTTTATTAGTGCTTAAAAGAGGTGATAAATTGGGCCTTTATCAGCACTCAAAATAGGTCTGATAAAGGGGGGACCATTATCATCTATTTGTTTAGTGCAGATAAAGGGCCAAGTTTATCAGCACTTATTTTGGCACTGTTAAAGGGGACCCGCCTCCCCCCCCCCTTATCTTTGCTGTAATTAACAGTGCTTTTCTAGCACTATTAAAGGTGGTTTCTAGCACTGATAAAAGCCTTATTTGTAGTAGTGATTGTTTTCCTCCATAATTGGGTGCATCTTGGGATTAGCAAGGATGGAGAGAAATTATTGGGGAAATGACTTAAAGTTTTTTTGTAAAACCCCAAGCTTCCACGGTACGCTTCTCTTTGAATAAAATAGTGGCGTGTGATGTACGCAACTTCGAGTTCTAACACACACCACAACCAATCAAACTAGCCGTTATGAATAGTAATACCCACTTTTTGAAATTTTATAAATTTTATCTTTCAAAATAGACTTCAATTTTGGATTCGTAATATCGAAATTATCCAAGGGTGAAATTCTGGTATTTTTCTGAAAACTTTCAATTTTTGATGAATAGTGAAAAAACACTAAGTTATAGTTTAAAATCAAATTTTTATTTAAATAATTATTTATTTTATTTAAATTTAATTAAGGTCAAAATAGATATATAATACCTATATAAGTTCAATTTAATTCATTGGAGTTAGTCCAGAATAATTTTAGATATATAAAAATTGTATTCAACTTTTCACCGTCTTTTACCCACCTCCTAGGAGAATTTGGAAATTCACATTAAACTTAATTTTACCGTTTATGTGAGTGAAATTTAGAAAATACGAGATAAATGGTTAATATCAAGGAGTAAAATTTGGTTCAATTAGATGAAAATAATTTTTGGTGAATAGTTACACTTTACTTTTATTTACCATGGTTAAAAGAAAAAAGGGTAATTAAGGGTAAAATTATATTAATATTACCCTAACATGTGTCCTAATTATATTTTACAAGTGTATCTCGACCAAAAACAACCTTAGTAATAAAATATTATCATTTATGTCCACTTGTATTAGATTAGGACATTAATTATTATTCAATTCAAAGAAGAGTTAGAAGAGTTAAAATCAAAGTTTAATTACTAAAAAAAATTAATATAGGTTTATATATAAGATAAATTAGATTTTAAATATTAATTATAAATATAAAAATATTTCCTACATAATGGTATTTTATTTATAATTTTTAGACATTAAATAAGTTAATTTATTGGTTACACAATGGTGATGCACTAATTACCTAATTAATGAAATATTAAAATAATTGATATTATAAATATCAAAATAAATGTAATTTGAGACTTTTTATGAATTACATTAATTTTATAGGTTAATATTACATATTAGTATTGGTTATATAAATTTTTTTCGAAGTAATAATACTTTTATAAACTTATCAAAAACAAAATACCCAATAGTGTCAAATTTGACATAAAAGAGTTTTTAAAACAAATATTATATTATTAATTGATATTCTATTCATAAAAATATAAGGTTCGTCCAAAGGACTTATATCATGATATTTTTATCATTAATGGACCACTTGGGGGTCTCTTGGATGTATATAGTAAGTTTATTAACTATATAATATAAAAATACAAAGTGACATGGTAAATGTCAAACTAATTAACTAAGAGTTAAAACTAAAAGATAAGGTTAATATAATGACCCAAACCTATCTAAAATCTATTGGTTGAAATTATTTCGACCCATCCCCACCTTATACATTGAATAATCTAATTTTGAGCCATTATAAACTGAATATGAATTTATTATAAAATAATACTTTAAGTTTTTTCTAAAGAGCCCCTCCTCCCCCTTATAAAAGGACACCACTTCTAACCAATTCTTCAAACATTAAAAGCCTTTTGGCTCAGCCAACCCCTGACCAAATACTCTCTCAACTTCCCTCAATTCAACCTAGAGGCCTTATTTTGATCATAAATCCAACATAAGGATCCCTTTTGATCAAATCAAAAGGAAGAACCCGAAGAAGAGGTAATGTTTTCACCACCCTCTTCCAAGTTCCTTTCATCTTCAACTTATTATTTATTTGTTATTACCATTCTAAAATAATAACTCCAGTATCTTATATATACTGTGATGTTATTATAAATATGGTACAACCATATTCAGTATTTTATCCATCCTTTGAATGACATGTCACCATATGTGTGTACGTACGGCTTACTGTCTCCACGTCGTGGTGTAATTGTTATTCAAAACATTATTATTTGGATGGGTATAATAATGATGTTTAATTCATGTAAATAATAAATATAACAAGATAATTATTCTGTATATATGATATACCATCAATTTATATATTATTTTAATATCGAAAGAATGATATTGTCGCTCGTGCGTACGTACGGACTATCGTCTCCACGAACGTGATGAGATTCATTCCCTATCATATCCATTTGAGACTAATTCTCATTTGAGGATTAAAAGTAATGTTTAATTACTTTATATCATTTTGGATATGAATAAGATAAAACCTATCCATAACAAACATGGCTTATGTAACAAAACATATAAAAGAAAACGAGTAAGTTAACACCTGAAATGATGATAATACTAAGATATTATCAACAAATCAATGTTAAAAGATCATATATGATATAATATTAATGTATATTATTCTTGTATAATTTAATAAAAATCATTTCACCATTATATAGGAGGTTAACCTACCCTTAACCAAGGACAAGTACAAGGTAAGGGTTTATTTCAAAATCTCTTCATTATCCGAGGTTATTTATACGTAATTATCTATTGGGACCTCTTTATCATCCACATCCATGTTTCTTAAAAATGTATTTCAAAAAATTCTTACTATTTTTCATAATATGGGTTAAATTAATTTATACCCTTGTTTTAATTTTTATAATAATTTTATAAAGGAATCTTTTCGTCATTTTCCAAACAAGGTCCATTTTAACCTTTTCGACATAATTAAGGTAAGAATGTCTTTTTTAACTTATACGAAAGGTGTATCTATTTTCCGCCATTATAAAATCTTTGAAGCTTCCCTTATAATATTATAAGAAATTTTCAAAGTAAAAGTTTTATTTTATAATTATGTGACTTTTAAATGATTTCAAAAAAAGAGATATTTCTCTCAAATAGTTTTGATTTCATCTATTTCAACATCCTTTGATGGATTTTAAGATTATTTGAAGTTTATTTATTATGATACAAAACATCCATATTGTATTTAAGGTATTGTGATATGTTTGACTGTGGATGTTCTATCTTTATATCATTCATGGTTTATGGAGAAAGTATTGACATTTCATATGCTAGTTTTAATACAAATATTTATGTTATGTTTAAACCTATTCATATGAGGAATGCATTGGACTTAATATGTGACATGTGGAGCCCGCTATAGCTCCTCGATGCATCGGTAGGTCTCATGAGACAAACTAGTGTCTTGGCATGAGGCCTTGACAAAATCTTATTTTTAGTCTTGGCACGAGGCCTTGGCTACGTGGTTATGATAGTATGGCATTATGCATTCCATCATTATGAAAGTGGTTATTGATATTTCATGTGGTTATTCGACTAGTAGAATATCCATGTGAATAAGTAAATGGAATTATTTCTTTTTATCTTTTTCATATTATGTTGATGTTCAAGTTTAAAAGGCTTTTGTTTTAGTTATACATTGACTTAAATGTTTATGCTTATTTATGAATGTTTCCACTATATTGTTATCCTTACTGAGCATCTGAGCTCACCCCTTTCAATGTTTTATTTTTCCCAGGATGTGAAGAAGTAATTTTTGAATGACCTATAGGGATAGTATTAGGGGATATGAAGACAAGATGTTGTTGTAGTAGTTTTCACTTTATGATGTAATGTAAACTTTATGAATGTATCTAGTTATTCTAAGGATAATAAACTAATCGGTCTTTCGAGACTTGATCTTTTGTGATCATGCCAATATTATGTAATAATGCACCAAATCTGGTACAGATGTACGTAGGGGTAAAACCCGAAAACACCTCTTTGAGCTAGACTCGAACGGGAACTTGTGCATGACAACAGGCATTGTTGCACTCTTGGTTATGACACTCCCAGGGGATATGATTAGGATAATTCTCAATTTCTTTATAAACCATTATGAAGGGTTTATGAGTATATACTTCCTCAAAGCAAACATTTTTATGATTATGGATTATATCCATAAATAGTTCAATTTATGTTAACTGTTTTACAAGTATGGAATTATGTATTTTGATTCATAAACTGATCTAGTTTATGCCATTGTTTAGAAATGGCGCCTAGTGGAAGAAATGGAAACTGTATAAATGCATGCACTCCATGTAGGGATTTCCCTCCTGCTCAAGATAATTATAGTTGAGCTGGTAATGAAACTGGTGTTGATCAGCTAATCACCATACTGAGACAACTCACTCAGGTTATGAATAATAACCTTACCCGTATGGAGCACCTTGATCCACAGCGTGGAGGTTATATGTTAGATCGCTTCATGAGGAAACAACCACCAATGTTCAATGAGAGTACAAATCCATTGGTATCTGAGCAATGGATATGTTCCCTAGAAAAAATATTTCAGGCTTTGGGGAGTAGTGAAAGGGAGAAAGTTATCATGGCAGGTTATCGCCTCACTGGAGATGCTGATCAATGGTGGTCATTGATTCAAAACACAAAGGAAGATTATGAAGTATCAAATATGGAATGGAGGGAGTTTAAGGAAATTTTCTTAGAAAAATACTTTCCTCATGACCCTCGAGCAAATATAGAAAGGCAATTTCTGAGTCTGAGACAAAAGGAGGATGAGAATGTCACAAAGTATGAGGCTAACTTTACAAGGTTAGAGAGGCATGCAGAAGATTATATATGTAACCCAAGGAGTAAGATTGATCATTTATTTGATGGGTTAAAACCATTTTTATGTTGATCATTAGTCTCACAATCCTTATCTTCGTATGAAGATATTGTCTCATGTGCTATCAAGACAGAAAAAGAATTATCTAAGTCTTACGACTTTAAAGAAAATCAAGAGAAGAAGAGATCTGTTGATCACTCTAGAAATGGAAATAAGGGGAAGAAGGGAAAATTTGAATATCCATCCTGCAGTAAATATGGAAAGAAACACCCATGTACTTGCTTAAAAGGAATGGGAGTCTGTTATAAGTGTGGTGAAAAGGGTCACCAAGCTCCTGATTTCAAGGGGAAGAAAGAAGCTACTGATGTCCAATGCTATAATTGCAGGGATATGGGACATTATGAAAATGAATTTCCTAAGAGTCAGGGGAACTTACCTCAAAAAAGGCCAAGGGATGAAGGCTAAGATTATGTTATCACTACTACTAAGGTAGAAGCTCTGAAAGACATGGTGGCAGGTAATTTAATGGATTCCTAAAGTTTATCAAATGCATTATTTGATTCTAGAACATCGCTTTGTTTCATATCTTCCCAGTTTGCTAAGAAAATTAGATATTTCCAATTTGATTTAACAAGAAAGTTGTCAGTTAAAACTCTTAAGGGAAGTATCATTGCAATAAAGTTTTGTGAATCAGTCCCTATTAGAGTACATAAATGTTCTTTATCCGCTGATCTCGTCGTCATACCTATGATTGAATTTGATATAATTCTTGGTATGGATTGGCTTTCAGACCATGATGCAAAAAAATTATTGTAAGAAAAAGGAGGTTACTATTTTTGATGATGATGATAAGGAACACCTTATCTTTAGAGCAGAATCATCACCATATAATTCTTACCTAGATCCACCCCCAGTATCTCAACTAAATTCAATTATTGGGGAGGAATAGAATGAAATGACTGTGGGTAAAGAAAGGAATTTTCAGATAGAGGATGTACCTATTATGGAAGAATATGTATATGTGTTTTCAGAATATTTACCTGGACATCCTCCAGAACAAGAAATTTAGTTTTCCATTGATTTAATTCCTGGTTCAAGGCCCATATCGAAGACCCCTTATAGAATGGTCATTTTGGAATTAGTGAAACTAAATAAACAACTAGAGGAATTGAGTAATAAGGGATTTATTATCCCCAGCGTTTCTCCATGGAGAGCCCCTGTCCTTTTTGTAAAGAAGAAAGATGGATCTATGAGGTTATGTATTGACTACAGTGAAATCAATGCTATAACAATAAAGAACAAGTATCACCTACCTCTCATTGATGATTTATTTGACCAACTGCATGGATCTCAATACTTTTCAAAGATTGACCTTCCATATGGATACCAACAGTTGTGTGTGAAGAAGGAAGACATTCTGAAGACAGCATTTCGAACCAGGTACGGGAATTATGAGTTTACAGTAATGCCCTTTGGATTGACTAATGCACCCTTTGTAATCATGGATCTAATGAATATATTTTTCAGGGAATATCTCGATGATTTTGTGGTGGTATTTTTTGATGATATCTTGGTATACTCCAAAAGCTACGAAGATCATGAAAATCACTTGCGCATTATCCTGAAGACTCTGAGAAGACATGAATTATATGGGAAGTTTAGAAAGTGTGAATTCTGGCTTCATGAGATTTCTTTTCTTGGCCATATTGTCTCTAAAGATGGAATCTCTGTTGATCCTTCTAAGACCAAGGCAATACAAGAATGGCCTGCACCGATGAGTATAACTAAGGTACGCAGTTTTATTGGTTTAGCAGGTTATTATTGATGTTTCGTCCAGAATTTTGCCCGATTGGCTAACCCATTAATGAAGCTCACGCGTAAAGGGGTTAAATTTTTTTGGATAAAAGAGTTTGAAGAATGTTTTGAAGAACTGAAGAGAATATTATTAAATGCCCCTATTTTGACTCTACCATTAGGGAATGATGGGTTCGTTATTTATAGTGATGCATCAATGAAAGGACTTGGTTATGTCCTTATGCAGAATGATAGGGTTATTGCCTATGCATCACGACAGGTAAAAATTCATGAGAAAAACTATCCTACTCGTTATCTTTAGTTAGATGTTGTAATCTTTTCTTTGAAAATATGGATACATTATCTCTATGTTGAAAAATGTGAGATTTATACTGATCACAAGAGATTGAAGTATATTTTCTCACATAAAGAACTCAACATGAGGCAAAGGCGATGGCTTGAACTACTCAAGGATTATGATTGCACGATAAATTGTCACCTGATGAAGGAAAATAAGGTGGAAGATTATTTGAGCAGAAAAGATCATGGAGTTTTGAACATGATGAGAATTGAAAGGAATCCTATTTTCATTGATCTAGTGAAGATGGATATGGGAATTACCATGGATGGTGAAACATCGATAATTTTTCAAATGGTTTCCAAACCATATTTACTAGAAAGGATAAAGAGTTCTCATACTGGTGATGAAGAGTTTTAAAAGAAGATTAAAGCTGTGAATGATAGGAGATTGAGAGACTTTGTGTATGAAGAAGGAATTTTAAAATTTGGGAAGATAGTTTGTGTTCCGATATACCTGATCTGAAAATGGAATTGTTAGATGATGCCCATATCTCCAATTTCTCTATACACTATGGGAGCACCAAAATGTATAGATATTTGAAGGAACACTTTTGGTGGGACAACATAAAGAGGGAGATTGCTGATTTTGTGTCAAGATGTATGGTTTGTCAACAAGTGAAAGCAAGAAGGCAACAGTCTGGACGATTCATGGAACCTCTTCCCATACCAGAGTGTAAATGGGATAATATTATGATAGACTTTGTCATGGGGATACCAAATAATCCTAGAAGGAATGATGCAATATGGGTTATTGTTGATCTTTTTACCAAGTCAGCACATTTTCTTGCTATAAGAGAAGATCTACCACTGGAACGTCTAGAAAGACTATATATTAATGAAGTTGTGAGACTTTTGGATCAGCCAAACCCTACCCAAATACTCTCTCAACTTCCATAACTTCAACCTAGAGGCCTTATTTTGATTAGAAATCCAATATAAGGAGCCCTTTTGATCAAATAAAAACGAAGAACCCGAAGAAGAGGTAATGTTTTCACCACCCTCTTTCAAGTTCCTTCCTTCTTCAACTTCTTATTTAGTTGTTATTACCATTATAAAATAATAACTCCAGTATCTTATATATACTGTGATGTTATTATAAATATGGTACAACCATATTCAGTATTTTATCCATCCTTTAAATGACATGTCACCATATGTGCGTACGTGCGACTTACCGTCTCCATGTCATGGTGTAATTGTTATTCAAAACATTATTATTTGGATGGGTATAATAATGATTTTTAATTCATGTAAATAATAAATATAAAATGATAATGATTTTGTATATATGATATACCATCCAATTATATATTATTTTAATATCGAAAGAATGATATTGTCACTCGTGCGTATGTACGGACTATCGTCTCCATGAACGCAATGAGATTCATTCCCCATCGTATCCATTCGAGACTAATTCTCATTTTATGATTAAATATAATTTTTAAGAACTTTATATCATTCTGGATATGAATAAGATACAACCTATTCATAACAAACATTTCTTATGTAACAAAACATATAAAAGTAAACGAGTAAGTTAACACCTGAAACGATGATAATACTAAGATATTATTAACAAATCAACGTTAAAATATCATATATGATATCATATTAATGTATATGATTCTTGTATAATTTAATAAAAATCATTTCACCATTATACAGAAGGTTAACCTACCCTCAACCAAGGACAAGTACAAGGTAAGGGTTTATTTCACAATCTCTTCATTATTCGAGGTTGTTTATACGTAATTATCTACTGGGACCTCTTTATCATCCACATCCATGTTTCTTAAAAATGTATTTCAAAACATTCTTACTATTTTGCAGAATATGGGTTAAATTCATTTATACCCTTGTTTTACTTCTTATAAGAATTTTATAAAGTAATCTTTCCGTCGTTTTCCTAATAAGGTCATTTTTAACCTTTCTGACAGAATTAAGGTAAGAATGTCTTTTTTAACTTATACGGTAGGTGCGTCTTTTTTCCACCATTATAAAATCATCTAAGCTTCCCTTAAAAGCTTATAATAATATTTTCAAAGTAAAAGTTTTATATTATAATTATGTGACTTTTAAATGATTTCAAAAAAAGAGATATTTCTCTCAAATAGTTTTGATTTCATCTATGTCAACATCCTTTGATGTATTTTAAGCTTATTTGAAGTTTATTTATTATGATACAAAACTTCCATATTGTATTGAAGGTTTTGTGATATGTTTGACTGTGGAAGTGTTACTTTTATACCATTCATGGATAATGGAGAAAGTATTGACATTTCGTATGCTAGTTTTAATACGAATGTTTATGTTATGTTTAAACATATTCATATGAGGAATGCATTGGACTTAATCTATGATGGGTGGAGCCTGCTATAGCTCCCCAATGCATTGATAGGTCTCATGAGACAAACTAGTGTCTTGGAACGAGTCCTTGAAAAAATCTTATTTGTAGTCTTGGCACAAGTCCTTGGCTACGTGGTTATGATAGTCTGGCATTATGCATTCCATCATTATGAAAGTGGTTATTTATATTTCATGTGGTTATTATACTAGTAGAATATCCATGTGAATAAGTAAATGTAATTATTTCATTTTAACTTTTCCATATTATGTTGATGTTCAAGTTTAAAAGGATTTTGTTTTAGTTATACATTGCCTTAAATGTTTATGTGTATTTATGAATGTTTCTGCTATATTGTTATCCTTACTGAGCATCTAAGCTCACCCCTTTCAATGTTTTATTTTTCCTAGAATGTGAAGAAGTAATTTTTGAATGACCTGTAGGGATAGTATGAGGGGATATGAAGACAAGATGTTGCAGTAGTAGTTTTTACTTTATGATGTAATGTAAACTTTATGAATATATCTAGTGATTCCAAGGCTACTAAACTTATCGGTCTTTCGAGGAGTTATCTTTTGTGATCATGCCAATAATATGTAATAATTCACTGACTCTGGGTAACTTGGGTCAAGGTGTTACATTTTGTAAGGATTTGATTTTTGATTTAATGGATTCTATGTATAAATTTTTTAATATCCTTTTGGGTTTATTCTTGAATTCAGAGAACACCCGAGGTGTTGTTGATTTTTTTTATAAGAACCTAGAGTTTTTAGCTATGTATTGGAAAATCACACAGCATGTAAGGGGGTTACATGATGTGTACTTTGTCTCTATAAACAAGTCATGAAATATTTACATAGAATGAAATTGGTATACATTGTGTAATGGTTACACAACATGTAATAATAAAAGTTTAGTAATTAAGAAAAAGGTGATGGGATTTTTGGCATACTTATGTTTCATGGATTACACAACGTGTAAAGGGATTGCATAACATGTAAAATTGTTACATATAATTTAACTATTATGAGGTCAGATTTTATGGCATCGTATGGGAAATAATTTTATTCATTATCCAACAACACTCTTGGATATCGATCTAGAGCCCTTCTTCAGGGATTTTTGGAGTCTTTATTTGATTTGGAGTGATTTTTTTATGATTGATCATCGTGAAGGCTGGTTTATATCTCTCATGGAAATTAATATTTTGTACTTCTTAGATTCTTTGATCACGGTAGTGTTGTGGTTTTGCTCTTTTGGGTTCGTTGACCCGTGATGACGTTTTTTCTTATTTTATTTTAGATATGAAGTGTGATCTCATTCTAGGGGTCATTTACATTATTGGTTATGGTGTGGTGTGTGTGCTTTCTTGAGGTATATGTATTTTTGTATTATACACAAACCCTTTTTATAAATTAGATAAATTATAATATGTTTAGACTGATTCTAGGTCCTCCATGTTGATTGTTTGATTCTCTTTTTGGTTAATCCTTTGTGGGCGGGTGCGACCCTAAGTTTTGAGCTAGGTGGTTTTGTCTGTAGCCTATGTTTATGAACTATATTAATCCTATTTTTATAAATTGATTTATAAATAAATTACTAATAATTGTTTTGTGTGTGTGAATTAATTTTTAATAAAATGTGGTTTCTCTATATTATTTGGTAAATGGATTAAAAAGGGATATTTTCAAAGAATTAAAATGTTTTATGAAATGAAATGAATGGGAATACTTAGGTATGTTTATAAGTACCCGGCCTTATTAAATTACATAATCTTGAATTTAGTCAAGAACTCACTTTATTTTACATTAATTATCATTTCAAGTTTATATATTTAGGAAAAAAAGACATAATACATTCATGAAATTACACATTATTACATAGTGGATACCAAAAAAATAGTATTCATTTCTTCCAAAATAATAAAAATTGTCAAAAAAACATGTTTTCTTTGAAAGTTCTTCAAATATTTAACTGGTATTCCTTCTTTGTCTTACAAATACTTATAACCAATGAAAATCATTTAAAAACTTGGTATGAGCACAAAACCTCAGTAAGGGATATAAAAAGAAGGAAAGAACACATTAGTCCATAAATACTTGTAACGTATGAAATCATTTTCAAAAGACGTAATCGTCACCCATATATATATATATACCTAATTTGTGAAAAATGAGATTTCCAAAAGATTACCACAAAACATAAGAACATTAATAGTTCCATAAAGTTATATTGGGGCATTACTTACATAATCTGGTAACCCTCTCATCTACCTTATAATTCGTAAGCCTCATGGCTACCTTACAATTTGTGTAACCATCATAGTTACACTTTGAGTAACCATAGGGCCAACCTCCAACCTACACATACCCAATGCATTTGAGGGAGATATAGGTCCCAACCTTAATCATAAAAAATTCCCAAGAACCAGTACATAATCATACAACATGAATAAATTCATAAAAACATTTCTTTTGAATGTTGTAAAACAGAGTTTTAAAAGAGGATTTTAAAGGAAAAGCCCCTTAAAAATATTATATAACTCATGTGAGGCTTAATATAATGGACGAAATATGTATAAAAACTGTAAATACACATAATTAAACATAATATAAACAAAACCCATCGCAAAAACAATTTTAATACCACATAAATAACGAAGTATAAGGTTAACCCAAAGAATGGAAACCGGGTTAATAATTACCTTACCTCGGGTTTTTGTTACTTCCAACTCATTTAATACTCCTATGTAATTGTTAAAAGATTGTTATTAATATCTTACATAAACATATACATATTTATAATACCTTATATGATCTTTTCTTTACAAAATTTCACCCATTAATTGTTAGTATTTTGTTCCTTGCACTGTTTTGGGTGAGTTATTTACATGATTTTCATGATTGGTTCATGATGGATGTTCTTGTCAATATTAAGTGAAACTATATAATTGGATTGGAATAGTATTTAAATATTTCCAGTAGTATAAATTATACCATTTATATTTTTTAATTCTTACATGAGGATGATTCATATGTTAAAACATTATTCGTATTTTTTTAGGTGATTTTGGCGATTCTTCGATCGTAAAGAACTTATTTTGTTTCATAAATTAATAACATGTTTATAAAAAGATTATATAATATTATATAAGTTATAATAAATAAATTAAAAATTGGTTCAAACATAAAAATGGTTTCATAACCAATCATGAAGGAAGTAAAATAATTTGAAACCACATCATCCATGATGTCGGTAAATCGACACATCACGGACGGTGTTTTAATTCTTTGAATAAGTGGGAGAGGAGAAGAAGGTTGACAAGAAATTTTCCATGAACATGAGAAAATACAGAATATACAAGATTCTGGAGATTTCATTTCTCTTGGGTAATTGTAGGTGAGGAAAGAATAAGAATATAAAGGAACTCAAAATAAAAGAAGTGTTGATAAATCCCCTATGAGATTTCGGCAGCCTAACAACGTCGCTTAAAATTTCATAAAATATTTTGATGAGAGAAAAGGGGAATAAACTCATTATTATATAATATGGATAGTAAGAGGGATATTGAATGACATATCCAAACATAATCCAATGGAATTTAAAATCAATAACACAAAATTAAAGAAAATAAAGAAAACAAAAGAGGATTTTTACCTCTTGATCTCTTCTCCTTGAGATCCTTCTTAAGGCCTTCGATTTTGGCCTTTTGGTGTGACCAGAAACTCTAGAATGTAGGGAAGATCCTTGGGAGGATTATTGGATATAACTTAAGCAAGTCTCAAGGCTTGATAGGTGTGAGAGGAAGAGAGGAATGAGGGTGGTATTTATAGTGGAGGATAGGAGCTATTTTACTTTATTTTAATCATTATTATAATATTTTTGCTCAAGACTATGAATAGTATTAATTCATGTGACCCCTAAATAGTAGTAATGGAATGTTAGTTTGAACCAAGTGATCTTACATCATCCTTGAATCACCTATGATGCAGTAAATCAAGTATTTAGCATTTATAATATTTTGTCGTATTTTACTATTCATCAAAAATTCAAGAATTTCAGAAAATCCCCAAAAGTTCACTCTAACCATTTATCGGTGTCTATAATTCAAAAATGAACTCCATTTTTTGAAAATAATTTTATAAATATTATTAATATAATTTTTAATTAAAATAAAACTTTATTTAAAAATTAAAAAATTTAAATTTTAAATCTATAACTTCTTTTATATCATATTGAAAAATTAACCAAGATGTCATTCTCTTAAAGCCTTAGGAAAATAAAATAATAAAAATATTTACTATTCATTATAGTCATATTACTATTCATAAGGGTATTTTACTATTTATCAAAAAACAAGTTGATTACATTGGACTCCAAATAATTTGTTGAACACAATTATAGATGACCTTTTCCCGAAATTCAAAACATAAAAGTAGTAAAATTGTGTTTAAAGGCTAGTTATAAATAACTACTTAAAACAAACTTTCATGCATTTCAATTTATTTTTAGAAAACCTTGGGGTGTTACATTATCACCACCTTCTGGAAATTGCGTCTTCACAATTTTATATAATTATTAAACAAGTGTGGGTACCTTTCCCTCATAGCATTTTCAGACTCCCATGTTGCTTCTTCTACCATGCGGTTTCTCCACAAAACCTTTAACTAGTGGATTACCTTATTCTGCAATACATGTTCCCTTTGATCAAGAATATGAACTGGTTTCTCTTCATAGGAAAGGTTCTCTTCCAGATAAACTGCTTCTGGGCTCAAGATATGAGTTGAATCTGGCACATACTTTATCAACATCAAAAAATGAAAATCATTGTTTACCTAAGACAAACTCAGAGGCAAAGATACTAGTTATGCAACTAGTCCAACTTTCTATGGGATTTCAAAAGGACCGATAAACCGTGGACTTAGATTTCCCTTCTTACCAAAATGCATAAAACGTTTCCAATGAGATATTTTAAGGAAAACATGGTCACCTACCTTGAAAGAGAAGTATTTCCTTCTGTTATCTGCCAAACTTTTCTACCTACTCCGAGCTATCCTCATGTGTTGCTGGATCATCTTTACTTTCTCAGGCACTTCCTCTACTAATTTTGGCCCCATCAACAATATTTCACTAACTTCATCCCAAAACACTGGAGTTCGACACCGCTTCACATACAATACTTCACAAGGTGTCATATGTATACTGGAATGAAAATTGTTATTATAAGAAAACTCAACTAAAGAAATATGATGATCCCAACTTCTCTAGTATGCCATTGAAAAATATCAAATCATATCCTATAAATTCATAATCGTTCGTTCTAACTTCCCATCAGATTGAGGTTGAAACATTGTACTAAAATTTTATTTTGTTCCCAATGACTTCTGAAGTACCTTACAAAAGTTATTAGTGAACCTGGGATCCTAGTCAGATACAATGGAAAGAGGAACTCCATTTAGTCTGACTATCTCTTTGAGCTATAGTCGAGAAAGTGGATCCAATGAAATTGTATCTTGAATAGAAAGAAAATGTGCAGATTTTTTCATCTGATCAACAATAACCCAAATCGTATTGTTACCTCGAGAAGTCATTGGTAGTCCCACCACAAATTCTATAGATACATTCTCTCATTTCCACTCCATCACTCAAAAGGTTGAATCATCCCCTTTGGTAACTACCTCCCAAATTTAATCTGTTGACATGTCAAACATTTCATAGTAAATTATTCAATATCCCTTTTCATTCTGTCCCACTAGTAATACTCCTGAAGGTCTTGGTACATCTTAGTACTTCCAAGATGAACTGAAAATGGAGAACTATGATCTTTATACAACAAATATGTCTTCAACTGAAAATCACAAGGCACACACAACCTTTTTGAAAATCTTAACACATAATCTTTACCAAGATAAAATTATGGAAACTTACCCATTTAAACCAATTCTACCTTTCTTCTATAGCTCACGGTCTTACTTCTGTGTTTGCTTAATTCTGGATGACAATGATTATTGCACTAAAACCTAAAACAATACAGATGTATTCCCTACACCAACAACTTATTATCCAAAATTCATTAAGTCATTAATCAAGGGATCATTTTCCAAACGTAACATGGTTAATGATGCATGATGCTTTCGACTCAATGAATCTGCCACTTTGTTTTCTTTCCTAGATGGTAATTGATCATGCAATTATAATCCTTTATTAGTTAAATCCAACTTCTCTATCTCATGTTTAATTCCTTCTAAGTGAATATATACTTTAGACATT
The DNA here is from genome assembly GCA_963277665.1 of Viscum album. Lineage (NCBI taxonomy): Eukaryota > Viridiplantae > Streptophyta > Magnoliopsida > Santalales > Viscaceae > Viscum > Viscum album. The sequence goes on from OY728122.1 coordinate 495,828,472, forward strand.
TATGGTCAGTATATATTAGACATTTGGCTTGGTATAAATGCTGCCTCCAAATTTTCAAAGCAAAAACCATAGCTGCCAATTCCAAATCATGTGCGGGATAATTTAACTCAGGAGGTTTTATTTGTCTTGATGAATAAGAAATTACATGATCACTCTGCATCAAAACACAACCAAGTCCCTTCAATAAATCATCATTGTAGATGAAAAACTCACCGTTTCGGGAAGGAAAGGACAAAACTGGAGCATTCACCAATCTCTTCTTAAGTTCTTGAAAACAAATATTACATCCTTATGTCTAAATAAATTTAACCCCTTTTTGTGTTAACGTAGTTATTGGTCTAGATAATAGTGCAAAGTTCTTAACAAACTGTTGGTAATAACATGTTAATCTAAGAAAACTACAAATTTATATGACATTTATAGGTCTTGGTCATTCATCAATCACTTTTTTTAAGGATCAAATATTTTTACATCCTTATTTACAATTTTCTCAAGAAAATAACTTTGTTACAACTGAAAATAACATTTTTTTCATTTTCCATATAGTTTCTTTTCCTTTAAGGTTTGTAAAACAACCCATATATGTTTTTCATGCTCTTCTTTACTATTAGAAAATACCAGAATTTCATCAATAAACACAACCAAAAAATTATCCAAGAACTCATGAAATATTCTATTCATAAGATCCATGAATATAACAGGTACATTAGTTAACGCAAATGGAATAACTACAAATTCATAATTCCCATATCTAGTACGAAAAGCTATCTTCAGGATGTCATCTGCCTTCACCTTCTATTGATGGTATCTGGATCTCAAGTCAATCTTGGAAAAGTACTGAGCTATATGGATCTGATCAAACAAGTCGTCGATGTGAGGCAAAGGATACTTGTTTTTAATTGTGATGTTATTAAAATATCTATAATCAATGCAAAGTCTCATGGAACCATAATTCTTTTTAACAAACAAAATAGTAGCTCCCCATGGTGAAGTGCTAGGACGAATAAAGCCTGTATCAAGAAAATCCTGCAACTGATTTTTCAATTCAAGAAGTTCTATTTGAGCCATACAATATGGGGTTTTTGAAATTGGATTAGCATCAGGAACTAAGACAACTGTTAATTTGACTTCTCGATTAGGTATGACATCGAGTAACTCATCAGGAAAAACATCAAGGTATTCATTTACCTCTGGGACATCATTAATATGAACAGTTCCCTTGTTTTAAACAATATGAGTAAGATAACAATCATTTCCATCTTTCAAAAGATTCTCAGATTCCTGATATTTTATTAATTGATTGGGTTCTTTCTTGTATAAAAACTGAAACTCTTGTTGAAAAAAAACATTTTTAGCTCTACAGTCAATCTTAGCATGATAAACAGAAATCCAATCCATTCCCAGAATAACATCAAACTCGACTAAGGGAAAAATAACAAGGTTCATAGGTAAATTCTTTCCACATACCATAATAGAAATATTCTTATAATCCCTCTTTGGTATAATATTTCCCTTGGTGTTTTAACAATAAGTTCTAGTCTTATTTGTTGAGGTGATATTTTGAATTTACTGAAAAATTTCTCAGAAATGAAGGAATTTGTAGACCCCTAATCAAATAAAACTTTAGAAAAAATTGAGTAAACAAACAATGTACCAAATACAACTTCATTGGATGGCTCGGAATCTGTTGGCGTAGTCACAAAAGATCTCAGTACACCTTTCTTCTTATTGCCTGGCTTCTTTGCATCATTCATATCTCTATTTGGGAAGGCATTTTCATAATGACCCATCTCACCACATTTAAAACACTTTATAGTTTTCTTATCAGGATTAGTCTTAGGATAATTTTAATTACAATCTCGGGCCACATGTCCAAACATACCACATTGAAAACACTTCCTAGTTTTGGTAATACATTCCCCAGGGTGCTTCTTTCCATACTTTCCACAAACTAGAAACTGGATTTTCTTACCATAAGATTTCTTAGGTTGATTCTTACCCATCGCTTTCCATAGGGACCTATTCTTATCCTTATTTCAAAAATGAACATGATCATCCACAAACTCCATCTCTACCCTCTCATCACATCGGAAAATTTTCTCAAAAATTTTGAATTCAAAAGAGGTCAATTCCCTTCGATACCTTGGCCTCTGTCCTGATTAAAAGCGATTGATTTTGTTTTCAAGATCCAGAATAAGATTTGGAGCATACTCTCCAATCAGGTGAAGTTATCTTCATACACATCCACTAAATATTCCTCAGTTTGTTTCAATTCAAGTAATTTCTTCTCTATCCAAATTCTCACCACCTTAGGAAAATATTTTTCAAGGAAAAGATTTTTAAATTCATCCCAATCTAAGGCATCAATATCCCCTCTATCCCTGATATTCCTTACCATTGACCACCACTGATTAGCTTCACCTTTGAAATTATAAATGGAAAATAATTTTTTTATTATTATCTAAACATCACAAAAAATTGAATATCTTTTCAAGGGATTTAATCCATCCTTCATCCACTACTGGGTCAGAAGATCCATTGAAGGAAGGTGGGTGTGGTCTCATAAAAAGTTCTGCTGCTATCATGTTCTGTTGTGGTATCTCTATTTGTTCTCTGGCATGGATGCCACCACCATTTATTTCCTACTTTAGCTAATCCATTACTGTCACAAACTTCTTGGTTCCAATTCCTACCATTCCAGGATATAGATTCGAGAGGATATCGTTCTATCGGTCTCTCTCCTCTTCAGCTTCCCTATTTCTTCTATTGAAAACCATTCTGAACAAACTTATCTTTGTCAAAGAAAAATATTAATATTTAATTTCTATAATATTTCAAATTAACCATAGAGTAAAAATATTTTATGGTATTATATTAACATTATCCTAAAGCCTAAAGTTAAGTAAACCATCCTCTGATACAAACTATGTGGACCCAGCCTTATTAGATTACATAATCTTGAATTTAGTAAAAAAATAACTTCATCTTACATTAAGGATCTTTTCTAGTTTAGAGCTTCAGGGAAAAGGAATATAATGCATTCATAAAATTACACATTATTATATAGTAGATATCATAAAAATAGTATTCATTTCTTGCAAAATAATAAAACATTTCAAAAAAACATGATTTCTTTGAAAGTTCTTCAAACATTTAACTTGGCATCCTTTTTTGTCTTACACATCCTTATAATCGATGAAAATCATTTAAAAACTTCGGATAAGTGAAAAATCTAAGTAAGGGGTATAAAAAGAAGTAAATAACACATTAGTCCATGAATACTTGTACATATGAAATCATTTTCAAAAGACATACTTGTCACCCAAATAAGTATACTTACTTTGTGAAACATGAGATTTAAAAGAGATTCCCACAAAACATAAGAACATTAATAGAACCATAAAGGTATCTTGGGTAATTACTCATATAATCTTGTAACCCTCTCGGCTACCTTATAATTTGTAACCCTCACGACTACCATACAATTTGTATAACCATCGTAGTTACACTTGGAGTAACCATACGTTCGACCTCCAACTTACACATACCTAGAAAATTAGAGGGAGTTATAGGTCCCAATATTCATCATAAAAAATCCCAAGAACCATAACATAATCATAAAACGTGAATAATTTCATAAAAACATTGCTTTTGAATGTTGTAAAACAGAGTTTTAAAAGAGGATTTTAAAGGAAAATCCCCTTAGAAATATAATATAATTCTTTTGAGACTTAATATAGTGGATGGGATATGTATAAAAACTATAAATACACATAATTAAATATAATATAAACAAAAAAAATCACACAAAAAATTTTAATACCACATAAATAATGAAGTAGAATATTAACCCAAATAATGGAAATCGTGTTAAGAATTCCCTTACCTCGGGTTTTTCTTACTTAAAACTCATTAAAAACTTTTGTATAATTATTAAAAGATTGTTACTAATACCTTAAATAAACATATACATATTTATAATACCTTATATGATCTTTTCATTACATAATTCCACCCTTTCATTATTAGTATTTTGTTCCTTGCACTGTTTTGGGTGAGTTCTTTAAATGATTTCCATGATTGGTTCACGATGGTTGTTCTTGTCAATTGGAAGTGAAATGCTAGAATTGGAATGGAATGGTATTTAAATATTTTTAATACTATAAATTATAACATTTATAATTTTTAATTCTTACATGAGGATGATTCATAAGTTAAAACATTATTGATATTTGTTTAGGTCATTTTAGTGATTCTTTGATCGTACAGAACTCATTTTGTTTCATAGATTAATAAAATGTTTATAAAGATATTATAGAACATTATATAAGTTATAATACATAAATTATAATCTGGTTCAACCATAAAAATGGTTTCATGTCCAGTCTTAAAGTAAGTAAATGAATTTGAAATCACATCATCCATGATGTTAGTTAACTGACACACCACAGACGGTGTTTTAATTCCATGAATAAGTGGGAGAGGAGAAGAAGGTTGATAAGGAATTTTACATGAACATGATAACATCCATAATATAAAATATTATAAATCTTTCATGCCTATTGGGTAAGAGAAAGTGAGGAAAGAAGAATAAAATAAAGGAACTCAAAATAAAAGAAGAGTTGAGAAATCCCTTATGAAAATCCGGCAGCCTAACGGTGTCGCTTAAAAATTCATAAAATATTTCAATGAGAGAAAATGGTTATATAATCATTATTATATAATATGGATAGTAAGGGGGTATGGAAGGACATATCCCAACATAATCCAAAGTAATTTAAAAATTATAACATAAAATGAAAGAAATGAAAGAAAACAAAAGAGGATGTTTACCTCTTGATCTCTTCTCCTTGAGATCCTTCTTAAGGCCTTTGGTTTCAGCCTTTTGGTGAGACCAGAAGATCTAGGACGTGGGGAAGAGCCTTGGGAGGATTATTTGACAGAACGTAGGTAAGGATCAATGCTTGAGAAGTGTTGGAGGATGATAGAAATTAGGGTGGTATTTACAGTGGAGGAGAGGAGGTATTTTATAATATTTTAATCATTATTATAATATTTTTGGGCAAGACTATGAATAGTCTTAATTCATGTGACCCCAAATAGTAATAATGGAATTTGAGTTAGAACCAAATGTTCTTACATCATCCTTGCATCACCTTTGATGAAGTAAATCAAGTATTTAGCATTTATCATATTTTAACGTATTTTACTATTCATAAAAAATTATAGAATTTCAAAAAATTCCAAAAAAATCACAATAACCATTTCTCTAAATGTACAATTTAAAAATGAACTCCATTTTCTGAAAATAATTTTCTAAATATTATTAATTTAGTTTTTAAATAAAATCATACTTTATTCAAAAATTAACAATTTTAAATCTATAACTACTTTTATATCACATTGAAAAATTAACAAAGATGTTATTATCTTAAATCCTTAAGAAAATAAAATAATAATAAAATTTAATATTCATTAAGTTCATATTACTATTCATATTACTATTCATAAGGGTATTTTACTATTCACCAAAAAAATAAGTTGGTTCCATCGGACTCCAAATAACTTACTAAACACAATTGTAGATGACCATTTTTTAAAAAATCAAAACATAGAAGCATTAAAATTATGTTTAAAGTCTAGTTATAAATATATAATTAAAACAAACTTTCATGCATTTCAATTTATTTTTAGAAAAACTTCAGGGGTTACAATGTTGGTGGAAGGTTTAACTTAGGAACATCATCCCTATTTCCATCGGGAAGTTATCTCATGGGGATTCTCACTTTTTCATAGTCTTGTCTTTCTTGGAACTTGTTCTTGATATTGTTGGGGGTTCACTCTTGGGGTGTTCCTTTGCTCCTTAGTCCTATGTTCTAGGAAGTTGTTGTGAACTTTTCATTGTTGTGGTATGATTAGTCAGTTTGCCTAACCTATAGAGTTCCTTGGAATGATTTACCTATGTTTTCCTTTGTACTATTTTGGTTGTGTTATGCATGCTTTGGATTTTGATAAATAATAATTAAAATTATGCTTGAAATTGATATATCGGCCTTTGTTTTGGAATTTTGGAAAAAGGGAAATTTTTACCATGCTTTGGTAAAATTTATTTACTACTTATCATGTTTTGTTTTATTTAAAATGATCATAATTGGGTTATTATATAGAGACATGTTATGGAACACCTAGGTGGAATCCTAATGATCCTATTAGCTCACACCCTGCACACTTATTTGGTGGTGAGTAGACATTTGAATTCCTTTTGATATAAGGAAATGAAAGGTGTCCTAGGTAGGTGATGAGGTTTTATTTTATCTGGATAGATAGATGTTGGTGAGATGGTGGGAGTATTTCCACGCTATGACCAGGAGTAGTTTATTTTTCTTTCTTTAGTAGTCTTTTATGGTTAGACTTATAGAGTGAATTTGGGTTGGTAGTTACATGGTTAGTCCACAGAGGTGTTCTACAAATTTTTCATATTTTATAAAACTGAAAAGAGCATCTATTTTATAAGAAAGGAAAAACACCCATGTATATCTAGAAAAATCATCAACAATGACATAAGGATAGTGTTTTTCATATAAAATAGAAACTCTACATAGTCCAAAAAAGAACATATGAACCAGTTCTTATAGTCACTTATTTTCTTATTGTGATCTATTCTTTTCTTATTATGTTCAGTTCAAGACTTAGAGAAAAAATTTCTCATCTGATGCACGATTACTTGTTTGTTCATGCAGACATTTGGATTTCAACATGTGGTATCATAAGGTGTGTTATGAGCTGTGTAAAGGTAAAAAAAATTATAACTTACCTAATGGTAATTAGATACTCATGTAAGGGTAAAGAAAAAATTATAAGGAATGTGTAAGGATAAAATAGAATTTATATAAGGATAAATAAAATCTTATGTAATGTTAAAACAAATATTTTGAATCTCATATATGGTTACTTTCAAACTTATGTTAAGGTAATAGAAAACATATAATATGTGTAAGGGTAAAATAAAATTTAAATTATGGAAACATCCAAATTATTTATGATAATTATAACATTGTGAGAACAAGGATTTTTTGGACTGATCTAATAAGGTATAATATCATGTAACTCATCAATAAAAATATACATATATTCTTTTACCACCATCACATAATTAAATGAAATAGTTCCATTTTTTTCAAAAATATGGCCAAGATAACTTCTATTTTCATATCTTAATAGTTTCTCAGATTATTGATATATTTTCAAAGGTATGAATTAATTATTATATACAAACAGAATCACAATTTGGAAAAAAACTTCATTGTCTTTTTAATCTAACTTATTATGATAAACCAAAATTTAATCCATGCCTAGAATAAAATAAAATTATATAATGGGAAATATAATAAGGTTTTCAGGGAATAACCTTACACATATGATAATAGGAAGATCTATGTAAATTTCTTTTCACTTAATACTACCCCTACGTGTTTTTATAAAAAGTAAAACATCATTTATTGAGGTGAAATTTTCATTTCACAAGTAAATTCTCAAAAATGAAAGAATTTTTATACCCTGAATCAAATAATAAATTATCATAATCTAAATAAACAAGTAAATTATTTGTTACCACTTCATTAAATGTCCCAAAATCTACGGAATTAGTTGCAAAGGATTTCACCATACCTTTTTAATTATATTCGTGTTTCTTTCCATCATTCATTATATTATATTGATGCATATCTATATAATTAACCATCTTCTTACATTAAAAACACCTTATTTCCTATTTATCATAATTTATCCTATCACTACCAAGATATTTTTCTTTATAATCATGATCCATATAACCAAACTTACCACATTAGAAGCACTTACTCGATTTAATAAGACATTCCCTAAGGTACTTTTACCACACCCATTACAAACTAAAAACTTGATTTTCTTACCTTTAGATTTATTTGATGTATTATTACCATTTTTATACCACTTGAACCACTTTTTACTCTTGTTTTAATTAAAAACTTGATCATAGTAAAGATCTATTTCTCCCTTCTTAACACATAGAACAACTTTTTCATAAATTTTAAATCTGTGGGAGGACAAATTCCATATTTATTTTGTCTTTAATCCTGAGAAAATTGGATTAATTTTACTATCAATATCCTGGATACAGTTTGGTGTATACCTTACTAATAGGGTCTAGTTTACTTCATACGCGGTGACTGAATCTTCCACCTTTTTCCTCAATTTTAAGAATTTATTTTCAATCCTAAGTCGAACAATCAATGGAAAATATTTCTCAAGGAAAATATTCTTAAATGTATCTCATTCCATTACATCAATCTCTTCTCTTTCTCTGGTATTCTTAACTATCAACCACCATTCATTAACTTCATATTCAAAATATTAAATAAAAAGAGTTACCTTTTGAGGTTATATACATATCATTACTTTGAGTATATTATCTAGGGATTTAATCCATCCATTAGCTTTCACTGAGTCAAAATATCCACTAAATATTGAAGGGTGTTGTCTTATAAAATGATCCATTATAGACATATTTCTCTATGGTAGATCTAGTTTCTATATAACATAAATACAACCACCATTTATAACTTGCATCAACTAATCCATCATACTCAATTCTAATTTCCAACCATTCCAAATTACTAATTTGTAAGGGAATTGTCTTAATGGTTCATTTCTACTTTCGATTCTCTATTTCCTCTATGGAAAACCATTCTGAACATACATAGATTAAATGTACCACCATGGTAATCTTAAAATTCTATATCATGATAACTATAAATTAGAATCTCTTAAGGGTATTTACTTACATTATCCTAACCTATAAAATTACCTAAAAATTTCCCCTGATCCTAACTTTAATGACTCGAACTTAAATAGTCTGTAAAATTTATTCTTTAGATAAGAATTCATTTTCTATCATTCCTAAAGATCTTTTAAGTATATATCTTTAAATAATTTGGTTATCACCCTTATTAAAAAGAATATTACATAAAAGGTGGAAAATTCCACTCAATATCCATTTTTAAGCATCACAAAACTTTTAAAATATAACAAGTTTTATTTCCATGAAATATCTTGAAACTTTTTATCCTGATCTCATCTTTGTCCCTAGTCATCCTTAACACCCTTTGAAGAAAATTTGAAAGTGTGGGATGAGAAAAAAATATCATCAACAAATATATAAAATGAAATAAATAAAATTGTTAATCCAAGATTCCACATAAAAAAAATCTTTTTCAAAATAAACTTTGAGCTCAAAATAAACATTTTCTTACCCAATAAATCAGCTACTCTGCCCAAAGATCTTTATAAAAATTTTCTTAATAAATCATAAAGGAAAAAATAAACCTCATAAAATTTTCTTTGAAATCATTAAAACCAAATGATTTTTTTCACAAAATTTTCAATTTCACCAGTAATAAGTAACATAAACGTTCATTTAAACTTAAGATCATTAACTTACCTTGTGAAATAATAATATTTCCATGAAAACCCATATAAATAATAGATAAATCATGTGGGTAACTTGGTACATCATTTCCATATAACTCTTAAAAGAAATCTTGAAAATGGAATAACCTAACCAGTAAATTCTAATAACCTCTAAGGAGAAACCTAATTCGTTAACTCCATCCCTTTACCCAATTCATTAGAGAGCTATATCAGGATCACCTTTCATCATAAGCTATATCATGATGACCCATCAGCATGAGATATATCAAGATCACCCATCATCATAAACAATTCCCAAGAACCATAACATAATCATAACACATGAAATATTTCATTTTCATCATTACACTCATAAAAATAGTATGTCCACCCATAATAAAAACATTTATGGATATCAAAATATTCATTCCATTTAAAATACTTTTTGAAAATGCTTAAAAAAAGGGGACGAGGGTTTTATTTGAATAAAAAATGAAATATTATAAAGGAATACAAATATTAAATAATACTTATGGAAGTATAAAATATTGTTGAGTCTATATAAATTAAAATAGAACATTTCTTTTTCCTTTTTTGTCAAAAAATTTCGTATAAAATACATAAAAAGATTCCTTTTTAATAACCTTAGAAAGAAATGAAAAAGTAACATAAAATTTCCTTTATAATTCATTTATGTTTACATAAATACATCCATAAAATTATTTTCAGAATATGTACATGTATGAAAAATACTTATAAAATTAATATTTTAAACATATAGAAGTGGTTTTTAGGGAAAAGTTTCTCTTACCTCGAGTCTCACTCATCAAGTATGTTCTTTATCATCCTAAAAAATAAAAGAATTTTAATTATTTACCAAATTAAGAACCGTTTTCCATTTTTTTTATTCCTTTTATTTTATTTATTACCATGCTATATACAATAACTTCATCAATTAATTTCACATTGGATGTTTTGATGATTTTTGGATCATATGTCCAAAATAATTTTGGTAAGATGACTATAGTGAAAGGGATAATTATTAAATCATCACCATAATAATAATAATCATGAAATAATTGTATATTTTAGATATTAATTATAATTTTAAAACCAACCATGAAATATGGTTATGAAAAATGAACTTTGTTACAATCATGGAGATGGTGGTTCTTACGTGTGCATGAGTAACGTTTCCATTTTTAAACAAACATTATAAAAAGAAGGTATGTATAATTTTATATTTACAGAAATATAATTATATAATATTTATAATATTATTTCTTTAATTACACTTATATATAGAATTCATGTGTTGTGTTCATGAAAAGGAATCACATCGCTTCGTGGAGGTGGAAATCCATACGCACGCACGGACAACGTTATCATCTTTTAGTGGTTGGAAAGGTAAGAAATTTGATGATATGTAACCATTAAATAATGATAAATATTTCATGAATATCATATATATACATTAAATCTATAATTATAACCAACCATTATAGGCAGTGATGGAAAATGAATTACATCTGTTCGTGACACTATAGTCCATTTTATACATAAATGGTGGTTTCATTTCCCATTTGATAGAATAAGATAAGGGTATAGATTATGAAATTAAAATAATAAAATATAATAATATTTAAGACACTAATTTTATTATTTCATGCTGGTAGAATAATATTTGAAGGAGGTAGAATAATATAGAAAATGAAAATAGTCGGTTTAGAACTATACCTCTTCTTCGGACAACCTATTTTGGTTTATACATAAAGCCTTCCTATATTGGTTTTATTATAAAACTAGGGAATATAGGATGTGGGGATGGATGTAGGGAAGTTATTTTGGTAGTTATTGGAATAAAAAAAGGCTCTTGAAATTTGGGGAGGATAGGATAGTGGGTGTCCTTTTATAAGTATGGGAGAGGACTCACTTGGAATTTTTACAAAGATTAAAATATATTAATATGTTACTCAATAAAAATGGTTAAAATTGGAACATTTAAAAAAAATTGATGATATAGGGTCTAAATATTATAATAAAACATAATTTATAAAAAAATACTACACCATTTTAACCTTTATCTCTTTACTTTTACCTCCCGGTAAACATGTTTTAACCTTAACCATGGTAACGAATTTTTCTTGTTTTTACTATTAATTATGAAAAAAATTTAATTTGATCTTATTAAATAATATTATTTATGATTAATAAAAATATGGAATCGGTTTTTTCAAATTTAATTCCTAGAAGAGTCATAATTTAGTTTAAAACTAAACCCGTAAAACACTATGAAAATGATTTTCTAGAATAAAATGTCTTTAAATATAAAGATTTTTTCATACCAAATTCAAGTAAAATAAATTAAAAAAATCATAATTGTATTATTAATAATATAATTGAACTAATTTTATAGTTAAAATATTTTAAAAGAAAATTTAGATTTCTTAATTTTTGAAACAAAAAGGATAGTTTTCAATAAAAATGAGTATTTTCACTATTCTTTGAAAAAACAAACTTTTCAGAAAAAATATAAAAAATTATTCCTAAGAAAATTTTGAGTTGATGAGTTAAAAAATAAATTTCATATTTTCAAAATTAAAATTCTCTAATTTGGAAGTCAATCTTTTAAATAAAACTATACAATACATGATAACTTAATTTGGTTAGAAATAGAGCTTTTTTCTTTTTGAATAAAAAATTACATAATATTTTTATAATGAATATAACTCTATAAAATATTATTAATGAATATTAATTAGACATGGAAAAAATTTATCTTAAAATTAACTGGATTGTAACATTAATATCTGAAAATCAAAATGTTCATCTCAACCCTTTTAAAATATTAAGAGGGAAATTTAATGCGATTATGTGTCAACACATGAGAGCTAAAGTCTTTCTTGAATATCTCAAGAAACTTCATCTATGGAATCCCATACCAATCACCACACTTAAAATCCCACCATATTTTTGATACCTTTTAAAACAAACCAAATTTTAATGGAACTCAAAATTATTTTAGATTCCTCACAAACTCAAAGGTAGCCTTAACCTCTTCTAACCATTCCTTAGCTTTCTAAATAGATTCCCCACTGAAGAACTTTAGCACTTCATTCCACTAGAACTTCAGTAATGCTTTATCCAAATTTTCCACTTTATTCTTCCCTCTCCTAATATATTGGTAAAAGTTTTATAGAGTATCTTAGGTACAACATCAAATGATTAGTTTGGCACAAATCTCATAAATCATATCAATATCATGGAAGGCATCAAAACTTTTCAACCAACCCAGAATTATGTCCCAAACTTACAACAAGGGATCTATATCCTAAAATATAAGGTAGTAAAATCTTAAAACAAAAAACAATAAAACACCAAATTAATAAGAATATGGTTTTATTCTATCATATCAATCAATTCAGTGTAAAATAGCCTATAATTTATAAAAGCAAAGATAGAAACATTAAACAAAAACAAATAAAAAAACAGATTATAGCACTTGATCTAATAGAATCTAACCACCAACTACATAAAAATTCAATAATATCTTAATACTCAACTCATTTCCAAAGTATACATACCTGTAAAAACCTCAAACCCAATATCCTTGAGATAATGGTTACTTTAATACATTGGTACTAGATACAAGTGATCATATCACAAAGGAACAAATTATTTAGTAGTCTTTGTAAACTAAATACATACTTGAATCTTATATTATGTAATACTCAATGATTTTGTGGTATTTATCTTTTTAAATTTAACTTCTTTGATAGATTATGTTTCACAGAACACTGATCTTGAACAAATGAGAAAATATTATTATTTAATCATGATATTTATCACCTAACTATTGGAATGGAGAGAATGAAGGATAATAACTAAATTAATAAAATATAGTCTAAACATTTTTATAAAATGAATTAATTGGTTACAAATTAATTATAAATGAAAATAATAACCAATTGAATATAAAGGATGTGTTTTTTTATAAAAAAACTATTTTTATGACTATAATGGAATTTTATCCTAATAAATTAAATTAATCACTATTGGTGAAAGATATTAATGAAATTTAAATTTTATATATTCATTAAAATTCTTTTAAATTTATCTAATAAGTTTTTTATGCTTAAGATAAGAATAAATCTAATTATAAGCATAAAAATCTATATTTGTTCTAATTGGAAATTTTACCGCCTTTTAATGGTGCACTTGTTTAAAAATAAATTTTGAAACTTTTATAAATTTTATTTTAAAAATAAAATTAATTTTTTAAATAGGATTTAAAAATTATCTTTTGTTGAATTTTTGTTATTTTTATGAGAAGTTTCGTTTTTTAATGAATAGTAAAAAAATATGGTTTTTATAAAATACGGTATCTTTTGTGATATCTTAGAAACATAAAAATGATATAAAAATTTATTAAACTTATATAATGAATAATTTATGATATTATAATATAAATATAAATCACAAATAATCCATAAAATGTAAATTATAATTTATTTAATGATAAATATGAAAATCATTCTTAGTGTCGACGTAGTGCCTCTGCAATGTTGTAAAATTAAAATTTGATTCATTATAGATAATAATTGAGTGATAAAAATTATTTTAAATAATTTTTTATTAATTATTATGTATAAATTATTATTTTTCCTTGTACTTTAAAATTTTAGAGTTATATAACATGAATCTTATCCAAATTTGTATGCAATGCTTATGCATGGAAATAAAAGTCAAATTAACAAATTAAATATGTTTCTTTACATGTATTTGAGTAGATATACATAATTAAGGAATATAAATGATAATATTGAGAATAAATAATTTATTTTTATAACATTAATGTTTTTAAATTTTTATATATAAAATAAAAAACCTTAATTCTTTTGCAACGCTGATGTAGTTCTTGTGAAAGCAAAATAAAAATCAATAAAATAATTTTAATTACAAATATAAGAATCCTTAAATGACCCAAATTTTGGATAAATTTTATTATATGAATAATTTTCTACAATAATAATCCTTTTTTAGAATTTTGGACCTTTTGGATCCACTTGGATGACTTTAATCGCTTTATAATATTTTATTTAAAAGAAAGTCAAACTACTCACATTGTGGTTTTTAATTAGTATAACATTTTAATATATGGTTTTCCCAAATAATTTTCAACCATAAACATTATTTGGAAATATAAAATATTGATATTCTTCATGGAAATTTATTTTTAATTTTTATGGTAGAAATAAATGCCTTAAATACTTTCACAACAATAAAGTAGTAAGTATTAAATTAATGAGAAAAATGAAAAATTGATATTAAAAATATTAAAATAAATATAATATTAGATAATTAAGATTATAAATGAACTATATAGATAAATATGACATTTATAAGATATAATAAAATATTTTTTTGAATTTTAATATTTTTTTGATGTTTTTACAGTCATATTAATAAATACTATTAATTTTTACAATAATAAAATTTCATGAATATAATATTTTATTAAATTAATTAAAAATAATAATTTCTTGAATAAGTAAAAATGGTATAATATTTGGTCAAAAATGTAATCCCATTTTATTTATATGCCATTTTTAAGTCTTCACCCCTAGAATTTTCTTAATTATATTTTAATATTTTATGGAATTCCTAGTGTGCCTCTCATCTCAATTATAAAAGGGCACTCATTCCTTCACCACATTTCACAGTCTTGTGCCTTCTATCTCAACCTGAATCAACCAATTTATACTAATAAAGTTATTATCCAAGTTTAAGAGGTATTAATTTTCATAACTACCATCTCTAGATCCTTTAACAAGAGATCTAAAGAAAGTTTTTCATATAAGTGGTAATCAGTTTTACCAACTCATTCGAATTCATTTCTTATTCTACTTACTATTAAAATTTTGTTTACCTCATAAAATAAAAATTCAGTATCATATATGTAATTAAATTTTATTATTATTATGAAACAACCATATTATACCTTTTATCAATCCTAAAAAAATGAAATCACCGCACATACGTACATATGGATTACCATCTCCATATAGCGCTATAATTTGTGTTTCATCACCACTTTACTCAGATGGTTATAATGATGTAAATAATGCATAAATATCATAATAATTAAATTATATTGATTATGTAAAATTAATATAACACCCACTTTATTTCCCTTTAATTCATTTAGAAATGATATCATCGCTCATGCGTACGTACGGCTTACCGCCTCCACGAAGTGATGTGATTCATTTTACATGTACAATATTAAATAATGGTTCTAAAAATATATTTAATGATTAAATATATTATTTATGAAACTAATTATATTTTCTATATGTTTTATCTAAACCCTATACAAGAGAACCATGAATTTTAAGACTAAAAATGCATGAGAAATAATGAAATTAACACCCAAAATGGGGAAATGAAAACATTATTCTTAATAAAAGAGTGATAAATTGTTATAATGGGATTATATATGATATAATAAATATTAATATAATTATATTATAAGTAATTAATATTTGTAAAACCACTATACATTAGGTTCTAACACATACAGGGAAAATTGGACCAATGGAAAGAGAATTCTTAACCCAATTTCCATTCTTTGGGTTAAACTTATACTCCATTGACTATGAATGCTATGATTATGTGTGATGTGAATATTTATAATATTATGTTATAATTACACTTTTTTATGTATATTTATATCTAATACACATAATCTATTCATTTAATTAATTCTCACATCAATGATATGATTATTTTATGGAACTTTTTTTAAAAAATTCTCTTTTAAATGTTTATTTTTCTACATTTAGAAGGGATGTTTTTTTAACTTATATGGAATGAGTGTATTTTACTACTTTCATTATTACTTAATTTTTTTAATCTTAATTTACAAGTTTTCAAGGTTATTTTCAAAATAAATTTTTTTCTTTTATAATTGTGCAGCTTTTTAAGAATAAGTGATTTCAATGTTAGAATAGGTGTTTTCTTCAAGAATTTTTCAGTGATAAAATTTATGTATAGATGTAAACATCCTTTTTGGAATCCACTTATTTATTGAGTTTTATACCTTATTGTACCATTTACCATATTTTATTAATGGGTTATGATCAGTTTGATTGTGGATATACTATTTTGACACCATTCACCATATTACTTTGGATGGTTTATGATTATTTTTATTGAATTGGAAAAGTATTTAAATTTTGTATGATAGTTTAAATAAGAATGTTTATGTTTATTATGTTTCTCCCCTTTCAAATGAGAAATTCATTGGAAGTAGTAAGTGATGGTTTGGCCTGCAATATCCTCTGGATGCATCGGTAGGTATCATGAGACAAACTAGACAAAGATTTGGTCAATGCCTTACCCATTTATATAGAATTATTAGATGTAGACTTGATGGTATGTTTTAGAAATCCTACATTATTCATTCCCTCATTATGTGATTAGGTACTGATATTCCATTTGATTATTTGACTAGTATAATATCTATGGTTAAGTTTCTTTCTTATACAACTATTTATATAGAATTATTTGATTTACTATTATTCCTTCCATATTATGCACAAGTTATTGATTAAATAGAATTTGTTTCAATGATTTACCTTTCCATAATTTTTTGTACTTATTTATGATAGATTCCACTACATGTATACCCTTACCGAGCATCTCATCTCACCCATTTCTTATGTTTTATTTTTCTTGTCACGACCCGTCCTCGGGACCCTTGTCGTGACTACCCCAAGCCCACCTTCCATAGGCTAGGGGCTGGTGACTAGCACTGAAAGCATAAAGCCTTAAGCTGGGAAGGAATTGACTTTATAAAATGTAAACACACAAAACAGAGTATATGCTGGAATCAAAACACGAAGTAAAATTGTATACAAGATGAGTGCTGAAAAGTAAAGGGGTCGGAAATACATGCTCAACTATAGAGTACAAGTACAACTGTAAGGAACAAAAATAGAGGAAAGGTGTAAAGCAGCTCCTGGATCATGCGCCACGGATCCTACGTGAAGGGTTGGTACAGATATCCTCCACAGCACTCCACGTCCGTCCATCTCCTCTGTGTACCGTCACATTGTGTGGTCCACCTCTGGGTACCATCCAATCCTGCCCACTCAGCCTCGGTCATCATTGTCTATCGTCTGTAACCAACACAATGAGGTGCGGGCAAAGCCCGTGCAGGGTTGAGTATAACGTTACTCAATAGGGACCCCGAGACTACCATGGTCTCTCAAAATCCACCAAGGATAAACCACAGAGTATGAATTCAATGGATATCCATTATTTAGGTATCTGCATATACATATACCCATGTTATCAAGTAATCAATCTCAGTCATGAGGTAAACACAATTTTCACAGAATCATCTCACACAGGTATAAAACATTTTTAGAGAGATAGAGATGATCAGATATAGTCACTGAATCATCAAAGCAGTCGGACCAACACATGATCCAAGACCATCCATTCTGTCGGACCAACACATGATCCAGGAACAGAAATTAGAACTGTCGGACCAACACATGATCCAGGAATAGAAGTTACAACTGTCGGACCAACACATGATCCAGGAACAATCGTTAGAGCTGTCGGACCAACACATGATCCAGGACCAGCTATTCTGTTGGACCAACACATGATCCAGGAAAAAAAGTTAGAACTGTCAGACCAACACATGATCCAGGAACAGTAGTCAGTGCACAGCCAGCCATATGGTTCTGCGCAAATCATGCTTGATTCTAGGAGGGTCCACTCCTCAAGCCAGGTATCGATACATCAACAACCACGAAGTCCAAATAAGGAGTGTCTCAAAGGTATTTACATGTCATAGAGGGAAAAACCAAACAAATCATGTCCAAGACATAGAGTACAAGATGACCAAGCCATTTACCAAAATGTACATAGCGTGTTGGATTAAGGTACACACCGTGTAGTCAGACCTCAGGTACTACCTATGTGCAACGACCCGTGTCGAAAGGCTGGTCATGTAGAAAAATAAAGTACATGGTGTGTGGTATGGTTACACATCGTGTCCAAGAAACTGTGGTCGGCTTCGTGTACACTGGCCATGTGCCCGTACGTGAACTCAACCCATGTTCGCTAAACCGTGTAACTGGTACACGGGTAGCCCATGCCAGTAGCCGTGTGGTAGAGTATATACATGTGTACTCCATCCCATGTCTATGTATCCCCGGAATACACACTGATTCTCACGAATCCGCTTTTTCCATTCTATGTATAGAGTACATGCCTTGCCTCTTGGCTGTGAAATTCTTCTCGTGTCCGTGTATTTCCCAAAATACACGCCATGTCTCGCGAAGCAACATTTTCCACTCTATGTTTAGAATACACGTCGTGTGACTGGGTTTACACATTGTGTGTTACTAGTCTAATGTTCAAAACTCAAGCCGTAGAATGCCCATACTACACATCATGTGCATCATGAGTACATGTTGTGTATTCTGGAATTTTCCAGAAATGGCGCCTCCAGCCAACGCACCTCCCGTGAAGTTCTTTCTTTGTTTTTGCGGTCCATTCATCACGAAACTTCAAAAACAAGGTCACCCCAAAGTTTCGTAGTCGTCTCCAGTGTTTTTAAGCCTCCGATCGACTCCTAAAATATGACTTGATTCACCCGCTCGAAGAACGGTCAGGAAACGGTCCTTCCCACTTCGGTCTGATCCATCGCCCGCTGTCGTCGTCACACCTTTTCTAGGTCATTGAGATGTTGGGTCTTTAATTTGGGATCATTGTGTCACACAATGGTCTCACAACTATTAGTTGTTCGTCACCCATGAGGAATGCAAAGAACACACCAAACATTTACTAGAATGGTGGAGGGATCAGGTCATGCTTTCTTGGCTCGGTCCTTCCATGTTATTTTGGTAGCAAGAACATCAAGAGAAACAGTCATGGAAGAAAGAATCAATTTTTCTCAAATAAAAACATACCCCAACCTTGGATTCCTTGTCAATGGAAAAGAAGATGAAGAAGTTGAGGATGACGTCGACGGAGTTCTACAAGGACGGTGCTACCTCCCTTGTCCCGATTGGAGATCAAAGGAGAAATTTTTCATAATTGGCGGAAGAAGCGTTCTTCGTTGGGAGGAGCATTCTTTGTTGGAGAGAAAAATTTTCTCCCAATTTCTCCCCTCTTCCCAAGCTCCACCAAAAAGAAAATGAGTCCCTCAAAAAAATAATAGATTTATCTTATTATTTAGTTGTTGGCACACATTTAAAAAAGATTCAAATTAAGAATTAATTAGGTAAGCCTCACATAATCAATTTGGAGGATGGTGGCACCATTAAGTGGGTAGCTCAAGAGGTTTCCCCCCACTTAATGGGGAGTTCAAGAGTTTAAGTGGTCTCAGGTGGTCCTCAGCACATTAATTCCACATGAAGAGGGGTTTTAGACCTCAGGTGGGCCCCACCACCATAACCTCTCATGGGAGGTTAAGGTGTGGTGGCCCCCACCTCCAACCTCATTTTGTAGGTTTAACAAACTAATTATAAAAATAAAGCTACAACTTTATTTTTATTTAATTTATTCATAAAAACCCAAAAACTATCTTTCATTGTCGATCAACTGCCATCAAGGTGAAAATCTTCTTAAGTGAATATCAGTGTTGTGAGTTCAACAAGACCTAGGATTTAAATTCTGAGCATTGGTTCAAAAGTTATATAATCGCGCTCGTACGTTTACTGAATGTACCTTAACAAAACTTTAGAAATTGATTTTGGGCACACTGGGCCTCAGAATCATGAGCCGTAAATTTTCGCAGACTCGTAAAATTCTCATGTATTTAAAAACAATCCACGTGATTTTTAGGTCTTTACCTTCTCCCCACCTCAGGGATTTACGTCCCCATAATCTACAACTCGAACTAAGGGAACAAGTGGGGGTACTAAGCACACATCTGAGCCTCCTGCTCCCATGTGCTCTCCTGGAGGTTCCTGTGCTCCCAACGAACGCGCACCAGAGGTATCGACCATCCATGAAGGACCCACTCCTATCTATCCTCAATCTCCACTAGAACCTCTATAAAATTCTCCCCATCATCGACATCCAGCTCCCCATGGTCGATGATGTGAGAAGTTTTGTGCGCATATCTCCTCTGCAGAGATACGTGGAAGACGTCGTGCACCCGGTGCAACTAAGGTGGAAGAGATATGTGGTAAGTCACCTCGCCTACTCTGCTGAGGACCTGGAAAGGTCTGATGAATCTCAGAGATAACTTTCCGCCTCAGCCAAATCTCTGTAAACCTCGTCGAGGTGAGACCCATAGAAAGACATGGTTTCCATCCTCACACTCCAAAGGTCTTCTTCTCCTGTCAGCATACAACTTCTGCCTACTATGTGCATTCTTCATCCACTCCTGGATTATCTGCACCTTCTCTGTGGTAGCTCATACCATCTCTGGTCCCACAAGTGCAGACTCCCTTGGGTCTTTTCAGGACAGTGGTGATCTTCAAGTTCGACCATACAATGCCTCAAAAGGTGCAATCCCTATGGTGGAGTGATAGTTTTTGTTGTACGCAAAGTCCACTAAGGAAAATTGATCCTCCCAGCCACGATCTAAGCCGATGACATAAGCACGTAGAATGTCCTTGAGGATCTGAATGGTCC
This sequence comes from Viscum album, assembly GCA_963277665.1. Taxonomy (NCBI): domain Eukaryota; kingdom Viridiplantae; phylum Streptophyta; class Magnoliopsida; order Santalales; family Viscaceae; genus Viscum; species Viscum album. The sequence continues at coordinate 495,849,586 of OY728122.1, forward strand.
GCTTAGTCTGACCAACTGTCTGAGGATGGAAGGCGGTGCTCAAGTGACATTGTGTCCCAAAGGCCTCCTAAAACCTCTTCCATAGCTAGGAAGTAAATTGTGTGTCACAATCGGAGAAAATCATCGAAGGTATACCATGTAAATTCACAATCTCCTACACATAGAGGTATCACTAGCTCTCTACAAAACCTTTCTCTCTGATCGGTAGGAAGTGGGCCGACTTGGTGATTTAGTCAACGATCACCCAAATTGAGTCATAACCCATGGATGTATGTGGAAGACCCGTCACAAAGTCCATGGATATCACATCCCACTTCCACTCTCGGACCTCTAATGGTTGAACTATTCCTGCTGGTACTTGGTGCTCTACCATCACTTACTGACAAGTGAGGCATCGAGAGACAAACTCTGCTATCGCCTTCTTTATTCCTGGCCACCAGTGCTGCCATCTAAGGTCCTGATACATCTTCTCCACACCTGGATGTACCGCTTGAGGGGTTGTGTGGAAATCCCTCAACACTCCCTCCTAAAGTGAAACTCGTACCATAATACGTCCTCTAAAGAGGATGACATGCTCCCCACCTTCATAAAATCCATCAGGTGTCTGCCCTGTGGATATTTGAACATTTCGTGTCTCGCAGTCAGCGTCCTCGTGTTGTGCTTCCCTGACTCATTGAAGGAGTGGTGGAGTGACTCTAAGAGACTGTAGAAAGGCTTCTCCATCTCTATCCATAAAGGATATCTTTAAAGTAGCCAGCTGTGATATCACCTCTCCTAGAAGTTGTATACCATATCTCCTGCTGGGTGCATCTGCAACAACTTTCCCCTTTCCAGGAGTATAGACTATCTTGAAGTCATAGTCCTAGAGTAACTCAATCCAACGTCGTTGTCTCAGGTTTAGGTCCTTCTGAGAGAAGATATACCTGAGACTCCTGTGATCAGAGTATAGGGTAAAACGTTCATCCATAAGATAGTGTTGCCATATCTTCAAGGAGAATACCATTATTGTTAACTCCAGGTCATGGGTAGAGTAGTTCTTCTCGTTTTGTCTCAGCTACCGAGAACCATATGTGATCATTGCTCGCTCCTGCATTAGGACACATCCGAGTCCAGTCCCTGATGCGTCTCAATAAACTGCGTACCCTACACCTTTCTCTGGAAGACTCAATATTGGGGCAATAGTTTGTCTCTACCTCATCTCTTGAAAGCTCTACTGGAATCTCTCCGACCAAATAAAGGGTTTCCCCTTCATCACCAAGGCTGATAGTGGTACTGTAACTCTAGAGAATTCTGGCACAAAGGTAAGTCTGTCTGACTCATGAGTGATTGGCTACACCCTCTTATGAATGAGTTCATCCTGTGATGCCTGGGTTTTCCTTTTTTCCGAACAAGGAAAACCACATCCCAATGTTGTAGATAAACCACAACCTTTTTTCCCAATACAGTCAATCATAGTGTGAACTATGGATGTTTAGTCCAAACCCAAACTACTGTCATAAGGCCTTGAATCTTCCACCAAGAGGTTCCAACCGAAAATCTCACCTCAAGGTTCATATCACACCATCAGTGAAAGTGTGATTATCGAGTATCCACCCAAAGGTATCTTTAGATGTGAGAGTCAAGTCAACGGTTTAACTGGAAACTCTAGGTCTTGAAAAAGATTCATGGAAGGAATGATCGGTACCTATGTCTATTGTTACGGCCGCTAGTAGTAGACACATACCGTACCTCGAATCATTCCCAGAGCCTTTGGATCGCACTCTTTGACTGCATGCATCTACTCTCTTCCCCTGTCCTCTAGCTCCTTGATCTTGGCGGGTTCCACATAAGGGGGTGGTTATAACATGTCAAAATGTACACCACTTCATGCTACTCTCCTAGATCTCCTTCCACATCTGCTACCCTAAAGATTCATCTATCCCTAACACTTTCTCTTCCCAAAACATTTTTACACGCTAAATTATCTAAGAGTGGTGCCAGTTTCCTGTTTTCCCACTGCAAACATCCACTGGATGTATCCGCTCAGCCAAAGAACATTCAACCACAAAGATTCTCTATAGCATCCTAACATTAGTAGGAATGGGTAGAGGAATTGTGATGGATTGGATGTCCTTTAAAATCACCTTGCTCAGATGTTCGAGCCCTGAAGCACTGATCATACCATATTCATCGAGTACTAGGAAAGTTCAGTTTGCCTCGATGAATACTCAGTTACAGACACGTCGTCCTGCCGAAGCTGTAGAAGTTCTCGGGAACTCTCATCCACCTCCTCAAGACAATCCTCAGCCGCATGTGAGTCAGGATCACCTCAGAACCTGATGGGTATCTGATGCTGAGACACTTGTAAGGAACTAAGCCTACAAGTGTCCTCTACCAGTACTGCTGGTTGCAACTGCTAACCAACAGGAAGTGATATAGCTGACACATTACCCAGAGGTACTATCTCGGGTAATGGTCCACGTACTGAGGCCTCATAACTATGTGGACCATCCTCATGGTCACTCACTGAAGAATTCTAGTAGCTAAGATCACCATCTGCTCTATGGGTGTCTCAACTAGGTGGAAAACTCTAGCAATCGCCTCCAGCCATCCCTCAACTGCGTGGGAATCTATCTCGCCTCAAAACCTTAGAGGACTCATCTAATGGAACTCATACGATCACACTCTATTGTCATGCATCATCCTCCACTGTGGCTGGTAGTATCTGCTACCCTATAGGTGGTAGTGTTGTTGGTACACCACCTAATGGTGCCAACATAGTAAGAGGGCCCTGCACTGGATCCTCGTCGCTCGGCGGGTCATCATCGTGTACTCTATCGGGAACCCTAGATGGTTGTCTACGTAGCGGTATCCTGATAAGGAACAGGTGTGCCACCGTCAATAAGTTATACCCAATGAGCTGAATCAAAGAGTTTACAAAGAAGACTCTTGAAAACACACTCACAATCAGTGTTTTCATGTATTGAGTTGGAAATCAGAAGTCAGGGTCCTGGTGTATGGATACGTCGGCCACCGCACCAACACTGGACTCCCAAGACTGAAAACCACACTCAGTACTCTTAACACTATTGCTTCACAGAAAAGAAATATCAGAGTCCTAAGTTCTGTGGTAGAACCGACTCCTCTGATACCAATTTGTCACAACCCATCCTCAAGACCAGTGTTGTGACTACCCCAAGACCGCCTTCCATAGGCTAGGGGATGGTGACCAGCACCAAATGTTTAAAGCCCTAAAATGGGAAGGTATTGCCTTTATAGAATTTAAAAATGCACAAAAAAGTATAAGCTTGAAGAAAAACACTAAGTAAAATTGTATACAAAAGGAGTGTTGAAAAGTAAAGGGGATGAAAATACAATCCCAACTATAGAGTACAAGTATAAATGTAAGGAACAAAAACAGCTGAAAGGTGTAAAGCATCTCCTGGATCGTCCGCCATGGATCCTACTTGAAGGGTAGGTACAGATAGCCTCCATAGCACTCCACGTCTGTCAGTATCCTCTATATATCCTCATGTCGTGTGGTCCACCTCTTGGTACCGTCTAGTCTTTCCCACTCAGCCTCGGTCAGCGCTATCCATCATCTGCAACCAACACAATGAGGTTCCGGCAAAGCCCATGCAGGGGTGAGTATAACAATACTTAGTAGAGACCCCGAGACCACCATGGTCTCTCAAAATCCACCAAGGATAAACCATATAGTATGAATTCAATGGATAGCCATTATTTAGGTATATTCTCATATATATACCTAAGTTATGAAGTAATCCATCTCAGTCATGAGGTAAACCAAATAGTAACTGACTCAACACACACAGGTATACAACTTATGTAAAGACATACAGATGATCAGATATAGCCACTGAATAATCTAAGTTGTCAGACCAATACATGATCTAGGACCAGCCATTCTGTCAGACCAACAGATGATCCAGGAACAGAAATTAGAACTGTCAGACCAACACATGATCCAGGAATAGTCATTAGAGTTGTCGGACCAACACATGATCTAGGACCATCTATTCTGTTAGACTAACACATGATCCAGGAACAGAAGCTAGAACTTTCAGACCAACACGTGATCTAGGAATAGTCGTTAGAGCTGTCAGACCAACACATGATCCAAAACCATCTATTATTTCAGACCAACACATGATCTAGGAATAGAAGTTAGAACTGTTTGACCAACACATGATCCAAGAACAGTCATCAGTGCACAGCCACCCATAGGGTTCCGCACAAAGCATGCTTGATTTTGGGAGGGTCCGCTCCTCAAGCCATGTATTGATACATCAACTGCCACGAAGTCCAAAGAGGGAGTGTCTCATAGGTCTTTCCACGTCATAGATGGAAAAACCAAAAAAATTGTGTCCAAGACACATAGGACAAGATGACCAATACATTTACCAAAAATTACATGGCATGTTAGATTAAGGTACACGTCGTGTAGTCAGACCTCGAGAACTGCCCATGTGTAACGGCCTGTGTCGAAAGGGAATCATGTAGAAAAAGAAATTACATGGTGTGTGGTATGGTTACAAGTTGTGTCCAAGCAACTTGGTGGGATCCATGTACGCTGGCCATGTGCTCGTACATGGCCTCAACCCATGTTCGCTAACCTGTGTAACTGGTACACGAGTAGATCGTCCCACTGGCCATGCCTGGCCGTGTGGTAGAGTACATGCCCTTGTACTCAATCCCATGTATGTGTATCCCCGGGATACATGCTGAGTCTCATGAAGCCACTTCTGCCATTCTGTGTAGATATAACACGTCGTGCCTCTTGGCCGTGTAATTCTTCATGTGTCTATGTATTTCCCAGAATACATGTCATGTCTCGTGAAGCTACTTCTGTCATTCTGTGTAGAGAATATACGGCATGTGACCAGGGTCACATGTCATGTGCTACATGTCTAATGTCCGAAACTCAAGCCACAGAACGCTCGTACTACACGGTGTGTGCATCATGAGTACACGCCATGTATTCTGGAATTTTCTAGAAATGGCGCATCCGGCCAGTTCGCCTCCTATGAAGTTTGTTATTCGTTCTGACGGTTCGTTCATCATGAAACTTCAGACACAAGGTCACCCTAATGTCCCATAGTCATCTCCAGTGTTTTTAAGCCTCCGATCGGCTCTGAAAAAACAACTTGATTCACCTGCTCAAAGAATGGTTGGGAAACGGTCCTTCTCACTTCAGTCTGATCTGTCACCTGCTATCGTCGTCACACCTCCACAAGGTCGTTAAGATGTTGGGTCTTTAATTTGGGATTTTTGCATCGCACAATGGTCTTCGCAATGATCTGTTGTTCGTCACCCATGAAGAATGTGAAGAAGACACAAAGCATTTATAATAACGGCGGAGGGATCGGGAAATGTTTGTTTGGCCCGGTCCTTCCACGTTAGTTTGGTAGTAAGCGGGTCAAGAGAAACATTCACGGAAGAAAGAATCAACGTTGCTCAAATTAAAACACACCCCTACCTTGGATTCATTGTCGTCAGAAAAGAAGATGAAGAATTTGAGGACGACATCATCGGCGTTCTACAAGGATGGCGCTTCCTCCCTTTTCCCAATTGGAGATTAATGGAAAAATTGTTCGTCATTGGCCGAAGAAGCATTCTTCATTGGTAGGAGCATTCTTCGTTGGAGAGAACACGTTTCTCCCAATTTCTCCCCTCTTTCCAAGATCCACCAAAAAGAAAAAGAGTCCCTCAAAAAATAATAGATTTAACTTATTATGTAGTCGTTGGGACACATTTCAAAAAGATTCAAATTAAGAATTAATTAGGCTAGCCCCACTTAATCAATGTGAAGGATGGTGGCACCATTAAGTTGGGATCTCAAGAGGTTTCTCCCCACTTAATGGGGAGTTAAAGAGTTTAATTGGTCTTGGGTTGTCCCCACCACATTAATCCCACATGAATAGGGGTTTTAGACCTCGGGTGGGCCCCACCATCAGAACCTCTCATGGGAGGTTAAGGTGTGGTGGCCCCCACCTCCAACCTTATCTTGGAGGTTTTAACCAACTAATAATAAAAATAAAGCTACAAATTTATTTTTATTTAATTTATTTATAAAAACCCAAAAACTATCTTTCATTATCGATCAACTATAGTTGAGGTGAAAGTCTTCTTAAGGGAATATCGGTGATGCGAGTTCAATGGTGCCCTCAGATTTCAATTCTGAGCAACGGTTCAAAATTTATAAAATCCTCCTAATACGTTTACTAAACGTACCCGAACAAAACTTCAGAAATTGATTCTGGGCACACCAAGGCTCAGAATCATGTGCTGTAAATTTACACAGACTCATAAAATTCCCATGTATTTAAAAAAAACCCATAGATTTCCGGGTCTTTACATTTCCCAAAGATGATAAGAAGTTTCTTATGACTGATATATAGGGTTAAGATAGGATAATAATGGTGTTATCAAAGTATTAAATTTATTTTATTTTATATTTTAAATTGTAATGTAATATTCAATAATGTATCTAGTTTACCAATACTACTAAACTATTTGGTTCTTTGGGATTTGATTCCTTGTATCTTATATTAATGTGATAAAGTAACCATAGACTTCGGACTACTGGGATCAGGGACTTTATAGTTGGTATCAGTGTAAGTTATTAGAAACCTTGGGAATTAGATTTAGGAAAACATAGATTATAGAGTGAAATCCTGTGAAGAGTTTTTTAAATATTACCAAAGAAACCAATCTTATGATTTAGAGATTAGTTATACCTAAATTTTCAATTAAGGTTATTTGATTCACTAGTTTTGAGATTAAACATTATGTTTCATAATTTTATGATCCAATCTAGTGTAAGAAATTTTTTAGAAATAGAACATAGCATAAAGAATGAAAATTGAATCAATTCATATAAGAATTTTCCTCCTAGGGAAGATAATTAAGCTGGAGATAAAGCTTTATCTAGAGATAAATTATTATAACTATACTGGGATATCTAACTTAGGTTATGATTAATAACCTTACCTACATAGAGCATCCTATTGATCCAATTTTTGGTGTAATAATGTTAAATGATTTTTGTGGAATTTTTTTCCCATATTTCAATGGTACTATAAATCTATTTTTAGCTGATCAATGGATAAGTTCCTAAGAAAAGATATTTATCACTTTGGAAAGTAATTAAATGGAGAAGGTTTTCAAGGTAATTTTTCAACTCTCAAGAGATGTATATTAGTGATGGTCATTGATTGAAAACAATAAGAAGTATGAGAAAATATAAAACATGTAATGGAATTATTTTAACAAAATTTTCTTGTAAAATATCTCTCTCATGAATTTTGAGCAGATATAGAGAGATGATTCTTGATTCTAAGACAAAATGAGGAAAATAATGTCGCTAAATATGATCCAAAATTTATAATATTTACAAGGAATTATATGGACTATATAAGTAACCCAAGGATTAAGATTGACCATTTCTTCGATGGGGATAAGTCAATTATTTAAAGTGAAATAGTATTCTAAACATTCTCATCGAATGAGGATATAGTATCATGTGCTATCAATATAGAGAAATAATTCTCCAAGTCTTATGACTTTAAAAAAAGAAAGAGAAAAAGGATAAGGAAGAGGAGAATATGGATAAAGGAAAGAAAGGAAAGAATCTTTTTCCAACATGTGATAATTGTGGAAGGAAACACCTTAGAACTTTCTTAAATTGAATGGGATTCATCTATAATTGTGGAGATAAAAGAAAACTAGGTTCATGATTGTAAAGGAAATAAATAATTTGTCCAATGCTTCAACTGTAAGGAGATGGTTCACTGAACAAATGAATGTATCAAGCACAAAGGGAATATAGCCTAGAAGAAGAAAAGGGATGAAGGCCAAGATTATGCAGTTTCTATAGTAAAAGTGTAATAATTAAATAATTTTTTGTTTTTGGATTCAAGAATTATGTTATGACATTCTGGTAACAAAAATCATGAGATATATAAGGATTATATTATAGTACTTCTTATTTATGAATTTAGAATCATTAAGGTTTTTATTAAGGATAAAAGTTTATTAAGGTATTCAAATATTTGGTATGTGACAATAAGAGCTACATTAGGTTACTTAGAGAATCTAATGTTAAGTTGATTTTTGAAATTTAGTGACCTTCTAAATTTTTAGACTTTGAATTTGAACATATATATTTTCAATCAGTCATAAGGTAGATACTTATAGAATGGATTAAGTTGAACTTTGGATATTATTGTTTTGGGTTAATGTAAGATTTATCATAACCTATTCTAATTATTTTGGGTTTGATAATTATTTATAGGATAAGGAATTACTTATGGTTCTTTTGATAAAATTTCTTCAGACATGAAAAAAATTCTTCACGAATACCCATTTCTTAGAGTAATATATAAAGTTGAAATATATCGAATCACAACAAAAGGATGAGATTACACTTGTAATATGGAAATAAATCAATTTAGTTTATATTATAAAGTAATTATTTGGAAATTAAAATAATCCATCAAATATAGGAAATGGATTTTGGAGAAAAAACGTTATCTATTTACATTTCCTTAGGAGAAATCAATGGTCTTTTAACCAATCACATATCTATATCTTTGTGATGGTTAAATTTATAATGACTATTTTGTCTATCACTCTCCATCACAACTTGATAGTTATATTTTTATTTTTTGTCTATAGTTTCACTTTGAACTAATGTTATCCAATTTTAATGCCTAATTTTGTGGTGACATTAACATTTCCCTTTTCCTCTTTTTAAGAGGAAGTTTTATTATGCATTTTTATGATGTGGGATTTCCATAAGGGTATCTTAAAAAGACAACTCCATGATTAAGAATCATAATTTAAATTGTGAGGAAAAAATTTATTGAAAGATGAGAGAATTTAATACCCCATTATTTTACATTATGTCTCTTTTTTAATTTAACTTCTTCAATGGATTATGTTACAAAGAACACTAAGCTTAAACAAATGATTATATATTATTATTTAACTATGATAGTTATCACCTAGACATTGGAATGGTGAGAATAAATGATATTAACAAAATTATGAAAATATATTTTAAATTTTTTTATAAAATTAATTTATTGGTTAATAATTAATTATAAATGAAAAATAAAAAACAAATTGAACATAAAGGATGTGTTTTTTATAAAAAACCTAATTTTATGCACATAACGACATTTTATCTTAAAAAATTAAACTAATAACTTTTAAAGAAAGATATTAATGAAATTTATATTTTATATATTCAATAAAATGTTTTTAAATTGGTCAAATAGTTTTTATGGGATTAAGATAAGAATAAATCCACTTTCAATCATAAAAAGTAATATTTTTTTAAAAGGAAATTTTATCGCCTTTTAATGGTGCACTAATTTTAAAACTAAATTTTAAAACTTTTATAATTTTTATTTGAAAAAATAAACTTAATTTTTGAAATCATAGTTTCAAAATTATCTCAGTGTGAATTTTTGGTATTTTTCTAATAGGTTTCATTTTTCATGAATAGTAAAAAAATACAGATTTTATAAAATACGGTATATTTTGGGATATTGTAGAAACATAAATATGATACAAAAATTTATTAAAATTATGTAATGACTCATGTATGATATTATAATACAAATATAAATATAAAATAATTCATAACATGTAAATTATAATTTATTTCATGATAAATATGAAAATCATTTTTAGTGTCGATATAGTTCCTGAGTAGTGTTGGAAAAGTCAAATTTGGTTCCTTATAGATAATAATTGAGTGCTAAAAAGTCTATTCGTGAATTTTTTATTAATTATTATTTATAAATTATGAATTATACTAATATTTTCTAATTTTAGAGTCATATAACATGAATATTATCCAAATTCATGTTCAATGCTTATGTAAGGAAAAACAAATCAAATTAAATAATTAAATAAGTTTTCTTAACATGGGTATGAGTAAATATATATAATGAATGAATATAAAAAATTATCTTGATACTAATTTGTTTATTTTTATTATAGTTATTTATTTTTAATTTTTTTATATAAAATAATTAACATTGATGCTTATAAAATGCTTATGAAATGCTTATGAAAGTAGAAGAAAAATAAATAAAATAATTTTAATTACAATTATAAGAAACCATAAATGACTCAAAAATTTGGATAAATATTATTGGATGAAACATTTTCATCCATAATCATCCATGGTTCAAATTTGGGACATTTTGGATCCACTTGGATGACTTTAAGCCATTTATAATATTTTATTTAAAATAAAGTCAAGTTGTTCACACTATGGTTTTTTATTTATAAATCTTTTTAATATATGGTTTTCTAGAAGATATGTTTGACCATAAATAGTCCTTCGAAATAAAAAAGATTTATCTTATTTATGGTGATTTTTTTAGGTAAGAAATAAAGACCTTAAATGATTGCATAATGATGAGGTAGTAATTATAATATTAATGAAAAAAATCAGATGAATAATACTAAAAATATTAAAATAAATAAAATTTAAGATAATTAATATGATAAATGAAAAACATAGATAATTATGAAATTTATAACATATAATAAAATATTATATTTAAATTTAAATATTTTTTTAGTTTTTTAAATTTATAGTAATGAATAGTGTTAATTTTGATAATAATAATATTTCATGAATATAATATTTAATTAAATTACTTAAAAATCACAAAAATATTGAATAAGGACAAATGGGATAATATTTGGTCAAAAATTAATAACTTATTCTTTATATGTCATTTGGATGTATTTGTACCTAGAATGGAATCAATTATATTTTAATATTTTATGGAATTCCTGAAGTGAACCTCACCTCAATTATAAAAGGGAACTCATTAATTCAAGTCATTTCACCACAATGAGACTTATAGATTGACTAAACACTGATCATTTCTCCTAATAACATCATTATACAAGTTTTTAATCTTCTGGTTTTCCAAAAAGACCATATCTAGACCCCTTAAGAAGACATCTAAAGGAAGTCTGCCAAAGAAGAGGTAATCGTTTTTACCAACTCATTCAAATTCACTTTTTCTATTACTTCTTATTCATTTGTTTATTCCCTCATAAAATAATAACCCTAGTATCATATATATACTGATATGTTATTATGATTATTAAATAACCATATTTTATCCTTTATCCATCCAATGAAAAATGAAAAGGTTGCACGTACATATGTATGACATATCGTCTCCACGTAGTGATGTAATTAATTTTTCATCACCGCTTTAGTCAGATGGTTCTAATAATGGAAATAATGGATATATATTATAATTATGAAATGATATTTATTTTTTAAAATTAATACTGCATCCAATTTCTTACCATTTGAACCATTTTAAAATGATATCAGCGCTCGTACATAGGTACGGATTATAGCCTCCACGAAGCGATGCAATTCATTTTCTATATTCTACATTAAATAAGGGTTATAAAAATATATTTAAGGATTAAATATTATATTTATTAAATTAATTTTAATATGGATATGTTGGATCTATACCATATGTTATATAACTATTACTTTTAAGACAAAACAAGCTTGAGAAACAATACAATTACAACCCAAAATAGAAAATTGAATAAAATATTCTAAATAAACGAGCGGTAAATTGTTATGAGGGGTTATATATTATATAATAAATATTAATATGATTATTTTATAAGTTAATAATGTTTTTTAAACCACTATACATAAGTTTCATACACATATGGAGGAAATTGGGCATAAGGTAAGGGAATTCTTAACCCAATTTCCATTCTTTGGGTTAAACTTCTACACCATTGATTATATCATGCTATTATTACATGTTAAATGACTCTTGATTATATTATTTTGTAATTACACTTGTTTAATTTGTATTTATAGATAATACACGTAATCTATTCATTTTATTAATGCACACATCACTGATATGATATTTGTAAGGAACTTTTTTTTAAAATACTCTTTTAAATGTTTCATTTTCAATATTTAAAAAGGAATGTTTTCTTAACTTATACAACATTATTGGATTTTACCAATTTAATAAAGCCTTAATTTTTTAAAGATTCCTTTACAAGGTTATGAGTTTATTTCCAATGAAAATGTTTTCTTTTATAATTTCACATCTTTTTAAGAATAAGTTATTTCAAAGTTAAAATGGGTATTTTCCTCACCAATTTTTCAAGGGTGTTCTTAAAGTATATATGTAAAAATAATTTGTTGAAACCTATGATTTTTTGAGTTTGATCTATTATTATACCATTTACTATATTTTATTTAATTAGTTATGATCAGTTTGACTAGGAATATCCTATTTTGATATCATTCACCATATTCCTTTGGATAGTTTTTGATTATGTTTATTGAATGGGAAAAGTATTTAAATTTCATATGATAATTTAAATAAAAATGTTTATGTTGATTACGTTTCAAACCTTTTATATTAGGAATGAATTGGATTTAGTAAGTGATGGGTGGGGCCTGCTATAGCCCCTTGATGCGTCGGTAGGTCTCATGAGACAAACTATACTAGAATTTGGTTGAGGCCTTACCCATTTGTGTATACTTATTGGCCTAGGCCTTAATGGTATTTCTTAAACCCCATTTATTATGAATTCCCTAATTATGAGATTAGTTGTTGATATTCCAAGTGATTATTCGACTAGTAGAATATTCATGGGTAAGTTTCTTTCTCATGTGATTATTTATATGGCATTATTTGATTAGTTTTTATTCCTTTCATATTATGTTCAAGTAATTGATTAAATTGCTTGTGTTTTGGTAATTTACCTTATTATAATCACTTATACTTATTTGTGATAGCTTCCATTCTATGTATACCCTTACTTAGCATCCGATCTCACCCCTTTGTTAGGTTTTATTTTTTACAAAGATTCTAATAAGTTTATTATGATTGATATGTAGGGTTAATCTTGGAGAATAATGGATTTATAAAAGGATTAAATATTTTTTATTTTTTATTTTAAATTGTAATGAAATATTCAAGTATGTATCTCGTTTACCTAGACTACTAAACTATTCAGTCCTTTAGGATGCAATTCCATATAGATATGCCAATGTAATAAAGTAACCATAGACTCTATGCTACTAGGGTTGGGGTATTTACATATTACATTTAAAGATATAAAATAAATAATAAAGTGAAAGTAAATATTTTTTAACCTTAAACTCATTAAAATATTCCTTATTTAAATTCTATGGAAAGTAAACAAAATAAGGAAAAGTTAAAATGATCAATAAGGGTTACGTACAATGTAATATTTCAAGAGTAAATAAGGCATAGTCAATATGAAAAGGTAAATAACTAAAAACACATTTCATTAAATTAATAACTTGGTCATAAAGAATAATATGGAATGAATAAATTAAAATCAATTAATTCGATATATCTTATCCCACGATCTTGAAACTTATCAATGGATATCATAACTATTCAAATAATCATGTTGATATTAATAAGTAATCTCATAATGATGGAATTCATAATATCAAACATCAAAAATAAACCATCAAGGCTTTGTTCCAATACATATTATATAAATGAGTAAGGTCTTATCCAGTTTCCCAAACTAGTTTGTCACATGAGACATATTTATGCATTGAGGGGCTATAGTGGTTCTCATCTGTCATTTTATACATCCAATACATTCATCATATGAAATTGTTTATTAAAAAATCAATACATAATAAATATAAACATTCATATTGGAAAATTAGTATATATAATATTAATATTTCAACCAATCAAACTGATTATAAACCATCTAGAGAAATTGTCACGACCTGTCCCCCGAGGCCCGTATCGTGAATACCCCAATCCCGCCATCAATAGGTTAGGGGCTGGCGACTAGCACCAAAGGCGTAAATCCCTAAACTGGGAAGGCATTGCCTTTATAACTATAAACAAACACATCAGAATACACAACTGGAAGCAAAACACTAAGTAAAACTGTATACAAAAGAAGGGCTGGAAATTAAAAGGGGCCAGAAATATAAGCCCAATAGGAAAGTACAAGTACAATTGAAATCAAGTACAACTGAAGAAAAGTAAAGCAGCTACTGGGTCGTCCTGTGGGGTTCCTACCTGAAGGGTAGGTACAGATGGCCTCCTCAATACTCTTGTTCTTCCATCTCCTCTATGTACCATCACACCGAGTGGTCCACCTATGGGTATTGTCCAGTCCTACTACTCTCTACCACAGTTAGCGTTGTTCATCCTCTACAACCAACACAACATGGTGTGGGCATAGCCCGTGTAGGGGTGAGGATAACGATACTCAGTAGGTACCCCGAGACCCTAAAGGTCTCACAAAATCCAATAAGGATAAACCACAAATTATTAAATAAATGGATAACCATTACTTAGGTATATACCCATACATATACCTAAGTTATCTAGTAACCCATCTCAATCATGAGGAAAACACAAAAGTCATTGACTCAGCTCAAACCATGATTTTTATTATCGAAACCATGGTTGGTGGCATACTCCTCCTTTATAGAGTACTGTGGGCATACCACGTCACACACAGGCGCTTCCCACTATCCTTGGACTCCTGAGGTACTCCTCATGTCGAGTAACGTGGGTCTGCTACCCTCACACAGGGGTGCTCCCCACCATGGGTCTTCTGCGCTCACACAAAGGTGCTCTCCCTCATAGCCTGCAGAGGTACTCCTCCTGTCAAGTACCATGCGTATTCCGCTCTCACACAGAGGCACTCCCCACCGTGGGTCTGCCGTGTCACACATAGACACACCCCACTAGGCTAGTCGAGTCACTCCAAGTCGAATCAGTCAACCTGTCATCAGGTATCAGCCAGCTACTGGGTCTCCGTACTCTATCTACTTTCCTCTGGAAGGATCCTCTCCATGAGCTACTGGTCGATACTCCAACAGTCACAAAGTGCCACGAAGAAGTAACTCAAAGATCCACCACTTCATAGGGGTCTCAATGAAACATATGGTGCATCGATCGAACGCTCGGTCTGTGAGTTATTAGCCTTTTAGTCCCAGGGGCCCAGTTGGATTCGTGCACAATCCAACATGAGCGTAACTCAAATATACACCGAACTCCAGTGTGGTATTCTCAAAGGGACAGCTTCACTTCAAGAATACTGGCATTGCTGACGGTTCGTCAAACAGACATCTGGTGCCCAAGATATGGCCCAAGAGGGTAACGGTCAGTAATGGGACTGGGCCCGATCCAACTCGGTTGCACCATATCAGCCCAAACCAGACTGGGCCAACCCATTCAGACCCGCTGGGTCTGGCCCAGCCTATTGGGTAGGTCAGCCCGCTAAGTTTGGTCTGGTCCGCTCGGCCCGGCCCAGCGGACTACAAGGGCAGTTCGGCCCAAAGGTCGCAACGTAGGCAACTCGTCCAGAAGGATGGGGTCGGTTTGGCCAGTGCTGCAAGGGACGTGGCTGGGGAAACTCGTCCAGGGAGGCTGGGGTGGTGAGGAGGCCAATGGGCAGGCCGCGGGCAGAGCACGCGGTTCACGGGCAAGCTGTTGGTAGAGTGCGTGGGGTGCGGGCAGGCTGGCTAGACGCCGGGCAGGCC
The DNA here is from genome assembly GCA_963277665.1 of Viscum album. Classification (NCBI taxonomy): domain Eukaryota; kingdom Viridiplantae; phylum Streptophyta; class Magnoliopsida; order Santalales; family Viscaceae; genus Viscum; species Viscum album. Next base: position 495,865,178 of record OY728122.1, read on the forward strand.
GCGGGTGCACCAGGTAGGTCGTGGCAAGATCCAGGCAGGCCACGGGGGTTTTGTAATGGCGTCGAGTAGGCCGCGAGGTAGCCGGTCAGGCCGCGGTGGCATCGGCAAGGAGCCGGGCAGGGCGTGGCAGCGGCTGGGCAGGTCACGGGGGCGTCAGCAGGGCGCCGGGCAGGGCGTAGAAGTGGTCGGGTAGGCTGCGAGGGAACAGGAAGGGTGCCAGGAAGGGCGCGGGGGCGCCGGGCAGGGCGCGGGGTCTGCGGGTAGGCAGGCCGCACGATGGGCATGGCACCGGGAGGCCGCAGGTAGGCGGGTCACGCGTCGGGAAGGGTTCCAAGAGGCCGCAGGTAGGCAGGTCAAGTGCTGCACGGGCCGGCGGTTGTCGGCCGGAATCCTTGGTGCGCTGCGGGGGCGGCATGATTCATGGAGGCCGCGGGTATTGCATCCTTTGTCGTTGTCGCCTTCTTCGTCATCACCCCATCGCCATGCCATAGAACGACACAAGAAGATAGAAAACGACGGAGGATGTCGGGCCATGTTAGGTTCGCCCACACCCTCTGCATTTAGGAAGGTATCTTTTGGCTCATCAAGAGTAGAAGATGATCAATAATATGTATGAAAAAATCCCTTATTATCCTTTGAAGAAGATAAGAAAAGGGTACAACTTCAACAAGAAATAGTCCCCTACCTTTTTATTCATCGTTCGTCGGCGGAGTTGCGGAAGGAAGATGATGAAGACCATCGTTTGTCGCGTTCGCCTCATGTCCCCAATTCTGAGCTGCGTTCGTTCGTTGATGATGTTGCGGAGGGTAGGATTCGAGGAAGGAAGTCGAAGAAGAAATTGTCGTAAGAGTTCTTCGTGTTCTTCATTGGAATAACGGTTCTTCTTTAGGATCTTTTCTCCATTCTCCCAAATTCCACCAAAAGAGAATTCCTACCCAACTAATAATAAAAGATTGTCTATCATTTTAATGTTGGCACATAATTCAAAAAGGAGAATAAAATTATGTAGGCTCCCCTTAATTAAACCAGAGGTGTTGGCACAATTAATTAAAAGGGGAAGGTGGCACCAATTAATGGTAGATGTGGTCAAGGGACACCCCTCTCATTAATGAGGAGAGTTGGGAGATTTTCCACCCTCCCATTAATTGGGGGGTTTTAGTCTCGTGTGGTCCCCATGTCGTAACCTCTTGTGGGAGGTTAAATTCAGGTGGGCCCCACCACCATAACATCTCATGGGAGGTTAGGGTGTGGCGGCCCCACCTCCAAAACTAACTTTTATTATTTATAAAAAGACAAAAACTAACTTTTATTCTCGATCATCTTTTATCGAGGTCAAAGTCTTCTTAAGAAAATATCGGTGATGCGAGTTCAACGGTGCCCTCGGATTTTAGTTCCAAGCACCAGTTCAAAAATTATAAAATCTCGCTCATACGTTTACTGAACGTACCTGAACAAAACTTCAGAAATTAATTCCAGGCACACCAGGCCTCGGAATCAAGCACCGTAAATTTTCCCGGACTCGTAAAAATCTCATGTATTTAAGAAAAATATTTCCAGGGAATTTCCATCTCTTTACAAAAATAATAAGGATTATATCATTATAACATATCCCTAGTGGAGAATAAGTAAAATAAAAAAAATTATGAATAGAAATTCTATAAAAATATCATTAAAACATTCTTGAGGAAAATACAATTTAATTTTTATTTTTTTTAAATTCAAATTTCAAGAATATTTGGAAAAATATTTTCTTTAAAAATAACCATAGAAACCTGTAATGGAATCTACAAAAATAGTGAGTTCCCATCATAGTTTGAAATTATATTCATATTCTATATATTAAACAAATATCCATTTCACATTTTTTGTAAAAAGTAAAAAATTACCTTGTTCTGAAAACATTAGGAAGATTCCTTTTCAACGATTTTGAAAAAATTCAATCATGTGTAAAAATTTCTTTGATAAATCATTTGAAAAGAGTAAAAACATTCATTAAAACATTATAAAGAAATTATGGACATGTGAGAAAAATATTTCTCATAGAGTATAAAAATAAATTCTATTTTACTTAAAAACATTCTTTTAGTATCATGAGTTTTAAAGAGGAAAATGATATAAAATGATATAATTTTTAGAAATAACTAGTGAAGAAGAAAATAGATTGATTTTACTATTGAAAAAATAAATAATTCTCCTAATATAGGATTAAACATAAACAATCCTCAATAATGATGACAATATGAAATAAACCCTAAATACTTAGATAAATTTTGAATCATAACACCCGTGGAATAAATAATATAAAATGAAACATTAAAATTATAATCATAAAAAGATACATTATATAACATATCAAATTGGTAGTAGATACACGTCATAAAAATAAATAGGTGCATAACACCAAAAATGTATCAATAGAGTAGAAATTGAGATTAAATCTCATAAAAAAATATAAAAATTGAATTATTCAAGATATAACATGTAAAAGTGGTATTATATACACTATATAAAAAATTAATATTAAAATATACCTCAATGAAATGAAATTTTGACGAAATCCTTTACCACTTGGTAAATTTTAATTCAAATCTGTTTAGATGAAATAATTTCAATTAAAACATAAAATATCATCAAATATAAAGGATTAATAATACAAAATGTAAAAGGTAATTATATACATTATATAAAATAAATTGGTTCATAACATTAAGATATGCCTCAATATAATATAATTGAGACAGAATCCCTTACCTTAGGTCTGACTCATCACAGGAATTATTTATCTTCCTTAATAATACACTTATGTTAATTATTTACTTGATTAAAACCTTTTAAATTTTATTATTCCTTTTATTTTATTTATTTCCATTTTATATTTAATTACATAATTAATTAAGTTTATCTTAGACGTTTGGACAATATTCGGTTTGTATGTCCAAGATGACTTTTTTTGGTTGACTGTGGTAAAATTGGTAATTATTATATCATATCCAAAATATTAATAATTTCATAATTATAATTTGTATAGATAAATTATACATTTTATACCAATTATAAAAATGAACTACATTATATTCAAAGAGATGGTAAGTCATATGTACGCGTGAGTAATGTTTCCATTTTTCAATGATCATGATGGAAAGAAAAAAAGTGTTATTTTATATTTATATAATTATAATTATAACATAAATATAATTTTATTTTATTTAATATACTTATATATATCATACATGTGATGTGGTGATAAAGAACAAATCACATCTCTTTAGAGAGGTGGTAGTCTGCACGTATGCGTGGACAACATTATCATTTTTTAGTGAATAGAAATGTAAGAAATTAAAAGCTATATTATATTTCAATAATGATAAATATATTATTAATATCACATATATACATTATATACATAATTACAACCATCTTTAATAGGTATTTATGGAAAATAAATTACATCGGTTCGTGAGGCGTTAGTTTGTCGCATACATGAATGACGGTTTCACTTCCCATTTGATGCAAGATGAGATCGATATAGGGTATTTAATTAACCTAAAAACATCTAATTGTATGTGGGATAATTATATTATTATATAATAGTGGTTTAATATTATTTTAATAAGGTTTAAGAATAAATAAAATAGAAATTATTGATTAAGAACTATACCTATTTTACAAACAACTCCTTAAGATTTACCCTAAAATCTTCCCTAGGTTAGTTTTATAATCAATCCAAGGCCCCCAATATATAAGGATTTAATTAAGAAATTCATTTATCCAAGCCACTGAAAAAATAAAAGTAAATTTATGTGTGGATAGGATAGTATAGTGATGTCCTTATATAACTAGGGGATAGGACCTACAAGGAAATTTCTTAGAAGAATACAAAAGGGTAAAGTCATTCCCAAATAAAATGCTTCCAAATATACATATATTAAAATATGGTATAGAATAATATTTAAATATAGACATAAAATAGGATTTAGAAAATTTTATTTAACCAATAACACATATCATTTTGTTTAACCTCTCAGTAAACCCGTTTTCACCTTAATTGTGGTAATAATTTTTTCGAACTCAAAAGGATATAATTTTAATTATAAGATACAAAATTGAAAATAAATGGAAAAGGGATGATATTTTATACTAATTATCATACTAATTTTCCTATTTAATATTTTTTTAGTATTTTCAAATAATTTAATAAAATATTATATAACATAAAATTTGGTTAATGTCATTTTTTCAATATTCATTTAATTTGACTTCAAATACATGAAGATAAAAAAATTATATAATCCATTTAAACATAAAAAATACATCATTATTAACTATACAATTCTTTTTAAACCCAAATTTAATCCAAATACATTACTTTTAAAAAATTTAAAATTATTTACCTTTAGTTTTCCATTGTTTTCACATGCGTTGTGTTAGAATTGTATAAGAATTTGAGGTAACTATATAATAATTAAAAATAAAAAAAATACATCACGAAAATAATTTTATCATACTCAAAATAACCCTCAATATTCTTTCACAAATAATTTTTCCCTATGTGAAGATATAAGATATATCTGAAGGAAAGAGAGTGACATTTTTTATTTTACTCTACTTAAAGTATTATATAGGACATTTTCATTGAAAACTGTCACATAAATAATGGAATCTTAAGAATAAGGTGATAATGGTCTAAGTACATTCATAAAATTAAAATTAGGGTGAAAAATGGTGGCCTTATCACATATTTTCAAACAAGGTTAAGAAGATTTAGCCTTTTACTATGGTGACAAATTTTAATTGTTTTTACTATTCATTATGACAAAAAATTGTTTTGGCCTCATTACCTAATATTTATTATGAAGATAAAAAATATTTAATAAATATTATCAAATTCAATTCTCGTAATTTCAATAATTATATTTAAAGATGAACACATAAATCATATTGAAAAATGGTATTTCAATAGATGTATTTTTTAGACACAAGATGATCTTACATTACATTTATGACTAGTAATAATTATTATATGAATTTAAATTAATATATATAGATAAATAACCTATAAATTTAATTTAAATAATTCAACATTATGGGTAATTTTATTTAATTAAAATGAAGAAACTTTATGAACTTAAAAATCATTTTCATAAAAAATATGTTTTTAAGTGTAAATATAAACTTATACTAAAATATGATATAAAGATTATTCAAATGTAATTAATTAGATTAAATATAACTGAATAATACATATATTAAGTTTGAATCAAATTCAAATAATATTTGGACTTTAAAATTACTTAATTTATTGAAAATAAAAGTCAATTTTACAAAAAAGAAGTATTTTCACTATTCTCTGAAAAATCACTATTTTTAGAAAAATCACAAAATTTCACCATAAGTCAATTTTAAAATTATAATTTCAGAAATTATTTTCATTTCATTCAACAAAAATTCTAAAATTTTCATAAATTTATTATATTATTATCTCAAAAAAATAATAATAACTTTTGGGAAAAAAATATTTTTAAAGCATGTAAAGACATTACTAAAAATTTAATCCTAATTTAGGAATAAATTTGATTCATCTAAAATATTTAAACAAAATTTTAAGATATCATTTAATCCTATTCATACTTCCAATTTTAATGGATAGGTTATAACATTTACACTTACATAATATATCATGTTTAGTTTAGGTGTGATGTTGTGTGTGGTATATGCTATCGAACATAATGTTATTATTTTAAAATATTAGGGTATTAAATTTTCCCCACCTTTAACAAATTTTTTCCTAAAAATTTCAACTTGGTATCAATAATTAAGAATTTGAAATTTGAAAATTCCTTTGTGGAAAACCCGCAACATAAAATGGTTAATAAAACTTCCTCTTCAAAAGGGGGATAGGGAAATACAAAATTTATTTATAATAACAAAAAACAATGTTTCAAAATAGGAGAACGGTAGTGGTAAGTGAAAATATAGACATGGAGGAGAAATGAAACATCTAAAAAATGATGGATAGTGATATAGAACATTGATCATAAGAAATTTAATAATCATGAGAAAGTTAACAACCACAAAATTTTAAATTAGTGATAGTTTCAAACACCATAAATTCCTTGGAAATGAAGGTAATAGGATAACATTTTTTTAAAGATCATTTTCTTAGATTTGGGTAATTCCTTTATCATCTATAATAACAACATAAGTAAATATACTTACTTTATATCTTTCTATTTCATATGAATAATTTCATCCTTTTTTGTGCTTCGATAAATTTACACTTCATCTCTTACTCTAAGGAATTAATTCTCGTATGAATTTTTATACCTTAAGCGCAAAAATTAAATTTTAATGGATCATGAGATCTATAAATTAATAATAAGTTACTCCACCTATCTTAAAATATTATCCAAAACTAAAATGTTTATTAGAAGATAAGATAGTAACAAAAATATATAAACCTTTATATAAAGAAATGATACATTTTACTTTAAAATATCCACCAGTGGTTCAGCTTAGATTATTCCAAAAATAAATAACCATATATCCCAATTAACCAAAATAAAATCAACATTAAATAATTTTTTCACCTCAAATGTGGCCTCATATATTTCAACATATTTCCCCCAAATGTTAACTACTTTCTTCCTAAATAATCCTTTACATTAAACATATTGGTTATATATAACTAAACCCAATAAAAAGTCTCCCAAAATATCATTAATCGTCTCAAAATAAAAAAAAATTATCATATAATTTGTTTCCAAAAATTAACATAATATTTCTCCATAAAACTATTTAAATAAAAACAATTTCAAAATTACCAATATATTAGGTAGTCCAGTGTTAGGAGTCGCACCCTTATCACTCTTCAGTTGTGGGTTCAAGCCCTGTGACATTTTTAAGTTAAACGGGATGTCATTCGACATATGGGTTTTTATTTTTCTCAAACTATGGTAATTTAATTCCTATATCATTCCCAAAAAATATGATAAATATACTCAAAGATAAAATTAAACATAAAATGATTTTCAATACAATTTTTATATGTATGATAAAACTAATGTTCTCAAATTTTAACAACCCAAAATTACCTCATCATTAAAGATCATATAAACCCTAAAGTTTATAAATACATTTAAAATTATGTCCATAATATAAAGATAATTATTCCTAAAATAAAATTCTCACTAAAACATAAGTTATACATAAGGGTTATATATAACAAAAACATATATTAAAACTCAATAAATGACTCCAAGGTACTTATATCCCATAAAACCTCAAGGTTTATTTGTGTCTTTAAATTTATAATCATCCTTAAAATTATTAACCCATGAAGGTAGTTAAAAATTGTAAACTATACTCAATTTAACTATAAACATAGAGTATTTTGAGAATTTACTCAAAGTATTTCATAGGGTTATGTTCCTTAATCTATGTATTTCTAAATCTAGATCTCAAGGTTTCTACTAAACTTTCTCTGATACTAACTATAAAGACCCTAAACCCTATAGCCTAGAGTTGGAAGTTACCTTATTACATTGGCACTTGATGCAAGAGATCATATTAAAAAGGACAAAATAGTTTAGTAGTCTTACTAAAATTGATACATACTTAAATATCTCATTACATTTTAAAACATAAAATATAGGAAAAAGTGAAAGTAAATATTAATAATCCTTTAACTCGTTAAAATATACCTTATTTATATCCTTGGTAAAGGAAAAAATTAATGGATATCTAAGATGTTTAGTAAGGTTTACATGTAGTGGAAACTAACAAGAGTAAATAAGGTATAATCAATATATTAAGGTAAAAACTGACAACACATTCCATTTAATCAATAACTTGATCATACAGAATTATATGGTAGGAATAAATGGGGATCAAAAAATGTCATATAACTAATCACGTGAGCCTGAACATTATCCATGGATATCACAAACTATTTGAATAAGCACATGAACATCAATAAATAGTCTCATAATGTTAGAAGGAAAAATTTAGGAAATTACAAAAATACCATCAAGGCCTCGTGTTGATACATATTATATAAATGGGTATGGCCTCAACCAAATACCCAAACTAGTTTGTCTCGTGAGACCTATCGATTCCTCGAGGGGCTATAGTTATCCCTTTCTATCACTTACTAATTCCAATATATTAATAATATGAAAGGAATGAATAAAAAATCAATACATAATCAACATAAATATTTATATTGGAAAATTAGCATATGAAAATTTAATAATTACACTAATCAAAAAGATCATAAATCATCCTAAGAAATAATAAGAATGTTATAATTACAACATATCTTCATTGGAGAATAATTAAAATAAATGGTTGTTATTTTTTATGAATATAAATACCATAAAAATATCATTAAAAACATTCTTGAAGAAAATAACCTTTTAGTTTTGAAAATAACTTTTGAAAACTAAAAATTTCCAGAATATTAGGAAAAATATTTTCTTTGAAAATAACCATGCCTGAATGGCCTACAGGACTTATTTTTATTGATTTTTTATAATACCCCTTTCATGGGATGAGTGGGAACCCTTACAAGGCCTGTAGGATTAGATATTACGTGACTCGTAGGTCTTATAGGAAATATCCAGACTATAACTACTTGGAAATGCTCCTCCCAAACCTCTATATCCTGATGTTATCCCTCTACCTTCACATGGTTGTTCACATAGGCTTCCCATGCATGCACAGGCTGGTCCTGATGGTAATTGCATACCTGCTCTTTCTTATAAATATGTTAGCTTCTACTATGGGGAATGCGTCTGGTCTGAATCCTCATCTAGAGTCTACTTCTTAAAATGTCTTCTTGGTCTATGCATCACAATTTTAATTCGACTTAAAGTCTTAGGGTGGCCCTAAGGCCTTGAGTTGGCCCGAATATCTTGAGGTTTTAGAAAATCCTTACTGGCCCGAAGGCTTTGGCTAGCCCGTAGGACTTGAATTACCCAACTACTAAACTGATGGCCTGAAATCCCAAATGGATAAATAGTTCCTGACTACTATAGTACTGAATAGTACCATAGAAAGTTGCAATGGATTATTTAAAACATTTATCATTCATGATGACAGGAAATTTCTTTCATGTTGTGTATATTCAAATAAATATTCCTTTCATATTTTTTATAAAAATATAAACATACCTAATTTAGAGAATGATAGGTAGATTTCTTATAAACCTTTTAAAAAAATTAAAACATTCTTAAAGATATATTTAATAAATCATTATATAATAGTTAAAATATTCTTTAAAAACATGGAAGAAAAATATTCTTGACTAAGTATAAAAACACAGTCGATTTTCTATAAAACATTCTTTTGGTCTCCTGATAATTTAAAGAGAAAATGAGAAAAAAAATATATAACTTTTAGAAACAACCAGTAGGGAATAAAATATATTGGTTTTAATATGGAAATATCAAATAATTGTCCTAATGTATAATTAAACATAAACAATACTAAATAATGATATTATTTTCAAATAAAGACTTACCACTTTTGTGAATTTTGAATCATAACACATATGGAATAAATAACTTAAAATGAAACATTAAGTACCATGAATGTAAAGAGATTCATTATATAACTTATCAAAGGGTTAGTCGATACATATTATAAGGACCTGGCCTTTAACAACACATACTCTAGTTATTTTAAACTAGAAATCAATTTCTTTTCCCAAAGATATTATAGGTTTAGTGTTTTATTAAATTAAGACAAAATCTTACATGGTAAGCCCATACGTTATAAGTGGACACTTATACTTAGTATCCTTTTTGTCCAACAAAAAAAATTAAAATAATACATGGTTCCTTTTCTCAATAAATATCTACAATATTCATCTTGTCCTCATTCTTGGACCTACTCATCCATAAACTAAGTGAAATTTTTTTTTAAAATGTAGTATGATCACAAAAACATGAAGATACAATAAAAAATCTTGTTATTAATCTCTATTATGAGAACTTAACTCCCATTGATCTCCTATAAATGCATAGGATAACTGGGAGAAAACATAAACAAAAGAGATGAGGTAAAAAGCCCAGCAAGGGAATAAATGTGGGATTGAAGCATAGCATGTGAGTTATAAAGAATAAAATGATGAAATATAATCATAGATAATTAATAAATATATTTAATAATAATATATAGAATATAGACTCATATGATCATAGAAACATATGAATGTGGCAGTAATATACAACATGACATAAACATGAGTCAAGGCTAACTACCAAGACTATATCACATGGTGGATATAGTCAATAATGGATTAGGTTTACTCCTTAATCATATAAACTATATAATAAGACTAATATATTACCCAATACATTGTATTATTATCTGGGTTCACAAATTAAATATATTCATGCATATGTGTGCCACATAAATAATCAAACATAAGGAATAATCATAATACTTACCCATGGAATGAAATGGGTATTATAAAATTGTCATGCGCCATAAGAAAAGGGAATATAATAGTGGAAACCATGAAATAAGTAATTAAATAAATATTTTACAATTATAAATAAAATAATAGATAAAAAATAATGATTTATGTTTGAATTGAAAACATGAAAAATAGTGGTTAGAAATGTTCCACTTCAGTGAAGTTTTAGAGAAAAGAATAAAGAGCCTTTAAAGACAATAAAGGCATAATTTTTTTCATAACACTAGAAATGAAATAAAGTGGGATTTCATGAAAAAATGACTAATTTTAAAAAATATTTTTGATTTAAAACATTTTATGGAGTGAACTTTAAAATGTTTAAGAAACAGAGAAGTTCCCTTTAATCAGGTTCACTTATCTAGAGGAATTGAAAAGGGAAGCTTATAAACCATTTAATTCCTCATAAATGAATATTAATTAAGATATATAAATATTTTTAGTATATAATAAATGAGAATTATATAATTATAATGAAGATTTAATTTTAGGAAAAGTGAGAGAAAATATAACCCAAAGGGAATGTGGGGGTTCTGAGAGATCCCTTACAAATATCATATCATTGAAGTGAGCATCAATAAATGAATAAATTATGGGTATATTATTTCAATAAAAATAAAACAACAGTAACTAAAACATAATATAATCAAAATTAATTTCACACATAATCTTAGCAATACATAATCAAGAAGTAGAATTTTAACCAAATAATGGAAATTGGGTAAAAAATTCTCTTACCACTATGTAATCAGTCAAATTGTATGCCCTATAAATGTAATAAAAATAAAAATGAAACAATTAATAACATAAATATAATGAGATTAATGATATTAAATAACAAAGTATAGTATATACACCACACACAATAAATAAGTGGTGAATAAGAAATATATCTTACTAAAGTAAAAGTGAGATGAGAAACTCTTACATCTTACTTCCCTTTAAATTTGCGTACTTTAAACTTCTATATAATGGTTTAAATAATGTTATTAACTCATTATATTACTATATTAAAATTTATAATTCCTTATTTAATTATTTTATAACATATTATTACCCATTAATTAATATTATTACATTATTTTAATGGTTTTGTGTGTGTTTGTTTCATGGTTTCATAATTAGTTCATTTGTGTATAATTATGGATGTTCTTATAAAATTGGATTATAACTCTAGAAGTGGAATGAAATAGTATTAATTAAATTCTATAAGTATAAATTGTCTCATATATCATTTTTCTTTATTTTATGAGGATGATTCATTAGATAAAATGTTAATGATAAATGTTTTTTTTATTTTGGCGGTTTTTCTGAATACCATGATCCAGTTTCATTTCATTTAATATTATTTTTATATATTAGCTCCAGAACATTAAATAGGTTATAGTATACCTATTAAAATCTGATATAACAATAATAATACTTTTATTATCAGCCATGATGGCGGTAATGAAAAATGAAAAATCTGTATCCATGAAGATGATTAACCGTCGTAATTTAGACAACAGTTTTATTTCCTTAAAAATAGGAAGTAATAAAAGGGATGATATAATTTATTCCATTATAAAACAAATTATATTTTATACATGATACTAGAGTTATTATTTCTTGGGGCATTTTGTAGGTGAGGATAAGGTAGAAAAAAATTAAGAGAGGTGCTTTAAGAAAATTACCTCTTTAGTGTCACACCCTTGAGGGACCCCATAAAGACCTTAGAGTTGGTATTTGGGTGAGACCATTTGAAATTGTATGTGGGTAGAGGAGTGATTTTATGTTTTTTCAGATATTTCAGGATCATAAAGTCTTTTGAGAAGAAATAGTGTGATGAGGAGTGATATTTATATTTGATGAGGGGTGGTTTTAAGTGATTAAATAGTTATTATTTTATATTTAAAGAAAACCACACTGAGGTGGAATTAGTTTCTATTAATTTGAATGATAATTAATATTTTAAAGGATTATTAGGTTCAATAAAAAAACAAACTACCATTAATTTTTTTTTAGGTATTTCAATCTTTTACCGTTTAACTTTAACTCGTTTCTTTATTTCACTTATACAGTGATAAATCTTTTTTTTAACACGATATCTTCTTATGCATAAAAAATAAAATGAAAATATAACCTAATTTGAACCATATTATTCCAAATATTGAATCAATATTACTAAATTAAATTCACATAGTTATAAAAATTATATTTAAAATTAGTCCAGTAAACGAGACAAGAAAGCGGGTTTTAAGGTGAAAAATGATCAAAAGTTTGAAATGTTTTTATATCCAAATTCAACATTAAAATGATTAAAATGAATTAAATTAAATTAATATGTGTATAATTGATCTAATTTCACATTAAAAAAAATTTAAATATAACTTAACAATATAAATTATTTATATGAAAAAATATTTTTGAATTAAAATTCAGTATTTTACATTATTCATCAAAAAAATGAAACTTCTCAGAAAAAATGCCAAAAATTCACCCTAAGACAATTTTGAAATTATGCTTTCAAAAAATAAGTTCATTTTCTCAAATAAAATTTATAAAAGTGTCAAATTTTAGTTTTAAAATAAGTGCACCATTGAAAGATGGTAAAACTTCCTGTAGAAAAATATAACTTTTTTAGGTAAAATTGGATTTATTCTCATCTTAATCATATAAAACATATTGGATGAATTTAAAAAAATTATTAAATATATAAAAGATAAATTTAATTAATATTTTAAAATAATATTTTTTAATTTAATTTATAAATATAAAATTCCATTATGGGTATTACAAATAGTTTTTTTATAAAAAAACATCCTTTAAATTCAGTTGGTTTTTATTTCCATTTCTAATTAATTGGTAAATAATGAATTCATTTTATAAACATGTGTAAACTATATTTTCATAATTTAGTTACTCTCATAAATTCCCACCATTCCAAAAAATAGGTGATGATGTCACATTTAAATAATAATATTTAGTCTTTTGTATAAGATTGATGTGGTGTATCTTGTATGATACTGAGCATAGTATTTCCTTTTAAAATTCTAGTGGGTTACATTCTTCTACCCTTTAATAAATATCACCTTCAAAATTTAAAATTGGGATAAAAACTTGTGTTTTGAATTTTTAAAATACATTTTTTGAAATCCCACATCATAAAAATGAACAATAAATATTCCTTTTAAAAAGAGAAAAAGGAAATTTCAAATGTTACCTAAAATAACACATACTAAGTTTACATGTAGGAAAATATGGATATGTAAGAGAAAATATAACTCTTAAATAGTTATATATAGTTATATAGAACATGGTCATGAGAAATTTAACCATCACAAAACCATAAATCTATGATAGATTAAAAGGTCATTGATTTCTCGATATGAAATGTAATCAGATAACATTTTTGTTTCAAAAACAATTCCTTAAATTGAGGAATTATTTTAACAATTATACTAATAACATAAGGAAACATACCTTATTTACAAGTATAATTTCTTCCTTTAGTCAATTTACACCACAATCTCATCTTTTCTCTAAATGATTAGTATTCAAGAAGAATTTTCATAACTGAAGAATCATAATCAAATTCTGTAGATCAAAAATTCCACAAAATTATAACTATGTATTCCTAATATATTTAGGAATTAACTTAACTAAAACAAAAAAAAGGTAAGTGTAAAATAAGTTAATTTCCAAAAAATAATAAACCTTTATATTATAAAAAACAACTATAATCTCCAAAATTCTATAGTAATACCCAAAGTTAAACATAGATCATTCAAAAAATAACTATCCTTAAAATTACTCAAAATATTATAGACTAAAAATTTGAATCCCAAAAATCAGAAGGATCTTGTTACATAGTCTTCTAAGATAAATTTAACATTTATATTCAAATAATATAAATCACTCTTAAAGTATCATACTAAAGTGTAATTTCCTTAATCACGTAATAATTAATATATACTAATCATTTGTATAAATAACCTGAATCACCATAAATCATATATGCTTCCAAAAGAGAACTCATCCTTTATTTATTGAATAAAATACCATAGTATTCTATTTATCTTAATCATATAAGTTTCCCAAAATAGTGAACATCTTCCAAAATAACATTAACCACATAATCACCAAATCATTTTATAATCCCATGGTTATCAACATGATAAAAATATATTCTCAAAATGAACTTAACCTTTACCCATTATATGGTTTAATAAATAAAAATAATTTCATACTTACCAGGACATCATGTAGGCCAGTGGTAGGAAATGAACCTTTGTCACCCTTCAGTTGTGGGTTCAATCCCTTCATCCTTTCTGTACGTGATAGGCTGTCACCCACCCTGTAAGTTGTCTTTTTTATAAAACTATATTAATATAATCCTTATAAAATTATAGAAAAGTAAAAAATATCATCAAAATTAACCGTAATATATTTTAACCTCAATGGTTATCTCATACCTTTCATTTTTCATCATAAAAAGTAAGAACCAATAATTACCTCAACTCTAGAGATCATATAACCCAAAAATACTATTAATTCCTTTAAACTTATGTCTACCAAAATTAAAGTGATTTTTCCTCAAATAATCCTTTTTTACATCATAAAATTAAGGGTTACATGTACCTTAAAAATTATCACCTTATTACCACTTTTCTATGGTATTGGTTCCATCTAATATATGTTTCCAAATTTATGAAAACAAAACCTACTATAGAAAAATACATAGGTGTTCTATTATTCAAATAATATTTATAAAATACCACTATATCATAAATTTAAAAAACTTATACATAAACACATATTTATTTCAATTTCATTATTAAACCACTACCCATTATTTTTCTTCTTATTCCTTCATAATTTATTCCTACAATAAAATATATGAATTATATCCCTATGATTCATCAATACAAACCCTAAAGTTTATCCATACCTTTAAAACCATGTCCACAAAATAAAAAGAGAATTCTTAGAAAAATAGAATTTCCACATAATAAAATTAAGTGTTACATATAACTCAATCTCAATAAAAGTATCCCAATGTACTATCATCATCAAAAGAGTATTTAAGAATTTCATAATCCTTAAATATACCATAAATATTGAATCCCTTATATATTGACATCTTGATTATTCAGTATTCTTATTAATCCCATAACCATGCCTTTCTATCTTATTCCTCAATACTTATTTCTTATAAACAAATATATGAATCACGTCTTAAGATTCAACAATTTCAATGAATTATCCAAGAAATAATTCATATCTTTCATATTTTAGTTTCCTTATCTTTAGTTATAATAGTATTAAGTATCACAAAATAGTTATCTATATCTTCATGTTGATCTCATTTGTGATCCTTCTTTCGAGGAAATCTATAAACATAATGACCATACTCCGAACATTAAAAACATTCAATAGGTAACTCAAGGAGAACTTATTTCCCATTTATGGGGTTAACAGAACGTTTATTTTTTTCATGGAATTTTATTGCTTTATAACATGATTTAAAACATAAAAAACATCTTCATATCATTTTAAGACATTTTATAATATGATTATTTCCACATTATTGACATAGAATTTGTTGAATATATTTACCTTTATGATCATTTTCACCAGAACTTCCACATGTATTCATTTCTATTTTATTTTATACATTAGGAAACTCAGTATAGTTCAAATGGTTAATCACTACTCCTGGTATCTTTTTTACAATTACCACAAAATTTATCATTACAAATCTCATTTAATTTGGTTTCTCACTTATACAACCACCGCATTTTCCTTCACATAAATTGTTAATTTGGTGCCTGATGGATCCATCTATTTACTAAAACCAAAAAGGTTAGTATAATCTTTTCAATAAAATCATAATATACCATCTTATGAGGAAGATAAACATTAATATATCCTTATTCATGTTATCTCAAACTCATTAAATTTATCCAAAATAACTATGAATCTCCCTACCATGATAACCATTATGGTTATATATTACTTGTAACTAATTATTAAATAACATACTAACCTCTAAAATTATCTAATCTATTCTCTGATTCCAACGGTAAGGACTCAGCCTTTAATAATACTCACACTAGTTATTTTAAAACTAGAAACCACTTTATCATCCCAAATATATTTTATGTTTGTAGTTTTAGAAAATTAGTGCCAAATATCACATAGTAAACCCATACATTACAAGTGTAAACTAATACTCAAAATCAATTTCTCCCAGTGAACAAATTTTTTTTAAAATAAAACACGGTTTCTTTTTATGATAAATCTTCACAATATTCATCCTCTCCTCATTCTTGGCCCTACTCATCCATAAACCTGATGAAAAATATTTTAAAGACACAGTATGAGAAAAAAACATACATCTTATTATTAATATACAATATGAGATTCTAACTCTCATTGAGCTCATATAAATACATAGAATAACTTGGGGAAAACATAGGCAAAAGGGATGTGCTAAAAATCCCACTAAGGGAATAAACGTGGGATTGAAGCATAGAATATGAGTTAGAAAGCATAATATGATGAAATATAAGCATGGATAATGAATAAATATATTGAATCATAATATATAGAACCTAGAATCATATGACCACAGAAACATAGGAAATTGGCAATAACATACAACATGATATAAACATGAGTCAAGGCTAACCACCAAGACTGTATCACATGGTCGAAAGAGTCCATAATGGATTTAATTTACTCCCTAATATTGTACATGACATGTCATGAGACTAATACATTACCCAATTAATTATATTTCTATCTGGGTGCACCCATTATAACATTTTCCTGCATATGTGTACCATTTAGGAATAAAACACAAGGAATAATCATAAGGGTTACCCATAGAATGAAATGGGTATTATAATATTGTTATGAGGAATAACCAAAGGTATTATAACAATGGTATCCATGAAATAAGGGATTAAATAAATTTTTTACATTCATAAGGTAATGAATATATAAAAATTTAATGATGTCTGACATAATTGATAACATGAAAATGTGTGATTAGAAATGGGACACTTAAGTGCAGTTTTAGGGAAAAGAATAAAAAATATTAAAAGAGAATAAGAGAATAATTATATTCATAAAACTATAAATAAAATTAAATGGTTTTTAATTATAAAATGATTTATTTTGAAATATATTTTTAGTTTAAAACATTTTATGGAGTGCACCTAAAAATGGGTAAGAAATAGAGAAGTTCCCTTTAATCAGCTTCTCTTATCGGGAGGAATTGAGAAGGAAACCTTATAATACATGTAATTAACCAAAAAATAAATATGAATTGACATACATAAATATTTTTGTAACATAATATAATATAATTATATAATAATAATTAAGATATAAGTTGAGTAAAAGTGAGAGAATACATAACCTGAAGGAAATGTGGGGGTACATAGAGATCCCTTACAAATACCATATCATTAAAGTGAACATTAATAAAATGAATTGATTATGTTTGTATGATGTAAATCTAAATAATAAAATTTTGAATATAATATAATAAATTCAAAAGTCATTTCACACAAAATATTATCAATACATAATCAAGAAGTTGATGTTTTACCCAAAAAATGGAAATTGGGTTTAAAATGTCATTATCACTATGTAATCAGTCGAATTGTATTCCACAAAAAAGTAATAAATATCAAAAAAAAAACATTTAATAACATGAATATAAATTTATTCATGGTATTATATCTCAAAGTTATCTTTATACATCACATATAATGAATAAGTGGTGAATAAGGAATATATCTCACTGAAGTAAAAGTGAGATGAGAAACCCTTACCTCTTTCATACCTTTAGTTTTGGGTACTTTAACATTATATATAATGATTTAAATAATGTTATTAATTAATTAAAAATTATATTCACATATATAATGCCTTATTTTATAATTTTATAACATCTTATAACCTATTCATTAATAATATTTCATTATTTTCATCGTTTTGGGTGGGTTCATTTCATGGTTTCTTGATCATTTCATTTTTGTATAATTATGGATCTCCTTATAAAATGGGATTAAATCTATATAAGTTTACTTAAATAGTATTAATTAACATAAAAATTTATAAATGGTTCTATATAGTATTTTTATTTCTTGTATGAGGATAATTCATTTGATAAAATATTAATGATAAATGTTTAGATTATTTTGGTGGTTTTTCTAAACACCACAAACCAGTTTCATTTTATTTAATATTATGTTTATATAATATTTAAAAATAAATAAATAGGTTATAATATACCTATTAAAATATTATTTAACCATAATAATACTTTTATGAGTAGACATAAAGGCAGTAATGGAAAACAAAAAATCATTATCCACAGAGATGATTAACCACCATAATTTGGACAACGGTTTCATTTATTTAAAAAGAGTAGGTAATAAAATGGATGGATATAATATATTACATTATAAATATAAAATTGTGGTATATAAATGTTAATATATTTATAATTCCTTTATTTATGAAGTAAATAAGGATAAGGTAGAAAAAGAAAATAAATTAAGAGAGGTATTTTGAGAAAATTGCCTCTTGAAAATCACCTCCTTGAGGGATCCACTAAAGACCTTGGAATTGGTATTTGGGTGATACCAGTAGAAATTGGATGTGGGTATAGTGTGGAGGAGAGTTTTTGATATATATTTTAGGTTCTAAAAGGTTTTTGAGGAAAAAGGTGGTGGTAAGGTGTGTTATTTATACTTGAGGATGGGTGGTTTAAAATGATTAAATAATGATTATCTTATATTTAAATCCAACCACATTGAGGTGGAATTAATTTCTATGAATTTTTATTATAATTAATGTTTTATATTCTGTTTAGGGTCGATAAACACATAAAAAACCATTAAATGTTGTAGTTTTTAGGTATTTTAAGCTTTTACCATTTAACTTTAACTCGTTTCATTATTTTACCTATACTACGGGAAATATTTTTTTCCATGGAAACTTTTTCTGTATAAAAATTAAAATGAAATTAAAAAACTAATTTGGACCTTATAATTCCAAATATGGAATATATTTTTCTAAATTAAAATCACATAATTGGAAAATCAGATTCAAAATTAGTCTCGCAAACAAGACGAGAAAGTGGTTTTTTAAAGTGAAAATGTTCAAATGTTTGAAATAATTTTATATCTATATTCAATATAAAAATGATTAAAATGAAATAAATTGTATTAATATATGTATAATTTATATAATTTTTCTTTAAAACCCATTTAAAACAAGTGCATCATTAAAAAGCGGCAAAACTGCCTTTAGAAAAATATAGTTTTTATGGGTAAACTTCAATTTATTTATATATTAATATTATAAAAAATATTGTATGAATTTGAAAACATTTTAATGAATATATAATATATGAATTTCATTAATATCTTTCACTAATAGTTATTAATATAATTTATTAAGATAAAATGTCATTGTGGGCATAAAAATAGTTTTTTTGTAAAAACACATCCTTTATATTCAATTGGTTTTTATTTTAATTTCTAATTAATTGGTAACCAATGAATTAATTTTATAGGAATATGTAAAATATATTTTCATAATTTATTAAATCTCATTCATTCCTATCATTCCAACAGCTAGGTGATAACAGTCACATTTAAATAAAATAATTATTTGTTTTTTTAAGCTTGATGTGGGGTATCTTATATGATATTTATCATAGTGTTTCCTCTTAAAATCTTGAGGTGTTACACATATCATAAAAATAAATAGCCATATAACACCAAATATGTCTCAATGGAGTGGAAATTGAGATGAAATATATTACAAATATCATACCGTTGAAGTGAGAATTAATCAATGAATTGATTATGTGTATCAAATATAAATACACATAAAACAAGTGTAAATAAAACATAAAATAATCAAAATTAATTTCACATGTAATCTTATTATATCAAATACAATAAATAAATAATATAATGCAATGAAAAGAAATTGAGTTATAAAATCCCTTTCCACTTGGTAAAATTTATTTCAAATTCCATTTGATGAAATAATTTGAATTCAAACATAAAATACAATGAATTGTGAAGGATTCATTATATAAAATATAAAATGGGAAGTATATACCCCATATAAAATAACTTTTTTCTTAATATTAAAATATTCCTTAATGAAATGAAATTGAAACGAAGTCCCCTAACACTTGGTAACTTTTAATTCAAATCCCCAAGGTTTAAATAATTTTAATTTTAACTTAAAATAATATGAATTATGAAGGATTAATTATATAACATGTAAAAGGGTATTTTATATAGTATATAAAATAAATCAGTGTATAACATTAAAATATGCCTCAATCAAAGAAAATTGATACAGAATTTTTTACCTCAAGTCTAACTCATCATGTACATTATTTATATTCCTAGATAATAAAATAATGTTAATTATTTACATACTTAAGAACCATTTTCAATTTTATTATTTTTATTATTTTATTTATCACCATTTTATGGTTAATTACTTAATTAATTACGTTCATGTTGGACGTTTTGACGATATTCAATTAATATGTCCAAAATTATTTCGGTAGGTTGACTATGATAAAAGAGGTCATTTTTCCATAACATCAAAAATAATAATCATGAAATAATTTTCATTTTTATCCATAAATTACACTTTTTAAACCAATCATGAAATATAATTATGAAAAATGAATTGTGTTACAATCATGGAGATGGTAGGTCGTACGTACGCATGATTAATGTTTTCATTTTTCAACGATCATGATAAAAAGAAGATAATTATTATTTTATCTTTATATAATTATAATTGTAAAATAAATACAGTATTATTGATTTGAATATAAATATGTATATCATCCATGTGATGTGATAATGAAGAACAAATTGCATCACACGTGGAGGTGGTAGTCCACACGTACGTACAAACGACATTACAATTTTTTAGTGAATAGAAAGGTAAGAAAGTAAATGATATATTATACTTTTAGATTTATAAATATATAACCAATATCATATAAATATATAAATTAAATCAATCATTAAAAGAAACAATAAGTGGAGGTTATGGAAAAATAATTACAACGGTTCATGAAGCGGTAGTCCACCGTACACACAAATGGCGGTTTCGTTTCCCATTTGATGGAATGGGAGGTGGCTATATGGTATTCCATTTACATAAAAAGAATATAATTATATGGGATATATTTATGTTAATATATCATCATGGTTGAATAAAATTTTAGGTAGAAGTAATAATAAAGAAAATAAAACACTTGATTAGGAATTATACCTCTTCTTTAGACAACCGCTTAAGGTTTACACTAAAGGCTTCCCTGGGTAGGTTTTTCGATCAAACCAGTCCTATAGGATATGGAGGTGGAATTAAGTATATTATTTGGAAAACTTTTTTTCCAAACCAAAAGGCTTATAAATTGTTTAGAGATGAAAAGTAGAGGTGTACATTTATAAGTGGGGGTGAGGACCCAATAGGTAATTTCTTAAAATAATAGAAAATGATAAATTCATTACCAATAAAAATGCTTCTAAATGTCCATATATTATAAGGTGGTATATTATGAGGTTTAAATATGGATATCCAATAGGATTAAGGTGATGTTATTTATCAAATAACCCTTATTTCTTGGTTTAACCTCCCGATAAATGTATTTTAACCTTAACCACGGTAACAACTTTTTCAAACTGAAAGGGATATAATTTTACTTATAAGATAACAATTGGAAATTAAATGGAAAATAGATGAAATTTTATACCATTTATAATCATAATTTTCCTCTTGAATTATTTTTAATATTTTTAAATAATTTAATAAATTATTAGTTAACATAAAATATCATTAATTGTATTTCTAACACTATTCATATAATTTGAATTTAAAGACATGAAGATAATAATGAATTTTGAATATAATTATTTTCACCATAAATAATAAATAATTATTAAGTAAAAAAATATTTTTTTTCGAGAACTAATTTTAAATAAATTACTTTTAATGTCTTTAAAATTATTTACTTTGAGTTTTCCATTGTTTACACATGTGTTGGTTAAGCATTGTATAATAATTTAGGGTAACAATTCTATCAATAAAAATTAAAAAATAATTAAATCATAAAAATAATTTTATTATAATCAAAATAATCTTTAATATTAATCCACAGCTTATTTTTATCCTTATTTGAATATATAAGAGATATTTGAAGGAAAGAGAGTGATATTTTGTCTTTTTCTTAAATTAATATATTATATAGGTCATTTCCATTGAAAAGTGTCCCATAAATAATTGAATCTATATAATAAGATTATAAGTGTTTAAATAAATCCATAAAATAAAAATTAATATGAAAAATCGGGGCCCTATCACTTAGTTTTAAACCAGGTTAGCCCGAATTACCCTTTTATCGTGGGGACAAAATTTTTTGTATTTACTATTCATTATGAAAAAAGAATAAGATAGAATTATTGCATAATATTAATTAGTATGATTCAAGATATTGAATCCATTCTATTAAATTCAATTCCTATAAGTGTTGTAATTTAAATTAAATATGAACTCGTAAAATGTATTGAAAAATAATTCTTCAAGAAATGTATTTTTCAAGAATAAGATGATCTTACATTGACCCAATGAAAGTTAATAATAATTATATGAATTTAAATTCATATATATATATAATATAAATTTAATTTAAATCATATATTTTTTATGGTTTATTTAAATTAATTAAAATGGAAAAACAATATGCATTTAAAAATAGTTTTCAGAAAAATGTGTTTTAAACCTAAATATAACCTTATAGTAAAATCCAGTATAAATATGATTCAAATGTAATTAATTAGATTAAATCTTACTAAATAATACTTATTTCACTTTAAAATCAAATTCAAATCATAATAGGACTTTAAATTACTTAATCATTTAAAAATAAATGACAGTTTTATTAAAAGTAGTATTTTTCACTATTCACTGAAATCACCCTTTTCAAAAATATCACAAAATTTCACCCTAAGTTAATTTTGAAATGATGTTTTAAAAAAATAATTTTTTTCAATAAAATTTATAAAATTTTAGAAATTAATTATATTAGTTTTTCACAAAAATCAATAAATACATTTTTGAAGAAAAATATTTTTTAAAATCTTGTAAAGACTTTATTAAAAGTTGAGTCCTTATTTACCAATACATTTGATTCATCTAAAATATTTATACATAATTTTCAAAAAATATTATTCTTATTCATACCTCCATTTTTAACAGTTAGGTTATAATGGTCACACTTAAACAGTATATCATAGTTCTTTTAGGCATGATATTTCATGTCGTATATGCTATCAAACATAATGTCATACTTTTGAAATATCAGGGTATTATATTATCATCAAATTCAATAAATTGTGACATAAAAATTTTAATTTTGCATTATAAAAAAAGTTTTTGATATTTGAAAATTCTTTTTTTGGAAAACCCACTCACAAAAGGGTTAATAAAACTTCCTCTTCAAAATAGGGAAATAGAAATATGAAGGTTATCTAGAATAATAAAAAAATAGTGTTTCCAAATAGGGAAACATTATTGAGAAGTGAAAATATGGAAATGGAGGAGAAAAACACCCAAATAATTATGTATAGTGACAATGAACCTTGATCGTATGAAATTGAGTGATCGTGAGAAAGTTAATAACCATTAAACTATAAATCAGTGATGGGTTAAAATGTTATTGATTACTTGAAAATAAAGATAATATGATAACAGTTTGGTTTCAAGAACATTTTCCTAGAGGTGAGTAATTCCTTTATTATCTATATTAAGAATATAAATAAATATAATTAATTGATATATTAATATTTCATAACCATAATTTCATCCTTTGTTTATGCTTTGATAAATTTCCACTTCATCTCTTACTCCAAGGAATGAATATCCCATATGATTTTTTAATGCCTGAAGCAAAAAAACATAACTTTTAATGGATCATAAGATCTATAAAATCATAATAATATATTCCTAATTTCTTTAAATATTAAAAAAAACTAAAATGGTTATAATAAGTTACGATAATAATAAAAATGTATAAACCATCACATGAAGAAATAATACATTTTACTTAAAAATTTCCACCAAAGGTTCAACTAAGATTATTCCATAAATGAATAACCCTTGAACCTAATTAATATCAATATCATTAACATTAAACAATGTTTTAACCTGAAAAGTGGACTTATATATTTTAACCTACATCCCCAAAAATTTAATTTCATTATTCCTAAATAATACTTTATATTAAACATATTGGTTATATATTCCTCAAACCAAAAAAACATCTCCCAAAATTTCATTAATCATCTCAAAATAAAAAATATTTGATCTTTTAATATGTTTCAAAACAAATAAAATTAATATTTATCTATCAAACTATTTATGTAAAAAAATCATGCTTATCAGTACATCAAATAGGTTAGTAGTAAGTGTCACACCCTTGTTGCTATTCTATTGTGGGTTCAAGCCCTCTGTCCTTTCCGGATGAAATGGATTATCGTCTAACATGGGTGTTGTCCTTTTTCTAAAACTATATTAATTAAATTACTATAATGTTTTCAAAAATATGACAAAATCCTCAAAAATAAAATTAAACAAAAAATCATTTTCATATCACGGTCATTTGTGTGATAAAACATATGTTCAAAAATTTTCATAACCCATAATTACCTCATTATTAAATATCATATAAACCCTAAAGGCTAACAATACCTTTAATGTCCATAAAATAAAAATCATTATTCCTTAAAAATCCTTCTCACTAAAACAAAATTTATAAAAAAGTGTTACATATACCACAAACATATATTAAAAGTAGATAAATGTCTCCAAGGTATTTCCATCATATAAAACCTAATAATGGGTATATGTGCCTTTAAACTTTAATCATACTTATACTTATTAAAAAATTATGGTACCTAAAAAATCATAATCGATCCTCATCTGAATCATAAACTTAATTTATTTGGGGAATTTCCTCAAATTCTGTCATAGGGTTATGTTCCTTATTCTATGTTTTTATAAATCTAGTTTCGGAGTTCTCTACTAAACTTTCTCTTATTTTAAATATAAATAACCTAACCCCATTAGCCTAGATTTGGTGGTTACTTTACTACATCAGTAATACATATGAGTGATTGAATCCTAAAGGACCGAATAGTTTAGTATCCTTCGTAAACTTGATACATACTTGAATCTTACATTACATTTGGAAAAATTAAATACAAAACAAAGTGAAATTAAATATTATGTATCCTTGAACTCATTCAAATTTTACTTTTTTATATCCTAAGGAATGGAAACAAAATAAGGGAGATCTAAGATGTTCAATAAGGGTTAGGTAAAATCGATTCTATCATGCATAGATAATGTATAATCAATATGGATAGGTAAATAACTCAAAACACATTCCATTTAATCAATATATTGAGAATGAATAATAATATGGAAGAAATAAATGAGGATTAAATAATTCCATATAACTAATTTCATGAGATTAAAAATTATCCATATGTATCATAACTATTAAAATAGTTATATGGAAAATAATAAATAATCTTATAATGATAGAATTTATAATTTCGGACAACATAAACATGTCGTCAAGGCCTTGCGCTAAGACATATTACATAAATGGGTAAGGCCTCTGTCAAAATATCATGAGTGTCTTCCCAGCAAGTCCTAAGTGTCTACCTGACATGTCATGAGTTTTTAACTAACAAGGCTAGAATATCCTAGTTTTCTTTGCATGATCAAAGTTAAAATTCCAATGGGTTGTCACATGACAATGTTGACCTATATAGGGTGCTTTACAAGACCAAAGAAAGTATAGGTACTTTTTTGTGATCAAGGATGACATGTCGGGGGTTTCAATACTAAAAATTAGGCCCTTAACAATACTATAATTGGCCTTTATTGGAACTAAGAAGCACTGACTACCAGAGCATGATTAAAATCCCTAGGATTTTATCAGTTCTTTTACTTAGTGTTGAAAAGGGGGCATACTGAAATGTGTCGTAACAGAACACTACAACACCAGAAATATGAAATATTAGTGTGCTAAAATAGCATACTATAGTTTTTGTAATAGCACACTACAGCACTAGAAATTAGAAAAATCAGATGCAAATACAAAATTTAAATGAAATAAAATTTATAACACAAATACAAGAAAAAACACTATTATAGAGAAAAAGAATGCACCTGTATAAATGAAAACCCCACCTTTTCTCAAGAAAAATAATGAAACTATTTGAGAAAATAATTATCAAATCAGTAATAATATAAAGAAATAAATTAAACAATAAGTGTTAATTTTAAACTAAACTGTGAGTCCACATGAACACTATGTATCGGATTGAGTTGTGGTTGATTCTTGCACGTCACACCATTTCTTATTCATCTTCAAGAATTATATTTTTTAAAATTAACTAAATAAGTACAAAATAAAAAATGATAAGTAAGTTAATTAATTAGTATCACATAGAATAAATAGAAAACAATATAGGCTCATTTACTTAGTTTTAGAAATGTGATGCTCATTTTAAACTAAAACTACACTTATATATAGAAAGGACATGCTTAGATTGATACTGGTCACACCATGAATCGGATTTAGGTGTGGATGGTTCCAAAATTTTCTAAATGATTTATTAATAATTTTTCTATTTATCAAAACAATTTTAATGAATTTTATATATTTTGAGTGCATTGCTTTTATTTTTTACTAAAATGTCATTTTAAAATAGAAACACGCACTTTGATTCATATTAGTCAAATAATTTATCTTTTTGACATGATATTGATTACTACACATCACAAATGACTTATGAATAATTTTCCTAAATTTTCAATACAATCCGAGCGTGTTTTCTCTGTTTTTCAAAGAGTGACACTTTTTGAACTTAAATATCAATTTTAAACAGATAACAAACAATTTATGTAATGTCTTTCACATCATGTATCGGATTGAGGGGAGGATGATTCCTTTACATCATAAATGAACTATGGATAATTTTTATAAAGTATCAAAAAAATATGAATGTCTTTTCTTGGTTTTGAGTTTTTCAGTTGTCTTTTTTACTAAAATCAATGTCAATTTTAAAATAAAAATACACACCTTGAGTCATACTGGTCACACAGTATGTCAGATTGAGGTGTGTATGATTCCTAAAGGTCCCAAACTACTTATGGATAATTTTATTAAAGTAAAAAAAATATGAATGTGTTTCCTAGTTTTGAGTATTACACTTGTGTTTTTTACTAAAATGTCATTTTAAACTAGAAACACACACTTTGAGTCATACCAGCCACACCTTGTGTCAATTTTACATCAAACTAATTCCAACATTTCAAAAATGACTTATGATTTTTTCCCTCAATTAACTTGAAAATCCGAGCATGTTTTCTCATTTTTTAATCAGTGACTCTTTTGGAACAAGAATGTCAATTTTAAACTAATAAATAGCACATTGAGTCATGTCGGGCACATCGTGTATCATATTGAGATTCATTTGATTACTACATATAAAAAATGACTTATAGATTATTTTTCTAAAGTATAAAAGCAATTTGAATGTATTTTCTCAGTTTTGAGTGTGTTAGTTGTCTTTTTTACTAAAATTAATTTTAATTTTAAATAAAAAGATGCATTTGGAGTCATACTAGTCACACCATGCATTATATTGCGGTGAGGATGATTCCAAAATGTTCCAAATGAATTATGGATATTTTTTCTAAAGTATCAATACAATATGAATGTGTTTTATTAGTTATGAGTACGTCACTTATGTTTTTTACTAAAATGAAATTTTAAACTAAAAATAGGCACTTTGAGTCATACTAGCCACATCTTGTATCCATTTTATGTTATATTTATTCCTACATTTCAAAAATAACTTATGAATCATTTTATAAAATTATCAAGACAATCTGAGCACATTTTCTTGGTTTTCAGTAAAACTTTTTAAACATAAATGTCAATTTTAAACTAATAACAGATACATTGAGTTATACTAGGCACATCATTTATTAGATTTATCTTTGGCTAATTCCTACACATTAAAAATTAATTATGAATCATTTTACTAAAGTATAAAAACAATCCAAATTTTTTTTCTTAGTTTTGAGTTTGTTAATTCTCTTTTTTACAAAAAATAATGACAATTTAAAATAAGACATACTTGGAGCTGTACTAATCACACCATGCATCAGATAGAGGTAAGGTTAATTCATACATAACTCAAATGAATTATGGATCGTTTTCCTAAAGTAAAAAATACAATATGAATTAATTTTCTCAGTTTTTGAGTATGTCACTTGTGTTTTTTACTATAATATCATTTTAATCTAAATACATCCGCTTTGGGTCGTATTGGTCACATCATGTGTCAGTAATACGTGATATTTATTTTTAAACATAAGAAATGACTTATGAATCATTTTACTAAATTATAAATACAATTATAGATTATTTTCTTAGTTTTCAGTGAGGGAAACTTTTTGAACTTAAATGAAAATTTTAAATTGATAATGATCACTTTGAGTCATATTGGAAACAAAGTGTATCATATTTAGGTTTGTGTGGTTCCTAATCATCACAAATTACTTGTGGATAATTTTACTAAAGTATAAAAATAATATGAATGCATTTTATTGGTTTTGAGTATGTTAATTTTCTTGTTTACCAAAAATAATGCCAATTTTAAATAAAAAAGAGGTACTTAGAGTCATATCGGTCACACCATGCATCATATTGAGGTGTTTCCAATTACTAAACATACCAAATGACTTATATATAATTTTATTAAAGTATAAAAATAATCCAAATTCATTTTCTTAGTTTTGAGTTTGTCATGTTTTTTTTACTAAAATGTCGTTTTAAACTAGCAACACACACTTTGAGTCATACCAATCACAACATATGTTGGTTTTATGTAAGACTGATTTAAAACTATCAAAAATGAATTAGGAAAAAAAATTACAAAATTATTAACAAAATATGAGTTTTTTTCCCATATTTCAAGGAGTGACACTTTTTCAACTAAAATGACAATTTTAAACTAATAACGGACACTTTGAGTCATGTCGAAACATCATATTTCAGATTGAGGTAAAGATTATTCCTACATATAAAAAATGACTTATGGGTTGTTTTATTAAATTGTAAAAACAATCCAAATTCATTTTATTGGTTTTGAGTATGTCATTTGTATTTTTTACTTAAATTAATGTGAATTTAAAATAAAAAGACACACTTTGAGTCATATCGATCACACCATGAATTGGATTGAGTTTTCGATGATTACTGCAATTCCCAAATGACTTATGTATATTTTTACTAAATTATAAAAACAATTTGAATTTTTTTTCTTAGTTTTGAGTGTGTCTCTTGTGTTTTTTACTAAAATGTCATCTTAAACTGGAAGCACACACTTTGAGTCATACTGATCATATAGTGTGTTGTTTTGACATGAAATTGATTCATACAGATCAAAAATTACTTATGAATAATTTTCATTAATTATCAAGATAATCTGATCAGGTTTTCTTGGTTTTCATTGAGTGACACTTTTTGAAATAAAAAGTAAATTTTAAACTGATAAAGGACACTTTGAGTCAAACCGAGTGAATCGTATATAGGATTGAGGTGTAGTTGATTCCAACACATCACAAATGATTTATGGATTATTTTATTAAAGTATAAAAACAATATTAATGTGTTTTATTTTTTTTGAGTATGTGATGTGTTTTTTGAACTAAAATGTAAATTATAAACTAAAAACATATAGTTTGAGTCATATTAGTCACATCGTTCTTCAGATTTAGGTGTGGATGATTGAGTATGCGGTGTGTTTTTTTATTTAAACCATCTAAAAAAATCCATAAAATAAATAAATTCTCTATTTGGATGGAAGAATAAACCCCATGATGCCTAAAATTCCTTATCTAAATGCACAATGTTCTCTATTTTCTAGCTTATTGCAGAAGATTAAACAAAAAAATATGACTTCCCAAAAGATATATGTAAAAAAATATTTTATAAAAATTATAAATAAATTAAATAAAAAATAATAGAGAAAATTATGAGAAAATTTGCTCAATATGTAGTAGTAATTCACCTTTTCATGATGGTTGTATACATTGTTGACCCATTTCCTTGTTGTTGTTATATTAGTTGCAACCTTGAAGTCTAATCTCTCACAAGCATGAGAAGATTAAAAAAAAATCATACCAAATAGAGAAAAAGAATCCACCTGTATAATAAAACAATTCTTATGTTAATAATACAATAATGAAATAAATGAAACATAAATATGAAACAATATATTAATAAAATGTCAATTTTACACTAGAGCCACATAATTTGAGTCAAATAGGTTACACCGTGTATTGATTTGAGGTATGGTTAATTCCACCATGTATTTATATCCTACAGTGCATTCAAAACTCTAGTTCATCTAACAATATTACAGTTTGATAAACTAGAATGTTATATGCATTGAAGAATAAATATCAAACTGAATCATCAGGAGTAAATCATCATTATTGAGTACACGATCATAGTACAAGAGTAAATAGCCCTTGTTTAAAAATTCATTTATTACTAGAAAACATTAACCATTAGTGTAAACCAATTAGCGTTCATTGATTGAACTAAAATAAATATTTACAAATGATTTTTTATGGAATAATATAAAATCTATATTTCCCTTTAACCATCATAGAGTGTAAAAACTCCATGATAAACCATTTACCTTCTTTGAGGGAAAAACTTCATTTTTACTTATTATTTATTTTTAGAAGACACTAAACACCAATATAAATTATTTACCCCATTTAAAAAAATTTAAACATCAGTATAGCCCTTTAAAACATCCAAATGACACTAGAATCTAGTGTATCCATTAATTATTCCTGGATTATTCAGTAGATTTGTATATCCTTTTCAATATTCTAGGTGATGATAAACTCTAACATAACATCATAATTATTTATTCATTAAAATTGTATTATCTCTATTCTCATGTATTTTTTATTGAGAATGGTGATGAGTTTTTAATTAACGATCTTGTGAACATGGATCATTTTATATAATGATTTTTCACAAGCATAATGAATATTACTTATACGGATTTCACAAGAATTTTTTATATTATATCATATATCTAATTTATTATTAAATAGCCCAAATAATTCCGCCACACACCAAAGTGAATCTACTATATTGTTCTTTTCTAAAAATTCATGATTCATACAATGAACTTTTGTATTTATTAATTTTTTAAGAGGTTTCGGATCGAGCTAATATCTTCTTCTTCAAAGGGGTCTTCATTTGGATTTTGGATTGTTCACAATTTTATTTAAAGATGGTTTTTAATTTTCAAGGATTTATTCATAAAGCGGATTCTTTTCGTTCGATTCCATGTTTCCTTTGACATCATCCCTCCTCAATGACCATGACCAATTAATGACGGTTTTCCTCAAATAGTTCTCTCATAAACCCATTGGATTCATAGGTTTATCACTCCGATATTTATTTAGACATTTTAGTTAGATTATATACCTTTTTGATGACTTTATTAGTGTTTTATAACTCAAAGGTGACTATTGGCTCCACTACTAAGACCCTTTCTTTGTAGTGTAGAGAATCCATGGGAAAGAAACTACATCTATTTTTTGATATCATTCAGTTTGTTCTTGGTGAGGGGTTTCTTTCACACTTTAGTAATATTTGATAGTACTTATAATGTTCTAATAAAAATTGTATCCTTTGAAAATAAATTTGAAAAAATAAGTTTTGTTAGTTTTGTTTCTGAAAAAAATTCCTCCACTTAAACACCTATATAAAATCACTTAAATAAGTGGTGAAAAAAATCAATAATCAACATGGAACACTAGAACAATGTCTCTAATCTTAAATAAAAAGTATTGTGCATACTTTTCAACAATTTTTCTCAAACACAACCTTGGTATGATCCCCATTATACACTATTTCCCAACAATTTTATTATTTTTAAGATAGAGTTTTGTCTCCCCCTCCACCTCGGTCTCCACTTATGTATGATCCTATACCTCAATCTATAACTCTAAATCCACCTCCTTCTAAAAATATGCCTCTACCTCCACCTTTTATTACACCACCATCTTCGGCTCCACCTTCACCATCGCATTTTCCTTCACCTCTGCCTCCGCGATTTCCCAAAAACTTTATTATTAGTGGGTCATCACTTCTAGAAAAATTGATTTCCTCTATTATACTTATCCTTTAGAAACAGATCAAAAGTAATATATAATAATTATGAAACTAATTTTTCACACCCCAAATATATTTAAAAGTTCATATCCCATACTAGATCACAAACATAGTAGGTAATCACCAAAAAATTCGTTGAACATTGTGATTACATGTATGTTTCCCACTCATATCTAAACAAATTTATTTCTTATTTTGAGTATTAATGTTATCAAAAAACTTGGTATTAATGAGAAAATATATACAAACAAATTATTAATAAATATTTTTAATGAAATTTTAGTTACCTTCTAAAATTACCTATTCGGGGATGCTGGTCTTTTGATGGTTTATGATCACTCTCATAAATTTTAAAACATAGTATCCAAAATCAGAAGAAACAAATGTATAAAAAGATAAAAATAAATAATTAATAAAAAAAATTCTCCTAATTTTTTAATTTCCTAAAATTTTAATGACTAGAAAAAAATAATATTACATTTTATAATAATTCATACAGTTCCCTCAGTTAAAAAATTATTTATAAATGTGTATTTGTTTATTTTACAATATAAATATTATTAAAACCATATTTTTGTATGATTATAGTAAAATAATTTGAATAATATATTTACCATATCAATATATATATTATGAACCATTCCATCTGGAAAATAAAATATTAAATAAATATATAAAAATAATAACTAATGTGGTATTGTAAACATCAAATTTCTTAATCGAATAATAAAACATTATAATAAATTAAATATTACTATTATCGCATGTGTAATACATAATAATTGATCAAGATCACCTATGTGGATCTGAATCACACATAAGGATGGGAGTACTTAATTTTACTATTACACAGATATGGATCATGTTAATTCAACCATCTATGAAGTAACATTTTCAATGTGGTTCAACGTTATGCGGTAAGGACATATTTCATGTAGTTTAACATCATGTAGTGAGGATGTATTCTGTGTACTTTACCATTATGTGGTAAGTATTTATTCCATGTATTTTAACGTTATATGGTAAGGATGAAAGTTACTATTCAATTTAAATTCTTTTTTTTAGGACTTAAAATCCATGATGATAGATGTGAAATTTTCTTTTGAGAAACGTTGCATTGGTGGGGGATGTAACATGTTCTCCATTAATCATAACCAATATGTAATATGCATTAGAATAGACCATATATATTATGTATGTCCCTTCTACATCGGGTTCCATATTTTGGAGGTTTCTTTACAGGTATCATTCAGGTTATGAGATCTAATACCAATTCTCCTTGAAAGAATAAGTGGAGGTGAACTTTTTTATTAAAGGATCACATGCTCTGATTCCGATAAACTTTGAGGTTTTGTAGTGTACGTAACCTTTTATCAGTTATTTATTCTAACTCATCCAGATTCTTTTACGATTGATCTTCATCTGAGGGTTCTATAAAAATATCCATTTAGGGTGAGGAAAACTAGAATTATATGGTAAAAACTACTTTAGTCCTATAAACTAATGAATATCTTGTATCTTGTGTGTAAGTTCATATGGTGGTATGGTAGGTATATAAATAATAAAGGATATTTTCTATCTAGGACTTATTATCCATTTCCACTATTTTCTACAGTATATTTGATAGATTATTTTTGAAGGCCTCTATTTTTTCATTTTTCATTTCACAATAGTGGGATGAATGGTTGGATTTGATTTTGTACTCCTGGTATAATTTCTTCAATTAGGTAAAATAAAAGTTTGTGTCATTTTCCATCGATATCATTTTAGGGACATTGAACCTAATGATGATATTATATTTCATAAATTTTATGATATTTTTCATCCTATCATTATTGAGGGTTATTTCCTCATCCCATTTGGATAATAAGTCAGTAACAGTAAGTATGTACTTAAACTACTCAGTTGTAGTTGGGGGATACGGCCCGACAATGTCCATTCCCTATACAAAAAATTTCCAGGAATATTCAGTTGTATGTAAAAAATCTGAGGGTTTATGGATGAAGTTTTCATGAATATGGTAGGCATAAAATTTCCTAGGTAATTCCACATAGTCTTGAATCATTATTTTCTAGTAGTAACTGAGCCTCCTAATTTGGTGGGAGGGTCTGGTCCCGGACTGATGAGCATTGCAAGAGTCTGTATGGAATTCTTTTATGATGGTGGGAATCTCTCCTTCTTATATGAATTTGAGGAGGATTCTATCAAATCCTCATTTTCAGAAGTATTTTTGATCATTTTCTCATACTTAAGGGTAAACATCACTAATCGATATTGAGTCCATTCCCTACTAACTCGGTCTAATGGGAGGGCCCAATTTTAGAGATAATTGACTATAGGATTCATCCATCTATGGGTGTATATCACTTCATCGTGATTTAGGTAAGTGTTTACATGACTGGTTTACTCCGTGTCACAAATGATGATTTATGAGACCATCCTTTAATTCGTGATGTGGAAAAAAACTTCATCCTAACCTAGGTCAACTAGGATTATGGCTATATTATCCAGTGCATTGGAATGAGCATTTTTTTATAATGGTTCAGGTTGCAATGTTGGTTCAAAATTGAATTCTTCCATAAATCCAATAACATAAAAAATGAGATGGGTAAATTCTTCCTTCTTGATGGAATAATCTTATTTTATTTGTTTGATCACTAGCTCTGAATCCCCCTTGATGTTCAGGTAGGATATTTTTGGTTGTAGGGATAGTTCTAAGAAAAAAATTAGGGCTTGGTATTCTGCCTCATTACTAGTGTATACTTCATATAGTGATAAAGAGTAGGAAAAATTGATTTGTTTATAGAAACAAACACAATTTCTAGAATGACCTAGTTCATCTTCGGGTTTTCCATCCTCTTTCCAATAGGACTTTGATATGCACCTTCAAAATGCATCTCCCGCATTCAAGGAGTTTCAGGGGAATATAAAACCTCCTCCTCATAATTTCAGTGTCCATTAGTATGCTTTCCGGGGTAGGATGTACTGCAAGGAAATTAACCAGTGTATTCCCTTTAACATCCTTTTTCAATATAAACTAGATGTCATATTATTTCAGAATAAATTTCCATCAGTCCAAACTCCAAATCAATATAGGGTGTCTAAGGATATACATGAGCAAGTCAACATGAGAGACTAAGTGAACTTTGTGATCCGATAAGTAATGTATCGTCTTTTCTATTGAAAATATGAGTGCGAGGAAGTTATTCTAAACATTGAAATAATATGTCTCAATACCTAGAATCATTTGACTATGGTAGTAGAGGATGTTTCCATTCCATGCGTTATATTTCCATGTGAGGAGAACATAGAGATATCATTCCATGGTGGCCACAAATAAGATAATTTTATTTACTTCTATCGGTGGCATCAAGATCAATGGGTGTAGTAATTATTACTTGAAATTTTGAAAGGATTCTTGAGATTCCTCATCCCACTAGTAGTTAGCTCCCTTCTTCATTAACTTGGTGAATGGGAGAGTTTTCCGTCTAAGTTAGCTATAAAATGTTGAATGTAAGTGAGGTTCCCTTAGATCACCCTTAGTTATCTATTATTTCTACGGGGTAAAATTTCTAGGGTTAAAATAGTATTTTATGGATCTACCTCAATCCCATGGTGGCGTACCACAAATACAAGGAATTTTCCTAATGTTACTCTAAAGGAACACTTCATAGGATATATCTTAAACTATACTGCTACAACTTGCTGAAGGTTGTTTGAATATTTGTAAGGTGATCACATCATCATTGGGACTTGACTACTAGGTTATCGAGATAACATTTTGTTATTCATCCCATGATGGTAATAAAGATACGATGCATGGTGTATTGGTAAGTAGCACCAATATTATTTAATCCAAAGGGAATAACTTGATAGAAAATCACCCCTCAAGTTATCTAAAGGTAGTGTCTTCCTTATCTTTAGGGACTATCCTTATTTTATTATTCCTTGAATACCCGTAAATGAAGGAAAGGTATTAGAATCTATAATTTTCATTTATCAAAACTTTTGTAATAGGAAATGGTAAATCATCCTTTGGGTAGTATCTATTAAGATCTTTGAAATCGATGTAGGCCATATATTACTATTCTTTTTCTTGATGGGTACGATGTTAGCATGCCATTTTGGGTATTGTACTTCCCAAACAAAGTT
This sequence comes from Viscum album, assembly GCA_963277665.1. Classification (NCBI taxonomy): domain Eukaryota; kingdom Viridiplantae; phylum Streptophyta; class Magnoliopsida; order Santalales; family Viscaceae; genus Viscum; species Viscum album. Next base: position 495,902,143 of record OY728122.1, read on the forward strand.
GGATTTGATAAATTTGTAAAATTCTGATTCGGAAATAGTATCATGATATGGTTTCATCCTCCTATATTCCTTCTAGAAACATTGATGATCATCGAGAAAGCTCAAGTGGTGCATAGCCACATCAAGGTTCAACTCATGAATTTCTATACAATTCCAAGCTAACACGTATCGATGTTGATCTAAAAATGAAATATACATATCCTTTTCCATGAGAGGCATGGTGGAACTAATCAACATAGGCCATGGGTCTTCTTATATTCACAAATTCACTGCCTGATCTCATCGATGCTGGTGGAGATGATTTCCTCAAATTAAAGAGGGGATTTTCCAAGATCATCCTATTCTTTTTCTATCTCTAATTATGTGGATGAATTTTTAGAAATGGTGGGTAATCCAAGGGAATCTCCCTCACTTTTGAGGTAAGATAGGTCTTGTGAAGAGATGTTTTCACCCAAAACTATGATAGGAATTATAGATATATTCTTAGTATGCTTTCTTTAGTTTATGCTGCCACTGGGAGTAAGAGGATCCTAGACATCCAGAGTTGTAAAAAAAAATTTGAGGATATCATCATTTTTTATTGACTGAATAAGGGAATTATTGGATACAAATAGAGCATTATCTGGATCCCATTTTTATGAATCCCGTTGATTTGATGTTTCTTCTATCAAATAAACATTAGCCATTAAATTTTTTTTGTTTCATGATAGATTATTAAGATTAATTCCATTACCTTAATCGGGTTTATGGGTAGCACATAATTGTTATCAAGCATGCTATAAGGATTTTTAGGGGCGATCCCCAAGCCAATGGGGGCTACAACCTAGATATCATGATCCACCATTTGTTGTTTTCCTTTCTTTATGTAGAAATATTCCTTAACATATATATATTACCAAGACTCAAAGGAGGTTTTATCACCATGTAGCATGTTGACCATCCCATCGATGTGGTATTTAAATAATTGATGAAATGTTAAAGGTACTATATTGTGGATATGAATCCAAGGTCTTCCTATTAGGAAATTATTTAATGTGTCTTTACAGATAACCATAAACTCGGCATTAGATGTGAGATCCCCAAATTGAGCCTTGATCTTGATCTTCCTAAGAGGCCTTTGCTTGCTCTTATCAAAACCATGAATGGTTATCTTTGTTGGGGATAATCCCCCTTGATATATCCCAAACTTTGGAGAGTATGAATCGGGATGAGGTTGATCCTAGAACCATTTTCTATCCAATCCCTTTTGATGTCGACATTTTTTATTTTTCCTAAAACATAAATGGGTCTTATATGTCATTGGATAACTTCTTCTTCATCCTTCTTTGTGAATGAGATGGTCAAATGAAAATATGATAGAATAGTCTCCACTCAGTAAACCTTGGATGCTATGAGTTCTCTCTCAAACCCTTATAAGATATAGAGGGCCTCAATGAGTGCCTCAATTAATTATTTCTAAATTTAAATAGCATCCAGTATTGAGAGTTTGTCTAGAACAACTACCAACTATTTTAGAATTTCATACTTTTATTCTAGATTTCTATGCTACCTAAGGTGGGTTTTCTCCCTATTATGTGGATCATGAGTTGAGTTGTTTAGGGTGGATGGGCATGGGACTTTATAATATGTTGTAGAATATTCTACAAGTGGTGTAGGTCACACCTACCTTCCCCTTTTTCTGGGATGATCACACAATCACACCCCTGCCATTTGGTCATGTAAAATGACTGGGCTTGAATGGATGTTGGAGGGATTTGAGGAATCTCCAGGCTTATATTGGGCTTTTTGGATATCTTTCCTATGGTTTTCGGATGTATATATGGCTTCCATGGGAATGTGACCAAAATATTAGGTTCGACCATGCCTGTGTCATCCCTTGGACCCCCGACTTCTACATCCTTGGCCTCCAACTCCCCAGTCAGGTATAGGGAACTCATAATTAAAGAATATTCATCATCATAGAAGGGATATATTAAGTAAACGAAGTAAACAGAACCAAATAATATCTTCATCCGATTAGGGTTTCATTTGGGGGGGTGTTTTCCATTCTGTAGATATTGAAGGAAAGATGCCTACAATAGTTAGAGCTTGTGTGAGATATGGATATTAATCTTTCTATTGTGTCTTTTACCATGTCTGGTGATTAATTATACCTCAATGAGGTGTTTTCAATGATTCCTACCAAGGTAATGGGATCATTTTTTTATTTCAAAAGATTTTCTCTCAAGGTGTCAGGACCTCGATCAACTATCTTTTAACTCATCCTGTTATCAAACTTCTATCCATGCATGGTAAGAACTTCTTTTCAGTCACCCTCTTCCTCTGTAGAATAACTGTTACATAAGTCAGATATGTCTGGGCCTTCTACAGTTTCACATTTCTAGAGTCGACCATGCTCTAGAGGATCTCTTTGAAGACAAGGTAGTCTGGTATGGTGTGATCAATCATCCTATGAAAATTATAGTAGTCATGATGGTCAATGAGGTTTACCTCGTTGGGTTTCCTAGGCACTGATAGATTGAGTAATTCATTTTCCACAACTATAAGGAAATCACCAGGGACCTAATAATTTCAAAAGGAATGTGATTTACTCATCCATTACACAAGTCACAGGTGACCCTGATCTCTTTTTTCTTCTATACTATATTGATTTTGTTGTTACTACCGCTCGATGTGAGGCGTCAGATGATTTGGGGCCTATCTATGTTCTTTAACAGGCATTGCTACTGATATGAGGGTAACATCAGTACTCCCTTCTATACCAATCCTTTTTTACCTATTCTGGTGGAATGTACTAAGATTTAGCTTGGGTCCATTAAATGGAATCTTCTATTTGTTGTGTCATCTCTGTAAACTCACAGAATCCACCTAGATACTTCATTGAGGTCAAAGGTGTTTGAATATTATATTGAATATTTTCATCATAAAGTTATAACAATTGATCTCATGATATAGGGATACTAAGTGAATAGGTTAAACCTTTTTATCTAGATATGTAGTTGGAAATGAAATCATTTTCTTTTTTTTCAATTTGTGATGTTAAAAAAAATATACTTAACAGGGATCTAAACTGATAAAGAAATTGATGAAGAAGGTATTATCATCCCGCAATGGATTCTACTAGTAGGATTCTATACAAAAAGAAGGATGGCCCTACCAAATTATATAAAAAGACATCTCATATTGGTCACCTATTTCTTGTCTCTATGCCCTTCATTAGGTCACAACGGTACATGAAGTGCATAACATGTTTTTTTGGATATCATTGTCAAAGGTTGAGAAGGTATTATTTCCGAAATTGGAGGGGGAAAAGTGTCATATACCCATTATAGATATGGATTATTCTTGATATTAAGGGGTGTACACCACCCTTCCATGGATTCCATTCGAGTAACCATGGATTCAATGGTGTTGAGGAGTTCTAGAGGTACTAATGGAATGCCTCTCATCTATAGGGAATGGATGAGGCTTGATGATGTGACCTCATTTTCATATCCCATTGATTCTCGATCCATTATAGTACTGAATTATTGCCTGGACGGGGGATAGGTTATCACTGTAATGGAGTAAAGCTATAACACCACAAAATGATATAGGTTTAAATGATTAAATGATATGACTCATGTAAACAAGTTGCACCGTCCTTTTTGGGATACTATCTGATTAGAACTCCATATTTAATCATGCTTGGTTTAGAGTAGTGATCAGGAAGGGTGAACTTCTGGTAATTTTCTCATGGTGTGTTCGAGTGATGAAAAAACACATTAGAAAAAACATGTGTTGACTTGTGGGGGAAGTCATTGGTATGATGATATATTCGGGACCTGGGTCATCCCTAGGTAGAGGAACTTGTGTCTATGGGGAAACTAGTGGTGCCTAGTGGGCTAAGACTCGATGTCCATATTAAGGAAGGGTGTGTTTTTTGTTAGTGGGTCCTAGTTGTTACATTGGTATCAAAGGAGAAACCCAACACTAAGTCTGGTGGCAGTTCCTGGGTTAAGATACAAAGTCCACAATGAGGATGGTGTGCTCTAAAGGGGGTGAATGTAACATAGTATAATGATAAAGTGTTAAATAACTAAATTATATAACTCATATCAACAAGGTAAGCCTTTCTTTTTGGGAGCTTATATGATTAAAAATCTATAGTTAATTATTCTTAGTTTTGAGTAGTGATCAGGATGGGTGGCCTTCTGGGAAGTTTCCTAGGGTGTGTGCGAGTGAGGAAAAAGTACACAAGAAAGAAATTGTGTAAGATTGTGGAGACAATCATTAGTCTGATGATCCATTTAGGAACTTGGGTGTGATCTAGGTTGGGTACCATGTGTCTACGGGGAAACTGGTGGTTTCTGGCAAGCCAGGACCTGACATCCATGTTAAGAAATGGTGTTTGTGATGTCAGTGGGGCCTAGTTGTTACATAATCTTTAATCATCCTCAACTTCCTCATTTATGTAGACCAGATTCTGGGATCTAGAACTAGCCCGATGCTCAAATAACACTCTTTCATGTGTATTATCACTCTCCTGATATGAGTGAGGGGGGATATTCTTCTTTTTCTTATGATGATACCCAGTGATATTGTTTCCCCTGAGTAATTTCTTGTTGAGATGTCTGAGATTTTATATCTCATTATCATATAGTTCCAGTCATTCCTCTATGGAGGAAATTTTGGATCCTATGGGTGGTGAGTGGGATATAGCCACACATTTCCCTTTATCCTTATTATTATTCTACCATATAGGTGGAAATTAATCCCTAGAAGGTACCAAGTTCTAGCTCCTTCTCTAAATCCACCAACGTGCAACTTAGTTTGTGCATCCATATCGTCTACCTCATGAGTTATGGTTTATAAATTTTATCCATTTGTATTTATATCTTTTTCCACATCATTTTTTATGTTGATAGTTATGAAATTTATTGAGGTGTATCATAAAATGGTAGTTATCCCATTACTCTTCATGAAATAGGGTGATTCAGTATCACTTACTCATTTAAGGGTTTTAACTAGGTCATTTCTCTGACCCCTATAAATATTGGGACATTTTTTATTATGAACCTTATGGGGTTTTATTTCTTTCTCATACATTCCTCATGTCTCAATATATAAATAGTGACCTTAAGGGAGTTTCCAGCCATGTTTTCTAAACTAGTATTAAATAGAAAAATTATTTCTCACAAAAAGAGAAACATATGGGATGATAGATGTTGATATTTACCTCCCAACCTAGAGAACAATGATTCCTTATGGAGTAATTATAATGATAAAAATTCCCCCATCCTTGTGTTATGGGATTATTTGGGTCTACAATTGTCACTTTTTGATCATATTGTTGAGGATTGGTAACTCTAGTTGAGGATATGATTGCTCTTGAGACTAAAATTGAGATATAAATTCCCCCATCCCTACGGGTTGGGATTAATCTATAACCACTAATGATTTCTCTAGGAAACTATTTGGGTATGATGAACCTGGTGATAGAGATTGAGAAAAAAAATTCCCTCATCCCTTCAGGTGGGGGTGGTTTTTACAACAATAATGTAGTAAGTATTAAATTAATGAGAAAAATGAAAAATTGATATTAAAAATATTAAAATAAATATAATATTAGATAATTAAGATTATGCATGAACTATATAGATAAATATGACATTTATAAGATATAATAAAATATTTTTTTGTATTTTAATATTTTTTTTTGATGTTTTTACAGTCATAGTAATAAATACTATTAATTTTGACAATAATGATATTTCATGAATGTAATATTTTATTAAATTAATTAAAAACAATAATTTCTTGAATAAGTAAAAATGGTATAATATTTGGTCAAAAATGTAATCCCATTTTATTTATAGGCCACTTTTAAGTCTTCACCTCTAGAATTTTCTTAATTATATTTTAATATTTTATGGAATTCCTAGTGTGCCTCTCACATCAATTATAAAAGGGCAGTCATCCCTTCACCACATTTCATAGTCTTGTGCCTTCTATCTCAACCTAAATCAACCAATTTATAATAATAAAGTTATTATCCAAGTTTAGGAGGTATTAATTTTCCATAAATACCGTCTCTAGATCCTTTAACAAGAGATCTAAAGAAAGTTTTTCATAGAAGTGGTAGTCATTTTTACCAACTCATTCGAATTCCTTTCTTATTCTACTTACTATTCACATTTTGTTTACCTCATAAAATAAAAATTCAGTATCATATATGTAATTAAATTTTATTATTATTATGAAAAAACCATATTATACCTTTTATCAATCCTACAAAAAATGAAATCACCGCACATACATACATATGGCTTACCATCTCCATATAGCGTTGTAATTTGTGTTTCATCACCACTTTACTCAGATGGTTATAATAATAAAAATAATGAATAAATATCATAATAATTAAATGATATTGATTCTGTAAAATTAATATAACACCCACTTTATTTCCCTTTAATTCATTTAGAAATGATATCATCACTCATGCGTATGTACGGCTTACCGCCACCACGAAGTGATGTGATTAATTTTCTATGTACAATATTAAATAATGGTTCTAAAAATATATTTAATGATTAAATATATTATTTATGAAACTAATTATATTCTCTATATGTTGTATCTAAACCCTATGCAAGAGAACCGTGAATTTTAAGACCAAAAATGCATGAGAAATAATGGAATTAACACCCAAATTGGGGAAATGAAAACAATATTATTAATAAAAGAGTGATAAATTGTTATAATGGGATTATATATGATATAATAAATATTAATATAATTATATTATAAGTAATTAATATTTTTAAAACCACTATACATTAGATTCTAACACATACAGAGGAAATTGGACCAATGGTAAGAGAATTCTTAACCCAATTTCCATTCTTTGGGTTAAACTTATACTCCATTGACTATGAATGTTGTGATTATGTGTGATATGAATATTGATTATATTATGTTATAATTACATTTTTTTACATATATTTATATCTAATACACATAATATATTCATTTAATTAATGCTCACATCAATGATATGATTATTGTATGGAACTGTTTTTTAAAAATACTCTTTAAAATGTTTATTTTTCTAAATTTAGAAGGGATGTTTTTTTAAGTTATATGAAATGAGTGTATTTTCCTACTTTCATTATTACTTAATTTTTTGAATCTTAATTTACAAGTTTTCAAGGTTATTTTAAAATAAATTGTTTTCTTTTATAATTGTGCAGCTTTTTAAGAATAAGTGATTTCAATGTTAAAACAGGTGTTTTCTTCAAGAATTTTTCAGTGATAAAATTAACGTATAGATGTAAACATACTTTTTGGAATCCACTTATTTATTGAGTTTTATACCTTATTGTACCATTTACCATATTTTATTAATGGGTTATGATCATTTTGATTGTGGATATACTATTTTGACACCATTCACCATATTACTTTGGATGGTTTATGGTTATTTTTATTGAATCGGAAAAGTATTTAAATTTTGTATGATAGTTTAAATAAGAATGTTTATGTTTGTTATGTTTCATCCCTTTCAAATGAGAAATTAATTGGATGTAGTAAGTAATGGGCTGGCCTACAATATCCCCTTGATGCATCAGTAGGTCTCATGAGACAAACTAGACTAATATTTGGTCAATGCCTTACCCATTTATATAGAATTATTAGATGTGGACTTGATGGTATGTTTTATAAATCCCACATTATTCATTCCCTCATTATGAGATTAGTTACTGAAATTCCATTTGATTATTTTACTAGTAGAATATTTATGGTTAAGTTTCTTTTTTATACAACTATTTATATAGAATTATTTGATCTACTATTATTCCTTCCATATTATGCACAAGTTATTGATTAAATGGAATTTGTTTCATTGATTTACCTTCCCATAATAGTTTGTACTTATTTATGATAGATTCCACTATATGTATGCCCTTACCGAGCATCTCATCTCACCCATTTCTTATGTTTTATTTTTCTTGTCACGACCCGTCCTCGGGACCTGTGCCGTGACTACCCCAAGCCCGCCTTCTATAGACCAGGGGATGGAGACTAGCACTGAAGGCATAAAGCCTTAAGATGGGAAGGAATTGCCTTTATAAAATGTAAACACACAAAACAGAGTATAATCTGGAAGCAAAACACTAAGTAAAATTGTATACAAGAGGCGTGTTGAAAAGTAAAGGGGTCAGAAATACATGCCCAACTATAGAGTACAAGTACAACTGTAAAGAACAAAAATAGCTGAAAGGTGTAAAGCAGCTCCTGGATCATCCGCCACAGATCCTACATGAAGGGTTGGTACAGATATCCTCTACAGCACTCCACGTCCGTCCATCTCCTCTATGTACCGTCAAGCCATGTGGTCCACCTCTGGGTACCATCCAGTCCTGCCCACTCAGCCTCGGTCAGCATTGTCTGTCGTCTGCAACCAACACAATGAGGTGCGGGCAAAGCTCGTGCAGGGGTGAGTATAATGATACTCAATAGGGACCCCGAGAATACCATGGTCTCTCAAAATCCACCAAGGATAAACCACAGAGTATGAAGTCCATGGATAACCATTATTTATGTGTCTGCATATACATATACCCATGTTATCAAGTAATCAATCTCAGTCATGAGGTAAACACAATAGTCACTTAATCATCTCACATAGGTATACAACTTTTGTAGAGAGATAGAGATGATCAGATATAGTCACTGAATCATCAAAGCAGTCGGACCAACACATGATCCAGGACTAGCCATTCTGTCGGACCAACACATGATCTAGGAATAGAAATTAGAACTGTCAGACCAACACATGATCCAGTAATAGAAGTTACAACTGTCGGACCAGCACATGATCCAGGAACAATCGTTAGAGCTGTCGGACCAACACATGATCCAGGACCAGCTATTCTGTTGGACCAACACACGATCCAGGAAAAAAAGTTAGAACTGTCGGACGAACACATGATCCAGGAACAGTCATCAGTGCACATCTAGCCATAGGGTTCCGCACAAATCATGCTTGATTCCAGGAGGGTCCTCTCCTCAAGCCAGGTATCGATACATCAACTACCACGAAGCCCAAATAGGGAGTGTCTCAAAGGTCTTTCCGTGTCATAGAGGTAAAAACCAAACAAATCATGTCCAAGACATAGAGTACAAGATGACCAAGCCATTTACCAAAATGTACACAGCGTGTTGGATTAAGTTACACGCCGTGTAGTCAGACCTCAGGTACTGCATATGTGCAATAACCCGTGTCGAAAGGCTGGTCATATAGAAAAATAAATTACATGGTGTGTGGTATGGTTACACACCGTGTCCAAGAAACTTTGGTCGGCTTCGTGTACACTGGCCATGTGCCCGTACGTGATCTCAACCCATGTTCGCTAAACCGTGTAACTGGTACACAGGTAGCCCGTGCCACTAGCCGTGTGGTATCGTACATACCCTTGTACTCCATCCCATGCCTGCGTATCCCTAGAATACACACTGAGTCTCACGAATCCGCTTTTTCCATTCTGTGTAGAGAGTACACGCCATGCCTCTTGGCCGTGTAATTCTTCTGGTGTCCGTGTATTTCTGAAAATACACGCCATGTCTCGCGAAGCAACTTTTTCCACTATATGTTGAGAATACACGTCGTGTGAATGGGGTTACACATTGTGTGTTACTAGTCTAATGTTTGAAACTCAAGTCGTAGAATGCCCATACTACACAGCATGTGCATCATGAGTACATGTTGTGTATTCTAGAATTTTCCCGAAATGGCACCTCTGGCCAACGTGCCTCCCGTGAAGTTTGTTCTTTGTTTTGGTGGTCCGTTCATCACGAAACTTCAAAAACAAGGTCTCCTCAATGTCTCGTAGTCGTCTACAGTGTTTTCGAGCCTCCGATCAACTCCTAAAATATGACTTGATTCACCCGCTCGAAAAACGGTCAGGAAATGGTCTTTCCCACTTCGGTTCGATCCTTTGCCCACTGTCATCGTCACACCTCTGCTAGGTCATTGAGATGTTGGATCTTCAATTTGGGATCATTGTGTCACACAACGATCTCGCAACGATCAGTTGTTCATCACCCATGAGGAATACGAAGAACACACCAAACATTTACAAGAACGGTGGAGGGATCAAGCCATGCTTGTTTGGCTCGGTCCTTCCATGTTATTTTGGTAGCAAGCACGTCAAGAGAAACAGTCATGGAAGAAACAATCAATGTTGCTCAAAAAAAACACACCCCAACCTTGGATTTGTTGTCAACGGAAAAGAAGATGAAGAAGTCGAGGACGACGTCGACAGCGTTCTACAAGAACGACGCTTCCTCCCTTTTCCCGATTGGAGATCAAAGGAGAAATTCTTCGTCGTTAGTGGAAGAAGCGTTCTTCGTTGGGAGGAGCATTCTTTGTTGGAGAGAAAAGGTTTCTCTCAATTTCTCCCCTCTTCCCAAGCTCCACCAAAAATAAAATGAGTCCCTCAAAAAAATAATAGATTTATCTTATTATTTAGTTGTTGGAACACATTTCAAAAAGATTCAAATTAAGAATTAATTAGGTAAGCCCCACTTAATAAATGTGGAGGATGGTGGCACCATTAAGTGGGGAGCTCAAGAGGTTTCTCCCCCACTTAATGGGGAGTTAAAGACTTTAAGTGGTCTCGGGTGGTCCTCACCACATTAATTCCACATGAAGAGGGGTTTTAGACTTCAGGTGGGCCACACCACCAAAACCTCTCATGGGAGGTTAAGGTGTGGTGGCCCCCACCTCCAACCTAATTTTGGAGGTTTTAACCAACTAATAATACAAATAAAGCTACAAATTTATTTTTATTTAATTTATTCATAAAAACCTAAAAACTATCTTTCATTTTCGATCAACTACCATCGAGGTGAAAGTCTTCTTAAGTGAATATCAGTGTTGTGAGTTCAACGGTGCCCTAGGATTTAAATTCCGAGCATTGGTTCAAAATTTATATAATCACGCTCATATGTTTACTGAACGTACCTGAACAAAACTTCAAAAATTTCTTTTGGACACATCAGGCCTCAGAATCATGAGCCGTAAATTTTCACAGACTCGTAAAATTATCATGTATTTAAAAAAAATCCACGGGATTTTCAGGTCTTTACATTCACCCCACCTCAGGGATTTACGTCCCCATAAGCTACAACTCGAACTAAGGGAACAAGTGGGGGCACTGAGCACACATCTGAGCCTCTCGCTCCCATGTGCTCTCCTGGAGGTTCCTGTACTCCCAACGAATGCGCATCATAGGTATCGACCATCCATGAAGGACCCACTCCTATCTATCCTCAATCTCCACTAGAACCTCCATAAAAGTTTCCCCATCATCGACGTCCATCTCCCCATGGTCGATGATGTGATAAGTGTCATGCGCATATCTCCTCTTCTGAGATACGAGGAATACGTCGTGCACCCGGTGTAACTAAGGTGGAAGAGATAGGCGGTAAGTCACCTCGCCTACTCTGCTGAGAACCTGGAAAGGTCCGATGAATCTCGGAGATAACTTTCCACCTCGTCCAAATCTATGTAAACCTCGTCGAGGTGAGACCCGTAGAAAGATGTGGTTGCCATCCTCAAACTCCATAGGTCTTCGTCTCCTGTCAGCATACAACTTCTACCTACTCTGTGCATTCTTCATCCACTCCTGGATGATCTGCACCTTATCTGTGGTAGATCATACCATCTCTGGTCCCATGAGTGATGACTCCCCTGGGTCTTTCCAGGACAGTGGTGATATGCAAGGTCGACCATACGAGGCCTCAAAAGGTTTCATCCCTATGGTGGACTGATAGCTATTGTTGTACGCAAACTCCACCAAGGGAAAGTGATCCTCCCAGTCGTGATCTAAGTCAGGACATAATCACGTAGCATGGACTTAAGCTTCTGAATGGTCCACTCAGTCTGACCATCTGTCTGAGGATGGAAGGTGGTGCTCAAACGACATTGTGTCCCAAAAGCCTCCTAAAACCTCTTCCATAGCTAGGAAGTAAATATTGTCTCACGATCGGAGAAAATAGTCGAAGGTATCCAATTTAAATTCACAATTTCTTGCACATAGAGGTGTCCCTAGATCTCTACTGAACCCTTCTCTCTTATCGGTAGGAAGTGGGATGACTTGGTGATTTGGTCAACGATCACCCAAATCGAGTCGTAACCAATGGATGTATGTGGAAGACCTGTCACAAAGTCCATGGATATCCCATCCCACTTCCACTCTAGGACCTCTAATGGTTGGACTAAGCCTGCTGGTACTTGGTTCTCTGCATTCACTTGCTGACAAGTGAGGCATCGATAGATAAACTCCGCTACCGCCTTCTTCATACCTGGCCACCAGTGTTTCCGTCTGAGGTCCTGATACATCTTCCCCACACCTGGATGTACCACTTGAGGGGATGTGTGGAAATCCCTCAACACTTCCTCCTGAAGTGAAACCGGTACCATAGTACGTCCTCTAAAGAGGATGATGTGCTCCCCACCTTCAGAAAATCCATTAGGTGTCTGCCCTGTGGATATTTGAGCATGTCATGTCTCGCAGTCATCATCCTCATGTTGTGCTTCCCTGAGTCACTAAAGGATTGGGGGAGTGACTGTAAGAGACTGTAGAAAGGTTGCTCCATCTCTATCCATAAAGGATATCTATAAAGTAGCCAGCTGTGATATCACATCTCCTAGTAGCTGTATACCATATTTCCTACTGAGTGAATCTGTAACAACGTTCCCCTTTCCAGGAGTATAGACTATCTCGAACTCATAGTCCTGGAGTAACTCAATCCAAAGTCATTGTCTCAGGTTCAGGTCCTTCTGAGAGAAGATATACCTGAGACTCTTGTGATCAGAGTATACGGTAAAACGTTCACCCATAAGATAGTGTCGCCACATCTTCAAGGCGAATACCATTGTTGTTAACTCCAGGTCATGGGTAGTGTAGTTCTTCTCGTGTTGTCTTAGCTGCTGAGAACCATATGCGATCATTTCTCACTCCTGCATCAGGACACATCCGAGTCCAATCCCTGATGCATCTCAATAAACTATGTACCCTATACCTTCCTCTGGAAGACTCAAGATTGGGGCACTAGTTTTCCTCTACCTCATCTCTTGAAAGCTCTACTAGAATCTCTCTGACCACAATAAGGGTTTCCCCTTCTTCTCTAAGGCTGATAGTGTTGTTGTAACTCTAGAGAATTCTGGCACAAAGGTAATTCTGTCTGACTCATGAGTGATTGGCTACACCCTCTTACGAATGAGTTCATCCTGTGATGCCTGGGTTTTCCTTTTTTCCAAACAAGGAAAACCCCATCCCAATTTTTTAGATAAACCACAACATTTTTTCCTAATACAGTCAATCATAGTGTGAACTATGGATGTTAAGTCCAAACCAAAACTAACGTCGTAAGGACTCGACGCTGCAACCAAGAGGTTCCAACCGAAACTCTCACCTCAAGTTTCATATCACACCATCAGTGAAAGTGTGATTATCGAGTATCCACCCAAAGGTACCTACAGATGTGAGAGTCAAGTCAACGGTTTAACTAGAAACTCTAGGTCTTGGACAAGATTCATGGAAGGAATGATCGGTACCTATGTCTATTGTTACGGAAGCTAGTAGTAGACATAGATTGTACCTAGAATCATTCCCAGAGCCTTTGGATCGCACTCTTTGACTGCATGCAGCTACTCTCTTCCCCTAACCTCTAGATATCTGATCCTGGTGGGTTCCACATAAGGGGGTGGTTGTAACATGTCAAAATGTACACCACTTCATGTTAATCTCCTAGCTCTCCTTCCACATCTGCTACCCTACAGATTCATCTGTACCTAACACATTCTCTTCCCGAAACATTTTTACACGCTAAAGTATCTAAGACTGGCACCAGTTTCCTGTTTTCCCACTCCAAACATCCACTGGATGTATCCGCTCAGCCAAAGAACATTCAACCACAAAGATTCTCTCTGACATCCTAACATAAGTAGGAATGCGTATAGGAATTTTGATGGCTTGGATATCCTTTAAAATCACCTCGCTCGAAGGTTCGAGCCCTGAAGCACTGATCGTACCATATTCATAGATTACCAGGAAAGATCGGTATGCCTCGATGAATACTCATCTACAGACACGTCGTCCTGCCGAAGCTGTAAAAGTTCTCAGGAACTCTCAGCCACCTCCTCAAGCCATTACTCAGCTGCATATGAGTCAGGCTCACCTCAGAACCTGAGCGGTATCTGATGCTGAAACACGTGTAAGGAACTAAGCCTACAAGTGTCCCTTACCTGTACCGCCGGTTGCAACTGCTAACCAAGAGGCAGTGATATAGTTGACACATTACATAGAGGTACTATCTCACGTAATGGTCCATGTACCGAGGCCTCATAACTATGTGGACCATCATCATTGTCACTCACTAAAAAAGACTAGTAGCTAAGATCACCATCTTCTCTACTGGTGTCTCAAATAGGTGGAAAACTCTAGCAATCGCCTCCAGCCAGCCCTCAGCTGTGTGGGAATCTATCTTGCCTCAAAACCTTAGAGGCCTCGGCTACGGGAACTCGTATGATAACACTCTGTTGGCATGCATCGTGTGCCACTATGGCTGGTGGTATATGCTACCCTACAGGTGGTAGTGTTGCTGGTACACCACCTGATGGTGCCAACATAGTAAGAGGGCCCTACACTGTAGCATCATCGCTCAGTGGGTCATCATCGTGTACTCTCTCGGGAAACCTAGATGGCTGTCTACGTAGCGGTATCCTGATAAGGAACAGGTGTTCCACCATCAATAAGTTATACCCAATGAGCTGACTCAAAGAGTTTACAAAGAATACTCTTCAAAACATACTCACAATCAGTGTTTTCATGCATTGAGTTGGAAATCAGAAGTCAGGGTCCTGGTGTATGGATTCGTTGGCCACCGCACCAACACTGGACTCCCAGGACTAAAAACCACACTCAGTACTCTTAACACTATTACTTCACAGAAAAGAAAGATCAGATTCCTAGGTTATTTGGTAGAACCGACTCCTCTGATACCAATTTGTCACAACCCATCCTCAGGACCCGTGCCGTGACTACCCCAAGCCCGCCTTCAATAGGCTAGGGGCTGGCGACTAGCACCAAATGTTTAAAGCCCTAAGATGGGAAGGTATTGCCTTTATAGAATTTCAAAATGCACAACAAAGTATAATCTTGAATCAAAACACTAAGTAAAATTGTATACAAAAGGAGTGCTAAAAGGTAAAGGGGCCGGAAATACAATCCCAACTATAGAGTACAAGTATAAATGTAAGGAACAAAAATAGCAGAAAGGTGTAAAGTATCTCCTGGATCGTCCGCCATGGATCCAACTTGAAGGGTAGGTACAGATAGCCTCCACAGCACTCCACGTCTTTCAGTCTTTTCTGTGTATCATCATGTCGTGTGGTCCACCTCCGAGTACCGTCTAGTCCTGCCCACTCATCCTCGGTCAGCGCTTTCCATCTTCTGCAACCAACACAATGAGGTTCTGAAAATCCAATGGACGGGTGAGTATAACAATACTAAGTAGGGACCCCGAGACCACCATGGTCTCTCAAAATCCACCAAGGATAAACCACATAGTATTAATTCAATGGATAGCCATTATTTAGGTATATTCTCATATATATACCTAAGTTATGAAGAAATCCATCTTAGTCATGAGGTAAACAAAATAGTAACTGACTTAACTCACACAGGTATACAACTTATGTAGAGACATAGAGATGATCAGATATATCCACTGAATCATCTAAGCTATTAGACCAATACATGATCTAGGACCAGCCATTCTGTCAGACCAACAGATGATCTAAGAACAAAAATTAGAACATTCGGACCAACACATGATCTAGAAACAGTCGTTAGAGTTGTCAGACCAACACATGATCTAGGACCAGCTATTCTGTTAGACCAACACATGATCCAGGAATAGAAGTTAGAACTGTCGGACCAACACATGATCTAGGAATAGTCGTTAGAGCTGTCAGACCAACACATGATCCAGGACCATATATTCTGTCGGACCAACACATGATCTAGGAACAGAAGTTAGAACTGTTGGACCAACACATGATCCAAGAATAGTCATCAGTGCATAGCCAGCCACAGGTTTCCGCACAAAGCATGGTTGATTTCGGGAGGGTCCGCTCCTCAAGCCAAGTATTGATACATCAACTGCCATGAAGTCCAAAAAGGGAGTGTCTCAAAGGTATTGACATTTCATAGAGGTAAAATCCAAAAAATTATGTCCAAGACACATAGGATAAAATGACCAAGACATTTACCAAAAAGTACATGGCGTGTTAGATTAAGGTACATGCCGTGTAGTCAGACCACGAGAACTTCCCATGTGTAACGGCCTGTGTCGAAAGGTTGGTCGTGTAGAAAATGAAATTAAACGGTGTGTGGTATGGTTACACGCCCTGTCCAAGCAACTTGGTTGGGCTCCATGTACGCTGGCCATGTGCTCGTACATGGCCTCAACCCATGTTCGCTAACCCGTGTAACTGGTACACGGGTAGATCGTGCCACTGGCCATGCCTGGCCGTGTGGTAGAGTACATGCCCTTGTGCTCAATCCCATGTCTGTGTATCCCTGGGATACACGTTGAGTCTCACGAAGCCACTTCTGCCATTCTGTGTAGATAGAACATGTCGTGCCTCTTGGCCATGTAATTCTTCATGTGTCTATGTATTTCCCAGAATACATTCCATGTCTCGTGAAGCTACTTCTTCCATTCTATGTAGAGAATATACGCCGTGTGACTAGGGTTACATGCCATGTGTTACTTGTCTAACATCCAAAACTCAAGCCACATAATTCTCGTACTACACGGCGTGTGCGTCATGAGTACACGCCATGTATTCTGGAATTTTCTAGAAATGGAACCGACGGCCAGTGCGCCTCCCGTGAAGTTCGTTCTTCGTTCTGACGGTTCTTTCATCATGAACCTTCAGACACAAGATCACCCTGATGTGTCGTAGTCATATCCAGTGTTTTCAAGCCTCTGATCAGCTCTGAAAACAAAACATGATTCACCCGCTCGAAGAACGGTCGGGAAATGGTCCTTCCCACTTCATTCTGATCTGTCGCCAGCTATCGTCGTCGCACCTCCGCTTGGTCGTTAAGATGTTGGGTCTTTAATTTGGGATTTTTGCATCGCACAATGGTCTTCGCAATGATCTGTTGTTCATCACCCATGAAGAACGTGAAGAACACACCAAGAATTTACAAGAACGACGGAGGGATCAGGCCATGTTTGTTTGGCCCGGTCCTTACATGTTAGTTTGGTAGAAAGCGGGTCAATAGAAACAGTCATGGAATAAAGAATCAACGTTGCTCAAATTAAAACACACTCCTACCTTGGATTCATTGCCGTCAGAAAAGAAGATGAAGAAGTCGAGGATGACGTCATCGGCATTCTACAAGGATGGCGCTTACTCCCTTTTCCCAATTGGAGATCAATGGAAAAATTGTTCGATATTGGCTGAAGAAGCATTCTTTGTTGGTAGGAGCATTCTTCATTGGAGAGAACAAGTTTCTCCCAATTTCTCCCCTATTTCAAAGCTCCACCAAAAATAAAATGATTCCTTCAACAAAATAATAGATTTATCTTATTATGTATTTGTTAGGACACATTTCAAAAAGATTCAAATTAAGAATTAATTAGGCTAGCCCCACTTAATCAATGTGAAGGATGGTGGCACCATTAAGTTTGAATCTCAAGAGGTTTCTCCCCACTTAATGGGGAGTTCAAGAGTTTAAGTGGTCTATGGTGGTCCCCACCACATTAATCCCACATGAATAGGGGTTTTAGACCTCAGGTGGGCCCCACCATCAGAACTTTTAATGGGAGGTTAAGGTGTGGTGGCCCCCACCTCCAACCTTCTCTAGGAGGTTTTAACCAACTAATAATAAAAATAAAGCTACAACTTTATTTTTATTTAATTTATTTATAAAAACCCAAAAACTATCTTTCATTCTCAATCAACTATCATCGAGGTGAAAGTCTTCTTAATAGAATATCGGTGCTGCGAGTTCAACGGTGCCCTCAGATTTCAATTACGAGCAACGATTCAAAATTTATAAAATCCTACTCATACGTTTACTAAACGTACCCAAAAAAACTTCTTAAATTGATTCTGGGCACACCAGGCCTCAGAATCAAGTGCTGTAAATTTTCACGGACTCATAAAATTCCCATGTAATTAAAAAAAATTACATAAGATTTCCGGGTCTTTACATTTCCCAAATATGTTGTGAAGTTTCTTACGACTGATATACAGGGTTAAGATATGAGAATAATGGTGTTATCAAAGGACTAAATATATTGTATTTTATATTTTAATTTGTAATGTAATATTCAAGAATGTATCTAGTTTACCAATACTACTAAACTATTTGGTTCTTTGGGATTTGATTCCTTGTATCTTATATTAATGTGATAAAGTAACCACTGACTTTAGACTACTAGCATCAGGGACTTTATAGTTGGTATCAGAGTAAGTTATTAGAAACCTTGGGAATTAGATTTTGGAAAACATAGATTATAGAGTGAAATCCTGTGAAGGATTTTTTAAATATTACCAAAGAAACAAATCTTCTGATTTAGAGATTAGTTATACCTAAATTTTCAATTTAGGTTATGTGATTCACTAGTTTTGAGATTAAACATTTTGTTTCATAATTTTATGATCCAATCTAGTGTAATACATTTTTTAGAAATAGAACCTAGCATAAAGAATGAAAATTGAATCAATTCATATAAGAATTTTCCTCCTAGGGAAGATAATGAAGCTTGAGATAGAGTTTCATCAAGGGATAAACAAATTATAACTATACTGGGATAGCTGACTTAGGTTATGAGTAATAACCTTACCTACATGGAGCATCCTATTGATCCAAATTTTGGTGTAAGAATGTTAAATGGTTTTTTGTGGAAATTTTTTTCCCATATTTCAATGGTAATATAAATCTATTTTTAGCTGATCAATGGATAAGTTCCTAATAAAAGATATTTCTCACTTTGGAAAGTAATTAAATGGAGAAGGTTTTTAAGGTAATTTTTCATCTCTCAATAGATGTATATTAGTGATGGTCATTGATTGAAAACAATAAGAAGTATGAGAAAATATAAAACATGTAATGGAATTATTTTAACAAAATTTTCTTGGAAAATATTTCTCTCATGAATTTTGAGCAGATATAGAGAGATGATTCTTGAGTCTAAGAAAAAATGAGGAAAATAATGTCGCTAAATATGATACAAAATTTATAAGATTTATAATGAATTATATGGACTATATAAGTAACCCCAGGATTAAGCTTGACCATTTCTTCTATGGGGATAATTCAATTCTTTAAAGTTAAATAGTATTCTAAACTTTCTCATAGTATGAGGATATAGTATCATGTGCTATCAATATAGAGAAATAATTCTCCAAGTCATATGACTTCAAAAAAAGAAAGAGAAAAAGGAGATGGTAGAGAAGAATATGGATAAAGGAAATAAAGGAAGGAAGCTTTTTCCAACATAAAAGAAACACCTTGGTACTTGCTTGAATTGAATGGGAGTCATCTATAATTGTGGAGAGAAAAGAAAACTAGGGTCATGATTATAAAGGAAATAAATAATTTGTCTAATGCTTCAACTGTAAGGAGATGGTTCACTGAACAAATGAATGTATCAATCAAAAAGGGAATATAGCCTAGAATAAGAAAAGGGATAAAGGCCAAGATTATGCAGTTGCTATAGTCAAAGTGGAATAATTAAAGAATTTTTTGTTTTTGGATTCAAGAATTATGTTTTGATATTCTGGTAAAAAAATCATGATATATATAAGGATTATATTATAGTACATCTTATTTATGGATTTAGAATCATGAATGTTTTCATTAAGGATAAAAGTTAATTAAGGTATTCAAATATTTGGTATGTGACAATAAGAGCTACATTAGGTTACTTAGAGAATCTAATGTTAAGTTGATTTTTGAAATTTAGTGACCTTCTAAATTTTTAGACTTTGAATTTGAACATATATATTTTCAATGAGTCTTAAGGTAGATACTTATAGAATGGATTAAGTTGAACTTTGGATATTATTGTTTCGGTTTAATGTAGATTTATCATAACCTATTATAATTATTTTGGGTTTGATAATTATTTATAAGATGAGGAATTACTTATGGTTCTTTTGATAAATGTTCTTTAGACATGAAAAAAATTCTTCACGAATACCCATTTCTTAGAGTAATATATAAAGTTGAAATATATCAAATCACAACCAAAGGATGAGATTATACTTGTGATATGGAAATAAATCAATTTAGTTTATATTATAAAGTAATTATTTGGAAATTAAAATAATCCATCAAATATAGGAAAAGGATTTTGGAGAAAAAACATTATCTATTTCCATTTACTTAGGAGAAATCAATGATATTTTAACCAATCACATATTTATATCTTTGTGATGGTTAAATTTCTAATGACTATGTTGTTTATCACTATCCATCACAACTTGATAGTTATATTTTTCTTTTTTGTCTATATTTTCACTTTGAACTAATGTTATCCAATTTTAATGCCTAATTTTGTAGTGACATTCATATTTCCCTTTTCCTCTTTTTAAGAGGAAGTTTTATTATACCTTTTTATGATGTGGGATTTCTATAAGGGTATCTTAAAAAGACAACTCCATGATTAAGAATCACAATTTAAATTGTGAGGAAAAAATTTATTGAAATATGAGAGAATTTAATACCCCATTATTTTACATTATGTCTCTTTTTAAATTTAACTTCTTCAATGGATTATGTTACAAAGAACACTAAGCTTAAAAAATGATTATATATTATTATTTAACTATGATAGTTATCACCTAGCCATTGGAATGGTGAGAATAAATGAGATTAACAAAATTATGAAAATATATTTTAAATTTTTTAATAAAATGAATTTATTGGTTAATAATTAATTATAAATGAAAAATAAAAAACAAATTGAACATAAAGGATGTGTTTTTTATAAAAAACTTAATTTTATGCACACAACGACATTTTATCTTAAAAAATTAAACTAATAAATTTTAAAAAAAGATATTAATGAAATTTATATTTTATATATTCATTAAAATGTTTTTAATTGGACAAATAGTTTTTATAGGATTAAGATAAGAATAAATCCACTTTCAATCATAAAAAGAAATATTTTTTTAAAAGGCAATTTTATCACCTTTTAATGGTGCACTAATTTTAAAACTAAATTTTAAAACTTTTATAATTTTTATTTGAAAAAATAAACTTAATTTTTGAAATAATAGTTTCAAAATTATCTTAGTGTGAATTTTTGGAATTTTTCTAATAAGTATCATTTTTTTATGAATAGTAAAAAAATACAGTTTTTATAAAATACGGTATCTTTTGGGATATTGTAAAAACATAACTATGATATAAAAATTTATTAAAATTATGTAATGACTCATGTATGATATTATAATACAAATATAAATAAAAAATAATTCATAACATGTAAATTATAATTTATTTCATGATAAATATGAAAATCATTTTTAGTGCCGATATAGTGCCTGAGTAGTGTTATAAAAGTCAAATTTGGTTCCTTATAGATAATAATTGAGTGCTAAAAAGTCTATTCGTGAATTTTTTATTAATTATTATTTATAAATTATGAATTATACTAATATTTTCTAATTTTAGAGTTATATAACATGAATATTATCCAAATTCATGTTCAATGCTTACGTAAGGAAAAACAAATCAAATTAAATAATTAAATAAGTTTTCTTAACATGGGTACGAGTAAATATATATAATTAATGAATATAAAAAATTATCTTGATACTAATTTGTTTATTTTTATTATAGTTATTTATTTTTAATTTTTATATATAAAATAATTAACATTAATGCTTATAAAATGCTAATGAAATGCTTATGAAAGTAGAAGAAAAATAAAAAAAATAATTTTAATTACAATTATAAGAACCCTTAAATGACTCACAAATTTGGATAAATATTATTGGATGAAAAACTTTCATCCATAATCATCCATGGTTCAAATTTGGGACATTTTGGATCCACTTGGATAAATTTAAGCCATTTATAATATTTTATTTAAAAGAAAGTCAAGTTGTTCACACTATGGTTTTTAATTTATAAATCTTTTTAATATATGGTTTTCTAGAAGAGATGTTTGACCATAAATAGTCCTTGGAAATACAAAATATTTTTCTTATTTATGGTGATTTTTTTAGGTGAGAAATAAAGACCTTAAATGCTTGCATAATGATGAGGTAGTAATTATAATATTAATAAAAAAATTCAAATGAATAGTACTAAAAATATTAAAATAAATAAAATTTAAGATAATTAATCTGATAAATGAAAAATGAAGATAATTATGAAATTTATAACATATAATAAAATATTGTCTTTAAATTTGAATATTTTTTTAGTTTTTTAAATTCATAGTGATGAATAGTGTTAATTTTGATAATAATAATATTTCATGAATATAATATTTAATTAAATTACTTAAAAATAACAAAAATATTTAATAACGAAAAATGGGATAATATTTGGTCAAAATTTAATAACTTATTCTTTATATGTTATTTGGAGGTATTTGTACCTAGAATGTCCTCAATTATATTTCAATATTTTATGGAATTCCTAAAGTGAACCTCACCTCGATTATAAAAGGGCACTCATTAATTCAAGTCATTTCACCACATTGAGCATTATAGATTGAAAAAACACTGATAATTTCTCCTAATAACATCCTTATACAAGTTTTTAATCTTCTGGTTTTCCAAAAAGACCATCTCTAGACCCCTTAAGAAGACATCTAAAGGAAGTCCGCCAAAGAAGAGGTAATCGTTTTTACAAACTCATTCAAATTCATTTTTTCTATTACTTCTTATTAATTTATTTATTCCTTCCTAAAATAATAACCCAAGTATCATATATATACTGATATGTTATTATGATTATTAAATAACCATATTCTATCCTTTATCCATCCAATAAAAAATGAAAAGGTTGCACGAATATATGTACGACATATCGTCTCCACGTAGTGGTGTAATTCATTTTTCATCACCACTTTAGTCAGATGGTTATAATAATGGAAATAATGGATATTTATTATAATTATGAAATGATATTGATTTTTTAAAATTAATACTGCATCCAATTTCTTACCATTTGAACCATTTTAAAATGATATCAGTGCTCGTACATAGGTACGGATTACAGCCTCCACAAAGCGATGAAATTCATTTTCTATATTCTACATTAAATAAGGGTTATAAAAATATATTTAAGGATTAAATATGATATTTATTACATTAATTTTAATATGGATATGTTGGATCTATATAATATGTTATATAACTATTACTTTTAAGACAAAACAAGCTTGAGAAACAATACAATTACTACCCAAAATAGCAAATTGAATAAAATATTCTTAATAAATGGGTGGTAAATTGTTATGAGGGTCATATATTATATAATAAATATTAATATGATTATTTTATAAGTTAATAATGTTTTTTAAACCACTATACAGGAGTTTCATACACATATGGAGGAAATTGGGCATAAGGTAAAGGAATTATTAACCCAATTTCCATTCTTTGGGTTAAACTTCAACACCATTGATTATATCATGCTATTATTACATGTTAAATGACTCTTGATTATATTATTTTTTAATTACACTTGTTTAATGTGTATTTATAGATAATACACATAATCTATTCATTTTATTAATGCACACATCACTGATATGATATTTGTAAGGAACTTTTTTTAAGATACTCTTTTAAATGTTTCATTTTCAAAATTTAAAAAGGAATGTTTTCTTAACTTATACAACATGATTGGATTTTACCAATTTAATAAAGCATTAATTTTTTGAAAATTCCTTTAAAAGGTTACGAGTTTATTTTCAATGAAAATGTTTTCTTTTATAATTTCACATCTTTTTAAGAATAAGTTATTTCAAAGTTAAAATGGGTATTTTCCTCAAAAAAAATTCATGGGTGTTATTAAAGTATATATGTAAAAATAATTCGTTTAAACCTATGATTTTTTGAGTTTGATCTATTATTATACCATTTACTATATTTTATTTAATTAGTTATGATCAGTTTGACTAGGAATATCCTATTTTGATATCATTCACCATATTCCTTTGGATAGTTTATGATTATGTTTATTGAATGGGAAAAGTATTTACATTTCATATGATAATTTCAATAAAAGTGTTTATATTGATTAAGTTTCAACCCTTTTATATGAGGAATGAATTGGATTTAGTAAGTGATGGGTGGGGCCTGCTATAGCCCATTGATGCATCGGTAGGTCTTATGAGACAAACTATATTAGAATTTGGTTGAGCCCTTACCCATTTGTGTATACTTATTGGCCTAGGCCTTAATGGTATTTCTTAAACACCATTTATTATGAATTCCCTAATGATGAGATTAGTTGTTGATATTCCATGTGATTATTCGACTAGTATAATATTCATGGGTAAGTTTCTTTCTCATGTGATTATTTATATGGAATTATTTGATTAGTTTTTATTCCTTCCATATTATGTTCAATTAATTGATTAAATTGCATGTGTTTTAGTAATTTACCTTATTTTAATCATTTATACTTATTTGTGATAGATTCTATTGTATGTATACCCTTACTTAGCATCTGATCTCACCCCTTTGATAGGTTTTATTTTTTTTAAAGATTCCAATAAGTTTATTATGATTTATATGTAGGGTTAAGCTTAGAGAATAATGGATTTATAAAAGGATTAAATATTTTTTATTTTTTATTTTAAATTATAATGAAATATTCAAGCATGTATCTAGTTTACCAAGACTACTAAACTATTCAGACCTTTAGGATACAATTCCATATAGATATGCCAATGTAATAAAGTAACCATAGACTCCAGGCTACTGGGGTTGGGGTATTTACATATTACATTTAAAAATATAAAATAAAGAATAAAGTGAAAGTAAATATTTTTTATCATTAAACTCATTAAAATATTCCTTATTTAAATCCTGTGGAAAGTAAACAAAATAAGAAAAAGCTAAAATGATCAATAAGGGTTACGTACAGTGTAATATTTGAAGAGTAAATAAGGAATATTCAATATGAAAAGGTAAATAACTAAAAAAAATTCATTAAATTAATTACTTGATCATAAAGAATAATATGGAATGAATAAATTAAAATCAAATAATTCGATATAACTAATCCCACGATCTTGAAACTTATCCATGGATAACATAACTATTCAAATAATCATGTTGATATTACTAAGTAATCTCATAATGATGGAATTCATAATTTCAAACATCAAAAATATACCATCAAGGATTTGTTCCAATACATATTATATAAATGAGTAAGGTCTTATCCAATTTCCCAAACTAGTTTGTCACATGAGACCTATCTATGCATTTAGGGGATATAGTGGTTCTCATCCATCATTTTATACATCCAATACATTCATCATATGAAATTGTTTATTAAAAAATCAATACATAATAAATATAAACATTCATATTGGAAAATTAGCATATATAATGTTAATATTTCAACCAATAAAACTAATTATAAACCATCTAGAGAAATTGTCATGACCCATCCCTCGGGGCCCGTATCGTGACTACCCCAAGCCTAGCTTCCATAGGTTAGGGGATGGTGACTACCACCAAAGGCGTAAATCCCTAAACTGGGAAAGCATTTCCTTTATAACTATAAACAAAAACATCAGACTACACAAATGGAAGCAAAAAACTAAGTAAAACTGTATACAAAAGAAGGGATGGAAAGTAAAAGGGGCCAGAAATACAAGCCCAACAGGAAAGTACAAGTACAACTGAAATAAAGTACAACTGAAGAAAAGTAAAGTAGCTATTGGGTCATCCTACGGGGTTCCTACCTGAAGGGTAGGAACAGATGGCCTCCTCAACACTCTTGTTCGTCTGTCTCCTCTATGTACCATCACATCGAGTGGTCCACCTATGGGTATCGTCCTATCCTTCTACTATCTACATCAGTTAGCATTGTTCGTCGTCTACAACCAACATAATGTGGTGTGGGAATAGCCCGTGTTGGGGTGAGGATAACGATACTCAGTAGGGACCCTGAGACCCTTAAGGTCTCACAAAATCCAACAAGGATAAACCAAAAAGTATGAAATCAATGGATAACCATTACTTAGGTATATGCCCATACATATACCTAAGTTATATAGTAACCCATCTCAATCATGAGGAAAACACAAAAGTCATTGACTAACCTAAAACCATGATTTTTATTATCGAAACTGTGGTTGGTGGTGTACTCCTCCTCTATCGAGTACTGTGGGCATGCCGCATCACACAGAGGTGATTCCCACTATCCTTGGACTGCTGGGGTACTCCTCCTGTCAAGTAATGTGGGTCTGCTACCCTCACACAGAGGTGCTCCCCACCACGGGTCTTCTACGCTCACATAGAGTCTCTCCCCCTCATATCCTGCAGAGGTACTCCTCCTATCTAGTACCGTGCGTCTTCCGCGCTTACACAGAGGTGCTCCCCACTGTGGGTCTACCGCGTCACACATAGGCGCACCCCACTAGGCTAGTCGATTCACTCCAAGTCGAATCAGTCAAGATGTCATCAGGTCTCAGCTAGCTACTGGGTCTCCGTACTCTGTCTACTTGCCTCTGGAAGGATCCTCTCCATGAGCTACTGGTCGATACTCCAACTATCATGAAGTTCCACGAATAAGTAACTCAAAGATCCACCATGTCATAGGGGTCTCAACGCAATAGACAGTGCGTTGATCGAACGCTCGGTCTTTGAGTTATTAGCCTTTTAGTCCCAGGGGCCCAGTTGGATTCGTGCACAATCCAACATGAACGTAACTCAAATATACCCTGAACTCTAGTGGGGTATTCTCAAAGGGACAGCTTCACTTCAAGAATATTGGCACTGCTGACGGTTCGTCAAACAGACGTTTGGTGCCCAAGATATGGCCCAAGAGGGTAACGGTCAGTAATGGGCATGGGCCCAATCCAACTCGGTCACACCGTCTCGGCCCAACCAAGACTGGGCCGACCCATTCAGACCCGCTGGGTCTGACCCAGCCTATTCGATAATTCATCCCGCTAAGTTTGTCCTGGTCCGCTCGGCCCGGCCCGACGGACTGTATGGGCGGTTCGGTCCGAAGGTCGCCACGTAGGCAACTAGGCCAGAAGTTTGGGGTTAGTTTGGATAGTTCCACGAGGGACGAGGCTCGGGCAACTCGTCCAGGGAGGTTGGGGCGGTGAGGAGGCCAACGGGTAGGCCGCGGGCAGAGCACGCGGTGCGCGGGCAAGCCGCGGGTAGAGCGCGTGGGGCGCGAGCAGGCTGGCTAGACGCCGGGCAGGCCGCGGGTGCACCAGGTAGGTCGCGGCAAGATCCAGGCAAGCCACGGTGGTGCTAGAAGGGCATCGGGCAGGCCTTGAGGGATCCGGTCAGGCCGCAGGGACGTCGGCAAGGAGCCGGGCAGGGCGTGGCAGCGGCCGGGCAGGTCACGGGGGCGTTAGCAGGGCGCCAGGCAGAGCGTAGCAGTGGCCGAGTAGGCTGTGGGGGCACCGGCAGGGCACCGGCAGGGCACCGGGAAGGGCGCAGGGGCGCCGGGCAGGGTGTGGGGTCCATGTGTAGGCGGGACGCACGCTGGGCAGGGCGCCGGGAGGCCGCGGGTAGGCGGGTCACGCGCCGGGCAGGTCGCCAGGAGGCCGCAGGTAGGAGGGTCAAGCGCTGCTCGGGCCGGCGGTGGTCGGCCGGAATCCTTGGTGTGCCGTGGGGGCGGCACGATTCACGGAGGCCACGGGTAGTGCGGCCTTCATCGTTTTCGCCTTCTTCTTCATCACCTCATCTTCATGCCATATAATGACACAAGAAGATAGAAAACGACGGAGGATGTCGGTCCATGTTAGGTTGGCCCACACCCTCTGCATTTAGGAAGGTATCATTTGGCTCATCAAGAGTAGAAGATGATCAATAATACGTCTGCAAAAATCCCTTATTATCCTTTGAAGAAGATAAGAAAAAGGTACAACTTAAACAATAAATAACCCCATACCTTTTTATTCATCGTTCGTCGGTGGAGTCGTGGAAGGAAGATGATGAAGACTGTCGTTTGTCGTGTCCGCCTCACGTCCCCAATTTCGAGCTGCGTTCGTTTGTTGAAGATGTTGCGAAGGGTAGGATTTGAGGAAGGAAGTCGAAGAAGAAATCATCGCAAGCGTTCTTCATGTTCTTCATTGGAAGAACAGTTCTTTGTTGGGATCTTTTCTCCATTCTCCCAAATTCCACCAAAAGAGAATGCCAACCCAAATAATAATAAAATATTGTCTATTATTTTAATGTTGGCACGTAATTCAAAAGGGAGAATAAAATTACGTAGGCTCCCCTTAATTAAACCACAGGTGTTGGCACAATTAACTAAAAGGGGAAGGTGGCACCAATTAATGGTAGATGTGGAAGGTGAAACCTGTAATGGAATCTACAAAAATAGTGAGTTCCCATCATAGTTTGAAATTCTATTCATGTTCCATATATTAAACAAATATCCATTTCACATTTTTTGTAAAAAGTAAAAAAGTACCTTATTCTGAAAATATTAGGAAGATTCCTTTTCAACCATTTTTCCTTAAAAATATTCTTTTATTTTCATGAGTTTTAAAGGGGAAAATGGTATAAAATCATATAATTTTTAGAAATAACTTGTAGAGAAGAAAATATATTTATTTTACTATTGAAAAAATAAATAATTCTCTTAATAGAGGCTTAAACATAAACAATCCTCAATAATGAGGACAATATGGAAAAAACCCTAACTACTTAGATAAATTTTGAATCATAACACCCATGGAATAAATAACATAAAAGGAAACATTAAAATTATAATGATAAAAAGATACATTATATAACATATCAAATGGGAAGTAGATACACATCATAAAAATAAATAGGTGCATAACACCAAAAATGTATCAATAGAGTAGAAATTAAGATTAAATCTCATAAAAAAATCTTAAAATTGAAGTATTCAAGATATAACATGTAAAAGGGGTATTATATACACTATATAAAAAAATTAATATTAAAATATACCTCAATGAAATGAAATTTTGACGAAATCCCTTACCACTTGGTAAATTCTAATTTAAATCTGTTTAGATGAAATAATTTTAATTAAAACATAAAATATCATGAAATATAAAGTATTAATAATATAAAATGTAAAAGGGAATTATATACACTATATAAAATAAATTGGTTCATAACATTAAGATATGCCTCAATAAAATAAAATTGAGACAGAATCCCTTACCTCAGGTCTGACTCGTCACATGAATTATTTATCTTCCTTAATAATAAACTTATGTTAATTATTTACTTTATCGAAAACCTTTTAAATTTAATTATTCCTTTTATTTTATTTATTTCCATTTTATATTTAATTACATAATTAATTAAGTTTATCTTGGACGTTTTGACAATATTCGGTTCGTATGTCCAAGATAACTTTTTTAGGTTGACTATGGTAAAATTGGTAATTTTTATATCATATCCAAAATATTAATCATTTCATAATTATAATTTGTATAGATCAATTATACATTTTAAACCAACTATAAAAATGAACTACATTATATTCAAAGAGATGGTAAGTCATACGTACGCATGAGTAATGTTTCCATTTTTCAACGATCATGAAAGAAAGAAAAAAGTGTTATTTTATATTTATATAATTATAATTATAATATAAATATTATTTTATTTTTTTTAATATTATTATATATATCATACATGTGATGTGGTGATAAAGAACAAATCACATCTCTTTAGAGAGGTGGCAGTCTCCACGTATGCATGGACACCATTATCATTTTTTAGTGAATAGAAATGTAAGAAATTAAAAGCTATATTATATTTTAATAATGATAAATATATTATTAAAATCACATATATACATTATATACATATTTACAACCATCTGTAAGAGGTATTTATGGAAAATAAATTACATCAGTTCGTGAGGCGTTAGTTTGTCGCATACATGAATGATGGTTTCACTTCCCATTTGATGCAAGATGAGATCGATATAAGGTATTTAATTAACCTAAAAACATATAATTGTATGGGGGATAATTATATTATTATATAATAGTGGTTTAATATTATTTTAATAAGGTTTAAGAATAAATAAAATATAAATTCTTGATTAAGAACTATACCTCTTTTATGAACAACTCCTTAAGATTTACCATAAAATCTTCCCTAGGTTAGTTTTATAATCAAGACAAGGCCCCCAATATATAAAGATTTAATTAAGAAAGTTATTTATCCAAGCCATTGAAAAAAATAAAAGTAAATTTATGTGTGGAGAGGATAGGATAGTGGTGTCCTTATATAATTGAGGGATAGGACCTATAAGGAAATTTCTTAGAAGAATACAAAAGGGTAAAGTCATTCCTAAATAAAATGATTCCAAATATACATATATTAAAATATGGTATAGAATAATATTTAATTATAGACAAAAAATAGGATTTAGACAATTTTATTTAACCAATAACCCTTATCATTTTGTTTAACCTCTCAGTAAATTCGTTTTCACCTTAATTGTGGTAATAATTTTTTCGAACTCAAAAGGATATAATTTTAATTATAAGATACAAAATTGAAAATAAATGGAAAAGGGATGCTATTTTATACTACTTATCATACAAATTTTACTATTTAATATTTTTTTAGTATTTTTATATAATTTAATAAAATATTATATAACATAAAATTTGGTTAATGTCATTTTTTCAATATTCATTTAATTTGACTTCAAATACATGAAGATAAAAAAATAATATAATCCATTTAAACATCAACAATACATCATTATTAACTATAAAATTCTTTTTAAACCCAAATTTATTCCGAATACATTACTTTTAAAGTTTTTAAAATTATTTACCTTCAGTTTTCCATTGTTTTCACATGCGTTGTGTTAGCATTGTATAAGAATTTGAGGTAACTATATAATAATTAAAAAGAAAAAAAAGCATCATGAAAATAATTTTATTATACTAAAAATAACAAACAATATTCTTTCACAAATAATTTTTCCCTACGTGAAGATATAAGATATATCTGAAGGAAAGAGAGTGACATTTTTTCTTTTGCTCTACTTAAAGTATTTATAGGACATTTTCATTGAAAACTGTCACATAAATAATGGAATCTCAAGAATAAGGTGATAATGGTCTAAGTACATTCATCAAATTAAAATTAAGGTGAAAATGGTGGCCTTATCACATATTTTCAAACAAGGTTAAGCAGGTTTATCCTTTTACTATAGTGACAAATTTTAATTGTTTTTACTATTCATTATGACAAAAAATTGTTTTGGCCTCATTACGTAATATTTATTATGAAGATTAAAAATATTTAATAAATTTTATCAAATTCAATTCTCATAATTTCAAGAATTATATTTAAATATGAACTCATAAAACATATTGAAAAATGGTATTTCAATAAATGTATTTTTTAGACAAAAGATGATCGTACATTACCTTTATGAATAGTAATAATTATTATATGAATTTAAATTAATATATATAGATAAATAACCTATAAATTTAATTTAAATAATTCCACATTATGGGTAATTTTATTTAATTAAAATGGAGAAACTTTATGAACTTAAAAATCATTTTCAGAAAGAATGTGTTTTTAAGTGTAAATATAAACTTATACTAAAATATGATATAAAGATTATTCAAATGTAATTAATTAGATTAAATATAACTGAATAATACCTATTTTAAATTTAAATCAAATTCAAATAATATTTGGACTTTTAAATTACTTAATTTATTGAAAATAAAGGTCAGTTTTATAAAAAAGAAGTATTTTCACTATTCTCTGAAAAATCACTATTTTTAGAAAAATCACAAAATTTCACCATAAGTTAATTTTAAAATTATAATTTCTGAAATTATTTTCATTTCATTCAACAAAAATTCTAAAATTTTCATAAATTTATTATATTATTATCTGAAAAAAAATAACTTTTGGGACAAAAAGTATTTTTAAAGCATGTAAAGACATTACTAAAAAATGAATCCTTATTTAGGAATAAATTTGATTCATCTAAAATATTTAAACAAAATTTTCAAATATCATTTATTCCTATTCATAGTTCCAATTTTAATGGATAGGTTATAACATTTACACTTACATAATATATCATGTTTAGTTTAGGTGTGATGTTGTGTGTGGTATATGCTATCAAACATAATGTTATTATTTTAAAATATTAGGGTATTACATTTTCCCCACCTTTAACAAATTTTTTCCTAAAAATTTCAACTTGGTATCAATAATTAAGACTTTGAAATTTGAAAATTCCTTTGTGTAAAACCCACAACATAAAACGGTTAATAAAAATTCCTCTTCAAAAGGGGGATAGGGAAATACAAAATTTATTTATAATAATAAAAAATAATATATCAAAATAGGATAACAGTTGTGGTAAGTGAAAATATAGACATGGAGGAGAAATGAAACATCTAAAAAATGATGGATAGTGATATAGAACATTGATCATAAGAAATTTAATAATCATGAGAAAGTTAACAACCACAAAATTATAAATCATTGATAGTTTCAAACACCATAAATTCCTTGGAAATAAAGGTAATAGGATAACATTTTTTTAAAGATCATTTTCTTAGATTTGGGGAATTCCTTTATCATCTATAAGAATAACATAAGGAAATATACTTACTTTATATCTTTCTATTTCATATGAACAATTTCATACTTTTTTTGTGCTTCGATAAATTTACACTTCATCTATTACTCCAAGGAATTAATTCTCATATGAATTTTTATGCCTTAAGCGCAAAAATTAACTTTTAATGGATTATGAGATCTATAAAATAATAATAAGTTATTCCACCTATCTTAAAATATTATCCAAAACTAAAATGTTTATCATAAGATAAGATAGTAACAAAAATGTATAAACCTTTATATAAATAAATAATAAATTTTACTTTAAAATATCCACCAATGGTTCAGCTTAGATTATTCCAAAAATAAATAACCATATATCCCAATTAACCACAATACAATCAACATTAAATAATTTTTTCACCTCAAATGTTGCCTCATATATTTCAAAATATATCCCCCAAATGTTAACTACTTTCTTCCTAAATAATCCTTTACATTAAACATATTGGTTATATATACCTAAACCCAATAAAAAGTCTCCCAAAATATCATTAATCGTCTCAAAATAAAAAAAAATTATCATATAATTTTTTTCCAAAAATTAACATAATATTTATCCATAAAACTATTTAAATAAAAAAATATTTCAAACTTACCAATATATCAGGTAGTCTAGTGTTAGGAGTCGCACCCTTATCACTCTTCAGTTGTGGGTTCAAGCCCTGCGACATTTTTAAGTGAAACGGGATGTCATTCGACATATAATTTAATTCCTATATCATTCTAAAAAATATGATAAATATACTCAAAGATAAAATTAAACATAAAATCATTTTCAATACAATTTTTATATGTATGATAAAACTAATGTTCTCAAATTTTAACAACCCAAAATTACCTCATAATTAAAGATCCTATAAACCATAAAGTTTATCAATACATTTAAAATTATGTCCATAATATAAAAATAATTATTCCTAAAATAAAATTCTCAATAAAACATAAGTTATACATAAGGGTTATATATAACAAAAATATATATTAAAACTCAATAAATGACTCTAAGGTACTTATATCGCATAAAACCTCATAAGGTTTATTTGTGTCTTTAAATTTATAATCATCCTTACAATTATTAACCCACGACGGTACGTAAAAATCGTAAACTATACTCAATTTAAATATAAACATAGAGTATTTTGAGAATTTACTCAAAGTATTTCATAGGGTTATATTCCTTAATCTATGTATTTATAAATCTATTTCTCAAGGTTTCTACTAAAATTGAACTGATACTAACTATAAAGACACCGAACCCTATAGCCTAGAGTTAGAAGTTACCTTATTACATTGGAACTTGATGCAAGAGATCATATTCAAAAGGACAAAATAGTTTAGTAGTCTTACTAAAATAGATATATACTTAAATCTCTAATTACATTTGAAAACATAAAATATAGGAAAAAGTGAAAGTAAATATTATTAATCCTTTAACTCGTTAAAAGAGACATTCTTTATATCCTAGGTAAAGGAACAAATTAATGGATATCTAAGATGTTTAGTAATGTTTAAATGTACTGGAAACTAACAAGAGTAAATAAGGTATAGTCAATATATTAAGGTAAAAAGTGACAACACATTCCATTTAATCAATAACTTGATCATACAGAATTATATGGTAGGAATAAATGGGGATCAAATAATGTCATATAACTAATCATGTGAGCCTAAAATTTATCCATGGATATCACAAACTATTTGAATAAGCACATGTACATGAATAAATAGTCTCATAATGTTAGAAGGAAAATTTTAGGAAATTACAAAAATACCATCAAGGCCTCGTGTTGATACATCTTATATAAATGGGTATGGCCTCAACCAAATACCCAAACTAGTTTTTCTCATGAGACCTATCGATTCCTCGAGGGGCTATAGTGATCCCTTTCTATCACTTACTAATTCCAATATATTAATCATATGAAAGGAATGAATAAAAAATCAATACATAATTAACATAAATATTCATATTGGAAAATTATAATATGAAAATTTAATATTTACACTAATCAAACCGATCATAAATCATCCTAATAAAGAATAAGAATGTTATAATTACAACATATCTTCATTGGAGCATAAGTAAAATAAATGGTTGTTATTTTTTATGAATATAAATACCATAAAAAGATCATTAAAAACATTCTTGAAGAAAATAACCTTTTAGTTTTGAAAATAACTTTTGAGAACTAAAAATTTCCAGAATATTGGGAAAAATATTTTCTTTGAAAATAACTATGCCTGAATGGCCCATAGGACTTATTTTTATTGATTTTTTATAATACCCCTTTCATGGGATGAGTGGGAACCCTTACAAGGCCTGTAGTATTAGAGATTACGTGACTCGTAGGACTTATAGGAAATATCCAGACTATAACTACTTGGAAATGATCCTCCCCAACCTCTATATCCTGATGTTAGCTCTCCACCTTCGCATGGTTGTTCAAATAGGATTCCCATGCATGCACAGGCTGGTCCTGATGGCAATTCAATACCTGCTCTTTCTTATAAATATGTTAGGTTCTACTCTTGGGAATGCGTCTGGTCTGAATCCTCATCTAGTGTCTACTTCTTAAAATTTCTTCCTGGTCTATTCAGCACAATTTTAATTGGAATGAAAGTCTTGGGGTGTCCCTAAGGCCTTGAGGTGGCCCGAATATCTTGAGGTTTTATAAATTCCTTACTAGACCCAAGGCTTTGGCTAGCCCGTAGGACTTGAATTACCCAACTACCAAACTGATGGCCTGAAATCCCAAATGGATAAATAGTTCTCGACTGATATAGTACCGAATAGTACCATGGAAAGTTTCAATGGATTCTTCAAAACATTTATCATTCATGATGACAAGAAATTTTATTCATGTCGTGTATATCCAAATAAATATTCCTTTAATATTTTTTATAAAAATATAAACATACCTAATTTAGAGAATAATAGGGAGATTGATTCTAAACCTTTTAAAAAAATTAAAACATTCTTAAATATATCTTTAATAAATCATTATATAATAGTGAAAATATTCTTTAAAAACATGGAAGAAAAATATTCTCGACTAAGTATAAAAACATAGTCGATTTTCTATAAAACATTCTTTTGGTCTTTTGATAATTTAAAGAGAAAAATGAGAAAAAAACATATAACATTTAGAAACAACCAGTATGGAAGAAAATATATTGTTTTTAATCTGGAAATATCAAATAATTATCCTAATGTATAATTAAACATAAACAATACTAAATAATGATATTATTTTCAAATAAATCCTTACCACTTTTGTGAATTTTGAATCATAATCCATATGGAATAAATAACTTAAAATGAAACATTAAATACCATGAATATAAAGAGATTAATTATATAACTTATCAAAGGGGAAGTCGATACATATTATAAGTACATGGCTTTTAACAACACATACTCTAGTTTTTTTAAACTAGAAATCACTTTCTTTTCCCAAAGATATTATAGGTTTAGTGTTTTAATAAATTAAGACAAAATATTACATGGTAAGCCCATACGTTATAAGTGGACACTTAGACTCAGTATCCTTTTTGTCCAACAAAAAAAATTAAAATAAAACATGGTTCCTTTTCTCAATAAAAATCTACAATATTCATCTTGTCCTCTTTCTTGGACCTACTCATCCATAAACTAAGTGAAAATTATTTTTAAAACGTAGTATGAGCACAAAAACATGAAGATAGAATAAAAAATCTTGTTATTAATCTCTATTATGAGAACTTAACTCCCATTTATCTCCTATAAATGCATAGGATAACCGGAAGAAAACATAGACAAAAGAGATGAGGTAAAAAGCCCAGCAAGGGAATAAATGTGGGATTGAAGCATATAATATGAGTTATAAAGAATAAAATGATGGCATATAATCATAGATAATGAATAAATATATTTAATAATAATATATATAATATAGACTCATATGATCATAGAAATATAGGAATGTGGCAGTAATATAAAACATGACAAAAACATGAGTCAAGGATAACTACCAAGACAATATCACATGGTGGATAGAGTCAATAATGGATTAGTTTTACTCCTTAATCATATAAACTATATAATAAGACTAATATATTACCCAATACATTGTATTATTATCTGGGTTCACAAATTGAATATATTCACACATATGTGTGCCATATAAATAATCAAACATAAGGAATAATCATAACAGTTACCCATGGAATGAAATGGGTATTATAAAATTTCCATGCGCCATAAAAAAGGGAATATAATAGTGGAAACCATGAAATAATTAATTAGATAAATATTTTACATTTACAAAGAAAAAAATAGATAAAAAATAATGATTTCTAATTGCATTGAAAACATGAAAAATAGTGGTTAGAAATGTTCCACTTAAGTGCAGTTTTAGAGAAAAGAATAAAGATCCTTTAAAGATAATAAAGGAATGATTTTTTTCATAACACTAGAAATGAACTAAAGTGGGATTTCATGAAAAAATGACTCATTTTAAAAAATATTTTTGGTTTAAAACATTTTATGGAGTGCACTAGAAAATGGTTAAGAAATAGAGAAGTTCCCTTTAATCAGGTTCACTTATCGAGAGGAATTGAAAAGAGAAGCTTATAAACCATTTAATTACTCATAAATGAATATTAATTAAGATACATAAATATTTTTGGTATATAATAAATGAGAATTATATAATTATAATGAAGATCTAATTTTAGGAAAAGTGAGAGAAAATGTAACCCAAAGGAAATGTGGGGGTTCTGAGAAATCCCTTCAAAATATCATATCATTGAAGTGAGCATCAATAAATGAATACATTATGTGTATATTATTTCAATAAACATAAAACAACAATAACTAAAACATAATATACTCAAAATTCATTTCACAAAAAATCTTAGCAATAAATAATGAAGAAGTAGAAGTTTAACCAAAGAATGGAAATTCGGTTAAAAATTCCCTTACCACTATGTAATCAGTCAAATTGTATGCCCCATAAAAGTAATAAAAATAAAAATGAAACAATTAATAACATAAATATAATGAGATTAATGATATTATATATCAAAATATAGTATATACACCACACACAATAAATAAGTGGTGAACAAGAAATATATCTTACTAAAGTAAAAGTGAGATGAGAAACTCTTACATCTTACATCCCTTTAAATTTCCGCACTTTAAACTTCTATATAATGGTTTAAATAAAGTTAATAACTCATTATATAACTATATTAAAATTTATAATTCCTTATTTAATTATTTTATAACATCTTATTACCCATTAATTAATATTGTTTCATTATTTTAATGTTTTTGTGTGCGTTTGTTTCATGGTTTCATAATTAGTTCATTTGTGTATAATTATGGATGTTCTTGTAAAATTGGATTAAAACTATAGAAGTGGAATGAAATAGTATTAATTAAATTATATAAGTATAAATTGTCTCATATATCATTTTTCTTTATTTTATGAGGATGATTCATTAGATAAAATGTTTATGATAAATGTTTTTTTATTTTGGTGGTTTTTTCGAATACCATGAACCAGTTTCATTTTATTTAATGTTATGTTTCTATATTAGCTCCAGAACATTAAATAGGTTATAATATACCTATTAAAATCTGATATAACCATAATAATACTTTTATTACCATCCATGATGGTGGTAATGAAAAATGAAAAATCAGTATCCATGAAGATGATTAACCGTCGTAATTTAGACAGCAGTTTTATTTCCTTAAAAATAGGAAGTAATAAAAGGGATGGATATAATTTATTACATTATAAAAAAAATCTATTATATACATGATACTAGAGTTATTATTTCTTTGGGGATTTTGGAGGTGAGGATATGGTAGAAAAAAAAATTAAGAGAGGTTCTTTAATAAAATTACCTCTTTAATGCCACACCCTTGAGGGACCCCATAAAGACCTTAGAGTTGGTATTTGGGTGAGACCATTTGAAATTGTATGTGGTTAGAGGGGTTATTTTATGTTTTTTCAGAGATTTCACGATCATAAAGTCTTGTGAGAAGAAATAGGGTGATGAGGAGTGATATTTATATTTGATGAGGGGTGGTTTTAAGTGATTAAATAGTGATTATTTTATATTTAAAGCAAACCACACTGAGGTGTAATTAGTTTCTATTAAATTGAACGATAATTAATATTTTAAAGGATGATTAGGTTCAATAAAAAAACAAACAACAATTAATTTTTTTTTGTTTTTAGGTATTTTAATCTTTTACCATTTAACTTTAACTCATTTCTTTATTTCACTTATACAGTGATAAATCTTTTTTTTACCATGATATCTTCTTATGCATAAAAAATAAAATGAAAATATAACCTAATTTGAACCATATTATTCCAAATATTTAATCAATATTACTAAATTAAATTCACATAGTTATAAAAATTATATATAAAATTAGTCCAGTAAACGAGACGAGAAAGCGGGTTTTAAGGTGAAAAATGATCAAAAGTTTGAAATGTTTTTATATCCAAATTCAAATTTAAAATGATTAAAATTAATTAAATTAAATTAATATATGTATAATTGATCTAATTTCACATTGAAACAAATTTAAATATAACTAAACAATATAAATTATTTATATGAAAAAATATTTTTGAATTAAAATTCATTATTTTTCACTATTCATCAAAAAAATGAAACTTCTCAGAAAAAATGCCAAAAATTCACCCTTAGACAATTTTGAAACTACTATTTCAAATAATAAGTTTATTTTCTCAAATAAAATTTATAAAAGTGTCAAAATTTAGTTTTAAAACAAGTGCACCATTGAAAGACGGTAAAACTTCCGGTAGAAAAATATAACTTTTTTAGGTAAATTTGGATTTATTCTCATCTTAATCATCTAAAACATATTGTATGAATTTAGAAATATTATTAAATATATAAAAGATAAATTTAATTAATATATTTAAATAATATTTTTTAATTTAATTGATAAATATAAAATTCCATTATGGGTATAACAAATAGTTTTTTTATAAAAAAACAACCTTTAAATTAAGTTGGTTTTTATTTCCATTTCTAATTAATTGGTAAATAATGAATTCATTTTATAAACATGTGTAAACTATATTTTCATAATTTAGTTAATATCATTAATTCCCACCATTCAAAAAAATAGGTTATGATGTCACATTTAAATAATAATATTTAGTCTTTTGTATAAGATTGATGTGGTGTATCTTGTATGATATTGAGCATAGTATTTCCTTTTAAAATTCTAGGGGGTTCCATTATTCTACCCTTTAATAAATATCACCTTTAAAATTTAAAATTGGGATAAAAAACTTGGGTTTTGAATTTTTAAAATACATTTTTTGAAATCCCACATCATAAAAATGAACAATAAATATTCCTTTTAAAAAGAGAAAAAGGAAATTACAAATGTCACCTAAAATAACACGTACTAAGTTTACATGTTGGAAAATATGGATATGGAAAAGAAAATATAACTCATAAATAATTATATATAGTGATATAGAACATGGTCATGATAAATTTAACCATCACAAAACCATAAATCTATGATATATTAAAAGGTTATTGATTTCTCGATACGAAATGTAATCAGATAACATTTTTGTTTTAAAAAAATTCCTTAAATTGAGGAATTATTTTAATAATTATACTAATAACATAAGGAAACATACCTTATTTAAAAGTATAATTTCATCCTTTAATCAATTTACACCACAATCCCATTTTTCTCTAAATTATTAGTATTCAAGATAAATTTTCATAACTGAAGCATCATAATCAAATTCTGTCGATCAAAAAATCCACAAAATTATAACTATGTATTCCTAATATATTTAGGAATTAAATTAGATAAAACAAAAATTGTAAGTGTAAGATAAGTTAATTTCCAAAAAATAATAAACCTTTATATTATGAAAAACTACTATAATCTCCAAAATTCTATAGTAATACCCAAAGTTCAACATAGATCATTCAAAAAATAACTATCCTTAAAATTACTCAAATTATTATAGACAAAAAATTTGAAACCCAAAAATCAGAAGGATCTTGTCACATAGTCTTCTAAGATAAATTTAACATTTATATTCAAATAATATAAATCACTCTTAAAGTATCATAATAAAGTGTAATTTCCTTAATCACGTAATATTCAATATATACTAATCATTTTCATAAATAACCTGAATCACCATAAATCATATATGCTTCCAAAAGATAACTCATCATTTATTTATTGAATAAAATATCGTAGTATTCTATTTATCTTAATCATATAATTTTCCCAAAATAGTGAACATATTCCAAAATAACATTAACCAGATAATCACCAAATCATTTTATAATCCCATGGTTATCAACATGATAAAAATATATTCTCAAAATTAACTTAACCTTTATCCATTATATGGTTTAATAAATAAAAACAATTTCATACTTACCAGGACATCATGTAGGCCAGTTCTAGGAAATGAACCTTTGTCACCCTTCAGTTATGGGTTCAATCCCTTCAGCCTTTCTATATGTGATAGGTTATCATCCACCCTGCAAGTTATCTTTTTAATAAAACTATATTAATATAATCCTTATAAAATTATAGAAAAGTAAAAAATATCGTCAAAATTAACCATAATATATTTTAACCTCAATGGTTATCTCATACCTTTCATTTTTCATCATAAAAATTAAGAACCAATAATTACCTCAACTCTAGAGATCATATAAACCAAAAATACTACTAAATCCTTTAAACTTATGTCTCCCAAAATTAAAGTGATTTTTACTCAAATAACCCTTTTTTATATAATAAAATTAAGGGCTACATGTACCTCAAAAATTATCACCTTTTTACCACTTTTCTATGGTATTGGTTCCATCTAATATATGTTTCCAAATTTATGAAAACAAAACCTACTATAGAAAAATCCATAGGTGTTCCATTATTCAAATAATATTTATAAAATACCACTATATCATAAATTTAAAAACCTTATACATAAACACATATTTATTTAAACTTTGTTATTAAACTACTACCCATTATTTTTCTTCTTATTCCTTCATACTTTATTCCTACAATAAAAGATATGAATTATATCCCTATGATTCATCAATATAAACCCTAAAGTTTATCCATACCTTTAAAACCATGTCCAAAAAATGAAAAGAGAATTATTACACAAATAGCATTTCCACATGATAAAATTAAGTGTTACATATAACTGAATCTCAATAAAAGTATCCCAATGTACTATCATCATCAAAAGAGTATTTAAGAATTTCAAAATCCTTAAATCTACCATAAATATTGAATCCCTTATATATAGACATCTTGATTATTCAGTGTTCTTATTAATCCCATAACCATACCA
Organism: Viscum album; assembly: GCA_963277665.1. Taxonomy (NCBI): domain Eukaryota; kingdom Viridiplantae; phylum Streptophyta; class Magnoliopsida; order Santalales; family Viscaceae; genus Viscum; species Viscum album. Next base: position 495,944,458 of record OY728122.1, read on the forward strand.
TTCTATCTTATTCCTCAATAATTATTTCCTATAAACAAATATATGAATCGTGTCTTAAGATTCAACAATTTCAATGAATAAACCAAGAAATAATTCATATCTTTTATATTTTAGTTTCCTAATATTCAATTATAATAGTATTAAGTATTACAAAATAGTTATCTATATCTTCATTTTGATCATATTCGTGATCCTTCTTTCGAGGAAGTCTATAAGCATAATGACCATACTCCCCACATTAAAAAAATTCAATCGGTAACTCTAGGAGAAATTATTTCCCCTTTATGGGGTTAACAGAACGTTTATTTTTTCATGGAATTTCATTTCTTTATAACATAATTTAAAACATAAAAAACATATTCCTATCATTTTAAGACATTTTACAATATGATTCATTCCACATTCTTGACATAGAATTTGTTGAATATATTTACCTTTATGATCATTTTCACCACAACTTCCACATGTATTCATTTCTATTTTATTTCATACATTAGGAAACTCAGCATAGTTCAAGTGGTTAATCACTACTCCTGGTAGCTTTTTTACAATAACCACAAGAGTTATCATTACAAATCTCATTTCATTTGGTTGCTCACTCATACAACCACCGCATTTTCCTTCACATAAATTGTTAATTTGGTGCTTGATGGATCCATCTATTTACTAAAACCAAAAAGGTTAGTATAATCTTTTCAATAAAATCATAATATACCATCATATAAGGAAGATAAACATTAATATATCCTTATTCATGTTATCTCAAACTCATTAAATTTATCCAAAATAACTATGAATCTCCCTACCATGATAACCATTATGGTTATATATTACTTGTAACTAATTATTAAATAACATCATAACCTCTAAAATTATCTAATCTATTCTCTGATTCCAACGGTAAGGAATCATCCTTTAATAATACTCACACTAGTTATTTTAAAACTAGAAACCACTTTATCATACCAAATATATTTTATGTTTGTAGTTTTAGAAAATTAGGGCCAAATCTCACATAGTAAACCCATAAATTACAAGTGTAAAATAATACTCAAAATCAATTTCTCCCAATAAAAAAAATTTAAAATAAAACATGGTTTCTTTTTATGATAAATCTTCACAATATTCATCCTCTCCTCATTCTTGGCCCTACTCATCCATAAACCCGATGAAAAATATTTTAAAGACACGGTATGAGAAAAAAACATACATCTTATTATTAATCTACAATATGAGCTTCTAACTCTCATTGAGCTCCTATAACTACATAGAATAACTTGGGGAAAACATAGGCAAAAGGGATGTGCTAAAAATCCCACTAAGGGAATAAACGTGGGATTGAAGCATAGAATATGAGTTAGAAAGCATAAAATGATGAAATATAAGCATGGATAATGAATAAATATATTGAATCATAACATATAGAACCTAGAATCATATAACCATGGAAACATAGGAAATTGGAAGTAACATACAACATGATATAAACATGAGTCAAGGCTAACTACCAAGACTATATCACATGGTGGAAAGAGTCCATAATGGATTTAATTTACTCCCTAATATTGTACATGACATGTCATGAGACAAATACATTACCCAATTAATTATATTTTTATCTGGGTGCACCCATTATAACATGTTCCTGCATATTTGTACCATTTAGGAATCAAACATAAGGAATAATCATAAGGGTTACCCATAGAATGAAATGGGTATTATAATATTGTCATGAGGAATAACCGAAGGGATTATAACAATGGTATCCATGAAATAAGGGATTAAATAAATTTTTTACATTCATAAGGTAATGAATATATAAAAATTTAATGATGTCTGACATAATTTATAACATTAAAATGTGTGATTAGAAATGGTACACTTAGGTGCAGTTTTAGGGAAAATAATAAAAAATATTAAAATAGAATAAGAGAATAATTATATTCATAAAACTATAAATAAAATTAAATGGTTTTTAATTATAAAATTATTTATTTGGAAAAATATTTTTAGTTTTAAACATTTTATGGAGTGCACCTAAAAATGGGTAATAAATAGAGAAGTTCCCTTTAATCAGCTTCTCTTATCGGGAGGAATTGAGAAGGAAACCTTATAATACATGTAATTAACCAAAAAATAAATATGAATTGAGAAACATAAATATTTTTGGAACATAATATAATAGAATTTTATAATAATAATTAAGATATAAGTTGAGTTAAAGTGAGAGAAAACATAACCTGAAGGAAATGTGGGGGTACATAGAGATCCCTTACAAATATCATATCATTAAAGTGAACAATAATAAAATTAATTGATTATGTGTGTATTATGTAAATCTAAATAATAAAATTTTAAATATAATATAATAAATTCAAAAGTCATTTCACACAAAATATTATCAATACATAATCAAGAAGTTGATGTTTTTCCCAAAAAATGGAAATTGGGTTAAAAATGTCATTATCACTATGTAATCAGTCGAATTGTATTCCACAAAAAAGTAATAAATATAAAAAAAACATTTAATAACATGAATATAATTATATTCATGTTATTATATCTCAAATTTAGTTTTATACACCACACATAATGAATAAGTGGTGAATAAGGAATATATCTCACTGAAGTAAAAGTGAGATGAGAAACCCTTACCTCTTTCATCCCTTTAGTTTTGGTTACTTTAAGATTATATATAATGATTTAAATAATGTTATTAATTCATTAAAAATTATATTAATATATATAATACCTTATTTTATGATTTTATAACATCTTATAACCAATTAATTAATAATATTTCATTATTTTCATCGTTTTCGGTGTGTTCATTTCATGGTTTCTTGATCAATTCATTTTTTTATAATTATGGATCTTCTTATAAAATGGGATTAAATCTATAGAATTATATTTAAATAGTATTAATTCACCTAAAAATTTATAAATGGTTCTATATAGTATTTTTATTTCTTGAATGAGGATAATTTATTTGATAAAATGCTAATGATAAATGTTTAGATTATTTTGGCTGTTTTTCTAAACACCACAAACCAGTTTCATTTTATTTAATATTATGTTTATATATTATTTAAAAAAAATTAAATAGGTTATAATATACCTATTAAAATATTATTTAACCATAATAATACTTTATGAGTAGACATGAAGGCAGTAATAGAAAACAAAAAATCATTATCCACAGAGATGATTAACCACCATAATTTGGACAACGGATTCATTTATTTAAAAAGAGTAGGTAATAAAAGGGATGGATATAATATATTACATTAGAAATATAAAATTATGGTATATAAATGTTAATATATTTATAATGCCTTTATGTATGAAGTATATAAGGATAAGGTAGAAAAAGAAAATAAATTAAGAGAGGTGTTTTGAGAAAATTACCTCTTGAAAATCACCTCCTTGAGGGATCTATTAAAGACCTTGGAATTGGTATTTGGGTGATACTAGTAAAAATTGGATGTGGGTATAGTGTTGAGGAGAGGTTTTGATATATATTTTAGGTTCTAAAAGGTTTTTGAGGAAAAACATGGTGGTGAGGTGTGGTATTTATACTTGAGGAGGGGTGGTTTTAAATGATTAAATAATGATTATTTTATATTTAAATCCAACTACATTGAGGTGGAATTAATTTCCATGAATTTGTATTATAATTAATGTTTTATATTCTTTTTAGGTTCAATAAACACATAAAAAATCATTAAATTTTTTAGTTTTTAGGTATTTTAAGCTTTTACCATTTAACTTTAACTAGTTTCATTATTTTACCTATACTAGGGTAAATATTTCTTTCCATGGAAAATTTTTCTGTATAAAAATTAAAATTAAATTTAAAAACTAATTTGTACCTTATAATTCCAAATATGGAATCTATTTTTCTAAATTAAAATCACATAATTGGAAAAATTAGATTCAAAATTAGTCTCGCAGACAAGACGAGAAAGTGGGTTTTTAAAGTGAAAATGTTCAAAAGTTTAAAATAATTTTATATCTATATTTAACATAAAAATGATTAAAATGACATAAATTTTATTAATATATGTATAATTTATATAATTTCACTTTAAAACCCATTTAAAATTTAACTTAACATTAAAAATTATTTATATGAAAAGCCGATTTTCAATTAAAGTTTAGTATTTTTCACTATTCATCTAAAAAATGAAACTTCTAGAAGAAATAACGAAAATTAACCTTAAGAAAAATTTGAAATTTTTATTTCAAAAATTAAGTTAATTTTTTTAACTAAATTTTATAAAAGTATCAAAATACAGTTTTAAAACAAGTACGTCATTAAAATGCAGTAAAACTACCTTTAGAAAAATATAGTTTTTATGGGTAAAATTCAATTTATTTATATATTAATATTATAAAACATATTGTATGAATTTGAAAACATTTTAATTAATATATAATATATAAATTTCATTAATATCTTTCACTAATAGTTATTAATATAATTTATTAAGATAAAATGTCATTGTGGGCATAAAAATAGTTTTTTTTTTTGTAAAAACACATCCTTTATATTCAATTGGTTTTTATTTTAATTTCTAATTAATTGGTATCCAATGAATTAATTTTATAGGAATATGTAAAATATATTTTCATTATTTATTAAATCTCATTCATTCCAATCATTCCAACAGCTAGGTGATAACAGTCATAATTAAATAAAATAATTATTTGTTTTTTTAAGCTTGATGTGGGGTATCTTATATGATATTTATCATAGTGTTTCCTTTCAAAATATTAAGGTGTTACACATATCATAAAAATAAATATACATATAACACCAAATATGTCTCAATGGAGTGGAAATTGAGATTAAATCTATTAAAAATATCATACCATTGAAGTGATAATTAATCAATGAATTGATTATGTGTATCAAATTTAAATACACATAAAACAAGTGTAAATAAAACATAAAATAATCAAAATTAATTTCACACGTAATCTTATTATATCAAATACAATATATAAATAATATAATGAAATGAAAAGAAATTGAGTTATAAAATCCCTTTCCACTTGGTAAATTTTATTTTAAATTCCATTTGATGAAATAATTTTAAGTCAAACTTAAAATACAATGAATTGTGAAGGATTCATTATATAAAATGTAAAATGGGAAGTATATACCCCATATAAAATAAATTTTTTCTTAATAATAAAATATGCCTTAATGAAATGAAATTGAAATGAAGTCCTCTAACACTTGGTAACTTTTAATTCAAATCCCCAAGGTTCAAATAATTTGAATTTTAGCTTAAAATAATATGAAGTATGAAGGATTAATTATATAACACGTAAAAGGGTGTTTTATATAGTATATAAAATAAATCAGTTTATAACATTAAAATATGCCTCAATCAAAGAAAATTGATACAGAATCCCTTACCTCAAGTCTGACTCATCATGTACATTATTTATATTCCTAGATAATAAAATAATGTTAATTATTTACATACTTAAGAACCATTTTCAATTTTATTATTTTAATTATTTTATTTATTACCATTTTATGGTTAATTACTTAATTAATTAAGTTCAAGTCGGACGTTTTGATGATATTTGATTCATATGTCCAAAATTATTTTTGGTAGGTTGACTATGATAAAAGAGTTCATTTTTTCATAACATCAAAAATAATAATCATGAAATAATTTTCATTTTTATCCATACATTACACTTTTTAAACCAATCATGAAATATAATTATGGAAAATGAATTGTGTTACAATCATGGAGATGGTAGGTCGTACGTATGCATGATTAATGTTTCCATTTTTCAATGATCATGATAAAAAAGAACATAATTATTATTTTATCTTTATATAATTATAATTGTAAAATAAATACAGTATTATTTATTTGAATATAAACATTTATATCATCCATGTGATGTGATAATGAAGAACTAATTTCATCACACATGGAGGTGGTAGTCCACACGTACGTACAAACAACATTACAATTTTTTAGTGAATAGAAAGGTAAGAAAGTAAATGATATATTATACTTTTAGATTTATAAATATATAACTAATATCATATATATATATATATATATTAAATCAATCATTAAAAAAAAGTAAGTTGAGGTTATGGAAAATGAATTACAACGGTTCATGAAGTGGTAGTCTGTCGTACACACAAATGACGGTTTTGTTTCCCATTTGATGGAATGGGAGATGGATATAGGGTATTCCATTTACCAAAAAATAATCTAATTATATGGGATATATTTATGTCAATATATCATCATGGTTGAATAAAATTTTATGTAGAAGTAATAATAAAGAAAATAAAACACTTGATTAGGAATTATAACTGTTCTTTAGACAACCGCTTAAGGTTTACACTAAAGGCTTCCCTGGGTAGGTTTTTTTATCAAACCAAGTCCTATAGAATATGGAGATGGAATTAAGGATATTATTTGGAAAAACTTTTTTCCAAACCAAAAGGCTTATAAATTTTTTATAGATGACAAGTGGAGGTGTACATTTATAAGTGGGGGTGAGGACCCAATAGGTAATTTCTTAAAATAATAGAAAATGATAAATTCATTACAAATAAAAATGCTACCAAATGTCCATATATTATAAGGTGGGATATTATGAGGTTTAAATATGGATATCCAATAGGATTAAGGTGATGTTATTTATCAAATAACCCTTATTTCTGGGTTTAACCTCCCGATAAATGTGTTTTAACCTTAACCACGGTAACAACTTTTTCAAACTGAAAGGGTTATAATTTTACTTATAAGATAACAATTGGAACTTAAATGGAAAATAGATTAAATTTTATACCATTTATAATCATAATTTTCCTCTTGAATTATTTTTAGGATTTTTAAATAATTTAATAAATTATTATTTAACATAAAATGTCATTAATTGTATTTCTAACACTATTCATTTAATTTGAATTTAAAGACATGAAGATAATAATGAATTTTGAATATAATTATATTCACTATAAATAATAAATAATTATTAAGTAAAAAATATTTTTTTCCAGAACTAATTTTAAATAAATTACTTTTAATGTCTTTAAAATTATTTACTCTGAGTTTTCCATTGTTTACACATGTGTTGGTTAAGCATTGTATAATAATTTAAGGTAACAATTCTATCAACAAAAATTAAAAAATAATTAAATCATAAAAATAATTTTATTATACTCAAAATAAACTTTAATATTAATCCACAGTTTATTTTTATCCTTATTTGAATATACAAGAGATATTTGAAGGAAAGAGAGTGATATTTTGTCTTTTTCTTAACTTAATATATTATATAGGTCATTTCCATTGAAAAGTGTACCATAAATAATTGAATCTATATAATAAGATTATAAGTGTTTAAATACATCCAAAAAATAAAAATTAATATGAAAAATGGGGGCCTTATCACTTAGTTTTAAACCGGGTTAGCCCGAATTACCCTTTTATCATGGGGATAATTTTTTTTGTATTTACTATTCATTATGAAAAAAGAATAAGATAGAATTATTGCATAATATTAATTAGTATGATTCAAGATATTGAATCCATTCTATTAAATTAAATTCCTATAAGTGTTGTAATTTAAATTAAATATGAACTCGTAAAACGTATTAAAAAATAATTCTTCAAGAAATGTATTTTTCAAGGATAGAATGATCTTACATTGACCCAATGATTGTTAATAATAATTATATGAATTTAAATTCATATATATATATAATATAAATTTAATTTAAATCATATATTTTTTATGTTTTATTTAAATTAATTAAAATGGAAAAATAGTATGCATTTAAAAATAGTTTTCAGAAAAATGTGTTTTAAACCTAAATATAACCTTATAGTAAAATCCAGTATAAATAGGATTCAAATGTAATTAATTGGATTAAATATTACTAAATAATACTTATTTCACTTTGAAATCAAATTCAAATCATAATAGGACTTTAAATTACTTAATCCTTTAAAAATAAATGACAGTTTTATAAAAAACATTATTTTTCACTATTCACTGAAATCACCCTTTTCAAAAATATCCCAAAATTTCACCCTAAGTTAATTTTGAAATGATGATTTAAAAAAATAATTTTTTCAATAAAAATTATAAAAAATTTAGAAATTAATTATATTAGTTTTTCACAAAAATAACTAAATACATTTTTGAATAAAAATATTTTTTAAAATCTTGTAAATACTTTATTAAAAGTTGAGTCATTATTTACCAATACATTTGATTCATCTAAAATATTAATACATAATTTTCAAAAAAAATTATTCTTATTCATACCTCCATTTTTAACATTTAGGTTATAATGGTCACACTTAAATAGTATATCATAGTTATTTTAGGCATAATATTTCATGTCGTATATGCTATCAAACATAATGTCATACTTTTGAAATATCATGGTATTACATTATCATCAAATTCAATAAATTGTGACAAAAAAATTTTAATTTGGGCTTATAAATCAAGTTTTTGATATTTGAAAATTCCTTTTTTGGAAAACCCACTCACAAAAGGGTTAATAAAACTTCCTGTTCAAAATAGGGAAATAGAAATATGAAGGTTGTCTAGAATAATAAAAAAATAGTGTTTCCAAATAGGGTAACATTATTAGGAAGTGAAAATATGGACATGGAGGAGAAAAAACACCCAAATAATTATGTATAGTGACAATGAACCTTGATCGTATGAAATTGAATGATCATGAGAAAGTTAATAACCACTAAACTATAAATCAGTGATGGGTTAAAATGTTATCGATTCCTTGAAAATGAAGATAATAGGATAACAGTTTGGTTTCAAGAACATTTTCTTAGACGTGAGTAATTCCTTTATTATCTATATTAAGAATATTAAGATATATAATTAATTGATATATTTCTATTTCATAACCCTAATTTCATCCTTTGTTTATGCTTTGATAAGTTTCCACGTCATCTCTTACTCCAAGGAATGAATATCCCATATGATTTTTTAATGCTTGAAGTAAAAAAACATAACTTTTAATGGATCATAAGATCTATAAAATCATAATAATATATTCATAATTTCTTTAAATATTAACAAAAAACTATAATGGTTATAATAAGGTATGATAATAATAAAAATGTATAAACCATCACATGAAGAAATAATACATTTTACTTAAAAATTTCCACCAAAGGTTCAACTAAGATTATTCCATAAATGAATAACCCTTGAACCTAATTAATATCCATATCATTAACATTAAACAATGTTTTAACCTGAAAAGTGGCCTTATATATTTTAACCTACATCCCCAAAAATTTAATTGCATTCTTCCTAAATAATAATTTACATTAAACATATTGGTTATATATACCTCAACCCAATAAAACATCTCCCAAAATTTCATTAATCATCTAAAAATAAAAAATATTTGATCTTTTAATATGTTTCAAAAAAATAAAATTAATATTTATCTATCAAACTATTTAAGTAAAAAATAATTCTTACCAGTACATCACATAAGTTAGTAGTAAGTTTCACACCCTTATTGCTATTCGATTGTGGGTTCAATCCCTCTGGCCTTTCCAGATGAAATGGATTATCGTCTAACATGGGTGTTGTCCTTTTTCTAAAACTATATTAATTAAATTGCTATAATTTTTTCAAAAATATGACAAAAATCCTCAAAAATAAAATTAAACAAAAAATCATTTTCATATCCCGGTCATCTGTGTGATAAAACATATGTTCACAAATTTTATAAACCCATAATTACCTCATTATTAAATATCATATAAACCCTAAAGGCTAACAATACCTTTAATGTCCATAAAATAAAAATCATTATTCCTTAAAAAACATTCTCACTAAAGAAAAATTTATACAAAAGGGTTACATATACCACAAACATATATTAAAAGTATATAAATGTCTCCAAGGTATTTCCATCATATAAAACCTAAGAATGGGTATATGTGCCTTTAAACTTTAATCATACTTATACTTATTATCCAATTATGGTACCTAAAAAATCATAATCGATCATCATCTGAATCATAAACTTAATGTCTTTGGGGAATTTCCTCAAATTCTGTCATAGGGTTATGTTCCTTATTCTATGTTTTTATAAATCTAGTTCCGAAGTTCTCTACTAAACTTTCTCTTATTCTAAATATAAATACCCTGACCCCATTAGCCTAGATTTGGTGGTTACTTTACTACATCAGTAATACATACAAGTGATTGAATCCTAAAGGACCGAATAGTTTAGTATCCTTCGTAAACTTGATACATACTTGAATCTTAAATTACATTTGAAAAAATTAAATAAAAAACAAAGTGAAATTAAATATTATGTATCCTTGAACTCATTCAAATTTTACTTTTTTATATCCTAGGGAAAGGAAAAAAATAAGGGAGATCTCATATGTTCAATAAGGGTTAGGTAAAATGGAATCTATCATGCGTAGATAATGTATAATCAATATGGATAGGTAAATAACTCAAAACACATTCCATTTAATCAATAAATTGAGCATGAATAATAATATGGAAGTAATAAATGAGGATTAAATAATTCCATATAACTAATCGCATGAGATTAAAAATTATCCATAGGTATCATAATTATTAAAATAGTTATATGGAAAATAATAAATAATCTTAGAATGATAGAATTCATAATTTCAGACAACATAAACATGTCATCAAGGCCTTGCACCAAGACATATTACATAAATGGGTAAGGCCTCTGTTAAAATATCATGAGTGTCTTCCCAGCAAGTCCTGAGTGTCTACCTGACATGTCATGATTTTTTAACTGACAAGGCTATAATATCCCAGTGTGCTTTGCATGATCAAAGTTAAAATGACAATGGGTTGTCACATGACAATGTTGACCTATATAGGGTGCTTTGCAAGATCAAAGAAAGTATAGGTACTTTTTTGTGATCAAGGATGACATGTCGAGGGTTTCAATACTACAAAGTAGGCCCTTAGCAATACTATAATTGGCCTTTATTGGCACTAAGAAGCACTAACTACCAGAGCATGATTAAAATCCCAAGGATTTTATCAGTGCTTTTACTTAGTATTGAAAAGGGGGCATACTTCAATGTGTCGTAACAGAACACTACAGCACCAGAAACAGTAAATACTATAGTGTGCTAAAATAGCATACTATAGTTTTTGTAATAGCACACTACAGCACTAGAAATTAGAAAAATCAAATACAAATACAAAATTTAAATGAAATAAAATTTACAACACAAATACAAGAAAAAACACTATTATAGAGAAAAATAACACACTTGTATAAATTAAAAACCCACCTTTTCTCGAGAAAAAAAATGAACCTATTTAAGAAAAAAATTATTACATCAGTAATAATATAAAAAAATAAATTAAAAAATAAGTGTTAATTTTAAACTAAAGTTTGAGTCCCTAGGAACACTATATATCGGATTGAGTTGTGGTTGATTCTTGCACGTCACACCATTTCTTATTCATCTTCAAGAATTATATTTTTGAAAATTAACTAAATAATTACAAGATAAAAATGATAAGTAAGTTAATTAATTAGTATCACATAGAATAAATAGAAAACAATATAGGCTCATTTACTTAGTTTTAGCAATGTGATGCTCATTTTAAACTAAAACTAAACTTATATATAGAAGAGACATGCTTAGATTGATACTGGTCACACCATGCATCAGATTTAGGTGTGGATGGTTCCAAAATTTTCTAAATGATTTATGGATAATTTTTCTAATTATCAAAACAATTTTAATGAATTTTCTTTATTTTGAGTGCACTGCTTTTATTTTTTACTAAAATGTCATTTTAAAATAGAAACACGCACTTTGATTCATATTATTCAAATAATGTATCTTTTTGACATGATATTGATTCCTACACATCACAAATGACTTATGAATAATTTTCCTAAATTTTCAATACAATCCGAGCATGTTTTCTTATTTTTTCAATGAGTGACACTTTTTGAACTTAAATATCAATTTTAAACGGATAACAAACAATTTATGTAATGTCTTTCACATCATGTATCAGATTGAGGTGATGATGATTCCTTTACATAATAAATGAACTATTGATAATTTTTATGAAGTATCAAAAAAAATGAATGTATTTTCTTCGTTTTGAGTTTGTCACTTATCTTTCTTACTAAAATCAATGTCAATTTTAAATAAAAATACACACCTTGAGTCATACTGGTCACACAGTATGTCAGATTGAGGTGCGTATGATTCCTAAAGGTCCTAAACTACTAATGGATAATTTTATTAAAGTATAAAAAAATATGAATATGTTTTCCTAGTTTTGAGTATTACACTTGTGTTTTTTACTAAAATGTCATTTTAAACTAGAAACACACACTTTGAGTCATACCAGCCACACCTTGTGTCAATTTTACATGAGACTAATTCCAACATTTCAAAAATGACTTATGATTTTTTTTCTCAATTAACTTGAAAATCCGAGCATGTTTTCTCAGTTTTTACTAAGTGAGTCTTTTGAAACAAGAATGTCAATTTTAAACTAATAAATAGCACTTTGAGTCATGTCGGGCACATCGTGTATCAGATTAAGATTCATTTGCTTTCTACATATAAAAATGACTTATAGATTATTTTTCTAAAGTATAAAAGTTATTTGAATTTATTTTCTAAGTTTTGAGTATGTTAGTTGTCTTTTTTACTAACATTAATTTTAATTTTAAATAAAAAGATGCATTTGGAGTCATACTAGTCACACCATACATCATATTATGGTGAGGCCGATTCCAAAATGTTCCAAATAAATTATGGATATTTTTTCCAAAGTGTCAAAAAAATATGAATGTGTTTTATTATTTATAAGTATGTCACTTATGTTTTTTACTAAAATGAAATTTTAAACTGAAAATAGGCACTTTGAGTCATACTGGCCACATCTTGTATCCATTTTATGTTATATTTATTCCTACATTTCAAAAATGACTTATGAATCATTTTATAAAATTATCAAGATAATCTGAGCACATTTTCTTGGTTTTCAATAACACTTTTTAAACATAAATGTCAATTTTAAACTAATAACAGATACATTGAGTTATACTAGGCACATCGTTTATTAGATTGAGCTTTGGATAATTCCTACACATTAAAAATTATTTATGAATCATTTTACTAAAGTATAAAAACAATCCAAATTTTTTTTCTTAGTTTTGAGTTTGTTAATTTTCTTTTTTACAAAAAATAATGACAATTTAAAATAAGACATTCTTGGAGTTGTACTAATCACACCATACATCAGATAGAGGTGAGTTTAATTCATACATAACTCAAATGACTTATGGATCATTTTCCTAAAGTAAAAAATATAATATGAATGAATTTTATCAGTTTTTGAGTATGTCACTTGTGTTTTTTACTATAATATCATTTTAATATAAAAAAATGAACTTTGGGTCATATTGGTCACATCAAGTGTCAGTTAGACATGATATTTATTTTTAAACATAAAAAATGACTTATGAATTATTTTACTAAATTATAAATACAATTAGAGCTTATTTTCTTAGTTTTCAGTGGGGAAACTTTTTGAACTTAAATGACAATTTTAAATTGATAATGATCACTTTGAGTTATATTGGAAACATTGTGTATCATATTTAGGTGTGTCTGGTTCCTAATCATCACAAATTACTTGTGGATAATTTTCCTAAATTATAAAAATAATATGAATGCATTTTATTGGTTTTGAGTATGTTAATTTTCTTATTTACTAAAAATAATGCCAATTTTAAATAAAAAAGAGGTACTTAGAGTCATATCGGTCACACCATGCATAATATTTAGGTGTTTCTAATTCCTAAAAATACCAAATTACGTATATATAATTTTATTAAAGTATAAAAATAATCCAAATTCATTTTCTTAGTTTTGAGTATGTCACGTTTTTTTACTAAAATGTCATTTTAAACTAGAAACACACACTTTGAGTCATACCAATCACAACATATGTTGGTTTTATGTGAGACTGATTCAAAACTATTAAAAATGAATTAGGAAAAATTTTCCAAAATTATTAAAAAAATATGAGTTTTTTTCTCTTATTTCAATGTGTGACACTTTTTGAACTAAAAGGACAATTTTAAACTAATAACGGACACTTTGAGTCATGTCGAAACATCATATTTTAGATTGAGGTAAAGATGATTCCTACATGTAAAAAATGACTTATGTTTTGTTTTATTAAATTATCAAAACAATCCAAATTCATTTTATTGGTTTTGAGTATGTCAGATGTCTTTTTTACTTAAATTAATGTGAAGTTAAAATAAAAAGACACACTTTGATTCATATCGATCACACCATGAATTGGATTGAGGTTTCGATGATTACTGCACTTCCCAAATGACTTAGGTATATTTTTACTAAAGTATAAAAACAATTTTAATTTGTTTTCTTTTTTTTGAGTGTCTCTTGTGTTTTTTACTAAAATGTCATTTTAAACTAGAAGCACACACTTTGAGTCATACTGATCACATAGTGTGTTGTTTTGACATGAAATTGATTCATACAGATCAAAAATTACTTATGAATAATTTTCATTAATTATCAAGATAATATGATCATGTTTTCTTGTTTTTCATTGAGTGACACTTTTTGAAATAAAAAGTAAATTTTAAACTGATGAAGGACACTTTGAGTCAAACCAAGTGAATCGTATATAGGATTGAGGTGTAGTTGATTCCAACACATCACAAATGATTTATGGATTATTTTATTAAAGTATCAAAACAATATTAATGTGTTTTATTTGTTGTGAGTATGTGATGTGTTTTTTGAACTAAAATGTAAATTATAAACTAAAAACATACAGTTTGAGTCATACCATTCACATCATGCTTCAGATTTAGGTGTGGATGATTGAGTATGTGGTGTGTTTTTTTATTTAAACCATCTACAAAATTCCATAAAATAAATAAATTCTCCATTTGTATGGAAGAATAAACCCCATGATGCCTAAAATTCCTTATCCAAATGCACAATGTTCTCTCTTTTCTAGCTTATTGCAGAAGATTAAACAAAAAATATGACTTCCCAAAAGATCTATTTAAAAATATATTTTATAAAAATTATAAAGAAATTAAATAAAAAATAATCGAGAAAATTATGAGAAAATTAGCTCAATATGTAGTAGTAATTCACCTTTTCATGATGGTTGTATACATTGTTGACCCATTTCCTTGTTGTTGTTATATTATTTGAAACCTTGAAGTCTAATATCTCACAAGCATGAGAAGATTCAAAAAAACCATCCCAAATAGAGAAAAAGAATCCACCTGTATAATAAAACAATTCTTATGTTAATAATACAATAATGAAATAAATGAAACATAAATATGAAAAAATATATTAATAAAATGTCAATTTTACATTGGAACCACATAATTTGAGTCAAATAAGTTACACCATGTATTGATTTGAGGTATGGTTGATTCCACCATGTATTTTTATCCTACAGTGCATTCAAAACTCTAGGTCATCTAACAATATTGCAGTTTGATAAACTAGAATGTTATATGCATTAAAGAATAAATATCAAACTGAATCATCAGGAGTAAATCATCATTATTGAGTACATGATCATAGTACAAGAGTAAATAACCCTTGTTTAAAAATTCATTTATTACTAGAAAACATTAACCATTAGTGTAAACCAATTAGCGTTCATTGATTGAACTAAAATAAATATTTACAAATGAGTTTTTATGAAATAATATAAAATCTATATTTCCCTTTCACCATCATGGAGTGTAAAAACTCCATGATAAACCATTTACCTTCTTTGAGGGAAAAAACTTCATTATTACCCATTATGTATTTTTAGAAGACACTAAACGCCATTATAAATTATTTACCCAATTTTAAAAAATTTAAACATCAGTATAGCCCTTTAAAACATCAAAATGACACTAGAATCTAGTGTGTCCATTAATCATTCCTGGATTTTTCAATAGATTTGTATACCCTTTTAAATATTCTAGGAGATTATAAACTCTAACATAACATCGTAATTATTTATTCATTAAAATTTTATTATCTCTATTCTCATGTATTTTTTATTGAGAATGGTGATGAGTTTTTAATTAATGATCTTGTAAAGATGGATCATTTTATATAATGATTTTTCACTGGCATAATGAATGTTACTTATATGGATTTCACAAGAATTTCTTATATTATATCATATATCTAATTGATTATTAAATAGACCAAATAATTCCACCACATACCAAATTGAATCTACTATATTGTTATTTTCTAAAAATTTATGATTCATTCAATGAACTTTTATATTTATTAATATTTTAAGAGGTTTCGGATCAAGCTAATAGATTCTTCTTCAAAGGGGTCTTCATTTTGATTTTGGATTATTTATAATTTCATTAAAAGATGGTTTTTGATTTTCAAGGATTTATTCATAAAGCGGATTCTTTTCGTTTGATTCCATGTTTCCTTTGACATCATCCCTCCTCAATGACCATGACCACTTAATGATGGTTTTCCTTAAATAGTTCTCTCACACACCCATTGGATTCATAGGTTGATCACGCCAATATTTATTTAGACATTTGAGTTAGATTATATACCTTTTGTATGACTTTATTAGTGTTTTATGACTCTCAGGTGACTATTGGCTCCACTACTAAGACCCTTTCTTTGTAGTGTAGAGAATCCATGGGAAAGAAACTACAACTATTTTTTGATATCGTTCAGTTTGTTCCTGGTGAGGGGTTTCTTTCACACTTTATTAATATTTTATAGTACTTCTAATGTGCTAATGGAAATTGTAGCCTTTGAAAATTAGTTTGAAAAAATAAGTTGTGTTAGTTTTGTTTCTGAAACAATTCCTCCACTTAAATACCTGTATAAAATCACTTAAATAAGTGGTTAAAAAATCAATAATCAACATGGAACACTAGAACAATGTCTATAATCTTAAATAAAAAGTATTTTGCATACTTTTCAACAATTTTTCTCAAACACAACCTTGGTATGATCCCCATTATACACTATTTCCCAACAATTTTATTATTTTTAAGCTAGAGCATTGTCTCCTCCACCACCTCGGTCTCCACTTATGTATAATCCTATACCTCAATCTATAACTCTGAATCCACCTCCTCCTAAACATATGCCTCTACCTCCACCTTTTATTACACCACCATCTTCAGCTCCACCTCTACCTTCGCATTTTCCTCCACCTCTGCCTCCGTGATTTCCCAAAAACTTTATTATTAGTGGGTCAGCACTTCTAAACAAATTGATTTCCTCTATTATACTTATCCTTGAGAAACAGATCAAAAGTAATATATAATAATTATGAAACTAATTCGTCACACCCCAAATATATTTAGAAGTTCATATCCCATATTAGATCACAAACATAGTAGGTAATCACCAAAAAACAATTTCAGTGAACATTGTGATTACACTGTATGTTTCCCACTCATATCTAAACAAATTTATTTCTTATTTTTAGTATGAATGTTATCAAAAATCTTCGTATTAATGAGAAAATATATAAAAACAAATTATTAATAAATATTTTTTATGAAATTTTAGTTACCTTCTAAAATTACCTATTCAGGGATGTTGGTCTTTTGATGGTTTATGATCACTCTCATACATTTTAAAACATAGTATCCAAAATCAGAAGAAAAAATGTATAAAAAGATAAAAATAATTAATTAATAAATAAAATTCACCTAATTTTTTAATTTCCTAAAATTTTAAGGACTAGAAAAAAATAATGTTACATTTTATAATAATTCATACAGTTCCGTCAGTCAAAAAATTATTTATAAATGTGTATTTGGTTATATTACAATATAAATATTATTAAAACCATATTTTTGTATGATTATAGTAAAATAATTTGAATAATATATTTACCATATCAATATATATATTATGAACCATTCTATCTGGAAAATAAAATATTAAATAAATATAAAAAAACTATAACTAATATGGTATTGTAAACATCAAATTTCTTAATCGAATAATAAAACATTATAATCAATTAAATATTTTTATTATCACATTTTTAATACATAATAATTGATCAAGATCACCTATGTGGATCTGAATCACACATAAGGATGGGAGTACTTAATTTTACTATTACATAGATATGGATCATGTTAATTCAACCATCTATAAAGTAACATTTTCAATGTGGTTCAACTTCATGTGGTAAGGACATATTTCATGCAGTTTAACATCATATAGTGAGGATGTATTATATGTAGTTTACCATTATGTGGTAAGGATTTATTCCATGTAGTTTAACATCATATAGTAAGGATGAAAGTTACTATGCAATTTAAATTCTTTTTGTTAGGACATAAAATCCAGGATGACAGATGTGAAATTTTCTTTTGTGAAACCTTGCATTGGTGGAGGATGTAACATGTTCCCCATTAATCATAACCAATATGTAATATCCATTGGAATAGACCATATATATTATGTAAGTCCCTTCTATATTGGGTTCTATATTTTGGAGGTTTCTTTACAGGTATCATTCAGGTTATGAGATCTAATACCAATTCTCCTTGAAGGAACAAGTGGAGGTGAACTTTTTTATTAAAGGATCACATGCTCTGATTCTGATAAACTTTGAGGTTGTGTAGTGTACGTAACCTTTTATCATCTATTTAATCTAACTCATCCAGATTCTTTTACGATTGATCTTCATCTGAGGGTTCTATAAAAATATCCATTTAGGGTGAGGAAAACTAGAATTCTATGGTAAAAACTACTTTAGTCCTATAAACCAATGAATATGGTGTCTATTGTGTGTAATTTCATATGGTGGTATGGTAGGTATATAAATAATGAAGGATATTGTTTATCAATGACTTATTATCCATTTCCACTATTTTCTACAGTATATTTGATAGATTATTTTAGAAGGCCTCTATTTTTTCATTTTTCATTTCATGATAGCGGGATGAATAGTTGGATTTGATTTTGTACTCCTGGTAAAATTTCTTCAATTAGGTGAAATAAAAGTTTGTGTCATTTTCCATCGATATCATTTTAGGGATATTGAACCTAGTGATGATATTATATTTCATAAATTTTATGACATTTTTCATCCTATCATTCTTGAGGGTTATTTCCTTATCCCATTTGGATAATAAGTCAGTAACAGTAAGTATGTACTTAAACTACTGAGTTGTAGTTGGGGGATATGGCCCGACAATGTCCATTCCCTATGCAAAAAATGTCCAGGAATATTCAGTTGTATGTAAAAAATCTGAGGGTTTATGGATAAAGTTTTCCTGAATATGGTAGGCATAAAATTTCCTAGGTAATTCCACATAGTCTTGAATAATTATTTTCTAGTTTTAACCGAGCCTCCTAATTTGGTGGGAGGGTCTGGTCCTGGACTGATGAGAATTACAAGATCCTGTATGGAATTCTTTTATGATGGTGGTAATCTCTCCTTTTTATATGAATTTGAGGAGGATTCTATCAAATCCTCATTTTCAGAAGTATATTTGATCATTTTCCCATCTTTAAGGGTAAACTTCGCTAATCGATATTGATTACATTCCCTTCCAACATGATCTAATGGGAGGGCCTAATTTTAGAGATAATTGACTATAGGATTCATCCATCTATGGGTGGATATCACTTCATCATGCTTTAGGGAAGTGTTGACATGACTGGTTTACTCTGTGTCACAAATGATGATTGATGAGACCATCCTTTAATTCGTGATGTAGAAAACCACTTCATCCTGACCGAGGTCAACCAGGATTATGGCTATATTATCCATTGCATTGGAATGATTATTTTTTTATAAAGGTTCAGGTAGCAATGTTGGTTCAAAATTGAATTCTTCCATAAATCCAATAACATAAAAAATGAGATGGGGAAATTATTCCTTCTTGATGGAATACTCTTATTTGATTTGTTTGATCACTAGTTATGAATCCCCCTTAATGTTCAGGTAGTATATTTTTGGTTGTAGGGATAGTTATAAGAAAAAAATGAGGGTTTTGTATTCTACATCATTACTAGTGTATCCTTCATATAGTGATAAAGAGTAGGAAAAAATTATTTGTTTATAGAAACAAACACAATTTCTAGACTGACCTATTTGAGCTTCGGGTTTTCCATCCTCTTTCCAACAGGACATTGATATGCACCTTCAAAATACATCTCCCACATTCAAGGAGTTTCAGGGGAATATAAAACCTCCTCGTCATAATTTCAGTGTCCACTAGTATGCTTTCCGGGGCAGGACGTACTGCAAGGAAATTAACCAGGGTATTCCCTTTAACATCCTTTTTCAATATAAACTAGATTTCATATTATTTCAGAATAAATTTCCATCAGTACAAAATCCAAATCAATATAGGGTGTCTAAGGATATACTTGAGCAAGTCAACATGAGAGACTAAGTGAACTTTGTGATGCGACAAGTAATGTATCATCTTTTCTATTGCAAATATGAGTGCAAGGAAGTTATTCTAAACATTGAAATAATATGTCTCAATACCTAGAATCATTTGACTAGGTAGTAGAGGATGTTTCCATTCCATTCATTATATTTCCAAGTAAGGAGAACATAGATATATCATTCCATGGTTGCCACAAATAAGATAAGTTTATTTACTTCTATCGGTGGCATCAAGATCAATGGGTGTAGTAATTATTACTTGAAATTTTGAAAGGCTTCTTGAGATTCCTCATCCCACTAGTAGTTATCTCCATTATTCATTAACTTGGTGAATGGGAGAGATTTTTCGTCTAAGTTAGCTATAAAATGTTGAATGTAAGTGAGGTTCCCTTAGATAACCCTTAGTTATCTATTATTTCCACGGGGTAAAATTTCTAGGGTTAAAATAATATTTTATGGATCAACCTCAATCCCATGGTGGCGTACCACAAATCCAAGGAATTTTCCTGATGTTACTCTAAAGGAACACTTCATAGGATACATCTTAAACTATGCTGCAACAACTTACTGAAGTTTTTTTGAATATTTTTAAGGTGATAACATCATCATTGGGACTTGACTACCAGGTTATCGAGATAACATTTTGTTATTCATCCCATGATGGTAATAAATATATGATGCATGGTGTATTGGTAATTATCACCAATATTATTTAATCCAAAGGGAATAACTTGATAGAAAATGACCCCTCAGGTTATCTAAAGGTTGTGTCTTCCTTATCTTCAGGGACTATCCTTATTTTATTATTCCTTGAATACTCATAAATGAAGGAAAGGTATTAGAATCCATAATTTTCATTTATCAAAACTTTTGTAATAGGAAATGGTAAATCATCCTTTGGGTAGTATCTATTAAGATCTTTGAAATCAGTGTAGGCCATATATTACTATTCTTTTTCTTTATGGGTACGATGTTAGCAAGCCATTTTGGGTACTGTACTTCCCAAACAAAGTTGGATTTGATAAATTTGTAAAATTCTAATTCTGTAATAGTATCATGATATGGTTTCATCCTCCTATATTCCTTCTCGAAACCTTGATGATCATCGAGAAATCTCATGTGGTGCATAGCCACATTGAGGTTCAACCCATGTATTTGTATATAATTCCAAGCTAACACATATCGATGCTGATCTAAAAATGAAATATATATATCCTTTTCCTTGAGAGGAATGGTGGAACTAATCAACATAGGCCTTGGGTCTTCTTATATTCACAAATTCACTGCCTGATCTCATCGATGCTGGTGGAGATGATTTCCTCAAATTCAAGAGGGGATTTTCCAAGATCATCCTATTATTTTTCTATCTCTAATTATATGGATGAATTTTTAGAAATGGTGGGTAATCCAAGGGAATCTCCCTCAATTTTGAGGTAAGATAGGCCTTATGAAGCGATGTTTTCATCCAAAACTATGATAGGAATTTTAGATATATTCTTAGTATGCTTTCTTTATTTTATGATGCCACTGGGAGTAAGAGGATCCTAGACATCATAAGTTGTAGAAAATGTTTTGAGGATATCATCACTGTTTATTGATTGAATAAGGGAATTATTGGATACAAATAGAGCATTATCTTGATCCCATTTTTATGAATCCCCTTGATTTGATGTTGTTTCTATTAAATAAACATTAGCCATTGAATTTTTTTTGTTTCATGATAGCTTATTAAGATTAATTCCATTACCTCAATAAGGTTTATGGGTAGCACATAATTGCTATCAAGCATGCTCTAAGGATTTTTAGGGGTGATTCCCAAGCCAATGGGGGATACAACCTGGATATCATTATCCACCAATGGTTGTTTACCTTTATTTATATAGAAATATTGCTTAACATATATATATATTACCAAGAATCAAAGGAGGTTTTGTCACCATGTAGCATGTTGACCTTCCCATCAATGTGGTATTTAAAGAATTGATGAAATTTTAAAGGTAACGTAATGTGGATATGAATCCAAGGTCTTCCTATTAGGAAATTATTTAATGTGTCTTTACAGATAACAATGAACTCGGCATTAGATGTGAGATCCCCAAATTGAACCTTGATCTTGATCTTCCTAAGAGGCCTTTGCTTGCTCCTATCAAAACCATGAATGGTTAGCTTTGTTGGTGATAATCCCCCTTGATATATCCCAAAAATTGGAGAGTTTGAATTGGGATGAGGTTGATCCTAGAACCATTTTCTATCCAATCCCTTTTGATGTCGACATTGTTGAGTTTTCCAAAAACATAAATGGGTCTTATATGTCATTGGATAACTTCTTTTTTATCCTTCTTTGTGAATGAGATGGTGAAATGAAAATATGATGGAATAGTCTCCACTCAGTAAACCTTGGTTGTTGTGACTTCTCTCTCAAACTCTTATAAGATATAGAGGGCCTCAATGAGTGCCTCTATGAATTCTTTTTAAATATAAATAGCATCCAGTATTGAGAGTTTTTCTAGAACAACTACCAACTATTTTAGAATTTTGTACTTTTATTCTAGATTTTTATGCTACATAAGGTGGGTTTTCTCCCTATTATGTGGATCATGAGTTGAGGTGTTTAGGGTGGATGGTTCAGGGACTTTATAATAAGTTGTAGAATATTCTACAAGTGGTGTAGGTCACACCTACCTTCCCCTTTTTCTAGGATGATCACACAATCGCACCCCCGCCAGTAGGTCATGTAAAATGACTGGGCTTGAATGGATGTTGGAGGGATTTGAGGAATCTCTATGCTTATATTGAGATTTATGGATATCTTTCCTATGGTTTTTTGATGTATATATGGCTTCCATGGGGATGTGACCAAAATATTAGGTTCGACCATGCCCGCGTCATCCCTTGTACCCTCGGCTTCTACATCCTTGGCCTCCAACTCCCCAGTCAGGTATAAGGAACTCATAATTGAAGCATATTCATAATCATAGAAGGGATATCTTAAGTAAACTAAGTAAAAAGAACCAAATGATCTCTTCATCCAATTAGGGTTTCATTTGGTGGGGTTTTTTTCATTCTGTAGATGTTGAAGGAAAGATGCCTACAATAGTTAGAGCTTGTGTGAGATATGAATATGAATATTTCTATTGTGTCTTTTACCATGTCTGGTGATTAATTCTACCTCAAGGAGGTGTATTCAATGATTCCTACCAAGGTAATGGGATCATTTTTTGTTTCAAAAGATTTTCTCTCAATGTTTCAGGACCTCGATCAACTATCTTTTAACTAATCCCGTTATCAAACTTCTATCCATGCATGGTCAGAACTTCTTTTCATTCACCCTCTTCTTTTGTAGAATAACTGTTACATAAGTCAGATATGTCTGGGACTTCTACAATGTCACATTTCTAAATTCAACCATGCTCTGTAGGATGTCTTTGAAGACAAGGTAGTCTGGTATGGTGTGATCCATCATCCTATGAAAATTATAGTAGTCATGATGGTCAATGAGGTTTACCTCGTTGGGTTTCCTAGGCTCTGATAGATTGAGAAGTTCATTTTCCACAACTATAAGGAAATCACCAGGGACCTAATAATTTCAAAAGGAATGTGATTTACTCATCCATTACACAAGTCACAGGTGACCCTGATCTCTTTTTTCTTCTATACGATATTGATTTTGTTGCTACTACCGCTCGACGTGAGGCGTCAGATGATTTGGTGCCTATCTATGTGCTTGAACGGGCATTTCTACTGATATGAGGGTAACATCAGTACTCTCTTCTATACCAATCCTTTTTTACCTATTCTGGTGGAATGTACTAAGATTTATCTTGGGTCCGTTAAATGGAATCTTCTATGTGTTGTGTCATCTCTCTAAACTCACAGAATCCACCTAGATACTTCATTGAGGTCAAAGGTGTTTTAATATTATATTGAATATTTTCATCATAAAGTTATAACAATTGTTCTCATGATATAGGGATACTAAGTGAATAGGTTAAACCTTTTTATCTAGATATGTATTTGGAAACCCAATCATTTTATTTTTTTTTCAATTTGTGATGTTAATAATTTTTTTTACTTAACAGGGATCTAAAATGATAAAGGAATTGATGATGAAGGCCTTCTCATCCCTCAATGGATCCTACTAGAAGGATTCTATACAAAAAGAAGGATGGCCCTACCAAATTCTATAAAAATACATCTCATATTGGTCACCTATTTCTTGTCTCTATGACCTTCATCAGGTCACATCGGTACATGAAGTGCATAAGATGTTTTTTTGGATATCATTGTCAAAGGTTGATAAGGTAGGATTGCCGAAATTGGAGGGGGAAAAGTGTCATATACCCATTATAGATATGGATTCTTCTTGATATGCAGGGGTGTACACCACCCTTCCAGGGATTCCATTCGAGCAACCATGGATTCAATAGTGTTGAGGAGTTCTAGATGTACTACTATATGGAATGCCTCTCATATATAGGGAATGGATGAGGCTTGATGATGTGACCTCATTTTCATATCCCATTGATTCTTGATCCATTCTAGTACTGAATGATTGCCCGGATGGGGGATAGGTTATCATTGTAATAGAGGAAAGCTATAACACCAAAAAATGATAAAGGTTTAAATGATTAAATGATATGAATAATGTAAATAAGTTTCACCTTTCTTTTTGGGATACTATCTGATTAGAACTCCATAGTTAATCATGCTTGGTTTAGAGTAGTGATCAGGATGCGTGACCTTCTGGGAATTTTCTCATGGTGTGTTCGAGTGATGAAAAAACACATTAGAAAAAACATGTGTTGACTTGTGGGGGAAGTCATTGGTATAATGATATATTCGGGACTTGGGTCATCCCTAGGTAGAGGACCTTGTGTCTATGGGGAACCTAGTGGTTCCTTGTGGGCTAAGACTTGATGTCCATATTAAAGAATCGTGTCTTTGTTGTTAGTGGTTCCTAGTTGTTACATGGGTATCAAAGGAGAAACCCAACCCTAAGTCTGGTGGCAATGCTTGGGTTAAGATACAAAGTCCACAATGATGATGTAGTTCTCAAAAGGAGGTGAATGTAACGTCATATAATGATAAAGGGTTAAATAACTAAATGATATAACTCATAGCAACAAGGTATGACTTTCTTTTTGGGAGCCTGTATGATTAAAAATCCATAGTTAATTATTCTTAGTTTTGAGTAGTGATCAGGATGGGTGGCCTTCTGGGAAGTTTCTCAGGGTGTGTGAGAGTGAGGACAAAGTACACTAGAAAAAAAAATGTGTTAGCTTGTGGAGACAATAATTAGTCTTATGATCCATTTAGGAACCTGGGTGTGATCTAGGTTGGGTAACATGTGTCTACAAGGAAACTGGTGGTTTCTGGAAATCCAGGACCTGACATCCATGTTAAGAAATGGTGTTTGTGATGTTAGTGGGGCCTAGTTGTTACAGAATCTGCAATCATCCTTAACTTCCTCATTTATGTAGACCAGATTCTGGGATCTAGAACTAGCCCGATTCTTAAATAACACTCTTTCATGTGTATTATCACTCTCCTGATATTAGGGAGGAGGGATATTCTCCTTTTTCTTATGATGATACCCAGTGATATTGTTTCCCCTGAGTAATTTCTTGTTGAGATGTCTGAGATTTTATATCTCATTATCATATGGTTCTAGTCATTCCTCTATGGAGTAAATTTTGGATCCTATGGGTGGTAAGTGGGATATAGCCACACATTTCCCTTTATCCGTATTAGTATTCTACCATATAGGTGGAAATTAATCAATATAAGGTACCAAGTTCTGGCTCCTTCTCTAAATCCACCTATGTGCAACTTAGTTTGTGCATCCATATCATCTACCTCGTGAGTTATGGTTTATAAATTTTATCCATTTGTATTTATATCTTTTTCCACGTCATTTTTTATGTTGATAGTTATGAAATTTATTGAGGTGTATCATAAAATGGCAGTTATCCCATTACTATTCATGAAATAGGGTGATTTGGTATCACTTACTCATTTGAGGGTTTTAACTAGGTCATTTCTCTGACCCCTATAAATATTGGGACATTTTTTAATATGAACCTTAGGGGGTTTTATTTCTTTCTCATACATTCCTCATGTCTCAATCTATAAATAGTGACCTTAAGGGAGTTTCCAGTCGTGTTTTCTAAATTGGTCCTAAATAGAAAAATTATTTCTCACAAAAAGAGAAACATATGGGATGATAGATGTTGATATTTACCTCCCAACCTAGAGAACAATGATTCCTTATGGGGTAATTATAATGATAAAAATTCCCCCATCCTTGTGTTATGGGATTATTTGGGTCTACTATTGGCACTTTTTGATCATATTATTGAGGATTGGTAACTCTAGTTGAGGATATGATTGCTCTTGAGACCGAAATTGAGATATAAATTCCCCCATCCCTGCGGGTTGGGATTGAACAAGAACCACTGATGATTTCTCTAGGAACCTATTTGGGTATGATGAACCTGGTGATAGAGATTGAGAAAAAAAATTCCCCCATCCCTTCAGGTGGGGGTGGTTTTTATTGTCGTCAATATTTCCCGGATCCTCTAAAGTTTTGAAGACTCAAGGGGTAGAGGTGGTGTTAAAAAATCCCCCAACCCTATGGGATGGTTTTTATCTTGAATGACTATTATGGTGGATTCTATTATGATCTATTTTATTTGGTGAAATTTTTATCATTTATGTTTCGGGATCAATGGCCACCTATTATGGGAGTCATCTTTTATGAGAAGTTGTCGAGTATCTAAAACTTCGCCTTTTGTGTCTAAAATGCATTCCCATTTATCAAGGGGCCCATCTTAGGAGTTTTTCAGTGGCTCTCTCCCTCTATTTGTGATGTCTTTATAACTTCAAAGTGGAGGAATATTTTTTTATTGATAAACTGGCTTATGAATTACCCATTCCTATTATCTATCCTACGTCTATAACATTATAGGATGTCATATCTGGGGAGATTTACTATTATTAGGACATAATGAAGTGTAGTTCTCTTTATTTTCCCTATCCACATATACGTACATTTTATGGGGCTCTAGAAATTAGTCAATGGAGAGTTGTTATGATACAGATACAACCATGTTGTAGGCATCTACCATTATCTTCCTTCCATGGGTTCTAGGATATAGATAATGCAAACATATCTGGTTGAGAATAGATTGTATTTGTGATTTGAATATTAATCTCATATCCTTGATATGGGAGGTATTTATCCTTCAACTGCTGATGATTCTCCCACATGTTCTATCATAAATAGGGCATCAACTCCTTGTATAACTCATTTGGGATCTCATAGTCGAAAGTGTTGATGTCACTAAACATGGTTGGGAGGTTTTTTCAGCTAATTCTTTCTATATATATATTTCAGCCTCTTCTTTATCATAATTATATTCCTCCACCTGGTCCAACCACATAGGTTACTTCTCTGGGTTTCATGCTGACTACAGAGAAGTGCTATTAATTGTTAATGGGAACTATATACGGTTAACCTCAATGTTTTGAAAACCTATCAATATAAAGCAGTCTGAGTTTTGAGAACCACTCTATATAATGTTTTTTGGGGAAGGGTGGGACTTCTGTGTCAATGAGATATATCACTGTGGGGAGGTTAATCATGGTGGATTTCAGGAGTAGAGTTCCTATAGTCCATCTCTACACTACTTCAAAAAGGACTACAGAAGTAGTTATCACCTTATTCTTTGGTTTAAGAGTCAATAGACCCTTTATGGGTTTCTTATATGCATTTCACAACCTCAAGGACACTAAAATTGAGAAGATAAATAATATGAGCCTCATTCTACATCATGGTCAAAATATGCAAGCCTTCCTATTAGGGTTGAGCAGGGATATGAGCCTGTTATATGATGGTTTATATAATATTTTCATAAATTCCTGGTGTTGTGTGGATATGATCCCACTTCTAAGAAGTTGCTGGAGTATTCCAATGATCTTCTATATTATTGGTACGAATATTAGTTTTCTTATGGGTGGTTACCAGAATATGCTAGTCAATCCTGGATGAAGAAGGGGTATGATCCCTGTTCAAATATGAATTCTCCATCAAAATATGTTGATGGACCTCCATATTGGGAGAAGAAATATGATCATCCTCTTGTATAGCCTCTAAATTATGTCGATGTAGTCGTTCATCACTGGAAGTAGGGATATGATCATGGATTCCTTAAGATTCTTGAATATTCCAAGTAGCTTAATTGGTATAGATATAAGCCTTTTATGTTGTGATTTCCATATTATATTGATGTAACTTAATTAGAGTAGGGATACGATCCTAGTCATGTGCCATTAGAGTATGTCATTGGTCTTTTTTTATTGTAATGAATTCTTGTCTCGAGTCATGTTCCAAACTGAGAAAGTGTGCCCTGGTCGGAAGGGGATATGATCCCAGTCCTACGCTTTTGGATTATGTCAGTGGTCTTTTTCTATAGGAATGTGTTCCTATACCGAGGTATGTTCCAAACTGAGTTGGTGAGAATTAGTTGGAACGAGGATATGGGCCTAGTACTATGCCTCATCCTTTACCAGAATACTCCTACAATTATCCTTAATAAGAGAAATAATGTATTCTTCCTCAGAGTATCCTCCTATTCATAATGATCATGGTGATATGCAACTCTAGATATTGGGAAAAGGATATGTAAATATCCCTACATAAATAAAAGTGATGAAATGTGCTTAAAGATCTATTTTAATATTTCGATAATGTAGTGATTCTTTAGTAAAGTGTGTGTAGGAATGTAGGCTTGTGCATTCTCAGTCTCCAAGATATACTAACATATGTCTTGGATTGAAGTGGGGATATAATCCCACTTCTTTCCTCATTGTTCCATCAGAATATACTAATGGACTTCATGTATAGGGGAAGGGATAACTGCCTCTCCATGCTTGGTGTAGGAATATGGGTGTGGACTTGATTTGAGTGAGCAGAGATATGAGCCTGCCCATTGGATACCACTGGAATATACTAAAAATCTTGGTCAATAGAAGCAGGTATATGATACCACTCCCGTTTATCCATAGATTCACATTCCTGTAGATAACTCACTTGTTCCCATCCATGTGTGTCCAAGGTGGAAATTTGTTGGTTGGATCCCTTAATAGGAAACTAAGGGTCATTGGAGGGATAATGTTGGTGATGGAGGAAGACAAGATCCCTATTAGGAATATCCTAAACAAGGATGGATCTATAGTTTATTCCTTGATCCATCTTCCTAAGATATGGAAGGTGATTATTTTCATGCTTTGGGAATAAGTTTTTGAATTGATTGGTGGTGGCTACAAGTGCCACTGGTTTCACTGAATATTTCCCTAAACAAGATGGATTTATCAACTCCAATTCCTAGAAACTTCTACGTTGATCTTTTAGGGTTGGTAAAAGTCGATGGTATTCCCAAACCATTGAATTTTCCACCTGAAGTTGAAGGTATTGGGTGGGTGAGGTTATTTTGTGACCCATGGAGGTTATTGTTTTAGTTAAGGTTCTAGAACATTCGCTTGATAAATACATGATAGCTTGTCAATATTTCTACGAGATAAGTTTTTTTAGTCATAGATAAAACAATAAATAAGACCACTAGTAGGTTCATCATCATAAGTGTGAAACATTCTCAATCCACTATGCACAAGTAACACAATTGTCCTTCCTTGTTCTTGGTTCGGCCATTTTACTCGTACGGAATTCTCACAAAAAGAATGGATTATTTCATGGGAACCCTAGAAAAGTTTTATTGCTGAAATATTTTACATCAAGAATACCATTTTCATTTTCATAGTATATTTAAAACAAAATTTCCCAATGCATGGTCAACTAATCATTTTTATCATTTGAGATATTCATGTCAAGTTCACCATTTTTGTTCCCTTCAAAAAGGTGGTATGGTTCCCCATGTTTTGGGGACATGATGCCCAATGCCAAAAATGATTGATCTATTCTTTGATTACATGTTTTCACGTCAGGTTCACCATTTTTGTTTCCTTCAAAATAGTTATTATCTCTGATGATAGATTTTAGGGGGTTCAAGTATGGTTGTACAATCATTCACATCGGGTTTACCATTTTTATCTCTCATAGAAACTCCCAATGGAACCTATATCTAAAATAAGGTATATGCCTTCATTCCAAAGGCAAGTAATCATTTAGGGTTTCAACCCCAATAAAATTTAAAAACAGACATTGGTTGATAGGATGGGAGGTCAGACTCATCACACCTTTTTTGGAGGGAATTATTTCTTATTTCAGGACTCTTATATAGATTTAAGATATGTTCATGAATCTCTTCCAAATCCCAATGTTGTACTATTAAACCTGATAAAATGATTTCATTTTTAATCCTTCTATAAATAAATGGGGTGACATTGGTTATACCATCTGTACGTATTTGAGGTTCTGTATCCATTTCCTATTATTTCTTAACAATGGGTAGCTATTAACCCTCCAATCCATTTTTCTATATTTTCAAAAATCCACCTTAAGGATTAGTGGGAACCACACATTTAAAAATTAAAATACAAAAACATTGATAATATAAATTCAAAATTCAAAATAGACATCAACAAAATCTAAAAAATCAAAATTTGAAATCACACCTAGATCACAGTATCAATATCCACCTCAGGCCATGAGATTCTGAGATGTGAGCCACCTCCTACAATGAGGTATGTCACATCCGATCCAAATTTTCAACCACATCATCATCCCCATAAAAATCACCATAATAACCATCTCATCACTGTCATCAACTACGTCTACTACTACAACTAGAACCACTGATAACGTACCTGCTCACTAAAAACCAGAAACCAGAACATCCACCATATTCTCCGTCGAACCAGACTAAACTATCACAAAAATAAACTCCATTAAGAACCAAAAAATGGGACAGAGAGTAGAATGAGAATAATTCCACCCCATTTGCGCCTCTTGTAATTTCATCAGCTGCTTGAACAACACCTCCCAAAATAATGGGTAGCTGCTTATATTTTGAAGTCGTATAACTAAGAACTATAGAGTATACTGTCTTCCAAGGAGTTGATTGGTGTTTATATGATGGGATCGAACCTTCATGAGGTGTCCTATATATTCTATTTTTAATAGGAGTCAAAATACATGTAGTTTGTTTTTAAGTCTAATATGTTTAGTTTAATTTAATACAGAAAGGACATACGTGAGGGAACTTAGGCAACAAGTATTGATCTCAATCCTTAGGAAAGAATCTTGTCACATCTTCGATTTCTTTTTGAGTTATTTCCTTTTTTATTTTTATTATTTCATTTATCCTTAGGTTTTAACTTGATTTTTGGGTGAAAATGAATTTTTTGGTCTTAATAGTAGGTGGAAGACAGTTGGAGCATGGTTAAGGAAAATCATGTGCCCTTATCTAAGTAAGTATGCAGCCAATTTCTATTTTGTAAAATGGAGACTGCACAGTTGGTGCATGGTTGGGAAAACTGTGTGGGCTAACTGTATACCTTTTTCCTCTTGGATTGTAGGGGACGCACAGTTGCTGCACGGTTTGGAAAACCATGTCGGCAAACCATGAGACTTTTCCATGTCATTAAAAAGTGAAAAATTTCCTTTTATCCTCTTTGATTTTAACCCTAAATCACTCCCATCTGCCCTATTCATGATTTTTAGCCATGGGAGATTCCTCCAAGCCTTCTTGGATCCTTTGAGAATTAAAATTTAGGTATTTTTAGCTTTGAAACTTCAATTAATCTTCATGTAATCCACCTTTCTCATGATTCTTCCATTATTCTAGGGTTTATCTTCCCCCCTCTTTAGTTCTTATTTTCCAGTGGATCTTTTAACCTAAATAGGTTTTTATCTTGTTTTTTTTGGTGAAATCTTGATAGTTATTGTTCAATACTTCCTATATAGTGTCTTTTGGGGGTGATTTTGTGGTTTTCCACTAATTTTTATAAGTTTCCAAGTGTGAGGTAGGTAGTTTCATACTTTTACATTATTAGATGAGCTTTCCTTGTTTGGTTGATTGTCAAAGTGTGTTTTATGGATTATTTTGGTGGTGATAAACATGTTTTTGAAAAGGTTTGAGATGCACATGTTCTGAAAATATATTTTTTAAGGGTAAGTGGTCATGTTTTGTGTGTGATATGTTATGTTACTTCTTGAATATGTTTTATGCCTTGTGTGAAAGGTGAAAATGTGTTTTAAAAGAGATTTAAAGGTGTGAATGTGTTAAAAGTGGATTTTCTAAGGTAAATGGGTTTTGTTTCATGTTGGTTATTTGTTTTTCACCTTAAATGTGTCTTTAAATTTTGAAAGTGATGTAAAACATGTTATGAAATGGTTTTTGGTGTGATTATGGATTTTAAAGGGGATTTGACCATGGTAATGGTTGGATTCATATGTGTTCTCCTAGTTGTATTTTCAAATGAGTTTCATAAATTGTGAAAGTGGTGTGAAATTTATTTCTAAATTGTTTTGGTGTTCATGTGAAAATGTGAAAGTGGTGATTTCCTTGTGTTCTAATGATTCTTGGATTGTGTATGTGAAAGTGTTGATTTATGTGATATGTAAAATAAAATTTTAGCACAAAGGAAATCCCGGGTATCTAGGTGGGTGAACTAGAACTAGAACTCAAGTTGGTTTGGAAGTGGATGAGGCTTGAATTAATTTATTAGTATTGATGATTGAAACACTAACTAAACAAGTGATATGATTGGGGACCACTATAATTTTGGTATAGGATCCCCTCAAGTGGATCATGCATCAGAACATTGTGGGTATTGCCTTCTGATTTGTAGACCATTGGAATTTTGGGATGTGTTCCCCTCTAGTGGATCATGCATGAGAACACTGTTGGTAGTTGAGTTGGAGGATTTTTGTAACGACCCAAGTTTCATTAATGTAAATCCCTCTTGATCTAATTAAATGTCTCTTTATGTTTATATAAAATTTCAACCACTTTGGTTTTATGTTAAGAATTTTGAGTGTTGCTAATATAGTCGTTGAACAGTGATCACATGATTAGTATAAATATAGGGTTTTAACAAATCTAATTTACTCATACAAAAACTAATGGCCTCATCCAGTAGAATTGCTCTATACGAATCCCATTTGTCGGAGCTCGGAAAAGAGGTGGCATCCTTGGGCTTCGCCCTTGACCAAGCCCAATTTGAGCATCATCATGTAAATCTCGAATAGGACCGTCTATGGGAAAAGTGGAAGTTGATAGAGACTACCACTCGAGCGATGTTATCCGAGCCACCCCAAGAGTCTGTCACCATCGCACACCTTACCCTTAGGTCTTATGTAGCTGTTTTAAGGGGTTATGTAACAAATAAGTAGTACTATGTCCATGTACATTAGTTTTTTGTATATAATAATGAATATAATTTCTAGTCATTTTTTATACATTGTAAATAGTTTTTAAAGTACAAATAGTGTTTTTAGTTATTATTTAATTAAGAAGCCTATTTTATTAAATTAAGGAATCTATTTTATTAAATTAAGGGATTTCTGAATTAAATAATATTTTAATAAAATATTATTATTATTATTAAATTAATTTTTATTAAATATAAATGATCTTATAATTTTATGAATGCAATTAAATTTTTTTATTAAGGTTTGAAAGCCATTTCTGTCAAAACCTGTGAATTTTCAATAAATATCGGTTTTTATTTTAAAAGTGAAAATTAACATATTTAGAAAATTATTTATATAAATAAATATCATTTCTAGAATCAGGACGTCAAAATTATCCAATGGTGAATTTTTCATAATTTTCTGAGACAGTCAAATTTTTGGGTAAAAATTAAATATCGTTTAAATATATAATGTGTTTTATGACAACATAATGACCCAATAGTGATATAATAAAATACTATAAGATATATTTTCGGCCAATATATGTTTTACCATTAAAATAATGTGATTTTGGGTTTGTTTGACTTACTTTTCAAAGCATTAATGGACCCATCAAGGCTTATTAAACACCTTGTCTTTTTAAATTGTTTTCCATGAGAGTGTGACTCACTTCCACATAAGCAACCCTATTATTTTAAGAAGTTCGGACTTTGGACTTATAAAATATTTTTTTCCTCTTCCCTTTTACAAAAACCATGGGCGAAAACCATGGTATGGTTTGTGGTTTGTATTAATTTAATATAAGGGGTCCCAAACCTAAATAATAAAGAATTCCCTCACCTTTCCTATATAAACCCACCCAATATCACACTTCCTCCTCACTAAAAGCCTTTATAGTTCATCCAATCTCTGCCTTA
Source organism: Viscum album (assembly GCA_963277665.1). Lineage (NCBI taxonomy): Eukaryota > Viridiplantae > Streptophyta > Magnoliopsida > Santalales > Viscaceae > Viscum > Viscum album. The sequence goes on from OY728122.1 coordinate 495,979,258, forward strand.
CTCTCTCTAGAATCCTCTCAAGGTGCCCCAAGCTCCCAAAAAGCCTCTCTGAAGCCTCTCTCAAGCCTTTGGAAGCACACTTCCAAGTAAGGGTTTTTTCTTCCATTCTCATTTTGGTCCAATTTTATTTAAGTTGTTTTTCCCATATAATTTCAATTATGAATGTTGGGGTATGGTTTCTCACCTCTCTCATACTTCCCTATTTATGTTTGAATTATGGGAGACCCCTTTATCTCTCATTAAATGCCTCCCATGTACACCTGTTACTATGCCAAAATTCCGAAAGGAACTTCTCTCTCCTCATTTACATTCAAGAAATACTTTTGTATCGTGAATCTAAATTCAATTAAAATTGTTGGTAAATGTATCTATATAACCTCCTTACTTTCCATTACATGTAAATATGATTAGTAACCCCTTTCTCTCTCATCAACCATTTTTATGAATTCTTATATCACGTCGTTACACTGCCGAAATCGCACCAATTTTCTAAGCCAATATCATTGTGTAGTGAATACCATACCCATTTATCCATGAAGGGTATTCACCTTTATGCACATTTACATATTGATTATAAAGTTTCATGTATTAATTCCACATTCCTTTATCATGTAATAAATGATTATGTTTTATGAATCCATGTTTTATGATCCATGTGGCACACTTATCCATGAAATGAAATGTTTAAGAAGGGTGCGCCCTTATAGCGCTCCAATGCATTGGGTAAAGTATAGTGTCATGATACGTCATGTGAAATGAGTTTTGAATCATGCTAATTCAAGTGCAATGAGGGTTTACTCATTCTTCATGTGGAATGAGGATTTACTCATTCTCCGTGTGCAATGAGTCTTGGATCATGCTAATTCCAAGTTAAGTGTTGTTTCCACATTTCCATGTTATGATTATCATGCTTTATCATGCCTTTATGTTCAGGTTTCTCTTTTTATCTATTGATATACCTAATGTCTAACATGTATTGTAATCCTCATGTTATTCCATGTGTATTCCCTTACTAGGCTTTATAGCTCACCCTTTTCTTATGCATGTCCTCAGGTTATCTCATGCAATGCTAAGTACGAGGGAATGTAGTGGTCTTGTAAAGGAAGTTTTCAGTAAAGATGTTGTATTTAATGTTTTAAGTTTTTATTTAATGATCCTAATCCCCAAATACACTAAACCTATTGATCTTCTTTGTTGTATAAAGTGATGTTTTATGTAATAAATCATGTTTAAGTTGTAATAAAAATCAGGGTTGTCATAGTTGGTATCAGAGGATAGGTTTAGTTATTTTGGGGATTAGGATTATAAAACCCTAGTAAAGACTTAGAGACAAGACTAAGTATAATAAAAACATCCCTAAGTTTTGGTGAGTATTGATTAAGTGGGTTATCGAGAAAATACATCCCTATCTGGATACGAGCAGGTAGAGGCGGCTCTGGCACAGATGTATCCTAGGGGTAAAACCCGAAAACACCGCTTTGAGCTAGACTCAAACGGGAACTGGTGCACGACAATGGGGCTTACTACACTCTTGGTTACGACACTCCCGGGGGATATGTTTTGATAAATTCACAAGCTTAGTATGAACCATTATTAAGGGAATTAAAAAAAATCCCCTAAGAATATATGTTAGAAGGTAGATTATGAAAATCCTAGATTAAAGCCTATAGACTCATGAGTTAAGGAAATAAAATTTTATTTATAAGTCATAAACTTTTGTCTTTGTATTACCCTTTATGTGTTACCCCTAACTTTCCTTTTATTCCATCCAATGGCCGGTAATAGGAGGACTTGGGCTAACAACCGTTGTGAAGATCAGTGTGATGACTGTACTAATGAGATGCTCAATCCAATGGGAGCAGGAATCGCAAACTTTGTTACGCTTCTCTCTCAGCTAACTCAAGTTTTGAATAGAAACATGGGTCAAGAAGAACGTTCAACCCCCCCCCCCCCCTAAGAAAGAACAAGTCGCTATCGAGAGCTTCATGAGACAAAGGCCTCCTACTTTTAGTGGATCATCCGATCCCACGATCGCTGAACAATGGATCAACTCCATTGAAAAGATCTTCTCCATACTTCAATGTTATGAACAAGAGAAGGTCCTCCTGTAATCTTATCATATAGAGGGTGAATCTGATCAATGGTGGATGTTGATCAAAAATATGAAGCCTGAGGAGGAGATCGAGGCATTGGAATGGAAGGATTTTCGGAAGATGTTTTTCGATAAATATTTTCCACGCACCCTCCGGCTTAAGATAGAAAGGGACTTCCTTTCTCTCAAGAAAAAATACGAATAATCTGTTGGAGCATACGAGGCAAACTTTACAAGGCTTTCATGATACGCTTCCGGCTTTTTTGTTACCCTAGAATGCAAAGTTGACCGCTTCTTTGGTGGGTTGAAGCCTAGCCTACGGAAAGCATTAGCAATCCGTGACTTCGACAGCTATGAGGAAATTGTCTGATATGTCCTCAAGGTCAAAATGGAGATCAGATAATCACAGGGGTATCATGGGGATAATAAGCGTAAGGTGGACTTCAATGCTGGTGGTCCGATGGATAAATCTAACTATGCTAAGAAGATCCAGCACACCACTTTCCAAAAGTGCAGAAAGAAGCACCCTGGAAATTGCCTTAAGGGGACGAGGAAATGCTTCAGGTGTGGAAAAGAAGGGCACCTAGCTGTTAACTATCGGCAAGAAAGACCCACAACTGCAAGAAAGGATAGGAACGCTCCGTTCGAACCTCAACGCGTTGTTCATTGCTACAAATGCAAAGAACTAGGTCATCTTGCAAATCAGTGTCCTAATCCAAGAGTTTTTAGAGGCAACCAACAACCTCAAAGGCAGCAAAGAAGAGCTTTTGCCATCACTTCTGCTAAAGTGAACCCCGAAAATGAAGTGGTGACTGGTACGCTAGTTATTCATTCAATAATAGCGAACTTACTTTTTGATTCAGGTTCTATGCATTCTTTTATATATCAAAAGTTTAGTAGAACAATCCCAGCACCACCACAAATCATGGAAGTGAAGATGTCGGTGAGTATGGAAAATGGGGCAATCATTTCATCCCATGAATATAAGTCCTCCCCTAATATAATCTATGGATTTAATTTCTCGGTGAACCTCGTCATACTCCCTCTGGTGGAATTTGATGCAATTCTTGGCATGGATTGGCTTTCCTTATATAGAGCCAACATAAATTGTCGGGAAAGGGAAATCACACTCCATATGGAGAATCGACCCCCGATTCTTTACAAGTGTAAGGAGGAAGATGAATCTCCTTTAGCTCCATCATCTCAAGCATGGATATTACTGCCCTATGAGCACACGTATCTGGCTCAGATGATTGAGTCCAAGGAAGAAACCATCCTTGAAGAAATGCCTATTGTGAGGGAATTCACTGAAGTGTTCCCCGAGGAACTGTCTGGTCTTCCTCCTAGAAGAGATGTTGAATTATCAATTGAACTTATACCTGAGGAATTACCAATATCCAAAAATCCATATAGAATGGATGTTGTAGAGCTTGAAGAGCTGAAGAAAAAACTACAGGAGAATCTGGATAAGTGTTTATACGCCCAAGTGCTTCACCATGGGGTGCACCAGTCCTCTTCGTCAAGAAGAAGGATGGGTCAATGCGGCTTTGCATCGATTATCATGAACTTAACAAAATCACGATAAAGAACAAGTATCATCTCCCACGAATTGATGACTTGTTTGATTAGCTGCATTGAGCACAATACTTCTCCAAGGTGGACTTGCGGTCAGGATATTATCAAGTAAGGGTGAAGAAGGAAGATATCCCCAAGACTGCTTTTCACACAAGATACGAGCACTATGAATTCATAGTAACACCTTTTAGACTCACTAATTCTCCAGAAATCTTCATGGAATTAATGAATAGAGTCTTTAGAGATTACCTCGACAAATTTGTGGTAATCTTTATAGATGATATTCTAATATACTCCAAAACCAAGGAGGATCATGAGGATCATTTAAGAACTGTACTAGAGACTTTGCGCAAGGAGAAGCTCTATGAAAATTACAGCAAGTGTGAGTTCTAGTTAAAGGAGGTCTCATTCTTGGGCCATATCATCACAAGCAATGGGATATCTCTCGATCCCTCCAAAACAGATGCAATTGAGGGATGGTCGAGGCCGACATCGGTAATGGATATCCGTATCTTCTTGGGGTTAGCTGGATATTATCAACGATTTGTGAGGAATTTCTCACGATTGTCCAACCCTCTTACCAAGATAACTCAAAAGGGTGTAAAGTTTGCTTGGAGTGATGAATGCGAAGAAATCTTTAAGGAGTTGAAAAGGAGGCTTATCACTGTGCTCGTTCTCACTTTACCCACAAGTGGGGAACTTTTTGTGGTATTCAGTGATGATTCGAAGAAGGGATTAGGTTGTGTGCCGATGCAGAATGATAAAGTGATATCCTATGCCTCAGGGCAGTTGAAAATCCATGAGAAAAACTATCCAACGCATGATCTGGAGTTGGTAGCGGTGATCTTTGCCTTTAAAATCTAGCGGCATTATCTCTATGGGGAGAAATTTGAGATATATACTGACCACAAGAGTCTTAAATATATATTCACATAGAAAGATATTAATATGCACCAGATAGGATGGATATAGCTCATCAAGGATTATGATTGTTCAATACATTACCACCCTGGGAAAGAGAACAAGGTGGCAGATGCCCTAAGTAGAAAGGATCCAGCGATTCTATTAATGATGAGAATTGAGAAGGATACAATCTTCTTATACTTGATGAATATGGACATAGGAATCATAAATAAGGGAATATCATCAATCCTTTCACAAATGATTGCTCAACCATCTCTTTTGGAAAGGTTAAAGGATGCTAAAAATGATGATGTGGGAATTCAGGAAAAAGTGGAAGCTATAAAAAAAGGGAAATACTCGGAGTTTAATGTTAATGAAGAAGGAATTGTGTGATTTGGGAAAAGACTATGTGTTCCATCGAGTCCATATCTGAAGAAGGAACTTTCAGATGATGCACATAGTTCAAATTTCTCTATTCACCCAGGGAGAACAAAGATGTATCGAGATCTCCGAGAAAACTTTTGGTGGGATAATATGAAGAAGGAGATCGCTGAATATACATCAAAGTGACTGGTGTGTTAGCAAGTGAAGGCAGAGAGGCAGAAGTCTAAGGGGATGATGCAACTATTGCCCATACCAGAATGGAAATGGGAGAACATCAGCATGGACTTTGTCACCGGACTTCTAAGAACATCCAAAGGTAACAATTCAATCTGGGTTGTTGTGGATGGTCTTAAAAAGACTGCACACTTCACTGCTATTCAGGAAGATTTCTCTTTGGATCAACTAGCATGGATACATATCAGGGAAGTGGTAATTTTGCATGGAGTACCACTATCTATTGTGTCTGACCGAGATCCAAGATTCACATCAAAGTTTTGGAAGAGTCTTCAACATGCTCTGAATACTGAACTGAACTTCAGTACGGCCTATCATCCTCAAACTGATGGCCAATCCGAGCGGACTATCCAAACACTTGAGGACATGTTGAGAGCATGCTCAATGGACTTTAAAGGAGGATGGGATCAATATCTTCCTCTGGTTGATTTCTCTTATAATAACAGTTTCCACTCAAGCATCCAAATGGAAGCATATGAATCCCTGTATGGGAAAAGGTACAGAACACCGGAATGTTGGGATGAGGTTGGTGAACGTAAGTTTCTTGGACCAAAAATGGTCGAAGAAATGGTGGAGAAGGTGAAAACCATTCAGCAGCATATCAAGGCAGCCCAGAGTCCACAGAAGAGTTATACAGATAACCCTCGACGAGACCTTGAGTTTAAAGTTGGAGACATGGTTTTTCTACGCATATCTCCATGGAAGAAGGTCATGAGGTTTGTAAAGAAAGGGAAGTTAAGTCCAAGGTACATTGGCCCCATTGAGACTCTTGATCATGTCAGGGTTGTGGCCTATCGACTAGCACTTCCACCCACCATGGCCAAAGTGCATGATGTCTTTCATGTATCCCTCTTAAGGAATTACATATCGGACCCTTCACATGTACTCTCTTCTAAGGTGGTATAATTGGAAGATGATCTTTCTTGTAAGGAGAAACCATTGAAGATATTAGATTGTAGAGAAAGAGTTCTACGAAATAAGACAATGCCCCTCATCAAGGTGTTGTGGAGAAACCACAAGTTTGAATAAGTGACTTGGGAATCAGAGGAAATGATGAAGCTGAGTTACCCACATCTGTTTTAGTGTGGGAAAAGGAAAATTTTGAGGGTGAAATTTCTTAAGGGGGGAATATTGTAACGACCCAAAGTTTCATTAATGGAAATCACTCTTGATCTAATTAAATGTCTATTTATGTTTATATAAAATGTCAACTTCTTTGGTTTAATGTTAATAATTTTGACCATTTCTAATATAGTCATTGAACAGTGATCACATTATTAGTATAAATATAGGGCTTTAACAAATCCAATTTACTCAGACAAAAGAAACGATGGCCTCATATTGTAGAATTTCTCCATACGAAGCCCATTTTTCGGAGCTCGGAAAAGAGGTGGCATCCTTGGGCTTCGCACTTGACCAAGCCCAAGCTGAGCTCCATCATGTCAAGCTCAAATGGGACCATATATGGGAAAAGTGGAAGTTGATAGAGATTACCACTCGAGCAATGTTATCTGAGCCACCCCAAGAGTCTGTCACCATCGCACACCTCACCCTTAGGTCTTATGCGGCTGTTTTAAGGGGTTATGTAATAAATCGCTAGTAACGTGTTCATTTATATTTTTCTTTGTATATAATAATTAATATACCTTCTTGTCATTATTGATACATTGTAAATAGTTTTTAAAGTACAAATAGTGTTTTTAGTTATTATTTAATTAAGAAATCTATTTTATTAAATTAAGGTATTTTTGAATTAAATAATAGTTTAATAAAATATTATTATTATTATTAAATAAATTTTATTATATATAAATGATCATATAATTTTATGAATGCAATTATAATTTTTATTAAGGTTTGAAAGCCATTTCTGTCATAACCCATGAATTTTCGATAAATGTCGATTTTTATTTTAAAAGTGAGAATTAAAATATTTATAAAATTATTTAGATAAAATAAATGATATTTCTGGAATCAGGATGTCGAAATTATCCAATGGTTAATTTTTCATAATTTTTTGAGACAGTCAAATTTTTGGGTAAAAATTTAATACCATTTAAATATATAATGTGTTTTATGACATCATAATGACCCAATAGTGATGTAATAAAATTCTATAAGCTTTATTTTCAGCCAATATATGTTTTACCATTAAAATAATGTGATTTTGGGTTTGTTTGACTTACTTTTCAAAGCATTAATGGACCCATCAAGACTTATTAAACACCTTGTCTTTTTAAATTGTTTTCCTTGGGAGTGTGACTCACCTCCACATAAGCAACCCTATTAATTTAAGAAGTTCGGACTTTGGACTTATAAAATATTTTTTTCCTCTTCCCTTTTCCAAAAACTATTGGCAAAAACCATGGGATGGTTTTTGGTTTGGATTAATTTAATATAAGGGGTCCCAAACCTAAATAATAAAGAATTCCCTCACCTTTCCTATATAAACCCACCCAAGCTCCCACTTCCTCCTCACTAAAATCCTTTGGAGTTCTTCCAAGATCTGCCCTACTCTCTCTAGAATCCTCTCAAGGTTCCCCAAGCTCCCAAGAAGCCTCTCTCAAGCCTTTGGAAGCACACTTCCAAGTAAGGGTTTTTTCTTCCTTTCTCATTTTTGTCCAATTTTGTTTAAGTTGTTTTTCCCATTTAATTCCAATTATTAATATTGGGGTATATTTTCTCACCTCCCTCATACTTCCCTATTTATGTTTTAATTATGGGATACCCCTTTCTCTCTCATTAAATGCCTCCCATGTACACCCGTTACTATGCCGAAATTCCGAAAGGAACTTCTCTCTCCTCATTTACATTCAAGAAATACTTTTATATCATGAATCTAAATTCCATTAAAATTGTTGGGAAATGTATCTATATGACCTCCTTACTTTCCATTACATGTAAATATGATGAGTAATCCCTTTCTCTCTTATCAACCATTTTTATGAATTCTTATGTCACGCCGTTACGCTGCCGAAATCGCACCGATTTTCTAAGCCAATGCCATTGTGTAGTGAATACCATACCCATTTCTCAATCAAGGTTATTTGCCTTTATGCACATTTACTTATTGATTATAAATTTTCATGTATGAATTCCACATTCCTTTATCGTGGAATAAATGATTATTTTTTATGAATCCATGTTTTATGATCCATGTGGCACACTTATCCATGAAATTAAATGTTTAAGAAGGGTGCGCCCTTATAGCGCTCCAATGCATTAGGTAAAGTATAGTATCATGATACGTCATGTGAAATGAGTGTTGACTCATGATAATTCAAGTGCAATGAGGTTTTACTCGTGATTCATGTGCAATGAGTATTTACTCATGCTCCATGTGCAATGAGTCTTGGCGCATGCTAATTCCAAGTTAAGTGTTGTTGACACATTTCCATGTTATGATTGTCATGTTTTATCATACATTTATGTTCATGTTTCTCTTGTGCTCTATTGATATTCCTAATGTCTAACATGTATTGTACTCCTCATGTTATTCCATGTGTATTCCCTTATTGGGCTTTATAGCTCACCCTTTTCTTATGCATGTCCTCAGGTTATCTCATGCAATGCTAAGTACGAGGGAATGTAGTGGTCATCTAAAGGAAGTTTTCAATAAAGATGTTGTATTTCATGTTTTAAGTTTTTATGTAATGATCCTAATCCCCAAAGACACTAAACCTCTCGATCTTCTTTTTTGTATCAAGTGAAGTTTTAATAAATCATGTTCCAGTTGTAATAAAAATCAGGGTTGTCCTAATTTTTATCACCGAGGTAAGAGGTTTATTGGGTCACACTAGTGCTAGTTACCAAAAGGTATTTTCTCATGGTTCTCTATAGTGGCATGATGGTTATGTGATGTGGTCCGAGCCATCAGTATATGGTAAACCTTGTGTACATTTTTATTTTAAAAAAGATTATTTGTAAAATTGGTTTTTTTTTAAATCATTTCTTGAGAAAGTTTTCCTAAAAACGTTTTATTATAAATGTTTCAAATATTCATATAGAAATGTACATTTTTATTTTTATTTTAATGTTATAGCATGGAATATTTCTTTTGGGTGTCATCCTACTAGGATTCGGCTCACACTCTATATACACCTTTGGGTGTATGTAGACTTTCTTTTGTATGACCCCGGTAAGGGGAAGATGTATCATGGAGGTGATAGAGGATCTAGTTACTAGTGTTCCAATTAATTTCAGTGTTGATAGTGGTGGATTGAGGGTGATGTCCCTCTTATTCCATGGAGTTTTTTGGGAAATTTCAGTTGTTTCATTTGTATTGTGGTACTTTTGGTTCTAGTTAAATATGTAAAACTTTGAATCTGAAAATTTTTGTACCGTTTGGTTATGATTATTAGTTATGTTATTTTTACTCTATTTGGTTATTTTTTATTATGTAAATGGGTTAAATCATTCCCAAAGTAAATTTTTGATACCCAAGAACTAGTTTCTAGCCTGTAAGGATCAGGAACACCCTTTAGGCCATGCCATGAGTTGGTTCGAGTTTCGGGTTAGATGGAACCATGACTTGGTTCATGAAAAAATGGTATCAAAGGAGGTAACCCTCTTTTTGGGTCAAGTTATTTGGGATGAGTCTGGATAGACAAGAGTTAGGATTTCTGGGGCTTGAGGTTCTAGTTGTGAGTGGGGTGTCTGGACAACACACCTTGTGACATGACTTGAGTCACTAAGGGATGTTGGGATTATCTTCTAAGTGAGACATATAGGTTGAAAACTATATATGGACACCTGGAGGGAGTGGGGTATTTTTGTTTGGATTTTTATTATGATGGATTTGGTTATGTTATGATTTATGGAAGTGTTTTATATTTGTCATTGTTGCTGAAAATTTTTAGAATGTTTGTTGATGGTCTTTTATTGTGTTTGTTTCTTAATTTGGTAAAATTCCTCCTTAGAGAATTCTTATGAAACCACGGGAAGAATCTTGAGAGAGTTATCCCTCGCCAAATGATCAACGGTTAGTGGATTCTATGGTTTGGGTTATCCAATATTTGGGACAAGGAGTAGGCTATGGTCCATCTTAGGTTAGAGAAATCCAAACCAGTTCTTGGAAAAGGAAAAAGCTCAAGAGTTCCTCAAGAACAAGCCCCCTTCTTTCTAGGGTAGCACGGAACCTCATAAATTAGATGAGTGGCCTAAGAAGATATAGTGGATGTTAAAAATTCTTGATACTCCTAAGTAAGTTAGTGTGAAGTGTGTTTCTTTCTTATGGGAAGTTCCTAGTCATAAGTAGTGGGACTCATTAGTGCAAGATGGGAAGCACGAGCAGATGGGATTGAAAGATTTTAAGGTTATCTTCAATGAGAAATATTTTCCTAATATTTTGGCCTTCTATAGGTTATATGATTTTTTGGAACTTATCCAGGGAGACCGAATTGTGATGGATTACGATAACCACTTTATAGAGTTATTTTGGTATTATCCCAAGATCATTACCAATGAGAAGCATAAGATTTAGAAGTTCTATATGGGGTTGTGACTATAAATATGATCTCAGGTCTTCTTGTTTAAGCTGAAGACTTATGATGAGGTGGTTGATCATGCTATGATGGTAAAAATTGTTCACGGAGGAAAGTATAGTTTCCCTAGAGTAGTTTTGTAAGTGGGTACTGTGCAACACCCTAAGCTTCCATAGTACGCTTCTTCTTATAATTCAATATCTTTCGTTACATGCAGCACCAAGTTTAAGTGCACCATGACCTATCAAACTAGCCATTTAAAAAACAGTTATGAATAGTATTAACCACATTATAAATTTTATATATACCATATAATTTTAAAATTCATATTATTTGTTTCTTAGACATAATATAAGGACAAATTCAACTTTTCAAATACAAGAAGTATTTTTCAAAAAATGCAGTTTTTCCGCCTTTTAATGGAAAAACCTTTATAAATCCAATATTTAACACTTTTACATATTCAATTTGATGAAATGAAAATTTTATTTAGAATCAGGATATAAAAAATTTATTTTTGATAAATTTTTGGTGTTTTTCAAATAACTTTCATATTTTAATGAATAGTGAAAATGCTGCATTTTAATTCAAAACTACTTTTTCATCTAATTTATTATATAGTAATATTATCTTTTTAATTGGTTTTAAACTATAATTAGATTATATTTTTATAATTTAATCCAATTTTTTTCATTTAAATTAATTTCACATTGAAATTGGATATAAATACATGCCAATATTTTGATTGTTTTTACTTCTTAAAAACTCGCTTTCTGGTTTTGACAACAGGGATTGATTTTAAATTAGTTTTATACAATTATGTGTTTTGAATTAGAAAAAATGGATTACATATTTTTAATCATAAGTTTCTAATTTTTTGAAAAGGTACCTTTTATTTTTTGACATTATGAATGGTAACTTCAGTAATTATTTTTATTTACCACAATTAATGGTAAATTGGGTAAATTAGGGTAACAAACAATATGATAAGGATAATAAAATTACCCTAAGACCTCCTAAAATTATATTACATGAATAAAAGTTGACCCATATTTTCTAAGGGTCATAATTGATTCATTTAATTGACTTTTTCCATGAAAGTGATGTAATTGTTATTAAAACAAAATAAAGTGACAACATGTCACTCTCTTATCTCTTATAAGTATAATAATTTTAATGTAGAGATAAAATTGATGAAACATATAACATAAATAGTATTTATAAATATAATTAAATTATCTATATAATGGTAATTTATTTTTAATTTTTATAGATTAAATAATTAAAATAAGTATTGACACAAGAGTGATATATTAATTATTTTATTAGGATAAATATCAAATAAATGATATTATAAAAATTAAAATAAATATTATATGAAATAATTTATATCATACACTAATTTTATGGATGACTGTGAAATTTTAGGATTGAGTTAATGTATTTTTTTCGAAGTAATCAAGTCATGAATTGTTGAAAAAGTCAAGTATGAATAGTGTCAAAATTGACATAATTCATAACTTAAAATATAAAATAGTTTATTAAATGTTTTAAAATTTTTAAAAATATAAGATTCAACCAAATGGTTATGATAAGTCCAATTATGTCATAAATTCCACTTTTTGGGTTCGTTTTACATTTTATGGTAAATAAATTAACCCACAAAATGTAAATAATAAAATATCCTAGTAAGATTAAAAAGGGTAAAATAAAGGTTAAACCAAAAATATATGAGTTAAAAATATATTCAAAACTTGTATAATTATAATTTTATGATAGTTATACAACCCAAAATCATCTTATATTTGAAATAAATTAGTTTGGGACCATTATAAATGGAAAATAATTTTATAATAAAATAATATTTCAAGCTTTTCAAAAAGTGACCCTCACCTCTCTTATAAAAGGGAACTTCTCCTTCTCTTTTATTCACACCTCCAAATCCTTTTGGATCGGCCAAAAACTATGCAAATCTCCTCAAAAATTTCCTCACTTCATCTTAGAGGAAAATATTTGGGCATAAAACCAACTTAAAGAATCATTTTGTGCAAATCAAAAGGAGACACCCGAAGAAGAGGTAATCATTATATCATTTCTTTCAAAGTTATTTTCTTCTTTTACTTCCTCTTACTAAGTTGTTACCATACTAAAATAATAACTACATCATATAATATATTCTGATATGTTTTAATTATTATGTTACAACCATATTCCTCCTTTTACCCATCATATGAAAATAATATCACCATGCGTCCTTACGTACGGCTTACCATCTTCACGCTGTGGTGTAAACTATTTTTCATCAATATTTTATTTTGATGGGTATAATGATAAATATAAATGAATTAAATAATAGATATAACATGATATTATTTATGTAAAATTTATATTCCATCCAATTACATACCATTTAACCATTAATTAAATGATATTGTCACTCGTGCATATGTACGACTTACCGTCTCTACAGCGTGATGAGACACACCTTCCACATCTACCGTCCAAGAATGATTATAAAAAATATATATATTATGAATAATTATGAAATATATTATATAATAAGGATACTATAATAATATATATTTGTGTGTGTGTGTGTGCATATATGTCATTCACTTACTTCCATACGAAAAGAAAATGACAACAGCGTTCATGCATACATACGGCCTACCGTCTCCATGAGTGGTGCATTCCATTTCATATGTTTATCTATTATATATATTTATATTATGAATATATATGATATATAAATAATATTATACATTCTGGAAGTAATTAAATCCTAATCTAAGTAATATGATCAAGAATAACTGGTCAAAACATGTATGATAAACAAAGCGATTATTACCCGAAATGTTGCATTAACATGGAATTGTTAAAAAAAAGGGTAATATATAGTTATAAAAGAATCATATATGATATCATAAATATTATTATGATTCTTATATAAGTTACTAATATGTTTATAAACATTATATAGGATTTTTAGATACATACAGGGAGTATCGGACCTAAGGTAAGGGTTAATTCCTCAATCTCATTATTATCTCAGAGTGTTTATTTTCATAAAAAATTTTTAAAAAGGAATATTTTAAGTTTTCATGGAATGAAATCTGTAACTAAATCATCATTTTAAATTTTTTAAAGATTTATTTTTCTAAATCTATTTAATTAATGTCCGGGTTTTCAAAATGGTTTTAAGTATTTATTTATATAGACATGATTATTTTAAAATGTTAATTGCTTTAAAAAGTTTCAAAGTGGTATGAGACACTTTGATTAAAAAATCTGATTTAAATTACTTCCTTTATAAAATTTTTAACTTTTAATTGATTTCATGAAAAAATGATATTTATCTTAAATAATTTTACTGATTATTTTCAACTATGTCAACATCCTTTATTGGATATTATTCTTGATTGAGGTTAATTTATTATAATACAATATTCCATATTGTATTGAATGAGTTATGATATGTTTGACTATAGATGTGTTATTTTTATACCATTCATGATTTATGGTTAAAGTATTGACATTTCGTATGCTAATTTTAATATGAGTGTTTATGTTATGTTTCACCCTTTTCATATGAGGAATGCATTGGACTTATTAAGTGATGGGTGGGGCTTACTATAGCTCATCGATGCATTGGTAGTTCTTGTGTGACAAACTACATTTGGACTTAGCTAAGGGCTTTCCTATTTATTTTCAAATATGTATTTGGTCGAGGCCATAACCATTTGTTTTTAGATGTCTTGTTTGAGGACTCAACGGTACATTTCAGATGTCTGTCATTACGAATTATCTCATTATGAGATTAGTTATTGATATTTCATGTGATTATTCAACTAGTAGAATATCCATGTGAAATTTTAAATGGAATTATTTGATTTATTCATTCCATATTATGCTGAAGATTATTTTTAAAATGATTGTGTTTTAGTTGTATATTATGCCTTAAAAGTTTATGATTATTTATGATAGCTTCTGTTATATTGTTTATCCTTACTGAGTATTTGAGCTAACCCATTTCTTATGTTTTATTTTCCTAGGATGACAAGAAGTGTTTAATGATTCATATTTGGGGTTAATAAAGGTCAATAATATCATTCTCAAGGGATTATCAATGTTGTGTTTTATTTTAGAAATTTTAATATGATCAGTCCTTCGGGACTTGATTCCTTGTAATCAAGCCAATGTATTAAAATAATGCACTAGCTCTAGGCTTATGGGGTCAGGGTGTTATAGTTGGTATCAGAGTAAGTTTAGCAACAACCACACAAATAGATTTATAAAATTTAATTAGGGATTATAACCCTAATATAGAATTTGAGTATAAGTATAGAAGAACTCCTTAGAATTTTGGTAATGATCATAGATAACCTAGGATTAAACCTAAGATTTTATATATTGAAAGTAACTTCCCTAGATTATGTGGTTTTCTTCAATGAGATTTGTTTCTCACCCTGTGAGTTCTGGTCTTAGTTAATAGAGGAAACCATAAGGAATTTGATTAACATTGAGTTTGATGGAAAATCTGGTGATTTTGTGCAACAAAATTGGATAATGATTGGAGAGAAATGTATTGTGATTATGATGAATTAGCTATTATGATATATTATTAAAAATTGATCTTTTATGACTTTCCTAACACATTTCATAATAAAAAGATTATTATTTGTAAATATTCATATTTTAAAAAGCATAGAGGAAAGAAGATTTGGCTTCTTACATATAAAGAGGAAGGGAAGAAGAACCTTTAGGAATACCTAAAATAGAGGGGAAGAAGTTATCTCTATGAGAAAAAGGGTCATAGAGTGACCAATTGCTATGGAGTTCAGTGTCTCATCTATGGAAATCAGGGGCATTACACAAATCAATGCCCAGACATAAGAATCTATATCTAAACCAAGGAAGGACATATTCCATTACAATCATTAAATTGGAAGTATTTAACTATTTATGTATTTGGATCCAACAATTATGAATAGTGAATTATATAAGGAGTATTCAGTTTATATTTTTCACTAATTATTTTCTAGAATATATTTAATAGTTATAATGGACAAGAAAATTGATTTAAGGGTAATATTATATTTTGATAACATATGATTAAGGTAAATATAAACCTTCATATGTTCCTTATGTTAAGATAATGATGTTTGGAGAAAGATATGTTGGATTTGAATAAGTAAATTGGATGATGCTAGTTTCTTGATAACTAATTATGGATTTTTCGACAATAGGGTTATGCTATCATGGATGAAGTGTAAAATATTTTGGGACTTAAGTAATAATTCACTATGTTTTGGAATAAGGAAACATTCATGATTTCAATAAGGATATCTAATAATTCATGTTGTTATGGGGACTCAAGAGAAAATATGATGAAGGTGTTCTCATGTTTGAAATATGACAACCAAGAACTTTCCTATGAGATATGGAAGATAAATTCTAAGCCGATTTGGTTCACCTCTTTCAAAAGTTGTAGATTTTAATTTTTTGGAAGGATTTTAAGGTTATCCATTTATGGATAGTATAAGTTATACTCTAGTTGAAGTCCGTTAGATTAATGTATTATCTTGCTATAAGTGTACTTATGCATATGTGATAACCTGTTCTAATAGTTTTTTTGAGATAGATGGAATGGCCTATCATTTTATTTGTGGATCACATGATCTTCCAACATTTCATGAATGAAAAATTCAACTTCATTTCCTTGAATAATAAATGAAGTGTAAATTGTTCAAGGCATGACCTATAGTGATATTGTACTGAAATCAAGTAATTATTTCTTCTTATGTCCTTCAACTTTAGGGAAAGTATCTTGAAAAACAAAAATGTTTTCTTATTACTTTCTTTTGCAATGAATCAAATGGTCCCATGGATCATCATATATTTATGGATTTTAGATTGTTAAATTTCTCCTAATAATATTCTTTATCACTCTCCATCAGAACTTGATGGTTATATTTTTTTTAATTTCCATGTTTCCTAACATGGAACCCAAGTATGTGTTATTTTTGGTAACTTTCAAACTTACCTTTCTTTATACTAAAATAGACATCTAATTAATCCATTTTTCGATGTGGGGTATTAACTAAGATATTTTGAAATATCAAACCCCTAGTTTTCAATACTAATTTTAAATTTATAGGACACAATTTATTGAAAGATTGGATATTGTAACACCCCAAGCTACCACAGTACACTTCTTCTTATAATTCAATAACTTGTGCTACATGAAACACTGAGTTCAAGCGCACCACAACCTATCAAACTAGCCGTTTAAAAAAGCGATTATGAATATTATTAACCAAATTTTGAATTTTATATATCCCATATAATTTTAACATCCATATTATGTGCTTGTTAGACATAATATAAGGATAAATTTAATTTTTCAAATAAAAGAAGTATTTTTCAAAAAAAATGCAGTTTTTTCACCTTTTAATGGAGAACCATTTTTAAATCCAATATTTGAATCTTTTATATATTAAATTTGATGAAATTAAATTCTTATTTATAAGTGGGACATAAAAAATTTAGTTTGGATAAATTTTTGGTGTTTTTCTGATAACTTTCAT
The DNA here is from genome assembly GCA_963277665.1 of Viscum album. Lineage (NCBI taxonomy): Eukaryota > Viridiplantae > Streptophyta > Magnoliopsida > Santalales > Viscaceae > Viscum > Viscum album. The sequence goes on from OY728122.1 coordinate 495,996,516, forward strand.
ATTTTAATTAATAGTGAAAAATATTGCATTTTAATTCAAAACTACTTTTTCATCTAAATTATTTATATAGTTAGATTATTTTATTAGTTGTTTTTAAAGTGTAATAGGAATATATTTTTATCATTTAATCCAATTATGGTCATTATAAGTAATTTCACATTGAAATTTGATATAAACACATGTCAATATTTTGATGGTTTTTACTTCTTAAAAACTCACTTTTTGGTTTTGACAAATGGAATTAATTTTAAATTAATTTATTCCAATTATATGTCTTTAATTTGAAAAAATTTATTCCATATTTTTAATCATAATTTCCAAATTGTGTAAATATGTACCTTTTATTTTTGTACATTATGAATATTAACTTCAGTAATTATTTTTATTTACCACAGTTGAAGGTAAATCTAGAAAATTAGGGTAACAAACAATATGATAAGGATAATAAAAGTACCCTAACATGTCCTAAAAACCAATTTCATGAATAAAAGTTTAACTATATCACCTAAGGGTAAGAATTGATTCATTTAATGGACTTTTTTCTATAAAAGTGATGTAATTACTATTAAAACAAAAGAAAGTGACAACATGTCACACTCTTATCTCTTATAAGTATAATAATTTTAATGTAGAGATAAAATTGATTAAACATAGAAAATAAATAGTATTAAGAAATATAATAAAATTATCTACATAATTATAATTTATTTTTAATTTTTAGTGATTAAATAATTACTATAAATGTTGACACAACAGTGATATAGGAATTATTTTATTAAGAGAAATATCAAATAAATGATATTATAAATATTAAAATAAATATTATATGAAATAATTTGTGTCATCCAGGAATTTTTTGGATTAATATTACAAGTTAGGATTGAGTTAATGTTTTTTTTGAACTAATCAAGTTTTTATGAATTTTTGAAAAAGTCAAGTATGAATAGTGTAAAAATTGACATAATTCATAACTTAAAATATAAAATAGTTTATTAGATGCTTTAAAATTCATAAAAATATAAGATTCAAACAAATGGTTATGATAAGTCCAAATATTTTATAAATGGCACTTTTTTAGTTCTTTTTACATCTTATGGAAATTAAATTAACCCACAAAGTGTAAATAATAAAATACCATGGTAAGATTAAAAAGGGTAAAGTAAAGGTTAAACCAAAAATATAAGGTTTAAAAAATATTCAAAACTTATCTAATTTTAATGGGATGATGGTTATACGATCCAAAATCATATTATATTTTAAATAAATGAGTTTTGGACCATTAGAAACCAAAAATAAATTTATAATAAAATAATATTTCAAGATTTTCCTAAAGTGCCCCTCGCCTCTCTAATAAAAGGGCACTTCTCCTTATCTTGTATTCACACCTCTAAAGCCATTCGGCTCAGCCAACCCCTGTCCAACTCTCCTCCCAATTTACCTCAATTCATCCTAGAGGCCACTCATTAGGAATAAAACCAACTTAAGGAGTCCCTTTATGAAAAATAAGACACTTGAAGAGGAGGTAATCATTTTATCCCTTCTTTAAAAGTTATTTTCTTATTCTACTTCATATTCCTAAGTTGTTACCATAATAAAATAATCAATAAATCATATACTATATTATGATATGTTTTTATGATTATTGTAAAACCATATTCCTCATTTTACGCATCCTATGAAAAACAATATCACCATGCATGTGTACGTAAGGCTTACCATCTCTATGTCGTGGTGTAAACTGTTTTTCATATATACTTTATTTAGACGGGTATAATGATGAATATAAATGACTTTAATAATCAATATAACATGATATTATTTCTGTAAAATTCATATTCCATCCAATTACATACCAATTAACCATTAAGAAAATGACATCATCGCTTGTGCGTACGTACAGCTTACCATCTTCACAACGCGATGAGACTCATCTTCCACATCCACCATCCAAGAATGATTATAAAAAAATATAATATGAATAATTATGAAATATATGAAATAATAAGGCTAATTTAATAATGTGTGTGTGTGTGCATATATGTCATTCACTTACTTTCGTATAATGATAAAATGGAAATTGTGTTCATGTATACGTATGGCATATCGTCTCCATGAATGGTATATTCCATTTCATATATATATCTATTATATATATTTATATTATGAATATATATATGATATATAAATCATATTTCACATTTTTTAAGTAAGTAAATCATGATCTAAGTAATATGATCAAGAATAACAAGTCAAAACATGTACGATAAACAAAGAGATTATTACCTAAAATGTTGAATTAACTTGGAATTATTAATAGACATGTAATATGAAGTCAAACAAGAATCATATATGATATCATAAATATTATTAATATTTTTATATAAGTTAATAATATGTTTAAAAACATTATACTGGAGTTTCAAACACGTACAGAGACTCATACCTAAGGTAAGGGTTAATTCCTCAATATCATTATTATCAGAGATTGTTTATGTGTAAGTATTTACTGGGACATATATATCATCTGTGTCCATGTTTCATAAAAAAATTCAAAATAAATCTTTTATGTTTTTATGGAAGGTACTCTTTAGCTAGATCATCATCTTAAATTTTTTAAAGATTTATTTTTCTAAATATATTTAATTAATGTCCATGTTTTCAAAATGATTTTAATGATTTATTTATATAGACATGATGGTTTTAAAATGTTAATTACTTTAAAAAGTTTCAAAGTGGTATGGGACACTTTCATTCAAAAATATTTTTTAAATGAATTCCTTTATAAATTTTGTAACTTTAAAATGATTTCATGAAAAAGGGATATTTCTATCAAAGATTTTTACTGATTATTTTAAACTATGTCAACATCCTTTATTGGATATTATTCTTGATTGAGGATGATTTATTATAATACAATATTCCATATTGTATTGAATTATTTATCATATTTTTGACTGTGTATGTTTTATTTTTATACCATTCATGGTTTATGGTTAAAGTATTGACATTTCGTATGCTAGTTTTAATATGAGTGTTTATATTATGTTTCACCCTTTTTATATGAGGAATGCATTGGAATTAGTAGGTTATGGGTGAGGCCCATTATATCCCCTCGATGAATTGTTAGATCTCATGATGCAAACTATATATGTACTTGGCTGAGGCATTGCCCATTTATTTTTAGATATTTATTTGGTTGAGGCCATAACCATTTATTTTTAGATTTCTTGGCTAAGGCCTCAGCAGTATGTTTCGGATGTCTGGCATTATAAATTCCCTAATTGTGAGATTAGTTATTGATATTTCATGTGATTATTCAACTAGTATAATATCCATGTGAAATTTTAAATGTAATTAATTTATTTATTCTTTCCATATTATGCAAAAGATTATTTTTAAAAGGCATGTGTTTTAGTTTTATACCTTGACTTAAAAGTTTGTGCTTATTTACGATAGCTACCACTATATTGTTTATCCTTACTGAGCATTTGAGTTCACCCCTTTCTTATGTTTTTTTTAGGAAACCAAGAAGTGTTTAATGAATGATATCATGGTTGAGAAAAGGGGATAATGGTGTTCTCAAAGGATTATCTATGATGGGTTTTATGTTAGAAATTATAATTTAAAGTTCATGTATCTAATCTATTTTCCAAGACTGCTAAATTCATCGGTCCTTCGAGACTTGATTCCTTGTAATAATTCTAATGTATTAAAAAATACACTAGCTCCAGGCTTTTGGGGTCAGGTCGTTACATAGTGTTACTTCATGTAATAAGAAGAGAAAGTGAGATGAGCATGGAAAGAAGGGAGTTGGTAGTTCAGGCCATCATTACTAGTAGCCTTCCTTTGTGGTTTCTGATGATGGGTCAGTTTTGTGTCATCAGTATGGGAAGTAAGGTCACATGTGATTTGTGTGATCATATCCATCTATACTTTTTCATTGGTGCGGAGCTATGGGGAAATTGTAGTGATTTTTCATAATAGATCTCCCATATTAGAGTAGTGAAATGTTTTTAGCTTTAAAAGGGATTTTATCTAAGTTAGAACCATCTAGGACATTGGGTTCTCAGTTGGAGGTCATGGCGGTAGGTCTGGAACATCTTCTGGGAAGAGTCAGTTCAGGGAAGAACAGTAGGCCAAGGGTCATCTCAGGGTCAGGTTGAGACAAGGAAACTTCATGCAATGGATCAAGCACAAGTGGAATCAGATTCAGGGCCTATGAAATTTATAGGTATTATTCTTATTTAATCATCTTTAACTATTATTATATTTGATACTAATACTTTAGTTTCTTTTATTTATACTTGTCTTGTGAATGTGATAAATTTTTCAACTAAGATTATGCCATGTGGGATGGAGTTGGTAACACTGTTTGGTAAGAAGTGAGAGTAGGGTTTCAAGTGTCCATATTGCACACTCACCATGTCAGGTTTTGAGCTAGAATGGGACTTTCATGTTTTGGAAATAGACATTTTTCCATGATCCATTTTATGGATTGGATAGTGAATTTTCAAGCACACATCAATTAATATAGGTGGTGAGTGAGTTGTATGGAACCTGATGGAAGTATCCAAGTTTTCCAAGGTGAATTTGGTCCTTGGTTGGGACATGATAGACCTACACTTCCAAAATTGTTCAAAATTGATTATCAAATCTCATCACTCACATTGGAATATAATGATAGTTCTCTAGAGGGTGGATTACCTCATGTGGTGGATGAGTTCCCAAAGTTTTTTTTAAAGGATTTGTCAATTTTTACTTCAGAGTTGGATATGGATTTCTCCATGGATTTTTAACTAGGAATATAGTCAATATCTCTTCCCTCGCACCATATAGACCCCACTGAGTTGAAGTAATTAAAGGTACATCTGGATGATTTGGAATCCAAAGGATTAATTCTCCCAAGAATCTCACCTTGGGACACTTTAGTTCTACTTTTGAAAAAGGCTGATAGATCTCTCCATTCGTGTATTAATTACCGAAAACTGAAAAAGGTAACAATTAATAACAATTACTTCATGCCCCATATTGATGACCTTTTGAATCAACTTAAGGGGGAAGGTGGTTTTCCAAGATCTAATTATGTTCTAGGAATCATAAAGTTAGAGTTAGAGAGGCATATGTTCCAAAAATATCCTTCAAAAGTAGATACAGACACTTTGAGTATTTTTTATTTCCCTTCAGGTTAAAAAATGATTCAGTGGTCTTTATGGGGATTATGAACAGGGTGTTCCACCAATATCTTGATTCCTTTATAATCGTATTAGTGGATGACATCCGAGACTATTTTGGAACTAAATAGGATCATGAATGGTATTTGATAATTGTTATAGGCATCATTTTAGATCATCTTCTCTATGAAAAGTTTTCTAAGTGCACCTTATAGATTAGGGAGTTGAGGTTTATGGGCCATGTGATCTTAGAAAAATGGGTTTTGGTGGACCCATAAAAGATTCATGCAATGATTTCATGGGAAAAGCTGATGAATTTGTTTGAAATCAGAAGCTTTTTGGGCATGTAAGGGTATTACATGTGGTTCATTCAAGATTTCTCCTGGATTAATTCGTCCATGAAAGCACTTACATGTAAAGTGGTAAAGTTTGAATGGAGATGAGAGTGTCAACCATCCTTTGAGAAACTAAAGTGGTGGTGGACCAAGACACCTATTTTGATCTTGATGTAATATATAAATGTATATGTGGTCTATTTTTATGCCTCAGGTATGGTCTTGGGTGTGTGTTGATTCAAGATGACCATGTGGTGGCTTATGGTTCACACCAACTCTGACCACATGAAAATAATTATACAACTCATGACCTATAATTAGAAGCAGTGATGTATGCCTTAATGATATGGGGCCATTATATTTTTTGGGAGAAGTTTTTAGTTTATTTGGATCATAAGATCTTAGCCTACATTTTCTCCCAGAAAGATCTGAATTTGAGGTAATTTCATTAGGTTGAGTACCTTAAGGGGTTTGAATTTGATATAGTATATACACTAGGTAATGGGAATGTTGTGGTATATTATTTTGGCAAGAAAGTTCCAGTGAAAGCATTGAAAAACTCAAGTTATGAGTGAATGTTTGATGGGTATTTTCACTCAGATGCATCTCAAGAATAAGGAACATAGTGGAGGTGTGTTCTTGGATAGCGTGCAGCCGACACCTTCTCTTCTTCAATAGTTGATTCAGAAAGAGAATATGAGTTATGATTTGTTCCAGTGTTCTATATAGTTTCTAAATTGTGGTGAGTTGCCTTGTGAATGGTCATTATCTCTAAATGGATCTTTGTGATTTATAGTTCGCTTTGTGGTTTTGTCATCATTGAGGAAGGTGGTGATGAAAGATATCCACCAGTCTCAGTGGGTCATTCATCCTAGTGCCACCAAGATGTTTTATGGTATGAGTCGGCAGTTTTGGTGGCTAGGTATGGCACATAGATTATATTTTATCAAAGTTTTATACTTTTGTCCAAGTTAAAGAAGAGAACTAAAGTCCCTTCAGTTTGTTTCATCTGCTGCCTATTTCTACCTGTAAGTGGGATAAGGTCGCCATGGATTTTATTATTTTCTTAACCCATACACCTCGAGGGAGGAATTCCATTTGTTTGGTGATTTATCATCTCACCAAATCATCCCATTTAATTACAATTAAGGATTCATCCAATGTGGATGAGTTGGGTTAGTTGTATGTTTAGGAGGTCGTGAGGATTCATTGTGTGCCATCAGCAATTGTTTCTGATAGGGAACCCTATTTTACCTTATGGTTTTGGGAAGCCCTTAAAAAGGCAATGAGGTCACAGGTCAAGTTGACCATGGAATTCCATCCTCAAACAGATGATCTTAAGGAGCAGGTGAATTAGATTTTGGAAGATATGGTCTGGGAATGTGTGTCGGATTTCATAGGTTCGTGGGATAACCATTTGGTATTTGTTGAGTTTACATATAAAAATAGTAACCAATACTTGATTCAAATAACTCCTTTTGAGGAACTTTATAGTCAATCATGTCAGTTTCTTTGTGTTGGGTTAAGGTGGGTGATACCTCACTGTTGGGACTATGCCTTGTGCAAGAAACTTATGATAAAGTTATGTCGATCTGACAGTGGTTGTTGACACTGCATATTCATCACAAGTATTATAGTGATTAGAGGAACCAATATTTGGTGTTTTTTATGGTTAAATAGGTGTTAATGAAGGTGGAACCTTGCTTGGTTCATCATTATTTGGGTATTAAAGGGAAGCTAATGATGAGGTTTGTCATACCTTTTGAGATTACTGAGCAGATTGGTAAGGTGTCATACAGGTTATCCTTTCCTTCTCAATTGGTGTCAATTCATGACGTTTTACATTTATCTCACCTGAAAAGGTATAACCTAGATCCGTCTCATGTGATTAATTGGGAATAATTTGAATTGGATCATTATTTTTCTATGTTTTAATAATTGGTATGGATTTCTGATTCTTAGGAGAAAGTACTTAGTAGGAATTATATTCTATTGGCATGAGTTATTTGGCATCAAGGTAGTGATGTGCATGAGACATGGGAGCAGAATTATTTTATTGAGGAGCAATATCCATTTTTATTCTCTGATCAAGTTTCCAGATAAATTTCTAAGGGCATAAAGTTTTCATGGTGGGTAGAATTGTAACATCCATGATTTTGTTTTAAAGTATTCCTTTGTTTATTTTCATTCATACATTTATCCTTGGGTTTTCCCTTGATTTTTTTGTGAAATTTTGATATTTTGGGCTAGAAAGTATGTGACGTGTGGTTAGCACATGGTTAGGGAAAATTGTGTGCCCTCCTACAAGTATGAATGCGACCAATTTCTATTTTGGATAGAGGTGACCACACAGTTTGGAAAACCATATGGGCTAACCATAAAGCATGTTCCTCTTAGACAGTGAGGGATTCACAGTTTCAGCACAGTTTAGAAAACCCTATGGTCTAATAGTGTGACCTATCTAGGTCATTAAGAAGTTACAAATTACATTTTTTCCCTCTTTGATTTTAACCCTAAATCACCTCTATTCAGGATTTTCATCCATGGTAGCTTCCTCCAAGCCTTATTTAAGCCTTTCAGAATCAACCATTGGGTGGTTTTAGCCTTGTAACTTTAATTAATCTTCAAGTATGCCTCTTTTCTCATGATTCCACCCTTCTTATTGGGTTTCTCTTCCCTCCTCTTTAAGTTCTTATTTTCCAGTAGGTCTTTTTACCTAAATATGGTTTGATCTTGTGTTGTTGGGTGAAATATTCATGGTTATTGTTCTTTCATTCCTTGATGGGGTCTTTTAGTGGTGTGGTTTTGGTTTTCTACTTGTATACAGAAGTTCCCAAGTGTGAGGTAGTTGGCTCCATGATTTTACATTATTATATGAGTTTTAATTACTTTTTTGATTATCTAAATGTGCTCTATGGATTGTTTAGGTGGTGCGAAACATGTTTTTGAAAATTTTTGAGATGCACATGTGATTAAAATAGATTTTATAAAGGAAATTGGTCGTGTTTCATGTGTGATTCATTGTGGTTATTCTTGAATATTTTTTATGACTTTTGTGAAAGGTGTGAAATGTTTTTTCAAAGTGATTTAAAGGTTAAAATGTGTTGAAAGTGGATATTTCAAGAGAATTGGGTTTTTACTACATGTTTTCCTCATTATTGTGCACCTTAAATGTGTCTTTGAATTGTGAAAGTGTCGTGAATAATTTTATTAAATGATTTTGGTGTGAGTCTAGATTTGAAAAGGGTTTTTTCCATATAAGTGGTTAGATTCCATATATGTTCTCCATGTTTTTTTCAAATGGGTTTCATAAATTGTGAAAGTGGTGCGAAATGTATTTCCAAATGGTTTTGGTGTGAATGTGAAAATGTGAAAGTAGTTATTTCCTTTTATGATTATGATTCTTTCATTGTGTATGTTAAAGTGTTAATTTATCAGATATGTGAAATGATATTTGAGAAAAAATTGAATCCTAGGTATCTAGGTGAGAAAACTAGAACTAGTACGCTAGTTGATTTGGAATTCGCTAAGGCCCAAATTCATCTAGCAATATTGATGATTTCAACACTAACTAAACATGTGATATGATCGAAGACCACTAGAATTTTGGGATGAGATCCCCTATAGTGGATCATGCATGGGAACATTGTTGGTATTGGATTATAATTTTTAGACAATTAGAATTTTGGGAGATATTCCCCTCTAGTGTATCATGAATGGGAATGTTATCGGTAGTTGAGTTTGAGGATTTTGATAACTGAGGTACGAGGTTCATTGGGTACCACTAGTGCTAGTTACCAATAAGGATTTTTCCGTGGATATCTCTTATAAAATGATGTGTATGTGATGTGGTGTTATCCATTGTCATATAATAGACTTTGTGTACATTTTTATTTTAATCAAGATTATTTGTAAAAATGGTTTTCTTTAAAAAGTTTTTCTTGAGAAAGTTTTACTAAAAAAAATTCTTAGAAATGTTTCAAATATTCTTATGGAAATGTGCATATTGATTTGAATTATAATGTTATAGGATGGAATATTTATTTTTTGTGGAATACAACTGGAATTTGGATCACACCCTACATACACCTTTGGGTATATATAGAATTCGTTATGTATGACCTAGGTAATGACAATATGTGTTGTGGAGGTGATAGTGGATCTGGTTGATAGTGTTACACTTATTGCTGGTGTTGATGGTAGTGGATTGAGGGTGATGTATCTCTTGTTTCATAGAGTTTTTTGGGATGTTTCATTTCTTTCTTTTCCATTGTGGTGATTTTTGTTTTGGTTAAAGTTGTAAAACTTTGAATCTAAAAATTGTTGTAGCTAATTTGGTTATGATTATCAGTTATGTGGTGTTTAATATTATTGGTTATTTGTGATTATTGAAATGGGGGAAATTGTTACCAAAATGAATTTTCCATACCCAAGAACTAGTTTCCAACCTATGGGAATTGGGAACACCATTCAGTCCATGCCATGAATCGGGCCAGGTGTCGGGTTGGATAGCACCCTGGCTTGGTTCATGAAAAATCCTACATATCATACATATATTAGGAATTAGAGTCCTCATAGTTCAATTATCTTCTAAATTCGGGGATATATGAGGAATAATGATGAACCCATAATAGATTTTTGGTCCCATAGGTTAGATTGTCTAGGATAATAAGGTACTTATATCAAGGCGGATGCCCATTGGAATATTGATTGACCCTTAACCTCTGAAGGATAAAGAGTAAGAACCATGAGTAGACATCTTAGCATGTATAGATGGAATAAGGATACCATAATACCCTTATAAGTGTATGATTATCTGTTCCTAACATATTATGGACACTTACCATATTAAATGGGAATTCCCAACCAAAGGCTTGTAGTTTGTGGTTAATATGGATCGAGGGAACATGCCCAAGTACTCCTGCAGGACATGGCCAACATTTCCTAGGGTGTCCACTTGACATGTTCGGATTGTATACATAACATGTCCTAGGTGTCTTTATAACATTTCTAGGGTGTCATATTGACATGTCTTGAGTTTTTTCCTAATATATCCTGAGTGTCTTCCCAACATGTCTTGAGTGTATCTCTAACATATCCTGAGTGTTTTCATAATAAGGCTAACCTATCCCAGAATGCAAAGCATGATCGAAGATGACATTTCAATGGGATATATTATAATAATTATGATAGGTATGGGGTTATTTTCATGATCAAATTATTCATATCTAGTTTCTTTCACAAGATCAAGGCCGACATTTTAGATGGTTGACGCATGATCTGGATCACTTGTGAGGAGGACTATCTCTTGGCTTGGATGACATGTCTGAAGGACTTCACAAGACATCACTAACATGTCGGGGTTTTGTCGCATGACTTGGATTAATTTTTTTAAGTTTTCCACATGATTCAGCTAACTTGTTCAGGGAGTCTTTATGTGATCCAAACAGACACATCAAAGGGTGTCATGTGATCAAGGCTAGTATGTCTGAAGGACTGTGGCATGACCTGGATGACATGTATGAGTGTTCTTTCATGACTAATGAATAGGTCATGAAAAGTTTAAGACCCCATCACATGAAAATAAATGTATCCATATTTGTGTAAAGATTCTATATTTTTCATCCTTTATCACATAAATACCTTAATTTTCTTCAGTAATTATCCTATTAAGACATCGTACAACCAAATTGACACATGGAAACTACTTTGAATAATCTATTTGGCGCTCTAGAAGTCCTCTGTGTGGTCAATAGGGTGGTGAGACAAAGAGTATATAGATGTTTTTTACTCCATTGAGTCATTATCCAGTTTTAACTAGTGGAAGACCCTAGTGATTTCATGGATTTCCACTCTGAGAATCTCGCTCTGGAATTTATTCTCTTGTGTGTGGGTTTTTTTACTGAGAGGGAGAAATTTGTAGGCCTTTCCACACTGGATCTATGTCACTTCATATGGTGAATATATCATATTTATGGGCTTGAGCTGGTGGAAGATCACATTTTTTTAATAAACCTACCACGAGTCATCCATGTCCTCATCTTTATGTTGTGTGATAAAAAGTGGTCGCGATATCACTCCATCATCATAAAATTTATTGGACACATGGATTTTCAAAGTGCTTTCACATAATCAAATCAATATTTCAATGGGCCTTCAAAATATCAGGTTGACATGTCGGGGAGTCTTTGAGAGATTAGGATGCCTATCGCAGAGGCTTTTGCATGATCAAGGGAGACTTTTCCAGGGGCCTTTATTAGATCAAGTTGGCTCAATGGAGGGACTTCTCATGAAAAATATTATAACTCTCCTTGACATAATGGTACCTCATTTTTTAGATTTTATTTTACAAATCTGATGGTACTATCCCATAAACGACCAATCAAAGCATCGTGTGATCAAATGGACATGTCTAAGATCCTTTGAATTGTGGAGGTGACCTATATAGTGGCCTTCATGTGATGATTTATTCATGTTGGTGGGGATTTTACTTGATTAATGCACTGATAATGTGGTACGCATCCACCCTTTACATGAAAAATAGTGTATCTTCCTTTCGCATGAGTCTTTTTCCTTTTCTATGTTTTTATATACTATTTTCCAAGACCTTATAATTTTTTCAATTGGTTTTATATTAGGGATTATCATGATCAATAATGGATCACATTATGGCATGCGAGCATTAACATGGATAGTTTCTCCACTTTTCTATGGTGCATAACATGATCATTGTTGGATCTCACGATGGCATGATAGCATTTTCATGGATAGTCACTCCACTTGTCTATGGAAATGAAGTGGAATCACATGGTCGAATGTAATCTTTCTAGTTCCTTCACAAGATGAAGGTGTCATGACCAAAGGATGTTTCGTGGCATTGTTGACATTCCATAATCGATATCACGTGATCATTAAACTAATAATATGAGTTGCATAATTCCTTCACCTAAAAATCAACTTAAATTACATCATATGAATCTTTTACCCTTGAAGGTTTTATTTTATAAGTGAATTTTCATGATTTTAAGGTTTCTTTCAGTTGACATGTCGCATGATTTGAGATGGTAATTCATATGTACGCATGATCAACATTTCCATTTTTCAATGATCATGAGGGAAAAAACATGAGTATTATTTTAAATTTACAAAATTATATTTATAACATAAATAAAATATTATTTCTTTGAATATAATTATATATATCATCCATGTTATGTGGTAGTGAAGAATGAATTGCATCACTTCGTGGAGGTGGTAGTCCACACGTACGCATGAACAACGTTGTCATTTTTTAGTGAATGGAAAGGTAATAAAGTAAATGATATATAATATTTTTAATAATTATAAATATATCCTTAATATAATATATATATTAAATGCATCATTACAACCATTCATAAGAGGAGGTGATGGAAAAATAATTACATCAGTTCACAAGGTGGTAGTCTTTCATACACATGAATGACAATTTTTTTCCCCTTTGATGGAATAGGATATGAATATAAGGGATTAAATTAATATAAAAACATCTTAGTATATATTAAATGATGATTTTATTATATCATATTTATTGAATAATATTTTAAGGATATGGAATAATAAATAAAACAAAAATGCTTGATTAAGAACTACACCTCTTCTTTAGAATACCCCTTAAGGTTTACACCAAAAGATTACCTAGGTTGGTTTTATGATCAAAATAAGGCCTTTAGGGGATGGGGAAGGAATTAAGAAAGGCATTTGAATAATTATTTCCCAAACCCAAAGGCTCTTCAAGTGATTAGAGAAGATGAAAGGGGTGTCCTTTTATAAGTGGGGAGAGGACTCAATAGAAAATTTCTTAAAAGAATAAAAAATGATAAAGTTATTCCAAATAAAAATGCTTCTAAATGGATGTATATTCTAATTTTAGATATTATAAGTCTAAGTTATGGATATAAAATAGGATTTATAAATGTTTATTTAGAAACTAATCATTATATATTGGTTTAACCTCCTCGTAAACCAGTTTAAACCTTAATCATGGTAAAAAAAATTCAAAATTAAAGGGATATAATTTTACTTATAAGATAAAAATTGGATTATAAATGTAAAAGGGATGAAATTTTAGGCTATTATCATCATAATTTTCCTATTTCATTATTTTTAGGATTTTCAAAATAATTTAATAAAATATTATTTAACATAAAATATCAATAATTCCATTTTTAACACTATTCATTTAGTTATAATTTAAAGACACAAAGATAATAATGAATTTTGAATTTAATCTATTTAACAATTAATAATACATCATTATTAACTATAAAATTCTTTTATAACCATAACTCATTCCAGATACTTTAATTTTAATATTTTTTAAATTATTTTCATTAAGTTTTCCATTTTTTTCACATGCGCTATGACAACCTTATATAAATGTTTAAGGTAACTATATAATCCCTGAAAATTAATAAAAAAATATTCATCATGAAAATAATTTTATAATACTAAAAATATAATTTAATATTAATTCACAGCTTATTTTTATCCCTATGTGAACATAAAATATATATTTGAAAGAAAGTGGGTAAAAATTTTCTTTTTCTTTTATTAAAGTATTATATATGCCATTTTCCTTGAAAAGTGACCCATAAATAATTAATTATAGAGAATAAGGTGACAAGGTTAAAAATAAATTCATCTAATATGTATAAATATGAAAAATGGTGGCTCTATCACTTATTTTTAATTTAGGTTAACATGATTTACCCTTTTACCACGATGACAAATATTTATTTATTTTTACTATTCATTGTGCCCAAAAATTAAGTTGAAATTATTTAAAAATATAAATTATTCTAATTTCAAATATATAATTAATTTTATAAAAAAAATTAAATAAATGGTAGAATTTAATTTAAAAATGAACTCGTAAAACATGTCGAAAAATAGTTTTCCAAGAAATGTATTTTTCAGCCCAAAGATGGTCTTACATTAACTTTATGACCAATAATCATCAATATATAAATTTAAATTAATATATAAAGATATATAATATATAAAATTAATTTAAATCATTCCTAATTTGTGGTTATTTAAATTAATTAAAATACAAACATTATTCACTTAAAAACAGTTTTCCAAAAAATGCATTTTTAAGCCTAAATATTAAATTATAATAAAAAACAGTATAAATATGATTAAAATATAATTAATTGTATTTGATATAAATAAATAAAAATTAATTTAATTTTAAATAAGATTCAAATCCAAATGTTACTTTTAAATTACTAAAATTTTTTAAAAAATTGATAGTTTTTTCAAAAAACACTATTTTTAACTATTCACTGAAAAATCACTCTTTTTAGAAAAATCACAAAATTTATCCCTAATTTAATTTTTTTATTATGATTTCAAAAATGAAATTAATATTTTTCAAAACAATTTCTAAAATTTTTATAAATTAATTATATTATTTTCTCACAAATAGCAATTAAAACATTTTTTATGAAAAAATAATTTTTAAAGCATGTAAAGACTTTACTAAAAATCAAGTCCTTATTTTAAAATATATTTGATTAATATAAAATATTTATAAATAATTTTCAAAATTTGGTTATTCCAATACCACCAATTTTAATATCTAAGTTATAATGGTCACGTTTAAATAGTATGTCACGGTTCGTTTAGGCTTATTGTTGCATGTCATTTACATTATCGAATATAATGTTATTCTTTTAAAATATCAAAGTGTTACAATAAATATCAACCATAAACTATATCCTATAAATAATTTCATCTTAAATACATCTAAATATTCTAATAACAACTCAATAATTATTGATTTCACAAATCATTAAAAATTATCAACTACAAAATTAATATTTGAGAATTTATAAAATATTTTATCAACATGGAATGATAATATCTATACAAATAAAGATATGGATCAATGTTAATTACATAAAATCAAACCAATATTTTGTGGGAGATACACATGGATTTTCTATACCCATTCTTCAAAAAAATTCTAGAGGTTTATAGAGTCATGATAGTATTTCAATACATACATAATAATAATTCATTTATTAATGTATTGTAATACTTTTAATTCATCACATATTTTCCACTTGCCTTTCTTTCATTCTTTGTAATTAATCAAAAAATAGCATAAAAAATCAGGCAATAAATCTAAACCATGTATAATGACTATAAATCATCATGATAAAAATAGAATAGATAACCATTAATATATTACATACTTAAAACGCTTGTATAAGAAATTTCTTATAGAATTTGACGCTCATATAAATCCTGTATACAATAATTAGTTCAATCATATCATATTACTTCTAGATTTAAATCATGCATAATTAATTTTAATTTTTAATTATATCTTTTAAATGGATTTCATGATAACATTTAATTGATTCTTTCATGTTAAACAATAAAAATTTATAACTAAAAAATTATTTTAAAGTAAAATAATTATATACTTACAACTTTAATTTAATTCTAATGAATTCCTAAATTATTTGTTCATCTTAACAAATGGAATAATATTTCATATTAAGAAGCTTAGAATCTGAAACATGATGCCAAAACTTTTCTTTCAAAATATTTTAACTCAATCAATATTCAATTATCAAAGGCATGATTAATAAATATGCTTCAAGAAAGTTATACATTGAAATCATAAACTTTTAGAAATGCTTTATCAATAATAAAATGTTAGTATCTTACCATGATATTAATTTAAAAACAAAAAAATTAATTCCTAACATGTTCTTAAAATTTTTTTGATTAATTTTCATTAATCTTATAATTATAAAACAAAACATTTCATTTTATGAAAAAGAATAATATAGCATCTTATTATGTCATAATTTTGTGAGAAATAATGTTTAATCTAGCATTAATCAATTTATCATAAGGGATGTGACATAATTATAAAGACTGAATTATATAAATAATGATTAAAAAAATAAACACACTAAACAAAATCACATATCAAATGAAACCTATGATAATGATGAATACACATTCTTGATTATTCTACCCTAGAATCAATGTATTCTCAATTAAACAAGGTTAGATGGTTGGCATAGTCTTTTTGTTAGATAACAAGGGGTCAGGATACATATGTCCATTTTTATCTCTATTTCATTAGTGTTTTGGCATCGTTAAAAAGTAGACCTAAATATCTATGTCCTAGACAGTCCCCTTCCTTCATCATAGGTTAATGTAAAATGACATTATATCCCTACCAATCTTATGAAAACCTCACTTGTTCCTAACTCCAAACTCTATCCTATCTCTTAAAAAAATTATATTATATAACTTTATCATGAATAACCCCTACTAAAACCCCAATTAGGTTGATAGAAGATATGGTAGTGGCCCTAAAAATCCCACCTCAAATAGGACATGAGTTGGTGACTAGCATCAAGGGTATTTATAAAAAGTATTGGAAGGGTTTGCATCTTAATTTCAAGGAACATTTAACCAATACACCAATAAATTGGATACATATATAAATGTAAAATTAAACATTTCTCAATCCCAACTATAACTACAAGAAACATAGGCAATAAAATAGGAGAAAATGAAAGATCAACCTCCCAAAGCTCCACTCCTGCTGCCTGAATAGCAGCATTCTCATTCTCCCTAGAACTATCCTACAAAATAACTCAATAAACATTGTAGAAGGGTTATCACTTCTGAGTACTAATTAGGATTATATTTCATATCAAATCAATATCCATGTAAAGTACATGTTCTAGGATATTCATGAGTGAGATAAAATAAGCATAAATATGAGATAATAAAGGGTATATATTAAGAAATTCAGTAAAGTTAGAAGCATAAATAGTATCTAAGAAACACATAACTATCACAAAAAATGTTTCGCCTATATTTTTTATACAAGTTCATTATCTATCAGTATAAATTAGTGAGGATAAAATCAGATTTCCAAATTTAAAAGGAATATTAAATCACTAAAATCAAATCAATATATCAATAGTGGAGTCCAACATTCTCACATTGATAAATAAATACACCATATAAATATATCAAGTCACATTTGACATGGTTCAGGCCTCAAACCTACCATTTGATACCTCCCACAGGGTCCAACATTCTCATTGGAATCAGTCAATAAACTCACCATATAAATATATCAAGTCACATATGATGTGGATTGGACCTCATCCCTACCCACCCTATCCTCCCACAGTACCCAAAATTCTTAATGGAATTAGTTAATAACTACCATAGTGAAATTAAAACCATGATATCATCACATCATGTACCCCATAGATCCCATGATAGCCAAAAAAATCACCACATCCTAACCTCATAGATTCAAGTTATAACTAAAATCCATCATAGCCAAAGAACATGACATAATTGTAAGCAATCACAACCTAAGGGGAATTTGTACATGTTATAAGCTTAATCCATTAGATCCAATGATAACTGCCTGAGTTATGACCTTGATCCATTACAACCCCCATATGTATAGTATCAAATGGACTTTAACAATAAAAGTTAGTACAATACCAAAACACATATTAAAATGTGTAATAATGTAATAGTTGACCAATTAACTACAAAAATTCATAAGAATAACAACAAACATAATAAAAAAGAATATTGTTACAAAATATTATTATAAATTCCATGTTAATACATAAATTCCTATCAATATTTAGTTAAACTATTTAATTAATAATTTATTTGATTAAACATAACCACTTAAATATGATTACCCAAGACATAATTTGGATTCAACTCCACACAAAACCATCTCAAGACAGTACTAACCATTACTTGACACTTCAATCCAGCCTCCAAATCATAAAAATAATCCCTCATGAATACCTTAACTAAGGATTTCCCAACTGATGATATAACTCTAAGGAGGAATGACAGGCCCCATTCCTCACCTATGAAACCTCGCTACCCAACCCCAAAATTCAAGTACTTAATACTAGAAGATAAAAACACACGTAAAGAAGTAAATAACTTTAAGAGGTCAATATAAACACATATAATCTCACTTAATTACTATAACCAGCCATCATCCACAATAACCTCCCAGGAATGAAAGAAAATATCACCCAGATCACAAATAAGTCCTAAAATGAAAACTCTTAATGACACAACATGACCACTCAAATTAAGTGACATTCCCAACCCCACAAGCACCTAATTTCCATCACTTTATAATTCACTCACATATATCGGTATTAAATTCTTAATTGCCTCCTAATTACACATTAGTTCATGGGGTTATTTTTATCACATTAAGTCTTAATTATATATTTACATGGAATCACTAAGTGTTACCCACTTCTCATTTATATATATAATCTATATTAGAATTACTAGTATAATACAACAACTTATTCATATATTTCACTATAGTCTCGTCAATCAAAAAAACCATGGTATATAGAACACATAATCCTTAAAGGTGGTATAACAAGGAATCAAATTCTTCATTCCATATTCTCCATTCCATTCCCACCATAATACCCATTCCATGGGATTTATAATACCAATAGCTTCCATATTTATCATAATGTTATAGAATAAATAACTTCTAATAATATAGAAATCATAATCAAAGAAATAAAAGAATCCAAGGTAAGGAACTATAATAAGGTAAAATAAATCCAATCAACTGTGATAGAATGAAGCATAAAATAACCCCTCCCTAAAACAAAAAAAATGATATGTATCCTGAGATGAGAGTAGGATAATGTATATACATAACAAAAATACTAACCCTTCCCCCATACCAAATCATCAACATTGATCTTGAGGGAAGGGGATGAACTTATTATGTCTGAAAGAATAATAAGAGTTGGTAAATTATAAAAGGTGGAAGTGATATAATAATCATGTATGACATGATTCATCGAGAGGGTTTCAATCAAGGAGAATGAAGGTAAATCCAATCATTCATTTAAAAGGGAAACAATTGAAGTGTTTTAGTGTTATTGGATTTAAAACAGCTACCAATAAAAGGGTTAAATGTTCAATGGGGATTTAGGGATCACATAGTATTCCAAGAAACATAAATTTCATAAGATATAATTTGGGACTATAAATCCCCTACCTCAATGAAGTTGGTTAATTCTGCATTGAGATAAATTAAGTAAAGTGCCAGTGAATCCAAAAGAATGTTCCTTGAACCTGTGACATCACATTAATAATCAAAACATAAACCATAATTCACTAGAATCAATAAATAATGTTGAATCCACCATCCAAGAACAAGGAATAAGAAGAATGAATTAAAATAGTTGATAATGAAACCTCAAATATAAATAGGATCAACACCATGGATTGGGAAGGTTAATATCCTAAAGGGATGACCCTAGCTCTCTAAAAGATTCCCTAGAACCTACTAGGGTTCAAGACAACGAAATGTATCCAAACCAAGGAGATAGGTTGATCCATATTTATAGATAAACTCAACCGACCTCCACCACAACATAGATACTTCAACCCTGGTTTTGGTGTCTCTGATCAATTCTATATTTGAGATCCTAGCCATTTTAACATGCCATAGAATCCATTTCATCAATTTAAAAATAGGTTTTACCACCACCAAGGTGTATTAGTTCCCAAAAAATCTATGTTTCCACCCAACCAGGGATCCCTTTAGAATCCCACCACATCATAGTGGAATCCCTCTTGCCTTTTCTTACTCACCATAAATGAGGCCATAGTGTGGGGAATCCTTCCTCACTGCTTCATCTTTACTACACATTCTCGGTCTCACTTGAGCACACAACCACGCCCAACAACACATGTGTTTCAACCTTCCCTATTTCCAATAGGGAAATTCTCTAGACACCACACCCATGTAACTGCTACCCCCATGGCATGGTGACCACTTCTCCAAATTTAACGGTGGATCCAAAATCATGAAGACACCAATTACTTTAACACTGTTGTATTGCCTCTCCCCTTATTACATGGTACTCCACCAATACACCCCCCAACACCATGACTACTAAAACTCCATTCTTCATATCATAGTCAAAAAAATTACATGAACTAATCCAAAACAACCAACCACCACACCCATAGACTTGAAAATATTTACACCATAGGATACACCATAAAAATTTTGAATCCTAAAGATAAAAAAAATTGTCTTTTACCTATAAAAAACTTCTAAACTCCCTATTGACACCTCCAAATCCTAGAAAACACAAAACAAGGGATTTTAAAAAACCAGGCCCTTAAAATCAGAGATATATTGATTTTTAATTTTATTTTTCAAGTTATTTGGGTGGAATCACTCTTTTCATCAATTTCTCAATAATTTTTTATATTTCTACGTTTTAATAGGATTGAAATTTTATATCTCTTAAAAAATATGTTAAACCCTATAAGGAAAATACTGATTCAATTTTTATTAGTTAAAATCAAATTTCAAATGAAAATAGGGTTTTTCACAACCTATATATGTGTACTCAATCGGTACTACTGGGAACCGAATTAGGTAGACCTCCTTTTGTACAAATCTATTTCATTTGGCATCAATTATTCAAATTATATTCATGGGAACATTTAAAATGATATAAAAAATTCATATTATATGGACATGGATGGGTGATGGTTTCACTTTATATGACACATGAGAAATCATAAGTGGAATAAATGTACCCCATCTTGGACATAAATACATGTAAAACCTAGTAGGACCCAAAAGGATATAGATTGATGCAATAAAAATGTGGGTGTTCATTAAAACCAACCTTTTCTACTAGTTGAAAATATTTAGTGGTCAAGTTGACAGACACTCAAGGGTTTGAACATATACATTAATGGGAGAAAGGGTATCTTCATATACTAGTGGTGGAAATTCATATGATTATTAGATAACCTATGATGGTGTGTGAGGATTCACATGTGATTGACTTAGAACTCTCATGCATGGGATATCTTGATAAATTATCAAGATGAAAAATATTTTTTTTGGAATATTTGTATTCATTTATAGAATTAATTGGGATGTTGGGTGTTTGAATCTGGATCAACTTGATCATTACATGACATGATCAGAGCTTTAAATACATATTAGACTGACTAGACTATTACATGGAAGGATTGGAACTATATATATTGACTAGAATAACTTGATTAACCCATATGAAGTTAATAATTTTTTAATATTCATAGTTTTGGTTGAATTTGATTGGGCTAGAATTATCATATTTGGGAAAAAAATTTCATGAACCGGCATGGGTTGACCTTGAACCGGTCACCCGATCCAATCTATGGTGAGACTCGAGAGGCCTTCCTGATCCGTTCAAGCTGGAGACAAGCTCCAAGGGAAAAAATATAGCAATGGGAATGGTTTCTCCCAAAAATATAAATAAAAGAAGCTAAATAAATAACCAAGGACAACTTTATATCAATTAAATTACAAATGAAGGTATAACAAAATAAACAACAAACTACACTAGAAAAACCAAATTGAACCTAAAACCCAACACATCTCCATGTGACCTCGAGGTTCACTCTCCAAACCACAACCAATTATCACCCAAGGTGATCAAACCGAATTTGGAACCTGCAATAGAAACTAAAAACAAGAAAATACTATAGACATGAGTATTAAAACTCAATAGGTAGGCTCGAATAATTCTATTCCCAATGCACATACTTTAAATAAAAAAACACTTATTAGTAGGTTTTAAATACAATGTACAAATATATGTTTTTCTACACTTTCATTTAGAGAAAAAAAATTACAATCATAACTCACTTCCCCCACATTTTAAAATAAGGCACGTTCAAGTAAGAAAGGTTAGGTTCATAAGGGATAAGGAAAACAGAAACCAATAGAAAACTTTCATTTTTCATGTTTAAGGAAAAAATAGGGAAAATTTATATTATTTCAAAACAACTTTCTTAAAACCCTTCTAAATAACCACACATTCAAAATATACCAAAAGAACATTGAAACCAAGCACAAAAATAATGGTTCCACACAATGAGGGAAATGATACTAATGGTGCCAGAAATGGAGGAACACAGGAATACCTAGGAACATAGAGGAGAACCATAACATACTAATACATGATAACCCATCCCTGGTATAATTCCACACACAATGAAATCAAAACACCCAAATTCCTAGCCACCCTAACGTAGGACAGACCGAGCGGCTCAATCCTATAGCAATAAACCCAAGTATCCACCTATTATGGGCCATTGGTCAGTACGTAAACTACCAGTGCAAAAATCATTCTCTGTAATCCTCATAGTTATTCTATATTCCCATGTTATGTTCACAAATGAGTGTTCCACACATTCCAAACAACAAGCCATATATATATACTACCACGCACATCACAGAAACCGGCACCACCCCGGCCACCTCAAGGAGTAGTCCTTACCTTAAAACAGTTATTACATGAGGTAGGTCCCATACCAAGGACACTCCCACCTTATGATCAACCAAAAAGGTAAGACTCACTCCCTAAGGGGTCTTCCAAATGAAACCATTTTATGAAAAAAATTCCAAATGGGCCCCAAGTCACTTTCACATATTAAATCCTTTATAAACAACCACACACAAACCATTTTCAAAATCAAACCAACTTAGAAAACCATTATTGGAAACACAAACTAAAAATTTAATGCTAAACTATCATTTACAAAACCAAACTACACCCTTTAAAAATCAAAAACTAGTTAGAAAATCCAATCGGGCAATTTAACAAGCATTTGGTGTGAAAAACCCACTGAATCCATATCACACATACAGAGCAATTAAGAAAAAAAATTATTTCACATGGAAAAATAATTAAAAGCATGAAACATCATTATTTAATAATAAATAGAGGTGTGAAAATAAAGCAATCAATGAAACCTTAACTTTAAATAAGTGGTGCAAAGGGATCCTACCTCATATGATAAAGAATTTCCAGAATTCGATGTGAAACCTTATTCGTACATCAACCGCACCCAAGGGAGGATATGTCTAACCTCAATGATCCCTAAGAATGAAAGAAAACCCCAAAACCCAAGCAACCCTATCCAAGAAAATCAGACAACATGACCACTAGGGTTTGGGGAGAAGAAGAAAGGTGAAGAAAAGCAAAGGGGAAGGATGAGAGGGCCCTAACCTTTCGATCCAGGTGAATAATTGACAAGAAATCACCTTGAATCCCACTTTCAGGAGGTTGTAGGGGCCAAAACCACTATAGGGGAATCTAAATTGTAAGGTTTTAATAAGGGATACTAAGGGAAGAAACCCCATCTAAAAATAAGTAGAAAATCCCAAAATACCCCTTCTCGAGTGGGTTGCACGATTAGCTAACACGATTTGACAAACCATGCACAAACCGTGCAGTCCACCACTATCTAGATCTGGATGGGAAGAACACTTAAGCTGCATGGTTTTTTAAACTACGTGCAAACTGTGCGACCCCTTCACACTTACTGAATGGTAAAAAAAATCGTACGCCCTAACCGTGTGACCTGGAAAAAGTCCACAAAAATCTCCCTTCTCACCCCAAAACTCATCTAACTCAAGGGGATAAGCTATCCAACAAACATACCCCATAAAGTGGTGTCACTAGAAGTGTTACAAAATCATTTTCCAAACCACCTACTCCTCATACCTTTCATGCTAACCAATAATAGGTCTAAAAAATCACCCAAACTTCTAAAATAAAAAAATTAAATTTGTAAGACCCAGAACTCAGAAGAAAAACTAAGATCAAAAAGATAATCTGGTACAATGTATGAAAACAAAAATATGTGAGTGACAATTCTCCCCAACAATAATGTTTTCCTCCCCTGAAAATCCAAAACATTTTCTCGTTGATTGATCAACGACTAAGGATTCATAAAACCACAAGATCCAACCACTTGATCTAAAAACATCCCAACACAATCAAATAGAAATTATGCCTCTTTATAGATATAGAACAATTAACCAGAACCACTTCTCAAGAATCAATAGGGAAATTGGATCCACGACCATCAAAACCACACTTTGAACAGAACCATTGGGAACACTCTAAAAATCCCAATGTTTACCCAATCAAAAAAGGAAACTCAGAAATCAAGAAACTTCAAAAGAAATCCACTTCAACTGGACTAACACCAAAAAAAATCAAAACAGATCACCAATAGGGGGAGGCCCGAACAAACTCCTCACCATTTCAAGCAATCTAGTATTGATTTCCCACTGAAGAATTTTCAATGAGACCCATGGTGGATCTCCCAACCATTAAGAACTAATGAGATTAAACAAACTAAAAAACTTCCTCGTGTGGACCAAAAACACCCCACCACAAGGGGAGGGGAGGTAAGGGTCCCAATGATTAGAACACTAAAACCACAACTGAAAACTACCCACAACTCATCACCTTCAAATAAACACAACTAAAGACACACTCAATTCACACGAGCCATCCACACAAGCACCATTAATCTGAAACATACCTCTAAGAAGGTAAAATCATAGGCATTACATGAGGGAAAAGTCCACCATGCTCTTTGAAACAAGTGGTAATTCACAACAACTGAGATACCACAAAAGGAACATAAAAACCATCTCACCTTAAGGGTAGAGACATGAGTTGAGATGAACTTCTTATACCCCTAGAAATTTCCTGACTGTGTGAAAAGCTTTACTTTGAGGACCATGGATAAAACCCTAATGTTTGAAGAATCTTTTGCACTGCAGTCATGAGATAATAATCACAACACGCCATGAAACTCACTAGTTCAAACAACACACCTTTACCTAAATAGGGACTTGTAAAATGAACACACCATTATTTATCCCTCTGAACAAGGATCATAATGAACAAGGAACCCAGTCAAACACACCAAACACCACTGAGAATAGCTACCAAAACCAAGATAATCATCATAATATGAAGGCACTTTAAATCGATCCAAAACATCTCTCTAC
This sequence comes from Viscum album, assembly GCA_963277665.1. Classification (NCBI taxonomy): domain Eukaryota; kingdom Viridiplantae; phylum Streptophyta; class Magnoliopsida; order Santalales; family Viscaceae; genus Viscum; species Viscum album. The sequence continues at coordinate 496,021,967 of OY728122.1, forward strand.
TCTAAGAAAGGGTCCAGGGTATCCTTCGAAGAGGTGGATCTAACTTTAGAGACTCGAGAATGAAATACTTAGTCAATCAAGTGGAAATATTGATAATGGGGGACCACCTGTAGGAGAACATAAGGCAATCAGAAAACCAAGATCTCTATCAAAACCAGCTTAAAGATTTCAAAAACCTTTCTAGATAACCACTAAACACTACTTCATGACCAAACTAGCAAAAAAATTATAATCTCAAATCGCAACATAAACATCAGATCCAAATAACAAGGGAGAACACCAAATAAATCACACTCTCAAAGCATATAAAAATAAACCACATGCTAATTGGCTTATAAAATCACTGCAATTTATAACTTAAAACACTTTTTAAAAACAAAACAAACTTGGTGGATTTTCATAATCACCAATGGTTTTCCATAGAGTCTCTCTCACATGCACATTCTCGTACCACCTCAGCTACCCATAAACCATGCCACACCAACACTCATCCTCCTATAACATCATCCATCCACTTTTCACACATATCTATGCATGTGAGTACTCAACGAAGTATCAAAGGTCAAAACAAAACATTTCCTCTTTCTAAAAAAAACACCCATGATTTTATAATCCTAACCCACTTAACATCCCAAGATTTATAAAACATTCCCAAAACTTATTAAATACCAATTCAAGAACCATTTTAAAATTCAACATTACAAATAATTACATCATACTCAAAAATAAAATTCAATGAATTTCTATCTAAACATATTTTTCACCTCTTTCAAAACATTTTTCCATAACTCATCAAATTCCATTTCATCAAAAAAAATTAACAAAAAACACTCCTTATTTAAAACAAATTCCAAAAAAATCCACCTTCAAACAACCTTTTTCAATAAACCCCAAGTATTCACATTTTTAAGACACATGGACATTGTGCACGGTTAGGCCACACGATTTACCAAACCGTGCGACAACCATGCACCACTTACTAGACAACTTGAAACCTCCACGGTTTGGCCCCACAGTTTCGAAAACAATGCACCAAACATGTAATATGGTTCTTCCCCAAGGCAGTGACTTCCTGCATGATTTAGAAAAAGTTTGAAAAATCGTATGTAGGTTATGCACCCTCAATAAGAAGCAAACCAAAGCTCTCACGATTACCAGGAGAAAGCTGTATGGTTTTCCCAAACCGTGCACTGACCGTGTGTAAATGGAAAACACCCAAAAATTCAAAATTTAAATCTAAATAAAAAAAAACTCAAAATAGAAACCAAAAAATAAAATAATGAATCATAATAAAACCAATCCATCTCATTCAAAACATTTCCACTACTTCAAAAATTCTCATTTCATTAAGAATCGTTTAGCTAAAAACTCATTTCTTCTCATCTAGAATGAATTCCAAAACTCTTTTCAAAACAAATTTCGGTTTTCCAAGAAAAATATTTCAATAAAATCTAGAATTCGATTATAAAAATCCATTCCTATTAAATCATTTCCCTTTCACCACAAAAATCATTCCACAAAACCCACTTTTCTAAATCCCTCCTTAAAGTAAGTTCTGAAAATCCATTTTCTGCTTTCCAAAATAAAGCCATTACCATTTTAAATTCATCTTTTCACAATTCCACAAAAAAACTTTCCAATACAATTTTCAGAATTAGGGAATATCTAAATGATTCAAAAGGGGAAACTAGTGTTGATGGGTGACTTGGCCATATGGTTGGGAATGATATTCCAATCACACCACTATCACAAGGAGCATTCTAGGGTAATTTCCCCAGATCCAAATGTCTTGATAGGCCCTGTGATCTCACAGAGGTGACTTCCCAGCTCCCTTTTCATTTCCCAACACCAAAAAATCCACAATAACCAGAGGACTCCAACAAACCCAAACATCCCATGGTAACCCGAGGTTTGGAATGAGCAAGGGTTTATGACGTCCTTCTCATTCCAACACCTCAAGCCTATAAATCCTACTCCTTCTACCATAATATCCCCAAATAATAATTGGATGTCTAAAAATCAAGGTCTTCAAAAGATCCAACCTGCTTCGATACCATTTTGTCATGAACCTGCCCAAGTCAACCCTAAACTGGTCACCCGAGCCAGTCTATAGAAAGGCCTGAGAGGCATTCCTGATCCTCCCGGGATGGCGATAAGCACCAAGGTAATCAATAGAGACAATGTTAGTGCTTTCTAACTATAATATAAATAAAATTAGCTAAATCATAACCAAGAAAACCAAACTAAATATGGTTTTCAAACTTTAAATCATGTACATTACAAATAAAGGTATAAAAAAATAAACAAAAAACTAAATCAGAAAAAAAAAACTAAACCTGAAACCCAAGATATATCCATGTGACCCCAAGGTTCACTCTCTAATATACAATAAACTATCTCCCAAGGTGATCGAACTAAAGCTATAACCTTTAGCAAAAACTAAAAACAAGAAAATACTATAGGAGTAAGTATTAAAACTCAATAGGTAGGCCTGAATAATTATATTCCCAATGCACATACTTTAAATAAACAAACACTGATTATAATTTTTGAACTAAAAGGTACAAATATAGGTTTTTAAACAATTTAATTTAGATAAAACAAATCATGAACACAACTCATTTCCCTCACATTTTAAAATAAGGCGCATTCATGTAAGGAAGGTTAGGTTCTTAAGGGAGAAGGAAAAAGGTAAACCAATAAGAAACTTTCATTTTTCATGTTTAAAAGAAATTATAGAAAAAAAAATATTAATTCAAAACATATTTCTTAAAACTCTTCTAAAAAACCACAATTTCACAATCTACCAAAAGAACATTGAAACGAAGCACAAGAATAATGATTCCATATAATGAGGGAAATAATACTAATGGTGCCAAAAACTGAGGAACATGGAAATAACTAGGAACTTAGAAGAGATCCATAACATACTAATACAAGAGACTTAATCCCTAATATAATACCACACACGATGAAATCAAAACACCAAAACGCTCGGCCACCCTAACTCAGGAAAGACCGAGGTGCCTAATCCTATAAAAATAAACCCAAATATCCACCTACTATGGGCTACTGGTTAGGGTATGAACTACTATTATCGAAATTTTTCTCATTAATCCTCATAGATATTCTAGGTTCCTATGTTATGTTCACAAATTGGTGTGCCAAACATTCCAAACAACAATCCATATATAAACCACCACACATATCATACAAACCGGCACCACCTTGGCCACCTCAAGGAGTAGTCATTGCCTTAAAACAATTATTGTATATGGTAAGTCCCATACTAAGTAAACTCCCACCACACAATAAACCAACAAGGTAAGACTCACTCCTAAAGGGGTTTTCCAATTGAAACCATTTTAAGAAAAAAAATCAAAATAGGCCCCAAGTCACTTTCACATATCAAACCCTTTATAAAAAACCATGCACAACCCATTTTCAAAATCAAAACAACTTATAAAACCATTTTTGGAAACACCAACCACCATTTTAATACCAAAAAATAATTTAAAAACCAAAATGATGCCCTTTAAAAATCAAAAACTAGTTATAAAATCCAATTAAGAAATTTAACAAGCATTTGGTGTGCAAAACCCTCCAAATCCATATCACACATACAAAAAAATTAAGAAGAAAATTTTATTTCATGTGTAAAAATAATTAAAATAATGAAAAATCACTATTTAATAATAAATATAGGTGATAAAATCAATAAATCAATGAAACCTTATCTTTAAATAAGAGTTTCAAAGGGATCCAACCTCATATGGTGAAGATTTCCAGAATCTGGTGTGAAACCTTATTCGCACCTAAACCACACCTAAGGCGGGATATTTCCAACCTCAAGGATCCCTAAAAAGGAAAAACCCCCAAGAACTAATCAAAACTAGACAATAAAAGCATCCAACATGGTCACTAGGGTTAGGGTAGAAGAAGAAAAGGGAAGAAAAGAAAATTGGAAGGAGGAGGGATCCCTAACCTTTCGATCCGGGTGAAGAATCACCAAGAAATCACCTTGAATCCCACTTAGAGGTGGTTAAAGGGGTCAAAAACCACCATGGGAAAGTCCAAGTAATAGTGTTTGAATGGGAGAGGCTAAGGGAAGAAACCCCATCTAAAAATAAGGATAAAATCCCAAAATACCATTTCTTAAGTGGGTTGCACAGTTAACTCATGTGGTTTGACAAACTGTGCGCAAACATTGAAATCTTCTACTTTATAGAGTTGGATGGGCTATAAAATTAGGCTTTATGGTATGTTAAATCATGTGAAAACCATGTGACCCCCTTCACACTTACTGCATAGTTAAACAAAAGGTGCACCCTAACCGTGCGACCTAGAAAAAGTCCCTAAAAATATCCCTCTTCACCCCAAAACTCATATAACTCAAGGGGATAAACCATCCAACAAACATACCACATAAAGAGGTTACACTATGAGTGTTAAAAACTAAATTTCTAAAACTCCTCCTCCTCATAAATTTCACTCTAACCAATAATATGTCTAAACAAAAGCAACCAAACCTCAAAAACAAAAAAAAATCAAGAACACCGGGAACTCAAAAGAAAAACTAAGATCCAAAAGATTAATAGGTACAAAGGACGAAAACAAAAATCCGAGTGTGACATTTTTGGTTTGTTTAATACTGATTTCAACTACATTGTTATTGGGTGAGAAACTCCTTATATCAAGTTATGGTTCAAGATTTGGAAGAGTTGAGCTACAGGAATAGTTTGTGTGATAAGGAAATTGATTTTGTATTCCCATACATAGTTCACTATATAAATTATATTTTCAATGACTATGAATATTTTAGTACCCAGGATGACCATACTAAGTATTTTAAAATCACCTGGCACATGAACTCATGCAATGATGAACTTATGACCATGTACATATTTTTGAATGATCAATTGATTGGGATGGTTATAGCAGCGATGGTTTTGGAGATTTCAAAGTTTATTATTAACATGTGACATAGAGAGTTAATTTCCCTATGTTGTGTAATAGACTTTGTTCCTATATATAGAGTGTCGTTATTTTTTTCCAATGTTTGGGACATTTTATACTTACATGATATTTCATTTTGACTTTTGTATCACATTTCAATATGGGTGTGACGTATTTCATTGTGTGAATATTCGCATTATGTTGGACTTAATGGTCGTATGATTTTGGATTTAATATCTACAATTTTTTGTGGTTGTTATTTTCAATTTTTATCATCAATACTTGGTTTTTAGATGTTAAATTAGAGATGATATTCATGATTATGTCATTGACCATTGTAAATTTTTAATAACTAAAAACCAAAAAATAACTGAATTAAAATTAATTTTAAAACTTTATGTTATTTTTAAATTTTTATATTTCTTGTATAAGAATAAAAAATAATGTGACTTAGAGTTGTATTTAGGGTTTTCAATGGGTCGAGTTTCTATGAAATTTAGGGTAATTGATCCATTAACCATTTATTTTTACAAAATCCTAACCCTAAACCTAACTAATTTATTTTTTAAATTCACTGACTTAACCCTACCCAATTATATTTTTAACTACCATTTAACTAATCTGTCCCTTTTAAATACCCGATTATAAATTCAAATATTTATATTTTATTTATAAATTGAGAATAAACATATCAAAAAATTATGCAAATATATTTTTTAATTATACATTTTTAATAAAATATAGTCAATGAATTTAAATTTAGAATTTACTTATTAATACAATATGAACCAAAGTAAAAAATAAATAAATATTTTTATATTTTTAATGGTGTTTAAAAAATTAATTATTTATTAATTAATGATAATTTATATAATAGGATTTGGTTTTGGGTTTAGAGTGGCATTTGTATCCTATCCCTCTCATCTTAGGGTTCTCCTCATCTATGATTTGGATGGGGAGGAATATGTATTTGGTGCCTTCCCCCTCCCCCTACCTATTTTCCTTTCATCTCCTCATCTCTTTCACCATTTCTCTCAAATATCCCAGATTCTTGAGCTCTCTCACTCCAATTTTTCTTTCACAATAGTGCTATGGAGGATGGGGTTAATGGTTTGGAAAATTTCGTAGATCACTCTAGTGAAGATGTCTATAGGTTTTCAACTTCAATGATGAAAACTCAAAGATTGTGATGAGATGATGGACTAGTGATGATCATGGACTTCTTGGGTGAAGGTGTTACTAGATTCCATCCTTCAAAACAATGACAACATTCCAAGGTGGTGGTTTTTTCAATGTGATAGTTTCATAAGAAGGTATTGGTGGTCAAAATGAAGGTTGTTTATTGTTGAATCCCTTAGATGCTCAAACCCCTCATTTAACCTCATGTTCTTATGAACCTCTCTAAGTTGAATATGTAATAGTGGTAAAAAAAATGGTTTTGGGATATGTGGTTTTATGGTCAATGGTATACCAGGAGTGACCTGAGTCAGCTTTCTCTTGTTATGATGGCTACTGGTTTTCTTCCTCATCGATGATGTTGATCTTCAGAGCCCTTGGCCACCCAAATCACTGCTCTGAACTCATGTTCCTATGTGCCTCTCCTATTCAGATATGAAGTGGTGGTATAAAAGTTTTGTTGGGATGTGTGGTTTGGCATCCGTTGGTCTTCAAGGTGCGGCCTAAGTCAGTTTTCTCTTATAAAAATGGATACTAGTTTTTTTACTCTTTGAGATGGAAAATTTTGGATTTGTAAATGGAAACATCAATGGAGAATTTACTGCTTTGACATATTTTTCTAGTGTTTCCTCCTTAAATCCATCAATGAAGTATTGATGTCCTTGAAGACTTGTTACAGTTGGTTTCCTTTTTGGTGGATAGAATTTATCTATTACAGGTTTATCGATGGTGGTACTAGTTCAATATTAATGGTAGTTGTAGTTTCAGTGGTACAGTCTCTAGTTAAGAACTAGGATCAAGGGTAACCTAGCTATTGCAATTTTTATTACTTTGGAAATTTAACTTTTTGAAATTTGAAGATGTGTCATGTGGTTTTTTAAGGGATTTGTTGGAAAAATTGGTTTTCAATGGGATTTGAATTTTGAAAATTTTAATTTGTGATGATTTTGAATTTGATGGCTGAATTTCTAAGGTTTTCACTTAACCAAAAAGTGACTTATTTAAAAATACAAAAAATGGCTTTAAAGGGTTTGGGTTTATATGGTACCCTAAGATTACTACTCTAACCCTACCCATTTATCAATCAGGTTTTCAATTTTTTACCTGAACCCTTTAAATACACGTCTAACTACTTTCGTAAACCTAATTAATTGGGTCGACTAGTGTCAGGTACCCTACCATCTTTAGTTATAGAATGCTTTTTTCTTCATTTGACATCAGCTTTTAGTAAATAGAGAATAAAATACATATATGATAAGTGCTATTTTTATTATTTTTTATTACAATAAAATATCCAATGATAAAAATTATTGATGTTTTTATGAGTTTTAAAAAACTCAATAATTATTTAACCTTTTTAGAAAATTTTAATATAAATTCTTAATTTTTGAACAATTAAAAACATTATTATTGGTTTTAAAAATATACGAATTTATAAAACTATTATAGGTTGTCATTCATTTATATTCAAAATTTAAAATGAATATATATTTTTTAACTTGGTCTTTCTAAAAAAATTATTTATATATGTGTGTGTTTATTTGGTTGAAATTATTAGAAATAGAAAGCATGCAAACACTACTATATAATCGTGAATATTGACTGGTTCCCTTTATCAGCACTAACAAAAACCGCTGATAAAGGGTGGTTTTATCAGTGCTAGATACAAGCGCTAATAAAGGGTATCTTTATCAATGTTAAAAAAATCATTGGAAAAATTACCCCCATTATCAATGCTTTTTATTAGAATTTATAAAGGTTATATTTATCAGTTCTTTTTTAGTGCATATAATACTGACCTTTATTATCATGTGTTTTAGCTCTGATAAAAGGTGATCATCTTAAAAAATTATATATATATATATATATATCTGTGTGTGTGTGTGTTTGTGTGTGTCTGTTTGTTTGTATGTATGTATGTATGTATTATTAAAAATCATGTCTAATATAGAAATATATTTATATTGATATACATATAATTTTCTTAAACATGATTTATATAATAATACATATATATTTACACTTAAAATGTTATATTTTTTGTGAAAACAGTTTATCAGTTAATTAAAAATTAATATTAATTAAAAATATTGACTAATTTATATTAATTGACATTTAATAACATTTTTTATATCAATGTCATTTTCTTTTTGAATTTTTTATATATATCAAATAATAAATATTATATTAAAAATGTTGACTAAAAAAGTATTTTCACTTAATAATTCATACAGTAATTTCTTATGTGCATAATTGATTCAATTTTAATGAAATACACATACACAAATAATAAATCGTTGATATTATCATTTTAGATTTTAAATTATTGATATTTAATAATTAATATATATTATGTTTTTAATTATTGAATTTTATTCCCTTTTTATATTTTTATTTAATAAATACTATTTATTATATTTTAATATATATATATATATATATTATTTTATTCATTTTTATTATTATTTATTTTATTAATAATTTTTTTAATATTTAATCAATTTATTCATTTTTTATTTTTATTTATTTTATATTTTTCTAATTCTATTCACTTTTAATATTTATTTATGCATATTTATTGATTAATATTTAATGTTTTTAATACGGTTTTAATTCAAAAAATTAATATATGTATTCTTTTTCACTTTAATATGTATTCATTTTAATTTTTAAAAAATATAAATATAATTAATAACTCTTATTAATTTCTTAAATGTTTTTTCAATATATTCATTTTTTAATTAAATTACATTCATTTTTAACATTCATTCATTCAATATTATTAATTCATTAATAATGTTTCATATTTTTCAAATTAGTGGTTGTGTTGCTGGAGACAGTCACACCCAAGGTGGTGGTGAGACATATGATGAAATTTCTACCTAAGAGGAAGTAGATAATTAGCTTGCATTAGAGTAGCATCTGGTTATGGTTAATGACAAAAAGGGTAAGAAGAAATTAGATCTCGTCTGACCAGTTTCTGGTCTTTATAATCGACCTTTAATAGGGTGTTTTCAATTCGCTTCCAAGGCCAAAAAATTACAATGGATGAGGAGGGATTCTAATTGGTTACATATAAAAAATATAGTCCACATGTATCTTCCTCCATGGTAATGAAGGACTCTCTTGTACTAGATGGAATAGAATTAGTTGGAATAGACATTATGGGAGATGTGACCCCAATGCAGATGGACACTTGTAGGTTAAGAATTGTTGAAACTAAAAATGTGGAATGTGATTTTCCTCAAAAATTTTCTAATCTTATGAAACCCTCTTATAACTCTTTTGAAAAATTCTTGGTTAAGGAATGTGAGAATGATAGTATCAAAAATTCCAAAGTCAAAAATCCTATGAAGGATCATGAAGGAGAAAATTTCTCCCAGGGTCTAAGGGATGACATGGTGAAATAGTTTGACTCATAGGTTTAATTTATCTTTCCAAAATGAAACCATATGTTTTTGTCTATATAGATTACCTCATATTCTAGAATTTATTTTCCAAAAACATCGAAGATGACTTTCGTTCCAACTCGAAATGACTTTCAGGACCTTTCCTGTAAATACCGGATATACTCTATCCTAGCAGACACTTTTGATTTGTCATCAGATGATGAGTATGATCCCCACAAAGGACCGAGACATAAATAATAGGCACACATCCAAGAGGAAGGGGTCATCACCCTAGGAACATGGGATCTAGAGGGAACTGTAAAAATTAATTTCTTGTTGTATTTTTTGTTTTCCATGATGAGGGAATCTTATGTTATGTCTGGCCCCATCATCTCCCTCTGTTCTTTTCTAATTTTTTAATAAATGTGGCTAGATCCCCTTGGCTCTAACTGTGACTTGTTTTAAAATGTTAAGTATCTTTTACGTTTTTATAATTTATTCATTTTTAATATTTATTCTTTTAATATTATTATAATTTATTCTTTTTAAATTTCATTTTATAAATTATTATTCATTAATATATTTAATATTTTTAGCATAGGAATATATTCATATTTACAAGTATATATATATATACATATATATCAATATATAATTTTTCCATAAATATGATTTATATAATACTAAATATGTATTTACATTTAATAAGTCATATATTTAGTGAAAATGGATTATAATTAAAATTTAATATTAATTAAAATATTGACTAATTAGTATTGATTATTTGACGTTTAATGTGAATATTATACAAATGTCATTTGTTTTTTTAATTTAACATATATCAAACTTGTGTTATATATATACACACATTAATTTCTCACACACACATATATAATTAATTCAATTTTATATAAAAGAACACACACATAATATTTCAATAATTTATTTAATTTTTAATATTCATTTTATAATTTTATTAGTTAACAAAATATATTTAATATATTATGTTTTTAATTAGTAAATTTTATTCATTTTTATATTTTTATTTAATATATATTGTTCATTACTTTATAATATTTTTTAAAAATTATTCATTTTTTATATTATTTATTCATTAATAAGATTAATAATTTTTTAATATTTTCATAATTTATACCTTTTTTATTTTTATTAATTTAATATTATTATAATTTTATACATTTTTAACAGTTACTTATACATGTTTATTTAATAAAATTTAATTTTTTTAATATGGTTGTAACTTATATAATTAATATGTATTCATATTTGTTTTAAAATATATTCTTTTTTAATTTTTTTGATAATCAATATAATTAACCACGCTTATTCTTTTTTTAATATGTTTTCAATCTATTGAGTTTTTAATTATTAAATTTCAAATTGTTTTTATATCCATTAATTTAATATTATTTAATATTATTTAGTCACTAATAATGATAATTATTTTTTATTTTTTATAATTTATTTATTTTTAATATTTATTCATTTGTTATATTTGTAGTTTAATAATTTTTAATATTTATTTATACATATTTATTCAATAACATTTAATATTTTTAATATGGTGGAAATGTACATATTTAACATTTATTCATCTTAAGTTTAATATATTTTCATTTTTAATTTTTTTAATAATTTATATAATTAAAAAAACTCATTCTGTTTTTTCTATTTTTTGAAGTGTATTCATTTTTAGTTATTAAAATTAAATCATTTATAACATTCATGTATTTAAGATTATTTATTCATTAATAATGTTGGTTATTTTTAATTTCATTATAATCTATTCATTTATAATATATATTCATTTAATATTTTTGTAATTTATTTTGAACAGTTTTTATCGATGATTAAATAAAGCACTGATAAAATAATGATTTATCAATGATTTTCATTTTATCACTAATAAAACTATCTTTATCGGTGATTTTTGGAAAGTGTTGATAAAACCCTTACCGATCTTTTAAAATAAACCCTAAAATAACCCCCCCCCCCCCCCCACCCCCCCGCTTGTCATTCAAGCTCTCGTGGAACTCAACCTCTATCTTTACTCCACCTCAAAATTCTCAAATGAAACAACCCTCTCAAAATTAAAGCTTTATAATTATTTATAATTATTTTTTGTTGATCATGCATTGTTTAACAATTTTTATTTCTTATTTTCTTATGTACCAAACCACCCTCATTCCCCTTAAACTATCAATATTGTAGTGGCTTGACCCAACAAAATCAATCGAGACCATCAGGTTTTTAATTACCCAGTTTTGATGTAGCTAATTCCTTCATTGTTATTTATTCATCTATGATTTCCAAAGGGTTTAGATACTCAATTTTGGGTGTTTTTTATTTTTCAAGTTAGGTGGAGTATATTTTGAGATTTTCTTCACAAATTTTGGTCTTAAAAGACTCTTCAAAAATCATAGAATCTCTCTCTACCATATTTTTTTATTCTATTATGAAAATTATAATTAATTTTAGGCTAAAAATACTCTAAATCAGTGTGTGTATGTTTTTTAATGTCATTTTAGATTCAAAACAAAATGGTTTTCAATCCGAAATTGAAAGTAATAAGATGAATTTTAAAAAATATTTGAATCAAAATATGAAAATCAGTTAACATCTTAGTAACCCCTGATAACGATAAAAATTTGTAGTGGTAATTTTATCACTAAGTCCAAATAAAAATATTTTTTACTTAAGAATGAAATATATTAGTCCTATGTTTTCTCTCAAGGAGTCTGTTAATTAAGTTATTTTTCACTTAAAATATTAATTGATACAAAATTAATTGAATTGGATTTATTGGAAACATATTTATTAATTATTTATAAATAGTGATTTTTATTGGAAAATTAGTGTGAAAATAGTGTCTTTTGAATAATTAAAACATGTGAAAAAGTGATAGAGGGTTGAAAAGTAAATAATTCATCTTTTAGGGAAATTAAGAACTAGATTTAGAGTAATAACCTTAAACATGTTTAAGTAATGAGGTTCCTCTTCTCGATTGTTCAAAATATTTCTTTCAATGATTTATTTTTAGTAATTAATCCATAATTATGAACTAATCACTGATATAGTTAAAATAAAATAGATTATTTAACATAATAATTGTGAGAATTAACTTTATTTCAGTAAGATTAATTAAGTAATCAATGATCACGGATAATAAAAGTTCAATAAAATACCAACTATGCTCACAACCTCAATTGAGTGTTGAAAATTTTAAATAGTTTATAAATAATTTCAACCATTCTTATATAGTTTTTAATTCTCAAAATATCATTTATCATGCAATAATATTTTAATCAAGCATATTCAAAAAATAAATGGAAGATAAAACATAAATTAAAATGTTTGATTCAAAATAAAAAAACAAAAAAATGTTCAACTAAATTTAAACATTCCCAAAATAAAGAATATGAGAGTACATAAAATATATTTGAATATTTCACTTGTGGTATCCCAAATTTAAGTCACTATAATTTTATCCAGACATGGACACACAATAACTTCTATCCTTTTTATTATTATAACTTTTGTTTTAATTACTTCTTTGAGTATCCAAAGTGAGTATGACTTTTTTATTGGGAAAATAATAAAATTTCTTAGAAGTATCAAAAACTTTTTCCTTTGATTATGAATATTTTATACTTATTTAAAAACATAGTATTTATATATTTTTACACAAATATGTTTAGAAACACACTTATACATCATTACAAATTTACACTCAAATTCTAATACTTTGTTTACATATCATTGTATATATACATTATATTCATATCTTATGTACATTTATTTATTTTTTATACAAAATAAATATTTTTTAACCTAATATGATGGATATGAATATAAAATTATTGGATTTTAATCGTATGAAAAATGAGTATTAGGATGGGGTTAAAGAGTTAATCAAGTTTGTAATAGAGCATGTATACAACCCATATCAAATCCTTTATGCATGTTTAAATTGTTGTTATTCAAGAATAATTCATCTAGATGAATTGAAAGAACATATTATTTTTTAAAAAATAGGTCAAACCTATAAATGTTGGAATAAACATGGGTAAAACTAAATTTACATACTAACTAGGATGATACTACGATTTATGGATCATTTGATATAAATACTACTGTAAATGATGATGGGGATCATATGGAAGAAATGACTATGTAAATTTAAGATGACCTTAATGATTTTACAAATTTGTTTGAGAAGTTAAGTAGTTGTGAAAAGAGACCATTATATATTACTTGTACTAAATATACAACATTATCAGTTGTATTTAAGTTATATAATTAGAAAGTTGGCAGCAGATTGATCAGCACTAGCTTTATAGAACTACTTGTTCTCTTGAATGACATGCTACCAGAATAAAATGAGCTTCCTTATCAAATATATTATTATAAATTAATGCAATATTTAATGGGTATGATCTCTGAAAAAATACATGCATGCCCAAATGATTGTATATTGTGTTATAAGGATTGTAAATCACCCAGAGAATTCCCTAATTTTGGCATGAATTGATGCAATAAATATTAATAAATTACTTCAAAAATTGTATTATATTTTCTTATTATTCCAATTTTTATATAAATATATGGATGTCGGTAACCCATTATAAATTTTACATGGCATGTAAATATAATAACTGAATATGGGAAACTGCATCACCTTGTGGACTCATCCCAGTAGAATAAAATTGATTATAAGTATTCTAAATTTTTAAATTATCCAAGAAACATTCCTCTTATTTTTTCTACATATATAATATATTCATTTGGTATAAAAATTAGAGATCACAATATATGGACAGTTATGTTGGTAAATTATAACTTTCCACTATGGTTATTCATGAAACACAAATACAATTATGCTTTCTCTACTTATATCTGGACCCAAAAAACCCGGTATTGATATTAATGTCTATTTGGATCCATTGATCAAATATATGAAATTGATGTGGGATATAAGTGTTATATTTTATGATTGTAATATAAATTAATAGTTTATATTAAGATCCATGTTTTATGGGATGATAAATGACTTTTTATCTTATGGAAATTTGTCAGCAAATAGCATTAAAAGAATTTTGGGGTGTCCCATTTGTGAAGAATTTACACACTCAGTTAGGTTAAAAAATTCCTTGAAGATAAAATACACATAATCAACAGTTTATAGGATAGTTCTAAGATTATATTTATAAGGAGTTATATACAAATCCAAATTCATTTTTTTAACAACTTTGATGGATATCTAGATAAACAAATGTAAATTTATTATCTCACAATGGTTATGTAATTAATGGTCATATTTTATATATGAAGGAACATGATGAATATAGTACATCGAAAAAAATTAGATTTGATCTTTTGTAAGAACCAATGCATGTATTAGGTTCCAAGTATTGAAATCCAATTTATGTGAATATTTAATACTTTGACATCATCGAACAAATATAAGAGTTGGATTATACAACATTTAAGGTGCTGATTTTCTGTTTCAAATGGGTTTGACAATGTGAGTGAAGTTAAAGTCAATGAATTGGACTTCATAGAGGTGAATTTCAATAATGAAGGTCATAAGTATGAACCATTTATAATGTAATCACAAGAAATAAAACTATTTTATGTCCCAAACCCAGAAAAAAGGAATTGATCAATTATTCTATTGGATACTAAAACAAATGTTTATCTAGATGAAAATTCAATTAAGGATGAACCTTTCATTGAGACATCTCAATCATTTCATGGCAGTCCCAATGTGGACAGTGTCTAATTCATTATAGGAGACCATGAAGTTACCTAATCTAAACATGAATTAAATGGTACAATAATCCCATGATTTAAATAATACATATCAAAAGTAGTCACATAACCTAAAGATTGGAAGGTTTAGTGTCTTGTAGATTAACTATATTAACATATTATTTTGTTACACTTTTGAAAATTTCACTATAATCATGATCCTCTATATCCTTTTATAAATATCTCACATGTTATAATCATATTCATAACCTGGGGATTAGAAACATAAGAAAGGGGTGATCTCAAACTCCCAATAAGGAAAAAACATGTCATAGATTAATATATCATAAACATAGAAGAGAAAAATAGGGATACATAAATATAATAATACATGATCATAATACCATATATGAAAATCATAAAACATGTTAGAGAAATATGAAATCATAAAATTATCACTAAATAAGCATAAAAGATAAAAAATATAATATGTGAACAAGAAATAAAAGTTAGAAGTAATTAAAAAGGAATAATCAAGAAAACATAGAATTTCATGGAAATAAAATGCATCTTGAAACATAGAATAACTTGAAAAAAACTTGGAAATGTGTCATAAATTGATAAAAATATTGAAATTTTGGCATAAACATAATCATAGGAAACTCTGTGTAAGTAAACCCATTATACCCATTCCTATGTGAACAAACTCATTATGTCCATTCTTTAAAGAGTGATCAAACCCATAATGCTCATACCTATGTGAGAAAACCCATTATGTTCATTCCTGACTATCTAATGAGATATAAGATTAAACTAATGCATTGGTGGGATATATAGGACCCCACTCTTGGAGGGAAAAGTGAATAAAAAATGAAAAAAGTTTTCAAAAAATATTTTTAAACGTTATTATAAAAGATGAAGGGTAAACTACTTTCAAAAACATAATTTTGAGAAGGAAAAGATAATACTTTATAAAACATTATTATAAAGAGTTCCAAATAAAATATCCTGGAAAATACATAAACGTTTCAAAAATAAGAAGTGAAAATACTTTAAAAACTTTTAATTTTAAAAGTATTTTTAATAAATAATACCTGAAAATGACATAAATTTTATCAAAATACAATGTGGAGTGGATGATAAAACATTTTATTTTTAAAATACAGAAAAAACTTTTGAATATTTTTAAATAAAATTTTTGAAAACCCAAATCATTAACATGATAAAGAAACAATTTCTTTAAAATGATACAAGGGGAATAATAATATCATTGGAGATAAAACAATTTTTATTTTCCACTAGGGAAAGGAGAAAATTATTAGGAAGTAAAAATAGGGACATGGGAGAATAAAAAACCATTAAAAGTAATGGGAATTATTCTTAATAAAAATAATTTTAATGAAATATTAAAATCATTAAGGAATAATACTTTACTATGAAACATGATTTCTTAAAAAAAATAAGGTGTAATAAATATTAAAATCGCTATGGCTTAGAATAGATAAATATTTAAATATAGTGGAAAAATAAGAGTGATTAAAAAATTGAGTATATGAGGATTTAATATGGTGACTCATTCACCCAGCTCTCCTCTCTACTTTCTATAGAACCTTCTTCCCTCTTAGGGTTTTTTCATCCCTCCTTACACCGATGGGTCTCCCCCTATTCTTCTGCCTCTCTAGATTTCCTCCCCTTGAATTATCTAGGTTTTTTTTTCACCACAGTGCTCACATTCGTGGGTCTCTTCCCCTGCTCTTTTGTTATATCCCACTGCACATAACCCCATTCTTATTCAAGCACGGTGGTGAGCAGGGCCACTTGGGATGTGTTGGTGGTAGCTCATAGTGGAGTTCCTTTGAGCCCCTTGATCCTTGCTTCTTCCCTTTTATTTTTGTTCAGTATCTCTAGAGCGATACCAGTTTCTTCTCTTTTACCGCTTCTCTTTCATCTTGGGTAGACACACATAACCCCATCTAGGTTATGTGTGTTGGTCTTTTTTGGTTGGTTTTTTATTGTGGCAGTGGGCATAGTGGTGCTGCAAGATTTATTAGGTGGTGGTTTCTCCCCTCAGTCTACCTTAAATATTTTTATTCAACTCATTTGTGTGGTTTTTTTTACCATTGTTTATTCCTATATATTGTTCTTCAACACCAAATATTTTTACTGACTTTTTTGATTGATGAATTTATGATATTTTTTTGGTTCATTCGGTTCACATTTTGACTTTTCTAGTTGGATAGATTTTTTCAGTTTTTTTTTCATGATTTCTATGATGGTTCCTTGCATACTTCTCCTGGTGGTGGTTTTAATGGTAGTGTTTAGTGTTCATGGAGAAAATTGTGCTCACTTTTGACACCTAAGTCTACTCCATACTCTGTTCTTTATCCTGAATCCCACCACACTTCTCCCTGTCAGACTTGCATGGTGGTTTTTCAAGGTGTTTTGGGATGTGTAGTTTGAGTGATCTAGGGAATTATAGGTGGTGTATCTTGTGTTGGATTTACCTTTGTCTTTGGGTTCCCGCTGGCCTTTATCTTCATGATGATTATGGAGTAGCTTTGTCTTCGTGTTTATACAGGTCTATAGAAATCTGCTCTGGTGTTTTATGATGGAGAAGAGGGACTTTGGCGGTCTGTTTTCTCTAGAAAAATAGTGTGGTGATCATACAGTGATGTTTATGGTGGTGACAATATATAAATGGAAACTTATTTGACTCATAATGATGGTTCCAGATTATTTTTTGTGATGTGACTTTGGCTAATGGGGGTGTCTCATGGATCGAGGTTTCCTCGGGTTATGTGATCCTTACGTGTTTTTGAATTTTGAATTTCATTCTAGAATATTTTAATCTCCATCCCGCTAATTTTTTTTGTTTACTAATCAACCATAAATCAGATATTTTGAAAATCAAAAAATAGAATTTTCAGTCAGAAGAAGAGTGATTATAACCCAAGGAAAAAGAGTTGAGTCATGAAAACACCATACAACCTTTGTAACTTTTGAATAAAAACCCCATGAGAAAGATAACATGAATTTAAACAATTAATATCATGAAATATAATATAATAATGATATAAGAAATATGATGGGGTGGTAAGTACACCATATAAATGTAAAAATATTTTATAACATAAACATATCTCAATGAAAGAAAATTGAGACAAAAACCCTTACCTTATTTCCTTGATTAGTGGATGTCACTCTAACATCATATAAAATAAATATATCTAAATTAATATCCCATATCATAATATTAATCATAAATATTACCCTTTTATAGTCCATATTATAATTGTTTATCATGCATACATTAATAATTTATGGTATATTATGACCAGTAGGTGTCTCTTTTGTGCATGTTTAATAATGTTGATATCATCACCAATCATTTGATACCAAATTCATAATTTATATATTATATAATATTCTTTAATATAGAACTTATATTTATTTACACTATTCTTATTCCATTCGATCTATATTTTGGTCATGTAATGTGAAAAAAGAATTGATAACGGGTTATTTCGATGATTTTATAGAATAAAAATGTTTTTTTAATAACAAGTTAAATACTTAATATAATATTTTTAGAGCTGTATAATGATCATATTTTAATTTATATATTATTATAATATTATTTTTCATGTTCCCATATCCATTCATAATCAAATTTTAAAGCATTTTCCACATAGGTGGTCAAGCCGACCGTAACTTGAACACGCTTTAACTCGCTTGGTAAATATGGTTAAAGATGTGGTTATTTTGAAATAATATCATTATAAAAAGAATAATAATGAAATTATTTTTATTTTTAAAAAAATTTAACCATATTTGAATATTTTTAGATAATTAAAAAAATCTATATGAAAAACATTTCATTATGGAGGCATAAATTCACACGTATGCTCGATTAGCGTTCCCAAAACAGGTGAGACGGTGTGAATGTGGATATTAAATTGTTATTATAGAATCATAATTATATTATATATATCATATATATTCATAATTTCCACCATTAGTATCATCCATTAAAGGTGGTAATGAAAAAAATGGCATCGCTTCATGGAGGTGGTAGTCTACACAACACACTGACGATGTTATTTTATTTTTTTAAGTGGATGGAAATAAATAAATAAGGGATGTTCCATTATTATTAAAAACTCATTATTATGATGATACTAAATTAAACATATTATTTTAGTGATAATATATGTTTAATACTGATATTAATAATAAAAACTTGAGGAGTAGATGACATTTATGTTGGAGACTTTATTTTTCCTTAGAATTTCTCCTAAAATTGATGGACTTAAGCTAACTATTAGTTAATTGAGGATTATTTTTTTAGGATAAAGTTATAGGGAAATAAAATTTTTATATTTTAAAGAATTAATTCTAAGGTTAAGTATATCTTTTAAGGGTGTAAGTGGTGTCCTTTTATAAGGTAATAGAAGGGAAGTTTTGGAAACACACTTTACATTTCAATTATATCCTTTCACTATTCAGGGGTAGAAATTTATAAAATATGGATAGAGTGAAGTGGGAAAGGGTTTTGGGTCAATGATCCTACCCACCATTCATTTGGAGAGAATATTTAGTGGCTTAAGGAATTTCTCTAAAGTTGTGTATCTTTTTACTTTTTAGTTTATATCTTAGTAACTATTATTTTACTTTAGTAATTAAATTCTTATAAAAAATATAAGATAACCCTTATAGAAAAATTAAGGAGTTTTTTTACTAAATTTAACATGTATTTAATCCAATTAAATTTCTAAATACTATAAAATTAACTTTTAAATTAAAATGGATATTTTTTAGAAAAAACTATTTTGTAGAAAAAATATAGTTTGACCAGTACATATTCTTAATTTTATTTAATATCGATGACTAATTAAATGAGTTTTAATATATTTATTTTTTATACATAATATTAAATTTATTATTTAAATTTATTTTATTTATTTTATTTTATATAAATTTATTGGTATTAATAAAATAATAATTTTAAAATAAGTGTTTCACTATTATCGTGGTAATTGGCATTAATCCTAACAATCTAAATTTTATACCCAAAAAAAATTGGAAATATTAAAAAAATTAATACTGTTATCTAAAATATATAAATCATTTTATTAAATTAAATTAATATGTGTAGATAAATTAATCTTAACGGTAGTGCTTGTAACGTGCAAATCTCATTTTCTGAAAAGTTTATTTTTAAGCAAAAAATAATTATGATTAGGATAGAATTGTCAATGAAATTGATTCCAATTAATGTAAATAATTTAATTATTAAAATATTATTTTTTTAAAATTAAAATAAATCAAAATATTCATTTCATCATGTTATAATTAATCAAACAAAACAGTTGAAAAACTTTTTTCATTAAAATGCTATATAAATTTTTAGAATGTTGAGAATGAGTTTATAAATTTAACATAGTATTTTAAGATTTTGTATAATATTTTATGATATATAATATTTATAGGAAAAGGTTTCAAAAAAATTTAACATATTCATATAATAAAATAATTTCATAAAAGTGATGAAATTAATAAAATTGATATTTTTTATTATTCACCTAAAAAAAATTATTTTTTAAAATATAAAAAATCTATAATAATATAATATAACCATGATAAATCCAAAATCATGTTAATTTTTTAAAATTTAAAACATAAATTTTATAAATTTTATTTTTAACATAATATATAGAAAAAAAATGTTTTTATAGAAAAAATAACTTTAAGTATATTATCTATTACTAATTATTCTAGTGTTAACATATCTTGTTATTATTCAATCAAAGTAAACTTAGTTTCTTGAAATAAAATTCATTTTTTCTAAAAAGTACATTTTTAAACATTAAATTAGATTAGAAAAAATACTTTTTGAAGACTATATAAATTCTTGGTATATCTATATAAATATTTTATTACATTTTGATATAATCCTAATTTCAACTCACATAACCCCTTATCATCCTTACATAAGGCCTAAGCATTAGGTAATCCATGGTTTTAGTTTGAATTTTTTGTTCATCAAGCATGGATATTCTAGAAATCCCCACAATCTTGAACTTCTCCCATATAAGATTTTTCTTAAACTATAGTTTCTTGAGTTTGGTTGGTCTTAGTTAAGGAAAGACCCTAGCGAAACTACCTCTTTTCTAATTTAAGATAAATGGGATTTATAAGGAAGAATTATACTTCTGGATTCTATCTCTTCTCACTTCCTTTATTGGTTTTTCAATACGATTATTTCAATTTATATTGGATAATTTATGTTTTAACAATCATTTTTATTATTAAAAATATATCAAGGTTGTTATTTTTTTTCATGTGAAACATGTGATTAAAAAAATATTAATTTAAAGATAATATATAGTTAAATCTTAGTTCATTACAAATAACAAGGAGTGGATTTGGATACTCAATAGAGGATCTAAATCCCTTCATGGTTTAAATAAAAAAAGAGAGTTCAATCGACATGTTAAAAAAATTAAAATATTATGGATTTCCTCATAATATTATGTGTTATATACTATATTTACATAATCTAAATTAAATTTTTAACTCCTCATATAGATAATAAATTCTCCACATGTTGTTGTTACTAATCATGAGGAATAATACACTATTGATGCTAAATCTGGGGAATTGTTAGTGGATCAACAACATGTGGATGAAAAAAATAGTAGTGTAGTATCATTATTTTAGAAAAATTATCAAGGTAAGATGAAAATTTATAAAATTTTAGGTTGGATGGAATCAACATGGCTAACCTATTGACCCCAACAAGTCAATGTTCATTAGTTTCATTGGGATCACAACTTGAATGCATATTCCAATTGATATAGATATGTGGCATAATGTCATGCCTGAATTGAAGATAACCATTTGGGAAGATATTAGGGTGATGTTATGATATGATTTATTGATTTTACCAAAAAATTATATAATGAAACATAGACTTAATTTTCATTATCCCTTGCATAGTTTTTTTATTTTAGATTATTATCATAATAAATTTGTATTAAAGGTCATTGAAAAAGCTTATAGAGACTTTTGGACACTTATAACAAAGAATTATCTCATGGATTCTTAGAGTAAAGTAAACCCCCACCCACCAGCAACATATGAACACACTATGAACCAAGAAACATGGAAATATTTCATTAGTCATCATAATGAGGAATCATTTCAGGTGCATTCTAATCGATAATATTTTATTTGAAATTATTTATTTTATCTAATTTTATTCAAAATTATTAATTTATAACATACAAAAGGAGTGATGAAAATAATAAATATATATAAAAATCAACTTGTCACTTATATAAAGCAAGGATGGGGTATACTTCACTTGAAAAGAAAATTATATGTATATTAAATATACAGTAAATGTTTTATGTAATATAAGAAAACATATGTTAATTTTTTTATATGTAGATTGATGAATTATAATACAAATCCACTTCTATACCAAGTCCTTTGTTATAGAAGGTGGATCATATATATAAATAGGGAAGACTAGTATACGATTCTTCCCTTTCCTTTTCTTTATTGGGTTATAAAATTTGTTCAGGGTGGAAACTCAAATACCTATTCTTATCAGGGGTCACTTGATTCATTATTGTTAATTATAATAATGTAATATCCTATTTTATTAAACATATTTCCCACATGGTTTGAAATACAATGAAAATTACTCACACATTTAACTTCTCTAAGATGGTGATTGGTTGAAAGTCCTTTATTTAGGGAAGGAAGATAAAAGGCAGTCAAATCACAAGTCTCCTGAAGTAAATCAAGTAAAAAAATATTGTGTTACTTGTCTTATTGAAGTAAATGATACAACTATAATATGGAAGACACAATTGGAATATTGAATCAATGAATCCAAGTTCAATGCCCAACTTCTTGAAATATTCATTTGAAATTTTTCATCGGTGAGGCAAGGTCATAATGCCCCTCCTTCTTTCACACTACTACAAAACCCACATTTAAAAGCACTGGTATTTAATAGCGATAGAAAAAACGATGATAGATTTCATATTTATTAGTGCTAAGGAAATCAATGATAAATTTAACCTTTTATTAGAACTTTTTTTAGCACTGATAAAGGGAACCTTTATCACCACTTTATTTTTAGTGCTGATAAAGGGTATCCTTTATCAGCACTTTATTTTTAGAAATGATAAAGGGTACCCTTTATCGGTGATTTATTTTTAGCGCTGATAAATATTTCTTTTATTTGATATTTTTTACCATTGATAAAGGTTTGAATAAATAAAATGATATAATTAAATAAATTAAAAATAAAAAAATGATTTTAATAAAAAAATATTACAAATTTTATTAATTAAATACTTATTGATACAAATGAATAAATTGATAACACATTATTAAATATTAAGCATTTTATTAATTAGATAATTCTGATAATTAATGTTATTAAATTTTATATATTAAATATATAGATATATATATATTAATGTATTTAAATATTATTTATATATTAAAAAATATTTATGCACTTTTTATTAAATAGTCATATATTTATTGAATAATGGTTTATAATTAAAAATTAATATGAATTAAAAATACTAACTAATTGCGTAGTGCTAAACATATTACAACAGTTCGGGGAGGGGGATTATAAAGAAATAAAGAAACTATAACACCTATAAGTACTTGGGGAGACTCAATCCTGAGACCTCCCACGAGATCCCTCAAAGATGTAACCATTATGCTACACCCCTGGGGGAACATAGTACTCGATATGTAATTTAATGTCATTTGATTTTTCAATTTAACATATATAGATAAAATCTATATTATATTGATTTCACATATACATAATTAATGCATTTTTATATACAATTCACACACATAAAACTTATCCATTTTTTCAATATTGTTATAGTGTATTTATTCTTAATTTATTCAATTTCACTCATTTTTAACATTTATGTTGCAATTAAAATTAGATATTCATTAACAATGTTAAATATATATTTGTAAAAAAATTTATAAATAAATATATTTATAAATATACATTTACTATATTTATAAAATTATATATTTATAATTATAAATAAATAAATATTTTTTTAATTATTCATATAATTATAAGTAAATAATTATTAAATTTATAATAAAGTTACTTAAATAATGAATATATTTACTATATTTATATATATAGCAAATATATATGTATAATTACATAAATATATATAATGATATAAATATATTTTTTTTAAAATATTTCTATAATTATAAATAAATAATTATAAAATTATAATAAATATATTTACTATATTTATATTTATATATATTTATTAAGCATATATAAATATTTACTATTTTTTATTTGTAATTATAATTATAAATCCTTTATCAGTGCTTAAGTAATAAGTGTTGATAAAAGTATCTTTATCAATGCTATTTTTGTGTTGATAAAGATGAGGCTTTATTAGCGCTAAAAAGAGTGCTAATAAAATTAATCTTTATTAGTTCTATAATTTTATCACTGATAAAGATTGATTTTTTTAGTTCTTTTCTAGCACTGATAAAGACATACCTTTATCAATGCTTATTTGTAAGCGCTAATAAAAGTGTCCTGGTCTAATTAATAACCCCTAACCATCTGTGAACTCGTCATGATATCAAAAGATTTTCACAGAAGCCACCCGCTGTCGGTGCTCCTCCTTGGTGAATCAAACCTTGAATCATACCACTTGACTGCCTCTCGAACATCTCATCTGACTTCTAGTGTTCTATTGAAGTTAGGTTTTCTATAGAAGATTTTGGATTTTATTCAACCTAGAAAGGTAGGCCTTTCGATTTTCTTTGTATATTTTTGGTTCCATTTTTAATTTCTTCTTCAATGATGTTTTTATTTATGGTCTGTTGATTGTACACTAGCTAAGTAGGCCTTCTAATTTTATTAGTTTTCAATTTTGATTCAATTCTTGATCACTTATAGACAATTTATTGTTTCTGGACTCAATGGTGACACATGGAGTTTATTTGGTTGTTTTATTTTGTTTACATTTCCCAAATAGATCGCCCAAAGTTATCATACATATTTTTCATTATTTATTTTATCAATGGTATTATATACACGTGAAATTTTAGAAATTTAAATTGGGGATTTTTTGTATGAGGGAGTTGAAGGTAGGTTTAGGGATTTTTTTATATTATACTGATTCATATCTTCTTTTTTTCTACTTATCTAGGTTGGTGTGGGAATCCAATGTATGGATGCATGATGTAAGTTTTTATTCAAATTTTCTTTCTACTAGTTTTATTTATTTTTTGGACCAAATCATTACCACTATGTTTTTTTCATGCCCTGGTGCTTATTTCCAACCTGAGGGGGATCGAAAATGTCCCTTGGACACTATCATAGACTAGCTCGAGTGTTTGATATATGGTTGTATTAGGTTTATTTTGGAAACTATATCTATTGTTAAATGTGTTATACCTTTTATCAATAATCCAACTTCCTATGTCTCTAAACTTTTAAAAAAATCTATTTTATTTTTCTGTCTCTTAAGATTAATCCAACATTATTTATAAATCCTTTTAATAATAATATATGAAATATTTTACCTCGATTCTATGTAATATTTTCCAACTAAATTATAATTTTTTATCATCATCCTACTCCCCCTCTCTTAATAAATTACAAAAAAAATATCATTTTGAGATTACCCCTTTCTAGTTATACCACTTTTTTTAGACATATATACCACTATAATACATTATAATTTCTTGCTTGGAAATGTAGATTTTCAATAATTTATCCCCCTTTATGAGTATTTATTTAACTAATAACAAGTGGATTTCCATGGAATCACTTTGATACCTAGCTATATGACATGTATAAAAATATTATGTCAAACCTTTTTACCATTAATAAATTTTTCATATAAAAAATCTCCCACACTCCAAGATATATATTGACATTCCATCCATAGCATTTAAAAAAATTATTCAATTTTCAATGGGAGTCAACATGGGTATTCAAGATTCCTTTTGAAATTTATAAAACACTTCCCTCACATACATGGATTGGGAAATAAATATCTCATGAATTCCATGAGTCTCCTATAAACTAAGGAAAATTTCAATTCACTAATCATCAATATTTAAACATTGGTCATTGATAATGTAGAAAATTATTATCATCATTCATCTCTTGGAACTCTAAATATTATATCATCCATATTGATAAACACTTTCAATATACCCATAATATTATTTTTCATGTAATGATTATGATCAATTCCTCATTTTTTAAATTAAATTTTCTTTAATAATTCATCTAACCTTTAATACCAAGATCTTAGTTCCTACTTCAATTCATACATCACCTATGTCAATTTAAAAACATTATTTTTATATTAAATAATGAGAAAACTATCTGTTTGTTTGATGTAAACTTCCTATTCATGTAATCTATTAGTAAATGTTAATTTTACATCCAATTAGAGTACCTTGAATTTCCTTGGGATGGTTCGGTGTGGTTATATGACATCACAAGAGTCTTGAGATGTTTTTAAA
The DNA here is from genome assembly GCA_963277665.1 of Viscum album. Lineage (NCBI taxonomy): Eukaryota > Viridiplantae > Streptophyta > Magnoliopsida > Santalales > Viscaceae > Viscum > Viscum album. The sequence continues at coordinate 496,048,834 of OY728122.1, forward strand.
TATTGATATAACATTAATTTTAAATGTCATAATTCCTTATGTTGCTATATAACGTGTTTTAATACAATTTTATATCTTCTAATTGATTAAATGAGAGTTTATTATTCTTATTTATCCTATTTGAGTTTCTTATTACTCCTCAATTACCTATATTATATTTTAATTTGTTTATGGGATTTAAGAAAGATTTTATGTGGAGTAATTATTTTCTTAAATTCAATTATCCATTTTCTTCAACATACTAAAGTTCTTTGAAATAATCAAACATTGAGTTTCCCTTATTAGAATTGTCTATAACTGTCACTTCTGATAATGAATATCTTATGTCTATTTATTTATATATTGTATAAAATTATTCTATTATAAACCCAATAGGATGGATATGAACCAAAAATGGATGCATGCTAATCGTTTGACAAATGAATATAAAGATGGAGTTAAAGAGTTCATTAAGTTTGTAAGAGAGCATGAATACATCCCTTCTAAAATCCTCTGTCCATGTTTATGTTGTTGTTATTTAAGAAACATTATTCTGGAAGAATTATAAGAACGTTTTATTTGTCATGGAATAGATCAAAGCTATAAATGTTAGACTAAACATGTGGAAAACTAAATGTGGGCATCAATTGGGATGATACTATAATTTATAAATCATTTGATATGAATACCTTTGTAAAAGATGATGGATATCACATGAAAAAAATGAAAATGGAAATTGAAGATGACCTTAGAGATTGTCTAAAGTTGTTTGAGGAGTTAATTAGTTGTTCCAAGAAACCATTGTATACCGGTTTTACTAAATACACAACATTTTCATCTGTATTGAAGTTATATAATTTGAAATCTAATAGTAGATGGAGTGACAGCAGCTTTATAGAACTACTTGGTATTTAGAAAGATATGTTACCAGAAGAAAATGAACTACCATGAATCACTAATTTCTTGTCTAAATGATTGCATATTTTTTCTCAAGGACCATATATCACTCATAAAATGATCTAAGTGTGGTGCAGATCGATACCAGAAAAATGAATCAAGTATTTATAAATCTGTACGGTGCTTTCCTATCATTCCATGATTTAGAATACTATATGGATTTCAAAAAACCATGAGACAATTAACATGTCATGAAGATACAAGAATTAAAGATGGAAACCTACGTCATCCATAAGATTCTCCTCAGTGGAAGAAAATTGATTATGAGTTTCCTGAATTTCGAGATGAGCCGACAAACTTTTTTCTATCGTTATCTAAATATGGAATAAATCCTTTTGGTTTATAGAGTATTACTCATAGTACATGACATGTCATGTTGGTAAATTATAACTTGCTTTAATGGTTATGCGTGAAGATAAAATACATTATGTTGTCTCTGCTTATATATTTATGTCTAATTGGCTCCATTCATCAAAGATCTAAAATTGATGTGGGATACATGTATTACAATTTATGATGCTCATAGAAGTGAAGAATTTACATTGAGGGCCATGTTGTACAGAATGATAAATGACTTTACTGCATATTGAAATTTATCAAGCTATATAATTAAAGGAATGTTGGGGAGTCCCATTTGTGAAAAATTCACATATTCAGTTCGGTTGAAAATTTCCTTGAAGACTATGATTTTAGGGCATCAGAAATTTTTAGCTCGATGACATAAATATCGATCTTGGATGACAACATTCGATGGGAATATCACACAAGGTATAACACCAACTCCAGCAATGGGAAATCAACTATAAAAAAAGTAAAAAAATATTAACACTGCTTTTGGAAAACCATTTTCTAAAAACCATACAAAATCAGGTTGGAAGAAGAGATCAATTTTCTTTGAATGTCCATATTGGAATTGTATTTATGTCAGACATTTTATTGATGTCATGCATGTAGAAAAAAATGTATTTGATAGAGTTATTAGAACATTACTAAATGTTCCTAGAAAACTGAAATATGACATCAAGTCTAGGTTGGGCTTGATTGAAATGGGGATAAGGGAAGAGTTGGGCCCAATGAAGGGTAAAAGGAGGAATTGTCTTCCTCCAGAAGCTTACACTCTATCCAAACAAGAAAAATTACAATTTTTCTTTTCCTTACTAGTGTAAAAGTTCCATAGGGGTATTCATCAAATATCAAGAATGTCTTTTAAATGACTAATTTGATGTTACAAGGACTAAAATCACATGACTATCATGTTTTGATGCAAGATTTAATGCCTGATGATTTCCATTGCATTCTATCTCAAAATTTATGAAATAAAATAACTATAATATTCTTCTTTTTTAAATCCATATGCAGTAAAGTTGTTGACTCGGTGAAGTTTCCCATCATGAATAAGGATATTACAATCATATTATGTTAATTAGATATGTTGTTACCACCATCGTTCTTTGATATAATGGTCCACATGATGGTTCACTTAGTCAAAGAGGTTTAACTATGTGGTCTTATCCATTATATATGGATGTACCCCATTGAACGGTATATGAATATTTTGAAAGGGTGTGTAAAGAATCGAAGTCGGACAGAAGGTTGTATTGCATAAGATATATTATTGAAGAAGCTATTGAATTATGTATTGATTACCAATTATATGTTGAAATCAACGGTCTCCCAAAGTCTTATCACAACAAACATCTTATGGGTGAAGGGATTTCTAGAAGATATGTTGTTAAAATTACCTTGATAGAGAGGGAGCAAGAACATCATTAAATAGTACATAATAGTGAAGATTTTGATCCATACATTGAATCCCAAAAAGAAATTATTAGATATTTAAATCCATCAAGGTCTGAAGTATGGATATCAAATACACATAATAAATAGTTTATAGGATGGTTCAGAGATCAAATTTATAAGGAGTTATATGAAAATCTGAATTCAATTACCAAACGACTTTAATGACTAGCTAGAGGATAGAAAGAAAATGTTATATCTTACACTGGTTTTGTAATCAACAATTATACATTCTATATAAAAGAACACAGTGACTTAATTATAATGAAAAATAGTGGTGTTACACTAGTGGTTGAAGCGATGCACATATCTGGTTCCAAGGATAGAAATCTAATTTATACAAATACATCATACTTTGGCATTATTGAACATATATATGAGTTGGATTATAAAACATTTCAAATGCCTCTTTTCTATTGAAAATGGGTTGACAATATCAATGGAGTGAAAGTTGATGAAATGGGATTTGTGGAGGTGAATTACAGTGTGGAAGGGGAAAACAAAGATTCATTCATAATGGAATTATAATTAGTGAAATTATTTTATATCTCTAATCCAAAAAACAAGAATTGGTCTATTGTCTTGTTGATGAGGAAAATAATTGTTAAGTCAGATGAAAATTCAATCCAGGATGACCCTTTCATTTGGAAATCACAATTAGTTCTTGTTGGTCCTAATATAGATAATCTTTTTTACATTAAAGGGGACCACAAATAAGGGATTTGGATTCTCGATATAGACACCAAATCTTTGAAACCTCTGAAAAAGAAAGAGGGTTAAATGAGAAGGTAAAAGTGTTTTTTAATATATTATGTTTTTCCTCATAATATTATATGTTATCTAATTCATTAAAAAATCTAAATTAAATGTTTGACTACTCATGAAGACAATTTCTTATTCACATGATGGAAGAACAAACTATAATGAAGGGAACCCTTTGGAAATATGTAAAGGTAATGTTACAATATACTTTCTCTATTTTACTAAAAAATTATATAATAAAACATTGATTTAATTTTCATTATTCCTTGTAAAGTTCATTTATCTTAGAAGATTTATGTACATGTATCATGACTTTACAGGAAGAGAAACGATGCTATCTCTTCTCAATCACAGAGGTAATCTTGATGTTTTCACATAAAAATCATTATCCATAGAATTAATGTATTGTTTCATATTTATGTTTAATTTATTTATTTTTAGTATTACTTACATAATAAATGTTTTCTTATATGGGTGGATTATTTTACTTGAGTTGGGGGCTCTATCCAACTTTCATGCTTTTTCTCCCTTAAAACCTTTTCACCGCTACAGTGGTGCATTTATCACTTTCTTTTACCTCTGCTGCCTTTATAGGAAGAGAAACATTGCTGAATATTATCAATTATAGATATAATCTTGATATTTGTGGAGTAAAATAATTGTCCGTATAATTAATATATTGTTTCATATTTATGGTTAATTTATTTACTTTTATTATTAATCACATGATAATTTTTTTCCTATACAGGTGGATTCTTTTGTTCGAGTTGGTGTACTTTGTCTAAATTTCATGAATCTTCTCCCTTAAAAACTTTTCACCCTGTAGTGGTTCATTTTTTGCTTTCTTTCAAGTTACCTTCACTACCTTTGTATGAAGAGAAACAATGCTTCCTCTACTCAATTATAGAGTTAATCTTGATTTTTGCACAGTAAAATCATTTTCCATTAAATTAATGTATTGTTTCATATTTTTGTTTAATTTATTTTTTTAGTATTACTCACATAACAATTTTTTTCTTATGAAGGTGGACTCTTTGGTTTGAGTTGGGGTGATTTTTCCAACTTTCATGATTCTTCCCCCTTAAAACCTTTTCACCCCTATAGTAGTGCATTTATCACTTTTTTTCAAGTTACCTCCACTGAGTTTTTAGAAAGATAAAAAATTCTATCTCTTCTCAAATACAGAGATAATCTTGATGTTTTCATAGTAAAATAATTTTCCATAAAAATAATGTATTGTTTCATATTTATGTTTAATTTATTTATTTCTAGTATTACTCACATAATAATTTTTTTCTTATATAGGTGGATTCTTTTGTTTGAGTTGGGGTGCTCTATCCAACTTTCATGATTCTTCTCCCTTAAAACCATTTCACCCCTGTAATGGTTCATTTATCACTTTCTTTCAAGTTACCTCCACTACCTTTTCTGTAAGAGAAACAATACTGCCTCTCTTTAATTATAGAGGTAATCTTAATGTTTTCAGAGTAAAATCATTGTCCATAAAATTAATGTATTGTTTCATATTTATGTTTAATTTATTTGTTTTTAGTATTACTCACATAATAAATTTTTTCTTATATAGGTGGACTCTTTTTTCAAGTTAATGTAGTTTATTCGAAGTTTCTCATGCAATGTTGGAATTTTGAAAAATTAATCTAATGGAAATCATGGTAACATTGATAGTTAGGATTTTTTTTGAGACTTTGGGATGTGTGGGAATCATCTACACCTCAATCTAACACACGGTGTGACTGGAATGACTCCAAGTACTTATTTATATTTTAAATTGACATTAATTTTAATAAAAAAGACAAATAACTCAATGTGTCTTTTAGGAGTATAAAATATTCATTTGAATTTAAAGATTTTCACTCACTAAAAACTGAGAAAACACACTCATTTTTTCTTGAAAATTTAGGGCATTTATTCATAAATAATTTGTGATGTGAAGGAATTAGTCTCATGTAAAACTGATACACGATTTCATCCATATGAGTCAAAGTGTGTTTTTTAAGTTTAAAATGAAATTTTAATAAAACAGATAAGATATGTACTCAGAACCAAGAAAAAACATTCAAATTGTTTTGATACTTTAATAGAAAAATACATAAGTGAATTTAAATGTTTAGGAATCAGTCGCACCTCAATATGATGCACGATGTGACCGATATGACTCTAAGTGTGTATTTATTTAAAATTGATATCAATTTTAGTAAAAAAGAAAATTTTCTTTATCATGAACGTTCTTCGATATGAGGGAAGGGACAATAAAGTGCCACACACTTCCTTCTTTAATATGAAGGAGAGATAATGAACCCTAAGTCTTGCCTTCAATAGGCCCTAGAGTGGTGACTAGAACCAAGGGTATAGAATCTCATATAAAATAGAAGGCATTAACCTTTTTAATGAAAAAAATATTGAGAGATAAGATAGTGAAAATCCAAAACAACACCAAACATTTATATAAAGGAAACCAAAATCCAACCCATGCGTGATTTAAACGTAAATTACAATAAAAGTACAACCAAAGCACCAAAACAAGTACCAAAATAAAGATACTAAGCACCAGGATAGAAACTATCCCGATGCCCGAGCTAGTAAAGTCCAGCATGGTCCTCAAAGTCCAACTAGAAACCTGAAAATAGTTTTATAATGCAGGGTGAGCATACAAGTATACACAATAGGGAGACCAAAGTCACTCATACAAAAGTGGGAGAAGTATATTAATGCCCCTATGAAAACAACAGAAACCAACCGCACATACCAAGGAAAAATACTAACCATCCCAACCTCACCAAGGCACTCTCACCAAATAATTCAAGTCAAGTAAGGTAATAATATAAGAACATCGATGATTTGGGTACCCCGCACCACTTTTCCCACTCGTTAACTGATCATTCCTAATAGATAATGTCTTAATTCTACCGCCCTTCCCCAAATGCAGTCCCAATGCACAACTGTCCACACACACCTAGGAAAAAAACCACACATGTCCTTCCCACAGACACCTTGGTCACAACAACCACACCTCTCACTCGAAAACACCTAGGCCACATCCTGAAGATAACTGGGAAAAAACATGTCCCTCAGACACTTGGTCCCCTTATCCACAACACAACCTACCCAAAGGATCTTGGGAAATTGTAAACCTCAAACCATTACAGCCTTCCCAGATATGCTCGAGTAGTAATAACCTAGAAGGGGGTGTGAAGAAGAAATTTAGTAACCATACATCCATCCTCTCATCGGGATGTTGGGAAAGACACCCTCCCCCATGAAATGGCGGTGTTCAGCACGTAGTACTCAACATGGGTGGGGTGTGTATTGAAAATCATAAGTAACTACAATTTATATATATATGTAAACAAGAACTCATCCAAGCCTATGGGTTTCAAACAAAAAACCATCCCCCACAGAACCTCCTTTGCTGCTACCCCTATATGAACTACCACACAACAACCACAACCAAAGCATAAACTCAACCGCTTTTTCATTTAATCAATGTTCATTCTTTATTAAGAAGTTCACTGTAATTAATTCCAACACTACCTAGGAAACCACTATCTGCAACCATTATCAACACAACAAGCGAGTCAAGTTGCAGTCCTACTGCACAAACAGCACATAACCAAATTATAATCCCACTGCACAACATCACTCAATGGCCACAACACAAACAAAGGAAGTCTCAATGCCTAAATGTTCATCCATTCCAAAATCAAACAATCTCTCAACCTGAGATTCTATCACACCTCCTATACCACCCCATACACAAATTCATTCCCTCCATCTAACCCCATACCCATAATAAGGCTACCAATAGAAACTCCACACAACCCCCATGAAGTATAAAACCCAACCAAACACAGCACATAATCACACCATTAATCCAATCATATTCAGATCTAGCAAGAGGGATTCTTTAATTCCACTTTAAATAATAGGGGTGATCACAGAATAGGTTTAATCCTAGGGCATCCACTTATTTAACCAAGTGTACCTGATTAAATGGATTGATATTTGCGATTATTCACAGAGTATCAACAAAAAAAACAATAACATCACTATTGAACAAGAAAAATCTACCAATAGCCATGATTTTCAGAAGTCCTTACAACCACAATAATTTATAACATGAAAAAAAGTATAATAAAATAAAATATTGCTCAACATTCATCCATCTTAAATCCCCTACCTGTTATCATAACAGGTCTTGTTATATTTTTATCATCCTCCCCCCTCATTTATTATTCTTTTTAAAGAAATAATTAAGCTAATATCTCCCAAGAATCATTACTAAACCCACCCCACATGATACACAATTAAATAGAGATGAAGGAAAATCCATACTTGGAACAATAGGCGACCAGAACTCTTTATGCCAAATAGGGGGTTGCGTTAGTAGTAGGAGACTCCAAGGAAAACCGAATAGGGAGGGCGCTACAGCATAGGTGCATGACTCTTTGAGAAAGAGGGACCCCAAGAAAACTAAGAGAGAATGAAAGATTCTAAGTAAATAAGAGATATCATATTAAGAAAGAGAGAGATCCTAATAACCAGGGAGATGATTTCAAAGTGCATGAAAATCGGATTATTGTTTGACCACACAGCAAGGCGGTTACAAGGTTTTTTGGGATGTTACAGATATTGAGAATTTAATTATTCTTCTTGGGGATGGTGGAAAGTGATTTAAAAGGGACAAGGGATGATTGGTTTTAATTTTTAAATGAAAAACATGTAAGAGGGGTGAAATTGGAAAAAAACTTGAGAAAAATGGAAATGACGCTGACACTGACGTTGATGCCAACACCAATGCTGACGCTGATGTTGACACTGACACCAACGCTGACACTAACTCCCACATTGATGTTGACACCAACTTTGATGTTGATTCCAACGCTGACAGTACAAAATGAATCAATGAAACTAATAGTACAAAAATAACTCACTGACACCAATAGTACAAAAATGACTTGCCAACACCGACAGTACAAAATGACTCGTCGATACAGACACTACAAAACAACACACTGACACTAAAAATTCAAAATGACACACCAACACTAACAATTCAAAATGATATGCCAAGAATGATAGTACAAAAATGACTCACCAACACCGATAGTAAAAAAATGACTCACCGATACTGATAGTTCAAAATGTCTCTAACACCAACAATTCAAAATGACTCACCGACACTGACAGTTAAAAACAAAATGTTGACACCGATGGTTAAAAATGATATACCGACACTGAAAGTTCGAAATGACATGCTGACACCGACAATTCAAAATGGCTCGCCAATACTGACAGTTCAAAATGACACACCAACATCGATAGTTCAAAATGAAATGCCGACACTGACAGTTCAAAATGACACACTAACACCAATAGTTCAAAATGACACACCAACACCGACAGTTCAAAATGACTCACTGATAGCCCCCAGAACACTCCAAACACTATATTTACAAAAAGTAATGGACTGGAGAGGTATGATCCATTACATCTGATACCTATCAAAACATTCTCACCCTTGAGAATTTAAAAACCAACCAAAGGAAAAAAAATTGGGGTCCGAACAACCACTTCATAAGATACCTCCTAAGGATAAACTACCTCATGTTATTCGAAAACTATAGTGAAAACCTCGACATCTAAGAACACCTTCCCAACATCGCATACCCGAAACATCCATATAGACACCAGAGGTCACATGGTTGAGATACGTGGAATAGAGAATTTATTCCCCCATGTCAAGATATTTTCTGCTTTGGGTGGCACTAACTCACCCACATAGGTTTAATCGCCTCTGCATTAATGCCTCTTTATTTGGGATCAAGTCCTCTCTTCCCCTTATTTCAGAACTTTTCACACATCAGAGAAAAGGAAACAGCTCATTTCATGGCAACAAGGTAAATCATTACAACATAAGCAAAGCATAAAATAAAACACAAGAGAAAAACTCAGAATATATTTGGTTACTGGGCACTCCTCTATACCTCCCACTCCTAATTACTCTCCTCAAAGACACCATACCTCCACAACACACGAACCAAAGGAATGGTCCGTCCATGAAGAACCTTCTCCCAATGGTCCTCGATCACCACTGACTACTCCATGAACGTCTCACCATCCTCAATATCCAACTCTCCCTAGTCAATGACATGGGAGTCATTATGTAAATACGAACAAAGCTGGGAGACATGAAAGATTTTGTGGATCCTCCCCAACCGTGGTGGAAACTCTAGCTGATATTCCACCTCACCAACTCGTCCCAACACCTCGAAAGGTCTGATGAACCTGGGATAAATCTTGTTTCCCCTAATGAACCTTTGTTTCCTAAATCTAGGTGAAACCTTTAAGAACACATGGTCTCCAACCTCGAACTCCCAAGGTCTCCTCCAATGATTAGCATACAACTTCTGTCGGTCCTGAGTCGCTTTTATCCTCTCACGTACAAGATAAACCTTCTATGTCATGTTTTTCACTACCTCTAGTCCAAGAAGGGTTGCTTACCCTACCTCTGTCTAGCACAATGATGAATGATATGTCCTTCCATACAAATCCTTGAATGGTTCCATGAAAATGGTAGAGTGATTGATATTATTGTAGGAAAACTATATCAGAGGAAAGTGTTGCACCATGATCCTCTAAAGTCCAGAACACACACCTGAATCATATCCTCTAATGTCTGGATGGTTCTCTCCATATTCCCATACATCTGAAGGTGGAAAGTAGTGTTAAGGCATAGCTAGGTGCCAAAATAATTTTTTAATCCCCTTAAAACTCGTGAGGTAAACCATGTTTCCCAATCTGAGATGATGGATCTTAGAACCCCATGAAACCTTACGACCTCTTCCAAATACCTCCTTTTCAAGGCATACACTATGTTTGACTCCTTGATCATCAGGAAGTGAGCCTATTTTGTTAGCTGATCCAACGCTACCCAGATAGCATCACAGTCTCCCTAAGCCTTAGGTAGTGCTATGACAAAATTCATTGATATGTCATTCTACTTCCACTTGGGGACATTTAAGGGCTGAAATAGATTGTAGAGAACATGGTGATCATCCTTCAATTACTTCAATAGTAGTCACTTCACCACAAACTCTACCACTTCCCGCTTCACCCCGGGCCACCAAAAATATTCCCTCATGCCTCGATATATCTTGGAAACTCATAGGTGTACCACTAGGAGTGATCTGTAGAACTCACAGAGAACTCCCTCACGCATCTCCACTGGGAAAAATAGATTTCCATGGAACAAAATATGATTTTGACTATCCTATGACCATCCCTACAGAGCATCACCATAGACAACACTATCATGCATCACTTCAGCCTCTAAGTCTCCCCACTAAGACTCCTCCACCTACTACATCAAAGAAGACTTCACTATCATCTTAAATAGACAGCCTCTACCACCATCCACTCTCAGATCTAGATGCAAAGAATCCAACTCCTCTATTTCCCTCCAAACATCCATGGGTTCTTGAACTACATCCTTCTATGACTTCCTTCTCAAGGCATCATCCACCATGTTCCCATTTCCAAAGTTGTAAGATACCTCGAAGTTGTATCCCTATATAAAATTCACCCACCTCTACTTCCGTAAGTTTAGGTCTCACTGGGATAAGATATACCTCAATATCTTGTGATCCATGGAGACAAAAAAGCACTCCCTGATGAGGTAATGCTGCCAAAAATTCAGCACAAACACAACTATTGCAAGCTCCAAATCATGGGTGGAATACTTACCTTCATGGGACATAACTTCCTAGACCCATAAAATATCACTCCTCACTAATTCATTAGCACACACCCAAAAACTAAGATAGAGGTGTCACAGAACACCTCAAACACCGCCCCTTCCTCCAGCAACTTGAGCACTGGAGCACTGACCAACCTCCCCTTCAAATAGATAAAAGCTACCTAACACTACTCACACCACACAAAGTCTTGGTCTTTACTGGTCAAGGCTATCAATGGAGCTACAATTCATGAGAAGGTGGGTACAAACTTTGGTAATAGACCACCAGACCTAGGAAACTACAAACCTCCACCACATTCTTGGGTGCTTCCCAAGAAACAACCGCTTTGACCTTTGACAGGTCCACTATTATCCCCTGATGAGACACCACATGTCCTAAGAAGTGCACCTCTCACATCCAAAACTTTTAGTTGTACAACTTCCCATAGAGACGGTGGTGTTGGATGACCTCCAAGATAGTCCTCAGATGATCGGAATGCTCCTCCTCTGACCTTGAGTAGATCAGGATGTCATCAATGAACAAGATGATGAACTGGTCTAGGAACTCATGTAAAATAGAGTTCATGATCCCCATGAAAACAGTTGGTGTGTTCATGACACCAAACGACATGACCATGAACTCAAAGTGCCCACATCTGTACTTGAAATAAGTCTTCAGGATGTCCCCATCCTTTACCCTTAACTAGTGATATCCAGACCACAGATCAATCATAGAGAACCAAAATTATCCTCTCATCTGATCGAAAATATCGTCTATTCTTGGGAGAGGGTAACAGTATTGATCTTCACATAATTTAGTCTCTGGTATTCTATACACAGCCTGATACCATCATCTGCATTATTCACAAACAAGACTAGGTCACCCCACGATGACACACTGGGACAGATAAATCCCCTTTACATTAGATCATCAATCTGAATTCGCAACTCCCGCAACTCAAAAGGTGTCATCCGATAGGGAGACATCGAAATCAGATGAGAACCAGGTTGTAAGTCTATCCTGAACTCGATGTCACATAGAGGGGGTAGAGACACAACCTCCTTGATGAAAACATCCATGAATTCCCCTACAACTCCAAAAACCTCCACTATCTTAGCATCCACTGATTCTACTGACAGTTTGGCCAACAAAGATAGAATAGGTTCCACACACCGGCTACCCACCTGATATCTCCACTCAGTAATGAAATTTACACATTGTCCACCCACATTTGAGAACACAGCTCTTCTATAGAATTAGTCGATAATAGAATGAATAGAAAACATTTAGTTGATTTCTATGATGACATCTTATGGTTGCATATATAGTATAAGAAGATCCCCACAGGATTGATGTGGCCCCAACATCAGTTTACATCCTCGAAAAACATCAAACAAACTGGATTGAATTCCAACTTGTGTGCTCAACACTAGGGGAATGGAAAGTTGCACTATGTCTAGACCCAGATCATGGGCTAGACTGGGTGAAACAAAGGAGTGTGAGGCTCTTGAATCAAACAATTCATAGGTAAGAGTAATGAACAAGCTGATCATAACTTGAATGAATTCTGTCCCTGCTGGAAATGATGCCTCTGTGGTATGAAACTAACCACACCTAGATCCTATACTCCTCGATTATCGGTCTCCTCCCTAACCATGCCCTGGTTGAGGTCCCTAAGAAGCTCCCTTTGGTCGGCCTCCTCCTGCACTGTCTTCCCTCAGTGGACCGGGAGCCTGTGGTCCCTACTGCTGAAAAGGTCTGGCCAGTAACTGTTGCTGAGGTGGGTGTTGAATGTTCCCACCTCCACCATATTGAGCTTAAACTGGTAAATAACTCCAAATATGTCCACGGCCCCCATATACAAAGAACCTAGGTCCTGGGCTCATGGAGAAAGTGCAAGGACTAGGAGACCGTAACTAGAACTACTGAGGCCTACTCTCTGCTGGATGAAACCCGGAAGGCCCTGACATTGGAGACTTGTTATTGAACACCTTCCCCTTTGATGAACTCGGATGGATCCCCTATCATAGTACACATCCCCATGATTTCATCCTCTCCACTACCTCATCCTTCTTCTAAACCTCTAATTATTTTAGAAGAGTGAAGGGGGTAACTACATACTAAAGAGAAGGTCGAAGGGCCTACTCCAAGCATCTCACTCAAGACTCATCATCTGGAATGAGTTCTGGAGAAAAATGGAGTAGATACTTGAACTTGATCCCCAGTTACCTCACTGACATAATCCCCTACTGAAGGGAGAGTAGGTCCTCTCTCTTCTCAGCCTTCATCATCGAGGATAGAAACTCATCCCAAAACTTTTTTTAGAAGTCATCCCACAAAACATCGGTCTCCTTCCTCTCCCTAAGGTAGAGAATCCACCATTAACACACCACTCCCCTAATCTATACCACTACAAGAGGAACCTAGTACTCCCTCAGATCACAGATCAAATTAAATGTGATCGACGGCTCCTCAAGACAACCCTCCATCTCTAGGTTCGAAATTTTATCTTCGTACTTTCCCAGGGTCTGTCACTGGTAATCGCGAAGGGTATTCTACCAAAAGTCATCTTCCTCTTCTCGATCAACCCTCTATCAATCAACCAAGTTATCCTGTTGGGCCTTAGCTGCATGATCCACCCACATATGATGTCCAGGTTCCATAGTTGAAAAGTAAACAAGGAACTACTAAGCTTGGGTAGTATGGAATCTCACTTATAATTTTAATTTAACTCTTTATTTATTTTAATTTCCCAAAAATTCCCCAAGAAAAGAAATAACACAAGTCATTATGATGCATGTTCCTTTCCTAGGGTCTCTACCCTGCAGTTAGCATAGCCTCACTTGGTCGTTTGGTAGGCCTAAAGTCCTTGCATCAGATCATGGGAGGGCCTAAAATCTTGTGTCCTAGCTGGTCTTCCCTAGACTATTTCACACACCATGATTTCCTAACATTGTTTCCCTACCATATCATGCAACCCTCACCATGCCTAACTCCAAAATCCATCCTATCTCTCAACCATCAGCCTCTAATACCATTCTGTCATGACCCGCCTTCTTCAAGATGAGTGAAGGGATATAAAAGTTTCATTCCCTTCCTTATTCGAGATGAAGGAGAGATAATGTCCCCAGAGTCCCGCCTTTAATGGGCCTCGGAGTGGAAACTAGCACCAAGGGTATAGAATCTCACAAAAAATGGAAGGAATTACCCTTTTTAATGAAAACAGGATTGGGAGATAATACGGTAAAAATACCAAACAACACCAAACAATTATATAAAGGAAACCAAAATCCAACCCATGCATGATTTAAACATAAACAGCGGAAAAATTACAAACAAAGCACCAAAGAAAGTACCAAAAGAAAGAGACTAATAAGTAGCACAGCAACTATCCCGACACTTGAGCTAGTAAAGTCCAGAAAGGTCCTCAAAGTCCTATTGGAAACTTGAAAATAGTTTTATAATGCAGGGTGAGCATACAAGTATACTCAGTAGGGAGACCAAAGTCACTCGTGCACAAGTGGTAGAAGCATACTAATGCCCCTGTGAAAATAATAGAAAACAACTGCACCTACCAAGGAAAATTACTAACCAGCCTAACCTCACCAAGGCATGCTCACCAAATAATTCAAGTCAATTAAGCTAATAATATAATCACATCGATGATTTGGGTACCCCACACCCCTGTTACCACTATTTAAATACACATTCCTAACATCCAATGTCTTGACACTACCGAACTTCCCCAAATGCAGTCCCACTGCAAAACTACCCACACACACCTGGGCCACAACCCACACATATCCTAACTGCAGACACCAAGGTCACAACAACCACACATCTCTCCCAAAAACAACTAGGACTCATCCCAAAAATATTTGGGAAACAAACCTGGCCCTCAGACACCTGGACCCCACATCCACAACACAACCTGCCCGAAGTATCTTGGGTTATAGTAAACCTCAAGCCATTACAGCCTGCCCGGATATGCTCGAGCGGTAAGAACCCATAAGGGGGTGTGAGGAAGAAAGTAAGTAATCATCCATCCATCCTCCCACTGGGATGTTGGGAAAGATACCCTCCCCCATGAAATGGGGGTGTTCAGCACGTAATGTTCAACATTGGTGGGGGTGCATATAGAAAATCACAAGGAACTACAATTTATACATATAGGTAAACAAGCACTCAAACCAACCTATGGGTTTCAAAAAAAAACCAGCCCACACAGAACAACATTTGATGCTACCCCTATATGCACAACCACACAATATCCAAAACCAAAGCATAAACCCATCCCCTTTTTCATTTAATCAATGTTCATTTTTTATTAAGGATTTCACTGTAATTAATTCCCGCACTACCCAGGAAACCACTATCTGTAACCATTATCAACACAAAAAGAAATTAAAGTAACAATCCTATAGCACAAACAACACATAACCACTTTTTAGTTCCACTGCACAATGTCATTCGATGGCCACAACACAAACAAAGTAAATCCCACATCCTACAAGTCCATCCATTCCAAAATCAAACAATCTATCAACCTGAGATTCCATCACACCTCTGGTACCACCCCATACACAAATCCATTCCCTCTGTCCACCCTCATACCTATAATATGGCTACCAAAAGAAACTTCACACAACACCCACAAATTACAAAACCCAACCAAACATAGCACACAGCCACACCATTAAGCCAAGAATATTCAAATTTACCAAGAGGGGTTATTTAATTCCACTTTAAATAAAAGTGATGATCACAGAACAGGTTTGATCCTAGGGAATCCATTTATTTAACCAAGTGTACATGATTAAATGGATTGATATTTGAAATTATTCATAGAGTATCAACAGTAAGAACAAAAACATCACCAATGCACAAGAAAAGGCACCAACGTCCATGATTTTTAGAAGGCCTTATATCTATAAAAATTTATTACCAGAAAACAAGGATAATAAAATAAAACAGTACTAAACATCCATCCATCTTTAATCCCCTTCCCATTATCATAAAAGGTCCTACTATCTTTTTATCATCATCTCCCCCCCCCCCTCATTTATTACTCTTATTAAATAAAGAATTAAATCATTCTCTCCCAAGAAGTATTACTACACCCAACCCACATGATACAAAATTAAAGATAGATGAAGGAAAATCCCTACCTGGAACAATAGGCAACCAAAACTCCTTACACCAAACAGGGGTTCGCATGAGTAATAGGAGACTCCAAGGAAAACCTAACAGGGATGGAACTATAACATAGGCGCATGAATCTTTAAGGAAGAGGAACCCCAAGCATATCGGGAGAGAATGAAAGAATCAAAGTAAATAGGAGATCTAAACTTTATAAAGAGTTAGATCCTAATAAACAGGGATACGGTTTCAAAGTGCATGAAAATCGGATCGTGGTTTGACCACATGTCTAGGTGGTTACAGGGTTTTGCAGGACGTTAGAGGTATTAAGAATTTAATTACTCTCCTTAGAGATGGTGGAAAGTGAATTAAAATTGACAGATTTTATAGGTTCTCATTTAAGTATGAAAAACATGTAATAGGGGAAAAACTGGAAAAAAAACTCTAGAAAACTAGAAATGATGCTGATGCTAATGCGGATGCCAACACTAACGTTGATGCCAACACCAACACCGATGCTGAAGTTGACGTCAATTCCAACACTTACGCTAACATTGATTCCAACATCAACTCTGACACCGATGTTGATGCTAAAGCCGACACCAATATTACAAAATGAATCGTCAACACCAACAATACAAAAATGACTCATTGACACCAATAGTACAAAAAATTAATTACTGACACCGATAGTAAAAAAATAAATCACCGACACTAACAGTACAAAATGACATGCTGACACTGATAGTTCAAAATAACACGTAGACACTGATAGTTCAAAATGACACACTGATGTCGACAATTTAAAATAACTTTCCAACACTAGAAATTCAAAACAAAACGCCGACACCGACAGTTCAAAATGACACGCTGACACCAACAGTTCAAAATGACCCACTGACACTGATAGTTCACAATGACTCACCAACACAGATAGTTTAAAATGAAACTTTGACACCAGTAGTTCAAAATGACACTCCAACATCGATAGTTCAATATGATATGCCAAGATTGACAGTTCAAAATGACTCACTGATAGCCCCCATAACACCCTAAACACTGGATTTTCACAAATGAATGGACAGAAGAGGTCTGGGCCATTACATACCTACTCAAAACTGAACAAACACATTCATATTGTTTTGATACTTTAGGAAAAGGATCCATAAGTTATTTGAGACATGCATGACTCATCTTCACCTCAATCTGATGCACGGTGTGAATGATATGACTCCAAGTGCATGTTTTTATTTAAAATTGACATCAATTTTAGTAAAAAGGCCAACTAACCTACTCAAAACAGAGAAAAAATATTCAAATGATTTAAATACTTTAGGAAAATAATCCATAAGTCATTTTTGATGTGTAGGCATCATCCGTACCACAATATGATGCACGGTGTGACTGGTATGACTCTAAGTGTGTCTTTTTATTTAAAATTGAATCAATTTTAGTATAATTAACACTTTATATTAATTTATTTATTTATATTATTACTAAAATAATAATTTTTATTATTATTCTGGTGAATTATTTTTCTCGAGAAGGGGTGGTTTGTTCGGAAATAGCATGAGTTGGGTCAGGATTAAAAGAAACATTGATGTTTTTGAATGTATGTAAAAAAAATTATTTATGTAATTGTATGAACCAATGTTTAAAATGTCTATAATATAGTATTTTTTCTAGTGTTTGTGTTGTAAAACTCATTTTATTTAAATCCTGTATTGGGACTTGTTTTTTTTTATATCTGGTGTGTCTATTTCTATAGTGTGTTGTTACAGGACACTGCAGTATAACCCTTTATCATCACTTTTAAAAGCATTGATAAAAACCACATTTATAAACTCTTTTAAAAGAGATAATAAATGTCTAATTTATCATTGCTTCTATAAGAACTGATAAAGTCTATTTTATCAGCGCTCAATAAAGCGCTGATAAATGACCCTTTATTAGTGCTTTTATAAGCACTAATAAATGGTTATATTAGTGACACTAAATTAAATCGCTGATAAACGGATCCTTTATGAGTGATTTTAAAATCATAGATAAAGGTCCCCTTTATCAACACTTTTTTACCACTGATAAAAGACAAGGGATTTTAACCTCGCTCATGTAGTCAGTGTTTTTCTAGCACTGATACAGGTCATTTCTAGTCATTTTAAAGACCAATTTTGTAGTAGTTTCACATAGTAATTATCCAAGAGGGGATATAATCCTTTATTTTAATTTCTTTCTTTCCCCTCAAAAGACTTTTCTTCAATCCGGCTAGTCAAATGTATCACATCATAATTCCACATCAGCTAGAGATTTTAGGAATGAAGAAGTTAGTAAGTGTGGAGTCATTCATATAGCCCAAGGTGGATACCTTCGAGAGGTAGGAATATCCACCCTATTTTAAGGGATTTTATCCAAGTTCCAAACTTAAGAGCATAAATCCAAATCCAGGTATAATCTCATTTCCCAGAAGGCTGTTCTAATTCATGGAATTCTTATTAATAAGAAAGGTCTTCTTTAGACCTATTCTACTGGTCTTCCCAAGGGAGATAAATCAAGTGTCTTAATATCTAAAACCAAAACTAAAATAAGGGGATATAATTACATAATGCAACCAAAATTACCATATAGAAAGGCTTTAGTCACACCAATTAAAGGCTGAGATCGGTCTGGGTTTGATATGGAAGATTATTTAGAATAATACAAGAATCACCTTAGTGAATCTATTTCATCATCATACTATAGACATAGAAGAGATGGAAAGGACCTACCCCCATGTGTTGGGGAAAGGAGATGTTGAAATACCCACTATAAACCTTTATTACTAACTAAAGTACCCAATGATTGACCTAAATAGAGATTCAATCCATGAAGAAAGGCAATCCAATCTCTTTAATAGTGATATCAATCAGTAATTATACTTTAAAATGAGTTTCAAAAGGTTGTTAATGAGACTGACAGTCGAGATAGAAAGAACCCCCAAAGAAAGAAAAGTTATGTAGGTCTTTTTATTGGGTTTCATAATTATCTTATATGAGGGTCAGGTCTTGAAGCGGGGTAGTTTCATAGGAATCCAGAAAAAAAAATCTTGAGTTTATAACTATTAGTTTAGTAAGGTGAGAATCCAATCCCTTTTTTATTCAAGATGGAGTTGGTCTTCTTTTCACCTTAGTACAAGTAAATATCTGACTACAAGAATAAAAATTCATTGGATGCAAAATCATCACTTAAATCCCAAGAGATGGAGATCTCACTTCAGATAAAGTTTGATGTGATATTTGAATAATCCTTAAGACTAGGATTTTGGATTCTCTTAGAACAAGGGAACATAATGATCTATAAAGAAGATATAATTCTTTAGATATCATGGTGAGTCACCCTACTGCTACTAAGATTCATTCCACTAATTATGAAGAAGTAAGATCTCACATAATCTGACTCAAAATTAGATGTATGAATACTCATTCTATTACTAATTTCTATACTTCTCAAATCAATTAGAGAGGACCTATCTATAAAGAGGGTGAGTTTTTCAATGCGAGAATGAGTTTGACCCTTTTCTAAAAGATTCCTTCTCGATTCAAGTGAAATTAAAATGAAAGAGGATTTATTTATTTTATGTGTAGATTGAAATGAACAACCGTGAAGACATAATGATGCAACTCATGACATAAGATTGAAATATTTAAATCTTATCTTAAAAGGATAATCGACATTGACTAAAGTCATCAACTCAATCAGATTATTTCTTCCCTCTTCTGATGAGGTACTTCTCGGCACTCTCCATAAATAAAACTTAATTATTTTCTTTATTAGATCCCCCTATAGATAGGGTGAATTTAAGATGTATGCTTCACAAATAGAATTATAAGAAATAAGGGAATTTAAGCCCACTGGAAAGGTATAAGGAAAGGATATGAGACTTCCTCTCTTAGATTAAAATTTTAGATTTGGAAATCTCATAGGAAAATGGTAAAATAAGTAGCATCCCATATGATACTATTATTTCAAAAGGACCAACAATGATGAAATAGGGTTAGGAGTAGGAAGGAGGCTCATGTAAATAAAGAGGGAAAATAGTAGATTAAAACATACAAGTAGTATAGGAATCATGTGTAAGTAGGACATAATAGTGATTTTTTATTCATTATAATAGTACAATATAAAAATATTTATTTATGTTTGTATGTTTTTTATATAGTTTAAACACAAGAATTTTCATCGATTGTACCTGAAGAACATCTACTTTTAATAGATTTTAAGTGGACAAAAAAATATAGATGTATCAGAGGTTCATGCTTTTGAGTGTCACCTCAAGAATATTTAGATAATAAAAAGTTACAAGGAGATGCATATGAGATTATGAAAATCATACAGATGAAAATAGATTCCATTGTTTATATATAGATTTAATAATCATAATCCAAAGACACTTATATCTCATGTCATGTGCTATGGAAGGATTCTCATGTAAATAAATGGGGAAAACTAGAAGATGAAAACATACAAGTAGTGTGGGAATCATGTATAAGTATGACATAATAGTAATTTTTATGCATTATAATAGTACTAAATAAAAATATTTATTTTTGTTCATATATTTTTTATATAGTTTAGACATGATAATTTTAATTGATTGTACCCAAAGAACATCAACTTTCATTAGATTTTAAGTGGCTAGAAAAATATGGTTTCATTAGAGGTGTAGGTTTTGGAATGTCGCCTCAAGCATATTTCAAGAATACAAAGTTGAAAGGAGATGCATATGAGATGATAAAAATCATATAGGATCAAATAGATTCCTTAAAAGATATTATTGTAAGTTCTAGTTTGGTGATCCAATATATTCGAAAGGGTCAAATAAAACCAATAGTAGAACAACGATCAGTACATGAATAGTCACATGGATCCACTAGCTTTGAGGCTATCTATTACCATTAACCACCTACCTTACTCAAGGTAATCCATTTTTTATAACTCTTTTAACTAAATGTGAATAAAAAAACTACAGATAACTTTATATTACTAAAATTATACAATGTGAAATTGTATGTGATTTATATTAATCATCGCCCACCCATCACCTTGTTGCCAAGAGTATAGTGTCAAATATCTAAGGAGACATGCTATATAAGAAAATACTCCCAAAATATCACATGAGAGTGGTGATTAAAGTAGCACATGATCCGATCACTAAGTTTTCTATTCCTCTAAATGATCTAGATGTCACCATGGTCGATAATGCTATTTTAACTTTCACATCATATTTGTTTAATATTATATAGATACATGGAGATAATGAGGTATGTCCTTTACGAATTTTTTTAAATAAAAATCCTTTAATAGTTGATGAAAAAGAGTCTAAAATGAGGTATAGTATTACAGATGGAAAAATGAATGGGAAACAGAAGGTCGGATCAAGACAATCTAGTGGATCAACCAAGAAATTGAAAGGACCTTTTGAGAGTACCTTCACCCCATCAGTTCTACTTCCGTATATATTAAAATTTCATGTTAATGTGGATAAAACATTAAAAAATAGAAATTTTTTCTAAATTGGATATGAAGAATAAATATTTATAGAGGTCATTATAGACATGATTCGTCTTGAAAGTATAAATAAAATTATCAAGTTTGAATAGTTGGGAGTCTTAGTAGTGAATGCATACATGAGATACATTCTCATAGTTTGTTTGTCTAAAATTTGATCAACTATGTTCATTATAGTTAATAACTATTGATATTTTCTAAAATAATATAAATTATTATTATATAATGGGAAATCCCTGTGAAGAAAAATTTGGACTCATCAATCTCGCTATCATTTCTATGCAAGAATTTGATTTGAATATTGAAAAAAATTGATAAAAAAATGAACTAAGAATGGTGTTGAAAATAAAATAATAGACTCCAAACTCTTTTTGATGCCTACAATGCAAGGTTAAAACTCTACAATATAATTATATAAAATATATTTTTCTTTTTTTCATTACTTATTTTTTTTATTTTTCTAGGAATCATTAGATGCTTTTCAAAATCAATTTGGATACCATAAATGTTTATTTTTTGAATCCAAAGCATGGATTATCAAAAAATTGACCACACATGATATCCATTGTGAATTTTTAATACACTACAATCAACATTTTGTGGATACACTTCAAATTATATGTTTTCATTTGTTTTTTAATGAGAATTTTTTTATGATATGGAGATCAATAAATATCATCTATATCATGGTATGAGTTTTATGACTAAACACAAGAAGACTATGAATTTATTTAAATAGAGACATATTAAGGTATATATAATAAGATTTACTTATCAAAACATATTTCATAACAATTTTCTTATTTTTTTCAATGCTTCTATAGTGTCTAAAACAAAATAATGAAAATTATTTTGTATATTTTTTTTGTAAATTTATGAAAGATATCATATACCATAAACAAACTAGTATCCTTTAATAGTTATTTATAAAGGTAATTATAATTTCATTTAAAATATTTATAATCATTTCTTTGTCTAAATTTTATTAGTACTACTAGGATTTCCAATAGTAAACGTGCTCAAAAGAATAAATATATTTTTTTAGAGATGAGTGGTAAAAGTATGTGATGTCAAAATGTATACTAACATCAAGTTGAGATGATTACCTATTATCGTCATGATCTAGTATAGACTATGAGTTTATAGATACATTTTATATGTGAATCATTAGTATAATAATTCTTAGAGATTATTTTTCCTAAAATAAATTCATGTCTTATTATAAATATGTTATTCATATTTTTATTCTAATCTAACATTTGAAATTGGAATCCAAACATTATTATAGATTTTATCCTCCTATAATTACAACAGAATTTGAACCCAAACACATATTTTATTACCCTCTTGAGCAAGGCTATAGAGTTGATGATCCTCCCCCACCTTTGGTTCCTCTATCTAATGAAAATAGTATGAAATATTTGATTGAGGGTGTTGAAACTTTAGTATCTCGTTGTGGTAAAATATTTGAGGACCTATCCATGGGAAAAAACCAATAAAACCCTTTATTTTATTTTATTACTGAGGGATATGGTTAGGATTATTATATAAGGAATCTCTAGGAGCAACAGTAAAATCATCTTGATGAAAATCCATAACTTGATGATAAATCATTTTAGAATATTATGAACATTCAAATTCACCTGTTTCTATGGATATGGTCCAACTTCAATTCAAAATTTCAGATACATTTACTAAATATTCATCTTGTGTGATTATTTTAATATTATTATTGTTTTTATAATTTTTTAATTATTATAAAGTTTATATGATCATTCCTCAATTGACCTTGTATTTCTTTTCAATTGTTCACTAATTTCCTTCCTTTGAGGGTTATTATGAGTTACTAGAAATGGAAAAACCTTTTAGTAAAGACCCTATAAAGAAATAAATATTTTTGAGTTTTTTCTTAATGAGAAGTATAATAAAGGTTTCATATTAGATAATGGAGAGAGGGAAATTGGTTGAGGATCCTTTTAGCCACAAATATAAAGACATCTTACCAACTATTGGGATGCAGTTCACCCCTTTCAATGTAGTAGTGTGTTCCTTAGGGATATTTTTATTCATTTTAAGAAAGTTTTGGGCTTTTTTGTTTCCTATTTTTTAGTGATATATTCAATATAGTGTTCCCTTGTGTTCAAAAATTATATTTTGAAAAGGTTTTATATTTAGAAATAAAGAAACTTTACCTAAAACAGGAAGGGTTTCAATGAAAATCTTACCCTATTTTATGTAATCACTTTGATATTAGTGACCCTTATCTGTGAAAGGAACTTCCATTCTCCTAGACTCATCATTTTAATTTTTCCCCTTACTATTTTTGATGAGTTTGTAAAAATGTTCATGATACTTTAAAAAAACTATCCATAAATCATTTTTTACTTATAGGACTTGACCGCATGTCAATCTGACACATTATATATACCTTATGACTCAAAGTGTGTGTTTTCACATTAAAAAGTATCATTTTACTCTAAAACAAACATCACATAACCAAAAATAAGAAAAATAGCTTGAATTATCTTAATACTTTGGAAGAACAATATGTAATTTGTTTTTTATGTATAAGAATTGACTATGTAACACCCCATTACCTTTCTCTAGGTATGATTTGACTCTTGTTTTGTTTTCCCTTTTTGTTTGGGTACATTGAAAGCTTCTCAAGGATGGAGAGCCTTTTCTAGATAAAATGAACTAAATTCCAAGTATTTATATTAGTTTGAATTAATGGAGTCTAGTTATAAATGTGTAAATGGATTTAGAGGGTACTCTTTAGATTTAGAGAGACTCAAGAATTTTTTTAGGGATTTTTTGTAGGAAACTAGACTATGCACTACCTTCTAGAAATATTCACATTGTGAATAGGTTACACAATGTGAACCTATTATAGGGAATATGTTTTTATTATTGTTTAGAGTGGGAAATTTTACAAGCTATGATACCATTACATATCATGAATGGGTCGATCAGAATTTAATTTAACCCAAGGAGACACCTTATTTGGTATACTTGAAATTCATGGAATTCAACCATAAAAGGGGTTCATGACATAGTTTTAGCTATTTTAACCATGTTTCATGCATAACTTTTTTTTATCTGATGTGTAGACCTCCCTATAAATTTTTAGGGTGATTTTGGGTGATCTTCCTCCTTTTGAATCACTCTATTCAGAATTTAACTCCAATGGTGGTTATGTATTATATCCCTAGTAAGAAGTCTTCCTACTTCTTCATTGACATCGGTTGTGGCAGTAGAGTTTTCTGCATTTGTGATTTAGATTTTGATTTTTTGGTGTTTTCTACTGATCTTTTTTAGTTTTCTTTCATGCCTTGTCTTTCAAAGGTCAGTTTGTTGGTTTTCATTGTTCTTGAGGTAGGTGTATCTATGTAAGTGGTTCTAATTATTTAATTTTTATATTTTTTTATCAATTACTTTGGGTTATTGAATGAAAATTCATTTTTTAACATTTGAAAGGATTTATTATAAATGATTCATATTTTAAAGGGTTTAGATTAAAAAATCATTTAATTTTATATGAAAAAGTTTTATTAAATGTGACTATAGATTTTGAAATAGTTTTAATAAACTTAAAATATTGGGAAACTTTGGTGCATCAGGAAATAGACATATCACTTTAGTGTGTGTAATGCCACTAGAGGTTTTGTGATATCGATGGACTATGGAAAGACTCAATATCAGTTGGAACCAGCATATGCCTGGTTTAAGCTTCTTTTATATCTAGTATATATTCTTATAGGCTAGAACTCAAATAGTGTTCTTTTTAATTTATACCTGATTTATTGCATGATAGATTGTTTCATTGATATTTTCTCAAATTCTTATCTTATGGTGTATCCATGGTTTGTTTTTCCTATGATTACCTAATTTTCTTTTATATTTTACATATTCCAAGATTTGGTGAATATGGTATGCATTTCTCAAAAATGAAGGAATGTTTAAAAAATGGTTTCATTTATGAAAATTATTTATAAACTGGATTTTGTTTCAAAGTTAGAACTTGTGAATTCTTGATATTATAACTTGTATATATTCTTTGGTGGTATCTTACTGGGCTATGTGTCCACACTCTAATTTTTCCTTTGAATAGTTTTAGACCTTTTTTTAGGAATCAGGTAAAGGGAATGGAATCATGCAGTATGTCGAGTTCTCTTTTCATTCGTCACCTTTATAGTAGGATAGTTTGGTGGTGATAGATGGTAACATGGAGACTTATTTAGTCTGGCCTGCTTTATCTTTACAGTTTTTCTTGTTTGGATTATACTATATGTATCATGGATATGTATTCCTTTCTTCCACATTGTAATTTTATTTTTCGTTAGTTATACATAAGACTTATGTTTCTTTTTTGTATAACACCATGTGGCGGACCATTCAGGGTGTCTTTTCTAGTTGACCCGGGTTGGCTTGTTACAAATTGGCATCAAAGGGAATTCCTAGCTTGAAGTGTTGTTGATACTTCCTTGGTTTTCTTTAGTATTTTTTTATACTGGAGTTAATACCATCAAAATCTGGGTAGTAAATATAGAAAAAGGGGCCCAATTATCTCACTTTCATATCTTAATCCAAGTTACCATGGGTAGTTAGGGATTTTTTTCCAATCTTGAGACTTAGTAGTTGAGTTTGTTTGAATAAAATAGATATAGGGTTTATTTAAATGGAAATTTTCCTTATTTTTGTTCAGTATTTGTTTAAATAATTCATTATTACTTTAAATTCATGTTGTTTTAAAGCATTAATATGGATACCTAGAGTTGGTCCTATGATTTGGAATATTCTCATGACTGATGGGTTTTTTCTTGTGATTATTAGATAATGCCTCCTATAAGAGATATTTCAAATATAAGTGATGAAGCTGCGAGATAGGTTTCATGGGTGAATCCTTCAGTGTACCCTTCTTTGGTAGAAGTTATAATCCACACTATTCAAATTATGGGTCAATTAGGTGTCAGGAATCCAGGATGAGTAGGGGATAATAGCTCAAAATTTACTAAGTATCATCCACCCATATTCCATGGTGAAAAAGGACCCTAGGAATCTAAATAATGTATAGAATTGAGAGGATATTTAACTTTATAAAAACTCATGAGGATTCGAATGTAGGTTTTTTCACATAAGTTCTTAAGGGGTCAGGAAGGATATGGTGATAGTCTATTATGCAAGCTAAGTTGTATGTGAATATAAACTGGGTATCTTTCAAGAAAACATTCAACCAAAAGTTTTATCCTAGGACATTCTGAGGGGAAACGACCTGGGATTTTTTTATCTTAGAGAAAGTAGATCATACCTTTTTGGAGTATTCTGTCCATTTTTCAGAGTAGGTTCACTTGGTACTAGAGCTAGTCACCAATGATTCTATGAAAGCTCAGAGGTTTGAGTTGGGGTTGGGGATGATATTCAGTCAATAATTATTATAATTTACCTTTTACCTTTATAGAGGTAGTAAATAAGGAATCTTTTTAAGAGGCTGACATAGCTGAAAAAATAGGTTTTGGTGGATCTTTATTTGGTATTGTCGTTATCCAGGGTATGTATTGTAGCCAGAAAAGGAACCAAAAAGGTATCCAGTTTTCTTCAGGACCAGTTTCAGGGGATTATTCAGGAAAATAGTGGGTTATTTGTTATTATTGTGGAATTATTGGTCATACCAAGCTTAATTATATAGAGGTACCCATGAATTTTCATTTTTGTGGACAATTTTTCCATATGAAGTGTTTTTGTGAAAGGATGTCCCAAGGCAGTAAGGCTAGATCCACTCTCCCCAAAGGTTTTTAGGTTCGTGCTAATGCTTAAAAGGTTTGTAGGTGTTATAATCAGGATAATGGGGACATTCATGTAGATAATAAAGATTAATTAGGAGATAGTTTTGAACATATTTATGTAGTGGAGTATGAACCAGAGTAATCTGAAGTAGGTTCATCTATAGTTAGAGGTATGGTGTTTATTTTTTCTTTTATGGTGATAGCATTGTTTAATAATAGTGATACTAATTATTTATTATTTTAAAAGTTATTATACATTTTGATATTTCATTATATTCTTATTTTATTCTTGTTGGATCTTTCTATGAATTTTTGAAAGAGGTTTGAATAAGTTTTCAAGTGTTTGGAATGTTGAGATATGATAGCATACCATGAGGTGGAATGGGACTTCTCAGTAATTGATCTTGATATCTTCGACCTAATTATTGGTAAGGAAAATGTTAAGGATCATATTGATTTTTATATAGTCAATTATAGTTTCTATCTTCATATGGAATAATTCATGTCTTTCAGGGTGAATGAGATTCAAGGTCTAGGAGAGTGGGGCTTATTTTTCCTTACAATGGGGTGATCTCATGTCAATTGTAGGAATTATTACTAGATGTCTTTGATCCTTGTTTGAGCAGTCTATTTCCTATGATGGTGTTTTCATACCCCAACGTCTTTCCTAAGTATTTTTCTGGTTTACCACCATAGAGAGATTTCATAGACCTTTTACATGGTACGATAACCATTTCTATGTCATCTTATCATGTGGATCCATCTAAGTTAGTAAAACTTAAGTTCCATCTTGAAGATCTCAAGTATAATGTATTTATTCATCCTATCATGTCAATATGGGCTTCACCTATCCTCTTTTCTAAAAAGTAATACATAATCCTCAAACTTTTCATTGATTATAGAAAGTTAAATTTGGTGACCATCAATAACAAATATCCCTTGCCTAGGATTGATGGTCTCTTTGATCATTTAGAGGGGCTTGTTGGTTTTTAAAGATTTAACCTCGATCAGGGTACCTCCATTTGATATTTTAAGAAGATTATATACCTAAGACAATATTTAGGAGATGATATGTTCATTTAGAGTTTTGAGTTATGCAATTCGGTCTCATTAATACTCTTATGGTGTTTATGGAGTTGATGAACTAGATATTTCATTGGTGCTTGGACTCTTTTATTTTTGTGTTCATGGATTATATTTTGGATTACTCTAAGTAAGAGGAGGATCACATGGACCATTTATATATCATTATTATAAATTTGAGGGAACATTTTCTGAATGGTAAGATTTCCAAATGTGAGTTTGGGATTCAAGAAGTAAATTTTTTGGGGCACGTTATATCTGATAGAGGAATCTCAATAGATCCTAAAAAAGGTATAGGAAATTATTCCTAGAAATTTATTTGAGATCTAATGATTCTTGAGGTTGGATGGTTATTATAGGTGGTCTGTTTAGGACTTCTCCGAGATTTCATCTTTGATGACAACTTTAACCCATAAGGGTGTAAAGTTTGAGTGGAATGAAAAATGTTAGAGATATTTTGAGGAACTAAAGGTAAGAATGAATTTAGCTCTAGTTTTTATTCTTCAAGAACTAGGTTTGGTTTATGATGTTTTCTATGATGCTTTTGGAATGGGTTTGGGGTGTGTCTTTATGTAGGGGAGACAGGTAGTATCATAAGGATCTCTCTAATTACACCCTCATGAGTCGAACTACCCTACCCATGATCTTCAGTTGGTAGCAATTATGCATGTACTCAAAACATAGAATCACTACCTCTTTGGGGAGTGGTTTACTATATATTATGATTATAATATACTAATTTATATTTTCACTCAAATGGATATGAACTTGCGATAGATACACTAGGTGGAGTATCTTTAGACTTTTGAATTTGATATTTCTTATACTCTTAGAAAATCTAATGTAGTTTCCAATGCACTAATCAAGAAATTACTGACACAATTAGTGAAGGAATCAGTGGAAGAGTGGTACCTAATGAGTTTGTTTGTTGAGATGATCTTGGGAATGGAAGAATCTAGTGGGAAGGTATGTTTGGATTTGATGAAGGTTGACTTGTTATTTGATAAGTGGGTTCAAATCAAGTTGATATCTGACCTTGAGTTCCAAATCTTTAGTAAAATCCTTTATGGTGGGTATACCTCGAGTGAGTGGTCTCGGTCTCCCAATGGCACTTAATTTTTTTGAAAATATGTTGGTTGTTCCTTTTTATCTGAGGTAGAATTTGATGGATAGTGGACACTATTATTATTGGTCTATACACCCAGTTAATACCAATATGTATCATGATTTGAGATGTTGGTATTCATGGACAAGGATGAGATGGTCGATTGCAAATTTAGTACTATGGTGTCTTAATTTTCATAGAATTAAGGTTTAGCACCAAATACCTACTAGTTTTTTTTCATCCCTTACCCATTATGATATGGAAATATGATGATATTTACATGTATTTAATTTTTTATTTATCATAGACACCTAGTGGGAAGGATTCAATTTGGGTGGTCGTCAATCGAAGAAAGAAATCAGCATATTTTCTCCCTATCAAAGAGATAGTAAAAGTGGAGAAACTTGGGGACTTTTATGTCTGAGATATTGTGAGAATTAATATAGTTCCCTCTTTGGTTGTTTCTTACTGGGATCTGAGGTTCAAATATAGGTTTTTGAAAGGTTTTTATAATGTGATGTATTCCTAGTTGAAATTGAGTGTGACATATCATCCACAGACGGATGGGAAAACAGAGAGCATTATCTAGGTTCTTGATGATATGCTCTGGGCTTAGGTTCTTGATTTTAGTGGTTATTAGGAAAATCATTTACCTTTAATTGAATTTTTCTATAAAAATAGTTATCAGGATTTGATCAAAATGGTTCCCTTTGAGGATTTTTATGGGTATCCATGTAAATCTCCCTTATAATGGGCATAGTTGGGAGAGTGGTCCTTGGTTGGGTTGAGTCTTGTTCAGGAGATGAAAAAAATGATGTAGTTGATCTGGAAGAGTTTTTTCATGGAATAGAGTCATCATAAATCTTATGCAGACCATTAACATCAACTGATGTAGTTTGAGGTTGGTGATCAGGTCTTTCTAATAGTTTCACATCACTTGGTACAGTGTTAGTTGGGTAAGTAGGTTAAGTAGGTACCAAGGTTTGTGGGACCCTTTGAGATCATTGGATAACTTGCAGGGTGGAATATTGGTTGGACTAACCAACTTATTTGACTTCCACATACAATGTGTTTCATGTTTCCTATATAATGAGTTATTAACTGGATCCTTCCCATGTGATTTAATGGGAGGATGTTGATCTTGATCTTGACAACATTTTGGTTGATAAACCGGTTTAGATTATGGATTTTTTAGAGAATGTGTTGCACGGTAAAATGATTAGTTTTTTCCATGTATTGTGGAATTATGGATAGGATAGCTATGATATGTGGGAGTGGGAATTGTTAAAGGGGAAGTAGTGTCTTTTACTTTTTGTGATTCCAAGATCTTGAGGACTTTCTAGGGGGAGAATGTAACACCATTTTTCCTTTCTTTAGGTGTTCTTTGACTCTTGTTTTGGTTTCTGTTTTTATTTGGGTGGATTCTCAGGGATGGAGATCCTTTATTGGGAAAAATTACCTAAAGTTTAGGGATGTATATTTGTTTGAATTAATGGAGTCTAGGTATAAATGTGTAAATGGATTTAGAGGGTACTCTTTGGGTTCAAAGAGCCTCAAGAATTGGTTTAGGGATTTTATATAGGAAACTGGATTGTGCACTACCTACTAGACATATTCATGTCAAGAATGGGTTACATGATGTGAACATGTTGCGGGGCAGAAGTCTTGAGTCTTTTTTAGAGCATGAAAATTTAAAATATGTAAAACCATTACATTTTGTGAATGGGTTTATGGGGATTTAATTTAAATCAAGGCAATGATTTTTTTGGTATAATTTAAATTCATGAAATTCACATCATGAAAGAGGTTCACAATATGAATTATTCAGGTTCAGTGATTTTAACTACCCTTCACGCATAACCCTTTTTTTATTTAGTTTGAAGACCTTACTCTCAATATTTAGGGTGGTTTTTGGTGATTTTTGGGTGATCTCCCTCCTTCTAGATCACTATGTTCGGTGTTTGACTCCCATGTCATTTTCATACCATATCTTTGGTAATTAGTCTTCCTACTTATTCATTATCATTTGTCGTGAAAATAGTATTGGATGTTTTTTTATTTAGATTATGATTGGCAGTTGTCTTTTATCAATACTTTGTAGTTTTCTTTCATAAATTATCTTTATAAGGATAAATTTTTGGTTTCCAATCTCTGTTATTGAATGAGGATAGGTTTTCATCATTCTTGAGGTAGGTGTATATATGAAATTGGTTCTACTTCTTGAATTTCTATATGTTCTTATCAATTCCTTTGGTTTATTGAATGAAAATACATGTTTTTACATTTAAAAGGGTTTTTTGGAAAGGATTCACATTTTTAAAGGGATTTATCTTTAAAACTGATTTGATTTGATATGTAAAGGTAATATTAAATGTAATCATGGATTTTGAAATGGTTTTGACAAAATTATCACATTGGGAACATTGGGTGCACTGGGAAATGGAAATGTCACTTTAGTGTGTTTAAATCCACTAAAGTTTTTGTGATATTTATAGACTATGTCAGGACTTATTATCATTTGAAACCAACATATTCCTAGTTTAGGGTTCTTTTATGTCTATTATGTATTCCTATAGGCTAAAGACCAAATTATGTGCTTTTTCATTTATACCTTGTTTATCACATGATGGATTATTTCATGGATATTTGATCACATACTTATCTTATAGTGTATCCATGGATATTTTTTCCTATCATTACCTAGTTTTATTTTATATTGGACATATTCCTAGATTTGGTGAATATGGTATGTATTTATGGAAAATGGAGGAATGTTTGAAAAATGGTTTTATTTATGAAAATTCTTTATAAACTGGATTTTATTTTAAAGTTAAGAATTGTGAATTCTTGATATTAGAACTTGTATAGATTCTGTGGTGGTATCTTACTATACTTTGTTCTCACACCCTGCTTTTACCTTTGGGTGGTTGTAGACCATGTTTTATAGGACTCGAGTAAAGGGAAGGGTAACATGTAGCATGTCGAGTTCTCTTTTCGTTCATCACCTTTGTGGTGGGATAGTTTGGTGGTGACAATGGTCACATGGAGACTTGTTTATTATGGTATAATTTATATTTATGGTTTGTCCTATTTTTATTATCTTGTATGTCTTATGGTTATGTATTCCTTTATTTCACATTTTACTTTTATGTTTCTTTAATTATACATGATACTTATGATTCTTTTCTATATCTCATAGTGTGGCAGACTATTCAGGGTGGATTATTTAGTTAACTTGTTTTGTTTCATTATATACTGCATGTCAATCTGATACATGATGTGTCTGGTAGGACTCCAAGTGTATGTTCACAATAAAAAAATATAATTTTAGTCTAAAATGTGATTCACATATCCAAAACTGAGAAAATTAGATTTTATTGTCTTGATACTTTAAAATAATGATCTATAATTTTTTTTTGACATATAGGAATAAAATTCACATTAATCTAACACATGATGTGATTGGTATGACTCAACTTGTGTGTTTACACATTAAAAGTTTAATTTTACTCTAAAACACATGTCACATATCCAAAACTAAGTAAACAAGCTCAGATTGTCTTAAATATTTAAGACAATGATACATAACTCATTTGTGACATGTTGGAATTGACTTCATGTCAATCTCACACATGATGTGTCCAGTAAGACTCCAAGTATGTGTTCATAATTAAAATTTTTATTTTAATTTAAAACATGATTCACATATCCAAAACCAATAAAATTAGATTTTATTATCTTCATACATTAGGAAAATGGTCCATAATTCATTTTTTACATGTATAAATTAATTTCATTTTAATCTGATACATGATGTGGTCAAAATGACTCAAAGTATTTGTTTTCACATTAAAAGAGTAAGTTTACTCTAAAACACATGTCACATAGCCAAAACTGAGTAAATAATCACATATTATCTTGAATCTTTATAAAAAAGTTACATAATTCATTTGTGGAATGTTGAAACTGATCGAATGTAAATCTGACACATGATTTAGCCAGTATGACTCCAAATTCATGTTTTCAATATAAAAGTTTCATTTTAATTTAAAAAATGAATCACATTTTCAACATTGAGAAAAATAGGTCTGGTTGTTTAAAAATGTTAGGAAAATGATCCATAATTCATTTTTGATGTATAGGAATCAGCCACACATCAATATGACACACATTGTGTCTAGTATGACTCAAAGAGAATGTTTTCACATTAAAAAAGTGTCATTTTACTCTAAAACATGCACTGTATAATAAAAAATTAAGAAAAAAAGCTTGGATTATCTTTATACTTTAGGTAAAAAATATATAATTCATTTTTGATGTGTAGGAATCGACCTCATGTCAATCTGAAACACGATGTTCCCATTAGGACTCCAAGTGCTTATTCATCATAAAAAAAATCATTTTAGTCTAAAACACGATTCACATAGCCAAAACCAAGAAAAAAAGCTTGTGTTATCTTTATACTTTAGGAAAATGATTTTTATTTCATTTATGATGTGTAGAAATTGACCAAACATCAATCTAATTCATGATGTGCCCAATATGACTCAAAGATCTTTTTTTACATTTAAAGTGTAATTTTACTCTAAAACATGTGTAACATATCCAAAATCAAGTAAACGAATATCATATTATCTTGAATATTTAGGAAAATAATACATAATTCATTTATGGTAGGTAAGAATTGACCACACATCATTATGAAATATGATGTGGCTGGTATGACTCAAGGTGCATGTTTTCAATATAAAAGTGTAATTTTAGTTTAAAACATGTGTCACATTTTCAAAACTTAGAAAATGAGTGAATATTGTTTTCAAAATTTAGAAAAATAATCCATAATTCATTTATAATGTGTAAAAATTAAACTCACATAAATCTGACACACAATGTGTCCAGTATGACTCAAAGTGCATGTTTTCACATGAAAAGGTCATCATTTTACTCTAAAACACACATCACATAGACAAAACTGAGAAAATAATATTTAATTATCTTGATAATTTATGAAAACGATCCATAATTCATTTTTGATGTATAGTAATTGACTGACGTCAATTTTACACGAGATGTTCCCAATAGGACTCCAAGTGTGTGTTCATAATTAAAAAGGTCATTTTAGTCTAAAATATAATCCACATTTTCAAAACCAAGAAAATAAGATCATATTAACTTAATAATTTATGAAAATGATCCATAATTCATTTTTGGTTCATAGAAATCTACCACACATCAATTCAGCACATGATGTGGCCGGTATGACTTAAAGTGCGTGTTTTCACATTAAAAGTTTCATTTTTCTCTAAAACATGAATCACATATAAAAAAATGAGAAAAGGATCTCGGGTTATCTTGATAGTTTAGTAAAATGATCTATAATTCATTTTTGATGTGTATGAATCAACTGCACATCAATATGACACATGATGTGGTTAGTATGACTCAAAGTGTGTTGTTTCATATTGAAAGTGTCATTTTACTCTAAAACACACATCACATATCCAAAACCAAGTAAATGAGCTTGTATTATCTTGAAACTTTATTAAAATGATCACTAATTTATTTAGGATGTGTAGGAATTTAACGCACATCAATCTGACACACGATGTGGTTGGTATGACTCAAAGTGCTTGTTTTCGATATAAAAGTGTCATTTTAGTCTAAAACACATGTTATATATCCAAAACTGAGAAAAAATGCTCTATTCATCCAAAATATTTAGGAAAAATAAACATAATTCAATTATGAAATGTAGTAATTTACCACCCATCAATCCAACATAAGATGTGGTCGGTATGACTCAACGTGCATGTTTTCACATTAAAAGTGTCATTTTACTTTAAAAAACACATCATATATCCAAAATCAGATTATCTTGATACTTTATTAAAATGATTCATAATTAATTTTTGATGTGTATTAAAATACAACATGTCAATCTGACACACGACGTGGCCGGTGTGACTCAAAGTGCATGTTTTCAAAATAAAAGTGTCATTTTTGTCTAAAACACGCGTCACATATCCAAAATTGATCAAACAAGCTTCAATTTTCTTGAATATTTTGGAAAATAATTCATAATTCATTTTGGGTAAATAGGAATCAATTTCATGTCAATTCGACATACGATGTGGTTGGTATGACTCAAAGTGCATGTTTTCAATATAAATATGAATGGAGACCCTCGGAAGAAGGCATGAACCATGCTCATGTATGGTGTGCAAGTTATGATAGATAATAATATAATTATTATAATTAATTATATAAATAACTTATAATAAAAAATAACTAATTGATATAATTAATAAATAATAATATGATTAATAATATAATTAATAATTAATAATTTAATTAAAATATTTTTAATTAATGATATAATTATCATCAACTATTTAAGTAATTAAGATAATTAATAACTAATAATATCATTAATATATTCAATAATTAACAATATAATTTGTTATATGTGGATTATATAACATTAAAATTATAATTTGTTTACTTTTTTATGTGTTGTTACTAAAATAAACATTGGTTTTATTATAGAGACACTTTTTCATAGAGGTTGATCATTGGAAAAATCCTCTATAAGAGTTTTATTTTTGTATATTGGGTTGTAATTTTTTTGATTAATTATAAAAACACATCAATTTCAATATTTTCTAAGAAATTTTTTAATGTAAATTTTGAATTGAAATAATGGTTCAATGTAATATTTTTATTCCACTACAATTTTTTGTAATTTTTTATTTCAATGTGGTTTTGCTTTCTCATCTAGTTTTTTGTTAGGGATGTAGCTTTTTAGTAGCTATTATGACCTTTATCATCACTAACAAAAGCACTGATAATGGCAGTTGTTAGCAGTGCTAAAATAAAGTGTTGATAAAGGAGGTCTTTATCTGTGCTTTATTTTAGTGTTGATAAAGGGTACCTTTATCAATTCTTTTATTAACGTGGATAAAGGTTGTGCACTTTTAAGGGCGCTAATCATGTTAGCACTTTTTATCATTGAAAAGTTCCATTTCTAGCACTGATAAAGGTAATTTATGATGTAGTGCACCCATGCACCCCAATGGGCCAAGACTCATCCGCTACTAGAGAACCCATGATAAACAGCGCTAACTTTTATCAACGCTAGCTAAAAGCGTTGAAAAAAAAGCATATTTTATAAAAAAAATATCATTAAAAAACAGATATTAATATATAAATATATTTAGATTGATGGAAATATAATATATTTTATTAAATTTTATTTATATATTACTAAATGTATATTTACACTTGATATATAAGATATTTAATTAAAAATGGAATATAAAATAAAAACTATATATTATTAAAAGTCTTATTTCATATAGAAATACATATTCATATATATATATATATATATATATAATTTTCTTAAATATTATTTATATAATACTAAACAGGTATTGTAAATCATATTTATATGTCCTATATATTTAGGAAAAATTGGTTTATAATTTAATTAAAAATTAATATTAATTTAAAATATTGACTAATTAATATTAATATACATTCAAGAACATTTTTTTATATTAATGTTATTTTTTTTTGCAATGTGACATATATATAAAATAATAAATATTTAATTATTAATTAAAAAAATTGACTAAATATGTTACACTTGATATTTTATATAATAATTTTACACATACATATACAAAATTAATTAAATTTTATAAAGTCAAACATACTAAAATAATAAATTATTAATATTTACATTTTTATTTTTATTTATTGATATTTAATATTTAATATAATGTTTTTTTAATTATTAAATTTATTCACTTTTTATATTTATATTTTTTGATAGAAACATGATACCTTTCCTGGGTGGGAAAGACTCTTTTATTATAAAAATAAAGTAAGATTACAAGAGTCTAAAGAAGGGAATTTTATACTGGTCCCTCTGAAATTTATATTTAATATATAGTATTTATTACTTTTTAATTAATATATATATTAAATTTATTCATTTTGATTATTTTTTATTTTATTAATAAATTTTTTAAATTTTTTGTAATTTATTCATTCGTTATTTTTAGTTGTTTAATATTTTTGTAACTTTATTATTTTTTAATATTTATTTATATTTATCAATTAACATTTAATGTTTTTAATATAGTTGTAATTTATATAATTAATATATGTATTCATTTTCATTTTAACAAATATTAATTTTTATTTTTTTAAAAAAATATTTAATTAATAACTCTAATTCATTTTTTTAATATTTTTTCAATCTATTCATCATTTAATTAAATTTACCTCATTTTTAACATTCGTTAATTTAATATCATTTATTCCTTAATAATGTTAAGTGTTTTTTTACTTTTTATATAATTAAACCATTTTAAATATCTATTCGTTTGATATTTTTATAATTTATTCATTTTTAATGTTTTTTAATACATAATTATTCATTAATATATTTAATATTTTTAATATAGAAATAAATTCATATATATATATATATATGAATATTCCATAAATATAATTTATTTAATACAAAATATGTATTTATATGAAATAAGTCTTATATTTAGTGAAAATGGTTTATAATTAAAAACTAATATTAATTAAAAATATTGAATAATTAGTATCAAGTAATGGATGTTTAATAAAATTATATTTTTTTTTAAATTTAACATATATCAAACTTTCATTACATTAATTTCACACACACATATACATAATTAATGTAATTTTACATAGAAATATACACACATAATATTGCGGTAATTTATTTAATTTTTAATATTCATTTTATAATTTTATTTATGAACATAATATATGCAATATATATTATGGTTTTAATCGGTAAATTTTATTCAATATTTATATTTTTATTCAATATATACTATTTATTTCTTTTAATATTTTTTAGAATTTATTCATTTTTAATATTATCTATTTATTAATAATATTAATTATTTTTTAATATCTTTTTGATTTATTCATTTTAACTTTTTCTTTGTTTAATGTTTTTGTAATATATTTATTTGTTATATTTATTCATACAAGTTTATTCATTAACATTTAATATTTTTAATATGGTTATAATTTATATAATTAATATTTATACATTTTTATTTTAACATATATTCATTTTTAATTTTTTTTAATAACCAATATAATTAATAACACTTATTTTTTTATTTAATATTTTTTGAATCTATTGATTTCTTAATTATTAAATTTCACTCTTTTTTAACATTCATTCATTTGATATTATTTAGTTTTATTTATTCACAAATAATGTTAATTATTTTTTACTTTTCATTACAATTTATTCATTTTAAATATTTATTCATTTAATATTTTTTGTAATTTATTCATTTTTAATTTTTTATACATAATTATTCATTAACATATTTAATATTTTTAATATAGAAATATATTCATATATATATGTCAATATATATAATATTATCTTAAATATGATTTATGTAATACAAAAGATGCATTTACATTAAATTAGTCAAATATTTAGTGAAAAGTGGTCTATAATAAAATATTAATATTTATTAGAAATATAGACTAATTGGTATCAAGTGATGGACATTTAATAAAATGTCATTTGTTTTCTCAATTTAACGTATATAAAAATTATGCTACATTAATTTCACACACACATATACGTAATTAAAGCAATTTTATATAGAAACACAAACACATAATATTTCTATAATTTATTCAATCTTTAATATTTATTTTAAAATTTTATTTATTAACATAATATATTTAAAATATATTATGTTTTTCGTTAGTAAATTTTATACATTTTTTATATTTTTATTCAATATATACTATTTATTACTTTTTAATATTTTTTTCAAACTAACTCTTATTTAATATTTTTTATTCATTAATAATATTAATTGTTTTTTTAATATTTTTGAAATTTATTCATTTTCAATTTTTCTTTGGTTAATATTTTTTTAATTTTATCCATTTTTAATATTTATTTATACATGTTTATTCATTAAAATTTAATATTTTTAATATGGTTGTAATTTATATAATTAATATGTATTCATTTTCATTTTAAAATATATTGATTTTTATTTTTTTTGATAATCTATATAATTAATAACACTTTTTTATTTTTTAATATTTTTGTAATCTATTAATTGATTGACTATTAAATTTCACTTCTTTATCATTCATTCATTTAATATTATTTTTTATTATTTATTCACTAATGATGTTAATTATTTTGTACTTTTTTTTATAATTTATTCATTTTAAATATTTATTCATTTAATATTTTTGTAATTTAATCATTTTAATGTTTTTCATACATAATTAATCATTAATATATTAAAATATTTTTAATATAGAAATATATTCTTATATATATATATATCAATATATATAATATTTTTTTAAATATGATTTATATAATACAAAATATGTCTTTACATTAAATAAGTCATATATTTAGTGAAATTTTATTTATAAAAAAATTAATATTAATTAGAAATATTTACTAAATAGTATCAAGTAATGGAAGTTTAATAAAATTCCTTTTGTTTTTTCAATTTAAAATCTCTCAAACTTGTGTTACATTAATTTTAAACACCCATATACATAATTAATACAGTTTTATATAGAAACACACACGCACACATAATATTTCTATAATTTATTCAATTTTAAACATTCATTTAAGAATTTTATTTATTAATATAATATATTTAATATATATTATGTTTTTAATGAGTAAATTTTATTCATTTTTTACAGTTTCATTCAATGTATATTATTTATTACTTTTTATTATTTTTTCAAATTTATTAATTTTTAATATTATTTATTCATTAATAATCTTAATTGTTTTTTAATATTTTGGTAATTTATTTATTTTCAATTTTTATTTGTTTAGTATTTTTTTAATTTTATCCATATTTAATATTTATTTAAACATGTTTATTCATTAACATTTAATGTTTTCAATATGGTTGTAATTTATATAATTAATATGTATTCATTTTCATTTTAACATATATTCATTTCTATTTTTTTAATTATATATATAATTAATAACACTTATTTATTTTAATATTTTTATAATCTATTGATTTTTTAATTATTAAATTTCTCTTTCTTTTAACTTTCATTCATTTAATATTATTTAGTATTATTTATTCACTAATAATGTTAATTATTGTTTACTTTTATTTATAATTTATTAATTTTTAATATTTATTCATTTTATATTTTTTAAAATTTATTCATTTTTAATATTTATTTATACATATTTATTCATTAACATTTAATTTTTTTAATATGATTATAATGTACATATTTAATATGTATTCATCTTTATTTTAATATATATTCATTTTTAATTTTTATAATAATTTATATATATGTTAGGTGTTTGGGGGTACAATTACATTTAAACACACACACCTTACACACTAACTGGAAAGGTGGGCCATAGTCCCCCATAAATAGATAGCTCACCCATCAAGCCTTAATTATTTAGTACATAGCTCATAGGCCCAGTGGGCATGAAGCCCATTACATGGCTTGTAGACCCATATTTTTTACCCAAAGGCCCATCAATGAATAGTGCTACTACAGTGCCTAGACTGCTATAGTACTTGCTATAATGCTTCAGCCGCTAGAGTTCCTGCTTCAGTGCCCACCACCACTACAGTGTCTTCAGTGCTACAGTCCCTTTATTTCTACAGTAACCTACACCCAATGGGTTTTGAACCCCGAACCTCGATGTAGTATTATAGGGTGCTTACCACTAAGTCAAACCCTAACTACATTATAATAATTTATATAATTAATAAAAATTGTTCTTTTTTTAATATATTTTTGAATTCTATTCATTTTTAGTTATCAAATTTCACTCATTTATAACATTTATGCATTTAATATTATTTATTCATTAATAATGTAATTAATTTTTACTTTTTTATAATATATTCATTTTTAATATATATCCGTTTAATATTTTTTAATTTATTTTATATAGTTTTTATCATCTGTTTCCAAAAAAGTGCTAATAAATATAGGATTTATCAATGCTGAAATATAAATCACTGATAAAGACAATATTTATCAACACTTTTTGGAAAACACTGATAAAACTCTTCTAGTGTTTTAAATTCAACCCCAATAGAGAACCTAATTGCTCACTCCATTCAAGCTCTCACCGAACTAAACCTTCGCCACTGCTCCCACTCAAACTTCTCAGATGAATCAACATTTTCAAAACCCAAGATATGTGATTTTTTCTGCTCCTTTTTATTCGATCTTGCATTATTTCACCTTTTTTAGTTCTTATTTTGTACATGCCCCATACAACCCCCATTCCTCTTGGCGTACCGTAGTGGCTTGCATGTGTACCATATGACCACCATTTTTGATTTCCAAATGGTTTAGATACTCAAAGTTTGGGTGTTTTTTATTTTTCAAGTTTGGAAGTGGATCTTAACATATTATTGGTAGAATTTCCTTTGAATGTTTATAGTTACCCATTGAGAAATTTATACGAAAATGATAAAGAAATTATGAAGTTAATTTTTTTGTTGAAATTTAACTATAAAATTTTGACTAAATAATTGAAAAAGGTGATAAGCTGATTGTAAGATATATGGAGTGATATACCCAAGAGGGTAGGATAAAGGTCATTAAAGGGAGGGAGGATATTAACTATGAGAAAGTCATTTTTTAAAACCGTATTTAAAAATATTTAATAATTAGAAAACACTTGTGATACCTGTTTCATTATTTTATCCTCAATTTCTTTCTAATTGTGATATATATTATTCATAAACTATTTTTATACAAGTCTTTAATCATTTTTCTATTTTGTAATCAGTCTTAAGAGATAATTTTTTAGACAATACAACAAGAAGGGTGTTGGATTTTGATTATGATATTTATATTTTTTTTTTAATTTTTATATATATTAATATTTACAATATCCTTACAACAAACACACAAATATTTATTTTCTTTCTTATCATTTACATACTACTGCATATGATATATAACTGTTGGACTAATCTGATTTATAAAATATTATATGGTGAAATGTAACTCACCCCTTGTTTTTTATAATATAAGAGAAATATTTTCATGATTAATTATGGTGACTTAGATGGTTAGTGAAGTTCCATTATGTGGACCTTGAATGAAAACATCATGGATAATGCAGTTATCTTAGTTTGGGTAAAGGAAAGATATTTCATAAATAACTTTGCAGTTAATATCATGCCATGTCTTATAATTGATGAAAAAATTACCATATTCTTAATTTATTAAAGTTTAAATATAAAATAAAATGTGATATAAATTAGGTAAAAATAATTGAAGTAGGTTGGTCAGAAGGCATGCTACTACTCACTACATATTATCTCACGTGATAATATGAGTTAAACATAATATGAGTTGATTTAATTTTTTTATACTATATGCATGTATAAAATATATATTGTCACACACATACATATATGAAATATAAAATTTGTTATATATGAATATACATACATATATATATATATATATGTACATAAACACACATATATCTATATAAATATATATATTTGGTGTATATATGGATAGAGGTTTGGAATAGTTGTGTATTTTAGTCCTGGCCCAGTTTGTTCTGGTTGCAAGTTTATGTAAAGTCCATAAGGATCGACATAGGTCATTTTTATTCTAATAATTGAGTGTGTATGGAAATCCAATAGTCAGCTCTCCATATGATTCTATATCATATTTTTATTACACTTTCCATTAATTTTGATTTTATCCCATGGTATTATAGTATTAAAAGACTATATTATTAACATGTTACCTATAGGACACACACATATATATCTATTTACAAATTATTAACATGTGATTTCTTCACATGATTTCTTTATATTATTAATATGATTTATAAAGGGTTTGTTTACTCAAAATATTTTTTACTTAAGAATGTAATATAGTTGTATTAATTTATCTCTCAAGGTGGTTTCTAACTGAGTTCTTTGTCACATAAATGATTAATTGAATGAAAATAAATATAATTGGATTTATGAAAACATATTTATTAAGTAATTCAAAATGGTTATTTTTATTGGAAGATGAGTGTAGAAACAATGGGTTTTGAAGAATGAAGAACAAATTAAAGAGTGATATAGGGTTTAAAAGGTAATAATTTATCTTCTGAGGAAAGTAAGAACTAGATTTAGAGTAGTGGCCTTAAACATGTTTAATCTATGTAAACATTCCCAAAATAGAGAATTCACGCACTCAAATTTTGATACTTTGTTTACATATCAATGTATATATACATTATATGGATACCTTATGTGTATTTATTTATTTATTTTGTTCAAAATGAATATTATTGAACTCTATAGGATGGATATGAATCAAAAAAGGAAGGGTGTTAATCATATGAAAAAGGAGTATGAGTATGGAGTTAAAGAATTCATCAAGTTTGCTATAGAGCATGCATATGACCCTTCTCAAATCCTTTGTTCATGTTTATGTTGTTATTATTCAATATGAATTCTCCCATAATAGTTGGAAGAACTTTTGATTTTTTACAGAATAGATCAGATCTATAAATGTTGGACTAAACACAGATAAAAACTTAATGTACATACTAACTGGGATGATATTTCCATTTATGGATCATTTGATATGAATACGAGTGAAAATTATGATGGAGATCATATGGAATAAATGATAATGAAAATTTAAGATAAAATTTATAGAGACCCTATCCTTTTATATATAACATTACATGATTTTAAGCATAATTAT
This sequence comes from Viscum album, assembly GCA_963277665.1. NCBI lineage: Eukaryota > Viridiplantae > Streptophyta > Magnoliopsida > Santalales > Viscaceae > Viscum > Viscum album. The sequence continues at coordinate 496,093,551 of OY728122.1, forward strand.
ACATCATAGTACAAGCCAAGGATCGTAAAGTATAGTATCTTAGAAGACTAGGTACATAATAAAACATTATAAAAACAAATTTTTATTTAAACCCAAAAATGAGCTCCTATCTTCTATTGTGCTCATACATCTACATATTATACCCTAAGAAACACATGAACAAAGGGATGAGATAAAAATCACAATAAGGGTGTATACATAAGAATAAGGCTTAAGCATATGGGTTAAAAGACATGAAATAATGATAACAAAAGAATGGATCATATGGAATCATAACATATAAACATGGGATCATATAAACATGGAATCATAGTAATGTGTAATAAACATAAAACATGAATTCAGTACGAGTCAAGGCTAACCACCAAGATCATTTCACATAGTAGCACAAGACAAGGCTAACCGCCAAGACTGTCGCACATAACATCTCATGAGACTTAACTTTAACCAATGCATTGGAGCGCTATCTGGGCACACCAATCTTAAAATATTCATTAATATTCTTGCCACAAAAATAATCATACATAATCAATCATACTTAAACAAAAGGGAACTTAGGGAGAGAAATGGTTATAACATTCATGTCATAAAGCATAATGAATGGGCGTATCATAAAAGTGTCTATGAGAGAAAGTAATTAAAAAATACATGGAAAATAATAAGGTAAAATAGGCATATATCATGGTAATTTATGTAAAACATAAGTGACAACATGTAAGGAAATTACTTAGGAAATTATTAGTATTAAAACATTTTAGAGCAGTTTTATGGAAAATACTAAAGAGCATTTAAAATCAAAAAGGGAATAATCTGTTATATAAAAAAAGAAGTAAAACAATAATGTTTTCATAATAAAAATACTAGTTTTTTAAATAAAATTGTGGATTAAAACAAAGGATATAGTACACTTTAAATTGGGTAAGAATTTGGGATGTTCCCTCAAAATAGGTTTGCTTATCAAGAAGAATTAAGGAGGGAATCACTTTAAAAAAACATGTATGTCCTAAAAAGAGAATGAGGGATGGATATTGAAACATTATTTTGGAGAATATAAACATAATTTAGATTTTTTACATAAAAATAAAGGAAAAAATCATTTGGGTAAAAAGAACGTTGGAGAAACCCGAAGGAATAAGAGTGGTTCGGGTAGAATCTCTTACCTTAAGTCTGATGGTGTTCTCCACTTGATATCAATGACCTGAATAATCAAATTAGGTTCATTAATTAATAATTACAGAACATATTGTATATGAAAATGATTTATTATATCCTTTTTGAGTTCATTAATAAGCTTTTTCATTGGTTGTGAGGTTCAATTTCATTGTTTGGGACTGTTTGTTTCCTTGGTTCTAATGGTCGGTTCAATTATATTCATGTTTGGAGAATCATTTAAAATGGGTATGGTTTTCCAAAATTGGATTTATCTTCTATTATTTAATATATATAATTTTACATGTTTTTAAATTTCATTTTGTTACTTATAGTGATGATTAATCATTATATAAAACATTAGTGATAACCTTTTGGGCTAATTGGTTGTTTTTTTTACCACAAGGAACATGTTTTTTTTATAAATCAAAACATTGTGTACAAAAGGATTCCAGAATAATATATGAGACATAATATATTTATTATGGTCTGTTTAAACCATGAAAATAGTTTCATGACCAGAATTTAAGACCATAATATAAATTGAAAACTCATCCTCCTTCAATGTGGTAAATTAGCACATCTCAGATGGTGTTTTCATTTTTAGTATTAAAGAATGGGAAATGAGAGATGATGAAGAATTATTCCTTTATCATGAAAAAATTATAGTACATGTAAGTTTTTGGATTCATCACAACATTTGGATTAAAGGAGGTGAGTAAATAAAAAGAAATGAAATAAACTTGAAAACAAAACAAAAGTTGAGAGATCCCTTGTGAAAATTCAGTAGCCTAACAACGTCGCTTAAAATTTCATAAAATGTTTTTATGAGCGAAAAAATGGTATATAAACATATATAAATAAAAATTATAGTAATAGGGATACATAATATCAAACCATAACATATGAAAATGTAAATTCAAAGAGATAACATAAAAGAAGTGTTGACTAAAAGAGGAGCGTGAAAGGTTCCCTTACCTTGTGGAGTAACTCCTAAAACTTGAAGGTTGGGACCTTGGGGTCTTGAGGAAACCTTGGGAGGGATAATATGGAGGTAAAAAAACCATATATTCAAGGGTAATGGATTTTAAATGAAATAAAATGAAGGAAAGAGTGGGTATTTATAGTAAAAGAGGGAGAGTTTTTTATTAATTTCAAAGGACACCTCATTAGTGGTTTTTGCAAAACCATGGGCTTTACGATGGTATTTACCCATGGTATTAGCCACTTGGGACACCTAATATCATATTTTACTATAAAAAAGTCGACCATAATTTTATTTTAATTATTAAATCATTATGATGTCATTAAACATACCGAAAACTAAAAACTGTATTGTTACTATTCACAAAAAATTCAAGTATTTTAGAAAAATCCCAAAAATTCATCTTAATCATTTTTTGATGTGTAGAATTAAAAAATGAAATCCATTTTTTGAAAATAATTTTCTAAACATTTTTAATTTAATTTTTAAATAAAATCATAATTTATTCAACAAAATCGACATTAAAACTATAACTCATGTTATAACACCATGAAAAATTAATCAAGGTCCCATAAAATTATCTTATAACCATAAGAAAATAATGTAAAAATTTATGATTAAATTTTATGAAAATAAATTTCCATTTTAAATTATTTAATTAATCATAAAATTGTAAATAAAATATTTTTGACATACAAAAATACCAATTATTATACTATGATCGTTTTTTTACTTTTAAGATATCTAAATTGTATTTATACATTCATGGGTGAAGTTTTTATTATTTTGGCCGGTTTTTCTATTCATTACTATTCATTACTATTCATAAAGGTATGTTACTATTCATAAGGATATGTTACTATTCATCAAAAATTAAGTTTGTCTTATCAGACTCCAAATAACTTACTGATTATAATTGTAGATGGCCATTTTTCAAAATTCAAAACACATAAGTGATAAACTTATGTTTAAAGGTCACACAGTACTTAGTAGTTCATTGTGTTGTGATTTTATATGATTATATGGCATTTTTATAAGAAAGTAATATCCATTGATAAAACATTGGGTCATTACGTTCTTCCCCCCTTAAGAAATTTCTCCCTCGAAATTCTATTTTACATTCTAGTCCATAAACAGGTGCAGGTACTTTTCCTTCATTGCTTTCTCTAGTTCCCATGTTGCCTCTTCATACTTATGGTTTCACCATAGTGCCTTGACCAGGTGAGTAGTCTTGTTATGTAGAACATTAACTCTGTGATCCAAGATCTTCACCAGCTGATCCTCGTAAGAAAGATCATCCTCCAACTGTACCACATCTGAAGAGAGTACATGTGAAGAGTCTGGTATGTACTTACTTAAGAGGGATACATGAAATACATTATATAATTTGGTCATGGTAAGTGGAAGTGCTAGTCTATAGTCCACATCTCCGACTCAATCTAGGATCTCGAAGGGACCGATGTACCTGGGACTTAGCTTCCCTTTCTTCCCAAACCTCATAACCTTATTCCACAGAGATATGCATAGAAATACCTTGTCTCTAACTTTGAACTCAATGTCACATTGACAATTTTCTGCATAACTCTTCTGTCAACTTTGGGATACCTTGATATGATGCAAAAAAAATTTCACCTTATCCACTATTTCTTAAACCAATCAGTTCCTAGAAGCTTGTGATCACTGACTTCATCCCAACACAGCAGTGTTTTGCACCTTTTCCCATAAAGGGCTTCGTATGGTGCCATTCGGATTCTCGAGTGGAAACTGTTGTTGTAGGATAATTAAACTAGTGGAAGAGGTTGATCTCATCCACTTTTGAAGTACAAATAATACGCTTTCATCATATCTTTCGGGGTCTAAATAGTTTTCTCAGAATGGCTATCATTTTGAGGATGATAGGTCGTACTGAACTTCAGTTGAGTTCTTAGATCATGTTGGAGACTTTTCCATAACTTTGAGGTGAATCTCGAATCACAATTGGATACAATAGATAGTGTTACTCCATGCATCCTTACCACTTCTTTGATGTAAATTCGTGAAAGTTGATCCAATGAGAAGTCCTCTTGAATAGTGATAAAGTGAGTTGTCTTTGTAAGACAATCCACAGTGACCCATATAGCATTATTTACTCCAGATGTCCTTGGAAGTCCATTGAAAAAGTCCAAAGTGATGTTCTCCCACTTCTATGTTGGTATGGGTAGTGTTTGCATCATCCCCTTAGACTTATTTCTTTCAGCATTTACTTGTTGACATACCAGGAACTTTTATGTATATTCACCAATCACCCTTTTCATATTGTCCCACCAAAAGTTTTCTCGGAGATCTCGATACATCTTTGTGCTCCTTGGGTGGATAGATAAGGTTGAGCTATGTGTGTCATTCAGAAGATCCTTCTTTTTCTCTGGATCATATGGTATACATAATCGTGATCCAAATCTTACAACTCCTTCCTCATCAATTTTGAAATTGAAGGATTTCCCATTTCTAATAGCTTCTTCCCTTTTCTGGATTTCCACACCTTTTCTTTGAGAATCCTTTATTTTCTCTATGAGAGATGGTTGAGAAATAATTTGATAAAGGATTAATAATTCCCCCCACCCAATGATTCTCATGTCCATCCTCATAAAATCTAAGTAGATCAGATCCTTTTCAATTATCATCATTGATAAAGATGCAGGATCCTTTTTACTTGGAGCATCTGCCACCTTATTTGCCTTATCAGGGTGGTAGTGGATTGAGTAGTAATAATCCTTGATGAGCTTTATCCATCTATTTTGGTGTGTATTAAGCTCTTTTTGTGTGAATATATATTTGAGACTCTTATGATCAATATATATATCACACTTCTCCCCATATAGATAATGTCGCTAGATTTTCAAAGTAAAGATCATCGCCGCCAATTCCATATCATGCATGGGATAGTTTTGCTTATGGATTTTTAGCTTCCTCGAGGTGTAGGCTATCAATTTATCATTTTTCATCCACACATAGCCTAATCCCTTCTTAGAAGAACCACTATACACCACAAAAATTTCTCCGCTTGCTGGGATTTTGAGTACTGGTGTAGTGATTAGCCTCTTTTTTAACTCCTTAAAACAGTCTTCACATTCCTAAGTCCAGAAAAACTTTACTCCCTTCTATGTCAGCTTGGTCATTGGGTTTTATAATCACGAAACGTTCTTCACAAATCGTCGATAATACCTGTCTAGACCCAGAAAGCTGAGGATCTCCATTACAGATGTTGGCCTGGTCCAATCTTCAATCACCTTTGTCTTGGAAGGGTCCACAGATATCCCTTTACTAGTGATAACATTCCCCAAGAATTATACTTCCTCCATCAATAACTCACATTTACTGTACTTTTCATACAACTTCACCCATTGCAAAGTTTTTTTCATAGTGTTCAAAAGCTCCTCATGTTCCTCATTGCTCTTGGAGTATATCAAATTATCATTAATAAAGACTAGCACAAATTTTTCAAGGTAATATCTAAAGACTCTATTCATTAAATCCATGAAAATTGCTAGATCATTAGTGAGTCTAGAGGGCATCACTATGAACTCATAGTGTTCATACCTCGTTTGAAATACAGTCTTGGGAATATCTTCCTTCCTCACCTTTAATTGGTGATATCCCAATCGAAGGTCCACCTTAGAGAAATAATTATCCCCACGAAGCTAATCGAACAAGTCATTTATCTGTGGTAGGGGATACTTCTTCTCTAAATTCTCCTGTAACTTCTTCTTCAGCTCTTCCAGCTCTACGGTGGAAATTATATAAGGTTTCTTTGATAAAGGTAGAGATCTAGAAATAAGTTTAATTGAGAACTCAACCTCTCGTTCAGGAGGAAGACTCGGAAACTCTTCAAGGAATACATTAGTTTAATCCCTCACGATGGGCATGCCTTCAAGCATGATTATATCCTTTGTCTCAATTATTTGAGCTAGAAATTCTTGCTCATAAAGAATTAATATCCACACTTGAGACACTTGTTTCAAAGGAGATTATCTTTCTTCTTACACTTGTAAAGAATTGGAGGATCCTTCGATATGTGAAGAGTTATCTCCCTTTCCCGACAGTTGATGTTGTCCTTGTATAAAGATAGTCAATCCATGCCCAAGATAGCATCGAACTCCACTAAAGGAAGTTTGACAATATTTTCTGGGAGGTTCATTCCACAAATATTAACCAGGGAAGAGTTATAAACCATGGACGCAATAATTTCCCCATTCTTTGTTATCACATATAACTTTTCCTCCAAATTTTTAGGTGGTGTTTGAGTAGTTCTACTAAACTTTCAAGATATGAAAGAATTCATAGAACCAAAATCAAATTGTATGTTCTCTATTCTTGAATGAATAAAAAGTGTACCTGTCACCACATCGTTGTCTGAATCCACCTCAATAGTAGTGATAGCATAAGAACTTTCCTATTTCCTTAGAGTTTATTTTTGATTTCCTCTGAGAACCCTTGGCTTAGGGAAATTGTTTGCAAAATTCCCAGGCTCCTTGCAGTTGTAAAACTGCACCAATGGCTGAGCATCGATCTGAACCTTCCTTTATTATTCCACATTAGCCAGATTTTTCATATCCCTTTGGAAGTTCTTGTCCAAATGTCCCAAATTTCCACATTTGAATAAATTCTTAGTTCTCTTTAGACATCTCCCAGGATTCTTCTTCCTAAAAATTTTACAAGTGGGATATTCGGGCTTCTTTATATCATGGGATTTGTTTTTTGAACCACCCATGTTATTCTCTATTTTTTGCTTCTTGTCACTAGGCCCACGAGACCACTGAGATTCTCCAATCTCCATTTTAACCTTGAGGGAACAACGGACAATCTCATTATAATTTTCAAAGTCTCAAATCACTAACACATTTCATAGACTCAGCTTTAGTCTGCTAAAGAAGTGATCCACATTGATTTTCGTGTTCATGACAAAGCCAGAGGAATACCTTGAAATCCTTGTAAAGTTTTCTTCATATGCCTCGATGGACTCATCTTCCTTATGTTTGAGTCTAAGGAACTATCTTTCCATCTTGAGATGGAGGGTTTGAGGAAAATATTTATTGAAAAAAATCCTATTAAATTCCTCCCAATCTATGGAATCAATTTACTCTTGGAACTTTGTATTCTTGATCAGTGTCCACCACTGATCAACTTCCCCATCAAAATGATAGACCGCCAATACAAATTTCTCTTATTCTGAGCACTGGAGGACAGAGAATATCTTTTCAATGGATTTAATCCATTGTTCCACGAGGAGGGGATCAGAATATCCTATAAACATGGGAGGTCTTTGCTGCATGAAGGATTCTACAGCAACTTTCTCTCTTCTTGGAGGAGGAGGGAATTCCAAATGATTCAAGTTATTATTAATAACTTGAGTCGGCTGAGCAAGTACTGTCATGAAGTTTTGAGAATCCATTCCTGTTGTATTAGGCATATCATTTGGGCATTCTTCACATTCCCTTTCACATTGATTGTTGGAACATTTTCTTCTATTTCTATCCATTATCTAAAAAAATAACATACAATTAGAGGTATTTAATACTTATTTATTGAATATAAAAAGGAAAAAATTAAACATAAAAGGATAAACTTGTAGAGGAGAGGTATATCCTAACTTGTGATTCCTTAGGTTTAAATCTAGATTATCCTCAATCTATTTCTTAACATATATTCTTATAGGTTTTTTTATATTCCCTTAACAATGTTTTGTACCAAGATCATGAATTTACCAAGTAATATCCCCCGGGAGTGTCAAACTAAGAGTGCAGCAAGGCCCATTGTCATATACCAGGATACCCCGGGTCAAGCCTGAAACTCCTTGTCAAAGTTTTCACTCCTAGGTACATCTGTGCCAGAGTTGTCTATGCCTGTTTATATCCATACAAGGATGTATTTTCTTTATAAACTAATTATACTATACTTACCAAAATTTAGGGGTGTTTTCCTATACTTCGCCTCATCATTAAGTTTCTCACTAAAGTGATATATTCCTAATCTCCAAAAATAACTAGACCATCCTATGATACCAACTATAGATACCCTAGCCTTTTACATATAACATTACATGATTTTAAGCACAATTATACATCAGAGTAGAATCCAAGGATCATAAAGTCTAGTGTCTTGGAAGACTAGGTACATAATAAAACATTATAAAATCAAATTTTTATTTAAACTATAAAATGATCTCTTATCTTCCATTGTGCTAATACATTTTTATAGGATACCCTAGGGAACACATGAACAAAGGGATGAGCTAAAAATCCCAGAAAGGGTTTATACATAATAATAAGGCTTAAGTACATGGGTTACAAGGCATGACATAATGATAACAAAAGCATGGATCATATAGAATCATAACATATAAACATGGGATCATATAAACATGGAATCATAGTAATGTGGAAGTAACATAAAACATGAATTTATTATAATTCAAGGCTAACCGCCAAGTTCATTTCACATAGTAGCACAAGTCAAGTCTAACCTCCAAGACCGTCGCACATAACATCTCAGAGACTTAACTTTACCCAATGCATCAGAGCACTATCTAGTAACACCCATCTTAACATGTTAATTAATATGATTCCCAAATAAATAATAATACATAATCAATCATTCTTAAACATAAGGAAACCCATGGAGAGAAATGGCTATCACATTCATGCCACAAAGTATAATGAATGGGTGTATAATAAATGTGTCCATGAGAGAAATGAAATAAAACATACATGGAAATTAATAAGGTAAAATAGGAATTTATCATGGTAAGTGATGTAAAACATAAGTGACAACATGTAAGGAAAGTACTTGGGAAATTCTTAGCATTAAAACATTTTAGAGCAGTTTTAAGGAAAATACTAAAGAGAATTTAAAATAGAAAAGGGAATAATTTGTTATATAAAACCAGAAGTGAAACAAGAAGGTTTTCATAATAAAAAGACTAATTTTATAAATACAATTATGGATTAAAATAGAGGATATATTTCACTTGAAATTGAGTAAGAATTCAGGATGTTCCCTCAAAATAGGTTTTCTCGGGAAGGATTAAGGATGGAATCACATAAAAAAACATGTTTATCCCTAAAATAGAATGAGGGATAGATCTTGAAACATGAGTTTTGAGAATATAAATATTATGTAGAATTTTTACATAAAAATAAAGGACAACTTCATTTGGGTAAAAATAACGTTGGAGAAACCCTAAGGAATAAAGTGGTTCGGGTAGAATCCCTCACCTTAAGTCTGATGGTGTTCTCCACTTGATATTAATGACATTAATAATCAAATTAGGTTCATTAATTAATAATTAAATAATATATTTTATATTAAAATTATTTAGTACAAATTTTTTGAGTTCATTCGTAACCTTTTTGATTGGTTATGAGGATCAATTTCATTGTTTGGAACTATTAGTTTCCTTGGTTCTAATGGTATGTTCACTTATATTCATGTTCAGAGAATCATGTAAAATGGGGATGGTTGTCCAGAATTAGAGTTATGTTCTATTATTGAATATCTAGAAGGTTAAATGGTTGTAAATTTCATTTGGTTACTTGGATTTATGATTAATCATTATATAAAACATTAGTGATAACCTTTGGGGTTAATTGGTGGTTTTTTGGCCACAGGGAACATGTTTATATATATATATATATATATATCAAAACCATGTGTAAAAAAGGATTATAGAATCATTTATGATACATAATATATATATTATGTTCTATTTCAACCATGAAAATGGTTTCATGGCTAGAATTTAAGACTGTAACAGAAATTGAAAACCCATCGTCCTTGAATGTGGTAAATTAGCACATCTTGGATGGTGTTTTCATTTTTAGTATTAAAGAATTGGGAAGGAGAGATGATGAAGAATTATTCCTTTATCATGAAAACATTATAGTACATGTAAGGTACTGGAGTCATCACAAAATTTTGATGAAATGAGGTTAGTAAAGAAAAATAAATGAAATGAACTTGAAAACAAAACAAAAGTTGAGAGATCCCTTATGAAAATTTGGCAGCCTAACGGTGTCACTTAAAATTTCATAAAATATTTTTATTAGAGAAAAAAGGGTATCTAGTCATATTTAAATCAAAAGGATAGTAATATGTATACATAATATTAAACCCCAACATATGAAAATGTAAATTCAAAGAGATAACATAAAAGAAGTGTTGACTAAAAGAGGGGGGTGAAAGGTTCTCGTACCTTATAGAGTAACACATAAAACTTGAAGGTTGGGACCTTAGGGGATTGAGAACACCTTGGGAGGGATACTAGGGAGGTAAAACCACCATATATTCTAGGATAATGGATTTTTAATGAAATAAAATGAAGTAAAGATTGGGTATTTATAGTAAAAGAGGGAGAGTTTTTTATTAATTTTAAAGGACACCTCATTAGTGGTTATTGCAAAACAATGGGATTGACCATGGTATTTTCTCATGGTATTATCCACTTGGGACACCTCATATCTTATTTTACTGTAAAAAATTCGACTAGAATTTTATTTTAATTATTACATCATTATGATGTCATTAAACATACTGAAAACTCAAAACTGTATTATTACTATTCACGAAAAAATCAAGTATTTTAGAAAAATCCCAAAAATTCACCTTAACCATTTTTTGACATGTATAATTAAAAAATTAAATCCATTTTTTTTAAATAATTTTCTAAATATTTTTAATTTAATTTTTAAATAAAATCATAATTTATTCAACAAAATCAACATTAAAACTATAACTCGTGTTATAACACCTTGAAAAATTAATCAAGGTCCCATAAAATTATCTTATAACCATAAGAAAATAATGTAAAAATTTATTATTAAATTTTATGAAAATAAATTTCCATTTTAAATTATTAAATTAATCATAAAATTGTAAATAAAATATTTTTGACATACAAAAATATCAATTATTATACTATGGTCGTTTTTTCACTTTTAAGATGTCTAAATTGTATTTATACATTCATGGGTGGAATTTCTATTTTTTTGGCTGATTTTCTATTCATTTCTATTCATTACTATTCATAAAGGTATGTTACTATTCATAAAGGTATGTTACTATTCATAAGGGTATGTTATTATTCATTAAAAAATAAGTTTGTCTTATCAGACTCCAAATAACTTACTGATAACAATTGTAGATGAATATTTTTCGAAATTCAAAACACATAAGTTCCAAACTTATGTTTAAAGGTCACATAGTACTTGGTAGTTCATTGTGTGGTGATTTCATGTGATTATATGACATTTTTATAAGAAATGAATTTTCATTGATAAAACATTAGGTCATTAAAAACTTCATGATAGTCCAAAGGTTTTTGAGAATTTAAATAACTATGCAAAGAGATCATTTTTTATAATTTGTACTAAACATAAAACATTGTCAGCTGTATTGAAGTTATATAAATTGAAAACTAACAGTGAATGGAGTAACGCCATTTTTACATAACTACTTGGTCTCCTAAATGAAATACTAATAGAAGAAAAAAAATCTTTTTTGTCAAACATATGATGCTAAGTGAATTCTATGTTCAATGGGTAAGATCTCTAAAAAATACATTTCTATCCAAATGATCGTATATTGTTTCGTAAGAACAACTAATCACTCAGAAAAATTCCCTAAGTGTGGTGTGGATCGATGCAACAAATATGAATCAAATCCTTAAAAAAATTATGTTACATTCCTATCATTACAAGGTTTATATGACTATATAGATTTTAGGAAACTGGTAAAAAGTTGAAATGTCATACAGATACAAGAATTAAAGATGAGAAACTATATCACCCAGAGAACTATTCTCAAAGGAATAAAATTAAGTATGGGTATCCTGAATTTGGAAATGAGTCTAGAAACCTATGTATTACATTATCTACAAATGTAATAAATCCTTCCAGTACCACTACTACAAAATCGACATTTAATAGCACTGGTATTTATTAGCACTACAAAAAAGTGTTGATAAATGGAATCTTTGTAACATCTCAAGGAAATAAAGAATATTACATTTTCATATTTATTAATATTTTTTGAATTAAATATTAATTTTATTTTAAAGGGGATTCTATATTCAATGGCATACCTGACACGCAACAACGGGTTTCTTTGAAATCTTACGTTGCACACTAATAATATAATATTATTATTTTAAATGGTAGTTAACACCTAGTCGTTGTATTGGTGGGAATTAATATAACTAACTTAAATATGATAATATATGTTTGTTAAATGTTTTTACATTCATCCAATAAAATTCAGAGGCTTAAAATGTAAATGAATCTAATTTTAAGCATAATTTACTTTTAAAGGACGATTTACCGTGAATGAAAAGCCTCTGAGCGGCAGTGCTCTCCCTTTTATGCGGGGCTAGGGTTTCGACTTCAGTGATTTCCCCTTCCCTCCTTCAGCTTCTCGGCTAGCTCGGCTGGCTCGGCGACAGATTCCTCTGTCTCGGCGTCAGCCCTCATCTCGATGTGCATCCTCTATCTTGGCATGGAGAGGTCTATTTAGGACGCTTCTGGATTCGTCGTCTTGGTGGTATTCTTCATCGTGGCTTAGCGTGGGAAGGTTTCGACCGGCGTTCGCCTCAGATTTGGTGTGGTCACCTCTGGTTCTTTAGCCCAGGTGGGGGTTTGCCTCATCATGCCTTTTCGGGTGCCCTCGGCTGACTTACGCTACAGATCTAGCGAGAGGAGGAGTTTTTTCACTGCTTCCTGGTCCGTCGTCTGAGGGAGAAGGGCAGTATCTGCTCTGATGTGGCTTTTCGTTAGCCCTGGTGTGGTTCGGAGGGGGGAGGGTTTTTTGGTGTGTGCTTCCGGTGGTTATTGGTTTCTTGTAGGTGCATTTGTGATGGTTTCGGTGTGTGCCTCTGGTGGTCCTCATGCTTCCGTTTCTGCTTGTTTTTGGTGGTTCGGGTGGAATGTGTCGTTGATCTTTATTGTGTGAAAGTTTTTCTCCATGGTCTGTGTGACGTGGTCCTGATTGGTGCTGGTCAGGTCTTTGGACCTCTTGATTTGCAGTTGTAGATTGACTCGATCACAAAGACCAGGCCCCAAAGGAGGTTTTAGATCATAGTGTTCACCTGTGTATTGCTATTTGGATTTGGTTGTTTGATATGGAATGGCATAATCCATCGGATCGGGCATGTGCTTTGACACTGGACACTGCTTTCCGAACAGTAATGCATTGGTGGAGAGCTTCATCACGATTTTATGCTGGGTAGGGGCAATGTCTTGTGGTCAGTCTAGTTTTAATTCTATTTGACCTTCAGGTCATGTTATCTCTTAAGTTCAAGAAGTCTGTTAGGGTTCCCCCTTCTTCCCTTAAAAGGGGGTCTTTTTATTATAATAAAAATATCTAAGTCCCTCGGGTCGTTGGAGGAAGGACGATTTACCGCCTTTTGATGGTGAACCCTCTTTAAATCTTGTTTTTGTCACTTTTATATGTTCTATTTGATAAAATAAAATTCTTATTTATAATTGGGACACCAAAATTTACTTTGGATGAAATTTTGGTGTTTTTCTAACACAATTCATTTTTTAATGAATAGTGAAAAATATTGTATTTTAATTCAGAAGTGCATTTTAATCTAATTTACTTATATGGTTATATTATCTTTTTAATTATTTTTAAAGTGTAATTAGAATATATTTTTACCATTTAATATAATTTTAGTCATTGTAAGTAATTTCATTTTTAAATTGGACATAAACAGGTGTCAATCTTTTGATAGTTATTATTTCTTAAAAACACGCTATTCGTTTTAATAGCGGGAATTAATTTTAAATTAATTTATACCACTTCTTTGTTTTGAATTTGGAAAAATGGATTTCATATTTTAAATCATTAGGTCCAAATTTTGTAAATAGGTAACTTTTATTTTTAGACATTTTAAATATTTACTTTAGTAAATATTTTATTTACCATAATTAAAGGGTAAATATAGTAAATAAGGGTAAAATATAATATTATAATTATATTAAATTACCCAAACATGTGTCCTAATACTATTGGCTGATACATATCCGACCATGGGCATCATTGGATCAAATTTGGGACCCCATGGAGCCACATGGGAGTAATAATGACATTTTATATTAATTAATTTAAAGTAAAGACAAAAATGACATAAACAAATATCTTTTAGTAAATAAATTTTTACATGGGGTTATATAAGTTATATTTTTGACTATAAATATTCTTTGTAAAGATAAAAATATTTCCTGCATCATGGTAGTTTTTTTATAATTTTTGGACATCAAATAAATTAAAATATTTATGACACAATAATGATGCAATATTTACCTCATTAATAAATGATTTAAATAAATAAGATTATAAATATTAAAACAATATCCAAAACCTGTCCAGTTCTTATTGGATTATTTTATTTAGACCATGAGTCATCTTAAATTTTATATTAATGAAAAGTTGACCTTTTGAAACTGAAAATGTGGTTATAATAAATTAATTGTTTCAAACTTTCCTAAAGAGCCCCCCCTCTCCCTTATAAAAATCCCTCACTTCTAACCCATTTCTCACACTTCTCAAGCCTTTGTCTTGTGAAACCTCTACTCCAATAATCTCCCAATATCTATCTCTTCATCCTAGAATACTTACCTTAGGCATAAAACACTTCAAGAAACCCTTTTGGTTCAAAACAAAGGGAGTTACCCGATTTAAAGGTAACGTATTCTCTTAAGTTTTTTTGTTTATATTACTTTTCAAACCCCATAAACTATTTTTATTCTTTTATTTTATAACAAAATCAGTATTCTCAATATACTAGTATGTTTTTATGTGAAGTATTCTAACTACACTTACACACACCTCCATCTAATGGGTGAAGAACATACTGTTTCTGTGGATAGAAAACTAACGCGTCATGAAACGATGATTATTCAATTATCTCCTACTGCCTCTCATGGTGGCCATTATGATAAAAATGTATTTATATATGATATATATTATGTTTTTTTTATATATTATTCTGTAATTTTTATTTACAAACATACCTTTATGCCTTCCAATATGTGTAAACACGATAATTTCATTTGAGGAAGTGCAGACTACCGCCCCCTCAAGGTGATATGATTCATTCATGACATACATGAAATGTATAAATATGGAGTTAATGAAATTATGTAACATATATATCATATGATATTATACTATAATTATAATATACCTATGTATCATTAAGTTTTGATTCCATTAAATATTTAATAGAAATGAAAGTAGCGTTCATGCGTACGTACGGCTTACCGTATCCATGAACGGTGCATTTCATTTCTTATCTCCAAATATTATGTACTATTATAAATATATATATATATATATACTATATATATATGATATATATTATATCTAAATCATTAATATCATTATGGAGATAATGGAGTTTTGACCACATGGACAAATTGTAATTATAACAAGTTCATTTTTAACTCAAATTCCGAACATCGACAAAATGCTCGATATAAACTCAAATAATTAAATAACTGTTAATTGAAAGGTAATAAGTGATAAAAAATTAATAATAAACATTAAAAAGGTCATTAATAAAGTATAAATTTAACTTAAGTTTATTATTCAGGAAGAACAAGGAACATACGAGTCAAGTCAGACACAAGGTAAGGGATTTCTTATCTCACTTTTAATTCCATGAGATTTCCATTGTTCACCACTTATTTATTTCATGTGGTGTATTGTGTACTGACATTTGATATATATTATCATGATTCTATTTATATTCATGGTATTCTGTGATTCATTTGGTGGTTATTAACTTTTCTCATACGACTCGATTGATTACAACGTGGTAAGGTTTTTTCATCTCACTTTTTCTTCCCGTGATATTCATGCTATATTAGCCACTATTTCCTTTTGTGTGGTGGATATACTACCCATGATTGTATTATTTGTTTAATATACTTTAATTTATGGTTATATACATATTCATTGTGTTATCTTTCTTTCATGGGGTGTATGTTTCGTAAGTTACCAAATCGGTAAGGGAACCTTTCACCCTTCTCTTTTTAAAAGACTTCTTTTTGTAATGTCTTTTAATTTACATCTTATTATGTTGGGATGTGTTATTATATATGATTATTGATGTAAATTTTATTTCAAAGTGATGACATATACTTTTCTCTCTCATAAAATTATTTTCTTAATTTTAAAGGGACGCTGATAGCCTGTCAAATTTCTATAAGAAAACTTCTTAACCCAATTTCAATTTTTGGGTTAAACATCTACTTATTGATTATGTCATGATATGAATATGTGTGAATAAACTCTGATTTTTTTACACTTAATATCCAATTATATTGGGTGTATTTATATTTTTCACACATAATTATGTAATTGATTTATCCTTGATCTAAGGATACCGTATTTATAAGGGATTTCGTCTCAATTTACATTTCCATTGAGACTTCATTGTTGATATGCACAATTCACTCTTATATGGTGTATATACTGTACTTTGGAATATTATATCATGAATACCTTTATTATAATTATATTATTAAGTTCTGATTAAATGTTATTCCTCAATTATTTGTATTCTAGGAACTCTCATTTTGTTAAAAACTCTTTAACTAAAATATCGTTTTAAATGTTTTAAAGGTTTATTCTTATAAATATTTCACATTATTTTCATGTTTTAAAAACAATTTTAATGATTTATTCATATGAATATGAATGTTTTGAAATTGAAATTTCTTTCAAAATCTTCAAAGTAGTATGGGACACTTTGATTCAATAATCTCTTTATTTAATATTTTAAATGGTTTTGAAAATGGTTTGATAAAAGATTTGATTTTGTCAATATTTTGAAATGATATATTGTGATTGAAATGTGGAAATGTTTTATTTCCATATTAATTTATCATGGAATAAATGATTATGTTTTATGAATCCATGTTATATGATCCAGGTGGCACACTTATGCATGAAATGAAATGTTTAAGAAGGGTGTGCCCTTATAGCGCTCCAATGCATTGGGTTAAGAATAGTATCATGATACTTCATGTGCAATGGGTGTTTACTCATCCTAATTCAAGTGCAACAAGTTTTTACTCATTCTTCATGTGCAATGAGGATTCACTCATGCTCCATGTGCAATGATCCTTGGCTCATGCTAATTCCATGTTAAGTGTTGTTGCAGCATTTACATATTATGATTATCATGCTTTATCATGCCTTTATGTTTATACCTCTCTTGTGCTCTATTGATATGCCTATTGTTTAACATGCATTGTATTCCTCATGTTATTCCATGATTATTCCCTTACTAGGCTTTATAGCTCACCCCTTTCTTATGCATGACCTTAGGTTATCCCATACAATGCTAAGTACAAGGGAATGTAGTGGTCATGTAAAGAAAGTTTTCAATAAAGATGTTATATTTAATGATCTTAATCCCCAAAGACACTAGACCACTCGATATTCTATGTTTTATCATGTGAATTTTATGTAATAAATTAGGTTTAAGTTTGTAATAAAAGATCAGGGTTGCTATAATCTTTATCAATGCTAAAGAAAATGCTAATAAATTTAACCTTTTATTGGTGCTTTTTTAGCACTCATAAATTGAACCTTTATCAACTCTTTATTTTTAGCACCGATAAATGGTACCATTTATCAGCACTTTTTTGTTAGTGCTAATAAAGGGTACCCTTTATCGGCACTTTATTTTTAGCACTGATAAAGATATATTTTATCAGTGCTTTTTTAGTGCTGGTAAAGGTTCAAATAAATAAAATGAAATAATTAAATAAATTAAAAATAAAAATGAGTTTATTAAAAAAAATAAAATTCTATTAATTAAATAATTATTTATAAAAATGAATAAATTGATTATAAATTATTAAATATTGAACATTTTATTAATTAAATAATTATGTTAATTAATTTTAATAAATTGTATATATTAAATATATAGATATATATTAATGTATATAAATATAATTTATATATTACAATATATTTATGCGCTTTACATTAAATAGTCATATATTTAGTGAATAATGGTCTATAATTAAAAATTAATATGAATTAAAAACACTGACTAATTTCATTGTGTAATGGACATATAATTGAATGTATCATTTGATTTTTCAATTTAACATAGATCAAATGTGTGTTATATTGATTTCACATATATGTAATTAATGCATTTTTATATACAATGCACACACACAAAACTTATCCATTTTTTCAATATTGTTAAAGTGTACTTATTTTTAATTTATTCAATTTCACTCATTTTTAACATATATGCATATGCATTCACTTAAAATTACATATAAATATTATTTTTTAAAAATATTTCTATAATTATAAATAAATAATTATAAAATTATAATAAATATATTTAAAAAGGAATATATTTACTATATTTATATTTATATATATTTTAAGTATATATATTTATTAAGTATATATATATATATATTTACAATTTTTTATTTATAATTATAATTATAAATCCTTTATCATCACTTATGTAATAAGCACTGATAAAGGTAGGTCTTTATCAATGATTTTTTTGTGCTGATCAAGATTAGGCTTTATCAGTGTTAAAACATTAGCGCTGATAAATATAGATTTTATCAGCACTTTTTAGCACTGATAAAGACATACCTTTATCAGCGCATATTTGTAAGCACTGATAAAAGTGTCCTGATCTATTTAAAAATAACTAACCATTTGCGAACCCGTCATGATATCATAAGATTTCCATAAAATCCACCCACTATCAGTACTCCTCCTCGATTAATCGAAGCTCGAATCACACCACTCAACTACCTCTAGTTGCTCAAAAATCATTAGACATCCGGTGTTTAGTTTCATTTAGGGTTCTTAAAGTGGATTTTCTTCTACCTAGTGATGTATGCCTTGGGATTTTCTTTGTGTATTTTTCTTTTCGTTTTTTATTTTTTATTCGACGATTTCATGAGTTATTTGTGGTCTGATCCTTGTATACTATTTTCTTTTAGATTATGAATAGAATGATTTATTTATGATTCATTGTTTGATTTAATACCAATTTGGATATCTTGTTTTGGTCTTTTTAAATTTTTGTTTTTAATCAATTTTCTTCAATTTCTACGCCTATACCCTAGCTTGCTCTGCAAGCTTAATTCCCAGTTTTTAATTTATATTGATCATTGGTTGATAATAGTTTCAAGTATTCCTTATCTATTTCTATATATTGATATTGGTCATTGATCCCTATTCAATATTTATTATTCTTCTTAATACTAAAGGTGTTATAATTATAGTTCCATTGTGATTTAATATGTTCTATGTTTATTCCATGGATGTTTTAGGTATGGTTCCCCAACACAGAGTCTATAACATGTTTGTTTTAGTAATTTTTGAAAAACTTAAGGTGGTTTATTAATAATGGGTTAAATTTTCATGTTACCTTTATAGAAATATAAAAAATCCTTTCATTATAAATATCAAATAAAATTTTAATTATGTTTTCATAAAAATACATGATATCATTTTATAGCATCCTTCATATTGGTGGTTAAATTGACCCCAAAAAATAACATGTAATAATCAATGGATGAGAATTAATATGAATTTAATTTTATTGTAATATATTTTTTACAGAAGTATAATTATTTTATATTGATTTTATTAAATTAGTAAATTAGTATTAGGGATAGGTATTTGATGAATCTAAATGGAAGAGAAATATTATAAATTGTTAATTAAATAAATGAAATCATATATTATGTTGAAATATTTCTTTGTATTGAATAATTTAGGACATACTATTGAGACTATGACCTCTAAAAAGTGTAATGGATGAAAATTATAAATATTATTTATAGCTTATATTGATGGATCATAATTTTAGTTGTTGTTCTAAAAGGGTGGTGGAGGGTTTCTATATAATTGAGAAGGGGTTTCATTTTCTCAAATACACATTCCTTAATGTGTGATAAATAAAAATATACATCTCATGTGGATCCAATGTGAATAAATAATGGATATGTTTTGTGCATTGCTTATAAATATTAAGGGTGGGTATGCATCATGGAAAATTAAATGAGGATGAGTTTTCTATAACTTTCGCCTTTTAATGAATTCATAGGATAACACCTACCATAGTGGAGTAATTCTTTTCTTAAATCCAATTACCCATTTTCTTCAACATACTAAAATTCTTTGAAACAAAGCTATAAATATTGAGTTTCCCTCATTAGAATTTTATATAACTTTTACCTTTGATAATTAATATCTTATGTGTATTTATTTATATATTTTATAAAATTAATCTTTTATGAACCTAATAGGATGGATATTAATCGAAAATGGATGCATACTAATCGTTTTAAAAATGAGTATGAATATGAAGTTAAAGAGTTCATCAAGTTTGCAAGAGAGCGTGCAAACAACCCTTTTAAAATTCGTTGTCTATGTTTACGTTGTTTTTATTCAAGAAAAATTAGTCCAGAAGAGTTGGAAGAACATTTTATTTGTCATAGAATAGATCAAAGCTATAAATTTTGGACTAAACATGGGGAAAATTGAATATGGACACCGATTGGGATGATACTATGGTTTATGAATCATTTTATATGAATACCTTTGTAAATGATGGTGAAGATCGTATGGAAGAAATGACCATGGAAATTGAAGATGACCTTTTTGATTTTCCAAAGTTGTTTGAATAGTTAAATAGTTATTCCAAGAAACCATTGTACACTTATTATGCTAAATACACAACACTTTCTACTATATTGAATTTATATAATTTGAAAGCTGGCAGCAGATGGAGTGACACCAACTTTATAGAACTACTTACCTCTTGAATGATATGCTACCAGAAGAAAATGAACTACCATGCCAAACATATGATGATAAACGAATTTTATGTTCAATGGGAACGATCTATAAAAAATCTATGCTTTTCTAAATGAGTGAATATTGTTTAGTAAGGACCATGAATCACTCATAAAATTCCCTAAGTGTGGCACAGATCGATATAAGAAAAATGAATCGAGTCCATCAAAATATGTAGGGTACTTTCCTATCATTCCATAGTTTAGAAGAATATATGGATGTCAGAAAACCAAAAGACAATTAACATGGAATACAGATATAAGAATTAAATATGGGAACCTATATCATCCAGCAGATTCTCCTCAATGGAAGAAAATTGATTACGAATTTTCTGAATTTGAAAATGTGCTGAGAAACTTACATCTTGCATTATCTATAGATGGAATAAATCCTTTTATTGTACATAGTATTACTCATAGTACATGTCCCATCATATTGTTAAATTATAACTTTCCACCATGGTTATGCATGAAGTGAAAATACATTATGTTGTCTCTGCTTATATTTAGACCAAAGAAACCCAGTAATGATATTGATGTTTATTTGGATCCATTGATCGAAGATCTAAAATTGATGTGGGATACAGGTGTTATAATGCATGATGATCATAGAAGTGAAAAATTTACATTAAGATCCATGTTGTACAGAATAATAAATGACTTCCCCTCTTAAGGAAATTTATCAGGCTATAGCATAAAAGGAATGTTTGGGTGTCCCATTTGTGAAAAATGCACAAACTCAGTTTGGTTGAAACATTCCTCAAAGACTATGTTTTTAGGATGTCATAAATTTTTACCTTGACAGCATAAATACCAATCCTAGATGATATAATTTAATGGGAATATTGAATAAGGCACAATACCATCTCCAGTAACAGACTATCAATTGTACAATAAAGTGAAAAATATTGATACTATTTTCAGTAAAACGTTCTCAAAAAACCTTAAAAATCAGTTTGGAATAAGAGATCAATTTTCTTTGAATTATTGTATTGAAATTGTTTTTATGTCAAACATTTTTTTGATGTCATGCTTGTAGAAAAAAATTTAATTGATAGTGTCATTGGCACGTTACTAAATGTTCCTAACAAAATGAAATATGGAATCAATGATAGGTTGGACTTGATTGAAATTGGGATAAGGGAAGATTTGGTACTGGTGAAGGGTAAAAGGTGGACTTTTCTTCCTCCAGTAGCTTACACTCTATCCAGACAGGAAAACTTACTATTTTTTCTTTTCCTTCCTAGTGTAAAATTTCCTCAAGGGTATTCATAAAATATCAAGAATGGCATGTCAATGACTAATTTAAAGTTATAAGGACTAAAATAACATGACTATCATGTTTTGATGAAATATTTAATGTTTGTTACTTTCCATTTCATTCTGCCTCAAAAAGTATGATATACATTAACCAGACTCTGCTTATTTTTCAAATCCATATACAGTAAAGTTATAGACCCAGTGAATTTTCCCATCATGAATAAGGATATTGTAGTCATACTATATGAATTAGAGATGTTCTT
The DNA here is from genome assembly GCA_963277665.1 of Viscum album. Taxonomy (NCBI): domain Eukaryota; kingdom Viridiplantae; phylum Streptophyta; class Magnoliopsida; order Santalales; family Viscaceae; genus Viscum; species Viscum album. Next base: position 496,116,107 of record OY728122.1, read on the forward strand.
ACCACCATCATTATTTGATATAATGGTCCATCTGATGGTTCACTTGGTTAGAGAGGTTCAACTATGTGGTCATGTCCATTACAGATGGATGTACCCCATTGAATGGTATATAAAGATTTTGAAATTGTATGTGAAGAATCGAAGTCGACCAGAAGGTTGTATTGGAGAATGATATATTGTTGAATAATCCATTGAATTTTGTAACAATTCCCTATAATATGTTGAAAGAATCAGTCTCCCAATGTATCATCATAGAGAATGCCTTCTGGGCGAAGGGATTTCTGGAAGAGATGTTATTACAGTCACCTTAATAGAGTGGGAGCAATTGTACCTTTACATATTAAATAATAGTGAATATTTTGATCCATACATTGAAGCTCACAAATAATTTCTTAGAGATTTTAATCCATCAAAGTTTGAAGGATGGATATCAAATAACATAATCAATAGTTTATAGGATGGTTCAGAGATCAAATTTATAAGGAGTTGTCTAAAAATCTGAATTCAATTATTGAACAACTTCAATGGATAGCCATAGGACTGAATGTAAATGTTATATCTCAAACTGGTTTTGTAATCAATGGTTATATGTTCTATACAAAGGAATATAATGATTTCAATACGATGCAAAATAGTGGTGTTACACTTTTGTATGAAGTGATGCACATATCTGGTTCTAAGGATAAAAATCCAATTTATGAAAATATGTTATATTTTGACATTATCGAATAGATATACGAGTTGGATTATACAACATTTCGAGTGTCACTTTTTTGTTAAAAATGGGTTGACAATATCAATGGAGTGAAAGTTGATGAAATGGGCTTTGTGAAGGTGAATTTTAGTGTTGAAGGGGAAAAAGATGAGTCATTCATACTGGAATTCCAATCAGGGCAATTATTTTATATCTCTGATCCAAAAAACTAGAATTGGTAGATTATTCTACTGAAAACTAAAACAAATGTTGATTTAGATAAAAATTCAATCTAGGATGACCCTTTAATTAGAAAATCACACTTAGTTCATGTCGGTATCAATGTAGACAATGTATTGTATGTTAGAGGTGACCACAAAGAGGGGATTTGGATTCTTGATAGAGGAACCAAATCCTTGAAACCTTTAAAAAAAGAAAGAGAGTTCAATGAGAAGGTAAAATTGTTTTTTAATATATTATGGTTTTCCTCATAATATTATATATTCTCTATTGCATTAATATAATCTAAATTAAATGTTTGACTAATCATGCAGACAATGTATTTTACACATGATGATGTTACCAATCCCTTGGAAGAATAAACTATAATGAAGGAAACCATTTAAAAATATGTAAATGTAATGTTACGATATACTTTCTCTATTTTACCACAAAATTATATAATAAAATGTTGATTTAATTTTCATTATTCCTTGTGGAGTTCATTTATTTTAGAATATTTCTATCTATGTGTCATGCCTTTGTAGGAAGAGAAATAATGTTGTCTCTACTCAATCACAAAGGTAATATTGATGTTTTCATAGTAGAATCATTGTCCATAGAATTAATGTGTTATTTCATATTTATGTTTAATTTATTTCTTTTTATTATTACTCACATAATAATTTTTTTATTATATATTTGGATTCCTTTATTCTAGTTGGGGTGGTATGTCCATCTTTTATGCCTTTCTACACCATAACTTCTATGGAATTCTTCTCCCTCCAAACATTTTCACCCCTTCAGTGTTGCATTTATCACTTTCTTTAAAGTTATATCCAATGCCTTTATAGGAAGAAAAATGTCGCTACCTCTACTCAATTACAGAGTTAATCTTGATGTTTTCATAGTAAAATCATTGTCCATATAATTAATGTATTGTTTCATATTTATGTTTAATTAATTTATTTTTAGTTTTACTCACATAATAATTTCTTTCTTATATAGGTGGATTCCTTTGTTTGATTTGGGGTGGTCTGTCCACTTTTTATGTCTTTATGCACCAAAACTTCCACAGAATTATTCTCCCTCAAAAACTTTTTCCCCTACAATGTTAAATTTATCCCTTTCTTTTAAGTTATCTCCACTGCCTTTGCAGGAAGAGAAATGAAACTGCCTCTGCTCAATTACAGAGGTAATCTCAATATTTTCATAGTAAAATCATTATTCATAGAATTAATTTATTTTTTCATATTTATGTTTAATTTATTTATTTTTTGTATTACTCACAAAATAATTATTTTCTTATATAGGTGGATTATTTTGTTTGAGTTGGGGTGGTTTTCCATCTTTTATGCATTTATTCACCAAAACTTCCAAAAACTTCTTCTCCCACAAAACCTTGTCACCCCTGCACTGTTGCATTTATCACTTTCTTTCAAGTTATCTCCACTACATTTACAAGAATAGAAATTATGCTACCTCTACTCAATTATAGAGTTAATATTGATGTTTTCACAGTAAAATCATTGTCCATATAATTAATTTATTGTTTCATATTTATGTTTAATTTATTTCTTTTTAGTATTACTCACATCATAATTTTTTTCTTCTATAGGTGGATTATTTTATTCAAATTGGGGTGGTATGTCCATATTTTATGCCTTTATACACCAAAAATTCTATAGGATTCTTATCCATTAAAACCTTTTCACTCCTATAGTGTTGCATTTATCACTTTCTTTCAAGTTATCTCCACTACCTTTGCAGGAAGAGAAATAATGATGTATATTCTCAATTACATTGGTAATCTTGATTTTTTCATAGTAAAATCATTGTCCATGGAATTAATGTATTTTTTCATATTTATGTTTAATTTATTTCTTTTTAGTATTACTCACATAATAATTGTTTTCTTATACAGGTGGATTCTTTTTTTCGATTTGGTATGATTTTTCCATTTTCATGCCTTTCTGAATTAAAAATTCCACAAACTTCTTCTCCCTAAAAACCTTTCACCCCTAAAGTTTTTAAATTTATCACTTTACTTCAAGTTCTCTACAGTACTCAATCACAAAGGTAATCTTGAAATTTGTATAGTAAAATCACTGTCCATAGAATTAATATATTATTTCATATTTATGTTTACTTTGTTCCTTTTTAATATTACTAATAATAATTGTTTTCTTATATTAGTGTATTCTTTTTTTCAATTTTATGTGGTTTGTTTGAATCTACCCATTCAGTTTTGGTATTTCGACAAAGAAATTAAATGGACTAGTATGACTCCAAGTACTTCTTTCTATTTAAAATTGACATTAATTTTAGTAAAAAATAAAACTGACATACTCAAAACTGAGAAAACATATTCATATTGTTTTGATACTTTAAGACAACAATGCATAACTAATTTTTGATGTGTAAGAATCAACCTCACCTAAAAACGATACACGATGTTCCCAATATGACTCAATGTGTGTATTATTAGTTTAAAATAGACATTTGACTTTAAAAAGTGTTGCTCACTGAAAACTGAGAAAATTCACTTGGATTTTCTTGATAATTTAGGGAATTAGTTCATAAATCATTTGTGACATGTAGTAATAGGTATCACATCAAACCGATACATTATGTGATCCATATGATTCAACTTGTGTGTTTCAAGTTTAAAATGACATTTTAGTAAAAAAGACAAGTGACGTACTCAAAACCAAGAAAAAACATTCATATTGTTTTGATACTTTAAGAAAACAATCCCTAAGTGATTTGGAACATGTAAAAATTAGATTCACCTCAATCTGATGCATGGTGTGACCGGTATGACTCTAAGTGAATCTTTATTTAAAATTGACATCAATTTTAGTAAAAAAACAAACTAACCTACTCAAAACTGAACAAACACATTCATATTGTTTTGATACTTTATTAAAATGATCCATAAGTGATTTGAGACATGCATGAATTGGTCTCACCTTAATCTGACACACAGTGTGACCGATTTGACTCCAAGTTTGTGTTTTTATTTAAAATTGACATCAATTTTAGTAAAAATACCAACTAACCTACTCAAAACTGAGAAAAACATTCAAATTGTTTAAATAATTTAGGAAAAAAATCTATAAGTCATTTTTGATGTGTAGGAATAATCCAAACCTCAATATGATACATAATGTGATCGATATGATTCAAAGTGCATGTTTTAATTTTAAAATGACATTTTAGTAAAAAAGAAAAGTGACATACTCAAAACAAATAAAACACATTCATATTATTTTTATACTTTAGGAAAATGATCCATAAGTCATTTGGGATATGTAAGAATCATAAAAACCTCAATTCGATGCATGGTGTGGTTGTTATGACTCAAAGTGCATCTTTTTATTTAAAATTGTCATCAATTTTAGTAAAATGGATAATTATCCTACTCAAAACCAAGTAAACTCATTTGGATTGTTTTTATAATTTATAAAAATGATCCTTAAATAATTTTTTATTTGTAGGAATCAGTTTCACCTCAATCTGATACATGATGTTCCTGGTATGACTCAAAGAGTCCGTTATCAGTTTAAAATCGAAATTTTAGTTCAAAAAGTATCACTCATTGAAAACCAATCAAATGTGCTCCAATTTTCTTTATAATTTAGTAAAATTATTTATAAGTCATTTATGGTGTGTAGGAATCTGATTCATGTCAAACCAATACACGATGTGACCATAATGAGTCAAAAGTGAATGTTTCTAGTTTAAAATGACATTTTAGTAAAAAAACAACCGACATACTCAAAACTGAGAAAACATGTCATATTGTTTTTATAATTTATTAAAATAATCCATAAGTCATTTGGGATGTGTAGGAATCATCCTCACCTCAATCTGACACACAGTGTGACCAATATGACTCAAAGTACATCTTTTTATTTAAAATTGTCACCAATTTTAGTAAAATGGACAACTGTCCTACTCAAAATAGATAAAACGCATTCATATTATTTTAATACTTTACAAAAATGATCCATAAGTCATTTGAGATGTGTATGAATCATCTTCACCTCAATACGATACACGATGTACCCGGTATGACTCAAAGTGTATGTTATTAGTTTAAAATTGACATTTTCGTTTAAAAAGTGTCACTCACTAAAAAATGATCAAACACACTCATATTTTCTTGATAATTTAGGAAAATTATCCATAAGTCATTTTTGATGTGTAGGAATCTATTTCACATCAAACTGATACATGATGTGATCAGAATGAGTCAAAAGTCTATGTTTCCAGTTTAAAATGACATTTTAGTAAAACAGATAATTGACATACTCAAAACTGATTAAACACATTTATATTGTTTTAACACTTTAGGAAAAAAATACATAAGTAATTTGTGATGTGTAGGAATCAGCTTCACCTCAATCTAATGTACGGTGTGACCAATGTGACTTAAAGTGCATCTTTTTATTTAAAATTGTCATCAATTTTAGTAAAATGGGCAATTGTCCTACTCAAAACCAAGAAACACATTTAGATTGTTTTGATACTTTACAAAAACAATTCATAATTCATTTTTGACATGTAGGAATCAGTCACATCTCAATATGATACACGATGTTCCTGGTATGACTGAAAGTGTCTGTTATTAGTTTAAAATCAACATTTTAGTTTAAAAAGTGTCACTCACTGAAAATCAATCAAACATGCTCATATTTTCTTGATAATTTTCTAAAATAATTCATAAGTAATTTTTGATGTGTAGGAATCTATTTCATGTCAAACTGATACATGATGTGATCGAAATGAGTCAAAATTGTGTGTTTCCAGTTTAAAATGATATTTTAGTAAAACAGGAAACCGACGTACTCAAAACTAATAAAACACATTAATATTGTTTTTATACTTTATTAAAATTATACATAAGTCATTTTTGATGTGTAGGAATAATCCTCACCTCAATCTGATGCACGGTGTGACCGATATGACTCAAATTACATATTTTTATTTAAAATTGTCATCAATTTTAGTAAAATGGACAACTATCCTACTCAAAACCAAGAAAACACATTCAGATTGTTTTAATAATTTATGAAAATGATACATAAGTCATTTATTACATGTATTAATCATCCTCACTTTAATATGATACATGATGTTCCCGGTATGACTTAAAGTTTCTGTTATCAGTTTAAAATTGACATTTTAGTTCAAAGTGTCACTCACTGAAAACCAATCAAATGTGCTCATATTTTCTTGATAATATATTAAAATGATTCATAAATCATTTTTGATGTGTAAGAATCTATTTCATTTCAAACTAATACACGATGTGATCGAAATGAGTCAAAAGAGCGTGTTTCCAGTTTAAAATGAAATTATAGTAAAAAAGACAATTGATGTACTCAAAACTAAGAAAACACATTCATAATATTTTTATTCTTTAGGAAAACTATCCAAAAGTCATTTGGGACAAGTAGGAATCATCCAAACCTCAATCTGATGCACGGTGTGACTGGTATGACTCTAAGTGCATCTTTTTATTTAAAATTGACATCAATTTTAGTAAAATTAACACTTTCTATTAATTTATTTATTTATATTATTACTAACATAATAATTTTTTTCTTATTCAAGTGTGTTCTTTTTCTTGAGAAGAGTTGGTTTGTTCAGAAATAGCACGAGTTGGGTCAGGATTAAAATACAAAGGAACATTGATGTTTTGAATGTATGTAATAATTTTTATTTATGTAATTGTATAAATCAATATCTGAAATGTCTATAATGTAGATTTTTTTTTCTTGTGTTTATGTTTTAAATTACATTTCATTTAAATCATGTATTGGGAATTTTTTTTTGATATCTGGTGTTGTGGTGTGTTGTTACAACACATTGTAGTGGTGTTGTAGTGTGTTGTTACAGCACACTGCATTATGTCCCTTTATCAGTGCTGATAAAGGAATACTTTACAAATGATTTTATGAGTGATGATAAAATACCCTTTATCAATTCTTTTATAAGTGCTAATAAATAGATCCTTTATTAGTGCTTTTTTGGAACTGATAAAAGACCAAGGCTTTTAACCTCGCTCATATAGTCAGCACTTCTCTAGCACTGATAAAGACCATTTCTAGAATTGTTAAAGACCTATTTTGTAGTAGTGTGTACTTCTCTAGCACTTATAAAGTCCATTTCTAGCACTATTAAAGACCTATTTTGTAGTAGTGTGCACAAATTATTACTCACGGTACATGGCCAATTATGTTGGTAAATTATAACTTTCCATTGTGGTTATTCATGAAGCACAAATACATTATGTTGTGTTTGCTTATATCTAGACCAAAAAAACCTGGTAATAACATTGATGTATATTTGGATCCATTGATTTAAGATCTAAAATTTATGTGGGATATATGTGTTATATTATATGATGCTCATAGAAGTGAAGAGTTCACACTGAGTTCCATATTGTATAAGATGATAAATGACTTTTCTTCTTACGGAGATTTTTTGGGATATAGAATTAAAGGAATGTTGGGTGTTCCATTTGTGAAGAAGGTACATGATCAATTATATTGAATCATCCATAGAAGATTGTGTTTTTATAAAATCGAAAATTTTTACCCCAAAAACATAAATATTGATCCTGTATGACATCATTAGATGGAAATATGGAACAAGGTACAACATCATCTCCACTAATAGGTGATCAATTATTCAATAAAGTAAAAAATATTGACCTTTATTTCTGTAAACCTTTATCAAATAATATTATAAAATTAGGTTGGAAAAAGAGATCAATTTTCATTTAATTTTCATACTATAATTTTTTATATGTCATACATTTGCTTGATTTCATGCACATAGAAAGAAATGTATATTATAGTGTTATTGGAACATTACTAAATATACCATAGAAAACAAAATATGGAATTAAGTCTATGTTGTACATGATTAACATGGGGATAAGGTAAAAGTTGGCACTAGTGAAAGGTGAAAGATGAACTTTTCTTCCTCCAATAGCTTACACTCTATCCAGAAAATAAAATTTTCAATTTTTTAACTTCCTTAATAGTTTCAAAGTTTCTTAGGGATATTCATAAAATACCAATAATTTCTTGTCAATGGATAATTTGAAGTTATGGGGCCTAAAATCACACGGTTTTCATGTTTTTATGCAAGATTTAATGCATACAACATTACATTTAATTCTTCCTAAAAATTTATAACATTCATTAACCAGAATTTACTTCTTTTTCAAATCTGTATATAGTAAATTTATATACCCGATGAAGTTTCCAATCATGAATAAGGAAATTTCCATAATATTATGTGAATTGGAGATGTTCTTCCCACCACCATTATTTGATGTAATGGTTCTCCTGTTGGTTCACTTGGTTAGAGAGATTCCAACTATGTTTTCCTCTACATTAAATATAGATGTACCCCATTGAAAAGTATATGAAGATGTTAAAAGGGTACATCAAGAATCAAATTCCACCAAAAAGTTTTATCATAAAGTGATATATTATTGAAGAATCTATTGAATTATGTATTAATTACCTATCAGATGTTGATAGCATTGGTCACCTAAAATCTCATTATAGTGAAATCCTTCTGGGTGAAGGGATTTCTGAAAGAGATGTTGTTATAATTACCATTACAAAGCAGGATCAATCTCACCTTTACATTTTATATAATAGTGAAGAGGTTTATCCATATGTTGAATCCAAAAAAGTAATTTTTAGACATTTGAATCCATCAATGGATGAAGTATGGATATTAAATACCCATAATTAATAGTTTATAGGATGGTTCCAAGATCATATTTATAAGGATTTATCTATAAATATGAATTAAATTTTCAAAATACTTCGATGTCTATCCAGGGGATCAAATATAAATGTTATATCTTTCACTATTTTTTCAATTAATGGTTATATGTTCTATATAAAGGAATAATATGGATGTAGTATGATGAAAAATAGTAGAGTTATGTTTATAGAGAAATCAATGCACGTATTTGGTTTCAAGGATAGAAATCCAACTTATGTGAATATTTCATATTACAGCATCATCGAACTGATATACTAGTTAGATTATACAATATTTCAATTGTCGGTTTTCCATTGCAAATGGGTTGACAATAAGAGTGGTGAGAGTCGATGAATTGGGATTCATGAAGGAGGATTTTAGTATGGAAGGGTATAAGGATGGATTGTTTATAATGGAATCACAAGCAGTGATAGTATTTTATGTCATAGATCCAATAAACAAGAATTGATCAATTTTTCTATTGGTGACTAAAAAACTATATAGTCAGATGAAAACTCAATTTAGGATGGCTCATTCATTGGGATATCACAATCATTTAATAGTGGTCCCAATGTAAACAATGTCTTATATGTTAGATGGGTCCACAAGGAGGGGATTTGGATACTCGATAAAGGATCCAAATCCATTCTACCTTTAAAGAAAAAAATTATAATTCAATGAGAAGTTTAAAGTGTTTTTTAATATACTATGTTTTTCCTCATAATATTATGTGTTCTATACTGCATTTATGTAAGCTAAATTAAATATTTTACTACTCATGCAGATAATGACTTCTTCACAATACAATGATACCAATCCCAAGGAATAATGCATGATTGATTATGAAATAGAATAATTATTAGGGTATCAACAACACATTGATGAAAAAATGATAATGGTGTAGCATCACCATGTTAACTAATATTATTAAGGCAATAAGCAAAGGTATAAAATTTGAGGTTGGTTGGAATCAACGTAGCCAACCTGTTGACCCCAACAAGTCAGTGTTCATTAGTTACATTGGGGTCACAATAAGAATGCATATGCCAATTGATATAAATATGTGGAATAATGTTGTGTCTGTATTTATGGAAACCATTTGGGAAGATATTAGGTTAATGTTATGATATAATTTCTCTATTTTACCAAAAAATTATATGATGAAATTTTGATTTATTTTTAATTATACCTTGAAGAGTTCATTTATTTTCAATGATTATCATAATAAATTTTTCTTAATGGTCACTGTAAAAGATCATTGAGGATTTCAAACACTTCTTATAAATAATCATCTCAGGGATGCTGGGGAGAAAGTAAACCCCCACCCACCAGTTATGTATGTACACATTATAAACTATGAAACATGAAAATATTTCATTAGTCTTCCTGATGAGGAACCATTTCAGGTTCATTATAGTTGATAATATTATATTTCATATTATTTTTTTAACCACTTTGATTCAAAATTATTAATTTATGAAACAAAAAATTAGTGCTAAAAATAAGCAACATCAACAAAACCAATGCACCCCTATCTTAAAACAAGAATGGGGCATTCTTCACTTGAAAAAAAAATGGTATGTATTTTAAATCTATATTAAAATTTGTATGTGATATAAAATGACATATGTTCCTTTGTTTATGTATAGATTGATGAGTCAGAATCCAAAGCCACTTTCATCTCACATCATGTACTATGGAAGAAGGTCCTTGTAAATAAAGAGGGAAAACTAATAAATGAAAACACATGAGTAGTATGGGAATCATGTATAAGTATTAAATAATAGTAATTTTTATTCTTTATAATAGTATTATATAAAAATATTTATTTATGTTCATATGTTTTTTATATGATTTTGACATAAGAATTGGCATTGAATGTACCTAAAGAAAAAACTTTCAATAGATTTGAAGTGGCCAGAACAATATGGTTGTGTTAGAGGTGAAGATTTTGGAGTGTCACCTAGGAAATATTTTAAGAATAAAAATCTGCAAGAATATATATATATATGTGATATGGTTAAATGAATACAGGCACAGATTGATTCTTTAAAAGATATGATTGTCTAGTATGGTTTGGAAGACCAATATATGTGAAAGGATTAGAGTAAACAATCAGTACATAATGAGCCGCATGACCCCACTACCTTTGATGTCATCCATTCCCCTAAACCACCTTCCTTACCCAAGGTAATCAATTTTTTCATAACTCTTTCTCCTAAATGCGAATAAAAAAACTTCTGATAACATTATATTACTAAAATTCTATAGGGTGGAATTATATGTGATTTATATCTATCAACACTTGCGCATCACCTTGTGGTGAGGGTTATGGTGTAAAATATCCTAGGATACATGATACAAAATAAAAAACTCCCAAAATATTACATGATAGTGGGTATTAAAGTAGCAATCGACCCAAGCATTGAATTACCTGTTTTTTATGGTGATCTGGATATCACCACAATCAAAAATTCTATTGGAACTTTCATAACATGGTCATTTAATCTTATAAAGATACAGGAGGTATGTCTTTAACAATTTTGTTCAAATGAAAAACCTTTAATATTTGATTATAAAAGGTATGAAATTAGGTATGGTATTATAGATGGACAAAATGAAGGGGAAACAAAAGTTCAAATCAAGATAATCTAGTGTATCAACCAAGAAATCAAAAGGACCTTCCAAGAGTACCCTCACCCCACCAATTCCTCTACTTCATATATTAACACTAAAATTTCATGTGGATATAACATTCAAAAATTAAAATATTTCATACATTGAATATGATTAAGAAATATTTGGAGAGGCCATTATAGATGTGGTTAGTCTAGAGAGTACAAATTAGATTATCAAGTTTGAATGGCTGGGAGTCTAAGTTGTGAATACATACATGAGGAAAATTTTCATAATCAAATTTTCAGAAAAATTATCTACTATGTTCATTATAGTTAATAACTATTCATATTTTCTATAGGTGTATATCTTACTACTATATAAAGGGAAAACCCTGCAAAGTAAGATTTAGACTCATTAATCCCTCTATCATTTCTATGGAAACATATTATTTAGAAATAAAAAAGGTGACCTAAGCATGATGTTTGAAAAGAAAATAATAGATGATAGACTCCTCTTGATGCCTATAATGTAAGGGTAAAACTCTTCAATCTAATCATATAAAATATATTTTTCTTTTTTTCATTACTTTTTTGTTTTTGTTTTTTAGGAATCATTGGATATTAATTGTAATAAATTTAAATACTCTGAATATTTATTTTTTGGATCCAAATCATGTATTTCCAACAAATAAACCATGCATTATGTCCATTGTGAATTTTTAATGCACTACAATCAACATTTTATAGATAAACTTCAAATTATATGTTTTAGTTTGTTTTTTAACAAGAATTTTTTCATGATAGGGTGATCTATAAATATTGGATAAATCATGGTATGAGGTCAATGACTAAACAAAAAAACTATGGATTTCTTCGAATGGAAAAAAATTAAGTTATATATAGTAATATTTAACTATCAAAACATATTTCAAAATAATTTATTTATTTTGGTCAACATTTATATAGTGTCTAAAACAAAATAATGAAAATGATTATAGATATTATGTTTGAAAATTTATGAAGGATATTATATACCATCAATAAATCTGCATCCCCAAATAGGCAATTTCCAAAGGTAATTAAAATTTCATTTAAAATGTATTTTTAATGATTTTTTTGTCTATATTTTCCTAGTACTACCAAGAATGCCAACAATCTACGTACCCAAAAGAAGTAAATTTTTTTAGAGATGGGTGGGAAAAGTACATGGTGTTAGAATGTTTTTTGACATCAGGTTGAGGTGATTACCCATTATTTTTGTGATCTAGTATAGGATATGACCTTAAATATACATTTGGGATGTGAATAATTAGTATCATAATGCTTAGATATTATTTTTCCTAAAATAAAATTCAACAATTCACTAATTTCATTCCTTTAAGGGTTAGGATGAGTAGGTAGAAACTTCAAAACATTTTCATGATGAACCAGCAAAGTAAGAAATATTTGATTTGTTTCTTAAGGATATGTATCATGGAGGCTTACACTCCAAAAAAAATTAGAAGTGTCGGTAACACATCTGAAGATACTCATGCTTGTGAGGGATTAGACTTCAAGGTTGTATGTGAGATAATGACGAGAGGGAAATGGTTCAAAGATCCTTCTACCCACAAATATGAAGACATATTACTAACTACTGTGGAAGGTGATTTCATGCTTGTATCCTCATCATTTTCATTTTTTCTTACTGTATTTTGATAATTTTATAAAAATAGTATGGGGCCTATTACAATCGCTTCCACCTCCACGATAAAGAAGCGAGATGAATTCCTTTACTTTTACATTTGACTCAACCAAATAAATTAAAATGAAAGATACTATAAATACTAATAGATATGACTCACTTATATCTTGATCCAATGATCAAAGTATAAATGAGTAATTAACTGTGAAGTTAAACTAGTGTTCAAAGTTGAAAATGTTGAGACACTAGTTGATCTCTACAATGTGATTTTGTTTAAAAAATGTGTCATATTATCAAAACTAATCAAGTGATATTGGATTGTTTTCAAACTTTAGGGCACAAATATATAGTTCATTTTTGACATATAGGAATTTACCTCACATCAATATGATACACGATGTGATCATTATGACTCAAATGTGTGATTTCAATATAAAAGTGTCATTTTAGTTAAAAACATGTGTTACATAGTCAAAACCAAGAAAATGAGCTTATATTATTTTCAAACTTTAGTATAAAAAAACATAATTTATTTTTTATGTGTAGGAATCGACCACACATCAATCTAATATATGATGTGGTTGGTATGGATCAAAGTGTGTGTTTTAAATATAAGTGTCATTTGAGTTTAAAACACACATCACATAGAAAAACTAATAAAATGAGCTCAAATTATTTTTAAACTTTAGGACACTAATATTTAATTCATTTTTAAAGTGTAGTAATTGACCTCACCTTAATCTGAAACATGATGTCTATGATATGACTTCAACTGTGTGTTTTCAATATAAAAGTGTCATTTTAGTGTAAAATGTGCATCACATAGCTAAAACTTAGTAAACAAACTTGAATTGTCTTGAAACATTTGTAAAATTGACCATAATTCATTTGTGGCATATAGGAATCAACATCACATCAATCTCATGCACAATGTGTCTGGTATGACTCCAAATATGTATTTTCAATATAAAAGTATCATTTTAGTTTAAAATGAACCTCTCATAGAAAAAACTGAGCAAAATATCTTGTATTTAGTGACCCATTTTTTTCCTTGTAATACTTTTAAATATTTCTACATATATTTTTGGAGTCAGGAGCTGATATGACATGTGATTCTGAGGCCTGATGTGCCTTGAATTAATTTTATAAAAATATTAAATATATTTTATATTATGTTCACACTATTTCTTAAAGAAAATGTGATAAATCTTAAATATAATTTCAGATCATAAATCCAAGACCACATTTGATTTTAGAACTAGATGTTTATCCTAAGCATGACCTAAAATTGGTCGGCGCGGGGAGTTCAGATAAAAGCAGTTTGTGGTAAGGTGCGTTTAGTTAAATAATTAATTAATTTTTATTTATTTAATTAAATGACCTAATTCTTAAATCGTTTATAATTAAGTCATTATGGAAAATCCTCCATGGTTAGACACGTAAACCCTGGGAGTATCGAGAGATGTTCTTCCTCCTTCTGTTGGCGAATCGAGATCTGATGATGATGATGAGACTCTGGATCGAAGAAGATCGAAGCGCAATGAACGAAAAGACTTATCTAAATCATTAGTAAGAATATTATTCGAAGAAAAAAAATCCAATCTACAAGTAGTAATCATTATTTTTTATTTATACCTCATTTTATTAGATTGTTAAGCAAGATCAATCTCTTTCTTTGATATGTGTTAGTTGTGGACAATTGCATGCGCCCATAAATTGAAATTAAATTTATGGTTCAATTTTTTTCTAACCCTATATCCCCCAATTTTATTCATTGGCCAAGAATTTTGGGCTAATATTTGTTAAAACCTTGTTCTTGTTCTTTTCTCCCTTGACTCTTTACAGTCTTCACCAATTGGCCTATGGGGCCTCAATTCAATGTTTTCAAGATTCACGGTAGAAACATATAAAAAAATCAGAACACTGAATCAAGGATTAAATATAGGGTTTTTCTAGTTTTGGATGAAAGTTTTTTTGATCCAGGATCCAAACTGTGACTTGGAGGCTTCGGGAGATGAGCGGAGGTGCGGCAGTGCGTACGGGTTCGCACAAGAAGAATCAAAATTCAATTTTCAGCCACTAGAGGTCTGGAATTACTGGCCAGAGTTTAGATCCACCATTTTTAAGAGGATACGAGGCTGGATATAAAGGTGGAATGACCAGAGCTATATTGTGGAGTTCGGATATGAGATTATGTGAAAAACATGACTACACACTGTGTAGTCCGAAGAACACACAGCGTGTGGGTCTATGGTTGTAGCGACTAGGGTTTCGCAGAATTATAAGTATCACATACCATGTGGGACCCACACACTCCATGTGACCTTGTGCTGGAAAACTTAGCATGTGCTCTGGGAGTACATGGGCATGGGCATGACTAGGCACACGCCGTGTGCCAAAGTACATGGACAGAGGAAAAGTACACAGACATAGACAGAGAGCACGGGCAAGACCCCAGGTGGCTTGGACACATCGTGTATACCCTCTACACATTGTGTATGGTTATATAAGTATCAATCTATGTACCTATAAGTACATGGCCAGGTGATAGATTAGGACCACATGTCATGTGGGTCCCCTCACACACCGTGTACCCCCTTTTTCCTTTTTAGGGAACTTCAAACTCTCGTATCTCGTACATTTGGACTCAAATTTTAGCTTGTGAGTAGTTTATCCTATGTTTTTTTCACATAGAATTCAATGGTGGCCTATGTAGTGGATTTTAAGATATGATGCAAGATGTTCCGATCATTAAGGTTATTTATGAGATGCTTGACGACGGCAACGATCACGTAGGATCACTAGAGGCTTCTAGAGTGTCACCCTCTTACTGAGATAGGGAATGGGACCTCTACCTATCTATAGAGTGGAACCCTCTAGCTGGGTTGGGTATGGGTCCTAAATCTACACTTTGAGTGGCACCCTCCTACTGGGTAGGGCACAGGTCCTCGGCTGACTATTGGAGTGGCACCCTCCTGCTGGGTAGGGCATGGGTCCTCTATCTGTTATATGAGTGGTACCCTCCTGCTGGGAAAGGCATGGGTCCTTGACTAGTTGATTGAAATCCTCCAATCGGGGTAGTCATGGTTCCTCTACTGACTTCTACAGTGGCACCCTCAAGTTGGGTTGGGCATGGATCCTCTATCGATCTATTGAGTGGCACCCTCCTACGGAGACAGGAAATGGGTCCTCGACTATCAGAGTGGAACCCTCATACAGAGCTAAGGCATGGGTCCTCTAGATACCTAATGAGTGGAACCCTCCTATTGTACTAGGTCATGGGTCCTTTATCTAGTTATTGTGGCCCCTTGACTGTGTAGAATAGTCGAGAGGTGTGGATTGACTTGGATGTTTTATGCTAGGCGGACGCGCGAGATGTTGGGTATCATTGATGGACTTCTGGAAATGTTTTTTACTTGGTTTGGGATGTGAGATGTAGATCCCCTTCTCTATCATTTGTGTTTATTTGGTTTGAGCATATATATATATATATATATATATATTATTGGATTTTGTTACTCTCTTATTACGGATGGAAGAGACGTGATGTGTAGTCCACCTATACAATGCATTGAGCTCCTTGTGGTTGGATGAGGTTACTTCCTTTCTTTGGGTTGAGTTGTTTACTATCTATTCCTATTGTGTCTCTTACCTCTCTCTTTCATATTTCATGGCATCCTATTGGGTATTTATATACTCACCCCATGCATGGGGTTTTCCTGCATGTGTCGTGTCTTATAAAGATGATGGACAGGTCGACGATCACTATAGAGGATCTTAGGGATACTTGGTGGATTGGACCGCATACGGTGGTTGTAGATTTGAGATCAAGATCCGAGTTTACTCAGCACTTTTACTTTTCTAGTTTTTTCAGGTTGGGACATCTTTCTAGTTATGCGTGTATTTTTTTCCCTTTACTTTATAGTTTGCATTTTCGTACTCTTGTACACCCTATAGATTTTTCATGTTTGGATTTTATTCTAGATAATACATCTTTTTATTCTTATTCATCTACAGTTCTACATTGAGATGTTCAGGTGTGTGCATACAAGTATACTAGGAAAAGTCCACCCATTTAGGATATTCCTTTAGGTGCTTATCGTCACCCCCTGACCTATGGAGGTGGGATCAGGGTAGTTGTGGGTCGAGCCCCGGTTAGGGTTGGGTTGTGACATTGTATTATTTTATAACTTTAGGAAATCAATTCATAATTCACTTTTTATTTGTAGAAAGTGATTGTACATTAATATGACACATGATGTGTTCGATATGACTCAAAGTACGTGTTTTCAATATAAAAGTTTCATTTTCGTTTACAACATGTATCACATAGACAAAATAGAGAAGATGATTTTGGATTATTTTAAAACTTTAGGAAAACAATCCATAATTTATTTTTATATGTATGAATTGAACACAAGTCAATCTGACACATGATGTGTCTGGTATGACTCAAAGTATGTGTTTTCAATATAAAAGTGTCATTTTAGTTTAAAACATGTGTCACATATCCAAAAATATAAAAATGATATTAGATTGTTTTCAAAATTTAGGAAAATGATTCATAATTCATTTGTGACATGTAGGAATCAACCACACATTAATTTGACACACGATGTGGTTGGTATGACTTCAAGTGCCTATTTTCAATATAAAAGTCTCGTTTTAGTGTAAAATGTGCATCACATAGCCAAAACTTAGTAAATGGGTTTGTATTATCTTGAAACTTTAGGATGATTACTCATAATTCGTTTTTGGATTGTAGGAATTTATTGTGCATCAATACAACATATGATGTGTCTGGTATGACTCCAAGTGCATGTTTTCAATATAAAAGTGTCATTTTAGTTTAAAACGCACATCATATAGCCAAAACCAAGAAAATGATCTCAAATTATTTTAAATTTTTAGGAAACTGATACATAATTCATTTATGACATGTAGGAATTGACTGTAAGTCAATCTGACACATGATGTGGTTGGTATGACTCAAAGTGTGTGTTTTTAATATAAAAGTGGAATTTTAGTTTAAAATACATGTCACGTATCCAAAACTGAGAAAATGAGGTTATATTGTTTTCAAACTTTGGGAAAATGATCCATAATTTATTTTTGAAATTTAGGAATCAATCACACATCAATCTAATACACAATGTGGTGAGTATGGCTCAAAGTGTGTGTTTTCGATTTAAAAGTGTCATTTTAGTTTGAAATGTGCATCACATATCCAAAAGTGATAAAATGATCTAGGATTATTTTAAAACATTAGTAAAATGATCCATAATTAATTTTTGATATTTATGACTTGATCAAAAGTTAATCTGAGACACAATGTGGCCGGTATGACTTTAAGTGCATGTTTTCAATATAAAAGTGTCATTTTAGTGTAAAACATGTGTTGCATAGCCAAAAATGAGTAGACGAGATCGGATTGTCTGGAAACTGTTGATCAATGATCCATAATTCATTTGTGGTACATGATGTGGTCAGTATGACTCTAAGTGCATGTTTTCAATATAAAAGTGTCATTTTAGTTTAAAATGTGTGTTGCATAGCCCAAACTGTGCAAACGATCTCGAATTGTTTTCAAAGTTTAGGAAACTGATATATTATTTATTTTTGACATGTTGGAATTAACCGCACATCAATCTGACACAGGATGTGGTCGGTATAACTCAAGGTGTGTGTTTTCAATATAAAAGTGTCATTTTAGTTTAAAACATGTTCCACATCGCCTAAACCAAGAAAACATACTTAGATTATTTTCAAACTTTATTACAATGATCCATAATTCATTTGTGATGTGTAGGAATTTATTGTATGCCAACCCAACACACGATGTGGTTGATATGACTCAAAGTGTGTGTTTTCAATATAAAAGTGTCATGTTAATTTAAAACACACATCACATAGTCAAAACTGAGAAAATGAGATCAGGTTGTTTTAAAACTTTAGGATAGTGATCCATAATTCATTTGTGATGTGTAGGAATTTACAACACATTAATTTGGAACATGATGTATACGGTATGACTTCAAGTGCGTGTTTTCAATATAAAAGTGTCATTTTAATGTAAAACATGTATCACATAGCCAAAATTGAGTAAAAAGCTTGGATTGTATTAAAACTTTAGGAAAATGATTCATAATTCATTTGTGGCATGTAGGAATCGACCACACATAAATCTAGCACATGATGTGTCTGGTATGACTCTAAGTGCTTGTTTTCAATATAAAAGTGCCATTTTAATTTAAAACAGGTGTCACATTGTCAAAATTGAAGAAAAAAGCTAGGAATTGTTTTCAAACTTTAGAACACCAGTCCATAATTAATTTTTGACATGTATGAATTGATCGAACATCAATCTGATACACGATGTGGTTGGTGTGACTCAAAGTGTGTGTTTTCAATATAAAAGTGTCATTTTAGTTTGAAATGAATGTCACATAGCCAAAACTGAGAAAATAGGATCTAGTTGTTTTTAAACTTTATTAAAATGATCCATAATTCATTTGATATGTATAGGAATCAACTACATGTCAATCTGACACATGACGTGGTCGATATGACTCAAAATGCATGTGATTTTAGTGTAAAATGCACGTCACGTATCCAAAACTGAGTAAACAAGATCATAGTGTCTTGAAACTTTAGGAGAACAGTCCATAATTCATTTTTGGCATGTAGGAATCAACTGCACATCAATCTAACATACGATGTGGTCGGTATGACACAAAGTGCATGTTTTGACATTAAAAGTGTCATTTTACTCTAAAACACATGTCACGTAGCCAAAACTGAGTAAAATAGCTTAGATTGTCTTTATACTTTTGAAAAAAGATTCATAATTCATTTGTGGTGTGTAGTATTCTACTGCACATCAATCTGATAGACGATGTGGCCAATATGACTCAAAATGTGTGTTGTCACATTAAAAGTGTCATTTTACTCTAAAATGTGCATCACATAGCCAAAATTGGGTAAACGAGATCATATTGTCTTGAACCTTTAGAAAAACGATCCAAAATTCATTTGTGGCATATAGTAAGTGACTGCACATCAATCCAACGTATGATGTGGTCGGTATGACTTCAAGTGCGTGTTTTCACATTAAAAGTGTCATTTTACTCTAAAACATGTGTTGCATAGACAAAACTGATTAAAAGATATTGGATTGTATTGATACTTTAGAAAAATGATCCATAATTCATTTGTGATGTGTAGGAATCGACCACACATCAATCTGGGAGATGATGTGATCGATATGACTCAAAGTGTGTGTTTTCACATTAAAAGTGTCATTTTACTCTAATACATGTATCACGTAGCCAAAACTAAGTAAACAAACTCGAATTGTCTTGAAACTTTAAGACAAAGATCCAAAATTCATTTTTGGTATATAGGAATCGATCTCAAATCAATCCAACGCAAGATGTTGTCGGTATGACTTCAAATGCGTGTTTCCACATTAAAAGTGTCATTTTACTCTAAAACACACGTCACATAGCCAAAACTGAGTAAAGGTGTTTGGATTGTTTTGATACTTTAAAAACAATGATCTATAATTCATTTGTGATATGCAAGAATCGATCGCACATCAATCTGACAAACGATGTGATCGGTATGACTCAAAGTGCATGTTTTCACATTAAAAGTGTCGTTTTACTCTAAAACGCACATCAGATAGCCAAAAGTGAGTAAACGAGCTTGGATTGTTTTGATATTTTATGAAAACGGTCTATAATTCATTTGTGATGTGTAGGAATCGACCACACATCAATCCAACACATTATGTGACCGGTATGACTTCAAGTGTGTGTTTTCAATATAAAAGTGTCATTTTATTTTAAAACGTGTGTCGCATTGTCAAAAATCGAGTAAACGAGCTCAAATTGTTTTCAAACTTTATGAAAATAATCTATAATTCATTTGTGGCGTTTAGGAATAAAAAATACATCAATCTGACACATAATGTGTCCGGTATGACTCGAAGTGCGTGTTTTCAATATAAAAAGATCATTTTAGTTTAATGATATAATTATTAACAACTATTTAAGAATTAAGATAATTAATAAATGATAATATCATTAATATATTCAGTAATTAACAATATAATTTATATAGATTATTAATTAACAATGTAATTAGTAATTCATAATATAATTATTAATTAATAGTATAATTAATAACTAATAATTAATATACAATTTCCAATATAATCATTAATAATATAATTAATAGTATAACTGATAACATCATTAATATATTCAATAATTAACAATATAATTTATCATATGTGGATTATATAACCTTAAAATTATAATTTGTTTATTTTTTTATGAATTATTACTGAAATAAACATCAGTTTTATTATAGGGATAAGCTTTTGTACGAAGGTTGACCATTGAAGAAAGTCTGTTATAAAAGTTATGATTTTGTATATTGGGTTGTAATTTTTTTTATTAATTGTAAATATCACATCAATGTAAATATTTTGTATGTAAATTTTGAATTGAAATGATAGTGCAATATTATATTTGTATTGCAATATGGTTTTCTATAATATTTTCATTCCAATTTGATTATATTTTTATAATGTGGTTATTTTATAGGTTTTTTGCAGGGCTGCATGTTTTGGTGCAACTAGTAATATAAAACGGACGAGATGGGGCTGGGTGGGACAAGCCCATGCGGGCTTGAACCGACAAAACCCCGCATATCAAACAGGTGGATTTATCCAACCTACCCACACCACAGCGGATGCGAGCAAACCCGCGAGCAACCCATATTCCTCATTATTTTTATATATTTTTAATTTGTAATTATCTCACCTAGACCTACTATAGGTAAACCCATGAATTCATATAATTTTAAAAAATAAAATAAAAAATGATCTAGTATAAAATTTAGTGATAAAAATATAAGAAAAATAATAAATATTAAAAAAAACAGTATCCCCCTCCCATTGTGTAAGCCCCTCCATATGTCAGTGGTAGTGCGATGCGAACTGAGAAGGTAAGCTCGGATGAGGCATGACGCGCTTGGAGCAAATGTGAGCTAGGACGAGCGATGGTGTGCTTGGTGCAAACTGCAAAGGCAGACTGAGGCGTTGCTATGTCGGGTCGGGAGGAAGGGAGGTGCACTACCACAAAACAAGGTTTTCACAGCGTCACCCTTTAACAACGCTAAAAAAAGACACTGATAAAGAGAGTTCATTTATCAGTGTTTTTTTTAACACTATTAAAGGGGTCCCCTTTATCAGTGTTTTTTTAGCGTTGTTAAAGGGGCTCCCTTTATCAGCACTTTTTTTAGTAGTGCTGATAAAGGGGGGTCTTTATCAGTGCTTTTTTTACTAGCGCTGATAAAGGGTATGTTTCAAAAAAATCATTAAAAATAACATACTAATGTATTAATATATAAATATATTTATATAAATATAAATATAATATATATTTTGTAAATATGTTTTAGATAAGTATAAATAGACATTTACACTTAACATCTAAGATATTTAGTGAAAATGGCTTATAAAATAATTAAAAAATATTATCAATTAATAATTTGCTAATTATTATCAAGTAATAGTCATTTAATAACAATTTGAAGACACAAAAATTCAAAAAATTAATAAAAGATCTAAAATAAGTTGAAAACATAACTCAAACTTCAAACGGACATAACTTTTGATCTGAATGTTCGTTTGAGCTCTATCACATATCAAATCGAAGCTTGCGACGGGCTCTGCACCCCTAGTGACAGAGGTAAACATCTGTCACATTTTTTTCAAGCCCTAAAAAGGCTTTGAAGGCCTCCAAAATTGAGTTCTTAGTCGGAATACCCAAATTTTTTAACATTCGATGGAATTTCACCCTTGTTTAAGGGGGCCACTTTTCCCTTTATCAGTGGGGAATGAATTTATTCCCAAGGATTATATTAATATTGATATTATGACTTTGAAATTTTATCATTTTTCGCAATGTACTATTATTTATAATCAAATATATAACAATATATACATATTTTTTTTACATATAAAATATATTTCTCAATATATAACCCTTATCTAAATAAAAACTAATATCCATTTTATTTAAAATACAAATATATGAGTATTTATATACCTATAAAGTGTGTGTGTGTGTGTCTATATTAACAATTTGATATATATTATCTATATATTCTAACACATGTATATACATATTAATATATAATATATGTAAATATATATAAATATATATAAATTTGTATAATTATACTTACAGATACTTGTATATATAATATGTGTGTATGTGCGTATGTTGTATATATGTATTTATTTATTTATAAACACACACAACAAAACATGTTTTATAAATGTATTTAAAATTGATTTTATAAATATATATTAATATACGAATAAATATATGGATAAAAAAATATAACTAAATATATATGAATAAATATATATAAATATATATTAATATACAAAAAAAATATATAAATATATAAATATAACTAACTATATATATATATTAATATACGAATAAATATATAAATATATAAATATAACTATACATGTATATATATACATACATATATATATATATTAATATAACTATATAATATACGAATAAATATGACTAAACATATATATAAATAAATAGATATATCATTAAATGGACATGTTAACAAGATGAGTGAGTGGTAAAGGGAGTCAAGCGTGCGCTGTTGAAACCCTCTTATTTGTAGTTTTTTTAATATTTTTTTTTAATTTTTTTAACTTTTATCAGCACTGATAAAATGAGCTCATTTTAATAGCGTCTCGATTATCAATGCTTTTTTAGCGCTTATAAAGTCCTATTTTGTGGTTGTGGTAGATGATCTAGTGATGGCAAGGGGTGGTTGTGCATCGGGGTGGGAGGGCAAGAGGCAGACAGTGGCAAGGCGCGACGATGCTTCAGGTCTCAAGGGAGGGAGGTGGATGACAACTAGGCGATTGGGCAAGGCGAGGCGATTGTGGTGCGTCAGATCTGGAGTGGGTTGGGCAACGAACGAGAAGGGTGCAGGGTAGTTGTGTAGGGGTGACCTTCGGGGCAGGAGTGTCACGAATGTCGGGTGCACCTGAGTCTCATAACTCGGAAAAATAATAAAATTAGGGTGTGGGGTTTGAAAGGGAGTCAAGCGCGCGGTGTTGAAACCCTCTGATTTGTAGTTTTTTTAAATATATTTTTTTTAATTTTTTTAACTTTTATCAGCACTGATAAAATGAACTCATTTTAATAGCGTCTCGATTATCAATGCTTTTTTTGCGCTTATAAAGTCCTATTTTGTGGTTGTGGTAGATGATCTAGTGATGGCAAGGGGTGGTCGTGCATCGGGGTGGGAGGGCAAGAGGCAGACAGTGGCAAGGCGCGACGATGCTTCAGGTCTCAAGGGAGGAAGGTGGATGACAACTAGGCGATTGGGCAAGGCGAGGCAATGGTGGTGCGTCGGATCTGGAGTGGGTTGGGCAACGAACTAGAAGGGTGCAGGGTAGTTGTGTAGGGGTGACCTTCGGGGCAGGAGTGTCACGAATGTCGGGTGCACCTGAGTCTCATAACTCAGAAAAATAATAAAATTAGGGTGGCATGCATGTTTTTTAATTTAAATAAAAAACCCGCGGGCTAACCCGTATTCGCACGGGTTGGTCACCTATGTGGGGTGTTCGCATAGATCTTTATTTAATATGGTTCTATTTTATGAAAACCACCCTGCCTCAAACCCGCCTCAAGCCCGCAAGCCATTTCGCATTGATAGTAGCATCTATCATGATCTTTATCGGTGCTAAAAGAAAGCGCTGATAAAGGACTCATTTATCAACCCTAAAGAAAGCGTAGATAAATGCCTCTTTTATCAATGTTTTTTTAGCGTTGATAAAGATTGAACGCTGTTAAGGGCTCTCTGATTCTCACTGCTTTTTTGTGTCGACAAAGCTCATTTATAGTGCTGTGATATGCGGGTTATGTAGTGGCAAGAGGCAGACGGTGGCAAGGCGCGACGATGCTTCAGGTCTCGAGGGAGGAAGGTGGATGACAACTAGGCAATTGGGCAAGGCGAGGCGATGGTGGTGTGTCAAATGTGGAGTGGGTTGGGCAACCAACGAGAAGGTTGCAGGGTAGTTGTGTAGGGGTGACCTTCGGGGCAGGAGTGTCACGTATGTCGGGTGCACCTGAGTCTCATAACTCGGAAAAATAATAAAATTAGGGTGGCATGCATGTTTTTTAATTTAAATAAAAAACATGCAGGCTAACTCGTATCTGCACGGGTTGGTCACCTATGTGGGTTGTTCGCATAGGTCTGTATTTAATACGGTTCTATTTTATGAAAACCACCCTGCCTCAAACCCGCCTCAAGCCCTTTGCATTGATAGTAGCATCTGTCATGATTTTTATCAGTGCTAAAAGAAAGCGATGATAAAAGCCTCATTTATCAACCCTAAAGAAAGCATAGATAAATGCCACCTTTATCAATGTTTTTTTAGCGTTGATAAAGACTGAACGATGTTAACGGCTCTCTAATTCTCACTGTTTTTTTGCGCCGACAAAGCTCATTTATAGCGCTGAGATATGCGGGTTATGTAGTGACAAGAGGCAGACGGTGGCATGGCGTGACGATGCTTCAGGTCTCAAGGGAGGAAGGTGGATGACAACTAGGCGATTGGGCAAGGTGAGGCGATGGCGGTGCGTCAGATCTGGAGTGGGTTGGGCAACCAACGAGAAGGGTGCAGGGTAGTTGTGTAGGGGTGACCTTTCGGGCGGGAGTGTGACGCATGTTGGGTGCACCTGAGTCTCATAACTTAGAAAAATAATAAAATTAGGGTGGCATGCATGTTTTTTAATTTAAATAAAAAACCTACGGGCTAACCCGTATCCGCATGGGTTGGTCACCTATGTGGGTTGTTCGCATAGGTTTGTATTTAATATGGTTCTATTTTATGAAAACCACCCTGGCTCAAACCCACCTCAAGCCCGCATGCCATTTTGCATTGATAGCAGCATATGTCATGATCTTTATCAGTGCTAAAAGAAAACGCTGATAAAACACTCATTTATCAACCCAAAAAAAAGAGTAGATAAATGCCTCATTTATCAATGTTTTTTTTAGCATTGATAAAGACTAAACGTTGTTAAGGACTCTCTGATTCTCACTGCTTTTTTGCGCCGACAAAGCTCATTTATAGCGCTGAGATATGCAGGTTATGTAGTGGCAATCATTTTCCATAATGAATGACAAACACTCACTGAACCTATTTTATTACATTTTAAATGACCTGAAAAAACCCATGTTTGGTGGCTCGAAAGCCCTTAGAATGTGACCCAAAGGCCCTGATGGGTTGAAAGCTTTGAGATTGATCCTTAAAACACTTGGAGACCCCTAAATGGCTCGAAGGCCCATGCGTGGTGGCTTGAAAGCCTAGAGAATGTGACTCAAAAGCTTGAAGATTGATCCCTGAAACCCCTGAAGACTGCGTTGAGCACCATGTTCTCGGACCCACCCGTGACCACCTGTTTAGACTGCCATAGACGCACAACTCGACCACTTGTCGCGTTTTCTATAGTTGTCCGCCGCCTTAGTCGCGCAGTGTTGGTCACCTGCTGCGTTTGCTTCACCCATCCACTGTCATTGACGCGTAGTGTTGGTCACCCACCGCATTCACCTCACTTGTCGACTTGGTACTGGATATTTGTTAAAGGTTAGAGTTTCATTTAAAATGGCAATTAGTTTATATTTCAATGTAAATACAACTTTATGTAAAATGTGTGTATTTGAAAAAATTAATGAGAAATCGAGATATTTTATTGTAAAAAATAATAAAATGTTGGTTAATTAAACGACTCAGTGATAAAAAAAAAATCATCACTATTTGATGATAATCTAAAAATTAAACTGAAAAATGATCAAATCAAATAATTGCATGTTTTTAATGGATGAAATACCAGGCCGATTACATACATGCAATGCAATGGATGCCAACCGCCGAGGATCCATGAAATTTGAATACCCTGAATCTCAACTGGTTTCTTTTTTTTTTTTTAATCCAGAACCATTTTATAACTTATTTTTTTAACTCATTATTATAGTGGTACCCTATTATTTTTTGAAATATCCATTTAATTGATCTAAGCATTTAAATACCTTTTTATAATTTAAAAAATTCAAAATTCATTTATAAATATAAAATTATAAAAGATATTCATTAAATCAAACCGGGTATTATGGGGTGTTCTGTTGAAAAGAGCGGGTGACGATGACAGACGGGGAGGGAGGAGTGACTGAGTGGGATGAGAAGTGCGGGACAGGACAGGGGCGCGTCACCTTTGGAACTGCCGGCCGCTCAAATTAAAAACGTTGGGCCACATTATTTTGGGCGTTGGCGCGGTTGTGGGGTGGGGCCGTCTGTCGCTTTCCGGGCTGACTCGTAATTACCGCAAAACGGCTTGGACCTTTTCTTCGGTTGCCAGCGGGCGCACACCGCCCACAGTTTTAAAAGATACACTACATTTCATCTGCCGCTCGATCAAATTGATTTGAGCTGTCCGATTGCCATAGGACAATGTCTTCAACCTCCACAAATTGGATGACCGGACCTCCACAGTTTTAGCTTGGCTTCTCAAATGCTTGTGCCTTCATGTATGTGTGCAAGCATGCATGAAATGTTGTTCACTTTCTTCACAAGCTTCCTTCACGTAAACAGATATATGAATGGGTTCTCAAGCATGTATGAGTTTATTTCATGCATTGTATTCTTGCATAAAATATTGAGAACTCAAGAAGAGAACACATTGGGTTGAATTGTGCAAGTATTATTCTTGCATAAAATATTGAAGAACACGTGTGCACCTCTTACACACATCTAAGTGAGGCTGGGAATTCAACATTAGAAGGAAGAATCGACCCGGACATTTGTTGCACTAAGAAAACTGATCAAATAGAGGTGATTAGAATTATTGAGCAAGACCAACATACTCATTCAGTGGGTGCTAAAGGTACTTGATGTAAGAGTTGGTGTCCTAGAACCAACTGGTTTTACTTTGATTACATGGATATTTAATGTATTATTACATATTGTTCATTATTTTGCATGACTATGATGTAATAATGTCATAGAGTATTTGTTGCATTGATAAGGTCATAATAGTTCCCCGCTATGATGAAAACCTTGAAATGATATAACAATATTCTTAAATATAGTTCTGTGGTTGGATGACACACTATGATGAGACACATAACATGCAGACAATCAGGTGCGAGTACTCGTAAGCAGATGAGACTTCCTCTCATGAAGTTCTCACTTGGTGATCTCCAAGATGAAAGATTATGAGAACAGACCTGCTAGTAGGAATTCTGCATGTTTTAGTATCATCAGATATTTCTATCTGCGAGCGTGTGTAATGATCCTTAGACTTTAAGATTATCATTAATACGTGTCACAACTCGCGCACTTTGATTTACTGAAGAAAACTGTCACGCAGGCAGTTAGCAGGAAGTATGGTACATTGGGTGCGTCACGAGTGACATATTATTAATGGATAAGTCGATGAAGGATTTGTCTCTTCCATTTATGGAAGTTGATATCTCGACCATTTGATTGAAATAGAACCATCTCATGAAATTCCATGACCATGGTGTAACGATGAATTTATTTCAGGTAGTCAAAGAACGACGTATCAAACATAAAAGTTGATGACACTACCATGAAACCTGTTTGATGAGATATTGCGACAAAAGGATTATATTATACAGTAAGCGTTCATACGTGGATGTCGTTGTTGCGACTTTACATTCTTTCTCTTGGGTGTCGTGACCAGTTGCTAGACAGTACTCCTGGATAGGCAAACCTGCTTAATGCCAACGAGAAAAAATCCTAAAGGGTCACGCACTAAGTGTTTTTGGTGGTCTTAGTTAAATTCTATTTGAATTTAATTAATAAAATAAATATTATTCTCAAGACCCTAGAATAATTTTATTCAAGTTAAAATGATCGTATAAATAAAATAAAATATATTTATTTATTTTATTGAACATTTAATAAATATTTATTTACTAGTTTGTAAATAAAATATTTATTTAAGAGAATAAATTATTTATTGATTCGGGTGTTCAATAAATGGAAGTGGAGTTCGAGCGGACCAAGGTCGGTCCGGTAGTAAAATAATTATTTACAAGACGATAAATAATTATTTAACTAGTTGACACAAGTTAAAATAATAATGACCCTGCTATTATTTTTGTGACGTAGAATTTTATTTTATAATTCCGTTTTGCACAAATTGACACACCATGAATAATGACACGACATTATTATTATGAGCATGAGTTTTCTCTAAGTTCATGAATATATTTAATTGTTGCTATGCAATTAAATATTGTAACTGAAATTCCATGTATATAAATAGACAAGTAGACCTATTATGCCATACACCACACCATATGCTTGGTGAATTGAGAATTGTTGAGCCAAACAATTTATCTCTTGAATCATTTTCTCTCCCCTCTCAAGAATGAGAGACATTCTTCAAGGACAAAGAACATGCGGTCAGGTTCGACCGACACAAGACATTCGCTTTGCCATGCTAGAACCTGGAGAACGAGCAGTGTCGATCGGAGGCCATCGGAGCAGGTGTGGATCACCGCTAGAGGGATTCTAGTTTGGATCCTTACAAGCGCAACGAGATAATCCAAAAGGGCCATTCTGGACGATCAACATCATCAATAAAAAAATACCAAAGATCTAGGTATTATTTTTCTTTATGAAATTAATTAAATTAATTAAAAACATGATGTGCAAGATCCTCTCTAAAGGTTTCAGACCTATTTCTTCTTTATCTAAATCTTTGATTATATTTCCTGGAGGCTGACGTTCATCGTCGTATTGATCCCAGAATAATCATTGATCATGGTAAAAATCAAAGTTAGGTGTCGTCCCAACCATTCTTCCGCTGCACCCGGAACCTTCAAGTGGTATCAGAGTGGTTACATCATAGTTTATAATTATTTAAATATTTTTTTGATGACTTATGCACTTAATAATTTAGTTGTTTCAATTCAAGTTAACCGTTCTACAAATCTGAATCTTGAGATCTATTCCTCCTCTTTCATTTCTCGCTCACCTTACAAAAACGATATTTTCTTTTAATTTTGATTAAAATAAAATAGAGGATCTCATCCAGAGGTGCCAAAGCTTCCTGGTCATACAACACTAGAACACACGATGTGTATTCGGTAGTACACGCCGTGTAGTTAAGATTCAATGCATCAGACCGGTCCGCCAAACCAAGCTGTGTGTGGGAGTCTTTCTAAGTCTTAAATGACTCCATGTGTTGACTAGGAACAGGTGGCACGCGGTTTCTGGATTACACGCCGTGTGTCCCAAATGGACACGACGTTTAGTCCCTTCGGGTTAGGGTTGGACCGCATACCCCGTACACGGCTAGCCCGACTGGAGACCGTGTAACGAGGAACTACACAACGTGTGGCCAACTGGACATGCCGTGTACTCTGAAGATTTCTGAAGTACACTCACACATCGTTTCCCCAGGCGTGTACTTCATATGGACGATGAACAATAGTATACGCCGTGTAGTTGGAACTACACGCCATGTACTCATCCAAATTACGTATATTTATTTAAATTTATTATTATATTATACAAACCCTTGAGACATGTACAATCGTGTGGGCGTAAATCTGAGACACAACACATGATATGTGTTATATATATATGTGTTTAATTTAACATCTGCGTAATGTTCATTTCTACTCATTGGGTAGTTATGAATAGGAATTCATCAGGTTTCCTCCAAGGTACAAGTTACATAAAAAGATAATTTTAAATGAATTTATTTTTTTAAAAATTATGATGGATGCGAATCTGAAGGAAATTCAGAAAAAGATTTAAGATAAAAGGATTGATTAATTAAAGATGATAATTAATTGATTCGAGTGTGATTTATCTTAAACGAGAACGATTAAAGAATTTAATTCTAGTTTTATTTATGCGTAAATATAGTTTCATATATGGATGATTATGAGCTAGACCAAGACCTCTGTATGTGGATGGTTTCTTTTTAATTTATTTATTTGAATTAAATTTATTGGCCTGTGAGCCTTCTTCTCATTAATATGTTGAGCCTGTGTGCCCAATGTTTCTTTTATGTAAAACCCCCTTTTACCCCTCACCTACACATGAGTTAAAAAAAGGGCATATGTAATGGATGGAACTCCCAAGCTAGTGGAGGCGATTCAAGTTGGATCTGAGACGAAACCAATCCCAAGAGATACAGAGGTGGACAAGTGGAAGCTGTAAACATGAACCCAAAAGGTTCAAGGTGTTTCTCCCCTAGGCCAGGGTTAGTTTATCAACAACTAGATAAACTAACCATTAGAAAATATCATGATCATTCCATTTACTTTATTTTATTTCTTTCATTTGCATGGTTTATCAGTATGGATGTGTTGTTACGATCACATAATTAATGAATTAAACAAGCATGCAAGATGGAACTAAAATAAACCAGACTTATGCGTAAATATTATCAAGACATGGTTAATCACTTAAGTAAGTTCCACTTAATATTAACAAACATGTGATAATAAACAATTCACACATAAGAGATAAAAATCTTTCAAATAAAATATTAAGTCAGACCAAGCCTCCCGTTACTTGATTAAGGGAAAAAATCAATAAAACTATGTGTTTGACCAACCCTTGTTGGGACACTTACTTTTATACATGAATCCCTTATGAAAGGTTTCAGGTTGACTTAACCATATTACATCAAGAGGAGTATCCCTTGCTAGACTTGGTGTAATATTGGAGGCAAGAGTTGAGGAAATCCAAAGTCATGATTTCAAGATTGGGGAGTCCACTCAACAGATCAAGGATCTGCAATCCCACAGTTGGCAAAGACCTGCCTACCTAAATACCTTATAATAGCTTGACCAACCCTTGTTAGGGGTTATGTGAAGGGGAATATGAATCCTTGACCCTAGAATTTCATGACAACTGGACATTCCAAGTTCAATGGTGAGGGCCATTGAGACTTGATAAAATAGTGGGAGACTTAATAAAATTTATTATTTCTCATAAAATGTAATCAAGAAAGTACTAATGATGTGCTCTTTTAATTGTAGAATAAAAATTACAAGCTCGTCAACCACACTATCCCTGCAATCAATTCTGGATAAAGACAACATCCTCACTAGTAGTAACTTCTAGGAATGGTTTAGATGCCTTTGGGTTATCCTATGCCATGAACGGAAGTCTTACATGCTGGAGTCAGCATTACCTGATCCGCCTTCCAAGGAGGCGAGTGATAAGGATTTCCTGGTTTATGAGAAACATATGAATGACACGGTCGATGTTCAATGTTTGATGTTATCATAAATGTATAGTGAGCACATGAAGTCTCATGAAAACATGGATGCTTATAGCATGATCGAGCACCTCCATGGTATTTACCAAGAGAGAGAAAGATAGGAAAGGTTTGAGATCTCTAAGGCACTCTTTCAGAGTAATCTTGGAGAAGGTTCCCCAGCTGGGCCTCATGTAGTCAAGCTCATTGGCTACATTGAGCGCCTAGAGGTTCTAGGGTTTAAACTCCCCAAAGAACTAGTCACTAATCTCATTCTCGCATCACTCCCTTAGAGCTTCTCTAACTTTGTTCTCGATTTCAATATGAACAACATTGAGAAGTCTCTATCTGATCTTCTTATCCTCATTCACCAAGTGGACAAAGATATGAAGCGTGAAAAGCTTTCTGTCCTTATGGTGAATAAGAGGAAAGGGAAGGTGAATAGCTTTAAGCCCAAAGCTTCTTCATGAATTTACAAGAAAAGGGAGATCAAAGGAGAGGCAAGGGAACATGAGGCTGTTTGTTTCGCATGTGGCAAGAAGGGCCACTGGAAAAAGAACTGCACCCAGCCTAAGAAGCAAGGGGAAGCTTCAGGTGTGTTTTCTATCAAATGAAATCTATCTATTTCTATAAATTGGGTATTAGATACAGATTTTGGTGTTCAAATATGTATCCAAATATAGGAACCAAGTAGATTCAGGAAGATTGATCGAGGGGAGGTAGATCTACAAGTAGCCAATGGATCCAGACTCACTGTTGTAGCTGTTGGGGACTACCACCTCACATTGCCAACTTGGATGATCTTGGTGTTAAAGGGTTATTTTTTATGTGCCTTATGTAACCAAAACATAATTTCTATATCCATACTAGATATAAATGGATTTGTTTTCATGTTTGGAAATGAATTTTGCTTCTTTTATAAAGATAGCATTTGTTTTGGTAGGGAACATTTATACAATGGTCTTTATGTGTTGGATTACACAAACCAAGTAATGGCAATAAATGAAAAAGATACTTCACATGAATCATACCACACCCAACTTTGGCATCATCGACTAGGTCATGTAAATGAGAAATGCTTGACAAAGTTATTTCAAGATGGATATTTAGATTATTTTGAACTAAAACTACTTGGTGTATGTCATGCATGTTTACAAGGAAAAATGACCAAATCCCCATTTGGTGGGAAAGGTGAAAGGGCTAAAGAGATTCTTGAATTGGTTCATACCGATGTGTGTGGACCATTTCCAGTTGAAGCAAGGGGTGGGTACTCATACTTCATAACTTTTACTAATGATTTTAGTAGATATGGATATATCTACTTAATGAGGTATAAGTTGGATTCCTTTGATAAGTTCAAGGAATACATGAATGAAGTTGAGAACCATCTTGGTAAGAAGATTAAGAAACTCTACTCAAACTGAGGTGTGGAATATCTTAATCAGGAATTCATTGATCACTTACGAGAGTCTGGGATCCTATCCCAATTCACTTCTCCTTACACACCTCAATGGAATGGTGTAAGCGAAAGGAGGAACCACACCTTGTTAGACATGGTGAGATCAATGATGAGTCATGAAAGTCTTCCATTATCCTTTTGGGGGTATTCATTACAAACAACGACACACATACTAAACCAAGTACCAACAAAATCGATAAATTGTATTCCATACGAGTTCTGGAGTGGAATAAAATCTATGTTATCGAATTTACATGTGTGGGGTAGAGAAGCGTTTGTTAAGGCCTATTCAGGTAGTAAAATCATACCCTGAGGCACAAAGTGTACCTTTATAGGATACCTTAAGGAAACAAGGGGATATTAAATATACAACCCCTCATACAAAAAGGTTATAGTGGAAAGACATGCCATATTACTTGAGAGGGAGCACATCTCCAAAAGAGATAGTGGGAGAAAGATAGACTTCGATGAAGTTGAGGCTCAAGGTAAACAATAGTTGGTATAGGAAAAGATTTCACTAAGCCCTGTGGAAGAAGAATATGTTCCAGAGACACAAGTACTACGTAGGAGTACACGAGAGGTTATAGAACTAGAACAATATGATTTTCTAGTTACCGAGGATGGTGAATCATTATTAGTTGATGATAATGATCCTCTAACCTACAAGGAAGCAGTAAGTGACACATACATTGCCAAGTGGCAAGAATCCATGAATTATGAAATGGATTCCATGTACCAAAACCAAGTATGGATTTTGGTAGATCCTCCAGCTGATGTAAATCCTGTTGGTTGCAAATGGGTATTCAAGAAGAAACTGGACATGGAAGGACAATTTGGTACCTATAAGGTATCACTGGTTGCAAAAGGGTTTAAACAGTGTCAAAGAATTGATTACGATGAAACCTCATGACCAGTTGCAATGATGAAATCCATCAGAATTCTACTTGCCATTAAGACTTACCATGGCTATGAGATTTGTAAAATGGATTTCAAAACATCATTCCTTAATGGGAACCTTCAGGAAGATGTCTACATGACACAACCTGAAGGTTTTGTGACTCCAAAAGATTCCAATAAGGTATGCAAGTTGCAGAAATCCATTTATGGATTAAAGAAAGCATCCAGGTTATGGAACATTCGTTTTGATGAATCCATAAAAGAATTTGGTTTTATCAAGAATGAATGTGAGCCTTGTGTCTAAAAATGGTTTAGTGGGAGTGTATTCATTTTCCTAATAGTATATGTTGATGACATATTACTTATTGGAAATGAGATACCAGTCTTATAGTCTGTTAAGGCATGGTTGAATCAATGCTTCTCCATGAAGGACTTGGGTGAGGCAACGTATATTCTTGGGATCAAGATCCATCTTGATAGATCTAAGATATTACTGGGCCTAAGTCAAAGTACATACATTGATAAGATACTAAAGAGATTCAGTATGGAACAATCCAATAGGGGATTGTTGCTAGTATCACATAACATTCATCTTTCTAAGAAAATGTGTCCTCAAACACTTGAGGAAAGAAATATAATGGCAAGGACTCCATACAAATCAACGATTGGGTTAGCCATGTATTCCATTTTATATACTAGGATGGATGTTGCCTACGCATTGAGTGCGGTAGGAAGATATCATACTGACCCAGGTGACCGCCATTGGATGGCAGTCAAGACTATTCTAAAGTATCTAAGGTGTACTAAAGATATGTTCTTGGTTTATAGAGGATATGAGGAACTATTCATCAGAGGATATGAAGATTCTTGTTTATAGACTGATCAAGATGATATGAAGTCACAAATGGGATACATATTCACTTTGAATGGAGGATTAGTGAGCTGGAAGAGCTCAAAGCAGAGTGTGGTCGCAAATTCTACAACAGAGTCTGAGTATACCACATCTTCTGAGGTAGCTAAAGAAGCAATTTGGATGTGAATATTCGTCTATTAACTAGATGTGATACCTATTAGTAAAGATCCCATCACACTGTACTGTGATAATACTGCAGTGGTGGCTCTCGCAAAAGAGCCAAGGTCAC
This sequence comes from Viscum album, assembly GCA_963277665.1. NCBI lineage: Eukaryota > Viridiplantae > Streptophyta > Magnoliopsida > Santalales > Viscaceae > Viscum > Viscum album. The sequence continues at coordinate 496,151,993 of OY728122.1, forward strand.
ATCAGCGGACAAAGCACATACTTTAGAAATATCATCTCTTGAGGGATTTTTCTTAGAGAGGTGAAGTTGCAGTGAGCATTATTTCCATGGAAGACAATGTGGTGGACCCCTTGAATAAAGACTTGACTCAGTAGAAACATAATCATCATGTGAGGTCTAGTGGACTGAAAGTCGTAGGCAGTTGGCTCTAGTCCAAGTGGGAGTTTGTAAGAGTTGGTGTCCTAGAACCAACTGGTTTTACTTTGATTACATGGATATTTAATTTATTATTACATATTGTTCATTGTTCTGCATGACTATGATGTAATAATGTCCTAGAGTAATTGTTCCATTGATAAGGTCACGAAAGTTCCCCTCTATGATGAGAACCTTGAAATGATATAACAATATTCTTAAATATAGTTCTACAGTTGGATGACATACTATGATGGGACACATAACATGTAGACTGTCAGGTGCGAGTACTTGTAATAAGATGAGACTTCCTCTCATGAAGTTCTCACTTGGTAATCTCCAAGATAGGAGATTATGAGAACAAACCCGCTAGTAGGAATTCCACATGTTTTATTATCATCAAATATTTATATCTTCGAGCATGTTTAATGATTCTTAGGCTTTAAGATTATCATTAATACTTGTCATGACTCGCTCACTTTGATTTATTGATGAAAACCGTCATGCAGGCAGTTGACGGAAAGTAGGGTATGTTGGGTGCGTCATGAGTGGCATGTTATTAATGGATAAGTCAAGGAAGGATTTGTCCCTTCCATTTATATAAGTTTATATCTTGGCCCTTTGATTGGAATAGAACCATCGCGTGAAATTCCATGGCCATGGTGTAACAATGATTTTATTTCTGGTAGTCAAAGAACGATGTATGAAGCATAAAAGTTGATGAAATTATCTTGAAACCTGCTTGATGAGATATTGCGACAAAGGGATTATATTAAACAATGAGCATTCGTATGTGGATGTCATTATTGCGAATTTACATTCTTTCTCTTGGGTGCCTTGACCCATTTCTAGATAGTACTCTTGGACTTTAGGCAAGCCTGCCTAATACCAACGAGAAAGAATCCTAGAGGGTCACACACTAAGTGTTTTTGGTGGTCTCGGTTAAATTATATTTGAATTTAATTAATGAAATAAATATTATTCTCAAGACCATGGAATAATTTTATTCAAGTTAAAATGATCGCATAAATTAAATAAAATATATTTATTTATTTTGTTAAACATTTAATAAATATTTATTTAATAGTTTGTAAATAAAATATTTATTTAAGAGAATAATTTATTTATTTACTTATTTGGGTGTTCAATATATGGAAGTGGAGTTCGAGTGGACCAAGGTCAGTCTGGTAGTAAAATAATTATTTGCATGACAGTAAATAATTATTTAACTAGTTGACACAAGTTAAAATAATAATGACGCTGCTATTATTTTGTGACGCAGAATTTTATTTTATAATTCCGTTTTGTGCAAGTTAGTGCACCATGAATAATGACACAATATTATTATTATGAGCATGGGTTTTCTCTAAGTTCATGAATGTATTTAATTTTTGATATACAATTAAATATTGTAACTGAAATTCCATTTATATAAATAGAAAAGTAGGCCTATTGTGCCATACACCACACCACACGCCTGGTGAATTGAGAATTGTTGATCCAAAAAATTTCTCTCTCGAATCCTATTATCTACCCTCTTAAGAACAAGATACGTTATTCAAGGCTGAAGAACAAGCGATCAAGAACAACTGACACAAGACACTCACTTCGCCGTGCTAGCACTCAGAGAACGAGCAATGTCGATCAGAGGCCATAAGAGCACGTGTGGATCACCACTAGAGGGATTCTAGTTTGGATCCTTACAAGAGAAATGAGATAACCCGGAAGGGTCATTCCAGACTATCAACATCATCAACGAAGAAAAATACCAAAGATCCAGGTATTATTTTTCTTTATGAAATTAATTAAATCAATTATAAACATGATGTAAAAGATCCTCTCTAAAGGTTTCAAACATCTTTATTATTTATCTAAATCTTTGATTATATTCTATAAAGACTAGAATTAATCGTTATATTGATCCTAGAAAAATCATTGATCATGGTAAAAATCAAATTTGGGTTCCATCCCAACCATGCTTCTGCTGCGCTCGGAACCTTCACTTGAAGTATACACAGGAAAGTTAGATCCTGCAAGCTCATGGAGGAAGATCAAAAGAAAATATTACAGTGGATTAAACCTTAAATAAAGGTAGAAGTCTCTCAATTGGAGTTGGGAGCATAGGAAGTATTTTAGTTATAATTGGAAGCAGAAATATCTTAGTTGGAGTCAGGATCAAGAAAAGACAGCAGTGGGGTACAACCAACCGAGGTAGAAGAGTTGGATTGTTGAGGAATATAACTAGAATCAGCTGGAGGATCAATTACTAGGGGGTATAACTAATGGATGTATGAATAGATATAATTGATAATAAGATTATAGTGGGGAATCCATGTTGGGGGTATAACCAACATGGAAAAGAGTAGGTCTTTATACCTAACCTTGTTAATACCACATGCTGCTCTCTCTATTATTACTACTGCACACGAGGCTTGATTGAGAGATATCACAGAGTGGATCGAGAACCATAACAAGTTTAAGATTTTGAATTACAAAGTAAAAGAATTCATAAAACAAGTTTACCACCGATTCACCCCCTCTCAGTGGAACCTAATCCAGCTTGGGGCTCATAAAACTTTGACTTTGTACTTTATTCATAAAACAAGTGTACCACCAATTCAAAGTTTGACTTTGTACTATGAAATGTGGATTTACAACTTTGAGTCATGGGTTTTATGTTGTAGTTGGTGACCTAGAACCAACTAATTTGTACTTTCATCATTAATAAATGCCTTATCACATCTTGATTGTTCTTCTGCGTGACAATGCATGTGATAATGTCCTAAGGACAGCTGTTGCATTAATGAGTCATAGTGGATCCCTACTATGATGGGAACCTGGAAGTGCCATAACACTGTTCTTGAATATATTTTCTATGGCTGGATGATGTTATTTAAGGGACACAAATAATATAGGCCATTAGGGGTGAGAACTCATAAAACTTTGAGGCACCTTCTCATGGTGTGCACCCTTTCTAATATCCAGGAGGATATTATGATAATGAGACCTGCCAGTAGGAAATCCACATTTCATAGTGTCATTGGATGTTCCTATCTGCAGACGTGTGTATTGGTCCTTAGACTTTAAGATTATTATTAATGGGTATTACAACTCGCTCACTTAGATGTATTGACAAAAATTGTGATGACACACTGTTCGCAGCGAGGTAGGATATGTTGGGTGCGTCACGAGTAATATCACATTAATAGATAATGTGAGAAAGGATTTGCCCCTTCTGTTTCATAACTGAAGTAGATATCTCAGGCCCTTTGATGGAATTGATATAGACTAAATAAATCCATGACCATGGTAAGGTATGAGAGAGTTCAATTCTGGAAAGTCAAAGAACGAATAACCAAGCACATGAGTTGATGACACTAGCATGCAACCCGATTGATTTGAGATATCGTGACAAAGGGATTATATTACACGGTAAGCATTCGTATGAGGTGACACGTCATTACGGCATTAACTTCTTTCTCTATGGGTGCCTTGGCGTGTTGCTAGACGCTAACCTTGTACTTTAGGTAGGCTCCGCCTAATGCCACTGAGAAAGAAGCCTAAAGGGTTACACACTAAGTGTGTCCATGTATCTCAGTTAAATATTAATTTAACAAGTTAAATAAAGATTATTCCCGACTGTGGTTTAATAATTATTTAAGGATGCCAGATCACATTTATTTCAACACTAGTTACTCAAGGTCTAATAAATGTGGAGGAGGAAATAAAGTAAAGTGGAAAATAAAAGTACACGCTGTGTATATTAATTATTACATGGCGTGTAGTTTTTCTAGTCGGGATTTTGAGGAAATAATATCATTACTGTGATATTAATTATAATTAGCGTGGGCGCATGTCAAGGAATTAATAATTCGACATGCTTGTAACACCCCAGGTAAATAAAGAATATGAAATTTTTATATTTATACATATTTGTGCATAAAATATTAATATTACTTTAAAGGGAACTCTATGCTCGATGGCGTACCCAATACGCAACAACGAGTTTCTTTAAAATCTTACGTTGCACTCTAATAATAAAATAATATTATTTTAAATGGTAGTTAATGCCTAACCGTTGTATTGGAGGGAATGAATATAAATAACTAAAATATGATTTTATATGTTTTTTAAATGTTTTTACACTTATCCAATAAAAGATAAAGTCTTAAAATAAGAAAAGAATTCAATTTTAAGCATAAATACTCTAAAATTCACTAAAATGTCGATTTATCGCATTTTGATGGTGAAACCTCTTTAATATAGTTTTGGTCACTCTTATAAATTCTATTGGACCAAATAAAATTCTTCTTTATAATCGGGACATCAAAATTTACTTTGTGTAAATTTTTGGTATTTTTATGATAAAGTTCATTTTTTTAATGAATAGTTAAAGATGTTGTATTTTAATTCAAAAACTCTTTTTAATATAATTTATTTATATGATTAGATTATCTTTTTAATTGGTTTTAAAGTTCAATTATAATATATTTTTACCATTTAATCCAATAGTGGTCATTGGAATTAATTTCACCTTGAAATTGGACTTAAACTAGTGTCAATCTTTTGATATATATTGTTTCATAAAAACACGCTATTTTTTCTGACAAAGGGAATTAATTATTAAATTAATTAATGCAAATTATATGTTTTAAATTTGGTAAAATAGACATCATTTTTTAATTCGGAATATCAAATATATCTTCGGGTGAATTTTTGGTATTTTTCTGAAAAACTTCAATTTTTGATGAATAGTAAAACCACTAAGTGGTAGTTAAAAAACCGATTTTTCATTTAAATAAAAATTTACCACTTCTGTAATTTGAATTTCAAAAATCCTACATACATGGTTGTCATTAGTATGTAAAATATGGTTCAATGGGATTAAAATAATTTTTTGGTGAATAGTAACTTTTATGTTTTATTAATCGCGATTAAAGGTAATTAGTGTAATTTAAGGTAAAGATAATGTTATAAAAAATGAAATGACCTTGAAACATGTCCTAACCTTATTTTATGAGTCATGGACGACCAAGAAAATCCATGGTTCAACTTGGGGACCCCATGGAGCCACTTTGGTAGGAAAATGACATTAATAACTTTTTATTTAAAGTAAAAATTAAAATGTCACAAACATGTATTGTTTTACTAAAATAATTTTTACATGGGGTTATACAAGTCATATTTTTTACTATAAATAATAATTGAAAATATAAAAATATTTCCTACATCATAGTATTTTTTTATAATTTTTAGGCATTAAATAAATTAATTTATTTATGACACCATGATGATGCAGCGATTACCTCATTAAGGAACGATTTAAATAAAATGAAAAGATAATGCAAAATATAAGACTTACACTTGGAAAAAACCTATTGGATGAGTATATTTCGAACCATTATCACATTATCCTCTAAATATATCAATGTGAGACCTTTCAAATCTGAAACTCATTTTATAATAAAGTAACTTTTCAAGACATTCCAAGAGTGCCCCTCCTCCCTTTTATAAAAGGCCCCCACCTCTACCTCCTTACCCACACCTCTCAAGACTTTGGCTCGGCCAACCCCTGACCATTTAATCTCTCCACATCCCTCTATTCATCAATGAAGCCTCACCTTAGGAAGAAATCTCTTCAAGAAACCCTTTTGGTTCAAACCAAAGGGAGTTACCCGATTTAAAGGTAATGTCTTCTCTTATGTTCTTTTGTTTTATTTTGCTTCTCCAACCCCCTAAAATCTTTTTATTACCTTATTTTTTAACAGAAACATTATCTTAAATATACTAGGATTTTTTTATAATAAGTATTCGAGCTACACTTATACACACATCTGTCTAATGGTTAAAGAACATACTGTTTCTGTGGATGGCGAATTACTGCCTCACGAAACGATGATTGTTCAATATTCTTTTAACACCTTTAAAGGTGGAAATTATGATGTCACTGTATTTTATATATGATATATATGGTATTTATGTTTTCTATATGATTCTTTATTTTATATTTAAAACATACCTTTATTCTTTTCATGTTGTGCAAATGCGATAATTTCATATGAGGAAGTGTGGACTACCTCCCCCTCAAGTGATGTGACTCGTTCATGCAATACATGGAATGTATAAAGAATGAAATTAATAAACTTATGTGACCTATATAACATATATATTATACTGTAATTATAATATATATATATCTCTCAATTATTTTTAATTCCATTAATATGACAAAGAAATGAAAGTAGCGTTCATGCGTACGTACGACCTACCGTCTCCATGAACGATGCATTTCATTTCTTTTTATCTCCAAATGTTATGGAATAGTATAAAATGAATATGTACTGGATATATATGATATTTAAATCATTAATAATATTCTTTATATGATGTACTTATAACTACATGGACAATTATTTTCAAACAAGTTCATTTTTGACTCATGTACCAAACATCGACAAAAACATCTGATATAAACTCACATAATTAACTAATTATTATAACATTATAATATGTGATATGAATTGAAAAATATAATTTAAATTAGTTACTTAAGAAATTATAAATTGAAAAAAGTTTATTATTCAGGAATATAAAGAAACGAACAAGACAAGTCAGACTTGAGGTAAGGGATCCAACCTCTCTCTTTCTTCTTAAGTACTCTCTTTTATGTCACTTCTTTTAAACTCCTATTTATTATGTTTGGGGATGTTATTTTATATTAATCTTGATTTAAATTTTATGTTAATATGATTATAGACCCTATTTTATCTCATCAATCCATTTTTGGAAGTTTTATGTGGCACTGTTAGGCTGCCGAATTTTCATAAGGGGATTTTCATCTCACATTTTATTCCCCTGAAATTCATGCTACATTGGCCAGTATTTCCTTTTGTGTGGTGTATGTACTAACAACTATTTTTCTATTTGTATAATATACTCTCATTTATGGTTATTTACATCTTTATTGTATGACCCTTCTTTCATGGGGTGTACGTTTCGAAAGTTGCCCAAATCGGTGAGGGAACCTTTCACACTCCTCTTTTTAAAAGGATTATTTTGTTATGTCTTTTAATTTACATATTTTTATGTTGGGATATGTTTTTATATATACTTATTTATGTAAATTTTATGTCCAAGTGATTAGATACCATTTTCTCTCTCATCAACTAATTTTATGAATTTTAAAGTGACGTCGTTAGGCTGTCGAATTTTACTAAGGAAACTTCTTAACCCAATTTCGATTTCTTTGGGTTCAACATGTAGTTATTGAATATGTCATCCTATGAATATGTGTGAATGAACTCTGGTAGTTTTACACTTAATATCCACTTATATTGGGTGTATTTATATTTTTCACACATAATTATGAGATTGATTTATCCTTAATTTAAGGATACCTTCTTTATAATAGATTTCATCTCATCTTACATTTCTATTGAGACTTCATTGTTGTTATACACCAATTCACTCTTATATGGTTCATATACTGTCCTTTGGAATATTATATCGTGAATCCCTTTATTATCATGATATTATAAAGTTCTGATTAAATGCTATCCTTCAATTATTGTATTCAAGTGTCGCTCATTTTGTTAAAAACGCTTTAACTAAAATATCGTTTTAAATGTTTTAATGATTTATTCTTATAAATATTTCTCATTAATATCCATTTTTTCAAAATGGTTTTAAGGATTTATTTATATGGATATTAATGGTTCAAAATGTTAAAATATTCAAAGTGGTATGTGACACTTTGATTCAAAAATCTCTTTATTAAATGTTTTAAATGGTTTTGAAAATGGTTTTTAGAATGGATTCATTATTTCAATATCTTAAAATGTTACATTGTTATTACAATGTGGGAATGTTATCTTTACTTTTTGATTAAGTTATGTGCTGTGATTATGTTATGGTTCTTGGGAAATGTTTATGAAGACGGGTGGTTTCGTGATAAACTAAGGGATGGTGAGCCCGATATAACTCTCCAATGCATTGGGTAACGTGAAGGAGTTAAACGCTAAGGTTTCTCCGAAGAGATTTAGGTAATATACTGTGATGGGTATTCCAAAGGTAACCATGAGGGTTAATCCCTACGATATAATGTTATGAATGCCTCAAGTTACCTTTATGTCTTATGATTTCTATGAGTTATTCCTAAATCTTATGATTTAATGAGGTATGTTAAAGTGCTTATGTTTTATGAGTAAAGTATGATTTCATTGATTCGTATGTGTACATGGACTAATGTTTTCTTTCCATATTGTTATAAACCTTACTGAGCTTTTTATGCTCATCCCATGTTTTTAAAATGTTTTCCATAGGACTTAAAGTGGAATACGGTCAAGGATGAGATAAAGGAAATGTCAGGCTGTCTAAAACAAGGAACTAGACATGACTATTTTGTTCAAGAGTTTTTATTTTGTGAAAAAATGGAAACTGAGTAGATTTGTCTACTTTGTAATCTTTGAGATGTAATAGTTATGTCCTAATTCTCTAAAACTCTAAACCTGAAAAGATCCTCAATGCAAATTATTCAATGTAATTCAAGATTAAGTAAGATTTAAGGCCATGTCCTTATAGTTGGTATCAGATGTCGGTTTAGATAACTTTAGAGGTTAGAGTGTTGTTTAAGCATAAGCGAAAAGTTTTGTTTAACCACAATGGTTATTATATTAGATATATTCATTGTTATTTATGAAAGTTGGAATGAGTTTGAGATAACTTGGATAATTATATCTTAGTGTTTATCTTCCTATTTAGTACATGATGATTTTGTTGATATACTCACACTGACCTTTTTGGTTTTAGTAAATGGATGGATCTAGCCGGCACCAAAGTGACAATGGGTTTGAAGGAAACTGTGGTGGTTCTCTGATTAAGAGACTGAATGAAATGGGGGATTCAATGAGAAATATCGTGGTTATTCTAAACTAACTATCAGGAGTCATGATCAACCACTTGAACCTTGGTGAGTTATCTAATACATCATGTATGAGAGAACCAACTCGATGCGGAAGTTCAGGTAATAATTATAAAGGTAACCATTAGGGTTTATATGATCCTTACTTTTGAGGTAATTATGGGTTACTATATGTTATGATGGAATATGAACGACATGAGATAAACTTGAGGTTAAATTATGTTATGGTTATTTTTGAAGATTTTATCACTTTTTAGGGAATGTTATAAGAATTATGTAGTTTTGGAAAAAGGACAACACGTAGACCGTGTGACAACCTGTCGTGTCGGACAAAGCTGCGGGAATCGAACCCACAACCAAAGTGCGACTGGTATTTATCGCCTACCACTAGACTACGTGAAGTCCCTGGTTAGTTTGACTAATTATTTTTAGTTAGATGATCTTATGAATCTAAAATAAGTTGATTTTGGGTTATATATGGAAATTATTAACCTATCATGGAGGATATGTGATTAGGTTAATTAATTTTCAGTATGAGACTTTAAGAGTAACTGATGTTATTTGGAGATAAATGTTAAGGTTTATCTTGGAAGACTATGTGATTAAATCCTTCAGAGATTTGGGTTTCAATCTTAGTTTTGATTACTTTGAATAATTTTATGGATATATGTTTATTGAATGGTCTTTGTTGAAATTTGGGTATTGTTTGAAAAATTTTGGAGATTAAGAATAGATTTTTTTAAAAGAATTATCCTTTTTGGGTATTATCTGATCTTGTACTAACCTTTTTGGTTTTGGTTTTGGTTAAGGTCTAAAGACATGGGAAGTATATAGTTATCTTTTGTGGATTAGGTGATTCTCTAGAAGTTGATTATAGTACTCTTAATGTGAAAAAGTCTTCCTAAATACTCATCTTTTGGAGAAAATATGAGTTTGTGTAAGAAATCTAGTAAAAGTTGAAAGTCAACATGATAAGTAAGTATGTTTCCTTATGATTTAGTTAATCTCAAAAATAAATTACTCAATTAAAAGTAACTTAAAACAAAAATGTTTTCTGTTAACTTTTCCTACTGGGGAATCAAATACTGTTTAACCCATCACAAGTTTGTGATTTTCTGGTGGTTAACTTTCTCCTAAACATGTTTTCTATCACTCTCCCTCAGAACATGACCCTTTGTTTTTTCTTCCATATCCATGTTTTCCTACATGGAATCCTAGTATGGGTTAACTCGGGTGACCTTTGTACTTCTTTTTCTTTCTTTTAAAGTGATAGTTTTACTGACTCTTGTTCCGATGTGGGACTTTCAATGAAGTTTCCGAGCCCAATTTTAAAATTACGAGGATGCAATTCCCAAAAGGGGGGAAGGATGTAACACCCCAGGTAAATAAAGAATATGACATTTTTATATTTATCCATATTTGTGCATAAAATATTAATATTACTTTAAAGGGAACACTATGCTCGATGGCGTACCCAATACGCAATAACGAGTTTCTTTGAAATCTTACGTTGCACTCTAATAATAAAATAATATTATTTTAAATGGTAGTTAACACCTAGCCGTTGTATTGGTGGTAATTAATATAAATAACTAAAATATGATTTTATATGTTTGTTAAATGTTTTTTACATTTATCCAATAAAAGATAAAGGCTTAAAATAAGAAAAGAATTCAATTTTAAGCATAAATACTCTAAAATTCACTAAAAGGTCGATTTATTGCCTTTTGATGGTGAAAACTCTTTAATATAGTTTTGGTAACTCTTATAAATTCTATTGGACCAAATAAAATTATTCTTTAGAACCGGGACATCAAAATTTACTTTGTGTAAATTTTTGGTATTTTTCTGATAAAGTTCATTTTTTAATGAATAGTTAAAGATGTTGTATTTTAATTCAAAAAATATTTTTAATCTAATTTATTTATATGATTAGATTATATTTTGATTTTTTTTAAATTCCAATTATAATATATTTTTACCATTTAATCCAATAGTGCTCATTGGAGTTAATTTCACCTTGAAATTGGACTTAAACTAGTGTCTATCTTTTGATATATATTGTTTCATAAAAACACGCTATTTTTTCTGAAAAAGGGAATTAATTATTAAATTAATTAATGAAACTTATATGTTTTGAATTTTCTAAAATAGACATAATTTTTGAATTCAGAATATCAAATATAGCTTATGGTGAATTTTTGGTATTTTTCTGAAAAACATCAATTTTTGATGAATAGTGAAACCACTAAGTGGTAGTTAAAAAACTGATTTTTGGTTTAAATGAAACTTTACCACTTCTGTGATTTGAATTTCAAAAATCTGACATACGTGGTTTTCATTAAGATGTAAAATGTGGTTCAATGGGATTAAAATAATTTTTTGGTGAATAGTAACTTTTATGTTTTATTAATCGCGATTAAAGGTAATTAGTGTAATTTAAGGTAAAGATAATGTTATAATGAAATGAAATGACCTTGAAACATGTAATAACCTTATTTTATGAGTCATGTCCGACCAAGACAATCCATGGGTCAACTTGGGGACCCCATGGAGCCACTTTGGTAGGAAAATGACATTAATAACTTTTTATTTAAAGTAAAAATTAAAATGTCACAAACATGTATTGTTTTACTAAAACAATTTTTACATGGGGTTATACAAGTCATATTTTTGACTATAAATAATCATTGTAAATATAAAAATATTTCCTACATCATAGTATTTTTTTATAATTTTTATACATTAAATAAATTAATTTATTTATGACACCATGATGATGCAATGATTACCTCATTAAGGAACGATTTAAATAAAATGAAAAGATAATGTAAAATCTAAGACTTAAACTTGGAAAAAACCTATTGGACGAGTATATTTCGAACTCTTATCACCTTATCCTAGAAATATATCAATGTGGGACCTTTAAAATCTGAAACTCATTTTATAATAAAGTAACTTTTCAAGACATTCCAAGAGTGCCCCTCCTCCCTTTTGTAAAAGGCCCCACCTCTACCTCCTTACCCACACCTCTCAAGACTTTGGATCGACCAAACCCTACCCATTTCATCTCTACACATCCCTCTATTCATCATTGAAGCCTAACCTTAGGAATAAAGCTCTTCAAGAAACCCTTTTGGTTCAAATCAAAGGGAGTTACCCGATTTAAAGGTAATGTATTCTCATATGTTCTTTTGTTTTATTTTGCTTCTCCAACCCCCTAAACTCTTTTTATTACCTTATTTTGTAACAAAAACAGTATCTTAAATATAATAGGTTTTTTTTAAGAATTAGTTGAGCTACACTTACACACACATCTGTCTAATGGTTAAAGAACATACTGTTTCCGTGGATGGCGAATTACCACCTCACGAAATGATGATTGTTTAATATTCTTTTAACACCTTTAAAGGTAGCCATTATGATGTCAATGTACTTTATATATGATATATATGGTATTTATGTTTTCTATATGCTTATTTATTTTATATTTAAAACATACCTTTATTCTTTGAATGTTGTGAAAATACGATAATTTCATATGAGGAAGTGTGGACTACCGCCCCCTCAAGTGATGTGCTCGTTCATGCAATACATGGAATGTATAAATAATGAAATTAATGAACTTATGTGACCTATATAAAATATATATTATACTGGAATTATAATATATACATATCTCTCAATTATTTTTAATTCCATTAATATGACAAAGAAATGAAAGTAGCGTTCATGCGTACGTACGGCCTACCGTCTCCATGAACGGTGCATTTAATTTCTTTTTATCTACAAATGTTATGTAATAGTATAAAATGAATATGTAATGGATATATATGATATTTAAATCATTAATACTATTCTGGAGATTATGTACTTATAACTACATGGACAATTATTTTCAAACAAGTTCATTTTTGACTCATGTACCAAACATCGACAAAAACATCTGATATGAACTCACATAATTAACTAATTATTATAACATTATAATATGTGATATGAATTGAATAATATAATTTAAATTAGGTCTTTAATAAATTATAAATTTACAAAAGTTTATTATTCATGAATATAAAGAAACGAACAAGACAAGGCAGACTTGAGGTAAGGGATCCAACTCTCTCTTTCTTCTTAAGTACTCTCTTTTATGTCACTTCTTTTAAACTCCTCTTTATTATGTTGGGGGATGTTATTTTATATTTCACTTTCTGTAAATTTTATGTTAATATTATTAGAGACCCTATTTGATCTCATCAATCCATTTTTGGAAGTTTTATGTGGCGCCGTTAGGCTGCCGAATTTTCATAAGGGGATTTTCATCTCACATTTTATTCCCCTAAGATTCATGATACATTGGCCACTATTTCCTTTTGTGTGGTGTATGTACTGCCCATTATTTTTCTATTTTTATAATATACTCTCATTTATTAGTATTTACATCTTCATTGTATGACCCTTCTTTCATGGGGTGTATGTTTCGAAAGTTGCCCAAATCGGTGAGGGAACCTTTCACACTCCTCTCTTTAAAAGACTTATTTTGTTATGTCTTTTAATTTACATATTTTTATGTTGGGATATGTTCTTATATATCCTTATTGATTTAAATTTTATTTCAAAGTGATTAAATACCATTTTATCTCTCATCAACTAATTTTATGAATTTTAAAGTGACGTCGTTAGACTGTCGAATTTTACCAAGGAAACTTCTTAACCCAATTTTGATTTCTTTGGGTTCAACACGTAGTTATTGAATATGTCATCCTATGAATATGTGTGAATGACCTCTGGTTGTTTTATACTTAATATCCACCTATATTGGGTATATTTATATTTTTCACACATAATTATGAGATTGATTTATCCTTAATTTAAGGATACCTTCTTTATAAGGGATTTCATCTCATCTTACATTTCTATTGAGAATTAATTGTTGTTATGCACCAATTCACTCTTATATGGTGTATATACTATCCTTTGGAATATTATATCATGAATCCCTTTATTATCATGATATTATAAAGTTATGATTAAGTTTTATCCCTCAATTATTTTATTCAAGTGTCGCTCATTTTGTTAAAAACCCTTTAACTAAAATATCATTTTAAATGTTTTAATGATTTATTCTTATAAATATTTCTCATTAATATCCGTGTTTTCAAAATGGTTTTAAGGATTTATTTATATGGATATTAATGGTTTAAAATGTTAAAAGCTTCAAAGTGGTATGGGACACTTTGATTCAAAAATATCTTTATTAAATGTTTTAAATGGTTTTGAAAATGGTTTTTAGAATGGATTCATTATTTCAATATCTTAAAATGTTATATCATTATTGCAATGTGGTAATGTTATCTTTCCTTTTTGAATAAGTTATGTGCTATGATTATGTTATGGTTCTTGGGAATTTTTTATGAATATGGGTGGTTTCGTGATAAACTAAGGGCGGGTGAGCCCAATATAACTCTCCAATGCATTGGGTAATGCGAAGGAGCTAAACGCTAAGGTTTCTCCGAAGAGGTTTAGGGAATATACTATGATGGGTATTCCAAACATAACCATGAGGGTTACTTCCTATGTAATAATGTTATGAATGCTTCAAGTTACCTTTATGTCTTATGATTTCTATGATTTATTCCTATATCTTATGATTTAATGAGGTATGTTAATGTGCTTATGTTTTATGAGTAAAGTATGATTTCATTGATTCGTATGTGTAAATGGACTAATGTTTTCTTTCCATATTGTTATAACCCTTACTGAGATTTTTATGCTCATCCCAAGTTTTTAAAATGTTTTCCATAGGACTTAAAGTGGAATATGGTCAAGGATGAGATCAAGGAAATGTAAGGCTATCTAAAACAAGGAACTAGACATGACTGTTTTGTTCAAGAGTTTTTATTTTGTGAAAAAATGGAAACTCAGTAGATTTGTCTACTTTGTAATCTTTGAGATGTAATAGTTATGTCCTAATTCTCTGAAACACTAAACCTGAAAATATCCGCAATGTGAATTATTCAATGTAATTCAAGATTAAGTAAGTTTTAAGGCTGAGTCCTTATAATGCAGGTTTTCAATAAGAGTTAATGAAATAACTAAAACGCGTAGCGCGTTTATTTATTGTTATAACTCTATAACCTCAAACCCGATTATAAATATCCTCACAACCTCAACACTTTTCCAACCAATCGTTGTGCACAACAATTTTGGAGAATTATTTCAAGGCCAAAAGAACTCCTTCATCCAAGAATGCTCTCAAGACCGAGAGACCAAGGCGATCGAAGGCGGACATCGCAAGTGAAGGTTCTTCCGCGCTAGCACCCGGAGATCCCTTCAACGACGTACGGAGAAATGTGGCACATGTGTGGATCACCGCTAGAGGAATACTACACTTGGATTCTATGATGTAACGACAGATCACCAAATCGTGACTGGACACATCAATGAAGAAATAATTCCACCAAGGTAATTCTTATGAATTAATTAAATTAATTATAACCAACATATGATGATCCTATCTCTATGGTTATGGGATTACCTCTTAAGTTTTTCGTTCTTCGTTCTATTTTGAAGATTCGGCGTTTCAAATCGTGACAGATCTCGGATTGAACGTTGTTTAATGTTAAAATTAAAGTTGGGAAAACCCACCAACGTGCTTCCGCTGCACCCAGAACCTACAAGTGGTATCAGAGTGGTCATATCGTTGATTATAATTATTTATTTTTTCATTGGTTATTTACGCATTAAATAATTTAGTTGTTTTCAATTCAAGTTTAATCATTCTGGAAATATGAATCTCGAGATCTGTTCCTCCTCCCTCATTTCTCATTCACCTCACAGAAACAATTTTTTCTTTTAATTTTGATTAAAATAAAATAGAGGAACTCATCCGGAGGAGCCAAATGTTTCTGGCCGTACAACACCAGAATACACGACGTGTATTCGGAAGTACACGCCGTGTATTCTAGGTTCAATGCATTGACTGATCTGCCAAATCAGGCCGTGTATTGGAGTATACCTATGTCATTTATGACACTGTGTGTTGACCAGGAACAAGTGGCACACAGTTTCCAGATTACACGCCGTGTGGTTCAACTGAACATGGTGTGTAGTCCCTTCAGGTTCGGGTTGGACCGTGTACCCCGTACACGGCTTTCCCGGATGAAAAAAGTGTAACGAGAAAACTACAGGGCTTGTGTCCCAAAGAACACTCCCTGTACTCCGAAAATTTCTGAAGTACATTAACACGCCATGTCCCCAGGCGTGTACTTCGGATGGACGGTGAAGAAAAGTACACGCCATGTAGTCGGAACTACACGCCGTGTACTCAACCAAATTACACAGATTTATTAAAATTTATTATTATATTATACAAACCCTTGAGACGTGTACCATGGTACAGGCATAAAGCTGAGGCACAACACGTGATAGGTGTTTTATATATATTTGTTTAATTTAGCATCTACGTAATGAATGGGAATTCACCGGGTTGACTCCAAGGTACAAGTTACATACAAGGATAATTTTAAATGAATTTATTTATTTAAAATTATGATGGATGAGAATCTCAAGGAAGTTCAGAAAAGGGTTTAAGATAAAAGGATTGATATTAAAGATAATTAATTGATTCGAGCGTGATTTATCTTAAACACGAATGATTAAATAATTGAATGCTAGTTTTATTTATGCGTAAATATCCTTGCATGTATGGATGATCATGAGCTAGACCGAGACCTTTTTATGTGAATGGTTTCTTTTAATTTATTTATTTAAATTAAATTTGTTGGCCTGCGAGCCATCTCCTCCTTAATATATAGGGCCTGCGTGCCTAAGGATTATTTTATGTAAAACCCCCCTTTTCCCCTCACCTATGTGTGAGATAAATGCATATGTAATGGATGGAGCTCCCAAGCTAGTGGAGGCAACTCAAGTCAAGAGCCAAGGTGAAACCAATCCAAGGAGATACAAAAGTGGACAGGTGGAAACCTGTAAACACGAACCTGAAAGGTTCAAGGTGTTTCTCCCCTAGGTCTTGGGTTATTTTATCAAATGATAGATAAACTAACCAATAGAAAAAGATCATTATCATACCATTTATTTTATTTCTGTCAGTTTCATGGTTTTTTTATTGTGGGTGTGTTGTCACGATCACACAATTAATGAATTAAACAAGCATGCAAGATGAAAAATAAAAATAAAAACCGGATTATGTGTAAATATTATCTTAGACATGGTTAATCACTTAAGTATATCCCACTTAATATTAACAAGCATGTAATCAAAGATAATAAATTGTAAATTTACGTATAAGGATAAAATCCCTCAAAGAAATATTAAGTCGGTATAGCCTTCCATAATCCTTGTTAGAATCGAATCATAGTTCAAAGTGCTTAACCAACCCTAGTTGGGGTGCTTTCAATTATCGGGGAATTCTAATTCAAGGTTCTGGGTTGACTTGAATTGGTTTGCATCAAGGTTTTACTGCCACAACAGGACTTGGTGTGACCAAGAGGCAAAGGTTGAGGAAATCTAATATAAAAGGATTTCAGGATTGGGGAGTCCACTCAGCGGATCGAGGAGCTGCGAGTTAATGCAGTTGGAATTTGGAATGCCTACCTAAAACCCTTCAAGTTTCTTGACCAACCCCAGTTGGGGTAATTGGAAGGGAAATATGGATCCTTTCCATTAGAATATTCAGGAAACAGAATATTCCTAAGTCAATGGGGAGGGCTATTGGATTTCGATAAAATAGTGGGAGACTAATAAGTATTAATTTATTTATTTGTCTCAGTTTTTTAATAAAGTACTAAACCTTTTCTCATCTTAATTTGTAGAAATGGAAAGAAAATGACTTCAAACATATCATTGCGAACCATACTAGATAAGGAAAACCTTCTCACCGGCACCAATTTCCAAGAGTGGCATAGGCGTTTACGCGTCATCCATCGCCACGAGAAGAAATTGTATATGCTGGAAGAGACTGTTCCAGTTGTGGCTAGATTGGAAATTTTTCCCTTAACTCACTAGGTAAATAAGGACATGGGGCGTGACAAAATCGCAGTCCTTATGGTGAATAAGAGGAATGACAAGGAAAAGGGGCCAATGACTTATAAACGGTCTGAATCCCCCGAGCACCGTCCTTCCAAGAAGGGGAAGATCCAGAGGCCGGGCAAGGAACAGGAGGTGGTGTGTTTTGTATGTGGAAAGCAAGGCCACTAGAAGAGGAACTGCACCCAGAAGCTTCGGGACGCTAAAGGTGCATTCGTTATCGAGTGTAATCTTTCTATTTCTACACATTGGATATTATATACAGCTTGTGGGGATCACATCTGTATTCAAATATAGGAACCAAGTAGATTTAAAAATATTGTCAGAGGAGAGGTGGATCTTCGAGCTGCCAATGGCGCAAGGATGGCTGCGTTGTCTATTGGCTATTACCACCTCTCACTGCCAACTGGGATGATTTTGGTTTTACAAAACTGTTATTATGTGCCTAGTGTTACCAAGAACATAATTTTTGTATCTTGTTTGGATATGGATGTATTTGTTTTAAAATCTGTAAATAAGGGTTGTCTCTTTTATAAGAACAACGTATGTTATGGTATGGCACATTTAAATAATGGTTTGTATGTATTAAATTACAAAAACCAAGTGTTGGAAATCGATAATGAAACAAACTCACATGACTCATACATCACCCAGTTGTGGCATCACCGTCTCAGTCATGTGAACGAGAAGCGCTTGACAAAGCTCTATCGAGATGGCTATTTAGACTCTACTGAGCTAAAACCACTTGATAGATGTCATGCTTGTTTACAAGGAAAAATGACCAAGCCACCTTTTGGTGGATAGGGTGAAAGATCCACAAAGCTTCTAGGATTGGTACACACGGATATGTGTGGACCATTTCCAGTAGAAGCTAGAGGTGGATATTCTTACTTCATTACTTTTACTGATGATTTGAGTAGATATGGATATGTCTACTTAATGAGGCATAAGTCAGAGGCCTTAGAGAAATTTAAGGAATTCAAGAATGAAGTAGAGAATTAGTTTGGTAAGAAGATAAAGAAACTTCGATCGAATCGAGGTGGAGAATATTTGAACCAAGAGTTCATCGATCTTCTACGGGAGTCTGGGATTCTATCTCAGCTCACTCCTCCTTATACCCCACAGTGGAATGGTATTAGTGAAAGGAGGAACCACACCTTGTTGGACATGGTGTGGTCGTTGATGAGTCATGCAGATCTTCCATTATCCTTTTGGGGATATTCATTACAAACTACATCACACACATTAAACCGAGTACCAACTAAGGTGGAAAATGTAATTCCATCCGAGTTATGGAACGGAAGGAAACCCACTTTGTCGCACACACGTGTATGGGGATGCGAGGCGTTTGTTAAGGACTTATCAGGAAACAAAATAGCACCCCGAGGCACGAGGTGTATCTTTATAGGATATCCCAAGGAAACGAAAGGATATTACCTATATAACCCTTCAGACAAGAAAGTGGTTGTCTCCATACAAGCCGTCTTTCTTGAGAGGGAGCACATCCTCAAGAAGAATAGTGGGAGAAAGATTGACTTCGATGAAGTTGATGCTCAAGATACACATGAGTTGGTACAAGAAAAAGTTCCACAGGTCCCCGTAGAAGAGTTTCCAGAAACACAAGTACTGCGTAAGAGCTCAAGAGAGGTAAGGGAACTAGAGATATTTGGTTTCCTAGTCACCGAGGATGGTGAATCATTATTGTTGGACAATGATGAACCTCTCTCCTACAAGGAAGCAGTAGAAATCTCCGAAGCTGCAAGATGGCTAGAAGCTATGAATTCTGAGATTGATTCCATGTATCAGAACCAAGTCTGGGTTCTGGTCGATGATCCAGTTGATGTAAAACCGGTTGGATGCAAATGGGTATTCAAGAGAAAACTAGACATGAAAGGTCAAGTTAGAACCTATAAAGCAAGGCTAGTGGCTAAAGGGTTCAGACAACATCAAGGAATTGACTATGATGAAACCTTCTCACCAGTTTCCATGTTTAAATCCATAAGAATCATACTTTTCATAACATCTTACCATGACTACGAGGTTTGGCAGATGGATGTCAAAACAACATTCCTTAATGGGAACCTTTAGGATGATGTATATATGACACAACCAGAAGGGTTTGTGACACCAGGTGATGCCAAATGGGTTTTCAAGTTGCAAAAATATATTTATGGATTAAAGAAAGCATCCAGGTCATGGAACATTCGATTTGATGAAGCCATAATGGAATTTGGTTTCATTAAGAACGAATGTGATCCATGTGTTTATAAGTGGTTTAATGGTAATGCGATCGTTATCCTAGTAGTATATGTTGACGACATATTACTTATTGGAAACGATGTACCAGTCTTACAGTCAGTTAAGGACTGGTTGAACAAGTGTTTCTCCATGAAGGACTTGGTGAAGCAGCCTATATTCTAGGGATCAAGATCATTTGTGATAGATCCAAGAGGCTGCTTGGACTAAGTCAGAGTACATACATTGACCAGATACTAAAGAGATTTAGTATGGAACAATCCAAGAGGGGATTGGTTCCATTGTCACATGGCCTACATCTTTCTAAGAAAATGTGTCCTCATACACAACAAGAGAAAGATAGAATGAGTAAGATCCCATACGCTTCGATTATAGGATCCATCATGTATGCCATGTTATGTACCAGGATTGATGTTGCCTATGCACTGAGCATGGTAGGCAGATATCAAGCAGATTCAGGAGAACAACATTGGACAGCTGTTAAGACTATCCTTAAGTATCTGAGAAGAAATAAGGATATGTTCCTGGTGTATGGAGGAGACGAGGAGCTTTTCATTAGAGGGTATGCGGATGCTGGTTTTTAGACAGATCATAAAGATTTGAAGTCGTAATCTGGATATGTTTTCTGTCTCAATGGAGGAGCTGTGAGCTGGAAGAGTTCAAAGAAACCAGTTGTCACCGATTCTACAGCGGAGTCCGAATATATAGCATCTTCTGATGTAGGCAAGGAAGCCATCTGGATTGGGAACTTTGTCCAGGAGCTTGATGTGGTTCCTAGAAGTAAAGATCCCATTACACTGTATTGTGATAATACTACAGTGGTGGCTCTTGAAAAATAACTAATGTCACATCAACGGAAAAAGCACATACTCCGGAACTATCACCTCTTGATGGATTTCTATCAAAGGGGTGAAGTTGCAGTGAGAAGAGTTTCCACGGAAGAGAACGTGGCGGACCCCATGAATAAAGGCCTATCTCAGCATAAGCATGAATATCATGTGAGAGCTAGCAGTTTAAATGCTGTTAGAAATTAGCTCTAGTCCAAGTGGGAGTCTGTTGGAGTTGGTGGCCTAGAACCAACTACTTTGTACTTTATTCATTAATAAATGCCTTATCACATCTTGATTATTCTTCTTCATGACAACGCATGTGATAATGTCCTAAGGACAGCTGTTGCATTAATGAGTCATAGCAGATCCCTGCTATGATGAGAACCCAGAAGTAGCATAACACTGTTCTTGAATATATGTTCTATGTCTGGATGATGTTATTTGAGGGACAAAAATAATACATTCCATTAGGGGTGAGGAATCATAAAACTTTGAGTCAAATTCTCATGGTGTGCGCCCTTGGTAATATCCAGGAGGATATTATGAGAATGAGACCCACCAGTAGGAAATCCACATTTCATAGTGTCATTGGATGTTCCTATCTGCGGATGTGTGTATTGGTCCTTAGACTTTAATATTATTATTAATGGTTATTACAACTCACGCACTTAGATGTATTGACGAAAACTGTGACAACACACTATTCGTAGTGAGGTAGGATACGTTGGGTGAGTCACGAGTAATATCACATTAATAGATAATGCAAGAAAGGATTTTCCCCTTCTGTTTTATAACAGAAGTAGATATCTTAGGCCCTTTGATGGAATTTATATAGCCTAAATAAATCCATTTCCATGGTAAGGTATGGGCGAGTTCAATTCCGAAAAGTCAGAGAAAGAATAACCAAGCACGTGGGTTGATGACACTAGCATGAAACCCGCTTGATTCGAGATATCATGAAAAAGGGATTATATTACATGGTAAGAATTCGTATGAGGTGACATGTCATTGCGGCGTTAACTTATTTATCTATGGGTTCCTTGGCATATTGCTAGATGCTAACCTTGGACTTTAGGCAGGCTCCGCCTAATGCCACTGAGAAAGAGTCCTAGAGGGCCACACACTAAGTGTGTCCATGTATATCAATTAAATATTAATTTAACAAGTTAAATAAAGATTATTCCCGACTATGGTTTAATAATTATTTAAGGATGCCTGATCGCATTTATTTTGACACTAGTTATTCGAGAGAATATATTGTGGGTGAAATAATATATTTATTAGCGAGTAATGCAGTTACATTTATTTAAGAAATAAATAGCCATTACTCAAGGTCTAATAAATGTGGAGGAGGAAATAAAGGAAAGTGGAAAATAAAAGTACATGCCGTGTATATTAAATATACACGCCATGTAGTTTTAAGGAAAAATAAGTACACGTCGTGTATTAATTATTACACGGCATGTAGTTTTTATAGTCGGGATTTTGAGGAAATAATATCATTACTGTGATATTAATTATAATCAGCGTGGGCGCGTGTCAAGGAATTAATAATTCGACATGGGGGTTTTCAATAAGAGTTAATGAAATAAATAAAATGCGTAGCGTGTTTATTTATTGTCATAACTCTATAACCTCAAACCTGATTATAAATATCCCCACAACCTCAACACATTTCCAACCAATCGTTGTGCACAACAATTTTGGAGAATTCTTTCAAGGTCGAAAGAACTCCTTCCTCCAAGAACTCTCTCAAGACCGAGAGACCAAGGCGATCGAAGGCGGACATCGCAAGCAAAGGTTCTTCCGTGCTAGCACCCGAAGATCCCTTTGGCTACATCCGAAGATACGTGAAACACGTGTGGATCACCGCTAGAGGAATCCTACACTTGGATTCTACGACGCAATGATGGATCACCAAATCGTGACCGGACACATCAACAAAGAAAGAATTCCACCAAGGTAATTCTTGTGAATTAATTAAATTAATTATAAACAACATATGATGATCCTATCTCTATGGTTCCGGGATTACCTCTTAAGTTTTTTGTTCTTTGTTCTATTCCCAAGATTCGGCGTTTTAAATCGTGACGGATCTCGGATTGAACATTGTTTAACGTTAAAATTAAAGTTGGGCAAACCCACCAATGCGCTTCCGCTGAGCCCAGAACCTACAAGTGGTATCAGAGCAGTCATATCGTTGATTATAATTATTTAGTTTTTCGTTGGTGATTTTCGCATTAAATAATTTAGTTTTTTTCAATTCAAGTTTAATTGTTCTGGAAATATGAATCTCGAGATCTGTTCCTCCTCCCTCGTTTCTCGTTCACCTCACAGAAACTAATTTTTCTTTTAATTTTGATTAAAATAAAATAGAGGAACTCATCCGGAGGAGCCAAACATTTCTGGCCGTACAACACCAGAATACACAGAGTGTATTAGGAAGTACACTCTGTGTAGTCTAGGTTCAATTCATTGACTAATCCGCCAAATCAGGCCATGTATTGGAGTATAACTATGTCATTTATGACACCATGTGTTGACCAGGAACAAGTGGCACACAGTTTCCGTATTACACGTCATGTGGTCCAACTGAACACGGCGTGTAGTCCCTTTGGGTTTGGGTTGGACCGTGCACCCCGTACACGGATTGCCCGACTAGAAACCGTGTAACGCGGAAACTACACGGCGTGTGTCCTAAAGAACACGCCGTGTACTCTGAAAATTTCCGAAGTACATTAACACACCATGTCCCCGGGCGTGTACTTCAGATGGATGGTGAAGAAAAGTACACACCGTGTAGTCGGAACTACACGCTGTGTACTCACCCAAATTATGCAGATTTATTAAAATTTATTATTATATTATACAAACCCTTGAGATGTGTACCATGGTGCAGGCGTAAAGCTGAGGCACAACACGTGATAGGTGTTTTATATATATGTGTTTAATTTAACATCTCCGCAATGAATGAGAATTCACTGGGTTGCCTCCAAGGTACAAGTTATGTACAAGGATAATTTTAAATGAATTTATTTGTTTAAAATTATGATGGATGAGAATCTCAAGGAAGTTCAGAAAAGGGTTTAAGATAAAAGGATTGATTAATTAAAGATAATTAATTTATTCAAGTGTGATTTATCTTAAAAAAGAATGATTAAAGAATTGAATGCTAGTTTTATTTATGCGTTAATATCCTTGCATGTATGGATGATTATGAGCTAGACCGAGACCTTTGTATGTGAATGGTTTATTTTAATTTATTTATTTAAATTAAATTTGTTGGCCTGTGAGCCATCTCCTCATTAATATGTAGGGCCTGCGCGCCCAAGGATTCTTTTATGTAAAACCCCCTTTTCCCCCTCACCTACGTGTGAGATAAATGCATATGTAATGGATGGAGCTCCCAAGCTAGTGGAGGCAGCTCAAGTCAGGAGCCAAGGTTAAACCAATCCAAGGAGATACAAAGGTGGATAGGTGGAAAGCTGTAAACATGAACCTAAAAGGTTCAAGGTGTTTCTCCCCTAGGTCTTGGGTTAGTATATCAACTGCTAGATAAAATAACCAACAGAAAAATATCACGATCATACCATTTATTTTATTTCTGTCAGTTGCATGGTTTATTTATTGTGGGTGAGTTTTCATGGTCACAAAATTAATGAATTAAACAAGCATGCAAGATGGAACAAAAATAAAAACCAGCTTATGCATAAATATTATCTTAGACATGGTTAATAACTATAGTATATCCCACTTAATATTAACAATCATGTAATCAAAGATAATAAATTGGAAATTTACGTATAAGGATAAAATCCCTCAAAGAAATATTAAGTTGGTATAGCCTTCCATAATCTTGGTTAGAATCGAACCATAGTTCAAAGTGCTTGACCAACCCTAGTTGGGGTGCTTTTAATTATCGGGGAATTCTAATTCAAGGTTTTGGGTTGACTTGACTTAGTTTGCATCAAGGGTTGACTGCCACAGCAGGACTTGGTGTGACCAAGAGGAAAAGATTGAGGAAATACAATATAAAAGGATTTCAGGATTGGGGAGTCCACTCAGCGGATCAAGGAGCTGCGAGTTAATGCAGTTGGAATTTGGAATGCCTACCTAAAACCCTTCAAGTTGCTTGACCAACCCTAGTTGGGGTAATGCGAAGGGAAATATGGATCCTTGCCACTAGAATATTCAGGCAACATAATATTCTTAAGTTAATTTTGAGGGCTATTGGATTTCGATAAAATAGTGGGAGACTAATAAGTATTAATTTATTTATTTGTCTCAGTTTTGTAATAAAGTACTAAACCTTTTCGCATATTAATTTGTAGAAATGACAAGAAAATGAATTCAAACATATCATTTCAAACCATACTCAATAAGGAAAACCTTCTCACTGGTACCAATTTCCAAGAGTGGCATAGGCGTTTACACGTCATCCATCGCCACGAGAGGAAATTGTATGTGCTGGAAGAGCCTGTTCTAGTTGCACCTAGATTGGAAATTCTGCCCTTAACTCACCAGGTAAATAAGGACACGGGGCGTGACAAATCCACAGTCCTTATGGTGAATAAGAGGAAGGACAAGGCAAAGGGGCCAATAAATTATAAACGGTCTGAAGCGCCCGAGCACCGTCCTTCCAAGAAGGGGAAGATCCAGAGGCAGGGCAAGGAACGGGAGGCGGTGCGTTTTGCATGTGGAAAGCAAGGCCACTGGAAGAGGAACTGCACCCAGAAGCATTAGGATGCTAAAGATGCATTCGTTTTCGAGTGTAATCTTTCTATTTCTACACATTGGGTATTAGATACAGCTTGTGGGGCTCACATCTGTATTCAAATACAGAAACTAAGTAGATTTAGAAAGATTTTCAGAGGAGAGGTGGATCTTCGAGCTGCCAATGGTGCAAGGTTGGCTACGTTGGCTATTGGCGATTGCCACCTCTCACTGCCGACTAGGATGATTTTGGTTTTACACAACTGTTATTATGTGTCTAGTGTTACCAAGAACATAATTTCTGTATCTTTTTTGGATATGGATGGATTTGTTTTCAAATTTGGAAATAAGGGTTGTCTATTTTATAAGAACAACGTATGTTATGGTATGACACATTTAAATAATGGTTTGTATGTATTAAATTATGAAAACCAAGTGTTGGCAGTCGACAAAGAAACAAACTCACATGACTCATACATCACCCAGTTGTGGCATCACCGTCTCGGTCATGTGAATGAGAAGCGCTTGACAAAGCTCTTCCAAGATGGCTATTTAGACTCTACTAAGCTAAAACCACTTGATAGATGTCACACTTGTTTATAAGGAAAAATAACCAAGCCTCCTTTTGGTGGATAGGGTGAAAGAGCCACAAATATTCTAGGATTGGTACACACGGATATGTGTGGACCATTTCCAGTAGAAGCTAGAGGTGGATATTCTTACTTCATTACTTTTAATGATTATTTGAGTAGATATGGATATGTCTAATTAATGAGGTATAAGTCAGAGGCCTTAGAGAAATTTAAGGAATTCAAGAATGAATTAGAGAATCAGTTTGGTAAGAAGATAAAGAAACTTAGATCGGATCTAGGTGGAGAATATCTGAGCCAAGAGTTCATCGATCTTCTACGAGAGTCTGAGATTCTATCTCAGCTCACTCCTCCTTATACACCGCAATGGAACAGTGTTAGTGAAAGGAGGAACCGCACCTTGTTGGACATGGTGAGGTCGATGATGAGTCATGCAGATCTTCCATTATCCTTTTGGGGATATGCATTACATACTGTAGCATACACATTAAACCGAGTACCAACTAAGGTGGCAAATGGAATTCCATCCGAGTTATGGAATGGAAGGAAACCCACTTTTTCGCACACACGTGTATGGGGATGCAAGGCATTTGTTAAGGCCTTCTCAGGAAACAAACTAGCACCCCGGGGCACGAGGTGTATCTTTATAGGATATCCCAAGGAAACGAAATGATATTACCTATATAACCCTTCAGACAAGAAATTGACTATCGCCAGACAATCCGTCTTTCTTGAGAGGGAGCACATCCTCAAGAAGGATAGTAGGAGAAAGATTGAATTTGACGAAGCTGATGCTTAAGATACACGGGAGTTGGTACAAGAACAAGTTCCAAAGGTCCCCGTGGAAGAGGTTCCAAAAACACAAGTACTGCGTAAGAGCTCAAGAGAGGTAAGGGAACCAGAAAGATTTGGTTTCCTAGTCACTGAGGATGGTGAATCATTATTGTTGGACAATGATGAACCTCTCTCCTACAAGGAAGCAGTAGAAATCTCAGAATTTGCAAGATGGCTAGAAGATATGAATTCTGAGATGGATTCCATGTATCAGAACCAAGTCTGGGTTCTGGTTGATGAGCCAGTTGATGTAAAACCTTTTGGATGCAAATGGGTATTCAAGAGAAAACTAGACATGGAAGGTCAAGTTAGCACCTATAAAGAAAGTCTAGTGGCTAAAGGGTTCAGACAACATCAAGGAATTGACTATGATGAAACCTTATCGCCAGTTTCCATGTTTAAATCCATAAGAATCATACTTGCCATAACAGCTTACCATGACTATGAGGTTTGGCAGATAGATGTCAAAACAACATTCCTTAATGGGAACCTTTAGGAAGATGTCTATATGACACAAACAGAAGGGTTTGTGACACTATTTGAATCCAAACGGGTTTTCAAGTTGCAGAAATCCATTTATGGATTAAAGCAAGCATCCAGGTCATGAAACATTTGATTTGATGAATCCATAATGGAATTTGGTTTCATTAAGATCGAATGTGAGCCATGTGTTTATAAGCGGTTTAATGGGAATGCGATCATTATCCTAGTAGTATATGTTGATGACATATTACTTATTGGAAACGATGTACCAGTCTTACAGTCAGTTAAGGACTGGTTGAACAAGTGTTTCTCCATAAAGGACTTGGGTGAATCAGCCTACATTATAGGGATCAAGATCATTCGTGATAGATCCAAGAGGCTGCTTGGACTAAGTCAGAGTACATACATTGACCAGATACTAAAGAGATTTAGTATGGAACAATCGAAGAGGGGATTGGTTCTAGTGTCACATGGCCTACATCTTTCTAAGAAAATGTGTCCTGAGACACACAAAGAGAAATATAGAATGAGTAATATCCCATATTCTTCGCCTATAGGATCCATCATGTATGCCATGTTATGTACCAGGATTGATGTTGCCTATGCACTGAGCATGGTAGGCAGATATCAAACAGATCCAGGAGAACAACATTGGACTACTGTTAAGACTATAATTAAGTATCTGAGAAGAACTAAGGATATGTTCCTGGTGTATGGAGGAGAAGAGGAGCTTGTCATCAGAGGGTATGCTGATGCTGGTTTTTAGACAAATCAGAATGATATGAAGTCACAATCTGGATATGTTTTCTGTCTTAATGGAGGATCTATGAGCTGGAAGAGTTCAAAGAAACAAGTTGTCGCCGATTCTACAGTGGAGTCCGAATATATAGCGGCTTCTGATGCAGCCAAAGAAGCCATCTGGATTCGGAACTTTGTCTAGGAGATTGATGTGGTGCCTAGTAGTAAAGATCCCATTACATTGTATTGTGATAATAATTCAGTGGTGGCTCTTGAAAAAGAACCAAGGTCACATCAATGGAAAAAGAACATACTCCGAAAGTATCACCTCTTGAGTGATTTATATCATAGGGGTGAAGTTGCAGTGAGAAGAGTGTCCATGGAAGAGAACGTGGCGGACCCCATGACTAAAGGCCTATCTCAACAGAATCATGAATATCATGTGAGAGCTAGCGGGTTAAAGGTTGTTAGCAGTTGGCTCTAGTCCAAGTGGGAGTCTATTGGAGTTGGTGGCCTAGAACCAACTACTTTGTACTTTATTCATTAATAAATTCCTTATCACATCTTGATTATTCTTATGCATGACAATGCATGTGATAATTTCCTAAGGATAGCTATTGCATTAATGGGTCATAGAGGATCCCTGCTATGATGAGAACCCGGAAGTGCCATAACACTGTTCTTGAATATATGTTCTATGGCCGAATGATGTTATTTGAGGGACACAAATAATACATGCCATTAGGGGTGAGGACTCATAAAACTTTGAGGCACATTCTCATGGTGTGCGCCCTTGGTAATATCTAGGAGGATATTATGAGAATGAGACCCGCCAGTAGGAAATCCACATTTCATAGTGTCATTGGATGTTCCTGTCTGCGGACATGTGTATTGGTCCTTAGACTTAAATATTATTATTAATGGGTATTACAACTCGCGCACTTAGATGTATTGATGAAAGCTGTGATGACACACTGTTCACAGCGAGGTAGGATACGTTGGGTGCGTCACGAGTAATATCGCATTAATAGATAATGCGAGAAAGGATTTTTCCCTTCTGTTTCATAAAGGAAGTAGATATCTCATCCCCTTTTATGGAATTGATATAGCCTAAATAAATCCATGGCCATGGTAAGGTATGGGAGAGTTCAATTCCGGAAAGTCAAAGAAAGAATAACCAAGCATGTGGGTTGATGACACTAGCATGCAACCCGCTTGATTCGAGATATCGTAACAAAGAGATTATATTACACGGTAAGCATTCGTATGAGGTGACACGTCATTGTGGCGTTAAATTATTTCTCTATGGGTGCCTTGGCGTGTTGCTAGATGCTAACCTTGGACTTTAGGCAGGCTCCGCCTAATGCCATTGAGAAAGAGGCCTAGAGGGTCACACACTAAGTGTGTCCATGTATCTCAGTTAAATATTAATTTAACAAGTTAAATAAAGATTATTCCCAACTGTGGTTTAATAATTATTTAAGGATTCCTGATCGCATTTATTTCTACACTAGTTATTCGAGAGAATATATGGTGGGTGAAATAATATATTTATTAGCGAGTAATGTAGTTACATTTATTTAAGAAATAAATAGCCATTACTCAAGGTCTAGTAAATGTGGAGGAGGAAATAAAGGAAAGTGGAAAATAAAAGTACACACCGTGTATATTAAATATACACGCCGTGTAGTTTTAAGGAAAAACAAGTACACACTGTGTATTAATTATTACACGGCGTGTAGTTTTTCTAGTCAGGATTTTGAGGAAATAATATCATTACTGTGATATTAATTATAATCAGCATGGGCGCATGTCAAGGAATTATTAATTTGACATGGGGATTTTCAATAAGAGTTAATGAAATAAATAAAACGCGTAGTGCGTTTATTTACTTTCATAACTCTATAACCTCAAACCCGATTATAAATATCCTCACAACCTCAACACTTTTCCAACCAATCATTGTGCACAACAATTCTGGAGAATTATTTCAAGGCCGAAAGAACTCCTTCCTCCAAGAACGCTCTCAAGACCGAGAGACCAAGGCGATCGAAGGCGGACATCGCAAGCGAAGGTTCTTCCTCGTTAGCACCCGGAGATCCCTTCGGCGAAGTCCGTAGATACGTGGCACACGTGTGGATCACCGCTAGAGGAATCCTACACCTGGATTCTACGACGCAACGATGGATTACCAAATCGTGACCGGACACATCAATGAAGAAATAATTCCACCAAGGTAATTCTTGTGAATTAATTAAATTAATTATAACCAACACATGATGATCCTATATCTATGGTTTCGGGATTCCCTCTTAAGTTTTTAATTCTTCGTTCTATTCCAAAGATTCTGCATTTTAAATCGTGACGGATCTCGGATTGAAAATTGTTTAACGTTAAAATTAAAGTTGGGAAAACCCACCAACGCGCTTCCACTGCGCCTGGAACTTGTTAATACCACATCCTTCTCTCTATATTATTACTACTACACACGAGGCTTGATTGAGAGATATCACAGAGTGGATCGAGAACCATAACAAGTTTAATATTTTTAATTCCAAAGTAAAATAATTCATAAAACAAGTGTACCACCGATTCACCCCCTCTCAGTGGCACCTAATCCAGCTTGGGGATCTACAAGTGGTATCAGAGCATAGGTTCCCTCTAAAGATCCAAGTGAGTATTTATAAAGTAAAGACTTTAGGAAATGAGTGAGCTACATCAGATGAAGATTTCTACCAAGACTTAAAAGAACAGAAATAAAAGAAAGATAAGGAAGTTAAAGAATAATCTTATATTAAAGGCAGAGACATTGCTAACTGAAGGTAATCAAATTGGTTTAAGTTGTAATAATTATTTTGATTATGATTATTTTGTTGAAACCTATTCAAGTCATGATAATGATGTATCAATTAGTGATCTTCATTCTATATTCAAATAAAATATGAAGGAAGTTCCTGAAGTAGTTGTAAATTGTATTATTAGAGGTATGAAGGGACTTATTTTTGATAAAGCATAACTAGAATAAGAAGTTGAAGAACTGGATCACACACTAAGTAAGAAGTTCAGAAATTGCATCACTCTCACAGACCTAGTATAAGTAAGGGTTCAATACATTCTTGAAACCAAATAAGAATTATAAAGGAATTCTTATGAGAAATTTGTTTTTGAGATAGTTTTTTTGTAATATTTCCATGCACTTAAAAAGTTACACAAAGTTTCTATAGTTTTCAAAGTTTATCAACAAGAGGTTAAAGAAAAAATGGTAAAGGATCTTGGAAATTATCTATAAGAATTAAGGAAATTACATGAATAACAAATGAAGAAATTGAAGGAATATTGGGAAGACAAGCTAAGAATAGTTGAGAATGAGAATAATTCCATCAACATGAAGCTTTTAGAGTTAGAGGTGATATTAAAAAATCAAGAATCACTACAAACTGAAGCTTCCCATACTGAAAGAAAAAGAGATACCGCCACACATGTTTTCATTGAGAGTTATTACTCTAAGAAGAGCATGACATCGTCATATAATCCAATGGAAATATCCTCTAAGAAGAAGGTATCCCATAACCCAGAAACTATCTTATTCACCAATGCTATTTCAAGTGCCGATACATGTTTTAAACCAAAATTTGGGAAAATATGGATGGTGAAAAATGATGATAAACCCACCACATAAAGCATGTATGTGAAAATAATCATGAATAATTTTCCCCAAGAATTGTCCCAAATAGTGGTGGTTCCACTCAAAAGTAGAAAGGTTCACAATCTATGAAATCTAAACAGACTACACTATAAAAGAAGAGAATAAGGCTCATAGGCTATTTTTGGTGTTACTATAAGTTTGGGAACAAGGAATTGGAATATTAGTACAACATGAAAATTGAATAGGATGACATAAAGCCTACATTTAGAGGTATAAAAACTAAAGAAAAGGGAAGACCTGCACTAGATAAGATAAATCCACATAAAATGAAAGGTGAAAAGTCAACCTTGAGATGTGAACAAAAAAAAAGAATATTATTAAACATATTGTTACCAAGAATAAAAACGATAGATCATTTACTACACTAAAAGGAAATAGAAATATTTCAAGAAGACCACTGCCCCATAAGAAAAAGAAGGCTCAATTTGAAGTTTTAAAACAACAAGTATCTGTATAGAATGCATATCAAGGTGAAATATCTCAGTTTAGAGTTTTTTGATGGTGCAGTGAAAGTTATGTACACAAAGCCTACTCTTGATTGTATAACATGTCATTTCCAGGAAATAAGCACTAATAAAGGGGGAGTCATAGTGAATATATGATAAAAAAAAACTCATAGAAATAATGTTGTGACCATAAATTCATCCAATCTTCCAAGATAGAATATATATGAAGGCTTTGAAGAAGTTTGTGGTAAATTTAAGCATAAGGGTCACACAATTGATAAATGCATGAAAAGACTGCCAGGTGATATTCCCTATGTTGAGAAAGGGAATAAGCTTCAATAGAAAAACTATGGAAAGTCATATAAATATCATGAGAAGATAAAAAATGTCAGGAAAGAGTGCCTAGTTGTTTGGCCAAATCAAATGAAATTAGATAAGTAATTAGTGAAAGTTGAATTTTTTTTTAAAACTAAAGTAAAGAAAGTTATTATAGAAACTGAGGTGGAAAAAGTTATTTTACACAAATTTGATGTGAAGTTGACTGATATTTAGAGAAAATAATGGACCATGTTGAGAGGTAGTTCACAGCCTTAATGTTACCCCTAAAGAACAAGAATGTTCCTCCTTATTTCCATATATCTATATATATATATATATATATATATGTTTTTGTATTAACAATGCAGGGACTTGAAGGTGACATTTGAGTCTGCGACTGCTGGACAATATAAAGAGATTATCCTTCATGGAGTCCACTGAATTACATGAAATTGAAGAAAAGAGTGCATCCCTTAAGGGGGAGAAACCTTAAAAATAATCTGTCATTATACTAAATTTCAATGAAACTGGAAATTCTAGAAATATTTCAAACATGAAGGTTGAGGTATTATAATCACACTTTCATCCATCATTCTTAATTATATTAATAATATCAATTAAGGGGGAGATATTTTTTGATGACAATATGAGACAAAGGGAGATCTATATCTTTTAAACCTGAACTTTATGATGTGTTTTTTGAAGTGTGTGTAGGATTTAGATTGTTATTGATAATTTTATTACTTACATCCCCTTAAATGAGAATTGATAATTATGGGCATGATTTCACATGCATGATAGTTTATAGACAACATGGAAAACCTTGGTTATACATCTCTTATTTTCTATATCGGGTTATCCCACATAGACTTAGAGTTGATTATCTAAATGGTATTTTCTAAGAAAATCATGTGAGATCATCCCTCTCTTAGAAGAAATTAATAAATTTTCATATAAGGGATAAGATCATGTTTTTAAGAAGAAAGATGAGATTATAAGACACCATTTATCATTTTCATTTAATTTTAAATAAGGATGATAAAAATATTGATCACACATATTGAATTTTAATATGTGAAGAGATATTGACAACAAAATACAAAGGGGGAGATTATTGGACCCAATGTTGCATTTGTTGTTAATGATGTGTCAATATGTGTTTGGTGAGTTGATGGTATTAAGTGGTGATGCTTAGAGAATTTTTATGGATTCACTTTATGACATTGGATGTCATGATTGGAAAATTCTCTTTACAATTGTGATGATCATTAGAGTTTATCTTAAATGGAAAAGACATGTGATAAAGAGTGAAAAATGTTTCAACAAGTTTCCATCCCTTATTTTGGTGAATAAGAATACAATAATACCATGAAAATATTAATTTTCATGGTTAATTATTAGTGGAAGAATATTTAAAGGTTTCTATAAAAAATAAAGTAATTGCATGATGGAAGAAGAATAAGGCTATCCAAAATAATATTTATTTTTTATGAGGAATTAGATGAAGGATTGGAATTATATTATATACTTAGAATCATTTATAAGTATTTTATAATGGGCCCCACTAAAAAAATATGTCTAACCATGGGCTAACCAAGGATCACCTCAACCACATATGAGACCCTAGGGGTCAACCACATAGGAGGAAATACTTAGCCATCCCCAAGTAGTTAGGACGTGAGTTTGGACATGCATAGCACCTCATATTGGTATTTCATGCATATATTTTAGGATGTTTTAATATAGTGATTTATATAATTTTATTGATATTCTTGAAAATATCTATACCATTTGACTTGTTTTATTTTTTATGGCTATATACAACCAACATTTTGAGAAAGGAGAAAAAAGAAATGAATTCCAAAAATATTGAAGTTGGAAGCCAACATCATATGGAGTAGAAGCACACCGAAGATCCTGAAGGAATAAATTTTCATGCCGTGTCAACATTACATGACTTGAGTTTCATTTGTGGGGTTGTAGCAGAGATACACAAAATTTCATGGAACCTTTTTGCACTATAAAATCGAGACCATTACATGTCGTGTAAACAATACACAACATGAGATTTTCTGGAGAAGAATATTTTTAGAAGCCACTACCACTCATTATACTATGTGAACTCATTTGACATCATGAACCCACCATAAAATCATAATTTTGTGCACGTTTCCAAGGGTTTGATGAAAATTCTTATATATTGATCCCCATGGCTACACCTTGGGATTATCTTGGGGATCCTGGATGGACGAACAACTGCCAGGGACACACATGCTACCTCAAAGACCTACTATTGCTACAACATTTATTCTATGGCTATTCATGCTGCTCGTTATCATCATGTCTATCATGTGAGAGTAGTTTTATTTGTTCCAGGTGATGTGACTATAGGGGTAAGTGTCATTAAGGATTATTTATATTTTTATTTTCATGTTTTGGATTACTGAAACTTTATTTATCAATTCCAATTATTCTTCTTTTCATATTGCATGACCATTGTTTTTGAATTGAGCAGTTTTATCTTATTCCATTAATTAATTTCCTTATTTTTATTATGACCATTATGAAATCTAGGTCGATTATGTTTAAATAAGTTTTTTGATCACCTAATTCTATGATTGAACCTAGTAGATGACCATTCCAATGGTGAAATTATAGGATTAGTGTAGGTTACCCATAACAAGGATCCATAAAGACCCAATTATAACACTAAATATAAATGAACCCATAATCAATTGAATCGCTAGCACACAAAACTAAAAATTATTGAACCTGACATGTCTCATATCTTTAATTCAAATATTTTATTTTCTGCACTTTCTCTCTCTATCTATCTCTCTACAATCAATAAATCAATTGCAATTTCAATTAATATAATTAATTTAGAGAATACAGATCATCCTCATGGGTTAAAAACTTGAGCTTACTGATTACTACCATTTACATTAGATTGTATGAGTTTTATATATTATTATATTTTTGTATCCCTGTAATAAATTAACAATTTCCTATGGACTGTTACACCCATAGAGCATGTATGGATGTGTACAAGGCATAAATAGAGCACGTGCAGAGGTGCTGATGGGCCAATGTGGGTCAATGCGGCTTGTGAGGTAGGTGTGTGCAGAGCAGGTATGGAAGCAGACCTTGTGCCACTCGCCAAGTGGCCAAGAACACATGTAATTATATATGGGGGAGCCCAACTGGGTGAATGTTCGATATGGGACACAACATATGCAGCACAAGGTAAAATTCTCTCAGTTAGATATGTGAGATGAATAATACAATTGTGGGGTATAACAAATATAGGTAGAAGAGTTGGAATGTTAGGTATTATAACCAGAATCAATTGGAAGATTTATTACTAGGGGTATAACCAGTTTCTACCTAAATCGTTGTAATTGATAATAATATTATATTAGAGAATCCATGTTGGGGTGTATAACCAACATGGAAAGAAGAAGGTGTTTGTATCAAACCTTTCAAATACCACGTTCTTCTCTCTCTATTATTACTACTACACATTTGGTGATATTGAGAGATATCATAGAGTCAATCGATAACATTATTGAGTTCAATAGGTTGAATTCAAAAGTAAATGAATTCATAAAATGAGTGTACCACTGATTTAACCCCCTCCCAGTGGCATCTAATCTGGATCTATAACAAATATAGAATCATTACATAACGATTTATAATTAATTTAATCTATAAAATAATTATCTTATGATAAATTCTTTATTTATTGATGAATCTGATAACTTCTCTACATCATACCATCATTGTTTCATAGGAATCAAGTGTAGATTCCCCCCAATGGTGATACACACATGTACCATGAATCCCTAAGAATATCCATAGAAATATATGAGTTCCATAATGGAAGATCATATGTGTCCTATTAAATGATATCATCTGACAATATAACATATATTTAAGAATACCATCACGACACTTATAGGTTCTCATCATAGTGGGGAACTGTTATGACCTTTCAGTGTGACAGTTACTCTTAGGAAATTATCACATACTATTTCATGTAAAATATAAATAAATATTTGATAGAAAGTGTCTTAATATTAAAAAATGGATACTGTTAATCATAAAGTATATAAAAGTTTTTTATAGGGAACAAAATCCATCAGACTCCCACTCGCACTAGATATAACTATTAATAACATTTATTCCACTAGCTCTTACACAATTATCATGATTCTACTGAGATAAAGCTTTAGTGAAGGATCCCACCACATTTTCTTCCATGGAAACTATTCTCACCACAATTTTACCCCTTTGAGAAAAATCCCTCAAGAGGTGATACTTTTGGAGTATGTGCTTTGTTCATTAGTGAGACCTTAGCTTCTTTTCAAGAGACACCACTACAGTATTATCACAATATAATGTGATAGGTTATTTTCTACTATCTATCACATATATTTCTTAAAGAAAAGTTTCATATCCAAATAGATACTTTGGATACATTAAAATATGCTGTATACTCAGACTCCACTGTAGAATTGACGAAAACTAGCTTCTTTGAACTCTTTTATCTCATAAATCATTTATTGAAACTAAAGAAATATCCTAACTAAAACTTCAAATCATTCTGATTTTTTTGAAATATAGCATCAAAATAACCCATGATGACTAGTTCCCAGTCTTCTCCATACACTAGGAATATATCCTTAGTAATTCTTAGATACTAAAGGATAACCTTAACAACAGACTAATGTTATTCACCAAGATCATCTTGATATCTTCCTACCAAGCTTAATGCGTATGAAACATCAAGATTAGTATATAACATGACATACATGATTGATTCCATCACATAATAATATGAGATCACACTCATTCTCTCATTCTCCTCTTGTGTATGAGGGCACATTTTCTTAGAATGATGTATACCATGTTACACTAGAACCAATCCTCTCTCAGATTGTTTCATCCTAAATCTCTTTAGTATATGGTCAATATATATACCTTAACTTAGTCTAATAATCCTCTTGTATCTATCATGAATGATATTGATCCTCAGAATGTAGGATACTTCACCCAAGTACTTGGTGAAACACTTATTTAACCAGTCCTTAACCGACCGTAATACTGGTATGTCATTTCCAATAAGTAATATGTCATTGAAATATACTACTAGGATAATGAACACACTCCTAATACACTGCTTATAAACACATGTCTTAGATTCATTCTCAATGAATCCAAATTATTTTATAGCTTCATTGAACCAAATGTCCCATGAATTAGATAATTTATTCAATCCATAAATAGATCTCTACAACTTACATATCTTTTTTGTATTTTTTTGGAGCCACAAACAGTTCTTTTTGTGTCATATATACATCTTCCTTAAGGTTACCATTAAGGAAATATATTTTTACATCCACATGACAAATTTCATAATCATGGAAAGCTACTATAACAAGTACAATTCTGATGGATTTAAACATAGAAACTAAAGAAAATTTTTCATAATAGTCAATGTCTTGTTTATATATAAAAAAATTATCCACAAACTATACTTTATAGGTATTTACTTTACCTTCCATGTCCAATTTTCTATTGAATACCAATTTATACCAAACATTCTTTACATTAACTGGAAGATCGAATGAAACCCAAACTTACTTATGATATATGGAATCCATCTCAGAATTCATGGATTTTTTTCCATCTTATATATTCTGATCTCTCTACTACCTCTTTATAGGATAGAGGTTCATTATTTTCAACTAATAATGCGTCATAATCTTTGGTGACTAAAAACTACATCTCTTTGGTTCTCTTACCTCTTTGGTTTCCTATACAATACTTACATTTTAGGAACAAATTCTTCCATGAGGACCCATGAAATATATTCTTAGACTAACTCTTGTGCATCTTGAGCATCAACTTAATCAAATTCAATCTTTATCCCACTATCCTTCTTGAGGATGTGATACCACTTAAGAAATATGGATTGTCTTATGATAGTCACTTTCTTTTCCGAGGGAGTGTATCGATATTATCCCCTTGTTTCCTTAAGATACCATTTAAAGATACACTTTATGCCTTGGGGTGGTAGTTTTTTTCCTAATATATCTTTAACAAATTCCTTGAACCCCCATGCATGAGTTTGTGAGAACACATATTTATTTACATATATTAACTTATATGGAATTCCATTTTATGCCTTAGTTGGTACTCTGTTTAGAATGTGATTTGAAAAATGTAATGCATATCCCCAAAAAGGATAATGAAATATCTTCATGACTCATCATTGGACTTACCATGCCAAGGAAGGGATGGTTCCTATTTTCACTAACACCATTACACTGTGGTTTATAAGTTGGAGTGAGATGGTATAGAATCCCAAAATCTCGTATAAAGTCGTTAAACTATTAGTTAATATATTCACCACCTCAATAACATCAAATATTTTTTATATTATTACCAAGTTTACTCTCTACTTCATTTATTAATTCTTTTAATTTCTCAAATGACTCTAACTTATACCTCATCAAGCAGGCATAACCACATCTAATCAAGTCATTAGTAAAATTTATGAAGTAAGAATATCCACCTCTAGATCCTTATAGAAAAGGTCAACACACATCAGTGTGTACCAATCCTAGAATATTTGTGCCCCTTTCACCCTATCCATCTAATGGTGGTTTGATCATTTTTCCTTGAAAATAAGCATAAAATATTTTAAGTGATCTTAGATCAAAAGAGTATAGATAACCATCCTGATAGATATTTTTCAAATGTTTTTCATTTAAATGACCAAGATAGCGATGACACAACTGATTATTATATGAGTTGTATGAATATGATTCATTATCTATTTCCAATACTTTGTTTTTATAATTTAAAACATAAATACTATTATTTAGTTCTTCTATACCGTAACAAATACTATCTTTGTAAATGAAGCAGTATTTATTTCAAAATTTGAAAATAAATCCGTCCATGTTAAGGAAATAAATAAATATGAGTTTTTTAGTAACACTTGGCACAAAATAACAATTATTTAAAAACAAAATCCTTTTAGTTTGAAATATATGGTGGCAATATCCTATATCCAAAATAGAAAGTCACGCTCAATTGGATTCTTGAAGATCCACCTCTCCCCTAGAAATATTTTGGAATCTACTTGGTTCCTTTATTTAGATACATATGTGAGCACCAAAAGATTTATATAATACCCAATGTGTAGATATAAAAATATTACACTAGATAAAAAACACACCTTTAACTTCCCCTTGCCTTTGTGTGCAGTTATTCTTCCAGTGGCCTAACTTGCTACATGAAAAACATACTACTTATTTTTTCCTTTGCCTGGATTTGAATATTATAATTATTAGAGGATGGTGCTCAGGATCTTTAGACTTATTAGAAGTCATTGATCACTTTTTATTGTTCTTTATTCCCTTATTCATCCCCAAGATTGTATATTTTTCACACCTCATGTCCTTATCAACTTGGAAAATGAGATTAAGAAGTTTTGAAAGAGTCTTCTCACTATTACTTATATTTTAATTCAAAATAGAACTAGAGAAAGATTTAGGTAGCTAGGATAAAATGATATCTGTTTAGAGTTAATCAAGGAATTTAATTCCCAAGATGTCTAAGTGCTCTATATTTACAATCATTTTGACTACATGATACCCAAAAGGCACTAAATCTCCAAGTTTTCATGTGAACAATTCATTGGAGATCTCATATATCTCTTGTATCACCTTCTCTTGATAGAGATCATAAAGGTGTAACATCATTCTATATATATCCATGTCCTCATGTTTATTTAGAATCTCATTGGACATGGATGATAATATGAAACATTGGAAATATATATCATCATATAAATGGTTTTCATAGAGAGATAATTCTTTCCCACTTTCCTCTTTTTAATTCACTTCAGGAATGAGGTTTTCTAGCACATATAATTTCATTTAATGGTTTAGAATAGCATGCAAACACTTTTACCATTCTTGGAAATTCATGTTAGTGATAAGGTTATCCTTATTAAGTATGGATCATTGTGATATGTTTTAAGTCATGCATATTACTGTTTCTAGAATTAATAAAATAAGAATTATAGTACTTTATCTGATTTATAAAATTAGATAATAATATTAAATTTATTAATATACCACTATTTTATTGAAACCTACTACACCTCACCATTAGTTTTTAAATATCCAGTTGCATGGATATTTTAGTGGAAATGATTTATATGCCCCTTCTCATAACCCAAAAGAAGGTCTATCAAGTTATTCTAAAGTATTTAGGTAGGAAAAACTTACCAAATACATTAACTCACAATTAATTGTTCTATTTAGTTGACTCTCTAATTCTGAAATCCTAAAAGTATTTCCTCAACGCTTTTCCTACTAGTTTTACTAAGTCTCATAGAGGAAATACAACCTTAATGAAAACTAGGTTAAGTTAACCCAAAACTCAAAATATAAATTCCATGATAATTGAAATCATCCTAATAGAGGTTGGCCAAACACCCTGAACTATGGTTTGATTCCTACCTTAGTAGTGGAAGTCTATACTGAATTAATATATATAATTATGAGATTTCTATCTTTATGTGTAAATTTTCCATTTTATATTTATTACATGATTATTAATATTAAGTAGATTTACTTAAGCGATTAACTATGTATTAGATAATGTTTATTCATAATACAATTTCATAAAGGAATTTCATGAATTATATAAAGCTACATTTAGTTTCACTTTAGAATAGTTCACTCTTGGTAGCTGAACTAACACTATAAATTTCATGGTATACCTTTATATCTAGTTTTTTCTTAGTCTAAAACATAAGTGTGTCATATACTTAAGATTTTTACCACAAAGAGTCTAAATATAATATTAGGTATATCACAACTTATATTTTGACTAAGAATTATATTTCCATAACTAGGTATGAGTCTTATATTTATATCCATCATTCATTAGAATGAAGATGTATGATTCAAGAGTTATTGAATCAATAGTTTAGTATGAAGTACTATAACAACATTTATTCCAAAATGTGAAATAATGAATTATTATGTCAATTTGGACACTAAGATATTTTTTTGGTAACACTCATTACAAACTTAAATCAATCTATATTTGAAATCATAAGTAGTGAGATCCCCTTGGATGATATAGGAATCTCCCTTTCTCACATCCTTTTGAGTTAACTCTGTATTCATGATCATTTAATATATTTAAATAAATATATGTTGTAAGAATATTATATTTTAATATGAAAGTGGTGAATAGAAACTTTTTGAATAAACCTGAAGTGGATGAAAAAATTTTCTTCTTTAATTCATTTAAATCTATTTTTCAGTGTATATTCTTTCCACATAAGAATAAAATAACCTCCCATTAATTATTCTTCCAATGAATCCTTTTTCTCTTTAAAGGACTATATAAAGGATATTTTATATTTATATTATCCATGGGATATTCATCCTTTTATTTTAAAATTTTCACCATAAGGGGTGGAGAAACATGTTTTGACCAATCCTTATCTTCTAGGTGAATTATGATCAAAATATTCTTGAGTGACATATCTATTTTTTTTATCCACGCTTGGAAATGTAAGGATAACCATAGTGGTAAGGATAATAAAATAATATTAATGTATAATTTATTATCCAAGTGGAAGCCCAATTTCAATAATCGATCAATATACCCTATCATTTTGAAACCATGATTAGTATCCATATTCCATTCTTTCATTTTAAATTGATATAATGTATTAAAAATCTTATTTATTTCAAGTTTTTTCTTCTCTTTCTCAAGAAAATTAAAATGAGATATTATAGCATAATAAACCATGTCCTTATATTGTATTATCAACTCCCCGAACATAATTGACAATATAATAAAAAAAACATAGGAAGAATCCTATACGTATCTATGGTAGGTATCCTTTTCACCTTTGTTGAACTACTGGGGTGAAAGAATAGGAATAGGGGATTCCACTACATAATAAATTTTTTCTAATAATAACGCATTACCTAAAAAATGATACTATATATAGAAATTTTTATTTTTGAGGATATAACCTGAGTTAAGGAATGATTACAATGTTTTTTTGGATTCACTTTCCATTCTTCCTATAATAATAAAAGGTAGATTTTAGTTTTATCACTAAAAAAAAATAAGGTAATAGAGACGGTTTATTATCAGTGGTTTATGAAATCGTTGCTATTTTTTTTAAAATATTTAGATGTGGTTTTTTAAAAACCGCCACTAAATCTTTTGATTTATTTAAATACGCTCCTCCCCTCTCCCTGACCCCATCTCTACTCCTACCTCTCTCCCCCAATCCCCCCTCTCCCTAATCCCAAGCCCTATACCCCTCACCATTACCTGTTTCACCTCACCACCGCCCGTTCCACATCCCCATCGCCTCCCGTTGCACCTCGTCGCCACCCCCAACCCCGTTCCCCCTCTCCACTCCTACCTCTCTCCTTAAAGCCCCCCTTTACTCAAGCCCAAGTGCTATCCCTATCCACCATTGAAACTCATCACCTATCCTCATTGCATCTCACCACCACCCCCCATTTGGAAATTCTTGATCCTTAGCTTCTTTATTTTTTAATTTCTAAACTTTTAAGGTTCAATAAGTTATGGGATTAAGGAGTTATTATTATTTAATTATGTGTTAATGTTGATTTACCATGTTTTTTTATTTCATTGGGTGGATGTTTGAATTGATCTAATGAAATATAATATACTATTTAATGAAATTGAAGGGAAAATGGGTGGTTCACATGTGATTTACTTGATTCCATGTTATTATTTGTATATTTATACTTCTTAGTTGATGTTGTTTCTTTGAAATTTTTTTCTTATTGCCATTATGATGTTATAATCAACTCTCATAATTGG
This sequence comes from Viscum album, assembly GCA_963277665.1. NCBI lineage: Eukaryota > Viridiplantae > Streptophyta > Magnoliopsida > Santalales > Viscaceae > Viscum > Viscum album. The sequence continues at coordinate 496,195,954 of OY728122.1, forward strand.
TTAATTACTTAAATAAAATAAATTTTTTTTTTTAGAAATATGGGATTGTGTTGACATTATTTTTTCCTTTGATGACAGTTTAATATGTAAATAATTATTCTAAGAGGTTTTTAAAGTGTTTTACAACTGATTAATAAGTTTTATAACATTTAATAATTGGATAACTACTTAAATTTGGAAATTAATTAGGTTGTATGAAAATCTATAACATTGATAATAATTTATGGTCACTATCAAATAGTTTCATAATCTCTAAAAGTGTCAAGTTATAGTTTTCATTTCACTCCATAGTTAATAGTGTTTAATAGTTTAATATATTCCACAACGGGATTCCAAATTGAAAAGTGATTCTTCATAAGACTTTTTTAAATGATTAAAATGATATTGATTGTTTACTTTTAATATCATTATTATAAAGAATTTATTTCTATTACAAAATTATAAATATGACATTAATTTATTATAAATATTATATTCAATAATAAAATCAATTTTGAAGAAAATACATAAAATGTTTATGTGAAAATTAAACGTCATCACTCACTTAGTTATTGTAGAACCACTATGGTGAATGATGTTTTTAAGTGTTTTAAGAAGGGGAAACTAATATGTATTTGATTTAATGAAAGTATTATATTATAATTCAACTATTTTCCTAGATTCACTTTTATTGATAATTTATATTTTATAACGGGGAAGAGGAGAATCAAAATGAAAATACTTTGTTTTTGAATAATTTTATATGAAAAATTAATGGCTTATGAAAAGGTCTTAATGAGATGGAATTCATAATATCTAAATAATAATAGAAAAAATTGATGAGAATACCATAAAATTATAATAATTAAAATATATAAATATGGCGTTGGTATGATATTATAACTAAATAGTTCTGAAATAATGGTTCTATATAAGGAACCCTTACAATTCTCTTTGAGACACCTCCATTAATAATCACTTTAAATTTCAATTTTATAATTTTTTTGGTAATTTATAGACATAATTTTGGAAATTATTTCACATTGACATAGTTAATGTGATATTATTAGTGTAGGTTTTTAAAGGTTGTTTTTTAAATATTATTTGAATGTGTTTAATCGGTTATGTAAGTTTTTTTTAAAATTTATGCTTCTAAAAATAGAAACATGTATGTTTTTAAAGCTTCAAATTTTAGTAGTTTTGAAATTTTATTGCTTAATATATAATTTTGATATATTATATAATAATTATGATATTATTTGAATGATTAATTTCATCATGTTTGGATGGATTAAATGATGACTCATGAGAAGTGCAATAAAGTGAAATATTGACATGAAAAAGAGATATAATAGAATATTATGTCTTGTGTTAAAAGTTTAACAGTCATGGTAAAATGTTTCATTTTTGTTTTGATAATGGTGATAAAAAGGTTATTCGTTTCCTTATAATAAAAATATGGAAGTAAAATTATACATGTTAATTTTTTTATGACATGTGAGTATCATAATTTTATAATTTTTAGCTCAACATTTTCATTTTTGGGGGATTTTTCTTTATTACTATTTTGATTAACATTTCATGATTTTTTGTTAAAGAGAATGTTAATGTGAAATATTTAGTGGGGATTGATAATGTTATTGAATGATATTAATTCAATAATAATAATTATGGAATAAATATAATGTGGGTTTTCATAAATATGTTATGTTCTTTTATAGGGGAAATTAAAAGTGTTGTATTGTTTGAAAATTTTGATAGGTTTTTATTGAATTGTTTAAAGAAGGAGAAATGTATGTTTTTCATGATATAAAAACATATATTTTATTGTGAATCATGTTGAAATGTGTAGTTTTTTTTAAATTTTAGAGATTTTTTATATCCAATTGATAAAACTTAAAATTAATATGGGTTGTATATGTTCAAAAAAAAATTACAATATTTCTACAAGTTATTTGTTTTGATTCCACATAAATAATTATCTATTTTTTATGACCTTTTATAATCCATATTAAATTATTTATAATCATGAAATAATATTTTTTATGTGTTTTAATTTTTTTTAATAAAGTGTAGGCACATTGTGATATATATGGATAAAAGATGGATCACATTACCGAGGAACACACCTTAGTATGCTAAGGGTTTCGGGGAGTTTTTTTTAGATTTTCCAATTTCCAATAGATACATTGATGGGAGAATAATATGTCCATGTACTAAATGTAAATTTAGAATATGGTTGAAGAGAGATGAAGTTTATGAACACTTGATATTGAAGCAATTACCTGCTCAATATTTGTGTTGAGTTTGGCATGAAGAATAAAATGTTACAAAAAGTTTGAGAACTGATGTCAATCGACAGAATGAGCTCCCAACTTCATCGATAATGGAAAATAAAATGAAAAACATTATAAATTATGCATTCAATGTTGAAATACAACAACATAAACATCAAAACATATCCAAACTACCAGTTGAGGGTGCTAAAAATAAAAAATTGACAAGTGATGTTTTTGGGACTATAAGACAACTAAATCAAGATTGTAACATATAATTGGATCCTTCTCTTGATTATTTAGAGACTAATGTATGAGAGTAATTCACTGAGAATAAAAATGTGTTTCATGGTTTAGTTGACGATGGCAATCAAGAGTTGTAAAACAGATGTTTTGAAATATTCAAAACTTTATTTTCTTATAAAGATGTACCATATCAAATTCCTATGTGGAATTAATAATAAGGTGATGTAAATAATATTGGAATTGTTGTGTGATACATTTCATGAAGCTAAGATCCCTGAGTCTTTTTATGATATGAAAAAATTTGTTAACAAGCTTGGTCTGAATTATATAAAAATACATTCTTGTCCTAATGATTTTATGCTTTATTGGGGAGAGGATTCAAGCAGGAAGGATGGAAAAAAAATGTTATTCTTCTAGATGGTTGTCAATGGGTGATGTTGGAAGTCTGAATCAAAATACTACTATGAAGAAGAATAAAAAGAACAAACTTGTAAAGGTTTTTTGTTACTTTCCTTTAAATAATTGATTACAAATATTATTCATGTCATCAAAAACCTCCAATCACATAACGCGACATTCTATAGATAATACAAATGATGGTTTAATGTGACCTCCAATAGATTCAAAATCATAGAATACATTTGATTCATTAAATCCAGATTTCTCATCTGATCCTAGGAATGTGTGATTATGATTGGATGCCATTGGATTCAAACCATTTGGGAATTTGAGCACCAGTTATAGCATTTGGATTGTTGTTTTGATCCCTTACAATCTGCCACCATGGATGTTTATGCAACAAACATATTTTATCATTTCGATGATTATTCCAAGAAAAAATGACTAGAAATGATATTGATGTATACTTTCAGTCTCCAATTGAATAACTATAAGAGTTATAGAGTAATGGTATTGAGACATATAATTCATCTTCTAGAACAATGTTCAAAATGTAAGCTGCTCTAATATAGACCATTAGTGACTTCTATGGACTTTGGAATTTAGCTGGTTGGAATACTTACATGGGTTTGGATTTTCCTATTTGTAACTTTTATTTTGAGCCTAAACAACTTCCTCACAGTAAAAAAGGGTGCTTCTTGTGTCATCAAATATATCTCGATGCATCTCATATATTTTAATTGAACAAGTCAAAATTAAATGGTTATATTGATTGTAGAACACCTCAAAAGTTGTTGAAAGGTTCTGAAATATTGGAACAACTTGGAAACATTGAAACAAAATTTGGGAAGGTACATAATTTTAATGATAGTGGTAAATGAGTTCTAAGAGCATCATTAAGTGAAATCAGAATGAAATAATAGAAGAAAAAAAGTATATTCTTAAAACTTCCATATTGGGAATTTATTTTTTTGTGGAATAATCTTGATGTTATGTATATTGAGAAGAATGTTTGTGAAATATTTATCTTCACATTACTTAATGAGCATAGAAAATAAAAGGATTATCTCAATGCTTGAAAATACTTACAAACAATGAACATAAAGTGTGATGTCTGGCCAGATAAGAATGGAAAGTATGATCCATCAATTTTCGTAATGAAAAATAGGGATAAATATACATTGCTTCAAATTTTAAAACATTTTAAGGTATATGATGGGTATTAGAGTAACATATCAAGGTGTTTTGACTTAAAACATCATAATTTAAATGGATTTAAAAGTCATGATTCACATATTTTGTTATAGAAGTTACTACCATTGGCATTGCATACATTATTACTTAAAAAGTTTACTGCTATTGTACTTGAATTTTTCACATTCTCCAGATAACTATGTGAGAAAACTCTACAACCATTTGAGCTTATTAAACTTTAGGATATATTTTTATTGACACATTATGCAATGGATATGATCTTTACTCTATTGTTTTTTACTGTCATGATGTATTTAATTGTGAATTTGGTCGAGGAAGATAAATTAGGAGGCCCTATACATTATAAATGGATGTTTCCTATTGAGAGGTACTTTATTTATATTTTTTTCATCTTAATTAATAAATTATCTTCACTTCATTAAATACACAATTATGTTTTATTTATTTTATTTCATAGATATCTTGGGAATTTGAAGCCATACGTGAAAAATAAATCTTAATATGAAGGATCTATTTATAAAGTCTAGTTAGCAGATGAGCACCTTAAATTTTGTTCTAGATAATTGGATGATATTGAGACAAGATTAAATCGAGTTGGATGTGTTGATGACACATCGACTCAATATCAACTACATGGGAAATAAAAAATCTTTCCTGCTATTGGCTGATCAGTTGGGAGGAGCTTAAATGTTACACTAATAGAAATGGAATTATTACAGGCACATAGATATGTGCTACTGAATAGTGAAATTTTATATTCATTTATTTAAGTGCTCAGAATAAAAACAAAGATACGAATCAGAATCCTAACATGAAATAATAAATATATAACAAAAGTTGTTAATAAAGATCTTGTAGAATGGTTTACATGAAATCTATGTTCATAAATATTGCAATCAATATGTATATTAGGTTGAAACATATATTTTATAAATATAATAATTTATATTAATTTTTTAGATTATTAATAATAATACTTAAGTTGATTTGTTAGAATATTTGAAGTTTCTAGCTCGAGGTCCTCTAAAATAGGCTATAAAGTTCGATGCTTACAATGTGAATGGATTTAAATTTTATAAAGTCGATCAGAAAAAGGGTTTGAAAATATAGAATAGTGGTATATCTATGTTTTTTGAAGTAGGATAATATGAAAAGTTGACTGATATTATCAAATTAAACTACCATAGGATTTTTTCAGTTGTTTTATTCAAATGCGATTGAGTCGATATTATCAGGGGTTTTAAAAGATATTATTTAAAATTTACTTCTGTAAACTTCTCACTTGATGGATGTATATAACCATGAATTACATGATCTTTATATATGATCATTGTAATAGAAAATAGTATATTATGTGGAATATTTTATAGATGAAGGGTGGAGTGTAGTTATTCATGTAAAATAAAGAGACTTGTATGATATGGGTGATGAAGCGGAATATTTGACCTCTGACATTTAATCCCATCAATAGTAATAAGAAAACTTATTTTTCCATCATAATATTGAAAATATTAGTCTTGTAAGGGTTTATGAAGTAAATAAAGTAACTATGGAGCAGAAAAATGATAGGATTGAAGGACAAAATTATTGTATGCGAAGTTATCCATTCATTTATCAACCACTTATGTTATATGTGCAGTTATTCATTATCATAACTATGTATATTTTTTTAGTACTATGAATATATTATAATTTATATTTTTTTTCTGTATGAATTTTTTGACTACCATGGGGTCCCAACTGATGATGCTGTAGGATTATTTGGCCAAAGGGAGTTTGTTTCCATGAAAAACACAATTCAGGAATAGGGGGATCATATAAAGATTCAATATGAAAAGGTTGTTTCTATGCAGAAAGTATTGGTTAAATTATTTTAGAAGATGACTTGATCTATTCCTAATGATATTGCATCAATGGCTGGTAGTGACCAGGTAAATCACTCAACTTCAAAATCATTTAGTACACAAAGTTTTATTGGTTTTAAGTTTAAATTTAAATATACAACACTGTTTAATTTTTAATATAATTATCATACAGGTTCCGATAGTAGGAAGTGGAGATGGATAGGGAGAGATTTTTGATTAAAGTTCACTGGGTAGTGATTAGGGTTCATTTTGGATTTATAGATGATGTCAAACTAAACTTATAACACTTTATGTATAATGATTTCAAAGATTATTGTTACAACCTTATGGATCCCCTTGATTATTTTTGTTCTTGATCACGTGTTGATTATCCAATAGAAATACATATTTTAATTACATTTTAATGGTATTAAATGTTCATTTTTGATCTTATGGGCCTGAGTTAGTAGATTTTAATTTTGAACATCCATTCTCATCATTTGTGCACTTCATGCCTAATGTACACCAATTTAGGCCCAACGATTCATATGATTTTAAGGAATGTAATTATCTATATTTTAATTTTATATTTTGGGAAATATATCTACACTTAAATATAAACATTTTTCATTTAGGGATCAGTGGAGGATTTATAAAGGATGATGGGGATATTTGGCGATGAATGGAAACAATTCTGGAGAAGGCAGATTGGACACCGGCCCACTAATGAGAATGTGGGGCCCACAATACAGACCCAATGAAGCCCAAATTTCTTTATAAGATATAAAACATATAATTCTTCATGATCCAGTTCTAATTCGGCCTCTATTGTGGTTATTAATGCGACCCAATTTAGAGATAAAATTCTGGGCCAGATTCTGCGTCCCAGAAAAATAGACCACCAATTTAATCATATCTCAGAAAACACAAATTAATTTGTGATGAAATTTTTTAGAGAGATAGGAGAAATCCGGAGATTAATTTTTTTCTTCTATAGACCACTATTTTTTGGCCATATAGAAGTCCATCTAGGTGTGTCTGTTCGGTGGATGTAAGCTGGATGCCACTTTGAGTCAAGGATAAAGAAGTCCACTATCCCTTACTTTCCACCAACATAGGCCTACCATAATCAAGTGGGATGCTTTTTACTATTGGAGGATCAACCCAAGGCTCCTAAAATTATTATTTAAGGTAGTGGTGGTTGAGGAGTTTATCATTTTTGAGCTTTGTTTTATTTTAATGTGCTGACAATTTGATGTTGTAATCACATTCCTTCAATTGTAAGTTATTGAATTACCTTAGATTCTTTATAAAAGTTCTTCATATTATCATTTCCTATTATTCTTCTTATCACTTTGATACCTTTGACTCAAGGTGTGAAATTTCTCACACCAAACCTTGTGATATTATCACACAATGGTGGAGTGATTGTTATTTCATTGTTTTTTTTACTTCTCCAATTCCTCCCTCATGAGTCTACTTCCTGCTTCCATTGAAACCATAGGATCAATGGAGGGATAAAAAACTTATGGGTTGATACAAGGGAGTATAATGGGGATGGATTGGATGTTATTTATCACTCCATTAATGTATAATCACTTATTTTAAATGATATTTTTATTTGATGATTTTAAAACCTCTTTATCCTTATTGAATTTAAGGTCACACACTTCAAGTTATAATACGAACCTTTACCTTGGAGGGCTCAAAACTTTGATCCTTAAAGTGTATAGGTTATTAGTATCAGGGTTTCTAGGAATTAAACTAGTAAGTGATGATTTTTTTTGATCTCATTAAATGAACCCATCCCAAATATAAGAAATTTAAGTATTAAAAAAAAGAATGCATCCAATCCACCCCTTGTAATAACCTAGGATCAACCCTTCTCATAATTTGAATTCACTTAAGACTTTTATTTTTCACTTAAAACCATCTAAAATCAACCCAAAGTTGTCCACTTAATAGCTAAAAATAGTCCATAGAATGTATATGTCCGTAGGTTACTTCTTAGGTCTCAGAGGATTCGAAAACCCAAGCTAAACTATAAGCGACTGCTTAACCCTAAAATCTTGGGTAAATTTGGGTGAGACCATGTGTATTGTGATATTGTTAGATAATAGATCGATTCTTATGTATTTGAAATGGGATATTTGTTAATGGCTGTTGGAGGTGGGATGGATAAATTTTGTTATGATATATTAGTTGTTTTGTCTTTTCTGGAGCTATAGATTTTACAGCTGTATTTTTTTGAAAAGCGGTATTTAGTGGTGGTATAGACTGCCACTAAAGATGCAATTTTTTAGCTGCGGTTTAAACCACCACTATATAATGCCGATTTTTTAGCGATGGGTTTTCCTTCCATTATATAATATCAATATTATATAGTGATGGGTTTCTTATTTTAGTGGAGGTTTTCCCTCCCAAAAAAACTCATGTATATAACAGTAGTTTAAACAGCCACTATATCCACAACCTTTTTTGGGAGGTAAAACCACCGTTAAAACCACAAAAATTGTTTCTAAACAAAAGTTTTATGATGGTTCCCAAAAATTTCTGCTGAATGGAAGGAACCAACACAAGTTGGATACTGATGCCAACTTTAGTGGAGGTTTTTGGAAACCGTCACATAAATATTTAGAGGTGGTTTAAACCACCACCAAATAAAAAAACCACTGCCAATATTCTATTCTATTGTAGTGTATCTTTATTACCAACTATGTGAGACAAAATAATTTTTGAATTTATTAATTCTCCCACTATTTTATCAAGCCTCAATATCCCTCACCATTGAACTTGAAATGACCCATCACTTTAGACATTCTGGTGGTAAGGATCCATATTCCCCTTCTTTTAACACAAGTAAGTGATTGGTTAATTACTCAAAGGTATTTAGGTAGGAAAAACTTTTCCAAATTTGGGTTTTCATCTCCTTGATCTGTTGAGTGGAATATCAAATCAAAATCCCTAGCTCGAGTTTACTCAACACTTGACACCAAGTTACATCAAGTATAGAAATGGTTACTCCTCTTGATGTAAAATGGTTAAGTAAACCTAAAACATTCATAAGAACTCCCCTATAAAATTAATCATCCCAACAAGGGAAGGACAAACAATTATTTCTATGGTTTCATTCATAATCAAGTAATAGAAGGATTAGTCTAACTTAATATTAAGTTAACGTATCTTATTTATTATACATAAATATTTCTTGTTTTATATTTTTCATGTCTTTTTAATATTATATAGATTTTAATTAAGTAATTAACTGTGTTATGATAAAAAATTTATGCATAATATATTTATTTTAATCATATATTTTCATATTAGTCCATTTATTTATGTGATCATGGTCTTGCTTCCATAAAATAAATCACGCGTAAGACATAAATAAAATAAATAATTAAATGACATGATCACGAGCTTTATCTAAATGTTGATTTATTTAGTGAAAAAAATCAACCTATAACCCTTGAGAAGAATCCTTGCGCCATTCTTGGCATGAATTTTAGTATCCCTCCTATCCACCTATGTATTTCCTAGGTTGGTTTCACCTCGATTCCATCTTGAACTGACTCCACATCAGATCCTCCTTGAACCAACTCCGTGCACCTTAAAATACTCCTTTTATTACATATGTTTTATAACCCACACACATGTGAGGGGTACCAAAATATTGGTTAAGGGTAATTACATAAAATAACCTTCGACACAAAGTCCCTACATAATAAATGACTAAGGGATGAAATGCAGACCATCATATTTAATTTAATAATAAATAATTGCAAACACATGAAATGAAATTAAATTAAATAGAACCAACACATACATAAGTCTGGTCAAAGATCATGATCATACATACACATGAAATTATTACACATTTAAAACAAATATATAGTATTAATTTCAATTCATTATTTAATAAGATAAAACATGCATGAGTTTATTTGATTAATTATATTATTAATTAATTAATTCATTTTATCTTATTCAATCAAATTGTCCTAAAGATTCCCATCCACTATGATGTTAAATAAAATCGTAATATAATTTATTTAAAATTTAATAAAACAGTACACAACTTTGTACTTAGAAGCAACTCAATGAGTACTTGTATAAACTACCATTTATATATTGATATCACATATAGACTATTCATATAGTATTTAATACACACATTTTATCATGTAATTACATGGCATGCACAATTCAATTAAATGACATGAATAACAAAATTTAATTAACACAAAATGTAATGATTTTAAATGCACACAGAGAAGTAAATGAAACGTGATTATACATTTCATATAGTTTATATTTTATGTGGAAATTAATTAAGCATTTAATATCATATAAAACCTATAATATGAATTGTACGAGTCAAATTAATGACACACAGAACACATAATTATGGGGTTTATGGAGTAGTAAATTAAATTTAATATTTTTTTATAAATAGGTAAATACATGACATGTGAAAGATGGCCACATGACATGTACTTCGCTTCACTTGATGTCCACAATACATGCCTAGGGACTTGTTGTGTACTTCCTGTGGACATAAATGAGGTACACAATGTGTATGAAGCTTACACAGTGTGTACTTAAAGTTTCTTGGTTACCAACCTATACGTGTATTGTATTAAATAAACATGGTGTATTAATTATATAATGTTTCTTGACCCCATGTTTTTATCCTTGTAAACACATGGATTACTTGGTGTGTAGGTAATCTACACGATGTGTAGTCCAGAAAAACTGTGCACCACCCTAGCTATTAAACATGTGGTGAATTTAATTCACATGGTGTGTATTCATTGTATAATGACCCATAGTCCACATGGGTGTCCTGGTATAATGTACAAGGATACATGATGTGTGAAAAAGGAGTACACGCCATGTAACCCTATGTTTTCAAGCTAGAATTATTGGCACCTCTAAATGAGTTCTTTGTTAATTATTAACCTATATTGGTTATGAGAGCGATAAATGAATAGGATGGAGAAGATATCTTAATGAGAATAAAAATAATGAATAAAACTTTAAATGAATTTTAACTTTAAAATACACAATGATCAACTAAGAAATAAATAATTATAAATTTTAATGTGATTTCTCTCATACTAATTAATGGTTTTGAATGCAGTGGAAGTACGTGTTGGAACAATGACCAAATAAGTTTTTATTGGATTTGATAAATCATTCACATATTTTAAAAGATGTAAAAGTCACTACCAATATATTTTTCCCAAATAATATTGACAAATAAGGTCATCAGAACCAAGGTAAGATATTTTCACACCAATTTTATAATTAATTAAATAACATGAAGAAGTACCATGATATTGAGTTATTTATTTGGTGTAGGTGTTGATAATATGAAGTCCATTTGGTTGTATTTTCATTAAATTAATAATGAACCAAATAATATCCCCTCTAGCAGTGATCCACACATGTTCCTTTGATCTCAAAACATCACCGACCTTATTTCAGGTGCTAGCATGGTGGTACTGTTCATTCTATGTCACTCCCTTGATCAAAACTACTATCACTTTGGTCTGGAAGTATCATATCTTGATATATCCAACTTGAGAGAAATGGTGGAAGAATTAATCTCTCAATATTGAGAGAAAACCCTAGAGGCGTTCTTCATTGAGATAGAATTCTATAGGGAGGGGAATGTTTTGCACAACAACTAACCATTCACAATTCTCATAATAATTTATTTATAGAACTAGGGTTATGGTTTCATATTAATTAATTGAAAAAAGGACCTTAATAATATGTTAAACCTAAAAGGAACCCCATTACATGTAAAATAATAATAATAATATTTTATTCCATAGTGTGCACTAACTGGTGCAATGATAAATATTATTTTATACTATTGTAAATTAATATTTATCACCAGACCTAGACTTAGTTTTATTGTCCTACTTGACATTTATCAAATCCTTGAATAAATATATATTATTTTTAAATATTTATTCATTCAATAAATTAATAAATATTCCATTCACAGATTGGCGAATAAATATTTATTTAATAAATAAATATTTATTTATTACATCATGAATGAAAATAGATAAATAAATATTATATATTCTATTAATTAAACAATTACATTGTGAATAAATATTTATTTAATATTTTAGATCATTTAATAAATCTTTAATAAATACTAACTCATGGTCTGGAGAATAATATTTATTCTAATTATTAAATACAATTAATATTTAACTAAGATCAATGGAAACACTTTGTGTGTAACCCTATGTGCCTCTTCCTCAGTTTCATTAGGATAAATTTCTAGAAGTCCAAGATTATTGTCTAGCAATGGGTCAAGACACCCATAGAGGAAGAAGGTATGTCGCAACAACAACAACCACATACAAACACTCATTGTGTAATATAATCCCTTTATCATGATATATCATCATGCAAATTGAATTATTATGTCATTAACCTTAATGCTTGATATATATTTATTTTATTATCTATAATGAACATGTGTGCATCACCATGACCATGGAATTTATTTTGATGGTTTCATTCCATTCAAAGGTTTGAGATATTAACTTCAATAAATGGAAGAGACAAATATTTCATCGGGTTATTCATTAAAAACATACCAATCATGATGTACCCAATTTACCCTAATTATAATGAGTATAAAACATCAAAGGTTTTTTCAATACATCAAATTACACGAGTCATCATATGTATTAATAATAATCTTAAAGTCCATGGTCAAATGCACATGCTCATAGATAGGAATATTAAATGACATGAAAAAAATACAAAATTCCTATTGGTGAGTCTATCATAATAATCTACCATCTTGTAGATCACCAAGTGAAAACTTCATGAGATAAAGCCTCATAATCTTACGATCAATCGCACTTTACAGTTGAAAAACTATGTCTCCTATCACAGTTCATCATCCGGACCATATGAATCATATTTAAGAGTTATCATCATAAAATTTCAAGGTTCTCATCATAAAAAGGAACTACTATGAAGTATTTTTATTCAAAATACACCCTAGGACATTATCAAATTAATTTAAAATAGTTTGGGGGCCTAGAACCCTTTTTATTAAGTAAATGAAACCACTTTTTAATTTGGTTGAGAGAGAACCCACTATATGGCCCATAGTCCCAGAGGTACATAGTCCTATGAAATATATGAACCTAAGGCACTTACATGGTCCAAAATACCCATAAACCATAGGCCCAATACATGGTCTATAGGCCATGACCTGTAGATCCTTGTATTTGGTCTACCCCACCCTACACTCGCACCACTAGAGGCCGCACTCTTCAGGCACCTCACTATCTATTCCTACCACTGGCCTGCCTGTCATACTACTTCCAAACCACCACTATCCACCAACCTCACCTAGGAGTGACTGTTTCCATCCCTTCTTATGATAAGTACCCTCCCTCACACCCATTGGGCTCCCTCCATCACCGTTGGATGAACTTTCCACCCACACCTTCCCTCGCACATGTTGGGATCCCTTCATTGTCGTTGGACAAAGTCGCCAACCGTGCCCATCAGTATCTATCCATCATTATCTGATGAAGATACCTCCCTATAAGAACCCAGATCTTCATTTTAGGTATGGATCTTGATTTAGGGTTGTTTTTTAGGAAAAAGGAAGATAATAGATTTTTCTGAGTACACGCCATGTACTTCTTAGTAGATACTGTGTACCAAATTGCCACATACAGCCATGTACTGGCCATGTAACAGCCGAGTACATGGACGTGTGATGACTTGGTAGACAACTTAAGTTGGGGGCTGTTTAAGGATACTACATGGCATGTAAATTTAATAAACACACCGTGTAGTTTTATTTTTATTTGATATATTAGTGTGGGGTCACATCTCATGTCCAGAAATATCTTCTTCTCCCCATGTTTCATACAAGAAAGCGATGGAACAACTGACGAACTTCAAACCCCTCCTGATTCTTTGTCTGATCTCTGATTGAGACACTGCTAGGTGCATTGGAATCTCACCAGTGAGTTCTCAAATCCCCTATAGACTTTCTTCCTAATCCAACCCCTCTCACGAGTTATTCAAGGTTGGGTGTTATCATTTTTTTTGTAGATCGACACCGATCTAAGCTGATTCAAGGGCCGACGTTCAAGTATATCAATCATGTGACATCGAGGTAGGTGGTTTGTGACTTTATTTGTTCATATTTGGATTATATATGATAAAAGTGCTGCATACCCACGTTTGGGGTATTGCTTGATTTGGAATTTAACCCTATTTAATACTTTATATGGTTTGATTGACTAATAAAGAGGCTGTTGCTTATGCGTAAGGTTGGATAACTTGTTTTCCATGCCTTGGTTGATTAGGGTGGAGTTGAGTGATTATTATAAATGCATGTGATATGCTAGATAAATTAGCCATGTAGTAGTTATATATTACATGAGTTTCTTTGATATGTTATGCATTCCATGTATTTTCACAGGATCGTGAGATCCTTGGTGGAGAAGTTAACCCAGGGGTATTGACTGTGAGAGCTACCTATAAGGGTGTTTATAATTTATTTATGCCATGTTTACCTAGGGGTATTGACCATGATATCTACCTAGGTGGTTGTTTGTAAATGATTAGTTCTATGTTAGACCAAAGGGGATAGACCGCGAGAGCTTCCCAAAGGGTCGTTATCAAATGAATTGATGCTATGTTAGACATGAGTGGTTAGATTGTGAGAACTTTCCCAGAGGGTTGTTATGAATGATTGAATGATTATAACAAATCTTCCAAGCCAAAACACAAGCTTGGACTTAGTCTTACTTGATTATTTAGATATTCTTCTGAGACATCTGTTTATTACTTTACATAGGGGACACATAGCTTAGACTAGACCCCAGGGTTATATGATTCAATGTATTGAATAATTGATAAATGTAAATGAATGTAATTTAAAATTATAGGATTGTTTACTTTTGAGTACTTCCTAATTTATTGCTTCATTATTACATATTACCTGATATATATATTCACTGAAAATTAGGCACAGATCTTTTGGTGGTTTCCTACTGGGATTTATCTCACACCCTATTTGGGTCATGCTTTTGGACCCAAATAGATTATATGATTGCAGATATAGATAAGGGAAAACACCCTTATTCATCAGGTACATGATTGATGTTGGAGCTAGAGAGTATGAGATCAAGGTGAGGCTTGAGATGCCGTTAGAGTTTACTTAATTTTTTGTACTCTGGTTTTTATATTGTATTTCCATCATTGTGACTTGTTTGGATGTTTTCCTAGAAACATGTGACATGCATCATTTATATATATGCCCAGTTGTTTTATTACTATCAGTCTTTCACTGTTTTATTTTATTATATGGTATTACTTCTTACACTATTGTTCACTATTTGTTTTCCGCTATGTATACTTTTCCAATGAGGGCATAGTTTCCCATTATTACACATTAACCCTCACTGCTAGTCAAAATCCTGTGACATTTGGGGAAATGCGCTTGAGGTTATGTGACCAAACGGGTTCGGGGAACCTTTGGGTGACACCCGAATCTGGGACATTACAAAGTGGTATCAGAGGGGTTATTTTATTATTTGACTTACTATTTAGAGCCAATATATAGGGATATGAAGGAATAGGTATTTGGTAATAAGCTGTGATCAGGAGTAGCTAACTCATGTACATGGAAAATCCAAGTTACCTCAAACATTGCAATTTTTCTGGTTTTTAAAATTGTTACAGTTGATTTGATTTCACCATTGGGTGATTCACTTATTTTGTGTTGTTATAACTGATATAATTGTGGTTTTATTTTTGCTGCAACCTGATGAGATGAGGGTATTCCATCTCATGCATCATATAGGCACTTGCTAGAGATCACATGTCATGCATTATTTCCATTCCACTTAGAGAGCATTACTGATTGCATGATGTTGTGATAGATGTTGCGATAGATATGAATGTTTTTGTGATAGATTCCATGATAGAATAATTTATATTTTGATAGGGTATTGGTATATGTAAAGTTTCATTTGGATGGAAACCAAACTTTGGTCCCTGAGGTGTTATGGTCTCTCTTAGATCAGAATTTGGTGGATCATGTTAGAACTTTAATTGAATTCTGTCAAGTTATGATGTGAAAAAGGATGCCAATATTTGATTAACAGGGAGTATGGGCTCTCATGAATCAGAAATTGGCATGACTAGGACAAATGTTAAGTTATTAAGGGTTTCATATAAGTTTCATAGGCTTACTGTCTGAGAACCCAGACAATACGACATGTGATGTTATGAACACATTCCATGTGTTCTTATTTTCTAGAAGAAGTAAATTTTATTAAGTACACACCGTGTACCATATGTACATGCCATGTAGATGTTTACTGTGTAACTGACTATGTGAGCATAGACATGGGGTTGATAAATGTTTGGTAGAACACGCCGTGTACTAGGATTACACGCCATGTTGTAGTTGACTGTGTATCTAGCCGCGTGACTAACGACACGGGGGATGGAACTTAAGTAGCACACGCCGTGTCTAGGATGAACATGCCATGTATAATTATACCTGGAGAGAACCATGTAGTTCTAGCCGTGTAGAAGTACCCGGGCAGGAGGGGATATTCAAGTACATGTTGTGCCCCATGAGGAACATGTCATGTATATAGGGTGTTACACGACCAGGTTGGAAGAGGTACACGCCCATATTAAGGCTTAAGGGAACACACTGTGTAGAGGTTTTATATGTCATGTAACATTATTTTGTAAAAATTGAATGCTTTCCTTCTCGTGTTCTGTTATTGAACTTGTAAGTTGTAGTCCTTGATAACCTTGAACTGAGGTGTGTGCTTGACCTTGTAGAGTCATGCCACCAAGACATCCTCTAGTTTTACACCAGGTATAAGGAGATAAATAGGGACCAGAAATGTTTGATCAAGGACTACTATAGATTCCTCCCATTGTGCCCATTTTGGCACCATATATTATACTGAACACAAGTGTTGATGCACAGTTCCTTGAAGGATTTATGAGGATGATGCAGACTTTTCCGGGAGCACCACATCCTTCCCCAACTATGGCAGAGTTGATGTGGGTGTTATAGAAGTAACATCCTCCCACTTTTTCAGGGGATGGAGGACCACAGGCTGCAGATTCATGGTTGAAGGCCATGTTTTCTATCTTCAAGCATCTGGAAACTCCTCCTGAGATGAGGGTGAAGCTCGCGACTTACATGCTACATGATTCCGCTAAGAGATGGTGAGATGTTATCTCATAGGTGGGATGTCATCGGGATATGAATTGGGAAGAGTTTCATAGGACCTTCTATGATTACTTCTACCCTGATACATTGAGGGCTGACTGAGCCTGTGAGTTCATACATTTGGAGAAGGGCACTCTTTCAGTGATGGATTACTCTTCTTACTTTACAGAGCTTTAGCGCTTCACACCTATTTTGGGAGGTGATGAGTTATCACTAACTAGGAGGTTTGAGGATGATATTAGGTAAGAAATTCAATCACAGGTGAATGTTTTTATGTTGACTTCAGTGACTGCTATATTAAACTAGGCATTAATTACTGAGCACAATCTGAAGGAGTTTGGAGTTTCGAGCCAGGGAAATTTAGAATCCAGGGCTGGTACTCCTTTGACTGATAATAGGAAGCGCCGTAGGGATCTTTCACACGATGTTTCTTAAGGTCAACAAGTTGTGTTGTACCAGTGCGGAAGGAGTGTTCACATGAGACCATAGTTCCTAAGAAACCCAGTTGAGTGCCAATATTACAGTAAGATGGGCCATCTTCAATGTTTTTGTATGATGTTCTCACTAGTAGCGAGTGAGAGGGGATCTGTTATGACTCTATGTTCAGGAGCAAGACCACTAATTTCTCATCAGTTAGGTAACTAGAGTTTGTCAAGACATTCAGTTTGAGGAGGTGGTTATGGACGTGGTAGACATATGAAAGGTTTTTAGCAGTAGTAGGGTGGATCAGCTTAGGGTAGCTAGGAAGGGTCACAGGGCTACGGTATAGGTCATAATTTTGCGATGGAATAGGCCCGATAAGAGCAGTATCCCAGACCCTCTACAGTTAGAGGTACGATTCTAGTTTCCTCAGTTTTATCTACTACCCTTTTTTATATTGGGTATTCGTATAGTTTTATATCTGTTGTTTTTATGGTGGGACTTGGGATCTGTGTCTTTACTTATGATGATGTTATGATGCTATAAACTCCGTTGGGGATTAGGACGGCTAGTGTACGTTAATTCAAGGAGTTATCTCTTGAGGTTGGTGGGTGTCACTTCATGTGGGACATATTTTTTTTAGAGATTATGGGATTCAATGTCATTCTCATAATGGATTGGTTGGTCTCCTTTCAGGCCTTTATTGACTGCTATCACCGTAGGGTGAGTTTCACATCACTAGAGGGTGAATCTTTTCCACACAAGGGAAAATGGGATGTCTAGGCAAGTAGAGATAGACCCGAGTATCATGGGTTGGGAGGAATCACAACCCAGATTTCTAGTTTATATTTGGATGACCAGAGGACCTTATAGATGGACTTCCCTCCAGTGGTGGATCATTTTAGAGATGCATTTCTTGATGACCTTTCAGGTTTACCTCCAGAAATATAGATAGATTTATCTATTGATCTTTTTCTAGGAGTGGCACTGATGTCTATTCCTCCTTATAGGATGGCTACACCAGAGTTACATGAGATCAAGAAGTGGTTAGAGGAGTTTAAGGAAAAGGGTTTCATTATACCCATAACCTCTCATTGGGGTTCACATGTCCTTTTTGTAAATAAGGAAGATGGTACCCTTAGAATTTGTGTGGATTATCAAAAGATGAATCAATTAATGGTCAAGAACTGATATCCCTTGCTAAGGATTGATGATCTATTTGATCAAATTCGAGGAGACCGGGTGTTGTCAAAGATTTACTTGAGATCCGGATATCATCAGTTGTGCGTTAGACCATAAGATATATCTCTTATAGCCTTTCGGAGTAGGTATGGTCTATACGAGTATTTTTTTATGCCATACGGTCTCACGAACGTGCTGGTAGTTTTCATGGCACTGATGAACTGAGTGTTCCATCCTTACTTGGATTCATTTCTAGTAGTCTTCATGGAAGATATCTTGGCATACTCTCACACTCGACATGACCATTCCACCCATCTTGAGATCGTATTGAGTACACTTAGAGAGCATCAGTTGTATTCTAAGATCTCAAAATGCCACTTTTGGATGGACCAGATTCACTTCTTGGGTCATGTAATCTCAGAGACAGAAGTATCAGTAGACCCATAGAAAGTGACAACGATATTTTCCTAGGTGAAACTGAAGAACGTCTTTGAGGTACAAAATTTTCTGGGGATGGATGGATACTAAAAATTCTTTATTTAGGACATTTCACACTTAGAAGCACCATTAACAGGCCTAACTAAGAAGGGTGAAAAGTACTTGTGGACAGATTCTTGTGATTCATCCTTTCAAGATCTGAAAGGGTGGTTGACTTTAGCATCGATACTGATTTTGCTGGAGTCAGGAAAGAGTTACACCATTTACTGCGATGCATTAGGTATCGGGGTAGGAGTATTGCTTATATAGGGGGAAGGATTCATTACGTACGAGTCTAGACAGTTGAGGCTACATGAAAGTAATTACCTGACACATGATATCGATTTAGATTCCATTGTTTATGCTTTGCACTGTTAGAGGCATTATCTTTTGGGAGAGCATTTTGTGGCTTACACTGACCAAAAAATTCTCAAATATATCTTTACTCAGCGTGATATGAATTTGAGATAGTGAAGGTGGGTTAATTACCTTCAGTCTTTTGACTTTCATCTTTTCTACATGCCTAGAAAAGGTAATGTAATGGATGATGAATTGAGCAGGAGGATTCAGATATAGGAAGTTTAGGAGGCCAGCCATGAGTTTCATCTTATGGATTTGTTCTATGAGATGCATTTGGAGGTGCATAATAAATAGGGGAAGACATTTCTTTCTTCTATAGCTGTTACCTCTAAATGGCCCAAAGGCCTTATTTTTTTATTGATTTTTGATAGTTGTTATCTCTACTCTATAGGATCAAGTGAGAATGAGGAAGCTATCAGATTCCTAAGGCCCAGTTATATGGGAGAGCATGTTAGGTGAGGACCCTACTCCTGGGTGGACCATAGGTGAGGATGAGGTTTTTCATTTTAATGGTCCTATAAGAGTGTCATCAGAAATACATGAGGATCTACTACTATATTTTCATGCCTCAGTATGGGAATTTTATCCTGGTGTCAGCAAGATGTATCGAGATCTACACCGTTAGTATTGGTGGCTAGGTATGAAGAGAGATGTAGTTGTTTTTGTTATGAGATGTTCCACCTGTCATCAGGTGAAGGCAGAGCATCAGTGACTGGAAGGGCTGTTACAACAGTTACCCATTCCTAAGTGGAAGTGGAATGATGTCGTGATTGATTTTGTGATAGGGTTACCGAGATCTCCACAAGGTAGTGATGTGGTTTGGGTTGTTATCGATAGGCTCACGAAGGTTGCACATTTCCATTCAATTAAGAAAACCATCAGTGTTGATGAGATTTAACGGTTGTACATTCGAGATATAGTGTGTTTTCATGGGGTATCAAACTCTATCATTTTCGACAGGGACACTCAATTTACTTCTCATGTCTATAAGGGACTATAGAGGGCTTTGGGTACACATATACTTCTGAGTACAACTTACCATCCCCAGAAAGATAGACTATCCGAGCGCATGATTCAGGTCTTGGAGGACATGATTCGAGCATGCATCCTAGATTTTGGGGGCTCTTGGGAGAGACACATACCCCTAGTGGAGTTTTCCTACAAAAATAGTTTCCAAGAAACACTTTAGAAGGAACCTTATAAGGCTTTGTATGGTAGGCCGTTCCAATCACCCTTATGTTGGATGTAGGTAGGAGAGACAACTATGCTGGGACCTCATCTTGTCCAGGAGACCACTGAGTAGGTGGAGTTGATTCAGAAGAGGATGTATACTATACAATCTTGCAAAAAATATTCTGCTAATTGACAGAGATGACCATTGTAGTTCGAGGCTAGAGATTAGGTTTTCCTGCGTGTCACACCGAGGTTGGCACACAAGAGGCTTAGGAGACAGGGAAAGCTTTCACCAAGATACATCGGGCCATTTGAGGTTTTGGAGAGATTCGGTCCAGTTTCCTATCATTTGTAGATACCTCAAAGGTACTAGGAAATTCATGACGTCTTCCATGTTTCCCATCTACAGTGTTACTTTTCAGATCCGTCTCATGTTTTTCAACCCGAGGAGGTTGAGTTGGAGGTGGATTCATTCTTTGAGGAGCACCCTATTCAGATTGTGGATCATAGCACAAAGGTTTTTTGTGGCCGATATGTTCCTTTGGTATGGGTTCTATGGTAGCATGAGTGAGTACAAGATGAGACTTGGGAGAGGGAGGCCGATGTGTGATCATAGTGGCCGGAGTTGTTCACATATTCTTCTTCACCACCCTCAAAAGGGAAATTTGGGAATGAATTCATTTAAGGGGGGAAGTTTGTAAGAAACTAGATCTTCATTTTATGTATGGATCTTGATTTAGGGTTGTATTTGAGGAAAAAGGAAGATAAGAGGTTTTTCTAAGTACACGCTGTGTACTTCTGAGTACACGCCCTATACCAAATTGCCGCATACAGCTATGTACTGGCCGTGTGACGGCTGAGTACATGGTCATGTGATGACCTAGAAGACCACTTAATTCAGATTCTGGTTAAGGATAATACATGGCGTGTACATTTACTAAACTTGCCATGTATTTTTATTTTTATTTTATATATTGTTATGGAGTCACGTCTCATGTCCATAACTGTCTTCTTATCCCTATGTTTCGTACAGGAGAGAAGCAGAACGAATGATGAACTTCAAACCCCTCTCGATTCTCTGTATGAGCTCCGATTGAGACACCATTGAGTGTGTTGGAATCCTACTAGTGAGTTCTCAAATCCCCTAGATCATTTCTTCTTGATTCCTCCTCTCTTGTGATTTATTCAAGGTTGGGTGTTTTTCACCTTTTGTAGATCTACGCCAATCTAGGTCGATTAAAGGGCTGACGTTCAAGTATATCGATTGTGTGACATCAAGGTAGGTGGTTTGTGATTTTTTTGTTTTTATTTGGATTATATATTCTAAAAGTTCCGCATAACCATGTTTAGGGTATTGCTTGATTTTTAATTTAACCCTATTTAATATATACTATGGTTTTATTGATTGATAAAGAGGTTGTTTATTATGCATAAGGTTGGATACCTTATTTTCCATTCCTTGATTGATTAGGTTGGAGTTTACTGATTTTTAGAAATTCATGTGATATGATTGAAAACGTAGCCATGTTGTACTTATAGATTACTTGAGTTGATTTGATTTGTTATGCACCCCAGAGGGTCATTATTTATTTGGTTGATGCTATGTTAGACCAAAGGGGATAGACCATGAGAGCTTCCCAGAGGGTCCTTATCAAATGAATTTATGTTATGTTAGACTAAAGGGGTTAGACTGTGAGAACTTTCCCAGAGGATTTTTATGAATGATTGAATGATTGTGACGAGTCTACCAATACAAATCACAAGATTGGACTTGGTATTACTTGATTGTTTAGATGGTTTTATGAGACATATGTTTGTTACTTTACATAGGGGACATAGATCTTAGGCTAGACCCCAAGGTTACATGATTCAATGGATTTAATAATTGATAAATGTAAATGAATGTAATTGAAAACTGTATGATTTTTTACTTTTGAGTACTTCCTAGTTTATTTCTTCATTCTAGAATATTACCTACTATATATATTCACTGATAGTTAGGCATAGATATTTTGGTGGTTTCCTATTGGGATTCTTCTCAAACCCTATTTGGGTCTTGCTTTTGGACCCAAATAGATTATATGATTGCATGTATAGATAAGGGCAAGAACCCTTCTTCATCATGTAATTGATTACTGTTGGAGCTGGAGAGCATGGGACCAAGATGAGGCTTGTGATGTTGTTGGAGTTTACTTACTTTTTATTACTTGAGTTTCTGTATTGTATTTCTATCATTGTGACTTGTTTGGCTGTTTTTATAGACACATGTGACATGCATCATTTATATATATGCCCAGTTGTTTTATGATTATCAATCTTCTGCTGTTTACTTCTAGTGCATGGTATTAATACTTTATCTATTTTCCACTATTTATTTTCCATGGTGTATACTCTTCCAATGAGGGCATAGTTTCCACATTATCACACCTTGGACCTCGCTGCTATTTGGTAGCCTTTGGCGTTTGGGGAAATGCGCTTGAGGTTTTGTGACCAACCAGGTTCGGGGCACCTTTGGGCGGCACCCAGATCTGGGATGTTACACTCCCACCCACCTTGGTCCCAAAAAACACAAACAACTAGAATCAAGTGACCAAAAAAAATTATACCCCCTAATAAATTGAGGATGCAGAAAATTGAGGGTTTTGAACCCCCCGACCTGGATACAAATCAGTAGTACCCATTCCACTCAAACGGGTTCTGGTCTGCATAGGACATTATCACATTAATTTTATGTATAATAACATGTAAATATAGTCAAATATTTATTAATATTAAAATTCACGAATATAATGATAATATAAAGTACAAAGTAGTCGGTTCAAGGGCACCAACTCCGACACACACTGTGGAAAATGTTTAACTTGAACTATATGAACTAGCTGAGGTGCACTTATAGCTAAGTTGTTTATCCTATTGTCTAAAACATAACATTATGTAGTTATGAATTTATTAGAATCAAATTGATTCACTACATATTTCCTTCTTAAAAAATCCTCTGACCACTGGAGACTGTGTTCTACCTTGTTTAAATCAATGAGTACAAATATTCAGGATTCATCTACAAGAACACATTTCTAGTAGTTTTGTTGATGACTGAATTACTTTCCAGTTGAATCCCATAGTAGAAATCTTGAAATTGGTTTGATAAATTTATTTAGTGATGAGAAAATTTCCATAACATGACCTTGAATATTTCCTATGCTTCTCCTAGTGATTCATATTCATATTGGTTAAAGGTGTCAAGTTTTTTCATGTTGTTAAAATACCGTGCTATTATGTAACATCGATCTAGAAATGTTCTTCTCAAAAATTACCATGTTAAAATAGTGTTTTGGTCCAAAATTGCTAACTAGTATTTGGATTTTCCTTATAATAAAATGGAAATAGTCTTAGGATCAGTGTTTTATTGGTCACCCCATTGCATTTTAATGTGTGACAGACTTTAATAAATATGCTCACATGAATATAAGGGTATTAACTGCTCAATCCATGAAATTGTGCATGTTATTGTAGAAAATTAACCATTAATGAATTTAGTTCAAAGTGTGTATCTTGAATCCTTGGTCTTGAAATGTTTGAGTGGAATATGAATGCATTGGTCTCAATTATTATCTCATCATAGTCCTCAATTTGGGATCATTGAGTTGGTTCTAGAAGAGGGTATGGAATTTTCCACATGGAAGGATCAAAATTTGTGTCTTGATGATTTCTTCCCATGAATTATTTTGATTTTCAAAAGATCTAAAAATTAAAAATTTCCCTTTCATTTGATTTTATAGTTTTGATTTGACTAGTGGATTATTTTTTGACTAGTAAAAATTATGAGCATTCACCATCTAGATAAACTCATCATCATAATGTAATTATTTATTCAAAGAAATAAGGTATAGAAAAATAAAACCCATAAGATCTGGGAAAGGAAGCAAGGGGGTATAAAGTGGTGAAGGCTGAGGGAATCCCCTATGATGATATTAACCCCCACTTACTTCAGGATGTTCAGATTATGAAGAAATAAGATTTCATAACCAAGAATATCTAATGAGGCTAGGTAGTCTGTAATGCTATTACCCTCCCACCAGGTGTGAATCACTTTGGTGCTGCTTCCCAGGATGTTCCGAAATTTTTTGATGATATACTCAATCGATTAGGGGATGAAACTAAGACCATGAAGAGCATTGTAAAAAATCTTTGAGTCCATTTCTACTTCCGTGATATCTAACCTTCGTTGGAGAAACACACTAAGCCCCGTGAGCATGGCCATTGCCTCATCCTAGAGGGACGAAATTGGGCCTATCGAGATTATAAAGGCTAAAATTACCGACCCGTTTGCATCATTAATGACACCCCCACCACGCATGACCCCTGAAGCATAAGAGCCATTTGATTTAAGATTCAAGCCCCTGGATGGTGTATTCCAACACACCTAGTTGCCCATAATGGAACTTCTACTGGGATGAGGACCCTATGACCTTGTTTTGAACCTCTACAAAAACAGGAACTCCCTCCAGTTTCTCAAGACCCTTACCATATCAATGATCCGATTTTTGGATCTAATGATGATAGAATGACTGGATGAGGCCACCCCCTTATGAACCCATTTGTTCCTCACCCTCCATAAACACCAATAACTGCATGAAATAGTATAATGCAATACTTTTTCTCCACACCCCCTCTCCCAAACCATGGAACCAACATTCAAGAAAGGGCTGGTCTTCCATGTCCTAGTTGGAGAAATTAGTGAATTCACCAGAGAAGGTAGGCCTTCATCGTGAAATATAGAAGTCGCTATTACTTTTGTTAATAATCTGACCACTCCAATGGCAGTACTCCTTCATCACCTGATTCAGACCCCACAATGATCTACTCACAACATTCATAAAGATGATCATATCATCTGAAAACATAAGGCGAGACACCTATGGGTATCTCATCTTTCTTTGATATGGAATAATGTCACCATTACATAGGATCTTATGAATAAGGTGACTAAGGACATCCTAGGTGATAATGAAAATACTTGGGGAGATAGGACCCCCCTGCCTAAGTCCGTGGGTTGCTTTGAAGAAGCTGTAGGATTTACCCATAAAAGAGACCACTAAACATGAATAACTAAAGTACCGAAATATAATGTCAACATTATAGGGGGAGAGGTCCATACCTGAGATCACTTTTTGATAAAAATCTATTCAACATGATCATAATCCTTGATCATATCCAGATCGATAGCTATATTGGAGCCAAGAGAATTAAAGTTAATATCTTTGATCATCTCCTTGGCCAGATCTATCACCCCGTGGATGGAGCTCCCCTTCACAAAGCTGTACTGTTCCATAGAGATCAAATGGTAAAGGTGGAGGGAAAGCCTTAAGTTGATGATACCGTTGAGTATTTTATAGGGGAAATTACACATGATCACTAAGTGAAAATAGAGGAATGATATGGGATTCTTAGACTTGGGAATGAGTATAATGGTGGTGGAACTCACAACACGAGGAAAGATCCCTCCCCACAAAAGTCTTATATTTCCAAAATTAAATATTCCTTCACCTTCTCCCATGAGGATCTATATAAGGATCCCAATAAGCTATCTGGACCTTCCACCCTTTTAGGATTTAAGTTGATCATGGAATCCCAAATCTATTTCTCTTGGGGGATAACTTCCATTCATTCATTTTCCTAGGCTGAGAATCTACTAGGAAACACATCGAAGATCCTCAGGTTATCTCTCGGGTACCCGTCCGATAAGAGGTTGTTGGGTCCAAACAGAAGATCTATGAGGAATAAGTTGGACAAGCCTCCCACAACATCCCTATCTTCAGTATAGGTACCTTCCTCCTGTATAATGCTTGGTTTAACATGAATTTACCTCTCCTTGATACAAGCATGTAAAAAATTGGTGTTTCTATTACCCTCCTAAAGCCACTTAACCCTCACATCATCTCCAGCCAGGCATTCCTTATTCAAAAGAATGTACTCCAGAAGATATTTCTTACTATGCAGGACCTCAAAAACCCAATCGTCCCATACCTACTTAAGGATTCTTTTGATATTTTCAACATCATGCATGATGGCCTCCAAGTCCCTATCCGAGTAAGGAGTGGACCTTGACCATGACTAAAGACTCAACTTGAGCCGTCTTAGTTTATTATGAAAGTCAATAAACATGTGCCCCTGGGGTGGGGTATTCCATGAGTCTAACTAGATCATGAAATATTGGCATGATATCCCAATTTTGGTAGTATCTAAACCGTCTATGATGGTCTTTCTTGGAAGATGAGGAAACCAGTAGCGAGGAGTGGTCTGATAAGCCCCGCACAAGGTGAGTCACCCTAGTGTTAGAAAACGTGAAGATATCTTGCATGTTCTCCACACGCCCGTCCTGATGACTCCAAGAGTGATGGTTCCCTTGTTGATTATTGCACCATGTGAATCTATCACCAGAGTATCCGAGATCCATGAGACCCCTACCTGCTATGAGGTCTAGGTTACTGACAAAGTATCTTTCAACAATATTCTGGTAGGTAGTCTCTAAGTATAATTTTTTTAATTTTATTATTTATATTAAACTAAAAATTAAGAGATCTAATGACATTGAAAAAAAATACAATTTTAAAAAATTCATTGAACTTTAATAATCAATAAAACTTATCTGGATACTGACATTGTAATATAATTATTACACTTTCCATAAAAATATTTTTTCTGTGATTTTATCATTAATTTTAAATTTATAAGTATTTTTTAAAAGATTATTTTTCATCACATAATTTATTTAAAATCCTATTCTATAGAGTTATAAATAAATTATAAGATTAAATTGAGTGGTAAATTATTTAACGAAATAACATGAACTATTAATAAAACAATCGCATCACCTATTTTGTACTATTATTATTGAAAGAAGTTAGTTTTCTTAGTACCACTTCAAAAATTAAAAATTAAATTGGAGATATTTAATTTTTAAAAGTTTATTTGAACAAAAATGTAATTAAGGTGATAAAAATTTAATTGAAAATGAATTCATCTAAAAAAATTAATCATAAAACAAAATGCTATCATTGGTATTATTTAGTCAACATCCAAACATGAATAAAAATCATCCATAAATCAAGAAAAAATGTACCTAATATAGGAAATATAGAACCATGAAAACTATAATTACCTATCACATAATCTCATAAAAATTGAGAATGAAATTGGAGGTGCCACACAAGACTAACATCGAATCACTTCCATGAATACTACATTTAAAAAAGATGCCAACAACCACCACTAGCCTCTCCACACATGAACTCTCATTTGTGCATGATAAAAATTAGTGTTGTTTGATAATGTTGTAAACTCCAAGAAGGGATAATAGAAGCTGGGGAGGTAGACCTATTCAAATTTTCATATAGAGATAAATGTAGTGTGTGGTCCTATCATGAATACGTGGAGAGGATAGTCATTCAAAAGAGGGGTTTCCTGACATCTTGTTAGGGTTTTTGACCATTTTTAAGATGAATAAAACACTAAAAACGATAAAACTAATTAATTAAAACTTAGTTAAAAATGTATAAATATTCTATTTATTTTCATGTGAATAAATTGCAGTAGAATATTTCTAATTATTACAATGTATTACAAGACAACATTAATTGATTTTATTAAGAGTTATAAAATGATGGTGGAATTTTTTTAGTGAAGGAAGATCAGGGTGATAAGTTTTGATAATGGAATTGATTTCACATAACTCTAAGTGGAGAAGAATCTGGAGAAGCATGGAATTATTTATTAGGTGTTTAGAATAAGGAATCCCCAATATTATTATGTGATTAAAAGGATAAATAAAATAATCTATAATTTTAAACAAACTGTGTTAATTTATAATTGTATTACAAGGTATTATTGGAATGAGGTAGTTCATACCATATTTTATATTGAAAATTGATCTCTTGTTTTTATAGGTGAAAAATTGACTTTATATGATCTATGGTTCAATAGGAAACCAACTATGAAGTAATTTTATGTCTTTAGCAGAATGTGATACACACTGAATAAGGAAGGGTATTGAGTAAAGTTTGAAAATAGAGGCAACATAGGGATATTTTCATTGGGTATTACTTACCATTTATTCATGTGAATTATTCATCATATTTAATTTATTTTACATCCAGTTTATTCCCATACACTTTATAGGAATATTAATTCTACGGTATTTTTAGTTTTACTCCTCATTCCATTGGATTTGGAGAATATTTCTCAAATCATCCAATTTGTGAACATACATGACTAATGAAGTTTCTAGAATAAAATAATTGGTTTTTTATGTAATTATTTGATTTTATGATTTTCATGGAGTGATTGAACCATTTGAGTCAAGGAATAAGGAGTAAATGATCTATAGTCAAGGTTTAGTAGTACATTTAGAGGATAAAATAATCTCACAATGAGGCTTTGGGATCTGTCTTCTGAATGAATATAATCTCATATCTGTATCACACATTACTTACCAGTTCTAACATTGTCTCAGATCTCTTCTTGATAAGGATTCAACATGCCAACATAGCTTGTAGTAATCCTTAACCATCTATTGAGGCCAATGTATTATAGTGAATAAGAGCTTGAGAATATTCAAGGTTCAATAAAATTATGTGAACATAATCACAAGGCTAAGTTTACTCACCAACATACAATATTCCCACTTGATAGGACTATTCTAGGAAAAACATAACATTGAGGAAACAATTGAGAATACGTTAATTATCCAACATAATATAGAGGGACAACATAGGATAATAAATTAAATCCAATGTAATCAATGTTGTGATCATCTTTTTTTCAAACATGAAAAGTTGGTCCAAATAATGATAAGTTATCACACAACACAATCTGATGTTACATGATGAGACTACATATGATACAATAGATCCTCATATCAAATATTAAGAATAAAGTCACACCCTAATTAAATATCAGGAGGAAACACATGATCTATCAACACTCCAACATACTCTAGAGGAAGCTATCCTGACATTACATTGCTATCCCAATGAAATGGAAAGACCCAAGGATGAATATGTTTGATCCTACATATTCATAGGGATCAAATTCAAAATTTACTATAATATAACCAATTTAAATCCATAATTATGTTAGAATTTCTTGTTTGTCCCCTAAACTCTCTTGAAGGGTATTTTATGATAAAAGGAAGTGGATTCGAGCTCAGCGAGACATTGATCAAGATTTTTATCCATGTGCAACAAATGAACATGATGTGGGGACCAATATAATATTCCATTCACCTTATTTAACTAAATTGGGAAATCCAGTAAAAAATGATATATGGCACCCAATCTTTGTGAGAGATGAATCCATTGAGATCATGGAACTCAAAATTTACTCATGCATTCAAGGAATAACTGTACATTCCACATGTAGCTAATAATGAGAACATCAATGACACATGTAAAGATCTATAAATGAGGATAAGTTTATAAATATAGGATGTATGTATTAATTTAGGGTCATCCACTTTTTATTTATTCTGTACATTTTCTGTATTCTCCAATGATAGCACATTAGGACCCCTTTTTTCCAAGTTGAGGAGATTTTCCCCACCCCCACTATTAAATTAAAATTCATTGATTCTCTTCTCTCTTGTATAAATCTCAGGGGTCATTTTTTGAATGCATGAAGTAGTAGGAAATTTCTATTGCATATATATTTTAATCCAATTATCCCTTTCTTTCTTTAGTTTTCACACACACCCCCTTTACCCCCCTCATCTCTCTTATGGTGGAGAGCGGTGAGGTGTGTTGAGGATTGATTATGGATTCTTAATCACTTTTTAAAGGAAATAGTAGATCATTAAGCGATCATTTATTATCATTTTTTGGGTGAAACACACAGGGGGGGGGGGTGATTTCTTGAGATCTCAAATAATTAGTTTTAAAATATGAGAGTGATAATTTGTGAGAATTATGGTTTATTAGGTTGGTTTATGGAATATTTATGGTGAGTAAACTATTTAAAAATTGATTTAAACACTTATTAACTTACTCTAAATAAAATAGACACACTTTATTTCCATTTGATACCAATACCTAAACCCACACACAATAGTAACATCAAGTATGTATGCCTCTTCATGAGACATCCTGGGTCACACCACTACACTATATTCCATATCAGGTTTAAATATGTATTTCTTAACCAACTTGTGACAATTGCATCAAGAAATTGGAACCTTTTAGGGGGTAAAATAAATATTATATTTTTTTGTGGTTTTATTTGTTTGATATGTTTTCAATAAATTACTATATAGAATTATAATCATATCTTTTGTTTTGATCTAGAGGTTGAGATG
Organism: Viscum album; assembly: GCA_963277665.1. Lineage (NCBI taxonomy): Eukaryota > Viridiplantae > Streptophyta > Magnoliopsida > Santalales > Viscaceae > Viscum > Viscum album. The sequence goes on from OY728122.1 coordinate 496,227,145, forward strand.
ATTTTTTTGTAAAGAGAAAGAAAACATAGAATCATAGAGCGGTTATATCCAGAGTTTTTCAACATTAAATTGAAAGATTTACAATGATTATATTATTATTATTATATATATTCATTAAATAGTTGTAACATTAAATAAAGCAAAACATAACTAAACAAAACACTTCAAGACTTATGTCCACCTAACTTTGATTATTATAATTATCAATTAGTGGAACCAAATAAAAAAGTGGATTTTGAGTTAAAACATGGTCTAATCAAATTACTATCAAAATTTTATGGTTTAGTAGGTGAATATCCCCAAAATCACCAAAACTAATTTAGTACTATGTGCATCACTTTCAATCCAAGAGGAGTGCCGGTGGCTCAAAACATGTGGAGGGAATTCATATTTTCCATAGGGAGTGAATCTAAGGAATGTATGTACAATATTTAACCAGGTGAAGTTAAAACCTGGTATGCGATTTAGAGATATTTCCATTGGAAATTATTCCCTAACTCATGGAGTAAAAAGTTAAGGAAAGGGATCTATGTAATAAGGAAAACTAGTGGGTAAACTTACTACGCTTACTAAGAAATGTTTAGAAATTAGTGTACCAGTTTTCAATATGAACTCATTGAGGAGTACCATTTCCTTGCCTTATTTTACCATGGAATTTCAGATAATGATATAAACTTATTGGATTATTCATCAAGAGGATATATCATTGAAAACTACCCAACCAATTTCAAGGAATTAATTGGGAATATCTCTTAGAACTCATAATATTTTAAAATGAGGGACGCTACTAGAGGTGTATATGAGGTAAAAAGTTACAAATCTCTATTAATTTTATCTAGAATCAAGGATACCAAATATCTTATATGATAGATAACACTATGTAGAGTAGGTGAATTACTATACACACCCCCTCAGGTCTTATAAGTATGAAAGTAATTGGATCACTACACTGATTGTTTTCCCCAAGTGCAAGTCACAGAGTGATGTGATGCCATATACCAAAGATAGTTCCAATTATCCATGATAAATCATGGTTTTAAGAAGTATTCCATAGTATAGTATGAATTTGGAAACTAATAGTTGTAAAGTTCACCATTCCAACAAACATACCATTCTCCACTATTTCTATAAGTGAGGAATAGTTCATAACAATCAATAATATACCAACCACATGAATAAAGTAAAGAATAAACCATGAAATAACTACTAATAAAGTTGGTGGAGCACTAAGGTAATCAATAGAACACTTTGAAAATAGATGGTTTTAAACTCATGGAATTGATTTTTTTAAGTTCTAACCACTTTGAACACATTGGTTAACCAAGGATTAGTTAAAATACCATATTAAATTGAAGTGGATGGGATTTATCATATTATTTTAATTATTTTTTTGATATTTATTAAAGGATCATCCATGTTTGTTTCCTTGATGAAAATCCAGACTATTGGGAGCCTTGTTTGTGTTATAATTGATGTGATTTGTGAAAACCTTACTATGTTGATTGATTGAAATAACCATGAATAAAAGTTTGAGAACTTATAAATGGATAATGAATAATTTTCCTAGAAAATTCTATAAATATATGAGAATATCCATGGAAGTGATGAAGTAATATGATGAAATCTCTTTACATGAATATGGAAATGAAATACTTTTTGAAGCTGAATTTTATGCCCAAGTATTGTGTGATTGCTTTGTTTTTTAATTATATATTTTGTGGAGATATTGTGGGAAATAGGGTAGTGATGGTGGTGTCTGGGTTTGAATGTGGAATGTGTTGGGAAGTGAATCCATGGTTGGTTTTCATGGGATGTGATGCGGACTAATGTGCGGTGGTTGTGATGTGTGGTTACTATAGTGAGATGGTTTGGTTATGGTGATGGATTGGATTGAGATGTGATTATTGTTGGTGTGATATGAATAGGATACTATATGTTGTGTTTATATAGTTTTCTGATAGCAACATAATGAAATGATAATGATGATATTGAATGGGAAGTGATGGTTAGAGTGGTTTGTATTAAATATTAATTGAATAGATCAACAAACTTAAGTTGGTTGGTAACTAGTAAATATAGAAATTGGTTAACTTGAAAAGGGAAAATGAAATGTGGAATATGTGTGTCTTGTTTATGTGGGGTGTTTTATTAGTGGTATTAGAGGTTGATGGTAGAGGTTGTGATATGTTGAGGTGGTATTATGGGTCATGATAATAGAGTTGGATGTGAACCCCTAGGTTGGCTGTTGTGTGATACCTAACTATCTTTTACTTTCATTTTATTTATATACCCACCCCACCCAAGTTGGATAACCTTACCAACACCCAATTTTTTTTGGGTTCCAAGTGTTTTAGCCAAAATCTAGGATGGTGGTGAAATAGATGGTTGTCTACCCCATATTTCTTGATCTTCCTTTATAAATAGTGATGATGACGACTATTGTTGGAGATAATTAATGATGATGATGATTGGTGTTGGATATGCCCCGTGATGATGACACCTAGTGTTGGATATGCCTTATGATGATTAAAAATGGTGTTAAAGATGCCTTGTGATTATGAGGATATGATATGTGGTGGTGGTGGTGGTGGTGGTGGGGGGGGGGGGTCATGCATGGTAGGAGGATGAAATTAAGTTTTTTTCGTTAACATTCATGATGTTCTACTTCCCTGGTTCATGATGAGGTTATGGTGTGGATGTTGATTGATTCCAGCATAGGATGTTGGGCCTTATGGGAGGCTGGTGTAGGTAGGGATGAAATTAAGTTTTTTTTCGTTCACATTCATGATGTTCTACTTCCCTGGTTCATGATGAGGTTATGGTGTGGATGTTGATTGATTCCAGCATAGGATGTTGGGCCTTATGGGAGGCTGGTGTAGGTAGGGATGAAAACCACATTAGATATGGATATATATGCAATGCGATGTCATATAAGGGATGAGAGCACATGAAGTTTTATATTTGGTTATGAGAGAAAAAAATTAGTGGGGGAAGTCTAAGTAGGGTTCCTTTCTTATATTCTTTAGATGATATATTACTATAATTGTATGTGTTATTTTGTGAGAGTGCCATGGTGAGGTTGGGAATAGATAAATAACCTTTTTAGGTTCTTGTAGGTTCTGTTGTTCATTCACTAGTGCATTAGTATACTATTTTCACATACGTGTGAGAGAACTTGGGTATGATCCTACTAAGTATACATGGTATTCTCACCCTACATATACATAAACTATTTTTTAGGTTTTTAGGAGGAATTAGGGAACATCTCTAGACACTACTAACTTGGGTGTTAGTTCTATTGTTGAGTTTCTGCCATAAGATTTATTTTTTTGGTCATTTACTGGGAGAATTTTATTTATATTAATTTGATATTATTCACATATTGTGAGATAGTTTGGATTAGATTTTTATATTAGTTTATGTATTTTTTGGTGGTTGGTATCCTATCTCCCGATCCTACTTTTCTATTAAAGTCAATGGCTCCCATATGTGTGACTTTCCTTATACCCTAGGTGTAAGTCACCAACCCAAGGAATAATAGAGGTAGGAATTTGGGGCCATTATCAATATTTCTTCATTTCTGACCTAGTAGGGGTACCTTTGGAGGGAGTTGATCTTGACATTGAACACATTGGTTAACCAAGGATTAGTTAAACTCCCATATTAACCTTTTTATAACCCTAAAATAAATATTAGTTATATTTACTTGATAAGTGGAAAGGAAGTATGAAACAATAAGAAATGTCCAATGGAATATCACTACTAGAAAAAATGTCATACCAATTGTATAGAATTATTTTTATAGGATCTCAAACCATATTAAACTAGGCATTAATTACTGAGCACAATCTGAAGGAGGTTTGAGGATGATATTAGGTAAGAAATTCAATCACAGGTGAATGTTTTTATGTTGACTTCAGTGACTGCTATATTAAACTAGGCATTAATTACTGAGCACAATCTGAAGGAGTTTGGAGTTTCGAGCCAGGGAAATTTAGAATCCAGGGCTGGTACTCCTTTGACTGATAATAGGAAGCGCCGTAGGGATCTTTCACACGATGTTTCTTAAGGTCAACAAGTTGTGTTGTACCAGTGCGGAAGGAGTGTTCACATGAGACCATAGTTCCTAAGAAACCCAGTTGAGTGCCAATATTACAGTAAGATGGGCCATCTTCAATGTTTTTGTATGATGTTCTCACTAGTAGCGAGTGAGAGGGGATCTGTTATGACTCTATGTTCAGGAGCAAGACCACTAATTTCTCATCAGTTAGGTAACTAGAGTTTGTCAAGACATTCAGTTTGAGGAGGTGGTTATGGACGTGGTAGACATATGAAAGGTTTTTAGCAGTAGTAGGGTGGATCAGCTTAGGGTAGCTAGGAAGGGTCACAGGGCTACGGTATAGGTCATAATTTTGCGATGGAATAGGCCCGATAAGAGCAGTATCCCAGACCCTCTACAGTTAGAGGTACGATTCTAGTTTCCTCAGTTTTATCTACTACCCTTTTTTATATTGGGTATTCGTATAGTTTTATATCTGTTGTTTTTATGGTGGGACTTGGGATCTGTGTCTTTACTTATGATGATGTTATGATGCTATAAACTCCGTTGGGGATTAGGACGGCTAGTGTACGTTAATTCAAGGAGTTATCTCTTGAGGTTGGTGGGTGTCACTTCATGTGGGACATATTTTTTTTAGAGATTATGGGATTCAATGTCATTCTCATAATGGATTGGTTGGTCTCCTTTCAGGCCTTTATTGACTGCTATCACCGTAGGGTGAGTTTCACATCACTAGAGGGTGAATCTTTTCCACACAAGGGAAAATGGGATGTCTAGGCAAGTAGAGATAGACCCGAGTATCATGGGTTGGGAGGAATCACAACCCAGATTTCTAGTTTATATTTGGATGACCAGAGGACCTTATAGATGGACTTCCCTCCAGTGGTGGATCATTTTAGAGATGCATTTCTTGATGACCTTTCAGGTTTACCTCCAGAAATATAGATAGATTTATCTATTGATCTTTTTCTAGGAGTGGCACTGATGTCTATTCCTCCTTATAGGATGGCTACACCAGAGTTACATGAGATCAAGAAGTGGTTAGAGGAGTTTAAGGAAAAGGGTTTCATTATACCCATAACCTCTCATTGGGGTTCACATGTCCTTTTTGTAAATAAGGAAGATGGTACCCTTAGAATTTGTGTGGATTATCAAAAGATGAATCAATTAATGGTCAAGAACTGATATCCCTTGCTAAGGATTGATGATCTATTTGATCAAATTCGAGGAGACCGGGTGTTGTCAAAGATTTACTTGAGATCCGGATATCATCAGTTGTGCGTTAGACCATAAGATATATCTCTTATAGCCTTTCGGAGTAGGTATGGTCTATACGAGTATTTTTTTATGCCATACGGTCTCACGAACGTGCTGGTAGTTTTCATGGCACTGATGAACTGAGTGTTCCATCCTTACTTGGATTCATTTCTAGTAGTCTTCATGGAAGATATCTTGGCATACTCTCACACTCGACATGACCATTCCACCCATCTTGAGATCGTATTGAGTACACTTAGAGAGCATCAGTTGTATTCTAAGATCTCAAAATGCCACTTTTGGATGGACCAGATTCACTTCTTGGGTCATGTAATCTCAGAGACAGAAGTATCAGTAGACCCATAGAAAGTGACAACGATATTTTCCTAGGTGAAACTGAAGAACGTCTTTGAGGTACAAAATTTTCTGGGGATGGATGGATACTAAAAATTCTTTATTTAGGACATTTCACACTTAGAAGCACCATTAACAGGCCTAACTAAGAAGGGTGAAAAGTACTTGTGGACAGATTCTTGTGATTCATCCTTTCAAGATCTGAAAGGGTGGTTGACTTTAGCATCGATACTGATTTTGCTGGAGTCAGGAAAGAGTTACACCATTTACTGCGATGCATTAGGTATCGGGGTAGGAGTATTGCTTATATAGGGGGAAGGATTCATTACGTACGAGTCTAGACAGTTGAGGCTACATGAAAGTAATTACCTGACACATGATATCGATTTAGATTCCATTGTTTATGCTTTGCACTGTTAGAGGCATTATCTTTTGGGAGAGCATTTTGTGGCTTACACTGACCAAAAAATTCTCAAATATATCTTTACTCAGCGTGATATGAATTTGAGATAGTGAAGGTGGGTTAATTACCTTCAGTCTTTTGACTTTCATCTTTTCTACATGCCTAGAAAAGGTAATGTAATGGATGATGAATTGAGCAGGAGGATTCAGATATAGGAAGTTTAGGAGGCCAGCCGTGAGTTTCATCTTATGGATTTGTTCTATGAGATGAATTTGGAGGTGCATAATAAATAGGGGAAGACATTTCTTTCTTCTATAGCTGTTACCTCTAAATGGCCCAAAGGCCTTATTTTTTTATTGATTTTTGATAGTTGTTATCTCTACTCTATAGGATCAAGTGAGAATGAGGAAGCTATCAGATTCCTAAGGCCCAGTTATATGGGAGAGCATGTTAGGTGAGGACCCTACTCCTGGGTGGACCATAGGTGAGGATGAGGTTTTTCATTTTAATGGTCCTATAAGAGTGTCATCAGAAATACATGAGGATCTACTACTATATTTTCATGCCTCAGTATGGGAATTTTATCCTGGTGTCAGCAAGATGTATCGAGATCTACACCGTTAGTATTGGTGGCTAGGTATGAAGAGAGATGTAGTTGTTTTTGTTATGAGATGTTCCACCTGTCATCAGGTGAAGGCAGAGCATCAGTGACTGGAAGGGCTGTTACAACAGTTACCCATTCCTAAGTGGAAGTGGAATGATGTCGTGATTGATTTTGTGATAGGGTTACCGAGATCTCCACAAGGTAGTGATGTGGTTTGGGTTGTTATCGATAGGCTCACGAAGGTTGCACATTTCCATTAAATTAAGAAAACCATCAGTGTTGATGAGATTTAACGGTTGTACATTCGAGATATAGTGTGTTTTCATGGGGTATCAAACTCTATCATTTTCGACAGGGACACTCAATTTACTTCTCATGTCTATAAGGGACTATAGAGGGCTTTGGGTACACATATACTTCTGAGTACAACTTACCATCCCCAGAAAGATAGACTATCCGAGCGCATGATTCAGGTCTTGGAGGACATGATTCGAGCATGCATCCTAGATTTTGGGGGCTCTTGGGAGAGACACATACCCCTAGTGGAGTTTTCCTACAAAAATAGTTTCCAAGAAACACTTTAGAAGGAACCTTATAAGGCTTTGTATGGTAGGCCGTTCCAATCACCCTTATGTTGGATGTAGGTAGGAGAGACAACTATGCTGGGACCTCATCTTGTCCAGGAGACCACTGAGTAGGTGGAGTTGATTCAGAAGAGGATGTATACTATACAATCTTGCAAAAAATATTCTGCTAATTGACAGAGATGACCATTGTAGTTCGAGGCTAGAGATTAGGTTTTCCTGCGTGTCACACCGAGGTTGGCACACAAGAGGCTTAGGAGACAGGGAAAGCTTTCACCAAGATACATCGGGCCATTTGAGGTTTTGGAGAGATTCGGTCCAGTTTCCTATCATTTGTAGATACCTCAAAGGTACTAGGAAATTCATGACGTCTTCCATGTTTCCCATCTACAGTGTTACTTTTCAGATCCGTCTCATGTTTTTCAACCCGAGGAGGTTGAGTTGGAGGTGGATTCATTCTTTGAGGAGCACCCTATTCAGATTGTGGATCATAGCACAAAGGTTTTTTGTGGCCGATATGTTCCTTTGGTATGGGTTCTATGGTAGCATGAGTGAGTACAAGATGAGACTTGGGAGAGGGAGGCCGATGTGTGATCATAGTGGCCGGAGTTGTTCACATATTCTTCTTCACCACCCTCAAAAGGGAAATTTGGGAATGAATTCATTTAAGGGGGGAAGTTTGTAAGAAACTAGATCTTCATTTTATGTATGGATCTTGATTTAGGGTTGTATTTGAGGAAAAAGGAAGATAAGAGGTTTTTCTAAGTACACGCTGTGTACTTCTGAGTACACGCCCTATACCAAATTGCCGCATACAGCTATGTACTGGCCGTGTGACGGCTGAGTACATGGTCATGTGATGACCTAGAAGACCACTTAATTCAGATTCTGGTTAAGGATAATACATGGCGTGTACATTTACTAAACTTGCCATGTATTTTTATTTTTATTTTATATATTGTTATGGAGTCACGTCTCATGTCCATAACTGTCTTCTTATCCCTATGTTTCGTACAGGAGAGAAGCAGAACGAATGATGAACTTCAAACCCCTCTCGATTCTCTGTATGAGCTCCGATTGAGACACCATTGAGTGTGTTGGAATCCTACTAGTGAGTTCTCAAATCCCCTAGATCATTTCTTCTTGATTCCTCCTCTCTTGTGATTTATTCAAGGTTGGGTGTTTTTCACCTTTTGTAGATCTACGCCAATCTAGGTCGATTAAAGGGCTGACGTTCAAGTATATCGATTGTGTGACATCAAGGTAGGTGGTTTGTGATTTTTTTGTTTTTATTTGGATTATATATTCTAAAAGTTCCGCATAACCATGTTTAGGGTATTGCTTGATTTTTAATTTAACCCTATTTAATATATACTATGGTTTTATTGATTGATAAAGAGGTTGTTTATTATGCATAAGGTTGGATACCTTATTTTCCATTCCTTGATTGATTAGGTTGGAGTTTACTGATTTTTAGAAATTCATGTGATATGATTGAAAACGTAGCCATGTTGTACTTATAGATTACTTGAGTTGATTTGATTTGTTATGCACCCCAGAGGGTCATTATTTATTTGGTTGATGCTATGTTAGACCAAAGGGGATAGACCATGAGAGCTTCCCAGAGGGTCCTTATCAAATGAATTGATGTTATGTTAGACTAAAGGGGTTAGACTGTGAGAACTTTCCCAGAGGATTTTTATGAATGATTGAATGATTGTGACGAGTCTACCAATACAAATCACAAGATTGGACTTGGTATTACTTGATTGTTTAGATGGTTTTATGAGACATATGTTTGTTACTTTACATAGGGGACATAGATCTTAGGCTAGACCCCAAGGTTACATGATTCAATGGATTTAATAATTGATAAATGTAAATGAATGTAATTGAAAACTGTATGATTTTTTACTTTTGAGTACTTCCTAGTTTATTTCTTCATTCTAGAATATTACCTACTATATATATTCACTGATAGTTAGGCATAGATATTTTGGTGGTTTCCTATTGGGATTCTTCTCAAACCCTATTTGGGTCTTGCTTTTGGACCCAAATAGATTATATGATTGCATGTATAGATAAGGGCAAGAACCCTTCTTCATCATGTAATTGATTACTGTTGGAGCTGGAGAGCATGGGACCAAGATGAGGCTTGTGATGTTGTTGGAGTTTACTTACTTTTTATTACTTGAGTTTCTGTATTGTATTTCTATCATTGTGACTTGTTTGGCTGTTTTTATAGACACATGTGACATGCATCATTTATATATATGCCCAGTTGTTTTATGATTATCAATCTTCTGCTGTTTACTTCTAGTGCATGGTATTAATACTTTATCTATTTTCCACTATTTATTTTCCATGGTGCATACTCTTCCAATGAGGGCATAGTTTCCACATTATCACACCTTGGACCTCGCTGCTATTTGGTAGCCTTTGGCGTTTGGGGAAATGCGCTTGAGGTTTTGTGACCAACCAGGTTCGGGGCACCTTTGGGCGGCACCCAGATCTGGGATGTTACACTCCCACCCACCTTGGTCCCAAAAAACACAAACAACTAGAATCAAGTGACCAAAAAAAATTATACCCCCTAATAAATTGAGGATGCAGAAAATTGAGGGTTTTGAACCCCCCGACCTGGATACAAATCAGTAGTACCCATTCCACTCAAACGGGTTCTGGTCTGCATAGGACATTATCACATTAATTTTATGTATAATAACATGTAAATATAGTCAAATATTTATTAATATTAAAATTCACGAATATAATGATAATATAAAGTACAAAGTAGTCGGTTCAAGGGCACCAACTCCGACACACACTGTGGAAAATGTTTAACTTGAACTATATGAACTAGCTGAGGTGCACTTATAGCTAAGTTGTTTATCCTATTGTCTAAAACATAACATTATGTAGTTATGAATTTATTAGAATCAAATTGATTCACTACATATTTCCTTCTTAAAAAATCCTCTGACCACTGGAGACTGTGTTCTACCTTGTTTAAATCAATGAGTACAAATATTCAGGATTCATCTACAAGAACACATTTCTAGTAGTTTTGTTGATGACTGAATTACTTTCCAGTTGAATCCCATAGTAGAAATCTTGAAATTGGTTTGATAAATTTATTTAGTGATGAGAAAATTTCCATAACATGACCTTGAATATTTCCTATGCTTCTCCTAGTGATTCATATTCATATTGGTTAAAGGTGTCAAGTTTTTTCATGTTGTTAAAATACCGTGCTATTATGTAACATCGATCTAGAAATGTTCTTCTCAAAAATTACCATGTTAAAATAGTGTTTTGGTCCAAAATTGCTAACTAGTATTTGGATTTTCCTTATAATAAAATGGAAATAGTCTTAGGATCAGTGTTTTATTGGTCACCCCATTGCATTTTAATGTGTGACAGACTTTAATAAATATGCTCACATGAATATAAGGGTATTAACTGCTCAATCCATGAAATTGTGCATGTTATTGTAGAAAATTAACCATTAATGAATTTAGTTCAAAGTGTGTATCTTGAATCCTTGGTCTTGAAATGTTTGAGTGGAATATGAATGCATTGGTCTCAATTATTATCTCATCATAGTCCTCAATTTGGGATCATTGAGTTGGTTCTAGAAGAGGGTATGGAATTTTCCACATGGAAGGATCAAAATTTGTGTCTTGATGATTTCTTCCCATGAATTATTTTGATTTTCAAAAGATCTAAAAATTAAAAATTTCCCTTTCATTTGATTTTATAGTTTTGATTTGACTAGTGGATTATTTTTTGACTAGTAAAAATTATGAGCATTCACCATCTAGATAAACTCATCATCATAATGTAATTATTTATTCAAAGAAATAAGGTATAGAAAAATAAAACCCATAAGATCTGGGAAAGGAAGCAAGGGGGTATAAAGTGGTGAAGGCTGAGGGAATCCCCTATGATGATATTAACCCCCACTTACTTCAGGATGTTCAGATTATGAAGAAATAAGATTTCATAACCAAGAATATCTAATGAGGCTAGGTAGTCTCTAATGCTATTACCCTCCCACCAGGTGTGAATCACTTTGGTGCTGCTTCCCAGGATGTTCCGAAATTTTTTGATGATATACTCAATCGATTAGGGGATGAAACTAAGACCATGAAGAGCATTGTAAAAAATCTTTGAGTCCATTTCTACTTCCGTGATATCTAACCTTCGTTGGAGAAACACACTAAGCCCCGTGAGCATGGCCATTGCCTCATCCTAGAGGGACGAAATTGGGCCTATCGAGATTATAAAGGCTAAAATTACCGACCCGTTTCCATCATTAAGGGTCATCTTCTGAAATATAGAAGTCGCTATTACTTTTGTTAATAATCTGACCACTCCAATGGCAGTACTCCTTCATCACCTGATTCAGACCCCACAATGATCTACTCACAACATTCATAAAGATGATCATATCATCTGAAAACATAAGGCGAGACACCTATGGGTATCTCATCTTTCTTTGATATGGAATAATGTCACCATTACATAGGATCTTATGAATAAGGTGACTAAGGACATCCTAGGTGATAATGAAAATACTTGGGGAGATAGGACCCCCCTGCCTAAGTCCGTGGGTTGCTTTGAAGAAGCTGTAGGATTTACCCATAAAAGAGACCACTAAACATGAATAACTAAAGTACCGAAATATAATGTCAACATTATAGGGGGAGAGGTCCATACCTGAGATCACTTTTTGATAAAAATCTATTCAACATGATCATAATCCTTGATCATATCCAGATCGATAGCTATATTGGAGCCAAGAGAATTAAAGTTAATATCTTTGATCATCTCCTTGGCCAGATCTATCACCCCGTGGATGGAGCTCCCCTTCACAAAGCTGTACTGTTCCATAGAGATCAAATGGTAAAGGTGGAGGGAAAGCCTTAAGTTGATGATACCGTTGAGTATTTTATAGGGGAAATTACACATGATCACTAAGTGAAAATAGAGGAATGATATGGGATTCTTAGACTTGGGAATGAGTATAATGGTGGTGGAACTCACAACACGAGGAAAGATCCCTCCCCACAAAAGTCTTATATTTCCAAAATTAAATATTCCTTCACCTTCTCCCATGAGGATCTATATAAGGATCCCAATAAGCTATCTGGACCTTCCACCCTTTTAGGATTTAAGTTGATCATGGAATCCCAAATCTATTTCTCTTGGGGGATAACTTCCATTCATTCATTTTCCTAGGCTGAGAATCTACTGGGAAACACATCGAAGATCCTCAGGTTATCTCTCGGGTACCCGTCCGATAAGAGGTTGTTGGGTCCAAACAGAAGATCTATGAGGAATAAGTTGGACAAGCCTCCCACAACATCCCTATCTTCAGTATAGGTACCTTCCTCCTGTATAATGCTTGGTTTAACATGAATTTACCTCTCCTTGATACAAGCATGTAAAAAATTGGTGTTTCTATTACCCTCCTAAAGCCACTTAACCCTCACATCATCTCCAGCCAGGCATTCCTTATTCAAAAGAATGTACTCCAGAAGATATTTCTTACTATGCAGGACCTCAAAAACCCAATCGTCCCATACCTACTTAAGGATTCTTTTGATATTTTCAACATCATGCATGATGGCCTCCAAGTCCCTATCCGAGTAAGGAGTGGACCTTGACCATGACTAAAGACTCAACTTGAGCCGTCTTAGTTTATTATGAAAGTCAATAAACATGTGCCCCTGGGGTGGGGTATTCCATGAGTCTAACTAGATCATGAAATATTGGCATGATATCCCAATTTTGGTAGTATCTAAACCGTCTATGATGGTCTTTCTTGGAAGATGAGGAAACCAGTAGCGAGGAGTGGTCTGATAAGCCCCACACAAGGTGAGTCACCCTAGTGTTAGAAAACGTGAAGATATCTTGCATGTTCTCCACACGCCCGTCCTGATGACTCCAAGAGTGATGGTTCCCTTGTTGATTATTGCACCATGTGAATCTATCACCAGAGTATCCGAGATCCATGAGACCCCTACCTGCTATGAGGTCTAGGTTACTGACAAAGTATCTTTCAACAATATTCTGGTAGGTAGTCTCTATGTATAATTTTTTTAATTTTATTATTTATATTAAACTAAAAATTAAGAGATCTAATGACATTGAAAAAAAATACAATTTTAAAAAATTCATTGAACTTTAATAATCAATAAAACTTATCTGGATACTGACATTGTAATATAATTATTACACTTTCCATAAAAATATTTTTTCTGTGATTTTATCATTAATTTTAAATTTATAAGTATTTTTTAAAAGATTATTTTTCATCACATAATTTATTTAAAATCCTATTCTATAGAGTTATAAATAAATTATAAGATTAAATTGAGTGGTAAATTATTTAACGAAATAACATGAACTATTAATAAAACAATCGCATCACCTATTTTGTACTATTATTATTGAAAGAAGTTAGTTTTCTTAGTACCACTTCAAAAATTAAAAATTAAATTGGAGATATTTAATTTTTAAAAGTTTATTTGAACAAAAATGTAATTAAGGTGATAAAAATTTAATTGAAAATGAATTCATCTAAAAAAATTAATCATAAAACAAAATGCTATCATTGGTATTATTTAGTCAACATCCAAACATGAATAAAAATCATCCATAAATCATGAAAAAATGTACCTAATATAGGAAATATAGAACCATGAAAACTATAATTACCTATCACATAATCTCATAAAAATTGAGAATGAAATTGGAGGTGCCACACAAGACTAACATCGAATCACTTCCATGAATACTACATTTAAAAAAGATGCCAACAACCACCACTAGCCTCTCCACACATGAACTCTCATTTGTGCATGATAAAAATTAGTGTTGTTTGATAATGTTGTAAACTCCAAGAAGGGATAATAGAAGCTGGGGAGGTAGACCTATTCAAATTTTCATATAGAGATAAATGTAGTGTGTGGTCCTATCATGAATACGTGGAGAGGATAGTCATTCAAAAGAGGGGTTTCCTGACATCTTGTTAGGGTTTTTGACCATTTTTAAGATGAATAAAACACTAAAAACGATAAAACTAATTAATTAAAACTTAGTTAAAAATGTATAAATATTCTATTTATTTTCATGTGAATAAATTGCAGTAGAATATTTCTAATTATTACAATGTATTACAAGACAACATTAATTGATTTTATTAAGAGTTATAAAATGATGGTGGAATTTTTTTAGTGAAGGAAGATCAGGGTGATAAGTTTTGATAATGGAATTGATTTCACATAACTCTAAGTGGAGAAGAATCTGGAGAAGCATGGAATTATTTATTAGGTGTTTAGAATAAGGAATCCCCAATATTATTATGTGATTAAAAGGATAAATAAAATAATCTATAATTTTAAACAAACTGTGTTAATTTATAATTGTATTACAAGGTATTATTGGAATGAGGTAGTTCATACCATATTTTATATTGAAAATTGATCTCTTGTTTTTATAGGTGAAAAATTGACTTTATATGATCTATGGTTCAATAGGAAACCAACTATGAAGTAATTTTATGTCTTTAGCAGAATGTGATACACACTGAATAAGGAAGGGTATTGAGTAAAGTTTGAAAATAGAGGCAACATAGGGATATTTTCATTGGGTATTACTTACCATTTATTCATGTGAATTATTCATCATATTTAATTTATTTTACATCCAGTTTATTCCCATACACTTTATAGGAATATTAATTCTACGGTATTTTTAGTTTTACTCCTCATTCCATTGGATTTGGAGAATATTTCTCAAATCATCCAATTTGTGAACATACATGACTAATGAAGTTTCTAGAATAAAATAATTGGTTTTTTATGTAATTATTTGATTTTATGATTTTCATGGAGTGATTGAACCATTTGAGTCAAGGAATAAGGAGTAAATGATCTATAGTCAAGGTTTAGTAGTACATTTAGAGGATAAAATAATCTCACAATGAGGCTTTGGGATCTGTCTTCTGAATGAATATAATCTCATATCTGTATCACACATTACTTACCAGTTCTAACATTGTCTCAGATCTCTTCTTGATAAGGATTCAACATGCCAACATAGCTTGTAGTAATCCTTAACCATCTATTGAGGCCAATGTATTATAGTGAATAAGAGCTTGAGAATATTCAAGGTTCAATAAAATTATGTGAACATAATCACAAGGCTAAGTTTACTCACCAACATACAATATTCCCACTTGATAGGACTATTCTAGGAAAAACATAACATTGAGGAAACAATTGAGAATACGTTAATTATCCAACATAATATAGAGGGACAACATAGGATAATAAATTAAATCCAATGTAATCAATGTTGTGATCATCTTTTTTTCAAACATGAAAAGTTGGTCCAAATAATGATAAGTTATCACACAACACAATCTGATGTTACATGATGAGACTACATATGATACAATAGATCCTCATATCAAATATTAAGAATAAAGTCACACCCTAATTAAATATCAGGAGGAAACACATGATCTATCAACACTCCAACATACTCTAGAGGAAGCTATCCTGACATTACATTGCTATCCCAATGAAATGGAAAGACCCAAGGATGAATATGTTTGATCCTACATATTCATAGGGATCAAATTCAAAATTTACTATAATATAACCAATTTAAATCCATAATTATGTTAGAATTTCTTGTTTGTCCCCTAAACTCTCTTGAAGGGTATTTTATGATAAAAGGAAGTGGATTCGAGCTCAGCGAGACATTGATCAAGATTTTTATCCATGTGCAACAAATGAACATGATGTGGGGACCAATATAATATTCCATTCACCTTATTTAACTAAATTGGGAAATCCAGTAAAAAATGATATATGGCACCCAATCTTTGTGAGAGATGAATCCATTGAGATCATGGAACTCAAAATTTACTCATGCATTCAAGGAATAACTGTACATTCCACATGTAGCTAATAATGAGAACATCAATGACACATGTAAAGATCTATAAATGAGGATAAGTTTATAAATATAGGATGTATGTATTAATTTAGGGTCATCCACTTTTTATTTATTCTGTACATTTTCTGTATTCTCCAATGATAGCACATTAGGACCCCTTTTTTCCAAGTTGAGGAGATTTTCCCCACCCCCACTATTAAATTAAAATTCATTGATTCTCTTCTCTCTTGTATAAATCTCAGGGGTCATTTTTTGAATGCATGAAGTAGTAGGAAATTTCTATTGCATATATATTTTAATCCAATTATCCCTTTCTTTCTTTAGTTTTCACACACACCCCCTTTACCCCCCTCATCTCTCTTATGGTGGAGAGCGGTGAGGTGTGTTGAGGATTGATTATGGATTCTTAATCACTTTTTAAAGGAAATAGTAGATCATTAAGCGATCATTTATTATCATTTTTTGGGTGAAACACACAGGGGGGGGGGTGATTTCTTGAGATCTCAAATAATTAGTTTTAAAATATGAGAGTGATAATTTGTGAGAATTATGGTTTATTAGGTTGGTTTATGGAATATTTATGGTGAGTAAACTATTTAAAAATTGATTTAAACACTTATTAACTTACTCTAAATAAAATAGACACACTTTATTTCCATTTGATACCAATACCTAAACCCACACACAATAGTAACATCAAGTATGTATGCCTCTTCATGAGACATCCTGGGTCACACCACTACACTATATTCCATATCAGGTTTAAATATGTATTTCTTAACCAACTTGTGACAATTGCATCAAGAAATTGGAACCTTTTAGGGGGTAAAATAAATATTATATTTTTTTGTGGTTTTATTTGTTTGATATGTTTTCAATAAATTACTATATAGAATTATAATCATATCTTTTGTTTTGATCTAGAGGTTGAGATGATTTTTTTGTAAAGAGAAAGAAAACATAGAATCATAGAGCGGTTATATCCAGAGTTTTTCAACATTAAATTGAAATATTTACAATGATTATATTATTATTATTATATATATTCATTAAATAGTTGTAACATTAAATAAAGCAAAACATAACTAAACAAAACACTTCAAGACTTATGTCCACCTAACTTTGATTATTATAATTATCAATTAGTGGAACCAAATAAAAAAGTGGATTTTGAGTTAAAACATGGTCTAATCAAATTACTATCAAAATTTTATGGTTTAGTAGGTGAATATCCCCAAAATCACCAAAACTAATTTAGTACTATGTGCATCACTTTCAATCCAAGAGGAGTGCCGGTGGCTCAAAACATGTGGAGGGAATTCATATTTTCCATAGGGAGTGAATCTAAGGAATGTATGTACAATATTTAACCAGGTGAAGTTAAAACCTGGTATGCGATTTAGAGATATTTCCATTGGAAATTATTCCCTAACTCATGGAGTAAAAAGTTAAGGAAAGGGATCTATGTAATAAGGAAAACTAGTGGGTAAACTTACTACGCTTACTAAGAAATGTTTAGAAATTAGTGTACCAGTTTTCAATATGAACTCATTGAGGAGTACCATTTCCTTGCCTTATTTTACCATGGAATTTCAGATAATGATATAAACTTATTGGATTATTCATCAAGAGGATATATCATTGAAAACTACCCAACCAATTTCAAGGAATTAATTGGGAATATCTCTTAGAACTCATAATATTTTAAAATGAGGGACGCTACTAGAGGTGTATATGAGGTAAAAAGTTACAAATCTCTATTAATTTTATCTAGAATCAAGGATACCAAATATCTTATATGATAGATAACACTATGTAGAGTAGGTGAATTACTATACACACCCCCTCAGGTCTTATAAGTATGAAAGTAATTGGATCACTACACTGATTGTTTTCCCCAAGTGCAAGTCACAGAGTGATGTGATGCCATATACCAAAGATAGTTCCAATTATCCATGATAAATCATGGTTTTAAGAAGTATTCCATAGTATAGTATGAATTTGGAAACTAATAGTTGTAAAGTTCACCATTCCAACAAACATACCATTCTCCACTATTTCTATAAGTGAGGAATAGTTCATAACAATCAATAATATACCAACCACATGAATAAAGTAAAGAATAAACCATGAAATAACTACTAATAAAGTTGGTGGAGCACTAAGGTAATCAATAGAACACTTTGAAAATAGATGGTTTTAAACTCATGGAATTGATTTTTTTAAGTTCTAACCACTTTGAACACATTGGTTAACCAAGGATTAGTTAAAATACCATATTAAATTGAAGTGGATGGGATTTATCATATTATTTTAATTATTTTTTTGATATTTATTAAAGGATCATCCATGTTTGTTTCCTTGATGAAAATCCAGACTATTGGGAGCCTTGTTTGTGTTATAATTGATGTGATTTGTGAAAACCTTACTATGTTGATTGATTGAAATAACCATGAATAAAAGTTTGAGAACTTATAAATGGATAATGAATAATTTTCCTAGAAAATTCTATAAATATATGAGAATATCCATGGAAGTGATGAAGTAATATGATGAAATCTCTTTACATGAATATGGAAATGAAATACTTTTTGAAGCTGAATTTTATGCCCAAGTATTGTGTGATTGCTTTGTTTTTTAATTATATATTTTGTGGAGATATTGTGGGAAATAGGGTAGTGATGGTGGTGTCTGGGTTTGAATGTGGAATGTGTTGGGAAGTGAATCCATGGTTGGTTTTCATGGGATGTGATGCGGACTAATGTGCGGTGGTTGTGATGTGTGGTTACTATAGTGAGATGGTTTGGTTATGGTGATGGATTGGATTGAGATGTGATGATTGTTGGTGTGATATGAATAGGATACTATATGTTGTGTTTATATAGTTTTCTGATAGCAACATAATGAAATGATAATGATGATATTGAATGGGAAGTGATGGTTAGAGTGGTTTGTATTAAATATTAATTGAATAGATCAATAAACTTAAGTTGGTTGGTAACTAGTAAATATAGAAATTGGTTAACTTGAAAAGGGAAAATGAAATGTGGAATATGTGTGTCTTGTTTATGTGGGGTGTTTTATTAGTGGTATTAGAGGTTGATGGTAGAGGTTGTGATATGTTGAGGTGGTATTATGGGTCATGATAATAGAGTTGGATGTGAACACCTAGGTTGGCTGTTGTGTGATACCTAACTATCTTTTACTTTCATTTTATTTATATACCCACCCCACCCAAGTTGGATAACCTTACCAACACCCAATTTTTTTTGGGTTCCAAGTGTTTTAGCCAAAATCTAGGATGGTGGTGAAATAGATGGTTGTCTACCCCATATTTCTTGATCTTCCTTTATAAATAGTGATGATGACGACTATTGTTGGAGATAATTAATGATGATGATGATTGGTGTTGGATATGCCCCGTGATGATGACACCTAGTGTTGGATATGCCTTATGATGATTAAAAATGGTGTTAAAGATGCCTTGTGATTATGAGGATATGATATGTGGTGGTGGTGGTGGTGGTGGTGGGGGGGGGGGGGTCATGCATGGTAGGAGGATGAAATTAAGTTTTTTTCGTTCACATTCATGATGTTCTACTTCCCTGGTTCATGATGAGGTTATGGTGTGGATGTTGATTGATTCCAGCATAGGATGTTGGGCCTTATGGGAGGCTGGTGTAGGTAGGGATGAAATTAAGTTTTTTTTCGTTCACATTCATGATGTTCTACTTCCCTGGTTCATGATGAGGTTATGGTGTGGATGTTGATTGATTCCAGCATAGGATGTTGGGCCTTATGGGAGGCTGGTGTAGGTAGGGATGAAAACCACATTAGATATGGATATATATGCAATGCGATGTCATATAAGGGATGAGAGCACATGAAGTTTTATATTTGGTTATGAGAGAAAAAAATTAGTGGGGGAAGTCTAAGTAGGGTTCCTTTCTTATATTCTTTAGATGATATATTACTATAATTGTATGTGTTATTTTTTGAGAGTGCCATGGTGAGGTTGGGAATAGATAAATAACCTTTTTAGGTTCTTGTAGGTTCTGTTGTTCATTCACTAGTGCATTAGTATACTATTTTCACATACGTGTGAGAGAACTTGGGTATGATCCTACTAAGTATACATGGTATTCTCACCCTACATATACATAAACTATTTTTTAGGTTTTTAGGAGGAATTAGGGAACATCTCTAGACACTACTAACTTGGGTGTTAGTTCTATTGTTGAGTTTCTGCCATAAGATTTATTTTTTTGGTCATTTACTGGGAGAATTTTATTTATATTAATTTGATATTATTCACATATTGTGAGATAGTTTGGATTAGATTTTTATATTAGTTTATGTATTTTTTGGTGGTTGGTATCCTATCTCCCGATCCTACTTTTCTATTAAAGTCAATGGCTCCCATATGTGTGACTTTCCTTATACCCTAGGTGTAAGTCACCAACCCAAGGAATAATAGAGGTAGGAATTTGGGGCCATTATCAATATTTCTTCATTTCTGACCTAGTAGGGGTACCTTTGGAGGGAGTTGATCTTGACATTGAACACATTGGTTAACCAAGGATTAGTTAAACTCCCATATTAACCTTTTTATAACCCTAAAATAAATATTAGTTATATTTACTTGATAAGTGGAAAGGAAGTATGAAACAATAAGAAATGTCCAATGGAATATCACTACTAGAAAAAATGTCATACCAATTATATAGAATTATTTTTATAGGATCTCAAACCATTGTTATAACTTGTACTAACGGTTTGATGAGACAATGGGCGAAATTACATTGGGAAAGACCAATACCAATGGTTCAATCAAAATATTTGTATAAGTTGTCTATAACAATGGTTCTAAAACTATTAGTATTTACAATTTCATAATAAATACCTATATGAATGGTTTAGTAAAAAATTTGGTATATGTATTCTATTAAAAAAATTCCCAGTGTCGAATATTGATCTTAGGACCTCACATTTATTTTCCAAATATTTTACCAATATACTAAAACAAAATTTATGTTCCCACACAAACACACCTATATAGATATGTATGTATAAAAACAATTATCAATTTTCAAGTATTTATTATTATTATTACACATAAATAATGGTGTCACCTATACCAACAGTTTAACCAAACCCTTGGTATAGGTGGATGTAAGAAAAATGTATACCAACAATTTCACCAAATTATTAGTATAGATATAATTATACCATACCTACACCAAAATTTTGACCAAAATATTTGAATATGTAGACATATAACTTACCATTAACAACAGTGATACCAAATCATTGGTATAGGTGACTAAAAACCAAATTTATACCAATATTTTTAAACTATTTCTATTGGTCAGTTAGTATAGGTCTGATTTCTAGTAGTGTCTAGAAGTGAAAAAAATATTAAAGAGGAGTAAGATAATGTGGAAAAACCATTAGAGTAACCCATAAAAGTAAAAAATGTAACACTCTGAGAGAAAAAAAGAAAGCAATGTTCGATAATGTATACGACATGCAACATCGAGCCTAAATGAACCATGAAATATTATTATTTAAATATGACCATTATAACCTAGCCATTAAATTGGTAGGTATGAATATGATTAACTAATTTATGAAATATATATAAAGGACATATTCAATATTGACATATTCTTAGTATATAATCACTCATTTTTTTATTAAAGTCATATTATTATTCAAAAATACATTTTTTTACAAAAATGGTTTTTATTTATTTTTGTGAGAAAATATCATAATTAATTTCTAGAACTTTTATAAATTTTACTTAATAAAAAATATATCATTTTTTAAATTAGAACATCAAAATTATCTTATGGTGAAATTTTGATATTTTTCTGAAAAGTTTGATTTTTCCATGAATGGAAAAAATGACGATTTTTATTAAAAACTATATTTTCTTTCCAAGTATTTACAAAGTAAAATTTTATTTTGGATTAGTTTTAAAATTTCAATAGTTAATTTTTATTAAAAATAATACAATTATGTTATTTTTAATTAATTTTATACTTGGATATAGTATGAAAACATTTTATACTTAAAAAGTATTTTTCTGGAAAACCATTTTTTACCGCGTCTCACTGATCAAATTTTAAATTAAAATTTTATACTTCTATGAATTGAATATTGAAAAATGGATTCAATTTTTGGAATCATAAGGTCCAATTTTTTTTAAATATTTTCCTTTTATTTTTAGTCATTATGAATAATAACTATAGTAAATTATTATCTCCATGGAAAGGGAAAATAAAGTAATTAAGGTTAAAAATAATATGATAAGGACCAAAAATTGACCATAAAACTTGAATTTATCATATTGGATGTGTGTATTTCAGAAATTTCCATCTAAGTCACAAATTAATTTCCACTTTTTCCCATATTTCTTTGATTTTTACCTTTATAATATTTAAGTAAAAGACAAAGACATAAATGTCACTTTTTTACTTTTAATAACTATAATATTTCATGACAGGGATAAAAAAAATATATTCAATTATAAATATTAATTTGAAATATAAATTATTATTTTTATCATGGTAATTAATTTATAATTTTTAGTAATGAAATAATTACCTTAAATGATTATGCAACACCGACACAATATTTATTCAATTAATAGAAAAAAATAAATGATTCTAAAAATATTAAAAGTAATATAAATTGAATGAATTATGATGTTAAAAAAATATTTTAGATAAATATAACATGTTAGTCATGTGTGAAAGTATTATATTAAAATTCCATTTCCATGATGTTGATTTCAAATTCAATTAAACAAATAGCTCCAAAAATGGCATTAATGATATTTTATTATAAATAACATTTTATTAAATGTTTAAAATTAATAAAAATACCATATTCATCCAATTGATTATAATACGGTTTAAAATATAAATTATGGTCCATTTATTGGCCATTTATTCCTTTATAGTAACTATATTGACCTCGAATGAGTAAAAAATTCTTTATCATGATAATTGTCAAAAAGGGTTAACCCAGGTTAAAATAAAGAGATAAGGATAAAAAGCTAATATAAACTTATACAAATTTTATTTTATGATATTATTTTATCCCATAATCATCTTATATTAGAATTATATTAGTTTCTGATCCTTTTTCTATGAAAATTAATTTATATTAATTTTATATTTTAAGAAATTCTAAAAGTGGCCCTCGCCTCACTTATAAAAGGGAACCTCCTATCCTCTTTTATTCACACTTAAAACCCATTTTTGTTCATCCAATAGCTACAAAAATACCTTAATTACTTCCAATTACATATCCTAGATGTATTGGTTTGATCATAAAATCCTCATAGGAATAATTTTGGTTTAAACATAAAGAGGTTGTCCAAAGATGAGGTATCGTTCTTATCCAAGAATTTTTGTTTTATTTATTATTACACCTACTTAAAATATTATTAAATACTAATGATATAATAACCTAAGTATATAAAATATAATTATATTTTATTACATAAATTTAATAACCTACATATATCTCATTTCCGTCAAATTGGAAACAAAACCACCGTTCGTGTGTACGAAAAACTACCACCTTGCAAACCGATGTAATTTGTTTTCCATCATTTACTCTCAAGAATATTTATGATGATGAATTTAATATATATATATATATATAATATTCATGACATATTTATCATTCTAAAAATTAATATACCACATATTTTCTTACCTTTCCATTCATTGAAAGATGATAATGTTGTTTGTGCTTACGTGTGGATTACCACCTCCCAGAAGCGATGTGATTATTTTTTCATTAAAGAATCACATGAATGGTATATATAAGTGTATTTAAATAAATAATATTATATTTATGATATAATTATAATTATATAAAGATAAAATAATACTTAATTTATTTAAATGACGATCGTTGAAAAATGGAATCATTACTCATGTGTACGTACGACCTACCGTCTCCATGATTATAACGTTGTTCATTTTTCAAAACCATATTTCATGGTTAGTTTTAAAATTATTATTTTTTGTAAAAAAATTATAATCATTTCATTATTATTATTCTGTATATGATTGGATAATGATCTATTTTTGCATAGTCAACATATTAAAGTTAATGTGGACATATGAACCAAATACTGTCAAAACATCCAATATGAACTTAATTGATTAAGTAAATAAATGTAACATGGTAATAAATAAAATAAAATGAATAATAAAACTTAAAAATTTCTTAATAAATTAAATAATTGAGATAATTTTAACATTCAGGAAGATAAATAATGTTCATGATGAGTTAGACCTGAGGTAAGGGATTTCATCTCAATTTCCTTTCATTGAGGTATATTTTAATGTTTTGCACCTAATTTATTTTATATAGTGAATATGTTTAACCTTTTGCATGTTATATAATGATTCATTTATACTTCATGGTATTTTAATTTTCAATTCACATTATTTGATCCAACGAGATTTGACTTGAAATTTACTAAGTGGTAAGTGTTTCATAACTCAATTTTCTTTCATTTGGTTATAAAACTTATTCATTGATTATATTATGTAAATATTATGTGTTAATTATTTTTTATTTATGGTTTATTTAAACTTTTTTTATGTTTATTTAAATATTTTACACATAATCACT
The DNA here is from genome assembly GCA_963277665.1 of Viscum album. Taxonomy (NCBI): domain Eukaryota; kingdom Viridiplantae; phylum Streptophyta; class Magnoliopsida; order Santalales; family Viscaceae; genus Viscum; species Viscum album. The sequence continues at coordinate 496,252,044 of OY728122.1, forward strand.
TAATTAATTAATTTTCACTTCAATGTTATGATCATTGTAAGTGATCTTTATCTCGAATTGTCTTCTTTGGGACATATGTTATATTATACACCTATCTTATTTTAGGAGGTGCATCTAATTCCAATTTTATGTGTTATAACATGATTTAATTTATATTAATTTTATTTAAAGATTAATTTAAATTTATTTATTTTATGGGGATTATGATTCAAAATTTACCAAAGTGGTAAGAGTTTATTTAATATTATCATCCTTATTTGAGATTGTTTATGTTTAAGTATCCATTTGGAGAATTATATGATATTACTATCTTAAACCCAATATAATTTATTCTAAATTGATTATTTTTTAAAATTATACTTTTTCCTTTCATTTTCCTTATTTATGTAATCAAGAGATCAAAAAAATGTTTTTAGTAAAAATAGACTATGTTTCCTCTTTAGTCGAGAATATTTTTCTTCCATGTCCATGTTTTCTAAAAATGTTTTCAAGAATGTTTTTAATATTACTCTAAATTTTTTTAAAGTCATTTTTATCCATGATAAACTTTTTACATATTTTTTTTAAAGGAATCACTTTTTTTCCTTTTTTGAATGTGGTGCTTATTGACCTTTTTTTGAAAATGCGAAAGGAATATTTTTTTAACGTACTCAATATGAAAATAATTTTCCTTCTTCCTGACCAATAATTTTTTTTAAATTTTAATTTAAAATATTCTATGGGTATTTTCAAAGAAAAATTTTCCCTAATATTTTATAATTTTTTATTTTTTAAAATTAAATTTCAAAATGAAAAGTATATTTTCCTCAAGAATGTTTTTAATGACCTTCTTATGGTATTTGTATTAATCCATAAAAACAACCCTTTTATTCTCCACTGGGAATATGTTTTAATGATACCATCCTTATCTTTTCTCTAGATGGGTTATGATCTATTTGACTTGAGAAAGTATTGTCATTCTATATAAAAGTTCTTCATATATGGACAATTTTTGAATAAGGTATGTTAATTAAGTTATATTATTTATTCACATGATGAATGCATTAGAATTATTAAGTGATGGGTGGGGCCTGAAATTATATAAACCCTTGATGCATTGGTAGGCCTTATGAGAGAAACCCATTGTAAAGCCTTATTAAATGGTTTTTTAGTAAATACCTACCTATATTATAAACTTTCCTGGCACTTGGACTCGATAATAAGTTTCAGATGTCTGAAATTATACATTCCATCATTATGAAATAAGTTATTGATGTCTATGAAATTATTTTGAATAATATCCATAGATAAGTTTCAATCTTACATGATTATTTATATGGTATTATTTGATCCTAATCTACTCTTACCATATTATTATTTATGCTCAAGTTATTGATTAAATATCATGTGTTTTTATTTATTTACCTTTATATATTGATTATTCCTTATTTAATCATGATATTTTCCACTATAAATAACCCAGAATGATCATCCAACATCACCATTATTTTGTTTCCTTTTCCCAGGATATGAAGAAAGAATCTTTAAATGAGTTTACAAATGTATAATATTTACTTTCACTATGTTTTGTATTTTATTTTTTCAAATGTAATATGAGATTAAAGTATGTATCTAGTTTACCAAGATTAATAAATTATTTGGTATTTTGAGATACGATTCCTTGTATCTAGTGATAATATAATAAAGTAAGAACCAGGTCTGGGCTACTAGGTTTATGGTATTTATAGTTGTTATAATAGGAAGTTTAATAGAAATCTTGAGAACTTGATTTCTTTTAAAAAATATTAGGGAACATTACCCTATGACTAAATTTGAGGATAATTCCAAGTATAGGATAACATCCTAATGATTTGTTAAGGTAGTGAATATGTGGGTTTCCTAGAAATACATCCCTATATAGATACTATAAGTGGACACAATTTTTTAACATATTCATCTAGGGGTAATAACCCCAATAATATTTTTCTGAGTATATATTGACCATCATTCTGGTCCATAGTGAGTGTGACCTTACTATGCACATAGTTTGACACTCTTGGGGGATATGCTTGGGTTAATTAATATTTTATTTATGAAACATTATGATAAATAAGATAATAAAACCTATAGAAAACTATGATATGACATAGTTATATGGGACAAACCTAATGTGTCTTAGATTGATAAGTCTAAGGTTGATCATTATTTTAGATAAATAAATACCCCTTTTGTGGTTTTATATGATGAGAGTTTAATATTATTAAGGATATTTTAGGAGACATTTATTTGAATACAAACCTTTGGTTTAGTATATATTTTAGTGAGAAGTTTATTTGAAGAATAATTATTTTATATTTTTTTGAAATAATTTTAAAGTTATTGATAACCTTTAGGGTTAATATGATCATTGATTTTAAGGTAATAATAGTTGATTAAGATTATTTTATTTTTTGTAAAAAATACATTGTATAGAAACAAATAGCGTTTAAAAACTGATTTGACGACTAATGTTATTTTTGAGGATGTTCATCATATTTTTGGAAAAATTATAGGGATCATATTAATATAGTTTTATAAAAAGGGTAACCCACATGCTAGGTGACAACCCGTCACATTCAGCAAAGCTTCAGGGCTTGAACACACAACCAAAGGTTTATAAGGATTCTATGCCTACAATTGGAGTGCATTATGTCCTAGTTAGTATGATTTTTTCCTTAAATTATTTTAGGGAAAAAGATAATGTATATTTTGGGAATCATATTATTAGATCAAATATTTTTGAATTTTTAGGATTTTGAGGTGATTAATGAAATTTTGGGAGTGATTTTATTAGATTTTTGTATATATAACCTTTAGGTTTAACATAGAAGATTATTTGAGAAGAATGATATTAGATTTTTGGTGGTGTAAGATAAATGGTATTAGATAAAATTTGAGGTTAAAACATTCTTTAGTGTTTAGGTTATTTTGGATGGGGTGATATATTTTTGAAATAATCTAAGTTGAACCTTTGCTGTTATTCTATAAATTTTAATGTAAAATGTATTATTTCTTTATATGAGGGATTATAAATTTTGGGTATTATCTTACCTTATGGTATCCATTTCTGTCCTAGTTAATATCTAAATATATGAGGAATATATTGTTATCCTTTTTGGGATTATGTGATCTATTAGAATTTTATTTTAGTTCTTCAGACATAAAAAAATCATCTTGAATACTCATCATTTGGAGAAAAAGTTAAAATTTTTATATAAATTGATTAAAGTATGAAATTATGTTTTTCAAGTAATTATATTTTTCAAGTTGTTAGTATATATGGTAAAGTAATTCCTTAACTATGGGAAAATGATATTGAAAAAAAGTTATCCTACTTCGACTATCTGTAACGAATTTATGGTCTTTTCGCCCATCACAAATTTATGGTTTTGTATTTGTTAAATTTTCCCTTACCATGATATATATCACTCTATATTAGTGTTTATGAATTACATTTCAACCCCATGTAAATATTATCACCCTCCACTAATGTTATTCTATTTGGAAACTAATTTTTGTGTTATTCCAAATGACCTTCATATTTCCCTTTCCCTATTTTTAAGAGAAAGTTTTATTAACCCTTTTTATGATGCGGGATTTCAAAAAAAGAATTTTAAAATATCAAAACATTGATTAGAGATATCAAGTAAAATTGTGAGGGAAAATTTTATTAAATGGTGGATAATTTAACATGCCATATTTAAAAAAAATAAAACTATGTTCGATATCATATGCATGCAACACTAAGCCTAAACGAACCATGAAATATTATTATTTAAATATTAGCATTATAACCTAGATATTATATTAGTGGGTATGAATAAGATAAAATTATTTATGAAATATATATAAAGGTTCTATTAAATATTTATAACTTCTTAGTAAATAATCACTCATTTTTTTGTAAAGTCATTTTATTCTTCAAAAATACGTTTTCTTCAAAAATTATTATTTTTTTTTTAAGTAAATATTATAATTAATTTATGGAACTTTTAGAAATTTTATTTGATAAAAATGTTATAATTTTTTAAATAAGTATATAAAAATTATCTTACGGTGAAATTCTGATATTTTTCTAAAAAGTTTGATTTTTCAATGAATAGTGAAAAATACTATTTTTATTGAAAACTGTATTTTTTTCATGTATTTAAAACGTGAAATTTTATTTTGGATTAGTTTTAAAATTTAATTAGTTAATTTTAATTAAAAATAATCTAATTTTATTCTTTTAAATTAATTTTATAATTTGATATAGTTTAAAAACATTTTATACTTAAAAAATACATTTTTTCTGAAAAACCGTTTTTCATTGCATCTCACAGGTCTAATTTTGAATTAAATAATACCAATTATGTGAATTGAATGTTAAAAAATAGATTCCATATTTGTAATAATGAGGTTCAAATTTGGTAAATAAGATCCTTTTATTTTTTTCATTATGAATAGTAACTATAATAAATTATTATCACCACAGAAAGGGTAAATCAGGTAATTAAGGTTAAAAATCACATGATAAGGACTAATAATTGAGACTAAAACTTTACTTTATCCTATTATATGAGTGGAATTCATAAATTTCCATCCAATTATTGAATATATGGACAAATTTTGTCATATTTATTTGATTTTTACCTTTATAATATTTAAGTAAAAGGGAAAGATGAACATAACACTTTCTTGCTTTTAATAACTATAATATTTTGAAATAGGGATAAAAAAACTTATGTTTGGTTAAAAATATTCATTTTAAATATTAATTATTTTTATTTTTCATGGTGATTAATTTATATTTTTTAGTAATGAAATATTTACCATAAATGCTTATGGAATGCCGACATAATATTATTCAATTAATAAAAAAATAAAACAAAGGATTTTAAAAATATTAAAATTAATAAAAATTTAATGAATTATTGTGTTATAAGAATTTTTAAGAAAAATATAACATGTTAGTGATGTGTGAAAGGATTATATTTTAATTCCATTTATATTATGTTGTTTTCAAATTAAATTAAATGAATAGTTACAAAAATGATATTAATGATATTTTATAATAAGTAATATTTTATTAAATAATTTAAAATTCCTAAAAATACAATATTTGAAAAAGTGGTAGGGATATGGTTTAAATTTTCAACCATGGTCCATTTATTATTCAATTTTTCTTTAATAGAAACTATCTTGACCCCTAATGAGTAAAAACTTTATTATCACAATAATTTCCAAAAAGGGTTAATACGGGTTAAAATAAATTGATAAGGGTAAAAAAGCAATATAAAATTGTATAAATTTTATTTTATGATATTATTTATACCCATAATCATCATATATTGAAATTATATTTGTTTGGATCATTTTTTCTCTAAAAATAAATTTATATTAATTTAATATTTTAAGAAATTCCAAAAGTGCTTCTCCTTTCACTTATAAAAGGGAACCTCCTTTCCTATTTTCTTCACACTTAAAATGATTTTTTTGGAAATTACCTACCCAAATATATTCATTAATTCTCTTAACACATATTATATGCCTTTTCTTGATTGAAAAACCATCATAGGAAGGATTTTGGTGTAAACCTAAAGAGGTTGTATGGAGAAGAGGCATCGTTCTTAACTGAGTGTTTTATTATTTATTCTTACAACTCATTAAAATATTATTCAACCATGATGATATAATAAAAAAATAATATACCATATATTAATATGTTATTATGTAAATTTAATTACCTAAATCCACATTTTATTCTATCAAATGGGGAACGAAACCATCATTGGTGTGTGACAGATTACGACCTCGCAAACCGATGTAATTTGTTTTCCATAATCACCTCTCATAACTATTTATGAAAATGGTTTTAATGTTATACATGATATAAATAAAATATTTATCATTATGTAAAATTAATATATCATATAAAAATTATAATTATTTCATGATTATTATTATAGAGATGATGGAATGATTACTTATTTTACTATAGTCAACCTATCGAAGTCTTTTTTATATATGAACCAAATATTTTCCAAATGTTTGACATGAAATTAATTGATTAATTAAATAAATATAACATGATAATAAATAAAATTAAAGGAATAATAAACTATAAATATTTTATTAAGAAAGAAAATAATTAAAATAATTTTATTATCCCAAAAGATAAAAAATGTACCTGAGGATTTGGACCCGAGGTAAGGGATTTCATATCATTTTTCTTTCATTGAGGCATGTTTCAATTTTATACACATAATTTATTTTATATGGGATATATGTTTCTCCTTTTACATATTATATCATGAATCATTCATATTTCATGGTATTTTAATTTTTAATTCAAATTATTTCATCTAAATATATTTTAATTGAATGTTATCAAGTGGTAAGTTTTTCATAACTCAATTTTCTTTCATCGGGTTATATCACTTCTTCATTGATTATCTTATTATGTGTGAAATGGATTTTTTTGATTTATGTTTTATTTACACTTTTTTGTGGATTTAAAATTTTCACACATAATCACTTAATTTATTAATTCTCACTTTAACATTACGATCATTATAAGGGTTATTCATCACAAATTGTCTTCTTTGGGACATATGTTATGTTATACACTGATATTATTTTATGATGTTTATCTAATAACCCTTGGATATGTTATATAATTATTCCATTTTTTAGTGTTATTTAAATATTCATTTGAAGTTATTTTTTCACGGGTATTATGATTTAAAAGTTACCAAAGTGGTAAGAGTTTATTTCACAATATCACCATTGTTAGATATTGTTCATGTTTAAGCCTCCTATGGGAGAAATATATAATATTTATATAATAAACCCAATATATTTTATTCTAATATTGTTATTTTTTAAAATTATATTTTTTCCTTTCATTTTCCTCTTTTAAGAAATAAAAAAAATATTTTTAGGAAAAACAAACCCTATTTCCCCTTTAATCGAGAATATTTTTCTTCTATGTCCATGTTTTATAAAAATGTTTTCAAGAATGTTTTTAATATTACTATATTATTTTTTAATTAAATTTTTACTCATGATTTACTTTTTACAAAATGTTTTAGAAAGATCCTTTTCATTTTCCGAACAAGGTACTTATTGAATTTTTACTGAAAAAATGAAAGAAATATTTATTTTAACGTACTCTGTATGAATTGAATTTTCAACCTTCATGAACACTCAATGATTTGAAGAATCCTTTATAAGTTTTCATGGTTCTTATTAAAGTAATTTTTTCCTAATATTTTATAATTTTTATTTTTTAAAAGTGAATTTCAAATTGAAAAGGTTATTTTTCTCAAGAATGTTTTAAATGATATTTTTATGGTATTTCTATTCATAAATAACAACAACCATTTTATTCTTCACTTGGAATATATTGAAATGATACCATACTTATTATTTATCAAGATAATTTATGGTTAGTTTGACTTGGTAAAGTATTTTCATTTAATATGCTAGTTCTTCATTTATGGATAGTTTTTTGAATAGGGCATGTTGATTAAGTTATATTATTTATTCACATGATGAATGAGTTAGACTTATAACATGATGGTTATGGCCTTGAATTATATATCCCATTGATGCATTAGTATGTCTCATGAGACAAACCTCTTTGATAACCTTGCTAAATGATTTTTTGGTGAATACCTACCCATAGTTTAAACCATCTTGACACAAAGGCCTCAATATTTTAGATGTCTAAAATTATGCATCACATCATTATAAAATCAATTATTGATGTCCATATGATTATTTTGAATAATATCCATGGATAAGTTTCAAGCTCATTTTATTATTTATATGGAATCATTTGATCTTCATTTAATCCTACCATATTATTATTCATGATCAAGTTATTTATTAAATGACATGTGTTTTCAGTTATTTACCTTTACATATTTATTATGACTTATTTACACATGATAAATTTTTCTATACATAAGACTTACTAAGAATTTAATCTCACCCTTTATTTTTTTCATTTTACCAGGATATGAAGAAGAAACATTAAAATAATTTCAAGGATAAATAATATTTACTTTCATGATTTTTTATTTTATATTTTTAAAAATAATTTCAGATTCAAGTATATATCTAGTTTACCAAGACTACTAAACTATTCATTCCTTTAGGATGTAATTCCTTGTATATAGTGACAATGTAATTAATTAACCATCAGATCTGGGATACTAGGTTTGAGGTATTTAAAAAAATAATAGAATAGGATAATGGTAAATCCAATATTGTGGTGCTACCTCAACCATTTACACCATTACCTTTAAGTATTATTCTGACCAAAAAGTTAATAAGGAAGCCTTGTATAAAGATGTGTTTGACACATTAAAAAAGTTTGAGGTAAATATCATCAAATTAAATAAATAAAAACAATTTTGAGGCATGAAAAATTTATCAAAGGAATTTTAACTAAGAGGAGAAGGATGCACGAGGATGAAATGGAAAGTTTAGGTAGGCACATTTCTTCTTTGATCACAACATAGTTACCTATAAAATTCAAAGATTCTGGTACCTTCATCATCTCTTCTACTATGGTGAAGTTTAAATTCACCAATTCCTTGTGTTAATTAGGCACATCAATTAATGTTATGACTCCAACTATCTATTTTTAATTATATATGGGAGAACTAAAAACCAACCCAAGTGTGGTACAACTAGAAAACCCATCCACCGCCCACCCTGTTGATGTCTTAGAAGATATTATGGTTATAGTGAAAGATTTTATATTCCATTTTTACTTCTACATTCTCAATATAGAATAAGAAAAAGGTACTAATAATTCCCCAATAATTTATTGGAGTCCATTCATGAAAATTGAATGAAACATAATCAATGTGCAAGTGGGAACCCTTTCAAAATAATTTGGTTAAGATATTATTAATTTTAATGCTTTAAACTCTATGAAATTTACTCAAAAATAACACTCTATTTTTAATTTTTTCATTTTGGAAACAATTATTTCTCAAGTGATAAAAATTTACTTTTAAATGAAATCATGAATTTAGGGGAATCTTTTGATGTCACAAAAAACTAGGATAATTTTTTTTGATAATGGTTTGAGTTATAAACCAATAGTGTATTATAACCATTTTGAGGATGATTGAGATGAATATTATTCTAATGGTATTGATTTTTTATTTAATACCACTATTTTTCTCTTCACATACATGTTGAAAAAATTCGTGAAACTGACCCGACACCATTATTGGAACAACCACCTCATTTGGAATTGAAACTATTACCATAAAATACTAAATATACCCATATTTTAGATGTTGATAAGGTCCTTGTACTAATTGAAAAATAATCTGACACCCAATCAAGAATAGATATTGTTGAATATATACAAAACAATGATAAAGTAATAGGCTGAAAACATAGTGATGTTCCTATAATAAGTTCTAATATTTTCATTATTTGAATATTGACTAAAAATGATTCAAAACTAGTAAGGAATCCTGAAATTTTTTTAAAACCAACATTAATGTATATTGTTAAAATATATTTTCAAAAGCACTTAGAATTTGAAAAAATCTAACGAATTTCATATTTTTAGTGGTTGAGACCCATTCAAATTATTCCTAAATGGGAAATAATAATTATTGTGAAAAATAATAACAATTAATTGGTGCCCAATTATATTTAAAATTATTGGAGGATACAAATTTATTATTGAAAACTAAACCATGTTATTAGAAAATACCATTTCCCCATTCCATTTATGGATCAAATACTCGAGAGAATAACAAGGAAAATCCATTTATATTTCCTTGATGATTTACCCGGATATTCTTAGGTTACCATCACTCCAGAAGATCATGAAAAGACCACACATTAAATTTCCCTTACAATTTATTTTCTTATCATAGGATGCCTTTCACCTTATGAAACACCCCTGGAATACTTCAATGATATATGGTAAGTATATTTTCACATGTCATTAAAAGATGCATGGAGTAATTCCTTAATGAATTTATATTTTATGGAACATCATTTAAATATTTTATTGAGAATATAAATTGAATTTTAAAATGGTTCATTTGAAAGGTTTTGGTATTGAATTTTGAGAAATATCAATTTATAGTGAAAAGAGGTATTTTTTTGGACCATATAATTTTTAAAGAAAAAATTTAAGTGGATAAATCTAAGATTTTTGTGAAATATACTTTTATATTTCCCACTACTGTAAAACTTTTTAGATCATTCTTCGGTCATGTAGGGTTTTATTGGAAATTCATTATATATTTTTGAAAAATTTCATTTCTTTTTAATAATTTTTTAAAAAGGACATTGAATTATTTTTAGTAAACCCTATAGAAAGTATTTGTATGAACTCAAGAAGAGATTTACTATAGCCTCCATAATTAGGACACTATCTTGGTATGTTCCTTATGAATTTATGTGTGATGATTTAAATAAGGATATTGGAGTAGTCCAGTTCCATAACATTGATGGACAATCACATGTGACATATTTTAATTCAAAAACTATTGAATTAACTTTTATCAACTATAGAATCAGTGATAAAGAGTTTTTTCTATAGTTTCTACACTTGATAAATTTTACCCTTATTTGATGGTAATTAAAGTGACAATATATTATAATCATGTATCCATTAGAAAACTGATGAAGATGGAATATTTGAAACACAATCTGGTGTGGGGGATTCTTATCCTTATTTAAGAATTTGATGTGGAGACTAAGGAAAAGAAGGGATATGAGAAAATTATTTCAAAATATATGAGCACATTACCTTAAACTAATGATTTTGAAGTTCCCAAAAAAATTAATTGAAATGAATTACTACCTAGTGAGTATCTCTATGGGATTAATGGTAAGGTACCATGGTATATAAAAATGGTGAATATATAGTTACATCAAAGGTATCTTTCTTTCTCACTATGAATTAATTCTTAAAATTGGAATCTAATTAAAAATGACATTTCTGGGGGGATCCTTACTTATAGGGTAATTATAGTGATCAAGCAATAAGTAGCTTTATTCTAGATAACAAGGTACCTTATGTCCTTAGTTTTTATTACACATTTTCTTATTCAGGTCTTTTTGGATGCCAATACATTACTTGGAAGGTCTAAGATGTGAGAATATATTGGCCTAAAATTGTTAAATATCTCCAATTTTTTTTAATATATATAATAATTATTAATTCACTAGAGGTATTTCCAAAAGTTAAGATATTTCTAAACAAGATTTTAGTTTCTGTAAAATATTTTTATTAGGTGAATAGATATTATGGACCCATTTATTTTTGATTTTGTATCTACTTACATCCTCTTTTTTATAGACTATGTTTATAAATGGATTAGAGATAAAGATACTTGAATTTAAGATTCTCAAGTTGTTATGGAAATTTTTAGATTATATTTATATTTTTTTGTATTTTGAACACACAAGGAAATAATTAGTGACTAGGGAACACATTTTTGCAATCAGATTATGTAAGAACTAATGAAAAGGCACACTGTTCACCAAAATAATTACACTAATAACTATAAAAAAAGGGTGGGTTGAGGATTTAAACTGAGAATTAGAGAGAATTTTAGAGAGGTAAGTTCATCCCAACCAAAAATTTTGAAGCATGAATCTAGATTATGTTCTATAATCCTATAAAATTGCATTAAAAACCACCATAGGTGTATCACTTTAAATAATTGTTTATGGTAAAAAATATCATATTACTACTTAGTTATTGCACACAAAATACTAGTTTGTGAAGAAGTTAAACATAGAGGTGAGAAAATCTAGAGAATATAGAAAGATTTAAATGGTGGAGTAAGAGGAGATGAGGAGAGAATCTTATGTGAATTCCTTATTATATAATGAATCAGCTGGAAAAACCTATGTAGAACTCATTCTAAAGAAGTATTTTGCATGTTAATGGTAAATATTTTCATTTCACATCAATATTAAAACTTATTATGGGTAATAATTATTCCAAATAGACTAAAACATACATTTTTTACTAATGTGTTACCATTTAGTGTAGCAGAAATTAAAAAAGGTTAATTGTAGAATTTTTTCATAGTGAATAAAATGTAGCTTAAATGTTCAATGAAGTTTTTAAAAAAATGACTTTTTATGACCCCAATATCCTCTTTAAAAAATATAAATAATCTCATCTGGTTATCTCTCTCCTTTATATTTGTTTTTGACACTCCTATATTATGTTTGTGTCAAATTAAAAATTACATCATTGATTCATTGAGGGTAGTGTCAAGAATAAGTGGGGGGGGGGAGAAAATTAATGCAGTTTTATTATTTTGTGTGTTTTTATTTTTTTTGTTTTTTGGTTATCCTTTTTGTGTTTTTTATTTGTTTTTTAAATTTTTTTGAGAAAAACTGAAAATCATAATAAGAATTAAAAACAACGATTCATTTGGGTAAACTGAATATTTTATTCAAAACCCATATAAAAATGTTTAATTGAAAATATTTCTGGCGCATAAAATCACTTGAAATTTAAACATAATTATTAGTGAATTTAATTATAAGAAAAGTAACACATCAGGGATATTACTTAAATGACATTATCGTACGTTATATAAAATGGAGTAAAATGAGTAGAGGGAAGCTAATCTAGAAATCAACTTGAGATAACATGAAACATTTTGGGTATGAGTTTAAGACATCAATTTGAGTTAAAGTGACTCGGGATAAAACTAGACAAACCATTCTTTCACACCTCAAATATCATAAATATACTCAGAGGGTGCATGTTGTTTGGGATGGTTTAATTCTCGACCAGTTTCACTCTTTAGATAATTGATTTGCATAAAAATGGTTGATAAAAATAAAATAAGTGAATACATATCAAAGTGGGGTAATTTGTAAAAACCCTAACCCTAGTATCCTAGATTTGGTGGTTAATTTGTTACATTAGCACTTGATACAAGAGATCACATCCCAAAGGATTGAATAGTTTAGTATTCTTGATAAACTAAATACATAACTAATTACCATATTACATTAAAAATTTAAAAACATATAATATTAAATATTCTTTAATCTTAATATCATTCATAATACCATTCTTCAAATTCTGGGGAAAGAAAAAAAATAAAGGGTGAGTTTAGATTCTTAGTAAGGGTTACATACCACATAATCTATCCTGGGAAAATGAGAAATAATTAACATGTCATAGTGGATAATCAAAACACATTCCATTAATTCAATAACTTTATTTCAATGAGAATCCATTACTAATATAAATTAAGAAAATACATGTATGATGGAAACTGAATTCTTAATAAAGGAAATTCATAATTCAGTACATCCAAGATCTAGGCCTCTCAACCAAGAAATCTTGAGTCTTACCATCAAGTCCTCTAAACCAAGAAATTATCATTCCATCGAGGTCTCTCAACCAAGACATTATCATTGTATGGATAGGCATAAACCAATTACCCAACTGATTATATCACAAACTTACAACCTCAACCTATACATCATGCTAACCTATTTTGTTTCATACGACCTATCGATGCATCGAGGGGATATATATAACTAGGCCCCACCCATCTTTTTCATATCATATTCATTACATATATTTTTAACAATTAATACAATTAATTCTCAAAATTAATTATAAGTCAATAATTATACATATTGAATGAAGAATAAAAAACATTAATACTTCATCATCATAAACCATAAAGATAAATAATAAATATGGTTTCATTAGATCATATCCCAAGTAATATCAATGGGTGTTTTCATAGTTGAAAATACATCTAAAAGATCACTGAAAAATTTATTGAGGAAAATATCCTTTTCACTTTGAAATCACTTATTAAAATATATATTTTTTTTCAAAATATTAAAGAAAGAATTTTATTTGAAAATAAATTTGGAAGATTTTAAAGTAATATTAAAATCATTGATCAGTCATAGTGATATGAAATTCTATTCATGCCATGTATATTAAAAAAAATATTCCTTTTAAAATTTCTATAAAAAGTCAAAAGTACCTCGTTTGGAAAATTACAAGAAGATTGATTTATAAAAAATTTAGTAAAAAGTAAATCTTGGGTAAAAATGAATTTAAACAATATTATATTAGTATTAATAAAATTATTAAATTTTTTTTAGAAAAATTGGATATGGAATAAAAATATTCCCAACTATATAGGAAATAAAGTTTTTTTTAAAATAATTCTCGATCTATTTAATTACCCAAGAGTGAATGATTTTATTATTACTTTAAAATTACATGAATAACTAGAGGATAATAAAATTAAATGGTTTTATCAAATAATTATCATATAATTTTACTCAATGGATATTCAAAACATAAAAAATCTGGAAATATATTGAGATTTTAAGAGAAATCCCTTACCGCTTAGGCATGTTTTGACTGATAACCCCCATGAAAGAAATAAATTATAATGAAAATTTATATACCTTGAATATAAATTCATTCATGGTATAAAATATATAATGTATATTATATATAGAACATGAAATAAATAAGTGGTGAATATGATATATGATTTACAGAAAGAAAAGTGAGACAAGAAAACCCATACCTCCGATCTGAATTGCTTTGTAAGTGATTTTATCCCCCTATATAATAAATTTAAATTTATTATGATTTTATAATAGAATAATACATAGAATTATAATATCATATATTATCTAATTATAATATATCAAAACTCATTTATTAATAATTCGTTATTAAAATCATTGATTCTGAGTTTAAACTGTTCCATTTATTTCATGAGAATTTTGGTTTGGTAGTTATGATCCTTGTACTTTGATCATGGTTCCATCATATTTATAATTTTATTAAAGATATAAATATTACAAATATTAATTATATATATATATATGTTCATACATAAAAGGTATATATAGTAAAACAAATTACACCATTTATGGATATGACATGCCGTATATATGCATGAACGTTATTTTCACTTTTCGACGCATGGAGCAAAATAATGGTAAATAATAATTCAACATTACATAATAATTATTATATCATAAATATCATATATATTCATAAATTTTATCCTTATAACCATCCATATAAATTGGAAATGAAAAATGAATCACATCGCTTCATGGAGGTGGTAGTCCACACGTATGCACAAACAACATTATTATTTTCCAACAGATGAGAATGTAAGAATGTAGATGTGATATTATAATTATAATATATTAATTATATTATAAATATCATAAATAAAAATTAAACCCATCATAATAACCATCCATTAAATAAGGATATATAAAATGAATTGTATCGCTATGTGGATGTAGTAGTCCACACTTACGCATGAACGATACTTTTACTTCACATTTGATAGAAAATAGGGTGGATAATGGTAGTTTTATAATCATAATATAATTTTAGTATATTTAAGATACTTAATTTATTATTTTATGATGAATATAATATATTCTTAGGAGGTATAATAAGAAATAAATTGGAAATGTTTTGGTAGGAAGATTACATATTCTTTGGCATGCCTCCTTTATATCCCTTCATAAGGACCCTTGAAATGGTCTTTTAAGAAGAAAAGAACCTATAATTAATTTATAGGTAAGTTTAGAAGATAATTGGGAAGTTTTTATCAATATATATAGCTAAATTTGTGTAATAAAAAGAGATAAATGTGTCATTTTATAAGTGAGGGGAATGACACACTTGGAATTACCAAAAATATTAAAATATAATTAAGTAATTCTCAAGAAAAATGATTCCAAATGGACATATATTCAAAGAAAAATATTATAAGGTCTAAATATCATAATTAAATAATTTTTTTTACTTTTTTTGAGTCATTTTAAATCTTATCTTTTGGTTAAACCCCTTCATTAACCAATTTTAACCTTAACTGCGGTAATGATTTTTTTAATCTTAAAGGGTGATAATTTTAATTATAAGGTAACTATTGGATAATAAATGGAAAATATATGATATTTTAGTCTAATTATCATCATAATTGTCCCATTTATATATTTTTTGATTTTTAAATAATTTATGAAAATATTATTTTTCATATATTATCATTTATGTCAATTTTGACACTATTCATTTACTTTGGCTTTAAAGTAATAAAGATAGTTATGTAATTATAATATAAACCATTCACACATAACTAAAATTTTATATCTATCTGAAAAATTCACGTAACATAAAAATTCACCCAAAATTTATTACTTTTTATATTTTTAATATCATTTATTCAATTTTTCTATTAATTTAATAAATACTGTGTTGGTATTGTGTAAGCATTTATAGTAATTATTTAATCACTAAAAATTATAAATAAATTAATCTGATCAAAAAAATAAAATCTTGTTTCAAATAAAAATTTACAAAAAAATATTATCCTCTTTTTATCCTTATAATTTTTTAGAGATATTGAAGTCAAGAGAGTGAGATTTTGGAACTTTCCTTATATAAAATAATATAAATTTCATTATCAAGAAAAAATGGCACTAAAATGACATTTATTTGAATTTGAGATATATATTTTGGAATTTATTCCATAAAATTTAATAAAGTAATGTTTTATCTAGATTTTTAGACCTTATCTCATGGTGTTAACCCTTTTTACCCATTTTACCCTTACTAAGGTGATAATGTTTTACCAAGGTTACTATTCAAAATGACCAAAAATAAAAGGGACCTATTTTTCCAAATTTGGTCATCCTGATTCCAAATATGGTATTTATTTTTTAATATTCAATCTACATAATTTTTAGAAATCAATTTTAATATAATGTGTAAAATTCAATGAAAATAGTTAAAAAAACACATTTTTATGCATAAAAATTAACTTATAAAAATCTTAAATATTAATGATTGAAATAGAATTAATTATATTGTTCTGAATAAAATAGAACATATTTAATTTTAAGAAAAAAATCCAAAATATAATAGTAATTTTAAATTAATTAATTTAAAAATAAATTAGAGTATTTGAAAAATCAGTATTTTTCACTATTCATTAAAAAATCAATCATTTTAGAAAAATATCAAAATTTCACCCTAAGTTAATTTTGATATTATGATTTAAAAATTTATTTTAAATTAATAAAATACAATTTCTAAAATTAGTGTAAATTAACTATAATTTCTATGCACAAAATGCAATAAAGTCATTTTTGAAGCATAAAATGTCTTTAGTGAAAAAGTGTGTGCTTATTTCATAAGAATTAATTAATACATTTGCATCGAGTAGGATAATTATAAATATGTTTAATAATTATTTTATTAACATTTATACCTGAAAATCCAATTTCTATTTTATAACAATCACATTTAATTAATAATATTTTTATAATATATCTCAATTTGCTTAATGCTTGGTATTTCATGTCAAGCAAGCTATCAAGCTTGTTATTTTCTTATTTTTTTTAGAGTGTTACATTATCACCCCTTAAAAATAAATTATTCAATCATATTTTTATCTCAATCATCAAAGGTTCAATATTTTAAAATTTATTTATTCAAAACCTATATCATAAAGAGGGATAATAAAATTTATTTTAAAAAGTGAAAGTGGGAAACATAGTGGTTACCTGAAATAACATATAATCATGTTCCTAAATAATTTTAACATTGGTGAGAAGTTAAAATTTATACCTATAGGATAAAATTATCATCCAAGGACTAATATAGAGTGATAAAGAACATGATAATGACAAAGTTAATGACTACAAACCATAAATCCATGGTGGGTGAAAAGACTGTTAATTCATCAGAAATGAAGGTAAAATATAACATATTTACTTCAAGATCCTTTTTATATATTATTTTATAAATAATGCACTAATTAATAAATCCTAAAATATAAATAAACCCTAAAAATCAGGATTATTTCAAAGCTAAAGATAAGTATAAAAACCATGTTTACAACTAGGTAATAACTTTTAATCTTAACAAAAACTGCTTGATAACTAGATTCCTACAAGGTGTATTGATTGATAGTTCATTCCTCAGAGCATCAAGGGATGATTTTATATCCATAAAAATGTTCCATAGATTTTTAATAAAATAAATAATGATTTTATGATACCTATTATTACATCTTAAGGGATTTCAACTTCAGTTATAGTAATTACATAAGCTTGGTATTCTCCCCTTGGATTATTCTGTGGTATGTTCTCTTGATTGTTGAGAAATTGGTTTGAATAACACCCCATATCTTTATATATAAAGAAATTTATAATAGTTTTTTATTCCTTTTCCTTATATTTAATATCCTTATGACTTATTTCTACACACTTAAAATAAACCCATGTCCCCATTAAGCAAGCACTTGGGTGTTTATTTATGCAATTATCACATGTAAGTTCCATCCTTCCCTTATTTTCCTTCACGTCATTTATTTTTTCTTAGCAGTCAGTCATCCTAATATTTCATTTATTTCCTTTGAAAATATATTACTTTGAGAATTATTTCTCCGTTCTGATGGCACTTGATACCATATCATTATATGATGAAAATGTTTGAGATACTAGTTCATTTAAGAGGCTTATCTTAAACCCATAAAATAAATAATCAATATTACTTTTCAGATTATATATATAGTCCATAGAATGCATTTCTAATATTTTAAAGTTCACCTCATACTCAACAACACTTTCCTCTTCCTTCTATCATATATTGGTGAACTTCCTTTCCATACAAGCTTGTTTCTCTTGAGAAAATTATTTCTCAAATAATATCAATTTAAAAGTTTTATATTCTATGATTTCTATTTTTTAACATTTTTAGTGTTCTAGATCAATGACCACCATTGATCCTGATCTCCTTTCAAATAATAAACTTCTATAATAACCTTTTCAATTTCATTACTTCCCAAATCTAAGAATATTTTTTTGAGGCACTTAATCGATTGTTCAGCTACCAATGGATTAGTTTTTCCATTAAAACATGGAGGCTTATTTCACATTAACTAATAAAAAAGAGGTGAATCACACTCTAGAATAGAATTTTGTTATATAAAGGAAAGGTTATTAGTCATAACCCGAGTTAACCACCCTAATTTGACCATGATTCGATCAGTTCCAATACTAGTTATATTGGTTTGATTATTAGGGAAATTCCTATATTGATTATGGGTGTTTATTCCCTTTATTAATTTAGTTTATATCATTAAATAATATAACACACTAAGTTATCTCATGATCATCATGAATATTGATCCATAAATTAAAAATCCAAATATGGTAAAAGTTCTAAATTACTATAATAGAATATTATAATTATAATATTAGCTATGATAATTTAAAATCTAGTTCCAAATGTCTTTACTAAACATTATCTATTACCAACTATAAATACCCATACTCTAGTTTTCTAGAGTGGGTGGTAAATTTTTTACATTAGCACTAGATAAAAGTGATTGCATCTCAAAGGACTAAATAGTTTATTAGTCTTAGTAAACTAGATACATACATGATTTCCATATTACACTGGAAATATAAAAACATATCAAAAGAAGAATTATTACATTATTGATATCATTCATAATACCCTTCTTCATATCCTCGGGAAAGGAAAAAAAATAAAGGGTGTGATTAGATACTTAGTAATTACATCATAATCTATCATGAGTAAATAAGGAATAACTAACATGGTAGAGTGGATGATCAAAACACATTCCATTCAATTAATAACTTGAGTTTAATAATAATCCATCACTAATTTAAATATAGAAAACACATGGATAAATAAAATATAATTATTAATAAAGGAAATTTCTTATTCTAGACATTGATGATCAAGGCCTCTCAACCAATAAATCATGAATCTTACCTCAAGGCCTCTCGACTAAGAAATTATCATTATATGGGAAGGGATACTCCAAATAATCAACTATTATGACATGATATTATTTCCTCATCCTATACATAATTCCAACCTATTTTATATCATGATACCTATCGATGAATCAAGGGGCTGTCTATATCTGGACCCCACCTGTCACTTGCACATCCTATTCATTCCTTATATTTTGAATGATCAATACAATTCATTCTCAAAATAACTTATAAGTCAACAATTATCCATATTGGATCAATAATAAATAACATAAATAATTCATCAATATAAAACATCCCTGGAAAGAATAAAAATGGTTTTATTGGATCATATCTATAGTATCATTAATGGGTGTTGTCATAGTTTAAAAGACCTTTAAAAGATAACTGTAAACTTTCTTGAGGAAATATCCTTTTAACTTTGAAATCACTTATTAAAATCTAAAAATTTACCATATATTAAAGAAAATGTTTCCTTTTAAATAAATTTGGAACATTTTAAATAAATCTTCAAATCATTTAGTGGTCATGATGATGGGAAATTATGTTCATGCTATGCATGTTAAAACAAATATTCCTTTTATATTTTTAGTAAAAAGTCAAAAGAAACATATTTGGAAAATGACAGGAATATTTATTTAATTTTTTTAAAAAAAATTCAATCATGTGTTAAGGTTAATTTATACAATCATATAGTAATATTAAGAACATTCTTGAAAACAGTTTTATAAAACATAAACACGAAAGAAAAAAATTCATGACTAAAGGGGAAACAAAGTTTATTTTTATTAAAAAAAATTTCTTGATATTTTTAAGTACCTAAGAGAAGAAAATGGTATTATTACTTGAAAATCACATAAATAAATAGAGGAGAATAAAATTAAATAGTTATATTAGATAATTATTATATGATTTTCCTCAATGTAAATGAAAAATGTAAACAATTTTGAAATATATTGAGATTGTAAAAGACATCCCTTACCACTTTAGAATATTTTGAATCATAACCCCATTGAAAGAAATAAATTCAAATGAAACTTTAAATATCATGAATATAAAGGAATTGATTATATAAAATATACCAGGTTTAGTATATACACCACATGAAATAAATAAGCGGTGAATATTATATATGACTCTTGGAAACAAAATTGAGATGAGAAAACCTTTATCTTATATTCGGCTTACTTTGTATTTGATTTTAACCTTCTATATAATAAATTTAAATTTATTATAATTCTATAAAAATACATATACATACTTATAATATCATATATGATATGATTATTATATTTCAACACTCATTTATAAATAATTCTTTATTAGAATCATTGTTTCTGAGAGTTAACTGTTTTTTCTTTTTCGTGAGAATTTTGGTTCGGTAGCTCTAGTCCTTGTAATTTGATCATGGTTACATCATATATATATATATATTTTATTAATGATATAAATATCATATATATATATATATTTTATTAATGATATAAAAATCATATATATATATATTTATATTAATTATATATATATATACTCATTTATATTCATCTATAAAAGTTATAGATAGAAAAATAAATTACACCATTCATGGAGACGGTAGGCCGTACATTTGTAAGAACATTATTTTCACTTTTTGATTGAGGGGAAAAAAATAAAGGTAAATGATAATTAATATTTATTGAATAATTATTATATCATATATATTTATTAATTATATACTTATTACTATCCATGCAAAGTGGAAAAGGAAAATGAATCATATCGCTTTGTGGAGGTGGTAGTCCACGTGTACGCATGAGCGACACTATCATTTTCAAATGGATGACATGGTAAGAAGGTAGACATGATATTATAATTGTATAAGAATAATTATATTATAAATATCATATATAAAAATTAAACCCATCAGAATAACCATCCATGAAATATGGTGATGGAAAATTAATTATATCGCTACATGGAGGTGGTTGTCCACACATACACATGAGCGATACTTTCACTTCAGATTTGTTGAAAAAGTGGGCGGATAATGGTAGTTACATAATCATAATAAAATTTTAGTATATTTATGATACTTAATATATTATTTTATTATTAATACTTGTAATTTATAGTATATAGAAGAAGAAATAAATTGAAAGTGGTTAAGTAGGGAAATTAACTCTTTTTCGATAGGCCTCCTTTAGATATCTTATTAATAACCCTTGGAATTGTATTTTAAGAAGAAAAAACCTCTAATTTGTATATAGGTAAGTTTATAAGAGAATTGGATAGTTTTGGGTTGAGATATATGTGTCAAAGTTGTGTAAAGAAAAGATAAAAGGGGTATCCGTTTATAATTGAGTGGAATGAAACACTTGGAATTACTAAAAAGATTAAAATATAATTATGTAATTATTAGAAAAATACTTAAAAATGGAAATATATTTGAATGAAAATATTATAATATATAAATATCCCTAAATAATGAAATTTTTATATGTTTTAGTGTCATTTTAAACCTTATATTTTGATTTAACCCCTTAGTTAACCAATTTCAACCTTAAATGTGGTAATGAATTTTTTAATCTTGAAGGATTATAATTTTACTTACAAGGTAACAATTGGATCATAAATGGCCAAGTGATAAAAATTTCAACCAATTTTCATCATACTTGTCCTAATTAAATATTTTTATGATTTTTAAACAATTTATTAATATATTATTTTTCATAAAATATTATTCATATCATTTTTGACACTATTCATTTACATTGACTTTAAAGGCATCGATATAGTTGCTGAACTAAAATATAAACCATTCAAAAATACAAAAAAATTTATATTTATCTAAAAAATTCATAGAACATATTAATTCACCCAAATTGTATTACTTTAAATATTTTTAATATAATTTATTTTATTTTCCTATTAATTGAATAAATTACCATAATAAAAAAATTAATTACAATTTAAAATAAAAAATTTTAACTAAAATTATGCTCTTTTTATCATTATGATTTTTTAGAGAAATTAAAGCCAAGAGAGTGGCATTTTGGAATTTTATTTAATTAAAATAATATAAATTTCAAGATTAAGGGAAAATGGAACAAAAATGATATATATTATAATTTGGGATGTATATGATAGAATATAATCCATATAATAAGATAAAATAAAATTTTGTGTCTATTTTGAGACCTTATATCATGGTTTTAACCCTGTTTTACTCATTTTACCCATTTTACCCTTACCGAGGTGACAAAGTTTTACCAAGGTTACTATTCAAAATGACTAAAAATAAATGGGACATATTTACAAAATTTGATCCTACTTATTTCAAATATGAAATCAATTTTTTAATATTCAATTTATATAAGTGAAAAAATAATTTTAATATTAGTGTAAAATGAAATGAAAAACAATTTCAAAAAATAATACATTTTTAAAAATAAAAATTAACTTATATCAAAATATTGAATATTTTTGATTAAAATGGAATTAATTTGAGTATTATAAATCAAATGTTTCATATTTAACTTTAATACCAGATAAAAAATATATTATGACTTTTAAATTACTTTATGTAAAAATAAATGAGAATATTTGAAAAATCGGTATTTTCACTATTCACTAAAAAATCAATCATTTTAGAAAAAACACCAAATTTCAACCTAAGTTAATTTTGATATTATGATTTAAAAAAATAAATTAAATTTATGAAATATAATTTATAAATTTTTTATAAATTTATTATAATTTCCACACAATATTCAATAAAATCATTTTTGAAGCATAAAATGACTTTACTAAAAAATCGAGTACTTATTTACTAATAATTAATAAATAAATTTGTATTGAGTAGGATAATTATACATATATTTTATAATGTGGTTACTCATATTCATACCATCTAATTTAATTACTATGTTATAACAATCACATTTAAATAGTAATATTTTTATAATATATCTCAATTCTTTTAAAGCTCAATATTGCATGTTAATCAAGATATCAAGATTATTATTCTATTTAAACTAATTTTTTTCGTTATTACGTAAATAGATTTTGGTAATTATGAACTCAAATTAATATGGGAAAGAGGATGTATAATAATTTCATATAGGAATTATTAAGGAATTTTGGAATTGGGAAGTGGATGTAGAACTCAAAAAAGAGGGATTTTCAAGGTATAAATTATTAAACATTTGAGTCAACTGATCCATTTTAACTTATCCTTCATTTAAAAAGGGCTGTAACTTGAGAATATATGGAACCATTGTGAAGATATTGAAGGTGATTACTTGGGGACAAGTAACAATTCAAGTGACGGGGAAGTGATTCATGCGAATCATTCATTTTACAATAATGTTATGTTATTACACATGATAGGAAAAATCATTATGTGATAATTTTTGAGTTAACCCACATTATATAGGATATAGAAAATATTTTGTAAATTATCAAATTTTTGTACATTCATGACTAATTATTTTTTTTGGAATAAAATGAGTGCTTTATTATACATAATATTTTGATTTGATGATATTCAATGAGAGTTTGAACCATTGTAAGTGAGAAAGAAGGAGTGTAAGATATATATCCAAGGATTGGGAGTATGTTAGGAAGATAGAGTAACCTTGTAATGAGGCATGAGGATCCGTTGAACACAATCTCACATTTTCCTCACATTACATCATAGTGCTAATGTAGTCCTAAATATTTACTTGAGAAGGCATTAATAAGACAATGTATCTTATAATGACCCCTGATCATCCATTAAGGCCAATGTAATGAAATTAAGAGGATCTTTGGAATAATATAAGGCCAATGTAATTATATTAACATCAGCATGTGGCTACATGAAACACCCCATGGTTTTAAAATTAAATTGAAATGGATGAAACATTATTTTAAGTAGATATTTATAATTATCACTAAAATTAATTTTCCCACTTCTGTGTTTTGAATTTTGAAAAATGGACTTACACAATTGCAATTATTAAATTATTTAGAGTCTAATAAGACCAAATTAATATTTGGTGAATAGTAACATACCATTATTAATAGTAATGTTACCCTTATGAACAATAACATACAATTATGAATAGTAACCTTACCTATGATAGTATACATATAATATTTAATTGATGTTATGATCTACCCATATCTTGGAATAAGTAAATAAATGTTTTAAAATTTTTACTTTTGGAATAAAATAATATTTTATTTAATAATTTAAATAATCATATTTAGAAAATTATTTTCAAAAAATGGAGTTCATTTTTAAATTCTATACATCGAAAAATGGTTAGTGTGAATTTTTGGTATTTTTATGAAATACTTGATTTTTTTGTTAATAGTAAAATACGATATAAATAAATTATGAGATAAATATACAATTCCCTATATCATGGATGTTGTAAGAAACCATTAGTTCTAAATCACATTCACTTATTACTATTTTTGGTCTTTTAATTATAACTATTGCTTATCTTGTGGCAAAATAATAAAATAATGATTAAAACAATGTAAAACTCCTCTCCTCCACTATAAATACCACCCACACCCCCTCTTCCTCCCACACCTATCAAGACTTGAGTCTTGCCAAAATTCTGGAAAATACTTCTATAAATCCCCTTACCCACAAACAAGACCTGCTGGTCTGACCAAAAGGGAAAAAACAAGGGCCATAAGAAGGATATCAAGGAGAAGAGATCAAGAGGTAAATATCCTCTTTTGTTTTCTTTCTTTTATTTTCATTTTCTTTTATATTCTTCTTAATTCCTCATATACCCTTACAAAATAGTCATGAATGATACAATATCTTAAATATTTCAAATTTCATCATGTTTATAGAAGATTCACCCTTATATTTCTTCTCCTCTCCGACTTATTCAAGAAATTAAAACATTGTCTATGATGTGTCAATTTACCAACATCGTGGATGATGTGTTTTAAATATCTTATAATTAATTCAAGACTTTTCATGAAACTGCTATTATGGTTGAAATAGATTATACTTTATGTATTATATATTATATAAGTTTCTGGACTCATTTTGTACAGATTTTACTAATTTATAAAACAAAATGAGTTCATTATGATCGAAGAATCGCCAAAATGACCTAAACAAATATCAATAATGATTTAACTTATGAACCATCCTCATGTCAGAATTAAAAATGATAAATGGTGTAATTTATGGTTCTATAAATTTTAAAATACCATTCCATTCCAATTCTGGTGTTTCACTTCCAATTGACAAGAATATCCTTTATGAACCACTCATGGAAACCACGTAATGCACGCACCCAAAATAATGAAATTAACAAAATATTATCAATGAATTGGTGGAATGATATTATAAAATGATCATTAAAGGTTTTATAAACATGAATATTTTTCTTTAAAATATTAATAACACTATTTTAACCTTTATACATGAGGTTTAAACAAGTTTTATGTAAGACGAACTTGAGGTAAAAGAATTATTAACCCAATTTCCATTCTTTGGGTTAACCTACTACTTTATAGATTATATGGTATTGAGATTATTTGTGTGATGTTTTTTTGTTTATATTATGTTGTATTATGTGTATTTACAGTTTATACACATATCCATTCCATTATATTAATTCTCACTCCAATTATATTTTTAAGGGACTTTCCTTTTAAAATCATTTCAAAACTCTCTTTAATGAAATTAAAAAAGATTGTTTATATGGCATGAGTTGTTATATTGATTTCATGAAAATTTATTACTATTATGTTTCCATTATATATTGACATGGTATTTTTTTATGAATATGATTTCATTATTATGTGAATAGTTTTTTATATTTTAAAAGTGATCTGTTTTACGAAAAAGGGAATTTTGAAAACATTAATGTGTTTTTCTAAAGGGTTCAAATGAGTTATGAAGTTCTTTATTCATGATATGTTCTGGGAAATTATTTATATTGGGTTGAGCCCATTATATCTCAATATATGATAGGTGATCCCCATTATATCTCAAGATATTTTATGTTGAGCCCATTATAGCTCATGATATATTGATTTGATCCCATTATAGATCAAGATATGACGAGTGAGCACCATTATAGCTCTCCAATGCATTGGGTACTCCAAAGATGAAAGTTGAACAAAATTTTATTCCATGTTTAATGGTGAATGTAATAGTTATATGATAGATATGTCTCGAAGCAACTACATGATGTTTCTATGCATATGAGTTTTTATGATTATAGGTTTTATTGGTTTTTATGCTATCACTTGACTAAATATTTCTTTCTTTATATCCATTACTGAGTTTTATACTCATCCCAAGATTTAAAAATGTTTTTCATAGGATATAAGGATGGGTAAGATAAATAAGGGAGTCATGATGAATGATATGGATTGTTGTCAAAGAAATCATGTTTTAAGTTTTAGTGTTTTATATTTTTTAAAAAATGGATACTATTTTTAGTAATATCCTATTTGTAAGAATGTGATATGTTATGTATGTAAGATATATTAATTATATAAAACTCTAAACTCAAAAAGATCCTCAATGTGTAATAATGTATGTTCTTGACTAAAATTCAAGATTAAGTTACTTTTTAAGGCCGGGTCCTTATAATTGGTATCAGAGGATGATTTAGATAACTTTAGGGGTTAGGATCATGTTACAAAAATACCATAAATTATTTTTAATAAATGTTTAATTTGAAATGTTCTATATTTTAAATATTTCCATGTTGCTTCATCTAAGATATGTATGTTTGGAATGGTTTTCCACAGAAGAAACATAGTGTTGAAGTGGGAAGGCACCCAGAGGCTAATGTCTGTCAGAATCTGTAGCCTGGAATGGTGGGAATCAGATCTGAGTAGTTTGTGACAGCAATGGATCAGTTTACTCAAGAAATAAAAAGTGGTGTTATCCATTCTAGAGAGGAATATGATCCACCATGAAGAAAAATGTATTTTGTAGAGTATTTTTTGAGGCAACATCCTCCAGCATTCAGCGGAACCATAGATCTAGTGATAGCTAATGGATGGATCAATGATTTAAAAAAGATATTTGAGGTAGTGGGATGTTCAGAACATCAAAAGTCAATACTAGACATTTATCATTTGGAAAGGTAACTCGATCAATGACAGTATCTGGTTAAGAATATGAGAGAAAGAGATGATCTTGATAGTTCGGAATGAGATTATTTTAAGTGTCTTTTTCTGGAAAAATATTTTCCTAAAACTATTCAACTCAGAATGGAGAATTTTTTTTGAACTGAAGCATAAAGATGGTGATTCTATGGCATCATATGAATCCAATTTTACAAGACTGGCCAGGTATGTACCAGATTTTACTCGGGACTTTTATAGAAAAATTAACTGATTTTACTTTGGTTTGAAACATTTTCTATGAAGATCTTTGGCTTCATAAGAGTTTAAAAGCTATGAGAAACTTGTTCATTATTCTGAAAAAATGGATATGGAGTTTGCTGACACATATGTGCCTCGTGATGACAAGAATAAGAAGTGGTTAGATTGGAAAACATTGGGGAATATTTTTTCAAAGAATTTTAGAGGTAAGAAAATCAATTTCCCTTCTTGTGAAAAGTACAGTAAAAGGAATCCTAGAGAATGCCTTGTAAATTATGGGAAGTGCTACGGATGTGAAAAGTTTGGACACTTGTCTTGTGAATGTAAGGAAAATGATTTGAAAATTAATGAGAATCTGATGGTGAGACACTTTAACTATAAGTAATTGGGTCATTTTTCTAATGTTTTTCTGAATCTAGTCACTCAAGCAGGAAATCATCATGATTTGAAGAAGAAGGTTGTGACAAAATCCTTTGAAAACACTTCAACAGATGTTGAGAAGTCAAATGAGGTGGTATCATCTCTAGGGAGCACAATATTTTTCAAAGATTGACTTGAGGTTGGGGTACCATCTATTGAAAGTAAAGGATGTAGACATCCCAAATACTACGTTCCATACATGATATAGTCATTATGAATTTGTAGTTATTACTTTTGGGTTAACCAATGCACCCGATGTATTCTTGGATTTTATGAATAGAATATTTCATGAGTTCTTGGATAAGTTTTTGGTTGTGTTTATTGATGACATTATGGTATATTCTATAAGTATATAGGAGTATGAAAAACATCTAAGAGTTGTTTTGCAAAACCTATAAGAAAATAAACTGCATGGAAAATTCAGAAAGTGTGTTTTTTGGTAACAAAAGATTTATTTTCTTGGGTACATTGTAAATAAGTATGGAATAATAGTTGATCCTGCCAAAAAAAAGTGGTTGATGAATGTCCAAGACCTAAAAATGTTACAAATATTCATAGTTTTCTTGGATTAGTAGGTTACTACCCATGTTTTGTTAAAAACTTTGCACAGTTATCTAGATTTCTAACTAAGTTAACACAAAAGGGGGTTAAATTTGTTTAGATAGAAGAATGTGATGTTAATTTTTAGGAACTAAATAAGAGATTGGTGAGTGATCCAGTTTTAGACTTACCTTACCAAAATGGTGAGTTTTTAATCTATAGTGATGCTTCATTAAAGGGAATTGGTTGTATTCTAATGTAGAATGATTAAGTATTTTCTTATACTTCACGTCAGTTGAAACACCATGAGTTAAATTACCCTACACATGATTTAGAATTAGTAACTATAGTATTTTATTTAAAAAAAATTTAGGCATAATTTATATGGATCAAAATATGAAATATATGCTGACCATAAAAGTTTGAAGTATATATTTACTCAGAAGGAATTAAACATGAGACGAAGTGGATGGTTGGAACTAATTAAGGATTATGATTGCAACATTCATTACCATTATAGGAAATCAAATAGAGTAGAAGATGCATTAAGTAGAAAAAGTAATGCTATATTAACCATAATACATTTAGAATGTGATACCTTGGTAAATGATTTGATAAAATTTAGCTTGGAAGTTATTGGTGCAGGAAATTTCTCAGTTTTGTTTCAGGTTTCATTACAGTCATCTTTGTTGAACATAATAAAGAAATCAGAGAAGGAAAATGAGGAGCTAGAAAAAATGGTAGAATTGTTTAAAATGGGTAAGTTTTCAGAATTTAACCTTGATAAATATTGTGTTTTAAGATTTGAAAAAAGGTTGTGTGTGACTTATGATTCTCAATTGAAGAAAGAATTATTATGTGAAGCTCACAGTTCTCCATTTTCAATTTATCATGGAAGCATTAAGATATAAACATACCTTCGAGAGTATTACAGGTGGGTTGGAATGAAAAAGGATATTGCTTATTTTACCATGAAATTTTTGACATGTCTACATGTTAAGGCAGAGTGGTAGTTACCGAAGGAGATGCTTCAGTATTTTATAGTGATAGAGTGGAAATTATAGAATATATCCATGGACTTTGCTGTGGGACTACCAAAGGATTCTCATGGTAACAATGCAATCTAGGTTGTTGTTGATTGACTGAATAAATCTGAACATTTTATTTCTATTCGAGATACAATGTCTATGGATAAACTCTCTTGAATATTCTTAAAATATATTGTCAGGTTACATGGAGTGACTCTTTCAATTGTATCTAACCAAGATCCCAGGTTCACTTCTAATTTTTAGAGGGGACTTCAGAAGTCGTTTGGAACAGAATTAAATCTTAGTATAGATTTTCATCCTCAATCAGATAGGAAATCAGAACAAAAAAATCCAGACTTTGGAGGATATGATTCGATCTTGTTAAATAGATTATTAGAGAAGTTGGGATCAACATATTTTTTAGTTGAGTTTTATTATAATAACAATTTTCATTCAAGTATACAGATGAAAACTTTTGAGGCACTGTATGGGAAGAGGTATAGGAATCCAGCGTTTTGGGATAAAGTCAGTGAAAGAAAGTTGATGGGGTCAGAATTAGTAGAGGAAGTTTTTGAGAAATTGAAGATGATCTAGAAGAACATGATGACATATCAAAGTAGGCCTAAAAGTTATGCAGATAACAGAAGGAAAGACTTATCTTCTGAGGTTGGTGAATATGTTTTCCTTAAAATATCTCCTTGGAAAAGTGTGATGCATTTTGGTAAGAAAAGAAAGACAAGTCCACGGTACATTGGTCCTTTTGAAATCCTAAAGAAAGTTGGACCATTTTCACACTGAGTATCATTTCCTCCAAGTTTTTCTTAGGTACACAATGTTTTTCATGTTTTTTTTATTGAGAAAGTATGTGCATATTCATCTCATGTTTTGAGCCCATAATTACTTCAGCTGGAAGAGATAATTTCTTATGAAGAGAAACTAGTTTAGATTCATGATCACAGAGAGCGAGTGTTACAGAATTAGGTAATCCAATAGGTAAAGGTTTTTTATAGGAACCACATGGTTGGAGAAGAAACATGGGAATTTGAAAATTCTATGAGGGAAATATACCCTCTATTGTTTAATATGTAAATAAAATTGCGAGGACACAATTTTCAGAAGGTGGGGATAATGTAACACCCTAAGGTTTTAAAAGTAAATTGAAATGAATGAAACATTGTTTTAAGTAGATAGTTATAATTAGAACCAAACTTAATTTTCCCACTCCTATGTTTTTAATTTCAAAAAACGGACATACACGGTTTCAATCAGTAAGTTATTTAGAGTCTGATAAGACCAACTTAATTTTTGGTGAATAGTTACATACCATTATGAATAGTAATGCTACCCTTATGAATAGTAACATACACCTATGAATAGTAACATCACTTATGATAGTATACATATAATATTTAATTGAAGTTATGATATACCCATATCTTGGAATAAGTAAATAAATGTTTTAAAATTGTAGTTTCTGGAATAAAATAATATTTTATTTAAAAATTAAATTAATCATATTTAGAAAATTATTTTAAAATAATGGAGTTTATTTTTGAATTATACTTTTCAAAAAATGTTTAGGGTGATTTTTTTGGGATTTTTTTGAAATACTTGAATTTTTTGTGAATAGTAAAATACTATAATTACGGTATAAATATATTATGAGATAAATACACTATTCCCTACATCATGGATGATGTAAGAAACCATTATTTTGAACTCAAATGAACTTATTACTATATTTTGTCTTGGAATTATAACTATTTCTTGTCTTGTGGAAAAATAATAAAATAATGATTAAAATATTGTAAAACTCCTCCTCTCCTCCACTATAAATACCACCCACTCCCCCAACTTCATCCCACACCTCTCAAGCCTTGAGAATTGCCAAATTTTAATCAAGTACTCCTATTAATCCCATTCCCCAAATCCAAGACCCACTGGTCTCACCAAAATTCCAAAAATAAGGGCCTTAAGAAGGATCTCAAGGAGAGGAGATCAAGAGGTAAACATCCTCTTTTGTTTTATTTATTTTCTTTTGATTTTATTTTGTACTCTTCTTCTTTCCTCACCACCCCTTACCCAAGATGCATGAATGATCCATTATCTTAAATATTTTTAATATTCTAGATTTAATCATTTTTATAGAAGATTCACCATTATACTTATTCTCCTCTCCCACTTATTCAAGAAATTAAAACACCGTCTGTGATGTGTTGATTTACCGACATCGTGGATGATGTGATTTAAATTTATTATAATTCCTTCAAGACTGGTTATGAAACCATTTTTATAGTTGAAAAAGATTATAATTTATGTATTATATCTTATATAAGGTTTTGTAATTATTTTTTTCATATGTTATTAATTTATAAAACAAAATGAGTTCATTATGATAGAAGAATCGCCAAAATGACCTAAATAAATATCAATAATGTTTAACTTATGAATCATCCTCATGTCAGAATTAAAAACGATAAATGGTATAATTTATGGTTCTAGAAATATAAAAATACCATTCCAATCAAATTCTATAATTTCACTTCCAATCGACAATAATATCCTTTACGAACCACTCATGGAAACTATATAATGCAGGCACCCGAAACAGTGGAATTAA
This sequence comes from Viscum album, assembly GCA_963277665.1. Taxonomy (NCBI): domain Eukaryota; kingdom Viridiplantae; phylum Streptophyta; class Magnoliopsida; order Santalales; family Viscaceae; genus Viscum; species Viscum album. The sequence goes on from OY728122.1 coordinate 496,284,843, forward strand.
CAAAATATTATTAATGAATGGGTGGAATGTTTCTATAAAATGATCCTAAAAGGTGTTATAAATATGAATATGTTTCTTTAAAATATTAATAACACCATTTTAACCTTTATACATGAGGTTTAAACAAGTTTTAATTAATACAAACCCGAGGTAAGGGAATTCTTAACCCAATTTCCATTCTTTGGGTTAACATTATCTTTTATTGATTCTATGGTATTGAGATTATTTTTGTGATGAATTTTTGTTTATATTATGTTTTATTATGTGTATTTATAGTGTATACAAATATCCATTCCATTATATTAATTCTCACTCCAATTATATTTGTAAGGGACTTTCCTTTTAAAATCCTTTCAAAAATCTCTTTAATGAAATTCAAAAGGTTGTTTATATGGAATGAGTAGTTATAATAATTTCATGATTCTTTATTACTATGATGTTTCCATTATATTTCGACATGGTATTTTTTTATGAATATGTTTTCATTATTATGTGAATGGTTTTTTTATATTTTAAAAGTGATTTATTTTACGAAAAAGGGAATTTTGAAAACATTAATGTGTTTTTCTCAAGGGTTTAAATGAGTTATGAAGTGCTTTATTCATGATATGTTCCTTGGACATTATTTATGTTGGGTTTATACAATTATAGCTTAGTATATGATGGGTTAACCCCATTATAGCTAAATATATGTTGGGTTGATCCCATTATAGTTCAAGATATGTTGGGTTTAACCCATTATAGTTCAAGATATGACGAGTGAGACTCATTATAGCTCTCAAATGCATTGGGTAATACGGAGACAGAAGTTGTCCAAAAGGTTATTACATGTGTAATGGTGAATTAAATAGTGATATTGTAAATATTTATCAAGGAAACTTAATGATTTTTCTATGAATATGAGTTTTTATGATTGTGGGTTTTATTGGTTTTTATGTTATCACTTGACTAAAAATTTCTTTCTTTATATACCTTTTTGAGTTTTATACTCATACCAATATTTAAAAATGTTTTTCACAGGATATAAGGATGTGTAAGAGAAATAATATAGTTATGATGAATGATATGGAGTGTTTTAAAAGAAGCCATGTTTTATGTTTTAATGTTTTATATTTTAAAAAAAATGGATACTGCTTTTAGTAGTATCCTCTATATACGAATGTGGTATTTTATGTATGTAGGATATCCTAATTCTATAAAACTATTACCCCAAAAATATCCTCAGTGTATAGTAATGTATGTTCTTGACTAAAATTCAATATTATGTAATGTTTTAAGGCTAGGTCCTTATACTACATCCACTCGCCAACAGATGCCGCATCAAGTTACTGGGAATATTCTTGAACCAATGTAACATAGTGAAAACACTCAAGAATATAGCCTTAATCCAATGTTGTGATCCCTTGTTTTTTAAACATGAAAAGTCCTAAAAAATGTTTTCACATTATCAAGAAACACAATATCATGTTACCTACGGAGGCTACATCGGGGGAAATAGAACCTCATATCACATCTTGAGGAAATTTTCACACCCTAATGCTATATCATGTGGAAAAACTTGATTTGTCAACAATACAATTTAATATAGATAAATACATCAATATATTATGTTGAAATCCTAATGACATGGAAATAACAAACACAAGATATGTTATATCTAATGTATTTTTAGGGATTAACCTCACACTTTATTAGAATATTACCAATTTAGAACCATAATTATTTCATAGTTGTTTATTTGAACCACAAACACTCTTAATTGATCTTTTATGGTCAAAGAAAGTAGATTCGAGTACTCTGAGACCTTGATCAATATTTTTGGACACATGAAGCAAATCCATAGGATGTGGGGACCAAGGAAATATTCTTTTCAAATTTTCTAACCAAATTATAAAATCCAATAAAAACTAGATAAATAGAACTAAATAGTTGGGGGAGAAACATTTATTGAGATTATGGAGCATAAACCTCACTCATGCATTCAAGGAAGAACCATGCATGACACATGGATCTAATATTGAGAACCTCAATGGCACATGTAAATATCCAGTAAGGAGGATAAGCTTGTAAATAGAGAAAAAATATCTTGATTTAGGTTTGGTCATTTTATATATATTTTATAATTTTTCTCTATTCTCCAATGATGGAACACTAGGCTCCCTTTTGGACAATCATATCATATTTTCCACAACCACACTATTTAATTTTAATGCATTAATGTTTGTCTCACTTTTCTAAATATTTTTACTTTTTATTTAAATGAGTAAATAAATAAAATATTTTAATTATGTCTATATTTTAATTAAAATTTCCCTTTATTACTTCATTTGTTTCACACAACCTCTCGATATACTTCATATCACATATAGTGGAGGTAGTTTAGGTGGGTTTTGGAGTGAACAAGGACTCCTGATAAATTTTATAGGGTTAGGAAAAAGCAAGTAGTGATCATTGTATGTCTTCATTTGAGCTAAATATAAAGAGGAGGGGTGTATTTGGTAAAGATATCATCTAATTAGTGAGAAAATAAGAGAGTGATAATTTGAGATATTTATGATTTAGTGGATTGGTTAAGGGAATATATAAGGCAAGTATACTATTTCCAAATTTATTTAAATCATTATTTACTTACTCTGAATCACATATACACAGTTTAGTTCTATTTGATTAAAACAACTGAACCCACATACAAATGAAACATTAAGGATGAGTGCCTATTTGCGTGAAAACAAAAGTCATGCCACACCACTATATTCCATATTGGGTTTAAAATTTTATTTATTGAAAAACTTTTGACTGTTTTTTTAATCATGACACTCAAAAATATTATGATAGGAAAGGATGTTATAATGGATGAAGGATAAAAGGATCACATATTATAAGAGAGTTAAAGATAATAAAGAACAAAATGAATATGTTTTGGAGCTTTATGTGTCTCATAGTGACCGTAAAGACTACACATTAGAATATAATAAAGAATGAGGAATGAAAAAAGTAATAGAAATTTCAGTTTCTTATAGTCAAGGATCTAAAAGAAAACATTTTTACAAGGAGAATATCATGGTAGAAGAATCTACTCCATTCCTAACAATAAGAATAAAGATAATTATAGGAATATATCTCCTAAATTTAGTCAATCCATAAATATTTAATGAAGTTTCCAACGATGAAAATTAGATTAAATATATTAATGATGCATTAGACCGGATTGAAAAGAAAAATCAATGGGAATTGGTTATAGTTATAGTAAATAGAAATTTAATATATAATAAATGGGTATATAAGATTAATATTAATGATAATAGAGAAAATAAAGATACAACATGAATAAAAGTAATATATATAAATTGATGGTTTGGATTTGGATAAAATATTTTCACAAGTTTCAAGATTTGTGGGTATAAGAATATTTCTTTAAATTATTGTATAAAAGAATTTTAAATCTTATCAGATTGATACAAAGTATACTTTTCTTAATTGAGTATTTAATGAGGAAGTATACATTGATTAAATAGTTGTATAGAAAGTTTTTAAACATGGAAATAAAGTGTGTTAATTATAAAAAGCACTATATAGATTAAAAGAATCAAGGTATTGATAATCAAGAATTGATGCTAATTCAAGATAACTAAATTTTATTTGATAATAATTTTTTCACAATATCTATGTCAAGTGGATTTTTTATTTTAAATGATAGTTATGATATATTTAGATAATATTATAATTAAATTTTCAATAATAGATAATTATGAATATTTTTTTATCCTATACAAAGAGATTTTGAGATTTTTATCAAGGGTGAATTAAATTTTTTCTTGGATTTAAAAATTATACTAAAGAAATATGTTACATTCATTTTATAAAGAAAGCATTCTAAATATGTTGTCAAAAGATTTGATATGGAGGAGTTTAAACTAGTTAGTAACCTAATTATTACTATAATAAAGTTATTAAAGGTTGATAATTAGAAACTAATGAATTTTATTAAATATATAAAGGTTATTAGAGGCTCACTTTATTTAAGTGCAACTAGATTAGAACAAACTAAATTTTAGTATGAATTTTTCTTCAATAATTATCATGCATTGAATAACTTGTCTTGCATAAAATATTGAGCTAAAATGAACAATGTTTTATTTCATTATTAATCCATTTCATTAAATATATATAGATCATAATTATGAAAACTAGAAGAGTAATATGACCATAAGTAAATAAAATTATTACAAGATTTAAGTATTCTTACCTATAGTCTCCCATGAACCACCAAGTATAACTATAGAAAGACTGGAAAATACTATAAATATGAAAACAATTTAAGGAAAAAATGAATGAAAAAAGGATTATTTTTAGATAAGTGTGTTTGGTTATATAAGAATGGAAAATAGTAATGAAAATATTATATAGTCATTAGATATATTGTCTTTCGGTATATATATAACAATTATATGATTGTTGGTGTAGTCGTTATAATATCAATAAAGAAAGATGGAAACTAAGCATTATATAGCCAATTATTTAAAATCTAATATCATTAATTAGACACTTGTTATAAATTAAAAATAACTATGTTTATTTCTTGTTAAAAAATATGTTTTATTTAAAGATTAAATATATTTAATTATCATGATTTGATATTTTTATATATCTATTTAATTATTATATTTTTTTATAGATTGGTATTCATACTCATTTTAAATATTTTTATTGATTATTTCTATAATTTTGGAAATACGTTTGACATAATATAAAATAAGAATGTGGTTTTTCATTTGAAAAAAATATTTGTAATCCTAAAAACATCAACATCATTATTATTTTATAGGGTTTTATTTAAAAAATTAATTTCTTTATATTTATATATTTATTCAAATAAAATGAATAATATATTTTTAATCATCATGTCAAAATTATATGGAAAATATTTTATTAATATTTTTAAATAACAAGGTATGATAGTTATAATAATTTCTTTGTATAATTATAGTTTTTATTAAAAAATCATGGTAAAATTTTAATAATGAAACTGTTAGTCATTTTTTTTAAGATTTAAAGAATTGATTTTTAAATTCAATATCCATATTCAATTTGGTTATAAGTTGAGTGATATATTTGAATATATATATATATATATATATATATTTAAAAAAAGAGTTTAAGTTCAAATCGAATTCTAGAACATATTATTACATATGTTTCTAGAATGTTATAGTAAAATTTAGAAATATATTAAAAATGTTAGAGGTATGTAGATATATAAAAAAATATTTAAATATTATTAAAATAGTAATAAATATTTTACATTTTTGGATAATTTTATGATATTTGGATATTTCAACGATGGGGATCTTGTATTCTTTCACAAAGATTGTGGATTATTCATGGCTTACAAAGTTAATATGAAAGGTATTATCGAGGTGATCTATAATGGAAGGCCTAATAACTAGAGAAAGATATGGATATAGGTGGAATATTCTATCTTATGAATGAAATAAAATGAAACATCACTTCTCTCTTTTATATACTTATTATATATTAGTAATATTTCCTAGAATACTATAACTAAATTGATTTTTTGGTGTCCCATACATATATAGAGAGTAAAAAAATCAAAGATATTATGAAAAATATGGGCATGGGTATGGGTGGATATTTTATCTCTCTCATTGAATGATAAGAAAAATTGATGTTTATTTGTTCCTTGAGATTAGTAAAACTCCCTATTTTTTCTTTTTATAAATTTTTGGACCTTGAACCTTTTCTTTAAGGTGGTCCCTTCTTGATAATTATATAAATTCCCTTTTAATGTTGACAAAATGCATGTACAACATAGGAAAAGAAAAAAATGGTGGATTAAGTGATATAAAGTAATAAACTTGAGAAGAAACAAGACTATTCATGGTGAAATAGAATAATTTTGATTATTAATAAATTATTTAAATACTATAACATTAATTCAGTTTTTTTTGATATTTTTAAACTTAAAATTACAAGATTAAACCTAAAAATATATATAAATAAGATATAATGGTAAAAATGATTCATGATTTAATATAAAATCATAAAACCATTTCTTGAGGAATGTGTAGATGAGGAATTCATGAAAAAATATACTTTTTTCCATTTATGGTTCACTTACCACTGAAAATGACATTCTCAAAACATTAAGGAATGAGTATTTGAAAAAATAACACTCATTGTCATATATAAAAGGGGTCTTCCTCCAACCTTTTCAAGAAAAATCTATGGTGTAACACCCCAAAATTCTAATATATGATTACCATTAAATTATTCAATTTGTTTAATAGCATGCTCCATGTGCAACAAAAAACTTAAATAGAAATCGTGATATATTTAGGCAAAAGATAATTGTTTATGAATGACCATTAAAACCCAGCCGTTTAATTTTTGGGAATGAATAGGATCATCCTATTTTTGAATTAAATTTTAATATAATCTAAAGCCTAATTTTAATATGAATAAAATTTAATTATTTTACCTAAAATGACTAATATGATCATTTATTATTTAGAAAAATATTTTTATAAAAATTTCCTTCTATGCGATACACATTTATATTTTTAGATACATATGATTAATGATAAATTATATTTGATATTAATTTTTTTTAATACCAATTTAGTTGGTAAATTATATGGAATAAACATAATAACAGTTAATATTTGAAAATATAATTTTCAAATAAAAATAAATTTTCATTATATTTTATTATTTTATTCAAAAAAAGGATTTATAAATTTTGGAATTTTAAATTAATAAAAGCTAAGTTTATTTTTGAATTCATAATATCAAAATTGACTTAGTATGAGTTTTTTTGGAATTTTTAGAAAATGTTTTTTTAGTAAAAAAATATAATTTTAACGAAACATGTAATTTGTATGACTTCACCATTATATAGGAATGAACTATAAATTTATAAAAAATTTAATTAATCAAATAATAATTTTGGGAATAAAATTATTCTTTTTAAAATATTTTTTTACTTATAAAACACATGAAAATATTTTTTAAAACTAATTAAAATGTTACTTTAATGTAAAAATTGTTTTCAATACTTTCTTTGAATGAAATGTTTTTAAAGGGGGATTAAATTTTGGATTGTGTTGGAAGCTTCATATCCTTTATTTTTTTATAATAATTCAATTTATTTCATTAAAATCCATATCCAAGATAATTTTATCATATATATAAATTTAAATCCTAAAAATGTTATTTCTTTAAAAACTATTTTTAGATGATTAAGTGTGTTTATTTTAAAATTAACTTTACACACCATTTTCAATGGAAAATGGGATAAATAAGGTGATTTTTTTTGGTACAATGGTTGATTGTGAGGGGTTCAATTTCTTTCACAATCGCTAACATCGGGTCACCATCGTCACTCTTAACAAAAAACCCCCAATGGTTCCCCCATTCATAACTGGGTACCTACCTTCTTTCGAAAGGTAGTTATTCAATTGGGTTTTGAGACCTAATGAAATTTAGGGACTCTAGTTGTTCAACAGGATGAGAGGTTAGTCTTATCAAAACTTTTTTTGAGGGAATTTTTGCCTATTCTAAGACTCTCTTATAGATTTTAGATATGTTCAAGAATCTCTTCATAATCCCAATATGGGATCAGTTACCCTAACAAAATTATCACAGGTTAACCCCTTTTATGTGCAGGAAAAGGGGATCTCATTAGTGAATCCATCTGTATGTATTCAAGGTTCTTCATCTATTTCCAAATAATTAATAGCTACTTATATGCTTAAACCACATAACCAGGCACTTCAAAATTTGATGCCATGTAGGAAGGCAATTAATATTCTGAGGGGATTGAGCCATTATGAAGAATCCTTTGTATCCTATTTATTGAAAGAATTAAAACCCACATAGTTTTTTAAACCCATTCACTTTAACTTTATGAAGAAAAAACACATGTTTGGGAACTTAGGCACCAAATATTTGAGCTTAAGTATCTTGGAGACATCCTATGTATCCTGGTTGTAAAAGGAATCAAAGTTATCATAGTTCTATCACACCCTTGGGACTGGATCCAAGGTAGATGCCCTCAAATGGGGGAGGGGGTGTTTAAATTATGCCAATCATAGTAGCTTATATATTGAGATTGCCCTGGATAGTGGAGATTCACGATGTTGATGATATGACAACTGAACTTCCCTAATCCTATCTGAACTATGATCGGTGTGAGAAATTAGGGATAACAAATAGTCATACTCACTAGATGTGTATGTATAGATTATGTGATAGGACCACCCTTGGGATGTTTTAATATGGATATCAGGCCTCAGGAAGGAGTCCTACATATCCTTGTTATGGAAAGAATCAGAGTCATCTTAGTTCCCTTGGATTCTATGTCCAATTATTGATGAGGTAGAATGATGGGCATGTGGGAATGATTGGGTCCTGATGGCTGAAATGTAACGACCCGAAATTTTTTAAATAAATTTTGTTTCCTAATTTTATGTGTTATTGTTATACTCAACAAAAATGTTTTATTTGATAAACATGATTATAATTAAAATGAGATCAGTGGGTTTTGACTATTATATAACCATCGGTCAATATGACCGTTGTGAACAAAATGTTTTGATTATTGTCTCTAAATATAAGTAATCTTGGTTAATTATTATAGAAAGAAGATTCGATGGCCTCACCTAGTAGTCTTGGACCGATCGAAGCCCATCTAACAGAGTTTGGGAAGGAGGTAGCACCACTGGGCTTTGCTCTGGATCAAATCCGAGCCGAACTTCAGCATGTGAAGCTGGAACGGAATCGCCTTCGTGAGAAGTTCAAACTGATAGAAATTACTACTCGGGCAATGTTGACTGAGCCGCCCCAAGCTTCTATCACCCTAGCACACCTTACTCTTAGGTCCTATGCTGGTATTATAAGGGGTTATGTAACGAGACCGTAACTACCTTGTGTAATCCTTGTTTTAAATAAAAATTTGGATTTCTTCTTATGATGAAGTTTATGAATTTTGAAATGACCGGATAAATATAGTATGCATATTTTTGATGAATTTTAGAAAAAGGATATTTTAAATATGTTTATGTAAACCCTAAATAATTAAAAACGTGTAATGATTTTCAAAAAATGGTCTTCTGCAATTATGTTCAGTACTAAATTTAGAGTCTAATAAGATCAACTTTATTTTTGATAAATAGTAAATTATGAATAGTGATTTTTTGATTAGGATTAGTAATATGACCAAATGGATTAGTAATCTCACTTAAAGAAAGTTTTAAAATAATCTAGGCACCTTGATTAAGTAATGTGATTCAATAAAATAGTTAAATAACGGTTTCATTAATTATTATTCAAGTATTAGTTTTTTCGGGTGAATAGTGTTTTTTAATTAAAAATTTAATTAAAAATAATTAGAAAATTATTTTTATAAAAATGACTTTATTTTTGAACTCAGAGCATCGATATTATGTTATGGTAATTTTTGGGGTTTTTTCTGAAAAAATGAATTTTCGATGAATAGTGTTTTTATTTAAAAATTAAATTAAAAATATTTAGAAAATTATTTTTATAAAATGGATTTAATTTTTGAAATCAGAGCATTGATATTTGGTTAATGTGAAATTTTGGGATTTTTCTGAGAAAGTTGAATTTTCAGTGAATAGTAAAAATACAGTTTTAGGGTTTCGGTATGTTTAATGACATCATAACGGTGTCATGATGATGTCATGAGATCTTTTGAGGGTTGTCCGGCCAAGGGTGATGAATTATTGTTTTGGGGGCCCCATGTGGCCTAACTCCATGATAAATGACAAGGGAGAGCACATGGGTTTGAGAAAAGCACATGTGAGGTGTCCCTTGGCCATTAATGCCTTGTCCCCTCACTTTCCCTATAAATACCAAGTCCTCCTCTCATCCATTCGACTCCCCACTCATTACCAACGAATTTCTGGTCTCATTACCTCTCAAGGAGTCCTCCCAAGGTGCCCCCAATCCCTCAAGGTCCCAACCTTTGAGGTTTAAGAGTTACATTTTAAGGTAAGGGATCCGATCTTTCTCTTTCTTTTCGAGAAATCTCTTTTATGTAATTTCTTTTATGCTCCATGTTCAAATGTTAAAGGGTGTTCTTTTATACTCCTCTTACTGCCCTTTTCATGTTAATATAATGAGATATCCCCTCTTACTCTCATTATTTTAGTTTTTTGAAGTTTTAAGTGGCGCCGTTAGGCTGCCGAATTTTTAAGTGGTTCTTCACCCTTCTCGTTTTGAAGTTCTACTTTCTTGTCAATTATTTCAAGTTCCTTTTTGTTATGTTGGGGTATGATCTCTATATCTATCATACTGGACTCTTATGTTCATATGATGAGAGACCCCATTTTATCTCTTCAATTCAGTATTTTTATGTTTTAAGTAGCGCCGTTAGGCTGCCGAATTTTTAAGTGGTTCTTCACCTTTCTCGTTTTGAAGTTCTACTTTCTTGTCAATTCTTTCAAGTTCCTTTTTGTTATGTTGGGGTATGATCTCTATATATATCATACTGTACTCTTATGTTCATATGATGAGAGACCCCATTTGATCTCTTCAATTAAGTATTTTTAAGTTTTAAGTGCCGCCGTTAGGATGCCTAATTTTTAAGTGGTTCTTCACCCTTCTCGTTTTGAAGTTCTACTTTCTTGTCAATTCTTTCAAGTTCCTTTTTGTTATGTTGGGCTATGATCTCTATATCTATCATACTGTACTATTATGTTCATATTATGAGATACCCCATTTGATCTCTTCAATTCAGTATTTTGAAGTTTTAAGTGGCGCCGTTAGGCTGCAGAATTTTTAAGTGGTTCTTCACCCTTCTCGTTTTGAAGTTCTACTTTCTTGTCAATTATTTCAAGATCCTTTTTGTTATGTTGGGGTATGATCTCTATATCTATCATACTGGAATCTTATTTTCATATGATGAGAGACCCCATTTGATCTCTTCAATTCAGTATTTTGATGTTTTAAGTGGCGCCGTTAGGCTGCCGAATTTTTAAGTGGTTCTTCACCCTTCTCGTTTTGAAGTTCTACTTTCTTGTCAATTCTTTCAAGTTCCTTTTTGTTATGTTGGGGTATGATCTCTATATCTATCATACTGGACTCTTATGTTCATATGATGAGAGACCCAATTTGATCTCTTCAATTCAGTATTTTGAAGTTTTAAGTGGCGCCGTTAGGCTGCCGAATTTTTAAGTGGTTCTTCACCCTTCTCGTTTTGAAGTTCTACTTTCATGTCAATTCTTTCAAGTTCATTTTTGTTATGTTGGGTTATGATATCTATATCTATCATACTGGACTCTTATTTTCATATGATGAGAGACCCCATTTGATCTCTTCAATTCGGTATTTTGAATTTTTAAGTGGCGCCGTTAGGCTGCCGAAGTTTTTAGGGGATTCTTTCACCCTTCTCATTATTTTCAAAGTTCTACTTTCATGTCAAGTCTTTCAAGTTCCTTTTTAATTATGTTGGGGAATTATCTCTATATCTATCATACTGAACTCTTATGTTCACATGATGAGAGACCCTATTTGATCTTTTCAAATCATTCTTGTTGAAGTTTAAGTAACGCCGTTAGGCTGCCGAACTTTCATAAGAGAAATCTAATTTTTTTGTTCCTTCCATGTTTTTCATTTCAAATGGTATGTCCTTGAAATTTCATTACCATGATCATGTATCCTTCTTATTCTGTACATGTACTATTTTATGGGTCATTTATGAATGTTTGACCCATTTTACCTCTCTTTTAATGTCTTCTAAAACCTCGGAACATTGCCGTTATGCTGCAGAATTTCTGTCTCAAAATGTCTATCTCTTTTTCTAAAGTTCTTTTATTTTATTAAGTGAATACTCAAAGATCTTTCTTCTAAAGGGGTATTCACATATATACCAAAATGTTCAATTTTAAATTCTGGGATTTACATACATAAGACCCACCTTCCTTTTCTGTGGGTTTTAAAGTGATATAAATATCATGTCTTTAAAGCAGTTTTTAAAAAGTTATGATTATGAAATGAAACCCATTTCCTTTATGCTATATGGGTTATTTATGAAATGTTTGATGATGATATATGTGGCTCACATGATAATAAAGGCAAATTTAAGGGTGCGCCCTGATAGCGCTCCAATGCATTGGGTAATGATGTAACCACTAGAGATTACAATTTTCACGATACCTTGGTGAATAACCTTGGTAATTTTAAAATGACACCTTGGAGATGTACCTTGGTGATATGTTCATGATTGTCTATGTTAAATGATTTAGCCACATCTTCAAGTTATGAAAAAGTTTTATTTTTATTATGATATGCCTCATGATTTCATTTTCATGCCTTAAAGTTCTTTTCATGACTTTATTGATGTATCTCAAGTTCATATGTAAAATGTTTCACTTGTTTCCCTTGATGGGCCTTATGCTCACCCTTCCTTTTGATGTATGTCCCCAGGTTATGGGATGCAGTAATGAGCCTAGGGTGAACATGAGGAGAAGCCTTTCAAGTGTTTAATAAGAATGTTTTTTTTGTTTCATGTTTTATGTTCCTTGTTTCAAGACACTAAACCTTAAAGATCCTCAGTTCCGTGTAATGGAATGAAAATTTATGTTATAAAAAGACGGGATTCTATAGTTGGTATCAAAGGATGGTTTAGTTATTTGTGGAAATTAGGATATGAAAACTCTAGGAGGAACCCTATAGAAAAGTTTAATATAGGAAATCTTCCTGGTATTTTGGTGAGTATTGAGTAAGGGGTTGCCAAGCAAATACATCTCTGTCTGGATACGAGCAGGTAGAGGTGGCTCTGGCACAGATGTACATAGGGGTAAAACCCAAAAACACCGCTTTGAGCTAGACTCGAACGGGAACTGGTACACGACAATGGGCCTTGCTGCACTCTTGGTTACGACACTCCTGGGGGATATGATTTGGTAAATTCATAAGCTTGGTATGAAACATTGTTAAAGGAACAAAGATAAAATAAAATAAAGGTTCACATAAGAATATATGATCATTCATAACCTATATGGGAACCTAGGAGATCACAAGTTAGGGTATAAATTTCATATACAAGTTATCCTTATATGCTTTCAGTTCCTTTTCATGATTATTAGCTAAGTACTTAAGCCCCTAATTATGCTTTCTCTTCTTAGTTAATGGTGGGAAATGGAAGAACATGTTCCGACAACCAATGAGATAGGAAATGTGATGATTTTCGTATTAATATGACATGGATGATTAGGGGATTAAAATATGATTATTATTTTGGAAGACGTTCATTATTTTGGGAACCATATTTGATCGAGGTAAATAGATTACTACGGTATTTTCATTGAGGAGTAAGGTTGACTTATATTTTGAAGAATCGATGAATTTATGGTGAACTTATAGTAATTTAGGTTACTTATGGGAATGACTAACCTATCTTGGGTAAAATATGTTTAGGTTAGCTACTTTTTTTTATAAGATGTTAGGAGTGGTTGATGTTGTCTGGAGATGAACAATGAAGTTGTTTTGGAAGACTATGTTATCAAATCCTTATTGTATTTGGGTTTCAATCTTAGTTTGGTTTGTTTTGAGGAATTTTAAGGACCGTTATTTATGGAATGGTCTATGATGAACTTTGGGTAGTACCATGGAACTTTGATGATTTAAAAGTAGTTTCCATTCCTATGGGATTCTTTCTTTTTGAAGAGTTGTTTTACCTTAACCTTTCTATTTTTGGGATAATGTTTAAAGATAGAAGAAATAGATAGTTAATCTTTTGTAGATTATGTGATTCTATAGAAGATGATTCTTGTGCTTTTATGAGACCAAGTGTTTTTGAATTCTCATCATTTGGAGAAAAGATTAGTGTTGGTAGGGACTTGTTAAAGGATGAAACTCTACTTGAAGGTAGGTATATTTTCTTATGTTTTTGTTCTATGTAGTAAATGAAATCCTCAAAATTATGAAAAGAAACGTAAAACAAAAATGTTGTTGGTTTACGTTTCCTACTAGGTAATCAAAGACCGTTTACACACATCATAAGTTTGGGATTTTCTCATGGTTAACTTTCTCCTAATCATGTTCTCTATCACTCTCCCTCAGAACTTGACCCTTTGTTTTCTCCTCCATGTCCATGTTTTCCTACATGGAACCCTAGTGTGGGTTAACTCGGGTGACCTTTGTACTTCCCTTTCTTTATTTTAAAGTAATAGTTTTACTGACTCCTTTTCCGATGTGGGACTTTCAATGAAATTTCAAAACCCAATTTTAAAATTGTGAGGACGCAATTTCTTAAGGGGGGAAGATTGTAACGACCCGAAATTTTTTAAATAAATTTTGTTTCCTAATTTTATGTGTTATTGTTATACTCAACAAAAATGTTTTATTTGATAAACATGATTATAATTAAAATGAGATCAGTGGGTTTTGACTATTATATAACCATCGGTCAATATGACCGCTGTGAACAAAATGTTTTGATTATTGTCTCTAAATATAAGTAATCTTGGTTAATTATTATAGAAAGAAGATTCGATGGCCTCACCTAGTAGTCTTGGACCGATCGAAGCCCATCTAACAGAGTTTGGGAAGGAGGTAGCACCACTGGGCTTTGCTCTGGATCAAATCCAAGCCGAACTTCATCATGTGAAGCTGGAACGGAATCGCCTTCGTGAGAAGTTCAAACTGATAGAAATTACTACTCGGGCAATGTTGACTGAGCCGCCCCAAGCTTCTATCACCCTAGAACACCTTACTCTTAGGTCCTATGCTGGTATTATAAGGGGTTATGTAACGAGACCGTAACTACCTTGTGTAATCCTTGTTTTAAATAAAAATTGGGATTTCTTCTTATGATGAAGTTTATGAATTTTGAAATGAACGGATAAATATAGTATGCATATTTTTGATGAATTTTAGAAAAAGTATATTTTAAATATGTTTATGTAAACCCTAAATAATTAAAAATGTGTAATGATTTTCAAAAAATGGTCTTCTGCAATTATGTTCAGTACTAAATTTAGAGTCTAACAAGATCAACTTTATTTTTGATGAATAGTAAATTATGAATAGTGATTTTATGATTAGGATTAGTAATATGACCAAATGGATTAGTAATCTCACTTAAAGAAAGTTTTAAAATAATCTAGGCACCTTGATTAAGTAATGTGATTCAATAAAATAGTTAAATAACGGTTTCATTAATTATTATTCAAGTATTAGTTTTTTCAGGTGAATAGTGTTTTTTAATTAAAAATTTAATTAAAAATAATTAGAAAATTATTTTTATAAAAATGACTTTATTTTCGAACTCAGAGCATCGATATTATGTTATGGTAATTTTTGGGGTTTTTTCTGAAAAAATGAATTTTCGATGAATAGTGTTTTTATTTAAAAATTAAATTAAAAATATTTAGAAAATTATTTTTATAAAATGGATTTAATTTTTGAAATCAGAGCATTGATATTTGGTTAATGTGAAATTTTGGGATTTTTCTGAGAAAGTTGAATTTTCAGTGAATAGTAAAAATACAGTTTTAGGGTTTCGGTATGTTTAATGACATCATAACGGTGTCATGATAATTTCATGATATATTTTGAGGGTTGGCCGGCCAAGGGTGATGAATTATTGTTTTGGGGGCCCCATGTGGCCTAACTCCATGATAAATGACAAGGGAGAGCACATGGGTTTGAGAAAAGCACATGTGAGGTGTCCCTTGGCCATTAATGCCTTGTCCCCTCACTTTCCCTATAAATACCAAGCCCTCCTCTCATCCATTCGACTCCCCACTCATTACCAACGAATTTCTGGTCTCATTACCTCCCAAGGAGTCCTCCCAAGGTTCCCCCAAGCCCTCAAGGTCCCAACCTTTGAGGTTTAAGAGTTACATTTTAAGGTAAGGGATCTGATCTTTCTCTTTCTTTTCGAGAAATCTCTTTTATGTAATTTCTTTTATGCTCCATGTTCAAATGTTAAAGGGTGTTCTTTTATACTCCTCTTACTTCCCTTTTCATGTTAATATAATTAGATATCCCCTCTTACTCTCATTATTTTAGTTTTTTGAAGTTTTAAGTGGCGCCGTTAGGCTGCCGAATTTTTAAGTGGTTCTTCACCCTTCTCGTTTTGAAGTTCTACTTTCTTGTCAATTCTTTCAAGTTCCTTTTTGTTATGTTGGGGTATGATGTCTATATATATCATACTGGACTCTTATGTTCATATGATGAGAGACCCCATTTGATCTCTTCAATTCAGTATTTTGAAGTTTTAAGTGGCGCCGTTAGGCTGCCGAATTTTTAAGTGGTTCTTCACCCTTCTCGTTTTGAAGTTCTACTTTCTTTTCAATTCTTTCAAGTTCCTTTTTGTTATGTTGGGGTATGATCTCTATATCTATCATACTGGACTCTTATTTTCATATGATGATAGACCCAATTTTATCTCTTCAATTCTGTATTTTGAAGTTTTAAGTGGCACCGTTAGGCTGCCGAATTTTTAAGTGGTTCTTCACCCTTCTCGTTTTGAAGTTCTACTTTCTTGTCAATTCTTTCAAGTTCCTTTTTGTTATGTTGGGGTATGATCTCTATATCTATCATACTGGACTCTTATGTTCATATGATTAGAGACCCCATTTGATCTCTTCAATTCAGTATTTTGAAGTTTTAAGTGGCGCCGTTAGGCTGCCCAATTTTTAAGTGGTTCTTCACCCTTCCCGTTTTGAAGTTCTACTTTCTTGTCAATTATTTCAAGTTCCTTTTTGTTATGTTGGGGTATGATCTCTATATCTATCATACTGGACTCTTATGTTCATATGATGAGAGACCCCATTTTATCTCTTTAATTCAGTATTTTGAAGTTTTAAGTGGCGCCGTTAGGCTGCCGAATTTTTAAGTGGTTCTTCACCCTTCTCGTTTTGAAGTTCTACTTTCTTGTCGATTCTTTCAAGTTACTTTTTGTTATGTTGGGGTATGATCTCTATATCTATCATACTGGACTCTTATGTTCATATGATGAGAGACCCCATTTTATTTATTCAATTCAGTATTTTGAAGTTTTAAGTGGCGCCGTTAGGCTGCCGAATTTTTAATTGGTTCTTCACCCTTCTCGTTTTGAAGTTCTACTTTCTTGTCAATTCTTTCAAGTTCCTTTTTGTTATTTTGGGTTATTATATCTATATCTATCATACTGGACTCTTATGTTCATATTATGAGAGACCCCATTTGATCTCTTCAATTCGGTATTTTTGAATTTTTAAGTGGCGCCGTTAGGCTGCCGAAGTTTTTAGGGGATTATTTCACCCTTCTCATTCTTTTCAAAGTTCTACTTTCATGTCAAGTCTTTCAAGTTCCTTTTTAATTATGTTGGGAAATTATCTCTATATCTATCATAATGAACTCTTATGTTCACATTATGAGAGACCCTATTTGATCTTTTCAAATCATTCTTGTTGAAGTTTAAGTAACGCCGTTAGGCTGCCGAACTTTCATAAGATAAATCTAATTTTTTTGTTCCTTCCATGTTTTTCATTTCAAATGGTATGTCCTTGAAATTTCATTACCATGATCATGTATCCTTCTTATTCTGTACATGTACTATTTTATGGGTCATTTATGAATGTTTGAGCCATTTTACCTCTCTTTTAATGTCTTCTAAAACCTCGGAACATTGCCGTTATGATGCAGAATTTCTGTCTCAAAATGTCTATCTCTTTTTATAAAGTTCTTTTATTTTATTAAGTGAATACTAAAAGCTCTTTCTTCTAAAGTGGTATTCACATATATACCAAAATGTTCAATTTTAAATTCTGGGATTTACATACATAAGACCCACCTTCCTTTTCTGTGGATTTTAAAGTGATATAAAGATCATGTCTTTAAAGCAGTTTTTAAAAAGTTATGATTATGAAATGAAACCCATTTCCTTTATTCTATATGGGTTATTTATGAAATGTTTGATGATGATATATGTGGCTCACATGATAATAAAGGCAAATTTAAGGGTGCGCCCTGATAGCGCTCCAATGCATTGGGTAATGATGTAACCACTAGAGATTACAATTTTCACAATACCTTGGTGAATAACCTTGGTAATTTTAAAATGACACCTTGGGGATGGACCTTGGTGATATGTTCATGATTGTCTATGTTAAATGATGTAGCCACATCTTCAAGTTATCAAAAAGTTTTATTTTTATTATGATATGCCTCATGATTTCATTTTCATGCCTTAAAGTTCTTTTCATGACTTTATTGATGTATCTCAAGTTCATATGTAAAATGTTTCACTTGTTTCCCTTGCTGGGCCTTCTGCTCACCCTTCCTTTTGATGTATGTCCCCAGGTTATGGGATATAGTAATGAGCCTAGGGTGAACATGAGGAGAAGCCTTTCAAGTGTTTAAGAAGAATGTTTTTTTTGTTTCATGTTTTATGTTCCTTGTTTCCAAGACACTAAACCTTAAAGATCCTCAGTTCCGTGTAATGGAATGAAAAGTTATGTTATAAAAAGACAGGATGCTATATGAAATTTCAGAGACATGAAGGTCTTTCCCCAAAGTGGGTTCCCACTTGATCTTGGGCCTTTTAAATTCATCCTACATATCTTAGTTATTATATGAATCATAGTTATTATAGTGTAGTTGATCAAGGATTACACATTGAGTTTTCCCTATATGAATGATATGATTATTGCAACTCCCTAAGCCCACATGAACTATGCTCTATGTAGGAAAAGGGGGATAGAAATAATCAGTCTCATTAAATGTGAATGTGGGACTTATACACTTTAAATTTCCATTGTATTATTAATAAAGATCTTGGGCCTTAGGGAGGCATCCTACGGATCCTGGTTATAGTAGGAATCAGAATCATCATAGTTACCTTTATTAGGTCTTACACACTGATTTTTCCCTTATGATCTGGGATTACACACTAAGGGTGGACGAGGTTATCAAGTCCCGAGATGCCCGTTTGACCTAGCATGGTTGTCTTCCTAACCTACTTGACTGCCTACTTAACATTACTTAATTGTATATCCTAACATGTCGAAGAATGTATGGACATGCCTAGTTATATTACAAACATGTACAAATACAGTCATGTAATCCAGCCTTCTTGTCCCAGGGTCATCACATATCCTGGATGGCATGTTTGAGGGTCCTCACATGATCAAGGCCGACTTGCCTGGAGGATATTTCATGACCCATCCATCTGATCCTAAGAGCCATCACATGACCCTGACTGACTTGATTAGAGGGAATTGCATGACCCAACTGAATTTCCTTGGTGTCATCATAAAATCTAGGTGACATGATTGGAGGGAGTCACAAAAGTATGTGTGACATGTCTAGGAGGGTGCCGTATGTCCCGGATGACATGTTTGAGTGTCATTGAAAAAGTTGGCTGGCATGTCCAGGGGACGTCGCAAGAGCTAGCTGACATGCCCAGAGGGCATCACATGGTCTGGGCGGATTGTCTGGAGGTTTCCATGAGAACTAGTTGACATTACCTAGTACTACCATGAGACTTAGATGACATGTACTGATGTCACCATATGATTTGGGTTACTTGTCTAGAGGTATTTCAAGGCTTGGATGGCATTCCTAGAGGGACAAGACTTGGGTAGCATTCCTGAGGGGAACCATGTAACTTGATCTTACATGTTCTAGGGACTTCAAATGATACAAATATTATACCAAAGGATAATCACATGACTTGGGTGACATGTCCTTATGTCATAGCATGACTCGTGTGGTTCATGCGAAGCACATGAGGATTAGTGTATATGTTCTTCGCATAAGTCTCCTATCCTTTAGTTTTTATTCCAACCTTTTATTGCATATTACTTAGATTTGTTCAGTGTTATCTTTAATTAAGTATCACGTGTTTTAGAAAATATGTGGGATTTATTTCACATAACCTATCAAAAGTCATTTGCACAAACCTTCATAAGTCCTTCACGTGATCAATGAGTGATCACACAAAGTGCCTATGCGTTCTTTATAATCGGTTTGGTTATTCCTCATATTTTACCTGATGGAAAACCTTTCCATTCATGAGATCAGGCACTACAAGAAATCCTATATGATTCCTGGGTGCACCAGTATGAGGTTCCAATGAAAATTTAGTTTATTTTTCATGCTTGGGTGGAAGATTTATAAGCCTTGACACCCCAATTACTCACCTCTTTTCACAGAGCCTATTGCACAAATCCAGTCTGAAGGTAGTGGAGGGATTTTATGTTATGTATTTTTACGAGGCCTTTCTATAGGCCATTCCAAGGGATTCACATGATTTTTAGCGACCATAAGACCATCCCATAAATTCCTAATTTATTGGATTGTATCCAATTAATGGGGTTTTTTTTAATCATGAGAACATGCCAAGAGACTTTCATATTGTTAGGATGACATGTTTATGGAATTTCATGAGATCAGGATTCCTACTGAAATGATTTCAATTGATATTTGATGCCTTGTATGGGATATTTTTCGAGATAAGGATGGATTTCTAGGGGGGCTTTTTGAGATCAAATCAGCTTTTCAAGGGCTCTTGAAAGACCGTACCGGTACGTCACATGAGTTTTATTACCAAAAGAGGCTCCCACATTTTCTATTTTATTTCCTTGTTTATTTTACATTGACTTTGGGTATTAATGAGTTTGGTTGAGTGTTGTCGAAGACAATCACTCTCCCCATTGGTGATGGATCACATGACCAATAAAATGCTCTATGGATATGCATGATAATTTCATGGATAAACCCTCCTACTTGTTTTATGGAGTCAAATGGGGAGCATGAGGTTGCTTGGATATGTATGAGGTCCTTCGCGTGATAAGGATTCCATGCTAGTGGGCTCTTGCATGACTAGGAATACATGTCACTGGGGCTCTTAGAGTGTCTTGTGGGATGAATGGGTTAGTCATATGAGTTTTAGGACCATAATAGGCTGTCACATTTCTCCCTTTTTATTTTCTTGTCATATTTTCCAATGTTTAGGAATCTTATGAGGTTGTATAATTGTTTTTGAAGAAAATCACTCCACCTATTGGTGATACGCCATGTGAAATTTACGACCATAATATGATCCATCATTTTGGATATTTTCTCCTATTTTCCATGGATATTTGGATGGTTTTTAGGCTCCCACCACCTAAAAAATCTCGTGACCTGGGGGTACTTTTTTGGAAGCTACTGTTTGGTCACTAACTGTCTAGGGCACCTTCAAAAGAGAAGAAGGATTTTTTTAAGGGGCTCCGTGGGATCTTCCATAGGCTATGTGATGCACATGACCGTCTGCATGACCTTCTGTAGGTCATGAGATCACATGTATATGAGAGGTTTATGCGATCCACATGATTATGACCACCTTCATTTCCTTTTTTTACAGGGAAAACAATACCCATATTCAGGTATTTCTTCTTTTCTTATTTTTCCAGTGTTCATTTGGAAGGCATCAACTAATTCCCCCCTCAGGAGTGATTTTCGAGGGGATTAGGGCTCGGTTAATAGGAAATTAAATGACTGTTTAAGGATCTATCACTATCACTAATAAGTTTCTTGGGTGACATTTGGTATTCTAGAAGATGTTTGGTATTCCACATAATGACCTATAAATAGGGGAGTAGAGAGGGATTCATTCCCTGGCTACTCAACTCTCTAAATCTCCCGCACCCTGATTCCATTGTGTAACCTCATTGAGAGACCTTCCCATAAGAACACATCATGAGACCCTTCCACGAGTTCATTTTGTGAGAACGACTTCATAAGACTTCCTTTTCCTATGTGATCGTTCAAATCAATCCACATAATTATATTCAATAATTGTTTTAATTTTGGCCATGAGGATGAATGATATTCTTGAGGGTTTCACAGGATCTATTGGCTAGATCACATAATCATTTGACTATCATGTAGCTTGCGTGACCATTTCAAGGTCAGACGATCATGAGTCTTCTAAGGGTTCATGATTTTTCACAATGATATGTGGGTTTATGAAATCCATGAGATCTTTAGGATTTAAAAGATTAGTGAAAAAATTATGAAATAATGAATTCTCTTTCATGATTCATGTGATACACCTGATGCTACTGGTTTTATGCCTTTATTTTGAGAGAATTTTATTTCATTTTTTTGACACATGCCACATACTTTTTTTTGAAGGATTCTGGCTCTCATAAAAGTTCCTCTACTTTGGATAATCAAAGGGACATGATTACTGGAAACTATAATGGTGAGCCTAAATATTATATGCATTACAATAACAATATTCTTTAATGGATTCTTCTATTAGAGTTTTAAAATTACCCTTTA
This sequence comes from Viscum album, assembly GCA_963277665.1. Taxonomy (NCBI): domain Eukaryota; kingdom Viridiplantae; phylum Streptophyta; class Magnoliopsida; order Santalales; family Viscaceae; genus Viscum; species Viscum album. The sequence goes on from OY728122.1 coordinate 496,307,148, forward strand.
TCACACCAGCTTCATATATACAGGTTTGGATTGCTAGAAGATGTTGTCATTACTCTTTCGGACTTTAATATTCTATCTTATTGGGTGTCAACTTCTATTTAATGCATTCTAATGACAATTGTCTAGTATGGATGTCTACTTTTCGCTCGATCCCATGGGTTGTATTATATTTTAGTAAAATCTCCCTTGGGTCCAGAAGACTATTATTTCACTCATTTTCCCATTGCTCAGAGCTAGTCATGTATATTCGTCTCTTCTCTGGATGACCTGAGAAACAGATGGAGGTCTAAATGAGATCTCTATCATAGTGGTAACTTTTATGATTAATGGGAATATCCATTCTGGATCAGGTAAATCTGCTTAGAGTTTGATAATGAGTTATATACTTTACATATTTATGAAGAAGTATGGATTTCACAATTTATTGTCTATTTCCAGCCTAATATTCTTTGAGAACTAGTTAGACATTGGTGTACTAGAACCCACTCATTTCATCTATCCCATAGTGATATGGGAATTACCCGATTGGATATCTACCAACTGGGTGGGAACCCCCCTTTCAGAGAGATGTATAATGAGTTCCTTGCTTCCACAGATGTATGGGATGACCCTTTGAATAATCCATTCTTGGCGAGGGTCATGATCATCATTATAAAGGAAAATTTAATAATTGATCTAACTATACACTCACTTATCTCTTTCAATGACTGGATCAACATTTTCCTTTATTGTAGTGGAGTTAGGCCAACTTCTCTTTATCCCCATCAGTGCCCTTTCTATAAATTTTGTGATAGTATTGGATGGTATTAGGCCATTTTGGAAGCCAAGGATCATAATTCATGGTAATATTGAGTGAATCAATATATCTTTCCAAGCCTTAGTCTAGTGGGATTCATGTACATGTTCTTAAATGAGTAGATTTTCCTAGCTGGGGATGCACGTTCAGGAATCTAGGTTAGTAAGATGGTGACAACATCACGACTAGCAGAGGGATGATGCCTTAATATGGCGGTGCAAACCCTTTAATGCATTTACCAAATCTTAGGCCACATTTAACATGGAAGTATCCCCTATAGGGTCAGTAGTCCTTTATAGTTTTTATTTGGATGGATATTGGAGAATTTCTATTGATATTAATACTAAAATTCCACCAGGATCTATAATGCCTTATCTTGTCCCAAGTTTCTGAACATATTTTGGGTTGGGGATATGCCACTAGGCTTTGAAGAGGTTACTAATATGTTTAGTTGATTTCACCCCTTATTGTGCACCAACTGGGCCAATCATTGATAATGATAGTGGCTCTCTCGATGAAAGGTGGTATAAGATCTCCCTTTGGGATGGGGTTCTTGCAGCCTGGATGGATGAACTGATTGTCTGCAAGCCATATACAACTTATCGATTTTCTCATTTGTTTGGATGAACCTAAAGGGTCTCCCCTCTCCCTTAGGCCGATGTTCAAGGAGAGTGAAACCACGAGATCATCTTCTAGTTTTGGATGATGTTGGAATGCGAAGACACTGGTTTGATAACATTCTTCCATCTACTAATTCTCCTACCTTTCTTACTCAGGATTATGCCCAGGCTTGAGTAGAAACCTATCTGAGTGGTTTGCTAAGCTAACTGGTTCATCATGTGGAAAATATATTTTCCTCACCAACCCTATATTCGTTGAAATGAGGAATTTGATTCAATACTTGGGTGAGACTTTAAGGAAGTTCCCTAACCCTATAGATGACCATCCTGATAGTGGGACCAAATCTATTAAGAAAATTTTCCCTCTAGCTCAAGAAAAAGGTGATTTCTATATTGAGGGGAGGATATATGGAGTATCATATCCTATTTCTTTTCCAGCTATGGTGACTATTACTCATTTTGGATTGCCTATCCCATGAGTCACAGAAGCTCAGACATGGAGCATGCTGATATGGTAGCAGATTCACACCTTGATTACTGGGACTCATTTGGAAACATTTCATGACCAAGGGGAACTACTTCATTATCTATTTAATGATTTTTGGGTTGATGGAATTGATTTCCAACCACTATATGAAATCATGATACAAATTATCCCGAATCATAAAGATTTTTACTCCAATGAGAGGTTCTTATATGATCTTGAAGATGAGGCTCCCCTTGATAAATAGATGAAGGAGGTGTTGGTGGAACTGAAGTAGAGTCATTGGTTTATATCTAAATTGAAATCTCAGATGGAAGGCTACACCATGAAAATATGGAGATATGAGGAAATCATAGCTTGCCTGAGGTCTGAAATTTCAAAATCATAATACTTATTGGAAACTTCTCAAAAGAGAGTCAAGGAGATGACTACTTTAGTCAAGACTCTCTATCCTAGGGTAGAAGTAGAAGAGATGGGGCAAGTAGCACTTCAACATTCAATTGAAGCTTCTCTCCAGATTGCTGCCAACTTTTCCAACTCAGCTGATTGAATCTTATTATAGTTTTATCATTGATATTCACTCTTTTTTTGATGATATTCTTAGAGATAATCTAAAATGTGGATATTCATCCCATTATAATCTATCAATGAATATATTTTCTAAACCTTTCATGTCACTTTCCATTTTTTATTTCATTCATGATGTTCATGAAATTTTGCTGATCCGATGTTATATGTATTTCCAAGGATACCCATCCTTTGTATAATATCAAGTAAACCTAAATGTATGGATCTGAATATTTAAATCATAAAAGGTTCTTTTTGATAAATTCTCATGAATAGCCACCAACATGAGATTCATTACTAATATATCTGCTCTAGCTATCTTAAGATTACCTGATTCACAGAAGGATAATTGGGTACAATACATGTCCTAGAGGGATATTTATCTTTATTTTTCTAATTCCAATATTCTTGGTGAGTGTAGATTGATTTTTTATAAGGCTATATGATGGGACTTACAATATTTTCTATTATTATAGACCAAATCACTACTATGCTACAGTTTAGGGTCTTTTAGATCAGACCTTATATCGCTGTAGTTTAGGGTCTTTTAGCTCGGACCTTTTATCACTATAGTTTAGGGTATTTTACCTTAGAACTTATATCACTGTAGTTTATGGTCTTTTAGCTCGAACCTTATTTTTATATAGTTAGGTTCTTTTAGCTTAGACCTTCTATCGCTGTAGTTTAGGATCTTTTAGCTTGGACCTTCTATTACTATAGTTTAGGGTCTTCTAGCTTATACCTTTTATTGCTTTAGTTTAGGTTCTTTTAGATCATAAATTCTATCACTGTATTTTAGGTTCTTTTATCTCAAACCTTCTACCGTTATAGTTTAGGTTCTTTTAGCTCAGACCTTCTATCATTGTAGTTTAGGTTATTTTATCTTAGAACTTAGGATTCCATGAAATTTAAAGTCTTACTACTAGGACTTGATTGATGATCATGAAATATGATGCATACATTCCAAGAATGACCCCTAACATCCCGAGGTTCTAGGTTATGTTGTGTTGTTTCCGAGGATCACAAGGATTAGAGCTCATTTCCTGCATTGAGGAGATACCTATGGTTGGTAGTTCAAAGCTCTCATGCATTGGTAGCATTATAAAATAGAGGCGTCACCACTCTTTTCCAAGGGTCATGGAAGATTTATGGGGGGGATATTAGTTTTGGGAAAATTCTAAGGATTCTAGGTCCACCTAGATAGTTGGGGTATGAGTGATACCAGTCATAACCCAAAAGTTCGAGTCAATGAATATGGGATGGGGCATACATGCTGTGGTTGACCTATAACACTCTGAGGTTCCAAGTTCCTCTACTGTGTTTCCAGGGCTCACAAGGATTGAAGCTCCTTTATTGTAAGGAGGATGTTCCTTTAGTTGATAAGTCAAAGCCCTTACGAATAGATAGCATGGTCAAGGAAAGATGATCTCTAATACTTTATGAGGGATATGAGAGATTTATGGATACTCAAATTCCTAAATTATGAGGTTGGGTGTGGAGAAAATATATACAGGAAGGGTTGTAGAACCCTAGGGAAGTTCATCTCTTAATTATGAATCACGATCCCTATGCCCCGTGGTTTCAAATCATGAGGTGTGGGCTATAAAAGGTTTTGGAATGGAGTGTCACATTCCTTCTTTGAGAAATGGTACAAAACAAAGGGACATAATGTTGAGTATGTAGAATCTACTAAGATAGTTTGGTAAGGGTGTTTTAAATCATGGTCTAAGGTGCTTGGGTTAGGAGGATGATTTGGGGAAATCATACCAAGAATGTCCCAGAACACTCTAAGGTGCTGATTTTAACCATGGTGACGTTAATTATTGCAAGGATTGGAAGGCCCATTTTTCAGATTGATGAATTTGGTTGATGACCATAGGTGCATATGCAGGATCCATAAACATACATTAATAGTCAAACAAAGAGTCCCTTAAAGTTGGGTATCCCTTTACAAGGTCCATGGAAGGTTTATGGTGATCTGAGGTTCTCAAATAATGAAGTGTGATTTGTAGAAAGTGTAATATCCAAGAAGGGTTTCAGCACCCTAAAAGTGGTTTCACTTCCTAGAGAACCTATTCTCATGGCCAGGAGATGTGAAAAATCATTACACTAAATTTTTTCTAAACTAGGGGGTCTAGTGAGCATAACTTCTCTTTTACTAGGGATACAATATAAACACTATGCGCTTTATTTATTGTTTTTTAATGCCCTAATTTTTACCTAAAATATGAATATGAGGAGTTTAGAGAGAGAGGACTTGAATTTTACTCAAGCCACCCTTTATAGGTTTTAAAATTGAAAAGTTTTATGTCTCCTTCACTAGTAGTTTAAGGTCTTGCGATTTGGATTATTATGGGCTAGATTTTAAGGTCGTACAACTTTGACCGAAGTGTAGGCAGTTTATGGTTGTGATGAACATGAACCTAATATGGGGGATGATACATAAGATCCCAATTAGGATATGCATGGTCAAGATCACTCTGACATCCTTATGAGTGGGAGATAAAAATGTTGGAAATCATGGATCAAGGTTCTCAATTCATAAGAATTAGGGATAGCCCAGAACACCCTCTGTTTCTATGTTTTCCCATAGTGACTTTAGGCTCACAAGGATTAGAAATCCCTCCTTATAGTGATAATATTTCTTTGGTTGGTAGGAATAATCCCTTATTCATCAATAACACAGTTAAATAGAGACATCCATTTTCCTTTCCCAGGTCCATGAAAGGTTTGAAGAAATTTTAGGTGCTTGATACATGAAATATTATTTATAAATAGAGGTTTTTAAAAGTTGTTGGAAGCACCACGTGCTCTACATGACCAGGGTGAGACTCCTATGGACCTTTAATAAAGGATTATAGTGGATGATTTTATACATAGTTTAGTATCATGTATTAGGGATGTACTTGATTCCATGTAGTTTAATGTCATGTGGTAAGGGAATTTTACTTGTAGTTTAATCATCATGCGGTAAGGATGTGGGAACCGACATGAAAAATTATGCAATATATATTACTTTAACAAGTATTTAGTATATAAATCTAACTTGAACAAAGGAAAAATGTACTTTTACAGATCAAACCAAATACAGTTGGGGTGAAAATATTTTGTCATTTGTTGTAACTGTGCCCGGGATTTGAGATTTGAGAATCACTATGTATCATATAATGATAAGAATCAAGACACATGTAGTTCTTGAATTGGAAAATCTCTACATAGTTCTGAACCATACCTATAGGTGGTAATTGTTTCCATTTATTGATATAGTTGGGTCTAATATTGAAGCTCCAGGTGTCACTATATATCATGTGATGATAGGAATCAAGACACATGTAGTTCTCAAGGAATTATGTAGTTTAACATCATATGAAAAGGATTTCAGATTACTATCATGAAAATGGGTATTGTGGCTAGATTTAAGGATGGTAATCTAGGAATAAATATGTATCCCTTAGGAATAGGAATCATGCCACACATATTTCTTGAAATAGATGCTTCTTGCACAAGTCTGAACTATACGAATTGAGGGGGTAATTTTTATGTTTATTTATTGTGACTGGAACTAGAGATGGAGGTTTGTGTGTCACTATGTATCCATTGTTTCTAGGAATCAATTCACATATAGTTATTGAATGTAGGTGTGGTAGGAGACCAACACTAAAAAATGTGGTCCACTTGGGCAAGGTCCATAGTAATGTGCAATTTTTATGTCATTCATGGGACATCAACCATACAGTTTAACATCATGCTATGAGGGATAATGGTATGCCTTTTAAGGTCTTGTATTCAGGGCCATGATGAGAATATCATGAGTTATAATTCCCTGTTTGTGTAGGGAATCCCTTACTGAAATTCCTAATCTCAGATGAGCTATGATAGATGTGAGAAACAAGAAATATAAAGAGTTACTCTTATCATGAAGAGTCGATTAAGGACAATACATGGAAATCTTGTATCATGTGGTGGTTAGACCAAGATATAGGATTGATTAATCCCTAAATATCTCATTGAAGTGAGAATTAATCCGTACACAGTTCTAGAAAAATTATTTAGTTTAACATCGTGCGGAAATGACATCATCCATAGAGTTTAACATCTTGCAGTAAGGATGTAGGTCACCCAATGTGAATGAGGATAAACCATTGGGGGATATGTGCTATTTGAAATCATATGGCGAGGAATTGATCCATTCAGTTTAGCATTATGCGGTTAGGAAAAATATTCATAGTTTAACATTATACGACTGTGATGAACAAGAAAACTCCATACAATTTAACATCATGTGGTTAAGATGTGAGACACCATGAATTTTAAAGTCTTGCGACTAGGAATTGAGATACTATGTAGTTTAACATCTTATTTCCAAGATGAAGGTTAAATGATGTGAAGGGTAAGTAAAAATTTGAATAGTATCAAAATATATGGGCATGGGAATCACTACATGTCATATGATGATATAAATCAAGCCACATGTAGTTCTTATAAAGAGGGACTCCCTATGTGGAGCTAATTATCACTTGAGGACAGGGAAATTTCATCATTACTTTTTATAGATTTAGCTCATGTGTGGTGAGTCACTAGTGAGATGGTGATTCCTAGTGTAGTTTAGTGTCATGTGGTGAGTACGTGATTTTTATAGTTTAACATCAGTGTAATTTTAAGTTTTACTGCTAAGACTTGAGATGCTGTGCAATTTAATGTCTCACTGCCAAGATGATATTGTGTAGTATAACATCATGAAACTAGGATGATAGGTGATTGATGAAACTATTAAAAGTATTTATTGAGAAAAATTTCATTGATGGAGGGTGTGACACCTTCCACATCCATTGTGGTTAGTGAGTAAACTCCATTATGATAGACCTTATGCATGATGTAAGGCCCTTCCTATTTGGGTTCCAGCTTTGGAGGATTATTGCATGGTATCATTGGGGTCCTGATAGACAACACCAGTTCTACTTTGAGGAATGAATAGAGGAAAACCATATTATTAATGGCTTGTGTGATTCAATTATGATCGAATTCAAGGTTGTGCAATGCACACAACCTGTTGTCATCGAGTCACTCCAATTCATCCAGCAGCTTTTGCGATCGCTCGTCATCCAATATTTGTCCACAAATGAAAATTTGGAGTAAAGGAAGATAGAATTATATGGGTAAAAATTCCTTAGTCCCATAGACCAATGAGTATGTAGTTTCTTGTGTAGAAGTACACATGGTGGTACAGTTGGACCATAAAGCATTGAGGAGCTTATTCGGCTAAGAATTATTATCCTAGTTCACCATCTTCTGGTGTATGTTCAAAAGAGTCTTATTGAAGGTATATATCTATTCATTTGTTGCTACATGATAGAGATATGGGTGATTAAACTCGATATTGTACTCCTGGTATAGTTTTTTCAACTCTTTAGAATAGAAGTTGGTGCTATTGTTTGTCAATATTGTGTGAGGGACTTAGAACCTGGTGATGATATGAGACTTTATGAAGTTTATGATATTCTTCAGCCTGACTTATTTGAGTGGTATTTCCTCTGACCATTTGGAAAATAATTCAATATTAGTAAGGATGTACTTAAACCACTTAGCTATGCCTAGGGGATATGGCCCCACCACATCCATCTGCAAAACGACAAACAACCATGAATATTTAACTATATATAGAAATTCCATGGGTTGATGAATGATGTTTACATGAATCTGGAATGCATGAAATTTTCTAATGAATTCCATATAGCCCTATATCACAGTTTTCCAGTAATTTCCCAACCTCCTGATTTGGTAGGAGAGTCTGATCCCAGACTGATGAGAACCACAAGATCCTATATATAATTATTCTATGATGACATGAATCTCTTTTTCTACCATTCATCTGAGGAGGATTATATCAAAGCCTCACTTTTAGAGGTCTTTCTTCTCATTTGAGTTATCCCATAGGGTAAATTTTTCTACACAACACCAAATATTTTCTTTTCCGGCTCGATCTGTTGGTAGAGTCCCGTTTTAGAGATAACCGATTATGGACTACATCTATACCAGGGTGGATATCAGTTCATCACACTCTAGGGAGGTGTTGACCTGATATATTTCTCCCATATCATAGATGAAGTTCGATGAGACCATTCTTTAGTGCATGATATAGAAGAATGATTACTTAAAATCAGGGTCATCCTGGACTATGGATGCATTATCCAATGCATTAGGATGAGTATTATATGACCGAGGGACATGATTCAATGTGGGATAAAAAGATAAATCTTCCATCCTTCCCTTGATGTAGCCTATGAGAGGGGCCAATTATTCCTTTTTGAGGGAATATTCACTATTTATATTCTTTATCACTAGTTACTAATCCCATTTGATATTAAGGTAGGCTATCTATCACTGTAGGGATAGTTCTAAGCCAACAATACGGGCTTGGTATTTAGACTCATTATTCATGCAACCATTATATAGTGAGAAAGAGTTGGGTAAAACTAATTTATCTAGGGAGACAAATACATTCCCTAAGACAACCTGATCAATATTTGGGTTTTCTATCCTTTTACTGATAAAACTTTGGGAGGCATCATCGAAATATATCTCCCATCTCTAGGGAGTTTCATGGGTATAGAAGGCCCCCTCATCTAGGAGTTCAATGTCCACTGATGTATTCTTCAGGGTGGGATGTGCTGTAAGGAAATTAGATAAGTCTTCCACTTTCACCGCCTTTTTCAAAATGAACTGGATGTCATTTTATTGTAGAATGAATACCCATCAGGCCACATGCTTAGTTAGATTGGGGTGACCAAGGATATAATTGAGAATATCAAGATGAGAGACCAAATAGAATTTATGGTGCTACAAGTAATGCATCATCTTTTTCACTACAAAGATGAGTGAGAGACATTTCTTGTCGATATCTGAGAATCTGGTATCAATACCTTGTATTGTTTAACTGAGGCAATAGAGACTGTTCTCACTCCCCAGATAATTTTTCTAGGCGATGAGGAATCCTAGTGAGTGTTCCATGGTGGACACATATATGATGAGTGGAATCCATTCTACCATATGCATCCTAACTGGTGGGTGTAGTAAATACTACTTGAAACTTTCAAATTCTTCTTAGTAGTCATCATCCAATTACTAGGTGATTCCCTTCTTCATTATCCTCATGAAGGGGAGATCTTTACTAGCCATGTTGGCTATAAAACACCAAATTTAGGTGAGGTTCCCTTGGAGTCCCCTCAAATATTTGATATTTTTTGGGGGGTGAAATTTCTAAAATAGAACTAGTATTCTCTTATTCAACCTCGATGTTGCGGTGTTGCACTATAATGCCAAGTAACTTCCTTAATGTTATCTTGAAGGAGAATTTCAGTAGATTAATCTTTAGTATATTTTTTTATATAAAATACTAGAGCATAAATTTTATAAAATAAAGTAATTACATGAGTCTAAAGGACGAAATCATATTAAAATCCTTACCATGAAGATGAAGAAGATCAATGGGGAGATCATCGAGCTAGGTAATATATTGATTTACTCCCTTGTTAGTAAGGATATCTTCAACCATATTATCTTCATGATAAATATGAGTTATAATGTAGTTGATGTCGCAAAGCTAGTGGGTGCAATCCATCCAACAGGTAGTAATCGACCAGGTAAGGTGTTTCACACCGTTCTGAATTGCTTCACAATGGTAGTCAAATCACATTCAATATAGAGATTGTTTCAACCATGGATCTTTGAGAAAGTAACATCATGTATCATACCCATCATTTAGACCTCCAGAGAAGAGAAAATTCCATAGTTACCAAGAAAGCATCTGAGGATCTGACCAAGGTGTTTCCATAAGATAGCGCCAAAACCCACAGGATGTAGATTGCCTTTGGAGGCACTATCCACATTTACTTTAATCCAAATAGTAAAGGGAGTATGTCAAAATAATTTAAAGGTGTGACACAATTGAATTTTTTTTTCCATCAATCCAAAGACGTCGTAGAATTTTAAAGTCATCAACAGTGTTGTTGCAGTGAACCTTTTTCATCGATGCAGCTTTACATATGGAAATAAGAATCTACATCCAACCTGAATTATGATTGAGTGAGTAATTGTTATGAATAATATAATTTCTATCCTAACAGATCATATGATAGATCTCAGCAATAACAATAAGGAAGAGTTTCTTAATTTGCTGAGAAATTTCCATTTCCGCACATCTATTTAGTTGAGTGTTTATAGAGTCAATAATAAACCATATTCAGTTAAAAATGTCAAAAATATAGTTCCAAAGAGAAGAAGTAGTAGCACAAGAAAGGAAGAGATGATTAGTGTATTCTGTGTGTTGATTTTAGTGTCTACATTTAGAGAAAAGTTGAATACAAAACGATTGAAGGCACCTATCTGTAGGAACTCTGTTGTGAGCAAGGATCCAAATAAGAGTGAATCTTGGAGGTTTTATCCAAGGGTTTTCAAAGATTTTTATCCAACCAAAATAAATTTCATAATTATATAAATAATTATTATAAAAGTTTTTTGAATTATGAATACCATTGTGAGAAGGAACCCAAATTAAAAATTCATCAGTGTTTCAGAAAGGGTTGTTGTTGATGAAATGCATAATGGTTTTAGGTTGATGATGATTTTGAGAATTTAGAATTTCTATAATTGATTAGTTGGTTCTCTCAGGGGTTTACTCAGGATGAATCATAAATATTAAGGGGGTTCCAGTCCATTTATCCAACCAGAAATTTATGGAGGAATCCATGTTAACCATCCATTTGGAATTATTCATAATGCTGAAAAAATATTGCTTAATATATGGCCAGATAAAGGAGTTGATGAAATTCAATTTGATTTCCTTAAGTTTTCCAAGAATTTTCTTTTTAATAAAAGAAAAAAAATCCAAATTATTGTAAAGAAGGTTCTAGGTGAGTCTAGCTTGAATGGATTCATTAAAGTACCTAATATTTTTGATGCCAATCCTACCCTTATCAATAGGTTGGAAACAATTCAACTAGGGGATGATCACAAGTTTTCTTTCTATTATGATATCAGTCCAAATGAAATTTTTGATTGAGATATTAATTTTTCTTTATAATACTAATAGGCCATTTATAGACCAATCTCTTTCTCTTCAAGGGGAATAAAAACACTAATAAATGTAGGTTGTGAGTCTTATTCTGTTCCCAGATTCTTCTGAATGATCTCATCAATGGTGGTGGATAAACCTTCCTTGAATATGGGAGGGGTGTTCTTGAGGTCATCTTATTCTTCTTCTTTCACCATTGAATCTATGGAGGTATTATTATATAGAGACAGGATTTTGGGGACATCTCTATCACTGTTGAGGTGAGAGAGGCCATGAGAAGAGACATTATCACCCCACACTACCAATTTCATTGAAGAGAGATACTAGAGATGACTTTCTTGTACACTTTCACTAGGGAAAAAAGGGTCTTGGGACTCTGGTACCACTTATATCACCTCAACTAGATTTATGGATAGTACATAGTTGATGTCAAGCATACTTCAATGATTTGCACCAACAGTCCCCAAGATGTTGGGGGATGAAACCTATATTTAATCATCCATGATTGGTTGTTTGCCTCCCCTTTTGTAGAATACTACTTCAGCATATGTGCCCTATCAAGTATCAATTGGGGCTCTATCACCATGCAGCATACTGACTTTTCCATATATGGGGTATTTCAGACATTGATATAATATTGAAGGTACCACCATTTGGATATAGATACAAGGTCTTCTGAGAAGGAAATTGTATGCGGTGTCTTTCCAGATAACCATAAACTCAGTATTAGATGTGAGATACCAAAACCAATCATTTATTTTGATCATCCAGATAGGTATTTTATCACACATATCATACCCTTTAATGGTCATATTTGTGGGAGACATATACCTTTCACTATGTCCCAAATATCAGATGGTTCAAATCGGGATGAGGTTGTTCCCAAATAAATTTTCAATTTGAGCACTTTGAAAATCGACATTATTGAGTCTTACTGAGACATATAGGGGACTGATGTGCCCTTGGATGACCTATTCATGATCTTGGTCAGTGAACAAGATGGTGACATGGAATTCTGATGGCATAATCTCCACTCGATAAAACTCTTCAACACAAATTTCTATCTTGAACTCATGAGGACTCTAGAATACATCATGAAGTGCCTCCCTAAGTTCTTTTTAAATATAGAGCACATAAAAGATTGATAGATTTGATTGGACAACTACTATCTATTTCATAATGTTGTTTTTTTTCTAGAGGTTGGTATTTTTTGAGGTAGGGATGCTCCTTTATATGTGGTCGAGGAGTTGAGGTACTTGAGGTGTATGGGCCTGGTGCTTGTGTAGAGTTCGAGGGAGAATTTTCTACTAGTGTAATAGGTCATACTGATCTTCCACATTATTTGGGATGTTCAGACAATCACACCATCACTAGGTGATCATGCTAGATAAATAGGCACGAACGATCAATAGAGGGTTCCGAGACACCTCCATGTATTTTCTAGGATTTCTAGAGTACTTTATCATGCGTATCAGATAAATATATGTACTGTATGGGGATTTGAACAAAATATTATGTTTGACCATGCCCATGTTATCCCCTATATCCTCAGTTCCTGCACATGCAACCTCATATTCCCCAATTTGGTGCAGAGAACTCATACTTAGAGGCGTATTCATCATCAGAGAAGTAGTATTCCAAGTGTATCATGTTTAAAAGACCAAATACGAGCTCTTCTGTTTGATTAGGTTCCATTTGGTGGGGCATTGTACATGCTTTGGATGTTGCAGGGAAGAAATATGCAAGAGTTAGAGCTTGCGTTGGAGAAGAATACGACTCCTCCTCTTCTATATATTCTTGCTTACATTGGTCACAACCACTTTTGGGATACATATCTGATGTCACCTTGTTGGGTGGTGGAGCTATTGTGGGTCTACACATCTGTGATCTCAGGGTGGTATGAGCCTGGTCAACTATTTTTTGAGCCATAAAGTTTATGAAATTCATTCTACGCTTGGCCAGAACTTTATTCTAATCACCATCTTCTTCTAACTGGGAAACTATTATGAAGGTCACATACTCTAAAAAGTTATATAACACTAAATATCTAGAATTGACCTCATCTTTAAGGATGTATTTTAATACAAAAAGTCCTAGATTTTACGACCTAGCCTTCTATAGAAAGGGTAGTAGTCAAGACGGTCAATGAGATTGACCTCATTGGGCTTCTAGGAATATGGTAGATTTAGTAAGTTATTGTCTATAGTTTCAAAGAAATAACTAGGTACTTTTTTATTTAGAAAGGATTATTCTTTATTGATCCATTCCTCAAGTCATGGATGACCCTAATTTCTCTATTCTTCTAGATGAGGGTGATTTTGTGGTTGTTGCTACTCAAAAGGAGGTGATGAGTGGTTCAGGACCATCATAGGTTCTTGTATGAGAACTGATTCTATATTGAGGGTGATATCTACAAATTCTACTTTTCCTAGACTTTTCCCATATACTGAGTGCATGATTCAAGATTTGGATTGAGTTCGTTGAATGGCGTCTTCCAATTTTGGTGCCATTTTTTGAACTCATAGAACCAAATTGGACACTTTAGTGAGATTAGAGGTGTTTGCAGATCATCCCTGAGATTTTATTCATAGAGTTATATAAATTTGTACTATGAGAGAGGGATACTGAGTGAATAGATTATAACCTTCTATATGGCTATGAATTCCAACACCCTCTCAGTTTCTCATTGTCTGTAGTTATTCAGTTTTTTGATTGTCATTTACTTAGCATAAAGATGAATTGATAAAGAAATTAACTATGAAGGTATTCCCAACCTACAACATATCCTACTAGAAGACTACTATACCAAACAAAAGCTGGACCTATTAGAGTCTATAAAAAACACATAATCTTTGTTACCTCTTATTGATCTTGAGGGCCCATAATTAGACCATATCGGGATACGAAGTGAGTGAGATACTGTTTGGGGTCTCCTGTACCATCAAAGGTAGAGAAAGTAGGATTTTTGAAATTGGGTGGGGGAAAAGTATCATACACCCACTTGGGATGTGGATCCCTATCAGGATATATAGGTGCATGTCACCCTTCTATGGATTCTATTTGAGTATCCAGGGACTCGATGACGTTAAGAAGCTCTGGGGGTACTACTGTCTGAGTTGCCTCCCATCTATAGATATCAGGTGAAAAATGATGAGTTGGCCTCACCTTCATCTCTATTTTATTCTATATTCATAATAATACCAAATGACCACCCTTTTTAGGGATAGGATGTCACCACAATGGATGGAAGTCATAATCATTTTTTTATTTTTAATTTATATAGACTAGTTACCTAGATTCAAAGACAACCTGACACTTAAATACCTCTCTTTCTGGTGGATTGGATCTTTCTAGATATATGGGAGGAGGTATATTCACCTCATCCTAAAGAAAATACCCAATATTAATATTGACCCTAAGTATCTCCTCGTTGAGTTATCAGAGAGTTTTTATCTCATTCTAATATTGTGACAACTATTCCTCCATGGAAGGAAACTCAACTCTTCTGGGTGGTGATTGCGATGCAGCCACACATTTTCCTTTATCTTCAGCAGTGGTTTGCTGGATACATGGAATCTTTATATTCATAGGTGAAATATTTTAGAACCTTCTTTGGTTTTGGATGCATGAAACCTAAATTGGTGCATCCCAATCACCCTCCTCTTGGGGTATATTTTCCATGTTGCGACCCTCTACATTTGTGTCCTGATCCACTATATCTATTTTTTGAAGGTGAAAAAATACATAGAGGTATATCGAGAAATGGTGGTTTTCCCATTACTTTTTATGAAATAGGACGATTTAGCACGGCCTTCATCAGGGTCATTACTCAAAACCTTGTTCATATTGGGATATTTTGTCTTGAGACCCCAGCGGGGTTTGATTGCCTTCACCATATGCTCTTTTTATCTTGTATTGTGAGTAATGACCTTGAGGGAGTTTCCGATCATGATTTCCAAATGGGCCATGAATTGAAGAGGTTTGTCTTGCGGTAGGAGGAGCACATGGGATGCTGACTGTCGATATTTACTTCCCAAACTAGAGAAGAATGATTCTCTCTGGGGTGATGATGATGATGAAAATGCCCCTATCCTTGAGGTACATGGGTTATTTTTTTGCCAAAATTAGCGTTGATTGATCATGTTGTTGAGGATCCAATGATTCCAATTGCAGATTTTATGACTCCTAGTATGAAAATTAAGATATCAATTCCCCTAGACCAGTGGGATGGAGTTGATATGGAATCATCATTGATTTACCTAGGATAATCTTAGGTGATGACGGAACTGGTGATGGTGACTAAGATATAAATTCCCCTAGCCCAATGGGATGAAGTTTATTTTCATCTTCTATCGATATGTTTTGAATCCTCTCTAAGAATGATGATTTTAGGGGTGAAGGAGAAGGTAGATTTTCCCCCAACCTGGTGGGCTGATTTCACTCATCAACAGTTAGTTTGGAATCTACTATTTCATCTCTTTCGATATGATGCAACTATGACCGTGTTGGATTTGGGTGCAATGAAAACCTGTGATGGGAATATTTCTTCATGGGAAGTTATCTGGTCGGTTTTAACTACGAATTATGTGTTTGAAATACATTCCCATTGCTTTGAGGGGACCGTTTCAAAGATCTTACAGTTATCCTCTACCTCTTTTCATGATGTCTACGCATCATTGAAGCTAGGGAATTCTGTTTTAGTGATCAACTGGATTGCGCATTTCCCGGTCCACTAATTTCATTGGAGGCTATGACATTACATGACACCATATCTAAAGGGTTTTTTTCTCTGGGGAAATAGTGAAGTGAAATTCTTCATATTTAACCTATCCTCTGATATGCACATCTAGTGATTCTATCGAAATCAGTAGCTGGAGAGTTGTCGTGGTACAAAGACAAACACTACAGAGGCATTTTTCATTCTCATCCATTCATGGGTTTTGAGTTATGAAAAAGGTGGACATATTGAGCTTAAAATAGAGTGTATTTATTAGATAAAAGTGCTACCTATATCCTAGATAAAGTATATGACTATCCATTAGTATCTGATGAGTAGCCCGCATATTTTGGTGTAGATAAGTCATAAACTCCTTTTCTAGCTTATCTAGGATCTCATAGTAAGAAGTGGATAGAGTCCATATGTAAAATTTTGAGATTTTAAATGGAAACAATATGTTCTTAAATGAAAAACTAAATACTATGTGAAATTTATAAACTAACCGTTAAACACAATTTTTCCACTTATATGTTTTGAATTTTGAAAAACGGACATACACGGTTGCGATCAGTATGTTTTTTAGAGTCTGATAAGCCAATTTTTTTTGGTGAATAGTAACATACTCTTATGAATAGTTATATGAATAGTAATATGATCCTTATGAATAGTAAATCAATTATTAATTTATTATATTATGTTTATAAGATAATGAGATGTTGATTAATTTTTGAAGGAGATATAAAACGAATTATAGTTTTAAAATTGTTATTTTTCGAATAAATTATGATTTTATTAAAAAATTAAATTAATAATATTTTGAAAATTATTTTTTAAAAATGGATTTCATTTTTTAGTTCTACACGTTGAAAAATAGTTAGGTTGAATTTTTGGAATATTTTTAAAATACTTGACTTTTTGATGAATAGTGAAATACGATAAAATACCATACATATAAATTATTAGTTAAATACACTATTTTTGACATCATGGATATTTTAGGAACACTTGGTTAGAATCCAAATTCTCTATTTACTATTTTTTCACAAGAATTAAGACTATTCTTAGTCTTGAGAAAATTATATTAAACTAATGATTAAAATAATGTAAAACCCCCCCTCTCCCCAACTATAAATACCACCCTCATTCCCATCTTCCCATCACACATATCAATCCTTGATAATTGTCTATGTTAAACCCAAAATCCTTCTAAAATCTCTTACTCATGTCCATGACCTTTTGTTCTCACCAAAATTCCAAAACCAAAGGCCTTAAGGAGGATCTCAAGGAGAAGAGATCAGGAGGTAAGAATCCTCTTCCTTTTTCTTGTGTTTTCTTTTTAATTCCTTTTATTTTATTATATTCTATTCAACTAACTTATAAAATAGGGGTAAAATATCCAGTATTATATGTATAATGTATTTTTATAATTTTTATGGAAATATTTATCATCATTTTTCCTCTCCTATTTCTCTTATTCTAAAAATAAAAAACACATTTCGTGATGTGTCGATTTACCAAATCATAGACGATATTTTTTCAATTTCCTTTACTTCCTTAAAATATATTTGTAAAATAATTTTAATGGTTGAATAAAATTTTAAAGTTTATTTCATTACCTTAATTATGTTCAATAATGAACTTATATCAATGAAATTAATTTATATATTGAAACAAGTTCATGATTATCGAGGAACCACAAAAAATGATCAAAAAAAATATCATTAATGTTTTATCTAAAGATTCATCCTCATATATGATAAAAAAATTATTTATGGTATAATTATATATTCAGGAAACATATTAATACCATTTTATTCCACTTTTGTAATTTAATTTCCATACAAAAAGAAAATCAAATACGAACCGGCCTCAGAAATCATGTAAAGAATGCACCCAAAACAGTGGAAGGAACAAAATACTAATAATTAAACGGTGAAATGATGTTATGAAATGATCATATAAGGAGTTATAAAAATTAATATATTTATTTAAGATATTAGTAACACTATTTTAAATATTATACATTATGTTTAAATAAGTTTTAAGTAAGATGAACTTGAGGTAATGGAATTCTTAACCCGATTACCATTTTTTGGGTTAACCTTCTACTTCACTATTTATGTGGTATTAAAATTGTTTATGTAGTGAATATTGTTTATATTATGATTCATTATGTGTATTTACAGTTTATATACATATTAAATACACTATATTAAGTCACACTTCAATTATATGATATTTGTATGGGGATTTTCTTTTAAAATCCTCTTCTAAAAATTCTGTTTTACAAAATTCAAAAGAAATGTTTTTATGAAATTATTCATGTTGTATGATTATGTTTTGGTTCTTGGGAATTGTTTATGATGAAGGGTGAGAACTATATCTACCTAAAAGTAATTGGGTATGATTATTTTGGAGGTCAGCCGTATGGTTACTCCATGGGTAACTTCGATGGTTACACCATAAGGTAGCCGTGAGGGTTACATTGTAAGGTAGTTGTGAGGGTTACATTGTAAGGTAGCCGTGAGGGTTATATTGTAAGGTAGCCATGAGGGTTATACTGTAATGTATTCATGAGGGTTAAAAATAATATGATATCCATGATGGTTAAAATTGTAAGTAATTAAGGCCCCAATTTACCTACATGTTTTATTTATGTTCTCTATGTTTTTACAATGTATGTATATGATAATTTATGGATAAGATGTATGCCTTTTGAAAATGTTTCCAAATGTTTAAAAGTATTTATAGACTAATAGTTACATTACTTATTTTTATATCTTTTACTGATATTTTTTTCTCATCCCATGTTTTTAAAATGTTTTTTGTAGGAATTCTTAAAAGTTCAAAGGACAGTTATGGTGCTAATGTAGATAAATTGAGTTATTTATAATAGCTGTTAATTTTTGTAAACTATGATTCAATATATGTATTTTATTTTATAATTATCCAAAACCTATACTAGAAAAGGTCTTAATTTTTATAATGTACTTTGTATTTTTAGTTATGTATTATACAAAAAAATACACAACATGTTTTAGTACTGAATCCAGAAGTGCGGGTTCATGGATTTAGAGTTGGTATAAGAGGAACGATCAAGAAAAAATTGGAGATTAGATGTTGTAATTTTTTTCTGAAAAATTTAAGTGATAGTGTTTACTTTTAAGCTTCTAGTTAATTATGTAAACATAAGAAAATAGTTTTTCATAATTATTGATATGTAAATTCAAAAATATAAGTACAATGAACGAATTGTGAGGGCATAATTCATTTAAGTGGGGATAATATAACATCCAGATATTTTTAAATGAAACAATATGTGCTTAAATGAACTAATAAATACTATGTGACCTTTATAAACTAACCATTAAAAATAATTTTGCCACTTCTATGTTTTGAATTTCGAAAAAATGGACATACATGGTTGCGATCAGTAAGTTTTTTAGAGTCTGATAAGAAAAACATAATTTTTGGTGAATAGTAACATACCCTTATGAATAGTAATATGAACCTTATTAATAATAAATCAATTATTATTTTATTGTATTATGGTTATTATATAACGATATGTTGATTAATTTTTTAAGGTGATATAAAATGAATTATAATTTTAAAATTGTTATTTTCTTAATAAATTATGATTTTATTTAAAAATTAAATTAATCATATTTGTAAAATTATTTTCCAAAAATGGATTTCATTTTTGAATTATAAACTTCAAAAAATGGTTAGGGTTAATTTTTGGTATTTTTTTGAAATACTTGAATTTTTTATGAATAGTGAAATACGGTAAAATACCGTATATATAAATTATCAGTTAAGTACACTATTTTTGAAATTATGGCTAATGTAAGCTCACTTGGTTCGAGTTCACATGCCCTCTTCCATAATTTTTCACAATAATTAAGACTATTCATAGTCTTGAGCAAAAATATTAAACTAATGATTAAAATAATGTAGAACCCCTCCTTTCCTCCACTATAAATACCACCCTCATTCCCCTCTTCCCCTCACACCTATCAAGCCTTGAGAATTGTCTATTTTCATCCCAATATCCTTAAAAAGGATCTTCCCCACATCCCAAACCTTCTTTTCTAACCAAAATGCCAAAACGAAAGGCCTTAAGGAGGATCTCAAGGAAAAGAGATCAAGAGGTAATAATCCTCTTCCTTTTTCTTGTGTTTTATTTTTAATTCCTTTTATTTTCTTATACTCTATTAAAATCACTTATCAAATAGGAATAAAATATATAGTATGATATATGTAAGTTGTTTTCTAATTATCCAGAACCTAGACTAGAAAAGGTCCTCATTTGTATAATTTACTATGTATTTTTCAGTTATCTATTATAAAAAAATAGATAACATGTTTTAGCACTGAATCTAGAAGTGAGGGTTCATGGATTTAGACTAGAACATGGTGGGGAGGTTGTTTATGACTAAATCTATCCATATGTCAATGTCAGCCACCTCTTTATCATAATTACATGCCTCTATTCAGTCAAAACACATAATATTCTTTTTGGGGTCACCTACTGACCTAAGTGGAGTGATATTGTAAGTTGATGGGGAAATATATGCGGTTGAACCCGATGTTTCGAGAACCTCTCTATACGAAGGCATCTAAGTTTTAAAAACCTTTCTATAAGAAGGTCTCTATGAAATGTGTGATATTACTATGGGGAGGTTGACAACGATATATGTCAGGAGTAAAGTCCCTGTGATCCATCTTGACACTACCACAAGGAGAACTATCATAGTAATGATCATATTTTTTTGGTTGAAGAGTTAATAGACCCTTGGGGTCTTTAAAATGTGTGTTGAACAACCTCAAAGATACTAGCATTGAGTAGATTAGGGATATGAGCCTCGTTCTGTGTTGTGGTCAGAATATGCTGACCTACCTTCTGGAATTGTGCAGGGATATGATCCTGTTGTATGACGGTTTCCATAACCTATTTATAACTATCTGGTGCTGTGGGAGTATGAGACTGCTATTAAGTAGATGATAGAATATTCAAATGAGACTTATCATTATTGATAGGAATATGAGTCTGTTTTGAGGCATGTTTCATTATCACTTGGTGAGTCTCAGTCAGAACGGGGGTATGATCTCGATCTCGAGCATTTAGAATATGTAACTGGTGTTTTGGGGCCAGGATATAAGCATCCCCCGAGGCATGTTCTACTCTCACTTGGTGATCCCCAATTAGAACAAGAATATAAGCCCAGTCCGAATATGAATTCCCCACCTCAATATGTTGATGGATCTCCAGAATGGAATAAGGAATATGATCTTCCTCCTATATTGACTTGAAAGGATGATGGTGCAATCATTCATTGGAAGAATTAGGAATATTAACATGGATTCCATAATCTTCTTGAGTATTCCAGGTAGATTCATTGATAGTAATATAAGCTTATCCTGAGGCAATTTCTATTCTCACTTGGTTAGACCCAACCATAACAGGGATATGAGCTTCATCCTGGGCCTTTGGAGTATGCTGTTGGTCTTCTTTGAAAGGAATATGAGCCTTTCCTGAGGCATGTGCCCCTCTAACTTGGTGATACCCACCCAGAATGGAGATATGAGCCTGATCCTAGGCCTTTGGAAAATGACTTTGGACTTTTTCAATAGTCATGTGCCCCTGTCTCGTGGAATGTTCCATTCTCACCTATTGAGCCTCAGTTGGAATGAGAATATGAGCCTGGTCCAATGACTCATTATTTTACAAAGTATGCCAATAATCCTCCTAGATGGGAGTAATAATGTGTTCTTTCTTCTGAGTAACCACTTCTTTATAATGATCATAGTGTTGAGATTCCCTGGCTCTACGGATAAGAATGCATGCCTATCCCTGTATCTTTACGAGTGCCAGATAATGTCAATGTAGTTCTTTAGGTATTTATAAGATGTAATGGCATTTTAGAAAAGTTTTTATAGGGATATAATCCTACACATTTTAAGTTTCCACTATATACCGGTAGATTTCTTTGATTGAAATGGAGATATGATCCCACTTTTTTCCTCCTTGTGCCACCAAAATATACTAACAGGCTTTATGAATGGGTGTAGGGATATTCCTCTCCCCATGATTGCTGTAAGAATATTCCCAAAAACTTGCTATGAGTGAGTAGGGATATGAGTCTGGTCACTGGATACTTCCAGAATATGCCAGTAGGCATCATCAACAAGAGTGGGGGTATGAGCCTACTCATGGTTATCCAGATCCTTCCTCTCCCGATGTGTCTTTCTTATTTTCTGTGCATGGGTATCAGAGGTGGAAATATGTTTGGGGGTACCATCATTAAGTGATTAATGGGTATCGGTGGGATGGTTCTGGTGATGGTGGTTGATAGGATCCCTCCTCAGCAGATCCTAAATCAAAAGGGATCCGTGATCGCACCACAATTCACTGTTTTATTCCACCCATATATCGATGTATTAAACTGATTCTATATTATAAATTAAAATTATTGTAAAATGTTGAACTTCTTGTTTTATTAAATAATTTAATTTTTATCACTTTTAAAAATATAAATTTCACTTTTTTGATGATTCATTGTAGGTGGAGGTGATTCAGAGAGCCCACGATGATGCAGAAGGAAAATGGGCCAAACTGCATGGAAGCCCATGATAACTAATCCACTTTTTTGAATGTGGAGAACAATATGTGCTTCCAAATGGGATGTTTTTTTGGGATGATTCAAATTGTGTTGGTATAAATCTATTATAAAGGAACAAAATCCCAATTCATTCATTAAGGGGGGAATACGAATCAATATATATAGGAAAAAAAATTTTCTCGAAGTCAAAAGTCATGTTATGTATTTTGGAAATATTTTAATTTATGGGCCCCCAAATGAGGACAAATTTTTTGTGGAGAAATATACGATGTAGAGAAAAATATTTTTAGTTTTTCAAAAAGTGAGATAAGACTGTTTAGTAGCCAAAAACAACAATTCAAATGGTTTCTTGAAATATGGGTTCCCAAAACCACTTCCCATTTTGGCTATAAAAGGGCACTATAGGCTCCCCATTTGGAAGTTAGAACATGAGGAAAGGTGATGAAATTCTGGAGACCCAAAGGAGTACTTTAACGATTCCTGTATGTTATGGAGTCTATGGTATGTTCTACTTCAACATATTTGTCTTCCTCCCATCCTATGGAGTTCTAAACTGCTCGTGATCACCCAGGGGGGGATGTGATGTAAATCCCTTGATAAATGTTTGTAATATTTGAATGATCCTTTCAATAATAGGTTTTTATGTTTTTTTATCATAATATATTATTATTTAATTGATTTATGTACTGGTATGTCATGCTTAACTCATATGATCATGTTTGGGGGTACCCTTTCATGTGATGTTTCACACACTGTTCACCACTTCTTCTTCCCTCATTGAATTGAGGTGTTTGTGTGGTTCATATTGGTTAATTTAAATCTCATAAAAACTTTCAAGGATAAGTAAATTTATGTCATGGTATCAAAAATAAATAATATAAAAACTTGAAAAACTCATTGAGTTCTTCATGTGTTTCCTTGGTGAGTTTTACTTATAAAGTCAAACACAATTTACCCAATCATCGGTGGTATATAGTGAATAATTTTTTATTTATGACTAAACCCTAAGAGGTATCTTAGTGTAAAATCAGTAAAATACATGTTATAGGTGTTTGAAACTATGGATTAAAATATCATAACCGTATCTCTTCAAGTGATGAAGGACGAGAATCATGAGATTTCCTTGGGTTGATCATGATTAATTAATTCTATTCATTTATGCTTTG
This sequence comes from Viscum album, assembly GCA_963277665.1. Taxonomy (NCBI): domain Eukaryota; kingdom Viridiplantae; phylum Streptophyta; class Magnoliopsida; order Santalales; family Viscaceae; genus Viscum; species Viscum album. Next base: position 496,331,194 of record OY728122.1, read on the forward strand.
TTTTATCACTTTCATTTTTCTATTCTCTTCTTAAATCATCAAATCCCAAGCTTTCCAAATCCCATTTAACTTTTATTTTCATAATAAAACCCTTTTTATTAAATTAATTATCTAAGGATCTGTCAATAGATGACCTAGGGTTGCCGCTATAGTGTAGAAATTATAGAAAAACTAAACATCTAATTTGATGCATTCGACAATGCGATCAAATCTTGGTGCATTTTCAGGGATCCAAGATTATTTTTATTTATTTATTTTCTTTTATTTACTTATCCTTTCAATATCCCCTTTCCCTTTTGGTTTTTTTGGTTTTCATTTTTGTTTTTGTTTGTTTGTGTATGTTTCTTTATCTTCCTCCCTCTCTTCTTCTTCTTTATATTTCTATATAATTCTATAGTATCAAATTATCTTTTATTTTATCATTTAATTCTTTTTAAGAAATTTTATTTTATCCATCCTCCATCATAAAAAGAAAAAAAACACAAAAAACAAACAAACTTCACAACTTATTTTCATTACTCGGTCAAAAAAAGAAAAATTACTTGAAATTGAACCAGAAATTGAAAATTCACTTCACTCGAAAATTAGATCATCTATAGTAAGAAAATAAAGTAAAATTTATTAAACCCTTATGTAACCTCAGGTGGTCTTAATATAATAAATTTTTTTACAAAATAAAACCCAAAAAATCATGGCTGCAAATAATCAAACCTTAAAAGAACTGACCACCCTGGATGTGGAGTACCAACCTGCGTACATCCAATATCCCAAGGAAGTATTAAACTTTGATCTATAATAAATTATCATAAAACTACTTCCTAAATTCCATGTTCTTCCCTATGAGGACCCTCACAAACATCTTAAGGAGTTTTATATAGTGTGATCCACCATGAAACCCCAAAACAGGTCTGAGGACCTCATTATGTTTAGGGCTTTCCCTTCCCCCCTTGATGGTATAGCCAAAGACTGGATATACTATCTTCCTACAATAATTGAGGGCTAGAGTGACCTTAAATGACTCTTTTTAGATAATTTTTTCCCTTACTCCTGAACTACATCTGTTATAAAAGAAATTTGTGGCATTATGAAATCATAAGGAGAGACCCTTCATGAATATTAGAAAATGTTAAAAATATTTTGATCAAATTTCCCCCACTACCAGATTAATTAAAAATTGATAATTCAATACTTATATGAGGTAATTTTTCCCATGGATCATGTAATGATATATGATACAACTGTTGGTTCCCTAGTTGATAAAACTTCTGCCGTTGCTCATGATTTAATAGCCAACATGGCTCAAAATGAACAACAAGTTGGTACATGAGCAATTTCACCAACCTGAGGAGTTTATGAGGTAAGTCATTCATCCCTATAATAAAAGGTAGATAATAAACTTTATGAGATTCATTCCATAATAAGGCAATTATCTCAAGAACATGGTAGTTCTCACTCTCCTCTTATTCCATTACATTGTGGTATTTGTTCTAATAATAATCATTTTTCTGACCAGTGCCACAACTTCAGGATTCATATGAGTCTTGTGTAGTAGTATTCCTTAGGATTACAATCCAAGAAGCACCATCATTCAAGAAAGAACCATTCAGGCCAAATCTAAACCCTAGGCAGCAAGAAAAACCACAATGTTGATAAAGAGGAAATTCAACAAACCCCAAGCAGAATTGGTATAAATAAATCCAAGGTATGAAACAATATTATCCTTCAAAATCTTGAAACAATCCTCCACCTCTAAAATCTTAACCAATACTTGAGGACATGGTGAAGAAAATGGAAACCCAGAACCTCTGATTTCAATAGACCACGCAATTGGATATTCAACACTTGTGGACTCTTGTGGGACAATTGGAAAACGCCGTTATTGAGATTAAGATGCAATGTTCTGGATAACTACCATCCCAACCCATTACTAATCCGAAGAAACAATATAATGTTTGTGCAATTACACTTCATAGTGGTAAATAATTTTATTCATCCAATGATTCTACCACAGAGGTATGCCAGCCTCTTGAAAACTCTCTTTACCAACCCTCAAAAGTTTTAATTAAAGAAAAACAAGACAGAAAGGGTAATCAAATTGTTGTTGAGGATTCCACTGAACAATACATTCCTATTCCTTTCTCTCAAATACTCACTAAACCTAAGAAAAATTTTAATAATGAGATTGATAAATAAATAATGGATACATTTAAAAAGTTACAAGTTAACATTCCTCTTTTGGAATAAATTAAACAAATTCCTCATTATGCCAAATTTCTTAAAGAAATATGCACCCATAGATGAAGGTTGAAGTGGAATGACTCAACCTTGGAAATAATTTCTTGTTCTTGATACAACTATAAATTCCAAAAAAATTCAAGTATCCGAGCACTTTTATGGTACCTTTCTACAGATGGGATACATTCTTTTCATATGAAATTCTAGATTTAGGTGCTTCCATTAATGTAATGACTCACTCCATGTATACTTCTCTACAGGTTAGAGAGATTCAACCAATAGGAATTATCATGAAAATTTCCAATCAGATAACAACACACCCATCAGGAGTGGTCGAGGACATCCTCATAAAAGTGAATAATCTCATCTTCCCCACATACTTATTCATTTTTTGAGATGAAAGATACCTAAACCCAAGGACATTCCCCTCTCATATTGGGAAGGCCATTCCTTAAAACATCAAAGATGATCATCAAGGTTAACAATGGAACACTATGAATGGATTTAAATGGAGAAAATTTAAGTTTTAACATCATTTAGGATATGAAACACCCCATTAAAGATCACTCAACTCTTCCTATACTTTCGATGGAAGTGCTCTCAAACTACACACTCTCACAATTCCCTCCTCAATTCATACTCTAATTAATTTTCCTATTCTTTACCCTTGGATGATTTGAGTTTTGATTCATGTTTTTATTATCGTGTGGGTTTATAAAAGTTTAAATTTTGTGATTTAATTAACGATTGTGTTCATTATGAGGTACCCATCACTGTCGATAATTTTTTAAATCTCATTTCCATTGATTATATTTCCTTAGAGAATAAACATGAGTAGATAGATAGTTTCATGGAACTCACTCCACCTAAATCCCCTCCCTCAATCAAAAAAAACATCAGTGTTGGAACTAAAACTACTTCGATCTAATTTAAAATATTCCTATCTTGAGGGTATTGACCAATTTCCCATCATTATTTCCAATAAACTCTCTCCACAGTATGAATCAAAACTACTATAAATTTTTGTAAGAGTGTAAAAAGGTAAATGGGTGGACATTGGATAATATTTCTGGGATTAGACCATCTATTTGTATACACTATATAATTTTAGATTATGAGGCTAAGAACGTAAGGAAAGCTCAAATTCATTTGATTCCCACTCTCCTTGAAGTTGTAAAATTGGAAGTCAGTAAATTACTTACTACTGGGATCATTTATCCTATATCTGATAGTAAATGGGTTAACCTCGTGAAAATTATGCCTAAAAAACTAGAATAATAGTAGTGTCAAATTAAAGGAATGAATTAGTTCCAACACATATGAAAAATATTTGGCAAGTATGTATTGACTACCATCGACTAAATCAAGGCACATGAAAGGACCACTTCCCCTATCTTTCATTAACCAAATGTTAGAAAATATAGCTAGTAAGTCCCATTATTGTTTCCTTGATGTCTATTTAGATTATTCTAAAATCCATATAGCCCATGAGGATTAAGAAAAGACAACATTTACTTGTATATTCGGCACATTTTCATACAGAAGGATTTATTTTAGTCTCCGTAATGATCTTGGTACTTTTCAACGATGTATGTTGAGTATTATTTCTGAGTACCTTGAGAATTGTATGGAAGTTTTTATGGATGATTTCATAGTTTATGTAACTTCCATTGATGACTGTTTGTAACACCTAGGTTATATAATCCATCATTTCATAGAAAAATATCTTGTATTAAATTACAAGAAATTGCATTACATGGTTGAGTGCTGGATAGTTCTTCGGAGTTTTATTTAAAATGAAGTAATTCAAGTGGATAAATCAAAAATTGAATTAATTTCATCTCTTCCCATATCTAAAATGTGTTCATGAGGTGTGATCTTTCTTGGGCCATGGAGGTTTTTACCACCGATTCATTAAAGACTTCAGTAAGATCCCACTTCCCTTGTCTCGATTATTGTAAAAGGATTCTAAATTTGTGTTTGATAAAAATTATGAGGATGCATTAAATTCAATAAAAGGAGTCTCACATTACCTCCCATAATCCAACCACCAAGGTGGTATATCCCCTTAGAACTTATATGTGATGCCTATACCTTTTCATTTTGTAAATTTTATCACAATGGGTTGAGAAGTCTCCTCATGTCATTGTGTATGCCTCACATAACCTTGACCCTACCCAGGAAAAATACAAAAAACACTGAAAATGAACTTTTTTCTATTATTTTTTTCTTGTAAAAATTATGTTTATATATTATTGGGAGAAAAAAGAATTGTCTTTTATGATCATGATACCCTTCATTTTCTCCTAAAGAAACCTGAAGCTAAGATCCAACTCATACGGTGGATGATCCTACTCTAGGAGTTTGATCTCGAGATTATTGATAAGAGAGGAGTAGAAAATGTTGTAGCTGACCAAATTTATAGGATTTACCCACCACTAGACCATCATGTTGACTCACCCCTCCGCATTTTAGAATTATTCCCTCATGAGAACCTTTTTGATGTTGTGGACATTACCCCTGGATATGTAGACATTGTGATTTTTTTTGGAAACATCTAGGATCCCCACTGATTTCAACACTTCACAATCACAGTGACATAAGTATGATTCTTGAGGGTACATTTGGGATGAAACATATTTGTGGAGAATTTTTAGTGACCAAGTTCTTTGTCGGTGTGTCCCTGACCATGATTTCACTTCTATTTTGACCTTTTTCAACACTTTGTCTTGTGGGGGCCACTTTGGCTCTCAACATATAGGTTGAAAGTTCCTTAACTCATGAATTTATTGGTGAAAATTGTATATAGATGCCATTAGGTTTTGTAAGTCATGTACCAAATGTCAATTCATAGGGAATATCTCCAAGAGGAATAAAATTCCCCAACATCCCATGTTGTTTTGTGATATCTTCTACACATGGGGCATTAAATTCCTGGGGAGTTTTCCAAATTTATTTGGATTTGTGCACATCTTATTGACTATGGACTATGTATCTAAATGGGTGGAATAAAATCCTACCAGGACTGATGAATCTTGAGTGGTTGTTAATTTTTTGAGGTCCCAAATTTTCAGTTGGTTTGGTTTTCCAAGATTCATCATTAGTGATCACAGTTCACATTTTTTCAATCATAACACGAAATAATTGATTTGTAAGTATGGTGTTGTTCATAAAGTATCCACTACATATCACCCCCAAAATAACGGACAATAAGAAATATCAAATTGGGAAGTTAAGGGAATCTTGGATAAAATGGTACAACCAAATAGGAAATATTGGAGTTTACGCTTTGATAGTTCAATTTGGGCATAACATATAACTTTTAAAACCCTGATCAAAATTTCACCATACAGGATTGTGTTTGGAATGGATTTTCACCTCTCATTAGAGGTAGATAATCATGCATATTGGGATTTTAATAAATATAATATGAATATATTAGATACAGGTGAGCATAGGAAGTTGCATATTTAGGAGTTGGAGGAAATTCAACATGATGCATATGAGAACTCCCGAATCTATAAAGAGAAGAAAAATTCTATCCATAGACACATGATTCAGTAGCATAATATTCATATTGGTGAGAGGTACTCATGTACAATTATAGGCTAAATATCCACCCATGAACGCTTCATTCATGATGGCTTGGTCCTTATACTATTACCAATGTTTATCCTTTTGGTGCAATATAGGTTTTTCATGAGCAAAGTTTCCAAAGTGTTACTGTAAAAGGACAGAGACTTAAATTTTTTTTTGAGGATTTTACAAAAAATTCATTAGATTAAATCCACCTTAAATAAGAAACATTCCAATAAATTCCATAAGGTTTTATCATTCTTTCCCATATTCTCTTTTATTATAATAAGGAAACAACACACTTTCAGTGTGGGGGGATGGGTATATTCTGGGGTTAGTTAGTAATTTTCATTTTATTTATTTATTTTTATTTTTTTCTTACTGAATGGTATTCTCACTTTCCCACCATTTCCCCCTCACTTTTGTGCTGAGAAGATAACTTTTGATGACCACTTTATCATGGAAAATGATGACCACTTAATCATGAATGTTATTAAAAATACATGAAGAATTTACCTATTTCACGTTGTTTTAACATTTAAAAAAAAATCATAGATAGAATTTGTGTTTTGGAATGAATTTAACATAAAGGTGTGACTTTTTATAGAAAAATTAGTTATTTTTTTATGATATAAATGGTTTTATCTCTATGAAACCTTTGAGAAGAATGGTACCCTTTGTGTGAGTAGTTTATTGAAAATTGTGCGAGTTAATATCTACACACACTATTGAACCAAAAAATGAAGTGTGAATATTTATTACTTAATATAAGTTAAATAAAATTTTGGTTAATATTGATTATCTTTCAAAAATTATTTTTTTATATGATCATTCTTTATCCAATCAGTTTCATTACTGTACCAAATTGACCTATGCATGTGTACTTGTTATCAGACTATTGTATGACCTAGAAAAACTAAAATAAAATAAAATAAATAAAATAAAAAAAAAACAAAAATATGGGTTGTGTCTTAGGAAGGTCAAAAACCAATATTCCTCAACCTTCAATCTTGTTATAAGTATAAAAATTAATGTCATTATGAGATTAAACAAGAGTTGAGTGATGAGTGTAAAATTTGTTCGAAGTTAAAATTTTGAAAAAAATAATAACAAATGAGGGGAGTGGTGAAATTTAAAACATATGAGGACATCTAGGTCGGGAGATTAAAGTTTTAATTCTAGGAATTCATAAGTTAGTGGGTCTTTAAATTTGATTACAAAGGATGTAGGGAAGGTTCGGTGGAAAAAAATCATTTAAGCAGAAAAATATTAAAATAACCTATATTTTATAGATGGAAAGTGGAAATAATAGAATATAATGGTTTCCACAAAAATACATGGAGATTTAGTTGCATGGATGAATTTTTAATTTCTTTATCATATTGGTATCATGCATCTATTTTAATTTCATTCTGATACAATTTATGAGACATCCTTTTCCATGATCACTGAGAATAAATCCTTGGTGTGGTTTGTTCTTTGATCACATTGCATTAATGAATTAAAATTTTACGGAATTTTAAATATTCATGAAGTTGGAAATATCTACATGCATCATTTTTGGAAAATTTGACTTTTTCTTGGAGCGAAAATTCTTAGTTACGGGGGTGCAATCGCATCACGATTCACTGTTTTTTCTACCCTTATACCTCTATATTAAACTAATTATGTATTTTAAATTACAATTATTGTAAAAAAAATCACTTCAAGTTTGATTCAATAATTTAATGTTTATCACTATTAAATAGTACAATTTTACTTGTTCTGATGATTTCATTATAGTTGGAGGTGATTCGAAGTGCCCATAATGATGTAGAAGGTAAATGGGCCAAACTGCATGGAATCTCTTGAACACTTGTCCAATTTTTTTCTTGTTGAAAAAAATAAGTGAATCTAAATGGTATTAATTTTTATGATCTAATATAGAATTAGTTGGGATACAAATCTTCTGAATAAACCTAAGAAAAATTAATCAATTAATGTGACCATCTAAACCGATCTTTCCAAGAAAAGGAATCTGCTTGAAGTCAAAAGTTGTGTTTTGTATTTTAGATATATTTTGAGATATGGGTCCCCAAATGATGCCAATTTTTCAGTGGAGAAATACAAGAGATGGGGAAACATGTTTTTAGTTTTTTCAAAAGATATATAGTTCTATCTAGTAGTCAAAAACAATGTTCCATGTGGTTTTACAAAATATGGGTGCCCAAAACCACTTCACATTTTGGCTATAAAAGGGAACCACGGGAACCCCATTTTGAAGTTCAAAAAAGAGGAAATGTGCTTCCATTTTAGAGAACCAAAATATTCCTCTAATCATTCCTAATAGTTCTGGAGGCCATGGGAAGTTCTAATTCAACATATTTGTCTTCCTCCCCCCCATGGAGTTCTCAACTCCTTATGATTACCAGGGGGATGTCATGTAAATCCCGAGTTTCATTTTTGTAATATTTGAATGATATTTTTAATTATATGTTTTTATATTGTTTTTTATCATCCTATCTTATTATTTAACTGAGTTTTGTACTAGTATGTCATTCTCAAATCATTTGATAATGTTTGGGAGTACCCTTTCATGTGATGTTTCACGCACCATTCACCATTTGTTCTTCAATATTTGAATTGTAGTGTTTTTGTGGTTCATATTGGTTAATTGAAATCTCATAAACACTTTAAAATCGCATTAAATTTATGTCATGGTTTCACAAATAAATAACATAAAAACTTGGATAACGCATCGAGTTCTTCATTTATTTCCTTGGTGAGTTTCAGTTATGAAGTCGAACACAATTTACCCAATCATTGATGGTATCTGGTGAATGATTTTGTCTTTATGAATGAAACCTAGGAGGTATCCTAGTGTAAAATTATTAATATACTAGTTATAGGTGTTATAAACCAAGGATTAAAATATCATAACCCTATCACTTGAAGTGATTAAGGATGATAATCATGATATTTCCCTAGGTTGACCATGCTTAATTAATTATATTCATTTATGCTTTGTTTTATTGCTTTCATTTTTCTATTGTCTTCTTAGACAATCAAACACAAGTTTAAAAAAATCCCATTTCCATTTTATTTTCATAATCAAAACCTTTTTCTTAAATTCGAGATCTAAGGCTCCATCGAGAGATGACATAGGGTTCCTACTATACTAAAAAAATTCTTGTAAAACTAAATATCTAATTTGAAATGCTCGACAATGAAATCAAACTGTATTTAAATACCTAGTACAACTTCATCAGATACAAGAGGTTTTCATTATTAGACTCCAGGGATAAGATCCTGATATGGTTGGCTATGGTAATGAGGGCCATTATCTTAACTGTAGCTTTCCATGGATGATGCAGACTCACTAGTTTCAATACTTAGAGAGCCTCATAAGAATCTTCAAGGTTCATGATTGTAACACATCAATGGTATTACTAGACCATTGTGTTCTCTACCTAAAATTGATGTTCTCAAGAAGGTGAGATCATTTTGAGACTCATAGGGGTTGCATCTATGATTGATTTTCTAAAACAGTCATTGGTTGAAGTCATCTTGGATTAGGGTGCTATTGATGAGAGAAGTATCTGCAGCCATGGAGAAAAAAAAGGTAAAAGGTCACCAATTAGTGAAATATCATAGGCATGATGTGTTCTTAATCAGATATTCATAGTTAAAACTATTTTCATTTTATTCTCAACCTGGCTACTCATGTGGATTTGGAAAAGAAAGGATGGAATTTTTTATGGGAACCCCTGTTATAGTGGATCAGCTATAAGATTTATGTCTGCATTTTTATCTTGTTTTGATATGAAAACAAAGTGGCCTGACATATGGAAAATAGACCATTCTACTATTTGAGGGTTTTAAATCTTTCTCATCATTCTTATTTGCAGGAATTATATAAATAAAAATGGACCGATGCATGATTTACTAATCATTATATTATTTGTTAGATTCACGTCAGGTTTATCATTTTTGTTTTGATGGAAAATGGGATGAATAAGGTGAATTTTATTTGGACCGATGATTGATCTTGAGGGTTTAAATTTCTTTCATAGTCACTAATATTGAGTCACCATAATCACTATTGATGGAACCCCCATTGGTTCCCCTATCCATAACTGGGTACATACATTCTTTACAAATCCAAGTGATCAGTTGGGGTTTCAAACCAAATGAAACTTAGGGTCTCATATTGGTGAATAGGATGGGAGGTTGCGATCATCACACCTTTTTTTGGGGAATTGTTTTCTACTCTGGGACTCTTTTATAGATTTAAGATATGTTTTATAATTTCTTCCTAATCTCGATATGGTACTAGTCACCCTAACAGAATGACCTTAGGTTAAACCATTTTATTTGTAGGAAAAGGGGATATTATTAGTGAAACCATCTGTATGTATCCAAGTTTTTTCATACATTTACCAGTAATGAATAAATGATTATATGGTGAATCTGCATAACTAGGAACTTTGGATTTTTTACATATAGAAAGGTAGTTAATATTCTAAGGAGGGGATTGAGCCATTATGAGGAACTGTACATATCCTGGTTATTGTAGGAATAAAAACCCACATAGTTTGTTAAACCCATATAGTTTAACATCACACAGAAAGTATATATGAGATTGTACTTAGGCACTAGATATTTGAGATTAAGTCTTGAGGATACATCCTAAGTATCCTGGTTATAGTGGGGATCAAAGTTATCATAGTTTGGTTACACCCTTTGTACTGGCCCTAAGGTAGATACCCTTATATGGGTGGTGATGGGAGGGAGGTTTATATCATGCCACTCATATGGGCTTACATAATGAGATTTACCTAGATTGTGGAGATTCATGATGAAAATTATATGACTATTTCACTTTCCTAATCCCACATGATATATTCTTGGTGTGAGAAAAAAGGGATAACAAGTAATCAAACACACTGCATGTGGATGTGGGAATTATGTGCCGTGACCACCCTTGGGATGTTTTAATATGGAGCTCGGGCCTTAGGGAGGAATAATACATATTCTGGTTATGGTAGGAATCGGAGTCATTATAGTTCCCTTGGCTTCATAGTCCACTAATGGATATGGTAGAATGTTTAGGCTATGGAAATGATTGGGTCCCTATGGTTGAAATGTTGGAGACATGAGGGTGTTTCCTTGAAGTGGTTCCCACTAGAGCTTGAGCCTCCGAAAAGGAATCCTAGGTATCCTGGTTATTATAGGAATCTAAGTCACCATAGTTCAGTTGATCAATCTTTATAGACTGATGTTTCCCTATATTAATGATATGATCATTGAAAATCCAAAATCCCATGTGAGAAATGATCTATGTAGGAAACAACAGATGGAAAATAATTAGTCTCATTACTTTTGAATGTGGTACTTATGCACTGGGACTGCCCTTTGGATGCTTAATATGGAGATCAGGCCTCAGGGAGGTATCCTACGTATCCATGTTATGGTTGGAATCCTATTCATTATAGTTCCCTTGATTGGGGATTAAAAACTGACATTTCCCTTCTGATTGGGGATTACACACTTAGGATGGACAAAGTTGGTTGCTTTTTTAACTTGGAATGGTTTTTTTCATGACCTAATTGACTACCTTATTAATATGCCTTGATTTCCTTTCTTGATGCATTGCATGATGTTTGGACATAAATGGTTATATTGCAGACATTTCCAAATACAATCTTATAATCCAGATGGCTTGTTCCATGGACGTCGCATATCCTAGATGGAATGTTTTTGGGCCATAAAATTATCAAGTAAGACATGTTTGGAGGAAATCATTATTCCTGGACAACTAATCTATGAAGCCATCACATGATCCCAACTAACATTATTAGAAGGCATCACATGATTCAGCTGACTTGCCCGGGTTTCATCGCAAAAGATGACTGACATGATTGGAGGCCATCTCGAGAGTCTGTGTGACATGTCTCATAGGGTTTCGTATATCCTAGATGAATTTTCCACATGTTATCTTGAAAGCCATAGGACATATCTTGGGGATGTCATAAGATATCGCTGAAATGACTAGAGAGCATCACCGGGTTTGGACATCTTTTAGGGAGGATGTCGTGAGAACCGGTTGACACGCCCTAGTGCTATCATGAGAATTAACTAACATATACTAATGTCACCATATGATATGGGTGACATGTCTAAACATAATTTCAATACATGGATACTTATCCCAAAGGGTTTCACGAGACTTGGGTAGAATACACAAAGGGTTCCATGTGACTTTCTCTGACATGTTAGGGTACTTCACATAATCCAAATAGTATAACAAAGGAGCATCACGTGACCTAAGAGGCATGTCCTAGTGCTGTCTCATGACACAGGTGGTTCATGAAAACCACATGAGGATTAGTGTATATGGTCTTCACATAAGTCTCCCACCTTTTAGTCTTTGTTATAGACTTTTATTTTATACCTTATATTTTTTCAGTGTAAGCTGGTTTTAAGTCTTACGTGTTTTAGAAAATATGTGTGATGTCATTCGCATAACCCGCCAAAATTCCTTCACGTGATCTATGAGTGATCACATGAAGTTCCTATGCATGTTTCATGATTTCTCTGGTTGTTCCCTGGATTTTACCTGATGGAAAAACTTTCCGGTCGTGAGATCAACCACTCTTAGAAATCTACCATGATGATTGGGAGTGATGGTGCTAGGTTCCAAGGAAAAGTCCAGGCATTTTTCATGTTTGAGTGGGGGATTTATAAGACTTTACACCCTAATTATTCACTGCCTTCCATGGTGTGTATCACACAAATCTTGGATAGATTCAGTGGAAGGATTTGATGTCATGTGTTTCATGAGATCCTACTGTAGGTTTTTGCGGGGCATCACATGATTTTCAGTGAATGTGGGATCATCTCATTAATGACCCCTTTATTGGATTAAATATGATTACATGGGTCTTACTGAATCATGAAAACTTTCCAATGGTCTTTTGTATTGTTAGGTCAACATTCCTAATGACTTTTATGAGATAAGGATACCGTCAAAAAGGCTTTCGTGTGGTCTTTGATTCCTTCTCTGGGATATTTCCGGAGACAAGGATGAATTTCCAGGGGCCTTTGCGAGATCAAACCGGAATTTCAAGGGGTCTTTCGAGGACGCACTGGTGTGTCAGATATGTTTTATGACCGCAAGTAGCTCCCACCTTTCTACCATTTTATTTTCATTGATTTATTTACAAATTTGGGAATCTTGAAAGGTTTTATGAGTGTTTTTGAAGAAAATAACTCTACCTAATAGAGATTCATCACATAAAATATAAAACCTCAAGAGGCTCCATAATTTTCGATATTTTTTTCTTATTTTAAAAGTATTTTTTTTATGGTTTCTCAGGTTCCCATATCCGAACAATTCTCGTGACCTGGGGGTGCTCGTCTAGTAGCCTCCTTGCACCCACTCACTGTTTGGGGAACCATCACAAGAGAATGACTTTTTGAAGGGGATCTGTGGGTTCTTCTATAGGCTATGCATTATACACATCCATTTCCAAGACCTTTCATAGGTCATGTGATCATGTGTCTCATGGAGGATTTCACAATCCATGTGATTATGGACACCTTCTTCTTCCTTTGATTTGCAGGGAAAATAATACAAATATTTAGGTATTTCTTCCATTGTGATTTTTTCGATTGTCATTTGGTTGGAATCAAAAAAACATTTATAAATTTTACTTGATAAAATTATTTTCAAATTTTTTATTTTAATGATATAAATAATAAAAATTTTAATCTTAATCTTTTCCATTAAAATTAATTACTAAGGTTTGAAATAAATTTATTTTTAAAAGTGAGTTGGGGTAAAAGGAAAAAATTTAAAAAAATCTATAAACAGTCAAATTTTTATAAAAAAGGAGTGGTTGAGGTTATTTTTAACCCATACTCATTTTCCTCTTCTCTTTTGTCTATTTTTTGGCCTTTGAAACCTGAATAATAACCTTACATTATTGAAATTATAAGGGTTACTCCCAAAACTACCCATCCATTCACTTATAAAATAGATAAATATTAACCAATTAGAGACACAAATATCATTATAATTTATCCTTGAAACACACACATTTTACTCTCTATATAACCCACTCCCATGAATATAATCCCATAGTTACTCATAGTTAGCCTAAGACCTCCAAATTCAAGGAGAATTCCAAGGGAAATTCAAGTCCATGATGTGAGTGTCATCAACTAATTATATTTTCTTCTTAATTATATTCCTTAAAATTTACTCTATCCATACTAATATAATTATATTAGTATCATTTATATACTGTAATATTACTATATTAACAGTATTATCATTGTTTATTAACATACCCCATACATTAAGAAAAAAACCATTGTTTTATTAGTGGGTATGAATAAGAATAACTAAATTATAAAAATTTATGTTTTAAACGAGTATACAATTAATTCATTGGGTATCAATTAATTATAAATGAAAATAAAAATAAATTTAAAATAATGGAGATGATTTTATTTGAAAAATTATTTTTTTGTGAAATGTGTGTTTATCCTAATAAAATAAATTGACCACTATTGGTTAATGATTTTAATGAAATTTATATATTATATATTCAATAAAATATTTTAACTTTAATATAATATTTTTTAAGGTTTTGGATAAGAATAAATTTAGTGTTATGCCTAAAAATGTATTTTTATAAAATGTAGTTTTCATCACATTTTGAAAACTTATTTAAAAATACTTTTTCCACTTATAGAAATTGAATCTTGAAAAATGGATTCCATATTTGGAATTAAGAGGTTAAAATTTTGTAAATAGGTCCCTTTTTTTTTCAACCTGAATAGTAATCATTGCAAGATTTTATCACCTCAGTAAGGGTAAAATAGATAAAATAGGGTTAAAACCGTGGGATAAGTCTTTAAAATTTATCTAACACTTGAATTTTTCTTATTTTGTGGGTGGAGTTCAGCCATTTACATCCAAGTATAAAATACATGTCCACTTGGTGCCATATGTCTTTGAATATGACCTTTATATCAATTTAATAAAAGAAAAATACAAAATGTCACGTACTTACTTTTAAATATCTCTTATGTGTTCACGTAGAGACAAAAGAATAACGTGAAAAAATTTTAATGGTTAATTTGAGAGTAGTAAACTTATTTTCATGATGGTAGATTATTTATTATTTTAGGTAATTATATACTTAGCTTAAATTCTTATGTAACGCCAACACGATATTTCTTAAATTAAAAGAAAAATAAAATAAGTGATTTTAAAAACATCAAAAGTAATATAATTTGAGTGAATTATAGAGTTGTAAGGATTTTATTGACAAATACGAAATGTTTTTTTTAAAATGTTATATCCAAATTCCATCTTTTTATTGGTTTCTTTAAATTCAGACTAAATGAATAGTTCCAAAATTTACATTAATGATATTTTATAATTAATAAATTTTTTATTAAATAATTTAAAATTAATTGAAATATTATCTTAAACCAAGTGAATGGAATATGATTGAAAATATCAATAATTCTCCATTTATGAGTCATTTTTCCATTTATGTTGACATTATTAACCCTTAAATATTGAAATAGTTGTTACCACAATTGATGTAAAAAATGATTAATGTAGGGGTAAATAAAAACGATAAGGTTTAAAATGACACCAAAACCTATATAAATTTAATTGGACGATGTTATTTAGACTTGAGACTTTATTTATTATAATTAATGTCCATTTTAAATCATTTATATTTAGAATGACTTTATTATATTTTAATCTTTTAAGAAAATCCAAATGTGTCCACTCCCTCCCTTATAAAAGGATGCCCCTCATTTCACTTCTTTACACCACATAGAGAATTATATATCGACTAAACCCAATATAATTATATTATAAACTTACATATACACATTATAGAGGTTTTTATATCCAAAAAATACCAACCCTAGGGTTTTTAAGAGGAGATCCATAGGAGTTCTTTCAAAGAAGTGGTAATCGCATTAATCAATCAAGTTTTTGCTTCTTCTTTTACCTCCTATAAATATATGATATTTATAATAAAAAATATCTTAAATATATGAAATATACTGATTTTTTTTATTATTATTAAAACACCATTATACACACTCTTTCCCATCAAATGGTAAGCGAAAGTATCACTCATGCATACTTACAACTTACCATATTCACATTGTGATACACTTCATTTTTCATCCCAATATTTTATGGATGGGTATTATAATGGGTATATTTTTTATATATGATATTTATCAAATAATTATAATTTTTTAATTATATTATCACATCTACCTTCTTTTCTTCCAACCTATTGGAAAATGATAATGTCGATCATGCGTACATGTGGAATACCATTTCCATGAAGCGATGTGATTTGTTCTTCATTTTAATTTTACTTGTATGGTAATAAGGATTTATATAATGAAATTATATTATATATATGATATAATAATGATTATTTAAGGGTGAATTATTATTTAATTTTCTTTCATTCCATCCGTCAAATAATGGAATCAACATTCATGCGTACATACGACCTACCGTCTCCATGAACATGTAACTTCTTTTTCTTTCTATACCTTTTTTGGATGACTATATATATATACAACGAATATATATGATATTTATATAGTGATTAAAATTCTATTTATTTTTTAACCATTATAAAATTATAAGGATCAGGACTATTGAAGTGAAACATGCATGTAAAACGAAGTAGTTATCACCAAGAATAGTGATTTTAACAACAAATTGTTAATAAAAGTTTTATAGAATGTCATAAGTAAATAATAAATGGTATGATATTGACGCATTCCTGTCATGGGGTGTGGAAAAAAAATTATTCACTAAGTTAAAATGCAGTAATTTTGTGGACTTAGGATGTCTTTCGAAGAGGAGTGCACACAAAATGGTTTGTCACTTTTAAATGAGGGTGAAAATGGAGTGTTTGATAAGAAAATGATTTAATGGAAATTTAAATTCAAATTACTGAAAAAAATTTATATTAAAAGGGTGATTAGGTTGGGGTAGGTTTCCTAATTTTAATTCTATCCTTGATCAATTCAATTGAAACATCTTCTTATAATTTGATTAAAGCGAGTTTCCACAAACGTTTCCTCTCACTTCCTTGGTGAAATTTGACGGTGAGAGAAAACCTTACCAAGATCTTGGTTTGGTCAACCATCCTTCCATTTGAAAAATATTTTTATTGAATATCCTCAGTTAAAATGGGAAATACCTGATCAGGTCTTGTTTATCCCAAACAATCAAGAACATCCACTACACCTTTTACATGTACTGACGATTGTCGAGTACATCCCCACTAATCCCTGGTCTATTCCATCGTATATAAATAAGAAATTTGTGGAGGGAGATAATGATTATTTTTCCAAGGAAAAAATAAATAACAAAATTAAAATTCAAGAAGGATTTCACTTGATAATAAAATCCTCTATATGAAATTGAAAACAACTTTGAAGAAGAAAGAATTTTCATTCAATTACATCCAAGAAATCAAGCATTACAAAATAGAAAACCAACCCTTTCCCAATCACTCCAAATGTTTAACCCACCATTTTAAGGGTAATCAAGATGAATGGGGAAGAAGAAGGCATTACAAAACTATGGAAAAGAAAATAAATAAAAGATAAAAATACGAAAATTTCACCTCTTTGGTGCCCCAGAAGGAATGGGATCGAATGAGAGATACTTTGAAAGAGAGGAGCTATCCTCCTTTTATAGCCAAACTTTTTCCTCCGAATGTTGACGCATTTTATCCCCATTAAATTACATCTTCATGCAGTCTAAAATTCTTTAATATTTTTCATAATTATCTTGGGAGTTTCCTCTCAAACTTTCAGCTAATTTGGACAAGTATTCCAAGAGTTATACCCGTTTTACTCTCATAATTTATTCTTGTCCAGTCAGACTCACCAAATCAAAAAACTCTGAATTAGGATACTTTAATGACCATTAAAACATCTAATTACCATGGACTTACCTTCATGAAAGATGTTCCCAGACTCCTTGAGCGTCCACCCACTGAATTTATCAACAATTGGGCCCACCAAGAATGTGTTATGGAATCCACACCAAAACTATGCAGATCTGTAAACAGTTTTCTTGGTCCAACTTGTAATCCTATTTGGAGATTCCATATGGTTGATTCAACTTTTTGTCAAACAGGATTAAATAAATTCCTAGATGTTTAAAATCTGGAAATGAAAGAAATTTTCAATTTGGATTAGTTTAGAAAATTTTATGTCCAAAATATAGAAATAATTTAAAATAGTTAAAAATTGGAAATGGTCCATTTTTTGTGTTTAGCTCAACATAACACCAATATCATAAAAATGAAGCAATTCATCTTAAAGTAACACTTTTTTTGGGTTAAAAAAATGAAATTCAATATAAATTTAATTGAAAATATTTTCTCTATCAATTCCCCCATGCTTAGCACTTGGACTCCTAGACAAGTAAATATCAAAATCAAGTCAAATCAAATCCCAAACACATACCAATGAGATCTACCAAATCCATACCAAGAAACAAAAAGATATCACAACTCATTAAAAAAATTATTTCAATTTCTACATTTTATATTATTTAATATATTTCCACTTCATTTCTTATCCCATGCACACAAAACACCTACCTCACATGAATTTTATCTCATCTCACAAATGTAAATGTTCAAAAAGGATTTTCTCATTCAAACTCACACAAGAGTCACCATAGGCTTGATAAATTCCTACTTCTCCACCCGATGTGAGTCAATGAAATGTGTTTCTCATGAGGACTTTTCAGGGTTGTTCTGTGGCTTCCAGTTGGTAGGATTTAAATGTTAAAAATTCCGAGGCTGAAAAAAAGGCTTGGCTCTTTATGAAGCAAAATTTCAAGATTCTAATTTTCACTCAAGTATGGTCTCCTTCTCTTCTGCTTTGTAGAAAATTGGCTTCGTCATCATGGGAAATCAAGGAAAGTTCATTCCATTTATCATTTCACTAGAAAATATTTCTTCTCAATTTTTTGAAAGCTCAAGATAGGCATAACTTTTTTTCTACATTGGAAGCTCCAGAAAGGCACAACTTCTTTTATCCTAAAAGGTCCAGAAAGGCATAGCTTTTAACAAAATGAAATCTTCAATAGAAACATCATCTCTTAAACCTTTAATATTCCACCAAAAGTATCACTAAATGAGGTAGTACCCTACAAGTCATCTTCCCCCACACTTAAGTTCAACTAGATCATGCAATTTCACTTCAAGAGCAGATTGGATAGGGAAAATTGGCTTGTAATGTGGCTAACCTAATAGGCTGTTCATGGATTCTAGGGGCTATAATGATTAATGTATATGGTATTACATAATAAAAAGGATTATTCTGAAAATGGGGCTTAAAACCAAATAAATTCCTCAATCATTTAAAACACATGTACCCCAAATCCTCAAGTTTTGAAAGGAATAAATCAAATTCTAATTAAAGCAAGCATGGTATGGTTCTCTCAAGAAATGAGGTGAATGAAAAGAATATGACAAAAATAGTTCAAAATCCTCACAAGAAAGTGATTTCAAATATATAGATAGTGAAATATGGCATGGGATTCAAAAACTATGGTACTTTTCATGAAATTCCAAAATATTTGAACTTGAAACAAAGTCATATCAGCATTCATTTAAGCTCAGTTTCATGGAATAGATTGGTTAAATCATTGACATGAGTTTAAAAAATGGTAATGATAATAATTTCAGCTCAAAAGTTTCAAAAACACACAAAAAATTGAAAAATAACACACAAAAATATGAAAATACACATTAAAAAAAATACAAAATGAAAATCCTAAACTACAAAGGTTCCCCCCCATACATAAATGATGCAGTATAATCAATGAATTGAAATGGATTTAACATGTAAGAAGATTTTTTATTGATTAAAAACAATGAATTAAGTATAAAGGAGAGGTAAAACCTGACTTATTTGTAGTGTAACATTGAGTTAAGATCCTAAGTGTTGCACTCTGAAAACCTAAAAATAAAAAAAACATAAGTTATTTATTGAAAGAAACAAAAGTATAAATAGTATTAGAATAAAATGATAAAACTTGGTTTAATCCCCTAAGTGGGCCTTGGGTTTTGACTGCCTCCAGATGGGAAGTTCTAAATGGTTATCCCCAAACTGATGGTGGGTGAAGTTTCTTGCTCATGAACCAATAAAAAATTTTCTTTCCAAGATGAACCTTTTCCTTTTTCTTGAGGACTCCATCGATAAAATACACCAAGTACACCCCCATTGCATTGATATAAAATATGCATGGTGGGGTTAGAACAATGAATGAGTCCTCCTCTTTCTTGGGTTCTACTTGAACAACATCTTCTTTATTATACAGTGGTTGTTGAGGGTATTATACATCAGTGAAAAAATCAAAGGGAATGTCAGAGTTTAATTCTATTTGAAAAAAATTTAATCATGATGAATTAATATCAAATTCTTCCCTTTCAAAGTAAGTAGCTTGTGTCTCATTTTCCTCTAGAAAATCCACTTTGATATTATTAGGTACTCCATATAATAAATGTTAAATAGTTTTGGGGAGCTCTAGATGATCCTCTTCAAATGAATATTCTCCCTCCAAGGAGATACAAGTTTTGGATGAATCTGGAAAATAAAAACAAGGGATGGTAATACTCAATTCAGTTTCAAAAAAATAAAAAGATAATGAGTTTATGAAAATATTATCTCCCTGAGTTTGTTTTCCTTCAATTTATTCTTAAATAGGAGGTTACAATTATAGTTTAATTTCCCTAAATATAGGTAGTTAATCATACTCCTCTGTCTTCTCTTCAAATTTCACTGCTAGGGTAGTTTCATCCTTCAATGTTGCTGAAAATTATACATTATGAGGAAGAGTTAGATCAAACAGTTCCTCACACTCATTCCATAAGTTATCCAGATCTTTTTGATCTCATATATTCATTTCAATATATAAATATTGTTCATCAATCTCCTATAAAATTTATTGATTTGGGTGCAATGCACCTTCTTTTAATTTCATCAAGGCTTCCATGGGTTCTTCAACCCGAAGGATTTGTGGGGATACTTCTTCAATAAATTTTTCTAGTTCTGGTTATTGTTCTAGCTCTAGTTGTAGATCCTGGGATTCATGTACTTGTTCTACTATCCACTCTATTATGGTCTCCAGGTTTTGAACTGTTTGACTAATTCTTTCAAATTGGGATTCAAGATCCTTATGTAATTTTTATTCTTGGTGTTGCACCTATGAGATATCATTTTATACCTCAAAAATTTCTTGGTAAATTTCTAGAAAATACTCCTAGATTTCAATTAATTCTATGTCCAAACCCTCCAACACTGGGTATTCGATGTTCTCTTTAAGGTTTTGAATGAGATCTTTGAATTCGTCCTCCTTGATGATTTGGATTCGAGCTCCCCGAATTTGTTTAGCCAAGAAAGAAACTCTATACTCTCTAGACCAAGGTGATTCAATAATTTGTTTTTTTTATAAATGGGTAATAATTCCATGAATTAAAGAGATATTCATTTGAAAACAACATGGAAAGTGTTTTTTTGGTTTTTTTTTTAAATTTTAAAATAGTCAAATATTTATAATTAGGTTGTGGCATTGCCTCCACAGAAATGCTGGCAAGTTTTGACGCATGCCTGTCATGAGACATGGAAAAATAATTATTTTCTAAGTTTAAATGGTGTAATTTGGTTTACCTAGGATGTCTCCCGAAGAGGAGTGCACAAAAAATGGTTTGTCACTTTCAAATGAGGGTGAAAATGGTGTGTTTGATAAGAAAACAATTTAATGGAAATTTAAATTCAAATGATTGAAAAATATTATATTAAAAGGGTAATTAGGCTGAGGCCAGTTTTAAAATTGTAATGCTATCCTTGTTCAATTCGATTCTAACCTCTTCTTCTAATTTGATTCAAGTGAGTTTCCAAAATCATTTCCACTCACTTTCTTTGTGAAATTATGATTGTGAGAGAAAAACTTACCAAGATCTTGGTTTGGTCAACTCTCCTTCCATGTGTGAAATAGTTGTATTGAATATCCTCAATTGACATAGGAAATACCCAATTGGGTCTTGTTTATCCCAAACAATCAAGAACATTCACTTCACCTTTTACACGTACTTATGATCGTCGAGTACTTCACCACTAATCCCTGGTCTATTCCATCATATATAAACAAGAAATTAGTGGAGGGAGATAATGATTATTTTACCAATGAAAAAATCAATAATGGAATTAAAATTAAATAAGGATCACACTTGATAATAAAATATGCTATGTTAAATTGAAAACAAATTTGAAGAAGAAATAAATTTAATTCAATTACGTCCAAGAACTCATGCATTACAAAATAGAAAACCAACCCTTCCCCAATCACTCCAAATGTTTACCTCACCATAGTAAGGGTAATTTAGATGAATGGGGAAGAATAATGCATTAAAAATCTATAGAAAAGAAAATAAATAAAAGAGAAAAAGATGAAAAGTTCTCCTCTTTGGTGTCCCAAAAGGAATGAGATGGAATGAGAGATGCTTTGAGAGAGAGGAGCTCTCATCCTTTTATAGACAAAATTTTTCCCAATAATGTTGACGCATTGTATCCCCATAAAATGACATCATCACGCATTCCACCATTGTTCAATGTTGTTCATAATTATCATTTCTATTTCCTCTCAAATTTTCAGCGAATTTTGACAAGTATTCCGAGAGTTATGCCCGTTTTACTCTCACAATTTATTATTTCTAGTCAGACTCTCTAAATCACAAACCGTCCGATTAAGATGCTTTAATTACCATTAAAACGTCCAATTGCCATAGTCTTACCTTAATTAAAGATGTTTCGAAACTCCTTGTGCATCCACACACAAAATTTCACAACATTTTAGGACACAAAGAATGAGTTATGGACTCCACACCAAAACTAGGAAGATCTGTAAACAGTTTTCTTGGTCCAACTTGTGAGCTTATTTGGAGCTTCCATATAGTCGATTCAGCTTTTGGACCAACAGGATTAAATGAATCCCTGGGTGTGTAAAAGTTGGAAATAAAAGAAATTTTCAATTTGGATTAGTGTAGAAAATGTTATGGCCAAAATATAGAAATGATTTAAAATAGTTTAAAATCCGAAGTGGTCCATTTTTACTGTTCACCTCAAAATAACACCAATATCATAAAAATGCAGCAATTTATCTTAAATTAACACTTTTGTTGGTTTAAAACAATGAAATTAAATATAAATTTAATTGAAAATATTTTCTCTATCTGATATATATGAGTATTTTTCTATAATACATTTATAATAAATCTATATTTATTATACAGAATTTTTTAATGTGTCAGAATCAGGATTTGACTTGAGGTAAGGGATTTATGTTTCAATTCCATTTTAATTAGGATTCTTTATGGTTGAATTTATATTGAGGAAAATATATAATACTTATCAATAAATAAATTTAATTTTCTTATCCTATGGGTATTTCTTGATAATACATGTTTTTATTTTATTTTCCTATCTTTAAGAACTTAAGATACTAAAAAAAATATTTTTTTAAATAAATATGACTTTATTTCTTTCTTTGATCGAAAATACATTTTATTTCATATAAATATTTTCTAAAAATATTTTCAATAATGTTTTTAATATCATTTTATTATTTTTTAAATTCATTTTTATCCATGATTAACTCTTTACCAAATGGTTTAAAAGGAATCTTCTTTCATTTTTCAAACAAGGAACTTTTTTTTTTAATTTTTACAAAAGTGTGAAAGGAATATTTTCTTTTAACTTATGCTGTAAGAATGGAATTTACAACTTTTATGACTTCTCAATTAATTGAATCTTAATTTAGAAAATTTCATTTTTTAATGAAAATTTCTTCCTTAATATTTGTGAAATTTTTAGATTTTAAATAAGTGATTTTAGTGTGAAAAGGTTGTTTTTCTCAGGAACTACTCCAGTTTTATTTTAAAGAAATTTTCATCTATGATAAAATTATTTGATGTTAATTATGTTTTAATGGAGATATTATCCAATGATAATATGCTTATTTTTTCTCTAGATGTTTTTTAATTATAATGAAGAGATGTTTACAAAACCCATTTGTTTTCTAGGGTTTATACTATGATGAAATTGTGAAATATTTATGAATCATGTTTTCTTTGTTTGGGTTATGATATTATGAATGTATTATTATATTTTGGAACAAATATATATGGTTTTAATTATGTGATAGGTGAGACTAGAATTATATATCCCTCTAATTCATTGGGAAAATTTTATATGCTGTTAGATAATTATAGGAAACAATTTGATGATCCGGATCTACTATGGTAAATAATTTGATGTAATTGATCCGTTATAAGAAGTATGTGATGTTTCAAAATATATTATGACATGGGAAATAGTTTTTGATGTCTGATAAATTAAGATCTGATGGTCTCGGTAATTAATCTTAACATATAAAATTGTTTCTATACTTATGATGGTGCCACACTTCTATGACATAAACTTATGTTTCATGATTTATTTATGATTATTTATTGCTCTTATGATTCTTATATTTTGAAATGATAAAGATTTATGACTTGAATCATGTTTATGATCCATGATAGATTGTTTATTAACTTTGTAAGTTATATTCATTATTTTACACCCTTATTATTATTTTTTGATTTCATATGATCATCAATTGACATATCACATTTTTACCCTAACTAATCATATTAGATCACAATTTATTATGGTTCCTTTCCCTATATTATAAAGAAAGTTTTAATTAGGGTATTTCTAGGAAGTGTACTAAATGGGAAGATCTTTACGGGATATTTTAAAGATATTTCAAAAAATAATAAGATTGTGTATCTAGTTTCCAAATGCACTAAACCTTTATGGTCCTCAAGAATGTATTTGTGAAATGTATTGAACATTTATTTAAAAGTTTTAATGTTTATGTATAATAATATTATATCTCTTTAGTTGGTATTAGAGGATATATTTAGTCAATATTTACATATTAGGGTTAGAAAAATTTCCTGAAAACCCTAGTGATAAGTCTAAGTATAATATAAAATCCTAAAGTTTTTTAAGGAATAGATTATATAGTTTTTTAGCAATAAATACCTATCTAGATACTAAAAGTGGGCATGGTTTTGGAATAGATTCATCTAGGGTTTATAACCCGGCTAAGAGCTGGTTGAGTATATCTCAGTCATAAATTTTGTGCAAAGTAAGTGTTCCCTTACTATATACCCAGTTTGAAACTCCCGGGGAATATTCTTGGGTTAATTCACATTTTATTTATGAACCAATATTAATTATTTAGTAAATTATGACTGTAGATAACCTTGGTAAGACCTAAGGTTTCATAAGATGGAAAAAAGGTGTCATGATTTACAAATCCTATAAAATTTTAATTATTATGTGGCTTTACAATATGATTATTGTTTCTCAAACATTTTTCTTTGGTTTTAGTCAATGGATAGAACCAAAATACATTATTATAATAATAAATGTGATGGATAAGGAAATTATTTTCCACCTAAGAAACCAAATTTTGTAGGTTCTAGAATGAAGAATCTTGTTTATATTCTCACAAAACTTTCTCAGGCCATGAATTATATTTAGCTTATAAAAACTAAAAGGAGGGAACAATGTACTGTTGAGTCTTATATAAGGCACCATCAAAATTATTTTAGTGGGAATTATGATCTACTAATGTCTATGTAATGGATCATTAATATTTAGAATATATTTTCTATTCTTCAGTGATTAGAACCTAAAAAGGTCGTCCTAACTATTTTTTGTTTGGAAGGTGAATCAGATCAATGGTAGAATATTATTAATAATATTAGAAAAATGGAAGAAATTGAATCCATGGAATGGGATGAATTTAAGAAGATATTTTTAAGTAAGTACTTACCTCTTATTCTACACACAGATATGGAGAATGAATTCATTGATATTTAGAAAAAGGTTGATAAATCCATTGGTACTTATGAGGAAAATTTTACAAGAATTATAAGGTATGATTTTGGTTTAATCATTAGCCCTAAAAGAAAAATTTATTGATTATTTTTTGTCTTAAAACCATGTCTCTGAAAGGAGTTAGCTATAATAGAATTTAGTAGCTATAAATAAATATTTCAATGTTCACTCAATGGAGAAATGGAAATTAGATATTACGACCATTACCATAGTTTTGATAAGAAAATAAAGATCGAGCCTCATGAAAACTTAAATAAATCACACTGTGGAAAGAAATTCCAGCTATCTATATACCATAAATGCAAGAATAAACATCAAGGGAATTACTTGAATGGACCCGATAGGTGATTTAAATGTGGAGAGGCGGGTCATAAACTCTGTGAATGTCAAAGGGTGATGAATGGGATAGATAATGAAATGGAGGAGAAAAATATTTAAACCAATGCTCCATCCATTTTCTAATGCTTTAAATTCATGGAGTATGGATGTTATGCTAGCTAGTGCATGAATATTAATGTTTATGATGATGGTCAGCTGATCAGGGTTTTTATGAGCCCATAAGGGGCACTGTGTGCTAGGGTTTCCCCTCGTTTCCACCTACTTCCTTCATCTTAGGTTGGCATGGCACCCCTTATCATTCTTGGTGAGATCATGGTGGAAGATCCCCTGTCATAGTGGCATCGCGCGACTTCATAGACTCAAATGTCTCAGATTTTTTCACCGTTGCTCGTCTATTCCTCGCCTAATTTCTTCTTCTATAGATAAGGTTTCCCATGGAGGCATGGTGATAGTCTGTGACCGTGATCTAGCTTTAGAAACTTCAAGGTTGCTGACCATCTCTAGCTTGTGTTGGGTAGTTCTTCGTGGTCTCTGCGAGTGATTGGGTTAGTGGTGATGGGATCTGATTTGCGGTTGGACTACCTTCCGGCTTGCTGGTGATGGTTTTTTGATTTCAATTTTTGCAGTTGTTTTTGTTTTTTGATGCGTTTCTATTGTACATAATGCTGAGGAAGTATTACAGAAAATTCCTTACTCAGTTTCCTCTATTCACAGAAAATTACATTTGATCATATTGACTTGGTTTTAGTTGATTATTCTTTTATGTCTCAGGGGATTTTTTAATTTTCATTGAAGTATTTTCTAATATTGAATGGGAAGAAGGATAATGTTGGTTTTATGAAAGGTTTTTTTTTTCATTTAAAAATTGGTAATTGTTACCTATCTTTGTAGGTATGAGTGAATGCATTTAATGGTTTTGGGATGTCTTTGTTGCATGGTGCTTTGATTTTGGTTTTGACCTTAGTGGTCTATGGCTCAAGGGATTCTGCATTCGTTTGTCTACAAGAAGCTTCTTCAGATGAGGTTTGGGGTAAGGAGTTTTCACTATATCATGGCTATTTAGAATTGTAAGTTTGAGAGGGTATGAATTATTCCATCGGTACCAAACCCATTCTCTTTTTCATGGTACAACTATCCATGCACCAATGAGACAATGGAAGTAGACTTAATGTTTTTGTTACTGGGAGGATTTTCTCTTTTGTAGTGTAGGTTGTTTTTGGTCTTGATCTTTTGATCCATTTGAGCCCATTTCTTGTTTAAGTATTTAATTTCATGATGGGTCCCCCCTAATTCTTTATAATGGGGTCTATCTCAATAAAAAATTATTTTTCATTTATGATGATGATCAATATCAGCAACCTCATAAGATCAAAGACAAAGGGAAATATCATGTGATCACGATTACCAAAGTAGGTTTCAAGAATGATGTTGTGAAAGGTACAATTATCAACCACTATATAAAAACTAATGTCTTATTTGATTCTTGACCTACACAATCCTTTATATCTAAAAAATTTATAATGGGAATCAAATTTCTATATCAAATTTTAGATATTGAGTCTGCGGTGAAAATTTTTAATGGTATGATGATTGCACCTCAAGTATATAATTCCTCTCTAATTGATGTTTGTGGGAAAGTGATTCCTTCAAATATTGTGGTTCTATATTTAGTTGAATTTGATGTAATTTTTGGCATGAATTGGTTTTCCTTATATAGATCCCATATCAATTTACAAGGAAGGGAAGTCACATTTCATATTCCAAATGAACCTATGGTCATTTATTGGAGCAAGTATGAATACAAACATCCAATGGAAATTACTTCTATCTTGTGGGTCTTAATTTCTATCCATGAAATCTATTTCCCTTAGATGGTTGGGGAGAAACTCAAAATCTAAGATATTTCTATTTTTCAGGAGTTTATTTATGTCTTTCCAGAATAAATACATGGTCTTACTTCGATTCATGGAGTTGAGTTTAAATAGAACTCATACATGGGTTTATACTTATTTTGAAGACACCTTATAGAATGAACCTAATTGAGTTGTAGGAATTTAAGAATCAACTTTAGGATAATCTTGATAAGGTATTTATTAAAACAAGTGAATCATCTTGGGATGCATTGGTTCTTATTGTTAAGAAGAAATATGGATCAAGGAGACTCTTCATAAATTATTGATAACTTAACAAGATCAATATTAAGAACAAGTATCCCATACCCCATATAGATGATATGTTTGATCAATTACAAGCATAAAATACTTTTACAATATTAATCTTCAATCTAGGTACTATTAGTTAAGGTTATAAAGTGAAGACATACCCAATATAGCCTTCTGTAGGAGGTATGGATGCTATAAATTAATAATGATTCCATTTAGTCTTACAAATTCTGCTGCTATCTTCATAAGTTTAATTAATAGAATATTTAGATATTACCTTGATCAATTTGTGGTCGTCTTTATAGATGACATTCTTATATATTCAAAGAGAATATAAGAGTATTAATATCACTTAATAATTTTAATAAATACCCTATAAAAGGAGAAATTTTATGCAAAATTTAATAAGTGTTAATTTTGGATTTGTAAAGTTTCATTCTTAGGTCATATAATCTCATGTGTGGGTGTTTTGGTGGATCATTCAAAGACAAAATTTATTGATAAATGAAAAAAAACCACATTTATTGAGATCCATAGTTTTCTAGGTTTGGATAGATATTATTGAAACTTTGTGTATAATTTATCATAACTTTGTAATATACTCTCCAAGTTAACTCAAATGGGAGCCAAACTCTTTTGGATAAATGAATGTGGATAAAATTTCAAGTAACTAAAGAAAAGGTTAGTAAGTGCACCTATGCTTCCATTACCCTAAAATGGATAAGGGTTTGTAATATATAATGATGTATTTAAGTAGGTACTAGGATGTATTATCATATATAATGATACCGTTATAGCTTATTCCTCATGTAAATTAAAGTTTCGTGAGAAAATTATACGACTCATGATTTGGTGTTAGTTGTGGAGATTTTTGTATTAAAGAAATTAATGCATTATATTTATAGAGAAATATGTAATGTGTATAATAATATTAAATTCTTAAAGTATATATTCACTCAAAAAGAGCTAAATATTTTCCCGAGAATATGGTTGGAGGTGATTAAAAATTATGACTACTCAATACATTATCACCCATAGAAGGTGAACAAGGTGAAAAATGATTTGAGTCGAAAAGATCATACTAGATTATCTATGAAAAGGATCATAAAAGATCCAATATTATGGGATTTTTAAATTATTAATCTATAAATATTTAAGGAATGGGATGAATCTTATCTTTCTTAAATGAATGTTAAACCATCCATCCATGTAAGGATTAAAGAGGTGAAAAAAGAAGATATATAGCTAAAAAGGAATGTGCAAAATGTCCCTGAGTTCAACCTTTATTGGGATGTAATGATACGGTTTAATAAATTTGTATGCATCCAATATATACTATATTTGATGAAGTTGTT
The DNA here is from genome assembly GCA_963277665.1 of Viscum album. Classification (NCBI taxonomy): domain Eukaryota; kingdom Viridiplantae; phylum Streptophyta; class Magnoliopsida; order Santalales; family Viscaceae; genus Viscum; species Viscum album. The sequence goes on from OY728122.1 coordinate 496,360,889, forward strand.
GGATAAAACTCATAGTTCATCATTCTCTATTCATCCTGAAAGCACGAAGATGTATAGAGACCTAAAAGATTATTTTTGATGAGACTAACTGAATAGGGACATTGTAGAATATGTATCTTGGTGCTTAGTATGTTTGTATGTTAAGACTGAGAGAAATATGTCTAATGGGATGTTACAACTATTACCCATATTAGAATGGAAATGGGAAAACAACATTGTAGGTTTTATCATTTGACTCCCCAAAACATTTATAGGCCATAATTCTATTTGGGTTGTAGACAACTGCCTTAAAAAGTCCTCAAAATTCATTACTCTTATAAGATATTTATCACTTGATCATATTTATAGAATATACATTAAGGAAGTGGTATGTTTTCATGTTATATCACATTCCATTGTATCTGATCAGGATTATAGGTTTACCACAATGTTCTAGTGAAGTCTTAAACATGCTTTGGATATAGAGTTATGTTTCAACACTACTTGTCATCCTTAGACTGATTGTTAGTCTGAGAAAACCATTAAAACTTTGGAGGATATGTTGAGATCTTATTCTATAGAATTCAAAGGTGGTTGGTATCAACACCTTACTATAGTAAAGTTTTCTTACTATAATAAATTCTACTAAATAAATAATATGGTTCCTTATGAGGATCACTATGGTAGGAAGTATAAAACTCTAATGTGTTGGGATGAAGTTAGAGAAAGAAAGCTATTTTTACTTGATCTAGTTGAGTAAATGGTAGAGAAATTCATATAAATTTAGTAGCATATAAGAGAATTTTAGAGCCAATCGAAAGGTTATGATGCCAATCATCGATGAGATCTAGAGTTCAAAATTGGTGAAAATGTATTTCTGAAAATTTATCAATAGAAGAATATTATAAGATTTGAAAATAAATGAAATATTATCCCTAGGTATATTGGCCCCTTTGATATTTTTTATCGAGTAGGGATGGTAGCTTATCTCTTTGTGCTTCTGTCGAACCTCTCTCTAGATCATGATCTGTTCCATGTATCTTTCCTAAGAAAGTACATACTTGATCCACCACATGTACTAAAATCAAAGCTCACACTACTAGAGTATGATATTTATTATGAAAAAAAAACCATTATAAATATTATACTACAGAGAACAAGTGTTATTGAATATGGCTACTCACCTGGTTAAAGTTCTCTAGAGGAATAAAAAATTCCAAACTACTTGGGAAACCAATGATGTAATGAAACATAGATATACTCATTTGTTTATATTAGAATAATATAATTTTTAGGGAAAAATTATTCTTACAGGGTTTATAATATGTCACCTCTATATTTTATGAAATATGTTTCTAAATTACATTTAAGTTCACTGATAGCTTGCATTACACACAATAATGAGTTTAAATGAACCATAATAAACTATTAAAATATTATTAGTTAATGTTATAGTTATCATCTATCTATTGGATCAGCTAGTACGGATATTAATAACTAAATTATGAAAATATATAGTTTACACATGTATATAATTATTTCATTATTTTTCAATTAATTAGAAATGGAAATAAAATTCAATTTAAAATATTGGATATTTTTCTGAAATATTTTTTATGCATGTAATATGTTTTTATCTAAATAAATTAAATTAGAAAATATTGGTGAATGATTTTAATTAAATTTATATATCCAATCAATTTTTTATCTTTTATCTAATATTTTTTTCTAGGTGTTTAATAAGAACAAATCTAGTGTTACGCTTAAAATGTATTTTTCTAAAAAGTGGTTTTAGTTATGTTTTGCGCACTTATTTGAAAATTTATTTATAACACTTATAGAAATTGAATATTGAAAAATGGATTTCTTATTTGGAATACAAAGGATAAAATTTGGTAAATATGTTTCTTTTATTTTTGTTCAATATGAATTGTAATCTTATCAAATTTATGACACATCGGTATGTGTAAAATGTGCAAAATAGGGTTAAAATGTTGGAATAAGGCTTTAAACTTTATCCAAAAGTTTCCTTTATAATATTGGATTAGTTTAGTTATAACATATACATCCAATTATCTTATATATGGGAACTTTTTGGTTTATTTATTTGAATACGACCCTTATATTAATTTAATAAAATAAAAATACAAAATTTCACTCTCTTACTTTTAAAAATATCTTATGTGTTCACATAGAAAAAAGAGAAAGTAGTGAATGAAAATTAATTTTTATTTTTAAAATAATGAAATTATTTTCATGATGTTAATTTATTTATAATTTTTATTAATTATACAATTTCCTTGAATTCTTACACAACCCATATATCGTACTTCTTCAATTAAGAGAAAAATAAAATAAATGATTTTAAAAATATTAAATGTAATAAAATTTGTGTGATTTATAGTGTTACAATAATTTTAAAATACATATGACATATTATGGATGTGTAATAATATTATAATTTAATTCCATCATTGTCTTGGTGTCTTTAAATCCAAATTAAATGAATAATTATAAAATTGACATTAATGATAATTTATAATAAATAATATTTTATTAAATGGTTTAAAATTTATAAAAATCTCAATTTCAGAAAAATGAATGTTATTTTGTATAAAATATCAACAACAATCCATTTATGAGTCATTTTTCCATTTATAATAACATTCTTAACCCTTTAATATTGAAATAGTTGTTACTGCGGTTAAGGTATAAAATGATTAATGAAGGGGTTAATAAAAAATATAAGGTTTAAAATGACAAAAAAAAACTTATATAAATTTTATTGGATGATTTATTTAAACCCTATTTTATTTTCCTTGGAATTATTGGCCATTCAGAAGCATTTTTCTTAGAATTACTTTTTTATATATAATCTTTTAAGAAATTCCAAGTGTGTTTACCCCCTCACTTATAAAAGAATATCCCTCATTTCTCTTTTTACACCAAATTTATCCTTATAGATTGACCAAAACTTGGAAAATTCTATTATAAACTTCAATATACACGTTTTAGAGGTTTTGATCTCCCCAAAAGTCCAACCCCTGGGTCATTAAGAGGAGTTCTAAAGGAGTTATTTCAAAGAATAGGCAATCGCCTTAACCATTCACTTTATTTTTTTACTTCTTATTTTAACTACTTTAAATATATGAAATTTGTCATAAAATAATAACTTTAGTATTCATAATATACTTCACCATTATAAACCCTATTTCCCATCAAATGGGAAGTGAAAGCATCACTTGTGTGTACATAAGACTTACCGTCTTCCCGTAGAGATACAATTATTTTATCATCAATTTTTTTTATGGATGGGTATTATGATGGGTATAAATTTTATATATTATATTTATGACATAATTAAAATTATTTAATTATAATATAATTACTACCCTATTACTTTCCAACATGTTGGAAAATGATAATGTCGCTCGTGCGTATGTGTGGAATACCACCTCATAAAGAGATGTGATTTGTTCTTCATTTATATTTTTATTGGATTGTAATTAGAATAAATTTAATGAATTTGTATTATATATATTATATAATAATTATTCTAGGAAGGTGAATTATTATTTTACATTCTTTTGTTTCATTCATAGAAAATCAGAAACAACATTCATGCGTACATATGACATACCATCTTCATGAACGGTGTAATTTATTTTTCTAACTATACATTTTATGGACGAATATAAATATATATAATGATTATATATGATATTTATATCATTATTAATATTTTTTATATTATTTAACCATGATCAAAGTATAATGATTGAGTCTGTGAAACCAAAACATGCATGAAAAACGAAGTAGTTATCACCCAAAATAGTGATTTTAATAAGAACTTTTTTAATAAATGGGTGATAGGATTGAATAATTAAATAATAAATGATATGACAGATATGATTATGGATCTTGAATAAATTTATAATAAATCTATATTTATTATACAAGATTCTTGAGGTAAATAATTTATTTTTCAATAACAATTTAATAGAGATTGTTTAATATTGAATTTACACTGAGGAAATTGTATTTCCTTATATGATAAATAATTTTCATTTTATTATAATTTGGTTTTTTCTTTATAATTCATGTTTTCCTTTCATTTTCCTCTCTAATAACTCAAGAGACCAACAAAATAATTTCTTAAGGAAATATGGATTTATTTCTTTTTCAGTCAAAAATACATTTTTTTCCATATCCATGTTTTCTAAAAATGTTTTCAAAAATGTTTTTAATATTATTATATTATTTTTAATGTCATTTTTACACATGATTACTTTTTTATGAAATAATTTAAAATAAATCTTCATGTCATTTTCAAGTGTTACTTTTAAAGTAATTTTCATCTATGATAACATCCCTTGATGTTAATTATGTTTTATTGGGGATATTATCTAATGATGTCATACTTATTATTTGTCTATATGGGTAATTATTATGATGAATAGATGTTTAAAAAACCCATTTATTTTCTAGGGGTTATGATTGATTAAATGTTTATGAAACCTTTTTTATTTACAAGGGTTATGATATGATGATATGATGAATATTTTATAATATTTTGGAACACATATTTATTGTTTTAATTATGTGATGGTTGTGACTAGATTTATATTTCCCTCTAATTAATTGGGTAAAGTTTATATATCATGAGATAATTATGGGAAACAAGTCAATGTGATCAATTGATAATGGGAAACAAGTTGATGTGGTTGATCCACTATGGGAAACAATTGATGATGCCTATTCTGTTATGATATGGGAAACAAGTGTTGATTCTTGATACATTATGATTTTATGGTCTCATTAGTTTACCTTGAAATATTAAATGGTTTCTATACTTATTATGGTTTCAAACTTCTATGATATTAACTTATGGTTCATGATTGATTTTTGATTATTTCTCACTCTTTTGATTCATGTATTTTGAATTGATAAATTTTTATTCCATCAATCATGTTTACAATCCGTGATAGATTTATTTTTAATTTGTTAAGTTTTATTCATGATATCATACCCTTATTATTATCTTATGGTTTTATATGATCCTCGATTGATATCTCCCATGTTTACCCTTATCGAGCATATGAGATCACCCTTATATTTTATTTACCCAAGTTATAAAGAAAGGTTTAAGTAGGGTATGTCTAGGAATATTACTAAATGGGAATATTTTTTTTGGAGATGTTAAATATATTTCGTAAAATAATAATATTGTGTATCTAGTTTCCAATGACACTAAACCTTTACAATCCTCAAACATGTATTTTTGAAATGTATTGAATATTCATATAAAAATATGTAATATTTATATATAAAAATATTGGGTATATTTTTTATAATCACCTAATATTATTATATATCTCCCTAATAAACACTAAATTAGATAATTATACTTCTAGTATAATGATATTACAACAAAACCACCTCACAATCAGTCATTAAATCTTGGTAAGTTCATGTTTGGGTCAATTTAACCACACAATTGAGAAATACTATGAATTTATATCATGAATTACTATGTGATAATAAATAATAGTATAATATGATATAAATGTGTAAATATTTTTTTTGTGTTTTTATATGTTATATCAATATTTAATTCATTAATTAAGAAAACACACTTTGATAATCAAGAATCACTAAAACATGATCAACATCAATTTCAACTTCATGGTTCACAAAAAAAAACATAAAATGAAATTATAGATTTACCAAAAATATTTAAAAATATATTCAAGTATAATTGATTATCTAATAGTTATGTATTTTTTAAAAAGAATATATTAAAAATAAAATTTTATAAAATTATTTTAATGTGATAAAGATTACTTAAACCCAACATTGAAAATAAGCAAAGATTAACTAAAATTATATGTATAGAATGATTGTAAATGAAGAGAATAGATGGTTATAGTTATAAATAAGCTTCTTGGGTATATATTTAACTAAATTAATTTAATTATTTTTGATATTTGGTACTAGTCCATAGCATATCAGAATAAGGTAAGGGTTTTCATCTCAATTTTCCTTTATTTAGATAAGTATTGTAATTATACACCTAATTTCATTTTTGTGGTGAATATATTTACTATTTGAGATATAATATCATAAATTATATTTTAATTATATTATTATAAGATTAATTTTATACCCACTCTTCGAAGGGTGTAACACCCCAAGCTTCCACGGTACGTTTCCCTTCGAATAATGCAATGGCGTGCATTGTACGCAACTTCGAGATTTTAACACACCACAACCAATCAAACTAGCCGTTATGAATAGTAATACCTAATTTTTTAAATTATATATATTTTATATTTCAAAATGGACTTCATTTTTGGATTCGGAAAATCAAATTTAGCCTAAGGTGAAATTTTGGTACTTTTCGGATAACTTTAATATTTTGATGAATAGTGAAAATTAATAAATTTTAATTAAAAACAACTTTTTTAATCAAAATAATTAATAGTGATAAATTATGAATTTGAGTGGTTTTAAAGTATATTTAGAATATATTTTTACCATTTAATATAATGTTGGTCATTGGACATAATTTTACAATTAAACCGAACATAAACAAGTGTCAATCTTTTGATAGTTATTATCTCTTAAAAACACGCTTTTTGTTTTGACAGTGGGAATTAATTTTAAATTAATTTCTGCCACTTCTGTGTTTTGAATTTGTAAAAATGGATTCCATATTTGGAATTAGGATGTTCAAATTGTGTAAATAGGTAACTTTTATTTTTAGAAATTTTGAATAATTACTGCGGTAAATATTTTATTTACCATGGTTAAGGATAAATCCGGTAAATGAGGGTTAAAAAAATAATATTATAATAATACTAAATTACCATAAAACGTCTCCTATCCTTATTGGTTGATACATGTTCGACCATAGTCATATTGGGGTCGATTTTGGGACCCCATGGTGCCACTTGTAGGTGATAGGAACACTTTATTTTAATTAAGTTAAAATGAATACAAAAATGACACAAGCATATATCTTTTAGAAAAACAATTTTTACATAGGGTTATATATGTTGGATTTTAGATTATAAATATTCATTAGAAATATAAAAATTTTTCCTACATAATTATATTTTATTTGTAATTTTTAGACATTAAATAAGTTAATTTATTTATGACACAATGGTGATGCAGTAATTACCATAATAGTGAAAAATTAGAATAATTGATACTATAAATACCCAAATAAATATATTTTGAGACTTTTATTGAATTAAACTAATTTTATAGGTTAATATAACATATTAGTATTGATTTAATTAACTTTTTTCGAAGTAATCATTCTGTTATGTGTTTCAAAAAAATCAACTATTGAATAGTGTCAAAATTGACATAAAAGAGTTTTTAAAACAAATATTATATTATTAATTGATATTAAATTCCTAAAAATCTAAGGTTCGGCCAAGAGACTTATATCATGATATGTATATCATTAATGGACCACTTGGGGGTCTCTTGGATGTATATAGTAATTTTATTAACTATATAATATAAAAATACAAAGGGACATGGTAAATGTCAAACTAATTAACTAAGAGTTAAAACTAAAAGATAAGGTTAATATAGTGACCCAAACCTTTCTAAAGTCTATTTAATGAAGGGTTTTAGACCTATCCCCACCTTAACCTTTTAATAATAAACTTTTGAGCCATTAGAAACAGAATATGAATTTATTATAAATTAATATTTCTAGCTTTTCCAAAGGTGCCCCTCAACCCTCTTATAAAAGGGCACTCCTCCTTCTCATTTCTTCACACCTTAAAATCATTTTGGTTCGGCCAAACCCTGCCCAAATACTCTCTCAACTTCCCTCAATACAACCTAGAGACCTTATTTTGATCAGAAAGCCAACCTAAGGAGCCCTTTTGATCAAATCAAAAGGAAGAACCCGAAGAAGAGGTAATGTTTTCACCACCCCTTTTCAAGTTCCTTTGTTCTTCCACTTCATCTTTCTTTGTTATTACCATTATAAAATAATAACCACAGTATCATATATATAATGTGATGTTATTATAAATATGTTACAACCATATTCAGTATTCTATCCATCCTTTGAATAACATGTCACCATACGTGCGTACGTACGACTTACCGTCTCCACGTCGTGGTGTAATTGTTATTCAATATATTATTATTTGGATGAGTATAATAATGATGTTTAACTCATGTAAATAATAAATATAACATGATAATTATTCTTTATATATGATATACCATCCAATTATATATTATTTTAATATCAAAAGAATGATATTGTCGTTCGTGCGTACGTACGGATTACCGTCTCCACGAACGCGATAATATTCATTCTCCATCATATCCATTCAAGTATAATTATAATTTTATGATTTAAAAATAGTATATAAGGACTTGATATCATTCTGGATATGAATAATATACATCCCATTAATAAAGAATATGGATCACATAACAAAGAATATAAAGTAAAATGAACCTGTTAACACCTGAAATGACGATAATTCTAAGATATTATTAACAAATCAATGTTAAAAGATCATATATGATATCATATTAAAGTAAATTATTCTTGTATAATTCAATAACAATTATTTCACCATTATACAGGAGGTTAACCTACCTTCGACCAAGGAAAAAGTACAAAGTAAGGGGTTTCTAATCTCACTTTTAATTTCGTGAGAATTCCATTATTTACCACTTAATTATTGCATGTGGTGTATGTGTACTGCCAATGATTGTATTAATTGTTTAATATACTTTAATTTATGGGTATTTACATCATCATGGTATGATACTTCTTTCATGGGTGTATGTTTCGCAAGTTACCTAATCGATAAGGGAATTTGAGATTTCAATTTCCACTCATTTGGATTTAGGCATATTTCATTGATTATATTACCCCAAGATTATGTGTGGAATCACTATTCATTTGATTATGTCATAATTTCCACTCCCCTTCCTGTGGATATACTTTTGATACACATAATCACTCCATTGATAATTCTCAAGTCATTGATATGAATTTGATAAGAGTAATTTTAACTCATTCAGCATTTGTTGAGTTAAACATCCAATTCGTTGGTGTTGTTTTTACAAGATTATGTGTGAATATCCTTGATTGTTTTACACTGAATATCCAATCAAATTTAGTGTATTTATATTTTTCACACATAACTATGTCGTTGATTTATCCTTAACCTAAGGGTACAACCTTTATGAGAGATTTCATCTCAATTTACATTCCATTGAGACTTCTTTGTTGATATACACCAAATCACTTTTATGTGGTGTATATAATGTACTTTAACAAAGTATATCATGAATCCCTTTATTCTCATGATATTAAAATGTTTTGATTAACTTAATTATTTGTATCCAAGTGTCTCTCTTTTGGTTAGAAACTCTAACTAAAATACCATTTTTAAATGTTTTAAAGACTTATTCTTCTAAATCTTGCTCATTAATGTCAACGTTTTAAAAATAGTTTTAAGGATTTATTTATATGGACATTAAAGTTTTAAAATTAAAAATACTTTTAAAAAGTTTCAAAGTGGTATGGGACACTTTGATTCAAAAATCTATTTTAAATGGATTCTTGACAAATAGTGTGACTTTTAAATGATTTCAAGAAAAGGGGGATATTTCTCTCAAATTGTTTTGATGATTATTTTCATATATGTCAACATCATTCATTATTCTTGATTGAGGTTAATGTGATACAATAAAATCTTCCATATTATATCGAATGAGTTATGTTTGACTGTGGATGTGTTATTTTTATACCATTCATGGTTTGTGGTAGAAGTATTGACATTTCGTATGCTAGTTTTAATACGAATGTTTATGTTATGTTTAAACCTTTTCATATGGGAATGCATTGGACTTAATATGTGACGGGTGGAGCCCGCTATAGCTCCTCGATGCATCGGTAGGTCTCATGAGACAAAATAGTGTCTTGGAACAAGGCCTTAGAAAAATCTTATTTGTAGTCTTGGCACGAGGCCTTGGCTATGTGGTTATGATAGTCTGGCATTATGCATTCCATCATCATGAAAGTGGTTATTGATATTGCATGGGATTGTTCGACTAGTAGAATATCCATGTGAATAAGTAAATGGCATTATTTCACTTTATCTTTGCCATATTATGCTGAAGTTCAAGTTTAAAAGGCTTTTGTTTTAATTATAAATTACCTTCAGTGTTTATTCTTATCTATGAATGCTTCTGCTATAATGTTATCCTTACTGAGCATCTGAGCTCACCCCTTTCAATGTTTTATTTTTCCCAGGATTGTGAAGAAGTAAATTATGAATGACCTGCAGGGATAGTATGAGTGTGTACTATGGAGACTATGTTGTTGTTGTTTTCAGTTTATGATGTAATGTAAATTCTATTAATGTATCTAGTTATTCCAAGGCTACTAAACTAATCGGTCTTTCGAGACTTGATCTTTCTTGTGATCATGCCAATGTTATGTAATAATGCACCGACTCTGGTTAACTGGGGTCGGGGCATTACAGTTGGTATCAGAGGAAGTTTAGTACAAACCTTGGAAGCTAGATTTAGATAAAATCTGATTAAAGCACGTAGACCTAAGATGAACTTTGAGGATTATTATAGAAGAACTTCATAGAATTTTTGTATTGTAGAGATTTTGTGGGTTTCCAAGCAATACATCCCTGTCTGGATACGAGCAGGTAGAGGCGGCTCTGGAACAGATGTACCTAGGGGTAAAACCCGAAAACACCGCTTTGAGCTAGACTCGAACGGGAACTGGTGAACGACAACAGGCCTTGCTTCACTCTTGGTTACGACACTCCCAGGGGATATGCTTAGGATAATTTACATTTTCTTTACAAAACAATTTAAGTAATATATATAAGATGAGAGTAAATGACCTTGGTTAATCCTAATATGTTTCAAATTGAGAATATGGTGACATGTTAATCTCTAAATGATTTTACGACTACTGTTACTCACACAATGATTTCTGGTTTTAGTAAATGGCTGGATTCCAAGGAAGTCATAGTGACTTTGAGAATGATGTACAAGGTGGGAACGGTGGTGGAAATGAACAACAAAATGGAATGTTGATAGGCGTAAAAGATATCGTCTTTATGCCAAATCAGTTTTCCAAAAATATGATCAACAACATATATATTAACCAACTCCCAAACTCAACAAGGAAGAGAAAGGTGATGAATTATAAGAGCTCCAGCAATGGAGACCATGGAGAAAAGAACCCTCAATTTTCATCATGCAGGAAATGTGGAAGGAGACACCCAGGAAAGTGTCTCAATGGGACAACGAAATGCTTTAGGTGTGGGAAGGAAGGACATAAAGTGAAGAATTGCCGAAGAAAAATGAAGAGTACTAAGGAAGAAGATAAAAATGGTCCCAAGAGTCCATTTATAGTCATTTTCCGTAAATGTAGGGGACCTGGCCATTACCCGAGTGAATGTCCTATTCTATAGGATATTTTCTTGGTCAAAGAGGAAGCTATATGGAAATAAATGGTTGGAGAAATGTTTAAAAAGTATTAGAGCTCCTTGTTTATGGGTTTACTTTGGAATAATTTTCTCTTGTATTTGTAACCCCGCAGTTTTCCATGTGAGAATGATATTTGAGGAAGAATTGTCTCTTCTCTTGTGGATATAGGTATAAATAACCATTTGGTTTTATATGATCATTGGGGTTTGAGAGAATTATAAGTTATTATAATTTGGGATGAAAATGAAATGTATGATATAACATTTGTGGTTAAATTATGTTATTTTGAGGAATTTATCTCATTTTGGTAATATTATAAAATATAGTTTTTGAAAAAGGACAACATGTAGACCGTGTGACAACCCGTCGCGTCGGACAAAGCTGTGGGAATCGAACCCACAACCAAAGTTCGATTGGGATTTATCACCTACCACTAGGATACATGAAGTCCCTGGTTAGTGTGACTATTATTTTTTTAGTTAAATGATTTTATTGATCAATAATATGTTGATTTGGGTTCTTATATCTTATCAAATGAATACCCTTAGTATAGGAAAATGATTTCGTGATTAAGTGATAAATGTTATTTTGGAAGATGTTCACTTTTTTGGGAACACTATATGTCCAAGGAAAATAGAATACTATGGGATGTCATTAGAGGAGTAATGGTGGATTTTTATCTATGTTTTTTTTATTGTGGATCTATAGTGATTTGGTTTATTTATGGAAATGATTAACCTATAATAAAGAATATGTGATTAGGTTAATTACTTTTAAGTATGTGACTTTAAGAATAGATGATGTCATTTGGAGATACAATTTAACATGGAAGACTATATTATTATAAGTTTTGGGTGTCAATATTAGTTTGTATTATATTAAAGGATTTTAAGGAAAATTTATTATTGAATGGTATTTATTTAACTTTGGGGTATTGTTGGTTTAATTTTAGAAATTAAGATTAGTATTTTTTTTTCTCTAATGGAATATACATTTGGGGGATCATCAGATCTTATACTAACCATTTTTTGTTTTGATTAATCTCTAAAGACAAGTTAAATATATATTTTATCCTACATGGATCATGTATTTCTATAGAAGTTTATTCTAGCTCTTTTATTGTGACTAAGTCTTCTTGAATACTCATTGTTCAAAAAAAATAAGTTAGTGGTAAAAAGTTATTAAATAATGAAACTCTACTTAAAAAGTAAGTATATGTCTTTATGTTCTTAGTCAATATCATAAATGAATTCCTCTTCCTTATGTAATGTAACTTAAAACAAAAAAAAATGTTGTCCGTTTACTTTCCTACTAGGAGACTAGTGGCCGTTTGTCCCAACACAAGTTTGTGGTTTTATCATTGTTAACTTTATCCTGATCATTATTTCTATCCCTCTCCATCAGAACTTGACACTTAGTTTATCATCCATATCCATGTTTTCCTACATGGAATCCGAGTATGGGTTATCTTGGATGACCTTTATACCTCTCTTTCTTTCTTTTAAAGTGATAGTTTTATTGACTCTTTTTCCGATGTGGGACTTTCCCTTATACTCCCAAGAAAAATTTTAAAAATTGTGAGGACGCAATTTATTGAAGGAGGGGAGAATGTAACACCCCAAGCTTCCACGGTACGTTTCCCTTTGAATAATGCAATGGCGTGCATTGTACGCAACTTCGAGATTTTAACACACCACAACCAATCAAACTAGCCGTTATGAATAGTAATACCTAATTTTTTAAATTATATATATTTTATATTTCAAAATGGAATTTATTTTTGGATTCGGAATATCAAATTTAGCCTAAGGTGAAATTTTGGTACTTTTCGGATAACTTTAATATTTTGATGAATAGTGAAAATTACTAAATTTTAATTAAAAACAACTTTTTTAATCAAAATAATTAATAGTGATAAATTATGAATTTGAGTGGTTTTAAAGTATATTTAGAATATATTTTTACCATTTAATATAATGTTGGTCATTGGACATAATTTTACAATTAAACCGAACATAAACAAGTGTCAATCTTTTGATAGTTATTATCTCTTAAAAACACGCTTTTTGTTTTGAAAGCGGGAATTAATTTTAAATTAATTTCTGCCACTTCTGTGTTTTGAATTTGGAAAAATGGATTCCATATTTGGAATCAGGATGTTCAAATTGTGTAAATAGGTAACTTTTATTTTTAGATATTTTGAATAATTACTGCGGTAAATATTTTATTTACCATGGTTAAGGATAAATCCGGTAAATGAGGGTTAAAATAATAATATTATAATAATACTAAATTACCATAAAACGTGTCCTAGCCTTATTGGTTAATACATTTTCGACCATAGTCATATTTGGGTCGATTTTGGGACCCCATGGTGCCACTTGTAGGTGATAGGGACACTTTATTTTAATTAAGTTAAAATGAATACAAAAATGACACAAGCATATATCTTTTAGAAAAACAATTTTTACATAGGGTTATATATGTTGGATTTTAGATTATAAATATTCATTAGAAAGATAAAACTATTTCCTACATAATGATATTTTATTTATAATTTTTAGACATTAAATAAGTTAATTTATTTATGACACAATGGTGATGCAGTAATTACCATAATAGTGAAAAATTAGAATAATTGATACTATAAATACCCAAATAAATATATTTTGAGACTTTTATTGAATTAAACTAATTTTATAGGTTAATATAACATATTAGTATTGATTTAATTAACTTTTTTCGAAGTAATCATTCTGTTATGTGTTTCACAAAAATCAACTATTGAATAGTGTCAAAATTGACATAAAAGAGTTTTTAAAACAAATATTATATTATTAATTGATATTAAATTACTAAAAATATAAGGTTCGGCCAAGAGACTTATATCATTATAGGTATATCATTAATGGACCACTTTGGGGTCTCTTGGATGTATATAGTAAGTTTATTAACTATATAATATAAAAGTACAAAGGGACATGGTAAATGTCAAACTAATTAACTAAGAGTTAAAACTAAAAGATAAGGTGAATATAGTGACCCAAAACTGTCTAAATTCTATTGTATGAAGGGTTTTCAACCTATCCCCACCTTAAACTTTGAATAATAAACTTTGTAGCCATTATAAACCGAATTTGAATTTATTATAAATTAATATTTCTAGCTTTTCCAAAGGTGCCCCTCACCCCTCTTATAAAAGGGCACTCCTCCTTCTCATTTATTCACACCTTCAAAGCATTTTGGTTCGGACAACCCCTGCCAAAATAATCTCTCAACTTCCCTCACTAAAACCTAGATACATTAGTTTTATCAGAAAGCCAACCTAAGGAGCCCTTTTGATCAAATCAAAAGGAAGAACCCGAAGAAAATGTAATGTTTTCACCACCCCTTTTCAAGTTCCTTTCTTCTTCCACTTCATCTTTCTTTGTTATTACCATTATAAAATAATAACTCCAGTATCATATATATACTGTGATGTTATTATAAATATGGTACAACCATATTCAGTATTCTATCCATCCTTTGAATAACATGTCACCATACGTGCGTACGTACGGCTTACCGTCTCCACGTCGTGGTGTAATTGTTATTCAATATATTATTATTTGGATGGGTATAATAATGATGTGTAACTCATTTAAATAATAAATATAACATGATAATGATTCTTTATATATGATATACCATCCAATTATATATTATTTTAATATCAAAACAATGATATTGTCGCTCGTGCGTACGTACGGATTACCGTCTCCACGAACGCGATGAGATTCATTCTCCATCATATACATTCAAGTATAATTATAATTTGATGATTTAAAAATAGTATATAATGACTTGATATCATTATGGATATGAATAATATACATCCCATTAATAACGAATATGGCTCACATAACAAAGAATATAAAGTAAAATGAACCCGTTAACACCCAAAATGACGATAATTCTAAGATATTATTAACAAATCAATGTTAAAAGATCATATATGATATCATATTAAAGTAAATTATTCTTGTATAATTCAATAAAAATTATTTCACCATTATACAGGAGGTTAAACTACCGTCGACCAAGGAAAAAGTACAAAGTAAGGGGTTTCTAATCTCACTTTTAATTTCGTGAGAATTCCATTATTCACCACTTAATTATTGCATGTGGTGTATGTGTACTGCCCATGATTGTATTCATTGTGTAATATACTTTAATTTATGGGTATTTACATCATCATGGTATGATACTTCTTTCATGGGTGTATGTTTCGCAAGTTACCTAATCGATAAGGGAATTTGAGATGTTAATTTCCACTCATTTGGCTTTAGGCATATTTCATTGATTATTTTACCCCAAGATTATGTGTGGAATCACTATTCATTTGATTATGTCATAATTTCCACTCCCCTTCCTGTGGATATAATTTTTATACACATAATCACTCCATTGATAATTCTCAAGTCATTGATATGAATTTGATAAGAGTAATTTTAACTCATTCACCATTTGTTGAGTTAAACATCCAATTCGTTGGTGTTGTTTTTACAAGATTATGTGTGAATATACGTGATTGTTTTACACTGAATATCCAATCAGATTTAGTGTATTTATATTTTTCACACATAACTATGTCTTTGATTTATCCTTAACCTAAGGATACGGCCTTTATGAGAGATTTCATCTCAATTTACATTCCATTGAGTTCTTTGTTGATATACACCAAATCACTTTTATGTGGTGTATATAATGTACTTTAACAAATTATATCATGAATCCCTTTATTCTCATGATATTACAATGTTTTGATTACCTTAATTATTTGTATTCAAGCGTCTATGTTTTGGTTAGAAACTCTAACTAAAATACCATTTTTAAATGTTTTAAAGACTTATTCTTCTAAATCTTGCTCATTAATGTACATGTTTTAAAAATGGTTTTAAGGATTTATTTATATGGACATTAAATTTTTAAAATTAAAAATCCTTTTAAAAAGTTTCAAAGTGGTATGGGAAACTTTGATTCAAAAATCTATTTTAAATGGATTCTTGACAAATAGTGTGACTTTTAAATGATTTCAAGAAAAGGGGGATATTTCTCTCAAATTGTTTTGATGATTATTTTCATCTATGTCAACATCATTCATTATTCTTGATTGAGGTTAATGTGATACAATACAATCTTCCATATTGTATCGAATGACTTATGTTTGACTGTGGATGTGTTATTTTTATACCATTCATGGTTTGTGGTAGAAGTATTGACATTTCGTATGCTAGTTTTAATACGAATGTTTATGTTATGTTTAAACCTTTTCATATGGGAATGCATTGGACTTAATATGTGACGGGTGGAGCCCGCTATAGCTCCTCGATGCATCGGTAGGTCTCATGAGACAAACTAGTTTCTTGTCACAAGGCCTTGGCAAAATCTTATTTGTAGTCTTGGCACGAGGCCTTGTCTATGTGGTTATGATAGTCTAGAATTATGCATTCCATCATCATGAAAGTGGTTATTGATATTGAATTGGATTTTTCGACTAGTAGAATATCCATGTGAATAAGTAAATGGCATTATTTCACTTTATCTTTTCCATATTATGCTGAAGTTCAAGTTTAAAAGGCTTTTGTTTTAATTATAAATTGCCTTCAGTGTTTATTCTTATCTATGAATGCTTCTGCTATAATGTTATCCTTACTGAGCATCTGAGCTCACCCCTTTCAATGTTTTATTTTTCCCAATATCGTGAAGAAGTAAATTATGAATGACCTGCAGGGATAGTATGAGTGTGTACTATGGAGACTATGTTGTTGTTGTTTTCAGTTTATGATGTAATGTAAACTCTATTAATGTATCTAGTTATTCCAAGGATACTAAACTAATCGGTCTTTCGAGACTTGATCTTTCTTTTGATCATGCCAATGTTATGTAATAATGCACCGACTTTGGTTAACTGGGGTCGGGGCGTTACAAAGGGGTTTTGATTTGAAGGTTTAAAGGCATATGGATTTTCATGGTCATAATTATGATTATTTGAGACATAATACGTTTTGTGCCCCATGATTCCTTTGTATGGTGTATTTAATTCACATGGATGTATTTTTATCATAATTATTATATATCATATTATTTAATTTCTAAATAAAATCCCATTATTTAAGTGGTCATTGATTCAGTTTCTTCCCTAATGATGAGGATTTTTGGTAACTCAATTTTCATTAATTGAGTTATGATCATTGTATAAACTTATTTCATATAAGTTGGGTAAATTATACCCTTTGATTATATTATGTGGTATTCTATCATTGATTTTTTGGGGATATAAATTCCTATCACATTAAGACTTTGATAATTTTATCTCACTTATTGTGATATAAAATATTTAAACCATCTAATTTATTTCTCTAGATAGCTTATGATCATGTTATTCCAGTATTGTATTATCCATATAACTATTTATCTTTTTAGTGTGAACATCACATTTTACTCAAGTCATATTGGATGTTGCTGAAATAGAAAAATATTTTATTCTATTATCATGGGAAAAAGTATTGGTATTCTAATACAAATGATTATTGGAAAGTTGACTATGTATTGTTTAACCTTGAGCCTTCTTCCTTTGGATTGGTTAGGATCATGTTATTCATTTTATTAATACAGGGAAATGTATTGACATTACAATACAGATTATTATTAGCAAGTTGAATATATAGAGTTTTACCATGCAACTTCTTTCTCAAGATTGGTTACGATCATGTTATACATTTTTATTTCCTTAGGGTAAAGTATTGACATTAAATATTTTTCATTATATAGATAGTCATTTTTTATGTAATTGATTCATTATGGAATGGTAGTAAAGGTATCAATAAATCTTATAGTGAATGAATTGGACTTAAATAAGTGATGGGTGGGGAGTGACATTATATATACCCTCAATGAATTTACAGGCCTCATGAGACAAAACATGTTTAGTTATTTGGTTTATTCCTACCTAGTTTAAGAAGACGTCTTGACTGCAGTCTCGATAACATGTAATGTGTATTGAAATGAGGCATTGAAAATAAGTTTTTGATGTTTAAAATTATTCATTCCATTGGTTAGAGATCAATATTATCGATATCCGTGTTTTTATTTGTTATCATGGAGATATCGTTCTCATAGTTTCAAGTTGGTTATGGATTCATGTTGTTTACCTATTACTGCCATAATATTTATTCCATGTTTATGACATTATTTCTTTTGTAATGTGTGTTTTTTGTTAATATGAGTTTGATATCACCCCTTATTATGTTTCTATTTCCTTAAGTTATAGATAAAATTAGTACACATGAAATGATTGGGAGGATAACTCATTTAGAAGGATTTTTGGGAGATGTTGAAGACTTATCATGAATTATATAGTTTCATATATAGTGGGAAAATTTTACATTGGATAAAAAGAACATGGGATTTATTAGTTTATGTTTTGTCCTAATTTTCTAAAGTTTTAAACCTGAAAATATCCTTCATATATAATAAATTAAACAACATTTATTGATTTCATAATTATGGATGGTTATATCCAGACTTTTATAGCTCGTATAAAAGAAATTATGTAAATTATGAGTTTATGAAAACCAGATCTAAGAGTATGGGTCCGAGTCATCATAGTTGGTATTAAAGGAAAGGTTTAGATAACTTTAGAGATTAAGATTTTTTTGAGGATAATTTAAGGGTTGATAAGTTATGGTTGATCATAGTAGATAACCCTTTGGAATAGTATATGATTTAATTCTAAGGAAATAATGTAAATTTTAATTAAGGAATAAGATAATATAACTTTAGTGAAAATCCTAGGAATAAGTCTAAGTATAGCATGAAAACTAGAAGTTTTGGTTAAGAATTGAGTGTGTGGTTTTCCTAGAAATACATCAATTTTTTGGATAATATAGTGTGGATGCAGTATTGTCATAGATTAATCAAGGGGTAATCATACCAAAAAAGTTTCATTGAGATTTTTCTTTATCTTCAATTTGGTGTGAGGTGAATGGGACAAAGATTACGCACCTGGAGAGACAATCTCAGGGGATATAGTTTGTTTAATCACATTATCTTTATGTGGAATTATGAAGGATTTAATAATTATGTTGTGTAATTGGGTTTTTTTAACCAAATTGAAAAATAAACATGGATAACCAAGGATTGAACAAGGAGATTCATAGGTTGATCTAAAAGTATCACATGTTAAAAAAATGTGTCATCTGGGAAGAGATATTTAGATTTATGTTTTCATATTCATATTTTTAATATCTGCATAACAATTTTCGTTTTAGTATTTGGTTGAAATTGGATAAAAAATATAAAGCTGATAAAGGTACACATCTAGAAATCATAATGTATTATAACCGAATAAGGGACCATACATAAATGGTTGATAATCATAGTATATGCCTACTAAAATGGAAAATGCAACTTTTCTAGTCTTATCGAAGGTAGTGAGGATAATAAATTTATAGAAATTAATTCTTGATACACATATATATCCTCATTAGTGAGTTTTTATCAATGATATTCTAGTATATTATAAGTGTTATTAAGGATTATATGAAATATATTAGGATTATTTTCATGAACCAACCTAAGTCAACCCAAACTGGTCACTTGAGATGGCCCACGATAAGGCCTGAGAGGCATCCCCAATCCTCTTGGGATGAAGACAATTACTAAGGGCATAAGAGAGAGATGGTGGGAATGATTTCACCAAATAATAATATTCAAAAGTATTTGAAGAAAACCAAGCAGTCCAAATATTAATAAGTAAAATAAATGAACAAAATCTATACATGAACTAAAAATACAATCAAACTAAAAGAAACCAAACCAAACCGTACATGACTATCACTAAATCTAAATGTGACCCCATGGGTTACTCTTAGATCCCAAACCCAACATCATCCATAGTGATCAAGACCAAGATAAAACCTACACCTGAGTCTAAAAATAATAAATAGGTATATGTGTGATTATTAAAACTCACTAGGTGTGCCTAAAAAATATATTCACATTGCATTTCCTTTAAATAAAATATTTACCAATTTTAGGTTTAAAATACAATATATAAAGCATTTTTTTTTCTCACACATTTTCTCTTTAAAAAAACAAAATTCCATCTACCTTTCCATTTAAAATATGGTTATTACCAAAAAATATACTTTAGCATTTTTATAAGAAAGAGGGAGAGAGGGAAGTGATTTTTTATTTAAAAGGGTAAAATGGTTTAAGAAAATTTTAATTTTTTTTACATAAAACATTTAAAAAACTTTATTGAATTTTAGAAAAGTGGTAAACCATGCAAGAGGGAAGGAATAATAATCACACAATAAGGGTAATGAAATAGATAACAAACAAGAGTAACCGAACTAACTAGGGTACCTAAATTATCTTCCATAGATAAATAAGTGAAAAGGGAGCATGTGATAACCTAGGATCTCATTGGATAATATAGAATATATTGAAACCTAATTAATCCCATAGGCATGCCTCACCCAATGATATCAAACCTCCCAAATGATCGATCTTACCCTACCTAGCCTAATTGAGGGGCACAATCCCAAAGTAGTGCAAGGTCTATACTAAGGTCCACTAGTGAGTGCGTAATCTAATACAGTGTTGTAAATGTTCATGAAAACTCCGCTATCCATGCCAGGTTCTCATGTCATGTCTAAAGTGGGGGTGAACCAAGAAATACCAAACAAGAAACCAACTACTTATACATATATCACACATAAGGACCACACATATGAGTCTCCCCTGAATCACTCCACATGATAGTCTCTTTTTCCATTGGTCCAATGAAACATAGGGGAAACCGTATTCCAAGGACCTCCCATTATATTTCTCAACCAAAAATCCTAGGGACTCACCCATAATATAGTTTTTAATGAGAACCAATTTATAATGGTTCCAAACGGGCCTTAAGAAAAACTTTTAGTGAAAAACCATTTCCAAAAGGATTAAAAAACCAATTATGAACCCAAAATTATTTAGTAATACATTTAAGAAACCTAATTCACCATTTGGAAACTAAAACACATTAACTAAGCCAAAACCATGTTTTTGAAACAAAAAATCATTTATAAAATCCAAACAGGTATTTTAACAAACACTTGGTTTTTGAGGATGAGTAAAACCATTCCATAAAATGTAATACAAGAGGAAATCACTTCATTTCAAGTCAAAAAATTATTCTTAAAATTATAAATCCCTAATTAGTGTTAAATAAAGGTTTAAGAAGTAATAAATATTTTTTTTATAAAATATAAAGGCTAAATAAAAAGGGAAACCTACCTCAATCTTTAAGTACCTCAACAAAGGAGACTCAAAAAAAATTCACAAGCATCCATGGAGGAAAGAACATACACAAGGAAACTTGAATAAGAAAAAACCACCAATTAAAACCCAAATAAACATGAAAATTATACCCAAGAGACCAAGGGAGAATATAAAATCAAGAGAAAATGAATGAAAAAGGAAGAGGAAGATGAGAGGTTGAGAATAACTTGAAGATTCACCTCAAAACCTTGAAGAATCCACCTATAGTCACCATATAGAAAAGAGGGGAGTCTTGGGGAAGAGAGGGAGAGATCCCATCAGGTAACACAAACTAAATTTGGGGGATAATAGATGTTTTGGGGTTAAAATACAAGTAGGGTATAAAGGTAAAATCACATTTTTAATGAACCAGGGAACTGTGCATGGTTTAACTGCATATTTTTCCAAAACATGCACCAACTATGAACCCCTTACTGGACACACTAGGAACCCAACTGTTTTGGTTGCATAGTTTAGGAAACCATGAACCAATCATGTAAATTGGTTCTTTCAATATTCCAGAGCCAATAATATACCCTCTTCATGGTTTGGACTAACCGTGCTCAGGCCGTGAACCCTTTACCACAAACACCCAAGGACCCACGTAGTTACTCCCACGAGACACTTGGTTTGGTCAAAACCATTTGGTACTTATGAAACACAAACCATAAAATTTTATAATTAATTTAAAAGAGACTCATACTCATTAAGATGAATGGTTACCCCTAAACCATGCACATAACTATGCAATATAAGAAAAATAACCCGAAACACTAAATTTAAATCTAAAACCTCCAAAACTCAATATAGAATCCAATGACACAAAAAAAAAAACAAAAAAAAGTTGAAAATAAAAAATGGGGTTTGAAAATTCTACCCACCATTTCTCTTTGTTTCCCAAGAAAGAATCAAAGTTCCTAGTTGATCAGGTTAAAAGATAGGGGTTCACACATCCCCCTGATCCAACCCACAAAACAAAAATCACCTCAATACCACTAGGAAGAATATGATCACTTCCACCTAAAAAAACCACTGAATTTAAAAAATTCATAAAATTATGAAGAAATTTCTAAACCAACAACCAAATCCATTAATAAAACTATAGTCATTGGGCCTACTTAAAGAGCCCAAAATTTACCAAGGAAAAGAAAACTCAAGACTAGACGATCCAGGAATATAGGGAAACTTCCTAAAACTCCTCAGAGGAAAATTAGGAGAAGAACTAGATAGGAATGAGGGCTTACTTAAATCAAAATGAGAGGGTTGGAGGGACTCCCCACCATTTTAGAACTGTAGATCGATTCCCTACCCGCACCACCCATGGACACTAAACCTTCAAATAAGAACAACCACAAATAAACCTAGAAGGATCAAAATGATAAGAACAAGATACACAGTGAATCATGATCTACACAAAGTCTAAAAGATTAATAATTCCTAAAAATATGTTTCTATAAAATCATAGGTCCTTAAAAGATATACAACATCATTTTATATCTCTAATAAAGGACAACACTTTGAGATACAACTATTACAACATGGAGACATTGATATCAAAATGGAACTTTAAACCAAACCCAGATCATCATACTACTCCTACAAATAGGATGAGGGAGTATTTTTAAGGTGTGGATATAGCTCTACATTGCTTCTTAAATACACCCTGACAAAACCATTTCAAGTGACCAAAGAATCTGAAAGTATGGAAGGTCTTTAAGGAATTTGGACACGATGAATTATTATGACCTGACCTACCACATTGATGACACATTGGGATCCTATGCCCAAAAGTAGTTGATGAGAGATCAGAAGGGCTCTTAATTCCACTACCAACACCACTAGCCTTAGGATGAATCCCGACCCCTATAATATAATTACCATCACTATTTCTAGAGACTTGAGGAAAATTGGTTGCTTCAAGCACCCCTTCCAGCACATCTTCAATCAGGACAACTTGCCTCACCGCATTGGAAAAAGAGGTTAAGATGAACATTAATACCTTCAATTATAAATAAGTACATAGCCCATTCTCAAAAATTCAATATTTTAGGGAATCATCCTTAGCCCACTCTTGAAGATAAGGAACTAAATTCTCAAAATGATGAATGAAATCCAACATCGATGCATTAACTTACTGAAGGAAACACATATCTATTGTCTTCACCACCTTAAAAACCTTATAGAAGTACTTTCAGATGAATGATGTCCTAGAAAATTCCCAGGAGAGGTCTTCATAAGGATTGGTTCAAATAACCAACTTCCACCACTTCCAAGTCGGACCTTCAAGCGTAAAGGTTGAGAACATATCCTTTAGTGACTCAAGAAACTCAAGGAAATGGAAACTCCTTTATATTTTCCTCATCAATTATTCTACTTCAAAGGGATCCTCTTGACCATAAAATAGAGGATGATTCAACTTCCAAAACTCAAGAAGAAGGTCTCTATATCAATCAACTGGAGTGTTCACTAATGGTGAACCACCCGTAGCTGCACCTAAAATATATATCAAGTCTTTAGAGGGGGTGTAATCTAAACATAAATAAACCAAAACTTAATAAAAACTATTTTATCAATAAAAAATCACTATAATAAAACACTAAACACCAAAGAAAACAAACTCATAATTCTTTTTAATTTTTTTTTCAAAAAATCTGTTAAACACCACTTCAAAACCAATTTTAAGACTCCACACTACAATCTACTTCATTACACACAAAAATACCATTAATTTGATCCATAAATCCAATTATTACAATTCAAACCATTTACTTAATATTTAAAAATCATCATTTCATTAAATTCATTTAATTAAAAACCTATTTCCTAAAAAAATAACTTTATTTACAAATAGATTTCCAAAAATTTATTTGAAATAAAATTTAAAACTCTTTTATCATTTTAAAAATACAAATAATTAAAAATTTAAATTAGATTTTAAAAATTTCAAAATAATGTTTCTAAAAAAATCTCAAAATCAAGGAAACTTAAAAAAAGATCACAAAGGGAAAACTAGAATCGATGGGTGACTTGGACATATGATTGGAAGCCATTTGCCAATCGCACCATTGTTATGGAGAGTCTTTCAAGAACTTTTCCTTGGGATCCACATGGATTTATAGGCTCTGTGAGATTAATAAAACCTTTATCCCAACTCCTAGTTCATATTACCATACACGAAACAACCTATAAGAACCAAATAAATCAAATAAAACCAAAATTCATTTGGTTTCCCAAGTTTTGATGCAAAAAGTATTAGCCAAAAACTCCCTAATACCTACACCCCATGTACGAACAATCCCAATCCTTCTACCTTGACATACCAAATGATAAAGTGTGATATAAAATCTAAGTCCTCTAAAGAACCTGCTCTAATACCATTTTGTCATGAACCAGCCCAAGTCGACCCTGAACTGGTAACTCAAGCTAGCCCGCGATAAGGCATGAGGGGAATTTTTTATCCTCCTGGTCTGGTAAAAAGTTCCAAGTGCATCAGGGAGAGATGGTAGGAATGATATCACCCAATAATAATACACAAAAATTGTAAAATCAAATATAGAAACACAAATATAAACATGCAAAACAACTGACCAACATCTATAAAAAAAATTAAAATACAACCAAGCCTAAAGAAACAAAACAAAACCAAACCTTTTGACCACTAAATATCCATGTGACCCAATGTGTCACTTTTCAATCTGAAACCCAACATCTCCCAAAATTATTAAGTACAAACTGGAAGCTACATATGAGACTAAAAAAAGAATAAGGTATAGGCATGAGAATTAAAAATCAGTAGGTGTTCCCAAACAATCTATTTCTGATGAATTTTATTTAAATAAAAGTTTCATCAATTTCAAGTTTGAAATACAATATATAAAACATAGATTTTTTTTCACATTTTATCTTTAAAACAAATCATGGTCTATTTCTCTTTACATTTAAAACCGATTTATTCCGAAAATAGAGGCTTTATCATTTTAATAAGGAAGAGGGAGGGTGGGAAGTGATGTTTTTATCTAAAAGGGAAAAGGGTGTAAAATATTCTTAAAAACTTTTCTATAAAACATTTAAAACTCATTATAAACTTTTAGAAAATAGGTGCACAATGAAATGAGGAAGGAGTAATAATTACACAATAATGGAAATGGAAGAGATAACTCACATGAGTAACCAAACTAACCGGGGCAACTAAATTATACATTGTAGATAAATAAGTGATAATGGAACATGAGAGTACCTTGGATCTCAGTGGATAATATAGAACATACTATAAATTGATTTATCCCTTAGGCATGCCTCACTCAATGACATCAAACTACTCAAATGCTCAGTCTTACCCTACATAGCCTAACCGAGGGGAATAATCCCAAATAAGAGAAAGGTCCATACTAAGGGAAACTAGCCAATCCACAGTCTAAACCAGTGTACCAAACATTCTTGGAAAACCAATTTCTATGAAAGGTTCCCATGTAATGTATAAAGTGGGGTTGATATAAGAAATATTAAATAAGAAACCAAACACATAAATATATATCACACACAAGGAGCACAAACAAGAGTCACCCCTGAATCACACCAAGGGATAGTCCCTTTTTTTAGTTTGAACTAATGAAAAAGGGAATCCCCATAGTAAGGGAATATAACTCCCTTTATTAACCATTAAGTTAAGTAACTAAACCCTATGATAGGTTTCAAAGAGAACTAATTTATTAACATTCCAAACAGGCCTCAAGAAAACTTTGAGTGACAAACCATTTCAATAAAGGATTAAACACACCATTTATGTACCCAAAACTGTTTAGAAATCCATTTAAGAAACCTAATTAACCATTTAGAAACAAAAACAAATTTACTAATCAAAATACATGCTTTATAAACCAAAAATAATTTACAAAATCCAAACAAACAATTTAACCAACACTTAGCATATGAGGTTTAGTAAAACCATTCCATACAAAAAAAATAAAAGGAGTAAATCACCTAATTTAAATTAAAAAATTATTCTAAAAATTATAGATCATTAATCAGTGTTAAATAAATATGAGAGAAGAAATAAATCAATATTTTCTTAAATTTAAAGGCCAAATGAAAAGGGAAACCTAACTCAAGTTATAAGTGCTTCAAAAACAACAACAACTCAAAACAACTTCAAAAGGGACCAAGGAGGAAAGAAAATACACAAGAAACCTTAAAGAATAAAAAAACACCAATTAAAACCCAAATAAACATAAAACCTAAACCTATGATACCATTATATAATAGATAATCAAGAGAAAAAGGAAGAAGAATGAATAAGAACATGAGAGGAGGAGAATACCTTAAAGATTCACCCAAAAACCATGAAGAATCTAACTAGAATCACAATGGATGAAGGAGGGGAGGATTTTGTAAGAGAGTGAGATCTCACTTAGGGTCACACAAACCAAACGAGGGAAAAAAGTGGCATTTTTGGTTTAAAATTAAAGAGGCTTAGATAGGTCAAATAACATTTTTAATGAAACTAGGCACTGCACATGGTTTGACCGCACAACTTTGCAAACTATGCACCAACTGTGAAAACCTTACTGGATACACTGGGAACCTACATGGTTTGGGAAACCATGTGACAACTGTTAGAGTTGGTTCCATAAAAAGTATAGATCCATTCACACACCCTTCTCATGGTTTGGACTAACTATTCTCAGGATGTGCACCCTTGACGAGAGACACCCAAGGACCTGAACAATTACTCCTAAGATCCACACTTTTTGGATAAAACTATGAGATAATCATGAATCCCAAACCATGAAAGTTAATAATGAATTTGAAAGAGTCTCATATTGAGAAATATATATTGTTTCCCCTAAACCATGCACCTAAACCGTGAAATAGAATAAAATCATCTCAAAACTCAAATTTTTAACCCAAAACCTCCCAAAAATCAAGAGAGAAGACAAAGACACCAAGGTAAACCAAAATAAAATAAGAAAATAAAAGTATATAAATGACAATTATTCTTCAATAGTGTTTTATCAATGGTTTTAAATTATATATTAAATTGTATCAATCACTATAAAAAGTGATTTTATGATAGGTTTATATTTTTGTGGATAACTATTAGGGAAAAAATGATTGAGGTATGAATAAATTTTAAGTTTAATATATGAATGATAATCATATAATAAATGGTGGTTTGATTATGAATAAGTAATTTAGATAATAATTGGAAACCTTGGGATTGATAATTTTTTTGACAGGTTAGGGATGAGATCCCTTTTATTAGAAAAAACAAATCCTCTATTAAAAATGGTTAAGAGGTAACACTTACATGAACTAGAGGACTAGAGGCCCTAAAAACCAGAGTGACATGGATCAAATTCATAGAATAATAAAGGTCAAAAAATATCCTTATGACCTATATTGAGTAATTGAAAACATGTACTCTCCCCAGTCAAACGATATGCCTCCCTCTTATAGTAGTCATCTTCACATGATTCCAGTCCGAAAAATTCATTCACCCCTGCTACGAGACGTTGAATCATGATGGATTGATGCAACAAGGAAGGGATCCCATATATACATGGTGTGAGAGGAGGTCTAGATGATTTGTTGAAACACACCCATCTCTCTTTATATCCGCCCACCTGTTGATGCTCGTGTGACCCTGTGCTTACATCACCGGCCTATTGGACTACGTCTCCAATTAGGATCCATGTGAGAAAGACAAATGATAGGGAAACCCTATATCCTAAAATGGGGATGTAAGGTAGGAAGATGAGAATCCACACACATATGATCAAAATCAATCCTCCCACCTGGTAGTGCTTATGTACTACCTTCCTAATGCATCGAGTCATTCTTTTGATTCTAGACATGCTGTCTTTAACTCAAAAATCCATAGCTTAAAGGCCCAAGAAAAAGATGGTGGACTAAAGGCCTATTAGTTAAGAAAAAACTAATATGGAAAATAACCTAGCCCATATCTTCCACCTCCCATAGCTTCCACCACCCAAAGCCACAAACGAGATTCCAATATTGTATGAACAGATTCCCAACTACACCAAAGAAAGCTGCCATGATGATCCGAATCCACGTCGCCGTAATTGCCTAAAACCATAGATGCTTCCACTATCATGTGAACCTCAATGTGAACAAAATACCAATTCCATCAATAAACCCTAATTAGCCAAAAAACTTTGAATTATGCACCAGTGACCTGAAGAATCGGATCTAAGCCAGATGAAATGATAAATCTAGAGTTGGCACCAAATCAACACTAGATATGATCCTGGAGATCGAAGAAGCTATAGGATATCTTGGGATAAGAATATAAGGTGTAATAAAGAGTGTTGGTAAGACCAAAACACCATAGGCATAATAAAATCCACAATAAAATCCATATCCAAAAGACTAATGATGTATGAGACCATTGAAGAACAAGACATCCATCACTTCTTAACATAAAATAAATATATGGAGGGAAAAACCACATGGATCTCACTGATCTGACAATGATATAAAAAATCCATCACCAAAGATAAAAGGTCCAAGGTATAGACCACCACCTGAAGGATACAAATCCAAAGAACCTTGGGAGACTTGGGGACAAAACCCCAATATAAGTAAAGATCTCTCTGCCAAAGATGATAGTTACCTGATTTTTACCTTGAGATTAATAATTGATTCATGATATTTTTTGCGATCTTCATATCATTTTTTGGATTAGGATATATATAGACTGGCATGAAACCTTATAAAAAAGTGGTCAATAAAATCTAAGGGTTAAATATAGAGTTAATTTTTGGATGGATATATAATAAAATTGTGGTTTCATGTCTTAGAGATTAAATTAGGTTTTGGGGATGTTATTTTATTAAGACTATATGATTAGGGTGTATACATACTTGGTTATATGATTATAAAAATGAATAATTTTGTATGAGGATGGATAAGTTATATTTTGAGAGAATAGATTTAAATGATAATTAGTTTTAGAATATTTTAAGAAAGTTCCTAGTATAATCTCTATTTTAAGTATTAGGTTAATAATTATGAGATGACCCAACTCAAATTATCCTAGGATAAACAAAGAATGATATATGTTAATCAGAGAGTGATATATGTTGAACCAAGTCTGATACAATTTGAGTTGTATGAACTATAGACAAACATGTTAGTGCTATAAATGGAGACATCTTGAGCCAATATTTTTTTATATTTATTTATAATAATTCACATATAATGAACATCACTCATGTTAACTCTTTCGGTTTTATTAATGGTTGATTCAAAAAGTAACTAAGTTAACAATGAAATCTATGGAAAATGTGAGAACTATCCAATTGACCAACCTAACAGGATAAGGGATGGAGTGAGAAATATTGTAATTATTACAGACTAGATATCAATAATTATGATTGAAAACATCAACATAGTTGAAATTACAAACACACTAAAGAATATAATAATTAAATCTCATCAAATTTGGGTGACTAATATGATAAAGAAAATAAGATTCAATTTATTTCATGTCAAAAATGTGGGAAAAAACATGGGGGTAATTTTCTTAAAGGGAGGTTTAATGATTTAAGTGTGGAGATGAAGGTTATCATACTCACAAGTATAAGGAAAAATACAATCTATAAAAATTAATTACTTTAATTGAAAGATATCTGGTAATTATGCGACTCAATGTACCAATCCAAGGGATAATAAGGGATATAGTCACCAATAACCAGGAAAATGAGTAAAATCCTATGTAACTAATAATGATGAATTAGATAGTTCTTTTTTCACTCTAGATAATATTGAGTCCAATTTCATGTAATTTTTCACCAACAATTAGATATTGAATTATAAATTTAAACCCTTAGTGGTATGATTATAAAATAATTTTTTTAAGGTTTTGAGAAGTTATTCCTTATGGATTGAGATCTAAATTCATTAGTAGGATTTAATGAGAAATTAGGAGTGGGCTATATTTATTTATAATGTTCCTATAATGATTTATTATATAGTTAAATCTCATTCCTCATTCTAAATAAACATGTGATCATCTAGAGGTGTACGGTTAATTATGAGTAGCCTATAGAAACTACTATTATAATATGAGTCAAATTGTGTAGATGCAATTTATTTGGGGGGGGGGGATTTAACCCCCAAAAATTAAAATATATGATTACCTTTAAATAAGTCATATTTTTGTTATCTTACTCTACACACAACATCAAACTTAAATGGAAACCACAATATATTTATATAAAATATTAATGTTTAAGTACAACCGTTAAAAAATAGCCACTGAATTAACAATAATGAATAGAATTAAGCACTTTATTAATTATTTTTATATATAAAATAAATTAAAATTTTAATTTGATTGAAATTTATTTAGTTTACCCAAAATGAAAAATAATATCATTTTTTATTTAGAATTTTTTTTATAATTTTTTTTATATGATATAATTTTTTTTCAAGAAAAATATGATTAATGATAAATTATTTTGGATATTAATAATTGTTTAAAACAAATTTAGTTGGTAAGTAATATAAAATAATAATAATAATAATTAATATTTGGAAATATATTTATCAAATAAAAACAAGGTTTCATTATATTTTATGATTTTCTTTAAAAATTAAATTTATAAGTTTTGTATTTTTTAATTAATAAAAATAAAATTCATTTTTTAATTCCTCATATAAGAAATTACTTAGTATAAATTTTTGATCATTTTCTACAAAGGTTGGTTTTTAGTAAAAAAGACGGTTTTCCTAAAACTTATAATTTGTATGAATTCACCGTTATATAAGATTAGAATATAAATTTATAAAACATTTTAAGTAATCAGATATTAATTTTAATAATAAAAATATTTGTTATAAAATATTTTTTGAACTTAGAAAACCCATGGAAAATATTTTTATTACTAACTAAAATGTTACTTTAATATAAAAACTGTTTTATATCTTTTCTTTTAATAAAGAATTTTTCAAGGAATATTTGGTTCTATATTTCCTGGGAATACTCTTATAATTTTTTTTATAATAATTCAATTTATTTTAATAAAATAAGTATCCAAGATAATTCTATCTTATATATAAATTTAAAGATTAAAAAAATATTTCTCTAAAAACTGTTTTTATGTGATTTGGTATATTTATTTAAAATTATAATTTTACACCTTTAGGAATTTTATTTGATAAAATAATTTTAAAATTTGGAATTATAATTTTAAAATTAGGTATAAAGTTCAATCTTATTATTTTTCATTAATTTTTTTAATGTGGTTAGAAATAAATTACCAAAGTAAAAGTAAGTTTGGGTAAAAGGGAAAAAGTTAAAACAAAAAGTTGTAGAACACTAAAAGTTATTTAAAAAAGGATTGGTTGAGGTATGTTTCAAACCACAATAGTTTTAATATCCTATTTTTTCCATTTTTCCCTTGACATTTAATTGTAACCTTACATTATTGAAAATGTATGGGTTACTCCCAATGTGAGTATTATTAACTACTTTGTTATTCTCTTTAATTATATTATTTTAAATTTATAATATCCACACTTATATAATGTTATTAGTATAATTTATATACTATATTGTTACTATATTGAGGTTATTATCATTTTTTATTCATATACCCCATCCATTAAGAAAAACAAAACTTCCATTTGTGCATTGTGTATACTACCGCCTAAATGAAATAATGTGTTTTGTTTTCCATCACCGCCTTAAAACGTTGGATATAAGAATGATATTAAAGGATAAATATTATTTTTATGAAAATTTTAAGGTTCTTTTTTAGAAAATTTTAGAACCTATTAATTGTATGATCAAAAAATGATAATCGTTAATTTAATCATTTAAAATAAGCATACTCTAAGGATAATCTTTTATTAAAACTATGTAATGTTTTAATATCCATTAATTATTATTTTTTATTCATTAAAATTATGATATAAAACACTAATAAACACTAAATAATATCACTATTATTCTTTTTATATTTATATTATGAAAAAACCACCTCATAACCATTCATTAAATTAGGGTATGATCATGTTGGGTCGGTTTAACCACACAATTGAACAATACAATGAATTTATATCATGAATGAATATAAGAAAATAAATAATGTCATAATATTATATAAATTTTTATATAATTATTTTTTTAATTCTATATATGTTATAACAATATTTATTTCACTAATTAAGAAATTGTACTTCAATCATCAAGAATCACTGAAACGTGATCATCATCAATTTCATCTTCATGGTTCATAACCAAAACTGAAGTTAAATTAAATTATAGCTTTATAAACTTTATTGGAACAAATATTCAAGTATATTAGATAATATAATAATGATGTACTTTGAAAAAATAATATACACCAACACTTCTTTTATAAAACTTGTTCAAAGCGATAAAAATTACTTACACCCTGTGTTGAGAATAGGTAAAGACTAACTAATATTTATATATATATAATAATTATAAATGAGAAGTATAGATGATTATAGTTATGAATAAGTTTTATTTGGTATGTATTTAATTAAATTAATTTAATTATTTAGGATGTTTAATGCAAGTGTAGATTGAATCAGGACAAGGTAAGAGTTTTCGTCTCTATTTCCCTTCATCGAGACAAGTATTGTATTTATGAACCTAAATTAATTTTTGTGGTGTATATTTTTCATTTTGAGATATCATATCATATATAATATTTTAATAATGGTATTTTAAGTTCAATTTCAACCCCTCTATCCAATGAGTTTTTATTCGAAGGTTTCTAAAGCCATATGGGTTTTCTTGGTCTCAATTATGATTCTTTAATACATAATGAATTATGTGAACCATGATTCCTTTTTATGGTGTATTTACTACCAATGGTTATATTTTTTTACCATTACAATTATATTTAATGGTATTTAATATCCAAATAATATCCTATTTTTCAAGTAGCTATCGATTCCGTTTTTCCCCATTAATGAAGATTTTTGGTAACTCAATTTTAATTCATTGAGTTATAATTATTCTATGAACTTATTTCATATAAGTTTAGTAAATTATTCCATTTGATTTTATTATCTATTATTATCTTATTTATACATAGGTATATTCATTCCTAACACATAATCCATTTAACAAATATTTCTCACTTCTTAGGATATGTTCTATTGAAACCATACACTTTCTTTCCCGAGATGAATAATGATTATGTTATTCTATTATTACCTTATCCGTTGCTCTATAGATTTTTAAAATAAAATTTTACATAAAAAATGTTGAATTATTTTAACTTATAAATTATGTTATTTTATTTTCATGTTTAATTTTTTTGGAATTCCAATGAAGATGATTATTGGCAAGTTGAATGTGTATTGTTTAGTCACAAACCTCCTTCTTACAAACTGGTTATCATCATTTTATCCATTTTATTATCATCTAGAAAATTATTGGAATTAAAATCTATATGTTTAATGGAAATTTTACTGTATATATTTTGACCATCCACCTTAATTATCTATATTGGTTATGACAATGTTATCCCTTTTTATTGAAATAGGGAAAATTATGAACATTCCATATTTTTCATTATACAGATAACCATGTCTTTATTCAGTATGAGGATCCTCAGGGAATGGTATAAAAGGTTTTGATGAATCTTATGGTTAATTAATTATACTTAAGTTTTTGGTGAGTCTTGGCTTTATATAGCCCCTTGATGCATCAAAAGGCCTGATGTGACAAAATAGGTTTGGGTATTTGGTGTATGCATTCCAAGTTGAGAAAGATGTCTTGACTATTATCTTGATGACAAGTAAATTTCCTTGGGACAAGGAATTGATAGTAGTTTTTTGATGTTATAAATTATGAATTCCATCATTATGATATCAATATTATTTATATCCATGTTTACATTTATTTTCATGGATATATCATGCTCTAAGTTTCAAGTTGATTATGGATTCATATTGTTTACCTATTATTTACATAATATTTATGCCATATTTATATCATTATTTATTCAGTTATTTGTTTCCCTTAATGATCATTTAAGATCACACCTTCTTATGTTTTCATTTCTCCAAGTTATATAGAAAATTGGTACATGTGACTTGTTTATAAGGATAAAATGTGTAAAAGTATTTGTGGGATACATTGAAGGCTTATCATAAATTAAGTAGTTAAATATATAATGAAAAAATTTAATATTTTATAAAAATATAATGGGATTTATTAGTTTATAATTTTCTTAATTATTTAAAATTATATACCTAAAAATATCCTTTATATGTAAGAAATTATTTGGAGTTATAGTGTGTTCAAGCAAGTCAGAAATTAAGGTAAAGGAAATTTTATTTATCCCATTTTTGATCAGTTCTTTGAATTACATGTTACAATTAATTATATTTTATCTCATGTATATATTCTATATCCTTTACTAAATTCAATATTTATTTCTATTGATTTTGACTTACTTATATAGGTGGTAAGTGAATATTTCACTATTTTCCTCACATTTTTTACTTAGTCTCTTTTTGTTATTTATTTATTTATTTATTTTATTTATATTACATTAAAATTTTCCTTATTCCATGTTATTTAAAATAATTTTCATCTCCTTTTATCATAATTTTTTGAAATAATTTATTCATTATTTATTTTACTATAAAAAAACAATAAATTTTAAAGGATATTTTTTCTTAATTTTTATACAATTTATAATCTTCCTATAAAGTATTTTATTCTCTATGTTAATAACTTTTTATGTAACACTAATATAATATTTCTTATATTTCCACATTTCCCTAGTAATATAATTTCATGTTATAATTCACCTTCTTTCTATGGATTATTTAATTTATACCTTGTAAAAATTGTCATATAACCCTCTCTATTTTCATGTGTTAATTATGGCACAAATTTTAAATAGACTAATGATTGTTTTCACATTCATGTTACAAATATATGGAAGGATATAATTTTATGTGATGGGTAGAAGAATAATTATATATCTATACAATAAAATGGGTAAATATTTATATTTCATGAGATCAAAATGTTAATGGGACAGGAGAGTGAACCCAATCCATAATGTTTATGGTAATAAAGAGTAAACCCAATGAACATTGTTTATATGATCAGAGAGTGAATTTAATAAATTATATTATGATGGTATTAGTAGTTAACCTTGAAATATTCTTATGATATCCTAGTATTATGTATGTTCTAGATAACATTTTTATGCCGTACTTTTGTATCAAAATTCATTTTTTTTGTTTTGAAGGTTCATATTATACTTGATATTATTTCCTTATAATATTTTTAGGTATATTTTTCATGTTTTCATACCAATATGTTAATTTTATTCTCAATCATTTATGAAAATAATTATGATACCCAATATTTATCTAATTTATATCACATATGTTTTCTCTTTATAGATCAACTCATTATTATGGCTTCCCATTTCCCTAGTATTTCCTATGAAGTAATAGGTCTTAATGAGAATAATGTGTGGATTATTTTATGAAATAAATGTATATTGTATTGTAAAATAATATGGATATATATATATAATATTTAAATATACTAAACTATCAAGTTATAGGAGTGTGTTTTTAAAGTTATACATAATCATGTATAATTGTGCAAGTTATATGTATGTTATAGTTTGAATATCTATATTATTATCATAGAATGGTTTAGTTAAAATTGGGGATTATATTAAGATTAATAATAGGATAAAATTTAAAGATACCTATGATAAACTAAAGGTTACATATTTAAGGAAATTTTAAGATTGGTTTTTTATATTCAAGTGACTTATTACTCTGATTTTATTTGGTATTATCTTTACTCATGATAACTAGTTTTGTTTTAGCCGATGGATGGAACCAGGAGTAACTAGGTGAATAATTAATGAAATATAAATTATATTTATTTCCTGAATGATCAAACAAATCTGATAATAAATAGTGAATAAAATTTTGTGGATATTCCCAACCCACTATCTTAGATTAGTAACAATAACATAAAATTTGAAAAACTCCCAAATATAATAAAGAAATAGAAACTCAATATTGAATCCTTCATGCAATAATGACCTGTATAATTTAGTGGATCATACAATCCACTAATTATTAAATAATAGATTAATATGATAAAAAATTTATTTTATATTCATTAATGGTTTTACTTTGAAAATGTGGTTTTGTTTGTCTATCATCTAGAAGGTGAAGTAGACCAATAATGGGATTTGATCAAGAATACATGGAAAAGAAGAAGTTGACTCCATGGAATGAGTGGAGTTTAATAAAAAAGTACAAAAATATTTTCCTTATACTCATCATCCTATACTAGAGAGGGAACTCCTTGATGTAAAGAAAAAGGAGGATGAATTAATTGGTAGCTATGCGGTGAACACCACAAGACTTTTAAGGTATACCCTTGTTTTTATCCTTGATCCCAAAAGTAAAATCAATAAATTATTTAGTTGAATAAGTATAAGTCTCTAAAAATCATTAGTGATTATAGTCATTGATAACTATGAATATATTCCTCAATGTTGTCTTATTGTGGAAATGGAAATGATAAATTCTCAATAGAATAATTATTTTGTGAGTAAGAAGAAAAAAATAGTGTTTTATATAAGTTCAAGTGATAAATCTCATGAAATAATGAGTATTAAAATGTTGATAAATAAAAAATATAAGAATAAACACCTAGATAAATTTCTCAAGGAAACTAAAAAATGTTCGAAGTATAATAATGGAAGTCATTAAGCATATAGTCATATAAGATATATGAAGAGTCTTATTAACTCAATTGAAGAAAATAAGGTTCTACCAAATACACCGCTAATAATTCAATATTTAAAATGTAAGAATTTCATCCCTATGCAATAAAATATTCCAAACTAATAGTTAATGAGAAAAATAAATTTTAATAAACTTCATCGCTAGGGGATAAAGTAGGAGATTAATAAATAACTACCTCTGAAGTGGATCATGAAAATAATATAGTGAAAGGTATACTTATTATCTATTTATAAATTATGAATATATTATCTAATTTTATTTTTACACATTATTTAATATCTTAAATTTTTTATAACTCTATTTATTCACCCACTCAAATATTTTATATTGATTTATCATTGATAACACCCTGTGGGGCATTGTTTCCATATAAAGTGTATAAATCTTCTCCGATTTAAATTTTAGGAAGATATTTTTGGAAAATATTTTTCGTTTTCCACTAGTATAATTTTACATGATATTAGGAATGGATTGGATATCTTTCAAAAGATTTAATATAAATTTTTCAGAAAGTATAATCTCAATTAATATCAGAAATAATCCAAAGATCATATATCTTTAAAAGGATGACTATAAACTTCATATGTAAAATACATCCGTAATATTGGTTTTAATACCCAATAATGTCAGATATTTTGATCAATGTATGGGGTGAAACTCAACATTTAAAATATTCTAATTATATGGGGGATATTTTTATATATTTGTACAAGTTTTACCTAGAATTCCCCCAAATCATGTGTTTTTTCAACTAAAATCATACATGGTGTAATTCATATATTGAAGAGTTTTTACAGAATGAAACTTATTAAATTAGAACAATTAAAGAAGAAAATTTTATAGAATTTGGATAAGGTTTTTATATACCCAATTCATTCAATATGGGTTTAATTGATCCTTATAGTTATATAGGTCAATACATAATTGTATTGATTATCACAAGCTTAATAATACCATGATTAAGAACCAATATCATTTTCCTAATATTGATTATTTTTTTTATCAAATTCATGGTGTTCTACATTTATAAAATATTTATCTTTA
The DNA here is from genome assembly GCA_963277665.1 of Viscum album. Lineage (NCBI taxonomy): Eukaryota > Viridiplantae > Streptophyta > Magnoliopsida > Santalales > Viscaceae > Viscum > Viscum album. The sequence goes on from OY728122.1 coordinate 496,399,583, forward strand.
ATCTATATATCATCAATTAAGGTTAAAAATGGAGGATATACCTAAATAAACTTTTTAATAGATATAAACACTATAAATTTATAATATTTCCTCATGAACCCATAAATTGCTCAAGTATCTCCATGGATTAGATGAATAAATTCTTTAGATATTACAAAGATAAAGTTATGGTAATATTTATTGATAATATGTTTATATATTATAATAACAAGTTAGAAAATGGAGATCATTTATGGATAGTGATTAAAATATTAAGAAAGTAGAATGAGTTTTCCAAATTCAACAAGTTTGAATTATTCCTACAAAAATTTTCATTCTTGGGTCATGTAATCCAAAAAAGGGTATATATATAGATTTTTAAATGATAGAGGTGATTAAAGAATGATCCTGACAAAATACTACAATCGATATCCATAGTTTTCTTAGATTACTTGGCTACTATTAATACATTGTGAGGAATTTATCAAGATTAGATAATAAACTAACAAAGTTTACTTGTAAGGGATTAAATTGTCTATAGATAGAAAAATTTAAATAAAACTTCAAGGAGCTTAATAAGAGTTTGGACACAGCACCTATACTCACACTAACCTTTAGTGTAGAGGGGTTTTTGAAATATTTTATGACTATAAAAAGTTATCAGGTTGTGTTTTTATTTAAAATGAAAAGGTGGTAGATTAATGGTTATGTCAATTAAATATATATGTGGAAACTTACCCACATAATAATATGGGGTTAATAATAGTAATATTTTCATTAATGATTTAGAGACATTATATTTATGGTTAGAAGTGTGATACATATACTAATCCTAAAATATTAATATTACTATACTCTAAAGGAAAAAAGGTGTATGATGCTATTGTATAAAAAGATCAGGATACCTTTCACATTAAAGGATTAAAAGATACACAATATTCATGAATATAAAAAGGATGAACATTTTAATCATGAGGTAAGGGGTGAATTTATACCTTAACCAAATGGATTCCTAATATTTTATCCATGTAAAGATCAAGGTTTCTTAAAATAATTCTATAGATATATTAAATAAAGTGGAAAATATTCCATATCACTTTATTAACCAAGAGAGAGTTATAAGATTTGAAATATAAATATATATTAAATCTATGTTTTAATGATGGAAGTTTTAGATGATGTTTACAACTTATCATTCACTATTCACCCTATATCCATAAAAAATAGATATATCATAGAGTAATTTAGATGGAATAATGAGATTAAAAAAATTATAGTGCTTACATCATGATTCTTGGTTTGGAAAAACTTTAAAACCAAAGGAAATAATGAAACTATGGATTAATCTATGGATTTCATCATAGGTTTTCATGAGACCTTTAATGGGAGTAACAACATTTAGGTTTTTTTTGATTGAATTTCTAAGTTGACTAACTTATTTAATATTTAGGAAACTTTATTTATTAATTATATTTTTAATATATAAGAAGTATAAAGGTTACATGGAGTAATAGTTTCAATTATATCTAATAAATTACTATGGTTTAATTAAATTTTATAAAAAGTTATTAAAAAATAATTAGATATAAAGTTGAACTTTAACACCGATTATCATCATAAAACTGATATCCAATTAGAAAGAACCATTTCGAATTTGAAAACTATGTTGATATCCTTCACGATGGATTGAAAATTAGGCTAGGAGAAACATCTTACACTGGTTAAGTTATTCTATAATGATAGTTTCTACTCAAGCATTCAAATATATACATTTTAGGATTTTTATAGAAAGTGATGCAAAGCTTCATAATGATACGATTAATTTTGATAATGGAAGATCTTGGGATCAGATATTTTTTTAGAAATAATAGTGAATATTCAAACCATTCTATAATATATTAAAGAAACATAAATTTTATAGAAAATATATGCTGATAATCACCAAATTGATCTAGAGTTTGATGTTAGAGAGAAGGCATTCCTTTGAATATCACCATAGAATAGGTTTACAAGATTTGAAAATAAAGGAAATAATATCCCCTGATACATTGGAACCTTTTATATTCTTAATCATACGATGACTATAATTTATCATCAAAAACTTATACTAAATATATCACAAGTTCACTATGTGTTCAATTTATCATATTTGAGGAAGTATATTCCAAACCATAACATGTATAAAACACAATGGTTGTACAACTTGAGAATACCTCTCTTATTAGGGACAATAGATGAAGATATAAGATAATAGAGATAACGTACTATAAAATAATACTCATAACCCAATCAATGTTTTGTAAAAAATGACAAGTTTTATGAAGAAAAATGAGAGCCCAAATATTTAATATGACAAAATTACCCTGATCTATTTTCATTAGAGTAATGAAATTTCAAGGGAAAATTTTTAAGGAGGTGGGGAATGTGTCACCCCATATTTTAGTTTGAATTTTCCTTTAATAATGTCCTTATATTGAATAACTTGTATCACATGTAATATCGATCTTAAATGATCTATGATTTATTTTTTCAAGTTAAAATATTAAAAATAAAACCCAGTAGATTTAAGGAAACTTTTATGGAATATAATCATGGAAACTAAAAGTTTAATTTAACCAAAAGTAAATAAAAATATTATAATCTTGAAGTATTCTCCCTCACAATATCCCAAGAAGAAACTAAAACTAGTTATAACTATAGAAATAAGGAAGAACATTATAAATATTATAGAAATTTTAAAAATAAATGAAGGAATTTAATGGATATATTTAGAGAAACATGTGTAGTTATTTTAATTCAAAAGGGTAATATGAGCATTATACAGCTGTTGGATATATAACTACCGAGTTTATAAATAGATAGTATATACTCTTTAGAGTAGATGATATGTGATAATTTATAATAGGGGACATATACTCATTATATAACCAAAAAAGAAAATGTAATATCATTAGTTTGGTAATCATTATACATTAAAAATAGTCATTTTAATTTCATTAGAGAAAATATGTTTTATTTAAAGTTTAAATATATTTATTTAACTTATTTTCTTATTTTGATCTATTTATTTAGTAAAGATATATTTTATAGGTGGGTATTTGTATTAATTTATAGATTTATATTGATTATTGTTATTATCTTGAAAATAATCTTATAATGATATTAAATAAGAATGTGGTTTTCCATTTGAAAATATATATTGTTTATTTTAATAATAATAATAGTAATGTTATTATTATATTATAAGTTTTAATTTAAAGATTAATTTTAGTATATATATAAATTTAATGAAATAATTTAAATTTTATATTTTTATGCATTATTTGAAAATTATGTGAATGTATTTTGTTATAAAATTTTACATGATATGTTTTGAAAATAGACGATTGAAGTTATATATAATAAATCATTTTGTTGAAAAACTTTGGAAAATTTTTATTGATGATATATTTATTCAAATTTATGTTTTTAAGTATTTGAGTAATTTTTTTAGTTTAATATTCTAACTCAATTTGGTTGTTAGTTGAGTGATACATTTTAATTTTAATTCTTTTTAAAAAACTAGAGTACAAAGTCACATTCAATTCTACTAGATATTATTTTTTATGCATCTAAAATATCATTTAAAACATTAAAAATATATGGAATGTGTTATAAAGATCAAGATACGTAAAATAATATGTTAATATTATTTTAATAATAAAATATGTTATAATTGTAAGGATAATTATCCAAACACTCACACAATGTGGACGCAGTGCTTGTGGGATAGAAGAATAGTAAAAGATAGTGGATTAAGTGTTCTATAGTTATAACATTGAGAAAAAATTCAGAAATTTATGGTTTAAAGGGATATTTTTGTTGATTAAAAAATTATTTAAATTTTAAAACATTAATTCAAAAATTATCCACGTATTTGTGATCTCAAATTATAATATTAACCCCCAAAATATCTATAAATATGATATAATTTTGAAAAAGATTTAAAATATGATGAATATCATAAAAACTTTTCTTAGGACTTGTGTGGATGAGGAAATCAGGATCAAATATTTTTTTTCTATTTATGGTCCAATTTCTACTCAAAAAGACATTTCTTAAATATTAAAAAATGGGAATTTGTAAACATGCCACTCATCCTAATCTATAAAAGAGACCTCATTCCACCTATTGTATTTAACACCTATTACTTGGTTCACTAGACTTATTATAACTACATTTTAATCAATTAAATTCTATCTGACATTTTTAATATCCTATTTTGAAGAAGAAACCCTAAGTCCTTTATACAAAAATGATTTCTAATATGATACTCTAAGTTCTTATTTGTATTTAGAGTATGTTTAAGCATAAAATAAGTTGTGTTAAAGGAAATTTTATTTATAAATAATTTTTAATGGGTACTTATCTTATATATTCATGTTATTTTTTCTATATCTCATGGGTTCACTTATACCCTTTAATCTGTTTATATGGTTTTATAATGTCCATTTCCATTGATTTTGACTTACAAATATAGGGAATGAATCTCTCTCTCTCTTTATTTTTATTTTTCACTTGATAACTTTTTCTCACATACTTCGATTATTTATTTATACACTTTTCTTTGAATGTTTTATTATTATATATACTTTAAAATAATTTTAATTTCTTTTCTCCTTCTTTTTTAAATCATTGATTCATAAATTTTTATTTTATAAAAAACATGAAATTCTAAAGGATATTTTTTTTATACAATTTATTAACTTCATATGAAGTGTATTTCTTATATGTTAATATCATTTTTTATATATTTTTAATATTTCTTATGTTTCCTATTTTTTACTAGGGATATAATTTCATGGTATCTTTCAATTACTTTCTCTAGATGATTTATTTTTATCCCTTGTGAATTTTTTTATATAAACCACTCCATATTCATGGGAAAATTATGCTAACACATTTAAATTTATTTATAATGTTTTGCAATAATTTATTTCATAAATATGTAATGATATGAATTTATGTGATAGATAGTATAGAATTATACATCCCTCCAATGTAATTTTTAATTGTTTACATCTCATGGGATCATAATGTTAATGAGACTAGGAGTGAACTTCATCCATATTGTTTATGGGATTGGGGAGTGAACCCAATCCAAAATTTTTATGGGATTAGGTAGTGAACTCAATTCATTATGTTATAATAGTTTTGGTGGCCATCCTTGAAATATGATTTTGATATTCTGTGATTTTATATATTACATATACCAATGTAATTACACATTTCTATGATATGATTCATGTTTATATTTACAAGGTTCATATTCAACTCAATATAATTTGATTATGCAATTATCAAGTACTTTGATTAAGTTTTCATACATATATATTCAGTTAATAATTAATATTTTATTAACTTATATATGTTTACCTATGTTTATCCAATAGAAATATCATATATTTTCTCCTTATTAGGATATTTTTCTAACCCCATTATCATGTTACCTAATTTTCTTAGGATTTTCTTCGCAATGATACATCTAGACGAGAATAACGTGTGAAGTATTTTATGAAAAAAATATACACTGTATTGAAAAATAAAATATTTATATAGCTAATATATGAATATCCGAAATGTTGAGGTTTTAGGAGTGAGTTTTAATCATGATTTATCATGTATAATCATGTAAAATTGTGTAAGATTTGTGTATGTTATTCACGGGTTGTCACACATACTTGGAACTGTTTTTTTTAATTTTTGAGTTGCACGACTATAAAGTGAACCCAAGGAGAATTACCTAGATTATGTGTATATATTTATCTAATATATTAAATTATAGTTTAATATTTATTATTTTATGATACAAATTATGATCAATATATTTCTAACTTCAATGATGCTAATTGGGAAGACTCAAAGGATAAAGATAATTCTACTTCAGCAAAAGGGTACTTAATGGGTAGGAATCATGTGAAATGTATAAGTAATAAAAATAGAGTAAATAATTATGAATATACAAATTATAATACATTTATCATATAACTTCATGTACTTATTTAATCTGAATTAATAAAAAATTATTAATTTTGGTGAAAAATTGGATATTCCTATCTTTATTATACATAATATTTATTATATTATAAAACTAAAAATAAACCTACTATAACATTCTAGAACTAATAATAGAGACATCAAATATTATTTCATTAAATAAAGTATAAATAAAATGTATTAAATATTTAATATATTTTAAATAGTGATTATATAGGTGATATTTTAACCAAAGACCATCCAAAACTATCTTATAAAAATTATAGGATAAAGCTATGGGCTCAACCATCTTATGATGCATAATTTATCTATGAAAACCCTTTTGTTCCTTATATTTTATCCTACTTAACTAAAAATCTAGTAATTTTTTATGCATTCTTTGATGGGATTGTTTTTAGGGTTATTATGTATTTTCAATATATTATTAACAATTTTGGGACCATAATGATCTTGGCATGTTTCCAACCTAGAGGATTGCACACATTGGCTAGTTTTTTTAGTTTACACCTATAGAAAAGAATATTTGTCATTATTTTCAAAGGTTTATAACTTTATAAGGGAAGAGTTTGATTGAGGAAGGTTTTATTTTATATATGGGTGGAGAATATCATTTTATATAATTAAGGAGTTTTTATCAAATATAAATGGAGATAATTTTGGAATCCCTTTTGGTTATAATTTTTTTATATAGATTTATTGGAAACTAGTGTGATTATGATTGAATGAAGAACTATATTTGTGATATTAAATATTTTCTCAAGTATATGAAGATAATTGTAACGTTTCTTTGGAATGAATCACATGAAATAATTGAGGCATATCATTTCCCACAATTTTATCACTCGGAGCATTGTTAATTTAGCGCTACAATGGTGTGAAGAATCTCCCAAGGTGTTTTGATTATATGAAAACCCATGACAGGAGATAAAGGAGTTATTATCATATATTTAATTTTTTAAAGGTATTTCTATCACCTAAGGTGATATATTTGTATCATGGATCACATTTCATTCACAAAAATCTATATGGGTAATCATCTCATTTAATATGGGGATTATGGAGTCATATATTCTTTTCATGAGTTTTTAAGACACTTATTATGATATATTATTTTCTATTTTATAGTATATGTAATATTAAAAAGTACAATTTCAATAAATCATGGTAAATGTTACCAACTATGTTTTTTGTGAAGAATATATTATAGATTTTTTGACAACCCATGCATTTTTAATAAGATATCACTTTTATGGTTTATTAATTTTTAGTATTATGAATATATATATATATACATATGATTTAAAAACTTATATAACTTTATATAATATATCAAAAAATTTATAAAATCCTTTATATATTGACTATACATTTAAAAATACCATGTTTAATTTGGAACAAAACATATGTTTTATATATCTTCGTAACATGGTTTGTAATTTTTTCTATTCAAAGAGTTATTTAATTAATGGATATTTTATAAATGGATATTTATGTTAATTATATTAATTTATATTAATATTTATTATTATGATATTATAAATAATTATATTAAGGTTTTGAATAAGAATATGATTTTTCATTTGAAAAAAATAGTTTATATTTTAAATGAATTATTTTTCATGGATTTTTTTTTATTTAAAGCTTAAAATTATAAATTTTAAAAATTGAATTTGATAATAAGGACATAATTTTAGGACTAATAAGATCAAAATTATCTTTTTGTGAATTTTTGTGAGTTTTTTAAAAAGGTTGATTTTTGGGTGAATAGTCAAAAATATAATTCTTACAAATACCGCAACTTTTGTGATATAGTTATGATATTGGAATGAATTAAAAATATATGAAACATTTATTTAGACCATAAATGAATTTATAGAGTAAATTTTAAAATTAATATGTTGAATTTAAAAAGTTATTCTTGATTTTTTATAACCTAATTTATATTTTAGTCTAATAAAAAAACTATGTCAGTTCTTTTTGTTCAATTAAGAAAGGTTACATTTGATTTTAGAATTATTTGAAACTAAAAAAGTATTATTTTTAATAATAATCTAATAAATATGATAGTAATCAATACCTTAAATTTTTGTTATGTAAATTCATTTTTATGGTAAAAAGCATTTTGCAGAGAACTGTTATTTTTACCTGAAGTGTACTATTAATTTTTTTATCACCTCTAGAAATAGAATATTTAATTTTATTAGTTAAATTTAGAATCATCATTTTCATATTTTATAGTAAGGTTCATTTAATTTTTATTCACAAAAATAAGTCACCATAGTAAAAGTTAGTCACCCTCATAAGGGTTAAATGTTGTAAAATTGTTATACTAAGTGATATTGTCACAAAATATTACAAAACCCAATCCTTAATTGACTGGATAGAGTATTTATATACAAAATATTATATATTATGAATTAATATCAATTTTTATGTACTTTATTTGAATATGAAATTTCTTTAATAATAGGAAATAAATATTTACAAAAATATCACCCCTCACTTATTGTCCTTTAAATGTTGTTATGAAAATGATAAGAATAAAAATGCATGATGAATGGTTCTATATGATAATATTTAGGAATAATAACATATATTTTTTGTTAGAAATTTATTTTTGTTTTTAAATAATAGTGTAATTATCTAAAATGCATATGCAATATTAGCGCACTACAAGGAGTAGAAAAGTCAAATTATTATTTTTAATTATTAAATTTAATTATATTTTGATGAAATGGGTTATTTTATAAATTTTATAGACAACTATTATATTTAAGAAGTAGTTTTAAAGTTTAAATTATAATTCCATGGTTATCTAGATATATTTGAATTCAAATTATGTGAATAATATCCTAAATAACTTTAAAGGGTATTTAATGTTATAAAATATTTTATTAATTGATTTAAAAGTAAAAAAAATCATATATTGAGTCATTTGGATGGAAAATAGTCTATAATATCTTACATTTTCCATTTAGAACCATTTTTTTTAATTATATACTTGACCCTTAAAGATTGAATATTTTTAAAAACACCAATGAATTTTTATTGTAAAATGGTACTTAACCTAACCATTATAAATACACATATGAGTTCATTTTTCTATAAATATTATTCCCAAATAAATCTATTTACTTCCCTTTTCACATTCCTAGGCTCCTTGTGTTTTAATAAAAATATTTTTCAAAGGACATAATTTCAATCAAATAAAGGATATTCATGGAAGAGTTAATTATCATAACTGAGTTCTTTCATGTTTTTATTATTATTTCACCTCATAAAAATTTATTTCAATAATGATAATATAATTAAATCAGTATCATTATTATACGAAAATGTTATTATTTTGATAGAAAATACATTTTCTTCCTTCCTCTCATCCATTAAAAAGTGAAAACGTCGCCCACATCATGTGCGAACTTCCTCCTCCACAGACGATGGATTTCATTTTCAATAACAAGCTTACATATAAGGTCATAAAATTGGATTTTATGAATAAATATAATATATATATATATATAATATTTTTATGTGTTTGAAAAGTTATTTTTTATATTTTATTAGTAATATTAATAATAAATGGACATCATAAAATTTAACTTGGTAAAATGAGAATATTGAGACACTTTTCATTATTTGAATTTACTTTTGAAAACCTATTAGAATATATAAATTTAGAGAAAATTATATTAATATATAAATATTTTTTGTTTTATAATGGTAATGTTAATTTTAAAATCATTAGGAATATTCAACCTTTAGTTAGTTTAAAATTACAAAAAACATGTCTGTCATAGGTTTCATCATTATTAATCATACATAAAACTCCAATGGAATGAACATTTAACATGAAAAATAATTAAAGAAAATAATTTCTAATAATTTTAACTTTATAGAGATTATTAACCCATGAACAAGTATTAAGGACAAAAATTAGAAAACCGAATATTGTAAAGGAAACAAAACCGTTAACATCTGAATATTAATTTTAACAATAAAAAAATATGGTTATTAAGGACTTATAGATGGATGGTATAAAGTAGAATAACTTTGATTAAGTTTATTATTAATTTTAATAATTAACCAAAACATATTATATAAGAAAGTTAGAGTATATACATCCATGGAGAAGTCTGAGGTAAGGGTTTCTTGGTTTCAATTTATAATCCTTTTAATTTGTTTCATATTATTCACCATGTTTCATTTTATATGGTGTAATTTTGATTCAATACTACATGAATTCATTATAATATGTTTTTCATGTAATTTACGGGACTTAAAAATCCAAATCATATTTTTTTTCAATGTATTTTTATTCAAATGTTATAAAAACCGTATGGGGTTTTTCCTCAATTACCATTTATTGAGACATATTTCAAGTTATATACATATTTTATTTTATATTTTATATAAAATAACTCTGAAATATTATTTCATTATTATATCATTATTCATGGTTTTTAATATTCTATTTAAAATTATCTTATTCAAGGGGTTTTGATTCAAATGTTACCTAATCCGTTAAAGTTATTCATATCAATTTTTATTCTTTGACACTTGTTTTATATCATGCACCTATATTTATTCATATGATGTATATAATTCCTATTTGAAATATTAGATTATGTTTCTATTTTATTATTGGTATTTAAAGTTCATTCTCATGTTCTTTATTTGAGATATTTTAATTTTAAAATCTGTAAGGTATTTTTATAATAAACATTTCTTTAAATATTTTTGATGTATTTATCCTAAATCTCTCTGCAATGTTTTATATGAACATTCTTCCTTATATTCTTACTGAACTTTATTAATGTTTCATATTTCATTTTTATTTTCATATAAATATTTAATCAGTTAACTCATTTATGAAATCATCATATTTTTGTGGGTTAACTTAAGAGTTTGGGATTATGGGTTGAAAATTAAGTTTTTATGAGTTTTAATCATGAGAAAGTGAAAGTATAACTCCTATTTATTTTATTTATATAATTATTATTAGATATTTTATATGATTATGGATGGGATCTAGATATATACAACATATTAATTTGGTAATGATTTATTATCTGGAAGAATTTTCCGGGTATTAACTAGTTAAGTTATTCTATTGTGGGTTTGTGTTGTTAGAAATAAATTATTAATTTATTACATTTTGAAAGATTGTGGAATTAATTGGTAAATTTATTCCATTTAAAATGTGATATTAATATGATATTTTGGGTAACCTTCTTTATAATTTGTTTTATTTTATGCTTTCTTATAATATTATTTTACAGAATTTCCGAGTTAATCAGTTGAAATATATCCATTTTATGTTTTCATGGATATTGATTATTAAATAATTATTTCACACAATTTGTTTTGATGTTATATTCCAAGATTCATTCTATGACCCATTTTTGACATTTTGAAATGTTTTCCAAGTATTTTACCACATAATTCAAGTTGTGAACCTTATTAGACACCAAATATAGAGTTTTATTATAAAATTATCTTTATGATGAAAGAAGGAGCATATTAGATTTCCATGTTTCAGGACCCAAATATTCCTCAACCTAATCCATTTTCTTTGTAGTGCGACTCTCTATTTTTCAGGGGGTCTAATAATGGTAGTGAAGGTACTAGACCAAAGGGACAAGACCACAACCCGACACTAATCTCAAGTAGGAGTGCAGGGGTGCAACCCCCATTGTATGAAGTAGGAGGTTCACCTAGGTGGTTCACCCAGGTGGTCCTGCACGCACACAACCTACACAATAGGATATCAGTATGCCCAACCAGCACATCCCAGAAGGTGTAGCCACCCCGGCACACAACACCAATGTAAGGAACTTGTTCTTTGGACCTGTGAGGCCTGTAAGTTTTTCCACTCATGTGTGGGACACCAACGCCTGGTACATGTTCCATGGACCTACATTGTAAACCTCCTTCAATCAAGGTTACCTATTTTCCTCTAAATAGGACCCAAGAGATCCTCATTTCATGAAGAAAAATAAAAATTAACTCCCGAATCTCTGCTCTCCTTATCCCTTTTCCCATGCCCTCATAAACCCTATTTTTAGATTTAAAAAACTCGAGGGAATATGGAATTAATAGGGGTAGTGGAGATAAATTTCTCCCAGGGTCTAAAATACATAACACCCATGAGAGGAACCCTTTCCACAGTGGTTAATGAACACTAGAGGGAGGTCCCCATCCTTAATGAGGGACCTGTGTGAGACAATTCCAAGAACACCTTAGGAAACCCTTGAATACTTGAGAAAATCCTCTCATAAGTGTTTCTTACTAGGTTTTATATCACCCAAAACAACTTGAACTTATGAAGGCTTAACTGTGAAAATCCCTTTTAGTTTGAACAGGACTACCCAACACGAGACTCACTTGGATCATCCAGTCTCTTCCCTTTATGATCCATATCTCAGGCCCTCTTCTTAGCCACCAATGATAGGGAGCCTCCTCTTTTGGATCCCTCATATGAGAAGTACTATACTGATAACTCCACCAAGGACTTCATAATTGAAATAATATGGGAAGATTCATACGAGCATGTCTCCCATTTAGGTATTCATTCCTTTAGTCATTGGTGTTCCACACATGTCCTACTAGATAAGTAGTGTCCTCAGGTTTCATTTGGGTATGAATTTCGTCAGTAATGAGGACCCCAAACCTAGGGGTAGAGTTAGGAATCCCCCGGTCACAGGTACAAGGGTTAAGGACCTGTCCTTAACTCATCATATCTAAGACCTGGGGCCTCCAGTTCCATTAAGGGAGGGTGAGGATCATTATTTGTTTCCCCTTTGACGTGAAATGAGATCCATCTTTCTTCTCTTGGAAAAGTTCTAAGGAATCCCTCCTGGAGTAATCCCCTAACATTTCTTGCACAAACTCTCTTGCTTCATTCCTTCCTCCTTATCCATTCCCTAGTTCCATATCCAGATGGGTAGTCAAGCCTAACTTTCTAGGACACAATTATGGGAGGGAAGAGACACAATTCCAAACCTTCTTATTCTCCCATTTCCCCACCCTCTTCCACCAGTAAGAAAGGGTGGTGAAGTTTTTTAGATCTTCTACTTCCTCTTGTTTCTCACATTCAAGAATGAATCATATGGTCTAAGAGTTATATAAGATCAAAAAAAGTTCATGGGCATATACACGATTTGGAAGAGAATATTCTTTTGGATCTTCCTCTTTCATTTATTTAGAGGGCCTCTATAAGCGTGGGTCCTCAAGTCCATGTATCCAATTAAGGGCATCCCTCCTGAAGTACGCCCCTAATATTTCTTCTAGAGGTGGAAATGTTACTCCTATTTCCCTATCCAGGTCATAGCAAGATAGATCATCATATGTGACTATCCCAATTACCAATATAAAAGAGGATATGAGAACATTAAAAGACTTTATTCTTTTCCCTGGGGATCCAGCATTCATCCATTAGTGGACAAATCAGATTGTATGGTCTTCTATATTGTTCACTTCCTCTTGTTTCTCACACAGAGAATGAATCACGTGGGATTGCAGGTTAATGGTCATCATGAAATATGCACAATATTATACCTTAGGTCATCATTCCAAGTGTATTACCTAACTCAATATAGGGCCCCCTACTTGGTATGATCCCCAACCATGTCGTCATACAGTCTCCATCTGGGCCTCCTATTTGGTGTAAACCCCAAACATTCCCAAACACATTTTCAAGGGAATACTCCTTAGGAACAATCCCTAACTTAGTCATTTAAAAGAGACAAACTATTGGATTTTGTTTCATAGGACCAACAATTTATACTTTGATTACATGTATATTCTATGCATTGAATAATAATAAATCTTATTATTATATATTGTTTGTTGTTCGGAATGACTTTAGTGTAATAATTTCATAGAGTATACATCGATTTAATAAGGTCATAATAGTTCCCCACTATGATGAGAACCCTAATATGCTATGATGATATTCTCAAATAATGTTATGTGGTTGGATAATATACTATGATGAGGCACATAGTACATAGACTGTCAGGTGTAAGTACTCGTATGTATATGAGGATTATTCTCATGAAGTTTGCAATTAGTAATGTACAAGATAAGAGATTATGATAACAAACCTTCCAGTATGAATTAATCATGTTTTGGTGCTATCAGATATTCTCATTTACAGGCATGTGTGATGGTCCTTAGACATTATTATTGTTATTAATGCTTGTTACAACTTACATACTTAGCTGTATTTCATAAACCATGATGATAATAGTTCATGGAGAAGTTAGATACATTGGGTGTGTCATGAGTGACATGTCATTAATGAATAATTTAATGAAGTATTTTTTCTTTCCATCTTTATAGAAGATGATATTTGGTCCATTTTATTGGAATATAATCATCACATTAAATTCTCAAGCATGGTGTAATGACGTGTTTATTTCAGATAGTCGAAGAAAGAGATATCAAGCATATATGTTGGTGTCACAGATGTAAAACCTACATAATGAGATATTTTGAAAAAGGGATTATATTACATAGAAATCATTCACATGTGGTTGTTCAATTTACGATATTAAGATATTTTTCTTAGGTGCCTTGACCCATTTTGAGGTAGTAATATTGGACTTTAGGAAAGCCCGCCTAATGTAAAAGAGAAATAATCCTAGAAGTCACACACTTAGTTTTACCATTGATCTTAAAAAAATTATATTTGAGTTTTATTAATGGAATAAATATTATTCGAAAGTTTGTAGAATAATTTTATTCAATTTAAATTGATCCGATAAATTAAATAAATTTTTATTCAACGGATTTTGAATAAAATATTTATTTTATTTATTGAATATTTTGATTAATGTTTATTCACTAGACTGTGAATAAAATTTTTATTTATGAATAAAATATTTATTCAATTATTTAATAAATACTTAGGGAGTTGAAATGGACCAAGACCGAGTCTGATGAAAAATATTAATTAATAAGACCATTATATAATATTTTTTATTTCACAAGTTGGAGAACACAAAAAAATATAATTATTGTTTTGCCGGATGGGATTTATTAAAGGTAATAAATGTTATTTAATGGATGGTATACAATTAAATAATATTTTAACTCAAATCCCAACTCTATAAATAGGCTGCTATGTCTATTTTGTAGAGTATAAAAAATTTAGAATAAATAATTATTGCACCCGACAATTTTTCTCTCAAATCCTCCTCCTCTCTAGCTCTCAAGAATGGGAAGTTCCAAAGAAATTTCTTCAAGACTGAAGAATGCGATCAATAATGAACAACATAAGAAATTTGACTCGCCGTACTAGCACCCAAAGATGGAGTGGTGTTTCTCAGAGATTATAGGAGAATGTGTGGATCACTATTAGAGGGATTCTATCCTTGGATCCTCACATCACAATGATGGTAATCTGGACGGGTCTTTTTGGACAATCAACATTCCCAAACAAAGAAAGTTCATAAGCCCAAGTATTTATTTCTTCAAAAATTAAATAAATTTATCTTAAATTTGACATGAAAAATCATTGATATTAGTTTTGGGAAATGATTATTAAAAGAAATTTTAATATATCTCCCACCTACGCATACTTCTGCTATTCCCAGAACCATCAAGTGGTATCATAGCGGTCACATTTAAATTTATAATTATTTATTTTATTATTGTTCTATTTAAAATTTTGGATAAATTTTCATTTAATTTTGTTCATTATTTAATACTATTTGAATTAACATGTTTTCGACATATTAATCATGTTTTTTTAGTGTTTCATTTTCTTGAAGGTTTAAAGAAAAATTAAGAACAACTAGAGATTCCATCGAGAAGTGACAAATATTTGGCTAGTAAAACTGGGTTACACATTGTGTAGTCGAAGCACATGCCATATACCCATGCACATTATATCTAGATGTGCTGAGAAATTAATTACATGCAGTTCTTTTATTACACACCACATATTGATTGGGCCAACATGGAACACAGATAGCAGATACAGGGTGTTTAGCCGGCATGTACCCATTGGGTAGTCTGGCTGAGTTAGCATGCCTAAGACCTAGGTGTGTGACTTGGATATACGACAACTGAGGTATATTGTGTGTAGCTACATATATACTCAGTGTAGTCTCCGATTAATGGAAAAAATTAAAATTACATTAAATTTGAAAATTGATGCATTAAAACACTATTTTATTACTTAGAACACTATTGTGTGCTTGGAAATTTAATAATGGTTTTAAAGAATTTTAAATGTTCAATTAATTTACTGTAATAAATATTTCATTATTGGTTCACCGTTTATTTTATATGAATACGATTAATGATGAGTATCTCCAAATAAGATTGGATTACCATTAAAAATAAAAGGGAATTAATTAATTAATTAATTAATTAATACAAGTTAATTTATCTTAAATAATAAAAGAATGAATAAATAAATGAATTATATCCATTTACTTTTGTGTATTAGTTTCATGTATGATCATTCATGATCTTGACCAATAACTCTATATGTGTGGTATGTTTTAATTTAATTCATTAAATGAGTTTGCAATTATTATATATTAATTTAACTGATGTCCTAAGAATCATCCCTCCCTCCATTATTATGTTGGACCTGTGTGTCCAATGATATTTTTATAATCCCCTTTGACAAATCCTTTGGTCCCCCTCACCTTAATGTGAGTAATAAATATTTATAATTAGTGGATCCTCTGAAGGTGCATCGAGGTGGTTCAAGATGAAACCATATTGATTTCAACCCAAGTGATACATTGGTGGTTATCTAGAATGCTGTAACTCATTCCAAGACTGAAAATAAGAGTTATTTTCCCAAGGTCAAAGGTTGATTTAATGTCCAATCCTTAAATCAACCATTATATAAATATCATGAAAATGTCATTTAATTAATTAATTATTTATATCTATGAAATTATTTATTTTATGGATGCAAGGATGTAATCACGAAAATAAATTAATTAATGTGAAAAGAAGGAAATTAAATAAATTAATTAGGCATAATTGTTTTATCCAATATGGTTAATTAATTAAGTAAAATCCATTTAATATTCAAAATATGTATAAAGGATAAAACCAGATAAAATTTATACTTAATAAATTAAAATACCTTAATTAAATATTAAGTCAGACTAATCCTTCCATTACTTTTTTGGGAATGATACCATAGAACTATGTGAAGTACATGACCAAATTCTGGGCACTTACTTTTATAGAGGAGTTATCATGAGAGTTTTTGGTTAAATTAACTGAAAATATATTGATTTTAAGATCAAAAGTCTATTTAAAACAAATTTGGAGGCTAGTGTTGAATAAATCCAAGTCAGGATTTCAGGATAGAGGAATCCACTCAATGGATCCAGGAGTTGCAAGTCTGTAGTTGGCAATAATTCATTCCTAATTAATTTATTATGGTTTTCATGGGAAAATTATAGATCATTAAGATAAGTAATATGGATCCTTGAAACTAAAATGTTAATCAATTAGACCTTCTGAGTTCTATGATGAGGGATATTGAGACTTGATAAAATAGTGGGAGATTTAATTAATAAATTAAGAAACATTTAATTTATTATATCTAACTTATTTTGTAATGAAGAAAAGTACTAATAATGTCCTTTTTTAATTGTAGACTAAAATTACATGTTCATCATCCACATTATCCCTATAATAAATATTATAGAAATATATAATCCTAACAAAAAGTAACTTCTAGGTGTGGTTTAGATGCCTTTAGGTTGTGCTACTCCATGGAGGGAAATCTTACATTCTAGAATCTTCAATACTTGATCTACCTACTAAAGATGAGATTAATGAAGTGTTCCTTATGTTTGAAAAAAATTGAGCGACATGGTCAATGATCAATATTTAATGCTTTAATCAATGTCTAGTGAACTAATGAAGCCTAAAAAAAACATGGATTCATATAGAATTCTTAAGAACATAGATGGTCTTTACCATGAGACAGATAGACAGGAACAATTTGATATTTCCAAGGTGGTATTTTAGAGAAATCTTGGAGAGGTATCCTCAGATGGGCCACATGTAGTCAAGATCATTGGATACATCGAGTGCTTATTGGTCTTGGGGTTTAAACTCCCCAAATAACTAGGAACCAACTTCATTCTAGAATCACTCCCTTAGAGATTCTCCAGTTTTGTTGTGAATTTTAATATGAAGAACATTAATAAGTATTTATCAAATCTTCATACTCTTCTTCTCCAAGTATATTACAAAGTTTGAAAAACCTTCCATCCTTATTGTGTACTAATGGAAATGGAAAGAAAAGATATTTAAGCCCAAATCTTCATCACGCCCTTCCAATAAGAGGAAGATCAATGGGTAAGAAAGGGAACATGATGCTGTCTGTTTCACATGTGGCAAGATGGGATACTAGAAGAAATAATGCACCCATCCATTGAAGCAAGTAAAATATTTAGGTGTGTTTGTTATCGAGTGAAATTGATCTATTTATACAAATTTGGTATTCGATACAGCTTTTAATGCTCACATATGTATTGAAATATAGAAACCAAGTAGATTCAGAAATATTGACCAATGAGAGGTAGATCTTCGAGTATCCAATGGAGCTAAACTCATTGTTTTAGATCTCAAGGATTATCACATAATTTTTCCAACTACAATGATCTTTGTTTTAAAGGGTTTTTATTATGTGCCTTCAGTTTCCAAAAACATTATTTCTATATCAATAATTGATATGGATGGATTTATTTTCAAATATGGGAATACATTTTTCTTATTCTATAAAGATAAAATTTTTATGGTAAGGTACATTTAGATAATGGTATTTATATGTTGGGTTATATGAACAAAATAATGGAAATTGATAATGAAGTTACCTCTCATGACTCACACCACACCCATATTTAGAATCATTGGCTAGGTCATGTAAATGAAATGTGTTTGAATAAATTACATCAAGATGGATATTTAGATTATTTTAAACTAAAACCCCTTGGTGTATGTAAAACATCTTTACAAGGAAAAATAACCAAACCTCCACTTAGTGGTAATGGTGAAAGAGATATAGAGCTTATTGAATTAGTTTATACTGATGTTTCTGAACCATTTCCTATTGAAGAAAGGGGTGGTTACTCATAATTAATAGTTTTTATTGACGATTATATTAGATATTGATATGTATAATTAATGAGGAATAAGTCATAATCTTTTGATAAATTCATGGAATACAATAATGAAGTTGAAAACCATCTTGGTAATAATATTAAGAAACTTATCTCAGATCGTGATGGAGAATATCTTAATCAAAACTTCATTAATTATTTACGAGACTTTGAAAATTTATCTCAACTAACTCCTCCTTATACACCGCAATGGAATGGTGTAAGAAAAAGGAGGAACATCCCCTTGTTGGACATGGTAAGATCAATGATGAGTCATGTCAGTCTTACATTATTGTTTTGGTGATATGCGTTGAAAATAGGAGCATATGTACTAAATCTTGTGTCAAAATAAGGAAAATGATATGATATCATACCAATTATGGAATGGAAAGAAACCCATGTTTTCTTACTGACATATGTGGGGTTAAAAATCATTTATTAAGGCCACTCCAGGTAACAAGATTTCACCCTGAGGAATAATGTATCTTTATAGGATATCCCAAAGAAAAAAAGGGATAGTACCTATATAATAATTCATACAAAAAGTTCATGGTTGATAGACATCCCACATTTCTTAAGGTGGATATTATCTTTAAAAGATATAGTGGGATCGATATAGAGTTCAATGAAGTCCATTCTCAAGATACACAAGAGTTGGAACATGAACAAATTCCATAAAGCCTCAGGGAAGAAGAAATTGTTCCAGAGACACAATTACTACATTGGAGTACTAGAGAGATTAGATAACCAGAATTTTTTGGTTTTCCAGTCACCAAGGATTTTGACTAATTATTAGTTGATAATAATGATCCAATAACCTATAAGGAAGAATTAAGTAACACATATGTTTCAAAGTGGAAATAATCCATGAATTCTAAAATTGATTTCATATTGAAAAACCAAGTCTAGATTTTGGTACACCCCCCATTAGATGTAAATCCCATTGGTTGTAAATGGGTATTCATTAAGAAACTGAAAATTGAAGGACATGTTAGTTCCTATAAGGAAAAACCAGTTGCAAAAGGGTTTAAACTATATCAAGTCATTGACTACGACAAAACCTTTTCCCCAGTTTCAATTCTAAAATCCATAAAAATTCTACTTTTAATTGCAACTTTACATTATTAGAAGATTTTAAAAATGGATTTCAAAACAACCTTCTTTAATAAGAACCTTTTAGAATATTTATATATGAAACAACCCGAAGGGTTTGTGACTCTAAAGGATTCCAACAAGGTATTCTAGTTGAAAAGATACATTAATGGATTAAGGAAAACATCCAAGTCAAATGACATTAATTTTTATGAGGCCATAATAGAATTTGGTTTCATAAAGAATGAATGAAATCCATGTGTCTATAAATGGTTTAGTGGAAGTGCAGTAATTTTATTAATATTATATTTTGATGACATATTACTCATTGGAAATGGTACAATAGTCTTATAGTCTGTTAAGGTGTGGTTAAATAAATTATTCTCTATAAGGGACTTGGGTGAGGCATCATATATTTTTGGGATCACGATCTTTCATGATTGATTCTAGAGGTTTCTCGACCGGAGTCAAAGTACATACATTGATATTATAATGTAGAGATTTAGTATGGGAAAATACAAGAGGGGATTGTTGCTGACATCACATAGCATTCATCTTTATAGAAAAATGTGTCCTCAGGAACATGAGGAAAGAAATCGAATGACAAGGATTATATACACATAAATAATTGGGTCAATCATAGATGCTATGATATATACTAGTCTAGATTTCACCTACGCATTAAGTGTAGTAGGAAGATATCAAGATGATCTAGGTGTCTACTGTTAGATGACAATAAAGACTATCCATAAGTATCTAAGGTGCACTAAGGATATGTTACTGGTTTATAGAGGAGATGAGGAACTATTCATCACAGGATATGGTGATGATAGTTTCCAAACTGATTAAGATGAAATGAAGTCACAAAGAGGATAAATATTCACTTTTAATGGATTTGATATGATCTGTAAGAGCTCAAAGTGGGCCGTGGATGCAGATTTTATAGTATAGTCTGAGTATATTGTGGATTATGAGGTAGCTAAAGAAGTAGTATGGATATAAAACTTATTCCAAGAGGTTGATGTGGTATCTAACAGTAAAGATCATATCACACTCTATTATGATAACATTTTAGTGATGAATCTTGTAAAATAAACAAGGTCACATAAATAAATAAAGAACATGCGTAGTAAGTATCATGTCTAGAGGGTTTTTTCTCAAAGTGGTTGAGTTGAAGAAATCTATATTTCTATGGAAGAAAACATGGAAGACACCTTGAATAAATACTAGAATTAGTAAAAACATGTCTATAATGTGAGGTCTAGCAGACTAAATGTCATAGATAGTTGTATCTATTTCTAGTGGGATTTTATTGGAGCTGGTTTCCTAGTACCTATTATTTTTACTTTGATTACATTTATATTTTATTTATTAAATATTAATAAAACTTACTATAATATATTGTTTATAGTTCTACATGAATCTAATGTAATAATGTCTTAAAGTATACATCACATTGACTTGGTCATAGAAGTTCCCTGCTATGATGAGCACTATGATGTGCAATGACGATATTCGCAAATAAAGTTCTGTGGTTGTATAATTTACTATGATGGGACACATAGTACATAGACTATCAGGTCTAAGTACTCATAAGTAGATGAGGCTTATTCTTATGAATTTTCCACTCGGTAATCTCCAACATGGGAGATTATGAAAATAGAACGACCAGTAAGAATTTCACATGTTTTGTTATCATATGATATTTTTATCTATAAGCATGTGTGGTGGTTCTTAGTCTAAAAGATTATTATTAATGTATGTTTCAACTAATTTACTTAGATGTATTTTATAAACCATGATGATAATAGTTCATGGAGAAGTTGGATACATTGGGTACATCACGAGTGACACGTCATTAATGAATAAGTCGAGGAAATATTTTCCTCTTATATCTTTATGGAAGTTGATATCTCAACCATTTGATTGGAATAAGATCTTCATATTAAATTCCATGTCCATGGTGTAATAACATGTTTATTTCTGATAATTAAAGAAAGAAATATCAAGCATATAGGTTGGTGACATGGATGTAAAACCTTCTTGATGAAATATTGTGAAAAATGGATTATATTACACAGTGAGTGTTCATATGTGGTTGTTGATATTACTGCATTAAGTTCTTTCTCTCAGGTTCCTCAACCCATTTCTAGAAAGTAATATGAGATTTTAGGCAAGCCTGACTAATGACAACAAGAAAAAATCCTATAGGGTCACACACTAAGTGTTTTTATTGATCTCAATAAAATTTTATTTGATCTTAATTAATGGAATAGATATTATTATCAATTCCGAGGAATAATTTTATTCAAGTAATATTGACCACATAAATTAAATGAATATTTATTCACTAGCTTGTAAATAAAATAGTAATTTTCTTTATTGAATATTTTAATAAATATTTATTCTCTAGATTTTGAAAAAAAAATATTTATTGATTATATTTTGGATTTGTATATTGAATTATTATTTCTTTATATGATGGTTTATTGACATTTCATTGGGTATTATCTATACTCATGCTAGCCATTTTATTTTTCTGGTAATTGGTTAGAAATAAATGGAATAAATTTTTATAAAATTATACTAAATATAATGAAGAAAATTATCTTTTAGTGGACCTAATGATTCATTAAGAATTGATTTTCATGCTTTATATATGAAAAATTCATCTTGGATATTCATCATTTGGAATGTAATAGAGGTGGAAACTGATTGAAACACACAACCTAAGGATGATACCATGATTATAGAAATGATAAGAAATCAAGTAAGTGTATTTAGTCATATACTCTATCTTAATATAATTTATCAAACTGAAGAAAAAGTAAGATATATATATTTGATATTATGTTTCAAACATCAGTCAACTATCAAGGTTTACCTAAGGAAACTCATTCCATAGTACGAGTCTTATGATATTATATACATATATTATGAAATATTTATTTTATAAATGATAAGTTTCCTTGTATTATCCTAGAAGTTAATGTTTTTAATAAATTCTACATCTAGTATTATGTATAAGTTAAAAAACATACATTTTTTAAGTAAAAATTAAAATTTTAGGAACCCAATTTCTTTAAGGGGAGAGGGGGAGAATGTGACAAACCATGTATTTTTCACAAGATATCAATTTTATGGTTTATTAATATTCATGATTATGAATTTATATATATGATGTTAACATTTATATATATTTATATCATATCTCAAAATATATTATATAATCATTTTGATAGTAATTATACATTTAAAATTATCATGTTTACTTTGTTATAGAAAATATTTTTTATATATCTCCGTAACATGTTTTTTAATTTTTTCTATCTAAATAATTATATTATTTGTGGATTTTTTATAGATTTAAATTTATTTTAATTCCATGTATTTATATTTATATATATTATTATGATATTATAAATAATTTTAATAACGTTTGGAACAAGAATATGTTTTTTCATTTGGAAAATAATTAGTTTTTATTTTTAATAATTTTTTATGTCGACAATATGGTTTTGTTTAAAAGTTTAATTTATAAATTTTATAAATTAAATTTTATAAATTGGAGTTAATTTTTTTATTCTGAATATTAAAATTATCTTAGGGTGATTTGTATAATTTTTATAAAGTGGTTGATTTTTGAGTGAATAGTGTAACATATGACTTTTATAAATATTGTAACTTTTAAATTAGATATAAGATTGATTTAAAAATATATGAAATATTTTTATTGAACAAAAATGAATTCAAGGAGTAAAATAATGCATTTATAATTAATATTCCAAATTTATAAATCTATGCTTTATCTTTTGTAACCTAAGTTATATTTTATTCTAATAAATAACTATGTTGGTCCTTTTACTTTAATTTAGTATTTGAAAGGATCCATATAGTTTTGGAATGATTTAAAATTTAAAAAACTTACCTTTTAATCATAAAACAGTAACTACCTTGGAATTCCATACTATATTTTATTCTTTATGTAAATTCATTTTTATGATCATAAAGAAATTTTTTCTACAATCTATTTTGGTTGTGTTAAGCGTACTTTTATTAAAATTAGTTATTTACAACACCAAAAATTAAATATTTTAAAATTGTTTTCAAAATTTTAAAATTCATGTTCCAATTATTTAATAAATTATTTATTTTTTTTCATATTAATATGTTACCACTGTGAAAGTTAGTCACCCCAATATAGGTAAAATGTGGTAAAATAGTTAAATTAAGTGATAAGGTTATAAAATATCACAAAAATATATCCTTAAATGAATATATAGAGGATATTTATACCACCATATTATATATTTCCAATTTTTATCCATTTTGGATCTAATTTATTTGAATATAACACTTATTTTATAATAAGAAATTAATATTTATAAAAATGTCATCCATCTCACTTATTATCTTACAAATGTCGTTATAATAAGGATAAAAATTAAAATGTATTATTAAATGTTCTATTTTATATTATTTATGATTAATAAATATTATTTATATTATTAATTTTTTTTATTTTAAACAATAGTGTAATTATCTAAACCACTTACGCAATGTTGATGAAATGCTTCAACAAGTAGTTGAAAAGTCAAAGTAAATGGTTTTAAAAATATTAAATGTTATAATATTTAGATTTAATTGAGACTTTAATGCATTTTAGGGTTAACCATGATATTTAATTAGTTTTAATGTTTAAATTATAATTCCATGGTTATCTAGATATATTTGAAGCCAAATTTTGTGAATATTCTAGAGAATGAATTTAAACAGTATTCAATATTGAAAAATGTTTTGATAATTGATTAAAAAAACAAAAAAAACATTCATCATGAGTGATGGAAATTATAAATGGTTGATGATATCATAAATGGTCCATTTTGAGCCAACTTACATTTTTAAAATTTCATTCCCAACCTTTAAGGATTGAATATTTGTGAAAAAACCAATGATTTCTGATTATAAAATGGGACTCAATATCATATTTCCAATGACACATATGAATTAATTTTTATTTCCAAATTATAATAAAATACATCTCTGTACATCCCTTTTTACATCCCTAATTCACGTTTTTTACCATAAACCTCTATTAACTAGGTCTTAAGTTTAATTGAAAGGAGTATTTCCAAGGAAGAGGTAATTGTCCCAATCGATATCTTTCATGTTTATTTCTTCGTCCATATACAAAAGAATTATTAAAACCATGATAATATAATTAAATTTTTTTAATTTTTTATACTTAAATTTTATTACGTTTATGGAAAAATGATCATCTACCATCCCCTGATCCATTGTAAAATGAAAACGTTTCCCATGTTATGCGTGAATTACCACTTCCATAAAGAACATATTTAAATTTTCATCACTTCCTTATATGGATGGTTATAAAAATGTATATAATGACTAAATATTAAATTCATAATTATATTATGGCTCTTAAAAGATTATTCTTTCACTCTATTAGAAATATTAGCAATAAATTGTCATTATAAAATTTAATAGCCTAAAATGAGAATACTGAGGAACTTTTATTTATTTGAATATCTGTTTGAAAAATTTCTAAACTATAACATTTTTCTACAAATAGTAATATATGATATTAATATGTAAATAATGAATTTTTTTGTTCTATAATTTTAATATTAATGTTTGACTCATTATTAAGAAACCACTTTTAGTTAGTTAGAAATTACTAAAAACATGTTTGTTATAAGTTTCATATTTAACAAATATACCTAAAAATCTAATGGAATGAATATTGAGATTAAAACATAATCATGGGACATAATTTTAAATAATTTTAAATTATATACATGATTTATCAATGAAATTGACTCATGGACTAGAACCACCGTACTTAGTCTTTTGAGGGAAACAAAATAGTTAATATCTGAATGTTAATTTTGACAATAAACAATTAGTAAATTGGTAATAAAGAATTATAAATGGATTTTATAATGTAAAATAAAGATTAATAAGTTTATTATTCATATGAATAATAAACCTAAATTTATTATACAAGGAATTTAGTGTGTACCCGACCAATCATATGTCTGTGGTAAGGGTTTTGTGGTCTAAATTTCAAATTCTTAAGACATGTTTCAAAATATACACCTTCTTTCTGTTTATATTGTGTTATTTGGATTCACATACCCATGTATTTATTATAATATCATTTTAATGTAATTCATGGTATTTATAAATCTAAATCTAGTTTTTTTCTTTTTAATGGATTTTATTTCAAGTGTTTTAAAAGCCGCAAGGGTTCTTTGTCTCAATTTCAACTTCTCAAGGAATATTTCAAGTCGTGGACATATTTTATTTTATTTTATGTATTAAACACATATTTGAAATATTATATCATGATTATATCCTTATTAATTATATTTAACATTATATTTCAAATTATCTTCTTCAAGGGGTTTTTATTTAAATGTTCCAAAAAACATAAAATTTCTTCATCTTAATTTTACTTATTTGAGATATGTTTCATACTACACACCCATATTTATTTATATTTTAAATATTATTCCTATTTTACATATTATATCAAGTTTATATTTTATTCATGTCATCTAATTTTTTTCCTCATGTTCTTTATTTTATACATTTTAATTTTAAAAACTCATAAAGTAATTTTGTTTGAATCATTACTTTAAATGATTTTAAAGTCTTTATTTTAGCTAAATTTATAATATTTTCCAAGAATATTATTAGTTGTATTATTATTGAAATCTTTAGACATATTATATTTCAGTTTCATATTTCTCTCAATAGGGAACTAGTAAACCTGGTTTTGAAATCATAATATTTTTCTGTGTTAACTTAAGTGTTTTGGATTATGGGTTGAAAACTAAGTTTTGATGAGTTGTAATCATGAGATTTTGAAAGTACAGATCATATGTTCTGTATTCATATAATGATTCTTATAAATTATAGTAGATGATTGGTGGACCTGTGTTATATCTACCCAGTAAAATGGGTAATGATTTAATCTATGGGGAAATTATGTTAGAATTAACTAGTTAAAATATTCAATTATGATTTTGTGATGTTGGAATTAGTTGGTTATGTTATTCCACTATAAATGATGCTAAAATTAATTAGTTTAGTTATTCCATTGAAACTATGATATTAACATGATATTACAAGTAACCTTTATGATTATTCATTTTATTTTATGCTTTCTAATAAGATTTAGTTACATAATTCTTGTGATTATGGGTTTAAAAGTTTCTATGTTATGATTTCATGTATTATGATTATTAACTTATTATTTCACATTCCTTTTACTGATTTGATATAAAAAAATTCATGATATGAACGATGATTTATGATCCATGTTTTACGGGATATGATTTTCATATTCTATGATTATATACCTTGATTATATTTTCATACCCACATTGCTATCTCATTCTCACTCAAGATCTTTTATTGTTATGTCCTTTGTTTAACCTTATTAAATGTTTCATCTTACCCTTATTTGTGATACATTTCACCAGGTCATGAATGATGATGGTAAGTAAGATATATATTAAAGGGAATTATATGTGAAGAACTTTAAGGGAGATATTGAAAACTTATTGTGAAATAATAAGTTATTAGTATAAAGGAAAAAATTTCTATTTGATAAAAAAACATGGGTTTTTAAATTTTTTATCTTATTTATATAGAAATATAAGTCCAAAAGGTATTAGTTATGTAGATGAATCAATATTGGTTAAATTTGTGACACTTCAGTTGGTATAAAATTTATTTTTAAAAAAATATGTTTTTATCATCGGATCTAGATGCTTGGGTCTGGGGAATTACAGATTTCATGTGAAATTATAGTGGAAATCACTTATGGTGAGTGAGTTATAGAAATTGATATAAGGAAACCACATTCCAAAACAATCCCTTGAGGTATTTCATAGACGATAATAAGATTTATTTATATACATGAATTAACCATGCTCTATGATCCCCCCATATAACATAACCCAAGTGTATTAAAGGAAATAAAATGAACCTATTTTATGGATTGGAGAAGAATATGATATTTATCATTTAAAAAAATATTTTGGTATCATTTTTCATGAATTTTTTCAATTATAGATTCATTTTTTAGTACTCATAGTGGCATAACCATTTAAAAAATTATAATTTTATGATAACTATTAATCTATTATATCCCCTATAAAGAAACACAAATTTATAATTTTTATTGTTTTCTCATTGGTTTGTATTTGTCATATAAATTTCAACTGTACTATTAATTCTATATATTAGTGATTATGTTTTGAGTAGTTTAATAAAGGATGAAATTACACATGGATTGACCTTATAGTTCAATTTCACATAGAACTATTGATGAAGAATATGATGATTTTTGGATAATTAATAGATGTTCAAACATATTTTTAGACATTTTTTTTGGAAAAAATGGTAGGGTATTAGTTGAATTATCATTTTTATATTAGTAGAGAATAAAAATCGAGACATGCTTAGCTAGTTTCAAAGTGATTAAGAACATCTATAATAAACTTATAAAGTGACCCAAATATAAGATATTATGATGACATTTGATAAATTTAATAGATAATAATTGATGATAACATACAAATATCGACGAAAAAAATGAGAAAAAGAGTCTCACAATTGAGATCTTATAGTAAAGAAGAATAATATTGATTGTAATGGAGATGTGATGAATATATCACCCACCCTATGAAGGTTTATTTCATAGTATTTATTGTAATTTTATATAAATTCTATGTAAAGGTAGTAAGAAATGTATTTGATAGTTGGGATTGATAATTCATCATTCAAATTCTCATACTTTTAACCAGTAACATATTTTAGTAAATCTATATAGGCAATAATGAATTTAATATACCTTGGTTGTAGCCCACAATGGATGAACCAAGTAAAACTTGATGATCTATATGTGATTATTTGTTTATATTTTGTAACAACAATTCATTAATTAGATTCCATTCTATCTTATTTAGATATACAATATTCAAATTTGAAATTTATATTTATAAAAAATAATTTTTAACCATTTGAAGACTCGATTCATCCCCTCTAATCATACTTAGTATTTAACCCTCTTATTTTACCACTTAGAGAATATTTTTTTATTAGAAATATAGTATTTTTATATATTGATCTTATAAGTAAGTTCCATTGAAAAATATTATAAGATAAAATAAATGAATATTCCAAGATATATGGACACATAGTTTCATGACAATGAGGGTGTTTGTTTTTTTATTATAATATTTTTTTATAATTATTTCTTAATTTTTATTAACATTTAAATAATATTTTTTTGAAAGTGAGATAAATAAATTTGGGAGAGCCTTTAGAGTTTTGCGAGAGTTATATAAAAATGTGATATTAGTGCAATGATGAAAAATATGTAAAATGAGTAAGGGAGTTGTATATGTAAAATTTAAGATTACTAGTTATATCAAATATTCCCTACAAAATACCAAAATTCATAAAGGACTATAAAATTTATTAAATTATCCATTTATTATTTTATTTTTACTCTATAAAAATATGAAAATTTATTTACCATGTTAAATGTATTATGTAGTGTCCTATATTTTTTATTTTTGGCCATTAGATATTTTTAATAATATTTATAAAGGTGGTTCCAAAGTTGGTTTGATTTTATTTATTACATGGTTCTTTATAAAATTAATAATAATATTTTTCAATATAGACATGAATAATTAATTTCTCCCAAATGTATCCTTGAATGAAAATTTTGATATCCTTATTATGTCGTAATTGTGGGTATTTTTCTAGGAGAGTTATAATTCTCATGTTGGGTCATTGGACCCTATATTTAGTATTTAGATCTATTTAAATAAAATACCAATTAATCATACCTTTACCTAATTTCTATTTATAATTTTTTTTCTTTTCTCATTGGTGATGGAATTTTTTAATTGGGTAAACCCAAAAGTTAATTGACCTTGTTCTTCTTGATCTTCATAACAATATCAATGATGAGCCTAAAAAAGTATATGATCAATGACGTGTTGGAATTTTTTCATTGAGGTAGGATATTTTATTATTTATTTTATTCCTCATTCCTCATGTATTCTATCTTTCCTCTATGATATAATCATCTTAAATCTCTTATTATGGAAATTTGAGGATGAAATTGAATAATATATCAAATAATTTATAATTTTTCAATTAACTTTAAAATCGGGTTAATTCATACAATGACTTTACCCATTTAATTATTTAGTTGAATAAATCATGTTGGAACCAATATATTTTAAATTATATAAATTGATGGAATCTAATTATGAATTACTCTTAATGATATTTTCTTTTTGGAAGTTAAATGTTCTTTCATTTAAAATGGATGGATAATAATAAATGTTTCTCCATCATTTATAAAGACAATCCTCTTCAATATATATTTTCCTTATGAAACTCTATTACAAACAAAAATGTCAAACCCATATTTGGGTGATCATACCTCTCATCGACCACAATTTCATGATGTATTCATCCCCAACCTCACTATTCCAAATTTATTATAATACTGTTAATAAAAAAAAGAATGGTTGGTGGATTTGGGTTTTCCCTTGGTAGGAACAACAAAATGGGAGGTTCAAAATATGTTATAGGTGATAATTTGACCATAAGATAGATTTATGAAAATTCGAATGGATATATATGATCAAAGTGTTACTAAATGAGTGTGATGGTGAGGCCAATGGTAACACGCATGGGAGGACACAACTATACAAGTAGTTATATAGTTCGCAGTGAAAAATATAGGGAGATGTAATTTGAACTTATTGAATTTGTGACAACATGGTGTGTGGTACTCTAGAACCTGTGCCATGTATTTCACATGATAAAACACTAGGTATTACTTATTTTCTTAAAATATAACAGATCATATGATTGTAGGTAACACTTCATGTATCTTGGAACGACATTCCTCAACTTGTTCTTGAGTACATTCCTATTCAATGCACTTGAGCCACAATACACTAGGTCTGGAAGAAATGACATGTATGACCTAGATTATGAAAATAAGATGTATATGCAGAGTTATCTAGAGGATCCCCACTCTGTGTAGACTATGTAAATATTGTGTGCCTCCGAGAAATAAGACACTAACTCACATAGAAGTATACTCTAAGTTGAAAAAATCTCCCACATGGCATATACCTATTCAGAAACAATGTGTAGTTTGAAATCACATGGATCATTCTACTTTATAATACTCACACATTATATAACCAAGGTTTCATTCCATCTACTAGTCAATTTAGTGAGTATTTTTTTTATTTTCCCACACAGATATTAGTTTTGGAGAAAATATTACTCCATTATTATATTTTTTATAGATAAGACATGATATGTCATATTTCATCATCATCCATAGTCATATATAATGGTTTTTTGGAAATTAAGTTTCCTTATATTTGTAGACATAATGATGTTGAAAAGGCATGTCAATTAGACCAGACACGGGTTCAGTAACCCCATAAAGACACATTGATCTTAGGGTGAAGGTCCTTTATATACCTTACATAGTAGGTAATCCATCTTTTTTGGTTGGCTATATATCCCACACCTATAGAGTAGATAACACCATTGGATAATGCACATTAGAGATGATGAGGTGTGGTTCCTCCGTAGGGGTTGAAACCCCCTTGAATTATATGGAGACCTAAAGAAGGCGTAAACCCCCACCATGATTATAAAGGAAAGATGTGTAAGGTTATGGTAGTTTAATTATTTAGGTTATACTGATCTAATGAATGTTTTCTATGTTTTTTCTTCAGTATGATACTTAAATGGAGTTGATCTATGATTGAGAATCTTCCTAAATTCAGTTGTCTTTGTCTTATTAGCATATATGGGATTAATTTATTATGATATTACCTATTTTTTATTTCCTTATATTTTTAAGAAATCTTACATGGTAAGATTATAATCACCCCTACACACCACTCTTTCCCATACATATTTTGTTTTTATAATTTTTTTTATAGCTCATGGAAGAATATGGAGGATGAGGTATATGTGGAATTTGAGTTTATGGTTTCATGGAGGATACTATAGATAATGATCCAATTAGTTATTGTGGTGTTGTATTTATACCTATTTATTTGAGGTTTCTCCTATTACTGGATAAATTGTTTCTTTTTTTTTTCCATTTATATTACCAAGGTTTCATTATTTTACTATTAATATGTTTATCATACATTGAATGAATTTACCTCATCTATCCCTATTCATTTTTTTATTTTAGAATAAATCTACTTTATGGTTTATTCGAAACCACACAACGATCATAGAAAACCTTACTTCCATAAAAAAATAGAAACCAACCAAATACCCACAAAAAAAATCTAACCAAACCATAAGAAAAAACTAGAAAAAATTAAAATTATGAAAAACCCCCAAACCTCCTCGGGATGCCCACGTTAAATTAAATTTTCAAAAACAAAATAATATAGCCCCACCTCGAGCCACAAGCCACCTAGTGCCGCACACATGATGTGAAAGCCATTGTGATAATCACCAATCCTATTGGTGAGACCAACCACCAGAAGCTATTACTTTTCACTGCTAAAACAATTAGAAAAAATCCACAATAAAAATAGAAAACACTATCGTTAACACCTATAGGAATTGGAACCATTGGGGATAACCAACCATGATGAATAAAAAATCTTCCCGAATGGAGGATCTTAAAACATAGAAGACCAAAAATATTATCTGTACCATGAAAATGGATCAAGAATATGATCTTGAACCAAACCACCATAGATAGAGAAAAAATAAGAAAAAACACACACAAAACACCAAAAAATGCAGGAGATCTTCAAGAAGGGGCCGAAAGAAAGCATATACCATCAGACGAAGAAGTAGAAAAAACATGAGTAGGTGAAAACATGCATCAATGTCTACTAAAAACACTAGGAAAATCCCAAGATGTCACGACCCGTCCTCGGGACCTGTGCTGTGACTACCCTAAGCCCGCCTTCCATAGGCCAGGGGTTGGCGACTATAACCAAAGGCGTAAATCCCGATAACTGGGAAGGAATTTACTTTATAAAAGTAAACAAAACACCACAGAGTACAAGCAGAAGTAATCACTAAGTAAAAATGAATACAAGGAGTGCTGAAAGTAAAGGGGGACGGAAATACAAGCCCAACTATAAAGTATAAAGTAAAAGACAAAACAGCCGGAAGGTATCAAACCACTACTGGGTCGTCCACCCAGGTTCCTACCTGAAGGGTAGGTACAGATATCACAACTCATGGATCGTCCTCCGTGGATCCTACCTGAAGGGTAGGTACAGATAGCGTAGCTCCTAGATCATCCACCACAGATCCTACCTGAAGGGTAGGTACAGATAGCCTTCAAAACGCTCTCGCCCGTCGACCTCCTCCGAGTATCGCCTCGCCGTGAAGTCCACCTCTGGATACTGACTCATCATGAGGTCCACCTCCAGGTACCATCCAGCCCTCGAACACTTGGCCTCTATCAACGCTACCCGTCTTATGCAGACAACACAACGAGGTGCGGGCATAGCCCGTGCAGGGGTGAGTATAACGATACTCAGTAGGGACCCCGAGACCCTCAAGGTCTCACTAAATCAAATAAGGATAACCACAAGTAAGATCTCAACAGATATCCTCTACTTAGGTATATGCCCAAACATATACCTAAGTTATGAAGTAACCCATCTCAATCATGAGGAAATACAAAGATTATGAAATCAACGGATAACCATTACCCAGGTATATTCCCATACATATACCTAAGTTATCAAGTGACCCATCTCAATCATGAGGAAACACAAAGATCATAGACTCAGCTCAAACCCGGATTTAATCATGAAGTCGAAACCACGACTGCTGGAGAACTCCTCCTCTGACGAGTACAGTGGGCCTACCGCTACAACCAAGTGTGCCCCACTAACCTTGGACTGCTGTAGTACTCCACCTGTCGAGTACTGTGGGTCTGCTGTTACAACCAAGCGCTTCACACCATGGGTCTGCTTCTACAACAAAGTGCTCCCCCTCATAGGCTCCAGAGGTACTCCTTCTGTTGAGTACCGCGAGTCTGCCGCTACAACCAAGCGCTCCTCCGCCGTGGGTCTGCCGCTACAACCAAGCCTCCCCCCTCATAGCCTCCAGAGGTACTCCTTCTGTTGAGTACCGTGGGTCTGCCGCTACAACCAAGCGATCCACCACCGTGGGCCTGCCGCTACAACCAAGCGCTCCCCACTGGGCTATCCGAAACACACTGAGACGATAGATCAACAGTCCTCAAGTCTCAGCCAGCTACTAGGTCTATGTACTCTACTAGCTCGTCATCGGGAGGGTCCTCTCCACGAGCTACTGGTCGATTCTCCAAGTATCACAAAGTCCCACAAAGAAGTATCTCAAAGATCCTCCTCGTCATAGGGGTCTCAACGCAACAGATGGCGCGTCAGTCAGACGCCCGATCTGTGAATTACTAGCCTTTTCGTCCCAGGGGCCCGGTTGGTTTCGGTTGCGAACCAACCCAGCCGTAACTCGGCTGTACCCCGAAATCTCATAGGGTATGCTCATAGGGACCGTTTCTCAACGTGGTCACCAACGCCGCTGACGGTTCGTCAAACGGACGTCTGGTCTGAAAGTTATCAGTTTTTCGGTTCCAGGGGCCCGGTTGAATTTCGGGTACAATCCAACCCGACCACTATCCAACTGCAACCAAAACTCAGGCGAAGTATGCCAAAAGTTCCGTCTCATCAAGAGGAATCCAAAAAAGTCAAAGACACGTCAATCCGATGTCTGGAGCTCGAGATATAAGCGTTTCTGCTCCGAGGGCCCGGTTGGTCTCGTGATCGAACCAACCCGGCCATACCCAAAGTTCTCCGAAACACTAAGTGTAATATACTGAAACGACTGTATCGATCCACGGATAGCATCGCAACTAATGGTACGTAGATCAGAGGTCCGTAGCTCAAGTTATTGGCAAATGATTGAAAACAGTCCGAAAATAGGGGGTTCGGGCCCGGTCCGACCCGGCCCGAGACCCCCTGGGTCGGCCCGAACCGGGTCGACCCGACCCGGGTCTGGGTCCGGCCCAATAGGACGCGGCTTGGCCCGGGGGGCGCGGCCTAGCCCCGCCCGCGCGGCCCGGCCCGGCCCGGCCGTCATGGCCCGGCCTGGGTAGCCGGCTGGCCTGGCGTCGGCGCGGCACCCGCGTGGCCAGCGGGTGCAGGGGTTACGCCCCCCCCCCCCCCGGTTGAAGAAAAATCGGCGCGACTTAATACCGCGCCGCTCAGCCTCCGGAACGGCTAAGCCATTCCGGTTTTGCCGCCGCCGTGGCTCAGCCGCGGCGGTCCTGTTCCGGCGGCGCGTCGCCGCTGCCTTCCACGGACCACCGGACGCGCTCCGGTGGTCCGTTTCACCTCCCGTATTCTCCAATGGTCCTCCCGGGACCCGACCTTTAGTGTGATGGCTTTAAATCACCTCTACGGCCTGATTCGTCATTGCCCGACGATCCGTACGTCAAATTAAAAAATGCGGCCTCTTCGTAGTTTTCCGGCGCGGCGCGATGGCACCGCGACTTTGTTCAGCCTCCACAGCGCGGCCTGACGACACCGTGTTTTTTCGTCGTGTTTCTTCCTGATTCTGCGCGGTGTCGTTGCACCGCACCGACTTTGTTTGTGCCGTAACAAAAACAACATCGAAGGGGGGAGGAGGGTCGGCCATGTTCGTGCGGCCCGACCTTCTCCCGTTATTACGATAACATGCGGCCAAAAAGAAGTAAATGAACGACAAAGAATTCACGAACAAATAAATTACCCCAACGGTTTTCCCCGCAATCAAGAATTCCCAACCCGCAAACATATCCTTTTAGGGTTCAACTTAATATTTAGTTGATCCAAGTTCTTTGTTTTAGAAGAGAATAAACATGGGTTCATTAACATTAACAAATTAAATCCCTACCTCGAAAAGACGTCGCCTATCACTGTGTCCTGGAAAGAGGTAAGCGTCGCGATGATCGGTGCCGATTCCGTTGTCATCGGAGGAAGAGCCATCGTCGATGACAACGTTCCCCGCGGTGGTGTCCCCTCCCTTGACGCGGAGGAAGAAGAATAGAAAGCACATCGTCGGTGTTCACCCGATGAAGAATGCGGCGTCTCTCTTCCTTCGATGTGGAGAGAATATGCAAGATGAGACAACGTTCTTCGCGTTCTTCAACATTGGAGATGAAGCGTTCTTCTTTGGAGGAAGAAGTTCTTCAAAACTCAAGATCTCTCTTCCCTTTCTCTTAACACAAAAATTCCAACCCAAAATAAAATAAGGGTCCACCTTATTTTTTTTACCCATGCCATGCATTCAAATTTACAAAATTCAAATCCATTTCACTTAATTAATTAAACCATGAGTTGTTTAATTAATTAAGAGGTTGGTTGGAAAATTAAATAAGGAAGTGGAAGGGTTACTTAATTTAAGGGAGTTAACAAGTTTAAAAGGGGAGTTTCAAGGGGTTATGGGGAATGTGAAAAGGTGGGGGCTCGTGTGGGCCCCACCTCTCATTTATTCTCCCAAGGGTAGTTGCCAACTCAACTTCCACACAAAGGATAAAACTACTTAGAAGAAATATAAAATTGGATTACAAATTTTATTTATTCTTCACTTACACCTCAAAATTTAAACAACTCCTCCCGAGCAAACACACCTTCGGAAAAGGTCTTCTTAAGAAATTACTGGCGCTGCGCGTTCATCGGTGCCCTCAGATTTCAATTCCGAGCACTGATTTAAAAGTTAGAAAATCCCGCTCATTCGTTCACTGAACGTACCCGAGCCTAACTTCGGAAATTAATTCCAGGCACACCGGGCCTTGAAATCCGGCGCCTTCAGAAACTGCGTTCTTGTAAAATCCCAAAGAAAATTAAGAAAAAATTTCCCTTGAATTTTACGGGTCTTTACACAAGCTACTATAATCACCTATGTACAAGACCAATAATGGGCTATATCTATGGTATTGGCCAGTGACTATAGGCCAATTTTATAATAGTGATGATTAGTGTTATATTGGGCCACAATTTAATATTGTTGTTAGAAATTTATTATTTTAATATTGATAGTAAAATTATGCACATGTGAGATATATTCCTTCTTAATATCTCTATCGAGTCTCTCACCTGTTGGGGCCAAGATCGGTGTTGCACAATTTTCTCATTGCTGACCTAAATAGGGCCCTAGTGGGCAACATCATCTTAGAATGATATAAAACCATTTTAGTTATAGGGAAGGATTTTGGATATATTAATATTTATAGAAAATGTTTGGTATACTTATGGATTCAATGTTAAGGGGTCCTGGGTTCTGTTACCAGAATAGTATCCCAATGTATAGTGCGGGGCAGTTGGGGGTTTACCTGAGTGGTAAAGACTCTCCATAATCCTGTATTGGAC
Source organism: Viscum album (assembly GCA_963277665.1). NCBI lineage: Eukaryota > Viridiplantae > Streptophyta > Magnoliopsida > Santalales > Viscaceae > Viscum > Viscum album. The sequence continues at coordinate 496,437,309 of OY728122.1, forward strand.
TCTTGTTAAAATCTGGGTGAGAGTGAATTTATTCAGGTTCTATAATTGTAATGTGGTAAGTATTGTTTAGAATTATAGCACTATAGAAATTCAATTACTGTAGCGAGGTATTATAGTTGCAGGACTATTCAACCAATTTGGGATATTGGGCCACAAAAATTAACCTTTAGGCCGTAGGGACTACAGAAAATAGTGTTGTACTGATCTAGCTTACTGGAGTATCCCTATGAGGATATATCTTGGAATAATTAGTCATTATTTCAGATCTAATCGATCCCATGTTTTTAAGGTGGGATAGGGAAAACATGCCATCGGTCTGTGAAACTTTTCACATGGGCACTCAAGTTCGTAGCAACATAACAGTGGTGGGATTGATATAGACTTGAAGAAGTATTAGGCAGGGGATATTCTAGTGTAGTTGGTTATTTAAAATAGATTTAAGTTCTTATACCTTTTGGGGTTCATTCCATTTAATTCAGGCTTTGTGCCTTTAGGCTTCTAGGTCATGTAAGGGTTCCCTCTTAACTTAGTTAAAAATAGGATAATCAAAAAGTGAATAAAAAATATAAGTACTTACAAATATCTAGAATAATGTTTAGTATGGGTGTCCAAAAAATCCTCTCACCAATACTCTATCTATAACACCGTGATATTTTTTTTAAATTTTGAATAAATTCATTTTCTTCTGTTGGTTGCATTATACACAACATATAGTTTTAAGAAACCACGATATACTATTAATATTATTATGTAAACGTGACTGCCATAACCTTGTATTTAAAATTGGTAGTATGACTAGAATTATAAAACATTTAAATATCAAGTATAATGTTTTTTATATAATGAAATCATATTGACAAAAAAGTACTTAATTTTTAGAAAAGTATTTATATTTTTTGAAAATACTATTTTCCCAAAAAATGTTTTTATTCTTTTTTGAGAAAATAATAAAATTATTTTTTCCCAATTTTATAAGATTTTTTTTTAAAAAAATAAAATTCATTTTTTAAATAAACATGTAAAAATTATATTTTACTAAATTTTTGAAAATTTTAAGAAAATATTAATTTTTTGATGAATAGTATATACAGATTTTTACAAAAAAGTTTCTTTTCAATTAAGAAATTTACAAGATCCATTTTATTTATATATGATTTTAAAAGTAAAATTAGTGCAATAATATATTTATTAATCCAATTTAAGTCATTATAATCATTTTTATATTGAATTTTTATATTATAAATTTCTATACTTATAGAAAATTTCTCTTTGGAAAACCAATTTTTTATTACTTTTGCAGGTTTCATTTTAAATTATATTATACAAATTCTGTGAATTTAATTTGATAAAAAAGATTTAATATTTTTAATAATAATAATTTGTATTATATAATGTGGTTAAATTAATTTTTGATCATCAATATTATTAAAAATAATAAAAATTAATTACTGTGGTTAAGGTTAGAGCGGGGTTTTGTGCATTACATACACATGTGTTTAAATTTATTTTAAACACACATATGACTTTTGTTTAATAAATTTAATTACATATTTAAAATCAATGGGTACAAATTATCTATTAATTACAATTTTAATTTTAGTCTTAAAAGATAAATTTGTTCGGTAAAAAAAAGAGAATGGTTACCGTGGTGAAAAATAAAATAGTAAAAGTGGGTAAACTTAGATGTTAAGGAACAACATGTTTAAAAGATTGATTATTTTTTGACGGAGGTGTGGATTAACTATATAATCCCTCAAATTATTTATTTATCAAATTGTTAGGAACATGGTGTCAGAGTGGCTTCCCTTTATTTAATAGTTTTTAGTATTTACAAAAATGTTACTCCCCCTCAATTATAAAAGGCGACCTCATCCCCACACTTCTTCACACAAAATAATACATTTTTTATTTACAAAAACCTTATAAAATATCTAAAAAAATCATTAACCACATTATAGATCTTCCATTCTTCCTAAAATACCAATACTTGTGTTGTTAATAAGTGATCTAAAGGAAGTTTTTCTAAGCTAAGGTAATTGTCTCCACTAAGCTCTTCCATTCCAATTATTCTCTTACCACATTAATTAATGTTATATTAATTATAATATAATAACACCATTATATAAAATATAATGAGACTTTATTACATTGAATTAATAACCTATATACATCTACCCTTTCATCAAATAGAAAATAAATCTTCTATGATGTGTACTGTGGACTACTGCCTCGCAAACTGATGTAATTTGTTTTCCATCACCGCCTATCACAGATGGATATAATGATGAATTTAACACATTTATAAGTTAATTAATATATAATTATACTTTTATAATTATAACATCACATATAAAATCTTACTTTCTATTTTGTGGTAATATGATAATGTCACTCATTTGTATGATGAATTACACCTCACGAAGCAATGTGATCCGTTATTCACATATGCATTATATAGAAGGTAATAAATACAGGTTTAATGATAATATATGATATATATATTACATAAAAACTAATTTTTAAAGGTAATATATCATTTAACTTTCTTTCATTTCATCTATTGAGAAAATGTAAACAATGTTCATGCCTACGTACGAACTACGTTCTCCATAAATGGTGTAAATCATTTTCTATCTCTAACTTTAAAGGATTTATCTAAAAAAATATATCATAAATATAAATTATATTTAAATAGTTTTTAAAATTATATATATTATGTAACTATGATCAAATTAAACGTACAAAAAATACAAAACAGAAAAAATACAAGAAAACAAATCAGTTATCACCCAAAACATGATTTTAACAAGGAATTGTTAATAAATGGGTAATAAAAGAGTCATAAGTAAAAAATATATGGAATTATAAATATGAGTATGGTACTATAATATATTTATAATAAATTATATTTATTATACTATATATTCAAACATGTATGAATTAAGTCGATACTCAAGGTAAGAGATTTCTTGTCTCTCTTTTATTTTTGGGAGACATATGCCATATTTACAACTTGTTTCTTTTTTGTGGTGTATATATCACCCCATTGAAATTTTATATCTTGAATAAAAATATTTTAATTATGTTTAAAGTTTCGTTTTATGTTATTATTTAATGGGGCTTACAATTAAAATGTTTCCAAAGTACTAAAGAATTTTCATTTCACTTTTATTTCAGTGGGATACATGACTTATAAACCACTTGTTTATTTTTTTCTTGGTATATATACTAAACATGAATTTATTTTATAATCCTTATCATTATAATTATGATATTTAAATATCAATATAATGTTATTTCTTTCATGGAGATTATGATTCAAAATAAACCAAAGTGGTAAAGCTTTAATTTTACAATCTCATTGTTTAATGGGATTGTTTATGATATGCCTCCAATGATGAGATATTATGATCTAACTCTCCATAAAATCATGTATTTTAAATAAATATTTTCTTTTAATTTTCCTTTCTTAAAGTATTTCCAAAAAAAGAAGTATTTTTTAATAAAAACTTTCTTTATTTATCTCAACTAACAAAGACCCATTTCCCTCCATATTCATGTTTTCTAAAAATGTTTTATAGAAATTTTTTACTACTATCCAGTTATTTTTTAAATACCTTTTTACCCATGCCTGAATTTTCACATAATGTTTTAAAATTAATCTTCATATTGTTTTCTAGATAAGTCTCTTTTTTATTTGACCATAATTTGAATAGAATATTTGTTTCAAGATGTAAGACATGAACAAAATATTCCACTATCATGACTGATCAGTGATTTAAGGTTTACATTATAAGTTTCCCTGGTTATTTCCAAAGAAAATTATTTTGAAAATGTTTTGTGAAAATTTAGTTTTAAAAATTAATTTTCAAAGTATAATGGATATTTTCCTCATGAAATGTTCCGAGTGAACTTTCAATATTATTTTCCCTATAAGATGAAATGCTTTGATATTAATTTTAATTTATTGGGGATATGATCTCATTGTACCTTCCTTATTATTTTTCTATATGTTTTAGGATTTTGATGAATATATTTTTATGAAACCTGTTCATTTTCCATGGGTTATCCTATGATTAATTGATTATATGATTATAAGACCCATTTCCTTTATACAGGTTATGAAATTATGGAATGTTTATGAGACCATTTTTTATATGGTGTATGATGTGATGAATGTTTTATGATCCTATGGAACAATTTGGTATGGTTTTCAATATGTGATTGTGTTTACATTTTGACCAAGCATTACGTTTATGTTATAACCTAAACTAATGGTTATGCTATAACTAAGGAAAATGGTTACATTATAACTAAGCATAATGTTCATGTTATAACCAAATATTGGTGGGACCTATATATTCCTCCAATGTTTTGGGTAAATATTTATATCTCATGGGATAAAAATAGGAAAAATTTTTGATGGATTAATCCACAATGGGAGGAAAGACAATTGGATTAATCCATATTGGAATATAGGCCGATGGGCTTGATCCAAAATAAGAAACATGCGATGAGGCCTAATTCACTGTGTTTGATGGTCTTGGTAGTTAACCGTGAAAAATAAAATGGTTTTTATACCTATGTCGGTGCCAAAATTTTATGACATGAGATTATAGTTCATGAATTATGATGATTTCAAACTCTTATGAATCATGAATTTTAGAGTGATAATGCCCTATTCCTTGTCTCATGTTTATGATATATGACAGGTTGGGTATGAATTTTCAAGTATTGTTCATGATCTCATGAGCATATGCATATCTTATGCTTTTTATTATTATAGAATGATATCTTCCTTGTTTACCCTTAAGAAGCATCTAAAATCACTATTTTCTTATGTTTCATTTTTCTAGGTTATAAAGGAAGGTTTTAATTAGGGTATGTTTATGAAGAGTACAAAAATGAGAAGTTCCTTCTAGGTGATGTTGAGATCTTTCTTTAAATAAAAATACTGTGTACCTCACCTCTAAAGGCACTAAAACTTTATAGTTATTAGGTATGTATTTGTGAAATGTATTGAATATTCATATAAAAAAGATGTGATATTTATTTATGAAAATCTTGGTTCATTTTAGTTCATATCAGAGTAGGTTTTATTAAACCTTTGGATACTAGGATGAGAAAAAATTAGCGAGAAACCATAGGATGAGCGTAAGTATTGGATAATATCAGAAATTTTTGTTAAGGAAGATATTATGTGGTTAATATAGAAATATATCCCTATATAGATACTAAAAATGGACATGATTCTCTTATAGATATTTATAGGAGTAATAACCCCAAAAAAAGTGTATTGGAATTGACTCGAGCATTACGAGGTACCTAAAAACTGGCCTTACTACACACCTAGTTTGACACCCCCGTCAGGTTTTATTTATTTAATTCAATTTTTTATGAACCATAATGAAGGATTTAAGTTGATGATGATCATGGGTGACCTAAGTTAAACCTATGGTTTCATAGATTTAAAATAATTGTCTTTATTTAGAAAAATTATAAATGATTCTTTACAACTATGTGTTTTCCCACTATGATTAGTGTTGATCACACTATGATTTTTTGTTTTAGTCAATGGATGAAACCCAAAGGAACTATGATAATATTGAATTTGATGGAAATTTAATTTTTTTCCACTTGATTAATCAAATGCTATGAGATATTGGATGCATAAAATTGTTATTATTCTTGAAAAACTCTCTTAATTCATGAATCATGCAAAACTTCCAAATGATTAATAGAGGGAAGAAAGTTCTTTTTAATCCTTCTTGAGACAACATACACCATATTTTAGTGGGTATTATGATTCACTAATGGATAAGTGATGGATCATCACTATTTATAAGATATTTTCTATTCTATAGTACTTGAAACATGAAAAGTTTGTCCTAGATGTTTATTATATGGAATGTGAAGGGGATAAATTTTGGAACCTTATTAAGAATATGAGTCAATATGAAGAAATTGAATATATGGAATAGGATGATTTTAAGTGTATATTTCTCAATTATTACTTACCTCGTATTAAACAAAAAAAATGTAGAAGGAATTAATTTATCTTAAAAAGGATGATTAATCTATTGATTCCTATGAGGAAAATTTTACAAGTCTTTTAAGGTATGCCTATAGTTTAATCATCTACCATGAAAGAAAAATTTATTGAATATTTCTTGTCTTAAAAACAAATCTCCAAAAGGCATTATCTATAAGATACTTTTGTATTCATGGGAAAATTATCTAATGTGAACTCAAGGTAGAAATGGAAATTGGAGATTCCCATCACTCCTATGGTTTTGATTAGAAAAGAAAGAGAATGTATCAATAAAACTCGAATAAATCAGATGGTGGAAAAAAAATTCAAGCCATATATATGCTAGAAATTTAGGAAAAAAAATCAAGGTAATTGTTTAAATGGAACTTGGAGGGATTTAAATGTGAAAGTGAATCTCATAAAGATCGCGAATATCGAAATGTATGGGTTGGTTAATGTGATTGAGGAGAATAGGACCCCAGCTGTACACCACCCACTCTCCAATTCTTCAAATGTAATGATTATTTAAATTATAGAAACTGGTGAAAAATTACGACGGTTTTTGATAATCATCATCAATAGCCTCATATTCACAAAGATAAATGGAAAAATCCCACACGAACATGAATACCAAAGTGGGATATGATAATTATGTGGTGAAAGGTACACTTATCACCCACTATAGAATGAATAATTTATTATTTGATTTACATATTTATACACTCTTTTATATATAAGGAATTTGAAAAGGTTTTCGAATTACCATCTCAATGATTAGATGTTGAGTTTGTTTTAATGACCATGAAATTATCTATATATTTTTTAATTATATGGATTTTTTTACGAGACCAAAAAATCTGACGGCCCATGATTCTGAGGCCCAGAGTGGCCGGAATGATCTGTTGAAAAAGTGTTAAGATTAAAATAGTGTGAGTGAGTAGTTTTCCTAAAAAAGTGGAATAAATCTTAAATTGGTGCTCAGATCATAAATCTGAGGGTACCGTTTCCTTTAGGATGGCGAGTTTACCCTAGGAGTGACTTAAATAAAATTATTTTATATTTCAAATGCTTATAACTCACGAAAGATGATTCAGATCAAAAATCCTAGACCACTACTAAACTCGTGAGGGTATACTTTCCTTAGGTAGATCCTAACTTTGGCAGACGCGGGCCAATAGTGAAAGTTAGTTTTTTGGCAGCAAATAAAATAATTAAGTAACAATTATTTTATTATTAAATTCTAAGACTCTTAAACAGTAACTCCGATCGCAAATATGAGAGTACCGTTGAGCTCATGAGGGCGTGTTTTCCTTAGGCAGTACCTAACCTAGACCAGTGCGGGTCGAGGGTGACTGTTAATAAATTTTGAACTTTTTTTAAGGTACGTTCAATAAACATATAGATGGTGTTTTCTAACTTTTGAACTGGTTCTTGAAATTGAAATCTGAGAGAACCGTTGAATCTTCAGTGCCGAGATTCTCTTAAGAGAAGCATCACTTAAACTATATTGGACCAATGTAGTTGGGGTTTGGCTTAGTGGTAACCACCCTGTAATCCTATATGAAAAATGGGGGTTCAAAATGCATGGGGTGCATGTACTGTAGCAACGGCGGAAGGGTACTGTAGCCGGAGGGTACTGCGTAGTACTATTCACAGAAAGGGTCTTAGGAAAAAAATTAGGGCCTACGGGCCATGTAATGGGATAAATGCTCACTGGGCCTTCAGGCTATGTAATGGGTCTCCCTTTACCCAGTTAAAAAGAGGAATTTTCTTTTTTTTAATAATAAATGAGGCTTCGGCCCCGACCTTTAAAAAAAACAATAGTGGGTCGGGAGAAAAATTTTGTTTTTGGACTTTACATAAAAATAATAATATAACTTAAAAAGTTATTTTATTTCTTTTTCTCCAGCGGATGAGTGGTGGTGGTGGGGACCAGTGACTTGTCAATCTAATCAGTGGATTGACTCATCAACTGTGTTACTAGACTGTTGTAAATTAAAAGAGGTTCATTAATTCATTTAATGAACCTTATTAATCCCTCAATGTGTTACCCATCTTTCCCTGTCTTATTTAAATGGAGCTCGAGGTGGGGTTTTGGAATGGCTTCTTCAGGCGTGGAAACTCTGGCGAAGTCCTGCGGCAACATCCACCAATGGTGGATAGATGCTGGGGCAGAAACGATCTGGAATCGACGAATGCCGATGAATCAATCCCATGTGGATTCTCCTCCCGCCGCAACCGTGACACCTTTAACGGATCTTGAGGTAGGGGTTTACGTTCTTTGATGTTCCCTCTCTTCTTGTTCTTGGAAAATATAATGAACGTGGACCAAACGACTAATGGATTGATCCACATATCGTCTAATCATGTAGGTGGTTGTTTCCAGATCTTAAATTTGGGGATTATTCTTCCTTTTGTTTATTATTAATGTTTCTCATATTTAAAACACTAATACGGAGGGTGCGAGCCGAAACCAACAAGGCACATAACCTCCTCTAAACTTGTGCTTGGTGTGTTCTACATGGTGGAACAACTAACGTGGCGAAAAGGTGTATTTGAGGGCTATGAAACAACGACAACATCCAGAGAGGACCGTAAGCGTGTCCGGGAGGAAGAGTGGACAACCGGAGCTCACATGGTGGCCCATGTAAGAAACAAAAGCGTGGTGGTGCCAAAGACAAGCGCCGATGGATGAGGGAGACGGTTGGAAACCTCCGGCCGTGGTGGAAGAGTGGTGCCGCTCGACACCGCGTTGGCTGGACAGCCACCTGATAGCGTGTCAGTCGTAGAGACTCAGGCTGCGCGCCGTCGCGGGCCGCATTGAAGGGACGCGGCTTTGAAGGCACAGTGGTGGAGAAGGCTAGGACCAGCTTCTGCGAGTCATGTGGGTGACAAGGCAGCGCCATGTGGCACCACCAATTAAAGGAGCCAAATGGATCCTTTGACCGTTCGGGTGCAGCAGACCGCACGACCCACGTGGGTCGCGCTAGCAAGCGGGCCGGACCGCCTGGAAATCCAGACCAATCCAGTTCGGGCCGGTCAAGTTAGACCCGGACAGGTTTTGGTCGACCTAAGCCGGATCGGGTCGACCATGGATGGGTTAGTCTGACTTGGTCGGACCAGACCCTGACCCTCTCGGGCCCGTAAACGGTTAAAGGGCCATACCTTGCAAACTGAACATTCGTTTGATGAAATGACTATGGCGCTGGGATACTTGGAGTGAGACTTTCATTTTTAGATACTCCACTTGGGTTTTGGAGAAGGTTGGAGTATGGCTAGTTTGGATCGTATCCAAATCCAACCGGGCCCTCGACACTAAATGCCTATAACTTACAGACCGGACGTTCGGTTGATGCACCGTCAGTTGCGTTGGAACCCCTTTGATGCGATGGATCATCAGGTTACTTATTAGTAGGAATTCATGATGGTTGAAATATGACCGATGGCTTGAGGAGAGGTTCTCCCTTAGAATCAATCTTTCTATGAGCGGGAATCCAGTGACTGGTAGTGAGGCGGGGGTTAGAGTCAGATCATATGAAGGTTAGTACCGAGCAATCCTGTGTGGGTCAGATCCTATGTGGGTCAGTGCTCAACGATACTATGTTGGTTAGAGCATACTAATTCTATGTGGGTCAGTTCATGTGTGGGTAAACACTCAGTGATCTTGTGTGAGTCAGTGTATACCGATCCTGTGTTGGTCAGATCCTGTGTGGGTCAGCTGGGGTTATTAGCTATCAACTCCGGGCGGGTCAGATCCTATGTGGGTCAGCGGTGGTTATTATCTATCGACTCTAAGTGGGTCGGGTCTTGTGTGGGTCAGAAGGGGTTAGTAACTATCAATCTTGTGTGAGTCAGACTCCGTATGGTCAGTAGTAGTGCCTCTTGACAGAATAAGATGATCTAGCTTCACAACTAATCATCTGTACTTATATACTTCACTTATACCTGGTTTGAGTTGAGTCTTTTGCTTCATGATTTGTGATTGAGATCATGCTTTTTGGTTTTCCTTTGTGGAATTATGAGAGACCTTTGGGGGTCTCGGGGTCCCTACTGGGTATTTTTATACTCACCCCTACATGGGATTCACCAGCACCTTTTTGTGTCTTGTGAAGAGGACGGACATCTTGGCTGAGACATGGGGGAGCCAGGACTGGGTGGTACACGGAGGAGATCAGATGACGTGGAGAGCAATGGAGACAAGCTGTACCTACCCTTTAGGTAGGATCCTCGGTGGACGATTCTAGGATTTTTTTCTGTTTTTTTTTTCAGTTGTAGTTTTACCTTTTCGTTGGGCTTGTATTTCAACACTTTACTTTTAGTACATACTATTAAACTTAGTTGTGGTTTCACCTTACTATTCCATTGTGTTTTACTTTTTCATAGTGTATCCTTCTTGTGTGTGTACAGGTTTTGAAGCAATGACTTCCCATTTTTAGGAATTATTTTCCGGTGCTAGTCGCCTACCCCTGGACTATGGAAGGAGGGATTGGGGTAGTCACGGAACAGGCCCCGCGGGACGGGTCATGAAAAAGTGGAATCATAGGGGTTAGTTCTAACCGAAGAACTAAGAGTTTGTGTTTTCAATGGATTAGTAGTGTTAAGTGTCATGAGTTCGGGTTTTAGTTCAGGGAGTCCAGTATTGGTGTGACAACTGACGTATCCATACACCAGGACCCTAGATTCTGATTTCCAACACAGTTCACAATAACAATGGTTGTGTGTGTTTTGAAAATGTTGTTTTCTTTTTGATATATTGATTCAGCTCACATGGTATAACTTATTGATCGTGGTTCTTCTTGATTCTCTTTCAAGATGCCTCCATGCAAACAACAAGCTAGGATTCCGATCCGTGACCATGAGGATGGTCCACAATGTGATGAGGCTTTAGTATAAAGACTGTTTCCTGAGATGGTACCTTTGGGAAGTGTATGAACGATACCACTTCCCATTGGTCAGTAGTTACTACTGGATCTACCGATAGAGGAAACATATAGGCTCAGTTCCTTACACGAGTTTCAGTTAAAGGTACCACTCATGTTCTGAGGTGAGTCTGACTCATAGGCAGCTAAGGACTGGCTTGAGGTGGTGACTGAGTTTCCATCTAGACATGGCACTATTAGATCAAATGGTGGTCCTAGAAGTGAGCATTCTATGTGGCTCAATAGAGTGATGGAAGGGTTTATATTTCCCTGATCTTACGATGAGGTGACTTTTATATGGACATAGCTTGAGAAACTTCCTAATATTAGGGTCTCTTTCCATAAAAAGCTAAGGGGTATGTGTTCCCAAGAGATTTTACAGCTTCAGCAGGATGAAATGTCTATAGCTAAGTATTCGTCAAGGCATACCAACCATTCTGGGTACTCGATGAATATGATACAAATAGTTCTTCAGGGCTAGGAACTCTGAACGAGATGTGTTTAGGGACATCTAAGCTCTCACTATTCCTCTGTGCATTCTTAATTTTGTTATGGTTCTAGAGAGAAACTTTGTGGTTGAATGTTCTTTGGCTGAGAAGATACATCTAGTGAATGTTAGAAGTGGGAAAGCAAAAAACTGACGTCAATATTAGAGACTTAGGAATGTAAAATGTTTTGAGAAGAGGAAGTGATAGGGACAGATGAATATGCAGGGTAGCAGATGTGGAAGAGGAGCTAGGAGAGAAGCATGAGGTGGTATACATTTCGACATGTTACAACCACCACCCCAATATGGTCCCCACCAAGCTCAGGGAGCTAGAGGACAAAGGAAGGGAGTAGCTGCATGTGGGGAAGGAGTTTGACCAAGGGGCTCTAGGAATGATTCGTGGTACAGTATATGTCTAATACTAGCTGCTGTATTAATAGTCATAGGTACTAATCATTCCAAGTCACGAATCTTGTTCAAAACCTAGAGTTTCTGGTTAAACCGTTGAATTGACCCTTATGTCTGGAGATACCTTTGGGAGGAGACTCAATAATCACACTTATGCTGACGGTGTGATCTGACCCTTGAGGTGAGAGTTTCAATTGGAACCTCTTGGTGGCAGCATCAAGGCATTACGAAGTTAGTTTGGGTATGAACTAGTCATCCACAGTTCATGCTCAGATTTATTGTTTTAGGAAAAATGGTAGTGGTATATCTCTAGCATTCGAATGGGGTTTTATTTAGTCAGAAAAAAAATAAATCCAAATAGCATGGGTCAAACTCATGCATAGAAGGGTGCATCTAATCAATCTTGAGTCATCCAACCTTACCCTCGTGGCAGTAGGTATTATGAGTTTTCAGTTCCCAATAATAGTGGAAAAGTACGGGAACATAATTTGAAAGGATGTTTATAGGGTTACCTCCCTATTGGGAGAGGGAAATATACATTGTCTTGTACCTAGGCATGCCACCAATATCTACAACTGCATATCAGAAGGATTCCGCAGAGCTCCGGGAGCTGAGAGTATAGTTGGGAGAACAATTTACTATTTTATATGATCACAAGAGTCTTATGTATATCTTCTCACAGAAAGACATGAACCTGAGACAATGAAAATGGAAAGAGTTACTCTAGGAATATAAATTCAAGATAGTCTATACTCTTGATAAGGGGAACTTAGTATCAGATGCACTCAGTAGGAGGTCTGGTCTACAATCGCTAAGTGAGGCGACATAGCATCTTTCCGCGTAGCAGTTATAATTTGTGGATAGTGATGGAGCAGCTTACCTCCGGTATATGATAGTTACTCCCCCACTTCTACATATTGGGGATGTAGACTTCAAGGACCAATGTGATCATATATCTTTAGGACAGGCTCTTGGTGGATTTTTTGAAGGTGGGGAGCACATCGTCCTCTTTAGAGGATGCACTACGATATCAGTGACGCTTCGAGAGGAGGTGTTGAGGGAATTCCACACATCCCCTTTGGTGGTACATCCAAGAGTATCAAAGATGTACCAGGACCTCCGGTGACAGTATTGATGGCCAGGGATGAAGAAAGTAGTGGCATAGTTTGTATTTAGATGCCTCACTTGTCAGCAAGTGAAGGCCAAGCATTAGGTACCAGCGGTCTTAGCTCAGCCACTTGAGGTAAAAAGTGGAAGTGGGATGGTATCTCCTTGGACTTCATTATAGGGCTACCATATACATCTAGTGGCCACAATTCCATCTGGGTGATTGTTGACTGACTCACCAAGTCGGCCCACTTCCTACCCATTTGAGAGCAGGGATCAGTAGAGGGTTTGGGACGCCTCTACATGTCGGAGATAATGCGACTTCACAGAGTGACTTCAACAATCGTCTCAAATCGCACCACACATTTTACCTCCCACTTGTGGAAAGGATTTTAGGAGGCATTCAGGACTCAAATTTTCTTGAGTATCACCTTTCACCCTCAGACATAGGGTCAGAAGGAGCGGACCATACAGACACTCGAGGACATTCTTCATGCTTGTGTCCTTGATTTTCTCCATAGTTGGGAGGACTAACTGCCACTGGTGGAGTTTTCATACAACAATTATTATCACTCCACCATCAGCATGGCACCATTTGAGGCCTTGTACATGAGACCGTGCAAATAACCTCTTTGCTGGACAGACCCTAGGGAGTCAACACTTGTGGGTCCATAGTTGGTACAAGCTACCACATAGAGGGTGTAAATCATCCAAGAGTAGATGAAGACTGCATAGATCCCATAGAAGTATTATGCCGATAGGAGACAGAGACCCTTGGAGTTTGAGGAGGGATACCATGTCTTTCTATGGGTCTCACCCCGACAAGAAATGCAATGATTTGGATGGGGCAACAAGATATCTCAGAGGTTCATTGAACCTTTCCAGTTTCTCAGTAGAGTAGGAGAGGTGGCGTACCACCTATCTCTTCCCCCACAGATGCACCAAGTGCATAATTGTTTCCACATGTTGCATCTGAGGAGAATTATGCATGATACATCGCATGTTATCAACTGGGGCGAGCTGGACATCAATGATGGAGAGACTTTTACGGAGTTCCGAGTAGAGATAGAGGATCAATAGGAGAAAGTCCTTTGTGGATGGTCGATCCCTCTTATGCGAGTTTGGGGGAAACACGAGAACCTTCAGGAGAGAACATGGGAGCAAGAGGGTCAAATTCATGCTCAATACCCTCATTTGTAATTTTTTACGGGACCTCAAAATCAGACGTCACGTGATTCCGAGGACCGAAGTGCCCAGAATGATCTTCCGAAATAGTGTTAAGATTAAAATAGCGTGCATGAGTAGTTTTCATGAAAAAGTGGAATAACTCGTAAAAGGGTGCTCAGATCAGAAATATAAGGGCACCATTGTGTTCATAATGTTGAGTTTACCCAAGGCGCAACTTAAGTTTAGTTGGCGCATGACTCCACTGAGAAAACCCAAAAATGGCATAACTGTAAATAAAATAATAAAATAATATTATTTTATTTTTTAAATTATTTTAACTCATGAATGGTAACTCGAATTAAAAATCCGAGACCAAAACTGAACTTGGGAGGGTATACTTTCCTAAGGTAGATGCTAACTTTGGCAAGTGCGGGCCAACAATGAAAGTTGGTTTTTGGCTGCAAATAAAATAATTAAGTTACAATTAATTTATTGTTAAATTCTATAACTACTAAACGGTAACTCAGATTGGAAATCTGAGAGTACCATTGAGCTCGTGAGGTTGTTTTTTTCCTTCGACAGATTCTAACCTCGACCGATGCGAGTCGAGGGCGACTGTTAATAAATTTTAACTTTTTTTAAGGTACATTAATTAAAGTTATGAGAAACATTTTCTAACTTTTGAACCGGTGCTCAGAATTGAAATCCAAGCACACCGTTGAGTCAGCAACACCCTGATTCGCTTAAGAGAATCTTTAATTCAACCATAGTGGGTCGGGAGAAAAAGTTAGTTTTTGGATTTTATAGAAAAATAATAAAATTACTTAACAAGTTATTTTATTTCTTTTTCTCCAATGGATGAGCGGTGGTGGTATAGAACAGTGACTTGTCAATACAATTAATGGCTTGAATCATCAACTGCACAACTCCACCATTTTGAATTAAAAGAGATTCATTAATTAATTTAATGATCCTCATTAATTCTACAATGTGTTACCCATCTTTCACCTCCTTTTTAAATGGAACTTGGGGTGGGGTTTTGGCATGGATTATTCAAGTAAGAAAACTCTGGAAAAGTCCTATGGTAACATCCACTGATGGTGGATAGAAGCTCAGGCAGCATCGACCTGGGATCGATGAACGCCGATGAATCCATGCAACGTGGATGCTCCTCCTACAGCAACCATGAAACCTCCAACAGATCTCGAAGTAGTGGTTTACATGATTTGATGTTCCCTCTCTTCCCATTCTTGGAAAATATAACGATTGCGGACCAACCGACTAACGAGTTGATCCACATCTTGTCTAACCATGCATGTGGTTGTTGTAGGGTCTTAAATTCAGGGATTATTCTTCCTTTTGTTTATTATTAATCTTTCTCATGTTTAAAACTCTAACGCGGATGGCACGGGCCGAAGCCAACAAGGCATAGAACCTCCACTAAAAATGTCCTTGGTGTGTTCTTCGTGGAAGAACAACGAACGTGGAAACAAGGAATATTTGAGGGCCACAAAACAACGACAGTATCTGAAGAGGACTGTAGGCACATCTGGGAGGAAGAAGGGACCACCAGAGCTCACTCGGTGGCCTACAGAAGAAACACTGGTGTGATGATGCCGAAAGGAGAGGGAAGCAGTTGACAACCGTTATCCATGGTGGAAGAGTGGCATCGCTCGACGCCGTGGTGGACGGACAGGTGCCCGAATGTGGCTGGTTGCAGAGACAGAGGTGGCGCTTTGTCGTGCGCTGCGTTGAAGGATGCATCTTTGAAGTCATGGTGGTGGCGAAGGCTGGGACCCACTCCTGCGGGTCCCACGGGTGATGAGGTGACACTATGTGGCACTGCCCATTAAAGGAGACAAATGAATCCTTTGACTGTTCGGGTGAAGTAGGCCATGCTGCCCATGTGAGTCGCGCTAGCCAATGGGTCGGACAACCAGAAGGGTCGGGTCGGTCTGCGACCCAGCGGGCTGAGCCCACCACGACCCATCCCAACCAGGCTAGCCTAGGTCAATTCTTTCTAAGTAGGGTCAGACCCATTTGGGGCCAGGTTGACCCGAGCTGGATCGGGTTAGCCCAGGGAGGTTGGGCTGGGTCGGTCTGACTGGGTCGGGCTGAACCCTGACCCCTCTCGGGCCTAGAAACGCGTAAAGGACCATATTTTGCGAACCAGACATCTGTTTGATGAACCGACTACGGTTCTAGGATCCTTGTAATGAGATGGTACTTTTGAGATACTCCAATTAGGTTTTGGATAAAGTTGGAGTATGGTCGGGTTAGATTGTATCGGAATCCAACCGGGCCCTTGGCATTAAAATGCCTATAACTTACAGACCAGGCATCTAGTTGACACGTCATCTGTTGCATTGGAACCCTTTTGACGTAATGGATCATCGATTTACCTCTTCATGGGACTTAGTTTTTGTTGAAATATGGCCAAAGGCTTGAGGGGAAGTTATCCCTGAATCAAACGTGATATGAGCGGGAATCCGGTGGCAGGCAGTGAGGCGGAGGTTAGAGACAGTTCATACGGAGGTTAGTACTAACCGATCCTGTGTGGGTCAGCACCTATCGATCCTATGTGGGTCAAATCCTATGTGGGTCAGTTCTCAACGATCCTATGTCGGTCAGTGCATGTCGATAATGTGTGGGTCAGCGCTCATCGATCTTGTGTGGGTCAGCGCATACCAATCTTGTGTGGGTCAGATCCTGTGTGATTCCGTGGGGGGTTTTTACCTATCGACTCTGGGCGGGTCAGATCCTGTGTGGGTCAGCGGGGGTTATTACCTATCGACTTTGGGTGGGTCAGATCCTGTGTGGGTCAGCGGGGGTTATTACCTATCGATCCTGTGTGGGTCAGACTCTGTGTGGTCAGCAGTAGTGTTTCTTAACAGAATAAGATGATCTAGCTTCGTGACTAATCATCTGTACTTCTATACTTCACTTAAGCCTAGTTTTAGATGAGTATTTTTCTTCGCGATTTGTAATTAAGATCATGATTTTCGGTTTTCCTTGGTGGAATTATGAGAGACCTTCAGGGGTCTTGGGGTCCCTATTAGGAATTGTTATACTCACCCCTGCACAAGCTTCACCCGCACCTTTTTGTTTCTTGTACTGACGACGAGAATCTTGGATGAGACTTGAGGGAGCCAAGACCAGGTGGTATATGGAAGAGATTGGATGACATGGAGAGAAGTGGTGACGAGATGTACCTACCCTTTAGGTAGGATCCTCAGTGGATGATTCAAGGTGATGTTTTATGTTTTTTTAGTTGTAGTTTACCTTTCAGTTAGGATTGTATTCCGGCCCTTTACTTTCAGTATTTATTATTACACATAGTTGTGGTTGTACCTTAATATTCCTTTGTGCTTTAATTTTGCGTAGTGTACCCTACTTGTGTGTGTATAGGTTTTGAGGTAATGCCTTCCTATTTTTGGGAAATGCCTTTCTGGTGCTAGTCTCCAACCCCTAACCTATTAAAGGAGGGCTAGGGGTAGTCGCGACACTGGCCCTTGGGGATGGTTCATGACATTAGTGGTAAAAATTACTAATGATATGATAGTCACATCACATGTCAATAGTTCCTCCCTAAATGAAGCTTATGGAAATATAATTCCTAAAAATCTTATGTTTCTTACTTTAGTTGAATTTGATGATATTATGAGCATGGATTGAATTTATTTATATGAATACCATATCAATTTTTGAGGAAATCAAGTCACATTTCAAATTCCAAATGAACCCCTGATCATTTATTAGTGTGGTAATGAATAAAAAGTTATAATGATAATTACTTATACCTTGTGGGTCATAGTTTCTATTTATGAAGGATATTTGTCTCAGATGGTTGGAGATAAAATCTAAACCAAAGTAATGCCTATTGTTTGGGATTTTGTTGATGTAGTTATGGAATATTTTTCTAGTCTTCCATAAAATCATGAAGTTGAGCTCTCAATAGAACTCATACCTAGCATTGCAGACAGTTTCAATACTCTATATTGAATAGACCCAATTGAGCTACAATAACTGAAGAATAAAATCTAAGATAATCTTATTAAATAATTTATATTCCCTAGTGAATCATCATAGTCCACACTGGTACTTTTTTTAAGAATAAAAATGTATTAATGAGACTCTACATTGATTATTGAGAATTAAAAATTATTTCAATCAAGAAAAAGTATACTCTACCCCGTATTGATGGCATGTTTGATCAACTTTGTGGAGCTCAATATATTTCCAAGATTTACCTTCATTTTGGATATCATTAATTGAGGGTCAAGAAGGAGGATATACCCAAGAAAACATTCCATACGAGGTACTATGAATATATAGTGATGAAATTTGGTCTTACTAATTCCCCCAATATCTTGATGATTTTAATGAATAGATTCTTTAGAGATTACCTTGATTTCTTTGTTAGTATTTATATATAATATTATCCTCTATTCAAATAGTAAGAAATAGCATGAATATCACTTGGGAATTGTATTCAAAACACTAAGGAAGGAGAAACTTAATAAAAAATTTTCAAAGTGTGAATTTTGGCTATAAAAGGTTTCATTTTTGGGTTAAATATTATCAAGAAAGGGTATATTGGTGGACCCATCAAAGATAAATGATATTGAACATTGGATTAGACCAACCATGGTAACTAAAATGTGAAGTTCTCCTATTTTTTGATTATTATCGATTTTTTTGGATAATTCCTCAGGGAAATCAAATCCACTCACCATGTAACTTTTAAGGGAGCCTTGTTCCTCTGGATGGATGAATGAAATGAAAATTTTAAGGACTAGTAGAGAATATTAATCATCAAATCTATTCTTATATTAACATATATTAGATAAGGGGTTTTAATCTATAGTTATTCCTCCAAGAAGGGATTGGGAAATATTATCATGTTTAATGAAATGGTTATAACTAAGACTGATGAAAATTTAATTTTAATGAAAAATTAACCAAATAATGATTTCGAGTTACCTATGGTAATTTTTATAGTAAATATATGGATTTATTATATTTATCGAGAGAACTGTGATATATATATTATAATAATTTTTTTAAAGTATATATTTACACATAATTAGTTGAACTTGTGTCAAAGAATATGGATAAAGATGATTAAATATTATGACTACTCAATGCATCACTACCCTAGGAAAGTAAAAAAGGTGGAATATACTTTGAGTTGAAAGGATTATGATAGATTATGCTTGATGAGGGTAAAAAACATCCAATATTTCTATATTTGAAAAGGATATATCTAGAAATACTAAAGGAATGGGAGAAATCTTATCTTTCTCAAATGAGTGTTCAACTATCTATCTAGGTGATGATTAAAGAGGCATATAAGGATGATTTAGAGCTACAGAAAAAGGTGATACATGTTCCCAAGTTAAACCTTAATAATTATATAATTACTATATTTAGGAACTGTGTATATGTTCCATCCATACTGAATTTGAATATGGAGATGTTAAAAGAGGATCATAGTATTTCATTCTTTATTCATCATATAAGTACAAATATGTATAGGTTTTTAAAAGATTATTTCTAGTAGAATTACATGAATAGAGATATCACAGAGTTTTTATCTCATAACTTGGTATGTTATCAAGTTAATTCTGAGAGAATAAATTATAAGGTGATGTTACAACCATTACCCATACAAGAATAAAAATGGGAAAACATCACTATGGTTTTTTACATTATGATCTCTAAAAAATAAAAAGGGAATAATTAGATATGGGTTTTAGTTGATCAGATTAGAAAGTCATCTTAATTCATCACCATAATAGAATATTTTGATGTAGATCATCTTAAAGGGATTTTCATTAAGGAAGTTGTGGGGTTTCATGGAGTAACACATTCTATTTTGTCTGATCGGAATCCGAGGTTAACCTCAAAGTTCCGCTGAAGTCTTTAGAAGGATCTAGATATAGAGTTAAGTTGCAACACTGCATATTATCCTCTAAAAGATGGTTATTCTAATATAAAAATTCAAACCCTAGAGTATATTTTGATATCTAGTTCTATGGATTTCAAAGTTAGTTGGGATTAACACCTTTCTCCGGCTGACTTTTCAGACAATAATATCTTTTCCTCAAGAATTCAAATCACTCCTTATGAATACCAATATAGAAATAATTATATAAATACAATTTATTAGGATGAAGTTATATAAATAAATATATTGGGACTTGATCTAGCTAAATAAATAGTAGAAAAGGTTAGTTCCATTCAGCAACTCATTAGAGAAGTGCAAAGTCGGCTAAAAATTTATGCTGACAATCATCAATGTGATCTGGAATTTAAAGTTGGTGACATGGTGTTTCTAATAATTTCTCCATGGAAGAAGGTAATGAGATTTGTAATGAAGGGAAAACTAAGACCTAGGTATATTGGGCCCTTTTAAATTCTTGATCATATCTAGACCGTATCTTATCTCTTAATATTTCCACCGAACCTCTCTCAAGTTCAAAATGTGATCCATGTTTCTCTCTTAGTAAAGTACATACATGATCCATAAAATGTACTAAACATAGAGGTAATACCACTAGAGAATGATATTTCTTATAAGTAACAACTAGTGCATATTCTGGATCATACAAATAAAGTGCAATTAAACCATACCACTCACATTGACAAAGTTTTGTAGCAAAACCACCAGCTTAAGAAAGCTATGTGGGAACCTGAGGATGTAATGAGGATGAATTATCCTCTGTTTATTTTAAAAAAGTGTTAAATTTAAAAGGAAAAATTCATTTTATGGGGGGTATAATTTAACACCATAATATTATATATATTTTTTAAATAAATTTAATTTATTAGATAGCTTGCATTACACGCAACACTGAGTTTTAACGAACCATGATACACTATTAATATTATTATTTAAACATGAACATTATAATATAATTGTTAAAATTGGTGGTGTGAATTGGAATAAACTAATTTTAAATACTAACTATAATTAATTTATATAATGAAATCATATTGATAAAAAATTACTTAATTTTACGTAAAATCATTATATGTTTCAAAAATACAATTTTCTCAAAAAACGTATTTATTTATTTTTTGTGAAAAAATAATAGAAATATATTTTTTTCAATTTTTAATTATTTCTAAAAAAATTAATTTTTCAAGTATAATTGTGAAAATTATGTTTGAATTAATTTTTGAGAATTTTATAAAAAGAAAAAATTTTCAATGAATATTAAAAATACTAATTTTTACAAAAAAAATGTCTTTTTGTTTAAAAAATTTATAAGAAATATTTAATTTATAGATGGTTTAAAATGTAATATTAGTTAAATTATATATTTATTAATCCAATTTATTTCATTTGAATCATTTTCATGTTGAATTTTGATATCAACACTTTCAATACTTATGAAACTTTTCTCTTTGGAAGACCGCCTTTTAGTCATGCATGTGAGTTTTATTTAAAGTTAAATACTTCTAATTATGAAAATTAAATTTCATAAAATGGATTCCATATTTTTTATAATAATAATTGATATTATATAATAATTTAAAATTATTTTTTCATCATAAATATTTGTAAAAATAATAAAAATTAATTAGCCTGTTTAAGGTTAAAATGGGGTTTTGCGAGTTACATACACATGTGTTTAAATTAATTTTTAACCGAAATAGGATCCTTATTTAATAAATTGGATTTAATATTTATAATAAATGGGTAAAAATTAAATAATAATTCTTATTTTAATTTTATTATTAATTGATAAATTATATAGGTAAATAAAATAGACTAGTTACCATGGTGGAAAATGAAATTATGAAAGTGAATAAACTTTGAGTACTAGAAAAAACATGTTTAAAACATATATTTTTTATGTTTTGGTGGTGTGTACTGAAAATATAATACCTCCAATACTTTATTTATCAAATATTTAGGCTCATGGAATGAGAGTGACTTCCCATTATTGAATAATTTTGGGTATTTAAAAAAATTCCATTCTCCCTCAATTATAAATGGAGACCTCATCCCTTATCTTATTCACACCAAATAGGCCATTTTTATAAACTAAAAATTAAACAATATATACAAAATATCCTTATAAATTTTCTATATCTTCTAGTTTTTCCATAATACCAATCGTAGGTTCCTCAATAAGAGATCCAAAGGAAGTTTTTCTTAGTAAAGGTAATTATCTTCACTAAAATCCTTCTTTTTAATTCTTATCTTACTAACATAATTCATTTTATGTTAATTAAAATTTAATAAAACCATAATATAACATATAATTATATGTTATTAATATTATGGAATAACCTATATCCATATCCTCTTCCATCAAATGGAAAACAAAATCGATAATCATTTGTACGATGAACTACCATCTCGCGAACTGATGTAAATAATTTTCCATAACCACCTATCATGACTAGATATAATGATCTATTTAACATATTTATATGATATTTATGATATAATTATAATTTCTAAAATATAATATAGTATATACCATCTTACTTTCTATTCTTTGGGAATATGTTAACGTCGCCAATGAGTACGACGAACTACCGCCTCGCAAAGCGATGTGATTTGTTCTCCCCTTTTGATTTACATGAATGGTAATAAGGAAAGTTTTAATGAAAATATGTAATATATATTAAATAAAAATTAATCTTTAAAGTTAATATATAATTTAACTTTATTTAATTTCATCCTTTGAGAAAATGAAAACAATTTTCATGCATACATACAACCTATCGTCTCTATGAATGATGTAATTTATTTTCCATATCTAACTTTAATGGATTACTATAAATACATTTTTAAGGAATATATATGATATTTATATAATTTTTAATATTATTTATATAGTTAACCATGATTAATGTAAAAGGACTAATAATACTAAACCAAAATGTACATGGAAAACAAAGCATTTGTTACCCGAAACCTGATTTTAACATAGAATTGTTAATAAATCGAAAATTAAAGTGTCATAAGTAAATAATATATAAAATTATATATATTAGTTTGTTTATTTAATATATTTATATAAAATTATTTTTATTATACATGATATTCTAACATGTATAAAGGAATTCAAGACTTAAGGTAATAGATTTCTTATCTCTATTTTATTTCTGTGAGACATATGCCATATTCACCACTCATTTATTTTGTACGGTGTATATAATACCATGTTTAAATGTTATATAATTAATATAAACAATTTAATTATATTTAATGTTTCATTTTATGCTATTATTTAAAGCATATTTTGATTCAAAAGTTCCCAAACAGGTAAGGGATTTCGTCTCACTTTTATTTTTGTGGGACACATTCCTTATACACCACTTGGTTCTTTTGTGTGGTGTATATTCTAACCATAAATTTATTTTATGATCCTTATAAAAAAATCATTTGATATAAAAATCCATATAATATTCATTCTTTCATGGGGATTATGATTTAAAATATACTAAAGTGGTAAAGGTTTAATGTTACAATCTCATTGTTTAGTGGGATGGTTTCTGAAATGCCTCCAATGATGAGATCTTATGATATACTTCTCAAAAAACACATTTATTTTGTTATCCTAGGTTTATTTATATATAATACGTGTTTCCCTTTAATTATACTCTCTTTACAGATTAAAAATATCAAAATAATGTTTTTAATAAAAATCATCTTTATTTATCCCTTCAGTCGAAAACACTTTTTTATTCCATATCCATATTTTCTAAGAATATTTTAAAGAAAGTTTTTAATCTTATCCAATGATTTTTTAAAGAAAATTTTACCCATTTTTTAATTTTTACAAAATGGTTTAAATGAATATTTATGTTATTTTCCAAATAAGGACATTTTGTATTTTACCTAAATGTGAAAGAAATATTTGTTTTAACATGTACTACATGAAAAAAATATTCGACCATCATAACCATTAAATGATTTAAATATTACTTTATATATTTCTAAAGTTATCTTAATAGAAAATTATTTCGAAATTATTTTGTGAAATTTTAGTTTTAAAAAGTTATTTTCAAACTGGAAGGAATATTTTCCTAAGGAAATGTTCTAAGTAATCTTTCAAAATCATTATCCATATAAGATGAAATATTTTAATGTTTCTAATGATTTAATAGGGATATGATCTAATTATACCACCCTTATTCTATATATGAATGGTTTAGTATTAGGAGAAAGATATTTTTATAAAACCCTTTCCTTTTCCAAGGGTTATTCTATTATAAATTAATGATATGATTAGGAGACCCATTTCCTTTCTATGGGTTATCCTATAATGGAATGTTTTTGAGAAACTCTTTTTTCTTTGGTTGTGATATGATGAATGTTTTATAATATTTTGGAACACTTATTTATGATTTTCATGATGTTATGGTGGTTATTATATAACCAAAGATGACGGTTATGTTTTAACCAAGTACAGAGGTTATGTTTTAACCAAGAAAAGTTGTTACTTTATAACCAAGCATGATGATAAGATTTTAAATAATTATGGGTGGGACCTATATATCTATACAATTAATTGGTTAAAGAATTATATATTGTGATATAACAATTATAAACAAGTTTATAGGCTTGATACACAATGGGAAATAGGCGGATGGGCTTGATATATAATGGGAAATAGGCTGATGGGCTTGATCAATAATGAGAAATAGGTGATGAGGCCTGATACACTATGTTTTATGGTCTTGGCAGTTAGCCTTGAAAAATGAAATGGTTTATATACATATTTTTGTGCCATAATTTTATAACATGACCTTATGGTTCATGAATTATGATGATATCACACTCTTATGAATCATGTATTTCAGAATGATAATGTTTTTTCCTGGAATCATGTTTATGATCAATGATAAGTTGGGTGTAAAATATGTAATTTATGTTTATGATATCATTCCCTTATGATTATATTATGATTTCATGTGATCTTAAAATGATATGTACCTTTTTCACCCTTATTTATAATATGAGCTCACCCTTTTCTTATGTTTCCTTTCCCCAAGTTAAGAATATAGGTTTTAAGTAGGGTTTGTTTATGAAGAGCAAAAAGGGGAAGATATTTATGGGATATGTTGAAGAAATTTCGTTAAATAAGAATATTGTGTACCTAGTCTTTAAAGACATTAAACCTTTATAGTTTTTAGGCATGCATTTATGAAATATATTGAATATTCTTTAAAAAAGGATGTGATATTTATGTATGAATAGCTTGGGTCATTATACAGT
The DNA here is from genome assembly GCA_963277665.1 of Viscum album. Classification (NCBI taxonomy): domain Eukaryota; kingdom Viridiplantae; phylum Streptophyta; class Magnoliopsida; order Santalales; family Viscaceae; genus Viscum; species Viscum album. Next base: position 496,462,673 of record OY728122.1, read on the forward strand.
TAGTCTATAAGTCAACTTAGAATTCCAAGGTGTAAATTATAGGGAAAAATGTGATTGTATATTCATTATATATGATTTTAGTACTTGATCTATTTTTCTTGGGTAAACCCTATTAGATATTCTATATTATCCATGGAAATAGGATGACCCAATGATGACAACAAGCTATACTACTGAGTTTGGGTCATGGCGCATAAATTACAATGATAATTTAGAATTTATTGACTAGATAAGGGATGAGTCTTATATTTTATGACCTAATAGAAATGTGTTTTCCCCACTATAGGATTAGAGTTTTGATCCTCCACTAGTTTCTCATGGATCAGAACCATCGACAAAATATTCAATAGTCTCCACAAACCCGGATAAGAATATCATTATGTTGAGTGAATTTCATGAGTTCTATAGTTAAATACCTTCAATGTTTATAGGTGTACTATATCCTATGATAATAGATTATTATATAGAGTTATAAACTGGTGTCTTAGGTCTAGTATAGACAGCTTCCAAATAGATGGTGGTTTTTGCAATGATTTAACTCCACGTTATAACCTACCGTTATTGGATGATGGAAACATAGATATGTGATAAAAGAACCCTCTCCAGGATAGTGTTTGAGTATCCATTATGAGAGGAGTATTACCCTACAACTATAATTATAGTTTATTCATAATAGATGTTAAAACTTCAATAGGGTATTATCACACTATCTGAGTATGCAGTGTGATTCATAGGCCTTATGAGATATTTTTTAGACATGATCAATAATGGTTTCGTCAAGTATTTGAAGTTTTAGAATATAATACTTTGAGAGATACAATATATGAAAATCACTTTTACATTCCTACACACATTAGAGTTATTGAGCATGATCTAGTGGTTGGGAGTTACTTATTAGAGTAAAAACCAGGAACAAGATTGAGTCCATGATACTTGGGAGTAGAGTCTTTGATAGTAACTAACCAATGATATTTGAAGAGATAACACCATAAAATATAGAATCATTTTCAATCCTAATCTCATAGATAGGTTATAAAGGGATCTCATATAATCTGTACCCAACTGGGATATATATTGTTCTATGTATGTGGTAGTAAAGAAACCTGATATATGTTTTCTCAACTAGGTGTGTAGTGGAGGGAAGCTAGTGTATAACTATGGATGGACCAACCCAATAGAGGTAGTACAAATATTTAGTACTAACCATGGGTGGAAATAGTTTCCATCACAGTGGTGGATTCACTAGAGGAGTTAGAGATGTATGAGTAGTGAGGTATAAGTGATTCCATGATGTACTATACTCACTACTACCACAAGTTATACTAGGACATGAACATGGTGTTAAAGGTTAGGGATAAGGCTATATGAATGGAATGGAGGGATATTAATAGGTGTATCTTGGAGTGTTTTTGAGGTATGAATTCATTATTTTTACCTTGTCACTCATACATATTAATACTGGTGAAAGTTATTCATTTCTATGTACATATTTTGTGTCAGATATAGGGGTTTTTCCAAAGTCATTAGCTTGACCTCTATGGATAGAGAATCTTACCGGTGGTGATTATCCTCTCACCAATAGTTTTCATCAGTGATATATTACAATCTATAGGTAGATATTTTCTTAGTATCTCATTTCAATTTAAATGAAACTATATGATTTTGTCCTATACATGGTATGGTTTTCCATAGTCTTAGCCTGGGTCTATTATTACCGATACAGAGTAATATTCTATCAAGAAAATGGGTTGATGTTTAACTTTATTAGAGATTGGGACCCATATGTAGTTTGATCATGGTTAACCCTTATGGGACTATATATTATTTCATACTATATGTAAAGCTTAGACTTTTTTCTATAGATGTTGTGTGGGAGAAATTACCACCAATAGTGGATACGTTTATGGATGTTTTCCCAAAAGAAGTTCATTGGTTTCACCTTCATCGAGTAATTGAATTTAGTATCAACCTAAAAATTAACATCACACCAATTTTAAATGTATTAGCCTAAAATAGGTGATAGTGAAGAAAAAATAAACTCTTTTTAGGTTCAATGATATCATCAACCAATAGAAAGAAGTAAGATGATTTTTAAAGATTTTCCACAGGCCAGGTTGGCACCAACTTTGGGTTTATGATGAGGATATTCTGAACAATAAATTCATGTGTCTATATGGTCACTAAAAGTACATAATAATGCCATTTGATGTAATGAAATACCATGTAGTATTCATGGGGGGTTATAAACCATATTTTCTATCCATACTTGGGATGTTTATGGTGGTTTTACCTATTGAAATTCACATATCTCTCTGTTGTAGAATGAGGACACTAGGCATATTAGTATGACCCTTGAATTACTCTATGATAAAAAACTTTTTGGAAATATATTAAAGTTTGAATTATAGTTTTTGTAATTTCATTTCCCCAAAATTTTTATCTTGTAGGGTAAATTTTGGTTTAAATAGAAAAGATTAGGGTTGTTATGGCTTGGGATCCACATAAGATAGTGTTCAAGGAGTGGAGTTTCCTTAGGTTGGGAGGATATTACTGGTTATTTATTTATGATTTATACAAAATCATCTCAACCTTGACATCCCTCACCTAAAAGGGTAATCCCCATATTAAGTTTGAACATTGTAAAAGTAAGAGTTTTATGAGCCCTCAAGTATTGAAACAATTAGACAAAACAGATGAGTATGGGATATATTGAGATTACTCTAGGACCAACCTTGGATGGGTGATAATAAAAAAGTTATAAATGACTATATAAATGTCTATATACGTAAGGCCTCATGAGCATAATTATGTGACTTGTGAATTAGAGTTGTTATTTATGATTTTCCCCTAAAAATATAACAGAATTATCTTATTGGTGAATTATTTTGGGTCTCTATCGATCACCAACACCTCATATATATCTTCTATTATAGGGTTATAAAATTGAGATTTAGGGGATGGATATAGTTACATAATTGATATAACTTCAAGATAATCTATACATAAGGGAAATAAAATGTTTTAATTTATTTCCTTATCTTTAAGTTTCACACTCAATTTATGGAGGGGGCCTTTGAGTTGTTGTCCTCGATACATTTGGATTTGGTTGAATAAGGTGATGTTTCTTATCTCTATTATATGATGGTGGACCCACACTTCATTAGGAAAGGGGGACCTACTTGGGTATATTGATTAAAATATCTTACAATACTTGATGGTCTTAGGTGATACACCAGATGGGTTTTTCATAAGTGGAAAGTATGATATCCTATTATGATAAGGGACAGTAGTTCCTACCAATTTTCCAGAGGGGGTGTTGAGGGAGCTGCATATATCACCTTGGTAGTACATCCTAGTTTGATGAATTTGTATCAAGATCTTAAGATCTATTTCTAGAGGCCTGGTATGGAGTAGAGTTTTTAATTTTTTTATCCTGTTGTTTCACCTATCAGCATGTGAAGGCAGAGCCATTTATTCCATTTTGTTTAAGGTATACATTTAATATTATTAAGTGTAAGTGGGACAAAATATTGATGAATTTCACGATGAGGTTTTCATTATCAGTGAATGTACATGACAATATTTGGGTGGTCGTTGATTGATTATTCAATTACACTTACTTCTTTCATACATAGGAGTAGATCTTGATAGAGGAATTCATATTCCTATATACAGATCACATCATATGATTTTAGGGGGAACCCTAGATGATTATCTTGGATCATGATACATTTTACATGTATTGGATATGAATAGTACATCATGATGCATTTGATGCCTAATTTCAATTGAGTATAAATTTTCACCCATAGGTAGATGCACAAATAGAGAGAACTATTAAGTTTCTAAAGGATTTTTTATGATTTTTCTTTTGGTCGGGATTGTATTTATAACTTTATATTATTGTAGTTTTCCTACCAAAAACTTAATACTCTACTATTAGAATGGAACCTGTTGAGGATTTTTTTGAGAGAACCTATAATTTACCTCTATACTAGATGAATATTAGAGAGTTATCCCTTATAGGGGCCAAGCTTATGTGGTTGATGAAAAATAATTTTAGGTGATCCTAAAGCCATTATAAATTTTATAAGGATAGAAGACAATAAACTTTTTAGTTCATGGGTAAATATAATTTTTTTCTTGAAGTTTTTACCATTTTATGAATTAAGTTGGTTTATTTGGGGAATAAATATATCCCTAATGTTCATTAAAGTATTGAAGATTATGTGCCGAGTATGGAAGGATTATTATTAACTATAATTAACTCTAAATATGAAATGTATTCACAATTATTTCCAAATTTTAGTGATAAGATATTATATTCATGATCCATTACAAATTATCAACTGGGTTTAGTTGGTCGTCAAAGAAGAAACCACTTTCATGGAGTACTTGAGGGTGATCAAGGACTGATAGGAGAAGATACACTATTGGTTAGAAATTCATTTTGTATGTTTCTTTTAGAAACACATTAATCTTCATGAGAGCTCTTGTGAGTTATAAAACCAAATGTGAGCTAAGTCCCCTCACAAATTCACATGATTTGTGGTTAGAAAAAAATACTTAAGAGAGTGAGTATGTAGAGACCTTGTTTTTTAATTTTATTCTTTGAATATTTTTATGAATATTTATAAAAATTGTCATGAAGTATGCTCATTTTTATTTGTGATGTGGGTATTCTAAAAATTAAAAATATATTTAATATATTTTTTATCCACACACTTATGAATAATTAATATATTATAAATGAATCCCTAGATGGTAATTTTGACACCCAGGTTGTTTCTGAAAAAATGGGTTCACCTTGGATAGGTTTAATGATTGTTCTTAGGATTCTAACCCTAAATTATATATTTGTAGGTTTTTAAAATAAAATACCACCCATTGGAACCTTAACCTAATTTTTATTTATAAATATGTTATTATAAATATTATCATGGGTGGTGGTTATTATTAATAAGGAGATCCCTATAGAAAATTGAACTCATTCTTTGTGTTCTTTATAGAAACATTAAAGATGAACATAGAAAATTACATGATTGGAAAAAATTGGTATTTCGCTATCAATGTAGGACATTTGAATACTATTTTTACCTCGTTTCACATGTATTTGATCTTTCCTCTATGATCGATTTCTCTTAGCTTCCTATTTACGAAATTATAGTTAAAAAATTTAAAAATACATTGAATAATTGAAAATAATAAAATTAAGTTTAAAATAGGGTTAATTCAAACATTGACTTTATAGGTTAAAAAGAATTGATTATTTTGTTGACCAATACATATTGGAATTAATCTCTTATAAATTATAGAATTTGATGGAATATAATTGCGAGTTACCTCCAATGATATTTAAATTTCAAAAGCTAAATATTATTGTATTTAAAATTGATGGGTAATAATAATAATAATAATAATAAAAATAGTAAAAATATTAATATTTAGAAAATGGATTTTCTTTTGGTTGGTTGTAGATAAATTTTCTCCACCGATTAAAAATCTAACCCTCTCCCTTTTATATTTCTCTTCTTTCAAAATTTGGAGAATGTAAATGTCAATCCATATTCAAGTGGTGAAATGAAAAATATAACACTATTCTTTACTGTCTTAATCCACAACCTTTATATTTATAATCGATTCTGATAACAAAAATCCTTGACACTGAATGATTCAGTGGTTTTGGTTCATTTATGCTGAATGTGGATAAACAAAAGGATCCAAAAACATTCTAATTATGAATTCAACCCAAAAACTGGAATGGAATTAACCTGGAAAACTTGAGATGAACCATTCAGATCTGATGGAGATCTGGAAGGCATCAGAAACATGTTTTCTAGAGGTGATGGTAGTGATTATATTCAGAACACAAGATGTCTAGAGACTTGTGTTGTAGATATGGAATTTGGGTTGAAATGATTTGTATTCCTATATATGAAACTCTATGTATTCTATGTGATACAATGTTAGGTTTTATAACTTGTCTTAAAATATCACACATTTATGGTTGCAGGTCACACTCAATGTATCCTAGAACCATATACCTTGGTGTGTTTCTATGTAACACCCCAGGTAAATAAAGAATATGACATTTTCATATTTATCCATATTTGTGAATAAAATATTAATATGACTTTAAAGGGGACGCTATGCTCGATGGCGTACCCAACATGCAACAATGAGTTTCTTGGGAATCTTACGTTGCACTCTAATAATAAAATAATATTATTTTAAATGGTAGTTAACATGTAGCCGTTGTATTGGCGGGAATGGATAAAAATAACTAAAATATGATTATATATGTTTTTAAATGTTTTTACATTTATCCAATAAAAGATAAAGGCATAAAATACGGAAAGAATTCAATTTTAGGCGGATATGCCCTTGTTTTCACTAAAGGTTCACTTATCGCCTTTTGATGGAGAACTGTCATTAAATATAGTTTTGTTCACTCTTATACATAATTTTGGACCAAATAAAAATCTTCTTAAGAATTGGGACATCAAAATGTACTTTGTGTAAATTTTTTGTATCTTTCTGATAAAGTTCATTTTTTATGAATAGTGTAAAATGTTGTATTTTAATTCAAAACCTCTTTTTAATCTAATTTATTTATATGATTAGATTATCTTTTGAATTGGTTTTAAAGTGAAATTAGAATATATTTTTACCATTAAATCCAATAGTGGTTGTTGGAATTAATTTCACTTTGAAATCAGACTTAAACTAGTGTCAATCTTTTGATACTTATTGTTTCATAAAAACACGCTATTTGCTATGACAGTGGGAATTAATTATTAAATTAATTAATGTGACTTATATGTTTTGAATTTTTTAAAATAGACTTAATTTTTGAATTCGGAATATCGAATATATCTTAGGGTGAATTTTTGGGTTTTTTCTGAAAACCTTCAATTTTTGATGAATAGTGAAACCACTAAGTGGTACTTATAAAAACTGATTTTTCCGTTTAAATGAAATTTTTCCATATTTGTGTTTTGAATTTCAAAAATCTGACATACATGGTTGTCATTAAGAAGTAAAATTTGGTTCAATGGGATACAAATAATTTTTTGGTGAATAGTAACTTATTAAGTTTTTAATCGCGATTAGAGGTAATTAGTGTAGTTTAAGGTAAAAATAATGTTTTAATAATATGAAATGAACTTGACACATGTCCTAACCTCATTGGATGTGTCATTTCCGACCAAGAAAACCCATGGGTCAACTTGGGGACCCCATGAGGCCACATTGGTTGGAAAATGACATTAAAATCTTTTTATTTAAAGTTAAATTAAAAATGAGACAAACATAAAATGTTTTACTAAAACAATTTTTTACATGGAGTTATACAAATCAGATTTTTGACTATAAATATTAATTGGAAATATAAAAAGATTTCATACATCATAGTATTTTTTTTATAATTTTTAGACATTAAATAAATTAAATTATTTATGACATCATGATGATGCAGCGATGACCTCATTATTTAACGATTTAAATAAAATGGAAAGATAATGTAATATCTAAGACCTAAACATGTCCAAAACCTATTGGATGGGTGTATTTCGAACCCTTATCACCTTATCCTAGAAACCCATCAATGTGGGGCCTCTTAAATCTGAATACCATTTTAAAATAAAGTGACTTTTCTTTACCTTCCAAGAGTGCCCCTCCTCTCTTCTTATAAAAGGCCCCCACCTCTACCTCCTTACCCACACTCCCAAAGCCTTTTTCTCAGCCAAACTCTGCCCATTTTGTCTCTCAACTTCCCTATATTACTCCTTGAAGCCTCACTTGGAGCAGAAGTCTTCCCAAGGAAGCCTTTGAGCTCAAACCAAAGGGAGTTACCCGATTTTAAGGTAATGTTTTCACTTAAGTCTTTTTTTTTATTTTTCTTCTCCAACCCCCTAAACACTTTTTATTAATTTCTTTTGTAACAACTCCAGTATCATCAATATACTAGGATGTTTTTATAAGAAGGATTCGAGCTACACTTTCATACACCTACATCTAATGGTTAAAGAACATACTGTTTCCGTGGATGGCGAATTTCGGCCTCCCGAAACGATGATTGTTCAACATTCTTTTAACACCTTAAAAGGTGGCCATTAATATGACACTATATTTATATATGATATATAATATGTTTATGTTTTCCTTAAGCTTATGTATTTTTCATTTTGGGCATACCTTTATGGTTTCCATTATGGGTAAATGTGATATCTTCATTTAAGGAAGTGCGGACTACCGCCCCCTCAAAGTGATGTGATTCGTTAATGCCATATGTGGGACGTATAAAGGATGGATTTAAAGTTATTATATATGATGTTATACTGTAATTATAATATACCTATATATCATTATTATTCCATTCCATAAAAAATATGAAATAGAAATGAAAGTAGCGTTCATGCGTACGTACGGCTTACCGTCTCCATGAACGGTGCATTTCATTTCTTATCCCAAAATGTAATGTACTATTAGAAGTACATGTATATAATGGATATATATGATGAATGATACATCTAAATGATTAATATAATTCTGGAATTAAAATATACATACCTCTCATTTAGTTTTAATTCCATTAATATGACATAGAAATGAAAGTAGCGTTCATGTATACGTACGACTTACCGTCTCCATGAATGCTGAATTTCATTTATTACCTCTAAATGATTATGTAATATTATAAATACATGTATATTATGGATATATATGATATATATTATATCCAAATCATGAATATAATTCTGGATATAATGAACATTTGACCACACGAACAACCTGTAATTGTAAGAAGTCCACTTTCGACTTAAGAACCAAATATCGACAAAACAAACATTATTAACTTAAATGATTACATAATATTTATAACATGGCAATAAGTGATCTAAAAGGAATAATGAACTAGAAAAAGGTTCTTAATAAAGTGTAAATTAACTCAAGTTTGTTATTCAGGACGTTAAAGAATGATCGAGTCAAGTCGGACTCGAGGTAAGGGATCCTACTCCACTCTTTCTTTTTAAGTACACTCTTTTATGTAATTCCTTTTAAAGATCATATTTCTTGTTATTGGGATGTTCTTTTATATTAATATTACTGTAATTTTTATGTTCATGTGATGAGAGACCCTATTATCTCTCATCAATCCATTTTGGAAGTTTTATGTGGCGCCGTTAGGCTGCCGAGTTTTCGTAAAGGATTTTTCATCTCACTTTTATTCCCGTGAGATTTATGCTACATTTGCCACAATTTCCTTTGAGTGGTGTATGTACTGCCCATTATTTTATTCATTGTGTAATATAATTTCTTTTATGAGTATTTACATCAATGTTGTATTTTCCTTCTTTCACGAGGTGTATGTTTCGAAAGATACCCATGTCGGTAAGGGAACCTTTCACCCTCCTCTTTTTAAAAGACTTATTTTGTTGGGTCTTTTAATTTACATATTGTTATGTTGGGATATGTTCTCATATATCCTTATTGATGTAAATTTTATGTCCATGTGATGAGATACCCTTTTTTAATCTCTCATCAACTCATTTTGATGTGACGGCGTTAGGCTGTCAAGGGAACTTCTTATACCAATTTCGATTTCTTTGGGTTCAACATGTAGTTATTGAATATGTCATCTTTTGAATATGTGTGAATGACTTTTGATTATTTTAAACTTAATATCCAATTATATTTGGTGTTTTCGTTTGTCACACATAATTATTTAATTGATTTATCCTTAAACCAAGGATACCATCTTTGTAAGGGACTTCGTCTCAATCTCCATTCATTGAGGCATATTTTGTTTTATACACAACCTTCTTTTATATGGTGTATAAACCCCTTTGACTTTTAATTTTATCCAAAAAATAATCTTTTTTATATGAAGCGTTTTACTAAACGACAAAAGAGAATGTTTTTGTCATACGTATGCGGCGAAAACGGCTTCTCCGTCGTCGTGACCATCATTTGAGTTTCGGCTTCTTCTACAAGCCATACCTTCTTTTTAAAAGAAAAATAAATACCATGTTTTACTTTTCTTTTATTTTGGTATTGAAAATGGTTTTCATAATGTATTTATATCAATGCGTTGTATTGATATCTTGTTATTGAAAGGTGGAAAGATTATGTTTCCTTTATGCATGTTTTATGTGATAAGATTATGTTATGGTTCTTGGGAATTGTTATGAAGATGGGTGGTTCCGTGATAAACTAAGGGCGGGTGATCCCGATATAGCTCTCCAATGCATTGGGTAACGCGAAGGAGTGAAACGTTAAGGTTTCTCCGAATAGATTTAGGGAATATACTGTGATGGGTATTCCAAAGGTAACCAAGAGGGTTACTCCCTACGTAAGAATGTTATGAATGCCTCAAGTTACCTTTATGTCTTATGATTTCTATTATTTATTCATGGTTTGATGAGGTATGTTAAAGTGCCTATGTTTTATGGGTAAAGTATGATTTCATTCTTATATATATATGAACTCATGTTTCCTTTCCATATTTTTATAACCCTTACTGAGCTTTTTATACTCATCCCAAGTTTTTGAAATGTTTTTCACAGGTCAAGGGAAAGGTACATGATGTGATGATAGTGTCAAGGATGTGTCAAGGAAGAATCCGTGTTTTATTTTAAATATGTTTCCTTTGATGGGAAGAATGAATACTATCTTTTATGTGACCAATTTGTTTAAATGTGGAATGTAATTCAAGTTTCATGATCTAATTCTCTAAAACTCTAAACCTAAAAAGATCCTCAATGTGTAATCTTGTAATAACTCAAGATTAAGTAAGGTTTAAGGCTGGGGCCTTATAGTTGGTATCAGGGGTCTGTTTAGATAACATTAGAGGTTAGGGTATTCTTTAAGCATAAGTGGAATTACCATAATGGTTAGGATTTCAGAAAGAGTCCTAGTTTTAGATAAAGTGAATGAGTAAGTATATCTTAGTATTTATCTTCCTCATTAATACATGATGGTTTTTTTATATACTCACACTGACCTTTTTGGTTTTAGTAAATGGCTGGATCTAGTAGGCACCAATGTAACAGTGGATATGAAGGAAACTGTGACAGTTTTTTGAGAAAGAAACTGAATGATATGGGAGCTGCAATGCGAACTCTGGTGATTATCCTCAACCAACTATCTGGAGTCATGATTGACCACCTAAACCTTGGTGATTTCTCTAAGAAATCATATATGCGAGAAACAAATCCCTACAGAAGTACAGTTAATAATCATAAAGGTAAGTGTGTTAAAAAACCTATGTGTCAAAGATGTGGAAAGAAACACCTAGGAAAATGTTTCAAAGGGACAGAAATATGATATAGATGTGGAAATGAAGGTCATAAAGAAAGAACCTACCATGGAAAAAGGAAGCATCCAGTTGACTCGAGGAAAGGGAAATAAGTACTTTCTGAGGGATTAATTGAATGTTTTAAATGTGGTGTGCATGGTCTTTATGCAAACACATGTCCTATGAATAAGTTTCGTGAATGGGATCACCAAGAGCATACAAATGTTCGTTTACCAATACCTAATGTCATTCCGATTGAGGATGAAGAAACTGACAATGACCAATCAAAGGTATGTATTATTTCATGAATATTGTTTTCCTATTTTGGAATCTTAGGATATGATTCATGATTTTGTTTGTAGGAAAGAGGTATTTCGGAATAAGTTGGAAAGGAATGGTTAATGGATCATGGAGAATGTTGAATGAGTAAGTTGTCAACATATAAGGGCTTCAATAGTTATGGTGAAATTCTTAAGAGTATTAAGTCTCTATTGATGATGGGGTTACATTAGAAGACTTTTTATATTATGTGTAACCCTGATGTTTAAAATATGAAAATTTTATTCAAGGAATAGTTATCTTTTTTTGTGGACATAGTTATAAAGAACCATTTGGGTTTATATGATCCTTACTTTTGAGGTAATTATGGGTTACTATATGTTATGATTGAAGTGAAAGGCATGAGATAAAATTGAGGTTAAATTATGTTATGGTTATTTTTTATGATTTTATCCCTTTTTGGGGAATGATTTGAGAATTATATAGTTTTGGAAAAAGGACAACACGCAGACCGTGTGACTACCCGTCGCGTCGGACAAAGCTGTGGGAATCGAACCCACAACCAAAGTGCGACTGGTATTTATCGCCTACCACTGGACCATGTGAAGTCCCTGGTTAGTTTGACTGATTTTTTTAGTTATATGATTTTATGAATTAAGAGTAAGTTGATTTTGGGTTATTTATGAAAATGATTAACCTATCATGGAGGATATGTGATTAGGTTAAGTACTTTTCAATACGAGACTTTAGGAGCAACTGATGTTGTTTAGAGATAAATGTTACGATTTAACTTGGAAGACTATGTGACAAAATCCTTCAAATATTTGGGTTTCAATCTTAAATTGGTTTACTTTGAATAATTTTATGGACAAATTGTTTATCGGATGGTCCTCGTTGAACTTTAGGTTTTGTTGGACAAATTTTGGAGATTAAGCATAGATTTTCTTTTTAAAGGGTTATCCTTTTCTGGATTATCTGACCCTGTACTAACCTTTTTGGTTTTGGTTTTGGTTAAGGTCTAAAGATATGGAATGTATATAGTTCTCTTTGGTGGATTAGGTGATTCTCTAGAAGTTGATTATAGTACTCTTAATTTGAACAAGTCTCCCTAAATACTCGTCTTTTGAAAAAAATATGAGTTTGATTAAGGAATCTAGTAAAAGTTGAAAGTCAACATGATAAGTGATTATGTTTCCTTATGAATAAATTCCTCAATAAAAAGTAACTTAAAACAAAAATTTTGTATATTAACTTTTCCTACTGGGGAATCAAATACCGTTTAACCCATCACAAGTTTGTGATTTTCTTATGGTTAACTTTCTCGTAGACATGTTTACTATCACTCTCCCTCAAGAACATGACCCTTTGCTTTTTCTTCCATGTCCATGTTTTTCTACATATGGGTTAACTCGGGTGACCTCTGTACTTATCTTCCTTGATTTTAAAGTGATTGTTTTACCGACTCTTGTTCCGATGTGGGACTTTTAAGGATGTTTCAAAGCTCAATTTTAAAAATTGCGAGGACGCAATTCCCAAAAGGGGGGAAGGATGTAACACCCCAGGTAAATAAAGAATATGAAATTTTCATATTTATCCATATTTGTGAATAAAATATTAATATGACTTTAAAGGGGACGCTATTCTCGATGGCGTACCCAACATGCAACAACGAGTTTCTTGGGAATCTTACGTTGTACTCTAATAATAAAATAATATTATTTTAAATGGTAGTTAACATGTAGCCATTGTATTTGCGGGAATGGATAGAAATAACTAAAATATGATTATATATGTTTTTAAATGTTTTTACATTTATCCAATAAAAGATAAAGGCATAAAATACGGAAAGAATTCAATTTTAGGCGTATATGCCCTAGTTTTCACTAAAGGTTCACTTATTGCCTTTTGATGGAGAACCATCATTAAATATAGTTTTGTTCACTCTTATACATCCTTTTGGACCAAATAAAACTCTTCTTAAGAATTGGGACATAAAAATGTACTTTGTGTAAATTTTTGGTATCTTTCTGATAAAGTTCATTTTTTATGAATAGTGTAAAATGTTGTATTTTAATTCAAAACCTCTTTTTAATCTAATTTATTTATATGATTAGATTATCTTTTGAATTGGTTTTAAAGTGAAATTAGAATATATTTTTACCATTAAATCTAATAGTGGTCGTTGGAATTAATTTCACTTTGAAATCAGACTTAAACTAGTGTCAATCTTTTGATACTTATTGTTTCATAAAAACACGCTATTTGCTCTGATAGCGGGAATTAATTATTAAATTAATTAATGTGACTTATATGTTTTTAATTTTTTAAAATAGACTTCATTTTTTAATTCGGAATATCAAATATAGCTTAGGGTTAATTTTTGGGTTTTTTTTCTGAAAACCTTCAATTTTTTATGAATAGTGAAACCACTAAGTGGTACTTATAAAAACTGATTTTTCCGTTTAAATGAAAATTTTCCATCTTTGTGTTTTGAATTTCAAAAATATGACATACATGGTTGTCATTAAGAAGTAAAATGTGGTTCAATGGGATAAAAATAATTTTTTTATGAATAGTAACTTATTAAGTTTTTAATCGCGATTAGAGGTAATTAGTGTAGTTTAAGGTAAAAATAATGTTTTAATAATATGAAATGAACTTGACACATGTCCTAACCTCATTGGATATGTCATTTCCGACCAAGACAACCCATGGGTCAACTTGGGGACCCCATGAGGCCACTTTGGTTGGAAAATGACTTTAATATCTTTTTATTTAAAGTTAAAGTAAAAATGAGACAAACATGAAATGTTTTACTAAAACAATTTTTACATGGGGTTATAAAAATCAGATTTTTTACTATAAATATTAATTGGAAAGTTAAATAGATTTCCTAAATCATAGTATTTTTTTATAATTTTTAGTCATTAAATAAATTAAATTATTTATGACATCATGGTGATGCAGCGATGACCTCATTATTTAACGATTTAAATAAAATGGAATGATAATGTAATATCTAAGACCTACACATGTCCAAAACCTATTGGATGGGTGGATTTCGAACCCTTATCACCTTATCCTCGAAACCCATCAATGTGGGTCCTCTTAAATCCGAATACCATTTTAAAATAAAGTGACTTTTCTTTACATTCCAAGAGTGCCCCTCCTCTCTTCTTATAAAAGGCCCCCACCTCTACCTCCTTACCCACACTCCCAAAGCCTTTGGCTCGGACAAACTCTTCCCATTTTGTCTCTACACTTCCCTCTACTTCTCCTTGAAGCCTCACTTTGAGCATAATTCTTCCCAAATAAGCCTTTGAGCTCAAACCAAAGGGAGTTACCCGATTTTAAGGTAATGTCTTCACTTAAGTCCTTTTTTTTATTTTGCTTCTCCAACCCCCTAAACACTTTTTATTCATTTATTTTGTAACAACTCCAGTATCATCACTATACTAGGATGTTTTTATAATAAGGATTCGAGCTACACTTTCACACACCTACATCTAATGGTTAAAGAACATACTGTTTCCGTGGATGGCGAATTTCGGCCTCCCGAAACGATGATTGTTCAACATTCTTTTAACACGTTCAAAGGTGGCCATTAAGATGACACTATTTTTATATATGATATATAATATGTTTATGTTTTCCTTAAGCTTCTGTATTTTTCATTTTTGGCATACCTTTATGGTTTCCATTATGGGTAAATGTGATATCTTCATTTAAGGAAGTGCGGACTACCGCCCCCTCAAAGTGATGTGATTCGTTAATGCCGTATGTGGGACGTATAAAGGATGGATTTAAAGTTATTATATATGATGTTATACTGGAATTATAATATACCTCTATATCATTATTATTCCATTCCATAAAAAATATGAAATAGAAATGAAAGTAGCGTTCGTGCGTATGTACGGCTTACCGTCTCCATGAACGGTGCATTTCATTTCTTATCCCCAAATGTAATGTACTATTATAAGTACATGTATATAATGGATAAATATGATGAATGATACATCTAAATGATGAATATAATTATGGAATTAAAATATACATAACTCTCATTTAGTTTTAATTCCATTAATATGACATAGAAACAAAAGTAGCGTTCATGCGTACGTACGACTTACCGTCTCCATGAACGATGCATTTCATTTCTTACCTCTAAATGATTATGTAATATTATAAATACATGTATATTATGGATATATATGATATATATGATATCCAAATCATGAATATAATTCTGTATATAATGAACATTTGACCACACGAACAACCTGTAATTTTAAGAAGTCCACTTTCGACTTAAGAACCAAATATCGACAAAACAAACATTATTAACTTAAATGATTAAATAATGTTTATAACATGGAAATAAGTGATCTAAAAGGAATAATGAACTAGAAAAAGGTTCTTAATAAAGTGGAAATTAACTCAAGTTTATTATTCAGGACGTTAAAGAACGATCGAGTCAAGTCGGACTCGAGGTAAGGGATCCTACTCCACTCTTTCTTTTTAAGTACACTCTTATATGTCCTTCCTTTTAAAGCTCATATTTCTTGTTATTGGGATGTTATTTTATATTAATATTACTGTAATTTTTATGTTCATGTGATGAGAGACCCTATTCTCTCTCATCAATCCATTTTGGAAGTTTTATGTGGCGCCGTTAGGCTGCTGAGTTTTCGTAAAGGATTTTTCATCTCACTTTTATTCCCGTGAGATTTATGCTACATTTTCCACAATTTACTTTGAGTGGTGTATGTAATACCCATTATTTTATTCATTGTGTAATATAATTTCTTTTATGAGTATTTACATCAATGTTGTATTGTCCTTCTTTCACGGGGTGTATGTTTTGAAAGATACCCATGTCGGTAAGGGTACCTTTCACCCTCCTCTTTTTAAAAGACTTCTTTTGTTGGGTATTTTAATTTACATATTGTTATGTTGGGATATGTTCTCATATATCATTATTTATATAAATTTTATGTCCATGTGATGAGATACCATTTTTTTATCTCTCATCAACTCATTTTGATGTGACGCCGTTAGGCTGTCAAAGGAACTTCTTATCCCAATTTCGATTTCTTTGGGTTCAACATGTAGTTATTGAATATGTCATCTTTTGAATATGTGTAAATGACCTTTGATTATTTTAAACTTAATATCCACTTATATTTGGTGTATTATTTTGTCACACATAATTATTTAATTGATTTATCCTTAAACCAAGGATACCGTCTTTGTAAGGGACTTCGTCTCAATCTCCATTCATTGAGGCATATTTTGTTTTATACACAACCTTATTTTATACGGTGTATAAACCCCTTTGACTTTTACTTTTATCCAAAAATGAATCTTTTTTATACGAAGCGTTTTACTAAACGACAAAAGGGAATGTTTTTGTCGTACGTATATGGCAACAACGACTTCTCCGCCACCGTGACCATCATTTGAGTTTCGGCTTCTTCTACAAGCCATACCTTCTTTTTAAAAGAAAAATAAATACCATGTTTTATTTTTCTTTTATTTTGGTATTGAAAATGGTTTTCATAATGTATTTATATCAATGTGTTGTATTGATATCTTGTTATTGAAAGGTGGAAAGATTATGTTTCCTTTATGCATGTTTTATGTGATAAGATTATGTTATGGTTCTTGGGAATTGTTATGAAGACGGGTGGTTCCATGATAAACTAAGGGCGGGTGAGACCGATATAGCTCTCCAATGCATTGGGTAACGCGAAGGAGTGAAAAGTTAAGGTTTCTACGAAGAGATATAGGGAATATACTGTGATGGGTATTCCAAACGTAACCAAGAGGGTTACTCCCTACGTAAGAATGTTATGAATACCTCAAGTTACCTTTATGTCTTATGATTTCTATGATTTATTCATGGTTTGATGAGGTATGTTAAAGTGCCTATGTTTTATGGGTGAAGTATGATTTCATTCTTATGTATATATGAACTCATGTTTCCTTTCCATATTTTTATAACCCTTACTGAGCTTTTTATGCTCATCCCAAGTTTTTTAAATGTTTTTCACAGGTCAAGGGAAAGGTATATGATGTGATGATAGTGTTAAGGATGTGTCAAGAAAGAATCCGTGTTTTATTTTAAATATGTTTCCATTGATGGGAAGAATTAATACTATCTTTTATGTAACCAATTTGTTTAAATGTGGAATGTAATGCAAGTTTCATGATCTAATTCTCTAAAACTCTAAACCTGAAAAGATCCTCAATGTGTAATCTTGTAATAACTCAAGATTAAGTAAGGTTTAAGGCTGGGGCCTTATATTCTAGGTATATGACAGGTCCATGCGCTGGATCTATATGCTAGGTGGGCTACTAAATACACCATGTTTGATATAAATTAGGCAGATAAGCATTATATATTGAGTAATCTAGGGGTACCTCATTCTATGTTGACTAAGTACAAGCCTTGTAACTAGGGAAACACAACAAACACTCCCTTATAAGTACCTAGAAAGTGAAAAAGGTCACACATTCCACATAACTCTACAAAACAATCATGCATTTTGAGATCACAATGAATGGACAAAAATAATAAACTAAAATGTTGTGTAACTAGTGATATACACCATTTACTGGGGATTTTAAAATGTTTTCCCCATTTTCTAACTTAGATTTCAGTTTTGGATACATGATTTAACTATTCTGAATGTTTTTCATGTATGATGTGATTGGGAATATCTCATTATCTACCATAAAATTTTCATCAGTAATTTTAGTGGTTTGTTTTCACTAGTAGTGTAGAGATAGTGAATGTGAGAGGATGAGGCTACTTGACAAGACACATGGTCAGTAACCCCCAAGAGATACATTGATTTTAGGGTGTAGTTCCTCTTTATACCTTGTGTATTAGGTAACTCCCCATAATGGAAGGGTGTGGATTATCTACATATGGAGTTGGTAACCCCGTCATCTAATGTATTCTTTATATGAAAGGGTTTGGTCCACCATAGGGTGTCAGAACCCCCTCAACTAACATGCACACCTCAATGAGGTGTGAGTCCAACACTATGATTAGAAAGGGAATATATGTAAGGTAAAAGTATTTAGATTATTTATTTGATACCAGTTTAAGGATAATTTTATATATTTTACATTCAGGATGAAACTTTAATGGAACTAAGTAATAATTAATACCTACCAATCTTTGGTTTTATTGGTATTATAAGAATATATGGAATTGATGTATTCTGATATTATTTATTTTTTCCTTCCTTTATTTTTCTTTAGGGACTTATACTAGGTTTGATTATATTCACCCTCATGCCCATATGTGTTGTGTCTATTTAGGTAATTCATAATGTGAGGAAAAATAAAAAGTATTTAGTGTTAGTGGAGATGGATTTTAGGGTTTCTCATAGGAGAAAACTATTTGTGATTCAGTTAGTTGGCATGGAATAATATTCCAACCCAGTTATCCAAGGTTGATCTTGTTTCTGGATGTAGAGTTTTTCTTCCACGTTATATTACCAATGTTGAGTTGTTATACTATTGGGGTTTTTAATATTTTTCACTATCATTTATTCTATCATTAGTGTAATGTTAGGTTTTTCTTTATTATATATATAATTTTTAGAGATGTGTATTAGTGGAGTATTGATAGGTTAGGGCCTCTCATGTGAGAGATATTTCTTATTGGTTCCTGTCGCCAACCACTGACCAATTTGAGGGGGGATTAGGGAGGCACACTTGGCTTTCCACTAGCCCAGGTTGGCTCCTGGCAGGCAAGGTCATGTTAGGTTTCAAATATTATGTATTTGTTTTCCTTGAATTAGGGTATCATGGATAGAAAAATAATTGGAACTAGTTGATAATGAAAAGAAAAATAGGAGGTCGTTATATATCATTGGATTAATTATGTTTTGATATATTTTTTCAACCATTTATGTCAAATAAATAAACCAATGAAGATGAATGTGTTACAACCTTTGCTTCAGTAAATATGTTTTTTTTACGTAAATGATAGTTCAGGAAATTTTTATATAAAATAACTCTATAGAGGATATATCCACATTATAAATATTCTAATTATTTTTAAATATATACTATAAAAATTTTGATCAAAATTTTAGATCACATGAATTGATTTAAGTGATATGGGGGACCAATTATGTATACATGAGGGTAATCATAGTATTGTTTATGAATCTAATGTAAGTATGTGATTAAGAGGGTATAATCATTATAAGTTAAAGATATCTTTAATACATAAGTATAAGGCATTAAATTTAGTGTTATATATCATTTCATTTATACAATAATGTGTGCATTAGAATAACCTATATATTTATTGGCCACTTTTGGAAGAATGATATATAGAGGGTTGTATCTTTATTTTAATTTGTCTTAATATATGACTATATGTGTTGAATCATTCAATCAATGTTTCCTTTAAATATTTTTAAATATATTAGTGAATATAGAGGATGAATTTTGTTAAGGTTTTGAATAATTTTGTAAATATATCACTTCAACTCAAAGATGTCATGCGCCATAATTGAGTTTTATATAGAGAGACATAACTCTTTTTGGTCATAGTGAACTCAAATACCATATCAATGGGGGTACTAAGAGGTAAAATAACCTATGATTTTTAAAAATTCATGGGAAATTAAATTTTATAGATGGTGAAAATTCCATTTCATATGTTATGATAGAATCACAGATAGTGATATGGGTTTATCACAATATTTTTTAAGGGTAAAATTAAAATTGATTCCATGAAATACAATACCACACATGGTATTTAATAAATTCAGGATCCAGTGACATAATTATTTGTTTTTATGATATTATAGTATTTATTAAAATTAAAGATTACTAGGAAATGAATTTGTGAGAATATTTTAGAAAAATAATTTGAGGATTATTGATATTAAATTTGATATATGTGGAAGATTATGAATTGATAAGAGTAACTCTTATTTTTAGTTGAATTATTCTTCATGGGTTTACGGTGAATGAAGTATGGAGGATACATAAGGTGAAACTAAACCAAATTAAATGATATGGGGATATTGTGCTCCATGGTTTAATTAAACACATGAAGTGTAAGAATCTTCTAAGAAAAGCTGAACTTAGTGAAAGAGGTGAATCATTTTTAAAAAATTATAAAGACAATATTAGGCTATGATATACTTATTGTACATACTATGGAAGATGATATATGGGAATCATAACACTGACTCAGTTCTATTCATGAACATATTAACATTATGAGTATTGATTTTATATATCAAAACCTATGAATATATAAGAAACAATTTCATGGAAATATAAACATATTTGATATTAAATAATGAATTACCAATTTTATAATATATTATACTAGAGATAATGATTAGGGGATATCCGAGTGCATTCTATGTGTAATGACCCCGAACCTAGTTGCTTGGAGCCGGTGACTTACTTCAATAAATTGGTATGATTAAAAGAAAGTTATATCCCAAAGGACCTAATAGATTATTAGATTTGGAAAACAATATACATACATAACTTCAAAATTACAATTTTAAAGAAAAAATAACATTAAAAATCTATTGGAAACACCCATAAACTCTTAGATTATTCCTCCAAGTCATTCATAATAATATTCATCTTCACATCCTATGAAAAAATAATAAATAAGAAAGGGGTAATATCAGATACTAATTAAGGGTAAGTAATATAGAGGAAGTTATCATAAACTTAAACATTATTCATGGTGAATAACTAAAAAACATGCCTTTAGAAATAAACTTGAGCATAGTATTACATGAATGAAAGTTGATTACATAAATCCATATAAATGATCATAATATAATAAAACTTAACCATGAATATTATACTAGTAGAATAATAACATGGTTTATCAGTTATTATTATCATAATGAGGGAATGCATAATTATAAACATCTAAGACATATTGTTAAGGCCTTGGCCAAGACGTTTGAAAATACTATGGTAAGGCCTCGACCAAAACCCAATTCTATTTTGTTTCAGGAGATCTACCAATTCATCGAGGGGCTATAGTGGGACCCACTCATCACTTTCTATGTCTAATGTATTCCTCATATGAATGAGGCTAAACATAAACAACATGAACAAATGAAATAACTTTCCCTAATATGTAGACATAATCACCAACCATTCTAAGTAGTATGGTTAATGGTATCAAGATAGCACATCCATTGACAAAATAATCATAAATAATTTAATAAAAAATGTTATATGATAATCAAAATAGTTTAATCACAATTAAACATAATATTAAACAAGGTTATTGAAATAGCTGAAAAGTCTCTAATAAAATCATTGAAGAATTCTTGAGAGTAATACTCTTTTACTTTGAAAAGAAGACTTCTTTGGGAAAAATATTTGCATAAAAACATAAATAAACTAAGATATATTTTCCATGATAAAATTATAAGTTTTAGAAAAATATTTTTGGCTTAAAACATATTATAGAGTTCACTTTAAAATTGTTAAGAAACCGGGATGTTCCCTTTAATTGGGCTTGATTATCGTGAGGAATTGAGAAGGTGACCCTTTTAAAACATGTATTTTCCACAAAAAAGATGTAATGATCCAAATACATGATTTTGGAATATATAACTAGAATTTAGAATAATTATATAAAGGAAATAAATAATTACATTGGTTTATATAGGAAAAAAGTACAACCCGGATGAAAATGTAGGTTTGGGAAGGAAACCCCTACTTTATGTCCGAATGTATCATACACTTGAACTTAATATCTTGGATAATCAAATTAAATAAATAAATTAATTAATTCAGAACCTTATATATATTTATTTTATTTATTATAATTTAATTAATCTCATTTATGGTCTTTTTTATGAGTTATAACATGCAAATTTGTCTCTCAGGAGTGTTTGTTTCCTTGGTTTTCACGATCGATATACTTGTAAATGAGTATGAAAGTTCATGTGGAATGGATATAATTATATAGAATTGAATTTATTTTATGAAAATGAAAATACATAATATTAAATGTTTATATAATTCCATTTTTATATGGGTTGAGGATGAGTTATCAGATAAAACATTAGTGATAATCATTTAGATTATTATGACGATATTTCGATCCTCTCAAACTATTTTTTTCATATTAATTATTATTATATATATATACTAGTTCCATGAAATTACATAATATATAATAAATATTTTATAACATGTTTCAACCACAAAAAAGGTTTCATGACCATCCTTAAAGAAGATATTTAAGTAAAAAATTTCGTCGCCCACGAAGCTTGTAAATCGACACCTCTGAGATAATGATTTCATTTTTAATAAAAAATATAGAGAGAGTAAGTATATTAAAAATGGATATTCAATTATCAATATATCATTATAATATATAGATGATAATAGAGTTATCATGATCATTTGGGTCTAGCATGTATTTCTTTAATAGTGATGTGTGGAACACATCATGAACTTTGGAGAGACCTGGCAGCATTACTAAACCGTAAGACAAAACTCCAATTAATTCCATAATTTCAAAAGGTCTGATGTACCTATGATTTAATTTTCCTTTCTTAAATAATTTTATAACACCCTTCCATGGAGATACCTTCAAGAAAAAATGATCTCCCAATTGAAATTTCAAATCTTTCCTTTAGTTACCAACATGACTCTTTTAACTACTTTGAGCTTCTTTGACAGGATTTTGAATAGTCTTCACGTTTTCTGTTGTTTAATCAACATGTTTTGGGTATAAAATTTTTATTTCACCAACATAATCCCAAAAATTTAGAATACGACATGTCTTGCTAGATAATTATTTATATGATTTCATATTAATAATTTAATGTAAAATATTATTTTAGGAAAACTATACCAAAGGTAAGTACTAATCCCACATACCTTGAAAGTGAAGTGAGAATAACCGCAACATGTCATCCATTGTTTGAATTTTTCTTTTAAACTATCCATTAGTTTGAGGATGGTTGTAAATTCTTAAATAAATATTAGCACCTAGGGCCTTCTGAAGACTTTTCCATAATTGCGATGTAAAATGGGGATCCTGACCAGACACAATCGATAGAGGTAAACTATAAAGTCTATCGACTTCATTATTATAGAGTCTTGGAATTCACTCAAGAGGCATGTATTCTATTATATTAAGTACATGTGAATATTTGGTTAGGTGATCAATGATGAACCATATTTCATCAATCTTCCAAGGAGTATTTGGTAGTTCTGTGACAAAGTCCATTGTAATTTCATCCAATTTCCTCACAGGAGTAGGAAGAGTTTTTATAAATCTTTTAGGATGCTTCCTCACAACTATCACTCATTGAAAAACCAAACATCTAGACACATAATCATAGATTTACTGCTTCATGTTATCCAACAAAAAATTTTCATTCCAGTCCCTATAAATTTGTGTGATACCATGGTGTAAAGAGAAATTTGATCTATGAGTATCATAAAAAATTTATCTTTTTTAGCTCAGGTATAAATGGAACACATAACCTATTTCTAAATTTTAGAACACCATATTCACAAATAGAGTCTACTAATTTTACTTTGTTTAAAATTTTAACATTCTTCCGAAAGTCCTCATCATCATATTTATAATTCTTTATCTTATATAATAATTATGGTCTTGAAATAATTTTAAGGATTCTTAATGTATCTCTTTCCTTTAAAATTTCCATATCTATCTTTACTAGGTCTGTAAACATTAGATCCATGTCAATCCTCATTTGGATCAGCAGTCAATGATCTATACTACTCAACACATCATCTACCTTAGTTTCCTTCCCTAGGTGTAAGTGTATTTTGAAGTCATAATCCTTGAGTAGCTCAAGTGGTCACTTCGGTCTCATGTTGGGATATTTCTATGAGAAGATGTATTTCAGGATTTTATGATCCATGTATATTACACATATTTCCCCAAAAAAATAATGTTTCTATATTTTCAATGATAATATCATAGTCTCTAGCTCCATATCATGGGTTGTATATATCTATTCACAAGTCTTCAATTTCCTTGATTCATAATTGAAAACTTTATCATTTTGCATTTGGACACAACCAATTCCCCTCTTTGGTGGATCACTATATATAAAAAACTGATTACTTCCTGATGGTAGAGTCAAAATAGGAGCATCAAATTACCTTCCCTTTAGTTCATCAAAACTTTCTTCACATTACCTTGTCGAAACAAACTTAACCCCTTTACATGTAAGATTGGTTAACAAGTTATCCAATAGTGAAAAATTCTGAACAAACTCCTAATAATAACCTTCCAAACCAATGAAACTAAACACCTCAGTTATGTTTGTTGGTGTAAGGCATTATATGCCTACATTTTTCTTAATAGGATCAACTCATATTCCATCCTTTGTGATAATATGGGGAAGAAAAGAAACTTCTTAAATCCACAAATCACACTTATTAAATTAACATACACATATTCGCTTCTAATAGTCTTAAGAATATTCCGCAAGTGATTATCATGATCTTCATAGATTTTAGAATACACTAGAATATAATCAATATATACCACCAAAAAATCATTAAGATATTCCTTGAATAATATTCTCATTAGGTCCATAAAAAAGAGGGTGCATTAGTCAATCCAAATGGAGTTACTGTAAAATCATAATTTCTATACCTCATCTAAAATGATTATTTGGAATGTCTTCCTTATTTACTCAAATTTGGTGATACCCATAACAAAGATCAATCTTAGTAAAATATTAGGCTCTATAAATTTGATCAAACAAGTCATCAATGCGAGGTAGTGGATACTTGTTATTTATTGTAATAACCTTTATTTCTATATAATCAATGCACAACCTCATTGATCCATGTATCTTCTTAATGAAGAGAATAGAGGTTCCCTATGGTGAAACAACGAGGAGAATAAATCATGAGTTTCCCAAATCCTCTAGTTATTTCTTTAAATACACCAGTTACACAGTGGACATTCTATAGAGAGTCTTCGATACTGGAATTATATCAATGATTAAATCAATGGAAAATTCAACTTCACGCTCTAGGGGATGTCCTAGTAATTCCTTAGGAAACACATGAATGTATTCATTCCCAATAGGAACATCCTCAATTTGAATATTCCCTTATTCATCAATATAGGTTGTTTTTCTCTTCCTCCATAATTATTTCATTTAGTAGAGCTACTGTAGGTGGATCTAGATAAGAATCAGATGATAAAGTTTCTTCTTTAAAGGTAAGGGATTCTTCTTATTCCTTATAAATCATAATTTCCTTTTTTTATAATAATTTTTTATATCATATTTTTAAAGTCAATCCATATAAATGATTATATCAAATTCAACCATAGGTTTGATGATAATTTCATCAAGTAAAGCACATTTATGTGTCATAAAGGGGATAGACCGACACTTCTTTGTTCCAAGGAGACTTCCCTTAGGATTTTTAACTGAAAACCACCTTATTAAATCAAAAGAGAAATATATAATTTTCTTATAAAATTAGGAAGATATAAAATAATGAGATGATCTAGAATCAAATAAAACATGGGCTAAGTTTGAGGAGATGATTAAAGTACCTGACACCACATCATTAAGAACTTCAACATCATCTGTTGTGATCATATAAGATTGGCCTTTCTCTATTATCCTCTTTAGGAAAAATTTTATTGATTCTTAGGAAATTAATTTTCATAATTTCCAATTTTTTTACAATTATTTATTTGAACATTGGTAGCTTTTTTTATTTCCCATGAAATCATGGTATTGGTGGAATTTTTATCCACACTTATAAAAAACTCCCATTCCCTTTAGGAAAGTATCAGGGTGTTTCTTCCCATAATTATTACAGGATGGGAATTAAACTTTTCCTTTATTACCTTTTCCCTCATTTCATTTATTTAGAGAGTTTAAAAACCCTAATCTTTTCTTTCTTTCCTTTAAAGTCATAATACTTAGATAATTCCTTTTCTATCTTGATAGAACATGAGAGTATATCTTTATATGATGAGGAAGTTTGGGATACCAATTCCCATTAGAAGAATGGGTTTTACCCCTAAAATAATAAATTAATATTACTCTTTGAATTTAATATGTAATGCACAACATGCCGTGATATCCTTGTGAATTTCACTTTTTTACTTTTTAACATTATAATCTTCATTTTGTCTTAGACTCATAATTTTCCTCTCCATACCCACTCACTGTTCACGAGGAATTTTTTTTAAAGAAAATTTATTTAAATTACCTTCATTCCATGTTTTCTATTTCTTTATCCTCCTTTGTGTTTTGAGTCAATGAGCACCATTAATATTAATATCCTAAGAGATGATAAATTTCTATGACAACCTTCTCCATTTCATTACTTCCAAGAGAAAGAAATATATTCTATAAGGAATTTATCCATTTCTCAGAAAAAATGGATTTATAGTCCCATTGAATAATAGTGGATTTGTTTCTCATGAAGTGTTATAACATTATTCCTGCATTTTGTGGATTAGAGTGCTCTATATGGGTAAGGTTACTATTCATAACTTGAGTTTGGTGTCCCAATAGAGTTATAAGTTATTCAGTATTAGTTGTAGCTCAATCTCTGACATCATTATCTTATATAGGATGGAAATCCCTACATGGATTAAGTGCATCGATAAAATTTCCATTCCTTCCACTAGGCACTAATTTTAAACAATGGAAGACACTAGATTAGGTTATGAATCATAATTCATAATTTCAAACTAGTAAAACACTTAACATAAATGGAAAATTTACGCATATGTAATATCATAATCATAAAAATTATTTCTTTGGGGACATATTTACTTTTAAATCCCACATAATTGTTTAAAAATAAAATGGGAATTATACTAAGAATATCCATAGAGAGTGTAAGGCCATGTACACAGTAAAACCTGTTATCATGTACCGGGTTATGCCAAGTGAGGCCTAATACACATTGTCATATTTTTTACTCCTAGGTGCATCTGTTCCATAACTATTTCCACTTGTAGTATCTAGATAGGTATTTATTTATAGGAATACCTACATAATATCTACTTTAAAAAAATTCTATGTTGTTCTTCTATACTGATCAACAAAGTCAATCTTAGGGTTATATTCCCTACTCCTTGCTTTCTAAATATTGTTCCCAAGTTTTTTACTAAACTTCCACTGATACTAACTATAAAGAACCTAAACCTATTATCCTAGAGCCATTTCGTTACTTTATTATATTAGTATAGATAAAATATTCAAATCCCAAGGGATCAATCGATTTAGATATTTTGGAATTTAGATTACATACATAAGTTTTACATTACATCATGAAATGAAAAAACAACTTAGTAAATGCTTCAAAAACTCTATTATTCTATTTTATTATCCCTAAAATTCATTCTTAATATAAATATTCACATCCTATGGAAAAATGAAACATAAGAAAAGGGTGAGCTCAGATGGTCAATAAGGGTTAACAATGTAACATAATCTATCATAAATTAATATAAACAATGAGAAAAGGTGAATAACTAAAAACACATTACATTAAAACAAAACCTTGAGAGTAACATGACAGGGATATAAGCTAATAAAATAAATCCATATAAATATCCACTAGAGAAATATACATAACCATGAATATTATACCATTATAATAATCATAAGGAATATCAGTAAGATATCTCATAATGAGGGAATGCATAATATGAGACATCATAAACATACCTTAAATAATTCAGCCAAAACACCATACATAAACAGAAAAGACATTTGAAAATATCCAAAATAGTTTGTCTCATGAGACCTAAAAATGGATAAAGTGGCTATAACAGGCCTCACCCATCACTTTCTAAGTCTAATGCATTTAACATATGAAAAGGGTGAAACATAACCATCATAAATATTTTTATTAAAACCAGCATACAAAATTCCTATATATTGACCATACACTATGAATGGTATCAAAATATAAAATCCATAGTAAAAATTATCTTATAAAATTTCTATATAATATGGAAGATGGTATCATAATAGAAAAACCTCAAGTATAAAATCCAACAAAGGATGTTGGCATAGATGAAAGTAGTCTAATGAAATAATTAAAAAATTCTTGAGAGGAATACCACTTTTTATATTGAAATTATTTTAAAAGGTTCACATAATTTTTAAATAAAACATTTTATGTGAAAATAATATTGTAATCTGGTAAAGTAATATTTTCTCATGTTGTATAATTTTAAAAAATAATAATCCTTCCATATTTTGTCAAAATGGTTATAAATTAAGTCTTTTGAAAAATAACAAAAAGAATCTTTTCAAAATATTTTATTAAAAGTAAAACATGGTTAAAAATGACTTTAAAAAATTGTATAATAATATGAATAATAATTTTAAATACATTTTTGATAAACACAGACATGAATGATAAATATTTCCCAAAAAATACTTACATGTAAACAATCCCAGATAACAATGAGATTCTGAAATTAACCATTAACTCATACTTTCCTTTAGTTGAGGGTGAATTGACCTCCTATACAATGGTTAAATGTTATTAGTAAATTATACTAGAACAATATCCATATTTATGATATCATATATGATCCTCTTACATAATTTTGCTAATAATATTTCATTATTACCATTGTTTCAGGTGTTAACTGTTTTATTTTCCTACGCATATTTTGTCAGGTAAGTATTATTTAGTATAAATAGGATATATTTTATTCATATACATAATGATATTTAGTTCATAATTTTTTTTCATCAAATAAATTTTTATAATCATTATTAAATGGTTATCGTGGAGGATTGATCTAATCGCATTGTGGAGATGGTAGGTCGTACGTACGCACGTGCAATAATATCATCCCATAATGGTAAAGTGGTAAGGAATTTGATCTTATATTAATTATATAGAATCAATATCATTTTATATTTTACATTTATATCTATTATATTCATCATTATACCCATCCAAATACAATGGTGATGAAAATAAAATCACACCACAATGTGGAGACGTTAAGTCGTACGTACGCACGCACGCATGGTGTTATTTTTCATAAGATAGATAAAAAGAGGAATATGATTTTCCCATAATCATAATAAAATATCATTATATATATATATATTATACTGGTTTTATAACTTTAGTATGGAGAAATCATAGGAAGAGGAAGTATAAGAAGAAAAGAACTTGAATGATTTGGTAAAAAAATTACATCTTCTTTGTTGTACTTTCTTTAGGTCTTCTCTTAGGGACACAAGGGGTAGTCTTTTTAGAAGAAAAGAACCTCAATAAATTATCTAAGAATTTTGGGAGGATAAATGGTCAGGGTTATTTAAATCTATAAGGCTCAAAGTGGTGTGCAGAAGTGAAGGATGACATGCCTTTTACAATATAGGGGAGGTGCTATCTTGGAAAC
This sequence comes from Viscum album, assembly GCA_963277665.1. Taxonomy (NCBI): domain Eukaryota; kingdom Viridiplantae; phylum Streptophyta; class Magnoliopsida; order Santalales; family Viscaceae; genus Viscum; species Viscum album. The sequence goes on from OY728122.1 coordinate 496,492,687, forward strand.
TCTCAATGTATTAAATTAATATAAATGAATTTTCAATTTAAAATGGATATAAAATGATTTATTTATAATATATTATGGGTATGGGTAGAAAAAAACTCAACTAATATTTTTTATACAAGTTTAGGTCACTTTCTTACCCTTATATTTTGGCTTTAACCCTTAGTTAAACCCTTTAACTCTTAGTGTTACAACTTGTGTTTTTACACTTTAAGTGTTAATATAGTTACTATAAAATGTAAAAAGAAACCCAAACAGATCATCGATGAAATATTTAACATTATTCTAGTTATTTTTAATCAATTTATATTTTTATTAATTTTATATCATTTAATAAAATATTATTTATTTTAAAGTATCATTTATGTTAATTTTGATACTATTAATTATTTTTCTTTTTAAAATATAAAAAAACCATGATAACTTCGTACCAATACTTCTAATATATCACTATCATATATAATATGTCTATAAAATACTTTTTAGTCATCAACTATGTCAAATTTTATTTATATAAATATTTTTTATATCATTTATTTGAAATTCCTATTGATTAAACAATTACTGCAACATTATTATGAAAGAATTTAATTAAATAATTTATTCTATAAAAAATAAAAATAAAATATCATTTTGAATATAAATTTATTTTATTTCAAATGAATATTTTTAATTGAATTTATATTCTATATGGCAATTTATTAAGGATATAATATTTATTAAAAACACTAGTGTGAAATTTTTAACTTATCTTTAAATTATAAATGTCGTATTCTTACCAAAGTGGCTAAAAAGGTTATATTTTAGACCTAAGGTTGATTTTGGTAAAAAAAACTCATCCAATGATATTAGGACAAGTGTTAGGGTAACTTTATAATATTTAAATATTATTTTTAAATTTAATTATTCAATTTACCCTTAACCATGGTAAATAAAAATTTACTAATGTTACTGTCGATAATATCCAAAAAATTACGTTAATACTATTAGACTCTAAATATCACACTGATTACAACTATTCATTTCTATTTATATGAATTCAATTCACAGAATTGGTTAAATTAAGTTTAACACTAATCCTACAGATGTGCTGAGAAGGCGGGTAAATGAGACCTTCAAAAGTTCAATATGTTTTTATATCTAATTTTAATATAAAAATAATTCCAATAACTTAAATTGGATTAATATATGTATTATTGATCTATTTTGACTTTAAAAATAAATTTAAAATAATTTTAAATGAAAATTCATTTTTTAACTACAATATAATATTTTTTCACTATTCATTTAAAAAATGAATCCTCTTAGAAAAATATAAAAAATTCAGAATAAGATAATTTGGATATTAAAATTCAAAAATTTAGTCTATTTTGAAAAATAAAATTTATAAAATATCTAAAATATAGTTTTAAAACTGGTGCACCATTAAAAGGTTGTAAAATACCCTATTTTAAAAAAATATAGTTTTTATGCATAAGGTTGGATTTTTTCTTATATAATTTTCTAAAAATATATTTATAATATTCATAAATTTCATAATTTGGTTAGTACTATTCATAACCACTATTCAAATGTCTATGTTAATAGATCATGGTATTCTCGAACTCAGTGTTGCATGCAACACATGCCATTGAATTTATTTAAAAAGAAAACATACCGTGAAATCTTAGGGTGTTAAATTATTCCCTCTTTTAAAAATTTTATCCTTAAAATTTCCAGAATATAAACTTATAAAAAGTTTCATGTGGTTATTAATCTTTAATTCCATAGGTTCCCACATCGCCTCTTACATTTTACGGTTTCTCATAAGATCCTTTGTCATTCGAGTTCTCTGATTACTCAACACTTGTTATCTAGTGTCAGGAATCTTGATAGGCTCTTTATAGTAAGTCAAATGAGGTTCTAGTTCTATTTATTCACAGGTGAGTACATGCATTGGGTCTGGAATGTATTTCCTTAATAGTGATATGTGGAATACATCATGAACTTTTTAGAGACTTGGTCACATTGCAAAACAGTAAGCCATAACTCCAATTCATTCTAAAATTTCAAAAGGTTGATATACCTAGGATTTAATTTTCCTTTATTACTAAATTCTATAACACCCTTTCTTGGAGATACCATCAAGAAAATATGATATCCCTCCTGAAATTCCAAATCCTTCCTTTAGTTATCAGCATTTCTTCTTTTCCTACTTTGAGCAACATTGATATAGGTTTGAATTATCTTCACCTTTTCCATTGTTTCCTCAACATGTTCTTAGCCTGTAAGTTTTCTTTCACAAACATCATCCCAAAAAGTTTGAGTATGACTTTTATTACCATATAATTCTTCATAAGTTTCTATTTGAATACTTAAATGGAAACTATTGTTATAAGAAATCTCTACCAAAGGTAAGTACTCATCCAACATACCTTGAAAGTTGATTGAGAATGACCTCAAAATATCTTCCATTCTTTTACTTGTTCTTTTAGACTATTCTTCATCTTTATGATAATAGCCAGTTCTCCAATGATGCTTAGTATCTAGGGACTTCTAAATACTTTTCTAGAATTTTGATGTAAAATGGGGATCATTCTGAGAAACAGTCGATAGAGGTACACCTTAAAGTCTTACAACTTCATTAATATAGAGTGTTGTGAGGAGATCAATAAGAATTTATTTTAGAGGCCTGGTTTTCACCTTGTAAGACTTTTTAATATTAATACATATATTTCCAGAGCCAGGTTTTGAGATGGAATTCGATTCTGAGGCTCAGAGTGCTCTAAATAAATTTTATAAAAAATTATTAAGTATATTTTATACTATTCATGTAGAAGAAATGAGATATATCTCAAACGGTAGCTCAGATTAGATATATGAGGGCATAGTTGAGTCCATATCGTGGTGTTTACCTTAGTCGTGATATAACTTTTGTTGGAATGAGCCTTCTAAAGAAAATTCCCCAAAGGACGTAACCATAAATAAAATTATTAAATAAAATTATTTTATCTTGTCCGTTAATTCAAATAACTCTTGAATGGGGACTTGTATTGGAAATCTGAGATCACCGTTGAGCTTGTAATGGGGTGTTTTACCTAGGAGCGTTGTAAAATGAGGGGGCATGAGATGTTTGGATCTCGTGACCGTTGGAAGGTACGGTTGGGTGTTTATCCTAAACCTAATAACCTATAATAAATATGTGGTTATTGTATTTCATTAGGATTATCCCATAATTCAACCACCATCTACTAGCTTCCTCCTCTCCTTCGTCCTTTGGAAATTCAATAATGTAACTTCATAGGATCACAACAGAAGTGAGGAAAATGCGTCGTTGACGACCAATAGATCAAATAGAGCTTGGATTCTTCCACTTTTGATTTCTAATTGAAGTTCTTGATTGAAAATCCATTCTTGGTCCTTTTAATTCATCGTTTCAATTATCAATCATCGATTGTTGAACTAACACGACCATTGATCTATGTTTAAACCTATAAATTTATTCTAAGTCCATCCGTTATTTTCAGATATTCATCACCCAATTTTGGATGCATAAAACCACCAATGGATCGTCAAGAGGAGTTTGGAACTATGAAGCAATCATCACAAGAATCACCGATCCTTTTTCAGATATGTGATCGGGTAACTAGAGGAGTCGATATAGCGTGAGGAAGAAGGTGGCAGTATGCGATCAGGATAATGATTCATCCAGTGTGAGCAGGCCGAGTGGCGACAACATCTGGAAAGGCTGAGGTGGCCATGCAGGGATAGTAAAGTGGCAACTCACTGCGGATTCTGGGTGATTCAGGTGGTGCGTGCAGTGTCTGTGCGAGATGGACCGACTTGGCGATGTGCGACCAGGACTATAGAGGTCAGCCGGGGCGTGCGATAGTCCGAGGCATGGCAGGCGATGACAAAAAAGGCTGGAGGCGGTGGCATGCATTGGTTCCAGTGATGTAGGTGATATCTCTTTAGTTAGGGTTATAGAGCTTTTGAAGGGAGATGATGAAGCATAAAAGGGTTTTGATTGATAGTGTTTAATTATTATTAATGATTATGATATTTTAATGAATTATGAAAATATAAAAAAAGCATGGATGAATTTTCCACGGGGGACAAGGAGGGGTGTGGAATTAGGTGGGCGCAGTGGGCCCCTCCTTCCCATTATTATTATAATATTATAATACTTATAATAATAATAATAATAAAATAATGGTAATATTTTTATTACTATAGAAACATTGTTTCAGTGGTAACTTTCACGTATGGTGTCATATTGACGCACTGTCAGGGGAAACATGACCCAGACATCAAGACGGTCATTTACAGACCAATGTTGAAAAGTAAATTCAGGTTCATGGATCGTGTCTATGAAAAAACCAATAATAATAATAATCATAATATTATTAATAATAATAATAATAATAATAATAATAATATTTTTATGGAATCTAGCATCTATCATAACTCTTACATACAACATCGGATTGGATAGCTATTAGCTACTTCATGAACCTAACATTTAAGAGGAAATTTCAAGAACATTTTTTGGTGTTTAAACCAAAATTAATGTGTGGGCCCCATGCAGCTCAGTTCGTGCATGTTTCCATGAAATGTGACCATTTCACTGGGTGTCAGTTTTGGATGAATGAATAGTCGATCCTCTACAATTTTCTACAAGGATTGCAACAGTGTGACCTGTTTAGTTATCTAGGGCCATTTGAGGAGTCATGCCAATAAATGTAATTTTTTCCCTTTGGACCAATGCCTAGAATCATGTTCTCGCCAACCTTTTTCCCTGGTGAACCACATACTCTGAGAGTACACTGGCATGCCAATGGGTACTAGTGCATAGTTTAGTAATTGAGTAGGGCTTGGTATATGGCCAGGTGACAAGGAGAGGTCACAAATCATGTGGGCCCCACATTCACCATGTACCATGTTATGAATATTCTATCTCTCATATCTCATTCTTTTGGAATTAGATTTTGGCTTATGAGTATCCTGTCTTGAGTATTTTTTCACATAGATCGTAATGGTTCCCTCTGTAGTGTATTTAGAGATGATATGCGAGATGTTTCAGGTGTGATTCCTATCTAGGGTGACACCTAATGACATGAATAATCTTACTGTATCTTCTGTGTATCCTGGGCTTACCATCCAGCAGGGATAACCAGTGCAGTTCCTCGATTCTTTCCAAGAGGAACCATCTAGCAAGGATGGATAATGTAGTTCCCTTATGATTTATAAGAGTTAACATCTAGTGGGTATGCATGGTGTAGTTTCTCTATGCTTTCTGAGTGGTACCATCCAACAGAGATGGCTAGAGCTATTCTGGGCTTACCCTCCAGCTAGGCTGGGCAGTGGGTTCCTTGATGGCAGTTTCTGGCTTACCCTCCAACTGGGTTGGGTAGTGGGTTACCCTATGAAAGTTCTAGGCATATTCCAACATACTACCCTTCAGTAGGGATGGGTAGTGGGTCCTATCGATGACGCTTTCTGAGTATCACCCTCCAGTCGATTACCTTTCAATAGGGCTGGGAAGTGGGTCCCTGTCGACTTCCATGTGATGATTCCCCTTGACATACTAGGGCGCGAATACTTGATGACTGGAGTGGAACCCTTCTTCCAGGCTGGGCATGGCTCCTCAACCTTGATACATGACCTATCGACTATGTATCATCGTGAATAGATGTGCTTTTATGTACCCTTGGACTCTTGATAAAGAGGGAAACTTACCCCACTAAGATTCATCCATGTGACATGACCTAAAACCATGATGGTGAGATAGTGCCACACAAAGAAGATAGTATCAAGGTGTGGTGATTGAGTCCCTTTGACTTGAGCGTTCATGGAAGATGTACGGGATGCTGGGAATCATTGGTGGTTACATCTGGATCTATTGGAGACTCTTTCCCTGGGATGAACTATGAGATGGAGGTGCCCTTAATCTCTCATTTGAGCTTATTTGACTGAGCACACACACACACACACATATATATATATATAGTTTCATTACCCACTCCTTTTATTTTGTTTAGTCTCATTCTAGGAGAGGTGAAGACGTGATAGGTATGCCATGTGCTTTTTGTTTCGAGATTCTCATGGTTGGATGAGTCTACTCTCCTACTATAGGTAGAAAATACTTGATGAGAAGTTAATCTTCTCACTATATTGAGATTCTTGGGTATAGATGAGTGTTCATTCACTACCATGTTGGGTTTAGCTTTACTCTTTACTGTACATTGTTCCCTCTACTGATTTCTTCTTTAGTATATCTTTTTCCTCTCCTCCTCCTTTTCAAGGCGTCCAACTGAGTTTGTTTATACTCTCCCCTATATGGAATTTTCCTACACATATCATGCCATATGCAGATGACGAATAGGTTGATCGTGAATTTAGATGAGCTTAGGGATACAAAGTGTTTGGAATGCATATGGTGGTTATATCTTGGGATCTAGGAGAGGGGCTCTATGAGCTATTTTACTTTTCAGTTACTTGCAGGTTGTGACACTTCTCTAGTTGGATTCATATTTTCCCCCTTTTCCCTTTAAGTTTACTTTTTTGTACTTGTACTGATTAGAGGTTGATGCATGTTTTTTTTTCATTTTAAAGCAGTGTTGTATCTTTTTTTCCTTTTCTTATTCACTTTTTAATTGAGTTGGATGCATGTGTGTACATGTTCTTAGGAAAAGGTCCCCCTGAGTTTGGTTTGCCTTAGACACTTGTTGAACCCCCCAAGCCAATGGTGTTGGGATTGGGGTAGTTGCGGCTTGAGCCCTGACATGGTTCGGGTTTTGAAAAAGTGGTATTAGAGGTGGTTCGACCCTTGGGAATTTGTTTGGACATTTCCCTAAAAAGGACTTGGTTGGTTTTATGGAAATAGTATAGACATGTCTCGAGGGTGGATCTCAGGCCATGGAGTCTAGTGATGCTGCGGTGACCGACGTATCCATTCACCAGGACCCTGATTACCCGTTTGTCAACTCAGCATGTTGAGACATTTTTTGTTGGGATCAATGGTACATGCATCATATAGGATTGAGTCTTTGGCTTTTCTTCTTGAGTTAGCTCCCCATCGCTGTTGTTATATATATATATTCTCTTTGGACCATGGTACTCATTGATGGATCTAGGATGCCTCCACAATGAAAACCAACAAGGATACTAGCTTTGGTTCTTGAAAATGACCCTGTGAGCGACGATGCTTCAAATTAGGGTCTCTCATGTAATCCCTTTCCTATAGGTGGGAAGGTAGAATCACCTCTACCCATTAAGCAGCAGACAACCCCAGTAGATTAGGTTGAGGATGTTTACAGTTTGAGTGCACTCTACGAGTTCTAGTGCTAGATACCACTGTGGTTACGTGGTGAGTTAAACCCTCATGTAGTAGAGGTTTGAATAGAGTCAGTGGTCCACCTCTTTAGGCTTGTTCAAACACCAAAAAATCAGATGGTAGTTTTGGCATCCAATACTTTCTATGGAACAGCTAGGCATTGGTGGAGCCTTCTTACTCAGATACACAATGAAAAGGTACTCCCGTGGGGTCACTTCCAGTAGCTATTTTGTGATGAGTACAACCTGTACTGCTTGCACTCAAATTAAATTCAATAGGTCCTACAGTTTTAGTAGGGATTCATGATGGTGGCTGAGTACACAACTTATTTCATTGACCATACATGCTATTCTCTAGACATTATTAGTGATGGCTACTTTCAAGAAAAAAAGTTTGAGCAGAGACACCATATAGAGATAGTGTTATCACAATACCCTTTTGTATCATATCCTATTCTGATGTGCTGTATCAGGTGATGGTGATAGAGTGTTTTTTGGAAAAAGGACACTATAAAGCTGGTTGTGGTAGTGGGTGAAACACAATTGAGACGTCTTCTATAGTTAGTAGGTGTCAGATGAAAAGATCTTGATTTTGGAGACATTTTCATAATCAGTCTTAGGCACATAGTTGTATGGGGATGAGGTAGTGTAGAGCATGGGGTCAACCCAAGGAGGGATGATGTTATTCTTGCGACAAGTGAGGTCACATGGAACAAAAATACCCGACCAGACGTATTGAGCATCTCAGGTAGATTGTAGATGAATCACCCATGGTAGAGGCAGTTCTGTGATCGTGGATCTCCTTAATGGGGATAAGGTGGTCCCTAGGGAGGTGGTCCTGATATAGGAACAAGAGAATCTATAGGTGGGGGATGATGCTATGAGGTATTTCACCCACCGTGAGGTGGCCCAAGTCAGGATCCAGGAGCTGGCAGATGGGGTCGTAGACAACTGCAAACATTAGATGTCTATGATCTTGCAGAGCATGACATGATAAGAGGTACTACCTATGTGTTTTTTTGCATATTAGAAGTTTTTAGACACTTTGTGGGTTACTCTTCCCTCACAACTTCTTTCTTTAGATTTTATTGGGGTGACACAGGGCTTTAGTATAACCCTATTTCGGTGTTGTTCGATGTAGATTTCAATGCATGGGGAAGATGGGTCTTTCCCCCATCAAGACACATTTTTGTGATGTAATAAAAACTATGAGAGAGAGTTAGTTACAACTAAAGAGGATAATATCTAGTTTTCGTGGATGAGTCCCTCTAACTTGTGTGTTCATGGTGGGGTTGTGTAGTGGAGTGTCGAAGCATGTCTGGACATTGCTAGTGATGTTTTTCTGCTTGACCTCCTTTTTCATGGAATGCCACTAGTTGGTGTGGCAGAGTGACTGGTTTGGGGATTACTCTCCTTACTATAGAAACAATGAAGCGTCAGATATACCATATTATTTCTATGTCTAGATTCTTATTGTTGGATGAGTTTACTCACCCCCCGTTCATTGGTAACTTTTCATGTTCAGCATCAAACATGATACAACGGTTATCAGGTACAGGTCAAGGTTATTGAGACCCCATTAACATAACTACACGAATCACTACTTGTTACTGAAGCTTAAATCTTCTACCTGAGGATGTGGACACACTACCTTCTGGGAGAATGATTTTTGGTTTTCATATACCCCCAGTGTCTCAGGTACGTCTTCACCTAGAGCGACTTGAACCTAAGGTGGAAACGTTGGTCAAAAATCCTACAGGACTACGACATTGAGATATTTTATACTCTAAGACAGGAAAAAATTGTAGAATATTCCCTTAGAAGGAAGTCCCATGATCACTTAATGCATAAAGTTTCAGAGTAGTTAGCTACCCTACAACTGACCCTGGTGGAGTAGAAGGGTAAATTTTTTCTTCAATCGATGGTGTTAGATCCTTCACTTCTTGAGCCTATAATAAATTCTTGGTTGTGATGACTAGAATGTGAAATATTTCATAACTATATATATACTTAGGTGATTCTCTAGATGGATATTCTAAACAAGGGAATCACGAGACCCTATTCTAGGGACAAATAGTGATTCTTGTTATGATGCAGGATATAGAGACAAGCTATCCCCAAAGTTCATCAGGGCATTCGAGATCATGGAGTGGGATATCAAGGTTTCCTACCACCTTTCCCTGTCCCCACAACTAGAGTGGGTTCATGACATTTCTCATGTGCCACAGCTGAGGAGACACGTGCCTATTCCTATGCATGTCATCAATAAGAGCAGACCTTACAAGGACAAACCATCCCCTTTATTTGCATGCTGTGGTAGCATGGAAACGTGCATGAGTTTCCCTTGGAGTGGGAGGTCCAGGTGTGAGCTTAGTGACCTTAGTTGTTTCCCTAGTTTTGGTTTTTTGTGGAGAAAATATTGAAGGAAGAAATGATGTGGAGAGCTGTTTTTACCTTGTAAGACTTTGGAATATTTATACATATATTTCTAGGTCCATCCATTGAGATGAAATGAGATTCTGAGTCCCATAGTGTCTCTAATAAATTTTATAAGAAAATATTAAGTATATTTTATACTATAAAAATAGAGGAAGTGATGAATCTTTCAAATGGTTGATCAGATCATAAATCCAAGGGTACCATTGAGTTCGACGCATAGCGTTTACCCTAGCTGGGATATAACTTTTGTCAGTGCATACCTTCTATGAAAAACACCATGAAGGACATAAATGTAAATAAAATTATTAAATAAAATTATTTCATCTCAGAAATTTATTTAAATAAATATTTAATGGGGAATCATATTGAAAATTTGATACCTCCATTGAGTTTGTAATGTGGTGTTTTATTTAGGTGCATCATAAAATGAGGGGGCGTAGGATGTTCGGATCCGGTGATCATTGGTGGGTATAATTGGGTGTTTACCCTAAACTTATTCAATTATTATAAATAGGTAATTATGGGATTTAATTAGGGTTATCCCCTAATTCCACCCCCATTTAAAATCTTCCTCCTCTACTTCCTCCTTCGAAGATTCAATAATGGAACACCAGTGGGTTACAATAGAAGTGAGGAGAATGTGTTTTCAATGGTGAACAGATCGAATCAAGGTAGGATTCTTCCAATTTTGTTTTCTAATTGATTTTATCGATTGAATATCCATTCTTGGTCCTTTTAATTCATTGTTTCAATTATCAATCACTGATGGCCACACAAACACATCCATCAATCCATTTTAATCCTATAAATTTATCCAAAATCCATCCATTATTCCCAGATATTCATCACCCCATTTTGGAAACATCAAACCACTAATGGATCGTCGAGTGGAGGATGGAACCACGAAGCTCTTATCATGAGTATTACCGATCCATTTTCAGATATGTGATTGGGAAAATAGAGGAGTTTGTATGGTGTGTAGAAGAAGGTGGCAACATGCGACCGGGATAATGGTTTGTTTGGTGCGAGTTGGGAGAGTTTAGGCTACATCCAAAGAGGACGATGTGGTTAGGAGAGGCCAATGGAGCCCTGGATCATTGCGGGTTCTATGTGATGTAGGAAGTGTGTGCGGTGTATGTGTGAGACAGACCAGTGTGGTGGCACGCGACCGAGATACAGAAGGTCGACCGGGGCATGCGGTGGTCTGAGGCACGACAGGCGGTGATAGAAGAGGCTTGAGGTGGCGGCATGCATTGGTTCTGCAATGAAATGGAGATCACCTTAGTTAGGGTTGCATTACTTTTCAAGGGAAAATATGAAGCATAAAAGGGTTTTGATTGATAGTATTTAATTATTATTAATGATTATGACATTTTAAAGAATTAAGAAAATATAAAAATAATAGCATGGGTGAATTGTCCACACGGGACAAGGGGGGCATGAAATTGGGAGGGGGAAGTGCGCCCATCTTCCCCTTTATTTTTATTATTATAATAATATTTATAATAATACTAAAATAATGATAATATTTTTATTGCTATCAAAACGTTGTTTCCATCGTAACTTTCACATACAACGTCATATTGACGCACCATTAGAGGAAACTTGACCCAGATAGCAAGACAGTCAGTTCAAGACCACCGTTGAATATTAAATTCTGGTTTGTGCCATGTGTCCATGAAACACCCAATATTATTATTATTATTGTTGTTGCGGAATCTGGCATCCATCATAACTCTTCCATACAACATCAGGTTGGAGAACCTTAAATGGAATCACGACACAAAAATTTAGGAGGATGTTTTAAGGCCAATTTAGGATGTGTTAACAAAAATTGAGGTGTGGGACCCACGAAGCATGATTCGAGCATATTTTGGTGAAATTTGACATTTTCACTGGGTGTCTGTTCTGGAAAAATGAATAGTAGATCCTTTTCATTTTTCAACAAGGATCACAACGGTGTGATCTGTTTGGTTATTTGGGACCATTTGAGGATGTATACCAGTAAAATCACATTTTTTCCTTTTAGACCAAAGATGAGAATCATGTGCTCATCAGGATTTTGGCAAGGAGAACCATGTACTCTAGGAGTAAACTAGCATTCCTGGGGGTACTAGTACATAGTTTAGTACCCAAGTATGGCTAGGTATAAGATCGAGCGATGAGGTAGGACCACACATCATGTGGGACCCACATGTACCATGTACCATGTTATGAATCTTCTATATCTCATATATCATTCTTTTGGACTCTGATTTTGGCCCACGAGTATCCTATCAAGAGTGTTTTTCTACGTAGAACATGATGGTGCCCTTAGTAGTGGATTTTAAGATGTGATGGGAGATGTTCTAGACGTTATTACTATCCAGGGTAACACCCAATGTTGTCAACAATCTTACTGTATCTTTAGATTATCGTGGGATTACCATCCAGTAGGGATGGTTAGTGTAGTTCCTTGATGCTTTCCAAGAGGTACCATCCAGTAGGGACATATAGTGTAATTCCTCAATGCTTTCTGAGAGGTACCATCTTGCTGGGATGACCAGTGTAGTTCTTCAATACTTTTTGATAGGTATCATTCAGCAAGGATGGCCCGATTAGCTTTGGGATTACCCTCTAGCTGTGCTGGGTAGTGGGTTTTACAATGTCAGTTCTAGGTACCCTCTAGTGTACTACCTTTTAACGGGGCTGGGTAGTGAGTCCCATCGATGACGATTTCCAGGCAGTAACCTCCAATAGATTACCCTTCAGTGGGGCTTGGCAGTGGGTCCCCTTCGACTTCTGTGTGATGATCACCTATGAAATATAAGGGAACAAATACTCGATGACTAGAGTGACACCCTCTAGCCTGGCTGGGCATGTGTCCTCAACCATGAGACACAAACTCTCAATTGTGCAGCATAGTGATGAGATGTGATTTGATGTACCCTTGGAATCTCAAGAAAGAGGGAAAATTTCCCCAAATGAGATGCATCTATGTGATGTGATTTTAAAACCGTGAGGGTGAGGTAGTTCCTCCCAAAAAGAATAGCATCAAGGTTTGGTGATTGAGTACCTTTGACTTGCATGTTTAGAGAAGACGTGTGGGATGCTAGACATTATTGATGGTTACTTATGGAACTATTGATGACTCTTTTACTAGACTGAGCTGTGAGATGGAGATCCCCATACTCTCTACTTTTTGGTTTTTTTGACTAAGCACATATATATATACATATACATATATCAAATTTCATTACCCAATCCTTGTATTTTGTTTACTCTCCTTCCAAGAGTGGTGGAGACGTGCAGGGTATGACATGTTCTTTCTATGTCTATCTTCTCATGGTTGGATGAGTCAACTCTCCAACTATTGGTAGTGAAGACTTTACAAAAAGTTCATCTCCTCACCGTGTTGAGATCCTTATGTATGGATGAGTTTGCTTTCACTATCTTATTAGGTTGAGTTGTACCCTTTACTGTGTCTTGTTTACTCTGCTACTTTCTTCTCTAGTGTATATCTTACTACCCCTTATCCTTTTTAGGGCATCCTATTGATTATGTTTATACTCACCCCTACATGGGCTTTGCCCGCATGTATCGTGACATATGTAGATGAAAAAAAAGTTGATCTTCACTTTATAGAAGCTTAGGGATATGGGGTGCTTGTATTACATACAATGGTTTTATCTTGGGATCTAGGAGAGGGGCTCTCTCAACTATTTTCCCTTTCAGTTTACTTTTGTGTACCTTAACTGATTAAGGGTCGATGCATGTTTGTTTTCTTTTTATAGCGGTGTTGTATATTTTGTTCCTTTTACTTTTCAATTTTTCATTGAGTTGGATTCAAGTATGTGTGCAGGTTCTTAGGAAAATACCTCCCTGTGTTTTTTGTGCCTTTGACACTAGTCTCCACCCCTGGGCCTATGGAGGCTAGTTTGGGGTAGTTGCGGCTGAAGCCCCAGAATGGGATGGGTTGTGACATGTCCTCTCTAATAGAAAGGAAATGTGCATATTTGTTCAGGTGATCAACAATGAACCATATTTCATCATTATTACAAGGATTATTTGGTAGTCCTGTGAAAAATTTCATAGTAATTTCATCTCATTTACAAATATGAATAATAAAAGGTTTTATGAATCATTTAGGAAGCTTCCTCACAACCTTCACTTGTTGAAAAACCAAACATCTGGACACATAATAAAAAATTTCCCGGTTCATTTTATTCCAAAAAATATTCCTTCTAGCACCTATACATCTTTTTTTTACCATGGTGTATAGAGAAATCTGAACTATAAGTATCAACAAACAATTATATTTTTAGCTTAGGTATATATGGATCACATAGCCTCTTTTTAAATTTTAGAACACCATCTCCACAAACAAAGTCTTCTAATTTTACTTTGTTCACACTTTTAATATTCATCTAAAATTCCTCATCATCCGATTGAGAATTATTTATCTTCTATAATAATGGTAGGTTTGAAATCATTTGAATGATGATTGATGTATCCCCTTAATTTGAAATTACCTTATCGATCTTTGCTATGTCCAAGAACGTTAGATCCCTATTAATCCTCATTTGGGCCAAAACTCCATGATCCTTCCTAATAAACACATTTGTAAACTTCTTTTACTTACCTTAGTGGTAGTGGGTTGAGAAATTATAATCCTTGAGTAGCTCGAGCCATCTCCTGTGTCTCATGTTGATCTCTTTCCGTGAGAAGATGTATTTTAGGCTTTTATGATCCATTTATATCTCATATATTTCACCATAGAGATAATGTATCCATATTTTCAAAGAGAATATTACAGAATATAGATCCAGATCATGGGTTGGATAGTACTATTCATGTGTATTCAATTTTTGTGATTCATATGCGATAAATTTATCATTTTCATTAGGAAACAACCAATTCCTTTCTTATATGCATCACTATATATAAAAAACTCATCACTTGCATATGGTCAAGTAAAAATCATAGAATTGGATAATTTTCTCTTTAGTTCATCAAAACATTCTTCACATTCCAGTTTAAAAACAAACTTAACCCCATTACAAATAATCTCGGTTAACTAGTTAAGCCGATTAGTCAAAATTCCGTAGGAACCATCAATAATAACCTGCAAAAAAAATGAAACTATGGAACTCAGTTTTGTTTTTTGGTGTATCCAATTCTATGAATACCTTTTTATTTGTATAATCATCTGATATTCTATTCTTGGAGACAATATGGGCAAGAAAAGGTACTTCTTGAAGCCAGAAATCATACATATTGAATTTCCTATATATTTATTCCCTTATAAGAGTATTAATAATATTCCAAAAGTGATTCTCATGATCTTCATAGGTTTTAAAATACACAAGAATATAATTAATGAATACCACAAAATATTCATCAATATATTCCTTGAACACTCTATTCATTAGGTCTATAAAAACAGAGGGTGCATTATTCAATCCAAATGGAATTACTGTAAAATCATAATGTATGTACCTCATTAGAAAATATGTCTTTGGAATGTATTCCTTCTTTATATTCAATTGGTGATACCCAGATGGAAGATAAATCTTTGAAAAATATTGGGATTCATAAAGTTGATCAAACAACTTATCAATATGAGGTTGAACATTTTTTTTCTTTATTGTAATAACATTTATTTCCCTATAATAAATACACAAACTCATTGATCTATATTTATTATTAATGAATAGAATATGGGATTCACATGGTAAAACACTGGACAAAATAAATACATTATTACTCAAATACTCTTACTAATTATTCAACCCCACCAATTCCATCAGGGCCATTATATATGTAGTTTTTGATTTTGGCCTTGAATTAGGGATTAAATGACTGGAGAATTCAACTTCACTCTATGAGGGATGTTTGGGTAATTCCTTAGGAAATACATCAATGTATTCCTATAGAATTGGTACACAATGAATTTGATGATTAACTTCTTAATATATAGATTCTGTTTTCTCTTCCTCAATAAGGGTTTCATTTAGTAGAGCTGTTGGGGGTGTATCTATTGAAGAATCAGGCGATGAAGTTTTTTCATCAAAGATAAGGGATTCTTCATCTTCCTCACAAATTATAATTTCCTTATTATTGGTATAAATTTTTGCATCATATTTTGAAATACAATCCATACCAAGGATTATATAAATGTAAACCATAGTTATGATTACAAGGTCAAAAGAAAATTATGTTTATGTGTTATAAAGGGGACTGACTGATATATCATTATTGCAATGAGATTTCCTTAGGAGTTTTAACTCATAACTCACTTATTAAATCAAAAGGTAAATGTTTAATTTTCTTGTAAATCTAGGAAGATATAAAATATTTCGATGATCCATAATCAAATAAATAATTTTCTAAGTTTGGGGAGATGATTAAAGTACCCACCACCACATCATTAGGAACTTCAACCTTAGGGGTTGTGATCACATTTTCTTGGTCTTTCTCCCATGGCCATTTCTGGAGAAAATTTCCTTGATGATTAGGAAAATAATTTGTATAATGTACCATTTATTTAAAATTATATCATTGAACATTGATATATTCTTTATTTCCCTTTCAATCATGATATTTATGGACTTTTTCTCCAGACTTGTAATAAACTCCCATTCTCTTCAGGAAAGTACCAGGTTGTTTCTTCCCACAATTATTGCAGGATAAAAATTCAACTATCATATTCTTCCCCTCTTCTTTTTTTAATTTTTAAAAGTGTTCAACAACCCTATTCTTCTATTTCTTTACTTTAAAGATCTAAGACTTATAGAATTACATTTCTATCTCAATAGCACACAAGACTATATCTTCATATAATGACAAAGTTTGGGAGACCAGTTCCCATCAGAAGAATGGTTTTAACCCATAAAAGAAATGATTGATCTTAGTATTTGGATTAGGTACATAATACCATACATTCCTTTATAACCTTTTAAATTTAGCTCCATACTTTACAAAATTCTCATGTTTCTTTTTTCTGAGTCTTAGAAATTACCTTTCTATGTCCTCTCACTATATAGGAGGAAAATATTTTTCTAAGAAAAGTTATTTAAATTAACTCCATTTCCTTTTTTATATTTATTCACCCTCCTTATTGTTTTTAATAAATGACCACCATTGATCCTCATATAATGAGAGCTGATAAATTTCTATAACAACTTCCTCCTTTCATTGCTTCCTAAATAAAGAAATATATTTTCTAAGGAACTTATCCATTGCTCATCTACAAATGGATTTGTAGTCCATTTGAATAATGGAGGTTGTTGTCTCATGAAGAGGTATAACATTGTTCCTCCAAATTGTGTATCAGGGTTCTCTATGTGGGTAAGGTTTTTGTTCATAAACTGAGTCATCTATCCCAGTATAGTTATAAGTTTTTCAGTACCAGTTGTAGCTCCATCTCCAACGTCATTATCTTGTATAATAGGGAAATACCTACATGGATTATGTGCATTAATATGATTTCCATTACTTCCAATATGCACCATTTATAAACAATGAAATACATTAGACTAGGTTATGAATCATAATTCATAATTTCAAAATAGAAAAATACTTAACATAAAATAAAAATTTATGCATAAATTATCTCATAATCATAAAAATGATTTATTTGGGGACATATTTACTTTTTAATCTTTCATAATAGTATATGAAGAAAATATAAATTATCCTAAGAATATCCCCCAAGAGTATCAAACCAGGTGTGCAGTAAGAACCATTTTCATGTACCTGGTTACACCGAGTTAGGCCCAACGCACCTTGTTAGAGTTGTTAATCCTAGGTGGATTTGTGCTAGAACCACGTCCACTTGTAGTATCCAGATAGATATTTATTCCTATATATACTCATATAATCTATACTTTACTATAATTCTAGGATGTTCTACTACACTTATCCACAAAGTCTATCTTAGGGTTTAGTTCCATAATCTTTGTTTTCTAAATCTAGTTTCCAAGATTTCTATTAAACTTCCTTTGATTCAAACTCTAATGAACCCTACCGCTGTCACCTAGATCCAATGGATTAATTTATTACATTGGCATAGATAAAATAATTGAATCCCAAAGGACCAGTAAATTTAGTAGTTTTGGAAGAAATATTATATACATACATTTTACATTACATCTTGAAATGAAAAAAAACATAGTAACTCCTTTGAAAACATTATTATTCCATTTGATTATCTAAAAAATCCAATCATAATATACATCTTCATATTCTCGGGAAATGTGAAATATAAGAAAGGGGTTATCTCAGATTCTCAGTAAGGGTAAACAATATAGCATAACCAATCATAAATAAATATAAACAATAAGGTAAGGAAAATAACTAAAAAACATACCATGAAAATATAATCTTGATCATAATATGGAAGAGAATTCATAATTATAGACATCATAAATATATTTTCAAGGATTCAGCAAAGAAACCATACATAAATAGGAAAGAAGTTAGATAATACCCAAACTAGTTTGTCTCATGAGACATACCAATGCATAGATGAGCTATAGCGGGCCCCTCCCATCACTTAATTATTCCAATTCATTTCTCATATGAAATGGGTGGTTTATGAACAACATAAACATTCTTATTTAAAATAATATACAAAAAGTTAATATATTAACCATAAACCATGAATGGTATCAAAATAACACATCCACAGTCAAACATATCATAAATCCTTTCAAAAATTTAGTGTAGATGGTATCTTAAGAGACCAACCTCAATTAAGAATAAAATCCAAAAAAAGATGTTTACATAGATGAAAGTAGTATAATGAAATAATTAAAAACTTCTTAAGTTTTTATATTTAAATTATTATTAAAGGGGTGAAAATTTTTAAAAGAATTTTTTTTTGTGAAAGGAATCTTGTAATCTTATCAAAGAAGCTTTCCTCATGCCGTAAAAGTTAAAAAATTAAATTCCTTCCATATTTTTTCAAAATGGTCATAAAGTACCTTGTTTGGAAAATAAAAAAAATATTCCTTTAAAAATGTGTTATAAAAAGTAAAATATGGGTAAAAATTAATTCAAACAATTGTGAAAGAATTGTAAGAATATTTTGAAATAAATATTTGAGAAACATGGACACAGATGAAAAATATTTCTTATAAAATACTTATGTATAAACAATATCAGATAATAATGGGATTATGAAATTAACCCTTAACTCTATTTTCCTTTTAGTTGATGGTGTGTTAACCTTATATATAATGGTTAAATCATGTTATTAAATTATAAAATAACCATGTCCATATTTATTATTTCATATATGATCTTCTTATACCATTTTGTGAATAATATTTCATTATTACCATTGTTTTGGTTGTTAAATGTTTCATTTTCCAATGCATGCTTTGTCATTTAAGTCATATTTATTATGAATATGATATATTTTATTCATATCCATAATGATATTATGTTCATAAATATTATATTTAATCATCATATAAATTTTTATAACCATTCTTAAATGGTTATTAGGGAAGATGAATCTCATCGCATCGTGGAGACGGTAGGGCGTATGTACGCATGTGAAACATATCATCCCATAATGGGATAGTAATAAGGAATTGGATGATATATTAATTATAAAGAATCAATATTATGTGATATTTATTACTTATATCCATTATACTCATCATTATATGAATCCAAATAAAGTGGTGATGAAAATAAAATTACACCACAATGTGGAGATGAGAAGCCTTGCGTACACACGCATGGTGATATTATTTTTCATAGGATGAATAAAAGGTGGAATATGGTTTTACCATAATCATAATAAAATTTAAGTATATATATTATATTGTATTTATTTTTTTATTATAAAAACAATGAATAAAGATGAAGTAGAAAAAGAAAATAACATGAATGAGTTGGTAAAAAAATTATCTATTCTTTGATGGAATTCCTTTGGGTCTTTTATTACAGATTTTAGGGGTGATATATTTCTAATACCAGGAACCCCATAACTTATATAATAATTTTTTTGGACAAATGGGTTGGGTTTGGTTGACCTAGAAGGATCAAAGTGGTGTGAGGAATTGAAGGATGAGGTGTTTTTTTATAAGAGAGGGGAGAGACACTCTTGGAAACTCTCAAACTATTAAATTAATATAAATTAAGTTTCAATTTCAAAAGGATCAAAAGAGTTTTATTTATAAGATAATATGCGGATGGGTGTAAATACTTTAAACCAATAATTTTTAGAAAAATTTAGGTCACATTCCAACCCTTATCTTTTGGCATCCACCCTTAGTAAAATCCTTTAACTCTTACAGTGATAACTTGTCTTTTTACTCTTTAAGGGTTAATATAGTTACTATAAAATTCAAAACGAACCCCAAATGGATCATTAATGAAATATATAACCTTATTAGAATATGTTTTTTTGAATTTTATACTTTTATTAATTTTAAATCATTTAACTAAATATTTTTTTTAAGGTATCATTTATGTATATTCAGATTTAATTCATTATTTGTCTTTCTAAAAATATCATAAGAACATGATAACATTGAAAAAATACTTATAATATATCAATAAAATATCTAAGTTATCTATAATTATTTTTATTTCATTAATTATGTAAAATTATGTTTATTTTAATATTTTTAATATCATTTATTTGATATTTACATTGATTAAACAATTAATACATCATTAATATGAAAGAATTCAATTAAAATATTTATTCTATGAAAATTAAAAATAAATTATCATGGTTAATATAAATTTATTAGATTTAAAATGATGATATTTAGTTGAATTTATCTTCTATATAACAATGTATTAAAAATTTAATACTTTTAAAAAACATGAGTATGAACTTTTTAACTTATTTTAAATTATAAATGTCATATTCTTACCAAAGTGGCCTAAAAAGGTTATAATTTCAGTCTAAGGTTGATTTTGGTAGAAATAAACTCATCCAAATAAATTAGGACAAGTGTTAAGGTAACTTTATAGTATTATAATATTATTTTTACCTTTAATTACCCAATTTATCCTTAATCATGGTAAATAAAAATTTACTAATGTTACTATTAATAATATACAAAAAATTAAGTTGATCCTTTTATACTGTGAATATCATACTAATTACAAAACTTTTATATCTTTTTTCCAAATTAAATTCATGTAAGTGGGTAAATTAAGTTTAACACTAACCCCACAAATGCGACGAGAAGGCGGGTAAAGGAGATGTTCAAAAGTTCAATATATTTTTATATCAAATTTTAATATAAAATTACTCTAAGGACCTACATTCGATTAATATATTTATTATTGATTAAAAATCCATTTAAAATAATTTTTAACAAAAAGGAAGCTTTTTAACTATAATACATTATTTTTCACTATTCATAAAAAAATAAAACCTCTCAAAAAAATAACCCTAATCTAATTTTGATATTCTGAATTACAAAAATGAAGTCTATTTTGAAAAATAAAATTTAGAAAATTTCCATAATTTATTTTTAAAATAGGTGCACTACTAAATGATGGAAAAATTCCCCTTTTTAAAAAAAATATATTTTTATGAATAAAATAATATTTGTTATTATATAATTGCCTAAAAATAATTATATTGAATACACATAAATTTCATATTGGGGTTAAAACTATTCATAAGTGATATTTAAATGTCTAGGTTAATAGATCATGGTGCGCTCGAACTTGGTGTTGTGTGCAATGCAAACTATTGAATTTATTTAAAAATAAAACATTTGATGAAATCTTAGGGTGTTACACCTATAGTGGTGGGGAAAAACACTCTAAATAAGTATCATCTAATCCATATTTTTCACCATTTAATATCACCATTAAACAACCCTATACCTCTATAGAGTATGTACTAAGGATAACTCATGATTAATGCAATGTTTTCCTGGTAGTTCTTCACATTAATTGTTGCATAATTTTTTTCATTATCTAATCATATAATTTTAATATATTTAATAGGTTAATTATCCATTCTCATAAGGTACCTATTTATAAACTCCATAACATATTTCTTACTCTACATGGACAAGATTTAAGACATTATACTATAATCATCAACAAAGAGAATGATGCATCCTTCTCTATGTGTTCATGATATATTTATTGGGATAAAAACATCAGTGTGTACTAGATCAAGAAAGTTATATCCACTATTATTCATCCATTTATAAGGGTTTCACATCATATTCTCATTTATGAAAGTATCAAACATTCATCCATGGTCATGATTCAAGTCGGAGGCATCCACTTTTGCTTTCATTTTGGATAAATCTTTAATACTTTATTGGTAAATAAGTCTCAACTTTATTTTCTAAAAATTATTTTTTGAATCCATCATGAGGATAAAAATATTATATTTTCTATCCACCTTGTAAAGTTTAATGCTTGTTCACTAACATTTCATTAAGGAATTCCCATATTTACTTTTGATCAATCATCCTTTTTAGTTAAATTTTTCTTCTAGTGTAGAGTTCCACAACTGAATCATACTTAAAATATTATGCCCCATTCCATCTATAAAGTGTACTTTAGTTCTTTGGTGTTTTTATATATCTAATAAATTCTATCCTCTTATGTTTATTTTAAAATATCTCTCATTACCCTAAAAAACCATACCATTAACTATCTCATTTATGTTTTTAAGGAGACTTACACTTCTTATCATGTGGGATGACCACCTACTATCAAGGATATATGAACTATTTTTATTATTTAAGTGAAAATTTATCCAAGGTTTCTTTCTATCTCATATTATTTTCATTCCGTGGGAGACAGACTTGGGTGGAGATAGAAAATGAGACCTCCTCTCTATTTCCATCACAAGTAGTATAACAATTCTCACCTTATTCTTCAAGTATTGAAAATATACTTCCCAAATAAATTTTATTGGGTAGATTAGTATCCATCCATATCAGGATTCCCTGATTACAACCTTTATTTATTATTTTACTATAATCACTAGTCTTATGCATGTAGTTAGACCATGGTAGAAGTATCCATAAAATTAATTTATTCCTTTTGTTCATAGATATGATTTCATTCTTCTTTTCTATCTTTCGAGTGATTCTCCCTTCAAATAAATCTTGGCCTCTCTAGAGTAGGACATAATATGGGTAAGGAAACTAGAAAACTTACATTTAATAAGATAAAATATTCTTCTACTCCCAGTTATCCATTTTTTATATATTTTGAGAAACCTATTGATTGTTGATTATTTTTTGAATACAGAGGAATATCTTACATTTTTTTTATACCTTTGTAAGAAATATTTTTTTTTTCCAATTTTTGATGTCCTATAATGACTAATAACTACACACTTTTACATGTTATTGAGTATTTGTTTATTTTTAATTTTATCAACAACTTGAGTTCCATATTTATCCATTTATTATAGTTATATATGTGATACTTTCCAAACCTCATATTCTTATTTAGATCACATAACTTCATTTCAGTTTTTAATTTATTTCTCAATGTAACCACTTGTTCTTAGGATACTTTAACTCCCTTTTCTCTTTCCTCCAAACTTGTATTAATATCATTAATCATCTAATCTTATAATTAAATTATTAGTTTAAAATTTACTGCATCTAATAGTGTTTAATGACTAGTTGAACAATCCTCTAGATCCTTATATAGTTGGTTTATCTCATCCCAAATTTTATCAATTTATTTTGATGATTCTTTTAATAAAAAATCAAAATTTCAATTTTTCATTCTTTGAATATCATGTTCTTCAAAAAATCCCTCAATTTATGATAAAAACCAATACATAATAAAACCATAGATACAATTTTAAAAATTAGGGTTTCACTATCTTATATTTCCAAGATCTTTTAGGTTTAGTGTTTTTGAGATGTAAGAAAACACTTTATGTAAAAAATCCAGTATGTCCATCAAGTGATCATTTTTTCCACTATATGATGAAATTTTAAAAATGATTTGTTAATTGAAGAATAAATTCCAAAATCCAACGCTATAATTTATATACATTTCTCCTCATTTTTATCCCTAGGAAAAACTTTTCTAATGTGTTATGACAAAACAAAATCACAATAAGGTGTATAAGAATAAATAAAACCTATTAGTCTAGGGATAAAACATGAAAACCCATGAAAATGTTTACCTTTTTCACAATAAAACTTTTATTACATAAATAAAATATATTTACATGAAAAAATAAACCTTTTATCAATAAATTCTTTAAACCCCTCAGTAATTAATGTAAAATCATGAATTCATCACGATGGACATGGGAACTCATGAAAATCTTTCTTTGAAAACAATCCTTTCACCTTTAAAAGTTTATAAACTATCCTTACCTCAGGAAATCAAAAATTTATATAATTTTTTTTATGAATTTTAAAAAATGTTGGTACCTTGGGGAATCATCTTTATATGACCCTTACAATCACACTTATAGTTGAATAACCTTTCTGACCAATTCCATTATAACTCTACTCAAGAAAATATCATTACACAATGTATTTGAGGGATATATCAGACCCACCCATCGATATAAAAAATGTAAGAAATGCATAACAAGAATTAAACTCATAAAATATTACATATCCATCATAAAACTCATAATAATTGGAATTTTATAAAATTAGATAAATACATTTAGTTATCTCATAAAAATAAAAGGAAGAATCCTTTTCTTTTGAAAACATTTAAAATATAAAAATTCCTAGAATAATGGGAAAATTTTCTTCATGGAATAACCATAGATAATTTTATAGTAATATTTATAATTAATAACATATATGAATGTGGTAAAAGGAGGTTTTGTGATAAATGTTAAAAAAATATTTTTCACTTTTGTGAAAAGAGACAAAATTGACCTTTTAGAAAACATTAAAAAAATTTATTTAAAAAAAACGTAAAAAAAATTAAAAGTTAGTTTAAAATGACTTCGAAAAAAACTATTAATTATATATAAGAACATTCTTGAAACATTTTTATGAACATAGATATATTGTAAAAATACTCTAAAATATATAAAACAGCGTTTTACTGAAAAATACCTTACCACTTTCATAATTTTTGAATCAAAGGGAAATTGAAGAAGATAAATTGAATAAGATTTTAAATCCACTTTAATTTTGGGAAATTCATGATAAAATACATATTTGGTCAATTTATACACCTAAAAAAAGAAAAAAATAGTTGAAAATCATAGGTCTCAAAGAAACAAAATTGATATGAGAAACCCCTTACCTCAAACTTCCACTTAGTCGAACACATTATAAATTCTTGTATGAAAAATTTAGAATTATTATAAAAACATATCAAAGACCAATATATATGTCTATATATTTATAGATAATATTCACTCAAAACTTTCTTTTTTTACTCAATTACTTATAATTATTTATTAAAATGAATATTTAGATGTCATATGTCTCATTTCTCATGGATGTTTTAATTTAGTAGTTTCAACCCTTGAACCATGTTCATGGTTTCATCATCTATATAGTCTTAAAAATGTTATAATTAGTATTTTTATACTTCCAATATACTTTTAGAACCGTCCATTTATGGTGGTCAAGAAAAATGAATTATATCCTTTCATGGATATGGAAACCTAGTCTTAACGTACATATACATTACATTATTTTTGTGAAATAATTAAAACATTACAAAAATAGTCTCCCAAAGACCGTATTTGTTTACTGCCTTTGGAAACATAAACACTATTAGATGAGGTAGCTAAATTATCTATTACTAGGTTCTCTAAGACTATCACCCCTCTAAGACATGTCATACATAAAATATATATTCATAACCATGGGAAGGAAATATAAAAGGGATGAGCTCAAATGCTCAGTAAGGGTAAACAAGGGAGATTTGTAACCATATACATGATCATAGGGGTATGAGAATGTGATCATAACATTATAAGATCATAACTTTCATATCATAAACATGAATAATGGAATAAAGGTTTGAAATTCACAAGTCATGAATCATAAGGAAATCAAGAGCATAATCCATGAAGGAATGAAATTGGAGTAAGACATGGAATTTTTGAGTACACATAAACAATTAATGTCATTCCATATAAATCAAGAAGAATTACTAGAACTTATCTGGGCACTTTATAAGGACTAAACCTACTGGGTGTGACACACCACATCCCCGTTCGTAGTCCTTTCCTTGAAAGGGATTTGGTTTCCCCATATTCTTATAGTGGATTTGGTTTCCCCATCTTCCCATAGTGTGTGAGTTTTCCACATATTCCTATAGTTGATATGTATTCCCCATTTTCCAATAGTGGACCAGTTTTCTCCATATTCCCATAGTGGATTGGGTTTCACCATTTTCCCATAGTGGATACAGTTTCCCCATCTCTCCATAATGGATTGGGTTTCCCCATATTCTATAGTGGACCATGACCATAAACTATATTCCCATAATTATCTCATGAGATATAAATCTTTACCCAATGTATTAACGGGAGATATTGGTTCCACCCATCCCATAATGAGATCATACATACATGTTCCACATGATCATAAAAAATAATATCATAACCCATGGAATGAAATGAGTGTCACAAACATTTAATCATATCTTAATATGTGAAAAAATATAGGTTTCACAATCATTTCATCAATGAATGACCCATGAAAATAAGTACATTTCATAAGAATATATCCTATGAAAAAAATAGGATTAAAGAGAATATTACCTGTAGAAGAGAAACAAGTGTCATAAACACCATTCCATAAAAACATAAACCATTAAAGAAAGAATATTAATGGTATTCTTGGATCATATCCCTAGTAAATCATAAAATAATACAAATTATGTCATCTAATATAGGGAAGGATTATGAAATATCACATGAAACATTTCCTAAGGATGATTACTTTTATATTAAAATGCATTTAAAAAAAAAATTCCAAATAATTTTCTTATAAAAAAAGATTTACAATTTCATTTAAAACATTTATTAAGGAATATATATTTTTTATTTATAAAATATTCTTTTTAAAACTTAACACATTTTGAAAACATTTTTCTTTTAAAATGTATTTGAAAACTTATAAGAGAAGATTGAAAATATTTTGAAAAACTTTTTATTTTAAAACTACTTAAAAACTCATAAAGAAAGATTGAAAACATTTTGAAAATATTTTTTTTAAAGAAACTTTTAAAACCTAAAAGGGTGGATTCAAAATCATTTGGAAACCCTTTTTATTTGAAAAAAATTGAAAACCTAAAAAGAAGGTCTGAAATCATTTGAAAACCCTTTTTCTTTGAAAAAAACTTTTAAAACCTAAAATTAAGGCTTTAAATCATTTGAAAACCCTTTTCATTGAAAATAAAAAATTTTAAAACATATAAGTGAATCTTTGAAAATCATTTAAAACACTTTTTAAACATAAATTTTTTTAAAAAATATTTACATTGAAAACCACTTTAAATTCAACAAAATTCCAGAATATTAGGAATTTTATTTAAAATAAATTTATAAACTTATAAAGTAATATTCAAGGAAATGATAGTATTGAAGGTATGGAATTTTTTTTATTTATTTTAGAAAACATGGTTTGGAAAGAACACAGATTTCAAACCAAAAGGAGAAAGAAAGTTATATTTTCATAAAATCATTTTCTTAATTATATTTAGCACAAAAGAGTGTAAAAATGGTACTAATATATGAAGGAATCCTGAGTATGAATAAGATAAGAAAAATCATTAGTGATCTTGAGATATGTATCATAATATTTAATCAATGTAATCATAATCATACACAATCTCAAGAAACGATGATATTGTTTAAATAAACTCTAACAACTTGGTAATTTGGAATTATACTCACTATATAAGAAAATGAAATTAAATAGTGTTTAAAATATCATTAAAAGAAGTAGTTTCAGGATATAACATGTTAAATGTAATTATATACAACTTTTAAGATAATATTGGTGCATAACATGGAATGTGTCTCAAAAAAGTAAAATTGAGACAAAATTACTTTAACGATTTGGAAACTTTTGAAAAATAAAACCTATAAAATAAATATCATAAAATATATGTGTAAATACCCATAAATATAAGTATAATAATCATATAATAAATACATAGGTTTTAAACACACCACGTATAATAAATAGGTGGTGAACATGACTTATGTCTGATGGAAAATAAAAGTGAGATGAGAAAACCTTTACCTTAAGTCGTGACTCTATTAATACTCATTAAAAACTCATGTATAAAAAATATAAGTTTATTATATAAAAAAGAAGGCAACATATTATTATATCTAATACCGGATATTATTTTATTATGAATCTATCTTACACATTTATTAACAAATAAATGTTAATATTATGTTTTAGGTAATAATCGTTTTGATTTCTCTTGTGTTTTGATTTTTATATTTTTGGTCCTCATAGTTATATCATGATAACCATAGTTTAATAAATTATTTTAATATTATATATATTTTTTAAATAATTATTTATATCAATATATAAAATATAAAAATATTAAACAAAATACATTGTTCATGGAGACGGTAGACCCTATGTATACATTAATGTTGTTTCTATTTTACTGTCATATTGAAAGAAAGAAAAAATTTAATTGAAATATATGTATATATATATATATAAAATAATTTTAGTTGAATTATTATTTAATATATATCATATATGTTTACTTAACCAATATTTAATACATTCTATGTAAAGTGTTAACTAATCACATCGCTTTGAGGGGGCAATAGTCCCCACATCCACAAACGAAGTTATGATATTTACAAAAAATAGAAATCAAGAAGGTATGGTTTATATAATAATTTAAAAAGTGTAAATACGTCTTTAATATCATATATATCACTTAGAAACAAATTTTACATCATAATGACCAACTATTAGAGGTGGTAAAGGAAAAACAAAAAAACATTGTTTCGTGAGGTGGTAGTTCGCCGTGCACAAGGATGGTAAGTTCATTAGAAGGATGTGTGTTTAAGTGAAGGTAGAACCATTATAATAACAAAATATAATAATATTTAGGATATTTATTTTATTATATAATCATGGAATAATAATATTTTATGGGGTGGATAATGAAAATAAAACGAAGGATCTTGAGGGAGGACGTTACCTCTTTTTTGGGTAACTCTATTTGGTTTGAACCGAAGGGATTACATGGATAGATTTTTTACTGAAGGGAGGATTATAGTATGAATGGAAGTATATTGGGATCTTATTTGATAATAATTTAAGAAATAAAAATCACTTGAGATGTGTGGATAAGTGAGATGTGTGAGCGCCTTTTTATAGTGGAGGAGGAGTGACATTCTTGTAAATTTTTGAAAAGGGAATTCCACCCATGATTTTCCAATGTAAGGTGGATCCAATAATGTAAACAATTTGATAAAATAGATTATTGGGTCTATATATGGTCATATTGTTTGTTTTTTACAATTTTCTAGGTCATTTTTGGCCCTTAAATCAAAGGTTTAGTCCCTTGTTATGTTTAATTTTACCATAATTACTATAATTAATTTTAATTACACTCACTAATACATTTGGTCAAAAGATAAGTTGAACTTATTATAAATTATAAATTATGATGATTATATATATGGAATACAAATTTAATAATTAAAAACACATTATTATAGTAAATGTATTTAAATTTAATCTGAAAGACGGGTTGATAATGCAGGTTTTTAAAGTAAAAACGATCCAAAATTTGCAAAGTTTTTATATCCAATTTCAAACTGAAATTGATTCCAATAACCTTAATTGTATTAAATTTTTTATGATTTATCTAATTAAACATTAAAATTAATAAAAAATATAAATTAATTTTACAAATAAATTAGATGAAAACTCAGTTTTGAATTAAAATCCCGTGTTTGTCACTATTCATCAAAAGAATGAAACTTCTCAAAAAAATAGAAAAAATTCACCCAAAGTAAAATTTGATATTATGATTTTAAAAATATTTTTTTTTCAAATAAAAATTATAAAAAGTGTCAAAAATTATAATTAAAATTGGTTTTCCATTAAAATCTGACAAAATTACCCTTTTAAAAAATACATATTTTTATTCATAAAATTTGATTTATTCTTATCTCATGTCCATAAAATCTATTATATGAGTGCAGAAATATCTGATTGAATATATTATATATTAAAAAAATTCATCAATAGTGCTTTTTTAAATCACTAATATAAAATATAAAAGTATTCTTAGAAAATGATTTTTTTCAAATCGTTCTTTCTTTTATTTATAGATAAAAGGTTTCATTTTATTTAAATGTTTTAATCATATTTTATTCATAAATTTTAAACTAATTTCTATTTGAAAATTAAAATTTTATTTTAACAATAATATTAATAGTATGTGGTATTTTTCTAAAACTAGGTCTTGCATGTAACACATGATATCGAAGGAAATCGACATTGTGTGTAACACAAGCCAAACATTGTGTTTCATGTAATTCTTGATAATATAAGTGTTTCATGTAGTGAAATTTTAAATTGGTGTTGTATTAAGAACAATCCAAAAATATTTATTTTATATAACATAATCTATGTTTTATATTTTCATTAAATTAGAAATATAAAAAAGATTAAATTAATTAAAAAAAATATTTCACAAAATCTTTGTGAGTTACATTCTTACCCCCTTAAAATGATTTTCCCTAAAAATTAATCTAGGTTATTAAATGTTTAATTCTTGAATTTTAATTTCATATAAACCCACATTGTGAAAATAAATAATAAAAAATCCTTTTCAAAAGAAAAATTGGAAGTATAACAACTATCTAGAGTAACACATAACTTGTTTTTAACATAGGGAGACCATAATGGAAAGTGAAAATATAGACTTTGAAGAAATGTGTAAATTTTTATAGGGAGTTATTGAGGTTATAAATCACATAAAGGTGAATTATCGGTAGAAATATGATTTCACGAAGTCATATTTTTTTGATGACTTAAGAGATAATAGTTCAAAAAAATAAGGTATTAAGAAAAAAAATTATTTCAAGATAATTTTTCTAAAGTTGAAGAATTTTTAGGAAAATATATTCTTGCATGATTTCAGGAAAAACTTACCCTTTATTTTTTCCATATCAATTTATACTTCATCTATTATTTTATGAAATAAAGGTGCATTTTTCATTCCCAAAGCATTAGCAGATCATGAGATCCATAAATATAATGATAGCTCATTCCATATATCACAAAAAAATGTTATCATAAGTTATCTAATATGAATAAATCCACATATGGTGAGATAATACTTTTATCTATAAAACATCATCCGAAGTTTAATATTGACCATTCCATAAGCTATTCAGCTTGTAACACTTTTAGAAGATGAAAATATAAATCTTTAGAAATAAGGTCACTAAATCAGCTTAGCATTGATCCAACATATATCATATAATATCTCTTGGTTGTTAGATTCTAAACTTCTGAATACGCTCATAATTTTTTTTTGAAACATGGAAATAAACTAAATAAACATAAATATTCTTCTAAATCATGCATTATTCCATATTCCAAATATTATTAGATATATTGTTTAAATACAAAAAGTTTTTAACTTCATCCATGATAAAATAGACTATTTTGTTAAAAAAATATTTTATTCTTTCATAGCTAACGAGTAACATCCAATTTACTTATTCATATCCAACATATCATTATCCAAACACTATTATCTCAAAATCAGAAATAAATTAAGGGTTAACTTTCCTTAATCAAAATATCACCTTTTTATGAAATCCACTTTCCAACTCACTAGTACCATTAAACATATCATTTAAAATATTTAATGACAAAATTTTAGTGGAAATAAATATATATATTTCATGATTCGTATACCATAATATTTGAATTCCAAAACATAAATACTTCATTCATTGAACTTTCTTCTTGAAAAATTTAATAAGTTTCATCATCTTATTCATTAATACCAATTTCATAATATATGAAATATAAATCGTGTATTAACATTTATCAAAATCAATTTAATCATGATTGTAAAAAATTCTATTTGAAAAACCCATACCATTCATATATCATTCATGGTCTGTTATCAATAGAAGAAAAACCATTAATTGTACCTCCTTGCTGGTTCTCTTCTTGAGTGTTCTACTTTGGAAACAAATATTCATAATTCTCATACTTTAGACATTTAATGAAGTTATCCATTAATAATACCTGGGGTAAATTCCCCCATCCATTGCATTAACTTAACTTTTCATTTTCACTTTGTAGTTACTTTCATTTTTTCCTTCTTTTCCACCATCAAAAAATCTTCCTATTCCTTTAATACATTCAATTAGGCGCTTCTTCCCACATTCTATACATGTAGGAAATTGAATCTACTTTCCTTTGTGGTCTCTATCACCCAAACTCCCATAAAACTCCTTAATTTACTTCTTTGTTTAGTCTTAGGGTTGGTTAAAGTACACGTTGTCAATCATATATTATGAAAATTTATTATTGAAGATTACAACATCCTTCATTCTAGTGATCATCCCATTTGAATTATCATCTGTAATTTGTCTGTCACATTCATCATTGACCGGGTTCTTTCTAGTTCCCTCTATTTACTAAAGCCAAGAAGCATAGAGCAAGGAACAATTTTCATAGTGAGGATCCATGTAATCATGAAAAACCACTTATAGAATGTCTAAATTATGACACCTTGTTTAATACGAAACACCTTAGGTTTAGACAAGCTTATTCATAGCCAACTTATTTTTAAATTATTAATTATGGTTTCAGAAGAGTATGTGAATTGCAAAAGAATATCCCATGGGAGTGTCAAACTAGGTGCACAGTAAGTCATGCTGTTGTGTACAAGTTTATGCTCGAGTCAAGCCTAAAGAAACTTGTTGGAGTTATTACTCCTAGATACATATTTTCCAAAACCACATCCACTTGTAGTATCAAGAAATGTATGTATTTATAGGAAACCACTCTCTCTATCCTTTACTAAAATCCCATGGAAATTTCGTATAATTTTACTTATACATAGAAATATCCTTATACATGTTCTTAGAGTTATAATAATGGTTTTATCATCATATTTTATAATGGTTGACACAATATTTTCTCTGATACCATCTATAACAACCATGTATTGACGTACGTATACATTACATCATTTTAGGGAATATTTAAAACAATACACAAACTGACCCCCAAACACCATATTAGTATAATGCCTTTGGAAACATGGAAACTTCAGAACTAAAAAATTAATGTTCTACATTATCTCCCACATGGTTCTTTAAGACTATAACCCCTCTTAGACATGTCAGAAAAATGTTATATCTTCATAACCTGGGAAAGGAAACATAAAAAGGGGTGAAATTAGCTTCCGAGTAAGGGTAAAAAAGGGAGATATGTAATCATAAACATGAGAATAAGGGTATGATAATGTGATAATAATATTATAAGATTATAACCTTCATATCAAAAACATGAATTATGTAATAAAGGTTAGAAGTTCATAAGGAATTAATCATAAGGAAATCCTAAGCATAAGCCCTGAATGTATTATAAATGAGAAGACACAGAGTTGTGGAATTATCATAAACATGTAATATCAGTTTGTATAAGTTAAGATGCACTGTTAGAACTTATTAGGGCACTTCATGGGGACTAAAACTAATTAGAGGGACACACCACCATCCCCATTCACAGCCCTTTCCATATAAATAATTGGGTTTCCCCATCTCCCCCTAGTGAATACAGTTTCCCCATCTTCCCATAGTGGATTATTGTTCCCAATATTCTTATAGAGGATCAGGTTTCGTCATCTTCCCATAGTGAATTGGGTTTCCCCATATTACAATTTGGGATTGGTTTCCCCATATTTCATAGTGGATCAATCCTGTTGACTTGATCCCCATTATTATATTATGAGATATAAATATGTACCCAACATATAGGAGGGAGATATATGTCCCACCCATCTCATAATGAAATTATATATACATGTGCTGCAAATTTAGTAGGATCACTAGCAACTGAATTGAGATTCTTTACACCCAGAGTGATGGAAACAAAGTAACATATTTTCTTGTATCCAAGGCTCCCCATGTTGTGGTAATAACTTATTTTAGCATTTTGAGATATTTTTTTATATAAGGATTGATATTGTCCAAGGAGATAACCTCGAAATTCATTATTTTAGGCCTTAGTTGTCCTTCATTTTTATTTTCCTTTGGACCATTTTTTCTAATAATGAAAATAAATAATGATGATAACCCACAGAATGAAATGGGTGTCATAAACTTGTCATCATATCTTAAACTATGGAAAAATACATGTTTCATAGTCATTTAATCAAATTATAACCCATTAAAAGAAGTGATTTTCATAAGCATATAACACGTGAAAAGAAGAGGGTTTCATGAGAATTTAACTCGTATAAGAGATACAGGTGTCATAAAAATAATTCCATAAAAACATAAACCATTTGATAAAGAATATGAATGGTATTCTATGATCATATCCCCAACAAAGAATAAACTATAACAAAGTATATCATCTTATATGGATAAGGATTTTGAATGATCATATGAAATATTTCTTAATAAAGATAAATTTTCTTTAAAAATACTTTTTACAAAACAATTTCAAAATACTTTTCTTATAAAGAAATATTTACAATTTAATTTAAAAAATTTATTGAGGAAAAATTATTTTCTTCTATGATAAATTCTTTATAAAACTTATATAATTTTGAAAAACTTTTTATTATAAAATATCTTTTAAAAATTATAATATAAGATTGGAAATATTTTGAAAAGTTTTGTCTTTGAAAACACCTTGAAAACTAATTAATAAATATGGAAAAAATTTAAAACCTAAAAATAAGGCTGTAAATAATTTGAGATCCATTTTATTTGAAAAAAAATGTAAAAGCTAAAAATAAGTCTTTATATCATTTGAAAACAATTTTCTTTGAGGATAATATTTTGAAATTATATAATGGAAGCTTTGAAAATCATTTAAATTTTTTTTTAAACTTAATTTTTTTTGAAAATGATTTTTATTGAAAACCAGTGTAAATTCAAAAGATTTACAGAATATTAGGAAAACAATTTCTTTGAAAATATCCATTTAAACTTATTAATTAATATTAAAGGTAATTACAGTCATGATGATAGGTAAGTTTGTACATACCAAACATTCCTTTTACACCTTAAAAGTTTATAAAAGTGTTTTGAATGAAAAAAGAAAAGAAGATTAATTTCAAAAATATTTTGTTAAAAGATATAACATGGATAAAAATTTCCTTTATACATAATAGTATAATATTAAAATATTTTTGAAAATATTTTTTGAAAACCCAGTTTTGAGAGAACACAAATTTCCAACTAAAAGGAGAAATAAAGTCAGATTTTCATAAAAACATTTTAACAATTATATTTAGTACAAAAGAGTGGTATGATAATAATAATAAATGAATAAATAATTAATATAAATAGGAAAAGAAAATTAATTATTGATCTTGAGAAATGGATCATAATATTTCATCAATGGAAGCATAATCATAAACAATCCCAATAAATGATGAGTCTGTTTTAATAAACTCTTACCACATGGTAACTTTGAATTGTAATACACATGTATGAAAATGAAATTACATGAAGCCTAAAATATCATTAAAAGAAGGAGGATCATTATATAACATGTCCAATGGAATTATATAAAACATGTAAAAGAATATAGGTGCATAACATGACATGTACCTCAAAGAAGGAAAATTGAAACAAAATTATTTTAACGATTTGTTAACTTTTGAAACATAAACCCCATGAAATAAAAATGGTAAAATGGATATATAAATAGAAATAATTTTTATTACAAGAATAATATAATACATATAGGGGTAGTAAATACACCAAATATAAGAAATAGGTAGTGAACATGGCTTGTGTCTCATCGAAAATAAAAGTGAGATGAGAAAACCCTTACCTTAAGTATTTGCTCTATTCACACTCATTTAAAAATTCAATATAATAAATAAAATTATATTATACATATACCAATGAACTATATAGTTAAAAATAATACAATATATGAATGTATTATGGCTTTATATTACCCATATATTACCACATCAATGTTAATGTTACGTTTTAGTTAATAATCACATTGTTTTTCTCTTGTATTATGATTTATTATATTTTATGCCCTTATAGCTATATCATGAAATCTATAATGAAAAAAATTATATAAATTTCACATATATATTTATTACATAAGTATTAATATCAATCCATAAAAGATACAAATATTAAATAATATACACCTTTCATGGATATGGTAGACTGTACGTATGCTGGAGCACTATTTCCATTTTACTATTTTATTAAAAGAATGAAATTAAATGAAATATATGTGTATATATATAATATTATTCCATTATTTTTTATATGTAATATATATGAAATATATTACTAGAACCATACTTAATACATTCAATGTAAAGTGTGAATGAATCACATTGCTTTAAGGAGGCGATACTCCACACATCCACAAATGAAGTTATCATATTTATATAAAATGGAAAGTGTGAAGGTATGTTTTTATAATAATTTTATAAGAATAAATAAATCATAAATATAGTATATATCATATAAAAATAGAGGTTCAATCATAATTAACAACTAGGATTTTAGGTAAAAAAATGAAAAACGTTGTTTCGGGAGATGGTAGTTCACCGTACACAATAATGGTAAGTTCGTTACCAATTACATGGATGAGTGTGTAAGTGTTGATTAGAAACATAGAATAAGAAAATTTCATCATATTTATGATAATTATTTTATTATATAATCATGTAATAAGAATATTTTAGGGGGGAGAGAGTTAAAATAAAACAATGGATCTTGAGGAAGGAAGTAACCTCTTCTTTGGGAAACTTTTTTTGGTTTGCACGAATGGGATTCATTGGATTTTTGTATTCAAAAATTGAGAATTATAGGATTAAGGTAGGGATGTTGGGAGAATATTTAATAATAGTTTTGGTGATCCAAATAGCTTTATAGGTGTTATTAAGTGGGAGGTTTGAGTTTTTATTTATATCATAGATGGAGTGATATTCTTTTAAATTTTTGAAAAGGGAATTCCACCAACGTTTTTCCCATTTAAAGTGGATCCAATAATTAACCCAATTATATAAAATTCATAATATGGTCTATATATGGCCATAAAATGGATTTTTTGTAATTTTATAGGTCAATTGGCACTTAAGTTTAAGGTTTAGTCCCTTGATAAGCTTAATTTTACCTCAATCGTTGTACTTAATTTTAATTAAATTCACTAATAGTTTTAGTAATAAACAATTTTGAACAAATTAAAAATTATAAAATTTTCTTATTATAAATATGGAATAAATTTTTAAAAGTTCTAGTAACATAAGTGCTAGAAATTAATTTGAATTTAATCCCACAGGCGGGAAAATAATGCGAGTTTTAAAGTAAAAACATTCAAAAGTTTGCTATGTTTTTATATCCAATTTCAAAGTGAAATTGATTAAAATATCCATAATTGGATTAATTTTTATATAATTCATCTAATAAACATGAAAACCAATCAAAAATATAATTTAACCTTATGAATAAATTTTATGAAAATAAAATTTTGAATTAAAATTCAGTGTTCTTCACTATACATAAATGAAACTTCTAAAAAAAGAAAAATTCACCAAAATTAAATTTGGATATCATGATTTTAGAAGTGAATTTTATTTTTTTCAAATAAAAAAATATAATAGTTTCCAAATTCATATTTAAAATGGGGTTTCCATTAATAGGAAGTAAAATTACCTTTATGATGAATATATCTTTTTATTCATAAAATTGATTTTATTCTCATCTAATAACTATGAAATCTATTGGATGACTTTAAAAATATTTCATTGAATAAATAATACATTAAAAAAACATTAATAGTGTTTTTTAAATTTATTGAGATAAAATTGAAAATTATTTTTCTTTGAAAAAAGAATTTATTTATTTACAAATAGTGTTTACTTTTATTTCTAGCTAAAAGGGTTCATTTTATTCACATGTTTGAATCATATTATATATATAAATTCCATCTTAATGGATAAGTGACAACTATGATAATATTTTAAAAATAATATTAATATTATTTTTTAGTTTTGTAAAACTAGGTCTTGCGTGCAATGCAGGCTATCAAGGGAAATCATCATTGTACGTAATAGAAGCCAAACATTATGTTGTGTATACTAGAAACTAATCTAAGTGTTGGAAGAAGTAAAGGATTTACATGGTGAAGAATGAAACACAAGACAAAAAATCTTATTTTAAAAAAAAAATTGTATATTTAGAGTTATATTAAATGAAAAATTTCAAAAAGATTAAATTAATTAGAAAAAAATATTTCTCAAAATCTCGGGGGTGTTAGAATGGAGGCGGTAGTCCGCACATACACAGGAGCCACATTTTCATTATCTAAGTGAAAAAAAGGAAATAAAATAGATAGCGTTTTATCTTTATATAACCATATTTATTTTATAGGTATCATATTATTTTTTCAAATCCCTATTTATGATGATCGATGTCAGTGAGAAATAAAAAAGGAATAACATCTCTTTATAAAGGTGGTAGTACAGATGTTTGCACAAGCGACATTATCATATTCTAAAAGATGAGAGGATAAAATGGTATATAATATATTAACATTGTAGAGTTATTTTTATTTCTTAAAAATCCAATATATTTGTTAATTATATCTTTATAATCATTAGTACGAGGTTATGATGAAAAAAATACATTGTTTTAGGGAGGTGATATTCCACACGTACACACGAGTGAAGTTTTATTTTCCCATAAGATGGAATTGATGCAGATATAGATTTTTACAAAATCATAAAAAAATAGAATTATAGTGAATATAATTATTTTAATATTTTATATTGTTTATGATATATTTTATGGAGGTATAATAATAAATAAACTTGAAAGAATTAAATTAAGGCTTATACCACCTCCTTGGATATCTGCTTTTCTCTTACACCCTAATAATTTTAGGATTTGTCTTTTGGCAATAAAAAGACATCTAGGGCATGGGGAGGTGAGTTTTTAAGTGTTTTGAGTAGAGATATTTTAATCTAGAGTTCTAAAAGTGTTCTGATATGTGAAGGGAGGAGGTTCCCTTTTATAAGTGAGGGGGTGAAACACTAGTAAATATAAAAAACTTTAAAATCATATGAATTAATTTTTAGGGTGAAGTAGAGCCAAGGATAATCAATATAAAGGATAAGATATGGTAAATTATAAATAAACTGAACCAATCATATTTAGAAAAGTTTTATAGATATTAAAGCTGAATATATTAGTTTAACCCCTTTATTAGCCCTTTTTCCCATTACACTAGTGACAAACTTTTTCCACTGTAACAATTCATTATGAATTAATATTAAATTTACCCCATTAAAAAATATAAAAATTAAAAATTTAAATATTGAATCCATTTTCTAATATTCAATTTCTACAGGTGGTAGAAATTAACTCTATTATAATAAAAAATGCTTAAAAATCATATTTATAAAATATTTGTTTTATGTGAAACAAATTAAGTTATACTTATTTTGGCTAGAGACACTTCAGTTATTGTTAAAAACAAAAATTTATTGTCTTATTATAATAAAAATTAATTTTATTTGACATTAAAGATATTCCAAAAAAAATTAAACCATCCAACCACACTATCAAATGCAAAGATACAAAAATTGTTTTTAATTAGAATAAAATATAACTTTTGATCTAAAAATTCAATAATTGGTTTGAAAGTTTAGAATAATATTTTTAAATTATTTATTTTACTCATTATAAACATATTTTGTAAATAAAAAGGTTTTATGAATTTTAAAATCAAGCTTATATCATGATGTTTTAATAAAAGTTATGGTATTTTTAAAACTAGCATTTGTCATTATTCACTCAAAAATCAACCATTTTTGAAAAATCCCAAAAATTCACTATATGAAAAATTAGATATTATGAATAAAAAAATTAATTTAATTTTGTAAAATAATGTTTCTAAAATTGTGAGGAAATAATCCTAATGTCTACACACGAAACGCATAAAATCCATTTTCAGAAAAAAAAAATATTTTTTGAAGTATAAAATGAATTTATTCTCATTTTCTACCTAGTAACATCTATTATATGATTAATAATTAATTTTGATGAATATATTATCAATAAATTTAGTCAAAATAAATAATAAATTGTTAATAATTTAATTTATTAAGAGATAAATACATTGCATACTTAAAAAGTGATCTCTGAAAAATATCTCTTTTCACCATGAAATGATTATATATTCATTTATAAAAAATTTATAATAAATTTATGAATTATTATTAATTATATTGAATGTAGAATAAATATTTTTTAATAAATTTAATTATCTAAATATTATAATTTTATTTTTAAATAAAATATATAAAATATAAAGAAAAAAAATACTTTTATAGAAAAATGACCCTTTTAGACATTAATTATTCTTAACCTTATTTCATATCAATTCCCAATGAGTGTTAGGGTTATTTGTTTTATAATTTTATATTAACTATTTATTTATGTTTATCTTTCACTTTAAGAAATCCTTATATACATTATTTTTAGTGTTATGTATAACATATGCTATCAAAAATATTTTTATTTAAGGAAAATATAGTCTAAAATCTTAGGTTGTTACATTCTGTCCGAACTTAATAAAAAGGTATCCGTATAATTGTTTTGATCATACCAAAAAAGTGTATCATGAAATAATAATAAAATCAAATGTATATTTTATCACGAAAAGTAATTTCAAATTCACTACTTCGAAAATTAATATTTCTTAATGAAATGTTTCTAACACCTTGTATGTATCTTTATAAAACTCATATTTTTGGATGTGTTTCCAAAATAATAACTTGATATATGAATGATATTTTTCACAAAAGAATTAATAAATTTATATTAATTTTTCTTGAGGACTTGTTCTATCAATATTATGGAGAATATGATAAAATATAGTTGATTTATTTCCACAACTTTATCCCTCACTTGTGTTTCAATCAGTTTTCCAACTTTGTTGTATCACATATTCTAAATGATAAATGATGTTTTTTATCCTTGAAGCACTAAAATAAACTTTTAATAGATCATATAATCTATATAAGATGAAAATATAATACATCTATTTATATAAAATTATCAAAAATGGTTATCACAATTATTAATATACCCATATATGAATAAATAATAATTAAATCTACAAAAATTCAACAGTACTATCCAATGTTCACCTAAAATCATTCCAAAGATAATTAATCACAAAAATAATCAAAATATTCAAACCAGAATTTAAGATCAATTATTGAAAATATTTGATCATATATTTTTCAAAGGTAAACCATAAATTTATATTTAAACAACATTAACTACTCATAATGTAACAAAAAAAGAATATTTCTTATTCATTTATTTTCCAAAATATGATAATCTTTTCTATAAATTAAATAAATCTACTTAGAAACAAAATAACACCATATATGCTTTTAAAATGTTACTCAATATTTATTTCTCAAATTAGTTCATATACTCTCCTTAGTTTTTGACTAACCTTAATCATATAATGTTCTCAAAAAATATGATTACCCTTTTTCCCAATTAAGCATAATTTCAACAACATCAAATAATATATTAACCCCAACATATATCTATACATTTTATTCCAAATATTATAAAATTATTCCCAAGTACCATTCGTAGTAAATAACATGATAAACCTAAGGGTAATGTAACATTAAATCATGTATTCTTCATAAAACCCATAAATGTCTCCAAAAATATCCTTAATCATACTATATTCCCATCATACATAACTATAAAATGGTTATTTATTCATTTTAACTTATTATTATTTTTTGATTTATTAACCCATAAAGGTATCTAAAACACTTAAAATATCCTCATCTAAATCATACTAACATTTAATTTTATATAATCACTTACTCTGATACCAAATATAATAAACCATACATAATCAATCCATAATTTAATGTTTAAAAATAAGAATTGAACTTTCTTAAATTTATAATATGATTTAGTTTTATAGATTTAGTGAAATAATAAAACGATTCACATAAAAAAACCTATTCCTTCCTTAAATTTTACATTTTTTTGTTATAAAAAGAACTTATTATAAATTATATGTTTTATTTATTCATGGTAAAATTCCTATATTGAAAGAAAAATATCTTATATGTTTTAACTCATCCTTATCCATATCAAAAAACATTTGAAAATTTTGGAGGAGAAAAACAAATCTTATTAAGGGATATAAAAAAAATGTAAACCCATTTATCTAGTGAAAAATATAAAAACCCCTCAAATTTTTTATTTTTTCACAATAAAAAATTGAGAACATAATAAAATATATCAAAACGATAAAATTAATTTTTTCTAAAATAAAACCTTTGTAACTATTTTATAAGTATACTAAAACCATCAAGGCTTCATGAATAACATGATAACTCTTGAAAACATTTCATTCAAAATTAAACCGTTCACCTATACAAGTTCCAAAACATTCCTTACATCATGAAATAAAAATATTTTCATAAAAATACTTATTCAAGCATAGAAAAACATGTTTTTCCTTGTTAAATAATCTTTATATTAATCTTATAATTACACTTAATAAGTAATAACATTTATAGTTAATTCTATTATGTCTCCTCATAAAAAAATCATTACCCAATGAAATAAATAGATATATCTAATACACTTATAATAATAAATTGAACACACTAATATTTTAGAATTTATTTTTAATTTAAATAAATACTACGTTTGATAGTGGTGACCACACATAACACCAATCTTAATTTAACAACATTATATTATGGAAATAATTTTATTAAAATGTTATTTTTAACCTAGAAATTGTTTTGGAGGCTATGATTACGAGTACCCACCACTACAAAATATTTCACTTTTTCCAACGGGAGCATATCTGTTGGTAAAAGTACATTTTCTGTTGGTAAAACGTTTTACCAACATATATGTCTTTGTCAATAAACTCTCGGTAAAAACTCTTTCACTAAATGTTTTTGCGATAGATAAAATAGTTCTTTTGTAATTATAATAATATCAACAGATAATATATATGTTGGTTAAAGTGTTTGGCAACAGGTTCTGATGAAAAAAATTTCTGTTGGTAATAATATTACCAACATATAATATTTATTTATAAATTAAATTTGAATAAAAATTATAAATTTTTATTGCTAATAAAATTTCATATTATATTTATTAATTTATCATATATAATATATATGTTTTATTTATTAAATCAAAAACGAATTTAACACATGTTCAAACCTATAAAAAATAATTATATTAATAATGTAATTCATTACAAAATAAATCAATACAAAACTCATCCCCCAACAGGATCCATCACACCCATTAATACAAAATCCATCCCCCCACCATGCCAACATCACCCATCCATACCACATTAGGGACTAGAGATCACCAAAAACCCATCCATGCCCTAGG
The DNA here is from genome assembly GCA_963277665.1 of Viscum album. Lineage (NCBI taxonomy): Eukaryota > Viridiplantae > Streptophyta > Magnoliopsida > Santalales > Viscaceae > Viscum > Viscum album. The sequence continues at coordinate 496,536,044 of OY728122.1, forward strand.
ACCAGCGAGTCAGTTCCAACCCATTCATGCAACACCACGAACCAACAAACATCAACAACTCATCCATACCTCAAGACTAGCGAGCCCACTCCAACTCAAATCGGTGCCAAATATTTGAATAAATTAAAACCAAAATATAAATAGAGGTATTAAAAAATGATTTACATAGAAATAATTTTTCATCATCCCTGATGATATTTCATCAGATATATCTGAACTCTGATCCAAATATAATGTTTCCAAAACCAACTAAAACCCCTAAAAAAATGTTTTCCAAGATAAAATTTAACAGAGACAATTCAAACACAAAAAATGGTTTTATCCAAACTAAAATGATAGAATACATCTCTCCCCTCCTTTGGATTTGAAAAGGCCAATGAAATTCACGATGTATCAGCAATGGTGACCTCAACCTTCACCCCAATAGACGTGATTTTCTTCACCAAACCCGTTGAGCTGTACAGTCACTAGCTGCATGAGACACTTGCATGCTCAGGTTTGTGACCGTGGAGAAGATCCTCACCCACCGTTGGCCCCTTTATGCTAACCAAGCCATTCCCTGGTTGCACTGCCTCGTTGTTGGCCTCTGAAAAATCTTGGAAACCTGTGTGGTTCCCTTCTAGTTAAGGAAAATGCAAACCCAAACCTGAGAGTCCTGTTCCTAAGATGGACTTGACAGATCCTCACTAGAATATATTCCAAGTGTAAAGTTATCTCTTCCCTTTATAAAAGTACAGCGATGAACTCTTAGATTTTTCTGTGAAGTGACCACTTCAATAATCATTTCACAGCCCACTTTATCAATAAATGATTCTAGCAAAAAGAATTAATTGATTATATTGAAAAAGAAGAAGAAATTGAATGGGAATTCATGTGCTGTCACCAAGCTCCTTAATACATCCACTGAAGTCACAGAGAAGGTATGAAAGAAAATCAACAAAATAATTTTTAAAACTCAAAACGACAAATTCAGCTTCACTCCTTTGGACTAGAAAATCCAATTAGCTCTCCATATATGGAGGGATATCACAACACTGAGGATAAAAATAAACAACATTGGAGGGAAGAAAACACCACTAAACAAAAGAAGAAAACAACACTAAATAGAGGAAGAAAGAAGCACATCAACACAAAACAATATGAAACAGAATTAAAAACACTAAATAAAAGGTCATATGATATAAGAAGAAGAAACACATCAAAAATAGAATTAGAATCACAAGGGGATAGTAGTAACACAAAATTAACATAAATAAAATGAAAACAAAATTAGTTGGTGGATAAAGCCAGTGGAATAGAGGAAGAAATAGGAAACTTATTCATAATGATGAATAATTAACAGTAGTAGCAGAGTATCCTCCTATTGAGGGGAATTTATTACTGAGTTGATTCAGGAATAATATAGAGTGGATAGTAATCTGGGTACCTCTTTGTTATAGGTGGAATCCTCCTCTTTCACAGTAGTTGTAACAAATTCTATCTCAGGGTCTCTCTCCTCATGTCAGCCTTCCACACGTCCCACTTGGACAACCTTGGTTTCTGGTTGGGCCTCCAAGTGTTGATTGGATGCCTGAAAGTCTTCATAGGCAGCCCAATAAAAATTATGGTCCAAGAAAGGTACTCAGAAGTGAATAAATCGAAACAACCCTAGTTGGAACTCCTTCAAGAAAGAAATTACAGCACACAAATCTGAATATCACCAACCAGGGAGCCACCAAAACCATATATTCTACGGCTCCAACCTGAACAGTGTGACATGAACCCTCTAACAAGAAATCCTCCATCAGCAACACAACATGAAACCAAGTCCAAATCTTGAATGAGAATCCATCCTTTGATGAACATGAGCCCTCCTGGGTAGCATACACACGTGGACCTCCATCCCTTTGATTTTAGGGGTCTTGTAATCTTGATGTAGCGCACGAGCACCGCAATAGAGTGAACCGACACCTCATCCAGCCACCCTAGATCCTCCTTCACAAACCTAAGTAGTGATGCCTGCTTCCAGCTTGTTGCAACACCACACCGACAGAAGGGGTAGTGCCGCTTGTGCACACACAGTTCAAACCGATCCCATGTGTTGTTCCCTGCAAGTTTTAATAGAAAAGCAAAGAAATTGATTAGAGAATATCAAGCTATCAAATAGGCTACAATATGAGTTATGTTGCGATATGCATATAAACCCACATATAACCTGTTTGATCATAGAACTTGGATTACGAGGAAGACATAACCGGCTTGAACCATAACTTACATTCACAACAATGATATTAAAAGTATTCACTGACTTCAAATTCCAAAACATGATGTTGAATGTTTGATTTGAGAAAATGCAGTAACTTTTCATGAATTTGAGGTCAAATTGGGAAGTGATCAAAAAAGAAATTATAAACTCCCTTCTCTACAAGGGGACTTCCTGGTAGTTATGTGAAGGACCTTGATAGGGATTCTAACAGGTCCCTTGACTTTCAGTTACTTGGCCTTGGCACCATGAACCATATCGGTACACACTAAAAACAACATAAAAACAGGGCAAAAAAAATTCACCTATAAAATAATAGAAAGAATAAAAAATTGGAACAAGGACTAGAAGGCTTTTTCATATTATTGAATCCATTTTTTCATTTTAATCATACAACTTTGCTCGCATGATTAAAGATAGTCCTCATTTCTGGAACTTGTATTTTAAAAACTTTAATTTCAAACAGAATTTAAAGTGGTTAATGTTCTTCCACTTAGACTCAGTACATGTGGAGAGCCAACATACCAGGAAAAAACAAATCATGTTGAGTTAATGTAGAATCAAAACACATTAGAACTGATTTTTTTAATTTAAGCAAGATCAAATTAATTGAAAAAAGATCCATCACAAACTATGCTAAAGACAAAAATTGCAATGAGAATAAAAGATTCCATATTTTATCAAAATATAATTGATAATCAATATAGAATATAAAATAAGAAATCATTGAAAGGAATCAATAGAAGACCTTTTTTGAGGTTCTTGACATTTTTTGTGGAAATGTGATCCCGATCTTGTGAATCTTCTCTAGGGGCTCCTCCAACCCAGGTTTCATTGGTTTCATAGCCGCATATGCCATGGCCTCTTCTGAAACCAATGAAGAACAAAATAAATGTGTTGTGGTAGCTACAGGCTGAGGTTTGGCAGCCCCCTCCCACCATAGCATTCTTCCCATTTTTGACATCAATTACACCATGCTAAACCTAAAACAAAAAAAATCACAATCACTAATTTTCCAAAAATGGTTACAAACTCTAACATTTGAACTAATTATTTCCTGTCTCACCCCACTTGTTGCCTTCACCCAGCCCACACTGTCTTCAATAACTGCAGCTTCATTGGAGGGCTCCCATTGGACCTCCCTCACCATGTGCCCAACATCTGCATCGTGAACTAGTCCAGCATCCTCCCTGCCAGTGTCTCTTGGCTGAGAAAACACACTCCCAGGGGTTTCCGGTTGCTCAGCCACTACTTCCCTATGCATTTCAGCATCCCTAAGTTGGTTCAATGAGACATTCTGCAAGTCTGGATTAACATCCACCATTACACCCTCATGTTCACCCTCTGCTACCCCATTATTAACTGGAAGACCTCTAGTTGAGTGATTAACATATGATTCTCCATTGCTTTCACTTACAGCAGCCACATTTACCTAATTAACAAATGCTCATGAAGAGCTCACCACCTTCAAGTCCTATTTCAACCTTTCAAAAATTCCATTAACCTTCGTATCAGGAGGCAACACCTATGTTGGTTTCAGCGACACTGCATCACCCAAATTCATAGGATCAGCATCCATACCAGCAGTTCGAACATCACCCACACAGCCCTCAGTTGATACGTTACAGTTCACCGAGAACCTGCCACGATAAACAACAGTACCAACTGAAGACTGATTCACCCAATCACCCAGACTAGATCCCTGTTGCATCAACCTCTTGTTCCTGCAAGCTGCAAGACTATTCCCCACTTTCTTGCACAACGATCAGAATTCATACAAAGATTCAAAAACGACCAACTGTTTATAACGAAACCCCTCACCCACGGTAATCCAGAAGGAGTCGACCAGGGGCTTAGAGACATCAACTTCAACACATACCATTGGTGAAATCGGGATGCGTTCGACCAGGAAAGGATCATATCTTCTTTAGAGGAGACCCGAATCATAATATGCTTGGAATCAACAAGCCCTACAGTCGCACGCTCTTGTAGACCCCATGATCCAAAAATCAGGTGATCGAAAACGTCCACAGATGGTCGTTGGCATTTGAAACGTGCAATCATGGTTAGATGTAGCAGGGCAGAAGCATCAGTGAATTCCAAGGTTGAGAGTGACAATTTCGTGGACCCATCGAACCATTTCGGGACCTTCGGACTGAGGGAGATCTGAAGGAAAGAGGGTAAGAAATGAGGATTCGAGAAAGGGGTAAAGTACGCTGATCGATCCCCAAGTATAGACGGAAAAGGACCCTCCACCGTCGAGGGGGGTGGGGGCGGTGCAGTAACCATCGCTACTTAGGGCATGTTTGCAAGAGAGTCGACCGAGCAAAGCGCACCCCTTCCAAAATTTCTCTTGATTTTTATTTTTTTACTTCCTAAATTTATATTAATAATTTATTGGATTTATATTGATTAGTTTTTTATGTTTGATAAATTTAAATATAAAAATTAAATTACTATATAAAACATGATATTTTACCAAAACACTCATGATAAATTTAATGTTATCATTAGTCTTAAAAATGATATTGAAATTAATTATATTTCTAAATCGGTTAATGATAAAGTATTTTTTTCCTTCAATAGTTTATTGCAACATATTTTTCCGATGTTAAAAGATCTGTTGGTAATGATGGTTATTAACAATAGATGAATGTGTTGGTAAAAAAAATGTCGGTATTGATATAATAAATTAATAGATTTAATTGTTAGTAAAATAATTGTTGGTATTTAATAGTTATTATTAACAGATATATCAATTTTTGAAAAAATTTGTTGGTATATTAAATTAATATCAACAAAACTTAATATCTGTTGGAAATAATGAGTTTTACCAACATATATATTATCTGCCATTGAATTTCAATTGGTATAAGTCACTTTTTTTAAAGTGCACATTATAAAATATATGATGAAAGGTTTTATTTATTTAAATTTACAAATTAGTTCCTAGGAAATGATCACTTAATTTAGAATGATATGAATTAAATCACATAAGATTCAGAATAGTTAATTTATAAAAGTATAGTTTTTCTACAAATGAAAGTATTCCTCATATTTTGTATTTTTATTTTAAAAGATACATTTATTATTTTTTAAATTTTAATTTTATAAAATAAAATACATTTTTTAAATTCAAAATACCAAAATTATCATATATTGAATTTTTATGTTTTTACAGAAATAGTTGACTTTTTTATGAATAATAAAAATTACTCATTGTATAAAAATTGAACTTTTATGAAATTATGATGTTATATAAACGAATTTAAATTTTTTAAAACCATTATTATAGACCAATTTTTTATTTAATAAGTGATATAATTTATTTAAAAATTTAATGTTGAACTAACAAATCCATGGTCAACATTTTGGATATCATAGTGATGATTTTATTCAAATAAAAACTATTTTTGTACTTCTCTTTTAATAAATTTTTCACAAGGTTTATTTCACTTTTAGTTTTATTATAAATAAAAAAAGTCTCCTTTTTTTTAACATAATTTAATTAATAAAATGGGAATCAAAATTTTACATGATATTGGTATAAAACATTTCATATGGTTAAAACCAACATTTTTATTCAAATGATTCTTCATTGCATCTTACAAACTTATATTAAATGTAATTTTTCAAATTTTGGGAATTGAGTCATATAAGATGGATCCGATATTTGGTATTATAATTTTAAAATTTTGTAATGATGTCGATTTCATTTTTTTCATAATGAAGTGTATTTATGGTAAATGTTTATTACCTTGATAAAGGGTAAAATGGGTTTGTCAGGGTTAAAACTATCATATAAGGACTAAAAATATCTCAAAAACTTGGATTTATTTAATTTTATGAGTATAGTTTGACTATAATCAACATATATTGAAAAATATAGAAATTCTTTCTGTTAACTTTGATAATGTCTATTATATTATTATAAGTAAATAATAAGTAAAAATATCACTCTAATTATTTTAATATCCCTGATATGTTTTTATAAAAAATCAATTTTATGAATATTTATAAATTTTTAATTGTAATAAGAGTAAATTATTTTTTATATATAAATTTACTTTTTAATTTCTTATAATGTTATAATTACCTAAAACACTTAGGCATCACTAATGAAAAACTTGTCCAAGATGAGTAAAAATCAATGTAAATAGTTTTTAAATATCAGAATGGATGTTTTTTTTGGAATAAGTTAATGTACTGAACGATTTTTATTGATACAAGTGGAAGGTATGTAATGTATGAAATTTGAAAATTTTAACTTAATGGTAATATTGATTTTTTAATGTCAAATTTTGTGAATAGTCTATAAAATGACTCAATGTATATTTTAGGTAAAACTATATTTATGTAATTGTTTTATAAATAATAAAAATACTATAATTTTTCAAATGAATGAAAAATTGTCATGAACCGTCCTCAGGGACCATGCCGTGAATACCCCAAGCCTTCCTTCCATAGGACAGGGGCTGACGACTAGCACCAAAGGCGTAAATCCCTAAGCTAGGGAGGAATTTCCTTTAAGAAAGTAAATAAACACAATAGAGTATGCAACTGAAGTAAGCACTAAATAATACTGTAAACAAAAGTAAGTGTTGAAAGGAAAAGGGGCCGTAAATACAATCCCAATAGTAAGTATAGTATAACTAAAAAACTAGTACAACTATAGTAAAGTAAAACAACAACGACTGAGCCGTCCTTAGGGAACCCCACCTGAAGGGTGGGTACAGATGGGCTCCTCTACACCTCAGGTCTGTTCGTCTACTCCATGTACGTCTCACCAAGTGGTCCACCTCCGGGTACCGTCCAGCTCTACAAGTTCCTACCTCGATCAGTGATGTACATCGTCTGCATCCTACAAAACGTAGTTCGAGTATAACCCATGTAGGGGTGAGTATAAGATACTCAGTAGGGACCCAGAGACGCCAAAGGTCTCCCAGAAACCACGAAGGGTAAACCACAAAAGAAAAACACAAACACGAAGTATAAACGAACCCTACTTAGGTATATGCCCAGACATATACCTAAGTTATCAATCTCTTTTCAGCTCCAACTATCGAGCCCAAGCACAACCCAGTCCACACAAGAAAGAAGACAATCACATCGATTATAATGATTGAAAGTCAAGACTCATCTCACACAGGTATACATCTTTCGTATAGCGATAGAGATGATCAGATGTAGTCCCTAATTCATCTAAGTTGTCGGACCCACACAAGATACAAGACCAGCTAAGTTGTCGGAACCACATAGGATACCCGACTAGCTACTCTGTCGGACCCACAGAGGTCAAACTTATAGACCCACACAGGATACAAGAACTGTAGTCATCACCGTCGAACCCATGGAGGATTCCAGTACAGTATTCGTCGTTGTCGAACCCACGGAGGATTTCAGTAAAGTAGTCGATGCAGTCCCAGCCAGCTCTCGGGTTCCCACACACAACACGATCGATATAGGGAGGGTCCGTTCATTGAGCAAAGGGGTAGATACATAAACTATCACTAAGTCCAGAGTTGATGTATCCCAAATTTCCGTCTCATCAAAAGGAACTCAATGCAACAGACGACACATCAATCGGATTCCCTGTATGAGAGTTATTGGATTTTCCGTTCCAGGGGCCCCGTTGGAATTACGCCCGTTCCAAACCCGGCCATTTTCTAAAGTTGTCCAAAACTCACATAGATTATCGTAAAAGGACCACCTCGTTGTAAGGGTCCCAGTGCCGCAGACGGTGCATCGATCAGACGCATGGTCCAGAAGTTATTCACATTTAAGAGAAAGGGGCCCGACCCGTCAAGATCGGTGGGATGGCGGGTCGGCCCATCCTGGCTCGGCAGGTCCGACCTGGCTAAGGGGTCGGCCCGACCCGATGGGGCACGACCCATCCCGGCACGACACGGACTGGCCCGAGGGGGGGGGGGGTGGGGGGTGGGGGGGGGGTGATAAGGCCCAGCCCGCGGCAGGCCGCGGCTCGGCCAGCTATCCGAGAGGATCGGGGGCATGGCCTGGGCCGACTGGTGTTGCCCGGCCCGTGGCTGGGCGCAGCTGGGCCAGCTGGCCGAGCGGATCAGGGGTGTGGCCCCTGGTTTTTCGAAACTGTGGGGTCGAGCGGCGCTGCCCTCCTGTCTAGCCGGCCGAAGCCAACCGGTCTTCCTGGCGCGAGCGGGACGCGGATCCTCCGCCTACGGCAGCCATGGGCATCACGAATCCTTCCGCCCGGCCGGCCGACGAGCCGGCCGGTTCGTCCGCTGAAGTGGCCCATCGAAGCGGGCCACGGTTCTCCACAGCGCGGCGCCGCGATTCTTCCATGTCGGTGGGCTTTATCCGGCCGATTCTTCTTCGCCCGAGCGGCCCGCGGTTGCGGGCCGCGGTCTCCCTTCCGCGCATCACCTAGTGCCACGGTTCTCCTTCGGGCCAGCGCGCTACCACTGTTTCCACCACTGTCTTTGGTCACCGCCTCCTCTTCCAACACCGTCCCCATCGCGAATAAAAAAAGAAACAACAGAGGGTTGTCGGGCCTTGTTTGTTCAGCCCGCACCCTCTGCGTTCGGCAGAAACAAAAAGGGAAAATACAAAACATTTCATACATCAAGAACGAGGTATAATTTAAATTTCCTTAAAAATTATACAAACCCCTACCTTGATTCCGATTCTTTCTTGTCCGAGTCGCGGGAAGATGATTCAAAGATGACATCGATTTGTTGATGTCGGGACGTGTCTGAGGAGGAACCGTAGTCGACGTTCCTGACGAGAGAAGTCTTCTTCCTTGACGTGGAGGAAGAATAATGAAGAAGACATCGGTCGTGGGCCTTGAGTTCTTTGTTGGAGAGGTTAAATGTTCTTCATGGGAAGAATTCCCTCTCCTAATTCTCCATAAGTTCCACCACCAAAATATTTTCCAAGGCAAATATTATAATAAGACATCCCAATTTTTAAAAGAAGTGTCATGCAATTCAAATTGATTCGAATGAATTCAAAGATTAATTAAATGTGGTATTTAATAAATCCTAGGTGTTGGCATTAATTAAGAGAAGGTGAAGAGTTTAAAAAACAAAAGAGAGGAGGTGGAGAGTTTTAAGAGTTAATGAGGGGGTTTCAAGGGGTTAAAGGGGTAGTTGACGGGTTAGGGGCTTTTGTGGGCCCCACCACACATTATCCTCTCATGGGAGGTTATGTGGGTGTGGGACCCACCTATAACTCCCCCTTTAAGGAAATAACCACCACTTAATAAATTAAATAAAATTGTGTACACTCACAACAATTTTATTTTAATTTATTACGAATACCCAAAATATAACTTCTACTCTCGACCAAACGCAACTGTGGTAACGGTTCCCTTAAGTGAATACCGGTGTTGCAAGTTCATCGGTGTCCTCAGATTTCAATTCTGAGCACCGGTTCAAAAGATAGAAAACCCACATGTACGTTTACTAAACATACCCGAACAAAACTTCAAGAATTGATTCCACGCACACCGGGCCTCGAAATCAGGAGCCGTCAGAAACTGCAGACTCGTAAAATTCTAAAGAAGTTAAGAAAAAAATTTCCTTGAAATTTATGGGTCTTTACATTACCCCCACATCAGGGATTTACATCCCCGTAAAGCTACAACATACACTAGGAAGACAAATGTGGGTACTGAGCACGCATCTGAGCCTCCCTCTCCCTTGTGCTCTCCTGGAGGTTCCTGTGCTGCCATCGAACGCGCACCAGAGGAATGACCATCCACACAGGACCCACTCCTATTGATCCTCGATCTCTACTGGAACCTACACAAAAGTCTCTTGGTCATCGATGTACAGATCCCTATGGTCGATAATCTGGGATAGGTTGTGCACATATCTCCTCAGCTAAGATACATGGAAGACGTCGTGCACCCGGTGCAACTGAGGTGGAAGGGTCAGGTTGTAAGACACCTTGCCTACTCTACTGAGGACCTAGAAAGGTCCGATGAATCATGGAGATAACTTTCTGGCTCAACCAAATCTCCATAGACCCCATCGAGGTGAGACCCATTGGAAGAGTGTGTCGCCATCCTCGAACTCCAGTGGTCTCCATCTCCTATTAGCATAGGACTTCTGTCTGCTCTGTGCAGTCTTCATCTGCTCCTGGATGATCTGCACCTTCTCCGTCATAGACTAAACCATCTCTAGTCCTACAAGTGCTGACTCCCCTAGGTCAGTCCAGCACATAGGTGATCTGCAGGGTCGACTGTACAGTGCCTCGTATGGTGCCATCCCGATGGTGGATTGGTAGCTGTTGTTGTACGCAAAATCCCCCAAGTGTAAGTGATCCTCCAAGCTGCAACCAAAGTCAAGGAAACATGCACATAGCTTATCCTCAATAGTCTGAATGGTCCTCTTAGTCTGATCGTCCGTCTGAGGATGGAAGGCGGTGCTCAGATGTAGCTGTGTCCTAAAAGCCTCTTTTAACCGCTTCCATAGCCGGGAAGTGAAACGATCATCTCGATCGGAGACGATAGTCGATGGAACACCATGAAGTCTTATGATATCTTAAATTTAGAGGCGTACCAAGCTCTCTACTGAGCCCTACTCTCTGATCGATAGGAAGTGGCCCGACTTGGTGAGTCAGTATATGATCACCCAGATAGAGTCGTGTCCTCTGGATGTACGTGGAATCCCCATCACAAAATCCATGGATATCCAATCCCACATCCACTCTGGGACCTTTAAGTGTCGTACCAAGCCTGCTGGTACCTAGTGCTCCGCCTTCACTTGCTATCAAGTGAGGGATCATGAAACGAACTCTGCTACAGACTTCTTCATACCCGGCCACCAGTGCTGTTGTCTGAGGCCCTGATACATCTTCTCTACACTTGGATTTACCACTAGAGGGGAAGTGGGAAACTCCCACATCACCTCCTCCTATAGTGTAAATGGTACCATGGTACGTCCCTGGAAGAGGATGAAGTGCTCCCCTCCTTCATAAAATCAATCAGGCGCCTGTCCTATGGATATGTAAGCACGTTGCGTCTCATAGTCAATGTCCCCACACTGTGCCTCTCTAACCCGCTGAAGAAGTGGAGGAGTGAATGTTAGAGACTGAAGAGAGGGTACTACATCTCTGTCCACAAAGGATATCTACAATGCGACCAGCTACTCCGTTGCCTCTCCTAGAAACTTAATGCCCGAACTCCTGCTGAGAGCATCTGCTACAATGTCCCCCTTCCCAGGAGCATAGACTATCTCAAAGTCATAGTCCTGGAGAAACTCGAGCCAAAGTTGTTGTCTCAAGTTCAGGTCCTTCTGCGAGAAGATGTACCTGAGAATCTGGTGGTCAGAATAGACTGTAAAGTGCTCGCCCATCGGATAGTGCCACCACATCTTCAAGACAAAGACCACTACTGCTAACTCTAGGTCATGGGAATCATAGTTCTGCTCGTGCTATCTCAACTGTCATGAACCAAACGCGATCACTGCTATCTCCTTCATTAGGACACACCTGAGTCTGCTCCCTGATGCATCGTAGTAAACTACGTACTCAATTCCCTCCTCTGGTAGCCTCAAGATGGGCGCACTAGTCAACCTTTGCCTTAGCTCCAGAAAGCTCTCCTGGCATCTATATAACCACATGAAGGGTTTCCCATTCTTCGTCAAAGGTGAAAGTGGTGCTGCAACTTTGGAGAAGTCTGGCATAAATCTCCGATAGTACCCAGCCAGACCCTGAAAACTCCGTATCTCCGTCACACTCCTGGGTGGCTCCCAAGAAAGTACTGCCTCGATCTTCGCTAGATCCAATTCTACCCCAGCCTCCGAGATGACGTGTCCCAAGTAGTGAACCTCTCGAATCCATAACTGGAACTTCAAGAGATTACCATAAAGCTGGTGCTCTCGGAGTGTGTCCAGTCCTACCCACAAATGGTAGGCGTGATCCTCCTCAGTAGTCGAGTAAATATGCATGTCGTCGATGAAGACCACGAATAATCGAATGAGGTAAGGCTAGAAAATCCTATTCATGAGACTCATGAACACTGCTGGAGCATTGGTTACGCCGAAGGGAATAACCAAGAACTCGTAGTGGCCATACCGACACCTGAAGGCTGTCTTCTGCACATCCCCGTCTCAAACTCTGAGCTGGTGAAAGCCTGAACTAATGTCTATCTTCGAGAACCATCGTGATCCCTTGAGCTAATCAAAGAGGTTGTCAATCCTCGGAAGTGGGTACTTGTTCTTCATGGTCAGCTGATTGAGTTGATGGTAGTCGACACACAGTTGCAAGATCCCATCCTCCTTCTTGGCGAACAAAATCGGAGATGCCCAGGGTGAAACGCTGGGTCGGATAAATCCCTTCCCCTGCAAGTCCTCCAGCTATACCTGAAACTCACAAAGCTCGGCGGGAGCCATCCGATATGCTGGAGTAGATATCGGTTATGTCCCGGGGTATAGGTCAATATAGAAGTATACCTATCTGCGAGGATGTAGTCCTGGAATGTCGTCAGTAAAAACATCTGCATACTGATCCACCACAATAAGAAAAATCAGAATCCGCACATCAACTGCTCTGAGGATGAGACTAGCCAACTGATGTGTGATCGACTGCCCTCTCCTCAGCATAAGTCCATTCTGCACTGCAAAGGCTCCCTTCTCGCTGATGAAGGTGAACATGGTCCCATCTGTGTGGGCACACCGCACTTTGCACCTAATACAGTCGATCTGAGCACAAACTATAGATAACCAGTCCATACCCAAGATGACGTCGTAAGGCCTCGACGCCTCTATAAGAAGATCCCAGCCGAAGCTCTCACCTCCTAGAGTACGCTCACACTACTGGCACTAGTGCATAATCGCCGAGTCTGATCCCTTAAGAGTCAATAGCACTAAGGATCTATCCAACAGCTCTGTCGGAATCTCCGAGCTCCGAACAAGGGAAGCAACAGTGAAATAATGAATCACACTTGTGTCTATAAGTACTGCATCAAGGGTGGAGTAGACACAGATAGTACCTTGAATCATCTCAAGTGCGCCATGGTTGTAGGCCTCGATTGACTAGAGATGAGCCTGCCTTCATGGGGCCATCCTGAAAAGAAACAGGTGTGCCACGGTCAAAACAGTATACCTGGTGAGCTGACTCAAAGTAATCACAAAGAAAACTTTTGAAACACACATGCAATCAGCATTTTCGAGCACTGAGTCGGAAATCAAAGGTCAGGGTCCTGGTGTATGGATACGTCAGCCACCGCACCAACACTGCACACCCTAAACTGAAAACCACACTCAATACTCTTAACACTATTGCTTTACAGAAAGTAATGATTGGAGTCCTGAGTTCTGCGGTAGAACTGACTCCTCTGATACCAATTAGTCACGACCTATTCTCGGGGCCCATGCCGTGACTACCCCAAGCCCTCCTTCCATATTCCAGGGGCTAGCAAGTAGCACCAAAGGCATAAATCCCTAAACTGGGAAGGCATTTCCTTTAAGAAATTAAACAAACACAACAGAGTATGCAACTGAAGTAAGCACTAAGTAATACTGTAAACAAAAGTAAGTGCTGAAAGGAAAAGGGGCCGGAAATACAAGCCCAACAGTAAGTATAGTACAATTGAAAAACTAGTACAACTGAAAAGCTAGTACAACTGCATTAAAGTAAAACAAAAACTACTGATTTGTCCTCCGGGAACACAACCTGAAGGGTGGGTACAGATGGCCTCCTCTTCACCTCAGGTCCGTCCGTCTGCTCCGTGTACGTCTCACCAAGTGGTAAAACTCCAGGTACCATCCAGCTCTACAAGTCTCTACCTCGATCAGTGTTGTCTGTCGTTTGCATCAAACACAATGTAGTGCGTTCATAGCCCATGCAGGGGTGAGTATAGGATACTTAGTAGGGACCCCGAGACCCTGAAGGTCTCCCAGAATCCACGAAGGATAAACCACAGAAGAAAAACACAAACACAAAGTATTAACAAACCCTACTTAGGTATATGACCATACATATACCTAAGTTATCAATCTCAGTCCAGCTCCAACTATCGATCCCAAGCACAACCCAGTCCACACAGGAAAGGAGTCAATCACATCGATTATAGTGATTGAAATTCAATACTTATCTCACACAGATATAAATCTTTAGTATAGAAATAGATATGATTAGATGTAGTCACTGATTCATCTAAGCTGTCAGACCCACATAGGATACAAGACCAGCTAAGCTGTCGGACCCACACAGGATACAAGACTAGCTACTATATCAGACTCACATAGGATAGAAGTTCAGAGGTAAAACTGCCGAACCCACATAGGATACAAGAACAATAGTCATTGCCGTCGAACCAACAGAGGATTCCAGTACGGTAGTCGTCGCTGTCAAACCCACGGAGGATTCCAGTACAGTAGTCGATGCAGTCGCAGCCATCTCTAGGGTTCCCGCACAAAACGCGCACGATTCCTAGAGGGTCCGCTCCTCGAGCAACGGGTTCGATACATCAAATATCACGAAGTCCAGATTTGATGTATCCCGAAGTTCCGTCTCATAAAAAAGAACCCAACGCAACAGACGACGCGTCAATCAGATGTCCGGTCTGAGAGTTATTGGCTTTTCTGTTCCAGGGGCCCGGTTGGAATTACGCTCGTTCCAAACACGACCGTTTTCAAAATTTGTCCAAAACACAGTTAGATTATCGCAAAAGGAATACCTCATCATAAGGGTCCCAGTGCCGCAGACGGTGCGTTGGTCGGACGTAGGTCAAGAAGTTATTCACATTTAAGCGAAATGGGCCCAGCCCGTCAAGCCCGGTGGGCTGGCGGGTCGGCCCGTCCTGGATCGGTGGGTCCGACCCGGCTAAGGGGTCGGCCCGACCCAATGGGGCATAGCCCGACCCAGCGGGGCGCGGCCTTTCCCGGCTTGGCTGGGCATGGCTCGGCCCGGATGGCGTGGCCCGGCCCGCGGCTGGCCACGGCTCGGCCAGCTGGCCGAGCGGATCGGGGGTGCGGCCGCCATTTTTACGAAACGGCGTCGCCGCCCTTCTATCCGGCCGGACGAAGCCGGCCGGTCTTCCTGGCACGAGCGGCCCGCAGTTGCGGGCTGCAGAAACTCCGCACGCGGCACCCATGGGCACCGCGGCTCCTTCCGTCCATCCGGTTCGTCCGCCAAAGAGGCTTGCGGAAGCGGGCCGCGTTTCTCAGTAGCGCGGCGCCGAGAGGCGTCGCAGTTCTTCCATCCCGGCTTGCTTTAGCCGGCCGGTTCTTCTTCGGCCGAGCGGCCCGCGGTTGTGGGCCGTAGTGATGTGGAAATGTTTTCACACTTCTTGCCACATCCTTTTTGTATTTTATTGACTTTTTTATACCAAAATGATTATTTTTTGTAAATAATTGATAATTGTTGTTTTTTTTCACTTTGCTGTGTAAAATAATCAATTTTAGTTTAAAACAAGTGTTTTAGTGTTCTTTAGTGTCATTTTAAACAATTATATAATTTAAATGAGTCGTGAGAATTATAATTTTATTTATTTATTCTTTTAGTTTTATAATTTTTCATTCTAGTTAGTTTATTAATTCATTTATTAAATTAATTAATGCTTTATTCTTTAAATTGTAAATAAATAACTCTTTTTTGGTTTTTAGTTTTTTAATAATTTAATTAGTTTTAACAATTTAATTTTATTTGTTTAATATTTTTATTCTTTAATTTAATTAGTTCTTTAATTAATTGGTTAATTAATTTAAGCAAGTAATTGTAAATATTTTAATTTGTTCTTTAATTATGTATGCTTATAAATTTTAACCCAAATTAATTCATTCTTTTAAATAAAGTTTTATTAATTTTATTATTTTACTTTGTGTTCTTTTGTTTTTAATTCCATTCTATTTAGTTTAATTTATTAATTGATTTATTTATTTATTTTTGTTTTATTAAATTATTTTATTTATTTAATTTTCTTTGTTGTTTTGTCGCAGGTGTTGCAGTCGCACAGTCCAGCCATTAGCGGTGACCTTTCTACCGATACATAAAAGCTCACTGGTACACTTTTCCTCACCGATACACATTTTCTCACCATTAGCCCTTATCAGTAGCCTTGCTACCGATACACCTCACCATTCCATCTTTTCTCACCATCAGACTAAGTCTACCGATACACCCCTTCCTCTAATCCTCACCGTTACTCCTCAACCTCACAGATACATTAAACCTCACCGATACGGCTCTACCTCGCCTCCTTTCTCACCGATACGTCTCCCCCTCTCAATTCTCACCGACAATAAATTCCAGCTACCATTTTATTTCCTCACCGTTCCACTCTGCTCCATCATTATCTCCATGCCTCCGTTCCTCATCCACGCAGCAAACCAATGCACCAGCAACTCACCCGCCTCCGTCACAGCAACCAAATCACCAACATCAGCAACCGAATTCAATCACAACAGGTTAACAAATTCAAATTAGCTGAAAAAAAAAATTAATTCCACAACAGTGAACTAAATTCCCAAACCAATTTCAGTCAGCTTCTGAACCCTAGCCGATCCCCTGCGCTGACTCAAGTCACTGCACACCCCCTTAGCCACCGCATTCTTTCTCCCCTATTCGCACGAACCCCTTTCTTCGCCACATCCTCATTTCTGCGCCTCTTACTTGAAGCTGTTGTTCCAGAATCGCGCCGCCGCAGCCTCACACGCACCCCTCCATCCCATCCCTCATGCCTGAAGCCGCCCCGACCTCTCTCCTTCATACGCACCCTGCATTTCCATCGCAAGACCTTTCTCTGAGTATTCTCCCACTACTTGGACCTCGCCGGTGCTGCCTCCTCCTCTAAACCCTCTCTCCTTTCTCCCCACACCGCACCACGGATCCCCTAACTCTACCACAGACCGAAACACCTACACAGCGAAGCCGCCTCCTTCTGCTGCCGCAAAACCGCACCCCAAAGCCCTCATCCCCTGCTGGATGACCCGAAGCCGTCACATTCCTCTCCCCTGTACCGAACCGGCCTCCCATTTTCTCCCTTCTCCCCTATGCCAAACAGAATCACGCTCCCACCATTTTGTTGCTTCATTTTTTTTAGTTTTTTTTAATTCTATTTTATTAAATCATATAATAATATATACACACTATGTATTATATTTCATACATAACACTATAATTAAATATTATTATAAGTATCAAGGCTAATATATAATATTAATGTGTCATAATATATATTATTAAATATATATATAATATCCATTAGATATATATTAGTAATAATATTATATATTATGAAATAGATATATATTAACCAGTATTTTTAAGTTGTCATTTAATATATGGTATATAATAATTTCATTTTATTTTTATTTGACTCACGTGCGTTTTGTTTGGTGTTCCGTGCCGGGGGAACTATTCATTGAATTGGTGATAAAAGAAATTGATCGTGGGAAAGACGCGAGAATATTTGCAAGTTCGTTGCTGGGGAATTGCGTACACACACAGAGAGTTCACTCAGGAGTTGGTGACGTGCACTCAAAGACTCGCCATGTGGATTGACATTTCCCGTTAGTTTTAGTTTTCTGTTTTCATCCCTGAATAAGAGGACCCTCTTGACTCCTCTCCAGGAGAAGGGCCGGGGGCCAGAGCAGAGCACCTGGGGGGGCACCGTTCAGTAGTGGTGGAGGAGACTCAACCACCACGCACCATTCCATACCACTTCATCGGAATGGAACTCATCTTCGACCTGGAGACGGGTTCACGCTCCTCCATTTCATCCATCCTCCCTGCTATGTTTTTTGTGTTTTGTTTAGTCTGTAAATAATCCTGTAGTGTTTCATGTTTTTCTAATTGAATTGTGATGTTTGTTTCATTTATTTTGTGTCGTTCATTCATCCTCGCTTCATGTTGTGATCTCTAATCTACAGAAATGGAGATCTAACTTGTGGGGTTAGGTCTAGTTTATGAAACCCAACACGATCTGGAGATCCACACATTAATGCAATCACATTATTTCTATTCTCCTTAGTAAATCGCGTCTTCTAGTTAGACTAAGTGAGAGCAATATCTTTCGTAGGACAATCCACTTTCTTGTTTAATTTCTTCTCCCATTCCTATCTTGATTTCTCGAATTGAGAGTCAAGATTGGTTGTGTGATGTGATGATCTTAGAGGGTGCATTCTGTATTATAATAAATTCTTTCCAGAATGACTTTGCTGAGTGAATCACCTTGCAGATTAAAGGAATGCTTGAGCATGGAAGAAATTCTATGTTTGAGTGTTTAATTTCTTGGTGAGACCGATGCGTGACCCAAGACATCGATGATGAACTGTGAGAATTTGAGAATTGTTCGTGTTGAACTAGGAAGGTGAGTAGGGGGTGAATTAACCTAGCTCTAGCCTTGTTCTCACTATTTTTTTCTTCTGTGTATTGGTGTCTTTTCTTTGTTCTGTGTCTTGTGTTGTTTCTCCGCCTGTTTTCTTTTCTTGGTTTTGTCCTGTGTCTCTTTGTTTTTGCACTTTTCCATCTCTGTTTCTCCTCTGTTCGTCACTGTTCCACATCCAGTTTGCTCTTCAGCGCTGTTTAGTGTTACCTTAGAGTTAGTGTTTTCATGTTTTCAAAGTACTTAAAAATTTAAAAAGATTTTCGGAACGACCACTTAGCCATTCAACACTTCTTCCTTGAGAGCGACCCCGAGGTTGGCCATTGTGTTATATCTTGGGTCTTTATAAATGTAAGCTTGACAGTCCTCGCGACAAGGACACATGTCAAATTTTGCCGCCGTTGCATCCTTGTCGCGAGGACGGTCAAGATTACATTTATAAATACCCAAGATATAACACAATGGAAAAACTTGGGGTCTCTCTCAAGGAAGCAGTGTCGAGATCCTAAGTGGTATTTCCGAATTTTTTTTTTGTTTTTTTTAAATATTTTTAAAACAATAGAACACTAACTCAAAGGTAACACTAAACAGTGCTAAAGAGAACAATGGATGTGGAAGAGTGACGAACAGAGGAGAAACAGAGATGGAAAAGTGCAAAAACAAAGTGACACAAGACAAAACCAAGAAAAGAAAACAGGCGCAGACACAACACAAGGCACAGAAAAAACAAAAGATACTAAGACACAGAAGAAAAAAAAATAGTGAGATCAAGGCTAGACCTAGGTTAATTCACCCCCTACTAACCTTCCTAGATAAACACGAACAATTCTCAGATTCGAACAGTGCATGATCGATGTCTCAGATCACGCACTGGCCTCACCCAGAAATTAAACACTCAAACATAGAATGTCTCCCATGCTCCAACGTTCCTCCAATCTGTAAGGTGATTCACTCAGCAAAGTCATTCTGGAAAGAATTTTTCATAATACAGAATGTTTCCTCCAAGATTGTCACATCGCACAACCAATCTTGACTCTCATTTTGAGAAATCAAGATAGGAAGGGGAGAAGAAATTAAACTAGAATGTGGAAAATTGTCCAATGCAAGATCTTGATGTCGCTTAATCTAACTGGAAGACACGATTTACCAAGGCGAATAGAAATAATGCGATTGCATTAATGTGTGGATATCCATATCGTGTTGGGTTTCATAAACTGTACCTAGCCCCACAAGTTCGATCTCCATTTCTGAAGATTCGATATCACAACACGAAGCGAGGATGAATGAATGACACAAAATAAATGAAACAAACATCACAATTCAAATAGAAAAACATGAAACACTAGAGGATTATATACAGAATAAACAAAACACCAAAAACAGAGCAGGGATGATGGATGAAATGGAGGAGCGGGAACCCGTCTCCAGGTCAAAGACGAGTTCTAGTCCGATGAAGTGGTATGGAATGGTGCGTGGTGGTGGAGTCTCTTCCACCACTGCTGAACGGTGCCCCCCGAGTACTCTGATCTGCCCCCGCCCTTCGCCTAGAGAGGAGTTGATAGAGTCCTTTTATTCTAGGAAAAAAACAGAAAACTAAAACTAACATGCAATGTCAATCCACGTGGCGCGTCTTTGAGTGCACGTCACTAGCTCTTGAGTGAACTCCATGTGTGTGTACCCAATTCCCCTACAACGAAATCACAAATATTCTCGCACCTTTCCCACGATCAATTTCTTTTATCACTGCTTCAATGAATAGTTCCCCCCTGCATGGAACACCAAACAAAACGCACGTGAGTCGAATAAAAATGATATGAAATTATTATATACCATATATTAAATCACAACTTAAAAATACTTATTAATATATATCTATTTCATAATATCTAATATTATTAATACTAATATATGTCTAACAGATATTATATATATATTTAATAGTATATATTATGACAGATTAATATTATATATTAGCCTTGATACTTATAATAATATATAATTATAGTGTTATATATGAAATATAATACATAGTGTATATATATATATATTATTATATGATTTAATAAAATAGAAATAAAAAAACAAAAAAAAAATGAAGAAACGAAATGGGGGGGGGCATGATTCTGTTTGGCGTAGGGGAGAAGGGAGAAAGTGGGAGTCCAGTTCAGCGCATGGGAGAGGAATGCGGTGACTTCGGGTCTTCCAGCAGGGGACGAGGGCTTTGGGGTGCAGTTTTCGGCAATAGAAGGAGGGGGATACGCTGTGCAGGTGTTGCGGTCCGCGGTGGAGTTAGGGGATCCGTTGTGCGACGTGGGGAGAAGGGAGAGAGGTTTTAGAGCAGGAGGTAGCACCAGTGAGGTCCAAGTAGTGGGAGAATACTCAGAGAAAGGACTTGCGATGGAAATGCGGGTTGTGTATGGAGGAGAGAGGCTGGGGTGGCTTCGGGCATGAGGGATGGGATGGAGGGGTGCGTGTGAGGCCGCGATGGCGTGATGCTGGAACAGTGGCTTCAAGTAGGAGGCACAAAAATGATGATGTGGTGAAGAAAGGGGTTCACGCAGACAGGGGAGAAAGAATGTGGCGGCTAAGGGGGTGTGCGGTGAGTTGAGCCAGCGCAGGGGATCAGCTAGGGTTCAGAAGCTGACTGAAATTGGTTTGGCAATTTAGTTCACTACGGTGGAATTAATTTGTTTGCTGCTGATTTGAATTTGTTAATCTATTGTGATTGAATTTGGTTGCTGATGTTGGTGATTTGGTTGATGCGACAGAGGCAGGTGAGTTGCTGGTGCGTTGGTTTACTGCGTGGATGAAGAACAGAGGCATGGAGATGATGATGGAGCAGAGTGGAACAGTGAGGAAATAAAATGCTAGCTGGAATTTAGTATTGGTGAGAATTGAGAGGGGGAGACGTATCAGTGAGAAAGGAGGCGAGGCAGAGCCGTATCAGTGAGGTTTAATGTATCAGTGAGGTTGAGGAGTATCAGTGAGGATTAGAGGTAGGGGTGTATCGGTAGACTTAGTCTGACGGTGAGAAAAGATGGAACATTGAGGTGTATCGGAAGCGAGGCTACTGATAAGGGCTAACAATGAGAAAATGTGTATCAGTGAGGAAATGTGTATGGTTGAGGTTTTATGTATCGGTAGAAAGGTCACCGCTAAGGGCCGGACCAAGCGACTGCAACACCTGCGACAAAACAACAAATAAAATTAAATAAATAAAATAATTTAATAAAACTAAAATAAATAAATCAATCAATTAATAAATTAAACTAAATAGAATGGAATTAAAAACAAAAGAACACAAAGTAAAATAATAAAATTAATAAAACTTTATTTAAAAGAATGAATTAATTTGGGTTAAAATTTATAAACACACATAATTAAAGAACAAATTAAAATATTTACAATTACTTGCTTAAATTAATTAACCAATTAATTAAAGAACTAATTAAATTAAAGAATAAAAATATTAAACGAATAAAATTAAATTGTTAAAACTAATTAAATTATTAAAAGACTAAAAACCGAAAAAGAGTTATTTATTTACAATTTAAAGAATAAATCATTAATTAATTTAATAAATGAATTAATAAACTAACTAGAATGAAAAATTATAAAAATAAAAGAATAAATAAATAAAAGTCTAATTCGCATGACTCATTTAAATTTTAGAATTGTTTAAAATGACACTAAAGCACACTAAAACACTTGTTTTAAACTAAAATTGATTATTTTACACAGGAAAGTGAAAAAACACAACAATTATCAATTATTTACTGAAAATAATCATTTTGGTATAAAAAAGTCAACAAAAATACAAAAAGGATGTGGCAAGAAGTGTGAAAACACTGCCACATCAAACTCCCCCACACTTAAAGCCTTGTTTGCCCTCAAACAAGTACATGCCCTTGACTATAAAACAGTAAGATGATTTGTGAGGTTCAGTTCAAAGAAAAGTGCATGACTAAACTTTAATACCCAGAGGATCAAAACCAAAAGTAGGTCAGGCTTTTCAAAGGTGTTCAATTTTTTTTTCATGTCTAGCTTCAAATACTCACTCGAAATCAAATTCCTCAAAAAATCATACACTATCAAGTATGTCATGCCTCCTACTTGTAATCATTAACTATCCTACTTCACCTTCCTATTCAAGTTCTAATTCAAGGATTTCTGACAGGTTATAAGAAGTTGAACTCAAAACTTAACCAAGGGCACCTTCCATTCTCACCTTCCTCCAGGTTCTAGAAATTAAAGTCCATTAAATTTTCCACTTTATTATTTCAACTAAAATGAAAATTAACCAAGTCAATTGCTCCCTTCTTCATCTAGGTTCAAAATTCCCCTCACATTAATGAGTTCATTTTTGACAAGGGCACTTTATTTCTATTTTTCCCAGCCATATTCCATGTGCAGAGCACTCTGCATAGAACTTATTAAGATTAAAATTGGCTTTATTTTTTCACAGAAATGCAACCAATGCACCTTGTCTC
Organism: Viscum album; assembly: GCA_963277665.1. Classification (NCBI taxonomy): domain Eukaryota; kingdom Viridiplantae; phylum Streptophyta; class Magnoliopsida; order Santalales; family Viscaceae; genus Viscum; species Viscum album. The sequence continues at coordinate 496,559,085 of OY728122.1, forward strand.
AGATACTCACCGTGGGATCCCATTTTCCCATTTTACTCCAGTTACAAAGGACTTAGTTAATAATCATTCAAATTGGCTTCCTAAAGTGATTGGATATTATATTATATAAATATGTGAGTACCATGGGTTCTAGTGAGAACATCAAGTTACTCCAAGCCATGATACTTACTCCACAAAACCTATCCTATCATACTCTCATCCTCAGTTCTTAAAAAGAAAGGTTTATAGAGACAATGAACAATTGAACTCAGCAATCATTCATACTTAACAGTTTTTGACTCAGTGCCACTCTCAACATCCAGAAAAAAATTATCCACTAAATAAGACATAATTGAAGTACCAGTGAACATCCAATGACTATTATGTGATAAAAGAATTTGAAAATTTTTGAAGGAATTTTGAACCATTTTTTTGAAAACAATTTGACCATTTTTTAAACAAACTCAGGTTCAAGAAGGGGAAATTCGACATGACACTAAAATGACCCCTCTCCCCCACACGTAAAACCCAACATTTTCCCCAATGTTAAATATCAGGGTAGGAGACAGTTAAAGTTCAAAACAGATGGACATTTCAGCTTAAAAAGGGATATGGAGGGGTAGAAATGAAGTTAAAAAATTGTCTTTTCCAGAAAAAAAGAAAAAGAAAAAACAAAAACAAAAACAAAAGAAAAACAGAAAAGACCAACCCCACCAGCCTCACCAGCAACCAAGTACATGTCTATTTTTAAAATGTTCATGCTTTTGAAGCAGTGTGAGAAGACAAAAGATTTTATCAATTTACTTCAAATAGTAGCATGATTAACAATGATGTGCAGCAGCAGTATAATGAAATTGAAAGAAGTGGGTGCAAGCATGTTTCAGCAAATCAGCTCAAAATACATTTTTCAAATAAGTAGATATTAGCATGTTAACACCCAAACATAAAACATAGTCGAAGAGTTTCAAAAATCAATGGGCAGACCACCACACTTAATTCACAGCAGCACACAAAATGAATGAGCAGTTTGAAACAACTTATAGAATTAAAACTGTACTTCCCTCACTGGAAGCTTTAATTAATTTTTTAACATCTCCCTTTATTTTCCTTGTGCATGAACTATGGATACTCCAGTTTGGAACATACATGATGAAAAAATTTAACATTAGTGTTCAATATTTAAAGCTAAAATAAAAAAAACAACCACAGAGTATGATTTAGGGAGTTTTATCCATTAATCCAGTGTACTCTTCTTATAGGACTTGAATGATAGCCACGTGAATATACTGCCTGTTTATTGTCCTAAGAAAACAAAACTCAAATTAAAAACAACATGTAAAAAGAAACTAAAGCAGGAAATGAAAATGGATAATCCTGGGATAACCCCCTAGGGGGTGCTGTAGTTTGACTGTCCATAGCTGGAAATCCTCGGATCAACCCCAGTCTGATGGGGGATTTGGCTTATTTCTCAGGAACCACCAAGTGTGATTCCTTCCAACTTCAGTGCTTTTCCATATTTGGCATACCCCATGTGTAGCTTCAACCACATTCCCCTCCTTGGCAATGAAGTACTTCATTTTGAATAGTGGAGGGGAGAACAGGATATAGGGGTACTTCCGTACTTCTTCTTGAGGTTGAGTGTGCACAAGTTGTAATGTTGGAAAACATGGATGTGAATTGTATTATGGATCCTTCAAATAAATTATTTTATCTTGGAAATCAATTAATGTGTCATCATCCACTTCTATTCTAGTGCACAACTCCAAAAATTCCTCTTCAAAAGTAACTCACAATCTGGAAGTGTCATCCAGAATGGGAAGTTCCATAAACTCTTCAACATGTTCAACCTAAATTTCCTCACTCTCCAGGAAATCACAAAGATGATATGCATCTTCAATACCTACATATGGAGAAACACAATTAAGATCAGCTTCAATGTAATCCAAGTTGAATAAAAATACAGCTTCTTCCATAAAATTGTCAACTCCCTTTATCAGTGATGCTTGTTCCTCCTCGTGATGGAATAGTGATCTTGGGAGTGGGTCCGGGGAAAGATCGGGGTAGTCAACCTCCTCCAACCTCTCTTCAAAACTCACCAACTCACTTGATGAATCTTCTAAGGAGAGTGTTATGAATTCATGTGCTGGTTCTACCTGTTGAAGCATTGAGAAATCATTAAAACAGTTATTGCAAGCTAAATCATTAAGATGGAAATCAGGGAAAGAATGATTATCAAAGAAATGCCAAGCATCATGAGTTCTTGAAAGTTCCATCTCCTGCCAGCCCCTAAAAATATCCTCGGAAATTGGTTCTGGAATTTCCAGTTTTGACTCCAGGAGCAAATACAAATCAACGTTGGGAAACTCTGACTTTTTCTTTCTTCTGTTTCTCTTCTCTTTCATTCTCAACTATTTTCCAGAAAATTGGGCTTTAATGGAAGGTGGTGGTACTGCAATGTCTTCTTGGAATCCCTTGAACTTATCCATGGCTAGTTGTATCAACTGCATGATCTCATGAGAATAAATTGTCTCCTCATCAGTAAGGTCTCGATGCCGTCTTTCATGCATCCAACATTGAAACTTAGCAACAGCCTCCTCAAGCTCTTTAACCGGGTCAAACAGTGACATAATATCAGATTCGTTGGAGTTCATCACTATGTATGTGTGTGTGTTTTTTTTTTACTTTTATATGTTTTTTTATGTTTTTTTTTAAAATTAAATAAAAAAATTTGAAAAAACCAATGAGACACTCGTTGCTTCCCCGAAAACAGTGCCAAAATTTTAGGTGCATCCTTATTGCGAGGATGATCAAGCTTACATTTATAAAGACCCAAGATATAGCACATTGGATAACCTCGGGGTCGCTCTCAAAGAAGCAGTGTCGAGAGACTAAGTTTTCTTTCCGAAAATCTTTTTGTGTTTTTTTAAATATTTTTAAAACAATAGAACACTAACTCTAAGGTAACACTAAACAGTGCTGAAGAGCATAGTGGATGTGGAACAGTGATGAACAGAGGAGAAACAGAGATGGAAAAGTGCAAAAACAAAGAGACACAGGACAAAACCAAGAAAATAAAACAGGCGCAAACACAACACAATACATAGAACAAAAAAATACACCAAGATACAGAAGACAAAAAACAGTGAGAACAAGGATAGACCTAGGTTAATCCACCACCTACTCACCTTCCTAGATCAACAAAAACAATTCTCAAATTCGAACAGTGCATGATTGATGTCCCAGATCACGCACCAGTCTCGTCTAGAAATTAAACACTCAAACATAGAATTTCTTCCATGCTCAAGCGTTCCTCCAATCTGAAAGGTGATTCAATCAGTAAAGTCATTCTGGAAAGAATTTCTCACAATACAGAATGCTTCCTCCAAGATCGTCACATCTCACAACCAATCTTGACTCTCATTTCGAGAAATCAATACAGGAAGGGGAGAAGAAATTAAACAAGAAAGTGGAAAATTTTCCTACGCAAGATCTTACTCTCGCTTAATCTAACTGGAAGATGCGATTTACCAAGACGAATAGAAAGAATGTGATCACATTAACGTGTGGATCTCCAGATCGTGTTGGGTTTCATAAACTGGACCTAGCCTCACAAGTTAGATCTCTATTTCTGGAGATTCGAGATCACAACATGAAGCGAGGATGAATGAACGAAACAAAATAAATGAAAAAACATCACAATTCAATTAGAAAAACATGAAACACTAAAGGATTATTTACAGAATAAACAAAACACCAAAAACAGAGCAGGGAGGATGGATGAATTGGAGGAGCGGGAACCCATCTCCAGGTCGAAGATGAGTTCCAGTCTGATGAATTGGTATGGAATGGTGTGTGGTGGTGGAGTCTCCTCCACCACTACTGAACGGTGCCCCCCGGGTACTCTGCTCTGGCCCCCATCCCTTCGCCTGGAGAGGAGTTGAGAGAGTCCTCTTATTCAGGGATGAAAACAGAAAACTAAAACTAATAGGCAATGTCAATCCATGTGGCACGTCTTTGAGTGCACATCACCAGCTCCTGAGTGAACTCCCTATGTGTGTACCCAATTCCCCTATAACGAACTCGCAAATATTCTCGCACCTTTCCCAGGATCAATTTCTTTTATCACCGCTTCAATGAATAGTCCCCCCTGCACGGAACACCAAACAAAACCCACGTGAGTTGAATAAAAATAAAATAAAATTATTATATACCATATATTAAATCAAAACATAAAAATACTTATTAATATATATTTATTTCATAATATCTAATATTATTGATACTAATATATGTCTAATGGCTATTATATATATATTTAATAATATATATTTTGACACATTAATATTATATATTAGCCTTGATACTTATAATAATATATAATTATAGTGTTATATATGAAATATAATACTTAGTGTATATATATATTATTATATGATTTAATAAAATAGAATTAAATAAAACTAAAAAAAATAATGAAGCAACGAAATGGGGAGGGGGGTGATTCTGTTTGGTGTAGGGGAGAAGGGAGAAAGTGGGAGGCCGATTCGGCACAAGGGAGAGGAATACGGTGGCTTCAGTTATTCCAGCAGGGGATGAGGGCTTTGGGGTGAGGTTTTTTGGCAGCGGAAGGAGGTGGCTTCGCTGTGCAGGTGTTGCGGTCTGCGGCAGAGTTAGGGGATCCGTGGTGCGGCGTGGGGAGAAGGGAGAGAGGTTTTAGAGCAGGAGGCAGCGCCAGAGAGGTCCAAGAAGTGGGAGCATACTCAGAGCAAGGTCTTTCCATGGAAATGCGGGGTGCGTATGGAGGAGAGAGGCCGGGGCGGCTTCAGGCATGAGGGATGGGACAGAGGGGTGCATGTGAGGCTGCGGCGACACGATGCTGGAATAGTGGCTTCAAGTAGGAGAACCGGAAATGAGGATGCAGCAAAGAAAGGGGTTTGCGCGGGCAGGAGAGAAAGAATGCGGCGGCTAAGGGGTGTGCGGTGAGTTGAGCCAGCGCAGGGGATCGGCTAGGGTTTAGAAGCCGACTAAAATTGGTTCGGGAATTTATTTCTCTACTGTGGAATTAATTTTTTTGCTGCTGATTTGAATTTGTTACTCTGTTGTGATTGAATTTCGTTGCTGATGCTGGTGATTTGGTTTCTGCGACGGAGGCGGTTGAGTTGCTGGTGCGTTGGTTTGCTGCGTGGATGAGGAACAGAGGCATGGAGATGATGATGGAGTAGAGTGGAACAGTGAGGAAATAAAATGGTAGTTGGAATTTAGTATCGGTGAGAATTGAGAGGGGGAGACGTATCGATGAGAAAGGAGGTGAGGCAGAGCTGCATCGGTGAGGTTTAATGTATCAGTGAGGTTGAGGAGTATCAATGAGGATTAGAGGTAGGGGTGTATCGATATACTTAGTCTGACGGTGATAAAAGACGGAATAGTGAGGTGTATTGGTAGCAAGGCTACTGATAAGGGAAAACAGTGAGAAAATGTGTATCGGTGAGGAAATGTGTATTGGTGAGGTTTTACGTATCGGTAGCAAGGTCACCACGAAGGATAGGACCATGCGACTGCAACACCTGTGACAAAACAATAAAGAAAATTAAATAAATAAAATAATTTAATAAAATTAAAATAAATAAATAAATAAATTATTAAATTAAACTAAATAGCATGGAATTAAAAACAAAAAAACACAAAGTTAAATAATAAAATTAATAAAACATTCTTTAAAAGAATGAATTAATTTGGGTTAAAATTTATAAACATACATAATTAAATAAAAATTAAAATATTTACAATTACTTTCTTAAATTAATTAACCAATTAATTAAAGAACTAATTAAATTAAAGATTAAAAATATTAAATGAATAAAATTAAATTGTTAAAACTAATTAAATTTTTAAAAGACTAAAAACCAAAAAAGAGTTATTTATTTAAAATTTATAGAATAAATCATTAATTAATTTAATAAATGAATTATTAAACTAACTAGAATGAAAAATTATAAAAATAAAAGAATAAATAAATAAAAGTCTAATTCGCACGACTCATTTAAATTTTAGAATTGTTTAAAATGACACTAAAGCACACTAAAACACTTGTTTTAAACTAAAATTGATTATTTTACACAGAAAAGTGCAAAAACATAACAATTATCAATTATTTACTAAAAATAATCATTTTGGTATAAAAAACTCAATAAAAATACAAAAAGGATGTGGCAAGAAGTGTGAAAACACTGCCACATCATGCGGTCTCCCTTCCGTGTGGCACCTGGCTCCGCGGTTCTCCTTCAGGATGGCGCGCGTCTGCCCTTGACACCACTACCTTTGGTCATCATCTCCTCTTCCAACGCCGTCCCCATCACGAATAAAAACACGAAACAACAGAGGGTCATCAGGCCGTGTTTGTTCGGACCGCTCCCTCCATGTTAGGCAGAAAAAAGGGCGAATACAAAACATTTCATACATAAAGAATGAGGTATAATTTAATTTCCATAAAAATTATAAAAGCCCCCTACCTTGATTCCGATGCTCTCTTGTCCGTTTCGCGGGAAGAGGATTCGAAGATGACGTCGATTTGTTGATGTCGGGACGCGTCCGAGGAGGAAGCGTAGTCGACGTTCCTCACGGGTAGAGTCATATTCCTTGATGTGGAGGAAGAATAATGAAGAAGACGATGGTCGCGGGGCTTGAGTTCTTCGTTGGAGAGGGTAAATGTACTTCGCGGGAAGAAGGCCCTCTCCTAATTCTCTAGTAGTTCCGCCACCAAAATATTTTCCAAGGATAATATTATAATAAGACTTCCAAATTTTTAATAGAATTTCCAAGAAATTCAAATTGATTCGAATGAATTCAAAGATTAATTAAATGTGGCATTTAATTAATCCAAGGTATTGGCATTAATTAAGAGGAGGTGAAGAGTTTAAAAATCAAAAGAGAGGAGGTGGAGAGTTTTAAGAGTTAATGAGGGGGTTTCATGGGGTTACAGGGGTAGTTGATGGGTTAGGGGCTCGTGTGGGCCCCCTCAACACATTATCCTCTCATGGGAGGTTTTGTGGGTGTGGGACCCACCTATAGCTCTCCATTGAAGGAAATGACCACTACTTAATAAATTAAATAAAATTGTGTACACTCACAACAATTTTATTTTAATTTGTTACGAATCCCCAAAATATAACTTCTACTCTCGACCAAACGTAATTGCTGTAAAGGCCCCCTTAATTGAATACCGGTGCTGCGAGTTCATCAGTGTCCTCAGATTTGAATTCTGAGCACCGGTTCGAAAGATAGAAAAACCCGCACGTATGTTTATTTAACGTACCCAAACAAAACACCAGAAATTGATTCTGGGCACACCGGGCCTCAGAATCAGGCGCCGTCAGAAACCGCAGACTCATAAAATTCCAAAGAATTTAAGAAAAAAATTTCCTTGAAATTTCCGAGTCTTTATAAAAATGTCCCATAACATCAAATTTTTTCCTCTTGTGTTCCATTTTTCCTTTTAGAATGAAATTATTGAACCTAAAAGGCTACGTATCTTATTTCCAAGATAATGGTTAAAAGGTTTAACAATAAGATAAAATAAATAGCTAAGTGTTTAAATGGCCTAATTTTTTTTATAAATCCAAATTTTAGAATATTTTTAGACCCCATATTATTCCAACTTAGAGATGAATCCAATTTTTAGCCACTTGTCCATAAAATAAGCCTTGTGCTATTTTAATTTTTAGAATAATTATAAGTGTTCCACTCGTCTCACTTATAAAAAGGAATCTCCTCCCTTATATTATTTCTTGAGCCAATTATGTTGAAAAATTATAAAAAAATATATCTTTTAAAATTACCTAGAACCCTTATAGAGGTTTTCTTTTTCTTAAAAGACCGACGTAAGGGTCCTTAAGAAGAGATCCAATAGAAGTTTATCAATGAATATGTAACCATATTCACTGAATCTGTTAAAGTTTCTTTATTCTTATACCTACTTTAAATATTATTAGACCATATTAATATAGATAAATGAGTAAAATAATATTTTTGAAATTTTATTATGTAATTATAAAAACCATTATCTATTGACCATCAATCCCAATGAAAAAATAAAATGTATTCATGTGTTTATATAGACTACCATCTCCATGGATGATGTATTTTATTTTTTTCATAAAATCCACTGATATATTGTTATATATATGGATTTAATGATTATATATAATTTTTATGAAGTTATTATTATTCTTTAAATATAAAATATTATCTACCATTTGACCCTCCCATCCATTGACATATGATAACATTTCTTGTTCATACGTGTGGACTACCACTTTAACCAGGTGATGTGAATTATTTTTCATTCAAAATTTATGTGGTTGATCATAAGAATATATTTATTGAATTTATAGATATGTATGATATTATTATGATTTTTACGTATTAATTATTATTTATTTTTCTTTCATTCCATCTATTAAAAAGTGATAACAAAACCCATGTTTACATACATACTACCTCCACCATGAAGTGAGGTAATACATTTTTCATCTCCACCACATATGAATGGTTATAAAATTTTAAATAATGAATAATTATAATTACTATGTCATTATTATGATTCTGGAGATGATAAAACCAAGACCAAGGTAAAAGGATCAGAACCATCAAACCAAATCATGTATGAAGAATAAAACATGAACACCTAGAATGATGATTTTAATGAGGAATTATAAATATATAAGTAACTTTATAAGTGAATAATATCTGGTTATATAAGTATGAACATGTTTCTGGTATAGTTTTTTAATAAATTTTAATTTATTATACAATAATTTTATAGTGTGTATGAGTAAATTCAGGAACCGAGGTAGGGGTTTCTCGTCTCACTTTTAGTTCTACAAGACCTATGCCATGTTCACCAATTATTTATTTTTTTGTGGTGTATATAATTACCAATATTTCATGATTATTTTCATTAATATTTTTTGGATTAAAAAATCCATTAAACATTCTCTCTTTTATGGGGTTTTGATTCAAGTATTACTAAAGTTGTAAGGGTTGTTGGTCTCAATATTGTTTCGTTAACACATGTTTCATATTATAAACCTATTTTTGATTATATTATGTATATAATATATGTTTTATATATTATAGTAAGAATATATTTATATTTATGGTATTTAATATTTCTTTTGAATTTATTTATTTCAGGGGGTTTTGATTTAAAAACTTCCAATGCAGAAAGAGTTTATGCTATATTCTGATTTATTTTCAAGATTGTCAATACTAAATTTCTGATGATGGAAATTAAATGATACTTATATTTTAAACCCAATTTAATTTATTATAATATAGTTATTTCTAGTTTTTTCATGTTTTCCTTTAATTCTACTCTCTTTATTACTTAAAATGATTGAAAAAATGTTTTTATGAAAAGTTATCCCTATTACTTCATCTCGGTGAAATTTTTCTTCCATGTTCATTTTATTTAAAATGTTTTCAAATAATTATATTTTCTATGAAAAAAATATAGATTAAATTTATCTTCAACTATATATTAATTTCTATTTAATGGTTTATAAAATAAATTTTTATAATTTTTTCCAAGTAGTAATTTTACAGATTTTGTGAAATGAATATTTATTTTAATGTTTACCAAATGAATTGATTTTTACACTATCATGATCATTATTTATTTTGAGGATCCATTTAAAATTTTCCGTGTCCATTTTAAAAGGAAATATTTTTCCCTATATTATGAGTTTTTTTTCTTTTTATATATAATTAAGGAAAATGATATTTCCCATACTTTAAAAGAAATGTTAAAATAGACCTTTAAATGTAATTTTTATCTATTTCAACATAATTTATGGATTTTATGCTCCACATGGGATATATATATAAGATACCATGTAGTTCCTTTCTCATGATGGCTTATGATGATTATTTTTTAAGAATGTTTTTATAAAACCCATTTCTTTCCACATGTTAATTAAGTTACGATGAAATATTTATGAAACTTATTTCTTTTCACAGGTTATGTTATAATTAATTGATAGATGTTTTTATGATATTGTGAAAAACTTATATATTATTTATATCAAGTTATGGGTGGTACATGAATTATATAACCCTAAAATTCATTTGGTAAAGATTTATATCTTTTGAGATAATACTAATTGTAATGTGGAGTGAGCCAAGTTTAGTGAGGGTATCTTTCTATTATGATCTTAATGGGAGTTAAAAATTACTATGAAAATAATAGAATGAGTAGAAAATCTAATACACTATGGGGATATCATGACTATGACAGTACTAAAAGTGACCCCTGACTAAGGAAATGATTTTATATGCTTATTTGTGTGCCAAAAACTTAGGTATTACACTTATAATATGTTCTCATGGATAATTATTGATTATTTGTAATTCCAAACTCTTATGAATTTTGTCTATTGTCATGAAACATCCATGATGAATGACTTATAATTAATTATATTTATGTAATAGGCTATGACTATCATAAGTTATGATCAGGTTATCATACCCTTATGCTTATCTTATGATCACTTATAATCATTGATTTATATATACCTTATTTACCTTTAATGAGTATATGAGATAACCCTTTATTATGTTTCCATATACCTAGGTTATGATGAATGATATCATTTAGGATATTAATATAAGGGTATCATGTGTGGATAAATTTAGGGGATATATAGAAGTCTTCTTATGTGATAAAGAAATCTAGGTATAAAAGGAAAAATACCCACATGATGAGAAAGTCATGGGTTTTTTAAGTGAATAATTTTTTATAAGTCTATAAATCATTAAACATAAAATTTATTGGTTATGTGTTTGAGTCAATATTTAATTCTGATATTCTAATTATGGATGGTTAATATTAGGTTCTTTCTGTTGGTATCAATTCTAGTTTGTAGAATATGTTTTTAGCATTTGATATGGTTATACAAGTCTCAGAATATCTCAATAACCAATGTAAAGAAATCATATCCTAAATTAAACACATAAAATTATTCATTTCCATTATAACACTCAAAGTAATTGTAATTTTATCCAATAATTAAAATCATGTTCAATTATCTCATTAAAACATTGAAAAAAGTCCTTTTCTTTGAAAACATTTAAAATATTATTATTTTTCATAAAAATAGAAAAATTAATTCATTGAAAACCCATAAAAAATTATATAGAAATATTGATAATGAATAATGGATATGGAATCATGAAAATTTGTTCACGTGTTAAATGATTAAAAACATTCTTTTACACTTTTCAAAAAAAGAGTCATAAGTAACCAATACAGAAACCATTAAAAAGATTCCTTTTTTAAAAAATATAAAAAAGTAAATTATTATTGAAAATGAATTTAAAAAACCATTTAATTATATATAATAACATCATTTAAACCTTTTTAATAAAATTAACATATAGAAAAAATTGTTTAAATCTTTTAAAAAAATATTTAAAAAAATCCATTTCTACTTTGGTAACTTTTGAATCGAAAGGACATTAAATAAGAGAAAATGAATATAATTTTTAAACAAATATAATTTTAGGAAATTAATTATTAATGATATATATAGGGTCTTTTATACAAATAGAATATTAATACATGGTGTGAAAATGACATAAGTCTCAAAGGAAATAAATTGAGATATAAAATCCCTTACCCCCGATTTGCTCTTAGTTGAAAATGTTTTAAATTTTATTTAGAATAAATTTAAAATTATTATAAATAAATATAGGAACGATTTTTATGTCTTTATCAATACACATAATTCACTCATAACTTCATTTTTTTCCAATTTATATATAATTCTTTGTTAAAATCTATATTTAGATATTACACTCCCATTTGCCATTCATGTTTTGATTGAGTAGTTTCAATCCTTTCAAATTGGTCATGGTTTCATCATATATTTAATCTTTAATATGTTATAATAATAATTTTTATAAATTTAATATAATTTCATAATTATCCATGTAAATCAATCATGAAAAATGAAAAACATCATTCTTTCGAGGTGGTAGTGTGCGTGTACACGCGAGCGATGTTTGGATTTTTCTAATTTTAGGAGAATAATTAAAGTGGATAAAGTTTTATTTTTAAATAAAAATATATATGTTATATGTATAATATTAATTCATTAAATACATCATGATTACTAGATATGTGAGGTGAATATGTAATATTAATCACATCACTTTATAGAGGTGGGAGTCTATATGTATACCTGAGCGATGTTATCATTTTCCAATAGATTGATGGGTAAGAAGGTTGATAATATATTAAATTAAAAGAATCATAATAATTTAATTAACACTATTTAAATACATTAAATATATCTTTATAACTATATTTTTAGGTGTTGATGAAAAATTAAACACTTACCTTTATGGGGGGTAGTCTACACGTACACACATGTAATGTTTTCATTTCCCATTAAATGGAATTGAGGTAGAATTTTTTTTCATAATCATAATAACACATAATTATAGTGAATATATATATCAAATTATTTTAGGATGGATATAATATATTTTAAGTAGGAATAATTGAAAATAAACTTGAAATAATTCGGTTAAGACTTATACCTCCTTGGATATCTTTCTTCAGTTTAAACCTTAAGCCTTATAGAATTAATATTATGGTGAGAAAAATACCTATAAGAAATGGTGAGGATATTTGGAAAGTGATTTGGAAATATATTTATTGACCATGATTTCTCAAAATGGGTGGAAATGTGAGGATAAGAGGTTCCCTTTTATATGTGAGGGGAATGACACAATTGTAAATATTAAAAAGTTTATAATAATATAAAACCATTTTCAGTGGAAAATGGTATAAAGTCAACCAAAATTTTATTCTGATACAAATATGATTCAAATTATGCTAAAAATCAATATTTAGAGAAGTTTTAGAGGTATTTAATGTATTATCTCTTAGTTTTACCCTCTTGTTAACCCTTTTTACCCTTTCCATGGTGAAAGTTTTTTACCATGGTAACTATTAATTATGATTAAAAATGAAATTTAACTCATTAATAAATTTAAAGATGATTAATCCAAATATAGAATACATTTTCTCAAATTATATTTTCCAAAATTTTCAAGAATTCACTCTATTATAAACACACAAAACACTTAAAACCCATTTTTGGAAAAAATTAGTTGTAGGCGAATCAATTTGAGTTATAATTATTTAGTTAAAATACTATAAAGTATTGGTGGTTTATAAGAATTTATTATATTATTTTAAAAACAAATTAAGGTTCCTTGACATAAAACCATTCCAAAACCTAATTTAACCTTCCAACCACACTATTAATTGTAAATATCTGAAAATATTTTTTAGTTAGAATAAAATATAACTTAAGTTCCTTAAAGTCAAGAATGTGTTTAAAAATTCGAAATAACATTTTTAAATGTTTGTTTCTATTTCAATAAATAAATTTTTGTGTTAAATATTATAATAATTTTTAACCAATATTACATTATGATGATGGAAAAAAATTTTACGGCATTTTTTAAAACTTCATTTTTCACTATTAACTCAAAAATCAACCACTACATAAAAATTAAAAAAAAATAATCTATTTTTGGGTTTTTTAAATAAAAAAATATAGTCAATTTTTTCAAATATTATTTCTAAAATTTATATTAAATATTTATAATTTTCTAGCACAAAAACATGTAAAAACCATTATTATAAAACATGTACATTTGAAGCATAAAATGAATTTATTCTCATTTCATGCCTAATAAACACCATTATATTATTATTAATTTGTTTTATTTAATAAATTTGCAATAAATTTCATAAAAATAATTAATAAAAAGTGATTAATTTAATTTATTTTGATAAAAATACATTTCTCTCTTAAAATCAGTTTTCTAGAATATATATCTTTTTAATATCAAATTATTTTATGTTCCTTTATAAAAATTTAAAAATAAATGTGTAAATTTTTATTTATTAGTTTTAACTTATAAAATAAAATAAAAATAACAACTTTTATAAAAAATGTCCCTTTTTAAATTTTTAGTTCTATTTAATTTATTTGATGTCATTTACCAATGAGAAATAAATTTATTTGTTTGAAAATTATATATTGATAATGTATTTATGCTTAACATTAAATTTTATAATGTGTTATTCAGTTTATTTTAAGTGTTTCATATAATATAACCTATCAGAAAAATGTTATTTGAAGAAAATAAATTCTAAAATATCAGGGTGTTATTATTCTACATTGCGATCTCCGACTCAATCAGTTTTATTATCAGTTTCTATCTTATATTAGTATTTTTTAATAGTGACCATCATTGAATAATTTATATTAGATTTAAATTCAGTTTATTCTTCTTATATGTAATCTTCATTAACTTCCTCTTCTTTATCACATGTCTCTTTCTCTTGAAATTATTTATAGAAGTGTTTCATTGTTTGAAATGTTTTTTTGTAGGATAATTATGTTATATATTTTGTTTAGTTTCCATATCATCTTAATCACCATCAAGAAACATTGGACACCTTACTGTTAAATGTGTAACCTTTCCATATCCAAAACAATCCAAGTGTATCTTGACTTCAACTATTCCTTTAGCTACTTTGTATATTATTGACACTAAATATAAGAAATAATCATATAAATCTTCCTCTTTATATATAATTTTTGTTATGTAAATCTTATCCTTAGATTTTAATTATATTTCATTTTAGTATGATTTGTTTCTCCCTCCGGTTTTACCCAAATTCTATATACCACCAAACTATTTTTCTTATCCCAAGGAGATAGCTTACTCATATTCCTCTATTCAAGAGAAAACACTTCTATGTTGTAATAATGTGAAAACATACACAAAAACTTCAATAAAAAATTTCAATCCTTCATTTCTTCACTAATTACTTATATTTCTCCAACCACCTTAATAAATATATTGAAGGACCCATGAAAATTTTCATCTAAATACATATTTATATCATCAAACCTATTTTGTAAAACTTGAAGTTTTATTTATTTAACCTTGATTTCACCTTCATTGTTATTTCAAAACTTATCCCACATTGAGCTTCAATGGAGGAAGTCATCACATTCATATTTATATGATTTGAAAGTGCACGAGACAAATAATTATAATCTTCCACATCAATATCAAACATATTTATATATCCGCCAGTCATAGAAAATTCTGAAGCCTCATTGACCTATATTCCATGAACAAAAAAAGATAAAAATTCAAGTCTAAGAGGTCATAAGTGAGGTCTCGTTATATTAATCCTGATTTTGTAATTTTCCCCATAGAATAAGGATACTCCCTTTGTATTCATTATATTGTCCTTAGAGGATAGATAAAGAAGACAAATACAACATGAAAAACCTATTTCTATGATACTACTTGTTGCAACCGATATCCTTATAAAACATATGGGGTTCAATTCAGTAGTTCAAATTTTTTTATTTATCACATGATCTTTTCCTCATATTAACAAGAACTTGGTGAATTTTTTAGTCCTTGTAAAAATGCACACATATTCCAAATAAATAGAGTAAATGAAAGTACACATTGGTTTTACTTGGTTCCCCACAATGGGATAATCCATGGAGTATACGTCATTAGTGTGTCGACATATGAGGAAGTGGTAATATCATATATTTGAATAATAAAATTTTGGTAAGGATATACTTACAATCCCAAGAATGCTTCCTCCAATTGACCTCTTGCAAACTACTTTTGTTAGAGAGTTATAATAAAATATACATCATGTAGGTTGTTTACAATATTCTTATACATTAAATATGCACACTAATCTGATGAGGGTGTTATCATTCTACTTCTTTATTTTCATTAATGCGAGAGCTTCAAGTGAGTTCTTTTTTTACTTATTTATTATTTTTACTTCTTCTCTACATATATATGTATTTGATAATAGTATATTAACATGTTATCTATATCATCTTCATTTCACCCTTTTTTTCCCAAATAAATTTACCATATTTTTTAATTTGGAAAATTACTGAATATTGTGGTGATATTCTCAATTTTTTCAACACATGATTATTTACATGTTTTTTAATATTAAAATTTCATGAATTCAACACCAGTTAATCCTTCAATTTAAAGTTCCATCACATTTTAAATCTAACTTATAAATAAATATCTTGAAATCATCACAAAATACTCAAGTTTCCTCTATCTATATTAACATAATTAGTAATAATTATTTAAAATTAATAATATTACCATTCATGGAGACATGAAATTGAAATCTTGGAGTTATAGTGTGAACTCTATAAAGAACCTGATTATAATTTAAAAAAATCAATAGAATCAAAAAATAATCTTCCCTTATACTCATCATGATCTTTTCTATTATACATATAATATTCCAGTTATGATATGAAATTGGATTTTTTCTTCCAAGGAATAACGTCTTCTAGGTTTCTCCTCTGAGCCGATACTTTTTCATTTTTCACAAATTAATGAATCTTAAAAAATTTCCTTTTCCATTTTTCAATTTAAAAAGATCTCAATTAATCTTATTCACTTCCTAAATAAGTCTTTTGAGATCTGAAAATTCATAAAAATCCACCCAATGTCTTTTGAAATTCATAGTGTCTTATAAAATGATGTCCTAAAAATTCCAACCAAAGTGTTAGAAAAATAAGTCTTATAAAATATAAAAATTCACATGAAATCTATAAACACATACATAATCCAATTATTATGAATGTTTAATCCTTATAAATTTCCCCAAGGTATTATAGAAATATAGAAATCCATATAAAATATAGCCAAAAGCCTTATGAAGCGAGTTCAAATAATAAAAGCATCATATTTGACTTGGAGTGTTTTTATAGAATCTAGATGAAGTCTAACACACCAATGGAATTTTTTTCCTTATCTAAAATTTGAGTCCATTAAAAATACTATGAAATAAGGTAAGTTTTACATGCATCGGGAAAATTTAGTACTTACTAGATTTACAAAATTCCAAAATTCATCAAATAAAAGTAATCTATTAATATAAGACTTGGTTTGAAAAACTATACTGAATAGTGGCATGAATATATTCATGGATTATAAAATTCTATAAAAATTTGACTACTCTAGTAGAGTTTTCCATTCAAACAAATAATAAGTTGACACACCCTTGGTGATGTCTCTTCCCAAGGATGGTGAGTCAATGTTTTGAAATCTATTTTCATGATATTTTTACAACTAAAGATACTATATACTAGTATAAAATTATATTGTTTGAGGTTGATCCATTGAGAAAAAGTCTAAAATTATTTTCATAGTGTGCTTTTCTTAATGGTTGAATATATAATTAAAAGATAAAATGACACAAATAACTATAGTTTATAGGATGAATGAAAAAGAAAATGAAAATCACTTTGATAGTGAATTCTATATATTAAAAGTAGATATGGTGGAATAAATCTATAGAATTCATTTTCTAATAAACATTGATTTCATTACCTAGAGGATCATAATGATCAATTAAGTACATGATTCCCTAAATGATGTATAATATCAATTAACCATAGTTAAATTATTTTAGTCCCTTATGGATAAGTTAATGTAATTAAAATAAAGTGAACCAATTATTGGTCTCATTTGAAAAATAGAATTTAAATTAAATAGTTATATCCCCACCATTCTCCATCATATTTGTGATTATTCATTAGGAAGGTTTCAGGGCATAGTGAAAGTAGTGGGTGGTTTCCATTTTTTTCATCTGTTGAAATGGTTAAATACAATGAACATTGTGATTTTAACCCTAGAATATTATAGAGATGATATTTTAAATTTAATTTATAATTCATTTTAACACATAATTACCTCAAAAATAGGAAAACCTTTCAATAAATTTCTATTTCTAACCTTATGTTGTAAGCATGGGAAATAAGAATATAAAATTGTACTCAGCTAGTGTATCCAAACATTCTTCATGAATATCAGAAAAATTTTATTGGTATTCTAAGTGATATCATGAAAGAACCTAGATCTCTACTTAATTATTTATTGATTACAACAAAGGTTTCTCTTGTTATCTCTATTTTCTTGAGAGTGATTGAGGAGGAAGAATCTTTATGGGGATTGAGGTAATTATTTAGAATTTTCTTACTGTGCACAACCACTCTGTCGTTAAAACTAATATAAGTTGGAGTTCATAATTTGGGTTAATATTTGATAAATTCACAATAACTGTTAATCAAATATCTATTTTAAATAATTACCCATTTCAAATAATAATAATAATAATATATCCCATGACTTGAACTTATTTAATATCATTATTTAAATAAATACAATAATAATTATTTAAAGGTTATTAAATAGAATATATCATATCCATTGGGCTATTAAATCTACCCATTAGTCCTCCATGAAATTTATTGAACATTTGAATAAAAAAACATTCATTAAAATATATATTTATTTTAAAATTGACATAACTAAATAAAGATTTATATCAATCTATTCACTAATCAAGTGAATAAATAAATATTTTTATTACCTTATGAATAATAAACAAGGGATAAAATTCAAAAAACTCATTCTAAACTCAAATATTTCATGATTGAATCTATGTGATCTGCTTTACCTGAATAATAGTTATTCTACAAGATGAGAATAATATTTATTCTTAATTTAATATTTAATTGAATTTAATAATATTTTGGACACACTTATCATGTGAACCTCTAGGTTTTTTCCCTATTGGAAATAGGATAAATTTCATAAAGCCTGAGATTAGAATCCTGAAACACATTATAGGACCCATGGAGAAATATAATAATGTATTAATAACAAAAACCTTCTTATAAATGGTAATGTGTAATGTAACATCTTATATTAAATATCTTATAAAGAATGTTACATACTTATTTCAACATACTATATGTTGTACTTATGTTTCTTTATCTATCTTAAATGAAATTTAAATAAGAGACCACGGCTATATAATTAATTAGATAGTTCTGTTTCAGTAAATGCTTCATATATATCTTCATCCACTTACATGGAAGGGAAAAATTATTTATTGAATTATTCAATTAACATCATATCACTTATGACACACCCAAAATATTCCACCTTATTGTGATTATATGTTGTCATAATTTTTATTCATACATTAGAGTTTTTTATTCACAATAATCATTAATAATAATTTCAAGTACAAGGACCAATATCCATGTTCATAGAAAGGAATATCCAATTTCACATAAACATATGATATTCCTATTATGGAGTGAATCCTAATGTACTTATTTCTTGTTGAAGTTGGGGTGTGATTGAGTGTTAAACCCCTATAATATTACACCAAATATACTCAGGTTAAAAACTATGTATGGGTATTTTTGAGTAACTGTAGAAGAACTATAGCAGGTATTGTAGTGGCATTACAACAATGATAGTATTCAACCAAATTGGGATTTTGGGCAGTAAGAAATTTGGGCCATCAATGTAATTCTAGGACTAAGGCCTCTAGGACATCATCTGTGGAAGGAACTCAGGCTATAGTTAAAGGGAATAGGAGAATGAATCAGTGAAATAAAATGGCAGTGTAGGTAGGAACATCCGGGTGAGTGGCCTCGTTTGAATGGATGGACGTGATGGCACTTATCATATAGTCTTTAATCCCGATGGAATATCAATATGGGATAGATGGGTACCCTTCCATGTGATCATATATACATGGGACCAATATGAGGATGCATAGTAACAACCAGTTGATGCATGCGAGGTCCACATAGAAATCACTTTGTGGGAGGCTCGAAATAGTGATAGGTGTTTTGGTACCTATCATCTAGTCCTCCTCTCATATCATGGATAAGAGGTGTAACCTACCCTGATGTTTCATCCTAGAATGATACAACAGTTCATGGTGGGTGGGGGGGGGGGTTGATGCAAATTTCAGGCTGGGATCATGGTGTAATGATTATTTGTATTGGGGTGGCATGATGTACGACTGGTAATAAGGAATGATTAAGACTACTCACTCAGGGTATTTGGGCCATGTATAGGCCTCCAAAACACTAGAACATTGGGAATTTTTATAATGGTATTATGGGCCACTAGGACTTTGGTTTATGTAAGGGTTACCTCTTAAACCATTTAAAAAGAATGTTTTCTTTTCTAATAAAAAGGGACCTTGACCCCAACATTTTTAAAATAAAAATGAACTACCTTCATGAAGATCAAAATGTGTAAACTACATGAGAATAAGTCCCAATGTATTGTTGGGTGCCAATACATGATAACCAAACATCATTTGTGTATATTTATATAGAATCTATCTAGAAAAAAGTATATATGTTTATGTGAAAAAACCTGACTCGAATACCCTCTCAAATTGATACCTGACCCAATCCATCACATAACCAAAGATATTTCCTAATCCCCATAGGTAGGTGACTAGAACATGTGTATCAAAACTATTAGAGGGAATTGTTTTCCCCAATCTAATATATAAAACATGAAATATATATATACATGAAAAGAATAAACAATAAAACTGTAAAAAATAAATAAATTTCATCAAAAAAAGGAATTTTTTTGGATCGATACGTCACAAAATTAGGTAAAAATTATCCAATGTATAAGTATATTAACAAATGAAAAGTAAAACTGAAAGAAATAATCCATATGATATCTTGGAAAAAATCCCATTATCTCACCACCATCTACCTAGAAATAGATAACATAAACCTCACTGCCTCACCATGTTGTCTAGAATTTAGCTACATCGAAAGAAAAAACAAGAATTATGCACTATCGAAGGGTTGAATAGGGTGTGATCTAAAGATTTTTTGTAGGATCCCATCATAGTGTTCCATATCAAGTCTCTTTACAACAATCCTAACATTATCAAATTTAATGATGTCCTAGGATGATAATAAGTTAGACAGTTTTATATCAAAATATTAGTAAATATATCCCCCCATTTCCACATATCGAACTAATCTTGGTAAAATAGTTTTAAATAATATCAGATATATCAAGCAGTCAAACCAAATCTTGTATCACATATCATAAAAGATCAAAAGTATTACAAACCAAAGCATAGTTAACATGAGACCAAGGATCACTATAGATGAGGTGAGATGGAACCATCATATGAAATCATACACAATCATAGACCTAAAGTCTCCAGATATACGCATCGAATATAGAGAGTAGAGGAACACCTTGGCAAGTGAACCTCCCAAAAGGTTTAATAATTCCCTTGAATAATAAAGCTTCAAAGAATAGGAAAACCCCATGAGTAAACCCCCCGATAGTATCAACATATGAGGCATGTTATTAAACCTTCCAAATAAGTAAGCAAGGATTCCCGTGTGCTACATTTTCTAAGAAATTTCATCAAGACCATGATTTGAAAGACATTTCATAAATACATTTCAAAATGTGTTGAAAATACCTTTTATTTTACCAAAAAAGGGGAAAACCATCTTTTGTCAAAAATCCATTTTCTCACATGCAATTAAATCATAAAAATTCATTTATAACATAATTTATAAAATAAAATCAGTATATTTCATCCATTATAGGCTTTATATGGAACCAAATACCTCAAACTCTGGTCACACATGGACATAATAAGATCCACCAACATAGAAGAATGAAAAAAAAATTAAAAATGGAGTTTCAAGAATTAATCCTTGTATATCAGAATCAATTCAAAAATAGAAAAATTCAATAGAGAATATAACACAAACTATACCTCTAGAAAATCGCATGTTGTACCACAACCAACATACAGGACAACCTCCAGAGGAAGATAACACAATGGATATAAAAATCATAAAAAAGAATCAACAACACAAGACCAATAGATATGAAAATTTATCATAATTCCACTTTTGTGTCCAATGGAAATATAGAAGAAAAATATCACTTACCTGGGGAGAAACAATGCTCCGATAATAAGTATCATTCGCTGAAATAAATGATCTAAAAGGTGTGGAGATCCCCAAAATCACTTGGTAGTGATCCTAGGTTTTGAGAGATGTGTCTGAAGTCAAATGAATAAGAGATTAGATTCACATCACATAAAAACCTACATGCCATGAACATTACATGATGTGAATTCTGGGTTCATGATGTGAAATATATTAGATACATATACACTGAAAAAGTTGCGACCTCAATTAAAGAAACATTGATTGAACTTTTCACAATGTGAACTAGTATCATGACGTGTAATAATTTCACACTCTAAACATGTTAAAGATATCATCCTGACAACAAATTCATATTATGTAACCCATTTGTGATGTGAAATCCCTCCATAGGATTTTCTCTATAAATACCTAAAAAAATCCCCAAATTCTACCCAAACCCTAAAAGGTATCCTCTTAAGTTTTTTTTCAAACTTATACCATGTATCCATTAATTTATGAAAACATAAATCCTCAAACATTTTGTTATTTTCCCCAGTAAAGGATCCCCATCCTCAGAAGCCAAGAATCTACCCAAACAAGAAGGGAAAATGATATGAGAGTTGAGAAATAACTTATGGAATGCAATAAGATGTTAAAAAATCCCCACCATAAGAATTTCCATCCCTGGGAAGTCATGTGTAAGAATGGTGTTTAGAAAGAGGTGAGAACACTAATCCCTCATCAACTAATCAAGTTCCAAAGTCTCATGAGAATTTGATCTACATCGAAAGAAATAATCTAACCAACAGAATCAACTTCCCACACAAGTTTTTTTTACCTTATATTCAATGATATCCACTGGTTTCTCTATAATAGAGACATATCAATCCAAATCTATATCTTCTTAACTCATAACATGAAAGGGATCAGGATGCTCCCTCCTAAGATGAGATATATTAGAAAAATTATGAATTTACATCCCCTAAACTGGATATTCACACAGATAATAAACCTTCCTAAGCCACTCAGTAACCACAAATGGTGAAACATATCTTAGATCCATCATTCCCCATTTTATAAGCCAATGATGAACCATCTAAGGGGATGCTTTGAAGAAAATATGGTCACCAAAAGAAAACCCCAATTTATGTTCTTGATAATCCCCATATGATTATTGTTGAATCTGAACTATAACCAGGCACCGATGTTTATCTTATATCCTCAATGATGTCACCTAAATGAGACTTGGTCTTATCAGGGAGGACTTTATCACATATTACCAACAAATATGCGACTGTACGAGTGACCATAAAAATAATTGAAGAGATACATTCCAATCAATGAAAGATAACTATTATTATATGGAAACTCAACCAGTCTTAGAGGGATATCCCATGATCCCCCAAAATCAATGATGTAGAAATAGAGGTAAACCTAGGATGGTAAACTGTACTCAACCTGACCTGATTCCTCATCAGCTCCTGGAGACTCTTATAGAACCATGAGGTAAACCTTGGATCCCTTTCCAAAATAATGATAGGGGGAACCTCGTCCAACACCACAACCTCCTCCATACACAAATTACCTACATCGTTGAATTCAATGATTTCCCTAATTATAATGAAGTGAGACAAATTTTTCAACTAGTAAATCCCTTCCCAAATAGAATTCCTCCCTTGGGGAGTCTATGGTAATCTAACAAAAACTTCTATGGACACATGGTCCCATTTCCAAACTCGCACCAGAATAGGTTGGAGAAAAATTAAAGGTTTGAGATGATCTACCTTTATCTATTGGTATGTGCAACATTGGGGCATGTAATCTACAATTTCATGCTTTATACCTGGCCACCAGAATCACCGTTTCATCTCATAATACATCTTCAGCGTGCCTGGATGAATAACTAATAAAGAACTATGAAATTAAAAAAAACTGAGCTACTCATAGATACTGGGATGAAAAAACAATACCTAAAATAAATAACACAATCTAAAGGGAGATAGAAACTAGAAACAGTCTCCCCACCATATAGGTTTTCTTGAATTCCTCTAAATTCATAATCTTACAGTTGATCCTATAGAATAGACTCAGGGAGAGATTATGATAACAAAACACTGGTCAAAACCATACCTAAAACATCCTCTTGAGTATCCACTTGCAATCGAGTGAAGATCCCCATAAGGTTCCACTCCTTCGATTCTAGAATAGTATATGATGCCACATTCCTACTAAGTGCATATACAATGACATTCCCATTCCTCTTGGTGTAGGAGACGTCAGAGTCAAATATATGATGGTATTTGAAACACCACCTATGTATGAAATTGAAGTCTTTTTGAGGAAATATATAACTTATACTCTTATGGTCATAAAATATTATGAAAAACTCCCAAAAAATATAGTTCCACCAACATTTAAGAACATACATAATCACGAAAATCTTTAAATTATAAGTGGTGTAATTTTTCTCATGCGGTCAAAGATGGAGAGTGACCTATTCCACCACATTATCATCTAGCATAAGCATGAAACCCAGTCCAACCCCAAAAGCAGCCTAGAAAACCATATACACCTTACTAGGATTAGTTAATATCATAATAGATTCTAATTTTAGAAGTTATTTCTGCACATAAAAAGAATATTGACACTTTGAATACTGTATGAATTTCACCCTTTTCTAGGTTAGAGTAGGGAAACATGATTCAAAATTTGAGAAATCCTAGACAATCTATTGGTAGTATCCCGCAAGGCCAAGTAATATTTTAATCCAAATACATTCTATGCATATTCCATGAAAAGACAACCTTTTCCTTTTAAGGATCAACTGATAAGCCATGATTAGAAATCATGTTCCCTTATAACTTTAGCTCTTGGATATGAAATCAACATTTTGAATGTTTTCAATACAAATGGTGACTCCTTAAGATCACCCAAAAAAACTAAAATGGTTATCGTGTTTGCACTCAGATCTTGAAGAAACCAAAATATCATCCATTAACACTACCACAAAAGCACTGAGATACTCAAGGAATATTCAATTCATAAAAAACGTGAAAACTAAATTAGGGTTAGTTATAAAAAAAGTAATCACTTGTTATTTATAATGGAGATAACTAATCCTAAAATATATATTTGGTATATCAGACTCCCAAACTTTTAGATAATGATAACTTGACTAAAGATCGATCACTGAAATCAAATTTTCCCTATTTGACTAGTTAAATATGTTATCTACACATGGAAAAGGATACTTATTCTCACCCATTATCAAGTTTAACATCTGATACTCCATTCACAATCAGAGTGAAACATCTACCTTTCTGGAAGAGAGAACATGGGTCACCTATGGAAAACAATTTAGAAAACAAAACCATTAACCATACGATCATATTACTAAATATTGAGTTCTCATAGATATTCTTGCGCCATATGATAAGAGGGTATTGAAATTGGATTTGTACTAGGAACATGATGAATTTTAAACTCTACCTCCATCTCTGGAGGAAGAATAGTGAATTCATCTATGAAAAAATTAGGAAAATCTTGAACAACTATGGGAAGATAAAAAATGGAGGAAAAATCATCCGGATCAACTTCAATAATAGAAAAAACTCCCAAGCCCTGGACAAGAAGGCCATTCATGACTAGACTTTAGATCCCACATTCCCCAAAACATTCAATAGATCCCATCAAAAGAAAATTAAAAAACATGTCAATGATAAAAATCAATATAAACATGGTGAGAAATAAGACAATCCATCTAAATGATGATGTCAAATAGATCCAAATCAAGAAATAGAAAATCCCAGACTAACTCTATATGGACTATCGACAATAAACAATAAGGGAACTAAAACCCCTACTCTTTCCTATTTACAAGAGGTGTTACCTAATCCATAACAAAGGATACGTGTTCCATTTTATTTTTAGGAATATCCAGGAAATGTGAAAATTTAAATGAGTAAGAGGAACTTATTTCAAACATATAGGTTTCTATAAAATATGCAATAAAGATGGTAACTCTTACTGTTGTTGGACCCATATGTACCTATATCGAAAACTCATCCACTTCTTGAAGTTGGTTCACTCTTGGGAACTATGGATGGAGACATATAGTCATTAAAGCATATGACTATGCCTAAATAGACGTTGGAGCTGACAATAATTGACTATAATGAGTCATAGACATAGATTTATACAAATTCTGTTGATTTACATATAATCCACAACTGTTAAACATCTTTATAGGTGTGAAAGAAGAACACTTGGGGTTCCCAACCTCACCACGCTGATAGAAAGTAAGGGGTACACTATTGGATGTAATTGAAGGTGTAGAGGAATACTTTTGTTGAGAACCACCCCCACAATTCTTACAATGATCATTCCACTTCCTATTCCTCCCCTAAGTTCTACTGAATCTTCCACTAAGTGTAATAGAATGGGTAGAATAACCAACCTTTCCTACCATATACATATATTCCATTATTTCCAGGTATACTATTTCGGCATAGGTAGAACGTTTTATCATAAATACCTAAGAATTGAAATCCACTCATAAATCCTATAGGTACTTATAAGCCTTTATCTGGTCATTCATTACTACCTGTAGTGAATAAAAAACTAGTTCCATGAGTCAATTGGTGTACACTAACACCGAAAACTCTCTCTACTTCAGGGAGAGTAACTTTAGAGACTTCACCATCATCAGTGACTTCAATGAAACTTTTGAAAGAAGTGGGTCTTTAAACACTTTCCGTCAAAGGCTATATCTTTATCCTCTTATACCATGGAATCCAACCATCGCTTCCTAGGACCCTCAATTCTTAACACCACACACTTCACCTTGATATTCTCAGATGCTTCTAAGAAGTTGAAGATAAAATAACTCTTTTATATCCAATCCTCAACCTCTTGAGATTTATTCATACCCTTAAAGTATTGTGGATTCTCACATAAGAACTTTAATGATCGAACCCTTTTTCCTTCAACTATTTTTTGTACCTCAAAAACTATGTTCTAGAATTGTGTTAAATTTTGATCGATATTATGAACTGCCCACACAATAGCCTTGATAAGATTCTGATCTAGAGGTGGATTCCTTTGGGGATAATCTTCTTCACCATCATGGGGAACTCACAGAAAATGTCTCATAGGAACAAGTCAACACACCAACATATAAGAAATAATATGTCAATAAGATAATCTAATTTCAAAAAATAAAACTATAAGAAAAAACTGATATTAAGATTAAAACAAAAAATATTAGACATATATCCTGACATCCCATGGTAACCTCAGTCTCATCAAGGAAAGAGCTGACCCGGAACTCACCACAACCTACATATCAAGTCTTGAAAATACTATATACACTCTACAAAATTCCCAAAATTAATCACAACCAACCACTATGGTTCCAAAATATGATGAACCCGAACTAGATACCCTCTCAAACTGGTACTTGAAAAAAACCATCACATACCTAAAGGGAATTCCCAATATTGACAGACTGTTGACTAGAACTCAGGCAGAAAAAAACTTCAGGGAATGATTTATCCCAACATAGAGTAGACAATATGATATATATATATATAAACTTATTAGTAAGAAAAATTTTATAATTAAGCTAGAAATATATGTAATTGAAAAAAGGTATCATCAAAAAGATAAAACACAAAAGTATTTAAACAACCACCTAGGTACAAGTCCAATGAAAAAGGAAAACTAAAACTAAAATACATACTTCATGTTATATCTTGGGAAAACTCCCATAATCTCACCACCAACAACCAAGAAAAGATGATAGAAACCTTTTTTTCTCCCTGCGGAACATCATGAAATATCACCACTTATTTAATGTATATTCTAGAAAGATTATCAAGAGATAGGTCTTATCTAATAGAAATGAAGTTTGATGAATTTATAAGGAGATTGACTAAAACCCAAATATGATTATATCCTTTAGATGTTTTGTGGAGTCTGATAACAAAAATACATAGTGATGTTTTTCCATTTCCATTCTGGTATGAGTACTGGTTAAAAAATCACCTTAAAATTTTGTCTCTCATCATTAAATTACTAACATAATAATCATGAAAATACATAATATACAGTTTCCATTTTCATGTTATCCCATCATAAATACTCTTTCAGATCTCTATACATATTCATACTTCGAGGATGAATAGAGAATGATGAACTATGAGCTTCATAAAATAACACCAACTTCAAATATAGTATGTAAAGAACACTTATATGGTTCCCGAATATTATCATTCCATCACAATCAATATTGAACTCAAGAACATTTCTCACATTCTTTTTCATATCCACATCTTCCTTCTATGCCTCTTTTATCCTCACATAGATAGATAGTAAAACACTCATCTGGGTAAGATAATATTTCTCCCCTTTCTTCAAGATTTCAATATCCATCCTTTGGAAATATATAAATATTGGATATTTTGTGATCCTCATCATATATAATCTTGTATGATCCTTTCACATTAGAGTGTCTTCCACATTATTCAATTTCATAGGGTGGAAATGTATTAAATAGTTATAAACATTAATCATATCTAACCATCTTCTATGATGCATATTCAACTCTTTCTATGATAATAAATACTTTAAATTTTTTGATCACTTTATATATAAAATATTTCTCCATAAAGGTAATGCATCAATATATTTAATGAAAAAATCACCACAACTAACTCCAAATAAAGAGTTGTTTAATTTCACTTAATAACCTTCCATGTTCATGAGGCATAAGCTACAACCATATCATTCTGCATGAGAAAAAAAATCCTAGTACCATAATTAATGCATCACTATAGATTATAATCCCATCTCCACTATAGATTAATGTAGGCATAGGCGAATTAACTAAAACATTATTAAGTTCCTTGAAATTTTCATCACATTCATTTGTCCAAAGGAAATTGTCTCTCTTATTAGTTAACTAGGCAAATAGATTAGACGGTCATGAGAAATTCTCTATAAAGTCTTTAAAAAATATTTCTAAAATATGAAAAATATGGATATTAGTAAATGAGGTTTTCATAGGCCAATGTTAAATAACATATTTACTTTATATATGAAACAATATTCCATTTATTAATATTATATGACCCAAAATTTAAATTTTTTTAGACCAAATTATAAATTGGTAAATTTTTCATAAATCTTTCCCTTCCTCAAGGATTTAATCATAATTCTCATGTAATATTTATTCTCTTCCTTTAACATTGAATATAGGATAATATCATCTATAAATACTACCACAAAATAATCAAGGTAATATCTAAAGACTATTAATTAAATACTTGAAGATAATATGTGAATTTCTAAGACCAAATGGAATAACAATCTATTCATAGTATCCATACCTTATTGGAAATATTGTCTTGGGTATATCCTCCTTCATGAAACTCAAATTATGATATCTATAATGATGTTCAATCTTGTAAAAAGTATTTATCTCCATGTATTTGATTAAAGAAATCCATCAATATGGGGTAAAGGATATTTGTTCTTGATTATGATAATGTTCTATTCCTAATAATCAGGGTAGATACGCATCGATCCATCATTATTTTTCGCAAAAATAGAAGGAGAACCCTATATTGACACACATATCCAAATGAATCCACTATTAATATTTTATTGGAGTTTCTTCTTTAATTTATACTACTCAATTGGGGATATTTTATATAGATTCCTCAGAATTAGTGTATCACCAGGTATGAGTTCTATTAAAAATTTGAATTAAAAATTTGAATTAATA
Source organism: Viscum album (assembly GCA_963277665.1). NCBI lineage: Eukaryota > Viridiplantae > Streptophyta > Magnoliopsida > Santalales > Viscaceae > Viscum > Viscum album. Next base: position 496,588,752 of record OY728122.1, read on the forward strand.
ATTTGGTGGAAGAATAAGAAAATATTTTGTAAATACATCAACATACTCCCACATTATAGGCATATCATCAATTTAGAGTTTCTCTCCAACCTTCTGATATAGACACCCCTTTTGAATAGGAATCAAGTCTCATACAACAGATTTGATTTCCATTATATTTTTTATTTATCATTAAATTGTTAGATAATCATAGGTTAGTTCATAATATCAAATACGAGTTCCCTTACTAAGTAATTGATGTGAGATTTATGTAGATAAATATAACCCATGCCTAAGATAACCTCAAATACAACGATTAGGAGAATAAAAATATTTACAAGAAGAAAATTCCTATAAAATTCAAATAGAGAATAATTTCACACCTGAAATGTGATCATCATACCATTAGGGATTTCATTACTAATTCAATATATAATCATTGAGGATATGAATTATCATTCCTTGAAACTTTTCTAGATACAAATAAATTTCTATAAAAATGTACAAATAGAGTACTAAAATATTGAATCTTAATTATTAGTACCTTAACATAATCATTATATCCTCAATCCATATTAAAACCATAATTGTTAGCATGAACGTTCAGTATCATTGATTTGAGTGATCAATCATATAAAATCATTTATTGGATGTCTAAATCTTGACACATTTTTTTCAATATATGACACCTTTTGTTTAACCTTGGTCATTCATGGTCATCATATATTCAAATCCTTCATAATGGATAATAAATAAAATTTGAATTTATGGGAGCATATCCTCTAAGAGTGAGAAATCATGTGTGATATAGGGTGCACTAATCATACACTATAATGAAATATGAGTTATACCCGGATAACTCTTTTTGGGGTTATTACCCCTTGATACATCTAAACTAAAACCAAATTCACTTTTTATATCCATTCTTGGATATTTTTATAGTAAAACTACATTCCTTTATTTACCATTACTTAATAAATTATACCATACTATAGTTTATCCTAAGGATTCTCAATAAAGTTTTCTCATCCTAGTTTCCAAAGGTAAATAAACCTTACTATAGAACCAACTATACTGAACCATAATTTTCATACATAGATATGATATCCTTTTAGATTGATATTCATAACATAATATAATAATACATGTCATAATAATATATTTCTAATATAATTTAAAACTTGGATACATAATCAACTAGTTCCTAATTGAAGTACATAATGTCTTATTAAGTTTCTCATAACATGAACCCTTCTTAGAAATTTCATACATAATACATTTCCTTATAACTCGAGGAAATGAATCATAAGAAAGGGTGATATTTGAAGATCCATAAGGGTAAACAAGAATGATATCAATGATTATTTAAACATATGATGAGCATAATAGAATAAAAACAGGGTCATTATATTTCAAAACCATACACTTCATATCATAGATCATAATATTGGGTCACAAAATTATGTTTTTCTATTTATGATAGAGTAATCATAACAGAATCAATGTATATAATCCATGAGATCATAACATTATAATAATACATAGATTTTTTGCATACACATAATCATAGAAAATAATTTCCTTATTTGTAATAAATCATTTATAAGACTATCATAGTAGAATGAGTTCACTCCCCAAACTATCATTTTCATAAAGGTTCACTCCCATGATTATCATAGTGGATGGAGTACCTTACTGAACTAAGTTCACTCCCCATTCTTGTCCTATTTATCACATGAGATATCAATGTTTACCCAATGCATTAGAGGGAAGTATAATTATAGGACCACCCATCACATATTGAAAATTATATAGATGTGTGACATAATATTGAAAAAAATTCATCCTAGTATAACCCATGAAAAAGAAAATGATCTTCATAAACATTTCATAATTTCATAACTTATGGAAAATAAATGGATTTCTTAGTCATTACATCAATTCAACATAATATAAACCATGTAAAAAAGGAATGGGTTTCCTAAAAAATTGTTATAATAACCATAAACCACCCAAATAAAGAATAATCATGGAATAATTATATGATATACCTAGTAGAGAATATGTTAATTCATGTTTTTTTATCATTGATGAATATAAATACCAATAAAATGTCATTAAAAAATTCATGATTATGATTAAAATTCCACTTTAAAAAAAGACTCTTTAAAATTACAAAATTCAAAAAATATTTTTAAATTAATTTTCAAGGAAAATAACCATCGAAAATTATAAAGAAATATTTAAATTAATGATCAGTTATGATGGAGATAAATTTCATTCTTTCTGAATAAGTTAAAAGAATACATTCCTCTGACAGTTTGTGAGAAAAAAAAATCAAGAGTACCTTGTTTAGAAAAAGAAAAGAATATTCCCTTAAAACCATTTTGAAAAAAAATTAAAACTTGGGTAAAATTTAATTTAAATCATTATAGTATAATATTATTAATAATCTTTAAAACATTTTCAATAAACATGGGTATGAAAGAAAAAAGATATTTTTGATGGAAGATAAAAATAAAGTTGGTTTTCCTTAAAAATATTCTTTCAGTATCCAAAGTACTTAAAGAGAGTAAAAATAAAAGGAAACATGTATTATTCTAAAATAAATATTGTATAATAATATTCATGAGTTTATTTAGAGATATATCATACTATTTCATTATAATAAACTTAATCATAAGATATACTTATAAATAATGAGATTGTAACATAAAAATCATACTTCTTTGGTAACTTTTGAGTCATGATACCCATTAAATAAATAACCTTATAGGTTTTTTTGAATATCCATTAATTAAAAAAAGACAACAAAATACATTCATGGTTAGTTTTTAAACCATCAAAAAGAAATAATTGGTGATTATGGAATGTGTCTCACATAAATAAAAGTGAGACAAAAATCCATTCCCTCAGGTCTCTACTTTTTTCATAAACTATCAAAACTCATGTATAATAGATATAGGTTTGTTATAAATATATTTCATAACTATATATGTAATGTCCCAGATTTTTTTTTATTATTTTGAAATATTATATAAAATTATCACAAGGCCAGGCCTAGCGACGACGTACAATTTTGAGACCTGGAGTTCCCAGAAAAAATGTTTGAAATAAATTAAACTTTTAAATAGCACACATGAGATATTTTCTGAAAATGTGGTATAAATTTTAAACTGGTGCCTGGATCAAAAATCTGGGTACACCGTTGCGTTCAGAGCCATGACTTTACCTTAGTTAGAGCCTTGCTTTGACTGGCACTGGTCAAAAACAGAAGTTAGTTTTATGATGTTTTAAAGAAAACTAAATAAATTAATAATTTATTTTATTTAAACGTTTCCATAATACAACGATGAATTTATTTTTTTAAAAGAAAATAATCCTAAGGCCAGGCTCATAACCCTAGAAATATCCTTGGAATCATCTAAATATTTAGAGAGGATCCACCCATGGATAATTCTCGACAAACAATGATGAATAACGACACATATATCGTTGCATGATGAGATTGAATCCCGACCGGTGACCTCTTTTCATCTTCATCAGAAATCGAGTTAGGGGTTTTTATTTCAATTATTTTCCCTTTTCTTGGATTTAAACAATGAACGTGAATCAACCCAAAAACAGGTTGACCCACAGATCATTCATTTTTGTGGTAGGGTTTTTATCTTCTTTATTTTGGGGAATTAATCAGTGAATGATTTGATTGTTTTTTATTTTCTCTATTTTATCCTTCTAATGGGACTTGATAAATGACATGATAATTGATAGTTGAGGTTTATTCTTCAATTCATTGTGTGGTTTTCTTCTTCCCCTATTTACTCTGTGTTCTTCACGTTCTTCATGGGGTTATGAACAACCGATCTTGGTGTGTTCATTTCGCAACGCAATGATAAAAAATTGAACATCCAACATAACAACGACCCAGAAGATGTGCGATGATGTTGGAGGATGACAAATCAACATGGTTCATAAGAAATAGTTCTTTAACTATTCTTTGCACAGGTGATAAAAATGAGTTTCTGGAGTCGATTGAAGGCTTGAAACTTACCGAATTAGTGCTATTATGGTAGGGTGACCTTGGATCATGATTTTTGAGGTGAATGGGTGGTCAGATCGAAGGTTGGAAGTTCCATCAAGGTGCGGTGATGAAGAATTTAATTTCTAGAAAATCCTGAAGAACACGACCTATTCGCCGAAGGACATAGTGTGTGGGGATGGCTCAACGGTAACTTGGGTTTGGCGATGTAGGATGTGGTGACCTAGCATGTGACAAAATTCACATGGCATGTGCGTCCTTTCATGGGACTCATCGTAAATGATACATAGACATGGGGTGGAGTAAACGACATGTACTCCACCACATAGCCAGACCAGGTTGGTTAAACGGGTTACCCTGTGTGCCGATACATGGGTTGGAATACATGGGTAGAAGTTGTGTACGATCACACAACCCGCTTACATAGAACGACCCCTGGATATTAGGACACAACGTGTCATGTTCTTACATGTTGTGTATACCTCTTTCTACACAACATGATCTTTTATAAGGGCCGTCTACATGGCCAGTACCCGGGGTTATAAGACACGACATGTGACCTTTCTACATGCTGTGTACCTTTCTGTACATGTCTTTATCTTATTTTCCACCTTTTCTTAGATATGTCTCATTTAGGTTAGTGCCCCATTTTCTCGTTCCCCTAAATGTCAGGTATCATTTTCATCCATAGGAGTATGATCCCTTCAATAGGAATTTTTTGGAAAGATTAAGATTCCCTCTGAGTGGCATAGAGAGAGATACTCTACCTATTCTTGATCCTAGGTAGATTTAGGTATCGATGAGATAAATCCTACAGGATTCCGATTATCTACATATCAGGTGAATCCAGATGATTTTTGGTATACACCAAGGTCCTAAAAGTGATCCTTGTCCATGTATCCTGATCTTTCCCCACTCAGGAGTGAGTTCTCCCAAAATGAGTGTATCTATTCTCTCTTCAGATCTATCAGTGAATCTATCACTCTCATGAAACTTCCTGATGAACATTCTTCTTAGAAGGACATCATTAGAGCTATCTAACTCAGGGAGTTTGTTCTCCTGGATGAGTGCATCATGGAATCTTTAAACTGAATCCCTAGCATGGCTATGCAGGGCATTGCGACTTACCTATAGACTATGAGTCTGGGTTTCATGTTTATCTAGATATGGTTATCTTGTTATATATTATGTAGACATATAATGTATAGAGCTAATTATACCTTTATTTTTGTGTTGTTTTGTGGTTTTTAGGGTCCTGTTCTGATTATTGTTATACTCACCCCTGCACGAGCTTCCAGACACATGTTGTGTCTTGTGCAGACAAAAGGCCTTTTGTCGGAGTCCAAGGAAGACGAGGACCAGACCATGCTTTGTGAGATCCCCTATAGGCCGAGGTAGTCCTATATCATTGAGAAGTAGTTCCAGTACCTATTTATTTCTTACAGGTTTGACTTTGTAGTTTTCAGACTCATTCTTTTGGTAGGCTTATATTTTGGCCCAGTTTACTTTCCACACTTTACTTTCCGTTGTACTCTGTTGGTTGGGTTTTGTTGTGTGCATTCATTTTGTTCCTTAGTGGTATTTAAATTTCATAATTTGTGGGATTTCAGATATGTTCACGTGTACATGTACTTAGGAAATTCCTCCCTTATTAGTGATATTCCTACTCAGTGCTAGTCACCAGCCCCTGGCCTATTGGCAGCGGGCTTGGGGATTCATAGCATGAGCTCCACTAGGATGAGTCATGATAGAGTTTTATTAGGGGTGGTTGGTTCTACCTTAGGACCAAGAGTTTATGATATTGATTTGGGGAAATTTTTTTAAGTATTTCAAGCTTGAATTTTAGTCAAGGGACACTACTGTTGGTGCGGGCGGCCGACGTAACCATACACCAGGACTTTGATAATTGGGTTTTTGACTTAGTACATGAGAACCCTAGTTTTAGGGAAACAATGAATGGAACATGAATCATATAGGAATGAGTTGTGTTTTTCTATTTTCTTTTTATTTATACTATGCAGATATACTATTTTACTATGATACATCTTCTTTCCTTACAAGATTCCTCCACGACACATACCCGCTAAGATTCCGAAACTCGATCATGAGAATGAACCCATTAGTGACGAGGCTTAGATTTTGGGACCATTACACCAGGTGTTACATCCAGGTGGTACACATTATATACCACCACCAGTGGAGAATCACGTGGTACCTGCAGTACCGACAGATGAGGAGCGCATGTTGAGAACGCTCCATGAGTTTCATAGATAGATACCCCTCAGGTTTTGAGGCGAGCCATACCCTTATGTAGTTGAGAACTGGCTTGAGGCGTTGACCAAAGTTTTCCATCTAGTGAGGACACTAGTGGACCAAATGGTGATCCTAGGAGTGAGCCTTCTTTAAGGTTCAATGGGAAGATGGTGGATTTAGACCATGAATACTCATGATGAGGATACTCTTTCATGGACGGAGATCAAGTGAATATTTAGGGAGGTGATCTCTTCGATTATGCTGAGATATGTGCATATCTAGGATCCTATTTAGCTCTAAAAGGTCAGTTTAATGGTGGATGACTATTCACCGAGGTTCAACAACCTCGCTAGGTACTCAATGTATATGTTAAGGGATCAGTACTTTAGAGCTTGGACCTTCGGGAAAGGTCTATGATAAGACATCTGAGCTAGTGTTGTGCCTCTATGAATTTTGACTTATGCGGGAGTACTCGAGTGAGCTTTGGTGGTCGAGAGCTTCTTGAATGAGAAACGATAGCTAGTGGTAGTCATAAGTTGGTAGAAAAGTGTAGAGACCTCATGTAATGCCCCAACCCTGGTTACCCAGAGTCGGTGAATTATTTTAATACATTGGCATGATTACAAGGAATCAAGTCCTAAAATACCGATCAATTTACCAGTCTTGGAAAATAGATTAAATACATGAACGTTACATTACACTTTCTAACATACAAAAAAACAAAATCCTTTGAGAACAACATTGTTCCCTTAGCTTAGCCCTGCATCTCAAACATAAAACAATTCTTGGGATCTTGGGAAAACAAAACATAAGAAAGGGGTGATATTATATTCTCAGTAAGGGTAAATAATTTAGCAGAAGATAACATAAATAATATGCATGGTGAATAATTGAAAACGCTTTCCTTTAAAAATAAAAAAACATGAACACTTTATTGAAAAAATATGAATTCAGTAAATAATGCCATAATAAAACATAGTCATGGGTATTCTACTAGTCAAATAACCACATAAACCATCAATATTATTTTCATAATGAGGGAATGTATAATGCCAGACATTCTGAAACATTTTCTCAAGGCCTCGACCAAGACATATAAAAATGATTAAGGCCTCAGCCAAAACCATATATCAAATTGGGAAAGGGCTCAGCCAATTCCACATCTAGTTGTCTCATGAGACCTACCGATGCATCGAGGAGATATAGCGAGCTCCACCCGTCACTTACTATGTCCAATACATTCCTCATATGAAAAGGTTGAAACATAACATAAACATTCGTATTAGAACTTGCATACGAAATGTCAATAATTTAACCATAAACCATTAATGGTATACAAATAGAACATCCATAGTCAAACATATCATAACTCATTCAATACAATATGGAAGATTGTATTATAATAAATCAAACTCAATCAAAAATAATATCCAGTAAAGGATTCTGACATAGTTGATGAGTAAAACTTTTTGAGAGAAATAACCTTTTTGTAAAATAATTTAAAAGTAACACATTTATAAAGGAATTAATTTAAAAGATATTATTGAATCAAAGGGTCCCATACCACTTTGAAACTTTTGAAAAGAATTATCATTTCAAAACATTAATTCCTATATAAATAAATCCTTAAAATCATCTTGAAAGTATGGACATTAATTAAAAAGTTTTAGAAAGATAAATCTTTATAACATTTAAAATTCTGATCTTGATAAAGAGTAACTTTCAAAAATCCTTAAAATATTCATTTTGAAATCATTTTTATGAAAAATGGGCATGGATGATAAAAATGTCCCCATAAATACTTGCACATAAACAATCTAGGATAATAATGAGATTGAGGAATTAACCCTTACCAATTTGGTAACTTACGAAACATACACCCCATGAAAGAAGTATCATACAATTAATACATAAATACACATAAATTAAAGTGTATTACACAAATAATACAATTATGGGAAGTACATACACCACACAAAAGGTAATAGTGACAATATAGCATGAATCTCACGGGAATAAAGAGTGAGGTGAAAACTCCTTACCTTGAACTTACCTTTAGTCGAGGGTTCTTTTAGCCTACTATATGAAGATCGTATTATGTTATTAAATTATACCATAACCATATTAATATTTATGATATCATAAATTATTCATTTATGACTTTATAATACCTATTTAATAATAATTTCCATGTTAAATTAACATTTCGGGTAATAATCGCTTTCTTTATCGTACGTGTTTTAACTTGTTCTCTTGATTGTATCACTTAGATCAATATTTAAATAATTCAATAATATAAAACATGATTTATATATCATATATATTTAGAATATAAATATGTATACTAGACATATATATGAAATGAAAAACACTGTTTATGGAGACGGTAGTCCGTACGTACGCATAAATGCTGTTTCCGTTTTCATATCGTATTGAACAGAACTAAGTGAATTAGATATATGTAAGTATATATATATATAAATATATATCTCTAGTAGTATTATTTTGTCATATATTACATACATATTATTAATATATATTTTTATAATTGTCGATGAATGGTGATCGTGGAAATGAATCTCATCGCGCCATGGAGACGGTAATCCATACGTAGGCCTGAGCGATAATATAATTTTCTAAAAGGTGTGGAATTGGATGATATATTAATTTTAAAGAGACATTGTCATGTTATTTTAATTATTTATATACATATTACTCATCATTATATCCATCCAAATAACATAGTGTTGAATAAAAAATTACACCACGACGTGGATACGGTAAACCGTACATACGCACGCATGGTGACTTTATCATTCATAAGATGGGTATTATAATGAATATAGTTGTGCCATATTTATAATAACATAATAATATCTATAAGATACTAAAGTTATTATTTTAGAATGGAAACAACAAAGAAAGAGTAAGTGTAAGAATAAGAGAACTTGAATGAGGGTGGTGAAATCATTACCTCTTCTTCAGGTTCTTCCTTTTGATTTGATCAAAAGAGATCCTTAAGTTGGATTTATGAGAAAATTAATGCCTCTAGGATGAAGGTAGAATAGTTGGGAGGATATTTGGTCAGTGGTTGGCTGAGCCAAATGGCATTGGAGGTGTGATTTTGAGAGAAGGGGAAGTGCCCTTTTAGAAGAGGGGTGAGAGTCACTTTAGGAAAAGATTAAAGTATTAATTTATTATACAATAATATTCGGTTTATAATGGTTCCAAATGAATTTATATTGAGACTTATGTGGTTATGGGTAGAAATAATCTCAACCAATAGGTTTTTGACAAGTTTAGGTTACCATTTTATCCTTATCTTTAAGATTGAACTCTTAGATAGTTTAACTTTTACCATGTCTTCTTCTATTCTTACTCTATATGGTTAATAAATTTACTATAAACTTCCAAGAGAACATCAAGTGTCTCATTAATGACATATATAATATAATTTAGGCCCTTTGGCCGAACCTTACATTTTTATAATATTATATCAACCAATAATATAGTATTTTATTTTAAATATTAATTTATGTCAATTTTGAAACTATTTGGTATTTTGTTTTTGTGAAAGTCATCACAACTTGATTACTTCAAAAATGATACATTTAATCAGCACTAAAATATAATATTCATTTAGAAAATTTATGTATGAAATAAAAACTTTGAAATTATATTTATTTTAATATTTATAATACTATTTATTTGATTCTTTGATTAATAAGGTAATTACTGCATCATCCTTGTGTCATAAATAAATTTAATTATTTAATTTCTAAAAATTATAAGAAAATACCATGATATAGGAAATCGTTTTATCTTTAAAAATAATATTTATATTAAAAAATATTACTTATAGAACACCATATAAATATTAATTACTAAAAGATTTTTGTTTTTGTCAATTTTGTCTTTACTTTAAATTAATTAATCTAAAGTTTCATTATCATTCACAAGCGGCTCCATGGGGTCCCAAAATCGACCCAAAGATGTCGATGGTCGGACATTACTCATCCAATAAGGTTAGGATATGTGTTAAGGTAATTTTGAATTATTACAATATTCTTTTTACCTTTAATAACCATATTTACCTTTAACCTCGGTAAATAAAAGTCAAAAGTTACTATTCAACAAAAAATATTTTCATCTTATTGAACCAAATTTTACTTACTGAGGTTAACCGTGTCTCTTGGATTTTTTAAATTCCACTCACAGAAGCGGTAAAATTTTGTTTTATGTGAATTTGCAAATTCTCATAGGATGTGGGTAAAAGACGGTGAAAAGTTTAATAAAAAATTTTATATATCTAAATTTTTTATAAACTGAATCCAATGAATTAAAATGAATTTATATAGTTATTTTGTACCTATTTTGACCAAAAATAAATTTAAATAAAATAAATAATTATTTAAATAAAAATCCGGTTTTAAACAATAACTCAATGTTTTTCACTATTCATCAAAAATTGAAAGTTTTCAGAAAAAAACCAAAACTTCACCCTAGGATAATTTCGATATTCAGAATCCAAAAATGATGTCTATTTTACCATATTAAAAACATATAAGTTTCATTTATTAATTTAAAATCAATTCCTGTTGTCAAAACAAATAGACTGTTTTTAAAAAACAATAACTATCAAAAGATTGACACTTGTTTATGTATAATTTTAATGTGAAATTAATTCCAAGAACCAAAATTGGATTAAAAGGTAAAAATATAATATAATTATACTTCCAAATCATTAAAATGTATAATTCAAAACTATAAATTATTTTGTTTAAAAAAGTTGTTTTCAGTTAAAATATAGTATTTTTCACTATCCACCAAAATATGAAATTTATCAGAATAACACCAAAAATTTATTAAAACTAAATTATTATGTCCCGATTCTAAATAAGTAGTTTATTCTGCCAAAATTAATATGTAAAAGTTTCAAATATTGGATTTAAAAAGGGTTCTCCATTAAAAGGCGGTAAAATTTCATTTTTTGGAAAATAATTCTTTTATGTGAAAAAATGAATTTGTTCTTATATTATGTCTAAGAAACTCAAAATATGAATTCTAAAATTATAAGGATTATATAATGTTCAAAATTCAGTTAATAATATTCATAACCGCTTTTGAACAACTAGTTTGGTAAGTCGTGATGCGCTTGAACTCAGTGTTGCGTGTAGTGCAAGTTATTGCATTACTTTGAAGAAATAACATACTATGAAATCTTGGGGTGTTACATTCTTCCCTCCTTCAATAAATTGTGTCCTCGCAATTTGAAATTGTTCATCGAAAATAAAAGGCTGAAAATAGAAAATACCTTTTTGGGAAAACCGACATCGGAAATTGGGTTAATAAAATTTAGTCTTAATAAGAGGAAAAAGGGGAATGAAAAAGTCACCACCAAATTTTGATCTCGATTTGAAGAACATTGGTGGAAACTAGAGACGCATAATTGGAGGAAAAACGTAAATATTTATAGGGAGTGATTTAGGTCATCAATCACAAACAATTATAGAATTTTTGGGCCTCAAAGGCACCAATCTATGATGATTTAAAATTCCATCGGTTGAACAAAACATAAGGTATTAGGATAACATATTTTGGTTTTAAGATCACTTCCATAAAGTTTAATAATTAATTTATCCATAAAATAAGATGGAAATATATATATATATATGTATATATATACATGACAAGTAGAGTTTCATCCTTCAACTAATTTCTACCACAAACTCATCTTTCACTCTAAAAGATTTCAAAAAAAATATATTATATTTATCATAATACTGTAGGGTTCCAAAAATAATGAATTTATAATTCACGTATCAGAACCTTTAAAAAAACTACATTATTAAATCTAGGACATCACGTGGGTCAGTGATAGGTGATACACCCTTTCCTCCCTTCAGTTGCGGGTTCAAGTCTCGCGGCCTTACCGGACGTGACAGGTTGCTTCCCGACCTCCGGGTTGTCCTTTTTATGGAAATCCAAAAATAACCCTAACAATAATATCCAATTTCAAACTTAATCCATTCGAACCTTTAGAATTATCCAAAATAATTATATCGAAACTTTCAGTCCAAAGTTTATAAGGAATTTAAACATAATGAGGGTCCTTTTTTCTAGGTAATAACATGTGAACGCCTTCATCGTGTATTTTTTTACAAAACCGTAACATCTTGAATTACCAAAACCAACCATCTCTTATTCCAAAATCACTACCTCATTATCAGGACCATATTAAGGATTACCTTTCGTTCAACATTTTATTTTCCAAAAAGTGTATCTTACTATGAAGTCACTTTTCTTAGAACTATATAATCTCAAATCCTCAATAAAATAGTACTGCAGTATTGTCATTATTTATCTCCATAATTCATGTAACCCGTATATTGTTGATACAACACTCAAATGAAATTATTCTATAATAACAACATAATAATACTAGTATTTATTCTTCATATGAGGTAGTATCCTAATTTTATTATTATCCAATAACATCATTTTTGGTATACTATTATGAATGGGACATTGATTCGCGTAGTTCCTCAACGCCTTGCAGACGGAGCATTTTACATTTGAAAACTTTTTCTTACCCTTGAAATCACGTACTTGGTGTCCTTTTTCTCCACACTTATAACAAACTCCCATTCCCTTCAAGCGTTTACCAAGGTGATTCATTCCAAATTTATCATATATTGGAAAATCCTTCTTTCCCTTGTTCCCTTAATCCATCTTTCTATCTACCATCCTTTTCTTCTCTGGCTTCCCTTCAAATCTATAGGATTAATAGAATTCTTTACTGATCTTATTAACACTAGATACTATTTATTCATATGATGATAATACGTGGGAGACTATTGACTTTATAAATGTTGGCTTAATACCATGAATGATATGACCCTTCTTACTCTTTGGATCATACGTATTGCTGGAGTTCTCATTACTTCTACTGGGCGCCATTTCTAAACAATGACATACACTAGGTCAGTTTATGAATCACAATTCATAATTCCAAACATGTAAATTAACTAACATAAATTGAACAGTTTATGGATATAATCCATAATCAAAAAAATGTTTTCTTTTAGGAGGTATATACTCATAAAACCTTCATAATTGTTTGTAAAGAAAATGAGAATTATACTAAGCATATCCCCCGGGAGTGTTGTAACCAAGAGTGCAGCAAGGCCCATTGTCATGCACTAGTTCCCATTCGAGTCTAGCTCAAAGAGGTGTTTTTGGGTTTTACCCCTAGGTACATATGTTCCAGATCCACCTCTATCTGGTCGTATCCAGACAGGTCATGTATTTTCTTGTAAAACTCATAAAATCACTACATTAACAAAATTTTAGGAAGTCCTTCTATACTAATCTTCAAAGTATAACTTAGGTCTATGTGATCTAATAAGAGTTTATCTCAATCTAGATTCCAAGATTATTGCTAAACTTCCTCTGATACCAACTATAACACCGCAACCCCAGTTACCCAGAGTCAGTGCATTATTTTAATACATTGGCATGATTACAGGGAATCAAGTCCCAAAAGTCCGATCAGTTTAGCAGTCTTGGAAAATAGAATACATACATGAACGTTACATTAAACTTTCTAACATACAACAAAAAAAATACATTGATAACATCATTGTTCCCTTAGCTTAACCCTGCTTCTCAAACATAAAACATTTATTGGGATCCTGGAAAAATAAAACATAAGAAAGGGGTGATCTTAGATTCTTAGTAAGGGTAAAACATTTAGCGAAAGATAACATAAACAATATGCATAGTGAATAATTGAAAACACATTCCTTTACAAATAATAAACACTAACACTTTATGGCCGAAATATGAGCTGAGTAAATAATTCCATAATAAAACATAGTCATGGGTATTCCACTAGTCTAATAACCACATAAACCATCAATATTATTTTCATAATGAGGGAATGTATAATGCCAGACATTCTGAAAAATTTTGTCAAGGCCTTGGACAAGACGACTAAAAATGATTAAGGACTCGGCCAAAACCATATATCAAATTGGGAAAGGCCTCAGCCAATTCCATGTCTAGTTGTCTCAAGAGACCTACCGATGCATCGAGGTGCTATAGCGGGCTCCACCCGTCACTTACTATGTCCAATACATTCCTCATATGAAAAGGTTGAAACATAACATAAAAATTCATATTAGAACTAGCATAAGAAATGTCAATACTTTAACCTTAAACCATGAATTGTATAAAAATATAACATCCACAGTCAAACATATCATAACTCATTCAATACAATATGAAATATTGTATTATAATAAATCAACCTCAATCAAAAATAATATCCAGTAAAGGATGCTGACATAGTTGATGAGTAAATTTTTTTGAGAGAAATAATCTTTTTGTAAAGTAATTTAAAAGTCCCACATTTATAAAGGAAGTAATTTGAAAGATATTTTTTATTCAAATTTTCCTATACCTATTTGAATCTTTTGAAAATAATTATCATTTCAAAACATTCATGTCCATATAAATAAATCCTTAAAATCATTTTGAAAGCATGGACATTAATTAAAAAGATTTATAAAGATAAATATTTAAAACATATAAAATTATGATCTTGATAAAGAGTAACTTTCACAAATCCTTAAAATATTCATTTTGAAATCATTTTTATGAAAAATGGACATGCATGATAAAAATTTCCCAGTAAATAATTACACATAAACAATCTCGGATAATAATGAGATTGAGGAATTAACCCTTACCAATTTGGTAACATAAAAAACATACACCCCATGAAAGAAGTATCAAACAATGAATATGTAAATACACATAAATTAAATTGTATTACACAAAGAATACAATTATGGGAAGTATATACACCACATAAAAGGTAATAGTGGAAATATAGCGTGAATCTCACAGGAATAAAGAGTGAGATGAAAACCCCTTACATTGCACTTTCCTTTAGTCGTGGGTACGTTTAACCTCTGGTATGAAGATTTTAGTATGTTATTAAATTATAGAATAACCATATTAATATTTATAATATCATACATGATTCATCTATGACTTTATACTACCCATTTAATAATAATTTCCATGTTAGATTAACATTTCGGGTAATAATCGCTTTCTTTATCGTACGTGTTTTAACTTGTTACTAATGATTGTATCACTTAGATCAAGATTTAAATACTTACAAAATATAAAAAATTGTTTATATATAATATATATTTAGAATATAAATATGTATACTAGACATATATATGAAATGAAAAACACCATTTATGGAGGCGGTAGTCCGTACGTACGCATAAACGCTGTTTCCATTTTCATATTGTATTGAACGGAACTAAGTGAATAAGATATATGTAAGTACATATATATATATATATATATATATATCTATAGTAGTATTATTATTTCATATATTACATACTTATTATTAATATATATTTTTATAATCGTCGATGAATGGTGATCGTGGAAATGAATCTCATCGCGTCGTGGAGACGGTAATTCGTACGTACGCACGAGTGACAATATCATTTCCTTAAAGTTGTGGAATTGGATGGTATATTAATTTTAAAGAGACAATAGCATGTTATTTTCATTATTTATATACATATTACTCATCATTATATCCATCCAAATAACATAGTGTTGAATAACAAATTACACCACGGTGTGGAGACGGTAAGCCGTACGTACGCACGCATGGTGACATTATCATTCATAAGACGAGTAGAATAATGAATATAGTTGTGCCATATTTATAATAAAATAAAATTATATAGAAGATACTAAAGTTGTTATTTTAGAACAGAAACAACAAAGAAAGAGTAAGTGGAAGAATAAGAGAACTTGAAAGAGGGTGGTGAAATCATTACCTCTTCTTCGGGTTCTTCCTTTTGATTTGATCAAAATGGATCATTAAGTTGGATTTATGACCAAATAAAGGCCTCTAGAATGAATTCAGGATAGTTTTGAGGATATTTTGTCTGGGTTTGGCAGAGCCAAATGGCATTGGAGGTGTGATTTTGAGAGAAGGGGAAGTGCCCTTTTATAACAGGGGCGAGAGTCACATTAAGAAAAGATTAAAGTATTAATTTATTATACATTCATATTAGGTTTATAATGGTTAAAAATGAATCTATATCGAGAATCAGTTGGTTATGGGTCTAAATACTCTTAACCAATAAGTTTTAGACAAGTTTATGTTACCATTTTAACCTTATCTTTTAGATTTATCTTTTAGTTAGATAGTTTAACTTTTACCGTGTCTTCTTTTATTCTTACTCTATATGGTTAATAAACCTACTCTAAACTTCAAAGATAACCTCAAGTGTCTCATTAATGACATATATGATATTATTTAAGCTCTTTGGCAGAACCTTACATTTTTAGTAACATTATATCAACAAATAATATAGTATTTGTTTTAAATATTAATTTATGCCAATTTTGACACTATTTGGTATTTTGTTTTTGTGAAAGTAATCAGAACTCGATTACTTCTAACAGGATACATTGAATCATCCCTAACATGTCATATTCACCTATAAAATTCTTGGATGTCATAAAAAATTTGAAATTATATTTATTTTAACATTTATAATACCATATATTTGATTCTTTCATTAATAAGGTAATTACTGCATCATCATTGTGTCATAAATAAATTTAATTATTTAATGTCTAAAAATTATAAAAAAAATATCATGATGTAGGAAATAATTTTATATTTCCAAAATAATATTTATATTCAAAAATATTACTTATATAACACCATATAAAAATGAATTACTAAAAGATTTTTGTTTATGTCAATTTTGTCTTTACTTTAAATTAATTAATCTAAAGTGTCATTATCATTCACAAGTGGCTCCATGGGGTCCCCAAACCGACCCAAGGATGCCCACATTTTTACATTACTCATCCAATAAAGTTAGGGTATGTGTAAAGGTAATTTTTAATTAGTACAATATTCCTTTTACCTTGAATTACCCTATTTAACTTTAACAGCGGTAAATAAAATTCAAAAGTTACTATTCACCAAAAATTATTTTCATATTATTGAACCAAATTTTAATTACTGAGGTTAACCGTGTCTCTTGTATTTTTGAGATTCCACTCACATAAGTGGTAAAATTAAGGCATATGTGAATTTGCAAATTCTCCTAGGAGGTGGGTAAAAGACGGTGAAAAGTTCAATAAATTTTTTATATATCTAAAATCATTATAAACTGACTCCAATGAATTAAATTTAATTTATATAGGTATTATGTATCTATATTGACCTAAAATAAATTTAAATAAAATAAATAATTTTTTCAATAAAAAGCCGGTTTTAAACAATAACTCAGTGTTTTCACTATTCATCAAAAATTGAAAGTTTTCCGAAAAATACCAAAAACTTCACCCTAGGATAATTTTGATATTCAGAATCCAAAAATGATGTCTATTTTACCAAATTTAAAAAATAGAAGTTTCATTTATTAATTTAATATTAATTCTTGTTGTCAAAACAAATAGTGTGTTTTTAAAAAACAATAACTATCAAAAGATTGACACTTGTTTATATATAAATTCAATGTGAAATTAATTCCAATGACCAAAATTGGATTAAAGGGTAAAAATATAATCTAATTATACTTCAAAAACATTAAAATTTATAATTAGAAACTATAAATTATTTTGATTAAAAAAGTTGTTTTCAGTTAAAATATAGTATTTTTCACTATGCACCCAAATAGGAAAGTTATCCGAAAAACACCAAAAATTTATTGAAACTAAATTATTATGTCTCGATTCTAATGAATAAGTTTATTTTCTCAAATTGAATATGTAAAAGATTCAGATATTGGATTTAAAAAGGGTTCTCTATTAAAAGACGGTAAAATTGCATTTTTTGAAAAATAATTCTTTTATCTGAAAAAAATGAATTTGTTCTTACATTATGTCTAAGAAACTCATAATATGGATTCTAAAATTATAAGGATTATACAATGTTCAAAATTTAGTTAATACTATTCATAACTTCTTTTGAACGACTAGTTTGGTAAGTCCTGATGCGCTTGAACTCAGTGTTGTGTGTAGTGCAAGTTATTGCATTACTTTGAAGAAATAATGTACTACGAAATCTTGGGGTGTTACACCTCGACAACAGAGAGAAGAAATTTGGAAACAGGGATTGAGATATGGGAGATTTCATAGGAGGACCAAAGATAGAGTATCTATGCTCTAGGGTCTGAGGATGGATCCAGTCATCCTGGGGAGAGGTGATGCTACTCATGCGACAACATGGGACATATCGCTGGAGACTATCCAACCCATCGAACTACTGATAGGGACATGGTGGTTAGACCCCTGAGGGAGAGGCAGAGAGTGGAGCAGGTAGAACTGTCAGGTGACAGACATTGTATAAGATTAGGGAGAGCTTAATTAGGTGGCAGACGCTTTGACCTACTTCGACCACCACCCCTAGGAGGTCCACACTAGGGTCAAGGAGCCGGGGAAAAGGGGTGGGGGAAACTACATGCGGTTGAGGGGTATGGACCAAGGACTCAATGGGCGATATGAGGTATGATATGTGTGTTTTATACCTTATTTTCCATACTTATTGACACTGGTGTTAGTCATTCTTTCCACGCAACATGTCTTGTGAGAAACCTTGAAATTTCGGTGGAGAAATTGACTCGAACCTTATGCTTGGAGACACCTACGGGAGGACAGTCGATGATCACATATCCTTGCCGACAGTGTGATATTTCCCTTGAAGGATAGATTTTTTGTTGTAACCTCTTGGTGGTAGCATCGAGGCCTTAGAACGTCATTCTCAGTATGGATTGGTTATCTTTGGTCTATGACCATATTGACTGCTTTTGGAGAAGAGAGCGGTGCGTCTGCAGTGATGGAATGATGTTTTCCATTATTGGTGAAAATAAACCTTGGTAAGATAGAATGAGATCTTTCTTAGTAGGTTGCAGCCAATTAATCATGAGTTTTCTAGCCTTAACCTTGGAGTTACAAATGTTGTGAGCATTTAGTTCCCAACAGTGGTGGCAGAGTACAAAGACGTCTTTCTAGAAGATGTTCTAGGATAACCTCCCCCACCGGGTGATCGATTTATACATCAACTTACACCCCGATATGGAACCAATATCCCCATTAGCGTATAGGATGGTTCTTGTAGATCTATGAGAGTTGTGGGTGTAGTTGGGGGATTTTCATAGGAAGGGATTCGTAAGGCCCATTATTATTTTCCAAGAAGGTAGATGGGAGTTTGAGTTTGTGCATGGATTTCTGGTGCCTGAATCAAGTAACAGTGAAGAATAAGTATCCAATTTTGAGGATCGACAACTTCTTCAATCATCTAAGAGGGGTGAAATGGTTCTCGAAGGTTGACCTTTGATCGGGTTACCACCAGTTACTAGTACAAGACGCAGATATATTGAAGACAGTTTTCAGATGCTGCTACTATCACTACGAGTAATTGGTTATGCCTTTCAGTGTGACGAATTCCCACATAATGTTCTTGGGAATCAATAACATTGTCTTCCATCTGTAATTTGACTAGTTCATAGTCATCTTTCTCAACGATATACTTGTGAACTCGGTGTCAGAGGAGGAGCACGCGAGACACCTACAGATACTTCTAGACATACTCTGAGAGAACCAACATTATGGGAATCTCTTGAAGTGCTAGTTATGGATACATGAGGTCCACTTTTTGGGACATGTTATCTCAAAATATGTAGTATCATTGGACCCAGCCAAGATTGAGGCAGTGTTAGCATGAGAGCCACCCTAAAGCGTGATAGAGGTGCATAGCTTCCTTGGTTTGGTCAGATACTACAATGGATTTATCCCTCATTTATCCTGGATATTAGAATTGTTAACAGCCTTAACCTAGAAGGGTAATCCTTTAGTTTGTACGGATAAGTTCCAGTAGGATTTCTAGAAGTTTTTGCATATTTTTATGAGCGCACTAATCTTGATATTTCCATAAGAGGTTGTTGAGTACGTAGTTTTTTGTGATGCATCAAGGATTGGGATTGGATACTTCCTGAGGTAGAGACATGTGGTGATTGATTATGGTTTGAACCATATAAGGATGCAGGAGCAGAAATACACGACTCCTGATCTTGAGTTGGAAGTGGTAGTATTCATTTTGAAGATGTGGAGACACTACCTTATGTGTGAATGATTTATCGTCTATTCTGATCACTAGAGCCTCAAGTACATATTCTCAGAGAAGTATCTAAATCTGAGGTATAAGTGATGGATATAGTTCCCCTTGGATTATAACTATGAGATCATCTATACTCCTAGTAAGGGGAACATTGTGGTAGATGCTCTCAGTTGGATGTCAAGTTCACAACTACTGAGTGAGGCGTCAGAGCAGTTGGATTCGCTACTGTTATATTTTGTGGATGGAGATGATAAAGCTTATTTCCTGTTGATGGATGTTACCCCTCCACACTTATGAAAACCCAGGGATGCCCAATTAGGGGATGTCAACTACAATATTTTACATGATCAGTTATCTACAATACGTGATCTTGATGGATATTCGCAAGGTGGGGAGCACGACATCCTTTTTAGAGGACACATAATTGTACCAGTGGTGTTGTGGGAGGATTTTCTAAGGGAGTTCCAAACATCCCCATTGGTGGTACATCCTGGCATGGAAAAAATGTACCATGACCTCCGACATCAGTTTGGGTGGACATGAATGAAGAAGGAAGTAGTATATTTCGTTTCTTAATGCCTTTCATGCTAGTAGGTGAAGGCTGATCACTAGGGTCCAACATGGTTATCTCACACCCTGGAAGTGCTAGAGTGGATGTGGGATGGAATATCAATGGATTTAGTGACAGGCTTACCACGACCATCCTGCGGACATGATTCCATATGGGTGATCATTGACCGACTCACAAAGTCACCCAATTCCAAGCTATTAGGGAGAAAAGTTTTGTAGATAGCTTCAGAAGCCTCTAGGTCCAAAAGATTATTCGACTTCATGGCTTCCCTTAGACGATAGTCTCAGATCATGATGCTCATTTCACATCCCGATTATGGAAGGGATTGCAGGATGTCCTTGGGACTCAACTATTCTTGAGCATAGCATTCCATCCCGAGATAGATGGTCCGACAGAGAGAACCATTTAGGTTCCAGAGGATATGTTGTGAGCTTGTATCTTGGACTTTATTGATAGTTGGGTGGACCACCTACCACATGTGGAGTTTTCATACAACAATATCTATGACTTTACCATATGTACGACACCATTTGAGGCTTTATATGGGCGACTCTTCCAGTCACCTCTTAGCTGGACTGACCCCAAAGAGTAATCACTCATAGGTGCAGAGTTGGTACGAGCTACCAATGAGAAGGTGAAGATCATCCAAGAGAAGATAAAGATTTCACATAGATGGAATAAGTTTTATTCTCACACATGATAAAGAATCATGGAGTTCAAGGAGGGAGACCATGTATTCCTTCAAGTCTCACCTCGTCGAGGGTTTTAGAGATTTGGTTGGGGTGAAAAGTTGTCTCCGAGGTTCATTGATCCTTTTCATATACTATACAGAGTAGGAGAGGTGGTATACCTCCATAGTTGAAATGGGTACATGATGTCTTCTACATGTTTCAGTTGAGGAGGTACATGAATGGCCCATCACATGTCATAAACTGGGGCGATCTGGACATCAAGGATGGTACAACCTTTGCAGGGTACACAGTGGAGATCAGGGATTGACAGGGGAGGATTCTTCATGGGAAAGATATTCCCTTAGTGCGTGTATGGTGGAAGAATGTGAATCTTTAGGAAAGGATGTGGGAGTGGGAGGCTCAAATTCATGCGTAGTACCCACATCCATTTGAGTAGCCTTTTTTTTGGCTTTTCGGGGATGTAAAATCCCAAAGGTGGGTGTAATGAAATGTTCCAGATATTCCATGTATTATTTTAAAATATTTTATTGAATTATAATGAGATCAGGCATTACGATGGTTTGTAATTCTAAGCCCTAGAGTTCCCAGAATAAATGTTTGAAATAAATTAAACTTTTAAATAGTGCATATGAGCAGATTTTTTCGAAAAAAGTGGAATAAATTTTAAACGGGTGCTCAGATCATAAATCCAAGGTCACCATTTAATTTAGAGGAGTGACTTCATCTTAGGCGGGATCTGACATCGACTATCATGGGTCCACAATAGAATTTATTTTTTGGACATTTAAATGAATTAAAATAAATTAATAATTTATTTTATTTAAACGTTTCCATAACATAGTTATGTGTTATATTTTTTAATAGGCTAGGAGCCCAGGGTTAGGATCATAATTCTAAGAAACTCCATATAACTCTCTATAGATTTGGAGAGGATCCACCCTTGGATAATTTTTGACAAAGAATGATGAACGACGATGCGTGCATCATTGCGCAATGAGATCTAATCTCGAATGGTGACCTCTTTTTCTCTTCATTGGAAATAGAGGTAGGTGTTGTTATTTCAATTATTTTCCCCATTCTTTGATTTAAATAGAGAATTCAGATCAACCCAAGAATAGGTTGACCCATGGATTTTTCATTCTTGCGGTAGGGTTTTTATTGGGATTATTTTGAGGAATTAATCCCCACATGATTGGATTATTTTTTATTTCCATAGTTTTATCCTTCCAACGTGAGAAGATCAATTCCATGATGAAAAAAAGCATAGGTTCATTCCTCAATTAATTTTGTTGTTTTTTCTTCCCCTATTTACTTCACGTTCTTCACATTCTTCACGAGGTTATAAAAAATGGATCATTTCAAGTTTTTTTTGCAATAAAATGATCCCAAATTGGAGATCCCACACCATGAAAACCAAACGGAGGTGTGATTATGATGGAATATTGTTAGGACCAATAGGGTCCTATATACCCTGAGAGGGGGGGGGGTGAATCAGGGTATGGATATTCTTTTTAAAAGTTATTCCTTCCCCACTGGATCTTGAACTCTTTATTACAAGGGTCACTTTGTTTGCACTTGTGTGTTTATAATGACCACTTATTTTATTCTTTATCTGATGATAATGATTTAAATGTAGTGTAGGGAACTAAGCAGGCATACACATAGATTTTTACTTGGTTCACCCTCACTGGGCTACGTCCAAGGAGCATACGCTGACAAGTTCCCGGTCGTACCAAATTCCACTATTCTTCACTAGATGTGGATACAAAGGTTTGGGATAGATCACTTCTATTTCCAGGCTCACTGCCTTTACAAAGTTTAGGGTCATCTCACTACTTTCCCAAGGGTTACTCCCTGTTTCTCTCTCTCTGGATCACTGCCGGTGGAGAGGATCACCTTCTTCCTCTTCCTTTGCTCACTACATCAGAAAGGATCCACTCACAGTTTATAGACCTGTAGGTCTCTTCATTTGAATGAAGGAATGCATCTTCTTATATATGTAGATGCTCTGTTGAAGCTCAACCTTCACCCGTAGATGAATTTCCCTTTGCATCGAAGGTACCGGGAAATCCCCCAGCTTCCACGCAGCCCTAAATTACTGCCGGAAATCAACCTTACTTGGCACACTTCTCTAAGGAGGCGCGCAAGTCTCAGTGCACAATTCAACACTGGCGCGCAAGTATTTCTTAACACTTGCGAGACTCAAGATTAAGCTTCTCCAAACTTGCGCGACGCACTTCCTTTACTGCCCAAACCACCTCAGGAGTGCAACAAACACTTGGCACGCAACTTCCTTTTCTAGCACGCAAGTCCCACTTGAGCGACACACCACCACTTGCGCGACCACCACACCTGCATAACGGGAGCTCTGAATCTTCAAAGTGTTGAACTACAGTGATAAATGAGGAAGGGTGGTCCAGTATTTATAGGAAAATTGACCACCCTGTGCGACGGCATGCAATTAAACCCTCGACGCGCAAGTCTCGACGCACAGGTCTCTTCTGTCCTCTTAGACACTTGCGTGAACAAACCAAATACCCACTCAACCCTCTTTCCTTTGTCATATTTTGATCTTATTATCTTGAAAAACCATAGGCGCGCAAGTTCTCAAGCTTCCAAAGCATCGACATGCAAGTCTCTTCACGGCACGCAAGTCACTTGCGCGACCTCACCAAAACTTGCGTGACCCTTATCCCTTTTCCATATTTTGATGATCTGATATTCAAAAACATATGGTGCGCAATTTTCCTATCCTCCAAGACCTCAGCGCGCAATTCCCTTTTCCAAAAACCACTTTTCTTCATTTGTCGATTTTCAGGCCCAAAAATTTGGCAAACACTAGAAAACGGCGCCACCTTGTATCAGTTCTTTTTATGTCGCCTCCAGATCATCCATTCCTTTGTCGACGTTCTTGAATCAAACATGGATCGTTGACCACATCTCTTGAACTCGAAATTCCACTATGAAATCCTCTTTGTCAACAAATTTTTATTTCATGGCTTGCATTGTCAACAATCACAACGCAGATGTTGACTTTGTCAACAAACACAATCACCTCAAAAATGCTTCAATGATACCTTGAGGGAATTTTTCCCAACAATCTCTCCCTTTGGGTTAGTTGAAAACTCTTCCATAAAAAGATAAAACATTAATTCTTCAGCCACCATTCGACTTTTGCGATTCTGATAGCGATCAATGATTTACTCAACACATACTCTAAGCCCACATGAGCAATGCTCAGCATGAGAAACAAGAGTAAATGAAAAGATAATCAATGAATCACTTCATCTCTGACACCCATATTTGACACCAAACTGATACCAATTTTCACCAAACTGATTCCAATTGTTGGAAATCTTCTTACCACATTCCAACATATCTCTTTTGCTTTTATCACGATCCTCAGCTGTCGTGATATCTATTCTTTGATCGATCACTTCTAACATCTTCAGATTTAAAACGCTCCCCTTACTGTTCACAGCTTCATCCCTTGTCGGCTTTAAAACCTCTTTATCCCTATTTCCTATGTTGTCTAAGATAAGATCTGGCTAAGCACGTTCAACTAGCTTCAACTCCCCCTATCTGGCTACTTCAACTGTCGGCTTCTCCCCATATCATTCATGATTTATCAAATCTCCACACTATCTCCCCCTTGAACAATCACTGTTTTATCCCCCTTTGTCAATGAACCCGAAGGTCACTCATTTTCAGTCTGTAACAGAGTAGAGAACACATCAGCACATTAGGTAAAAACACATCATACCTCGGGGCGGGGGGGGGGGGGGGGGTGGGTGTTCCACATCCACACTATTTCAAGTGCGGGGAGTCGACTGAACTCCCAGAGCCAGTCGATGCCTTTCAAATGCTTACTTGGGTAAGGACTTTGTCAGAATGTCTGCAACCTGTAGCTCTATAGGCACATACTCCAACTTCACGATTACCTGCTCAAATTTCTCCTTGATACAATGATACTTTATCTCAATGTGATTTTTCCTTGAGTGATGGACGAGATTTTTGCTCAGATTTATAGAACTTGAGTTATCACACTGGATTCTGATCGGAGACTTCACTTTAACTCCCATATCTTCAAGCTGTTGCTTCACCCACAACAACTGTGTGCATGCTTGAGTGGCTGTAATATAATCATCTTTCACGATGCTCAATGAAATGCAATATTGTTTCTTGATTGGCCAAGAAATACACAATCCACCAAGATAGAATGCACCTCCTGACATTGATTTTATATCATCTGTTGATCCAGCCCAGTTTTCATCAGTATATCCCAATAACTCTGTCTGAGATTTATCAGTATATGTTAAGCCAAAATCCATTGTGACCTGGATATACCGAAGTATTCCTTTCACTAAAATCTTCTGGCATTCCTTGGGATTACTCTTATATATTTCTTCTTGTCATGTGGCGAAAACAATATCAGGCCTTGTTGCGGTCAAGTACAACAGGCTCTCAATAATTTGCCTATATTTGGTAATATAAACTGCCTTTCCATCCTCATCTTTTGATAATTTCATCCGGGTAGCAACCGGAGCCTTCATCTCCTTGTAATTCTCCACTCCAAAACTTCTCATAACCTCCTTGGCATATTTGGATTGAGAAATTAATGTTCCATTACTTCCTTGTGTCACCTGTAGACAAAGGAAAAACGTTAGATCTCCAATCATTGACATTTCAAACTCATTTTTCATGAATTCAGAAAACTGTCTGTACTGTGCTTCATCTGATCCTCCAAAAATAATGTCATCGACATACACCAGTACCATCATCCTTTGATTACCGTCATTACTGAAATAGAGATTGTAATAAACTCCTCCACGCTGGAATCCAAGATCCTTCAAGTACTGATCAAGCCTTGTGTACCATGCCCTTAGTGCTTGTCTTAGCCCATACAATGCCTTCTTCAGCTTGAAAACCTTTTTCTCATCCTCATGAATGAGAAAACCATCTGGCTGCTCAATATACACTTCTTCTTACAGAACTCCATTTAAGAATGCAGATTTGACATCCATCTGGAACACTTTAAAATTTCATTGCACTGCTATGGCCAAAAATAATCTGATTGTCTCCAGCCTTGAAACTAGTACAAATGTCTCATCAACATCTATTCCCTCTATCTAGGATTATCCCTTTCACACTAGCTGTGCATTGTTCCGAATCACTGTTCCATCTTCATTCATCTTGTTGTGATAGACCCATTTAGTCCCGATGGAATTCTTGTCTGCTGGCCTCGAAACAATCTCCCACGTCTGATTCTTCTCAATCTGATTTAGCTCTTCATTCATGGCCTGAAAACAGTTTTCATCTTCAGTGACCACTGATGATATTCTTCCTGTCAATTTCAGCACGACTCTTTGGCTTTTTTGAAGATAAGGATTTTACTTCCTCATACTCACCATCAGTATCCTCTTCTGCATCCTCTTCAGCCACTTTTTCTCTCCCTGAGTATCTTAAAACTTCCTCACTTTTAACAGAAAACTGTTCACTGTGTCATTGTTCAATGACATCATTTCCCTGAACATCTTCTCTCAAAATTTTGTTAACACACCTTTGATTTTCTCTCGTAGCTTCTTGGTATCCTAAAATCATTCAGATGATACCACTTTGTAGAACGAAATAGATAAGCATGTGATGCATGATTATTTCTACTTCTCCTTGTGTTTCTTTATTCCCTCAATAGGCAATATCTGAGCTGAGTCATCCAATTATTGATTTGATGGCTCTTGAATCTGATTTTTTTATTGGATTCTCCCCCTATGTTATGCAATACTTCCCAGGGTTAGGTCCACCTTTTAGACCCATAAACATTCTTCTTTTCCTGCATCATCTATTCTCATCTTCAACTCAGAATTGATCCATTAACAAAATCTCTAATCCTACTGAGTTGGAACTCGGTGTAGGAAATAAGAGATAGAGTTAATAACACAATCACTTCCTATTGTGCTCTATTTATCCCTTTCTCCTTCAAATTTGGTACTGATTTGAATCAATTGAATATCTAGAGAATATCAATTCTCCACATTGAATATTTAGATGCCACTTCCCCTTGGATCATATCTCCCTAAACCTGAAACACATTAATCCTTAGTTAATAGCATTAATATACATCGGGAGAGGGGTGATTTCTGGAATCCTCAAGATGAGGATAGTGGTTGATCCTGAAGGGTCAACCCTATTATTCTTTCCTACAAAGCATCACACTATTTCTTTGCTTCTTGTAGCATCCTAGACAACTTCAACTGCTCTGGCCAAATGACTAAGCATTCATTACCCACATGATGAGTATTTTTCTGATATGTTGATTCTGCAGGCCTAGATTTTCTCACCATTTTGGGTTTAAACCCACTAGTACACATTTCTGTCTTTGATGTTCCACCAAAATTCCATTTCCCTTGATTCCTTATCTGAGCAGGAATATCTTTTGTTGTCATCTTTCCTTGCCCCTTCCTCCATTGTAGGGATCTTCCTCTTTCCTCCACTTCTTTTGGTGGCACATGACATGCAGTTTTTTCAATGCATCCTTTGTTTATTTTTCTCTTTTCATATTTCTAAGTTACCACCCTATTTTTTATTGGTGGTGGGTCCTCCACTGAACGTACATTCTTCTTACTCACAGCTGTAGTGTTTCCTCCCTTTTTATTCCAGATTTGTTCATGTTCTTTCTTGGGGGGCAGTTGTGAGTGTGAAAAAGGAGGTGCCATATACACTTTTTGTTCAGCTCCATGTGATTCCCCTGAGGCTCTAAGACTATTATCCAAATTTTCACTTTGTATCCCAATGTACATTTTCTCTTTATGCATCACTGGATTCGAGATTCTTTTTATGGGATCCTTTTCCTTTCTTTCATTCTTCTTGCTGCAATTTCTTGACAAATGTCCATGATTAGAACATATGAAACATCTTCTATTAAAGGAATACCTCATTTCCTCATTTCTTAGCCAAGATGTTGATGCAACTTGAGTTCTTCCTCTGACATTGAACTCCTGAGCTTCCTGACACATATTCATGGTGTGTCCCATCCTTCCATAGTAATAGCATCTTATGAATGCTTTCCTCTGAGATACTATTCTCTCTGACTTCTCATGATGCTTCTTCTTATTCTCAGATTTATCAAAGTTTCTATTTTCATAGCCTGAAATGTATTCCAGTGCCTCTGAATAGAAGCTTGATGTGTGTCCATGAATTCCGCAGAAATAGCACATGTCATCACTACTTCTTGTAATTGTCCTCTTAGGCCTATCTCCAGCACCTACAGGATTTTCTCCACATCAGGGACAATTCACATCTTTTTTATATCATGCATGGGAGGTGATTCATCAAATCCAATGCCAGTTTTTCCCAAACTGTATGGTCTTTGTGCTGAGAAAATTTGTTCTTGCCTCTTTTCAGAAATGGAAAATTTTATTTTCATTTCATCATCACCTGCTGAAGGATAAACAAATAGTAAGTTCAAGGCATCCTTCATTTTCGTCTTTCCTCTAGAATTGAATTTCTCCACTTCCTTCTTTACTGATTGTAGCTCTTATTCCAACTTCTGAATCTTCATATCACTTGATTCAAGTTGGGAATTGAATTCTCTTTTGAGATTCTTTCCACGACTCATCTCATCTTCCAGTTCTTGTGTGAGCTTTTCTACCATACCACTTTTCTCCTTCAATTTCAATTTTTCTTGAGAAACATGTTCAGAGAAAGATTCATTCTCTTATTGGAGCCTCTGATTCTTCTGAACTTCTTTAGACAACTGTGTGACTAGATCATCATTTCTAGCTTTCAGATTCTGAACATCATCTGAAATTTGATTCTCTTCATAATCATCAGCCTTTTGTTTTCCTTTCATTTTATCCATATTTTGTAGATCTTCACCTTGAGAATCATTCTTCTACTTTAGGTCAGTAGCCACATCATTTAGCCATTGATTTAAACCTCTTATCTTGTTGACCTCAATGTCTAATACTTTGATCCAGATATGTTTAGATTTGACTTCTTCTTCCAACTTCTGGTCCACTTCCTTTTTCATGTTGACAACATCTACTGGTGGCCTCCTTCTTGAAAATTCATCTTCATCAGATATTTCAGCATCACTTTGAAGTTCAAGTGCTTCACTCATTCCTACATCATGATTTAGTGAATAAATATTTTCCCTATCAGATTCATTGAGGCCTTCTTTCAATAAGTTGTTTGATTATTTTAATTGAATCACACTTTTTCCATACACACTTCCACACTGTGGAATACCACCTGACTTGTGATTCTTCTTTGTTTTTTTTCCTTTGACATGACACACTGAAATAAGAGCAGACTGATTCTTTGACCACACAGATAAACTACACCAATTTGGAGAAAAAAAATATGATAACAACAACCTTATCTCTGATACCAATTGTTAGGACCAATAGGGGCCTATATACCCTGAGAGGGGGGGGGGGGTGAATCAGGGTGTGGATATTATTTTTCAAAGTTCTTCCTGCCCCACTGGATCTTGACCTCCTTATTACAAGGGTCACTTTATTTGCACTTATGTGTTTGTTATGATCACTTATTTTATTCTTTATTTGATGATGATGCTTTAAATGCAGTGCAGGAAAGTAAGCAGGCAGACACATAAATTTTTACTTGGTTCACCCTCACTGGGCTACGTCCAAGGAGCATACGCCGACAAGTTGCTGGTCGTACCAAATTCCACTATTATTCACTAGATGTGGATACAAAATTTCGGGATAGATCACTTCTATTCCTAGGATCACTGCCTTTACAAAGTTTAGGGTCAGCTCACTGCTTTCCCAAGGGTCACTCCCTGTTTCTCTCTCTCTGGCTCACTGCCGGTGGAGAGGATCACCTTCTTCATCTTTATTTGCTCACTACGTCGGAAAGGATCCACTCACAGTTTATAAACCTGTAGGTCTCTTCGTTTTCATGAAGGAATTCATCTTCTTCTGTATGTAGTTTCTCTATTGAAGCTCAACCTTCACCCGTAGATGAATTTCCCTTTGCACCGAAGGTACCTAGCAATCCCCCAGCTTCCACGCAGCCCTAAATTACTGCCGGAAATCAACCTTACTTGGCGCCCTTCTCTAAGGAGGCACGTAAGTCTCAGCGCGTAAGTCAACACTGGCGTGCAATTATTTATTAACACTTGCATGAATCAAGCTTAATCTTCTCCAAAATTGCGCGACGCACTTCCTTTGCTGCCTAAACAACCTCAGGCGTGCAACAAACACTTGGCGCACAACTTTCTTCTCTCGCGTGCAAGTCCCACTTGCGCGACACACCACCACTTGCGTGACCACCACACCTGCATGAAGGGAGCTCTGAATCTTTAAAGTGTTGAACTCCGGTGAGAAATGAGGAGGGGTGGTCTAGTATTTATAGGCAAATTGACCACCCTGCGCGATAGCGTGCAAGTCTCGGTGCCCAGGTCTCTTCTATCCTCCTAGACACTTGCGCAACCAAACCAAACACCTACGTGAACCTCTTTCCTTTGCCATATTTTGATCTTCTGATCTTGTACGTTTTCTTTTTATGCCACCTCCAGATCATCCATTCCTTTGTCTAAGTTCTTGAATCAAACATGGATCGTTTACCACAGCTCTTGAACTCGACATTCGACTATGAAATCCTCTTTGTCAACAAATTTGTATGTCATGGTTTGCATTGTCATCAATCACAACGCAGATGTTCACTTTGTCAACAAACACAATCACCTCAAAAATGCTTCAATGATACCTTGAGGGATTTTTCCCAACAAAGATGATGAGTCAACATGGTTCAGAAGAAATCGTTCTTCGACTGGTCTTCACACGGGTGATCAAAAAAAGTTTTCGGAGCCAATCAAAGGCTCAAAACATACCGAATCAGACCTGTTATGGCGGGGAAACATTGGATCTTGAGTTTCATGGTAAATAGGCGGTCGAATAAAAGTTTGGAAGATTAAACATGGAATAGTGATGAAGAACGTCATTTTTATAAAATCCTAAGGAACATGACGTGTTCTCCAAAAGAATCGTTGTATGGGGCCAGCTCAGTGGAGATAAGGGTTTCATAATTCAGGAAGCGATGACATGACGTGTGACAACTGTCACTTGGCATGTGGGTCCTTACAGGAGACTCAACGTGTATCCTGGATGATAAACAGACATGTGGTGGAGTACACCACATGTACTCCACCACATGGCCAGACCGAACCAATTACGCAGGTTACCATGTGTACTGGTACACAGGTTTGAATACACAGGTTGAAGCCGTGTATGGGAACATGTCCAACGTACACAGAATAACCCCTGGATAGTAGGACATAGTGTGTCATGTTATTACACACTATGTATACCTCTTTATACACGCCATTCTCATCGACATAGGCCGTTGTACACAGGCAGTACCCAGGGTCATAAGACACGACGTGTGACCTTTCTATATGCCCTATAACATTTTATACATGGCTTGATCTTCTTGTCCACTATTCCTTGGAAAAGTCTTGTTTGGGTTAGTGCCCCCTGTTCTCACTAACCTAAAGGTTAGGTATCATTTCCATCCATAGGAGTATGATCCCTTCAGCGGGAATTTTCTAGATAGAGTCAGAATCCCTCCGAGAGGCCTAGAATGAGATCCTATACCCATTATTGACCCATGGTAGAGTCAAGTATCGATGTGAAAAATCCTACACGATGCCGATCCTCTACTTAGCTGGTGAATATAGATGAGTCATGGTATAAAAAAATGTCACGACATATCCTCGGGCCCGTGTCGTGACTACCCCAAGACCGCCTTCCATAGGCCAGGGGATGGAGACTAGCACCAAAGGCATAAATCCCATTAAAAAGGGAAGGCATTGCATTTATAAAAGTAAAAAACACAACAGATTACAAGCGGAAGAAAACACTAAGTTAAAAAGAATACAAAAGTAGTGCTGAAAGTAAAGGGGCTGGAAATACAAGCCCAACTATAAAGTACAAGTAAATAGACAAAATAGCTGGAAGGTGACAAGAAGCTCCTGGATCGTCCACCACGGATCCTACTTGAAGGGTAGGTGTAGATATCATAGATCCTGGATCGTCCACCACAGATCCTACCTGAAGGGTAGGTACCGATATCCTCCTCAGCGCCCTCGTCCGTTAACCTCCTCTGGGTACCGACTCGTCGTGAGGTCCACCTCCAGGTGTCGTCCAGTTCTCATACACTCATCCTTCGTCAGCGATGTCCATTGTATGCATCAAACACAACGAGATGCGGGCATAGCCCATGCAGGGGTGAGTATAACGATACTCAGTAGGGACCCCGAGACCCTAAAGGTCTCACTATATCCAACAAGGATAACCACAAACCTGGATCTAAACAGATAACCCTTACTTAGGTATAAGACCATACTTATACCTAAGTTATCAAGTAACCCATCCTAATCAAGAGGTAACACAAAGGTCAATGACTCAGCTCAAACAAGGATTTTTATTATCGAAACCACAACTTCTAAAGATCTCCTCCTCTATCGAGTACACTGATCCTGTCACTACTCTGATGCACTGCTCACTAACCATAGACTGCTGAGGTAGTCCTCCTGTCGATTAACGCGGGAATAACACCTCACAAAGTAGTGCTTCCCGCCATGGTTCTTCCACCTCACACAGTAGTGCTCCCCCTCATAGCCTACAGAGGTACTCCTCATGTCGAGTACCGCTGGTCTGACACCTCACAAAGTAGTGCTCTTTCGCCATCTGTCTACCACCTCACAAAGTAGTTCTCCCCACTAGGCTATACAAGTCACTCCGAATGGAATCCGATAAGCAGTCATCTGGTCCACAACTAATAGGTCTCCGCACTCCGCATGCTCGTCTCCGGAAGGGTCCGCTCCATGAGCTACTGTTCGATACTCCAAGTATCTCAAAGTCCCGCAAAGAAGTATCACAAAGGACCGCCTCGTCACAGGGGTCTCAACGTAATAGACGATGCGTCAATCAGACGCCCGATCTGTGAATTATTAGCCTTTTAGTCTCGAGAGCCCGGTTGGTTTTGTGTACGAACCAACTCGGTCGTACTATAGCTGCGTCCAAACCTCGAGAGGAGTAAGCCAAAATAACCGTATCACTAAGAGGAATCCAAAGAAGTCAACGACACATCAATCAGACGTCCGGAGCTCAAGTTATAAGTGTTTCCACTCCAAGGGCCCGGTTGGTTTCGTGTTCGAACCAACCCGTCCATACCCAAAGTTCACCTAAACCTTGAGTGTAATATACCGAAACGACCATCTTGATCCAAGGATCACATCTCAACTGATGGTGCATCGATCGGAGGTTCGTAGCCCAAGTTACAGGAATTTGATTGAAACTGTCCGAATTTTGGGGGTTTGGGCCCAGTCCGACCCGGCCCAATACCCCCTGGGTCGGCCTGAACAGGGTCTACCCAACCCAGGTCTGGGTCCAGCCCGTTAGGGCACAGCACGGCCTGGCCAGCATGGCCCGGCCCAGCCGGCACGACCCGACCCAGCCGGCGCGACCGTGCCCAGCCGGCGCGGCCCGACCTGGTGCTGGGGTCTGGCCCACCACGGACGACCCGACCCGGCGTGGGTGGTCCAGCCCGGTATGGGGGTCCGGTCCAGCGTGGACGGCCCGGACCAGTGCGGGCGGTCTGGCCCGATGAGGGCGGTCTGGCCCGGCGTGGGTGAACCGGCCCGGTGTGGGTGCCCGTGCGCTGAGCAGACACAGAAGGGGGGGGGGGAGCACCACCCCCTTGTTTTCCTGAAACGGCGGACCCATCGGATCTGCCAGGGGTTTCAAACCCCCAATATTCTTGGAAACGGCCAGCCGATGAGCTGCCTCGGGACCCCCGTGGGTCCCACCTCCTGAAGCGCTAGTGGCCGGAAGTCCGACCACCCCCTTTGGTGAACCTCCGGGGCCAAGGGCCGCGACTTCCTTCTGTCCGGAGCGGCGCGAAGCGCCTCGCCCCTCCGCCGCGGCCCGCCCTGGCTGCGACCCTCCTTGGATCTGGGCCGACGCGACGGTGCCACGCTCCTCCACCACGTTCCGGTTCTAGCCGTGCCCTATTTCGGCCTCACCAGCGCGGCACGACGACGCCACCCTCCTCCGCCGCGGCCCGCTCTAGCCGCAGTTCTCTCATTCTCGTGTGGTGCGATGGCACCGCATCGCCTCTGTTCCAAACCACAACGAAGACCAACAACAAAGTGGGGAGGATGGTCGGACGTGTTCGTGCGGTCCAACCTCCTCATGTTATATTGATAATAGGAGGCCAATAATTTAACAAAGAATCGTCGAAATATTCTTGAATTATAAAAACAACCCCTACCTCAAAGAAGTTCGAGGAAGCTAGCGTCGTGGAATATGGCGTCGCGGGTGGGGCTCCGTATATGTCGACGGAGAACGTCCGTGGAAGAAGTGGCATCTCCCTTTCTTTGACGCCGAGGGAAGATGGAAGGTGTGACAACGTTCTTCGTGTCCATCAATGAGGAAGATGAAGTTCTTCAAAGTAAACAATTATCCCTCTCTCAATTTTCCACACAACACATCAACCCAAAATAAAATAAGGCTTTGAACTATTTTGTTTACACATGCCAACATTTCCAAAACTTCAAAAGTTAAATTCACATAATTAATTACTCTTGAATAGACTAATTAATTGGATGTCAAGTTGGAAAATTTATTAAGGGGTTAGAGGAGTTATAAGAATTTGAAGGGGTGGGGATCGTGTGGGCCCCACCTCACAAATATCATAATTAAGAGGGGTTAGGATTTTAGTGGGTCCTAACCCAATTCCCACACATGGGTTTAAACCACTTAGTAGAGAAATAAAATAAAATTGTAAAACAATTATATTTTATTTCTCACATTTTTAAAAACTCCTCCCGAGCTAACGCACCTTCGAAAAAGGTGCTCTTAAACAAATACTTGCGTTGCGGTTTCATCGATGACCTCAAATTTCAATTCTGAGCACCGGTTCAAAAGATAGAAAAACCCGCTCGTTCGTTCACTAAACGTACCTGAGCTAAACTTTGGAAATTTTTTCCGAGCACACCAGTCCTCAGAATCAGGTGCCGTCTATAGTCACAGACTCGTAAAATTCCAAAGAAATTAAGAAAAAAATTTCCTTGAAATTTCATGGTCTTTACATTACTCCCACCTAATGGATTTACGTCCCCGTAAAGCTACATTATAAACTAGGGAATCAAAATGAGGCACCGAGCATGCAACTGAGCCTCCCGCTCCCATATGCCCTCCTGGAGGTTCCCGTGCTGCCAGCGAAAGCGCACAAGAGGAATCGACCGTCCTCATAGGACCCGCTCCTGTTGATCCTATGCCTCTATTGGAACCCCGTGAAAGTCACACCGTCATCAATGATGATGGAAAGGTCATGCACAAATCTCCTCAGCTGAGATATGTGGATGACGTCGTGCACCCAGTGCATCTGAGGTGGCAGGGCCAGATGAACCTTGGAGGTAACTTGCCTCCTCCACCACATCTTCGTAGACTTCGTCGAGGTGAGACCCGTATATAGACGTGTTCATCACCCTAAAACTCTAGTGGTCTTGTCTCCTATCAGCATAGGACTTTTGTCTGCTCTGTGCAGTCTTCATCCGCTCTTGGATAATCTTCACCTTTTCTATCATGACCTGAACCATCTCTAGTTCTATACGTGCTGCCCCAACACTATTTAGAAAGGATATCTGAAACGTGTCCAACTATTGTATCGCCACCCCTAACAGCTGAATGCCTGATCTCCTACTAAGAGCATTAGCTACAACGTTCCCCTTCTTTTCTTACATTCCACAAGAGTGGATAAGATTTATCATTTGTCAAAAAGTGAAATCTGGTCTCATCCCCTGGATGAACCACGTTTTTCGCCTAATATAGTCAATCCTGACATGAATGATACATTAATTCCATGGATGATGTCGTAAGGCCTCGACGCTACTACCTAGAGATCCAACCGTCACTCTCGCCTCCAAGGGTTGAGTCACACTGTCGGCATCAGTGTGTGATTACTCGATCTCCTCCAATAGAAAACTCAAAAGTGAGGGCCATGTAAACTATTTTAACCGGAACCTCTCTGTATCGACCATACGAAGTGGACATGCACTACTGGAAATGTGACCTTTCCCAACACTTCTATACCCCCTTTCCCAACGGCTTGGCCAAACCGTTGGGAAAGCCCACTTTGTTGCCACTTTTCCCAACGGTTTTCCAAAACCCTTGGGAAAGGGTAGGATTTCCCAACTGTTTGGCCAAACCGTTGGGAAAGGGTAGGCTTTCCCAACGGTTTGGCCAAACCTTTGGGAAAAGTCCACTTTGTGTCCAGTTTTCCCAACGGTTTGGCCAAACCATTTGGAATGGTCCAATTTGTGGCCACTTTTCCCAACAGTTTGGCCAAACCATTGGTAAAGGTCCCCAATATATCAATATCACTTCTCATATTAAAGGGACCTATACCAACGGTTGTCAAAACCATTGGTATAGGTCTATACAAACGGTTTTGACAACCGTTGGTATAATTCCTTTGATTTTTTTATCGGATCCTCTTAACCAGAACATTCTATAAATCAAAATTTAAAATAATTATTATAATACATATATATATTTATGAAATTATGTTCACAAAAGTTTTGTTAAGGTTAGTTGTTAGGTCGTTCAATGATAAAGTGGAGGTCCTGGGATCAAATCCCAACGAATGTTTTTTTGGAAATACATATACCAATGGTTTTATGGAACTGTTGGTATAGATTTTCATATTACTTATACCAAAGGTTTTCAAAACCATTGGTATAGGTCTATACCAATGGTTTTCCAAAAACCGTTGGTATAGAACTATCCCAACGGCTTACTTTCCTATGGTTCTCCGAACCGTTGGTATAGGCTATACCAATGGTTTGGAGGCCTATACCAATGGTTCCAAACCGTTGGTATATGTTAGTTTTTCAGTACTGAGGAAAGTAATCATCACAAGAAAAGTGTATTTTATTACTACATCTCAAAGTACAAAGACACATATAACTACAACAACGATCACATGGAAACTAAAAACACCAAGAACAAGGGCCTCCATGCCTAAACCCACTCCTGTCCACCTGCTTCCGGAGCTTCGTAGTCACATGCTTCAACTTCCTAAAGATGAGCTCTCCCCTGTACACCCGTTACCTACGGTCAGGGTGGTCCTCTGGGTGGTGGTGGTGGCAACACCTTGAAGTGTCGTCCACCTCTATCTGTACGGCCAGCTTCTCTGCCTCTGCCTCCTACTCCTTGATGTCTGCCTTGATCGAACCTCTGCCTCTGTCTGGGAGGTTCTTCATCTATCTGCTGATCGTCCGAGCGGTGGGTCGGATAGTCACGATCCATGTGACCCTGTCCGTCACATGTGTAACAAAGCATGGAAGTCTTGGCTCTATCTCTACCCTTGGTGCCTCACACTACCGACCCTGAGTCGTGTGGTCGACCACCTGTAGGTTTGGCCCTCCTGGACCTCTGCATCATCTGTCTACTGCCAACTGTAGAAGACTTTGCTACAAGTTGACTAGTGGTGGGTCCCGCTGCTGGAGTATACTCAGAAAGGAAACTCTCCACTAAGAGGGCTTGCTCTAACACCCCCACCTGAGTCGGGATGTTGAGAGGGATTTTCGGAGCTCTGATATCGTGCCTCAGTTCTTGCTCGAAGGTCCGGGCCCGGAAGAACGTGTATCATACCATGTCTGTGGAGTAGCGCGAGAGGTCTGTGAACCTCACTGAGTACTAAGGTACACTCATGATGCCCTGCTGTAGATGAAGTAACTCCTGTATCCGCACCGCTCGTAGGGTGGCTGGTACAAACTCTACCCGAAACAGGCTCTCGAAGTCTGCTCAAAGAAGTAACGTCTCATCATGCATCTGGAGCATCAGGCTCCACTATCTACCTGCTGCTGCCTGAAGGAGGCTGACAGCAAGGATCACCATGAAGTTCGTTGGTGTACCTACTAGCCTGACGACTCTCACCACAACCTCCATCCAATCCTCAGCTGCCTGTGGGTCCGTCTCTCCCCTGAACCTGGGTGGCCTCTGGCACTGGAACTCACGCAGCGCGCTCAAGCGGCGTGCATCGCCTACTGCTGGGGCTGATGGCATCGGTGGCCCAACTGGTGGTAGTACCACTGGTGCCTCCGCTGGTGCCTCAACTGGAAGAGGGCCCTATACTGAGGCCTCGTCGCTCGGTGGACTGTCAGTACGTACAACTCTCGGGGCTCTAGCTGGTCATCCATGGGGAGGCATCCTGAATGAAATAGATGCGACACGGTCAGAAGACTATACCTAGTGAGATGACCTAGTTTGAGCTGATATAAGGGAAAACTTTTGAAAACAGTCACACAAAAAGTGTTTTCGGGTTCTAAGTTGGAAATCAGAAGTCAGGGTCCTGGTGTATGGATACGTCGGCCGCCCGGACCAACACTAGACTCCCCGAACTGAAGACCAGACTTAGTACCCTTAACACTATTTCTTCACTGAAAAAAATATCATAGTTTTATGTTCTGCGGTAGAACTGACTCCTTTGATACCAATTTGTCACGACCCGTCCTCGAGCCCATGCCGTGACTACCCCATGCCCGCCTTCCATAGGCCAGGGGCTGGAGACTAGCACCAAAGGCATAAATCTCATTAGAAAGGCAAGGAATTGCCTTTATAAAAGTAAACAACACAACAGAGTACAAGAGGAAGAAAAAACTAAGTACAAAAGAATACAAAAGTAGTGATGAAAGTATAGGGGCTGGAAATAGAAGCCCAACTGTAATGTACAAGGAAATAGACAAAACAGCTGAAAGGTGACAAGCAGCTCCTGGATCATCCCCCACAGATCCTACCTAAAGGGTAGGTACATATAGCGCAGCTCCTGGATCGTCCACCACGGATCCTACCTGAAGGGTAGGTACAGATAGCCTCCTCAGCGCCCTTGTCCGTCAACCTCCTTCGGGTACCGACTCATCGTGAGGTCCACCTCCAGGTGTCGTCCAGTTCTCGTACACTCGGCCTCTGTCAGCATTGTCCGTTGTCTGCATCCAACACAACGAGATGCGGGCATATCCCGTCCAGGGGTGAGTATAAAGATACTCAGTAGGGACCCTGAGACCCTCAAGGCCTCACTATATCAAACAAGGATAACCACAAAGCATGATCTAAACAGATAACCCTTACTTAGGTATAAGCCCATACTTATACCTAAGTTATCAAGTAACCCAACATAATCAAGAGGTAACACAAAGGTCAACGACTTAGCTCAAACCAGGATTTTCATTATCGAAACCGCAACTGCTGAAGAGCTCCTCCTCTGTTGAGTACACTGATCCTGTCACGACTTCGAGGTTCTGCTCACTAACCTTATACTGCTGAGGTACTCCTCCTTTCGAGTACCGCGGGTCTGCCACCTCACAAAGTAGTTCTTCCCGCCATGGGTATGCCACCTCACACAGTAGTGCTCCCCCTCATAGCCTACAGAGGTACTCCTCCTGTCGAGTACCGCGGGTCTTCCACCTCACAAAGTAGTGCACTTCCTCCATGGGTATGCCACCTCACAAATTAGTGATCCCCACTGGGCTATACAAGTCACTCCGAATCGAATCTGACAAGCAGTCATCAGGTCCACAGCTACAAGGTCTCCGCACTTCGCATGCTCGCTCCGGGAGGGTCCGCTCCACGAGCTA
This sequence comes from Viscum album, assembly GCA_963277665.1. Taxonomy (NCBI): domain Eukaryota; kingdom Viridiplantae; phylum Streptophyta; class Magnoliopsida; order Santalales; family Viscaceae; genus Viscum; species Viscum album. The sequence goes on from OY728122.1 coordinate 496,629,141, forward strand.
CTGGTCGATACTACAAGTATCTCAAATTCCCGAAAATAAGTATCACAAAGGACCGCCTCGTCACAGGGGTCTCAATGCAACAGACGACACATCAATCGGATGCCCGATCTGTGAGTTATTAGCCTTTTAGTCACGGGGGCCCAGTTGGTTTCGTGTACAAACCAACCCGGACGTACTCCAGCTACGTCCAAACCTCGACCAAAGTAAGCCAAAAGAACTGTCTCACTAAGAGGAATCCAAAGAAGTCGACGAAATGTCAATCAGACATCTGGAGCTCAAGTTATAAGCATTTCTGCTCTGAGGGCCTGGTTGGTTTTGTGTTCGAACCAACCTGATCGTACCCAAAGTTCACTGAAACCTTGATTGTAATATATCGTAACGACCGTCCCAATCCAAGGATCGCATCGCAACTAACGATGCATAGATTGGAGGTCCATATCCCAAGTTACGAGCGTTTGAACGAAACTATCCGAATTTAGGGGGTTTGGGCCCGATCCGACCCGGCCCGGCCCGACCAGCGCGGCCCGGCCCAGCCGGCGTGGCCCGGTGCGGGGGTCCGGCCTGGCCCGGCACGGGTGGTCCGGCCCGGCGCGGGTGAACCGTCCCGATGCGGGCGCCCGTGCGCTGAGCAGACGCGGAAGGGGGGGGGGGAGCGCCGCCCCCCTGTTTTCCCGAAACGGCGGACCCATGGGGTCCGCCCTAGTTGACCGTTGGGGGTTTCAAACCCCAGGTCTTCTTGGAAACGACCGGCCACTTTGCCCGGACGGTGAGTTGCCGCGGGACCCCCGTGGGTCCTGCCTCATGATGCGCTGGCGGTCGGAAGTCCGGTCTTCCCCTTGATGAACCGCCGCGCCTCTCCGTTGCGGCCCGCCCCGGCCGTGGCCCTCCTTGTCTTCGGCGTGGCGCGACGACGCCGCGCTCCTCCGCCGCGGTCCGGTTCCGGCCGCGGCCTCTTTCAGCCTCACCGGCGCGGCGCGACGACGCCGTGCTCCTCCATCGTGGCCTGCTCCGGCCGTGGTTCTCTCATTCCCGCGCGGTTCGATGACTCCGCATCGCCTCCGTTTCAAACCACAACGAAGACCAACAAAAAAGGGGGGGAGGAGGGTCGGTCGTGTTCGTGCGGTCCGACCTCCTCCCGTTATATTTATAACAGGCTGCCAATAATTTAACATAGAATCATCGAAATATTCTTGAATTGTAAAAACAACCCCTACCTCAAAGAAGTTCAAGGAAGCTGCATCGCAGAATACGGCGTCACGGGTGGGGCTCCGTATATTTCGACTGAGAACTTCCGTGGAAGAAGCGACGTCTCCCTTTCTTTGACTCGGAGGGAAGTTGGAAGGTGTGACGGCGTTCTTCGCGTTCTTCAACGAGGAAGATGATGTTCTTCAAAGTAAATAATTCCCCCTCTCTCAATTCTCCACACAACACATCAACCCAAAATAAAATAAGGCTTTGCCCTATTTTATTTACACATGCCAACATTTCCAAAACTTCAGAAGTTAAATTCACGTAATTAATTAATCTTGAATATACTAATTAATTGGATGTAAAGTTGGAAAATTTATTGAGGGGTTAGAGGAGTTATAAGAATTTGAAGGGGTGGGGATCATGTGGGACCAACCTCACAAATATCCTAATTAAGAGGGGTGAGGATTTTAGTGGGTCCCACCCCAACTCCCACACATGGGTTTAAACCACTTAGTAGAGAAATAAAATAAAATTGTAAAACAATTATATTTTATTTTTCACATTTTTAACAACTCCTCCAGAAGAAACGCACCTTCGGAAAAGGTGCTCTTAAGAAAATACCGACGCTGCGGTTTCATCGGTGCCCTCAGATTTCAATTCCGAGCACCGGTTCAAAAGATAGAAAAACCCGCTCATTCGTTCACTAAAGGTACTCGAGCTAAACTTCAGAAATTTATTCCGGGAACACCGGGCCTCAGAATCAGGTGCCGTATGAAGCCACAGACTCTTAAAATTCCAAAGAAATTATGAAAAAAATTTCCTTGAAATTTCCTGGTCTTTACAGAAATGGTCCAGGAAGTGATCCTCATCCGTGTATCATGACATTTTCCCACTCAAGAGTGAGTTCTCCCAGAATGAGTGTATCTGTTCTCTCTTCAGATCTATTAGTGCGTGTATCACTCTCATGACACTTCTCTACAAGCATAATTCTCGTAAGGACATCATCTGAGCTATTATACTCATGTAGTTAGTTATCCCGGATGAGTGTTTCATGGAATCTTCGAACTGAATCCCTAGCATGGGTATGCAGGTCATTGTGACTTACCTCTATAATACGAGTCTGGGTTTGAAGTATATTTGGATATGTTTCTCTTATTATATGTACTGTAGAAATATACTGTATATAGATAATTGTATCTTTATTTGTTTATTGCTTTTTTTTTCGGTGTCCTCTACTAAGAATTGTTATACTCACCCCTGAATGGGATTTCCCCACACATGTTGTGTCTCGTGAAGACTCTTTCTTTCCCCAATACCTATTTCTTTCTAACAAGTTGGACTTTGTAGTTTGTAGACTCTTTCTTTTGGTGGGATTTTATTTGGGCCCAGTTTACTTTCTGAACATTATTTTTTGTTGTACTCTATTAGTTGGGTTTAGTTGTGTACATGATTTTTGTTCCTCAGTGGTTTTTACATTTCATCATTTTTCGGCTAGGATATGTGTGTGTGTGTACAAGTACTTAGGAAATTCCTACCATGTTAGTGATATGCCTACTCAGTGCTATTCACCAACCCTTGGCCTATTGGAGGTGGGATTGGGGAGTTACGACACATGATACATTAGGATGGATTATGACAATACACATATATATAATACCCTAAATGATTTAATTATAACCATTATCATATTTTTATTAACAATTCTATTTTAGAATCACTTTTTTGGGTGATATCTTCTCCGTTTTTCATATTTATTTTACTTTATCTATTTTGGTCCTTTTAGTTTGATCATTGTTAAATAATCTAAATTTTAAATAATGATATAAATATAATATATAATCAATATATATACATATTAATATTTATCTATAAATGTAAATATAGAAAAATTAATTTCACCATTCATGGGGACTGTATGCTGTAAGTACACATGAACATTGATTCCATGAAATTAACATATGAAAGGGAAGAAAGGAAAATAATAACGCACATTTAAAGAATAATTTATATATCATAAATATCTTATATATTCATAATATATATCCTTTTTTCCATCCATGTTAATATAAAATGAAAAACTTATCACATCGCATCATGGAGGCGGTGGTCCACACATACACATGAACAATATTCTTGTTTTTCAATGGATTGGAAGGAAAGAAGATAAATGTTATATTTTAATTAAATAAGTATAATTATGTCATAAATATCATACATATGCTTTAAATTAACAATTATATGCATCTTTGGGAGGTGATGATGGAAAACAATTACACCAGTTTGCGAGATGGTAGTCCTCCTTACACACAATCGATTTTTTCATTTCCTATTTGATGGAACCAGAGATGGATATAGTTTATAAAATTTACATAATAAAATATTAGTACATTTAATATAATTTTTTTAATATTTGAACACAGTTGAATAATATGTTAATGATTTATAAGAATAAATAAATAAAAAACACTCGGTTAAGAATGATACCTCTTCTTCGGACAAACTCTTTAGGTTTTCAACAAAACCCTTCCAATGAGGGATTTATATTAAAAAATACCTGTAAGAAGTGGGAATAGAATTAAGGAAAGTTTCTTAATAGGTATTTTATGTACCATAATGAATTTTATTTGTGAAGAAAATATGACAGGAGGTTCCCTTTTATAATTGATGTGGGAGGAAAACTTATATTTTTTCAAATTTTCTCAATACTTTTGTGTCAGTTTCTCATACACAAGGATGAAAAATAGACCATTGTTTAACCTTAAATATGATAAATCTAGAATATGGAAATAAAATATAAATTATACAAGTTTTTATATAATTTTAACCCTTATATATTTAGCTTAACCCTCATTAAACTTATTTTAAACGTCAGAGTGATATTTGTTTTTCTATTTTTAATATTAATTATTACAAAAAATTAAGTTGAAATTTTTTCATAGTATTAATTATTTTGATTCCAAATATTTAATCCAGTTTTTTAAATTAAATTCATTGAATTTTCCCAATTTAATTAAAAATAAATTCCACAAACATGATGAAAAGTAGTTTTCAAAAGAAAATGTTTTCGTATGTATAAATTGTTTTTATTTCAAAATTCTACGTCAATATGATTTCAATGACCTAAAATGGATTAATAATCATATAATTGATTAAAGTTTAATTTTAAAACCATTTAAAATGAAATGGAACTTTGTAAATTATTTAAATGAAAAGACAATGTTTAATAAGAAATTTGTATTTTTCACTATTCATCAAAAAATTAATCTTTTTAGAAAATTATCAAAAATTCACGTTACGAAATTTTTTAAATTTTCATTAAAAAAAGGTCATTTTTGAATTTTTTTATAAAATTATAAAAAATAAATTTTAAAATAATTGTTTTGATGAAATTAGTTTTTATATTTCCATCATGTATTTTTCAATAACTTGTTAATGTATATTCAATGAAGTGATTTAAGATACCTCATAGATCTATCTTTGTAGTTTTTACGTATAAGGTTGTGTGATAAATTAATTCATTCTTATATAAGAAATTTTCTTAGTATTAACTAGCTACAATACTAAATATCTATTTTACATATGTTATTAATATATATGTCCTGGATAATGGTGGAGATCCCCAAACCTCTTAGTGAAAAAGGTTCACACTAATTCTTAATAAAAATAAATTTTTTTACAGATTAATTAAAATTAATATTCTATGATCATAATGTTTTCTTAAATCCATAAATAGATCTTTGTAACTTATAATCCATATTAGAAATATTTTGTGTCTCTTACCCTTTTTAGTGCATCATGTAGATATCTTCCCTAATATTTCTAATCAGGATAGTTATTTTGATGTATAAATTCCAAATTTCATGATCATAAAATGTTTTTATGTCCAGTATAATTATAATAGATTTTATCATAATAAATAGTGGAAAAATATTTCATCATAAACTATGAAAATTATCCATTTAAACCTTCATTTACCAATCATACCTTATCAGTAAAATCATTACCATATATTTCTAGACACTTCTTGAATAACCAACTATGGATTTAAATTAAATACATAGACCACCATAGAAAATTGAATTCTTTTACAAGAAGTATATTTTTTTAATTCATATTATCTAATTGATGTTTTCTTATTTCAATTTACAACTTCCTTATAAGATTCATTATTCTTATCAAATAAAATATCACCTATTTTAAATAATATAACCAACTTCATTGGTTTTAACATTCCAATGTAGTATGAGGATCTATAAAAACTCCTCCCCCTAAATCATAGGGAGTTTAGTGTCTAATACCATGTCAAGTGTGTGTGAATACATGACATCATTAGTGTATATCTTTCTCCCACTATATCAAAAGGGGAAGTGCTTCCATATTATAGAAATATCATTAATCACTTGTCTAATACCTTTATATATTTGGGATGGTTATGTCCTAAGAATATTCTATAAATTTTAATTGATATACACTTTGTGTTTTTTCGATATAATCTGGTTTCTAAAATTATCTTAAATAAATAGTTATCATAATAACACATTAAGCTTATACAATATATATTTGTTTCATATTATAACTTATATGATATCAATTAGTCAATATATTTATTGAATGGTTACGTTTTGAAACTTATATTTTAATACCATGACTTGAAAATAATTTTGGAAGACTTAAAAACATACAAGATTTATAATAAATCCCCCTTTTATATCCATTACCACTCTAATTTGTATAAGGTAATATGAGTATAAAAATATTTCTACTCTATATTTAAATTATCTATAAATTCCTAGTTAAGATATTCACCACTATCCCACCTATAATATGTAATATATTTTATGAATAATTTTCAATACTCCACTTTACATTCCTAAAATATGTTTCATAAATCTCCTAAATTTTATTTATTCACCTCTACCTTATCCTTATAATAGCTTATACGTATAATGGTACACCAATTATGGAAGATTTTTTGTAATAAAACCTTTAATATCTGAATGTTAATTTTTCTAAAACCATAAAACTAATCTTGTTAAAAAACCTATGAATTTTTTATCCAAAAAGTCTAAACACCATTCTAGGCTTATCCTTTACATTTACTTTTATTCTTACTCAAATAATTATCATGACACAAATGGATATTATTTAAGACCTAGATTTTATATTCATTATTAATTAAAAATATTTTATATATTTGATTCAAGTATTATGAAACTACTTATTATGTATGATATACCTTAAAAATATTCATTTCAAATATGAAATAATTTATCATTATGACTAGAAATAGGCATTGATATAAATGTTTTGGTAACACTCAATAAAAAATAATAGTTTTATAATAATCATTACACTTGGTGTTGTGAAGTCATATCCATCTCTTAGTTGAATTTGTAATAACCCAACCTTAGCTACTTAGAAATTTTATCTTACTTCCTATAATCCTTAATAACTTCACTAGTTCTTGTATTTGGATTGAAATACATGAGTTATATATTGTATTTAATAACGAAATAGAAAAAATGAAATATTCATTTAATAATAAATATATATAATGTAAGAGATTATTATTTTTTCTTCTTTAATTCATAATAGTTTTAATTTCAATTATATTTCTTTTCAAATTTGAATAAGATATCATACTATTCATTTCTCTCCCTTTGAATCATTTTCCTATTTGACTAGAGTTGTGAAAAAATCGTTGAATCTGATCATTTCATTCATTTTTCATCCATGAACCTCACATTTTTTCCATAAGGGGTGAGTAATCATGTTCAAACCAATCCCTATCAGTTTGAAAAAATATAATCAAACGATTCATAAGTGGATTATCAGTAAATTTTATTTTCTAATTATTAATTAATATACAAATTCTAGAAGATGAGGATCATAATATGTGATTGATAGATAATTTTATCCATATAGAGGCCCAATTTTTACTACTAATCGATATACTTCATCCTCTTTAATGAAGTGTTACTATATAGGTACATGCATTCTAGTTTACACATGTATGGTGTAGTGAAAACCTTGTTTATAATTTTCCTCAATTTATCCTTTTTAAGTCCCTATAGATTATTTATTATAGTTTATTTTTCTATGTATTTGTGTTTCATATCAAACTACCTAGATATTGCTGATAACATGATGACACCAATATATATACTGTCCTATAGGTGCCTCCTATGGGAATAATTTTTTCCATCACTATCTCACTAAGATGGATCATTAGTAAAATTAGATTTTAGAACACAATTTTTTTCATGTATTAGCATAGAGAAAAAGTTCAAGTAAAAATATTGAAAATTCATATTGGTTATGAAATTTCCCTTTAATAGAAATGATCATTGTGTTTCTAATTTTTTATTTGAATTTTATATTATCAATAAAATCAATTTTTATGATATTATCGTGATTTATGATTATGAAATAGTAAATTAATTTTATTATTCTCCACACATTTTATCAAATCCCAATAAAACTCACCATTGGATTCATAATATCCCCTCACTCAGATATTCTAGTTTAAAAGATCCATATTTACCTTTAAATAACCTATATAGAGGCCTTAACAAATTATCCAAATGTATTTAAATAGACTTTTATTTAAAACTACATTAATTAATATCTCTATTATATATTGAGTGGACTCCCAAATCCATAAATCCTAAACTCTAATGTCCTAAACTCTTTCCTTTATGGTACACAATGTATTGCTATTGTAATCACCCATTAACGCTAACCTGGAAAAATCAACTCATGTATTTCATTGTAACTCCCCTATAAATGGAAGTAAATTGATAAGGGAAAGATCAATTATTTTATATATAGATATATTATATCTCAAGTTATGGAAGAAATATACTAACATAACGTTTCTATAGAATTATTTTATTTAACTTATGAATGGTTTGATAACCTAGACATAACCATCCCATAATTTTGTTATATCCAATATTATATCATTTAAAAATCCGATACTGTTTTATTATAATATTTTAGAAACATTCTATAAAAAAACCCTCACATAAAAAACCTTTAAATGTTCAACCAAATGGAATTTGTCCCACTAAATGAAACACTTAAAATTAAAGAACTTCATTATTCATTCTAACACCCTATAAATAGAAGTTGAATTCAAAATAATTTATACTCATATTTTTTTATTATAAAAATCATTTTAAAACATGGGATTGATAAATAAATATTATTGAGGGGTATAAAAGAATGAAAAAAACAATGCGGACATTAAATTACAAGAAAAAATTATATATTTTCCCCTTTAAATAATGAATTTTGAGTTAAATAAAACATGAAGTTCCTAGGAATGGGACGTACAATTGAGAAGGGGAGGTTGAATCAACAATGTTTATTTTATAAATTTTTATCCAAAAATACCCTTTTGATGAATTTATAGTGTTTAGTACCCTCAATTATTAAACTCATCCTTACCTGAATGAAATAATAAGGAAAAAAACACAGGAAAAATAAATATTTTCTCAATGTTTTACCCTGAGATGGGTGAATACATCCTTTTTTTAGTTAGGTAGAGTCCATTCCATATATTCACCACTATAATCAATTTTCAATTACCCATGGTTATAGAATGTATCATCTTAAAACCAAGAGTGTCTCCAAATACTTCTTCCCTAAACCATTATTAGAATGATTACCATAAGTTTACAATTTCTACAAAAACATTAACAAAAATATATCGTTATAATTTTGCGACTAATACAGAAAAACCATTCTTCCTATAAAATTAAATTTTTTTATAATTTCTCAAAAAACAAATTTTGAAGAAATAAATATCTAGAACCTAACTATCTAAAGATTCTATTTCTGATAAACTGAAATATGTATCTACCATAAATTTAAAAGCCAATAATTTTATATTTGGTGTCTTAGTTTTCATAACGCTTACATCTTATGTCTAATAATCTAAAAAATCTATGACCAATCAACCCAATTCTGCTACAAAAAACAACTAGTTCACAAAACTATATTTATGAAATTACAGATTGCAACAAGTACATCACAAAAACCATTTTCTTGTAAGATGCTTCACATATATTATTATAACAAGAATATATTTCATGAAATTAATACTCAAACATAACCCTTACTTGAATATAGAGTGTTTAAAACATATTCTAATATTTATCAGAACTCAACTTAAACTAAATATTCATTTGGGTGGAATTTATCAGAAAATATAAACCTATGCACTACTCTGTTACACTTTAAAAAATTACTTCATCTATTCAAAAAAAATTATAATCTCATAAAACTCATATTTTATGACATTTAACATTTTTCTCACTTATATTATATTTCACTTATCTTTTTAATGGATCAAATATTCATATACCCATAATAACTATGTTCTTGAACTTGCATATGAGTCTATATGAATAGTGTGAACATCCTTCATTTTCAAAATTTTTGTACCGCCATACTTGTAAAATTATTCTTCCAGACTTTCAAGGGATAACATATCATATTTAAAACATTCAATATTCATAACTTTTGATGGAATTATCCTCTTAATTACTCTATATTTCTATTTCCATATCTTATTATATTCCTAGATCTAATAAATAAAATGAGTACATAATTATTTTTAGCTTAAAACTTCTAATCATATCAGTATGAATAATAATAAATCTAGTAAATTAGAATATATATTTATCTTATAGAAAACCTTAAGATCGATGTTCTGATTTCCTTATCTTCCTTAATCAAACTTACTAGAAATCAAATTTTATCTTAAATCACTTTGATATAAGATTTATTTATTTTTTAGCATAAGATAGTCTAAATTAATTTATTGTTTTTATTCATATTTATTAGACCACTAAAAATATTTATTATATATATATCTTCTAATTTCACTATATCTTAGAATCCTCAATTCCTCCTATGAATTTCAGAGAATTGATTCTGATTCTGAAACTTGGATAACTTCTGGAAAGTTTAACTTCATATTCAATTACTTCTATAAAAAATTTCTACTCAAAGGGTTTACAAAAAATACAACACTAGAGACAATCCCAGTCAATGGTTCTTCAATCACCACTTTGGAATTTTTGTATACTCCAAAAATTCTTATCTCAATATGTTTAAAAATTATATAAAAATATTGAATTTCTCAATGTGAAGTGTCCTAATGATACACTTCTAGAAAAATTAATGTTTTAAGAGATTTATATGCCTCAATGATAATAATGTTTTGGAAAACGGATTTTTATGTACTATCCTTAGTTTTATCTATTTTTTTTACGATTACCACAACTTCCTATTCACAAAATATAAAGAAAGATTTATGTATCTCTCCCCCATTGAAAAAATTATCTAAATCAAAGTGGGGAATGCATGTATACAACCTCAAGCGAGAATGAAATGATGAACATGATCTTTCAACCATAACTTAGAAAATATGTCCCCTGATATCTATTTTTTAAACAATAAACAATATAATATTTGGTGGAGATATATTATAAACTCAAAAATCCAATAACCAATTTATCTTTAGTGAAATGAAATTTGATATCAATATATTTAGATGTTGTGACTTGAAAACGATTATTGAAAAAATGGAACTCTGGTTTAAAAACTAATCCTTAATGAATTATAAACATTTAACATCAAGTATTCCACTTCAATTTCATCTATAATATTTTTTTTGTGAAAATATGTTTTTGTAATAAATTTTTATTCAGATATACACAAAGTAACTAAAATATGTTTCTTTATATTAAATTTCACATAGTTTCATTCCAATTAGAAAGTTATGCCTATTTTATACACTATATCATTACAGTATCCAATTCAATTAGTAATAGAAAAACTTATAAAATTTAGTTATTTACTTTTTTTATATAATACCATAGCTTAATGTGGTTTTGATACATCTGAGAATTATTTTAGTAGTTGAAATATGTGGTTCCTTTGGATCACTTTGATATAATATAAATAGATTCACCACATGTACAATATCTGATATTGATCGTAACACCTAAATATATTACATTATACTTCTTTTAAAATAAATTTAAATTCTTTGATTTCCTACTTTACACACAACACCAAGTTTAAACGAACCAAAATTTACTATTGAATTGTTATTATTTAAATGTGACCATTATAACATAGCCGTTAAATTGGTGGTATGAATAGGAATAGTTTTTTGGAAAAATATTTAATTTTATTTATATAATTAAAATATATTGATAAATTCATAATAAATAAGTACTAAATTTTTATTAAAGTCATTTTATGATTAAAAAATACGTTTTCTTTAAAAATGAGTTTTATTACATTTTATATGTAGATATTATATAAATATATACCACTTTAAGAAATTCTAATTTATATAAATGATATAATTTTTGAAATCATCATATTAAAACTAGCTTAGGGTGAAATATTGGAATTTTCCTGAAATGACTAATTCTTTAGTGAATGGTTAAAAAAATTGATTTTTTAAAAAATGTCATTTATTTTCATGGTGAAGTCATATTGATTTTTAATTTGATAATAATTTAATACAATAATACTTAAATTGTGAATAATATAATTAATTACATAGGAATTATTATTATAGATAAATTTTTATGATTTCATTTTTGGGCTTAAAAACACTCTTTTTCCTTCTAAAAACTATTTTTATGCACACAAGGTTTTTTATCTTAATAAATTATATAAATTAATATTTATTAATAATTTAAATATAATGTGCAGATTATACACTAATACCATATTTTAACATTCATTTTGTTGTTTTTTAATAGGCAAGGAATGTAAGTAAATTCAATTTTATGTTTAAAACACATTTTTTCTAAAATTTGTTTTAATTTCATTTTACATGCTTATTTAAAATTAAATTACGCCACATATAGAAAATGAATATATTAAGATGTATTAAATATTTGGAATCATCATAACTAATATAATTTAGTAGGTTCAACTAATTTTTTTACATAATTAATAGTAAAAATAGTAATTTTTTTTTACCATTGTTAAGGTTAAAATGGGTTTACCTAGGGGTGGTTAAATGAAGAGATAAGGAAAATATTTCCTCACAAACACGTATAAATTATATTTTATGGTCATATTTTTACCCTATGACATGTTATCTTTGGATATATGTCATTTTAAAGCACTTTTCTTAAGTGTGACAATATTATATATTATTATTTTTAAAAATTTCAAGTGGGTCCTCTCCATCCCATATAAAAGGACACCACATATCCTATCTTCTCCACGCATATAGATCCTGTTAGGTTATACAATCCCTCCAAATGTCATTTTCTAGCATCCCTCTCCACATCCATGAGGTCCTGTTTTGATGATATTACCATTCTTTCAAGACTTAAAGTGTAATACAATGGAAATTTATAAACAGAGAGGAGATTATAATACATATGATGTAAGGCATAACTTGAGGTAAGATATTTTTGATTCAATATCATTTTAATATAGCCAGTTTTTTCTTTAATATCCATTTTTAACAATTATATTTGTTTTTTCTTTTAAACCTCATATATTTTCTTCTCCTCTGGTTATTTTTTTATGTTTTTAGGTATTAATACCATTTCCAATTTTTTGGTACTTAAAATGATAGATAAAATGTTTTGAAAGAAAATACGACTTCATTTTCTCATTGTTCAATGAGATTTGTCTTATATTTCCATAATTTTGAATTTTTTATAGAAGTTATTACTTAAAATGTTTTAAAATTTTCATTTCCACATCCTTTGACATTATTTATAAATGTTTAAAAGGTTTTTATAAAAGAAATGTTTTTCTAAAAATAATCATTTTTGACTTTTTACAGTGTTGTGAAAGTAATTTTTTCTTACATTGTATAAATAATTAATTGGGTTTCCCCACCATCATGATTGTTATATTTTTTTAAGATTCTTTTACATGTTTCCTTGGAAATCTTCAAAGATAATAAATTTTACAATATCATCATAATTTTTAGTTAAATTGTTATAAGAAAAGAAAATTTTCTTATGTGTTCAAAGGAAGGTTAAAATGACATTTTATTGGAATATTTAAACTTTTTAAAAATAATTTAAGGATTGTTATACATTAATAGGGATACGATCTTATGATATCATCCAATTTCTTACTCTAGATGGATTATGAAGATAATGATATAAGGATGATTCTATAAAACCTGTTTCTTTCCCAGGGGTTAATTAAGTTGTTATGAAACCTATTTATTTTTCATGGGTGATATGTTTTTAAAATGATAAATGTTTTTATAGTATTTTGGAACAATTAAAATTTAATGTTATGTGAAGTATGGGTTTTTTATATCTCTCTAATACATTGGGTAAATATGGACAACTCATGAGATAACTATGTTATGAGTGAACATTATTTCATGTTCATGGTATTATCCATGGACCCAAATTCATGTCTATATGAGGATGAAAAGACCTGGTTTCATGTCAGTACTAGAAATAAGATCTATACCAATAGTTTTGGGAAAACCGTTGGTATAGTTCACTTATATGGACCTATACCAAGGTTTTGGAAAAAACAGTTGGTATACGTCAATAATTTGGACCTATAACAACATTTTGGCCAAAACCGTTGGTATAAGGTCTCTATTATGGACCTATGTGAATGGTTTTGGAAAAACCGTTGGTATAGATTCAAATTAGTGACCTATAGAAACAGTTTTGGCTAAACCACTGGTATAGGTCCCCCCTATACCAACAGTTTGTCCAAAACCGATGGTATAGGTCCCAAAATCAAAGAATCTATACAAACAGTTTTGAGAACCGTTGGTATAGTTACTATCACGACCCGTCCTCGGGGCCTGTGCCGTGACTACCCCAATCCCACCTTCCATAGGCCAGGGGCTGTCGACTAGCACCAAGGCGTAAATTATAGTAAAGGGAAGGCATTGCCTTTGTAAAGTAAACAAGCACCACAGAGTAAGTAAGCGGAAGAAGTAAACACTAAGTAAAAGATGGTACAAGAGTAAGTGCGGAAAAGTAAGTGGGCCAGTACAAACCCAAACTGAAAGTAAAGTACAACTCGAAAAGGGAAAACATCAACTGAAAGGTAAAGCCGCAACGACGAGCTGTCAATTGGGAATCCCACCTGAAGGGTGGGTACAGAAAGCCTCCACTGCTCCTCGGTCCAGCCTACCGCTCCGAGTACGTCTTGCCCAGTGGTCCACCTCCAGGTACCGTCCTGCTCCGCAAGCCTCCACCACGATCAGCGCTGTCCATCGTCTGCAACCAACACAACGTAGTGCGGGCATAGCCCGTGCAGGGGTGAGTATAAGCTACTCAGTAGGGACCCCGAGACCCCCGAAGGTCTCCCAAAATCCACAAAGGATAAACCACAAAGGAAAGATACAATCACGAATTATCATACGACACTGCTTAGGTATATGCCCATACATATACCTAAGTCATCAATTCTCATTCGGCTCCAACATCTGATCCCAAGTACAACCCAGTCCATACTGGAAAGCAACGTGTTCCACATAGGAAGCAAAACGTAATCCACACCGGATAGCACAACACAGTCCACACAGGAAATTAAAACAGGATTCAGCTCACACAGGTATACTTCTTCGAAAGACGATAGAGATGATCACTGATCCATCTAAGTCGTCGGACCCACAAAGGATCAATAGGTACTAACCCCCGCAAAGACCCACACAGGATCGGACCCACATAGGATCTGTAGGCGCTGGCTCACACAGAACTGCTGAGCGCTGACCCACACAGGATCAGACCCACACAGGATCGGTAGCACTGATCCACATAGGATCGCTGAGTGCTGTAGTCGTTGCCGTCGAATCCACTGAGGATCTATGTACAGTCGTCGTTGTCACAGTAGCAGTCGCAAACAGCACTAGGGTTCCCGCACACAGCAAGCTCAATCGGGAGGGTCCGCTCCACGAGCCGAGAGGCTGATACATCAACTGACACATAGTCCAGAGTTTATGTATCCAAAAGTTCCGTATCGTCAACAGGAACTCAACGTCGCAGACGGCGCGTCGATCGGACGCCCGGTCTGAGAGTTATTGGCTTTTTCGTCCCAGGGGTCCGGTTGGGTTTTTAAGGCAAAACCAACCCGACCGTACTCCACCTGCGTCCAAACCTCGGGCGGAGTAAGCCAAAAGATCCTTCTCACAAAGAGAAAACCAACATAGTTGATGGCACGTCAAACGGACGTCCGAAGCTCAAGATATGAGCGTTTCCGCTCCGAGGGCCCGGTTGGTTTCATGTACGAACCAACCTGGCCAAACACAAAGTATTCCGAAACCTTGAGTGCAATATACTGAAACGACCGTCTCGTTCCAAGGATCATGTCGCCGCTGACAGTGCGTCGATTGGAGATCCGTAGCCCATGTTAGGGGCAATTGAACCCAAACTGTCTGAAAACGGGGGTTTCGGGCCCGGACCGACCCGGCCCGAGACCCCCCGGTTGGCCGGAACCGGGTCGGCCCGGCCCGGCGGCCCAGACCGGCGACCCGCACACTGGGCGCGCTGGTCGGTGCTCGGCCAAAACGGCTGAGCCGTTTTGGCTCGCGCGGGGGGGGGGGCACTGCCCCCCCCCCGGTTTTCTGTAACCGCGACCCCTTAATTCGGGCCGATTTGATGTCCGGCCGGGGGAATTAATTCCCCTGGCTCCTCCCTGTCCGACCGGCCTGGCCTGGCCGGCCGGTTCCTGCTCAACGGGACCGACGATGGCCGGTCCCCTTCCAGCTCCGACGTCGGCGGCCCGGTCCGGCCGCCTGTCACCTTGCTCCGCCGCGGCCCGGAACCGGACGCGGCCCTTGTCATCCGGTGCGGTACGACGGCACCGCGCCCCTCCGCCGCGGCCACGCTCCGGCCGCGACGTCTTCGGTTTTCTTCGACGTGGCGTGATGGCGTCGCGTCTTGTTCAACTTCACGGTGCGGCTCGATGGCGCCACGAAGTACTTGCCGTGCGATTTGCACGTGGTGCGACGACACCACGCCATTCCGTCCAATTCACAAAGTATCAACAAGGATAAAGAGGAGGGTCGACCGTGTTTGTGCGGTCCGACCCCCTCTCGTTAAACGATAACATTTAGTTGAAGATCCACGAAGATCGACAAACTAGAATCATGAATGGAAGTAATTAAATAAAATAAAGACCCCTACCTTGGTTTCAAGAGCGGAGCTTGTTCGGAGGTTCGTCGAAGAGAAAACGTCACGGTAAAACCGTCGCGGAAAGAGGTGACTTGGAAAGAGGAAGTCGCGTCACGGAAACGGGGTCACAGAAGAACAGTTGCGGAAAGAGACGTCGCGTCGCGGGTCGATGTCACGGAGAACGAACGTCGATTTCGTTGTCGTCGAGGTGCATCCGAAGAGGAAACGTCGCGGAAGAAGAACGTCGTGGAAGAAGTTCTCTGCGTTCTTCGGTGGAGATGTTCTTCGTTAAAGAACAATGTTCTTCATCGGAGTCCGAGGTCTTCTTCACGTTCTTCATCGAAGAAAAAGATGTTCTTCCCAAAACCTCTCAACGACAGAACTCTAACAACAAAATAAAATAAGCTCCTTTCTTATTTTATTAACATGACAAGCCTTTTGAAAATTCAAGGGTTTGAATTTCATAAACTTACATTTAACTCACCACATTAATTCCATAAGTTAAGTAAACTTAAGTTATCAACATTTAATGGGAGTTGAGAGGGGTTAGAGGATTTGAAGGGGTGGTGTTCGTGTGGGCCCCACCACCCTCATAACCTCCCAAGGGAGGTTGGGTGGTTACCCAACTTCCATCAAGAACTAAAAACTTAGAATAAAAATTGTAGAATAATAATAAATTAACTTCCACAATTTTTATCATCCACACCCATGATAACGCAACTCCGGAACATGAGTTCCTAAGCAATTACCGGCGCTGCGGTTCCATCGGTGCCCTCAGAATTTGATTCCGGGCACCGGTTCAAAAGTTAGAAATTCCCGCTCATTCGTTCACTGAACATACCCGAGCTAAACTTCAGATAGAAATTCCAGGCACTCAGGGCCTCAGAATCAAGTGCCGTCTGAAACCACGTTCTTGTAAAATTCCAAAGAAAATTAAGAAAAAATTTCCCTTGAATTTTACGGGTCTTTACATTACTCCCACCTCAAGGCTTTACGTCCCCGTAATGATACATCATAACTAGGGAAACAAATGATGGTACTGAGCATGCATTTGAGCCTCCCGCTCCCAAGTGCTCTCTTGGAGGTTCCCGTGCACCATCTGATGCGCACTAGAGGAATCGACCATCCACGTAGGACCCGCTCCTGTCGATCCTCGATCTCCACCAGGACCTCCGCAAAAGTCGCCCCATCATCAACGTCTAGCTCCCCATGGTCAATGATGTGCGTCGGGTCGTGCACGTATCTCCTCAGCTGAGATACGTGGAAGAAGTCGTGCACCCAGTGCAACTGAGGTGGTAGAGCCAGATGATAATCCACCTCGCCAATCCTGTTGAGGACCTGGAATGGTCCGATGAAGCGTGGAGACAACTTGTCACCTCGGCCAAATCTACGTAATCCATGTCGAGGTGAGACACACAAAAAGACGTGGTCGCCATCATCGAACTCTAGTGGCCTTCGCCTCCTATCAGCATAAGACTTCTGCCGGCTCTGTGTTGTCCTCATCTGCTCCTAGATGACCTGGACCTTCTCAGTCGTGGCCTGGACCATCTCTGGTCCCACAAGTGCTGACTCCCCA
Organism: Viscum album; assembly: GCA_963277665.1. Lineage (NCBI taxonomy): Eukaryota > Viridiplantae > Streptophyta > Magnoliopsida > Santalales > Viscaceae > Viscum > Viscum album. The sequence goes on from OY728122.1 coordinate 496,647,063, forward strand.
GGGTCTTTCCACCACAAAAGAGATCTGCAAGTTCTGCCATACAACGCCTCATATGGTGCCATCCCGATGGTGGAGTGGTAGCTGCTGTTGTACACGAACTCCACCAAGGGTAGGTGGTCCTCCCAGCTGCGACCCAAGTCGAGGACAAATGCGCGGAGCATGTCCTTGAGAGTCTGAATGGTCCTCTCCGTCTGACCATCCTTCTGAGGGTGAAAGGCTGTGCTCAGACGTAGCTGTGTCCCGAACGCCTCCTGTAATCCCTTCCATAGTCGGGAAGTAAATCTAGCATCTCGATCGGAGACGATAGATGATGGAACTCCATGAAGCCGCACAATCTCCTGCACGTAAAGACGTCCCAAGCTCTCCACTGAGCCCTGCTCTCTGATGGGTAAGAAGTGAGCCGACTTGGTGAGTCGGTCGACAATCACCCAAATAGAGTCATGACCTCTGGAAGTGCGTGGAAGTCCAGTCACGAAGTCCATAGATATGCCGTCCCACTTCCACTCCGGAACCCTCAAGGGCTGTACCAAGCCTGCTGGTACCTGATGCTCTACCTTCACCTGCTGGCAGGTGAGGCATCGTGAAACGAACTCTGCCACAACCTTCTTCATGCCTGGCCACCAGTGCTTTCGTCTGAGATCCTGGTACATCTTCGCCACTCCGGGATGTACCGCTAAGTGAGAAGTGTGAAACTCTCTCAGCACTTCCTCCCGTAAAGCAACTGGTACCAAGGTACATCCTCTGAAAAGGATGTCGTTCTATGCTCCAAAGGATAATCCATCAGGGGCCTGTCCTGAGAATATCTATGCACGCCGCGTCTCACAGTCAATGTCCCCACGCTGTGCCTCTCTGACCCGCTGCAGTAGTGGAGGAGTGACTGTGAGAGACTGAAGGAAGGCTACTCCATCTCTATCCACGAAGGATATCTGCAAAGAGGCTAGCTGCTCTGTCACCTCCTCAAGTAGCTGAATGTCCGTCCTCCTATTGAGAGAATCGGCTACCACGTTCCCCTTCCCAGAAGTATAGACTATCTCAAAGTCGTAGTCCTGGAGGAACTCGAGCCATCGCCGCTGTCTTAGATTCAGATCCTTCTGAGAGAAGATGTATCTGAGACTCTGATGGTCAGAAAAGACTGTAAAGCGCTCGCCCATCAGATAGTGTCGCCATGTCTTCAGAGCGAAGACCACTGCTGCTAACTCCAGGTCATGGGTAGCGTAGTTCTGCTCATGCGGCCTCAACTGAAGTGATACATAGGCGATCACTACCCGCTCCTACATCAGGACACAACCGAGTCCGGTCCCTGATACATCGCAGTAGACTACGTACCCTACTCTCTCCTCAGGAAACCTCAAGATAGGTGCGCTGGTCAATCTCTGTCTCAGCTCTTGGAAGCTCTGCTGACATCTGTCTGACCACACGAAGGGTTTCCCCTTCTTCGTCAAAGCTTAGAGTGGTGCCGCAACTCTAGAGAAGTCTGGTACGAATCTCCGGTAGTATCCAGCTAGTCCAAAGAAACTCCGCACCTCCGTCACACTCCTAGGTGGCTCCCAAGCTTGCACTGCCTCGATCTTCGCAGGATCCACTGCAACTCCCGCCTCAGAGATGATGTGTCCTAAGAAGTGGACCTCACGTATCCAGAAATGGCACTTCAAGAGCTTACCATAAAGCTAGTTCTCTCGGAGTGTGTCTAGTACAACCCGCAAGTGGTAGGCATGCTCCTCCTCAGTCGTCGAGTATATCAAAATGTCGTCGATGAAGACCACAACAAATCGATCGAGGTGTGGCTGGAAGATCCTGTTCATGAGGTCCATGAACACTGCTGGAGCATTGGTTATGCCGAAAGGCATAACCAAGAACTCATAGTGGCTATACCGACATCTGAAGGACGTCTTCTGCACGTCCTCGTCTCGAACTCTGAGCTGATGATAGCCTGACCTGAGGTCTATCTTCGAAAACCACCGTGCTCCCTTGAGCAGATCGAAGAGGTCATCAATCCTCGGTACTGGATACTTGTTCCTCACTGTCACCTGGTTCATGCGACAATAGTCGACACAAAGTCGCAAGCTCCCGTCCGCCTTCTTGGCGAACAATATCGGGGAAGCCCAGGGTGAAACACTGGGTCGGATGAATCCCTTGCCCTGTAAGTCCTCCAACTGTACCCGTAGCTCTCGATGCTCAGTGAGGGCCATCCGATATGCTGGAGTCGATATCAGGGCTATCCTGGGGTACAGGTCAATATAAAAATATACCTCTCTGCGAGGAGGTAGCCCTGGAACGTCGTCGGGGAAAACGTCTGCATACTGATCCACAACTACAGGAAAACCAGGACTCCGCACGTCAACTACTCCTAGGATGAGGCTAGGAAACTGATGAGTGATGGGATGTCCTCTCCTCTCCAGAAGTCCATCCTGTGCTGCGAAGACTCCCTTCTCGCCGGTGAAGGTGAACCTGCTTCCGTCGGTGCGTACACATCGCACCTTGCGCCTAAAATAGTCAATCTATGTATGGACTGTAGGCAACCAATCCATGCCCAAGTTGACGTCGTAAGGCCTCGACGCTGCTACAAGAAGATCCCAGCCGAAGCTCTTGCCTCCTAGAGTAAGCTCACACTGCCGGCACCAGTGCGTAATCGTCGAGTCTGCTCCCGTAGGAGTCTCTAGTCGTAAGGATCGAGCCAACGACTCTGTCGGAATCTCCGAGCTCTGAACAAGGGAAGAAGCTATGAAAGAGTGACTCGATCCTATGTCAATAAGTACTACAGCAAGGGTGGAATAGACACAGATAGTACCTTGAATCATCTCGGGCGCGCCGTGGTCGTAGGCCTCTGCTGCCTGGAGCTGTGCCTGTCTCTACCCGCCAGCTCCCTGTGGTCGGGGTGGACCTCCTGGTGGTGGTGGTGGTAGAGCCTCAAAGCGTCGCCCACCACCCACTGCTCGGCCAGCTCCTCTGCCTCGTCCGCCTGCTCCCTGCGGACTGCCATAGTCGACCCTCTACCTCTGCCTTGGTGGTCCCTCAACCGTCTGTTGCTCCTCGGCATGACAGGTCGGGCAATCACGAGCCATGTGGCCCTGCCCGCTGCACGAGTAGCACTGTCTGCCTCTCGAAAGAATGGCTCCATGCTGTGTGCCCCGCATTGCTGAGCCAGTGTCCTGAGGTCGTCTGCCTGAGGGTCTAGTCTGGCTAGACCCAAGAGTCATCCGTCGACTTCCTTCTGCAGAATACTCTGCTACGTACCACCCTGCGGTGGGTCTCGGTGCTGGTGTAGACTCAGCAAGAAATCTCTCAATCAAAAGGGCTCCCTCCAGTACTCATGTCTGAGTCAGAATGCTGAGGGAGATCAGCGATGCACTGATCTCATGTCTCAATCCCTGCTCAAAGGTCCGGGCCCGAAAGAATGGGTCTCGTACCATGTCTGTAGAGTAGTGCGAGAGATCGGTAAATCTCGTTGAGTACTGGGTGACCGTCATGCTGCCCTGCCACAGCTGAAGAATCTCCTGGATGCGCACCGCACGAAGGGTGGCTGGGACGAACTCCGAGCGGAAGAGGCTCTCAAAGTCCGTCCAGAGAAGAGATGCCTCATCGTGAACCTGAAGCATCAAGCTCCACCATGTGCCTGCTGCTGCGTGCAGTAGGATCGCTGCGAGGATCACCATGAGGTCTGATGGTGTTCTCACTAACCTGAAAAATCTCACCACTGCCTCCAGCCAGTCCTCGGCTGCCTGGGGGTCCATCTCCCCGCGGAACCTAGGCGGTCGCTGGCGCTGGAACTCATGCAGTGCACTGAGGCGACGTGCATCGTCAGCGGCTAGTGCTGGAAGAATCGGTGCCTCGGCGAGTAGAGATACCACCGGTGACACTGCTGACAAAGTGCCCTCCACCGAGGCCTCGTCGCTCGGTGGGCTATCGTCACGCTCGACTCTTGGAACCCTAGCTAGCTGCCGTCGTGGGGCCATCCTGAAAAGGAAACAGGCGCGCCACGGTCCGAATAGTATACCTGGTGAGCTGATACAAAGTAATCACAAAGAAAACTTGAAACACACATGCAATCAATGCTTTCGTGCATTAAGTCGGAAATCAGAAGTCAAGGTCCTGGTGTACGGATACGTCGGCCGCCACACCAACACTGGACTCCCTGGACTGATAACCACACCCAATACGCTAAACACTATTGCTTCACATAGAAAATATCAGAGTCCGTGGTAGAACCGAACTCCTCTGATACCAATTTGTCACGACCCGTCCTCGGGGCCCATGCCGTGACTACCCCAAGCCCGCCTTCCATAGGCCAGGGGCTGGCGACTAGCACCAAGGCGTAAATTCCGGTAAAGGGAAGGCATTGCCTTTGTAAAGTAAACAAGCACCACATAGTAATCAAGCGGAAGAAGTAAACACTAAGTAAAAGCTGGTACAAGAGTAAGTGCGGAAAACTAAGTGGTCCAGTACAAACCCAAACTGAAAGTAAAGTACAACTCGAAAAGGGAAAAAAACAACTGAAAGGTAAAGCCGCAACGACGAGCTGTCCACTGGGAATCCCACCTGAAGGGTGGGTACAGAAAGCCTCCACTGCTCCTTGGTCCAGCCTACCGCTCCGAGTACGTCCTGCCCAGTGGTCCATCTCCAGGTACCGTCCTGCTCCGCAAGCCTCCACCACGATCAGCGTTGTCCGTCATCTGCAACCAACACAACGTAGTGCAGGCATAGCCCGTGAAGGGGTGAGTATAAGCTACTCAGTAGGGACCCCGAGACCCCCGAAGGTCTCCCAAAATCCACAAAGAATAAACCACAAAGGAAAGATACAATCACGAAGTATCATCCGACACTACTTTGGTATATTCCCAAACATATACCTAAGTCATCAGTTCTCATTCGGCTCCAACATCCAAGCCCAAGTACAACCCAGTCCACACAGGAAAGAAACGTGTTCCACACAGGAAGAAAAACGTAATCCACACAGGATAGCACAACACAGTCCACACAGGAAAGTAAAACATGATTCAGCTCACACAGGTATACTTCTTTGAAAGACGATAGATATGATCACTGATCCATCTAAGTCATTGGACCCACAAAGGATCGATAGGTACTAACCCCCGCAAAGACCCACACAGGATCGGACCCACACAGGATCTGTAGGCGCTAGCTCACACAGAACCGCTGAGCGTTGAACCACACAGGATCAGTAACACTAATCCACATAGGATCGCTGAGTGCTGTAGTCGTCGCCGTCGAATCCACTGAGGATCTCTGTACAGTCGTCGTCATCACAGTAGCAGTCGCAGCCAGCACTAGGGTTCCCGCACACAGCAAGCTCATTCGGGAGGGTCCGCTCCATGATCCGAGAGTCTGATACATCAACTGACACATAGTCCAGAGTTGATGTATCCAAAAGTTCCGTATCGTCAATAGGAACTCAACGTCGCAGATGGCGCGTCGATCGGACGCCTGGTCTGAGAGTTATTGGCTTTTTCGTCCCAGGGGCCCAGTTGGTTTTTTAAGGCAAAACCAACCCGACCGTACTCCACCTGCGTCCAAACCTCAGGCCGAGTAAGCCAAAAGATCCGTCTCACTAAGAGAAAACCAACATAGTTGACGACATGTCAAACAGACGTCTGAAGCTCAAGATATGAGCGTTTCCGCTCCGAGGGCCCGGTTGGTTTCATGTACCAACCAAACCGGATGAACTCAAAGTATTCCGAAACCTTGAGTGCGATATACAGAAATGACCATCTCGTTCCAAGGATCGTGTCGTCGCTAACGGTGTGTCGATTGGAGATCCGTAGCCCGAGTTATGGGAAATTGAACCCAAACGGTCCGAAAATGTGGGTTTTGGGCCCGGACCGACCCGGCCCGAGACCCCCCGGTTGGCCCGAACCGGGTCGACCCGCCCCGAGTCCGGGTCGGCCCGGCCCGGCGGTCTGGACCGGCGACCCGCGCGCTGGGTGCGTAGGTCGGTGCTCGGCCAAAACGGCCGAGCCGTTTTGGCTCGCGCGGGGGGGGGGGGGGGGGGGGGCTTGGTTTTCTATAACCGCAACCCCTTAATTGGGGCCACTTTGATGTCCGACTGGGGGATTTAATTCCCCCGGCTCCTCCTTGTCCGGCCAGCACGACCTGGCCGGCCGGTTCCTGCTCAACGGGACCGGCGATGGCTGGTCCCCTTCCAGCTCCTACGCCGGCGGTCCGGTCCGGCCGCCGGTCACCTTGCTCCGCCGCGGCCCGGAACCGGCCGCAGCCCTTGTCGTATGGCGAGGTGCAACGGCACCGCGCCCCTCCGCCGCGACCCCACTCCGGCCGCAGTGTCTTCGGTTTTTTTCGATGCGGCGTGACGGCGTCACGTCTTGTTCAACTTCACGGTGCGGCTCCACGGCGCCGCGAAGTACTTGTCGTGCGATTTGCGCGTGGTGCGACGACCCCACGCCATTCCGTCCAATCCACAAAGTATCAACAAGGATAAAGAGGAGGGTCGGCCGTGTTTGTGCGGTCCAGACCCCTCTCGTTAAACGATATCATTTAGTTGAAGATCCACGAAGATCGAAAAACTAGAATCATGAACGGAAGTAATTAAATAAAATAAAAACCCCTACCTTGGTTTCAAGAGAAGAGCTTGTTCGGAGGTTCGTCGAGGAGAAAACGTCGCGGTAAAACCATCGTGGAAAGAGGCAACTTGGAAAGAGAAAGTCACGTCGCGGAAACGGCGCCATGGAAGAACTGTTGTGGAAAGAGACGTCGCGTCGCGGGTCGATGTTGCGGAGAACGAACGTCGATTCCGTTGTCGTCGAGGTGCGCCCGAAGAGGAAACGTCGCGGAAGAAGAACATCGTGGAAGAAGTTCTCCGCATTCTTCGGCGGAGATGTTCTTCATTGAAGAACAGTGTTCTTCGTCGGAGTCCGAGGTGTTCTTTACGTTCTTCGTCGAAGAAGAAGATGTTCTTCCCAAAACCTCTCAACGACAAAACTCTAACAACAAAATAAAATAAGCTCCTTTCTTATTTTATTAACACAACAAGCCTTTTGAAAATTCAAGGGTTTGAATTTCAAAAACATAAATTTAACTCACCAAATTAATTCCATAAGTTAAGTAAACTTAAGTTATCAAAATTTAATGGGAGTTGAGAGGGGTTAGAGGATATGAAGGGGTGGAGTTTGTGTGGGCCCCACCACCCTCATAACCTCCCAAGGGAGGTTGGATAGTTACCCAACTTCCATCAAGAACTAAACACTTAGAATAAAAATTGTATAATAATAATAAATTAACTTCCACAATTTTTATCATCCACACCCATGATAACACAACTCTGGAACAGGAGTTCCTAAGCAATTACCAGTGCTGCGGTTCCATAGGTGCCCTCAGAATTCGATTCTGGGCACCGGTTCAAAATTTAGAAATTCCCGCTCGTTTGTTCACTGAACGTACCTGAGCTAAACTTCGGATAGAAATTCCGGGCACTCCGGGCCTCGGAATGAAGTTCCGTCTGAAACCACGTTCTTGTAAAATTCCAAATAAAATTAAGAAAAAATTTCCCTTGAATTTTACAGGTCTTTACAGTTACATGTATTTTTTTGTGGAATCTTCTTAAAGAGAACATTAAATAAATTAAAATTTAAAATATTTTTGATAATATATATATATATATATATATATATATATATATGAAATTATGTTCATAAAAGTCAATTTCGGTTAGTGGTTAGGTCGTTAAATCATAAACCGAAGGTACTGGGATCAAAACCAAGAGAATGCTTCTCTTTTGAAACACATATACCAACTGTTTTATGAAACCATTGGTATAAATTTTTCAAATTACTTATACCAACAGTTTTGAAAACCATCAGTATAGGTCTATACCAACGGTTTTTCCAAAATAGTTGGTATAGACTTATCCCCAAAGCTTACTAGCCAATGGTTATCCAAACCGTTGGTATAGGATATACCAATGGTTTGGAGGCCTATACCAATAGTTTCAAAGCGTTGGTATAGGTTATTTTTCTAGTAGTGTGTACATAAGTGAATGAATGGACCTGGTTTCACGTAAATAGGTTTATGTGAGGAAATTATTTCAATTAATTAATTTTATGAGTGAACTTGTTACTATAATTTCATGTTCAATGTTTCAGAAGCTTTTTTATTTTGAATATTCAAATTTTTATGATGTTTTCTCATGAAATATAATTGATTTTTTATGATTCCACATTGTTATGAATTTTTTAATTTTTTATAAAATATATTTATTCCATGAATCATGATCTAAACTATTTAATTGATTGGTTATAACTTTCTTATGTTATGATCGTGTTCTCATACCCTTATTCTCACATATGATCATTGATTTATTTCTCTTATGTTTATCTTTACTGAGCTTCTAATACCACTCTTTCTTATATTTTTCTTCCCCCAGTTTTGATGTATCGTTATAAGTATGATATGTACAGAAGGGTATTAATATGAATAACATTATGGGATCTATTTAATATCCTTTATAAAATAATATGTTTATATATCTAGTCTCCAAATTCACTAGACCTTTAAAGTACTGGGGTGTGTATAATTTTTTATATGTATGGTATATCCATATAAACTTATTTAATATATATGTATGTCATGATTGGGTTGTAATAGTTAGTATCAAAGTAGGGTTTAGTAAATTTTTGGATATTAAGATTACATAAATTTGGTGGAAACCATAGTGATAATCCTTCGCATAGGAACACAACATAATGTTTTGGTTTGATAGAGATTATGTGGTTTTTTTATCAATACAACCCCGTCGAAATACTAAAAGAAGACATGGTTTTGACATAGATTACTCTTGGGGTTATAACCCCAAAAATAGTTGATGGAGTATATATAAGCCATGATTTTGGTGCATGGTTAATGGTCTCTTACTTCAAACCTTGACTGAAAATCCTAGGGGATATTATTAGGTTGATTCACATTGTTATTATATACAATTATGATGGATTTGAAAAGATGATGACCACGAATGACCTAGGTTAAACCTAATGTGTCATAGATTGAAAATAAGGTGTCATGATTTAGAAATCCTATGAATGATTCTTTCTAGTTATATGATTTATCACTATTTTTATTATTTCTCAAACTATCCTTTTTGGTTTTATTAAATTGATAGAACCAAGATGAATCATGTTATCGCTAAAAACGATAGACAATACAATGATTTTTATCATGAGAAACTAATTTAAATGAGATATGGAATGAAAAATATTTAGATTATCCTAATCATCTATCTCGATATATAATTAACAACCTCAAGTTTCCTAACATACCTAATAATAAAAAAATAGTTTCATGGGAGTTCAATTGATGAAGATAGTTTACGAATGATGATTCAACTTCCTATTAGTCAATAATTTGGGAGTAATAACCTTGGAAAACGAATCAAAGGAATGAGAATATGTTTTATGTGTGGAAACAAGGGCATAAAATAATTAATTTTGGGGACATTTTTAATATTTTTATGAATGGAATTAAATTACCTCATGATGTACCATTTATAGTTCAATGTCTAATCTGTGGGGATCATGGGAATTATCTGATTCAATTCTCTAATCCATTGGATAAATCCTAGAGAAAGGATGTTTTATGATATTTCAATCATTAATGTGGATTGTGATGATTAAGGTACACTTATCCCCCACTCTATATTTGGGGATTCCAAGTTGATGTTTATAAGAATATGCCCTATGATTTTTTTATTGTTTATTATAATTTGAGGTGATTTTGAGCATTGATTGTTCCTATCTATATAGATTTAATATAAATTTATAGAATAAAGAAATAAAATTTGATATTATGAATCAAACTATGACTGTTGTTTGATGTAAGGATGAATATGAACATACAATGGAAGTTACTTATGTTATATGTGTCTTACTACCTATTCATGAGGGATATTTATCTCTAATGACTGGGGAGAAACTAAAAATCAATGATATTTATTTTTTGGGATTATTACGATGTATTTCTTTAAGACATGTCTAGTCTTCCCTTTAATATTGAAGTTTAGTTTTCTATAGAACTCATAAATAGTGCTACAACTATTTGAAATTATCTATATATAATAGGCCAAATTGATTTATACGAATTGAATAAGAAACTCTAAGTGAATCTTGATAATGGATTCATACACCATAGTGTATCACCATGGGGTGCACCTTTTTTTGTTAAGAAAAAACATGGGTCAATGTGTCTTTGTAATTACTATCAATAACATAACAATATCACAATAAATATTAAGTATTATATACCCCATATTTATTAATTGTTTGATCAAATATGTGTTGCTCAATAATTTTCCAAGATTGAACTTCATTATATATATCATTAAATGAGAGTCAAGGTAGAGGAAATACCCTAGACAACATTCCATTTTATGTATAGTCCTTATGAATTTATATTAATTTCATTTGAAAATATTAGTTCCCTAACCATGTTCTTGGATATAACAAATACATTATTCAAATATTACTTTGCTTAGTTTTTTGTTGTCTTTATATATGATATTAATAAATATTATAATAATAAGGGAGACTATGAAGAACATTTGAGGATTGTTCTAGAAACTCTAAAGAAGAATAATATTTACACTAATATAACCAAATGTAAAATTTAGCTATAAAATTTTGAATTACTTGGTCATATAATCTCAAGTTATGGTATATCCATAGATCCTTAAAAGATGGAAGTTATTGAGAAACAGATTAAACTAACCATGGTAACATAGTTCCATAGTTTTCTTGGGTTGGATGGATACTATTGATTTTTTGTGAGGGGTTTCTTACATATATCTAATTTAATAACCAAGTTGACATGATTAAGAGTCATGTTAATTTGGACAAATTAATGTGAGGAAAATTTAAAAGACTCAAGAAAAAGTATGGTTAACACACATATGCTTTCTTTACACTATAGTTGAGAAGGGTTTTTTTATCTATATTGATGCATTAAATATTGTACTAGGATGTTCCATCATTTAAAATGATATTTTGATATATTATTCCTCATGGAAATTGAAAATTTATGAGGAAAATTAAAAAAACTCAACATTTGGTGTTTCCAATAGTAATTTTTTCATTGAAAATATGGAGGCATTATCTATATAGTGAAAGGGTTGATTAATTTACCAATAATAAAATGTTAAAGTATATATTCACATAGAAATAATTGAATATAGATGAAGTAAGTTGACTATAGTTTATCGATGATTATGAATGTTCAATACATTTCCACCCTAGTAAAGAGAATAAGGTTTACAATGCACTAAGTTAGAAAGAAAAAGCTAGTTTTTGCATGATGAGGATTGAAAGAGATAAAATATTTATGTATTTTCATAATATAGATCTCAAAATCATGAGAAAAGTGTAATTATATTATCTTTCTCAGATAAATGCCCAATCAACCATCCATGAGATGATTTAGAAGGTGTAGAAGGAGGATTAAAAACTATATGATAAGGTGAAGAATATTCCTAAGTTAATCCTTGATTGTGATGGAATGATAATTTTTATAAATAAATTATGTGTCCCATCAATACCGGACTTGAACAAGGAGCTATTGGATGAGTCTCATAGTGCATCATTTCAACTATGAACATGAATGATGTATAATGATTTTAATGATTATTTTTGGGGGTATTACCTGAAAATGGATATTTCAAATTATATATCTTGAATCCTAGTTTGTTATAAATTTATGGATGAGAAAAAAAATTCTAAATGGATGTTACAACTATTACCCAAACCTAAATAGAAATGGGAAAAAATTACCATGGATTTATTCATCAAACTCCCCAAAAAATATAATGGGAACCATGTTATTTGGGTTATAATCAAATTCATTATAAAATGAATGAATTTAATTTAAATCAATGAATCTTTATTTCCTGATCATAATTCTAGGATATACATTAAGGAACTAGTAAGGTTTCATAGAGGAACATATTTTGTTGTGTATTATTAGGATATGACATTTACCTCGGAGGTTTAGAGAAGTCTTCAACATGTTTTGGATATAGAGTTGTGTTTTAATATTACTTATAATCCTCAGAAATATGGTAAGTATGAGAGAACCATTCAAACTATGGAATATATATTGTGATCTTGATCTATGGATTTCAAATGTGGTTGGAATAAATATTTTTATTTGGTATATTTTTTTAAAAAAATAGGTTTTACTTGGGTAGAAAAATGTATATATATGAGTCTCTCTATGGTAGGATGTGATAAAATCTATCATGTTGTGATTAAGCTTGAGAAATAAATTTATTGGGACCTGATATATCTTTGGAAATGACATAGATGTTTAGGACTATTCATAATCACATCATGTTAGCTTAGAGTTGATAAAAAAGTTATACTAACAATCATTGATGAGATATAGAGTTCAAAGTTTTTGATAAGGTATTCCTATAAACATCTCCTTGAAAAAATGTTATAATATTTGGAAAGAATGGAAATTTTATCCCTATAAAATTTGGTACCTTATAAATTATTGATCATATTAGGATGGATTATTATTTTTTTGATCTTCCCTTGAACCACTCTCAATTTCACGACCTGTTCTATGTTTCTCCCCTGGGGATGTGCGTGCCTAATCATTCACATGTACTGAACTAGAAAGCTATACCATTGGAGCACGATATTAATTGGGAAGGAAAATATGTATAAATATTATATCATAGTAATAATGTTATATGGAACAAGACTACTCACCACATTAAATTTATTTTGAGGAATTATAAATTTGTGGGTGCTATATAAGAACATGAGGTTGTGATGAAGTAGCGATATCCTCATTTTTTTGTATCAGAGTGAAGGAATTTTGAGGGTGAAATTAATTTTAATCAGGGTTGAATGTAACGTCTTGCGATTTTAAAATATATTTATCTTTATATAAATTTAATTTCTTTTATATATTTCCTTAAATGAAACACCATGTTTAAATGATCCATGATATACAATTGTTTTTTTATTTTAATGTGATCGTTATAACCTAGTTGTTAAATTGGATGTATGAATAGGATTGAATAAATTATGGAAAATATTTATAATTGTTTTATATGATTAAAATGTATTGATTAATTTATAATAAATGAGTACCCAATTTTTAGCAGTCATTTCAATCTCCAATAAGATGTTTTTTTAAGATGGGTTTTTTAAATTCTATGGACAAATATTATGTTTATTTTCTAAAAATATTGTAAATTTTATTTTATAAATATTATATCAATTTTGAAATAATCATATCAAAATTATATTAATTTGAATCTTTGTAATTTCTCTAGAAAGACCATTTATTTATTGAATAGTAAAAAATACGAATTTTTGTAAAAATGTCATTTATTTTCATTTAAAGGTACCATTATGTTTTTATTTTGATCTTAAATTAAAATAAATATAATTTAATTTGTAATAATAAAATTAATAAAAAGTGAATCAATATTATACTTTACTTAGGAATAAGTTCATTTTTGGTTTTAATAATATTTTTTTTCTAAAAAGTATTTTTACGCGTGTGGTGTTTTTATATTTAGGAATTAGATAAATCATTATTTATTAATATATTTTTTGAAATTTAAATATTTTAAATTAAATAAAACATTTTATAATTCATATGATTTATTTTACTAGGCATGGAATATACTTAAATCCTGTTTAATGCATAAAAAATCATTTTTCAAAAGGGGGCTGTCGTTGCGATTTGCGTACTTTATTAAAATTAAATTACTCAACTTGTTTAAATGAAATAATGTAAAATGGATTACATATTTGGAATCATAATTGTGAATATAATTTAATTTTGTAAACTTATTTTTTGTTCATAATGAATAGAAAAAATATAATTTTTTTTAGCACGGTTTTGTTTGAAATGAATTTACTGGGGGTTAAACGAAGGGATAAGGGTAATATTTATATTGACACATGTAGATATCCAATTTAATGGTAGAAGTTAAAACCTATTTCATATAATAATAAAATATGAGTCCTTTGGAATTATTTATACTTAGTATGACATTATTATAATTTAATCTTTTCAAAGACTCCAAGTATATCCTCTCCTTCCCTTATAAAAGGTCACCAACGATACTATATTTTAAACACTTAAAGAGCTTATTATCTCAAAATATTATAACCAAAATAATTTTTAACATCCTCTATCACATTATATAGGTCCGATTTTGATCATACTACCATCCCTTTTTTCCTAAAAAGGTAATTCAAAGGATATTTCTCAATGAATAGGATATTTGTATGCATACAAAGCAAGACAAAATATAAGGTAATGGATTAATGTTTCAATCTCATCTTAATTGAGATTTTTTGTTCATCAATTTACATTGAGATAAATTATATTTATCTTTTCCTTACAAACCTATCTATTTTCTTCTATTTTGTTTATTTATGAAGTTTTTATGTATTGGTGCCATTTTCCTCTATTTGATAGTTAAAATTATTGCGAAAATGTTCTTAAATAAAAACTAACTTTATTTTCTTTTTAGTTGATGAAAATTTTCATCCTATTACCTAATATTAATTTTTTTGTGAATGTTCATAAAAATAATTTATATTTTTGAAAAATATCATTTTTACTACCTTTTACATTATTTTTAAATGTTTAAAAATGAATATTTTCAAAAAAACATTTTCCAAAAATTCATTTTCTCATTTTACTAAGGTGTAAAAGGAAATATTTATTTTAAAGTAAATATAATGGATATATTTTTCCCACCATCTTGTATGTTATTTTATTTTAATCTTATTTTACACATATCCTTGGTTATTATAAAATAAAAGTATTTTCTCAATATTCTGGGACTTTTTAGTTAAAATGTAATAAAAAAAGGATATTATCTAGTGTTTTCAATAAAACATTATAATGATATTTTAAATATATATTTCATCTATGTAAAAACCCTTTAATGATTATTATTATTCAAAAGGATGTGATATTATGATACAATCCAATTTCACTCATTAGATGCACTATGATGATAATGATCTAAGGATGGTTCTATAAAACCCGTTTCCTTCCCATGAGTTAATTAAATTATGATAGAACCATTATAAAATCTATTTCTATTATATTATTTAAATAACAATGAAAAAATACATGTTTTTATGATATTTTTTCACATTTATGATTTAATGTTATGTGATGGGTGGTCCATTATATCGATCCAATGCATTGGGTAAAGATGGAGAACTCATGAGATGACTATGTTATGTGTGAATCTGAATTTATATTCATAATATTATGTGTTTACCTAGTTTCATGTCTATATAATTATTAATAGACCTATTTTATTGTCCATAAGTAAATGTTTGGACCTTGTTTCATTTCCAAAATTTTATGTGAGGACCTGATTTCAAGTCCTTAACATAAAGAGTGATTCTGTTACTATTTATATGTGTTCAAAATATTATAAGCTTATATTTTTTCCACATTATTATGTTTATGATATGATATCACATATTCTGATTGATTATTTATGATTTCTATATATTATGGATTTTGTTTTTGGGTATGAAATAATTTCATTCCTTGAATCATGATTATTGATATTTAATTAATCTGGTATGAATTTATTATATTTTGATCATGTTCCCATACCCTTATTATCTTGTATGATCATGGATTCATGTCTCCAAATTTTAACATTACTGAGCATATGGGCTCACACTTTCTTATGTTTTTTATACATAGGGATTTCTATAAGGATATATGTATGACCTGTCTAAAAGAGTGTTAATATAAAGAAATTTCAAGGGGATATTGAAGATACCTTATAAAATAATATATTCATGTATATATTCTCTATAGACACAAAACCAATACAGTTATAGGGAATATTCAATTGTGTTATTTACTATATATTCATCTAAAATGATGAAACTTTTATGAATGATATGCTTGGGTCAACTCATTAATACCTTTAGATAAATCATAATTCAAGTTATTATCATTCATTTTTTTAGATTGAAACTAATTCCATTTATATTTTTCTCAATTTTTTACAAAAAATAATATTTTTAAAGACTTACTTAGTATATCAAATTCTAAATATCATCAACATTTCTCTTACATAATTTTCTATTAATAATGATGTGTAGTTATCTTTTTGTGAAACTTGTAATTATAGATAATAAATTATTTCTCACATATTTGACATCTCAAAATACATATTAATCCATTTGAATAATTCATCATATAAATATTCCTTTACCCCTCGAAAAAATTATGTCATCAACATAAAATATAAAAATTCTAGTACCCGTATTGACATTATTTACACATAAGATAATATTAAATTTTACTTTATAAAAGTGCAATTACTTGATGTTACTATCCAGTTTGGAATGCTATACTCTATGATCCTTATTTAACCCCTACAATGAATTTCTTAAATTTTTACACCTTTATTACTTTAATATAAATTATGAGACTTCTTTTTTCTCAATTAAAATTTTTTTCTTCAAAATATCAATTTATGAATGAATACATCACATCTATTTGATAAATTGTACAGTTTCCATGTGATGAAATTTACATAAAAAGTATGATAGATTCTAGTCTTTCATTAGTTTAAAATGTTTCTTTAATATATACACCTTTAAAATATAAATATACTTTATAAACTATTATTTCATTATTTTTTAGTATCTTATATTTTTCATTGAGTTTATTCCTGATCAACCACTAGGTTCCTAAACCATTCTTCCCTTCTAGTCTAGGAATACGTTCCTAGGTGACATTTTTCTCAATCTGATCCATTTGACTATTCATTTTATTTATCCACTCATTTTGATCTAGATAATTTAAAACTGATTCTTGTGAAACCTTTTAAATAAGAGTTATTTGATCTTCCAGTTTTATTATTCTTCTTATATGGATTGGATACTATTGACAACCAATTATTTTTTTGGGTTCTACACGAGTATTCAATACCTAATGTTTAAATTTCACATATCTAATAGTATTATCCTCAACATTGGTTTAATATGATTCAACATAAATTAACTCTGGTTAATTTCTATTTTCTTATTCATTATCGCTACTAAAAATCTATAGTCTATTTGATGAGGTGTATTAAAATTACACTTCATTTTCTATATCTGAGTTGATATATTTTCAATAATCTTCATATCTAAACAATCCAAAAACTTGTGAAACATTTAATTCTAGTATATATATATATATATCCTCTTCCATTGGGTAGATATCCTATGTAAATTCATTCTTTATCATTCTCTTAAAGGCTTCCTTGATTTTTTTTAATTTTCATGAACCATGATCTATCAAAAAATTGAAATACTCCACAGATGGATTATTTTTTAACACATATCATACGGGTTAATGTAAAATTTAGGTCTCTAAATCAATATATTATTAATATTAATAATTATATATAATGACTGTAGAATATTTTTTATATTTTTTGTTCATCAAGCCCAGATCATCCCATTTCAAATTGTATTTTGTTATAACTTTCTAAGACTAAGTGTTACTATGGAGTATAAAAAGAAATGTATTGCTATTTAATTTCATTATTTCAATGATAGGTATCAAAATAATTAAATTTTTTCTCCCTAAAATTAAAAAATCTATTTTTTTGATATTTACATCTAGCCCTTTTTCAACCGATCACTGGATTTTTTTGAACATATATAGTGCTTATAACTTTTGATCTAAAAACATGGAATTAGACATTCATATAATGTAATCAATGAATTTGATAAAATAAATATCATCCATGAAATATATTTTTCACATAGTTAAATATAGGTTAGAATTATTGAGATCAAGTGGCCTAAGGGAAAAATTTCCACTCTTTTTTTGAACTATATGCACAAAATTCCCATTTTTTCAAGTTACATAAACAATTTTACATTGTATGTTCAGTTGGGTAAGGTATCAAACCACTTAATTATTTTAAAATTTTTTAAAACCAATTTTTATAAGATGGATAATCTTTCTGTTCCATATTTTTTTTCATCATTAAACTCAACTAAAAAGAATTGGTAGGATAAGAAATTTGGGACAAATTACCACTGGTTCTTTCATATTTAGTGATTGTCCATCCATTTTTTAATACTATATGATTCATGATTTTTTCTTGAGGATAAATTCATTTTAATCATTATAAAGGAAACTTATATTCAATATATTGTGTTTAAGTATTTCAAATAAGTAGCATATTAGGATCTCAAATTCATAGTTCGTGTCTTAGTAGTACTAAGACCTCATATTTTTGAATAAATATTATTGTGAAAAGATACATCTCATTAATTAGGATCATAAATGTTCTTAAATATTTTTAAATCACCTATAATGTTATAGGAATAACCATTGTCAATATTACATGGATTATCCTTTTTTATAGCCTTCAAATAAACTTTAATAATCATATATTTTTATTCTATTTTAATTTTCTAAATATCCTTTAATTTTATTTTATTGGAAATATGTGTTGGATGAGTAATAAAAAGATTATTAGAAGAATAAAATCTTCATTCAATTCTTCTACACATATCCTCCAACAATAATTTTTTTTTGAGTGGATAAATTTTATGAACTTTTCTTCATAGTATTTTGATTCCAAGAACCACTCTTAATGTTCCTAGAATTACATCTTTTATATTTTATATTATCCCCCTTAGACACATTCATAGTTAAATAGAGTAAAATGTTTCACCAGAATGAGTAGGATTTTCCCCAAAAATTCCATACCCCTAATAGTGGCCTCGAAATGTTTATCATTAATATAGATAAGAGTTTCATCTAAAATTTTATTATTTCCATCCTTCCATAATCCACACTTCCTTTTTTTCCTTTGGTATGAAATTATTTCTGAATTACTTTTTCTATCTATTGATGTAAGAAGAGATTTATAATTAATATTATTTTCCCAAATTCATCCATTTTAAAAATGGGAACATATATTATTAGAAATTAAAAAATTGATTTCAATTCATATTGGACCTAATTTATCATCTCCAATTGGGGAAATATTCTTAGTATCTTGGGATACATCTACCTTAACCTCCATACCCTTTAGAAATTTTTATTTATCTTTTTAAAAGCTATATTATCATTAATTCTCCTTGAATTTTTCTTATTCAAATATTTTTATTTTATATATATTTTTCAATCACTCTATTTCACTATTTTCTATTTTCCTACTACATTATGTTTTAGATTTTTAATTTAATAAATAAAACCCACTTTCCTATTAATAAATTACTATTTATCTTTTTTATTCTTTTCATTTTCAATATTCAATATCTTAATTTCCTTAATATTTCTTGTATTTTATTCAATATAGGATTCATGTTTATACTTCAACATATTTTATATATAATACAATTCACCCACCTGTTTTATACTACATAAAGCTTCATTTCAATTTTTTAATTTGATTCATAATGTTCCATAATTTTCCAAGAAACACATCTTCAGAATGAATAATTGAGGAGGACTGAAATTCATATTCTTTTATTATATTACTTCTTATTTTACATTATAGGAATAGTTTCTTAGTCCCTATATATTTTATATCCTTTTTTGATATTTTACCCCATTTATTTTTATGATTTGTTTCAACTTTATCATCATCTTCATGCTCATTAATTTTCATCATTGTGTAATTCTATATAAATGTTTATTTCCACCATAATTGAATCCTTTTAGTGGAATTTTATATATTTTTAATTTACTTTTCCTTTTCCAAACTTTGTTGAGATAATAACATATACATTTAATCATTTTAATCATATTCAAATTATCTAAAATTATCATCTTATACAACCTTAACATTTATTTATCTAATGAATTCAAAATCCATCACCTACCTTATCTTATCACTGAATAAAGATGTTATTCTAATCACATAAGACGCCATAAAATTATGAAATTCTTAAAGGTTTAAACATTCTCAATCTTATAATGTATTTTTGTTTATCAAACCTATTTGGAAATGTTTTTATTAACTTCTATATAATTTAGGAGTCTTACATTTACCCCATATATTATAATGTTATCAATGAGTTAATTTATTATTGTGAAGTGATCATAAATACTTTCTTTATCATGATTTTTCACATATTCAAATTTAACTCTCTACATCTTCATCATTTCTTCCTTTACATTAAAATTATCTAAAAAAATGATTTATAGTTTATCCAATGTCCCCTTCCCAGCTTTGAGACATATAAACTTTGTATAAACATTAACTGATAAGGAAATCAAAATATAATTTCAGGAATTTACATCAATCTTCATGTTTATTTTATCAATAATATTCATATGAGCATCTTTATCCCTTAATGGAAATCCCACAGTAGCAACATTTTTATATTTCAAGAAAAATTAGATAAGTTATGATATCATCCTATTCTACCATCCTAGACAATGTTTCTCACTAAATGTAATAATATCTATATAGTTGAATAGACCTAAATACTTTATTTCATCCATAATAATGACCTTTCTGATAAAACATGAGTTGCACTAATGCCATTTTAAGAGTTTGGGAATAGGCTTTACCACTGATAAGTGGGGATAAATAAATTTTATTTATTTTAAAATGTATTATAATTAGATAAACCTTTGATGTATTATTAGAGTCAAATTCCATCAAGTATTAAAGTTATTATTACAAAAATAAAATAAAAAATAAAAAAAAATATGTGAAATATTTCTTTTTTAAAATGTTTCACCCCCAAGATGGTTGAATACATCATTATCATGGTCAGGTAGAGTCTGAGGAATAGATTCTTCACTATAATTAATTATCAATTATAAGTTGGTAGGTCAGGTATCATCCTGGGCCCACAATGATTCCCAAAAATTTTCCTAGTGAAAATGACTATACCAATTCCCACCAGTTTACAAGTTTAAAATAATGATTTTTTAACCTTTTCAAGATTCTATAATGATAAAAAATCTTACTATGTTAATCTAAATTAAAATGATATCCCACATTCTCAAAAATAAATTTTAGAAACCTAATAGTATAAAACCTCAATAACCAAAACATTATTTTATAGTAATATCATCTTTTTATCTACTAAAAAATTAATATATAGAAATTTTATGTTCAGTGACTCATCTTTCAGAACTCAAACATCATGTGCCTCAATATTCAAGACCTATAAGGATGGACAAACCATTATTATTAATTAAATTACCAGTTCACATAATTTTCTTTATAGAACTGTAGATCACTTCTTATTATTTACAAAAAATAGCATCATGTAAGATACTTCACACAAATGATTTTAATAAGGAATTATGTTGTGAAAGAAATAATATCACATAATACTTTAAAAAATATTGAGTTTTCAACACTTATTAGAATGTTTTTTTGTACTCAAATTCATATAATGATAATGTGAGGTGATATTTATAGGAAAATCATAAAATTTTCAAAACTATATAACACATCTGACATTTTATTCCCCCATTAAAAAATGTATGTCATCTTTTGAAACTCATCTTCCATGATTCCCAACTTATGTAGGATTTATCTTTTGTGAAACTTCTCTTTTTTGAGGGGTATATATTCAAGAACCTATAATATCCATGAAATTTAGCATGTACTAAAGTCTAGATCACTTATGTGAATACCATTATATTTATTAATTTCCATTCCAGAAGACACGTGAACTTCCTCTTACATACCTATAATATCTGAGTGTATCATATTCACCACTTTTGATCTTCATAACTTCTGATGGTCTTCACTACTAATCAAATCAATCTTTTGATTTCCAGATCTATTTATCTTCTCATATCTATTAAATAAAAGAATCACTTCAATCTTCAAAATATATAACTTCTCATCATTTTATCATCAATATATATTACATTTGGTACATAAAGTTCTAATATTATCTACAGGATTCTATAAAGATCAGTTATTTGAATCCTCATAATTCACTAGTCCAACTAAGATGTAATCACATATGTTATTCAACCACCATGATGTAATATCCATTAAAATTTATTCATAGCATCATCTAACTTAATCTTTAGATTATAAAATGATCGACTGGACTACATTAAATTCTCAACACATATCCCTTTTTAATACATTTTATATTTTATCCAAACCATATTATAAAACTTTAAGAGAATAGATTTTGATTCTGAAATATGAATAAATTATAAAACATGTAGCTTCAACTGATACTACTAAAAAATTTTGAACTTAAAGGATTGAAAACAAACACAACGTATTCAACAATTATAATGCCTGGGTTCTTCCATAATTACATTGAAAAATGAAATCAACTTAGTTTCTCAAAAATTTCAATTAAATTACCTCATATAAAAGAAATACAATTTTCATGAATATTTCATAGAGAAACATGAATATTTATGATGAATTTATTTCCCTAAAATAAAAACATTAACTATTTAATGATCATAATATTTCCAACATTCATGAAATCAATTTATTGATTCTTAAAATTATAATATTTCAATTAAAACTCATAAAAAAGATAATAAAATAATTATGGCATCTTGGAAAGTCATATTTAACACCCATTCAAATCACCCTTTCAATCACACTTTCACTAAAATAACCTATTTAATTACATCCAATATATTTTCTCTATAGAATAAGTCATTACCAATACATTGGGGGGATATATCTCAGTCCCACCCATCATAATATAATTAAAATGGTTCATGAAGTTAATAAAACATTAAATAGAATCAATTTCACTGTATAATGAAAAAATTCATAAAAAATAAAATTTAACCAATAAACACAATCATTTTCAGTAAAAATATTAAAATTAAATTTAAAATAACTGTTTAAAAAATTTCCTATTATGAGGTAAAATATATGTGAAGTATAAAATGATTATAAATATATATTAGATAATGAGAATGTAAATTCATAGAAAAATATTAGGTAGTGATTTGAGAGAAATAATTCAAAACATTTAAATTAAGAGTTTAAAATAAAATCTCTTATTTTTTTAATAACTTTAATTAAATATTAAATAATTTATAAAAAATGAGAATAAAAATTAATTTGAAAAAATTTTAAAATAAGGAAAATAATAATAAAATATATAATAAAAGAAAATGATGGAAGAAATAAATCATCTAGAATACATTAACAAAATATTCACTTCACATATTTAAAAAGAAAGTGTAAGCCAATTGAAAATTACCTACGTGGGACAATTTTAAAAAGTGATCCCATTAACACTTTTATAAATATAAAATGACATTAATATATCAGAAATTTTTAATTAAGGAAATTAAAAAATCAATATAGATAATATGAATTTAGTGGTGAAAGATTCGTGAATGAAAATATGAGATAAGGTCAACTACACATACATGAAACCTTTTGATTTTATTGTTAACCAAAGGGAAGTGAAATTTTAAAGAAGAAATGTAAAACCCCTAAATAAATAGAGAAAAAATATATGGTGTTTTAGATAGAAATAACATATAATTTTGTCCAATTGAAATTAATTCAAATATAATTTTGATTATAAAGTGACATTGGATGAGAAGCTCTTACGAAGATCTTAACACGTGTGGTAACAATTTACCAGGGAAGATATTATTGGAAATAAATGTAAATACTTATAAATAAAGTAGAAATTCATCATAATAAAATCCGAGGGTATAATTCATATAATCATAGAATAATATAGTCAATGAAGAAGTGATATAACTTAATGAAAGGAAATTGAGTTATAAATCCCCAAACCTCTATCCCAACATGCCCCGTATGTCCTCTCTCCATAGAAATAATAAAATAAAATTAATTATTTAATTTCATAATAACTTTTTTAATCTTAATTTGACTATAATTATTCATTTAAATTTATTTATTATCATTTTTTATTTATTTACAATACTGGAATTTCTTACTTCAGACATATTGAGGTCATTCAGTTCATAAAATCTAAAACTTATATGGTATAATTTTATTAGTAAAAGATCAATTTATAGTGCTTCCAAAATACCTAGAGGTTTCATGTTAATGTTTACATATCATTATTTATCAAACATAGTTTTATAATTTATTAAATAGTTACCATTCAATGAATCTTTCTCGATAACTCATTTTAGAAAGTTTAAATGATTATTTAATTTTTATTTCATTATTATGATGTGAATTTTTCCATATTATAACTATAATTAGAAAATTAATTGAATATAAATTTTTAATAAATATCTTAATTATCAATAATATCCATTAGAGATATATGTTTATGAAAACATCATCGTTCACTTAGGTAGTGTAAACCACCACAGTGAGCAATGTTTTTTGAATGAGTTTACAAGAAGGAAAACACACTAAATATTTTATTATTTAAGGTAAATTATATTGTTTATGAGATAAAATTTTAGGGTTAATTTTAAATATAACTTATTTTATTAAAATGAATAAAAGTTTAATTGAAATGAAAAGATGCAGTTTTCTAAAAACCAATATTTTGACATAGTAACAACTAATGAAAGAGTCTGGTTAGAGGTTATATATGATCAATCATCACTGATGGATGAAAAAATGATAATACTATATAAATAAAATAATTATATAAAAATTATTTAAGTTTTTAAATACCATTAAGGAAAATAATATAAAAATATGAAAGGTGAAATAGGCTTAAAAAACCTTACCTTACTCCTCCAACCAGCTCTTTTAGATTGTGTCTAATGCCGACAGGGAAATGAATTATTGAAATAAAAGAGCATTATGAATGTGTAAATACAGGTTACAATATTGATTCTATTAAAATACTGAACAAAAGTATAATTTATATGTGTTTTACAGTGGTTAGAATAATTCCCATTTCAAAGTCAAAATTAGATGGCATTATCACAACTATTTAATTTTTAATGGTTATCAATGCTATTTTTAATTGAAAAGTGGCTCATAAATGGAAAATATATGTTTTAATCGAATACTCACCATCATAAATTGACTTAAAAGTGTGTATTATGTCATTAGTAATTTATAAATCATCATAAACATTAAATACTATTTAAATTATTTTTAGGATTATTCACCTAATTTGAGTTTAAAAATACAAAAATAATTTTAAAATTCACGAAATAATAATTATAAATCAAATATAGTTTATAATTTTCTATAAAAATTTTATGGTATCACTTAGTGTTTTGGAAACCATTTTTTGGAATTTTTCTTACTAGAAAAAGTATCGTTCCATCAGTTCACAAAGATTTTTAATAATTATTCTTTTATTTAAATTTTCAAAAAAAAATTAAAAATATAAATATAATTTAATATTCATAATTATTATCATCAAAAATTATTTATAGGAGTATTTATTACCATTTATATCATGAAAACGTTTTTATATTAATAATTTTTACTTTTTTTACCTTGCACAAGCATTAGGTTAACATTTGGAAAATCGATTTGTTATATATATATATATATATATATATTTAAAATTCAAAAAAAAACTACATCAAAATAATTTTTTATAAATCATACTTATCTTTATTTTAGATCATATACATATTAATTGTTAAATATTATCTCAAAACACCAATTTTGACTTTTTCGATGCCGCTCAATCCCTACAACAACACAAATAATTATTTTTATATTTATATTGACATAAGAATTTAGTTATATCAGTGTAGTAATATTTATATGAATTTTTATAAATTATTATAATGTAATAAAATTTCCATAAGTTTCTATAATGTTACACATCATTTTAGATAAAAATATAATTTCATTAAGGAAAATTCAATTTAAACCTAAATTCTTATTTTAATAAAAATTTGAATTCATACACATTGTATTAACAAAAAATTCTTTAAATATGATTATTGAATCTAAAAATAAGATCTTCAATATATTAAATAACATAAATAGAAAAAAATAACATTTACAATATTTTACAATATTTTTTAATTTGGCATTATGATTATACTTCACAATTACAATGTATTATCACTTCTGGTGGTTTATAAATTATTAAAAAAATACCATCCACCTAATTTTGAAATGAATATTAAAAATAAATTATTCAATTTATTATAATCAATACGAAATTATTATATATTAATTTTTAAAATAAAAACTCATTGTATTCCAACATAATATATTTTCTCGATTAATAAATTGACTATATTCATGTCTTATACCTTGAAAAAATAATTTTTATAATTATCATAAAAATAAAGATAAATATAAATGCATATAATTAACAAAAATATCCATTTATAAAATTCATAATAATTAAGTAATTAAGAAAACATTTTAAGTAAACTTATTTAAACTTTAAGTAAGATATATTTCATAGGATGAAGAAAACATGATATTTTTTAATATATAATTGATATCTTCTAGATTATATATATTTTAGGGAAATAAATAAGCATATATATATATATATGTTTTAGAATGAATATTTCTAGAGTAAATATAAATTCAAAACATGAACATTAATAAATTAGAAAATTGATTCATTATTAAAAATACCAAGGTGGTCACATTATCCATTCTTTAAAAAAATTATTTCCTCATAATTTTAAAATCATAAAAAATAACAACTAAAAATATTATTACTTTCTACAATTCTATTATATATGTTTTTAAACATTTATCTTGACATTGGGGACCAATAATTACATTCCATAATAAAGAATAATATTATATCAATCTAGATTTAATAATAGCTTCAACATCGAAATATAAGATAACTTTAATAAAAACTATCATACCAATAATAGAATACCTAATTTCTATTATTATGTTGGTCGCCATGAGTGAAGTTTTATGAAGTGAAATAATACACCAAATAATTTTCAACATCCTACTCATTTTTTCCTTACTAAAATTGTCAAAATGATTCCTAAATAGGCAGAAACAACAATTTGGTTTTAGAAATATTGTATATTGGACATATAGTCATAATGAAACTTAATGATCTTGATATTTATAAAAGAACATAATAAAATATGATTTGAAAATTTTCAAAATGTAGTTTATTCAAAACATCAAGAATATTTTAAAAACTAAAATCTAAAATTAAATACATAAGGTTCCCAAATATCCCCTTCAAATATAGCTTCTTTAAAATTAACCCAAGATTGATACTCTTGTAATAATTTTTGTAAGAAACTGATTCTTCCTTTAAGGTAGAAATCTTTACTTTTCAATTTTTTCGTAACAAAATTGGAGAAAAAGAGTTTACGGGCTGAATACAAACTGTTTCACAATATGACTAAGGGTTATACACCATGTAATCCCAGTACACATCATCTATTGATTATAGAAGGCCTTTTTATGATGTGTAAGATATATCAGTAGAATGAGGGGAAAACTGGCATGTACATGACATGTATTCTCAATTACACGTAGTGTAATTATTATTTTTTAAACTAAAAGAAGCCACATTTTTTCATTTTCTAGATAGAGGGCTCACTAGGTTCAAAAACCATAGCACAAAACCCTATTTATCCTCCCCTTTGATCATTCGAACACCAATTTTATTGATATCAGATGCCTTGGAACCAAACCAGTATGCTCTTGATTCCTCTTGATCTATTCTTCGTGATTTCTTCTCTCGACCTAGTTACCAAGCCTTGAGATTTTATGCTTTTTTTGTTGATTTACCCTTTTATATATAAAATTTGGTGCCGATGTTTTATGAGGAGATTTGCATGACAACGAGGTTGGTGTTATTTTTCCTTTTACTAATTGTCAAGTTTATTATATGTTCCGGAGTGCCGCGTGCCCATTTTTGGAGTGTTTCCTTAAATTAATTTTTCCAATTTCTATTTCCTATTATTTTTGAGGAAATTTATTATTTTATTGGAAGCATTTATGAGTATTTACCATGAATTAGGGCCATCCCATGGGTGCATATTCCATTGGATGATTGTTTGTGGCTATTTGTACTAGGACGCCAATGAGAATTCCTTTGATTTTTATACCTTGGTTTGGAAATGAAATTGGTTATATAAATGTTTTTTCTCATGTGAGTTTTTTGATGGTTAAGCATTGTGATAGTTTAAATTTCATAACAGGCTTGTTATGAATTGTCCCCATGTGAGTTACTATTGTTTAAACCATGTAGTAGTGTAATTTACATGTGTTTCTTATTATATGAATTTCCCAATTGAGTATATTATTATTAAATTCTTATAATAGTTTAAATTACATGTAACTCTTGTTGTGTGTTTTACCCTTGTGAGTAATCGAAAGGCCAAGCCTTCTGAGGGTGGTACGACTATTATGTTCAAGCGGTGAGTGTGCCACAGGTATAGCGGTCAGGCTCATGGTGTCTTTACTTATTTTTCTGAGTGAAAGATGGATCATTGAGGGATGCCATGGACGAACTCTATTGGCTTTGTTTACATGTCATCGGTGATATATGGGGCTTCCTTATAGGACCTCCAGTAGTGGGCTTAGTTTACATGGACTTATACCACACCTAGATTGATACCGGTATTCTAGAGAGGTTTACTGGGACGGGCTAGTAGGATATTGGTTGGTTTGCACATAGAGTGATATCGGGTTACCAGAGAGGTTTTCTTAGACAAGCTTGTAAGTTTCATATTGAATTACACCTCTAGTGATACTTGAATTCAAACTATGAATGTCATGGATATGTTCAGGTTATAAATAGATTATTTTAAGGAAATGACTTATTACACATATTCCAAGCCAAAACACAATATTGGATTTGGTCTTCATTTACATGTTTAGATATCCTTCTAAGGTATATGTTCTATTTTCTATTACACATGGGTTTTTGGGGTGAGGCTGGATCCCGAGTCTTATATAATTCAATGTTATTGAATTAATTAAGGAACATGAAATGAATGTAAATGAATACCAGTGCTTCTTGGACTGTTTACTTTTAGTACTTCTTAGATTATTGATTTCATTATTTTAAAATTCAAATTATATATACATACATATATATATATATATATATATCCAATGATAGACTGGTACAACTCTTGGATGGTTGTCTACTGGGATTTAGTCTCACACCCTATTTGGGTCATGTTTTTCAGACAAAATAGATTATATTATTGCGGGTTTTGAGAAGGGTAAGAACCCTTCTATAGGTACTTGTTTTATTTTTAGGAGTAGGAGGACATGGGACCAAGTCTAGGCTTGTGATTATTCTGAGTTACTTTTGTTCCTTTTTGTAATTTTGGTACTTGTATCATGTATTACAACAGTGTAACTTGTTTTGGTTCATTTCCTAAAACATGTGACATGCATCATCATTCTTTGTATGCTTGACATCGAGTTATTTTTATTATTTGTCGCACATTGTATATTTTTGTTATGGTATTACTGCTTCCGCTGTTGAATTTCTATTATTTCCACTCTGTTACACTCAGATAATAAAGGCATAGTTTCCCCACAATCACGCCGATGCCCCTTCTTCTAGTCAGCGACCTCTGGTGTTTGGGGAAATGTGACTAAGGTCTTGTGGCCAATCTAGTACGAGGCACCTTAAAGTGGAATCCATATTTGAGATGTTACAAAGTGGTACAAAGAATTATTTTATGATTTTTCTTACTATTTGGATACATTAGATAGGGATATTAAGGAATTGGTGTGTGTTAATAAAATTTTCCTGGGAGTAGCTACCCCACATACAGGGAAAAGGAAAATTGCCTCGAATTGACTTGTGATTTCTAGATTTTGAGTTGGTACAGTTGATTTGATTTCTCTTTTGAGTGACACACTTGTTTTTTCTATTATTATCTATATCATTCCAGTTTTATTTTGCTGAAACCCTATTATATGAGGTTATTCCATCTCATGCATCATATAGGCACTTGTTATAAATCACATTCCAAGCATTCTTGTCACACCATTTAGAGAGCATTAGTGATTTTATGCTATTTTTATATATTTCATTCTAGATATGCCATATATTGTGATTGATACCATGATATATGTGCCTGTTGTTTTTATAGTT
This sequence comes from Viscum album, assembly GCA_963277665.1. NCBI lineage: Eukaryota > Viridiplantae > Streptophyta > Magnoliopsida > Santalales > Viscaceae > Viscum > Viscum album. Next base: position 496,677,044 of record OY728122.1, read on the forward strand.
GTATTGGTAGATGTTACAGTTCAAATTAGATGGACACTAAACTTTGGTACCTAAGGTGTTTGTGCCCTCTTGGATCATAATTTTTGGGGATCATGTTTCAGCCTTGTATTGAATCATGATATAATGTGATATGGGTGGATACTAAAATTTGATTCGAGGGAAGTATGGGCCCTTAGGGATCAAAATTTGGTAAACCATTGGACTAAGTTGCAAAAATGGGGGTTCTAGGGATGTTTCAGAGATTTATTGCCTGGAAACATAGAAAACACGGTGGCTGATGCTATGAACACATTCCACGTGTTCTTATATTTGGGAAGAACACTTTTCTTAAGTACACACAATATATTATGTGTACAAGATTTGTGGTAATTGATCGTGTGTCCGACCATGTGAAGGAGAACATAGAATGATGGTTTTCATCCAGTGAACACCATGTACTATAGGTACACACCATGTAGTGTTATTCAGGAAGAACTTGTATGTTTCTTTCCAGGTAAAAGTACATGTCTAGGAGGGGAGACTCGATTACACTCCATATATCTTGGGTGGTTACATGCCCAGGCCAGTATAAGTACATGTATGGGTAGGAGATTAAGGGTACACACTGTGTATAGTTTCCTAACATCCTGCACTCTGTTTTTTGTAACCTTTTAAGGTTTTCTTGTTCTATTTTGTTCTTGCTCTCTTGAACTAGGAACTTTGAAAATGAACTTGAACTGAGGTGTGTGCATGAACTTGTAGAGTCATGCCTCCACTATGACCTCCAAAAAGATGCCCGGAGAGTGAAGATGATCATACATTGGAGGTGGTAGTCCATGGTCTACCATTGGATCCTCTAGTTGTGCCAGTTGAGGCACCAACTATCATATCAGGAACAAGTGTTGATACATAGTTTTGTGATGGCTTTATGAGGTTCATGAAAACCTTTTAGGGAACAAAAAAACTTTCCAGGACTATGGGAGAGTTGATGCAACTGTTCCAATAGCAACATCCACCCACATTTTTGGGGGATAGCGGACCCCAGGCAGCAGAGTCATGGTTGGAGTCCATGGTTACGATCTTCAAGCATCTAGAGAAGCCTCCCGATAGGAGGGTAAATCTCAAGACATATATGTTTTGTGATTCCTCCAAGATATGGTGGGATGTTATAACTCAGGAAGAGGATATTCATGATATGTAATGGGTTTATTTTCAAACACTATTTTATTATTATTACTATCCTGAGATGCTGAGGGATGAAAGAGCCCAAGAGTTCATGCATCTGGAGTAGGGTGATTTATCAGTGATGGACTACACAACCCATTTTTCTAAGCTGCAGTGTGTTCCACCTATTCTTATAGGTGATGATGTATCAAAGGTTACGATATTCAAGGATGGTCTTAGGTTCAACATCCGATCGTAGTTTAATTTATTCAGGTTTCATTATGAATCTGTTTTTGAAAATAATACACTAATTATAGAGTGTAATCTGAGGGAATCTAGAGGTGCGATCCATGGTGGTTTAGCACCGAGATCTGGTACTCTCTCGATCGGTAGTAAGAAGTGTCATATGTAGCTTTATTATGGTGATATGAGTATTCAGAAAGTATAGTTAAACAACCAAGTTAGGTTCTACCAATGCGGTAGGCCAGAGCATACAAGGCCAAAGTTTCGGTAGGACCTAGTCGAGTGTCGATCTTGTGGAAAAATGGTAAAACTTCAACTCTTATATAGGATAGTTCCACCAGTATCTAGTGAGATAGGGTATGCACTGAATCCATATTCAGTAGTAGGTTTAGAATCTTCTCACCAGTCAAAGGATTGGAATGCATCAGGTTGCTCAGGATGAGCTGGTGGTCATGGTCGTATTATCCAAACCCTAGGTTCTCAATGACAACAAGGTGGATCATCTCAGGGTAGCCAGGGAGGGTTATAGGGAAGTGGTACTGGACAGACTTATGTAGTGAAATAGTCCAAAATAGATCAAGATCCTAGACCCTCAACTATCATTGGAACTTTTCTAGTCTCAACCATTTTAGCTTCTACACTTTTTGATACAGAGGCTTCACATAGTTTCATATTTGTGCCAATTGGGGAGATCCTTAGGGTATCTATTTTTACTTCTGATGATGTTATGATGATAAAAACTCTATTTGGGATTAGAATACCAATTTTGTGTCAGTGAAGGGAGTTCCACCTTGAGGTTGGTGGGTGTCACTTTTTATGGGACCTCTACATTTTAGATATAAATGGATTTGATTTAATTCTAAAAATTGATTGGTTAGTATCCATACAAGACTTTTTCGATTGATATCAATTCAGGGTATGTCTAACGTCACTAGAGGAGAGATTGTTTCTACACAAGGGTTAATGGGATGTACAGGTGAGCTGATATAGACCCGAGCATCATGGGTTTGGTGGGATAATATCCCAGATCGCATGTTTATATTTGGATGACTAGGGAACATGTTAGATGGATTTCATTCCAATAGTTTATCATTTCAGTAATGTCATCCTGGATGACTTTTTAGGTTTACCTTCTATGATAGAGGTAGTGTTCTATATCGATCTAGTACCAGGAGCTGCACTAGTATCTATTCCTCATTACAGGATGGCTGTGACAGAGTTGCAAGAGCTGAAAAGGCATCTAGAAGATTTGGAAGCTAAGGGTTCGTCTGACCCAACACTTATCTTTGGGTTTCACTGATCATTTTTTGAGAAAAAGGTGGATGGTACCCTTAGGATTTGCGTTGATTATAGGAAATTGAACCAGTTGAGGGTTAAGAACCAGTATCCTCTTCGGTGAATAGATAATCTCTTCAATAAACTATGAGGATCTCAGGTATTCTCTAAGATCAATTTAAGATTCAGTTATCATTGGGTGCATGTTAGATCATCATACATAACTCACATATCTTTTCAGAGAAGGTATGGCCTATATTAGTACTTGGTCATGCCGTTCGGTCTGACGAACTTGCTAAAATTCTTTATGGAACTGATGAACAAAGTGTTTCATACTTATCTTTTTTCGTTTTTGTAGTTTTAGTGGATGATATCTTGGTGTATTCTCACAATAGATGTGACTATGCCACACATAATGAGATCACAATGAGTACCATGAGAAAGAATTAGTTATATGATAATCTCACAAAGTGTAACTTCTGAATGGGTTATATTTACATACTGGGTCACCTCGTCTTGGAGACAGGATTATCAGTGGACCTAGAGAAGGTGAGAGAAGTTGTATCATGGAAGCATCCCAAAAATTTATTTAAGGTGCAGAGTTGTCTTGGTATGTTTGGTTACTACAGGTGCTTCATATAGGACTTATCACTTTTAGTAGCACCACTGATATGACTAACAAAAAAGGGTTTGAAGTATATATGGATGTATTTCTACATGATTACCTTTCAGGAGCTGAAAGGGATAACCACTTCAGCACCGATACTGATTTTTATGGAGCCAGGAAGGAGTTACTATATTTACTGTGATGCATTAGGTATCGATCTAAGAGTAGTTATTATACCAGGGGATTGAGTCATTGTATACAAATATATACAATTAAGTCCTCATGAGGGGAATTATCCGACACATGATCTCTAGTTAGCTGGAGTTGTTCATGCATTACGCTGTTGGAAACATTACTTATTGGGAGAGAATTTTGTGGGGTATACTGACCAAAAAAGTCTCAAGTACATATTCATTCAATGTGATCTTAATAAGAGGGAATGAATATGGGTATACTACATTTAGTATTTTGGCTTATAGCTTTCCTACACACCTGGTTAAGGTAATATAGTGGATGATGCATTGAGAAGGAGGACTCAGATTCATGAAGTATAACAGGCCAACAGTGAGTGGAATCTTATGGTGTTGTTTTATGAGATGCACTTGGAGGTTCACGATAGGTAGGGGGGAACCTTTATTTATTATTTAGTTGTTACCTCTACACTACTAGATAGATAGAGGATGAGGTAGCTATAGGATTCCGAAGGCCTAGTTCTATAAGAGAGCGTGGAAGGTGAGGACCCTCCTCCTGGTTGGACCATAGGCGAGGATGAAGTTCTATGGTTACATGGTGGAGTGGAGTTTAGTTGACATGCATGAGGAGTTTATGCATGAATTTCATGACTCTATATGGGAAGTGCATCATGTTGTCACCAAGATGTATCATGATTTAAATCATTTGTATTGGTGGAAAAGTATGAAAAGGGATGTAGCTGGTTTTTTCATGAGATGATCCACCTATCTGTAGTTAATGGAAGAACACCAGTGACTAGCCTAACATTTATAGTGTCTACCAATTACTGAGTTGAAATGGAATGATGTTATGATGGATTTCATGATGGGGTTACCAATGTTTCCTCAAGGTAATGATTCCATATGGGTTGTCATTGATAAGATTATGGAGGTGGCTCATTTCTTGAAAATTAAGGAAACCTTCAATCTTGATGAGCTTGGGAATTTGTACATCTATAAGGTTGTACACCTTCCCGAGGTCCCACATTCTATAATTTTAGATAGGTATTCCTGATTTACTTCCCATTTCTGTAAATGTTTACAGAGGGCATTGGATACATAGTTGCTTCTAAGCACATATTACAACCCTCAGACAAATGTATAGTTAGAGTGCACGATTCAGGTGTTGGAGGACATGTTTCTGGCATGAGTATTAGATTTAAGGGGTTCCTGGGAGAGGCACATACCCTTAATTGAGTTTTCCTATAAAAATAGCTTTCATGATACTATTTATATGGCACCATATGAGGCTCTATACAGCAGATTGTTCCAATCACCACTGTGTTGACTGGTGGTTGGAGAGGCAGCTATGATGGGACCTCATATTATCTTATAGACCACTGAGTAGGTGTAGTTGATTTAGAAGTGGATGGATACTATGTATTCTTGTAAAAAATATTATGCTAATTATTGTAGATGACCTCTGGAGTTCGAGGTTAGGGGTCAAATTTTCCTATGTGTTGTACTAAGGCTGGGACACAAGAGGATCCGGAGATAGGGTAAGCTTTCACTGAGGTATATCAGGCTATTTGAGATTATGGAGAGGTTCATGCCAGTTTCCTATCAGTTTTTTTTATCTCAGAGGTACAAGGCTATGTACAATTTCTTCCACATTTCTCTATTGTGACGTTTGTTTTCTGGCCCATCTTCTGCTTTTCGGCCTGAGGATGTTGAGTTAGAGGTAGATACGTCCTTTCAGGAGCATCCTATAGGAATTGTGGAACATAGAAAAAATGTTCTATTTGGTTTATTATTTACTTTAGTATGGGTGCTATGGAAACACGACTAAGTGCAGAATGAGAATTGGGAGAGGGAGACCGATGTATGATCGTAGTGGCCAGAGTTTTTCTTAGATGTTTCTTCATCACCATTGGAAGGGGGATTCATGAATGAATTTCTTTAAGAGGGAAGTTTGGAGAACCCTATTATTCTATTGAGGTATGAAACATTTCTTTTCATTTTTTTAAGAAACATGGATAAAAAGAGGTTAAGGTATGAATGAAAACTGTTTCACAATGTGACTAAGGGTTACGCACTGTTTAATCCCAGTAAAGACCTTGTATTGATGTTGCTAGGACTTTTTATGATGTGAAAGGAATTTTGGAAGGAGAAAAAAATTGGAATATACATGGTGGGAATTCTCAATTTCACGCCATGCAATTTTTTTTAAAATGGGTTATAGCCTCATTTCTTCATTTTCTAGATAGAGGGATCACTGGGTTCACAAGACACAACAGTAATCCTTGTTTCTCCTCTTATTTGATCATCCTAACACTAATTTTATTATCATTTGATGCATTGGAACCTAATCGATATGCTCTATATTCATGTTGAGCCATTATTTGTAATTTATTATCTCAAACTAGTTATCAAGCCTTGAGTGTTTATAATAGTTTTGTATATATACCCAATTCTATGTTGAATTAAAGGCTGAAACTAGAATAAGAGATTTGTACGACAAATAGTTAGGTGGTCTTGTGCGGTTCGCTTATTGTCAAGTTGATTATATGGTCCGGAGTGCCACACACCCATTTTTATGGTGTTACCTTGAATGAATTTTCCAATTCCTATTTCTTATCATTGTTTAGGTATTTGATTATGTGTTTCAAAGAATTTTAGGATTGTTTACCTTGAATTAGGGCCACCCCATGGATGCGTTTTCTCTTGGATGACCGTTTATGGCCATTTAGCCTAGAATGCCTATGGGAATGTTGTTAATTTAACTACCTTGGGTTGTTTGAAATGAAATTGTTTATATAAATGTTTTGAACACATGAAAGTTTTTATGGTTAAGCCTTATGATAGATGAAATTTCATAATTGGCTTGTTATGAATTTTGACCATGTGAGTTACTATTTTTTAAAACATATGGTAGTGTAATTTACATGTGTTTCTTGTTATATGAATTTACCACGTAAGTTTATTATTGTTAAATCCCTGTTATAGTTTAAATTATGTGTGTTTCATGTTGTGTGTTTAAACCATGTGATTCATTGAAAGGCCAAGCCTTATGAGTTTGTTTAGGATGTTATGATTAAGCTGTGAGTGAGCCATGAGTGCAGTGGTCAAGCTCATGGAGGCTTTAATTATTTTACTGAGTGAAACATGGATCATTAAGGGATTCCATGGACATACTAAATTGTATTTGTTTATATTTCATGAGTGATATTTAGGGATTCCTTTTAGGACCTCAAGTGATAAGCTTAGTTGACATGGACTTATACAACAACTTGAGCAATAACATGATTCTAGAGATGTTCGTTGGGATGGGATTGTAGGATGTTGGTAGGTTTTCATCTAGAGTGGTACCAGGTTTCTAGAGAGGTTCACTGGGACATGAATTTAAGTTAAATATTGAAATACATCTTGAGTGATACTTGAATTCCCGATAGAAATGTCATGGAAGAGCTCGATTTATAAATGGAATATATAAATGAAAAGACTTATGACGTGTCTGTCAAGCATGAGAACAAGATTGGATTCAGTCCTCACTTGTTTAGATAGCCTTCTAAGGTATATTTTGTTCTTTCTTTTACACAGGGGTTGATGGGATTTGTCCAGATCTTGAGACATTTAAAAATCTATGTAATTGAATTAATTAATGAAATAAAATAAATCTAAATGAATATCAATGCTTATAGGATTTTTAACTCTGGCTAATTTGTAGATTTCTACTTTCATTATTGTACAATGCCTGTTATGTATATCCACTGACTGACTAGCACAGATCATGGGTGGTTACCTACTTCGATTTAGTCTCACACCTGGTTTGGGTCATGTTTTTTAGGCCCAAATAGATTATATTGTTTCAAGTGTTGGCAAGGGTAAGAAACCTTTTATAGGTACATGATTTTATACTTTGGAGCATGAGGGAATGAGACCAAGACGAGGATTGCGATTCTTCTAATCTATTTTGTTCCTTTTTGTACTTTTGGTACTTGTATCATATATTAATTTAGTGTAACTTATTTTGGATGTTTTCCTAGAACATGAGACATGAAGCATTATCCTTTGTATACTTGACATCTGTTTATTTTTATTATCAGTCTTCCATTGTTTATTTCTATTATGGTATCAATCCTTCCTCTATTGAATTGTTATTGTTTCTGCGGTGTTACAATATTCCAATAAAGGCATAGTTTCCCCACTCTCACACCTAGGACCTCGCTCCAATCCAACAGCCTTGAGAATTTGGGGAAATTCTCTTGAGTCCATTTGGCTAACCATGTACGTGGAACCTTAAAGTGGAATCTAGATCTGGGACGTTAAAATTTTAAAAAAATTAAATGTTTTGATGATACTTGTTGAGAGATATAAAGGATTTTAGAATCTAAGATTTGATCATAAAAAATACATGAAACATAGAAATTCCCAGGCATGAAAGCGGTTTTTGATATATTGTATAACTTTTTTTATGTAACTTGAATGTTGGTAATGGTTTTTAAATCACTTGATCATGACATTGAATTAATAATTACAATTAATTTTTCATGTGATTATAAAATTATCATGTAATAATTTCTTCTATCCATAATAGTAAGAAATATGTAATATATAAAAATAATTCAATCATGAAATAAATTTTTAACTTATTAATTATAATATAACCAATTTTTCTTTGCAAAAAATACAAGTTTCCGTAGTTATTATTACTTGGTATTTTTCTTACTTTCAATTAAAACAAACAGTTTTTTGAATATAAATAACTAATAAAATCCTATGAAACCATTCTATGGGATAGTAAAACAATAAAACTAGGTTACCTTACTAATTATTCATGTTCTACACAAAAAAAAATACTAAACCCTAATATTTGTCTAAAATTTATTGAATACAAAACCCAAAAATCATGATAACTTAGTTCAAATATTCTCCATAAAAATCTACATAAAAGTTTTCCCAAAAATTATTGAACCAAAAATACTACCAAAAACCACACTCACTATTTCTTAAACCCATATTATTTCCAACATATAATTATATAAAACCTAAAAATTCAATTAACTTTATGCTAAAAAAAATAACATACCTATATACCCTAGTCACATATTCTATCACAATATACCAATATTTTTCCAAATAACATGAATCAACATGTCATGAGACCATAATATGATTTGTTATACTTTAATAATATATAATACCTAAGAATAAATTATAATTCTTCAAAAATAACTATTACCATATAAAAGATAATAATTAAATTTTCAATACCCAAGGTTATATATGCTACCCAAATTATATTCTCAAAATTAATTTACTATAATTACCTAAAACTTATACCATATTACAACACTAAAGGTCATTGATATCTTTAAATGTATATTCCCATGAATATAATAGCCTTCTTCATTGTAAATAACATTCTAAACCTATGGGTTGTTTATAGCTCAAATATGTATTCTTTCTTAGACCTATTAAACATATAAAAAAATTTCAATAGAAAAATAAAAATTCTAATCATAAAATTCCTCAAGATAATTTATATTTCTTTTAATTAATATCACCCGGACACATATGAACAGTAAATGGTATCTACAACTCATAAATTATCCTTGATTTATTAGATCCTAGATTTTGATGATATGTAGACCCTGCTTTGATACCAATGAGAGTCCTTATGGATTGATGCTGACACACATAGAGGGTGAATCCTGTATTGTCTCATTTTTAATAAATTATAAATTATTATTTGAATTAGAATTTGAACCTTTGAATATGGATAAGACTATTAGATATTTTTTTATTTAACCTCTCATACAACTATATGTAATTCAAATAAAGTAGTAAATTAGATAAGTGTTTTTATAAGGTTAGACCCCTCCAGATAATCGTACTTCTTATATAATAAAGTCATTATCCTGATCTATATATTTTACACTATAAATATTATTATCATTTAAAGTGGATAAGAAGTGGTTTTTTCCTCACCCACTCTCGTAATATTACACAGGCGAGTGTGTTCACAATAGCACTCATGTGACTAATGAGCTACATCCCCCAACTTCACTTCAAGACAATTTCCCACCACATAGTCTTTTTTTCTTCCTCTTGAGGTAGATCACAATATATCAATGATTTAATTAAACCAAAATATATGAACTCATTTCTAAATTTATATTTTCATAAAATTGCTTTGTATTTTCAAGCACAACTCATGAAAAATTGCCTCTAAATACCCTTCTATAGTATCCTAGTTCTTTTCAAAATCTGTTTTCTGGACTCTCTCACTAAAAAATCATAGAAATTTAATACCATTTAATTTTTAAAATAACTTCCCATTGGTTCTATTCTCTCATTGGTAATAAATAAACCAACCCAAAAAATCACACGTAGTGATTGACCTAGAAATTACATATTACAGATCATGTTTTCTCTTGATCATTCAAGTTCTTACCACTTCTTTATCAATCTAAATCTAATCACTAGTTTTGTTCAGTAGACCTGGTTGGCTCCATTCTATTATTTTATTTTACTTCTACTTATAAAAACCACAGTAGGTATTTTTGAATCAACATTAGTTTAAAATCCCTTCCTTCTTATTTCTTTAATATTTCGGATTCTCACTTGTATAACTCCCAGTCACACTTCTTCAAGACATTTTGGCCATTCTCTAGAACTCAGTTCCTCACAACCAATAAATATATAACACACCCTTTTTTCACTCCCTGACGAACAGAACTATACTTGAATTTATTTTATTTTAAAGTGTCTTATAAAATTCCCATAAATTTAATTTTTATGGGAATTCTTGTAAGCTAAAAATCTTTACCACCATTTTCTTTTTCTCCCACAATCTCTATATCATTCTCATTTAAGAGAATACAGTCGGATTGTGTCAAAATTTCTTCAATTGACCATTTATAGTAGTTTTATATAAATTAAATTCATTTTATTTCTAATTTATATCACCCAATTTCTATCAATGAAATGCGTATTTAGGTATTAAATCATATTCACAACTATATAAAATATAGATTCAATATCAAAAAATTAATTTTCTTCACCATGGAATAAGAGTTCCAATATAATCTATAAAAATTTATCTTAAACATGTATAATTTGAATCTTTAAGAATCAAAAGGACTATTGTGATATTTAATTCCTTGAAGCTTATCTTAGGAATTAAAAGATCTGTTAATTTTAAAATTTAATTAATAAAAAATTTGTTCCTTTAATGATTGGGATATTTTATAGCCTTACATATTAAATATATTTTATTTTCACTCATTAATCATTGATTATAATACTATTATAATAATTTAATCTCTGATTAAAACCCCAAGCTTTGACTCAAAAATATCTGCATTATTCTTGAAAACTAATCAAGTTTCATTTTATTTACCCGGAAGTTGATACAATTGATCTTTATCAAACTCAATATTTAATAATTTTTATAAATAGAATCATGAAGTTAAAAAATTAAAACACATATCTATAGTCTTCAAATATCATTTACATTGTAATTATAAATTCTAGAAACAAAAATTTAAAACTTTAAAAAAAATAAATTATAATCAATTTAATTATAACAAAAAATAGACAAAAAAACAAAAAAACCTGAAATATACCCCTATCAACCCTTAAAAATGGTTCCCCACCCCTCCCCTTTCGATCTTTATCTCACACCCCATCCAGGAAAAACCCTAATCAAGAAACTCCCTCCCTCATCCAGCCATTGAATTTTCCATCTCTCCTTCATATTTTTCACATGTTCTCCTTGGATTATAATTACTCCCAATTTTATCTCCTATTACTCTATATTATTTGTACTTTTCTTTCTCTCATATTCATGGAGTGTGAAACATTAAAACCATAATATATTGGGGCAGGGTCTCTTTGGTTAGTTTATGGTTTCTAGGGCTCGTGATATTTGATTAAATCCTGCTTTTACCATGGTTTTAAAAGATGAAAAATTCTCAATCATATTCAAGTGGGGATTCTTTCACTTTTATTATTTTACAAATTTCAATTAGGGTTTATTTAATTTTTAGGTTACTTTTGGGTTTTTAGGGAACCTTATACCATCTTGATATTGATTTGGGCTACTGTTGGTGAAGGCGACTCCGTGTGTGGTAGGTTCTCTTTGTATGGAAAAAAATTAATTTTTTTTGATTTTCTATTTGGTTTTTTCAATACATAATAAAGTAAATAAATTAAAGAAAATATTTTTTTATAAAAATAAATGTGCTCTTTTATGTTTTACATGTTTTTTTATTCTTTATCCATAGGTTTTTCTAAAGGAAACATGTTTCTAAAAGTTTTTTTAAAAGGTAAAGAATTCCAAAATCTTGGTTTTTCTTCAAAATTGTTTTGTTTAGGAAATATAGAGATGTCATTGATTTTTTATCCTTTATACATGTTTTTTTAATAATAGATTAATGGCGTGTTTGATTTAAAAATAGTTTTAAAGTGGTTGCTAATTGGTTTATCTATAAAAGTGAATTACACATACACAAACAGACATATAACTTCCCTCTTTATGTATATTCAAACATGGAATTTTCAATTTGTGCATTTTCAAAAGGGGTATATATATATATATTATGGGGTATAGGTGTCTAAGTGAGAAGAGTGGTTTCAAACATGAAATATATGGTGTAAAAGTGTTTTTCTGAATGATCAAATTCAATTTATAAAAATATAATGTGTGGTTGGATCCATATAATTATTTATGAAAAGAGAGGTGCACTCTAATGGATATCCAAAATTTTATGTACATGTTTGAAATAGATTTATGTGATTGGAATGCTGGTATAAATCTAACAAAGGGGATTCACATTGGAAGTGTGGGGAGGGGCAGTGTTGTTGTATGTTTACATTACATTTCCATTTGATTGAGATTTGGTTTTATCTACTACCCCACCCTTATGTATTCTAGTTATGGAAATGAAATATGGGAATCCTGAGTACCTTGATGGGTAGACTATGTCTAGTACACTAAGCGTGCTGGAATAACTATGGATCAGTCTCCCTGGTTGGATTACACAAAAATACTAACTAAACCACATAATATGAGTTGGTACCATTGTACCTCAGGAGGATCCCCTCCATAAATTCATGCATAAGAAGGAATATAGTTATGTGTGTTGACACCGAGTGTATGAGGATCCCAATTCATCAATTACCCTAGATACTTAGGTATTTACTGTGGTTCTTTATCTCATGTACTATCATATCCATGGTACTCTTTGTAACACCCAAATATTTCATAGTACATTATCTCATTAAAGTAGTTTAATATCTTATATTTCACACAACACCGAGTTGGTTTGCGTTATATGAAAGATTGAGTTTCTGCAAAAACAAAACATTAGTATTATAATTATTTTAACGATATATTTATTTATCAATTAAATTTTGTCATGTGAATAGTAAAAAAGAAAATTTAAATTTTATTTATAATGTTTTCATATAAATAAACCATATTTATAATAAAATGTGTTTGTTTTGTTAAAATAGTTATATATTTAGAAAAAATATTTTCTTAAAAAGAACTTCTTTTTATCTCTTTTCCTCAACATTAATAAAATTAATTTTAGACACTCATAAAAATTGAATTTTTGAAAATAGCCTTCATTTATGAATTTAGAATATCAAAATTATCTTAGGTTGAATTTTTGGTATTTTTCTGAAGACATTCCATTTATAATGAATAGTGAAAAATAATGTATTGTACATAAAAACTGAGTTTTTCATTTAAATAATTATTTTTAATTAATATTTATCTTAAATTAAAAAAAGATACATAATAAATATATTATTAAAATTTAATTCATTTTAGTCATTTTATAATAAGATTAGATATATAAAATTTTGTTGATCTTTTTAACGTCTTTTACCCACCTTCTAGGAACATTTGCAAATTTGCATAAAATGTAATTTTACCACTTATGTGAATTGAATTTACAAAAATGAAACATACACAATTATCATAATTAAGTAAAATGTGGTTCAATAGGATGAAAATATTTTTTGATGAATAGTAACTTTTGAATTTTATTTACCATAGTTAAAAGTAAATAGGGTAATTAAAGGTAAAAATAATATTATAATAACACAAAATTACACCAACACATATCCTAATTCTATTGGATAAGTGTTTTTGGACCAAAATCAACATTAGGACAAAAATAAGATCATTTTTTGATCCATTTGGGTTAGATTAGGACATTTATTATATTTTATTTAAAGAAAAGTTAAAAGTGTTAAATTCAAATTTTAATAAATAAACCATTTTTAATATAGGGTTATACATAAGTTAAATTCAAATATAAATATTCATTATAAATATAAAAATATTTCCTACATCATGATATTTTATTTATAAATTTTAGACATTATATAAGTAAATTTGTTTATGAAACAATGATGATGCAATAATTACCTTATTAATGAATGATTTAAATAATTGATCTTATAAATGTAAAAATAAATGTACATTGAAACTTTTTATGTCATCCAGGAATTTTCTAGGTGAATATTACATTTCAGGGTTGATTAAATTTTTTTTTCATGTAATCAACTTGTTATTATATTCACAAAAACCAAATACTAAAGTGTCAAAATTGACATAAATGAGTTTTTAAAACAAATACTATTTTTTAAAAATGATATAATAGGCCTAAAATTTATAATATTCGTCTAAATGACTTAAATCATGTTATATATGTCTTTAATTAACCACTTCAGTTTTTCTTGTCATTTTATAGAAACTATATTAACCATGTAGTATAAAAATACAAGAAGACGTGGTAAAAGTTAAACTGTTTAAATAAGGGTTATGTCTAAAAGATACGGTTAATATGGTGATCTAAAAATGTCTAAAACTTATTAGTTGAGAGTATTTCTACCAATCCCCACCTTATTATAGAAATAAACACATTTGGAACAATTAGAAACTGAAATTCATTTTATAATAAATTAATATTTCAAGCTTTTCCTAAAGTGCTCCTCACCTCTTTTATAAAATGGAACCTTATTTTATTTTAATTCACACCTCCAAATCCATTTTTATCGGCCAATAAATTCTCAAATCTCATCCTAACTACCCTAACTTCATCCTAGATGCATTATTTTGATCAAAAAACCAACATAAGGAGCACTTTTGTTCAAATCAAAAGGAAGCACCCAAATAAGAGGTAATTATTTCCTCACCTCTTTCAAAGATCTTTTCTTATTCTACATCCTCTTTCTCAGTTGTTTCCATACTAAAAAAATAAATCTAGTAAATTATACATACTGAGATGTTATTATAAATATGTTACAACCATATTCATTATTCTTTCTGTCCTATAAATGACAAATTCACCATACCTGTGTACGTACGACTTAACGTCTCCACATTGTGGTGTAGTTTGTTATTCACACTTCATTATTTGGATGGGTATAATAATGAGTATAAGTGATTTAAATAATAAATATAACATTTTAATTATTATTTATATATATGGATTCCAGGATACCTCAAGGGGAAATGGGTGAAAACCCTAAACCCGGTGAAACATATGATCCCTTAGATCTTATCTTGGGGATGTGTGCAGATAATGATGGTGATGAGAGGCCCTTTGTTGAGCCTATTATTCAGAGGGAGATGTTTGTGTTCGCAAATAAGGGTGATGTTATCAGGGTAGTTTCTTCAAACAAACCCACTGGGATAAAGAGGAATTTTTTGGAAGTGGTGAGAAATGCAACAGAACCCTCCTTCTCAGATTTTAAAGTACCTCCACCAGGGAGAGTGATAAGGAAGGGGATGATTGCTCATGTGTCATCCAATTAGGAATCAGTTGAGGAATAGGTTAAACTATGCTGGTATTTTATCATTGCAAGAGTCATCACTCCTAAGGGTGAGCGTCTGTGGAAATTTCAAGATTTGATGAAAAGGATTTCAGAGGTTTGGGTATTTGACGACTAGAAAATGATTGCGATGGTAATGGGGTAATACCATGTGGTATTCCCCTCGGATGAGGGTAAGCAGAAAGCATGGAGTAAATGAAATGTTTCCTTGAGCCCTATCTTCCTGAATGTGCAGGAATAGGATCAAAAGTTTGACCCAAAGATTGTCCGCAATACTCACACTCAATTATGGATCAGAATATACAAGATAAAATTGGTTATATTGGCACCCAAGGATCCTATGGGATATTGACTTTTCTATAGGAAACCCCATTCGAATGGAATGACATTCAACAATCCAAGGCTTGGGCATTATTCTAGAATCCTAGTTGAAGTTGACATGTTGAGCACGCTTGTTGAGGTGGTGGTGCTTACAATGAGGGATGACAACATGAATCTTGAAATTTTGTATGAGAGGAAGCCAAAGTTTTGCTTGAGCTACTTGTTCTTTGGAAATATGACTGCAAAGTTCAAGTGGGACAAGGAATGTATTTATTGTATGATGAAGGGTCATGACGAGAGAATGTGTAGAAGAAGGAAGGGGAAGGAGAAATGTTCTTTGGAGCCCCTGGAGAGCAAGGGAGATGGTCAAGGACTTGGGCATAAGCCAAATGAATTTCTGAATATGGGGGGATCTTCCTCTGTGGCCATGGTGAATGATCTGCTAAACAATGGGGTTCAGAATGGTCCTGCAGTAGCTACGGAGGGTCTAGATGAGGGGAATCAAGTGATATCCTCTTCCCCCTATGGTGTTCCTGTGATAGAGGTAGGCTTCCCTTCCTCAGTGTGATGCCACTGACCATGTGGAGAAGGGTACACCTGACTGGCCGAGGGATGATCATGATTCCACTTGGGATGGTTCACCTAGTATTACAGAGTATTATGAAATTAGAAATGATATGGATATGGATTTTCATCCAGTTTTTAATCCGGGAGGAAATTTCACCCAGATTTCCCCTTCTAAGGTTGCCCGAAGGAGGAATACTATGGGCAGTGACCCACCTCTCAAATCAAGGAACACCTTCATGCCCCTTTTTAGAAGAATATGGGTGGATGACGTGGAAGAGTCTCAACATACTGAGCTTGTGAAAATCATTACAGGGGGTTCAATTGTTGATCCTAGTGGTAGGTCAGTTGTCATGGGAAATGATGCCCGACACAATGAATTAGTCGTAGCCTGCTCAAGAGAGGTTGATGCTATGCCCAGTGGTTGTGGTAATGATTGAACAGTTGGGCCGTTGAGTGAGGACAGTAAGGCCAAGCAGGTGGAGGGACAACGAACCAAATAACTCTTCACAGATAGCCCAGGTGAGGATATTGTCATTTCAAGTGGTAAAGTGGCACTTCATGCTTCCACCGATCATAATCAGTGCACTGGTAAAGAGAAGTGAGTAAGTGGGGAAAACCAGGTGATTAAGACACCCCAAAGCATCATTGTATTGGGAATGGTTTGAAGAAAGGGCATGGTAAACAAGGGAAGGAAGGGCAAAAAAATCCTCGTTAGAGTGAATAGGGGGGCCTCTGACAAGAGGCATGACCAATTAAAAATGAGAATTCTCTATTGGAATTGTCAAGGGCTGGGAAATTTATCGCACTGTCAGGGCCCTTAGGCTTTATATTATGACCTATAAGCCAGTGTTTGTTAGTATTGCTAAACCTAATGTTCTTTTGGAAAACTGGAAGGGATTCAAATGGGGATCCCTAGGATATAGCTCTATCTCCAATAATCATCATGAAACCTCTATAGACCACCTGTGGGTGTTACGATAGGATTCCATTAACATTACATCCTGTGATAATGGGACTAAAAGTGTTTTAGTTAATTAAAACTATGTTGAATAGAACATTTCAATATCTTTTGTATATGCTTCCACCACTTATATTAGGAGGATGGATTTATGGGAGGAACTCAAAGTCACCTCTAGGAGGATGGATAAAAAATGGATGCTTATTGGTGACTTCAACACATTGTTGAAGCCCGAGGAGAAAACTGGAGATAACTTTAATAGGACTGTTGTTGCTGAATTTTCTAAGTGTATTGATTACTATAATCAGGATCAAGTGCATATAGCTGGTTTAGATTTCACATGGTGTAGGTACACATGGGAGGGGAAACAATCTAACAATTTTGATAGATGTTTTGTCCATATTAATGACCATGCTGCAACACAGGGAGTTTCTGTATTCACACTCCCCAAACATCATTCTGACCATAACCTAATTGTTGTTGATGTCAACACTCAGTTGAAAAGGTTATAACCTATTCCCTTTAGATTCAATAATGGATGGCTTGAGATTCCAGGATGCAGGGAACTTATCTTGGAGGCATGGAGGTCTGAATCCATTGGGATCCCTCTCCAGAGATATGCTATGAAACTTATGAATAATAACAGGCTGTTAAGGGAATGGAGAAAAAAATCATTTTCAAAAATTGATGATGATATCAGGCAGTTAGAGGAGGATATGGCCACAATTCAGATCTATTATGGAAGGTAACCTATCCAATCTATAGAGGAAATGACAGCCCAAAATAGACTTGATGATATATTAATGGTGAAGGAATGATTGGTAAGAAATCATCTGAATGTGAAATGGTTAAAAGATGGAGATAGGAACTCCAAGTTCTTCATTAGATTGCACAAGGAAAAGAGGGTGCATGCAGGGAATAAAGTGATCAGCATTGGTGGGCATTTTTGCACCAAAGAAAGTGAGATTTCTCTAGCTGTTGTTGAAAAATTTATGGGTATATATTTTGATAATGGGTAGTCCAGTATTCACTACATGGTTGATAACATCATCCCCTGTATTGATGACCATTAAAATAAGCTTCTAATTTCCATCCATGCAAAGAGGAGATCAAATCTTCTCTTCTATATATTAATCTTGAGAGTGCCCCAGGTCCTGCTGGATTCACTAAATTTTTTTTCATGTTCTACTGGGACATTCTATAGAGTGATATTGAGCAGGCCATTAAGGATTTCTTCTCCCATTCATATATTCCCATTGGAATGAACTCCAGCTTCATTTCTCTCATCCCAAAGAAAAAGAATGCTCTTGACATCAAGGACTTCATGCCAGTTGCTCTTGGGAACAAACTACCCCAACTTATCAGTAAAATTTTGTTGAGTATGATGGGTGGGTTGATTTATGACATGATTACTACTAATCAGTTTGAATTTTTCCCTAGGAGGAGCATCCAAAAGTTCCTCTGCATGGCCTCTGATAGTGTCAACCTGATGAGGAAAAAAGACAAAGGAAGGGAACTCTAAATTGATATTTCCAATGCTTTTAATACTCTTAAATGGAGCTTCCTTCTGGATGTACTTGGAAGGTATGGCTTCTCCAATGGGTTTGTGAATATGATTCATATCATAATTAGCTCATCAAGGCTTTCAATTCTTGTTAATGGTGCTCTAAGGGGGTTTTCCCCTTGCACCAGGGGCGTACGGAAAGGTGACCCACTTTCTGGTATTATTTTTTCCATTGCAGTGGTTTAACTTAGTAGGTGTATTAATGAAATTTCTCAAATAGGTCTCTACAAGGAGATTAGGGCTACTGTGCGTGGCCATGCCCCATAACACCGATTTTTTACAAATGACATATTATTACTTGGCCAAGCATAGAGAAGAATTACATCCACTATTAAATATCTTTTAAATCATTTTGATGAGGTGGATAGCTAGGCCATTAGTTGGGATAAGACTTCCATTGTTTTTGGGAATGGAGTCTTAGTTGGGAAAAGGAACAGAATTGTTAGGTATCTTAGGGTGAGGAGGGGATCCCAACCTTTCCAGTACCTTGGGGTCCCTCTGATTTGGGGAAAAGTGAAAAGGCAGTACATGGAAGGGATTTATGCTAGTATTTTTCATCAGATTGCCAACTTGAAAGGGAAGGCTATGTATCCACCTGGGAGGGTTTTCCTAGTTAACTCAGTGATCACATTGATGTTTTTCTATTCCTTCTCCCTCTATCGAAGTCAGAGAGGAATTCTTAGGGAGCTTCAGAGCATGGTTCAGAATTATATACAGACTGGTTCACAACATGAGAGGAAGTTGATTACAGTGGCATGGAATGAGTGAATCAATCCTGTGGAGATGGGGGGTGTTGGAATAAAGGACCTCCATACCTTTATTGATGGATTTATTGAGAAATTCACTTAGAACTTGATTTCTCATGATGGCGACGATGACTTTTTTTTCGAACAGAATCACAAAGAGGCTTCTCAATGGTTACAATTATTATCTTTCCTCATCAGTTTGGGCTTCTCTCAAGAATGATTATATGATGATTATGCAATATACCAAATGGTTGGTGTGCAAAGACTCCACACTGAACTGTTGGAGCAAAAAGTGGCTCACACATCCCCTTTGTGATCTCAATGTACCACCTAAAGCCTCCCCTTTGTCTCTCTCGGGTTTTCTCTCATAGGTGTATTCTGCTATTTTTAATATTCCTGTGCATGTGGATATTGAAGTCAATCAGTAGGCTTTTATGGATCATGACATATTGATCTGGACCCAAAGTAGGGATGGGTAGTTTAATAGCATGTATTTCTACAGGAACCTTTGTGGGGGCCAAACCCCCCCCACCTTCTTGGCTTATGAAATTTAGAGCTTGTTTGATTCGACCATCCAGATTCTTTCTCATTTAGAGAATCTGGAAAAATAGAATTCCCACAGCGGATCATCTCAAGAGGGAAGGTTTTCAGATGGAATCTTTGTGTTCTCTTTGCAAGTCTGATGAGGACTCGATTCAGCATGTATTTACAGAATGCAGTCAGGACAAGCGACTATGAGACTATATTGGCTCTTTGTTTGGGATTGTGTTTGACACCTGCAGGGTAGTTCAAGATCTGTTGTCCGACCCGCCACATGGCCTCTTTAGTACCCAAATTTATAACCTTCTATTGGATGTTATTTCTACTTTTATTGAAGCGATATGGGAAGCTCTAAATACAGCACTTTTCAAAGGCGTACACTAAATGGTTCAACAAGGCATGGTGACTGTATACAGGGAGGTTTATGCTGCTTCGATTGTACAGAATGGAACCATGTTTAATACTATTTCCGATTTGCAAAATCTGAAAACTCTTGGTGTTGCTGGTCGATCACGCATGCCTTGAATGCTGAAATATATTCAATGGATACCACCCATTGTTCCCTGTCTCAAGGTCAATGTTGATGGGGCTGCGAAGGGAACACCAGGTCTTTCAGGTTGTGGTGGATTTTTACGCACTTATCATGGGTTTGTAAAGGGATGCATCTATAATGCCATTGGAATTGGCACTGACTTTGAAGATGAATTATGGGAAATGATTTATGCTATTAGGTATGTTGTCTAGTTTAACTAGAATAATATATGGATTGAATCTGATTCCAAGACTGCAGTTCATGCTTTGAGAACCAAGATGTGCCGAGTTTCTTGGTGTATGCTACCTCAGTGGGTTGATTGTCTCAGCAAGATCGCCCACATGAATGTGGATGTTTCACATGTCTATAGGGAGGCTAATCAGGTGGCAGACGCTTTGGCAAAGAGGGTAATCATTGATAATGGAGGGATGTGGTCTTTCACGGCTCCTGATTATTGTGCCCCAATGGTGGAGGCAGATAGATGTGGTGTGATGCACACTCGTTTTTGTAATGACCCCTTGTACACTTGACTTGTTTTCCTTGATTTTATTTTAATTTTATTAGGGCTATCTACCACCAGTTCCTTATCTTTATGGTATATATAATATACCATCCAATTAAATATTATTTATCCATCAATAGAATGATATTTTTGCTCGTGCATACCTACAGATTACCATCTCTATGACGCAATGAGATTCATCTTCAACGATAACCATTCAAGAATATTTATAAATATATATATATATATTAAGTATGAGATATATCAAAAAAATAATTCTACTAGAATAATATATATTTATATAGTTTTATCTTTTTCACTTACTTACTTACATACTATGCGATAAGAAAACAGAAACAACGTTCATTTGTACGTACAGACTACTGTCTCCATGAATGGTGTTTCCATTTCATATATCTATATTATATTCATATTTATATTCTGAATATATATGATATATAAATATTTTTTTATATTCTAGAAGTATGTAAATCATTATCCAAGTGATACAATCAAGAACAACAAGTCAAAACACATACGATAAAGAAAGCGATTATTAACCAAAATGTTACATTAACATGGAAATTATTAATAAATGGGTAGTATAAAGTCATAAATTAATCATGTATGATATCATAAATATGAATATAGTAATTTTATAATTTAATAACATACTATGGTTATTTTATAGGAGGTTAAAATTATCCTCAACTAAAGGAAAGTACAAGGTAAGGGTTAATTCCTCAATCTCATTATTATCCGAGATTGTTTATGTGCAATTATTTATTGGGACATATCTATCATCCATGTAAATGTTTCATAGAAATGTTTTTTAAAATGAATATTTTAAGGTTTTATGGAAGGTTATCTTTAACTAGATCATCATTAAAGATGTTTTAAAGATTTATATTTATAAATCTATTTAATTAATGTCGATATTTTCAGAATTATTTTAAGGATTAATTTATATGGAAATGATTATTTTAAAATTTTAATTCTATTCAAAAGTTTCAAAGTGGTATGTGACACTTTGATTCAAAATTAACTTTTAAGTGACATCATTTATATATTTTGTGACTTTTAAATGATTTCATGAAAAGAGATATTTCTCTCAAAGAGTTTTAGTGATTATTTTCAACTATATCAACATCCTTTACTGGATATTATTCTTAATTGAGGTTGATTTATTATAATACAATATTTCATATTGTATTGAATGAGTTATGATATGTATGACTGTGGTTGTCCTATTTTTATACAATTCATGGTTTATGGTTAAGGTATTGACATTTCATATGCTAGTTTTGATACGAATGATTATGTTATGTTTCACCATTTTCATATGAGAAATGGAATTAACTTAGTAAGTGATGGGAATGGCCTAATATATCCCCTTGATGCATCGATAAGTATCATGAGATGAAGTAGTTTATTTTCACAAGGCCTTGAAAAAATCTATATTTAGGGTCTTGGCACGAGGAACTGACTTTGTGGTTAAGTTGTACAACATTATACATTACATCATTATGTGATTAGTTATTGATTGTATATGTTATTATTTGACTAGTATAATATCCATATGAATAAGTAAATTCTATTATTTGATTTATATTTTCCGTATTATGCTGAAGTTTATGTTTAAAGAGCTTGTGTTTCAATTTTATTCCTTGCTTTTAAAAGTTTTTGATTATTTATGATAGATTCCGGTATATTGTTTATCCTTACTGGGCATTTAAGTCACCCCTTTCTTATTTTTTATTTTTTCAAGATTACTAGATGTGAATTATGATTGATATGAAGGGTTACTCTAGGGGAATAATTTCTCCCTAAAAATATTATTTATGCTGTATTTTTTCTTACAAATTTTAATGTTAAGTTCTTGTATGTAATCTATTTTCCAAGGCTGTTAAACTAATCGGTCCTTGGGGACATGATTACTTGTAATATTGAAAATGTATTGAAATAATGCATTTTATTTGGGCTTCTGGGATTGGGGTGTTACTTTTGGTATTACAGGAATTTTAGAAAAAAATATGGATACTAGATTTAGATAACCTCTGATTAGGGAACATTACCATATGATAGAATTTGAGGATTAGTATAGAAGAACTTCCTAGAATTTTGGTAATGTAGAGATTATGTGGGTCTTCCAAGGAATACATCCTTGTCTAGATATTAGAAGTGGACATGGTTCTGACACAAATGTACCTAAGGGTGAAAACTATGATAATGTGTTCTGGGCCTGACTCGGGGTAACCTTGTACACGACAACGTTCCTTACTGTGCACCTGGTTTGAAACTCCAGGGGGATATTCTTAGGATAATTCACATTTTCATTACAAACCATTGTGAATTATTTATGATTAAATATTTATATAAAGAATCCATTCTTGTGATTATGAGATTAGGTATGCATAATTTTTTTCAATTTATGTTAAGTATTACACTAGTTTGAATCATGCGTTATGATTCATAACCTAATCTAGTGTATGAAATTGTTTAGAAATGGAACATAGTGGAAAGAATGAATACCCCAAAAATTCACATGTTCCAAAGAGTAAGATGGGTGCTATCTTTCATCATATTAATCCAAAATTTAGATGGGAAATAACATCCCATGTATTCTCATTATATGAGGAAATAGTGTCATGTGTTGATAAGATAAGTAAATAATTCTCTCAATCCTATATCTTTGAAGGGAAGCTATAAAAGAAGAGGATGGAAGAGAGAAATATGGATAAAGGGAAGTAAGTACAGAAGGATTTTCCCATACTTGATAACTATGGAAAAAATCACCTCGGGAAGTTCTTGAAAGGACTAGGTGTTTGTTATAAGTGTGGATAAAAGGATCATTAAGAAAAATAATGAAAATGGAAGAAGGAAAAGAATAATATTAACTGTTTCAACTATAGTGAAATGGGGGAATTAAGCAAATAAATTTCCTAAGTGTCAAGGAAATATAGCTCAAAAGAATTAAAGGGATCAAGGTCAAGTATAAACTATTACAACAGTCTGTGAGGAATAATTAATGTATTTGTGTTTCTGGATTGAAGAATTATGTCATTTGAGTGCTGTATCAATAATGTACTAGTTATATGAATTATAAAAATAAATAAGGACTGTACTAAATCACTATTTCATTAATGATTTGAGATTGTATGGTACTAAGAAATGTGACTCAATAGAAAGTTAATGTTTTTTTGGAAAATACATGGTTGAGGGAAAGATAAACCTTAATATGGTCCGGATACTGAGGTAGTGATTTTGGAATAAGAGATGATTGATTTGGATAAAATATATTGGATGTTCTTGACCACCTTGGAACTAATTAATTGTCTGTTTATTGCATAATTTTTGGAGTTTACAACATTTTTTTATTTAAGAAGTATATCCAGTATTCTATAAGGAATAAGGGAGCATGAATGTATTCAATAATGTTTTATGGTAATTCTGGGTGTTACCTTGTTTTATGAGAATACATGATGAAGGTAGTCACATGTTATTATGTGGAAAAAAGAGATTTTCATTACGTTTACCTCCCATATAAACTTTGGGACTGTGATTTTGGACAAAAGTATTTTGGATAAGTCTAAAGGTTGGAATGGAGTAAGTTGAGTACTTGATATTTTTTTGAGGTTAAAGTATAATTTATTGGATACTTTGACCTAATCTTTTGGATTTTAGTAAAAATATAGAGGAATAAGGAAATACATGTGGGACTTATTATTTATAAAATGTGTTTCAGGAATTAAAAAAATCATTTTGAACATTCATTTCCTAGTGTAAGGGATGAGGTGGAAATAGATCAAAACACAACGAAATGATGAGATTTTGATTATGACAGGTAATTAAATCATGTATTTTTTCTTGAGTTCTTATCTTGATAATAAATTAATCCCTACTCTTAAATTAGTATCTAAAAAATGTGTTATCCTAATACCTTATGTTTTGTTGAACCTATGATGCTTTAAATCATCATAGATTTGTGGCAGTAAGGCCCTCATTTTTTTCTTTTATTGTTCACTTATTTGTGATTGATGACCTCAATCACTCCCTTTAAATATTTATCCATTTACCCCAATTATGTGTGTCTAATTTTCACCAATTTTCTCTTATTCAAAATTAAAAATTGGTGGTGAATTCTTCATTTCCCTTTTCCTTTTAAAAAGAATAAATTTTACTAACCCTATTTCTGAGGTGGGTTTTCCACAATGGTATATCATATTTTTGATACTTTTATTTTTGAAGAAAAATTTCAAATTATGAGCACACATTTTTTTTGAAGTAGGAGAGAATGTAACACCCCATGATTTTATAGTATTTTATCTCTTTAAATTATTTTAATAGCTTATATTTCATGCAACACCCACTTTGATTACATTATATGCAAGATTGAGTTTTTGTGAAACAAAACATTAGTATTATAATTATTTAAATGATATACTTATTTATCAATGAAATATTTTAATATGAATAGTAAAAAATAAATTTTAAACTTTATTCATAATTTTTTCACATAAATAAAACATATTTATAATGAAATGTATAAGTTTTGTTAAAATAGTTATATATTTAGAAAAACTATATTCTTAAAAAGAATTACATTTTATGTCTTTTTGTGAATAATAATAAAATTTATTTTAGACACTCATAAAAATTTAATTTGGTAAAATAGTCTTCATTTTTGAATTCAGAATATCAAAATGATCTTAGGGTGAATTTTTGGTATTTTATGGAAAACATTCAATTTCTGATGAATAGTGAAAAATAGTGTATAGTACATAAATACAGACTTTTTCATTTAAATAATTTTTTTTAGTTGAAATTTATCTCAAAGTAAAAATTCATAAATAATAAATATATTATTCTAATGTAATTAATTTCAGTCATTTTATAATAATATTGGATATATAAAATTTTATCGAACTTTTAAACGCCTTTTACCCATCTTCTAGGCACATTTGAAAATGTGCATAAAAAATAATTTTACCACTTCTATTAATTAAATTTCAAAAATATGACAAACCTGGATTCCATCAGTATGTAATATTTTGTTCAATAGGATGAAGATAATTTTTATTGAATAATAACTTATGAATTTTATTTTGGAGAGTTAAAAGTAAATAGGGTAATTAAAGGTAAAATAATAATATAACAATATAAAATTACCCCAATGCATATAATCATTATATTAGATATGTTTTTCAAGAAAAACCAACCTCAGGACAAAAATAAGATCCTTTTTGATCTATTTGGGTTAGATTAGGGCATTTATTATATTTTATTTAAAGAAAAGTTAAAAGTGTTAAATTCAAATTTTAATAAATAAACCATTTTTAATATAGGGTTATTCATAAGATAAATTCTATTATAAATTTTCATTATAAAGATAAAACTATTTCCTATATCATCGTATTTTATTTATATTTTTTAGACATTAAATAATTAAATTTGTTTGTTAAAAAATTACGATTCAGTAATTATCTTTTTAATGAGATATTAAAAATATTGATATTATAAATATTAAAATAAATGTAAATTGAAACTTTTTATGCCATAAATGAATTTTTATAGGCGAATATGACATGTTATGGTTGATTCAATGTATTTTTTTTTCCGGAATAAACTTTTTATGACTTTCACAAAAATGAAATACTAAATAGCGTCAAAATTGACATAAATGAGTTCTTAAATAAAATACTACTTTATTAAATGATATAATAGTCCTAAAAATATATGATTTGAAAAAAAGACTTAGATAATGTTATATATGTCATTAATTAACCATATGAGGTTCTCTTGTCATTTTATAGTAACTATATCAACCATTTTGTATTGAAATAGAAGAAAACATGGTAAAAGCAAAACTATTTAACTAAGGGTTAAGTCTAAAAGATAAGGTTACTATGTTGACCTAAACATGTCTAAAACCTATTGGTTGTGAGGATTGTGACCCATACCCACATTATAATTGAAATAAATCCATTTTGAGCTATTAGAAACTGAAAATACATTTATAATAAATTAATATTTCAATATTTTCCTAAATTGCCCCTCACCTCTCTTTTAAAAGGGAACCTCCCATTCTTTTAATTCACACATCAATATAAATTTGTCTTGGCCAAAACCTGATAAAATCTCCTCCAAAATACCATCAATTCATCCTATAGGCCTTACTTTGATCATAAATACAACTTAAAGAGCCCTTTTATTCAAATCAAAAGGAAGCACACAAAGAAGAGGTAATTATTCTATCACCTTTTTCAAAGATTTTCTTCTTCTTCTACTTCATATTTCTTTGTTGTTTCCAAAATAAAATAATAAATTCCATACCTTATACATTCTGAGATGTTACTATAAATATGGTACAACCATATTCATTATTCTATCCATCCTATTAATTACAATGTCACCATACGAGCGTACATACAACTTACCATCTCCACGTCGTGGTGTAGTTTGTTATTCAACACTTCATTATTTTTATGGGTATAATAATTAGTATAATTTATGTAAATAATAAATATAAAATTTTAATTATTATTTATATATAATATACCACCCAATTACATATGATTTCACAATCAATAGAATGATATTGTCACTCGTGCATACGTACGACTTACCATTTCCCCGACGCAATGAGATTCATCTTTAACGATCACCATTTAAGAATATTTATAAAAATATATATTGATTAATTATGAGATATATGAAATAATAGTTCTACTATAATAATAAATATTTATTTAGTTTTTTGGTCGGATTGGATACTCAAGAGGGGGGTGAATTGAGTTCCAATTAAAAATTTCTGTTAAAAAGATTTATATTAAAAATGCCTCAATTTAAATAACAAGACAAACTGTAGTGAATTTGTAATAGAGTAACGGTTTAGTTAGGTTCTCAAGATACTGATTAGTTATCAGTTAATACAATATTAATATTAGATTATCTTTTGAAACTAACATTCTGGGTTACAATAAGTACAAACACTTTCTAGTTTAACTATCAGAGTAACTTTAAAATAGATTTGTATTTAAAGTACGTAGCAGCGGAATGTTCAATATAGTTTTAATCAAAATAAACAAGCACAATAGTTTTAACCAAGAGGTTCAGTCTCAAGATGAGACTTAGTCCTCTGAAACTGTTTTATATAAACTATGATCCACACCCTGGATCGGGGTATACAACAGTACTCAGATTGTCTAGGTCCTCAGACCTCTACCACAATTCTACCTGGGAAGCAACCATAAAAACAGCTTACATGCTATCCAGGTCACACTTGACCTCTACCAATATCCACAGTGGGTATCAAAATATTTGGAAATATTTAGTGAGGATTTAGAAATCCTCTAGTTCAGCACATGAGACAGTTTGTGTCAAAAAAAATACAGATCACACACACTGTTCAAAATGTAAATAAATGTAACATTATAGAGCTAAAAAATATTGATGTGTTTAGAATGGTCTATGTGTTTTGAGTGAAACTATGGACTCCTTGTATTGATGCAGATGAAGATTTTAGTCCTTCTCTGGTTTTAGTCAAGAAAAATAGAGTGTCATTTTTGTATTTGACTTCTTGGTTCACGTTGATCAGCCTGATCAGCTTGAGTGTAGGTGAAATCGTTGAAGCTCTGTGCTCCTTGAATGTTCAGGTTCTATAGATTCAACATGTATTCTTACTTCTTCTTCTATGCATGTAAGTCCTTGTGTATCTCTAGAAGATTGTCTCGTATATGCATGGAAAGACTGACTGACCAACAGGAGGAGAGTCTTTAGTAGTTCAATGTTCCCTTATATAACTTCAGTTATGACAATGGGAATGATTACCTTTTTATAGGTACGAGGTACGATTCCCTGACATTCAACAGACATTAATTAATTAATAGAAATTGCATTAAATGCACAAAATATTACCATTGTTAAATAAACAATAGAACTATAGTTTAGAGAAATAGTGACTGGTTTCCATCAATATCTCTTAGTGTCAGTGAGATTGTATCAGTGGACTTGAGTCAGTAGGTTTGTATCAGTAGCTATTACTCTTTATAACGGTAGACTATTTATTAGTGACAGTGACTCTATATCAGTAGCTCTTCTTATCAATAGCTCCTCTGTATAGGTAGAATTCTTTTATCAGTGGCTCTTTACATTGGTAACTCATCTATATCAGTAGCTGCGTGTAGCAATGACTCTCTGTATATATCAGTAGACTAGTATCAGTAGGTCTTTCTGTCTTAATCGGTAGACTTCATATCGGTAGCTTCCCGTCTGTCTGTATCAGTAGACTTCATATCAGTAGACTTACTCTATCATTAGGTTTGTATCAGTCACTCAAAAACTTAATACTTATCTGTTCTATGCAAATCATATCCAGATTGAGTTAGTATTATTTCAAAACGTGTATAAACATAGATAAACATTGATTAACATATTCCAATTATTATTTTTATATTTTTGTCAGCTCAAAAGTAGGATGAGATAATCTGATATAAAGATAGTATTATCAAAACATATTAAAACATGATTGTCATTATCAAAATAGGTGAGGTCAACAATCTCCCCCTTTTTGATATCCACAAATTATGGCATTATAATCCAAAATAATAATTAATATATCAGTATAAAATACATTGGGTCTCACTTCTCAGTGTGAGTAATGACAGTTTCAAATGTATCAGAGAATAGATTATTGCATGCAAATGTATCAGAGGCATGAAACAACTTTATCAGAGGTAGAATTATAAAACAAATGTACTAGAGGTAAATGTACCAGAGGTAGAATATATTATGCTCATATTTCTCCCCCTTTTCTCATATTTCTCATGTATATATCAAGCTCATGCTTATATTTATCTCCCTTTCTCATATATATTATGATTATTCTCATATTTCTCATATTTATTATACTTATGCTCATATTTCTCCACCTTTCTCATATATATTATGCTTATTCTCATATTTCTCCCCCTTTGTGATTAACAAAAATTAGTAAATAATGGATAAGTGAAGTAACAAAAGATAAAAGAGAATAAGATCATATATATTTCTTGGTGAAAAAATACAGAGAAATACAAAATTGAGACAAAAAAATGTACAAGTGATTCCTATCAAATGTCCTACCCACTATTCAATCCACTTCCTCAGCATGTGATTGGGATTTTCCCTTAGAAGCAGAAGAGGATTCAGGCTGCGTAGATGCAGGTGGAGTCTTGGGAAGACCAGTGATGATTAGAGGAGGATGAGCTACAGATACTATGCCAGACCTATAATGTGGAGCTCTCTGGGTGATCATAGGAGAGAGAATTATGATTTATTAAGCTAGTGTCATCTGGGGAATGGAGGAAGACTGAGTAGAGGCAGGAAGAGCTGAAGTTACAATGATAGGAGTACTGTCTACATTAAAAAAATGACAGAAACAGATTCCTAAAGTCCATAATGATTTCTTCTCCTCTTTCCATAGTAGAGATAAAGTCATCCTTGTTCTCCATAAACTTGTCCAGAGCAGGAGTCAACTCCCTGAGCTTTCTTACTTGTTCTCTAAAATCTTGAGTGGCTGGAGGTAGTTTCATGTTTTCTAACAGAATCATAAAATGACTGTTCAAATAATGTTTAGTGTAGACCCTTTGGAAATAGTAATCCACTTTGTCTTTTACCTCTTTATGAGAAGTAGTGTCCTCTCTCATAAAATTCTAAACAATTTTTCTATATCCCCAGTGGCAATCACCACTTGGGTAAGGGAAACAGAGTCTACAGAGCCACTGGTGGAAGACTGTCCATCCTATTCTTTCACCATAACTCAAATCTTATCAATATCCAAAGAAGGCCTGATAGTAATCAGAGGTGCAACAGTAAAGGTTATTATTTCCTTACAAGATTTAGTTATCCCACTTATGAGATTTTTCACAAGAGAGCCCTGGGTGCTGACAAGCTGTCCCATGGAATTCTTAAATTCCTCAAAAACTGATACCACCTAGATAACTACACTTTTTAGAAAGGCCAATTCCTTATTTTCATGAGATTTAGTGCTCATATAAGATTACAGAGAGACAACTAATTTCTTTAGAGATTCAACATCCTCTGCCAAGCTTGAAACTTGATCCTGGAAGGTCTTGACTTCATCCAAAACACCAGATTCCAATTCCATCATCACAGATTGAATAGATAATATTAAGGATGTTTCCATTCTTCTCATCTCTTCCATAAAATAGTTCTTGAGATCAGACTTCAACTAGTTTAAATCATATTTTCTTACTATATCTTCAGGTAAAGTTTCGGAAAGGAGATTATAAGATGCCGGAGGTCTACTGATGGGTGTCTCTTCTTCTGAATCAAGATAATACTACCCAAAAACTACAAAACCTGGGTCTTAGGCCCAGTCTTCAATCTCATGAGCTACTGAAACAGTACCATGTCTGATGGGATGCGCCCCCTCAATCTGTGCATTCATCTGAACATGTACCGCAACAACTGCTTGAGCAGGCAGGTCTTCTGTAGAAGAATCCTACACAACCATCTCCTTTTCAACAATAGGAGGCTCATTAGGAATAAGTGTAGGCTCTGCCATCTCAACCAAAACAGCCTCTTCAGGCATATCATAATTCTCAATTAGTGGACTTAAGCTCAAAACACAGTCATCTGAACTATTAGAAATATGTTCTCTATTTTCATATACTTCTTACTCATTCTCTGGTGCAGGCTAGTCTTCCTCATCAATAGGGGCTTCATTGCTTACTCCCAACACTGTTTCCTTTCCAGATGATACATCTTCAGCAACTAGACTTGGAGGCGAGTCTAGATCCCTTCCATCAGCTATAGAGGTATCCTCCTCATCAGTATCATCACTATACTAAGGTTCCTCAGGTTCTAGACGTGGATCTCTTATGTCTTTTGGCCTATTGGGGTGGTCAACAGGGTTGAACTTATCAAATACCTTCTCATCATCAATAACCCATTGCCTTCTCCATGGGTTCTAACCAATATTCATATACCTACATATTGTTCTTGTGATGAAAAATTGTTCCTCACAGCTACTGTCTCATCCTGAGACTCAGCTACTCCTTTTACCTTCATCATTACCAAAATCATCTTTGCAAAGAATAAAGCATTGGATTTTGACTTAGGCCAGATCAAATCCTCAATTTGGATCATCAAAAACCTACACATATTTACCTTTACACCATTCCTTAGTAAATGAAAAAAATAAATATCTTGGTATCTCAAATTTGAAAAGTCCCCTCTTCTTGGACTTAGCACATGTTGGATATACTTGAATAACAACTGATTTTCTCTATCCATCTCACTAGCCACTACCTTTCATTGTTTTCCACTACTAGTGAGCTCTTCCAAAGAAACTTTATAGTCAAAAATGTCACTGGTCAGAGATATTGTCTTCTAGGTATACCCAAATACACCCCCATGTGGTACTTTCAGACATTCATCCCATTCAACAGAAGAAAAAGAAATTTCCTTACCATTCACAAGTGAAACCATTCTGTTTTCTTCTTTAGACTTCTCAAAACGAACAAAAGAATAGAACTCCTTAACCAACTTCTTATAATGAGGTCTATTGTTGTTTGAAAAGCATTCAATCCATACTTGTTCCTCCAATACTCTTAGAACTAATGACTTGATAGGCAAGATCCATTCTTCACTAAGTTCCTTTTCGATTACAACTTCTCTATTATGCAAATGTGGGTTCACTGCACGCTTCCCCAACCTTGTTCTACTTTCACTACCATTACCTTCAGGTCCTGTTTTATACTTCTTCGCACTTGGAGAATCACTATCATCCTTAGATGTCAGGAGTTTTGTTCTTTCCATCTCCAATCTAAGAACTTAGGGGTACATGTAATTCAGGGGTTTTATAGGTGAGTATTGAATAGAGGAGAGTTTGTGGTGGATAGAAATGTGACTAAGGCTTAGTTTTTATCATTTAGGAATTGAAATGTAATAAAAATAATTATACTGAAAACAATAAGAGTTTATGATAAATAAAATGAAAATCAGACAACACATGACATATCAGTGACAATTACCGGTGAGAACCATAATGGTGAGGTTTACCTATCAGTGAGGTCTCCTAGCGGGGAGGTTTTCTAATGGTGAGGTTTCCTAATGGCGAGGGGTCTAGCTGTGAGGTTTCTACCAGTGGTGTTTTCTAGTGGTGAGGATTTCTATCGGTGAGGTTTTCTATCAGTGAGGTTTTCTATCGATGAAGATTTGGATATCAGTGAGGATTTGGCTATTGGTGAATATTTGGATAATGGTGAGGATTTGGCTAATGGTGAGGATTTTGCTAACGGTGAGGATTTGGCTAACGGTGAGGATTTGGATCTACAAATTCTATCATTCCTAACTCATGTCTAGTATAACTTATCCTATCTAAACATAAAGGATTGGTGAATATGACAGCTAATTGATGTTCAGTACCTATAAATTCAAGAGTAATATCACCCTTTTGGTAATGATCTCTCAAAAATTGGTGCCTTGCATCAATGTGTTTGGTCCTACGGTGATATATAAGATTCTTAGTGGTATTGATCAAACTAGTGTTATCATAGTTTATAGATACATGTCTAAACTGATATCTATAGTCCAATAATGTATGTTTCATCCAAAGAATTTGTGCACATGAACTACCAGCAGCAATATATTCTTCTTTAGTAGTAGAAAATGCAACAGATTTCTACTTTTTACTACACCAAGATATCAGGGACTTACCTAGAATATGACATGTTCTAGAAGTGCTCTTTCTATCCAACTTGCAACCAGAAAATTCATCATCTGAATAACTTATTAAATCGAATGATTTTCCATTTGGATAAAATAATCCTAAGTTAGTAGTATGTTTGAGATATTTGAAAATTATTTAAACAGCAAGAAAGTGTGACTCGTTTGGATTATCTTGAAATATTTCACACATACACACACTAAACATAATATCAGGTCGGCTATCAATAAGGTAAAGTAGGCTTCTAATCATACCTTTGTAGTTGTTTTTATCCATTGGTTTTCCAGTTTCATCAGTATCCAACTTACAAATAGTACTCATGGGTGTATCACTTTCCTTAATACTATCCAAACCAAAACATTTTCAAATACCCTTTTTATATTTATTTTGATTTAAAATAATACCATTTTCATTTTGAAAAACATGAAATCCAAGAAAATATTTTAGTTCTCCCATTAAACTCATTTTCATTTTGCATACTATTTGAAAAATCAATACACAAAGCATTTTTAGAAGATCCATAAATAATATCATCAACATAGATTTGTACTGTCAAAACATCCTTGGAAATTCTTTTAATAAAGAGAGTTGGATCAGCAATACCTTTATAAAAACCTTTTGAAATAAGAAAACTACTAAGTCTATCATACCAAGATCGTGGGGCTTATTTTAAACCATATAAAGCTGTAGAAAGCTTAAAAACTCAATTTGGAAAATGAGGATTTGTAAATCCAGGTGGTTTTTCAACAAAAAAATCTTCAATTATAAAACCATTTAGAAAATCACTTTTAACATCCATTTGATATAACTTGAAATTCAGATGAGCAGCATTGGCATGTAGAATCCTAATAGCTTCTAATCTAGCTACAGGTGAAAAGGTATCCTGATAGTCTATTCCTTCCTCTTGACTATATCCTTGTGCAACTATTCTTGCCTTGTTTCTAATGATATTTCCGTATTCATCAACTTTATTTCTAAAAACCCATTTAGTTCCTATGGTCAAAGATTCCTTAGGTCTGTAAACTAATTCCCAGACTTTGTTTCATTCAAATTTATTTAATTCTTCTTGTGTAACTATTACTAAAAATTCATCATTGATTGCATTATTGATATTTTTAGGTTCTAACTGTGAAAGAAAGGTTTGATGTTCAACATCGTTTCTTAGAGAAGCTATATTATGTGTCCCTCTATCAAGATTACCTGCAACAACATCTAGAGGATGATTCTTTTGAATCCTAATTGGTCTGGTCAAGGTAGGACTAGAAAGCTCAGGTTCTTCTATAGATTTGGTTCCAACAGAATCGGGTTTTGGAAAATTTCCATAATTACTTGTTTTTATAGCAGGTTTACTAATTTTATCATTAAGGTCCAGAATAGAAAAATCTTGTTCAAGATTTTCAAGAGAGGGCTTAGGTTCATACGGATCAGTTTCATCAAATTTGATGTGAACAGATTCTTCCACACATTTGGTTCTTTTGTTAAAGACTCTATAAGATTTAATAGTTATAGAATAACCTAGAAATATTCCCTCATCACTTTTAGAATAAAACTTGTCAAGATTATCCTTAGTATTGAGATTAAAGATTTTTCAACCAAAAACTTTGAAGTAACTAACTTTAGGTTTCCTATTATTCCATAGTTCGTAAGGCGTCTTTTTAAGAACAGGTCTAATTAAGACTCTATTTATAATATAACAAGTTGTATTTATAGCTTCTGCCCAAAAGTAAACAGGTAGGTCATACTCATTAAGTATAGTTCTTTTAATTTATTGAAGGGTTATATTGCTTCTTTCAACTACACCATTATACGAAGGTGTCCTAGGGGCAAAGAAGTTATGATTGTAGCCATTATGTGAGAAATAGGTTTCAAAATCATAATTTTCAAACTCACGACCATGATCAATTCTTATGGCCTTAATCTTAAGTCCACAAAGGTTATCTACAAACAAGGATTATTTAATAAAATAAGAACAATCTTCACTTTTGTGAGTAAGAAAGTACACCCAAGTATATCTAGAAAAGTCATCTACTAAGACATAAACATAGTGTTTCCCATTTAATCTATAAGGTATAGAATATCCAAACAAATCCATGTGAACCAACTCGAGATGTTGAGAAGTTGAAACTTCTTTCATTAATTTGAATGAAACTTTATGTTACTTTCTCTTTTGACAGGGAGTAAAAACATTGTCTGATGGAAATTTTAGTTGAGGTAGGTCTCTAACTAAATTTTTCTGAGTCAGTTTCATAAGTGAATGAACATTTTAGTGTCCTAATATTATGTTCCATAGCCAAGACTCTTTATGAAAAGCATTTAAATAGGTAACCTTCTGCTTGTCTAAAGAATTTAAATCTATAGCATATACATTTTCATTTTTCAAGGTAGTAAATACCAAAGAATTTTTAGAATCAAATACATTACATGAATCATTTTCTAATTTAACATTGAAACCATCATCACACAACTGAGAAATTCTTTATAGGTTGTATTTCAATCCATCAAAAAATAATATTTTAGAAATTAAAATTGATTTAGGGTTACCAATTTGGCCTAAACTGATGATTTTCCTTTTGAATTATCACCAAAGGTGACATGTACTCCATCAAATTTGATTAAAATTTTGAAACATGAGTAATCTCCAGTCATATGCCTTGAACATCCACTGTCCACGTACCATATCTTCTTATAGGAACTCTTCAAGCAAGTCTCCTACAAAATAGGTTTAAACAGAAAATGATTTTGGTACCCAAATTTTCTTGGGTCCAGACAGGTTAGCAAAAAAATCCTTAAGCCTCCATATTTGTCTAATCTGTTTCCCATAACTATCAGGTTGAAAAGATTTTGAGTAATGTATTTTATTTGGTCTTGTAGAATATGAAAATCTAGATAAAGCAACAGAATTTCCAGAACTAGAACTAGCACCAAACTGTCCAGTTTTTGGAATAAATTTATTCTTGACAAGCTGTCTTTGTCTAGGTTGGTATCCTAAACCAGTAGTTTAGTTTGGTAAAACTTGTTTTCCAAGCATTTGAGTTAGATTATTCTTTCCATTTGTGAACTTCTACAAGTCTATTCTAAGTTTCTCATTGGACAATTTATGTTCTGTATTCCCCTATAACAGTTGATCATTCTTTTCCTTTTCTATACCAAGATCAGATTTAACAGTACTAGTCAAGGCATACTGTTTATTTAATGAATTTTACTTATCTTCAACTCATTAAAAGTATATTAAAATATATTACAATATTCAAATAGGTCATATTTTGTCATATTGTTATCACCATTTGAATCAATTTCATTCCCAGAATAATAATCATTCAACATAAGGGAGACAGGTACCTCAAATGTTTTAGTCATAAAACAAATGCTGAAATGATTATTTTCTGAATCAGCAGGCTCAGATTCACTTAGGGTTTTCTCTGAATAACTCCATGTTGCCTTCATAGATTTCTTATATTTTATGTCCTTATAGTCATATTTCTTCTTGAACATCAATTTTGGACAGTCAACCTTTATATGTCCTTTCCTTTTACATTCATAACAGACTATCTAATCATGTTTATCAGCTTTCTTACAATATTTCTTCCAATCACCTCGTTGGTCATACTTACACTTATAGTTTGGTTTTTTGAAATATTTATTCTTTCTATAAAACTTATTGAATCTCCTTGATATTTGAGCCATCTGTTCATCACTATCTGAATCTAAACCTTTAATTTTTGAGCATTCAGTAGGTGTGTGAACTTTATCCTTGTCCTTTCTCTTTGAGGCAGTAGACTGAAATTCCCCTGATCTCCTCTTAGGTTCATCATCTTCCTATTTGTTAAGATTTAGTTCTTCTTCATACATCATAAAATTACCAATTAACTCCTTAACAGGTAGTGAACTTATATCACACGACTCTCTTATGGAAACTGATGTTCCTCTCTATCTCTCTGGAAGACATCTGAGTATTCTCATAATCTGCTCCATTGCTGGAACAACCTTTCCCAGTGAGTTCATTGTATTCATAATTTTGTTGAACCTGTGATACATGTCAGAAATAGGTTAATCAGGCCTCATTTTAAAATTTTCATATTTAATTTTGTAAGTGTTTAATCTCATTTATTTCACATTGGTTGTTCTTTCATGAGAAACAGTCAAAGTATCCCAGATTTCATGTTCTGTTTTAAAGGAATAAATTCTATTAAACTCTTAATATCCTAGAGATAAATAAAGGGAATTCATGGCTTTAAAATTATTATTGTAAGAAACTTTAGTAGGTTCCTCCCAAGTAGCTCTAGTAGTCTTTGGAATCTCATACTCAGATTCTATAGCAGTCCAAATAGCAAATCCTATACCTTCTAAATGAATTTTCATTTTGATTTTCCACTGGGCATAATTAACACCATTAAAGAAAGGTGGAATTTTGGTTGCATCACCTTCTAATATATTATCCATAATTAGATTGTAGCAGATATATTTAATGACATAAAATTTATAACTAACAGAAATTTAAGATCATTAAGATACAACTAAAATTACAGTTGAAAAACAAAGTGTTTGGAAATCCTTTATTAATAAAAATCCTTTGATACCAAATGTTGGTCAGAGTGGATACTCAAGAGGAGGGTGAATTGAGTTCCAAATAAATATTTCTGTTAAAAATATTTATATTAAAAACCCCTCAATTTAAATAACAAGCTAAACTGTAGTGAATTTGTAATACTGTAAAGGTTCAGTTAGGTTCTCAAGAGATTGATTAGTTTTCAGTTAGTCTAATATGAAGATTAGATTATCTTTTGAAACTAAACTACTTTGTTATAATAAGTACAAACACTTTCTAGTTTAACTCTCTTAGTAACTTTTAAATAGATTTGTATTTAAAGTACTTAGCAGCGAAATACTCAATATAGTTTCAATCAAAATAAACAAAACCATCAGTTTTAACTAAGCGGTTCAGTCTCAAACTGAGACTTAGTCCTCTCAAACAGTTTTATATAAACTATGATCCACACCCTAGATCGGGGTATACAACATTACTCAGACTGTCGAGGTCCTCAGACCTCTACCATAGTTCTACGTGGAAAGCAATAATAACAATAGCTTACAGGCTGTCCAGGTCACACTTGACCTCTACCACTATCCACAGTGGGAATCAAAATATTTGGAAATATTGAGTGAGGATTTAGAAATCCTCTAGTTCAGCACAAGAGACAGTGTGTCTCTAAAAAAATACAGAGCTCACACACTATTCAAAATGTATATAAATGAAACACGATAGAGCTAAAAAAATAGAGATGAGTTTAGAATGCTCTATGTGTTTTGAGTGAAGATCTGGACTCCTTGGATTGATGCAGATGAAGCTTTGAGTCCTTATCTAGTTTTAGACAAGAAAAACAGAGAGTAATTTTGGTATTTGACTTCCAGGTTCAGGTTGATCAGCCTGATCATCTTGAGTATAGGTTAAATCATTGAAGCTCTTTACTCCTTGAATGTTCTGGTTCTACAGATTCAGTATGTATTCTTCCTTCTTGTTCTAGGCATGTAAGTCCTTGTGTATCTCCAGAATATTGTCTCATATGTGCATGGAAATACTGACCAACCAACTGGAGGAGAGTCTTTAGTAGTTCAAGGTTCCCTTATATACCTTCAGCTCCGGCAATGGGAATGATTACCTTTTTACAGGTACGAGGTACGGTTCCCTGACATTCAACAGACATAAATTAATTAATAACATTTTCATTAAAAGAACCAAATATTACCATTGTTAAATAAGAAATAGAACTAAAATTTAGAGAAATAATGACTGGTTTCCATCAGTAGCTCTTAATATCAATGAGCTTGTATCGGTGGACTTGAGTCATTAGGTCTGTATCGGTAGGTATTACTCTTTATAACGGTAGACTATGTATCATTGACAGTGACTCTGTATCGGTAGATCTTCTTATCGGTAGATATTTTGTATAGGTAGAATTCTTGTATTGGTGTCTCTTTCCATCGGTAAATTTTCTATATCAGTAGTTGCGTGTAGTGGTGGCTATCTATGTATATCGGTAGACTTGTTTTGGTAGGTCTTTCTATCTGTATCAGTATACTTCATATCGGTAGCTGTCTGTCTGTCTGTATCGGTAGAATTTATATCGGTAGAATTACTCTATCGGTAGGTCTGTATTAGTGACTCAAAAACTTAATACTTATATATTCTATGGAAATCATATCCAGATTGAGTTAGTATTATTTCAAAACGTGTATAAACATAGATAAACATTGATTAGCATATTACAATGATTATTTTTATATTTTTCTCAACTAAAAATTAGGATGACATAATTTAACATATAGATAGGATTATCAAAACATATTAAAACATAATTGTATTTATCAAAACAGTTGAGGTCAACATAGTTAAATATATTTCGTTTACATACTTTAATACTATATGATAATAAAACTAAAACAACGTTCATGTGTACAAAGAGACTACCATCACTGTGAACGGTGTTTCCATTTCATATATATATCTACTATAAATATTTATATTCTGAATATATATGATATATAATTCATTTTCTATATTATAGAAGTAGTTAAATCTTTATCCAAGTGATAAAATCATGAATAACAAGTCAAAACACATACGATATAGAAAGCGATTATTACATGTGACTATTCGACTAGTAGAATATCCATGTGAATAAGTAAATGGAATTATTTGATTTATCTTTTTCATATTATGATGAAGTTTATGTTTAAAGTGATTGTGTTTCAATTTTATACCTTTCCAAAAAAGTTTTTTATTATTTATGGTAGCTTCCTCTTTATGGTTTATCCTTATTGAGCATTCAATCTCACCCCTTTATTTTGTTTTATTTTCCTAGGATGTCATGAAGTTAATTATGATTGATATGCAAGGTTAAGATAGGGGAATAATTTCATTCTCAAAGGATTATCTATGTTATATTTTATGTTAGAAATCTTAATGTTATGTTCTTCTATGTAATCTATTTTCAAATACTACTAGACTATTTGGTCCTTCGGGTCTTGATTCCATGTAATCATGCCAAAGTATTAAAATAGTGCACCGGCTCCAGCCTTTTGGGCTCAGGGCATTACACAATTTTTTTAAATTATTTTTTTCTCCATGTCATTTTTATTTCTAAAATAATAAAATATTGTTATACTTTCCTCTTTTTATAGTACCTTGTGATATGATTTTACTATTGTGATTATTAATGAGACTCTTTTTTATCAAGTCATTCCCAATTATAAATGGTTTATTAGAAAGTCTCTCATTATTTGGAAGATAGATTTAAAAATCAATGAAGAAATTGGTTTTCTGAAGAATTAACCTATTTATTTATTTTAAATTGAAAGGAAGACATTATTTTTGTATATTTATATTTTCAAATTAGTATGAAATGGTTTTCTATTTAATGGAAATACATGGTCCGTGGTTTCTCATTTTGAATTCCTAATGTGGTTATTTATCATGGATATCAATTATCATTTTCAATTACATTTTCATATTATAATTTATTAATTCCTATGGGGAATATTGGTTATTGTTTTTTGGGAAGTGGCTGGTATAGTCACAAGGGAGAGGTATGTTTTTTGTTTAGTTTTATTTCAGTTTTTGATAACATTGGCCACTTAAGTTTTTATTCTTTTATATATATAGATGATAACTATAGATGTTGGTGGGAAATAAGAAGCCATATAGTGGTCCTATTTTTCTTGAAAGATACGGAGAATAGGGCAGTAAGGGTGGTTTTTGGTTCTCATTATTGTCTAAATTTTTCCTAGTGTGATTTTAAGATGTTTTCTAATTATTTTTTCACTATTTTGGTCATCCAATTTATTTATAGTTCATTATAGTATTTTAATTAAAATTTAATTATGTTTTTCTTAATTATTTATTTTGAGAAATAATTCTGAACTGTTTTCCCCTTGATACTAAAGAAATTATACTAGCCCTTGGGGATCGGGAATTCCCTTCAAGCATTATCGTGAGCTGGCTCATTCATCTGACAAAGGGGTAACTTGAGTTGGTTCCTATAAATATGGTTTCAGAGAAGTCTGGTTCTTTTATACATATAAATCTTTGATCTCTTATATGTATCAATATTTATTTAGTATATCTAGTATATGTATATAGGATCTTTAAGGATCTATAGTTAGGACAAGTTTCGGTTCCTAATCATCATCACTTATGAAGAAACCTCAGTTAATAGGTGATTTTGGTATTTTAATTTTATCTTTTATTTTCTGGATGAAACAAGATTTATGTTGGAGGAACTTGATGAGCTCACCAAAATTAGTAACCCATGTAGATCCTACACAAATGGTTCTACATTACTCTCTATGATGGTTTCTTGGTGGACACATGGTCCACCAACCCATGCACTTAATTCATGAACTATCATTAATACCTTATTGGTTGAATTTATGTTGTGTTCTAGTGGTCAATTTAGTTTTTAATATAGTTTGATAAAGGGTTTTTGATTTTAGAGTGGTTTTGATGTAATTTTTTATGATTTTCAAAATGTTAGTGTGTGTTTCAAAATGAATCTATGTAGTTAAATTAAGTTTTTAATTTAAAAGGGTGGCTTTTGTGATGGGAAAACATTTTACAAATGAATTTTTATAGTCATTTTATCTAAAATATAATTTTAAAATACTGGGAATTTTATTTTTAAAATTTAAATGGGATTTTTCTAAAGAAATTGTTAAATAAGTGGGGAATCTTAAATTTTTGAAATAGATTTATTAATGGAAGGGGTTTATAATTTTGAAAAATATTTTTTATTTAAATAAGGTTCTTAGAATTTTAAAATGATTTTTGAAATTATGTTTTATGATTTGTTCTTGGGTTTAAATTTTTTAGAAGGATTTAAAAGGGAAAAAATGTGGGTATTTTGAATTGTTTTAATAATATGAGCCGTGATTTGGCCTATTTACTATCTTGTATTGCACTGACCTCCCCAAAAATTCTAGAAAAATGAGTGTGTGTCTTCCTTGTGGAATGTCTTTTTTATGGAATGTCTTCCTTGTGAAATTTCTTCCTTAGATTGGCTTATCTAGGTGTTGATATTCTGGTTTGGTTATGGATGACAACTTTGGGATATTTTTGTTTATTGAACCTAGGGTGAAAAGTCTTTGTAATGGTTCTTAGTTTTCATGCATTTTGGGTGACTCTTGGTTGATCAAGTCCTTGAGGTTGTTTGTGAATTTTCTTGATTTATTGTTGATTTCCCTAGAGATGTGTCCATATCAATGGTTTTTTATATAAATGATGATTTGTGTTTCATGTGTTGGATAAGATTCTCAAATCTCTATTTGATCTTTTTATGAGGGGTTGAATAGTTTATGTCTTGGGTGTTTTCATGGATATCTAGATAATGTGTTACTGCCATAGAGGTTGTACTTGAGATGGGACCTTCATTGTTTTTATGGATTCACTGGGTTTTTTGTTTCTAGTATGACACCTAAAGTTACTTCCTCTTCCACCACTATTCATAGTATTTAATTAGTTTTATTTCTTCGATCATATTTCTATTGATATAATTTTATCCATGTATTGTTTTCTCAAATTGTTTCTCTGTTGTTTTTCAATTCTATTATGGGGATTGTACCTATTTATGAGAGGTGTTTCTTACTATGGTACATAGAGATTTTTATTTCTTTTCATTATGAACCCTCCTTTTCTTGTGGTGGATTTTATACACCCCTATATTTTTTATTGATATTTATTATTCTTATTAATAATCTTGATCTTGATCATCCCCTCGAATAATTGGTTTCCATGGAGATTTAGTGTGTGAGTGGGATTCTATTATGGTGGAGGGAGAACCATGGGTAAATATTTATAGAAGTGATTATTTTCCAAAAACCCCAACCAAAGGGTAAATTTTAACGATTTTTTAGTGTCTCTCCTTCCATTATTTATATCTTTCCCCAATTCATTGAGATATTCTTTGGGTATTCAGGTTGTGTCTTATGAAATCAACCTTTATATTTCATTTAGAGTTACCTTTGGGATAAGGGTACTTCATAGTTATTTGAGATAAGGGAAATGGAAAATATATGAATTTACCAATTACATATTTTTTATGATGTAGTTAATCATTTGCGGTAATTTTTATAAATGTTTTTTTTCTATATCATGTTCATAGTGTGGGAGTTTGACCTCATTTCTTTGTAATTAACCATATCATCAAAATAATTTTGGGGGGAAGAAAGCATGATGGTGGGGAGAATTATCACAACACAACCATTATTTTTTTAATATTTTAATTAGTTATTTATTTTGGGTTTTGGTGATGAAATTTAGGTGGATCCAACATAAAGATTTTTTTTTGAATTTAGTGTGGGGTTCATGGTTATCCCACAATATTTCTCTATCCATCCGACAATCGTGTGAGGTACTTGAGCTTCATGGAAGAGTATTTTTTTTGGTGCTTGGTTAGCATAACCATACAGACCAACTGTGCATGTGTCTAGGTGTGCCAAATGAGTGCACATAGTTGGAACATGATTTTGGTAAACTCCATGTTACCCTATTCAAAAAAATTAATTAAAATTAATTAAATTAAAAGTAAAAATTAAAAA
The DNA here is from genome assembly GCA_963277665.1 of Viscum album. Classification (NCBI taxonomy): domain Eukaryota; kingdom Viridiplantae; phylum Streptophyta; class Magnoliopsida; order Santalales; family Viscaceae; genus Viscum; species Viscum album. The sequence goes on from OY728122.1 coordinate 496,721,391, forward strand.
TAAAATTTAAAAATAAAACCTAAATATACCCCTCTACCACTTACCTATCACACCACACCACACCCCTTTCAATCCATGTTGCGATCCCCATCTAGGAGAAACCCAAATTTCTTTCCTTCCTCTTCAGACCATCAAATCAATCATTTATCCTTTTATTTTTTCATTATCTCTCTTACAGTTTCCATTCCTTATCATCCAATAATTTTTACTCTATTTTATTTTTGTATTTGTTTCTCTTACTTGTTGTGTACATGAACCATTCTAACCCTAGTAGGCCTGGGTGTTTTTTTGGTCGGTCTTGGAATCTAGGGCGCATGATCTTTGATTAAGGACCATTCTTACAGTGGTTTTTGAAGGTGATTATTTCTCAATTAGATAAAAGTAGTTTTTCTTTAATTAAACTTATTTTGTCCCATTTTCATTTTCACTTTTGTGATTTTTGGGTTCCTTGTGGTTTTCTAGGGTGCCTTGGCGCATCTCAAGATAGATTTGGGCTGCTGTTGGTGAAGGAAACTCCAATTGAGGTAGATTCCCTATGTTCTAACCCTTAAATTGGAAACTAAAATTTATTGATTGATTTATATGGTTTTTTAGTTATATCATGACAAAAACAAATTATATATATTTTTATGATGAATAGAAATGGACACTTTATTGTTTGATACATTTTTATGCTTTTGAAATGGCTTTTCTTTAATAAAACATGTTTATAAAATCTGTTTGGAAGAGTTAAACTTATGAAGGGCTTGGTTTATCCTCTAAATTGTTTTATTCATGAAATACAGAGACCTCTAGGTAGTTTTGTACTTTCATCTAGGTTTTCCATAATGTCTTAATTCTTGTTATATTTCCAAAGAGCTTATATGTGGTTTCTAAATTCTTATTTTCTTATAAAAGTGGAACACAAAAAAAACACACACACTCACTCACCCACACACACACACAGGTTATCTCTTTGTATATATTCACACATGAAATTGGAAATAAGTGAATTTGGATAAGGTGTATATATATATATATATGTGTGTGTGTCTACATTTGAAATGTTTATTAGAACTTGAAATATATGGTGTAAATGTTTTATTACAAATGGTCAAAGTCTAATTCCAAAAATATAAGGCCCAATTAGTGCATTATAAATATTTTTAATAATTGAAGTGAAATCCCATGGAATCCCAGAGTTTAATGTATATGTTGTACTCAATTTAATGTGATTGGAATATTGGCATGTGACACGTACCAACTTGAGAGACTCCAAAATGGTTCCTTGAGTAGGTTGTAAATGTTCCCTCAAGTGTGCCTCCCTATAAGACAAAGGTTACAGACTAGCAGCAAGAGTCTAAAGGTGGTACAATGGGTAGATTAGACCCTCTAGATCAATACTAACTAAAATAGAAACATAAATAAAATAAAGGTATAGGAACATAATAACAACAGAGATGTAATATTAAACAAATTAATTCCAAATAATCTAGCCATTCATGAACATGATATGACAATAAATAATATTCTATCAACATACACCAGATAATACATAAAAAATGACTAGATAGAAAAAGAATAATTAACAAATTGGATGAAATCTTATAGTTATCTTGAGTACATGAAATGTCCCCAACTCCTATCACAATTCCATGACCATAAAGAGTAACCGAAAAACCACAAAAGCCAAACCTAACCTGAAATAAAGAGATTTTGAGGTCCTAAATGATGGCCAAAACAAGGTTTGAGTAAAACATAGTAGGTTAATACCAATGTTGTATAATATAAATCCAGTGTTTGAATATAAAAATGAACAGTTTTAAGGTTTAATAAATAAGGACAGTAAAAAATGATGTATTTATATAACCAAGTCGATCTCAAGTTCCTTGTAGGACACATGGCAGACCATACATTCTTCAGCCTAAGATGAGATGTATCTTATAATTTCACATTATATAAAAATATTGTTCCTAGACCTGAGGTGAAAAACTAGGGCATCCATGTATAGGGATGATCATATATGGGATTCGAGAAGTCCCATAAGAATCATGCATAATATAAATAAAATCAGGACCTGAGGCATATAAGTAAGGATTCCATGTATAATGGTAATCATATTATATTCTACAATTTTTATTGCATTAAGGATTTATCACTCCAGGGTAATCCAAATAAAAGTCACTCATAATATAATTTACTTATCCTATGATCCCATCAAATACATTATATATTAGGAACCCAAGCATCTCTAAAGGCTTAATATCATTTCATTTAACATTTAAGCCCATATAAGACATTCTATATATTGAAACCATGTATCACTCAAGGTGGAATATCATTTTATTTAAACTGTTATCATAACCAAGGAACCAAAGTATCACTCAAGGTAAAATAAAATTCATTTACCCTATCATCCCATTCATGGAATTTTATATATGGAACCCAAGTATCACTCAAGGAGTAGTACAATTTTATAAGCATGACTACCTTAAATAATTAAACATAGTCCATGGGGAAAATCCATGAAAGTTTTCATTCTATACATACCTTTAATCATTTCATTTATAAGTTCCCATGATGTAAATCATTGAAGTAAAATTCACCCAGACATTATATATATGAGGAAAAAATCCCAAGCCTATGGTGAAATTAATAAAAGGGGAACATAAGCTACCCATTCCCTTTTCACAACTCAATGAATAGGGATAAGCCAAAAACCATAGGAGGGGTTTTGTTTACATAGGCAAAGAATGATCATATAAAAAGTTTAAATATCAAAAAACCTAAGGGGTAATCCAAACCATGGTCATTAACCTCTCTCATGACATCAAGGGAATCATGGTCAAGTTTAAATCAATTTAATTATAAGAGTCTAAAATTTAATTTAATACCAATTTTTAACCAAGGCATAATTCATAACACAACATGGTCAAAGTGAAATGTTTTTACCATACAAATTACATTTTAATAAATTTAAGCACATAATTTATGAGATATAATTGAACACACCTCAAGAGGTGTTTTAATAAAACATAAAGCATAATGATCAAGGATACATAAGAAACACACCCAAAGGGGTGGTTTTAGATGGGATAGGAAACCTATAATCTTGTATTAGGGTGTAAGGAACATTAAAGATATAATATAGGGAATTATTTGAAGGAATTTCATAATTTAGGAAAAATTCATGGAAATTCCAACATGTGAGAAAATGATTACAGTTTTATAAAAAATAATACTTTGTGGGAAAATTCATAGACCACCTACCTCATTCATATAAAGATAAACTCATTTATTATTGAAATTTGATTTGATATGGAATTGTAGAAATCATAGAACAAGATAAACACCCTAAAAATATGGAACATTAGCTTGTATTGAATTAACTTTTATGATAGAAAAATAATTGAAGAAGGGAATAAATTGGATTGAGATAATAATTGAGGGTGATCCAATATGGCCGATGATGCTCAATTAAGAGATTAGACGAAAAGGAAAAATCAAAGCCTAGTATGAGAGAAGAAGGAGATCTACATATGTGGGAGAGGATAATTTACAAATGGGGAGGAGAAATGAGGATTAAGGGTTATATGTAACATGAAGAAAATTAAGAAATTCTCCCTTTTTAAAGGGGTAAACAATTTTTATGCACAATTAGACAAACCATGCACCAACCATGTTCTCGTACCATCCATATAGAACATGGCCTCACATAGATAGGTTCATGGTTTGAAAAGTCGTGTATAGCTCATGTAGAGGTACTGTACAACTAATCTACCCTTCTACATTGTTAGGTGAATTGTTTTTATGAACCATGAAACCACCGTGCAATGAACCTTCAATTTATTGAGGAGGTTTTCCTGACCGTTCATTCTCTGGTGAATTGTTTTACATACTATGTGACACCCATACAAGGCTAGATAATATTAGTTCACATTTATCACTAATCGAGCACTAATCATGTTCCTCCCCTTGTCTTGAAAAAATGAAATTTTCAAGCCCAATGCTCCCAAAAAACATCCAGGATTCTAAGATAACTCTTTGGCCATAAACGCTATCCAAAAAAATAATTTTATGTGATTAAGGTCTAGAAATATTATTCTGGGGATCCTTTTATTATTTATCCCATTCACCAAACTAAAAATGAATTTCGTATATATTTTTTCAATTTTTTTAAATCAAAATATCTTATAACCTTCCTAACCTAGAACTTATCAACATTGAGATTCCCTGGGGAACAAAGAAATCATTATCTGACCAACTTGGGTTGTTACTTTCTAAATTAAATGGTCCCACTCTATTTCTAAGGACCAATTCACCTCCAAGAGATAGTTAACTCATACAAAGCATATACTCTTAATATTTGAGCCAAAATTCATATTCTCCACTGTAACACTATGAAAATCATTAAATAAAACTATATAACCTGATAAATAATCCTGTCATCATATCTTTCATCAATTGACCTATGGCACTCCCCATGATAGGTTTTAACCTTCAGTGTCTAATTAAGAGTCTGGGAACTCCACTATCAGAATTTTTGATAAATTATATCCATAGAATCCTAATGACACTACCAATATCTTTCAACTTTCAAAACTCAGTCACACATTAGTACTATGCATCCGGTCCTCAATTATTCAAAATGGTTGAACTTTGATCAACCAAGATAGAATGGTCGCACCAAATTTTCTTTGAAAATCAATGACCATCCTTTAAACTGCACCTATCTCGTCCCATCAATGTGACAAATACTATTCCTCATTGACCATATACAATTTCTCAATGTAACTCATGTAGAAACACCTCTGGTAATTTTTTTTGAGTGAAATCAACTTCAATAGCTGATGCATCAAAACTAGATCCAATATTTTATCCTGAGGTGCACTGAGATTTTTCAAATCATGTTCACCAAATCCCATAAATTATTTCCCATTAAATATATAGGATGAATGACCCCTATAATTTTTTCACCATGAAATAGAAAAGTAATTATAACATTTCATATCGATCAACCTTGGATCATCATAAGTTTTCCCGATGCAACTGCCCATACTAGAACTTCATCGAAGACTGTATTCGAACGTGTACCTATAATTTACCTAGAAATATAGTTAAAAATTGTTCAATTTATCCAACAACATATTAGAGAAAAAAAGAACCTCCAATGACTGGTCTAAATATTCCACAACCTCTCACTCATAAGGGTCACCCACTAGTGGTTGACATCCTACTCGACACCTTATGAGTATTCTTTTCATCACAATAATGAAGTAAAAACCTGATTAACATAGATCATGATCAATCCATCCTATTTCATAAGGACCAAAATTCCTAAGGAGGAACTCAATCCGGAGTGATAAATCAATCTTCACCCAAATCCCATTCCCTCTTCCTAATAATGGTTCCCATGGTGTTCACTGAGTTTAAACTCTCTACATGGGTAACTACCCTCAAACAAACAATAATATTCTCCCCATGATATGGATTATTTTTAAACCTCTTCTTGAGAATGAATCCTATGGAGTAATTTCATAATACCAGAAAAGATAATTATATATCTCAACATATAGCCAACACTCTCTAAACATACTCATGGTGATGTCAAGATATTGGTCATAATTTCCTCTAACCCAGAGTATGGTAATATTCCATTAATATACATGTATCACTCTCAAAATCCATGCTCGCATCAGGCATGATATACTAGTCTTAAACAATTACTAACTCCAAATCCCTTGAAAATTCTTGTTAAGGACCTCCCATGGTCCAATCACCTCATGACACTCGCAAACCATTATAATACCCTAAAGGAAATATTATATGGGTCAAGCCGTGAAATTCACTCATCATACTTAACAAAATACACTCAAGGAAGACTCATCAAACCTATAAAATTTCATTACCAAAGCATCAATAAATCCATTATATAATGACTAGAGTAAAGGAATTATACTATAAAAGATGATGTTTTATTTAAAGACTCAATCATGTTACCTAAAATCCCATAGTCAATCTACAATTAGTTATGGGTAACCACTGAATTATAACCCAAAATATCATTATTTGTAAATTTTTGGATAATCAACCAACCATTTCACCAACCTATTACCTTTAAATTGCCTACGTGATATTGAAATATCACACTCTTGGGTCCATTAAGCACCCCAATCCCAAATATAGATTATAGACATGGTTCAAGCTCATACCCCGGTCAACAATTCAACCATCTCTTTAGAAAATAGAAAACATGATCTCATCAATTAGTGAGCCTCTAAAAGCTGTTATGACCATTCCCAAATGGTCCTTTATAATCAATTTCACAATAAATAGAAGGAAACACTTCTTGTGAATAACATGACACACCCCACCTTAAGAGTTTCTTGGGAATTACTTTTATGAAAATTGGAATTTATTCTAGGGCACACAATCTATCTATTATCAAACATAATTTCTAGACATAGACAAAATTCTTATACCAAGAACCCAATATGAAAATAGAGATAAACCAGCTACTTACAAGCACACTAGACAAGGTTCACTTTTAGATGTACATTTGGTTCTCCATATAAGACACATTAACACATGTCATCAGTATTGGGCATAAAAGCCAACATGAAAACCCATCTAATAGTGTTAAAACATATTACACATTCTATAATGTTAATGTAGAAACTAGGATAACCCAACCCTATTTTTACAAAAAAAGGATGTGATACTCACAATAATGTCTCCCTTATCAGGTCAATATACTACAGAATAAACAATACACATAGCCTCAAAGAATGAGTACCCATGAACTGCATAAAAATTTCTTTACCATTTTTCTAACTGATGGGCACCAAATATTGCAATGTGTACCACCTCAATATCACAACTACACAAACAAGTGAATTGATTCTCATTTTATTAATATTCCCATTATCTATTTTCATTTCTAGCTTTTGGTAGCCTTTAAAAATGATCAAACCCATGACATACTACCCCATATAACTATTCACTTGAATGATGAACTTTCATGTTGTCTATCGAGAAATGGGGAAATATAAAATTCATAAAAAATAGAAGACCATGACCTATTCTTGTCTAACTCACTAGACCTGAGCATTACACGATTCCCATTTCATTAACATGGTTCAAGTTATTGAATGAAAAACCACATAACCTTGAGAATCGTTTCGTAATTAGGATTCCCATATGAGTAAAAAAAACCTAAATGACACCTATCATGTAGAAATGAACATAAGCATTCAAATATACTTTTATCTCTGAGTATTCTGCCATGATTAGTCTAGGCTATTACTTTAACATAAGACATAGATTTTAAAACTAGGCCATACCTGATGGGAAACTAGGCACTACCACTTACCCATTAGGTTTAACACAAGATAACTGGGATATCAAGACCTACGAGAAACTTCCTAAATGGCCTGAAAGACTTATTATTCTTATTTATTTAATATAATACCCCTTTAAATGGGTGAGGGGTAACCCTTTCAAGTCCTGAAGGCTTAATTGATACATTACATGACACCTAGGTCTTATAGTTAATCATCCAAAAAAGGAAACTTGGAATTTCCCTTCTCGAACAAATATATTGATGTTAGCTTTCAAACATTGTGTGATTTGTCGGATAATTATTTTATGAAAAATTTCACAGACCTGGTGCTGATGGAAATTCCATACACTCTTAATATTACATGGATAGTTAGCTATACTCTAGTGAATGTGCCGATAATAAATCCTCTTCTGGAGCATTTTTCCTTGTAATTTGTTTGGTTTCATCTGCATTTTTCTTGAGGTATATCGATGGCCATGAGGTGTTCCAAATTCCTTGATGTGGCCAGAAATCCTTACTGGCCTAAATGAATTGGGTGGACCTAAGGCCTTGAAGGACTCGTGAACTAAATAGGTGGCCCAAAGGCGCAAATGGATGAATAGTTTTTGGCAACTACAATATAGAAAAACACATGATATAATACCTATTACAGTACTTCTATATTAACATAGAAATATACCCCCTCCTATATTTGATCTTAGGTCTCTAGGATGTACATGCCAAGTCCTCACCAATCTAGCTGAAGCTCATGTGAAACCTACGATAAACGTCCTCATTCCCATTCAATGTAACTGCTTATAGCATCATTAAAACTACCCCCTATAAGAGGTACATTCATTATCAGCACCTCTGAAATGTTTTATTTAATCCATTTCATCAATTTCCATTTATTATCATCATTATAGAGGCTTTGTTATATGAATTATTGAGGACTAGTTAAAAAATATAAACTTTACTGGTAGCTTATTTGATTGACAACTCTTATAATTCTTGGAAAGTTATCACATAATATCCTTTTTAATTAATTATTTATCCATAATTTCTCAAAATAAGGCTCAATTAAATAAATTTCCAATGCTAATATATATATATGGAAACACCATTTAGGATTTAATTGGAATTATAATCAACTAACACCTCAAAAAAATAAATATCAATGTAATGTAATTGTTTTCTTATCATTTTAAGGGTTTTAGTTAAGTAATACTCCACCATAAACTTATATTCAACACCATATGAGGGTCTTTATACACATTAAATAACAACACCATTAGCATAAATATACCCCATGGGGTTAAGTAATAAGGCACATAAGAATAAAGGCCACCTATGATGGACCCATCTAGATAAAATGGGTCTAGTTATATGGGAAACAATTCCCAATTAATAGATTAAACCCTGTATAAAATATAATTAGCTTCCCATTTAAGTGAATCCCATTAAGAGTAAATTTATTATAATTTGTAACACTTCCTCAATAGGGATACCTCATAGGTATATGATGTAGAAAATTACGTACAAGGATCGAATCTAGCATATAAGGATTTAGTTATACAGGTCATCATTCCCAATTTATAGATGTTTAAGCGTTAATAAGTTTCAATTGACACACCATTTAACTGACATCCAAATTCAATGACTTTTATTTCTTTAAAATAGTAGAATTCATTGAAATTTTCAAGATATTATTCAATTTAATTCTTTAACTTGTACAAAATCATTTCATTTTTTAATTAATTTTAGATTGGTTATATAAAATTCCATCATCATGCTATTCAGGAAAACACCTTTTTGGTTGATATAGAAACTTTATATAATAAGTATTATATCATAAAAATAACATCAAAATAAATTAAATTAGTAGAGAATATAGTTACACAAGTAAGGAAATCAGAGAAGAATAGTATATAGTTAGTAAATCTAGATAATTACACAAGAATGTTGTATAGTTAAGCATAAAACAAAATCACTCGAGTAAGGTATTCAGATAATCATTCTAATGATATGTGAATTATATATGCCTGAAATTATGTAAGAACACACCTCATCTCATTCAATATAAGTATAAGAGATAAATCTTATAAATCAGAATCCAATGAAAAAATACAGCAATCACCCAAGGTGAAATAATAATCTATTTTAATATCGAACAACATAAAAAGTAGTCCCATCCCTATCCACTTGAACTTTCCCTCATGCTCGGATTTTGACATTCCTAAAACTGAGATATTTATTAAATTATGTCACATTCATAGGCTCCTTTATAGATACTAAAAATTTTAAGAAAAGGAAAATAAAGGATTTGATACCACTTTTTCATGTCCCAATTTTGTATCCACTAAAATAGTTAACTTATCCAGTTAGGGATGTGGCTTCAAGAGAACATCCTTGTAAGCCATAGGATTCAAAATATTATCAATAATCAAAATGTGGTATATTAGGGTGAGTATACTCTCTATATTGGTACTAACTATAACAAAAACATAAATAAATGAATGGTAGTGGAACATAAAAATAAATGAGAAGTAATTATAAATAAGAAAATGACAAATAATCAGACCGTGCATGAACATGCTATGCCTAAAAATAAAAGGAATTCAAAAAATAGTAGATAATACATACAACATGACTTGACAGACAAAGGATAAATTAAAAAACTACCCAAATCCTATAATAAGTCCATGTACATGCTAATTCACCACCTTTCATGTCATGTCCTAGTCGATAAATTGTAACCACAAAACAACACATTCCAAGTCCTCTTATCCAGTAAAGAGATTTATTTGGGCACTAAATGGTTGCTGAAAAAGGGTCTTATTAAAACTCCTTAGGACACCAAAAATGGTGTCTAATGAAAATATATTATGTGAAAATAAAAATTAATTGTTTTTAGGTTTAATAAATAAGACTATAAAAGAAATGATGTATATATATAACCATGTTAAGCTTAGGTTCCTCATGGGACACCTATCCTACCATACCTGCTTCATCCTAAACCGAGATGTCACTGAGTAATTCAAATTATATATAAAATAGGACTAGTAAATGAGGTGAATAACTAAGAAAACCATTTATAATGATAATCATATAAGGGAACTAATAAGTCCCATTATAATCATTTATAATATAAATAAACTCGAGACTTGAGGTATATAACCAAGGCATCCTTATATAATGGTAATCATATATGGTGATACATGTTTTATTTCACGATATGTTTAGCACTCGAGGGTATTGTATTGGAAGTCATGCATAATATAATTCTCTTATCCTATGATCCTGTCCAAGTAATTAAATATAATAAAACCGAGTATCACCGAAGACATAATATCATTTATTTTAACCTCAAAGACCATCTAAAGAATTCCATATATTAAACCCTGGTATCACTCAAGGTTTTATATAATTTCATTTGACCCCTTATCCCATCCAAGGAATTCTATATAAGAAACGCAAGTATCACCCAAGGCGTAATACAATTCATTTAACCTATGATCCCATCCAAGGAATTCCTTTTAAAGAACCCCAGTATCGGTCAATGTGTAATATAATTTTATAAGAACAAATACCTAAAATAATTAAACATAGGACTTGTGGAAAATAAATTATTGTTTAAAATCCAAAAATACCGTTAATAATTTAATTTAGAATTTATCTAGGCATAAAATGTTTATTTTAACTTCATCTTTCTATTATATATATAAAAAAATATATCCCAAGACTCAGATGATAATAAATTACAAGACACATAAGCTACCCATTCCCTTTTCACCACCCAATAAATAGTTATAATTCAAGAAATCTTACCAAAGTTTTGTGAAACATAGGTAAATAATGACTATATAAATTTTTTAATATCATACACCCCAATTGGGGACCCAAATAGAGGTCATCAACCTTTGATGATGTCAAGGGACTCATGGTCAAGGGTAAGGAAATTTAATTATTGGATTCTCAAATTTAATTCATTCCCCCTTTTTAACCAAGTTCATAACTCATAACTCAACATGGGAAAAGTGACATGGTCTTACCATAAACATTTCTATATAATCAATTTAACCCACTAATTTATGTGAGATAATTATATACACATCAAGGGGTGGTTTATGAAAAATCAAAACATAATGTTCTAGGATACTTAAGAAATACACCCTAAGGGATGATCTAGTTGGGGTATACAACCACCAACCATTGATAGGGATGTAAAGACCATCGACGTTATAGTTTAGATATTTATTTTTAGTAATTTCCTAATTTTGGAGGAATGCAAGAAAATTCTAGCATTCACCATGATGATTTTTTTACAAAGAATGAGACGTTAAAGGAAAAGTCATAAACCACCTAGATAATTATTAAGAAGATTAAATTGTCCATTATCAGTATTTTATTTGATAAGTAATTAGATAAATCAGATAAATATCGAAATTACCTCAATATAGGGATTATGAGATCAGATGGAAATAATATCCAATATAGTGAAAGAAACGGAGGAATGAGGCTAGAGGATTGAGAGACTGACCGAGGGAGATCCAACAAGACCAATAACGCTCGATTAGAGGATTGAATTAAGAGGCTAGATCAAATACGAACATAAGGGAATAAGGATATCTCCCTACATGGGAGAGGATATAATTTGAATTGGGAGGTTAAATGTGTCTTAAGGGTTGTATAAGATTCGAGGAAAATTTAGAAATTCATCATTTTTAAAGGGGTTATTAGTTTAGACACAAGACTAGACAAACCATGAACCAAAAATATCAGAACAAAGTACATTTATCACCAACCTGACATGGATAATCCCTTGGTTCAAAAAAATATTTTTATTCCATGAAGAGCTTATTTCCAAGGGCTTCATCTCATTTCACAGTTATGTGCACTTTTTTTATGAACCGTTCGATAATATTGTGATGAACCTATAATTTATTATCGAGGATTTTAAGACCGTGCAACCTCATGTTAATTTTTTTTAAAAGTATGTGAAAAATCTATAGGTATTCACATTTTTGGTTCATGGTTACAACTATCCATGCTCTAACCGTGCATCTCCCATTATCTTTTCAAAAACTAGAATTTCAAGCCAGATGCTCTCTAAACACATCTTAGATTACCAGATAACTCTCAGGCGTTAAAACATATCCAAAACAACCCTTTTTAAGTGTTTAGACTCTTAGAATTTAATTATAGGATTATTTTATTCTTTGGTATGTCTCCTAAAATAAAATTCAAATTCTAATATAATTTTTCAATAGGTATAAAACATGGGATATTAAAGTATTATTGAAAGAAAGGGGATTCACATTGGTAGTGTATGGAGGTGAAGTATTGTCGTATGATTTCTTTTCATTGCTTTGTGATTGAGATTTGGTTTTTAAAGCTATTCAAAACTTATGTATTCTTGTAATGGGGATGGAACTTTGGAATCTTGGGAACCTAGGTGGGAAGAGTAGGTCTAGTATGCTTGGTGAGATAGCAGGGCTACAACCCAATATCCATAGTAGGATTACATTAAAAAAATGACTAAAATACATGATATGAGTTGGTACCATTGTATATTGGTTGTGTTCCATCCAATGTTTTATGCATGGGAAGGAATACAGGTATGAGGTTTTATGCCAAGAGTACAAGGATATTAGGATTCTGATTACCATAATTACTTGGGGATATCCTATCATGTTTTCTCTTATTTACACTTTGTTTTCATCATACTATTTATGAAAATAATCTTTTATTAGTTTTTTAATGTATAAATAACAAAAATTATTTTCTACTTATATATATGTGTAGTACCTTTTGATAATCTTTTTATTATAGTGGTTCATTACTGAGACCCTTGGTTTTTCAAAGCATTCCCTCCTATAATTGGTTTATTAGATAGTTTTTCATTAAATTGAAAAATAATAATAAATAAAATAATAAAATGGTTTTATAAATCATTTTCATGTTAATTTTTTTAAATTAATGGGAAACCTTATTTGTATTTTTATTATATTTTCAAACAACCATGAAATTGTTTTCTATTTAATGGTAAAGCATGGTGTGTGGTTTTTTATTTAGAATCTCCACAGTTCTTATTTCTCAAAACTATCAATTATCATTTTCAGTTGTAGGTTATGAAATATCCTTTATTCTCACCCTTGGAAAACATTATTTCTTGATCACCTGGAGGTGATGCGTATAGTCACAAGGAGGAAGGTATGTTTGTAGTTTAGTTTTATTTCAGTTTATTCTATCACATTGGAAACTTATGATTTAATTTATTTCTAAATATAGAGGATAAGTATAACTACTATATGGAGAAGAAAATATATCTAGTGCGTTTATTTTCTTATAAAGAGAGGTAGACTTGGGTGGTGAGGGAGTTTTGTTGGTGTTTTTTACTATTTATCGCTTTCCTTGTTTGATATATGGTTGTTTTTCTCTTTATTTTTCACTAGCATAGTCTCCTGACATATGGGTTAGTCATTTTGATATTTTATTTAACATAAAATAATACTTTTATTAATTATTTATTTGGAAAATTAATTTTCATGTGGTGTTTTCTTGATGACTAGGATCTTATGGTAGCCTATAACAACCGAGAAGTCCTTTTAGGCCTTATCACAAGATGGATCAAGTGTCATATACGGGGATGAATCATGTTGGTTTATGAAAGATGACTCTACCATATTTTCAATATACTAGGATAAATGATCCTTACACACATCTGGTTGATTCTTATATAGAGGAAAATTGTGGTTACACAGATCATGCATTTTCCGTTTTTTGATCAACTATACTGGATGATCCTTACACAACATAGGAGACCATCTTTTTAAATATTAGATGATGTTTAAGTATGACATATATGATAATTATATTTCAGTGGGAGATGTTCCCTAAAGTTATGGACTTTAAAAAATTCATGAACACTTATAAATTATTGAATGCTTTAAATCAAATCTGAGCCACTTAAAATGACTTCATTCAAACTCTAATATTACTAAAACATTATCCAAGAGTGTTTAAACACTAACTACAATAGCATGTATACTTGGTTACTAAAGGATGGGTTCTCTACTATTTTTAATATCTTTGAATCACCCCATGAGCTGGTTTCTTTAAAAAAAATTACCATACTATTTTCAATAGTATTCCACAACCTTAGAACTTGTCATGACATGAGGATATGAACTCCTATCATTATATTTTTGGTCCTTCCAATAAATATTTGCAACTAGGAATCAAAGGGATATCGCTTTATTACCCAAAAATTATAGGAGTATCTTTCACTACCTTTGTTTGGATACTCAATTGTTGACCCAAGACATCACCTTTAAATAATTACATTTATAATAAATTTAAAGAAAGTATTATTTAAAATAAATGAAACTTCATTCAAAGGTATCTTTAATCTTTTAATTTGGATTATTTTTTTAATTCCAAATTTTCTCCAATAGTCTATTGAAATATTCTCACCCTAATTAAAAATAAATGTAAAGGGAGGAAAATTATTTTTCCCCTAATTGAAACTATTGAAGAAAATGGTGGTCTTATCATCTCCCAATAAACTTTTAATTTTAATAAATGCATATGCTCCCCATTTTATTCCTTCCCCCTTTGACATATTCATTCAAATTGCAGGTGGGAGGTGGGTGACACCACATTTATCTTAGGAATGTGTTATCCACTAACCAACATTATGCTCTATTAGGAAATACCAGTGTAGAAAATAAGAACGGTTAATTTATAGAAAAATATATCATTAAATTGCCTCAATTTTACCCAAACTCTTAATTCATACTATATGGGATGTTCAAACTAATTTATAGAAAGTTTTATTAATCTTTAATCAATTGAAGACATAAATCAAAAAAATTCAAGTATGAGGTATTTCGTCATCCATTTAGTCATATAGTCAACCCCCCCTAATAGTTACAATAAGTATGAGTTAAATTAATTTTGGGAGAAATAAAACCATTTCACAATCTTCAATTTCATAAATTATGTTCAGAATTCCAAATTCTTGTAAAATTCCAATTTTTTTGTATTTTGGTTTTATTTGGTTGCTCCTTCTTATTATATAATTTTATTTATTCACTATAGTTGTTTCCATGAATGAATGATACTTGTTGAAATATGTGATACCAATTTTTTGAATAAATATAATTGAGATACTCCATGATATAAAATGATTTAAATTGTCTAGAAATTACAACCTTTACTATTTAAACTTTTTCA
The DNA here is from genome assembly GCA_963277665.1 of Viscum album. NCBI lineage: Eukaryota > Viridiplantae > Streptophyta > Magnoliopsida > Santalales > Viscaceae > Viscum > Viscum album. Next base: position 496,736,929 of record OY728122.1, read on the forward strand.
ATACTCACCTTCAATTAATTATTGCATGATTCATAGTCAATATAATGTGGTTAGGAATTGGGTCTTAAATCAACACTTAATTGTGAGAATTATGGCTGAGAAAACTTTATCAACCCATAAAATCATTTATTTAATGGTATAAAGTTTTTAAAAATATTCATTATTAATTTCCATTTAATTTTACCACTATATTATGTTTTGGGAACCATATAATTTTTTCATTTGAAAATTTATTCATAGATAGATTGTCTTTCTTCATCATATCAATTAGAGATAATATTTTTTCATTTATATTTCCCCAAATATTTACCCTTTTCCAACTGATCATTTCATATAACAAGGAACTCTTTTTTCCACATGCTCAGGTTTCATCATGAGTGTCGTCTATTATTATATAACAAATTTATTTATAGAAATATTCATTGGTGATTTACCTTTCTTTTTAAATTTTCCTAGTGGAAAAATATATATATTTTACCACCTCTAGTAGTAACTTATTTTTTCATCCACACACATATTTTCACCTTTCGAGTCACTATTTTTGGGAAACCTCCAATCCTATTTATAAGGAGTGTCAATAACCATACTAATCCAACTATATCATTCATGAAATTATTCTATTTTAGTTTGTATATTTCTTTATTGTTTATTAAAATTAAAGGACATTTGGTAATTATCCCGGAGGTGGACTCTCTTTCTATAGTAGAATAACATTCTCCCTACAGGTTTGAAATCAGGTTCAGCTTTAGATATTGACTTATTCAGAGGATGTGCAACAAAATTTTCTTTTTAATCAACCCAAAGGAAGTATGATTCACTTTATTAATCCTATTCTTAAACTGTTATATCCTTTTCTTCCCATCAAAATTAGGGTTGCGTTGCGATGGTTTATACTAACACTACACATCACATTGGCCATATATGTTTTAAAATACATAGAATATATCCAATATTTCCAATATATCATTAACATATATATTATTCTTTATCTGTGAAATAATATTACATTCAATATTTTTACTTCTTAATTGAATTATGATTTACTTACAACATGGATTTTATATTCTTCATATATTGAAATATTTTTCCAACATTCAATATCCATATGCCCAAAATTCTAAGAACAAAAACCCCAATGAATTAATATATTTTTTTTCTTATGTGTTAATTCTATATATATTTACATTATTTCTATTTTTGGGTTGAATTACTATCATTTTAGGCTTCTTTTGGGGTGAAAATTTACTTTGAAATAAATTTATTTGGACATGCTTACATCCCCTTGATATATTGATGAGTTTTACAATATTTTTTCTCCTCTACATTTGTATTGATTTTAAATTTAAATCCACAAAAGAAACATGGGTAGATTTAGTAAAAGTTTATATAAATGGGTTATGGGATACCTTTTTGTATGATCTTAATGAGGAATATTCTCTAGATGATCTCATGATGTTTTATCCATCATGTTGAGTCTTATTAGAAGTAATACTAATTTATGATGATATTTTAGTATATCTATTATTATTAAATATTTGGTATGTCTAAACATTGGTAGAATCCTAATTTCAATGTTGGATCTCCAACTCCAAACAATTCATACTGAAAATATTTTTCTCAAACTCATGTGGGCCGAAAATACCTCCCCATTAATTTGTACACTTATAAATAAGTTTACCATGAATATTTATTTATTTATTTAAAGATTTTTCATGGGAACTTATCCTTTTTCATAGATATAAAATTGGAAATCCTTAACATTAATAAAATTTCCCGGAATTTCTTTTATAGAAAAGATAACGTCTTTACAGATGTTGTTAACCTTTGATTTCCCAAGAGTGTATAATTAAAAATAATCATAAATAATTTATAATTTTCCCACTAATATGTAGATATTTAAAAGTTTATTTGAGATCCTTGATGAGAGAGTTCCATTTTTTAAACTAACAAGAGAATTCATTTTGAATTGTTACAAAATCATTCACCAGCGGTGATTTATCATTATAAAACTCTTGGATGAACTCAATTAAATATGAAAAAACTTAACTAGGGGTTTTATTCGTATTTTAATTAACCAAAAATTATGGGATTCAATAGATTTTATATATCTATCCTTCTCAAATCATGTAATTGAAATAATAGAGGACTCGTATTCAATGGATTCAATAAGACACACACCACTTAGAACATATTCAGATAGTAGTTAATCCTATTTTATATTTGAGACATTTCTATACATCATGGACTCATCGATTTTTGAAAATTTTCAAAATATCTCATAAAACTTCCAGATCTGTTACAATATGGATGAAAACCGCTTCTTCTATACATTTACATTCCATTTCAAATCCACAATTCATGTAATATGCTGAAAAGATCAACAAAGAATAATTTATTTCCAATCCAAGATATAAAATTTTGCTATGATTTTAGTTGTTATAAAATAATATATGTAATAAGAGGGAACATATAAGGTAATACTAATTGAGAGTCTTAGTGGACCAGTTTAGAAACATTTGAGAGGGGGTGGGGGTTAATTAAGTGTGGACTATTTTTTTTACTAAATTCCAATTTATTTATTCCACCTTTCTACCCCTTAGGATGTTAAACTGATAATTCTAGTTAATAATATTTTTATATTTTGGTCCATAACCTAGAATAAAACTATATTAAATGTTTATAATGAAGTAAATTAACACATGTGTTTTTAAAAATCTCAAACCCTCTTGAGAATCCTACTCCATGCTAGAAGTAGTTATTATCTCCATCCATAAATGTTCCTAATATATATTTTATTATCAATATAAGTAGATAGTGGGTTGTTTTTCTCCTATGAAACTCTTGTTACGTTACATTGTGGAGCTTATTCATAATATTAATCATGTGAACAATTGTTTTCACCCACAAATTAACTTAAATCTATGATTCCACCAGTTTGTGGTGCTTTTACTCTTCTTAAAGTAGATATTAGTCTTTCCAGGATGACGATATATCAAAAAAGGTCATATCCTTCATTAATATAAATTGACATAGACTATCATAGAATCTTTAAGAAAAAAATAGGGAACTCTACCTATGAATCCCTATCTTCTACTTCATATTTATTTTAAGAATACTTTTTCTATTCACTCAGAGCTCATATAATTAAAAACATGAGAACCATTGAATGCTCAGAATGACTTCTTATAAGTTAGCCTTGATTAATGGTCTTTAATTACTCAACCTAGAAAATCATACCTATTAAATAACCTATAAATTAAAAATTAAGGATTAGGTATTATCTGACCATTTACTTCTTATTTTATTTCTCAACTAACCTCAACAAACTGGTTCTACTCATCAGACATAGTGAATAGATTCCTATTATTTTCTTTCCATTTTGTTCATGAAAACCTAGTAGGTTTGTTTTTATTTCAACACTTGTTTTTAAAGTATTCCATATTTCTTCTTTAATGTGTTTATATTTTCTATCAAGTAACTCATATTAAAACTTATTTTAGATTTTATAGATTATCTTTAAAACATAGTTCCTTACAACCATCTCATGTTCAAAACATGATTTTGGTTTTATATTTTTTTCTCCCACTCATGCACAAAACTGAACTATTTGACACTTTATTCTGTCAGTAATACTAAAATTTAGATAAATAAAAAATATTTCAGCGAATTCATGCTAGCCAATAATGTACCAACATAGGATAAACTCTCATTTTCTTATTCCCCCATGATCCCCAAATTATTATTTTTTAATTTCATAACATGGGTGTGTCTTATAGTTTTCTCAATTAATCATATCTCTTAGGGTTACAAAAATCCCATTCTATTTATTTCTAATTTTTATTACTACCTATCTCAACTAAGTAAGTCTTTATATGTTTCTCTCAATTTCATCATCATTTACTTCATCAAAATAATATCACAACAGCCCTATTAAATCATCTTCAATGATGTAAAAAATTCAAATCCAACATAAAGTAATTAAACATCATTCTTACATCATTAGAGAAAAAATAAAACTCATTGAGATTTCACTTGAATATTTAAAATACAAAAAAATGCCTCAATAAATTCCTTTCAACTCACACAAAATGAATCAAAATATATCTTGTTATATTTAATTCCTTGAAGCTTAGATGAGGAATAAATATATCTTTCCTTTTTTAGATTTTAAAAATCCATATGTTTTTCTATTTTGGATTGAGAAAATTTCCATCCTCCCATCTATACTCCATTTCATTGTCACTCAATAATTTTGGATCATACAGCTATAGTAGCGATTTAATATTTATTAAACACCCCATGCTTTGACTCAACAATAATTACATTATTCTGGAAATATTATCACATTTAATTTTATTTATCAATAACCTTATGTAGTTTATAATTTACAAAATACAGCTTGAATCATAGATATAAAAAACATCATTATGTTTAGAACATGAAACAATGCTCTAGAATCTTAAAATATCATTTATATCAAAACAATAAATTTTAGAAATTCAAAATTTAGGCATTATAAAAATACCCACAAATTCTCCCTCCCTTTTATCATCTTCTCCAAGACTGAATATTAGATTATCAAAATTTATAGTCTCAATTGACACACACTATTAAGGGTTAGTGATGCTTAGAAATATGAAGATTAACATTGGTGTAATTACAATGAAATTTTATTCCTAATAAATAATATATATAAATACAAATTATTAGTATGGAAAATATTCAAATTTTTAATAAGCCTTTATCATTTTATAAGAAAAAGATAATTATTTCATGAATACACTCTGAATTACATAGACAAAAATGATCCTTATGCATTCATGTGTCACTTTATAATAAATTGGCGTTTTCAATAATTTTAACGAGTTATTTTGAGTGATCCATACACACATATTGATGAGGTTTATATATATCGCAATCATGGTGAAATAGATCATTCCTTCTACATTTTAAAATCAATTATAATGGATGATCCTTTCATAATTAAAGATATTATCCTTATGAAGTAATTGATAATGTTTATGCATAAAATAGATGATAACTAAACTATATGAGGAAATTGTCCTTATGGTTTTAAATTTTTTTAAATTCATAAACATTTGAATATCTCATAATGCTTCAAATTAATTATGAGACACTTTAAATGAATTTGGGAGATCACCACTCTTATAGAAAAACTATCTAAGAGGGTTTAAAAACTATGTATAGTATCTTGTCTACAAGGTAACTCCAAGATGATTTCTATACTAACTCAACTAGCTTGGAATATCATTTATAGTTTTCTTTTTACAAAAATTTTACAAACAAATTTGTTGAAAATACTCTATGTCTTTATTAATTATCTTTACTTAAGTATATGATCAGTAATCCTATGATTTTGTTTTTGAATTCCCCATAAATAATTCCAATAAAGTATTCTATGGGTGCAACTTCATCACCCAACACTTATATCTTGATCCATTACTTCCTTTGGGTGGATACTAAGTATATCACCCAAGACAGTCTCTTTACCTTATTAAATTGACATGTACCTCAGAAAATAGCCTATTGGTAACAAAAACAACTTCAACCAGATGGAAATTCAAAAAACTACATCAAACTTGACTTAACCAACCAATAATTACAAAACTTATACATAATAATACTACAATTAAAAATCAAGTACCTTTTAGATTTATAATTTAAGAAAATTATGGACGATCTTTATATAAAAACCCACAAGTTTTTTATAAAACGGAATTTTTTTCACTAAAAATACATTAAATGTAACACCTTCTTCATTTATGGCTAACACCTAATAAACATAACATGACTTCATAATAATTCCTTAAAATCCTTAAGTTCAATAAAATCATTCTAAAAAATTAAATTAGAATATAGAGCTCACTAATGGGTATAAAATAAAAATAAAATTTATTTAGACATTAAATTAATTTTAATCCATTACAAAAGTATTCCCTTTACACATAGAACATTGATATCATTTAAAACATAAAATAACAAATGAATCATAATTTTTTATCAAAATATTCTATATAAAAATAGCATAAAAAATAAATTTAATAAGCCTGAATATTCCATGGAAAATAATGAGCATTTGTGAAAATTTCATTCTTGAAATAAAATCTTGTAACCCTTAAAAGATCATAAAAATACCTTCAATCAAGAAATAAAATAATTGATTCCTGAAATTAATTTATTTAAAAAACTAAAATAAATCATATAAAAATATTGAATAAATATCGTTGAAGAATATTAATCACCTTTTAAGTCACCATTTTAATCATTCATTAATTAGAATGACCAATTTGGTTACATTAATTTTTCTATAGAGAATAAATAATTTCAAAATACATCAGTAAGTTAAAACTTCATTATCTATAATTATCAAGTACCACAAAATTAGTAAAAACATATGATATTTAATTTCACCATAGCATTAATTAAACTCATAAAATTATAAATTCCAATATATAAGCCCTAGAATATTTAGTTGACAGATAAAAAAATTAATAAGAATATTTACTTTTGATTTCATTGTTATGATAAATATTTTACCATCCCTAAATATTATCCAATAAATAAATGGAATATTAATTTAATATTAAATAATGAAATCTATATTTTGGAATAACCATGAAATACATAATTTTTAGATGACATCGTCGCTCACTTAGGTAGAATTAAACTGCCACGGTGAGTGTTATTTTTTTGAAAGAGATTTCATGAAGGAAAAATGAATAAATATTGTAGTTTTATAAAAAATTAACTTATAAAAAATTTATATTTAGGGTTATTATTTAGTAATACATATATTATTAAAAAGAGTAAGTGTATAATTGAAACAAAATGACACAATCTTTGAAAAATTGATATTTGAAAATAATAATGGATTATAAAAAAGAGTTTGGTGAGTGGTATTGGATGATATATCATAATTTATAGATTAAAAAATTCAACTAACATAGGAATAAAATATTTTTTTAAAAAATAGATATTTTAAAGAGTTTTAATATAGGGAATCCTAGATAAGTAAGGATAAAGTGGCTGTTAAACTCTGACATTTCTCCTCGAACCACCGAATTCAATTTGAGACTAAAGAGATTAGAGAAAATGCTTTTGGAAAAGAAAATATACTTATTAATGAAGAAAATGATTCCTAAAGAGGTATTGGGTAAAAATATAGAGAGAAAAACATAATTAAAGTGTTTTTTGGAAAGGTCGGAATGTGACTCTTTTATTGGAAAAATTCAAAGACATTTTAAAAAATATTCTATTTTTGAGGCATAAGAATGTAATATTAAATTGAAAAGTCTCTTATAAATGGATAATAAATGATATTATAAACCCTTTACAATATAAATGTTACAAAAAATATTTTTTTATGAATTTTTATTAACTACAAATTAATTACAGTTTAATGTCATTATCATGGTTATTCCACTAAATTGAGATTAAAAATACCAAAATAATTATCAATTTAAGGGAATAATATTAACAGAGTAAATTACATTTCTTAATTATATATATATTTTTTTTTTGAAAAAACCTTATCCATATATACTATAAAAATTTTAAATCCATTTATTTGACTTCTACCCTTCCCACACTAGCATTGTGTTGTTGTAATGTAAGTGTTTTGGAAAATTATAATTTTATTGAAAATAAAAAATAAATTAATAACATAAATTTAATTTATTTCTCAAAATTATTATCATATAAAATCATTAAACAAACTTTTTATTCCCATTTATATCATGATAACATTTTTAAGATAATAATTATGACTCTTTTTTACCTTACGCATGTGCTGAGTAAGCATTTGGATAATGAACTTGTTATATAATTTTAAAATTCATAAATATACCTAAAATAGTTTAATAGTAATAATATTTATCTTTAAATTAGATCATACCCATATCCCTTAAATATTTTATCAAAGACACTAATTATTAATTTTCAAATGTTGTACACGCACTGCTTCCACACTGATAAATGTTTTTATATTTATCCTGACATAAAAAATAATTTATATTAATTGGATAGTATTTATCTGATATTTTAAATATATTATAATGTTATACTTTTTACTTAAGTTTCTATAATTTTCATTATTATTTCAATTAAAAATATAATATGAATAACATAAATTCAATTTTAACCCAAAATATTATATTAAATGAAATTTGTATTCTAATGTATGACTAAACGTATTACCTCATTCAATTTGAATATTGAAATTGAAATTTAATCCATTAGGACCATAAATAAAATAAATAAAAATAAAGTTACCATTTGTAATATTTTACAATAATTTGTAATAAAAATTGTGATTATATATCATATATAATATTTATTATTATATATTGTTTTTTTATATTTTTTATAAAATAATTTGTACTGAATTTGGACAGGGTGATTCAAAATATGTTATTAATTTTTTGAAAAATAATCTAAAATTTGTAATTAAGTAATTTTAAATTAAATTATGATTATCTTCCAAAATATTATATTTTTCTAACACAAATTATTTATTTTCAAATTCAGAACTGTATTCTTGGATCACACCATAGTGAAATTATTTATATTGTTTTAACAATATTAAATATAATTTCAAATCCCAAGAATTAACATATATATGCATTTATAAAATATTTTATAATTAATGAAATAAGAAATAATTTTAATGTGATTTATTCAAACTTTAAATAAAATATCTTTTTTGAGAAGAAGTAAAAATAATAATTTTAACTAGACCATTGATATATAATTTATTATATAATATATTTTGAGAAAACAAATAAACATGTATAAATTTTAAAATAAATATTTCATTAATAGATATAAATGCACAACCTGAATTTTAATAAAACATTAAATCATTTCATTACTATAAATACATGGGATACTACATTAAATTATTATTTATTTTACGATTAACATTATATATAATATTACATAGAATTTATATAATTAATTAAATATTCCGGATAATATAATTTACACATAATAAACTTTTTTCATTTTTTCATGTAATGTGTGTCAATTTATTTACATTTTGTGATCTCATTTAATCATCCATAAAATCTATTTTTCATATAAGTAAATAAATAAACCATTAGTGAAAAATTATAATAAATATGTGATATGATCATGATATTTTAATTATCGATTGGTTTATTGAGAAGTGATTAACCAACATTGACCCTAGGGAAAAACACCTTGAAACGATATTTGGATTTAGATGTATCATGTATCTATTCTTCTGTGTATCTATTTGGTAGAATTTGTAATGAATCATGTCACATAGGTTGATGAAAAAATGGGAGATTTGGATTTTTAGTCTTGGATTTGGGGATGTATTGAAAATTTGGACTTATATTGGGATTCATAGAGATGAAATGTGTCTCATATATTGTTTTTTTATGTGATTAGGGGCTAAGAGGAGTCTCAAGTGATCATTTGAGTTTTGAATCACATTTGGGGTGGTATTGTAGTGTATTTTTGTTATCGATGGCTTGACAATACCACAATGGTTGGTATTTTAGTGTCGTGTTTTTTTCATGCATTTAGTTTTTTAAAGTATGTCAGAGGTTCTAACCATGAAGGATGAAGATAATGTCTTGAACTCTATACATGAGATTAAAATTCTGAAGCGGGCGATGTATATCACTGAAACCTAAGCATTGAACAGTGGGTGGGGGATCATTTTTAAACTATAGTGTTTCAATGGAAGGGTTGTACTATTATGTGTGATACATATTGTTAATATGGTTGATACATAAATGGTGATAGAATTTTAAAAAGTACACTTAATGGTAAGATATGAAGTTGGATGAAAAAAATTGTAAAGTATTTATTATGTATCTTTTTAAATGATGTACAATTTTAAGAATTATATTATATTGTGTTTGATGTATAAAGGTCACCCTGTGTTAAGTAAGAGTCATCCAGTTATGTTTAAGGGTCACCCAATGATACGTAAGAGTCAAAATATTGTTAATTTCATCAATATGTATGACTAAATTAATTTAATTTATGATATTCAAGGGTTACTCTAATATATAAGGGTAACAACAATTGGTAAAGTCCTTAAAATGTGAGGGTTATGATACATAATGGTTGTAATATGTAAGGGTTAGAAAAATGTGAATGTATATGATACATAAGAGTTTCCCTGTGATGTGTAAGGGTTACCATTGGATATTTAAGGGTTACTTTATGATACATAAGGGATACTATGATAGTTAATGGAAAATATAGAATTTTCTGAATCTTGTGTAATGAGAAAGATATTTTGAGAATGAAGGCTTCACTATAAGGTTTTCTTAATGGGGAAGCCTTACATCATAGTGGGTAGGATGTTTCATGGAGGGTCCTTAAGAGGTAGCAACATTGTCCTAATATAGGTGATTTGTTACACCATTAAGGTTAGGGTCACTCTATAACATGACCATAGATAGTGAGGTCGTGTTTTTTTTATTTTTTTGGGGAAATTGTATCATATAGTGACCTAAGGTGACACACCATGAGGGGTGTTAGGAAGAGGAATTTCATTGTGATACCTCTACATTACACCACAATGGTTATGATAGATTTTGTATTTTAGCTTATTATCAGATATCCTTTTAGGGATTTAAAATTTATAATACCCCATCATAATTATCTATTTTTAGGATATCAGAATAGGGGGTGGTCAATACCCTATTCCCTTCCTCTTATCACTTTTAACCTCTTTAATCTCTTACTCTTGAAGGTGGTTTTACTCATCATTTGACATATGATTTCCTCCTCCTTCCTCAATTATTATTATTATTTTTTATCCACTAATTATGGTTTATCCATATTTGGTCTTGAGTGACAATATCCATGGGTGATGGTTTAATTTTCATAATATTATGGAGTTTTTCATAGTTGGATAAAGGAGTTCTTCAGTGAGTGAACACACTAGGTTTTATGTGAATTTAGCACAGTATGTCACTACTATAATTTATTTATTGTTTTCTATCAATTTTTTTGAAGTATATGGATTTATTAAGATACTAATTTTGGTTTAGTGTGTTATGTTATCATAGTTTATGTATAATTAATTAAGTGGTATTGATTGAGTAAGGTACTCTTATTGATGGATGATGGTTGGTTGAGACTGGCTAACATTGGTGGGAAAATATTTTTTAAAGGGAATAATTCTAAATGGGGAAGGTGGTCCTTAAACACACCTTAAGGATTTTTTCATTATGTTATATAATATGTGACATTTGGTGTTTAAATTAGTGGGAAATCTACCTTTTATTGAAAATAAAATGTTCCTTTTAACAACATGAGTAAAAAAAAGTTCATGTTCCATGATGGACCCCTGAACACTAAGATTGATTCCCTAGATGATGATGGAACTGGGATTGACCGTAAATATTTTTTATGGGATATATAGACCTTATAATTTTGGGATTTCAAGGAATGAACCTAGTGCACCTTGGAATATATGACTTTAGTTCTCTTCCAACCATAGAGTGAGATGAATTTGGAATGGATTACTTATGGGTATACGATAGGGAACTCTTATTTACCTTATAATCTCATGGCTATATGATCAATGGTTTAGGTGGGGATTCCTATACCACTTTTTTCTATGTGTTTGAGTGGTATGATATGGATAATATTTTTGTATAGTTTGGTTGTGAGAGGACTAGCCAAAAATTACTTTCAAAGTGAGATGGTCATTGTAGCATTATCTTTCTTCCTTTTATAATATTATATTTATTTTGGGGATCATTAGGCCATAATTAAAACAGGGGAATGTTGAGGGACTCCATGCCCATTGAGAAATGATCCTTGATTTTAGAGGATAATAATGAGATAAAGGAGCTCGTATAAGGTTTTAGGATTACGATACGATCCAAGGGAGCATTGTTTGTGCCCTAGTATTTTGATAACTCCAAATAGAATTAGTGGAAGGTTGTTAGAATTATTATTTCACATTATGAATGTGGTTATGGGAATAATTTGTGTTCATGTTAGTCTGACCATTTAATTTATATAGGGTATGGGTGAGTTTCAAATCCATATTATTTTTATATCCTTGTGGGTCACTTATCCTCTCAATCATTATGATATATGGTGATATTACAAGTGGGTTCTAGTCCCCCTAATTAATATGATATATAGTGATATCTAAAATAGGTTATAATACCCTTAATTCTACCATTATATGTTTATATCATGGGACAGTGAAAATCTCTTTATGAGTATGAAATATGATGATATATTGGGTAGACACTAATCCCATTGATATATATCATATAAGTGATAATTAGTGAATGATTTAATCCCCCAGATGATTATGTTATATAGTGATATCAAAGGTGTGATATAATCCCCTCATTGAGTAAGATATATAGTTATATCTGAGGTAGGTTATAATACCCTCGAGGAATGTTATATTTGGTGATTTTTTTGGGTGCACTTTAATCCTCCCAATTAATATGATATATGGTGATATTCATGTTGGAAATAATCCCAATTATAAGCATGATATATAGTGGTATTCATGGTGGATGGTAATCCCCCAGATGATTATGATATATGATGGTGTATTGGATGTTCATTTATACCACATAGAGTTTATGATTATTCCTGACGACATTATGGTGCGTGATATTTTGAGACTTAGGTATAGTTATATGAATTCTTTTGGGACACTTATGCACCAACAAAAGTTGGTATTCCCATATATGGGTGACTTTGATAGTACTCATAGTTAGGATATGAATTTTATGTGATTTTTTTTTATTATTTCTAATCATATCACATTTTACATGATTAGTATATATTGGTTATGTTAGGTACATATTTTTTGGTTCTCTACTAGGTTATACTTACACCCTTATCCGACAGGTTTGGTACATTTTTACTTAAAAGGACCACATTGTTGTAGGTATAGGTTGGGCAGAGGCCTGCTGTCGGATGATTGAGTAGGATAACATAGAATGAGTCAATATATGTGATTAGGATGAGACCGGGGACTAGGTAATTGTTTATTTTATTTACTTTTGGTTTGAGTGTCTATGCTTTTTCCATGGAGACATTATTAGTGTATGACTCATGTGAAATTTTAGATTGTTCATTCTATTATAGAATGCAGTGTGCTTTATTCTTTTGGTTGATGGTGGTTATGAAGTTTCATTTCATTCAATAAGATATTGTGATGACTAATTATATGTTAGTTATTCTCTTTTATTCTACTATAATATAAGGGAATTGTCTCCCCATGATAATACCATAGAACCTCACTACTATTAAAAAAACTCTAGTATACGGTGATCCATGCTTAAGGACTTGTGGTGATTCTATACAATTATAGTGAATTGAATCGGTTCATGTAATTTCAATGTTATATCCTGTATTTATTTTATTTTATTTACAATTTGAGAAATGATATATTGGAAAAAAATGTTTTGAAATTTTAGATGTATGCAATATCATATTCTCTACCTGCATCTACATGAGCTAAAGTCAATGTTTCTTGGAAATTAGGAACTACTATTATTGGTTTTTTATGTTATCATTTATTTTACTCTTACCATGAATGATATTATGAATTTATTTATTTATTGTTTCCCCTTGGATAATGCAAGGAACATGCATAAGTCTATGAATCATATTTGGAATGTAGTTTCACATGGAATGTGTCTGATTCTGATACTATTTCTAAAAATAAAACATATTATGGTTATTTATTATGTCAATAATAACATATTTTATGTTTTCCCAATAAAACATTAGTGGAATTATACTTAATAGAACCATAAAGTTATAATTTTCGTAGTATATATTTTCATAGGGTCATTCCGTTTATATACACTTCAATTTGACATTGGTTCTCAAGTGTGGTTATACGGTATGTGGTTGTCTTGTGAGTATAATTATCACAAAGTTTATAGTTTTATTGAGTATGAGATTCCTGATTTGTCAGAATATATATACATATATATATATATATGAGATCCCTAGAGTGGGTGTATTTACTTTTTTGTTTCTTAATGGCATCTAATATAGGATCATGAAATTTGATCTGTAAGTTGTGATCTATCTAGGATGTGACATATATTCTTGATATAGATCCTAGTGAAATTAACAAGTGACTTAGGATATTGGTTAGACAATTTTATAATTGGCTAGTGTGAATTTTTAAGTTATTGTAATTTGTGACTTTTGATGTAAGAAATAACCCGATAGAGGGGTTAACTTAGACTTATGAGTGTCTACAAATACAGGAAGAATGAGTAAATTATTGGTGTTTGAGATCGATAAATTAGAGTTTCTATTGTGTATGGGATATATTAATATATATAATATAGTTATTTTAGACGCAAATTCCCTGCTAGTGCTTGTGTTGGGAAATGAATTCCATGCATGGGAGACATGGTCTACTGATTTGTTTGGATAGCATGCATAGAATTGATGAGATGAATACACATATGATTCATGGTTATTGTGGTATTTGGAATTTTTGACTTGTAATTATGCGATAATACTTCATATAGAGTGATTTGTGTGGTATGGTAGTATATCACCAGGGTGAACGCTTTCTTAAGAAGGGGTTTTTTGCAACAGGTTATATAGAGAACTATTGTGGGGTTGGTTTGATAGATACTATCTTACCATAGATAAATAGAGTTAGATATTATTTATCCTATGTGGTAGGTGGTTTTCTGGAACAAATATTAGGTTAAGGTAGGAAAGATTTGTATTTCAATAGGTGTTTTTGGTCTTGGATGACATGTTGGAAATGTTAATGGTTGAATTTTTGGAAATTTTTGGGATATGTATATTGAGTTTCATAGGTCATGAGACTAATAGGAAGTATTTATGATGTCATATAAAAATGTATGGTGCTTTCATGAGATTCATTCTATGTGAGTGGATAGGTTGTTATATGGCGTATGTGTTTTGTTCCTTGAGACCCGTATAAGGTATAATATCATGTAGGATTAAAATATATTCTTATAGGGTTCAAGACTCATTGGTTCTCTAAAATCATGGAGTTTAGTGATGTGTTATTGAGGGGATCAATGGATGATCACATAAGGATGGTAATCAGATGTGAGATGATGGTTTAAAGGTGTGAGATACATTTTCATGATTAGGGAATAAAATTAAAAGTGTCTTAACACTTGACATAATGGATTGTTTTGGATAGAGAGGGGTATTCTATGAGGTATGGTTAGGTGTGGAATGACCTATAAAGGTCATTTCATTAGGTTTTTATTGGTGTGGGGTAGAAGTATCTATTAAGGGATGGTGAAATAACCATGTGGTCATGTATATTTTTGAAATTTTGAGTTGTGAATTTCTATGTGATGTGGGATATAATTAAATGAATGATTAGAATTTTTAAATGAGGATGACCTAAGTAGATTAATGTAATAGATAAGTAATCCTGATATTTCTGAAGATACAATGAGTGGTTTACCATATAGACGATGATTTTCTAGATAGATAATATGGGTCCCATTAAGGGATGGAACATGAGAGTAACATGATGCTGAAAAGGGAAAATGACCCTGAGTTAAATGCTTGAGTTCCTACATGACCCAAACATTACACATATAAATACAATATAATTTAAGATTAATACTTAATACATGTTAAAATTAAACATGCTTGATCACTGTAAAGGTTTAGTTTCATTAGATAATAGAAACATAATTATATAATTTCATAAAATATCATCAACATCTCCCACAAAGTCTTCTCTCATAGTATACTTCTTAAACATACCACACTAAAAAATTTTCTTTATAACATGAGGAAATGAAACATAAGAAAGTGTGAAAAAAAATTATCAATAAGGGTAAACATGGTAGATACTAGTCAATTATTTCAAGTTAGTATATGATAAGAATAATGGTATGATATCATAATGTTAACATTATAAAATCATACCCAACAATTCATTTATCAAAAACAAGAATCATGACATAATGATTTGGAAATTCATAAGACATAGATCATAATAGAATGAAAGATCATGAGAAAAGAGAATATAACCTTGGAATAAGAACATGTCATAAGAGAGTGCAATAAAGCGTGGAATAATAATAATCATGCAAATAATTTTTCTAGTTTATTTACAAATACATTCGTCACATGCTGGCTTTGGGAAAACCACCCATGTACCCTATTTGGTCTTGAGAGAATCTCTCACTTACCCTCTTTTTGTATTTGGATAACCTCCCCTGAACCAAATTTTGGGATTGGGATAAACTACCATGTAACCTTTGATCTCATAAATAATAAAATTTCCCAATTAATTGGAGGTATTTATTGGATTCAACCATCACTAAATCATAATCCACTAATATTTTTGCTATAAGATCTTGAAATCATTTATTGTTTCTCCATATATTTACCCATGGAAGAGAAAACTAGTTTCCTCAGGATTTCTTCATTATAATCAATAAATATCTATTGAAAGATTAAGGATTATATCATTGGATAATTTCCCCATTGAATCATATGTAAAATCAATGAATATTTTGATAGTTTAAAATACCTTTAAAAGAATACTGGAATGTTTCTTGAGGAAAATATTATTCTTATAAATTAACTATTAATACCTGAAAGATAATATTCAATGAAAATAATACACTTTAATCTTGTAAAATCTTTCATTGTAGTGAATGTTCAAACAAGGATTTTATTCACACCGTTAGTAAAAGTACCTATTTTTGAAAATGAAAACAAAATTAATTTTGAACAATTTATATAAATTAAAAAACTTGTTAATAATTTCATTAATAAATCATTTCATAATATTATAAACATTATTTTAAAAAATTTAATGAAAATATAGACATGGAAGAAAAATAATTGAGGTCGGATAAAAAAACAAAGTTGTTTTTCTTCAAAAATGTTCTATCAGACTTTTGAATACTCTAAAAGATAAATATGAATGGAAATAATTTAATTTCAGAAAATAAATATACAATTAAAATATATATATTATTTTTGAGATATTAATAATTGAATTCCATCATTTTAAATATAACAATAAATAATAGTGGTAAAAGGTGAGATTGTAACATAGAATCCTTACCACTTTGGTTAATTTTGAATCATAACCATCTTGGAAGAAATAATTCCAAAGGAAACTTAAAATTTCATAAATATAAATATATAAATGATAAGACATATCAATGTTTTAGTATACACACATCCATGAAGAAATAAGTGGTGAATATGGCATATGTCTCACAAAAATAAAAGTGATCGGATTGACCCTTACCTCATGTACAAATATCTTCATCAGTTATTTTAATATTCTATATAATAAATTTAAAATTATTATAATTATATAACATGACCATATTCATATTTATAATACCAATTTTTTATAACAATTATCATTTTTTAGATAACAACCTTTCATCGTCATCCTCATTTCAGGTGTTAACTACTTTGTTTTTCTTATATGTTTTAATTTGGAAGTTATAGTACTTAAATAATAATGTTGGTTACATTATCTATTGAATCTAAAAATATCATAAATATTATATTTATTTATTTATAAACTTTATTAAACATTCACAAAAGTTTGAGTGAAAAATGAATTATATCATTTTGTGGAGACAATAGTCAGTATGTACACATGAGTGAAGTTTCCACTTTTTGATGGTTGGAAAAAAGAATAATAAATAATAATTAAACATTAAAGTATCATATTATATCATAAATATAATATATATTCATTAAATATATCCTTATTACGTTCCATGTAAATTATAAATAAAATAAATTACATCCCTTCATGATGGTGGTAATCCACATGTACGCACGAGTGACGTTATCATTTTCCAACAGATTGGAAGTTAAGTAGGTAGATAAGATATTATAATTAAAAAAATAATAATTATTTCATAAATAATATATATAGTAATTAAATCCATTATAATAACCATCCTTGAAAGATTATGATGAAAAATGTATGATATAGCTACGTGGAGGTGGGTGTCTATATGTATAGGAGAGAGATACTTTCATTTATCATTTTACGGAAAGGGGGGAGAAAATAGTTATAAAACAATAATAATATCATCTAAATATATTTATGATATTGGATTAATTTTTTAAGATGGATACAATATATTTATATGGATTATAAGCAGAAATAATCTTTGAAAGAGCTAGGTAAGATGATTACCTCTTCTTTAAGATACCACCTTTGGCATACACAACAAGATTTCATAGGATGGTATTATGGAATGAACATGAGAAAAATAATTAATGAAAGGATTTAAAGAAGGTTTTTGGTTAGGTATTATCTGATATATAATTCTAAAATTGTGTGAATATGGGAGGAAAAGAGGTTTGACTTTATAAGTGATGGGAAGAACACACATGGAAATACTTAAAATATTTTAATAATATAAGGTCACTTTCTTGTTAAAGTGAATTTATTTAAAAAAAATATTGGGTAATTTAATATAAGTTATAAATTTCTTGAAAATTAATATTTATACAAGTTTATGTGAAATATGTACCTTATATATTTGTTTAACCTCGAGTGAACTCATTTTAACCTCAACCACAATAACAAATTATTAATATTTTTATAATTAATTACGAAAAAAATGAATGTAGTATCATTAAAAAATTTATAAATATAAATTAAAAATATTTAATAGATTTTATGAAATTAAATTTTTATTAGTTTCAAAAAATATTTAAATAAACACACAAAAAACAATAAACATCAATTTTTTTGTAAAATATAATTTTTGAAAGAAACTGAGAATAATTTCATTACTTTCATAGTAAAATCTATTAGATTAATTTTAAAATATTTTATTTAATATATATTATATAAATTTAATCAAAATAATTAATAATAGTGATCTATTTAAATTATTAATATAAAAATACATTGCACGCATAAAATCAATTTTCTGAAAATAACTCCTTTTAAATTCAAATGATTTTTTCTTCATTAATAACCATTATATGAATAATTTATGAATTATTATTGATAAATCAAAAATAAATTTTATTAAAATAAATTATTAACATTAATAAATATTTTTATATAAATATTTGTAACACCAGTAAAAACAAATTATTCAGAAAAATTTGTCTTTTAATCATGAAATGATTTAATTAAAATATAATGATTATTTATTAGAAATCAATAAATAAATATTAATTAAATAATATATATATATATTTCATAACATTGTTATTCCTATTCATACCACCAATCCAATTACTCAGCTAAAATGCTATAATATATCATGGTTTATTTAGACTTTAGTTTTGATGTAAAAATGGATATACAATAATTCAAATTTATTTCAAAGGAATAGTTATTAAATATCTTAGTGGTACGTTCCCACCCATTTAAAATTTATTTTAACTCAAAATTCCATCACTATTATATAGTAAAATGAGGATACTTCAACTTCATTACATCCAGAGGTTCTTAAGTAGATTCCTTGAATTTAAGATTCCTCAAATGAACATTAAACATGTGATTCTTATTGTTTTGTAAAAAAATATCTCAATAATATAATATTTCTACTTCTTCTTATACATTTTAAATTTCAATTCATAGTATTACATCATTTTATTGTAGTGTATATGAAGGATCGATTATTTACTTCCTACAAAGAGATACATAGAACACATCATGATGTTGAGAGAGGTTTGGTGTAAACACTAAGAGATAAGCTAATGTCACTACTCAATCAATAATCTTAAAGGGGAAAATATACTTAGGGATCATATTTCCTTTATTAATGAATTTTATGATATTATTCCATAGATAATTTTATTGGAATACTTTCTAAAATACTTATTTTTTTATCTCAATGATAATTGTAAGGATAATGCTCTTATTGACTATTCTTCCTTGATTTAATTCTAAATGGATCTAATATTCTCAATCATTTCCTCAGCTAGCCAAGGTAATGATAGCTTTTTTTCTACAAATTCATCCAAGAATCTGAATAATCTTATGAAATATATTATTATTGTAAAATAAAATAAGAGGAAGTTATTGATCCCAACCACATTTGGAATCTATAAAATAATATTTCTTCATATCCTCTAGAGTTAGAATAGTTCTCTTAGACTAACCACCTATGTGAGGATGATATAAATTTTTGAAACACAACCCCATATCCATATCTTAAAGAAGATATCTCTAAAATGTCAAGGTGAACCATGAATATTGATCAGATATAATAGAATGCCACACTACCAGAAAACATAACACTTCTTTAATATTTATATGGAAAATATGGTCAATATAAAAACATTATATAGTATTAAACAAATGTGAGAAATTTATAAGGAGATTTACTAGAACCCAAATATCTTTGCTCCCTTCAGATATCTTGTCATGTTCTCTCATCAAATACATGGTGATGTTTTCCCATTTCCATACAGTTTTGGGTAATGTTTGTAACATCCCCTTAGACCTATACCACTCATATTTAACGTATAATCACACCAAGAACCATGATACATAATTTTCAATATGTATCTTCATGTTATGCTACTAAATATTCTCCATATGGTCACTATATATTTTCAAACTTCCTTGATGAACAAAGAATGATGTGTGGTGAGCTTCATTGATCAATTCATTTAAGTTTGGTACAAAAGGGACACATACTGTATTCTTAAACCTTACCATTCCATCACAATCAAGGATGAACTTAAGAAAATCTCTCACCTTCTTTTTCAGCTCTATATATTCCTTCTAGGACAATTTAATTTTCACATTGATATATTGTTGAATAGTTATTTAAGAAAGATAATATTTATACAATTATATCAATATTTCAAGGCATATCATTTGAAAATCATTAAATATTGTATATTTGGAGATCTTCATCATAAATAAGCTTGCATGTTCCTTTTTACTCAAATAACATCCAACCTTTTCACTTTCCCAAAGTGATAATATATTTAGTAGTCATAATCCTTAATCAACTCCAACCATATTCTCTATCACATATTTAACCCTTTCTATGTGAATATATACTACATGATTTTATGATCAGTATATATATATATATATATATATATATATAGACACACACACACAAACAAATATATATATATGTCAAACCCTTCAATATAAAGATAATACTTCTATATTTTTAATTCAAAAATTAACACCGAAAACTCAAATTCATTTGTCAGAAAATTTTTACCATGAATATTCAATTGGTGCAAGGCATAAGATATCACTATTTAATTATACATAATAACACATCTCATTTTATTCTAAGATGCATCACATTAAATCAAAAAAACCTTTTCCACTGTAGGGTGGTGTGAGAACAATTGCACCGAATAACCTTTTCTTAAAATCCTTGAAATTTTCTTCACATTCATCAGTAAAGAGGAACTTTCCACCTTTCATGTTTACATAGTGAGTGGATTAGATAGGTCTAAAAATTGTTTCACTATGTGTCAATAATATCCATCCAATGCAAGATATATATGGATCTCAATCAGAATGGTTGGTTTCAACCAAAATTCAATGATTTGGATTTTAGAAGGATATACTATTATACCATCAGTTATGATCAAATGTACAAATAATTACATTATGTAAATCTATAATTTCCATATGTAGAATTTGGAATATATTTTTTCGTTCCCTAGGGTCTTCAACACATTTCTCAGGTGATCTTGATACTCTTCCTTTCTCATTGAGTATATAGAAATATCATCTATATAGACTACCAACAGTTATTCGAGGTAATCTCCTAATACTTTATTCATTACATTCATGAATATAAAAATGTAATTAGTATGTCTAAAATTCATAATTAAATATTTAGAGTACATAACTTTTAGGAATTGTTTTCTTATAAACATGTTTATTTTTTAACCTCAATTAATATTATCTAGAATGAAGATCAATATTTGAGAAGTATTGAGTTCCCTTTAGTTGATCAAACAGACATTAATATGGGTTATATAATACTTTTACCAAATCATGAACTTATTTAGATTTGGATAACCCATGAAGAGTTCATTGATCCATATTTCTTCTTGACAAAAACAATAGGTTCACCCCATGGTAAAAAACATGGATGAATAATTCCCTTATGAAGATTCCTCTAGTGTTTTTCATCAATTCATATAACTCCATACAGACTGTTATATATGGATTCTTTTAAATAGGTGTAAACCCAGGTATTAGTTCTATTAAAAACTAAACTGTATGAGTCATATAAAGTCTGAGAAACACTTATGGAATAAAATAAACACACTCCCAAACAATAATAATATCTTGGTTTTTTAGTTTCTACCCAACCATTATAGATAACATCCCCTTATGAATAATAATCAAGACCCCTAAAATGGAATTAATTTCTATTAAAATATCATATTATTCTCCCTCTAAGAAATGATCATAGGTTCTTTCATAATTTTAAATGTGACTTCACTTCAGTGGAAATCGATATAAGATCTATATAAAAAAAATAAAATCTATTCCAAAAATCACACAAAATTGTACTAAAGGGTGAAGAATAATATTTTCATAGGATTCAGTTATACAAATACTAACATGAAATTCCCAACTTTTTAGTGGAGGATAATTGTGCCTTAACCATCATGATCCAATTCATTGAATGATATATAATAAGCCCTTACCTTTTCATAGAGTTGTCCCTTAGATTAGGGTATTGACTAAGATAATACGTGAGTTTCACACACATAAGTAATTTCACTATAAATGGTACCTTAGGGAGTTAATTATTCCCCCCATTGAAATCTTTATTTCTACTTGAAAATTATTTGATTTATTCATTTCATTTACACACAAAAAATATATTTTTGTCCTTTTGTGACATTTCTCTAGGTACTTCTTCCCACATTATTGAGATGTATGAAACCAAATATTTTTTCCTCCTTGCTCTTAATCAACAAAAATCTCATGAAACTCCATTTTTATTATATTTAGTGTGTTATTATACTCTCACTGGTTGATGTTGTTAATAATATTTTCAGATAAATGGTTAGGAATAATAACAATGTTTCACACTCCATCACCCATTTCATTTTGATTCTCATGAACACAATCGTTGCATTGGCCATCATATTGATTTTTCACATGGTTCCTCCCAGTGCTCCATTGACTAAAAATGAAAAGCCTAGTGTGAGTAACAATAATTATAGTGATAAATCATATAATCTTGAAAAATAATTCATTTGATGTCTAAATCAGGAAACCTAATTTTCAATATGTGATACCTTAGGTTTATCCTAGGTTTTCCAAGGTCATCATCAGTTCAAATACTTTATAATGATTCATAAATAAATTTTGAATTTAACTAAGGATATCCCATGAGATTGTCCAGCTCATTGTTAAGTATTAGGCCCACTTATCTTTAATCGATAATGACTATGTTAATACCCTATCCACCCCTTTTAGTGTTTGTAACCATATATGAAATTTTCATCACCCATATTCACTTTCCAGTTTACAAACAAAGAATTTTTTTCTATAAAACCCACACAACCTCTAATTTACCAAAACCTTAGGATATTAGCGTATACTTATGCTAATCACCATGATTTTCAATAAAGTTCTATAATCATAATATTCGAAAATATATAGACCCTCCCCGAATAAAAAATTATTAAACCCAATCATTACATATATAAATATTACATCATTTTAGAGGAATACTCAATACGTATCACAATTACACACTCCCAAGGACCATAAATGTTTAGTTTCTTTGAATACTTGATACATAATCATCTTATGTAATGAAATATCATTAAAATATACAGAAAATCATTGTTATGTAGTAAACTTCTTAGTCATAAAATAATTAAACCCTTTCTTCATAAAGCAAGGAAATTTAACATAAGATTGAGTGAGATTATATGTTCAATAAGTGTAATAATGGGGTATATCAGTGAAAAAATCATAATTGAGCATAAGATAAGAATAAAGATATGAGAGTATTATATTAACATTATAACATTGTTGGTTGGAGTAAAAAACTCAAGAGGGAGGTGAATTGAGTTTCTATAAAAATTTCTATTGAAAACTTTTTTTGAAGATCCCCTAATTTAGAAACATTACTGACAAGTTAATCAAGGTAGTGAAATTATAATAGTCTGACTGTTCAAATATTTTCTCTGAAGATTGGTTATTTCTCAATTATAAAAATATGAAATATTGATATATCATTTGAAACTAATATACTAAATCAAAACAGTTATAAATTCAATCGAAGAAAAACTATCAAAGTGAAATTTAGTTTTTTTAAATATGAGTTAAAATAGAAAAAAACTAAACTGAAAAAAATAGTTGAAAAAAAGTGGTACAGTCTCAAGCCAAGACCTAATCCACTCCACTTGGTGATCACCTAACACCAAGAAATATATATAATTATTTGGTCCACACCCTAGATTAGGTTTTACACAATAGTACCCAAGACTTTCCAGGTCACTGGACCTCTACCATAGTCCTACGTGGAAAATATAACAGACATGTCACATAGGTCCTCTTCCATAGTTATACTTGGGGTAAACAATGTGTAAAAATATTTTTGTGTGAGGATATCATGTGTACTTCAGTTTCACACTAGATATAGTGTGTTTTTTATTATAGACACACACTGCTCAAAAGATTAATAAAAAAGTACACAACAAATAAGAATATTATAAGAAGGGAATTAGAATTCTTTAAGTGTTTTTCTATTCAACTATAGAGTTCTAGGATGTATCAAATTTGACGTTAGGATCCTATTTTGAAATGAGACTTGGAAACACAGTGTTGCATGTTCTGTGTTCTGGTTTTCATTTCAGCGAGTTTCTCTTATTCTATTCTTTGTGTTGTTGCTACCAGGATGTTCAAAGTTTTTATCCACAAAAATAAAACTAGTAGAAAATGAGATTTCTTCATTTTTTCTTATGAGTTTTCTTGAATGCATGATTGTTCACTCTAACATCTCTTTCATTTTTCACTTCACAGCACCCAGCTTGTTCCACCTTGTATTTTATCTTGGGTGTTTGTGTTATGACCAACATGAAACATGATCTATACACTTTGTACCTTTTACTATTAGGTTTCATGTCGACAAAAAAAATTTATTATGTCAGTGTCATTAAATGACTCAAATATGATCGTTAGAATAAAATTTTAAATTTCATTGAGAAATAAAGATAAAATTGTTAAGGAATGGTGTCACAATTACGGTAAGACAGAAATAGTGCCATAGTCATTGTGATTCTGAAGTGGTGACTTGGAACTATGTCTTCATATGGTGTAATAGAAGTGATGTTGGTTACTTTTTCAATCATTGGAACAAAGTCTTATTAAAATTTCAAAAACTAGTATTATGAAAAATATGTCTAGTCCTTTGCGAGTTCTGGAACCATCAGCACAATTACTGTGTCTGGTCCTTTGAGAAATATAGAACCGATATCATAGTTACAGTGTCTTGTCCTTTGTGAAATATGGAATTGTTAGCATGTTTATGGTGTCTGGGAAATAGTGTCACAACCTTTTCCAATTTCCTGACTAAATGGTGAGACCGTTTGGGTAGAGAAAAAATGTATCATACTTAGTCAAATATTTTCCATCTGTATTAAGATACAGTACTCATAGAATAAGTTAATATCAATCATAATCATAATAAAACACATTAGAAAAAGGTTAATCATGATTTATAAGACTTAAAAAATATTTACATGATTTACCTGATTTTCATGATTTAGATCATTTGTGAGCATTAAAACAAGAGGATTCAAACAATCACCCCCTTTTTGATGATTGCAAATCATGGAAATTACATTTCTTATATTTTAAAAATGAATAAATAGTGTTCTTATCATATAACATAAATTTAGTTCTTCCGCCATAAATATTTACAAGCCATTCTTATTTCTCCCATTAGAGCACAAATTCTAGGTGTTTCACCCCCCTATGAGATTATCAAAAAGAGAATAAGAGAAAAAAATAAAAAACACTAAAAGAAACCAACATGTGAATAAAAGAGATAATACTTTTCGTTGAATAAATATAGGGTAGTACAATCACAATAAGAAAATACATCACATCCCTATAAAAAATGAGTCTTCACCTCTCTTCAAATTCTAAAAAATTAGAGGTGGTAGAAGGTGTTAGGGAAGGTAATGAAACTCCTTGAATGAAATAATGGGAAAGGGTTGGTCTAGTGGAAGACCAAGGAAAAGGATATTCAACAATAACAGGTTTGATTTGGATCAGAGCCTGTGCTATATACATTGTAGTATGGGAAAAATAAGTGGAGGTGGACAGATAGGTGGAACGAGGGAAACCAATCCTCAAAGGAGCAATTTTAGGAGCCAAAATGGCTATACTGTGTAAATGAAGATAAGGATTCAACAACTTGATAAAATCTGGTATGATTTCACCATCATACTTCATGTCATTTTCAAATCCATCTTTATTTTTCATGAATTCTTCTTGAGTAACTGTGAATTCCTTGAGCTTCTGAACTTTGTCTTTTAAATATATTGTGACAAGAGATAGCTTTTAAATTCTTCACAAGTCACTTGAAATGATTCTTCAACTCATGCTTAGAATAGATCCTCTTGAAGTATTAGTACACTTTCTTAGAGATTTCTTCTTGATCATCATTGGAAATTTTTTAATAAATTATTACCATGTCAAGAACCTAGTCACTATTCTTAATGATTGTTGAGGGACTCTCTTGATTAGTACCACTCAACAAAGACTGAAGTTCTTCTTTAAAAAAAAATATGATCACTTCACTATCAAAAGGATATGATGGATGAGAAGAAGTAGATGGAGAAGATATAGTTGATGAAATAGATTTAAGATAATTTAGAACAGTACATAAACATCCTTTATAATCATTAATTAGAGTATTGATTCCAGAGACAGGCCCACACATCTCATTTTCTATTTTGATGTTGTTCTCCAAAACCATTTCATACACGATAATCAAGTTGGTTTGAATTAGAGATATACCCTTCTCTGGGATCTTATCAACATCATCCTCAATGAGATGAGAAACATGTGCTTGAGAAACTTTCATGTCATTCCTCATTTCCTCAACCATATATATAAAATATTTCACCTCACCACTCAACTATTTTTTCTCAATCCAAACTTCCTGAATTTCAAGAAGTATCTTGGGTTTGATATTCCATATGATTTTCTCTAGAATAAATTTAGTATAAATTTCATTGAGATTAGTCATAGTGGCAGGTCAAGACCTTATGAGCTTCTCAAAACCAAAAAATAAAAAATTTTCTCCAAAAACATTCATATATTCTTGACTGACATAAATATGAGTTTTTTGGAGCAGGTTTAGGAGTAGGAAATGAAACAAGATTTGGTTCCTTAGCATACATAACTTTAAAGGCTGGTTTTAACTAAAACATAGTTGAAATATCTAATACCTGAACTGAGAATCCTTGAGACTCATCAAGATCAATATACTTTGGAATGTTGTACCAGGTATCCACAGAACTTGAGTCAATAGGATTTGGAACTCAAATCCTTTCTATTCCAAGATTTTTCTCCCCCTCAACAGATGCATGTCTTATATAACTAAGAGACTCAATCTATTGACTAGGTTCCATAACCTCTTCTCTATCAAATTCACCCATACCTCTAGATAATTGAAAAGCTTTCCCAATTACTTTTCAATAGATAAAATCACTTCTGTTTCTACTTTTTCTTCCCCATTCTGTTCCTCAGTAGCAGCTTGCTCTTCCACAAGAACATATTCTTCTTCAAAAGTAGATTTAGTTTTATCAATAACTTCCCTTCCTTTTCTATCATCTTTAACACCTTTATAGAGAGAAGATTCTCTATAGGGAATATCCTAAGGTTCATGATATTCTTCCATATTGTTTCACTTTCATCAACATCATGTTATCGTTTAGATCTATCAATATCCATTCCTTAATATGAGTATTTCAAAGGATCTTATAAATTTAAACCTAGTTCAGTGACATTATTAGGTCGAGAACGGTGCTTAATAGGATTAAAATGCTCATACAAGCAAATATTGTCTTCAACCCATGATATATTCCATGGATTTAAACTGATCTTCATTCCTCTACAAGTATCCTTAGATATACAGAAATCATAATCTTCAACCACTTCTTCATTCTTACCAACCACACATTTGGCTAGTAGTATAGCATAAAAAACGTTTAATTTAAAAAGAGAATTTTACTTTGTTGTTTTTTTGATCATGTCACATATATGAAGGATAATGTACTTCTACAGATTGATTTTGTGACCATTCTTGAGAAGATATTTCAAAAACACATCTTGATAATTGAGAGTGAAAAATTCTTCTTTCCTTGAACATATTAGGTGTTTAATAAACATAAACAACAACCTAGTCTCTCCATCCAGTTCTGCTGCAATAGGACTTATTTTCTATTTATTTCCATTCAACTCACCTAAGGCCTCTTTTAGGCTAAATATGTCACTAAGAGGATGAGGACCACTTTCATGGTCCTAAAATATTCCTTCATGTGGTATTTATAATAGGAATCCTACAACCACTATGAAAAGTTACATCTTTGACCATTCCCACAACTTCTAACCACAAAATCATCTTTAGAGTGTAAAGAGAAATAGACATACTGATAAAATTTGGAAACACGATTTAGATAGATAGGCCTTCCCTCTGTTGTAAACCACCCTAACCAACCCTATTCTTACAATACTTTCATAACAATTGAATTACTTAATATGAAGCACTTTGCAAAAATTTATTTATTAGGCATGACCGTACGATCCTTAAGACCTGGGTTTAGTTGTTTCTCGGGCATGGTAATCCAAGAATTTTTCTATTTCTTTGAAGACCAGTGTTTTCTAGGAGATTATGACGATGAATGATTAATCATAGGAATTGAACAGTAGACTAGGGAAGAAGGGTAGTTTGAGAGAAAACAGATTGGATTTGGGAGTAGAGAGTCTGGGTGAAGAGAGAAGTGAAAAGAGGGGTGTTTATCATTTAGGAAGTTCAAAACTTGAAAAACACAAAAATATGGTATAAAATAAATAACATAATAATTACAACGATATGGTAAAAGATTAAACAAAAGAATCATAGTCACAATGGTGAGACAGAAGCACGCAGTCATGGTGTCAATATTGCGGTGTGACTCTGAATGGTGCAACAATAACTAGTGAGACAACAAAAAACAAGATCGTAACTACGAGGAAGTAACTATGAGTCTGTAACTATGAGACTGTGACTATGAGGTAGTAACTATAAGATAGTAAACTAATCACACAATGATTATCATTCCTAATTCATGTATGATGTAACATATCCTTTCTGAATTTAAAGGCTTAGTGAAAATGGAAACAATATGATGTTCAGTTCCAATGAATGCTAAAGTAATATAACCCTTTTGATAATGATCTCTCAAAAAGTGTTGTCTTACATAAATACGTTTTGTTCTTGAATGAGAAACATG
Organism: Viscum album; assembly: GCA_963277665.1. Taxonomy (NCBI): domain Eukaryota; kingdom Viridiplantae; phylum Streptophyta; class Magnoliopsida; order Santalales; family Viscaceae; genus Viscum; species Viscum album. Next base: position 496,766,425 of record OY728122.1, read on the forward strand.
ATTCATAGAGATTTTAATATCACTTTTGTTATAAAAATTTATTGGGAAATGTCTATATTGATATCCATAATGTAGAAAAGTGTGTTTCATCCACAAAATCTGAGCACACAAACTACCGACAACCATGTATTCAGCTTCAGATGTAGATAATGAAACTGAATTATGATTTTTACTACTCCACGATACTAGTCACATGCCCAGAAATTGACATGTTCTAGAGGTGCTTTTTCTGTCTAAATTTCAACCCCCTAAAGAATCATCAAAATAGAAAACTAAGTCAAATGATTTTCCTTTAGGACAAAGCAATCCTTAGTTGGTAGGTTTTTTGAGAAATTTGAAATTATTTTAATTTCAAGAAGGTGTGACTTTATGATTTTTTTGAAAACAAGAATAAATACACAAAGTAAACATAATATTAGGGCTTCTAGTATTTAAGTAGTGTAAATTCCCAATCATTCCTCTGCAAGTGGTTTGATCGACATATTAGAATTCTCATCACGATCTGACTTGCATGTGGTACTGATTGGAGTGTCCCTAATTTTAGTACTATCCAATCCAAAGTGTTTTAGAAGATATTTATTAAATTTAATTTGATTTAAGATAACACATTCCTTATTTTGAATTATTTTAACTCCAATAAAGAATTTTAGTTCACCCATAAAAGTCATTTCAAATTAATTTTTCATCATTTTTAAAAAATCAACACAGAAATAATTTTTAGAAGATCCCAAGATAATATCCTTAACATAGATTTGAACAACTAAAAATTATTTAAAAATTATTTGTATAAAGAATGTAGGATCAACTATACCTTTTGTAAAACCTTTGGATATAATAAAACTACTAACTATATCCTTACAAACTCTTAGAGCTTGTTTTAAATAGAATAAAGCTTTTGTTAATTTAAAAATGTGATTTGGAAAATGAGGGTTTGTAAAACCAGGGGTTTTTAAACAAAAAAAATCATCAACTATATACCCATTTAGGAATATACTCTTAACATCAATTTGATATAGTTTAAAATTTCTATGTTCCACATATGAAAGAAACATTATAGTGGATTTTTGTTTAGCAACTCATAAAAAATATTCCTTGGAGTCAATCCCTACATCTTGACTATAACCTTGTGCAACCAATCAAGATTTTTTTCTTAAAATATTACGAGCTTAATTTGATTTATTCATAAACACCCATTTAGTGCCTATGGTTAGGGTTTCTTTTGGTGTATCCACTAGTCTCCATAATTTATTTCCTTCAAACTAATTTAATTGTTCTTGCATAAAAAATACCCAAAATTCATCATCAATTACCACATTAATGTTTTTATGCTCAATTTGTGACAAGAAAACTTTTTGTTCAACCTGATTTCATAAAGAATCTATAGTCTGAGATCCTTTTTCTAAATATCAAACTATAACATCTAAAGGATTGTTCTTAAGGGTTCTTACTGATCTAGAAAAATAAGGGTTAGATATTTCAGGTTCTTCAATCGGTTCTGGTTCATTATGACTGGAATCTAGAGAATTTTAAAAACTAGATGATTTTACTGATTTCTTGATAGCAAGGTCAAAATATTTTTCACTTATGTCTAGATTTGGAGCATCATCCTAAAGATTTTCTAGGGTGGTCATAGGTTATTGTGGATCCATTTCATCAAATTTGATATGTATAGATTTTTCCACACACATAGTTATTTTATTGAAGACTCTATAATCATTACAAGTGATTAAATATCCCTGGAAAATTCTTTCATAACTTTTGGATGAATTTTTTTCAAGAATGTCCTTTGTATTGGGAATATAAACTTTTCAACAAAAAACATTGAAGTCACTATCATTGGGTTTCCTATTCTTCCTCAATTCATATGAATTTTTCTTGAGAATTTTTCTAATTAAGACTCTATTAATAATATAATAAGCAGTATTGAAAGCTTCAACCCAAAAGTAGAAAGGTAAGTCAGATTCATTAAGCATGGTTCTTACTATTTATTGTAAGTTTCTATTTCTTCCTTCTACAATACCATTTCGTTGAGGTGTCCTAGGGGAAAAGAAGTTATGATTATATCCATTTTTTTAGTAAAAAGATTCAGACTCTTGGTTTTCAAACACATGACCATGGTCACTTCTTAATGATTTAATTCTACGACCACTTATCTTTTATACTATTCTAACATACTTGAAAAAATTAGAACAAGATTAACTTTTTGGGGCTAAGAAAAATGTCCAAGTATATCTAGAATAGTCATATAGAAGAACATAGACATAAAGATTCCCATTAATACATGAAACTCTATATGGTCTAAACAAGTCCATGTGAACCAACTTGAAAGGTTGAGAAGTTGAATATTATTTCTTTGGTTTGAAAGAGATTTTGGGTTGTTTACCCATTTGACTAGGATTATAGAATTTGTCATTTGGAAACTAAAGTTTGGGAAGATCCTTGACTATGCCTTTTCTAGTATTCTTTCTAAGAGAGTGTATATTATAATTTCCTATTATACTATTCCAATTCCATGAATCTTTGTGAAAGACACTTAATCATTAAACATTTTGAGAAACAAAGAATCTAAGTTAATAACATAAAAATTTTATTTTTTAAAAGAAAACAATATTAAATCATTTTTAGAATTAAAAACATTGAAAGCATCATTTTTATATTTAACACGAAAACCATCCTCACATAATTGTCAAATACTAAGCAGATTATATTTTAATCCATAAATTTACTTTATAAATCAAAACTGAGTTAGAATTACCAATCTAGAAAAGGAAAATTATTTTTCCTTTAGCATTGCCAATAAAAGTACCATGTCCACCTTCAATCTTTATTATATTCTTGAAGAATGTGTAATATTATATCATGTGTCTCAATTATCCACTTTCCAAGTACAATAGAATTCAACATGACCTCTTCAAATAGCTTTCCTACAAAATAATTAAGCAAGACACAATTTTGGTACCCATATTTATTTGAGTCCAATAACATTAGTAATAAGAGATTTGGGAACCCATACTTGTTTCACAGGATTACTATATATAGTTTTTAATGTATTGTAAAAGTAAACTTTGTTTAGTCATAAAAATTAGAAGTAGTTAATTAATCCCTAGAGCTTGAACAAGAATATCTTTCAGTTCTGGGTATGAAAATGGATTTTTTAGATTTTTTTATAAAATGAGTTTCAGCTATGTTTCTCTATCCAGGTTCGTATCCTATACCAGTAGTGTACTTATGAGATAATTTCTTACCAAGAATTTATGTTAGAGTATTATTTCCATTGGTAAATTTTTCTAATTCCTTTTTCAATTTCTCATTAGATAATTTAAGATCATTGTTCTTTTCGGGTAACTGAGCATTCTTTTACTTTTTTATAGATATCTTGAATTTACTAGTAGAAGTAAGATCATATTATTTATTAAGTGGTTTATATTTATCTTTTAATTAATTGTATGTATCTTGAAGCATTTTAAAGTATTCAAAAATTTCCTCACTAGTCATATTTTCATAATCAATTTCATCTAAAGAATAATAAGAATTTTTTACAGTAGACTCAAGGGTTGCGTCTGATGTGTTTGTCATGAAACACATATTGGATTTGTTAGCCTTTTAAACATGTGAAGATTCTGAGTCACTTGATCTTTTATTATAATCACTCTATGTTTGTTTAATTATTGTTTTATACTTTATATCTTTGTAATCATAATTTAGTTTATATCTTATCTTGGGACAGTCAACCTTTACATGTCCATTTCTCTTACATTCATACCAAACTATTTCATTTTAGTTATCATTCCTTTTCTAGTATTTCTTCTAGTTTTACTTTCGATCATACATTATTTTGTAGATGGGCTTCCTAAAGAATTTATTCCCTCTCTAAAACTTCTGAAACATTATAGATAGTTGACCCATTTCCTCATCACTGTCTGATAGTGAATCATCATTACTTGTAGTATAAAAATGAGTCTTTATAATTTACTTTTCTTTACATTTGGAAGTAGAGGTTTTGAAAGCCACCGACATTATATTCGTTTCATCCTCTTATTATTTGTTTAAATTTAACTCTTCCTCATAAATCATATATTTATCTATCATCTCCTTGAATGGAAATTTATAGATGTCATATAATTCTCTAGTAGATATTAAGGTTGATATCAATCTTTCAGGTACACATATCAATAAATTCATGATTTGTTCTTTGGAATCCACAGGATTTCCAAGAGAGCTGATTGTATTAACTATTTCCTTAAACCTAAGATACATATCAAAAATTGGTTCATTATGCTCATCTTAAAGTTATCATACATAATAATATAGGTGTTAAGTCTCATTTATTTAACATTTGTAGTTCCTTTTTTTGAAATAGATATGGTGTCCCAAATATCATAATCATATTTACAAGAAGATATTCTATTGAATTCTTTATCCTATAAAGCTTAAAAAATTGCATTCATATATTTACAATTATTATTGTAAGACACTTTTGTAGATTCACTCTAAGTAGATCTTAGAGTTTATGGTATTACATATATATATTTTATTACTATCCAAATATCAAAGCCTATACTTTCTATGTGCATTTTCATTTTAATTTTCCACATAGCATAATTTTTTCTTTTAAAGCAGGGAGGTATGTTGGTTGTAGAACCCTATTATATATTATTTATAACAAATAAAAATGGATCTATTTTAAATAGGTATAATTATTGAACTATTAGAAATTTAGATATCATTAAAACACAACTAAATAACAGTTGGAAGAATTTGGAAAAGTTATGAACCCTTCAAAAATAGAAGTTTGAAAACAACCTCTGATACCCAATGCTAGTCAGAGTAGTAAAATATAGAGGGGGTGAATTGAGTTCCTATACAAATTTCTATTTAAAACATTACTTTAAGATCTCCAAATTTAAAAACACAATAGGCCAATTAATCAAGGTAGTGAATTTATAATAGTCAAACTGTTCAAATATTTTCTGAGATGATTAATAATTTATCAATTATAACTATATGAAATATTGATATAAATTTTAAAACTAATATACTAGATCAAAATAGTTATAAATACTATCCAACACTAACTATCAAAGTGAAATTTAGTTTTCTGAAATCTGAGTTAAAATATAGAAAAAATAAATTGAAAAACAAAGTGGATAAAAGATGTGGTTCAGTCTCAAGATGAGACCAAATCCACTCCACTTTGTGATCACCTATGACTAATAAATATTTATAAAGATTTGATCCACACCCTGGATCGGGGTTTATACAACAGTAAAAAATACTTTCCCTGGTCACTTGGCCTTTACCACAGTTCTATGTGGGAAATATAATATCCAGGTCACACAGTAACTCTTCCATAATTATACATGGATGAAAAAAAATGTTTAAAAGTAGAATTGTGTGAGGATATATTGTACCTCAAGTTTCGCAAATGATAAAATGAATTTTTTTAGTAAAGACACACATGCCGCATGGAAGATTAATATAACAGTACACTGCAGACCAGGATATAATAAGAAGTGAATAAGATTGCTCTGACTATTGTTCTATGCAGCTCCATACTTCTAGGATGTAACATATTTGATGTTAGAGTCCTCTTCTGATAGGAGACTCAGCAATAGAGTGTCATGAGTTCTGTTTTCTGGTTTTCAGTTCAGCGAGTGGATCTTCTTCTTTTATTTGTGTTTTTGTTGCAGGGATGTTCAAAGTTTTGATCCACAAAAATACAACTAACAGAAAATGAGAGTTCTTTGTGTGTCATTCTGAGTGTTCTTTCATGCAAGGATGTTCACTCTGACATCTCTTTCAATCATCCCTTCCCAGCATCCATCTCATGTGCAACATTTTTTTTTATCTTCGGTGTTTGTGTTATGGCTAACATGAAACACAATCTCTACATTTCGTACCTCATACTATCAGGTTTCATGTCTACAAAAAAATAATTAATTATTTCTGTGTCAGTAAATGACTCAAATATGACCATTATAATCAAATTTTAAATTTAATTTAGAAAGATTGAAATTTTTTTAAAGGAACGGTGTCACAGTTGCAGTGAGACAGAAATGGTTCCACAGTCACAGTGATTCTGAAGCTGTGACTTGGAACTATGTCATTTTATGATTTCATAGAAATAGTGTCTTGTACTTTGTCAATATTCTGAATAGTGTCTTGTTACGGTGTCAAAGAACTACTTTTATGGAAACAATGTCTAGTAATTTTTTAATTCTAGATCTATTAGCACTGCTACAGTGTGTGGTCCTTTGCAAAATGTGGAACCGGTAGCACGGTTATAATGTCTGGTCTTTTGCGAAATCTAGAACTTGTATCATAGTTATGGTGTCTGGTCCTTTGGGAAATTTTGAACCAGTAGCGTTGTTACGTTTTCTGGGAAATGATTTCACAAACTTTGCCGATTTTCAGACTAAATAGTGAGACTGTTTGGGCAGAGAAATGGTGTCTCATACTTAGTAAAATATCTACCATCTATCTTAAGAAGTAATACTCAAAGAATTAATTAAGATTAATCATAATCAAAACAAAAAAATTTAGAACAAGATTAATCATGATTTATAATAATTAAACAAGTTTACATGATTTCAATGATTTACATGATTTTTGAACATTAAAGCAAGAGGGTTCCAACAAATATGATTCCTAAAATTGTGTAGATCATAAACATGAATCCTAAAAATATATCTTTTCCAGTTCATAAGACATAAATCAGAATAGAATAAAATATCATTATACATGAAAATATAAATTTTCTATAAGAACATTTCCCATGAATGGGACATAATCCAAATCATCTAAAATATATTACAAGGATATCAACTAAGACTTTCATCAACTATTTTTCATGGGTTGACAATAGTGTACCCTCTTTGGGATCAAGATAACTACCCAAGTATGCTCATTTGTGCTTGGGATAACCTCTCCTGTACCCTTTTTCAGGATTGGGATAACCTCTCTTGTACCCTTTGATCTCATAAAAATTAAAAATTACTGAATTCATTGGAGGGATTTTATAAACCCACCAATGTCGTAATCCTAACATATTCATATATATTCCAAAAGATCATGAAAATGTTTATAATTCCAACATATCTTAACCATATAAAAGAAAATGGATTTCATCAAGATTTCATCAACATAATAAGTAACCATACAATGAAATAATAAGTATAGTATCATTGAATTATATCCACAGTGAATACTTAGTTATATCAATAGATGTATTCATAGTTGAAAAAACTTTTAAAAGATCACTAGACAATTTCTTGAGGAAAATAAATTTTTCATTTTGAAAAACATTATTTAATGTATAAAAATTTCTATAATATTAATAATTTTTTTCCCTTAAAAAACCCTATAAAATTGTAAAGGAATATTTAAGGGAAATAATATTCATGATTACATGTGTAATTCCCCAACCCTAATTACCTAGAGCCAATTCACTATTTTAATACATTGGCATTATTATAAGGAATCATGTCCTGAAGGACTGATCAGTTTAGTAGTCTTAGAAAATAGATTACACACATGGAAATTACATTACAATTTATATCATAAAATATATCATAGATATTAATTTGATAATTCCATTATTCCCATAGATTAACCCTTAATATAAATCCTAAAACACTTCTTGTAATCCATGGAAAATAAAACTTAAGAAAGGGGTGAGCTCAGATGCTTAGTAAGGATAACAAATATAGCGAAAACTATGAAAAATAAGCACAAACCTTTAAGGAAAGTTAAAAAACTGAAACAAAATACTTTTAAAACATTATCTTCAACATAATTTGGAAATAATAAAAAAAATAATTCTAATTAAACACTCACATGGATGTTCTACTAGTCGAATAATCGCATGTAAAATGAATAACTAATCTCAAAAGGGGGGAATGGACAATCCCAGACATCATAACCACTATGTCAAGGCCCTATGCCAAGACCATACACAAATATTTTGTCAAGTCCTTGTGAAAATAAACTAGTTTGTCTCATGATACCTACCCAATCATCTTGGGGCTATAGTGGGCCCTATCCGTCACTTATTAATTCCAATGCATTATTTATATGAAAATGTTGAAATATAACATTAACATGCTTATTAAAACTTTCACAAAACCTTCAATACAATATGGAATATTGTATCATAACAAATCAACCTAATACAGGTATGAAATCCAATAAAGGATGTTGAGATAGATGAAAATAATTTTATAAATCCATACAAAATCTTTTAGATAAATTTATCTTTATAATTTTAAAACATTAAATGTTGAAAAATTTATAAAAGAAGACATTTAAAATATATATTTGAATCAAATCTTCCCATACCACTTTGAATTTTTTTAAATTAATTATCATCTTAAAACATTCATGTCCATATAAATAAATCCTTAAAGCCATTTTGAAAACATGGACATTAATGAGAAAATTTTAGTAGAATAAATATTTAAAACATTTAACATGATGTTTTTTTTGAAGAGTCCATTACATAATACCTTAAAAAGAATAATTTTAAAAACACTTTTAATAAACAAGGACACAGAACATAAATATTTCCTAGTTAATACTTATGCATTAACCATCTTGGATAGTAATGAGATTGTAAAATTACTCCTTACCTTATACTTTCCTTTAGTCGAGGGTGAGTTGTCCTTCTATATAATGGTTAAAGAATATTATTTAATTATACCAGGACCATATCCATATTTATGATATCATATATGATTCATTTATGACTTTATACTATCTATTTATTAATAATTTCCATGTTAAAGCAACGTTTTGGGTAATAATCTCTTTATTTATCATACCTGTTTTGACGTGTTAGTTTTTATTGTATTAATTAGATAATAATTTAATTAATTAAAGAATGTGAAAAATGATTTATATATAATATATTTTCTGTATATAAAAATATAATATATATATAAATAAAATGGAACACATCGTTAATGGATACGGTAGGTCGTACGTATGCAGGAATGCTATTTCCATTTTATTATCATTTTTAATCTAAGTAAGTAAATGAAATATATATATATATATATTTATATTACCAGTATAATTATTATTCCATATATTTCATACTTATTAATAATATTTATTCGTATAATCATTCTTGGATGGTGAATGTGGAAGATGAGTCTCATCGCGTCATGGAGATGGTAAGACGTATGTACGCATGAGCGACGATATCATTTCATTAATGGTTAAATGGTATGTAATTGGATGAAATATAAATATTATAGGAACAATATAATGATATAATTATTATTTAAATCCATTATATTCATCTTTATACCCATAGAGATAATTTGTACATGAAAAACAATTTACACCATGACGTGGAGACGGTAAGCCGTATGTATATACACATGGTGATATTGCTTTTTGTTGGATGGGAAAAAGGATGAATATGGTTGAAACATAATTATAAAAAAAATATAATAATATATTATATTCTTGATTTATTAATTTAGTATGGAAACAACATATGAAGAGGAAGTATATGAAGAAAATAACATTGAAAGGGTTGAAAAAACAATTACCACTTCTTCAGGTGTTTCCTTTTGATTTGAACAAAAGGGATCCTTACAATGGATTTCATCCCAATATTATACCTCTAGAATTATGTGAGGAATTTTGGAAGGAAAATGGGTAGGTTTTGGTCGAACCAAAAGGCTTTACAGGTGTGAGTTAAAGAGAAAGGGAGGTTCCCTTTTATAAGAGAGGTGAGAGGCACTTTATAGAAAATCATGAAATATTACATTATTATAAAATTATTTTCAGTTTATAATAGCTCAAAATTGATTTATTTATATTATTATATGAGGAGGAGTTTAAATCCTTTCAAAAAATAAGTTTTAAAAAATTTTAGGACATTAATTTAACCTTATCTTTTGGCCATAACCCTTAGATAAAAAAGATAACAGTTACCACGTCTTCATGTATTTTTATACTATACGGTTGATATATTTACTATGAATTTCCAAACAAACCTAAAGTGGATCCTTTATGAAATTTCGATCACTATAAAATTTATTTGGTAGATACTTATATTTTTATGACTTTAATATAGTTTAATAAAATAGTATTTATTTTAAAATATCATTTATGTCAATTTTGTTACTATTCAATATTTTCATTTTTAAAAATTTCAAACCAACATGATAACTTCAAACCAATACTTAAAATGTGTCACTAAAATGTCTAAAGTATCAATAAAATTAGTTTATGTCACTAATTAGTTCAAATTATATTTATTTTAATATAATTAATATCATTTATTTGATTATTCCTTTAATACATCAATTAATGCATCATCATTGTGTCACAAATAAATTTAATTATTTAAGGTATAAAAATTACCAAAAATGATCATTATGTAGTTAATTTTTTCATCTTTCTAATAAATATTTATAATCATATCTATCTAATGTATCACTCTATATAAAAAATTGGCATGTTTTGAAAATTTGAATATGACATTTTTAACTCTTCTTTAAATGAAATATAATAAATGTCCTAATCTAACATATGTGGCTTAAAAAGGATAATATTTTCTACCTAAGGTTTATTTTGGTCTATATAAACTTAACCAATATAATTAGGACATATTTTAGGGTAGTAATATATTTTTATAATTTTTTTCGACCTTCAATTACCCAATTTACCTTAAACCGTGGTAAAAAAATCAAAAGTTACTATTAAAAAAAAATTATTTTGATCATATTAGGCCACATTATTCACCTCTATTACTTTCATGTATGTGGTATTTTTTAAATTAAATCCACAAAAGCATTAAAATTACATTTAATTATAATCTTCTAATGTGGCTAGAAGGCAGGTAAAAAGATGTTAAAAATGTTCATTGAATTTTTATATATCTAATTCTGTTAGAAAAATTATTTCAATAAAATAAATTGGACTAATATATGTATTATGTATATATTTTGACCTTAAAATAAATTTAAATTAGAATAATTATTTAAATGAAAATTTCGTTTTTATCCACAATGCAGCGTTTTTCAGTATTCATCAAAAATTGAAATTTTTCAGAAAATTACCAAAAAACCACCCTAAGCTAATTTTGATATTAAGAATCCAAAAATGAAGTATATTTTGAAAAATAAAATTTATTAGATTTAAAAATGTGATCAATACTACTCATAACCTCTTCGTAAACAACTATTTTGATAAGTCGTGGTGTGGTTAGTAAGGATAAACAATATAGTGGAAGCTATCACAAATAATCATAAACTTTAAAGGCAAGGCACAAAACTAAAAAACACCTTTTATAATATTATCATAAACATAATATAGAAAGAATAAATAAAATAATATAGTTAAACATTCACATGGATATTCTACCAGTCGAATAATCAATTGTAAAATCAATAACTAATCTCATAATGAGGGAATTGATGATTCCGAACATCATAACCACTATGTAAAGGCCTCATGCCAAGACCATACACAGATATTCTTTCAAGGCCTTGTTCCAAGAAACTATTTTTTTTCTGATACCTACTAATGCATTGAGAGTCTATAACAGGCTTCTCCCATCACATATTATGTCCTATTCATTTCTCATATAAAAAGGTTGAAACATAACATAAACATTCGTATTAAAACAAATATACGAAATGTTAATACTCTAACCATAAACAATGAATGGTATAAAAATAGTACATCCAAAGTTAAACACATCACGAAACCTTCAATACAATATGGAATATTTTATTATAATAAATTAACCTCATAAAATCATAAAATCCAAAAGGGATGTTGAAATAGATGAAAATAATTTAAAAACTCATAAAAACTCATTTATAGAAATTTCCATTTCTAATTGGAAAACATAAAAAGATAAAAAATTTATTGAAGAAGAAATTTAAAATATATTTTTGAATCAACGTTTCCCATACCATTTTGAATCTTTGGAAATTAATTAACATTTTAAAACATTCACGTCAATATAAATAAATCCTTAAATCAAATTGGAAAACAATGACATTAATGATAAATATTTAGTAGAAAAAACATTTAAAACATTTAACATGATGTTTTTGTTAAATATCCTCTTACATAAAACATTAAAATTAATCCTTTTGATTTTTTTTGAAACATTGACATGGATGATAAATATGTCCCAGTAAATACTTACAGGTAAACAATCCTGGATAATAATGAGATTATGAAATTAATCCTTACTTTATAATTTCCCTCAGTCGAGGGTGAGTTATTATCTTGTATAATAGTTAAAAAATATTATTAAATTATACTTTTCAAATATACATATTTATGATATCATATAGGATTCATTTATGAATTTATATTACCCATTTATTAATAATTTCCATGTTAAAGCATCATTTCGGGTAATAATCATTTTCTTTATCATATGTGATTTGACGTGTTATTTTTGATCGCATTACATAGATAAAATTTTACTTACTTAAAGAATGTAAAACATTATTTATATATCTTATATATTCTGTATATAAATATAAATAATAGATATATAAATAAAATGGAACACACCGTCCATGGAGACGGTAGGCTGTACGTACACACGAACACTATTTCTGTTTTCACATCATATTGAATGGAAGTAAGTGAATGAAATATATGAATATATATATATATATATATATCATACCCATATATTTATTATTTCATATATTTCATACTTATTAATAATATTTATTATAATAATCATTCTTCGATGGTGAACGTGGAAGATGAGTCTCAACTTGTAATGGAGACATTAAGTCATACGTACACACGAGTGCCAATATCATTTACTTAATGGTTAAATGGTATGTAAATGGATGAAATATGAATTTTACAGGAAACATATCGTGTTATATTTATTATTTACATCCATTATATTTATCATTAAACCCATAGAGATAAAGTGTACATGAAAAACAATTTTCACCACAGCATGGAGATGGTAAGCCATACGTACGCACACATGGTGATATTGTTTTTCATAGGATGGGAACAAGGATGAATATGGTTGTACCATATCCATAAATAATATCATAACATAGTATATTATGTATTTATTACATTAGTATGGGAACAACATTGGAAGTGGAAGTAGGAGAAGAAAATAACATTGAAAGGGTTGAAAAAACAATTACCTCTTCTTCATGCATTTCCTTTTGATTTGAATAGAAGGGCTCAATTGAATGGATATAGACCCAAATTTAGACCAATAGTATGAAGTGAGGGAGGTTGGGTGGAGAAATGGTGATGGTTTGGCCGAACCAAAAGGCTTTATTGGTGTGAGTTATAGATAAAGGGAGGTTCCCTTTTATAAGAGAGGTGAGGGGTACTTTAATAAAAATCTTGAAATATTAATTTATTATAAAATTATTCTCGGTTTAGAATTGCTCAAAATTTATTTATTTATAGGATAATATGATAATGGGTCTAAATCCTATAACAAAATATGTTTTAGAAATGTTTAGGTCTTGAATATGACCTTATCTTTTGTGTTTAACCCTTAATTAAATAAGTTAATCTTACCATGTCTTCTAGTATTTTTATACTTTATGGTTAATATAGTTACTATAAATTTCCCAAAGAACCTAAAGTGGATCATTTACGAACATTTTATCACTATAAAAGTTAGTTTGAAAAACCTTATATTTTTATGACTTTTATATCATTTAATAAAATAGTATTTATTTTAAATTTTCATTTATGTCAATTTTGTTAATATTCAATATTTTTAATTTTAAAAATATCAGAAATAAATTATAACTTTGAAAAAATAATTACAATTCGTCTATAATATGTCTATGTTACCTATAAAATTAGTTTATATCATTAATCCATTAAAATTATATTCAGTTTAATATTATTATTATCCTTTATATGATTCTTTCTCTAACAAATCAATTACTATATCATCATTATGTCACAATTAAATTTAATTATTTGTTGTCTAAAAATTATAAAAAAAAATCATTATGTAGATAAATTTATTATATTTCTAATGAATACATATAGTCAACTTTATCTTATTTATAACCCAATATTAAATATGGTTTAGTTATTAAAATTTGAATTTGACATTTTTATCTCTTCTTTAATTAAAATAAAAAAAATGTCTTAATCTAACAAAAGTGTATTAAATTGATCATATTTTTTGACCTAAGGATGATTTTGGATGAAATATACTTATCCAATAGAATTAGAACATATGTTATGGTAATTTAAAATTATTATAATTAATTTTACCTTTATTTAGCATATTTACGTTTAACTGTGGTAAATAAAATTGTATAGTTACTATTCACCAATAATTATTTTGATTCCATTAGACCGTATTTTTCATCATTATTACATCTATGTATGTAGGATTTTCAAAATTCATTTCATAGAAGCGGTGAAATTACGTTTAATGATACTATTCTAATGTGGCTAGAAGGTTGGTAAAAAGACATTAAAAATGTTCCATAAATATTTATATATATAATTCTATTATAAAAATTATTTCTATGAGTTAAATTGTACTAACATATGTTACATGTATATATTTTTACTCTAAAATAAATTTAAATAAAAATAATAATTTAAAGGAAAAAGTTGGTTTATATCCACAATGTAGTGTTTTTCCCTATTAATAAAAAATTTAATATTTTTAGAAAAATAGAAAAAATTCAACCTAAGATAATTTTGATATTAATAATTCAAAAATGAATCCTGTTTTGAAAAATAAAATTTATAAAATTTCAAAATGTGGTTAGTACTATTCATAACAACTTTTTAAACGACTCGTTTCATAGGTCGTGGTTTTCTCAAAAATGGTATTGCATACATCAGATTCCATTGAATTATTTAAAAGGAAGCATACCATGGAAGGTTAGGGTATTATAGTGGGAAATTTTATTCATGTGGTAAATGTTAAAATAATGATTTCATTCACACCTTTAGTAAAAAGTACATCGTTCAGAAAACAATAAGAAGATTCATTTTAGTCTTTATTTATAATGTCATAAATGAGTCTAAATTAATTTAATAAATCATTTGGAAATATTAAAAACATTATTGAATTTGTTTTGCAAAAAATATTTACAAATAATAAAATTATTCCTGACCAAATAAGAAAAAAATCAGTTTTACTTAAAATCATTATTTTGGACCTTTGTGTACTTAGATAGAGTAAAATGAAAGGAAAATTTTTAATGTAAAAAAATAACAAGAGTATAATAAAATATATATTACTTTTGATATATAGATCCTAAAATTTCATTATCATATATTTAAGCATAAATAATGCATATAAAAAGTGATATCATAACATTAAACTGTTACCGCTTTAGTAACTTTTTAATTATAACCCCTTGAAAAAAATAAATCAAAATAAACCTTTAAATACCCTAATTATATATGTATTATTGATATAAAATTTCAAATTGTTATTATATAGTCTAAAAAAAGGAAACCAGTGGTGACTGTGACATATGTATCATGGAAATAGAAGTGAGATGGGAAATCGTCACCCCAAGTATAACTTGATTCATAAGTGATTTTAAACTCATGTATAAAAAATTTAAATTTATCATACTTATATACCAGAAATATATTCATACCTATAATACCATACATGGTTTTCTTATATCATATTATCTCCCATTCATTAACAATCATTACTTATCGTCTTCATTTTGGGTGTTAACGACTTCATTTTTCATGTATGTTTTGATTCGGTAGTTCTGGTCCTTATATCTTGATAATTGTTTGATAATATATAGAATTTGAAAAATGTATGAAATTTTATATTAATTCAATATATTCAATTTTATAACCATTAATAAAAAGTGGTGATAAAAAATGAATTACATCATTTTGTGGAAATGGTAGTCCGTATGTATGTACACGTGATTGTCCACTTTCTGAAAGCTATAATTAAATAAAGTCAAATAATAATTAAAGATTATAGAATCATTATTATATCATAAATATCATATATATATTCATTTAATATATTCTTATTACCATCCATTAAAATAGTAAATGAAAAAATATTAACATCACTTCATCGAGGTGGTAGTCCGCACGCATGCACGAATAATGTCAACATTTTCCAATGAATGGGAAATGTCAGAGGGTTGATAAGATATTATTATTATAGATGAATAATTATTTCATAAATATCATATATAAATATTAATTATCTAATAATAATATTCCATGATAGATGGCGATGGACAATAAATCATATCGCCGCATGTTGGTGATAGTCCACATATATGCACAAGAGATACATTCACTTGTTGTATGATGAAAAGGTCGTGTAAAATTTATTCCCCATAATCATAAAAATATATTAGTATATTGATTAAATTTGATTAATTATACTAGGCTGAATACAATATATTTATACGAAGTATATATGTATAAATAAACTTTGAAAGAGTTGAGTAATATAATCACCTAATCTTTGATAGACCCCCTTTGTATTAAACCTTAATATATATTTTGAAACACCCATGGTAAGAAGATTAACTCATGAATTATGGTAAAAGAGATAACAAGTTTTTTTGGTGGGTATTTGATGATATAGATCATTCAAATTGTGTGAGAAAAGGAAGATAAGTTTGACCCTTTTATAATTGTGGGGAGTGACACACAAGGAATTAATTAAATGATGTTAATAATATATGGTCACTTTCATGTGAAAGTGTCACCAAATGGAAAATAATTTTAAGTTTATATAAGGTTGAATTATAAAAAAAAATATTTAGTGAGGTTTAAGAGGAATTTTTACCCTTATATATTTGTTTAAATCCTAGTAAACCTGTTTTAACCCCATCCGTGGTAACAAATTTTTGACGTTTTTTCTTTGGATTTAAAAAAATTAAATTTGAATCATGATTCCAAAAATTGAATTCATTTTTTAAAATTCAATTTCTATACATGGAAAATTTTAATTATAAAATAAATGCACAAAATTCAATGAAAAATGTCTTATTAGATAAATACACATTAAAGTACAAAACTTAATTTACACTCATTCATTTCATAGTAAAAATAGATTTATAAATATTAAAATATTAAATTGAATATATATTCTATAAATTTATTCAACATAATTATTAATAGTAAAATATTTCATTTATTAAGACAAAAAACATTTTTGATATAAAAACATTTTTTTAAAAAATGTTGTTTAACTTTAAAGAATTTTATCTTTATTCCTGAAAATTAGATAAGTAATGTATAAATGATTATTCATATATTAAAAATAAATTTAATTAAAATAAATTTTTAATAGTGATAAATATATTTACTTATATAAATATTTATAACCATAAAAGAACCATTTTTTTATTAAAATAGATCATTTAATCATGACTTTTTTTAAATATTATTATTATATATTCATAATTAAAAAATACATATTAATTATGGAGAACAAAAACAAACACACACATATATTTCATAATTTATCTAATCCTATTTATACCATAAAATCCAATGACTATGTTATAAATGTTTTAATATACCATGGTTTAATTAGAGTTGGGGTTGCATGTAATGCAAGGTACCAAATAGTTCAATTTTTTTCTAGGGAATTCATATAAATTCTCAAGGTGTTACAAGGACCAAATGTAACACTATAGATTGTTAATGATATTAAAAAGTAGTATCTTATAATACAATAATATAATGGGAATATAAATTGGATATTGGTATGTTGAAATATTCAAGAAATATTATCAAGGATAATTAGTGACAATACTCAACTAGTAGTGAATGTGAGAAAGGTTCAACAACCTGAATTGGTGAAAACAAAATTACATAGTAGGGATAACACCATGTATTTTCTAGGTGCGTGGAACATATTTGGTGTTTATTTCAATAAATTAAGAGGGTAAAGTGTTAGTCGAACCAACATAGTGGTGGTTTTGATTTTATGATTATGATTTGATGGATGTTTTTTGGTTATGTGTGCTAAATATAGAATAACTATATATGGGTATCTATCAATGCAGATTGGATGCAGTAAATATATTCAGTAACTCAATAGTATGAATTATGGGGAATAAAAATTTAGGGTGATCAGGTGAATACAGTTTCAATAGTCATGGGATTTTATGACGAGTGGAATGACAGAGTTGAGCTTTGTGTTATAGATATGTTCTTAAGGATGTGACTATGGGTTTCGATGAGAATTATCAGGTGACTATTATTTGTGAAATCAGGTGAGTGATGGTCTAATGTAGACCTGTAATGTCAAATGATGTTGTATGAATTCTATGGTTTAATAATTTATGTACTCTATCAACAGTAATGAATTGTTAAGGAGTTGATGAAATTCATTAGTTCCACAACATGAAAGATGGCATGTTTTCTCAAGTGGTGGGTGAAACAGGGTTCTATATAGAGAGTTTGTGCAATTTTGACATGATATTATATTGGGAGATTGGTAGATATAGATATGAGACATGATATTTAAGTAATGTCTATCATTATGAGGGGATAATGTATGAAGCTCTTATTTTTTTTAATAGTAGGATTGGTTTGTGTGTAGTGTCGACACAAATATTACCATTATGAAACATAGAATGTTTCTACGGAATCATGGATTGATAAAATGGATAGTTTATAGGGTATTTATTTGGATATTTCTTAGGTATTATAAGCTCCATTTTGGGTTTTTTTACTCATTGCATTTTCTGACATAGTAAAAATCAGGGGTGATAGGGAATTTTTTGCACTCGAGTTTCTAGAGTTATGAGAATGAAGACATAGATTTGGGTTTTTATAGAAATAAAATCTCTTGGAAGTGTTTTTGGATGTCATAAAAGAATTGATGGTTTCCTTATGTTCTTAAGGTATTGTTAGAG
Organism: Viscum album; assembly: GCA_963277665.1. Taxonomy (NCBI): domain Eukaryota; kingdom Viridiplantae; phylum Streptophyta; class Magnoliopsida; order Santalales; family Viscaceae; genus Viscum; species Viscum album. The sequence continues at coordinate 496,785,306 of OY728122.1, forward strand.
TAGGGTTAGGGAGGCCTTCTTGTGAATTTTTACTGTAGGTTGTAAGTCACATCGCAAACAGTGGGTGTTATAACATGGTTTATGTTGTGTTTGATTAATTTTTAAAGGACATAAGAGGGTCACACCATAAATTAAGGGGACCATTATTTTAACACTCAACATGTTATGAAATTTAAGGAGTCGTGAATATATCAAATCACAACCTAGGAATTTCGTCATGGGGGGGTGATCACATGTGAAATGGTATGCTGCAATTCAAGGGTTGTACCATTAGTTGTGAAACATAAGGGTAAATTTTGATGATACATAATTCTTGATATGGTTTAATAGAAGATATATAAAGTTATTATATAATTTTGGGTTAAAAAATGGTAATCTATTTTATATGAAAGAATATATTAGATAGATTTATAAAATTTATTATGTTGTAATCTTTGTTGGGTGATGTGTATGGGTCACCCAGTGATGTGTAAGGGCAACCCTATGGTATGTAAATATCAAATAATTGATAAATTCCTTAATATATAAGTATAATTGGAATATTACTTATGATATCATACGGTTACTATGATACATAAGGGTCAAAATGGTTGGTAAAGTCCTCAATATTTAATGGTTCTAAAAACTAAGGGTTTTGATACATAAGAATTACGATACTTTAGGGTTATAAAATGTTAAGGTTAGGAAAATTGTAAACTATGTTATAATTAAGGGTTAACCAAATACATATTACTATTACCCTATTATACATTAGGATTCTACTATAATATGCATGGTTAACTTTAAAAAGTAAGGGCTATTCTTGAAATTTCAAAACTCATTATTATAGATTATAAATAATAAGGATAATGGCTATGTTGTGAGGGTTTCTTGATAGGGAAGGTTTGTATAATTTTGGGAGGGATATACTATGTATAATCTTATATAGGAACTAACATTGAGTTACTCATAGTTGTTGGTTTCACTATGAAGGGAAGGGTCATGCACTACTAGGATGCTCAGAAAAACATAGATTTGTTAGTTTTAGGTAGGGTATTTTTGCCATAATGTGACCCAAGGGGACATTCTGTGAGGGTTGTTTTGCAGAGACCTTACATCGTGAGAAACATGGGTCTTTACAATATGGTCTTGGTATCTAGTTTCATTTAAATAGGTGCAAGATGATCTTTTGGGTGTTTCAAAATAAAAATACCTTTTTTTATTTTTTTGATGTTTTATATGGTGGATGTAGACCCCCCCTAACATTTTTCTTATCCACTCCAATATCCTAGACCAATGGAAACTAAAATGGGTTCACTCATTGTTTTTAGTTTTATTTACCCTTCATTCCTCATTTATTTTTCCCCTTTGTTGGATATTGATTGTGTTTCTTCTATGATAGGGATTGAAAATGATCGTGCCTCGTAATGATGGAATCATCATGATACATTAGAATTAAACTCTAGTTAGATAAAGGGGGCCTTGACTGGATGAATATATAGGGTTTTTCATGGATTTTTTCTAGTATGTATTTCTTTGAGGTATTTATATATTTACATTATTTTTTGTTACATTTATGGTTTTATATAGATGAGATTTAAATTTTTTTGTGTACCCCTAGTCTGTGTGCACAACAGTTGTTCTGTGCACCTTATTTCTCATGATTTTACCATAGAATATCACACAATTATTTATCCTTTTATTATTCTGTGGGTATTAAATATATAATTAATATTTTTTTTATATGAAAATTTATCACAACTAATGTATATTTTATCACATTGTATTGATAGAGTTAGGGAATCATATTTAATGATGATGGCTAGTTGATCTTGGGAAACATTGGTGGCCATGATTCTATTAAAATAAATAAAATCAAATGAGGATATTTGTACCTAAAAACTTCCTCAAGGTATATTTATTATGTTATGCAGTATGTGATACAGAGTATTTCCACTTAAATATGAATGAACATAAATAGAAAATGAATTATTCCTTTTAACCAATATGAGTAAAATATAAGTGTCTTATTCAATGATAGAACCTTATACCCGAATATTGTTTTGTCAGTCACTGATGTCTATGATATAGAAAATAAATATGTTCTATATGATATATGTACCCAATATGGGCATGAATTCAATGGATAAAAGTAATGTTCCTTGAAATATGAGGCTTTAGTTCCCTCAGAGTTGGTGAGTGCAATAAAATGGGAATTAAAAACATAGGGTAGGTCATAGGGAACCCCAATTTACATTTGTTGGTTGGAGTGGATACTCAAGAATGGGGGTGAATTGAGTTCCAATTATAATTTTTGTTAAAATCTTTATGATTAAAATCCCCCAATTCAAAATAGCCCAGTCAATTAAGGCAGTAGAGATATAAATGTTTAATTTCTCAAAACGTTTCTCTATGGTTGATTAGCCCTCATTTGAATCGATGTAATTAGTAATTCAACTTTTGAAACAAGTTTATTGAATTAAGCACATATACACACTAACTGAAACTAACTATCAGAGTGAATGTAAAAATAGTGTTTTTTGTTTTTGAAAAATATAAGAAACAGATAAAATAAAATAGAGTATTTGTGGATTGGCACAAATATATAAACAAGAGGTTCGGTCTCTAGATGATACCTAATCCTCTCCACATGATGATCGCCTACCACCAAGCAGTTTGTATAAATAAACTTGATACACAACCTGTATCGTGGTTTACAACAGTTTTTAAAAAAAAATTCAGGTTCTACAAACTCTACCACAGTTCTATGTGGGAAAAACACCAACCAATCCACACAAGGATTCTTCCATAGTTATGCATGGGGAACAAGAGTTGTGAGAGTTTTGAGTTGAGATTTTCAATATCCCCCAGTTTAAAGCACATGAGACAGTGTGTTCAAAAAACACACACAACTCAAAAATATAAAATAAGGAAGACAGTAGAGCTAGATAAATTAGAATTGAGTTTAGAATGATCTGTGTGTTTTGAAGATCATCTCTGGACTTCTTGGAGTATAGGAAATGAAGGTTTTGTTCTTCTTTGCAAGTTTCCTCAGAAAACAGAGTGTTGAAACTTTCAGGTACTAGCTTCCAGGTACTGAGATGTTCAACTTCTTGGTACAAGGGTTCTTTTAACCACAACAGTAAAACCTTGAATATTTTCATCAAAAAGATATTTGTGAAGATCTTGTATTTTAATCCTATGAACTTGAGTGTTCTTCTTCTTGTTCTTCAGTAATTTCTTTCTCATGCATTTAACTTCTAAACTCTTCACTTTTTGTTTTTCTCTGTGCCTCTATATATATCTCTTCCTCAGTCTTTTTCTCTTTCATATTTGAGGTCTGACAGAAGGAGTAAGTACATCACGTGCAATCTTTCTCATACCTTGTACTATGAAGATGTGGTCTCCTGATATGTCTACAAAAAAATTAATTAATATCATATTCTTTAAATCAATCAAATATAACCGTTATGATTATAATAATAAAAATTGATAAAGTATAGGATATATTATTAGCAGACTAGTAAAATCATCCTGTCAATCAGTATTATCTTCATCGGCAAGATTAATCAGTAAAAGACTTCCAACAGTAGGCTTATCCTGCGGTAGACTTCCAATAGTAGGCTTATCTAGTGGTAGACTCATCCAGCAGTAGACTCCACCAACGGTAGACTTGTCCAAAAATAGACTTGTCCAACAGTAGACCTGTCCAGTGGTATACTTACATCAATAAATCTGATAGTGAACTTTTAATAGAAACTCTTTGTAACAGCAACCTTGTCACAACAATGACCTATCACAATGACTCAACATCTGTATGCTTCGGTAAGTATTCCAACGGTAGGCTTGTGAACAATGATCTTGTACTGGTGACTTCCAACCTTAACTTTTTAACTGTAGTTCTTATAATGGTAACCTTCATCAGTAAGGTCTTCAACGGTTAACTTTTCACCAATGACTTCAAGCGGTAAGGTTCATATATAGGTTTTTCAATGGGGACCGTGACAGTGGCCTAAAACTAGTGACCTATTACCAGTAACCTTCAACAATGCCCTTTGACTTAGAGACAATTTTTACTATAAACTGATTTTAGCAGAGTTATGAGATTAAAATAGATTGAAATTGATTGTCAAATAACAAACCTAATATAGAATTATACAATATTTCGAATTATAAAAATAGGCGAGTCGCAAACCCATTATAGAATTAAACATGAATTGGGATTATCAAAATAGGAAAGTCGAAAAATCTCTCCCTTTTTTATAATCACAAATTATGCCAATAACCTTTAGAATATCTATAAGCTGATCAGAGATAATAGAAATCATAGGTAAGTTGATAAAATAAATGGGTGTTACAGATAAGCCCATCACACATGTAGTAGTAGAGATTGATGTGATATGGATATTGAAATACTCATGTTGTATTTTCTCCCCCTTTGTGATTAGAAAAAAGAAATACAATAAGAGACAAAAGAGAATATTTGTATTAATGAAATATTATTACATGATTCAAAGAGTATTATAAAATCCCTCTCAAAAGATATCACCACACTCAATCCACATCAGAAATTGGTAATGACTCTTTCCCCTTGGAAGAGGAAGAGGGATGATCAGCAGGTGGTTGAAGGGACCGAGGCCATGGGATAGCATCAAGGATGATAGGAGAAGCTGCAACAGAAGCTTCAGTTTCTCTAGAGGGAGTGACTCACTGAGGAATCATAGGAGTTAGGCTTCTGAGGGCTTGAGCTGGAGACAACATTGAAGCAGCACTAGCCGAGGCTGAGGTAGTGGAGGCAAAAGGTATTGCTGGAGGAAAAAATATGGGTGTATAGTCCACATGGAGGAAGGGTAATAGAAGATTCCTAAACTCCATGATGATGCTTCCACCTATCTCTATGGATTAGATAAAGTCATCCTTATTTTCCATAAATTTATCCAAGGAATGAGTCATCTCTCGAAGCTTGCTCACTTGATCCTTACATTCCTGAGTGACATGTGGAATCTTGAAGTTATCCAACAACAACTTGAAGTGGCCATCCATCTGATGCTTGGTAAAAACCCTTTTATAGTAGTAATCATTCTGTTCCTTAATGCTGTTCTGATCTTGGGAATCTTCCCATAAATAATTTCCCACAAGGGTATGAATTTCCCTGGTAATAGAAATGACTGGAGAGTCTGAGGTACTAACACTAGAGATCTTTTACACTTCTTCTCTAATAATGGATTCGAAAGCCTCAATGTCAACTGACGGAGAGGTTGAAGTGGAAGCAGATGCACCTAGAGGTGCCAGAGAGAAAGCTACTATCTCCTTAAAGGATTTAGTCAGACCACTGATCAGCCTTTTTACACTATCACCTTGGCCTTTCACGTGTATTTCCATGTACTTACTAAAATCCTCAAACACTGTGACCATTTTCTGAACAAAACTTTTAACATATCTACGGTCTCTATCCACCTATGCTCTAGAATCCATATATGCATCTAAGTTGGCAATAGACTATTTCACTGACTCTATACACTTTTCCAAAGTTCTTACCTGATTCTGACATTCCGTAACCTCATATAACACAACCGTGTGTGAGGTAGAGACTATCCTTTCCACTACAGATGTCATGAGTTCCTAATTGTGAGATAATGTTCTCTACAAGTCGGATTTCAAGGATTAATGGTCTTCCATTCTGACATAGTCTTGAGGGAAAGAGTTTTCTAGAGGTACTAAATTGAGGTTTGGAACTGAAGGTCTTCTATTGGGGCTTTCATCTTTTGAGTCATCATAATCTAATCCCAACACTAGAAACCCAGGGTCCTCAATCCATCCTTCAATTTCATGCCCAATAGATACTGATCCCTCTGTAGTAGGATTCTTCCCCTCACTTAGAGCTACCTCTTGGACAACAATTTCAGTATCTTCCAGCCTTGCAACCTCAGCAGCTATTACTACTTGATCAACCAATTCACCAGTAGAGTGATCCACTTCCTCAACTAAATCATCCACAATATGTATTTCATCTGTAGCAGATACAACCTCTTATTCTTGATCACTTATTGTCCATTATATAATGCCTATTAGTGGAATTTAGACTGAGATCTTCTCTTTCACTATCATCAGTGGTTGTCCCATATTCCTCATGGTCAGAGTGACCTGATTCAGCAGCTTCTTCTTCTTCTGAGGTATCTCAAACAGTAAAATAAGACTCATCAAAAGCTTTTCCACTAGTTTCTTTATCCTCATTGTACCTTAAGACATATTCTCTCCTCAGTAACTCTTTTGGAGGACTAGGCTCTCCAAAATCTACCATTCCAACTAGAGGTCTGTTGGGTAGATCTGGATCGCTCCTATCATCTACAAGAGTACCTTATTTCTCAAGTTCCACAACCTCCTCTACTTCTTCATCAGAATATACAGGTTCTGCCTCATCAGGCTTCAGACTTGGATCCCTCTTATCCTTTGTCCAAGAAGGATTATTTATAGGGTTGAACTTCTCATAAAGCTTCTCTTCATCATTTACCCATTCTCTTCTCTAGGGATTCCAGCTGATCTTCATAAACTTGCAGATTATCTTGGAGATGCAAAAATTTTTCTTGGCTACAATTTTTTCCTTTTTATCTCCAATAATGACCTTAACCTTCAGCATCATAGAAATCATTTTAGGATGAAATAGAGCATTTGATTTAGAACTTGGATTAGTCATGTCTTCCAACTGATCCATCAGCAACCTACATAGGTTGATCTTATGTCCATGATTCAGTAAATACAATATGAATATATCCTTATACTTTAACACAACGAAGTCCCCTCACCTGGGACTTATCACATGTTGGATAAACTTGAACAAAATTCTATCCTCTCCATTCATTTCAGTAGCAATAATCTTCCTTGATGTCCCATTTCCTGTCAACTCTTCCAAAGCTTTCTCATTCCCAAAAATCACATTGTCTTGAGGAATTAATCCAGATTAGTAGTCACACATACCCTCATGAGGTACCCTTAGACACTCAACCCACTCAATAGATGATAAGCTTACCATAGTTCCATTTACTCTTGATAGCAGTGGTTTCTCAGCATCTGACTTCTAGAATTTACGATACTCGTAGAATTCTTTGACTAGCCTCTGGTAATACAGCCCATTATTATTCACAAATCACTCAACCCAACCTTGCGCCTTTAGTGCCTCCAACACTAAGGATTTTCTTGAGAGAAACCAATCTTCACTTAACTCCTTTTCATCCACAATTATTCTCTTTGACAGATGCAGACTAATAGGCTCTATTGATATATTACTGCCACCACTGGACTCAGCTTAGTGTCACTTAAGACTCAGTGCATCTCCATCATCAGTTGAAGTTCCCTTGACTCTTGCCATTGTTGTTTGAAGTAGTTTGAGGGTTCAACAGAAAGTTAGGGTTTAAGGATTTTGAGAGAAGTGGTTCGAGAGTGAGGAAGAGAGTGGATCAAAATATGTTTGTGATCTAATTTTTTTAGGTATTGAAAAAAAACAAATCAAGAAAAATAACATTAATAAAACCATAATATTGCCACAAAAAATACGAAGTAACGGTAAATTCCAACAGTGAGGTACAATGGTGAGGTTCTAGCAGTGAGGTAAAATGGTGAGGTTCTAACAGTGAGGTACAATGGTGAGTTTATAATAGTGAGGTACAACGGTGAGGTTCTAAAAGTGAGGTGCAACGGTGAGGTTCTAACAGTGAGGTGCAATGGTGAGGTTCTAACAGTGAGGTACAATGGTGAGGTTCTAACAGTGAGGTCCAATAGTGAGGTTCTAATAGTGAGGTGCAACAGTGAGGTTCTAACAGTGAGGTGAAATGGTGAGTTTCCCTATACTAAAATTAATCATCCCTAATTCATGTTTGATGTAGTTTAACATCTCATATTTCAATGGATTTGTGAATATATCAGCAAATTGATTTTCAGTTCCAATGAATCCAAGTGTGATATCACCTATTGGATAATGATCTATCAAGAAGTGATGTCTTACATCAATATGCTTTGTCCTTGAATGAGATACTGAATTTTTATAAATTTTAATATCACTTTTATTGTCATAGTTTATAGATACATGTTTGAATTGATATCCATAGTCTAGTAAAGTGTGTTTCATCCACAGAATTTGATCACAACAACTACCATGTAACACCCCGAGATTTTATGAAAAATATTCTTTTTAATTTCATTAATGTCTTGTGTTATACGCTACACCAAAAGGAGATTTCACAACACACATCTCTGACCTGGCTTGAATTACACGCAATCGCGACCTTCCACGATAGCGTGTGTTGTACGCAACACCAAGTTTCGCTAAACAACGATATGCTATTAAATTATTATTAAAACTAGCCGTTATGAATAGTAATAACCACTTTTTGAAATTTTGTAAATTTTATTTTCAAAATGGACTTCATTTTTGGATTCGGAATATCGAAATTAGCTTAGGGTAAAATTTTGGTGATTTTCGGATAACTTTCATATTTTGATGAATAGTGAAAATTACTAAATTTTAATTAAAAACAACTTTTTCAATCGAAATAATTAATAGTGATAAATTATTAATTTGAGTGGTTTTAAAGTATATTTAGAATATATTTTTACAATTTAATACAATGTTGGTCATTGGATGTAATTTCACATTTAAACCAGTTATAAACAAGTGTCAATCTTTTGATAGTTATTATCTCTTAAAAACACGCCTTTTGTTTTGACGACGAGAATTAATTTTTAAATTAATTAATGCAACTGATATGTTTTGAATTTGGTAAAATAGAAATCATTTTTGAGTTCATAATATCAAATATATCTTAGGCCTAATTTTTGGTATTTTTCTGAAAACATTCAATTTTTTGATGAATAGTGAAACCACTAAGTGGTAGTTAAAAAAACTGAATTTTTCATAAAACTTAATTTTACCGCTTCTGTGAGTGGAATTTCAAAAATCCGAGAGACACGGTTGATGTCAGTAAGTAAAATGTGGTTCAATGAGATGAAAATATTTTTTGGTGAATAGTAACTTTTTACTTTTATTTCCCACAGTTAAAAGTAAATAGGGTAATTAAGGATAAAATGATATTATTATTACCCTAACACATGTCCAAATTCTATTGGATAAGTATTATTCGACCAAAAACAATCTTAGGAATAAAATATGACCATTTAGGCCCACTTGGATTAGATTAGGAGATTTATTATTATTTAATTCAAAGAAGAGTTAAAAGAGATAAAATCAAAGTTTATTTACTAAAACATTTTTAATATAGGGTTATACAAAAGATAAATTAGATTGTAAATATTCATTAGAAAGCTAAAAATATTTCATACATAATGGTATTTTATTTTTAATTTTTAGACATCAAATAATTTATTTTATTTATGACACAAAGATGATGCAGTAATTATCTTATTAATGAAATATTGACATAATTGATGTTATAAATACCAAAATAAATGTAATTTAAGACTTTTTATGAATTCCACTAATTTTATAGGTTAATATGACATGTTAGTATTGATTTTATTAACTTTTTTAGAACTTATCATTCTGTTATGATTTTCACAAAAATCAATTACTAAATAGTTTCAAAATTGACATAAAATAGTTTTTAAAACAAATATTATATTATTAATTGTTATTTTATTCCTAAAAATCTAAGGTTCGGCCAAATGACTTAGATAAGGTTATATATATTAAAAATAAACAATTTGGGGTTCGTTTGGCTTCTTATAATAAGTTTATTAACCTTATAGTGAAAGAACACAAGAAGACACGGTAAAAGTAAAATTATTTAACTTAATGTTAAATCTAAATGATAAGGTTAAAATAGGAACCTAAACTTGTCTAAATTCTATTTTATGAGAGGATTTAGACCCATCCCCACCTTATCCTAAAAATAAATCAATTTTGAGCTATTTAAAACCGAACATGACTTTATAATAAAATAATATTTTTAGTTTTTCCAAAGCAGCCGCTCTCCTCCCTTATAAAAGGGCACCTACTCCCTCTCTTCCTCACACAACTTTGAGCCTTCATGCTCGGCCAAACCCTGCCACATTCTCTTCTCCACTTCCCTAGAAACATCCTAGAGGTTCTGGTCTTCCTCAAAGACCAATTTTAGTGCCCTAAGAGGAGGTCTCAAAGAGGCGCTTCAAAGAAGAGGTAATTTCCGTTACCGATTCTTTCACCTTTATTTATTCTTCCACTTCTTCTTCTTAGGTTTTTTCATTATGAAGTAATAAAATCAGTATCACTCATATACTGATATGTTATTATAATTATTAAACAATCCTATTTCACCATCTATCCATCCTACGGAAAACAAAATCACCGCGCGTGCGTACGTACGGAATACCGTCTCCACACTGTGGTGAAATCTATTTTCCACCACCACCTTACTTGGATGGGTATAATGGTGTAAATAATAACTATATATTATTATTTTAAAGTGATATTGATTCTGAAATAGTATACATACACTCCAATATAGTCCCACGATCATGAGAACGATATCATCGCTCGTGCGTACGTACGGACTACCGTCTCCACGACGCGATGAGATTCATTCTCCACTTTAACCATTCATGAATGATTATAAAGTATATATAATAAGTAATCATAAAATATATGACATAATAATGATACTGGATTTATGTGTATATATATTAATTTCATCTACTTAATTCCGTTGAACTAAATAAGGAAACGAAAACAGCGTTCATGCGTACGTACGGCCTACCGTCTCCATGAACAGTGTATTTCTTTCCATTTACTGATTTATTATATATATGTATATTCTGACTATATATATATATAAATCATGTTTTATATTCTGGAATTAAGTAATCATGATCTAAGTAATCATATGAATAATTACAAGTCAAAACACGGACGACAAATGAAACAATTTTACCCAAAACGCTCTTTAACATGGAATTTACAAAAGAACGGGTAATATAAAGTCATAAGTCAACCATATATGATATCATAACAATGAATATGATTATGTAATAAGTAAATAACATTATTTAAATCATTATACAGGAGGTTCGGACACTTACGAAGCAAATTGGACCTAAGGTAAAGGAAATATCACATTCTCATTTTTATCCGAGATCGTTTATACTTTAGTATTTACTGGGGTGTATTTTATCACCCACATCCATGTTTCCTAAATATGTAATATTATTTCCATCCACCTACAATTGTTTAAATCCAATTTTACCCTTCGGTATGTTTTTAGTAAAAGGTATGAAAGGAATCTTTTGTCGTTTTTCATATGAGGTACTTTTTTGAATTTTCCGACAAATGTACGAGAAGAATGTTTTTTTTACTTATACGGCATGAATGGATTTTTAAAACATTATATCCAAGAAGCTTCCTTTACAAGTTTTCAAGTTTATTTTTAATCAACTTCTTTTAGTTTAAAGTTTTCTGACATGTTAAGAAAGGAAAAATGTTTTTTAAGAAGAAAGGATATTTTACTCAAGAATGGAGTTCAAGTGTTTTATCAAAATTAATTTCCATCTAAGATAATAAAGGGTTCTGTTTTTATCCCTATTATTACATTGAGTTGATTATATTGGGATGGAATTATTTTTACGAATTACTTTATCTTATATGAATTGTTTTATGATGTCATGATGTTTAAGATTCCCATTTGTATTACATGGGTTATGCAATGATGTATGATTTATGATTTTGTGGCACACATAAGAATGGTATCATTATGAGATGGGTGGGACCTATATCTCCCTCCAATGCACTGGGTAATGATTTTATATCTCATGAGATAGACATGGCTAGAATGGTAGGTTATACAGGTTCAGTGAAACAGGACTGAAACGAGGGTGACTCGGTTCAGAAAGGGACTTTGTCTACTAAGATAGTCTTGGAAATGAGTCTTGACTAACAAGAAATGATTCTCTATGATTATGTGTGTATGCCATGAAGTTTCATGTTTTATGTTATGATTATTGGGATTACATTTCACTACTATGATTTATCCCATGTTATGATATTATGATCTATTTTGCAGGTTAAGATTTCCAAAATGTTATGTTCTTATGAATATGATGTGATTGATATTTATTTTGTTTACCCTTACTGAGCATTTGAGCTCACCCTTTTATGTTTTATTTTCCCCAGGATATAAAGAAAGGTTTTAGGTATTAAAAAAAAGGGAAGATCTTTATGGGAGATGTTGAAGATCTTTCACCACGATTAGAATATTATATTCTGAGTTTCCAAAGACACTAAACTATTATGGTCCATGTGTGTGTGTTTTTGTAATGTACTAAGTATTCTGCAAAAGTAATGTAATGTCCATGTACGTCTGGCTTCGGGTCTCTACAGTTGGTATCAGGGGAAAGGTTTAGTCAACCTTTGGAAACTAGGATGCGAAAACGTCGGTGAGATCCCTAGAGATATTTCTAAGGTATGTCTAGGGATGTCCCTAAGGTTAAGTATACGTATAGGTTATAGTACTAGAATTACGCTAATGATCATAGAATTAAACCTAAGATGTTAGATATTGAAGGTATTCCCCCTTTACTATGTTGTTATCTCCAGCATGATTTTTGCCTCTCATAGAATTATTTTTGTGTTTTAGTTAATGGAGGGAACCAGAAGGAATTTGGTTAACATTGAATCCAATGGACAAATAGGTGACCATGAGCAACAAAATTGTGTAATTCCTAGAGATAAAGATATTGTGATTATGCTGAATTAGTCATCGCGATATATGATCAACAAGGTGAAATTTAGTGGTATGCCTAATTCATCAAAGAAGAGGAAGATAAACTGTTATGCATGTTCGCATGTTGAGGATCATAAAGAAAGGAAGATTGATATTTCTAAAGAAGGGAAGAAGAACCTTGAGGAATACCTCAAATGGAGGGACCAATGTTATCTGTGTGGAGAAAAGGGTCATAGAGTGACAGACTGTTATGGAGTTCAATGTATTATTTGTGGAGAACATGGGCATTACCCAACTCAATGCCCTGACCTAAAAATTTACTTCTAAATCAAGGAAGGACTTATTCCAGGACAATAATTGAAGAGGATGGATTTAAGTGTTTATGTATTGGTATTCAAGAATAATGTTTTTGATGTACTTTTATTAGAATATTTTTGTATTATTCTATTGTGGTATTCAATAATTTTAAGGTACCGGTAACCATCAAAAGTGATTCAAATATTTTGGAAAGCAGATGATATGCACATCATGAAGGGATAAGTAGAAAATGAAATGTTTGATAGTATTCATGAGCTCATGATTGATATAAGGACTAAGTGATATCATGGTTTGAGTATATAGAATTTTGAGGATTTTGGTTTGTGGAAAGTGTTAACTTTTAACTGTATTCATGTTTTCACTAAGGTTCAATGGGTATTCATTCTTCAAGAGAATACATGATTAAGGTATTCACATGTTTGTAATTTGAACAACAAGATATATCTTATGATATATGGGGGATAAATGATGGCATTCACGTGATTGTTCTGTGACATTTCAAGTAATCATTTTCTTTATACTATGAGCTTGGACCGAAGTATTTTAGATAAGCCTAAAGATTAGAATGGATTATGTTGGACATAAGTTAGGATAAAACGTTTTTTGATATTATTGATGGGATGTTATAGAAATATAGCTTTAGAAAAAGGACAACCTGCAGGACGGGCGACAACCCATCGCGTCGGACAAGGCTGGGGGAATCGAACCCACAACCGAAGTGCGACTGGCCTTTATCGCCTACCACTGGCCTACAGGAAGTCCTTGGTTAGTAGAAACTAGTTTTATTTTATTAAGCGGTATGATATATGAAGTATAAGTTCATTTTTGGAACCATATACGATTAACCATAAGATGGACTTATAACTTTTGCTATCCTTTTGTTTGAAAGAGATGGAATGACCCATCATTCTATCACATGATCTGCTAAAACATCACGAATGACAAATTCAACTTCATTTCTTTAAGAGATGAAGTGGAAATTGTCCAAAGAATGACAAATGGTGAGACTATACCAAAATCACGGAAGTATTTCTTCTAATTCCAATTTCATCAACTTTAGGGAAATGATCTTGAAAACCAAAAATGTTGTCTTAGTGCTCTTATATCTGATGAATCAGATGGTACCTTAGATCGTCACAAATTTATGGCTTTGTGATTGCTAGCTTTTCCATAGCCATGTTCTCTACCACTCTCCATCAGAACATGATGGTTATATTTTTCTTCCATATCCATATTTTCACCTATGTGGAAACCCAGTGATTAGTTTATTTGGGTAACCGTTACATTTCATACTTTTTTTTTAAATATTGGTTTTGGTATTCCTTTTTACGATGTGGGTTTCTATTAAAGAAACTTTCGAGTAGTAAACCATTTATAACCCCAACGAATTTTGAGGGCGAAATTCATTTTAAGGGGGGTAGAATGTAACACCCTGAGATTTTTTGAAAAATATTATTTTTAATTTCATTAATGTCTTTTGTTATACGCTACACCAAAAGGAGCTTTCACAACACACATCTTTGACCTGTCTTGAATTACACGCAATCGCGACCTTCCACGATAGCGTGTGTTGTACGCAACACCGAGTTTCGCTAAACAACGATATGCTATTAAATTATTATTAAAACTAGCCATTATGAATAGTAATAACCACTTTTTGAAATTTTGTAAATTTTATTTTCAAAATGGACTTCATTTTTGGATTCGGAATATCGAAATTAGCTTAGGGTAAAATTTTGGTGATTTTCAGATAACTTTCATATTTTGATGAATAGTGAAAATTACTAAATTTTAATTAAAAACAACTTTTTCAATCGAAATAATTAATAGTGATAAATTATTAATTTGAGTGGTTTTAAAGTATATTTAGAATATATTTTTACAATTTAATACAATGTTGGTCATTGGATGTAATTTCACATTTAAACCAGTTATAAACAAGTGTCAATCTTTTTATAGTTATTATCTCTTAAAAACACGCCTTTTGTTTTGACGACGGGAATTAATTTTTAAATTAATTAATGCAACTGATATGTTTTGAATTTGGTAAAATTGAAATCATTTTTGAGTTCATAATATCAAATATAGCTTAGGCCTAATTTTTGGTATTTTTCTGAAAACATTCAATTTTTGATGAATAGTGAAACCACTAAGTGGTAGTAAAAAAAAAATAGAATTTTTCATAAAACTTAATTTTACCACTTATGTGAGTGGAATTTCAAAAATCCGAGAGACACGGTTGATGTCAGTAAGTAAAATGTGGTTCAATGAGATGCAAATATTTTTTGGGGAATAGTAACTTTTTACTTTTATTTACCACGGTTAAAAGTAAATAGGGTAATTAAGGGTAAAAATGATATTATTATTACCCTAACACATGTCAAAATTCTATTTGATAAGTGTAATTTGACCAAAAACAAGATTGGGAATAAAATTTGACAATTTAGGCCCACTTGGATTAGATTAGGACATTTATTATTATTTAATTAAAAGAAGAGTTAAAAGAGTTAAAATCAAAGTTTATTTACTAAAAAACATTTAATATAGGGTTATATATAAGATAAATTCGATTGTAAATATTCATTAGAAATTTAAAAAGATTTCCTACATAGTGTTATTTTATTTGTAATTTTTAGACATCAAATGATTTAATTTATTTATGACACAAAGATGATACAGTATTTATCTTATTAATGAAATATTGATATAATTGATGTTATAAATACCAAAATAAATGTAATTTTAGACTTTTTATGAATTACACTAATTTTTTAGGTTAATATGACATGTTAGTATTGATTTGATTAACTTTTTTCGAACTTATCATTCTGTTATGATTTTCACAAAAATTAATTACTAAATAGTGTCAAAATTGACATAAAATAGTTTTTAAAAAAAATATTATATTTTTAATTGTTATTTTATTCCTAAAAATCTAAGGTTCGGACTAATGACTTAGATAATGTTATATATATTAAAAATAAACAATTTGGGGTTCGTTTGGCTTCTTATAGTAAGTTTATTAACCTTATAGTGTAAGAACACAAGAAGACATGGTAAAAGTAAAATTATTTAACTTAATGTTAAATCTAAATGATAAGGTTAAAATAGGAACCTAAACTTGTCTAAATTATATTGGATGAGAGGATTTAGACCCATCCCCACATTAGCCTCGAAATAAATCAATTTGGGGCTATTTAAAACCGAACTTGACTTTATAATAAAATAATATTTTTAGTTTTTCCAAAGGAGCCCCTCTCCTCCCTTATAAAAGGGCACCTCCTCCCTCTCTTCCTCACACAACATTGAGCCTTTAAGCTCGTCCAACCCCTGCAAAATTCTCTTCTCCACTTCCTTAGAAACATCCTAGAGGTTCTTTTCTTCCTCAAAGACCAAGTTTAGTGCCCTAAGAGGAGGTCTCAAAGAGGCGCTTCAAAGAAGAGTTAATTTCTGTTACCGATTCTTTCACCTTTATTTCTTCTTCCACTTCTTCTTCTTAGGTTGTTTCATTATGAAGTAATAACATCAGTATCACTAATATACTGATATGTCATTATAAGTATGAAACAATCCTATTTCACCATCTATCCATCCTACAGAAACCGAAATCACCGCGCGTGCGTACGTACGGAATACCGTCTCCACGCCGTGGTGAAATCTATTTTCCACCACCACCTTACTTGGATGGGTATAATGGTGTAAATAATAACTATATATTATTATTTTAAAGTGATATTGATTCTGAAATAGTATACATGCACTCCAATACAGTCCCACGATCATGAGAACGATATCATCGCTCGTGCGTACGTACGGACTACTGTCTCCACGACACGATGAGATTCATTCTCCACTTTAACCATTCATGAATGATTATAAAGTATATATAATAAGTAGTCATAAAATATATGACATAATAATGATACTGGATTTATGTGTATATATATGAATTTCATCTACTTAATTCTGTTCAACTCAATAAGGAAACGAAAACAGCGTTCATGCGTACGTACGGCCTACCGTCTCCATGAACGGTGTATTTCTTTCCATTTACTGATTTATTATATATATGTATATTATGAATATATATATATATATATAAATCATGTTTTATATTCTGGAATTAAGTAATCATGATCTAAGTAATCATATGAATAATTACAAGTCAAAACACGGACGACAAATGAAACAATTTTACCCGAATCGCTCTTTAACATGGAATTTACAAAAGAACGGGTAATATAAAGTCATAAGTGAACCATATATGATATCATAACAATGAATATGATTCTGTAATAAGTCAATATCATTATTTAAATCATTATACAGGAGGTTCAGACAGTTACGAAGCAAATCGGACCTAAGGTAAGGGAAATATCACAATCTCATTTTTATCCGAGATTGTTTATACTTTAGTATTTACTAGGGTGTATTTTATCATCCACATCCATGTTTCCTAAATATGTAATATTATTTCCATCCACCTAAAATTGTTTAAATCCAATTTTACCCTTCGGTATGTTTTTAGTAAAAGATATGAAAGGAATCTTTTGTCGTTTTTTATACGAGGTACTTTTTTGACTATTCCGACAAAAGTACGAGAAGAATGTTTTTTTTACTTATATGGCATGAATGGATTTTTAAAACATTATTTCCAAGAAGCTTCCTTTACAAGTTATCAGGTTTATTTTTAATCAACTTCTTTTAGTTTAAAGTTGTATGACATGTTAAGAAAGGAAAAATGTTTTTTAAGAAGAAAGGATATTTTCCTCAAGAATGGAGTTCAGGTGTTTTATCAAAATTATTTTCCATCTAAGATAATAAAGGGTTCTGTTTTTATCCCTATTATTACATTGAGTTGCTTATGTTGTGATGGAATTATTTTTATGAATTTCTTTATCTTATATGAATTGTTTTATGATGTCATGATGTTTAAGATTCCCATTTGTATTACATGGGTTATGCAATGATGTATGATTTATGATTTTGTGGCACACATAAGAATGGTATCATTATGAGATGGGTGGGACCTATATCTCCCACCAATGCATTGGGTAATGATTTTATATCTCATGAGATATACATGACTGGAATGGTAGGTTATACCGGTTCAGTGAAACATGACTGAAACGAGGGTGACTCGGTTCAGAAAGGGACTTTGTCCACTAAGATAGTCTCGGCAATGAGTCTTGACTAACAAGAAATGATTCTCTATGATTATGTGTGTATGCCAAAAAGTTTCATGTTTTAAGTTATGATTATTGGGATTACATTTCACTACTATGATTTATCCCATGTTATGATATTATGATATATTTTTCAGGTTAAGATTTCCAAAATGTTATGTTCTTATGAATATGATGTGATTGATATTTATTTTGTTTACCCTTACTGAGCATTTGAGATCACCCTTTTATGTTTTATTTTCCCCAGGATATAAAGAATGTTTTTAGGTATTAAAAAAAAGGGAAGATCTTTATGGGAGATGTTGAAGATCTTTCACCATGATTAGAAGATTATATTCCGAGTTTCCAAAGACACTAAACTATTACGGTCCTTGTGTGTGTTTTTTTTGTAATGTACTAAGTATTCCGCAAAAGTAATGTAATTTCCATGTACGTCAGGCTTCGGGTCTCTACATACCAACAGCTATATATTCTGCTTGGGCAATAGATAGTGGAACATAATTATGTTTCTTACTAAACCATGATAATAGTTACTTTCTTAAAAGATGACATGTTCCAAAGGTGATTTTTATATCTAACTTGCAACCAGAAATGTCACCATCAGAATAACTTATCAGATCAAATGATTGTCTTCTTGGATAAAATAGTCCTAAGTTGGGAGTATATTTGAGATATTTGAAAATCCTTTTAACATCATTTAAATGAGATTCTTTGGGATTATCTTGAATGAGAGCACACATATATACACTGAACATGATGTCAGGTCCGATAGCTGTAAGGTAGAGAAGGCTTGCTATCATACCTATGTAGTTGGTTTGATCCACTAGTTCTCCAGCTTCATCTGCAACCAACTTACAAGTGGTACTCATAGGTGTATCACTACCTTTACTACAATCCAAAGTAAAATGTTTTAAAAGATCCTTAACATATTTACATTTATTTAAAACAATAAAATATTTATTTGAAAAAATCTTAAATCCAAAGAAAATTTTAATTTCTCCCATTAAACTCATTTCAAATTTATTTTTCATTATTTTTGAAAAAATGGTATATAAATTTTTTTTAGAATATCCAAAAATTATATCATCTGTATTAATTTGTGCTATCAAAAAATCATTGGAAATTCTTTTAATGAAGAGAGTAGGATCAGATGTTCTTTTAGTAAAATATTTTGAAATAAAGAAAGAACTAAGTCTGTCATACCAAGCCCTTGGAACTTGTTTCTGACCATATAAGTATTTTGATAGTTTAAAAACATGATTTGGAAGATGGGGATTTGTACAACCGGGGGGTTGTTCAACAAACACATCCTCAACTATATACTCATTTAGAAAATAACTTTTATCATCCATTTGATAAAGTTTAAAATTCAGATGAGCTGCATAAGCAAGTAGTATCCTAATGGAATCTGACCTAGATACAGGTGAAAATTTATCCTCATAGTATATTCCTTCCTCTTGAGTATATCCTTATGCAACAAACCAAGATTTGTTTCTAACTATATTTCCAGACTCATCAACTTTGTTCCTAAATACCTATTTAGTGCCTTTTAATCAAAGTTTCCTTAGGTCTTTCAACTAGTTCCCAGACTTTTTTTCTTTCAAATTGAATTAATTCTTCTTGCATATCCACCACCCAAAACACATCAATGATAGCATCATTAATATTTTTGGGTTCAAACTGTGAAAGAACAGATTGATGTTCAACCTGGTTTCTCAGAGAAGCTCTAGTTTGTGCCCCTGTATTTAAATAACCTACTACAACATCTAATGGATGATTCTTGAGGGATCTAATACCGCAAGAAAGAGTTGAACTAGTATCATCATGGTTTTCTATTAGTTCTGGCTCAACTGGTACAGATTCTGGAAGATTCCTAGAACTAGTTACTTTCAGAGGGGGTTTACTATCATTATCATTAAGGACCAGAATTAAAATATCTTTCTATAGATATTCAAAAGGGGTTTTGGTTTCATGTGGATAAATCTCATCAAATTTGACATGAATTGACTCTTCCACACATTTGGTTTTATTATTGAATACTCTATAGGCTTTACTTGAGATTGAGTGACCTAGGAAAATTCCTTCATCACTTTTGGAAGAAAACTTTTCAATATTGTCCTTAATGTTAAGAATAAATACATTGCAGCCAAAAACACTAAAGTAATAAACCTTAGGCTTCCTATTATTCCATAGCTCACAAGGGGACTTCTTAAGAATAAGTCTAATCAAGACTCTATTGATAATATAACAAGTTATGTTTACAGCTTCAGCCCAAAAATAAAGTGGTAAATCATATTCATTGAGAATTGTCTAGGAAATTTCTTGAAGGGTCCTATTTCTTCTTTATACAACTACATTTTGTTGATGTGTTCTAAGAGAAGAAAAATTGTTACTATAGCCATTATGTGAGCAATAAGAATCAAATTCTGGATTTTCAAACTCACAACCATGATCAATTCTCAAGGTCTTAATTCTATGTCCACTATGATTTTTTACAGACTTGGAGTATTTGATAAAATAAGAATAAGCTTCACTCTTGTGATCCAGAATGTATAACCAAGTTTACCTAGAAAAATCATCTACAAGAACTTAAACTTAGTGCTTCCCATTTAAACTTTAATCCTTTGATGGTCCAAACAAGTCCATGTGAACCAATTGAAGCGGTTGAGAAGTAGAGACTTCTTTCTTTGGTTTGAAAGAAAAATTGTTTTGCTTTCCCTTTGGACAAGGATTACACACTTTATGAAGAGGTAATTCCAATTTAGGTAAGTCTCTAACTAATCCTTTCCTAATCAGTTTCCTAAGTGAGTGCACATTGTAGTGTCCTAATCTTCTGTGCCACAACCAAGATTCCTTATGAAAATCATTTAAGCAAGAAACATTATGTTTGGCTAATGAATTTAAATCAACAGGATACACATTCTCATTTCTACAAGCAGTGAATACTAAATCATTTTTGGAATTAAAAACATTATATGCATCATTTTCAAACAAGAAATTAAAACCATTATCACAAAACTGAGAGATGCTAAGTAAATTTTACTTTAATCCATAAAAAAGTACGTTGGAAATTAATATTGTATTAATGTTACCAATTTGGTCTTAGCTGTTGATTTTCCCCTTTGCATTGTCACCAAAAGTTACATGTCCACCATCAACTTTGACTAGGCTCTTGAAGAAATAATAATCTTCTGTCATAAGTCTAGAAAATCCCCTATCCAAGTAACAAAAGGTTTTACAGAAACTCTTTAGGCAACCTCCCTGCAAAACAGATTAGGCATGGGGTAACTTTGGTACCAAGATTTTCTTAGGTCAAGAGAGGTTAGCAAGTAAATATTTGGGAACCCATACTTGTCTCACTAATTTCTTATAATTAGAAGATATATTTTGATACATAAACACTTTTTTTGGTCCATTAGATAACTATTTTTAACGAAATGGTCCAGAACATGAACTTGCTGTGAATTCTCCATATTTTGAAACAAATTTGGTTTTGCTAATTTTTCTCTATCCTGGTTGATATCCTAGACCAGTTGTATTTTTTGGGGCAATTTGTTTTCCTAGAAAATGAGTCAAGGTATCTCTACCAAAAGTAAACTTCCCAGGATATCTCGTTAATTGTTCATTTCATAATTTATGTTTAGTGTTTTCTTTTAACAATTGGTAGAATTTATCCTTATCAATATCCAGATTGGAGTTATAATTTGCATTTAAAGCATGATATATCTTTAATGATTTGTATTTTTTCCTAAGATCATTAAAGGTACCATCAATAATTTCACAGTATACAAATAGTTCATCCTTATTCATATCTTTATCATTATGTGACTCACTCTTATTCTTAGAATAATAGGCATTATGTATAGGGGAATTAAGTGTTCACTCAGATTTATCTGTCATGAAACATAAGTTGGCATGATTGTTTTGTTCACTATTAGAAGTATCAGATCCACTGGAGCTATCTTCTGAAGCACTCCAAGTAGCTTTCATAGCCTTTTTATAACCTTTTTCCTTATCTTCATATTTCTTCTTAAATTTCATCTTGGGGTAGTATAGCTTCACATGACCTTTTTATTTGCACTCATAGTATATTATTTCATTTGAGTAGTCATTCAATTTTAAGTCTTTCTTCCATTTTCCTTTACCATCATACTTTCCCTTGTAGTTTTACTTCTTAAATAATTTCTTATTTTAGTAAAAAATTTGAACCTTCTAGAAAGATGAGTCATCTCCTCATCACTATCTGAATCTGACTATTCACTAATGGAACTGTCTATAGGAACTTGAACTTTTTCTTTGTCTTTATTCGTTGAGGTTGAAGACTTGAATGCTACTGACTTCTTCCTTCGTTCTTCTCATACTTCTTGATTAACTTTAAGTTCTTTTTCATACATCATAAGTTTTCTAATTATCCCCTTCACTAGAAGTTGGACTATGTCACAATATTCTTAGATAGAAACAGAAGTTCCTCTCCATCTGCCAAGTAGGCATCGAAGCTGTCTCATAATCTAGTCCTTGCTGTCCAATTATTTTCTAAGTAGACTCATAGTATTCACTATTTCATTGAATCTAAGATACATTTCAGAAATAAGTTCATCAGGCTTCATTTTAAAATTATCGTATTTAATAGTATATGTATTTAATCTCATTTATTTATAATCAGTTGTTCCCTCATGAGAAATAGCTAAAGTATCCCAAATATCATATGTAGTTTTCCAAGAAGATGTTCTATTGAATTCATCATCACCTAAAGAACAGTAAAAATCATTCATTACTCTACCGTAATTATTATATGTAGCTTTAGCCAACTAAGACCATGTGTCTCTAGTAGTAGCAGGAAATATATGTTGTTCTTTAATTGTGTCCCAAATTTCAGGTCCCATGCTCTATAGATATATTTTCATTTTTAATTTCCACTGATCATAGTTATTACCATTAAATAAAGGTGGAATGTTTGTAGCAGCACCCTCAACTCTAGTTTCCAAAGTTACTTAGAATTTAAAGAACTGAAAATTTAGATATGACATAAATTTTAAGATATTTAAGATACAACTAATATCACAGTTGAAAATAATTTGGAAACATGATAATAAAAACTCCTCTAATCCCAAATTTTGGTCGGAGTGGATACTCAAGAGGGGGTGAATTGATTTCCAATTAAAATTTCTGTTAAAAAACTTATGATTAAAATCCCCTAATTCAAAACATCCAAGTCAATTAAGGCTGTAGAGATATAAATGTTTAATTGCTCAAAAAGTTTCTCTAAGGTTTATCTGTTCTAATTTTAATCAATGTAATTAGTAATTCAACTTTTGAAATAGGTTTACTAAATTAAGAACATATACACACTAACCAAAACTAACTATAAGAGTGAATGTAAAAATAGTTTTTTTTTCTTTGAAAAATATAAGAAGCGGATAAAATAAAATAGAGTATTTGAGAATTAGCACAAAAATATAAACAAGAATTTCACTCTCAAGATGAGAACTAATCCTCTCCACTTGATGATCACCTGCCACCAAGCAGTTTGTATAAATAAACCTGATACACAACCTGTATCGGGGTTTACAACAGTTCTGCATGGGAAAAGAAGCTACCAAGCCACACAAGGCTTATTCCACAGTTATGCGTGGGGAACAAGAGTTGTGAGAGTTTTGAGTGGTGATTTTCAGTATCCCCCAATTTGAAGCACATGAGACAGTGTGTGTAACAAACACACATAGCTTATAAATGTAAAATAAGAAACACAGCAGATCCATAGAAATTAGGATTTAGTTTATAATGCTCTATGTGTTTTTAAGATTAGCTCTGGACTTCGTGGAGTTGAGGAAATAAAGGCTTTGTTCTTCTCTGAAAATTGCCTCAAAAAACAGAGTGTTGCAACTTTTAGGTACTGGCTTCTAGGTACTGAGATGTTCAGCTTCTTGGTACAGGGGTTCTTTTAACCACAACAGTACAACCTTGAATATGTTCTTCAAAAAGATCTTCGTGAAACTCTTGGATTTTCAGCAGAAGAACTGGAGTGTTCTTCTTCTTGTTCTTCAGTAATTTCTTTCTTATGCATTTAACTTCTAAACTCTTCACTTTTTTTTCTCTATGCCTCTATATATATCTCTTCCTCGGTCTTTTTCTCATTCATATTTGAGGTTCTAAAAAAGGAGTATGTACATCACGTGTAATCTTTCTCGTACCTCGTACTGTCAAGATGTAGTCTCCTGATATGTCTACAAACAAAATTAATTAATGTCACATGCATTAAATCAATCAAATATGACTGTTATGATAATAATAATAATTGATAAATTATAGGATATTTTATCAGTAGACTGATAACAGTAGCCTGTAAATTGATAGAATCTTCAATAGTAGGCTTAATCAGTAGTAGACTTCCAACAGTAGGCTTATCCAGTGGTAGACTTCCAACAGTAGGCTTATCTAGCGGTAGACTTCACCAAAGGTAGAATTTTCCAATGGTAGAATTTTCCAATGGTAGACTTGTCTAGTGGTAGACTTCCAGCAATAAGTTTGATAGTGGGCTTCTAACAGAAACTCTTTGTAACAGTAACCTTGTCACAACAGTGACCTATCGCATTGACTCAACATCTGTATACTTCAGTAAGTATTCCAACGGTAGGCTTGTCAACAATGACCTTGTACTATGACTTACAACAGTAACTTTTTAATTGTTTTTCTTATAATGATAACCTTCATCATTAAGGTCTTCAATGGTGACCTTTTCACCAATGACTTCAAGTGGTAAGGTTCAACTGTAGGTTTGTCAATAGTGACCGTGACTGTGGCCTAACACCAGTGACCTCTTACCAATAACCTTCAAAAGACCTTTGACTTAGAGACTTTTTAAATTGTAAAGTGATTTTAGTAAATTCATGAGATTAAAATAGATTGAAATATATTTTCATATAACAAACCGAATATAGAATTAAACATGATTTGGGATTATCAAAATTCGTTAATAGAAAAACCGTAGAATTAAACATGAATTGGGATTATCAAAATAGGTGGGTCCAACAACATTGTATCATATTTACTAGATGAGTGACGGGTGAGGTGGGAGATCCTTCCCCACCATTATATTTTTATCCTAATGGTAGACTATAGACAAAATTTATGTATAGATTGGGAATGTGATTACCAACCAAGCATAACCATGAATGTGAGATGGCAGTAATGACATTAATTTTTTGAATTGGATTATATTGTAGTACATATGTGGATGATTGATCCATGAATAGAATATAACAATGTTAAGGGATAATAGATAATTATATAATAGGTATTGACTATAGAGTCTATAAATAACATAAAAGAACCAACATGGGGTGTCTATATGTTTATGTGACATAGGGGACTATAGTGGTTTCCCAAATATGTATTGACTCTGAAGATAATTAAAGAAAGGGGATAATTTAGTTTTTGAATTGTATAAATAGGGTGATGGGAATAGATTGTGTGCATGAGCACCTAGACTTGGTACTATATATTGAGTTTTGGGGAGTTTACAAACTATGTGATTATGATATATGGTGATATCAAGGTGGTCCAATTTTCTCATTTTGTTATGCTGAATATTTATCCAAGTATATATATATTTTTTTGAATGTGGGAATCACATCATCCTTTTTAGTAGGACATATTTTAGTTCTAATCATGTGTCTTGAGGATGTGTTGAGGGAGTTTATACCACTCCCTTGGTAGTGTATCTGGGAGTGAAAAGTTATAAAAGGTTATTTGGTGGTAGTTTTGGTGATCTTGAATGTGGAGTATCATTTCAATGTTTGTTTCATGAAGACTTATTTGTTTTCATGTAAAGGAAAAACTGAAGGTTTTAGCTAGGTCTGACTCACCATTTTGAGATCCCAAAATGGAAGTGGGATGGTATATAAATTTATTTTTTGATGGGTATTCCATGTAATTTTGGATTTAATGATGCTTTATAGGATATTATAGACCGACTTACTAAGTTGGCACACTTTTATTCCATCTGGGATTAGAGTTTTTTATTTCTACTATGTGTAATAGAATTGTATAAGAGGTCTGGTGGGGGGGGGGGTGAATTTTATTTCTTAAAAAAATTAATCATATTTTGATACTTATGAGTGAAAAAAGGGATATATAGAAATATTAAACAATTCAACCACACTACTATAATAAATGAGAATAAAAATAAAATACAAAATTCAAAAGATTAAAATAATATATTTTATAGTGGTTTGGATCTAATTGATCATAGTCCACTCTTCACCCTTTTATTTAACTAATAGATATATCACCCACTAGGGTATATCACTTTTTAAATGGAGTGGAAACTCACTACATCTAGCTTTTTTAGACCCAGATTCTCCTCCTAATTCCATTTTCTTTTATATAATTATAAAAAACACATAATTTAATTAAATAACACCCAACCATGAATTTTATAGGCTCAATACTAACCTCTTTCAATTTTAGGGTTTAGATGGAACCTAGTATTTTATAGGTGAAAACATAACCGAGTCATTTATAGGTGCATACCTAACCAAGAATTTCAGTGGCTCACTCTTAACCTATTTTATGTCACAGGTGAAGAGGAAAATTATCTTCTAATGGCATAAAATAAACCTAGACTCTTAAAAGATAAGCCCTTTCCTATGATATTTTAGGGTTTCAGAGGAACCTAGTCCTGTAACTAGTAGACTAACTAAAGTATTCTATGGGGATAAACCAAACCCAAACATACCTTTTGTTAGGGTAGTATAAACACATACAAGACTCACTAAGTGGTACAATACAACTCAGATAGTTACAACATAATTATATATGAAAAAATTTTAAACCATTGAAATACTATCAATTAAGATGCTAGAAAATGAATCAGGTTTTTCTTAGGTATTTATAGATGTTGAAACAGGGACGCTCGGGCATCCAGCAGTGTACATTAGCATGCATATGAATAGTGAAAATCTAGGACTCTGTTGCAAACTATACAGCATAAAAGAGTAAAATAATAATCATGCCTATATTCTTAAATAAATTCCTTGGCCCCTTTTATATTAAAAAAATATAACTGGTTATTTTCTACACTTTAAATTCCACAAATCTCCTTCAAAAATTAAAATGATTAAAACATCACATAGAGGAGGATTTTAATTAAACTTTGAAAATGAAAATATTTTTGTACATAATTAATTGTTATAACAATAAAAAATTAATAAAATAGTAAATATATCTATATATTTTTATAATAAATTCCAGGAAATACCCCTATTATCCAAGTAAAACAAACATTTTTTTTCAAATTCAAATTTGAACTTTGTTCAAGCATATTTTCTATATGAATGATTCTTGTGTATTTTTAATAAAGGGAGATAATTAATATCCATGTTAACTATGTATTTAAATTATATAAATATAGTATTTAGTAATCAATTTTAATATTCTTGAAAAAATAACTTACAATATCTTAGAGAAATACTATATATTCAAACGTGTTTGAATTTGAAAACCCCATGTTCTACGAATTCAGTGTGAATATCCATAAATGATTTATAATATTTAAATATTAGTTAATACTTTATCAAAAATTTCAAAAAATTATTCACTATAGTCTATATAATTAAAAGGTAATTTTTGAAAAAATAAAACCTTAAAAACATTCATTAAAAAACAGTCAAAAAATATAAATGAGAAATAATAAAAAAAACTAATCATATTTTTAGTTTTTATGATATCATATAGAAATTTTAATAACCACATAAGAAAAATACACATATGATATTCACATTGGTGAATCATGTAAGGGATATACATTTGAAATAAATGTAAGGGATCTATGTAGGTGATTCACCATGTAACTGAATTCCACACATAAGGGTTTCATTTAGGTGATTCTAGAAATTTGTAGATATATTGATTTATAAAATTTTATACTTAAAACATGCGTTAAAAATGGAATAATCAGGTTTATATTCAGTTTAATTATATTTAGATAATTTCATTCAATTTACATAGAATTAATAATAACCTTAATAAGACATTTATAACTCAAGTTATCTTAAAAATGTTGTAGAAAATTTATTCTAGAAAACTATAGAATTTAGACTAAAAAAATACAGTGATATAAATCTAATTTCTATAGATATAGATGGAAATTTAGAGATTTATTTATTCTAAATAAATCTATAAAAAAATTTTACCTTTTAAATTCAACAAGAATAACTCAATTTAGAGTTCTTTATCCCATGTTATAGTCAAAATATTGACTATAATTTCACTCACTATCAATACTCATGGTTGGATTCATAGTCAGTTCTTATGGTCGGTTCTTACTTTCAGTTCCAAATTCGGTTCACATGGTCATTTCTTATGGTTAGTACTCAGGGTAGGTTCCACAGATGGTTTTCATGGTTAGTTCCATGGTCAGTTCCCAAGGTTGGTTTTCACTATCGATACCATGGTCGGTTCTCACGGTCGATTCCATAGTCTGTTCTCAGGATTAGTTATATACTTTTTCCAAAATTTTCAAATTCCAGAAATTTACTAATTTTAGTTATAAAATATTTGAAATAAACTTTTAGGGTCCCAAATCAATTATTAATCCTAATAACACTTCATAAAACTTACAGTTCAAGTTAGGTTCAATAAAAACATAAAATCTAATGACATTTCAATTTAATAACTATAATTAAATGAACATGATTAATCATAATTTAATTATTATATTATTCCAATTATAAATACTTATAATGTAAATAATGATAATAAATATTTGTAATTATAAAATCATAAAGTGGTTAATGGAGACACTCAAAATTATCCCCCATCTCGTTAATTACCATACCATGTATAATTTTAAAAACTTCTCCTCTGTTTTGAAATTATCAAAAAGTTAAAGTATCAATACAATAATTATCTCTTTGAAATTAATACATAAAATATTAATTCCCATTAAATAATAACATACTTGAAAAAAACACTGTATTACATTACTTTCCTAAATATTTATATTCAAAAACATGTATCAAGGAGCCACTAAAAATAATTTTATTTTAAAAACATTTATTAAAAATCACTATTCAATGAGATATTTTTTATAAATTCTAGGTAAAAAATAATAAAATACCCTTAAATGATAAATAAAATTTATACATTCAATTTTCATTATCTAGTATGTATGAAAAGAATTAAAAAATATATAATAAAAAATATGCCTAGAAATAAAAAATACTATATTAAAGAATAGTTTCAAGATTTTATTGGTTTAATGAAAATATGAAAATTTCATCACATTCAAACTCTATATAATTATGAATTTTTAGTGCATATAAGAACCAAAATCTCCCCAAATTTGTGCATTAAATATTATTTTCCATGAGTGTAAAAGAATCAATGAAATTAAATAAGATAAACCTAAATCCACTTGAAAAGAATTAAACAAGAGAAAAACATATTACCATACCCTTGATTTATCATATTGTGCACTAAATAAAAATTTTAGTATTACCAAATAAAAAAAACCAAATTTAAAATTGATTGAGATAGAATTGATGTAAGAAAAATTTTATAAAAAATATTTCAGTATTAAAATATTGGTTCCTCTACCATAATCGATGCATTTTATATATCAATTAAAATAATATAATTTTAAAATGATAATATCTACCTTATTTCCATATTCAATAAAATAGTGAATACACATTTTGTGTACAATGAGTTAAATTTATAAATCAAATTAAAATAAATATTAAATATCTAGAAACTAACGTACTCTTGAAAAAATAAAAATATCAAAGAATTAGGAGAATAATCTTAACTTTAGAAGTGAACACTCCCCCCAAAACATATACTAATATCATAAGGATCCACGTTACATTTCACAAGAGAATCAATTTTTTTTATGTAATAAAATAATAATTTCTTAAAAGTAAACCAGAATTACCAATAAAATAACACATTTACTGACTATATAATGATATTACCATATTTTAGTGAAATCCCAAATTAAAAATATTGAAGCATATAAAAATTATACAGAGTATTCAAGCTTATAAAAAATGAAATTCTAAATCCTATAAAGCTCATGAAAAAATTATAAAAATAAGAATATAGTGACATTCATATTGAACATGAGGATCAAAAAATACTTATTTCCTAGGTACACAGAATTAATTAATTTTACATGAATTCAAATACATACCTTTAGGTACCAATTTGTAAATGAGTCTCATATTTTAACCTTGAAATCACATATAGATAAGAAATTCCTTTTTAAAAAATAATATTCAATGAACTATAAAAGGAATTCAAGAGAATAATGACTGTAGAATCTGAATTTAAATTAATTAATTGATTAAATTACAGTGGAAAGTCCTTTCACAAAATTGATTCTAAATATAATAGGAACAATTGAATCACAAAAAAGTTCATTATTTTTATAATCACATTTCATGAAATAAGTAGTTTTTCCAATATTGAAATTTGATGAACATTTATTACAAATGGTAATTTCTAAGAAAAAAAATTCTTTTCTTATATTATATAATTAATTTTCCATCCTTTTGTTTTATTTTTGATAAAATCCCTAATCATCCTAAAACTTTTCATGTGTGGAAGATTCTATGTTTCTAAGATTTCCATTTTCATTTTTAAGATTCTTACATTTATCCTCAACATTACACATATCATTCAACAATAAACTAATCCTTTATTCACGATCTCAACTATTGTTATAAAGAAAATATTTAATACTATAAATTTAAGATTTATAATTCAATATTTCAGAATCAATATTATTTAATGTTCGAGATAAATCCTTTTTCTTTTCAGATACCCTTCTTTATTTTTATATGATTGAAAGATGTATAGAGGTCATTTATTTTATTTATCTTCAAGGGGATCGAAAATTTCCTTTAGATCTTTAATAAATGGATGATCATTTAATGGATTGATAGAATCATAAGAATCATAAATTAATTCAATATATTTAGTTATAATTTCCATACATATATTTCCTTGCTTTCTATGATATGAATCTGGATCACGTGAAACTAAATTTGGGGGAAAACATTACCTTAGAATATTTTTTAATAAATGAAACATTACCGATTTCTTTTGGACTTTCAACCTTGTTGCATGAAATTTCAGAATCACTCCATGTAGTCCCAAATTTATTTTCATTATTCTCGACCTTACCTTGAGTTTTTATCATCATAAAATTGGTTTTAATTTTTGGTGACATATCCTTTAGAAAAACAACATTTTTTCTATTCCTTTATTGGAAAATCCATTCACACGTGTCCAAAATTTTTATAATTAAAGCATATATGCTTTCTTGGAATCATTCTCATCAAAGGTAGTTGTTTCAAGATACATCCAAATTTTTGAATCTTTACTACAACTAAAACTTGTGTAAAAAATATTTCCAACAAAAGAATAAAAAATAATATTCTTTTCCTTATAATAGAGATCATATCTAATAGTAAATTTTCCTTCCAATTAAACTAGATCATATTTTATTAAATTATAATATTTAATCCTAATAACATATAAAATGTATTATCAACACTCATTAGAAAATATTCTATCTAGATCTTCCACTAATTATACTTACGACCATTGAAATTTGGTGGCAACATCATATTCAAACCATTTTTAGTTCTCAAGTAATCCATCATTCAAAAGGTAATTCCTTTTTTTATCAAGGAATATGATAAAAAGTTAGTAAATTTAATATAAATACTCAAATAAATCACAATATACTCAAGAGAATCAATCTACGATAACAATTTTGATATATTAAGAAAATTGAAAAGATAACTTATCCTAAAAAAAGGGTCTTACTATGATAATAATTTTTAGGTATTAGACATATCATTTAACTATAATTATCCTCATTAGAGCCACACTGTGATACCAAATGTTTGGATAAAAAATGATATTTCTCAAATCATTAAAGAGAATAGATATAATACTAATTATTAGGTACTAGAGGGATGATTGAAATGTACAAGAGATGGGTGAATTTTATTTCAAACAAATGATCAGAGTTCTAACTCTATGAGGGAATGTTTTAACACACCAAGCTTCCAAGATATGTTTCCCTTTGAATAATGTAATAGCTTGCATTGTACGCAACTTCGAGATTTTAATACACCATGACCAGTTAAACTAGCCGTTATGAATTTTAATACCCACTTTTGGAAATTTTATAAATTTTATCATTCAAAATGGACTTCATTTTTGGATTCTTAATATCGAAATTAGATTAGAGTGAATTTTTGTTATTTTTCTAAAAACTTTAAGTTTTTGATGAATCTTGAAAAACACTAAGTTATACTTTAAAACTGAATTTTTATTTAAATAATTATTTATTTTATTTAAATTTATTTTAGGTCAAAATAGATACATAATACCTATATAAGTTCAATTTAATTCAATGGAGTCAGTTGATAATAATTTTAGATATATAAAAATTTTATTGAACTTTTTAACTTCCTTTTACCCACCTCCTAGGAGCATTTGAAAATTTAAATAAAACATAATTTTACAGCTTATATGAATTGATTTTCAAAAATCTGAGAGACACAGTTGATATCAATATGTAAAATGTGGTTAAATAAGATAAAAATAATTTTTTGTTGAAAAGTAGCTTTTAACTTTTATTTACAACGGTTAAAAGTAAATAGGGTAATTAAGGGTAAAAATGATATTATTATTATCCTAAAACATGTCCTAATTCTATTGGATAAGTGTAATTTGACCAAAAACAACCTTAGGAATAAATTATGATCCTTTAGGTCCACTTGGATTACATTATGAAATTTATTATTATTTAATTCAAAGAACAGTTAAAAGTCTTAAATTCAAATCTTAATAACTAATTTTTTTAATATAGGGCTCTACATAAGATAAATTCAATAAGAAATATTTAATAAAAATATAAAATGATTTCTTACATAATGGAATTTTATTTATATTTTTTAGACATTAAATAATTTAATTAATTTATGACACAATGATGATGCAGTAATTACCTAATTAAGGAAATATTAAAATATTTGATATTATAAATATATGAATAAACGTAATTTCAGAATTTTTATGAATTACACTAATTTTATAGGTTAATATGACATGTTAGGGTTTGTTTGATGAATTCTTTTTGAAGTAATAATGTTGTTATGAATTTAGAAGATACAAAATACCAAATTGTGTCAAAATTGACATAAAAGCGTTTTTAAAACAAATATTATATTATTAATTTATATTATATCCCTAAAAATATAATGTTCGGAAAAAAGCCTAATATAATGATAGGTGTATCATTAATATACCACTTGTGGTTCTCATGGAATTATATAGCAATTTTATTAACCATATAATATAAAAATACAGAGACATGGTAAATGTCAAACGATTTAACTAGGGGTTAAATCTAAAATATAAGGTTAATATAGTGACCCAAACATATCTAAAACCAATTGGTTGAGATGTTTTCAACCCATCCCAACCTTATCCTTTAAATAATTCCTTTTGGAGCTATTAGAAACTGAAAATGATTTTATTATAAAATAATATTTCTAGATTTTCTTGAGGTGACCCTCATCCCTCTTATAAAAATGCACTCCCTCGTCCCTCCAATTCACACCTTCAAAGCCTTTTGTCTCAGCCAAAATCTATCCAAATACCCTATAAACTGTCCTACCTTCATACTAGAGTCCTTACATTAGTAATAAATATTACCTAAGGATCCCTTTTGATCAAATCAAAAGGAAGAACCTGAAGAGGAGGTAAATATTTCATCAACGCTTTCAAGTTCCTTTCTTCTTCAACTTCCTCTTTATTTGTTGTTTCCATCGTAAAATAATAAATACAGTATATTCTATATACTACGACGTTATTATAAATATGGTATAACCATATTCATTATTCTATCTATCCTTTGAATGACATGTCACCATACGTGCGTACGTAGGACTTACCGTCTCCACGTCGTGGTGTAATTGTTATTCAATACATTATTATTTGGATGGGTATAATAATGATGTGTAATTGATTTTAATAATAAATATAACATGACAATGATTCATTATATATGATATAACATCCAATTATATATTATTTTAATATCAAAAAAATGATATTGTCGCTCATGCGTACGTACGGATTACCGTCTCCACGAACGCGATGAGATTCATTCCCCATCATAACCCATTGAAGAATAATTTTAATTAGATGATTAAAAATAATGTTTAAAGACTTAATATCATTCTGAATATGAATAATATACATCCTATTCATAAAAACACTAATTATGAAACAATGCATATAAAGGAAAACGAATCAGCTAACACCTGAAACAGAGATAATGATAAAATATTATTAACAATGAAATACTAAAATCTCTTATATGATATAATATTAATCCATATGATTCTTTTATAATTTAATAACAATTATATCACCATTATACTGGAGTTTAACCTACCCTCTACCAAGGAAAAGTACAAAGTAAGGGGTTTCTTATCTCACTTATAATTCCATGAGATTTCCATTATTCGCCACTTATTTATAAAATGTGGTGGATTGTGTACTATAATTTGATATATATATTATCATTATTCCATTTATGTTCATGTTATTCTACTATTCATTTGGTTGTTATTAAATTTTGGCCATATGACTCGATTGATTACAATGAAGTAAGGGTTTTCATCTCTCTTCCTATTTCCATGAGATTCATGCCATACTACCACTATTTCATTTTGTGTGGTGTATGTACTGCCCAACGATTGTATTCTTTGTGTAATATAATTTAATTTATGAGTAATTAAATATTAATTTTATGATCCATCTTTCATGGGATGTATGTTTTTTATGTTATGAAATTGGTAAGGGAATTTCAAATTTCAATTTCCACTCATTCAGCTTTACGCATACTTAGTTGATTATTTTACTCCCTGATTATGTGTGGAATCACTATTTATTATCTATGTAGTAATTTCTACTCCGATTTATATTTATATACTTTTGATACACAAAATCAATCCATTTATAAATTCTCAAATCATCAATATGAACTTGATAAGAGTAATTTTAAATCAATCTCCATTTATTGAGATAAACATCCAATTCAATCTTGTTGCTTTTACAAGAATATGTGTTCATGTCCTCTGATTGATTTACCCTGAATATCCAATAATATTGAGTTTATTTATTTTTTCCACACATAATTATTCCGTTGATTTATCCTTAACATAAGGATACAGTATTTATACGAGATTTCATCTCAATTTACATTCTATTGAGAATTCTTTGTTGTTATACTCCAATTCACTTTTATATGGTGTATATAATATACTTTGACATAGTAAATAATGAATCCCTTTTTTCTAATGATATTATAAAATTTTTATTACCTCAATTATTTGTATTTAAGTGTCTCTCGTTTGGTTAGGAACTCTAACTAAAATACCATTTTAAAATGTTTTAACGATTTATTATTCTAAATCTTTCTCATTAATGTCCATGTTTTAAACTTTTTTTAAGGATTTATTTATATGGAAATTAAAATTTTAAAATTAAAATTCCTTTTAAAAGTTTAAAATTGGTATGGAACACTTTGATTAAAAAATCTATTTTAAACGACTTCTTGATAAATAGTGAGACTTTTAAATGTTTTCATGAAAAAGGGAAATATTTCTCTAATATAGTTTTGATGATTATTTTCATCTATGTCAATATAATTCATTATTATCTATTGAGGTTTATCTATTATAATAAAATCTTCTATATTGTATTGAATTATTTATGTTTGACTGTGGATGCACCATTTTTATACCATTCACGGTTTGTGGTTAAAATATTGACATTTCATATGCAAGTTTTAATACGAATGTTCAGATTATGTTTCATACTTTTTATATGAGGAATGAATTGGACATAGTAAGTGATGGGTGGATCCCTCTATAGCTCCTATATGCATCAGTAGGTCTCATGAGAC
The DNA here is from genome assembly GCA_963277665.1 of Viscum album. Lineage (NCBI taxonomy): Eukaryota > Viridiplantae > Streptophyta > Magnoliopsida > Santalales > Viscaceae > Viscum > Viscum album. The sequence goes on from OY728122.1 coordinate 496,821,491, forward strand.
AAATTAGTGTCTTGGAACAAGGCCTTGAAAAAATATTATTTGTAGTCTTGGCACAAGGCCTTAACTATGTGGTTATGAAAGTATAGAATTATGAATTCCATCATTATGAAAGTGGATATTAATATTTCATGTGATTATTAAACTAGTAGAATATCCATGTGAATAAGCAAATGGCGTCATTTGATTTTATCTTTGCCATATTATGCTGAATTTCAAGTTTAAAAGGCTTTTGTTTTAGTCTTATACATTTTCTTAAATGTTTATGCTTATTTATGAATGTTTCCATTATATTGTTATCCTTACTGAGCATCTGAGCTCACCCCTTTCTATGTTTTATTTTTTCCAGGATGCGAAAAAGTATATTATGACTGACCTATAGGGATAGTCTCTGGGATCTCAATGTTTTCTATGGAAACAATGTTGTTGCAGTTTTCCATTTTATGATGTAATGTAAACCTTATGAATGTATCTAGTACTTACAAAGATACTAAAATAATCGGTATTTTGATACTTGATGTTTTGTGATCATACCAATGATACGTAATAATGCACTGACTTTGGGCTTCTGGGGGTGGGGCGTTATAGTTGGTATTAGAGGAAGTTTAGTACAAACCTTGGAAACTAGATTTAGATAAACTCTGATTAGAGCACATAGCCCTAAAATATACATTGAGGATTAGAATAGAAGAACTTCTTAAAATTTTGGTATTGTAGAGATTTTGTGAGTTTTCCAAGCAATACATCCTTGTCTAGATATGAGCAGGTAGAGGAGGATCTAGCACAGATGTACCTAGGGGTAAAACCCAAAAACACCGCTTTGATCTAGACTTGAATGGGAACAGATGCACGATAATGGGCCTTACTTAACTCTTGGTTATGACACTCTTGGGGGATATGCTTAGGATAATTTACATTTTCTTTAAAAAAAATATTTGAAGGATTTTAATATAATATGAGAATAAATGATCTTGGTTAATCCTAAGGTGTTTCAAATTGAAAATATGGTGTCATGATATTTTCTAAATGATTTTATGACTATTGTTACTCACAGAATGCTTTCTACTTTTAGTAAATGGATGGAGTCCAAGGAAGTCATAGTAAATTTGGGCATGATATACAAGTTTGGAATGGTGGTGGAAATGAGAAACAAAATGGAATGTTTATAGGCATAAAAGATATCGTGTTCATACCAAATAAGTTTTCCAAAAATATGATCAACAACATATATATTAACCAACACCCGAACTCAACAAAGAAGAGAAATGTGATGAATGATAATATCTACAGTAGTGGAGACCATAGAGAAAATAATCCTCAATTTCCATAATGCAGGAAATGTGGAAGGAGACACCCAGGAAAGTGTCTCAATGGAACAAATAAATTATTTATGTATGGGAAAGAAGGACATAAAGTAAAGAATTTCCTAGGAAAAATGAAGAGTGCTATGGAAAAAAATAAAAATGACCCTAAGAGTCAATTTACAGTCATTTGTTGTAAATATAGGGGACATGGCCATTACCCAAGTGAATTCCCAATTCTATAGGATAGTTTCTTGGTCAAAGAAGAAGTTATGTGGAAATAAATGGTTGGTGAAATGTTTAAAAGTATTATGGATCCTTTTTGATGGGATTACATTGGAATAAGTTTCTCTTGTATTTTTAAATCTGTAGTTCGTCATGTGAAAATGATATTTGAGGAAGAATTATTTTTTCTCATGTGGATATAGTTATAAAAAACCATTTGGTTTTATATGATATCCGGGTTTAAAAAAATTAGAAGTTATTATATTTTGGGATGGAAATGCAAGGTATGAGATAAAATTTGTGGTTAAATTATGTTATGGTGATTTTGAGGAATTTATCTCATTTTGGTAATGTTATAAAATATAGTTTTTTTAAAAGGACAACATGCATACCATGTGACAACTTGTCGCGTCGAAAAAAGCTGTGGGAATCGAACCCACAATGAGAGTGTGATTGGGATTTATCGCCCACCATTGGACTACATGAATTCCCTGGTTTGTGTGACTAATAATTTTTGGTTTAATAATTTTATTGATCAATAATAAGTTTATTTGGGATCTTATTTCTTATAAAATGACTACCCTTAGTATCGGAAAATGATTTGGTGATTAAGTGATAAATGTTATTTTGGAGGATGTTCACACTGTTGGGAACACTATATGCCTAAGGAAAATAGAATACAATGGGATTTAATTGGAGGAGTTTTGGTGGATTTTTAGATATGTCATTATTGTGGATTTATAGTGATTTGGGTTATTTATGAAAATGATTAAACTATAATATAGAATATGTGATTAGGTTAATTACATTTAAGTATGTGACTTTAAGAGTAGTCGATGTCATTTGGAGATACAATTTAACGTGGAAGACTATATAACCAAATTCTTCTAAGTTTTGGGTTTCAATATTAGTTTGGTTTATTTTTAAGGATTTTAAGGACTATTGTTTATTGAATGGTGTTTATTTAACTTTGGGGTATTGTTGGTTTAATTTTAGAAATTAATATTAGTGTATATTTCTCTAATAGAATATCCTTTTGGGGGATCATCTGATCCTGTACTAACTTTTTTGGTTTTGATTAATCTCTAAAGACAAGGAAAATATATAGTTTATCCTTTGTGGATCATGTGATTCTCTAGAAGTTGATTCTAGCACTTCCGGTGTGACCAAGTCATCTTGAATACTCATTATTTAAAAAAAATGAGTTAGTGGTAGAAATTTATTAAAGAATGAAACTCTACATAAAAATTAAGTATATCTCTTTATTTTCTTAGTCAATCTCATAAATAAATTTCTCATCTTTATGAAACATAACTTAAAACAAAAAAACGTTGTCCATTTACCTTTCCTACTAGGAAACTAATGACCATTTGTCCCATCAAAAGTTTGTGGTTTTCTTAATTTTAAGTTTCTCCTGATCATGTTTTATATCCCTCTCCATCAGAACTTGACAATTATTTTATCTTCCATATCCTTTTTTTCTTACATGGAATCCTAGTATGGGTTATCTCGGGTGATGTTTGTATTTCTCTTTCTTTCTTTTAAAGTGATAATTTTATTGACTCTTTTTCCAATGTGGGACTTTCAATTATTTTCCCAAGATCAATTTTAAAAATTGCGAGGATACAATTTCCAAAAGGGGGTAAGAATGTAACACCCCAAGCTTCAACGATACTTTTCCCTTGGAATAATGTAATAGCTTGCATTGTATACAACTTCGAGATTCTAACACACCGCGACCAATTAAACTAGCCGTTATGAATAGTAATACCCACTTTTTGAAATTTTATAAATTTTATGTTTCAAAATGGACTTCATTTTTGGATTCAAAATATCGAAATTAGATTAGCGTTAATTTTTGGTATTTTTTTTAAATTTTCAATTTTTGATGAATAGTGAAAAACACTGAGTAATAGTTTAAAACCGAATTTTTATTTAAATAATTATTTGTTTTATTTAAATTTATTTTAGGTCAAAATAGATTCATAATACCTATAAATTTTCAATTTCATTATTTGGAGTCAGTTTATAAAAATTTGGAGTCAATTTATAATAATTTTAGAAATATAAAAATTTTATTGAACTTTTTAACCGCCTTTTACCCACCACCTAGGAGCATTTGAAAATTTGAATAAAAGATAATTTTCCAGATTTTTGAATTGAATTTCAAAAATCCAAGAGACATGATTGATATCAGAAATTAAAATGTGATCAAATAAGATAAAAATAATTTGTTGGGATTAGTAACTTTTGACTTTTATTTACCACGGTTAAAAGTAAATAGGATAATTAAGTGTAAAAATGATATTATTATTACCCTATCACATTTCCTAATTCTATTGGATAAGTGTGATTCTACCCAAAAAAATATTAAGAATAACATGTGATCCTTTAGGTCCACTTGGATTAGATTAGGACATTTATTATTATTTAATTCAAAGAACAATTAAAAGTGTTAAATTCAAGGCTTAATAACTAAAAATGTTTTAATATAGTTTTATACATAATAAAAATTCGATTATAAATATTTCCTACAAAATGGTATTTTATTTATATTTTTTAGACATTATATAATTTAATTTTTTTATGACACAATGATGAAACAATAATTACCTAATTAATGAAATATTAAAATATTTGATATTATAAATATCCAAATAAATGTAATTTTAAACTGTTTATGAATTCCACTAATTTTCTAGGTTAATATGACATTTTATGGTTTGTTGGATGCATTTTATTTTAATTAATAAAGTTTCTATGAATTTAGAAAAAAAAACAAATTACCAAATAATGTCAAAATTGACATATAAGAGTTTTTAAAAACAATATTATATTATTAATTGATATTATATTCCTAAAAATCTAAGGTACAACCAAAAGAATTATATAATGATAGTTTTATCATTAATTTACCACTTTGGGTTCTCTTGGATGTATATATTAAGTTTATTAACCATATAATATAAAAATACAAAGAGACGTGGTAAATGCCAAACTATTTAACTAAGAGTTAAATCTAAAAGATAAGGTTAATATAGTGACCAAAACCTGTATAAAACCAATTGGTTGAGTGGTTTTCGACCCATAAAAACCTTATCTTTAAAAAACTCATTTTGGATCCATTAGAAACCGAAAATTATTTTATTATAAAATAATATTTCTAGCTTTTCCTAAGGTGACCCTCACCCCTCTTATAAAAGGGAACTCCCCCGTCCCTCCAATTAACACCATCAAGACCCTTTGTCTCGGCCAATCTCTACCCAAATACAATCTCAAAAGTCCTCCCTTAATCCTATAGGCCTTAATTTAGTCATAAAGCCAACCTAAGGATCCATTTTGATAAAATCAAAAGGAAGAACCCGAAGAGGAGGTAAATGTTTTATCACCTCTTCTATGTTCCTTTCTTATTCCACTTACTCTTTCTTTGTTTTTTCCATTATAAAATAATAACTCTAGTATTTTATATATACTGTGATGTTATTATAAATATGGTACAACCATATTCATTAATCTATCCATCCTTTGAATGACATGTCACCATACGTGCGTACGTACGACTTACCGTCTCCACGTCGTGGTGTAATTGTTATTGAATACATTATTATTTGGCTGTGTGTAATAATGATGTGTAATCGATGTTAATAATAAATATAACATCATAATTATTCTTTATATATGATATACCATCCTATTATATATTATTTTAATATCAAAAGAATGATATTGTCACTCGTGCGTACGTACGGATTACCATCTCCACGAACGTGAAGAGATTCATTCCCCATCATAATACATTCAAGAATAATATTCATTTGATTATTAAAAATAATGTTTAAATACTTAATATAATTCTGAATATGAATAATATACATCCTATTCATAACAAACATTACTTATGAAACAAATCATATAAAGAAGAATGTATATGTTAACACCTGAAACGATGATAATGCTAAAATATTATTAACAAAGAAATGTTAAAAGATCATATATGATATCATATTAATGTATGTGATTCTTTTATAATTTAATAAAAATTATTTAACCATTATATAAGAGGTTAGCCTACCCTCGACCAAGGAAAAGTACAAAGTAAGGGGTTTCTGATCTTGCTTTTAATTCTGTGAGATTTCCATTTTTATCCACTTATTTATTAAACGTGGTGTATTGTGTGTTTTCATTTGATTTATATTAGCATTATTCTATTAATATTCATGGTATTCTGTGATTCATTTGGTTGTTGTTAAATTTTGGCCATACGACTCGATTGATTAAAACGATGTAAGGGTTTTCATCTCACTTCCTATTTCCGTGAGATTCATGCCATACTGCCACTATTTCCTTTTGTGTGGTGTATGTACTGCCTAATGATTGTATTATTTGTGTAAATTACAATAATTTATGAGTAATTAAATCTTCATTTTAAGATCCCTATTTCATGGGATGTATTTTTCGTAATTTAACAAATTGGTAAGGGAATTTCAAATTTCAATTTCCACTCATTCAGATTTACGCATACTTCATAGTTTATTTTACTCCATGATTATGTGTGGAATCACTATTTTTTATTTGTGTAGTAATTTCCACTCCCCTTTCTGTGGATATACTTTTGATACTAATTATCACTCCATTGATAAATTCTCAAGTCATCGATATGAACTTGATAAGAGTAATTTTAACTCAATCTCTATTTATTGAGTTAAACATCCAATTCATTGGTGTTGTTTTTACAAGAATATTTGTGAATGTCCTCTAATTGATTTACACTGAATATCCAATAATATTTAGTGTATTTATATTTTTCACACATAATTATGTGGTTTATTTATCCTTAACCTAAGGATACAACCTTTATAAAATATTCCATCTCAATTTACATTCCATTGAGACTTCTTTGTTGTTATATGCCAATTCACATTTATATGGTGTATATAATGTACTTTGACATAGTATATCATGTATCCCTTTATTTCCATGATATTATAATGTTTATATTACCTCAATTATTTTTATTAAAGTGTCTCTCTTTTGGTTAGGAAGTCTAACTAAAATATCATTTTAAAATGTTTTAATGATTTATTATTCTAAATATTTCTCATTAATTTCCATGTTTTAAAAATGGTTTAATGGAATTAATTATATGGACATTAATGTTTTAAAATTAAAATTCCTTTTAAAGGTTTCAAAGTGGTACGGGACACTTTGATTCAAAAATCTATTTTAAACAACTTCTTGATAAATAGTGAGACTTTTAAATGTTTTCAAGAAAAAGGGGGATATTTCTCTCAAATAGTTTTGATGATTATTTTAATCTATGTCAATATAATTCATTATTCTCTATTTAGGTTATTATATTATAATACAATCTTCCATATTGTATTGAATGAGTTATGTTTGACTGTGGATGTGCTATTTTTATACCATTCATGGTTTGTGGTTAAAATATTGACATTTCAAATGGTAGTTTTAATACGAATGTTCAGATTATGTTTCAAACTTTTTATATGAGGAATTAACTGGACTTAGTAAGTGATAGGTGGAGCCCTATACAACTCCTCAATGAATCAGTAGGTCTCATGAGATAAACTAGTGTCTTGGCACAAGGCTTTGACAAAATCTTATTTGTAGTCTTAGCACAAGGCCTTGACTATGTGGTTATGAAAGTCTGGAATTATGCATTCCATCATTATGAAAGTGGATATTGATATTTAATGTGATTATTCAACTAGTATAATATCCATGTGAATAAGTAAATTATATAATTTGATTTTAACTTTTCCATATTAGGTTGACATTCATGTTTAAAAGGCTTTTGTTTTAGTCTTATACATTGCCTTACATGTTTATTCTTATTTATGAATATTTCTGCTATATTGTTATCCTTAATAAGCATCTCATCTCACCCATCTATGTTTTATTTTACCTAGGATGAAAAGAAGTATATTTTGACTGACCTATAGGGATAGTCTATGGGATCTCAATGTTGTCTATGGAAACAATGTTCTTATATTTTTCCATTTTATGATGTAATGTAAACCTTATAAATTTATCTAGTACATAAAAGGATACTAAATTGATTGGTCTTTCGAGAAATGATCTTTTGTGGTCATACCAATGATACGTAATAATGCACCGACTCTGGGCTTCTGGGGTCGGGGCGTTACAAAAGTTGTGATTAGAAATATTAAATATTTCAACCACAATTATTTAATAAATGATTAATAAAAGAAAATTAAGAAAGTAAAATATGACCATAAGTTATTGTTTTTATGGTCAGGATATAAGTGATCCTACTATATTTCTTTAAATATCTCGAGAATATAGAGATATGATACCCTCTATTGTATATCATTTTTGAAGGAGGATGAAAATTCATTGTGTCTTACTTTTTTACACATGGGGTCTGAAACCAATTACCTTTTATTTTATGGGTTCATAAAAAACCCATCCTTTTATAGGAGAAGAACCTACATAGGTTTTATAGGATGAATCCTAGACTATTTCCTTTTTTGGGTCTATAAAGAACCCATTATTCTATAAGGTAAAACCTAATCTTATCATTTGTTTTGGTGTAAAAACAACCTAGAAATTCATAGCCACAATTATTGTCTCTTTTATTTTACAGTTTGTAAGAACCTGTGTTTTTGAACCAGATAAAACTCCATGGGAATTTGATATTTTTTTTAATTAATGGACGAGTTGTTTTTATAATGGAACTTCAAAATTTAATTTCGAGAGTTTGTACATTTAAAAGTGAAGTTTTTGTACATGAGTGTAGGCCCAATAACTTTCTTGGGTAGATCAAGGAGATTTGGGTGTGCTGGTTTGGGAAAGGATGGTTTTAAAGGACATACAGTGGGTGCATGGTTTTTCTAAAATAGTGAATCCCATAGCAGTAACCAGGTAGATTTTTGCAGGTGAGGAAGATGTGTTTCTCATGGGATACACACGGTTTATCAAAAAGTTCACCTAGCCCTCACACTTAGTGGTTGAGGCAGAATTTATGCATTATTCATCAAATGGATTGTGCACAGTCAGATAACTGTGGGGGTTAAACCGTGTGGGGTTCCTTGGTGCCCAGTAATGGTGTACACAGGAAATGCATGGTTCTTTAAACCGTGAACCAAAGCCTATTTTTTCAAATAATTTAAATTAAATTTAATTAAAATTAAAAGGTGAATTTAGGGTGTTATTCTCCCTATCTGGGTGGCATGACACCAATGTCCCCCTTCCTCATGAGGCATGATGTAACCCTCCTTCCGGCTCCGTCCTTCTATAGTGAAATTAACCTGAATCTCTTGAGATTCTCCATCGGCATGAGGTGATAGGTCTCTATCACTCCTTCTCATACATTGTTTCGGCTCATTATGGCTTCTTCATTTCCCTTCATGGTTTGACCAAAACCCTAGCTTATGTTTTGGTCTGATTTTTGTTGTTCTTACTGAATTAGGTTATGAAAAGGCCTCCTTGGAACTCATGGATCTATGTTCCGACAACCAACACCAATGATGAGGTGGTTTGAGATGTTTTGGTTCATCATCACCATCCGAGGTAATGGTTTAAACAGGTTGTTTTGTTTCTCACATCTAATTTGAGAATCTTAAGGTGTTTATGGGTGTCGAGTTTTGTATGTTGTGAGTTTTTGTTCCCTTATAAGACTCACATGTATACACAAAGGTATTTATATATATTAATATATATATCCTCCATGTGAATATTCCCTCATGGAATGGGGAATAAAATCATTGGGTTAAGGGTATATATATATGGATGTATGTGCATGTGAGTTAATGAAAACTTGAGTTAGAAAGCGTTGGCTTGGTCTTCTTCTTGAGGTAGGATCCCTACCCTTGAACTTTTATTCTTGAATTATTTAATAAATTATTTAAATATATTTATTTAAGAGTTTTTTAGTTTAGTAGAACTTTTTTAATGTGGTAAATGACTTTTTGATAGATAAAGTCATGTTTTTGTAATAAAACCCCTCAAATGGAGGTGTGATTCCCTAAAAAAAGAATTGTTTGTCGTTATATCATGCTTAGTATGGTTTGATGTTTCCATATTAATTCCTAATTTTTGCTGATATATGGTATGTTAATGAATGATCCTTTTGATATTATTGAATGATATTTCCCTCAGGAGACAAAATGAGGACTCTACTATGTTGTTTATGTTAAGAATGTAATGCTTATTATATTAATTATTTCCCATTTGAGTATGTTAAGCCTTTTCTAGGTGTGATATATTATTAAACATGAAGCACCCCTTGTGTTTCTTGTTTAAAAGAATTTTAAGGGATTTGTCCTTGGAAACCCATATTTGTGCCTTTTTACCCCATGTTATGGGATGTCAAGTATGTAATTGAATTGAATATAAACTTGAAAATTAATTTAATTAAATGGGAAAGGATGAGTGACCATTACCCGTAGACCATATTTTATATCATTGGATGATTAAGCATGAATTTACTGGTATGGATAACCCCATGTGAGTATAATAATGCCATATTGTGTAGTAGGTTGTTAATATTGATAATATTTTTATAAAGTTCTTCCCATGTTAGTTAAATAATAACTAAGCCATGTGAATGATTGATAGGTTTGTTAGTATTGTTATATTGAAACTGTCCATGTGTGTATTTAATGTGTTTTAATTAATATTCACATGTGAGTTAAATGATGTTAAATCCACATAATAGTTTTTTATGCATGTGATACTTGTTTTATGAATTATTCCCACATGATTAAATGAAAGTCCAGGCCTTATGATGTTGGTTCTTGCTTGAGTCACTGTTGACGCTCCTTTCGTCACAGAATCTAAAGATCGGAAAAGGGAATATCTGAGCTCAAAGTGATTCAGCCTTTGAAGAAAACATCAAAAATCAACAAAGGAAGGAAGAAAAGATCAACAGCAACCTCACCGTGCAAGTTATCTAACTGGCGTGCAAGTGTACTTGCGCGGCTACCTTGGTCGCGCAGGTGACTTGCGCGACCTAATTGGTAACCGTCCGGTAACCGCCCGGGTTCTTCTTTTGCCTATAAATAGACCCTGTGGGCCCCCCATTCGAGAGAATCTTTTTCCAGAAACTCGGATTGAAGCTCCCGACGCCCAAGTCTCTTCTCAAAGCTTCCGGAACACTTCTAAGGTAATTTCTTACCTAGAACGGAAGATCTAAAGAGAAGAAGGAAGGCCTAAGTGTTGAAACTTATCAAACACTTGCGCGCCGACTTATTTCCTTCAATATAACTTGCGCGTCCCTTTTCTGGAAGAACCTCAAGAAAATTCTAAAGGGTTTAAAAAAGAGTCGCTCAAGTATTTCAATGCTGGTTGAAAATCGCGCAAGTACACCATGTGCCGCGCAGGTATACCTGCGCGACCAATACTTGTGCGCCCACGGAAGACTTGCGCGCCTTGCAAGACTTGCGCACCCCTATCTTTTTGGGTTCCCATCTTGCCCATTTTTACCCCTCTTAAGCCATCACACCTTTCCTTTTCAAGATTCGGTCTTCAAGACACTCTTCATAGCCATTTATGGCATGATTTCTTGATTTGACTTTCTTATCTGAAAGGAATTCTGTGGAATATCTCTCAAAGTATAGTCATTTAAATATCCTTATGTCACTAAAATACGGAGAGTTCATTCATTCAACCTCATCCTTTAAGATGAGAGAATCCTAACCTGGGTCTCCTTTTCAGGAATAATCCCCAGTTATAAAACCTTTAATCTGGGCATCCTCCTCAGGAGTAAGCCCCAATCAAGTCCTCTAATCTTAGGCATCTTTCTTAAGAATAAGCCCCAACCTCAAATATGGGCATCCTCCTCAGGAGTAATCCCCAAACCCCAAGTCCCTTAACCTGGGTCTCCTTTTCAGGAATAAGACTCAGTCATAATCTTGGGCATCTTTCTTAAGAATAAGCCCCAACCTCAAATATGGGCATCCTCCTCAGGAGTAAGCCCCAAACCCCAAGTCCCTTAACCTGGGTCTCCTTTTTAGGAATAAGACTCAGTCATAACCTTGGGTCTCCTTTTAAAGAATAAGCCCCAAGTCCCCTAACCTGGGTCTCCTTTTCAGGAATAAGACTCAGCCATAACCTTGGGTTTCCTTTTCAGGAATAAGCCCCAAGTCCCCTTAAATTTCTCTTAACCAGTCATAATTTACCTTTGATTTGGGTTTCCTTTTCAGGAGTAAAACCCAATCATAAGTCCCCTCCTAACTTGGGCATCCTACTTAGGAGTAAGCCCCATGTTTAGAGTATTCAAATCTCCATGAAGCAAATATAACTTTATGGACCCTGTTCATGGATTTTCTCCCTAAAAGTAAATCCTAAACCTTCATCTATCTGGGCAGTCATCGATACATAAGCCCCAAACAAATTCTTATGATTGCATATTTCATGGCACAATTGTCTAAATTTTACCAATACCTCTTGTTTCTCACACCGAGCATGACTCACGTGAGCTTAGAGTGTAAAAGTAATTATGACATTCATCTTTGAGCCATCAATCATAAACATCATACTCCATTTCTTGAACTACGTGGTTTCTGATTCCTTTTCCAAAACAAAGGATACGTAGGTAGCCCATTTATGGGTTCGATCCCAACTTTGAAATAATCTCTGTCCTTCTGAATGACGATAAACTTCAAGTGCCCCACTGAGTGGCTTTAAAATCAGCCTGGTCATCATAAATGACCAAGAGACTTTTATATAAATGTTTTGAAGGATACCATTGACCAAGAATCTCTAAACAGATATAGATGATTCTCTATTGATGAAGAACCTCGAATACATATAAAAGATTCTCTAAATTTCTTTGCATATTTAATCATTGATTGTTAAAACTAAAGGAAAGCACATTTTATACTTGGTAATGTAATAAGGATTCACGAACATAACTTAAATCTATAAAGAGAGTCCCGGAGTAGACAATAATTCCCCTCAAAAAGTTGTGATGAGTCCGACCTCCCATCCTCTCGACCAATGCAAATTCCTAAGCCTCATTAGTCCACAAGCTAATGAGCGCCTGCCTTTGGAAAGTAGGTCCAAACGAATGTGGAATCATTGGATGTTTCTGGTTCTACGAACAAACCCGTTAGAAACCGATCGGAACGTTTGAATCTACCGTCCAAGAGGTCATCCCCGGATTCCGTGCGAAACAAAAATGGTGAACCCGATGTGAATCCTTAACCAAGTTAAAGTGATGTTCTTCTTATTTGTTAGGCCCCTTGGTCCAACAAAGAAATCATTGACATATGCTCATCCAAAAGATGCAGTGGCCGGATTCATCTTGATTATATCTGTTACATGGAACAGGCACTCTTTTCTCAAGATCTTCTGCAAAATGGCTTTCCTTAAATTCACCCCTGTGAATACTGCTGCTATGAACACCTCTACTGTGAGGTATGCTGCTGTCAAAACCAATGCTGCTACTCCTGCTGGAACGTCATCCGCTCTGAGGATGACATCACCAACTCAGCGTCTTCAACGCTGGGTTTCTAATGCACTGGTTAAGGAGTACCGTCGCAACGGTACTATCCCAACTCTGGAGGCCGCTCGTCAAGCCCTCCAAGTTAACAACTCTACCTGGTCGTCCGGACAACGGCGGCCAACAATCAAGAAGCAGGCGGTGCTGACTACCGTCTCCAACCGTTTCGGGTCGTTAACCCCGGAACGCAATTTCCATTCACTCCCTTACTCTGAGGAAGTGAATGAGCAGGTCCCGCAGGACCTTAATTCAAAAAGACAGGAGTCCTTCCCAAGGGCTCCCATCAACAATCACCGCCAGACTCGTGCGGTGGTGCGCCCTCAACATGATGAGGGTACTGACTCCAGGCATTCAGCTCAGGTTCCTCGAACCCGAGCAGGAAAGATGAACCACCAGAGACGGAATCCGGTTAACAATAGGCAGGTTGTCATCCCTGCCATCTCCGGAGAAGTCCACCAACCTAACTTGGTGGCAAATAACAAGCAGGCACAATCACCTGCCCGTTTTAATTCCGCTGTCCAGCAGACTCATCTGGCAGCATCAAGCCGATCCCGCCAGGCAATTCCGGCGGAGTACCATAGGCAGGAATATACACCTACTTATACATCACCAGTTAGTCAGCAGGCTCGTCTGACTACATATGATGGATCTCGTCAACCGCGTTTGGCGAAGTGTAATCAGCAGGCACATACACCTGCTAATACTAATCAAGCCTACCAACAGTCTCGCTTGGTAGCGCACGGAGAAGTCAGTCGGAAAGTCCCGACGACAAACAAGAGGCAGACTCAACTCTCTGCCTCCACACTTGAGTACTGTCAGGATTCACTGACAGGAAAAGGAGGACAGGAGCAGGCACATACACCTACTCCAAGCCCGGAATGGACATATATCCCCGTTCCGGCGGCTGAAGTCACCAAACATATTTTGTCAATGGTGAAAGAGCAGAAGAAAATTCCTGCTCATATTCTGGATGCTTTCCAGGATATCATAATAGCTTCAGCATCATCTCAGGGACAGACACATAAATCTATCCCTAGCAATGGAGTGACACATCAACGATTCACTCCGGAACAGACACACACATCTGTTCCAGTCCAAGAGGGTTATGGGGCATACTCCCCCATATCATACAGACAACCAATTCAGGCACATACACCTGATTTGAGTGGAGATCGTCAGCCTAACCTGACCATCTTTCCTGATCAGGCACATACACCTGCTCAGAGCAATCACTTTCGTCATCAAGTGGTTTCTAAAGCGAGTAAGAAGGCATCTAAGAAAAAGATCCGCCCAGCACAGTCAGGAGATCCAAGGCCAATCTGCAACAAGACCTTGCTCGATGCTGGAGTTCTTGAAGCCCTCATACATTTATCTGTCGGAATTCAAGATTCTACTCCCTCAGTTCCCAATAACGGGAACATAAATTCTGAAGGTCTTAAACAGACACTTCCTCATGAAGACTTGCTTCATGAAAATTCGGTCAATCTTGAAGTTTCTTCTTCAGATGAGAGCCACAGGAACCCTCTGTGTGGTCAGAAGACCAAGGAGCAAGAGATTTCATCTTTTGTTGTAACCCATCATGACGGTCCTCCTCATGGTGATGAACTTCGCTGCGAAAGTCCTCTCCGCCGTAGTGATTCACGTTGTCTCGAAAATTCTTTAGAAGGCAATGTAGTGACGAGAAAGCCCTCCTATCTCAAGGCACTTGCAAACGTAAAACCAGTCATGTCTGATGCTTTACTATCGGCAGGTGAAACTCTTTCTCCATCAGAAGATAGCCTGGGGTTCAGGTTATTCTCCGAACCATCCCTGGGTCATTCATCTTCCAGCATGAATAGTGATCTCTCTACCAATCTTGTTGAATCCGATGAAGCAACAGGGAAAAACCAACTCTGGTCAAAACAGGTAGAAGAATCTTCATTTAATGATAAAGAGGAAATGCTGAAAATGAGGAAAAAACTGGCAAAAGGTGAAGTACCAGTCATGTTTTGGCCTTTGGCTGACTCCCAGTACGACATTCCAAAGATGTTGACGGATGATGGAATCCATGATATCCGTCTCAACATATGGAAAACTCTTTGTCAATTAAAGAAGAAGGTATTATCTTACGATGAATATGAAAATCATCTTAAGATAATAGAAGGGCTACAACGTCAGATTGATTTGGCATCTCTATCAGTCTCTCGGTATCCGAAGGCTGAAAAGCAATAGAGAACCCTTCAACGTTCATGCCTTGGCGCACTAAGAAGATTGCATCAGTTAATTGCCAATGCTCCATCTGATGTTCATATCAGAGGATGGAGTGTTTACGGAGCACTACATTTCACAGTGCTTTCCAGTCAGCAAAGCCTGCCGAAAATGGTCTCATGCAATGTTATTGCCCATGGCCGGCCACAGTCAATGGGCTTTGTTCATAATCAAAAGCTTTCTCAAGAACATGATTCAACTAGTTCCTCTCAAAATCAAGTATATAGAGAACAAGTTGTTGAATTGCTCCTACATCAAGTAGGCGAGAATATTGCACAAGCCTCTCGTCTGGAGCAAACACGTCATCAAATGACAGAAGTTTCGGAAATCATCCAACGGTCTGTGGAACCAGGTGATAAAAGTGGATACAGGTTAATACATCCAGCTAATTTCTGAACTAAGATTCGCAAGATCAAGAGAGATTTTAAGAAGATCTCAGACATAGCATGTCAAGAGACACCCCAGCTTGCCAGACTGGGGACTTCTCTAACCCAACCCTCAGAGTCAACAAATGGGATTCGAGGAGTTGAGCGGAAGCAGCAGGAACATCCCCAGTCCACCAGACTGGGGACTTTTTCAAATCCTCAATCCCTCCCTCAGAGAAAGTCAGTATTCTCTCGATTAGGGAATAAGCCTCAAGAGGAACGAAGATCCAAGCTGTCAGTAGATTCTCTCCAAGTGACGGTTCTCCAAGAAATTCATGAGGGATCAAATCAACGGAATGCCATGTCTCATCATGGACATAAAAGGAGACAATATCACAGAAATGCTGATAGAAAGGATTCCATTCAATATGCATCCATTAATGTCATCAATTTCGTTGCTGCTGATTCACCAGATGAGGCTCAATCAGAGGGATCAGACGAAGAGGTTCCTGCTCAAGAAGTCGCGCACACAGACCTAAATGAAGAAGGTGTGCGCACACGTAATCAAAGTCTTACCCAAAATCTGGGTATTCCTTCAAGTAACCCACTTCCCCCTCTCCGAAAAGGATCCAATAAGGGGAAAGGAAAGAATCAGGTTACTTCTCACCCTTCCTCTGAAGGAGATCAATCGCTCTCATTAGAGCAAAGTTTTTCACAACAGGAGGAAGAAATGAAATAATTAAGAAGGTTGAATGCAGAACTACTTCAGAGTAGTCTTCTTCTTAAGAATGATAAAGTCCGACAGCCAAAGGAATTTGTTGTAACTACTGAGATGGATTAGGAATATCCTCCTTTATCAGTACACCAACAGAGGTCTAATCTTATGGGTCAAACGCAACAACGGTTGGCAGCACTACCATCAGTTGCAGCACCAATCACCACGTCTGTCCAATCTTCATTCATTGCACCTACCCAAAACCAAGTTCAACCTGACGTTTCTCAAAAGTTAATAACTACTATTGAGTCACTAACAGCTCGGTTAGAAACTATGGAAGGGAAACGGGCGCAAGTTCAACCTGAAAAGAAAGTTTACCCTGAATGGGTAGATTCAATTTCTCCTCCATCCAGTTTTGGAAACCCTATTTTCCCTACTTTCAATGGATCAGGCGACCCTGAACAACATTTGACACATTAAGTGTCTTGTTGTGATCCTATGATGGGAACTCCAGAGCAACAAGAAGCAGTGATACTCAGATGCTTCGTACGAACCTTGCAAGGACCAGCTTTTGTCTGGTATACAAGCTTGCAATCCCGGTCAGTCATCGGATGGGAGGATCTTTGTCAAAAATTCCTTCTTCAGTTTAGCTCAACTTTGCCAAAAACGACAGTTTTCGATCTTACAAACTGCAAGCAAAGGGAGAATGAAAGAGTCTCTGATTTCATTGCTCGTTGGAAGGGATTAACGTATTCCTTGAGTTTAGCACTCCCTCAGGAGGAATTATTTCCAATCTGTGTGGCAAATTTGCGTGACGAATTACGCACGCCATTGATCCCTGTGAAATACACAGGAGGGTTTCGAGACCTTACTTCAATCGCTCAACAGATTGAAGATTCCCTTATACAGGCTAAGGTTAAATCTCGTGTAACTCCATCAGCTCCAGGAAGAAGAATGGGTAAAGCAGAAAATGCTACAGTTATGCTTAAACAAGAACCTGTACCTATTTCTACTTCAAAACCTTCATCTTCTCGAAGAGCTCCACCTCCTGAACGCCAACAACAAAGGCTGTTTCGTCCAAATGATCAAAAAGATCAACGATGAAAAGAATTTGAGGATATGAAGAGTAAAACATACTCTTTCCGAAGTGAGCAAGTTCCTGGTAACTTCATTTCAGCTCTGGAAAATAATTTGGTTCAATTACCAGTGCCCAAGAGGCCAAACAAGGAAGGAGATGAAGACCGTCCCAATTATTGTCCCTTTCATCAAATGTTGGGGCATCCCATCCAGGAGTGTTTTGTCTTTAAAGACCTCCTGCAAAAGATGGTCGACTTGGGACAAGTCAAATTGAAGGGTTCTTCAGCTCATGTAGCGTGTATTACCGCTACAGATCCAGAGGAAGGAGGCGAGTGGCAGGAAGTCAAAAGCAAAACTGCGAAAAAATATGATGATTGGATGGTCAGAAAGACAATCAATCGGACCCATTCCATTTTGCGAACACAATTGAAGAAGCCAATTGTATCTCCTACAAAAGCTGCAGTAAAGCCTCCATCAAAAGAGAAATCCTCAAAAGGACAGCGCAATTCAAAGAAGAAAGATGAATCAGGAGAAGATGAGTATGTATCAAAGCCTAAATTGTCTTTGACTCTGGCAGATTTCATGCCATCTACTTCGAAGCCACGGGAACCGTCCCACCAAACGGCATTGCCTAAACAGGCTAACCAGGCAGAGTCTTTATCAGACGAAGAGTTAATCTTTGGTTCTGTTAATATGATTCAATTAACAGATTCATATTCCAGTCTTGATGAGCCTGAATTCCCTGTATCAAATAAGGGAACCCGAGGAAGTTCTAGAGGTTCAGGATATAGGGGAAGACGTGGATCTTTCCGAAGCCACTACTCTAATTCTACCCTTGCTAGCACTGTATATGCAGCAGAAACTTGTGGTAGAGCCCTTCAGCGAGTTCAAAAAGAACAAGCAAGTTCTTCTGCCAATGGCTAACTCAGCTTCGGCACAGTTATTTTGGAAGACCGATTAAAGGTTCCATCTTATTTATCTCAGCAAGTAAATGGATCTAATCAGTCTAATCTTCCAAAACCAAGGATGTTTCTAACTTCAATACAAGATGCATCAGCTTTCAAAGCATCTGCTTCCAAGGTACCTGCTAAACCGCATATTCTTATTGGGAAACACAGACCTCTAGATCAAAAGTATGATATATTGAAACACTTGGCCCAAGTACCAGACAAGTTATCAATTTTGGATGCTTTGATTCTGTCAAAAGATCTTCGGGAAGCACTCATCGAAGCTTTGTCAAGTCCTCAAGAGTTTGAAGCTGAAATTGCTGCAGCTGAAATCTATCACATAGAGAATAATCCTGCAGAATGCCATGCAGTGATATATTTTACTGATAAAGATGAAGATGATGTTGTGCATGGGCACATAAAACCTTTGTACTTATCTGGCAAAGTCAATGGTATAGATGTTCGAAGAGCTTTCATTGACAATGGTTCAGGAGTCAACCTCATGCCCATTCGCACACTTCGTCGATTGGGCCTCACAGAATCTGATTTATCTCCTTCTACCATGATGTTGCAAGGATATGATAAAAATGAACAATAACCACTGGGAGAAGTTACACTCAGAACTCAGTTTGGAGATCTTGTTTCCAATTCGGATTTCATGATTGTTGATCAAGACTCAGCTTTCAATATCTTGCTTGGAAGACCCTGGCTACATCAGCATGCAGCTATTCCGTCATCATACCATCAATGTCTCAAATACTATTTCGATGGTCAAGTTGGAACATTGTATGGTGATAAGTCCCCGTTGAAGACATGTGAGTCTCAATACATTGAGGCGGAATTTTATCACATGAAGGGAAGAGAAAAATCTACAATGAAGGAAATTACCAAAGTTAATGCTCCATATGGTTTGGAAAAAATTCCAATAAATCCATTTTCACATGTGAGTACAGATTATGTGTTACCTATCATTCAAATTGACAAAATAGGCCCAAATCAAAATACTCTTATGGAAAGATCCATAATGTCAATTACGGCAATCGAGCCAGACAACATGGGAGAAATTGGTAACTTACCAAGCAGTGATGAAAGTATAAGTGGTGACGTTTTCATTTCGTCTGCTGAAATCCAACAAGTCTGTACTTCACTAATCAGGACAGAAGAAGTTATAGCAACACCAGAGAAACGGAAGAAAAAACACATGATGAAGAGGAAGAGGAAGATCTTAGAGATGCTCCTCCAGTATTTGAAGAGGGTATCTCTACCACTGTGGATGAACTCATAGAAGTAAATCTGGGTACAGAGAAAGATCCACGCCCCACTTTAATTAGTGCGGCCATGACCCTTGAAGAGAAAGAGATGTATATTTCTTTTCTAAAGCAAAATAAAGATATTTTTGCTTGGAATTATACAGATATGCCTGGTCTTGATCCTGATGTTGCCACCCATCATTTGGGTTTGCCAAAATAACATCGAGGATTCAAGCAAGCCGCAAGAAGAACACACCCAACCTATTCTTCCAAAATCGAGGCTGAAGTGGATAAGCTTATCAAAGCTAACTTCGTCAGAGAAGTTCAATATCCCAAGTGGTTGGCTAATATTGTCCCTGTAAAGAAGAAGAACAGACAAATTAGGGTTTGCATCGATTTCAGAGATCTTAATCGGTATTGTCCTAAAGATGATTTCCCAGTTCCGATTACAGAACTCTTAATTGATGCGACGGCTGGCTATGAAGTACTTTCTTTCATGGATGGATATTCTGGATATAATCAGATCCGAATGGCCCCAGAAGATGAGGAATATACAGCCTTCAGAGCTCCTCAAGGTGTGTTTTGTTACCGGGTGATGCCCTTTGGTTTAAAAAATGCAGGTGCAACATATCAACGCGCCATGCATCGTATCTTCAAACCTCTTTTAGGGAAGTTTTTTGAATGCTATGTAGATGATTTGGTGGTTAAATCCAAACAACGTTCTAATCACTTGGCTGATTTGAAAGTCATATTCCATAAGCTTTGACAACATAATTTGAAGATGAACCCCTTAAAATGTGCTTTTGGGGTAACCTCAGGAAAATTCCTCGGCTTTGTTGTATGCCATCGTGGTATTGAAGTCGATCCTGAGAAGACCAAATCAATCCTTGGTATGTCACCTCCTCAGAATTTGAAAGAATCAAGAGGACTTCAAGGACACTTAGCCTATATTCGGCGTTTCATCGCCAATTTGGCAGGCAAAAGTTTACCCTTTACCAAATTATTGAAGAAAGGAGTCACTTACCTGTGGACTGAAGAATGTCAAGAAGCATTTGATGTTCTCAAGAAATACCTCTTTAGTCCACCAGTACTCATGCCACCTGTTGAGGGTAGACCTCTTATCCTCTATGTGACATCTTTAGAGCGATCATTGGGTGCCTTTCTCGCTCAAAAGAATGATGCTGGGAATGAAAATAGTCTCTAATATCTCAGTAGAACTATGCTTGAAGCAGAAAACCGGTATTCGAGTATTGAAAAGTGCTGCCTAGCATTAATCTTTGCAGTTCAGAAACTGAGACACTACCTGAAACATCATGAGGTCCAATTGGTATCTCGTAATAATCCGCTCAAATTCATCCTTAGTCGTCCAATGCTTACAGGACGTCTGGAAAGGTGGGCGGTTATTCTACAGCAATTCGACATTCAGTATGTGTCTCAAAAGGAAATTAAGGGCCAAGCTCTGGCTGATTTCCTGGCTGAACATCCTTCAGTAGAAGACACGTATTCTGATATCGAACTCCCTGATGAGGAAGTTTTCTCTATTCAAGAGAGTCCTCAAACATGGGAAATGTATTTTGATGGTGCTTCTAGAAGTCCAACAGGGAAGAAAATGGAAAATCCTAAATTCAACAAAGTTGGTTTAGGAATTGTGCTCATTTCTCCAGATAAGGCAGTGTTACCTTATTCCTTTTTATTGTGGGAAGGTGGTACCAATAATGAAGCTGAATACCAAGATCTCATTACAGGCTTGGAGTTAGCGCTTCAAGCACAAGTGAATCACTTAAAGGTGAAAGGTGATTCAGACCTGGTAATCAAACAAGTCAATGGGGATTATGCCATCAGAAAAGAAGAATTAATCCCTTTGTATGATTACGTTAGAGAGTTAATGTCGGAATTCCCTTCAGAACCGACATTTTCTTATGTCCCAAGATCACAAAATGTTCAAGCTGATGCACTGGCTAATATAGCCACAGCTTTAGCAGATCCAAATCGGGACGAGACAACCATCTGTATTTCCCACCGTCGTGCAATTTCACCTTATGTTCAGGTCAGAACAGAGGAAATTAATGAAATTAGTCCCATTCCTGAACCGTATGGTCATACTACAGGATGAATGTCACCTATCAGGGAATACCTTCAAAATGGAACACTTCCACCTGATAGAGCCGAGAAAGAACAAATTCGGCGACGTGTGGTCAATTTTACTCTTTATGATAGCCCAAACCACCTCGAGAAAATTCTCTACAAACGTGGTTTTGATGGAGTTCTCTTCAGATGTATTGATGGTGAAGAGACAATGGCTGTCATAAAAGAAGTGCATGCAGGAGTCTGTGGTGCCCACCAGTCTGGACATAGACTGTCTGATCAAATTCGAAGGCTTGGATACTTCTGGACTTCAATGATAAAAGATTGTGTTAATTTCACAAAGAAGTGTCATTCATGCCAAGTATATGCCAACTTCATTCATCAACCTCCAGAGTTGCTTCATACAGCTAAATACTCATGGCCATTTTCCACATGGGGAATGGATGTGGTGGGACCTTACCCTTCAGCTACGGCCAAGCAGTTTAAGTACATTCTTACTGCTACTGATTTCTTTTCCAAATGGGCAGAGGCAGTACCTCTCAAAGAAGTCAGTCCTAAATGCATTGTTAGCTTCATCAAGTCTAACATCATTACTAGATTTGGTGCCCCTCATACCATATTGACGGACAATGGCACCAACTTCTGTTCTTCTGAGGTAAAGAAATTGTATCAAGAATACAACATTAAGTCCAACCATTCATCTCGATATCATGCAGCGGCTAATGGCCAGATAGAGGCCTTCAACAATACTCTGTCAAATATACTGCAAAAGATGGTGGGTAAAGATAAGAGGTCATGTCCTGATAAACTCTTTCATGCTTTATGGGCTTATCGAACTACCACTCGCAATGCAACGCGGTCTACTCCATATTCATTGGTATATGGAACAGAAGCAGTCTTGCCAATTGAAGTTCAATTGCCCTCACTCAGAATAGCCATTTGTGATCAGTTATCTACAGATGAGCAATCCCAAAAGCGGTTGAATGAATTGGAATAGTTAGATGAGAAAAGATTGTGCACTTTGCACCACTTGGAAATCTATCAGAATCGAATAGCACAAGCTTTTAACAAAAATAATCGTCTTCGTTCATTCATTCCGGGAGAAGTGGTATTGATTCTCAGAGCACCAATGATACCAGGAAAGAAGCCTCCCAAGCTTGAACCAAAATGGGGAGGACCTTATTCAATACATAAGGTCTACTCCAATGGAGCATATTCTCTAATCTCAATGGATGGAGAACACATTACGACTCCAACTAATGCCAGATTTCTGAAGAAGTATTTTGTATAAACACAAAATATTGTTCCCAGATCCAAAACAATCACATTGGTTCATGGTATTTTGTCCCTGCTACATGACACTAAACTGTGCAGCACCAATAGTCCTAACTGCAAGACTTTAAACTGCATAGTCCCTTCATGATATGTCCGAGATGACATTAAACTATATTTTGTCTTACATGACATTAAACTGTTATTATGTCCTATCTACATGACATTAAACTGTACAGAAGATCCTATATTTTTTCCGAGATGACATTAAACTATATTGTGTCCTAGCAACATGACATTAAACTGTGTGGCACTTCCAACGTCCAGCATGAAGATAAACTGTAAAAAGTCCCCAGAAATGATATCCTCATATTGGTTCACCTTAGTCCTAGCTACATGACTTTAAACTGTACAGCACCAGTTCGTCCTTGCTATATGACGTTAAACTATACAGCAATGGTCCAGTATGACTTTAAACTGCAACTTCGTCCCACACGACATTAAACTGTGAAAAAGTTCCCTAAACCATCCAGCATGACCTTAAACTGCATAATCCCTGGTCCATGTATATGACCATAAACTATTTGCAAATCCCTTATGTCCAGCAAGACGTTAAACTGTGACGTCCTAAACTACATGACGCTAAACTGTATAAAAGTCCCTCACGTCCGGAAAGACGTTAAACTATATAATCATCAAAGGTCCAGCATGACATTAAACTGCACCATCCACGGTCCATGCATATGACCTTAAACTATTCGCACTTTCGTCCGACATGACGTTAAAATGGTACACTCTTTTGTCCTTACTGCATGACATTAAACTGCACAGTCCCCCTTTCGTCCAATATGACGTTGAACTATTTTATCCCCATCGTCCTAACTACATGACGCTAAACTGTACAGAAAATCCTTGATAGGTCCTACATGACATTAAACTGTATTTTGTCCCTGCTACATGACACTAAACTGTGCAGCACCAATAGTCCTAACTGCAAGACTTCAAACTGCATAGTCCCTTTTTTATGTCCTACATGACATTAAACTGTGCATCGTTAAGGTTGTTATTACCTCTTGTTTCTCACACCGAGTATGACTCACGTGAGCTTAGAGCGAACATAAACCATAACACTCTCTCTGGGCCGCTAACCATGGGTAAGTCCTAACAACATTTATTAGATCATTGCCCCCAAGAACAACTTGATCATTAATTCATTCTTTAATTGAACTACACGGACTTTGATCCTTGCCCTCCAGGCTGGGTATGTAGGCAACCTCCCAGGGTTTAAGCCCAAAAACAATCTCTTCACATCGGTTCACCACCATCTCATATGATGATGATTTGTGAAACCGCCCCTGGAATCAATATCTTTACATTGATTCACTTTCGTCCTTGTTATATGACGTTAAACTATACAACACTTTTGTCCGGTACGACAATAAACTACAATATTCTTTGATTTCCTCATTTGAGAGAGAACTATTATTGACATAGATTTTTCAATCATGGTTTTCATTTTCAAAAGACTACGTGCATACATGGTAATGCCTGAACTTTTTATCTTAGGTTAAACCATCATTGCACTAAAGTCCCCTTTCACCCTTCACATGTATGAACCAAATTTGTACAAAGGGTAGTTCTAGAACTATGTGGACTTGATTCCCATCCTTATGGGATACGTAGGAACATTCGAGTGTCCCTCGAATCCAGTCCCAAGTCTTTTGGGCCTAACCCCAAATTTCACTTTCAGTCCCTTGGCTGAAAAGTCCTCATGAAAACACACACTGTGTATTCATTATTATGGTCCGAATTCTATGACCCTAAACTAAGATCACTCATACTTTCGTCCTGCATGACGTTAAAATGCATTTCAAGAACAACGTATGGCTTGATTCTCATTCTTATGAGATACGTAGTGAAGTACAAGTTTCAATTCCGGACCCAGCCACAACATGATTATGGTTTTCATTGACCTATGTATCTCTATATACATTGGAAAATACCCATCTTTATGTGTTATAATCCTAACCTTAAATATTTCAGATCTTTATAACCCTTTTCATGACTTCTAGTCACAAAAATGTCAAACTTCTGAGAATTCTTTTGCCTGACTATGCAGCACGTGCCCATAGGTGGCCTTGCATAAACAGTCCACATAACAGACTTGTCAGCCAAAAGATGCTATTCATTTGACCATGCAGCCAATGCCCATAGGTGGCCCTGCATATTTCAACCCCCTAACGGGTTTTGTTAAATAATAGTAACTTCATTCTTGGGAAGAATGCCTCTTTTGTCCTTATTTGTCTTAAACGAAAGTATGTAGGGATCCGCAAAAATAGCCATCCTTAACATATTTGTCCCATATCCTTTCTCATGATCTGAATGTATTCAAGTCTATGGTTTATTCTTCTTCCCTACGTTTGGGTCAGACCTTCGTAGGAGTGATATTCATCCAGTTCTTCGATATTCTTGTTCGGAAATATCTTCTCCATATTCAAGTACCCCTTTCCATACAACAAACTCTATACTTTAGAAAATTTGAATCTCCATAAACTTTCACTGGCTTTTAGCACTAGGAAAGTAAATTTCTGGGAGTTCTTTTGCCTAACTATGCAGCACGTTCCCATAGGTGGCCTTGCATAAACAGTCCACATAACAGACTTGTCAGCCAAAAGATGCTATTTATTTGACCATGCAGCCAATGCCCATAGGTGGCCCTGCATATTTCAACCCCCTAACGGGTTTTGTTAAATAATAGTAACTTCATTCTTGGAAACTACTTCTTCTAATGCCTTTTAGCTCTTTTTCATATCATTCCTCAGATTCAAATATTCTTAAGCCATAGTTTACATATTTTCCCTCATACTTGAGTATGGTAATATGTTTTCAGATAAATTGTCAAGGAATTGAATCCATTTTAATACATTTTTGGTCAAAGCTATTTCGACCTTAAACATTAGCCCCTTTAGGTCCGGCGTTCATGACTTTAAACTGCCCACACAAAAGACAAAGGAACTCTGAATAAAAGTCAAGTTCCAGCTCACTAAATATACATTTTTGTATGATTTAGGTAATATTGAGCAGTTAAAAGGTTCAAAGTTTGTTGGATTATTTGTAATAATCCTAGTAAAAATCAAACTATGCTTACTAGGCCCATTGGCTTAAGTAAATTTGAAGAAGGTAATGAAAGAATGCAGGTACAAATGATTGAAGACAAAAGTGTTTTTCATTGATACACAAGAGTTAGAAGGACATCCACAGACTGGAGTCTCTTCTCTTCTTTCAAGAATTACAAGAGGCTTTCAACGTAACACTTCATTTGATTTACGACATCCCGATCTTCATTAGCAACCACCTAGAATTCATTCATTCAACTGGATACAATAAGAGATGCAGTGATACCAGCTCTTCTTGGAACAATTGTAAAAGGATGTTCTTGAGTGCGGTTTGAGAAAATTTTCTGCTGATCAAACAGTGACTCTGTTTCTGTCCAAGAGACTTGGAAGATGGATACATGGATTTGAGAATGGAGAATTGGAAGTAAAGAGCCATTTGGAGAGAGTACTCTTTTCAGATATTGCTCTAATATCATGTTTGTCTTCTCTCCACCAACCATTAGTAGAAAACATTTCAGCCCATGGGTTTTCCATTTTCATATCTGCAAGGAAATGACATGGAGGAAGAATTTGAAAGTTCACACCATTGTTGTTACTCTTAATGCACAGCATAACCAAAATAGAGAAGTAGCAGTGCAGCTGCATCTCAGGTATATAATTGTTTGCATTTGGAACATTGACTCCTTGCAGATGACCATGACCACACAGAGACAGGTAGATGCTCTGTGGGAATTTAAGATGATATTTCTTCAAGGACTTATCCAAATCTGGGAATGTGCTGTCACAGATATCATAGTAGTCATGGCCAATTATGTCCATCATGTCATCAATCCGCTTGCTAGCCAGTTCATCAGCCATTCCAATTCCCTTAGGAGCCATTGAATCTGCACAAAAGTTGAACAAATTTAACTCTTAAATGGGTTTATTTTTCATAAAATTTGTGAAAAGAATTCGGAAAAAATGGCCATGTCATTAAGTCACGCAAGTCTAAACAATGGCGCGCAAGTATTTCGGATGCCGCTCTATTTTTTGACGCGCAAGTCTAAACCGCGCAAATACGAATACCTTTACAGGAGCGCGACAGCGAGGGAACAGTGGAAAAGAGACTTGCACGGCTTAGGTGACCTGCGCGTCGAGATCTCGAGAAGGTATGAAGTCCGGAAATCCGGATACTTGTACGGAGGTGAGGCCGTGTATTTATAGGCCAGGAAGCCTACCTGCGCGCTGCACCCAGAGCGCTTAAGGCCTGCGCGACGCAAACTTGCGCGCCGCCCTCTGTACACTACAGACTTGCGCGCCTCCCTTTTCCTTTGGAGGTATTCGATTTCCTCATAGTCAAATCCTCATTTCTCTCCGGATCCAACTCTGAGGGGGGACTCTAAAGATCGGAAAAGGGAATATCTGAGCTCAAAGTGATTCAGCCTTTGAAGAAAGGAGCATCAAAAAGTCACAAGAGTGGAACGGAGAGAATGAGGATTTGCTGAGGAATCGAACTACCTCAAGAAGGAGGCGCGCAAGTTATATAACTGGCGCGCAAGTGTACTTGCGCGGCTACCTTGGTCGCGCAGGTGACTTGCGCGACCTAATTGGTAACCATCCGGTAACCGCTCGGGGTCTTCTTTTGCCTATAAATAGACCCTGTGGGCCCCCCCATTCGAGAGGATCTTTTTCCAGAAACTCGGATTGAAGCTCCTGACGCCCAAGTCTCTTCTCAAAGCTTCCGGAACACTTCTAAGGTAATTTCTTACCTAGAAAGGAAGATCTAAAGAGAAGAAGGAAGGCCTAAGTGTTGAAACTTATCAAACACTTGCGCGCTGACTTATTTCCTTCAATATAACTTGCGCATCCCTTTTCTGGAAGAACCTCAAGAAAATTCTAAAGGGTTTAAAAAAGAGTCGCTCAAGTATTTCAATGCTGGTTGAAAATCGCGCAAGTACACCATGTGTCGCGCAGGTATACCTGCGCGACCAATACTTGCGCGCCCACGGAAGACTTGCGAGCCTTGCAAGACTTGCGCGCACCTATCTTTTTGGGTGACCATCTTGCCCATTTTTACCCCTCTTAAGCCATCACACCTTTCCTTTTCAAGATTCAGTCTTCAAGAAACTCTTCAAAGCCATTTATGGCATGATTTCTTGATTTGACTTTCTTATCTGAAAGGAATTCTGTGGAATCTCTCTCAAAGTCTAGTGATTTAAAAATCCTTATGTCACAAAAATACGGAGAGTTCATTCATTCAACCTCATCATTTAAGATGAGATAATCCTAACCTGGGTCTCCTTTTCAGGAATAATCCCCAGTTATAAAACCTTTAATCTGGGCATCCTCCTCAGGAGTAAGCCCCAATCAAGTCCTCTAATCTTGGGCATCTTTCTTAAGAATAAGCCCCAACCTCAAATATGGGCATCCTCCTCAGGAGTAAGCCCCAAACCCCAAGTCCCTTAACCTGGGTCTCCTTTTCAGGAATAATACTCAGTCATAATCTTGGGCATCTTTCTTAAGAATAAACCCCAACCTCAAATATGGGAATCCTCCTCAGGAGTAAGCCCCAAACCCCAAGTCCCTTAACCTGGGTCTCCTTTTCAGGAATAAGACTTAGTCATAACCTTGGGTCTCCTTTTAAAGAATAATCCCCAAGTCCCCTAACCTGGGTCTCCTTTTCAGGAATAAGACTCAGTCATAACCTTGGGTTTCCTTTTCAGGAATAAGCCCCAAGTCCCCTTAAATTTCTCTTAACCAGTCATAATTTACCTTTGATTTGGGTTTCCTTTTCAGGAGTAAAACCCAATCATAAGTCCCCTCCTAACTTGGGAATCCTCCTTAGGAGTAAGCCCCAAGATTAGAGTATTCAAATCTCCATGAAGAACATATAACTTTATGGACCCTGTTCATGGATTTTCTCCCTAAAAGTAAATCCTAAACCTTCATCTATCTGGGCAGTCATCCATACATAAGCCCCAAAAAAATTCTTATGATTGCATCTTTCATGGCACAATTGTCTAAATTTTACCAATACCTCTTGTTTCTCACATCAAGCATGACTCACGTGAGCTTAGAGTGTAAAAGTAAATATGACATTCATCTTTGAGCCATCAATCATAAACATCATACTCCATTTCTCGAACTACGTGGGTTCTGATTCCTTTTCCAAAACAAAGGATACGTAGGTAGCCCATTTATGGGTTCGATCCCAACATTGAAATAATCTCTGTCCTTCTGAATGACGATAAACATCAAGTGCCCCACTGAGTGGCTTTAAATTCAGCCTGGTCATCATAAATGACAAAGAGACTTTTATATAAATGTTTTGAAGGATACCATTGACCAAGAATCTCTAAACAAATATAGATGATTCTCTATTGATGAAGAACCTTGAATACATATAAAAGATTCTCTAAATTTCTTTGCATATTTAATCATTGATTGTTAAAACTAAAGTAAAGCACATTTTATACTTGGTAATGTAATAAGGATTCACGAACATAACTTAAATCTATAAAGAGAGTCCCGGAGTAGACAATAATTCCCCTCAAAAAGGTGTGATGAGTCCGACCTCCCATCCTCTCGACCAATGAAAATTCCTAAGCCTCATTAGTCCACAAGATAATGAGCGCCTGCCTTTGGAAAGTAGGTCCAAACGAATGTGGAATCATTGGATGTTTCCGGTTCTACGAACAAACCCGTTAGAAACCGATCGGAACGTTTGAATCTCCCGTCCAGGAGGTCATCCCCGGATTCCGTGCGAAACAGTCACCCTTTTGAGATGAGTTATACTAGATGCTCTTGGTTTTGACCATGACATGTCTAATGAAATGTTTAAACTGATTTAAATGATTTGAAGATCAATATCCTTGGTTAAATCATGTATTTTGTTTAGAATACCATGGATAGGCTCATGTGACTATGGTACTTTTGTACCTTGAGTGAACTGGGCCCAATTAGGTCATTTATGGCATGTTGTTATAAGATAAACCATTATGGGGTTTATGCTTTGTATTGTCAAACAAATGCAAATGGGTTTTTCCTTGAATAACCCAGGTTGGTGTAATGGGACCCTTGTAGATTGCTTAAATTGCTAAAAAGAATTTATATGAAAATTTTCCTATTTATGATAGAATGTCAATGAATTTTAAATGTTTAAAAAGGAAGTTAATGATACTTTCTTGTTTTTTCATTGTGCAGTTAGATAAAGTTTATGAAAAGTTCCTTGTTTTATAAAATGGGACTAGAGTTTTTTCTTAAATTCATTCAAATGTTTAAATGGTTGACGTGAATTAATGTAACGAATCTAAATTGTAACCTGATGTGGTGTCCTTTATTTATGCCATCATTTAATGGTAGTTAAAAATGTTTTTGGTGATATTACATGGAATAAAGATGTGAGAGTTTTTCTTTAGGATGTTTATTTTTAGATTCAGACTAATGAAAACGGATCTTGAGCCTAGTGAATTCATTTTTGTGACCAAGAGATGGGTTCAATGCTTATGCATCATAAGGGGATATCCCATGGTAGGTAGTACCCTTAGAGATTGATTCATTTCCTTTTAATGTGACATTTATGAAATTTTGTTCCATTCGATGTTGTTGTCCCTTGTATGAAATTTGGTTTTAAAATGGACACCCTTCTTCAGATGGGTGGTTGTTTCATCTTGACCTTGGGTATTGGTGTGGCCATCAAGGAATGATCAGTTTAGTAGGCTGACATTTCTTGGGCATGGTCAGCTACTAGGAGGCCATGCAAACATCTCTTTTCTTTAGTGATGGATGACTCAGTATGTCGTAATCTGAATAAATTAATGTTTGGGATGATGTGATTTTGAGCCAGTTTCTATGTGATCCATCTGGAAATTTGTTACATCATGTGGAAATTATGTGGATAGTACTCAGGATGATACATTTTCTCTTATAATGTCAAGGTTGTATATGTTGACATATGAGGTACCCATAGAGTGTTAAATGTTAAAAAAGAGTTGTTTGATTTCAGTTTAGTCATAAAATTTGAGTTATTTATTATATTTTTGGGTCATATCTAGTGTAGAGTGACCATTATGCATTTGAAAATCAAGTATATCCCACTTATCATTAGGAATATATGGACTCGGGTTTTTGGACACATCAGTTGGTTTGTTCTTGTATTTTATGAAAAAATGTTTTAGCATATGTGATTGTGGCTCGGAAGCATCACGTTAGTTCAGGTGTACTTGTTAGTGCTTTCTTTCCAGCTTGACCTTAATGAGGTTGGAGGTATGTGAAACCCTTTATAAACTCCATTAATCTTGTAGGTGTTCATTGGAAAAATTTCAAAGAACACGAATACATTTGGTGGTATAGACATCGGGGTTCAGTTGATTATGCATTGGAAGGTGAAGTCTAGCTTGTTGTAAAGAGTTGACTAGAATTAAGGATCCAGATGTAGCGAAATCATGACAATTGGGAGGGACCAACATTGATTTTTCCATAGTTGATAAAAAATCTGGGATCAATACAATGATGAACACCAATGTCTATGAATTAAAATCAATTATTTGGAAAAAGAGAATAAAACTTCCAGATCCGAGAAATATGATCTTGAACATCATGTTTATAATTAATTTATTAATTCTTAAAGAAATTAAATTCCTAAGTCATAGGTAATTTCTTCATTGATGATCGTTGATTTTCAAGAATGGCCCTTCCGGATTGACTCTTTTCACTTATGAGGATCTAAAGCAGAATCCCTCTAGCGGTGATCTACATGGGATCCAATTATTTCCAAACAACAACACTCTTTCTCTGGGTGTTAGCATGGAGAAGTGAATGTGTTTCATTGATCATTATTAATCACTTGTTCATCAGTGTTAGAATCATCCTGGGTTAATCATGGTTTAATGATAAAAAATATTGAACATTCTATAAATCTTGTTAATCCTGTTTAATCTTTCTCAAATCATGTGTACAGATGGTTGGTTTATTTATGTTTTAAATAAACCTATCCAAGATCTTCAGTTCTATGTTTGATTATAGCAAACTATATATTTAATTTGTGTTATAATGGATTTCATTGATAAATTATTAAGTCTAATCCATTCTATGAATATCACTGCTTATGTTTGTATATAGATATTTGGTTATGTCTTATAAACCGTTATTCTACAACCAATTATGTTTTTTCTGGTAAAGGACCCTGACACCGTGACCAGACACCATGACCAAAACATTGTGTCCTAGACATTGTGACCCAGACACCGTGACCCAAACACAGAGAACCATACATCGTGACCAGACACCGTGAACTAGACACCATGACGAGACACCGTGACCAGACACTGTGACCCAGACACCATGAACCAGTCACCATGACGAGACACCAAAACTAGTTTCAGATCCATTGAAGTCTGTGACACTGGTTCTTTGCCGAGACACCATTTTAAGTTTTGCAAAGGACCAGACATCAGGATCCTAACACCGTATCTGTACTACCAGTTCCTGATCTATATACTAATATGTCATCATAACTATCACACCTATCAAAAGAAAATAAGGAGACACCATTTCATTGAGACACTTTTTAATAGAGACAATGTTTCATGGAGACATCATTTCCTGGAGACACCATTTCCAAGTGACACCATTTCCAGATAGACTATGACACCATTATTGAATCTTCTTTGTTGTTTTCGATTGAATTCCTTACGGTCATATTTTAGTCTTTTAAATGCACTGACATGATTATGATTTCTTTGTAGACATGTCACCTGACAGTATGAGGTACGAGGTACAGAATACATGCATCTTGTCATCTCCAACTCAGGCACTCCATGAATAAAAAAAATGGTGCCCTAGAAAAAAAGTGTCATGATATAGTGAAGAAGATCAAACTGACACATGAAACTCAAGACATCTGAAGAACATACGAATAATTCATGAATCAAAAGTTGGGATACCATATCTCAGAGTCAAGAACATATTTTCAATACCAAATCCATGAAGATCACGAGCCATATCTAACTGGAAACCAGAGCACCAAACTTGTGATACTCCATTTCTCGCAAGAGGACCCGATTTTTACATCTGCTTCATCTAAGAAGTCCAGAGCTAAATAGAATAACACTTAGAGTACTTATAACCTTATCTAATCATCTTTTCTCTCTTGTGTGTTGTTTTTAGCTTTCGAGTAGTGTGTGTGTGTGTGTATTAAAACACACACTATCTCCTGCACTAAACTGGTGGATACCAGATATCCTTCCTCTCATATATATTTAAACTTGTTTACTCCCACAGATAAGTGTATAAGAGTTCTCTGTGTGACCTCGTAGTTAATACCCATGAAGAACTATGGAAGAGGTCGTGTGACCTGGACAGTCCTTTGAACTATTGTTTACCCCAATCCTAGTTGTGTATCGAGTTTATTAATATAAGCTTCTTTGAGGTAGGTGATCACAAATTGGATGGGATTTGGTCTCAACTTGTGGCTAAAGCACTTGTTTTATTTCCGCTATGTTATTTAATTTAGTCTTCGCTGTTTTACTGGATAATTAATAAATCACAAAATTGACATTGGTAGTTAATCTTGGAAAGAATTTATAATTTTTTTGCCTTATTGTAATAGTATAAAAAGTAATATTAATCACTCATATTAATATTATTGAGAATTAATCAATCTACTGAGAAGTTATTTAAACAGTCAAACTTTCTTAACCATATTACTTTGATTAACTGGGATGTGTTTATTTTTATTAGGGAACATTTTAAGAAAAATTTTCAAACATAAATTTTTATAGATACTATATTCACCACCCTCTTGAGTAATCTACCCAAAACATCATTTGGTATCAAAGGTATGATGTTATTCCTATTAATCCTATGTTTTTTAAACTATTAAACTGTGATTTTAGGTGTACATTAAAGATCTGCACATTTCTGTTGATTCTAAATTTCTATATCTTTAAAAGTATTTCATTATTATGGATAATAGATTGGAAGGTTCTGTAACAAGTAGAACACCATTATTTAATGGAACTAATTATTCCTGATGAAAAATTATAAGGAAAATGTATATAGAAAGTATGGTTTTGAAATTCGGTCTTCAATTATAGATGAGTACAATATTCCTGATACTTATAGAATCACTTGGGATTACCCAACCAAGACTGCCTATAGTAACAATTTCAAATCCATGAATGTTTTATATTTCACTTTAGGAGATGAGGAATTTAACATAATTTCTATATGTAAAAATGCTCATAAAATTTGGAACACTTTGTTTGATTCACATGAAGGAACTTCTAGTGTGAAAGAAATGAGACTTAATAAGTATACTATTAAATATGATAACTTTTAAATGAAACGTGATAAGCCTTTTTCTGATATGTATCTCAGGTTCAACGAAATTGTCAACACAATGATTTCTCTTGGAAGAGAAGTCACTACCAAAGAACAAATCATGAGTATTCTGGGATTCCTACATGATAGATGGAGAAGAACCTCTATCCCTATTAGAGAATCATGTGACATCAGCAATTTACCTATAAAATAACTCATTGTGAAAGTAATGATGTATGAAGAGGTGATGAAATTAAAAAAGGGAGAGGAGGATGAACCTAACAGAAAATCTGTATCATTTAAGACCACCACCTCTAGACACAAATAAAAAGGAAAATTGGAAGTCTCTGTAGAATTTTCTAGTAGTGAACAATCATCACCTAATAGTGATGAGGAGATGGATCAATTATCCAAAAGTTTGAAGAGATTTTCAATAAGAATAAATTTTTCAGACAACCTAACATCAAATGAAGATAAGATCAAAAAGGAATCTGGAAGAAATATTGGAAAAGAAGTGAAAGGTCTTATGAGATAGTATACTATGAATATAAGTAGAAGGGACATGTAAAGGCTGACTGTCCCAAGATCAAGTACAAAAGGATATATGAGGACAAAGGTAGAATGTATAAAAAGGAAATGAAAGAAACATGGAGTGCTTCTGAGGATAGTTTACGTGACTCAGAATATTCACATGATGAATACGATAAAAGAGCCAATATGTGTTTTATGAAAACCACATCTGAGGTAACACTGGAATCTCTTTTACACAATTCCTATTATTCTGAAGATGAAAGTGACCTAAAAGATGTCTAATAAGGAAATGCTTGAGTACTATAATATACTTAAAGAGACATGTAATAAACTAAAAGATAAATACAAATGTTTAAAGTAAAAGCTTTCCCTTCCCTCAACTATTAAAACTGAACTTACTGTAGAAATTGAGAAATATGTTCAATTTCTCAAAGAAAATAATGCACTAAAGAAATCTAATGAGAAATTGAAAAAGGACCTTGAAAGGTTTATTAATGGTAGAGAAACATTGGTACAAATTCTAGGTAAATAGATTGCTCCTAAATATACTACTGTTATTGGCTATCAACCTGGTAAAAGAAATTTTGGAAGAACTAACTTTGTTTCTAAATATAGGACACACAACATTACACCTAATTATGGAAAACATTCATCTAGTTCAAATTATGATACACTCTCTACTGTTTCCAGATTTTCAGGACCAAATAAAGTTTATTTTTCATGAACTTTACATAATTCTTACAGGAAACCTATGTGGCATATTTGGGTTCCTAAATCACTATTCAATAAAATTACTAAAACAAACAAATATGGGTACCGAAGTCTATTTTTATTTGACTATTTTGTCAGAAAATTTCTTAAAGAGATCCTATAAAATCTGTTGGTACTTGGACAATGGGTGTTCAAGACACATGACAAGGGACTATTCGTTCTTTAAGAACATAATAAAAATTGAAGGTGGGCGTGTAACCTTTGATGACAATGCTAAAGGAAAAATCATTGACCTTGGCCAAATCGGTAACTCTAACTTAGTTTTAATTTCAAAAGTACTTTTTGTTGATGGATTGAAATATAATCTACTTAGTATTTGAAAACTATGTGATGATGGGATTCATATTAAATTTGAAAATTATTCTTGCAATGTTTTTAATTCTAAAAATGAATTAGTGTTTTCTGCATTGAGAAATGAAAATGTATACTTTGTTAACTTAGATTCTTTAGCCTCCCAAATGCATCATGCTTATGTGTATTTCACAAAGAGTCTTGGATTTGGAATTGGAGACTATGACACTTTAACATTAAATCTATTAAAAAGATAACTATAAAAATATTAGTCAAAGATGTACCCAAAATTAAGTTCCCAAACGATAAAGTGTGTAATACTTTTCAAAAGGGAAAGCAACAAAAAATTTACTTCAAACCAAAGAAAGAAGTGTCAACTTCTTAGCCTCCTGAACTGGTTCACATGGATTTGTTTGGACCATCTCAAGTTTCTAGTTTCAATGGGAAGAACTGTTTTTATGATTTGTAGATGACTTTTCTAGATATACATGGACTTTCTTTTTGGCTTACAAAAGGGAACACTACTCTCATTTCACCAAATATGCCAAAACTGTAGAAAATCTTAGTGGACATAAAATTAAATCCTTAAGATGTGATCCTAGTCATGAGTTTGAAAATCAAGTGTTTTAATCTGTTTTCTCATAGAATGGATAGAGTCATAATTTTTCTACCCCTAGAACACCTCAAAAAAATGGATTTGTAGAAAGAATAAATAGAACACTATAAGAGATTTCTAGAACCATGCATAGTGAATACAACTTACCTAATTATTTTTGGGCTGAAGAAATAAATAGAGAATGATATATTATTAAAAGAGTGTTGATTATAACTATTCTAAAAAGAACTCCATATGAGTTATCGAACAATAGAAAACCCAAAGTAAGCTACTACAAAGTTTTTGGTTGTAGAGTCTATATACTTAATACTAAGGACAATATTTATAAATTATCATCCAAGAGTGATGAAGGAATCTTTCTAAGGTATTAAATCTCCATTAAAACCTATAGAGTGTTCAACCAAAGAACTAAATGTGTGGAAGAATATGTTCATGTCAAATTTGATAAAATAGATCCACATGAGCCTATTACAACTTTAGAGAACCTGGAGGATGATGTTTTCAATCTGAACATCATTAAAAAAATCCTCTAATCATCATGTAAAGGAATATATGAAAACTTCCAATTCTGAAAATTCTTCAGATTTAGGTCATAAACAACCCAAACTTATTGAGTAACCTAAAGTCACTAGTCCTTATTTTTCTAAATCTGATAGAACTCTTAAAAACCGTTATTTATATGCAGTTGTAGGAGATTTAGATAGAGGAACTCAAACTAGAGCTTCTCTTATAAATCAGGTTGAACATCAAGTTTTCTTGTCAAAACATGAACAAAAAAACATTAATGATGCTATCAATGATGAATTTTGGGTGATGGCTGTTCCAGAATAACTTAATAATTTTTAAAGAAACAAAGTTGGGAAACTTGTTGATAGACCTAAAGACACATTCACCATAGGCACTAAGTGGGTGTTTAAAAATAAAGTAGATGAAGCTGGTAACATAGTTAGAAATAAGGAAAAATTGGTTGCACAAGGATATAGTCAAGAAGCGGGAATTGACTACGTGGAAACCTTTTCACGAGTAGCTAGACTTAAAGCCATTATAATTCTGCTTACTTATGTTGCACATCATATTTTAAAACTATATTAAATGGATATTAAAAGTGCATTTCTAAATGGGTATATAGATGAGGATTCATGTGTTGAGCAACCCCCTAGTTTTACGAATCCTCATTTTCCAAATCATGTTTTTAAATTATCGAAAGCTTTATATGGTTTAAAACCAGATCCAATAGCATGGTATGATAGATTAAGTAATTTTCTTATTTACAATGGTTTTAAAAAAGGAATAGATGATATTTACCTTTTTATAAAAATAATTTCCAATTATGTTTTAGTAGTTCAAATTTATTTAGATAATATTATCTTTGGATCATCAACAAATTCTTTATGTATTGAATTTTCTAAAATGATGAAAAATGAATTTGAAATGAGTTTAATGGGTGAACTAAAAATCTTTCTAGGATTTCAAATATTTCAAAATATTGATGGTATTATTTTAAATAAAAAAATATATACTAGAGATCGTCTAAAATGTTTTGGCATATATTACACTAAAATTAATGACACTCCAATGAGTTCTACTTGTAAGTTGGATCTTGATGAAGATGGAAAATCAGTTGATCAAACCACTTACAGAGGAATGATTGGAAGCTTACTCTACATAACTGCTAGCTGACCTATCATTATTATTGGTGTATGTGTGTGTTCTCGTTTTCAAGAAAACCCTAAGGAATCTCATTTAAATATTGTTAATAAAATTTTCAAATAGCTCAAGACGACACCCAATATTGAACTGTTATGTCCCAGAGGACAATCATATGAGTTAATTAGTTATTCTGATGCTGACTTCGGTGTTTGTAAGTTAGATAGGAAAAGAACCTCTGGAATAAGTCACTTTTTAGGAATGTTACTAGTATCATGGTGTAGTAAAAAAAACTCTATTGCATTATCTACCACCGAAGCTGAATACATAACTTCTGGTATCTTCTATGCACACATTTTTTGGCTGAAACACACATTACCAAATTATTGAAATCAATTCATGAATGTAACTATAAATTGTGACAATGCATGTGCTATTAACATCTCAAAAAATCTTGTTTCACACTCTAGTACAAAACATATTGGTGTAAGACAACACTTTTTTAGAGACTATTATCAAAAAGGTGATATCAAATTGGAATTCATTGGAACTGAATATCATCTTGCGGAT
This sequence comes from Viscum album, assembly GCA_963277665.1. Lineage (NCBI taxonomy): Eukaryota > Viridiplantae > Streptophyta > Magnoliopsida > Santalales > Viscaceae > Viscum > Viscum album. The sequence goes on from OY728122.1 coordinate 496,860,303, forward strand.
ATATTCACCAAACCATTAAATTCTAAAAGAATAGATTACATCATACATGAATTGTGAATGATAAATCTCAAGTAGAAGGTGTATTGTTTCACAACTTACTGTTTTACAGTTTACTGTATCACAGTTACTATCTCTCATTTATAGTCTAGAACATACTATTTCAAACTATATGGTCACACAGTTTTGAAGCCACATAGTAGAGATCTCATCGAGAAAACCTGTTACAGTCTCACTGAGAAAACATGTTACAATCTCACCATGAAAACCTGTTACAATCTCACTGTGAAAGTTTGTTCCGGTATCTCCGTAAATACACTTTATCATTTTTTTACATATTATAACCTGTATTATGGTAATTAATTATCTTATTCTCTTAATTTCCTCTACTCTAGATTTTTCAGCACTTTATATCCCTAAATGATAAAATTGAAAGAAGTCTAACTCCTTTCTTCACCCAAGCTCTCTTCTCTCAAACCGTAACCCCTCCTTAAACTTTTCTCTCTCTCTCAAACCTTCTTTGAATGCCCAAAATGAAACACCCATTTTCATCAACTCTTGAGAATTGAAGATCAAAGAAGAATATGAAAATATCACTGAAGATAACACCTGAAGGACCTTTGAATCCAAACCCAGTGAACAAAATAGTGGTACCTGAATGGGAAATTTTTCCCAAGTGGCTGATGTCAAGTAAGTATTTAGTACTGAAAGTACTAAAAGAGCAAGGATGGATGAATTGGTTCAAAAAATCAGAAATACCTATTTAACCAATGCTAGTCACTTAGTTTTATCAGTTTGTTCAATTCTCTTTTGATACAAAAGATGGTTTTATTCTAAGAAGTTTGATCAATGGGAAAAGATGTACCTTTTCATCGAGGTTATGGGCATCTTGACTAATGATACCTCATGAGGGTATTTTTGAGGACTGCTAGAGAGGTCCTCCTCCTCCAAGTGATATCTTTGTTTTAGAAGAATATTTGGGATGCTTAAACAAAAATGAAACTAAGAGAAGATCTATTGCGGCTGAGCTAGATAATGAAACCAAACTTTTGTTTAAGTTTGTTCATAATCTGATTTGTCCAAGAAAAGGATACTTTATTACACTCAAGCATCAGGATGTATTTTTGAAACATATTATGAAGAATGGACACAAGGTCAACCTATGCAAGTATGTTATACTTTAAATGTATGAGTTTATAAAGACAACATCAAATTCAACCTCTCTATTCTACTCAAGGTTAATATTTCTTATGCTTCATTCCAAAGGGCTGGTTAGATGAGATGAAAAATTTCATTAAGGACTATGAATTTTTTATCTCAAAAGTTACTATCAAAAGAATGAATATCAGATGGAATTCGTGGAGAAAAGCATTGGTAGAGGACAATGAGAGGGTCTATGAAAAGTTCAACCTGATTGAGTATTATTCAAGACCTAAGGAAATTTCTAATCCGGGTTTGGAGCTAGAGGATATTTCTTACTATTATATTGAGGAAGAAGAAGAATAGGACGTTGCACCTATAGGGAAAACTGCCCTGGATGAGGAAGGCAGTGAACCTTCTCCTCAAGTATTAATTGAGAAGAAAGTACCATCTCCTGAGGAAATTGTTGATCTGGAAGAAGAACCTTCTTCTAAAGAAGAGTCTGCTGTTAGTGTAAGGGAAAAGGCTATTCTGGAAGGACATCAATAAGAATATCTTTCTCTTGAAAAATAATCTGATTTTTAGGTACACCTAGAGGAACAAGATATTCTTGAGATTGTCCCATCTTTTGAAGAAATAATGGACAAATCCTTTCAATTGGATAGGAAAGAAGTGGGTGATTATATTGATTATGAAATATTAGAAATATATCAAGGATCTAAATCTCTTAATCCTATAAGAGATGCACCTATTCAGGGGGATAATATCCCCAATCGGGAAAGTGTTTATGTGCATAATCATGTTGATCCAAACTCTATAGATACATAGTATAAATTCCCTATCTATTTTAATCTAAATTATTCCCAAGAAGCCTCAGATAAATGTATAGATCTGTCTAATGTGTTTCAATTGAAACTGATATCTTCCCTTGATGTTTAATCTGCAAAGGAACCTGACCCTATATTAGCTTCTATTACTGATCCTTTACAAGGACACTATACCTTAGTTTGTAAGGATGATTTGAAAGCCTTTGGAGATACCTTATTGGATGGAGTTGAAAAGCTCATGAACACTCAACCTACTCCTATGACAATATTGTATAAAATAGATGCATCCATATTGTTAGATAAGATCATTAGGAAGATTCACCCAAAAATGATTTATGAAATTCAAGAGGTTGGAGTTGAGAATAAACAGCTTAGTGATAAAGTGAAGTCTCTCAGAGGTATAGTTGAAGATATGTTGAGAGTGCAGATATCAAGACCAGAACCTATTACTCATCCTATTAAGGATGTTAGTGGTCATATTCCACACGAATTTTTCTCTCTCATTCAACCTAACCTAACTTCCTCAGATGACATGGTGGCTGGAAGAAACAATCAAATAGATAAAGAAATGTAGGATCTTGTTATTAGTCTTAACAAGTTGACTTATGAGTGTAAGGGCTGTCTCTAAAATGTTTGGAATCAACTGAAGTCTCTTAATTTAGTTTTTACAGCTTCTAGTACCTCTTATCAATCATCCCAACCCCTTTGGACAATGATCTACTCCGAATAGTTGTTAAAGAAGAACTCCAATTAGTGATCAGTGGTTTTGAAAAATAATATCTATCTTTGGTTGTCAAGATTTGTGATAGAGTTCCTGATCTAGTAAGAATTCATTCCAAGATTTCCAATTATTCTCAAGAATAATTTACTATGAAGGTGTATTTCTACATCAATAGGATTTTCTCTAAGAATGAAATGACAAACCATTTCACGAAACTTGTAGAGAATCTAAAAATCCCTCATGTCACTCAAGATTTAAAAACTCAAGTTCAAAAGATGAAGAATTTCACTCCTTGGTTGGACAAGTTCATGGAGAACACAGATGACTTTAAGAAAGTAATGCAATATAGTGGTGAAATTATTGTTGAATTAATCAAGCTTTTGAGGCCTTATCTTCAAGTGCAGATCACTACTATTGTGGCTCATGTAGCTGCACCCTTGCAACCTAGTTTTCCTCTTGCCTCATTACCTTCCTTTTCCTATACTTCTATGTCTGTCTCTTAGGATCTGAGTTAGATAAAACCTTTTATCCTTGACTAACAATTGCCCCCGTCTTCCACTACACTTACCTTGGACCACTCTATTTTTGAAGGTCTCCCTCTACCTTCTTTCTTAGTTGGTTCATTTCCTTCTACAACTTATACCTCTGCTCTTATGACTTCTTGTGATGATGCTGCCAATGGAAAAGAGAAGACAACTGGTGTGGATGAAAAGTGAACACTATCTTTGTATAGGGATATTTATTGTATTTTTGTTTCTTATTGATTGTAATGACACCTCATTCTAAATCTAATGCATTGTGAACAATTATTTTCTATTCTATTATTTAATTTTGTGCTCTTTTTGATAATCCCAAAAGGGGGAGAGACATGCACTCCAATTTCACACTAAGAACATACATCTCACTCACATGATTTGTGATTATTAAAAATGGGATATTATTGGACTCATCCTATGTTAATCATGATTTAATGATAAAAAATCATGAACTTTCTGTAGAGATTATTAGTCATATTTAATATGTCTCAAATCATGTATACTTATGGTTAGTTTCTTTATTCTTTAAATAAACATTTTCCGAGATCTTAAATGATATGTTTGATTATTGTAAACTATATTTTTTATTTGTGTTATAATGGATTTCATATATAATTGATTAATTCTAATCCATTCTATGAATATCACTACTTATGTATGTATATAGATATCCGGCTAAGTCTGAGAAACCACGAGCCTACCACTAGTTAGTTTTTTTTGGAAAATGACCTAGACATCATGAAAAGAAACCGTGACCTAGAAACAGTGACCCAGACACAGTGACCCAGACACAGTGACTCAGACACCGTGACTCAGACACCATGAACTAGACTCTGTGACCAGACACCGTGAACCAGACACCGTGACCAGACACCGTGACCAAACACCCTGACCTAGACATCGTGAACCAGACACCATGGCCGAACACTGAATCCAATTTTAGATTTGTTGATGTTTGTGACACCGGTTCCATGCTGAGACACCATTTGAGGTTTGGAAAAAGACCAGTCACCATGATCCTAACACCACATCTGTGATTCTAGTTCTTGATCTCTATACAACCATGTCATAATAAATATCGCACCACTCAAAGGAAAAGAAGGAGACATAATTTCATGGAGACATCGTTTCATGGAGACATCGTTTCATGGAGACATTATTTCCAAGTGAAAATCTTTCCAGAAAGACAGTGACACTGTTCTTTAATCAATTTTTTCATTTTCAGATTTAATTTAAAATGGTCATATTTTAGTCTTTTAAATTCACTTACATAATTAATATTTCTTTGTAGACATGTCACATGACAGGATGAGGTATGAGGTGCAGAATACATGTACCCTGTCAGCACCAACTCATACACTCCAAGAATAAAAAGAAAAGTGTGTCCCAGAAACAAGGTGGTGTGATATAGTGAAGAAGCGTGAAACGACACATGAAACTCAAGACATATAAAGAACATAAAAATAATTCAAGAATCAAAATTTGGGATTCCATAGCTTAGAATCAATAATATATTTGCAATACCAACTCCACAAAGAGAACAATCCAGATCTAACTGGAAACTAGAGCACCAGACTTGTGATACTCTATTTCTTGCAAGAGGACCTGATTTTTAGATCTACTTCATCCTATATGTCTAGAGCTACATAGAATAACACTCAGAGCACTTCTAAAATTATCTCATCATCTTTCTCTATTGTGTACTATTTTTAGCTTTCGAGTTGGGAGTGTGTGTCTGTATTAAAACATGCACTGTGTCCTTCACTAAACTAAATAATACCAGATATCATTCCTCGCATATCTTTTTTCACTTTTTTACTCCCACATATAAGTGTGGAAGAGGTTCCTGTGTGACCTGGTAGTTCATACCCACAAAGAATTGTGGAAGAGGTCGTGTGACCTAGATAGTCATGTGCACTATCGTTTACCCTGATCCAGGGTGTGGATCAAGTTTATTAATATAAACTACTTGGTGGTATGTGATCACCATGTAGAGTGGATTAGGTATCGACATGAGACTGAACCACTTGTTTTATATCTGCTATGTTATTTAATTTAGTCTTCTCTTTTTTACTAGATAATTCAGATATCACTAGATTGACTTTGGTAGTTAATCTTGGAAATAAGTTATAATTGTTTTTCCTTATTAGAATAGCTTCAAATGTAATATTAATCACTAATATTAAGATTAGTGAGAATTATTTAATCTTCTGAGAAGTTATTTAAATAGTCAAACTTTCATAACTGTATTACATTGATTAACTGGGCTATATTTATTTTTATTGGGGAACATTTTAAGAAAAAATTTCAAATAGAAATTTTTATAGATACCAAATTCACCCTTTATTAGGCACTATACTCCCACCAACAATCAGTCTTGAAGAAATTATATCATTCTTGAGAGGGATAAATGAGATGATTTGAGAGATAAAATGTTTTTCTCAATAATTCTCAATTCACTGTGGTTTGGAAAAATAGACATACCTTCCTATTAATCGACATGGGGTTTTGGTTACAATTTTTAATTGTGAAATAGTGATTAAGTGAAGTTATAACTATTAGAGAAAACACATTCCACAAAATAACAATAACAACAAAATTATTTTTGGTTTGCTAACTTGGAAAAAACAAACTATAAATGAAATATCATGCCACATAATGATAACCATATTATTATTAATATTTCTTGCTCCAACTGAATAAACATTATTTTTTTACTTGTAAATATTTAATTTATCAATGGACATTTCCTTGGTCCATTCAAACTCCTCTTTACTTTTTTGAACACCTGAATAAAATATTTTATTCTCTTAAATAAATATTTTTATGTACAAACTAGTACATTAATATTTATGAAATGTTCCATAAATTAAATAAATATATTTCACTCACAATCCGGTGAATAAATATTTATTTAATTTATACGATCATTTTAACTTGAATAAAATTATTCCTTGGTCTTGAGAATACTTTTTATTCAATTAAATAATTTCTAATAGAATTTAATTGAGACCACCATAAACACTTAGTGTGTGACCCTCTATGAATCTTTCTGATTGGAATTAGGAAAGATTCCATAAAGTCAATGATTATTGTTTAGTAATGGGTCAAGGAACCCATGAGAAATAACTGAAAGTCACAATGATGATATCCACATATGAATGCTCAATGTGTAAAATAATCCCTTTCTCAAAATATCTCATCAAGCAGGTTTTGTGATAGTGTCATCAACCTATATTCTTGATACATCATTCCTTGACTACCTAAAATAAACGTGTCAATATACCATAGAAATGGAATTTAGGGAGACCGTTCTATTTAAATAAAAGGGATGAGATTTCAACTTCCATAAATGGAAGGGACAAATGAATCCTCAACTTATCCATTAATAACATGTCATTCATGAGACACCCAACGTACCCAACTTCCCGCAAATATATGGCGTGATAGTTTGCATTAGTAAATAAAAATGAACGATTAATGACATGTATTAATGATTATATTAAAGTATAAGGACCATTAAACCAGCTCACATATAGGAATATATGATGACACCAAAACATGTGGAATTCCTACTAGAGGTTTTGTTCTCATTATCTCCCATCTTAGAGATTACCATGTGTGAACTTCATGAGAAGAAGTATCATCCTCCTATGAGTACATACACCTGATGATATGTATAATATGTGTCCCATTGTAGTACGTCATGCAACCAAAAAACTATATTTAAGAATATTTCCATAGCACTTTAAGGTTCTCATCATATAGGGGAACTCCTATGGCCTTATTAATGCGACAAATACTCAATGAAATTATTAAATTATAGTCATGAAGAACAATAAAAAATATGTAACAATATGTTTAATATTTAAATACATTAAATATTCATGTAATAAAAGTACAATTTTTTTTTCTAGGACACCAAATCCAAAGAACTCCCACATGAACTAGATGCAACTACCTACGAATTTCAGTCTGCTAGACCTCACATGATGATCATGTTTCTGCTGAGTCAAGGCTTTCGTCAATGAATCCACCATTTTGTATTCCATGGAAATATGTCTCATTGCAGTTTCACCTCTCTGAAAAAAATCCCTCAAGAGATGATACATTCGAAGTATGTTCTTCATCTGCTGATGTGACCTTGGATATTTTGTGAGAGGCACCACTGCAATATTATAACAATAGAGTGTGATGAGGTCTTTATTTCTAGGAAACAAATATATCTCTAAGATGAAGATCTGCATCCAAATTGCTTCTTTATCTACCTTATATGCTTTGATACACTCTAACTCTACTATAGTATATGTGACCACACCTTTCTTTGAGCTCTTCCAGCTCACAACACCACCATTCAAAGTTATGATGTATCATGTTTGCGACTTCATGTCATTTTGATTAGTCTGGAAACTTGTATCTACATATCTTTTTATGACTAGTTCCTCATATCCTCTATAAACTAGGAAGATATCCTTAGTATGCCTCATATACTTAAGGATGGTTTTAACTGCCATACAATGGGGGTGACTTGGAACGAATTGATATCTTCCTACCGTACACAATTCATAGGTGACATCTTTCACAGTACATATCATAACATAAATGACTGAACCAATCACTGATTCATATGGAATCTGTGACATTCTATTTCGTTCCTCCTGAATCTGAGGAAACATTTTCTTAGAAAGATGAATTCCATCTGACTCTCGAAATAATCCCCTATGGGATTGTTCTATATTGAATCTATTCAGTATCTTGTCAATGTATGTACATTGAAATAGGCATAGAAATATCTTTGATCTATCATGATGGATCTTAATATAAAGAATATATGTTGCCTCACCCAATTACATATTGGAGAAGCATTTACTTAAACATGCCTTAACTGAATATAGGACTGGTATTTGTTTGACAATAAGTAATATGTCATCAAAATATAGTATTAAGAAACTGACTTCACTCCAACTAAACCATTTGTAGACACAATACTCAGATTCATTCTTTATAAAACCAAATTTCACTATGGCTTCATAAAAATGAATGTTCCATGAATTTTATGATTTCTTTAATCCATAAATGGATTTTTTCAAGTTTCATATCTTATTGAAAACCATTGGAGTCACAAATCATTCAGTTTGTGTCATAGAGACATCTTCCAGAAGGATACCATTAAGGAAGGTTGTTTTGACATCCATTTTCCAAATCTCATAGTAATGGTAAGTGGCAATGGGATGTAAAATTTTGAGGGATTTGAGCATTGAAACTGGTGAAAAGATTCTAACATAGTCAATGCCCTGATTCTATTTAAACCCTTTTGCAACCAATAATTCCCTATATGTGATGTCTTGTCAATCCATGTTGAGTTTGTTCTTGAATACCCATTTGAAACCAATAGGATTTACATCTATATAAATATATACCAAAATCAAGACTTAGTTTTGGTACATGGAATCCATTTCATAAGTCATGGCTTCTGGACACTTAGAAACGTTTTTACCACTTATTACTTCCTTGTAGGTTAAAGGATCATTATTATCGACTAATAATGAGTCACCATTCTCGGTAACTAGAAAAAAACACCTTTCTAGTTCTCTAAACTCTCTTTTATTCCTATGTCATACTTGTGTCTCTAGAACAAATCTTTCTTCCATGGGGCTTTATGGAATCTTCTCCGGTAACAACTCTTGTATACCTTGAGCCTAGACTTCATTAATGTCTATCTCAATCCGATTATCTCTTTTAGATATGTTCTCCATCTCAATGAATATGGCATGTCTTTCCACTATAACCATTTTGTATGAGGGTTCATATAGGTAATATCTCCTTGTTTCTTTGGGGTATCCTATAATGGTACACTTTGTGCCTCAGGGTGTGAGTTTGTTACCTAAATAGGCCTTAACAAACACTTCTCTTCCCCGCTTTTTTAAATTTGATTACAAGGCTTTTCATCCACTCCAACGCTCATATGGAATACCATTTATCAATTTAGTTGGAACATGGTCTAGTATGTGTGTTGCTGTTTGTAACACATATACCCAAAATGATAACGGAAGACTTGAATGACTCATCATGGATCTCACCATGACAAAAAATGTGTCGTTACTACTTTCTCTTACCCCATTATAATGGGGTGTTTATGGAGGATTGAGTTGGGATATAATTCCAAACACCCGTAAGTAATCATGGAAGCCTTCATTAAGAAATTCTCCACCTTGTTCTGAGCAGAGTTTCTCAATCTTATTACAAATCTGGTTCTCAACTCCATTCTTGTATTCCGTGAACTTATCAAAAGAATCCAACTTATACCTCATTAAGTATATATATCCATATCAACTAAAATCACTATTAAAAATTATGAAGTATGAGTTCCCACCCATTTCATCAACTAGAAATGGTCCACACACATCAGTATAAACTAATTCAAGAATATCTTTGGCCCTTTCACCTTTCCCACTAAATGGGGATTTGGTCATTTTTTCTTGTAAACATGCATGACCTAGATCAAGTGGTTTTAGTTCAAAAGAATATAAATATCCATCTTCATGTAACTCTATCAAGAGTTTCTCATTTACACGACACAACCTATGATTCCAATATTGAGTGTGGTATGAGTCATGTGATGTAGCTTCATTATCAATTTCCATTACATGGTTTGTCTAATACAACAGCTAAATATAGTTAAATAAATATGTCGTACCAAAAAAAATCTATCTTTATAATAGATGAAACATTTCTAAACAGAAAATGAATCCATTTATATATAGTATAGATATAGAAATAACGTTTTTGGTTACAGAAGTTACATAATAACAACCTTTTAAAACCAGGATCATCCCAGTCAGCAACGTGAGGTGGTATTTCCTGACAGGTACATCAGCAAGTCTAGTTCCATTTTCTTCTTGTAGATTTACCTACCCTTGGTCAATTTTTTGGAATCTACATGGTTCCAATTTTGGATAAAAATTTGATCACCAAAATATGTATCTAATAACTCATTTTTAGAAACATATAAGTTTAAATTGATAAAAAATACAACTAAAGATTCCCCTTACTTCTTTAGTTGGGTGCAATTTTTATTCTAGTGAACCTTTTTACCACATTCCTACCTAACATATTCATATTCCCTCCCTCCCTTGACATTCCTTTTCTTGGATGGGTGTTAATAATATTTGGGGTTAACTCTCTTCAAATTCCCTTTCCTATTATTCACCATAAGGAAAATATGATTTTCACACTTCATGTCTTTTTCCACTCAGAGAAGGAGGATAAAAAGATCTCATTGAGACATATCAATGTTGTTAATTTGGAAATTCTCAACAAAATTGGAGAAAATATGAGTGAGTGATGCGATAATGATATTGGTAACCATTTCATTGGGGTGTTTGAAAACGAGATCCTCTAAGCGCTCAACATACCTAATGAGCTTGACTACATGAGGCCCAGCTGGGGAACCCTCTAAAAGCTTAGTCTGAAAGAGTGCCTTAGAGATCTCAAATTGTTCATGTCTTTCTCTCTATGTGTAAAGACCACATAGGTGATCAATAATGGCATAGAAATCCATATTTTCATGATATATCATGATTTCACTAGACATTGAAGAAATAATCAATCATTGAACATCGATCGCATCATTCATATGTTTCTCATGGACCAGGAAGGCTTCATCACTCACCTCTTGGGAAGATGGATCAGTTAATGAGGAATATAGCTCATAAGATTACTATTTATGGAATATAATAACCTGAAGGTGTCTAAACCATTCCTTGAAGTTACTACCAGTGAGGATGTTTTCATTATCTAGTATTGATCTTTGGGATAGTGTGGTTGAAAAGATTGTATTTTTTATTTTATAGTTAAAATAATGATTAATTACTACTTTCTTGTTTAAATTTTACAAGAAATAAAAAATTAATTTTATTAAATCTCTCACTATTTTATAATGTCCCAGTGTCCCTCACCATTGAACTCAGAATGTATAGTTGATAAGACATTCTACTGGAAAGGATCCATATTCCCTTTTTCATAACCTCAAAAAAGGTTGGTCAAGCTATTTGAATGTATTTAGAGAGGCAGGACTTTTCCAACTATGGGCTTCCAGCTCCTTGATCCATTGAGTGGCATCCCAAATCCATAAATCCGGACTTGGATTTACCCAACACTTGCCTTCAAATTTAATCCAATTCTATAAAGAGATACTTATATTGATGTAAAATGGTTAATTCAACCCAAAACATTCACAAGTGATCCCTGTATAAAAGTAAGTGTCCCAAAAAGGTTTGGTCAAACACATAGTTTTATTGAGTCTTTCCCTAAAACAAGTAACAAAATGGTTAGTCTGAATTAATATTTTATTGATGGATTTTTATATCTTATGAATAAATTTCCTTATTATCTTTATCACGTGCTTGTTAATATTAATTGGAACTTACTTAAGTGATTGACCATGTCTTGATAATATTAATGCATAAGTCGGGTTTATTTTAGTTCATTCTTGAATGATTCTTAATTCATTAATTATGTAGTTGAGACAATACATCCATAATGAAAAACCATGCAACTGATAGAAATGAAATAATTATATAGGAATGATCATGAGCTCTTCAAATAGTTAGTTTATCTAGTGGTTGATAAACTAACTGCTTACCTAGGGGAGAAACACCTTGAACCATTTATGGTTCGTGTCTATAGGTTTCCAACTATCCAACTTTGTATCTCCTTGGATTGGTTTCACCTAAGATCCTTACTTGAACTGCCTCCACAAGAGTGGGAGCTCTGTCCATTACATATAATTTTTCACTCACACACAGTTAAGTGGTAAAAAAGGGGATTAAATAAAAGAAACCATGGGTATTCAGGCCCTACATATTAAGGAGGAGATATGGAACACATGCCACCAATTTAATTTAAAATAAATTAAAAGGAAACCAATCACATACAAAGGTCTGGTTTAGCTCATGGCCATCCACAAACATGCAACGAATTATGCATTCAATAAGACTAGCATTCAATTCATTAATAGTTCTTATTAAAATAAATCGTTCTTGAATCGATTAATCATTATCTTTAATTAATCAATATATTTATCTTAATCCTTTTGTTAAATTTCCGTGAGATTTTCATTCATTTAATTTTATACAAAATAAATTCATTTAAAATAAAACATGTACATGAATGTACCTTGGTGGTACATGGTGAAAACCCATTCGAATCTACCCCACATTTATTATATTCTTACACTGTTTTACTCTTGTGATATATGACATATGTGATTTAATTATTTCTATCATAATGTGTAATTCATGGATGATTACATGAATCACATGATTTTTTCAGCCAAGTGTTATGTTTCAATGCATAGAGTAACAATCTGTAATATGATTTATATATGATATTTAGTTCTGAGCATTACAAAAACATTAAAGTTTTAATTCTATGTAATTTGGTAAAGTACATGGTGTGTAGTTCTGACGACATGACATGTACTAACTTCACTGTCTTATCTGAAGTTCACATCTTGGGACTCAGCATGTGAGGTGTACTTTAGAAATATCAGAGTATACGGTGTGTCTAGTGGGACACATGTCGTTTTTTCTACAGGTCACATGGTTACTATTCAGCTTAGACATGTATGGGATACACAGTTTGGCCCCTATCCAGAAGTGACTACATGCAGTGTTCAGTGGGCCACATGACATGTAATGTGATAATTGTGTGCCTATCTATCCTAGTCAATATGAAATGTCAGAATTAGATGCCCAATTACTAGAGGGGGGGTGAATTGTAAGTTTAAAAACTTTCATTTTTAACCTTTAGTAAAACTATGTTTAACAAAGTTCAACAAGGTAAATTCACATATCCTCTTTTAGTTCTATGAATCAAACTTTCTTAGGGTCCAGAAATATGAATCTGAAAATGAAACTTAATAACAATTTTCTTAAAGGAAGATTCTACCTTAAAGCATATAGAATCTTATTTATCAGAGTATGTAAAGTATAAGAATGTATAAGAAAGCTATACATTCTTCCTTTATAAAAAATACAACAAAAATAAACACTTTAATGAAAAACAAATAACAAGTAGGAAATATATTAACCCAAAGAGTTTGGTATCCAACATCCTTGGATAATGGTCCCTTGATTTGTACTTTCAAGAAAGTCTATCTTACCCACAACAGGGAAAGCCCTTGATAAGAATATCATACTCTATCATTCTATCCCTACATTCCCTCAAAAATTAAGGTAGTTGTAACCTCTATCTTCCTATCCCTAGAAGCCCTCAATTGTACTCAGCAAAAATAGGTGTCGCATGAAGCAAGCTGAAAAAGATGTTCATGGATGAATGATATGTTAATGAAATGCATAAAGCATGAGAGTCTTTCTCTCTCTAGAAATCACATCACAACATCACAACATGTAATATCTAGGAACTTGGAATAATAATGAACTTGTCTAAATGGGCTCATATTAATAGGAAAACAACAATGGTCGACTCCCTCCTCCAAAGTTCATACTTTTCCTTGAATTTCAGAGGGACCTATACATGTGTCACTTAACCAATAGTTAGTTAGAAAAAAGTTGTTCGACATCATTTCAAATATAAAAAATCATGTGTAAGGAAAAATGAATTTTGTTAACCAAATATAAATATACAGAATCTAAGTAAAAATATAATTCAGAATCTAAAGAAATAAACAATAATACTATATAAAACATGGATATTCATATTCAAATTTTAAGGAATTTAGAATTTGAATTATGAGGAATTCAGAGTCTTAACTATGAGGAATTTGGAGTCAGAATTATGAGGAATTCAGATTCCAAATTATGAGGAATTCAGAGTCATAATTATAAAGATCTCGAATTCTGAATTCTGTGGAATTCTGAGTCGGAATTATGAGGAATTCAGAGTCTAAATTCAGAGAAATTCGGATTACTTATTCTGAGGAATTCAGATTCAGAATTTTGAGGAATTCAAAGTCTGAATTTTAAATAATTCAGAGTATGAATTTTAGAGTATTCAGAGTCTGAATTTTAGAGAATTCAGAGTCTGAATTTCATAGAATTTTGTGTCTTAATTTCATAGAATTTGGAGTCATAATTTCAGTGAATTTGGAGTCTGAATTTCAGAGAATTCAGAGTCTGAATTTTTGATAATTCAGAGTCTGAAATTCAAAAAATTCAGAATATGAGTTTCAAATAATTCAGAGTTTGAAAACAGAAGACTATATATCAATGGAACTATATGATTATGAGGTTTTAGATAAGAATAGAAATTTTTGAATTGTATATAAAGTGATTTCAGTTTTGAGAGGTTGTAAAATGAGGTAATGAAAACCAAATCAATGGATAAATATTTCCATATAGATAGAAAGTTTTCCCTAAAAAAATAATCCTTTGGGAAAAATAATTTTACTTAAGATAAAGTGTTTTTTATTTTCAAAACATTGAGTAATGTAAAATTCATAAGGAAACCTTATTTACAATGCATGCCCGCATTTTTGGAAAGCACAAACAACCTTTGCAAAATGAATATGAGAAATAAGAATTTTCTTTATGATATTTAAAAGAAAAACTTATCTACCTTTACTTATGAATCATGATGTATACGACTAACTCCCCCTTAGGTTTAAAAATATATAAGGATTATATTCTTGACTTCCTTATAGATATTTTACTTTTTCTTGTATAAGAATTTGTTCTTTAAGTATACCCCCTTACTTAAACTCCCCCATACTTATGACATTCTCTTCTTTATAATTAGTATTATTTTGATCATTCTTTCCTCCCCCTTTGTGACTTTCAAAAAGAAATAGAGAGAATGAAAAAAAATACCTGAATGTTTAGAACTAAAAAAAACAAATGAAGGAGAAAATGTTTTTCATTATGATTGAAAAAAATTATACAAGGTAAAAATTGCAACAAAATATTTTAATTGTGAATAAAAAATTATCTATCATTGTTTTCCTTCAGCATGATCTTCCTCAAGGTAGCCTTCAAATTCTTAAGCTCCTTATTATCTTCCTCAATCCTTTTGAGAAACTGTTGCTGATCTTGATTTTTCTTTTTGAGAGCCTTGATTTTTTCATCCCGAGACTTAAGAATTTTTGACTGAGACTTCAGTATCTCTTCTAGAAGACCGAACTTGTCTTTGAACCTTATTCTGAGTTCCCTTTCTCTCTTTAAATTTAAGTCAACAGAATTCAACTTCCCATTCAGATATTTATCTTCTTGATTCTATGATACTTTCTCAGGGATTAACTTCTCTATAAAACTTTTTGTAAGATTTTTGATCCTACCATATGACTTATCAAAACATCTTTCACTGAATCTTGGAAGTCATCAAGAATTATCAAGTGTTCAATTGTTCCTTTAGACCACTTTTTAATTTCCTTACATGATCACTTATGATCTTCCTAACTCATTAGGAATGTTTGGAAATACACCACATGTTCGATGAAGTTTTCCATGAGAATTCTTATATAATACATCTTCCAATTGAAAGAGTGTTGAAGAAACTGACACCTCAAATCAATACTCGGAAATAAGGGAATGGTGTGTAATAACATCTTCAAAGACTGTACCATGAAATACTGACCCATGGAAGATGATTTGGAATTTGATTCCCTTACAGGATAAGATTCTTTATCTAGCTCTTCAACTTTCCTCTTGGATGAACCAAAAACATCCTTCTCAACTACCACATCCTTCTTAGGTGTATCATCGACCACCTATATTCCTTTTACTACTTTGGAAATAGTATCCTCTGCCTTCAATGATTCATGCTCACTATCTAGAAGTTGGACAATTTCATCTTTATCCACCTCTTCTTTCTCATCATCTCCCTTAAGATCATCATGTTGGATGAAGTCATGATTGCTACTTTCATCATCAGTAGGTTTTTTAAACTCTTTCTATCCCTCATCCTCTTTTCCTTGAGAAATATTCTTAGTTGGCTGAACCTTAGAAGTCCGAATTGACATCTTGTTAGAAGGACATTCCTTTTCATGATATTCTTCCATTTTATTTATAACATCATCACTCTTATCTTCTTCTTCCTCTTCTTATTTAACAATCTATTCTGCCTAAACAATTTCATCCTCTACTTCTGGTTCTAGAATTGTAAATTTCTTTCCCATATTCTCTATAGGTACCGGTTTTTAGAGAAAAGATTTCTGTACATCCAACTATTCAGAGGATTTCTCTGTATCCTTTATAAATGCTTGAATGATCTTATCTTGAGAATTTTTTTTCATCAGTGTATTTTTTTCCCTTTTATACTCTTCAGCTGCTTGAATTTTCAATGCCTTTTCTTTAGTAGGATCTAGACCAAAAATAGGATCTCCTTTTTTATTATCCTTCATCTGTTCCCTCTACTACACTACCACTTCATCCGGGAAAGTCTTTGGCTTTTTCATCTTTGGTGGAGCTGACCGAGTTTTCGGAACTTTAGGAATCTCTTTGGTTTTCGTTTCTTTTTTCCTTTCTCTTCTTCTGATCTGGAAGCTTATGAGTACAGAAAATATCTTCCCCTTCATAAGGAACTCCAATAATATTTACTGCAATGTTAAAAGATGGGGAATAGGTTTTACCATATCTTTTGAACAAAAATTTGTCTCTTCTATGTTCGTTATAAAAAATTACTATATCATAGAATTATATAATCAATTCTGGGTAAACCGGATCTTGAATTTTTTGGTTGGCTATGATAAAACTCTCTTATCCATTCAGCTTAACATTTTTCATAATCAAGGAATTATACTCAACAAAGATCTTTGGGTTAACGAACATTCCCTATAGATTTTATAATCCTTGATAACCTATCTAAGGAAATCTATTTCTGTGGTGAGCATTCCAAATACATCCGGAGTCTTAAGAAAATGATAAAAATGGAACAAGATTTTTGAATAGAGGTAGAGCATCGACACAAAAATCATTGAAAACAAATGTGGAAAAAGGAATAGGGGGCCTTTATATAGGTGTCATTGCAACGATTGTAATTCCCAATTTGATCCAATGGTTGAAATAATCATGATATGAATACATTAAACATATGTTAGGAATGATAACTATAAGGAAATATTCCATATAAAATTTTTATTGAAACCAATCTCCTTTCATTATGTAACTTCTTATCATAGGGGGAGTACATTTTTTTGATAACCAAAATGTTTTCTTAATAACAAAATTTTCGTAACCAAAATTTTTTTCTTAGTAAATTTTTATTCATAACCAATTTTTTTTCAGAGCTCCAAATTCCAAAATAAAAAATTTCTCTTCATTAATATATTGTTTTGGAACCAAAATACCTTCAAGAAGAATATTTTCCATTTCTAAAAATTTTAAGAAATCTGGATGGTATGGTTTCTTACTTATGTTTAATGTATTCAAATCTTTTGGAGTGTAATAATTTTGTAAGAAAATCAGAATACAGATCTTTCATTCCAATAAATTGAGAAATGATATCTCCTTTAATTTTGTGATTCCTAAGAAAGTAATGCCTAATATCTATATGTTTTTCATGGGAGTGATGTGAAGGGTTTCTTCGTAGAGAAATGGAACTTGTGTTATCACACAATATCTGTGTTTTGGTAAAACTCATTCCATAGTCTGTGAGTTTGTATTGCATCCACAACACTCGGGAACAAATAGTTCCAACTGTAACATATTCAGCTTCAATAGAGGAAAGTGCTACTGAGTGTTTCTTCTTACATGAATAAAAAACTAAGAAATCTCCTAATAAATTACAAGTTCTAGATGTACTTTTTCTATCCATTCTACATCCTCTAAAGTTAGTATATGAAAATATTTTTAACAGAAAATCATTTCAAGAATTATAGAAAATTCCTAACTCCATGGTTCCCTTTAAATAATGAAAAAAATACTTTCACTACATTTAAATGATATTCCTTTGAATTAGATTTATATATTTCACAAAATCATACTGAAAACATTAATTCTGGATTAATAGATTTCATGTACAATAAACTTCTTATCATACCTCTAAATGATGTTTGATCTACTGGTTTCCCGGCTTCATCAAGATCAAGAGAATTTGTAGTACCAATTAGAGTGATTATAATTTTGGTGTTATCATATCGATACATTTTAAGAAGATATTTAATATACTTATGTTGTGATATATAAGTTCCTTCTGGTTTTTGAGAAATTTTAAAACCTAGTAAAATTGTTAACTCACCCATCATACTCATTACAAACTTAGATTTCATTAGATCATCTAAAGAATCAGTTAAGGATTTTTGATTTGATCCGAATGTAATTTCATCAACATATATTTGAACAATAAAAACATTTTTCTTAAATTTATTTATAAAAAGAGTTCAGTCAACAATTCCCTTAACATAATTGTTTTGTAACAAAAAATAATGTAATTATATAATATCAAGATCTAGGGGATTATTAAAGTCCATATAATTATTTAGTATGTTTCAAATTAAAGAATGTTTCAAATTCATGTAAAATGAGAATAGATTAAAGTTTATCTAGTGGAGAATAGGTTTCTTCATAGTCTATTTATTCTTGTTGATTATAGCCTTTAGCAACTAATCTAGATTTATTTATTACGATGATTCAATTTTCATCACACTTATTTCTAAAAACTCATTTTACACCAATTACAGTGGTTTCCTTTTGTCTTTCAACCAAGGTCCAGACATTTTTCCTTTTGAATTCATTTAGCTCATCTTTCATGGCTTTAATACAATCATCATCACATAAAGCTTCATCAGTCCTTTTTGGTTCTAATTGACAAAGAAAAAAAAGATGTTCTTCTTTATTTATTAAATAACTTCTAGTCCTTACAGGTTGATTTACATCACCAATGATACTATCACTGGGATGCTTTTTATGAAACAATGGATTTGGATTTTGTAAAACCTTTTCATTAACATATGGTAAAAAATATTATGGGGTAAATTCTTTAAAAATATTTTCTTAAACATTTTACTTATTTTAATATTCTTATATAAAAGGTGGATAATTAGTTTTTAAAAATACATCTAAGAATGTAGTTTTGGGTTGTTTAAAAACAAGAGGACCAATTTCATCGAATTTAACATGCACTATTTCTTCAAAAGTACAAGTATTTTTTATTAAAAAAACTATAAGCCTTAAAAGTAGTGGAGTAGCCTAGGAAAATTACATCATTAGATTTGGGTGAAAATTTATGTAAGTTATCTTTAGTATTCAAAATGAATACATTATAGCCAGATATGTTGAAGTATGAAAGTCTATGTTTTAGTCTAGTCCACAATTTATAAGTTGTTTTTTATGAAAAAGGTTTGATTAAAACTCAATTTATAGTATAAAAAGAAGTAACAACCGTTTTATCCCAAAATTGTTTAGAAATAGAATATTAAATCAACAAGGTTCTAGTTATCTCTTGAATAATTTTATTTCTTCTTTCAATAACACTATTTTGTTGCGGAGTTCTTGGAGCAAAAAAGTTATGAGTAATTCCTTTCTTACTGGAAAATGTTTCAAAATATGAATTTTGAAATTCTCCTCCATGATCACTATGAATAGTTAGTAATGAATGGGTTTCCTTATTTTTAACTTGGGCTATAAATGTTTACAAATATGAAAAATCTTGAGATTTGTTTTCTATAAAATAGACCCACACAAATCTCGTGTAATCATCAACTAAAAAAATATATAATACTTGCCTCCAATACTTCCAGTTTGTGTTGGACCAAAAAGATCCATATGCACTAATAGTAATTCATCAAAAGTTGAGACTTTATTAATTGATTTAAAACTTGATTTATGTTTCTTTCCATATTGGAAAGGATCACAATCTTTTAAAGAATCAAATCTAAGCTCTAGTAGATCCTTAAAAAGTATTCTCTTTTATAATTTTCATATATTCCTAATGTTAAAGTGTTGTAACCTTCTATTCCATAACAAGATTGATCTTCCATCACACTAAGGCAAGGAAGATCTTGGATCCTAATATCTTCAATCTTTTGTGTGTATACATTATCATGCCTATGGTTAGAAATAATAACCTTCATCACATAATTGTGTTATTCTAATGAGGTTGTGTTTAGAAACCATGGAAAATAAAACATTTGACTTTAATGTTTTTCCAAGAAGAACAATGTTACCAATACCAATAACTTCTCCTTGATCATTATCTCTCCAAGATAATTTTACTCCTTTCATCTTGAAAATATTTTCAAAGACTTTTTTGTTACCAGTCATATACCAGGAACATCCAATATCCATGTACCATATATTGCTTTTGGTACTTTATTTATTTTCCTGAAAAAAATAGTTAGACTTTTAAAATCCAAACTTTCTTGGATCTGTAAATTTCAGAAATTATGATTTTAGGCACCCACATTTTCTTGGAAAAATAACCTTTATGAAAACCCAAAAATTGGGTTTTATTTGGAGATCAATGTTTCTCCCAATTTCCACCACATTTATATTTGGTACCAAATGGATCAAATTAGGGAAAAATAATTTTTACTAAAAATAGGTTTCTAATGATAATAATCAAATACATAACTATTCCTTAAAGGAATAATTTGAGAATACATCTTGGAAAATTTTTCCTTAACAGAGGTAAAGTTTGACATGTATTTCCTTACAAAAATTAGTTCTGATACTATTTTAATAACCATGTTCTTATCCTCAATGTTATTAGTTTTAGAAAATGAGTTATCCTATAATTATTTTCATAGAAATAACATCTTCAAGATCCTTAAAATGTTTAACATTCTCAAAATTAACATCCTTAGGTTTTTTAAAAACACTTTCAAAATAAAAATTTTAGAACAAAATCCTTATAAAGATCTAATACTTCTTTAGTTAAAACAAAAAATCAAGATTTTTCCTTCTCAAGATTTTTCTTGAGTTTAGAATTATCATTTTCATGAAGTTTGGAAAACCTAGAAACTTCTTCAGAAGAAGGTAAAGAGATATCTTCATCAGAAATTGATTATTCATATGAAGAATTATAATATTTATCATCAGTATAATTTTCATTCAATAACACATTAGTGATAGATTTTGCATTGTGTACCTTGGACATTAGACAACGATTTTCAATGGGTATTTTGGCTAGTAGACGATGATTCTTCTGACCAGAAGATTCAAAATCTAAAGATTAATCAGATGAGTCATCACCATTGAAACTCCAAGTATCATTAGCCTTCAAGACTTCATTTTCTTTAGATTTTTAATACTTCTTTCTATTCCTCTCAGAAATCTTTTCTTTTCTATCTTTTCTTTTAGGCATCAAAAAATTTGTCCTGATGTGTCAGACTCTTTTTCATTAACATAAAGTGACTTCCAAGTCCTTCTTGTATTTTATTTATTTCTTCTTATATCTACACTAAAAGTCTTTCTTTACCACTATCTTGTTGATCCTTAGAACAAGATTTGCTAACTCAATTTTTGAATGTTCACTTTAACTAAACTCAGATAGAACAATGAATTTCTTTGACTTAGATCTTTTAACTCTTTTTAGATTCTTGAATTCAGTAGTTTTAAAGGCTATACTTCCATTACAATTATTCTACTTATTCTTATCAATTTATCTTTTCATTATTGTTTCATGTTGACAAATAGTTCCAAAAATTTCATCAAGAGTAATATTGGAAACATTACTATTCTCATCATTTGATGTTCCTTTAGATTCCTACTCATTGGGCATAATATTTGTTATCTTGTGCACAAGAATTTAATCACCTAAACATTTTTCTCTCACAGATTTAAGACTGTTTACAGTATTCATAAATATTTGTTTCACATTGAAAACTGGTTCTCTATAGGGAAAAATAAATCCATGATATTATTCTCTTAACATTGCTCTTATGTCCGCTATCACTTTAGAAGTCCCAAAATGTGTGACTTCATGTTTCTTCTAGATGCAGTTGGTAGCTTCACAAGAAAATACTTGACTATATATATTCATGTTCATAGAACACAACAAAGTATTTCCTACATTGTAATATTGTATATATTCTGATTTTTCTTGATTGGCGAAGGTTTTGACATCTTTGTCTAGAATTTTGTAGTCTCTAGTGAGTATTAAAAAATTATCTACTCCAGTGTTTATAAAAAATGTATTCATTCTATCTCTCCATTACTCATAATAATTACCATAACAAATTGGTGGTCTCGTAGGATTAAGTTTGTTAGTGGAACCAACATTTACAACTTTCATTCTATAAGAAAAATATATTTTACACAAAATGTGTTAACATAAAACATTTATAAACAAAGCAATAAATCTTTAAGAAAAATATAAAAAAGAAAATTTGAGAAAGAAGGTTTAGAACAAGAAAACTTTTGGCAAGAAAAAGTATATTTGAGTGTAAATATTTCAGAGACCTCCTCTGATACCAATTTTAGGATCGAAATAGTGTATGTACGTGGTCAATTATAGCGGTGTGGGGGGGGGGGGTGAATTGTAAGTTTAAAAAATTTCATTTTTAACCTTAAAGAAAAATGTGCTTAATATTGTTAAATAAGGTAAATTCACAAATCCTATTTGAGTTCATTGAAACAAAAGTGCTTAGGGTTCAGAAATATGAATCCATAAATAAATCTTAAGAACAATTTTCATAAAAAAAGATTTTATGTTAAAGTGTATAGAATCTTATTTATCATAGTATGTAAAGTGTAAGAAAGTTTAATAATGTTACACTTTCTTCCTTTGTTAAAAATATAGCGGAAATAAAATCTTGAAAGAAAAACTAGTAACAAGTAGTAAATATTTTAACCCAAAGAGTAGGGTATCCAACAATCTTGGATAAAGGTCCCTTGATTTAGAATTTCATGAAAGTATGTCTTACCCGCACTAGGGTAAGCCCTTGATAATAATATCAGACTCTTTCTTGCTATCCCTACAATCCCTCTAACTTTAAGGTAGTCGAAACCTCTGTCTTCCAATCCCCAAAAGCCATCGATTGTATTCAGCAACAATCAGAGTCACAATAAACAAGATGAACAAGATGTTCATGAAACACACAAAGCATGAGAGTCTTTCTCTCTCTATAAATAACTTCACAACAAGACAACATTTAATCTCTAGTTTCTTGGAATGATAATTAACTCGTTCAAATGAGATCATATTTATAGCTAAAACTTGAATGGAAGGCTTCCTCCTACAATAGTCATATTTTTCTTCAATATTGGAGGGTCCTATACACATGTCACTCAACCAACGATTAGTTAGAAACAAATTTTACGACATCATTTCAAAATTACAAAATCAAGTGTATGGAAAAATGAATTAGCCTAAACAATTATGAATATCTGGAATCTAAGTATAAATAGAATTCGAAATCTAAAAAAATTGGATTCTTGAAAACACGGATATTCAGATTCTATTTTAAAAGAATTTTTAATTTGAATTATGAGGAATTGGGAGTCTCAATTCTGAGGAATTCAGAGTCCGAATTCTGATGAAATTAGAGTCCGAATATCAGAGAATTTAGAGTCTGAATTTCATAAAATTCGGACTCTGAATTTCAAATAATTTGTAGTCTGAATTTCAAAGAATTCTATGTATTGATTTTAGTGAATTTAGAGTCTGTATTTCAGATAATTAATATTCAAAATTTCAAAAAAATTAGAGTCTGAATTTTAGATAATTCGGAGTCTGAATTTCAGAGAATATTAAATCTGAATTTTAGAGAATTCGGAGTCTGAAAACAGAAGAATCTATATCAGTTGAACTATAATATTCTGTGGTTTTAGGTAAGAATCCAAATTTTATCACTTAGTAATAAAATGAATTTATTTTTGAGAGTTTATAAAATGAGGTAACTAAAACCAAATTAATGGATTAATATTTCCTTAATGAAAGGAAAATTTCCTTAGGAAAATAATCTTTATTGAAAGATATTTTTCCCTAAGATAATGTGTTTGTGATTTTCAAAACATAGAGGAATGGAAAAGTAATAAGGAATACTTATTGACTCAATATTTTCCAAATTACTCCTGATGCACTAAACACAACAACACAGTGTGCAATCCAGATTACACGGTGTGTATGGTAGGTTAAACAATGAGTAATTCCAATCACATGATGTCTACTTTCGTGATATCTAGACAAAATTATTTGTGCCTCCTGATAATATCGTTGATTTAATTTTAATCCAAAAATTATTCATTTCAATTAGATCTGTGAGAAAAAAAGAGGAAGAATGAATATCAAAATTAATATTACAAAAAAGATAAAACATGAATTGAAAAACTAATTTATTAGATCCTAAATCATCAATGTATTATTTAAATAAATATAAATGATTATGAGACCTCTCTGATAAAACTTGAAGGATTCATATGCAGTGGAGGCATGGCAGTTGGGAGGACCCGACTTTCATTTTTTCATAATCGATGACCAATTCGATATCAATAAGATAATGAACAATAGATTCCACATATTAAAATCAATGTTTTAAACAAAGAGAAGAAAACACCGGATCTGAGAAAGAGGATATTTTACATCATGTTTATAATTAATTTATTAATTTCAAATTAAATTAAATACCTCGTCCTTTGATACATTATTCATTGATGATTGTTGATCATTTGGAACGACCCTTCTATATTTCCTACATTTCTTTCATGAGGATCCAATGTAGAATCCCTTTGGTGGTGATCCACATGTTCTCCAATGGTCTCCAAACAATACCACTCATTCTCTAGGTGATAGTGTGGTGAAGCAAATTTCCTGTGTAGATCATTAATGATTTATCGTTCGTTATTCTTAAAGAAATTATCTCATTCTTGAGAGGGAGAGACGGTAGAATTCAACAAATTAAATGTTTTTTCTCAACAATTATCAATTCAATGGGATTTTTCACAATAGATATACATGCCTATTAATTGACACAAGGTTTCATTTACAATATTTAATTTCAAAACAATGATTAAATGCAATTATAACTATTAGAGAAAACTCATGCCACATAATAAAAAAAATAGAACCATTATTTGTGGTGCACCAAATTGCAAAAAATAGATCTATAAATGAAAACCAATTCAACATAATGATAAGAATATTATTATTATTTCTTGCGCCAAATAGATAATCATTATTTACCGACTTGTGAATAATTAATTTATCAACAGTTGTGGTCTTGGTCTATTCGAACTCGTCTTCCATTTATTGAACACCCTAATAAAATATTTTATTCCTTTAAATATTTTTTTATTTACAAACATTTAAAAAAATTATTAAATGTTCAACAAAATAAATAAATATATTTTATTCACAGTACGGTGAATAAATAATTATTTAATTTATGTGATCATTTTAACTAGAATATAATTATTCTTCAATATTGAGAATAATATTTATTACACTAATTAAATTCAAATATAATTTAAACAAGACCACCTAAAACACTTACTGTGTGATCCTATAGGATTTCTTCTCATTTTCATTAGGCAGGCTGGTCTAAAGTCCAAGATTACTGTCTTGCAATGTGTCAAGGAACCAAAGAGAAAGATATTAAAGTTTCAATGACAACATCCACATAAGAAAGATCAATATATAATATAATCACTTTATCCCAATATATCATCAAGCAGGTTTCATGGCAGTGACATCAACCTATATGCTTGCTTTTTCATTCTTTGACTAACTAAAATAAACTCATCGTTACACCATATCCATGGAATTTATGGATAATATTATATTTCAATCAAAGGAATGACATATCAACTTCCATAAAATGAAGGGAAAAACCTTCCTCAAATTATCCATTAATAACATGTCATTCGTCATGCACCCAACATACCCTACTTTCCACTAACATATATAGTGAAAATTTTCATTAGCAGATGAAAATGCATGAGTCGTGACTTGTAGTAATTATAATATTAATATCTAAGGACTATTAAACACACTCGCATATAGGAATATCTAATTACACCGAAACATGCAGAATTTCTACTGGTGGGAATATTCTCATAATCACACATCTTGGAGATTAACAAGTGAAAAATTCATGAGAAGAAGACTTATATGCTTATGAGTAGTCACACCAAATGGTCTGTGTACAATGTGACCCATCATATTATTTCATCCAACCAAAGAAATATATTTAAGAATATTTTCATAGTACTTAAAGTTTCTCATCATAGCAGGGAACTACTAAGACCTTATTAATGCAACAAATACCCTTCGATATTATTACATTATAGTCAATTATAATGATGAAAATTATACTATAAGATGTTTAATATTTAAATACTTTAAATATTCATGTAATCAAATAAAAAATAGTTGGTTATAAGATACCAACTCCAATACAGTAGTGTTTAAATTAATCTTCTTGGTAACCTTTGGTTAACTCTTAGTGTACTCTTCTGAATAAGAAGAGAATGTCCTGTATCATGAATTCATACATGATGCGCTAAGAGAGCATCGATTATATGATTCACTAATGTTTCAAAGTTGTTGGGGGTAGTTGTGATCCCCTATGTGTTGTATTTCTGATGTGTGAGCTTTGCTGAGGCTTGGTAAGTCCTAATTGATACTTGGATTTTCATTTAAGAACACCTTGGACAAACTTTGGGAAACCTTCTTATACCTTTTATGTGTCCTCTAAGAGGGTGAAACTACATGCTTAGTCAGTGTTCTTATGTTGATGTTTTGGAATTGTACAAACATCTCACTTGCAGAACGGGTCATGGGATACCTAGAGATAGTTACATGGACTCTAGTGGGTTGACTCTAAGGTTATCCCATACTTTTTTTAGGATTGAATTTAATGTTTTGAGGTTATTGTTTCTAGTGGGATGGAACCATCCTACGCCTTCATTTGTACTAAGGAACAACTGTTTTACAATTAAAAGTGTTTTTTTGGTCTTTAAAAGTCACCAGAAGTCAAGGGTGAGGTTTGAAGGACTAGTTTGTTGTAAAATGCTTACAAACATGTTTGTAAGGAAATTGAAGCTATGGGAAAATCCCTAAGTGGGAATTGGACTCCTTATAATGATAAATCCTAAGGTAGGGATAACTGTTGGCTAGTTGTTTGAAATACGACCACGTGATTATGTCTTAGTTAAGCAGACTCAGGTAAGATCTGCTATAATGTTTTAGTTGTAAATAGAGTGTTAGTTTGAGTTTGATGTAATGAGTGCCATGTACTTAAGTGATACTCTAAGGTGCATTAGGAATTTGGAAATGTGACACATCCATTTGAAGAATGTTTAATGACCCATGTATGTTTGTTGATGTATTTAGGGTTTTCCACCTAATATTCTTGGGGATGAGAACTTCTAAAGTAGGGAGTTTGTAAGAAGCTGTGTTTTTTATCCAGATGATATTCTACGGGAATTTTAATTTTTGGTAACTTTGGGATAGTCCATTTTTAAAACAGAAATTCAGAATGTAATACTTAGATCTTTATTGTTTAAAAGAGATGTTTTTGGACTTGGGGGAAGTCTCGAGAACATTCTCAGGTAGCTCGAGTAGTTTCGGGAGCACCAGACAGAGAATGGTAGGATTTAAAGGACTTGCAGAGGGTG
This sequence comes from Viscum album, assembly GCA_963277665.1. Lineage (NCBI taxonomy): Eukaryota > Viridiplantae > Streptophyta > Magnoliopsida > Santalales > Viscaceae > Viscum > Viscum album. The sequence goes on from OY728122.1 coordinate 496,888,039, forward strand.
CATAGTTTTCCTGAAACCATGCCGTCCTTAGTAGTAATCTTGAAACTTTTTGTAGGTGAGGAAGAAGAGTTCCTCATGTACTGCTCGTGTTTTTTCAAACCATGTTCATATCACGCATGCTTAATGGAAGTGGGTGTAGCAACCCAATGTTCATATAATATTTTATGCATTCTCAGACTACCGTATAGGGTTCATTGGTTCCTAGTAAAGGGGGGAAAGGGCAGTGCACGATATGTCAAATTGTGTCACCTAAACCATGCACCAAGGAACAATTTATAAAAATAAATTTAATTAAAAAAATTAAAAATAAAAGGGGGATTTAGGGTGTTCTTATTTCTTACTCGGTCACGTGACATTAGCTTCCTCCTTTCCTCATGAGGTGCAACACAACCCTCTCTATGAATCCCTCCTTCTGTGGTGATCTTCACCAAAATATCTTGAAATTATTGGTGGGAATGTGGTGTTAGGTCTTTCTCCCTCATTTTCAAACATCAATTCGTCCAATTTAGGCTTCCCCACCACCCTACAAGGTTCATTCGAAAACCCATCTTAGGGTTTAATGCAATTTTTTGGTTCCTCCAAAATTAGGGCATGAAAAGGCCTCCCAGGGACACATGGGTCTATGTTCCAAAAACCACTGCCAAAGGTGAGGCTATTCAGGTTGTTTTGGTTCATAGATGTCATTCGTGGTAAGGGTATAAACCAGATGTTTTGTTTTGCACCCCTAATTTGAGAATCTTAAGGTATTTATGGGTGTCGGGTTTTATGTGTAGTGAGTTTTGGTTCCCCTGGATAACTCTCAGGCACACATGAAGGGATATATATATATATATATAAATATGTATATCTACCATGTGTGTATTCCCTCATGGAATAGGAAATATGGAAATTGGTTTAATGATATATATATATATATATATATATATGGATGTCTGTATGGGCGAGTAGATGACATCCTGAGTTACAAGGCATTGGCTTGGTCTTCTTCTTATTGTAGGATTCCAATCCTTATCCTTTGGTTTAAGAATGTTTTACTAGATTATTTAAATATGTTGATTTAAGATTTTCCTGGTTTAATGGAACTTCTTTAATGTGGTAAATGACTTATTAATAGATAAAGCCATGTTTTTATAATAAAACCCCTCCAACGGAGGTGTGCTACCTTCAAACCTGAGTAGTGATAGATGTTATATCATGCTTAGTATGGTTTGATTTTTCCATATTACTTCTTATTGGTTTTGATATATGGTATGTTAATTATTGGACCCTTTGATATTATTGAATTATGTTTCCCTCATGAGATAAAATGAGGACTCGAACATTTAGTTTTTATTAAGAAAGTAATGATTATTATATTGCTTGTTTCCCATGTGAGTATGTTAAGTCTATTATTGGTGTGATAGATTGTTAAAATTGAAGCACCTATTGGATTTCTTTTTAATGGAAACATGAATGTATTTGGCCTTGGACACCCTTAGGTGTGCCTTTTTACCCCCATTTAATTGGATGTATGGCATGTAATTGAATTGTATATCAGTTTTTAAATTAAATGAATTGAATTGGAAGGGATGAGTGACAATGACCCTTGGACCTTATTTTATATTAATGTTTGATTAAGCATGAATTTCTTTGTTTGGCTAACACCATGTGATTTTATTACTACAATGTCATGTAGTGGGTTTTTAATCATGAGAAGCTTGTTATAAATTTTTCCCATGTGAGTTAAATGATAACAAATCAAGTGATTACTTTATAGGCTTATTAGGCTTGTCATATTGAAATTGGAAATGTGAGTATTTAATGGATTTTGAATTGATATAACCACATGAGTTAAATGATGTTAAATCCATGTAATTGTTTTTTATTCATGTGATTCTTGTTATATGAATTATTCCCACATGATTAAATGAAAGGTCAGGCCTTATGTGTTTGGTTATTTCTATAGTCACCCTTTTGAGGTGTGTTTTACTAGATGCTCTTAGTTTTGACCTGGTCATGTCTAATGAAAATTTTAAATTTAATTAAATGATTGAAAGAATTATATCCTTGAGTGAATCATGAGATTAGTTTATAATTCCATTAATGGGATCATATGGTTATTTTGCTTTTGTACCATGAGTGAAATACAGATTTTGTTTAGAATTCCATGGATGGGATCATTGGGTTAAATATGATTAATCCATGGGTGAATCATGGATACAATTGAGGGAATCTGTGGAAGGTCTCATAGATGTTGGGCTTATTCCATGGTTCAATCATGGATCCAATTGAGGGATTCCATGGACCGGCTTAATGGTTAAATATGCTAATAAGAAAAGTAAATCATTGATCCACTAAGGGATTCTATGGATGGGATAAAGAGTCATTGAATATATGAGTTTAGTAATACTTGGGGATTTTTATAGGATCTACAAGGACATGATAAGTTGGCAAGGACTATATACCACACCGAGAGAGATATTGGGTTCCTAAGAGGGTTGATAAGGATGGGCTTGTTGGGTGATGGTTGATGTTATACAAGGAGTGATACTTTAATTCCATATTAATAATATCAATGATGGGATCAGGTTATAAATTATTTACATGAGATTGAAGTTACTTATGGAGAATCTTTAAGAAAATCACAAGATTGGATTCAATATATACTTCTATGGTACGTATGGCCTTCTAAGGCATTTTGTTGCGCGACAAGTTATACAAGGAATGTCAGGTATGAGATGGATCTCAAGAATTATAAATTCAATAAATTAAATTGTGTATGTTTTGATTAAATTAACAATATATTAAATGAGAACATGCATACAACGGTTTTTTACTTTTGAGTACTTCCTTACTTTTTATATATCTAATTGTACTATTAGACATTAATAGCATTGGTCAGATTAGGATTCACACTGTGGGTGCCAGCTTATTGAGATATATATCTCACACCCTTCTCAAGTACCCTTGGTTCCCGAGATAACATACCTGTGTACAAGGCTTTGGACATTTTTTTATTTCTTATAACTGGACATTTGGATAAAAGGACTGATCTGGTGATCTAGATGCTTATGGTGATTGACATTGGGAATTGTTGTATTTTCATTAATTTATATTGTAATGAAAATCATGTGGTACTTTTTATTACTTTAAGATAGGTATCATAATATTAACATGGATGAATTCTAAAACTAGCATTGGATATATACAATATTCAGTTTTGTTATAATTGTCTTCGCTTATTTGATTATTTCTTTATACTGCTTCCACTAATATCAGAGTTTTACTATCTGTTTACCCCTGTGTAATCTAAGATTGGTGGTATAGTCTCCCCAATGAACTAAATTTACATCATCACTGGTATTCAGCAGCCTCTAGAATACGGGGAGACGCACTTGAGTCTATGTGTTGGCCGGTCTATCTACCGGTTTAGTGGTAAGTCGGGTCGGGATGTTACACGGTTCAAGAGGAACATGGTCTTCTAAGTGGAGAGTTAAAACCCAGACTTCAACAAGAGTATTCCTTTCCGGTAAAATTTTATAGGTTAATTGGAACTCAGTATTCTAAGTGGATATACTAAACCAAGTCCCATAATGGGACATATCAAACCCAAATATACTTTTTTAGAGTAGTATAACCCCGTGAAATACACACTAAGTGAGACAATACTACCTAGATACTTACAACACAATAAAAGAAAAAAATAGTTTAACATAGTGATTGATTATTGATGAAGATTTTGAAGAATGAATTTGGTAATGATTATGATGCTCTATGTGTTGAAATAGTTAAGCTCGAACATCCACTAGTGTTCTTCCGCAAGCATATGCACAATGAAGCACCAAGACTCAGTTGCGAACTATTCAACATAAAAGAGTAAAATTAGTGTTATGACTATATTTTTTAGTGAATAACATTGTCCTTTTTATTTACCAGCATATAAATGGTTATGTTTTCCGCATTAAATTACAATAATCTCCTCCCTAAAATAAAATGACAAAACAATCACATGGAAGAAGCTTCAAATTATACCACGAAAATGAAGATCATGTTGTACAAATAACATTTAGAACAATAAAAAGTTATTGATGAAGTAAATATATCCATAAAATTTAATAATAAATCCCTTGAAATACTCCCATATCTATTATGAGATAAACTCTTCATATTCTGAATTAAAATTTTAACTTCACTCAATCTTATTTTCTAGAAGAATGATTCAGATGTATTTTTAAGAAAAGATAGATAATTAATGTCCTTGTGAAACTTATCTTGATATTATAAAAATATATTATTTAAAAATAAATAGTAATATTCTATAAAAACATAGTTACAATATTCAAGAGAAACTCTATATATTTCAAACTATTTGAATTTGAATATCTAAAGTTCTAAAAATTCAATGTGAATATCAAAACATGTTTTTATCAAAAATGATTACCAATTAATCATTCATAAAAATATTAAAAAACTATTTTCATGGACTCAAGATAATTAAATTTTATTATTATTACAAATAAAACCACAATAATATTCATAAAAAACATTCATCAACTTGAAATATTAAAAAATACATTAAGGAGAGCATATTTTTCAGGTTTTAGAATATCATGTAAAAAGTTGAATAACCACGTAAGAAAATTCTATTTAAGGGATTAATTTAAGGGATTTACAATGGATAATAACATAAGTTATCAATATGGATAATCCATGTAATGGATTTACATAGGTGATTCCCCACATAAGCAAATTCATCACATATGGGTTTCATGTAGTTGATTTTGAAAATTCATGGACAACTTGAATTATAAAATTTTAAAAATAAAATAGGCTTTAAAAAGGGTAGAATAAACTTTATATAAAGTTTAATTATATTTAAAAAAATTATTTAGATTTCCATATAATAAATATTAACCATTATCATTCTTTTAAAGATAACGTTATCATCAAAATAAAGTAGAAATATTATTCTAGAAAATCATAGAATTCAGAATAAAAACATGCAGCGAATTAAATATAATTTCTATAGATATAGAGATCTATTCAGAGATTTATTTCTTGTAATTAAATATATATTTTTTTATTATTATTTTCAAATTTAAAAATAATTAATTAATTTGGAGTCCTGTAGCCATTGTTATTTTCAAAAAAACAAAATATAATTTCAGCAATGGTCAATACTCATGGTCGGTTGTTACTCTCAGTTATAGAAGCCGTTTTCACAATAATTTATGATGGTTTGTTCCTATGGTCAGTACCCATGGTCAATTCCATGGTCAATTATCATAGTCAGTTCCATGGTCGATTCTCATGGTCAGTTCCATGTTCGGTTCACACAGTTGTTTCCATGTCCTGTTCTTATAATCGGTTCTCACAATTAGTTCAAGGATATTCTAAATTTTTCAGCTTCTAGAAATTTCCAAATTATAGTTTTATAGTATTTATAATAATATTTTAAGGTCCCAAATGACTAATTTATCATAGCATCACTTCATGAAACTTGTAGGACATCAGATGAACAATCCAAACATAAAAACTAGACATATTTTTATCAGATACATATTATTATATGATTAAGAATACTTTAATTAATAAATAATTTACATTATTGTGACTTTTAAAGGAAATAAAACAAATAAATATTTTTTATTATCTAAAAATAAAGTAGTTTGAGGATCCACTCAATAATGATTGGTTTAGAGCTTATTTTGTTTGTACGTGTAAGACATCATCCAACTCTATGGGTACATAATAATTAGGTATGCAAAGGATTCTTCGTTTAGTCCAGGGTTATGGAGAGATTTTCAAGAGGATTTTAGGACACATTTATGTATTATAATGATGTTTTTCCACTAGAATGATGACCAAACTGAGCTGACTATATAGGTTTAAGAATTTTTCTTAGAGTATGTGTTTTTTTAGTTGGATTTGGTAGGATAACTTTAAATTTGTGGAGTTTTTCTATAATAACAAATATCAATCAACTATTGAAATGGAATGATTTGATTATATTTAAGAGAGACAATTTAGATCACCCTTATGTTGGATAGATATTGGAACAAAATATCTTTTTGGGAAAAATTTGGTGCAGTCAATTATATAAAAGTTTCACGTTAATCATGATCATATGAGGATGTTCTATAAATAAAAAAATATTATGAAAAATAATGTTTTAGGATATAGGAGTTTCATTCGGGGAAATATCTATCCATAAGAGTCCCCATGATTAGTATTGTAGATTCTTGGCTAGGGATGAACATTTTCATGGATTTTCATCGTGCTGTTCGAGTTTCTATGTTGGGTGGATGAGGTTTCATACCACATAGACATACCCCTGTAGTTGGACCAGGTAAATGATGCCTAACATGTACCGTAGATGAGTAGATATGTTCATGACTCATCAAACATTCTTCATTAAGGTGATATATAACTTAAGGATGGAGAAAAGTTCTTGGAGTACCCGTTGATGATGGTGGATCAACATTAGAGGAAGTTGTATGGGTGAAACATTCCTTGGGTTCAAGTTATTTTTAAAAAAGATAAATTGAAAGATGTATCTTTTGAGAATGATATCTATAGGAAATATTTTCACCCATTCCATTTCATGTGGATTATTTTTTTTATTGAAAAAATCTATGAAGGAGGGGAGAGTGTAACAAATCTAGTTTTCTTAGTTTGATCCACTGAATATATCTATAAGTATCACTCGATTATTTCGCAGAGGTTTCACTATGTTTTTGGTGTCCCAAGACCTCAAAAATAATATATTAAAGTTGTTAAATATATCAAATCATACACAAAAATCATTTTATAATAAATTATTTTTCAACTGATCAGAAACTCAGATGAGAAATATGAGGTTGCAGTTGTTTTTGAAATGTGTAGTTTACACTAAATATTATATATGGTTCGTCGAAATCAGATTTTCCATGGGAGTAAGTCATTGGTGGGTGAAATAAATAAATTAAATGATTAATTTTATTTAATTTATTAAATTTTAATCTTGTATTACCCCACTCTAAATAAATAATTGTGGAAAATATCTAAGGATAGCTGCATAACCTAGGGAGAATTGGGAGGGAGAAGAGTGGAACCATTGGTGTTATCATAATTGGGATCATGGATCAACAATGTATGAATTAAGAAGATTCATTTCAATAATTAAGAACCAATACAAACCCACAATTACATACCCATTGAACATTATCTTCAGTAACAATTGATTTTTTTGAGATGAATCCCATTACTTTGTGTATCTTCACCCTTGTGGTCTTGATTGTTGAGCATGGATCATATATATTATAAATTACTTGTTTTTTATTATTTTTGTGATAAATAAATATAGGAAATATTATTAATTATAATTTTTTATTTCCATTATTACCATTATTTACATAGTTTATAGTTTCTATGTTTATTTTTATTGGTCTGGATCGCATCGGTCAATGATAATATCACCTTTTTATTGATCCTCTCCCACCACCATTATTTTCATTCCTGATGGTTGAACCATGGGGTCAAGGATTTGAAATTTCCATTCCATTTGAATCTATATAAAACCCCTAAAATCCTAATGGATTCACAAATGACCTTAATATTGATAGTTTGTGGATGTATATAGGTGGAAAAGAAGATTTTGGGAGAAGTTTCTGGGAATCTAAACCCCCTATTTGTGAAAAAATGACCAAGGCTTCAAGCAAGAGAGACGTAAATCTTGATTTATTCCTACTAGAGGAAAGGAATCGATGAATGGTGGAATGTACCATAGATTTTGGAAATTTTGATGAATGAAAGGGTGATAATGAATATAATTCCATGGACTAGGACCTCAAATAATGATCAGGTTAACAATGAAATTATCCTGGGATAATGGAATATCGATTTATGGTCACCAATGGATGGGAATCAATTATCAGAGGTTCCTTCCTTCGATATGGATGGATTTTCCATGTCAAGAGTGAGTTAACGTGGTGGTTTTGATGGATCTAGATAACCAAATGATAAAGAATCATACTCTCAATTTAAAAAATAACTAAATTACATGTTTTTCAAAGGAACACATGTTGTGTTTCACAGATTATCATGGAGTCTAGGGTTTTGGATCAATAAAAATATCACATGTTGTATGTTTAGGCCCACATGACCTATGATACTACCTAGGTATCCAAGCCTTGTGTGGAGTTCCTTTACCTAGGGTATTGGGTGATCTTACATGACATGTACCCCTATGGGACACTCCATGTGGAGTGAATTGTCTATCTATGATATGTCCTAGAAAAAAGATGCCCAAGTTCGTAGGTAGTGTCAAACACAATGTTCCCTGATGTACACACCCTGTACATTTTACAGAATCTCATACCTTACACGTCTCATTATGTGAGACTTTGTTTTGGGTGCACAAGTATCCCATCATGAGTAGTTCTATTCATAGAATCTGTTAGTGGACTTATTTTTGGAATTATAGATATGCCATAAAGAGATGCAGGTGGAACAATTATTTAAGTAATACTTAGTAGATATTAGTGATCAAGTTTGATCATCGGGGAGATGTTGGGGTTGGTACTAAACTGGAACCAAGTGTTGTAGTCTCCCCTTACCCTTTTAAAGGTAGAGTATATACCCCCACACATTTAAAAGTGATAAATACCTCTATCTATGGAGTGGTAGTTCCTTGTCGTCATGTTTCAATAGGGAGTGTGTCCTCCACCAGAGTTAGTTATCCCTCAGCTATGGAGCACAGTGGAAAGGTGTGTTCCCTCCACTCTGATTCTTACGATGTAATTCATGGTGGATTGTAGTATATATGAAAGCCTTAGATCTGTAGGTGGACTCATCATTCTTATTGGGTGTGTATTTTCTACCTTATTCTTTTTATATTACCTTACTTCACTTTTACTTGTTTCCTAGATGTAGTTTCATGCATTTTTTACTCTCATGAAGTTATTTCTTCATTATATCTCTACACTATTTCCTGGATCTTATTGTGTTCATGTGTATATTTAGTTTAGGCTAAGGCCTAAAATTTTTGTGTGATAGATACTCGATGTTTTTCTACAACTCGTGACCTATTGGAGGCATGGTTTGGGTGTCACTCTCAGTATATTCCCAATATAGGTGGTGTCCTAGTAGGTCAAGTTATGACAAATCACTTTGATGATTAAGATATATGGTGATATTAGGGGTGGTATCTAATCCCCTTGATGAAAATTATATAAGAACATCCCAGCTTTTGTATGTTTTATTTATTTTCAATGTTTTTAATGAATTAAATAGATTTAATTGATGTTAATATGTTAAAGAAGTTTCATAAGAATAATTTTCTAATAATTTAGGTGAAAGTATCTAGGAAATTATTGAATAATATAAAAATAAGAGGAAGATTAAATGATTAAATTAAGGTTATACAATCTAAACTACATAATGATAGTAGGTTTAAGATGTTGTTAAGGAATTATAAGTACATTATTGATATAAATTTTATAAAGATGTTGTGAAAAAATATGTTTAAAAGAAGTTTGTTTGAATTATACATGCTTGTTAATGAAGAATATGTAAAGAAGATGTAGCTTGGATGATTAAATGAATATGATAAATTACTAACCAAAAATAAGGAATATAAGCAGTTCCCAATTCCTGTTATCTTTGAAGAAGATAAATATTGTTCACCTTTGTAATCTTGGGAATATATTCATTACATAAAGTATTTTTGATGATTTGGATTATTTATGATGAATAGTGAGTTAATATTATTATTTATAAAATGTGTCTTTATGTTTTATGAATCACACTCATTAAAATCATTATGAAGTTTAAATATGAATTTTATAGATGGAATGTTCTGGAAAAAGATAAATTAATCATATCTATAGAGAAAGTAGAGACGATAAAAAAAAGTATATATGATACATTTTTTTCTGATAGAGTTCATAGGGATATCAGACTAATGTAAACATACTGATTCATTCAAATGAAAGGGGGAACCAAATAGTTTTTCCATTTTAATTCATAATTACATCAAAGAGTTAATGATTATAAAATAAATTTATATTTATTTTATATTATGTATCTCTAAATGATGAAAAAATAATATGCCTTGAGGATATGATTCAAGATGAAAATTAGAAGAATAAAATTATTTAGAAAATGGTGGTTTTCAAGGTAAGAAGTTGGTGAGACTTGGAGGAACTATTTGTTTTTTGGAAAAACGTTTCTTGACCAAGATTTATATACAATTCATATTTATAGGTCCAAAAATGAAGAATTTTTTTTGGATGATTTGAAAGATAAGTGTTTGAAGAAGTTTTGTATAAATAAACATGGATGTTTCCGAAAATGTTATTTCAAATGAAGATATTTATAAAGTATATCAGACATATAATGTATGTAAGTCCACCAAAAAATAAATTTGTGAATACACCAGATATTGAAGAGTTTACAATGTCTATGGAGGGAGTTTTATGAGAAGATTCCATAAGATTGAGAAACCCAAATTCACGAGAGAGTGGTTTATGATTGAATTCACTTGATTTTTTTTCGAAATCATCGAACCAATGATTTTGAGCAAAGTATCATATAGTAGTTTCTAAGAAAATTCATAAGATAGATGTCTCCATGTGATTTCATTAGATAATATGTTAAAAAACATTTTAAAAGGTATTAGAAAGTAATCCGATAAAGTTATATGATGTCAATAGCAAGAAGGAAGAGGGAACACATCCAAGAGTACATCTGATAAAAAATAATATAAGGATGTTAATGAGTTCACTAAATAAATAAAACTATATGAACATTTTGAAATAATTAAATATAGGAATCTTAAAAAAGTATGAGGATCATTTAAATAGAAAAGGTATTATTTGGAAAAGAAGTTTTTAATAAGAAGTACCGAAAAAAGTTTCAATGATCATGATTCTAGATAGTGATTTAGGAAGTTTAAAGAGAACATTGAAGTAATGATATAAGGAAGTCCCTATTAATATTATTGACTCTGATTTGTTTGGAAGTTTGAAGGAGGTAAAACATAAAAATATTGGAGTCGTTTTTTCAATGTCTGAGGGGGAAATTGGAATGTGAATTTTACACTCAAATATTTTTTTAGAGAAATTATGCCTAAATAGTGGGAATATGGAGTTATATAAAAAGGTAGATCAATTGTTTACCCATGTCACTGATTGATCATGAATAGGAGGTATTATCATAAATTTTACAAGGAGGTTCATACCAAGAAGCTTAAGAGACGTTTTTTAGTTTAAATTATTGAATAGGGTTTTAGATGGTGATGTATAGGATAGAAAGAAACCAAATTGAGATTTAAGGCACCATCCAGAGTATAATGTTACCAAAAAAATAAGGCACTAGATGAAGAATCAAAGGTACTTAGAGAAGACCAAAGGATTGAATGAACTAGTATCGTATGATCTGGTATTGAAAAAAAATTATGATATAAACTATATGGAATTAAAAGTATCAGATATAGAAGGTTTAGATGAACACGTACTGGATAATGAAGTGAAGAATCATACAAACAGGTTCCATATAGAGTAATAAAAAAGGAAAAAATAATTTTTTTTTTCTACTATGAAAAAGAAGAATATGTGAAGAATATGTCTAGAAAATAGTGAAAGAAAACTAGTTTTTTCTTACTTTTGTGAATAGAAAAAAGTTAGTGTGCATTAAATTTTATAAAAGAGTAGAATAATTAGAGTTAATTACATTTTTTGTGCAATTATGATAAGAGGTAAAAGAACAAAGAAACACTAGAACATTAAAAAGAAGTCACTTTATTAGAAGAATTTCATAGTATTTCAAATAACTTGAAAAATTCAATAATGTATACATATCTAGTATTAAGATCTAAAAAGGTGTTTTATTTAGACTTATAATTCAATAGTATGGGTAATTAGGTTTTTTTTCATCCCCCTCATAATGTTTTTGGAACCACTCTTAGGCTCTAGATTGTTTTGTATCCATACCAATGAGTTGTTATCCTATTATAGTATTAAAACATTGTATTGATCCCCGTCATAAAAAACAATGACTAGTTACACTTATAGGGTTGCGAACATTATAAGAACATCATTTTTTATAATATATTTTATTTTATCTAAATTTATATGAAAGATATATAATTAGAGCACTAAAATCATACCAAGTCTAAAAGGTAGTGTAAAAAATCTTAAAAACTAATTCACCAATTCTTAGTGTTGACTATATCCGGATGTGATATTAACAATATATGGTGATATTTGGGGCGAAAACTAATACTTTTGATGAGTATGATATAGAATGATATATAGGTAGGGAAATACTCCCCGTAATGAGTATGATATTTGGTTATATATGATATGGGTGATAATCCCCTTGATGAGAATGAAATATGGTGATATCATGGGAGGGATTTAATTAACCTCTCAAATACGATATATAGAGATATCTTGGGTGGGTATTAATCCACCTGATGAGTTTTATATAAAGTAAAATCTTGGGTAGACGCTAATCCTTTCATTGAATAGGATATATGATGATATCTAAGGTTGGAATTAATCCCCATGATTATTTTGATATATGATGTTATATGAGGTGAAAACTTATTCCCTTAATGGTTTATGATGAAGAGTGATGATGTTATGGGTGGGCTCTATTATGAAACATGGTATGGTTATTATATTTTCTTTGAGACACCCCAAAACTGGACGAATCATTCCTGGCCTGACCAAGTGACTTGGATAGTACTTGTGTCCATGCCAATCATTTTGTTTTATATTTTTATTCTTTTTTAAAATATCATATTGTACTTGCAATGTATATTTTGGTTTTGTTAGGTACACTATTGGTGTTGGTCTGCTGAGTTATACTCACAAAAAAGTTGGCCAGACCTAGAACATTAGTACTAGAGAAAACCTATTAATCATCAGTATATGTAGGGTAGAGTATTGACATTGGATAGCTAAATTGGATATTTTGGATGAATTCAAGAGATGATAGTAAATTTAGAATTATGAATAGGTTATGTTTTTCTTTATTTACTTTTGTTTTTAGTGTATATAATCAATTCATGAAAGATCAACATGGTGTCTTTATGATTCCTATCACATTTTGGATAGTTCATTCAGTTATAGTCTGTGCTGCATATATATATTTTTAGTTATAGTTGTTATGTTTCATTTCATTCTGTTAGAGATTGTGGAGGATTATTTTTTGTTACTTCAACTGTTATTTTATACTCTAATATGAGGGTATAATCACTCAATGGTAACACTATAGGCCATCACTGAAAATTAAAATTTGATAGCATATGAAGAGGTTCACCTGAGGTCACATTGAGTTATAATTTTATTACTTTAGATTAATCATGGCTGGGATGTTAGTAGATTTATCACAGCTCAGGTACAAAACCAATTTCTCTCACTGGGTGATCCACCCTTTACAACTGCTTACTAACTCATAGGTATGACGTTACAAGGGTTTATGGTTAGAAAAATTAAACCTTGTACCCACAAGAAATACATCATAAAAGGAGGAGGGACGATTCACATATAATCATAATTAATTTAATAATAAATTATTAAATAAAACCATTAATCAAATAATTAAATTTAATAATTCAATCTAACAAATAAAAAAGTTTTTTCAGCTTCAGATCAATCACCATATGAAATGACTACATATTTAGTAATACTAGAATCCAATTCCATTTGTACTAATTATGAAAAATTTATTATAATTATTTAATTAATCAACCAATCAACTAAATAACTCTTTATCTTAATAGGATTATGTAAAATTCATTGATATATTATAATATTCCTATTTTATTTTAGATAAATTAAATAAAATTATTTTTTAAACATAAAAATTTAAGTACAATATGTGTTTTGTGGAGGCCACATGTCATGTACCTTAGACATAAAACTAAATCCATTTTTTGGAATATAATCCTTACACATTGTGTACATTCACCTAACATATTGTGTGACTCACATTTTGAATGGAATTTTCCATTTATTGTGTACTTACACAACATATATTCTTATATGGTGTGACATTATATACATGGTGTGTAATTCTATGGGTAAAGCAGTATATTCTTCTTGGTCCGTATAAACCCCTGCGACAATATAGAGATATAAAAATTGAAATTCAATAAATATCCATGAAGTATTTGGCATGTTTTATGAATGTTACTTTTGGTTTAGTTTTATAATCTATATAGTATTAATTTTTTATGAATTTATATCAACACAACATGCCAAAAAATGATCAACATGAACATGGTGAAAAACAAAACCCATCACTCAGAGTGTATATCAAGCTACATGTCACATAGTTTGAGACTCAGAGAAGTTATCTCAATTTTTTTACCCATATGGCTGCTTAAAATCCAGGCATGTACCTTATATGGGTTTTCATGTATTACACGATGTGAAAACTAGCTACACATTACGCAATCAATGTATAGACAAATCACTTAGATAGAATTAAATATTTGGTGTGTAATGAAATCTTGAAGTTGACTAGATGGATTGCTATGATTTATATAGAGTAAAATATTTGTGGGTTTTATGTAATATATTTTAACTGCATGCTCTAAATTCCCCATCAAACTATGTTCTGTAGTGTGGATCAATACATGGTATGTGATTACAATGAATATGAACCAACATAGTGTGCCAAGATTTTCATGACCCTATATTTTTGTGGTTTACCATGGGTACATGACGTATAATTTACTATCACACATCATGTATCTATGTCATTCAACTAGAAACATGGATACTTTCGATAGTATCTTCAAAATTTCATCACATGTATGGACATTTTCTTGATCATATGATTTCAAAAGAGTACATTATATCTACCCTTTGTATTATCTTTAATTTAGAAATGAAAACATAAAAAACACAAGAAATGGATCAAAAAATTGAACAAAAAATATTAATTAAAAATTACAATTTGAATGTTTAGATACAAACAGAAGGATCCAAATCACAATGAAAGAGATGTGTGAGTTCCCAATTTTTGTTTTTCATCAGTTGCAAGGTATAAATATAAATAACATTACGAACACAATCACAAAATTTCCTTAAGAGGACCTTTCAAATTTAGTTCATAATTAATTGAAAACTATAATTATCTGAAAATGGGAATTCCTTTTGATCAATTTCCATTTCTTATAGGGTTTCATTTTCATTACCATCGAGAATCCAAATAAAGACACTTATAGTTAAATCCAAATTTTCTCCATGAATCATCAATAATTATTTTACTATTTCACATTCTATTGCTAAGTAATCTGGAGTTTTATGTCATTTTTTTATCACAACAATGGTTTATCTTATTATATCTATGTTTTTGAGAGGGAGGGTGGTGGAAGAACTTATCTAGGTATCATGAAACGTTTGGGGAGTATTCATGTTTTGAAAAACCACTCTCCCATAAAAATGATATAATATGGAATTTATACTTTGGGATAAAATTTCATAATTGTGCAATGAACCTTTTTTAAATATTTATTATATGAAATTACCGTTGTCTAATGAAAATAATAATATTATCAAGTACCATGACATGTGATTATTTAAACATAATTTGTCAAGAAAATAAATTTGTATTCATTTAAATGTTATTAAATAGAATAAATAATTTCTATCATGAAATTTAGTCAAATCATCAACCCTCTATTGAATTTATGATGCCTTTAGATAATAAAATATTTATCCAAATAAATATTTTTCATTTAATAAATATTTAAATATTATGTTAACTAAACTTTTGAATTAATTTTTTTTAATATTCAAGTAACTAAATAAATATTTATATTAATAAATTTATTTATTAGGTGAATTATAACTTTTTATTTATTACCATATGAATGATAAAAAAGTGATAAATTTCTAATCACATATTTTAAACTCAATTTACTTCAATATTGATATTATATTATCAATGTTTCTTGAATAATTATAATTCATCAATTTGAGAATTATATTTGTTTTTAATGTCTAATTCAATATAAATTAATGAGATTCTAGACATAGTTTGTTTTTAACCCTCTAGGAAACGTTCTTATTGGAATTAGGTGAAGTTACCTAAAGAACATGATTAGTTTCTAGAAACACACCATGAAACCTATATAGAAACAAGTTCATATAGAAACTGAAAAAAATTCCTATGAATGTTGTTGTGTAATTTAATTTATTTTTCATGATATCTCACCAACAAATATTTATACATGTGTCATCATTCAATATTATTGATTTACCGTTCCTTGAAATTTGAACATGAACTCACTCATGAACTGCCCTGGATAGGGATTTAATCAGAAAGTTCAATTTCAATCTGCGGTCCAAACATATCTTCTTCTATTAACATGGAAGGGGACTTTATTGACTTATTTAATTAACATAAAATCACTTATTAAAAACCTAACATATTCAAAATTTCAATGAGCATATGTCATAATGGATTTCATCCATATATAAAATTAAATGATTCATTATATTAATTTATAATAATATCACGTGTTGGCTATGGTGGAAAAATAAAGAGGGCGTGAATTGAGTTTTCAATTAAAATTTCAATTTAAAATATTGAAACCTAAAATACACTAATTTATAAAACAACCAAGTTAACTAAAAAATTAGAAATATAGAGTTTTATATTTTCAAAATTCTTCCTAAAACTTCTATCAAAACTCAATTAAAAGAGTTTTTAAAAACTCTTTCACTTTTGAAATAAATTTACTTATATCAAACAAGAAATCTAAAAAACTTATTAAATAAAACTTTTAATGATGTTTTTGGCAATATATTTATGAAAATTTAAAAAAAGTTGTTTTTGAATCATAGAAAACAAAATAATAAAACACACAATTGAATAAAAAAGAGGTTCAGTCTCAAGTCGAGACCTAGTTCTCTCCACTTAGAAATCACATTCTACAAAGAAGTGAAGGACCCCGGGACACCCTGAGAGGGGAGGGGTGAATCAGGGTGGCAACTTTTTCTTCTTAAAGTTGTGGATCTTATTCCCACGTTGGCAGGAACTTCTTAAACCTGTATGAAGGATATGATCAGCAATTAAACATTCACATGCAGAGAGATGACACAACAATTTTTTACTTGGTTCACCACTAAGGGCTACGTCCAAGGAGCATACGCCGACAGATTGTCGGTCGTACCTAAATCCACTATGCTTCACTAGCTGCGGATACAAAAGTTCGGGTACAGACACTCTGTCCCAGGCTCACTGCCTTTACATAAGGTTTAGGGATAGCTCACTGCTTCCCTCGGGTCACTCCCATTGACTCCCCCTGGCTCACTGCCGTTGGTGAAGTCTCACTCAGTTTATAGACGTGAAGGTCTCTTCAATAAATTTGCATTGAAGTCTTTGCCTCTGCTCAGCACGAGACTCTGCTTGCATCGAAGTCCGGAAGAGATGCACTAGAACGCACAGAACCACTGAACTGGATAACCAAAACGTGCAGACAAACCTTACTGAGAAATATGCGAAACATCAACCATTTGCGCGCAAAATCATCCTATTGCGCGCAACATTTTCTTTTGGCGCAGAAAAATATTTCGCGCAAAAATCCCCTTTTTCGCGCAACTCCAAATATTTCGCGCAAGCTCCTTTACGCGATCCTTTTTCGCGCATCAGACCTCGGATCTTCTCTAAGTCTTCCAACCATCCGAATGAAGGGGGTCACCTCATATTTATAGGCGACTGAGACCACTGCGCGCAAAATCCCATTCGGCGCGGAAAAACTCTCATCTGGCGCGTAATCTTTCGCCCAGCTTATGTATTTCGCGCACAACCCTTATTTTCCGCGCAGCCCATGCCTTTGCCATCTTTCACCAAACTGATTCTGAAACAGCATTTGCGCGAAAAAAACTATTTCGCGCATCCCGCTATTTTCCGCGCCCAACTTAGTTATTTCGCGCACATCCCTGATTTTCCGCGCAGCCCATGCCTTTGCCATTTTTCACCTCTCTGATTTCGAAACACTGTTTGCGCGAAAAACTATTTCGCGCATCCCGCTGTTTTCCGCGCCTAACTTAAATTTTTCGCGCAAGCCTCTTATATTTCGCGCACCACTTCCTTTTTCTGCGAAGCTCCTTTTGCAGACAATCCATGTCTTCATTTTCCGATTTTGAGGCCCAAAAATTTGGCAAACACTGGGAAACAGCGCCACCTTCAAAACTGTTGTCTGCTTGAACTGTATGATCACTTTGCTGGAACACATTCGGAACTTCCACTGAGGATTGACAACAAACACAAACCATACACCAAATCATGCTTTGAAGAACCTGGTTCCAACAATCTCCCCCTTTGGGTTTGTTGGTAATCAGAATAAATTCAATAGAACTCCAACCATGAGCAAGTCCAAAACGCAAGAATCAACTCAGCCAACACTCTAAGTCTACGTGAGCAATGCTCGGTGTAGAAAACAAGAGACGAAGCTTGAATTGGGTCTTAGTGTTTTGAAATTCTCCATGACGCCCGATGTTATCCTTATTAAACTTCTCATCACAATCTTACACTTCCATCACAGAAGAATTTCTTGCCGTGAATTTCTTGCCTTGAATTCTCTTGCCGTGAATTTATTCCTTTCTCCCCCATTGACAATAAAACCAAAGACCGAAAAGTTTGTTCAACGTTCAGCTCAAGCCATACTCCCCCTGGATAGTATCTCCCCCATAAACCTGCATCACAGCCATAAGCAGATAAAAACAGTTAAAACAAACGGGGAGAGGGGTGTTTCGAAACCTCCTTATGCAGCAGAAGGTGGTTGAACACCTAGGTTCAACCGATGCTTTTCAAACACAGCTGCTGACAGTGGCTTTGTCAGGATATCAGCTACCTGCTTATCAGTTCCCACATGGTCCAGTCTAATCACCCCTTGTTCAACCTTTTCTTTGATGAAATGATATCGTATTTCAATATGTTTTGTACGAGAATGCTGAACCGGATTTTTCGTGAGATCAATTGCGCTTTTGTTATCACAGTAGATCACCATTGGCTGCTTTACCTCATCACCAATATCTGTTAATTGTTGCTTCATCCATAGCAGTTGAGTGCATGACTTTGTGGCAGATATATACTCAGCTTCCGCAGTACTAAGAGAAGTACTTTCTTGTTTCTTGCTCAACCAGCCAACACAATTATTTCCGATAAAGAATGCTCCACCACTGGTGGACTTTCTGTCCACAACATCGCCAGCCCAGTCAGCATCAGAAAATGCGGATAATTCACTATCCCTTCCTACATCAAAGTATAATCCATACTTGTAAGTACCTTGAATATACCTCATGATTCTTTTCACTGCTGTCATGTGTTCCTCTTTTGGATTACTCTGAAAGCGGGCAGAAAGACATGTGGCAAAGACAATATCTGGCCGTGTCGCTGTCAGGTACAATAGACTCCCAATAATTCTCCTGTACAGGGTGGGATCTACAGATTTCCCATCCTCATGCTTCCCAAGTTTGGTTCCAACTTCAATCGGAGTTGACATTGGTTTGGAGTCTTGCATGTTAAACTTCTTCAGCAGCTCTCTTGCATACTTTTCCTGAGAGATAAAAGTGTAGTCTTTCCTCTGAGTCACTTGCAGTCCCAAGAAATATGTGAGCTCCCCAATCATTGACATTTCAAATTCTGATTTCATATGATTGGCAAATTCATCCACTGATTTCTGTTTGCTGCCACCAAATATAATGTCATCGACGTAAACAAGAACCATGAACTGATCTTTTGGAGAATTCTTCACATAGAGATTGTGATCAACTCCTCCTCTTTTGAATTCCAGCTTTTTGAGATACGAATATAGTCTAGAATACCATGCCCTTGGTGCCTGTTTTAATCCATAAAGTGCTTTCTTTAGCTTGCAGACCTTTGATTCATCAGTACCAAGAAGAAAACCCACTGGTTGTTCAATGTAGACTTCTTCTTCGAGTACACCATTTAAGAATGCTGTCTTGACATCCATTTGATATACTTTATATCCTCTTTGGAGAGCCATGGAAAGGAATAGCCTGATTGACTCCAATCTAGCCACTGGAGCAAAGGTTTCTTCAACATCAACACCTTCAATCTGAGAATACCCTTTACATACCAGTCGAGCCTTGTTTCTGATAACATTGCCATGCTCATCAAACTTGTTCTTGAAAATCCATTTGGTGCCAATCACATTGTGACTTTTGGGTCTCTGGACCAAATCCCACGTCTGATTTTTATCAATCTGATCTAACTCTTCATTCATGGCTTTCACCCAGGATTCATCCATTGCAGCTTCTTCAAATGAGGTTGGCTCTACAACTGATAGAAATGCAGAAGGTGTGTTATTTCTCATCCTCCTTGTTTGAGTGGGTGCATTCATGTCCCCAATTATGTTGGATGGATCAATCTCAGCTCTTCGGTTTCTCCTGAGAGATTCAGTAGCATTCTTTTCAGCTATAGGGTCTTCTTCTGATTCTTCTTCTGAGTCAACATCATGATGTGACTGCTGAGAGTTTTGAACAACTTCCTCTATCTCTGTGTTTGTGTTTTCTTCACGTTCACTTTCTTCCTGATTTTCCATCACATCCGCATATGGCGTCCTTGAAGCATTTTTGGTTTTCTCTTCAATTATCTTAACATCACTGCTTACCACAATCTTCCCCAAGCGTTTATTGAAACACTTGTAAGCTTTACTGTTCATTGGATACCCAAGAAAAATTCCTTCATCAGCATTGTCACCATACTTTCCTTGGTTTCCTTCTTTATTCCGGATGAAACATTTGCTTCCAAAAACCCGAAAGTATTTCAAGGAAGGCTTCCTTCCATGCCATAATTCGTACGGTGTCTTCGTTTCTCCCATGTAGAGCCCTGTTCGATTCTGAATGTGAACTGCAGCTTCAACAGCCTCCTTCCAGTAATGGCGAGAGATACCACTCTCAATCAACATAGTCCTGGCCATATTGTTGACCTGTCGATTTCGACGCTCAACAACTACATTTTGTTGTGGAGTTCTCACAGCAGCTACCTCATGCTGTATTCCATGTTTCTCTAGATAGTTTTCAAACTCAATGGATGTGTATTCCCCTCCATTGTCCGATCGTAGGACTTTTATTGACCGTCCAGTGTCATTCTCGGCAATTCGGCGATAAGTTTTCATGCAATCAAGTACTTGTCGCTTCCTGTGAATCACCATTACACAAGCCATTCTACTATAATCATCAATGAAAAGGACGAAGTACCTCTCTCCATAGGTTCCAGCAACATTTATTGGGCCACATACATCAGTGTGAATGAGATCAAGAAGATGTGATGCCCTTTTCTTCTTTGGACGATACGAATTACAGACCAGCTTCCCACGAATACAGGCATCACAAGATTTTTCCCGTTCGCGTTTTAGAATGGGAATATCCATGACTATCTTCAGCTTAGATATCTTTTCCATGTCTTGTTGGTTAATGTGCCCCAGCCTTCGATGCCATAAATTGTTTTCTTCGTCAACAGATAAGTAACAAGAGTTCACTTTGCTGTCAACCTGATATAAGTTTCCATCTGTTCTACAACCTTTCATAAGAGAATTCCCTGTTTTTCCTTTTATAGTGCAGCCTTTTTGATTGAAGGTTACTATGAGCCCTGAGTCACAGAGTTGACTTACACTGAGGAGATTATGGCGTAGACCGTCCACATAAAGAACTTCAGTCTTTTTCAGCTCTCCGTTGGCGAGAGCAGTATTCCCACTGCCTTTAATCTTCAAAGCACCATCGTTACCAAACCGTACTGTTCCATCAACCTTCTTTTCAATGTTCTTCAGAAGGTCAGCATTTCCTGTCATATGGGAAGAACATCCACTATCAAGAATCCAGGTGCTGCTACTCTTTGTAGCTTTGAGGGCTACTTCCGCAAGATTGGATTTCTCGATTTTCTTCTTTTCTTTCCATGAGATATTGGATTGAGAATAAGACACTGATGGTCTTTTAAAACTTTCTTCCACATAATATGAGTCTTCATACCCATAATCTTCTTCCAGAAGAGAAAAACTATTTGTGAGAACAACATCATCAGGAGGATGAACCCTGTCCCGTCTTTGGGTGTTGTATGAATTTCTCTTGTCATACCGCTGCCTGCAAAACATAGCTTTATGGCCAAAGTTAGAACAATTAAAACAGTAACCATAGAAGATATTTCTTCTATAAGATGGAGGATATGAAATCGGTCTCCTTTGTTGATTTCCCAGATCTTCTCCATTAATGTAACTCCTTGCCTCTTCGCAATATGACATAGTATGGCCCAGATAGCCACCGAATTGACACTTCATGTGAGGGAATGCCTTAACACCTGAATTTCTCCTCATACCTTCATCCCTGTGAGAGTAGTTGAACTGCCCATCATTTCTAAATGTTTGATGGTAATTGTCAGTTATCCTTCTAGTTTGGATTGAGGGTTCCTTTTTCAGCACTTCAGAAAATGTTTCAACATGTTCAACCTTCGTTTTGTCTTTCTTTTGAATTTCTTTATTTCCAGCAGTTGATGTCTCAGCTTCACATCCAATTCCACGCTTTCCCATGCAGGCGGGTCTTTGAACGCTCAAGATTTTTTCAACTCCATCAGAACCACATTTGGCTCTTGCCAATAATTCAGCATCTGAGAATCTTCTAGGTTGTATTTTTTTCCTTGATTCTTTTGAAAAAGATTCGGTCTCAAGTTTACTCCTAAGAGTAACAATTTCCTCCTCAAGACCCTCAGTAGTCTTGGACTTTTCTTCCAGTCTTGAGGTGAGGTCATTGATGACCTTTCCCTGCTCTTCAATTCTTATCTTAAGATCCAATACATCATCATTGCTTTCAATGATTTTAGACTGAACTTTCACAAACTCTTCCAGACGTTCAATTTCATCTTCAAGTTCATCAACATATTCTGATGACTCTTTGACCATTTCCTTCCACTTATTACATTTCTTACATTTACTCTCAATCTTGGAGAAAGCATCCTTAATTTGAACCTTTGGATTATCAAGGGCAGTACTCTGATTATCTATGCCTTTATTGATTGAAGAATCTGACATTTCAGTGGTAGCCATCATGGAAGCATGTTTTTCAGTTTTAAATTCTGGTTCTTCTTCCTCACAGAATTCAATATCATCATCTTCTTCCTCACAGACAAAGCTCTTCCTCTGCATTTTCTTTCCGGATTTGAAATCACCCTTTTTGAAAAACATTTTCCGAGGCTTTTCAATGTCTTCAGCTTCGCTCTCATCATTATCCAACTTTCTTTGGCACTGAGAGGCAATGTGCCCAACTCTTCCACAACGGAAACATGCAAGAGGTAACTTACCTCTAAATTTACCTTTACCCTTTTTCAGCTTCTTCGCGATGAGGGAAAGAATTTCTTTTTCTTCGTCATCATCACCACTACTATCTTCTGAAATTTTCAGTTTGTCCATGGCTTTGAATGCCATTTCTTTGCTCACGCGAGTCGTGGCATCTTCAGGTTTGACTCTCATCTCATATGCCACTAAACTGCTTAACAAATCATCCAAAGAAAGTTTGGATAGATCTCTTTCTTCGAGGGCTGACACCTTTGCATTGTACATGGGAGGAAGTCTTCTCAATATTTTCTTAACGATATCAATGTCTTTGATTTCTTCTCCAAGACCTCGAATTGCTCCCACTACTTCAGTAATTCGATTAAAAAATGAATCTGCATTTTCATTGGGATGCATCTTTAGGTCGTCAAACCTGTTATGTAAAACCTGAAGTTTTGCCTCCTTTACCTTGCTATCTCCTTCATAAATGTTTTCAAGTTTATCCCACATAGACTTTACTGAAGTGCAACTCATCACCTTTAGATATATCTGATCAGAAAGAGCTGCGGTGAGTGCATTTTGAGCTTTAGCATCTGCATCAAGAATTTTCCTGTCTGTGTCAGTCATAGCTAGTCCTGTTTGATCAGTGACTTGTATTCCTTGCACAATAGAAAACAAAACTTCCATTCCAAGAGATCTTAGATGAGATCGCATCCAATTCTTCCAGATCTGAAAATTATTTCCATCAAAGAGAGGGACTCCCCTCACATTGGCTGCATTCTCCATGGCGACAAAGGACAGATTCAAGACCAGCAACCTCCCTCTGATACCACTTGAAGGACCCCGGGACACCCTGAGAGGGGAGGGGTGAATCAGGGTGGCAACTTTTTCTTCTTAAAGTTGTGGATCTTGTTCCCACGTTGGCAGGAACTTCTTAAACCTGTATGAAGGATATGATCAGCAATTAAACATTCACATGCAGAGAGATGACACAACAATTTTTTACTTGGTTCACCACTAAGGGCTACGTCCAAGGAGCATACGCCGACAGATTGTCGGTCGTACCTAAATCCACTATGCTTCACTAGCTGCGGATACAAAAGTTCGGGTACAGACACTCTGTCCCAGGCTCACTGCCTTTACATAAGGTTTAGGGATAGCTCACTGCTTCCCTCGGGTCACTCCCATTGACTCCCCCTGGCTCACTGCCGTTGGTGAAGTCTCACTCAATTTATAGACGTGAAGGTCTCTTCAATAAATTTGCATTGAAGTCTTTGCCTCTGCTCAGCACGAGACTCTGCTTGCATCGAAGTCCGGAAGAGATGCACTAGAACGCACAGAACCACTGAACTGGATAACCAAAACGTGCAGACAAACCTTACTGAGAAATATGCGAAACATCAACCATTTGCGCGCAAAATCATCCTATTGCGCGCAACATTTTCTTTTGGCGCAGAAAAATATTTCGCGCAAAAATCCCCTTTTTCGCGCAACTCCAAATATTTCGCGCAAGCTCCTTTACGCGATCCTTTTTCGCGCATCAGACCTCGGATCTTCTCTAAGTCTTCCAACCATCCGAATGAAGGGGGTCACCTCATATTTATAGGCGACTGAGACCACTGCGCGCAAAATCCCATTCGGCGCGGAAAAACTCTCATCTGGCGCGTAATCATTCGCCCAGCTTATGTATTTCGCGCACAACCCTTATTTTCCGCGCAGCCCATGCCTTTGCCATCTTTCACCAAACCGATTCTGAAACAGCATTTGCGCGAAAAAAAATATTTCGCGCATCCCGCTGTTTTCCGCGCCCAACTTAGTTATTTCGCGCACATCCCTGATTTTCCGCGCAGCCCATGCCTTTGCCATTTTTCACCTCTCTGATTTCGAAACACTGTTTGCGCGAAAAACTATTTCGCGCATCCCGCTGTTTTCCGCGCCTAACTTAAATTTTTTGCGCAAGCCTCTTATATTTCGCGCACCACTTCCTTTTTCTGCGAAGCTCCTTTTGCAGACAATCCATGTCTTCATTTTCCGATTTTGAGGCCCAAAAATTTGGCAAACACTGGGAAACAGCGCCACCTTCAAAACTGTTGTCTGCTTGAACTGTATGATCACTTTGCTGGAACACATTCGGAACTTCCACTGAGGATTGACAACAAACACAAACCATACACCAAATCATGCTTTGAAGAACCTGGTTCCAACAAGAAGTTCATTAAATAATAAACTGATCAAAAATCTAGTTTGTTTGTTACCTAAAAAAATTGTGCACAAGCATTCCAAGATACACACAACCTCTTCCATAGTTATTTTTGATATAACTGGATTAAAGAAAAATAAATTCCCATAGGCATTCCAAGCTATACACAACGACTCCTGCAATAATAAGTTGGGTAAAAAATGTAAATAATGAAATAATGTTTATCTAGTACTGTTAAATAAAAATAGGACACTGTGTTAATGAATAAATAGATTAAAGAAAACATAGATCAAATGTAGGCTAAAATTGAGAGAGAAAAAAAGCATGAGGTGAGAAGGTTTGATGAAGCTCAAAATGAACAGCTTTAGTTGATCAATCATCTTTAAATCTTTCTTTGAAAAGATTCAACCCCGTGTTTCACTGAGAGGTCCAACAAACACAATTTCCTAGAAATTTAGAGTATGTCATTAGTGTATCACTATATTTTTTTCATCAAAAAACATAACTTCTATCCATGAGTGGCTCTACATCTTAAAGTTTGAACTTATATAATTAGTCATTGGAGGATATTCAAAATTTTATCCTTGTAATCATTAAAAACATAAATGACATGTACCCATAATAAATTCTCCAAAACATAGATGCTGGAGATTTGAAAATACATCAGTGATTATGTTAGAGATGTTCACTTAGTTTACTAAAGTTATAATATAACGTTGTTCATTTAGGCTCAGGGTTGTGTGTAAAGAAAGATATTCGATACATAAAATTTATTTCAATGTAATGCATATAAAATGTTAGGGTGATACATTCTACCCCTTATTATAATTTCTCCATTGAAATTATATCACTCAAATACAAACAGCTAAAGATACTTCTTATAGATTCTGGGCATAGCGAAAGAATCCTTTGATAGAATGACCATCTCATATTTTAATCATAAATCCTATGTAATCATTACTTTTCAGGATCAATAGATAATATCCAATGAAAAAAGTAGATTAACTGGATTAAAACTCCAGAACCATAGGTGAGTGATCTTTACATGTAATTTATAATTAATTTATGATCAGATATATATTTTCCTTAACATGAAATTATACCTTCATGGATGAACGAGTTAACAAGATCTTTATGTATCATAGTTTTGATAAAGGATTCAAGTGTGGAATTCCTTTTATAGTGATCCAAATATACACCACAGTCTCAAAATGATTTTATCAAACTACTAGGTGATAACATAAATTATATTTATCGATTGGGTTATTCTATGTTGATTGAACATAATTATTCTCAATAGAGGAATAACTCCAGATTATCTATTATTGGATTGAGAGAGGAGGGGAGAAGAAAATTATTTATCACTTGATCTCTCTATAGGGCTTGAGACAGTATCTCCTTATCCACTGTGCACACCAATTGTAACTTAGGAAATTTCTATAATTAAATATTTATCATAGAAATTTATCTTTGGTTGATTGCACACTAAACCATTTAGATATTTATAATTCTTAATTTCCCCCATGTTTATTATTATTATTATTTATCACTTGACATGTGAATCAAATTTTAGGAATATTTAAATAAATATTATTTATATTAATTTTCAATCTGACTACTAGACTAGGCCTTCTTTCCCTTAATAACATTTACCAATTGTCAAAAAATTATTATTTAATAAATAAATGTCACTACATTATTCTATAATAAATATAATACATATTATTTTCTCAAAAATTATAAAAACAATTATTATTATTTAGCTCACTTATTCTATTGAATAACTTGTGATTAAATTAAGGAAACTACCATAATAAATTAAATATTAGTTGGTCTATATTTTTAAATTCAATTCTATAGTTTATCTAAAATTTTGGATGCACTTAGTGTGTTACCCCATAGGTTTATTTCTCAATGGAATTAGGAATATATTCATAAAGTCCGATGTTAGAATATAAAAACATGCCCTAGTATCCATATAGAAATATTTTAGCATTAAGATGATGTCCAATCACCTATGAATTTCTACCATGTAATATAATACTTTTATCATAATATCTTAAATAAACCAGTTTTCATGCTGGTGTCATCAAACTATATTCTCTATGTATCTCTTTTTAAATTTCTCAAATAGAACAGACCAATCAAACCCTATATCCATGGATTTGTTCCAATGGATATATTCTCATCTAAGGGCATGATATATTAACATCAATCACGAGAAAAAATATGGATGAATACTTTCTCACATTATCAATTAATGAAATATCACACCCAACACACCTGACATATCATACGTTACTATGAACATATATCATCATAATTTTCATCAATAAATAAAAGTATGATATTCATGATATCCATTATTGATAATCCTAAAGTCTAAAGACCGATAAACATGTTCAAATATAGGAAAATTTAATGACTTGTTGAAATGTATATTTCTTATTAATGGATGATTCTTTTAACCTCTTATATTTTAGATAACCAAGGGAGAACACCATGAGAAGGCCTCTCAATATCTTATGAGATTCCATCCCATAAAATAATGTATTTTATGTGTCCCTATGGAAAATCTCATCTAGATATATATCATGATTAAAGAATATGGTTTTGAAACCTCCTGCTTCTCAACAAAGTGGAGAACTACTATGACGTTTCCGAATGACTTATATTCTTAGGAAATTATCACATACAAATATCAATCAGATGGTCAATTAATATGTGATAAGAAACCTTATTAAATAAAAAAAACATGTATTAATGTACTATGAAATATGGTTTTAAAAAACATAATCTAATAAAATCCCACTTTCAAAAGATCCAATTGAGTACAAATTTCAATCCACTAGTTCTCATATGATACTTTGGCTTTGTCTAATATAATTCCTTCAATAATGTATGAACCTGGGTTTTCACTCAGGTATGGATCCTTTAAATTTCGTTCTAATTATTTATTTTGGACCTAATATGGATTCCAAGTGGGTTAGTGAAGGTTCTGAGGGTTTTTGGGGCTTGTTCAGAGCTTGGAACCTAACTTTTTTTTGGAAAAATGTCCCTATCGCATTGTTAGAGTAAAAAGTGTGGAGAGGGTGCACTGTTAGATATAAATGTGCGGATGGTCTATAGATTCGGGAAGAGTCATTATGCAATGTTGGTGCATGGTATCCCTAACTGTGCAGCTTAACAATGTGAGTGACCCTCTTATCCTAGTACCCATGTAGTGTTTTCACACAGTTTTTCAAACCATTTGGACAAACCATACACATTATATGTTTTGGGTAATTTTACCATATACCCTTAATGATCTAATTAAGATCCTCCTTCACACCTAATCCAATTACCAGTAAGATTAGTATAAATTCCTCTAATTTTTTAGGGTTTTGAAGGCTTCAGGTAGGGATGAAGGGATGTGCATCATCTAGGGTTTGGCCAAGCATCCATTCATCACATTGGATGTGCAATGATATGTACACAGGTCCGTTTGATCTGTTCTACTTCTCTCTTTCCCTCGACCTAGTTATTCGGGTGTGATCATTTTACCCTTTTTCTTATACCTTCTCTGATCCAAGCCAAATTAGAGTCCGATACTATGGTAGGAGAGTCGTACGAGCCTAATATGGGTGGTTTATAACTCATCCCCCAAGTTTGTTGATTTTGGTATAGTCATGTGGGGCCTACTGATTTCATCAGGTGTCATTTATTGAATTTATATGGCATCCTTATAATAATTTTATACTGTATGTTTATTGTCTTTCAAAATTGGTGATTATTTTTTAGTGATTATTCCCACAATTCCATCTATCCCATGTAGGATGTTATTCCATAATTGTTGTTCTTGTGATTTGACATGTTTGAGCTACCACTTGGGGTGCCTTTTATTAACATTCCTAAGGGTAAGCTTTTATATATTAAATGGTTTGATTTATAATGTGAATTTAATTATGGAATATTCCATTTATTCTCACCACTTGGCCTATCTATGGTAAGTACTTCAGTTAATAAGCTTATGAGAAATGGAAATTAGAAAGTATACTATGTATATTTCTTTCCCTTTTAAATATAATTGAATAATAGGTGGCACATTTTTAGAACCCCTTACCATGAGTATATAAGGTAGTAGAGTGATCCATGCTTATGAACATGACTTAAATGGATTAAATGAATTATTTCATGCTACTAGGCCTTGTCACACTAATGAAAGGATAGGCTTGAACCTAATGGACTTATTGATTAATTAAAACTTGATTAAATGGTTTCATGATCAATTAATCATTTCATACTAATGAAGGTAATGTGTTCAACCTTATTAAATATTATATGACATTATTATCAAATAGGAGTGGCTTGACTCGAGCTCGCCTTGGATTCCAATTGGAATGCCTTGAGCCCTTGGGAACCCCATTCTGATTCAAGTATTTGGCTTGCTTTGGTTAAAACCCACTCGGAACCCGATTATTGTCTAACATTGGATGACCAATATGACACCATATGATCCCTCATGTATTATTATATTATAACTTTGATACAATCCTTGGATCTAGCTCTAACAAGAAGGTGCCATGGTTAAATCCCATCTGGACAAATCATTTCTTAGACCAGTTTTACCATGGATGAACTCCTTGTAATTAGTCGGTGTACTATTTTGGAATGCCTTAGACTATGATTATTGGATTACACTCTTACCCATATCCAGGCTTCAGTTATTACAGAGGTGGTGCCCCTCAAGGACTATGTTTCCTTGGTTTTTACCTTGGAACTTCGTTATTAAATATCATTACTAGTTTCCTTGTTACACCATGGAACCTTTAATGTTATTAACATGTGACTTGATTATAAATAGGTAATAAACACCTAATTAATTGGTTATATATTCTGATACCAGCTAAGGTATTAAGGAGGTACTTAAGTATTTAGTTACATTGTACTGCTTTGCTTTATATATACATGCTTTTACACTATTTCAATTCAATTATACGATCCAGATGTTTTATAGACCATTGGTGGTGGCCTAATTGGATTTTTCTCATCATCTATCTAGGTGTCGTTTGGTACCCAAGGTGGATTACATGTATGAAGATATTGATAAAGTGAAGTATACAACTTCGAACACTTGATTTCTTTCTGTTTTGGGTGGAGTTTGATTGAAGATGACCGAGCCCGAACTTGGAATGCTTTGGATAATTTTTTGACACCATTTATACTTTTGTGGAACATGTTATTTTTATTGTATTGTATACATGTTTTCTAGTATTCTAATGACACGACATATCATAATCATTTATTCTAGTTATTTATTTATTATTACGACAATATCTATTTTCCACTATGACTTCTATTTACTTATATTGCTTCTTCGATTTTCCACTATTTATACTTATCCACTACACAAAAAATTAGTACTGAGGGAATAGTCTCCCCACAAACACACCCAAGGCCCTCACTGCTAGTCGAAAGCCTCTATTATTTGGGGAGATGTGCTTGCGGTTGTGAGGCCCACCGGGCTCGGAGAACCTATTAAGGGGCATCTGGGTGCAGGACGTCACAAAGGGGTATTAGATCTTTTCCTTCTTGCATTACAAATTATAGACAATATATTGGAGATTAGGAAAAATATTGGACTTGTTCACATTTCAATCATTGTCATTGCAAACCTAAGTTTAGGGAAAAATCAAGTTACCCAAAATATAACTATTGTTTGGTTTTTCCTATTATAGTTAACATTATTTCCCTGTTGGGTGATGAAAATGTTGTGTTGAGGTTATCATTATTACTCTATTTGAATATTTCATTCATCATTGGATTGATGATATGATGTAAAGGATCATTATTACATGAATCATTACAGGGACCTAGAATTTTCATGTCACACATATTCCCATGCCATATAGTTGCATATCACTATTTTTCATTTCTTCATATGCCTAGGATTATTGAGTGATACAATGATAGTTAGATTATGTTTTTAATACTATTGGTTTTTATTGAGTGATTTCCTATCTCAATTCATGAGGTGTGTGGCCCTCATGGGTTGGAATGAGCAATTTACTGAGTGGAGCCATTATGCTATGAATAAATGTGTTTAATTTTATTTGATAAGGTGTATGGGCACAAATTAAATGGGAATGACTATCCATTATAAACTAAGACATGAATTCTAAAATAAAATGGTTGCACATCCTTATCCTGACTTGTTATGTTTATGAAAGATAAAGGAGTGAACTTTGTGATTAAATGTAAAATGAAATGAAACTTATAATTGATAAATTACCAATACCTGGTCGTCTATGCGGGTAGTTCGGGGTAGTATTCCTTAGGTAGGAATTCATTACTTGTTTAGATTTTGTATGTGTGTCTCTTAGTCTTAAAAAATATTTTTATGAGGTGTGTTCTTGGAATTTATAGACCAAATCTACCACAGCGTCCACATATCATATGTCAGAAAGATAGAGATGACCATACTCCCGACAGGGTGTGTCATGAGCCTCCGGTCTTACCTTCATGAGTGACACATAAGGCGCTAATTATTGCAAATGGTTTGGGAATTTATTCCCACTATTTTGATTGTTTCCTACGACTGATATAGTCCATGCTTGGCTATCCAAGAGTTGCACATACAATGGTTGATCTGACTCGTGAGTACCAACACAACATGCTCCTATGTTCTCATTAGATGGAGGTCCACAGGCTGCTGAGTCTTGACTATAGGAAACCCTATCTATCTTTGAGCATCAAGAGACTCCCACAGAGTGGAGGGTGAAGATATAAAAAAACATGTTGTGTGATTCATCCAAGAGCTGGTGGGATGTAATTACCCAAGATGGTCATCATTAGGGCCTATTATGGGTTTATTTCTAGACCGCCTTCTATTATAAGTTCTTTCCTCAAATGAGGGGAACTAACAGAGCCATAGAGATCATGAATATTGAGATGGGTTCTATGTCAGTTATGGAATATTCACCACATTTCACTAATTTATAGTTCTTTTCATCACTTCTTGCTGGGGATGAGCTTTCGCGTGCTAGTTGTATGGAGGATGGGCTTGTGTATGTTATCTGTACACAGGTAAATGTCTTTCACCTACCAATTTTTGTTTGGAATAGTAAATTAGGATCTTGTCACTAAGAAATGAATGGGGGTGATAGTAGTATTGGGAATAGAGGATCAGTTCCACTGCATTCTAATAGTTATCCTGATGGCTGGAGGTGTTCCCTTGAGGTTTATCATTTGGGAAATGAAAACCAAAGTACACATTTTGATAACTCCATGGTGTATCATGAGTGTGGAAAATAGGGGAACCTAAAGACCCATTGTGATATTAACCCAATGGAATTCCTAGATTGTGGCTGTATGAGTCATCTTCATAGGTTCTTCAGGACCTTTCTAACAGCTTTGAGTGTAAAATGATCGCACCAACTCCACCTTCAGGAGCGGGTTTTTTGCATGACTTCAAGCAAGGAGTAGGAATAACACTGGAAGTAATAGATGATGAGGAGGTTGTGGCCCCAGTATTAAGACTCCTGATCACAAGTAGTGACTACATAGTAGTTATGATCATGGTTGCCCAGCTATTTGACAAGTACATGAATCAGGCCAGTTGTATGCACTACAACAGATACCCTAGGATCTGGTTATGGCACCATCTACAGTATGAGTTACTATTCTAGTGGTATATACCATCATATCTACTTTATTCATTATAGGTTCTTCAAAATATTTTATCTTTGTATCTATCTTGGATAATATCATACTATAGAAACAATAATTTTGTAGTGTAATGACCCTAGATACACTATTAGGAGTGTGGTTATAGGGTATACACAAATGTTGGGATTATCTCCTAGTGGTTGGTAGTTTCCATTTCTTAATGAACCTATTTTTTCTCGAGATGACAGTCTTTGAATTCATTCTCGACTTGTATTGGTTGGTTCAGTATCACACTTTTTAGACTGATATCACCACATTGTATCCTTTATATCTCTATAGGGAATCAGTTATCTACATAAGGGTGAGTGGGGTGTCTAGGATGGTATAGTTGGACCAGAGAATCACAGGCTATGTGGAGTGACCATCCAGATTGAAAATCTCTTTATAGAGTATCAAGGTTTATTTCATGTTTATCACCCTCCAGTAGTAAATTGTTTCAGGGATGTATTTCCCAATTATTTTTTGGATTTCCTCCTCATAGGTTGGTAATGTTTATGATCGATCGTGTTCTGCGAGCAGTTCGAATGTCCATTCCTCCATATAGAATGGAACCTATGGATATTTAGGAGCTCAAGTGGTAGTTATAGGATTTATAGGCCATTAGATTTATAATTCTCAGTACATCCTCATTGGGGTTTCCCATTCTTTTCAAAAATAAGGCAAACATAACCTTACATCTATATGCGGATTACATATAGTTGAACCAGTATTACAATGAAGAACTAGTATCCACTACCTCTAACAAATGATCTCTTCGACAAGCTTTGAGGGGACTAGGTCTTCTATAGGACCAACCTGAGATCAAGATATCATCAAGTGTGATTCATGAAATCACACATACCTTATACAACCTTTTGTAGCAAGTATTGTCTGTATGAGTACCTAGTTATGCCATTCAGTCTTATGAACACGACCTCCATTTTCAAGGATCTGATTAATAGGGTGTTCTACCCATATTTATATTCTTTTTTCATAGTTTTTATATATAACATCTTGGTGTATTCTCACAATCCTACAGAACATGACAAACACCTTTAGATCATTCGAAGTACACTGAGAGAGAAATATATTTATGCTAAGTTTTCTATGTGCAATTTTTGGATCCACAAAGTTCACTTCTTGGGTCACATAATATTTGAATTTGGAGTATCAGTTGACCCAGAAGAGGTTTGTGATATAGTTTCCTATGAGCAGCCAAAAAACATGTTTGATATAGAATGATTATTGTGGATAGATGGACATTATAGTCTTTTCAAACAAGAACTTTCCAACCTTTAATCACCTCTTACCAACCCTACAAGGAATGCCATTATGTTCCTATGGTCAGAAGCATGTGAGAAGGCCTTTTATGAGAGTAAAGGGAGACTTTTTTCTACACATATTCTGATACTCCTAGATCCAGGAATAGGTTATACCATCTTCTATGATGCATCATGGATGAAACTAGGATAAGGGATGATGTAGGAGGATAGAGTTGTTGCATTTGGATCTCGCTAGTTGTGAACTCATGAGAGAAACTACACGATGCATGAACTAGAGCTAGTAGCAGTTTTCCATGACATACATTTCTAGACACCCTATCTGTTAGGTGAGAAATTATTCATGTAAAAGGACCATGAGAGCCTCAAATATATCTTTACACAAAATAAATTGAACCTTAAATATTCAATATGGAATTAATATCTACAATACTTTGATTTCGATTTTTCCTTTACTCATCAGAAGGGAATTGTGGTTAGAGATATATTGAACCAGAAAACTCAAACACAACCATTATGGGAATCTAGTGATGAATGGAAGTTGATTAACCTATTTTCTAAGATTAATCTGGAGTTTCATGATGGTCATGAGTATTATTACCTCTTATATTTCATAGGTACCTCTTCCCTCCTAGAGAAGGTAAAGGGTAAAAAAATTTCAGATCCAGAGGGCTTGGTTCTCTATGAGAGTATATCAAGAGATAATCCACCTTGGATTGGTCTATGGACAGAGATGACATCCTATGTTATCATGGAAAGGTCTTGGTTTCTAAAGTTATAAGATAGTATTTGATGCAAGTGTCTTTTGATTCTCTGTGTGTAGTTCATCTAGGAATATCCAAGATATATCAAGATATGTGATTCCAATATTGGTGTCTGGGGATTAAACAACAGATATCAGTATTTATCACTAGGTGTTCCATCTATCAGTAGTTAAAGGTGGAGAACCAGAGACCTGTAATATTTTTATATAATATTACATTCCTAGAATGGAAATGGGAATATATTACATTGGATTTTGTGGTTGGCTTACCTAGGTCACCGAGGGGAAGAGATGTTGTATGGGTAGTTATTGAATATCTAAAAAAGTAGCCCCCTTCATTCCTATTAATTATAATTTCATAGCTGATAAGATAATAAGACAATATATACTTGTGATCATATGAATTCTTGAGGGCCCACATTATATCATTTCAGTTAGGGATCTTCATTTCACATCACGATTCTGGTAGGGTTTTCATAAAGATATAGGTACATAGGTGCTTCAAAGCACATATTTTCACTTGCAAACTGATGGAAAATAGGAATAGAAAATATAGGTCCTAGAGGACATCCTTGAAGCATGTTTCCTTTATTTCAGGTGTCCTTGAGAGAATAACATCCCTCTCACTGAGATAGAAAATAAAAATATCATTGAGGAGAAAATTTAGAGGGTGGCCTTTGAGGCCTAATATGGTAGGCCATTACGTTAACCCCTATGATGGCTAGAGGTAAGTGAGGAAACACCGCTAGGTCCTCATCTTGTTCAGGAGACTTCAGAGTAGGTTCATCTTATCAGAAAGTGCATGACTACTACCCAGTCTAGAGAAAAATATTATAATGATCGTCATAGAAGACCTATAGAGTTCAAGGTTAGGGGTCATTTTTTCCTGTGAGTATCACCCCGGCTAGGGAATATATGATTATATAAGTAAGGGAATATATCTCCTCGTTGTGTAGGGCTGTTTGAATTTATAGAGAGAGTCAGGATGGTAGCCTATTGGTTTTTACTACCTCAGAGGTACCATTCTATGAACAACATATCCCATATTTCATATCTTTTCCTATATCAAGATGACCTGTCTCATACCTTTGATAATATGGAAGTTGAGTCAGATGTTGATG
Organism: Viscum album; assembly: GCA_963277665.1. Classification (NCBI taxonomy): domain Eukaryota; kingdom Viridiplantae; phylum Streptophyta; class Magnoliopsida; order Santalales; family Viscaceae; genus Viscum; species Viscum album. Next base: position 496,924,358 of record OY728122.1, read on the forward strand.
CCACCTTTTAGGAGTATCTAATACTCATCATTGACTAGTGAACGAAGGCTCACAGAGGCCGGTCTGTCCCTCTAGTTTGGGAACTATGGCATCATGACCATGTGTATGATGAGACTTGTGACTGGAAGGCCAACATACATGCCTAGTGGCCAATGTTGTTCTCATGTAGTGTTTCACCACTCTTGGAAGATGAACATAGGGACACGTTCTTTTACAGGGGGAAGACTGTAAGAACCCAGTTCTCACAAATTATTGGACCCTTTAGATTTTGGTCTAATTATTTATTCTGGACTTAATATGGATTTCAAGTGGGTTAGTGAAGGTACTAAGGGATTCTGGGGCTTGTTTGGAGCCTGAAACCTAACTCTTTTGAAAATATTTCATAGTCTCATGGTCAGAGTAAACTCTGAAAAAAGTATGCATAGTTATATCTAACAGTGAAGATGGTCTTCAGTTTCAGGTATAACCACTTTACATGGTTGGAACGATGATATGAAAACTCAACATAAATGTAATGGTAATATAAATTTATGAAAATCTTGGTGAAGGTAATTTGACATTATGTCAAGGTAATATATAATATCCATAGATATATCAAGTTAATTCTATAATTACAAATTCTACATAAAGTTCATAAAAATCCTACATTAAGGTAATCCAGGTCTGTAGAACCAATGATAAGGTAATGATGAAATTCATAACCTATATAAAGGAGACATGGAATGTTTTATGGGAACATAAATATCACATATATAAGTATTAGGGTTACAAAAAAACCAAATGTTAAATTAAGGTATTAAGAATTTCAAGGATATGAAAGACTCTAAGGAATGAGTACTGAATGAGATGATTCTATACAGTGATCCTTCACATTAATATATCATGATGATCGGAATAGAATCCAGATTATATCTAAGTTATAGAGGAAATGAGTAATATGTTTAATGATTCAAAGACATGTACTAATACACAATGATAATTACGGAATATGAATAGGAATATTGGGAAAATAAAATCAAAGAGTCACCATCCCATAGTGTTCGGAGTGGTGGTATGAAAGTAAAATAATTATTTTTACACACTATTGAGGATACTACTGTGGTGGTAAAAGTTAGATATTATAATATGTATTTGTAGAGTGTATAACATAAAATTGGATTATAAGTCATTAATGAGAATATGAATTCAAATAATAGCATACATCATTGAAGAGAATGTGAATTAAAATAGGAGTGAGTTTATTTTTGGATAATTTTAATATAAAATTCAGATAAAAATTTAATTCTTGGTGAAAAGGAAATAAGATCCATGAATAATATATGCACCATGATCTAGCTAGATGCCCCACTATAAATAATTTTCTTTGAAAAATGGATTTTTTATGAAATATATTTTATAAAAAGAATATGAGATCATTATATTGAAATATAATATTTAAAAATATAAGTCAAGTCTTAAGGAAGAATTAAAAAGATGACAATAACATGGATTTAAATGAGATTTATTGTGTAAAAACTGATGAAATCTTTGGAGAGTTTCCATAATATCCTAGGAAACAATATTTATGATATATTGGTTAAATATATATTTATAGGATCTTAAATAAAAATAATGTGTGTAAAACATGACTCTGGTATTCACTATATATTTATCATATTAAATAGAAGACATATTATATATTTATTTTTATAGACCACTGAGTATTGACAGAATAGAACCAATGCTTCTTTGCAAGGATTACTTCCAATTTCACTAATGAAATAAGAGATAAAAAGAATAAGATAAATAAATACAATGTTCTGATAATAAGTAAAATAAGATATATCTTGTGTGTTAATAAAAAAACATATCCCAAAAATTATTTGATAATATATTTTTGTTTGTTTAAGAATAATAAAAGATAAGAAGTTATTGTGAGTGGAATACATCAATTTATCACACATCATATGATTTTTTGAGAATTAAAACATCATATATACATATATTGTATAATTATAAAGAACATTGATTCTACACATTGGATTATTTTAATTAAATAAAAATATCACATATATACATTTTAGGAGGGACATGATCTTTTCATTATTGATCTGATTAAATGGGTGTAGTCCAAATAGCATATTATGTAAGTAGTTTCAGGATTGCAAGACACAATTTTCTTTATATCCAACCAGTGCTAGGAATACTTGTTTATGGTGGTACCCTTGGTAATTATTTATTTGATTATAAAATAGAATTTATACATATAGTTCAATATCCAAAATGCACTAGGGGCTTAGTTATCCTTAAAGAGTTGAACCTCATCAACAAAACCTACTGTTTTCTTATGTTTCATTCCAATTTGATATATGTATACTAGCATAATGTGAGATAAAGATAGATTTATCCACTCATTAAATTTTTGAAGAGGTGAAAAGGGATAAAATGGAAAATTATATTAAAATTATAACAACACTAATTCACCCCTCTCTTAGTGTTGGACACATCCCTATGTGATCATAACATAATAAACTTCCATAATTCCCATTTTTAAACATATCATCATAGTCTTTTAGTATCTCTTTCATGTGTGAAAACACAAAAAATTATATATTTCAAAAAACTCATTGATTGTTATATTTACATATATTATATTTTAAGAAATATTGTTAAAAACATAATAAAAATAACATATATAACTTATTAGTAATAAAAGTTTTATTTTCAGACATATATAGTTATCAATCACTTAAGAAATATCAAAAAATCATGGAAACATGTGCCTATCATCCAATTCCCATCAATTGTACATAGTTTTATTCATTTTTTTTTGGTTAACCCATAAAATCAACCCAAATTAAGAAAAATAATGTTACATCCACATTATACACAAAATAAAATAAAGTGTTCAAATCACATACCTCATCGAATTCTTTAACAATTACTATGTAAGAAAAGGAGGGAATATATGATCCCAATACCAAACCCATGTATGAGAATCCCAATAAATATAGAAAATACATATTACCCATAAAATTCACATAAAAAATAAAAATAACATGGTTTAGCACCATATATTTTACCACTATGAAGTATGAATAAGTTATGCGCAAATAAATGAAGGATAAACTCTCTATGGATTAAGAACATGGGATCTATTGAAACCCTGTATTCAAGATGATAAAAAGAGAACAATAAATTCTCACAAAAATGAATGTAATGTATCTTATGGTCAAGTAAAAAGGTAATTAGAATTTAATTTTTAGGTTCCAATGAAATTATTCCAAAAAATAATTTAAGGTTTTGTAGTGTGACAGATCACGGTGACACCACAACAGGACTAATCTCATAGAACCTCAAGAAATATCATCATAAACCCTCTCATCTTTCACAATATCTTCATAATTTAAAGTTAAATAATATTATTTAATATAATATGAATAAGTAAGGTTTATATCACAACTTGAGAACCATAGTGTGGAAACACACAAAATAGAATGAATGAACCTCAACCTACAAGTCTCTATTTCATGATAATTGTGGTTATTTTGTGATTCCCATTCATAAATGTAACACCATTATCATGGGTGGTTATGTTGTTAGAAGTATCTAAATGACTTATCTTATGTTTTAAAGTTTTAGTGGTCGAACTAGGGGTAAATAATTCATGTGTGGTACTTATGAAACTTTTAATTGATTAGTTTGTTTTTTTGGAGATCACACAGTCCAAAAACTCCAAAACCACACCCTGTATCAAGTCTGTTTGGACTTGGTTAGTCTCCATGTAAAATGGGTCAGGGGGAAAATATCATTTCCTAGAGGTGGATCATGAGAGGGGTGATGTTTTTATTAGATTAGGAAAACCCACCATTTTCATTTTAGAGTTTTGGGTGAGGGGAAATGGAGTAGTATTTTGTAGACACCATATGGAATGTAGTTTTAGGCTACATGTTCATTGACACCAGGACCAAGACTCGGTCACGTTGTGGGATATTGAGATGATTTTGTTTACTTTTAATAGTTTAAATGATAACCTATTCCATTTAATCTCTATTAATGCTCAACATTTGGTATTCAAACCATGTTCAAGTGTAATGAGGGAGTTATTAATAACCTTTTTAACCATTTTCCCTTGATTAAGCCTCTAGATTATTCTTCTCTTTTATTGATTGATGATTTCTTTGAGTGTTTTAATAGAATGATGAGTGTTGTTTTATACTTATTTGGTGACTAGTTTTTTTATTTTTTGATCAATATTTCTTTTCATTGACTAATCTAAGGGCCAAGTTCGTCCTCCTTGGTTGGTGCTTCTAGTTTTTGGTGTTTTGATACACAGTTTTGGTGGGTTATTCTTATTCCAATTGATCATTATCTTCCCTCTTGAAAGATCATGGAATGATGATATTATGGTTATTTCCAATATATTCCATGTTCTATAACAATATGTTTATATATGATAATGGTAAATAATATTTTCTTGAGAATATATGGATTTCTTTGATGTCTTGGTGCTAAATATATTAGAGAATCTCTCTTTGGGATTTGGATGTGAGATTATTCTAGGTGACTAAATTTATAGAGATACTTGAAATTTAAATCTAAAATATTATATTAGGAAGTTCCTTAAAATATAGGGCCTTGTATTTTAAATTTTTATGATATGTTTTTTATGCTTAATTACCCATGCTTGATACGTGTTTGCATGTGGGTGATTGAGTAAACCTTGAGACTCATACTTGATATGTGATAATATGATCTTTGTGTAGCCTCTGGATAAATTTTCATGATATTCCTTATTTATCCATGATATGATATGTATTTATTTTGGTATTTCATAGTCTATGGAACCTCGGTTCAGATATCTGGATGATCAAGTTACTCTAATTTGGGTAGATGTCCCCTTGTAGAGGGAGCATGATAACTTGATGATGGCTATAGACAATGGATAACCTAATGGTATGGGTCAGATCATGTACATTCCTACTAATGTTGGAGTTTAGAATACGTGGTTAATGTAACTATATTTACTATAGGATAATGTGTGTTAATTCCATGTGGGGGTGATGTGTAAATCCAGTTATTTTAAACAGGTCTAGTGGGACTTACAATTGTCTAAGGATAACAACTTCCATAAATGCGGGGTGCGTGGTATTCCAAAAAAATAAACACTATCAGGGGGGGAAGGTTTTTCCATATTAATTATCGAATATTTAATGATATTTTTAGGGTTCCAACTGATGTTGAGACTTTTGGACCATATTTTGACATGTGGAGACAGAATCTAACCTCATTATCAGGTTCATATCGAAGTAGGTGGGGTCGAGTTTTGTGATTAGTTAGTTAGTGCACGACAACTCAGAACATATGTGGTTATATATTTACTAGTATTTTCCATTTTCTTAATTGTGATAGATATATATTATATTCATTTTCTTGTATGTTAAGGACGCATTTTTGTGCCCAACTGGTTTTATACTCACACCCTGAATGGGAATTTCATTGTACAAGCATACTTCATGATCAGGGTTATAGGAAAGGGAAACTCCTTATCCACAAGAAACTAGGACATGAATATTTATGTTTTGAGGAGGCATCATGATATACTCTAAAATGATTCTACGATATTTTACTTACTTTCATATCTATATCATATATTATTTATGAAAGATCACATTGGGGGCCTCTAGTTATTTTCCAATATAGACACGAGATATTATCATATATTATGTTATAGAATTTATTATTTATTACATTGTTTTTATTTTTATTTTTTATTTTTTTATTTTTTTTATAAAGTGATAATTGGGGTATAGTCTCCCCATTGATTACATTCAGGTCCTCAATTCTAGTTGGAAACCTATTTCATATAGGGAGGAGCATTTGAGGTCATGTCACACTCCTGTTTAGACATAGTGATCTGGGTCATGGAATTACAAAGTGGTATCAAATGTAGCTTTACCTATTTATTTCTTCATGACTTTATTTTGGGTCAAGGTATTGAATATTTTGGTTTCATAATACTTATGAATGAGTTTTTTTGTGTGTTCTTGTCTAGAACATTGTATAATAGACCTCTGGATTACTATTGTTAGTATTGTTGTTATAGTTTTCTAATGATCTTTAGTATATTGTAATATTACTATTTATTGGATTTCGGTGAATTCATGCATTATGACTATGAATATAGGATCAAATTTCATATATATATATATATATTCTTGTTTTGTTCTGTATAGTTGTTATTTAATTTGATTTCATGATTTTTATCTTTGTTTGGGATATACTTGTAAACTCTATTATGGGATATATCGGTGTTCTATACTATTTTGATATTTTACTTTTTCTATTAACTAGTTTTACATGAGTATATAGTTATATTTTGTATATATATGATTGTGACTAATGTATAGTTATGGTGAACATGGCTTCAACTATGGTATTTTTAGGAGGGATATACCTTGGGTTATGGGTATCCTCCTAGGAGATCCATTGTGTAATCCTATATACAAATTAGGATTTATTATTTTGGCTTCAATCATATAAAAAAATCAACTCACAATTTATAATAATGTCTCCACAAATATGGTTAATTAAAATACTTGGTAGAGTGGGAAAAAGTTATTCTACAAGGGTGGATGATATGTTCTACCACTATACATACAAAAGAATGACCCCCACCTACTCTAGTTATCAAAATGAAGGGACACTTCATACCTGATTATATTACATCGTTCCTAATTGTGGATGAGGATTTTACAATAAAATGGTTGATGATTCTTGGGAGATTCAACTCAATAATCCTCCATACTTATATGGAATCAGAGGTCATTATGATGTTGAGTTCTCATTTGACATCATTGATTGAGTATTTCACCTAGTAGAGACTTTAGATGTTAGTGAATATAACTTCATTCATGTTGTAAGGACCCTCTAGAAGGTGGTGGGGTGTCCTTAAAAAGGTAGAGAGATGTAATGGTTTGACATAAAGGACCTTAAAAGGTATTTTCATTGAGGATTTCCTTCCAGGTATTCTTAAAATAGACCATTTTTAGGTGTTCGTCGAGATTCAGTAGGGATTTATGATGATGTATACATAAGAATATTGTTTAATGGAGTTAAAATTCATATTTAATTATTCGTTATTATGGAGAATCCAGTGGTAGACTCTTCTTTTTCTCTAGTTTTGGACCTATATCTTGATTTCATTATAGATAAATATTTAAGACCCCATCTGTTGAGGGAAATTGAATTTGAAATCAATTTCACACTAGGAGAACAACCTATATCAATTCACCCATATCGTATATTGTCTATTCAGTTGAAGTAACTCAATGTATAACTCAATGATTTAGAGGTAAAGGGTTTTATCAGGCCAAGAAAAACACATTGGGGTGATTGAATTTTTTTAAGTGGAATACATAAGCTAAACATTGTTTTTTAGAGATTATATAATTTTGAACTAGTATATAATAAAGAATATGTAACCTATTCCTAGGTTTAATTATATTTTTGATCAGTTATGAGGAGCTCATTGTTGTTCCAATATAGACATGTGTTTAGGCTATCATCATATTCGATTCAGGTAGGAATACATAATTAATGTAAAGTACAATATTAGTTATGAGTAAATTGAGTTCATAGTGATATATTTTGTTTTTATGAATTCTACAATGTTTTTCATGGCCCTAATGAATAAGATATTTCAACCATATTATGACTCATTAATTGTGGTGTTTTTTGATGAAATATTCATCTTTTCACAGACCTCGGAGAAACATTTCAGGCTTCTTGAGATATACTTTACTATACATAAAGAAAAATGCATTTATAAAAAAATTATAAGTGTCACTATATGGATTTAGCAGGTGTGTTTCCTATGTAATTTATTCTTATAGGTTGGTATTTTTCTGGACCCAATGAAGGTGCAGGGGATGTTGTCTTGGACTCTCTCTCAGAATGTATTTTAGATTAGGAGTTTTCTTTGATGATAAAGGTATTACCAGAATTTAATCTAGTATTTTTAACATTTTATATCCCTATGGATATCTTTTTCCAATAAAGGGGTAATTTTCAAGTATTCATAGTGGCATGGGGAAGTATTTCTTTTGATAAAAAAATGTTGAAAACAACACTAGTGCTATATTTCATAGAAGCTATAACGGTATATTTGGTCTTTTATGATTCTTTGGATTTAGATTAGGTGTTTTTTTGATATGTAAGTTCTATTTGATAGCTTATGGGTCCTGTAGATTCAGCCCTATGAGAAGAATTATACAACCCATGACATGTAGTTGGAAATTATAGTCCACTATTTGAAGGGTTGGTGACACTATCTCTTTGGAGAGTGGTTTTTTATTTACTAGAGAAGCACTTTAATTTAATATATCTTCTCATTGTGGAACCTAAACTTGAGGTATTGGTATTGGGTGGATTATTTGTAGATGTTCGACCTCTAGATGGCTTATGAACTAGATTAGGGTGACATTTTTTTAGTTATACTCATTATGAACATTCAGGATTCCTAGTATCACAGAGTGTTTCCTTTAGAGGAAAAATGGAATATGATGTGTTTGTTGGATGATTGGATGATTTAAGTGATTGAGGAGTGATTGGAAGTGACATGTGTGCCTTTGGTTATCAAATTTTATTTAGTAGGAAAGGTGAAGACAAGTCAAGATTTAAATTATGAGTGTATTTTAATGTGAAAATAGTCGATCGGAGATAGTCTAGTATTAGGTTCATCCACAAATGATGAAGACGTGATTTATATCCATGGTAGGTTATTAGTTCTTTCTTTCAAATAGGAAGATATTATAAGAGGCTCCCATGAATTGTGGTGGAAAGTTCAACTTGGGTTGATGAAAATGTACAATGAAATCAAAGGATGTTTTTGAATCCACATATGAAGAGGGATATCACTAGTTTCATTTTGTGATATCTTTCCTTATACAGTGTAAAATCTAAGAATAAACAAATTTGTGGTTTTAAATAGCCATATCCAATGACCATGTTGAAATAGGATGATATCATGATGGATTTTTTGATAGGGTTTCTGAGGGGGTCAAGGAATTGTGAAGGTTTATGGGTGGGTGATAGTGGATCATTTGACTAATGATTTCCATTTCCTGGTGATCTTAGAGACTCTTCGTATGGATGAGTAAGGATATATTTTTGGTGATAGTGTATATATAAATGGATTTATATTGATAATTTTATCATGTAGATATTCATTCTTACATCATAGTTCTCAAAGGTCTTGAAAATGCTCTAGGGGCTCAAATAATATTAGGAACCACATATCACCAATAAACAGATGGATAGTTAAAGAGGAAGATCCATATTCTAGTGGATATGCATCAATCTTGGGTTCAAAACATTGGAGGGTCATGTTGTGATCATATAGTCATGGTGGAGTTTTCTTATAATAATATTTATCAATATTCTATCTAGATGGTTCCCTATAAGGATATCTAGGGTGCAACTTATCACTCATCGCTATACCAGCATTAAGCAGGTGACGTAGTTGTTGTGGGACCACACCTAGGGTAGAAGACTTCGGAAAGAGTATAACATATCCAAAAGTGATTGTTTGATGCTTATTCGAGACCATGATTGTATTCTAACTGTATGAGGAGACCATTAAAGTTCATTGTGGGTGAATATGTTTTCTTTTGAAGGGCTCCAAGTATTATTGGACTATTTTAAGTCATCGAATATATAATGGAAACAGATTAACATTTGGGTATTCTTAAATGTTACTAAGGTATGCATGATGTGTTCCAAACGTCTCATATTTGGATGTATATATATGATCTTGTTCATGTTATAGACTATGAAGATTTTTTGTGGGAACCGGACACATCTTTCATATGTCACATGATGTAGATCATAAACCAGAGTGATAATATTTTATAAGGTAATAGGATGTCACATTTTTTGGATATTGTGGATTTATGAATGTATTTGGGAAGAATCATGGGATAAATAGTCTGATGTTCATGTGAAATGGACCAATTTACCAAGATGGACATCATAGATACTTCTCAGGGATGAGATGATCATAAATAGTGGGAATTATAACAGCCTTAGAGTGGATGGTAATGTTTATATTATAATTTTATGAAATAAGAGATGTTATGAATATTGTTATGGATGAATATTTGGTTCATAATTATTAGAAGAGTCTTTCCAAGATTTGGGAAGCTTACTTTGAGATTTTTAGATCAGATTTTTTAAAACATCCAACACCACACCTAGGTTAATGTCTTTTTGGTACTAGTTTTTGTCTATGACAAATGGGAAAGGGAGAAAATATTTTGAACAAATTATGGCCAACCCATGTTACATGAGAGGTTATTTCGGAAACCATATTATGGTTGGCACCACCATGTCCATTTTTTATGGTTTTTTAGAGTAAAATTACAAGGTCTTTGCTAGAAATCTATAGGAAAATCAGTTTTGTGTTTCATGTTCACGGGCAACACAGCCAAGTCTAGGTCATGGTGTCAAGCATATAAATGGTTTTGTTTCCTTATGATAGTTGAAAAACTCATATTATCCCATTTAACTCCATAAATATTCCATTTTTGGTTGTCAAACTGTTCTTGGTCATTATGGGAGAGAGATTCAAACCATTTTTACTTGTATTCTCTTGATTAAAGCTCTTAATTATTCTCTACTTTATTTTATTGCTGATTTATTAGATCATTTTGATAGAATGATGAGAAATGATTTAGAATTATTTAAATCCTATATTTCTTATTATTCTAGATCAATATTTCCTTCCCTTTTATCAATATATAGCCTTGGTTCATCCCCCTTTGCTGGTTATTCTGGTTCTGGGTGTTTCAGTGGATAGTTCTAGTGATTTATTATCTCTCCAGAAAATTCCTCTCTTTCTTCCTGAATGATCATATAATGGGGATATTATAGTTATTTCCATGATATTTCATGTAATATGAAAATTGTTTTTATCATTGATAATTTTTTAATATATTTTCTTAAGTATATTTCGAATTATTCTATGTTATTTGAAAAAACTCTTAGAGAATTCCTCTTAGGGTCTTGAGTGAGATATTTTTTCAGCTGACTGCCTTCTTGGAAATCTTTAACATTGACATATATTATCCTAAAATATGAATTTACATACCATATAGGTCCTTTTGTTTGTTACATTCATTATATGTTTGTTCATTCTTGATGACCCATGATTGATATGTGTTTACATATGGGTGAGTCAATTCACCTTGAGACCCATGCTTGATATGTGATCATATGATTTGTGTGTAGCATCTTGATAAATATTCCTATTATTAATTATTGTTTCATTCTATGATAAATATAAATGTTTTTATTATATATCCTATAGAACCTTACTTTGGGTATCATGATGATCAATTATCTCTGTTATAGTTGATAGCCTCATGGAGGGGGACTATGATGACTTGATGATGGATACACATTGAGGATCATTTGATAGTATGGGTTAGATCACAAAAATGTCTTTTTACATGGGATTAAACAATTCATAGGAAATGAGAATCCATAAACTTTAGTCTGAAGTGGTATAATTCTATGTATAGGTGATGTGCCTAACTAATTACATCAAACATGTCTGTTGGAACATACCATCATCCGAGGATAATAACTACCATCGTATTGGGGAATGCAGTGTTTCAAATAAGGACCACAATCAGGGTGGGGCATGCAGTGTTTCCTTAATGGTGTAATTTTGAATGATAAATATAGGGTTTCAACTAAAAAAGGTAATTTTTGCATGTCTTTTTTCATGTGGTGATAGACATTGACATCATTACTAGCATCAGGTTGAAGCAAGTGGGGTTAGGTTTCACAGTGTCTTGGTTAGAACATGATGACTTGGAGCATGTTTGGATTTATATTCACTTGTATTCAGTGATGTTTCACTAAATTAGAGTTACTTGGGTGAAGTTTCATCTATTCGGCATGACTTGGGTGAAGGTTCAACCAGGTGGGATGACTTGGGTGAAGGGTCACCCAAGTGGGTTGACTTGGGTGAAGGTTCTCCCAAGTTGGGTGACATGGGAGAAGGGTCACCCAAGTGTGTTTCATCCATGTGAGAGTCTCCAAAGTATAGGTTTCCGAAGTTTGTATCACCCATTTAGGGGATCTTCCTTGTACAGGGATATGGCTGGACATTGTAGTTTTACCAACTAGTTGTGGACTAGTTGGTAGAATTAGTAGAGCGATCAAATCTCTCACCATACTTCATCATCCTAAATTTCATTCTTCCTATTCAAAATATAAGGTGGTGGATTTATTTATAGTCTTTTTTTAGAACCAGTGTGATATAATTTCATGAATGTGTTATGCAAGAGGCTTGTGTTATAGAGCTATGTGAGAGGCTTTCATATGATTTCAACTTCCTTTATAAAACTTTTCCCAACATTCAAAAACCATAACTTTTGATACATTATTCCATTTGGCCTCTTTTTCTAGTAAAATTTAACCCTATGAAGAAACATATACCCCTTTTATATAGTTCAAACATGAAATTATGAAGTTTCATGATGAAAAATGTGTCTTAAAGACCCTCATAATCATGATTTAAGGTGTCAGCACCTTTTTTTTGGAAATTTCTAAAACCCCAAACCTACTCCTAGAGGGAGTTTCTCACCACAATGCCACCTGATTGGGTAATGTTTCTAATTAATACCTATCCCTTTGTGTGTAAATATTATTGAATAACATTTTAATATAACATACTTCTTCTTTTTTAATTGAAATACATTTCTACTCAAACTCGACTTATGTTGTCTAAGTGATGATTATATCATGGATCATGTGGGAAAGTGTTTGGCATGAATTTATTGATACCAAAAGCATACCAAATGTGATCTCATCACTGCAACAAAAAATATTAGCTAAAACATTCCAATCCATTACTACTTGAAAGAACTATGCTTCCTCAACACTCATAACTATAATTTTTCAACTGGTTATATGGTTACTTTTTGTATATTTTTGTTTAATGTGATTAATCATGTGTGGGTTATAACAAATTTTAAAATATTTTATTTGTTGGTAATTCCACCCTAAAAAATATATGTGTGGGTTCTTCCATAATTGGTGAAAGGCAAGAGGATTTAGTTGCTCCTTTTTCGGGATAAAGGTAGGGTCAGTTTCTTCCACAAAATTAAATGATAGTTGGGTTGTACGTCAAGGGGTTAAAAATTCAATATTGGGTTATTCTTTTAGGAATTAAAATGTAATTGTAAAGGGTTGTGACTCCCCTTAAAAATTTATAGATTCCATTTATTGGGTTATATTTCTCCTTATGTTTCATAGAAATGATGAATTGAAATATGATCATTTTGATCTAAATTGACTTAAAATATTGTATGTTAATTTTAATTTACTTTCACTATTTAATTATATTAAATTATAAATAATTCTATAAATTTTTTAAAGTGATCAATTCACCCCCATATTAACCATTCAACCATCTCCCTTTGGGACTTAACTATTAAAACCCTATAAATTTTTTAATTTCAATTATGCTATTTTTTCCATTGTCCTATTGTCATATTTTTAATTTTATTGAGTTTATTTATCCTTTATGTAAAATATTAAATAATGATAAAATAGTTTTTGGTTTGTTTTTATTACATGATGTTGGTTTTTTATACTATTACTATTATCTATATATCACACACACACACACACATATATATTATAAAATAAAATTTTATATAGAAAATTATTTATCATTATAGAAAACTAGAATGAAAATAATTGTATTAAATTAAGTCACCATAGATAGTAAAACTTCCAAAATATTTATATTAGGTCACACTTACATTTTGATTTTAAATGACTCATACTATTCAAAATATTATTATCTATTGAACTTATGGGATGTTAGAACATTTTTAATTTAATTTTTTGGTGTTTGGAAATAATTTTTAAAACTATAGAGACCAATACTTCCATATAAATAAAATTTTGAAATCAATAGAATAAACACCATATAAGGATTCATATGAATAATAAATGACAAAAAAATGAATAACACGGGAATATATCCTTAGAGGTGTGAGACTTCAGGTAAGAAGAACTCATTTCATTTTCATTTATTTTTATGAAATATTCCTATCTTGTGTATCTTTTTATATTATTCATATATATTAATATTTTAACTTACATTATACTATTTTATAATCCATTCTAATATATATATATATATATATATCTTATCATACTATTATTAATCTATTCTTAGTTCAAACATGAATTTCATGAATTTGTTGTGCAAGAGGCTTGTGTGATGGAGCTATGTGAGAGGCTTTCATATGATTTCATCTCCCTTTATAAAATTTTCCCGACATTCAACAACCATAAAGTTTGATACATTTGTCTATTTGGGCACTTTTTCTAGAAAAATTGAATCCTATAAAGAAACATATACCCCTATATATAGTTCAAACATGAAATTAGGGCGATTCATGATGAAAAATGTGTCTTAAAGACCCTCATAAGCATGATTTAAGGTGTTAACACCTTTTTTCGGCAATTTCCAGAATCCCAAACCTACGCTTAGAGGGAGGTTCTCACAACAATGCCATATGATTGGGTAATGTTTCTAATTAATACCAATCCCTTTTTGTGTAAATAGTATTGAATCATAGTTTATCCCAATACATTGTAATGCTTGTTCATGCACTTAATGAGGTTGACATAGGACTTCATAATATTTAATTAACCTTACTAAATTCAATTAGAACTAAAGTTTTTCAAATTAAACTTTTTATGATTGATTTAATACTTCATAGGGTTTATTCTAGAGATTAAGGGAACATCATAAGGGTTCCCTAGAACATTATAAGGGTTCGTTAGATTTAGTAGGGTTGATTCCTAGACATTATATGGTTTTATAGACACTTTATAAGGTTAATATTCTTTATTAAATATCCAGGATGATTATAATGAACATAAATTACAATTATTATTATATAGACTTAAAATAATTAAATATCAAATATTTTTAGTCAAATTATTGAATCTATCCATGATTTATGAAATTTTTGATAAATAATAATTGAAAAGAACGCAGAGTCATATTCGTGGTAAAATCAAATTCAAATATTTGAAATTAATATTTATGATCAAATATACAATTTTTTAAGATATTTTTTAAAGGAAAATATCATAAAGTAATCAAGGGTAATTTCTATATTTAATATATAAATAATATTAACAAAATTCTATGAATATAAAATATGAAAAAAGACAAATATAATTGGTTTGAGAATGAGTATATTATATTGTCTGAATAGAGAATACTGGTCTATCGATGAAAGAAAAATAATAATAGATTCATAAGAGATGTATATAAATTTATAATATTTGTAAAGGTAATATATTCTTCTAAATATCAACTAGGGGATTTCTTTTGTTTAGGAAGATTACCATTGTGTGCTCGCATGCCCTCATGCAAACGTTAATAAGTCTGAAAAATTGAGAAGAAGGATGGATTGAATGATGATCTATTAATATTAATCTATCAATATAATACCAATAAAAAGGTATAATATCTCATTATCATATATAGATAAATCCTAAAATTCATTTATGATCTTGTCTATATGAGGATTAGTAGTGTTTATATGAGGACTAATGGTTCTAGTACAATAAATTCCCAATTTTATTGTTCAATCACTAAATATTAAAGGACTTACTGAACACTTATCTTCTGCTATAGCAGATAGTATTTAAATATTAAAGGGAAAAAACTACCTTTTTCTTATAATCATTAGAAATTTTAGTGATAATCTAGGTCTCACAATTTGACCCGAACATAGAAATGATTAAGTACTAACATTGGGACCAAAACTTTTAAAAAAATAATTTAATGTTGTGACTATTACATTAATATTTCATACTAGGAGTGAAAGTGTTTATAATTTGTTGATATTGAAAATAAAAATCCACATTGGTTAATCTTAAGAATAAATTATAAAAATTGAACCACTGATTCATCCCCCCTTCTCATAGGTATAATAACTGATCTTGTAAATTCAAGATATGTTAGAATAAATTGGGTTTTCATAGATATAATATTTTATTATAGATTATATATACAATTATATTTATATGAAAATCATGGGTGATCATATATTCAATGGTAATAACATTCATTTCTTGAATAATAGGATGATCCCTTAACTTCTATTATAAGGTTTAGATTAATGTGGTTCTATTACATCTGGATTTACACCCCTTGGGAGAGATACACCTATGAAATTTGTTGATAACAGAAATATATCATAGATGATAAGTCTATAAATTCAATTCTATCATCATTTTCTAGAGAAGTTTACATAAAATTAATGGTTCTTAAGATAACCATGTAAATGTGTGGAAAGCTTGAGAACATGTATGAGGGGAATTCCAAAAATAAAGAAGCTAAATTTAAAATTGGGAAATATATATTTGAAGACGTAAGGATTGAAAAATATAATATTTAAAACACCACTTCACCATCCTGAATGAAATAATCATTCATATCAAAGGCTTTGGTGATTCCTTAGAATATTCAACTTTGGTCAAGTTTCTCAGGAGTAATTTTCCTAACAGTTTTGGTCCGACCCTGAAAGATAGTATGGAATTTTCTCTAGAAGAGTTATATAATAATACTCTAAAATATTAAAAGTAGAAGGATCCCATTATCAATAAAAATGATAAAGAGAAAATGGAATTCAAATCCTCTAATAAACATAATATTGGGGAGGATAAAGATGAGTTTTATACTGAGTCAAATATTGATATAGAAATTGAAAAATAGAATGAGAGGATGAGGACTATTAATTATATAGATTTAGAAATTGAAAAGGGTAAGTGAAAATAAAAACATTCACTAAAGTTCTTTTTTTGTAGTCCAATTGGACATTTTTCTGCTGATTATCAAAGAAAGAAATGTGGATAGTAAGGATATGATGAACATAAATAATGAACCCCAAATAAGTAGAAAGTAAGATGTAAAAATAAGTTTAATACATCTAGTTTGATAATGTATAAAATTCAAGGGGAAAAGTAGGATCATGATAAGTTAATAAGGGTAATAATACTCTAGTAAATATATTCAATTTTAAAAATAAATTACTAAATTTTTTATAAATTTTATGGCTCATGTTTAAACAAATGATGAATTATCAATTAGTTATGAAGGATTATAAATATATACTAAAGACATGTTAAAAAATAATATTAATGTGTTTTTTAGATGAAAACACAACATAAGAAGGAAATAAAAACCATTAAGAAACAGGTTTTTATTTTGAAGAGAGAAAAATTTGAATTCAACAACAAAGAAGATAAATATATTAAGGAAATTAAACTTATTGAATTTATAGTGTCTAACAAAGATAGTATGTTGAGAATAAAATTACTAAAATGAATAAGGGTAAAATATTATTTATTCTAGGTTTATTAAACTCTATATGAATCTTGAGAAAAAACATAATTGAATATGATAAATCTATTAAAATAACGTTTTAATCATCATAGAGTTTTATGAAGTGTTTTACGTATTATCATGTAAAAAACTACACATATGACACAAAATAATATTAAATATATTTCAACTAAATATCAAAATTATAAATCCAATATAAAAAATATTGGATTTATGAAAACTCTAAAAATTATTCTTTCATATCCATGAAATTTTATAGAATATTGAGAAAGAAATATTCCTCAAAACCAAATAAGATAGTGGTAAAAAATATACAGAGTCATCAAGATGGGAATTACAGACATAGTCAATAGTTTCAAGGAACAACTGAGTTCAAAGAAAATTTTTATACTATTTATTATTTGAGAATAAATCTTATGTATTCAGGTATAATATGTAACTTACATTGAGTTATCAAAGTGATGTATTGAGGATGATAAATCTAGAGAATAGAGGAATTGAGTTTGAGAAGAAGGGAGTAGTGAATGGAAATTTACCATAGTTACCAATCCAAAACAAGTTTTATTATTTGTAGAATATTTATGGAAGGTTTGATTAAAAAGTTCATTGTAATAAGAAGTATATGAATATACATATAGTATAAAATAAATATGATTATATAGGAAAGAATACATAGATAAGTAACAAAATATAAAATCACTTATTTTTAAAGTGGTTCTTAATCCTAGCAAGAGGTTGAGATAATGGATTCTTGAGATTGAAATCTCATATAATATGACTAGATACACCAAGATCCTAAGGAATATTTCACAATAATATAGTGGTGTATATAACCTTAGGAGTGAAATACCACTAAAGATAAACGAAATTAGAGTAGCTAAAATTAAATACAAAAAACTGAAGTCTAAAGATGTCCTATTTTTTTATGGGATTAAAAAACATTTTTAGTGTGAATTTTATTTATGATGAAGGAATGAGATTATATTCAAAAAAATACTTTTCTCATCAAGAAGATAAAATATATAAAATGTATTACTATAGGTGAAAGAACTAATTCTAACATTCTTCAAATGGGAGACTTTATTAATTCTTTCCACTTGAGATCAAAAGATGAATAAAATTTATGAAATATAATATTGGGAAATCTATATAAAATAATTTTAAGAAATATTTCAATGTTATATATGGTAAGAGACGTACCCCATCCCTGTATGGAAAGAGAATAAATCTTTAAAACCTTACAAGATGGAATGATTGATAAAAGATACCACAAAATGGTGGAAATGGAATCCAAAAATTCACTTGAATTTATATATATTTATTTTTTAGAGAAAATGATAGACAAATATTCTAAATTTTATATTTAATTAATCTAATTCAATGATTATAATACTATAATAACTAATTTTATGCTCATTAAAAAAATCATAATATTTGGATGTGTTTAATGTTTTTACGAAAAGATTTGAGATAGAACTAGGGATTTGTATCATGCAACTTATATTAGATAATGATAGGGAGTTGATAGTAAAAGAATTTAATTCCTACCATAACAAGAATGTAATCAAAAAATATTATACTACACTTTATACACCCCAAAAAAATAGATTGATGGGTATAAATAATAGAAGCTTGAGAGAGATGGGTAGAACCATATTAGCAGAGTATAACATCTATATTTCTAGTGGAGAGAGATTTTATAAATGTCTATGCTATAACAAATAGGTTCTTTTTGAGAAAAAATTATAATATAAACTCTTACCAGTTTCATTATAATAATAATCTAATTATAGACTACGTCCAAGTGTTTATTAGTCCCTGAATTATAATACTTAAAAAAACTGGGAAATTTTGCTGAGAATATCAAGAAATGTATAATTTTTGGATACTAATCCAATGGAAAATTCTGAATATTGTGGAATAAGATGATGTATACAGTTATGTTCTATTTATATTTAGAAATCATTAAGAATAAATTTATCTTTAACGTTTAATGTTATGTATATTTTGAGGATTTTAATACATATTGTGAGAAGGTTCAGGAAAATTTCAACGACGAGAAATACGGAAATGTACCACAAGTTGATGATATTGACTCTTATTAGACCTGTTATGAATAAGGGACTACATAATTTGAAAAATAAAAACATAAAAATCAAAATAATCATGTGGAATCCAAGAATATAACAGGGGATCAAACTGCACCAGTTTATACAAGAAAAATATTTACACATAATAACATAATATATCATATCTTACAAATGTAATCATATTTAGTTGCTAAATATTTCAAGATAAATGAATTGGTCGTTTATTTGAATGATGAATTAGATCAAATTGTGTGAAATTCCACTAGGGATATTTTCCCTTGACCAAAAACTAGAAATTTAATTAGGTCTAAGGATTTATTTAGGAATAAATTGAATGAAAAGAGGGAGATTATATTGAATATGTACATACCTGTATAAGAGGGATAATCACATGTATAAGGGGTTAATTTTATATTTAACTTCAAAAATATTTTAATATTAGAGGTAGTAAGGATGTTTTAAGTAGTATCAGCATATAGGAAGTGAAATATAAATAAAATGGGTGTGAAATATTCTATCCTGAATAGTGAGATGAAATAATAAGTCTATAATTAGAAACATGAAGGATTTGTTCTTAAAAATAATGACAGAAGGTTTTTTAATCTAACAAATTACCTTTATGTGATAAAACAATCCTTTATAGTCTGGTACTCAAAACTGGATGGATGCAAGAGAAGAGTGATGATTAAAAAATGGATAGTGGATAGTAACATGTACATAAAATTAATAGAAGAAGATACTCTAGTTGTAATTATGTATTTTGATGATATTATTTTCCCAGGTGATCAACAGATTACTTATAATGAATTTTGAAAAAAATAAATAACCATTTTGAGATGTCAATAAAGGGAGAATAGTACTATTTTTTATATTTCCAGTGCTACAGTAGGAAAGTTTATGTTCCTATCCCAAGATAATTATGTTAAGAAATTGTTAAATAATTATTTAATAGAAGACACCAAACTAGTATTCACACCAATACATGTTGTATTAAAACTGCATAAGGATCTTTATGAGAACTAATGAATCAAAGGGAGTTTAAAAAATTGATTGGAATTTTACTCTATCTCACTACATCCATATTTTACAATATTATTGTAGTAATCTTGGGTATAAGAAACCAATTTGATCCAAAATAATCCAATTTCATAGATTCTAAGAGATTCAAAAATTACATTAAAGATACACTATTTTTTGTAATACTAAATAAGAAATATAAGCACTAGAATCTATCTAGTTATAATAATGCGTATTAGGAAAGTGTTGTGATTCTAATAGGTCTACTTTATATAAAATATTTCTTATTATTAGAATCTATATGGTCTATATCTATAATAAATTTAATTTAGTTACATTAAGTACCATAAACTCTGATTATTTGGCAGCTGTAAGTTCATTTACCTAGCCGATCTGAATGAAATAACAACATATATATTTCTTGGTGAATATTGAAAGATCTATTAGAATTTCATGTGATGATAAAAGTTATATTAATCTCTCTTAAAATATTTTACAAAACTCTTGGTCTACTCACTTTGATATCAAGTTTCACTTAATAAAATAGGTGATTTCCAACAAATATATAAATCTATAATCCATTCCTACTAGAGATCAGCTTACAGAAATCTTCACTATGGTAATTCATAAAGATATATTTGAGTTTTTTAGTATTATAATAAATATTAATCCCTTACCTCTAACTTGAGGAAATTTTAGAGACCCTTATTATTCTTTGGATGTGTCATCAAATGAAGATAATTGAAAAAACTATTTATTTTCTCTATTATGAATCCCAATTAGTTATTATGTAAGTAAGGGAGAGTAAGATTTGATGTCTTCAGTGCATGAGTTAAAGGAGATTTAAATAAAATTAATTATAAATTTTTTTGTTATATCCTACAGATCTTATCTACTCTAAATCCAGATTTTTTTACTATAGAAAGAAGGGGTAAGATTAGAATTGGTATGTATTTTAGGGGTTGAGCATTCAAATTACGTGGAAAAAAATTACTTGTCACTAAGGGATTAAATTATCTTTAAAAAAACTACTTCATCAAGTGTTGTGTCATCCAAATTATTCTCACTATATAAAATATTTGATTTAATTAATATTTTTGATATTTTTTGTTTTGGAAAAAATTGATTAAGGTTGAAAACAAATCCAAATGGGCTGACTTAAGTACCCAATAGAATTATAAAAGATTTCATATGGTATCAACGATGCATGTGTGAGTAATTGGAATGTCATTTGGAATATATATAAGTTTCTTTGTTGTTTTTTATATGTTTTGGAGATTATTTGAAAAATGTTGGATAAATTCTTGAATATGATGGTTCTGTGAATTTGAAAATATAAAAACTTAAAAAGATTGATCCTGAATACTCTATAAGGTTAGATTTGGGAAAACATATGAAAAAATATACAAAGAAATGACAGCATAAGTTTAACCTTACACATAGTAAGTTTGATAAAACACTATTTTTTTGAATATTTTTTTAATAATAAATGATATAATTTCCTCAGATTGTGTTAAATATGTTTATTTATAAAATATCTGGGATTTGATCATTCTTTGAAAATTTGGTGAAAATTCCAGTTTTACCCTTTATAGTGCAATTTAGTATTTCAATCATAAAAATTTTTATTTGACTTATTTGAACTTAATATGTTTTAAATATGTTCCCTACTTCATGGGATACAACTTTTATTCAGGACACTAGATCAAAATAATTCATTTGGATGGAGTAATTGTGTCATAAATTCAAAGATGGGCTGGACACACCACAATGGAGAAGATTCTGTATTTCGGACATAACTCCTTCATATTGGCTTGGATTGAGACCAAATTTTCAGAGGCGCTAGAGGACCCATATACGCACATATGATCCTTCTGGAAGGCTGGCCAATTCACGCGTTGTTGTGGTCAAATGGGCTATGCACATTGGAATAAAATATTTGGCCGAGATTCCCCATTCACACTTGAAACCACTTTGAACCTAGCCTCACCATAACTCTCTAAATCGGTGTTTTTATCATTCGGTGGGTTTGGGAAGTGCATTAGTAAGTTTAGGGAAGAGGAGAATAGGTTCTACTCCAATTATCTAAGCAATTCAATAAGGGTAGCTCTTGAAGCAAGGATCCCTTCGTCGAAGCCCTATTCTTCTTCCTCATGTTGTAATGTTTGTGTTTTATTAATAAACTTATTTGTTCTTCATTTATTTATTCTCTTTTATTATGTTTTGTTTAAATTTATTCTTATCCTAATCTTAGTTTTTGGTCTAGAATTATTGATTAGAATCGTTATTGGGTTATACCCATTACAAACCTTTGCACATGCAAAATGCTTCTACGATGATTACGTCACCCATGGAAGAGTAGTTCTTTTTAGTAATCGATCTATATTCTACCCTATTCATTTAAATATTTTGAATCATTGAGATACTGTAATTCACTTAATATGATCCATGAATTGTGTTTTTAAATTTTAAGAAACTAAGAAAGAAATTTAACAATTAACACAAAAGCACACGAGGTTAGGATTTTGTGAAAATTGTGAGAGCGCAATCTTAATCGGTAATACAAGACCATACGAGATAAATTTGTTGACTACAAATATAATCCCTAAACACAATTCATCCTCATTTCCAGAATGGAAATGTTCCTTAATTTACCACTGACCACAAGCTAATCTTAGAACATCAATCAAAGCAGGGTGTTGCGATTTCATGTTATGAAGTTAGCCTAGGGTTAAATTCACATCATCTTCATGGTAAAGTTAATTCTCATAGGGTTCAGGATTTAACAAATTAAGGGATCATAATTAAGTGAATGTAAATTTAAATGATAATGATTAATAAATTATTGAAGAGGTAGAGTTAGATCGATTACGTATTTTGAAATATTTTCTAAAAAAACGTCTTCTTATTGTGTCTTTTTAATCAAACTTCATTTCAAAATTAAAAACAAAACAAAATGAAATCTTCTTCCAGCAAACTTATTCAAGATTTATAAACTACAAACAAACACCCCCATCCTTTCAAGTAGTGTTTTTATTCTCTTTTATTTTATTTCTATAATACCTCTAAAAATTTGTTTTAATTCACTTCCTCCTTTGAGAGACGACCTTGGTCAGCCACTATGCTGCATCTAAGTACCCCAAAATAACATTAATCATTTGAGGGCACCCACGATAGTGCTCTTTCAAATTGGCGTCGTTTCTAGGGAGGCAAGTAATTTATTCAACCATTTAGAGGTATTTCTTTTATTTTTCATTTTATTATTTTCTTCACCTCTCTCTTTCATCTTTCCCCTTTCTCAAGTTTTCATTTTTTTTATCCTCTTCTTTTCTTTTTGGACCATCAACTCAACTTCTCATTTTTATTTTACTATGGTCCACTGACTTTCTTTTCATTTTTATTTGATTTATGACATGAACTAGTCCTGATGATCTCTTAGATATTGACCCTGATAATGAACGTAGCCTTAGGGCTCGAATCAGACATTCTCAGTCTACGGGAAGTTTCAATATTCTACCAGTTGGTGAATTCCTCTCTTTTGGAAACATTGAAATTGGAAGGAATTCAATTTCAAACATAAAATAGGAACCAATGGCTGGAAATAATGGAAATTAACTTAATAGAACCTTTCAAGAATTGGCTGCACCTGATATTAACTATCAACCAAATTGTATTGCATACCCGAATCTCGAATAAGACTTTGAGTTAAAATCTGGGTTAATTCACCTTCTTCCAAAAATTCATGGATTATCTGGTGAGGATCCAAAAAAACAACTTAAATAAGTTAATGTGGTTTTCTCAACCCTTAAACCAATAAATGTTTCTGAAGATAAAATCAAATTAAGAGCATTCTCATTCTCACTTGATGGAGCTGCGAAAGATTTGATGTATTATTTTCAACCTAAGGATGTAACTTATTGGAACGATTTAAAACGCCTTTTCTTGCAGAGATTTTTTCTAGCATCGAGGACCACTTGCATTCATAAGGAGATCTCGGGGATCAAATAATCCCAAGGGGAGTCAATGTATGAGTACTGGGAGTGATTCACGAAGTTGTGTGCAAGCTGCCCACATAACCAAATCAGTGAGAAACTACTCATACAATACTTCTAAAAAGGACTCACACCCATCGAGAGGAGCGTGGTGGATGCTGTAGCTGGAGGAGCATTGATGGAAAAAACACCAGTAGCTGCACGTGCGTTGATCGACATGATGGCCCAAAACTCCCAACAATTTGGCGATAGAGGTACCCCACATGTCAGGGGAGTACATCAGGTAAGTCTTTCTTCTCGTGAAAGTCATTTGATTGATACCAAGTTGGATGAATTGACCACTATGGTGAGGAAAATTGCTTTGTCACAAAAGACATCTCTACCCCCTCCTTCATGTCCTTGTGGTATTTTCACTAAGACAAGACAATCAACTGATTGTTGCCCACAACTCCAAGAAATAGAAGATTGTGCAGCAGTGTTCCCTGGGAGACAATTTCAGTAGAAACAACAACCATATCCCCAAAAGAAGTTTGATTCATTTGCTCCAACATACAACCAAGGGTGGAAAGATCAACCAGACATGAGGTATGGCTCTGGACAACAACAAAGGCCACCCTTTCAAAAAAACTTCCAGCAGCCTCCGCCTTACCAGTAGGGTTTCCAACAACCCCAAAGGAGATTTGAAGCCCAAGCATCAACAAGTCAACAACAAGGGAATCCCCCACAAAAGGTAGATTCTAATAATGATGATTTTTTGAAGAAAATTGTTCTTAATCAACAGAATGAGAAGAAGAGTCAAAGTTCGGAGTTGAGGTAGTTGAAGAGTCAAATGATCCAGATTGACACCGCCCTCAATGAACTTGTATGTAAGAATTCTAGAAATCTACCTTCCCAACCCACTCCAAATCTAAAGGGGAATGTTAGTGCCATCACATTGAGAAGTGGGAAGAAAATGAATGATACATCTGTACCTACCATTCCACTGGGATTCACCTCTACTCCAGAGAAGCCGCATTCCATACCAACTGATGAGAAATCCAAGGAGAAAGATAAAAGTAAGAGAAAGATTGACGATGTTCCTCCTAAACCCCTTCCTTTTCCAAACAGGGTTGTTCAAACCAAGAAGATGGCTGAAGAAGAAATTAAAAAGGAGGTTTTGGACACATTCAAGCGTGTGGAGATCAACATTCCTCTACTTGAATCCATCAAACAAATCCCATGGTATACCAAATTCTTAAAAGAACTCTGCACCAATCGAAGAGGGCTCAAGGGAAATGAGAGGATCAATCTTGGAAGGAATGTGTTAGCACTCATTACACCAACTCTAGCAATGCCAAAAAAGTTCAAGGATCCCGGGACATTCACCATCCCATGTACCATAGGGGAGCTGTACTTCTCTGATGCTCTTTGTGATTTGGGAGCATCAATAAATGTGTTTCCTCACATTGTATTCTCTTCTTTACAGGTTGGTGAGTTGAAGCCGACAAGAGTAGTGGTGCAATTAGAGAATAGAGCTATGGCATATCCAGCGAGAGTTCTGGAGGATGTACTTGTCTGGGTAAGAGACATGATCTTTCCAGCATATTTCTATGTGCTTACCATGGAATAGGATCAGGTAAGTTCTTATGCCCCCATTATCTTAGGTAGGACCTTCCTCAAAACTGCAAAAAATATCATAAATGTCAATGAGGGTACACATTACATGGAATATGGGGATGAAGTTGTGATATTTAATGTTATGGATTCCATGAAGTACCCCTCAGAGGATCACTCTGCATTTTTATCTCCCATTTTGAACCACCAAATAAAAACTCCATGGAATTTGATTGTCCTATGCTTAGGGAGATTATGAGTATTGGTTCGAGTTTGATGTCTAAGAGCACTTCCACACATGTTACTGATACACAATCCTCTCTTGGATTTGATTTTGATGTGAATTCATATTCTGATTTTGATCATGTTCACTCTGATTATGACATGGCTGGTGAGTATGCTGATGGATTTGATGCTTTATTCTCTGATTTTGATGATGTCTATTCTGATACTGATGCTCTTTGTGCACATATTTCAGTTCCTTCAATGTCTCCATCCATACTACACCCTCCTTCGTTAGAACTCTAGCCATTGCCACCAAATCTGAAATACTCATACTTGTTGAGTGGTGAGAGATAACCTGTTATCGTTGCTAACAATCTCCCATCTGAACATGAAGAAAATCTTTTGAATATTTTGAGGGAGAACATCAGGGGGATTGGGTGGACCATGGATGACATATCAGGTATTAGCCCCTCCATTTTCATGCATAGGATTCTCTTGGGGGATGGGGATAAACCGGAGAGACATCCACAAAGGATAATCAATCCCACCCTCCTGGAAGTTGTTAAAAAAGAAGTTGAGAAATTGCTCGAGGCAGGTATAATCTTTCCCATTTCAGATTCTCAGTGGGTAAGTCCTGTCCAGGTTGTACCAAAGAAAACTGGTTTCACTATTATAAAAAATGAGAAAGATGAGTTAGTTCCAATGAGGGTTCAAAACAGTTGGCGTGTGTGTATTGATTATAGGAAACTAGATCAGTCCACTCGCAAGGACCATTTCCCCCTCCCATTTATTGATCAAATGATTGAGAGACTAGCTGGGGAAACACACTATTGTTTCTTGGATGGATTTTCTGGATATTTTCAGGTTCCTATAGCTCCAGAGGATCAGGAGAAGACTACATTCACCTATCCCGTTGGCACATTTTCCTACCGGAGGATGCCATTTGGACATTGCAACGC
The DNA here is from genome assembly GCA_963277665.1 of Viscum album. Classification (NCBI taxonomy): domain Eukaryota; kingdom Viridiplantae; phylum Streptophyta; class Magnoliopsida; order Santalales; family Viscaceae; genus Viscum; species Viscum album. The sequence continues at coordinate 496,951,665 of OY728122.1, forward strand.
CCCAGGTACCTTCCAGAGATGCATGGTCAGTATTTTTTCTGATTTTATTGAGACCTACATGGAGGTTTTTATGGATGATTTTACAGTGTATGGATCCTCATTTGATGAATGTCTAAATAGTTTGGGGAAGGTGTTGAATCGTTGTATTGAGAAGAATCTGGTCCTGAACTTTGAAAAGTGTCATTACATGGTAGAGCATGGAATTTTCTTAGGGATGTAGTGTCAAAACATGGGATATATGTTGATAGATCTAAGATAGACATTATTTCATCCTTACCCTATCCCTCATGTGTGTGTGATGTTAGATCTTTCCTAGGGCATGCGGGATTTTATCGGCGCTTCATCAAAGATTTTAGTAAGATTGCTCTTCCTATGTCATGGTTACTTCAAAAGGATTCTGATTTTGTGTTTGATGATTCTTGAAAGACTTCCTTTGATGAGCTAAATAAGTGTCTGACCACTCCACCTATTATACAACCCTCCATGGTGGCAGATTCCTTTTGAGCTTATGTGTGACGCCTCCAACATCGCGGTTGGAGCTGTCTTATCTCAGAGGGTGGAGGGGTGTTCACATGTGATCGCCTATGCATCGAGGACACTGGATTCAGCCCAATCAAACTACAAAACCACAGAAAATGAGTTTCTGGCTGTCATATTTTCTTTAGATGAATTCCGTTCATATTTATTGGGCTCTAAAGTAGTTGTTTTTTCTGACCATGTAGCTCTAAAGTACCTCCTAAAGAAGACATATGGAAAGCCATGACTTATCCGTTGGATACTCCTTCTTCAAGAGTTTGACCTTGAGATAAAGGACAAGAAGGGGTCAGAGAATTTGGTGGCAGACCACATGAGTAGGCATACTCACACACTAGAGGATGACACCTTGGACCAGGTACCACTTCAGGACACTTTTCCCGATGAGCATCTCTATACCATCTCAGGTACGCATCCTTGGTATGCTGATTTAGTTAATTGCATTGTTTCCTCTAAAATACCTGCAAATTTAAAAGAAACATCATGTCCAAAAATTAAAGAGTGATTCAAGATTTTATGTTTGGGATGATCCTTACCTATGGCGCATGTGTAGTGACCAAGTCATTAGGAGGTATGTTCCTGATCATGAGTTTGAGTCTATTTTGCAATTCTATCATACACTTGCATGTGGTGGACACTTTGGACCCCAATGGACAGCTAGGAATGTTTTGGACTCTGTATTATATTGGCCTAGCTTATTCCATGATGCCCATGTGTTTTGTAAGTCATGCTCTCGTTGCCAACACACTGGGAACATTTCTAGGAGACATGAGATGCCCCAACAACCGATACTATTCTGTGAGATTTTTGATATATGGGGATTTGATTTTATGGGTCCTTTTCCTAGTTCATTTGGATTTTTTAATATTTTTGTTGTTGTTTATTATGTGAGTAAATGGGTGGAGGCTAAGGCCACCAGGAATGATGATTCTCATGTTGTTGTGGACTTTTTCAAGGCTCTAATTTTCTACAGGTTTGAAGTACCAAAGGCCATCATCAGTGACCAAGGGACACACTTTTTCAAAAGGAATTTTGCTTCCCTCATTCATAATTATGTGGTGACACACAAAACATCAACACCATACCACCCCCAAACAAATGGCCAGGATAAGGTTTTAAATCGTGAGTTGAAACAAATCTTGGAGAAAAATCATGCAGCCAAATAGGAAGGATTAGAGCAAGTTCTTGGATGATGCGATGTGGCCTTATAGGACAGCATAAAAGACACCCATTGGTATGTCCCCATTTCGGATTGTTTTTGGGAAAGCATGTCATCTCCCCGTGGAATTTGAGCATCAGGCTTATTGCGCTATAAAGAAATGTAACATGGATTTGGACCAAGCTAGAATCCAAAGGAAGCTGCAAATTCAAGAGCATGAGGAGATTCGATTGTCTTCGTATGAGAACTAAAGGCTCTATAAGGATAAATCAAAAGAAGCTCATGATAGAATGATCCAACAAAGGGATCTTCATGTTGGAGAGAAATTCATTATCTACAGTTCATGATGGAATCTGATGCCTGGTAAGTTGCATTCCAGATGGTTAAGTCCTTATGTTGTGACTAATTTTTTTCCTTATGGTGCAGTGGAAATAACATAAGAGGACACAAGAAGAAGCTTTATAGTCAATGGAAAACGTTTGAAGAGATACATTGAGGGAATTCCGACTGATGCAGTTGATTTTATCACACTGCATGACCCCATAACCACTTGAGGAAATCAGGCTGTTCCCAACCCTTTCACTTTTATATTATTTGTCCTATTTAAAAATTCTGTATTTCATGTGCAAACATCATCTCATGTGATAACATTGAGTACAATTCAATATTTTAAGTGTGAGGGAGGGAACCTTTTAGTTTAGTTATTTCAATTGTTTTCCTGATTTAAAAAAATCGAAAATAAAATTGTGTGTTTTTCAAATTTTTGTGTTTATTTTTCAATTTTCTTTGTATTTTTGAAAATTTTGAGCTGAAATGATTCTCACCATAATTTTTAAATGCATATCAATGAGTGAAACAATTTATCCCTTGAAACTAAGCTTAAATTAATACTGAAATGACTTCGTTTCAAGTTAAAATATTTAGTAATTTCATAAAAAGTACACTGAATTTTGAATCCCATGCCACATCTCACTGTATTTATATTTGAAATCACATTCATGTGAGGCTTCTGAACCATTATTTTCATATTCTTTATATTAACCTCACTTCTTGAGAGAACCAAACCATGCTTGATTTAACCAGAATTTGATCTATTCCTGTCAAAACTTGAGGGTTTGAGGTACTTAGGTTTAAATGATTGAGGCATTTGTTTGGTATTAAATCCCCTATTTCAAAGAATCATTTTTTATAATGGACTAACTTGGAAATTTAATCCTTTTATCCCTTAGAATACATGCATAGCCTGTTAGGTTAGCCACATTACAAGATAATTTTCCCTATCTAACCAACTCTTGATGTGAAATTGCATAATCTAGTTGACCTTAAGTATGGGGGAATCTATGTTGTGTTGTGCTACGACATTCTATGATACTTTGGGTGGAAAAATAAATTTTGAAGATATGTGTTTGCTGCTGAAGGAAGTAATTATATAGAAATCTGTTCCTTTTCTGGAGCTTTCATGACAAGTGATGCTGTTCTTATCTAGAGCTTTCAAGAATATCGTGTTTGAGAAGATTGACATTTTTACTATGGAAATGTTGAATGGTGTGAAAATTCCATTATTTTTCATAATTATGGAGATGAATTGATACTATGGGGATTGATTAGAAGACCATATTTAAGTGAAAATTAGAGTAATGCAAAAAAAATTCAAAAAGAGTCAAGCCCTCCTCATTCGGCCTCAGAATTTTTCACATCTAAATCCTACCAACCGAAATCCACAGAACAACCCTGAAAAGTCTTCATGATAAACATATTTCCTTGAATCACAATGGGTGGTGATGTAGGAATTTATCAAGACTATGGTGACCCTTTTATGAGTTTGGATGAGAAATACATTGCAAATAAATAGATATTTGAGTGATGAGAGAAAATTCAAGCGAGGTGAGTGTTTTGTGCATGGGAGGATAAATGAAGTGGAAATATATTGAATAATATAAATGGAGAACTTGAAATAAGTTTTTTTATGAGGCATGATATCTTTTGATTATTGGTGTTTAACTAATTGATCTTAAGGATATGTGTTTTTAAATTTGTTTTGATTTGATATTAATGTTTACTTGATATGAGGATTTTCTCAGGAGTGCAAAAGGGTAAGTGTGGGGGAGTTGATAAAACACTATTTTGTTGAATATTTTATTAATAATAAATGATATAATTTCCTCACATTGTGTTAAATATGTTTATTTATAAAATATTTGGGATTTGATCATTCATTAGAAAATTTGGTGAAAATTCCAGTTTTACCCTTTATAGTGCACTGTAGTATTTCAATCATAAATATTTTTATATGAATTATTTGAACTTAATATTTTTAAATATGTTCCTTACCTAATGGGATACAACTTGTATTCAGGAAACTAGATCAAAATAATGCATTTGGATGGAGTAATTGGTCCATAAAATCAAAGGTGGGCTGGACACACCAGAATGGAGAAACTTCTGTATTTCGTCTATAACTCTATCATATGGGATTGGATTGAGCCCAACCTTTTAGAGGAGATATAGTACCCATATCCGCACATATGATCCTTCTAGAAGTCCGGCCAAGTCATGAGTGTTGGTGGTCAAATTGGCGGTATAAGTTGTCATAAAATATTTTTCCGAGATTCCCCATTCACACTTGAAACCACTTTGAACCTAGCCTCCCCACCACTCTATAAATTGATGTTTTTATCATTTGGTGGGGTTGGGACGTGCATTAGGAAGATTAGGGAAGAGGATAAGAGGTTCCACACCAATTATCCAAGTAATTAAATAAGGGTAGCTCTTGAAACAAGGATCCATTCGTCGAAGCCCTATTCTTCTTCCCCATGTTGTAATGTTTGTGTTTTCTTAATAAACTTCTTTGTTATTCTTTTATTTATTCTATTTTCTTCTGTTTTGTTTTAATTTATTCTTCTCTTAATCTTCATTTTTGGTCTTTAATTCTTGAGTAGAAGCGTTATTGGGTTATACCCATTACAAACCTTTGCACATGAAAAACGCTTCTACGATGATTACACCACCCATGGAAGAGTAGTTCTTTTTAGCAATCGATATATCTTCTACCCTCTTCATTTAATAATTTTGAATCATTGAGATACTGTAATTAAATTAATATGATCCATGAATTGTGTTTTTAAATTGTAAGAAACTATGAAAGCAATTTAACAATTAACACAAAAACAGGTGAGGTCGGGATTTTGTGTAAATTTTGAGAGCGTAATCTTAATCGGTAATACAAGACCATACGGGATAAATTTGTAGAGTTCTAATATAATCTCTAAACACAATTTATCCTCATTTCCAGAATGGAAATGTGCCTTAATTTACCACTAACCATTATATAATCTTAGAACATCAATCAAAGCAGGGTGCTGCGATTTCATGTTCTGAAGTTAGCCTAGGGTTAAATTCACATCATCTTCATGGTAAAGTTAATTCTCGTAGGGTTAGGGATTTAACAAATTAAAGTATAATAATTAAGTGAATATTAATATAAATGATAATGATTAATAATTTTTAGAATAGGTAGATTTATATCGATTACATCTTTTAAAATATTTTCTAAAAAAACATCTTCTTGTTGTGTCTTTTTAATCAAACATCATTTCAAAATTAAAAACAAAAAAATGCAATCTTCTTCCAGCAAACTTCTTCAAGATTTATAAAATATAAACAACCACCCCCATACTTTCAATTAGTGTTTTTATTCTCTTTTAATTTATTTCTATAATACCTTTAAAAATTTGTTTTAATTTACCTCCTCCTTTGAGAGACGACCTTGGTCAGCCACTCTGATGCACCTAAGTACCCCAAAATCACACTAATCATTTGAGGGCACCCACGACAGTGCTCTTTCAAATTGGCATCATTGTCGGGGAGGAAAGTAATTTATTCAACCTTTTAGAGGTGCTTCTTTTATTTTTCATTTTATTATTTTCTTCACCTCTCTCTTTCATCTTTCCCCTTTCTCAAGTTTTCATTTGTTTCATCCTCTTCTTTTCTTTTTAGACCATCAACTCAACTTCTCATTTTTATTTTACTATGGTCCACTCACTTTATTTTCCTTTTTATTAGATTTATGACATGAACTAATCCCGGATATCTCTTAGATCTTGACCCTGAGACAGAACTTAGCCTTAGGGATCAAATTATACATTCTCAGTCTACAGGAAGTTTCAATATTCCATAAGTTGGTGAATTCCTCTCTTCTGGAAACATTGAAATTGGAAGAAATTCAATTTCAAACATAAAAGAGGAACCAATTTCTGGAAATAATGGAAATGAACTTAATAGAACCATTCGAGAATTAGCTACACCTGATATTAACTATCAACCAAATTGTATTGCATACCCCAATCTCGATTCAGACTTTGAGTTAAAATCTGGGTTAATTCACCTTCTTCCAAAATTTCATGTCTTATCTGGTGAGGATCCAAACAAACACCTTAAAGAATTTAATGTTGTTTTCTCAACCCTTAAACCAAGAAATGGTTCTGAATATAAAATCAAATTAAGAGCATTCCCATTCTCACTTGATGGAGCTACGAAAGATTGGATGTATTATTTACAACCTGAGGAAGTAACTTGTTGGAACGATTTAAAATGTATTTTCTTGTAGAGATTTTTTCCAGCATCGAGGACCACTTCCATTCGTATGGAGATCTCTGGGATCAAACAAGCCTAAGGGGAGTTAATGTATGAGTGCTGGGAGCGATTTAAGAAGTTGTGTGTAAGCTGCCCACATCACCAAATCAGTGAGAAACTACTCATCCAATACTTCTACGAAGGAATCACACCCATGGAGAGGAGCATGGTGGATGCTGTAGCTGGAGGAGCATTGGTGGACAAAACACCAGTAGTTTCATGTGAGTTTATTGACAAGATGGCCCAAAACTCCCAACAATTTGGCGATAGAGGTACACCACATGTCAGGGGAGTACATCAGGTAAGTCCTTTTTCTCTTGAAAGTCATTTGATTGATACCAAGATGGAATAATTGACCACTATGGTGAGGAAAATTGCTTTGGCACAAAAGACATCTCTACCCCCTCCTTCAAGGCCTTGTGGTATTTTCACTGAGACAAGCCACCCAACTGACTGTTGCCCACAACTCCAAGAAACAGAAGATTGTGCAGTAGTGTTCCCTGGGAGACCATTTCAGCAACAAAAACAACCATATCCCCAAAAGAAGTTTGATTCATTTTCTCCAACATACAAAAAAGGGTGGAAATATCAATCAGACATGAGGTATGGCTCTGGATAACAACAAAGGCCACCCTTTCAACAAAACATCCAGCAGCCTCTGCCTTACCAGCAGGGTTTCTAACAACCCCAAAGGAGATTTGAAGCCCAAGCATCAACAAGACAAAAAAAAGGGATTCCCCCAACTAAGGTAGATTCTAATACTGATGATCTTTTGAATCAAATTGTTCTTAATCAACAGAATGAGATGAAGAGTCAAAGTTTGGAGTTGAGGGAGTTGAAGACTCAAATCAGCCAGATTGCCACCGCGCTCCATGAACTTGTAAGTAATAATTACAGAAATATACCTCCCCAATACACTCCAAATCCGAAGGGGAATGTTAGTTCCATCACATTGAGAAGTGGGAAGAAAATAAATGATATATATGTACCTACCATTCCTTCGGGATTCACCTCTACTCCAGAGAATCTGCATTCCATACCAACTGATGAGCAATCCAAGGAGAAAGATAAAGGTAAGAAAAATATTAATGATGTTCCTCCTAAACCCCTTCCTTTTCCAAACAGGGTTGTTCAAACCAAGAAGATGGCTAAAAAAGAAATGAAAAAGTAGGTTTTGGGCACATTAAAGCGTGTGGAGATCAAAATTCCTCTACTTGAAGCCATCAAACAAATCCCAAGGTATGCCAAATTCTTAAAAGAACTCAGCACCAATCGAAGAGGGCTCAAGGGAAATGAGAGGATCAATCATGGAAGGAATGTGTCAGCACTCATTATACCAACTCTAGCAATACTGAAAAAGTGCAAGGATCCTGGAACATTCACCATCCCATGTTCCATAGGGGAGTTGCACTTCTCTGATGCTCTTTGTGATTTAGGAGCTTCAATAAATGTAATTCCTCACTCTGTATTCTCTTCTTTACAGGTTGGTGAGTTAAAGCCGACTAGAATAGTGGTGAAATTATAGAATAGAGCTACGACATATCCAGCGGGAGTTCTGTAGGATATACTTGTCTGGGTAGGAGACATGATCTTTCCTGCAGATTTCTACGTGCTTAACATGGAGGAGGATCAGGTAAGTTCTCATGCCCCCATTATCTTAGGTAGGCCCTTCCTCAAAACTGCAAAAACTAACATAAATATCAATGAGGGTACACTTCCCATGGAATTTGGGGATGAAGTTGTGATATTTAATGTTATGGATTCCATGAAGTACCCCTCAGAGGATCACTCTGAATTTGTTATCTCCCATTTTGAACCACCAAATAAAAACTCCATGGAATTTGAATGTCCTTTGCTTAGGGAGATTATGAGTATTGGTTCGAGTTTGATGTATAAGAGCACTTCCACACATGTTGCTGATACACAAACCTCTCTTGGATTTGATTTTGATGTGGATTCATATTCTGATTTTGATCATGTTTACTCTGATTATGATATGGTTGTTGATTATGCTGATTGATTTGATTCTTTATTATCTGATTTTGATGATGTCTATTCTGATACTGATGCTCTTTGTGCACATATTTTAGTTCCTTCAATGTCTCCATCCATACTACACCCTCCTTCATTAGAAGTCAATCCATTGACACCAAATCTTAAATACTCATACTTGTTGAGTGGTGAGAGATTACCTGTTATCATTGCTAACAATCTCCCTTTTGAACATGAAGAAAATATTTTAAATATTTTGAGGGAGAACATCAGGGTGATTGGGTGGACCTTGGCTGACATATCAGATATTAGCCCCTCCATTTGAATGCATAGGATTCTCTTGGAGGATGGGGATAAACCGGTGAGACAACCCCAAAGGAGACTCAATCCCACCCTCTGGGAAGTTGTTAAAAAAGAAGTTGAGAAATTTCTTAAGGCAGGTATAATCATTCCCTTTTCATATTCTCAGTGGGTAAGTCCTGTCCATGTTTTACCAAAGAAAACTGGTTTCACTGTTATAAAAAATGAGAAAGATGAGTTAGTTCCAATGAGGGTTCAAAACAGTTGGCGTGTGTGTATTGATTATAGGAAACTAAATCATTCCACTCGCAAGGACCATTTCCCCTTCCCATTTATTGGTCAAATTCTTGAGAGACTAGCTGGGAAAACACAATATTGTTTCTTGGATGGATTTTATGGATATTTTCATGTTCCTATAGCTCCAGAGGATCAAGAGAAGACTACATTCACCTGTCCCTTTGGCACATTTTCCTACCGGAGGATTCCATTTGGACATCACAATGCCCTAGGTACCTTCCAGAGATTCATGGTGAGTATTTTTTATGATTTTATTGAGACCTACATGGAGGTATTTATGGATGATTTTACTGTGTATGGATCCTCATTTGATGAATGTATAAATAGTTTGGGGAAGGTATTGAATCGTTGTATTGAGAAGAATCTGGTCCTAAACTTTGAAAAGTGTCATTTCATGGTAGATCATGGAATTGTCTTAGGGAATGTAGTGTCAAAACATGGGATAGAGGTTGATAGATCTAAGATAGACATTATTTCATCCTTACCCTATCCCTCATGTGTGCGTGATGTTAGATCTTTCCTAGGGCATGTAGGATTGTATCAGCGCTTCATCAAAGATTTTAGTAAGATTGCTCTTCCTATGTCACGATTACTTCAAAAGGATTATGATTTTGTGTTTGATGATTTATGTAGGACTTCATTTGATGAGCTAAATAAGTTTCTAACCATTCCACCTATCATACAGCCCCCACAGTGGGAGATTCCTTTTGAGCTTAAGTGTGACGTCTCCAACTTCGCGGTTGGAGCTGTCTTATCTCAGAGGGTGGAGGGATGTTCACATGTGATCGCCTATGAATCGAGGACACTGTATTCAGCCTAATCAAACTAGAAAACCACAGAAAAGGAGTTTCTTGCTGTCTTATTTGCTTTAGATAAATTCTGTTCAAATTTATTGGGTACTAAAGTAGTTGTTTTTTCTGACCATGCAGCTCTAAGGTACCTCCTAAAGAAGCCAGATGCAAATCCACGACTTATCCGTTGGACGATCCTTCTTCCAGAGTTTGACCTTGAGATAAAGGACAAGAATGGGTAAGGGAATTTGGTGGCAGACCACATGAGTAGGCCTACTCACACACTATAGGATGACACCTTGGACCAGGTACCACTTCGGGACACTTTTAACGATAATCATCTCTATACCATATCAGGTACGCATCCTTGGTATACCGATTTAGTTAATTACATTGTTTCCTCTGAAATCCCTTCAAATTTAAAGAAACATCAAGTCCAAAAATTAAAGAGTGAGTCAAGATTTTATGTTTGGGATGATCCTTACCTCTGGCACATGTGTAATGACCAAGTTATTAGGAGGTGTGTTCCTGATCATGAGTTTGAGTCTGTTTTGCAATTCTGTCATACACTTGCATGTGGTGGATACTTTGGACCCCAACGGACAGCTAGGAAAGTTTTGGACTCTGGATTATATTGGCCTATCTTATTCCATGATTCCCATGTGTTTTTTAAGACATGCTCTCGTTGCCAACACACTGGGAACATTTATAGGAGACATGAGATGTCCCAACAACCCATACTATTCTGTGAGATTTTTGATGTATGGGTCATTGATTTTATGGGTCCTTTTCCTAGTTCATTTGGATTTTTTTATATTTTGGTTACTGTTGATTATGTGAGTAAATGGGTTGAGGTTAAGGCCACCAGGACTAATGATTCTCATGTTGTTGTGGACTTTGTCAAGGCTCAAATTTTCTATAGGGTTGGAGTACCAAATTCCATCATCAGTGAACAAGGGACACACTTTTGCAATAGTAATTTTTCTTCCCTCATTTGGAAGTATGGGGTGAAACAAAAAACATCGACACCATACCACCCCCAAACAAATGGCTAGGATGAGATTTCAAATCGTGAGTTGAAACAAATCTTGTAGAAATCCGTGCAGCCAAATAGGAAGGATTGGAGCAAGCGCTTGAATGATGCGGTGTGGGCTTATAGGACAGCATACAAGACACCCATTGGTATGTACCCATTTCGGATTGTTTTTGGGAATGCATGTCATCTCCCCGTGGAAGTTGATCATCGGGCTCATTGGGCTATAAAGTAATGTAACATGGATTTGGCCCAAGCTGGAATCCAGAGGAAGCTGCAAATTCAAGAGCTTGAGGAGATTCTATTGTCTTCGTATGAGAACTCAAGGCTCTATAAGTAAAAATCAAAAGCATCTCATGATAGAATGATCCAACAAAGGGAGTTTCATGTTTGAGAGAAGGTCCTTCTCTACAGTTCACGACTGAAGCTGATTCCTGGTAAGTTGCATTCCAGATGGTTAGGTCCTTATGTTGTGACAAATGTTTTTCCTTATGGTGTAGTGGAGATCAAACAAGAGGTCACAAGAAGGAGCTTTATAGTCAATGGGAAACGTTTTAAGAGATACATTGAGGGAATTCCTACTGATGTAGTTGATTTTATCACACTTCATGACCCCGTCATCACTTGAGGAAATCAGGTTGTTCCCAACCCTTTCAATTTTATATTATTTTTCCTATTTAAAAATTTTGCATTTCATGTGCATATATCATCTCATGGGTTCACATTGAGGAAAATGAACTATATTAAGTGTGAGGGAGGGAACCTTTTAGTTTAGTAATTTCAATTGTTTTCCTGATTTAAAAAAACAAAAACAAATTGTGTGTTTTTCAAATTTTTTGTGTTTATTTTTCAAATTTCTTTGTATTTTTGAAACTTTTGAGCTGAAATGATTCTCACCACAATTTTGAAATGCATATCAATGAGTGAAACAATTTACCCCTTGAAAATAAGCTTAAATGAATTCTGAAATTTCTTTGTTTCAAGTTCAAATATTTAGTAATTTCATGAAAAGTACACTGAATTTTGAATCCCATTCCACATCTCACTGTCTTTATATTTGAAATAAAATTCTTGTGAGGCTTTTGAACCATTATTTTCATATTTTTTACATTCACCTCACTTCTTGAGAGAACCAAACCATGCTTGATTTAACCATCATTTGATCTATTCCTGTCAAAACTTGAGGGTTTGAGGTACTTATGTTTAAATGATTGAGGAATTTGTTTGGTATTAAAGCCCCTATTTCAAAGAATACTTTTTTTATAATGGCATAACTTGAACATTTAATCCTTTTATCCCTTATAAGCCATGCATAGCATGTTAGGTTATCAACATTACAAGCCAATTTTCCCTATCTAACCAACTCTTGAAGTGAAATTGCATAATCTAGTTGATCTTAAGTGTGGGGGAAGCTATGTTGTGTTGTGCTACGACATTATGTGATACTTTGGGTGGAAAATTAAATTTTTAAGAGATGTGTTTTCTGCTGAAGGAAGTAATTATATGGAAAGTTGTGCCATTTATGGAGCATTCATGACAAGTGAAGTTGTGCCTATCTGGAGCTTTCAAGAAAATCGTGTTTGAGAAGATTTACATTTTTACTGCAGAAATTTTGAATGGTGTGCAAATTCCATTATTTTTCATAATGATGGAGATGAATTGATACTATGGGAATTGAGGAAGAGGCCATATTTAAGTGAAAATTAGATTAATGCAATTTTTCTTCAAAAAGAGTCAAGCCCTCCTCATTCAGCCTCAAAAATTTTCACATCTAAATCCTACCAATCGAAAGCCACGGAACAACCCTGAAAAGTCCTCATGATAAACATACGTCCTTGACTCACATTGGGTGGCTATTTATGAATTTATCAAGCCTATGGTGACCCTTTTATGAGTTTGGATGAGAAAGACATTGCACACAAAATTGATATTTGAGTGATGAGAGAAAATTCAAGCGAGGTAAGTGTTTTGTGCATGGGAGGATAAATGAAGAGGAAATATATTGAATGATATAAATGGAGAACTTGAAATAAGTTTTTTATGTGGAAATATATCTTTTGATTCTTGGTGTGGAATTCATTGATCTTAAGGATATGTGTTTTAAAATTTGTTTTGATTTGATATTAATGTTTACTTGATATGAGGTTTTGCTCAGGAGTGAAAAAGGGTAAGTGTGTGGGAGTTGATAAAACACTATTTTGTTGAAAATTTTATTAATAATAAATGATATAATTTCCACACACTGTGTTAAATATGTTTATTTATAAAATATTTGGGATTTGATCATTCATTTGAAAATTTGGTGAAACTTCTAGTTTTACCCTTTATAGTGCACTGTAGTATTTCAATCATAAATATGTTTATTAGAATTATTTGAACTTAATATTTTTTAAATATGTTCCTTACTTCAGGGGATACAACTTTTATTCAGGACACCATATCAAAAGAATGCATTTGGATGGAGTAATTCGGCAATAAAGTCAAAGGTGGGCTGGACACACTAGAATGGAGAAGCTTTTGTATTTCGGCCATAAATCCTTAATATTGGATTATATTGAGCCCAAATGTTTAGAGGAGATAGAGGACCCATATCCGCACATATGATCCTTCTGGAAGGCTGGCCAATTCACGCGTTTTGGTGGTAAAATGGGCGGTGCAAGTTGGCATAAAATATTTGTCCGAGATTCCCCATTCACACTTGATACCACTTTGAACCTAGCCTCCCCACCACTCTATAAATTGGTGTTTTTCTCATTTTTAGGGGTTTGGACGTAAATTAGGAAGTTTAGGGAAGATGAGAAGAGGTTCCACTCCAATTCTCCAAGAAACTCAATAAGGGTAGCTCTTGAAGCAAGGATCCCTTCGTCGAAGCCTTATTCTTCTTCCCCATGTTGTAATGTTTGTGTTTTCTTAATAAACTTCTTTGTTCTTATTTTATTTATTATATTTTCTTCTGTTTTGTTTTAATTTCTTCTTCTATTAATCTTCCTTTTTGGTCTGGAATTATTGAGTAGAAGCGTTATTGGGTTATACCCATTACAAACCTTTGCACATGCAAAACGCTTCTACGATGATTACGCCACCCATGGAAGAGTAGTTCTTTTTAGTAATCGATCTATTTTCTACCCTATTCATTTAATAATTTTGAATCATTGAGATACTGTAATTCACTTAATATGATCCATGAATTTTTTTTTAAATTGTAATAAGTTAAGAAAGCAATTCAACAATTAACACAAAAACACGTGAGGTTGGGATTTTGTGTAAATTGTGGGAGCGCAATCTTAATCGGTAATACAAGACCATACGGGATAAATTTGTAGAGTTCAAATATAATCCCTAAACACAATTCATCCTAATTTATAGAATAGAAATGTGCCTTAATTTACCACTAACCATAATCTAATCTAATAACATCAATCAAAGCAGGGTGCTGCGATTTCATGTTCCAAAGTTAGCCTAGGGTTAAATTCACATCATCTTCGTGGTAAAGTTAATTCTTGTAGGGTTCGGGATTTAAAAAATTAAGGGATCATAATTAAGTGAATATTAATATAAATGAAAATGATTAATAATTTATTGAAGAGGTATAGTTAGATCGATTACGCCTTTTAAAATATTTTCTAAAAAAACATCTTCTTGTTGTGTCTTTTTAATCAAACTTCATTTCAAAATTAAAAACAAAAAAAATGCAATCTTCTTCCAGCAAAGTTCTTCAAGATTTATAGACTATAAACAACCACCCCCATCCTATAAAGTAGTGTTTTTATTATCTTTTATTTTATTTCTATAATACCTCTAAAAATTTGTTTTAATTTACTTCCTCCTTTGAGAGACGACCATGGTCAGCCACTCTGATGCACCTAAGTACCCCAAAATCACACTAAGAATTTGAGGGAACCCATGACAGTGCTCTTTCAAATTAGCATCATTTCTAGGGAGGCAAGTAATTTATTCAACCATTTAGAGGTATTTCTTTTATTTTTCATTTTATTATTTTCTTCACATCTATCTCTTTCATCTTTCCCCTTTCTCAAGTTTTCATTTTTTTCATCCTCTTCTTTTATTCTTGGACCATCAACTCAACTTATCAATTTTCTTTTACTATGGTCCACTCACTTTCATTTCCTTTTTATTTGATTTATGACACAAACTAATCCCAAAGATCTCTTAGATATTTACCCTGAGATAGAACGTAGCCTTAGGGCTCGAATTAGACATTCTCAGTCTACGGGAAGTTTCAATATCCTACCAGTTGGTGAATTCCTCTCTTCTGGAAACATTGAAATTGGAAGAAATTCAATTTCAAACATAAAAGAGGAACCAATGGCTGGAAATAATGGAAATGAACTTAATGAAACCATTCGAGAATTGGTTACACCTAATATTAACTATCAACCAAATTGTATTTCATAACCGAATCTTGAATCAGACTTTGAGTTAAAATCTGGGTTAATTCACCTTCTTCCAAAATTTCATGGCTTATCTGGTGAGGATACAAACAAAAAACTTAAAAAATTTAATGTGGTTAGATCAACCCTTAAACCAAGAAATGTTTCTGAAGATCAAATCAAATTAAGAGCATTTCCATTCTCACTTGATGGAGCTGCGAAATATTTGATGTATTATTTACAACCCGAGGAAGTAACTTGTTGGAACGATTTAAAACGTCTTTTCTTGTAGAGATTTTTTCCAGCATCCAGGACCACTTCCATTTGTAAGGAGATCTCGAGGATCAAATAATACCAAGGGGAGTCAATGTATGAGTACTGGGAGCGATTCAAGAAGTTGTGTGCAAGCTTCCCACATCACCAAATCCGTGAGAAACTACTCATCCAATACTTCTACGAAGGACTCACACCCATGGAGAGGAGCATGGTGGATGTTGTAGCTGGAGGAGCATTGGTTGAAAAAAAAACAGTATCTGCACGTGCGTTGATTGACAAGATGGCCCAAAACTCCCAAAAATTTGGTGATAGAGGTACACCACATGTCAGGGGAGTAGATCAGGTAAGTCCTTATTCTCTTGAAAGTAATTTGATTGATACCAAGTTGGAAGAATTGACCACTATGGTGAGGAAAATTTCTTTGGTACAAAAGACATCTCTACCCCCTCCTTCAAGGCCTTGTGGTATTTGCATTGAGACAAGCCACCGAACTGACTGTTGCCCACAACTCCAAGAAACAGAAGATTGTGCAGCAGTGTTCCCTGGGAGTCCATTTCAGTAGCAACAACAACCATATCCCCAAAAGAAGTTTGATTCATTTTCTCCAACATACAAAAAAGGGTGGAAAGATCAACCAGACATGAGGTATGGCTCTGGACAACAACAAAGGCCACCCTTTCAACAAAACATCCAGTAGGATGCGCCTTACAAGCAGGGTTTCCAACAACCCCAAAAGAGATTTGAAGCCCAAGCATTAACAAGCCAACAACAAGGGAATCCCCCACCAAAGGTAGATTCTAATACTGATGATCTTTTGAAGAAAATTATTCTTAATCAACAGAATGAGCTGAAGAGTCAAAGTTCAGAGTTGAGGGAGTTGAAGACTCAAATGAGCCAGATTTCCACCGCGTTCCATGAACTTGTAAGTAAGAATTCTAGAAATCTACGTTCCCAACACACTCCAAATCCAAAGGGGAATGTTAGTGCCATAACATTGAGAAGTGGGAAGAAAATAAACGATACATCTATACCTACCATTCCAACGGGATTCACCTCTACTCCAGAGAAGCCGCATTCCATACCAACTGATGAGCAATCATAGGAGAAAGATAAAGGAAAGAAAAAGATTGATGATGTTCCTCCTAAACCCCTTCCATTTCCAAACAGGGTTGTTCAAACCAAGAAGATGGCTGAAGAAGCAATTCAAAAGTAGGTTTTGGACACATTCAAGCGTGTGGAGATCAACATTCTTCTACTTAAAGCCATCATACAAATCCCAAGGTATGCTAAATTCTTAAAAGAACTTAGCACCAATCGAAGAGGGATCAAGGGAAATGAGAGGCTCAATATTGGAAGGAATGTGTCAGCACTCATTACACCAACTCTACCAATGTCGACAAAGTGCAAGGATCTCGGTACATTCACCATCCCATGTACCATAGGGGAGTTGCACTTCTCTGATGCTCTTTGTGATTTAGTAGCTTCAATAAATGTAATTCCTCACTCTGTATTCTCTTCTTTATATGTTGGTGAGTTGAAGCCGATGAGAGTAGTGGTGCAATTAGCGAATAGAGCTACGGAATATCCAGCGGGAGTTCTGGAGGATGTACTTGTCCGGGTAAGAGACATGATCTCTCTAGAATATTTCTACATGCTTAACATGGAGGAGGATCCGGTAAGTTCTCATGCCCCCATTATCTTAGGTAGGTCCTTCCTCAAAACTTCAAAAAGTATCATAAATGTCAATGAGGGTACACTTTCCATGGAATTTGGGGTTGAAGTTGTGATATTTAATGTTATGGATTCTGTGAAGTACCCCTCAGAGGATCACTCTGCATTTTTTATCTCCCATTTTGAACCACCAAATAAAAACTCCATAGAATTTTATTGTCCTATGCTTAGGGAGATTATGAGTATTGGTTCGATTTTGATGTCTAAGAGCACTTTCACACATGTTGCTGATACAAAAACCTCTCTGGGATTTGATTTTCATGTGGATTCATATTCTAATTTTGATCATGTTCACTCTGATTATGACATGGTTGTTGATTATGCTGATGGATTTGATGCTTTATTCTCTGATTTTGATGATGTCTATTCTGATACTGATGCTCTTTGTGCACATATTTCAGTTCCTTCAATGTCTCCATCCATACTACACCCTCCTTCGTTAGAACTAAATCCATTCCCACCAAATATGAAATACTCATACTTGTTGAGTGGTGAGAGATTACCTGTTATCATTGCTTACAATATCCATTTTTAACATGAAGAAAAGATTTTGAATATTTGGAGGGAGAACATCATGGCGATTGGGTGGACCTTGGCTGACATATCAATATTAGCCCCTCCATTTGAATGCATAGGATTCTCTTGGAGGATGGGGCTAAACCGGTGAGACGACCACAAAGGTGACTCAATCCCACCCTCTTGGAATTTGTTAAAAAAGAATTTGAGAAATTGCTCGAGGCAGGTATAATCTTTCCCATTTCAGATTCTCAGTGGGTAAGTCCTGTCCAGGTTATACCAAAGAAAACTGCTTCCACTGTTATAAAAAATGAGAAAGATGAGTTAGTTCCAATGAGGGTTCAAAACAGTTGATGTGTGTGTATTGATTATAGGAAACTAAATTAGTCCACTCGCAAGGACCATTTACCCCTCCCATTTATTGATCAAATTCTTGAGAGACTAGCTGGGAAAACACACTATTGTTTCTTGGATGGATTTTATGGATATTTTCATGTTCCTATAGCTCCAGAGGATCAGGATAAGACTACATTCACCTATACCTTTGGCACATTTTCCTACCGGAGGATGCCATTTGGACTTTTCAATGCCCCAGGTACCTTCCAGAGATGCATGGTGAGTATTTTTTCTGATTTTATTGAGACCTACATGGAGGTATTTATGGATTATTTTACAGTGTATGGATCCTCATTTTATGAACTTCTAAATAGTTTGGGGAAGGTATTGAATCGTTGTATTGAGAAGAATATGGTCCTGAACATTGAAAATTGTCATTTCATGGTAGAGCATGTCATTGTCTTAGGGCATGTAGTGTCAAAACATAGGATAGAGGTTGATAGATCTAAGATAGACATTATTTCATCCTTACCCTATCCCTCATGTGTGCGTGATGTTAGATCTTTCCTAGGGCATGCAGGATTTTATCGGCGCTTCATCAAATATTTTAGTAAGATTGCTCATCCTATGTCACGATTACTTCAAAAGGATTCTGATTTTGTGTTTGATGATTCTTGCAGGACTTCCTTTGATGAGATAAAGAATTGTCTGACCATTCCACCGATCATACAGCCCCCAAAGTGGGAGATTCCTTTTGAGCTTATGTGTGACGCCTCCAAATTTGCGGTTGGAGCTGTCTTGTCTCAGAGGGATGAGGGACGTTCACATGTGATTGCCTATGAATCGAGGACACTGGATTCTGCCCAATCAAACTACACAACAGAGGAAAAGGAGTTTCTTTTTGTCATATTTTCTTTAGATAAATTCCGTTAATATTTATTGGGATCTAAAATAGTTGTTTTTTCTGACCATGCGACTCTAAGGTACGTCCTAAAGAAGCCAGATGTAAAGCCACGACTTATCCGTTGGATTATCCTTCTTCAAGAGTTTGACCTTGAGATAAAGTACAAGAAGGGGTTAGAGAATTTGGTGGCAGACCACATGAGTAGGCTTACTCACACACTAGAGGATGACACCTTGGACCAGGTACCACTTCGGGACACTTTTCCCGATGAGAATCTTTATACTATCTTAGGTATGTATCCTTGGTATGATGATTTAGTTAATTACATTGTTTCCTCTGAAATCCCTACAAATTTAAAGAAACGTCAAGTCTATAAATTAAAGAGTGAGTCAAGATTTTATGTTTGGGATGATCCTTACCTCTGGAACATGTGCAGTGACCAAGTCATTAGGAGGTGTGTTCCTGATCATGAGTTTGAGTCTGTTTTGCAATTCTGTCATACACTTGCATGTGGTAGACACTTTGGACACCAACGGACAGCTAGGAATGTTTTGGACTCTGGATTATATTGGCCTAGCTTATTCCATGATGCCCATGTGTTTTTTAAGTCATGCTCTCGTTGCCAACACACTGGGAACATTTCTAGGAGACATGAGATGCCCCAACAACCCATACTATTCTGTGAGATTTTTGATGTATGGGGCATTGATTTTATGGGTCCTTTTCCTAGTTCATTTGAATTTTTGTATATTTTGGTTACTGTTGATTATGTGAGTAAATGGGTGGAGGCTAAGGCCACCAGGACTGAAGATTCTCATGTTGTTGTGGACTTTGTCAAGGCTCAAATTTTCTGCAGGTTTGGAGTACCAAAGGCCATCATCAGTGAACAGGGGACACACTTTTTCAATAGGAATCTTGCTTCCCTAATTCGGAAGTATGGGGTGACACACAAAACATCAACACCATACCACCCCCAAACAAATGGCTAGGCTGAGGTTTCAAATCGTGAGTTGAAACAAATCTTGTAGAAAACCGTGCAGCCAAATAAGAAGGATTGGAGCAAGCGCATCGATGATGCGTTGTGGGATTATAGGACAGCATACAAGACACCCATTGGTTGTCCCCATTTCAGATTTTTTTTTGGGAAAGCATGTCATCTCCCCGTGGAAGTTGAGTATCGGGCTTATTGGGCTATAAAGCAATGTAACATGGATTTTCCCCAAGCTGGAATCCAAAGGAAGCTGCAAATTCAAGATCATGAGGATATTCGATTGTCTTCGTATGAGAACTCAAGGCTCTATAAAGAAAAAATCAAATGAATCTCATGATAGAATGATCCAAAAAAGGGAGTTTCATGTTGGAGAGAAAGTCCTTCTCTACAGTTCACGAATGAACCTGATGCATAGTAAGTTGTGTTTCAGATGGTTATGTCCTTATGTTGTGACAATTGTTTTTCCTTATGGTGCAGTGGAGATCACACAAGAGGACACAAGAAGGAGCTTTACAGTCAATGGGAAACGTTTGAAGAGATACATTGAGGGAATTCCTACTGATGTAGTTGATTTTATCACACTGCATGACCCCGTAATCACTTGAGGAAATCAGGCTGTTCCGAACACTTTCACTTTTATATTATTTTTCCTATTTAAAAATTCTGCATTTCATGTGCATATATCATCTCATGGGTTCACATTGAGTAATATTCAGTATTTTAAGTGTGATGGAGGTAACCTTTTATTTTAGTAATTTCAATTGTTTCCCTGATTTAAAAAAATCAAAAAACAAATTTTGTGTTTTTCAAATTTGTGTGTTTATTTTTCAATTTTCTTTGTATTTTTGAAAATTTTGAGCTGAAATAATTCTCACCACAATTTTTAAATGCATATAAATGATTGAAACATTTTATCCCTTGAAACTAAGCTTAAATGAATGCTGAAATGACTTCGTTTCAAGTTAAAATATTTAGTAATTTCATGAAAAGTACACTAAATTTTGAATCCCATGCCACATCTCACTATCTTTATATTTGAAATCACATTCCTGTGAGGCTTCTGAACCATTATTTTCATTTTCTTTATATTCACCTCACTTCTTGAAAGAACCAAACCATGCTTGATTTACCCAGAATTTGATGTATTCCTGTCAAAACTTGAGGGTTTGAGGTACTTATGTTTAAATTATTGATGCATTTGTTTGGTATTAAATCCCCTATTTCAAAGAATCATTTTTTATAATGGCCTAACTTGAATATTTAATCCTTTTATCCCTTAGAATCCATGCATAGCCTGTTAGGTTAGCCACATTACAAGCCAATTTTCCCTATTTAACCAACTCTTGATGTGAAATTGCATAATCTAGTTGATCTTAAGTGTCGGGGAATCTATGTTGTGTTGTGCTATGACATTCTGTGATACTTTGGGAGGAAAATTAAATTTTTAAGAGATGTTTTTTATGCTAAAGGATGTAATTATATGGAAATCTGTGCCTTTTCTGGAGCTTTCATGACAAGTGAAGTTGTTCTTATCTGGAGCTTTCAAGAAAATCTAGTTTGAGAAGATTGACATTTTTACTACAAAAATGTTGAATGGTGTGAAAATTCCATTATTTTTCATAATGATGGAGATGAATTTATACTATGGGGATTGAGGAGAAGACCATATTTAAGTGAAAATTAGAGTAATACAAATTTTCTTCAAAAACAGTCAATCCCTCCTCATTCAGCCTTCGAATTTTTCACATCTAAATCCTACCAACCGAAATCCACAGAACAACCCTGAAAAGTACTCATGATAAAAATATTTCCTTGACTCACATAGGGTGGTGATGTAGGAATTTATCAAGCCTATGGTGACCCTTGTATGAGTTTGGATGAGAAATACATTGCAAATAAATTGATATTTGAGTGATGAGAGAATATTCAAGCGAGGTAAGTGTTTTCTGCATGGGAGGATAAATGATGTGGAAATATATTGAATGACATAAATGGAGAACTTGAAATAAGTTTTTTTATGAGGCATGATATCTTTTGATTATTGGTGTGTAAGTGATTGATCTTAAGGATATGGGTTTTAAAATTTGTTTTGATTTGATATTAATGTTTACTTGGTATGAGGTTTTTCTCAGGAGTGCAAAAGGGTAAGTGTGGGGGAGTTGATAAAACACTATTTTGTTGAATATTTTATTAATAATAAATGATATAATTTCCTCACATTGTGTTAAATATGTTTATTTATAAAATATATGGGATTTGATCATTCATTTGAAAATTTGGTGAAAATTCCAGTTTTACCCTTTATAGTGCACTGTAGTATTTCAATCATAAATATTTTTATTTGAATTATTTGAACCTAATATTTTGTAACTATGTTACTTACTTCCTAGTAAAGAACTTTTATTCAGGACACTATTTCAAAAGAATGCATTTGGATGGAGTAATTGGTCCATAAAGTCAAAGGTGGGCTGGACACACTAGAATGGAGAAGACTCTGTATTTCGACCATAACTCCTTCATCTAGGATTGGATTGACCCCAAATTTTTAGAGGAGATATAGAACACATATAAGAACATATGATCCATCTTGGAGGGTGGAAAATTCATGCGTGTTAGTGGTAAAATGGGCGGTGCAAGTTGGCGTAAAATATTTTCCCGAGATTCCCCATTCACACTTGAAACCACTTTGAACCTAGCCTCCCCACCACTCTATAAATTGGTGTTTTTCTCATTTGGTGGGGTTGGTACGTGAATTAGGAAGTTTAGGGCAGAGGAGAAGAGGTTCCACTTCAATTATCCAAGCAATTAAATAAGGGTAACTCTTGAAGCAAGGATCCCTTCGTCGAAGCCCTATTCTTCTTCCTCATGTTGTAATGTTTGTGTTTTCTTAATAAACTTCTTTGTTCTTATTTTATTTATTCTCTTCTATTCTGTTTTGGTTAAATTTCTTCTTCTATTAATCTTCCTTTTTGTTCTATAATTCTTGAGTATAATCGTTATTGGGTTATACCCATTACAAACCTTTGAACATGCAAACCGCTTCTACAATGATTACGCAACCCATGGAAGAGTAGTTATTTTTAGTAATCGATCTGTCTTATACCCTCTTCATTTAATTATTTTGAATAATTGATATACTATAATTCACTTAATATTATCCATGAATTGTGTTTTTAAATTTTATTAAACTAATAAAGCAATTGAACAATTAACACAAAAACATGCGAGGTCAGGATTTTGTGTAAATTGTGAGAGCGCAATCTTAATCGGTAATACAAGACCATACGGGATAAATTTGTAGAGATCAAATATAATCCCTAAACACAATTCATCCTCATTTCCAGAATGGAAATGTTCCTTAATTTACCACTGACCATAAGCTAATATTAGAACATCAATCAAAGCAGGGTGCTGTGATTTCATGTTCTGAAGTTAGCCTAGGGTTAAATTCACATCATCTTCGTGGTAAAGTTAATTCTCGTACGGTTCGGTATTTAACAAACTAATGGATCATAATTAAGTGAATTTTAATTTAAATGATAATGATTAATAATTTATTGAAGAGGTAGAGTTAGATTGATTACGCCTTTTAAAATATTTTTAAAAAAAACATCTTCTTGTTGTGTCTTTTTTTTATCAAACTTCATTTCAAAATTAAAAAACAAAAAAAAAAAGAAATCTTCTTCCAGAAAACTTCTTCAAGATTTATAAACTATAAACAACCACCCCCATCCTTTAAAGTGGTGTTTTTATTCTCTTTTATTGTATTTCTATAATACCTCTAATTTTTTTTTATTCACTTCATCCTTTGAGAGACGACCTTGGTCAGCCACTCTGCTGCACCTAAGTACCCCAAAATCACACTAACCATTTGAGGGCACCCAAGTGCTCTTTCAAGGTTTAACCCTATAGTTCATAATATGCTTTCATGCACATTTTGAGGTTTAAACTGGACTTTGAACGTTTTATTTAAACTTGTAATATAAATGTATAACTAATATTAGAATTGGAAGCTTTATATATTTTATTTACAACTTTGAATGGATAATTTTATATATTAATGGAATATCAGAAGGCTTCTTAGAAACTATTTACGGTCAATTCTAAAAATCATAATGTTAATTCGTAGACTTTTATGGTTCCCAAATCACATTATATGGTTAATATACAATAAAAATTTATAATAAGACTCAAATGTACAAAAATTAAGATGATGTTTAGTTGGACTTAAAATAATTAAAATAATAGGTTTTTATTCAAATAAATAATTATATCCATGATTTATCGTATTTTTACTAGATATTAATTAAGAACATCATGGTGTGATATTCAAGGGAATTTCATATTCGAATATTTAAAATTAATATTCTTGATCAATACAATTATTTATTAGGAATATTTTGACCATAAAATATCTTGTATATGGGAATATATGAGTGTTTCCATTTTTAATATAGTATTAATATTCACACAGTCCAAGGAATATAAAATAAACTAAAGAAAGATAATTATTTCATGAATTGAGCAGTTTTCACTATGTGAAGAGACAAAAATATTATATCAATGAAAGAAGAATAAGAATAAATTTCTAAGTATAAATATACTTTTATAATCAATTTTGAGGAAATATATTAAACTAAATATAATTAAAAATATTTTTTTGGGGGTGGAAGAAGACTGATGTGTATTTACATTCTCACAAACACATATTGAGAATTATAAAATCTTGGTGAAGAAGAAAAAATTACATGATACTCTATTATAATATGGAATCCAAAGACTAAGTGTGAGGAAGATAATATCCTTCCTATATGGGGATACATCCTGACATTAATTAAATATCTTGTTCACATGATGAGTATAAGATCTTATTAGAGGACTGGTGATACTAAAATAAATATTTTCCAATTGTTACTTTAAATCTACAAAGATTCAATGATGTTTTATTACCATATCATTTAATAGAATAAAAAGTACTGAAAGAGTCAGGAATAACACTACCCCTCCCTTGTAATCACTATAAATTTTATTGATAATATTTGTCTCGAAACCTGACTCAAACCTAGCCATTATTAGGTACCCACATTGAGACAAAACATTATAAAAACTCCCCACGTGCTATGATTTTTTCCAATAATCTTGTATATCATATTAGAGAGTGTTTAGAGTTAGTTTATATGAACATTAAAAAATCATAGATGTAAATATCAAAAATAAATCATAAAAATAGTATCGTTGATTCATCTCCCCATTATTAATAGTATAATAACTAATCTGGGAACATTAATATGATTCTATATGTTATGACTATATAAGTAGAACTATAATTATACATATCCTCTATTTATTTAGTAACTATTATATATCATGAGATTCTCAATTTGGTTAATTGGATGTAATCCTAACATATCATGTTATGATGTCATTACAGGGACTGTTAACATGTTCTTATGATAAAATATTTTACATTTCTAACACATTCCAATTTCAGGTACCAATGTTGTGAATTATGTTTCAACTTTGTTAAAATCTAATGATATTCTATATTTCCACAAGATACCTCTCGTTTTTTATATTCTACAAGTTTTCCTTTTTTGTATTCCCTTATAAGGTTGTTAGCACACCCTTTATTTTTTTATATATGTCCAAATTGAATTACATGAATTTGTAAGAGTATGGTGGATTATTTGAATTATATTATTAATATATAAATAATTTTTTTCATTTTAATGTTTTTAAACCATTTATTAAATATATAGTAAACAAGTAAAATAAAGAAAATAATTCTTTAGTGTATTATTATAGGTTCTATTTTGATTTTTATATAGAAATGTTTTAATATTATTTTTATAAATTATGGGTTTGTATATTAAGTATGAAATAAATTTATAGTCATTTTTTGGATTATTTAAGGTAATATATGAATAAATATAAAAAAATTCTTAAATATTATTTTTATTAAATAATGACTTTTTCATATTAGAGATTAAATTATTTTGGGTGTATGAATTTATTTATACATGCCAATTTAGTTAGATATTTATATTGATTTCATAACATACATTTTTTAGTCATTTTCCATAAATACAATTAATCATGTAGCAAATATTTGTTGGGAAATGTGATTAACTTCATAATAGATTAACAAATATGATACAAGATTGAATAAAAAAACAATATAGTTTTCTTAAATCAAATGAATGAAGATATAAACAATAACATAAATAATGTGTAGAATAAAACTTCCCCAGGGAATGTAATTTTTTATTCATTTATATGATAAAACCCATATTCCTTTATTATATATTTCAATACATTAATTTAATATCAATAAATAATAAAATAAACAATATTTTAATTCATGTGGAGCACCAAATTTTCTATGGAATAATATGTTTTGATCCTTTTTTATGAAAATACACATGATCCTTGAAAGGATTCTATAATACATTAATTGAATAGTAATAAATAAATTCAACTGTGAATATATATTCTATCATTTAATTCTATTAATAAGAAAAATTTATCTGGTCGGTCTTTCATTGACAAGTATATGTTGATTTTTGGAAGAGATTGATAAACACTACTGAAAAAATGACCCTTTAACATCAGTTTTTAAAAATAATTGAGTAATGTTAATATTAATCATTTTTATGTCTTATTAATATTCATTAATTGTTTTTTTACATATTTATAAAAATTATTATAATGTTATGTAATTTTTCAATAAAAATTAAACGGCCTTATTTCTCACCATATTGTGTTTTCATGCATTATATGGTTTTTTAAAGATTTATTTTTAAATTAAAATTTTCAAAAATATCTTTTCTTGAATTTTTGATTTTTTAAGTTTTATTTTTCAATAAATAGTAAATAATACTTCTTTTTATTGAAAAATGTATTTTCATTTGAAGTATTTAAAAAGTCATATTCTATTTTGGATTTTTAAAAAATTTATTAGTTTATATTTATTAAAACTAATCTAATTTTTTTTATTTTAATATTTATTATACTATAATTTTTTATAAAAAAATGTTTATATATAAAAAGGAGTTTTTTTAAAACCCATTTTCAATTAATTTTTGAGTTTAATATTTAATTAAATTATGCAACACCTAGGAAATTTAATTTGATAAAATTTATCCAATATTTGGAATCAAAATTTTCAAATTTATAAAACACATACCTTTTATTTTTTTTCCATTATGAATAGAATGTTTAGTGAATATTTTTTACATGGATAATTATAAATCAGGAAATTAAGTTTAAAAATAATATTATAACGACTAAAAATGACCCTAAAACTTTCACTTAATCTATTGGATACATTTTTTACCATGATAATACAATATTTTACGTTAGGATTATTTTGTCCTTGTTTCTTTGAAAATGACATATATATTCTTTTATGTAAACAAAAATATAAAATGTCACTCTCTTGATTATAAATATCTATTACATGTTCACAAAGGGATGAAAAGAAGTTTCAATGAATATTAATGTATATTTTGAGTATAATGAAATTATTTTTATGATTTAAATTTCTTTTAATTTTTATTGTTGAAATAATTACCTTATATTCTTATCTAATGCTAACATAATGCTTCTACAAGTAGTAGAAAATTAATGTGAATACATTTAAAAACATAAAAGTTTATATTATTTTTTTAAATTATGGTGTCATAATAATTTTATTGTTAATAATAATATATTATTTTTTGTTAAATGTATTTTATTCAAATTCCATTTTTTCATGTTTTTTAGAAGTCGAATTATTTGAGTATTTCTTAAAATGAAATTAGTAGTATTTTTTTCCAAATATAAACTTTTTAAATTATTAAAAAAAATTAAAATAATTTAAGAGGAATAGTAGGATGATAAATATTCAATAATGTAATTACATTTCCATTTAGTAGCCAATTATTAATTTACAAGTAAATTTATAACCCATTTATGTTGAAAAAGTTTTTATCGAGGTTGAGGTTAAAAATGGTTAGTGGATGGGTAAATCCAAATGATCAGTTTCAAAATGATATCTAAAACTATAAATGGATGATGAGATTATTACCATATCATCATTTTATTTTATTACATTTAATTTTGAAACCATTTTATATGAGTTACAAAAATATCATATTATAATATTTCATGTATTTCGAAGAGAGCCCCTCCTCTCATTTATAAAAGGACCCCCATCCTATCCTCTACACACTTAAAGATCCTTTTCTAAAATATCTAACCATATCCCTTCTTAAAATCCCTTCTCATGTTTTATATGTCTTATATTTGGTATAATACCAATTGTGTAGGGACTAAAGTGTATAGAGAAGGTTGTTCTCCAAAGAAGATGTATAGATTTTAACTGATTTCATAGATTTATTTATTTTTATAACTCCATAAAAGACACAAAAAACATGATTAAATAATATAAAATGTATCTTAGATATAATTTTATGTCTTTATGTTATTGTAATGACCTATATTTATCTCATTCTTCCAAAAAATTGAAAATAAAACCATTGTACGTATGTAAAACATACTATTTCGACAGAAACCGATGTAATTTGTTTTCCATCACCGCTAATCATGGATGTTTGTAATGATGGAATTAATTTACATATATTATATTAAATAATTAATTATATTTATATAAATATTATATACCATATATTTTATTACCTTTTCATCAATTGAAAAATGATAGTGTCATTCGTGTGTACCTTTGGATTACAACCTCCAAGAAGCCATGTGAGCCATATTTCACAACCACATCACATGATTGGTATATATAAAGTATTCAAAGAGGAAATAAAATATTTATGATAGAATAATTACTATTTAAATATAAAATAAAACTTACATTCATTCTCTCATTTTCATTGAAAAATGAAAAATTACTCCTGCGTATGTATGGACTACCGTCTCTATAGTCGTAATGTAATTAATTTTTCATAACCCTAATTAATGTTTGATTTTAAAATTATAATTTTGTATAAAAATATAATTATCTCAGGATTATTTTTCTTGATATTAAGTAATAATTAACCATTTTTCCACAGTCAACATTCCCAGGCTATTTTGAAATTTTGAACTGAACATCCTCAAAAGACCTGATGTGGACATAACTGATTAAGTAATTAAATATGTCATTATAATTAATGAAAAAAATATTTATTAATAAATTGATAATAAATTTTATGGTTATAAAACAATTAAATAATTAATATAAGTTTTTTATATATAATTTTATGGACATTCATAGTAAGTTTGGACTCAAGGTAAGGGATATTGTCTCAATTTCTCTTCATTGAGGCATGTTTTAATGTTATACACATAATTAGATTAATAGGGTGTAAATTCAGAACTTATATATTTTATATAATGAATAATTCATAATTAATGGTATTTTATGTTACAATTCAAATTATTTCATCTATGGGTATTTAATTTTAATTTTACCAAATGATAATGGGTTTATTAACTCAATTTTTACTATTGGGTTTTGACTCTTCAACGTTGACTTTGTTATGAAATGATAATGTGTGAATTGATATATAAAATGGTTTTACATTGTATTTAAATTTTTTTTAAATTTATTTTCTTCCACATAATCACTTCATGTATTAATTATCAATTCAAATATTATAATCTTTGGAAGGGCTTTCTTTGTCTCAGTCTGATTTTCCTAAGACATATTTCATGAAGTACACCATGATTTATTTAAATAGTTTAATTAATACCCTATGAATTAATTTTGAAATATTTTTTCGTGTAATTCAGGGAATTTAATGTGAAATTTCATGTTTTTTGTTTAAATTAATTTTTATTTTGAAATTCACCAAAGCGGTAAAGGATTTATGTTACAATATCATTTATTTTTCGGATTTTTTATGTTCATGGTTCCTTTGGGGAAATTATATGCAATTATTTTCTTAAAACACATAATTTTTCTTCTATACTAGTCATGAATTTGGTTTACATATTTATTTTCCATTTCCTCCCTTATTTTTCAAGTGAACATCAAGAATGATTTTTGTAAGTGATATTGATTTAATATATTATTATAGATTGGGAATCTTTCTCTTAAATATCCATATTTTGTAATATATTTTTATAAATTTTCTTTTCTAAATATCAATGATTTACTAAGGTTATTTTACATGATCTTTGATCGTATTTTAAAAGGATTTAAATGTAAATTTCATAATATTTTCAACATGGGTTACTTTTGAATCTCTTTAAAAAAGATTGAAAATAATGTTTATTTTTAACATTTATAACATGAATGGATTTTCCCACCATAATGAATGTTATTTTCTTTGAACCTTACTTTATAAATTTAAAAGTTTATTTTCAATTAAAAAAAAATTCACAATATTTTTTAATTTTTTAAATTTTAAATGTTATTTTCAAAGTGGAAAAAGTATTTTACACAAGAAAATTTTTAATGATATTTTTATGGTATTTATATTATATAATGACAGTAATACTTTACTTTATTTATGATACACTAGGGATATGTTGTAACGATACAATCATTATTCATTATCTAGATGGATTATGATCATTTCAAAGATATTTTCATCGAACTCATTTCTTTTCCACTGGTAAATCATGTTTTAAAAAAACATTGATTATTATAATATTGAAAAATGAAATATTTCATGTTTAATGATTATTTAATGGTTCTTGGACATTGTTTATGATCATGGTTGTTCTTGATATTTCTCAAGGTGGGAGTGAGCCCGGTATAGTTCTCTAGTGAATTTGGTCAATAGAAATATTTAAATCATTATATGTTTCTCAAGAGAGATCCTTGGAATTTAATAGGTAGGTTACTCCATTGGTATGAGTGATTATAAGAGTGATATGAAAATTATGTTCTAAGTTAACCATATGTATTCTTTATTATTTCATAATGTTTTAATAGATTATTTTTTAAAGGATTATTTTCACATGGATCTTGATTGTTATCTTATAAGAATCTTATATTATGTTAATAATTTATTCTATATATCATGTTTTATGATCTTGGTTTTTATGGGTTTTAATATTATTATATTATACTTATGCACTACGATTATTTTATCATGCCTATATTGTCATATTATTCTCACTGATGACATCCAATTTTTATTGATTATGTTTACCCTTACTGAGAATTTTATCTAACGCATATTTTATTTCCTTTTACCTAAGTTTTGAATAAATTATTCAGGTATGTTATGCCTAATAAGGATACTACATGTGAAATCATAGTGGGTGATGACATTAAATTTTATGAACATGTTTTTTATGTATCCAAGTTGTTTTTTATGACTCTGTGTGAATTCTCTAAAAAACTAAACCTAAAAGGTAATTCAGTTGGTTCATGATCCAATATTTCCTTTTGATGTTTTATGTTTTGAAAAACTAAAATATGGTTACTTTTTTTGGTATAAATCCACAATTGTAAAGAATATGTTTTCAAAATTAGATTTAGAGTGTAGGTTTTGGGATATTATAGTTGGTATCAGAGGAATGGTTTAGTTAAATTTATTTATTAGGATGTTTTAATGTAAGTTTAACATAATAGTTACATACCACATCATGGTTTTATAATATTAAGGTTTATCATATTCTTAAATGGATATATGACCTTATTTATATTTGATGTTATGGGATTTTAATGTGATTAATGATATTTTGGGGAGATGTTTTATAAAATTAACCCTTAGGTGTATAATGTTGTTTAATTTTAATGATTATTTTGAAAAAAAATCAATCAAATTTTTGGGAACATATGTTAAAGGGTAGGATATAACCTATTATGTTAATAAATTCATTAATGTTAATGCTTTTGAGGTAATTTTAGATATTGGTTTATTTATATGTTGAATAATATAAGAGGAAATTTTTTGTATTATTGTTGAATTTTTGAGATTAATGTATTATTTTTTCATATGAATATTTATCCATTTTAGATAATTTCTTACCTTGTGCTAACTATAAAACCATAAAATTTTGTTCCTTAATGGTAATACATATATTTTTTTCCAACCATGTTTTTTGGTTAATACATGTTTTTTATAAGTTTGTGGTCTTTTAGAATCATTTATAAGTATAAGATGGTTGATGGTTTCCAAAATAAAGGGGTATTATGTTGTAGTACTCTATACCATGCCACAGAGGAGTCAATTACCCCATGGGGGATATTGTTTCACTATAGTTGTGTGGTGGATGGAAGGTTATATTTTAGGGATAAGGGATGAATTATGGTGTTGTTGGATGATGGATGTTACAATTTTGTATTCACCATGGAAGGGAGGGACACAACATGGTGTAAAATTCCATTCCATGGAGTCTTCTCCATTTCAGTTATAGACTATTGTCCAATACTATTAGTATTAGGTATTTAGGTATTTAATTATATGTTTTTCATTTGATTTGGGGTATTATTTTTATAATTGAAAAAGATTTTTGATGAGGATTTATGAAAGTTTTCTCACATGGTTTAAACATAAAAACACCTAATAAATACCTTTCCCTGTCCATGTTTTTTCATATATGTAGAGCTACAAAGGGTATCAAAGTGGACTCCTTATTGTAGAAATCACCCTATGAAATAGTGGATTCTACATTAGAGAGATATTTCAATGTTGTAGAAGTTCTGTCAATAGTGGTGTCATACATCATGACCTTCCTCTATCCCCATATAAATCATTTCCATTTCTATACCATTCCATAGTACGATTATCTACACCATGCTGGGTATCATCCAACATGATAGCCATTTTTTGCACAATGTGGTTGTAGTATCCCGTACACCTATATACCAAAAACACAACCTTTTGTCATGGAGCCTCCCAAATTTCTAAAGATTCCTCCTCTATTTTAAATCCAAGTTTAAAGAACCCACTTAAAATGAATGACCTCGAGTAATTGTTGGGTCTACCCCCTTTGAATCATTTCTCCTATCCTTATTCTAAAACCCATGACATGTTGGATTAGAACTGGTTCTAGGAGTCCCTATCATGTAATAATTTTCCTGTTTTTATGCAAAAATGGTTTGGGTTATGAAATATTTAATGAACATTATTTTTTATAGATAAGATCATAAGGTAGGAAGTTACTTAATTTATTGGTATCTCATTTGCACATATTTTCACAATATTACTTTTTTATTGGAATAACTGGTGACCATTGTTGATTGTGTTTGAATATGGGTGTATGTGTGTGTGTACCCTATGAAATCAATTATGATATTGATTCCATGTGTAATTACTGATTAGATTGTTTCCATGTTTTATTGTGATCACATATGGTTGTGTATTTCTTCTTTATTTCACATCATCATATTATTTTCATGTTTTATCTACCTTATATATATATCATACCTTTCATAGAGGTATAGTTATTGGTGGTTGAGATTGGTGTGACATTGTTACGTGTTTATCAATTAAAGGTATAGTATGCTTGACTTGTGATTCTAGTAATTAGGGACTTCAAAAAAGGAAAAAGATACAAGGATTCAATGGTGACTGTGTCATGGTTGCACTCATGGAATCCTGGTAAAATTAACTTCAATACACTCAAGGTAGAGTAGTGAATATTAAGAGTCATGTTACTCAATACTAGTGGACATCATTTATCCTGACCCACTTGATGATAATAGGGAACCATGTATCATGTACACATGATACCATGAGAAAACTGAACTACTGGTTTACTAGCCGCATGTATAGTTTGGTTATTTCTAACACCTCTCATTATTATTCAGTCATGGAGCTAAAGAAGGTATACTTGAGGGTATGTTGTGTCTTGGTTAGCGCATTATCACTTGGTTTTGGATTATATAATGATAAACTTGTTATGAATTGATTATATTATTCCCATACACATGTTATACTTGACCGCTCTTTGCTAAGGACACCTTGGTGGTATCCTATTAAGCCTTATACTCACACCCCACTTAGGAATTTTGATGTGCTAGTAGATTTCAGGTCTACAGACTTGATGATGTTAAAGGGACCTATAGTGGATAAATGATCATGGGAGAATGGAGTTGATAACAAACAAGGATAGACTTCAAAGAACATTAAATTTATTTATTATTTATTTACCTCTTTCTTTATACTCTGGACAGGCTTACCACTTCTAGAGATACTTTTACTATATAAAATGTATTACATACATAGTTTCTACATGATTACTCTGATTATTTATTTATATTTTATTATTATTAACATTCATGTGACATCATAATGAGTTTATGGTTCCCCCATTTCAAACTCAATCCCTCAAAACAAGTTTGAAGCCTCTTCTGCATGAGAAGGAATTCATGAGGGAATACAGCACCATGGATCAGTCATGGTGCTTTGGCTCAAAATTTCACAAAATAGTATTTGTGCATTAAATTAAATAAATTCTATCTTCTTTATTCCTTGATTTTGGGTAGGGTCGACATGAGATAGTGTGGTTGGGACCCAGTCCTGGAAACTATGATAGTGTATGTATAGTACTTTATAGTGGACCATTGAGTTTCCATAAAGTTAAAAATTCTATTTTATTGTTACAATTGATAAAATAACATTGGTTGATGAATATTATGTTGATATGAGATTTATCAGATTTTGGTTATGTTAATGTATCATGAGTAGGAACTTTGAATCACATTCCAAATATATATATATACATTTTGTTGTGTTTTATAGTATTTCATTAATTAATTCCCATATTGTTTTCTTTATGTTCAATATAGATTCTATTATATTTTGTGATATATCCTTTTTATACATTTATTAGCTAAATTGGTCATTCGGTTGTGCTAGCATATATATGATTATCGTGACTAACTTGCAAGGACGAAGACTGGGGGTTTTGATGGGAGGGTATACCTTGGGTTAAGGGTAAACCCTAAGGAGAACCTATTTTGTTCCCATATATTTAATATAATCTATTTATGTTCATAAATTTACTTATTATTACAAAACATTCACCTCATATTTGTTTGGTTGGACCTCCAATTGAGAAATATGGTTCTTTTAAGCATGTTCTTGCACATGAATTGGTGGTGCAGGTAGTGTCCCATTCCATCCACCACCATGATCCATGTTAGACTACACAAGTTATCTATAATATCTTCTATAGTTTCAAGGCACCAATGGAAATTATGATTTTGAGGACTGGGTGGAATTCATATAGGGTATCCTTGACCTTATCAAGAGTCTGATTGATGGGTAGGTGAACCCAATAGCGTTTACATTACAAGAACCCATCGGGTGTTGGTGGGGAACCTTCGGATAGGATGGATGATGTGAGGGACTCTCATGAGAGGCCTTCAAGTACTTTTTTCATAGATTTATTCCTCGACACACTGAAGATTGACTAAGCATAGGAGTTCATGGAGTTGCAGTAGGGATCTATGATTGTATCTACCAACAACAATCATTTTACTGAGTCTCGCCAATTTTCAATGCTTCAATATACTAACTAGTCCTAGAATACTATAGAAATTGAGATCAAACATTGACCTCATCTTTGACAATAGGTATGAATATTGGACCTAATATTATACCAAAAAAATTGCAAAGGCCTTATCATTGAGAATATCATAGAGGAGGGCCAGGTTTTTGGTCTTCACCTACCCTTTAGTGATCATTTTAGTAGACCTCCATCCAATTCCATGAGTACCTATTTAGATGGTATGAATAGGAAGACCAATGATGTGTACTAGAGTATCAGTATTCAAGTAGAGTAGAGTCTATATTTTTCTTCCCCTTCTAAATTTTACCCATATTTATTAAACTATGGTAAATCTATACATGAAAATACGGTATACTTGGTACCTTTGAGCATGTTCTGATAGTGTAAAAAGACAATAAATCTTCAACAATTCCCAACTAGAGCTCCTCATAGGACATTGAGGAATAAATGTCCAGGGATTTAGAGATCTATAATTAGTTCCCAGTAGTGTAACCAGAATGGTTATGAATCATATAGACAGTGTCGCAGAGTTAAGGAAAGCTATGGGTACACTATGGATCAGACTCTAACAGATAGTGGATAGGGTCATCTAATATTTGTGTTATAACTCTGATCACCTCTTCCCTATCTACTTATTTGATACTAGTGATTCCTATTCCATAAAATTTTTAAAAGAGGTTCTTGGAATTGACCTACTAGTCATGTTATCATCTGAGTTAGTCTCCCTTTATACACTATTAGGCATGGATATAGACCATATTTATTTATTCCCAGAGTTTCTGATAGTCATTGCTGATTATGGGCATCTATGGGATTTCATGGATCTGGAGATGAAAATTTTCATTATTATTCTTGATATGGATTGGTTTTCCAGCTTCTGAGGTTACATTGATTTCTATTATAGATTTGTGTATTTCACTTTTCCAAAGAGAGAAAAGTTTATGATGACTAGAGAGTTAAAAAAGGGAGTAGGTGGAGCTAAACTAGACTTGAGTCATCCCCGGATGATCACAGCACAGGTTGTAGGCTTTGATCACCCAATAGGATTAGCGATACCTCCCTGAACACTTCCTCTTGTCATGGATCTCTATTACGATGTATGTTCAATTGAATTAAAATTGCTTCCCCTGATAGAGGAGTGGAATTTGATATTGAGATTATATTGGGTTTCATCCCATTTCAATACCCCAAATTTTATAGTTCCAATAGAGATGAAGGATATAAAGGTACATATAGATGATTTAGTGTGAACTGGATTTATTAGGATGATTAATTCATCATAAGGTTCTCCTATTTTGTTCCCCAAGAAGGTTGAGGGTAGTCCTTAACTCTTCACTTATTATCATAAGCTGAACCAGGTAAGGGTGACGAATAGATATCCCTTTCCGAGGATTGATTCACTTTTCAATCAATTATGGGGAGCCAGGTGGTTCTCCAAGATTGATCTTCAATGGGGATATCATGAGTTAAGATTTAGAGAGGATGAAATTAAAGATATGGTGGTTCATAGTACGTTTGGGTTATATGAGTACTTGATGATTCCATTCAGGTTTATGAAAATGTCAATAGTGTTTATGGACCTCACAAAAAAAATATTTCACCCATATCTAGACTCATTATTCTTTGTATTAATTGAAGAAATCCCCATCTACTCATCGACATCGTAGCATTATTCCAAAAACCTTGACATAGTCCTTTGTACACTTTGGGCACATCAACTTTAGAAAAAACTATCTATGTGTGACTTTTGGAAATGGAAGGTGAGATTATGTGGGGATGTGGTGTCTGGGATTGGAATATCCACGGACCCAAATAAATTTAATGCATTCATTTCTAATACATATCTTTGGAACATGTTTGAGATTATGTGATTTTTGGGATTATGAATGTATTACTGATGGTTTATCGAAGACTTCTCCCAACTATCAACACCCATGACAACACTAATAATGAAGGGATTCAAGTTATAGTGGCTAGAACTATTTGATATATTTTCCTCGAACTAAAGATATGGTTGTTGATAGATCCAATAATAACACTACCAGAGCTAGGGATTGGTTATTCAGTGTACTATGACACATCAGGAATTAGTCTAGGTGTAGTTATAATGTACAGATAGAAGGTAGTAGCCAATGGGTCTCATCATCTATGACACCATGAGATGAACTACCCTACACAATATCTATAGATAGAAATCATAATCTATGCTCTTAAGTTTTTTCAAAACTATATCTTTGGTTAGAGTTTTGTTATTTAAATGGACCATAAGACCCTTCATTCTATATTCACATAGGGTGACCTGAACCTGATAAAGAGTAACAGGGTGAAGTATCTACAAAAAATTTATTCTGAGATGGATTTTTCACCTCGTAAGGGTAACATTGCCACAAATTCTCTTAGTCGTAAGATGAATGCTGAGCAGAAGATTTGTGAGAAGTATGTAGAGGAGCACTGGAATTTGATGATCTTGTTGGATGATTGTAGGATGAATGATTTATATGAATAGTATTATATGATTTATTATCCCTAGGGGTCACATTTTCACTAGTGGAATGGGTGAAGGCTGGATAGGAATCAGACTCAGAGTGTTTTGTAATGATGGAACTGCTAGTTATAGGTGATCTAATACTCAGGTGGTCTTGGAGCGATGATGATGTGATCAAGGTACATAGGAGAGTAGTAGTTCTTAATTCCATTAGATATAAGATAATGAGGTATTAAAAAACCTCTATTTAAAATGTATAACCTAGAAAAAAAAAAGATGTGACCTAACTTTAAGAGATGGTTCTAGTTTTTGGGAATGAAGAGAGACATTTTCAAATCCATCTCTCGATACCTAAAATGTCTGAGGGTGAAGTCTGAGCACTAGTTCCCTTTTAGTTTTTTATATCCAGTTATAGTACCCATGTGGTATTTGAATGATTTCATGATGTACATTATTATAGTGTTACCCAAGACCTTGATGTTTCATTATGTTTTCATGTTTTTTCAATTGGATAAAAAAAATTACAGTATTTATCGATCCAAGAGACTAACTTAGTGGAAGATCCAAAAAATATTTATGTGTTTTATATAATAGGATTATATAGAGTTCTGTTAATCATTTTTTTAGATAGATACACATGTTTTAAATCACTTTTTTAATTTAGCTCAAAATTCCTTATGGTCTCAGCTGAGTTTGATCGTAACATACCATCCTCATACCAAAGGACAGTCCAAGTGATCTATATTCATATTTGGGGATATGATTTATGCTTGTGTACTAGACTTCATGGGATTGTAGTATGATCATATATATTTGGTTTAGTTTTCATTCAAGAACATTTACAAAACATCGATTCATGTGGAACCTGACTAGGATTTGTATAAGTGGTCATGTCATTCACCGCTCTATTGTCATGAGGTAGTGGTTGATGTGGTTATAGACCACAATTTGGTTCGAGAGACCTTTGAGAGTGTTCAACTGATTTATAAGAGGTTTATTTCCACTCAGAGTAGGAATATTTAATTTACTGACCATTGGAGAAGACCATCAGAGTTTGATATAGGTGATTGGGTTTTCTTGAGTGTCCTCATTTAGGTCACCAATGTTCAGGAAAGTAAGGAAAGTTACCACCATATTTTGTGGGATCCTTCATTATAATAAAAGGGGTTTTTATAGTGTAATACCATTTCAACCTCCCACTAAGTTATCAGGAAA
Source organism: Viscum album (assembly GCA_963277665.1). NCBI lineage: Eukaryota > Viridiplantae > Streptophyta > Magnoliopsida > Santalales > Viscaceae > Viscum > Viscum album. Next base: position 496,990,713 of record OY728122.1, read on the forward strand.
ATAATGATGTGTTATATATTTCTTAGAATGAGAGGTACACGCCTGATCCTATGCATTTTATAGACAGTGCGGATGTTGATTTGGAACCATATGCATATGAGGAGGATATGGTGTTGATTATAGACCAAAGTGATAAATTCCCCCCAAGGGAATATGGTACCACTTTTTTTGATTCGTTATCAACATGTGACCATCCAAGAGGACACTTAGGAGTGAGAGGCTAATGTTTGAGCTTAGTGACTTGAGTTGTTTGAATAGGATCCCAAATTATGGTTATCATGTATAAAAAGTATTTTAGAGGGGTATAATTAGAAAACCCTATAAATGTTTTTCTTAATGAAAAGTATTATTTATTTTTCCACCTTTTTTAGGATGATCCATATTTTTGTATAGGCTTATGGAATTTTAGAATCCTGTGGAATATTAAGATGGGTGATCATTTCCAAAATAGGGGGTACTACAACACAGTTCTCAGGGCCAATATGTAGAGGATTCGACTACACTTTGGGGCATATTGATGCACTATAGTAATGTGGTGGACGAAAGGCCCTATCATAGGGCCAAGGGTTATGTCATCGTGTTGTTGACCAAGGGAGGTTACACTGTGTTCTTCACTATAGAAGGGAGGGTTGCACCATGATAATAATTTCAATACCACAAATCCTTCTCTATGTTAGTTATAGACTGTTGGACCAACCTATTAGTCTATGGTAGTTAATGATTTGATGATACATTTTCAAATTTATTTGGGGTTTGGGTTTTGGAAATGAAGATAAGTTTTGAGGTGGCTTTGTAAGGGATTTATCACATGTTATGAACCTCTTAAAACCCCTAAAAATACCTTTCCCTCTATATCTTTTTTGATTTATGTAATTCTATGGAAGGCTTCTGATACAGGTCCCACTACGGGAAAAATCGCTATTTGTGACGGGGAGAAGTGCCCGTCGCAAATAACCAATTATTTGCGACGGGATTTTGTCTCCCGTCGCAAATAGTTTGGCGCGACTTGCGCGACAAACTGCGCGAAAACTATTTGCGACAGGGGAGATGTCTCCCATCACAAATAGTATGGGGCGGCTTGCGTACCAAACCGCGCGGCTTGTGCGCTAGGCCACGCGGCTTATGTGCCAAACCGCACAGGGTTATTTGTGACGGGTCCCGTCGCAAATATCTGGCAGCGGTCAATAACTTTTTGTGACGGGATTTCTTCTCGTCGCAAAAAGACTCTCGGCGTGTACTATTTGCGACGGGTCCTGTCGCAAATAACCTTTTAACCGCCGACTGTAATTAATGCGGGCGAGTGTAATTGCGACGGGTCCCGTCGCAAATAGTACCATTTGCGACGGGAAGCCCGTCGCAACTAATCTAACCTATATATACCGCCATCTATTTTTTTTCAAATCATTCAGATCTTGCTCTCTCTCTCTCTCTCTCTCTTCATTCTTCAGTTTCAAAGTGAAATTTTCTTTTAGTTGAAGTTTTTTATTCAAGAGCAATCGGAGGACGTCAATATCTTCTGAATATCAAAGTTTAAGGTATTTATATTTTTTTATATTTTTTTTATTTTTTTATGATAGTTTTAATTGTTTTTTATGAGTTCTAATTTAATTAGATTTGAATTGATTTTTAATTATATTTAGTCTTACTAAGAAATTGATATTGTTAGAAATAATTATAAATAATTAGTTATAATTAATAGTAATTAGTTATAATTAGGAATTAATAGATTTAATTAGCAATAAATAGTTATAATTAGGAATAATTGGTAATAATTAGATATAATTAGATATAATTAGTAAAATTAGATATAATTAGTAATAATAAGATATAATTAGTAATAATTTGATATAATTAGTAATAATTAGGAATAATTAGTAATAATTAGGAATAATTAGGTATAATTAAGAATTATTAGGAATAATTAGGAATAATTTGGAATAATTAAGAATAATTAGGAATAATTAGAAATAATTAGTTATAATTAGTAATAATTAGTAATAATTAGGAATAATTAGGATTAATTAGATATTAGTAGGAATAATTAGGAATAAATAAGACAATTAGGAATAAATAGGAATAATTAGGAATTAATAGATATAATTAAGAATAATTAGGATTAATTAGGAATAATTATGAATAATTAGGAATAATTATGAATAATTAGGAATAATTAGGAATAATTATGAATAATTAGGATTAATTAGTAATAATTTGTAATAATTAGGAATAATTAGCAATAATTAGCAATAATTGTCAATAATTAGGAATAATTAAAAATAATTAGGAATAATTAGTAATAATTAGGAATAATTAGTAATAATTAGTAATAATTTGGAATAATTAGGAATAATTAGAAATAATTGGGAATAATTAGTAATAATTAGGAATAATGAGGAATAATTAGTAATAAATAGGAAAAATTAGTAATAAATAGGAATAAATAGGAATAAATAGGAATAATTAGTAATAATTAGTAATAATTAGAAATAATTAGTAATAAGTAGTAATAATTAGGAATAATTAGGAATAATTAGTAATAATTTGGAATAATTAGTAATGATTAGTAATAATTAGTAATAATTAGTATTAATTAGTAATAATTAGTAATAATTAGGAATAATTAGTAATAATTAGTAATAATTAGTAATAATTAGTAATAATTAGGAATAATTAGGATTAATTAGGAATAATTAGGAATAATTAGGAATAATTAGTAATAATTAGTAATAATTAGTAATAATTAGTAATAATTTGTAATAATTAGGAATAATTGGTAATAATTTGTAATAGGTAGTCATAAGTAGTAATAAGTAGGAATATGTAGGAATAAGTAGGAATAATTAGTAATAATTAGTAATAATTAGTAATAATAAGTAATAATTATTAATAATTAGTAATAATTAGTAATAATTAGCAATAATTAGTAATAATTCTTAATAATTAGTAATAATTAGTAATAATTAGTAATAATTGGTAATAATTAGTAATAATTAGTAATAATTAGTAATAATTAGTAATAATTAGTAATAATTAGATATAATTAGTATTAATTAATAATAATTAGTAATAATTAGTAATAATTAGTAATAATTATTAATAATGAGATATAATTAGTAATAATGAGATATAATGAGGAATAATTAGATATAATTAGATATAATTAGTAATAATTGGTAATAATTAGTAATAATTAGTAATAATTAGATATAATGAAGAATAATTAGATATAATTAGATATAATTATTAATAATTAACAATAATTAGGAATAATTAGGAATAATTAGTAATGATTAGGAATAATTAGGAATCATCTCCATAATGAAATCTACTTGGATAATGAAGGGAAAATTTTTAAGCATCTCCACAATGATGAATACCAAATTTCCTTTCATTATTCAAGAAGTTTTCCTTTTTCTATGTATTGATAAGTATTTCTAAATTAGTAATAATAAGTGTGAGAAAGATGCAATTAAATGAGTTGTCGGACAAAAGAGTAGCCGTCAATCCACTGGAAATTGTGTCGCCCTTAATTAATGATAATTATTACGTAGTTGTAATTATTTATCTTCTTTTTCAGACAGTGTTTTTATAATTTCAAACTATTCAAAAAAAGTGACGATTTTATAATTTATGTAGAAAAATATGGAACAAGGAAGTCGACATCAGTCATTATTAGATGATCGAGCTTGGATAAATCAGCGCAAAAATCCAAATGGTTCTGGTTTAAATCCTATCTATATTGATGGTGTTGAAGCCTTCTAAGCATTTACATCATCAAAAACAGAATATGTTTCAGAAGGCACAATTAAGTGTCCTTGTAAAAAATGTGCTCTGAGAATGTTTGACACATTTGATAAAGTTGGGGGACATCTCTTACGATTTAGTTTTCAACCTGATTATGTATTTTTGTATCAACATGGTGAATGAAGTTCCATAGAAGATTCTAATAACTTGATTCTGGATCCATCACAGTTTCAAAATTTACTACATGATGTTGTAGGTACATCTCTGCAACAAATAGAAACTCACGATGATATTAATTTAACTCCTGAGTTGGCACCATCTGAATTTTATGAGTTGTTGAAGTCTACTGAGGATGCATTATATCATGGTTCCAAGATAAACAAATTATAAGCGGTTGCAAAATTTATGGCTATTAAATCAGATAATGCAATGTCAAACAACTGTTTTGATCAGATATTTTCTTTAGTTAAAACACTGTTAACTGAAGGAAATGTGTTTCCTACAAATTACTATAAGAGCAATAGGCTGATTCGTAATTTGGGCCTTAGTTATCAGAAGATTCATGCATGTCCAAATGATTGCATCTTATATTCTGGTGAAAATGAGTTATTGGATATTTGTCCCAGATGTGGACAATTGAGGTATAAAGAAGCTCAACCAGGAAAGTCTAGATCTATCCCAATAAAATAGATGAGATATTTCCCCCTTACACCCAGGTTGCAGCGTTTATTTATGTCTCAGAACACAACGTCAATGATGTCATGGTACAAAACCACGATTTCAACTGATACAAGCTTGAATCATCCATATCATGGTGATTCATGGAAACATTTGGACCGTCTACATCCGTTATTTACTATAGAATCCCAAAATGTGCGATTGGGTCTTTCTACTGATGGGTTTTGTCTGTTTGGTTCTTATGGTAGTCAGTATTCATGTTGGCCTGTCTTTATAACTCCGTACAATTTTCCTTCATGGATGTTGATGAAGGAGCCTTATATATTTTTGACTCTATTAATCACAGGACATCTGAAAAAGAATATTTATTTTTATTTTAAACCATTGATTGATGAGTTAAATTCATTGTGGAGTGATGGTGTTAATACATATGATGTTGCTGCAAAACAAAAAATCAAATTAAAAGCTGCATTGATGTGGATGATTAGTGAATTTTCGTCATATGGCATGTTATCTGGTTGGAGTACACATGGTCTGAAATCATGTCCTTACTCTATGAAATAAAACAAATCCTTTATGCTCATTAATGGAAAAAAGCCTTGCTATTTTGATTTTCACTGTATATTTCTTCCAACCGATCATCCTTTTCGTAGGAACAAATCTCATTTCAGAAAAGGAATAATTGAAAGAGATGAACCTCCAAAGATGATCTCAGGTATAGAGTTAAAATTAGTTGTATTTTCATTACCCTCCATCACATTTGGAATAATAGTAAACCAACAAAAAAATCATGGCTTTGGGAAAGAACATAATTGGATAAAACAGAGCATTTTTTGGGATCTTCTGTATTGGTCTGGTTTGTTGGTCTGCCACATGTTAGATGTTATGCATATTGAGAAGAACTGATTTGATAATTTATTTCCTTCAGTTTTGGATACACCAGGTTAGACCAAAGATACTATAAAGGCACGATTAGATCTTTCCCAAATTTGCAGGTGACCAAAACTTGAATTATTTGAAAATGTCAGATCACAGAGGTTAGTAAAGCCAAAAACAGATTATACACTTTCCAAAGAGAATCTCTTCTTATTTTTTCAGTGGATTGAATATTTGAGACTTCGAGATGTCTATTCTTCCAATTTGGGCAGATGCTCTAAGAATGGTTATATTACCGGATTAAAAAGTCATGATTTTCATGTTATAATGGAAAAAAATTATGACGATTGGATTCAGAGGTTTGATGAATTATATGATTTTGGATTTGATAACACATATATCAAATTTTTTGAGACATTTGTGCTGAAACAACAGACTACGATGTGCTAAGAAAACTGGAAGAAGATGTTGTTGTAATTATATGTAAACTGGAAAAAATCTTTTCGCTGGGTTTCATTGACTCAATGGAACATCTGATATTACATTTTCCACATGAATCTAAATGTGGAGGTCCAGTACAGTTTCGATGGATGTACCCATTCGAGAGATTCATGCAGAAATTAAAGAAAAAAATATGTAACAAAGCATCAGTTGAAGGCTCAATTGATGAAGCTTATTTGCACGAGGAAATTGATTTTTTCTGCTCTCATTATTTTGAATCTCAATATCCCTCAAAATAGAATCGCATGGGGAGAAATGAGGGGAATTTTAATGATGAAATGGACAATCAATAAACAGTTTTTTATCAACCAAATCTTGGTTTCGGTGGAGTTCACGAACGATGGCTTTTAGATGATGAACATCATAGAGCTCATACATACGTTCTGCTCAACTATGAAGAAATGACATCATTTGTCCTATAAGTGCTTCTATCACTTATTATATAATTTTTTTTACAGTATTTAAACTTATTTTATTTGTAGGTTATATGATAATAATATCAAGAAACAACTTCCACAAATTACAGCAGCTACTCTTGAAGAACGCAGACAAAAAAAATTTTCTCACTGGTTTCAAAAACCGGTAACATAAATTATTAATGGTTTAATATCAATTACTTTTATTATTTATTATATTGATAATTTTTTTTAAAAAAATTCAGGTGTCTCAATATGCTGATAAAATTGACAAATGACTGTGTATATTGAGTAACCCACCATCAAAATTGGTTAAATCTTATAATACATATGCGGTGAATGGATTTCAATTTCATACACTTGCATACGGGGAATAAAAAAAAGGAACAGTGGAGTTTTCTTGATAGAACCACATCACAGAGAAACTAAAGTTGACTTTTATGTCATTTTGGATGAAATTATTGAGTTGTGTTATCTAAGACAGAATTACATAACAATGTTTAAATGTCGGTGGCTGGATACTGAAAGAGATTTGTGTGTTTATCCGACTCATGGAATCATCGATATTAAATATAAAAGACTTCTTGCAATAAATGAACCATTTTTACTAGCTCAATAGGCACATCAAATTTATAATGCAAAGTACTGTGCTACTTCAAGAGACTTGAGAGATTGGTGGAGCATAATAAAAATGAAATCTCAAGAAAATCAGTTAAATCAAACTGAGTGTGGTTCCGCTGAAGTGGAAGGAATTGAACTTTTTCAAGAGACTAATCAAAATCCATCTGATTCACAAAGAGACATGAATATCGACGATGACACCCCACAATTAAAGATCGATGATAATGAAGATGTTAATGATGTTACAAATAAATTTGAAAATACAAGTGATGACGAAACCAAAACTCATATGGATATTGATGATATTGAGGAGGAAGATGAATACATCGACATTGACAACTATGGAGAAGAGGATGAAGATGCACATTGAAATAATCAAATTATGGTTATAATCATAACTAATATATATCTATATATAATATTTATTTTCAACTATCTGCTAACAACAATAATTTAGTGTTTCAGATGGAAGATGATTTATTTCGTGAGTTACTGGAGGCTGAGCTACCTTTGGATGATGAGGATGTGGGATCAGCTGACCCTCAGCCTACTGGTGGTTCAGGAGGTACGCGTAGGGGGTGCGGTCTTGCATGACTGATGGTTCCTGACACTATCCCCGAGCGACGTCCACATATTGGTTTTGATCCACGCACATGGAGGTATGGTAACCTATATATTTTAGTTAAATTTCATTAATTTATTTATATATATAATAATTTTTTGATTATTTATTCTTTTTTCATAGTTTTCAGCAAGTAGCTATTGGACAGGGGAGCGCTATATTGCGCAATTATTTTTCTCAGCCATGGATCACATGGGAACAGATTCTCATTGATGTGCGACATGACATGTTCCATCATTGGCTGGTACGTAAATAAATAATATTTATTTGGAAATTTATTTTTTAATAACATGATATTATAGATTATTTGTACGGTTTATGGCATCCTATCGATGATAGCACTCGCGACGCTATCCACATGGCATGGTAGGTTTCTATGCGTGACTGTTTCCGCCAGTTTTTTCATAATTTGAGAAGGAAAACCATTCAAAAATCAGGGGTGACATAATTTTATGAGTCGTGTAGAGCCCACCAACCAGAGTACATTTCATCTCACGTTTGGGATGGATTAAGATTACACTGGTTGGATGGTGGATTTCAGAGGAGATATTCAGTGGGATGACAGAACTGGGGGAGATAGGAGGTGACGCATCGAGCTGGTAGTCATATATTTAGTTTGCATAAAGAGAATCTGGTAAGTATATTTTTAAAATATTTTATATAACTATAAATATAAACAGTTTATTTTATATTTTTGTAGGCAGTCGAGGATCCTGATATTATGGAGTTCGACGTTTATTAGAGGATGTACAGTGATCCAGCCACTGGAGAGATTAGAGGTGATCACCAGCGTTAGATTGTGGTTAGTAATATTTTTTTCATATTAACAATTAACTGCATATAATATTTTGAAAATTTTAATTTTAAATTCGAATTGAAGGAGTCATATGGGGTTGCGACCTCTCAGACACAGGCTGAGGGTCAGGATGAGACGGCTGAGCAGACCAGTTCTCACCATTTCAATGAGGCGGCATGTATGCAGGCGACTCAGTATGGATTTGATAAGAGAAGAGTAGTTGGAATCGGCTCTCATATGACTCCTGGTACTTATTATGGTACTGTTTTGATGTTGGCGTCCAGTTCGAGAGGAGCTCATGGAGAGGCATCATCTTCTACTTCACAGTATCAGGAGCAGTTGCAAGGTCAGGCTGAGCATATAGAGACTTTGCAGAAGTAGTAAGAAGATATATGTCGGTGACAGTAGCAGCAGGAGCCGAATTACGAGGAGCAGAGCCGTCGATGGAAGCAGCAGCATCAGGAGCAGATAGAGTACATGCGTTGTCTGACTCGTAGTTTAGGGATAGAGTTTTCTCCACCAGCTCCTTCAGCTCCTCCACCTCCTCGAGACGACCCCCCTATGATTTTTTTTATGTTACAAACATTTGAACTAAAATTATAATATGGATTATTTAAAGTTTCTGTCTTTTATATTGGTGTAAATATTACATAATTTAATTTATAATATTTTATTATTTTTTTATATTTTTTTGTGAATATTGAGAATTTTAATATTTTTTATTTTTTATTGTTTTAATAATAATATTATTATTATTTTCATCAAACGTAATATTATTAAATTTTATTTTTAAAAAAATTGATTTATTATTTGCGACGGGGCCTTTTGCGAAGGGACCCTGTCGCAAATAGTCTAACTAAATATTTTTAAAAACATATTTACGATGGGTAAGTAATCTCATCGCAAATAATTTTTTGTGATGGGACTGTCGTAGAAAAAGATTATGTATATATAATACAAATAATCAGAAGTTTATTTGCAACGGGAAACATTCCCGTCAAAAATAAATGTATTTACGACAGCGTTTTCTGCAATGGGCTATTTGTGATGAAACCCCATTGCTAAAGCTTATTTGCGATGGGATCACATCCCAAATAGTTCGTCGCAATTAACAAGAATTCCAGTACTGTCCAACCCATAGACCTCTCCGCACACTATAATGGTTTCTACACTATAGAGATCATCCTATGACATAGCAGTTTAGACAACATTGTGATCCTATGTCATAGCCTTACTCATTCACCTGAGAATCCATTTACAATTGTATCACATGCCTATATATATTGATATTCACCATGGAGTATCTCATCATACACCAAAACAATTTTTCCTATGTCGTGGTGGTAATTTTTAACGCACCTCCATATTGTGGACCCTTCCTTATGCTGTGAAGCCACTTTAATTTTTAGAACATCATACTCCCTACTTAATCTAACTATGAGTACCCTGTTGATTATGAACAACCTTGGGTAATTTTTTGATATATTCCCTTCGATTTTTTTATCATTACCTTACTCTCTAAAAAATTACATGCTTGATTAGAATGGGTTATAGTTATGTTTGGCATGCAAACATTTTTCAATTTGTGTGAGAATTTTTTTTAGTTATGACTCCTCAGAAGAACCATGATGTTGATGTATAATACCATAAGGTATGATGTTCCTTTCCATCATGGTCTGTCATTTCCTCGTGTTTACATAATATGACTTTTTTGTTAGCCTACCTAATGACCTTGATTGATTGTTTTTTCATATGGATGTGTCTGTAGACTATGAAATACATTGTGATATTGATTCCATGAGTGATAATTGTGTAATTTATTTCCATGCTTGATTGTGATAACATGTTTTTGTGAATTGTTTCTTTATTTATAATGATGGTATTCTTTCCAGGTTTTTTCTTAATTGAATATCTATTACCTTTATCGAGGTATTGTTCTTGGTTATCAATATGGGTAGGATATCATACCATGATTATCCCTTAGAGGGTGGTTTTATTGACTTTTGATACTGGAGATGAGGTACATGAGCATAGGGTAGAGCTAAAGGGAACCATGTTGATTGTGTTGTTGATAAACTTGAGGTATCCTTGTGATATTAAGTTTCATTTTCTCAAGGTATCCTAGTGAATGTCGAGTCACATGTCACTCAAGACTAGAGGAAACTCAGTAGCATGACACACTTGATGAATATAGGATGTTAGGTTTCATGTATGCATAATAGAAGGAGGAATACGAGACACTACTTTTCAATCCTAATGGCTAGTTTGGTTATTTTTGACACCTCTCATTATTATCCTGGCACAGAGCCAAAGCAGGTACAAAAAAGGGTATATGTTTGAATGGTTAGAGCATGACCCCTTTATTTTGGAATATTTGATGTTATTCTTGTTATTCATTTAATATATTAATTTCATAAAACTTTTATACTTGATTAATAATTGATATGGATGCATTGGTGGTTTATTTTTTAGTATTATACTCACACCATACTCGTTAATTTCATTGATCTTGTATATTTCATGATAAGAGACCCAAATAATAGAAAGGTCCCTATAATGGATGGTTCAACAAGGGAGAAAGGAGATGATAGTGGATTTGGAAAGAATTTATATGATCTGTAATTAATTTATTATTTATTAAACTATTGCATTATATACTTGAAAAGCTTACCACATTGGGAGATTCTTTTACTTTTTGACATGTATGAGATCCTTAGTTTTCCCATGATTACTTTGCTTATTTACATATATTGGATATAATTATTATTGGTGTTGTTTCATAAAACAAAGAGTATAGTCCCCTCACATTGAACTTAGGCCCTCACTACTAGACAGAATCCTCATGTGTGTGGGGATGTATGGATGAGGTTGTATGGAACTCCGAATTGGACACAGTGATTTGAGTAGGGATGTTACACTAACCATTTCAGTTTTGGTTAATATCAAAAGGTAGAAGGAATATATTTTTATCTTTTCTGGATTAAGTGATATGTTAGAAGTTTATTTAAGTTCTTTAGACATGAAAAATTCATCTTTAATTCTCATATTTGAAGAAAAATATGAAATGTGGTGGAAATTTATTATATGATGAAATTATACATGTCCAGTAAGTATATTTACTTATTTTCTTAGTTAAGATGGTAAAATAATTCCTCAACTTAAGGAAAAGGGTCTTAAAATAAATTTTGTATCCCATTACCTTTATTTTTGATGAATTTATTGTATTTTTCACACCTCTTTGGTTTATAGATGTGTTCCCATTATCATTTTCATGATCATTACATTTCTTGTGATAAATGTTCTTTTTCACTCTTCATCATTATCTGATAATATATTTTTACTCCATATCCATATTTTCATTTCCCACTAATGTTCTCTTATTTGGAAATCTAGTTATGTGTTATTATAGATGATCTTAATATTTCCATTTCACTAATTTTAAAAGCATGTTTTATTATCCCTTTTTAAGATGTGGGTTTTTAACAATGGGATTTTTTAAATATTAATTTTTTTTCCTTTCATGTTCAAATATTTAATCTTTCACTCCATTTAGTTGATTTTGAAAATGTTTTCAACCATATTTATCAAGTATGAGATAAAGTTATATGGAAACAATTTTAAAAGGGGTGAATAATGTAATAACCAATGTAAGATTAAGATAAATAATTTTCATTTCATATTAATATTAATTAATACTATTTTATATATTTATATTTATTATAATAATATTAATTAATTTTCATGTAAAAATAAAAGGGATTTATTTCTAACCATATTGAGTTTTCATGCATTATATTATTTTATACAAAAAAATTATTTACAAATTATAGAATTTTATTTACAAAAATTGACGATTATTGTTTAATTTAACATGTAAAAATTTTATTAGGATTAATTTATCATAATTTTCTAAAAAGTTTGATTTTTATTAATTAGTAAAAATAATAATTTTTATTGAAAAATGTATTTTATATTTATGAATTTTAATGTCCTATTCTATTTTGGATCTGTTTTAAAATTTAGTTATCTATTATTTAATAAAAATAAACTAAAAAAATTATTTCAATAAAAATTATACTTTAAATTTGTATAAAAGCATTTTTATACTTAGAAAGTATATTATATGAAAAACAATTTTTCATCATATTTTTTGAGATTAATTTTAAAATAATTTATGCCACATATGTGAATTTAATTCCATAAAATGGAAATCATTTTACTAATCCATATAAAATATTTTTTAGAATAATCCCCTTTTATTTCTTTATTATGTGTACTAATCATTGTAAATATTTATCACGTCGGTAAGGGTGAATTGGATAATTGAGGACAAAAATAATTTGATAGGGGTCGAAAATCACCTAAAGCCTTACCTTTAATATTTTGGATGTGTAGGTTTTGAAAATACTCATATAATATTAAAATTTATGGCAATTATTTTTCATGTTTCTTTGAATGTAAATTATATATTATTTTAAGTGAAGAAAAATACAAACTATCACTCGCGAACTTTTAAATTTCTATTATATGTTCCCATTGGGATAAAAATAGTTATGAATGAATATTAATATTTATTTTGAAAATAATTTATTTTTTATGATGGAAATATAATTTAAATTTTTAGTTTTGAAATAATAACCTAAATGATTAAGAAATGCCCACATAGTGGTTGTGAAAGAAGTCAAAAAATAAATTAAATGTTTTTTAAAATATAAAAAGTAATATTTTGTAGATGAATTATGGTGTCCCATTAATTTTAAAAGTTAAAAATAATGCATTATTTATTTTTAAATTGATTATATTCTAATTAAAGGTTGGATTTTGTTTTTACAAATTCAATTTATGTGAATAGTTATTAAAATTCTATTAATGGTATTTTTTCTTAAATATATTTTATTGAATTATTTAAAAAAAATAAAAAAATCAAGAGGAAAAAAGGATGATAAATAGTCTAAAATTTCACACCTTTATGATTTATTATCCAAACATTAAAATAGATGTAAATATTTAACCCACTTATTTTGAAAAGGTAGTTATTGTGGTTATGGTTAAAATGACTAGTGGAAGGGTTAATCCAAATGATATGGTTTAATATGATATATAACCCAATTAAAATTTTATTAGATGATTATATTAAAACTATATCCTAATTAAGTTATAATAAATTTCATTTTTAACAATTTTACACGAGTTAGGGAAAAATTATATTATAATATTTCGTGTTTTTCCAAAAATACCCCTCCCATCAATTAGAAAATTATACTCACTATCAATCTTATACACACTTCAAGATACATTTAGTTTGGACAATAAATACCCAAATCAATTCCTAACTTCCATCCCTAGGTTTTATAGGACTTATTGTGGGTATAATACTAACCTTTTGACAGTTTAAGGTGTAAATCAGTAGAGGTTTCTCAAATAATAGGTTAAGATTTTAACTAAATGTTTTGGTTTTATTTATTCTTATAATTCATTCTAGGATAATTCAAAAAGGATGAAAAAACAAAACCATTATATTCAATATAGTAATATGATTTTATGTAAATCTTATAACCAATATCCATTTCCTTTTTCTATAAAATGGGAAATAAAATCATTGTTTGTGTGTACGGAGGACTATAGCCTCACAAATTGATGTAATTAATTTTCCATCACTGCCTCTCACGGGTTGATATAATGATGGATTTAATGTATATAAACGATATTCATGACATAATTTTAATTCAATTAAGATTATATATCATTTATTTTATTATTTTATGGTTCATTGAAAAATGATAGGATCGTCTGTACGTATGTGTGTATTACCAACTCCATGAAGTGATGTGGTACATTTTTCATCACTCCATCAAATGGATGGTATATATAAATTATATAAAAAGACAATATTATTTTTATTATATAATAATAATTATATAAATATTAAATAATATTTAGCTTCTTTCTCTCATGTTCTTTGAAAAATGTAAATGTTCGTTATGTGTGTGTATAACCTACAATCTCCATTATTTTAACATAATTCATTTTTCATAAAAATATTTAATTGTTTTTTTTAAATATAATAAATGATTAAAAATTATAAAAATATCATGATTATTATTCACCAAACTAGGTAATAATTACCCCTTTGACCATGTTCAATATAGAAATGTCATTTTGAAATTATGAACTGAATATACTCAAAACACCCGACGTAGATATAACTGATGAAGTAATTAAAAATTTCATTTTAATAGACGAATTTAATGATAAAGTAATAAATATTTAAAATTTTCTTAAATAATTAAATAATTGATATAATTTTATTATATAGGATTTAAAATAAATACATAGAAATTATGAATGAGAGGTAAGTGATTTAGCCTCAATTTCATTTTATAGAGGCATGTTTTAATGTTATAAAACAAATTTATTTTATATAGTGTACATATTGAAATTTTCAAATTTTTGTCATTAACACTTCATAGTTAATGGAATCTAAAGTTTTAATTGAAATTATTTCATCCTAGGGTAATTTATTTCAATGTTTCCAATTGATAAGGGTTTTATTAACTCAATTTCATTTCATTGTGTTATAACACTTCTTTAGTGACGTTTTCATTCCATGATTATATGTGAATTGATATATAATTTTTTTACGCAACATTTCCATATATATTTTTTGGATTTAAATATGTTCAAATAAGAACATCATGGATTAATTATCACTTCAAAATTTATAATCATTGGAAGGGTATTCCTTGTCTCAAACTCATTTTCATAAGACATGTTTCATGTCATGTGCCAATATTTATTTTAATATTTTATTAACTACCACATGAATGAATTTTGGCATATAAATTAATTTAATTCTATATTTCCATTTCATTTTATTCTTTCAATTAATTTTTATTTTTAAATTTACTAAAGAAGTAAAGGCTTTATGTTACAATCTAATTTCTTTTAGAAATTGTTTATATATGAATTTACTTTAGGTGATATCATATTTTCTTATTTTCTTCAACCAAGTGACATTTTTTCTCTTCTAGTTATTACTTTTTATATGTTTTATTTCCATTTCTTCTATTATTGATAAAAGAAATACAAGAATGTTTTTTAAATGATATTGATCATATATATTATTTTAATTTGGGAATATTTATCTTCCAAATCCATGTTTTATAAAAAAATTTCAAGTATTTTAATTTTAGAAAATATATTATTTCATAATGTTATTTTACATGATTTTTAACATTCCTGTAAAAAAATTTAAGTAAATTTTTTAATTTATTCCAAATTTGATACTTTTGACTCTCTTAACAGATGTTTTAAAAGAATTTTTATTTTCATGTTTATGACATGAATGGATTTTATCTCCAATATGATTTTTATTTTTGTTGAAGAATCTACTATAGTTTTCCAAGTTTACATTCAATTAAAAGGATTTTCACAAAAGTTTTTATATTTTTTAGTTTTTAAAATTTATTTTTTTATTGGAAATGGTTTTTTATTCAAGAATGATCTTAATTATATTTTTATGGTATTTATATTCATCAACGAAAACTACCCTTGATTTTAATTATGATCCATTGGAGATATTTTTTTATGATACAATCCTAATTTTTTTATGGATGAATTATAATTTTCATAAATATATTTTCATACAGTCTATTTCTTTTACATAGGTAAATCAAGCTATAAAAGAATAATGGTTATTATTATATTGAAAAATGGAATCTTCTATATCTTATAATTATTTTTTAGATCTTGTACATTTTTAAAATTATGGGTGAGCGTGACATAGATCAGGATGATTTGTTAGCCTGATGTATCTCTTATATGCATTAGGTAAATAGATGAAATTAACTAGTTATATGTTTCTCTTATGATATTATTGGAATTTACTAGGTAGTTTATTTAATTTTTAAGAATGCTTGTAAGAGTGGTATAAAAATGATTTTCTAGGTTACCAATATGTTTTCTTTATGATTGAATCAAATTTTAATGGATCCTTTGTTTAAGGATTTTTTTCCACATTACTAATTATTGTTGAATTATAAGACCCTCGTACTATGTTAAATATTTATTCCATGTTTCATGTTTTATGATCCAATGTTTTATGGGTATGAAGTCTATTTTTTTATATACAAACACCATGATTATGTTATCATACCCTTATGCTCGTGTATTCTCACTGATGACATCCAATTGTAAATGCTTATGTTTACCCTTACTATGAATTTGAGATCACCCTTATTTTTTTCGTTTTACCAAAGTTTTGAAGGAAGGTTTAAAGTATGTTATTCTTGATATGGTTCAAATAATTGAAGATATTAGTGGGAAATTATATATATTTTTATGAATCAGTTTTTTATGTATCAAAGTTATTATTTAAGAGTTTGTCCTAATTTTCTAAAAAATTAAACCTAAAAGGTCCTTGTGTATGTAAGTGATAAAATATTTCATTTTGATGTTATATGTTTCATATGGGTAAAAATATATCACATTAATCTATATCAAGATATAAATATAAAGATTATGTTACTTTCACGGGATCTTGGAGTGATACTTATGGTATGTTATAGGTTTTATTTTATTTTAAAACTGATTAAACTTCAATTTTAATACATTTTTTATGAAAAATAATTTTTTAATGTTAGTTTTTATAAATGATAATAAAAATAAATATTTTTTTATTATTATAAATAATGTGGAAGGATCTCCCCAATATAGGTATAGGGGAACTTTCAATGTCAATTATTATAATATGAAATGTAAAAAGTTTATTTTTCAAATGGTTATTATAATATCAAACATTGTAATGGGAATTTAATGTTATTAATTAGAAAAATATATTTAAATTGTTGATAAATTTTTTCCAAATAATATATCTTATGTTATCATACATAATTCCACATAAACAAAAAAATAAGGAGTCGTGTAGAAGAAAAAATATCATAATATAGATAAATATCATTTTAAACTAAACTAAAACATCATTTAAAAAGAATATACACATATAAAAACCATTTAAAAAACAAATATAAATTATTAAAACTAGTAAAATAGTCTATAAATAATCATTAAAAAAATTAGTCATTTACCAAATATGAAAAAATGTCATTAAAATATTATAAAACTTATTATAAAATAAACATAATAGATTATTGGTTTAAAAATATAAGATATATAATAAAACTAATATTGTAAAAATTATTCATCATTATAGAAATTATAATATTAAAAATGAGTTATAAAACATAAGTACCGCATTAAATAAATCATTTTTAGGATAAAATTTTGTTTTTTAAAATGATAATTTTAAAATAAGAAATATTATATATATTTATGATATAAATATTTTTCGAAATAATGTAAAATCTATATGACTTCACTCGCATAAAATTAATTTTATTTAATATCCTTTTTGATATTACAAAAAAGTAACATTTAAAAATTATTAGTAAAGAGCTAATGAGAATAATAAAACATATGATTCCAAAATAAATCTATACATTTTTAATGAACTTTAACCAAAAGAATAATAAATAATATATTGTGTACTAATGAATGTACAATACATATAAATAATAATTAAAATTGAAATTGAAAATTGTAATATAAATTAAATTTTATTTAATAGTATTTCATAGTTATATAAGACTTTTTACTAGTCAAGGATTAGAAGGAACCAACACTGAATATCTTTTTTAGCCAATCTTTGAGATATATATTTAACTCGAGAAGCCTTGTTTATGTATTTCATTTTAATTGAAATATATTCCATATCCTTAAACTCATAAAAATAAGAGGTCTAATATTGTATAAATATATTGTGAGGATACCAAATTAAACAAGAAATAAATTAATCACTAATTGTTTTCCAACAAATGAAATAAAATTGTAAATTCAAATTAATATATATAGAAAACAATTGAAAAATAGATATTTATATATCATCACTAATAAAAAAATAAAATATATCATTTGTATATTTTATTATCATATATTCACTCCAATATTTGTTATAAGTTATTGGGAACTATAATAATTATATAACATAAATGGATTCCCTATTAATTTTTTTATTCTATGGGAAAACATGAGATGTATATGAATATATGGTTTCCTAAAACTTTTATTTTTTTATAATAATTATTTATATTTCAGATAATCTTATATATAGTAAATATAAGAAAATATTTCATGTGATTTAAAATAAAAAATAGATAAAAGGATAAAATCTATGCATAACTCATATGTCGACTAATGAGGAAGAAAAATTTTTCATAATAAAAAAATTGACTTTGTCTAACAATGGCCACCTCTTTAGTATGAAATTACACTACATATGTTTTACGAATTAAATCATTTATCAATACAAATAACTTATTTGAACACATAGGATGATAATTTAAATAGTCTATTATATTTTATATGATTATTTATGCTAAAATATATAAATAGATATCCCCAAAATATAATTCTTATTACACAGTTAGATCTAAGTATATAGGTTGAGGATCTAGATAAGTAGGATGCATTGGTTGTGTATGTATCAACATATTTTCTAACATATACTATAATGATAATATAATTCACTCCTATATTACATGATAAATATATTGAATTTTACCATTTAAGGAATATTTTTTCCATTTTATTTATCCCCCCTCAATTAATTACTAGGATTCAAAAAAAATATTCTAATACTAACACCCTCATCGTGTCCTATTACATGCATCGAGTTTTGTTTCATTAATAAAGAAATCTCAAGAATATCATTCATAACCTTAGAGTTTAAGGTTCACTATGTCTCTATCTTCTTAATGGTATCCTAAAATGATATATATATATATATATATCTGTGTGTGTGTGTGTAATAATAGTATGGTGAATTCATTGAAAATATATTTTAAAAACTATTATTTAATTTTTTATAATATTTTTTTCTAACCTAGGATTTATTAGTAAGTTAATTAATTTTTTTCATTCATTATCTTTTATAATTTTCATTCCATTTAGATAGAGAGGGAGGGCCGAACTGAATCTCTTTAGGGTTGCTAATTTATTTAACTCTAAATTCAAAAAATATTTCTTCAATTTTTTTCTATTAAAGTAATATATATTATCCATGTGAAAATTTATAAGGCTACATGTTTTAGGATGGGATCTACTGAGGAGATATTTTTGATCCCTATTAAATAATATTAAATATAAAATTCATTATGTAATTACAAAATAATGATTCAAATATGTTTTATAAAAAAAATTATAATACCAGAATGGATTTCTCTTGTATTTTAATGAAAAACATATCCTATGACTTGGTATCTAAAAAACATATTTAGGGAAATAATTTTAATTTATTTCCTTCTAAATAATATAATAAAATCTCAGTATTTTATTTTAAATTCTTTTATATAGTTGTTATAAAATACAACTACATCTTCTTAATCACTTTCATATCAAAAAAGTTAAATGTCGGCAATAATTGGATAGATAACATTTTTATATAAAAAATATATGTTATTTAAACCATTGTATGAAAAAATTGAGTTATCATTCCATTATGTACTCCCACAATTGAACCTTTATTTTTTAATCAATTATCATCCAATCAAGATATAAGATGTTAACCTTACCCCAACTTGGTACTTCTAAGAAACTCCCAAACTACTTCACATTTGGTCCAACTTACTTATTGTTATCATTGAATTAAAATTGTAACATATTTTCCTTCCCATAAACTAGTGAAAGTTTTGATAAATTTCTACTCCTACATCCACCAATTATGGGAATTTTTATCATTACAGATGAAAAAACATAGTAGTAGTGGGATCATTGGAAGTAGGCTCTATAGAGCTAAAAAAAATTTAAACCAACATAAGTTAGATTTCATAAAGAAATTTATTTTTCATCGGTATATTTATATAAAGATACTATCACACATTTTTATAGATGTTATAATTCCTCAATTTCCTTAAATAAAATATATGTATACTAATTTAATGAAATTATTTATACCTTTATTTAAATATAAGTGAATTATTATTATATGTGAATATTTTATTTTTCATAATAGAAAAAAGTTAAATATTTTTTATACATAAATTAATAAAAAATTTATGAGAAAATTAATAATTAAAAAGTGTAGTCCTGGTGAAAATATAATACCAAGATTATTTGACCAAAAAAAATAGATATACCTAAAAATAAAATAAAAAAGTTAGTATAAATATGGAATAATTGATGAACATATATAGATTTAAATATTCATTTTTAAAAATAATGTGTTATTACACATTTATGATTATCTAAAATTTATAAAAATAGAAAATTACCTATATTATTAATACATTAATGGAGTGTTTTCTGATATCCCTTATAAATGAACATTTCATATTGTAGAAATAATTTCTACAACAGAGTAACAATTATCCTTAGAAAATGATGTAATAAATAAATAAATATCAAATATATAGACAACATAATCAATGTTCTCATCACCAAAAATAGATTTTTCAATTTTAAAATGATAAAACACAGATTATTTGATTGAAAAATAGTATAAAATATATATTTTATATCTATTGCTTTGATAAATTGTTCCACTTTACAACTAAATCTTTTAAAATTAAATGGTTTACATTCAACATCATTACATTACACACAACTATTAGTATCAACCCATTTATGATTAAACACTTTTTCTAAAAAAATTGTAATAAATTTCCTATTTATCCTCAACAACTAAAAAATAGGACATTCATGTATAAATTGGGTTTTTATCCGTTTAACTTGAAAATTTAATTTCTTTAATGATTAACAATACTCAACTATTTTGAATAGTTATTTTATTATCATGATTTTTTGTATAAAATGAATAACCATTAATTAAAAAACAAAAAAAATGTTATCTCATTAATACATGGTATAATAGCTAAAATTTAATCAATTCGGATATAGATGAATCCATATTTTCATTCCACTTAAAAAAATTATTCACATTCATCAACCACTTTCTATTTCTTTTATATATCATACTTTAAATCCAAAAATAGATTATGATATATAAATTTTCACCTAGCTTGTGTTTTTTAAAATATATAATGGTAATTGTATTATTTCATCAAATTCCATCAACTTTACTTTTAATCCATTAATCCCATTACCTTTACTATTCACTACCACATGTTGAGATATAGGAAGGTCGTAATGCTCAAAAATTATACACTTAATTTGTATAGAACTCAAACACACTAACACATTAATATTTTTGAAAAATTATGGCCTCTAATTAATCCATATTTTGAACACATTCCTTCAAAAGTTGCATATTTTATTTAAATGATACATCTGATGTAAATATATATGCCCCCATGACTATATATTTCTCCCCAAATGAATTATAAAATGTACCTTTAAATAAAAAACTTATGGTGGAAAATATATCTCTTGTTAAAATAACTTTAAGTAAAACATCATTATCTAGAATATTTTACATATTTGAATCCATTATTTTTCTATAAAAAGAGTAGAAAATTGTTCACTATATCGTTAAAATATTTCTAATAAGAATAAACAATATTCCATGCAGTGTAACTTGAATTATTTTCTATAATAATAAATGACTATTATTATATTTAATTCTATTAACATAAAATAAATTAATGAACCAAAATTTTTAACCCTTAATGATTACCCCATAACTACTATAATGACATGAGAAAATTGAAAAAAATCAATTTTACCCTTAAAAAACATGTGACAAAAAATAGTAAGTGTGTTTATTTTTCTCTTTTATAATGGGATCTAGCTCTGTTTATATTCATATATATATTAAATCCAATAATTAATGAAATATATCATTACTCTTTCATTTTTGTGTAGACCAATTTTTTTATTAAAATATCACATATTTTTTTTCTCAAATTTTATAACATCAATGTTATGTTTTTTTTCAAAAAATATTGAATAAATTATATCAATTAACATGGGATATTTCTTTAATGTATTTTTTTGATAACCCAAAAAAAAATTCATCTCAAATGTAACAAAGTTTTATAGACTTTTATTAATATTTATTTATTAAAAATATGTTTGGGTGAAATTAATATTCCTGTAAAAAATTAAATGATTTTTTTAATTATCGATGATGTTTATTCAATATCAAAAATCATTGATGACCCCTGAAAACTGTCTTTCACTCATAATTCAGTTGATGAAATGAATTCCATTTTTCATAATCTTGGATGGAATTATATAATGACCCAGTCTCATTAATCCCATTAATTTACATGATTTTGGAGTTAGGCGTTCAATAAAGATGTTTGGGGAAGGGTGGTGGGGCTGAATCTGAGGTTTTAATAGGAATGAGTATATTAAAGCATGGTTATTGGTCTTATTATAACAACCCCAACTCAAGTATCCCATAAATGATGGTACTTTATTAAATCGGGATAATATATAATGGATATCATCACAAAGGATCAATTAGTTTAATAGTATTGATGAACTAGATACATACATGGTTCCCTTATTACATTGTAAATAAATATAGAACATAATGAAGATATGTAAATAGGATTATTGAACTCATTCAAATATTTTATCTTTATAATCTAGGAAAGAATACAAATTAATGGTTATATCAAATTCTATATAAGAGATAAGTATATTGAAAGGTATAAAGTATAAATCGGATTAATCAATATGGAAAGATAAATAGCTGAAAATTCATGACATTTAATAAACTATAATATTTTAATAAGATAAGGAATAATCAATATGGAATGGTAAATAATTTAACTCATTCTATTTTGAATAATAAATGAGAATGAAATATTTCTAGAGGTAGTATATTTGTGAAAATATCTCGGATAATAATGATAACTAAAATGAAGTAAATTATTCATTATCAAACTTCTTGTTTCCCATGCAGATGATACCTTTATGGTAAAGGCCTTTCAAAAGGCTGTTTAAACTATAGGTAAAAAATCATTTAATACTAACTTACTAGTTCTTATCATGAGACTACTGATGCATCGAGGGGCTATCATTAACAAATCCCCACCCATGTCTTTCATGTCCAAATAAATTCTCTTATATCAAACAATTGATTTAATACATGAATTTATATGGCTTATAAACAAATATCCATATTTAATAAAGGTTAAGATTTATAAATAATTCCCTAATAAATCACGAACTTTCAAAATGTAAGACTGTATGTTGAAATGGTATATATTTTAGGAATTAACCATATCTATGATGAATTAATATGGATATTTAATAGAAGTTTAATTTTTTTTATTAATTATGATCATAAATAATTTAAATTAGGGATATATATACACCGTAGACAATAAATTAGGTTCATAATATTAAAATATACCTCAATAATGTGAAATTTAGATGAATTCCCTTACCACTGTAATTAATAGAATCATATTCCCCGTGAATGAATGAAATTTAAAAAACATTAAATATCATGAGAATAAATAAATTCATGATATAATAGTTAAAAGGGTAATAATATAAACCTCCTGAAATAATATAGGTGCATAACATCAAAGTATTCCTCAATGAAAGAAAATTGAGATGAAGTCCCTTACAAATATTATATCATTGAAGTAAAAGTTAATAAAATGAATAGATTGTCTATATCAACTATAAATCCAAATAAAACAAGATTAGATACAACATAATATAAACAAAATTAATTTCACACTTAATCATATCATGATATAATAAATTAAGTATAAGTTTAACCTAATGAATTGAAATTGAGTAAAAAAATAACTTACCTCAGGTTCAAATTCCTTAAAAAATGATCAAATCTCCTATATAATTTTTTAATAATTTTATTAATTTATACCAAAACCATATTAATATTTGTAAAATATTATAGGATCCATTTATAATGTTTTACCCCTAATTAATTAATAATATTTCAATATTTTCACCATCTTGGGTGTTAATAGCCTTGTTTTCCCATTTATGTTTGTTCATGAAAGTATCAATTATATTACATAGGATATATATTAATAGTTTACAGAAATATATTAATTTTATAAATATCATGTTGAATAATTAAATTTAGTTTTATAACCATTATTTAATGTCGAACATGGAAAATGAATCACATCGCTTCTTGGAGACGGTAGGCCATATGTACATACGAGCGACATTATCATTCTCTTAATGGTGAATTGGATGAAAAATGTATGATATAATAATTTTATAGAATCAATATAATATCACAAGTATCATATATATCCATTATTTTTGTCATTATACTCATCCATGTAAAGTGAATATGAAAAATAAATTTCACCGTTGTGTGGAGACGGTAAGTCGTACATACGTACCCTTGGTGATTTCATTTTCCATAGGATGAATAAAATATGGAATATGGTTGTAACATAATAATAATAACTTATCATCATATATGTTATACTATATTTATTACTTTACCATTTAAATAAGACTTTAAGAGTAAGTAAAAGAATAAATGAACTAGAATGATTTGGTACATGTGACTACCTCTTCTTCGGAGAACATCCTTTAGATCTCTTATAAGGTACACTAGGGGTTGTATTTTGAATGGAAAACACTATAAAATGTAAATGGATTTTTATATAATAAATTTGTATTTTTTTCTTCAATATATATGGATCCAATCATTGTAACTAATTCAAGGAAGGGGATCCATTTCATAATTAAAGTGAGGGGCACTTTTGGAATTTCATACAATATTAAATTAATATAAATTAATTTTCAATTAAAACTGAAAAAACATATTAATTTTTAATATAAGATGATTATAGGTCTACATACCATCATCCAATAAAATTATATAATTTTTTACTAAATTGTTACCCTTATCTTTGGGTTTTAACCCTTATTTAACCTCTTTAACTTTTATCATGACAATTTGGATTTTTAATCTTTGAGGGTTAATATAGTTATTATAAAATGATAAAATACCCATAAATTTATTATTTATGAAATTTTAAATCATATCCAAATATATATTAAGAATTTATGATTTTTAGGAATTTTATATCATTTAAACAAATATTATTTACTATAAAATATTCATAATGTCAATTTCAAGAACTATCCATTACTTTGACTTTAATAAACTAAAAACAATAAAATAACTTCAATAAATCTTTTAATACATTACTAAAATATCATTTTCATCTATAAAATTTATGAATGATACTAATTTTATCAAATTATATTAATTTCTATATTTTTTATATCATTTATCTAATTTTTCTATTAATTGAATAATTACTTTATCATCATTGTGTAATTATTTAACATAATTATTTCATCACTACAAATTAAAAATAAATTACCATGATGCATATAAATTTTTAATATTTTAAAATAATATTTACAATAGAATATATCTTCAACATAAAACCATATTAAAAATTTTATATTTATTAAAATCATGAATGTTATATCTTTGACTTTTAATTAAATAAAATATTATAGACATCATAATCTCATTAAAATATTCATAAATGGTCATACAACCGAACCAAAAATGATTATGGACGAACATTATCCATAATGTAATTTTTTTTTCTTTCTATAGGGTCATTTATAGTCCTTATCATTTTATTTTCAAACTAAATTACTGACTTTATGCATTACTGTGGTAACAAAAATTACTAAAGATAATATTAAAATTGGTCAAAAATAAAAAGGGAGATATTTAATAATTTTCAAATATATAAATTAAAATATGGAATATATTTTTAAATTTAAAAAATATATAATTTTAAGAATTTTATTTAAAATTAATCTTGCAAAACGCAATTGTACACAATTTTCTTAAAAATTGCATTTTAAGCCAAAAAATATACCTATACCAAAATAAGGTATAAGGTTGATTAAATTTTAATTAATTAAATTATAAATAAATAAATATTAATTAATTTAATTATATATATAATTAATATCATAAATATACATTTTAATATAAATAAAATAACAATTTTATAAATAATGGTATTTTCACCATTCACTCGAAAATCAATCTTTTCAAATAACTTCCCAAAAAAACCATAATATAATTTTGATATTATGATTTAAAAATGATATTAGTCTTTTAAAAGACATTTTATATAATTATCATAAAATTATTTGAAAATTTACTCATAAAAATACCGAAAACAAATTTTATAAACATTTTTATTTGAAGAATATATAACTTTACAAACAATTAAGCTCTTTTTAACAATTAATTAATTAATTAATTAATTGTTAAAAAATTATATAAAAATCGTTAATACTATTCATTACTAACATTTTAATGATTATGTTATAATGATCACAAAATAATATTTCATTGTTCATTTAAGCTGGGTCTTGCGTGAATCATAAGCTATCAAAGATTATAAATTTAAAAAGATAAATGGCGTAAAATCTTGTGGTATCACATTATCCCTTCATTCAATAAATTTTATCCCCAAAATTTGAAACTGAACTTTGAAAATAAAAGGTAGATATTTGAAAATTCCATTGTGGGAAACCCACATCTTAAATAGAGTTAATAAAAAATCCTTTTAATAAGAGGGAAATGGAAATGAAAATGCCACCATAGTATTAGGGTTTAGAATAGGATAAAATTAGTGGTAAGTGATAATACAGAAATGGAAGATAAATATACATATCATGTTCTGATGGAGAGTAATAGAAATCAGGATCATGATAAAATCAAATATCATTAAACGATATTTTTGTGATCGACTAAAAGACCACTGATTACTCAGTAAGAAAAGTAAATGGTTAATGTTTTTGTTCCAAAATACTTTTTCAAGAGTTGATGAATTTTTTTACTTCCAAGGATTATAATGTAGGGAAATTTAATTATCAAAAAAATTTGTAAACATCATAAAAAATAACCCTAATATATTCAACATTAATGAAATGTTTTAACCTCAAATGTTATCTCAAACATTTCATTTTTTATTCCTAAAAATACGACAAACCCTGAATATCATAAAATTAAAGATCATATAAAATCTAAAGTTTTTCATTACCAATAATCATTTTCCCACAAAATGTAAAGGCATTATTCCTTAAGGGAATTCACACATACTAAACTGATGGGTTATAATTCAACAAAATTCTCCCAAAATATCCTTAATCTTGAAAAAATCCAATAACATATTAAATAAAATGGGGTGGTAAAGAATTTAAATTTATAATCAAAATTAAAATAATAAAACCATGATGGTATCTATAACTATTTAGTTAATAAAGACATATATGCTTCCAAAATCAACACAATTCCTTAGCCATTTTATGATTCTTATAACTGTGATACCATTGGTGAAATACTTAAACAACATAATTCTTGATATCTAGTATATAATAGTTTACTCACATTTGATGTTAATATTTTTCCTTCTGGTTTCATCCATTGGAAAAAACAAAAATAAAAGTGTAAGTATCAAACTATAATAATTAGGGTAAGCTAAATTTTTTTTTCAAAGTATATCTAAATCATGACACATTTGTCTCAATCTGTGAGTCCTTATGTTTATCATATGTTATCAACAGTCATTACCAAATTTATAATATTTTATTCAATACTTAGACTTATACTAAAATTAATTCATAGGGTTATATTCCCTAATATATGCCTTTTCAAATCTTGTTCTCATGGTTTCTACTTAACTTTCTCTAATACCAACTGTAACAACCCCAACTCCAGTATCCAAGAGATGATGTTACATTATTAAATTAGATTAGGATATAATGGATCAAATCACCAAGGATCGATCAGTTTATTAGTATTAACGAAATAGATATATACATTGTTCCTTTATTATATTGTTAATAAACATAGAACATAAAAAATAAAAGTAAACATAATCCTTAATTTCATTCAAATATTTCATCTTCATAAAATGGGGAAAAATAAGTGTGAGCTCAAAAGATCAGTAAGGTTTAGGGATAGTGGAATCTATCAAGAATAAATAGGATTAGTCAATATGTAAAAGTAAATAACTAAACACATATTCCATTTAAATAACTTAACTATCTTGACAGGATATGTCTTAATCAATATAGAGAGGTAAATAACTGAACCCATTCTATTTAAATAATAATTGATAATTAAATGAATCTAGATATAATATCATCTTAAAATTCTCTTGGATAATAATAATTAATTAAATGAAGTAAATTATTATTTACCAGATGTCATATTTCCCAGGAACATGATACCTTTACCCTCAAGACCTTTCCCAATATAGTTTAAACTACAGATAAAAATTCATTTAATGCAAGCTTACTGATTTTTCACATGATATTGTTGATTCATCTAGGGGATATCATTAAATTGGCCCCACTACTACCTTGAATTTCCAAATCATCTCCCATATATCAAATAATCTATTTAATTCAAAAATCTATATGCCTTATAAATAAATATCAATATTGAATAAATAATACTAATTTCATATGAGAATTAATTTTACAAAAGATGGATAAAAAGAGTAATATTTTTGTACCATAATCATATTAACATCTCATCAAATATATTATACTATATTTATTACATTACCATGGAAAACACACTTTAAGTGTACGTATAAGAAGAGATAAACTAGAGAGAGTCAGTAAAGATGATTACCTATTCTTCAGAGAACTCCCGTTAGATCTCTTTTTAAGTACACTAGTTTTGGTCTTTTGAAAAGGAAAAAAATACAAGAACTTGTATATGTATGTTTATAAAATAAATACAACGGTTTTTGTTGATATATATGGCTCCAAGTGGTGAAAGTAAGTGAATAATGTGGGTTTCTTTTATAATTGAAGTGAGCGGAACTATTGGAATTTATTAAAATATTAAATTAATATGAATTAATTTTCAAATTTCAAATGATCTTATACTTAATAATTTACAATATAATATGATTGTGGGTCAAAATCCCCTATCCATTAAAATTTTCTAAATTTTTTGACTAAATTTATACACATATATTTTGGTTTTAACAAATATTTATCCTCTTTAACTCTTACCATGACAACATGTATTTTTATTGTTTGAATATTAATATATTTTTTATAAAATGAAAAATACCAATAAATGGATCACTGAAGAAATTTTCAATATTATTCCAATTATTTTTCAATATTTCATATTTTTTAAAATTTTATGTCATTTAATAAAATATTTTATACTATTAAATATTCCTAATGTCGATTTTAAATTTTTTTCATTACTTTGATTTTATTAAAATCAATACAATAAGATAAATTCAAAAAATATTTTAATATATCCCTAATATGTAATGTTCAATCTATAATATTCTTCTATGATGCTAATTATCTCAAATTATATTTATATCAATATTTTTAATATAATTTATTTTATTTTTATATTAATTGAATAATTACTTCATAATCATTATGTAATTATTTAAGGTGATTATTTCTATACTAAAAATTAAAAACAAATAAACATGATACATATAAATCTATTTTATTTCAAAATAATATTTATAGTTAAATATATATTCGGGATAATATCATATTAGGAATGTTATATTTATTAAAATCGTTAATCTGACATCTTTGACTTTTAATTAAATAAAATATTATAAACATCATAATCTCATTACAATGGAAATAAATGAACATATTATCAAACCTTAAATGTTTATAGATGATAAATTCTCATCTAATAAAATTTTGGTAAGTTTTATATTCATTTTATTTTTATCCGAAATAACCCAATTTTTCCATTACTATGGTTATAAAAATTACCAAGGTTGCTATTAATATTGGCCAAAAATAAAGGGAACCTATATAATAAATTATAACCTTATAAATAAAAATATATCATCCATTTTTAACAATTATAAAAACAAAATATATAGAATTCTGTTTTAAATTAATCCTGCAAAACGCAACTAAAAAATAGTTTCCTTGAAAAATGTATTTTTAAACCAAAAAATGTACTTATAACAAAATATGGAATAAGGAGGATTTAAATTTAATTAATTAACTTTTATCTAACTTAATAATACTTAAGTTAATTTTAGATAAAATTGAAATCATAAATAAACATTTTAAAATAAATAAAATGGATGTTTTATAAAAATCAGTATTTTTCACAATTCACTGGAAAATCGTTCTTTTTTGAAAACTAGTACTCCGCCCGTGCGATGCACGACACTATAAAATAATTATTATTATTAACTACATATTACTATTTATAAAACATAATTGTTTATATTAATATTGAATATATTTGAAAAGAAAATGACATGCATAATGAGGAAAAAAATTACAGAAAAAGAGGAATACAATTTAGATACTGAGCAGCCTTCTGTATAAAACAAACTACGAAGGAACCAACAGTAAAACAGAATGAAAATTAATAAATAATATATTGAAATTATAAATTCAATCATAGAAACAAAGTATGAAATTCTAATTTGCAGATACTTGAAATAGGTCAACAATGAAACAGAATCATGGTAAGATAACATAAATACAGTTTCACCTTTGACATAGGACTATGGAATGTAATTAAACAATGATCAGAGAACATAAATACTGTTTCAGTAGTAGATAAATGTTTGACAACATAAACAGGAACCATATTTTTCAACAACAATGGGTGTGTAGATCAGATTACAATTCATGTGATCATAACGTGCAGTGAAAATCCTCCCAGTACCACCATGCATCATTGATGTAGAGTAGCAGTTTGTCATGTTTGTTGACAGTAATATTGATCCCTGCAACTTGTAATTAGAAATGAATTTGAGTAAATGAGACATACTACTATGAAAAAATAACTTGTTAATCCAGTGAAGTCAAAAAAATTCATGTCTTAATCAAATGGCATATTTGTTTACAATATTCTGCTATGAAAACAAATGTACAGATATTCAATGAAAAGAATTAAATAAAATGAAAATGAATATTCACTACTAATTGCAGTAAATAATAGAAAATGGTAACCGGGCATACTCTATCAGAAAATAGACATGACTATTTTGAAAAACTGAAAACTGTTTTTGGAGAAAAAAAATATAATCCACACCTGCTGCCTAGGGCAGTAGCTATGAAAATATAATCCACACCTGCTGCCTAGGGCATTACATGTCCCCCGCATAGTATGTTGTCACTACCATGCCCCTCCCCTCCCCTCCAATCCAGCCCCCGTCCAACCCATCCCTATATTGCAGCCTTCACTTGTCCATTATCACTCCTCTCCCCCCGGATCAGACCCTCTTCTCCCTACCCAGCACCTTCCCTCATCTGTCCCCACCATGCCCAGCCCCTTCCCCCAGCACCCCCCCTTCCAGCCCCACCAGTCCCCTCCTGTTACCAGCCCCTCCCCCCCCCCACACCCTACCCATAATGTCAACCCACCTCCCTCCCCACTCCTCTACTTGTCATCCCTCCCCTGCCCAGCACCTTCCCCCACCAGTCCCCCCTGGCCAGACCCTTCCCCCAGTACTCCCCCCCTTTCAAGCCCCACCAGTCCCCTCCCCTGCCCAGACCCTTCCCCCCAGCACCCCACTTCCAGCCCCATCAGTCCCCTCCCCTTCCTAGCCCCTCCCTCCCCCCCCACACCCTGCCCAGCTTGTCTACCCCCCCCCCCACTACCTGTCATCCCTCCCCTACCCAACACCTTCCCCCACCAGTACCCCCTGGCCAACCTCAGTACTCCCTCCCTTTCCAGCCCCACCAGTCCCCTCCCATGCCCAACCCCTCCCTCCCCACACCCTCCCCAGCATTTCAACCCCCCCAGTCCTATATCTGTCATCCCTCCTCTGCCCAGCACCTTCCCCCACCAGTCCCCTCTCTGTCCAGCCCCTTCCCCCAGCACTCCCCCCTTTCAAGCCCCACCAGTCTTCTCCCCTGCGCACCCCCCCCCCCCCCCCCACACACACCCTGCCCAGCATGTCAACCCCCCTCCCCCCTCCTTTGATTGTATTCCACCACATCCCAATGCCTCCCCCTCTCTCGTTAGCCTTTCGGCTGCCCAACACCTTCCCCCAGCAGTCCCCCCCTTTCCATCCCCTTCCCCCAGCATCCCCCCCTCCTTTCCAGCCCCTTCCCCCATAACCCCCCGGCCAACCTCTTCACCCACCAGGGCCTTCACCCCTGCCCTCATCTACCCATCCCCTCCCCTCATCTCCTCTACAACCAGCCCAGATCCTCCCCTCCCCTACTCCCAATACCCAACTCCTTTTATCCCCTCCCCTCTAAGAAGCTTCTCTTACCATCCCTTCCCAGCAGCTCACCCTCCCACCTCCTCATCCCCCCTGCCCATCCCCTTCCCACAGCAGCCCCCTCCCCCATTCCCAGATCTCCCCCTCCCGTCCACCCCTCATCATCTCTTCCATCATGTACCTGCAATGTTCCAAGGTTTTAAAACAATAGTGGACAGTATGTGGCAATGTTCCAAGGTTTTAAAACTATAGTGGACAGATACATGCATAATCTACCAAAGGAACGAATGGAAATCGTAAGTGATTATGGATAGGAAATCACAAAATATCACATTATACAAACTGTGAGGAAGTAAAAATTCCACAACATAGCCCAAAATTTCTAAATTCATTCCCTTGTATGATTAAAAGTAATTTCAATTAACAAAATAACTGAAATAAGAACCATTATTTACAGTGAAAATTGAGACTTAAGGATGGATAAACATTATTGTTTGTTGGGAATAAGGCATATCACACACAAGTGGTCAGAGGTTGATGTGATTAGGAGATGAGAATGAGTTGGGGTAGTCCAAAATTAACCACTTCTCCTTAGAACGTACCACTGCTCTGAGTTGGATTCCACACTTGATGAAGAAGCCAACAAATCTAGTGGAGGTGGGGCATGATTATAGACCTGGGATGATGAAACCATTGAAATTAAACAACACCCATCAATGAAAAGGAAATTCCCTGCACATGGATTATGCATTAGAGTCAACATATCAGCAGCCAACATTTTGTTCCCTGCAATTTGTAATTAAAATTTAATGTGAGTAAATGATATATATTATTGTGAAAAAATAATAGGAGAACTGCAACAGAACAACTTAATAGTATAGTCAATCAGAATAGTGTCTACTATTGTCACATATTATGGTTGTGTAAGTTTCATCCTTTGACATTTTATTTTGTCTTATACAGAACATAATTCATTTAGATAAATAAATCTAGTATTTCAGAGAGTTAACTCTGCCTCATGTAAGGGTCTTTTATGTTATCAAAAGGGTAAAATCGTTTTTAATCCAGTAGTGAAATCTGAACTGTGAATCATGTGAGGCTAATGAAACATAGTGATGGGTATTATATGTTCATGTAAGAGTAAGGTTGGATTTTATCTATTGTATAAATGATAATCTTGATTCATGGAAGGGTAGTAAAATTCAGGTAAGGGTCATTATTGTGGCATGCAAAGGGCATATTGAGTTGAATAAAGGTCAATCCGAATCTACATGAAATTGGATGCGTATTCCATGGTACATAAGAACCCAATAATAGTAGGTACCCTTAAAAGGGGCAGTTTAGGCGTTTTGGTGGAGATGCATTCCAGTTCAATAATGTGTGCATATATTTTACAACAAAAAGGAACAAATCCCAGTAAGTATATATCTATGTCAAACGAATCAAAAAAACCAGTATGCATTTACACATAAAACCAAGAACGAAGTGATGAGAGGTTTCAACTAGAAAAAAAAACTCAAACTAATGTTCAGTATAGAAGATTGATGGAGCAAATA
Organism: Viscum album; assembly: GCA_963277665.1. Classification (NCBI taxonomy): domain Eukaryota; kingdom Viridiplantae; phylum Streptophyta; class Magnoliopsida; order Santalales; family Viscaceae; genus Viscum; species Viscum album. The sequence continues at coordinate 497,024,735 of OY728122.1, forward strand.
TAAGAAGCAGTGATAGTCCCATCTAAATTTCTAGGTACCTATTTCATATGAACCGGTACCTTCCATAAAAATTTTGTTTTCCAATGCGAACCCAACTCCTGAAATCAAAATAATCCACACATTAGAAGAAAACAAAGAAAACAATACCATTACTTTTCCATAAGTGATCCAACATTGAGACACAATTTCATTCATAAATTGAAGCTGGGTTTTTAGTCATGGCCATTGGCGCACCTACACTGATTCTACTGGTTGAAGATTTTTCTTGCTCAAAGAAGCATCCTCATTCAGAATCAATCTCTGTATATCACTAAAAATTTTCATGATACCCATTTCTCCAAACTTCTAAACATGAAAACCCTTTCTATTAAATTTAATTTACTGTAATGATTCCAAATAATAATCTTTAAGAAAAATGGCTGCAACCAAAAGAACAGATCACAAAAAACCAGTGAAAGGACTTTAGGAAGTCATCTTAAATCATTTACAGTGCAAGAAAATAATAATAAATACCCAGTTAAGATCCTAAAAATTATGTAAAATATAAAATAAAGTCATGGATCAAGAAACAAAAAATCCAGTATGCATTTACACTTAAAACCAAGAACAAAGTGATGAGAGGTTTCAACCAGGAAAAAAACTCAAACTAATGTTCAGTATAGAAGATTGAAGGAGCAAATATAAGAAGCAGTGATAGTCCCATCTAAATTTCTAGGTACCTATTTCATATGAACCGGTACCTTCCATAAAAAATCTTGTTTTCCAATGCGAACCCAACTCCTGAAATTAAAATAATCCACACATTAGACGTCAAACAATGAAAACAATACCATTACTTTTTCATAAGTGATCCTACATTGTGACACAATTTCATTCCTAAATTGAAGCTGGGTTTTTAGTCATGGCCATTGGCGCACCTACACTAATTCTACTGGTCGAAGATTTTTCTTGCTCAACGCAGCTTCCTCGTTTGGAATTGATCTCTGCATATCACAAACAATTTTTATGAGACTCATTTCTCCAAACTTTTAAACATGAAAACCCTTTCTATTAAATTTAATTTACCGTAATGATTCCAAATAATAATCTTCAAGAACAATGGCTGAATCCAAAAGAATTGATCACAAAAAACCAGTGAAAGGGCTTAAGGAAATCATCTTAAATCATTTGAAGTGCATGAAAATAATAATAAAGACCCAGATAATATCCTACAAATTCTCTAAAATATCAAATAAAGTCATGGATCAAGAACCAAAAAATTAAAATCAATGCATAAGAAGATTCAGACAGTCTAGTGGTTTACTTCAGAGGAGATGAAGATGGTAGAGAAGGAGGGGACCTTAAAGTAGCCGAATAAAACCTATGAGATGAAACGAATGTTATCTTCTAATATAGTTCATTTGATAAAAGAGACTACTTTTAAGAGAATAATTACACCTAGTATTTTTGTAGGAAGCATGGAGTAGTCGGAGGTGGAGCAAGCGGAAGCGGATCCAACAGATGTGGAGGATCCAGAGATGGTGGAGGCCAAGCCGGGATTTAGAAACTGAATCTAGGAGTAGACCTGAAATCGCCAACGGAAGCGGTGCAGGCTAGAGGGGAGAATCGAGAAGGGAGCGGGAGAGGGGATTCGTGGAGAGGACTGGAAACTATAGGGGATTCAGAGAGGGGACCATGAACCCTAGATCGGGGAGAGGCGATTCGAGGAGGGAATTCAGGAATGGGAGGGAGAAGATAAGGTCAATCCCGATGATGTGTAGGGGGAATAGGTTACGCCTTCGAGGGAAGCCCAAAACTGGAGGGAGGATAACAATTATTGGGGTGATGTGGAAGCATATGCAGGTGACATGTAAGCTGGAAGAAGCCAAGTTTAGTATAGATAATAGATTACAAAAAATTCACTATAATATAGTTTTAATATTATGATTTATAAAATTATATTATTTTTATAATTAAATTTTATAGAATATCTAAAAAATTATTATAATATTTACTCATAAAAATCAAGAAAATCATTATTGAAAAAAACTTATTTTGGAAGGATAATTGACATTAATGAAAATTAAGGGACTACTCAAAATAATTTATTATTTAATAAATAATGAGTTAAAAAAGTATATATTTAAAAATGGGGTTAATAATATGAATTTCTAACAATTTAACATCTAGTTTATAATGATCATAATATAATATTTCATTATTTGTTTAAGATGGGTGTTATGTGCTACGTAATTTTTCAAAGATGTCAAAATTAAATGGTGACTTTCATGACCTGTCCCCTGAGGCCCATGTTGTGACTACCCCAATCCCACCTTCCATAGGCTAGGGGTTGGAGACTAGAACCGAGAAGGAAAATCTCAAAAAGGGAAGGCATTGCCTTTAAACCTTTTCAGACACAGACTAGGTACACAACAAAATCAAAACAAAAAGTAGAACTACTGATAGTAAAAGTATGAATGGAAAGTAAAAAAGGGCCAATATAAAAACCCAATTTAAATAAAAGTACATAAAAAAAGGTAAAAATGTGATTCGAAGTTCATCCCCCAAGGATGCTAGCTGAAGGGTAACTACATCTCGTCATCTATAGTCACTGCCTCTCCCCACATCTATCAATTACCTCTGAGCACCATCTAGACCAAGATTGCCAAGTCTCAGTCAAGATGTCTGTCATCTACACAAGACACAACAAGGTGCGGGTGAAGCCCATGCCGGGGTGAGTATATCAATACCCAGTAGGGACCCCAAGACCCCCAAAGGTCTCCTAGAATTCCACAAACGAGAAACCACAAAGCACGATCTCAATCACAAAGCCTCAAGTAAAAGACAGCTCACACAATGTTTAAAACATAGAGAATAGGAATAAAGATTATTATTCTTGAGCTAGATCATTTTATTCTGTTGAGAGATTCTGTTGCCGATCCATGAAGGGTCATTGTAATGCTGATCCACGCAGGGTCTCTCTAATGTCGATCCACAGAGGGCCGCACTACGGTTGATCCATGGAGGGTCTCCCTCATGCCGATCCACATAGGGTCTCTCTATTACTGATCCACAGAGGGCTGCACTGCTTCCGATCCATAGAAGGTTTCTCTCATGTCAATCCACATAGGGTCTCTCTTCACTTAACAGTAAGAGAGAGGATTCCCGCACTTGGTGTGCTTGAGTTTTTGAGATTCTAGTTCTCATACCACCGGTCACACCTCAACTGCCACAAAGTCCTATGAATAAGTAACTCAAAAGACTATCCTATCATAAGGGTTCTAACGTGACAGATGATGCATCAATCTGACACCCAATCTGTAAAATATTTGAAAATAGATAAAAAGGGCCCGGTTGGATTTCACTTCGATCCAACTTGGCCATACTCTAACTTCTACCAAAACTCAAGTGGAGTATCTCATAAGGAACACCTCGTCGCAACCTATTTGTGAATTATTCATGTTTTTGTGAAACAGGGCTGGTTGGGTCCGGTAGGGGTTCGGTCGAGCTCATGGGTCCGGCCCGATCAGCGAGTCTGGCCCGGCTTGTGGGTCCAGCTGGCCAGTGGGTCCAGCTGACCTAGAATACATGGCCTGCATGTAGGCTAGTTTTTATGGACTAGATGCAATGCATCTAGTTCTTCCAGCTGACAGTGCCAGCGGGGCGCCGACCCTCCTCCCAAAATGGTTAGCACAAGACGGACATTGTGCCAACAGGTCATCTTGAGAAGCAAGTCGGCGCCAAGCCTTCCGCCCACTGCAGCCATCTGTCTGAGGTTCCTGTGGGCACTGCTTCTCCATGTGGTTATCGGTGGTGTCGCGTCAGTGGCACCTTCTATGGGCCACTGGGGATGCTCTGGTGGTCAGTATTCCTTCCCATCTACGCCTACGGGCCTCCCGGGTTGCTGCCTTCACTTCAAAGCCCACAGAATCACCTTTCCACCACATTTCTCAGTTGCCCACAAAGAATTAAAAAAACTCAAGGGCAGTGAAGGGTTCAGGACTTGTTCATATTGGCTCATGCCATCCACATCAGGGTTTTCTAATAGGGGTGTAATAATAATCATTATAAGATTAAGAAAAACCCCAATGTGTAACCCTTCAACAACCTCCTGTAATAAATAACGAATTATTGATCATCCCATTGGTCGATTGATCCGCATTTTTTATATTATTCAAGAACAGTGAAAGAGGGAAATAAAACACATAAAATAATTAAAACCCCAACCTAGATTCAGTGGAATCCATTGAGGATGAAGGAAGGGATCCATGTTCACATTCATTCATAGATGTCCAGATCGAGTTCTCCAATAGTCATCGATCGATAATCATTATTTATGGGAGGGTGTCTTCGTCTTTATTTTGTCAGAGTTTCATCTAATGGTTTGGGAAATCGCTTTCCAACAATTTTATTAATGAAATAATTAATCCCCATGTGGAGTTAATTATTATGGTTCATTATTGAATCTTAATTAATGTACTTATTAATTACATTGGTGTTTCAGTAACACAAATATATTAACACGCCTTTTAGTGATCTTCAATTAACTTCTGTCATTACAATGTGGTCCTTCCAACTATCACACAATGGTGGAAGAAAATAATAAAATAACTCAAAGATTTATTTTATTATTTTTCTGAAAATTCAAAAAATTTAACTTTTTAGTTCGACCCTTGATGGAAAATGTTAATCATAGAATAAGTGAATCTCGGTGCTATGAATTCAACAGTTCCCTTTGATTTTAAATATGTTCACCAATTCAATGTATAGAATTCCTCACACGCACATTTGTTGAATGTACCTTAAAAAAATTTCAACATTTTGTTCTAGGCTCTGACGGGCCTCAGAATCATGTGACGTCAATTTCTGAAATATCGTAATAATTCCATATAATTAAAAAGAATATGCAGAATTTATGGGTCTTTACATTTTCTCCACCTTAGGGATTTATATCCCCAAAATCTATAATAAAAGATAAAGAAACAAAGGGGGTATTGAGTAGGATCTGAACCTCCCGATTCTAAATTATCTCTTGTAAGTTCCTATGCTGCCACCGAACTCACACTAGAGGAATCGACCACCCCCGTAGGACCCTCTCTTGTCGATCCTCTATCTCCACCGGGAACTCTGTGATTGTCTCCCCATCATCAATTTCCAACTCACCCCAGTCGATGACGTGTGATGGGTCATTCACGTATCACCTCAACTGTGACACATCGAAAACATTTTGCACCTGGTGCATTTGTGGGGGGAAGAGATAGGTGGTATTCTATCTTTCCCACTCTAATAAGATTCTAAAAAGGTCCGATGAACCTTAGAGATATCTTTCCACCCTAGGTAGATATCTGGAATCCCTGTCGAGGTGGGACCGTAGGAAGATATGGTCTCCCTCATTGAACTCCAAGGGTATTTGTCTCCTGTCGACATAAGACATTTTCTTACTCTGTGCAGCCTTCGTCTGCTTCTGTATGATCTGCACCTTCTTAGTGGTAGCGCCTACCAACTCTGGACATAGAAGTGCTGAATCCCTTGGGTCTGTCTAGCATAGTTGTTATCTTCATGGTCACCTGTACAAGGCCTCAAACGGTGCCTTGCAGATGGTGGAGTGATAACTATTGTTGTATGTGAACTATACTAGTTGGAGGTGGTCCTCCCAACTATGTACACAATCAATAATGCAGGCACAAAACATGTCCTCAAGTGTCTATATGGTCCACTCCATCTGACCATCTGTCTGATGGTGAAAGGCGGTGCTCAAGTGTAGCTGGGTACTGAACACCTCCTACAATCCCCTCAACAACTGAGATGTAAAATGAGCATCAGGATCTGAATTGATCATCGATGGTACTCCGTGAATCCATAATATCTTTTGGATGTAGAGGAGTCCCATGCGCTCTATTAGTACCTACTTTCTGATGGGTAAAAAATGGGATGACTTGATGAATCGATCAACGATCACCTTAATAAAGTTGTGGCCCCTGATCATGCATGTTAACCCAATCATGATGTCCATAGAGATACTATCCCACTTCCATTTTTTTACCTCTAGTGGTTGTGCTAATCCTGCATGAAACTGATGCTTGGACTTCACTAACTGACAAGAGAGTCATCGTGAAATAAACTTTGCCACTACTTTTTTCATCCCTAGCCACCTGTACTGACATTGAGGGTCCTAGTGCATCTTCTCCACTCCAGGATGTACTTCCAAAGTGGATGTGTGGAAATATCTCAACACCACCTCCTGAAACATCACTGGAACCAGGTTACATCCTCTTAAAAGGATGAAGTGATCCCCACCTATCGAAAATCCATCAGGAGAATGTCTTGAGGATATCTGGGCATGTTGGGCCTCACAATAAATGTTCCCATGTTGTGCCTCCCGAACTCACTAGAGAAGTGGGGGGGGTGACAGTCCTGAAGCATTTGTCGCACCAAAAGGCATCACCAAGAACTCTTAGTGGATATACCAGCATCTAATGTTTGTCTTTGGTATGTCCTCATCCAGTACTCAAAGCTAATTATATCTTGATCTGAGGTCTATCATCAAAAATCACCATGATCCCTTTAACTGATTGAAGAGATCATCAATCCTTGGTAGAGGATACTTGTTATTCACGGTCACCTAGTTTAGGTGTTGATAGTCCACACAAATCCTCAAACTTCCATCTACCTTCATGGTGTGAAAAATCAAGGCTTCCCAAAAAGAGACACTGGGTCTTATGAAGCTCTTCCTCTACAAGTCCTCCAACTGTACCCTCAACTCACAAAGCTCTATAGGTGCCATCTGATATGCTGGCGTGGATATCAGTGTCATCCTAGGGTACAGGTCAATGTATAAGTCTACCACTCTGTGAGGAGGTAGTCCTTTGATATCTTCAAGAAGGACATCTGCATACTGGTCCACCACCACCGGATAGCTTGGACTCCTCTCGTCCACTACACCGAGGCTGAGGCTAGCCACCTGGTGATTGGTCAGTTGAACCCTCCTCCAAAAAATTCCATCATGTATTGTAAAGGATTCCTTCTCACCAGTTAAGAAAAACATGGTCCCATCCTCAAAGAAAAATGACACTTTGCACCTAAAATAGTCGATCTGAGCATGGACGGTGGATAAATAGTCTATACCCAAGATGACGTCGTAAGGCCTCGATGCTGCTACTAGAAGATCTCAGTTGAAGCTATCACCTCCTAGAGTACGCTCACACTACCGTCATTGGTGTGTAATTGTCAAATACACTCCCGTAGGAGTATCTAATCATATGGATCGAGCTAACGGATCCACCAGAATCTTCGAGATCTGAAAAATAGCCGTGGAAATTAAAGAGTGACTAGCACATGTGTCTATAAGAACTGCAGCTAGGGTGGAGTAGACACAGATTGTACCTCGAATCATCTCTAGAGCATCGTGTTCATAAGTATCTACCACCTAAATCTGATCTCATACCTATCCACCTTCTACCAAAAGTCAAGGTGAACCACATGGGGGTGGTGTTGGTGGTACCTTAATCTATCACCCACAGTCTTTTTCACAGCCTGCTCCTCTTCCATATCTGCCACTCTATGGACCTCCTCTCTCGAACCTTTACCTATTCCTTTGCGGTCATTCGAATATCTTCTGATCATCGGTATGGTGGGTTGGGCAGTCACGAGCCATTTGACCCTACCGGCTACACGAGTAGCACATTCTTCTCCTCTGCTGACCTTATATACCTTGCAAGATCCTCTCATATTACCCTATATCCTGGGGTTATCCTCCTGAAGGTATTGCTCACTTAGGCCTCCACATCATCTACCTACTGCCTAATGTAGATGACTCGGCTGCCTGTCGTCCGGTGGTGGCTTCACCTTCAGTGCCTGCTCATCTATGAAGCTCTCCACCAATAGTGCTCTCTCTAGCACTCCAACCTACGTTGGGATGTTGAGTGAGATCATTGATGCTCAGATCTCCCGTAATAGACCCTTCTCATCGTTTTGGTCCCTAAATAAAGGATCTTGTACCATGTCGGTGTAGTAGAGAGAGATGTCAGTGAACCTCACTAAGTACTGGGCCATTATCAGGTTTCCCTTATGTAAGTGCAGTAGCACCTGAGTAAACATAGAGCACATAGTCAGTGGTATGAACTCCTCCCTGAAGAGGCTATCAATGTCCAACTGGGAAGGATTCATCTCCTCGTGTGTCTGGAGCATCAAGATCCACCATCTCCCTATTGTTCCCTATAAGAGGCTAGAAGATAGAATCACCATCTGGTCTGCTGGTGTCTCAACCAAGCAGAAAACTCATGCCATATCCTCCAGCCAGTCCACAGCTTTCTGCAGATCAGTCTCACCTCAAAACCTCTGATTCCTCTATCTCGGTAACTCGTTCAATGCACCCAGTCGTCATTCATAGTCCTCTAGTGGGACTGGTGGAAACTGCAGCCCTACGGGTGGTGGGGCTGCTAGTAAACCACCTAAAGGTGATATCACTAAAAGAGGACCCTTCACCCAAGCCTCATTGCTCGGTGGTTCGTCATCATGATCTCTCACTAGAATCTTGGCTGGTTGTTTTTGTGGAGACATCCTGTAAGGAAACAGATATGCCACAGTCAATATGTTATACCTGGTGAGATGACTCAAAAGTGATCAAAAGAATAACATTTCCAAAACACAGGAAAAAAGTGTTTTCATGTACCAAGTCAGAAAACGGAATTCAGGGTCCTATTGTATGGGTACATTGGCTTCCGCACCAACATTAGACTCCCCGAACTGTAATCCGAACTCACAACAAACAACACAATTGTTCCACTAAAAACACAGACTCTTAGTTGTTCTTGTAGAACTGACCTCCTCTGATACCACTTTGTCACGACCTGTCCCCCAGAGCCCATGTCATGACAACCCCAATCCCACCTTCCATTTTCCTAGGGTTGGTGACTAGCACTGGGAAGGAATATCCCAAAAAGGGAAGGCATTTCCTTTAAACTTGTACACACATAGACTGGGTACACAAAAAAATAAAACCACAAAGTAGAACTGATGATAATAAAAGTGTGAACCAAAAGTAAAAATGGCCAGTATACAAACCCAACTGAAAATAAAGTACAAAAAAGGGGGAAATGTGCTGCAAAGGATTTCCACCAAGGAAACTTCTTGAAGGGTGGGAAAAGCTCGTCATATGTCGTCACTATCGCTCCCCATGTTTATTAAGTACATCCGAGATCCATCTATCCCTAGATCCCCAAGTCTCAGTCAAGATGTCTATTGTCTGCACAAGACACAACAAGGTGCGGGAAAATCCCATGCAAGGGTGAGTATATCAATACACAATAGGGAACTCGAGACACCCGATGGTCTCCCAGAATTCCACAAACAACAAAAAACAAAGCATGATCACAATCTGAAATCATAAGATAAAATATAGCACACACTATGTATACAACTTAGAGAACTAGAATAAAGATGATTAGTCTTGAGCTAGATTATTTTATTATATTTATAGATTCTTCTACTGATCTCTGAAGTTTTGTTGTACTGCTGATTCACAAAGGGTTTCCCTACCGATGATCCAAAGAGGGTCTCACTACTGTTGATCCATGGAGGGTCTCTCTCATGCCAATCCATGTAGGGTCTCTATATTGCTGATCCATAGAGGATTTCACTAATTTTAATCCATATAGGGTCACACTCATGTCGATCCATAGAGGGTTGATCTTAACTTGAAAGCCAGCCACTAGATTCATTCACTTGGTGTGCTTGAGTTCCCAAGATTATAGTCATCATACCGTGGGTCATACATAAACTTCCATGAAGTCCCACAATGAAGTAACCAAAAGAATTGTCTTATCATAAGGGTTCCAACGTGATAAATGGTGTGTCAATCAGAGGCCCAATCTGTAAGATATAGGAAAATAGATAAATAGGGCCCGGTTGGATTTGAGTCCAACCCAACCCATCCCTACTCCAAAATCCTCAAAAACTCAAGTGTAGTATCTCATAAGGACTGCCTCATCATAAGGTTCCTCACACCGTAGATGGCGCGTCAATCAGACACCCGGTTTGTGAGTTACTCCAGTTTTAATGAAATTGGGATGGTCAGTTCTGGTAGGGGTCTGACCAATCTCGTCGGCCCGCATGTGGGCCGGTTGTACTGGACCGGACGTAATGTGTCCGGTTCTTCCAACTGGTGGCACCAGCGGGGGGTCGCCCCTCCTCCTAAAATGGTAAGCATGAGCCGACCGTTGTGCCAGTTGAGTGGCCTGAACAGTCTACTATATATCCCACGTGGCACATCCATTCCACACCTTCTAGCCGTAGCCCATGTGGGTGCCACTTCTCCACATGGCCGGCACATCCAGTCGCCGGTGCCACTACGCCTGTGGTTCCATGCTGATGGAACCTTCTACGGGCCAATGAAGATGCTTCTATGGTCCGTTTTCTTTCCCGTCTACACCTACGGGCCTCCAGGGTCACCGCCATCACTGGCAATCCCATGGAATCTCCTTTTTGTCACGTTCCATGGTCACCCATGATGAACGCACAAAACTAAAGGGAAGAATAGGGTTCGAGCCTTGGTCGGATTGTCCTGCACCCTCCACATTATAATTTTATCATAGGGGTGGAATAATAATCATTATAATATTAAGAAAAACCCCAAAGTGTAACTCCACAACAACCTTCTTTAATAAAGAATGAATCTCTGATCAGCCCATTGGTGATTTGATCAGTATTCTTCATATTATTCAAGAAAGGGGAAAGAGGGAAATAAAATACCTAATATAGTTAAACCCCCTACCTAGATTCGATAGAATCCATTGTGAATGAAGGAAGGGATCCAAATTAAAAGTATTTCATAGATGTCTTGTCACGACCCCCTCCCACCAAAGATGCCCCTCCTGAGCTGGCAATGGTGAAAGGGAGATAATGACCCCCGAGTCCCGCCTCGAGTAGGCCCCGGGTTGGCGACTAGCACCAAGGGTATGAGTTTTCACAAATATGGGAGGCATTACCCTTTTTATTATTTTGGATCGGGAAATAGGACAAGTCAACCACCAAAAAGGGAAATGAACAAGTGTATATAAATAAACCCAAACCAAGTCCACATGCATGTTTAAACAATTTTTATAACAAGGTACAAGTACAAGGAAGCTCAAAAGTACAATGCAAAAGAAAACAAGAGAACAACAACTGCAACAACTCCAACTGCCCGACTAGTAGGGTCCCGCACGGCCCTGGTAGTCCTCATGGAAACCTGAAAGTAAACGTAGGGTGAGCATACAAGTATACTCAGTAAGGAAACCTAAAGCTCTCGTTCACAAGTGGGGAGACACCCTAAGGTCCCGTGAGAAAACAGAAGAACCAGAAACTAACAAGGAAAATCTATCCACCCAGCCTCACTGGTCACACTCACCAAGTAACACAAACAAGTTTAGTATATATATAGAACAAAAGTATTGGGTACCTCGCACTATTTCCCACTTAATTAGATGCTGCTCTTCCTAACGGCAAACATCCTGACGCTACCACACTCTTCCCACCCGCACACACCTGGGCCAAACCACGCATCCCACCCGCACACACCTGGGCCTCACAACCACGCATCTCGCCCGCACACACCTGGGCCACAACCACTAACCCGCCCGCAGACACCTGGGCCTCATCCCGAAGGTTCTTGGGAACGGTAAGCCTGCCCAAAGAGTCTTGGGCTAAAGGTCGCCTCAATCCATCACAGCCTCCGAGACCTACCCGAAGAGTCTTGGGTGTAAGGTCACCTCAAGCCATCATAGCCTATGGAAGAAGGAGCAGGAAGGAGCTAGTAACCAAGGGGTAACACCCTCTCCCATAAAATGGGAGTGTTCGGCACTAGGTTCTTGACATGGGTGTGGTGCGACAAAACAAAAAGATACAATTATATATATACATATACCAAACACACAACCCAACCTATGGCTTCTTAAAAAGAGAAACTGATCATGTGCCTCGGCACTGCTACCACGAAGCATGCATCAACAACCAAACAATCATCCCCCAACCCCATTTAGGTTTTCATGTTTCATGCAATGGTTTAACAAATTATTACTACTGGGCAACTATCATCCAGACAAAACCTTTCGCAAACATATCCCTGCCATCCACAACCAAGGTTAGGTAAAACGCAAGCAACCACATGCCATTTCATTTACAAAAGATTATCACAACCATACAACATTCCATCATTCATTTATTTCAAAGTTACACACATAAAACCCTTTCCACACACAAAACATTTCCGCATTTGAAAACACCTTTTACTTCAAAACACATTTCATAATCAAAACACTTTTCATAAATAAAGGCATTTTCCACAAAACAACCAAACCACCAACATGTTCATTATTCCAACTTTGTTCAACCGGGGTGATCACACAAGGTTTTCATTCTCATTTAATCAGCCAGTCTTCACGTGCTTATCCATTTTCCATGTTTTAACAAAACCAACCAAATACAATTCAGATATCAATTGCGCACGCAAAGGCCACCAACGGCCTTGATTTTCAGTAGGCAAAGGCCTTTCAATCCAAAATCACAATCAGAAGATAAAGAAACTGGAAGGCAATAGAAACAGCACAAAACCCCAAACCCTTCTTTATCCGGTTATTATCTTTATTTAAAGTTCAACTGCATCCCATGGAACAAAAGAAAAATATCCCACCCCGCATGTTGCACCAAAAAGAGAGACGAAGGTAAACCCCTTTTAATTTAATTAATCACGCACTTTATATCACCATCTTTATTATTTAATATAATAAACTGACAAATCATCTTCTAATTTTTTTTATAAATTCTTCTTCATTTTTATCATTAATAATTATCATTGTTACGCGCGCCGTGTTGACCACGTCGATTTCAACAAAGGAATGGACCGGAGGGGTCTGGTCCATTACATCAGATACCTCTCAAAACATTCTCGTCCTCGAGAATTAAAAACCAACCAAGAAAAAGAAAGGATCCAAACAACCACTCTGCAAGATACCTCTTAGGGCTCTTGTCATAACAAGAAACAACCGACAACTCTATGAGTTAGGAATTCCCTCTCCTATGTCAAGATACTATCCGCTTTAGGCGGCACTGACTCGCTTGCACGGGTTTAATCTCATCCTCATTAATGCATCTTGATTAAGGATCAGGTTTTTCCTTTCCCATATATTAGGTTTTTTTTTCCAACTTACACTGCACCCAACAACGTACAACCCACACACTTCCCGGACACATGGCTTGAGGAATTCCTTCTCCCATGTTGAGATATTATCCTATTTAGGCGGTACTGACTCGCTTGCACGGGTTAAATCGCATCCACATTAATGCGTCTCGATTAGGGATTAGGTCTTCCCCTCCCCACATGATAGGGATCTTCATGTATATTTAAAGAAAAGCGGGAAACAACATAGAATTATAGAATCATGAAAAACAAGGTCCAGGCCCAAAGCATGGGCGAGAATGAGTTTCAACAATTGAGTGTGATTCTCCTGGATTTAAACAAAACATAAACGAGAGAATTTAAGTAAAACATGAAACATCTCTATCGATCTTTCGCCTTGCTGGGGTTGCCACTTCTGTTGCGTGAAATTGTCCGCGTCCCACTCCTCTGCATTTCTGTTAACGTCCAAGTGCCATAGATGTACGGTAAACAAGGATCGCCTAAACCCAAGTAGTAAGAAAAAAACTCAAAGTTTTAATTATCATTTTATTTCAATTTCTTTCCCAGAACACCCAAATCAAGTAAAACACAAACATGATGATGCATGTACCTTCCCTAGGGTCTCTACCCTGCAATCAATATAGTCTCACTTGGTCGTTCGGTAGGCTCAGAGTCCTTGCATCGGATCACAGGGGGCCCTAAAATCCCATGTCCTAGCCGGTCTTCCCTGGCCTATGTCACGCACCAAGATTAACGAACACTGTTGCCCTACCATCCCATGCAATCCTCACTGTGCCTAACTCCAGACTCCATCCTATATCTCAACCATCAGCCTGTGATACCATTCTGTCACGACCCCCTCCCACCAAAGATGCCCCTCCTGAGCTGGCAATGGTGAAAGGGAGATAATGACCCCCGAGTCCCGCCTCCAGTAGGCCCCGGGTTGGCGACTAGCACCAAGGGTATGAGTTTTCACAAATATGGGAGGCATTACCCTTTTTATTATTTTGGATCGGGAAATAGGACAAGTCAACCACCAAAAAGGGAAAAGAACAAGTGTATATAAATAAACCCAAACCAAGTCCACATGCATGTTTAAACAATTGTTATAACAAGGTACAAGTACAAGGAAGCTCAAAAGTACAATGCTGAAGAAAACAAGAGAACAACAATTGCAACAACTCCAACTGCCCGACTAGTAGGGTCCCGCACGGCCCTGGTAGTCCTCCTGGAAACCTGAAAGTAAACGTAGGGTGAGCATACAAGTATACTCAGTAGGGAAACCTAAAGCTCTCGTGCACAAGTGGGGAGACACCCTAAGGTCCCGTGAGAAAACAGAAGAACCAGAAACTAACAAGGAAAAACTATCCACCCAGCCTCACTGGTCACACTCACCATGTAACACAAACAAGTTTAGTATATATATAGAACAAATGCATTGGGTACCCCGCACCATTTCCCACTTAATCAGATGCTGCTCTTCTTAACGGCAAACGTCCTGACGCTACCACACTCTTCCTGCCCGCACACACCTGGGCCAAACCACGCATCCCGCCCGCACACACCTGGGCCTCACAACCACGCATCTCGCCCGCACACACCTGGGCCACAACCACTAACCCGCCCGCAGACACCTGGGCCTCATCCCGAAGGTTCTTGGGAACGGTAAGCCTGCCCGAAGAGTCTTGGGCTAAAGGTCGCCTCAAGCCATCACAGCCTCCGAGACCTACCCGAAGAGTCTTGGGTGTAAGGTCACCTCAAGCCATCATAGCCTATGGAAGAAGGAGCAGGAAGGAGCTAGTAACCAAGGGGGAACACCCTCTCCCATAAAATGGGAGTGTTCGGCACTAGGTGCTTGACATGGGTGTGGTGCGACAAAACACAAAGATACAATTATATATATACATATACCAAACACACAGCCCAACCTATGGCTTCTTAAAAAGAGAAACTGAGCATGTGCCTCGGCACTGCTACCACGAAGCATGCATCAACAACCAAACAATCATCCCCCAACCCCATTTATGTTTTCATGTTTCATGCAATGGTTTAACAAATTATTACTACTGGGAAACTATCATCCAGACAAAACCTTTCACAAAAATATCCCTGCCATCCACAACCAAGGTTAGGTAAAATGCAAGCAACCACATGCCATTTCATTTACAAAAGATTATCACAACCATACAACATTCCATCATTCATTTATTTCAAAGATCCACACATAAAACCCTTTCCACTCACAAAACATTTCCGCATTTGAAAACACCTTTTACTTCAAAACACATTTCATAATCAAAACACTTTTCATAAATAAAGGCATTTTCCACAAAACAACCAAACCACCAACATGTTCGTTATTCCAACTTTGTTCAACCGGGGTGATCACACAAGGTTTTCATTCTCATTTAATCAGCCAGTCTTTACGTGCTTATCCATTTTCCATGTTTTAACAAAACCAACCAAATACAATTCAGATATCAATTGCGCACGCAAAGGCCACCAACGGCCTTGATTTTCAGTAGGCAAAGGCCTTTCAATCCAAAATCACAATCAGAAGATAAAGAAACTGGAAGGCAATAGAAACAGCACAAAACCCCAAACCCTTCTTTATCCGGTTATTATCTTTATTTAAAGTTCAACTGCATCCCAGGGAACAAAAGAAAAATATCCCACCCCGCATGTTGCACCAAAAAGAGAGACGAAGGTAAACCCCTTTTAATTTAATTAATCACGCACTTTATATCACCATCTTTATTATTTAATATAATAAACTGACAAATCATCTTCTAATTTTTTTTATAAATTCTTCTTCGTTTTTATCATTAATAATTATCATTGTTACGCGCGCCGTGTTGACCACATCGATTTCAATAAAGGAATGGACCGGAGGGGTCCGGTCCATTACATGTCTGGTTTGAGTTCTCTAACAGTCGTCGATCGATCACTGTTCTTCATTGAAGGGTGACTTCAGGGGAATTTTGTCGAAGCTTCCTCCCATGGTTTGTGAAATCACATGCCAATGGTTTGATTAATAAAAGAATGAATCCCCACATTGAGTTCATTATTGTGGTTCATTATTGAATCTTAATTAATAAACCTATTAAACACATGGGCATTACAATTACACAAATAAACATACAAGTTACTTATTGATCATTAATTAATGATCATTGTTACAATGTGGTCCCGCCAACTTTTACTCAACAGTGGATGTAAAGAATAAAATAACTCAAAGAGTAATTTTATTATTTTTTCAAAAAGAACAAAATTTAAATTTTTCATCCGACCCTTGACGGACGAAGTTAAGCTTCTCATAATTGAATCTCGATGCGGTGAATTCAACAGTGCCCTCATATTTTCAATCCATTCACTAGTTCAAAATATAAAAATCCCAGCTCGCATGTTTGCAGAATGTTCCTTAAAAAAAGTTCAAAATTCTATTTCGGGCTCTCCTTTCCTTGGAGTCATGTGCCATCGATTTTTCTAGTCTCGTAATAATTCCATCTAATTAAAAAAATTATACATAATTTCCAGGTTTTTTCAGAGACATACTATAAAATATTGGGGGGTTATAGTTGGTCCATGGGTGGTTATTTAGAATAGGTAATTTCTTCCTTCTAGTGTGTTATAACCTGGAAGGTTGAGTTATTTTGTAGAGTTTTATTAGTTTAGAACCTAGGTTATTCCATTTTCAGAGTATATTCACCATTTTCCTTAGGTCACACCATGGTTTTATTCTAGGGTTGATCAACGGGAAGGGAAGGAAAAATATTTTTGGTTTGGTTATCATTATTTTGATGTGGAGTATAGGGGTTTATTCTATGTTTTTTTAATTCTAAATTTGATTATTCCTTGTTGTTTGAGTTGTGTTGTGGGGTTTTAGAGGTCATGTTCTTTGGATTTTCCATTTTATAGGTCATTACACCATGGTAATTCATTTATTCTATAATACTTCCTTGATTATATCAGGTGAGTGGTTGACCAGGATTTTAAAAGAAAAATGTTTGGGGAAACATGGCATAATTTCTAGATATTCATTCAATTTAACATTCTTGTGGCATGGTCTATACCGATTTCATCATGGTCTTGTGATTTTCCTTCCTAGGTATAAATTCAAAGGAAAACTCAAATATCATTCTTCTTCCATTGTTTCTCTAAACCATAGGCATCCTTAAGTAAATTTATGGGAGACATTATAGTACCCTTTTTCTCAAAATTTGATCATTATATTAGGATATCACTTGTCTGTGATCCGAGTTATGTTTTAACTCTTATTATTCGTTCATATCTTATTATTACATATTAGAGTTCAGTAAGATGTTTTGATCTCAACATTATTGGTTTGGGGTTTTTACTTTGATGGGGAATTTTTTTTATGTAAGTTGATTATGATTTTTCTCACATGGTTTTGGATAGATAATCATATTTTCCTCACCTTGTTCTTGAGCAACAACTACAATGATTCATTTGAGGTAGGGGATTAGAAAAATCTCTTTATTTATTAGTGAATATTATAAATTTAATATTTTTAATTTCATTGGGAGGATGGTATGGATTGTATTAATTAAGATAATGAACTAGACTGAATTAAATAGAAGGTGATGGGATGATTCATGGGTGCTTATATACTGCCATGATATTTCTTATGTAATTGAAGGCTACTTTTCTAGTTGATAAAATATGTATTTGTTGAAATTTTTATATGTTTTTTTATTGAATCATTTGAATCACCTTTTCCTAAAAGGATAATTATGTAAATATGGTAATGAACTAGTTGTGAGGAATATAAAAATGATATAATTTTTTCTATATATAAGAACTAAATTGATGTAGAAGCATAATTAAAAAGTTTAATGTGGAAGTTCTTATAACTATTTTTTTTGTACTACTCAAATGTTTTGGTTTCTGTATCCTTGTTTGGGGAATTTTTGGTGGCCAATTTGGTGATTGGATGATCTATGTAGTGGTCTTATGGATTAATTTCCCTAGTTTTCTTGATGATATGTGGTTGATGATATGGGATGATTATGTGGTTGGTTATATATGAGATAGATGGATTTTTAATGATGATGGGGATGTTCACCTCTATTACAGGATGGATTGCAACACCTCTAAATTCTAAATTAAGAACATTTTATTCAATAGTGTTTATAACATGCAACACCTAGCACGTAAGGGAATATAATATCCCATGATATTATAATATGTTCACTATTTTAGAAAAAATCAATCTCTGATATATCTTCAAATACATGAAATAATGTGTTAGTGTGTTTCACATAAAACAACTAGTTTCTTTAATGTCTTGCATCACATGCAAGACTACGTTCTACTGAACAACAATATATTATTAAAATTCTTTTATTTAATTTAATAAGATATAAACTAACTATTATAATTTGATATTATGAATTTTATTAAATAACTTATGATAATATATATATATATATATATATTATTCAATCAAATATTTTTTTTCATTCATCTGATAGTTTTGATAAGTATAAGATAAGAATAAATCCAGTTTTATGCTTAAAATTTGTATTTTTCTAAAAAGGAAGTTTTATTTCTTTCAATGGGGAACCTATTTTAAATCAATTTTTTAGAATTTTTTTAAATTTTATATGTCAAAATTAATATAATTTTTGACATCATAACATAAAAAAAATCTTAGGGTGAATTTATGGTATTTTCCTGTGGGGTTTCATTTTTTGATGAATATTGAAAAATACTGAATTTTAATTCAAATTTTTTTTCATCTAATTTAGTTATAAGGATAAATAATATTATTGATGGTTTTTAATTTTTATTTAGAGAAATTATACAAAAATTAATCCAATTTCTTTTCATTTTAATCAGTTTCACTATGAAATTGAATATAAAATCATAGCAAACATTTTAACATTTTACTTTAAAAACCCTTTTTATCATCCCATCTACGAGATTAAATTTAAATAAATTTCTGAGAATTATGATATTAGAATTTGTGAAAACGGATTAATTATTTGGAATCATAATAATTTCTAATTTATAATAAGTTAAACTTATTCTTTTATAAAAAATAGTAATAAAATCGATAAAAAAACTAAATTCAATAATTAAGAGAAAATTATCATAATAATTGACTAAACCTTAAATATAAGGGCCCGAATGGCCTAAAAACTTATCAAAAATATAATTTATTTCCATATTTCTACCCTATATTACCTTAAAAAGAACTTTTTACATTATTGGAGTGACATTTATTTGTAAAAACATGGGTGGAAATCCCTTTTTCCAAAATTTTCAAGAATTCCACTCCTCCCCCACAATAAAAAGGTATTTAACCCTATCACTGATTCACACCACTAAATAACATTGGATCACCCAATATATGAAAAATAAATAAGCTCAAAAAATCCATCATATATACCTATAAGTTTCTAATTTGGGCATCGATCAAAAAAAGTAAGTCTTTTTGTGTAAACCAAATGGAGTTTCCCAAAAAGGTGGTAACATTATTCAACGATCACTTTCATTTTAATTCCTTCTCCACCCCTGAAAATATTCTTATTCAATTATTATATAATATCCAGAATATCATAAATATACTAAGATTTTTTTATTCAAATTGTTCAACCAACACTTACACACCCTTTAATCTAAAGGGGTAACGAAGATACTGTTCATGTATGGTGAACTACTACCACGCGAAATGATTATTGTTCATTTTTTATTTACCACCATTCATGGTTGAGAATTATGATGGAAACTATATTTATATATTATAGGTATTATATTTATTTATTATTCATACTTATGTTATTTTTATATAATACATACCTTCACACTTTCAATTTTTTAAAAATATGATAACATAGTTTGTGGAAGTGTACATTATCATCTCCTCAAAGCGATGTGATTCATTAACACTATACATGGAATGTATAAAGAAATGATTTTAACAAAAATATGTGACATATAATACATATATATTATACTATAATTATAATATATATATATATATATATCATTTAATTTTCATGCTTTTAAATATGGAAATGAAATGAAAGTATTATTCATGTGTTCGTATGACCTACCGTATCCAAGAAAGGTGCATTTCATTTCCTGTAAACAAATTTTATGGATTATTATAAATACATAAATAATGTATATATATGATAATTACATCATTTTTGACATTATTTATATTATTAAATAATGATTTATATAAAATTAAAAAAATAACATGTCAAACGACACTCGACAAACTGGGAAATTAACACCCGAAATAGTGAATATAATAAAGGATTATTAACAAATGGGAAATAATATATTATAATAATATTATATATGATATTATAAATATTATTATTATTTTAGAATAAGTTATTTACATGTTTAAAACCCTTATACATGCAGTTAAAGGATGTTCAACTGAATGTAAATGCAAGGTAAAGGATTTTTGTCTCACTTTTCTTTCCTTGAGGAAAATTCCATTTGACCACTTAATTATTTTTGTAGTGTATATACTTCCCATGTTAAAAAATTATATCAAAAATTATTTTATATTCATCTTATTTAATGTTTTTTTTGAATTTTTCTCTTTAATGGGGATTATAATTAAATAGTTACCAAGTAGTAAGGGACTCCATCTCAATTTCCACTGTTCAAGACATATTTTATTATTATGCACCTAATTTATTAAATGTAGTGTAAATATTGTCACTTAGGAAAATAATATCATAATTAATTCATTATTCATGATATATTTAGTTTCAAATTTAATTATTTCATCAAATTATATTTTAATTAATCATTACCAAGTAGAAAAGAATTTCATAACCCAATTTATTTCCTTGTGGATATATTAATTCTTCATTTACATTAATATTCTAAGGTTATGTGTATAAATTGTTTTTACTATATATTATTCAATTTAAACTTGTTTTATGTGGATATAAATTTAAAACAAATAATTTATTTATTTATTGATTCTCATATAAACATTATGGTCTTTTTTAGGGTTTACTTCAAAGTCTCATTTTGTTCGAGATTGTTTATAATTGAATTTACATTAGAGGAAATTATTATATCATTGTTACATAATTCTATTAGTATTATTATCATTTGGTTATTAGTAACCTTTTTCAAGTAATAGTATCATTTTCCACTCTTTTTTTAAAAAATGTTTTAGTAATTTTTTGATGAAAACCTCACTTCATTTCTCTCTTCTGTCGGAGAACATGTTTTCTTGTAAAATAACTATTTTTTAAAATGGTTTTAAAAATTATTTTTAATATTCCCAAAATTATTTATAAAATAAATATTTATCCATTTATGTCTTTTATAAATTTTTTCAAAGTAATCTTCTTCACTCTTTCCGAACAATTCATTTTTCAAACCTTTTACCTTGAAAAAGGAATGTTCTTTTTACCTTGTATGGAATGTATGTATTTACCTACCATAATTTAATTAAAACATAAATTTCAGGAATAAAATGTTTATTTATAAAGAAATTATTTTCAAAATTGATTTTCAAAGAAATGTTTTTTCAAAAAAAAGTCAAAAAGAAAAATATATTTTCCTCAAGAATATTTTCAAAAGATGTTTTTTTGGTATTCATAAATAGTAACAACAATTTATTTTTACTACACATGGGATAATTTTTATTGATACCATATTTATTCTTTCTCTATGTGGTTTATTGTTTATTTGACGAAGGATAATATTAAATTTCACTATCTTGATTCTTTTTTTTGTCCCATTGAAATTTTAAATTTCATATGATCATTGAACATTTAATTTCCCCTAAATATCCATATAATTTTTCATGGATATGATTATTGCCTAAATATAATTCCGTTTTTACATGTAGTGTTCACTTTTATATTTATTTGATAATTTGTGGAAATATTGATAGGCATGTATACTTTATTAATTATGGATATTTGATAAGGCTCATTATTCATGAATTAAATTAATTATTCAATATATGAGGAGTACTTTGGCCATGTATGACATGGGTGGGGATAGTTTTAAATATCCCCAAAATACATCGATAGTATCATGAGACAAAATCAGTTAGAGACAAACCCTTTGTGTTTATTTCTAAATCAGAGTAGTTTTAAATAAACTTATGAAAGGTATTGATATTAGTATTCTAAATCATCTTATGAAAGTTCTTATCAGTAAATGATTTATGTACTTGGGAAACAAGGTGACCAATAATTAAGAATTTCTTTAATTATGTATTCATTTATTATTATCTAATATATATTTTCTTTGACATTATCTATAGATGAATTTTATTATTATTTCACTGATTAAATGGATTGTTATTTCAATAATTTATCATTCTATATTATTTACTCACATCCTTATCAAATTTTAATTACATGGAATGTGTTATTAGTTATTTACTAAGCCATATTGATTATTCTAATTGATTCATTATTACTACCACTATTCTTTAACCCAACATAGAATTTGAGATCACCCTTATTTTTTTATTTCCCTAGTATTCCATGATGTGTACGAAGAAATATATGAAAGTATATCATATATGGAATAAATATATCCTTGAAAAAAAATATTTTTTAATAATTATATTCATTTTTAATATAAGAATCATGTATGTATTTTGTTTTCTAAGACTAGTAAATGAATTGGTCCTTTGGGATTTGATTCCTTGTAATCATGGCAACGTAATGGTAGTGTACATAGGTTCCTATATATTTGGGGTTGGTTCACTATAGTTCGTATCAAAGAATATTTATTAGTAACCTTGGGGACTAGATTTTGGAAAACATATATTAAATAAAATAACCATGAGGTACACTTTTGAGGATTAGTATAGAATAACATCCTAGTATTTTGGTAAGGTATATATTATGGGTTTCTTCCTAGAAATAAATATTTATCTAGATACAACAAGTGGATGTGGTTTGGGTATAGATGTGCCTAGGGGTAAAAACATCAAATAGGTGAGTAAATCCTATCTCGAGCGTAACCTGGTACATAACAATGGGCCTTACTGTGCAGTTGGTCTGACACTACTGAGGGATATTATTAGTTTAATTCACATTATATTTACAAACCATTATTATGGATTTAAATAGGTAGTAAAAATGAATAAACTAAGTTAAATATTAGAACAGGGAAAGAATAATATTGAAATAAAATGGATTAATTTTTTATGTATTGAGGTTGTATTGAAAACCATATTTAAAAGTTTATTTACTAATTAACCTTATTTCAAGGATATCTATCATATTCAATTTAGAAATTTTATTAATATGGTTTTATAAAAGGACAACCTATATGTTAGTTGATAACACATCATGTCTGTAAAGGCTATGTGACTTCAACCAATGACCAAAGGATAATAACGGTTTCATGCCTACCATTGGCCTACATGATGTATTATTTAATTTTTCATAGTTTTTAGATAAAAAATTTGATGAATAAATATTAATAATGAACTACTAGTTTCACTTTTTAGATTTTTAGAATAAGGTATTTATCATATCAGGATTTTTATATTAGTTACAGACAAATGGAAAGAGATGTCACTATTTTATGGACCTTATGTTCAGTTAAATGAGTATTTTAGTGCATCAGACATTAAGGTTAATTCTTTAATATCCATTTCATAGAGTAAGAGATTAATTATAATTTGTTAAAAGATTAACCAAAATTTAGAATTGTTTATATAAAATTAATATTTATCAAGTAAGTATATTTCCTTATATTATTATGTAGTTAAATAATTAATCAACATTAAAAAATGATCAAAACAATGTTTAATTAATACCTTAATTTTTTTGAACCTATTTTCCTCTAAATCAGCACAAATATATGACATTAAGAACCTCAAAATTCCATTTACAATTCCCTTTTTTGTGATTTATAACCTCAATCACAACCTTTTAATTTTTAAATTTTTCTTTTATATACGTATCTCCACTTTCCATTAATTTTCTCTTACTTATAGACTAATTATAATTCTCTATTTTTTATAGGATGTTTTATGAAACCATATAATGATGTGGGATTTCAACATAGGAAATAAAAAGGTATAATACTAAGATTGAGTTTAAATTATGAGGTCAAAATTTATTTATGTTTTGGATAATGTAATTCCACGAAATTATAATATAAGAACATTGTATTAAATAGTGTGCATGGCACACAACACCAAGAGCATAAGGCAATATAATATGCTAATACATTACAATACATTCAATACATTAGATAAATTAAATCTACGATATATCTTACAATTCACATAGTTATATGTTAGCATGTTTCATACGCAAAAATAGGTTTCATCAATGTCTTTTGTTACTCCTAAGATTGAGTTCTACCAAACTATAATATATTATTAAAATATTATTATTTAATTTAATAAGACATAACCTAGCTATTAAAATTAGTGAATAATATTATTATTAATTAACATATTATAATATATATTATAAATTCAATATAATATTTTTGACACTCTTGAAATAGGTTTGAAAAGCATAAGTTAATAAAAAATCTAGTTTTATGCTAAAAAATTGTGTTTTTCTAAAAAGGAAATTTTATCACCTTTTAATGGAGAGCCTATTTTAAATAAATTTTTTGAAACTTTGGTAAATATTATATTCCAAAATAAAATTTATTTTTGAAATAGGAACATAAAAATTCATTGAGGGGGAATTTTTTTCATTTTTCTATGAGGCTTAATTTTTTTCATGAATAGTGATAGATACTAAATTTTAATTGAAAAATATTTTTTCATCTAATTTTTTTATAAAGGTATATTATATTTTTTATTATTTTTAATGTTTATTTATATTCATTATACATACATTAATCAAATTTAGGTTATTTGAATCAATTTCACATTGAAATTAAATATAAAAACAGAGAAAACTTTTGAACATTTTACTTTTAAAACTCACTTTATCATCCTGTCTGCTGAATCACATTTAAATTATTTTCTACCACTTATGTTATTAGAATTTTTAAAAATGGATTAAATATTTTTAATAAGAATAATTTATATTGTCTAATAATTTCAACATAGTTATTTGAAATAAATGAGTAGTGAAAATGTTTAAAATTAATTACAATGATTAAGAGAAAAATTAGCTTAAATGGGGTTAAACCATAAACATAAGTGGAAAGGTGACCTAGAAAGTTGTCAAAAATATATTTTATAGAAATATTTATACCATATATTCCATTTTATATAATTATTTACATTATTGGATCCTCTTTTAATTGGAAAAATGTGGTTGGAATTCCCTTTTTAAAAATTTAAAAGAATGCCACCCCTCCTCCACTATAAAAAGGCACTCACCCCTACCACTTATCCACATCTCTAAATCCCCTTTTCCAACCCAATATATACTAAAATAACCTACCAATATCACTCCCATAAAATTATAAGACTCACCTCGGTCATAAATCAAACTAAGGAAGTCTTTTTTATATAAACCATAAGGAGTTACCAAAAAAATACGTAACATTCTTCAATGATCACATTGATTTTATTACCTTTTCCAACCCTTGAACTATTATTGTTAAGTGATTATATAATAACATAATTATCATAAATATACTGAGATTTATTTATTATATGTTGTATACCTACACTTACATAGAATTCCATCTAATGGTTAATAAACTTATTGTTCTTGTACATCAAACTATTGCCTCACGAAACAGTGATTGTTTGTTTTTCCTTTACTACCTCTTATGTCTGGTAAATATGATGGAAACTCTATTTATATATAATATATATGATATTTATGTTTTCTTAAAACTTATGTAATTTTTTATAACGCATAACTTGATTCTTTCCACTTTTGTAAATACGATAACATCGTCTATGGAAATGTTGACTACTACCTCCTCAAAGCGATGTGATTCAGTCACGTTATACATGGAATGTATAAAGAAATTATTTTATCAAAAATATTTTAAATATAATATATATATATATTACACATAAATTAAAAATCCATATATATTATAAAATTTTCATTCTTTTAAATACATAAAATAAATGAAAGTAGTGTTCATGTGTACGTACGACGTACCGTCTCTCTGAACAATGCATTTCATTTCCTATATCTGAATTTTATTGATTATTATAAATACATATATATTGGTTTTATATGATATTTATATCATAGTCTAAATTCTTTATATTATTAAATCATTATCTATGTAATAATATCAAAAATAAATTATCAAAACAAACTCAGCAAACTAGTCAAATAACACCCTAAATAGTGAAAAAAAGAATGATTATTAAAAATCAGGTAATGAGATAGTATAAGTAGATTATATATGATATTATAAATATAATTAGTGTTCTTTAATAATTTATTTACTTATTTAAAATCCTTATAAATGAATTAAAGGACGTTCACCCAAAATGAAATGAAGGGTAATGGATTCTTGTCCCACATTTCTTTCCATGATGCAAATTCCATCTTCACCACTTACTTATTTTTTATGGTGTATCAACTAAAAATATTTATATATTATGTCATTAATTATTTTATATTTATGGTATTAAAAGTTTCTTTTGAGTTTATCTCTTTCATGGGGATTATAATTCAATATTTACCAAGTTGTAAGGGACTTCGTCTCAATTTCCATTCTTTGAGACATATTTTACTGTTGTGCACATAATTTCTTATATATTGTGTAAATAATGCCACATTTACATATAATATAATTATTAATTCCTTATTCATGATATTTTGAGTTTAAAATAAAATTATCTCATCAAAGGTGATTCGAATGAAGCATTTCCATGTGGAAAATAATTTCATAACCCAATTTTTTTTTGGGTTATATTACTTCGTCAATATTTTTAAGATTATAAGATTATGTGTGTAATAAATTTTTAATATATATTTTTATATTTCGTCTTATTTTATTTTTATTTACATTTTAAACATGAAATATATTTATTAATTGATTCTCGCAACAATGTTACATTATTTTCAAGTGTTTACTTCATAATCTCACTTTTCTCAGGATTGTTTACACTTGAATTTCCATCAGAGTAAATTATGGGATAATTTTTTAATAATTAACTTAATCTTATTATACTATGATTATTCATGATATTTTTCAAATAATAGTACCATTTACCCACTCTTTGTTGATCAAATTTTTTTAGAAAATGGTTTGAATAAAACCCGACTCCATTTCTCTCTTTTGTTGGAAAACTAGTTTTTCTATAAGAACCTTATTTTGTAAAAAGGATTTCAAAAAAATTACCATTAAAAAATAATTTATTAAATTCATTTTTACCCTTTTTTTCTTTCTGAAATTTTTTCAAAGGAATATTATTTTCTCTTTCCAAACAGGGAATCTTTCAAACCTTTTACCATGTAAAATGAATCTTCTTTTTTTTTGCTTTTCAAACAATGTTCTTTTTACATTTTACCTACCATAAATTCTTTGAAACACATTTCCATGTTTAAAAGGATGATTTTTAAAGAAAATATTTTTAAAATTTATTTTCAAAGAAGATCATTTTGAATATGTTTTTCAAAATGAAAAGGATATTTTCCTCAAGAATTTTTTCAAAGGATTTTTTTATAGTATTAATCGATGATAATAACGGTTTATTTTTACTCTAATTTGGATAATTTGTATTGATACCATCCTTATTATTCCTCTGGTTGGTTTATGATTTATTTGACTAAGGATATTATTGACATTATCTATCTTTATTTATTTTTTATTTTCCTTGAAATATTCAATTTCCTATGATAATGTAACGTTGAATTTATACTAAATATCCATATCATTTTTCATGGATATTTTTATAGCCCAAACCGTATACCATTTTTACATAAAATTTTCACTAGAATATTTATTTGATTTTTTTTGGGAAATATTGATAGATTTGTATCCTTTATTTAATATGGGTATTTTATAAGTCACATTGTTCATGAATTAAATCAATTATTTGATATGTGGGGAATGATTTGGATAGGTACGAAACAGGTGGGGACTGGTTATTAATAGACCCTCGATGCATTGGTAGTATCATGGGATGAAATCAGTTGGTGAAAAACCATTTGATTTTTCCTCCAAATCATAGTATTTTTAAATTTTCTTATGAGAGGTCATGATAGTAGAATGTTAAATCTTCTTATTAATGGTCTTGATAGTAAAGGTACCATATACCTAGGAATCATAGTATCCAATAATTAATAATTTCTTTAATTCAATGTTCTGTTATTATTATCCAAGTGCTTTTTTGTGGAAATTGTTTGTGGATTCATTTCATTCTAATTTCATTGATCAAATGGAATGTGTTTTCAGTTATTTACTTTCCATATTATTTACTCACTTACATCTAGGTTATTTATTATCTAGAATGTGTTATCCATTTTTTCTTTTCTATATTGATAATTCTCATTTATTCATTATTAATTCCCTTGTAATTTACCCTTACTGAGAATTTGATCTCACTCTTATTTTGTTTCTTTCCCCATGATTCCATGAAGTGTACTAAGACCCTTGTACAATGATATTATAGATGGATTAAATTTATCCTCAAAAGATATAAATTATGTTGTAATTAGTGTCTTAATCTGTAATAAAAAACTAATGTATGCATCTGGTTTACCAAGACTACTAAACTCATCAGTATTTCAAGATTTTATTCCTTATAATCATGTCAATGTGATTATATAAATCACCAGCTCTAGGATATTTAGGGTTGGATCACTACATGGATGTATAAAAATTAGATAATTATTATATTAATGTTTAATAATTTATTGTTTTTAATGGAATTTAATTGGTAATTATTGGAATATTAAGGGTGTATGTTTAGGAATCGAATGAATTATTGGATATAATTTAATTTTTAATGCTTAAAATATATGGAAAATGGGTGGAATTAAGATGGGAAATAACTAAGAATGGTTTTATTAAATATGGAACTAAATGGAATAATTGCTCAAATAAAGAAGGTAAGTGGTAAATCTATAAAGTTTTAAAATTTGTGTTAAAATAATAATTTGGATTTGTTATTTTTGGATTTTTCTTTATATAGAGTGGGTTAGGGTTGTGATATAGATTTTGGAAGTGATGGTAGCATGAGACGATGATGGTATGGTGGTTGTAATGGTGTGGTGGTGTTATTTTAGTATGAAACCTTTATCCTGGGCTTGTGTGTGGATATATATATGATGTATTTTCCATAATATTTATATACACACCCAACTAGAGTGGTATAACCTTACTGATTCCCAAATTATTTGGGATCAGTGCATTTTCCCCAACATCCTGGTTGGCAAGGGAATAGATGGCTAACTACACCCTCATCCTAGCTCTCACTTTTAGATGTCACATGGGTTGTGATAGATCTTATTAGAATAGTTATTTTTATTTTGTGATTATATTTGGTGGGGTTCATTCATTATTGGTGGAGAGAACATGTTTTTTTCCTTAATATTCATGATGACCTACTCTAATAGATTTTTGATGAGGTTATGATGTACTATAGAGATATGGGTGTGTGATATATGATCAGGGTTATGTTTATGGAATAGTTAATAATTTTTCAAACAATAATGTTGGACATTGTGTTTCTTGGGGTATTTGGGGTTACGAATTGACAAACATCATGTGATATGAGAGTGGCATGGTGTGTTGTGGCATGGAATCATAAGGGATTGAAAGAACTGGGTTATTTTCCCTTGGGGATTGAGAGTAAAAAACTTGTTAAGAAGGTTTTGTTATATAACTTTTTATTATATTCTTATGATATTAAGGTATTATACCTCAACAAAACAAATTGGGTTAGAAACCCCTTGTGAGTTTTTTGTAAAAGTTTACTTGAGTGGTGATTTTGGGTTCTCTTATTTTTTCAATGAAGAATTGGTATTCTTATTCCAAATTTCCACTGGAATTTTTGAGGTGGATCCTATTTACTACACATGTAGAATTACACTTATATATATATATATATATATATATTCATTTTTCCATTGAATTTTTGGATTCATTCTATACCTTTCTATCTTGGAGCATACAGTTGTGGTTGGAGTTTATAATATGGGGTTTTATTTTTGTAATTTTATCTTAGATACCTATATTTATATAACATTTCCATGAATTTTTTTAGTTTGTTATATTTGATTTATTTTATGATATGGTGTTTTTTGGTAATTTCATATTATGTTTCAAGTATTTATAATGGAATTGCCTCCAATTTTCATGTTTTAAGACATTGGTTTTAGTCAAAAACATGGGAAATTTTGGAGGTGGGCCGTAGGGGACAATATTGTCACTCTAAAAACATAGGAGGGGTTACTAATGGGTTTGGGACATATAATATTAGTAGAAATGTTTTTTATGAGTGTTATGATAGAGAATGAAGTTTTAAAATAGTAAGGATTTCATTATATTGGTAGGGAAATATTGTAAGTTGAATTTATTATGTGAAGTAACAAGGTAGACCATCTAAAAAATATTTTATTTGGAACCAATGTGATCCAATTCATGGTCCTTAAGTTTACTAAATACCCTAGGTAAGATAATTTAAATTACAAGGTAGATAACTAGTGGTGGCACTTGCATCGTTCATGGTTGTAATTTTTATTGGATTGGGGTGATATTGGGGAATTTAAAATGAATCTAATTAAATGTATATTAAATTAATACTATGGTATGAGGATTAATATTTTTATTTATTCTTTCAAAGATTCATGATGGTCATAGTTCATGTTCAGCTCGAGGTATAGAGGTGTAGTAGGATAATCCATTTGACCAATATAGGTCTGACCAGGATGATGAGGTTGAGCATTGGGGGAAGTTGTTGTGTGAGTTCTGGTATCAAGTATTTGAAATTTATGAGAGGGTAATAATTGATTTAGAGAAATATAATTTTTTAGAAGATATTAATTTTTTATTTATATTGATTAGAGTTGGGGTGTAGTATCAGTTTAGGTTGGCGGTTAGCCAGGTATACAGTAGTATGGAAATGGTGGATTTTCTATCATGTGGTATAGAATGAGGAAGATCATTCATGGATTGATTTTAAGAGGAATTTTTTTTGAATTCATATAATCAATGATAAGAGGAAAATGAGAGATTAGATGTTATCCCCTTTGATAGGGGGTTCATATAATTCGGAATATCATGGTAAAATTTGAGGACCTTATTTGCCTCTCCCCTAATCTTTTCCCAAACTAAGAGTCTAGGGTGTTGTGTTTAGATAAGGTGCTACATCCATTTATTCATTATAGAGTAACCCCAATTATATTTTCAATATACCTATAGTCATATAAGAAGTATGATGTAATCAATAGGACACATGTGCATCCATGATCATTTAAAGAGGGGTTCATTAAAGTTCCTCAAGGAGTAGGGCTTCTATTTAAGGATCCTAGTTGTCAAGGTAGATGTGATTTCGTTATTAAGGATTCAACCTCAGTAGTTTTCTTCCCTATGATTCTTTGTAGATAGTATTTCTCATGTGTCCATAGAGAGATCTTTTATAGTCTTTTTTCTTTATAGAGGTCATGACCACCATCTATATCAATTCTGGACTATTCTAGATTCCCCTTATGGCGGATAATTTTATTTTCCTTTTCGTCCATAGTAGTAGTTAGCTTTGAGTTTGTATCATCAACTAGGAAATCATTCCTCTGTTCCACTAAGAAGATATATATTAAGGAAATAAATTTGTAAACGATCAAAGAAGTGGTTATTAGTAATGGGGTAGACAATCCGAGCACATGAATTTTCATGCTATAAAGATTCCAATTGCATATGAGACAAATATCATTGGAGGTATCATATTATTATCTTCTAACTTATCTATTTCTTTATTTAATTGTAAATATTTACACTCCTTCCTTACATCCACCTTGGTTCATTCATTGGGACTCCAGGTGAATAGGATTCTAGTACACTTGGTGTTGACTATTCTAATTGGAGTCCAGATTAGTTTTTTTATGTTTTATAGGGTTTTGAGTTGATTATTTGGAATCATAAGTCATCTAGATAATTCTTATTTTTAAAAATACAACCCTATAGCTCCTTTCTCAGTATCAATTTGTCTTATTCAACAAATTTGGTCATCAACTGTTTCCTAAGGGGATTTTAGTTATGTTAATAGGGGGTCCATCATGTGTTATTAATTGTAAATAATTATTTTTGGATGTGTTATATGAATTATAATCTATTATTATATTATTTAATGATTTTTTTTGGATTTGATAGGGGTTTGTGTGATAAATATTTATATAGTTGTTATCTATTCTCTGTATTGTTTCTCAAAATATGTTATTGCCCTACCCACTAGATATGATATCATGTTCATATATATTATATGCATGATTCCTAATTGATTTTTTGTCCCCTTATTAGATATAACATTATGATATATGGGAACTATAAATTTAGATTAAAGACA
This sequence comes from Viscum album, assembly GCA_963277665.1. NCBI lineage: Eukaryota > Viridiplantae > Streptophyta > Magnoliopsida > Santalales > Viscaceae > Viscum > Viscum album. Next base: position 497,057,305 of record OY728122.1, read on the forward strand.
TTATGTATAAAGGTTTTATCCAACTCTATGCGTCATCTTGGGGTTATCCAGTATTGTTCTCCAAGAAGGTAGATGGTAGCCTATGATTATGCATAAACTACCAGTGGTTGTATCTAGTGATGGTAAAGAAACATTATCTTATTTTTATGATATTTTATTTTTTTGATCATATAAATATTTCTTGTTTGCTTTGGATCGTCATTCCATATTTTGGATATCATTATATGAGATTAAAAGATAAAGATATTTCATAGAACACATTCTGAAGTAGTTATGGGAACAAAAAAAATTATTCATTTTATTTGATGTTTTTTAATTACCTATATGTTTTTATGGGACTCTTAAAATCTATAATACATGGGTTAGTAGGGCATTTTATGGAAATTTTCATTGATTATATTCTTATATACTCAAAACAGAAGTAAAATACCAAGAATTTTATGTATATTTTAAAATCCCTTCAACACCACTATCTCTATGGGATGTTTTCTAAGTGTATGGATTAGACATGTGATTTGTATGTTTTTGTTTATATGGTCTAGTAATAGGAAGTTTTAGTAAATATTTCAAAGATCAAGGTAGATGTTTTTTGGCTAGTACCATATAATTTTTTGTAATTCGGTAGTTTCTTTAGTATCGAGGGTGATTATAAAAGGCTCATATCCAATGAATATCATATTTTAGTTATGTTTATATCCTTGAATATAAATGACTATGATTTTTTGTGGAATCATTAGTGTCAAGAAGCATTCAACGACCTCAAAAGAGATATTGATTAGTTCTCCCATTATTTCTATATCATAGGTTGGAGTGATGTTATGATTTTTTATTATGATTCTCATCTCAGTTTGGTATTCATATTGATTTGTTAATGTCCATTGATATCATATGGATCTAGGAAGATATTATCCCCACAATTTTAACTATTCTACCCACTATCTTGATTTGGAGGCATGGGTATTTTTCTATGATTTTTTTCTAACATTACCACATCATTAAGTGTTATGTGACCTTAACATATTACAAGATGCTTAATTATATTTTCTCTCAACATAATTTAAATTTGTGTTATTAGAGATGGATGGGGTTCATAAAAGACTATTAATTCAATATCTCATAAACCCTAGGGAATGGACATGTAGTGGATGTTGCGTTGAGTAGGAATTCATGAGGAGATGTTCTTTAGTGGCCTTAGGAAGCTTATAGGGTTACATAGGGGATTGTAATGATGAATATTCTTATTGGTGAGTATGGGGTTGAGGTTTATTATATAATATAATAGTGTAATATTCCTTATTTTAATAGTTATAGGGAATATAAGTTGTGAGAATCGGAGACAGAGGTGATACGAGATTGCATATTTCATTGTAATACTCCTGTGGAGTTGTGGTAGGATGATCAACATTGATGGCTATATCAAGGGATATTTTTTTCATTGATGGCGTCTGATGGGGTTCTCTTTAATATTCATAGATCCAATTTGGAAATTCATCCCAGTATATCCAATATGTAACTTTCCTTAATGATATTGTTTTAATAGAATAGGATGAAGCAGTATGTGGTATTTTTGGTATCATGATGTTTTGTCCTCCAGTTGGTGAAGTCAAAGAATAAAATTCTAGGAGTTCTATTATAGACACCTGATGTTACAAAGTATAAGAGGAAGGAAATATTTATGGACTTATACATAGGCTTACCAAAATCCCTAGTATTTTGTGATACTATTTGGCTGATCATGTATTGGTTAATGAAGTCATCTCACTTCTTAGTGATCAGGTATTCAGGATCCATATATATTCTAGATAGGTGGTATGTGGATGTGATAGTGTGTCTCCACATGGTATTGGAGAACATCATCTCTGATAAGGATCCTGTCAATTAATGTATTTAATTTTCTTTTATCCCCTACTTATAACTTTTCACTATTTTCCACAATCAAATAGATGGACTGAAGGATTTGAACCTTTCAGTGATATAGGATATGTTGTAATCCAATTTTATATATTTTAGTGGATTATGGGTAAATAAAATTACTTTGGTTTATTTTTTGTATAACAACATTCACTATTCCATTGGTATGGATCAGTTTTAGGCTTCATACAAGAACCTTATAATCTCCATCATAGTGGACCCTGGTTGGATAATCTATGGTTCTTTGGGCCAGATGTGGTGTAGAGAATGTAAGAGAAGATCCATATTATTTGAGAGTGAATTATGGTGGTGTAGGACCACCAATATTCTCATGTATATTGGATGATTAGGCCAATTGAGTTCTAGGTTATGGATCATGTGTTCTTGAGGGTTTCCCCATACTAGGGGAAGTATAGATTTTTCTAGGGGAGCAATATCTCTCCCTAATTCATTAAACATTTTTTGGTTTTGTGTTTTATAGAATGGAGGTATATCCATTATCACTACATCCCCAATTAGATCGAATCTATAATGATTTCCATGTTTCATAACTTCATTAGTATCCACATGAAAATTCTACAATCATTGATTGTGGTGAGTAAGATGTAGAGGATGAAGCAATGTGAATTGTGTGACTGGTTGAGAAACACGATCATCAGGAGAATTTGTGTTATGGTTGAGTTTTTTCATTGGTAATTTTTTTGGAGTCATAGTTTGTTGAAATAAAATATTTGGGAGTGTGAGTCTAATATTCACATTTAGTATCCTAAACTATTCAGAATATTCTATTTCTTGATAATTAGATTTTATATTTAATTTTGATTATTTGAAATTATTTTTTTATATGTTGATTTATTTCAATTTTTTGATTCCGTGTTCTATTTAATTTATTTAAGAGGGAATTATTTATATTTAAAAGGTATCTTCAAAGTGACTAATTTGTTTATTTCATTTCCATTCTTTTTTGGATTGGTTTTTATTCTTGAGGATTAGAATCATTTGAGAGGTATCAAATGCAATAAGGAAAACCTATATATCCCAATAATTTATGTGTTTTAGATAATGAATGTTTCAAAAGGAAGTTTGAGGAATAAATATTGTGTTGATGTTGAGGTTTCAAATGGAAGAAGTATATTGTGGCATGACCTTTTGTGTTATTTCATGGTTGGTTCATTAGAAGAGGGAAGTTGTCTAACCTATTGTATTGTGTCATAGGAGGCAGTGCTTCATTATGGTGTTTTATAGGCTGATACCATTGATTCTTCCATTTACTGAATCCTTGCATAATGTTCATTAGTCAACATAATGGTTTTTGTCTGGGGTTTATTGGTATGAAACGAAGAACCGGTATTTGTGTTGTGGTAATTACTATTATAACATAGAGCCTGGATGGGTTGATTATTTAGTAATTCTATTCTAGATATTTCTATGTGGTGGTGACAATGATGTGACATAGTGTTTCATAGATCATGTTACTTAACTCGGTAATTTTAGGGTTCATTTTGCTGTGGCGTTTCAGTTAGGCCTCAACCATTCCTTGATTATTTTGGGTTAGAGGTTGACCATGATTTAATAGAATGAAGATAAGGGGAAACATTATAAGATTTCCAAAAATTCATTTTATTTAACCTCTTTATGGAATGTCTTATACCCATTATTTCATGGTCTTGTGATTTTCTATCCCAAGTATAAATTCCTAGGCACCCCTAGATATCATTCAACTATATTTGTTCCTATTAACCATGGGATACCATCTCATATCTGATTTCTCATATTTAATCATTGGATTATGAGATACATTGTTCAAAATTAAAGGTGAGTTTATCCTATCTTTCTTAGTGCATCTCTTGTTCTTACTTATTGATTTTGAGGTAGAGTTATTGATCATATTCCTATTTTTTGTGGCTATGACATTGATAGGGAATGTTTATAATATGGGTTAACTAAAAATTTCCTCACATGGTTATTTCTTGTTGATCATCTATTCCACATTTGTTTTCTTTTCACAGTGGTTTTGAAGAATCAATTAAGGTAGATGATTGAAAGCTCTCTGTATTTATGTTTTAATTATGGATATTTTTTTTTATTTCGTTGAGTGGAGAGTATAGATTTACATAATGATAATAATGAACTAAACTGAAACAATTTATGGGAATATGTTGATATACATGTGTTTATATACTTCAATGATATTTTATTATGTGATTTATGACTAAATTTTTTGTTACTAAAAATATTTAACTAATCATAAATGTATTTGAACTAATACTGTGATTGAATTTTTGGAAACATTCATCTAGAGAAGGAAAATTACATAATGATAATATTGAACCAGTTTTGTGAATATGGAATTGAAGTAATTTTGATTATGTAGAGTAATTTAATTCTTGTGGAAGCATAATCTAAAAAGGGAAATATCGAATTGTGTGTTACAAGAATATGTTATTATGTAGTACCATAATGATATGGTTTTGTGGCCTTAATAGGGGGATTTTATAGGGTTGCTTTTGTGATGGGTTGTCTTGAGAAAAGGGGATATGCTTACCTGACCTTATTTTGAAAGAGGATATTTGGTTTTTGATAAGGATATTGGTGTGTTTGGTTATGCAGGAATTATTTGGTTTCTATAATGATTGTAGGGATATTGGCCCGTGTTATAGGATGGTTTTTCAATTGTTTTTTTGATGATTATGGGTGTGTTTTTAATTTCCTAGTTTTAATAGACTAATTTTGGAAATAATGGTAATTTTAATTGGGTATGGATTAAAATTAAAATAACCATGGGATATAATTAAATTTTTAATGATTGCAATGGATGAGAGATGGAAAGAATTAACATGGGTAATGGATGAATTTTCAACATCCTCAGATGAAGGATTGGGAAAAATTTGATCCCCTGTAATGAGAACATTAGATGATGTGGGATGAATATGGTTTCTCTATTCTATTGTTGTGTCAAACACAGATATGAAATCAATGACTATATTTTCTTTGATAGAGAATATGTGTGTGATGTATGGTCCTTCTTAGCAAAATTTACTACTTTCTCTTCCCACAATTTTCATGAATTCCCTTTTCTTGACCTAAGTCTCCATGGCTCAGCTGATAGGGGTATGGATAAAATGTTTTGATCCATCATCCTACATGCTAGTTGTTGGTGCTTAAGGTAGTACATGAGAAAAGTGAGGTATGAGGGGATCCACTCCTCTACAAGAGGCATAATCTCTAGAATTATAATCCTCTTCATTGATCTGGTAATACTCTAAAGTGACTAGAAGGATTCTTCATCCCTTCATCTACTCCTTTCCTTTACGCAAGTCTCTCATCGTAGTTGTAGTGCTCTGTGAAGCCAATGTATCTTATGGCACCCTCCACCCATGGTTTTGAAGCTTAACACAAATGGGCCCGGTATCTCATGGGTTATGAGAGGAGGTTGGGTAGTCCGAGACACTATGGGATCAGTAATATTAGCATTCACTGCACACTTTAGTTTTGGATAATCTCTTTAGGTTGAGGCCCATTCCCTCCTCACTGGCCTTTCCTTATGCCACCAGGGAACATCTCTATCTCTAAAGCTAAAATTTATTCCCTTATTCTTCTCGATTCTTTGAAAGGAACCAGGTTTATTCCTTGGTTGATTTCCTATATTATTAAAAAAATCCAAGGTATAGTATCCAACTATCGCCCAATAATTCACAGATAGATTGAGGTGAATAAAGTGGAAGATCACCTAGCCTCTTTAGTGAATCATGTCTCAAGAGTTTCTTACTTCTATAATTTGGCCTTTTGGAACCTGAGGGGGTTATCATTATTAGTGGGTATTCCATTGGATATCATTATTTTAGCCCCCCTAGTCTTTATATATTTCCCTTACATTTCCATGTACTTTAAATTTCCCAATAAATAAATAAATTATGATGATGGTGTGCTTAAATTGGAATTGAGATTGGTTATTTTGGTTTTTTCCATACTGAATGTGGGACTGGTTTGTGATAGAGAAAGTGATAGTGATAGAAGCTTTGGGTAGTGATAGTATAGTGGTTATAATGGAGTGGATGTGTTTTTTTTTGTTTGAACCCTTCAGGATAGGCTTACATGTGGATACATATAATATTCATTTTCTTTGTGATTTTATTACGCACACCACCCACGTTGGATAACCTTATTGACTCCCAAATACTGTGGGTTCTGAGTGTTTTTTTTCAATATATAGGTTAGTGAGAGAATGGATGAATGATCACTCCATATTCCACACTCTCTATTCTAGGTGTGATCGAGCTATAATGGATCATAGTAGAATGTTCAAGTGGATTTGATAGTGATATTTGGGTAGGGTCATGCATGGTAAAATTTGGGAAAGAGGTAGATTCCCTTCATGTTAATAATTCCCTACTAAGATGGATATCGGATGAGGTTATAATGTGTAGTGGAGATGTAGATATATGATATATGATGGTGTTTATGGTTATGTCATGGTTTATATAGGATTAAATTGGAACATTGAACCCTATGTGAGTTTTTGTGGGAAGGGATTTAGCTCAACCTACATCAGGTGTGAGGAGATTCTTATGGTGTGATGCAACATAACTCTAAAAGGGATTTGGAGAATCAGGGCCTTTTCATTGGTCTATGAGAGGGAAAAAATAATGGGGAATTGGTTGTGGGTAATCAATTTTTTATATTCTTATGATATTATATTTGTATATATGTATTTGATATTAGGTGAGTGATCCTTGATGAGGCTCGGTGATAGTTAACATGGTAGTTTCTTGTTGGTTCTGCTATTTATTCACTGAAGCATTAGTATGCTTATTATATTTTTTTAACAAGAGTTCTATAATATGATAATAATAAGTATAAATTTATGCTCAAATATCTTTATATATAAATTTTTTTATAGGTTTCTATGAGTTTTAAGATTGAGCTTGAACTTACTTTCTTGAAGCTTGGATTTGTGGTCGGAGTCACTTACTAAGTATTTTATTTTTGGTGTTTTATCTTGGATGCTTTTATTTTTATGAAATTTTCATGTAATGTGGTCATTAGGGGATACTGTATTTATTTTATGATATGATTTTTTATTAGTGGTTTCCTATTATATTCTTGTTATTTAAGAGGATAATCATCCTATTTACATATTTCATACAATCAGTGCATTCCCTCAATCTATGGCCAATTGGAGGCAATCCTCAATGGTCACTCTCATCTTCACTCAAGGCTAATGAAGGATTCTAAATTAGGATAGGTTAGAAAACTTAATGTCCATTAAAACATATCTCGATAAATTTTCATATTAAAGAATTTATTTTAAAATAAATATGATAATATCTTGTAATTGTAATCAATCTTCTTGAATATATCAATAATTTTAATAGTTACTTGTATTAACAATTTCAAATCATCAAAAAATACTGAAAAGTAATCATAATTAATATTTTTATAGTTTTTTGTTATAAAAATAATCCTTCTCCCAATAATTTACACATATCTATAGAGACATCTATTAAGATACCAAAAAGTGATCCATGAACTATAATTTCTATTTTTGAATAAATGTAATTTTTTTCCAATTGTTTATATTACCAATGAAAGATTTATAACTATTTTCAAAAAATCAGGAAATTTTTACTTAAATAACCTTAAATGTGATAAATTAATCGGGTAATGTAGGTTTCCATTAGATATTATATTATCTCCCTTTTAACTAAGAATCTTATCATCATTTTAATTTCAAAATAAACACTTCAAATATAGAACTATTTGAAAATTTGAAATTTAATTAGCAGGGGTTATAATAACTAAGTTTGGGGAAAATTTATACTTGTATCTTCCATAAAATTTATATTATATTGTGTTGAATTTAGGACATTTTAAAAACCCTCATAATTGTTTCTATATAACACAAAATCATTGGGGAAAACATGAATTTTCTATAAATTGAATCCTAATAGAAATAAATTTTTTAAAACATAATAATTTGAATCTATAAGGTCATTTATTTCGAAAAATATCTTTTTAAACATTTTAACAAATTTAATGAAAAATTTGTGCCTCCCACCATTTATTTCTTTTATGTTCATCGGTATTTGTACTAATGATAACACTATAAATTGAGTAACACCTAAGAACATTGAATTTTTGGCATCTCTAAAAAAATCAACAACCATTATTTTTTCAATGGTTTCAACTTATATATCAAGAATTAATTCATCAATACGATCTTATACCTCATGATGAAATTCATCATTATTTGTAGATCTTGAATTAAATATCATTTCACCATACGAGGTCCAAGGGATATACATTAGATTAAATCTATATAAAATTAAATGATCTATTTCTCTATACCTTAATTTTATCATATTCATAGAAATAAATAATGGATAGTAAAACATTTCTACATTTTCAACATTTCATTTAGAAATTTCCAACTAATATTCAACCTCTATCTTATATAATTAAATTACTATATGTTCATATATAATTTTTAAATTAAATTAATTACCTAAAAAACAATTTATATTCAGAATATATTTAAAAACTATATATATATAACATACATTTATTTATATAGTAATATATAAAACATATATTTATATATATGTATACAAAAAACACTAATTTTACAATGTATATATAAATTTATATACATAACATATACATAAATATACGAAAAATTTAAAACATATATGTATATATTTATATAGACTTATTAAGATATATATCATATAAACATATAAACATATATATAAATTTAAAACTTGTATATATTAAAATATAAAAAAAATATACATATTTAAATATATAAACATATAAATTTATAATGAATAATAATATATATATAGACACTTATTAAATTATATATAAACATTTTGACACACACACATACTGACAATCAATTGAAAATAAATTATTATGTAAAGAATAGAGGGGAGAAAAGGTAAATACATGAAATAAAGGAGGATGAAAGTATTGGGGACTAAGGGAATCCCCTTGAATGATGTTATTACAGTCTATAAGAAGGAATACAAGCTCAAATAATTAATAAGTGGATAAAAAATATCACATTTTGAAGAAAGAATATCAACCACCATATTCCCCTCACACCAATTATAAATAATTTCTTCTTCTGATTGAATAATACCTCAAAAGATTCTAACTATATAGAAAAAACACTAATCGAATAACATATGATATTTTAAGGATTTTACTAATATAAATGAATCTGATTCAACTGAAGATAAATATATTTTTTTATTTTAAAATATTGATACTAATAGACATGGAAAGTGATTTATCTTATATAGAGGATTCCTCCCTATAGAAGTCCTATAACACAAGGATAAAAGGGCCTTTATAATAAAATAAAATTATTCCTTGATGCATCATCATATGAAGACATCAACCATAAGTACTGATTTTAATCCCTTGGATTGGATAATTCCATAACATCTATGTTCATGTGTTCTCTAAAATATTCATGGGCATGTCTAATGCATGAGAAATTTGAGACCTGTGGTTAAGATATTGAGTCACCATCTTGCATAATGAGTTATGAGAGGGGTTGTAATAAAATAGTTTGTATTTGATTTAATACTCATTAAGAATATATATTTGGTGTTTGAAAACATTACGGGTGTCCCATAACACTATGCATTTAGTATAGATAAGAGTATTTTAGCCTTGAGCATTCAGTTTTACCCAAGCATGAAAATTAAAACTAGATTCAAAGAAGGGGTCAAAAGAATCATTGTATTGATGTGTTTCTCCATGTAATCCCCAAATATATTTCACTTATTCCCCATGAAAAAACATAAAAAGTAGTGATTCAGAACAAGAATTAACACCACATAGGAATTTTGAGACATGTTGGATTCCCTTCTTCTAAAAATTGACATTCATAGGAAGATCCTAGTTCCAAAGTCTTTGACCTAAGAAATTTTGAATAATAGGGAGATAAGTTCACTAAAAAAATTATGGAGGGATATAGAGTTCTATTACCCATGAAAAACATTTCTAAATTAATGTAATGATAAAGTTATAAAATATATAGGGGTGAAAATTCCATAATAAGGAACATCAGTCAAATAAATACTAAAATAAAATCTTTTTTATCATCATTGAAGAACAAATCCATGAATTTATGATAAGAAAATTTTTGTATAAATATTTGGTATGTAGTTGGGAATATAGGAAAAAATGATTGTATATCAGGGAAATTATTAATCCAAAAATATATTTCACCTCTAAATATGATCTAGAAAGAGTTATCATTAATCAGGTTTATAGAATTTTGAAAACCATGAAAGATGTGGGAGACTATAGGGTTTTTAGTCTAGCTAATAAGAGAATTTCCATATTTTTTCCTTATCAAATTGGACCAAAATAATTTCCTAGTGATATCTTCCAATGAATTTTTAGCTTGCATATGAATTTTTTAATTGATGCTTATAAGATTCATTCCCCATTCATCAATAGGCCCGGCCAATCAAAACTAGTTGTCCAAGAGGAACCTCCTCTATGTGTGTGAATCCTAAATGAAACTATTAATAATTTTTTTTAAATATTACATATAATAGTCTTCATATCCCTAAAAACCAAGAGAACATGCATAGTTATGGATGATAAAAAACTACTGACTAGACTAATTTGGCCCCCAAAAAAATGAATCAACTCTTCCATTTATTATTATAACCTTTTACTTTGTTACAAATTACTTAAAAATGATGAATTAAGATCCTTCCATTAGATTTTAGGACACCAAAATGTTCTATAGGAAAACTTCACCTAAAAAATACCAATACACTCCGGTATATTCCTATCATGCATTTCAGTTCAAGAATTAGGGATATATATAATACTTTGGTTAACATTGGTGAACTAACCACTCCTATTACTATAAAAATTCAAAATAAACATGAAATTTTAAATGTAATTTTTACTACAATTGATAAATAATATCATTTCACCTACAAAGAATATATGAGATATTTCTTTGAAACCATATCACCCTATATAGGTAATAATCATACCACTAAATATAATATGGTTAAGTTCCCTTCTAATAAAATCTTGAGTAGTAATAAATGGGATTAGAGAAAGATTATATCTTTTCCAAGGACCACTAGATTACATAAAAAATCTAAATATCACTCCAATTAAGGATATCATAAATCACGATGAGGATAAGAATCAAAATAAAAGGTCACATACCCATTTAAAAAAACTGCAATAATTAAAAATTTTGATAATAAATCTTCACTCCATTTCAAAAAAATCCATATCAATATCAATATTAATCATAATGATGGAATAAAAAACACAAATATCATTGGTTGATATCACTTCTTGAGATATCCTAATAGATAATTTAATATTTTTACCTATAATAATTTCATTCTATTCATTATAAATTTGGAGTCCCATGTTCCAAGAAAATATTTAGTTTTTAATAGTAATAAGTATTTTGTAATAATAAATTAAAATAACAATTGGAAAAACTATTTAAATACATTTAGATTAATAAATTTATCAATTATAATAAGGATATATGTTGATTAAACTATAAAAAGAGGACTCCATTTAAATAATTATTGAATTACATTGATATTATCACTTCTAACCAGTTCCCAAACATCGAAGAAGAAGGATCATGAAAACCCATCGAGATCTGAGGAGATCTAGGTATTAATTCTCTAAAATATCTAAATTATTTCATCTTCACTCAAAATAACACCCAGGGAATAAATATCATGGGATGTAATAAACCACATGATTTTCATAAAATAAACATAAAAAATTCCAGAAAGTTATAAAACTCTCTCAACACCTGACATGATCCAGTAAGAAAATGAGAGAAATAAGAAACAATCATAGGTCCAGTGATGTTAAAATCACTAGAATATGTTCTATCATCAAGATTAATATTTATATTCCCAAAAAACGCTCCCTTAAGTAGGCATAGAAATAATACATGTTTCTATCACCCGCACTCATCCATATAGTTATAAACTATTCTCTAGACATATGTTCTTATTCAGGTAAAAAATATTCTTGATGATTACCCTTATGGGTTATAAGTATAAATATTCCATCTTTACATTAGTCTTACAGACCATTTTGAATCCCATAATTTCCCTCTTGATGTTTTTCATATTGACTTTAGAATAATTTTGGATGTACTCATAGTTTATGATGTTTCCTTTCAATATCCTATGTTTTTTATGTAGAATCTAAAAAGGATGTCCCAATGTGTATTTTGACCAAGTAGATTGAACCATATCCTTGAATACATTTTCATCAATCAATATTTTTTAAAAAAATATTTTATCAATGTACAATATCCATTATATTTGAGTGATAAAGGATATAGTTCAGAAAGAGAACACAAGTGGTGTTTAATGGATTAACTAGAGAATTCTGAAATAGCGCGGAGATTTCCCAAACATTGATCTTGCCTACTTTGTATCCCTTAATTAAATTTTTAATTATAACACCAATTAAAATCATCTCTAGTGAATCCTATATTAGGTAACCTATTGTGGGAATGGAAAGACCAAAAATCTCTTATGGCCTTACTTGGGTAAAAATTCCCTCCCTTATTCTCTGATTGATCCAAAATATCATTAAAGTCACACCCTAAAAACCATGCTTATGTACTAATATTAAAAGTAGAAAATATTTTCCAATGGAATTTCTTTTCTCCTACCTCACATTTAGTATATGTGATAGAAATAAAGAAAAAAACTATGGTGTTTGCTGACCTGAATAGTGATTTTTGGATGAGAAACATCAATGATTTCCACACCCAAATATATACATTTAACCATTTATAACCATATATAAATATATAAATGTATAAACATTTGGAAACAATTAAATAAATATAAAAACATTCAATTAAATATAAACATATATAAACATATAATAATATATATCCAAACATATAAACATATATGTTTATATTATAGATTTTCATGTTTATATTATATATATGTATGTCTGTTTATATTTATATTGAAATATTATGAAAATTATAGGTGTAAATATAAACTAATTTTTTTTATAAATTTATTATTTTTTTTAAATATATTACCTATAAATAAACTTATCAATATAATGAACAATGTAATTGAAATTTTACTAATATCGGACAATAAGATAGGAGGAATGATATAAGTTCAAAGGTGGACTGATTGGCTAGCATGGAAGGTGATAATTAGTAGCAAAAGGTGATATAAATTAGTGAACAGAGGAAGTAGTAAGGATATAGGAATGTCAGGACTCATTAATATTAGACTTTTATATCAAGTATTGGTGTGATAAATGGATATAGTGAATATAACTATGATTTATTTTTTTTAATGGAATTCAACATTGATTTTTATAAAAATTAAATTTATAAATACATATATATATTGTCTATTTTTTAGTAACTAATGGGAAATATTTTTAGAGTCTATAATTTAATATTAATTAATAAATATATAATTTGGGAAATTAGTTTAATGTCTATTATTTATTAATTGATGTGAAAATATCAATACCAAATTTATTTTTTTATAAGTGCATGAATAATAAATCAATATATGAAGTTGAATTAATTTAATAGAAGGAATTCAAAAAAAATATTTTCCAAAAGTATAGTTTCCTCACATAATCTTGCACTAATAAGAGAAAAAAATCATTAAAATTAAAAAAAATGAGGATAAATCAAGACATTACTCTAATAGAAAAATTTATAAGACTTATAGGGTATTCCTATATGTTTTTTATTGATGTTGAAAGAATAATTTATTGATTCTTTAGTTGATTAAAATTAACTCTATAAAAATATTTCAGAATTATAGAATTTGATAGAAATGAAGAATTTTTTTGATCTAATCTCTAAGTTGAAATGAGTATCGGATAGTTTAAATAGAATTAAGGATGGTGAGATAATAAAATTAGAATATTGTTTCATTATAAATGGTTAAATAAGATGGTACATGGTGTAAATGAGATCTATTTTCCCACAGTCCCAAAATATTTTAATAATTTTTCAAGGATATGCCTTAATTTAATAGATAAATTCTTCAATAGTAGAAATAGACCTCAAAAATATAAATATTATTGAAGTTATATGAAATTGAAATTAACATAATGAAACAAAATAGGGTTCCAACTAATTTAATACACATTTTATATTTCTTTAAAAATTATGAGTAAGGCGATTTTTCAAAATAATGCATAAAATAAAGGGTTTATGATGATAATAATGATCCAAAACCTCCTACAAAAATTGGATAAATGATGTTCTAATGAAATTACCACCAATGAAATGAATCAAAAAAAATGGGGACAAGAACACTCCTTATCTACTCAATAATGGTTAGTGTTTTATTTGACTAAAGTTTAACATATTATTTAATTTCTTTAATATTATTTAGAGATATTAAATTAATGTGATAAGATTTTGTGGTTAATTTATTAGTGACAAAATGTATTGTTGTAATTATAATATCTACATTATATAAATTATATCCCAAAAATATTTTTAGCAAGTTTTTTTCAGTTTTTTTCTTCCTTTGGTATAATTCAAAAGTATATTATGAAAGTATTATGTCTCTTAATATATATCCAAAATTAATTTTCTAAAGGGGAAATATCATTGAAAATCAAAACCATTATATACTTATTTATAAATTTATGTAAAATTATTAATTTTATTTGGAAATTACTTCATATGTAGAGGTCATGTTACCTAATAAACATATATTATTAGACAAAATGGTTGAGACAAACAAAAATATAGGCCTTAAAAATGAGATTATTTTTAATGGAATATACTAATGTATTCTTAAATGATTTTTTAATTATTCCATTGGATCATGACTTTATGTTGTCATCTGAATGTATGCTTGGTGTAATTTTTTTAACTAAGAGGTCATATATAATGGCCTTCATAGAATTAGATGAATTAAAGAATAAATATAAAAACATAGAGAAATAAATGTTTACATGACCAAGTGTATTATGTTAGGTTTCACCAGCCTCTATCATCGATAAAAATTATTAAATCTTGATTTTCAATAATTATTTGGAGATTAAAAAGATCATTATAAATTAAAATAATTTTATCTTGAGTTTACTATTTTTTAAATCAATATTATTGGGATCATTACTTCTCAAAAGTCCGTCTTTATCAATGATATCATAAAATAATGATGGAAAAAATACATATATTTTATCAAAAAAACTATTACACAAGATATGGGAACAAGAAGTTCATAGTAAATCCATTTGGACTAATAAATGGTAAGGTATTTATTATAGACTCAATTAATATACATTTTATAAATTATCTTGATAAATAATCTAGTGGATGATATTCATAGAATATAAAAAAGTGACTTTTGGATGTAAATAGTGACATTCTTGAGAAATTTGATAATGATAAAAGTGATATTTACATATCCTTCAAGAGTGATTGAGGAAATACCAAACCCTATAATGGTGATAGATAACCATGGTTTTCTCATACTATTTGGCTATTATATATTATTTTTGGAATATTTAACTTATTTTACTAACACATAAACCAATTTCAATATTGAATAATGGTTCTCTAGTTAGAATAATATGATGAAAACATTAAATAGAATAAGAAAATATTATTCACTTCACTTTTACTATCACTACCATCAATGGATTTTGATATACCGTGATTCTAAAAATAATGTCATGGGATAAATTCTAATTCAAAAGTATATGTTGACATATTATTCCTCATGATAATTAAAAATGAATGTTAAAAATTACTTAATGCATGATATGATATTGAGAGTAGTGATATTTTCATTTCAGATTTGGAGGTATTCCTTACATCGAAAGAATATTGATATATATATATATATTGATTATAAAATATGAAATCATATATTCACATAGAAGAATCTAAAAAATGAACCAATAAATTTTGTTAGATTTTGTTAATGTTTTGAATTTCTATCATGAACCGTGTTAGGGTGCCATCCAACCTAACACCTGGCCCATCCCATGGCTTGGCCCTAAGGGAATTCCTGAACTCCATGGGCTGGAAACTAGTGTTTAGGTATCAAAAATACAGCTTTGGGAACGATTTCACCCATGATAGATAACAAAAAATAATTATCATAATTAAAGAACCACACCAAGATCAATATCCATAACCAAAAGATAATACACAATATCAAGTTAAACATTTTAAAACTTTAAACATAAACCAAAACAAAACAAAACACCAAAATGGTGAGGCATAAAACTAAATAACTGAAGAAAAATCCATGAAATGGGAGGTACATCACCCTCAAGACACCACCACCAACACCTAATATGTAGGAACACTAGAAACCAGATCCATCATCACCACCAAAAAACATCATTCCTTTACCTAGTTCATACATAAATAGGTCTATATACATCCAAGAGTGCAAGTTGGGTGTGAGAAAAATCCCAGCAGGATGCCAACCAAAATATTTTAAATGACATTAAATTAAAAATAGAAATTTAATGAAGGTTTTAATAATGAAATTTTAATCATTTTAAGTAATTATTGTAAGGGTAAAAATTAAATAAAATAGGATTCTCAATTATAAATAAATCAAGGTCCACCGTATGTTGAAGGTGAGCACCACATCATAAGAAAATTCCATGGGTAATCCCTAAATTCTCTTGCACTAGTGGGACCTTAGGAACCTCATACCTTAGTGATACATGGTTCGGAAACCATATCCCATAGTATCCTCACGAACGATTCACTATAGATAAATCTATCAAAAGTTTTAATGGTCTCCAATATCATCATAGTTCAGTTAGTTTTGTATCATAAATCATTCTAGAAGAAAATAGTTCTTAGTACCACTCATCCAACTAATGTACTAGTCCTATACCACCAACTTAGATACCTAGGATTCCCTTTTTTCTCAATTTCCATTCAACATATCACATAGATCACCACTTTCACAGACACACACTCTGAAATATTATTTCACATGAAAACCAACATTATTTATAGTAAAAACCTCATTCAAATCCATACACAAACCAAATCCATTTGGGAACACACTTATCACAACTTGAAAAATTCATAGAACAAATTTAATAAGCACAACAAGAATTCACATATGAAACACAAATAATTTCTTCTAGAAACCCATATTTTAATCCATACACACCTTAAAACCTTTATAAAACACATTTTCAAACACACATGATCCAAACAAACACATTAAAGAAACCAATAAAGCATAACAAAATCATATAATAATGATAAATCATAGAAACACCTACCTCAAGATTTGAAACTTTTTTAATCTGATGGAAACCCACAACCACTCCAAAAACAAACCCTATAAAGGTAAGAACAAATCAAAAAAATCCATATTTTACCCAAAAAATCAATATTGGTCCCTTATTAGGTCAATAAATCCATTGGGGGAGGAGAACTCAAAGAGAGAGGAAGAATAACCCTATATGAAAGAAGAAATCGGGATAAGAAATGGTTACATGATGACTCTTTGAAGACCCCACAAAACAATCCACTAAAGGATGGAGGTCCAAGGAAGCCAATTGGAACATGGGGAGGCACATAGGGATAAAAATCAAGAATTGGGTGAGAACTTGTGGATTTTTGGTTGAATTAAAAGAGGGAAAAAGTGTAAATTAAATATTTTTAATGACCCAGACAGGTCACACAGTTATCCCACATGGTTTTCCAAATAATTTGGAAATCGTGAAGCCCACTAAATCCAAGAGGAATGAGGCCTCAAGATTTATTAGGGGAGGGATTTTGCTCGTGTGGCCTAGACAGTTCCATTTTTCAAGGAACATGGTCTCTCATGGGATAGATTTTGGACTCCCCTAACTATGTGCCAACTATGTTCCACCTAAAGTTGGGTTGGAAAAATCAATTTTCTCCAAAAAATCCTGAAAAAAATACAAGGGATAAATACAAGAAAAAAACAAAATGAATAATACTAGAAAATAAAATAACTGATGTGACACTTCTCCCCACAATAAAAACATTCCACCATCGGAAGGTCATCCCATAATCTTATCATAGAACAAAAATAGATACTTCTCCTCAACCCAATACTTCCAATCCCACATCTCATGGTCATCATTCACATGCTATCGAAAAAAAATGACTAATGGTATGGAATTACCCGAAATAACATAATCTTGGGAATCAACAATCTCCACTTTCCTCTCAAACACAGAAAAATCAGGATCTAACTCCAATGCTTCCCAATACAATACATGAAACATATCCAGATTATACTTCTTGAGCTAAGAGATGTGAAACACTTAATGAATTTACATCAATTGGGAAGTGAAAGCTAAATGTTATGCTACTTTACCAATTCACTCAGTAATCTAAAAATTTCTATTATACTGTGATGTTAGATTTCCTTGCATACCAAAATGATGGTGACCCAAACAAGGGGTCAATTTTAGAAACACCTTATCACCAAATATTAATTACAATTCTTGGAACCTCTAATCGGCATAGAACTTATGGATACAATATGCTATCAAAAAATAATATCTGATAGATATGACTTTGTTTGATTTATCATGTACAAGAATTGGTTCCAACAAATAGTTCTCACCAACCTCATCCCAACACAAAGGAGGCTAACACGACTGGCCATAATGCGCCTCAAAGAGATCCATTAAAATTTAGGACCGGTGACTATTCTTATATACAAAGTTGACCAGCCCAAAATGGTTATCCCACAAGCCCCTAAAATCCAACACACATGAAAAAATCATGTATTGTAAGGTATTGTTCACCCAATCCATCTAATCATCCATTTGAGGATGGTATGTCATATTCAACATGATCTACAACCCCATTAACATCTAAATTCCATCCAAAAACCATGAATTAAATTGGGTTTCCCTATCTAAAATGATAGCTAACAGAACACCATGAAGCCTCACTATTTCTTGGACCTACAACCGACCTAAATCATTAACCTTGGATGATTACCTAAGCAGAATGAAATGGGATGATTTGGTTAGATATCCAATCACTACCCCAAATAGAATTCCTTCCATGAGGTGTATAAGGTAATCCAATAAGGAATTCCATGATGACCTCATCACACTTTTGGGTAGAAATGGATAAGGGATGAAGAAAATTGGAGGGTCTCTCCTGCTCTTCTTTAATCTTTTGACATGTATAACACCAAGATACAAAATCGGCTACATTTCGTCTCATACCTAGACACAAAAACTAATCATACACATCATAAAACATCTTGGTGGTCCTAGGATAAATGGACTACTGAGACTAGTGTCTATCCTACATCACCACCTTTCATTATGAATGTTGCACTATAAGGATACCCTTAAAATAGAGATCTCCCTTAGGAGATAATTTTCATTCACAAGGAACTACCCCACCATTTAGGAACTATATAGAATACTTGAACAGATCATCACTTAGTTACTCATTCCAAATTAACTCCATAAGGTAAGGTTTTATCGGAACACAATCCATGAACTCACATCCACTATTCAAATTGGCCTCTAAATGCAACTGGGAATAAAGACCCATCAAATCCCACTCAACACTGGACTCCTTCAGTGCTTTCACTTGAACTTTTCTACTCAAGGTGTCTACAACCATATTACCTTTTCATTGGGTGTATAAGATATCAAAATAAAACTGATGAACGTGTTAAACCCAATCGAACTGCCTCAAATTCCAATAATTCAATGAGAAAATTTATTTCAAGCTCTTATTATTAAAATAGACCATAAAAAGCTCCTCAAAGAGATAATGACACCATGTCTTCAAGTCAGGCATCACCACCACTAACTCCAGGTCATGGGTTAGGTAAATCTTCTCATGGGGTTGTATTTGGAAAGAAACATATTCCACCACATGCTCACTCTACATCATCACACACCCAAGAATCATACCTAACTCATCACAACAGACCATGTATCCCACTATTTATTTGAGAAAAATCAAAATAGGGGTTGGGTTCAACCACCACTTAATCTCGTAAATGGATTCATAACATTCTGTCTCCACACAAACTTTACCTCATTTAAGGTATGTGCAATCATGAGTGAATCAAGCCAAAAAAAATCAAGAACAAACCACTTGTAATACCCTCCCATACCAAAAAATGTCCTATTTTCAAAAACATTCTTCAGTTGTTCCCATGACATCATTTCACTGATCTTCTTAGGGACGACCGCAAACCAATTATCTAAGATCAACTGATCCAAAAACATCACCTGTCTAATCCAGAAGGTTCACATGGAAAACTTCTCATACATTTGATGCTATCAAAGTGTTACCAACATGATTCTCAAATTCCTCTCATGATCCACTTGGGTCCCAAAGTAAACCTGTATGTCCTTAATAAATTTCATGACAAAAGAGTCAAGATACTGGGGTAACACCCAGTTCAGGAGCACCATGAAAACTACTGAAGAATTTTTCAACCCAAAAGGCATGACCAAATATTCAAAATTGTCAAACATTCTTTGTAAATCCATATTAAGAAAATATTTCCCTATACCAAAAACTTGGTGATACCCATAAAACAAATTGATATTATAGTACCACCTCACCCCCTTAAACTGATGAAAAAGGTCATCAATACAAGGGAAAGGGTATTTATTCTTAATATTTACCATATTTGTATTCCACTAATCTATGAAAAACTGGAGATATCCATAATCCTTATTAGAAAACAATAATGGGGTGGACCAAAGTGAGATTCTTGGGAAAACGAATCCTTTGGATTCCTAATCATCCAGCTAAATCTTTAATTCCCTCAACTCAGTGGGGACTATATAGTACAAGTGATGGAATATTGTATGTTTCTCAGTTCCAAGTCGATGGTAAAATCCACATCCCATACTAGAGCCAAACTGGAAAGTCATCTGGAAATACCACTAGGAACCCATCCACCACAAGAGGTAATCCATCCTCAAGAAAACCATCATCTTCCTCTAACATGAGTGATGATATCTAGAAAATTAGATTTCCTAATTCTGGAAGTGGGGATATATCACGTCCAAACTAAGGATTCCACACACCTTGAAAAACCTTATATCTCCCATCAAGTGATACAAAACTCACTCTCCCTCGAAAAAAATATATATACCCCTGAAAAAGAACCATCCAATCCATACCTAGGATCATGTCAGATAGGTCTATCTCCAAAATCAAGAAATCTCATTCCAGATTAACCCCTAATATGGTATGCGTATAATAAAAATACTTGAGACCCTTATATTCCTTCCTACCAAGTAGTGCCACCAACTCTATTGTATATGACATAAGATCATTTGGAAAATTCATCAAACCCACAATATATTATGAAATGAAAGTAACAAATGAACCATTATCAAACATAACAACAACTATTAATGATGAAATAAGAACAGTAACTTAGACTATCTTAGTTCCTGCATCTGATTCTTCTAGTGCATGATCCACTATATGAAGATACCTAGTCATTTCCTGATCCAGATAAGAATCATGGACTTGTGGCTCTATCTTGAGCTAACTATAATAGCAAGAATATCCATACCAACTAGTACAACCACATAACCGATAATCGACCATATTTGTTGGACCAGACTGGTATGAAATTCTGTTAAAGTCCACATAACCTACTCCACCTTGATTTTTATGTGTGTCTCTATATAATATCTATAAGTTACTCATATTTCCATATTTATGGGATGGTCTAGTTGAAGATGAACATACAGACCACAGATGTCCCTCATTCCCACACTGATGAAACAAGATGGATCTAGTGTTTGAAGCCATAAAGAAGAATATAATAAAGGAGGTACAACATCCCTTTTTATCTTACTCTTCCAACTTACTCTTCTTCTTATATTAATTATCATTTCAATGACCCACTACTGACATTACTCTGGAAAACCAATACTTTCCACTATGATTGATCTCCACCATCAAAGATGATCAACCAGCTCAGCATAAGTCCTCAACTTGAACAAGAATAATTGGGATCAAATATCCATCCACAACCCCATTTATAACAACTTTTCCTTCATCATCTCATTATAAACTACCTCGAGTGTGAAGAAGAATAACTCAGTAAAACGAATGGAATACTCCATAATGGTATGATCCCCCTCGTGGAGATCCATGAACTACCATGTTTTAGTGAAATGCATGGTTTATATGAAATACTACTCATTAAATATGACCCTTAAATCCTTCCATCCCATCTAATAGTGCTTCCTGGCATGAATCACTGAGTCCCATAACTTCCAACAGGGACCTTTCAACAATAATGGGGCACATGTTTCGTTGATCTCCTCAGGAGTGTCAAGAAACCTAACCATTCTCTCAATTTTTTCAATTTGCCCAGCTGACTCTTATAGATCCATACTACCCCAAAAGGAAGGAGGATTGTTTTAAATAAATACTGATCTATTCTCCTTTACTAGACCTTGTTTAGATTCCATAACCATAATAGGTCTAGATCCCACTCCTTGACCCAAATCAAGGACAGCCTGAACCAATACTCCCACCAGTCTCTAATCAATTGGTGAGGGAGAACACTATCTAGCATCTTCCTTGTATTTCATTATAAGTCTCTAGAAAATAATATTGTTACATCAAGCATAAAACATAATTAAAATCCATAAATGCACCATTCTGAAAAATTTACAATAAAAAAACAAACATTAAACCCTTCAAAAAATCAAAACAAAACCATATCCATCACAAAAAAATCTAAACCACTTCACCCCCAACCAATTTCCTTGGATATTCCATAGCATGTACATATCACTTGGATAATAAGACTACAAAATTACCTACATCCCATTGATAAGTGAGGTCTGTAACAATGTGTGTTTACTAAACACCCCACTTGCAACCAAAACCTCAAGCCCTGACAATCCTCTCTCGTATATCAAGACTCTTATCTAATATCATCACCCAAAGAAAAGATAAAAAATCCTTTGATACCATTTTTTCTTGAACCATGTCTGGTTTCTATCCAACCCAACACCTGATCCATCCTTTGGCATGGCTCGAAGGATATTGTCACTCCCCACATCCGACAAACTAGTTCATGTGTATCACCAATACATGTTTAGGAACTATTTCACCCATGATAGAAAACCATAAATAATTCTCATATTTAAATAACCATACTAAGATCAATATACATAACCAAACCTGAATTCACAACATTGTGTTAAACAATTAACACCTTTAATGAAAAACCAAAACAAACTAAAACACAAAAACAGGGTGGGATATCACCTAAACAACCCAAAATATTATCCATCTCCCTCAAGACACCAACACCAACACCAGCTAGAGATGAACACTATAAACTGAATCCACTATAACCACCAAATAACAACTTTCCTTTACATGGGTCATGCATAAAAAAGTCTACATACACCCTAGTGTATATGTAAGGTGTTATCCAAAGCATGGTAGGATTTCACCAAAAATAAATTTCATACCATAACATTAAAAGAAAAATTACATATATGTTTTAACAATGATATTGGAAACATTTTAAGTAGATCATTTTAAAGAAAAAATTCTTTAAATTTCTAAATAAATTAAGGTCCACCATGTGTCTATGATGAGAACCACATCACAAGAGAGAACGATAGGTAATACCTATATGATATTACACTAGTGGGACCCTAGAAACCTAATATCTTGGTGAAACATGGAATAAAAACTGTAACCCATAGTTTCCTCATTCATGAGACACTAGAGGGGAATATATCCAAATTTCTAGTGGTATTAACATCATCAAGGTTTAGCTAGTGTTTTATCATTAATCCTACTAGAATAAACTAGGCCTCATCCCCAAAAATCCAACTAATAAACCAATCTTAGTCTTCCCACCTAGATATATAGGATTCCCTTTTTTCATAATTTTCATTCCACATATCACGTAGATCATCACATTCATATAAAAAACCAAGAAAAATTATTTCTCATTAAACCAACCATTTTTCATGGGAAACCCTACATTCAAGTTCCTAAACACACCAAGTCCATTTAGAAACACACTTCACACAAATTTAATAATTTATAGAACACTTTTAATAAGTACAAAAAGAAATAACACATGAAACAAAATTGATTTGTTTTAGAAACCCATATTTATATACATAATAACCTCAAAACCATTATAAAACACATTTCTCACAACAAACATAATTATTAAATCACATTTAAGAAACCCAGAAATCATACTAAAACAATCTAATAATGATAAGCATGGAACCACCTACCTCAATCTTGGAAAATTCTAGAATCTGGTGAAAAACCACAACTACACCACAAAGGAACTAAACAAACTAAATAACAAACCAGAAACATCAATATTGTTTCCAAAACCTCAAGATTGAACCCTTATTATATCAATTAATCCTTTAGAGGACAATAACTCAATGAGTGAGCAATAAAACCCCAAGAAGAAGGAAGAAACCCAGATAACAATGGATTAATTTCTGATTCATTGAAGATCCCACATCAAATTCAAAAAAAGAAGAAGGATAAATGGGTCCTAGAGGCATAAGGGGAGGTACATGGGGCTGAAAAGATCGAATTGGGTGATAAAGGGTGGATTTTTTGTTATATTTTAAGATATAAAAAAGATAAATTAAACATTTTTTCCCAAACTATTCCAAAATCATGAGTACCTCTTTATCTAAGAGTAATGAGGAAACATTGTTTCTTGGGGGAGGGTGAATTCTTGTGTAGGAAGAATTGTGGCCTGGAAAATTCCACTATCTAAGGTGCATGATTTCTCCTTTTTTAAGTCACAATTTTCCCTAACCATACGCGAATTGTGTTCCATCTGTTTTTAGGTCCAAAAAATCTATTTTTTCTCCAACAACTCTCAAGAAAACCAAGGGATAAATATAAGTCCAAAAATAAAAAAAATATACCTGAAAATAAAATCATGGATGAAAAAATTTATAAATAAATGTTCATTATAAAATGGAAAATGAGTTGGAGGTTACTCAGAGTAAAAAGGAACTATATTCTTTATCTATGACGTGGTTTTAAAGAGATCAAATATTTTTTAATATGTGAGGATTATACAAGAAAATAATAAAGGTATGGATGTAATCATACATTAATTGAATGATTTATCAACTCTCTAAGTTGGATAGTTTTGAGAATTAAACATCAATGACAATGGGATCCAAATACCTATGGCAAGATTATTTGTGTCACTAGTTCTAAAGAGAAAGAAAGAGTTAGTTTAGTATGTTCACGATTCATAAGAATCTATTAACACTAGATACAAAAATATGTATAGTGATCTCTATCAAAATTTTGTGTCAAATAATATTAATGATTATATTTTTAAATATACATCTAGGTTCTTGGTTAGTCTATAAATCATAGAAGATGTAAAACCCCTAAAGGGAAGGTGAAAACATCACTTATAACAATATGGAAATGGGAAATCATCATTGTGGATTCTACCATGGGTTATTTAAATACCACTAAATTCAGTAATGAATAATTAATAATAGTTGATCAACTTATAAATTCATCTTAATTAATTGAAATTGGAAATTATTTTCACTTTAAAAACATACTTTGATATTTATCAAAAAAGAAATATAGATAAATGGGGAACCAATTTCTATTCTATGTTATTGATATTTTAGGTCAAACAAAAAAATAGGAGGAGTACTAAATTGGAATTGATTATAGAGATAATCAATATAATGACCTATAAACCTCATAAAAATTGTAAATCTTGAAGGACCATATATACTGTAGTAGAGGAGTTATGGTCTCTCTATATTGTATTCAATGGATATTAGTATCAGTATCATCCATTGATTTAGTTATCATACAAAAATGAATTTTAATTTATTATAAATATATCCCCAAATAAAGATCTGTCTAGAGAAAATATAGGGCTCTCACATGCAGGATAGAGATTGAGAGGAGGGTATTCTGTAACTAAAATATATACATGAAATTATAAATAATATTGAATTCATTCAATAAAACATTAAACTACGACAATTTCTATAAAATATTTCCACTATTCCACATTAATGATACCTTGAGTTTGATGTTATGGAGACTATTTTCCATTGAAAATCATGATGGAAGATATTAATGAGACTTAGAGAGAAGGGAAAGATAATCCCTAAGTACAATGACCCCTTCAGGTTGTGGCATATTTACTGGAACATTCTCTAAATCTCTCTCATGTATAAATTTTTTTTCATGTATCTTGAATGAGGAATTATATACTCTATAAATAAATTTAAGAGAATTTAGAGTTAGTATAATTAGATCGTGATCTCTTGTATATGGGTTAATTAGTGAATATATTAGACTATATAGAAAATTTTCTAGGAATGAAAATAACATTCCCTTTCAATGTGATATGGAAAAAATGAATATGCAACAAGGTAACCTAACTATGTAATGAAATAAATCATCCCAAATTTATTATCATCCAATGATATAAATTAAAATTTCAAGGATGAAATTTCTAGAGGTGGATGGGGAATGTAATAATAATTTTTTTTGTATGGATTTTTTTATTAAATTATATGTTTATTTATTTATTTTAAAAAAATATAAAAACATTTACAAAGGTATAAAATAAATAAATTTTGTGCAATAAATTATTAAATAAACATTATTTTATTTCTTTATCACAAATAATTTTAATAAAAATATATTCTAAGGTATTAAAATTAATATTGTGGAATAAATACAATTAAATATCATGATAAGAAGTTAGAAATTCAATAGACCTAAATCTTTTAGAAATTCCAATGTTGAAAGAAATAATATTTCAAGAAAGAAAAATGTTATGAATAATAGAGGTATATTGAAAAATAAATATTAAATATTAATAGAAAAATATTTTAATGAATGTTTTAAAATTTTATTGGTATATATAGTAATATAAATGGATATATGAATGTAATAATGGGTAAGGCAGTCAATGAATATATGATCATTAAAATAACAACTTTTCCATTGGAATAAATAAATTAGTTATTGTGGGTAACTATTAAAGTATCATTATAAGTAAATAAATTTCATTTATATAAGATGAATATATAACATAAATATTCAATGTAATGAATTTATTTTTTTAACTCAAATTAATTATATTGAAATAATTCCTTTTGCAATGTGTTTTATCTGTATAAGTGAAACTGTAACACTTTTTATTTCAATTTAAATATTACATTTACCTAATTTTAATTTTTTTTGATAAAATGAATTTATTTTTGAATAAATACATCATAAATAAATAAATAAATAATTTTAAATATTAAAAAGGATAGTGAAATATTGGTGAATAGTAAAATACAAGATATAAAATATTTTATCAGATGGTAAATACATTGTCAAAAATAAATAAATCATGATAAATAACTGATTTAATCAATATTTTTTCATCCTTAAATTTATAATAAACTATAATCATTTATACTAATCCATAATATTCATATTTTGAGAAAAAAAATAGTTCACTCAATCTTTAATTTAATTTATTTATTCAGAAAAATCTTCCACCTCCATATATAAATAATACATTTGCACAAAAATTTATACTCAATCAAAAGAAACTATTAATTTAATTAAAATATTCCCGAATTATTCTTTTCTATAATACACATTTTGGAGTTTCTTATTTCAAAACTAATCAATCCTTTAAATGAATAATGATATGGTGAAGGAGGGTTTAGAAGGAAGTGGAAATATAGTTTTATCCAAAATATTTTATTTTCATTCCCTTCCTACATTATTATAAAGAAAATTATATAAGTGTTATAATTCATATTTATTTCAATAATAAAAATAAAATATTGATTCGTTTTTACTCATGAATTCTTTCAAAAATTGATTTTCTACATTATTTGTTTATGAAAACATCATTGGAAATATTGAATAATATAGTTCACTAAATTTAATGAATAGTACTATATATTTCATTTATATATAAATATACTAGAAATGTAGAAATTACATAATTATTATGAATTTATAATGTTAAATTTAAATAAAATTAATTATATTAAAATAAATAATCATGGTTTGTTTGAAAAACCATCAAAATAAGTACATCCTGTTAAATTTTCATTAAAATTTTTAACTATATATATATATATCATAAACTCTAATTAAAAATTAAACCTATTTAATGTTATGAACTTGTTAAATTGAAAATTTATAAATTTATGAACTCTTTTTCAAAGTAATTGTTTGGATAATTATACACATATATAATTCTATAATTGATGGATTAAACACAATTGAAGGATTCTTATAAAAAAGGACTAACAAATGAATAATAATAAATCAACTAAGAAATAATAATTTTATGTAATAATTAATCCATAAATGATATTTTATTATTTAGGAAGTTGATGGTGTTTCGTAAGGGATCCAATACTTGAGTTATGGTAAATTCATATCAATCTCATTTAATTTTATAAAATATTTATCTATTAACTATATTTTTATATGATAGATATATATCATTGTTTGAGAGTCTAATAAACTATTTTCCTTTTATTTTTTAAAATTTATATGTCACTTTATTATCCTATAATATATTAGTTCTTATTATATACCTTTTCATATTGGTTAGTGGTTTTCTTCCCAATTCATACATATTACAATCTTTACATTATTTACCACTCTTTGATAATTTTTTGTTTATTATATTATGTGATTAGTACAGATAATTCAGTTATTTTTCATTCCACTCTTCTTTTGGGAACTTACATAATTCTTCCTCCACTTAAAATTTGGTTATGTTATATTATTATATTATGTAACAAATTTTATTTCAATGAGTAATCATTCTATGTATTCTTGCTTGATGTATAATCACTGGAACTTCATTTATAATTTCCTAGAACACATGCTCATGTAAATTATTTGATGTGATAAGAGGTCTTATAAACATAAAACCTCTCAAATTATTTCGTAATACTTATGTATCATGTATGGTGAATGAAAACTGAGCCTAAAACACTGTGGTATTGTCACAGCCCACCATCTTCAAGAAGAGGGAAGGGTTAGAAAGATGTTTAGACCTTCCTTCCCCAATATGAAGGTGAGATAACGACCCCCAAGTCCCACCTCCAGTAGGCCCCATAATCATAAAGAGCACTAAGGGTTTATTAATCTCATAAAAATGGGAGGAATTTCCCTTTTTATAGTAACTAAGATCAGGAGATAAGATTTATCAACCTCAAAAAACTATAAGACAGAAATATATAAAGAAACAAAAATCTATCCCACATGAATGTTTAAAGTAAAACTACTATAAATACAATGAAAGATCCAAAGTAAGTACCAAAATAAAACTAAGTATCTACATAGAAATCCTCCCAAAAATCTAAGCTATTAAGGTCCACCACAGTCTCTACAATCTCCTTGAAAACCTGAAATAGTTTTAAATATGTAGGGTGAGAATTAGAGTATACTTAGTAGGTAAAAACAAAATTCACCCATGCACAAGTTGGAGAATCATACTAGTGCCCCTGTGAGAAAATAAAAGAAACTCAAAAACTCCTAATAAGGTATACTATCCACCCCAACTTCACCAAGGCATGCTCACCAAATAATACAAGCCATGTAAAGTAGTAAGAACATCGATATTTGGGTACCCCGCACCACTTCCCACTTGTTATCTTCTAATCCTTAATAGAGAATGTACTAACGCTACCATGCTCTTCCACAAGCCCCAATTTCACAACCAGGTCGCACACACCTGGGAAACACCCACATCACATCCTATCTGCAGACACCTAAGCCACAACCACCACATGTCTCACCCAAAAACACGTGGGCCTCATCCTGAAGACACCTGAGAAAAAAACCACCCCTCACACAGCCAATACCATAAATCTTGTATTAAACCTCAAGTAATTACAATCTACCTTAAGAGTCTTGGGCGATAAATTCCTTGAAAAGGTAGTAGGGTAAAGTCAATAACTAGCTATCCATCCTCCCACAGGGATGTTAGGAAAGACACCCTCCCCCATAATAATAGGGTGTTTGGTACATAGTACTCAACATGGGTGGGGTTCATATAGAAAAAATAAGGAACTATGAGTAGATACATATAGGTAAAAACACTCATTCTATCCTATGGGTTTTCAAATATAAAACCAGCCCACTCAAAATATCCTTTGTTGCTACCCCTGCATGTACGTACCACCAAGAATGACTGTTACTTGAACACAATTTTACTATAAGACCCAACTCAAAACATACCCCCATCCAATTCATTTAACCTATTTTCATTTTTCATTATCAATTAATTTATTTTTTTATTCTATACCTACCTAGGAAACTACCAAACACTGCAAACATTAAAAGGAAAAGCAACCATACCAACCACTTACTTGCTAAACAAAGAAAAAAACTTCCAAAAAACATCTTCAAATTTATCCTTCCCAATTCGTCCTCTCAAAACCAAACCCAGCAGCCTAGCTTCTCAAAAACACCACACCCATAAAACCCTTAAACATGAAATCATGATGCAACCTATTCTTGTAGCCTCACCATACAACCACTTCCAAGATGCAGTCCCACTACCTAAAAAGTCCAGCCATTCTGTAATAAATCGAACTCTCAGCCTAAGATACCACCACACCCCTCGTACTTCCCATACACACAATCACACCCCCATCCATAGTACAAAACTACCAACACATATGAAATTATGAACATAACCACACACAACACACATCCACACAGATAAGTAAAAGTTAATTCAGATTTAGAATCACATGTTCATAAATTCAACTTGATAAAACATGGGTGATCATAGAACCATTTTGATCCTAGGGAATCCATTTATCTAATAGATTATATGTAATTAACCAGATTCCAATTCTTACAGAAGTCATTCAAAAATCATACAGGTTCACAAACAGAAACCACCAATGACCATGATTTTCATAAGAACACAACCAACATGACTCATGACATGGATCAATTATAAAATATATTGAAAAACTATCATTATCATCGTGCTTCCACCCCCCCCCCCCTCATTTATTTCATCTTATTATCATATTTAAATCATTTTCAGTAGTATTCAAAAGAATATATGAGTACAACCACCCAAAACGATACAAACTCAAAAGAAAGATGAAGTAAATACCTACATGGAAGAACTGGCGACCAAAATTCCTCTTTGTGTCAAAATAGGGGGGTCATGTGGATAGGATGCTCTACGGAAAATCGAACATGGGGTCTACAGCACAGGTGTCACACATCTCATCTGGGGAAGAAAGGGTCATGGTTAACCCAGATAAAATGGAATGTTTTAAAGGAAGAGATGATTCTGATTTACAAAGGTCAGATCCTAGATCTATGGGGAAATAGTTTCAATGTCCATTAAAGGCATATCATGACCAAGGCCCCATAGTTTTGAAGTGAAAGGAAGATTAAGGTTTTTAGAAGATAAATACCATTTGAAATAGCCCAAAACCCCATTTAATATGGAATTTAAATCATTTAACTTCAAAGAAATCATCAAAGGGGATGAACTGGAAAAACTAAGAAAATATGGAAATGAGTCACTGTTGGGTGAGTCACCGACAGCAAGCCATCGACAGCGAGGCACTAATACTAATCTAATGATGTTGATCTACTAACACTCAGCTACAAAAGTTGGCCACTGGCGCAACCTTTCTATGCCTAAATCGCTGATGACCTGACTCACCGACGCCCTGACTCACCGATGTTATGATCCACCGAAGTCCTGACCTACCAACACCCTAATCTATCGACACCTCAACCTACTGACACCCTCGACCTAAAGATTCCCTAACTTACCAACTCCCTGACCTACCGACACCTTAACCAACCAACTCCCTTGACCTTCCAACACCTTAACATACTGACACCCTGACCTACCAACGCCTCAACCTATCGATGTCCTCAACCTTAAAATGCCCTAAAATACTTATTCCTCAACTTATCGATTCCTAAACCTACCAATTCCCTTGACCTACCAATTCCCTCAACCTACCAATACCTTGACCTACTAATACCTTGACCTACCGATGCCTCAACCTACCGATGGGAAAACGAGATATTTGGAAAACTCTTGAAATGAGGTATCATTGCCTCCTAGAACACCCCAAACACTGGATTTTGAAAAATTAAGGGACCATGGATGTCAGGTCCATTATATTAGATACCTGTCAAACTATTCTCACCCTTGAGGATTTAAAACCAAACCCAGAAGATTGGGGGATCTGAACAACCACCCTGTAAGATACCTCTCAAGGATAATGTTCCTTGTTGGAGTGAAGCCTCAACATCCAAGAAAACCTCCTCTAAGATTTTCCAACCTAGAAAACCATAATAAATACCACATAAGAACCATAATTCACACTTCCTGAATATATTAATCAGGGACGTTCTTCCCCTATGTCAATATATTATCCTCTTTGGGCGGCACTGACTTGTTCCCATGGGTTTAATTGCATCTTTATTGGTATGTCTTGATTAGGGATCAAGTCATACCCTCCTCATACTTGAATACTTTATCATACATTATATAATAAGGAAACCACTCATATCATATAAAAAATGATCAAGCATTACATTAAAAAGAAAAACACATGACAAAAAACTCAAAACAACTTTGGGTACTGGGAACACATCTGCCTCTCTCGCTCCCAAGTACTCTTCTCCAGGCCACCATGCCTCCACAACACATGAACCAAGGGAATGGTATGTCCATGCAGCACCTTCTCCTTATGATCCTACATCTCCAATAGTAATTTCTTGAACTTTGCATCATCCATGATATCCAACTCTCCCCAATCAATGACATGGGAGTCATCCTTAAGATACTGATGAAGCTAGGATACATGAAATACATTGTGGACCCTTCCCATCTACGTTGGAAATTCCAACTACTGTTCCACCTCTCTAATTCATCCCAAAACCTCGAATGGTCTAATGAACTTGGGAGAAATCTTACTCCCTATGTCGAACATCTTATTCCCACATTGAGGGGAAACCTTCAAGAATACATTATCCCTATCCTCAAAATCCAAAGGCTTTATCCTATTATCGGCATACAACTTCTGTTGGTCATGTTTTGTCTTCATCCTCTCATGAACAAAATATGCCTTCTTAGTAATACTATGCACCATGTCTAGACCAAGAACAATATCCTCCTCAACTTCCATCTAGAACAAGGGTGAATGATATAGCCTCCCATATAGATCTTCGAACAGATTCAATCCAATGGAAGAGTGATAGATCTTATTGTAAGAAAACTCTACCAAGGGAAAATGTCACACTAAAGACCCAATATAGTCTCAAACACATGCCTGTAACATGTACTCCAGAGTCTGGATGGTCCTCTCTATTTTTCTATCCATTTGAGGGTGGAAAGCAGTGTTGAGGCATAATTGGGTGCCAAAGGCATGCTGCAATCCCCTAAAGACTCAGAATGTAAAACATGTATCTCGATATGAGACGATGGATCTTGGAACTCCATTCCACTACACCACCTCATCCACATACCTATGTTCTATGGAATCCACTACGCTCGATACCTTGATCTCTATGAAGTGATCTAATTGGTTCAACTGATCCACTACTACCCAAATAACATTGCATCCTCCTCAAGACCTAGCTAATCTTGTGAAGAAATCCATCGAAATTTCATCCCACTTTCACTAAAAGACATCTAGGGGATACAAAAAACCACTAGGAACACGGTGCTTAGCCTGCACTTCCTAGAAAACTATGCACATTCCCACAAACTCGGCCACTTACCACTTCATCTTGGACCACCAGAACTATTCCCTCAATCCCCAATACGTCTTGGAAACTCATAGGTGTTCCAAAACGTGTGAGCTATAAAACTCATGGAGAACTTCCTCGTGCATTACCACTGGAAAAAACAGATTCTCATGGGACAAAATATGATTTTGAATTTCCTCTAACCATCCCTTCGGAGTATCATTCTGTTCAATGTGATCATGCATCACCTCTGCCTCTATGTCTCCCCATTGAGACTCCTCCACATTCTACCTCAGAGATGACTATACTTTCATCTGAAATGGATGGCCTCTTCCACCATCCATTCCTGCATCTAATTTCAAGGCTTCCAACTCCTCCATTTCCATCCAAGAATCTATAGATTACCAATCCACTTCCTTATACAACTTCCTACTCAAAGAATTAGCCACAAAATTATCCATTCCTAATGTGTAGGAGGTCTCAAAATTTTTATCCTGGAGAAACTCCATCACCATGCGATGTCATAATTTTATGTCTTGTTGGGAAAAGAGGTAACTCAATATCTTGTGATATGTGATGACCAAAAAGTGATCCATAATGAGTTAATGTCACTGTATATTTAATACTAACATGACTGCTTCTAGTTCCAGATCATGGGTGGCATAGTTACATTCATGGGAACATCACTGCCTAGACCCATAAGAGATTAGTCATCGTTGCTGCATCAACATAGACCCCGATCCTACATAGGAATCATGTAAAAATACCATGAACATCACCCCTTCCTCAAGAATCCTAATCACTAGAGCACTGACCAACTTACCCTTCATATATCTGATTGGTTCTTGGCACTTCTCGCCCCACACAAAATCTTGTCCTTTTCTGGTTAGACCCATCAATGGAGCTACTACCCAAGAGAAATTAGGTACAAATATTCAATAGTATCCTCCCAAACCTAGAAAACTATGATCCTGTTCCACATTCATGGGTGTTTTCCAAGAAATGATTGCCTCGACCTTCGATGGGTCCACTGCTACAACCTATTAAGACACCATATTTCAATGAAAGTGGACCTCTCGTGTCCAAAAAATTCACATGTACAACTTTCCATAGAGATGGTGGTGTCTAAGGACCTCTTGGAAAGTCTTAAGATGCTCAGTATTCTCTTCCTATGAATTCAAGTATATTAGGATGTCATCGATGAATACTATGATGAACCGGTCTAGTAAATTGTGGAAGACATATTTCATAAGCCACATGAACGTAGTTGGGGCTTTTGTAACACCGAATGGCATAACCACAAACTCAAAGTGCCCATACCTGCACCTAAAAGATGTATTTAAGATGTCACTCTCTTCACCCTTAACTAGTTATACCCAAACCATAGATAGATCTTGTAGAACTAACCATCTCCCCTCATCTAGTGAAAAATATCATCTAATCTCGACAGAGTGTAAAGATTCTTGACCGTTACCTAATTCTATCTCTGGTAGTCTATGCACATCCTCAGACCACTAACTTCCTTCTTCACAAACAAGACTGGAGCACCCCAAAATGACACACTAGGTAGAATGAAACCCTTTTCATCAGATCTTCAATCTGATTCCACAACTCCTGCAACTAAAAATCATCCATCTGATAAGGATCCATCAAGATCGGATAAGAATTGGGTTGTAAGTCTATCCCAAACTCAATGTCACATTGAGGGGGTAAAGTCACAAGAAAATTAGAAAAAACATCCAAATACTCTTTAAAAACTCTTATAACCTCCACCATCTTAGTATCCATTGATCTGACTGACAGCATAGATGACAAAGCAAAAAGAGGTTCCACGCGCTAGCTGCCTATCTAACATATCTACTCACCAATGAAAGCTACATGCTGGCCTTTCAATCTTGAAAAAATGTCTCTTCTCTGGATGAATTGGACAATAGAAAGCACAAAGTGCAACCATTAGATTCTAAGGATAACACTATATGACTACATCTGTAGAAGATAGAGATCCCCACTGGATTTATATGTCCCCTACATCAGTCTACATCCCCGAAAAACAAAAAATAATTTGGTCTAACCTCCAACTAGTGTACTCAAAATCAGGACCATGGAAAGTATCTCTATGTCTAGTCCCAGAGCATGGGCTAACTGGGTGAAACTAAGGAGTGTGAAGCTCATGAATCAAATAAAGAGAAAGAAATCGTACTAAACAAACTGAACGTACCTCGAACAATCTCTGTCCCTGCTGGCACTGCTACCTCTACGATGTGCAACTTCCCACGTCCAACTTCTCTGCCCCTCCACTATTATCCTCCCCCTTAACCAAGACATGTTTTAGGTCCCTAAATATCATGTTGAGGTTGGCCTCCTCCAACACCATCTATCCTTGGTGGAGTAGGGGCCTACTATCTCTACTTATAGAAAGTTCTGGCTGGAAACTACTGCTAAGGTGGGTGCTGAACCTACCCATCTCCACCATACTGAGCTCGAGTCAGCCACTACCCCTAGAGGTTCCCGTGGTCTTCACAATAAAAAAATTGTCCCTGTGCCTATGTGAAAAGGGTGAGGACTAAACGATCAAAACATTAACTACTAGGGTTGGCTCCCCACTGGCCGAAACCTGGAATGACTTAATTCCAGAGACTTTATGATCATGACTTTCTCCTTTGAAGAACTCAGTTGACTTCCCTCTTACAAAAAACCTCCTCATCAGTGCATCCTTACCACTACCACATCCTTGTTATTAACCTCTAAGTATATTGGTAGGGTGAAAGGTGTAACTGCCTACTGAAGAGAATGATGGAGTTACCACTCTAAGAACCTCCCCCGAGAATCCTAATTTTGAAAGGGATCTAGAGAAAAACATAGGAGATCCTTGAAATTGATCCCCAATTCCCACACCAACATAATCCCCTACTAGAGGGAGAGTTTCTCCTACATCTTCTCAGCTTTCTTCGTGGAAGAAAGGAATTATGCTTGGAACCCCTTCTCAAAGTAATCCCATGAAACATCAGTCTCCTTCATCTATATAAGGAAAATCATCCACCAATAACGCACTACCCCCCTCATCTAGATCACTGCTAGAGGAACCCAGTACTCTATTAAAGCCTAGATCAAGCTAAAAGTGATCCTTAGCTCCTCGATCCAACTCTTCATCTCTATGTTTGAGACATTACCCACATACATTACTAGTGATTTACACTAGAAATCAAGAATCTTCTTCTACCACTGATCATCCTCCTCTACTAGATTGACCCTCTACTGGTCATCCAGGTCAGCCTGCTGATCCTCCACTACTCATACCACATGCAGGTGATGTTTGAGATTCATAGATGAAAGGAAACAAGGAAATCCTAAGCCCGAGTAGCATGGAATTTATTTAGGATTCGTTTAACTCATTTTTTATTTTAATTTCCCCATAACACCCAAAACAAACAATAACACATGCCATCCTGATTCAAGTACCTTTCCTAGGGTGTTTACCTTGAAAACGGTGTAGCCTCACATGGCCATTCTGTAAGCTTAGAGTCCTTGACTCAGATCATGGGGGGCTAAAATCCAATGTCCTAGTCAGTGTTCCCTGACCTATGTCATGCACCAAGATCACCTAACATTATTTCCCTACCTAAAATTTTAATCCTCACTATTCCTAACTTCAAACTCCATCCTACATATCAACCTCCCTTTGATACCATTCTCTCACAACCCTCCTTCTTCCAGAAGAGGGAACAGTTAGCAAGATTTCGAGAACTTATTTCCTCAAGATGAAGGTGAGATAATTACCCCTAATTCCAGCCTCTAATAGACCCTGGAGTGGTAACTAGAACCAAAGGTATAGGAATCTAACAAAAATGGGAGGCATTACACTTTTTATATTAACTGATATTGGAAGCTAAGATGTATCAACCTAAAAAAACTCCAAGACACAAATATATAAAGAAAAAAATCCATACCAGATGAATGTTTAAAGTAAAATAGTTATAAATACTAAGAAATGTCCAAAGTAAGTTCAAAAATAAAATAAGCAGTGAAGCATAAACCATCCTCAATATTCAAGATAGTAATGTCCAACACGGTCTGTGTAATCTTCCTAGAAACCTAAAAACTATTTTACATATATAGGGCTAGCTTATGAGTATACTCGGTAGGGAAAAACCAAAGTCCCCGTTCACAAGTGGGAGACTCATACTAATGTCCCAGTGAGAAAACAATAGAAACTCAAAAGAGCCTAATAAGGTTTACTATCCACCCCAACCTCACCAAGGCATGCTGACCAAATTATAAATGCCAAGTAATGTAATGTAGTAAGCACATTGATATTTGGGTACCTCAAACCACTTCCAACTGTTTAAACTCTCATCCCTAATGGTGAAGACATTGAAACTAACATGCTCTTCCACAAGACCCACTATCACAACCCACCCATACACACCTAGGCCATAACCCAATAACATCCTACCCATAAACACTTGGGCCACAACCACCACCTGTCTCACCCAAAACACGTGGGCCTCATCCTGAAGATACCTGGGAAAAAAACCACCTCTCACACAACCAATACTATAAATATGGTATTAAACCTCAAGCCATTACATCCTGACCAAATATTCTTGGGTGATAAATTCCTAAAATAGGGAGCATGGTAAATTGAATAAACATCCATCCATCATCCCCCTGGGATGTTTAGAAAGACACCCTCCCCCATAACAATGTGTATGTTGGGAACATAGTGCTCAACATGGGTGGGGTGCGTATAAAAAACACAATAAACTACATGTTTATAAATATAGGTAACAAATACTCATCCCATCTTATAGGCTTCCAAAAATACAGCTAGCCCACTCAAAACCACATTTTCTGCAACCCCTACATGAACATACCACAAAGAACGATGTTCACTTGAATGCTGATTCACTATAAGTACCATCTGGAAAATACTCCCGGCCAATTCATTCAACCAGTTGTCATTGGGAATTATAAATTAATTTATTTATTTATTCTATCCCTACCCATGAAACTACCAAACACTGCAAACTTCATATGTCAATGAAACCATAGTAACCATGTCTAAGTCAAACAAAGAAAGAAACTACCATCAACCTTCTTCAATGTTTTACCGCCCAATTCATCCCCTCACAACCAAACCCGACAACCCCACTGCACAACAACACCACACCGATCACACTAATAAACATGAAATCATGACACAACCTAGTCATGTAGCCCCGCTACCCAACCACTGGATAGATACAATCCCACTACCTAACAAGTCCATTCATTCTGCATCAATCAAACTCTCAGCTTGAGATACCTTCACCCCACTCATACCACCCCATACACAAAATCACAGCCCCATCCATAGCACCACACTACCAAAACAGATGCAATGCTGAACATAACCATAAAAATCACACATCCACACCAACAATGAAAATTTTATTCAGATTTATAATCACTAGTTCTTTAATTCCACTTGATAAATCATGGGTTATCACAAAAAAGATTCGATCACGGGGTATCCATTTATTTAACCAAGTATATGTAATTAACTAGAATCCAATTCTTACAGCATTGATTCACAAATCATACAGGTTTGAAAACATAGGCCACCAGTGGCCATGATTTTTAAAAGAACACAACCCACATGATAAATGATTTGAATCGAGGATAACCTATAAATCAAAATGATCATCATCATCATGCCCCACCATTTATTTCTTACTATTATATTCTTTAAATAGGTTTAAACATTTTTCACATGGAGACATGAGTAAACCCACCCTGCACGATACACAATTAAAAGAGAGATGATGGAAATACCTACCTATAACAACAGGTGACCAAAACTCCTCTTTCCACCAAAATAGGGGGGCCACACAAGCAAGAGACTCCAAGGAAACCCAAATAGGGGGGCTAAAACACAGGAACCACACGACTCATCATAGGAAGAAAGGTTCTTGGGGCCCTAAGAGAAAGCATAAGGGTTGAAAGGAAGAGAACATTCATCTTTAGAAAGTCCAGAACCTAAATCTATGGGGAAAAAATTACAAAGTCCATTAAAGGGTGATCACAACTAAGACCATGTAGTTTATGAGTCAAAGGAAGATTCCGGTTTTTTGAAGATAAAAATCATTTGAAAAGGACCAAAAACCAATTAAATATGGAATATAATTCATTTAAAATCAAATAAATCATCAGAGGGTAAAAACTAGAAAAACTAGGAAAAACTGGAAATGAGTAACTAATGGGTGAGTCCCCGATAGCCAGCCACTGACAGTGAGGAACCAACGTTGATCTACCGGCATTGAGATACTGATGTTGAGCTACCGATGTCGAGACACCAACGTTGAGCTACCTATGTTGATCCACCAATGTTACTTAATGATTCTTGAATCACTAACACCATGACTAACTGATTCCATGACTCATTGATTCCTTCACTCACTGACGCCCTGACTCACTAATTCCCTTTATAACAACCCTTCTCTTTATTACACACATATACATGATTTATTACAAAAATTTTAACTTAAGCCAACTTTGAGGATCGAGAGGACTATTGTATTGGGAAATTTGGAAAATTACATAACAACTTAGAACATAAAACATGACATCTTTATTGAAAACTTCTTTTACATGACCCCAACATTCCTTCGTACTTAGAATTTCATGGGATAACCTAAGGACATTAATAAGAAGCGGGTGAGCTATAAATCCCTGTAAGGGAGTAAAAAAGAATAACATGAATAATATAGTACATGTTAGGAAATAATAAT
Organism: Viscum album; assembly: GCA_963277665.1. Lineage (NCBI taxonomy): Eukaryota > Viridiplantae > Streptophyta > Magnoliopsida > Santalales > Viscaceae > Viscum > Viscum album. Next base: position 497,097,787 of record OY728122.1, read on the forward strand.
ATCAATGTATCACAAGAGAAACAAGAACATAAAGGCATGATATATCATGATTATCATAACATGGAAGTGTGGAAAGAACATTTAACATGATATTAGCATAAGCCAAGGCTTATTACACATGGAGCATGAGTAAAACCTCATTTAACTTGAATTAGATTTATTAAATCCTCATTACAGTTGAATTGGAATTAGTAAACCCTCATTTCACTTGACGTATCGTGATACTAATATTTACCCAACGCATTGGAGTGCTATCAGGGTGCACCCTTTATAAACATTTCATTTCATGCATAAGTGTTCCACATGGATCATACAACATGTATTCACTAAAAATCATAATTTATTACATGAATAAGAGATGTGGAATACATAAATGTAAGTCCTAAATCAAAAAGTACATGTGAATAATGGTTAATACCCATGATATATAAAGGGGTATGGTATTCACTTATATGATGATTTGGCATGGAAAATTTTGGTGTAACTTCGAAAGCATAACGATGTCAAATAGAAATAGAAAAATGGGTTTATGAGAGATAAAGAGGAATTTCATCATTTATACATTAAATGGAGAGTAAGGGGGTCATGGAAAATAATATACCAACATATGAAATGGAATTTAGATGCATAATACAAAATAATTTCATTAATGTAATCGATAAGAGGGAAATTTCTTACAGAATTTTGGCATGGTAAGGGGTGTACATGGGAGGAATAAATGAGAGAGAAAGAGGTATATCATCATTAAAAAATAATGAGGGATGTATGGGGGAGGTTTTAAATCATACCCCAACATTTGAAATTGAAAATAGAAGGGTATAACAATATAAATAAATTTGGACAAAAATGAGGAAGGAAGAAATCCCTTACTTGGAAGTGTGATCCCAAGGCTTGGGAGAGGCTTGAGAGAGGATTATTGGGAGATTGGGGAGACTTGGTAGGATTATAGAGAGAGTGGTAGATTAGAGACATGATAAAAGGGTTTTTATTGAATGGAAGTGGGATCTTGGGTGGGTTTATATTGGAAAAGTGAGGGGAATTCTTTAATATTTCAGAAACATAGGTTTTGGAATCTATACAATTAAATATTAAACAACACAAACCAACCCATGGTTTTTCCCATAGTTTTTCACAAATGGGAGTGGAAAAAAATATTTTATAATTCAAATTTGTGAACTTATTAAAATATTAGGCTTTCATAGGTGGAGGTGAGTCACACTCTCAAGGAAATCATTTTAAAATGTTAAAATATTCTATATGTTTTAGAGTGTCCACTAAGGCACCATAAAATTAATCAAAATTTTTTTAAAATTACATTATTTTAGATTTAAAACATTTATTGGACGAAGAAACCTTTTATAGTATTTTATTACATCACTATTGGGTCATTATGATGTCATAAAACACATTATATATTTAAACGGTATTTAATTTTTACCCAAAAATTCAATTGTATCAAAATATAATGAAAAATTCACCATTAGATAATTTCAACATCCTGAATCAAAAAATGATATTAAATTTATATAAATAATTTTATAAATATGTGAATTTCCATTTTTTTAAAACCGGCATTTATTAAGAATTCAAGGGTTTTGACCAAAACAGTTTTCAATCATTAATAAAAATTACAATTGTCTTCCAAAACAATTATATGATAATTTATATATTAAAAATATTAATTTAGTGATGATATTTCTTAAAATATTATTTAATTCAAAAATTTATTAATTCATCAAAATATATTTCTTAATTGAATTTAAATATAAACTAAAAATACTATTTGTGCTTTAAAAAAACATTTATAATGTAACAATAATAAAATTAATGTATATTCTTTATGAAATATAATGCACTTAATCATAGTGATAGGTTATTTTTACATAAACCCTTATAACACTTATATAAGACCTAAGGGTAAAGTGTGCGATTATGATAGGCTCTTAGGTCGGATCGGATAACATAACTCAGGTGGCAATCTCTATTAACTTCCACTTCTCTCGTAGGCAGTTCTGTTCAAGATTAACATGTTGAAGCTCAACTTGGGCTTGTTAAAGATCAAATCCCAATGACTCTACCACCTTTCCAATCTCTGATAAAATGGGCTTCATGTAGATTAATTATACTAGATGAGGTCATTGCTTCTTTTTTCTAAGTAAATTGGATTTTTTAAAGCCCTGTATTTATACTAATCATGTGATCACTATTCAATGACAATATTAAATACAGTAATAATTCATAATAGTATTTTAAATTCCAAAAACCAAGGAATTGAATATGTTTTATATAACCTTTTTATATAATAAGACATTTAATTAGATCAAGAGGAATTTTTATTAATAAATGTTTGGGTCGTTACAATCTTCTCCCTTAAGAAATTTCACCCTCAAAATTTCCATTTCCATTACTAAAATAGTTGAGGGTAACTCTGCTTCATCATTTCCTCTGATTCTAACATTTCGTCTTTAAACTTGTGGTTTTACCACAACACCTTTATGAGGGGCATTGTCTTATTTTATAAAAATATTTCCCTATGATCTATGATCTTCACTGGATTCTCTTTATAGGAGAGGCCATTATCCAATGATACCACCTCTGTTTTGATTACTTGTGATGGGTCAAGTATGTAATTCCTTGATATTAATACAAGGGATACATCAAGTACTTGAGATAGGTTCAGTGGGAGTGTTAGTCAATAGGTCACTACTTTAATGTGATCAAGGATCTCAAAAGAGCTGATGTACCTGGGACTAAGCTTTCCATTCTTCCCAAATATCATAACTCACTTCCCGGTGATATGCGGAGGAATAACATGTATCCAACACTAAACTCTAGGTCTCATCGATGATTATCATCATAGCTATTTTGTCTACTCAGAGCATCATTAATGCGGTTTTTTATGGTCTTAACCTTCTCCACCATTTCTTCAACCATTTCTGGACCTAGGAGTTGTCACTCCCCAACTTCATCCCAACATGTCGGTGTTCTACACCTCTTCCCATATAGGGCTTCATAAGGATCCATTTGGATTCTTGAGTGGAAATTGTTTTTGTAAGAGAACACAACTAGAGGAATATGTTGATCCCATCCTCCTTTGAAGTATATTGAGAATTCTCTCAACATGTCCTAAAGTATTTGGATAGTCCACTCAGATTGGCCATCAGTTTGAGGATGATAAGTCGTACTGAAGTTCATCTCAGTATTCAAATCATGTTGGATAATTTCCCAGAACTTAGAGGTGAATATTGGATCTCGATCATATAAAATTGATAACGGTACTCCATGAAGCCTTACAACTTCTTTGATGTATATCAGTTCCAATTGATCCAATGATAAATCCTCTGGAATTGTAATGAAGTGTGAAGTATTTGTAATATGATCTACAACAACCCAGATAGCATTGTTTCCTTTGGATATATTCATAATTCCGATGAAAAAGTCCATGGTGATTTTCTCTCATTTACATGTTGGTATGGGTAATGGTTGTATCATCTTCTTTCACTTATGCCTATAATCCTTCACTTTCTAACATACCAGGAACTTCGATGTATACTCAGTGATATTATAATTCATGTTATCCCACCAATAATGATCTCTATAATGAAACATACTTTACATACATTGTTATTACTTCATAATTGAAGCACGCTTATTACAACATATAACAAAAACAAGAAAGGACTGTATAGGTATAGAGTCTTTAGAAACTGGGAAACATAAACAACTGGTTCGTAAAGAATCTACATTGTCTCCCATTTATTTCATCATATCTAGAGTCCCTTTTGGCATATCCTACTTAATAACCTTCTTCCTGACCTGGGGAAAGAAAACATACAAAAGGGTGAGCTCAAATTCTCAGTAAGGGTAAATAAAAGAAATATCAATCACATCATATTCATAAGAACATAACATTTTGGAAATCTTACCCTGCAAAAGAGATCATAATTTCATAACATGGGATAAATCATGGTAGTGGAATGTAATACCAATAATCATAACTTAAAACATGCACACATAATCATAGAGAATCATTTATTTTTAGTCAAGACTCATTTCCAAGACTATCTTAGTGGACAAAGTCCATTTCTGAACCGAGTTCACTCCTCGTTTCAGTCCTGTTTCACTGAACCGGTTTAACCTGCCGTTCCAGCCATGTCTATCTCATGAGATATAAAATCTTTACCCAATTCATTGGAGGGAGATATATGTCTCACCCATCTCATAATGATACCATTCTTATGTGTGCCACAAAATCATAAACCATACATCATAGCATAACCCATGTAATAAAAATGGGAATCTTAAACATCGTGACATCATAAAACAATTCATATAAGATAAAGGAATTCATAAAAATATTTCCATCACAACATAATAAAACCAATGTAATAATAGGGATAGAAACAGAACCCTATATTATATTAGATGGAAAATAATTTTGATAAAACACTTGAACTCCATTCTTGAAGAAAATATTCTTTCTACTTCAAAAACATTTTTCATTTCTTGGCATGCCATACAATTTTAAACTAAAAGAAGTTGATTAAAAATAAACTTGAAAACTTGTAAAGGAATATTCTTGGAAATAATTTTTTAAAAATCCATTCACGCTGTATAAGTTAAAAAAACATTCTTCTCGTACTTTTGTCAGAAAAGTCAAAAAGTACCTCGTACGAAAAACGACAAAAGATTCCTTTCATATCATTTACTAAAAACTCACTGAAGGGTAAAATTGGATTTAAAAAATTTTAGGAGGATATAAATAATATTACATATTGAGGAAACATGTGTGTGGATGATAAATGTTCCCCAGTAAATTCTGAAGTATAAACAATCTCAGATAAAAATTGAGATTGCGAGATTATCCCTTACCTTAGGTCTGATTTGCTTCGTAAGTGTCTGAACCTCCTGTATAATGATTTAAATAATTTCATTTACTTATTACAGAATCATACTCATTGTTATGATATCATATATGGTCATATTCTTAGCTTCTTATTAGTAATATTTCAGTGTAACTTGTTATTCGGGTGTTTATTACTTTTTGTTCTTATGCGTATTTTGTCAAATAAATTATTATTCTTCTCTTTAGGTTATAGATAACTCATTTCCAGAATGTTATTATTGTACTATATATCATATTTATTCATTAAATTAATTTATATAATCATTATGCAATGAAGATCATGTAGAACGAATCGCATCACATCGTGGAGACGGTATTCCGTACGTACGCACGAGCGATGATATTGTTCCCATGATCGTGGAATTGTATTGGAGTGTATGTATACTATTTCAGAATCAATAACACTTTAAAATAATCATATATTGTTATTTATTTTCACCATTATACCCATCCAAGTAAGGAGGTGGTGGAAAATAGATTACACCACGGCATGGAGACGGTATTCTGTACGTACGCACGCGCGGTGATTTCGTTTTCTGTAGGATGGATAGATGGTGAAATAGGGTTTTTTTATACATATAATAACATATAATTATATTAGTGATACTGATTTTATTAATTCATAATGAAAAAACTAAATAATAAGAAGTGGAAGAAGAAGTAAAGTTGAAAGAATCGGTAACGGACATTACCTCATCTTTGAAGCGCCTCTTTGAGACCTCCTTTTAGGGCACTAAAATTGGTCTTTTAAGAATACCATGACCTCTAGGATGTTTCTAGGGAAGTTGAGAGGAGAAATTTTCAGGGTTTGGACGAGCATGAAGGCTCAAAGTGGTGTGAGGAAGAGAGGGACGAGGTTCCCTTTTATAAGGAAGGAGAGGGGCACCTTTGGAAAAACTAAAAATATTATTTTATTATAAAGACATATTCAGTTTTTAATAGCTCCATGTTGATTTATTTAAAAGATAATGTGGGTATGGGTCTAAAACCTCTTATCCAGTAGAATTTGGACAATTTTAGGTTACTATTTTAACCATATCATTTATATTTAACTTTAAGTTAGATAATTTTACTTTTACTGTGTCTTTTTGTTTTCTTACACTATAAGGTTAATAAACTTACTATAACAAGACAAACGATCCCCAATTTGTTTATTATTAATATATATAAATCTATCTAAGTCATTTGTCCTAACATTATATTTTTAGGAATAAAATAACAATTAATAATATAATATTTGTTTTAAAAACTATTTTATGTCAATTTTGACACTATTTGGTAATTGATTTTTGTGAAAATCATAACAGAATGATTAGTTTGAAAAAAGTTCATTAAATTAATAGTAACATGTCATATTAACATATAAAATTAGTGTAATTCATAAAAAGTCTCAAATTACATTTATTTTGGGTATTTATAACATCAATTATGTCAATATTTCATTAATAAGATAATTACTGCATCATCTTTGTGTCATAAATAAATTAAACATTTTAATGTCTAAAAATTATAAATAAAATACCATTATGTAGGAAACCTTTTTAGATTTCTACTTAATATTTATAGTCGAATCTATCTTATGTATAACCCTATATTAAAAATGATTTACCTATTAAACATTGATTTTAACTATTTTAACCCTTCTTTAAATAAATTAATAATAAATATCCTAATCTAATCCAAGTGGGCCTAAATGGTCATATTTTATTCCTAAGGTTGTTTTTGGTCGAATTACAATTATCCAATAGAATTAGGACATGTGTTAGGGTAATAATAATATCATTTTTACCGTTAATTACTCTATTTACTTTTAACCGTGGTAAAAAAAAGTAAAAAGTTACTATTCACAAAAAATTATTTTTATCTCATTGAACCACATTTTACTTACTGACGTCAACCGTGTCTCTCGGATTTTTTAAATTCCATTCACAAAAGTGGTAAAATTACGTTTTATGTAAATTTGAAAATTCTCCTAGGAGGTTGTTAAAAGACGGTGAAAAATTCAATAAAATTTTTATATATCTAAAATTATTAGAAAATTACTCCAATTAATTGCATTGAACTTATTTAGGTATTATATATCAATTTTGACCTAAAAAAGTTTAAATAAAATAAATAATTATTTAAATAAAAAGTTGGTTTTTAAATAGTAACCCAGTGTTTTCACTATTCATCAAAAATTGAAAGTTTTCAGAAAAATACCAAAATTTCACCCTAGGCTAATTTCGATATTCCGAATCCAAAAATGAAGTCCATTTTGAAAAATAAAATTTACAAAATTTCAAAAAGTGGTTATTACTATTCATAACGGCTAGTTTTAATAATATTTTAATAGTATATCGTTGTTTAGTGAAACTCAGTATTGCGTACGACGCAAGCTATAAAGGAAGGTCGTGATTGCGTGTAAAGCAAGTCAAGATAGTGTTGTGTGTACTTAAAGATTTCTTTGATGATTTATATAACAAAATATTTCTCATAAAAGTCTCGGGTGTTACAATCTTGGATATCTTGATACATCTTTTTCTTTCCAGGGAGAATTGATAAATTCAAACTATGTACATCATCCAAAAGTTCTATCTTTAACTCCGGATTTGATGGAACACATAGTCTTGACCCAAATCTCACAATTCCTTTGTCATTAAAATTGAAATCCATGGATTTCCCTTTTTTTAAAGTTTCCACTTTATTCTGAATTCCCACATCATCATTTTGAGAATCATTTAACCTTTACAAAAGAGATGGTTGAGAAATCATTTGTGAAAGGATTGATGATGTTCCCTTCTTTATGATTCTCATGTACATCTTCATAAAATCTGAGAATATTAGATCTTTTTCAATTCTCATCAATGATATAATTTTTGTGTAATTTCTACTTAGAGCATCCAGCACCTTGTTTTTTTTCCCAAGGTGGTAATGGATTGGGCATTAATAGTCTTTAATCAGCTCTAACCATCTTCGTTGGCGTATATTCATCTCTTTCTATGTGAATATATACTTGAGTCTTTTGGGATCTTTATATGTTTCACACTTCTCCCCAAATAGGTAATGTCTCCATATTTTTAAAGCGAACATTACTATAGCCAACTCTATATCATGTGTTGGATAGTTTTTCTCATGAACTTTCAATTGGCCTAAAGCATATGCAATGAATTTGTCATTTTTCATCAACACACATCCCAGGCCCTTCTTCAAAGCATCACTGAATACCACAAGTTCTCCACTTGTGGGTAGCGTGAGCACGGTAATGATGATAGGACTCCTTTTCAACTCCTTGAATCTATCCTTTCATTCATCACTCTAAAGAAACATGATTCCATTTTGAGTTATCTTGGTAAGAGGGTTTGAAAATCGTGGGAAATTTCTAACAAATCAGCAATAATATCCAACTAACCCCAGGATGATATGGATATTGATCACCGATGTTGGCCTCATCCATTCCTTAATTTCAATTGTCTTGGAGGGAACCATATATATCCCATTTATTATGATTATATGACCCAATAATGAGACCTCCTTCAGCCAGAACTCACACTTGATGTACATTTCATTGAGATTCTCCTTTGGCAAGGTCTCTCGTATAGTCCTTAGATGTGCCTCATTCTCCTCCTTGGTTTTCGGGTATATTAAAATATCGTCTATAAATAATACCACAAATTTGTCAAGGTAATCTCTAAAAACTCTATTCATCATATCCATGAAGATTTCTGGATCATTGGTGAGTTTGAAATGAATTACTATGAATTCGTAGTGCTCGTACCTTATATGAAAAGCATCATTGAGGATATCCTCCTTCATCACCCTTACATGGTAATATCCCAGCCACAGTTCCACCTTGGAGAAGTATTGTGCTCCACATAGATGATCGAACTAGTTATCAATTCCTGGCATTGGATACTTGTTCTTTATCGTGATTTTGTTGAGCTCACAATAATCAATGCAAAGGCGCATTGGCCCATCCTTCTTTTTGATGAAGAGGACAGGTGCACCCTTTGGTGAATCACTTGGTCATATAAAAAATTTATCCAGATTCTCCTATAGTTGTTTCTTTAGATCCTCAAGCTCCAAAACAGCCATTCTATATAGAGTCATGGATATTGGAAAAGCCCCATGTATAAGATCAATCAAGAATTAAACATATCTTCTAGGAGTAAGACTCGACAATTCCTCTAGAAACACTTCAGTGAATTCCCTCACAATAAGAATGTATTTAAGGATAGTTTCTTCCTTATACTCAATCACACAAGAAAGATACACATGCTCATAAGGTAGTAATATCCATGAATGAGATGATGGTGCAAAATAAGATTCATGCTCCTCCTTTCACTTGTACATAATCTGGGGTTGATTCTCTATATGGAGAGTGATTTCCATCTCTTGGTAATTTATATTGGATCTATATTGAGAAAGCCAATCCATGTCAATAATTGCATAAAATTCCACCACTGGGAGTATGATGAGGTCTTCCGATAATTTCATACCACAAATTATGATAGGGGAGGATTTATATTCATGGAATTCAATAATTTCACCATTTTACATTCTCACCAACATCTTTACTTCCATGATTTTTGTTGGTGTTGGGATTATTCTACTAAACATTTGGGATATAAAATAATGAATAGAACCAAAATAAAAAAAGAATGTTTTCTGTTATTGAATGAATAACTAGATTACCTGTCACCACTTCATTTTCGGGGTTCACTTTGGCAGTAGTGATGGAAAAATCTCGATCTTCCTACCTTGGAGGTTGTTGGTTGCCTTCGAAAACCCATATATTAGGACACTGGTTTTCAAAGTTCCCTATTTGTTTGTAGTTGAAGAAAGGAACAATGTGTTGAGGGTCAAATGATTCATTCCTTTCCTCTGTCATAGTAGTAGGTTTTTCTTATCGGCAATTAAAGTTTAGGTTCCCTTCTCTTCCACACCTAAATCATTTCTTCATCCCCTTCAAAAAACCTTCGGGGTGCTTCTTTCTGCACCTTTGGAAAGTGGGGTTCAAGAATTTCATATCACCATTGGATTTATCCAACAAACAACTAGAATTAAAGTCCAATTTACATATCTTATCACCATAATATCCAAAAGATTCACTGATCTCCATTTCAACTTTGAGGTCACATAGAACAATTTTCTCATAGTTATTGAAGTCACGGATCGCTTGGAATTTTCGTAGGCTAGGTTTTAGCTTACCAAAGAAGTGTTAAACCTTTAATTTAGGGGTAAAGACAAACTGGAGGAATATCGTGCAAGCCTTTCTAAGTTTTTCACATTTTCTTCGATGGATTCATCATATTTTTTCTTGAGTTACAGGAAGTCTCTATCCATCTTAAGTCAGAGGGTGCATAGAAAATTTTTATCGAATTTTTTTTCATAAATCCTTTCATTCCAACACCTAGATCTATTCCTCATGATTCATATTTTTTTATCAATTTCCACCATTGATCAGCTTCACCAATCATACGAAATGTATCCAGAGAAACTTCTCTTATTCATAACATTGAAGGATGGAGAATATTTTTTTAATAGAGATGATCCATTGTTCGGTGATTGAGGGATCAAATGATCCAATAAAAGTAGGATTAATTTGTGTCATAAAGATCTTAATTGCAGATTTTTATTTCTTAGGGTGGGTTTAACATTCCTCTTGACCCATGTTTCTATTCAAAACTTGGGTAAACTAAGAGATTATAGTGACAAATTTATGATTCCTGCTCACATCAGATTGGGAATCACATTAAAACAGTCGTCACATTGATCTTTGCATAGGTTGTTAGCCTGAGTCCTCCTATTACCAGACATTGGAAGGAATAAAAGGAAAGTTAGTGGTAACACATAAAGGGTAATCCAATGGGAAAAAGGGTTAACTTATAAATTACATTTATTTTCTTAACTTATGAATTTATAGGATTTAATATATGTTATCCATGATCTATTTCCCAACATATATTCTTAGGGGCATTTTTTTATTCCCTTAATAATGGTTCATACTAAGATTATGAATTTACCAAAGAATATCCCTTGGGAGTGTCTTAACCAAGATTGTAGTAAGGCCCATTGTCTTGCACCATTTCCCATTCGAGTCTATCTCAAAGAAGTGTTTCTGGGTTTTACCCCGAGATACATTTGTTCCAGAGCCACCTCTACTTGTTCGTATCAAGATAGGGATTTATTTTCATGATAAAACACTTACTCTATACTCACCAAAATTTAGGGATGTTTTTATTATGCGTAGTCTTATACATAATTCTTTCACTAGGTTTTTCTAATCCTAATCACAAAAATAACTAAACTTATCCTCTGATACCAACTATAACAACCCTTCTCTTTATTATACACATAATCATGATTTATTACATAAAATGGAACTTAAGAAAACTTTGAGGATCGAGTGGTCTAGTGTCTTGGGAAATAATGAACATTAAATTAAATCTTAGAACATAAAACCCAACAAATTTATTGAAAACTTCTTTTACTTGACTAAAACATTCCTTCATACTTAGCATTGCATGGGATAACCTGAGTACATGCATAATAAATGGGTGACCTATAAAGCCTGGTAAGGGAGTAAAAGGGAATAACATAAAGAATATTGTGAATTTTAGAAAATAATCATATCAATGGATCAAAAGAGAAACATGAACATAAATTCATGATTATCATGATTATCATAACATCGAAGTGTGGAAATAACATTTAACAAGATATTAGCATGAGCCAAGCCTCATTGCATGTGGAGCATGAGTAAACCCTTATTACACTTGAATTATCGTGATTAAACCCTAATTGAAATTGAATTATCATGAGTAAACCGTCATTTCACTTGATGTATCATGATACCAATCTTTACCCAATACATTAGAGCACTATCATGGCGCACCCTTTATTAACATTTCATTTCATGCATAATTGTGCCACATGGATCATATAATATGGATTCATTAAACATCATAATTTATTACAAGAATAAGATATGTTTAATACAAAAATTTAAGTGCTCAATCCACAAGTAAATTTGTGTAAATGTGAATACCCTTGATAAAGAAATGGGTATGGTATTCACTTACATGATGATTTGTCAGGGGAAATTTTGGTGTAACTTCGGCAGCATAACGACAACAAATGGAAATCATAAAATGGGTAGATGAGAAAGAAATGGTATCTCATCATTTATACATGAAATGGATAGTAAGGGGGTCATGTAACATAATATCCCAACATATTTAATGGAATTTAGATGCATAATACAAAAGAATTTCTTGAATGTAAATGAGAAGGGTGAAATTCCTTACGAAATTTTGGCATGCTAGTGGGTGTACACGGGAGGCATTAATAAGAGATAAATATGTCTCGCATTATTAAAACATAAGGAGGGAAGTTTTCGGGAGGTTAAAAATCATACCCCAACATTTTTAATTGAAAATAAAAGGGTATAACAACATAAAGAGATTTGGACAAAAATGAGGAAGGAATAAATCCCTTAACCAGAAGTGTGATCCCAAAGGATTACAAGAGGCTTGAGAGAGGATTATTGGGATATTGTGGAGCCTTTTTAGGATTCTATAGAGAGTAGGTAGAGACATTCTCCAAGTGTTTTGAGTGAAGTAAAGTGGGATCTTGGGTGAGATTACCTTGCAAAAGAGAGGGGAACTCTTTAATATTTCAAAAACATAGGATTTGGAAACTATATAATTAATTATTTAAAACCACAAAACAACCCATGGTTTTTTACATGGTTTTTTCCAAAGGGGAGTGGAAAAAATTATTTTATAAGGCCAATGTCTGAACTTATTGAAATATTAGGCTTCCTTGTGTGGAGGTGAGTCACACACTCAAGGAAATCATTTTAAAATGTTAAAATATTTGTTAAGTATTTGAGGGTCCACTAAGGCACCAAAAAATTAATAAAAAAATATAAAATCACATTATTTTATATGTAAAAAATATATTGTCCGAAAATATCTTTTATAGTATTTTATTACAACACTATTGGGTCATTATGATGTCATAAAACAGATATATTTAAACGGTATTTAATTTTTACCCAAAAAATTGACTCTCTGAAAATTATGAAAAATTCATCGTTAAATAATTTAGACATAATAAATCCAAAAATTATATTCATTTTATCCAAATAATTTTATAAATATTTTAATTATCCTTTTTAAAACAAAAAATATATACATTTATTAAGAATTCATTGGTTTAAGAAATAAACTATTTTCAAACCTTAATAAAAATTACAATTTTATTCCTAAAAATTATAAGATAATTTATATTTAATAAAAATTAATTTAGTAATGATATTTTATTAAAATATTATATAATTCCAAAATCCATTAATTCATCTAAATATATTTATTAATGGAATTCAAATATTAACTAAAAATACTGTTTTTGCTTTTAAAAAAACATTTACAAATTAACTATAATAAAAGGAATTTATATTCTTTATAAAATATAATTCTCATAATCATAGTGCTAGGGTATTGTTACATAGCCCCTTATAACAATCACATAAGACCTAAGGGTAATGTGGGTGATGGTGATAGACTCTTGGGGTGGCTAGATTAACATCACTCAGGTGGTAATCTTTATTAACTTCCAATTCTCCCATAGGCAATTTCGTTCAAGCTTAACATGTTTAATCTTAGCTTGGTGTTGTTCAAGAGCGAATCCCAGTGATGCTACCACATTTTTGAGCTCTAAAAATGGGCTTCATATAGAGCAATTCATTTGGATGAGACCATCACTTCCTTTGAGTAAATTTAATTTTTTTATAGCCCTATATTTATACTAATCATGTGATCACTATTCAACAGCTATATTAGCAATGATAGAAATTATTAACAATATTTTAAAATCCAAAAACATAAAAATAAGGAAGTGAATATGTTTTATATAACCATTTTAAATAATAATACATTTAATTATATCAAGATGAATTTAACATCCAATGTAAATAAAGAATATGACATTTTCATATTTATTAATATTTATGAATTAAATATTAATTTTACTTTAAATGTGATGCTATGTCTGATAGTTTACTCAACATTCAACAATGGGATTATTTGAAATCTTACATTGCATGCAACTTTGAGTTATACCAAAATATAATATAATATTATTATTATTTTAAATGGTAGTTAACGTCTAGCCATTGTATTGGTGGGAATGAATAGAACTAACTACAATATGATTACACATATTTTTTAAATGTTTTTACTTTTATCCAACAAGTTTTAGAGGCTTAAAATATGAATGAATCCAATTTTAAGCATGAAAAACTCTAATATTTTTTAAAAAGTCATTTTACTGACTTTCGATGGAGAACCCTTTTTAAATCTAGTTTTTGTCAATTTTATATTCTCTATTTGACCAAATAAACTTCTTCTTTAGAATCGGTACATCAAAATTTACTTTGTGTAAAAAAAATTTATTTTTCTAATGAAGTTCATTTTTTAATGAATAGTGATAAATACTGCATTTTAATTCAAAACTGCCTTTTAATATAATTTATTTATATTTTTAGATGTACTTTTAATTTGTTTTAAAGTGTAATTGGATTATATTTTTACCATTTAATCCAATTTTGTCACTATAAATAATTTTACTTTTAAATTGGATATAAAGACATGTCAATATTTTGGTAGTTTTTAATGCTTAAAATAGGCCTATTGGTTTTGAGAATGAGAATTAATTTTAAATTAATTTATGCAAATTATGTGTTTTGAATTTGGAAAAATGGATTCCATATTTTGAATTTTTGTTCTAAATTTTTCAAATAGGTAACTTTTTTTTAGACATTATGAATAGTAACTTCTGTAAATATTTTATTTACCATGGTTAAAGGGTAAATCAGATTAGTAAGGGTAAAAAGTAATATTTTAATAATATTAAATTATCCTAAAACGTTTCCTAACCCTATTTTATAATACATTTCCATCCATGGGAATCTTTGGGTCGATTTTGGGACATCGTGGATCCACTTTAAGTGAAAATGACATTTTATAAAAATTAATTTAAAGTTAAGGAAAATGTAACATTAACATATATCCTTTAGTAAAAAAATTTATATGGGGTTATATAATTTATATATTCAACTATAAATAGTAATTATAAATCTAAAAATATTTCCTACATCATGGAAGTTTATTTATAAATTTTAGATATCAAATAAATTAAATTATTTATGAGACAATGGTGATGTAGTGATTACCTTATTAATGAAAGATTTAAATAAATGAGATTATAAACGTTAAAATAAATTTATTTTGAATCTTTTTATTCCATAAATGAATTTTTTGGATTCTTATAACTTGTTATATTTGAATTAATGTATTTTTTCGAAATAATCATGTTTTTATAGATTTTTAAAAAGTCTTGATATGAATTGTTATAAATTGACATAAATGAGTTTTTAAAAAATTACTATTTTATTAGGTGATAAAATAATCCTAAAAATCTAATATTTGGAAAATTAAATATATGATCTTAAAAACGTGATTAATGATCTATTTTTGGGTCACTTTTCATTTTATTGTAAATATATTAACCATATTTTATGAATATACAAGAGGGAATGGTAAAAGTTAAATTAGTTAACTAAAGGTTAAATATAAATGATAAGGTTAATTTTATGCACTAAACTTGTCTAAAATCCATTTTATGAGAGTATTTATAACAATAATAACCTTATATTTGAATTAAATGAGTTTTGGACATTTTAATATCAAAATTCAGTTTAAAATAAAATAATACTTTCAAACATTCCTAAAGTGACCCTCCTCCCTCTTATAAAAGGACACCACCTCTAACCCATTACTCACACCTCTCAATCCCCTTTTATCTTAAAAAATTTTCTCTAATAATCTCCCAACATCTCTATATTACTCCTAGAATCCTTACCCTAGGCATAAAGCAATTCAAGAAAGCCTTTTGGTTAAAACCAAAAGGAGTTACCCAATTTAAAGGGAACATCTTCTCTCAAGTTATTTTCTTTTATTTTCCTTCTCAAATCCCTATGATCTTATTATTATTTTTGTTTAAAAACACCAATATCCTCAACATACTAGGTTTTTTATTGATAAGTATTCGAACTAAACTTACACACACCTCTGTCTAATGGGTATAGAACATATTGTTTCTGTGGATGGAAACTACTGCCTCATGAAATGATGATTGTTCAATCTTCTCCTAACACCTTTTATAGTGGCCATTATGATGGAAATGTAATTATATATGGTATTTATGTTATTTATTTTATCTCTACGCTTCTTTAATTCTTGTTTAGAACATAAATTTATTCTTTTCATGTTGTATAAATATGATAATTTCATACCGACCCCTAAAAGTGGTATGACTCGTTCATGATATACATGGAATGTATAAAGGAAGGAATTAATGAAATTACATAACATATATATTATAATATAATTATAATATACCTATGTATCATTTAGTGTTTATTCCATTAAATATGAAAAAAATGAAAGTAGCGTTCTTGCGTACGTACGGCTTACCGTCTCCATGAACAGTACATTTCATTTATTATATCCAAATGCTATGGACATTTATAAATACATATATAATAGTTATATATGATATATCTTATATCTATATAATTAATATCATTTTAGAGATAATGGAATTTGGACCACATGGACAATTGATAATTATAACAAGTTCATTTTTTACTCAAGTTCTGAACATCGACAAAATGTCTGGTATGAACTCAAATAATTAACTAATTATTATAGCAAGGTAATAAGTGATATAAAAGGAATAATAAACATAAAAAAGGTTAATAATCAAGTATAAATTAACTTATGTTTATTATTCATGAAATTAAATAATGAACGATTCATGTCGTACACAAGGTAAGGGAACTTCTTAACTCAATTTCCACTCTTTGTGTTAATCATCTACTTTTAATTATGTCGTGAAATGATTATATAAGAAATAAATTTTTATATCCTATATTGTATTTATAGATAAATTATTTTTTACTTATATTGAATACACATAATCGATCTATTTTACTTAAAATATGATCTTTGTAAGGGGACCTTTCACCCTCCTCTTTTAGTCAAAGACTTATTTTGTGTTATGTATTTTAATTTACATTTTCTAATGTTGGGGTTTTTATTATATATCCTTATTTATATCCATTTTAGGTCCAAGTGATGAAAGAACCTTTTTTATCTCATGAAATCATTTTCTAAATTTTTAAGTGATGTCGTTAGACTGCTGAATTTTTGTAAGGGAATTTCTAAACTCAATTTCCACTCATTGGGTTTTACACATACTTTGTTGATTATATTATTCTAGATTATGTGTGTAATAACTATTTATTTATTTATGTTGTAATTTCTACTTCCCTTTGTGTTGATATACTATTTCTACACATAATCACCCCATTGATAAACTCTTATGTCATTTATAAAAAATTTGTAAGGGACTTCGTCTCAATATCCTTTCATTGATGCATGTTTTGATAATATACTCCTCCTTCTTTTACACGGTGTATAATAAACCCCTTTTAAATTTACATTCATTTAAGGGGAATATTTTATCAAATAAGCATTATGCTAAACCAAAAAAAGGAATTTTTTAACTTATGCAGCGACAATGACCTCTCTACCACCATAATCATTATTTGGATTCCTCTATAAACCTTAATGTTTTTAAAAAGAAAAAGAAACACCTTATTATATTTTTTGGTGTTTTGGTAATGAAAATAGTTTTTGAAGAGGATTTAGTATTTCAATATTTGGAAATTATTTCCTGTGATTGAAAATTAAATGTTATTAGTGAATTGTTGAAATTTGAAATATTGTATTTGTTATAATTATATAATGGTAATTGGACATCTGACGGGTGGTTATGTGATAAATCAAGATAGGTGGTTCAGTTATAAACCAAGGATGGGTGGCTATGTTATAACCTCAAATGCATTGGGTATAGAATTCAGTTGTATAGTTATTCCATTTAGTGATATGTGGGGAATTCAACCGTAAGGTTATTCCATTTAAGTATGTTTATGTCTCATGTTACCTTTATATGTTATATGTTTATTTATATGGATTTTATGGTAATATTCTGGTTGTAAAATAAGGGTAATGAATGATATTTTATTTATTGAAGTGTTTTTTCTACTTATTTAAGGTTAAAAGTATTACTTTATGATAAATTATTCATCGTTTAAATGTTGTTTTTGAAAAACTAATAGTTTTCCTTCTTTATGTATCCCTTACTGAGATTTTTGTGCTTATCCCAAGTTTTGAAATATTTTTCACAAGACATAACAATGAATAGGGTCAAGGATGGGATAAATAAAAAGTCATTTTGTTTAAAACAAGAAACTAAACATGTTTTATTTTTTTTTAGAGTTTTTATTAAATGAAAAAAATGGATACTGAGTATAAGTGTCTACATGTAATATTCAAGTCGTTATGTATAATTTATGTCCTAATTCTCTAAATATCTAAACCTGAAAATATCCTCAATGTGAATTATTAACTTAATTAAATATTATTTATTGTTTAGGGTTGGGGCTTTATAAGGAATTTTCATTAATAAAAGTTTGGGTCGTTACTTCTTGACCTACCAACACCCTCTACCTATCAACATCCTAACCAACCAACACCTAGACCTACCGACTCTCTAACCTACTGACTCTTGAACCTATCAATTCCTCAACCTACTGATGCCCTCGAACTACTGACACCCTGACCTAATGATTCCTAGACCAATCGATTCTGTCGACCTACCGACGTCGTTGACCTATTGACACCTCAAACTACCAATGCACGCGACTAACTAATGCCCTCGACCTACCAAATCCCTAACCTACTGATGCCCTGGCCTACTGAAGCCTTGACCTACTGATGGAAAAATTGAAAATTTGTAAAACTCTTTAAATAAGCTACCTTTGCCTCCAAGAACACCCCAAACACTGTATTTTGACAAAGTAATGGACTTCGGAGGTCTGGGCCATTACAATTACGATATCATGGAAGGGATCCTTGATATATGATTGTGAAGAAATATTTTATGTTTTTTGAATATACCTATATTATTATAAAATTTTATGACTTTTTTCCTCTATTTTATGATCTCATGATATGCTCAATTATTTCAAAATTACCTATATTGATTATATATTTTTTGTTTTACTTTTAATTATCTCTTTATAGGGTCTGTAACTTTCCCCTTCACATTTATTTTAACATATATACCCATTTAATTAAAATTTATGGTCGAATTATGATAGATTTTATGAATTTTATTTTTAAGTCTTAAAAAAATTATATGATTTTATATTTTTATGTCATATAATTCCTAATTAATCACAAAAAACTGAACTTATAGATTTTAAGATATCAATTTTCACAAAACATATTATGTTTCTTATATAGAACATTTGTAATATTATGTTTATGAGTTATGTTTATACATATATTTTAAACATTCACATTGATAAAAATATAATACCTTATACTATTGAAAAAAATGTATATCATTTATAAGTTTCACTATCTTTGAATATCAAAAATACATATTTATGAATTGTTTATCCAATAATTTCTATGTCAAAATAGATTAGAATAACATTATTTTCAGCCTATTCATAACTATATCCTTCATTTATATGAGAATATCCTAAACCATATTAAATTTTTAGAGAGCTATATGGGATTAATTGTAACACCAAAATATTTTAATTTTTAAGATATGTTTTTATAATATAATTTTTGAGATAAAAATCATTTATTTTTTTAATATTTTCTAATTTTCTTGGTGTTGTGTGATCTGGTTCATGGTCCCAAGATTTTTTATGGTGATTGTATAATGTAATATTTTAAGGTAGTGGGGGATTCATAGTCTCTATAATGGCTTGGAAGCTGTACATGGTGGATGTGAATTCTTGAATAATGACCTAAATGTTATTTTTATTATAAAAACATCATGATACCCTATATAATCTATTTATAGGTTATTATAATGATAAAATTTATTATTTTATGTAGTTATATAATTTATAAATTATTTTTTCAATATTTTAGTATGTGACTTTATAATATAAATGTTAATATTTTGTGTTATGTGTATTTATTTGATATTGTTATTATTATATATAAGTTACTGAGACATTGTGTTTTCACATAACGAGGTTAAGTATATGGATTATTTTAATATATAAACACCTTTAAGAATTATTAATGTTATATTATTATATAAATAACTATTTTTACACTAAAAGATAATTTAATCTTTTTTATACCCATCTAGTAGTCAACCCATGAGAGGGGGAAGAGTTTTTTCAATATTCAAGGAAGATCCCCAATGGAAGGAGGTTAGTTTTACATTATTATTAATATTGCTCCTCATTTTCTCTTTATCCACTTTCTCTCTTAGGCTCTTCTATAATATAGGGTTCGTGGAACATGGTGGTTTTCCCATTCAATGAGAAACATTTGTGAAGTCTAAGGATTTTTTAGATATCCCTAGAAGATTTTCTCATATGTTTCTTTTAATTAATTATACATGGAATAAATTCTATGTGCATTTATTGTAATTGATTCTCACTCTAGATATTTTAAAGATTATATTATTTTAGAGTTTCAATTCTTCTAATTCATTTTCAATTATTCTATAGGTCTCAATAAGTGGTACTGCATTTGTAATAATTAGGGGAATCTCAAAAATATCCATAAAAGATAGCAATTATATACACTTCTTTTCATAAACATATACACGGGTTTTTGGTTTTATAAAATTGATTTCAAAAAAATATAAATTCTTATAAATTATGTATTTAAGGTATTTATAAATATTTTGTTTAATTTATATACTAAATACATGGGATATAATGGTGGTTTTTATATAATATGAATAAAATTTTACCTAATGTATATGATGCACCCATGTGTCTGATAAAATGTAAAAAGTGTTTCTAATTTGATATAAAGAGAACCTATATTGATGGTTTGATTTGTTATTGAAATTTTATAGACGAATTAATGTATTAATATTGTTTAATAGTATAATAAATGGGTTTTCCATGGAATTAGAATGTTATTTTTTTGTTTTTACTCTCTCTATTTCTCCCCTTATTATTATGGTTACTCTATTTATGAAATTTGTTTATGATAAATGATGGATTGTTTAAAAGAAAATGATATTCCTATAGAGGGGAAATTATAGAGATATTTGATTTTTTATTTTTTTATTTTATTTATCGATTTCATGGTTTAGAAATTTTTTGGGAATCGTTGTCTATCTAAGTGTGAATTCATAATACAAGTGATACACTGGTGATATTATGAATTTATTGAGTCCCAAGTTTAGTATTTATCTCTGTATTAGTGATTTATCCCCTGATGTTTCCATGGGAGATTAGTTCTTGTGTTTATTGGTAATATCATATTTTATCTCTAGTGAGATGGTTCCTTGAAATGAGTCATATATTTCCTCTTTATAGAACAAGATAGTTGTATGTGGATACTTGAGAAGATTATAGTTTATTTATTGTAATTTCTTTATATTATATATATATTTTTTAATTTTAGTAAATCAGATAAATATTTAATGGAGAAGGAAACAAATCCTTTGATTTGAATTTGAATTCAGATAATTTGTTTTATTTTGAACAAAATTTTATAAAACATTTATTTGGTTTCATTATTCATTATTATGTAATAACGGTACATTACATATATAGTTTTAAAATAAAATTATTTTTTTTCTTATAAAACGAAATTTATTGTGTAGCACCAAAGGATTTTAAAGTGTAATTATTTTAAATAAATTTAATCTCTTTGATAGATTATGGTTAAATAAATTCAAATATTTTTAAAAAATAAAATTGTGTTTGGTAGTGTATTTGATACGCAACACCGAGCCTCAACAAACTATGGGATACTATTTAAATATATTGGTTATAACCGAGCCATTGAATTTGAGGGTATGAATTGGATAAAAAAATTATAAAATATATATGAATAGGTCATACTAAATAAAAATTTATTGATAAATTCTTAGTAAATAATCACTCAGTTTTTTAGTAAATTAACTTTATTCTTTAAAACACATATTCTTTTAAAACAATTATTATATTCTTTAATTTTATACTTTTAATTTTAATAAATTTAAACAAATTTTAGAAATTATATTATATAAAAATAGTATCATATTTTAATTCAACATATCAAAATTATTTTGGGGTGAAATTTGGGGATTTTTCTAAAAAGGTTTATTTTTCAGTGAACATAGAAAAAATACTAATTTTCTAAATATTGTTATGTATTTTTATTAAATTAGGTGTTATTAAAGTATCATTATTCATTAAATTAGATTTATAATTAAAAAAATATATTTTATTTTTATTTAAAATAACTAATTACATTTGATTAAAATTTATACCAGACATTGATATAAGTTTATTTTTAGGCTTAAAAACATAATTTTCTAAAAACATTTTTTAAATGCCTGCTGTTCCTCCATGGTAATAAAATTAAAATAATATTTAATGATGAATTTTTTGAATGATATTTATAGATTATATATCTAAATATATTAATTTAAATCCATATTAGGGTTATGACTAGTCATATAGTTAATATAATATTATCTTATTCTTGAAAAATGTATTTCTTGAAAACTTGTTTTTCGACAGGCCTGTGGGTTTCATTTTAAAAAAAATCTGCCACTTCTATGAATTGAATATAGAAATTTTTTTTCCATATTTTGAAACATCATAATTTACATTATATAATAATTTCAACATAATTTTTTTCATAATGAATAGTGATATCAGTAAAAATATTTTACCATAGATAAGATGAAAATGGGTTTACCGTGGGTTAAACTAAATAGATGAGGGTTAAAATGACCTAAAAACATGTCTAAATCCTATAGTATAGATATATTGAGACCTCAAGATGTATAATTCAAGATATTGATCCATTTTTTATCCTTTTTAAATTTTAAAAAATGATGGTATGATTATTTATTTTTTAAAATTCCATGTGTGTCATCCTCCTCAATTATAAAAGGGAACTCCCTCCCATCACTGCTTCACACCTCTCAAACCATTTTTCTATACCAACCCCTAAAAATATATCTAAAAAATCCGTAAACAAATTCTACTATTTTTTTCTTCCCAAAATGCCAACATTGGGTTCCTTAATAAGATATCTAAAGGAGGTTCTTATAAGACAAGGTAATTATATTCACTAAGATATTTCTTTATTATTATTATTTTTTCCCCTCAAATTATGTCTTCAATATTACAATATAATAGGACTATTATATAACATATAATTTATTTTTATTTTATTTACAGAATATTATTTATTTATCTCCTCCTCCATCGAATGGGAAATAAAGTCATCGCTCATGAGTACAGTGGACTACAGCCTCACGAACTGATATAATATGTTTTCCATCAACGAATCACATGGATAGTTATAATGATGTAAATACCTAATATATATATATAATAAATATTATTTTATATTAATTTTTTCAAACTTATATACCATAAAATTCATTACCCTTCCACCCATTAAGGGAAGGATTTTGTTACTTGTGTGTATGTACGGCCTACCATCTCCACAAAGTGATGCGACTCATTTTCTGTGTCCAAATCTAAATAATGGTTTTAAAAATTAATACAAAATGTAAATATGACATTTGAAAAAATAATATCATTTTGGATATAATGAAACTATACCCTATACACTAGAACCGTAACTTTCATAAAAAAACACGCTTGAGAAAACAAGGAAATTAACACCTGAAAGAACAATAGTAATACAATATTGTTAAAGAATGGGTGGTAAGATGTTATAAGAGAATAATGTATTATATTATAAAAATTAATATGGTTTTGTTATTAATTAATAACATGATGAAAAAATTATGTAATTGGTTAAATCATGTTCAAATGAAGGTAAGGATAACGTAATGGATTTCATCTCAATTTCATTTCATTGAGGAATACTTTAATGTTATGCGCCAATTTTTTTAAATAATTTATATAATAACCATTTAAATTATATATAATTAATCATTAATAATTTAGGGTTTGTTTATTTTCAGTTAAAATTATTTCATCCAAGGGTATTTTACTTGAATGTTACCAATTGGTAAGAAATTTCATAACTCAATTTCCTTTCATTGAGTTATATTACTTCATCAAAGTATTTGATATTATAAGATTATGTGTTTAATTTATTTTAATTATTTTATGTTTTATTTCCACTTATTTTATTTTTATTTAAATTTAACACACATAATTAATTCATTGATTAATCATCACTTTTATAGTAAGATCATTGTAAGAGACTTCATCTCAATTTCCACAATATTATGATATATTTGGAATTATGCACATTTTTATTTTTATGTTCAGTATATAAATACCTTTTGATATATTATGAAATTAATCTCTTAATATTAATGGTATTCAATTTTTTTACTTTAATATATCTCTTTCATGGGGATTATGATTCAAATTTTACTAAAGCAGTAAGGTTTTATCTTTCAGTCCAATTTTAATCAGGATTGTTTATGCTTGAATTTATATAAAAGGTAATTATTTTATAATTGTATAAAAACACAATATAATTTTGTTATCCTATATTTATTCATGAATTTTTCAACAAATATAGCCAGTTTCCTCTCTTTTTAACTTAAAATGATTAAGTAAATGTTTTTAATAAAATATGAATTCATTAATCTCTTCATTCGAAAATATTTTTTAATCTAAATCCAAGTTTTCTATAGATGTTTTCAAAAATGTTTTAGTATAATTTTTTAAATTAATTTTTAACCATAATATGATTCTTATAAAATAAATTTAAATTACTCTACTTTTCATTTTTCAAGCAAGGTATTTGTGACTTTTAATACAAAAATGTGAAAGTAATATTTTTTTTAATGTACCAAACACGTATGAAATTTTCCCACCATAATGACTACTAATTTCTTTGAATAATACTTTATATTTTTTCAAGTTTCTTTTGAAATAAGAATTTGTTCCTAATAATCTAAAATTTTCTTCATTTTTAAAGTGATTTTCAATGTGAAAAGTTAATTTTCTTCAATAATTTTTTAATAATATTTTTATAGTATTTAGGTACATCATCAACAACAACCCTTTATTTTACTCATACTCAACTATGGATTTTTTTGTAATGATACCATCATTATTATTTATCAATATGTTTTATGATTAGTTTGACCAAGGAAAGTATTTACATATACTTTCATAATTAATTTTGTATTTGTTAACCTTATCTTGAAACATTCACTTTTTTATGAAAATTAGACATTACATTTATCTTAAATAACCATATTCTTTATCATGGATATTATTATTTATTAAACCATATATAATTTATATATAAAATGATTTACTTTGAATGTTATTTTATTGATTGTAGAAATATTGATATTTTGTATTCTTTATTCAATATAGAAATTTATTGATAAGGCATATTATTCATGAATTAAATCAATCATCCAATATATGATGAATCCAATAGATATATAGAGAACGGTGGGACCCAAAATTATATAACCCCTCAATGCATTGATATTCTCATGATTTGAATAAATAATCTAGCATTAAATGGGTTTTTATCCATTGTTTTAAACCATCTTGGGAAAGGTATTTATGGTGTTGATATCATGATGTCTGAGATCAAGAAATACAATATTAATCATTTTCTTTATTAATAATTCTTTTATTATTATCCAGTAGATTATTTCATTGATATTATCCATGTATTCATTTTTTTCCTCAAGATATTGATTAAATAGAACATGTTTTCAGTTATTTACCATTCCATCGTGATTATTTTTTATCTGATCATGATAGTAAAGTTATTGATTAAATGGAATGTGTGTTCAGATAATATTATTTTCATATTTATTGTTCCTAATTGATTATTATTTATGTGGTCATGATAGATTCCACTTTTCTTAAATCTTACTTAACATTTTATCTCATCCTTATTTTGTTTTCTTTCCCTAAGATATGAAGAAGGAATATTTGAATGATCTTATGGATATAGATTTTTTACTTTGAGAATGTTTTATTTAATTTTTTCAAGTGTAATGAAAGACTCAAGTATGTATCCAATTTACCAAGACTATTAAACTATTCAGTCCTTTGGAATGTTGTCGGTTATATCTAGCACCAATTTAATAAATTGACTACAAAATCTGGGCTACTAGGGTTGGGGTACTTAGAGTTGGTATCAAAGAAATGTTAGTATAAACCTTGAGAACTAAATTTAGAAAAATATATATTAGGGAAATAAACCTATGGTAGAATTTGAGGATAAGTATAGAGTTTCATCCTAATATTTTCATAAGGAATGGATTATGTGGGTTTTCCTTGAAGTACATCCAAGTTTGGATACTACAAGTGGATTTGGCTCTAACATAGTAATAACTAGGGTTAATAACTCCCAAAATATTGAATTTTCATTTAACTCTATCATCACCAGATTCAAGATAATTCACCTTACTACAGAACAATTTTAAAACACCTAAGAGATATGTTTAGTATAATTTACATTTTAATTATTAATCATCAAGAATTATTTGAAAAGATGATGATAATTATTTACCTAGGATAAACCTAAGGTTTCTTAGATAGAAAATAATGGGTCATTATTTAGACAGCCTATAAATTATTATATGGTTTTCCTATTATGATTATCATGGCTCACACCATGATTTTTCATTTTATCCAATTAATAGATCCCAATAAAATCTTATTAATATTGAATATGATAGAAAATATAGTGATTATGAGAAACTTAATGGGATGATGACGAGAGTGAGATATATCGTGATTATGGTTAATCCTTTAATAAGATATTTGATTAATAATATATACCTTAACCAACTCTCAAACACACCATAGAAGAGAAGGATAAAGTCTACTAAGAGCTCAAGTGGTAGAGACTATGGAGGAAAATTGGCCGATTTGCTTCATATCAGAAATGTAAAAAGAGATACCCTGGAGAATGTCTCAAAGGAACATTAAAATTTTTTATGTGTTGAAAATAAGGGAATAGTGTGATGAATTGTGGAGTAAAACTAATGAGTTTAGTGAAGATAAATAAATTTCATCATAGGAATCCATTTACAGCTCATTGTATTGAATGTAGGGAACCTAGGCATTATCCATGTCAATGTCATATTTTAATGGTTAACTTCTAGACTAAGTAATGACCTATGTTGAATTAAATTTTCTAAAGTATCAATGTATTATAATTAAATAATTAAATTGAAAAATTATTTTTATAAATTTTATTTTGGTTATAAGAGGCATGAAACATCTAAGGATTTTGTTAATTCTTTGAATCAGGTATACATTCGTCAAATATTAACTCTAAAATTATGGACACCATTATTGGTTTATGAGTTAAAGTTTTATCATAAGTACAATATATTATATAGCACTTTTGGGTTTTTATTTGATGGGGTTTAATCCATAATAATGGTATTTTTTGTGAATTTTATGGAAATACAACCTATTGGTTTAGTATATGAAAAAGTTATTTGGGGAAGAATGCCTTTATATTTTTTGGACATAATATTAAAAGTAATAATAGACTTTAAGGTTTTTATTATATTTAATGTTTTAGTAATAATAGGACATCCCAATTTGGGAACATTATAGGAATTATGTTAATATATTTTTGGAAAAATGACAACCCGTATGTCGGGTGACAACCTGGCCCATCTAGATAAGTTTAGAGGCTTGAACCCACAACCAAAGGGTGATAAGGATTCATCACCTAAAACTACCAACATGATCATCTATATATTGTGTATTTTTTTACTTAAACTATTTAAAAGAAAAATATTAATGTAGAACTAGTGGTGTTAATATTTAGTTTTAAATATTAATGTATAATATTGGATAACTTATTCTAACCTTATTTGTTTTGGAAAATATTTAGATATATAATGAAATAATTTCCACTCCTTCATTGATCTTATGTTATATTAAAAGTTAATTTTTTTTCTTTAGGAATAAAATATAATTTTCGATATTCATTTCATGAAGTTAGATATGATTGTAAATTGATCGAAGTGTAAAAAATGGATAAAATTGATCTTATGAAATTAAAATATATCAATTAAGTATATTTATTTATATTATTAGATAGTAAAATAATTCCTCAACATTATAAAATATATCTTCAAGAAAACATTTATCATATTACCTTCATATTAAATGAATAAAATGGTATTTTAACCCATCATAGTTTTATGGTTTTGTAGTTTTTATCTATATACTGATCATTCAGTTTCTTTTTATTAATGGTCTCTATCACTCTCCAAAATTATTCATTATTTTATTATATGTTTATATTTTAGATTCCCACTAATTTTATCTAACTTGGACACCATGTTTTGTGTTATTATAGATGACCATCAAATTTCCTGTTCTCTATTATTAAGATAAAAAAATTTAAACCTTTTTACAATGTGGGTTTTCAACTAAGGTATTTTCAAATATCAAACCCTTTCTTTTTCAGCACAAGTTCAAATTGTGAGGACATAATTTATTGAATGTGGGTAGAAAGTAAAACCATGAGATTTTAAAGTATATTTAATTTAAATAAATTTAATATCTTTAAAGTTTTTAAATAAAAAACCCAATATTTTACAAGAATAAAAAAATTTGATAGCGTATATGACATGCAACACTGAGCTTAAACGAACTGTGAGATACTATTTAAATATGGTTGTTATAAACTAACTGTTAAATTGGATGGTATGAATAGAATTAACTGAATTATTAAATAAATATATAGATATATAATTCCTATTAAATAAAAATTTATTAATAATTTATTAGTAAATAATCACTCAAATTATGAGTAAAGTCATTTTTTTAAAATAAATATTCTTCGAAACAAAGGTTTTATTTTTAATTTTATGTTTGGAATTATAATATAATTATTCCTCATTAAAAAAATATTTTATAAAAAAATATTATTTTTAAATCATCATATAAAAATTCTCTTATAGTGAAATTTTCCGCATTTTTCTGAAAATGTTGATTTTTCAGTGAAAAGTGAAAATTATGATTTTTCAAATAGTATTATGTATTTTCAATATATTAATTAATATTAAACTCCCATTATTATTTTAATTTGATTTCAAATTAAAAAAATTATTAATTAATTATATTTACAATTTAATCTTATTTAAACCATATTTTGATATACGTTTATTTTTAGTATTAGAAATGCAGTTTTCTGAAGAAAAAAATGTATAATGCTCCACTATTTTAATTAATTAAAAACTAATTAATGATGAATGATTTAAAATTAATGTATATATTTTATATCTAAATATATTAATTTAAATCATTATAATGATTATTACTATTCATATAGATAATATCATATCATCTAATGCTTGAAAATTTCATTTCTTAAAAACTCATTTTTTGACACATCCGTGGGTTATATTTTAAACTAAATTATTCCACCAATATGAATTTAATTTGGACAAATTTATTATATATATGTAATAATATTAATTTATATTATATAATAAGTTCAACTTAATTTTTTCTTAATGAATAGTTAACATAGTAAAAATATTTTACCACGGTTAAGGTAAAAATGGTTTTACGAGGGGCTAAACTAA
This sequence comes from Viscum album, assembly GCA_963277665.1. Taxonomy (NCBI): domain Eukaryota; kingdom Viridiplantae; phylum Streptophyta; class Magnoliopsida; order Santalales; family Viscaceae; genus Viscum; species Viscum album. The sequence continues at coordinate 497,127,389 of OY728122.1, forward strand.
GAATATAAGGGTTAAAATGACATATTCTTTTATAAATCCTATTTTATGGCCATATTTAGACCTTATATAATATAAGTTCTGATAATTATCCATTTTTATACTTTTTTAATATTGAAAATATGGTAATGATTTATTCTTTTCAAAAAAATTGTGTGTCCTCCTCCTCAATTATAAAAGGTCACTCCCTACCCTTACTTATTCACACATATAAAGACATTTGGAATGACAAAAAACTATAAAAATATATCCTAATCATCTTTATCCACATTCTATGGGATCTAGTCTCCCCAAAAGTCCAACCCTAGGGTCCTTAAAAATATATCCAAATGATGTTCTTCTTTGAAAAGGTATTTGTCTTCACTAAGATCCTTATTTTTAAATCTTCTTTTTCACACCTTATATTATGTATTAACACATAAAATATAATAATAATAAAATTACATAACATATTATTATATTTTATTATGTTTATTTAATAATATTTCTTGATATCTTCTTCCATTACATGGGAAACAAATCCATCTCTTGTGTGTACAGCGGACTACCACCTCCCAAACTAGTGTAATTATTTTCCATCAACCACTCAAATGGATAGTAAAAATGATGAAAATAATTAATATATATAATAAATATGAAATTATATTTATTTTTTAAAACTATATACTATCCAAATTTATAACATTTCATCAATTAATGGAACTAAATCAGTTCATGTGTGTAGGTACAACATAACATCTCTATGAAATGATGCAACTCATTTTCTATTTACCACATTCAATAATGGTTTTAAATATTAATCCATTAATTAAATATTATATTTATAACATTAATATAATTATGTAGATTATGTAACTATATCCTATACATAGGAATCCAAACTTTCTTGACAGAACACGCATGAGAAAACAAGGCAATTAACACCCAAAAAACAATACTAATAAAATATTGATAACAAATGTGTAGTAAGATATTATAAGAGAATAATGGATTATATTATAAAACTCAATATGGTTCTATTATAAATTAATAACATTCTCAAAACCATTATACATCAGTATAAAACACGTTCAACCAAAAGGAATCGTGAGATAAGGGATTCCATTTCAATTTCTTTTCATTGAGGCATATTTTAATGTTATGGAACAATTTTTTATATAGTGTATATAAAACAATTTTACATTTTATATAATGAAGCATTAATACTTCATGTTATTTTTAGTTACAATTCAAATTATTTCATCCAAGTGTATTTGAATTCAATGTTTCCAAGTGGTAAGGAATTTCATAACCCAATTTCTTTTCATTTACATATTCATTGTATTTGATATTATAAGATTATGTGTGTAATGTATTTAAAATATTTTATGATTTATTTATAATTTTTTATGTGGATTTAAAATTTATACACATAATAAATGCATTGATTAATCCTAACTTCAATGGTTTTATCATTGTAATATTTTTCATCACATTTTCCACTCTATTAAGACATATTCATTATTATGCAAATATTTATTTCTATGAGGTTTATATACTACCCCTTTGATATATAATATAATTAATCTATTAATATTTAGGGTATTAAATTTTTTATTTGAATTTATCTCTTTAATGGGGGTTATGGATCAAAAGTTTCCAAAGTGGTAAGATCTCATACTTTAACCGCATTTTAATTAGGATTTTTTATAGTTAAATTTATATTGAAGGAAATTATTTAATGATTATACTAAAAACCATTTCATTTAATTATATGAAATTTATTGATGAATTTTTCTATAAATAGTTCCATTTTCATTTCTTTTGTGCTTAAAATTATTGGGAACATTTTTAGTAAAATCTATCTTCATTTCTCTCTTCGTTTGAAAATCCTTTTTCTTTCAAATCCACATTTTATAAAAATATTTGAAAAATTATTTTCTATGGTTTTTTAAAGTAATTTTTACACATAATTATATTCTTATAAAAAATTTAAAAATTAATAATCCTATTGACTCACAAACATGCTACTTATGACTTTTCTTACAAAAATTTGAAAAGAGTTTTGTTTTAATGTACTTAAAATTTATGAAATTTTTCCTTTGTCATGAACACTCATTAATTTGAATATTCCTTTACTTGTTTAAAATAATAATTTTAAATTAATTTTGTTTCATAATATTATATAATTTTTTTGAAATTGATTTTCAATGAGAAAAGGGTATTTCCTAAATAATGTTTTAATAATATTTTTTGGGTATTTCTATTCTTCAAAAACAAAAAACAGTTATTTTTATAATTTTCAAATGGGGATATATTGTAAATATATCATCGTTATTCTTTATCATGATGGTTTATTATTAGTTTAAAATAAGTTATTATTGACATTCACTTTCTCGATTAATTTTGGGGTTGTTAACCTTCTTTTGAAACATTCACTCCCTCAAGAACATTGGACATTACATTTCCCTTAAATATAAATAATCTTTATCATTGATATTATTATTACTTAAACCTTATATAATACTTATATATAGGTTTTTTCCTTGTATATTATTTGATTTAATGGGGATATATTGGTTTTCTTTATTATTTATTCAATATATACATTTATTGATAATACATATTTTTCATGAATTAAATATATTATTAAATCTATAAGAAATGCATTGGACCTGTAGTGATGGGAGGGGATATGAATTATGTATCCCCATGATGCATTGATAGTATCATATGGAGAATCAATAAGCTATCATTAAATGGGTTTTTACCTATAGTTTTAAACAATCATTTGAAAGTTCTTGACAGTATGGATATCGTGATGTATGTGATCATGACATACAATGTTAAGAATTTATTAATTAATAATTAATTTATTATTATCCATTAGATTATATTATTTATATTATATGTGGAATAATTTTGTGAAAATGTTATTGGTTAAATGAAATGTGTGTTCAATTTTTACCTTACCATGTTTATTATGCCTTATATAATCCTGATAGTCAATTTACTGATTAAATGGAATGTGTGTTCAGATATTTTCCTTTTAATATTGATTATGATTTATTTATTCAAGATAGCTTCCACATTACATAACTCATACTGATAACTTTTTCTCACCCTTTTTTACTTTACCTAGGATATTAATAAGGAATCATTAAATGAGTTCAACAATTCAAAATGTTTACTTTCATTATTTTGTATTTTATATTTTCAAATATCATGATAGGATCAAGTATGTTTCTATTTTACCAATACTACTAAACTATTAAATCCTTTTGGATGTGACCATTGTGTCTATTTTACCAATACTACTAAACTATTCTATTTTACCAATACTACTAAACTATTCAATCATGTCTGTACCACATAGGGATAATGTTGTATTTTAGTTCATTTATGTTTAGTTTCATGTAGTGTTCATGTAGAATTTGTTTCCGTATTTTCATTTATATGTTGTATCTTGCATGATTAAATTACAATTTCATTATTTTATTCATGATTGGTTTCATTTATCCATTATTATTATAATGAGTAAATAATTACTATTATTCGTACTGATACACTTGGTAGTCATACCTACCTATGGATATTGGGAACATGATTTAGGTATTTGGCATGTAGATTTGGGTATGATGACATGATATTTAGGTTGGTATATTAAAATAAATATTTTATGTATTTTTAGAAAATGAGATATATAAACTTATGACTCTTCATGTTGTAATCAAATAAACAATCCCATATTTTAGATCATCTACATAAAACTAGTCATTTTCTGAAAATTAATAACATTAATTATATGTCCTATAATGATAATATAAATTGAATTTATGGATGGTAAGTCATATTCCATTATGGTTATTTCTCTTTATTAGAGCTAGTCTTGGTTTTTTATAACTTTATTAAGGTACTACCTAATAAATTTCTTATTTCCCTGGATTTATCTTTGACCTTGAATAACATTGGTTTCTAAAATGTCATATCGTGATCTTGGGGTTATAGTCCAAGGGTTCCATAGTTTTATTTCTCTTTTATAAAATGATCATTTTCTTTATTATACATTATTTACTTACAATGAAAAATATAAAACATGATCATCCCAAAAGGAATAAAAAAAGTTGAAATAAATTAATGAAATACTTGATATAATCAATTAAAAAAATTAAAAAAATATTTCATGTTTTTGTTAATAGATAATAGTTTGAAAAAATTTATACCATATAAATATCATGAATTTCAAAAAGTATCAATGTTTATAATTATATATACTCTAATCAACACTCGACCACACAATTGAAATAAGTGGTCAATCTATGGCCCATCCTAGGAGGAAAATATTAAATCCTAACATCTCTGACCCACTATTTGTTAGATCCTTCATAACGTGGTAAAATTTTGACTGACTACTAGAGTAAAAGATATATAAATTTTAAAAAATTACATTTACAAATGTAAGGAAATTAAAAATAAATTTCAAAATGCAATTTTAAAAAATGAATAAATATTATTAAATTTTGAACTAGATTGATTCAATTAGTTGTAATATTATAACTATAATTAGTATCAATATGATCAATATCCACTAATTCTAGTATAAAAAATCTTATTTTATTATATTGATGAATAAACTAAAATAAAATTACATTATTCATAAATATTTTTTTCTAAGGAAAATTCCAATATTTTATTCAATGTTTAATCCACTCAACCATTTTTCATTTATTTCTTATAAATAATTTTTTATCAATTATTAATTAAGAAAAAAATAAAATATTATATCAAAATATGATATTATTTAAAACAATATTTCATATGTAAATTTATTTAAAAAATAAATTACATATCCCTAAAAACTTAAATTATTTCCCCTGGAACAAATTATCCACTAAAGGTTTAAATAATATCATTCATGAATAAATAAACCATTACAACTATTAAATAAAAACTAAAATAAAACTTATTGGGATATAGAAACACGATGAATATTAAGAAAACATGAACATCAATTGAACACCAAATATTATTCATCAATTCTCCCTTACAAAACTCTAAATACAAGACTTTAAACTAAAAATATTAAAATTTTATTTTCTAAATTATAAATATATATGAATATAAATAATCCTAGGAAATTATGGCATGAGAATAGTAATAATTGCTTGATAGAGGTATCTTCCACTCTTTATTACATCTTATATTTTATCTACCATAAATAAAATTGATTCTATTTTTAATTTAAATAGGCATATCTCAAAATGGGATTCACTATGGTATATTTAATACAGTTTTTCAATTTTAATTAAATCTACATGGTGAGTTTTCTAGATATATTTATTGTTAAAAAGAGTTATCGTTTCCCGTCATTCATCATAAAAATATTCTTTTATGTATGGGTTTTTTAAAATATATTTATTTATCTATTTTGATGGGTTTGGGTAAATTTTATTTACCAAAACTATTTTTTTACTTATGTAAACCACATTCACACAAACCTCATGTGTTTTACATAGCTTGGATGAACGTTTTTCTCCCAATAAATTCTAATTTTTTTGAAATTTAAATTTCAAATTTCCTTTTATATAGTTTTATTTAATATTAATAGTATATTGTTAATCAATAATATTGATAATAAATAATTTATTTAATAATAATGAAGCAATTAATAATATTTAATTAAAATTAATAATGATGATGTGATTAAATATTTAATTAATGATAATTAACACAATATTTAATAGTAATTAATATAACGTTTGATAATAACTAATATATGAATTTATAAAAATTAATAATAGTTATAATTGAAAAATATAATTGTTTTTATTTAATTATAATAATTGTTAATATAATAATAATTAATAATAATTAATAATAATTAATATTGAAATTAATAATAATTAACATTGGATTTAATATTAACTAATATTTCAATTAATATTATATAATATTTGAATTAATATTAATTTATAATTTAATTAATAATAATTAATAATGAAATTAATAATTATTAATATTATGAATAGGGTCCTAACCAAGTTGTAATGTTTGCTTCATAATATTTCATCAACCATGGTTCAAACATTGGTGGCCCCAAATTTGTTGAAATTTTTTTGTCTCCACCATAATGAAAAGGTGGAGGCCATAATGAAAAAGTGGATGTTATTGTACATTTTAGAGGATGAAAACTTAGGGAATGGTTTGTGAAATGAATTGTGGAATATCATCCTGACATGGAACTAATCTTGGAAACTCCATGGGAGCACCACATTGTAGTGATTGGATGATACAACATGGAACATGAGATCCACAATGTAGGTGGGCTAGCCATTGCACAGGAAGGCACCGTAGATGTGATGTTTTGGCCAATTAGACATAGCCTCATATTACAACATTATCATTTCAGTGGTTATGACACGCTGATGGGGTTAATACCTATGTATTGGGCCTTCAATCCCCTGATCATATGGGTCATTTAATCGATTCCTCCTTAACCAAGTTAAAAAAGGTGATATCCTTTGTTTAATAAAAGGGGATTGACCCTCATCTCATTATCATTAATAATAAAAAAATATGATTTTATAATAACACATATTGAAATTAATAAAAATTAATATTGAAATTATTGATAATTAATAATTCAAATTGGTATTGAGGGATTAAAAAACATTGAAACACACACATGCACACACACCTATTGGGATACAAACACTCAAAACTCATCCTCCCACCCAAGTATAGAAAAATAATTAAGTTGACCCATTAAAATTTTATTCCCTAAAGAACATATATTTTAAAATTATTGTTTCTTTAGAGTCCCATTTATTGACAAAAAGGCTCCTTCTATGAATAGTAATTTGATAGTTCCTTCTACCATTATATTAGATGTTATAATTCACTTTTTTTCTATAGTTACACCACTATCACAACACTCTTATAGTAATTATGATAGTGCCCTGTGAAAATCTACTCAAATTTTGGGTCTTTCATGGTTAAACCCCCGACCTCATATATTCTAGTGAGGCTCCTTGATTATTTTTAATTAAATTATTAGTTATATTATCATTTCAAATTATTATTAAATATTCATAATTCCTTAATATTTATTTATTACATTATTATTATCAACAAAAAATAATAATGTATTAATATTATTATATTAAATAAAAAAATCAAGAGGTTTTATATTTTATTTTTTGAAAATTAAATAAAGGTTGAAGAACATTTAAATGAGTAATTTTGGAAGTACCATAGAAGAATTATAGAAGATTAATAAAATGGATATGAGTTTCTGTTCATGAAATGGATTTTGGTACTTTGATGATGTACATTTGATGAAAGAAAATTATTGAATTTTTTGCATGTAATCAATGGATAATTCATGATGTTCAATATTCTTATTCAAGAATATTTTATGATCTGAAATAGTTGGATATTAAAAAAAATTATCCGGAGATAAATGTAATTTATTTAGTGAAACTAGTATGAACCCCACCAAACGCCATGTTCTAGGGAATTTATCTAAGTCTTAGTTTATATGTAAATGTCTAGAATAAAGATTATAAGGGTATTATATACATCATTTAAAAATTGAGCCATTTATGTTCAAAATTGAAAATTTTGACACGTCATGTTAGATGAAATTTCAAGAGGTTTACTAATGGGAAATAGAAAGTCATGTACCTATCATAGTAAAAATTATTTTAGAAATTTTGAAAAACTAATCTCAAAATGACATAGATTTTTTAAATCCATGGAAGCTATTTAATTGGAAATTTTAATGGTCATGGTGGATGAAGACCATTTTTAAAATGTGTAGGATATGGTCAACACACTAAAAAAATTGGTTGTTTTGGGATTATAAAATCCATATATAAAACAGGGATACCCAACATGATTGTTTTCATGTCCATTATGATATATAGTTAGTAACTTTTGAAAAAAAAATCTTAATGAGAACCACATTGAGGAGGATAACATATTGAGTATCGAGTTTTTTGAAGTTAAAGTGAAATAGAAAAACATGCATTTTTCAAGGATTTTTTAAGGTTGTTTCTATTAGAGAATACACGATGACATGGTTTTTTGTGAAACATTACATGGACAGATAGTTTCAAAGATTAACATGGATTTTTTGAGAATGGAACATGTTTTCGAGTTTGAAATATCAAATTTCAGTCCATATTTTTAGGTTTTACGCTCCTATAATTGCATAGATGTAATAGATAGATCTTTAAAAATGCAAATGGATTTCTTTAGTGAGTATTTATAGAGTTGATCTAAATGTTGGATTAGAAATATAGTATTATGAAATTTGATTTTTGTTTTGAATTTTTAATTTGAAATTTGAAATTACATTGTTATATTATAATCTACCATGTAGAATGAAAGAGAGGGAAGATGTAATGGGATAAGGGGTAGAGAAAGAGGGTAGATTTTTATTCTATTTGGGAAGTAAAAGATTAAAAAATATCCACCTTATTTCAAATCTGAATTTGAGAGGATAAGTTGTTACTGAATAGGAATATATGTAAGATTATTTTGTAATGTTCTCATGCATATTCGTAAATATTAAAAAAGAGAGAATCCTAAACTACAACTAATATGTTTATAGTTATTTATAATATGAGAATTTTTTTAGAATCCATCACTTTGACTCTTCAAACAAATATTTGATTATATTTTTATTTTTATTTTTGAGAGATATACATATGAACGTGTATTAGAGAAGTAGCACACCAGTATTCACTAAAGTATAATCATATGGAATTTGTGATACAATTTACTTTATAACTATATATTCAAGATGAAGTGTCCTTCTTATTAATAAACTAATAAGATACACACACGTCTATAAACTAATACCATCATGAAATCCATGTGAAGCGGAGAAGAGCAGGTGGTGATCTATCCCTAAACCAATCAATGGGTAGTGAGCCTTGTAAGGGATTGAGGTTACCTAAAAAATATACTTCCAGTGATCTATAATAAAAAGGGACATCACCTGAATATTTAATCAATATAAATAATGAGTTATAGTGAATTTATTTACACTTGGATAGTGATGAGAGTATGATTGTTATATTTAGTCATGTGTGTGTGAAAAAAGAAAAATCAATTCCATCACATGATTTATATCCTTCACATAAGCATGATTTATTTATTTTTTTATTCATTTGACAAATATTATACAATCAATGGTTGAAAATTTATTCATACTAGTAAGGGAATAATATTCAGATTATAGAGTAGTAGAGAAAATGTTTTTATCTATTAACACCTTTATTCATCCCCACTTTTTTTGTGTCCCTACATAAAATAATTAGTATCAGATCTAATAAGTTTTGTTATTGATTCAACCTAAAATTATTCTTTTTAATAAAACATTGTTTCTAAGAATAAAAATTATATACCCTTTTGGAATTCATCCTAGAAGACTTTTTATTTAACCTTTACTATTTTTATATTTTACAAGGAAAGGATGATGGTTTAATATGAGAATGAACCAAATGTAATTGTTGTTCCTAACATAATCCTTAAGATTGGTCTTGAGGAATTAAATATTAAAATAAATGAGAACTGAAAAATTAGTGGAATGTTGAAAGATTATTATTAGTATGTTGAATAACTTTAGGTTGAATTAATCTGGATTGATTAAATATTTAAATAATAGTATGGAAATTATGTAGAATCAAAACTATACATTGATTTAAAAAAATAAAAAGAATAAGGCAAGGTGATTGAAAGTCTGAGTGGTTCTATTAAATAATTAAATAAGATAGTTGTGTCACTTAAGGAAGAAGATGTTGTTTTTAATAAGAATTCTTTTAAGGATACCTTATATGATGATTTATTTGAATGTTAAATTTGTAGTATCCTTATAAATGAATATGAGACACATATTTGTGATGAGAGTACTGATAAATAAGAGTTGGAAAAGGTTTCAATAAATTATTGTGAGGAAAATATTAAGAAAAGTATTGAGTATCTTGATAAATTGATAAGTGAATTTGATTATAATATTACAAATATTTCTAAAGATTTCATTGAGAAATAATTTCAAAAAATATATTTTATTGATCAGTAAATGGTTAATAATAATGGAGTTTGGGAAAAGTTATCAATCAATACTGTTAAAGAAAAATTGAAATAAGTGTAAAGAACATTAAAATCTGGAATAATTATCCAAAATGGATAGTTTTATGAAAATGGAAAAATATTAATAAACATTGAAATTTTATTATTTTTTATAAGAAGAAAATAAAAAGAAAGTAAATATGGTCAAAATTGAATATGAAGACAATGTGTGTTAGTCTCAAAAAACTATAATAACCTGTGAAGTGGAATGAATCTGATATGTAAAGTTTTAAATTATCTATTTACATTGATATAGTTCTATTTTAAATTAAAATTGTCCTCTCTCACACACACAAAATATATGAGTCCAAAAGAATAGAAAAATATAGACATGATTTTTTTTACATGTTTCACCAAAAAGTTCCAATCCATGGAGTATACATATCAATGAACCTATAAACCTATAATACTAAGATCATTACTTTGGTTATTACTTTAAAAAATATACCTTGTCACTCTTAGATTACAACATTCATAAAAATAATTATAACTACATTTAAACACTTAGATAACAGACTAATCCTCTAAGTAATGTTGTCATCAACTTCCATGAATAAAATAATGTCACACCCATGGTTGTGTATCAATTTTATCCACCTTATTATTGAATAAGTTAACAAAAAAACTTTGAAACAAAGTCTTATGGAACTCTTAATTCTTTTTTTGACATTTTATTGTGATCTTGTAAATATTTGTTCTTCTAGTCCATCATTTGTAAATCCATTCCACTATTAATTTCTCTCTCATATCATTGATGTGTTGATAATCCCTTCTCTTTTATCTTTCTCCTTTCCTCTTATAATTTAATGAAAAATTGAAATATATTTTTTAATTTTGAGTATGGAAAATCCTCATTTAATCTTATTTATGGGGTCTTTCATTTTATCCCCCAGTATTTCTGGTCATCAATTTATTAAAAAACAGAATCTCTATCATTCAAATTTTATAATTCTATCATTTTGCTATTATGATTTATAGTTTTACTATTCATTAAGATATGTGGATTTCTATTTTGATTCAGGAAATGATTTACTAAACCAAAAATCTATATTTTAAATAACTAGTAAACTCATATAATAAATCTCCATAATCTTGAGCTTGATTTTCTATTAACATAAATGGATAAGTTATTAACCATATATTATGCTTAGTAAAATATATATCAAAATATTTTAGGTAAACCTTCTTAAAATCTATGAAAGTAAATAACTCTTATGAAATGAATATTTTGAAACATCATATGATTATTATAAAATTTTCAATGAATCATATAGAATTCTTTTAATGTAGAATTATCTTTAGTAATTACAGATTTAACCTTAATATATACTAAAGATCCATACAAAAATTTCCTTTTCCAAGAAATGATCCTTAAATTGAACCTGAAATGACTTTTACAGGGTCATAAAATGATCATATGGTATGCCATTGATTCTCAAGGAAAATTTCATTTCAAAAAAATGATGTGTATAGTATGCATGAAATGAAGCTTATGAATCCAGAAAATAATCCTTATGGAATTTTCAAATGACTCTTACACTCCATATATTTTTCTAATTTTTAGCACCAAGACACGTAGTGAATATTTTGGAATCTAGGAATGACTACTATAAAGTTTTCCTTTTCTAATTTCCACTAACTGAAAGACTCTTACTCAGAGTAGATAAATCATATAAAGTAATACATATCCAAATTTACGACATCATATCAAAACTAGATTCTTCCAAAATTACTTCAAAAATCCTATAGACTCTAATATATGAGTTCCACAATAATTTTTATTCTATTTTGGAAGACCCTTAAATTTCATTTTCAACAAAAGAATCCCAAAGTTCCATTAAAGTATATTTTTTCAGTAATACCACCCTTCGAGCTTGCTGAAAAAATCACAAGAGATCGAACAACTTCCTTCAAAAAGAGTATCAATGATTCAAAAAAACAAAAACTCTAAACCCACTAAATTCAATCTTAGTTTTATAAATAATGTTTAAATGGAAAAATCCTCAGGAAAAAAATTATTTGGAATTTATTATCTTCACCACCTTTAAAAAACTTTCCCTCCTAATGAAATAATAAAATATTGTTCCCCAATAAAAATCACTAGAATGGCTAGAATATGATTTCTCCACATTTTTCAATAGGAAAGAATAATTTTAGTGAAATTCATTTCAAAATAGTTTCTTGGAACTTCTCCCTCTTAACACATGAATAACTTCTCTACCTTTTTTCAATGAAACCAAATACATCTTATTTTAATTTTCACAAGTGAGTGTTATAAATTCAAACATTGAATTAAATAGGGAGTTTCAATTATTTACCATTAAAATAAAATATCATATGGGAGTGGTGGTCCCTTGTTAAACTTATATATTTAGAGGAAGTTATAAACACATCAATACATAATTAATGCCATTCAAAATATACTTTGGGTAGTTCCTTTTTTCATAATATCTAAAAATTGATTTTTTATAGACACATACTCCATCATTACTAGACCTTTATCAACCTTCTTCTTGATGAATTTATACTTTATCTAGATGATCATTGTCCTTGAATGATGGAAGTAATTATTTATAATCTAAATATCACTTGAGTTATCATGAATTATAACCTTAGTATATTTCAAATAAATTCCATTATTATTAAGATATTATTTTATCCATATTGATCAAGTAAATGATTGAGTAGTCATAACATATTTATCTTCCATGGTACCAGGAGAGATGCAATATTACTGCCTAATGAGCCAATAAATCCATGAACATCTGAGATATAATTCACCATCTTATTTTTACTTTTAGTCATTAGATGAACCTATTCAACCAACATCTATATAACCAAGTAACACCTATAGTGATGTTCAGTAATAAATCATCCCAAATTCCATTATATTATTATTATAATGAATAATCCTCTTCACCACAAGAATTTTTCTTTTTATGGTATAGTTTTGGAGCTGAAAAATATGTCATGTGGAAAACACTATATCAGTTCTTTTGGATATTAGATATAGTAGCCTACTAATCAATTTTTTATATTCTATAATGTAAAAATAATTTCCACTATAATCCACTGTAAATTTCAAATGGGTAGCCACTAGTGTTATCATTGGTCTAGTATATTCCATTACAAACCTCTTGATAAATAATTTGGCATATTTGTTTAAGAAATTAATGTGTCATTCATTCCATTAATCAACTATAAACCAAGGGAAAATCATTATTCTCTATCCATGAATATTTTGAATAAACACATTATGTGATATTTAAACAACCATCACTGTGAATCATCTGAGCCTCCATATATTATGTCATCTACCCAAATGGGACCAAAATCCTTTTATGTTTTCCCAATTAAATATATATATATATATATATATTATTTAATCCACCTCCTTGGAACCTAATATTCTTCAAATAATGGTCAAACTGATAGTACCAATCACTTAGTGATTTCTTCAGGATATATAATTCCTTATTCAATTAGAACACCTTTTAATCATATCCTCCCATAATAAATCCATCTTCCTCTATGAATCCTTTTAATAATTATGATTTAACATCCATTTAACACACCTTGAATCCCATTTATACATCCATGGAAAAAAATAATCATATATTCTCTAACTATAACCTAGGTGAAATTGTATTATCTAAATCTATTCCTTTAATTTGGAAATATTCTTTGCATGACAACCATCCTTTTTTCCATTTAACATTTCTATATTCATTGATTTTACTCTAGAAAACATGCGTGATTTTGATGAAATTCTTGTCTTTCATCTATGGAATAATTTCTCATGTCTGGTTCTTTTCTATATGGTCAAATTCTTCATCCATATACTTAACCTGATTTTCAAATTTAATAGCCACTTAAAAATATTTATGCTCTACTTGATATAGAAAATAGTTTTGTTATCTTTTCTTCTTACTTAGTGTTTGAACTTGATCTATCTAGTTATTGACTAAATTGTAATCACATATTTTAGTTTTGTTACTTATTTTATTTCATAATATTGAAGTTGGTATATGATTATCATTATCAATTCCTTATCATATATCTTGTATAACCCCATTAATCACTTTCTTCCTTAACAAACTAACTATTATTTTGAGAAATATACTCACCTATTTGAAAAATCTACTCATTTTCTATAATATTTAGATCATAGATTTCGAAAATTTTACCTAGTATTTTCTTAGAGAATTTATATACCATAATTTTAGTTGAAAATCCAATAAAAAATACCTCTTCATCATGAGATTCTAATTTTTGGTTCACTTTTTTGAGAATAAATCACTTACTTCTGAAAACATAAAAGTAATTTAGTGTGATATTTTTCCTATACCAAAACTCTTATGAATTATTCTCTTTATTCATACATAAAAATTCAATATTATAGATGTATATTGAGGTAATAACATATTCCTTCTAATATATATTATTTTTAATGAGCGTTTTCCAAACCATATTATTAATAGTTCAATTTATCCTCTCAACTTCTCCATTTTATTGAGGATTACTCACTATTGAAACCAGATTTCGTATCCCATTCTTCTTAATATATTCTTCTACCCAATAAGTAGTGAATTCCATACCCTTTTCAATCCAAAATATTTTTTATTTTTACTCCTAGATTCTTATATTCCAACCATTGTTAGTGGGTAACACAAATGAACACCTTATTTCCATTAGTAATGAACATTACCTGGACCATCTTTCTATAATCATAAATAAACAAAACATAATACCTCTTTCAATACAACGATCTGTGCTTCATAGGCCCATGAAAATTGACATGAACTAACTCAATAACCCTTGCAAATTTATTATCCTTTGGATTGTAAGTATTCTAAACAATTTTCCTTTTTTCTAATTATCATATGTGGAAGTGTGATTACATTATAGATTAGTGATAAATCATGATCTTTCATTTTTTCCCCAATTCCCCTAATGATTTTTGGCTAAGGTGGCTAATCCAGTTTTTTCATAACTGATATTATTACACCTTGGGCATAAAATATATATCTTATTTTCCATTAATGATATAGATATTTTCTTTGGTGTTCCTCCATTAAAAACTATAACTTAATCTTTTCCTTTAAAGATACAGTTCATCTTATTAAAACTCACTATATCCCCTAAGTCACACAACTTTACTCTTGGTAAGTTGTGTCTAAAGTCTTCAATCCATAAGTTTTACATGTGTGTCATGTATCTTCCTCATATCTTGGCCATCCCAAATCCATTTATCTTTAGTCCCTCAGAATTTCCAAACTTAAGGACACCATCTTAATTGTACCTTATTCCCTAGACTTAATCTTTATTTACCTTAATAAGGGAAGTCAAGTTATTATCTAGAATCCATGTTAAGTCTTAACCAATTTATCTTAAATAAAGTTTAGTGTTTTTATCCTTATTATATTTTTTTATTGATAAAATTCCACTAATTGAACTTCTTTAGTGTGTAATTATATTTTTACACATCCTGATCCATATATCCATCCTCATCTGGTAAGGCTATGGATTTGTTTTCAATTTTTAGCCTACCTGGTAATGTTTCCATCTCCAATGTTATTCTTTTTTGGGTATTTAGTTTCTTATTTCTTCATAACATTGATGATAAATTCAGATATTTATGTTTAAACCCTTCATGGTAAATGAAATTTCCTTTAAAAACAAATGAATTGTAAGAAATTATTATATATTTTTTCTATTAACACCTAAGATTAATTTTTTCTATAAAATGCATACAGAATGCATGCCTCATATATTTATAACAATAACACACCAGATACATGGTTCATTATTGTATGTATTTACTTCTCCACCTCCATCTTATTGGGTGTTTTACATCTCATCCAAATAAACTTTCCATTAAAGAGTGGACGGTTGTATATTTACATCAACTTCCACTAATGATTTATTATAATCAAGCCTCGCAATATATTTAATATTATTTATAAAATTATGGACTTGTGATAAAGGGACTAATTCTTATATTGAATCCCTAGGTACCACCTAATATTCCTTAGAAACTCGTGCACTCAAACTCTTTACTGTCATGTCATAGGTCAAGATTTATTCCTGATTTTGAACCTACCATAATAATATCATGACTTCAACATTGATTTTTTGAATTATTTTTACCTAATATTTATATTATATGATTAGTACATCAATAATATGAGCTCTTTATTCAATTTTTGAGATTGATATCTACCAATTTTCATAAACATCCAAAATTTCTATATCTGAGCCACTAAAATTCATCTTTAAACTTAGAATTATCCTCTTCATTCTATTATAGATACTATTTAGAGTCACATAAAACTCCATTTTATTTCTTTTTGTATCCCTATAAATATAAATTTCTTTAGGAATATGCCCAACTTCATCTTTGATGTCAATTATTCCCTTGATTCCAACGCCTTTATTATCATTTTCCACTATTTTTTCTTGTCTATAATATCCATGAGGGATTCTTCACCGAGGTATATATAGTCCTCAACCTCCTCTATTTTTCATCCACTTATTTATTATCTTACTGAGATAATAAGTTCTTTTTCTTCAACAATTCATTCTGTGGTTTCCCCATTCTTTTCTTGCCTTTTAAATATTTCTCTATGGGTTCTTAAACTTCATCATTCTCTCAAAACATCTTTAGAAACATTTTAGGGAGATGAATAACTTTTACATATAAGAAACATTCAAGAGGAATATTCCTTTCAATTTATCATTTCCTTATTTAATATTAGAGGAAATAAAATACATCACCTTATTAACTTATTAATCTTTAGGATTATATCTCAATGAATGTTTCTCCATATCATTGATGGTTATCTCCTAAAAATTATCTTGTGGATTGGAATCATTAATATTATTTATCATTTTTTATTCAATTAAAGTACTATGAAAGTTTTCTATCATCACCTATATTAGAGGTTTTTATTTAATCAAAAACAATTTTTCATTGAAATGTGGTGGCTTTATTCTTATAATTCCTTTCATGCTTTAAAAGTTATTAAGGATATCTCTAAAATCACTCATATATTCTACAAAACATATTCACCCAATTAAATAAGGAATACAATAACTAATTAATTTGAATCCTTAAGACATGATATGTAACACTCTATGATTCCACGATATGCTTCTTTTTAAATAATTCAACAGCGTGCACTACACGCCACACCGAGTTCAAGCGCTCCTATAAAACTAGCCATTTTAAAAGTGGTTATGAATAGTATTAACCAAATTATTATATTTATAAAACTTATTTTTCTAAATAGGATTAATTTTTGAATAATGAATATAAAAATTATCTTAGGGTGAAATTTTAGTAAATTTCTAAAAAGTTTCAATTTTTGATGAATAGTGAAAAATAATGCATTATTACTAAAAACCCAAATTTTTATTTAAATAATTATTTTAATTTAAAATTATTTTAATGTAAAAATAGATAAATAATACTTATATTGGTCTAATGTAGGTTATTGGAATCATTTTTATAATATAATTAAATATAACAAATTTTATTGAAATTTTGAATGTTGATCTTACCTACCTTCTAACCACATATGTGGATTAGCATTAAACATAATTTTACCACTTCTGTGAATTTAATTTCAAAAAATTTACATATATGTTTGTAATCAGGGTGAAAATTTTGGTCTAATATAATCAAAACAATTTTGGGTGAATGTTAACTTTTGAATTTTATTTACCACAATTAAAGGTAAATAGGGTAATTAAAGGTAAAAATAATATTATAATAATGTAATATTAATCTAACACTTGTATTAATCTCATTTGATAAGTATGGTTCGAAACAAAATTCATCCTTGGGTCAAAAATTTGATCCTTTTTAATCCACCTATGTTAGATTAAGACATTTATTATATTTTATTTAAGGAAGAGTTAAAAATGTCATATTCAAATTTTAATAACAATTGTATTTTTAATATGATATTATATAGTAAATATGGCTGAATATAAATAGTATTTATAAATATATGAAATTTATCTACATCATTATAATTTATTTATAATTTTTATAAATTCATTATTGAAAATTACACATATCCCAACAGTTTGAAATCGTTGGGATAGCTTCTGAAACTGTTAGGATTGGGTATCCCAACAGTTTCACAAACCATTGGAATGATGGTCATTGAAATATCCCTATACCAACAAATCTACATAAAACATTGGTATAGACTATCTGAAGTAAATATATGCCAATTTTTTCAATGAAACTGTTGGTATACATGTTGTCCAGCATATAATCTATTCCAACGGTTTTAGGGAAACTATTAGGATATATGTATACCAACAGTTCTAGAACCATTTGCATACAATCTCTAGTATATAATCTATTTAAATGGTTTATGAAACCATTGGAATAGATATATACCAACATTTTAATAACCGTTGGTATATCCTCTTCACCCAGCAACCAGCAGTGTACCCTCTTCACACAAAAAACAGCAGAGTACCCATCATCATCTTCTTGACTCACAGAACCTGTACACGTGACTTCCAGAACCAATAAACATGACATTTCTCTTACAATAATCTAGAACCTATAAACATTAATGCACCTATAAACATGATATCTTTTAATCAGTTCATTTAAGGATATGTGTTTTGTGAATAAAACTATCCATTTAAAGGAAAAGATTTTAAATTATAGGGATGTTCATGAATAATGGTTTTTTGGCCATCTATATATGGAATTCAGTAATGAGGATGGGTTTATCCATTTAACCAATGTATATTTATTAATTTTCTTATAGATTGTATTTACTAATTTATGAAACTGAAAAGGGAAGGGGTTTTCCATGGGGGTGGGGTGTCCTGGGGGGTTGAGGTGTCCCGAGAGGTGGGGGGATGTCCAGGGGGTGGGGTAGTCTATGGGGGTGGGGGTGTCTAGGGGGTGAGGGGCGTCTAGGTGGTGGGTTGGTTTCCAGGTGGGTGGGGGTGGTGTCTAGGTGTGTGGGGGTGTCCAGGGGGTGGGGGTTGTCCAAGGGGGTGGGGTTTCCAGAGGTGTGGGGGATGTCTAAGGGGCACTGCCACAAACCAGGGAAAGGGAAGCACTTCCCTTTATCAACGGTAAATAGAAAGATCTGATAGAGGGGTATGCCTTTATCCACTCTAGCTGAAAGCACTGATAAATGTTACCTTTATCAGCACTAAAATAAGCGATGATAAAGGTGTACCCTTTATCATTGTTTTTTTAGCACTGATAAAAGGTAACATTTATCAGCGCTTTTATTTTAGCATTGATAAAACATACCTTTATCAATGCTTTTAATGATTGCTGATAAAGGTTCCATCAGATTTTATTTAATAACCCTAACAGGCCCTCCTCACTCGCATGCATTCAAGCTTTCACGAAAGCTGAACCAGGCCCCTCGTCCGCCGCGACCTGTCCTCCTCCTCGTCCTCCTCCTCATCATCCTCATCCTCATCCTCCTCCTCCTTGTCCTCCTCCTACTTCTCTGGCATCACCGCCTCTACCCCCTTTGTCACGACCGCCGTTTCCTCTACCGTCACCGCCGCTGCCTCCGCCCCCGCTGCCGTGACCACCGATGCCTCTACCGCCGCCGCTGCCTCCACCTCCGCCGCTGCCTCTGCCACCGCCGCTTCCATTATTGATATTCATCTTCAGGTAAAAATTTTGTATACCACTTGAATTGAAAGTGTGATTTGGTTTTTTATTATGTAATAGGTTAGGAAACACTTGGTGAAACCCTACTTGATTTTTAGGTCACTTTCAATTTTTTCCATTCGAGGGATGTTGATTTTATTTATATAGGTCTGCAAAAAGGGAATGTTCCAAGTGGAGGTTGTGGTTGTTCTTGATCCATTTTTCTTGGATTGATTCTTCCTTTGGGATATTATTCTTTTTTCTGAATACTTTGATAATGTGTTGTTTTGGGTATTGTTATGCCTATTTGGTTTTTGGAAAATTCTCCCTGTTGTGTGTTGGGAATATTTACTTGTATTTTCTACCTTTCGATATTTTTTTAGAAAATTCATTCCAATTATTATATGTTATGGTGCCAAGTGCTAGTCATCATCCAATGAATATTAGAGACACCCACAAGGATTTGTTAGTTCTAACTCTGGTATATAGGAACCAGGGTATCAGAGCTATTTTGTGATGAATTGGTAATAGAGGTGTAGGTTCACCATATTACATTAAAGTCAGTACACAATTTTGGATATCTTGTGGGGGCATATGAGGTAATTTTTAGCAACTATTTATCCAGGTTTCATCTTAATGATCTTTAATTGACTAGGGTGGGTTGGGAAAGGAAACTGTAGAAATAATATGATATAATTTTATAAATTTTCATTATTTTTTACTTTGATAGATTAATAATCCAAATCTGGTTTTGTTATTTAAAGTGATTTATTTTACCATTTCTCTAGTCATAGTTGTTAATATGAGTAATATTTTGATGTCACCAATGATTTTTATAATGTTGTTTTGCATCATTCCTCTAAGAAGACCCATGAATATTCTCTATGAATAATATTTTGATGTCACACAATGGGATAATAATCATATGGACCATCATCTTATTGAGATTATTGTCTGTGTTGTCTAAACTTAGGTATAATCAACTTCACGCCTTTACAATGAGTCGCCAATTTTGGAACATTGAAGGGATGAATCTTGGAATATTTCCTATGAGTTACTCTTCCAAAGGACACTATTTACACGATTATAATGATCCTAAAATTAATTTGTATTTTTGTAGAAGGTTAAAGCTTTTGTATGAATACTTTTAGATTCAATATTTTCTTAAGGTGAAATTTTCCCCCTTCATGTTAGAAGGTTCTAACAATAGATGGTGGGATTCGGTTGTTATGAAAAAGTAGCATACGGGATTTGAGTGGAAGGATCATAGATTTATTTTCAAAAGAAAAAACCCTTCAAAAACTTTTAGTGATGGAAAATGCTATGGATATTTGGAAAGTCAAACAGGCTAATAGGACCATTATGATGTATGTCAACAATTTTTATAAGATTTTGTAGTTTTCATCTATGATTGGGTTCAATGAGAAGATGAATTTTTGATGGTTTAATATGTGTATTCGATATGAATATTTTCTTAGGTTTTATTAGTGAATCTATCTTTTTATGATGATGTGATGAATAGGATGTTGATGGTTGAGCTTGACCAGACTAGTATGTCAGGGTTGATGGGAGTTTATTTTTATCCTATTGGTTGTTTTGTGAGTTCCATTAATGTTAATGTAATGGTTTACACTTGATTCCCTTTCATGATGTTATTGCTTGCAAGAGTGTGAGTATACCTTGAAACTCGTTTTTTATATATGATCTAATGGTTAGTTTATATCCCCTTGTGAACTATTCTTGATATTCCATATTATTACTTTATATACTGTATATTTTTTTATGCTATTGAACTTCCTGTAGAACATGCATGGGTCAAGAATCCATTAGATATAGGATGAGGTGGGAGAATTTCATGCAAGGGTGATGTGTTTTCTAATTATGTCAAACTATTTGGTTGGGACATTCTATAATCTAAGGATAACAACCACCATCAGGGTGGGATTGTGGTGTTCTTAATAATGACCATCATTAGGATAGGGTATGTCGTGAAAGGTGTGATAACAGAGGATTGATTAGGGCTTACTCATTTGGGATATACTATATAGAATAAACTTGGGGATTATACCTAGTAAGGAGGACCTATTGGTCAGGGCTTACCCATTGTATGTTCATCTTTTATATTTTAAAAGTATGTTGAACTCGTTCAATCGAAGGTGGGTTCTGTAATTTCTTGTTATCTTAAGGTGTTTTTAACCATGGTGTGAGTTGATTTTGGTTTTAGTGGGTTCTTGGGGTTTGTGGGATGTGGTAAATCGTGTACTCGGTTTTAGATTATTTTATTCTCATGGGTTTCCACTATTTTATGTTTTCTTTTCAGTTTGAAATCTCCTCTGCTATGCACCTCTCCTCTACCATGAATTCACCTCTGTCGTGTGATTAACGACACCTTCGCAGTGATTTTTCTCCTGTTACTCATTGGTTTCCTCTTGTTCGCATGTTATTACTATTTTATATTGATGGTTATAATGTGAAATGTGCAGGATAAATGCCCCACTGAAAATCGTGGTTGTTGGTGGTCCTTGTTTGTGCATTAAATTAATTGAATGTTGGTTGGTTCTTGTTGAACATTGGAATATAAAAATTGATAATTTATGTATACTTGACTTATGAATGAACACCCTAGGATGTTAAAACTTCTGTGATAACCCCTGAATTAACAAACAAAATTGAATAAGGGATCCTTTGTAAAATCTAAAATTATGATTGTTTGGTTTCTATGGTGTTGCGATTTTGATCACGATTGTGTTTTTGTATGGTGTTGCGGTTTTTGGAATGATTGATATGCCATTTTTTCATGTTTTAGTTATACCACCATTGAATATCAATCCAAACATTACCCATTTCAATGGAACCACCACTTTTTTACTAGTGCAATTCCACTGAATCCTAGAAAACCAATTCTAGAGGACTCTATGAGACACTTTAAAATACATGGTATGTAGTCTTGTTAAATGTAACATGCTTCACCATACATGAATTTGATATAGATTTTAATTCCACACAACATTTATCTCCAAAATTTACACCACATGACTAATCTTCTCACTCAAACTTGGAATAAGTATCATTTTAAATGTTACATGTCATGTAATCCTAGGTCACACACAATGTATCTCCAAGACATATACTTCAGAATGAAACCATATACATGCCATGAAATAATGGTAGAACCATATGACATGTGTTTTACTTCACTCACACCATATATAGATACCATAGAAACTTGATGTGTATAGACTATACACCCCTAGTGGTCATATAAGGACTACACAACGTGTATTCCACAAAAATGTGATGCATAGCTGGTGAGGTGACTCAATATGTATCTAAAGTACACACATTTAGCTCAAGTTGTTCTATATGTCATGTATTTTCAAAGGAATCATTCAGTCTTTGTAAGACTAACTTGGAATGAATTTGATATATGTCAGATTAAATATGGTATCTTATCCATACACGATGTTCACCCTACTGGACACACCATGTATATGGATTTCATATGAGTTTAGATGCATTTGTACCATCGTGTGTTTTTATAAAACCCAAACAGTGCTACCTTATTAATTATTACATAATATTAGGAAATTTCGAGATCGAACCCATAAAGACGATGAATATGAATAAAGAATGGATGAATTCCAATCGGTTGACAAAAGAGTATGAAGATGTCATGAAAGAGTTTATAAAGTTTGTAGAAGATCATGCATGTGACCCTTCTCAAATCCTTTGTCCGTGTTTACGCTGTTGTCATTCAAGACGAATTAGTCCAGAGGAGTTGGAAGAACACCTGATCTGTCACGGAATAGATCAAAGTTATAAATGTTGGAATAAACATGGTGAAAAAATGAATGTAGGTATTGGATTAGATAACATGACATTTTATAGATCATCTGATATGATTAAAAGCGTGAACAGTGAAGATGATCGTATGGAGGGTGTGATTACAGATGTGAATGATGATGAAGATCGTATTGAGGAAATGACAAGGATAGTTGAAGATGAACTTCGTGATTTCCCAAAATTGTTTGAGAAGTTAAAGAGTTGTGCAAAAATTCCATTTTATGCTGGTTGCACTAAATATACAGCATTGTCAGCCGTATTGAAGCTGTATAATTTGAAAGCAGGAAATGGGTGGACTGATGCCAGTTTTACATAACTACTTGCTCTCCTGAATGTCATGCTCCCAGAAGATAATGAACTCCCAAGATGAACATACGATGCCAAACTAATGCTACGATCGATGGGTATGATCTCTAAAAGAATACATGCCTGCCCGAATGATTGTATATTGTTTCGCAAGGACCACAAATCACTTAAATAATGTCCAAAGTGTGGTGCTTCTTGGTACAAGAAAGATGATTCTATTCCTATGAAGGTTGTATGATACTTTCTAATCATTCCAAGGTTTAGGAGCATATATGGAATTGAGGAGAATGTAGGACAATTGACATGGCATGCAGATACAAGAATTAGAGATGGTAAACTACATCACCCGGCAGACTCTCGTCAGTGGAAGAGAATTGATCACATGTATCATGAATTTGTGAATGAGCCGAGAAACCTTCGTCTGGCATTATCTACAGATGGGGTGAATCCTTTTGGTTTTCAAAGCAGCAGTCATAGTACATGGCCGGTTATGTTGGTAAACTATAACTTACCACCATGGTTATGCATGAAATTAAAATACATCATGTTATCTATGCTTATATTAGGACCAAAACAACCGGGTAATGATATTGTTGTTCATTTGGCCTCATTGATCGAGGATTTGAAAATATTATGGGATTTAGGAATTACGTTGTATGATGCTTAAAAAATGAATATTTCACTTTAAAATCCATGTTTTACGGGATGATAAATGAATTTCCTTCTTATGGAAATTTTTCAGGATATAGCATAAAAGGAACTCAAGGTTGTCCCATTTGTGAACAAGGTACACAATCAATTAGGTTGAAACATTCATCAAAAACTGTGTTTCTAGGACATCGCAGATTTCTACCCCGACAACATAAGTACCGATCTTGGACGACAACATTCGATAGAATTTCAGAAGAACGTACAACACCATCTGCACTAACATGTGATCAATTGTTTGAGAAAGTAAAAGATTTGGACACTACTTTTGGTAAACCATTTTTGAAAAACCTTACGAAAACTGGTTGGAAAAAGAGATCATCATTCTCTAAATTAGAATACTGGAATTGTCTATATGTCATACATTTTCTTGATGTTATGAATGTTGAAAAAAATGTATGTGATAGTGTCATCAGCACATTGCTAAATGCACCTGGAGAAACAAAGGATTGAATTAAGGCTAGATTGGACATGGTTGAGATGAGAATACGAGAAGAGTTGGGACCAGTGAAGGGTGAAAAAAGAACATTTCTTCCTCCTGCTGCTTACACTCTTTCCAGGAAGGAGAGATATCAGTTTTCCAACCTCTTTAATGACATAAAGGATCCAGAGGGGTATTCATCAAATATCAAGAACATCGTGTCAATGAGATATTTAAAATTAAAGGGTCTGAAATCACATGATTTCCATGTTTTGATGCAAGATCTAATTCCTATAGTTTTATGTTGCATTTTTCACAAGAATGTCCACCATACATTAAAGAAGCTCTGTTTCTTCTTCAAAGCTCTATGCAATAAAGTTATAGACCTGGCGAAATTTCCAACTATGGAAAGAAAAATTTCCGTCATATTATGTGAATTGGAAATGTTCTTCCCGCCGAAATTTTTCAATATGATGGTTCATTTGATGGTTCATTTGGTGAGAGATATTTGACTATGTGGTCCGATACATTATAGATAGATGTACCCCATTGAATGGTATATGAAAATTTTGAAAGGGTATGTCAAAAACCGAAGTCGGACAGAGGGTTGTATTACGGAGAAATATATTGTTGAGGAAGCCGTTGAATTTTGTACCGAATACCTGTCTGGTGTGAAAATCGCTGGCCTGCTGAAATCTTATCACACTGAGCGGCTTGAGGGTGAAGTAATTTATGGAATAGAGGTTGTCACAATCAATATTATATATCGGGAGCAGGCCCACATTTACTTTTTTCATAACAGTTTCGACGTTGACCCATATGTTCAATCCCACAAAGAAATTATTAGGCGTTTGAATCCTTCTAGGGATGAAAAATGGATATCAGATACACATAATCAACAGTTTATAGAATGGTTTCGAGACCATATTTTTAAGTAGTTAGATGAAAATCCAGACTCAATTTCAGAACGACTTCGATGGCTAGTCAGAGGAGCAAGTGTGTATGTATTATCATACAATGATTATGCAGTTAATGGTTATACATTCTATACTAATGAACATGATGAAGATAGTACCATGCAGAATAGTGGGGTTACACTTGTGGCTGAGGCGATGCATGTTTCTGGTGCAAAGGAAAAAAATCCAATTTAT
This sequence comes from Viscum album, assembly GCA_963277665.1. Classification (NCBI taxonomy): domain Eukaryota; kingdom Viridiplantae; phylum Streptophyta; class Magnoliopsida; order Santalales; family Viscaceae; genus Viscum; species Viscum album. Next base: position 497,153,586 of record OY728122.1, read on the forward strand.
GCGAATATGTCATACTTTGGCATCATCAAACGAATATGGGAGTTGGATTATACGAAATTCAAAGTGCAGATTTTCCAATGAAAGTGGGTTGATAACAGGAGTGCTGTTAAAATAGATGAATTCGGATTCGTGAAAGTTGATTTTAGTAAGTAAGGGGAGAAATAAGAACCATTTATAATGGCATCATAGGTAGTACAAGTATTTTATGTTCGATACCCCACAAACCGAAATTGGTCAATTTTTTTGTTATCGACCAAAACAACTGAAGGGTCAGATGAAAGTTCAATGGAGGTTGACCCTTTTATAGGGACTTCACAGTCATTTTGCAGTGGTCCCAATGTAGACAGTGTTTTTGTATGTCAGAGGAGACCACAATGAATGGATTTACATAGTCGATAGAGGATTCAAATCTCTTTATCATTTAAAGAAAAAAAAGAGATTTCAATAATCATGTTATTTGTTTATTGTAATGTACATTGTGTTACATTATGTTATTATTTGTTCGCTTATATTTTATGTAATCTAAATTAAATATTAAACCACTTCTGCAGATAATGACTTCTGTACCTGCTGATGCGCCCAATCCCGAGGCACAAAATGTCTCTCAACCAGCAGCTTGGGGTCCCAGTGCAGAGCAACAACAGGTTTCTCAACCAGCTACTGGTGGTCCCACTGCATAACAAACATAGGTTTCTCAACCAGATGCCGGTGGTCCCAGTGCAGAGCAACAACAAGTTCTTAACCTATTGATGATGGTCCCAGTGCTGAGGTACAACATGTTTCCTAACCTGTTGCTGCTGGTCCCAGTGTTGATTCTAGTGCTATGGGGGAACATATTGATGCCACTTATGAGGAAATGGTCGGAATTGAAACCCTGAAATCACAAAAAAAACAAGAGCGTCGTAGTTTGATAGTGTTATCCAAAATACTTAAGGCAAAAGTAAAAGGCATCAAATTGGAAGTGGGATGGAATAAGCGAGGCCAACGTGTTAACCCCAACAGAGCCATCTTTAGTAGCTACATTGGAATTGTCACTCAGCAACACGTGTCGATTGATGTATAGTCGTGGCACCATTTTTCACCGGGATGAAGACACTAATGTGGGAAGAGATTACGGTAACATTATGATATCATTTTTCTAATTTATTAAAATAAAATAAAATACCAAAACATTGACTTACTCTTCATCATCCATTATAGAGTGAATTTATAGTAGATTCCTCGCACTAGGAATATGTATTAAGAGTTGCAGGAAGGATTCATAGAGGTTTCCGCCCAATTTTAACGAAATATCATCTTAAAGATGCATAAGGGAAAATCAAGCCGCACCCATATCCTCTTTACACACACTTGATATCCTAAGGAGCGTGGGATGCGTTTAGAAACTGTCGTGGGGAGCAGACGTTTCAGGTACATTTTGTGGGGTAATACGTTGTTTGAAGTTTTCTTGTATTCATCACTTTAATTGATAGTTTTTTATTTATGAAACATCAACTAAGTGATGAAAATAAAAAATGTGCAACAGAACCAGCTTACCATTATCGTAAAGAAAGGATGGGGTACACTGTACTTGAGAAAAAATTGGTATGTATTTTAAATCTACCATACTACTTGTATGTGACATAAAACAACACCATAACCATATTTCTATGTTTATATGCAGATTGATGAATCGAAATCGAAAGCCATATCCATCCCATGCCATGTGCTATGGAAGGAGGCTCATGTAAATAAATAGAGGATACTAATAGATCAAAACACACAAAAAGTGTGGGAAACATGTGTAAGTATGACATAATATAAATTTGATTTTCTTTAAATCGATATTACATTACAATAACTACTTATTTTCAATATTTTCTATTTGACATAGTCACAGAAATCAACAACCACCACACCAGATGCAGACATACTTTCATCATCCTTGAAGCAGCCAGAACAGTATGGCCGCTTCAGAGGTGCGGGTTTTAGGGTGACACCCCGAACATATTTTCAAAAACAAAAACAAGCATAGGATCAAAATGAAAAAATTGAAATTCTGCAAGAAAAATTATCTATTTTTCAAGAATAATTACAATAATAGATATAGATGATAGAAAAATTGATGTGGGAGAGCCAAAGATAAGAAAAAACTCAAAAACAACCCGTGCGTGATGATCCCGCCCCACCCCCACCAGCTTTGAGGTGAGCCATTCCCCAAAAAACATGAATTAGATGAGGTAATCAATGTTTTAATAATTGTTTTTCTGAAATGTGATTTACATAGACACTAATACATTTTCTGTAGTAATATTCTACTGGGTGAAAATGATTGTGATTTATATCTATCAACTCCCACCTTTCACCTTGTAGCGAGGGCTACGGTGTTCAATATGCAAAATGTCATGCTACACAACAGACAGCTTCCAAAAGATCGTCTAAGAGTGTCAATTAACATAGATAATGATCCGAGTGCGGAGATACCTATTCCAAATGACAATGAAGACATTCATACAGTTGAACAAGCTATTGGAACATTCATCGCATGCTCGAAAGTTCTTGTAAAAAAACATGTTGACAAAAAGGTATCCATTTCCAATTTATTTTTCAAGATGGACCATTAACATTTAATGAAAAATTTTTGAATACATGAATTTTATTACAGAACGACAAAGACTGTGGGGTGAAACGAAATATCAGCTCAAAACTATCTCAAGGATCAACCAACCGATTGAAATGGTATACTTAGAGCACCTTCACCCAGCCCGTTCTATATCCACAGTTAATATCATTACAGGCTCATGTGGATACAAAGTTGAAAGATAGCAATACTCACATAGTTGATTTTCAAAAAAAATATGTATGGAGAGGAAACATAAGATTCTATTAGTGTTAAAAATGTAAATGAACTCCTCAAGTATGAATGGATAGGAACCTCAGTTGTAAATGTATACATGAGCTATGTTTTCATGATTTAATTTTACAAAAGCTGATATAATCTGATAATTATGACTAAATACATTTTATATTTGTTGTAGGCATATATATGAAAAACAATTGAAGGGATTTCCCCATGAAAAAAAATTTGGACTCGTTAGTCCTCACACCACCTCTTCAGAAGACGAAATAGATTATGATAAAGAGGTTGTAATAATGTCATCCCTGCTCAAATTGTTTGAAAACAAAATTATGGATGACAGACTCTTTTTAATACCAACGATGCAGGGGTAAAACTCTACAACTTAATCATATCAACTATATTTTCATTTCTTTCTTTACTTATTCCTTGTATAATTTTTAGGAACCATTGGATGATGATTGCAGTCAATTTGGATACTCCAAAGATTTATTTTCTGGATTCAATGCATGGATATCCATTAAACTGACCACAAATGATGGCGTTTTTTAATTTGTAGTACACTAGATGAATCATTTTAAAACTAAACATCTAGTTATATAATTTATGTTATATTTTAATGAGTATTCTGTTATGATAGGGTGGTGCATCAATATCATCTAATGCATGGAATGAATCCAGGTCCTAAGGATAAGAATGCCTACAAGATCTACATATGGAAAAGTATCCTGGTATATATAATAACATTTCACTATCCAAACACATATCAAAACAAATTACTTATTTTTTTTGATGTTTCTGCAGTGTCCAAAACAAACAAACGGAAAGGACTGTGGTTATTATGTTTAAAATTTATGAAAGAGATCATATTTCAAATATAAACTAGAATACATGATGAGGTATTTTTGAAAATAATTATGAGTTCATTTAAAATATTTATTAATCCTTTGTGTGTTTATATTTTTTCAGTACTATCATGACTGTTGCAAAAACTCATATTCATAAGATGATATAGATGTGTTTAGAAATAAATGGGAAGCATACCTGATGGAATATTGTACACAAATAGGATAAAGGTGAATTCCTACTACTTATGTTATCTATATATAATCATTGATTATCCTCCAACCTTCTTTAGTGAATAACCTTGGATGATGAAGAAATGACATATTAGAGTAGATCGAGATATAATGAACACAATGACTTCCTTCAATCATTATATTTCATGATTTTTGATAAAAAATCATCCAATATCCGAGTAGGAATCTTAAATTTTATGTTTACACCCTTGTTGATTAAATAGTTTGAGCAGATCGATCCCTTCTATAGATATATACCAATTATGGATTGAGAATGCTCTGATGTATTGAAATCTTAATTTATTACTCAATGTTTTATATCCCCAAATTCATATTATTGATCCTTGAACAAATCAATATTAAAGTAAGGCATGATGGTGTGCAGTGCGTATGGGGTGAATGACGAGACCACTGAGGATCAACAAAATCCATTTTTCAACAAACGATGGATGGAAACAACAAATATGGTCTATATCCACCATTTTCAGTTAGATATAGGGCCTAAATATAAATATTGATGAAATTAAAGTAGAGGGATCAAATTCAACATGCAGAGATAGTATTTTAGAATCTAGAGAAAACCCGACTACACACTGTGTACAAGGATGAACACACGGTGTGTAGCCCAGTGTGTGTGGTGGATAGGGTTTCAAGAAATCATAATTATGGAGTTGCATGTAGTTCTCCAACACATCATATACCCCTTCCCTAGTATTCCAACACATTTGGTGAATCACATTGATGGGATCCCATGAGGAAGTACACGACCGCATACCCAAGTACATAGACACGACTAGCAGCACATGACCTGCAACACACGACCTAGTCTCAGTTAGTTTGGACACGTCATTTATTCCACATGTACAACATGTACTGCTACATGTAATTGGGTCCATGTACCCCATGGACATGGTCCATAGGTGGAGTGTTACCAGACACCATTTGGTTCCTCTCACACATCGTCTACCCCTTGGTTCATTTTTAAGAAATTTCAATGTTCTGTATCTCGTTTGTTTGACCTTGTATTTGAGAACATGTGTTATTGTTTGACTTGAACAATTATTTCTAGGTAGATGCATGAGATAATGGGTATCGCTGAGGGACTTTTGGAACTATTGGATACTCTTCTTCCTTGAATGAGTTATAAGATGGATATCCCCTTACCCATTTTTTTCAAAGGTGCGCAGTGCAATAAGGCACGAAGGCCACTTGGGGATGCGTGTGCATTTAACAACACTACCCTTACCATTTCATTTGGGGTTATTCTAACTAAGTGTATATATATATATATATTATCTATATCCATATATTGGATTTGGTTACTCTCTTTCCATTAAAGGTGAAGATGTGTGGGGTATTCCACTGCCTTTTCAGAATCCGGCTATTATTCACATCCTAGGTAATCTCGTAAGAATGTATTTATGTTCTGATTCTCAAACAGAAGTTTTGTGTCACCCGGTTAATCCCCAGGTTTGGGTGGAATTGGATGCTTCCCAGATACCTTTTGATCACGTATGGATTACAATTGGAGAAGAGTATAGGTGAAAACAACAAGTGTTTTATGAGGACTGGACAGATTATTGTCTTGTTTGTCACTGCTTGGGTCATTCAGTGGCGGTTTTCAATAAGGGAGGGCCATGGAAGGCTTGTTGTTCAGATCCCCAGGTGTCTACCCAAAGGGTAGGAGGTTCTTCGGGAAGGGTTTCAGAGGCTGTTGTGGGGGCGTGTCCAAGAAATGAGAAAACGGGACCTAAAGGTGTGGGTAAGGAGCCTCACCTCTCGGTGGTGGAATGCAAACTGGTTGAGGACTATAGAATGAAGGTTATGGCTGGTCTTGGCTCTGTTTGAGGAGAAGGAGATGTCCTGAGTAAGGAGTTGGAGTTTGGTGCAAGGGTGGTACCTGTACTAGAGGAATAAAGTCCAGAAGGAAGTGGTAGGGAGGCTCAACCTATAGTGGTGGCTGATCAGAGGGAGGAGGTCAGTAGAGAGTTGGTCGAGGATGGCCAGGGAACTATGGCGATTTTTGGCAGGGTGAATGCCTTGGAAGGGCCAATGCTGGTTGCTGAAGGGGATCGCTTCGAGGAACACAATGTGGGGGTGGTGACTTCAGTTCAACCTGAGATATGGGGGGCTAGAGGTATGTATATTTCGGCCAGGCATTTTATCCCTTTAAGCAACAAGTTTGAACCATCATAAATCATTTATTATGATCAAGGTGGTTCACTTCCTAAATATCTCAGGGAGTTTCTTCCCCTAGGAGATGATCTCCTAATAGGTATACCCATGTCACTCCGTACTTACATAGGGCTTGTCTACATAGAGAGACACAATAGAAATAAAGTACATTAAACTCCTACATAGTGTAAAACCCCTATTTGAGCACCTGTTGATGGGAGGCGAGTATGGAGATCAAACAAGGGATTCTTTACATAGTGAACCCCTTTATCCCCATATTCTAGGGTATGATCCAACAAAAGATGACAGGAAATGTGCAGGCCAAAGGAAGAAGCTAGAAAAACAGGAGGGAAAAGAACTTACCATGACAAGTTTGGGATATGTGCCTCCCATTTCTATTAATTCCCCTATTCATGTTTGTATCCTCCAACCCGAAACGTCAACACCAGAGCCCAGAGAAACCATTGAGGTATCAAATTTGATAAACATTCCCCTGGACATGAGAGAGGTATTTTACTATGATGAAGTACAATAAGAAGTCCTACAGTGGGTGTTTTCTCAAGAAGAATAGGTTGCTATGATTCGGACACTCCCTAGTATGTCATAAGGCAGCACCATTCAACCTGTAATCCTAGGAGAAAGTTTGGATAACTAGGGGATCAATCATATTCCTACGAGGAAGCAGGAGCCATTGGAATAAAGCAAGAACATAGTATTGGGTCCTATTGAGTTGTCGCCTTCCAACAAAACCAGAATATTTTGAGCATCAGAAGGATCCTTTTTTACTTTTTGAGTCTGGTTTCTTTCCTTTTAAAGAAGACAATATGCTTTCAGTGATTATTATACGATAATCATTTTTCGAATTGCACGTTGAGAGAAGGGATCCCCCTAGGGAGCCCGAATGGGGATTCATTTACTTCTCTATTCTAGTGAGAGTGAGGGAGGACCCTTGTGACAGATAGATTTAGCAACACTTTCCTTCTGATCTAAGCCCAACCTTGTGTATTTTTCTACCTAGAAGATATCATCAACAACAACCTATCATCCTCCATCTAGTCGCCTTCTCATTTATAGTTCTTGACGCTCTCTCTTATACATTAAAAATATAATTTTTTGTATCCTCATTAGGTTAGGTAGTTTTTACATCCTATAAGAATATTAGAGAGGTTTCTCTCCTTCATACCCTCCTATGGTTGGTCCTCAATCAGGTGATGAAATACCTCTTCCTTCTATAAGGGGTAGGCCTTACAAAAGGCATAAATGGAGTCATTTTCTAGCTAGGTATCCCAGTCGAGTATATTTACAAGAAGGATTCTCTTCCAGAGGGAAATATCAATATAGGTACGAGCATTATATCTGATTCCATAACTATTTGGTTAACAGAAGAGGTATTTCCCCTCTGATCCCAATTGAGCTCCCCAAGTCCTCCCTCTCATGTCGCTAGTTAGTAATAGAGTGTGGTGAATCCTGTATGTGTGCTAAGTGCTTCCCTTTCTATTATCTTGGTATATAGATATGGGGGTATTTCCCTACCCACCGATTTGAGTACTGAAACGATTGTGTAAGAGTCTTGGTGCTTCTTTCTCTATTCTATCTTTTATAGGAATTCATTAGTGCATTTCCTTTTTAGGACTTCTCCCCTAGTATCCACCACACTTTTTATACAATCTCTTTTGGAATAGAATCTGTTTTTGAATCTAATAGGATGTACATACCCCAAGATTTTCTAAAAGAAGGATGAAACCATTGTCTAGGTATAACTAGAGTGAGTCCTCTTCTACTATCTAGGCATCCTGGTAGTTTTCTAGAAATCTTAGTAAATAATGGTACCATTTCATGAGTGTTTTTCATTTCTTATATAGAATAACATGAGCACATATATCTTGGGAATTTTCTTGGGTCCCTTATGTGTCATCATAGCCTGAAATCCTCATGAAAGTATCCAAAATCCAAAAACCATCCCACAAATATTTACCTACACAGGTCATTACATCACAATGGGGAAATAACTCTCGCTCTATAGTCATCTCTCCTAGACCTATGAACTAATGAAAATAAATGTTGTAATAGGGAAAATTGACATTTTATTAATGTATTCTTTCATATTTATGTTTAATTTATTTCATTATTGTATTACTAACATAATATTTGTTTTCTTATATATGTGAAATCTTTTTCCTGGGTTCGAATTCTTTTTTCGGAAGCCGCCACCATGGATGACAATTTTTTAGAGCAGATGGATACAAAAAGGATGAAACATCAATGTTTTTTAACAGTTTGTTGGATAATTGTAATTGTAACCAAATTAAACATTGTTTGAAATGTATATAGCAGTGTGTTGTTTTGTATTCCTGATTTCAGGTAAATGTATGTAGCATTTTTGTTCTTCTGTGCTTTGTGTGTGGGTGTTGTTTCTGCTGTGTGCAGGTGCTGTCATGTGTGCAGGTTCTGTGTAGGTTTTTGTTTTACACAGGATCTTTGGCCTTTATCAGCGCAAGTTAAGCGTTGATAAATGGATAATATATCAGCACTATTTTGAGAACTGATAAAGGTAGTGTTTATCAGTGCTCAAAATAGCGCTGATAAAGGTAGAGTTTATCAACTCTATTTCTTGCATTGATATATTATACATTTATCGGGATGAAAATAGCACTGATAAAGACTACCTTTATCAGCGCTAAGCAAGCACTGATAAAGGCGCACTTTTATCAGCACTTTTTTTAGTGCTGATAAAGGTCCCCCTTTATCAGCGCTATTTTTAGCACTCATAAAGGGGACCCCCCCTTTATCTTCATCGAGATTAACAGAGATTTTTTAGAACTGTTAAAGGCAGTCTTTAGCACTATTATAAGCCCTATTTGTAGTAGGTGGGGGTGTCTGGGTGTGGGTGGATGTCCACGGGGGAGGGGTGTCCAGGGGGTGCAGGTTGTCCAGGGGGTGGGGCTTTCCAAGGGGGTGGGGGTGTCCATTGGGGTGGGGGTCCATGGGGGTGGGGGTGTCTAGGGGGTTGCGGTGTCTAGGGGGTGGGGGAGGGCTATCCATGGGGGGTTGTCTAGGGGTGGGTGTTTCCAAGGGGTGGGGAATATCTATAGGGGTGGGGGTGTCCAGGGGGTGGGGGAGGGCTTTCCATGGAGGGGGTGTCCAGGGTCTGGGGGGTTGTCCACGGGGGTGGGGTGTCCAGGGGGGAGTCCAGGGAGTGGGGTGTCTAGGGGTGGGGGGCTTTCCAAGGGGGGGTTTTCTAGTAGGTGGGGGTGTCTAGGGGGTGGGGGAGGGTTTTACATGGGGGGAGGGGGTTTTCCATGGGGTTTTTCTAGGGGGTGGGGGCTATCCATAGGGTGGGGGTTCTCCAGGGGGTAGGGGTGTCCAGGGGGTGGGAGTGTCTAGGAAGTGGGGGTGTCCAGGGGGTGGGGGAGGGGTGTCCAGGGCTATGAGATGGTTTTCCAGGGGGTGGGGGTTGTTCAAGGGATAAGGGTGTTTAGGGGGTGGGGGTTCTCTAGGGGGTGGGGCTGTCCATGGTGGTGGAAGTGTCTAGGTGTGGGGGCTGTCCCGGGGGGTGGGGGTTGTCCAAGGGGTAGGGGGTGTCCAGGGGGTGGGGAACGAGTTGTCCATTGGGGTCTGTCTAGGGGGTGGGGATTTCCAAAGGGGATGGGGCCTTTCCAAGGGGGTGGGGGGTTATCCAAGGGGTAGGGTGTCCAGGGGGATGGGTTGTCCTTGGGGGTGGGGGAGGGCTGTCCATGGGGGGGCTATCCAGGTTGGTGGGGGGGCAGTCCAAGGGGGTCAGGGTGTCCAGGGGGTGGGGGTGTCCAGGGGGGATACCTAGGGGGGATTTCCATGGGGGTGGGGGTGTCCAGGTAGTGGGGGATGTCCAGGGGGTAGGTGGTATCCAAGGGGGTATGGGTTTCTAGGGGGTGGGGGTGTCCAGGGGGTGGGGTTTCAATGGGGTGTGGGGGTATCTAGGGGGTGGGGTGTCCAGGGGGTGGGGTGTCTAGGGAGGGTGGGGGTATCCAGTGTGGGTGTCTGGGGAATGTCCGGGGGGGGGGGGGGGGGTTGTCCAAAGGGGTGGGGGTGTCTAGGGGTGGGGGTTGTCCAGGGGGTGGGGGAGGGTTGTCCATGGGGGTGTTCAGTGGGTGGGGGATATCCAGGGGTGGGGGCTGTCCAAGGTGGTAGGTGGTGTCCAGGGGGTGGGGGTGTCCCGGGGGGTGGAGGAGGGTTGTCCAGTGGGTGGGGGTTGTCCAGGGGGTGGGGGAGTCCAAGGGGTGGGGTTGTGAAGGGGGGTTATCCATGGGGGTGGGAGCTGTCCAAGGGGGTAGGGGGTTTCTAGGGGTTGAGAATGTCTAGGTGGTGAGGTTTGTCCAGGGGTGTGGGTTTGTCCATGGGGGTTGGGTGTTTGGGGGGTGGGGGTGTCCAGGGAGTGGGGTTTCTATTTGATGTAGTGAACTATTATTGATGACCTAGAAGTCTGTTAGTGTAAACCATGAATATCATACATATAAATCACAACACACTTAATTGTAAACATGCCTCCAAATATCATACATGTATCAGATTTTGTCTTCAACTCTAAATATCATACCTAAATTCTAAAAAAACAAACCTAATTGTAAACACACCTCCAAATTTTGTGAAAGGTATGTGGCTTATTGATTCCTTGTGATTCTAGATAAGAGCTAATTCCAAGTTGTAATACAAGGTGTAAATATAGTATTTTCAATGTTTACAAAATTTTGTGAGTGTGTAAAATATGATCCTATGTATGTTGTTTAGAAATATGAGCCAAGTTTCTATGGGACACTACTCATGGGAGTATGAGACTTGTTATATCATTAGGTGATATGGAGTTGTATGAATGTTAAATTTTTATGAGAATAATATGGATAGTGGATAAGAACCTAATTGAGATTTCTTAGGAGAGATCACTTCTTCTTGGAAGGGTAAGAGTGACTGTTGGCATGGAACTTCAAGAAAAGTCTTAACGTGTGAAAACAACTATACATTGGTTTTGTGATTCCTATTTTTTGTAGAGTATTGGACTGGAAAGCCCACCCCCCTCCCTGGATAGCCCACCGCCCACCATCCCTACAACCGCCTCTGCCTCCCCCCCCCCCATGTAGCCCCCCCTAAATAGCCCACCCCTGGATAGCCCACACCCCCCATCCCCCACCTAGATAGCACATCCCCACCCCCTGTACATCCCACCCTTTGGACAGCCCACACCCCCTCCCACACATGGACACCCTACACCCCACCCCCTGGAAATCCCACCCCCACCCCCTAGACAACCCACCCCCCCTCTTCCACACCCTTGCTCCCCCCCTGCAGCCACCCTGGATAGCCCTACCCCCCTAGACAACCCACCCACCCCACCTGGATATCCCACCCCCAACCTAGACAGCCCCCCCCCCCACCTGGATATCCCACCCCCTACCTAGACACCCCCACCCCACCTGGATAGCCCACCCCCTACCTGGATTGCCCCCATCTCACCTGGATAGCCCACCCCCCCCCCCCCCCCCACCACACCCCTCATGGACACCCCCTCCCTCCCCCACCTAGATAGCCTACCCCCCCCCCCCAACCCCCTAGACAGCCCACCCCCTAGACAGCCCACACCCCCCCCCCCCACCTGGACAGCCCACCCAAACCCCCCTGGACAGGCCACACCACTCCTTGGATAACCCACACCCCCCTGCAGCCCCCTACACCCTGTACAACCCCCCCCCCCCCACCCCCCCCCCCCCCCACCTGGATAGCCCCCCACTTGGATATCCCCCTACCCCCATGCATCCCCCCTTAATTTAATGTTATTTAAAACCATTTTATTCATTAATAAATTAAAACAATCATGCATTTTCTATTTCATTCAAAACGACCCATTAAATTTATCAAAACCTGAAAAATTCAATTTATAAGTCTTTATGGGTAACTTAGGAAATGTCATTGGGGAAAGGGTAAATAACCTACATGGTTTATTCCAATTTAAAAATTGGTCCAAGCACTTAGGAGGTGACTTAGGTCATTTAACACTTATATACAAAGGTGAAACATCATTTAAGAAGAATAAGAGAGACCATGAATAGAATGACACATATTTAACTCTAACATAATGGCATAAAAACTATAAGACATAAACCTAAAATTATATAAATAACTAATCATGAATTTTTAGATTATAATTCAACTCACCTCATTAGAGGGGTTTTATTATAAAATCATGACATTGTTTATAAAACAATTCATTTGTTCAATTAAACATCACATCCTACTATCACATATCTATTCCATAGGCATGTGTCAATTTATGAAAGGAAGTAGTTATTATAAATCATATCCCACAAATTAAAGTATAATTATTGTTCAAAAACCAGTCAATTAATTAATTCGTAAATTTAAGGGGCCATGGACACTGATCCTACTCAGACAACCCCCCCGGACAGCCCACCCCCCCCCCCCTCCACTCCACCTAGAAACCCGTCCCCCCACCCTCAGAAATCAATATTTCAAAATAACCCCGCCACCCCAATCAAATAAAAATATTATTACCTTTTTGTTTTAAAGCCTTTGAAACTATTTAAAAGAACATTTGGGAGGTTATTCCATAAATTGATGATGCATGCATTGATTGATCTGTGGAAGAATAACCACACAGACCTCTCCTTTTAGCTAAATCAAAATAGAAAACATAAAAAAAAGATGCAGAACAACAAAACAAGGTACCTATTATAGATTTGACGTATATAAGAAAAAAATAGATTGATTGAAGATGGATCAGTGGAAGAAGTTTGGCTGCGGCTAATGGATGTTTGATTTAGGGCCGCAATCGAATGGAGGGGGAACTGTAGGCCCACCCAGGATATAGGGAAAATATTACCAATAGTTTTAAAAAACCATTGGGATATATAAGACTATCCCAATGGTTCAAGTAAACTGTTGGGATGAAGATGCTAATTGACTACTTTGGCCAACAGTTTTATCAAATCGTTGGTAAAACCCACCCTGGATAGCCCTATACCAACTGCTATACAAAACCATTGGTATAGGATCATTATCCCAATGGATTTTCAAACTATTGGGATTTAAGCATTGGTATAAGTGTATTTTCCACTAGTGATTAAATAATTAAATTAAATGGTGACATAATGATGATGTAGTAATTGTTTAATTAATTGAGACCTCAAATAAATGTAATTAAAATATTAAAACAAATATAATTTGACCTAATTAATTAGATCCACTAATTTTATAGAAAACATAGACATGTTGGTGACACATTTTATGTATTGGTTTGATGTTATCATGTTGGATTTTTTAAATAAAAAATTGAATAGTATCAAAATTGACATAAATGATACTTTAAAATAAATAATAATTTAATAAATGATATAAAAGTAATAAAAATATAATGTTCGTCCAAATAACTCTTATAATGTCTAATATTTCATAAATAATCCAATTGGGGTTCTTTTGTAATTTTATAGTAAATATATTTACACTATAATACAAAAATACAAGACATGGTAAGAGTTAAACTGTTTAACTAAGTGTTAAATCCAAAATATAAGGTCAATTTTATGACCTAAACAAGTCTAAAATTCATTGGTTGAGGGTATTTAGAATAATAATCATCTTATCCTCTAAATAAATCACATTGGATCTATTTAAAACTGAAAATAGATTTATAATAAATTAATATTTTACGATCTTACAAAAGTGCCCCTCACCTCTCTTATAAAAGGGAACTTATCCTTATCTTTAATTCACACCTCCAAATCCATTTTTATTGTCCAAAATATGACTAAATATATTTTAAACTTCCATAATATCATCCAAGAGGCCACACTTTGGTCAAAAATCCAACCTATGGAGTCCTTTTGTGAAAATCAAAACAAGACACCCGAAAAAGTGATAATTGTTCTATCAACTCTCTCAAAGTTCTTTTCTTATTATAATTCCTCTTTCTATGTTGTTTCATACTAAAGTAATAAATATGGTACCTTATATATTATTATATGTTATTATAATTTTTTTATAACCATATTCCTCCTTGTATCCATCCTACTAATAACAATATCACCATGTGTGTGTGTGTATAACTTATTGTCTCCACGTTGTGGTGTAATTTGTTATTAAACACTACATAATATGGATGGGTATAATTATGAGTATAATGGATTTAAATAATTAATATAAAATGATAATTATTCTTTATAATTAATATACCATCTAATTACATACCATTTAACCATTAAGAGAATGATATTGTTTCTCGTGCGTATTTATGGGCTACCCTCTCCATGATGCGATGAGATTAATTCTCCACATTAGCCATTAAAAGATAAATATAAAATTTATATGATGAGTAAAAATAATAATTATGAACTTAATATCATTATATATATGAATATAATACATCCTATTCATAACAAACATGACTTACACAACAAAATATACATAGGGGAACAAGTAGTTAACAACCAAAACAATGGTAATACTGAAATATTATTAACAAAATGATATAAGAGTTTCATATATGATATAATAAATATGTATACGGTACTAATATAATTTATTAAAAAAAATTAACCATTATACAGGATTTTAACTCACCCTATACTAAAGTAAAGTATTAGTTAATGGTTAATTTATAAATCTATTTAATATCCAAGATTGTTTGTGGGTAAGTATCTAATGGGACATCTTTATCATTCATGTACATTTTTCATAAAATGTATTTCAAAATATAATCAAAAAATTTTTTAAAGATATTTTTACCCATATTTTAATTTTTATATAAATTTTTTTGCAAGGAATCTTTTTGTCATTTTCCAAATGGGGTATTTTATGACCTTTTCAAGAAATTAAGGAAAGAATGTTTTTTAATTTATATGGAACGAGTGGCTATTTTTCCTCCATTATGAAACCTTAAAATTTTCAATCATCCCTTATAAAATTTCAATATTATTTTCCAAAGAAATTTTTTCTTTTATAATTGTGTGGCTTTTAAATGATTTCAAAGTAAAAAAGGGATATTTCCCTCAAAGAGTTTTAATGAATTTTTAAGATTATTTTCATCTATTTCAGCATCCTTTGTTGGATTTTATGCTTGATTGAGTTTGATTTAATGTGATACAATCTTCCATACCATATTGAATGTTTTATGATATGTTTTAATTTGTATGTTCTATTTTTATACCATTCATGGTTTATGGTTAATGTATTAACATTTCCGTGCTAGTTTTAATATGAATATTGATGTTATGTTTCACCCTTTTTCATATGAGGAATTATTTGGACTTATTAAGTGACATTCAGGGCCCTATATAGCCACATGATGCATCGATAGGTCTCATGAGACAAAATAGTGTCTTATCATAAGGCCTTGACAGTATGGTAATAGTCTTGGAATGAGGCATTAATGGTATGGTTATGATGTCTTGTATTATGTATTTCCTTATTATGAGATTAGTTTTTAATATTTCATGTGATTATTGATCTTGTAGAATATCCATAAGAAATATTAAATTGAATTATTTGATTTATTCATACCATATTATACTGAATATTATTTTTAAAAGTCTTGTGTTTTAATTTTATACATTTCCTTAAAAGTTTGTGCTTATTTATAAAAGATTCTGCTATAACGTTTATCCTTACTGAGCATCTAATCTCACCCCTTTCTTATGTTTCATTTTTCCCAAGGATTAGAAGAAGTATATTATGACTAACATGAAGTGATATTCTATGGTATATGTTTGTTTTCAAAGGGGACACTATGTAGCTTTAATTTAATGATGTGATGGAAACATATGTTTGTATCTTGTTTTTTCAAGGATACTAATCTAATCGGTCCTTTGGGATTTTATATTATTGTGATCAATCCAATGTAATAAAATAATTCACCGACTCTGGGAAATTGGGTTAAGGGCGTTATAGTTGGTATCAAATGATGTTTACTAAATACCTTGGAAACGAGATTTAGAAAAACATTGATTAAGGAACTTTACCCTAAGATATACTTTGAGGATATGTATAGAGGAACATCCTAAAATTTTGGGTAATGTAGAGATTATGTGGGTATTCCTAGAAAATATATCCATATCTAGATACTAAAAGTGGGCATGGTTCTGGCATAGATGTACCTAGGGGTGAAAACTCTAACAAGGTGTTTCACGCTTGACTAGGGGTACTTGGTACACAACAACAGGCCTTACTATGCACCTGGTTTTTTCACACCTGAGGGATATGATTATGATAATTCATATTTTCTTTAAAACCCATTATTAATGATTTATGATTAACTATTTACTCAAAGAAACCATGTTTATTATTATGGATTAGATGTGCATAGATTTTTTAATTTATGTTAAGTAATTTACTAGTTTGGAATTATGGATTATGATTCATAACCTAATCTAGTGTATGAAATTATTTAAAAATGGAGCCCAGTGGAAGAAATGTAAATCATATCAATGCATGTAATCCATGTAGGTATTCCCTTCCTATGCAAGATAATGAAAGTGGAGCTAGTGATACAACTAGTTCTAAACAGCTTATAACCATACTGGGACAGTTGACTTGGGTTATGAATAATGACCTTACCTATATAGATCACCCTAATCTACAACACATAGGATCAATGTTAGACCACATAATGATACAAAAACCTCCAATAGTCAATAGGACTAAAAAACCATTTATAGCTAAACAATGGATAAGTTCCTTAGAGAAAATATTTCTTACTTTGGGAGTAATGAAAGGGAAAAGGTTTTCAAGGAATTTTACCATCTCTCAGGAGATTTAGATAATTGGTGGTTATTAATTCAAAAGACAAATGAATATTAAGAAGTATAAAATATGGAATGGATGTAGTTTAAAGAAAATTTCTTAGAAAAATACTTTCCTCATGAACAGTGAGATCATATGGAAATACAATTTCTGAGTCTGAGGAAAAAGGAGGATGAGAATATTTCCAAGTATGAGGCTAACTTCACAGGGTCATCGAGGCATGTAGCGGACTACATATGTAACCCAATAATTAAGATTGATCGATTCTAGGATGGGTTAAAACCATTCCTCTTATGGGCACTAGTCTCATAATATTTCTCATCAAATGAAGATATCTTCTCTTATGCTATCAATACATAAAAGTAATTCTCTAAGTCTTATGTCTTTAAAGTAAAGAAAGAGAAGAAGAGAGTTTTTTAACACTCTGGTAAAGGAAATAAGGTGAATTAGGGAAAATCTGAAATTCCACCCTATAGTAATTGTGAGCAAAAACACCCTAGTACTTGCCTAAAAGGAATGGGAGTTTACTAAAAGTATGGAAAAAAATTACACCAATATTGATATTTAAAGGGAAAGAAATAAGATACCAATATTCAATGCTAAAATTACAAATATATGGGACATTATGAAACTTTTATTCTTAATAGTCAAGAAAAGTTTCCCCAGAAAAGGCCAAGGGAGTAAGGTCAAGCTTATGCGATCATAATGTCCAGGTTAAAGTTCCAAATGATGTGGTGGAAGGTATAATAATCATATAATCAAATTTAGAAAAATATTTATTTCATTATGGATCCTTGAATTCCTTTATATATTCTCAGTTTTCTTTAAAAATTCGATATTTCTAATTCACTTTAATAAGGGAGTTTTCAGTCAAAACCTCTAAGGGAAGTCTCACTACAACAAAGATGTGTAAGGCGGTTCCCATTATAGCATATAAACATGGTTTATCAGCTGAATTTATCATCATATCTATGGTATAATTTGATATAATCCTCAGTATGTATTTTCTATAAAAATATTATGCGAAAATGTGTTTCAAGAATAAAGAAGTTATGATTTGTGAGGATGATGTAGAATCCATTATCTTTATAGCAGAAATTTAATCATTTGATTCTTATCTAGATTCACCCCTAGTAGCTCTTCTGAATGAAATTATTGGGAAGGAATAGAAAACATTATCCATGGGTGAAGAAACTAATATTAAAATTAAGTATGAACCTATTGTACAACAATACATTGATGTATTTCTAGAGGATTTACCTGGACATCCTCTAGAGAATAAAGTTGAGTTTTGTATTGATTTAATACCTAATTCAAGACCAATATAAAAGACTCCCTATAGAATAGAAACATTGGAATTAGTAGAGATAAAGAAACAACTATAGGAGTCGAGTAATAAGGGATTTATTCTCCCTAGGGTTTCTCCATGGGGAGCTCTAATTCTTTATATTAAGAAGAAATATGGATCAATGAGGTTGTGCATTGACTATAGATAAATCAATGCTATTAAAATAAATAAAAATTATCCTCTACCTATCATTGATGATTTTTTTTATCAACTTCATGGAGGTAAATATTTTTTTAATATTTAATTTCATTCTAGAAATAATAAATTGTGTTTAATAAAAGAATATATTCCAAAACAACATTCCGAATGAGGTATGGTCATTACGAATTTACAGTAATGCCATTTGGATTAACGAAATCAACTTTTATTTTCATGTATCTAATGAATAGAGTGTTCAAGTAATATCTTGATTATTTTTTTATAGTATTTATTGATGATATCATGTTATAATCCCAAATCTATGGTGATCATGAGAACCACTTGTGGATTATTCTAAAGACTCTTCGAATAAATTAAATGTTTGGTTAATTTAGAAACGGTGAATTCTAGATTCCATAAATTTCTTTTCTTTACCATATTATCTTGAAAGATGGAATATTTTTTGATCCATCAAAGACAAAGGAAATCCAAGAATGTCCAACACTGGCAAGAAAAATAGAGATATGCAGTTTTATTAGTTTAGAATCTTACTATTGTCATTTTGCCAAGAATGTTTCTTGATTAGCTAACCCATTAACCATGATCACACATAAAGGTGTAAAATTCATTTGAAAAAAAGAGTGTGAATAATGTTTTTAATAATTGAGGAGAATATTATTCAATTCTCTTATATTGACATTACCACCTAGAAATGATAATTTTGTGATTTATAGTGATTCTTCAAGAAAAGGAATAGGTTTTTTCCTTATACAGAATGATATGGTTATTACTTATACATCAAGGAAATTTAAAATTCATGAAAAATACTATCCAAATTATGATCTTGAGTTATGTATAGTGTTCATTTTCCTAAAGATATGGAGACACTATCTCTATGATGAAAATGTGAGATATATACTAATAACAAGAGATTGAAATATATTTTCTCATAGAAAGAAATCAATATGAGACAAAGGATATGGATTGAGCTATTCAAGGATTACTATTCCACAATAAACTACAATACAAAAAAGGAAAATAAGGTGGTGGATGCTTTATAAAGAAAATACCATGGATTTCTGAATAATATGATAGTTTAATGGGATCCTATGTTTATGTATTTAGTAAAGATTGATTTGGGGATTATCATGGAAGGTGAAACATAACTACTTTTTTATATAGTTTACAAACCATCATTAATAGAACAGATAAAAAGATCTCAGACTAATGATGAGGAGTTTTAAAATAAAATTAAAGCTAAGGATGATGTGAGATTGACTGAATTTGTATATGAAGATGGATTTTTGAAATTTGGGAATAGGATTTGTGTTCCCGCAATACCTGAGAAAAAAAGAAAAATATTGGATGAAGTGAATAGAGACAATTTCTCTATACACCCTAATAGCACTAATATGTATATATATTTAAAAGAACCTTTTTGTGGGAAAACATGAAAATGGATATTACTGATTATGTGACAAGATATTTGGTTTTTCAACAGGTGACGGTTGTAAGACAACATCCTAGAGGAGTCATGAAACCTCTTCCAATACCTATGAGGAAATGGGATTATATTACAATGGACATTGTCATGGGGATACCAGAGACTCCTAGAAGAAATAATGTGATATGTGTTATTGTTTATCATCTTTCTAAATCACCATATTTTCTTGTTATAAGATAAGATTTACAACTTAAAAATTTATCAATACTTTACATTAATAAAGTCGCAAGACTTCATGGTGTGCCCCTATCAACTATTTCTGATCATGATCTGCATTTTACATCACACTTCTGGAAAGGTCTTCAGAAGGCCCTATATATTGAGCCTCCTTTGAGCATTGCCTACCACCCTCAAACTGATGGACAATCAGAACAGAAAATTAAAACCTTAGAAGACATGTTGAGAACTTTCTCACGTTAATTTCAAGATATATGGGATTAGTATTTACCTCTAGTATAATTTTCTTAAAACAATAGCTTACAATAAAGTGTATAGATGGAACCATATGAAGCGTTATATGGAAAGAGATTTCTTACACAAACTTTTTGGATGATTTTGGAAAAATAAAACTCATAGGCCTAGAAAATAATGAGGAAAAAATGCAAAAGGTGAAGATTGTACAAATCCCACATTAAAATAGCTCAAAGTAGGAAAAAGAGATATGTTCATAACTGAAGGAAGGATTTTGAATTTCAAGTGAGATATCATGTTTTCTAGAAGGTATCTCTATGGAAGGGTGTTATACAATTCAGTAAGAATGGTAAATTATGTCCCAGGTACATCAGACCTTTTGGAATTCTAGAATGAATTAGAGTTTTAGCTTACCATTTGTCAATGCCGGCAAGTCTCTCTAGGGTTCATGATGTGTTCCACGTATCACTGTTAAAGAAATACATTCCAGACCCAAGACATGTACTCGCCTACAAAGAAATAAAACTAAAACCCAAGCTTTCATATTGTGAAGATCCTATCAAGATTCTTGATACCATAGAACAATTATTGAGGAATCAGATGACTTTTCTGGTAAAAGTTCTTTGGAGAAACCATAAAATGAAAGAGGTGATGTGGGAACATGAAGAACATATGATGAAGAACTTCCCAAATCTATTTATGCAGTGATATTCTAGAAATTTTGAGGATGAAATTATTTGAAAGAGGGAATAATTTAACACACCAATCTTCCATAGTATGCTTCTTCTTAAATAATTAATTAGTATGCACTACACGCAACCCCGAGTTCGAGCACACCTATCAAACTAGTTGTTTAAAAAAGTGGTTATGAATAGTATTAACCACATTATGAAATTTATAAATCGTATTTTTTAAAATAGACTAATTTTTTTAATTCATATTATCAAAATTAGTGTAGGTTTAAATTTAGGTAATTTTCTAAAAAGTTTCAAATTTGATGAATAGTGAAAAATACTGCATTATTATTAAAAACCCGATTTTTTATTTAAATAATTATTTCACTTTAAATTTATTTTCATGTAACAATACATAAATTATAAATATATTTTTCCACTTTAGGACATTGTAATCATTTTTATAATATAATTAAATATAAAAAAATTAGTGAACTTTTGAATGTCTCTTTTGTCTACCTTCTAACCACATATGCAAATTAGCATTAAACATTATTGTACTACTTCTGTGAATTGAATTTAGAAAAATTTACATACATGGTTGTAATTAGGGTGAAGAATTTGGTCTAATAAGATCAGAATAATTTTTTCTTAATAGTAATTTTTGAATTTTATTTACAACGTTTAAAGTTAAATAGGGTAATTGAAGGAAAAAATAATATTATTATAATATAATATTATCCTAAAAATTGTTCTAATCTTATTGGATATGTATTTTTTGACCAAAAAAAAACTTAGGTAAGAAATATAATCCTTTTTAAGACACTTGTGATAGATTAATACATTTATTATATTTTACTTAAAGAAGACTTAAAAATGTCATATTTAAATTTTAATAAATTTTTTATTTTTAATACGAGGTTATATAGGTGATTTGGTAGACTATAAATATTATTTAGAAATATATAAAATTTATCTAAATCATGTTAATTTATTTATAATTTTTATACATTAAATAATTATATTAAATGGGGACACAATGATGATTTTGTAATTGTTTAATTAATTGAGATATCAAATAAATGATATTAAAATTATTAAAATAAATATAATTTGAACTAATTAATGGTATCTGTTAATTTTATAAATAACTGAGACATGATAGTGAAATATTTAATGTATTGTTTAAAATTTATCCTATTGGTTTGTTTTTTTAATAAAAAATTGAATAGTATCAAAATTGACATAAATGATACTTTAAAATAAATGATATTTTAATAAATGATATAAAAGTTATAAAAATTGAAGGTTTAGACAAATAAATTTTTTAATTTAAAATATTTCATAAATAATCCAATTGGGGTCTTTAGGTATTCTATAGTAACTATATTAACCATATAATGTAAAAATACAAGAAGACATGGTAAGAGTTAAACTATTTAACTAAGGGTTAAATCCAAAATAAGGTTAATTTTATGACCTAAACATTTCTAAAATTCAAATTTTTAGAGGATTTAGGCCCTTAATCATCATATACTCGAAATAAATTACTTTGGAGAAATTTAAAACCGAAAATCAATTTATAATAAATTAATATTTTTACAACTCCCAAAAGTGCCCCTCACATCTTTTATAAAAGGGCATTTCTCCTTATCATTAATTCACTCCTCCAAAGCCCTTTGGATTGGATAACCATGGACAATTATGCCCCAAAAATCTCTCAATTCATCCTAGAGGCTATACTTTGTGCAGAAATCCAACCAAAGGAGTCCTTTTGTGAAAATGAAAAGGAGACACCTGAAAAAGAGGTAATTGTTTTATCACCTCTTTCAATGTTCTTTTCTTATTTTACTTCCTCTTTCTATGTTATTTCCATACAAGAGTAAACAATAAAGTACCTTATAGATGGTGAGATGTTATTATAATTATGGTAAAACCATATTCATCCTTTTATCCATCCTATAAATAACAATATCATCATGTGTGTGTATGTACAACTTACCGTCTCCACGTCGTGGTGTAATTTGTTATTCAACACTACATTATTTGGATGGGTATAATGATGATTATAATGGATGTAAAAAAATTAATATAACACGATAATGATTATATATAATTAATATACAATCCCATTAAATACCATTTATCCATTAAGATAGTGATATTTTTGCTCGTGCGTATGTGCGACCTACCGTCTCCACAACGCAATGAGATTAATTCTCCACATTAACCATTATAGAATGATTATAAAATTTTTATGATGAGTAAAAATAATAATTATGAACATAATATCAGTATATATATAAATAAAATACATCCTATTCATAACAAACATTAGTTACACAACAAAAAAGGCATAGGAAAACAAAGCAATTAACACCCAAAACATTGGTAATTCTGAAAAATTATTAACAAAATGATATAAGAGCATCATATATCATATCATAAATAAGGATATGCTCCTGTTATAATTTAATAACATGTTTTAACCATTATAAAGGATGATAAATCACCATATACTAAAGTAAATTATAAGGTATGGGTTGATTTCACAATCTCTTTATTATCTG
Organism: Viscum album; assembly: GCA_963277665.1. NCBI lineage: Eukaryota > Viridiplantae > Streptophyta > Magnoliopsida > Santalales > Viscaceae > Viscum > Viscum album. Next base: position 497,177,103 of record OY728122.1, read on the forward strand.
ATATTTTTTATATGTAAGTATCTACTCGGACATCCTTATCATCCATGTCCATGTTTTTTAAAATTAATTTCAAAATATTGCCGATTTTTTTTTAAATACTTTTTAAACCATGTTTCACTTTTTATATAAATCTTTTTGAAAGGGTTATTTCTTTCATTTTCCAAATGTGGTACTTTATGACCTTTTCGGCAAATTAAGGAAATAATGTTTTGTAAACTTATATGGCGTGAGTAGCTATTTTTCCACTGTTATTAAACCTTCACATTTTTAAGAGTTCCTTACATGATTAAAAGTATTTTTTCAAAATAAATGTTTTCTTTTATAATTTTGTGGATTTTAAATTATTTCAACAAAAAAGGTATATTTCTCTCAAATAGTTTTAATAAATTTATTAGATTGTTTTCATCTATGTCAACATCCATTGTTAGATTTTATGCTTGATTGAGGATTATTTATTATGATATAATCTTCCATATTTTATTGAAGTTTTTATGATATGATTGACAATGGATGTTCTATTTTTATACCCTTCATGGTTTATGGTTAAAGTATTAAAATTTTGTATGCTAGTTTTAATATGAATGTTTATGTTATGTTTCACCCTTTTTCATATAAGAAATGCATTAGACTTAATAAGTGATGTGTAGGGCCTACTATAGCCCCTATATGAATACATAAGTATCATGAGACAAATTAGTGTCTTGGAACAAGGACTTGATGGTATGGTAATGGTCTTGGAACGAGGCCTTGACGGTATGGTTATGATGCATGGAATTGGGAATTTCTTTATTATAAGATTAGTTATTTATATTGCATGTGATTATTAGACCAGTAGAATATCTATATGAATGTTTAAATGGAGTTATTTTATTTATTATTTATATATTATGCTGAAGATTATGTTTAAAAGGCTTGTGTTTCAACATTATACCTTGACTAAAATGTTTATTCTTATTTATGATAACTTCTGTTATAATGTTTATCCTTACTAAGCATATGAGATCACCACTTTCCTATATTTCATTTTTCCCCAGGATTCAATGAAGTATATTATAACTGATCTGCAAGAATAGTCAAAGGGATATGGGTGTGTTCTAAGAATACACTATGTGGTTTTTCATTTCATGATGTAATGTAAAACTTATGTTTGTTTATAGTTTTTTCAAGGCTACTAAACTAATAGGTCCTTTGGGATTTGATTTTCTTGAGATCATACAAATGTAATAAAATAATGAACAGACTCTGGGAAACTAGTTTCAGGGTTTTACATGATACATAATATATAAAACCTGAAATGTTTCCTCTCAAACCTTGGAATCACCTTTATAAATGTTATAAATATTTTCCCACATGGGATTACATGTTTTTCATGATATAAAATTTATATATATGAGTTTTTTTAATACTCCCCTGAACACATAAATTCCATGGCATCAACATCCAAATCCTTGTGATCTCTATTTGATAGAGATTCACTATCCATAGTGTATAAGTTCTCATGCATGGAAATCCATTAACACATCCATTCCCAGTGAATAAAATAAGTGTTTCATTCAGCGTTTCCAAAATTGGAAATTATTTCCATCAAAGAGTGTGAATACATTATGGTTGAAAATTATTATAATAACATTGGAGAGAGAAAATTATATAAAGAACCATTTCATAGATAACACTTTTTGGCACCAAACATGGATAATACCCTAATAGGTAGGGGTGAATCAGGGTACATAAATTTTTAAAATTAATAGTTTCCAATGATCTTATTACAATATTAATAGAGACTCTCCTATATACCTCTCTCTGATATAATATGAAGTAGCAAGAATAGAGAAAGTGATACATGGTTATTTTTACTAAGATAAACCAATTGGGATAATCCCAATATCCTAATTGGAAATTTTCTTATACACCTAAAACATCGATCTCAATATTATGGTTACAAATTTGGAGTGGACTTACTAAAACTCCTTGTTTAGAACCTTCAAAAAATTAATCTCACAAAATTCAAACACTTAGGTAATACACAACCCCTCCAACCATTACTATCTACCACATATATTAATAGAGAATAATTTCATACCAACAGTGGTGTATCTATTTGATCCAACTTCTACTACTTGATGAAATTCACAAAAACATCCAATGAGAAGTCTCCTAGTACACTCTATTCTTCTTGGATGAATTTATAGTGTGATACTATAATTATATTTCATTATATTCCATGTCTATAAATCCATTTCATTCTCATTTTGTCTCTCAAATCGTAGAAGTGTTGATAATCCCCACCATATTCTCTTCATACTTTCTTATTATATTTTCATGAAATATTTAATTGAAAAATATTTTTTATTTTGAATATAAACACACTCCTTTAAAGTAAATTATGAGATATTTTATTTATGATCCCATTATTTTTTTCAATTTATCCAAAAAATTATTAATATATTTTATTCAAATTTTACTAAGTTATCAATCATAACTTATTAATGGTAATTTTCCTATTCATATAGACATGTGGATTGTTATTCTATGTAATTTCATGATTTATATAACCACACAATTTTCATTATAAATTACTAGTAAACTCCTAGTAAAATCATATTTCAAATTCATTAATTTTAATTAATAAATTTTTAATTTCTTACCCAAATAATTTTTATTATTTTTCTCTTTATATAAATTTTTTATTTCCTGTCCATGTTTTATTTTTAATAATATATATTTCAAATTGCTTTAACTCAATATTCCTAATATCTAGATAAGGAAATGGATTTTATGGAATAACTCTTATTGATCCTTAGATTATCCTTATAGAATTTTTAGTGAATAATATATATTTCATTTACCAAATTAAAATCTTTAGATAATTATTTAATGATCATTATTATATGCCTATAATCCAAATAAAAATTTACTTTGTTAAAAAAACATCAGTATGGTACACCTAAAATGCCTCTTATGGAGTTGGAACATGATTCATACAGTATTCCTATAACACTTATGAGAATTTATTTTTTCAAAAAATGGTCCATATATTATTCCTAAAATGAATTTTATAGAGTAAAAAAATGAACCTAACTTAATTTTAAAATTACTCTTATGGGCCAGTTACTTTGACAATTTTCAGTACCCTGTCACAGAGTGACACTTATGGAATCAAGGAATTACTCCTAAAAAGTTTTACTTTTCTAATTGCCACTAACTAAATGACTCTTAATCAATTTTTATTACTTTTATAGAGTTTTAATTATTAAAATTTAGGGAATCATATCAAATCTAGACTATTTTATAATTACTCTCACTTACCTCTAGCCTCCAAGATATGAGACTTAGGATATCTTGTATGTTTTTTTTTGAAGACCCTTCAATTACTTTGTCAATAAACAAACCCAAAAATAATTAAAAAGGGTTTTTTTAAAAAAAAATGTTAAATATTTTTTAAATGAAATAAAATCACTGAACATGATGAGATTTGGTAAGGAACTAATGTTGTAAATTTTTTAATTCTAAATTGTTGAATATAAAAAAATTCAATATAAATTTTCTCATTCATCCAGAAATTATAAAGAGTGTCTTAAATATAAAATACTATTTTTTGAAAGAAAATTAAGTTTTATGATTGATACATAATCATCCAAATAACTTAAGAAACAGGTAATTAATTAAAAAAGGAAGATAATAGTATTTATCAAATATTAATCAAGGAAAGAAGGTTAGAAACTTAAGAAAGTGTTTGAATCAAATAAATGGATCAATGAAGTCAAATATTTCCACTTGTGTTTTTATTATGGGTTGTCTGGTCATACAATAAATTTATATGAATATTGCATTGGAATAATTTAAGATTATGAAAGTAAAGGGAAATAAAAGTCACACAAACCATAATATATAATGTATTATACTTATATTTATTATCATTATCATTCAAATAGTGGTGTTTTTGGTTTGAGTAGAAAATAAAAATCAGAAGGAAATTTTATGCTAGGATAAAGGAATTCAAGCTACATTATTACAACCATTTTTATTATTGTGGAACGTATGGAAATTTGATGACTAATTTAGAATATATTTTACATTTTGGAATTAATGGATAAGAAAATTAATTATTTATCGTCATAATAGAAGATATTATTAATTTGCATATAAAGTCCATATTTTATGGTATTTAAATATTATAAGAAGTGGAGAAATGATGATAATGTCAAATACTGCTATGAAAATTTTAAATAAACCTAATTTAGAAATATAAACCTTATATTGAAGAATATATTCATATGTTTGTAGAAAAAGGTGATGAAATATTAGAAGTATGTATGTTAGAAAACAATGGATGTTATGGTATAACTAATTTCATGGAAGAAGAATAAGTATTTTTGGAGAATTAAAAGGAAAGAGGAGTCTTACCTCATGTCTAGTAAATAAGATTTCAAATGAAAATCATATTCTTTAAATGATAAAATGAAATAACATGAATAATAATATAGTACTGAAGTAGGATTTCTTGTTATGAAAAATATAGAATCTTTCATAAGATTAATAACTGAAAATATTTACACACCTAGAGTGAACATGAAGTCAAAGGATAAGAAGAATGAGAAAACACATACTCATGAAGAACAATCTATTATGGTTGTCAATAAAATAAATACCACTGATAATTCTTATAATAAAAACTGAAAGTAGAAAATTATTTATACACAATGAAGAATAATAAATAAGTGGGATAAATCAGACCATGAAAATGGTGACCTGGCTAAAAAATATGAATGATTTGAAATAAAATAATGAGAAGGAAGTTTTTAAAATTAGTGATAATAAAAATAAAATCACCATAAATTCTTGGGGGGAAATGTAAATAAAGGTTTGGATAGTCATGGGTAACCACACTCTTTTACTTGGGGATGCTTGAGGTAACCTCTCAACATTGTGTATATATTTTTTATTGATAAAAAATTATGTGGGAGATATGATTCCTGTGGAATATACACTGTGTGTGTATTGATAGAATATGAGTATTCACTTTTTTTGCATTGAAATAAGATAATTACATTGATAACAGGTAAAACTATAAAAAGTGGTGTTAGAATTATCCAAAGTTGATATCAAATCATGAGTCTATTCTAGTAAGTGGTGTCCTTATATATTAAATAGACAAAAAGAAATCTGGTGATATAAGCAGTGATGATGAAATTCCAGTTGTGTCAATGTCATACATTAACAACAAGTCATATCATGTAATATCATGAATAATAAAATATCAATATTTTTACACATAATGTAATGATGTAGAAAAGATATTACTAAGATTTATTTGATGTAATATAGGTGTCAAAATTGAATCTAAGTTTATCCATGTGATATCAAGCCAAATTTGGAATTTGAATTATAGTATTAGAACTGTATCTATTGAATATAATCTCTGAAGATGAATATAGCCAATTTTTTATGTAGAAGCTATATTTGTAGAGGAATATATTTTATTTATATCTATAAAATAATAATGTAATATAATTTGATTTTTTTTATGATAGTAAAAGGATACTGAGAAGAAAGTTATTATGTTTAACAAGTGTATGGGAGTAAATGATGATATTATTAAAAGGTTGGTTATCCTTAAATGTGAATAGATAAGAACTATGAATAAAATAAATATAATTAACATAAAGTTGTATCGAATTTTTTTCATAAACATATGGTATCAATTTATTAAACATGTGTTATGTACCACACTCTTGTGCTGAACCATTTATGCACTACATATTTTTTTAAATGTGACAAAGATCATATGTAGTTGGCTATTAATTGGATTAAATTGATTAACCAACAAGTGTTTTTTGGAAAGTAGTGAGTGATATGGATAACATTAATATTATCTACAAAGAGTCCTATTACCAGCACTATTTTCTAACTTAGTAAGCATATAGGTTTTCCTAATTTTGAATTTACAAGTGATAAATCCACTCATATGAATTTTTTGAGAAGAATGAAGTAGAAAAATGGATGTGATTTGAAGTTTTATCTATAATGAATGTGTTATGAGATAATGGTTTATCTTGAAAATATAGTGAATGAAGTATGTTTATAAAGGGAGAATATTGATATTTTTGATACCCTCGTACCTTTATAAAAGTCATAATAAATAAACCATTACATTTTTTTATAATATAGGGAGAGATAAGAAGTCTATAAAATCCCTAATTTTTAAGATTATATATTATGAATGAATGAGGGGAGATTATCTCTATCACTTATGGTTATTGGATTTTATGGATGTTTTTTCAATAATATCAGAAGGGTTGTTTTTTAAACTAATAGGTTTTATTTGAGACTTTTTGAAAATAAAATAATGTTTAAATTATAGGAAAATGATTAATTTTATAAGAACTATATGTTATAGAAGTAGAATTCTATAAGATTAGTAGAATGCCTATGAATTTGTGTTATGAAAATTTAATTTGGAACTCTGATGATGAATGTTTGATAAAACTTATTATTAAAGGTTTTTAACAAAATCAGTGAATTATTTATGATGTTAAATATTATTATTGAGTCATATTATAACTATGGAATGTTTTGGATCTTATAAGTAATTATAAAAATATTATTAGAAGAAATTTTATAAAAGGGTTATTCATCACACCATTCACCATGCCAAGGAGAATTTAGCTAAGCTACAATGTTTATGGAAATAGATAGGGTGAGGATGATATGGGTTTTTTGTAAACAGTTTCAAAATGGAATCTCTTTAGTTTAAATTTTTCTATCTATATATGTTGTGGAATATGGTGTTTCAATGAAGAAGTTTATCTATGATAAATGATAAGGATTTTATAATCGATGGTAAACATCATTTCAGATAAGTTTGAAAAATGAATGTCCTGGAATAATTATATATTTGTAAATGAAATGAAATTAATTTTACTATGTCTTTTAAAGATTGTAACAGCCTGAGTTTTTGTGAATTTATTATTTTCTTATGAATTAGATTTCTTTGATAGCTCGCGTTACACGGAACACCAAATTCTAGAAAAACCGTGATATATTGTTAATATTATTATTTAAAAGGGACTATTATAAACTAGATGCTAAAATTATTGATATGCGTAGTAATAATTAATTTTTAAATTGTAATTGTGATGGTTTTAACTAAATAAAACATTTTGATAAAAAAGTACTTAATATTTGTTAATGTATTATATGTTTTAAAAATAATATTTTATCCAAAAATATTTTAAAACATTTTTGTGAACAATAATAAAATTATTTCTTGAAACTTTTATAAAATGAATTTCACAATATAAAAATAATTTTTGAAATTAGAATTTCAAAATTTTCTTATATTTAATAATTGATAATTTTATGATATGATTATGTTTTTCGATAAATAGTGAAAATACAAAATTTTAATTGAAAATTAACTTTTAATTTGAATTAATTATAAATATAAATTATATTTTAAATTAGTTTTAAAGTAAAATTTGTTATATTTTAAATCAATTAATCCAATTTAGGAAATTTTAATCTTTTCATATTGAATTTTGATATAAAAACATTCTGATTTTTTAACATTTTCTCTTTATAAACCTTCTTTCTCATCACTTCTGTAGGATTAATTTTAATTTTAAATTTTCTTGTTTTGTTAATTTAATTTCAAAAAATTTCTTCTATATTTGTAATCAGGATATTTTATATTATATAATGAGATAAAATTAATTTTTTTCCAAAATTAATAGTAAAAACAGTAAAACTTAATTATCGTGGCAATGGAAAAAAAGTGTTTACTTGGGTTTAAACTAAATATATAAGCATTAAAATGACATAAAACCTTTATAAAAATATTATATAGACATACGTAGACACTATAATATCTAATTATCAATTTTAATCCATTTTTGAGCCTTTATTCATAATATAAATACGGTTAAAAAATTACTTTTTAAATAATTACAAGTGTTCCACTCACCACAATTATAAAAGGTCACCCACTATCCTCTCTTATACACACCATAAAACCCTTACGTTTTGTCCAATACCAACCCAAATCACTTCCAAAAATCACAAAATGCATCTTGGAATCCTTATTTTGGGCAGTAACCCAACCTAGGAAGGATTTTAATGCAAACCAATGGAGGATACCCAAAAAAGAGGTAACATTCATCAATGATCATTTTTGTTTTAATTATTCCTCCACATAATTAAATTATTATTAAACCATGATGATATTAAAACCTATGTATTTAAATATAGTTATATTTTTATGTTACGGTCCTGACCTAAAACCATCACCTCTTCCACCAAATGGGTTAGAAAATCATCATTCTTGTGTACGGTGGACTACTGCCTCTTTAACTGATATCATTTGTTTTTCCAATAACACATATCACAATTGGATTTGATGATAGATATAAAATATATATATTATATTTTTAAAATAATTATTAATATAGAATCATTATATCATATATACCTTTTTTATTTTCATTCCATAGGGGGTAAGATAACATCACTTGTGTATATGTCGTACTACCTCCTGTCGAAGCGATGTGATTCGTTTTTCACTAACGCATTACATAGAAGATAATAAGGATAAAATATGTGATATAAATGGTATAATTATGATATTAATGACATATTTATCATTATTAAAAGATAATTTATTATCTTATTTCTTACCTTTTCACTAACCTAAAGATGATAACGTCGTTCATGTATGTGTGGACTACCGCCTTTACAAAGAAGCGTGACTCTCTTTTCACCATCACACCACATTGATGTTATATAAAAATATATAATATGGTATTTATTATATTGTGATAATTATAGAAATATAATATATTTCTTACCACCTTTTGATAATTATCATTGGAAAATTGAAATGTTAATCTTTCTTACATATGGTCTACCGTCTCTATGATCGTAACATACTTCATTTCTCAAAACCATCATTAATGATTGGTATTAAGAGTATAAATGATGTATAGATATGATAAATATGTAATTATTATTATTCTATATTTAATTTTAGTATGATCAAAGTAATATTACTAAAAATAAAAAATCTAAACATATATGAATGACAAAGCGGTTATTACCCGAAACGTGACTTTAAGATGGAATTATTAATAAACATGTAATAAAAGGACATGATTAAATCATATATAGTATGATATATATAATTATTGTTCTTTAATATATTTATAATAAAGTTATATTTATTATACAGGATATTTGAATGTGTGCAAAGTATGTCAATACTTAAGGTATGTGATTTCTAGTCTCTCTATTATTTTTATTACACGTATGAAAACTCAACACTCATTTATTTTTTATAGTGTATATAATTTAAATTTGAAAATTTATATCAAGAATAATATTATTTTCATTATTTTTAATGTTTCATTTGATGTCATTATTTATTGTGTATTGTGATTCAAAACACATTTAAGAAATAAAGAATTTTTTTCTCAATTTTTCTACTCTGAGACTTATGTCATGTTATTCCCCATCTTATTTTATGAGATGTATATAAAAAAATATTGACATGTAATATAATGAATTTATTTATTCTCATTATATTTTAAGTTTCAATTAATTTTATCCTTTCATGGGGCTTACTATTCAAAGTAACCAAAGTTATAAGGGGTTTATGTTACAATATCATTGTTTATTGGGATTGCTCATGATTATGCTTCCAATGATGAAATATTATGATCAATATCTCAATAAACTCACCAATTTTCTTATCCTATAGTTATTTCAAGAGAATATATGTTTTCCCCTAATTTTCATCTCTCTATTTATAGAGGATTTCAAAATGAAATTTTTAAGAAAAATTGTCTTTAGTTCTCTCTTCATTCGAAAACCCTTTTTCTTCAAAAACCATGTTTTCAAAAAATAGTTTCAAAAAAAATTAAAAAAATATTAAAATGGTTTATTAATTTAAATTTTTCCCATTTTTTATTTTAAAAAAAATAAAGGAATCTTCATATTGTTTTAAAAAATAATTCCTATTTGGATTTTACTGAAAATTTGAAAAGAATGTCGGTTTTTAACCTGCATGGAAAGAATGTTATTTCTTGATGTCATGACGGATCAATGATTTCAATATTATCTTACAAGTTTTAAAATTTATTTTTTAAAAATATTAATATTTGGGAAATTTTCAGATTTTAAATAAATGACTTCAAAGTAAAAACATTATTTTCAAAATGATTTTTAAAAAAATAAAAGTAGAAATTATATTTTCCTCATGAAATATTTCAAATGATTTTTATGGATCTTCTTTTATATTTTTTCAAGGTTATTTTCAAATAAATGTATTTTCAAAATTTTCTTTGATTAAAAAATTATTCTTATAATCATAAAAGATATTTTTAATAAGAAAATTTTAAAATTATTTTTAAATATAATTTATAAGTTTTCAATGTTTATTTTCAATGAAAATAATTTCCAAATTGTTTTATAATTTTTTAGTTTTAAAAAGTGATTTTCAAAGAAAATTTTCTTCCTCGGTAAATATTCCAAGAGATTTATCTTTCAAAATCACTTTCCATCTAAGATGAATTATATTGATCTTACATATTCCTTACTAGGGATATTATCCAAGGATGTCATTCATTTTCTTTATCTGAATGGTTTATGATTATGATGGAATGATTTTTATGAAACCAATTTCTCTTCCACAGGTTATACCATGATAAAATTCATATGAAACTTGATTCCTTTTACACAAATTATGCGATGATAAAATGAAGAAATGATTATGAAACCTGTCTCTTTTCCACTAGTTATGATATGATAAAATTTTTATGAAACCCATTTCATTTAATGGATTATGATATGTCAAATGTTTTATGATATTGTGTCACACATACATATAATTTCCTTACATGATGGGTGGGACATATATCCCCCTCCAATGAATTGGTTAAATATTTATATCTCATGAGATATACAGGATTGGAATGTGGAGTGAAATCAGTTCAGTAAGGGACCTTTTCTATGATGATGGTCATGGGTATTAACATTGTCTACTAAGATGGTTTATAGAGTGTACCCATTCCATTATGATGGACTTGGAAGTGATACTTGAATACTATGGAAATTATTTTATATGGTTATGTTTATACCAAAATTCCATGTCTTATTCCAATATAATGATCTCATTGATCATGTTTTTTTATTTCATTATGATTCATGTATTATGAACTATCAATATTTATTCCATGATTGTTTATGGTTTTTATATGTTATTCTCGTGTTCTCATTCCTTCATTTACATTTTATTTTTACATGTCTCCCTTATTTACCCTTATTAAGAATCTGATATCACCCTTTCTAATGTTTCCTTTACCCATATTATGAAGAAAGTTTTTAATTAGGGTATTTTTGTTAATATTACTAAAGGTGAATATCTTTATAGTATATGTTTAATATCTTTCACAAAAATAGAATATTTTGTACCTAGTCTCCAATGACATTAAACTATTATGGTTTTAAATCATGATTTTTTGCAATGTATTAAATATTAATCTAAAAATATGTTATATCTATGTATGAAAATCATGGGTCTCTATAGTTTGTATAAGAGGATGGGTTTAGTTAACCATTAGAAAATATGATGATAAAACATTACTAATATCCCTAAGTAAATATCTTTGGATAAGTCTAAGAATGTTTCAATGTATAGGAAAATTCATGGAACATTGGTAAATGATAGAGTTGGTGGTTTCCAAGAAATTACATCCATGTTTGGATACAACAAGTAGATGTGACTTTAGAACAGAGGAACATAGTGGTAGTAACTCTAAAAAGGGCACACTAATTTGGACTCAATCATCACCTGATGCCTGAAAATGGGTCTTACTACACACCTGGTTTACTCATAGGTAATATGATTTAGAAATTCAAAAAATCTATATAAACCATCATGAAGGATTTAAATAGATAATAATTATTAAATATATATATTATGCCTAAGGTTTCATTTATAGAAAATAAGGTGTCATTATTTAGACACTATATAAGTTATTTTTCATGATTATGTGGTTCCCCACTTTTATTAGTGTCTCTCACACTATTATTTTATTTTTAGTTGATGTTTAGAACATAAATGAACAATTTAAATGATTAGTACAATGTAAATTTCAATGATTTTCCTCCTGATCAATCAAAATTTATAGAAGATAGAATGAAAAATAATATCTCTATGATCACATAACATTCTCAATCTATAAATCATATAGGTGTTCCAAATTAACAAATAAGTAAACAAAATTCTATTGATTCCTTTAGGAGGAAACTTCCACCTTATTATAGTTGTTATTTTAATCTAATAGTTTCTAATCAATTGATTAGTACCATTGAAAAGGTATTTTCCATTATCTAGTGTTCAGTTCATGAAACTTTTTTTTCATCAAATTCCATGGAATTAATTTCATCCAATTTCCTCATATTCTTGATAAGTTTACACCATTGATCCAAGTGTCTGAAGGTTTTTATCCATTAGAGGCTTTAGTGTCTATGAAGAGAATGTTTTATGATCTATAAAGGTGGAAATAGAGGTTTTTGTTACATATAAATCTCATGGTTTTGTTAAGAAGAGAAAAATGGAATTCAATGGTATGTCTAAAAAAATGGAGACAAGAACATGATCTTTCCTTTATGCTCAATGTGTGGGAAGAAACATGGAGGAATCTATCTTAAGGGAACTAATAAATGTTTCAAGTGTGGAAAGGATGGTCATTTGTCAATTCATTACCAACGTTTTGGGAAGAAGTTAGTTAATGGATAAAATAGAGATAATGTTTCACATAATTCACCACCCACACATTAGTTTTACAAATGCAAAAATTATGTCCATTATGTGAATCAGTGCCCCAATCCAAGGGATAATAAGGACTATAAGCCCCAAAAACCTCTAAATACATAGTAAAAAGTAAAATATTATTCAATCATGATAGTTAAAGTGAATCATAATAATTATGGAACACTAATCCTCCCCTCCCTAGCTTGGAATTTCATGTCTGATTTTGTATTAATGGTCACTATGAAAATCTTATTTTTCATCAATTAGTGAAATTTCATGTGATTATCTCCCTCTACATGAATTATGGAATAGTGAAATCACATTATATATTCTATTAGTGCAATTTTGAACCGAAGATTATAATGGAAATGTTTTTGTATAACATAAGACCTTATTTAAGGAATAAAGGTTGAATTACATTTTGGAAGCATATATGTCTCTAGGTAAGATTAACTAGAGTAATAGATTCTGTGACTGTTTTATGAGTTTATGGTTGATTATAAGTTCAAAGTCATTGGCATGCCTTTTGAGATTTTATGTGATGGGTGTTTATCAAGATCAAGGATATTTTAAGATACATTTATGAAAATTCAACACTTTGGTTTTTTATATAGTGACAAATTTGTTAGAGGTGTAATTCCAATACACTTTTTGGATATATTATTAAAGGTATTGGTAACCTTTATTTTTTATCTTATCATTAATGTTGAGATAATTATGTATTACAGTTGATCACCTTATAAATTCATCACACTTCATTGCTATTACATAATATTTATCTTTTGATCTAGTTTCTATAATATACATTAAGGAAGTGGTAAGGTTGAAAGGAGAACCACATTAAATTTTATTTTATCAGAATATAGATTTTACCTCTATGTTCTAGTGAAGTCTTCTATAATATCTTGATACAAATTTGTGTTTCATCACTATATCTCCTCCTAATAAAGATGGTTGTTTTGAGATAATAATTCAAACCCTATAGGATATTCTAATATCTTATTCAATGGATTTCAAAGGTGGTTGGGATTAAAACCTTCCTCAGGTTGATTTTTCCTTCACTCAAGCATTCAGATGGATCCATTTGAATCCCTTCATGGAAGGAAATTTATAAATCCAGTGTACTAGAATGAAGTTTCATAAAGAAGATATTAAGACTTGAGAAATATAATGAGATGTTAGAGAATGTTAGATTCATTTAGTAATATGTAAAGACTTCACAAATTTGACAAAAATGTTTTGTTCATAATCATCGATACGATCTAGAATTTGATGTTTTTGAGAGGTACCTTCTATAAATTTCTCTATGTAAGAAATAATGAAAAAATAAGACCTATGTATATCTATCCCATTAAAATAATTGATCACATAAAGATAGTTACTTATCATTTGGTGCTTCTGCTAAACCTATCTCAAGTCCACGATGTGTTTTCTATATCTTTCCTAAGGGTGTACATATCTGAAACATCACATATACTAAACTCATAGGTTATATAGTTGGAGAAATATATTTATTATGAGGAACAAGTTGTGGAGATTTTGGATTCTATAGCTAAATATTTATGAAACAATATCACTAACCTAGTTAAATTGGGGCAGTGAAACCACCATTTTGAAGAAGATAGGTGGGAACTTGAGGAAATTATGAGGCATAAGTATCCTCATTTTTATATCAGAGTAATGAATTTTGAGGGTGAGATTTATTTTAAGAGAGTTATAATTTAATAACCTTAGTTTTTATGAATTTATTATTTTTGAATAAATTAAATTTATTTGATATCTTGTGTTACATGCAACACCAAGTTTTATCAAAACCACGATATATAATTAATATTATTATTTAGACATGAAAATTATAACCTAGTCCTTAAAATTAGAATTATGAATATTAATAACTAATTTTTAAATATTTTTTATAATTTATTTATATAAATAAAACATACAAATAAAAATTAATTAATTTTTATTAAAGTCTTTATATGTTTCAAAAATACTATTTTCTCATAAAAATGTTTTTATTCCATTTTTTGAACAATCATATAAATAAATGGACCCTTTAAAAAAATTAATTTTAAAAAATAAATTTAATTTTTTAAATAATTATGTTAAAATTATCTTAGGGTGAATTTTTTATAATTTTCTAAAAAGACTAATTTTTTGATGAATAGTGAAAATACTGAATATTATTTTTAAAATAAATTTTCATTTAAATTGATTATAATGTTAAATTATATGGTCCCAATAGAGTATATATATTATATTATAACGTAATTATACCTATTGATTCATTATGTCATATATATACCTTTTAAATGTCTGTTCCTTATGAGATATGATAACGTCGCTCGTGTGTATGACGGACAATCGCCTCGTGAAGCGATGTGATTTTATTTTCACTAAAAATTTATATATAAGATAACATGGATAAATATATGTGATATACATGACATAATTAATATAATAATAAAATATTTATCATTATGTAAAGATAATATATCATTTTATTTCATACGTTTTCACTTAATGAAAGATGATAACGTCATTCGTGTATGTGTGCACTACCACCATCATGAAGCGATATGACCCTCTTTTAAACATCAAACCACATGGTTCATATGCATAATGAAATAATATTATATTTATTAAACTATTATCATTATTTAAATATAAGATATATCTTTCCTCATTTCTATTATTATCATTGAAAAATGGAAATGTTACTCATTTCTACGTACGATATACCTTCTCCATGATCATAAAATACTCTATTTATCCAAACCAACTTTCATGATTAGTCTTAAGAGTGTAATTTATGTATAAATACGATAATTATTTCATAATTATTATTCTTGAGGTAATGGAACCATGATCAATTAAATAAGACTAAAAAAATAGAAACATATATGGAAAACAAAGTGGTTACTACCCGAAATGTGACTTTAACATAGAATTGTTAACAAATGGGTAATAAAAGGACATAATTAAATAATATATGTTATTATATATATAATTATATTTCGGTAATATATTTATAATAAACATATATTTATTATATAGTAGGTTTTAATGTGTAAGAAGGAAATTGATACTTAAGATAGGGGATTTCTAGTCTCTCATTTATTTAGGGGAGACATATGAAAATTCCCCACTTGTTTCTTTGGTGTGGTTTATATACTGAACAATTTACATGTTATATATAAAACCCCATGCTTCAAAGATATGATTCCTTTTAAATAATTCAATAGCTTGTGCTACACACAACACTGAGTTCGAGCGCACAATGACCTATGAAACTAACCGTTTAAAAAAGCAGTTATGAATAGTATTAACCACGTTTTTAATTTTATATATATCCCATATAGTTTTAACATTCATGTTATGTGTTTTTTAGACATAATATAAGGACAAATTCATTTTTTTGATAAAATAAGTATTAAAAAAATAGTTTTTCTACCTTCTAATGGAAAACCCTTTTTAAATATAACATTTGACACTATTATATATTTAATTTAATGAAATTAAATTATTATTTAGAATTGGGACATAAAAATTAATTTTTTTGTGAATATTTGGTACTTTTTTTATAACTTCCATATTTTGATGAATAATGGAAAATACAAAATTTTAATTGAAAACAAATTTTTAATCGAAATAATTTATAGTGTTAAATTATAAATTTGAGTAGTTTTATAGTATAATTAGATTTTATTTTTATATTTTAAAATAATTTAGGTCATTATAAGTAATTTTACATTTAAAGTGTACATAAACACAGGTTAATCTTTTGATCGTTTTTACTTATTAAAAACCTGCTGTCTGGTTTTGATAAAGGGAATTAATTTTATAATAATTTTTGACAATTATATCTTTTGAAATTTAAAAAATGGATTCCATGTTTCAAATTATAAGGTCCAAATTTTGTAAATAGTTACCTTTTATTTTTGTATATTATGAATAGTAACTTCAGTAATTATTTTTATTTGCCATGGTTAAAGGTTAAATCTGGTAATTAAGGGTAAAAAATAATATAATAAAAATATAGAACTACCATAAAATGTGTCTTAATCTTATTGTATGATATATTTCCAACCATTTTCATCCTTGGGACGATTTTGGGACCCCATGAAGCCACTTGGGTGTGATAATGACATGTTATAAGAATTAATTTAAAGTAAAGAAAAATATAACATAAACATGTATATTTTACTAAATCAATTTTAATTTTTGTTATATAAGTAATATTTCCAACTATAAATATCCATTATAATTATTTAAATATTTCTAAAATATTTTTATTTTATTTTTATTTTTTAGAAATTAAATAATTAAATTTATTTATGATATAATAATGATGCATTATTTTCCTCATTAATGAAAGAATTGTATAAATGATAGTATAAATATTAAAATAAATATAATTTTAGAGTTTTTTTACATACACTAACTTTATGGATTAAATTTACATATTAGGTATTATTTAATGCATTTTTTAAGGATTAAAGTTATTATGACTTTAACAAAAAATCAATTACTAAATATTGTCAAAATAGACATAAATGAGTTTTTAAAACAAATACTATTTTATTAAATATTATAAAATTATTAAAAATATATGATTATACCAAATGGATAATATAATTTTAAAAATTTCATTAATTATCCACTTGAGGTTCTATTTTCATTTTATAGTTACTAAATTAACCCTATAGTATAAAAATATATGAAGATACGGTAAGAGTTAAACTGTTTAACAAAGGGTTAATCCCAAAAAGATAAGGTTAATTTCATGAACTAAACTTGTATAAAAAATCATTTTATAGGCATATTTAGTCCCATAATCATCTTATACTAAAAATAAATTACTTTTGAGCTATTATAAACCAAGAATAAATTTGTAATAAATTAATATTTCAGGATTTTTCCTAAAGTGTCCCTCACAACTCTTATATAAGGGAACCTCCCTTTCTCTTTAAATCACAACTATAAAGCCTTTTGGTTCAGAAAAACCATGAAATTTTATCCCCCCAACCTCCCTCACTTCATCCTAGAGGCCTAAATTTGGTAATATATCCCTCCTAAGGATCCATTTTGTTCAAATTGAAAGGAAACACTCGAATAAGAGGTAATCGTTTTATCCCTTCTTTTGAAGTTCTTTTCTTATTATACTTATTCTTTAAAAAAAAATCATTCCAAAGTAATAAATATAGTATTATAAATATAATAATATTTTTTTATAATTATGGGAAAACCATATTACTCATTTTACCCATCCTAGGAAATACAATATCACCATGTGTGCGTACGTATGACTTACCGTCTCCACGATGTGGTGTAAATTGTTTTTTCATGTAAACTTTATTTATATGGGTATAATGATGAATATAATGGATGTAATTAGTAAATATAACATTATATGTTTTATTAAAAATTCATAATATATCAAATTACATTCCATTTAACCATTAATGAAATGATATTGTCGCTCGTGTGTACGTACGGCTTACCGTCTCCATGACGCGATGAAATTCATTATCAACTTTAACCATCCAAAAATAATTATAAAAAATATATATTTTCATAATTATAAAATATAGGAAATAATAAGTCTAATGGATATATATATATATCTACATATATGTCATTCACTTACTTCCATTCAATACTATAGGAAAACGGAAACAACGTTCATGTGTACGTATGACCTACCGTCTCCATGAATGATGTATTCCATTTTATATATCTATCTATTATATATATTTTTATTGTGAATATATATGATATATAAATAATATTATAAATTATTTAATTAATTAAATCATGATCTATGTAATATGATCAAGAATAAAAAGTCAAAACACATATGATCAACAATGTGATTATTACCCGAAATATTGCATTAACTTGGAATTGTTAATAAATGGGTAATATAAAGTCATAAAATAATCATATATGATATCATAAATATTATTATTATTCTAATATAAGTTAATAATTTTTTGAAAAACATTATACAGAATTTTTGGATATGTACAGAGAGTATCAGACCTAAGATAAGGGTTAATCCCTCAATCTCATTATTA
The DNA here is from genome assembly GCA_963277665.1 of Viscum album. Taxonomy (NCBI): domain Eukaryota; kingdom Viridiplantae; phylum Streptophyta; class Magnoliopsida; order Santalales; family Viscaceae; genus Viscum; species Viscum album. Next base: position 497,195,991 of record OY728122.1, read on the forward strand.
TCCGAGTTTTTTTATGTGTAAGTATTTACTGGGAAATATTTATCATCCATGTAAATGTTTCATAAAAATATTTTCAAAATGATTCATTAAACGTCTTAGGGAATTGAATATTTAACAATATCATCATTTTAAATTTTTTAAAGATTTATTTTTCGAAATCTATTTAATTGATGTCTGTGTTTTAAAAATGATTTTAAGGATTTATTTTTATGGAAATGATTTTTTTAAAATTTTAATTATTTTAAAAAGTCTCAAAGTGGTATGGGAAAAATTTATTCAAAAATATATCTTAAATGACTTTATAAAATATGATACTTTTAAATGATTTCATGAAAAAGGGATATTTCATTCAAAGAGTTTTTCTGATTATTTTCATCTATGTCAACATACGTTCTGGGATATTATTCCTGATTGATGTTGATTTATTTTAAAACAATCTTATTTATTGTATTTAATGAGTTATGATATTTTTTAGGGTGGATGTTTTATTTTTATACCTTTCATTTTTTATGGTTAAAGTATTAACATTTATTATTCTAGTTATAATACAATTGTTTATGTTATGTTTCACCCTTTTCATATGAGGAATGCATTGGACTTAGTAAGTGACGAGTGGGGATGTATATATCCCTTTAGGGAATCAATAGATCTCATGAGACAAACTAATGTCTTGGCACAAGTCCTTCATAAAATATTTGTTTATGGTCTTGGTATGAGGCCTTGAATTAGTGGTTAAGATGTCTGGAATTATTCATTCCCTTGTTATGAGATTAGTTATTGATATTACATCTGATTGCTCAAATAGTAGAATATCCATGTGAATGTTTAAATGGAATTGTTTGATTTATTCTTGGAATATATACTAAAGATATTTTTTTAAAGGATTTTTTTAGTTTGTACCTTTCCTTAAAGGTTTATGATTAATAGTGATAGCTTATTCTATATTGTTTATCCTTACTAAACATCTAAGCTCACCCCTTTCCTATATTTTATTTTCTAGGATTATATGAACTGTTTTATGATTGATATGCAGGGTTAATCTAGTGTAATAATGATTTTATCAAAGGATTATCTATGTTATGTTTTTTGTTAGAAATTGTAATATAAAGTTCATGTATGTAATATATTTTCCGAGACTCATAAACTGATCAGTCCTTTGAGACATGATTCCTTGTAATCATGAAAATGAATTAAAATAATGCACTAGATATGGGTAACTAGGGTTGGGGTGTTACAGTTTTTATAAGAGGAATTTTAGCAACAAACTTGGAAATAGATTTATAAAACTTATATTAGATATCATAACTCCAAGAAAGAATTTGAGGATAAGTATAGAATACCCCTAAAATTTTGGTAACAATCATGGATAACCTAGTATTAAACCTAAGATGTTATAGATTGAAAGAACCTTCCCTTGATTATGTGGTTTTCTTCAATGAGATATGTTTCTCACCCTATTATTTGTTGTCTTAGTTTATGGAGGAAACCAGAAGGGATTGGATTAACATTGATTTTGTTGGAAAATCTGGTGATTTAGAGCAACAAAATTGGATAATTACTAGAGAGAATGATATTTTGATTATATTTAATCAATTATAAATATATTTGATTAAAAAATTTATATTTTTTGATTTTGTAAACACATTTTGTAAGATTAAGATGAACATTTATAAATGTTAAGATTTTACGAAGAATAGAGGAATGAAGATTCGGCTTCCTACATGTCAAAAGGAAGGGATGAAGAACCTTGAGGAATACCTCAAATGGAGGGGAAGATGTTATCTCTATGGGAAAAAGGTTCATAGAGTGACCAATTATTATGGAGTTCAATGTCTCATCTGTGGAAATCATGGTCATTAGCCAACTCAATTCCCATACATAATAATATACTTCCAAACCAAGGCATCAATTATTCCATTCCCATAATTAAATTGGAAGGATTGCAGTATTTATGTATTTTGATCTAAGAATTATGAATAGTGAATTATATAAGGATTATTCAGTTTACATTTTTCACTAATTATTTTTAAGAATATGTTGAATAGTTATAATGGACAAGAAAATTGGTTTAAGGGTAAGATTATTTAGAGAACATATGATTTAGGTAAATATATACTTTAATATGTTCCTTATGTTAAGATAATAATGTTTGGATAAAGATATGTTGGATTTGAATAAGTAAATTGGATGATGCTGGTTCCTTGAGAAATAATTATAGATTTGTCAACAAAAGAGTTATTCTATCAAGGATGAAGTGTACAACTTTTTGGGACTTAAGGAATAATCCACAATGTTTTAGAATAAGGAAACATGCATGTTTTATATAAGGATATCTAATAATTTAGGTTGTTATTGTGACTCAAGAGAATACATGATGAAGGTGTTCACATGTTTTTAATGTGACAACCAAGAACTTCCCTATGATATGTGGTAGATAAATGCTAGTCCAATTTGGTTCACCTCTTTATAAAGTTATATATTTTTAGTTTTTGAAAGGATTGTAAAGTTATCCATTTATGGATAGTATAAGTTACACTCCAGTTGAAGTTTGTTAGATTAATGAATTATCTCATTATAGGTGGACTTATTCATATGTGATAACCTGTTCTAACACTTTTTTTGATATAGATGGAATAACCTATCATTATATTTATGGATCACATGATATTTCAACACTTAGAAATGAAAAATTAAAATTCATTTCCTTGAATAAGAGATGAAGTGGAAATTATTCAAGGCATGAACAATGGTGATATTGTACTGAAATCAAGTAGGTATTTATTCTTATATTCTTCAACTTTAAAGAAAGGATCTTGAAAACCAAAAATTTTTTACTAGTACTTTCTTTTTTGATGAATCAAATGGTCCCTTGGATCATCGTAGATTTATGGATTTTAGATAGTTAATTTTCTCCTAATAATATTCTATATAACTCTGCATCAGAACGTTAGTTTTATCTTCGATATCCATTTTTCCCTACATGTAACCCTAGTATGTGTTATTTTATGTAATCTTCATAATTACCTTTCATTATTTTAAAATAGAGGCCTCATTAATCCATTTTTTGATTTGGGATTTAAAAAAAGATATTTTGAAATGTCAAACCCCTAGTTTTAAATCCCAAGTTTAAATTTCAAGGATGTAATTTATTTAATGAGGGGATAATGTAACACCCCAAGCTTCCATGGTACACTTCCTTTTAAATAATTTAATAGCTTGCGCTACACGCAACACTGAGTTCGAGTGCACCATGACCTATCAAACTAGCTTTTTAAAAAGATGTTATGAATAGTATTAACCATATTTTGAATTTTATATATATCCTATATAATTTTAACATTCATCATATGTATTTCTTAGACATAATAAAAGGACAAATTCATTTTTTCTTTTAGATAAAAGAAGTATTTTAAAAAAAAGTCTTTTGTCTTTTAATGGATAAGACTTATTAAATACAATATTTGACACTATTATATATTTAATTTGAATAACTATAATTATTATTTAGAATCAGGACAAAAAAATTTAGTTTGGATGAATTTTTGGTACATTTCTGATAACTTTCATATTTTAATGAATAGTGAAAATACCAAATTGTAATTGAAAACAACTTTTTAAATCAAAATAATTTATAGTGTTAAATTATACATTTGAGTTGTTTTAAAGTATAATTATATTAAATTTTTATATTTTAATATAATTTAGGACATTTTTAAGTAATTTCACTTTTAAATTGGACATAAACACATGTCAATCTTTTGATAGTTTTTACTTCTTAAAAACTCGCTTTCTGGTTTTGACAATGGGAATTAATTTCTACCAATTATGTGTTTTGAATTTAGAAAAATGGATTCAATATTTAGAATAATAAGGTCAAAATTTTTTAAATAGATACCTTTTATATTCCTACATTATGAATATTAACTTCAGTAATTATTTTTATTTACCATGGTTAAAGGGTGAATCAGGTAAATAAGGGTAAAAAATAATATAATAATAATATAAAACTACCCTAACATTTATCCTAATATAATTGGATGATATATATCTGACCATGGGAATCCTTTGGTAGATTTTTTGGACCCCATAAAACCACTTGGGTGTGATAATGACATGTTATAATAATTAATTTAATGTAAACAGAGATATAACATAAACATTTATCTTTTACTAAAAAAATGTCAATTAAAGATATATAAGTGGTATTTTCGACTATAAATAGTCATTATAAATATAAAAATACTTCCTAAATCATGTTATTTTATTTTTAATTTTTATACATTAAATAATTAAATTTATTTTTGACATAATAATGATGCATTATTTCCCTTATTAATTAAAGAATCAAATAAATGATATTATAAGTATTAAAATAAATATATTTTGAACATTTTGATTCCATACATGAATTTTTTGGATTAAATTGACATATGAGGGAAGTTTTAATTCCTTTTTTAAGGAATAAAGTATTTGTGACTTTAAAAAAATAAATTACTAAATAGTGCCAAAATTGACATAAATGAGTTTTTAAAACAAATACTATTTTATTAAATGATATAAAAATAAAAATTATCTAATATTTGGAGAAATTAATTAGATAATGTTAAAAATATCATTAATGATACACTTGAGATTATTTTTTCATTTTATAGTTACTAAATAAACCATATAGTATAAAAATACAAGAAGACACAGTAAGAGTTAAACTATTTAACTAAGGGTTAATCCCAAAATATAATGTTAATTTCATGAACTAAAATTGTCTAAAAATAATTTTATGAGATTATTTCACCCCATACTCATTTTGGTCTCGAAATAAATTACCTCTTAGCTATTATAAGTCGAGAATAAGTTTATAATAAATTACTATTTCAATATTTTTCCTAAAGTTCCCCTCACGACTCTTATAAAAGGGCACCTCTCTTTCTCTTTAACTAACACCTATAAATTCTTTTGGTTAGGCAAAAACCTACCCATTTCTCCTTAAAATATACCTCTCTTCATCCTAGTGTCCTAAATTTGGTAATATATCCATCCTATGAAGCCCTTTTGTTCAAATCAAATGGAAACACCCAAAGAAGTGGTAATCATTTTATCCCTTATTTCAAAGTTCATTTCTTCTTCTACTTATTATTTATATATTTTTTCCATACCAAAGTAAAAAAAAAATAAAGTATCATCTATACACTTATATGTTATTATAATAATGGTAAAACCATATTCCTCCTTTTACCAATCCTTCGAAAAACAATATCACCATGCTTGCGTATGTACGGCTTACCATCTCCAGGTTGTTGTGTAAATTGTTTTTCATGTACACTTTATTTCTATTGGTATAAATATGAATATAATGGATGTAAAAAATAAATATAACATGACAGTTTTTCTGTAAAATTTATATTCCATCCAATTCCATACCATTTAACCATTAAGAAGATGATATCATTGCTCGTGTGTACGTATGGCTTACCGTCTCCACGACACGATGAGATTCATTATCTACTTTAACCATCCAAGAATGATTATAAATATATATATATTCATAATTATGAAATATATGACATAATAATTCTAATATAATCATATATATATATATACACAAATATGTTATTCACTTACTTCTATTCAATACGATAAGAAAACATAAACAACTATCATGTGTACGTACAGCCTACCGTCTGCATGAACGGTGTATTCCGTTTTATATATATATATCTATTATATATATTTATATCATAAATATATATGATATATAAATCATATTATACATTCGTGAAGTAGGTAAATCATGATCTATGTAATATGATCAAGAATAACAAGTCATAACTTGTACGATAAACAAAGTGATTACTACTTGAAATGTTGCATTGACTTGGAATTGTTAATAAACAAGTAATATAAAGTCATAAAATAATCATATATGATATCATAAATTTTATTATGATTCTGATATAAGTTATTAATATGTTTAAAACATTATATAGGAGTTTAGGACATGTATAGAAAGTATCAAACCTAAGGTAAAGGTTAATTCATCAATATCATTATTATTTGAGATTGTTTATGTGTAAGTATTTACTGGGAAATATTTATCATCCATGTTCATGTTTCATAAAAAAATTAAAAGAATAATTTAAGGTATTATTTAAGGGAATATTTAACTAGATCATAATTTTAAATGTTTTAAAGATTTATTTTTCTAAATATTTTTAATTAAGGTCCATATTTTCAAAATGATTTTAAGGATTTTTTTTATATGGACATGATTGTTTTAAAATGTAAATTTTTTTCAAAAGTTTCAAAGTATTATAGGACACATTGATTCAAAAATATATTTTAAATTAATTCCTTTAAAAAATATAAGACATTTAAATGATTTCATGATAATGGTATATTTCATTCAAATAATTTTACTAGTTATTTTCATCTATATCAACATCCTTTATTGGATATAATTCTTGATTGAGGTTTATTTATTATAAAACAATATTCTATATTGTATTAAATGAGTTATGATATTTTTGACTATGGATGTTTTATTTTTATACCATTCATGTTTTATGGTTAAAGTATTAATATTTCATATGCCAGTTTTAATACGAATGTTTATGTTTTGTTTCACCCTTTTCATATGAGAAATGCATTGGACTTAGTAAGTGACGGGCGGGGCCTTCTATAGCCCCTCGATGAATTGATAGGTTTCATGAGACAAACTAGAGTCTTGGAACAAGGCCTCTATATAATATTTGTGTATGTTATTGGCATGATGCCTTGACATAGTGGTTAAAATTTCTAGAATTATTCTTTCCATGATTATGATATTAATTGTTGATATTACATGTGATTATTCAACTAGTAGAATATCCATGTTAATTTATAAATGTAATTATTTGATTTATTATCACCATATTATTATGAATATATTATTTTAAAATTATTTTGTTTTAGTTTGTACCTTTCCTTAAAAGTTTATGCTTAATTATTATAGCTTTTGTTATATTGTTTATCCTTACAGAGTATCTAAGCTCGCCCCTTTCTTATGTTTTATTTTCCAAGATTCCAAGAAGTATTTTATGATTGATATAAAGGGTTAATATAAGTTAATAATGGTGTTATCAAATGATTATCTATTCTTTGTTTTATTTTATAAATTGTAATATAAAGTTCATGTATGTAATCTATTTTTTAAAATTGCTAAAATGATCGGTCCTTCGGGACTTGATTCCTTGTAATCATTCCAAATTATTAAAATAATGCACCAACTCTGGGTAACTAGGGTTAGTTCATTACATTATATCATTAATACTATTATTTTATTTATATTTAAAGTTTCATTTGATGTTATTATTTATGTGTTATTTTGATTCAAAATATTACTAAAGTGGTATGGGATTTTTGTCTTAATTTTCCTTCTTTGAGACTTATGTCATGTTATACACCTATATTATTTTATAAAGTGTATATATATACCCTTTGATATGCAATATCATGAATATATTTATTCTCATGATATTTTATATTTCATCTATTATCATCCTTTTATGGGGGTTACAATTAAATGTTACCAAAGTGGTAAGGGTTTTATGTTACAATCTCGTCATTTATATGGATTGCCCTTGATTATGTTTCAAATTATGAAATATTATAAATTATATCTCAAGAAACTCATTAATTTTATTATCCTATAATTTTTTATATAGAATTAATTTTTCCCTTCACTTTACTCTCTTTATGTATATAATATTCCAAAATTATTCTTTTTTAAAAAATCTTTATTTCTCTCTTCATTGGAAAACTACTTTTCTTCCAAAACCATGATTTATAAAAATATTTTCAAAAAATATCGTTAATAGTTTTTAAATATTTTATTAAATAAATTTTTACCAAAGTCTTACTTTTTAACCAAAATGATATTAAAGGACTCTTAATGTCATTTTCAAAAAAAAACTCATTTAGATTTTACTGAAAATCTGAAAAAAAAAATTATTTGTTTTTAACATGAATGATATGAATAGTATTTATCACTATCATGAATAATAAAATATTTCAATATTCCCTTATAGGTTTTCAAAGTTTTTTAAAATAAATTTATGTCCATAATATTTGGGAAATTTTCTAGATTTTAAATAAATTATTTAAAATTAAAAAAAATGAAAATGTTTTAAAAAATGATTTTAAAAGTGGAAAGGATATTTTCCTCAAGAAATATTTCAAATTATTTTTTTAATATTCGTTTTTAATTTTTAAATTTCATTTTCAAATAAAATTATTATCAAAATTTTCTTTGTTTTAAAATGTTTTCTTCCAAGAAGAAAGGATATTTCCCTCAAGATATGATTTAAATGATTTTTAAATATTACTTTATAAGATTTTAAATTTTATTTTCAAATAAATGGATTTCCAAAATATTTTTTTAATTTTTAGTTTTAAAATGTGATTTTTAAATAAAATTTCTATTCCTCAAGAAACATTCCAAGTGAGTTATCTTCCAAATTCATTTTCCATCTAAGATGACATCCGTTGATGTTACTAATGTATTACTAGGGATATAATCCAAGGATACCATTCATATTCTTTCATTTAGTGGGTTATATTTATGATGGTATGATAATTATGAAACCCATTTCTCTTCTATGGGTTATTCCAAGATAAAATTATAATGAAATATTATTATTTTTCTATGGGTTATGTTATAATGAAATGAAGAAATGATTATTAAACCTGCATCCTTTCCATAGGTTGTGATATGATAAATTCATTTCATGGGTATGATATGATGAATTTTTTATGATCTTGTATAACAAATACATATGATTTTAATTATGTGACATGTGGGAACTATATCTCCCTCCAATTTATTGGGTAAAGAATTATATCTCATGAGATAGACAAGATTGTAATGGGGAGTAATCTTGGTTCAATAAGGGACCTTTTCCACTATGATGTTTTTGTGAGTGAACATTGACTACTATGATGGTTTGGGGAGTAAAAATCTTCCAATTTTATAGCCTTGGAAATAAACTATGACTACAATAGAAATTATTTTAAATTATTATGTTTATTCTACATTTCAATGTCTCATGACAATGTTATTCTCTCATATCTCATGTTTTATTATTTCATTATGATTCATGTATTAGGAACTTCTAATCTTTATGCCATGACTCATGATTCAAATCATCGATATGTAGGGTACGGTTTTCATATGTTATGATCATGTTATAATACCCTTATTTTCATGTTATTCTTATGTATCTCCCTTATTTAACCTTAATTAGAATGTGTGTTCACCCTTTATTCTATTTCCTTTCCCTAGGTTATGAATAAAGGTTTCATGTATGGTATCTTTATGAAGAGTACAAAAGGGGAATATCTTTATATGAGATGTCAAATACCTTTCACCAAATTAGAAATTTTTTTACCTAGTCTCTAAATACACTCAACTATTATAGTTCTCAATAATATGTTTGTGTATTACATTAATTATTCACCTAAAAATATGTAATATATATATATATCCTAGGTTATAATAATAACTATAGTTGATGTATATTTTTATAAAATTTGGAGAAGATAGTGACCACACTAAAACAATTGATATTTTGATATTAAAAAATCCTTATTTAAAATGGGGATACCAAAAATGGGTGTTTTTATGGCCATTAATATTTTTACATAAGAGTCTTAAAATTGGTACTTCAATTGAACCACACCATAGAAGAGAAAATTTTGAGTATTATGTTTTTTGGGAGTTGAACTGAAATAGTTAGAAAATTTTTTTATGGTGTTTTGAAGTGTATTTCAATTAGATAATTCACTATGTAGTGGTATTTTATATCACATGGAATGGTGGGTTATTTTTGAATATCATCATGGGTTTTTTGAGAAGGTAACACATTGTGAAGTTTAAAATCTAAATGTTATATACAAATTTTTAGGTTTAGTGCTCCTATAACATTTTAACAGTTACTGATTATGATTTAATGACCCAAATTGATTTCAATGGTAAGGATATACTAAAATTTAATAGAAATTATTAATTGGAAGGAGACTAAAATGAAATTTGAATTTAATTTTAAATTTTGAATTTTAAATCCTCATCTTATAGTATGATCTTCTATGTAAAATGTTGAAGAGAGGAAATATAGAGACTAGGGTTTTGATCTTTGGAATTTTCCCCTACCCTCCTCTAGTGTGACTCAATCCATATCAACATAAGTTTCCTTCATCTTGGCATCATCGTGGTTTGGTTTGGTGAGGATTCTGACTTCATCGGCTCAAGCGAAGCTCTGGCTCCATTAGTCCTAGCATGTGAGGCTCCAACTTCAACTCCCTAGTGTGACGTCTTGAAGAAGTCTTAGGAGAGGTCCTGGATTTCACTGGATCTAGTCTCAGCATTGGCAGGAGAAGTTTTTTTCTTGGTGCTCGATATTGGTCCTAGAGTGGTGTGAAGGGGGAGGACCTCTTGTTTCAGGCTTCCAGTGGTCATTTGGTCTTCTTGAAGGTCTGATCTAGGTGATTTTCACATTTCTTGTTGATTTCCTTTAAATGGTGGGAATGTTGGCCTCTGGTGGTTGTTCTCTATCACTTCCCATTTGTTTCCCCCATTTCCTATGTTTTTCTAGCATCGGACTCCGGTGAGGGGGCATTAGTGGTCCTCATCTAAGCAGATCCATGCCCAAAGTGGAGTTTCTGGCTCAGAGTGGCCCAGACCCCCTCATCAATGATGATCCAATGGTGTGGTGTTAGTTCATCCATTCCAAGGTGATGATGACTTAGATTCACGTTCCTTGTATTGTTTTATGGTTATTCGAGAGAATTCAGTGGTGGTGGGAGTCTCGAGGAGCACAGTAGGGTTCGTCTAGTTTTCCTTGGTGGGGGTTGTTTTGTAAAGCATCATAGTGAAGAAGTGTTGAAAGTTTTCTTTGTGATGATGATGAAAGTATGAATTTTGTGTTATTGGTTTTTGTACTTGCATCAAGTGTTTCATGGGATATTGCATCCAGTTATCTTCAAGTGAGTGCTCTAGATGAGGTTTAGAGCAGGGATATCCCTACTAATCATCACTATCCAGAATTGGAATTTTGAGAGTGTATGGTGTTTTCCATTGGTACCAGGCTAATGGATCCTTTCATGGTACAACTAGATAAGCAGTGATGATAAATTGTATGCTGATCATAATGTTTTTATGTTGGGGGGCTTTTCCTTGATTATTGAATTGGATTGTTTTTTCCCTTGAGCCTTTCGTCTATGGTTCTTGGTTGTTGTTTTAAGTCTTTTATGTCTTTCTAGTTTCCCACTAATCCCTTAAAAGGGGGTATATGCTAAAAAAATTAATTTTCAATCAGAGGAGATATAGAGGGATAAGATAATAGAGAAAGTGGGAACATTTTGTTAGCATTTTTAAGAATAAAAAAAACATATGCCTTATTACATATCTAACATAATAAGGATGAGTTTTTCAGCAAAATAAGTATTAGATTTGGATGTTTTTTCTTTTATTCTTAATGATCAAGAAGATGGATACTTCCTAGGCTGAAAATATTATGTTCATAGTTTTTTATACTATGATAATTTTTTTGGAAAAAATTTATTTAAATATTATAAAAAAGAGATGATTTTATTTGGATCTGGATTATTGAGATTAGTACACCTGAAAGTGGATTAGAGAAGAAGAAAAGTATTATTCACTAAAGCATAAAAATCTAAAAAACTTTATTCATATTACTATATATATACATTCAAAATATGGAGTTCCATTCAAGTCAATAAAATTATAAGATAAATGAAATTCTATGAACCAATAACTTCACAAAATTAGTGCATGGAGAAGAAGAAGAGGTTGTGACCCTTGGAAGGCAGTGAGATATCCCTAAACTAATAAATGGGTAGTGATCCATGGTGAGTAGTGACCTTAACTAAATATTTTATAATCAGTAAGCCTTAGTGAAGAGTGGATTCACCTAAATATTGTATCTATAAATATAGTGTCCAATTTAGGATTTTGGTAAACTAGTACAGTACTGAGTGTATGATCCTTCGATGTAGTATAGTTTTAGAAAACCAAGTAAAATATATGGGTCCCTATTTGTTTTAAATTTTTCATAGATTCTTGATATTTTTTATATATTCATTTTATAATTAGTAAAAAATCAATGGTTGAATAAGTTTCCCTTATAAAAAGGGAATAACATCAGAATGATATTGAAGAAGATAAAAAAATTAATCAACTAACACCTAGATTCACCCCCATCATAGGGTGTTATAGAGTACAATAAAAATAATAATAATATTTTTTTATGAAGTAAAATGGGTTTAGTGAATCGAGTTCAATTAAATTGGGTAAATGATATAAATCTTACATGAATGTTATTCACATAAGTCCCTTTAAAAAAATTAATGAATATTTCATGAATGGGGTTCCTACAAGACTAAACCCATTTTAATAAATAAAATTTACCCTTAACAATTTAAATAATTTATTTATCAAAAAAATATAGATAAAATAATCTTAAAATGACATTATTATAAATGGAATCCTTAACATTTCAAAAACATTTCTATTCATAAACATATTGATCTTAAAATTTCAATTATATAATTACAAACAATATAACCATTTTTCTTCTCTTCCTCTAGATTTCTTATCAACGTATTAGGATACTCTTGGTTTTGATACCATGACCATTTTTCCTTAATCAATATTTTTAAAACATTTTTCCCAAAATATTAAATATATTTTTCCCTTTCATAACCCTATTTTAATCAAACCAATCATTCAAAGGTGAAACCTATACAAAATAAGGTTATTCATTTTATTTTAAAAATTCTTCTAAAACTATTTCACATACAAGTAAAAAAATAAAATTATTAAAAACAATTAAAAAGTCATATTTAATTTATATAGAGATTAATTAGCCTAAAAATTAATACCAGGATGGTATCATAAAAATTTTAATTTTATCTCATGGGTATGGCTTAGTGGATAGTTCCATTCACATTGTTACTCAAAATTATTTGTTTGATTTCTTCTAGTTTCATCTTTATATTATAGTTACATTACCATGAAATTAATAACCTCAATAGTATAAGGTAGGTCTGAGAGGCCATTTTTACCCTCTCTACTCATGGTTTTCATTCAAGACCTAGGGTCCAATTCCATATTTATTGTGGGAGGGATATCCTTGGAAGAGTATGAATTTTATTGGCCAGATGGGGTTTTTAAGTCAAAATAAAAATATGCATTTCCAAAATATTAATTTTCCAATGATAAAAAATTATATTTTTTAAATTACCATTGTATAAGGTTATGTTGACATTTTTTATAATGTTTCCTTGATCAATCCCACTCTACTTGTGGTTAACATCATGGATTTATATTTTTCAAATTTTATGGATTATCCTTCCCTGATATATCTGATATATGATACTTTTAAATATTTCTCAATATCCACTTTCCATAAAATTTCATCCTTGGTTTAAAATTATTAATATTTTTTCATTGATTTTTCATAAATTTATTCTAATGTTATCATGAATTTTGGTGAACATGGTCTATAATTAGAATCTAATTCAATAAAGGTTTTTATTATTTTCATTCACTTTTTTTCCTTTTTCCCCTCTCTAGTGGTGATCTAATATATTCTTATGATTGAAAATAAATCATTTAAGTGATTTTTTTATTACCATCCTTAATTATTTAACTATTCTGGTAATCCCCTATTATTTTTTGCATATAAATACTCTAAATATATCAGTGATTGAGTCTTGATTTTACATTTCAAAAACTTTGAGGTTAGTATTTTAGGTTTCTATAATAAGAATAAAAGTGTTTTTTGATTTCATGCCATTATTTGTTCCTGGGGTGGTGGCCAATAGGTGTGATAATATTTTTGGTGGTCATTTTTTGTATAAAATGTTTATATTTTTCACTAGACTCTAATATTTCATCAATCTACTTGGGGATGTATCATGTGGAAACCTTGTATGGTGATTAAATATTATTAATTATTGTTTCCATAAATCTATCTTCTGATACTTATGAGACTATTCTATAGGTTCCTTAGTTATTTATTAACAGTATTTTTAATTTTTTGGAGTAAAATATTGGTATGGGTCTTTATGATGAATTATTCACTTATTTATAGATCGGGTCAACCTTCATAATTTTATCCTTGATTATTTGATAAGGTAATACATCTTAAAATTAGTCAAATACAATCATATACTCTACTTTAATTAATAAATACTCTTCTAGAATTTCAAATATAATATTTTATAGTGTTTTCATCGAGTTTAATAATGATCAATAATTTCCAAAGTAGAACATGATTTATTTAGATGATTTCTCATCAATTATAATTTGAGTGGAGTATTAATGGGTCTGATTATTGTATTCTTCATACTCATATTTTTCTATCTCACTTTTCAATATAAATATATTGGTGTGAATTCTTATGATAAAGAGGTATAATGATGGATAAAACATGTTAAAATAAAATTCATATAAGTAATGATGTCCATGAATAATCAAAGTGGTCTAATTAATTATGTTCAAATGTATTATATATTATATCAAATTATCTCATCCAATCACATTATAGATCCCTCTAGTGGTGGTTTGAAATTACATTTACCATTCCTCTAATAACATAGTTATTTCTAGAAATTAGGTTGTTATGGATACTCAAATCATTATGGTGATCCTTATATGTACACTTAGGATAATCTTATGTTATAATATGGATATCCTATAATTTCTTATGAAAATAGATCTAGGGATAAAATTATTTCAATTGATAAACATGATTCTAAGCACCTTGTGACCCTACTATTGATTTTTATGATTTCTCATATGATACAGGATCTTATGTTCTTAAGCCCCCACATCATCAATGATTAATTTCATAGTTTTTAAAATTATTTATATAAATACCCATATTAAGGATAAGTATATAAGGTCTTTCATCCATGTTAATAGGTTATCTTGTATGATGTTGATTGAAATTTATAACAAACTAGGTATAAATTCTTATATTTTATGGATTATGATTTCAAGTTTTTATTAAATCTCTAATTCCTCCTTTTCACCCATGGATCATATTTAAAGCCTTTTGATCCATAATAAACTTAATTTAAATTTTTTTAATTGTTATATTTACATTTTTGTAATTAATTCTGTATAGGATTACTAAGAAAAAATTTATTTCCTTCTATTTTTTTCTTTATTCACTGTACCAAATCAATGGCTAATCATAGGATAATATAGCCCGATTTTCCTGTTTATCTCTCTTGTTATATATTAGATCATAGGGTAATTATGTGAGATTTGAAAATTATATTTGTCCCTCTAGAGTGGTAATTGGGTAGGCTTAATGGTCTATTTTAATGGAATATTATAATGATGGTTTTTATAATTCTAGACATGAAAAATCATTTGTGATTTATTTACACTCTTCCTAAAAAATTATCATAGGTTGTTTTCTATAAACTAAAGAATACCCTTTTTAATGGTGTGCCGAACTTATCCTTCAATTAAATAGTTTTATAGTTTCACTAATCTTTTATTTTATACAATTTTTATATTATGTTGTACTTCCATTTTTGTGTAAAATTTTATTTAATATCAGTTATTTTGTTCTTGAAATGTTTCAATTATGATTATTTGAATCAAAAAATCATTTATTCTGGTTCTGGTACCATTTATTGGTCCAAATATTTCCTGTTGAGATAAAGACCATGTTTATAGATATTATTGAGTATAAATTTTTAGTGGATTTCTCTAGTGTTTAAGAAGATGGATCCCCAAGAACTATAGTGTTTTTCAAAGGGGTATTTTTCTGAACTAAACTGATAGTGAATTGAAATTTATATTTATTGTCTTTTTTTCAATATATTAAATTAATTTTTTGATGAATAAATTAAATTATAACTCAATTGAACCATATTGATTCAAGTGAGGTGAAGTTAATTTAGATGTCTAGAATATCATGGAAGAAATTGGAACTAAGAATATAGAGTTATAGTGAAATTATTTTTTTTATAGATGATCTTTCAGAAAGAATAGTTTCTATGCCACAACATGTCATATGATATATGAGATCATTCCTTGATCTTATTAGTCACATTGTGATTAGATTATGAATCTGATGATACTTTAGAGTAGGTATTTCATGACATGAGGTCATTTCCTAATCCAAAGATAGTTATTTCTCATATTCTCACATTTTTTATAGAATAATGGTCACATCATGGAATACATGAGTAATTCTTCAAGGAAGTTGAATGAGAAATTTTTATGTGGTTCTAGAAAATTAATTCTATAAAGTTAATAGGCGCATTCATATTGAATAGGATAACAACATAGTGATCAGGCAATGGTAATTGTGTGAATATTTGAAATTTAAGGCACAAATTATCAATCCATAGAGGACATGGTCATCTGATAATAAAAGTGGTGGTTTTTTTCTGTCAAATAAGACTTGTTTTGTTTCATCATAAAAGCTATTAGTTGCACTATGGATGTGAAAATCACGATGTAAACAATTATTTCATGCAATGATAAAGGGAAAGATCTATAAATTGATTTATTTACTAATATGGACCACATAGTGCTTCAAGATATGGTATATCTCAATCCTTTAATACCCTAAATAATATCTATGGTTGGATAGAAAATATGGATAGAATTGAGGGCTTTAAAAGAAGTGGGAATCGATAAAATGGATGTTTTTCTTACTAATTTGAATATTGAATTTTTATTTGGTTTGTAGAGTGTGAGAAGATAATATTACTAAAATGAAAGTGTATAGGATCATATAATATCATAGAAAGAAGAGTAAGAATGGGAGCAAAATGAATAATAAGAGAAATGTGAGAAAACACATTAATAACAAGATGAATGTCTATTCTTATTGAAGACTCTCTAATTGTAATGTTTTATATTTTATATCATTATTTATAAGGGAGTTCATTACACACATTAGGAGGTATATTTGGTACATGATTTCAAGGATAATCCCTAAATATTTTTAATCTACGTGGTAATTATTGTTGAATATGTTTTTTTACCTGATCATTATAAGGATGTATTTCATGACACGACCTACCGAGGCCTGACCTGTGACTAACCAAAGCCCACCTCCAATAAGATAGGGGCTGGAAACTAAATATTAGTAGGTATATCCCAAAAATATGAGGCATTATCCTAAATTACTTATACAGACATACATATCTCCAAGCCCACACAATGATCAAATGTAAAACAACTTGAAACAATGCATGCATGTATCAAATATCCCTCAACAAAGTACACCAGTAAAGTACTGAAATATGAGAAAGGGGCCAAATACAATCCCAAAAAACTATAATGAGTATAAACTACTCCAAGGGTGGGGAATAACATCAAATTAAATCTCCCAATAAAACAACTAGGTCTAAAAATCTCCATCAACACTCCACCCACTCCTTGTCCTCCTTGGACACCGTCAAAAGTGTCATTGTCTGCATAAGACATGACATATGTGGGAAAATACCATGTAGGGGTGAGTGTAACAATACCTAGAAGAACAAACGAAAAACACTAAACATGAAGCACCAAGTATATTCAATATAATACAAGATATAATAATAAATGTATAACAGATTAACCTAGACATACTTAGTAAAGATAGCACACCACCAAGTGGTCATAGCCAACTACCAACCACAGGATTATGCTTGAAGGAACACTTTTTCAAGGATAATACACTATATTATCCATGCTATAATTATATAAACTCAATAAAGAGGTCTATATCATTGGGCCCTACCTAATAAAGCTCACTAGTCTAAGAAGACTCAGAAATATAGAGAGGAAGTCACCCCCAAAACCAATGGGGGACACAACGAACCCATTATGGATCAACCCTCTACGAAAGGGGTTATATGTAAATTATATCACAAACCCTATTAATATGGAATACTATATATAGGATTAATTCCTTTCTCAGTTAGGTCTCATTGATTCCACATACCCCACCTATGGAACAAAGATGATAGAGGATCACACACCAGTCTCATAAAGGGACACTAAAACTCTATCTGAGAGTTGGCCTCTAGAGGGGATCAAAATCCTATGATATGGATGTAATGTCTCATTGTTCCCTCAAGGTAATGGACCAAGTGAACATTCTCAATCTATATTTTCCCAAACTAAGGAAATGAAGAACTAAAAATACTCTTGAAGGGGGTATACGGTGTGTACCCGTGGTACATGGTGTGTCCTGATATCCCCATGTCTACCCATGTTGAAAATCCTCACAAGGAATGTATGTATATACATACACAAAGTTTATAAGATGTAAATTACATGTAGAGACACACTACATCCTTCCTTTATCACCTGATCATGTCTATGTTTAGTATTCATCTCCATGTACTTGACCGTGTACACTTGACCATGTCCATGTCTAAGTACACAGCGTACCATTGGACATATACTTTTTACCATGTCCATGTACATCCTGAAGTACATGTTGATCAAATCTGGAAGGGTTCAAAATTTATGTGACCGATTCACACAATGTGTGATGTTTAAATCCTTCAAAAATCCTAGTGCCATAGCTAGGGGGCTCAGAAGGCATGTAAACCTGAAATACACACCATGTTACTTATGAATTTCCATATCTATCAGAACTTCCTCTACGTCATCATGTATGTTCTATGGAGCCTCCAAGTTCACCAGAACATATAGATATGGTGTTTTATAGTCTTTACCATCATTTATATCTAAGATATAATTCCTCAATTTTCTCTGGAAACCATCCATCGATCCATTCATCCTCATACGTCAAACCTAGGAAGAATGGAACCTAGACATCTATCTGTTCCACTCCCAATCATCTACCACCACCATCGCACATTGACCACACCATTGATCACAAACCAAACCTACAATATCAATTTTTTACACCAAATAATAGTTCTGTGATGATCAAATAATAGGTAATCATCGAATCGTAGGCCAAAAAAAATGATTCCATGAACATGTGAAGAATGGGGGAAGAAATCCAAAATCCATAAAATGTGAGAAACAAACATTGGAAATAGTTCGTTTGGCCTTGATTCATTTTCGTAGAAGGAGACTAATGAAGAGTGATAAATCTAATGAACAAATAACAATTCCATCAATTTCATTCCACCGATGATGCACGTATCAATTTTTTTCAAAGAATGGATCTGCATTCATACATGATTAAGAAACATGATAGAAATTATAATAGAAAATGTCATGTTTGGAGTTTGGATCAATTATTGATGAAGAAAGGTTATTTTTTATCATTGATGAGATCCTAGAACTATGTTTGCGCAATAATCCAAGATCTTATCCAGATCTATCGTCATTCTCTAGGAAATATCTGCATTGATTTTCTGAATCTTTAGGGTTTGAGTGTTCATCCCTAAGGGAATCATATATGAATATATTTAAAGGAGAAAATATTCACTACATCAAAATAAAAAAATAAAAATTTATTTATTTAATTTATTTATTTTATTTATTTACACCCATGATGATTTTTTCTCAAATAGCCTACGAAGACAAAGATTATGTCACACCTAGAAAAAAATCATCATTCTTAACTCAATGGTACCCTCATATTTCTAATATGGGCCCCTATTCAAAAGATTTTCCACTTTTTTCAAGAAACTATGAATGCATGATATTTAATATAACTAATATGTTTCAAACATTTATTCTGGGCATACCAGGACTCGTAATTTAATGTCGTCTCAGCTCCTTATCTCAAAAATAATCCATATAATATCCAAAAAAAGTATATAGAAATTAAATTTCCCCACCTTAGGGATTTTTGTCCCGAAAACAAAAAAAACCAACTCAAAAATATGAGGGTATTGCGATTTCATTTGGGTATCCCACTCTTAGGTACTCTCCTAAACATTCCCTAGATGCAACCATACATGAAAAAGGGGAATTGATCATCCACAAAGGATCCTCTTCTTCAAATCCTCGATCCCCACCAGGTACTCTTCAAAGGTAGATCCATACTCAATGTATAGATCTCCCTAGTCAATAACATACAATAGGTCATGCACATACCTTCTTAGTTGTGACCACGTGGAAGATTTCATGTACCTGGTCCAACTATAGCAGTAAATACAAGTTTCATTCTACCTCACAAACTCAACATAGTATCAGGAAGGGAAAAATAAATCTTGGAGAAAACTTTCTGACATAGCCAAATATCCTCAATAAATGTCGAGGTGATACCCTCAGGAACATTTGGACTCCCTCCTCGAACTCTAGAGGACTTCATCATTGGTATGCATAAGACTTATGATGGCTCTGTGTAGCCCTCATCTGCTCCTGGATGATATGCACATTCTCTATAGTAGGTTTCACCAACTCCAAGCCCATGAGTGATGACTCACCTGGATCAGTCCAAAAAATTGATGACCTATAGTTTCACCTATACAATGCATTGAATGGTTCCATAAAAATGGTGGAATGGTATTTTTTTTGTATGCAATCTAAACCATGGGTATGGTATCCTCCCAAACATGGACAAATTATAACGAGCATGCTCGCAACATGTCCTCCAAGACTTAAATGGTCCGATTTTTCAAGCCATCAGTCTCGGGGTGAAACTTCCTGCTCAAGAATAACTAAATCCCAAAGTCCTCCTATAATCCTCTATATAACCAAGATGTTAAATGATAATCGTATTTAGAGAGGATCATTGAGGGAATTTCATGGATTCCAACTATAACTTGCACATAGAGGTGTCCCAAACTCTCTACTAAACTCTACTTTTCAAGAGCTTGGAAATGGGTTGACATGGTGAGTTGGTATATGATCCCCCTAATATCATTGTGTCCCCTAGACATATGTGGTAACCCCTTAACAATTTCCATGTATACTCCATCCCACTTCCTCTCTGGCACCTCAAGGGTTTGGGATAAACCCGCTGGAACCTAGTGTTCAGCCTTCACTTACAAAAAAGTGAGGCATTGAGAGACAAACTTTTAAATGATCTTCATCATTCCTATCCACCAAAACTGATTTTGGATGTCCTGGTACATATTTTCCACACATGTATGTACCATCAAATGAGATGTATTAAATTTTAGAAACACCTCCTCCCACAATATCAAAGGTACCATCATCCATTCTCTGAAAATGATAGCATGCTCTCCACCTTCATAATATCCATTAGGATCATGTTCGGTGGATATCTGAGTATGTATGGTATCATATTCAATATCTACGTGTTTATCATCCCCAACATGATATAAAAGTGGTTGAGTAACATCTATCGACTGAAGATATGAAGAACCATCCTTGTCCATGGAAGAAAACTGTAATGATGTTAACTTCTCTAACGCCTTGGTCAATAACAGAGAACAAGATATCCTACTAATATAATTTTCCACCATGTTCCCCTTCCCAAGTGTATATGAAATATCAAATTCATAGTCCTATTGTAACTCTAGACATCACCTCTATCTTAATTTCAGATCTTTTAGTGAGAAGATATTCTTGAGACTTTCTTTTCAGAGTTAACGATAAACCACTCTCACATTAGGTAGTGTCTACACATATTTTTTGTGAAGACCACTATAGATAATTCAAGATTGTGGGTCATGTATTTCTTCTCATGTATCCTAAATTCATGGGGACTATAACTAATAATTTCCTACCTCTTCATCAAAACACTACCAAATTTGGTCACTGATGCATCACATAACAATACTTCCTCAATGACCTTCTATGGAAATATCAATATGGTAGTTCTTTGAAACCTCTGCCTCAACTCTTTAAATCATTGTTGACACCATTCCATATACACGAAAGGTTTCACCTTCCAATTCAATGCTGTAAAGGGTGATTTTACTCTAGATAATTTAGGTAAAAACCTAAAATATTACCCTTTCACTACCTCAACATTTTTCAGGTCCACTTCTACTCTAACCTCTAAGATTAAATGTCCCATAAAGTGGAACTCTTGAATCCAAAACTGACACTTCGAGAGTTTCCCATAAATCTGGTGCTCTTGAATTTTGTCCAATAACATCCTAAAGTGTCTCATTTCCTCCTCCTCTAACACTGAATACACTAGGATTTCATTGATAAAGACCACTATGAACCAGTCTAAGAAGGGATGTAAGATCCGGTTCATGAGTCCCATGAACACTACTCGGACATTATTCATTCCAAATGACATCACCATGTATTCACAGTGACCATAGAGACATATGAATGTCTTCTTTGCTACATCCTTGTCCCATACTCTCAGTTGGTGATAGCCTAGTCTAAGGTCAATCTTAGAGAATCATCGCACCCCTCTAAACCGATAAAAATTTTCATTAATCCTTGGTAGTGGATACTTATTATTTAAATTTACCTAATTTAAGAACCATTAATTTACACATAAGCTCAACCTCCCATATTCCTTCTTGTCAAACAACACTGAGGATGCCTAGGGGAAACACAAGTTCTCACAAATCTCTTCTTCTACAATTCCTCCAGCTGCACCCTTTTCTCTCGAATAAATATAGGAACCATCTTATATGCTGGTTTTGAAATCAATGTCATCTCATGATGCAAGTTAATTCATAATTCTATCTCTTAGTGTGGAGGTAAACCTGGTACATCCTCATGATATATGTCCTTATACTCTATCACCACCATAGGAAAATGGCAGCCTGAAGCATCCACTACTCTAAGAGTCATGCTAGAAAATTGGTGAGTAATTGGTTTCACTCTCCTATGCATGAGCTCATCCTATTCTTCTAAGGTTTTCTTCTCTTCCACAAAGTAAAACCTCAATCTTTCACTACATACACACCGCATCCTCCACCTAAATAAATTAATCGAGTCCTGAAGTTTGGATATCCATTACATACCTAATATGACATCGTAAGGCCTCATTGTTTAAATAAAGTGATACCATAAAACAATCTCACCTACAAACATAAAATCACACTATCGGCACAAGTGCGTAATTTGAGTCACTGTCTGTCGGAGTCTCCAAGTGCAAAGGTCGAGCCAATGGATCAACCAGAATCTCTAAGTGTTGAACTAGAAAACTATAAAGGAAGGAATGACTTTCACCTGTGTCTATCAATACTAAAATTAAAGTATAAAAGACACAAATTGTGTCTCATTTCATCCCTAAATCCTTAGGGTCATAGGTCTCCATAGCCTGCAGCTGGCCTCATCCCTATTCTCCAGCTCCATGACCCTGGTGTGGACCACCATGGGTGGTGGGGGTAATAGGTCGAACCTCTAACCAATTAATACTACTATTCTATCCCCTCTTACTTGTATTCCACCCTACGGACCACCCTACTCCTTCCTCTGTCTCTATCTTTGTGTCCTTTTGACCATCCCATGATCAATTGTATGACAGATCAGATAATACCAAGCCATATGTCATCGACCATCGTAGGAGAAACACCGCCTATCCCTTGGAAGATTTGATCCACCCTGAGATCCCTACATCGCAGAACTTATGTCTTGGGATAGCCTACTAAAGCATCTGACACATTTGTATCCCTATGACTATCGTTGATTACCTGTTAACGATGTCTCGTCCACTAGGTTCCTGCTAATAGCTCCCACTATCAGTTCCTTCTCTACTAGAAATATCTTCACCACCAAGGCTCGCTCAAGCACCCTATAATAGGTGGGAATGAAAAGGGATACTATTGATTCTCTGATGTACCAACACAATCCCTTATCATAGGTCTTGTATCTGAAGAACTAATCTCATGCCATATCAAAGGAGTAATGTTAGAGATCAGTAAACCTCATTGAGTAATCTTCCATGGTCAAACTGTCTTGTTATAGATGGATAATCTCATGTATATGTATTGATCACAATATGGCCAAATATAACTTCTATCTGAAGAGACAATTAAATTTTGACTAAGAGAGAGTTATTTCATCATGTGATTGAGTCACTAAACTCCACCATTTCCCAGAATATCCTTGAAGAAGACTCTCTATGAGGACTACCATATAATCTGTAGGTGTCCTCATAAGGCAGAAAACATGAGTGAATACCTCTAGCCTATCCTCATCCACCTAGTGGTCTGGATCACTCCAAAACATGGGAGGTCACTGCCACTGAAACTCATAAAATTCACTCATCCTACGTGCATTTTCATATGGAACTACCAGTGCTAACTACTACACAACAAGTGGTGTTATATATGGTAAACCACACAGATCTGTTATCTCTGGTACATTCCCCTATAATAATGCCTCATCACTCATAAAATCATCATCATGATCATGCAGTGGAATCCTGGATGGCTATACATGTGGAGGCATCCCTAAATATAACAAGATGCACCACATTAAAAAGAGTATATCTGGGGAAATAACTAAAGAAGGAAATGGAAAACCAAACCATTCCTATATGAGGCATGCACCTAAAAAATCCATGCAACTAATGTTTACATGTACCGAGTCAAAAGGAGGGTGATTAGAGTCCTGTTGTATGAATTCATTGACCGTCGCTCCAATACTAAATTCCTTAGCCTGAAAGCTAAACTTAAAACACTAAACACTATTTCCCCAAACCAAAATCATTGACTCTAGTCCTAAGGTATAATTTTCCAGCTCTAATACCAATCTATCATTACCCGACCTACCAAGGTCTCACCCACGACTACACCAAGCCTTCCTATAATACACCAAGGGATGATGACCAACACCGAGTATGCGTATCCCACAAATGGGAGTAATTATCCTAAAGTACCTATACACATGCACACATATCTAATCCCAAAAAATTAGGAATTGTAAATATACTGTAAAAATGAATTTATACATCTGTGTTCCCTCAACATAGTATGATACAAAAGTAATGAAAGCAGAAAAAGAGGCCAAATACAAGCCCAACCAAAATTGTATAGAGTCCAAACTACTCCATTGGATAGGAATAAAGTCAAATGAAATATCCTATTAAAACACCTCGGTTTGATGATCTACATATATGATCTACCCACTCCTTGTCCCCCCATGACCCCATCAAAAGGGTTGTCTTCTGCATAATACATGACATGTCCAGGAAAAGACCATGTAGGGGTGAGTATAAAAATACCTAGTAGGACACCCGGAAAACACTAAAAACCAAGAACCAATTATATTCAGCTCATTACAAGATAAAAAATTCAACGTATAATAGAAACACCAAGAAATAATTAGGAAATACACCATTCCACTAGGAGGTCATAACCAATAGCCAACCACAGGTTTTTTCTTGAAGAAATTCTCATTTCAGGAGAATCCATTCTATGAGACATGCTATCATAGGAGACACTTGATGAAGAGGTATAGATAATTAGTCCCCTCCCATGAAATCTCACTGGTCTGAGAAGACCATAATACAAAGATAAGGGTCACGCCTAGAACCGATGGGGGACACTATGAACCCAATTTAGATCAACCTGCTACATAGGGGATCATATGTTAATGATACCATAAACCCTACCAACATGTCTTACTAGATAGAGTATTGATGAAATTATCATGGTTGTCACATTGATTCTATAAAACCCACCTAGGTAAAAAATTGATAGAGGATCGCACTCTAGTATCATCGAGGGAAATTATAACTCTATCTGATACTCGGCCTCCAGAGGGGATCACAATCCTATGATGTGGATGTAATATTTCACTATACCCATTAGGTAATGGGCCAAGGGAACACACTCAAACTAATATATTCCAAACTAATGAAATGAAGAGCTAAAAACACTCTTTAAGGAGGTACACAGTGTGTACCAGGGGTACATGGCGTGTCCAGCTATCCCCAAGTCTACCCATGTGGAAAATCCTTACACGGCATGCAATCCTCCACATGTAGAGAGTGTATAAGAAGTAAACAGTGTGAAGAGACACATGACATCTTTCCCGTGTCTCCTAGACATGTTTGTGTATTGTGGTCATGTTTGTGTGTCATACCATGTACACTTGGTTGTCTTTGTATCCAAGTAAAAAAGCATTCCACCATACATGTACTTTTTCCCATATTCATGTACTTCCTGAAGTACATGTCAATCCAAATGAGAAATTTCACATGTTTTGTGACTAAGTAGCATGGTGTACGATATTTTACTCTATCCAAAAATGTAGAACCACAGCGAAGGGTTCCACATAGCATGTAAACCAAAAATAAATGTCGTGTTTCTTAGGAATTTCTAGGTCCATCAAAGCTTCCTCTACATCATCCTTCATTTCTCTAGAGGCTCCAAGATCCCCAAAACATGTAGATCTAAGTTTGTTTAGTAATTTTTTTCATCTCTAGCTAGGATAAGGGTCCTCAATCTACTTGGAAAACCATCCATTGAGATTTTTATCCTAATGCATCAAAACCAAGAAGAATAGAACCCGCAAATCTATCTGTTATGCTTTTGATCATCCATTATCATTATTGCACCTTGAGAAAACAATCGATCATGAACCGCACCCATGTTATTGATCCATTGTTCCAAAGAACTATTTCAAAATGGTAGAATAGTAGGTATTCATCAAACCACTGGCCAAAATAAAATTCCCGTGATGAACATGCAAAGAAAAGGGGATGAAATCCAAAATCCAGAAAATGTGAGAAATGAACCATATTCATTGTTCTTCTGGCCTCAGTTCATTGTAATAGAAATAGAGGAATGAGGATGAATAAATTAAAATGAGTAAATAAAAATTGCATCAATTTAATTATAACGATGATGTGTGTATCAATTGTTTTCATGGAATTTATTTATGTTCATCCAATATTAAGAAACATGATAGAAATCAAAAATAAAAATGTCCTACCTAGAGTTTGGTTCAATCGCCAATGAGGAAAAAAAATTTCCATCATTGAAGACATCCTCAAGCTCCCTTGTAATAATGATCCACTATCTGATCATGATTTTTCATCATTCACCAAAAAAGATCTCCAATGGTTGTCTGAATATCCCGGGTTTGAGGGGCCAACCCTAAAAGAATATTATAACCATATATTTAAAAGATAAAATAGTCTTTGTTTCAAAATAAAAAAAAATAAATTTATTAATTTATTTTATTTATTTATCCTTGTGATTAATTTTTCAAAAACAGCTCATGCTGACCAAGATTAAGTCGCATCTAGGGAAAAACCTATGTTTTGAACACAACAGTGCCCTTAGATTTCTGATCTAGGACGTCATTCGATATTTAGTTCCACTTTTTCAATAAAAACTATGTGTGCGTGATATTTAATATATTTCAAACATTTATGCCTAGAACAATGGGCCTCAAAACTGTATATCGTCTCAGTTACTAGTTTTGAAAATAATCCATATAATATCCAAAAATAGTAAATGGAAAATCCAATCCATTATAATGTATCTGATTGTTTTTATTAGTAAATTTTGTCAAAATATATTGTACTAACTATGTTTGTACATTTGAGTGTGTTTGGTTTTTTATAGTGGTCTTATAATACACTTTAATATGTGTGGATTTTTTTTAAGGAGAAACTTACATGGAAGTGAATTCATTGATTCACCCCTGGTCATAGTGAATTATCACTATTCACAAGGGACCATTTTTATGTGGAATATGATCTCCTGATTTCCCTTCAAAGGTAATAATTTGTTTAAATTTAAGTGAATAAAGTTTCATTTTTGTTTGAAATATTAACTTTAAAATTCATTTGTTTTAAATTTGTTAAGATAATTCAATGAACAGTAACATGATTTACACATTTAATGAGAAGAATTATTACATGTGGAATAATCATAAGTAATCATGTCTTTTTTATATAATCTTGGTTGTTTTAAAGTTTTTTACCAACGGGTTTACACCAGATTCTAAAGGTGTAGTGATAAAAGTAATTGATAGGAAGGATTTCTAGAATAATGATTTTTATAGGATTTCATATTGTATTTTATTTCATAATATAAAAAATATTTTAAATTTTAAAATATTTATAATGATATTATGAAATTAAAGCAATACAATATACAATTTTATTGGTCAAAATATAAATATCTCAGGATGAATGATGTTGAAACATTTTATTACTTATTCACACAAGTTAATTAAATTATGATCCCCATTAGAGTTTTTTGTGAGAATTGAAATAATCCATGGTTGTCGAAAAGATATTACACATATTGCTCAATAGATTTGATTTAATTATATATTCACTCAAATAATATGACCTAGGTATACTTCCATTGGATTACATGCATAAAATTTTTATTTTTTATAAAATGAGGAATGGAAGTATTTTTTAGAATTAGAGTGGGGTTAGAAATTAAATATATTTAAAATCCTTCAAACAAAGGAAGATTAAGAAATAATTTATAGTTCAATGAGAGTATTTTGATGAATATTTGGATGTAGATGTTATATTTGGTAAAAAAATCATTTATTTAAAGAATTGTGAGAATAGGTAATAAAATGTATCAACGAAATCAACCACTGAAGTGATTTAATTTTCGAGATATTAGATATTTTAAACTTAACTATCTAATTTTAAAGGAAGATGGTGATTGTAAATTAGAAGATGTAAAGACAAGGAGTTCCTTAAATAAGATATGTTTATGATTTTATAAGATAAATTGTTCTTTAAAGGGTAACAATGTGGATATTTCTAATCCTAATAAGTGAAATTTATTATCTAAGTGTGAAGATAATAATAAAAGTGAAAATAAATAGGATTTTAAGACTTCTAGTGAAGTTAGTGAAAACATTTTAATTCTAAAAGTGAATTTGGAATATTTTACTAGTTATATGAGTAGGAATGTTGTAAGTGTGGAAGAAACACAAATGGACTTCATTATAAAGTGATAGAAAAAAGGAATGCCTTTCAAGGATTTCAATTCTTGATAATAATAATAATAATTTAAATAGAAATGGTCAATCATCATGGAATAATGACACCTTAGATATTGAAAAGGTGTCTATATTAATGAATGAAATTGATATATTGAAGAAGTTACATGCTAAAGAAAATAATTTTAATATAGGCCTGGAAGAGAAGTCGAATTAAGATGAAAAATATATTGAAATTGTTTGATAAAAAATTAGAGAAGTGGATAAGTGATAAAGTATATATTTTTTTCTAATTTTACTTATATATTCAATTATTTAATCCCATTATTTTTACATTTTAAGGTTATTTGCACCATTTCATATTTTTGGAAATAGTTTGGTATTTATGTTGAAATATTATTGATTAGTTTTTTAATTTATTAATTAATATTATTTATTTATTGGATTTTCTATATACTGAATTTTTAATTTATTTTTAATTTCAGTTTAAGTACACAATATATGAATTTGGGTCATTTTTTTAATAGAATAATTACTTTTAAAGCATTGTTGATAATTTTGTTACATATTGAAATATGTAAAAGTAAATTAATAGATGAAAATAATTCATCTTTACATTGTTCTAGTGAATTTGGAAGAATGTGGGGATGAATAATAGTAATTTTCTCAAATACAAAACTGTCCCTCATAACTTATTGATACGCAAGTTTTTTTCCTTTATATCAATGATATTTTGGATAAATAACATAAACATAAAAGTAAATTTTCCAAATGAATAAAATTATATTATATGTATTATAAGGAACATTAGGGTAAAATAATTTCAAAATTTTAATGAATAGAAGTAACACCAAGTCATTGAGAATCATCCATTCTATGAATAGATTCAGAGAAGTTTTAGTGTTGTTGTAAATCTGGAGGTGCCAATTTCATAGTGATAGTTTTAGAATTGTGATAAGGTAAAGAGTTATTTCATAGGTAATTCCCTATTAACTATGACATTACCAATTCTGTTTTATGGTGTGATAACATTAGAATAGTTTTATAGTATATTCCATGGTTTTTTAGAGAAAAAATAATCTGGCTGAGGAATTAAATTTAAAGGAGAAAAATTAAATTATATGGGTCATAGGATAATTTAAAAGAATAGTTAATTAATATTTAAAATGAAAGAAAATAAATTTGGATTATTTTTATCCATTTAAACTTATATGGGTGTTATTCAAACATTCTAGATGTTGTGACCAATTTAAAATTCATTTTCCCTCAATCAGGGAGTGGAGAACATTACTAGACATGTACTTAATGAAGAAATAATGGAATGTAGTCTGAAACCTTTTTATTCATGTATAGCTAAACTCAGGGAATCTGTTATTAGTATAGACCTATTGAGCCCATTTTGAGTTCTAATTTAAACTATATCCTTTAATTATTCAAGGAAATATTTCACTTAAATGAATTTGGTTGTTTTGTTTTGGAATTATATATATATTCTTATTCTATTTTGATTCATTGTACATTCTAAGAATATAATGTAGTTATTATCAGTATTTATATTTATTAATAAAGTTCTAATTTATTATTATAATAGATTTAATTATTTCTAATTTCGTAGTGATCTTTGAGTAATAAAATCACTTCTATAAGAGGAATACCACTCATACTAATGTATTGGTACGATTTTCAAAAAGAATTAATCATAAAAATAAAGGTATCAAAGTGTTAATTTTATAATAAAAATGATAAAATTCTTTATTGAGAATGAATAATGGTGTGTATAATGGTAAAAAATAGTTCATGATTATTTTCCAAAAACTATTTAATCAATTCATTTCATTAGAACTAATTTTTTTCAAACATTCAGTAGCTCACTTTCTTTAGTTTTTTTTATTTTATTTATTTATTCCTACACAAACATAAAAAACCATTTATCTTATTATTTTAAAAAATATAAAACCAAAAAAAAAATTTAAATTTTTCTAATCCAATAACCTCCACTTGTGAAATCCTTGGGGGCTGTTATGCTACATTCCCAAGGATAAATGTTTAATAGAGATTCAGAAAAAAAACATTGTGCTTTCAACTACAATTGTTTATAGGGAGGTTTTTTAAGTTAGTTAAATTATTTTGTATGTAAATATGTTTAAAAATATAATTAGGACACCTAGATCTTAGAATTTAGAAAATATTTCATCAAATCTTTGGTATTGAGGGTTATGGAAGTGTATAACTAATTTTTTTACCTTATGAACGTGGAATATTTCTTAAACCAATTTGAGTAATCTAGTGCTTACTATGAATCCACCAACCTACTATAAAGAGAACCTATTGATCCCAAAATATAAATGACTTACTATATATTAATTAAATAATTATATTTTTTATAAGAATAATCACCAATATAATGGATAAAACTCTAAGGTACTAGTTTGGAAATTAAATCATGTTTCATTCACAAATATCCAAAAATAAATGGAATTATTAAATAATATACACATAAAAAACTTGAATATATTAGTTATCTTCGTGTAAACATGAAACCACTGGGAGATAATAGAGAAAAAATGAAACTTAGATATTTTCCTTTTTCCTTAAGGAGGGGAAAAGGAGTGGTTCTTCTACTCCCAATTCACTCTAATAAGAGATTTCCAGGAATTAAAGAAAAATTTCTTTAGAAATTTTTTCTATTCTTATAATATATCTTTTATTAAGAAATTAATACATAGGATTATAAAAAACAAGGAGAAACCTTAAATGAGTATTGGTATATATTTAAGATATTTTATTTTAGTTTCCCCTATCATCAAATTAGTGAATAATTTTTTATTCAATATTTTTACAATGGATTTATTATTTCAAATAGAATCATGATATATGTTTTCATATGAGGTTATTTGGTATATAAAATCCAAACAAATTCTATAACTATTATTGTTAACATCAATCAAAATGCATAAAATTTTGGAACTAGGGGCCTGATTCATGTTAAAACTGCATAGGAATTACTGATTTATAGTTCTAGAAGTATGGTTTTATGGGCCATATTAGTGATATTACCAGCATGGTGAGGTCCTTGAATATTTTCAATAGTTTACCAACCCAAAACCAATCTTCAATACATTTACAAAATAAATTTCATTATATAATTTATGTCTCACTTGAGAACTATAGTTACCAGTTCCCAAAAATGAATGAATCCCCTAAAAACATTAAATATTATTATTCTAAGGAGTCCTTTCTAAAAAAATAAATATAGAAATTTCCAAAAAAAATAAAACAAATATACATATATGGAATAATCAACTAAATTATTGATTTAGATGCCCTAAAAACATGGATGGGGTTTTTACAAGGTCAATAATGTAATACCTAGCATAAATATTTCAATGAAAAATCCAATGCTTAGCCTGGAAGGAGTTTTCAACCTATACAACACACTAATCAATTTGAAAATATCCTTAATGGAGCTATGAAAAATCAAAAAGTCATCGTGGACACCTTATTAACTCAAATGGGGTAAATGGATACTAATATTTGTAGTATAGTAAATAAAATTAATAAATGAATGAATTTAGAAACTAATGTAAATACTAAGTCTAAGGGAATGTATAATGTTAGTTCAATGAAACTAAGAATTGTAAATGGATTGAATATCCCACAAATATTGAATTTTGAAACATAACTTGTTAAGAAATGGTCTATACCATTTCCACTTGATATAAATCATGTATAGAAAACCCCACACCCATTGAGCTTTCTAAAAACTCAAAACCTATGGTAAGAGAAAAATATTTGTCAGAATAAAATGTTTTTATTAGGATAAATCATATATAATAGAGGATAATTATAGTATATCATGGTTCTAAAAATAGAGATAATTATGACCAAGAAATACCAAAACCCCCACAACCTTATCCTTGGGGATAACCATTAATAAAGAAGAATACTTCCAGATAATTGGATAAGGATATTCTATATACTTTTAATAAGGTTAATATTAGAATTAATTTGTTCAGTTTTTTTAAACAGATTCCCAAATATGATAAATTTATAATGGAAATGTTCTTTCACTAGTAAAAGTTGAAGGGAAAAATAATTTGAACCCTGTGAGGAATGTTTCATACATGATTTAACATACCCACCCCACCAAATACAAGGACCTAGGGATATTCACTATCACATGAACCATAGGGGAGTTTCACTTATGAGATTTTATCTTATATATAGCAGAATCTATAAATATTATTCATAATTCTATTTACTCCACCTTGTAGGTTAGAGAACAAAAACACATTGGTATAATTATCCAACTAGCTAATAGAAGCACTTCTAAACCTACTATAGTCCTAAAATATTTATAAGTAATAGTATTTTATATGGTTTCCCTATTATTTTTTATATTTTGGATGTAAGAACCTGGATCTTATTTTCAGGTATGTTTTATTTTTTTTTGGTGTTTTTGGGGAAAAGAGGAGTTTCTAGAAATTTTTTAAGTACACGTCATGTATTATATGAGTACACATCGTGTACTCGGTTTTTGCGGGTAGACAGGTGTTGGCCATGTAATGGTCATGTACACAGCCGTGTGTGGTGACCTGGAGACAACCTATTACAGGGGCTGGTAAGGGAAATTATACGTCGTGTACTTCTAAAGTACACACCATTTGCTTTTTTCATTAAACAGATCGGGGTCGTGTCTGATGGATAGAATGATTTCCTTCTCAACTTATCTCATCTAGGATAGACCGTACGTCTACGATTCATTCTTGATCCCCCGATCGATCATCCTTTATCTGATTTGACCGTCGTTGATTACGTTGGGATCGCCTTGGTAAGCTCTTCCTTCTTCTGGAGATTCATTCCCTAATTCCTCCTATTTCTCAAGTTATTTCCAATTGAAAATTTTAGATGTTTATTTTTTGATATACTGTGTTCTTGGGTGATTCAAGGCTTGAGGTTCATGTATAATAATCCTACAACACCAAGGTAGGTGGTTTTTTCCTTTCCATAGTTAGTCTTTGAGTTATATGTGCAAAAGTGTCTAATACCCTTGAATGAGGTATTACCTGTTTATGTTTTTTAGCTTTAATGTTTTCATACTATGCCTTGGTTGTTTGGATAGAGGTTATATGTTGCGAATATGGTTTATTTTTCCATTTTATGGAGGTTTTTACCATGTTTTCTTGTTTTGACCATTTGGTCTAGTTTTTCCTATTAGGATGCTGCTTTTTTTCATACCAAATATTGTTTGGATGGAGTGTTTTATCTTACTTGTTGTTATGTTGTATATTATTTAGACAAGTATTTATAGAGGTTTACTTTGGCTACCATGTACTTTTGTTATATTTTTACTTACACAAGGTTGTGAGAACCTAGTGTAGTAGAACATAGGGAGAATGGACGTGAGGGCTTCTCTAGAGGGTCTGTTTTTACTGTTACGATGCGAGACCATATGGGGAATTGACGTAAGTGCTTCCTCAGAGAGTCTGTAGTTTCTCTATTTTGGACACAGGGTGAATGAGACATAAGTGATTCCCTATAGTTCCTTTTAGTTACTGATATGAGACTATAGGGGGAATTGACAGTGAGTGCTTTCTCAAAGAGTCTGTGCTAAAGCTAAACCAGAGGGGTTAGATTATGTGTACGTCTCAGAGGGTTTCATGTGTTTAATAGGTAGTACAAGAGGGGATTAGGCTATGAGAACATTCCATAGGGTTACCTATTTTTGATTATCTGCTTACTTGGTATGTGGTGTTTGAATGCTTAAAACTATAGGAATGTTTACTGTTGAGTACTTCCTTGTTTACTGCATTTTTTGTGTATTGCCTACCATATATATTCACTCACTATTAGGCACAAATCACTTGGTGGTTGCCTATTGGGATTTAGTCTCACACACTTTTTGGGTCATGATTTTGGGCCCAAAAATATTATAGTGCTTCAGGTATAGATAAGGGCAAGCGCCCTTCTACTTCTGAAACATGACAGCTTTGGAGCTGGAGAGCATGGGACCAAGCTGAGTCTTGTGATGCTGAGGATTTGTTTACTTTTTTCTTCCATACTTTGGTTTAAAACGATATTTCAGTATCGTAATGTGTTTGGATGCTTCTCTATACATATGTATCATGCATCATGATATATGTGCTCCAGTTGCTTACTACCTTTTGTCTTCTGATGTTTACTATTATATTCTATTATTATTGTTACCACTATTGTTATTTGTTTATTTTCGGTTGTGTTACTCTTCCAATGAAGGAATATTTTCCCACTATCACACCCAAGGCCCTAGATACTAGTCGTTAGCCTCTGACGTTAGGGGAAATGCGCTTGAGGCCATGTGACCAACCGAGTACGAGGCACCTCTAGGCAGATTCTGGAGGCAAGATGTTAAAAAGTGGAATCTGGGGAATTATTTTCTCTTGACTTACTATTTGGAGCCTATAGATAGGGATAGGAAAGAATTGTTACTTGGTAATAAGTTGTTCCCGGGAGTAGCTAACCTGTGTACAGGGAAAATCCAATCTACCTCATTTATTGCAAGTTTTCTGGTTTTGAAATTTTACAGTAGATTTGATTTTCACCATTGGGTGACCCACGTGTATTGTGTTGTTGTTATTATTATTGAGGTTTTATTTATTTTTCAACCTGATGATATGAGGGTATTCCATATCATGCATCATTTAGTCACTTTCTAGGAATCAAATGTCATGCACTCTTGCCATGCCATTTAGGGTTAATTAGCAATTACATGTTGTTGTGATAGGTGATGTGATATATATGCATGTTTTTGTGATAGATTCCTTGATAAAAATTCCTATTGTTTGATAGGGTATTGGTTGTGTAAGGTTTTGTTTGAATGAATGCCAAAATTTGGTTTTTTAGGTGTTATGGGCCCTCATGAATCAGAATTTGGTAGATCATTGATCTATTATGCTTGTTTATGACATTTATAAGATTCCAAGCTTTGATTCGCGGGGAGTATGGGCCCTCACAGATAGGAATTTGGAACTTTAATGTTTGTTTCAGTGTTTTTATGGGCTTTGGAGTAGTTTCTAAGGCTTACTATCTGTAAATACCCAGAATACAAGTTGTGTAATGATGAATACACGCCTTGTGTTCTTCTATTCTTCAAGAAATTGTTTTTCTTAAGTGCACGTTGTGTACTATATGTACACGATGTGTAGTTGATAACCGTGTCTCGGACTATGTGGGAGGGGACACAGGGTTTGGAATCTTTGGTATGACACATCATGTACTGGATGCACATACCATGTTGTAGAACCATGTAACCGACCATGTCATGAACAACACGGGTTGGAAAAATCTTCCCAGTACACGTCGTGTCCATCTAAAACACGTTGTGTAGTTCGAGTCATGTATCCATACATGTCACTAACAAAATGGGTCGGTGAAGTTAATCTAGTACACGATGTGTCTGGCACTAACATTCCATGTAGTATTTTTTTAGGAGAACCGTGTGGCTTAGCCATGTAGAAGAACTCAGGCAGGGGGAAAGGATTCAAGTACACTTCGTGTGTTAGGACAACATGTCGTGTGTATGGGGTGTTACACGACCTGAGATGGAATAAGTACACACCCATGTGAAGGCTTAAGGGAACACGCCATGTAGTCATTATACACTCCATGTATCCATGTTTTGAAGAACATGAATGCTTTCTTTCTCATGTTCCCTTCTTATACTTATAAGTTTCAGTCCATGTTAATCTTGATTGAAGGTGTGTGCTTGACCTTGCAGAGTCATGCCACCAAGAATTCCTCGGATTGTACGCCACTTTCAAGGAAATGATCAGACACCATACATGGCGAGTTAGAGACTGCCAGCAGATCCTATGGTAGTGCCAGTCTTGGCACCAATCGTCATTCCAGACACAG
The DNA here is from genome assembly GCA_963277665.1 of Viscum album. Taxonomy (NCBI): domain Eukaryota; kingdom Viridiplantae; phylum Streptophyta; class Magnoliopsida; order Santalales; family Viscaceae; genus Viscum; species Viscum album. The sequence goes on from OY728122.1 coordinate 497,232,700, forward strand.
GTGATGATGCACAGTTTAGATAGGGATTCATGAGGTTCATTCAGACCTTCTGAGGAGTACCGTATCCTGCCCCTTCTATGGCAGAGTTGATGTGGGTTTTCCATCAGCAGCATCCTCCCACTTTCATTGGGGAAGGAGGACCTCAGGCTACAGAGTCATGGTTAGAATCCATGCTTTCCATTTTCGAGCATCTGTAGATTCCTCCATAGAGGAGGGACAAGATCTCTATGTATATTCTTTGGGATTCTTCTAAGAGATGGTGGGATGTGATCTCATAGGAGGGATGCCAACAGGATATGGATTGGGAGGAGATTTAGCATACCTTCTATGATTACTTTTATTTGGAGACCTTGAGGTCCGATCGAGCCCAAGAGTTCATGATTATGGAGCAGGGTACTCTTTCCATTATGGAGTATTATTCACACTTCACTGACCTGCATCACTTCACACCTATTCCAGGTGGTGATGAGTTATTCCTCACCTGAAATTTTGAGGATGGTCTGAGGCACAATATTTGATCACAGGTAAACATCTTCATGTTGACTTCTATCACTTCTATCATCAACCAGGCACTAATCACGGAGAAAAATTTTAGGGATTATGTAGTTTTGAGATAGGGAAGTTCGACATCCAGAGTTAGTATCTCTCCTAATAACAATAGGAAGCACCACTGGGGGTCTTTGTGTGGTTATTCAAGGAGGATAGACACTGCTTCTGGTAGCCAGGTGGTGTGCTACTAGTGTAGGAATAGTGGGTATACGAGGCCATATTGCCTGAGAGACCCATTGGAGTGCCAGTCTTGGAGAAAATGGGTCATCTTCAGGGTTTCTATTAGATCTTCTCACCAGGATCAGGTGATAGGGGTTCTTCTATGAATCCGCTTTCAGGAGAAGCGCCACCAGTTTCTCGTCAGACTGGGAACTGGAGTTCTTCCGTCCGTTCAGGCCTAAGTGGAGGTTGTGACCATGGTAGTCAGTCACTAGGCTTTCATTGACAACGGGGTGGATTATCTCAGAGTGGTCAGGCAGGGTCACAAGGCCACGGTGCAGGTCAAACATTTTTAGTGGATTAGACCCAGCAAGAGCAGGATCCCGGACCCTCTATAGCTAGGTACGATCCTAGTTGCCTCAGTTTTAGCTTATGATCTTTTCTATATAGGGTCTTCCCATAGATTTATATTTATTGCTATTGTGGAGAGCCTTGGGCTATGTATCTTTTATTCTACCGATATTATAACGTTAGACACTTCGTTAGGGGATATAATGGCTGGTGTACGTCAATGCAAGATATTCCCTCTTGAGTTTTATGGGTGTCACTTCTTTTGGGACCCCTATGTCTTAGAGATGACGGGTTATGATGTCATTCTAAAAATGGACTGGTTACATCCCTTCTAGGAAGTTGTCGATCACTATCGTTGTAGGGTGATTTTCACATCTCCAAAGGGTGGATTGTTTCTTCATAAGGGAAAATGGAATGTCGAAGAGAGAAGACCAGGACCTGAGCATCATGGGTTGGGAGGAGTTATAGCCCAGATTTCTATTCTATGTCTGGATCAATAGGAGACTTCACATATAGATTTCCCCCCAGTGGTGGATCGTTTTAGGGACGTCTTTCTAGGGGAATTTTCAGGTTTGCCTTTGAAGTGAGAGGTGGACTTTTCTATTGAGCTTGTGTCAGGAGTGGAACTAGTGTACATTCCTCCTTATAGGATGGCTACACCAGAGTTACATGAGTCCAAGAAGTAGTTGGAGGAGTTACAAGATAAGGGGTTCATCAAACCCTGTACTACTCCTTGGGGTTCTCCTGTCCTATTTGTGATGAAGGCAGACGGTACCCTCATACTTTGCGTGGATTATCAGAATTTGAACCAGTTGACGGTCAAGAACCTATATCCTTTACTGTGGATTGATGATCTCTTTGACCAACTATGAGGAGCCCAGGTGTTCTAGAAGATTGACTTGAGGTTTGGATACCATCAGTTTCTTGTTAAACCATCTTATATACCCCTTATATCCTTTCAAGCAGGTATGGTCTATACGAGTATGTGGTTATGCAGTTCAGTCTCATGAATGCGCCTACAGTTTTCATGTAACTGATGAACCGAGTGTTCTATCCATACTTGGATTCCTTCATTGAAGTCTTCCTGGACAATATCTTTGTGTACTCTCACACTAGACATGACCATTCTACCCATCTTGAGATCATTCTGAGTACACTGAGAGGGCATCAATTATAAGCTAAGCTCTCAAAATTCCACTTTTGGATGGATCATTTTCACTTCTTGGGTCATGTTATCATGGAGATAGGAGTATCAGTAGACCTAGAGAAAGTGATATCAGAAGTTTTCTGGGATAATTCAAAGAATGCATTTGAGGTATGGAGTTTTCTAAATCTGGATGGATATTACTGATGTTTTATACATGAATTTTCAGGTTTAGCAGCGCCAGTGACGGGCCTGACTAAGAAGGGTGAAAAGTTCTTGTGGTTAGATTCTTGTGAGTCATCCATTTAGGAGCTGAAAGGGAGGTTACCTTCAACAAAAATACTAGTTTTTTCAGATCTAGGAAAGATCTATACTATGTACTATGATCATCAGGTATTGGGCTTGGAGCAGTGCTTATGTAGGGGGAAGGAGTCATTGCATACAGGTCTCGGCAGTTGAAGCCACTTGAGAGAAATTATCTGACGCACGATCATGATTTGGCTGCAGTTGTTCTTGCCTTACGCTATTGGAGACATTATCTATTGGGAGATCATTTTTTGGTTTTCATGGACCACAAAAGTATCAAGTATATATTCACTCATCATGACTTGTATTTGAGACAATGAAGGTGGGTTGAGTACCTTCAGTATTTTGACTTTGAGATTTCCTATACGCCTGGGAAAGGCAACATTGTAGCTAATGTGTTGAGCAGGAGGACTCAGATACAGGCAGTTCAAGAGGCTAGTAGTGAGTGCCAGCTTATGGCTCTATTCTGTAAGATGAATTTGGAGGTGCACGATAGACATGGGAAAAGATTTCTTTCCTCTATAGTTGTTACCTTTACACTTCTTGATCAAGTGTGAATGAGGCAGCTATCAGATTCAGAAGATCTGGTCCTACAGGAAAGCGTGTCAGGGGAGGACCCTATTCCTAGATAGACCATAGGTGAGGATGAGATATTGTGTTTCCATGGGCGTGTATGGTTGTCAGAATACATACGCAAGGATCTATTGTAGGACTTTCATTCCTCAGTTTGGGAAATTTAAATTGGTGTCACCAAGATGTATCATGATCTACACTGTCAGTATTAGTGGCCAGGTATAAAGAGAGATGTTGTTGGTTTCTGCATGAGGTGTTCCACCTTTCAGAAGGTAAAGGAGGAGCATCAGCGACCAGTAGGGATTTTTTAGTAGTTACCCATTCCTGAGTGGAAATGGAATGATGTCATGATGGACTTTGTGAGAAGTTTTCTGAGACCACCTGGAGGGAATGATGTAGTTTGGGTTGTCATTAACAGACTCACGAAGGTTTCACGCTTCTTTTTGATTAAGGAGACCTTCATTTTTAATGAGTTAGGACAGTTTTACATCTGATAGATTGTACGTATATATGGGGTTCCACACTCCATTTTTTCAGACAGGGATGACCATTTTACTTCTCAGGTCATGCAGAGACTTTAGAGGGCTTTGGGTAAACAAGTACTTTTGATTAGATCTTACCATCCACAAAAATATGGCAATCCAACTATACGATTCAGGTGATTGAGGACATACTTTGAGCATGAACCTTGGATTTTGGAGGTTTGTGGGAGAAGCATATACCTCTGGTAGATTTTTCCTACAATAATTGTTTTCAAGCAACTATTCAGATGGAACCTTATGAGGCTTTGTATGGTAGGAAATGTCGATCACCAATATATTGGCTGGAGGCAAGAGAGGTAGCTATACTGGGACCTCATCTTTTCCAGGAGACAACAGAGCAGATAAAGTTGATTCAGAAGAGGATGGCTACTGCATAGTCTCATCGGAAGTCGTATGCTGATTATCAGAGACGATCTATGGAGTTCGAGGTCAGAGATCGGGTTTTCCTGCGTTTCACACTGAGGTTGGGACACCGAAGGATTAGGAGATAGGGTAAAATTTCTCCAAGGTACGTCAGGCCATTTGAGGTGTTGGGGAGAGTTGGGTCGGTTGCCTATCGGTTGCAGTTACCTCAGAGGTACCAGGATATGCATGATGTCTTCCGTGTTTCTCATCTTCGACGTTACTTATCAGACTTATCTCATGCTTTCCAACTTGAGGAGGTTTAGTTAAAGGTGGATGCCTCATTTGAGGAACATCCTATCATGATTTTTGATCGAAGTGCAAAGGTTCTCTATGGATGGTTTGTTCCTCTGGTACAAGTGTTATGGCAGCACGGACGAGTACAGTACGAGACCTGGGAGAGGGAGGCCGATGTACGATCATAGTGGTCAGAGCTATTTGAGGATTCTTCTTCTATGCCGTCTTGCTATGGAAATTCAGGGACAAATTTATTTGAGGGGGGAAATTTTTAAAAACTCGAATCTTCTTTTCAGGTATGTTTTCTTTGGTGTTTTTTTGGAAAAATATGAGTTTCTGGAAATTCCTTAAGTACATGCCATGTACTATATGAGTATACATAGTGTACTCGGTTACTATGGGTAGATAGGTGTTGGACATGTAACATTCATGCACAAGGCCGTGTGTGGTGACCTGGAGATCGCCTAATATTGGGTCTGGTAAGGGCAAGTACATGTCGTGTACTTCTAAAGTACACATCTTGTAATTTTTTCATTAAATAGACTAGGGTCGCGTCTGACGGAAAAAACGCTCTCCTTCTTAACCTATCTCATCCAGGAGAGACCGTACGACTGTGATTTTTTCCCAAGCCCCTGATCAAGCATCCTTTCTCTGATTCGACTATTGTTGACTACATTGGGATTTCCTCGGTAATCTCTTCCTTCTTCTAGAGCTTCATTTCCAGATTCCTCCTCTTTCTCAAGTTATCTCTGGTTGAATATTTTAGAAGTTTTTGTAGATCTATGATGTTCTTGGGATATTCAAGGCTTTAGTTTCACGTATAACGATACTACAACTCTGAGGTAGGTGTTTTGTTCCTTTCTATAGTAAATCTTCGAGTTATATGTTCAAAAGTTCCCAATACCCTTGAATGGGGTATTGCGTGTTTATGTTTTTAGCACTAAGGTTTTCCTGTTATGCCTTGGTTGTTTCGATAGAGGTTATATGTTGTGAATAGGGTTTATTTTTCCATGCTATGTATGTTTTTTCCATGTTTTATTATTTTGACTGTTTGGTCTAGTTTTGTCTATTAGGCTAGTGCTTTGTTTTTTATACCTAGTATTGTTAGGATGGAGTGTTTTATCTGACTTATTGTTATGCTGTAGACTATTTAGCCAATTAGTTCTAGATTTTTACATTGGCCACCATGTATTTTTGTGCTCTTTTTACTTACACAGGGTCATAAGAACCTAGTGTAGTAGACCATAGGGAAAATGTACGTGAGGGATACTCCAGAGGGTCTTTTTTACTGTTACGATATGAGACCATAGGGGGAATTGATATAAGTGCTTCCTAAAAGTATATTTAGTTTCTCGACATGAGCCATAGGGTAAATGAGATGTATGTGCTTCCCTATAGTGCCTTTTAGTAACTGATACGATACTATTGGAGGAATTGATGGTTAGTGCTTTCTCAGAGAGTTTGTGTTAAAGATGAACCATAGGGTTTAGACTGTGTGTACTTCCCAGAGGGTTGCTTTTGTTTTATAGGTAGGACCAGATGGGATTAGGCTACAATAACATCCCAGAGGGTTAACTGTTTGTGATCATCTACTTACTTGGTATGTGGTGTTTGAATGCTTGAAACTTTATGAATATTAACTGTTGATTACTTCCTTGTTTACTGCCTCTTTTGCTTATTTCTTTCCATATATATTCACTGACTATTAGGCACAGATCTCTTGGTGGTTTCCTACTGGGATTTAGTCTCACACCCTATTTGTTTCATGATTTTGGGCCCAAACAGATTATATTTATATAGGTATAGATAAGGGAAAGTTCCCTTCTACTTCAGGAACTTGACTTCTTTAGATCTGGAGAGTATGGGACCAAGCTGAGGCTTGTGATGCTGAGGAGTTTTTTATTGTTTTCTTTAGTACTTTGTTTTAGAACTGTATTTCATCATTGTGATGTGTTTGGTTGCTTTCTTAGACATATGTATCATGCATCACTATATATGTGATCCAGCTGCTTATTACTTTTATTCTTCCACTGTTTACTATTGTATGCCATTATTACCGCTTCCGCTATTGTTATTTTTTTCTCTTACACTATGTTACTCTACCAATGAGGGCATAGTTTCCCTATTATCACACCATGGTCCCTCACTACTGGTAGGCAGCCTTCGGCATTAGGGGAAATTCACTTGAGGCCATGTGACCAACTGGGTATGGGGCGCCTCTGGGCGGCTTCCGGATCTGGGATGTTACATTGGATATGTAAAATGATAGGTTAAACATGCATTAACCTTCAATTATTTGAATAAATTATCTTTAAATTGCTAAAGAAATTAAAGATTCTCACAATGGAATATTTTCACATGAATTTAGAGAGTAAGAGGTACAATTTAACTTTTTAAATCTTTGAAATATCCAAGGTAGGATCACATAGTCCACAAAGTCAATATGATTGATTGGTTCTCCATTGATTTATTTATATATTTTTTAAGTAATGTACCACTTTTTGATGATTATGAAAACATTTTTTTCATTACTAAACATTCTTTTAATGTTTGTGAAAATATTTCATGTGAAATGTATTTAACTTTTCAAATGATTCATGAAACCCAAATAATAATAGTTATTTCTCCCTTAATACCATTAATAATGTTATGAAACTTTCATGTGATTAACCTTATTAATTTTTTCCTAAGTAAACTAACACATTTTCTTGTCAAACAAATTATGAGAGTTTTAAAACTACTAAAATATATTCTTGTGATTCAAATATTGAATGTATTAGGAATATGGGAAAATTTTCTAAAAATGATACTTCTAAAAACCCTAAAAAAAACTTTAGTTATACTAATATATATTAATGACTTTCTTGTTTAGGGAGTGTTTTTAGAGATAATACAGATGTTGTTGAGTAAATAAAAACTTCTTTTAAAATTAGAAATATCCTAGTTGAGTAATAAATAAAACCAGTTATAGAAGATATGAAATATTAATTTTTAGATGATAATAAACTAATTCCTATTATTATTGAAAAATGGATATACACATATCAATAAAACAAAATTTTAGGGGTCCTTAGAGAAAATAGAAGAGCTATAGGATAAAATTAGGATGACTTCATTGAAATTAGTCCTTTAGTATAGATTGATAGAATTATGGTAGAGGATAATGAAAATACTATTTGGAAATTTCAAAAAATTTAGATCCTATAATTTTGGAGGCTGTTAGAAACTAAGTTATTTTTTTGATGGATTCTTGAATAAATTTTCCCATTTTTTCAATCCAAAGGTTTAGTCCAATCCAAATAGTTCCTAAAAAGAGAGGTTCTTTTGTTTCAAAGAATGAATTTAGATATCATGTCCCTGTTAGTCTTCCAAGAAAATAAGGATTGTATATGTATTAAAGGAAACTCAATCTTATAACTAAGAATGATCACTTTTGTTTCCTATTCATTGAACACATTATTGAGATTCTTTTAGTGAAATCATATTATGTTGTGACCTAGAATTTTATAAATATAATTTCCCTTCTTATTATTATATTATGTAGTATAAAGTACAAACATCTTATACAGAAACCAAAAAATATTTTTCTCATAAATGAAGAATTATTCATTAGTTATAAAATAAACCATAAGAATTCCAAATACTGCAGTGGGACAATAAAAAAAGAGAATAAAAATAAAAAAATTTGGATTTTCTTAATCCACCAAAATAACCATACTCACAAACAATGTTTTTGATATAAAACATAATGTTGACAATAAAATATTCATTTTGAAGATGAGAAAATATATATTAACTTTATATAAAGTTTAATTGAATGAATAATTAATGTAATAATAGGTGTTTATAGGAAGTTGTAAACTCATATGGGCATTATAAATCTAACCATTCGAATAATAATCTCCCCATTGGTATAGTAACCTGACAGTTAGAATAGTAATATGACAGTTATGAATAGTAATTTTACTATTATGATAGTAACATAACCTATGTAAATGTAAAATAATATTTAGGTATACTATAAAATTAAAATATGATATATTTATATCATGTTATAGGTAAATAAATGTTTTAAAAATAATAAATTAAGTGTTTGTATTTTTGTAAAACGTAATTGTTTTATTTGAAATCTTATATTGTATTTATTAATTTAAAAGAAAATTTATTTAAATAAATTGGATTCATAAATTAATAATAAGTTTTATTATTAATATAATATAATTTTATGAGACTATAAATAATTTTTCAAAGGTCTATAAAATCAATTATAATATTAAAATCATCATTTTTCAAATAAATAAGGATTTTATTTAAAAATAAAAGTTCTAATATTTATAAAATTATTTTCATTAAATGTATTATTATTTTAAATATAAATGTTTAAAAATGTTTGGGGTGAATTTTTGGATTTTTCTAAAATATTTGAAATTTTGTGAATAGTGAAATGCAGTAATTTATAGTATTTAACGTTATAAGACAAATACATGAATTATTGAGTTTTGAATGATATAATAACCAATTATTTAGAACTCACAGTCACATTTTACTATATATAGTCACAATAATAAATATTATTTATAGTCTTGAGCCAAAATAATAAACAAATGAATATAATAATCAAAAACAACCCTGTCCTCCACTTATAAATACCACCCCTCACAACCCCTTCTAATCACACCTTATAATCCTTTAAGCTCTAAAAATATCTTCCAAACCCTCTCCTCCTAACTATTCCCATGTCCATGTGCTTTTGTTCTTACAAAAAATCCAATTCCATGTTCCTTAAGGGGACCTTCAAGGAGGTGATATTCAAGAGGTTACAATCTAAAACTACCTCTTCTAATTTATTTTCTTCTTATACCTTCTCCTCACCTATTTCATGCCTCAAATAATAATAAATTAAGTATAATGTATATACTATAATTTTAAATTTACAATTTAGTATATTATATCCACCCCTTCTCTCATCTCTTCTTATTCATTTAAAAATGAAACTATTATCCATTTTATGTTGGTTAACCACCATCGTTGATGATGAGTTTTTATATTAAACTAATTCCTTAATAGAAGTATAAATTCACTTATAATTTTTAAAAATTAATTAATTTTTTATATAATATTTTTTCATATTTTTTAAAGATTATATGGGCATTACGTTAAATAAAACTAAACTAGTTGGTGATGGTCGGAAAACAGCAAAAATAAACAAAACATTTATCATTAATGTTTTATCAAATGAATCATAATCATGTAAAAAATAATATATGGGACCATTTAAACTTATATAATTGAATTAATACCATTTAATTTCACTTCTAAAGTTTTATTTCCATTTTAAAATAATATCCATAATTATGAACAAGTGAACTAACCATGATACCATGAAACGAACGCTCCCAGGATGATGAAATTGAACTTTATAACTCATAAAAATGACCATAAATTAAATTAATAAAGTTATAATAAATTATGTATATTTAGATTAAGTTTTGAGTTTAATTATTAATGAAACTAATTTGATATCCAAAACATTAAGTGAAATTGTATGACATGTTTGAACATAAGGTAAGTGATCTCTCTAAACCTCCATATTACCATTGTGTTACAATTTTTCTTTATCTGCCTCAATTTACCTCTTAATTATTATTAAATAATAATAATTTATTCTATAAATATGTTCCAAACATATTTATCTATCCCAATTTATCTTTATTTTATGGATAAATACTTTTTTTAGAAGGTTCCCATCTCAATTTCTCTCAATAAGAATACCTACTAAAAAGGGAAATTCTCTATTTCTTAAGCCTTTTCACGTTCACTACATAAAAATGATTGAATCCACCATTATTTATATAAAATAACTCATTTTATCATGAGTAACTATTTTAGTTCATTTCTGGTTTTATGGAGATAATGATTCCATTTTCCTCTTTAAAGACTCTTCATTCTTTTTCCTAAAACTATGCTTAAGTGGCACATTTATAATCTTACCTAGCCACTATTTTTCATGTTTTCACTTCAGTCAGACTTCATTATTCATGATATATTATTATATTTCCTTTATTATTTTACAATAATAATTTAAATACCTTCTTTCATAGATACCATTTTGATACTCCATTTGGTTATGCCTTGTGACATGATTACAAAACTTATTTCTTTTCATGGGTAACCATTATGGTTATTCCTTATGTTTGATTTTTTTTATGGAACACATATGTGCTTATATGTTAAGATGGGTTTTTTTGGATAATTATTCAATGAATTTTTTAATTTTTTAGACTCACGAGGCATTATATATGGTATTAGGGAGTAAACCTAATCCATTATTGGACTCTATCTGCCTTGTGATATTGTCTTGGTAGTTATCCTTTACTCATGTTTATGTAATGTTATGTTTTTACACAAGATTCATATATTCCCATGATTATATGATTCCATGTTATATGTTTTATTCCTCTATCTGTTTATTCATGATACTTTCCTTTTAAGTTATCATGTTATGCATTCGAAATCATGTGTTATTCTTCTTTTTCATGTTTATTCCACTATTGGGATTGTTAGATCATCCCTTTTGTCTATGTATTCTCCTGTTTATCATATGAAGATGTGGGAGATTAAATTAAATTAGAATATCATTTTGGAGATTAATAAAAATATGTTTTATTATAGTTTTATGTTTTTTGATTATGTATCTAGTCTTCTAAATACACAAGACTTTTTAATCCTTGGTTTGTATTTAATGGATTATAATGCTTAAAATCATGTAATAAAAGGTGTAAAAGGATACAGTATCTATATTCGGTACCATATAATGGTCTAGTTATTTTTTAGGTTAGGACTAGAAAACATTATTAATAAACTTGGGGAAAATTCTATCTCCATGGATAAAATATATTGAAACTTAACGAATCATAAGTTATTATATACTTTTAATTTATAAGTATATCCTTCTATGTTCAAAGTTTTATTCTTATGTTCTCATTAGAAAAGTATTCAATCCCATCATATTTTTCTTTTTATTTTTTTAGTTCATAGAGGGAAATAGGATAACTCATGCCAAGAACCAATGTGATAGAAAATGTGATGATTTCTATAATGAGATGCCAAAACTGATGGTAATTGGAGATCAGAACTTCAAGATATTACAAGATCAACTAGATAATGTTATAAAAAATAACTTGAATCATGTGGAATTACCTCCTTATTTTAATAATGAGAAAGTTGTGGTAAAATCCTTTATTAAAAAAATCATCATATATTTAGTGGTTCTTCTGATCCCCTTATTGTAGAATAATTAATTAACTCCATTGAGAAGATATTACCTCCTCTCTAGTGATCAGAAGAAGAGAAATTTGTGATTATGGTCTATCTTTTGGGGGGTAAGCTAATCAGTGGTGGATACTGATAAAAACATGAAGAATAAATGGGAAATTTAAACAATGTAATAGGAATCATTCATGAAATTATTTTTCAATGATTATTTTCCCCGAACTCATTGTCTTAATATGGAGAGGGATTTCCTAAAACTAAATAAAAAAGAATTTTAGTCTATCGAGGTGTATGAGGAAAACTTCACAAAGCTTTCATAATATGCCTATATCTTTTTCATAAACACTGAAATCAAGGTGGATCACTTATTTAGTGAATTAAAGTTGAGCCTATGAAAATCATTGGTAATTCGATACTTTTACAGCTATGAGGAGATTGTATGTTGTGGCCTTAAGGTTAATATAGAAGGTATAGAATCTTAGTGGTCTCATGTTCATGGATATAAAAATATAAAAATGAAGTTTAATATTACAATATTAAGAGATAAATCGCATGGAGAAAATAAAACAAAATATCCCATGTGTCAAAATTGGGGGAAGAAGCGTCTTGGGAAATATCTAAAGGGAGTCAGGAGATGCTTTAAATTTAGAAAATAGGGAAATCATGATAATATTTTCTGAAGGGATATGAAGAATAGCACTAAAATAGAACAATCAAGGAATTTCAAAATCAATACTCATCCTATGGTAAAGTGTTTCAACCATAAGGAACTTGGGCATTATGTGATCCAATTCCCTAAGCCAAGGGTTTTCAGATACAATAAACAACAACAACATTCAAGGTAGCAAGGAACGGCATATATTATCACAACTTCTAAGGTGGATTCCAACAATGATTTGGTGAATAGTATTTTGGTCATTCATTCAAGAACAGAAATCATAATCTTTGATTCTAGTTCTACACATTCTTTCATTCCTATAATGTTAGTAGAACAATTCGAACACCAACTAAAAATATAGAGGTTGATTTATCCATGAGAATAGTGAGTGGGTAAATTATTGCATATAAAGTATATAACTCCACTTCAGTAAATGTTTGTGGACTAAAAAACCCTAAAAGTATTGTCTTACTTACATTAGTGGATTTTTATGTTATAGTGGGAATGGATTGTCTATATTTATATAAATCCAACATAAACTATTGAGATAGGGAGATCACTATTCACATCCCAAGGCATCCTCAAATTCTATACAAGTTTATGGAGGAGGATGAATCTCCTTTATAGTCATAAACTCAAGTTTGGATATTATTTCCTTGTGATCAAACATATCTAGCTCAAGTGATTAAGACAAATAATATGATATTGCTTGAAGACATGCCCTTTATGAGGGTCTACATTGATCTGTTCCTTAATGAATTTCTTGGTATTCCTTCTTATGGAGAGGCTGAGTTCTCAATTAAACCCATACCTATATCTCTACCCATATTAAATACTCCTTATAGGATGGCCACTATTGAGTTGGAAGAACTGAAGATGTAGTTACAAGAGAATCTAGATAGGGGTTTCATACACTCGAGTGCTTCACCATGGGGTGTTTCGGTCCTATTCATTAAGAATAAGGATGGATCAATGTGTCTCTTTATTTATTATCATGAGATCAGCAAAATCATGATAGATAAACTAATCCTCTACCATGGATATATGAATTGTTTGAAAAATTACATGGGGTGAAGTATTTCTCTAAGGTGGACCTTTGGCCAAGGTATCACCAATTAAAGTTAATGAAGGAAGATATTACCAAGAATTCCATTTGAATAAGGTATTAACACTATGATTTCACAGTGATTCCCTTTTAACTCACTAATTCTCTATAAATATTCAAGGACATAAGGAATATAGTCTTTAGATATTACATATAAAAATGTGTGGTAGTCTTTGTAGATGATATTTTGATATACTTCAAGAGTAAGGAGGATCATGAGGAGAATATTAATACTACCCTAAATACATTGTGAGGGGATAAACTATATGAAAATTATAGTAAATGTTAGTTTTATATAAAGGAATTATTATTTTTTGGGAATGTTATTAGAAGCAAGGTGATATTTGTGGACCCTTCTAAGATAAAGGAAATCTGGGAGTGGCCCAAACTAGCTTCTAAAATATAGATTAGTATTTTAATTAGTCTATATAGGTATTACATATTATTTTTTAGAAACTTACGATGATTTTCAAACCCAATAACCAAGATTAATCGAAAGGGAGTGATGTTTTTCTATACATGTAAATGTGAAGACTACTTTGATGAGTTGAAAAAGAGGCTTATCACTGCACCAGTACTTAGACTACCAAAAAGTGGGGAACTATTTGTGGTATAAAATGATGTAGAAAAGAATTTATTAGGATATTTATTTATGTAAAATGATAAGGTTATTTCATTGGCATCGAGGCAGCTAAAAGTTCCATAGAAAAACTATCCCACACATGATCTGAATTTGGAGGTTGTAATCTTTACATTTAAAATCTGTAAGAATTATCTATTTGGGGATATGTGTTAGATATATACTAATCACAATAGCCTAAAATATATATTCACATAGAAGTATCTTAATATGAAACAGAAAATATGTTTATATATCATCAAGTATTATGACTTCTCAATCCACTACCATCCTAATAAAGAAGATAAAGTGGAAGATGCTCTATGTAGAAAGTATATTGAAACCTTATGAATGATGAGAATTGAGAGGGATACAATCTTGTTAGACTTTAAAATTTTGTACATGGAATTCATAAAGGAAGGGATATAATTATTACTCTTTAAAATGATTTATAAACCTTCTATCTTATAGAAGATAGAGGATTCCCAAAGAGATGATGTGGAAATTCAGAAAAACATGGAAGCTATCATAAATGGGAAATCCTTATATTTCAAAATTGATGAGGAAGTAATTATATTATTTGGGTCAAGACTACATGTACCATAAAATCCTAAGATTAAGAAATATATTTTGAATGATGAACATAGATCAACCTTCTCCATCCACCCAAGGAGCACAAAGATGTGTTGAGATAAGATAACTATTTATGGGACAATATAAATAAGGAAATCACTGAATTTACATCAAAGTAACTAGTATGTAAAAAAGTGAAGTCTAAAAGGAAAAATTATAATTTGATAATGAAACCATTACCCATACTCACATGGAAATAGAAAAACATAACCATGGACTTTTCCATTAGATATCTGGAAACATCTAGAGGAAATAATGCAATATGGGTTCTTGTGGATTATCTTACAAATATTTCTCAATTTATCACCATTAGAGTGAAATTATCACATGATCGACAAGTATATATATACATTAGATAACTTGTGAGGATTCATGGATTACCATTATCGATTGTATCCAATCAAGATCTGAGATTTACTTCTTTGTTCTGGAAAAGTCTCCAATATGCCCTAACATTGATCTTAACTTTATTATGTCTTATAAACATAGATTGATGGCTAGTATGAGTGGACCATTCAAACATTAGAATATATTTTGAGAGTGTGCAACATGGATTTAAAAGGAGTATGTGACCAAAATATTTCTTTGTTTTATTTCTCATACAACAATAGTTGTCACTCAATCATCCCAAGGGATCCATATAAATCCCTTTATGGGAAATTAATTAGAACAGTTGTAAGATAATGGTTATGGTCATTTTATAATAATTTTATGGTTCATTTAAAACTTTAATTTTTGTCATGATTGATGATGAATCCAATATTTAAACAATGATAAATTTCATGATCAACAAAACTGTTTCAAAGAAATACATACAAGGGATATAACACCAGAACAAAACACATGATCATCATATATTATTTATATTTAATTTGATTAATTAATAATTAACTTGTGAGAATTATTTATTTATAGATTAATTTGACAATAGATCTATGTTGTTCCATCATTTTGGTGACGGAATCAGAAGCATATTTCCTCTAAGGATGATCCACATGTGTTCCACAAATCTTCAAACGTCATCATAGGGATATTTGGGTTCTAGCATGGAAGATCTTATCACTCACATCATTCTCCTTTGATCGCTATGAGAATCTCTTGAAAATAATTCTCCTTGATCTATCTAGACTCAAGAGTGATAGGTGGAAGAATATAGATTTCAATTATTTGGATCATTCTTAGAGAAGGTAACTCTCTAGGGCTTTGAGAGGTCTCCTAGGATTTGTGGTACACAAAAAAAAAATTAATTTGATCACTTTAAAAATAATATAATTGGGTTAATGTATCACTAGGGTTAGAAATAAATAATTGAAAAAGTTCCCTCTATTATTTATTTAATCCCTTATAAAAACTAATGTCTATAATAATAATATTATTATTATTTCCCGACATGTTCTTAACTTTTTGAATTAAAATTAAATATTATTTATTGAAATAATATTCAATATATATTATTTCTCACTGGACCATTAAAATCAGTTTGTTGTTCCTCCACAATATTTATTGGGTTATGAATTATTTCTATTTACTAATAAATAAATATCACTACATTATTCACTAATAAAAAAATAAATGTTATATTAACTAAATAGAAAATGAATATTTATTAAATATTATGCTCACATAATATTCTATCAAATAATTGGGGATGAAATATATGTTTTCAAGACAACATGAATAATTATTAAATAACATATGGGAATATTATTTATTCAAATTGTTAAATAATAAATAATAATATATTATTAAACTCTGATTCTGGATACACGTAGTGTGTGACCCTCTAGGCATCTTTCTCAGTGGCATTAGGTGAAGTAGCCTAAATTACATGCTTATAATCTAGAAACATGTCAAGGCACCCATATAGAAACGATTTAATACCACAATGACATAACACCTCCTTCAGATTATCACTATGTAATATAATCCATTTAGCATGATATCTCTAATCAAAAAAGTTTCATGTTGGTGACATCAACCTATGTCCTCAATGTCTCTTTCTTTGACTTTTCATAAATTGAAATTTCCTATAGAAAACTATGTCTATGATTTATTTACATTGTATAATTTCCAACAAAGAGCATGAGATATCAACTTCGGTTAAAGAATAGAATTGTTAGATCCTTTCTCGCATTATTAATTAATGCAATATTACTTGTGATGCACCCAACGTATCCTACCTCTCCATGAACACATTTCATCATATTTTTTGTTAATAAAGAAAAGTATGTGACTCATAATACTAATTAATAATATTATTAAATTCTAAGGATCAATTCATATGTCCCCAGATAGAAACATCGAATGACACATATAAATGTGGATCTACTAGTAGAGATCCTCATTAACATAATATCATAAATCAGATGTTACTAAGTCCTTATACCATGTGAAGGTGACTCAAAGTCCTATGAGCCTCTATCCATAATATTATGTATCATTTATGTCCCTCGAATGATATCATCCTGATATAGACCATATATTTAAGAATATTGTCATGGAACTTATGGTTTCTCATCATAGCGGGGAATTTCTATGACCTTTTAGTGTGACAACTACTCTTAAGATATTATCACATAATATGTTATGTAGAAGAAAAATAAAGATGTGATAAGGTGTTTATTAATATTCAAAACTGTGAATACGGGTAATCATAAAGTAAACATTAGTTGGTTATAAAGAACAAACTCCAACATATTCCCACTTGAACTGTAGAAAACTACTTAGAACCTTCAGTCTGATAGAACTCACATGATACTCTTGTTTCAAATAATATATACCTTTAGTCAAGGGGTCCACCATGTATTCTTCCATGGGAACTCTTCTTACTGCAACTTCAACCATCTAATAAAAATAACTCAATATATGATACTTTTTGAGTATATTATTTGTCTATTTGTGTGACCTTGGCTATTTTTCAAGATCCACTGATGTATTATTATAACAATATAATGTGATAGGATCATTATTTCTAGGTACCATAAAAAACTCTTACATAAAATTTTGTATCCAAATGGATACCTTGTTTTCATCAAAAGTTGCTACATACTCATACTCCGTTGTAGAATCAATGACAACTAGCTGATTTGAACTCATCTATCTCACAGCTCTTCCATTGAGACCGAAAACATATCTTGACTATGACTTCAAAACATTATGATATATTTGAAAAATAGTATCAGTAATACCCCTGATGACTAGCTACACATCTCCTCCATACACCAGGAACATATCCTTAGTTCTTCTCAAATACTTAAGGATAGCCTTTACAGTAGACTGATGTTGTTATCCTATATATTCTTCATATATTCCAACTATTCTCAATGCATAGGAAACATAAAGTATAGTAAAAAACATAGAATACATTATTGATCCTATTGCCGAAGCATATGGGATCTTACTCATTCTCTCTTTCTCATGCAGTGTCAAAGGAAAAAATTTATTAGAAATATATAAACCATGTGACACTAAAACCAATCCACTATTGGATTATTCCATAGTAAATATCTTTAGTATTTGGTTAATTTATTTACTTTAACCTGGTCTAATCAGCCTCTTCGATCTATCATGAATAATCTTGATCACTATAATATTGGATTCTTCACTTATTTCCTTCAAAGAGAAATTTATTTTAATCAACCCTTGACAGACTCTAAGACTGGAATGTCACTTCCAATAAGTAATATGTCATAAACATATACTACTAGGTTAACAATTGCATTTCTGTTAAAAATCATGTAAAAATATGGCTCACATTCGTTCCTAATGAAACCAAATTATTTTATAGCTTCATTGAATTGAATGTTACATGACATAGATTATTAATCTAATCCATAAATGGATATTTTCAACTTGAAAATATTTTTCCTCATATGGATTTACAAACCATAATAGTTATGTTATATAGACATATTTATAAAGTTTCCTATATGTTTATCTTCCAAATTTAATAGTCATGATAAGATACTATAGAAAGTATAATTCTAAAGGATTTAAACCTAGAAACTGGTGAAAAGGTTTCATCGCATTCAATTAATTGATGTGGTTTAAACCCTTTAGAAACTAGCCTTACTTTATAGGTATTTACTTTACCTTCCATGTCCAATTATATCTTGAATACCCAGTCTCCCCCTATGGGATTTAAATCAACTAGTGCATCAGCCAAAACCCGAACTTGGTTATAATACAAGGAATCTATTTCAGAATTCATGTCTTCTTTCCATCATGTAGATTCTAATCTCTCTACCACCTCTTTATAGGATAGATATTTTATATTGTTAACCAATAATGAGTCACCATCTTTGGCGACTAGAAAACTATATCTATACAGTGCTCTTACCTCCCTAGTGCTTTGACACTGTACTTGTGTTCTAGGAACTACTTCTTCCATGAGGACCTATGGAATATGTTCCTATACCAAATCTTGTGTATCTTGAGCATCAACTTCATAGAAGTAAATCTTTCTCCCTATATCCTTTTTAAGGATTTTATACCTCTAATAAAAAATGATTAATTTGAGAAATTCACTTTTTTATGAGGGGTTGTATTGTTAGTATCCCTTTATTTTATTATGATACCTTATAAAGATACACTTTTTTCCCCATGGTGCTACTTTTTTTACCTAATAATGCATTAAAAAATTTATCACAACCCCATACATGTGTTTATGAAAAATGAGTTTCTTTCCCCTCCATAACTCAAAGGTAATTCCATTTTCCACATTAGTTGATACCTAGTTTAATTTATATGTCAAAGTTTTTAATACATATCCCCAAAAGGTTAATGGAATATCTTAATGAATCATTATTATCCTTACTAAGTCTAACAAGGTAATTTTCCTCCTTTCATTAACTTCATTCCACTATGGTGTGTAAGGTGGGGTGATTTGAGATAGAATCCCAAAAAACACATATAAATTTGATAAACTCTTAGTTAATATATTCACCACCTTGATCTAATCAATTATTCTTTATCTTATTTACAAGTTTATTCTCTATTTCCTTCTTGAATTCCTTGAATTTCCAAAAAGAATTATACTTATACATTATCAAGTATACATAACCATATCTACTCAAGTCATCAGTAAAAGATATAATGTAAGAATAATCACCTCAAGATTACACTATAAATGGTCCACACACATCAGTGTGTACCAATACTAGAAGCTTTATGTCTCTTTCACCCAGTCCATCGAATGGCGGTTTGTTCCATTTTCCTTTTAAACAATCATGACATATTTCAAGTGGTTTTATATCAAAAGTGTCTAAATAACCATCTTGATTGATATTTTTCAAATACTTACCATTGAAATGACCAAGATGGTGATGCCATAGCTGGTTATCATATGACTCAAGTGAATATGATTCATTACCAATTTCTAATACTTGGTTTTGTAATTTTATACAAAAGACCATTATTTTAATTTTTCATACCATAACATATGTTTTATTTATAAAAGAAACATATTTTATTTCCAAACTTGAAAATAAATTCATCTTCATCTAGACATGGTACATAAATTATGTTCTTGTTAAAAGTTGGTACATAATAACAATATTTTAAAACAAAAAATCATTCCCATTAGCAATGAAAGGTGTTTGTCACCAATGGCTAGAGTAGCCATCCTCACCCCATTAGTATCACTCAAATCCAAATCTACTCTAGAAATATTCGGAAATTTACTTGGTTCTGTAATTTGGATATAGGTGTGAGAACCATAAGCTATATCTAATAACTAATGTGTAGATATTGAAATATTGCACTTGGTAATGAACACACATTGAGCTTCTCCTTTCTTCTGGGTGCAGTTCTTCTTCTAGTGGTCTTTCTTTCCATCAGAAAAACATATCACATCATTTTCCTTACCCTACATCTGGATATTCATCTTCATGGAAGAATGGTACATAGGAGATTTATAATTTTTATGAGTATTGGGACCCTTCACCTTGATCTTTCTTTTCTTATTCACCATAAGGACCACAGGTTTGTCATGACCCATGTTCTAATCCACTTGGAGAATCAAAGTAAGAAGTGTAAAGACAAAAAAATTATGTGAAATTTTCTTTTCATAAATGCATCGGAATTTTGCGAGTCCGTGAAAATTGACGGCGCATGATTCTGAGGCCCGGTGTGCCCTGAATCAATTTCTGAAGTTTTTTTTTGGTACGTTTAGTAAACGTATGCGTGGGTTTTTATAACTTTTGAATCGGTGCTTGGAATTGAAATCTAAGGGCACCGCTGAACTCATAGTGCTGATATTCTCTTAAGGAGACTTTCACCTCGACAGCAGCTGGTTGAGAGTAGAGGATAGATTTTGGGTTTTTGTGGGAAATAATAAAATAAAGTGAGTTTTCACTTTATTTTATTAGATCCTCCATGTGGTGTTTGGTGGTTAAAACCTCCTCATGGGAGTTGGAGGAGGAAACACCACACCTTAACCTCCCGTGAGAGGTTATGGTGGTGGGGCCCACATGAAAATAACCTCCCACGAGAGGTTATGGTGTGGGGACTACACAGGTCTTAACCCCCTTATTGATGGAGGAGAGTTAAACCTCTCAACTCTCCCTCATTAATTAGGGAGAGCCTCTTGACCTCCCCTAATTAATTCCTTGTGCCAACCCCTTGAATTAATTAAGGTGAGCCTATCTAATTAATTTAATTCTCCTTTTCAATTTCGTGCCAACATCTAAAATAATAGACAATCTAATATTATTTATGCTTGGAATTTCTCATTTGGTGGGATCCTATGAGAGGAGAGCTTGGTAAAATTAGTTTTCTCTAATTAAGAACCCCATATCCCAACGAAGAACGAAGAACTAAGAATGTCGACCTTCTTCAACTTCTTCCTCGAAGCTTCAACCGTTGTGAGACATCTTCAACGACCGACTTCCGAAACTCCGTCAATGAATGACGATTGAATATCAAAGGTAGGTATGTGTTTTGATTTGAGTAAAATTGATTCTTCCTTCCATGATTGTTTCTCTTGACCTGCTTGCTACCAAACTAACACGGAAGGACCGGGCCAAATGAACACAGCCCGATCCCTCCGCCATTCATGTGAATGTTTGGTGTGTTCTTCTCGTTCTTCATGGGTGATGAAAAACAGATCATTTAGAGTCCATTGTGTGACTCAAAGATCCCAAATTGAAGACCCAAAATTACAACGACCTAGCGGTGGTGCGACGATGATAGCAGGCGACGGATCGGACTGGAACGTGACTCCACCATTCTTCGAGCGGGTGAATCAAATCGTGTTTTCAAAGCTGATCGAAGGCTCAAAAACACCATGTACGACTATAGGACATCGGGGTGACCTAGTGACTGGAGTCTCATGATGAACGAACCCTCAGAATGAAGAATTGACTTCATGGGAAGTGTGATGGCCGAAGGCGCCGTTTCTGGAAAATTCCAGAATACACAGCGTGCACTTTTGACGAACACGTTGTGTAGTATGGGCACTCTGCGTCTTGAGTTTTGGATGTTAGAAAATTAACTCATGGTGTGTGACCCCGGTCACACAGTGTTTATTCTCTACAAATAATGGAAGAAGTGGCTTTGCGAGACATGGTGTGTATTCTAGGAAATACACGGACACGGGAAGAATTACACAGCCAAGAGGAATATCGTGTACTCTCTACACAGAATGGAAGAAGTGGCTTCACAATACTCAATGTGTATCATGGGGATACACGAACATAGATTAGAGTACACGGGCATGTACTCCACCACATGGCCAGGCATGGCCTATGTCATGGGCTACCTCGTGTACCAGTTATACGGGTTAGCGAACATGAGATGAGGCTGTATACAGGCACATGGCTAGCATACACATATCCAACCCCAGTTTCTTGGACATGGAGTAAAAAACATACCACACACTGTGTAGTTTCTTTTCTATATGACTAGCCTTACAACACGGGCCATTGTACACGAGAAGTACCTGAGGTTTGAAGAACACGGTGTGTGCCTCATTCCTACACATTGTGTACATTTTGGGAAATGACTTGGTCATCTTTTCCTCAGTATCAGGGACACATTTTCTTTGGGTTATCCCCCTATTATGTGGAGGACCATTGGGATACTTCTTCTTGGGACTTCGTGGTAGTTGATGTATCGACACTCGGCATGAGGAGCGGACCCTCCCAGAATCAAGCATGCTTTGTGCGGAACCCTGTGGATGGTTTTGCACTAATGACTATTCATGGATCCTGTGTGGGTTCAACAGCACTGATGAGTGTTCTTGGATCCTGTGTGAGTTTGACAGCATTGACGACTGTTCCTGGATCGTGTACAGATTCGACAGCTCTGACTACTATTCCTAAATCATGTGTGGGTTTGACAGTTCTGACTTTTGTTCCTGGATCCTGTGTGGGTTCGACAGAATAACTGTTCCTGGATCCTGTGTAGGTTTGATAGTTCTGATTTCTATTCCTGGATCCTATGTGGTTCGACATAATAGATGATTCAGTGGCTACACCTTATCATCTCTATCTCTCTTCAAAAGTTGTATACCTGTGTGAGATGAGTCAGTAACTTTGTATTTTCCTCATGATTGAGATGGATTACTTGATAACTAAGGTATATGTATGGGCATATACCTAAGTGGGGTTATCTGTTGATTTCATACCATGTGGTTTATCCTTGTTGGATTTTGTGAGACCTTGAGGGTCTCGGGGTCCCTACTTAGTATCATTATAATCACCCCTGCACATTCTATGCCTGAACCTCATTTTGTTGGATGCAGACGACAGACAGCGCTGACCGAGGCTGAGTGTACGAGGACTAGACGGTACCTGAAGGTGGACCTCATGATGATTCAGTACCCAGAGGAGACTGACTGACATGGTGTGCTGAGGAGGCTATCTATACCTACCCTTCAGGTAGGATTCTTGGTGGACGATCCAGGAGCTTCTTTTCACCTTTCAGCTATTTTTTCTTTTTCAGTTGTACTTGTACTTTACAGTTGGGTTTTTATTTTCGGCCCCTTCAGTTTTCAGCACTCTCTTGTTATACAGTTTTACTTAGTGTTTTGTATTCATTTATTTACTCTGTTGCGTTTGTTTTCAGTTATAACGGCAATTCCTTCCCAATTTTGGGATTTACGCCTTTACTGTTAGTCGTTAGCCTCTGGCCTGTGGAAGGAGAGCTTGGGGTAGTCACAGCACGGGCCCCGGGGGACGGGTTGTGACAAATTGGTATCAGATGAGTCGGTTCTACCATAGAGCTTAGGACTCTGATCTTTCTTTTCTGTGAAGAAATAGTGTTAAGGGTACTGAGTGTGGTTTTCAGTTCAGGGAGTCCAGTGTTCGTGCGGTGGCCGACGTATCCATACACTGGGACCCTGACTTCTGATTTCTGACTCAGTGCATGAAAACACTGATTGCGCGTGTGTTTCAATATTTTTCTTAGTGATCTCTTTGAGTCATCTCACTAGGTATAACTTATTGACCATGGTGCACCTGTTTCTTTATAGGATGCCTCCACGCAGGTAGCCATCCAGGTTTCTAGGCTTTGTACACGATGGTAGCCCACTAAGCGATGAGTCCTTGGTGCAGGGCCCTATCACAGCGGAGGCACCAGTGGTAACACTACCCGTTGGTCCACCGATGACACCATCCCCAGCAGTAGAGAGTGCACATCGCTTGAGCATGTTGCACGAGTTCTAGTTCTAGAGTCCTCCTAGGTACAGGGGAGAGACGGACCCGCAGGCAGCTGAATATTGGCTGGAGGGTGTGGTGAGAGTCTTCAGACTAGTAGGGACACCAGCAGACCTTATAGTGATACTTGTCGTGAGTCTCCTTCAGGAAGGAGCAGGCAGATGGTGGAGCCTAATGCTCCAAGTGCATAACGAGGTGACACTTCTCTGGGAAGACTTTGAGAGCCTGTTTCGGGTGGAGTTTGTCCCAGCCACCCTATGTGTGGTGCAGATATAGGAGCTACTGCATATACAGTAGGGTATCATGACGGTGGCTCAGTACTCAGTGAGGTTCACCGATCTCTCGTGCTACTCCACAGATATGGTGTGGGACCCATTATTCAGTGCTCAGACCATCGATCCGGGGCTCAGGTGAGAGATGAGGTCTTCAATGATCTCCCTCAACATCCCAATGCAGGCGAGGGTGTTGGAGTGAGCACTCTTAGTAGAGATTTTCTTTGCTGAGCAGACACGAGAAGCGACACCCACCACCGGGAATCACGTAGCGGAGTCTTCTGCAGGTGGCAGAAGACCTATGTCGCAGAGGTCCAAGCGGACCAGACCATCTGGTGGAAGACCTTAGGACTCAGGTTCTCTTTTGTGAGGCACATGAGATAGAGCGAGTCATTCGAGGAATAGGCAGTGTCTCACATGCGGCGGGCAGGGTCACATGGCTCGTGACTGTCTGACCCACCGTACGGATGATCAACAGATAGTTGAGGGACCTCCCAGGTAGAGGTAGAGGCTCGATCGAGGTGATCTACAAGGACCAGGTGGATGTGGAAGAGGATATGGTCGTTCAGCTGGCAGAGGATGTCATTACGAGGTTATACCACCTCCACCACCAGGTGGTCCACCTTGACTGCAGGGAGCAGGTGCACAGGGGAGAGCTCGGCTCCAGGTAGCTGAGGATTATGATCATGGTGCTCCAGAGATGATTCGAGGTATGATATATTTCTACTCCACCTTAGTTTTGGTTCTTATAGACATAGGTTCTAGTCACTCTTTCATTTCCACTACCCTCGTTCGGAGATCTGAGATTCCGATGGAGTCATTGGCTCGATCCTTACGGCTGTATATTCCTATGGGAGAAGATTCGATGATTACGTACTAGTGCCTTTAGTGTGAGATAACTCTAGGAGGAAAGATTTTCGGCTAGGATCACCTAGTATCAGCGTAGAGGCCTTAGGACGTCATCTTGGGTATGGAATGGTTATCTACAGTCCATTTTCAGATCGACTGTATTAGGTGGAAAGTGAGGTGTCTCTGCATGGATGGGACCATGTTCACCTTCACCGGTGAGAAGGGAGCCTTTTAAGCACAGGACAGACATACTCAGAGGAGGGTGCAGCTGATCACTCATCAGTTGGCCTGCCTTACCCTCAGAGTAGTAGATGTGGAGAGTATGAGCTATCCTGTAGTGGTGGACCAGTATGCGGATGTTCTCCCTAACGATGTTCCAGGACTACCTCCTCGCAGCGAGGTAGACTTATACATTGATCTGTACCCCAGGACGACACCAATATCTACACTAGCATATAATATGGCTCCCGCTGAGCTTTATGAGCTACAGGTATAGCTAGAGGACTTGTAGGGGAAGGGATTCATCTGGCCCAGTGTTTCTCCTTTGCCAGCCCAGATACTATTCTCCAAGAAGCTGGATGAAAGCTTGAGGATTTGTGTTGACTACCGTCGCCTGAACCAGGTGACAGTGAAGAACATGTATCCACTCCCAAGGATTGATGACCTCTTTGATCAGCTGAAAGGAGTACGGTGGTTCTCGAAGATAGACCTCAGGTCAGACTATCACCAACTCAGAGTTTGAGATGATGATGTGCAGAAGACGGCCTTCAGATGTCGGTACGTCCACTACGAGTTCCTGGTTATGCCTTTCAGCATAACCAACACTCCAGCAGTGTTCATGAGACTCATGAATAGTGTCTTCCAACCATACCTTTATCACTTTGTCGTAGTCTTCATCGACAACATTCTGATCTTCTCGAATACTTAGGAGGAGCATGCCTACCATTTGCAGGTAGTACTAGACACACATCAAGAGCACCAGCTTTATGGTAAGCTCTCGAAGTGCCAGGTTTGGATCCGAGAGGTTCACTTTTTGGGACATGTCATCTCGGAGGATGGAGTTGTAGTGGATCCAGCAAAGACTGAGGTGGTACTTTCTTGGGAGCCACCCAGGAGTGTGATGGAGGTTTGAAGTTTCTAGGGTTTGGATGGATATTACCAGAGGTTCATACCTGACTTCTCCAGAGTTTCAGCACCACTATCAGCCTTGATGATGAAGGGGAAACCCTTAGTGTGGTTGAAGAGATTCCAAAAGAGCTTTCAGGAGCTAAGGTAGAGGCTGACTAGTGCCCCCATTTTGAGGCTTCTAGAGGATGTCATAGGGTACGTAGTCTACTGTGACGCATCAGGGACCAGACTTGGGTGTGTCCTGATGCAGGAGTGAACAGTGATCGCATATGTTTCTCGGTAGCTGAGATAGAAGGATAAGAACTACACTACCCATGACCTGGAGTTAGCATCAGTGGTCTTCACCTTGAAGATGTGGCGACACTATCTGATGGGTGAGTGTTTCATAGTCTACTCTGAACACCATAGTCTCAGGTATATCTTCTCTCAGAATGACTTGAACCTAACACAACAATGTTGGCTTGAGTTCCTCTAGGACTATGACTTCGAGATAGTATATAATCATGGGAAGGGGAACATTGTAGTAGATGCCCTCAGTAGGAGATCTGGTATATAGCTGCTAAGAGAGCCGACAGAGCAGCAGGCTTCTTTATAGATATCCTTTATGGACCGAGATGTAATATCTTTCCTTCAGTCTCTAATAGTCACTCCTCCACTTCTTCAGTGATTCAAGGAGGCACAACATGGAGAGGCTGACTGCGAGACACTGCGTGATTAGATATCAATAGGGCAGGTACCTGATGGATTTTCTAAAGGTGGGGAGCATGTCATCTTCTTCAGAGGATGTACTATGGTTCCAATGTCACTTCAGGAAGAAGTATTAAGGGATTTCCACAAGTCCCCTCTAGAGGTACATCTAAGAGTGGAAAAGATGTACCAGGACCTTCGATGAAATCACTGGTGTCCTAGTATGAAGAAGGAAGTAGCAGAGTTTGTCTCTCGATGCCTCACTTGTCAGCAAGTGAAGGCGGAGCATCAGGTACCAGCAGGATTGGTTCAGCCTTTAGAGGTCCCAGAGTGGAAGTGGGATGGGATATCTAGATAATTCTTTATGGTTCTTCCATGTAAGCCCAGGGGACATGACTCTATCTGGGTGATCTTCGACCGACTCACCAAGTCGGCCCACTTCCTACCGATCAGAGAGCAGGGTTTAGTAGAGAGATTGGGATGCCTCTATGTGAAAGAGATTGTGTGGCTACATGGAGTCCCTTCTTATATTTTCTTTGATCATGATGCACGATTTACTTCCCAGCTATGGAAGGGGTTGTGGAGGCTTTCAGGTTGCAGCTTCGTCTGAGCACCGCCTTCAATCCTCAGACGGATGGTCAGACTGAGCGGACCATTCAGACCCTCGAGGGCATGCTGCGTGCATGTGTCCTCGACTTCGGTCGTAGCTAGGAGGATCACTTAACTTTGGTGGAGTTTTCATACAAAAATAGATATCACTCCACCAACGGCGTGGAACCTTTTGAGGCCTTGTATAGTCGACCTTGCAGATCGATGTTGTGTTGGACAGACCCAAGGGAGTCTACACTATTGGGACCAGAGATGGTACGAGATACCATAGAGAAGGTGCAGATGATCTAGGAGTGGATGAATACTATACAGAGTAGGCAGAAGTCGTATGCTGACAGGAGATGGAGACCTCTGGAGTTTGAGGATGGCGACCACGTCTTTCTACGGGTCTCACCCCGATGAGGTTTACGAATATTTGGCCAAGGTAGTAAATTATCTTCACGATTAATTAGACCTATCTAGATACTTAGTAGATTATGTGAGGTGTATAACTACCTATATCTTCTACCTCTGTTGCACTGGGTGCACGACGTCTTCCACGTATTCCAACTGAGGAGATACGTGCATGATTCTGAGGCCCGGTGTTCCCGGAAGCAATTTCTAAAGTTTTGTTCATGTACGTTCAGTAAACATATGAGCGAGTTTTTATAACTTTTGAATCGGTGCTCTAAATTGAAATCCAAGGGCATCGTTGAACTCGCAGTGCTAATATTCTCTTAAGGAGACTTTCACCTTAACGACAATTGGTCGAGAGTAGAGGATAAATTTTGGGTTTTCATGGGAAGTAATAAAATAAAGTGAGTTTTCACATTATTTTATTAGAGACTCCATGTGGTGTTTGGTGGTTAAAACCTCCTCATGGGAGTTGTAGGTGGAACCACCACACCTTAACCTCCCATGAGAGGTTATGGTGGTGGGGCCCACCCGAACAAAACCTCCAGCGAGAGGTTACGGCGTGGGGACCACATGGGGCTTAACCCCTCTATTGATGGAGGAGAGTTAAACCTCTCAACTCTCCATCATTAATGAGGGAGAGCCTCTTCACCTCCCCTAACTAATTCATTGTGCCAACCCCTTGAATTAATTAAGGGGAGCCTGTCTAATTAATTTAATTCTCCTTATGAATTTCATGCCAACATCTAAATAATAGACAATCTATTATTATTTTTTCTTGGCATTTCTCATTTGGTGGGAACCTTTTAGAGGAGAGATTGGGAGAATTAGTGTTCTCCAACGAATAACCCCATCTCCCAATGAAGAACGAAGAACGCCGAACTTCTTCAACTTATTCCTCGAAGATTCAACTATGGTGAGATGTCTTCGACGACCGACTTTCGCAAATCTGTCAATGAAAAATTATTGATGGTCAAAGGTAGGGGTGTGTTTTGATTTGAGAAATGTTGATTCTTCATTCCATGATTGTTTCTCTTGACCTGCTTGCTACCAAACTAATGCGGAAGGACCGGGCCAAATGAACACGGTCTGATCCCTCTGTCGTTCTTGTGAATGTTTGGAGTGTTCTTCATGTTCTTCATGGGTGACGAACAATATATCGTTGTGAGTCTTTTGTGTGACACAATGATCCCAAGTTGAAGACACAACATCACAAAGACCTAGTGGTGATGTGACGATGATAGCGGGTGGTGGATCGGACAGGAACGTGAAGGACCGTTCCTCAGCCGTTCTTCGATTGGGTGAATGAAATCGTGTTTTTGGAGCCGACCGAATGCCCAAAAACACAGGAGATGACTACAGGACATCGGGGAGACCTATTGATTGGATTCTCATGATGAAAAAACCCTCAGAATGAAGAACATACTTCACGAGAGGCATGATTGATGCAGGCGCCATTTCTGGAAAATTCTAGAATACACGGCGTGCATTTTTTACAAGCACACCCTATAGTACGGGCATTCTATGGCTTGATTTTCAGACGTTAGAAAAGTAACAAATGGCATTTTACCCAAGTCACATGGAGTGTATTCTCTACGCGCAATGGCAAAAGCGGCTTTGCGATACATGGAATGTATTCTATGAAATACATGGACATGGGAAGAATTACACGGCCAAGAGGCATGGCGTGTACTCTCTACACAGAATGGAAGAAGATGCTTCATAAGACTCGGCGTGTATCCCAGGGATACACGGATATGGGGTGGAGTACACAGGCATGTACTCCACCACAAGGCCAGGCATGGCCAGTGGCATGGGAAACCCTGTGTACCAGTTACACGGGTTAGCGAACATGGGTTGAGGCTGTATACGGGCACATGGCCAGCGTACATGGAGCCGACCCCAGTTCATTGGACACGGCATGTAACCATACCACATGTCGTGTACTTTCTTTTCTATACGACCAGACTTACGACATGGGCCATTGTACACAGGCAGTACCTGAGGTCTAAAGAACACGGCATGTGCCTCATTCCTACACGCTCTGTACTATTTGGGAAATATCTTGGTCATCTTGTCCTCAGTATCTTGGACACGTTTTGTTTGGGTTAGCCCCCTATGACATGGTAGACCTTTGGGATACTTCTTCTTGGTACTTTGTGGCAGTTGATGTATCACCACTCAGCTTGAGGAGAGAACCCTCCCGGACTCAATCATGCTTCATGCAGAACCCTATGGTTGGCTGTGAACTGATGACTGTTTCTGGATCTTGTGTGGGATCGACAGCACTGACGACTATTCTTGGATCCTATGTGGGTTCAACAGCACTGACGACTATTCCTAGATCTCGTACAGATTCGACAGCTCTGACTGCTATTCCTAGATCCTATGTGGGTTCGACAGTTCTGACTTCTGTTCCTGGATCCTGTGTGGGTTCGACAGAATAACTGTTCCTGGATCCTGTGTGGGTTCGACAGTTCTGATTTTTGTTCTGAGATCCTGTGTGGGTTCGACAGAATATATGATTCAGTGGCTACACTTGATCATCTCTATATCTCTTCAAAATTTGTATATCTGTGTGATATGAGTTAGTAACTTTGTGTTTTCCTCATGATTGAGATAGATTACTTGATAACTTAGGTATATGTATGACTAAGTGGGGTTATCTGCTGATTTCATACCTTTTGATTTATCCTTGTTGGATTTTGTGAGACCTTGAGGGTCTCGGGGTCCCTACTGAGTATCATTATACTCACCCATGCATGGGATATGCCCGCACCTCATTGTGTTGGATGCAGATAACGGACAACGCTAACCGAGGCTGAGTGTACAAGGACTGGACAGTACCCAGAGGTGGACCTCACGACAAGTCGGTACCCAGAGGAGATTGAAGGATGTGGTGTGTTGAGGAGGCTATTTGTACCTACCCTTTAGGTAGGATTCGTGGTGGATGATCCAGGAGCTTCTTTCTCCTTTTATCTATTTCGTCCTTTTTAGTTTTACTTGTACTTTACATTTGGGATTGTATTTTCAGCCCCTTTACTTTTCAGCACTCTCTTATTATACAGTTTTACTTAGTGTTTTGTATTTAGTTGTGTACTATGTTGTGTTTGTTTTCAGTTATAAAGGAAATTCCTTCCTAGTTTAGGGATTTACGCCTTTGGTGCTAGTCACTAGCCCCTGGCCTATGGAAGGTGGGCTTGGGGTAGTCACGGCACGGGCCCAGGGGGACGGGTCATGACAAGAAGTTCCAAAAGACTCTTCTCATTATTTATCATGTTATAATTAACAATAAAACTGTTTCTAGACTTGGGTACTGAGGAAAGTATGAGATTTATCCGAAACTCATTTGGGAATTTATTCCCAAAGATTTTTAAGTATTCAATTTAGCCAATAATATTGACTACATGAGGCCCAGTTTGCACCGACTTTGTAATATTAGTTATAAGAAAAGCATTGGAGATCTCTTATCACTATTTTCTTTCCTTCTATTGATTGATATACTAAAGTTGAGACATCATGATATATGCATCCATGTCCTCATGTTGCTTCAAAATCTCCTTGTTCACAGATGATAGAATGAATCACTAAAAATTTGTGGAATATTTCAAATGTTTATCATGGAGATTTAACTCTTCATCACTAGTATAATTTCCATGTGAATCAGGAATAGGTTCTTTCATCACATATAATTTCCTTTCATGGCATATTATAACGCGTAATCACCTTTTCCACTCTTGTAAATTTGTGTTGGTGAGAAGTTTATCATTCTCAAGTATGGATCATGATGATATGTTTTAATTCATTTTAATTATTGTTTCTATAAATAAGATAAGAATAATTTTAATACTTTATTAGATAAAATTTAGACAAATAAATAAATATTATATATATTAATCTCCTACTATTTTTTTGAAACCCAATATCCCTCACAATTGGATTCAAAATATCATTTTTCATGGACATTCTAGTGGAAAGGATCCACATTCCCCTTCTAATTACCACAAATTTGGTTGTCCAAGAAATTTTAAGTGTTTTAAGTAGGTATTGTATATTCCAACTACATAACTCATAGTTCCTTGGTCTATTGAGTGGACTCTCCAATACAAAAATCCTTAAATTGTATTTCCTTAATCCTTGTCTTTGAGTCACACCAAATCTTTCTTTGAGATTCAACCCTTGATGTGAACTATGTTAAGTCAACCAAAACAATCATGTTAGAATTCCTCAATAATTAAGAGCACCCAAACTTTGGTTGGTCAAGCACTTTGAACTATGGTTTTATTTTACCTGAAGTATTTTAAGTCCATATCGACTAAATATATATTATTGAGGTATTTTTTGTGTAAATTTACAATTTTTATCTTTATTAAATTCTTGTTAATATTAATTGGATTTACATAAGTGATTTAACTTGTCTTATATTTTCTTTATTCATAATACAATTTATTTTAGTTTTATCTTGCATGCTTGTCAATTCAGTAACTCATATGATCATAAAAAAAACTTCCATAATGAAATAACCATGAAACTTTATTAAAATAAAATAATAAAGTGGTATGATCATGATATTTTAAAAATGGTTAGTTTATCTATTAGATGATAAACTACTTTCAACCTAGTGGAAAACACCTTGAAACAATTAAGGTTAGTTTAATAGCTTTCCACTTATCCAAATATGTATCTCTCTTATATTTTTTTCATCTCAACTACAAAATTGAACTTCCTTGACTATCATGGGATCTCCATCCATTAAAAATGATTTTTCTCAAACATAGGTGAGGTAAATAAGGGGTTTAATTAAAAGAATCCATAAGAACATAGGTACTTACAAAATGGGATGAGAGATGACACATAGGTCAAAAATTTAATTTAAATTAATTGAAAAAAATCAAATATAAAGGTATTGATCTAAAATCATGATAATACATTAGTATGAAACTAATTACACATTTAATAAAATTAGCATCCAATTATAATCATTCTTATTTGTGATAAATCATGCTCGAATCAATTAATTATCTTATTTTGATTAATCAATTATTTTATCTTAATTCTATTCTTAATTTACTTGTGATTCTCATCCATAATAATTTTGAACAAATTAAATAAATTTATTTAAAATTGATTGTGTACATAAATGTACCTTGGAGGAAATATGGTGAGTACCCATATGAACTACCCAATATGTATTATTATCATATACTATTTACTCTAGAGACATGTGTCATACATGATTTATCACATACTTTCATGGTGTGTACTATCAACTTAATGATTACATGGATTAAATTATTTTTTTTCAAATGTTATGATTTGATGTACGTAGAGTAATATCAATAATATGAATCATACATGACATAAAGATCTGAACATAATGTGGAAAAAAATTATATATATATATATATATATATTAAAACCCCTCACATGGAATGTCCTATGAAACTTATTAACTACAGGAAATTACATGTTGATAAGGTTTACATAGTATAATAAATAAATTTTAATTTTATGCGATTTGGTATAAGTACATGGAGTGTACCAGCCAACTATATGGTGTGTACGTTTCTGACCATATATCTGAGACACATGCCTAGGGACGTAGATTATATCTATTCCATATAAAATTGGAGTACAAGGAATGTACAAGAGATACATGGTGTGTGGTCTCTTAGTTATATGCTCACTGATCAGGTAGGCTGTGTAAGAATATACACAGCCCACATGGGTTTAAAGGAATACATACCATGTAAGTGAGATACGTGTTGTGTACTCCAGTTTTCCATGTGCCTGGAAGGCCAGTCAACATTTTTTGTATAATTTAATGCATTTTCTGTATTCAATTCACATTAGTTGAATTAATTATTAATTAATTTTTGGTGCAGCTATCACTAGTACATGGTGTGTACACTTTTGTTATACAGCTAGAATCCTCAGCACCTTCGAATGATGACTTATATTTTATTCCATTCATAAAATTTATCTATTTGATTATATATATGAGAAATAAAAGATAAAGAAGTAGATCTCTCAATTCAGATTAAATAATGATTAAAATTTAATTGAAAACTAAATTAAAAACCTATAAATCAATCAATGATATTTAAAATAATTATAAATAATTATGTGATAGCTCTGATGCCACTTTAAGGTTCCGGGCATAGAATAAGTATGTGATGGGTCATTTATAGGTTTACTTTTTTCATGATCGATGATCAATTCAAGATTTACCCAATAATAAATTTTTTGATCAATGGAATGGAATTAAAGAAAAATAGATAAGGGATAGAAAACTGAAACCAAGCACAGGATCATCACATATTATTTATAATTAATTTAATTAATTAAGAATTACCTTGTGATAATTATTTCTTCATTAATATATCAGAAAATATAACCATGTTGTAAATTCATTGTGTTGAATGAATCATAATAATATTCACTCTAGAGGTGATCCACGTGTTCCACAAATCTTTGAACATTGTTGTAGAAATTTCTAGGTGCCATCACAGAAGATCCTATCACTTGCATCATTTTACTTTGATCACCATGAGAATTTATTCCAAGTAATTATCCATGATCTCTCTATACATAGAAGTGGTAGGAGGAGGAAGATCATTCTCCATTCTTGGGAGCGTTCCGGGATAAGGGAGCTCTCTTGGTCTCAGAGAGGATTCTCTAGATTTATTATGCACAACAAAACAGTTGAACTAACTCTATTTGAAAATAATATAATTGGGTTTATATATTTATAGGGTTAGAAATAAGTAATTTCACAAATTCCATTTATTATTTATTTAATACCTTACAGAACCCAATGTTTAATATAATAATATTATTATTATTACTTAACATGTGCTTAACCTGCGAATTAAATATTATTTATTCAAATAATATTCAATATATATTATTTATCATCAGACTATTAAACTTGATCTTCCATTCCTCCATAATATTTATCAGTCCTCGAATAATGTCTATTTATTTATTAAATATATATCACTTCGTTATTATCTAATAAATTAATATTATATTCACTAAATAGTAAATAAATATTTATTAAATATTCCGCTCACATAATTTTATCTTGAATAATCGGTGAAAAAATATATGTGATCACGAAAAAATGAATAATTATTAAACCATGTGAGGGAATAATATGTATTCAACTTGTTAAATAATAAATAATAATATATTATTTAAATGGGATTCTAGGTAGACTTAGTGTGTGACCCTCTAGGTCTCTTTCTCAGTGGCATTAGGTAAAGTAGCATAAACTCAAAGTTTAGCATCTAGAAACACTCCAAAGCACCCATAGAGAAAGAATTTAATTCCATAATGACATAATACCTCATATGGATTCTTATTTTGTAATATAATTCCTTTATCATGACATCTCTAGTCAAGTAGGTTACATGTTGGTTCCATTAACCTATGTTCTCAATGTGTCTTTCTTTGAATTTTTGGAAATAAAAATTACCTATAGAACACTAAAGAAATGGATTTATTTAGAAAATATTATTTTCATCAAATATCTTTAGATATCAACTTCTATTAAATAAAATAAAGAAAAAATTATTTCTTGAATTTTTCATTAATGCAATATTACTTTTGATGCACCCAACGTATCCTACCCCGCTGTGAACATATATCATCATAGTTTTTTTTCAAAACATCAAATTACATGACTCATAATACTCACTAATAATAATTTTAAAGTCTAAGGATAAATAAAAATGTTCTCAAATAAGAACATCCAATGAAATATAAATTTGTATTTCCTAATGGCAGGTCTCGTTCTCATAATATCCTATACTTGATATTACCAAGGGCGTACACAATGAGAAGGTTCCTTAAAGTTATATGGGACTCCACCCCTGATGGACTATATCATTTGTGTCTCTTATATTAATCATTTGGTTATAGAACATGTTTTTAAGAATATTGTCATGGAAATTCTTGGTTCTCATCATAGCTCAAAATCTTTATGACCTTTTAGTGTGATGGCTACTCTTATGAAATTATCACATACTATGTTATGCATAAAAACAATCAAGATGTGATAAGGTGTCTATTAATATTCAAAATTATGAGTATAGTTAATCATAAAATACATAGAATTTGGTTCTATGGCACCAACTCGAACACATTTTGGGATGAAGTCAGTGAATGTAAGCTATTGGGGCCTGAAATTGTTGAATAAATGATAGAAAATGTGAAGACCATTCAACATCACATCAGGTCAGCCCAAATTCAATAGAAGATATATATAGATAACTGTCGATTGGACTTAGAGTTTGATATTGAAGATAAGTTATTCATCCACATATCTCCATGGAAGAGATTCATGAGATTTGGGAAGAAGGGAAATTTAGGTCCCCAGTACATCATCCCCTTTGAGATTCTTCATCACATCGGAGTTTTGGAATAACTACTAGCACTTTCACCAACCATCTATCAAGTACATGATGTATTCTTGGTATCCCTCTAAATAATTACATACTATATCCCTCACATGTACTAAATTCTAATTTGGTATAGTTGGAAAACGACCTCTATTATAAGGAGAATCCAGTGAAGATCATAGATCATGGAGATAAAGTTTTACACAACAAGACTACTCACATGTTCAAAGTAATATAGAAAAACCATAAATAAAAATAGGAGACATAGTAACTAGAAGAATAGATAAAGGATAAGTAACCTCTCTAGTTTTTCCCTTAGTATGTAAAATAAAATTTTCAAGGTGAAATTTCATAAGGGGGTAGAATGAAACAACCCAAAATTTTATCAATGTAATTTCCCTTATTATAATTATTTCATATAGTATAAATCAAAAACATCACATAGAGAAACCAAATAAATTATTCTCATTAATAAATAATGATACATTAGTTAGAAAAAAACCAAAAAGAATTCAAAATATTATGGTAGTAAAATAAACATAAAATAACAGAATAAGAATAAGATAATTTGGATCTGCTCAATCCGCCAGAATGGTCGTACACATTAACAAAGCTATAGAAATAAAAAATAATGTTAATAATATAATATTTATTCTTAAGATAAAATTATATATATATATACTTCATATAAATTAAATTGAATAAATAATTAATGGAAAAATATGTATTTATTGGAATTTTTAAACGCATATGACCATTATAAATCTAACCATTATAATAGTAATCATACCATTAGAATAGTGAATTGATTGTTGGAACAATAATGTGACTGTTAGAAGTAGTAATTTGACCATTAGAATAGTAACCTCACATATGGAAATATATAATATTATTTAGGTATCTTATAAAATTAAAATATGATATATATTTTAATATTTTATTTCATATAGAAAAATACCATATTTTCTTTTTAAAATTTGAAGACCAAGGAAAAATTTAAATTCCCCCATTAGGCTCATATCAAATTCATTTTTCATTAATTTTGAAAACTCGTTACTAATTATATAATTTTTAGATCCAAATAAAATATAATTAAAATATATTAGTACAATTAAAATATAAATAGAAAATTTCTTTCTAAATAAGGTTGGATCAACTGTTCCTTTATTGAAATCATTTTTCAGTAAAAATATTGTTATCCTATCATATAAATCTCTTAGAGATTGATTTATACCATATAATCCTATATGAATTTTGAAAATATGATTTAAAAAATAATCATTTTCAAAACTAGGAGGCTTATTAACATATACCTCTTCTAAAATTACACTATTTAAAAAGAGGAGTTTTTTCATCCATTTAATACAATTTAAAATTTTGAAAACTTGAAAAATCCAATAAAATCATAATTGATTCTATTCTATAAACTAGTGAAAATGAATCTTCAAAGTCAATACCTTATTCTTATAAATAATCTTGGGAAATAAATTTAGCCTTATTTCTAAATATATTACTATACTCATCCATTTTATTTTGAAAATTTCATTTGGTTCCCATAGAAATTCTTGCTTTAGGTAGCTCGACTACATTCTTGAATTTATTTCTATCAAATTGGTTAGGTTCATCATGAATATAATTTATCCAAATTGAATATTATAAAGATTCCTTAATATTAATAGGAAAAAAATCAACTAAAAGGTATAATTATCACAAAAATTAAAAAAAAATAGTACTCATTCCATATTCAACATTTTTAATTACATTTTATAATGAGTGATATTTTCATGTTTTATGATTACAAAGATTATATTAAGAAGAGATATGCTCCCCCTAAAGTAATTGATTATCATTTTTTGGTTTATCTTTATTAAAATCGAATTCTTTAAATTATTTATATAATCAATAGAATCTATAATATATATTTCATTATTTTCAATTAATTTCACATGAATAGATTCTTCTATTGAAATAGATCTCTTATTATACACTCTATAATCCTTATTATTGTTTGAATATAATTAAAAAATACCTCATCAATTTTAGCATAAATTTTTTTAGATTATCTTTAGTATTTAGAATAAAAATCTATACAGCCAAGTAATTTAAAGTAAACAATATTACATTTTACTTCTTTAAAGAGTTCAAAAGGGTTTTCTTTAAAAAGGGTCTAATGTGAACTCTATTTAAGATATATCAAGTAGAGTTAACTGATTCATCCTACAAATATTTTGGTAGGTTGAATTCATTAAGCATTTTTCATTCAATTTCTTGAATATTTATGTTTCTTCCTCTCTATAATAGCATTTTGTTGTGGTTTTCTAGGGATAGAAAAATTTTAGAGATATCCATTATCTTGAAAAAATTTCTCAAAATCTTAGTTAACAAATTATTCTCATTTACCAATTCTAATTGATGAAATTAAATTATCTTTTTTATTTTTATTTTTTTATAGAATATAATAAACATGTATAAGGTTTCATTTTTATTTTATAAAAATAGATTCCAAGTGAATCAACTGGAATCATCAACAATTACAAATGCATATCTATTACTTCCTAAACTAGTAGTTCTCATGGTTCCAAAAAAATCATGCTAAAACATTTCTAATCATCTATAAGTGTTAACCATGTTAACATATCTAAATTAATAGTTGTGTTTCTTACCCTTTAGATAAGAATCATATTCAACATACTAGCTTTAAATTTAATAATTTTGAGAACATTTCCATGTTTTGCTAACTTGTATTATTGTCGAAGCTAAACATGTCTTAACCTTCTATTGCAAAGAATGTGGTCTATTTATATAGAATTTATGAACTTTAATTTTCTTTAGGTTAGTTCTAAAAAATTTATAGAATATATATTTTTTATATTGGCATAAAATGAAATAGTATTATCTTTATGAACAATACATTTATTATATTTAAAATTTACACTCATACCATCATCATAATGATTTTATATACTAATTAAATTGTTTTTTAGTTCCTCTACATATATTAATTTAGAAATGATAACATATTTTAATATAACTACTTATCCAAAACCTTTAACCATGCCTTTAGAGTTTTCATAAAAAGTGAATGTTCCTCCATCAAAAGAATACAAAGATAAAAAGTTAGAGATTTCACTAGTAATGTAATTGAAGAACCCTATATACATGTACCATATATATTTATAAATATTTATGTTGGTCTCTAATAAAATATATTATATAGATAATTGTTTTATTACCCAAGAAATTTTAGTTCCAACTAAATTAGTGAATAACTCATAGGAACCCATACCAATGTAAGACATTTATTATAAGGTAATTTAGAGGATAGATTCTTAGAAATATAATTCATGGTGTGTCCTGGTGAATGATTAAATATTAAAGAACATTAATTAGTATAATTAACTTTGAGATTACATCTAATGAACGTAACATTTGATACATTCCCTTTACTACTTTTAAAAAAATTAGTTTTATACATATTAGAAATCTGTATATTGTATTCAAATCCAGTTATGTCTTTTTTAGTTTTGTTCTAAGCCTTCATCTTATAAAATTTTTATTTTACTTAAACAAAAATTGATAAGGATTCTTTTAATTTAGTTATTTCCATTATAATAATTTTATTCACTTTTGTAATAAATTATAGGATATCACAAATTCTTCACATTTGAACAAGATCCTATATTTTTCAATTACTTATGTTCATGTTTAAGATTCTTACATTACTTTTCAATTTAATATAAATCATCAAAAACTAATTTAAATATCATATCTTTATAATAATTAGTTTTTTACATGAAATATTTCATTTTTACATTCTCATATTTTATCTTAATTAGTTTAGAATCTACAATATTTTTCACTTTATTAAATTTATTATTTTGTATTTTTTGTTCTTTGTATAGTTCATCCATTCTTGAAATATTATATTGAAATTAAATTTTTTTAATTGATTATTTAACTTCATTTACAATATCAAACTCATAACCAAAACTATAACCAAAATCAATGTTAACCTCATTATTTTTTGTTTCCATAAAGAAAAAATTATTTGATTACTTTTCACTCACATAATCATCACTACTAAGTCTGACTCTTCTATACAACTCTATCCAGCAAGATATGCTCATTTTAGATCCTTATTGTATTTATTTTCTTCTTCTTATTTAAATTCAGGATAGTCTATCCTGATATGTCTATTTTCCTACACTCATTGAAGATTAATCCTAAAAAATATTATTTATCACTTTTACCTATCTTAATTACCTTTCTATAATCCTCTTAAAGATCTCTTCTAGGATGTTTCTTGAAGATTCTCATTCCTTTCCTGTACTTATAGACACCTTTGGTGAGATTTTCAATTTCATCTTTCTCACTTTTTTATAACTTAAAATAAGTGGAATTAGAAATAAAATTAATATTATATTTCAATACTATATTTATTCTTCTATTATAATCATCATAATTTTCATTCTTTATTTCTAGTTCATATTGAAGAAGTGATCATATTATCTCGTCCATTGAATACTCAGTGAAATCCTAACTCTCTTAAAATGAAACTTTCTTTGAGTAACACCTTTTAAATATATTTTAAATTAATATTTAAATAAGAGTTCATTATTCATTTTCTCCCTTTTTGAAAACATGTTGTTTAAAAAAAATTAACCTATTGTGAATCTCATTGACGCTCTCTTGATCTTTCATTCTGAATTTGTAAAAATAAACTTTGTGGATTCCTAGATTGGTTGTCTATAACTTTTCAATTCTTTGATGAGTTAATTTTAAAGTCCTCCAGATGTTAGAAGTGGTTTTATATGAGTAAATATAACAATAAATATTTCTACTTAAATAAAAATATAATTAATTCACAACTTTATAGATTAAAACGTATTTTATAGCATCATTACCGGTTAAATTTTCTAAATCAACATCAATAAGATTGTAAGGTTTTAACATAATAGAATAGAATTAAAGACCTATTTTTTATAAATACCAAAATCTAATCCATAAAATAGTCATTGTCACTACCAATTAAGTTTTCTGGCTGATGGTATTTAACATATTGAATTACTAACTTTTCATAATAGAGTAATGGATCTTTCCTTAAACTATTATGTCAAGGTTAATGGTTAGTTCAAAAAAGAAATTGAAAGAGTTAAAAAAATATTCCTTAAAAATTAACAACCCTTTGATTCTAATTGTTAGGTTCCATATATAGCAAGAGTAACTAGAGGGGTTGAATAGTGCTTTTAAAATTATTCAATCAAATGTGATTATCAGAGTGATTAAATTGTGTTAAATGTGTATCAGAAATAAAAAAATAACACATGATGTTTTTATAGTGGTTTAGATCACCAAGATCCTAGTCACTCTTCAATATTATCTACTCAGTGAGAATATTGGTCTTCACTAATTACTCACTTTTGATAGGGATTGATAACCCAATTATAGATGTACATAACTTTTTCTCACTTGGTGGTATGACCCAAACCTAAATTTTAAAGGATTCACAACCCACCTGACTTTTTTATGGGAGTAACAAACCAACCTTACTTTTAGATGGTACAAATAACCTATTTTTACATATTTTGGATGTGAAAATCATAAACCAAACTCTAGAGTACAAATAAAGGGAAAAAAGAGATACAATAATAAAAACCAGAAATAAATTATAAAAAATAGGAGAGGATGATATTGAAATTTGATGTAGATAAAGATTTTAAATCATATTAGTAATGGATGATTAAAATTAATAATTCCATCCTGATCAAGGAAATGGAATATTATTCATAGTCTAGATGTTTTACTTCACAAAGCTCGTGTCAATGTCATATTTTTTCTCGGTAATTGGATAAATTTTCTAGTAAATATCTTTTAAATAATTATTTTTGATATAGTTTTATAAAAATTTGTTTAATTGAATTGAAACATCTACTTATTTCATTAAATCCAAAAATCATTGAGCACCACTTTGACTAATCATAGAAAGAAACGTTAGAAAAATAATAAAGTTTCGAAACATTATTGTTACCTATAATATGAAATATCATTCCTATACTAAGAGAGTCTTCATGTTCATTTATTTCTACAAGAAATAAAATGGAAAGACTTATAAAATATCATTAAAATTAATGATAATTATTCAAATAAATAAAACAATTAAAAATATTAAAAAATCATTCAATGATTTTAAAGTTCAAAATATTCATAAAAATAGATTATGAAATAAAAGATATGAAACTTGTTATTTTGATGACATTTTTTAATATATAGTATAAAACATAAAGGTTATAATATATAAATATTTTTCAAATAAAAAAATAATTAAAACAAATTTACAAAAATTATAGAAAATCGTTTTACAAAAGTAACACTGAAATAGAGTATTCTGAAAAAACATAAAATTTAAAAAAAATATGAAAAGGAAATAACTAATCGTGTGATGAATAATCCTTGTGGTTGGTGTAATATTAGTATGTCCATGGTCATTATACTAAACATTATATTTCATTTGGTAACTTAAAAAGAACACGTAGTCATAATAGAGAATAAAAAAACTAACTCACGGTATACTCACCATCTCATGGTAAGAAAAAACTAAATTCACAGTAAGGTAGATATAAGGATCATGTTTACCCTCATGGTTAAGGTATATATAAGGATCATGGTCACTTACATGGTAATAAAACTTACTATATCAAGGTATGTAGATATTATTCATAGGAAGGAAACACATTGACCACACTTTGTGTATACTTAACATGTCATAGTATGTTGAAGTTGTGGAACATGACGATGAAGTTTAATCATTGTCTGTTTTTGAAGATATGAAACACATGCATCAATGGACTTTTAAAGTACAAACTCATCCTGAGACTCGAAGGGCCAAATGACCTCCTTTAACATCATTTTTTCCTTTGACCATGAACATTTATTTGAGAAACAATAGGCATGAAATTCAATATGACTTCTTCTAAAAGTCTCAAAATTATAATGGAAATGATATCATTATTTATCATGGTTTCTTTCAGCCTGAGGAGTGGAG
This sequence comes from Viscum album, assembly GCA_963277665.1. Classification (NCBI taxonomy): domain Eukaryota; kingdom Viridiplantae; phylum Streptophyta; class Magnoliopsida; order Santalales; family Viscaceae; genus Viscum; species Viscum album. The sequence goes on from OY728122.1 coordinate 497,276,291, forward strand.
ATGGGAGGTTAAAATTTTGATTGATAGTGTTACAAAAAAATATATAGTGTATAGTAGCTCGATGAATGTTGAGGATGAAGAAAATTATTTTAGGATTACTCAGACATCAAGGATGAAAAAGATCGGGTGGCTGAGGTTCTATCTGTATCGTTTAAAACTGGATGAATAGTGACATTCAAGATCGTGTCCCACACCAATTATCCATAAGTTTGAGCCTATGATATTTCATTCAACCCCTCTTTCTAACTTCTCTATTTAGTTATGGGGATCAGCACCCATTATAATTTACACACACAAGGATACATGGCTTGTCGTCGGCTTGCACTGGCCTATTGGTCCTCTTACAGGAACCCTTTTCATCATCTATACATAGACTTATACATGACCCACCCATGTTCATCATTCTTACTAGGTGGTTCCTCAGGTTTCAATCCCATGGGGTTGACCTCTAGGTCACCCAATGTGGTTGAAAGGATTTTCCCATGGTTTTTTCCAGGTTAGACCCATTTTTTAGAAAAAATCTAGGTAATATAAATCATCAAAAAAATAAAATAAATGAATAAAAAATAATTTATTTTTGTTCCTTAATTCCATAAGAAAAAATCATAATAAAAATAATACTATTTTTTAATAAAACATTAAAAAATGGGTTTTTAATTTATATTTAATTCAAATAATATTTATTAATGTAATGGGATTTAAATTTATCAAAACAATAAAATAATTAAATATATAAACTCATAGAGAAAACATGATCATTTCAAGGAGAGTGATGAGGATGTTGTTCATGATTGAAAACTAAAACCATGTATATGGCTTCAAATAGAGCCTAACATTCTCATTCTACCTCATTAATTATTTAACATTAAAATATTCCAACCCTTAACTATATAAAAACTCTAAAAATTAATCATGATTAATCCAAATGCTTGACTATGAAATTTTGGATTCTAATAGGCCTATGGTGACCCTTTCATGTGTTGGGATGACCAAAATTTAAGATTTTTGAAATAATTTTATAGTTAAATATTTATGTGCATGGTAGGATGGGAAAAGTGGAAATTTATTGAATGTTCCTAATAAAGGAAATGAAATTATAGACATTTAGGTGGAATGATAATTGTGAGTACCATATCTATAGGAAAATAACCCCAAATTGGACAGTGTTTTGAATTATTCTTTGGTAATATTTTTTATGTTAACTTTTCTAGGATTTAAATGGTCAAGTGTGGGGTAATTAATGAATTATATATTTTAATTAATTTAAATTTTTAATTCAATAATATAATCCTTTCCATTTTTTCATTTTAAGGGAAATTAAATCATTCCCAATTTTTAGAAATATTTTTGGGGTTTAATGTGAAATTAGATTAATTCATGATTTCTAATTGTTTTATTGTTATTTTAGATTTATCTAAAAAATTATACACTCAAAAAAATTTGTTTAATTTTAGTTTAAGTACAAAACACATGTGTATGATTCATTTTTCTCATATGTATATGTGATTTTGTGGTAGTTTTGAGAATTTATCTAATTCTGATAATTTGTAAAAGTAAAGTAGTTGATGTATAAGGTTTATCTTAACTCAACACTTTATAATTTGAAAATTTATAGGGATTCATAGGAGTAATTTTATCAAATAAAAAAATTATCTTATGCTTCTCACCAATGCATAGGAGTCAATACTTTAATCTTGGGAGATTTTGGCAAAGTAACTAAAATGTAAAAATAAAATCTTACAATATGTAAATTTAAATTATAGGTATCATATAAAATTTAGTAGTCATTTACTTTAAAAAATTTATAATGGAATTAAGACCATTTTATGGAATTTTAGTGACACCATATAGATATTTAGGTGAGTTTTGGTATTATTGTTAGTCTGGAGGAACACATTTCATGGTGATTGTTGTCATGTAGTGATAAGGAGATGAGTTATTTCATAGGTAAATCCTAATGAATTACACTTTAAACAATGTAATTTCCTGCTGTTACATAATTAAAATGTATTTACAACATGTTTCATGGTTTTTAATCCAGAAAATAATCATTCATTTGAATCATTAAATTCAAAGAAGGAGATGAATAGGCTACAGGTCATCAAATAATTTCAAAGAATAGTTAAATACTTTTCCTCCTAAAAGAAAATAAATTTAGAGTAAATAAAGTTATTTTAACCTTCATTAGGTTTAATTCATACCAATTTTAATTTTTGATCTATTTTAAATTTATTTTCCCTCCACTAAGGTTGGATCGATCAAGTAGAGGATAACACAACTAGACTTAGGCTCAAAGCATTAAGAAAATAAAATATGAAATCTATTTGTCCATTTATGACTAAACCTAGGGCTTATATGGGTAGTATATACCTAAAGAAATGTCTTTTGTAGTTACTTTCACATTATCATGTTCGTGTTCATCTAGTAGATATTTATCATGAATAAAACTGGTTGTTTTATTTTGTAATATAGTATCTCTTCTAATTTTGTTTTGATTCATTTTCCAATATTTTAAAGTAAATTATTTATTCTCACTATTTAACTTTCTTAATTAAGTACTTGTTTATGAGTATAATGGATTGAATTAAGTTTTATTTCTTATATTTCTTTGAGTACTTAAATCGATTCTATAGGAGGAAAAACACTCATACTAAGGTATTGGTGTGATTTTCATGCATAATTGGGTGCACAATTTAATGTATTAGAGTATGTATTGAATAATTTAAATAGGATAACTATTTGTTCAAAATGAATAAGGGTGTGTCTAAATGTCAAAAATAGTTAGTGGATGTTTTCATAATATGTTAACTCACATACTTTGTTATTATTTACTTTTGCTTTCCATCATTCACTTACTCAATTTCATTAATTTCATTAATTTTATTTTTTTTATTCTTGAACAAACTCATAAAAATACTATTTTACTTCTATTTTTCAAAAATAGAAAATAAATAAAAACTGATAACTTATGATTTTCCTATAACCTCTATATGGGTCAACTGTGGGGACTATTATCTTGTATTCTTAAGGATAAATGTTGAACATAGATTTGTAATAAAACTCTCTAATTTTATTAAGAAATTGAAAAAATTTAAATAAATTTTTTAGAATGAGATTTGATAATTTGGAAAAAGATCATGGAAGAAGATGATTTAAATGGATAATGGAAAGTAAAATGCTTAGAATGTTGAGTTTTTTTAGAATAAAAACACTTAATAGAAATTTGTAAATTTTTGGAACACTAAATTAAAATAAAAATTATCTATAATTAGTGACATTAAAATTTTTGGAAAAATACTAGAATAAAGAAGAAATTGTTGAGAGTATACTATTGTTTTCTTTCAAATTAATATACCAATGATGATAGTAAAATGGTGGAAGAATGGTTGGAGTCCATTGGTGGACAATAAAGATTTTAAAAGGGATTTAATCCATTTAATTTTACTTCAGTTGTTATGGAAAATTTAGGTACATATAAATGGTATATGTAACACCCCAATATTTTATAGTACTTTATTTCCTCAAAGTAATTTAATAACTTACGCTACATGCAACACTGAGTTCAAGCGCACCACGACTTACCAAACTAGCTGTTCAAAAGCAGTTATGAATAGTGTTAATTGAATTTTGAATTTTTTATATTCCATATAGTTTTAACATCCATATTATTTATTTCTTAGACATAATATAATAACAAATTCATTTTTTTCATATAAAGGAAATATTATTCAAAAAATGAAATCTTACCCCCTTTTAAAGGAGAACCCTTTTTAAATCCAATATTTGACACTTTTATATATTCAATTTGAAAAAATAAACTTCTTCTTTATAATCAAGAAATAAAAGTTTAGTTTTGATAAAAAAATTGTTTTTCTGATAACTTTCATATTTGGGTAAATAGTGAAAAATACTAAATTTTAATTAAAAAAAATTAATCAAATTAATTTATACTCTTAAATTAAACATTTTAATGGTTTGGAATTATAATTAGATTATATTTTTATCATTTAATAGAATTTAGGTTATTATATGTAATTTCATATTTAAATATGACATAAACACATGTCAATCTTTTGATAGTTTTTACTTTTTTAAAAACCTGTTTTTTGGTTTTGACAACAGGAATTGATTTTAAATTAATAAATGAAACTTATATGCTTTGAATTTGGTAATATGTAATTAATTTTTCAATTTGGAACATCAAAATTATCTTAGGGTGAATTTTTTGTATTTTTCTGAAAACTATCAATTTTTGATGAATTGTGAAAAACATTATGTTATTATTTAAAATCGAGTTTTTATTTAAATAATTATTTATTTTATTTAAATTTATTTTAAGTCAAAAAAATATATATAATACCTATATAAGTTTAATTTAATTAATTTGGGTCATTTTAAAATAAAATTAGATGTATAAAATTTTATTGAACTTTTTAACGTTTTTTACCCACCTTCTAGGAGCATTTGCAAATTTGCATACAACTTAACTTTAAAACTTCTGTGAGTTGAATTTCAAAACTTCTAGAGACACATTTGACATCATTCAGTAAAATTTGGTTCAATAATATGAAAATAATTTATGGCGAATAGTAACATTTGACTTTTTTTACCGCGGTTAAAAGTAAATAGGGTAATTAAGGGTAAAAATGATATTATAATTACCCTAACACATGTCATAATTCTATTAGATAAGTTTAATTCAACTAAAAAAATATTAGGAATAAAATATGATCCTCTTTGGTCTATTTGATTAGATTAGGACATTTGTTATTATTTTATTTAAAGAAGAGTTAAAAGTGTCAAATTCAAAGTTTAATAAATAAACCATTTTCAATATAGGGTTATACATAAGATAAATTAGAATATAAATATTCATTATAAATATAAAAATATTTCCTAAATAATGGTATTTTATTTATAATTTTTAGACGTTAAATAATTTAATTTATTTATGACACAATGATGATGCAATAATTACCTTATTAATGAAAGAATCATATAAATGGTATTATAAATATTAAAATAAATAAAATTTAAAATTTTTTATGACATACATTAATTTTATAGGTGAATATGACATGTTAGGGTTGATTAAATGTATTTTTTTCAAATTAATAATTTTTTTATGACTTTAAAAAAACAAAATACCAAATAGAGTTAAAATTGACATAAATGAGTTTTTAAAACAAATACTATATCATTAAATTATATAGTAGTACCAAAAATCTAGGGTTATTCAAAAGGACTCTTAAAATGATATATATTTCATTAATTAACCACTTGGGGTTATATGGGAATTTTATTGTAAGTTTATTTACCATATAATATAAAAATACTAGGAGACATGGTAAATGTTAAATTATTTAACTAAGAGTTAAATCTAAAAGATAAGGTTAATATGGTAACCTAAACTTGTCTAAAACATATTATTTGATATTATTTCAACCCATAACCACATAAGGATTTAAATAAATTCATTTTGAGACATTATAAACCAAATATTATTGTATAATAAAATAATATTTCAAGATTTTCCCAAAGTGACTCTCACCTCTCTTATAAAAGGTAACTTCCCCTTCTCTCAAAATCACACCTCCAAATTTATTTGGCTCGGAAAAAAACTGCGAAAATATCATACCTAATTCCCTAAAATCAACCTAGAGTCCTTACTTTTATCATAAATCTAACCTACGGATCCCTTTTGATCAACTCAAAAGGAAACACACGAAGAAGAGGTAATAATTTCACCACCCTCTTTCAAGTTTGTTTCTTCTTCCACTTCCTCTTTCTTTGTTGTTTCCATACCAAAATAATAACTCCAATACCTCCTACAGACTGTGATGTTATTATAAATATGGTACATCCATATTCATTATTCTATCCATCCTATAAATGAAAAAGTCATCATAAGTGCGTACGTACAGCTTACTGTCTCCACATCATGTTGTAGTTTGTTATTCAAACACTTCATTATTTGGATGGGTATAATAATGATTATAAATGATTAAAATAATAAATATAACATTTTAATTATTCTATATATATTATATACCATCCAATTAGATATGATTTCACCATCAATATAATGATATTGTCGATCATGTGTATGTACGGATCATCATCTCCACGATGCGATGAGATCCATTTCCACATTCACCATTCATCGATGATTATTAAAATATATATTATTAATAAGTATGTAATATATGACATAATAATGCTACTGAATAGATATATATGTGTTTGTGTGTGTTTTTTTTTGTTTTTTTGTGTGTACTTACATATATCTTATTCACTTCCATTCAATATGATACGAAAATGAAAACAGTGTTTATGAGTACGTACAGTCTACCGTCTCCATAAATGGTGCCTTCCATTTCAATTATCTATCTATTATAAATATTTATATTCTAAATATATATGATATAAAAATCAAGTTTTATATTCTGGAATTATTTAAATCATGATCTAAATGATAAGATCAAGAATAACAACTAAAACACGTACGATAAAGAAAGAGATTATTACCTGAAATGTTAATTTAACATAGAAATAATTATTAAATTGGTAGTATAAAGAAATAAATCAATCATGTATGATATAATAAATATTAATATGGTTCTGTTATAATTTAATAACATATTGTGGTCATTATACTGGAGGTTAAACGTACCCTCGAACAAAGGAAAGTGCAAGGTAAGGGTTAATTTCACAATATCTTTATTATTCGAGGTTGTTTTTACATAAGTATCTATTGATATGTATTTATTATCTATGTCCAAGTTTCATAGAATCGTTTTCAAAGGGATTCTTTTTAAGGTACTTTTTTACTAAAACATCATTTTAAATGTTTTAAAGATTTATTCTTCTAAACCTTTATCATTAATGTCCATGTCTTCAAAATGGTTTAAAGGATTATTTATATGGACATGAATGTTTTAAAATTTTAATTCCTTTCAAAAGTATCAAAGTGGTATGAGACACTTTGATTCAAAACAATATTTTAAATGACTTCCTTTATAAATTATGTGACTTTTAAATGATTTCATGAAAAGGGGATATTTCTCTCAACGAATTTTACTGATAATTTTCAACTATGCCAACATCCTTTGCCGGATATTATACTTGATCGAGGTTGATTTATTATGATAAAAATCTTCAATATTGTATTGAAGTTTTTGTGATATATTTGACTATGTATGTGTTATTTTTATACCATTCATGGTTTAGGGTTAAATTATTGACATTTCTTATGCTAGTTTTAATATGAATTTTTATGTTATGTTTCAACCTTTTCATATGAGGAATGTATTAGACTTAGTAAGTGATGGTTGGAGCCATATATAGCTCCTCGATGCATCAGTAGGTCTCATGAGACAATTATACATGGAATTGGTTGAGGCCTTTTCCAATTTGATATATAGTTTTGGCTGAGGACTTAATCATTTTTAGACGTCTTGGTTGAGCCCTTGACAAAATGTTTTAGAATGTCTGGAATTATACATTACCTCATTAGGAAAATATTATCGATGGTTCATGTGGTTGTTCTACTAGTAGAATACCCATGACTACGTTTTATTATGGCATTATTTACTCATTTCATATTCCTTCGATAAAGTGTTCATGTTTATTATTTTTAAAGGCATGTGTTTTAAATTATTCATTATGACTAATATTTATGTTATCTTCCGTTGTATTGCTTATCCTTACTGAGTGTTTGAGCTCACCCCTTTCTTATGTTTTATTTTTTCAAGATTATAGGAAGTGTATTATGATTGATATGCAAGGTTAATATATGGGATTAATGGTATTCTCAAAAGATCATTTATGTTGTGTTTTATTTTTTAATGTGTAATGTAACATTTATGTATGTATTCTATTTCCAAGACTGCTAAACTGATCAGTCTTTTGGGACATGATTTCCTTGTATCATGCCAATGTTATGTAATAATTCACTGTCTCTGGGTAACTAGGGTCGGGGCGTTATAGTTGGTATCAGAGGAATTTTATCAACAACCTTGTAAATAGATTTAGATAAACTTTAATTAGAGAACATTACCCTAAGATATACTTTGAGGATTAGTATAGAAGAACTTCCTAGAATTTTGTTAATGTGAAGATTTTGTGTATTTTTCAAGAAATACATCCATGTCTTGATATGAGCAGGTAGAGGCGGATCTGGCAGAGATGTACCTGGGAGTGAAAACTCCGACAAAGAGTTTCGGGCTTGACCTGGGGTATCTTGGCACACGACAATGGGCCTTTATTCACTCTTGGTTACGACACTCTCAGGGGATATGCTTAGGATAATTCACATTTTTATTACAATCCATTATGAAGGAATTAGTAGTAAATACTTCCTCAAAGAAAAAAAAATTATGATTATATATTATATGTATAATCTTTTCAATTTACATTAGGTATTTTACAAGTTTGGAATTATGCATTGAAATTCATAAAATAACCTATTATATGCCACTGTATAGAAATGGTGCCTATTAAATGGAATGGGAACTCCAAAAATACACATGATCCAAAGAGTAAGAAGGGTCATATATTTCATGGTATTAATCCAACATATAGAAAGAAAATAGTCTCCCATGTATTATCATCATATTAAGAAATAGTATCATGTGTTAATAAGATAAGTAACAAATTCTCTGATTCCTATGGATTTGAAGGGAAGATAGAGAATAAAAGGTTGGAAGAGAGAAATATGGATAAAGAGAAGAGGGGAAAGAAGGATTTTCCCATATGTAATAATTATGGAAAGAATCACCTTGGTAAATTCCTGAAGGGAATGGGAGTTTTTCATAAGTTTGGAGAAAAAGTACACCAAGTACGTGATTTCAAGGGTAAGAAAAAGTTTTCAAATGTATAATGCTTCATCTTCAAGGAGTTGGGACACTAGGTGAATCAACGTCCCAATCATCAAAGTATACCGCAAATGATGTTGTTGGATAATAATCAAGTTATGATATTACCACAGATGAAGATTCATTACTCATTTTCTTATGTTGATATTAAATAATTATGTCATTTGAGTGTTGTATCAATGATGTACTGGTTATAATAATTATGGATTATATAAGGATTGTACTACAGTACTATTTAATTAAGGACTTGAGATTGTGTGGAACCAAGAAAAGTGACTCAATAGCAGGTTAAATGTTTTGGAAAGTATATGGTTGAGAGAAAGATAAAACATAATATGGTTCTAATACTGAGGTAGTGATTTTGGAATAATATATGATTGATTTGGATAAATTATAGTGGATATTCTTGACTACCTTGAAACTGATTAATGATTTTTATATTCCATCATTATTGGAGCTTACAATATTCTGGGATAGAAGGAGTATATCTAGTACTATATAAGAAATAAGATAGCATGAATGTAATAAATATGGTTTTATGGTAATTCAGGGTGTTACAGTGTTTTAAAATAATACATGATGAAGGTTTTTACATGTTACTGCGTGGAAAATAGGATATTCATTGTGTTTATCTTCCTTGTAAATTTTGGACTGTGAGTTTGGACAGAAGTATTTTGGATAATTCTAAAGGTTGTAATTGATTAAGTTTGACATTGGATACTATTTTTAAGGTTAAATCATTTCTTGAGATTATTTTTGGATTGTCATAAAAATGATAACCCGGAGGTTGGGTAACAACCCGTCGTGTCCGACAAGGCCGCAAGACTTGAACCCGCAACAGAAGGGTGACAAGGGTTGATCATCTACCACTAGCCTACGTGATTTCCCGGTTTGTATAATGTAGTTTTTTTAAAATTTTCGGACATATTAATTATAAATTCATTTTTTTAACCCTATACAATTAGGATAAATAGAATATTTTGGAATTCAATTATCCTTTGGTGTGAAAGGTGAGTTTGTGGTAGGAATTAGTTGATGGATAAAACTCTACATGTCAAGTAAATTCTTTCCCTCTTATTCTATGAATAAATTAATTCTTAAACATTAAGGAAGGTATCGTAAAACCAAAAATGTGTTATCATAATACCTTATGTTTTGTTGAAACGGTGATATTTTAAATCATCGTAGATTGATGGCTTTGAGGCCCTCAATTTTACACTTGTTTGTGATTGATGACCTCAATAACTCCCTATAAATATTCACATTTTTCTTCCAATTATGTGTCTCTAATTTCCAGCAATGTTCTCCCAATCGAGATCGTAATTTGGTGGTGACTTTTTCATTTCCCATTCCCTCTTATTAAGACTAAATTTTGTTAACCCAATTTTTGATGTGGGTTTTCCGCAAAGGTATTTTTCTATTTCTAACCTTTTATTTTTTAAGAACAATTTCAAATTTCAAGGACACAATTTATTGAATGATGGGAGAATGTAACACCCCAATATTTCATAGTACGTTATTTTCTTCAATGTAATTCAATAACTTGCACTACACGCAACACCAAGTTCAAGCACACCACGACTTACCAAACTAAGAGTTCAAAAGCAGTTATGAATAGTATTAACTGAATTTTGAATTGTATATATTCCATATAATTTTAACATCCATATTATGTCTTTATTAGACATAATATAAGAACAAATTCATTTTTTTCAGAGAAAGGAAATATTTTTTCAAAAATGAAATTTTCCCACCTTTTAATGGTGAACCCTTTTTAAATCCAATATTTCACACTTTTATATATTCAATTTTACAAAATAAACTTCTTATCTACAATCAGGACATAAAAATTTAGTTTATATAAATTTTTGGTGTTTTTCTGATAACATTCATATTTGGGTGAATAGTGAAAAATTCTAAATTTTAATTGAAAACAAATTTTTTAATCCAAATAATTTATAGTGTTAAATTATAAATTTGAATGGTTTGGAAGTATAATTAAATTATATCTATATCATTTAATATAATTTAGGTCATTATATGTAATTTTACATTTAAAATTTACATAAACACATGTCAATCTTTTGATAGTTTTTACTTTTTAAAAAACCCACTTTTTGGTTTTGACAGCGGGAATTAATTTTAAATTAATAAATTCAACTTATATGTTTTGAATTTGGTAAAATTGAATTCATTTTTTAATTCATAATATCAAAATTATCTTAGGTTAAATTTTTTGTATTTTTCTGAAAACTTTCAATTTTTGATGAATAGTGAAAAACACTACATTATTATTTAAAACCGAGTTTTATTTAAATAATTATTTATTTTATTTAAATTTATTTTAAGTAAAAATAGATATATAATACCTATATAAGTTCAATTTAATTCATTGGAGCCATTTTATAATAAAATTAGATGTATAAATTTTTATTGAACCTTTTAACGTTTTTTACCCACCTTATAGGAGCATTTGCAAATTTGCATAAAACATAATTTTACCACTTCTATGAGTTGAATTTTAAAAATTTGAGAGACAGGGTTGATATATTTAAGTAAAATTTGGTTCAATAAGATGAAAATAATTTTTGGTGAATAGTAAATTTTGACTTTTTTTACCACTGTTAAAAGTAAATAGGGTAATTAAGGGTAAAAATGATATTATAATTACCCTAACACATGTACAAATTCTATTGGATAAGTGTAATTCGATTAAAAACAATCTTAGGAATAAAATATAATCCTCTTTGGTCCACATGGATTAGATTAGAACATTTATTATTATTTTATTTAAAGAAGAGTTAAAAGTGTTAAATTCAAAGTTTATTAACTAAACCAATTTTAATATAGGGTTATATATAATATAAATTCGAGTATAAGTATTAATTATAAAGATAAATATATTTCATACATAATGGAATTTTATTTATAATTTTTAGACCTTAAATAATTTAATTTATTTATGACACAATGATGATGTGGTAATTACATTATTAATAAAAGAATCAAATAAATGGTATTATAAATATTAAAATAAATATAATTTCAACGTTTTTATGACATCCACGAATTTTTTAGGTTAATATGACATGTTAGGGTTGATTAAATGTATTTTTTTCAAAGTAATCTTGTTTTTATGACTTTCACAAAAAACAAAATACCAAATAGTGTCAAAATTGACATAAATGAGTTTTTAAAACAAATACTATATCATTAAACTATAAAACAGTCCTAAAAATATAAGGTTCGTCCAACGGACTCTTATATATGTAATTAATGAACCACTTGGGGTTCTCTTGGAATTTTATTTCAAGTTTATTAACCATATAATATAAAAATACAAGGAGACATGGTAAATGTTAAACTATTTAACTAAGAGTTAAATCTAAAAGATAAGGTTAATATGGTATCCTAAACTTGTCTAAAACCTATTGGTTGAGATTATTTCGACCCATAACCACCTAAGGATATAAATAAATTCATTTTGATCCATTAGAAACTGAATATGATTTTATAATAAAATGATATTTCAATATTTTCCTAAAGTGACACTCACCTCTCTTATAAAAGGGAACTTCCCCTTCTCTCCAAATCACACCTCAAAATCCATTTTTCTCAACTAAAACCTACCCAATAATCCTCCAAAATTCCCACACATCAACCTAGAGTCCTTACTTTGATCATAAATCCAACCTAAGGATCTTTTTTATCAACTAAAAATGAAATACCTGAAGAATAGGTAATAATTTCACCACTTTCTTTCAAGTTCTTTTCTTCTTCCACTTCCTCTTTATTTGTTGTTTCCATAAAAAAATAACTCTAGTACCTCATAAATACTGTGATGTTGTTATAAATATTCTACAACCATATTTGTTGTTCTATATATCCTATAAATTACAAATTCACCATACGTGCGTACGTACAGCTTACCGTCTCCACGTCGTGGTGTAGTTTGTTATTCAAACACTTCATTATTTGGATGGGTATAATAATGAGTATAAATAATGTAAATAATAAATACAAAAAGTTAATGATTATTTATATATGATATACAATCCAATTACAAACTATCTCACCATCAATATAATGATATTGTCTCTCGTGCGTACGTACGGATTACCGTCTCCACGACGCAATGAGATTCATGTTCACATTCACCATTCAACGATGATTATAAAAATATATATTATAATAAGTATGCAATATATGGAATAATAATGATACCGAATAGATATATGTGTGTGTGTGTGTTTGTTTGTGTGTACTTACATATATCTTATTCACTTACTTCCATTCAATACCATATGAAAACGGAAATAGCGTTTATCCATATGTACGGCCTACTGTCTTCATAAATGGTGCCTTACATTTCATATATATATCTATTATAAATATTTATATTCTAAATATATATGATATATAAATCAATTTTTATATTCTATAAGTATTTAAATCATGATCTAAATGATACTATCAAGAATAACAAGTTAAAACATGTATGATAAAGAAAGCAATTATTACCCGAAATGTTAATTTAACATGGAAATAATTATTAAATGGGTAGTATAAAGTCATAAATTAATAATGCATGATATAATAAATATTAATATGGTTATGGTATAGTTTAATTAGATACTATGGTCATTATACAGGAGGTTAAATGTACCCTCGACCAAAGGAAAGTGCAAGGTAAGGGTTAATTTCACAATCTCTTTATTATATAAGGTTGTTTTTACGTAAGTATCTACTGGGACATATATATTATCCATATCTATGTTTTATAAAATAGTTTTCAAATGGATTATTTTTAAGGTGATTTTTTACTAAAACATCATTTTAAATGTTTTAATTATTTATTCTTCTAAACCTTTCTCATTAATGCCCATGTCTTCAAAATGGTTTAAAGGATTTATTTATATGGACATTAATGTTTTAAAATGTTAATTCCTTTGAAAAGTTTCAAAGTGGTATGGTAAAATTTGATTCAAAACTATCTTTTAAATGAATTCCTTTATAAATTATGTGACCTTTAGATGATTTCATGAAAAGGGGATATTTCTCTCGAAGATTTTTACTGATCATTTTTAACTATGCCAACATCTTTTACGGGATATTATTCTTGATCGAGGATTATTTATTATGATACAAATATTCCATATTATATTGAAGGTTTTGTTATATATTTTACTATGGAGGTGTTATTTTTATACCATTCATGGTTTAGGATTAAAGTGTTGACATTTCGTATGCTAGTTTTAATATGAATGCTTATTTTATCTTTCAACCTTTTCATATGAGGAATTTATTGGACTTAGTAAGTGATGGGTGGAGCCTGTTATAGCTCCTTGGTGAATCGGTAGGTCTCCTAATACAATTAGACGTGGAATTTGTGGAGGCCTTTCCCAATTTTATATATGGTTTTGGCCGAGGCCTTAATCATTTTTAGACGTCTTTGCTGAGGCCTTGACAAAATGTTTCAGAATGTCTGGCATTATAAATTCCCTCATTTTAAAAATATTATTATTGGTTCATGTGGTTATTTGACTAGTAGAATACCCATGACTATGTTTTATTATGGGATTATTTACCCATATCATATTCCTTCCATAAAGTGTTCATGTTTACTATTTGTAAAGGCATGTATTTTAAATTATTCACCATGCCTAATGTTTATGTTATCTTCTGCTGTATTGCTTACCCTTACTGAGCATTTGAGATAACCCCTTTCTTATATTTTATTTTCCCAGGATTCCAGGAAGTATATTATGATTGATATGCAGGGTTAAGATATGGGATTAATGGTGTTCTCAAAGGATCATTTATGTTGTGTTTTGTTTTTAAATGTGTAATGTAACGTTCAGGTATGTAATCATTTTCCAAGACTTCTAAACTGATCGGTATTTCAGGACATGATTTCCTAGTATCATGCCAATGTTATGTAATAATGCACCGAATCTGGGAAACTAGGTTCAGGTAATTACAAGATATTGGTTCAATTATTAATTTTCCTATGATACTAGATGATATATAAGTTAAATATTAAGGGATATTAAAACCACTCAATGAATAAAAAATCAAAAAATGTAAAACAAAATTAGACTAAATGTTGAAAACATGATTTAGTCATTGGAATAAGTTTTTATAATATTTTTTAAACTAGGTAACTTCATTGAAGAATTTATCTATTTTATACTATCCTAATTGAGTTTCAATAATCATACACAAAATACACTAAATATATTGAATGATTTCTATTTTTTCAAGTAATGATCCATAACCATTCGAAATAATGGTTCACCAAAGTTAAGAGTTTTTTTTGAATTCATTGTATTGGAAAATATAAAATATGAAAACACTTTATCGATGGTTGTGTTAAAACACAACATACAAAGTGTTTCATAAATTTTTGATGAAGTAAAAAAATGGTTTTTCAAAAATATAAATGTTTATTAAAGACTATGATATATGGATATTTATTTAAAATATGATAGTTAACATAAGGATATATATTTTAGGTTAGTGATATATAAAATTAATTCTACTTGATCTTGAAGAAATAAAATCAATTATGGCATAGAATACTTAGCCACATTAGATAAATTAATATAATCATTATTACTCAATGAAAGAATTTACATGATGAGATAGTTATAAATAGAGAATTAAATGGTCAATAAATTAAAAATTTGTATGATTTTTATCTCTTTAAATAAGAAATTGAAAATTCAAACGTCTTACACATTGAAGCTCATTCATTATGATGTTTGTAGGTCTATGAGTTAGTATCGACTGATAGAGATATTTATTTTATTTTATTTACTAATGAATTCAATTAAATTACATGGATTATGTTCATAAATCATAACTTAGAGTCCATGAATATGTTTAAATTTTTAAAAAGTTGTTTAGAAAATGGGTTTGGTTTCTCTTTAATGATGTTATAAATGGGAAATGATACTGAATACACAAATTGAAAATTTCCAGGATATCACTAAAATAATGGTATTTTTCATGATATTTTTACACTATATACCCCATAAAAAATCATGTTCTGAAAAGGAATAATAAGAGTTCAGTGAAAATCTAACTCACCTTATTATAAGATCATGATTTGTTTCAATTTTTCTAGAGGTGGGTAATTTTTATATAGGTCCAAATTCAAATCCATTTCTTGGGAATAACCAATTCAAATATTTTAAAATGTGATATGTATTACAATAATACCTAAAGCTTAAAATAATTTATGTTATTTGGAAAACCATGTATAATCACATTGAAAGGTAGAATCTTTATAAATCTTGATAAAAGAGAATTTCAATGTATATTCTTTTGTATCCAATAAATTTAATTTGATATAATTGTTAAAAATATATAAAGGAAACTTTTGGATAGTACTAAAGAAATTTTTTTGGAATAATAAATGAATATAGTCACACATAAATAATAAACATCCATAAGTGAAGATTATAAAGTATAATTGATTGGGAAAAAGGGTGAAGGTTCTAGAAATGATGTGAATTTAGAATAAACATAGGTTGAAGATAAAGATTCATCCATTTACATTTATTAATAACAACTTAATTAAAATAATAAAAGGATGATAAAGAAATTGGATCTCCAAAGTATAATCTAAGGTCAAGGAAAACCAATCCATACTATGAGAAATTTGAGGAAAACAATGCATACCACATTTTTTTCTCAGTTTTATCCAAGAGATGTGAAAGATTATTTGAATCATGAATAAGGTATTAATGCTATGAATAAAGAATTTTATTTGACAGAGAATTTTTATAATTGGTAGATGGAACCCCATTCATCTAATAATTATTTTATTACAACAGAGTAGGAATTAAATGAAAAAATAAATGAAAAAGGAGTGGTGGTGATAATCAAGGAAATACCCATTTGGAAAGGATACATACAGTTTTAAGGAATTGATTTCAATGTGACCCACTCACCTATTTCAAGGCATGAAACCATTAGTATATTTATTTCTATCATTTTTCAAAGATAACAAAAGATATTTCAAATTTATTTCAAGTCAACCTTACTCAATGTATAGTTTTAAGATTAAGTATACATTGAGTAACCTGGTGGATTTATTCTTAGATAATGTGAAGGATATATTTTCATGTTATAGAAAACATTTTATGGTTTGAAAAAATCCACATGATCATTGTATTCTATCTTAGGCATTTATTTTAAGTTGCAGAAATATTTCGAGTAAAGAGTGGCTAAAAACATCTACATCAGAGAATATAAAAAAAGTATCTTTAATTTTTACTATCTATATATATTATAATATATTTTTTATAAATGAATAATGTGTTTCCAAGTATTTTTCATTAGAGATGAATAAGATATTTTAGATTCTCATTCTTAGAGAAAATATGTATTTCATGGGTTTATAAATATATTAGAAAAATATCATATTTTCCTTTATCAAGTGAAGTATACATGAAAACATATGAAGAATTATTGGATAGATAATTAAAAGTAGTTTTATTATTAAATTTATATATAAATCAAGTAATAAATTATTAAATATTGATGGAAAGTTATTTCTATAGGTTTATAAAACTTATAGGGAGTTATCTCTACTTTACTAATTCATGACTCGATCTTGAGTATGTTGTTACAATTTGAGATGGATTTTAATGTGTACTAAGAAAAACATATCTTTTTTATATTAATATGATTCATATAAAAATCAATTTCATGGTGAATTATCTTGAAATATGACAAAAAAGGCGGCGTTGAGCTCTTAAGACATGAAAATGTTAATTATGATGAAAATGAGGTTGATAAAAGATCAATATTTGTTGGAGTTTTATTTTTTTAATATAATTTTGTTTTTTGGCACACAATGAAACATTTTTTTGGTAACCTTATGCACATTTTAGGCATATTATATTACTAAAACTCAAGATACAACCAAATTGATGTGGATGATGACTCGATGGGAAGATATCAAGGTCAATATGAAGTTATTGATGCTTTTGTGATATGATAATCAAATTTTTATTAATTAATTGACAAATAATATTCAATATTCTTGATTGAAGAACATATATATCAATTATATATTTATTATATTATTAGTGGAATAAGGATCTTTGAATCTAGAGTTTATTCCAATAGAGGTAATAGTGGATGTGTTCAATAAACCATTGTGTAAGGATTCAATTTAGAAAATAAGGTTGATGATGGGAGTTCAAACTTAATCTACTAAAGGCTAGGGAAAAGTGATTCTATACCCTCTAATCATGTCATTGTATTTATGTTTTCAAAGGGGGATTAGAAAAACATAAATTCAAATTATATTTTTTTCCTTAAGGGTGAAAATATTTTTTTAGTTTTAACAAAAGTTGAATGACATGAATACTACATGTGTGTGTGTAAATTCTTATCACTATTAAGTTAATCATGTTCATTGGAAGTTTTTGTTTGAAACATGTATAAATATTTTTGAATATATTTTTATAATTATAATTGAAGTATGAAGATATATTTTTGAAGTGAATGTATGTTACACTAATAGGAAACATTGATTTTTTTTATTCATCGTTATTGTTTCCTATATAGAGTTCACTGAAATGGGCTTAGAGAGTTTGAATGATGATTCATTTATATATTTAAATATTTCCTTCCAATAAATATTTTATAACAAATTTTATGAATCTACTGGTTGTTTGAATTTAATTTTTGATAACAAAATCCCTAGGGGGTTTTTGATTCCAAGACCAAGTTGAATGTGATTATTGAGACTAAAATATTGGTGGATATTTCCATAGTTAAGGAAGATAAATCCCAAAAAACAAATTTTTTTTTGTAAAATTGGGTGTTTTTTTAGGTAAAGTGAAATGAATTTGGATTTTATAGGTTTTTTATTTTATTTTAAATATACCCACATAATTTTTAAATAAATTAATCACATTCAAACACAAGTGCACTATTTTTTTCATGTGTGGTGAAAATGATTTTGATCTTAGGAAGAGAATAAAGGATATTGGAATAGTGAAGATATAGTTTTAGGTAATTTTGACTATTGTAGATATCATCATGTTATAATAATGGTGTTCATGAAACAACATGTGGCAAGATATAAAAAAATCATGTTATAATATTGTTGGAAATTTCATGATTATAGTCTGAATCTGATGATATTTTATAGATGGTTATTTAGGAAATGAGATCCAGTTGTAAGGAAGGGGAAATTAATTCTTATATTATTACTATTTGGAGAGAATAATGTTCATGTTTTGACACACATGAATCATTCTCCATGAAATTTTAATGATAAATTTTTAGTTAATTTGATAAAATAACAGTTAACCTGTGAAAAGATAAGTCATTACATGGAATATAAGATCACACTATGGGATCATGATGTAAGAATTAAGTTCATCACTATAATTTAATATACAAATTATCACACTACATATGAGATTGTAATTTTTTAATGGAAGGGGATGTTTTTTGAGTTTTTTAAGGTGAAATATTTTGTAAAACTGTGAAATATATTGGTTTCATCATGAATGTAATAATCACACACAAAAATAATGGGTCATACCATGATAAAGGGAAAGTCCATAATTCAATTTTTATGTTGTGGAAAAATTAGTGCTTCAATTGATACCTCAACTTGATCTTTTATTCCCTGAAATCTTTTCTAGAGGTCTCTAAAAGGCCTAGATAAAATTTATGGTTGGAAAAGAAGTTGGAATGGTTTAAGTGGAATTTATATATTATATTTTGAATCTAGAATTTAGATTCAGTGTGTTGAGTGAGATAATATAATATTACTAATTTGATGTTGTATAGAATATGAGAATAAGAGAGAAATAAGATGATAAAGAATAAGAAGAAGACGATAAAGGGGTGAAAGCACAATAACTTGATGAAAATTTATAATTTTTGAAGACTGAATTATTGTTAAAACTTATGTTATATATATATATATTTTGTATGATATCACATTACACAATCTTGTATTTGTATTATGTATCATGATTCCAAGTAAAATCCTTTCTTTTATTGAGATTTTTGGTGATTCTAGTGGAATTTGTGATCATGTATTTGATTGGATCATTCTAGGAATGTAGCTTCTCATTTTGAGTAGTGAAACATATAAAAATATTCCATGTCTAATTTTTTTTGTGTTGACGTGTTTTTGGTTTTTGTTAAGTGATATTTTATTGAACAATAATAAGTTTTGAAGGTTATGTGAAGGATACATGTAAAATAAGTGAATTACCTAATTCACCACCTCTCTTGATTAATTATCACTATTTGTGTGGGGCTCTTTTAATTTCCTAGATCATAAAATGTTCAAGATCACAAAGTGATCCATCTTGAATTTTAACTATGTTATTAACTCTATTTTTTTATTTTGATTGCCTTAAGAGATAATATACATGTATTTTAAAAAGATACCATTGTTAAAAGAGTTATAATTATACTCATAGATATAGAGAATTAATTCTTTCCTTGATCAATGATATTTACTTAAAGGATATGTTTTCAATACATTAATAGAATTATTTAAAATACCTGAAGGTCATTGATTGGAACTCATCTAGCATTTTTATGTGTTGTTGAAGAAATAGATAGTGATTTTTTAAAAATTATTGTGTTCTTAATGGGAAATTTATTCCCCCCCATGGGTATTGATATTGAAACAATTTCTTTATTTTTTCATTGTTAGATGTTGAGTACCCTGCCCCATTTCCTTATTGGTCCAAAATAATCCATTTTTTACAATATTTATTGATTATTCACAGGAATTGGAACTAGTGTGTCTCATTTGAGGAGGAAAACTTCATTTTATATTTAGTATATTTTATTTAAAAAAGACTCTCAGTTAAGATTAATTTAATTAACATTTCTTCCATCATGCCTCTAAGTTTGTGGGAAGTTATGTGTCTACTTATATTGGAGAATTATTTACTTCTATATACCTTATTTGAGAAGCCAATTCTTTGGGATTTATTATATCTCCAAACTTTAAATTTATTCTATTCTTTATGATTTTTAGTTTATATCCCATTTTAAAACATTTTTATATGTGTATCTATAAGATTTATTTTTTAAAAGTGAATATTTTACTTTAAAGTTTTATAAATCATACCAATAGACATATATTCTAGTATTTCATATTTATTTCATATCACGGATACACTAAAGATTATGAGAGGGTAAAACTATAATGATCGACCTCCTTGTTATGCTTTAATGGTTTATTTTATTCAAGGACTTTGACATGGAAATTTTTTATATTCTTTATGAAATTATTTCCTTTCAGTTTTTCTTATAAATGTATCGATTAGGTGAAAGAATGTATTCATTTATCTGAGTACACAATTTACATAAAATATGGGAACCTTGGTTACTTCCCAGGTAAGAGAGGTAAAAAGCATAGATATTATCCATCCCCATCCTATTTTTAATATATTTATCATGTTTTTATAATATTTTTTCTCTTATATCCCATATATTGGTCCTTTAAATATTCATAGATTTGAAACTAGATTTTAATATTATATATTTTATTCAAAAATGATATATTTAACTTCTCTTCTTGAAACCATGGGTTAATTACATTTCTTTGATAGAAAATGCCTTTTTTACATACTTTTTTTATTTTATCACTCAATTAATATAGGTATTTATATTTTATTAGTAAGTGAAGAATTTAGGAAATAGAATAGAATTATAGTTATGGTTGTTTTATCCATTGTCTCTTAAATTATTTGGCATTCATTTCGCCAATATTATTCTTGTATCTAATTGTGTAGAATTAGAATAAAAAATTATGAATAGACTAAAAGTGTACAAAAAATAAACCTCATTCATTTTTTATAGCCTTTTACTTTTATAGCCCTTATCATTTCTTTATTCAAAATCATCACGAAATTAATTTCCAATAGAATGACTCCCATTTGTAGTAAAATAGTTTCTTGGAACCAATTTGGTTTCATAAAAGGAAGATCTATCCAAGACTGCATCTGTTTGGCCTCTGAATCCACTAATCTTTTAAATAAAAAGAGTAGAGGTGGGAGTGTAGCTATCAAACTTGATATTGTGAAGGCCTTTGATACCATTGATTGGAGCTTTATATATAAAGTTCTTTCACAATTCGGCTTTAATGAAATTTTCATAAATATAATCAAATATTTATTTAGCTCTGCTTATATCTCCATCCTCATTAATAGATCACCTAGATGTTATTTCAACTACACTAAAGTAGTGAGACAGGGTTACCCTCTCTCTAAAATACTCTTCTCCATTACGGAAGATTACCTGAGTAGGCTGATCTCCCAGGGGATTTCTAAAAGGAACATAAAACATATCTCTGCCTCCAAAAAATTACAACTCCCTTCGCATCTGCTTTATGCAGATGACATTATTCTCTTTACCCAAGGAGACAAAAGAAACATTCTTAAGCTTAAATATATCCTTCTCCACTATCAGGAAGTCTCTGGTCAACACATCAACTGGAATAAATCTTCTATAATATTCAGTAAAGACTTTCCTCTAGGGAGAAAATTTTCCATATATAATATCTTAGGCATCAATTAAGGCTCTCTCCCCTTTACTTACCTTTGTGTTCCTATATTTTGGGGTATAACTAAAGAGAATTATTTCCCTCACATTTCGGACCACACGATTTGACATCTTTTCTCCTGGAAGGGTAAGACCCTTTCTATGGCTGGGAGAATTTGTTTGGTGAAATCCATGATTGTTTCTAAACTTGTTTATTCCATGATGATGTATAAATGGCCAAAAAGTCTTTCAAAACGCATTAATGTTGCTATTAAATAAAAATTTGGACTGGTAGCACTTCGGAGAGAAAGCTGGTGACAATCCCCTGGACCTCTTGCAGAAAACCTGTTGATAAAGGGGGGATTGGCATCAAAAATCTCTCTAAGTTCAATGAGGCTCTTCAATCTAGACTTACATGGAATATTATTCACAATAATTCCTCCTCCATGAATTTTCTCAGGGCTCGTTTCCTTGACAAGCTTAGAAATATCCGTTCTTACTCCCTTAAGTCCTCTATTAGGTCCTCCATAAAAATTACTTTCATTTCTATCATGTCTAACTCTAGATGGATGGGCACTAAGAAATCCAACTTAAAATTTTGTTTTGATAACTGGAATGGAATTCCCCTTATCTCCTTGATAGATAACAACCAATCCCCTCCCTACCTTCATGATTCAATTGACTCGATCATCCATATGCATAACCTCGATCTCCCTGAGAATAGTACTCAAATTGTCGATAATTATCATTTTGTTAATACTAATGATTTACTTATTTGGGAACCTATGCACAATGGGATTCTTAACTCCATAGGATTTTATAAGTAATTTTTCAATAATGTTGACAATAATCACCTCTAGCTAGATAAATTCATAAAGGCCTGGATAAAACCCTCAAGATTTACTTTAGTCTGGCGGATTTCCCATCAAATAATCCCCACGAATAACTTCTTACAAACTTTTAGGATTACTATTTGCTCTAAATGTCATATGTGCAACCAACATAGAGAGGATATTAATCATATTTTTCTCTCCTGTGACATAGCAACCACTCGCTGGCATTATATTCTTGACATTTTTGAGTGCAGATGGCTGCTTTTTGATACCATCAACATGCAGATCCAGAGTTGCATTGAGTTTTCTACTTCACAGCAAATCAATAACCTTTTGTTTGCAGCTGTCGAAGAACTTCTTCATATTATATGGTATGGTAGAAATGAATTAATTTTCAACAATAATTCTTTTAAAATTAATGCAGGAAAAATGATAATCCTCATGTCCATTAGAGAAGCGGCTTCTATCCAAAAAGATCACTACAACAATTCGGTTCGTGACTTTGGGATCCTCATATGTGTTGGGGTTGAGGGGACCTACCCTTGCCCTCAATCTACTCTTGAAGTTTTTCGGATCCTTCGCCCTCTGGGATAGATTAAAATCATTGTGGATGGAGCCTCTAAAGGTAAGCTAGGACCAATGGGTTTTGGTGCCATCTTTTTAAATCACCTGGACCAGATTCTTGGATGCTTTTATAGATCTTGTGGTTACTCTTCCACTTTTCAAGCTGAGATGATGGGAGTCATCCATTCCATCACCTTTTCTAGATTACATGGCTGGAACAATATTTGGATAGAGAGCGACTCCACTACAATCATTCAGGCCATTTGGAATGGTATCATCCACCTTTCTTTTCCTCTCACTTCCCGCTGGATGGACTATTTAAATTCTCTTATTGGGATTAACTTCATCGACACTCACACCTTCCGCGAAGCCAACAGGATCGTTGATGGGATTTCCAATCTTGGAGTTACTCACGACTTACATTGTATGGATGATCTCCCTTCTAAATTAATCCCTTTTTATGCTCGGGATGTTATTAAAAGACCTTAATTTAAACTTGTGTAACCTCTTTTTTTATCAATAAAATTTTTCTACCTTTAAGAAAAATGAAATTATTTTTGTTATCTTACTATATCATTCATATTTTAACTTCCCATCTCTTTTCTAAGGTTCATACCATTAATTTTTTTGTTCTTATTCCTTTAAAAGGACCTAATAATGATTCATAATCAAGTTAAGGAGAGATTGAATGTGTTTGGAGCTCGTTCAGAGCCCGATTCCCCAAATTGAGAAGGGGGACTAGGACACACATTTAAGGAAAACCATATAGCCTATCCTAAATGGTTTCACTAATATTTTGCAGTTGTAGATAGTGAGAACCTTGGGGAATAATGGTTTGTCTGCAATTATGCGACCCAGGGCGCATAGACATGTGGAATTTTAGAGGTTTTGGACAGAGATCTTCTGCATGGTTTACACATGGTTAGTCAAATTGTTCACCTAATCATTTGATGTTCCCATTTGAAGTAGTTAATGGCACATGGTTAGCACACGATTGGGAAATTTTGTGGCCAAACTATGTGTAGTGGGATTTTTGGGGTGAAATCACATGTTTAACCATATTTGATGATTTAAGATATTTATTTCTTTCTACTTTGTTTTCTCTAGTGTTTGTACACACTCCCTCATTTTAAAACCCTACCCCTCAAGAATATAGTATTTCATACAACTCCTCCACTCGATCTCCAATTCATTCACTGTCAGATCAAACCATAAGATAGAGGTATAATCTTAAATACTATTTAGTTTAATTTTAGTTCTTATTCTTATCCACTATGATATTTAGGTTCAATAACTTTTCCCTATTTTCATGGAATTTTATTGTTTCATTATCTTCTTCCAACCTTATGTGAATCAAATATTGAGATCGGATTATAGAAACTCTATGATGATAAGGTAGGTGGTCTATTCCTTTTCCCATTATTTCTTTGCATTCCATATTTTGTACTATTGTTTCTCTCTCCCATCCATTCGGTTGATGACTCTAAAATACTAATTAAATTTTTCAAAGTGGTTTTCCTCGTATGTTATGATTATACCGAGTGGTTAATACCCTCCATGGTTGATCGTCTTGATTTTCTTCATACAATTGGGTATGCTATAATTATGTTGCTTAAATTATTTATTTTTCCTTATCTTGTGGAGAATCCCAAAATGGGTATTGGTTTATATTAAATCCCTTCATCCATGTACTTAATTTATAATGGTGATGAACCTTGTGACTATCATTTCCTTATTCCACTTATAGATGGTTCAACTTAAATTGAATTATCCAATTGATTATGCCTTAAGACATATGATTAAAGTGGAATTGACTAATGGCATTCCTTGACCGATACTCCTAATATAATCTAATCAGTCAAATTAAATGAAAAGGGTCCTATTGATATAAATTATTTTAATGGTTATTTCTTTCACCATGGTTCTGAGGGTGAAACAAGGGGTTCTGACTTAAGGACCCCTTGGATGGACTATCATTCCCTTATATTAAAATTTTAATGCTTTGTAAAAATTTCGAGGGTGATATCAGTTATGCCTAAGATGGAATCATTGATTGTTATCTATTTTTACCTCCAGATGAGGGACATTGGTTCCCTAGGGGAGACCATTTGGATGAGCTCAAAGGCCGTATCGGTTGAACCATGCCTCAAGAGAGACTCAGGTCCCTAGGTTTGATACTAGGTATGGACTCAAAGGATAGTACTTGACTTTTCTCTCCATTCTTGGAGTGACACATGGGACTTAATCATTGGGTCACCATGGTCAAACTCCTTGGAATTGGTTACATGATGGTCCCTTGAGAAATACATGACAAGTCCTTTTATATTACCGTGGATGGACTCAAGGTCTCTCACTATAAATTCTAATGTGATTTTCAACATTGAATTAGAGAAAGAGGTGAGTGAACATTTTCAAAATGATAATTGATCCCTTGGTATTAAGGATATAGGGACATGTTCCCCAATCCAAAAAACAATCTTGTGAATGGTCCATCACCTAGAACCTTATTCTTCTAACATTACTATTTCAAGTTCCTTGGTTTAGATGTGCTAGATTAGGCTGAATCAGGTTGAATGGATGAGTATCCAACTATAACTCATCCAAATTCATTTACTTATTTATTTTATATATCATTGAAAACAAATATGCCACATTTTTTATTTTATATCACACAAAACAGAATTGACTATACATCATGGGTGTCTACCTACTAAGATTGTATATCACACCCTACCTGGGTGCCTTTGGTACCTGAGTAGAATTTATGACTGAAGGTACTAACAAAGGGATGTAGCCAGCTTCCAATTCTTGATTTATACTACGTGAATGGATATGGAAAAACATGACCAAGCCTATGATCGAGATGCTAGATAAAGGGGTATTTGGCATTTTAGTTTTTTTTAGCATGTTGTAAATGCGTTTATACCCTTCCCCCTACGTGTTCACTTTGTATAACATGATCATTATATTGTATCTTTTATTATTTATCTTATTCATGTTGTAGTATTTTACATTTTATGTCATGTTATTATTCTCACTATTATCTTTTTTTTTGTTTCCACTATTTCACAATATATATATATATATATATATTTGTGATCTAATATTATCAATAAGTTCACAGCCTCCCTATAGACTTACCCAAGGCCCTCTCTGTTAGTTAGAAGCCTCTAGAATTTGGGGAGATGCACATGAGGTCTTATGGACAACCATCTCAGAGCACCAGTGAGTGGAATCTAGGGTGGGATGATACAAAGTGGTATCTGAGGTATATTAATTTTTCTCATACTATTTGGGTTTATATAGGAGACTGGGATGATGAAATTTGGTTATAAACCTATGTCTATGAGTATTTACCCCACGTACATGGGAAAATCAAATAACCCGGGATGGGTAAATTTTATTATTTCCTGTGATTATTATGGTTTCATTGGATTTCACCATAGGGTAATGCACTTTATTTACATTATTATTAATTTTATGAGATATAAAATACTTATCTTGATGAAATGAGGGACACTTAGAATCATTCATCCTACTAGGAATGATATTATTTAAACTACCATGCATTTTTCCATGCCATATCTACTTTCCTGCTCACATTTCATGTTTTTCTTGTGATTGATGTTTTTCCTCGTTTTATATGATTTGAGTGTTATAGTACTCTCAATGGTTGAATAATTGGTTTAATGGACCAATAAATGACACATTATTTGGTTTTATTGGTGAGTTACATTAGTATCTTGTCTGATCAAACAACAATTATGGCTTGTTAGATCAATTTTATAGTTTAAGATTCAAGATACATTTAGTTGATGAGTTAATTTCAATTTATAAGGTGTATGTGACCTTATGAATTGGAATTGGTGATGCAATTAACTATATCATTATTCTAATAATCAATTAAATAACAATGAATCTAAAGTAATTAAAATTAAATTGTTACTTTATATGAAAATTGTGAGACTTTATCCTGACTTGATCTTTGTAGTGGGTTATAGGTTGTGTCTCCTTTGATCCTTTAGTCACATGTTCTTCTCACCCAGACATGTCCCTAGGAGAAATCAGAGGGAAGTGTTTACTTATAAGGGTATCATTTTGCATTTCCCTTATTATTGATTTAACTATTTTTTATAAATCTTGTATGGGGATTTCACAATGTATTTTTATAGTTATACCACTACGACGACAACATGTTGTATTTCAAGAAAGTGGAAATGATCATACTCCTAAGGTGGTAGGACCTGAGAAACCTATGATACCTCTTGTAGTACCACTAGAGAACCTCCTACAGATCCTCCACTGGGTGTTGATTCCCTGTCCTATGATAGTTTTCTTCATACAGTATGTGCAACGTGCCCCTCAACCTGCCCCTTCTCTGGGAGAGTTGACCCGTGAGTTCCAACAGTAGTATCCTCCCACCTTCTTGGGGGATGGTGGACCTCAGGCTGTTGAATCATGGGTGGAGGCTATGGTTTCAATATTCTAGACTATTGATATGCCTGCATAACATAGACTCAAGATCATGACCTTTCTATTATGTGACTCTTCCAAGATTTAGTGTAATTTTCTAACTCAGGCTAGTTGACATCAGGGTATGGTATGCCCAAAATTCTAGACATCCTTCTTCGACTGATTATTTCCACAGACCTTGAGAATGGATTGTGTTCGGGAATTCATGCACCTTGAGAAAGGTAACTTGACCGCAATGGATTATTCAGCTTTCTTCACTGAATTTCTATGTTTCGTACCTACCTTGACTGGTGAGGAGCTGACTAATATGAGGAACATCGAGTATAGTATTTCTTATGCCATTTTTTCATATGTGAACATCATTCTACTGACCACAATTTCAAATATATTAAACCGGCACCTTATCACTAAAAAAACCTAAGGAAAACAATTCATGTAAAGTAGGGAAGTTCATCTTCAGTCCGGAGAAATGGCTTATCCAGTAGCCAGAAGGGATGATTTGAGGATACACCTGGGGGAAGTACTGACTAGGTGGCATGCACCGACAACTTTTTTGGTGTGTCACTAATGTGGAAGGATAGGGAATAAAAAGATTCAGTGTACAAGGAACCCGGTCTAGTGTTGGACTTGTGGCAGGATGGGTTACCTACAGCGTTTGTGGTGGTATTTTTCGTCAGTTACAAGAGAATGTGGTTTTGTGCCAACACCACCTTCTAGTGTCGGATTAGTGACACATTTTCGTTAGGAATCTGGATTTTTATAGGAAATTCAGGCTGATTGGGTGTTCATGGTTGAGGTGATGAGTCTTTAGAGTTACATCATTAGTTGGGTGGACCTACTCATGCTAGTCAAGAAGTATCTTAGGGTCATGGTTTAGTTCACATTTATTTTTTTCAGCCTACACCAGAGGAACAAATTCTAGGGTCATCTATAGTTAAAGTTATAATTATGGTAGTCACTACTTTAGTATCTTCCTTATTCGATACAATTGTATTGCACTCCATTAAATCTGATACAACTATAGGAATTATAGGCTTAGTGTTAGAGTACTCCAGTTGTGTAATGACAGTTAACACACTATTAGGAATTCAAGAAGAGGGTATAATCTACTGAAATTAGTTCCCCCTTGAAATAGTTGGGTATCGTTTTCAATGGATTATCTTCATTCTTGAGATGACTGGATTTGATGTTATTCTCGGTATGGACTGGATTGTTCCATATAAAGCCCATGTGGATTGTTACCGTCAATGAGTATCTTTCACATCACCTAATGTAGACCTATATATCTATAAGGTAGAATGGGATCTCTAAGCGAGTTGATATGGACTCAAGCATACTTGGATGGGTGGGATAAAAACCCATATGCCTTGTCTCTTTATGAGTGATTGGGTAATGCAGTTATTAGAATTTCCTCCTATTGTGTATTTCTTTAGGGATGTATTCGCAAATAATTACTTTGGATTACCTCCTAAGAGATAATTTGAGTTCACCATTGAGCTTTCTCCAGGTTCAGCACCATTGTCCACTCCTCCATTTAGTATGGCACCTACAGAGCTCCAGGAACTCAATAAGTAGCTTGAAGACTTAGAGACTAAGGGTTTTATCTAACCAAGAACATCACCATGGGGTTCACCAGTTCTTTTCACCAATAAGGTAGATATTAACCTTAGATTATGTGTGAATTACTATCGACTGAACCAACTTACGGTGAATAACTGGTATCCATTTCCTTGGATAGATAAAGTATTTGACCAACTCCTAGGAGAGACTATTTTCTCCAAAATCAATTTGATGTGGGATACTATCAGGTTTTCATGAGTCCATTAGAGATACCATGTACAACATTCCAAAGAAGGTACAGATTGTATGAGTATTTGGTTATGTTGTTAGGTCTGACAAAGACACCAAAAGTCTTCATTGATCTAATTAATCGGGTTTTCCACCCATGTCTTGATTACTTTATGGTAGTCTTCATGGATAGCATCTTAGTGTATTATCACACCAAACACAACCATTTAAACCATATTGAGATCATTCTGAGAGAGAACCATCTATATGCAAAGCTCAGTAAATATCAATTTTGGATTAGCTGTAAGGTTCACTTCTTGGCTCATATCATATCTGAATAAGATATATTTGTTGACCCAGATAAGGTGAGTACCATAATTTCCTAAGAGTATCCCAATAATATGTTTGACATAAGTAGCTTCTTAGGGATGGTTTTATATTACTGTTGATTTATACAGTACTTATCATGCCTGGAAGATTCACTTATGGGCTTGCCCAAGAAGGGTGTGATAATTAATTAAATGAGGCTTGCGAGATATATTTGTAGAAGTTAAATGGAAGACTCACTTTAGCATGGATCCTAGTTCTTCCGAATCTTGGTAGAAGTTATATAGTCTATTTTTATGCATCAATAATTGGGTTGGGTGCATTTTTGATGAAAGGTGATTGATTCATTTAATATGGATCCCACTAGTTTAGGCCTCATTAGAAAAAAGATCCTACGTAAAACCTCAAGATAACATTTATCATTCATTCTCTATACTATTTGAGGAATTACTTTTTTGGTGAGGATTTTGTTATTTAAACGGACCATAAAAGTCTCAAATACATCTCAACATAGTGATACTTGAATATGAGGCAGTGTAGGTGGGTCAAATACCTATTATCGTTTAACTTTGAGCTGGTATAAAAACCCAGGAAGGGAAATGTTTTAGAAAACACATTCAGCTGGAATACTTAGATGAAATCCATAAAGGAGTCCAGTAGTGAGTGTAAATTGATGGATTTTTTATTTTAGATGCATCTAGAGGTGTAGGAATAGCATATAAGTTTTTTCAGATCTAGAAGTGACATACTTCCTTCTGAAGTGGTTCCGAATGAGGTAGATGTTTGACTGTGAGGGACTTGTTTTGAGGTAGAGTGTCACATGAGAGAAAACACCTTCTGGTTTGGTAGTTGATGGGAGTGATACCTTCCTTTTATATGAAAATGTATGGGTGCCTTTAGATATATGAGAAGAGTTGATGAGGGAATATCATGCTTCTATATGGGTAGTTCATCTTGGTATTTCCAAGATGTACAAATATATGCCTCGTCAGTATTAGTGTCTAGTTATAATGTGGTATATTTCAGGCTTCTTCACTCGATGATTCACCTATTATCATGTAAAGGTATAAAACTACCAACCTGTTGGAATTCTATAATGGCTATCCATTCTTGAGTGGAAATGGAATGACATCACCATGGATTCTGTGATAGGTTTGTCGAGATCTCCTTGAGGTAGTGATTTAGTAAGGTTTATCTTCTATAGGTAAAACAAGTTATCACACTTCTTACCAACTCGAGATACCTTCTCTATTGATGAGTTAGGAAGGATTTACATACAGGATATATAGAGGATTCATGGTGTACAACGTTCTATTATTTTGGAAAGAGATACCCGATTCATTTCATGGTTCGAGAAAGGGTTACAGAAAGCACTAAGTTCATAGGTGCTCTTGAGTATGGAATATCTCCCTCAGACCGATGGTAAATCTGAGAGGATGATTCAGGTGTTAGAGGATATTCTATGGGATTGTATCCTTGATTTTGGAGATTCCAAGGAATGGAATATTCCTCTAGTTGAGTTTTCTTATAGCAATAGTTTTAAGAAAACAATACTGTTGGATCCATACAAGGTCCTCTATGATAGACCCTTTTTTTCACCTATGTGATGGATATAGTTATGTGAGGTAGCTCTATTGGTTCCTCATCTCGTTCATGAGATTTTTGATCAAGTTTAGCTTATTCAAAAGCATTTGGATATAACTCGATCTAAGAAGAAGTCTTATAACAATCATCATTGTATACCTCTATAGTTTGAGTTGAGACATTAGTTCTTCCAACATGTATTGCCTAGATTGTGTCATAGATGAATCAAGAGACTAGGAATTTTATCACTTTTATATGTTGGGACTTTTAAGAAAGCAGAGACAATTAGGTCGGTAGCCTATCGGTTGTTGTTACCTCAAAGGTATTATGACATACACAACATATTACATGTATATAAACTTTTCCAGTGTCACTCTAACACATATCATTTGTTCAGCCATGATGATATTGATCTTGAAGTATATGTGTCCTTAGAGGAGAATCCTATACATATTGTTGATTGAAGCATGAAGGCTCTCTGTGGCAGATCAGTTCCTTTATTCCAGGTGTTATGGGAGCACCGATGCATATAGAATGAGACTTGGGAGCAGGTAGCTGATGTATGTTCTCAGTGGAATAAACTCTTCCTAGATGATGTTCTACTACCCTCATAAGGGAAACTCAGGGATTAGTTGTCTTAAGGAGGGGAGGTTGTAACATCCTGGATCTTCTCTAAGGTACATACTAATAATTTTTTGTTTTAATTCCTTTAAAAACCCCTAATAATTATTCTTAATAAAACTAAGGTGAGTTAAAGTACATTCTGGGATCATTCAGAGCTCGGAACCCTGAATTGGGAAGAAAGACTATGCCACACTATTAAAGAAAACTACACCACCGAGCTTACACGGTTTCCATGAAACTATGTGGCTTCAAATAGTAAGAACCTGGGGGCTGTATGGTTTGTCTATAACCATGTGAATCAAAGAGAATGTCCTTAAAGGATTTCATAGGTTTTGGATAGAGAGAATTCACATGATTTTCACATGGTTAGTAAAACCATGTGCCTAACCATGCGATGTGCCCATTTGAAGTATTTAATGGTGCACATTTGGTGCACTATTTGGAAACCGTGTGATAAAAACTTTCATAGTGGGGTTTTCGAGGTGAAATTACATTTTTAACCCTATTTAATTATTAAATCCACTTCTTTATTTCACCCATGTTTCCTCCACTGGTTTTCCCTCCCCCATCATATTAAAACCCTCCTCCCTCATAAATATAGGATTTTATATAACTCCTCTATTAGGTCTTCTATTATTTTATCATTAGATCCAATGGGAAACTAGAGGTACAATCTAATATCCTCTCCAATTTATTTCAAGTTATTCTCCCTATCCACTGTTCTATTTTGGTGAAAGATCTTTGGCCCCATTTTCATTCCATCTGACAGTTTTATCATTTTCTTCCAAACTTTCTTGAATCAAAGGTAGAGAATGGGTGAGGGAATATATAGGAGTCTAATATTGGTGTTTCGTGTCTTTTCCCATCATTCCATCATGTTCCATAATTTGAGTCATTGTGCTGCTCACCTAGCCATTCCATCGATGCCTCCAAAATACTAATTAAATGGTTATAAGTGGTTTTTCTCTTATATTATGATTATACCTAGTGGTGAATCACCTTTTTGGTTGATCACCTTGAGTTTTTCTATCTAATTAGGTGTATTATACCTATGTTTCTTAAATTTTCTATTTTTCCTTGGCTTGTTGAGAATCCAAAATGGGTCTTTCTTTATATTCAATACCCTGATCCATGTACTGAATTGTTAGTGTTGATGAACCTTGTGACTCAACTTTCCCCCATGCTGATTATGGATAGTTGGACTTAAATTGAAATGTACAAGTACCTATGCCTTATTCCATATGATTTAAGTGGAATTTCCTAATGGAATGCCTTGAACAATATGCCTAATGTATTCTAACTGGTTGATTTAAATAAAATGGGTCCTCTTTCTAGACTGGATATAAATTATTTGAGTGATTATTTCTTTCACCTTTGTTCTAAGGGTGAAACCAGGGGTTCTGAATTACGGACCCCTTAGACGGACTCTCAGACCCTTTTGTTAAAATGTTAATGATTTGTAAGCACATCAGAGGTGATATCATCTATTCCTGAGATGTACTCACTGAGTGTTATCTATTTTTACCTTCATATGAGTGACACCAGTTCCCTAGGAGAGACCCATTGAATGGTATCAAAGGAACAATTGGTTAAACCATTCCTTGGGAGATACTAGGTCCCCTAAGTGTGATACTAGGTACAAACTTGAAGGATAGTACTTGAATTTTCACTCCATTATTGGAGTGACATGTGGGACTTCATTAATGGGTCACCATGGATAGATTCCATGGAAATAGTTACATAATGAGCCCTCGAGTGATACATGGAAAGTCCATTCATATTTCCAAGGATAGGATCAGGGTGTCTCTCTATAATTTCTAAATTTGTTTTCAATATTGAATTAGATAAAGAGGTAAATGAATGTTTTCAAAATGATAATTGATCCTTTGGTATTGAGGATATAGGGACGTGTTCCCCAATACCAAAACAAGATTGGGGAAATTCCATCACCTAGAACCTTATCCTTCTCATTGTACCATTTTAGGTTCCTCATTTCAGACACATCGACTTAGGACGAAGAAGGTTGAGTGGACAAACCTCCCACTAAAACTCAGTCCAATTAATTTACTTATTTATTTTGTATTGCATTTAAAAAAAATATGGAACATTGTTTATTTTATATCACATTAAATAGAAAGGCCTAGGCACCGTGGGTTCCAAACTACTGAGATTGTATCTCACACCATACTCGGGTGCCTTTGGTTCCCATGAACACATTATGGATGCAAGTACTAGAAAATGGAAGAAACTAGCTTCCAATACATGATTTAAACTACTAGTATGGAGATGGGAGCAAAGGACCAAGCTTGTGCTTGAGATGCTAGATATAGGGGGTTTTATATTTTTTGTTTATTTTTTTAGCATGTTATATATGCTTGTATCCCCTATCCCATGCATGTTCACTTTGTATAATATGATCATAATATTGTATCTGTTATTATTTAGCCTCTGTATCATGTAGTATTTTATATTGTATGTCAAGATACAATTCCAGCTACTATTTGATGTTTTTTTTACACTATTTGAGATTATATATATATATATATTGTTGTGATCTACTCTGATTAATGAGGGAATAATCCCTTAATATAATTACCCAAGGTCCTCACTTCTAGTCAAAAGCCTCTGGTATTTAGGGTGGCGTGCTTAAGATCTTGTGTCCAACCATCTTAGAGCACCATTGAGTGGAATCTAAGGTAGGATGCTACACATTTTGAGGTAATTATATATGTTAATGGAAATCTTGTGTTCATTGAATGAAAAGATCCTAAAAAGTTCCCCACCATGGAAAAGGTTTAGCTGAATGTTTTTTCTAGTAAAAAAAATGAGGAATGACCAGAGTGTAATATTTATTGAGGTTTGAATTAAGATTTCATGGAAAAATTTATTTGGATAATTTATAAACAACATGATCCCTAACATAGGTTTCCTATAATAAAAATTAACATTTATATATGTCCTAGTTTGAGTTCTTTAGTGTTTGTTTTAATTTTTCTTGGTTGTGGATGAATATATTATGCCTCTATCCATGTGTGATGCCTAACTTATCCTTTAGGATGTTCTTGGGACTTTTATGTGATGAGATGAAGTTTTAATTAATTTAATTTTATAGAATATAATGGTATTAAATGTTAAATTTTTTTATGTTTTATAATCAAATAATAATTATATAACAAATTATTTTTTTTAAATGAAATAAATAATTTTTTATTTTTTATTTTTAAAATTATAATTATAAATTTTATCTTATTTTTTATATTTTTTATAATATTACTTGTAGTTATAATACTTTCATTCCATTTTTAACCATTCAATTTAGGTCATCCTAAATGTTTTGTGATAATGGGATATCTTGAAAGGCCTTTAATGAGAAGAGGTGTGCACGATTGGTTAAAATAAATTAAGGAAATCAATTTTTTTTAAGGTTGGGTCAGAAGCCTCATTTATTATTAAAGAAAATCAAAGACCTCATGAACTAGGTAGAGGGAGACCCATTACATAGTCCAAAGGCCCAGTGGGCATTTTAGCCCATTACATGGCCCATAGGCCAAAATTTTTGGCCCAAGACCCAATCTGTGAATAGTACTGGTACAGTACCACATAGTACTGCCACTACTACAGTGACCTGTCATCGTTACAGTGTCCTGCCACCACTATAGTTCCCACTGTTTCTACAGTTCCACCACTGCTACAGTATTCTACAGTATTTCTATAGTAACATGCGCCCAATGGGTTTTGAACCCCCATTTTTCATGTAGGATTATAGGGTGCTTACCACTAAGCCAAAAATCAACTACTAAAGGAAATAAATTTTGACAAACTAATTCAAAAAATATATATATTAATTGAAAACCAAAATAGGCTGATGATTATTCTAGAACAGAAATAAACCAACTTGATCAGCTTATATTAGTTAAAACTAGTTTATATTGGTTAATGAAACATGAAAACAATTATATGATGTAAAAGATATTTATAAAAATAAGATAAAATATTAAACTTTTATAGCCAAGGGTTCTTAGATAAAGTGTATATAACATAAAAAAAGATAAAATATATATGTAAAAATGATTAATTAAAAATTAAAATGATAGTAAAATTTGGATAAATAACTAATCAAAAAATGTGGAAAAGATTTAAAGGAATTTAATAATTCATGAAAATTTTCAATTTGGTTTAATGATTTATATTCAATTAAATAGCACATATGTCTATAATGATTCATTATAATGAAAAATAAATAGTGTTTCTTATTATATTGTGTTTTTTACCATAAAAGAATAAGCACCACTTCCCCATTCCTTGATGATTAAAATACTTGTTTAATTATTTATTTTTGGTTAAGAATGATTAAGGTTAATAAAACCAAACCAGAATAAAAAATTTAGAAACACAATATTCATTAGCTAAATTTTTTTGATTTACTATTTTAAAATAAATTTTACTTGTTTAATGTGGTTTGGGGTGGTTATTTTAGGTGTCACGACCCGACCCTACCCAGGCTTGAGCCGAAACTTCCCCAAGCCCGCCTTCATAGGCCAGGGGCTAGCGACAAGAGCCGAAGTCTTAACAACTTGGGGAGGCCTTTTCCTGAGTACCTATACACACACATGTATCCCACTCAATGCAATAGTACATATTAAAAGAGAAATTAAAGTACCAACTGCTATAAACAACCACAAAAGTGCATCGACCTCTAAATAGTACAAAGCAAATTCTAAAGGTAAACTGAAAATTAAAGGGGAAAACACGCGCCCAACTAGAAAAGTGCCACAACCCGACAACAGGTATACAAAAGTAAAACAACTAGGAGAGTCCCACACCTGGAACCCGACTACGACCACCAGACGCGGTCCAAGCTCCTGAACTCCTAAGCTCCACTAAAGTCACGACAAACCTGTCTATCGTCTGCAAGGGCACACCAAGTGCGGGAAAATCCCAAGTAGGGGTGAGTATAAAAAAATACTCAGTAGGATGCCCCGAAGTCTCAAGGGAGCAACAAAAGAGGTACTGAAGAGGTGAGAAGTATATCGAATAGGGAAAAGTAAAGAAGTACAACCGAGAGTGTAGTAAAGAGTACATCTCAACCCAACAAGAGGAATGAAGTATACTCATTCAAACACAAGGAGCTAGAAACGGTGAGAAGGTGAACTTCTCGTTGAGTATTCGCTACCTATATTAGGAGAGTAGACTCGTCCAACCATGAGAAGCTAGACACGGAAAGTACGTGGCATACCTCGTGCATCTTTTCCTCTCCTGGAAGGAGAGTAACCAAAACCCAAGAAGTAGGTACTAGAATAAGGTATAGATATATATATGCTCTGTCAAGAAACCCGAACAAGATCGTAAGGGGATCTCCATCACGTAGCTCAGCCTAAGGAAGTGAGCAGCCAACAGTCCCAGAAGTAAACACCATCGATGCCCATCATCCCACCTATCTGCCCTGAACTGCAAGTCAAGGGGCTCAAATCACCGCACCTTGGCACTATCCTCTTTGTACGGAACACACTCACCTGCACGGTTTTAGGTCACGTCTCAAGGACATGTCTCAGTGGGGAAAGCACCCATCGTACTCGAGAGTTCTGGGGAAAGTCAAACCACACCTCGTCACTATCACACAGCCGAGAGGTCTGCTCAAAATCAATGTTTTCAGATCACTGGCCCACACAACCAAGGGTCATACTCCGGTAGTCACGGAGAAAAGCCATAGAATAGCCTAGAAGAAAGGACTGAGTCTGAAAGTAGTCGTCTGGTAACCCACTGCCTAGTCTCTGCTAGAGGGTAAACCCTAAGTGGTTGTCAGGTGACCCACTGCCCAGTCTCTACTGGAGGGTAGACCCTAAGAAGTCAATGAGAAACCCACTACCCAGTCTCTGCTGGAGGGTAAACCCGAAGAAGTCAATGAGCAACCCACTGCCCAGTCTCTACTGGAGGGTAAACCTGAAGAATTCGATGAGAAACCCACTGCCCAGTCTCTACTGGAGGGTAAACCTGAAGAAGTCGATGAGCAACCCACTGCCCAGTCTCTGCTGGAGGGTAAACTCGAATAATTCCATGATCAACCCACTTCCCAGTGTCTGCTGGAGGGTAAACCTGAAGAATTCGATGAGCAACCCACTACCCAGTCTCTGCTGGAGGGTAAACCCGAAGAAGTCGATGAGCAACCCATTGCCCAGTCTCTGCTGGAGGGTAAACCCGGAACTACTATGGCCATCCCTACTAGGTGGTACAACCCTGGAAAAAAGAATACGGAGTGGGTATCAAGCAACCACCCAACTCCAGAAAAAAAACAGCGGAAAACACTCAACCCTGCTAGTCTAAACCATCGAGAATAGGAGGATCCTCTACGCCACGAGAGGTCAAAGTTACGTAAAGTAGAACACGATACGTACAAGGGGACCACACGACATGTGTCCCTATATCATCTCTGAACCAAGGACACAAACATCCTTGGGTACAAACTACAACATGTACCTCCATGCATTCCCGTATACTCCCAGAGTATACCACATTTCCATCCCAAAGGCTATTGTGCTCACGGCACCCAACATCAACGCGAAGGGCGAAAATGTAGTTTCGCGAACCTAATTCCTCAACGGGCCTAGCATGGCCGACCATATCTCTTTAAGCATCAACTTCACTCACCTGAGAGTGAACGCGATCACACGCTAAGGTTTCCCTACAAACACTGCAAGAAGAACCGCCACCGGCACACCTTTCATGATTCCACATTTAATGAGATCATGAAAGAGACTCTGCACATCCAAACGGATCGTACTATTGTAATCCTCGCAGAAAAACATGCGAGATAGACTATCTACTCACCTCCAATGGATATCTGACGTAAAATTCATCTGACACCGCTTTACGCTCGAACGGCGTCCAGTGGTCTCGAGCCTCGGCCCCAAAAACAGTCGGGGGCATCGCACTATTTTGATCTCCTCAGAAAGTCACGTCAAATTGACTTCTCACTTGAGTGCAAAGGATATCCGGAGAAAAGGATGTATTTCATCGTACCGCACAAGAGTGGTGCTTCATGGGACCTGCATCCTAGTCCCAAAGTTCAACGAACGGATCACACCATTGCGATCCTCTCGAAAAATTACACAAGATTGACTAAACACTTGTCCAAAATGGACACCCGGTGAAAAAGTTGGAATTCACCATCAATGCCCAAAACAGCCCTCGTAGGGCTTGCACCACCATGCCTAATTCAAGTGGGTGGATTGCGCGATTGCAATGACCTTGGAAAAACAACCAAAATCGACTTCTTGCATTCCCCAA
Source organism: Viscum album (assembly GCA_963277665.1). NCBI lineage: Eukaryota > Viridiplantae > Streptophyta > Magnoliopsida > Santalales > Viscaceae > Viscum > Viscum album. The sequence goes on from OY728122.1 coordinate 497,316,189, forward strand.
ACGGACGACCGATGAAAAAGTTACAAAACACTGCACGCAACTTAAAAGATGGCCCATGGGGCCCACACCTCAGCTTTGGTTTGAACACCCAAAAACAAAATCTAAAACTTCATCTCAATTCCAGGGCCTCAATTCCAATGACAGTTCTCAATTCAAACTTTGGATGCATCCTCTATGAACCAAACAAGAATCCCCAGAAAATGTCAAACAACTTAAAGGCGTGACGCGCCATCGAGGCCCATGTCTCGGGGATTAAAAATTCTTGAGACCATCTCAAAATGTTGGCCTCGTTTCAAGGAACACGTCTCCGCTAACGGAACGCAAATCAGACACCCGATCAGAATTTTATGGGTGTTTTAAATTTCAACGGACGAAACAAGGTGGGTCGAGCCAGTTCGGTCGGCCCACCCTGTCCGAACTGGCCCACGGTTCATCGCGCGGGCCGGCCTGCCACGCCCAGACCGGATTGAGCCGATATGGATCCCTTTCCATGGGGACCCGCACTTTGCGGGTCACGGTCTGCCAACTGGGGTCGCCGACCCCAGTCTCCCCTCGTGCGCACCAACTGTCGATAGTCGGCCGGTCTTCCTCGCCCGACCCCGCTCACCCGCGACCACCGCACGCAGGCACCCCCACCGCTGCGGCTCGCCCGGACCACCTCGCTGCCTGCTCGTACCGATGGCCTCGACCCCGCGGCCTGGAGCCGCTGCCTGGAACACCGTCGGAAGCCGCCGCCTGAGCCCGCGTTTTCGCCTCCTGAGGACGTCGCGCCACCGCCGACCGCCGCTCGAACCCACTAGAGAACCCAAACAACTTCTAAAACCCTCATTCTTCGTCAGACGACTGCGGTCGCCTCAGAACTCAGATTTTAAATCTGAAAGATGCGTCGGAGAGCTCAGAAAATTTACTTCACAAATATGGGATTTTATTGAAGATCAGACATCATTTAGACACTATAATTCAATATGAAAGACGGGTTAGGAAATTAAAACATAAAAAAATGAAATCTCCTTCCTGCAGGGGCGTAGCCCGATGCTTCACGGTTGATCTGCACCTCGCCCGAATCGCAACCACCTTGATGAGAAGGGCTTGAGGAGAGGGTAGGGCTTTAGGAGCTTCTTCCGCCAGAGAGCAAATTGGGGAGATAGGAGAGGTGTTATGTTTAAATAAATAAAATTAATAAAAAAAGTTTAATTAATTTAGAACCCCCAAAATGACCCGCATCCAAAACCTCTGGTGCAGTCAATATTAAGCTTCCCCTAGGGTAAACACTACCTCCCGAGCGCAACAACAGTCTCGGAATTTTAATCTGAGGCCCCTTTCAAAAGTTAAAAAACTCAACGACTGAGGCCGCTAAATTACAAAAATGCCCATGGTGGCATTTTTCACAGAAGACCCACTCCCACGAAAGTTACACCCCTCCTAGGGTAAACGGAACATTTCGGACTCAACGGTCCCCTCGGTTTTTTCACATGAGAAACCGTTTAAGAGATACTTGAGTTTAACCATTAAACAAATAAATTAATTATTTTATTTATCCATTTAATCTTCCGATAATGGGCGAGGGGTCCCAACGTCCCGCGCCGACATGATTTATGTCGTTCCTGGGGTAAACACCCCATTTCAAACCCATTCGTACTCTCAGATTTAAGATCTGAATTACTGTTTATGAGTTATCCCATTTATTTTGTTTGCCCAGTGTAAACGCACTGAAAATTTAATTCTAGCCACACCGGGCTCGGAATCGCACGCTGTCTGAAGGTGTTGCTCTGGAATAACATCAAGAATATTCCAAAGTATTTTATAGCAAAAACCAGGTTCTTACATCATTCCCTCCTTCAAGATTTTCGTTCCCAAAAATCAAAACCAGGGAACAAATCAGGGTACTAATCCCGCACCTGGCTCCCCCGTACCCAGAAGAACTCTTGCACAGTTCTGCGTCACCACGTATGGACTAAAATATTTGGTCAATTCACACAAGTTCTTACCTTGCCGATGAAGTGCATAGGGGCACGCACACTCCTTCTTGGGTGAGTCACGCGAGAGACATCGTGCACCCACTCCCGACCTTGGGGTTAGGGTAGGGCGGTAGGGAACCTCTCCATCCCTTCACACAGTCTCAAACGGCCCGAAGGCCCGAAGGCGGTAGCTCACCTCCCCGGCCGAACTCCTACTTTGCACGCCATGACTGGAACCACCATTTGGACCTGGGACAAAGCCCGGTGATTCCCTCCTTCGGAATATCCATATGGTGAAACACCTAAGGATATCTCGTCACGCAAGGTTTCATAGTCGATGTTCCACGACCTAGACTCTCTTAATCGCTCGGAGAGTGAAGGAGTCAACACCATCGACTAAAGAAAAAGGTCCCATGCCTTTTAACTTACCAACACAGGGTTACACCGACGCCCCGCACCACCATGGTAAAAACTCAAAAAAGGAGGAGGGAGAAAAGAATTTCACACACAGTGTCTAACAACTCTACTTGCAAAAAGTAGAAAAGTTGCAGAGTGTATCTCTTATCACATCATGATTTGTAGGATCGTAGACATCTAAAGCTCACGGCTATCTACGACTCCAATTGTCAGCTCCTGGAGCCTGACATGGACAACCTGGTGGTGATGGGAAGACCTCGTAATGTCATCCCCCACTACCAGCTTCTCCCACTCCTCTGCTAGCACTAACTTTCTAGGCGCTACTCCAATCACGACGCTGCCTCTGTCGTGGTGGTGCACCTGCTGCCTGCTCGATATTCTCAGTGTTCCTGGTTGGGCAGTCCCATTCCAAGTGACCTCGGCCATCGCAAGCATAGAACTGGCGCTCTCTCGGCTTCCCTGATGCCCTCTGATGCCACTATGACGTACGACCACATCTCTGAAACCGGAGGGTGGAAGGCCGCCTGTGTCGAGGTTATGTCTGTTGAAACCTGCTAGTTGCGGAAGATGTCTCTGCTCCATTGTGCCTACTGCCACCATCAACTGTAAAGCGTGACAGGAATCTCTATATCACCAGCACCTGCTCTAGCACCCCGGCATAAGTGGAAATGCCCAAGTGTACTATGACAGCACGAATATCTCTACGGAGACCCTGCTTGAACTTCCGCGCTCAGAAGTTGTCGTTGGGGACCATGTCCGGGAACAGCGTGCACGGTCTGCGAAACCAGTCACATACTCAGTCACTATCATCCATTCCTACCGAAACTGTAGGAGCTCTTGGATCCGAACAGAGCCTAAGCAGGAGTGGTAAAACTCCTCATGAAACAGCAGCTGAAAGTCACCCCACGAAAGCGACGAATCATCAAGAAACTGAGTCACCAGACTCCACTAATGCCCAGCTGCTCCGTGGAAAAGGCTGGCGGCCAAAGCCACCATAAGTTCTATCGGCGTCTTCACAAGCCTAAAAAGGCGAACCACTGTCCCATGCCGAACCTCTACTACCTGAGGGTCTGGCTCACCACTAAACCTCGGCGGTCTTTGATGCTGGAACTCATGGAGCGCGCTCAACTTGCGCTCAAGCTCAGCTTGCTCTGCTGAAGCTGTCCACTGCTCACCAGGTGGGGGTGCTGCTACCGGCCCACCCGAAGAAAGGGACTCGCATGATGGGTCCTGGACTGAAGCCTCATGGATCACAGGGTCGTCTTTACAAACCAAAGATGGTATCCTGGCTGGCTTTCTTCGCGGAGACATCCTGAATGTTATCAAGGAGTGACGTGATCATATGAGCATATATGTATATAATAGTAACAACAATGGGGAGCTGACTCAAGAAGGACAGTCAAGACTCAATCCTATTTGATGCACAAACCAATTTTCCCTGCAACGAGTGTCTCAGCATGCCGAGTCGACAAGTGGGTTATCAGGGTCCTGGTGAATTGATACGTCGGCCGCTGCACCATCACTGGACTCCCTAGCCTGAGAGCCTCTCTCGAGACACGTTGACATTGTTTCCCTAAATCCCAACCAATTCCTTTTTAGGGACATTCGTACAAAATCCCAAGGAACGAACCACCTATGATACCACTTTGTCACGACCCAACCCTACCTGGGCTCGAGCCGCAACTACCCCAAGCCCGCCTCCAAAGGCCAGGGGCTGGCGACAAGTGTTGAAGGCTTAACAACTCGGGGATTCCTTTGCCTGAGTACCTGTACAAACACACGCAACCCACTCAATGAAATAGTGAAGAGTAAAATAGAAAGTAAAGTACCGACTATTATAAACAACCACTAAAGTGCATTGACCTCTAAACAGTACAAATCAAGTGCTGAAAGTAAACTGAAAAGAAAAGGGGAAAACACGCGCCCAACCAGAAAAGTGCCACAACCCGGCAACAGGTTAACAAAATTAAAACAGCTGGGAGAGTCCCAAACCTAGAACCCGACTACGACCACCGCACGCAGCCCAAGACCCCGAACTCCTAAGCTCCACTGAAGTCACGACCAACCTTTCCGTCATCTGCAAGGGCACACCAAGTGTGGGAAAAGGCCAAGCAGGGGTGAGTATAAGAAAATACTCAGTAGGATGCCCTGAAGGCTCGAAGGAGCAACAAAGGATGTACTGAAGAGGTAAGCAATAGATCGAACAGGGGAAAGTAAATAAGTACAACCGAGAGTGTATTAAAGAGCACATCTCAACCCAACAAGAGGAAGGAAGTAGACTCATCCAAATGCAAGGAGCTAGAAAGGGTGAGAATATGAAATTCTCGTCGAGTCTTCTCTACCTATAGCAGGAGAGTAGACTCGTCCAACCACGAGAATCTAGACACAGAAAGCACGTGGCATACCCCACGCGTCTTCGCCTCTCCTGGAAGGAGAGTAACCAAAACCCAAGAAGTGGGTACTGGAACAAGGTCTACATATATATATGCTCTTTCAAGAAACCGGAACGAGATCTTAAGGGGATATACGTCCCGTAGCTTAGCCCAAGGAAGAGAGTAGCCAACAGTCCCAGAAGTAAACACCATCGATGCCCAGCATCCCACCTGTATGCCCTGAACTGCAAGTCAAGGGGTTCAAATCACCGCACCTTGACACTATTCACTTTGGGCGGCACTGACTCGCCCGCATGGTTTTAGGTTGTGTCTCAAGGAAGCGTCTCGGTGGGGAAAGAGCCCCTCATACTCGAGAGTTCTGGGGAAAGTCAAACCACACCTCATCACCATCACACAGCCGAGAGGTCTGCTCAAAGTCAAAGTAGTCACATCATTGGCATGTACAACCAAGGGTCCTGCTCCAGTAGTCGCGGAGAAAAGCCACAGACTATCCTAGAAGAAAGGACTGAGTCTGAAAGAAGATTTCGGGTAACCCACTGCCCAGTCTCTGCTGGAGGGTAAACCCTAAGAGGTCATCGGGTGACCCACTGCCCAGTCTCTGCTGGAAGGTAATCCTTAAGACGTCAATGAGCAACCCACTTCCCAGTCTCTGCTGGAGGGTAAACCCAAAGAAGTCGATGAGCAACCCACTGCCCAGTCTCTACTGGAGGGTAAACCCGAAGAAGTCGATGAGCAACCCACTGCCCAGTCTCTACTAGAGGGTAAACCCGAAGAAGTCGATGAGCAACCCACTACCCAGTCTCTACTGGAGGGTAAACCTGAAGAAGTTGATGAGGAACCCACTGCCCAGTCTCTGTTGGAGGGTAAAGCCGAAGAAGTCGATGAGCAACCCACTGCCCAGTCTCTACTGGAAGATAAACCTGAATAATTCGATGAGCAACCCACTGCCCAATCTCTGCTGGATGGTAAACCTGAAACTACTCTGGCCATCCCTACTAGGTGGTACAACACTGGACAACAGAACACGGAGTGGGTATCGCGCAACCACCCAACTCCAGAACAAAACCAGGGGAAACCACTCAACCATGTTGTTCTAAACCATCAAGAACAGGAGGATCATCTATACCACAAGAGGTCAAAGGTACGTAAATATGAACATGACACGTACAAGGGGACCACACAACATGTGTCCCTATGTCATCTCTGAACCAAGGGAACAAACATCCTTGGTTAAAAACCACAACATGTACCTCTAGGCATTCCCATATGCTCCCATAGTATACCACATTTCCAGCCCAAAGGCTATTGTGCTCACGAAACCCAACATCAACGCGAAGGGCGAAAACGTAGTTTCACCAACCTGCTTCCTCTACAGCCCTAGCATGGCCGACCACATCTATTTAAGCATCAACTTCACTCACCCGAGAGTGAACACGATCACACGCTAAGGGTTCCCTACAAACACCATAGTAAGAACCACCACCAACGCACCTTTCATGCTTCCACATTTAATGAGATCTTGAAAGAGACTCTGCACATCCAAACGGATCGTACCATTGTAATCCTCACGGAAAAACATGCGAGATAGAATATATACTCACCTCCAATGGATATCCGACGTAAAAGTCGTTTGACATCGCTTTACGCTCGAACGACGTCCCGTGGTCCCAAGCCTCTGCCCCAAAAACAGTCGAGCACATCGCACTATTGAGATCTCCTCAGAAAGTCATGTGAAATTGACTACTCACTTGAGTGGAATGGATATCCGGAGAAAAAGATGCATTTCTCCATACCGCACATGAGCGGTGCTTCGTGGGACCCATATCCTGGTCTCTAAGTGCAACGAACGGATCACATCTTTGCGATCCTCTCAAAAATGTACACAAGATTGACTAAACACTTGTCCAAAACGGACACCCGGTGAAAAAGTTGGAATTAACCGTCAACTCCCAAAACATCCCTCATGGGGCCCGCACCACCATGCCGAATTAAAGAGGGCGGATTGTTCCATTGCAATTCCCTCCGAAAAACACCCAAAATCGACTGCTCACACGCCCCGAACGGATGACTGATGAAAAAGTTACAAAACGCTGCTCGCAGCTTAAAAGACAGCATGTGGAACCCACACCTAAGCTTCGGTTTCAACACATAAAAACACTCTAGAAAACTTTTTCTCAACTCCATATTCTAAATTCCACTGATGGTGCTCAATTCGGACTTCAGATGCCTCCGCACCGCCACAAACAAGAATCCCCAAAAAATGTCAAACCACTTAAAGGCGTGACGTGCCACCGAGGCCCCCATATCGGGGATTAAAAATTCCTGAGACCATCTCAAATGTTCACCTCATTTCAAGGAACGCGTCGCCGCTGACGGTTTGCAAATCCGACACCCGGTCGTAATTTTATGGGTGTTTTAAATTTCCACGGACAAAACGAGGTGGGTTGGGCCGGTTCGGTCAACCCACCCTATCCGAACCGGCCCGCAGTTCACCGCGTGGGCCGACCTACCTCACCCGGACCGGCTTAAGCCGGTCTGGCTCCCTTTCCTTGGTCACCCGCACTTTGCAGATCGCGGTCTGCCATCCGGGGTTGCTAACCCCTGTCTCCCCTCGTGCGCACCGACCGGCCGACAGTCGGCCGGTCTTCCTTACCCGACCCCGCTCACCCGCGGCCACCGCACGCAGGCACCCCCTTCGTTGCAGCTCGCCTGGACCGCCTCGCTGCCTGCTCACGCCGACTCCCTTGACCCCGCAGCCTGGAGCCGCTGCCTAGAGCACCGCCGGAAGCTGCCGCCTGAGCCCGCGCCGCCGCCTCCTGAGGACGCCGCGCCGCCGCCGACCGCCGCTCGAACCCGCCGGAGAACCTAAACAACCTCCAAAATCCCTATTCTTCATCATACGACTGCATTCACCTCGGAACTCAGATTTTAAATCAAAAAGATTTTCCAGAGAGATCAGAAAAAGTACTTCAAAAATATAGGATTTTCTCTAAGATCAGACAGCATTTCGACGCTATAAGTCAACATGAAAGATGGGTTCAGAAATTAAAACGCAAAAAAAAAACAAAATCTCCTACCTGTAGGGGCGTAGCCCGATACTTCACGGTTGATTGGCACCTCGCCAGAACCGCAACTACCTTGAAGAGAAGGTCTTGAGGATATGGGAGGGATTGAGGAGCTTCTTCTGCCAGAGAGAAAATGGGAGAGAGGGGAGAGGTGTTATGTTTAAATAAATAAAATTAATAAAAAAAGTTTAATTAATTTAAAACCCCCAAAATGACATGCATCTGAAACCTCCGGCGCGGTCAAGAATAAGCTTCCCCTAGGGTAAACACCACCTCCCGAGTGCAACGGTAGTATTGTAATTTTAATCCGAGGCCCCGTTCAAAATTTATAGAACTCAATGACTGAGGCCGCTAAATTATGAAAACACCAATGGTGGCATTTTTCACAGAAGACCCGCACCCACGAAAGTTACACCCCTCCGAAGGTAAACGGCACGTTCTGGACTCAACGGTGCCCTTGGTTTTCCCATCCGAGCAACCATTTAAGAGATACTTGAGTTTAACCATTAAATTAATAAATTTTCGGGGAATTATTTTTTTATTAAGAAAAACACTTTTGTGGGAAAAGTGAGAAACCAAAAAGTTCAACAAGCACCAAACAGCCCCAAACAGAAAACCAGAAACAGTCTCATCCAAGTATAGGCACAAACCTCCAACTCCAATGATGGACCACTCGACAATCCCATGCAAGAATGGTCCCTCCCGAAGGCAAAGCCCTCCCTCTAAGTCAACCAAGTCCCAAATGACCTACAGTGGAGAAAGTAGTGTGCTCTAGCCCATCTCAGCTGATCTGACCCTCAAACATTTCCACACACATCAAGGGAGAAAGCAGAATCATTGAAAACCAATTGAGTTCTTCTAGAGTCCATATCCCTAAACGAATTCCAGGATAAAGTGGATACCTGAGAATGTGGATCCTACCTTATCAGGTCTTCAAATGCAGAAGTCAGTTTATTCCATATTTGAATATACTCCTCTAGTCTGATCATCCCCTTGTTGAAGCCCCCAACTAGGATTAGGTCCTGTTTGTTAACCTAGATATATTGATCCTCATTAAGATCCACTTCAATAGCTTGACCCATAATCTTGGTTTCATCCTCTTCCGAGGCATTGAGAAATAAAACCTGCTCTGTCACATCATCATATGAGCACAAAATCAAGTCCAAGGATAGTTCAGGCTGACCAGGTGGTATTAGCTGACACCTGACCCCGCTGTCCAACTTCACATCCACTGTCTTTTTTGCTGACCGGGTCCTCATAGGAGGTGTCAAGGAGGAGTAGTCATTCCTACCCATCCTCTTCCTATTACTCCTGTTGCTCTTCAAACCAGGTTCTTCTTCAGAGTAGCCCTTACTAACCTCAATGAGTTCTTCAGATGATTCATCTCTCAACTCTACCTCATCAAGACTATCAAACCTGTTGCTCAAGATGACTGGAGTCCGGGTTGAAGAATCTGCACCCCCTTCCGGATTGCCAGGGCCCGAACCCCCTGCTTCCCCAAAACTGGTCTGGAAAGGTACCTCCAAGACAGTCCCTTGCATAACATCAGCTTCCTCTTCCTCTGTCCCCTCCTGAGAGACTTGATCTGCACTGCCTCCAGCTACTTCAATTTGGACCGGAACGTCCTCCATCCCCTTTTCCATAAGATCCATCTGAACAGAAACTGCCTCTCTGACCACATCTATCATCGGGGAGATCTGCTTCCCAGCCTCCACACAAGCCTCCATGGAGCAACCGGCCACCCGTCCTTCTCCACTATCCACACCCTTCACCGACATGATTTATGTCATTCCTGGGGTAAAGACCCCATTTCAGACCCATCCGTACTCTCAGATTTAGGATCCGAATTACCATTTAGTAGTTATCCCATTTATTTTGCGTGCCTAGTGTGAACGCACTGAAAATTTAACTTCGGCCACACTGGGGCTCAGAATCGCACGTTGTCTGAAGGCGCTGCTCTGGAATAACATTAAGAATATTCCAAAGTCTTTTATAGAAAAAACCGGGTTCTTACATTAGGTTTGTTTAGTTAACATTGAATACCCTTAAAGATAATTATTTAACTCTATTATATTTGATTCCAAACAATGACTTGTCATTCTATCCAGTCAATTCCATCAAAAATTAAACTTCATGAAATATCATTTTTGGAATGGTATGAATATCTAAGTGTAGTTGAATCCATTTCTTTTCTTATGTTCTATTTTTTCATTCTCTATTTTAATTAATTATGATTCCAACCATCCATATTTGGAGAGGGTGTATGATATTATTTTTTATGGTAGTTGTTATTTTTATGTGATTTTATTTACTAATATCTATAATATTCATGACCTTTTTATAGAGTTTCCCTCTCATTATCACTCTTAAGTATAATCTCAAGTAGTTAAGGTAATTATAATTTTAGGTTTTAGAATTGGGATGATTTTAAATAGTGGTTACCTTTATGATATGGTTCCCTATGGTTTATAAAAATTAATCTCTACCTATGACCACCTATACCCTTTATATAATTATTCTCTATTAATTGGATTAGGGTTGGTGGGTACATTTGTTGGGTTTCTCGTAGTCTTCTTCAATCCTCTAGGGGAAGTTTGATTTTTTTTAATCTTCACTATAGAGAGAAACACTCATTTTTAGGATTCTCTCCCATTTCATGTGACTCCCTCATGAACAAGTTAAGGTAAAAACTTTACTTTTTTAAAATACATAAAATATATATTTTTTAAATGAAATTTAAATCTATTCACAAAATCCTAATAAATAATTTTTTTTAGTTATATAATTTTTTCTTATTTTAGTGGAATAAAAAATATAAAAAATAATTTTCTTAAAATAAATAATGTTTTCATAGAAATAAAGTTATTTTCTTTAATTTTTTAATTTTTTTATTGACATTAAGAAAATTACTATATCATAAATTGAATCCAAGAATATAGGTAAGGTCAATGATTTAATAAGGAATTAGTTATTCTATAAATGAAAAGGATTTTAATGTATAATATTTAAAAAAAATGAAAAAATATAATTTTTTAAAAATTATAAAATGACACATTTTTTGAAATAATAAAAAAATAATATAAGTTTTTACAAGATTGATTTCCTGAAATAAATTTATATTATTAATTTGAAATTTTTTTAATTTTTTATATTTTAATATATGTAAAATAAATTATGACTAATTAATGAAAGTAATTATAAAAAATATATTTTCTAAATTCATAAATTTTTTGAAAGTTCAAAAATAAATTGATTTTTTTAATATCATAAAACAATATTAATTTTTTTGAAAGGATTAGTGAAAATTGTACTTAATTTGAAAAATATAAAAAATAATTTTTGTGAAATAATAAAAAAATCAATTAAATTTAAGGAGAACAAAAGTACATTGTTTTTTTGAAAAGATTTAAAATTTCATTTTTCAAATGTTTTATATATTTTTATTGGGAAATTTTTAATTTTATGTTTTTAAAAATATAGTTGGTTATTTTTTAAAAGGAAAACTAAAAAACTTAAATTATTTAGGATCCAATTATTCTAAATATTCTATTTTGAAAGGGAGTTCCCACACTCTTAAATCTTCCACATGCATACAATCTAAATCCAAAAGGTTATAAAACTTTAATTCCTTTATTTCATTAATATTGAGGTATACAATTACTGTTTAGATATACTACTCTTTTATAGTATCATTATTGTGTCTCATGGAAATTTAAACTATAGTGTCCCAAATACAGTTTCTATTATAGTGTTCAGGAATGTACTTACATGGTAACTTGATAAATTTTCACTGTCAAAAACCAATTCCCTCAAATATATAATACAAACCAAAAACCACAATCAATGGGTTATGGACTTTCCTATATAATAATCTATAAAGATAAATAATATATCTTATAAACCCAAGACCATTCCCTTTCTATTAAAAATAAAGATAATAGAGAGCAATGAAGATGATAATTGCAAGTTTAATTCTAAAAAAATAGACCCTAGCTAAAATCCAATATCCTCTTAATCATAGTACAACAGTTCATTCACATAGTCCACAATTATAAATCCCTTATCCCAATAAAATTTGAATGTTCCACAGGATCAAGTAACAATTATATATTTTATATGTGAGTAATCTTTCCAATTTTGAAATTTTCTTAGTGGGATAGCTTAAAATTCCTCTAAATAAATTATAGGCTTTTTTATTTTAGTCACAACACCTTTTTTTAGAAAACCACAAGAACTATCATCCTCAATAGCTACCCACCTACACCTAATCCGATTATATTATATAATAATAACCATAAAAGTAATAATATATCATAATCAGCGGGATATGAACTTGCATGTTATTTTTTTCAAAAATTACAACAATTCTATAAGCAATAAATTTTCATTATTTTTTAGAGGGAATAAAAAATTATTTTTTATAATAAATAAAATAAATAATATTTTTTTTTATTATAATTTTTTGAAATATATAAAAAAATTGATATTTTTTAAATGATATAAAATTTATTTTTTAAAATTCGTATAATAAAATTTTTTATAAGTTGTAAATGAATCAAAGAATATTTTTTTAGGTCATAAAAATATTATTATTTTTAAATGAATAAATTCTATAATAACATTCATTATAAAGAATACATTATTTTTTTATATATAAAATTAAAACTGATTTTATTAATTTAAAAGTAAAAAAAGTTAAATTTTTTGAAATTAGTAAAAAAATATTTATTTTTTTTAAATACTTGAGAGGTGTTTTAGATAATTATAAAAAATTATTTTTTTTTTGAAAATTATGATTTTTTAAGGAATGAAAAATCTGTATTTTTCTTAAGGGAATGAAAAAATTATTTCTTTTTGAGAGTTTGAAAATTATTTTTAATATATAAAAAAATATTTTTTTTATGGAAAAAATTTACTTTTTATAAAATAATTAATATTTTATAATTTTTTAAGCAAACATTGTTTAATATAAGTTAAAAAAAATTTAAAAAATTTTATGAGCTTTTTTAACATTTTAAAGACTAAAAAATGAAATCAATGAAATTATTTATTTTTTAAGATGTATAATGTATGTAAACTTTTTAATTTTATTAGGCATAAGATAAATGTCATATATTTTTCAATTAATAATTTAATTTATTTTTTTTAGGCCAAATGAAAATTATTATTTTTATTAAATAAATATTTATTTATTTATTTAAAAAATTTATTTTTAAATAATTATTTACTATTTATTATTTCTTAAAGTGATATAAAAAATTTAACATTTTTATATTAAATCCATAATAATTTTAAATTAATAAAAATTATTTTTTTTCAAAGATAATTTTCTTTATTTTTTTGTTTTTTTAATAACAATTTTCAAAATATAATAAATTTTATAATGATTTCTGAAAATAAACTGACGTAAATAATTTTTTTGACTTTTTAAAATATTTAAATATTAAATAAATTTTAAAATTTATGTATTGTAGAAAAAATATTAATGTTTTTATTCCTTTTAAAAAACTAAAAAAATTAGTATTTTTAATAAAAATGAATGTTCATTCCAATCAAAATATAAAATGAATTTATTCATATAAAATGAAAATTATAATGCCTTTTAAAAAAATATTTTCATTACGATTTTAAAAAATGATCATTTAAATTAGATCATTGCTTTATTGTATTTAAAAAAAATTATGCAGCTCCTAATTGTAATGATCTTAAATCATGTTTGTTATGTTTCTAACAAGTTTAATGTTTTATGATAGTAAATCATATTATATCCAAATTATTAAAATTTAGCTAAGTATTGATCTATCATTAGTTAAAAAGATCTATCCTTAGTTAAGGATTTCTACTATCACTCTTTATTGGCATTAATACAATCGATTTACCACCGAGCATTGCTACCATTGCATGGTTTTTTGTCACTTTGCCACTATGACTATCAAAATGTTCTACCATTGAAATATCATATCGCTAGTATCTGCTATCGTTGGTCAATTATTCCTCTAATGAAAATATACCACTATCAATACAGTTAAACGGTGCTACCTCTACAATGATCTAGCGCCAGTGCTGATACTGTCAAAACATCTATATCTTAGAGTTTTTACTCTTAGTGATATACCTCCAAAGGTTTATGTGATCATTTAGATATGTCATGGAAATAAATTATGTGAGGTGTTTTCTTATGTAAAAATTCTAGGTTATGGAATCAACTGTTTGGAAATCACATATGTTACTGAAATCGCCTATGCATCAATCGACTACATGAATGAATCAGTTGTGTGGCCAGCCTCTATAAAAAATCTTATGTACCAATCACCTATTCATATTTGGATACATGATCAATTGAGTAAATCATTCTCATGGAGTGTTTTAATTCTCCAATGGATAGTTTTAATCATTTAATGTTGGAAAAAATCATGTGGATTTAAGAATGATTATTCTTAAACCACTCAATATATGCCTTAAAGACAATGTCAATATTGTTTCATTTTCCACTAAGTACTAGGATCCAGATTATTTTATTATTATTTCACAATGGATAATTGGATCTCATGGAATGGTATATATTCATAAGATCCCCCTCATGCGGACAAAAATGGGGGAGTTTGTGGAATTTCACATACTGAATAATGGAGGAACATACACATGCACTTGTGTTACACAGAGTACTCATTTAAAACTTCTTTAAATTATCTTTTTTACTACAGTTCTTGTTCAATCTTGATTGAATACTTTAAAATACAAATTCAAAGAAACTTGAACAACCGAAGATAGTCAAATTGAGAAGTACAACATTTGTCTCATCTCTAAACTCTTTCTCTTCTTATTTATGTTTTATAATCATGTTGTTTATTGTTTTGTTTTATTTATCTATACACACTGACTCATGTATAAAACTAGAGAGTGATTAACACTCTATTTCAATTTTATTAATCTATATTCCCACGAACAACTATGAAAGAGGTCTTTTATGACCGGTACTTGTTTTATAACATGTATGAGTGTGGAAGAAGCTTTGTTCCTAGAAATCCTTATGATCTATTATTTTTAAAACTCAATCTAGGTTTTGGATTAGTTTATTTAAAAATAAATTGTTTAATAGTATATGATTTCTAGGTGGAGAGGATTAAGTCTCTTCTTGAGACTAAACCCCTTATCAAATTCCATTGTGATATTTTTTTGTAACTTAGTTACTAGTATTTACTTTTTTTTACAATCAAACTTGTTTTAATTTTCAAAAGCTATTGAAAATATTTATACACTAATATTTAATATTAATTTGTGTTTATATAAAGTGTTTGATTAAATAACTTAATTTTAAAATTTAAAGTAATTTAAATATATTTTAATTGATCCATAATCCTACATCTTTTAAATTTTTGAAAGATCAAATTTATATATTTCAATTCATTTGATTAACTGGGAATTTTTATTATATTAGGGGACTTAGTTTTTAAATATTTTTTAATTATAAATTTTATAGGAAACTCAATTCACACCCCTTTCTCTTGAGTTTTCCACTCTAACCAATATTTGGTATCAGAGGTTTTCAAATATATTTTAACTGTGATTTAGTTTCATTTAAATATCTTAAATTTATGTCACTTATAAATTTAATTATATATGGATAAAAATAGACCAGAAGGAACTACTACTAATCATACTCTTTATTTTAATGGAATGAATTTTTCTTATTGTAATATTAAAATAATAAAGAATATTGAAAGCATGGGATTTTAAATTTGGATTTTGATTGAGGATAAGTATGAAGTGCCTAAAACTGAGAGAGCTGCGTGGAGTGGTCCTACCAAAACTACTTATAAAAATAACTATAAATCTATGAATTCCTTAAAATTTGAATTATGAGATAAATATATTAACAAAATATCTTCTTGCACTAGTTCTTTTGAAATTCTGGATACCCTGGCTGTTTTCCATGATGGAACTTCCAATGTCAAAGAAGTATTCCCAAGTAATTATACTATTAAATATGATACATTCAATAAGAAAAATTATGAAAAAAATTGATATGTATCTCAGGTTCAATGAAATTGTAAACATTATTCATTATCTTTGGAAACCAACTACTGACAAGGTTCATGTGATGTGCATTCTCAGATGTTTACTTAATATGTACAGGGGAACTTTGGTTTCAATAAGGGAATGATGTGACATAAGTAAGTTTCTAAGGAAAGATATTATTTTAAATATAATTATTTATGATGAATAACTCAAATTAAACACATAATAAGATGATGAACCAAATAATATATTAGTATCTTTCAAGACTTATGACTCAATGCAAAAAAGAAAAGATCAAGGAAGAATATTCCAACGATGATGAATAATCATATAGTGATGATGAGACAACTCATTTTTCCACCCACTTCAAGAATTTCTATAAGAAGAATATGTTATTCAAGAAAACCAATTACATAGGTAAGTATGATAAGGGAAACTGGAGAACATATTGGAGAATATATGATTTTACAAATGAAGTAATCTACTATGAATGAAAGATAAAATGACACATTTAAGAAAACTGTCTGAACCTAAAGTATTAGTAAAAGTATGAGGAAAAAAAAGATAAAAAAAAGGCTATAAAATCAACTTAGAGTTCCTTATAGGATAGTTCAAGTGATTCTAATTCCATCAGATAATACAAACATGATATATCCAATATATTTTTTATGAAAAATATATATGAGGTACATCATATTTGTTCTTGATCTCCTGAACATATTTCTATTTCTTATGAAAAACAATTGTGAAGAAAATATTTCTAATGATGAATTATTTAAATATTTTAACATGCTAAAAGACACATATAATGTTTTAAAGTAAAAAATACAAAATTTTAAAGAAGCATCATGCTATGTATTCTTACTTTAAAACTGATCTTAAAATATAGAAGGATTATAATGCTCAACTTATTAAAGAAAATAATGATCTAAAATTTTAAAATATTCAATTAAAGAAATATATTTATAGGTTCAAAAATGGAAGGAAAATATTAACCCAAATGCATGGAAAAAATGTCACCAAATTATACCATTGGAATTTGATATCAACCTAGATAGATAAGGATTTATAAAAAAATCTCAGGTTCCTGTTATTATAATATGAATTTGGTACCCATAAAGGATTTGTAGTCCTTATTCAACAATACCTAATAAGGTTATTATTTATTAAATTCCTAGGTTTGGTTATAGGAAACAAGTTAAATAATTATGGATTCATAATGCCCTTATTATTATCATATCTGGACATAAGAAAATATGGGTACCATAAATATTTTTGTAGGTAACATACTTGAAAAGTTCCAGTAATAATTTATTGTATCTATATATTGGATGTTCCATAATTATCATTGGTTATTAAACAAGATTCAAGAATTTAATTAAATTTTATGGTGGACATGTCACATTCAGGGATAATTCTAAAGGGAATATAATTGGACTTGGTGAAATTGGTAACTCTAATATAGCTTTAATTTATAATGTTTTTTTAGATGAACTAAAATATAATATTCTTATAATTTAATAATTGTGTGATTATATTTTTAATTTTATGTTTAAAAATAATTCTTTCAAATTTTTTATTATAAAAATTGTTTAGTTTTTACTACTATGAGAAATTATAATGTTTATGTTGTGGATTTAAATTTCTTATTTTCTCAAAAAAAATCTTGTTTAAGTTCCTTTCACATAGAATCATGGATTTTTAATTGGATAATAGGCCATTGAAATATACACTAACTTATAAATTTAACTAGGAAAGGTTTAGTTAAGGTTCTACCCAAACTATAGTTACCAAAATAAAAATTTTGTAATCCCTATCAAAATAGAATTTAGCATAATATCTCTTTCAAACCAAACAAATAAGTGATATCTTCTCAAACATTAGAGTTGTTTCATGTAGACATTTTTGGACTATCTATAATTCTAGTTTAAAAGGAAAAAATTATTCTTATGTTATCATGGATGATTATTAAAGATGTACATCCACTACAACAAAAGTAGCCCTTAGCGGCAGTTTTTTTCCCATTTAGCGGCGGTTTACAAAAACCGCCACTAAACCTGGCATCGGAAATCTTTTAGCGGTGGTTTTGTCTATTTCGCGGAGGTTTAAAAAATGTGTCGTAGATGCCTCATTTCCCGGTGGTTTCTCTCCATTTAGCGGCGGTTTTAAGGGTCTGCCACACTTTTTTATTCACGGCGGTGTTAACCGCCGCAAAATTATGCCGTTTGATGCGCCTATTTTGCGGTGGTAAAAACCGCCGCTAAATATAAACGTAATATATTTAGCGGCGGTTAAAACCGCCGCTAAATGCTGAACTGGAAAAAAAATTTGGTTCTACTACACCACTGCCCTAAAAAATAAATCAAACCAGAATATAGAGATCACCTAGGTTTAAATGGATACTTTCACCTATATACATCTAAGAAGAATTATAATAATTCAATCCACTTTCAGCTAACCATTCCCAAGATACTCAGCTTAGATGACTCACATATCACAACCTGAACCACAATTCCTTACTCTATGAAATCCCGTGTTTACCACAAGCACATTCACATAAGCCCATACCTGACTTTAAATGAAGTTTCTTAGTCATTCCATCACCTAACCATTTAATACATTGTTCCGCAGCATGAACAAGGGTGGAACCTAGATCCATCCCACTATAATCATTACCCTTTAAACATCACCTTTGAGTCCGACGATAAGTTTGGGATAAAATAAGATCATCAAGTTAGAGTCCAAGTAACTATCCCTAGGTAGTCCATACTCCAAGTTTACTAGTGAGATATTGGTAAAAGACCAAAACATCCACATAAGATCATTGACTGAGCCTAGAATGACATTCATCTAGTGATCAAGTCAAAGGAAACGGTTGATGTCCAAAAGTCTGTCCAAGGCATTCCTACATAGGAACTCAGGTATCACACAAGAACTAACCATGCCTCAATAAAAACCATGCATCCCACATGAAACATTGATAAAACCTATTTATTAAAAAAGAATAACACTTGATATCTTTAGCTCGGTATATAACCGATGCTCTCTTAGTGCATTGAGGATGACGTAAAGATAGGGGACATGCTCGTTGTTAAGCAAGAGTACACTAAGAGAGTATAAATATTATCAGAAGATTGGAGACACTTCCATCACCTCTAAGACACTTCCATCACTTCTACTACCAAGAAGGACATTTTTACTATATCTGACACGATGTTCCCCAAATTAGGAGTGTCCTAGTCATGAAAAGAAGAGATAGACCAACTGCTCATAAGAGAACTAGGTTAGATTCACCTTAATCGCACATGTGACACTTATCTGATTCACACTCACAAACTCCATAACATTTGTCATAAAAGATGAAACCAACCCGACCAGCGTGTCAGAACACCCAATCCATTTATGAATCGAGCTTACACAATGGGGCTACCCGAATGCTGCTATATAGTAGAAATGGTATTAATATGGGTTACATATATGGAAATGTTTGGTGGAAACTATGTGCCATAAATGTTACAAATACAAACCAACCGTTATCATACTTGTTCAACACATCAACAATACTAATTCTCATCATCTGATACTGCATCGTCACCCTCTCCACCTTCATCTCCACCACCTGCTGCCACCTGTAAGAACATTATATTGAAAATTAAATATTGTTGCATATTTATAATAAAACTTAAAACCAATAAAAGTTTTCAAACTAAATTATTTTGATTTTTTTGTGATTTACTTGCTCACCACTACCCGATGCACTACCACCGAGGGCATATCTGCTCATATACTGACGTATTTCAAGAAACTCTTTCTGCAAACCAGATATCTGATCCCCCTACTGGTGAACTGTGTTTCGTAGAGAAGACATCTCCCTCTGAGCATCTTCAGGTATGAAATGACTATAAGAATGAGTAGATGTAGCCGAAATCCCTGATGGCATGCGAAAGACCTCAGATGGTACAGGTCCCAAACCCATCCCGCGCACTCTACCAGGATGCTCCTTCCCAAGGACTTTACCAACCGGGTCATCCTGGGATACTGAGTAGGATTTCCTAGGATTGGCATCCCATATTTCTTTAATTTTTACCTATAAATCAAATATCAATATATATTAACACAGTAAAAACTGATAATAAGTTATTATAATAAATAATTGACTTCATACCCCAACTTCTCTGGTAGGTTCATTAACAAAACTTCCATCTGTTTTTTTATGAACATTCAGCCACAGTTCTGTTCGGGATGCGTCATGCCCTAAACTCTGTGACTACATTAAACAAAGATAAATCAACAATTAAATATGTTAAATAGATAATATTATCTTATAAATATTTAAACTAATTAAAATATTACCAATGACATTCGGCTTCTTGAAAAGATTTTTGAACCCGCAGTGTGCGGGATGACCTGCTTTTCCCGGTTTGAAGCATTATGTCTTGAGAGATCCTGAAATAAATAAAATTCAATTTAACAGTATTGTATTCAATGTCTATCTCCTCTTCATGTACATGTATAAATGTAAAATGAGGATAATATAATAATATATATTTCAATACCATCTGCTTCTCATCATGATGTTTATCGACAAAAACCTTCCACTGTTCTTTTGGTACCCCACTGGGTAGCTTCTCATACATCTGCTGCAAGGTCAACGAAGTATCGTTGACATCACACCACAACCTCCATTTGAAATCTTTCCATTTTTTTCCAAGATTTTTCAATGTCCACTTCCGTGCTATCACATCAGCAACGGTAAAGTGGAAGAACATCTATATACAAAAATTCATTTTGAATATATTAGTAACATGACATTCAATTAAACCATAAAGTAATAAAATTTACTTTATCTGAGAATCATAAACTTCATTTTTCCAGTTTGGAGGCATATGCCTCCAATCATCATATGAAATAGGCAGGGAAATGGGCTCCACTGCCAGTTGACCTATAATCTGACCAAGTAAACCTGTGGCGTCATCCGTCGGGACCCCATAAGAATCAAATGGCACCACTATCTTCTCGCCATGCATGTTCCAAACATCAGAACTTTTTATGTGTTTTTTCACGGTTGCATTTTTTTCATCTGCAATGAGCAAACAATTACTATAAACAAAATGCAATAAATTTATTTAATTAAATTTGTACCTATGACAGTGACCCTCCAGAATGTCCGTGATGAACTGGAAGGGGCGTGTCGCTGCCCCACTGCTGAGGATCCTGTAGGGGGAGGCGATGACTCATCCTCTAATGAGTCATCCACTGATGGTGTCAGATATGGTGCAGGGGGAGATGATGCAGGGATGTAGGCAGTTGCTGCCTCAGATGTCATGGGGACAGACGAATCATCATCTGTCGCAGAAGTAGAAGGAAGGGTGTACCACTTCTTCTTTGGCATTCCTGTCATTTAATCAAATAAAATTAAGTTCAGAATATATATTTCAAAAAATTTATGCAGAAAGAAAAATTAAAAATGATAATAGATGCCCAGTACTAACAAACAAAATATATATAACAATGATAATGAATGACTACATAAATGAAACAAGTGGTTGCTGAATGAATAAATAATTGTACATACAATCATTTTCCCCTTCAATCATGTTGGTTTCCTGCTCCATTGCTTCATCCACTTCATTCATCCTTGCTAGACTAATATTTTCAATATCATGATGGACAAATAATTATGCTTCCTGTTGTTGATGAAATTCAATTGTAGAGGTCAAATCTTCCACTTCATCACCCATATCATACAAATCTCTTTGTATTACGTGAGTAACTACACTCCACCCTTCATCCACAACATCATTCACATAATATACCATTTTTTCCTGCGATTCTAAGATATATGGATCATGCAGTTCACGATCACCAATATCCATCAAGCGAGAGAAGTTTACAGAAGTAAATTGCAAGGAATATCTTTTAACACCTCTGATAATATCGACCCATTTTCATTTGAATAAAACAACAGAAAAATGCCCGTGGTAGTTTAATTCAATAATATCATGCATCTTTCCATAGTATTCCACTTCAACAAATGTAAATATACCACTATTCTGTGTTTTCAAACCCACTTCTCGATCGACTGTACGAAATCTAAAACCATTCACATTATAAGCGCCGAACTTTCTAACTTGTTTTATAGGACCTCTAGCAAGAAACATCAAATCTTCTAACAAGTCTGCTCGAGTATCAGTATTCATGATCTGAAAAAAAAAATTAATAGATTTTCAAATTGTATGTGTCAAACTAATATTCATATTTATTTCAATATTTATAAACTTACACGTCGTGCAAACCATTCTACCAGCTCTTTATTCACAGCATTCGTTATATCTTTTTCATTTCGTGTTCGGCCTCTCATTCGTCTCTTTGTTTGTATCCTCAACTCTTCAATAAATGGATCTTCAATTTCACTATTCAGCAGCACATATCTATGTGCCTGTAATAATTCCAATTCTGTTAGTGTCGTGTATGAGGTCCTCCCAACTGATCGGCCAATAGCAGGAAATATTTTTGATTTCTGATGCATTTGAGAATGAGTTGATGTGTCGTCAACACGTCCAACTCGATTAAATCTTGTCTCAATATCATCCAAATATCTGGAAAAAAAGGTGAGACACTCCTCGGCCAAATAGACTTCAGCAATAGAGCCTTTTGGTTGAGCTTTATTTCTCACGTATGCTTTCAAATTCCCAAGATATCTGTGAAAAATAATAATAATATTATGCATTTATTTAAATGCCAAAAAAATTTTACTTAACTGGAAACATATAAATAAAATACCTCTCAATTGGATACATCCATCGATAATGAACGAGGCCTCCTAATTTAGCTTCGTCAACCAAATGCACAGTTAAATGCATCATGACAATAAAAAACGATGGAGGAAAGATCATCTCCATTTCACAAAGGGTCAATACAAACCTCTCCTGTAGGTTGTCAAGATGAAATGGATGTAGAGCTTTCTCACATAATTTCCTGAAAAATGTACAGAATTGGAGTACAACAGCAGTAACTTTTTCAGGTAATAATGTACGCAATGCCAATGGTAGTAACTGTTGTAACAAAATATGTGAATCGTGACTTTTCAATCCATATAACTTACGATTATTCAAGTCAACACACCTCGAGATGTTACTCGAATACCCATCAGATACCTTCACATTCTTTAAAATTTGAAGGAACGTATCTTTATCCCTATTTTTCATTGAAAAAATGGAAGGAGCATACTTTTCATTCTCATCTGGCCATAGATCACGTTTTATGTTCATTACTTGTAAGTCTTTGCGAGCATTGAGATGATCCTTCGACTTTCCATGCTCATTAAGTAATGTGAAAATCAAATTATCACATACATTCTTCTCAATATGCATCACATCAAGATTGTGGCACAAAGAATTAAATTCTCAATACGGAAGTTTGAAGAATATACTTTTTTTCTTCCATTGTTGCGTTCTGATTTCACTTGAAGATACACTTCGCACTCGTTTTCCTCTATCATTCAAATGATAAACCTTCCCAAATTATGTTTTAACATTTTCAAGCTGTGTCAATATTTCAAAACCGGTTAACAACTTTGGAGGTGTTCTACGATCAATGGAACCATTAAATTTTGATTTGTTCAGCCGAAATCTATGCGATGCATCAAGAAATATTTGATGGCACAAGAAGCACCATTTTCTACTGTGAGGTAGCCGTTTGGGCTCGAAATCAAAGTTACAAACGGGACAAGACAAACCCGTATAAGTGTTCCAACCAGATAAATTCCCAAGCCCAGGGAAGTCACTAATGGTCCATATTAAAGAAGCATGCATTTTGAACATTGTTTTAGAAGAAACATCAAATGTATCAACACCATTTCTCCATAACTCCTACAATTCTTCAATCAAAGGCTGCAGGTATACATCAATATCATTTCCAGGAATTTTTTTCCCAGGAATAATCATCAAAATGATAAAATATGTTTGTTGCATACACATCCATGGAGGCAGATTATAAGGGATCAAAACAACTGGCCAAATGTTATAACTCGTACTCAAAGTCCCAAATGGGTTGAATCCATCGGCAACCAATCCCAATCGAACATTCCTAGGATCAGCTAAGAAATCTGGATGTAATGAATCAAATGTCTTCCATGATTGGGAATCTCATGGTTGTCTCATTAACCCATCATTTTTATTATCTACAGCATGCCACTTCATGTGTTCGGTGGTTTTTGATGACATGAATAATCTTTGTAATCGAGGCTTCAAAGGAAAGTAATGCAAAACTTTTGCAGGTGTGTTCCTTTTCTTCTTCTCGATGAAATTATGTTCATTCATACTTCCAAAATTACCCTTTGACTGCCATCTAGAAGAAGAACATTTCTTAAAATTCTATCTACTTGAATCCTCTCCCCAGTAAAGCATACAATCATTGGGACACGCATGTATTTTTGTATAATTCAGACCAAGCTTGTTTACAACTTTTTTCATCTCATAAAACGATTCTGGGATTTTTGCTTCAGGAAATGAATCACGAATCAATTCCAATAACATAGACATTGCCTTATTTTTAATTCCACAAAGACATTTTATATGGTACAACTTTAGTAGAAATGAAAGCTTTGAATATTTCAAACACCCACTATACAACTCGTGATTTCCATCGCCAACTAAATCATGAAACGCATTTTCCTCACTGAAGTTTTCCCTTACATTTGGCTCCACAGAATCAAGAGGAGGATCCAATGATATGTTACAATCTTGATCTGCTTGTGTTACAGTCTCAAAAACATCACTTGTCACGTTGCAATTTGTAGCATCATCTTCTGGTTGTTCTGATATGTTTTGATGCTCATAGTGGTGTCTTGCAGTGCCGAATGCATCATTTATGAGGTTTTGCATTTCATTTTCCATTGGCGACAAACTTGGGACCTCATTCTGTGGATTAACATCAGTCCTCAATCTTTTTGTATTGTTTGATTCTCCATGCCAAATCCAACACAAATATTGATCAGGGAATTGCTTCAGTATTAAATTTTCATAAACTTCATCCCTCTTCAACCATGTTCTAAATTTACATTTAGGACATGGACATCTTATTCTCCCTTCAACGGATCGATTAGAAATTTCAAAATCTAAAAACTCATTCAAACCCTTAACATATTGAGGTGTGTTCCTCGGTAATGTGATCCAGCTTTTATCCATGTATATCAAAATGTGCCTACACAAAAATATAAGATAGTGTAAGATTACAGAAACATAATATAATAAAGATGAACCATTTATCATAAAGTATGCATAATATAATAAAGATGATTCATTGATCACATTTACCACTTCAGACCAACAGAACAAGTCTGGTCCATAGGAGACAGCATCAACACCTCATTGAGGATCAATAATTATAACGACCCATACTTTACATACATTTTTAATACTTCAAAAATTGAAGCACACTTATTACAACATATGATAAAACCACAAAGGACCGTATAGGTATAGTGTCTTTAGAAACTGGGAAACATAAACAACTGGTTCATAAATCTTCTACAGTGTCTCCCATTTATTTCATCATATCTAGGGTCCCTTTTAGCATATTCTACTTAATATCCATCTTCCTGACCTGGGGAAAAGAAAACATAAAAGGGTGATCTCAAATACTCAGCAAGGGCAAATAAAGGAAATAAAAATCATATCATATCTTTTTGAAAATCAAAACCTGCAAAAGAGATCATAATATCTTAACATGGAATAAATCATAGAAGTGAAAATGAGATCCCCATAAAACTTGAAACTTTGTGGCATGCACAGATAATCATGTAAAATCATTTCTTGTTAGTCATGACTCATTGCCAAGACTATCTTAGTGGACAAAGTCCCTTTCTGAACCGAGTTCACTCCTCGTTTCAGTCCTGTATCACTGAACCGAAATAACCTTCCGTTCCAGCCATTTCTATCTCATGAGATATAAAATCTTTACCCAATGCATTGGAGGGAGATATAGGTCCCACCCATCTTATAATGAATCCTTTCTTATGTGTGCCACATAATCATAAAACATACATCATCGCATAACACATGTAACAAAAATGGGATTCTTGAAACATCATGACATCATAAATCAATTCATATAAGATAAAGGAATTCATAAAAATAATTCCATCACAACATGAACAAATCAATTTAATAATATGGACAAAAACAGAACCCTTTATTATCTTAGATGGAAAATAATTTTGATAAAACACTTGAACTCCATTCTTGAGGAAAATATCCTTTCTTCTTCAAAAACATTTTTCCTTTCATAACATGTCATACAACTTTAAAATAAAAGAAGTTGATTAAAAATAAACTTGAAAACTTGTAAAGGAAGCTTCTTGGAAACAATGTTTTAAAAATACATTCATGCCGTATAAGTTAAAAAAATCATTCTTCGTACTTTTATCGGAAAAGTCAAAAAGTACCTCGTATGACAAAAGATTCCTTTCATAGATATTACTAAAAACTCGCCGAAGGGTAAAAATGGATTTAAACAATTGTAGGTGGATGGAAATAATATTACATATTGATGAAACATGGATTTGGATGATAAAATACACCCCAGTAAATACTTATGAATAAACAATCTCGGATAAAAATGAGATTGTGATATTTCCCTTACCTTAGGTCCGATTTGCTTTGTTCGTGTCCGAAACTCCTGTATAATGGTTTAAATAATGTTATTGACTTATTCCAGAATCATACATATTGATATGATATCATATATGGTCATATTATTAGCTTCTTGTTAGTAATATTTCATTGTTACCTGTTACTCGGGTCTTTATAACTTTTTGTTCTTATGCGTGTTTTGTCGAATAAATTCTTATTCTTATCTTTAGGTTATAGATAATTCATTTCCAGAATGGTATTAGTGTAGTATATACCATATTCATTCATTCAATTCATTTATATAATCATTATGAAATGAAGATCATGTAGAACGAGTCGCATCACATCGTGGAGACGGTATTCCGTACGTACGCACGAGTGATTATATCGTTCCTATGATCGTGGAATTGTATTGGAGTATATATATATTATTTCAGTATCAATATTACTTCATAATAATCATATATAGTTACTCATTACACCATTATACCCATCCTTGTAAGGTGATGGTGGAAAATAGATTACACCACGGCGTGGAGACGGTATTCCGTACGTACGCACGCGCAGTGATTTCATTTTTCCGTAGGATGGATAGAAGGTGAATTAGGGTTGTTTCATATTTATAATAACATATCAGTATGTAAGTAATACTGATGTTATTACTTTATCATTAAACAACTAAGGAATAAGAAGTTGAAGAAGAAAGAAATTGAAAAGATCGGTAATGGATATTACCTCTTCTTTTAGAACGCCTCTTTGAATCCTCCACTTAAGGAACAAAGATTGGTCTTTGGAGAAGACCAGTACCTCTAGGATTATTCTAGGGAAGTGGAGAGGAGAAAATGTCAGGGGTTGGCCGAGCTTGAGTTCTCAATTTGGTGTGAGGAGGAGGGGGAGGAGGTGCCCTTTTATAAGGGAGGAGAGGGGCACCTTAGGAATATCTCAAAATATTATTTTATATTAAAGTCAAAATCGGTTTATAATGGTTCCAAAGGATCTTATTTCTAAGATAAAGTGGGGATGGGTCGAAATCCTATCAACCAATAGGATTTAGACAAGTTTAGGGTATTATTTTAACCTTATCAATTAGATTTAACTCTAAGTTAATTAATTTAACTTTTACCGTGTCTTTTTGTTTTCTTTCACTATATGGTTAATAAACTTACTATAACATGCCAAACGAACCCCAAATTGTTTATTATTAATATATATATCCTTATATAAGTCATTTGGCCGAAACTTAGATTTTTAGGAATAAAATAACAATTAATAATATAATATTTGATTTAAAAACTATTTTGTGTCAATTTTGACACTATTTGATATATGATTTTTTGTGAAAGTCATAACAGAATTATATGTTCGAACCAAGTTGATTAAATCAACAATAATATATCATAGTAACCTATAAAATTAGTGGAATTCATAAAAAGTCTCAAATTACATTTATTTTGGTGTTTATAACATCAATTATGTCAATATTTCATTAATAAGATAATTACTGCATCATCATTGTGTCATAAATAAATTAAATTATTTAATGTCTAAAAATTACAAATAAAATACCCTTATGTAGGAAATCTTTTTAGCTTTCTAATGAATATTTATAGTCGAATTTATCTTATGTATAACCCCATATTAAAAATGATTTACTTATTAAACTTTGATTTTAACTATTTTAACCCATCTTTAAATAAATTAATAATAAATGTCCTAATCTAATCCAAGTGGGCCTAAATGGTCATATTTTATTCCTAAGTTTGTTTTTGGTCGAATTACACTTGTCCAATAGAATTAGGACATGTGTTAGGGTAATATTGATATCATATTTACCCTTAGTTACCCTATTTACTATTAACCGCGGTAAAAATAGTAAAAAGTTACTATTCACCAAAAAATTATTTTCATCTCATTAAACCACATTTTAGTCCTTGATATTAACTGTGTCTCTCGGATTTTTGAAATTCCATTCACAGAAGCGGTAAAATTAAGTTTTATGCAAAATTCAGTTTTTAACCTACCACTTAGTGGTTTCACTATTCATCAAAAATTGAAAGTTTTCAGAAAAATAACAAAATTTCACCCTAGGCTAATTTCAATATTCTGAGTCCAAAAATGAAGTCCATTTTGAAAAATAAAATTTATAAAATTTCAAAAAGTGGTTATTACTATTCATAACGGCTAGTTTTAATAGCATATTGTTGTTTAGTGAAACTCGGTATTGCGTACGACGCAAGCTATCGAGGAAGGTCGCGATTGCGTGTAAAGCAAGCCAAGCAAGTGTTGTGTAGAAAAAGATTCCTTTGATGATTTATATAACATAAAAGTCTCGGGTGTTACATTCTACCCCCCTTAAAAAGAATTTCGCCCTCGAAATTCGTCACTTTTTAACAAACAGATGAGGATAATTCTCCCTCATCGTATCCTCAAGCTCCCATGTAGATTCTTCAAGTTGGTGGTTCCTCCATAAAACCTTCACTAAGCGAGTGGTCTTGTTTCGTAGGACTTTTTCGCTACGATCCAGAATCTCTATCGGCTGTTCTTCATAAGAAAGATCTTGCTCCAGCGGTACAACTTCTGAGCTGAGTACATGTGAAGGATCTGGTATGTACTTTCTCAGGAGAGATACATGGAACACATCGTGAACTTGAGAGAGATTCGGTGGAAGCGCCAATCGGTAAGCTACCTTCCCAACACGATCCAGTATTTCGAAAGGACCGATATATCTAGGGCTCAACTTCCCCTTCTTTCCAAATCTCATAACCCTCTTCCAGGGAGATATTCGTAAGAACACTTTATCACCCACTTCAAACTCTAGGTCTTTTCTTCGGTTGTCGGCATAACTTTTCTGTCGACTCTGAGCTGCTCTTATGTGTTGTTGAATAGATCTGACCTTTTCTACCATTTCATCAACGAGATCAGGTCCTAATAGCTTTCTTTCCCCAACTTCATCCCAGCAAGTTGGAGTCCTGCATTTCTTTCCATAGAGAGCTTCATAAGGAGCCATCTGAATACTGGAGTGAAAGCTATTATTATAAGAAAATTCTACCAAAGGTAGGTGTTGATCCCAACCTCCTTTGAAATCCATAGAGCAAGCTCTCAACATATCTTCTAGGGTTTGAATTGTTCTCTCAGACTGACCGTCTGTCTGGGGATGATAAGCAGTGCTGAAACTCAACTCTGTATTCAGAGAATGCTGAAGACTTCGCCAGAACTTCGAGCTAAATCTCGGATCCCGATCAGATATAATAGAAAGTGGTACTCCATGCAATCTTACCACTTCCTTTACATATATCCTGGCAAGCTGATCTAGAGAGAAATCCTCTCTAATAGCAATGAAGTGTGCAAACTTTGTAAGACGATCAACTATGACCCAGATAGCATTATTGCCTTTGGATGTTTTAGGAAGTCCTGTGACAAAGTCCATAGTGATGTTTTCCCATTTCCATTCGGGTATGGGTAATGGTTGTAATATCCCCTTAGACTTCTGTCTCTCAGCTTTAACTTGTTGACAAACCAAGCATCGAGAGACATATTCAGCAACATCTCTTTTCATGCCATCCCACCAGAAGTACTCTTTCAGGTCCCTATACATCTTTGTGCTTCCAGGGTGAATAGAGAATGAAGAACTATGAGCCTCATCCAGCAGCTCCTTCTTTAATTCAGGGATGGGAGGAACACAAACCCGATTCCTGAACTTTATTATCCCATCACAATCAAGGTTGAATTCAGGAACATTTCTCACCTTCTTTTGTAACTCGGCATCTTCTTTCTGTGCCTCTTTAATCTTCACATATATAGATGGTTGAACATTCATTTGAGAAAGATAAGATTTTTCCCCTTCCATTATAATTCCAAGATCCATACTTTGTAAGTCCATAAATATTGGATCTTTTGTGATCCTCATCATTGATAAACTAGCATGGTCTTGTCGACTTAATGCATCTTCCACCTTGTTTTCTTTCCCAGGGTGGTAATGGATTGAGCAGTCATAATCCTTAATCAGCTCCAACCATCTTCTTTGACGCATATTCAACTCCTTTTGTGTGAAAATATACTTTAAACTTTTATGATCTGTATAAATATCACACCTTTCACCATAAAGGTAATGCCTCCAAATCTTTAATGCAAAGATTACCGCAGCCAACTCCAAATCATGTGTTGGGTAATTTTGCTCATGGATTTTCAACTGTCGTGAGGAATAAGCTATCACCATATCATTTTGCATAAGAACACACCCAAATCCCTTCTTGGATGCATCACTGTAGATCACAAACCTTTCTCCACTACAAGGCAGTGTGAGCACAGGTTCACTGGATAACCTTCTTTTCAACTCCTTGAAATTCTCTTCACATTCCTCTGTCCAGACAAACTTAACTCCTTTCCGAGTCAACTTGGTGAGTGGATTAGATAATCGTGAAAAATCTTTTACAAAACGTCGATAATATCCAGCCAAACCAAGAAAACTTCGGATCTCAGTTACTATTGTTGGTCTTGACCATCTTTCGATAACCTCTCTTTTTGCTGGATCCACAGATATCCCCTCTTTTGAGATTATGTGACCCAAAAATGCAACTTTTTTAAGCCAAAATTCACACTTGGTAAATTTGGCATAAAGCTTCTCCTTTCTCAGGGTCTTCAATATAATTCTCAAGTGATCTTCATGATCTTCCTTGCTCTTTGAATAGACAAGAATATCGTCTATAAAGACTACCACAAATTGATCAAGATAGTCTCTAAAGACTCTATTCATTAGATCCATGAAGATAGTAGGGGCATTAGTAAGACCAAATGGCATCACTATAAATTCATAGTGTCCATACCTTGTAAGGAAAGTCGTCTTTGGTATATCCTCCCTTTTGACCCTTAATTGATGATACCCTGAACGAAGATAAATCTTGGAAAAGTATTGAGCTCCGCGTAGTTGGTCAAATAAGTCATCAATGCGTGGGAGAGGATATTTGTTCTTGATAGTGATCTTGTTAAGTTCTCGATAATCAATGCAGAGTCTCATTGATCCATCTTTCTTCTTAACAAATAGAACAGGTTCTCCCCAAGGTGATGCACTAGGGCGTATGAATCCCTTATCAAGATTCTATTGGAGTTGCTTCTTTAATTCCTGCAACTCAATTGGGGCCATTCTATAATGTGTCTTTGAAATAGGCAAAGCACCCGGTACGAGTTCTATTGAAAACTCAACTTCACGATTTGGTGGAAGACCCGGTAATTCCTCCGGAAAGACATCATCAAACTCCCGTACAATGGGCATATTTGTAATCGTGAGTTTCTCACCAACCATTTGAGATAAATAACCTTCATTTAGTGGAATCAATACCCATAAGATGGAAGAAATTTCCACTGGAAGGTTATGTTCATCCTTGCATTGATAGACGATCGTAGATTGATCTGGAATATGAAATGTGACTTCCCTTCTTTGGCAATTGATATGAGCTCCATGTAGAGAAAGCCAATCCATGCCAAGAATCACATCAAATTCCACTAAAGGAAGGATCACAAGATTTGCAGGAAGCACTTTCCCACAAACTTCGATCGGAGAAGAATTATAAACTTTTGATGCGATTGATGTGCCATTCGGTGTTGTCACAGCTAACTCAACATCTAATTGTTGAGGTAATACGGTGATACCCTTAGAAAATTTTTCAGAAATAAAAGAGTGGGTGGATCCAGAATCAAATAAAACATTTGCTACTTTATAGTGGATGGTAAGTGTACCTTTCACTACTTCGTTATCGTACTCCACATCGCTGATAGAAATTGCATGTGACTTTCCTTTGTCTTTAGCCTTAAGATTTTGTTGACGTCGACCATCATCATCAACCCTTGGATTTGGGCATTGATTGGCATAATGACCCATCTCCTTGCACTTGAAACATTGAAGTGTAGTAGGTTCATTCTGTGTATCCCTTCCTTTGTTTGCATCATTAGACATCTTCTTCCCATTATCACGGCATTCAAATGCCCGATGACCTTCTTTTCCACATTTAAAACATTTACTTGTCCCTTTAAGACAACTCCCTCCATGTTTCTTTCCACACTTTGAGCATAATGGAAAGTTCATCTTCTTTTCAGTGTGCTCTTTAGAGTTTCCTTTGAATTCCATCTTCCTCTTCTTATCAAACCCATGTGACTGATGGGTTAATCCAATCTCCATATCGACTTTGAGAGAACATCGAACGATTTCCTCGTAGCTATTGAAGTCCCTTATGGCTAACGCCCTTCGAAGACTTGGTTTTAAGCCACTAAAGAATCGATCGATCTTACTCTCAGGTTGGATAATAATACCAGAAGCGTACCTTGCAAGTCTTGTAAAATTTGCTTCATAAGTACCAACAGATTCATCATCCCTTTGCTTCAGTTCAAGAAACTCTTTCTCCATCTTTGTTCGGAGAATACGAGGGAAGTACTTATTGAAAAATAAGTTCTTGAACTCGTCCCATTCCATAGACTCAATTTCATCCCTTTGCCTCGTATTCTTAACAATATTCCACCATTGATCCGCATCTCCTTCCAAACGATACACTGCTAGGATGACTTTATCATGCTCAGAACATTGAAGAACTGAAAATATCTTTTCAGTAGTACTAATCCATTGTTCAGCAACTAATGGATCAGTAGACCCGCTGAAAGAAGGTGGACGCTGCCTCATGAAGGATTCAACAGAATGTTGATCCCTCCTTTGCTCGTTTGTAAATCCTGCATGATTCATAGCTTGAGAAAGTTGTGTGAGCATGGCTACAAGATTTTTCATTCCAGCTCCCATATCGTTTGGTTGCTCAGGGGGACAATCATTGCATTGCCCATCGCATTCCGCATTAACACGGTTCCTTCGGGTTCCAGCCATTGACTAAAACCAAGAAGAATAGTGTGAGCAACACTAATTATAATAAGAAACCACATAATTCAAGAATAAAATTTTCATGCTTATGGTCTTATCCTAGGTTATTCATGGCCATTTCTAAGATTGTGTTCTATGCTTAGACTTATCCTTAGGGTTCTTACTAAGGCTTCCACATCCTAGTTTCCAAATGTTGACTATACCTTTCCTCTGATACCAACTATAACGACCCATACTTTACATACATTTTTAATACTTCAAAAATTGAAGCACACTTATTACAACATATGATAAAACCACAAAGGACCGTATAGGTATAGTGTCTTTAGAAACTGGGAAACATAAACAACTGGTTCATAAATCTTCTACAGTGTCTCCCATTTATTTCATCATATCTAGGGTCCCTTTTAGCATATTCTACTTAATATCCATCTTCCTGACCTGGAGAAAAGAAAACATAAAAGGGTGAGCTCAAATACTCAGCAAGGGCAAATAAAGGAAATAAAAATCATGTCATATCTTTTTGAAAATCAAAACCTGCAAAAGAGATCATAATATCATAACATGGAATAAATCATAGAAGTGAAAATGAGATCCCCATAAAACTTGAAACTTTGTGTCATGCACACATAATCATGGAAAATCATTTCTTGTTAGTCATGACTCATTGCCAAGACTATCTTAGTGGACAAAGTCCCTTTCTGAACCGAGTTCACTCCTCGTTTCAGTCCTGTATCACTGGACCGAAATAACCTTCCGTTCCAGCCATGTCTATCTCATGAGATATAAAATCTTTACCCAATGCATTGGAGGGAGATATAGGTCCCACCCATCTTATAATGAATCCTTTCTTATGTGTGCCACATAATCATAAAACATACATCATCGCATAACACATGTAACAAAAATGGGATTCTTGAAACATCATGACATCATAAATCAATTCATATAAGATAAAGGAATTCATAGAAATAATTCCATCACAACATGAACAAATCAATTTAATAATAGGGATAAAAACAGAACCCTTTATTATCTTAGATGGAAAATAATTTTGATAAAACACTTGAACTCCATTCTTGAGGAAAATATCCTTTCTTCTTAAAAAACATTTTTCCTTTCATAACATGTCATACAACTTTAAAATAAAAGAAGTTGATTAAAAATAAACTTGAAAACTTGTAAAGGAAGCTTCTTGGAAACAATTTTTTAAAAATCCATTCATGCCGTATAAGTTAAAAAAATCATTCTTCGTACTTTTGTCGGAAAAGTCAAAAAGTACCTCATATGACAAAAGATTCCTTTCATAGATATTACTAAAAACTCACCGAAGGGTAAAAATGGATTTAAACAATTGTAGGTGGATGGAAATAATATTACATATTGATGAAACATGTATGTGGATGATAAAATACACCCCAGTAAATACTTATGAATAAACAATCTCGGATAAAAATGAGATTGTGATATTTCCCTTACCTTAGGTCCGATTTGCTTTGTTCGTGTCCGAAGCTCCTGTATAATGGTTTAAATAATGTTATTGACTTATTCCAGAATCATACATATTGATATGATATCATATATGGTCATATTATTAGCTTCTTGTTAGTAATATTTCATTGTTACCTGTTACTCGGGTCTTTATAACTTTTTGTTCTTATGCGTGTTTTGTCGAATAAATTCTTATTCTTATCTTTAGGTTATAGATAATTCATTTCCATAATGGTATTAGTGTATTATATACCATATTCATTCATTCAATGCATTTATATAATCATTATGAAATGAAAATCATGTAGAACGAGTCGCATCACATCGTGGAGACGGTATTCCGTACGTACGCACGAGTGATGATATCGTTCCTATGATCGTGGAATTGTATTGGAGTATATATATATTATTTCAGTATCAATATTACTTCATAATAATCATATATAGTTACTCATTACACCATTATACCCATCCTTGTAAGGTGATGGTGGAAAATAGATTACACCACGGCGTGGAGACGGTATTCCATACGTACGCACGCGCGGTGATTTCATTTTTCCGTAGGATGGATAGAAGGTGAATTAGGGTTGTTTCATATTTATAATAACATATCAGTATGTAAGTAATACTGATGTTATTACTTTATCATGAAACAACTAATGAATAAGAAGTTGAAGAAGAAATAAATTGAAAAGATCGGTAATGGATATTACCTCTTCTTTTGGAACGCCTCTTTGAATCCTCCACTTAAGGAACTAAGATTGGTCTTTGGAGAAGACCAGGACCTCTAGGATTATTCTAGGGAAGTGGAGAGGAGAAAATGGAAGGGGTTGGCCGAGCTTGAGTGCTCAATTTGGTGTGAGGAGGAGGGGGAGGAGGTGCCCTTTTATAAGGGAGGAGAGGGGCACCTTAGGAATATCTCAAAATATTATTTTATATTAAAGTCAAAATCGGTTTATAATGGTTCCAAAGGGTCTTATTTAGAAGCTAAAGTGGGGATGGGTCGAAATCCTATCAACCAATAGGATTTAGACAAGTTTAGGGTATTATTTTAACCTTATCAATTAGATTTAACTCTAAGTTAATTAATTTAACTTTTACCGTGTCTTTTTGTTTTCTTTCACTATATGGTTAATACACTTACTATAACATGCCAAACGAACCAAAAATTGTTTATTATTAATATATATATCCTTATCTAAGTCATTTGGCCGAACCTTAGATTTTTAGGAATAAAATAACAATTAATAATATAATATTTGATTTAAAAACTATTTTGTGTCAATTTTGACACTATTTGATATATGATTTTTTGTGAAAGTCATAACAGAATTATATGTTCGAACCAAGTTGTTTAAATCAACAATAATATATCATATTAACCTATAAAATTAGTGGAATTCATAAAAAGTCTCAAATTACATTTATTTTGGTGTTTATAACATCAATTATGTCAATATTTCATTAATAAGATAATTACTGCATCATCATTGTGTCATAAATAAATTAAATTATTTAATGTCTAAAAATTACAAATAAAATACCCTTATGTAGGAAATCTTTTTAGATTTTTAATGAATATTTATAGTCGAATTTATCTTATGTATAACCCCATATTAAAAATGATTTACTTATTAAACTTTGATTTTAACTATTTTAACCCTTCTTTAAATAAATTAATAATAAATGTCCTAATCTAATCCAAGTGGGCCTAAATGGTCATATTTTATTCCTAAGTTTGTTTTTGGTCGAATTACACTTGTCCAATAGAATTAGGACATGTGTTAGGGTAATATTGATATCATATTTACCCTTAGTTACCCTATTTACTATTAACCGTGGTAAAAATAGTAAAAAGTTACTATTCACCAAAAAATTATTTTCATCTCATTGAACCACATTTTAGTCCTTGATATTAACCGTGTCTCTCGGATTTTTGAAATTCCATTCACAGAAGCGGTAAAATTAAGTTTTATGCAAAATTCAGTTTTTAACCTACCACTTAGTGGTTTCACTATTCATCAAAAATTGAAAGTTTTCAGAAAAATACCAAAATTTCACCCTAGGCTAATTTCGATATTCTGAGTCCAAAAATGAAGTCCATTTTGAAAAATAAAATTTATAAAATTTCAAAAAGTGGTTATTACTATTCATAATGGCTAGTTTTAATAGCATATTGTTGTTTAGTGAAACTCGGTATTGCGTACGATGCAAGCTATCGAGGAAGGTTGCGATTGCGTGTAAAGCAAGCCAAGCAAGTGTTGTGTAGAAAAAGATTCCTTTGATGATTTATATAACATAAAATTCTCGGGTGTTACAATAAGAATATCGGGCTACACACTTATCATAACACTATCGATCACACATTTATGCTGCCTCAAACAACACCCCATTGATGTGTGATCGAAACTGATCATAATGCATTTTAAACCTGAGACAGTATGTGATTGTTTAAGCTTGACCTTAGATGTCCTCCAAGAGGAATGATGTTTATCAATGGTTTCATACACAACCAACTATAAAGAGGGCCACTATGTTCACTTTATTCATCGAAGTATCACCTCTCTAGGTTTGAGTATTACAAGTTAGACATTTATAATCATGTCTTCAACCATCGACATATAAAGAACCAGTTTTTTATTCAAGGGTTGTCTTAGACATTGAAACATTATTAATCTCATTTATAAGAATTTTATTTTAATAAAAAAAATTAATTTTTTAAAAGGGTTTGATCACTATAGTGGTGATAATGTAAAACACATACATACATCAAATTCATAAACACATGGGAAATGCAGAAGGACTACTCACATCAATTCTGTTTTTTTCACTTTTTAAGAACAACCCTATAACTCTTGTCTATGATTTTTTAAATCTGAAATCATATATTTAGTACCTATCTCAAGGCACAACACCAAATACATAATTATATACAATTTATAGTTAATTATATAATTTTATTATAAAAATTATAATTTATTTCAATTAAAACCAACAAGGAATAATTGCCTAAAAATCACCAGCCCACCTCATCACACCTATATAATAACCAACCACTTATGTATTGTTTGTGGTGAACTCCAACCTTTATCCCAAAAAAAATTACCTATGAAGTTGAACCAAGTCAATCAACAAATTAACTTAACTTAATCTAATTTTAATTAAAACTATTTAAAAATTATAAATGGTGATGTACCTCTAACCCAATGACATGTTACAGCATGAGATAATAATGTTGGGACATCTCATATCAGTTTTGAGAAAAATAATTATCAGATCAGATGATTTATAAAATGATCCAGTGTAAATAATCTCCAAAATCTAACCAAAAAATCCAAAAATAAATGAAGAACAATGTAAAGGTAACATCAAATGTAGTCATACATAATGGAAATAATACTACATGTTTGACCCCAACCATTCCCATGAATGATGTTATAGAGGAATTTATCCAAGGTTGATGCAAGTAGTTTATAATCAAATGATGTCCTATTTGACATTAGCATCACCTTTTTGATGTGTTGGTTACATAAACTTCTTCCTAACCATATAATTTATTCCCCTTCCCCTTCTCTATCTATCTGCCTCTCCCAAAAACAAAGTTTACATCATAGGAATATATGTTGGTATTTTGAAATATTTAAGTCATGTAGTTGTTGATAAGGTGGCACGTATATTTGTCATAATTGAAATAATTTTTAAGATATTTCATTATTTTGATGACCCATGTGTTTTTATTTCCCATTATGGTTTTTTGAGACTCAACGCAGTAATGACCTCCTCACGGTGGAAGACTAGGCCACCAAAACCCAATTCTTTCCACCATAGGCCATTTTTTAAAGATAAGTGACGAGAATGAATAATTATAATGGTAGGCCTCTTCATAATGTACATGTAGGCATGCACCCAACCATATATATGAATATGTTCATAATAATAAAAATAAGAGAAAATAAACTAAATATTTACATTCTATCATGTTATTTACTTTAGAGAATAAAAAATAGTACAATAGGTAATATGAAAACAAATGGAAAAAATATACACCTACTAGGGAAATATTACATATCCTGACAATAATATGAAACGAATGAATTATAGAGAGATCGACTATTGATCTATAATCACCGACCACCATGTAAGGTCAAATTAACCCAATTATCCCTTTTCCCAACATA
This sequence comes from Viscum album, assembly GCA_963277665.1. Lineage (NCBI taxonomy): Eukaryota > Viridiplantae > Streptophyta > Magnoliopsida > Santalales > Viscaceae > Viscum > Viscum album. The sequence continues at coordinate 497,355,200 of OY728122.1, forward strand.
ATACACAACTAATTTGTACATTATCTATATATACATGACATGTGTGGGAATAACTCAATTAGGTTTGAGCACATATATACCCAACCTTCCGCATCCAAACCCGATATAGGAGGAATATAATACATGTTAATATTAGACATCTGAGCCTAAATATTGACGAAAAACTAACCCAACAATAAAGAGATATGTTCTTCAATGAAAACCGAAAAGGAGAGAAAGGTTATATCTATCTCAAATACCAGTCCAAAATAATGGTTTCACAACTTCTCTAATGAAATATCATCAATGCCCAGTATCATGCTAATTTGTTCAGGGAATTATTGAGGAGGACCAACACCTCATCAATTTTCTATAATCTACTGTATTTTGGAAAGAGTAGATGTAGGCCATATTTTTCTATCTTGAGGCTCCCCTTGAGAGGTGGGTGAATCTTTTTGCTTATAATATTTCATAAAAATGAAGGATTTTTGGATTTTTGGTCTTTGAAGACCAATATATGGATATTTCCTTTACATAATTTAAAAAAAACCAGCATCAACCCCCGTGTGATTGCACGTGATATAATAACCACCCTAGTCGATGGAACTTCTTAAAAACTGAATAGAATTGAAAAAAATACTAGTAACCCAATTAGATGTCATGAAGTGCTACTAAAAATAACCCTTGATCACACTATAGGTCTTCATAAAGATGCCTCCTTCCTCAATCCTATCTTAAAATTAAACTATAGACGAACAAACAGCCACTCAAGGATAGTAGAAATATTGATATCAAATCCCACCTGATTCACAACATCCACAAAAACATGCGATCATATAAAGTTATAAAAGTTATCAGGCCATTTTTTACAAGAAATTTTTAGACATTTATGAATGAAACCAATTCAATAAAACTACAAAACATTTACTGAAATGTAAAAATATGTATTTAAAAGTTCATTAATATTTGGATGATGTAAATCCAATAGAAATTAAAGTGCAATAAAAAGTTCTAGAGAATGAAGAGGAACCACAAGCCTAAGATGTTGTCTATATTGACTCCCTTGTATTTCTCTTTCCAATGCAGTTTTTTGTGAAAGTCATCCCCACTTAAGACTCCTCTTCCATATTGTCATCAACGACCATCATTAAATACCTTCATTTCCACAACATAAACAATGTATAATCAAAGTATAAAAATACACATAAAAGTGTTCATAAAAATGTCATATAGATAAGAAAAATAAAATTGAGAATCATAATAGTATCTTGTATTATGCAAACAAAACTTATTATAAGAACATAATAAATAAAAACATGATATATAATTTATCAAAAAATAAGTGTAAAAATTATCATATGCACGAAAAAAAATTAAAATAAATTACACTGCCCATGTATTAAGGGGGAGGAATATCCTCCAGTTGTTTTGGTGAAGACCTGCATTTATCAAGATTTAGAAGTGCATATTTTTTAGATAAATGGAATTTCCATTCAATTAATTTCAATCACACAAGTATGTCCCACTATATGATAAACAAACCAACCTTCCACCAAGCATAGTAGGACCTATATTTTCCAAGTGTGCGGGGGGCGCGGGTTTCTCCGGAGGTCGAGGGGGTCACCGGTGGTCGAGGGGGGCGCCGGGGGGTGTGGGTTTCGCCGGAGAGCGCGGGGGTGAGGAGTAGCCGGCAGCGCGGGGGGTGGGGAGTAGCCGGTAGCGCGGGGGGTGCGGAGTCGTGAGGGTTAGGGATCACGAAGGGGAAGGGGGAAAGGGTCGGCGTCTGTGTAAAATAATTCTGGTTTCGCGGCGGTTTATTAAAAACCATCACGAAACCTTCACTGAAAAAGGTTTAGCGGCGGTTTTGTGAACCGCCGCCACAAAACCGCCGCTAAACCATGTTTTTTTAGTGATCGGTGCCTTTCTTTGCTCATAAAATTGAATCTCTTTAATTTTTTTCCAAAAATTACAAATCTTTAGAGAATCCTAGTGGGCTTAGAATAATACCATAAGAAGTGATCATGGACATGAATTTTAAAACCATTTATTTGAATCATTATGTTCTAAAAATGGCTAAAATCATAACATTTCTACTCCTACGACACCGCATCAGAATGGTGTAGTTGATATAATAAATAGAACCCTTTAAAAAAATACCCAGAACATGTTAAGTGAATATGATTTACCTATTTATTTTTGGGGATAAGCTATGAAAACAACCTATTATATAATTGACTGAGTTTTAATTATACCTCTTCTAAATAATACCCCTTATGAATTATGGAATGGTAGAAAAATGAAGGTTAATTTATTTTTAGTTTTTTGGATGTAAAGTCTTTATACTTAACAAAAAATAGAATTTATAAAAAAAAATCCAATAGTGATGAAGGAATTTTCCTTGGATATTCTCTATCTATTAAATAATATGGGGATTTTAATAAAAGTACTAATATTATGTAATAATATATACATTAAAAATTTTATGATACATATCCACAAGATCCACAAACACTCTATAAATAATTCATAGGATGTACTTTTAAGTTTATACCTAAATACAAAACCTAATGAAAATCTTGTTATGCTTGCATAAAAATATTCTAATTCTGATGAACACTTTGAACCCATAAATGTAGAAGATAATAAATTATCTAGTACTTCTTGCCCTATAACTTTTAGGACTCATAAATAGTATCCCTTATATGTTGTAATTGGATACCTAGATAAAGGAACCTAAACTCAAGATTCTCTTAGAAATCAGGTTGAACATCAAGCTTTATTATCACAATATGAACCTAATAATATCATAGATTAAATTAATGATGAATTCTATGTAATGGAAATATAATAAGAGTTAAATTAGTTTGAAAGAAACAAATTCTAGGATCTAGTTGAAAGACCCCAATACTACCTTACTATTGGAACTAAATGGGTGTTTAAAAGAAAGTTTGATGAGTCGTGTATAATAGTAAGAAACAAAGTTATATTGGTGTCACAATGATATAGTCAGGAAGAAGGTATTAATTATGTGTAAAACTTCTCACTAATAGCTAATATTGTATCCATTAGAATGTTGGTTACCTATGCAGCACATTTTAATTTTATATTGTATCAAATGGATGTCAAGATTTCATTCATAAATGGATATATTTTTTAGGATGTTTTTATAGAACAACCCATGGATTTTAAAACCCTCACTTTCCAAATAATGTGTTTAAATTTAAAAAAAAAGATTTATATTTTTTAAAAAATCTTCTAGATATTGGTTTTATAGGATAAAATTATTTCTAATTTCAAAGGGTATTTTAAAAGGAATAACTTTCCAAACTTTATTTATTGAGATAATTTCAAAATATGTTATAATATTACAAATTTATGTAGATGATATTATTTTTGGATCTTCAAGAAATTATTTATTTACTAATTTTTCAAAAATTATGAAAAGTGAATTTTAAATGCGTTTGATGGGAGAACTTAAATTATTTCTTGGTTTTCATATGTTTTAAAATAAATATGGAATTATTTTAAATCAAAACATGTACACTAAAGATATTTTCAAACATTTTGGCATGTATAGTATTAAAAGCGGTGATACAACCAAGAGTACTAGCTACATGTTGGATCTTGATAAAATTAGGTATTTTTTTAATCAAACCACATATAGAGGTATGATTTGAAGTTTATTATATATAAATACTAGTTGGAATAATATAATGTTTATTTTTTTTATGTGTTCCATTTTTCAATAAAATCTAAAAGATTCACACTTACTTTCGATTAAAATAATTTTCAAATACCTCAAGAATACAACCAACATAGGACCATTTTATCATAGAGGACAAGCATTAGATCTAGTGATTTATTTAAATGCTGATTTTGGTGGTTGTAATATAGATAGAAAAATAACCTATAGAACATGTCACTTTTTGGTAAAGCATATAGTTTCATGGTATAGTAAGAAATAAAATTACATTTTATTATCCACTATTAAAGTAGAGTAAAATAGATGTAGGATGTTTTGTGCATAGATTATCTGGATGAAACAAACTTTACTAGATTACAGATATCAATTTTGACATATACCTATAAATTTTTATAAAACAATTCCCTATTAACATTTCCAATAACCCTATGTCTCATTCAAGAGAAAACAATATTTATAAAAAACATCACTTTTTGAGAGATCATTTTCAAAAAGGTGATATAACTATTGAATTCATAAGCATTGAGAATCATCTTGCTGACATATTTACCAAGACTTTGAATTTTGATAGAATAAGCTATCTCATACAATAACTTGGAATAATAAATCATGTTTAGTATTTTTTTGTTAAAGTTATGTTACTTATAGAAAAAAATTATCTATGATGGTACTACTATGGAGGATCTGTCACTAGATATGATACCATAGGAATGTTACCATTGGCATGAGACCAATTTTGTATACCATTTCATGATATCATGAACTCTACCATTAGGACATACCATCCCATGTTCCATAATTCACTTTTTCCTACCATTACTAACTTTGAATTAAAATTATTATTTTTATCAATTTTATTATATTTACTTAAAATATATTTTAAAATTTTTAATTACATAAATAATATTTTTTTCTAAATATGAATTTGATGATATTATTCTAATTCACAGATCCTTCAAAACCTCTTTCCATCTCCCTTTATCTCTTAACCTTATATGTGTTCTGCCTTAAACCATTGAATCTTTCCAAAAATGGTTCTTTTAAAACATCTAGATGCTTCACCTGATGAGTCATTGACATCAATAAAATCAAGAGGATAATCTAGTAATTTAGTGGAACCAAATAATTTGAATCTTTAATTATTAGTTTTCTTCACTGAAAAGTAAATAAATGTTTAATGGTTAGTATCAAGAAATTTACTTGTGTTTAAAGTGATTCAAGGCCAAGTATGGATTGAATGGTTTTCAAAGAACCACAAACCATTCTATATTATATTGGTTTAATAGTTCTATATGTTTTTTGGTTATTCTTTTCGATAAAAGAAATATGTGATTTAAATATTGATAGATGAAATAAAGCTCATCTTTTCATAGAAGTAGTGGAAAAAATGATTGAATATTCCTTATCAAGGTATTAATGAGGATTATCAATGATATTTTCCAATTCGTGAAGGGTTTTTATTGAATATTTACTTATAGAACTAATGGGGAATTCTAATATGTGAAGACCAGTTTCAGTGTATTTGAATGGGGAATGTCATCTGTTGTTTAAATTTATCTAGAATATGTTTTTTCCCAGGAAGGGGGAATTTATCATTATGAGGTATCAAGATATATTTTTCCTATTCCTTATTAAAGGAGGGAATAATATTAGATTTTATATATATATATATATAATGGTACACATGATGGAACTTTGAAAACCATATTCTAGGTCTAACTCCTTGTCTTTTCCTTAAATGATTTCTTCCTTGTTAGAATCCATGGTATTGTACCTAATGAAGTAGAGAAGGTAACCAGTTGTGATGGTTTCTTCTTGAGTAAAAAAACCTATAAAATTATAGAGCTAAACTAGAATACTTGTTTAAGTTAATTTGTGGATGATAATGAAAATTTATATGAGTTACTCAACCCTTTTGATAACCCCACTAAACCAAGAGATGTGGTTGACCCTAGATTGGATTCAGGTGAAGTCCTAGTATATTCCTCTGATGAGGAAGTTGAGGTTTCTACTAGTGTGGAATCTAAAGATGTTGTAGATGAGTTTTTACATGTTTTATTAGAAGAGGGAAGTGACCCTAATGTGGTTAAGAGTACTAATATATATTATAGATCATTCATCCTTCCTATTTCTCTTCCTAATAGAGAAATCCTACTTAAATAAGGTGATGATTTTAAAGACACTAAAGTATCTAAGGAACCTACATTAGATAATTCTTCCTATGAGAGTTCAAAATAGTTAGTTAAAGTTTTTGATGGATCCGATTATGATGGTAGTGGTGGAGATAAGAAAGAATATCATAACTCTTCTCAAGGTAATTCTAAATTTAATAAGTCTACTTGAGAAGTTAGTCCCAATTCTAATAAGTATAGTTTATCCATCCAAGAATCAAGTTATATGGATGAACTGGTTTCTTCAAACATGGATAAAGTTATGGAACCATCAAAAAGGTAGAAATATCCTAGTTCTAAGCTACTAAGAATCATATACCCTGACTCTAATGGAGAATATGATTCTATTTATTATGATTAGGGCAATCCAAATAAGCATGGTGGACCTTCCATATCAGTTGTTGAGAAAGATAATATGGGATCATTGATTGAGGAGATATATCTTGTAGAATAGTTGGAGGTAATTCTTTCAGGTAACCATAATGTGGAAACTGGACATGAGGAAGTTACCCTATCAAGTCAAGATAGGATTCCATATCATTCACTTTCTCTCAATCCTCATCCCAGTTATGTAACTAAATATGATATGGATACTTCTAGGGAATTTCTACTATCATACATCAATGGGATTATCATATCATCACATCCTTATGATACGAAGAGTCAATGATATAGTTACTCAGTGGTTATTTTCATTATACATTTCTCATATCCAGTCTACGATGTTGATTGAAATTCAAGAACTAGAAATTAAAAATAGGAGGTTAGCTGATCATATGGAAAAAGTTATATCCATCATGAAAAAAATGAGAGGAATCTTTATTGAGAGACCTTTGTCTCTTATGAATATATTGGAGTCTTTTCCTATAGCTGGTGCTTCCACTTATAGTGCTCCACCTCCTTTTCCTTCCTCGGTTGATGTTGATTTTATCGAAACCACAGTGAGAGAGGAGATATAGGCTGCTATGTGTGAGTTTACATATTCTTATCAAGAATAACTTCATTAAATAAAATAACACAGTGAACATATTTTTATATTGGTTATGGAATGCTTGAATAGGGCTAGGAGTGATATAGAAAATATCACTAAGGCTATAAAGTATTTCCTTTCGAGGATTTATACAATGCATCACTTGAATACTCATTTTATGTTTTTGGATGAGAAATTAATAATTTCTCCTATAAATTTTGTCTTCTAGGAAAAAGTGACTCAGATGAATACTTTAGCACCTCTTCACAATATTTTCATGAAATAAAATTCTAATTTCTTCAATGAAATAGATCATAGTGGATGTGTGGTTACATAGTTTCTAGATTTGATAAAACGTTTTCTATATACTACCAAGACTATAGTGATAACCCCTATAGATACTCATCCAGTTATTCCCTTGACTGGATTCATCTCTCTGCCACTCTTTGTAAGCATCCTGTCTATTTCTATTACAATGATCCCCTTTCTATTCACTTTTATTGAAGATATGAGATATCATAGACCTGTTGAATCTTCTGGTATTATTTTTCAACCACATACACATCCAGTTCCACCTACCTCTTCTTACATTCCTCTTGCTATTGTAAAAGGAAAGAAAATAGTGTATCATGCCACTCTTAGAAGGAAGGATGGTTCCTTATATTTAGATTAGGATTTGACAGGGAATACATTTTTTTAAGTATTGTGTACTTGTTAATGATTAATGTAATACCAATATTTTTATTCATTCTACAGTTATTTGATTTCTAATTTCTTAACTCTTTTTATCATTTTTGATAATCCCAAAATGGGGCATCATTGATTTAATGTAATTTCATATAATTAATTATATAACTTAATTGGTATGTGTATCACATATTGATTTGAAATGTTAAGAATAATGTTCATCTATTTTTTAATTTATCTATTAATGTTTTATATATGGTTTTTAAATTTCATGATTTGTGATCATAAAAAAGGGGGAGATTATTGAGCACCTTCTAATATTAATGAACCCAAATCAAGTGTGTTATGTTTCTAACAAGTTTAATGTTTTATTATTGTAAATAATATTCTATAAATGTTTTGAAAATATAACTATGTATTGATCTACCATTATTTGAAAAGATCTACCATCGGTTATGGAGTTATATTATCGCACTTCTCTATCATTAGTATAATAGAGATGCCATCAAGAGTTTATACTTTGGAATGGTTATTTTTTCTATTTACAATTATGGATATCAGAAGGTCTACCATTAAAATATTCTACCTTCAGTATCTGCTATTATCTCTCAATGATTCCACCAATGTAAAGTGACCACTTGATTATCCAATAAAAACACATATCTTGATTAAATTTTAATGGTATTAAATGTTCATTTTTTATCTTATAGGCCCGAGTTAATGGATTTTAATTTTGGACATCCATTCTCATCATTTGTGAACTTCATGCCTAATGTGCACCAATTTAGGCCCAATATTTCATCTGATTTTAAAGAATTTAATTATCCATATTTTAATTTTATATTTTGGTAAATGGATATAAACATAAATAGGAACATGTTTCATTTAGGGATCAATGGAGTATTCATAAAGGATGATGGGGATATTTGGCGATGAAAGGAAACAATTCTGGAGAAGGAAGATTGGATATCATCCCGCTGATGAGAATGTGGGGCCCCCAATATAGGTCCAATGAATCCCAAATTTCATGGGAGTCTATAATAAATATATAGGAACAAATTATTATTCCGGATCCAATTCTAATTAGTCCTACATGGTGGTGATTAAGGAGACCCAAGTTGAAGATGCAAATCTAGGCCAGATTCTGCATCCCAGAAAAACATCCCACCATTTAAATCATATATCACGAACCACAACGTATTTTGGGCTAAATGTTTACATAATTTTAGAGGAAATCTGGGGATTCATTTATCTCTTCTATGGCCAACTCCAATTCTGCCTTCTATAAGGTTATTTCGGTTCCTCTGTTCGTTGGATGCATGTTGGCTCCCACTTTGAGGCAAGAGATGAAATTTTTCCTATGCATTAAATGTCCACCCACCTTTCCCCAACACAATTAATTAAAGCCACATGGGATTATGGGGGATTAACCAAAGACTTAAAACATTCCTATTTAAGTCACTATTGGTGGAGGATTTAAGGATCTTGGAGCTTTGTTTTGATTGTAATGTTATTATGCCAAATTGTCTTTGTAGAATTTTTCCTTCTCATGCAAGTTGTTCAATTCACATTAGTTTTCAATAAAAGTTCTTCTTATTCTCTTGTTCTATTATTATTCATATCACCTTTATACCATTTCCTTAAGGTGTGAACTTTTTCACACCAAACCTTGTGCTTTTTTTCACACAACGGTGGAGTGAACTTTATTTTTGAGTTTTTACTTCTTCAATTCCACCCTCGTAAGTCTACTTCCCGCTTCTGTTGAGAACATGTTATCAATTAGGGCTAGCTCTTTTATGGGTTGATCCAAGGGGGTATCAATGGGCTGGATTGGATGTTATTTATCACTCTCTAAATTTTATTAATTTCTTTTATTTTATTTTCTTTCATTAAATGATTTTCTCTCTTCCTCTTGCTTATTGAATTTATTCACCCCACTTTTATGTGCTAATTAGATTCTTTACCTTGGTGTTCTCATGAAAATGATCCTACAAGTGTATAGGTGATTATTATATGCTTTTGGTGGTGTTTAATTAGTAAGTTAGGAGGGTAGTTTGAATCTATTTCATGAATTCTTCTCAAGTTAATGAAATTGAAATTGTAAAAGAAAACAATAATTCATCCAATCCACCCCGAGCAATAACCTAGGATAAACTCATTTTATCATAATTTTAATTCACATAGATCTTTTAGTGCTCTTTTAAAACCATCTAAAATCAACCCTAGTTGGCCACTTCATAGCCAAAAATCCATCTCTTTTCATTGAGTGTCTAAAGGTTCTTCTTAGGTCTCTGTGGATTCGACAACCCAAGCTGCACTGCAAGCGACCGCTTTAACCTTAGAACTTGGGTAAATTTGGGTGAAAACAAATTTTGGCGCCATTTTCAGGGACCAATTAAGTTATTTAGACCAAATCCTTCTTTCCCCACACCCATTCTTCTATTCTCACCCAAGATCTCTTATATTTTCCTTTTATCATTTTTTTTCATTTGGCGCATGTCCGCTTACACCCGCGATAACTCAAACAGACTTGTTAGGGTGGAAAGTCCTAGGATAGGGGAGTCAAGTACACCATTGGATCCTAATTTTCCTAATACCCCAGAGTCCAATATTGAGTCAATTTCAATGGAAGTTCTTCAAAGAAACCAACTCATAAACCTGGGTGGGAACCAAAATGGAAATCCAAATGAGGCAGCCCCAAATTTGGGGAATGCAGTCGATCAAACCATGAATGACTACCTTACCCCTACCTGGAACAATGAACACTCTTGCATTAGGCATTCTGCCCTAGAAGATGCACACTATGTCTTTAAACCTCATGTCCTAAACCACCTTCCAACCTTCCATGGGATGGAGTCAGAATGCCTTACCTTCATGTCAAGGAGTTCAATGACATTGTTGAAACCATGTGCTCACCACATCTACATGAGTCAGCTAAGATGGGGCTCTTTCCTATCTCACTTAAGGATCGAGAAAATAAATGGTTAAATAATCTGAGACCTTCATCAATCCACTTTTGGGACCAACTACAAATAGAATTTTACAAAAAATACTTCCCCCATCACAAAACCATTTCACTAAAAAAGAGAATCCAAAGCTTTTTTGAAAAAGAGGGAGAGTCATTCTATGAAACAAGGGAGATATTCAAAGACACCTTAAACATGGTTCTGCACCATGGTTTTTCTATTCCTGAACAAGTGAGATTTTTCTATGAAGGGTTGGGCCCAGGGAACAAACAATTCATTGACATGATGTGTAATGGTACCTTTAAAAACAGATCCCCAAATGATGCTTATGAGTATCTAGAAATCCTTGCTGAACAAAACTAAACATAGGGAACATCAACTTATTCTGAAAAGCCACAAAGAACTACTGGAATTCATACACTTAGAGAAGAGTAAAGCATTAGGGTGAAACTTGCAGCACTCTCTTGGAAGGTTAATGAGATAGATCATAGGAAAATCCATGAAATCCAAACTATAGACCCTGTTTGCACAATCTGTGACAAGCATGACCACAAATCAGACAACTTCCCAACCATTCCATCCATTAAGGATGTTATTTTAGGAGGACCACCTACTGAATTCAATGACCTAAACTTTCAAAAGTCCCAATACCCAAAAACATTCAACCCAAGTTATAATGACCACCTAGGCTTCCGATGGAAAGATAACCAACAACCTAGCCAACCACAAGGACCAAACCCCTACCCTACACAAAATTTTCAAAACCATAACCAATTCCAACCACAACTAGTCCAATACCAACATCCTCCAGTCCAATACCAACAACCCATCCAACAACCAAAGTATCCCCCTAGGATAACCCAACCAACACAAGCCCCTTCCCAATATGTCCCTCTCCCAATCCTTGAACAACTGTGCAAACAAATAGAAAGGATGACCTCATAAGTCTCTTCCCTGAAACAAGAACTTCAAACCATCAAAAATGTAAAGGCACCCATGCCTACACAATACATTCCACAACAAACAATAAGGGGAGAGTCAAGTTGCACTCAAACAATTCATGAACAACTAAAGGATGTGATTTTTCTAAGAAGTGGGAAATCAGTTGAGAAACCTGAAAAAATAATTCAGAAACCATCTGAAGCTTAAAACACTAATGAAAATTCAAATGAACCACATGATCAAACTGAAAAACATGATAACATTGTTAGAGAAACAACGCTTCAAAAAACAACCCCACAACCTGAACCATTTCCTCAACACATGATGGGGAAAACCAAGACTGAATTGAGTGAAACATTGGGAGAAATATTCTCACAAGTCAAGTTGAAAATTCCACTCCTCGATGCAATTCAAACCATTCCTTCATATTCAAAGTACCTTAAGGACTTTTTCACTTTTAAAAGAAAATTTTACATAAAAACCAAGTCCTTTTGGCTGCTAAGGTGAGTACCACCATTCAAGGTACCATTCCTCCTATGTTGAAAGACCAGGGTTGCCCTTACATCAATGTTGAACTAGAAGAGAGCAAAGTTGTCAAGGCCTTATGTGACCTAGGTGCTAGTGTCAATCTCATCCCCTATGTTTTGTACTGCCAATTAGGCCTAGAAGATCTCCAACCCACATCTGTCACACTTCAACATGTTGATCGTAGTATTAGGGTTCCAAAGGGGGTCTTAAAGGATGTTTTGGTGAAAGTTGAAAATTTCATTTACCCAGCTGACTTCAATGTTCTTGAAAATCACCCAAGCTTAGGTCCTAGGGATCAAACCCCAATCATCCTTGGTCGTCCCTTCCTTGCAACAATCAACTCTATTATCTGAGTCTGAAATGGGAACATGACCATCACATTTGGAAACATGAGTCTAGACTTGAACATCTACAATGAAAACTCTCAAATTGGAGATGATGAAGAGATCCATGAGGTTAATTGGATAGGTATTGTTGATAGTGAACTCAAGTAACATCAAATAATTACCGAAGGATGTTTAAGTCAAGAAGAGATTGATTTTCTTTGTTCACATGAGGTAAATTTGTCTCATTGGCTTGAATCTCTTTCAAATAGCTCTATTGATGATTTTCTAGAATCACAAATCAATGATACCATGGGTGAAATCAATAACATTGAGTCCATACCCATTCATGAAACTACTCTAGCTAATTTAGTAGATGAAAATTCTTTTCAAAAGGAACCAATTTTGTCAAGAAATCTTAACAATGAAACTGAGTTCAATACAAAGTATCATCCTTTCTTGGAAACTGATAACCACTCTGATCTTGAATTTAAGGTTTTACCTTCATCACTCGAGTATATGTTCTTAGGGGACAATCAATCCTTTCTTATTGTCATCTCTTCCTCTCTTGAAGCCGATCATGAGAGGATGATTCTAGATGTCCTTAGGAGACACAAGAAAGCCATTGGATGGACCCTATCTGATATTCCTAGGGTTATCCCACTTATCGGGACTCATAGAATTTTTCTAGAATATGATTCAAATCCATGCCATCAACCATAGTGGCGACTCAATCCTAATCTCATAGAATTAGTGGGAAATGAACTTTTGAAATTGTTAAAAGCCGGTATCATCTATCCTATATCTGAGAGTGAGTGGGGTATTCCAATCTATGTGGTTCCAAAGAAGGCTGGAATCACAGTAATAACCAATAAGGATAGAGAGATGCTTCCAACAAGGGTTAGTAGTGGATGGAGAGTCTGTATTGACTATAGGAAGCTCAACTCTTGTACGAAGAACAACCATTTCCCCTTGACCTTTATTGATCAAGTCCTCAAGCGAGTGGCGCGTCATCAATTCTACAGCTTCCTATATGGATTCTCAGGTTATAATCAAATCGAAGTATCCTTAGAGGATCAAGGAAAAACAATCGTCACTTGTCTATTCGGCACTTTTGCCTTCAAGCGCATGCCCTTTGGGTTATGTAATTACCCTGGTACCTTCCAAAGGTGCATGATGGGAATCTTCTCAAACATGGTGGGGGATTGTTTAGAGGTATTAATGGATGACTTCTCCATGTTTGGGGATACTTTTGAGGGATGCCTTCCAAATGTTGAAAATGTTTTGTCAAGATGTGAGGATAATAATCTCATACTAAATTGGTAAAAATGCCATTTCATGGTAAGGGAAGGACATGTTCTAGTTCATCTTGTATCTGGTATAGGGATTGAAGTTGATAAAGCTAAGGTTAACATCATTCGTCACCTTCCCTCTCCTAAAACTGTTAAGGAAGTGAGGTCCTTCTTAGGACATGCTGGTTTTTATAGAAGGTTCATTAGGAATTTCAGCTCTATTTCTCGACCACTTTGTTCTCTATTGGTAAAAGATGCTCTATTTTTATGGACAAAAAGCTATGAGGAATCATTCTCTGCACTCAAGTTAACTCTTATATCTCCACCTATCATGCAATATCCAAATTGGAAACTTCCTTTCGAGCTACTTTGTGATTCAAGTGACTTCGTTGTAGGAGCATCCTTAGGACAATGGTGTAAGAAAACTCCATGTGTCATTGCTTATGCAAGAAAATCTTTAAATGATGCACAAATTAACTACACCACCACTGAGAAAGAGTTTCTTGTTGTTGTCTTTACCTTAGATAAATTCAGGTCTTATCTCTTAGGATCACTTAGTATTGTCTTCACCGACCATTCATCCCTAAAATACCTTTTCCAAAAACAAGATGCCAAGGCTAGATTGATTAGGTGGGTCCTTCTTCTTCAAGAGTTCAATTTAAACATTAAGGATAAAAAGGGTGTTGAAAATGTTGTAGCTCATCACCTATCTAGGATGGAATTCAAGGACAACTCACCCCACCCCTCTGTGTCTGATTCATTTCCCGATGAGCACCTCTATTCAGTGAGTGATTTCCCTTGGTATGCTGACATAGCAAACCATTTGGTGACATGTGACATTCCAAAATTCTTGGGGACCCAAGATAAGAGGAAATTACTTTATGATGTCAAACACTATGTGTTTGATGATCCTTACCTCTTCAAGTTATGTCCTGATCAAATCATTAGGAGGTGTGTCCCAGAATCTGAACAAGAGTATATCCTTAAATTATGTCATAGTGAAGCATGTGGAGGTCACTTTTCTTCTAAGAAAACTTCTTGATAAGGTTCTCCAGTGTGGTCTCTTCTGGCACACCCTCTCAAGGGACTCCTAAACATTTTTTCAAATTTGTCCTAGGTGTCAAAAAGTTGGGTCCATCACAAAAAAGAATCAAATTCCACTCACTCCCATATTAGTGATTGAAATATTTGATTGTTGGGGAATCGATTTCATGGGACCCTTTCCAAACTCTAGGGGATATCTCTAAATCCTCTTAGCTGTTGATTACGTCTCAAAATGGGTTGAGGCCATTCCCACCATGACTAATGATCATCAAGTTGTGATCTGATTCCTAAAAGAGAATATCATTTCTAGATTTGGAATTCTGAGGGATATAATCAGTGATCATGGAACTCATTTCTGCAACCGCCCATTCTCTTCACTCATGTATAAGTGCAGTATTTCTCATAAACTTTCCATTGTATACCATCCTCAAACCAACGGTCAAGTTGAGTTGGAAAATAGAGAAATTAAGAAAATTCTTGAAAAAACTATCAATCCCTCTAGGAAATATTGGTCCAAACTCTTAGATTCCCTTAGGGCATATCTAACTGATTTCAAAACTATCCTAGGCATGTCACTGTATATATTGGTTTATGGATAATCATGTCATTTACCTGTTGAAATTGAGTATAAGGATTTTTGGGAAATAAGAAAATGATCTTTGACATTTCATTGTCTGAAACAAAAAAGAAAATTAGATCTTAATGAACTCGGGGAACTTAGGATGGAGGCTTATGAAAATTCAAGGATAAATAAATCTAAAGTTCAAGCTTACCAATATAGGAATCTCAAAGTCAAACACTTTGAACCGGGAAAATTCATGCTCTTGTATAGTTCAAAACTTCATCTACACCCAGGAAATCTAAGGTCTAGAAGGTACGGTCCATACCTAGTGCATCATGTGTACCCTCATGGGGAAATAAAGATTTAGGATCCCACAAGTGGTCATGTATTCAAAGTCAATGGGCATAGGTTAAAACCATTCATTGAATCATTCAATAAACAAGAAACCAAGGAGGAGTTAGATGATCCAACATATGAACCAGAAAAAAAATATATATTTAGGGTTTATGTCGGGCTAACGACGTTAAACAAAAGTGTTGCATGGGAGGAAACATGTGGTTTTCATGTTTCCAATCATTGTGAATTATCTTTTTTTACCTTCTTCTTCATTTTTTTAAATAGACTTTTGACCTGTTCTTATTTTATGAGTAAGGGAGGGTATGAAAGGGGAGCATTGTATTCATCTGTGTCACGCGGTGTGATCCCTGAGTAATACCTTACCCAGAAAATTTTAAGAAGACAATGTATCATCAGTTTGGTTTAAAAAAACAAAAATAGATTGTTGACATGTTCTTCTTTTATGAGTAAGGATGGGTATGAAAGGGGAGCACTGTATTCATCTGTGCCACACGGTGTGATCCCTGAGTAATACCTTACCCAGAAAATTTAAAGAAGACAATGTATCATCAGTTTGATTTAAAAAAAACAAAAATAGATTTTTTACATGTTCTTATTTTATGAGTAAGGATGGGTATGAAATGGGAGAAATGTATTTATCTGTGTCACGTGTTGTGATCCCTGAGTAATACCTTACCCAGAAAATTTAAAGAAGATAATGTATCATCAGTTTTATTTAAAAAAAATAGATTGTTGACATGTTCTTCTTTTATGAGTAAGGATGTGTATGAAAGGGGAGCATTGTATTCATCCATGTCATGCGGTGTGATCCCTGAGTAATACCTTACCCAGAAAATTTAAGAAGACAATGTATCATTATTTTGATTTAAAAAAATAGATTTTTGACATGTTCTTCTTTTATGAGTAAGGATGGGTATGAAAGGGGAGCACCGTATTTATTCATGTCACACGGTGTGATCCCTGAGTAATACCTTACCCAGAAAATATAAAGAAGACAATTTATCATCAGTTTGATATTTAGATTTAAAAAAAACAAGGAAAACCATAAAAATGTTGACACTTGGTTTTAAAAAAATTGTTGTGTTGTTTGTTTTGTCTGCTTTGTTCTTGTTTGTATTATTCAGGGACTATTTTGGGTGATACATATTCAATCAAGGAGGTTCCTACATCCCCCAAGAGATCAAAGGAGTAATCTAGAGCATCATGAACTTCAACTTCAAAAATCAGGTGAATTTGTACCATGTTTATCATTTTCAATTTCCTCTTTGAACTCCTCTCTTACCCCCTTCTAACTTTCCTTTTCTTTAAACACTGGGGAAATTGTTATTCTATGTTGGGGGAGATGAAATAAAAATTTTGATCTTTTGTGGAAGGAAAATTTTCATTATCCTTGAACATGATAACACAAATTACAATCTCTAAAATTGGATATCAAAAAAAATTTCATGCCTTGATTCTGATTTTAATGCAAGTTTAGGTTCATGTGCATAGATTTTGGAAAGTGTGGTTGTCCGATGTGATTTTTCACCATAATATTTTCATCCATTTAATAAAAAAACACAATGCACGTCCTCTAGATTGTGGGGTATTAGTTTGAGTTCTTGGGACCCATAATAAATAGTATAGGTTTGGTGATCATTTTAGTTTTAATATGAGTATTCAAAAAAATAAAAAAAATCAATTTACGCGTAGAGCAATGAAATGACCAAATGCATGGCTTTCAGCACTTGGGGATCGTGACTCCATAGTTTTCTGGCCCGGAGTTGGGAATTTTATCTTTATTTGTGGTAATTTGAATTTTTTTTGATTGAGTAAACTCAAGACGATGCCCGATTATGTGAGCTTCACTTGGTGCCCTAAGGTTTTTGAGCCTGGGAGTCATCAGTAAAGTCTTGCTACATGGGTTGACTCGATTGAGTTCAATTTCAATTACCATGGAAAAATTGCAAAAAAAAACCAAAAAAACAAAACAAAAAACAAAAATATTTTGAATACTCATATTAATATTAAAATCTCATTCCTCCTAGTGCTTCCATCTTTTCTCCCTTTGAATGAAAATGAACCCCCATGTCTATTGTGATGCACAACACTTCGTCATGCTTAATTTAAATTTGATGAAATATGGCGGTGAATTTGAACAAAGGAGTGGGATTGGGCTTGGGTTATTCCTCTAGACCTAGCTTGTTTTAAATTATTTTTATGGGCTTAATAATTTTTTTGATATGAGGTCCTTGGGGGTGCAATGTGTATTAAAATGTTTTTTGGAAAAGGGAATTTGAATTTCATATTTTTGAGACTTGTTTTGCTTGGGACTATAAAAAATCAAGTTGGGGGTGTGATTAGCCAATAAAAACACATATATTGATTAAATTTTAATGGTATTAAATGTTCATTTTTTATATTATGGGCCTAATTTAGTAGATTTTAATTTTGAACATCCATTCTCATCATTTGTGCACTTCATAGCTAATGTGCACCAATTTAGGCCCAATGTTTCATCTGATTTTAAAGAATTTAATTATCCATATTTTAATTTTATATTTTGGGAAATGGATATAAACATAAATATAAACATGTTTCATTCAGGGATCAAGGGATTATTCATAATGGATGATGGGTATATTCAGTGATGAAAGGAAACAATTCTGGAGAAGGCGGATTGGATATCATCCCGCTGATGAGAATTTGGGGCCCACAATACAGGCCCAATGAATCCCAAATTTCATGGGAGTCTATAAGACATATATAGAAACAAATTATTATTATGGATCCAGTGCTTATTCGTCTTACATGGTGGCTATTAAGGTGACTCAAATTGAAGATGAAAATCTGAGCCAGATTCTGCGGCCCAGAAAAACATCCCACCATTTAAATCATATCTCCAGAGACACAACGTATTATGGGCTGAACTTTTACAGGATTTTAGGGGACATAAGGGGATTCATTTAAGTCATGTATGGCCCACTCCAATTCGGCCTTCTAGAATGTTATTTTGGCGCCTGTCTACGGTGTATGTATGTTGGATCCCACTTCGAGGCAAGAGTGGAAATGTCTCATATGCATTAAATGTCCACCCACCTTTCCCCAAAACAATTAATTAAAGCCACATGGGATGATGGGGGATTGGTGAAAGACTTAAAAAATTACTATTTAAGGAAGTATTGGTGGAGGATTTAAGGATCTTGGAGCTTTGTTTTGATTGTAATGTTATTATGCCAAATTGTCTTTGTACCATTTTTCCTTCTCATGTAAGTTGTTCTAATCACATTAGTTTTCAATAAAGGTTCTTCTTATTCTCTTGTTCTGTTATTATTCATATCACCTTTATAAAATTTCCTTAAGGTGTGAACTTTTTCACACCAAAACTTGTGATTTTGTTCACACAACGGTGGAGTGATCTTTATTTTTGAGTTTTTACTTCTTCAATTCCACCCTCGTAAGTCTACTTTCCACTTCCGTTGAGAACATGTTATCAATAGAGGTCTATCTATTTTATGGGTTGATCCAAGGGGGTAGAAAGGGGATGTATTGGATGTTATTTATCACTCTATAAAAAAAATTTAATTTCTTTTATTTTAGTTTCTTTCATTAAATGATTTTATCTCTTCCTCTTCCTTATGGAATTTATTCGCCCCACTTTTATGTGATAATTAGATTCTTTACCTTGGAGTGCTCATGAAAATGATCCTACAAGTGTATAGGTGATTATTATGTGTTTTTGGTGGTGTTTAATCATTAAGTGAGTAGGGTAGTTTTAATTCATTTTATGAATTATTCTCGAGTTAATGAAATTGAAATTGTAAAAGAAAACGATAATTTATCCAATCCACCCCGAGCAATAACCTAGGATCAACTCATTTTCTCATAATTTGAATTTGCATAGATATTTTAGTACTCTTTTAAAACCATCTAAAATCAACCCTAGTTGGACACTTCATATCCAAAAATCCATCTCTTTTCATTGAGTGTCTAAAGGTTCTTCTTAGGTCTTTGAGGATTCAACAACCCAAGCTGCACTGCAAGCGACCGCTTTAACCTTAGAACTTGGGTAAATTTGGGCGAAACCAACCCTAAAAATATAGCTAAATGGAACTACCTTTAAGATTATAGACCATCAGAATTACTACCTCATAACATCTTCCACTCAGAGATACTTCCTCTAATGAGATACTTCTAAAATCCTATGTGATCATTCATCTATGTCATGGAAATAACCTACATGAGGTATTTTCCTATATAAAAATTCAACATCATGGAATCGACTATGTGTAGATTGCCTACATTGATGAAATCTATTACGCAGAAATTATCTATGTGAGTGAATCAACTATATGATCTGCCTCTATAAAAATGCCTACGTACCAATCTCCTGTATGGATTTAGCTATGTGACCAATCGGATACGTCATTCTAATGGAGTGTTTTAATTCTAAAATGTCTAGTTTGAAGAATTTAATGTTGTACACAAGAATATGTATTTAAGAATAATTATTTTTAAAAAACTATATGGACGCATTAAATACAAATTCAATATTTTCAAATTTTCTACACAATTGGGGATCAAGATTATTTTATTATTATTTTAAAATAGATAATTGGATATCATGGAATTTTATATATTCATATGATCACCCTCCTGTCCAAAAAAAAGGATTTTTTGGCATCGCACATAATGAAAAATAAAGGAACATACGCATACACATGTTCTACATAGAGGAATCATACAGAATATCTTGCGATGCTCTATTTTACTACAATTCATGTGAAATCTTAGTTTATGACTTTCAAAGAAAAATTTAGAGAATCCTAGAAAACCAAAGTTCATCATATATAGAATGAAAACATTTTTCTCATCTCTAAACTCTTCTTATTTATATTTCTGTTGTATATTCAATTTGTGTGTTATTTTTCTATTTTTATCTTTGAACACTATCTCATGTACAAAACTAGAGACTTCTTGAAATTCTCTTTCAAATTTATTCATTTTTATTCCCATGAACAAATGTAGAATAGTTCATGTGTGACATGCACTTGTTTTATCCTATATATAAGTGTGGAAGAGGCTTTTTTCCTGGATGGCCTTGTGATTTTTTTTTTTGTAAAACCTGATCTAGGTTTTGGTCATTTTATTTTATAATAAACTACTTGGAAGAAAGTGATTTCTAAGTGGATGGGATTAGGTGTTGGCTTGAAAAGTAAGCCATGTTAAATTCCATTGTGCTATATTTTTTGTAACTTGTATACTTATCTTTACTTCATTTATTTTATTTAAATAAAACATCATTTAGTTTTATAAAACTCTTGAAGAAAATAATAATCTTATACTTAATATTAATTTGTGTTTATGTAAATCATTTGATCAACTGAATTAATTTAAAAAGTTAAAGTGTTTGGAATATATTTTAACTATTTCTTAATCCCACTTATAAGAAATTATTTGGAAGATGAAATTTATATATTTCTACTATTTTGTTTAACAAAGAATGTATATAAAATTTGGGGACATAATTTTTAAATTGTTTTTAAATAAAAATGTTATTAAAAACTCAATCCCCCCCCCTCTTGAGTTGTCCACTCTAACCAAAAAAATAAAATCGAATTTTCCTTTAAAATTTACTCTAAAAAGGGTATTTAATCCTTTATGACATTAAAATAATAATAAAAATTATTCCCTAAACAAAATATTCTTTATTTATATAAAAAAATAATTTCATTACCTTTTCAAAATTGATATACTTTTTTTATTTAAAAAATTTTCCTTTTAAGAAATAGTAATTTATAAATTTTTTAATATAAAAAATATAATATCTAATATTTTAAATATAAAAATTATTATTTTATTATTTTAATATAATTTAATAATTTTTTATTGGTTAAAATTTAACAAAATTTTATATTTATAGAGTTTTGGGTAAATTTATTTGATTTATGTAGATAAATACTAAATATATTTATTTTTATGACTTTTAAT
This sequence comes from Viscum album, assembly GCA_963277665.1. Taxonomy (NCBI): domain Eukaryota; kingdom Viridiplantae; phylum Streptophyta; class Magnoliopsida; order Santalales; family Viscaceae; genus Viscum; species Viscum album. Next base: position 497,376,694 of record OY728122.1, read on the forward strand.
AAATTTATTGTTGAATATTTTATTTGAATGTTATGGATGAATGGTTTTACGGTTAATAAGATGAATGAAATTAAATATAGAAATTTTTTTCTTATGGAAGGAATTTAATATCATCCACCATGTTGAATTAAAGGATTTGGAAATAAATTTTACATTGTGTATTCTGATGATCCACTATTTAATTATGATGGAGAGAGATAATATTTCCCATTTAATATAATAGTTTCACCTAGGGAATTTATGATGGAGGGGGAATTATGGTATATGGAAAAGGGAGTGATTTAACATATTTTCTTGATACTCTCCCTCTATTCTTATCATATAATTTGATCACTCCATGAGTTTTTCTATTAATAATGGGGATTTTGGAAAATAGGGACATAATATTAATGTTTAAGTCAAATTATTGAGGGCATGGTGGTTAATTCCTTCAAGAGCATCAATTTATGAACGTGTGGAAATTTCAAGATAGTGTATCTAGAAAATGTTAGTTGTTTTTTTGGTTATGATAAAGACTAGATTATTTGTTAATGGGTAATTTAAGGTCCATTATGGATTCCTGGTGATGGAGTTAGGAGTGGAGTCTCCTTGAGTAATACTATTAAATTATATTTGTGTAATTACATAACCTACATGAAATTTTCCTTATTTTGAATTTATATACGTTTTTCTCCCATTGTTTTAAATGTTTTAAAACCAACCGATTTTTATTTTTAAAATTTTTCATCATGTATATTTTGAGATTTTTAGTGAAAGATAAATAATTCCTCAATATTTAAATTTTTCCTTAGCACTAGATTCTAGATTCTAGCAATAAAGGAACACATCTAAGTCAATATATCCTAAAATTTGGTTATACATGTTAAAGTTTTAAAAAATGGTGTTAGAGTATGTTTTTTTATAGAGTTTGGGAGGTTTTTATTACATGAGAGTAATAAGATGGTCAAGACTCAAATGGTATCCACAATATTTTTCTTTTACCTTGGTTGAAAATTTTTATTTACTACACACTTTGGATAGGATAAGGGATTAATTAAATTTTTATAATATTTTATTTTTTATATCAAGTAAGCATTATTATATATAGTGATTTTAGATGTATTAACATACATGAATCATTATATACATATTGGTGAGTATGAGTATGAATATGAGTTTAAATATTATTTTAAAATATGTTTTTGATTTATAGTGAATCAAAATATTTTATTTTTCAATGGCGCATTGTTAATCGGTATTTTAGAATGGATTTTTTGAATTAATTTTATATAATTTTATTATGAATTAGTATATCCAATGTGAATGAAAGAAACCCTATATATATAGTTTGAAATAATATAAAATATAATTCAAGTATTAGATTTTTTTTTAATTTTATTTTTATTCTATTATAAAAATGCCTTCTTGTGGAGAAATTACCTATTAAAATTTATAACTATTCATGAACTCTCAAGTTTGTTATTAAAACAATTCAAGTACATGAAGTTATAAATATATGAGAGTAAAAAATATAATTGATCTGAGGTCAAATGTTTTAGATAAATAATCCACCATTGTTCAATGGTTACAGTGGAATATATGATGTTGAGTACTAGTTTAAAATAATAATTCTCATATTTAAGTTTGTACATTACCCAAACACATCAAAGGTTGGGTTCACCATATGAATACTATAGGGACCAACTCCTATGTTAATGAAAACAAATTTGGAGGTGAATATGTATAATAATTTAATATATACCATATTTAAAAATAGGTTCGATCCAGAATTTTAACTCGAGTTGTTTAAGTTAAAAAGGGATTATTTACTCTTAGATTTAGAGTAAGGGAGCCTGGAGATGCTGCAGTATACTACTCGATTTATTAATTTGGTCCACTTATCACTAGATATGATCATAAATTATTACTAAAAGTTCAAAAAATATATTATAAATTACATTTAATTAAGAATATATTGAATGTTGTCTTGTTTGATCTACCTATAAATGTAGATTTAGTGAATAAAACTGTTATGGAAAAATTACATATGATGGAAACTTAGAGTTAAATGAAATATCTCTTTTAATTATATTAAATAAATAATTAATCTAATAAATAATGTAGAAAATAGATTCCTTTAATCTAGGAAATAATTAATATATGTTAATAAGATCTTTCTCACCCAAAAGGAGGAGCCTATAATCATATTTTTATTGTGGTGGTAGGTTCCATCAGAATATTGATTATTTGAATGAGATTAAGAAATACCATTAGTGTTGGAATCTATATCACTTAAATAATTCATGTATTTTTTTCAAAATAGGATTTTATTTATGTAGTTTGATCCCAATTGAATGATCGGTAATTCTAGTTAAGGAACTGAGACATGCTACGTTAGTAAAAACAAGTGGTGAATTTTGTAATGACCAGCCCTAAATATGTAATGTATCCTATTTCTAGGAGAAAAATTCCAAAGGAATTTGATGTTAGAACATAAATAGTGCGAAATAATATTCTAATTTCATTAATTTTGGTCTCAACGATATTCAATATGGGTGCATCACTATAACGAACCAACACGAGTCTACCTAACACATCACTTAAGATGGCCCACCACAAGGCCTCAAGTGAATTACTAATTTCCACATGATAGCAACAAGCACCTAGGTATAAATATAAAATAAAAATAGAATGATTTAACTCTATACATCACCAAGAAATTTTTCATATACTAAATAAAATATATAAGAATATAAATCTAAAATATATTATAAATTAGAAGTCTAAAAAACATGATAAAAAATGTGACAAAACTCAAATAGTCTATAACACAAGAAAAACCATGAACAATGAAACTATCTCTATGTGAAAATTGGCTTCCACCATTCCAAACCACTAGAATACGGCATTGACTGGGAGTATTTGTTAAACTATAAGACACCATTCCCTTTACCTTATTCCTGCAAAACCAAGTCTACATACACCCAAAGGAATATGTAGGGTGTGAGGAAATTCCTATTAGGATACCACCATGAATATATACAAATTATTTCACCATGAAACCAGTTTAGTAAATCAATATTTTTGAAAACACATTTTTGTAAAACATTTATTTGTTTTTTATTAAAAACAATTTATAGCCCATGACTTGATAACATGGAAGTATATAGGTTTGATTAAATAAAAAAGTAGGGAAAAACTAAGAAATGAATTAATAATAAAAAATGGGCATGTAAAGTACACGAACCCATGTACTGTTTATTAACAATATGCAAATGGGTTGTAAGAGAGGGTATATGATAACATGATTTCCAAGGAACTCTAGTCAGCATAGTGAATCTGTGGTCCCTATTAACCATGCATCCCAAGGTCTTCCCCAAGTTATAATGCCTAATATTGAATGAAATATAATATAATCATAACATTCTAAAATCATATTTATGAAATTTTATTGAACACATAAAGTCTATAAAATTATTTTTAAAGAAAACCCCCTTTAAAAAAATTCAATACCACCAAAGATTGAGTAAAATAATGGATTTCAATTTATCCCTTAACAATATTAAACTAATTATTTTCATATTTCAAAATAAAAGGATTTAATAATAAAATTAAATTATTCCATGTGAAATAATTCATTGGATAGAGACACCTACCTTAATGATATAAGAAACATCAACATCTTCAAATTTGGAGTTGGAAGATAAAGAGATATGGTCCTCATAAGCCTATATCTTTAAAGTGAAATCCCAGGAAAAAAAGAGTCACCCTAAGATACTTATTTATGAAAGATAAATTCCCAAAACCCCTTAATTGAACATTATCAATCTAAAATTTTATCCAATAGAAGGATGACATCAATTTAATATAGGGTAATTGAGTTAAAATATGAATTAAAACCCATAATTAAAGTTTTATGCCAATGGATTAATTGCCCTCAGAATATCAGGTAGTTTTTCAAGTGTTTCAAAATTATGAAAAAATAACCACCACGACCTAGTGGAATCCACCATGGCATGGTGCCTTCACTCATGAGACAAACAATGGGGATTCACCATAGCATAGTGCAGAAACCTATTACACTTTAGACTAACAACTACCTCTAACATGGTGTGGTGAGGTCCCTATAGTTTTCCTTGATAGGAATACTCGTGAAATGTTCCATATGAGACTATGCTCATCCATTGGGAATTTTCTGGTGCCTTTTTCACATAGGAAGTTCCAAATATCAACATGTATTAGACCACGGTGTGGTCTATCTCGTATTACATAGATTAAGTATAAAAAAATTTAATCCATCAATAATATTTGAAACTTATAAAACTAAAATTAACCAACTTAAGGATCAAAATAAAACATACATGTGACCCATAGGGCATCACAATTATCCCCACCATGAAAAATTCCATCCTAAAAAGGTAATCAATATTCAGGAATTGTAACCAAATAAGTAAATTGATTCATCAAAAATCCTTACCACTCCAAAATCTTAGGGATATCTCATATATTATACCACAAAATATAGACTAAGGGAATCATTTTAATTCGTATTACCTTATATTGAAGATCCATAATCTAAACTAGTTGTTTAACCACAGAGGTATCAGGTTCATTCTTAACATACTCTCGTTCAATCACATGGGATGTATCATCTTGATACATCTTTGTCTAGTAAATATGGAATATTTCATGAATTGATGTCAAGAAAGATGGTAAGTTCAGTGATATATTACTTTTCTAATTATCTCAATGGTATTGAAAGGACCAATATATCATGGATAAAACTTACCATACTTTCCCAAGTGGTGATTCCCTAGATAAGGAGAAGCTTTGAGTAAAATATGATCACCAATATAAAATTACAATGGTATATGGTCGAATTAAATATAATATTCATGGTTTATGAGCTATCTCTAGTCTCTTTTATATCAATTATATTATCTTCTTCATCTTCTAAACAAGACTCACTCCCATGAGTGACCTCTCACTAATATTTTTTGAGCATAATAGATATCTACATGGATTCCCATAAAATGATTCAAAGGGTTTCATTCTAATCTAAGCCTGATAAATGTTGTAATACTAAAATTCCATCAAGGGTGGATGATTCTCTAATAAACCACTAAAGTCATGTACACACACCTAAAATATATATTCTAGAATCTATATAGTTTTCTTATCCTTTCCATATATTTGGGGATAATATGTCATGATTAACTTCATTTTGGTACCCATCACCTCTTGTAATCCCTTCCAAAAACTAGATGTAAAGCATGAGTCTCTATCAAAATAATGCACAAAATGAACCCCTTGAAGCTTCATGATCTCTCGAATATACAAGTTCTCAAGCTATTATACCTCCATTAACTTCTTAATGGGAAATAAATGATTTGGTTTAGTGATTAGATTAATGATCTCCCAAATAGAACCATTTATACTAGGTGTTTGAGTTAGTCCAATCACAACATCTATGGATATCTCATCTCATTTACAAAATGGAATGGGTATGGGATACAACAAATTAGCAGGACTCTGATACCCCACCTTAATATTCTAACAATTAAGGAATCATGAAACAAAGTATACAATCAATTTCCTCATCCCCAACCACTAATATTTACATCTTAATTCATGGTACATTTTGGTATCTCTCAGATACACAGGTAAAAATGATTGATTTCCACTATCCATCAACTAATTCTTTATAGTTATTATAATGACCAATATTCCTTGAAAAAGAAGAAAGTTTTAATTATGCGACTGAGACTAATCTCCCAAAATCTCCCCACCATAATTTATTTTACTAAAACATAGAAAACCAATGTATGTTTTTTGATAAACCTTAATATGATCATTAAATGATGAATTATCTTTTAAACAAGTTAATAACATATTCCTATCATCATATTTCACATTTAAGATAATATGAAAAAATAAACTCATCATAGACAAATCCTCTATTAATTCCTTCATAGATCAATTTGGTAACTTGTTATTCAGTTCATTGGTGACCAAATTCCATTTCTTGGGTGTATATGAAATATCAAAATCAAAAGTCTTAAGAAATTTAACCTAGTATCATTATCATAAGTTTTAGTCTATTTGGGTGAAAATATGCTTCAGGATCTTACGACCTAAATACATAGTGAACTATTAATTGAAGAGATAGTGGTAAAAATTATTGAGATAATACATCATGACTACCAACTCAAGGCCATGGGTTGTATATTTATTTTCAAGGAGTAATTATAAAGATACATAGGCCACCACCTATTTTCCCTACATCAAGACACGCCCCAATCACAAACTTAAGGAATCATAATAAAAATAATATCTCAATATTAACTAATATATAATCAAAACATGAGAGAAAGTTAATATTTCCTTCATCCCCTCAAACCATATTTCACAATTATCATTCCATTTGAACATAAAACCCTTATGCTTCAACTATGTCATAGGATAAGTAATACTAGATAATTCCTAACCAAAAAATCTATAATATTTGGATAAACCCAAGATTCACTGGATCGAAATCACATTTATTATTTATTTCCTAGACATAACTATATGATCCTTCTCAAGATCAACTGAGATACCAATCTTAGAAATTTCATTCCCTATAAATTTCACTTCTCGTATCCAAAACTTATATTTAGATAGATTATTATATATATTATGTTCTTTCAAGTTTCTAATGATGATATCTTAATGATCCCTGTGTTCCTCCTATGAATTTGAGTATGCTAAAATATCAAATATAAATTCAACTATGAATGAGTCTAATAACTAATGAAAGATTGGGTTCATCAGTTCCATAAATACTAAAGGACCATTAGTAATACTAAATGGAATGACTAGGAACATTAAATTCCCATATTGTCTTCTAAACACTATATTAGGTATATCTTCTCCCCAGTATCTCAACTACTTCTACCCTAATCATAGTTCAATATTAGAAAACTATCAGGCTCTTCTAAGAAGATAAAATATATCATAAATCCTAAGAAAGGGGTATTTGTTCTTAATATTCACCCAATTATGCTTCTTTTAATCAATAAAAATCCAGAGTATTACATTTTCATTCTTTTCAAAGAGAACTAGTTAATCCAAGGGTGACATGCTAGGGCTAAAAAATCATTTAGCCTTGAGATCCTCAAGATAAAATTTAAACTCATTCAACTAAGTAGGTTTCATATGATAATATGGTGTAAAAATGGGCCTCATCCTAGGTAGTAGGTTAATAGTTAACTTGACCTCCCTATGAGGTGGTAACCTAGAAATATTGTCACAAAAGACCCTAGGGTACTCACTCACCACTTCAAGATGTGGACTACTAAATTTTTGTTCAATGGAATTAATAAAAATCATTGACAACTAGAATGATAAAATCACTAAAAAAGGTATAGCATTCCCCACTCTCCCTGATATAGGATCCCACTCACCCTAAAAGACATGAGGAGCTCCATCAAAAGAAAAAAACTGCACTTGGCAATGATAACAGTCGATATGGTCCTTAAAATTGATCATCTAATCTATTCTGATAATAAGGTCAAATATATAAAGGTTAAGAACCAGAAAATACCACACTACCTGAGAGCCAATGATCAAGAAATGTAACTCATAACATTTTAAACACTTTTCCTTCTTTCTTCCCAATGAAGTGGAAAGATCCTTTTAGAAGTTCATAAGCATTGGATGTAAACCCATTTTATCAATCAACTTATATGATATGAAGGAATGAGATAAACTAATATCAAATAATTTCAAAACCATATAAGATGAAATAAACAGCATACCTATCATAGTATATAGCCCTAATTCATATTCCTCTAGTGCATAATCTACTACATAAAGATTACTAGACTCAAATATTCATTACATATTATTCACCACCTAATTATCCCCTTAAGAATAATATTGATACCTACCTCATTTTTCTGCATCAAACTGAAACTAAGATAATATAGTTATTGTGGATCTATCCATCCTTCGTTGAGGTTCCTTTCCATAGGAGCATTGGAGATAATCAAACTAATCATAGATATTGCACGCTCTGAGTGTTTTCCTATAATCAATATTAGCATGGTTGTATCTCTCACACTAGATGTAGACCACATATATCTATCCTAATTTATTATTTTCACCACTTACACTTCCCTAACATGGATTACTTCACTTACAATTCTGGCTAGAAAGAATATTCTCACTTCCCCTTAGGCTCACAAGAACTATACCAAGACCAATCTTACCAGATATGTCTGCTTCTTCCCTGGCGTCTTCATTACCCACCTCATCTCAAAAACCCAATTCAGACCTCTGATATTTAACGTATCCATTAAAAATAATCTCATGTGATAAGTTCACTAACTCAATGAAATGAGTATCGTACTCCATAACTGAGTGTTCCCCTTGCTCCAAGGTCTCAAATTCATGAGTCTTATCCACCCGCAATGTTTTGGGAAAAAATTGATGATTTAATAACTTCTTTAACATAGTCCAAATAAGATCCTCATACAACTTAGCATGCATGATGGAGTCACACCATTTCCAACCTAGTTCTTTAAGAATATATTTGGTGAAACCCACCTTTGAGTCCTCTGGAATCTCAAGAAGTGGAAAATTATTTCAATCCATTCAAGACACTCCTAAGGTTATTAGGGTCCTCTATCACCATGAAATATGGGTAGATTCTACATGGTAAACTATGAATCATGATCCACCACCTGTTTTGGGTTTCCAGCACCATCTTTCCCCAGAGTTTGGATATTTTTGGATAACTTCTTCCACCAATGATGGGTCTATAAGATGAATCACCTATGGAACCTCTCTCAAAGCTTACTCTCCTAGATTCATAAGATATCTTCTAACAGGAATTAACTATTAAATGAAAAATATGACACTTGATCAAAAATGTAACACAACTCTAAATCAAAATATGGACCCTAATAATCACTATTAAATCCCTTAAACAATAACAATTTATGGAAATAATAGATTCATTGAAAAAGATATGGAAACATTAGGAACCAATATAAAACAACAAAAGGTTCATCTAAATAAACCTCTAATTAATTCCATTAAAATGACCTAAAAATAAAGCTTGTGCTTGATTAAAAATCCATTACCACCCATGGTAACTTGAGATCAAATATAGAAGTGAACTGGTGAGTCACCCTTCTTCACTTACTAACCAAGTCCTTGCAGTCTTACACCAGTCTACCATAAGCCTCAAACCAAACCCAAGTAGTTTCATCTCACTTACAGCTGGGTATTGGCTCTAATATGAATTTGTAACAAAACAACCCATGCCTACCAATAACGTCACCCGAGATATACTATCAATAGGCCCAAATCATGTTTCCAATCACTATGGGCTGGTGATAAGAACCTGGTTATAAATATAAAAAATAAATGGAACGATTTAACCCTGAACATAATCGATACATGTATCATGTACCAAAGGAAATATATAAGAATATAAATATAAAAAATATTGCAAAGTAGAATTCTAAAACAAACATGATAAAAAAGGTGAAAAAATCCAAATGGTTTAGAACACAAGAAAACCCATGATCGAAGATTCTATCTTTGTGTGATAATTAGTCACCACCATTCTAAACCACTTAAATATGATTTCTTCCAAGAAGAGTTTCCAAGCTACAAGATTCCCTTACCTTTATCTAATTCCTTCAAAACCAAGTCTAAATATTCCCAAAGGCATAGGAGTGAGTAAAAACCCAGTAGGATACCACTATGAATCTATAAAAAGTATTCCACCATGAAACTATTAGTTCTAGTTTCAAAATAAAACAAGTTTTATAAATAAATATTTTTTAAAACTTATTATTTTTAAACATTAATTTTAATATCATTTAAAAAAATTCATATCCCAGACCATAAGAACATGGAAGTAAAAAATTTTGATTAAAAAAAATTAGTGAAAAACCTAATAAATCCATTAATATTTAAAAAATGGTTAATTGAATAAAAAAAATGCATGTAATGTCTATAAAAAATTTACAAATGATCTACAAGAGAGGGACTATGATAATAGGATGTCCAAGGAAATCTATAAAGCATAGTGAATCCTAGGTACCTACTAACAAAATATCCTAATGTCTTCCCAAAGTGTTAAAATGTACTATTAAATGTAAAATAATCCAATCAAAATATTTTCAAATCATATTTGTGGTATTTCATTGATCACTTAAAGTATATAAAACTATTTTTAATAGAAAATCACCTTAAAACATTTTTTTGCCTCTAAATATTGGGTAAAATAATATATTTTAATTTATCCCATAACAATATTAAATAAATAATTTTCATATGCCAAAATCAAAGGATTTCACAAGAACATAAAATTATTAGATGGGAATTAATCCATTAGATAGAGACACTTACCTCGCCAATGGATTAAACATTTATTACTTCAAATTTAGTAATGGATGAAAAAGAGATCTAGTCCTCAAAAACCTATATCTACAAAGATAAAACCCAAAAATAAAGGAGTCAACCTAAGACTCTACTTGATGAAAGATAAATATCCAAAATCCCTTCTTAGAAGACACTCAATCTCAAATATGATCTAAATTATGGAGAAAATCGGTTTAATATAGGAAAATCAAGTCAAAATATACATTAAAACCCATAATTATGTTTTCACATGGCTAGAGTAACTAGATAGGAAAGATTTTTTTTCATTCATGAATTTCAAAATTCCAAACCAAAAACCACCACGGCCTAGTGGAATTCACCATGAAGTGGTGGATTCACCTATGAGATAGACCATGGAGACTGTAAATAGTGTTCTATAGAAACCTAAGTTATTTTAGACTCACCAAGGCCTCTAAAATGGTGTGGTGAGGTCCCTAAAGATGTGGTTGATAGGAATACTATTAGTGTATTCCACCCAAGAGCACACCCAGTTGTTGGGACTTTTTCCTTTCCCATTTCATATAGGTAGTTCCTATGCTCAACATGGCTTGGACCATAACACAGTCTAGCCTATGTCATATAGATAAAGTACAGAAAAAACAAATTAAGCCACCATGAACCTCCAACACTTCCGAAACAAAAATTAACCAACTTAAGGCTCAAAATAAAACATCCCTGTAACTTATAGGGTGTCATAATCACATCAATTAATCACTACATAGTTATAGAATTACCTTGATTTTCATATAGTTATAACCTAGTTTCCTATAAAAAGAAACACACAATTGGGAGAAAGGATATAATAAGGGTAAAAATTTACTTATTGTTTTCTATGACTCATAAAATAAATATCTTGTGAGATTTTTTGGTTCAAGATATAAACATGTGTAATATAGAAATTGAAATGGATTCTATGATGAAATTTATAGCTCATATCGACTATTATATCCATAAGATCTATTCTATCTTACCTTTTGAAAAAAAAATAGAGATACTGTGATTTGAATACTAATTGGGGAGTATATATTGTTTAGGGTCTTATATTTTTAAATTTTTAATTATAGGAAGTTGTTCTTGGGATAGTATAACCAATAGATCAATCCCATTTACCAACAATGGTGGATCAATATGTCAATTTATTTTCCAAATGGAACTCCTAACTAATATAAAAATAGATTTGAAATTCATTATTAATATGTTTCTAATGAATATTCTAATATGAATACCATTATATCACATTTCACATGTATAACTATGAGAACTAAGGATTAAACCTCATAAACTTAAGGGGAGGTTTTTTATTTTCTCACGTTTTTACCTTTGGTGGAACCTATCCTAATTTATAAGATTTATATCCATAACTTGTTGTTATACATTGAAAATAGAAACCATAACATAGTGATATTAAATAAATAATTCCATCATCCATGTATCAAATATATGTTTTATTACTATAAAGGGTAAAATTCATCCTCAAAGTTTTCTTCACATTTTTAATATCAATGGTTAAGAGTTATGTAAGTATATATTTGAAAAATGATCTTAATAATTATTTTTTCACATTATAAAATATTAGTAATACAATTTTGGGTTATTAATCCTCTTATAGTTTTCATGTATTTGATGAATTGTGTCTTTAAAAAATATCATGACTCGTTTTTTTGGTGTTTTTAAAGTTTATTCTAATTTACCAATGTATAAGATAGGATTATTGGAGCCTTAATAAAAAAAATCTAGTGAAATTTTAGTAAAATATATATTTAAAATTATATAAAAAGTGGTTTGAGATCTATGAGGTGAAATTATTGGGGTATGTTATATCTGAGAAATCTATTTTTTTAACTATAATAATATCATAACAGTACAGTATATAAATTATCCAAATAATTTCATTGAGATCTGGTTCTTCTTTAGGTTAACTAGGTACTATCAATGATTAATTTAATATTTTCAAATGTTTTCATTACTCATGAAAACACTAACAAAAAATGGTGTAATATTTGTGTGAGATGAGGGGTGATAAGGATCATTTGAGGAAATAAAAATGAAATTTAATTTTACCCATAATAGTATATTTCTATATCTGATAAAGGGTATTCTATGTATTTTTTTGACTAACAAGTTATGTTGAGATTTATTTTTATGCAATAGTATAATTTTTTGGTGTAATAATAAAGATGGTTATAACCACTTGAGAAGGCCCATTCCACTCATGATTTAGAAATTGATACAATTTTTCATGCATTAAAATCAGGAATACATGATTTATTCAATGAGAGGATTTTATTTTATTCAAATACCAAGAGATATAAGTATATATTTTTAAATTTGGACTTAAAAATGAGGCAATAAAGGTGGGTGAAACACATTTGGAATTATGAATTTGAATTTATGTACATTTCAGGTGAGGGTAATGCACCGGTAGATGTTATGAGTTGTATGTATCAAGATCATGGAGTAATGTAATTTAATTAATAGTTTCAACTCATGGTTATGTTAGAATAAATACATTTTTTTTTGTTTTAGAATAAATAGATAATATGTGTAACAACCCAAAAGTATAAACTTTTTAAAATTGATGTTATGTTCGATAACTTATATTACATGCTACACCTAATGAAAAAACCCCACAACATAATAAGATAAAATTGTGAATAAATCTATAATAAATACTAATATGGTAAACTGTTATATAATTATAAGGTAAATAATTAATATGAGTTAATATTGAAAAGGTTTTTTTTAATAAAATATATTTTATTTGTATTATGTATTTTATTTTACGAGCCAAAATTTACAAAAACTAAAAATTAAATTTTATAAAATAATAGTCATTTTTAATTCCTAACATCAAAATTTACTTACTATGAATTTTTGATTTTTTTTAAAAAGTTTTATTTTTAGTTGAAAAATATGGTTTTGTGAAAATTAAATTTTTTATGATTTTATCATTATATAAGATTAAAATAGAATATTAAAAAACATTTTTAGTTAATAAAATATATATTTATGGAATAAAATTATTCATTTTAAAATATTCTTTGAACATACAACCTTATGTGCAATATTTTTAAAACTAAATTAAAATATTACTTTTAGTAAAAAATTATTTTTTGTCTTTTCAAATAATTAAGTGTTTAGATGGTGAAATTATATTATTTATTATCTTGAAATCCACCTATATTTTAATTTTTATAATAAATAAATTTATATAATTAAAATATATGTTTAAGATAATTTAATATTATTTATAAATTTAAAGCTTAAAATGCGTTTTCCCAAAAATTGTTTTTATGAGATTAAGTGTGTTTATTTTAAAAATAACTGTTCAAACATGTTTAAATTTTATGTGTTAAAATTATTATAAAATTTAGAATTATAATTTTTAAATTTGGAAAAAGGATACAATAATAATTTTTTTCATCAAAAGTTAATTACTATGGTTAAAAATTAATCACCTAGGTAAAAGTTAATTTGGGTAAAAGGTTAAAAGTAAAAAAAAGACTTAAATCACTCTAAAATTATTTAAAAACAAATATATGATATTATTTTTTACCTTATATTTTCCCACACCCACTCTTTGTTTATTTTTCATCCATTGTCCCTTGAATAGTGTTATGAAATTATTAAAAAATGATGTGTGTTTCCAAAAGTGACATTTTTATCTCTTATAAGAGGATACAAATTCCAACCTTTCCAAGTTACATGTTTCCTTAAAATTAATCCTTTAAAATATTATTTTTTTTCTCCTCCTATAACCCTATCCTACCTATATAATATTCTTATCACCTTAAGTTTTCTTAAAGCCTTCACTTCTAAGGAGTTTTCCTAGAGAAAACTCAAGCTTCCAATATGAGTATTACCTTCTATTAGTCATTTATTTTATTATTATATTTCCCAAAATAATTTTTAACCATGTTAATATAATTAAATAATTATCATTATTATACTTAAATTTAATTATATTAATTAGACAAAAAATTTCCAATCATTTCCTTTCACTAAGAAAAAAAAACATTGATCGTGTGAACATGCAGACTACTGCCTACACAACATAGGGTGGTTAATTTTACATCAATATATCTCATGGATGGTAAAAAGTATGGATTTTATCAATAAATTGGTTTTATATTTCCCAAATAAAATTATTAAATTATCATGTTTCATATACCATCAATATTCCCATTCATTAAGAAATGGGATTTCTAATCGTTCGTATGTGTGAACTACCACCTCCATGAAAAAATAATTTCATTTGTCATAACCACCCATTTTGGATGGTTCTAAGAGTGAGTTTAATGAAGATATATGATAATTATTACTTGTTCAAAATTCTTTAAAAATTAATTATTTAGATTATATAATAATATTCTCTTACTTGTTCAATCATTTTAACACACTCTTATTTATGTCATTTTGACCACCTAAATGAGTAATATTGAAATGTTTATATAATGGATGATTATGGGATTTTATATTATGTTAAAACCATGAAATAATAATTTATTATTTGTGTAAAAATAATTTTGGAGTCATAATATTAATATCTAAGGATGTTATTAATATATCACTTTTTATTCATTATACTCACCAAAACGAGCACATCTTCGATTGCATCATCACAAAACATCACCAAAATATTTATGAAATGAAATTAAAAATTTATAAATTATTTTAAAACATATTTTAAAGTAACTATAATTTTATATTAATGATGAAATTTAGGCTAATAATGAATAATAACACCACCATCACAAAACTAGTTTAAAACGATCAAGTTTTCTCACACAATTCTGAAAAAATATGATAACTAACTAATAAAAATGTAATGAATATTTGTAAATTAATTTTATAAAAGTTTATATATATTAATAAGTTTATTAAATAGGTTATTAATATATTTATTTTTTGATACAATATTTTAGAGTGATTTCGACTAAACTAGAGTAACGGTAAGGGGTTTTTGTGACTCAAAACCTTCCCTTGGGTCATAATCACTTATCTTTGTATAAAACATTTTAAAATAATATTTCATTTAAACTATGATAATTTTATGTTGTATTAAAACCTTATTTTATGGGTAAATATTTTTGACAACAAAAAATTATTCCATTAAGAATCAACTGTTTTGTGGAAATGAAATTGTGTTGAGAATAATTATGGTCTCTTTTAATCGATTTTTTTCCACATTATCTGTGTTATTACTTCACACAAATTTTATTCTATCCCTAGTGAAATAAAATTATATCCATTTATTCTAATATTTACCTTTATTATAAAACCAAGGTTTTGATTTACTTTTAATGATGTGGGTTTTTAATAAAGTAATTTTATAATATTTAAAAGTATTTTCCTTTCAAGGATCATATATTCTTCCCTTATACATCACATTTTACATATTATTTATTTCAAGGTATCTTTATTGGAAATTTTTATCAAATAAATTTTTCCATATGTTTCCTATTTATTTTCAAAAAAAATATTTTTTGGAATGTGACTCAAAAATCACAACCTTTTAAGATGGTATTAATAAATGTTTTTTAAAAAAAAATCCTTCTTATGATTTATCTTTAATTTTAAAAGGATTATTATCAAATAAATTCATGGTTCATAAATCACCTGATATTTTATCTTTTATTTTCATCATATTTTTTTTATCAAATGATCATGTTATTTTTATATGATACCATTTAGAAAATTTTTGAAACCCATTTTTCATCCCATATATTATTTTTGATAAGATGAATGATTTGATTTTAAGTGGAACTCATTTGTATGGATGATTATGGGTGGGGTCTTATACCACCCTAAAATGAATTTTTTATGGTTTTATATATAATATCATAATGATGTGTGGGCATACTTGAATTTTTAACAAAACTAAATATTTGACATACTTGGATTTGATCATAATGATTTTTATTCTTACATTTGTTGGAATAATTATCTAAAAGGTTACTTATTTTAAAAAAAATCAAATTTATTATGATATTATATTTTCTAAATATATTCTACTTTCTTATTCATTGATTTCATTTTTATTATATATTCCTAATCCATGTTTTTTATGACCTTTAATTGGTTTTATTTTCCTATGTTGTGAGACTTAATGATCAATCAAGTATTTTTTAACTTAAGATCTCATGATACGTTTATCTAATATTACTAACTTAATTATGTTTCCATTATATTTAATATATAACCATTATAACTAGTTGTTATTTTTCACTTACTGAGCATTCGATCTCACCTCTTCTTAATTTTTCATTCCCTAGGTTATGAAGATGATTATTTCATATATGATATGTATAAGAGGGTCTATAGGAGAAAGGTTATGGAGAAATGTTTATAAATGTTGTAAAATAATATATTTATGTATCTATTCTCAAAGAAACTAAACCTTTCAGTCCTTGGTTTTTTTGACTGTTTCTGGAATGTATTAATTAAACCATGAAATCAATTTATTATTTATGTATTATTATCTTGGGTCTTCATATATGGTATCAAAGGGATGGTTTAGTAATTTTAGGTATTAGTTTATATAACTTTATTAATAACCTGAAGGAATTATTCTAAGTATTAGATAACATCTTGATGTTTTAGTAAATTATAGATTATGTGGTTTTCCTAAAAAAATGTCCTTGTTTAGATACTAGAAAGTGGATGTGGCTATGGAATAGATTCACCTAGGGTTAATCACATTTAAAAGTGTTTATTGATCATTGACTCAGATATCAGTATGATTCATGATGATTGGGCCTAAGACTATTCTTATGGATAGATACTCCAAGGGGATATTCTTTGGTTAATTCATATTCTTCTTATGAACCATGATGTATGATTTGAATGTTTTTAATTTGGATAACCTAAAAATTAAATTACCATGGATAAATCATATTGAATCCTAGAGGTTTGTAAGTTAATATGTGTATGAAATTTATGAGTTATTTATTCTAAACTCATAGTTTTACCACACTGAATTTACTAACTTATGTCCCTAAACGTTATTTTATTTTAAGTAATGGTTGTAACAAGGAAGAACTGAGATAATAATGATTATGAGGTATAATTCAAAAACTATTCGAATGATCTTCCAAATGGAATGGGAGTCAATATATAAATATTCAAATAAATTACCATGTAACTGTCACATGCTATGAATAATAATAGGATTCACTTTGAGCTCCCAAATACACCAAAAAGAGAGAATCTTATTATTGAATCCTTTATAAATCAGTGTCCACCATCCTTCAGTGTCTCTTTTAATCTACTTATTACTAAGAAATGGATCAATGTGATGGAAAAGATATTTTCTATCCACTACTGTTCAGAGCATAAGAAGTTTATTTTAGTTATTTATAATTTAGAATTGGAGGCTAGCCAATGGTGGAGTATCATTAAAAATACAACAGAAGAAGAGGAATTAAACTCTGTATAATGGTAGGGGTTCAAGAAATTATTCTTCATCAAGAAATTTCCTTGAAACCTTCACCGAAATATGGAGTGGTAATTCCTTGACATGAAATAAAAGGATGATGAATCTATTGAAACTTATGAAGAAAACATCATTAGGATCAGATGGTATGGATATGGTCATATATCCCAATATTAAATCATGATTGACTGTATATTTGGTGGATTAAAACAAAGTCTTTTAAGGGAATTAACCATAAGATACTTTGGAAGATACATGGAGGTCGTTCAATGTGTTCTAAAGATGGAGATGGAAATTGGGGATTTTTTTTCGAGATAAGAAAAGAAAGGTGGAGTGTTATATAATCTTTAATGATAATCCACATGGGGGAATGAAATTTCAACTACCTATGTGTGAAAAATGTGGGAGGAATCACTTGGGAAATTACCTCAAGGGATCTGGGAATTGTTTTAAGTATTTTAGGGTATACAATTTTTTAAAAAACTTTTGAAGTCGTACCAAGAGTCTTATTAACACAATAGAGGAGAATAAGTATTTGAATAATGTGAAAACATAACTTCAATTCTTCAAGTGAAAAGATTTTGGGCATTATGAAAATAACTACCCTAAACCCAAAGATATTAAAGATAATTGGCCTCAGTAACCTGCTAAAAAAATATAGTAAGGGAGATTGTATGATGTCACTATGCATAGGTAAATAATTATAATGAAGTGGTGGAAGGTATAATAATTCTTCACTATAGATATTAAAATTCTTTATATGATTCTAGTTCTTCATATTCTATTATATCACACAAGTTTTCTAGGAATGTTGATTTACCACCTCAAACCATGGGTATTGAACTATCTATTAAAACTTATGGAAACATGATGGTATCATCTATGATATATAACTCTTTTATAATATAATTTTGTGGGAAGATACAACCTTCGGATATAGTTATTCTTTACTTAGTTGTATTTCATGTGATTTTGGGTATGTATTGGCTATCCCTATATAGTTCACATATCAATTTTTGAGATAAGGGGATCTCATTTCATATCCCCAACTATCCTATGATAAAATATCGATGGAAGGATGATTATAATCTCCCTTAAAAATAAAATTATACAATATGGTTTATGATACCATGTAATGAGAGACTCTTATCACAAATTATCTATGATGAACTCAAATTTAATGACATATATATTATATAAGAGTATATTGTTGTATTTCTATATGAACTTCCTAGAATTCCCCCAGGTAAAGGGATTGATTTTTCAATCGAGGTCATATGAGGATCTATTCCTATCTCAAAGTTCCCTTATAGAATGTCCCCTAATGAGTTTGAATAATTAATGAAGAAACTGAAAGGGAATATAGATAAGGTATTTTTACAACTAAGTGATTCGCCTTGGGGTGAACCAATGCTTTTTGTTAATAAGAAGGATGGTTCAATGTCCCATTGTATTGACTATCATCAACTTGACAAGATCATGATAAAAAATAAACATATTATTCACCATATTGATGATATATTTTATCCAATATGAGGAGATCAATACTTCTCAAAGATTTACATTCTATCCAAATATCATCAATTGAAGGTAAGGAGAGAAGATATACCCATGAAATATTTCTACACAAGGTATTTAAACTGTGAATTTATAGTGATTCCATTTGGCCTTACAAATTATCCTAATATATTTATATATTTTATGAATAGATTCTTTAGAGGTTACCTTAAAAAATTTATGGTAGTCTTTATTAATTAAATTCTCATATATTATAAGATAAAGGAATAACATGAATAGAAATTATTATTTGTGCTAAGGACCTTATAAAAGGAGAAATTATATTCCAAGATCAACAAGTGTGAATTTTGGTTTCAAAGAGTATCCTTCTTAGATCATGTTATAAAAAATGAAAGTATATTTGTGGAAACGTCCAAGAAATATGTAATGGTAAAATTATTGAGACCAACCTCTGTGAATGAGATCCAAATTTTTTCAAGATTAGATAGATACTATCACTGTTTTGTGAAGAAATTATCATGATTATCCAATACAATAACCAAGTTAAACTAGAAGGGATCGAAGTTCCTTTGGATGATATAATGTAAGGAAAACCTCAAGAATATTACAAATATATTTGTTACTACACTTATTCTTGTACTTCCCTATAATTAAGAACTACCCAACTCATGATCTAGAACTAGAATTAGTAGTCTTTTAAATGACATTTTTATAGAATCATCTCTACGATGAAAATTTTTGGCATTTATACTGCCCATAAGAGCCAAAAGCATCTATTGATAAAAAAAATAGATAAAAATGCACCAAAAGAGATAGTTATAACTAATCAAGGAATGTGAATGGTCAATACCTTACAAAATTTGGAAGGTAATAAATGTGGTTGAGGCCCTATGTAGGATGGATCATTCTATCTTATCCTTGATGAGTATTGAAAAAGATTCAATACTCATGGATTTAAAAGTGATGAATCTTGAAATCCTAAGGGAAATATAAAAACCTATCTTTCCTTAATGATTTCTCAACAATCCATTCATGATAAGATCAAAGAATAATAGAATTATGATGAACGACTATAGAAAAAGGTAGTGAATATTATGGATTTCAGCCTTGATAAAGATGTATTTATAAGTTCTGTAATCTAGATATGTGTCCCATGAAAACTAGAAATGAAGAAGGAACTTTTTTATTATTCTCATAGATTATCCTTATCTATTCATCTAGGTAGTACAAATATGTATATAGATATAAAACAAAACTTATGGTGGGATAACATGAAGAGGGAAATCGTGGAATACACATCTCGATGTTAGGTATTCTAGTAAATTAAATATGAATGAAAAAATTATGTGGGTAAGTTGAAACCATTACCCATACCAGTATGGAAATAGGAAAACATTACAATGGATTTTATTATGGGACTCTCCAAATCATCTAATTGATATATTTCTATTTGGGTTATATTTGATTGCCTTATAAAGTCAGAATATTTTATTATCATCAAAGAATATTTATCTCTTGACCAACTTCCAAGATATATATAAGAGAAGTGGTAAGACTACATGGGGTACCAAATTCCATTGTATCAGATAAATATCCATGTTTTACCTCAATATTCTTGAAAATTATTCAGAAATAGTTGGAGACAGAGTTTATTTTCAACATTGTTTATCACCCTCACATGAATAGTCAGTCTTAGAGGACCATCCAAACTCTAGAGTATATGCTAATATCTTGGTAGATGAAATTCTAAGGATTATGCTATTAAAAACTTTCATTGGTAGAGTTCTCATATAACAACAGTATCCATTTTAGCATTTATATGGAACTATATGAGGCTTTTATGAGAATATATATAGGACTTCAACATGTTGTGATGAATTTGGAGAGAGAAAGTTTATAGTTCCTGACCTTGTCTAATAAATGAGGGGTAAGGTTCAAACCATTTAGTGGAATAAGAATGTAACACAAATTCAAAAAAAGATCAATATAGATAATCATCAATGTGTACTATATTTTAAATTTGGAGACAAGGTATTCCTCTAGATATATCCATGGAAGTGGGTTATGAGATTTGGGATGAAAGGAAGTTGATCCCTAGGTGCATCATTCCCTTAGAGATCCTTGATCATGTTAGGATAGTAGATTATCTATTAGAAATACCACTTAACATCTTCCAAGTACATGAATTATTCCATGTATCACTTTTGAGTAAGTACATACCAAACCCATCACTTGTATTTAATTCAAGAGTTATGAAATAGGAACATGATCTCTCATATGAGGAATAAAAAGTGTTGCGGAATAAGACCACTCATCCGATCAATGTTCTATAGATGAATCATATGTTTGAGGAAGATATGTGGGAACTTGAGGATTTTTTGAGAGAAAATTACCCTCTCTTTCTTCCTCTATGAAATAAGATTTTGAGGAGAAAATTCTTTAAGTGGGTAGAATGTAACAACCTAAAATTATAGACTTTATAAAACATATGTTATTTTCGATAACTTGAAATACACACTACACCTAACAAAAAAACCCACAAAATATTAAGATAAAATTATTAATAAATATATAATAAATATTAATATATTAAACTATTAAATATTTAGAAAGTAAATAATTAATATGAGTTAATATTGAAACGGTTAT
Organism: Viscum album; assembly: GCA_963277665.1. Classification (NCBI taxonomy): domain Eukaryota; kingdom Viridiplantae; phylum Streptophyta; class Magnoliopsida; order Santalales; family Viscaceae; genus Viscum; species Viscum album. The sequence continues at coordinate 497,398,715 of OY728122.1, forward strand.
TTTCAATAAAATCCATTTTCTCTTTATTACGTGTTTTATTTAAAAATATAATTTTAAATTTTTTTGAATTTATATATTACAAAATAAAATTCATTTTTGAATTCCTAACATTAAAATTTACTTATTATGAGTTTTTGAGTTTTTTCTGAAAAGGTTTATTTTGAGTTAAAAAATAAGTTTTTTGCAAAAATTATAATTTTTATGATTGCATCATTATGTAAGATTATCCTAGATGATTAAAAACATTTTTAAGTAATAAAAAATGTATTTAAGGAAAACAATTATTAATTTCATAATATTATTTCAACTTACAATTCTATGTCCAATTTTAAAAAAACTTAAATTAAAATATTTTTTTAATAAAAAATCGATCTTTTCCTCTAATTAAGTGTTTAGATGGTGAAATTATGTTTCAGATTTCCTTTAAAGCCTCCTAACATTTATTTGTTTTATAAAAAATCAATTTATGTAATAAAAATCAGTATCCAAGATAATTTTATCTTATGAATAAATTTAAATCATAAAAACATGTTTTTTTCTAAAAACCGTATTTATGAAATTAAGTGTGTTTATTTTAAAATTAACTTGTCACACTTTTTGAAATTTTATGTGTTTAGATTATTTAAAATTTCAAATCATAATGTTGAAACTATATAAAATGATCCAATATTAATTTTTATCATTAATTTTAATTACTAAGTTTAAAAAATAATTACCAAGGTAAAAGTTAATTTGGGTAAAAAGTTAAAAGTAAAAAAAGCATTGAATCACTCTTACCATGTATTAAAAAAGTGCCATTTTATTCTCTTATAAAAGGATACCACTTAAAACATTTAAAAGTTTCACTTCACTTTAAAATTACTCCTTGAAACCCTACCTTTTTTATCCTTCTAGAACATTCTCCCACATATATAATCTTATTTCCACATTAATTTTTCTTAAGGCCTTAACTTTCAAAGATTTTTACAAGATACAAATCAAGATTCCAATGTAAATATTTCATTTTCTTAGTCATTAATTTTATTCTAATACTTCATAAAATATTTTATAACAATGTTAATATAATTAAATCATTATCATTAATATACTTAAATTTCATTATAATAATTATAAAAAAAATATTCAATCCTTTCCACCCACTAGGAAAGCAAAATAATATTTATTTTGTGAATGTGCAGACTACTAACTCCCCAATGCGATGCGGTTTATTTTACAATACCATCTCTAAAGTATAGTAACAAGGGTGTATTTTATGAATAAATAGGTTTTCTATGCCACAAATACAATTCTTAAATGATCATTTTTCATATACCATCATTCTTCCCATTCATTGAGAAAATGGGATCATTAATCATGTTTAAGTGTAGGTTTCCACCTCCATGAAAAATAAATTTCATTTATCATAACCACACATATTGGATGGTTAGAATAATGATTTTAATGAATATATATGATAATTATAACATGTTAAATATTATTTAATATTTATATTAACATTTTATAATATAATTCTCTTACTCATTCAAGCATTATAAAAAGTTATTGTTTAGGTCATTTTTACCACCCACATGAGTGATGGTATAATGATTATGTGGTGGGTTATTAAGGAATTTTATATAATGGTAAAAATGTAATAATAATTTATTTAATATTTATAAATTATTGTGCAGTCATAATATTAATAACTAATGATGTTATTAATATGACACCTTTTATTCATTAAACTCGCCAAAATGAGCTCATCTACGATTTCATCATCACAAAAAATTATCAAAACACTTAAGAAATGAATTTATAAATTTATAAATTATTCTAAGTCATTTTTAAAATGTACTATTATATTTAAAAATTATTAAATTTGGTATAATAATTAATAACAATGCTACCATTACAAAACTAGTTTAAAACAATCAAGTTTTCTAACACACAATTCTGAAAATAGATGATAACTAACAAATAAAAATGTATTTAATATTTGTGAATTAATATAATAAAAGGTTATATAAATGAATAAGGTAACAAAATAAGTGATTAGGATATTTATTTTTTTGATATATGAGGTTAGAGTGCTTTTGACTAAGCTGGAGTAATGGTAAGGGGTTTTCATGACTTTAATCCTTACCTTGGGTCATAATCACTTCTCATTGTCTAAAACCTTTTCAATTATGATCATATGTTACCTATGATAGTTTTATATTTTATTTACACATTATTTTTTGAGTAAATCTTCTTTCACACCAAATTCATCTTCCTTGGTGAATCTATTATCTTGTGGAAATGAAATTTTGTTGAAAATAATTCTCATCTCTTTAATGGATTTTTACCTCCATATCCACATTTTTACTTCATGCCATTATTATCATTTACCTAGTGGAAACTTAAATTATTTTTATCACCAATTATTCTTTTATTTCCTTTTATTTTAAAACAATTTTTTCTATATCATTTTACTAATTTGGTTTTTCAGTAAAAGTATTTTCAAATATTTCAAAGGATTTTCATTATAATGATCATATATTATTCCCTTATGAATCTCATTTTAACTTATGATTTATTAATTTTTCAATCTATCTTTATTATAATTTTTTTGAAAGAAACATTTTGAGTTTTATACTATTTATTTTCAAAAAAAATGGCTTATGGAATGTTACTCAAAAATAACATCTTTTTTTGATGATGTTAAAAAATGTTTTTTAAGAAAATTCCTTTTTGTTATTTATCTTTCATTTTTATAGGATTATTCTCCAAAAAAGTAATAGTTCATAAATCACTTGATATATTCTATTTTTTTGTGATCATGTTTTTTGTATCAAATGATCATTTTTTTATGTGATACCATTTTTAAAAAATATGAAACTAATTTTTCTTCCCATGGGTTATTTATGATAATATGAATGATTTTATTTTAAGTGGAACTCATATGTATGGATGATGATAGATGGAATCCTATATTTTCCTCTAATTAAATTGTAATACTTTTATATCTCATTAGATAATTATTCATGGAAATACTTTTATTTTTTCATAAAACTAATGGGTGGGAATAATTGGATTTGTTAAAAAAATTAAGGGTGGATATAATTAGATTTTTTCACAATGTCTTCATCTGCTTATGCTTGTTCCACTGCTTCTCTAAAATGTTTATTATTTTCAAACCATTCTAAATTTTTAAGATATTTTGTGTTCTAAATATATTCTACTTTCTTATGTATTGATTTCATGTTCATTGTATGATTCTAATCCATTTTTTATTACCTCTCTTTGGTATTATTTTCCTATGTCATGATCATTAATAATAAATCATGTTTTTTTACTTATAATCTCATGATCTTTTTATCTAATATTAATCTCTTACTAATGTTTTCTCTCATATTTAAGATCTAACCATTATGACTAGTTGATATGTTTCCCTAACTAGGCATTCAATATCACCCCCTCTTATATTTTCATTCCACAACTTATAAATATGATTATGTCATATGATATGTCTAAAATAGGTTCTATAAGAGAATGATTATGGATAAATTTTTATAGGTGTTGTAAAATAATATATTTATATAGTTAGTCTCCAAGACAATAAACCTTTAAATCCTTGGTTTGTAAGAATATTTATGGAATGTATTAATTAAACCATGAAATCAATGTATTATTTATGTATGATTATCTTGGGTTGCCATAATATGGTATTATTTCATATCAGTATCACTTATTTACTTGTTATATATGTAAAGGATGTACAGTTATCCAATCCTAAGTTTAAAAATATTTAAAATTCCTTTAATTATGGGGAGATCAATGACTTGTAGACTTAATAAATCATTACACTCTTATCCTTATAGATGGGATGGTGTTTCTTATAGTTTAATAGATGTGGTCATGAGGGTATGGAATCAATCTAGTTAGGTTGTGCATCTTGTAGAAATATATATGTATCATAATATCATATGATATTTTTGGTATTCCAGAGTGAATAATGGAATAAATATTGTTTTCCCTTATGTATGACTGATCAATATGTAAATATAAAATAAAAACAACCTATGATCTTTTTTTAAACTTTTCCAGTGTCAAATTTTAATTTATATAGTATCCTAGTAATATTCATGATTGGGTTAACCAAATCACTATAGAAACATGAAACCATCTGTTCAATGGTATACTAACACATAAAGTCATATCATTTTTTACACATTCAAGGAATATTCATTATAGAGGACCTTGGATGATTATATGATAAGTGGGTTATTAAGAAATATAGAGTTTCTCTATCTATTTAATCAAATAGGTATGAAAAATTTATATCGATATTCTTCAAGAGACATTAAAAGATTATGAGTACTTTTTTGAAGATGAGTGTGACTCATTATTCTCAAATAGATAGAAAATAAGAATGGATCATATAGGAATTTGATAATATTATTTGATCTTTCATGCTATATTTTGGTAGACCATTAGATTATTATATTAATTTTATAGAATTTAGTTATAACTATTGTGTTAGTGGGTTACCTAGACCTAACATGAGTAGTAATTTTAAATTACCACATCATGTATATAGTTTGTGTTAAGAATGATTTATTCTTACCCTAATAGTTTTATTAATTATATGTACATAATTTAAATTATCATTTACTTGTTGTATATATTGTATCAAAATTTTAAATAATTTCACATCTATAATGGTTATATCGAGATATTATAATAGATATCATAAAAATATGGACTATATTCTAGATACATCACACTAATGAGACAAATGTAGTGTATATCTATTAGGTTTAGGGTTCCCAAAATCATTGATACTTCTTATTATGAATTTCAAACATGGTGATCTCAAGAATGGAGATCATGGGGAATAACATTCAAATTATAATAAAACTTATTGTGGGAGACTTTTTATAATTCTATCTATGAGAATTTGTATTGGTTTCCTGATTTGAGATCATCATAAATGTGTAACATTCAAAAAAATACATTTATGGATGATTAATTACATGGAAATTTATTTTTTTGGTGAGGTATATTGTTCTAGGTATGTCATTGATGACATGAAATTAATTTAATTATCATAAAAGGATTAATTACTTTTGAGTAAAGCAAAAAAAAGATATCTTTGTCTCTATGAGTTTGATTAAAGGATCATAACTAAATCCTGAACAATAGTAGATGAATTAATTTCCATATTAGAAGTAAAATAAGGATATATCAAGTGTATAAGGATATTACACAAAGTATTCATCATGGTTGATGAGATGTCCTAAGACAAATTGATCATATTACTTAATTAGTGTTCATGGGAGGTTATCATATATATGAATTTCCCTTTTATTTTTAGGGTCCATGATATGTTTCTATAAACTACTCTTGTTAAATTATTGTGATTAACTTCAACAAAGATAAGGTTCTATAGGTTCACATGTAATGTGTATGTAGAATTTCTACCAATTTGGAAGAATTTGAGTTTATGATGAATTCATTCACATGCTTGTGATATTATGAACATCTAAGCATGAACTATCACATGTAAATGAATTATTTAATTTTATAATAATAATAATTAATTTTATTTATCAAGGTATTCATGAGTTATTTATGTGTACAATGTTAAAAGGAGAAAAATATTTTTTCAAACAAATTCTATTCATTTGATGTTTGTTTAACATATTTAGGAGTAAATACCCATGTTAATGGTTTATATTGTACTACATAACATATAAAAGTGTCATAATTGAGTTGTGAAATATTCTATAAACTTATGATGTGTTTACTACATCATTTGTAGAGTGATGTATCATTATTTTAGGTTAAAAAAATTTAAGTACTAAAGTAAAATTATAAATAGTTTAACAAAATTTTAAAATAAAATTATAGACACATTAATAGTTAATAACTTCATTTAATTAATTTTATATCGACATAAGTATTTTATCAAGGTTTATAAAGAGATATAAGTAAAAAATGACAAGATATGGTTGATTTTTCTTTATAAAAACAAGTATGTTTTCATATCACCATCATGCGTTCATAGTAAGGAACTTGGTTCACTCATACATGAACATGAGAGTCTATGATAGATTAAATAATAACTGTGGTGAATGTTTCAGTTATCTAGAAGGTTCCTCCTATAGTTAATTTAAGCTAGGACACATTGAAGAAGAGCGGAACCAGATGATATATTTGAATCAAACAAGGTATTATTTCGATTTTATTATTCATATTTAAAATTAATTTACCATGATAAATACATGGGATTAGGTAATTCTAGGATGGATAAATTTTTCTAAAATCGATTTATTTTAAAAAAAATTAAATTTAACAGTTATATTATTTTGTCTCATCATTATTTTTTTCAATTGGTATATGTGCGCTCATGAAAATTTTTAATTCAATGTTTTAATTAAAATTTATATGATTCAATTTTAAGTCTTTTATATAGTATCAATATAGAAAAAACAGTCATAAATTGAGGGTTGTATGGTCAATATATTGTTATATGATGTTTGGGATGTGATCAATATCAATACTAGAAGGGTAGGAGCCTAGTACATGTGAGCCACATCATGAGGGAGGGGGAAGGGGGTCATGAAACATGAAAATAATGATTATTATAATGAAATTATTATTATTATTATTATGAAAAAAATTATTGGGTGGCCATTATTTCCACCTCTATTCAAAATTAATAGGTACCATATTGTTTCCATTAAAAAGTGGGAACAAAATATCCTAACATGTGTAAATTTTTTTTCTTTTGTAACTTTGAGGTTTGCATCAAGTTCACCATTTTTGTGCCTATAAAAAGGTGGGAAAAAATATTTGATGTACATAAACCTGTTTTCTTTTGTAATTATAAGGTTTACGTTGGGTTCACCATTTTTGTTTCCATTAAAAGGTGGGACCAAAATGGACCTATGTGTGTAAACCTATTTTATTTTGTAACTTTAAGGTTCACATCGGGTTCATCTTTTTTGTTTCCATCAAAAATTGGGTTCTGAAAATTGATTTGGGGGGGTCAAGTATGGTTTCTCAATCATTCACATTAGGTATACCATTTACATTTCTCATGGAAACTCCCAATGACTCCCACATCTGAAATTAATCATGGACATTATTTCCAATGGTAGGTGGTCTCTTGGTTTTTCAAACCTAATGACACTTAAGAAAACACATTGGTCGAGATGATAGGATTTTGGGCTCATAATAACCTTTTTGGGGGAATTATTTCCAACTCTGAGACTCTCTTATATATTTAAGACATGTTCATGAATATTTACAAAATCTCAATATGGGATTGGTTACCCTAATAAAATAATCAGGTGTTGAATCCTTATACATGTAAATTTGGTTATATTAATGAGAAAATATTTATATATAATAGGTTATCCCTTAGTTTCCCATTATTTCTAATAAATTGGTATCCACTTGTGTTTTGAATCCATATAACCAGGAACTCTGGAGTTTACTATCATCTAGGAAAGTGATTGGTGTTTCAAGTATGGGATTTAACATCCAAAAGGTATCCTATATTAACTATGAGAATAGGATCCAAATATCATATAGATTTTTTAGGACCAATCCATGTAGTTTAATGTTATTTGGAATGGAAATATATGAGGTCACTTAGGAATCAGGTATGGATCTTGAGCATTTAGAAGGATTCCTATGTATCTTTATTATAATAGGAATCATAGTCTTGATAGTTCAGTCTTCCATCAACCCACTAATGGGTATGTATAGACAATTAGTACTAGTGAGGTGATTTCCCTATATTTTACTAATATTGGAATTCCTTTGGGGCTTACACTAAGGTGGACACCCATGAATGGGGGAATCTTCTTCATGTCGTTGAATGGGGATCACACAATAATTTTTCCCTAATTGGGGGAATTTTATGATGAAATTGATATGATCATTACAAATCCTTAATATCGCATGTGTCATGCTTGATGTGAGAAATGAGGGATAGTAATTAATCAGACTCATTGAATATGTGTACAGGAATTATTCACTAGGGGGGCCCTGATGGATTGTTTGATATGGAGATCAAACCTTATAAATACATCCTAAATACCCTAATTATAGAAATAATTAGAGTCCTCATAGTTTAATTAGCTTCTCAATGTGTTTATGGATGATGAATAATGATAGATCCATAGGGGATGTCTCTTACAAACTGGAGTAAATGAAATATAAATGATTTACACTGAATTGGATGCCCATGTATGAGTCCATTTCCTATCCACTTATGGATAAGGAAGGATGATAGACTCATAGGAGAGTTTGGGTCACATTATCTAGAATATTTGGGATATATAGGGGCTTACTCCATGGTGGATGCCCATTTAGTGATATTTAACCCTTACCCTATGATAGATAGAGGGTGGATACCATGAGTGGCATGAGGATCTCACAATGGGTGCATATCCGTAGTATATTACAGAAACATAAAATATGAAGGGGAAATGATCTGGTAAAGACTCATAGATTTGGGTTCAAATGATTCCAGGGCACATGCATGAGTATTCCTTCTAGACATGGATGACATGTCTGGGGGTGTTAGCCTGACATGTCCAGGGCGTCTGCTTGACATGTCCAGATGTGTCTTGTTGACATGTCCATAGGTCTTCGCATGATCTAAGAAAAAATGTTTGAGGTATATCACATGATCAAGAAGATAGCTCTTTAGGATTTCACATAAACCATTTGACATGTACATAGGACTTCATGTGGACTGGCTGTCATGTTCAAAGGACTTCACGTGGACCAGCTGACATGTTAGAAGAACTTTACATGATCTTACTGAAATGTCCAAAGGAATTCATATGATCTTACTCACATATCTAGATGGCTTTTTTGAACCATTTAACACATCATAAGGACTTCTCATAAACCATATGACATGTATAGAGGACTTATCATGACTTGGATGACATGTCTAGAGGGCATTGCATGAATTGGATGACATGTCCATAGGCCATCACATGTATTGGATGACATATATGTAGAACTTCATGTGAACCATCTGACACATCCATAGTACTTCACACGATCTTCTAGACATTTCTAGAGGGCATCACGTGACTTGGATGACATGTCTAAAGGATGTTGTCATATGATCTTCCCAAAGTGTCTAAAATGATACCGCATGATTTTCATGACATGTTTGGGCACCATCTTCGGACTAATTAATGGGTCACATGAGTTGAATTGACCCCTTCACATGAAAATTAGGGTATCCATATTCGTATAAGGCTTAATTATTTTATAAACTTTTATTGCATAAATGTCTCAAAGTTCATTAGGAATTGGTATATTAAGGCCTCATGTGACCAAGTCGATATGAGAAAAATCCATCACGTGATTCAGGATTCATGATGAAAGTACTTAATGTGATTATTAGAGTAATCACATTAGGCATATAGACACACCACGTAATAACTTAAGGAATTAGTTGGGTTTACCTAGAGGAATAATTTGCGTTTGTGTGGTTCTCTACTTTGAGAAGTCCTCTATCACCTCTAAACTCTTGTATGTGTGTTCTTTTTTCTATCATAAGGGGGGAATTAATAGGCATCACCACCCCTGATCTACACCACTTCACATGGTGCTTCAATCGCATATATGGGATTGAGTTGGTGGAGGGATAATCGCATCACACATTTTATGTGAACCCGCCCTGTGTCATCCATTAAGTCATCTTCATGTCACATGATAAATAGTGACCACATGATCACTATGTCATTTCCATATTTATGAAACCCATGAATTGTCAAAGGGATTTTTCATAATCAAATTTTTATGTCGAAGGGACTTTGTATGATCATGATGACATTTATAGGGCCATATGAAAGATTATGTTGGCATGTTAGAGTGCCTCTACATGATCATAAAACTGATCATGTGAATCATATAGACCCTTCATGTGAAAAACAATGTAACTCTCCTTTTCATAAGGGTACTACCTTTTTAAACTTTTATTTTATAAATCCGATGGTGTTCACACATTGGTTGTATATAAAGGTGTCACGTGATCAAATGGACATGCCTTAAATACTTCTCATGTTAATGGTGACATATTCAGTGGTCTCCATGTGACAATGCTAGAATGTCCCTAGGGCCTTTGTATGATCAATGGACTAACCATGCAGATAATATCATCCCTTCACATGAAAATCAGCTTAACTCCCTTTTATATAAAGGTACCACATTTTTTATATTTTATTCTATAAATCCTACGATGTTCGCCCATCATTTGTCTATTAGGGAATCACATGATCAAATGGACATGTCTGAAATCCTTTTCATGATGAAGGTGGCATGTCCAGTGGATTTTTTGTGATAAGTACAACATATACCTAGGGCCTTCATGTGATCAATGGACTAAACACATGGAAAACATCATCCCTTTATATGAAAATCAGCATAACTCTCCATCACATAAAGGTACTACCTTTTTCAACTTTAATTTTATAAATGTATGGGGTGATTTTTAGGCGTCTGTCGATATACATGTTGAATGATTGGGTGAAATCACCTAGAAAACATTTCATAATCATCAGCGCTTGTCTAGAATCCTTCACGATATCAAGAGGTCTGGTTGAGGGTTATTTACATGATCATTAATAGATCATGAAAAGCACATGACCCATTCACATGATATCCTTAGTGTCACATGATTTTTATGACCTAGGTTCCTGATCCTCATAGAGCCATGATGCTCCTTTATTCCCTTTTCATAGAAATTAATATCTATGCTTTGATTATTTATAAAATCTTAGAATTATCAATGATAATTTGGTTGACAACAAAAAATTACCTCCCACCCCCTCATAAGAAAGGTCTAAAAGGACAATGGCTTGGTTCTGAGAAAATTAAATGCCCTCCTGAGTCCCTTGGTCTTCCAATAGTCAGTGTTCCAAGTGAATTTTAGTCTTCTGGGTGACCTTTATAATTTTATGGGGTTCCCTATAAATAGGGAAGTAGGGTCCCAATCATTTCCCTCATTGCCCAGACCTCTAGAACTCTTGTGATTTATTCTCTCACATGACCACTTCATAAGACTGCTTCATGTGACCTCACTATAAGAACTGTTGATGAGACATGATCATGTGATCTCATCACTCGACCACTTCTTATTATCACCATGTCCCAAAGACCTTTGATACAAACCTATTAGTTGATCAATGGTAATTATCTTGAACTATTATGCATTTCCTTGGTTGTAGAGTCACTTCACATGATTTATCTATACTATCACATGATCGTTTGATTTTTATGTGATTCGTGTGGCCTTTATATATTCATACATTCACAAGTATTCAAATAGATCAAGTGATTGTGAGATGTTAGATGGGTCACGTGATTCACAAGACCTGTAACAAGTCATGCAATCATGAACCCTTATATGGGTTATGCAATTCATGTGATGTTGTCAAAGCTATGTACTTATTTTTATCCTTTTGTAAATGTTCATTTACACATAAGAAATGTGAATCTTACTCTTATGTTGATGGATTCTAGTTCACAAATGTCTTCTAATGTGACTGACTAGAGAACCCTGATTTCTGAGAACTGTAATACTGACCCTCAATACTGGGTCTTTTCTAATAATGATATTTTAAATGGGTTTCCTCCCACTATGCTTAAAAACTATCCTCTTTCACTCAGACTCCCTTTGTATAGATTCATCCTTCTAGATAATATTTTCATGACTTCACCTGAATATATTATTCAATACTACTATCTAGCATCCTCTCTTGACCACATTCAAATGATTTTTTTCAAGTACAGATAGTTAATTATGGAACCATTCCATGGGATATCCTATAAATTGGATAATTCTCCTCTGGGTTTAGAAATTCATGATCTTTCTCATCAACCAATTTCTTAGAGTTACTCAAACGTATTCATATCCTCTTTAGAAAACCCAAAATGTGTTTGGAGTTAAAAGTGGGATTTGTGCCCTGGTGGTAACTTCTCTAATGAATGGGAATGGCCATTATAGGTTAGGAAGAGTTTCTCATAATTCTCCAATTAGTTACACACTATCCATATTTATGAGGCAACATGCATTTCTCAGTTCATCATGTACCATTAATCAGAACTCCTCAGAGAGTTGATTAGTTATTGTTGTCTTGGAACCAACTCTTTTCATATAAACCATGGTGAGGTAGGGATCATACTATGGGATATTTATTATCTTGGTGGAATACATCCTCTTGGGGAGATGTATGATGAATCCATTCCTACTGCAGATGTTTAGGATGAACCCAAACAGACTCAAACCTTGGAATGGGATATGATCACCATTTCTAAGGAGAATTTAAAGAAGGATCTAAACCTATGATCAATCATTTATTTCAAGTATTATATCAACACCTTACCTTATCATAATGGGACTCGTCCAACTACCATACACCCTCATTGGTGTCCTTCTTGATAAGTTTGAATCTGCACAGGCTCTTATTGAACCATTATAGAAGCTGGGAAATATACCTCATGGGGCTACTGGGTGAGACCAAAGGTGTCCCCATGTCTTCAGTTATTGGGATATTTGTACATGTTTTTAAATTTTTGTATTTTCCTAATTAGGGAAACATGATTGGGAATTTGAGTCAATTCATTGGTTATATTAGCACAATATAAAGAAGGGAGACCCCTCAACTTAGATGTCCCAACCCTATATCACATTTATCAAATCCTTGTCCATGTTCAACAAGATAATTTCCCCAACCATATCATCATCCCTTTTAAATTTTTATTTGGTAGACAGAGGATCATTTTTTGTGTTATAAGTATAATAATACTACTAAGATTCTTTATGATGTATTTTTTTCCTGGCTACTAAAAGTTTTTAAGGTTGAGGTGATGTCATTAGGCATTGATGTGATTATTTATATATTGATCTAGAGTGATAGTTTCAATTTTAATACATATATTTCACCCACTAGGATGATTATTTACAATGTAAATAGTTCCCTTTCATAGAGATCATATAATGTCTCACTTCAGGATGGGGTTCTTACGGCTCACGTAGATGAACTAATCATATGTTATCCATATACCCCCTACTGGTTTTCTCTTTATTTTTTATTCACTCAAAGTATTTCTCCTCTTCCCTTGTCTGATGTGTAGGGAGAATGGCATCCCAGACTTATTCACCAACTCTGGATTATATTATAGGGAGAATAGAAAAATACTAAAAAATTTCTTATGTCTCTCTATTCCCTTATCATTATATCTAAGTACTATTACCATGATTGATTGGAAGCCTACTTGGTTGGAATATTGAATCTATTAGTTATTCAAGTTGATATTTTTTTTTACTTATTAATCCTCTTGTCTAGGGCTGTGATGGAGTTGATTCAGGACTCAAGGGGAGACCCCAAGAAAATGATCTCACTAGAGAGACATGTATCCCATCAACAGGATAGTGTTTGTTGAGGAAGACATCCCTTCGGTACCAGTGACATATGATACACCAGTTATGGGTGAAACACATGAGACTCTTTCTCTTGCTTCCTTATCATCTCACTCTATCTTTCCTTCAAAAAACATGATACATGAACATATACCACCAACCATTCATACTTCTAATGTGCCCCATCAATCAGTTACTGATATATTAGTACCACAAAGGATAATATGGTATTAAATCCATTCTGTAATTATGGATACTACCTTGGGGAAGATTTTTAACCAAGAGGAACACCTTCACTATCTCTTTCATGATTTGGGAACCAGTGAATTTGACTATCGGAAATTGTATGACATCATGGTATACAATTTTCATGCTCAACAAAAATTGACCATCACGTAGAGGTACTTGTTTGGTTTTGATGATAATACTTCTCTCATCAAATTAATAAGGTAATATTTTGAAGTTCTTTAATAGAGACATTAGAAACTCTCTCAGTTACACACTCATATGGATGACTTGAATGCACAGATAGAAAAATAGGAAATGATCATAGTTTATGAAAAGTCCCATATTTTGATTCCATTATCCTTATTAGAAATCACTTAGAGAGGAGGTGAATATTTATCCCCTTTTATTGAGCCTCTTCATCCTTAAGATATAGAAAATGAAATGGATTGGATGGTACATTGGCACTCAATTGATGCCTCTCACTAGACTTTGGATGATTAAGAAAACTCAACCAACTATATTTTATTGTGATCTAGCCATGCAAGTTTTTTATTTTTATGGAAAATTTTAGAGACTCTAAAATGTGGAGATTCCTCCCTTATTTTTACATTATCAATGAACAAACCATCTGAACTTTACTTTTTGCTATCAGGTTTTATTTCATTCATAATGTGCACAGAATTTTGGTTGTCTTAGTATCATATAGATCATAAAATACATCAATCATTTTTATAATACAAATTAAACCCAAATTCTTGAATTTGAATTCTTTAATCATAACATAAATCTATTGAGAATTTTCCAAAAACAATTATTGACATAAGAATCCTCATTTATGTGTCGGCTCTATTCATCTTAGGATCACCTAGTTCAAAAGGATAATTTTGGTGACTATATCCTAGAGGGAGAGTTCTCTTATTTTTGTCTAAGTTAGTGGACTTAGCGGGCATAGATTGATTTTTTTCTACTAGTATATAGTGACCCCTACAATATTTGTATCTATTATTGTATAATTCCCTAAATGTTTCCTATGTCTATGGATTTAGAGAGTATAGCTTGATTTTTTCTAGGGATAAATAAGGATCTCTACAATATTTTCATCACTTAGTTTTTTATTTTTTTATAAATTTTTCCTAAGTTTTATATGGGAAATATTAGTGAGTGTGTACTTAGAATTTTATTGGGTTATCATTTATGGTTTTTCATCCTGAAAAGTTTTTTACCTTTTCTATTTCATAAATTCTCAATATTGCTTGGATCACACAAATTTTTTGTTCTATGAGTAGAGACTTAAATTTTACCCAAGGTTCCCTTTATGGGATTTCATTTTGGTGATCATTATTTCTCCTTTAATTTATGTGAATACCTTTAGAATTTTGGCATATGTGGTGATATTATTTTAGGTAGAATAGATTATACCTTCTACTGTTAAAGTTTGGGGTCTTCTAGCTCAGGCCATTTTTTGTTGTAGTTTAGGGACTTTGAGATCCAACCATATTTTTCTATATTTTATGGTCTTTTATCCTGGACTATATATTGTAGTATTTTAGGGTATTTTTGTTCATACTTTCTATTTTTGTAGTTTAGGTTATTCTACTAGGAATTTTCTATTATTGTAGTTTAGGGTATTTTATTACGGACCTTTTGTTGTTGTATTTTAGGGTATTTTAGCTCAAACGGTCTATTATTTTAGTTTAGGATATGTTATCTTAGACCTTATATTGATTTATTTTAGTTACTTTTATCTTTTATCATCTATTACTATAGCTTATGGTTTTTAGATTGGACCTTCTATTGTTGTAGTTTAGGGTCTTCTAGCTTAGACCATATATTACTATAGTATAGGGTGTATTATCTCAGACCTTTTTTGTTGTAGTTTAGAGTCTTTTATCTTTGACCATATATTGTTGTATTTTAGTGTCTTTTATCTTGAACATTATGTTGTTATAGTTTATGGTATTTTTTATAATAGAACTTTTGTTTTTTTTTTGAAGTATGGGTATTCCTGAAGGGTTTGGAAACCCTACATCCTTGCTAGTATTTTGAATAATGAGTATCCATGAACAGTTCTAATACCATATATTCTTAACTGATATTATGAATATTCAATGTTCATAAAGGGTTATGAAACCCTACATTCTTGTACAAATTATGAATGGATGGGTATCCATGATGGGTTGTGACACCCTGCATCTTTGTTAAGATCTGGTTTGATGTATGGTGGTGTGGTATTAGAGATCCAAATCCTTTTGTATAGTTGGAATATGGTTTGTGTAAATCATATTTCTAGTAGTTTGAACTGGTGAATATGGAATGGTACAGACATGTCGAGGATGATCGCAAAACACTCTAACGTGTCGAGTTCTTCCACAATGTTGTTGGGGGTCCCAATGATCAGATGTAATTTCCTATATGGAGGAGAAACCTCTAGTTAAGGATTAAAATACCCATATTAATTATCCCATAGGGTGTGCATTCATGGTCAATTAGAGGGGTCCCCACTCTTTTCCAATGGCCTTGAAATATTTTTTAAGATCCAAATATTTGGTTGATGGGGTGGGATATGAGGAATAGAGTTGTCCAAGAAGAGTTCTAGAACCATAGGGAAGTTTAGTTTATGGTTGGTAAGCTTGAGACCTACATCGTGTAGTTTTAATTCATATAATAGGGGCCACAAAAAGGTTCAATAATGTAGTACCACATTCCTTCTTTGATAATGGGTACAATACACAGTGACGTAATATTAAGGATGTTGAATTCTCTTTAATATTCTGGTTAAGGGGATTATAAATCATAGTCCAGGAATATATAAGTCAATTGAAAATGGGTTATAGTGGATGCAAGTCAACCATTAGTAATGGTAGAAACTGGTGTCTCATGTAACCAGGATAATTGATCATGGATTTAAGGGGTTCCTTTCCTCTAGGATAAAAATAAGCACTAAACACAAGCTCCAAGTTGTTGTGATATTCACTAATGAATACTATTGGGCCCCTTTATATTAGTCAATCCCTATTACCAATACACTAAATAATTTAACCAATATAAATTATAAGAGGATATGAGGTTCCATGATAAGTGTGTCAACTCAAGTAATTAGTGACTGTTAGCTTAGAATTCAAATACATGAAGGTGATTTGTGGAAAACATAATATTTAAAAAGAGTTTGGGAATACTAAAAGTTGGGTCTCTACCAAATGAACAAGTAATCATGGTGATAATATGTGACAAATCATTACTCTCACATTTTCCTAGGCTAGAAAGCCCAGTAATCATGACTTAGCTTTTAGTAGGTCCAAGGATGGGCCCCATGAGCTTCATGCCTTTTTTATTTAAACAATAATTTTTCTAAGCTCTGGTGATGAAGAGTTTAGCAAGAGTATACATGAATTTTTCTCAGAATTCCCTTATGTGTTTTCATCCTAACACATTTTATGTCACTTTCACTAGCAGTTTAGTTTCTTGTGATTTAGACCATCAAAGCCTAAAGTTTAAGGTCATAAAACTTTTACTAAAGTTAATTTAGTTTAAGATCATGATGCACATGGACTTGATTTGTGGGTAGTGATATACAATAGCATAATTGGGATTCCCAAGGTGGGAATTACTCCAAAACCTTCCCAATATGAGGATGGTAATATTTTAATTCATGTATCAAGTTTCTTGATTCATGAATGATGATATGGGAAAATCATACTGAGGATGATCATGAATCACTCTATGGTGAAAACCTCCAGTTCCATGATGTTAGGGATCATTAGGATTAGAAACCATTTTTCTAAGGTAAAGACACATTTTCTTGATTCTTTGGAGCTCATATGTAAGATCCTTGGGCATTCATGCATATCCAAAAAAAGGGTCCTTTGAAGCCTGGTTTACTTTCCTAAGGGCCATGGAAGGTTTGCAGTGATTAAAGGGACTCAAGACATAAAGTGTGTTTTATGAGTTGAAGTGCTTTAAAATATAATGGAAGTAACCTAAACTTTGGTTGAATAGGTTCAAACTATTATATTCCTTTAATAAGGAGTGATTATAGATTATTTTTTTCATATTATAGTATCATGAAGTGGAGGAACATCTGTCATTCATTTAAACTTCATGTGATAAAGAATTTGTCCTTGTAGTTTAACATCATAGGATAAGGACATAGGAATCAATGTGAAATTGTGAAAGATATCCTTAAAAGAAATTCACTTGTCAAGGGTGTCTAGATGTGAGAGGTGTATTTTATCCCTACATAGAATTACCAGTAGGTATCCATATAATTGAGCCTTTCCTGTAGATATTTCTCTCATGAACAGGCCAGCCATATCTAGATCAAATTCGTATGTAGGAAAGGAAAGTATACATTAATTGGACATCCTTATGTAGAGGCATGTGAAGTTTCTATGGCTAGGATTCCTTGGTTTTCCCTATTAATTTTATAAGGTTAGTAATCATGCAATAATCAAATCTTATAAGGAGATCCCTCTATGTAGACCAGACACACAATTAGGGGATAGGGGCATTTTGTATTCTTCCCTTAGTGGGTCTTGAATTCATGGTTATCTAATGGGTACTCTACATAGATTAGGATCATACATATGGAAAGGGTATTTCCATATTTCATTATAGTATAGAGGTGAAAAATTCATCCCTATAATATATTCATGGATAGGATAACCTAATCGAAGTAATTTTAGGTCTTCTAGGATGAACCATATGTCATTTAGTTTAATTTTGTTTGATTAGGAAATCGTCACCGAGTTTAACATCATAAAACTTAGACATTATTAAAAGGAGTTACTAAATAAAGTAAATTGAGTCTTCCTAGAAGATGATTACCTTGGTATGAAGGGATAAAATAATATTATATTATAACATTTCTTTAACAATGAGTATAATTACCAAATTTGTGACATTGAGGGTATTTGAATACTCTTGAATAGTTGGGTTATGAGAAGTTTCAATAGTAACCCCAAAATATCTGAGTTGATTGGAGGTGGAAAATGGTGGGTATAGGTTAACCATTGATAATGGAGGAACCCATATTTCATTCAGTTGTGATAATAACTCATGGGCTTAAGGGGGTACTCTCATCTTGAACTAAAACACCCACTAGGAATAATCTATAAGGGATTGTGTTATTCACTAATGAATCCTAGTGGTGCCCCTTTGGATTAACCAGTCCTCATTACCAGTTTTCTATATGGGAAAACCTGGAGAAAGGGATCCCAATGTCCACGGGGTTCTAAGAGAATAATATCAACTTGGGGAATTTCTTTTTATCAACTCACACATCAAAGATATGATGTTGGTTCATAGAGAACGTAAGATTAAATATGTAACGTCTCGGTTATGGAATCCACCTAGAGGTGCCCCGTACCCAGTTGGTCAGATGGCCTCAAGCGCATTTCCCTGAATTCCAGAGGTTTCCAACTAGCAGCAAGGGCCTTGAGTGTG
This sequence comes from Viscum album, assembly GCA_963277665.1. Taxonomy (NCBI): domain Eukaryota; kingdom Viridiplantae; phylum Streptophyta; class Magnoliopsida; order Santalales; family Viscaceae; genus Viscum; species Viscum album. The sequence goes on from OY728122.1 coordinate 497,417,805, forward strand.
ATAGTGGAGAAACTATGCCCTCATTGGAAGAGTACACAGCGGAAGTAAACAAATACATACAAGCGTGGAAGTAGTAATAATGACATATAGAAGTAACAGCAAAAGACTGAAAGTATAAACTGGAGAACATATATGAAATGATGAATGATACATATGTCTAGGAAAATAGCCAAACAAGTCACAATGCTAGAATAAAACTATTCTAAACCAAAGTGAAAAAGAAAGCAGATAAACTCCTCAGCATCACAATCCATAGCTTGGTCCCATGATCTCTAGATCCACAGCAAGTCAGGTATCTGAAATAGAAGGTATTTTTCCCTTATCAATACCTGCAACAATATAATCTTTTTGGGCCCAAAATCTTGACCCAAACAGGGTGTGAGACTAAATCCTAGTAGGAAACCACCCGAAGATCTGTTCCTAACAGTCAGGGAGTATATGGAAGGTAAATGTACAGAAAGCAATAAATAGGAAAGTACTAAGTAGTAAACAATCCACAGTTTCAAAGTATTCAAGTTACTACACAACATGCAACAGCTAATCAAAGCAGATAAACACAATAGGTGACCCTCTGGGAAGTACCCACAGCCTATCCCCTCTGGTCCTACCTAGCAACAAAAGCAAGTAGCTAACATAAGGTAACCCTCTAGGAAGTACCCACAGCCTATCCCCTCTGGTCCTACCTAACAAGTACATGAAACCCTTTGGGAATTACACTCAGTCTAACCCCTCTGGTTTAGCTTAATCATAGACTCTCTGAGAAATAACTCATTGTAAATTCCCCCTATAGTCTCTTAACGGTACTAAAGTTCCTCTGGGGAAGCACTCATCATCTCATTCCCCTTGTGGCATGCATCGAGTTACTATAGAAACTTTGGGGAAGCACTCATTGTCAATTCCCCCTATGGTCTCGCATCACAAAATATAATACACTCTGGAGAATCCCTCAACGTGCATTCTCCCTATGGTCTATACCCCAGGTTCTCATAGCCCTTTGTAAGTCAAGTAAGTGTAGCAGTGCGTAATGACCAAGTTAAACCTCATGAACTACTTGGCTAGAATTCTACAGCACAACAGTATAACATAACAATAGACACACCATCCTATAATACTAGGAATGGGAAAGTGAACAACATCCTAATAGGAAAAAAAGACCCAAAGGTCAAAACAGAAAACAAACATGAATGGGAAATACATCCAAAGAACAACAATTCACCCTATTCATAAACAATAATCCTCTACTCAGGCATACCAGCATAGAAGAGAAACAATAGGGCTGAAACGGTAAATGAACAATACCCCGTTCATGGGTATTGGGAAAATTTTCACATAAAACTCAAAGAATTTCAATAGAAAGGCATAAACCACCTACCTCGGGGTTAGAAGATCAATATACTTGAACCTCGAAGCTTGAATCTCTTTAGAACTTCGTTGATCTAAGAAAATATCTAAAACATTCAACCAATGATAACTTGTAAAAGAAGAGGAATCAGAAGATGATGCTATAAGAGAAGATAGAACTCACTGATGTGATTCCAACACAATCAACGGTGTTTGAATCGGAGGACGGATGGAGGCTCGGGGGCTCGTCGAAGATCTGCGGCCGTACGGAGCTCTCGTTCGATTCTGGAAATTAGACGTGACCTCAGTGTGTTTAATGAAAAAAATTAAAGTTCACAGCGTGTACTTTTAAATTACATGGCATGTACACGTCTTTTCCATAATCCTCTTTAAGTGGCCTCAAAGTCACTCCCACACAGTTGTGTGTGTGGTGACTACATGGCCAACACACGACCACCTCCAGAAAGGATGTACACGGCGTGTACTCGTAAAGTACATGGCGTGTACTTAGAAAATTTCCATAAGAAGGGTGTGTGGCTTCTAAACGAACATGTTTGTGGCTACTACACATCCAGCACACGGCCTCCATCGGCAAGGCAGTACACGACGTGTACTCATAAATTACACAGCATGTACTTAGAGAATTTCCAGAATTTCCTCTTTTCTCCAAAAACGACCAGAAAAGGAAAAACATACCTGGAGAGAAGATCCGAGTTCTTACAAACTTTCCCCCTTAAATAAATTCATCCCTGAATTTCCCTATCACGGCGTAGAAGAAGAAACCCTAAATAGTTCTGGCCACTGTGCTCAAACATCGGCCTCCCTCTCCCAAGTCTCGTCTCGTACTCGCCTGTACTGCCAAAGCACCCGTACCAAAGGAACAGACCGGCCACGGAGAACCTTCGTACTTCTATCCACAATCTGGATAGAATGCTCTTCAAATGACACATCCACTTCGAGCTCAACCCCCTCAGGTTGAAATACATGAGACGGGTCTGAAAAGTAACGTCCAAGCTGAGAAACGTGGAAGATTCTGTGTATAGCTCAGTACCTCTGAGGTAACTGCAACCGATAGGCAACCGGCCCAACTCTCTCCAACACCTCAAATGGCCCGACATACCTCGGTGAAAGATTACCCTGTCTCATAATCCTCTTGTATCCCAACCTCGGCGTGACACGCAGGAAAACCTGATCCCCAACCTCGAACTCCATAGGTCATCTCCGCTGATCGGCATAAGACTTTTGTCGAGACTGCGCAGTAGCCGTCCTCTTTTGAATCAACTCTATCTACTATGTGGTCTCCTGAACAAGACGAGGTCCCAACAAAGATGCCTCTCCTGCCTCTAGCTAATATAAGGGTGATCGGCATGGCCTACTGTACAAAGTCTCATAAGGTGCCATCTGAATAGTTTATTGGAAACTATTATTGTAGGAAAACTCCACAAAAGGTATATGCTTCTCCCAAGAACCTCCAAAATCTAGAATGCATGCTCGGAGCATATCCTCAAGAACCTGAATCATACGCTCGGACTTTCCATCTGTCTGGGGGTGGTAAGTTGTGCTCAAAAGTACGTGTGTACCCAAAGCCTTTTAAAGCCCCTTCCAGAACTGAGAAGTAAAATGTGCATCCCTATCTGAAACAATGGATTGTGGGAATCCATGTAGACGTACAATATCTCGGATGTAAAATCATCCCAACTCATCAACACTAAAGGTCTCCTTTATCGGCAAGACATGATCAACCTTCGTGGGTATGTCAATGACTACCCAAATATCATCATTCCCTCGAAGAGACATCGAAAAACCGGTCATGAAGTCCATCGCGATGTCATTCCACTTCCACTCAGGAATGGATAACTGATGTAAAATCCCTACTGGTTACTGATGCTCCGCCTTCACCTGCTGACAAGTGGAACACTTCATGATGAAACCAACAATGTCCCTCTTCATACCTGGCCACCAATATTAACGGTGTAGATCATGATACATCTTGGTGATGCTAGGATGAACTACCCAAACTGAGGAATGAAAATCCCACATCAGCCCCTCACGTATGTCTGCTAGAACCCATACATTCACCTGGAAATGTAATATCTCATACTCGCATACGTTCCATCCAAGAATAGGGTCCTCTCCTGACACACTTTCCCTTAATACTAGGCCTTCATAATTTTATAGTTTCCTCATTCTAAATCAATCAAGAAGAGTAGACGTAATAGCTACAGAAGATAGGAAAGTATGCCCTTGTCTGTCGTGCACCTCCAAATGCATCTCAGAGAACAGAGCCATAAGTTTCCACTCACTACTGGCCTCCTGAACTACCTGTATCTGAGTCCTCCTGCTCAACACATCAACCACTGTGTTTCCTTTCCCAGGCGTATAGGCAAGCTCAAATTCAAAGGACTGTAGGTACTCGACCCACCTATGCTATCTCAAATTCAGATCATGTTGAGTGAAGATATACTTGAGACTTTTCTGGTCGTTGAAAACCACAAATTGCTCTCCCAGAAGATAATGTCTCCAACATCATAAGGCGTGAAAAACAGCTTCCAAATCTAGATCGTGTGTCAGGTAATTCCTCTCATGTGGTCTCAATTGTCGAGACCCGTACACAACGACTCCATCTCCCTACATAAGCACAGCTCCCAGCTTGATACTTGACGCATCACAGTAGACAGTATAGCTCTTTCTTGTCTCAAAAAAAACTAGTCTCGGTGTTGAATTTAACCTCCCTTTCATCTCCTGAAAGGCTGAATCAATTAAATCTGACCATAAGAACTTCTCACCATTCTTATTCAGACCTGACAACGGTGCTGCTAAATGTGAAAAGTCTTGTATGAAACGTCTATAGTATCTAGCCAGCCCTAGAAAACTCCACACCTCAAAGATGTTCTTCGGTTTCTCCCAAGAAACTACAGCTCTCACTTTCTCTGGGTCTACTGATACACCTGCCTCTGAGATGACATGACCCAAGAAGTGAATCTGATCCATCCAAAAGTGGCACTTTAAGATCTTATCATATAACTGATGCTCCCTCAGTGTACTCAAAATGATCTCAATATGGGTAGCATGGTCGCGTCGAGTGTGAGAGTACACCAAGATATTGTCCACGAAGACCACCACAAAAGAATACAAGTATTTATGGAACACTCCATTCATTAGTTCCATGAAAACCAAAGGTTTGTTCGTGATACCTACCGACATAACCAAGTACTGTATAGACCATACCTGCTCCGGAAGGCTGTAAGAGGTATATCTTTTGGTATAACGTGCAACTGATGATAACAGAATATCAGGTCAATCTTTGAGAACACCCGGGCTCCTCGAAGCTGATCAAAGAGATCATCAATCCTCGGCAAGGGATAACAATTCTTGACCGTCAACTAGTTCAACTTCCGATAGTCCACACAAATCCTGAGGGTACCGTCTGCCTTCTTCACAAACAGGATAGGCGAACCCCAAGGAGAAGTACTCGGTCGGATGAAACCCTTTTCATGCAACTCCTCCAACTACTTCTTGAGCTCCTGCAACTCAGTTGTAGCCATCATATAAAGAGGAATAGACACTGGTGTCTCTCCTAGAACAAGATCAATTGAGAAGTCTACCTTACGCTCCAGAGTCAAACCTAAAAAGTCCCCTGGAATGACGTCTCTGAAACGATTCACCAATGGAGGAAAGTATAACTGAGAAATCCCCTGGTCATCCATATATAGACTAGAAATCTGGGTTGTAAATCCTCCCAACCTATGATTCTATGGACCCTCTCTGCTCGCCAGGACATCCCATTCGCCCCTATAAAGAAAGGATCCACCCTATGGTGATACAAAACTCACCCTATGGCGATAACAATAAATGAATTCTCATAAGGGAACTAGCCATTCCATTCTGAGAATGACATCATATCCTATCATCTCCAGAACATAAAGGTCCCATAAGAAGTGACACCCACCAACCTCTAAAGGGAACTCCTTTCACTGATGTACACTAGTCGTCCTAGTCCCCAATGGTGTGTCTAGCATCAATATATCGGTAGAAGAAATGCTGCAGAGACCAAGGATCTCCAAGATAGCAATAGAGACAAAGCTATGGGAATCCTCTGTATTAAAAAAAACTAAAAGCAAAAATTGAGGCTACTAAGATCGTACCTCGAACTGTAGAAGGTCTGGGATCCTGCTCCTGCTAGGTCTGCTCCACTGCAAAAGTTTGGCATGTACCGCAGCCTTGTGACCCTTCCTGACCACTCTGAGCAGATCCACGCTGATGTCGCTGAAAAATAGGAGGTTGGATACCATAGTCATGACCTCCACCTCGGCCTGAATGGTCGGAAGAACTCCAGTTCCCTGATTGGTGAGAAACTGGTGGTGTTGCTCCTGAACAAGGAGTCATAGAAGAACCCCTATCACCAGCTGCTAGAGAGAAGATCTGACAGAAGCAATAAAGATGACCCATCTTGCTGCAAGAACGGCACTCCACTGGGTCTTTTGGGAAATTTGGCCTCGTATGACCGCTCTTTACACACTGGTAATACACCACCTGGCTACTAGAAGAAGTGTCTTGCCTCCTCGGATCACCGTTAGAAGACTCTCTACGGTGCTTCCTACTATCAGTAGGAGGAATAATAACCCCAGCTATTGAGCCACCCTAGCTCACAACTTCATAATCCCTCAGATTTCCCTCTGTGATCAGTGCCTGGTTGACTATAGAAGTGATAGAAGTCAACCAGAAGATGTTCACCTACGATAGGATTTCGTGCCTCAGACCATCCTCGAACTTCCTTACCATGAACAATTGATCAACTCCCGAAATAGGTGTGAAGAACTACAGCTCAGTAAAGCAGGAGGAATACTATATGAAAGATAGATTAACCTACTCCAGACTCATAAAATCTCAGGCTTGATTGGACCTTAGGGTCTCCGAATAGAATTAATCAAAGAAGATGCACTGAAACTCATCCCACACCATAAACTACTGGTGTCTCGCCTATGAGATCACATCTCACCACCTCTTGGTGGAGTACCAAAGCATATAGGTAGTGAGCTTGACCCTCCTCTCTGGAGGCGTCTCTAGATTGTCAATGATCATCAGCATGGCTTCTAGCCATGACTCTGCAACCTGAGGTCCTCCTTCCCTTGATAATGTGGGAGGATGCTACTACTGGAAGACCCACGTCAAATCATCCATCGACGGGGCAGGAGGCGGTGCTCCCTGAAAGGACTGCATCATCCTCATAAAGACTTCCCTGAACTGTACATCAGCTCCAGTAACAGGTATAACTGATGGTGTCAAGACTTGCACAACTGGAGGATCTGCAGGTGGTCCCTGATCAGCCATGTCCAGTGTCTGATCACCATCTGGAAACTGGCGCACAACCAGAGGACGTCTCGGTGGCATGACTCTGCAAGTTCAAGTGCATACCTTAGATCAAGATTATCAAGGACTGAAAACAAGGAGTGTAATAAGGGAACATGAGAAATAAATCACTCAAGTTTTACAAAACATGACTACATGGCGTGTACATTTCCTACACAGCGTGTTCCCTGAAGTCATTTTCATGGGCATGTACGCCAGCCTAAACTGCTCGTGTAACACCCCAGACACATAGTGTGTTGTTTTGGCACAAGGAGTGTACTTGAATCCTCTTTCCCTGCCTGAGTCCTTCTACACGGTTAAGCCACAAAACTCTCCTAAGGCAAGACTACATGGCATGTACAATTCCTACACTGTGTGTTGTAGACAAATTTCACATGTTCCGTGTTGTTAGTTACATGGCCTGACACACGGTTCACACTACACGGCATGTTCCAGATGGACACGACATGTATGTGAAAGGATAACACCAGCCCGTGTAATTCATGACATGTTCGGGTACCTGGGACAGACTACATGGTGTGTTCAGATGTCACACGGCATGTATTAGAAAAGTCTCATCCAACCTATGTTATTAGTGACACGGGTGGGCATGGGGTCGACACTACATGGTGTGTTTGATGGGTACATGGTGTGTTCCCACCATACTTTCCCCATCCGGTGTCTCTACCCACACAACCTATGATAAGGTTAGAGACTACATGGAGTCTACATAAAGTACACATCGTGTACTTAAAAAAAATAGTTTCTTCCTAAAAATAAGAACACATGTCATGTACATAACACTACACGATGTGTATTTTGGGTTTTTCCTGATAGTAAGCCTCAGAAACTACTCTGGAACCCAGAAAGCACTGAAACGAGCATACAAAGTGCCAAATTCTGATCTGTGAAGACCCATACTCTCCACAAATCAAAGTTTGGCATCTTATACACATTATAACATGAAAAAAAAGGCAATAATCCCCCACATTCTGGTCCATGAGGGCCCATAACACCTCAAGAACCAAAGTTTGGCATCCATTTAAGCAAATATCTAAACAAAAAAATACCCTATCAAATAGCAGGTATTTCTATCAAGGAAACTATCACAACAGCATGCATACTTTACACATCATCTATCACAACAACATGAAATCACTAATGCATCCTAGATGGCATGATGAAAATGCATGACATGTGATTTCTAGCAGGTCCCTATATGATGCATGAGATGGAATACCCACATCTCATCTAGTTTCAATAGAAATATAACCTCAATAACATGAACAATAACAACACAAATCATGTGAGTAACTCAAGGTGAAATAAAATCAACTGTAACAATTGAAAAACCAAAAAAAATTGCAATTTAAATGAGGTAGATTGGTTTTTTCCCTGTACACGGGTTAGATAATCTCGGGCATAGCTTTTTACCAAGTACCCATTCCGTCCTATCACTGGATAAGGCTCTAAACAGTAATTCAAGAGAAAATAAATCCTCTGATACCACTTTTTAACGTCCTGGTTTCAGAATCCACATAGAGGCACCCCATACCTGGTTGGTCACATGGCCTCAAGCACATTTCCCAGAACGTCAGAGGCTGCCGACTAGCAGTGAGGGCCTTGGGTGTGATAGTGGAGAAACTATACCCTCATTGGCAGAGTATATAGCAGAAGTAAAAAAATACATACAAGAGAGGAAGTAGTAATAATGACATACATCAGTAACAGTAGAAGACTAAAAGTATAAACTAGAGAACATATATGAAATGATGCATGACATATATGTCTAGGAAAACATACAAACAAGTCACAATGTTGGAATACAACTGTTCTAAACTAAAGTGAAAAAGAAATCAGATAAACTCCTCAGCATCGCAAGCCATAGCTTGGTCCCATACTCTCCAACTCCACAGTAAGTCAGGTACTTAAAGTAGAATGGCACTTTCCCTCATCTATACCTGCAACAATATAATCTGTTTGGGCCCAAAATCATGACCCAAACAGGGTGTGAGACTAAATCTCAGTAGGCAACCACCCAAAGATCTGTTCCTAACAGTCAGTCAGTATATGGCAGGTGAAAGTATAGAAAGAAGTAAACAGGAAAGTACTAAGCAGTAAACAATCCACAGTTTCAAAGCATTCAAGTCACTACACAACATGAAACAGCTAATCAAAGAAGATAAACACAATAGGTAACCCTCTAGGAAGTACCCACATCCTTTCCCCTCTGGTCCTACCTAGTAACACAAACAAGTAACTAACACAAGGTAACCCTCTGGGAAGTACTCACAGCTCATCCCCTATGTTCCTACCTAACAAGTACAAGCAACCCTCTATGTATTACACTTAGTCTAACCCCTATGGTTCAACTTAAGCATAGAATATCTGAGGAATAACTCACTGTCAATTCCCCTAATAGTCTCGTAACGGTACTAAAGTTTCTTTGGGGAAGCCCTCAATGTCTCATTCCCCCTGTGGCCCGCATCGAGGAACTACAGACACTCTAGGAAAACACTCATCGTCAATTCCCCATGTGGTCTCGCATCGCAAAATATAAGACACTTTGGAGAAGCCCTCAATGTCTATTCTCCCTATGGTTTATACCCCAGGTTCTCATAGCCCTGTGTAAGTCAATTAAGTGTAGCAGCGCGTAAAGGCCAAGGTAAACCTCATGAACTACTTGGATAGAATTCTAAAGCACAACAGTATAATAGAACAACATCCACACTATCCTATAATACTAGGCATGAGAAAGTAAACAATAGCCTAACCGGAAAACAAGACCCAAAGGTCAAACATGAAAAAAAATTCATGGGAAATACATCCAAAGAACAAAAATTCACCCTATTCATAAAAAAATAATCATCTAATCAGGCATACCAGCATGGAAGAGAAACAATAGGGCTAAAATGGTAAATTCACAATACCCCGTTCATGGGTATTGGGAAAATTTACACATAAAACTCAAAGACTTTCTACAGAAAGGAATAAATCACCTACCTTGGGGTTATAAGATCAATATACTTGAACCTCGAAGCTTGAATTTCCTTATAACTCCATAGATCTAAGAAAAAGTCTAAAACATTAAACCCGCGATAACTTGTAAAAGAAGAGGAATTAGAAGATGGTGATTTAAGAGAAGAGAGAACTCACTGATGCAATTCCAACGCAATCAATGGTGTTCGAATCAGAGGACGGATGGAGGCTCAGGGGATTGTCGAAGATCTGCAGCCGTACGGAGCTCTCGGTCGAACGAGACCTAAAAGAAGTCGATTTTGGCGATTAGACACGACCTCGGTGCGTTTAATGAAAAAAATAAAGTACACAGCGTGTAATTTTGAAGTACACGACGTATACTCACCTTTTTTGTACTCCACTTTAAGAGGCCTTCAAGTCACTCCCACACGGTCGTGTGTGTGGTGACTACACGGCCAACACACAGCCACCTCCACCAAGGATGCACACAGCATGTACTTGTAAACTACACAACATGTACTTAGAAAAATTCCAGAAGAAGGGTGTCTGGCTACTACACAGCCGTGTGTGTGGCTACTACATGGCCAGCACACGGCCTCCTTCAACAAGGTAGTACACATAATGTACTCATAATGTACACTGCGTGTACTTAGAAAATTTCCATAATTTCCTCTTTTCTCCAAAAACAACCAGAAAAGGAAAAACATACCTGGAAAGAAGATCTGGGTTCTTACAAAATAAGGGTTTGAGCACCCTAAAGGATACTCTATCATATATTGAATAAATTTTTAGGTGAATCAATAAAACATGCGACTCTTGAGTACACAACCATCATAGGGGATATCCTTTTCAGTGTAAAGACATATTTCCATTCACTTTAACATCATGAAATAATGATGTTGTTGTTTAATTTAACAGCATGTGGCTAGGAATTCATCATCCAATTTAGCTTCATACATCTAGGATGTTGTCTAGAGGAGTGACTAACTCAAGGAAATTGGGTTTTCACAGAAGATTCATACCCTAGGATGAAGGGGTATAATAATATTATATTATAATATTTCTTTGACAATGGGTATGATGTATAGATGTGTAACATCAAGGGTATTTGAATCCACTTGAATAATTTGGTTTTCATAATTTTAAATCATAACCCAAGAATATAGGAGTAAAATGTAGGTGGAAACTGGTAGGTATAGGTCAACCATTGATAATGGAGGAAGCCCATATTTCACACAGTCAAGACAACAACTCCTAGGTTTAAAGGGGGCCTCTCTTCTAGGACCAAACACCCATTAGGAATAAGCTCTAAGGCATTGTGTTATTCACCAGTGAATCCCAATGGTTCACCTTTGGATTAACCAATCCCTATTACCATTTTTCCATAGGGTATACTAAGGATCAAGTTATCCCAAGGTCCATGGGATTCCAAGAGAAGCATATCAACTTGAGGAATTGGTTGGTATCAACTAAGGTATAAAATATATGAAGTTGGTTCAGGGAGAATGTAAGCTTCAAGATGGTTTTAGTAACCCTAAAGGATACTCCAACGTGTATCAAAAAAATTGAGGTGAAGCAATAAAACATATGAGTCTTGAGTACAAAACCATAAAAGGGGGTGGTATGTTTGATGTGAAGACCTCTTATCGTGAAATTTAACATCATGTGATAAGGAATTTGTCATTTAGTTTAATGTCATGTGACTAGGATGTGTTACCCTATATTTTGGTAGAACGTACCATGGTCGTGTTGGTCATAGATACTTTTCAGTTTCCCTAAGATCAAATGATTCATTCTCAACATGCTAAACAAGAGATAAATGATCATTCATTTGAGTCGTATGAGAGTTCATAATAGGGAATCTGTGGGTATATTCACATTTTGGTATTAGAGGGAATTCCCACACAAATTTTGTTCTCACCAAGGGGCATATCTTGGAGTGGTGAGAATTTGTGGTTTGGCCTAAAAATTGGACATTCGGTCATCACTACATATCCCATAGTATGGGAATAAGGCCACATATAATTATTTTAGAGAAATATACCTACACAAATCAGGATCATGTTTGGGAAATAGGAATTTTATTATCGCATCATAGCCAAACCCATGATTGGAAACCTTTGAATCACTATATATCTTGTGGTAATAGGAATCAAGCCACATGTAGTTTTTACAAAGAAATTCCTCAAACTGCTTCAGTTACTGTATGGGGAGAGGGTATTTTTATCATATTTTAGTTAGGCCTAGGATTTAGGGTCTAGGCATCACTGCATATATTTTGATATTAGGATTTAATCCACACATGGTTTGGAGAAATTTACCGATATTGGTCTTACCCACATACATGTAAGGGTACATTTTTATATATGTTGTGTTTGGGACCCAATTTGAGATATGCTCATCACTATGTATCAGGTGATAATCATGAATCGAGCCACATGTAGTCCTTGAATGGAAAATCCCTTATGTAGTTCAAACCCATATGTAGGGAGGGGGATATTGTTTCCATTTTTATTGCGGCTGGACCTATGATTTAAGATATTATAATCACTACATATCCTATGTAAATAAGAATCAATACACACATAATTCTTATATGAAAATTACCTTCATAGGTTTGACACATATATAGGGAGGGGAGACATTTTTATATTAAAGATAGACCCAGTATTGGATATTCAGGTCTCACTATATATCCTATACTAATAAGAATCAATTCACATGTGGTTCTTGAAGTGGAAAATTCCATGAATAGGTCTAAACCATATATATAAGGGAGAATTGTTTCCATTTATATTGTGATTGAACCTTGGATAGAAGATTTAGGTGTCACTATGTATCCCATGGAAACAATAATCAAACCAAACGTAGTCCTTAAATATAAAATTACTTGTGTAGGTCTGACTAATATGTTGAGAGGGGTAATTTTTCCATTTTTATTGTTTTTGGACTCAATATTAGAGATCTGGGTGTCAGTACATGTAATGACCTAATGTTTTTCAATGGAAATTCACTTCTTATAAATATGTCATAAAATCCCATGAAAACACAATATAATGAACTACTAAGTGCTAAGTGACCTTTAAACATATGTTTTTCACTTCTATGCTTGGAATTTCGAAAATCTGACATACATAGTTGCAATCAATTAGTTATTTGGAGCCCAATAATATTCACTTATCTAGTGTTTGCCAAATTTTTGGGCCTGAAAATCAAAAAATGAAGAAAAGTGGTTCTTTGAAAAGGGACTTTCACGTCGTTTACTTGAAGGCTTGGAAACTTTCATTCCATATGTTTTTCAATATCAGATCATCAAAATATGGAAAACGTATAAGGGTCACGTAGGTATTGGGTTGGCCACGCAGGTGACTTGCACGCTGAAAAAGGACTTGCGTACCAGTGCCTATGAAGATTGGAAACGTGCGCACCTGTTGTTTTTCAAGATAAGAACAATAAAATATGTAAAAGGGAGAAGGGAACCCAAGTTTGGTAGTGGGTCGCGCAATTGACTTGCAGGGGAAGAGACCTACGTGCCGAGACTTGCGCACCGAGGGTAGACTTGCGCGTCGTCGCGCAGGGTGTCCAAATGCCTATAAATATAGGACTACCCCTCCTCGTTTTTCATGGAGTTCAACACTTAGAAAAATCAGAGCTCCCGTCGCGCAGATGTGGTGGTCGCGCAAGTGGTGTGTGGTCGTGCAGGTGGGCTTATGTGCCAGTGTATGAAGTTGTGTGTCGGTTGGTAGTTGTGTGCCAATATTGGCTTGGGAGTAAAAGGGGTTGAGTCATGCAAGTTTGGAGTTACAGAAGATTGTGTCGCGCAAGTGATTGAGGTAGACTTGTGCGCCAGTTGTGACTTGCGTGCTGATACTTTCACACTGGATTAGACTTTCGCACCAAGTAAGGTTGATTCACGGTGGTAATTCGGGGTTGCGTGAAAGCTGGAAGATTTCTTGATACCTTCGGTGCAAAGAGAGATTCATATACGGGTGAAAGCTAGAATTCAACATAGCATCTACTTACAACAGAGGATTTATTCATTAGAGATAATAAAGAGACCTATAGGTTTATAAACTGTGAGTGGATCCTTTCCAGAGAAGTGAGCAAAGGAAGAGGAAGAATGTGATCCTCTCCACCGGTAGTGAGCCAGATAGAGAGAGAGAGAGAGAGAGACAGGGAGTAACCCTTGGGAAATCAGTGAGCTGACCCTAAACATTGTAAAGGCAGTGAGCCTGGGAATAGAAGTGATCTATCCTGAACCTTGTAAACAGCAGTGTGCTTTTAGTGGATTTGGTACATCGACACACTGCTGGTGTATGCTCCTTGGATGTAGCCCAGTGAGGGTGAACCAAGTAAAGATTGATGTGTCATGTGCATGATTTACTTTCTGTTTATATTGTGCAACAGGAAAGAGAGAGAATATTGTTTTTCTTAACAGCGAAACAAGATCAGAACGGGCTTTAATTTTAAATTAGTCATACCCTGATTCACCCCCCCCCCCCTCAGGGTATTCAGCCTTGTGGAACTAACAGGGTTAGATGGTATAATATCCCATTAGTATCATAAAATTCTTGAATCCTCCTCTTGAGATCCTATTTAAGGGACCTAGGCTTGGTCTTTTCATGAGACTAGAAGCTCTTGGAAGTTGGGGAGGGGATAGGGAGGATTATTCGGCAGAGTTTCGATAAGGATTTATGCTTGAGAGGTGTGAGGAAAAGAGGGTGTGAAGGGTGATATTTATAGTGTAGGAGAGAGTGGATTTCTCAATATAAAATTCATTAATTTATTATTGCCCCACAAGACAAGGAATAGTGAGTCTTCCATGACCAATAACAGTAATTTTATCATGTAAACCCGAAATAATTGGTCTTTAATTATAGAGTCATGCATGATGTTCTACTAATTAAAGACCAATTGTTTCGGGTTCACATGATAAAATTACTATTATTGGTCATGGAAGACTCACTGTTCCTTTTCTTGTGGGAAAATAATAAATTAATGAATTTTATATTGAGAAATCCCCTCTCTCCTCCAGTATAAATATCACCCTTTGCACCCTCTTTTCCTCACACCTCTCAAGTATCAATCCTTATTGAAACTCTACCCAATAATCCTCCCTATCCCCTCCCTAACTTCCAAGAGCTTATAGTCTCATCAAAAGACCAAGCCTAGGTCCCTTAAGGAGGATCTCAATAGGAGGATTCAAGAGGTAATTTCTTTCCTCTTTTCCTTTAATTTCCTTTCAATTTCAAATTCTTTTATTGTTCTATCCCCACCTATCTTTTTACAAATGGTATGTTAACTCTAGTATCATACATATAATATAAATTTCTGATACTAATGGGATATTATACCATCTAACCCCCTTATCCTATTCCTTTTATTTTATAAAAGAAAACGTTGTTTGTAAGGTGTTAATCTATCACCTTCAATAACAACATGTTTTCTTTTTCCATTTCAAATTTCAGATCTGGTCATGAAACCATTTTTATGGTTGAAAAAGAATATTTTATATTTATTATTTACTATTTAATGTTATGTAACTATCTTATGTACATATTACTAAATGAGTTAACAAAACAAGTTCGTTGTGATCAAAAAACCACCTATATTAACCCAAACAATCATCATTTAATTATTATCTAAGGATTAATCCACATTGTATATAATATAATCAATTATAAGATCATTTAAACTACTGGAATATAATTAATAACATGTAATATCAGTTTTTTATGTTTACCCATGTTCTACCCGAACTTCAATTCATGAATGCAAGTGAACCGCTCAAGAAAAACCATAAAAACAAACATTCTCGAACAATGTTTTTAAACTCTATAGATCATAAAAAGGAACATAAAATAACTTAATGAAACCATAATTAACCATATTCATGTAATCAAGGTTCTAGAATTTTTACTTAATGAATCTAATGTGGTTATATAGGACATTAAAGCGAAGTAAGCATTCAGATATAAGGTAAGGGGAAAATCTCGAACCCAATTTTCTTTCTTCCGGTTCTCCCTCTTTCACTCCATATTTGGTATGGTCACTCCTTAAAAATAATTTTTTCAACATTATCTTACCTTTCCTGGTATATACATGTTTTCTACTGAATTTTATGTCAAACAAAAGTTCTCTAAAAGAACTCTTCTTTCAAAAACACACCTTTTACTTCTCACTCAAGGTCGATGGATATCGTATCAAGTATGTCATTCCCACTTAATTTTGGGAACCCAATGTTTATGAATGTGTTATTATGAGATAAAACCCATTCCTTTTCATGTGTTAGTTATGTTAATTTTTGATATATTTTCTTTTCTTCATGCACGATAAATGATAATGTTATGGTGTGACGGGTGCGCCCGGAATTATACAGCGCTCCAATGCATTGGGTAAAGTGATGAATCTTATGAGTTAAGTGAAATGATGTGTAAAAAAGATGCTAGATTTGTTCAGAATTATATGTTTTATTTAACCACTAATACATAATGTTTCATTTTTTATGCATTTCCACATTTCAAGTCTCTTATTAATTTTTCCTCTCAGGTTCATGATCTTTTGCCTATGTTATGATTATGCTCACCCATGCTATATTGTTCTTCCCTATTCTATTACTGGGATTTTAGCTCACCCCTTTTGATGTATATCCTCAGGTGTCTACATGTAATAAGTAGAGTTCAAGTTCAAATAAGAATCTAGAGAAGAATGAATTAAATAAATGTTTATGCTTGATGTTGTAATTGTTATGTATTATCCTTGTTTTCCAAAGACACTAAACCTTTGGATCCACTATGTGTAATACTATTATGTTGTTTATATTTAAAATGATGTATTAGTAATGTAAGAAAATTATGGGTCCCTATAGTTGGTATCAAAGTCAAGGTTTAGTTAATTTGGGAATTAGGATTAGTAAACCCTAGATAAAACCTCTAGTATGAGACTAAGGACAAATATGCACAAAAAAATCTTTACATCAGGATCCCATATTTTATGACTTTATTATAAATTGATCAAATGAATAAGTTATTCATGATTTGTTGACTTATGTTTTGTTCTAACCTTTTCTATTTTAGAAAATGGTGGGAACCAGGAGAAACCAGGCCAAAAACTCGTGCGAGGGCCAATGCAATGATTTCCCGAATGACATCCCCAATGATTTGGGAGGTGGAGTTCAAAACTTCATGGATATGATTACCCACCTATCTTAGGTTATGAACAATAACCATGTATAATTTCCTCCCTCACCAAAGTGGGAGAAACTAGTTATCGAATGTTTTATGGGGCAATGACCACCGACGTTTAGTGGATATTTCGATCCACTAGTTGTGGAACAGTGGGTCAACTCCATGGAGAAGATATTTCTTGTGCTTCATTGTTCTGAGATAGAGAAGGTGACTCTAGCTGTTTATCGTCTAGATAGAGAGTCCGATCAATGGTTGTATTTTATTAAGAACACCAAGACAAGGGACGAAATTAAAGAGATGGAATGGGAATACTTTAAGATAATGTTTCTTAACAAGTATTTCCCAAGAAATATTTGCACGAAGTTGGAGAGGGAATTCATAGAGCTCAAGAAAAAAGAAGGATAATTTTTTCACAAACTATAAAGCTAATTTACAAAGGATTTCAAGGTATGATTTGGGTTTTTTATCAACAATGATAGAAAAATTGATATATTCTTTAGTGTATTAAAATCACACCTTCGAAAGGCTCTTTCAATTCGAGACTTTGTGAGTTATGAAGAAGTTTTTCAGTGTTCCCTCAAAGTGGATATAAATTTTGGAGAATAGTACCACGGATATGGTGGTAAGAAACGAAAGATGGAGTTTCAAGCCGAAGGATATAATGAGAAAGGTGGGAAGAAAACTCAATGACCCACATGCCAAAAATGTGGGAAGTTGCACCATGGGAACTACCTCAAAGGGATGGGGAAGTGCTTCAAGTGTGGGAAAGAAGGACACCATGCTCAAGAGTGTCGAAAAGACGTGAAATGGAAGGATAATGTAGCTGAAGAAAGGATAGAACCACCCATGGTTCAATGCTATAAATGTAGGGAACTAAATCACTAAACAAGCCAGTGCACTAAACCTCGAGTTCTCAAGGGTAATCAGCATCATTAGCCACCAAATCCAAAGGAAAAAAGGGAAGGCTTATGCCATCACTACTGTAGAAGTGGAGAAAGATAATGAAGTCATACAAGGTAAACTTCCTATTCACTCACGAATGGAAAATGTCTTATTTGAATCTAGTTCTACGCATTCCTTTATATCTTGAAATTTTTCTAGAACTATAGAATTGAATCCCTGAAACCTTGAAGTAGAGATATATATAAAAACACCAAGTGGTGCAATTATTTCAACCCAAGTGTTTAACTCTTCTCCTTTTGTTGTATGTGGGATGATTCTTCCAGAGAATATTGTAATACTTCCCTTGGTGGAATTCGATGCTATAATGGGAATGGATTGGCTCTTGTTATATAGAGCATGTATTAACTATAGTAAAAATGAAATATCTTTTCATATTCTGAACCATCCCATGATCCTCTACAAATTCAAGGAATATCATGAATCTCCTTTGAAAATTAATTCAATGGTGTGGGTGTTGATTCCCTATGAAGAAGCATGCCTCACCCAAATGTTTGATCCAAAGGATAGTACCAGCCTTGCGGGAATTCCCATCGTGAGTGAATATGGTGATGTATTTCCCAAAGAGTTACTCGGAATACCCCCAGATCGTGAGGTAGAGTTCTCAATAGAACTCATACCCAGAGCCAATCCTATCTCAAAGTGTCCCTATAGGATGGATCCTATCGAACTGGAGGAGTTAAAGAAGCAGCTAGAAGATCATTTGGACAAAGGGTTTATACACCCTAGTGCATCACCTTGGGGTGTGCCAATGATCTTTGTGAAGAAGAAGGATAGAACAATGCATCTGTGTATCGATTATTAGGAACTCAACAAGATAACTATAAATAACAAGTATTCTCTTCCAAGTATTGATGACTTGTTCGATCAATTAAGAGGATCTCAATACTCCTCAAAGGTGGATCTTCGTTCTGGATATCATCAGCTAAAGGTGAATTAGGAAGATATTCAGAAGACTACCTTCCATACAAGGTATGGGCACTATGAGTTTCTGGTGATGCCCTTCGGACTTACTAATTCCCCTACAATCTTCATGGATTTGATGAATAGAGTCTTTAGACAATACCCCAAACAATGTTTTGGTAGTGTTTATTGATGATATTCTCATCTACTCCAAGAGAAATAAGGAACATGAAAAAAATCTAAGACTTGTGTTGGAGACATTGAGAAAGGAGAAGTTGTATGCCAAGTTCAACAAGTGTGAATTTTGGATGAAGCAAGTCATGTTCTTGGGACATGTGATCACAAGTGAAGGAATTTTTGTGGACCCTTCAAAAACAAAGGCAATTGAGGAATGGCTCAGGCCCTCTGGTGTCATAGAAATCCATAGTTTTCTTGGATTAGTTGGGTAACAAAAACATTTTGTGAAACATTTCTCACAATTGTCAAGCCTGCTAACTAAGTTAACAAGGAAAGGGGTAAAGTATTTCTGGACAGAAGAATGTAGGGGAAGATTTGAGGAGATAAAGAGAAGGCTGATCACTGCACCTGTACTCACACTACTGAAAAGTGGAGAAATTTTTGTGATATATAGTAATGTTTCAAAGAAAGTATTGGGTTGTGTACTGATGAAAAATAAAAATGTGATAGCATATGCCTCACGGAATTTGAAGATCCATGAGCAAAACTACCTGGTGCATGATCTAGAGTTGGGAGCCATGATTTTTGCCTTGAAAATCTGGCGGCACTAACTTTATGGTGAGAAGTGTGACATATACACTGACCACAAGATCCTAAAGTATATATTCACACAAAAGGAGCTCAACATGCATTAAAGGAGATGGTTAGATCTAATCAAGCATTACAATTTCTCTATTCACTACCATCCTAGAAAGTAAAATAAGGTAGTTGATGGTCTATGAAGAAAAGAACCTGCTACTCTATCCATGTTTCATATTGAGAAAGACACTACTGGAAAAACGACCTATACCCATGGTTCAAAACTGTGGGTATAGCCCCCAAAAACGTGGGTATAGGCTATACCCACGGTTTAGGGAACTGTGGGCTGGAACGGCGTTGGTATAGGGGTCTCAACCTATACTCACGGTTTTGGAGAACTGTAGTTATAGGGCATTCAAAGTGTGCACCATGCTGTTCCAGCATGGCACACAACAGACCCCATGGTTTGAAAACCATGGGGTATTTAAATTTCAAAAAATCCGAAGCATGCAGGATTCGAACCTACACTCCTGCCGTGCCTCACAGCCGCGCACCACCAAGGGACCAAATGATCTGCATATTCTTTTTGTTAAATAATTATACATCAATGTATATATATTCGTTTTATCTACGTGGGGTACTAAAAATTCCAAAAACGTGCGCGCAAGAGGTTTCGAACCCGCATCGCACGCAGGGACTCAGGGCAGTGTACCAACAACGGACCAACCGATCTAGGCTTTTCAATTGTTATATATATATATATACATATACATATATATATTAATATAATCTACATTGGATATTTAAATTCAAAAAACCGCAGACCGCGGGATTCGAACACGAGTCTCACGGCCATACCTCCACTAGTGACCAACCAAGCTACAAATATTCTGTTTATAGAAATTTATATTTTTATAAATATATTAAACTAAACTATAAAAAATTATCTTCCCACCAAATTTTTTCAGGTCCCGCCTAATTTTCATTCCTCTCCATAAGCTATACCCATGGTTCTCCAGAACCATGGGTATAGGTCTTCAAAAAAATAACCCAATACCCACAGTTATCCAAAACCGTGTGTATAGGTCTTCGGAAAATACCCTATACCCACGGTTCTCCAAAACCGTGGGTATAGGTGAACCTATACCGACGGTTTCAGAGAACCGTGGGTATAGGTTCACGTACTATCCATATACCCACGTTTTTTTGCAAAAATGTGGGTATAGACCTATTTTTCAGTAGTGAGACCCTATCTTCTTGGATATGAAAAGGATGGATTTAGAAATCATAAGGGTAGGGGATACATCATACCTTGAACAAATTATTACACAACCATCCAACCAAGAGAAGATTAAGGAAGAACAAAGGGATGATGTGGAGATACAAAAGAGGGTGAATGCAGTAAATTAAGGGAAGCTTTAAGAGTTCCATATCAATGGTGATGGTGTGATTCGGTTTGAAACGTGGCTTTGTGTGCCTTCATCACTCGGGATAAAGAAGGATCTATTGAACAATGCACATAGATCAATATTCCCTATCCATCCTGGGAGTACCAAGATGTACTGTGATATTTGAGAACACTTCTAGTGGGATAACCTGAAAAATGAGATCGCATAATATATCTCAAGGTGCTTTGTATGTCATCAAGTTAAAGAATAGTTAAAAAAGTCCAAAGGGATGATGCAATAATTTCCTATACCCATGTGGAAATGGGAGAATGTTACTATAGACTTTGTCATGGGTCTCCCGAATACATTGAAGGGAAATAATGTGATATGGGTTGTGCTTGACCGACTCACCAAGACTATCCATTTTATCACTCTTCAGGAAGATCACTCACTTGAACAACTTGCAAGGATATATGTGAAGGAAGTGGTGATACTGTATGGTGTTCCACTCTCAATTGTTTTTGATTAAGATCCAAGGTTCACATCTAAATTCTGGAGGAGTCTTCAACATGCTTTGAGCACTGAATTAAATTTCATCATGGCCTATCACCCCTAAACCTATGGACAATCTGAAAGGACTATTCAGATACTTAAAGATATTCTAAGAGATATCTCTCTATAATTCAAAGGTGGATGGGATCAGTATCTCCCATTGGTTGATTTCTCCTACAACAATATCTTCCACTCGAGTATTTAGATGGATCTGTATGAAGCTCTATATGGAAATCGATGTAGAACTCCTACCTGTTGGGATAAAGTTGGATAAAGAAATCTATTTGGACCCGATCTTGTGCAAGATATGGAAGAGAAGGTTCAAGTCGTCCAGAAACACATCAAATTTTCTCAAAGTCAGAAAAATTGTTGTGCTGGCATCCATCGAAGGGACTTGGAGTTCGACATTCACTACTGGAAACAGAGGATTTCCCAATGGTTCTAAACCGTTGGGAAAGGCTGCAGAACCGTTGGTATATGTTATACCAACGGTTTTGAAAACCGTAGGGAAGTAAGCCGTTGGGAAAAGATTTTCCCAATGGTTTACAGTGAACCATTGGGATAGCGTTCTGAAAAATTACCCTATCCCAATGGTTCTGGAAAACCGTTGGGAAATCTTTTTCCCAACGGTTTACAACTGTTGGTATACAAGCACAAAATTATCATGTTTTTTCCAACGGTTTGACAAACCGTTGGGAAAAACCCAACATATCCTCTTTCCCAGCGGTTCTAAACCGTTGGAAAAAGAGTTTTACCAACGGTTCTATGAACCGTTGGTAAAACAAGGCCTACACATTCTATGCTAACGGTTTTGAACCGTTGGCATAGCCTCTGCTGGGAAAATTGCACAGCAGCTCTGCAATTTACCCAGCAGCTCTCCAATTTGACCACCTGCTATCCAATTTGCCCACCAGGTCTGATTTTGTGGGTTCCCTATCATTTTCAATCCAATTATTGTACCTGCAATAACCAACTAACACTTACATATAGAAAACAAATTCATACACATTTAACATATAATGGTGGAACTATACACATCCATAATTAAATTAGAATTCATAACGTAATTATAAACATACATAATTCATTTAGAATTAAATTTAAAATTTAGATGACAATTATATGTGGAATTTGGAAGTCAATTCATAATTTGATCGGTTTTTTGTATACCATATAATTTTACTTGAAATAATGTCCATTTTAAAAATAATACATACACCTGGAGAGCTAACGGCCACACCGCACCTCGTATTGAGTTAGGTTTGACTCGTACACGTCACATATGACCCATGGATCGTTGTGCTAATGTATCAACACAATCCGAATGTGTTTGGCCAGTTTTCCGTATGCCAGTTGATGTTTTTCAATTAAAATAACGTACTTTTGAAACAAAAGGCAGACACTTTGAGTGGTTTCGGCCACACCGCACCTCGGATTGAGGCGGTGTTGACTCGTACACGTCACATATGACCCATGGATCGTTCTCCTAAAGTTTCAATGGAAACCGAATGCGTTTGGTTGGTTTTCCGTATGTACTTAAATTGTTGTCCATTTTAAGAAAAAGACAGACACTTTGAGTGGTGGCGGCCACACCACGCCTCTGATTGAGGCGGTGTTGACTCTTACACGTCACATATGACCCATGGATCGTTGTGCTAAAGTATAGACACAATCCGAATCCGTTTGGTCAGTTTTCCGCATGTCAGTTGATGTATCTCGCTTCAAATTATGTCCTTTTGAAACAGAAGACAGACACTTTGAGTGTTGGCGGCCACACCATGCCTCGGATTGAGGCGGAGTTGACTCATACACGTCACATATGTCCCATGGATCGTTCTCCTAAAGTTTCAATGGAAACCGAATGTGTTTGATTGGTTTTCTGTATGTACTTAAATTATTGTCCATTTTAAGAAAAAGATAGACACTTTGAGTGGTGGCGGCCACAACGCACCTCATATTGAGGCAGGGTTGACTCGTACACATCACATATGACCCATGGATCATTGTGCTAAAGTATCGACACAATCCGAATGCGTTTGGTCAGTTTTTTCGTTATGCCAGTTGATGTATTTCACTTCAAATTATGTCCTTTTGAAATATAAGACAGACACTTTGAGTGGTGGCGGCCACACCGCGCCTCGTATTGAAGGTGGCATTGACTCGTACACGTTACATATGACCCATGGATTGTTGTTCTAATGTATCGACACAATCCGAATGCGTTTGGTCAGTTTTTCGTATTCCAGTTGATGTTTTTCAATTAAAATGACGTACTTTTGAAACAAAAGGCAGACACTTTGAGTGGTGGTGGTCACACCACGCCTCGGATTGAGGCAGCGTTGACTTGTACACGTCACATATGACCCATGGATCATTCTCCCTAAAGTTTCAATGGAAACCTAATGTGTTTGGTCGGTTTTCCGTATGTACATAAATTGTGGTCCATTTTAAGAAAAATACAGACACTTTGAGTGGTTTCGGCCACAACGTGCCTCATATTGAGGTGGGGTTGACTCGCACACATCACATATGACCCATGGATCGTTGTACTAAAGTATTGACACAATCCGAATGCATTTGGTCAGTTTTCTGTATACCAGTTGATGTTTTTCACTTCAAATTATGTCCTTTTGAAACAGAAGACAGACACTTTGAGTGGTGGCGGCCACACCGCGCCTTAGATTGAGGCGGGGTTGACTCATACACGTCACATATGACCCATGGGTCGTTGTACTAATGTATCGACACAATCCGAATGTGTTTGGTCAGTTTTCCGTATTCCAGTTGATGTTTTTCAATTAAAATGACGTACTTTTGAAACAAAAGGCAGACACTTTGAGTGGTTCCGGCCACACCGCACCTCGGATTGAGGCGGAGTTGCCTCATACACGACACATATGACCCATGGATCGTTCTCCTAAAGTTTCAATGGAAACCAAATGCGTTTGGTCGGTTTTCCGTATGTACTTAAATTGTTGTCCATTTTAAGCAAAAGACAGACACTTTGAGTGGTGCCGGCCACACCGCGCCTCGGATTGAGTCGGGGTTGACTCGTACACGTCACATATGACCCATGGATCGTTGTGCTAAAGTATCGACACAATCCGATTGCGTTTGGTCGGTTTTCCGTATGCCAGTTGATGTATTTCACTTCAAATTATGTCCTTTTGAAACAGAAGGCAGACACTTTGAGTGGTGTCGGCCACACCACGCCTCGGATTGAGGCGGCGTTGACTTATACACGTCACATATGACCCATGGATCGTTCTCCTAAAGTTTCAATGGAAACCGAATTCGTTTGGTCTATTTTCCGTATGTACTTAAATTATTGTCCATTTTAAGAAAAAGACATACACTTTGAGTGGTGGCGGCCACACCGCGCCTTGTATTGAGGTGGGGTTGAATCGTACACATCACATATGACCCATTTATCGTTGTTCTAAAGTATCGACACAATCCGAATGCGTTTGGTCGGTTTTCCGTATGCCAGTTGATGTATTTCACTTCAAATTATGTCCTTTTGAAACAGAAGACAGACACTTTGAGTGGTGGCGGCCACACCGCACCTCGGATTGAGGCGGGATTGACTCGTACACGTCACATATGACCCATGGATCGTTGTGCTAATGTATCGACACAATCTGAATGCATTTGGTTGGTTTTCCGTATGTCAGTTGATGTTTTTTAATTAAAATGACGTACTTTTGAAACAAAAGGAAGACACTTTGAGTGGTTCTGGCCACACCGCACCTCGTATTGAGGAGGAGTTGACTCGTACACGTCACATATGACCCATGGATCGTTCTCCTAATGTTTCAATGGATACCGAATGTGTTTGGTCGGTTTTCCGTATGTACTTAAATTGTTGTCCATTTTAAGCAAAAGACAGACACTTTGAGTGGTGGCGGCCACACCGCACCTCGGATTGAGGCGGGGTTGACTCATACATGTCACATATGACCCATGGATCGTTTTTCTAATGTATCAACACAATCCGAATGCGTTTGGTCGGTTTTCCATATGCCAGTTGATGTATTTCACTTCAAATTATGTCCTTTTGAAACAGAAGACAGACACTTTGAGTGGTGGTGGCCACACCGCGCCTCGGATTGAGGCGGGGTTGACTCTTACACGTTACATATGACCCATGGATCGTTGTGCTAATGTATCGACACAATCCGAATGCGTTTGGTCGGTTTTCCGTATGCCATTTGATGTTTTTCAATTAAAATGGCGTACTTTTGAAACAAAAGGCAGACACTTTGAGTGGTGCCGACCACACTGCGCCTCGGATTGAGGCAGCGTTGACTTGTATACGTCACATATGACCCATGGATCGTTCTCCTAAAGTTTCAATGGAAACCGAATGCGTTTGGTCAGTTTTCCATATGTACTTAAATTGTTGTCCATTTTAAGCAAAAGACAGACACTTTGAGTGGTGGCGGCCACACCGCGCCTCGGATTGAGGCGGGGTTGACTCGTACACGTCACATATGACCCATGGATCGTTGTGCTAATGTATCGACACAATCTGAATGCGTTTGGTCGGTTTTCTGTATGTACTTAAAATGTTGTCCATTTTATGAGAATCCTCTGTGCGGGGGTTGTTCGGGGTCCAAGGAAGAGGGTGGGGGGGCTGTCCGGGGGGCTGTCTGGGGTCCAGAGAGGAGGGTGGGGGGCTGTGTGGGGGGGTGTTCGGGGGGATGTCCGGGGTCCAAGGAGGAGGGTGGGGGGGCTGTCTGGGGGGGCAGTCCGGGAGCTGTCCGGGGGGCTGTTCGGGGGGCAGTCTGGGGTCTAGGGAGGAGGGTGGGGGGCTGTCCGGGGGGGATATTCGGGGGGCTATACGGGGGCTGTCCGGGGCAGTTCGGGGGGTTGTCCGAGGTCCAAGGAAGAGGGTGGGGGGATATCTGGGGGGCTGTCTGGGGGGCAGTCTGGGGGGTTGTCCGGGGTCCAGGGAGGAGGGTGGGGGGGATATCCGGGGGGCTGTCTGGGGGGCTGTTCGGCGGGGCTGTCCGGGGTCCAAGGAGGAGGGTGGGGGGTTGTCCAGGGTCCAGGAAGGAGGGGGGTTCCCAAACACACAACCACTAAAAGACAACAACATCTATAAAAACAGATAATATATAAAAATAACTCAACTCCAATATTATACTACGAGTCTAGATAAAACCAACAACTAGAATAGATTAAATATCAAATCTCAGTAATATCAGTCAAAAATGTAATGGATCAACTTGTCCCACATCACCATCACCATCATCACCGTCATCATCATCACCCTCATCCTCGTCCCCATCATCATCCTCGCCCTCGCCCTCCTCCTCGTCCTCGCCCTCCTCCTCGCCCTCGCCACCCGCCTCGCCCTCCTCCTCTCCCTCCTCTTCCGCATCATACTCCTCGTCATCATCATCGTCAAGTTGTACATCATCCAGACCACCACTAGAACTGCCACCTGGTGCTCCGTATATAGAACGTATCGATGACATATACTCATCAAAAGCTGGGCTGGCCTCTTCTGGAAGTGTAGGACGTAGAACTTCAATAATTTTCATAAACGCACTGTTTGCCCTAGCAGACTATTCTGCCGTCTCTGTGGCCCTTTTCTCAGCCTGTTCTTCCTGTGCCCTAACTTGTTGTAGCTCGGTGGCACTACAGCTCGTACCTGAGGAGGGCCAATACCTCATCGGGGCTATCCTAGGTCGGCAGCGTACTCTGCCAGAATGCTCATCTCCCAACACCTGATGTAAGTGATCTGTTGGCCCAAAATTGTCTAGTTCTTGGGCATCGAGGGCCTCTAAAGCAGCCCGTTACAAATATAAATATATCATTAAGTTACAAAATATATATTAAAAAATAAATTCAACATATTAAAACTTACAATCTGCTGCTGAGTCGCTTCGTTGACGGCACTTCCATCCTTTTTCCGTCTACTCGAGCAAAACAGTTTTGCTCGAGGCACGCGTCCTTCAATATTTTGTATTTGCCTCTACAATGACATTGAAAACTAAAGTTATATTAAAACTTAAACAAACTATTAAATAATTTAAGAAACAAAAGAAAGTGTAAGTTGTAAAGAAAACTTATAAACAATTGTTATACCTACTTCCTCTCATGATCAGGCATCGTAGTGCGTCCCAGTGTGTGGAGATATTTTTTTTCATCAATGTTCTTTTTATTTTTTCCAGATGATTCCTAAATAAAATTCGAAAATGCAACATATATTATTAATGAAAAGCATGAAAGTTATTATTTAAATACCTCAAATGTTATTAATTCCTTAAACTGGGTACTCATCCAATGAGTAATCATCTGACGATACTTCTCAATAGGATAATCATCCACCACTGGTACCGCCTCTAACTCAGTTCCAACTCTAGAAACCCAGCCAGTATACAACTCATGCTTGTAGGCTCTCCAAAGCTCGCCTAAATCCTTTAGACGTTCCGATCGTGCACCCTC
Organism: Viscum album; assembly: GCA_963277665.1. Lineage (NCBI taxonomy): Eukaryota > Viridiplantae > Streptophyta > Magnoliopsida > Santalales > Viscaceae > Viscum > Viscum album. The sequence goes on from OY728122.1 coordinate 497,445,676, forward strand.
ACCATCGGGAAAATTAAATCGAAGCTGAAATCAAAATATTAATTAATATAAATACAAAAATAATTCCTGGCATTAAATAGAACAGATTTTTTTACCCATATCTATTCCCAAGCTCTATCCTTGACCTCATGTGGCAAATGTCTCCACAATAGCGGGCTGACGGGAATGATGTCGGAGTATTTGGCAAGCATCGCCAAAAAACTCTGACATTGCTGCCCTGTTTTCTCAACCATTTGGTTGTCTTTATTATAATCCACCATAACCTGTGTGCGGCGGTTCCACACCGAACGCATGCGTGTATGCCCCCGCCCACACCTCCTGTCAGTAGATTTATCTGTCATGAAAGAAAAACAAATATTTTATCAAAAATGTTATAATGAAGATAAATATTTCTATAAAAATTTGTTAGGGTTCTATAAATATACATGTGTCGGTCTGATTTCTGAGTGCCGCTGGATCCACAGGAACTGATGGAACACCCTATGGTGGAGCAGGAGTCGAAGACGATGGGATATAGAAGCTCGGAGAGATAGAAGTAGAAGGAAAAGAAGATGGGACGGCTGTCTGACCGGATGCTGACTGAGGAGTGGGAATCATCATGGGATGTGAAAATGATGGGCCAGAAGATGCAGAAGGTAGCGAAAACATGGGAGTCCTAAATATCCCGTGTGTCTCTAACGACACACCGGGATCAGAATGTGGGAAGGATGGCATGTCAATGGGAGGGGCAGGGTCTAGTCGGGTACGCGCAGCTGCTCGTCCACCTCTGGTACGAACCCTCCTCGTACCACCGGCCTGAGTACTAGGACCAGTACTAGGCTCCTCGTCGAATAAATGTCGACGTATAGGTGGATCCTACAAAAATGTTTACAGAAAAATTAATCACATGACATTATATATTCTTTAAATATATCAATTTGAAATAAAGTACTCACAGTAGGCACTAATGGTGGAACGCCCATCTACGTCATTCGACGATTTTTGTCCATCATTTTTTTCCTTCGTCTCTCTTCAATTGGCTTCATTTCCTACTTTTGAAAACAAATATGTAATTAATTAGAAAAAGAAAACTAATGTGTAACCCAAAAAACTAAATATATGAGGGAATAGGGGATTTATAGGTAATTTAGCTATGAATTGTTTTAGAATAGCTTGAATGGATTTAATAAATCATATAAGTTGTAATGTTCACCAAGTTAGAAATATTGTGTGACTATGTTTGAATACAGTTCAATTCCAAATTAGAAAATGCAATTCAAATAAAACCGCACCCAATAAACATTGAAAATTCACATAACGATCAAGTCAGCTATCAATTGTTTTAGAAGAGCTTGAATGGATTTAATAAATCATACAAGTTGTAATGTTCACAAAGTTAGAAATATTGTTTGACTATGTTTGAATACAGTTCAATTCCAAATTAGAAAATGAAATTCAAATAAAAATGCAACCAATAAACATTGAAAATTCACATAACGGTCAAGTCAGCTAAAAAATATTTGTGATAAATACTAAATCAATTTGAATATTACCAACCTTAACAACCCAACTTGAGGTAAACCAAAAGAATTGAGAACATGGATGAATGATTCTATATATTTTCAACCACAAATTTAGGTTCACAATCAACTCTGACAATTGAGCTATTTGAGTCATCAAAAGAAATAAATGGATTGGTTCCAATGGAACTAGGGACAGTGTCAATTCCATCATCACCATCATCAAAAATATGTCTTGGAATTACTTCAACTATGAAACCAAATTCAGGTCGAAGTTGGTCTTCGACATAAAAAACTTGTTTATCCATTGATGCCAACACATATGGTTCTTCGGTAGAAAGAGTGAGAGTCATATTAATTACTCAAAATCCACAATCATCAATAAATGTGCCATGTCTCGTCATCGAATCAAACCAATGGAATTTCATCATTGTGAATCGTCCATGAGAGTAATAATCCAATATTATTATTTTCTCAACAACTCCATAATAACCCACATTTTCAAATTGCGGTCTACTATCTGATGCACTGAAATAACAATCTGTTGTGGCAGTAACCATAACACCATCATGTTGTGTTCTCATGTTCTTTTCTCGTTCAGTGACAATAAATTTGTACCCATTGATAACAATTGATTTACAGTCACGAACCACGGTATTAGGACCAAAAGCCAAAGCTCTTATTTCCTCAGAGACAGAGTCAGAAGACAAACTCAATACATGCAATATAAATGACTATTAAAGTTAATTAAATATTGATATAATTATTTTAAACATTAATTTTTTTATACCTTCAATTTTAACCAAGCAGAAAACTCTTTGCTATGCAAAGTCTCTCTCCTTCTCAAAGATAAAGAACAATGCTTCCTATTTATCATTTTTTTATGTTCCCTGTAGATAAAAAATATTAATAGTTTAACATATATATATATATAAGATATACATAATCAATTTAGTTACCTGATATAGTCATTGAACAAATCACAGTTGAACAAAACTGTGCGATGTGTCATCTCCCGCTCTTCATGGATTAATGTCTTCAATGTATATGATCCAGGAATTCCTCCTGTTTGAGGAAGTGATGGAAAACTGGGTTCAATTTTCTCATACTGTTCTTCTTCATTTCTCATTGGTCTGTTCAATCTTATAGTAAGATCAGACGAATACATCGAGCAGAAATCCATACATTCTTGAGCCAAGTAACCGTTCACAATAGAACCTTCGGGATGATTTCTGTTTCGTACATAAGACTTTAATGTGAACATATTTCTTTCAGTTGGATACATCCAACAAAAAGAAACAGGTCCTCCGAGAAGTATTTCAGTGGGAATATGGACAGTCAGATACAACATGCATGTGAAAAATGATGGAGGAAATATTTTCTCCAACTCACACAAAATTAATGGGGCATCTGTCAACATTTTTTGCAAGAAATCCTTGGAAAACTTCTTTGCACAAAGATCTCTAAAAAAATGGCACAACCGAATAACAACCACCCTTACATTATTGGATAAAAGATGACAGATTTCTATTGGAAGAAACTCATGCAGTAGAACATGATAATCATGAGTCTTCAAAGATTTTAGCTTCAACTCTCTTCTGGTGACCTGTTTAGATATGTTGCTTGAATAGCCATCAGGAACTCTAATAGTCTTTAATACTTCCAGAAATTGTTTTTTTTTTCACAGGTGTCATCACATAAGAAGCACATGGAAGTTTCCATTTATTTTCACTGATACGCACAGGATGCAATTCTGGTCTGATGCCCCAATCCACCAAGTCACGCCGAGATCGTAAATCATCTTTTGTCTTCCCCTTGACATTTAGAAGAACCGAAAGCAACACTTCTCATATATTCTTTTCAATATGCATTACGTCTAAGCAATGACGTAAAAAATTGTTTGACCAATAAGGAAAATCAAAAAAGATACTCTTTTTCCTCCAATTGTAACAGGTTTCAGTGGAAACATTCTTTCTCTTTCAAGATTTCATTTGACCCTTCCCGAACGAAAAACTGAAATCTTCTAATTCATTAAGCACGTCAGTTCCAGACATACGCTGAGGTGGATCATCGGTCTCTATGGTATTATCAAATCTTCGACGATTCATTCTATATGGATGATCCTTTGGCATGAATCGTCGATGTCCCATAAAACTGAAACTACAGCGATGTTTCAGTCTTCTGGATTGTGTATTCTTCATACAAATTTGACATGACAGTTTTCCCTTCGTGCTCCATCCAGACATCATTGCATAAGCCGGAAAATCATTGATCGTCTACATAAGTGCAGCACGCATCTGAAATATGTCTTTCGAACATGCATCGTATGTGCGCACACCCACATCCCAAAGAAGTTTCAACTCTTTTATTAAAGGTTTCATGTATACATCAATATCAATGTCGGGATCAGAAGGACCAGATATGAGTATACTCATGAAAGTGAAAAGTTTTTTCATACACAACCATGGGGGAAGATTATAAATGTGTATAAAAACTGGCCATGTGTTGTGCGAAGTAAGCATCTGCCCAAACAGATTAAAACCGTCACATGAAAGACCCAGCCTCACATTACGCACGTCAGCAGCAAAATCAGGATGTCGAGCATCAAACCTCCGCCATGCAAATCCATCTGCAGGATGAACCAACTCATCATTAGTCTTCTTTCTCTCGGTATCATGTCATCTCATTTTTATTGATATGTCATTAGACATAAAAAGATTCTGAAGTCTGGGGATCAATGGAAAGTGCCACATTACTTTTTGTGGAACGCGAGATGATGTTCCATCAGATTTTGAATTCCAGCGGGATGTGCCACATTTTATACAATCATTCCGTTCAGCGGTTTCCTCCCAGAATAAACTGCAATATTTCGGGCAAGCATGAATTTTGTTTCTTGAAAATCCAAGTTCCTCAACTAACTTCCATTCTATATAGTGGTTTTAGGGAATATCTGCATCATCTGGAAGTAAATCCTACAAGAGGGTAAGAATGTCATCGATTGATGTATTAGAAATTCCATACATAGTTTTCCCATGAAACAATCGGATTAAAAATTCCAGTTTTTTCATTTTATTGCATTGTCGATATACTGGAGTCGTGGCAGCATCATTCAATTTTTTTCACCCTATCAATATCATCATTTTCACTAGATGCATCAACTTTCCTCATATCGAAGTCTTCTTGATTCGAAATCCTTTCTTTTTCATGATGACGAATAAACATAAACTGGTCATCTAACAAATTCTCCATTCCAGTCCTTTCATTTCGATCATCACCAATTTGAGATTTCATTTTCTCCCCATTGTGATACCACACAAATTAGTTTGCTTGAAAACCATTTTTGGTTATGTGGTAGCTGACTTCTTCACGGATCAACCAAGGTCTACCAACACAATTGGAACATGGGTAGTGTATGCGACCACTATCTGAAGCATTGTGAAATGAAAAATCTATAAAGCTCTCCAAATTGTTTTGAAAATCTCTTGAGATCCGATCGGTTTCATACATCCAACTTCTATCCATTCTGTAAAAAGAATTTATATAAGTCATTTTGTCATAAACAATTAAATAGGATTGAAATTTAATAGAAAATACATTTAAGTAAACGATAAAGGAAGAAAATAATCAAGGTATCAACTACACATGTGAAAAAAACATACAAATGTGTTATTGAAAAAATGTAAAACCAACAAGAACTTAATGTGTTATATCACATCACAGCATGCCTCATCCCATAACCATATTAGTAGGATATCATAAACATGAATAACATCAACCATGTTCCATCCTCCTACCCTACATGACCCCAACCACATGCCACATCTTATTATAGCCTTATCACATCACACCTCACCAAAAAACACTAGGTAAATCATAGTACATCTCACCTGAATACACATGGACAATCACATCACATCTTGCCTAAAAAACCATGGTCAATCACTTTTGAAGGAAGAGTAGGGAAGACATGGTAGCTATCCAACCATATAACCACCATCCTAGATATTAGAAAAAATACCCATGACTCAAAACCTCTGATCGTTGGTAAGTTTATCCAACTCTGGTTGGGAATGTGTAGAAATAACATAAAAATACATAATATATAGATAGCAAAAAATACTCAACCTATGGGTTCACAGTAACTACATAATCACACACTTCACTACTACCATAAAACACATAAACCACACCTCCACCACACAAGACGCATAGCATTTCTCACTTTCATTTATAAGCCACTTCATTCACACTTACATTGTCCATTCATTTAATGTTAAATTAATTAAATCCATTTACCAAACATCCATTTCTATTCCATCTCATTTATTTAATATCTTGTTTTTTTGTTTTAACAACATAATTTACTCCATAGATAACCAGGAAACTAATAAAACCACCACACAATAACTCACCATATCACAATAACCATCGACGCCATGTTACATCGACCAACCATCTCACCAAAACAACCACATATCACAACAAAAATATTGCACATCACAAACCACCGCACAACCAAAACCACCTCACCACATCACACACCACAACTTCATCACACAAAACCTCCACATGTCACAACACCACCACACATCATCACTATCATACAACTTCACATGTCACATCCATGCCCACTAACCATCACATTACAACCCCACATATCACAAAGACCAACCGGTCACCTCAATCCCCATAAAACACCCTACAACATACAATGAAACACAACAAAAAACCTCTCATAAAGGCAACATACCCCAACTTCCACAATTTATTTATTCAAGTTCTTTTATTACATTACCCCTTTATTTAGCACGGATATTATAACACAACTGATATTCCAGGGGAAACTAATTAATTAACAAAATATTGATTCATTTCCATATTTTTCATGGTGAAATCACATCAAAATCCAAACTTAAAACTAAAATATTAGATCAATAACAATAAAAACAAGGTACCATATGTGTATAAAGAATAAAATACCTAATTTGAGATGATTCAGATGGGTTTTCACCAATTCGGATGGGGGAGTTTGAGAGTAGCAGAGAGCTGGAGCTGGATTGATAACTTAAAACTAAAATATTAGATCGATAACAATAAAAATAAGGTAGTATATGTGTATAAATGAAAAAATACCTAATTTCAGATGGGTTTTCACCTCTTCGGATGGGGGAGTTCGCGAGAGGAGGAGAGCGCTGGAGCAGGATGAATTTAGGGTTTTGTCGCGAATGGGGGAGAGCAGCACCGCGGTTGTATTTGGGGGAAATATTTCCCAACGGTTTTAAAAAAACGTTGGGAAAGAGATGTTCAGGGTACCCTTTCCCAACGGTTCTATAGAACTGTTGGCAAAAGGGTACCCTTTCCCAACGGTTCAACAGAACCGTTGGCAAAAGGGAACCTAAAACACCCCTTTCCCAATAGTTTCTTCAAACCGTTGGCAAAGGGTGAATTTTCCCAATGGTTTTAGTGAATCGTTGGGAAAGGCTTCCCTAATCCTTCAACACCAACGATTTAAGCAAACCGTTGGTAAACACCCGTTGGTAAAAACCAGAATTCCAGTAGTGATTGGGGATAAAGTTTTCCTTCGAATATCACCATGGAAGAGAGTCATGTGATTTGGAAAGAAAGGAAAGCTAAGCCCAAGGTACAATGTCCCCTTTGAGATCCTTGACCGCATAGGAACTCTGGCCTATCGGCTTGCAATTCCATTGAATATGGATCAAGTTCATGATGTGTTTCATGTATCAATCCTGATGAAGTACATACCAAATCACACACTTTTACTGAACATAGAGGTGGTACAGCTAGAAGATGATCTCTCCTATGAGGATCAACCAGTAGAGATTCTGGACTGGAGAGATAAGGTTCTATGGAAAAAAACAACCCACCTTGTCAAAGTGTTGTGGAGGAACTATAAGTTTGAATAAGCTACTTGGGAACTCGAAGAGGCAATGAAGGAGAAGTACCCTCACCTGTTTGTGTAAAGTGAAATTTCGAGGGCGAAATTTCATAAGGGGGAAAGAATGTAACGACCCAATGTTTTTCAATGGAAATTCCCTTCTTATAAATATGTCATAAAATCACATTAAAACACAATATAGTGAACTAATAAGTTCTAAGTAACCTTTAAACATAATTTTTTCACTTCTATGTCTGGAATTTCGAAAATATGACATACACGGTTGCAATCAGTAAGTTATTTGGAGTCCAATAAGGAAAAATTAATTTTTGGTGAATAGTAACTTACCCTTATGAATAGTAACATACCCTTATGAATAGTGATATACCCTAATGAATAGTAACCTTACCTATGATAATATATAAATAATATTCAAGTTGAAAGTACGATATACCTATATTTTAGAATAAGTAAATGAATGTTTTAAAACTGGTTTTTGATAATAAATTATGATTTTAATTAAATATTAAAATAATAATATTTATAAAATTATTTTCAAAAAATGGACTTCATTTTTGGATTCTACACGTCAAAAAAAGGTTTGGGTGAATTTTTGAGATTTTACTGAAATACTTGAATTTTTTATGAATAGTGAAATACCATAATTTACAAAATAAGCTAATTATAGAGTCATGCATGATGTTCTACTGATGAAAGCCTAATTGGTTCGGGTTCACATGATAAAATTACTATTCTTGGTCATGTAAGACCCATTATTCCTTGTCTTGTGGGGAAATAATAAATTAATGAATGTTATACTAAGAAATCCCCTCTCCCCTCCACTATAAATACCACCCTTCACACCCTCATTTCCTCACACCTCTCAAGATTCAATCCTTTTCTAAACTCTACCCAAGAATCCTCCCTATCCCATCCCCCATGTCCAAGATATTATGGTCTCATCAAAAGACCAATCCTATTTCCCTTAAGGAGTATCTCAAAAGGAGGATTCAAGAGGTAATTTCTCTCCCTCTTTACCTGTAATTTCCTTTCAATTTCAAGTATTTTATTATTCTCTCCCCACCTATATTTGTGAAAATGGTATGGTAACTCTAGTATCATACATATACTAGAATTTTATGATACTAATGGGATATTATACCATCCAAACCCCTTATCCTCTTCCATTTATTTTATAAAAGAAAATGTTGTTCGTAAGGTGTTAATCTCTCACCTTCAAGAACGACATGTTTTTTTTCCATTTCTACTTTCAGATATCATCATGAAACCATTTTTATGGTTGAAAAAGAATATTTTATTTGTATTATTTACTATTTAATGTTTTAGAACTAAATTATGTACATATTACAAAATTAGTAAACAAAACAAGTTCGTTGTGGTCAAAAACCCGCCTAAATTAACCCAAACAATCATCATTTAATTCTTATCTAATGATTCATCCACATGGTATATAATAAAATAAATTATAAGATAATTTAAACTCCTGGAAGATAATTAATAACATGTAATATTAGTTTTGTATTTTTACCCATGTTCTACCAGAACTTCAATTTATGAATACAAGTGAACCGCTCAAGAAAATCCATAAAAACAAACCTTCCCAAACAATGTTTTTAAACTCTATAGATCATCCAAAGGAACATAAAATAACTTAATTAAACCATAATGAACCATATTCATGTAAAAAATGTTCTATAATTTTTAATTAATGAATCTAATGTGGTTATACAGGACATTAAAGTGAAGGAAGCGTATGGATATAAGGTAAGGGGAAAATCTCGAACCCAATTTGCATTCTTCGGGTTCTCCCTCTTTCACTCCATATTTGGTATGGTCACTACTTAAAAATAATTTTTTCATCATTATATTACCTTTTCTAGGATATAAATGTTTTCTACTTATGTTTATGTCAAAAAAAGTTTTCCAAAACAACTCTTCTTTCAAAAACACACCTTTTAATTCTCACACAAGGTCGATAGTTATCATATCAAGTACGTTATTCCCACTTAATTTTGGGAACCCAATGTTTATGAATGTTTTATTATGAGATGAAACACATTACTTTTCATGGTTTATTTATTTTAATTTTTGATATATGTTCTTTGTGGAATGCATGATAAGTGATAATGTTATGATGTGATGGGTGCGCCCGGAATTATACAGTGCTCCAATGCATTGGGTAAAGTGGTGAATCTCATGAGTTAAGTGAAATGATGTGTGAAAAAGATTCTATATTTGTTCGCAATTATGTATGTTAGTTAACCACTAAGACATGATGTTTCATTTTTTATGCATTTCCACATTTCAAGTCTCTTATTAATGTTTCCTATCAGGTTCATGATCTTTTTCCTATTTTATGATTATGCTCACCCCATGCTATATTGTTCTTCTCTATCCTCTTACTGGTCTTTTATCTCACCCCTTATGATGTATATAATCAGGTGGACACATGTAATAAGGAGAGGTAAAGTTCAAATAAGAATCTATATAAGAAGAAATTGAATAAATTTTTATGCTTGATGTTGTAATTGTTATGTATTATCCTAGTTTTTCCAAGACACTAAACCTTTGGATCCTCTATGTGTAATACTATTATGTTGTTTATCTTTAAAATGATGTAATAATAATGTAAGAAAAGTCTAGATCACTATATTACATATCTTGTGTAAATAGGAATCAATCCACACATAGTTCTTGTATGAAAATTCCCTACGCAGTTCTGACCCATGCACAAAGAGGGGAATTTTTTCATTTTATTATAGATAGGAGTACACAAATAGGGGCATTTTTTCATTTTTTCATTTTTTTCCCATTTTTCTATTTTTTCCTATAATTCCAGTAATCAAGCCACATTTACCTATTAAATGGAAAATTCTTTATGTGGATCTATATTACACATAGAGATGGGAGTAATTCATTTTTATTTCACACAAATCTATCTCATGTGTAGTGAATAATTCTTGAAGTAATATCCTCCCTATAGTTTAACATTATGCAGTAAGGATCTATTATGTATAGTTTAATATAATGTGGTAAGGATGTTTTCTATGCAGTTTAATGTCATATGGTAAGGTCATCTTCTATGCAGTTTAACGTCATGTGGTAAAAACATCTTTTGTATTGTTTAACATCAAGCAGTAATGATGTAAGACGCTATACAGTTTAAATTATTTCCTCTTGGAAATTTAATGCTTTATGGATGCTATGAAAATTACATCTTGAGAGGCCTCACATTTGTGGAGGTGTAAGATATTCTCCATCTATTATATCCAATGAGTAAGCTTTGTTGGAATATACCATATGTATGATATAAGGCCCTTTATCACTTGGTTTCCAACATTGTTGGTTTCTTTCCTAGTATCATTAGGGGAATGAGAACCAATAACAGTTCTCCATAGAGGAGTGAGTGGAGGTGTACCTTTTTATTGAAGGCTTATTCAATCCAACATTGATGAAATTTGAGGTTTTTTATTGTGTGTAACCATTTCTCATTAATCCATTCCAACTCATCCATCTGATTTTTTGACTGCTTAAAATTTGATTGTTTCCTATAGATAGTTATTCAGAGTGAGAGAAACATAACTTATATGGGAAACACTACCATTATCCCATAAACCAACAAATATGGGGTATCTTATGTGGAAGTACTCATAGTGGTATGGTAGGCCCATAAATCATGAAGGATCTTGTCCATCCATGACTTCTTGTCCTTGTCCACCATTTTCTAGATTATATCTGAAAGTATCTTATTTAAGGCCTCTATCTGTCCTTTTTCTACTAAATGATAGTTGGATAAATGGTTGGACTCAATGTTTTACTCCTTATATAGTTTATTCAATTCAAAAGAAAAGAATTTGGTGTTGTTTTCAATTAGTTTCTTATGAGGGAGACTGAATTTTGTGATAATATTAGACTTCATAAAGTTGATGATATTATTTTTCCTAGATTCCTTGATGAGTATAGACTCAACTCAATTATAAAATAATTCAGTAGTAGTCATAATATACTTAAACTTATTATTTGTAGATGTGGGATATATCCCCACAACATCAATTCCCTAAATGGATAGTTTCTAAGAATACATATATGTATGTAGCAACTATGGGGTTGGTGAATGAAATTATCATGAATCTATCATGCATGAAATTTCCTGGTGAATTCTTCATAGTCTTACATCATTTTTTTTCAGTAGTAATCAAGACTCCTAATTTAATGGGAGATTCTAGTCCTAGACTGATGAGAAGCATAGGATCCAACCTGGACTTCTTCCATAATGGTGGGAATCTCTCCTTCTGTAATTCATCTATGGAGGTCTCTATCAATTCCTCATTTATAGAGATATTTATTCTCATTTGTCCCATCCTAAAGGGTGAAGTTCACTTATTAGTGGTGAATTTATTCCCTTTTGGCTCAATATAATGGGAGGGTCTCATTTTTTAGGTAATTTATTATAGTATCCATCTATTTAGTGGTGGATATTAGCTCATCATGATTCGGTAGGTGTTGACCTAGTTGATTTCTTCCATGTCATATATGATGACTAGTGAGCCTACCCTTCGGTGTGTAATGAAGAAAACTACTTTGTCTTGATCAGGATCATCTAGGACTCTGGATACATTAGTCAGAGCATTAGTGTGAGCATTTTTTGGTTGAGGTACAAGATGAAATGTTAATTCAAAGGGAAATTATACCATCAATCATCTAATATAAATGATTAGAGGGACCAATTATTCCTTCATGGTGGTATAATCATCATTGATTTGTTAGATCACTAGCTACAATCCCCCTTTGGTATTCAGGTAGGCTATCTAAAGCTGTAGGGATAGCTCCAAGCCGACAATAAAGGATTGGAATTCTACCTCATTATAAGTGTATCCTTTAGTTAGTGAGAAAGAGTAGGGAAAATTTTTCTTTTTTCAGGGAAACAAATAAAATCCATAGAACAACCTAGTTTATCTTTGGGTCTTCCATCCTCTTTCAAATTATACTTTATGAGGCACCATCAAAATACATCTCCCATGTTCAATGAGTGTTATAGGTATAGAAAACATCTTCATCTATAATTTTAGTGTCTAATGGAATGCTTTGTGGGGTGGGATGTTTTGCAATGAAATTAGTTAGGCTCTTCCCTTTAACTTTATTCTATGACACAAACTAGAAGTTATACTATTATAAGATAATTGACCATCATCCCAAACATCTAGTCATTATAGATTGGTCAAATATGTACTTGAGTAGTTCAATATGAGAGACCAAGTGGTCTTCAGGATGAAAAAAGTAATGCATCATATTTTTTAATGAAAATATGAGTGTGGGGAAGTTCTTTTGAATATCAAAATATTGAGTATTAGTACCTAGAATCATTAAACTAAGGTAGTATTCGATTTTTTTCATTCCTTGCATCATTTTTCTCTATGCAGAGAGCACCAAGAAACCATTCCATAGAAGCCACATATAAGATAAGTGAATTTACTTCTACTAATAGCATCAAGATCAGTGGATGCGGCACGTACTTCTTAAGATTCTCAAAATATTCTTATTATTCCGCATATCATCAGTATATGACTCCTTTGTTAATTAAATTAGTCAAAGGGAGGGACTTTCTAGCTAGTTTGAATATGAAATGTTGAATATAATTAAGGTACCCCTAGAGACCGCTCGATTCTTTAGGATTATGAGTGGGTGGAATTGTTAATATTTCACAATTATTTTCTGGATCAACCTCAATGTCATTGTGGTGTACCACAAATCCAAGGAATTTACCTTACGTTACTCCAAAATCACACTTTAGAGGATTCATCTTAAAACTATATTTCTAAAACTTGCTGAAGATTATTTTAAGATTAGTGAGGTGATCACATCGCTCTAGATGTTTAACCACCAAGTCATGAACATAACATTCCATAATTCATCCCAATAAGGGTTCAAATATATGATGCATGGTTCTTTGGTAATTAGAATTATTTTTATTTAATCTAAAGGGAATGACCTATTACCAAAAAACCCTTAAGACGTTCTGAAGGTAGTGCATTCCTTATCTTTAGGGTCCATATTTATCTAATTATACCTAGAATACTCATCCATAAAGGAAAGATCTTGGAATCCAGAAGTTGCATCGATCCAATGTTTTATGATAGGAAATGGGAAATCATCCTTTAGGAAGTGTCGATTAAGGTCTATGAAGTTAATCCAGACTCTGATATGCCCATTATTTTTATTTATGGGGACAATATTGGTGATCCATTTTGTGTAATGAACCTATCGAACAAAGTTTTATTTGATTAATTTTTTAACTTATGATTATATGTTAGTATCGTAAGAGGGTTGGATACTCCCAGATGCCTTATTGAAACCTCAATGGTCATTGAGTAGGCTTAGGTGATGAGTAGTCACATCAGGGTTCATCCTAGGAATCTCTATATAATTCCAAGGGAACACATATCGATAATTCTTTAGGAATGAAATATATATCTCCTACTCCTAGAGAGTAATAGAAAAAATAATCAACATAGGTTTTGTGTCTTATTGTTTCCCCAGATTCACCTACCTAAGATCATCGATGGTGGTGGAGATGCCTTCCTTAAATGTGGGAGGGGCGTTCCTGAGTTCATCCTATTTTTATTTCATCTATGTTTCTGGGGATTAATTTTCAAACATGGTATGTAATTAAAGGTAATATCATTAATTTTAGTGATAAGTGAATCCATGAGAAGATACATTGATATCCTAAACTACTAGAGTTATCATAAAGAGATTCTAAAGATACTTGTCTTCCTTTATACTACTACTGGGGGTAGGAAAGATATAGATATTCTAAGTTATATATAATATCTTGGGACATATTTTATATTTTATAATGTCATAAGAGAACTCTCAGATCCTAATATAGAATTAGTCTGATTTCCCTTTGAGGAATACACTTTATTTGGACTGATTTCTATCACATGGACATGATCTAGTGAATTTTTTGGTTCATGATATCTTTATAGGATTTAATTTTCTACCCCAATCATGTTTATGGGAAACATATAGTCATTTTGGAGTATGCTCTATGGATTCTCAAGGGAAATCACCAAGAATTTAGGATCAGTAACCTATATATCATCATCTTTCATTGGTTTTTTTCCTTCCCTCTTATATAAACATTCATCAGCATATATGACTTCGCAAGACTTGAAGTGGGAATTGTCACCATGTAGTATGTTTAACTTTCTATTCATGGGGTATTTGAATCATTGATTAAAAATTTAAGGAACCTCCATATTGTTATAGATACAAGATCTTTCATGTAGGAAATTATATGTTTTTTCAAGCTGGATAACCATGAAATCAGTATTATATGTGAGATCTACAAACCAATCCTTGACCTTGATCTTCCCAATAGGCCTTTACTAACTCTTTTTATACCACTTAATGGTTATATTTTTCATAGATAAGTCCCCCCTCACTATATCTCAAGATTCGAAGGGTTTGGATTTGGATGAGATTGATCCCATAAACATTATCAACCAGATCCCTTAAAATGTCAACATTATCAAGTTTTCCTAAAATGAACAAAGGTCTGATATGTTTATGGATGGACTCTTCCTGATCATGTTATGTGAATGAGATAGTGGTATGACATTATGATGGCATAGTCTCTACTCAGTAAAACTCAGTTTCAGTGACTTATATCTCAAACTCTTTAGGCTTTGGAGGGCCTCAATGAGTGTCTTTGAGTTATTTTAAAATATAGTGAGCATCCAGGATTTAGATTTTGGATAGAACAATCACCAACTATTTCATAATGTTATATTTTTGTGTCATGGGTATGTGATTTCTAAGTTGGGGTTTCTCCCTATTATGTGTCTCAGAAGATGAGTTGTTTGAGTTGGATAGGCTTATTACTTGTGTAGAGTTCAAGGGAGAATCTTCTACAAGTGGAATAGGTATCACTGGCCTTCCCCTTTGTATGGGATGATTAGACAATTACACCCCCTCTAGTCAGTCCTGTAAAATGACTGGGCTTGAATGAATTCTATAGGGATCTAAGGTTCATTCTCCTATTGGGATTGCTAAATTTCTCAACCATGGGCCTTAGAAATGTATTTGGATTCCATGAGTAAGTGACCAAAATATTGGGTTTATCCATGATCACATTTTTTCCTGTATCCTTAGCTTATTCATCCTTTGCCACCATCTCTATGGTTAGGTGTGGGGAACACATACTCAGGGGTGTATTCATCATCATAGAATCATTATATTAAGTGAACTATGTTGAATGAAAGAAAACTAAAAGAGCCAGAGCTTGTGTAGGATTTAGAAATGACTCTATCTATTATGTCTTTTTATGTGTTTAATTATTGTGACTTCCTTGAGGAGGTGTATTCAATGATGCTTCCTTAGGTGTTTGGATCATTACTGTATTGTAAATCAGTGCTCTCAAGATGTCATGATCTCAGTCGAATGTCTTTCGATTTGTCTGGTTATAGAACTTTTTTCCATATCTAACCAGAACTTCTTTTCAATCACCCTCTTCTTCTGGTAGGGTGACAATTACATAGGTCACCTATGTCAGGGCCTTTTCTAGTATCACCTGTCTAGAATCAACGATGCTCTAGAGGATATATTTGAAGAAAAAGTAGTCCTGGATGGTGTGATCCAATATCCTATAGAATAGGAAGTATTTAGAATGGCCAATTTGGTTGACTCATTGGTTTTTATAGGATCGTGTAGCTTAAGTAGGTTATTTTCCATGGATATAAGGAAATAACCAAAAACTAATCATTTCATAAGGAATATACTTTGTTCATCTTTTCCTCAAATCACAGGTGACCCTGGACTCTTTTTGTTTCTAACTAATGGTGATTTTGTTGCTTCTACCACTCAATTGGTGGTTTTAGATGATTCAAGGCCTACCTATATTCTTTAACAAGAAATTCTACTAGTTTTAGAGTAATAGAAGCAATATATTTATTACCAATCCTTTTTTCCCTATGTTGTGGGAATGGTTATAGATTTATCTCGGGTTCGTTGAATGGAATCTTCTAGAAATTGTGAAATCTATATAAACTCAAGGAATCCACCTAGATACTTAATTAGGATCAAAGGTGTTTTAAGATCATCCTAAATGTTGTTATCAAAAAGTTAAATTAATTTATCTTATAAGATAGGGATACAGAGTGAATAGGTTAAACCTTTCCATCTTGTCATGAATTCAGAAACCCTATCATTTTTTTCATTTTTTGAAATTTATGAGGTAAACAATGATCATTTTCCTTAATGTGGAGCTGAAATAATAAATAAATTGACAATGAGGGTATTTACACCCCGCAAAAGATCCTACTAGAAGTTTTTTGTACCAAACTAAGGCTAGACCAACCAAATTCTATACAAAACATCTCATTTTGGTCACCTATTACATATCCCAAGGGTCCATCATCGAGATGCATTAGGACACTAAGTTCATGATATATTGTTATGTTTTTCCTATTCTATTAAAGGATGAGAATATAATATTTTTAAAATTGGGTAGGGGAAAATTTTCATTCACCCATTTGATATATGGATTCTTTTCAGCCTACATGGGTGCCCACTGCCCCTCCATAACTTCCATTCGAGTAGCCATGGATTCAATGTGTAACAACCCAAATTGTTATGAATAAAATTATTATTTTTATTTAATTAAATTTCTTATGGTTATAGAAAATAAATTCATTTATTTTGTTTTATTATATCCAATTGGATTTTAAATGACTATTAAGTATTTTTACCATTGATAATATAGTCATTGAATAGTGATCACATGACTAATATAAATATAGGGTTTTAAAAAATCCATTTGGCACGGGCAAAGGAAGTGATGGCCTCAACTAGTAGGATAATACCCTATGAATCCCATTTATTAGAGCTTCCTAATGGGATAGAATTTTTTCCTAGAACAAGCCCAAGATGAGGTCCAACAACTTAATCATGATCGAAACTGTTTATGGGAGAAGTTCAATCTCATCGAGATCCGGCTCAAACCATGTTCACTGAATGGCCCCATGAAATCTCCACCATCGAGCACATTAATATTAGGGTGTATGATGGTGTACTAAAGGGATATGTATCAAGATCCTAGAAATTGTAATACAAACATTATTTTTTAGAAAATAATGAATATATTTTCATCTTGTTATTGTTACTTTGTAAATGATTTTTAAAGCATAAATAGTATTTTTAGTGAATATTAAAATTCAATTAAGAAATATATTTTGATGAAATAATTGATTTTTTAAATAAATAAAATTTCAATAAAATATTATTATTAAATAAGTTTTATTAAATATAAATTATCATATAATTTTTATGAATTCAAGTGTAATTTTTATAAGGGTTTGAAAAACTGTTATTTGTCAAAAACTCATCATTTTCAATAAATGTAATTTATTATTTTAAAAGTGAAAATTCACATATTTAGAAAATTATTTATATAAAATTAATATTATCTTTGGAATCAGGGCATCAAAATTATCCAATTGTGAATTTTTCATAATTTTCTGAGATAGTCGAATTTTTGGGTAAAAAAATTAAATACTGTATAAATATACTTTGTGTTTTATGAAATCACAATGACCCAAAAGTGATATAATAAGTAACATAAATGGGATACAATAAAAAATATAAGTTTTAACTTTAAAATAATGTGAGTTAAATTTTATTTGATTTATTTTTTAAAACCATTAGGATTCCTCCAGGACTTATAATATATTTTAATATTTTCAAATCAGTTCTTTAAGAGTGTGACTCACATCCACACCACCAAGGGTAATATTTTAATAAGTTCAGACCTTGGAAATATAAAATAATTTAAACTAATTACTTTTAGAAGAAACCATGGGAAAAAACCATGTTATGGTTTGTGGTTTTGAATATGTTATTATGTAGAGTTCAAAACCTAAATAATAAATAAATCCACCTCCTTTCCTATAAAAACCCACAAAAAATCCCATTTATATTCACTAAAACTCATTGTATCATGACAAAAATCTTCCCTCTACTCCCTATAAGTTCTCCCAAGGTTCCCCCAAACTCCCAAGAATCCTCTCCTAAGCGTTTGGAGTCTCACATTCAAGTAAGGGTTCTTTCCTTCTCCTCTTTCTTCAAGTTTCTTATTTATGTTATGCATTCTATTTACAGTTTCATATGTTGGGGAATGTCTTTACATATACCTATTACTTTCCATTTCATTTATAAATAATTATAGACCATTTTCTCTATCATCAACCCATTTTATAAATTTCTATATGATGTTGTTATACTTTCAAAATTGCACCATGATTTTCAATGCCAAAATAATTGTGTAGTGAATATCATACACATTTCTCTATCAAGGGTATTCACCTTTATGAATATATACTTATTTATTGGGTACTTAAAAATATGTATTCTATATTCCTTTATCATGGAATAAATTATAATTTTGAATTAATCCATGTTATATGATCTATGTGGCCGAATTAATCATGATAATGAAATGATTATGAAGGGTGTGCTCAGATAGTACTCCAATGCATTCGGTAATGTTTAGTATCATGAGACATCATGTTGGGATCGTGTTTTACCTGATTCCTTTATGGGACTTTTTACACCATGAATTCTTGTTGGATTTATCCTTGACTTGTGTTTATGATGCATTATTTTAAGTTGTTACCACAGTTTCTATGTTGTTATTATCATGTTATATCATGCATCATTATTCATGTTCCTTTTATTACCCATTTATACTCATATTTTATAACATTTATTATCTTCTTCATGTTATACCTTGATTATTTACCTTATTAGGATTTATATCTCACCCCTTTCTTATGTTTTTCCCAAGGATATCCCATGTAGTTTTAAGTTTTTTGGAATATTATGGTCATGTCTAGGATGTTTTCAATAATTTTGTTGTATCTCGTGTTCAAGATATTATGTTTTGTACCTAATTTCCAAAGACACTAGACTTATCAATCTTTAAGGTAGTATAATTTCTACTTTAATGTAATAAAACATGTATTAATGTGAAATAAAGATCTGGGTTGTTATACAATTACATTGAGAAGTTTAGGAGGTATCATTGTGTGGACCACTTCCTATCTATATGGAGTGGGAGAGGCTGGATGAGGTGGCTCTATTTTTATATCCTACTTATTCTTGATTTTTTCAAGGACTAAATGATCACCCTGATGGGGGAAATTCTATTTCCATAATGGATTATAGTCATGATCATCCTCAACTTACTCATTTATATATACCATTTTCCTAAATCCAAATCCATCTTGATGCTCAAATTTCACTCTTGTTGGCGGATTAGATCTCTCCTAATATATGGGAGGAGGGATATTCAATTTTTTTTAAAGAATATTCCCAGTGATAATGTTTCCCTAGGTAGTTTCCTCATTGATCTATCTAACATTCTATATCTCATTCTAAAATTATTCCAGTCATTCTTCTATGGAGGGAATTTTGACTCTTCTAGGTCGTGAGTGGGATTTAGCCACAGATTTAAATTTTCCCTTGGAAAAGTTCCACAAATGAGGTAGAAATTAATCATTCTAGGGTGTTAGGTTATAAATTATTCTATGATTTCACCTACACGTAGTCTCTATTTGCGCCTCTAGGTCACCTACCTATCCAGGCATGGTGTCTTCATTGCATCACTCTACATTTACATCATGGTCCACATCATTTTTGTATTGATAGTGACAATGTTCACTGAGGTGTATCGGGAAATGGTAGTTACCCCGTCACTCTTTATATAATAGGGAAATTATATACCACTTACTCTTCCTTTTAGGGTTGCATCAGGGTCATTTCTCTGAACCCTAGTCATATTAGACCATTTTGGATTACAACACTTATAGGGTTTGACCACCTTTTCTATATGTTCTCCCTACCTGAGTTTGTGAATAATGGCCTTAAGGGTATTTTTGGTCATACTTTCTGAGTAGAACCCAAATTAAATAGGTGTGTCTCATGGTAGGAGGAACTCCTAGGATTCTAACCATCTCTATTTACCACCCAACCTATATAATACTTTTTATTTTTATAATGATGATAATGGTGAGAATTACCCTAGTCCTATGGGATGGGGATGATTCGAGGCTGTTATGGGAACTATTTGATCCTATTATCGATGATCTAGGGAATCCATTTGTGGATATGATGTCTCCTAAGATATAAATTGAGATATAAATACCCCTATCCCTCTTAGTTGGAGTTGATCTAGAACTGTCATTGATTTCCCCAGGATCCTCTTGGGTTTGATGAACTTGGTGGTGGAGATTGAGATAAAAATGTTGCCAAACCTATTAGATAGGGTTGATTCATATCCTCCTCCAATATTTCTAGGATCCTCTCATGGTTTGATGACCCTAGATGTGGAGGAGGTGGAAAAAAATACTTTCAACCATGTGAGCTAGTTTTTCTCCTGGATGGTTGTTATGGAGGCTTCTATTAAGATCTATTTGATTTAGCACAATTGTATTTTCATTTGAGTTGGGTGTAATGGTATCTTATGATGGGATTCACTTATTACGATATGTTGTAGGGTATTCCATAACTTCTAATTCTATGTTTGATGTGTATTCCCATTTTTTTGATAGGTCCATCTTCGGAGCCTTTTTGCATCCCTCTCTCTCTGTTCATGATGTCTTTTCATCCTCAAAGTAGAGGAGTCTTATTGTATTGACCAACTATCTCACACATTATCAAATCCCATAATTTATCAAGTGGATATAAAATTATAGGATATCTTATCCTGGGTGATTTTTTTTGGAACATAGTGAAGTGAAATGATCTATAATTTACCCTTCCTCAAATATATATATGTTTGAAAAGTCTCTAGAAATTAGTTGATGGAGAGTTGTTAGGATACTAAAAACACTCTATAGAAGTTTTTCATGATCTCCCAATCCTAGGTTTTAGACTATGGATAATGAAACCATGTCTAGATAACAACAAAGTATATTTATGATCTACAGGTTACCCTCATATCTTTGATAAGGGAGGTGTCTAGCCTTCAGCCACTGATGAGTCACCCACATGTTCTTATGTAATTAAGGCATGAACTCCTTCTATATCTCATATAGTATCTCATAGTTGTAAGTGGTGATGGGATAGAACATTTTTGGGAGGTTTTTTCATGATAACTCTATCCATATATCCATATTTTCCTCTTCTTCATTAGGGTTATATGACTCCACCTAGTCATTCTATAGAGGTTGTTCTCTAGGTCGCCTGCTGTTTATGGTGAAGTGTTGTTAATAGTTGATGGGGAACTATATATAGTTAACCCCAGTGTTTATATCACCTATATATATATAAAGGTGTCTATGAAAGGGGAGTATTTCCATGTTTGGGAGAGATATTACCATGGGGAGGTTGTCCACAGTGGACATTAGGAGTAAATTCCATGTAATCCATATCTACACTGCCGTTAGGAGGACTATAGAGGAAGTGATCACCTTATTATTTGGTTGAAGAGTTGAAGATCCCTTTAGGTGTTATGTATATGTGTCGTATATCCTAAAGGACGCTTTCATTGAGAAAATCAGGGGTATAAGCCTTATTCTTCATCGTAGAAAAAATATATTGACCTAACTTTTGGGGTTCAGTAGGGATATGAGCCTCCAATATGGAAATGGTTAGAATATACTGATAACTATCTTTTTTTGTGGGGATATTAGCCCACTAATGAGAAGATTCTAGAGTATATAGGTGAGATTCTATATCATTGGTGGGGATATGATTATACCTATGAGTGGTTGTCGGGATATATCAGTTAATCCTAGCTAAAGTAGGGGTTTGAGCCTGGTTCAAATATGTATTCCCCATTGAAATAGGTTGATGGATCTCTAGAATGGGAGAAGGGATATGAGCCTCCTTCTGTATATCCTCTAAAGTATGCTAATGAAATCATTCATCAGCAGAAGTATATATATGAGTCTGGATTCCTTAAGCTATTGTAATATGTTATGTAGCTTAATTGATATGGATATGAGACTTCCCTGATATTATTTCCATATTATACTGATGAACCTTTCTTTAAGTGATTATATAAACTCATTCATGTGTATTTGGAGTATTTCATTGGCTTTCTTCAATAGGAATGTCCACCTATCCTAATGCATATTCCAAACTGAGTTGGTATCCCCATTCTGAATGGGAATATGTGCCCAATCCTATGCCTTTGAAGTATGCTTTTGTATTTCTTCAATAAGAATGTGTGTTTTTCTGAGGCATGTGCTACCTAAGTTGGTGAGCCCCAATTGGAATGGGAATATGAGCCCAGTCCTATGCCTCATCCTTTATTGAAATATGTCAATAATCCTCCTAGATGGGAGAAAGAATGTTTGATTTCTCTGGAGTATCCACCTGTTCCTATTGATAATGGTAATATGATTCTCTAGTTATTGGTATAGAGATATGTGATTGTCCTTTTAAATTTACCAGTGCTAGAATATGTAGATAGAGTTATTTTTCTATTTCTAGGATGCCGTGACTCTTCAAAAATGTGTGTGAAGGAATGTAGGCCTACACATCCTTGGTCTCCATGATATACTAGAAGATATATTCAATTGAATTGGGGATATAAGACCACTCTTTTCCTCCTTGTTCCATCAGAATATGTTGATGTGCTTCATGTGTGGGGGAAGGGATATGTGCCTCCCCATTCTTGATATATATGCATGTATACTTGACCTGAGTGAGTAGGGATATGAACCTACTCACCATCCACCATCATAATATGTCAATGGGATTTTTTAGTGGAAGTGGGGATATGATCCCACTCCTATTTATCTACATTTTTCTACATCTAATGAGACCTATTTAGTACTTATTCATGAGTTTATAGGGTGAAAATATGTCAGGTGGTGCCCTTAGTATGCAACTAAGAGGAACCCATAGGATAACGCTGGTGGTAATAGTTGACAAGAGCCCCCTATGTATCTTCTGAACCCAGATAGAGTTGTAGTTGACTCCTTGATCCACCTTCCTAAGGTAAGGAAGGTTCTAATTTCCATTCTCTAGGGATAATCTTTTGAAGTGGTTAGTGGTGGTGAAAAGTGCCACCAGTTTCATTATAGCTTACCTTGAATGAGATAGTCTTTGTTGATTCGTCTTCTAGATACCACTACATGCATCCTTGAGGTTCAAGGTCATTTCATGTTAGTGTTATTCCATTTCCTTCATTTTCTCCACCAAAATATGAAGTTTTTAGGTGGGTGATTTTGTTTTACAACCCACAGAGGTTACTACCATAGCCAAGGTTCCATAACATTCTCTTGATGAGGAAATGATCTTGGTTTAAGGTGGTGTTTATGCAAAAAAATTCTATAATCACAAAGACAATAAGGAATAAGTTCATCGATTAGTGCATCGTCACAAGTGTGAAACATTCTTAATTATATCTACACAGGTAACATTATTTTTCATTCTTATTGTCATTTTGGCTATTTTTCTCATATGGAATTTTCATAGTAAGAATGGTGTATTTCATTGGAACCTTGATATATTATTAAATGATTTCATGTCAAGCATGCCATTTTTTTCATAGGATACACACAAAAAATGGTTTTAAATTTGTTCAACTAATCGGTTTTATTAGTTGAGAGATTCATGTTGGGTTCACCAATTTTATTTCCATTAAAAGGTTGGAAAATAATGGTTTGATGTACATAAATCGGTTTCCTTTTGTAACTGCAAGGTTCACGTCGGGTTCACCATTTTTTAAGGTGGGAACAAAATGGATTTACTGGCATAAAATTTACATCTTTTTTAACTTTAAGTTTCACCTTGGATTTGCTATTTTTTCGTTAAAATGTGGGAAAAAAATTCCTCAACATGCATAAACCTATTTTATTTTGTAACTATGAGATTCACATTGGGTTCACCATTTTTATTTACATTTAAAATTAAGGGAAGAAAATTTAATGTGTGGGGTTCAAGTATGGTTTCACATTCATTCATGTTAGGTCTACCATTTTAATCTCTCATAGAAACTCCCAACGATACCCACATCTACAATGAATTGCGGGCCTTCTTTACAAAGGCAAGTGGTCAATAGGGGTTTCAAACCCAATAAAACTTAGAAATAAACATTGGTCAAGATAATGGGAGTTCATGCTCATCACACCCTTTTGGGGGGAATTATTTCCTACTATAGGACTCTCTTGTATATTTAACATATGTTAATGAATCTCTTTAAAATCCTGATTTGGTATTGGTTCCCTTAATAAAATAATTGGGTTTCAAATACTTCTACATGTAAATGTGGTTCTATTAATGATACCATCTATATATATCAAATTTTATCTATATATGTCCCATTATTACATAGAAATGGGAAGATTCTTTTGTTTAGAAACCATATAAAAAGGAACTGTGGATTTTACTATCGTTCGGGAATGTGATTGGTGTTTCAACAATGGGATTTAACCTCTAAGAGGTGACATGCATATCCTATGAGAACATGAATCAAAACCCATGTAGTTTGTTTAGGTCTAATCCATGCAGTTTAACATCATTAAGAAAGGATGTATATGAGGGAACTTAGGTATTGGGTATAGATCTTAATCCTTATGAAGGCATCCTATATATCCTTCTTATAATAAGAATCAGAGTCTTCATAGTTTTGTATTCCTTTAATATACTGATGGGAAGGGGAAAATAATTATCACTAGTGAGGGTTATTTCCCCAAATTTTACGAATATGGGAATTCCTTTGGGAATTACACTAAGGTGGATTCCCATGTATGGAGGCATTTGTATCATGTCATTGATTAGGGATTACACACTAAGGTTTCCCAAATTTGAGAAATTTTATGATTCTAGTTATATGATCATTGAAAATCCCTAATCCCACATGAGTCATGATTAGTTTGGGAAACAATGGATTGCTAGTAATTAGACCCGCTACATATGGATACAAGACTTATGCACTAAGGAACCCCTAATGGAGTGTTTGATATGGAACTTGAACCGTAGAAAGGCATCATACGTACCCTATTTATAGTAGAAATCAGAGTCCTCATAGTTCAATTAGCTTCTCAATCTATTGATGGATGAAGAAGAATGATGTAACCATAGGGGATGAGTCCTAATAACTAGATTAAATGAAATATTGAGGATTTACACTAAAGTGAATGCCCATGTATGAGCCCATTTCTTGTCTGATGATGGACAAGGAAGGATGATAGAATCAGAGGAGAGTTTATGTCCCATGATCTAGAGTGTTTAGGATATGTAGGGGATTACAACAAGGTGGATTCATGTTGGAAGATATTAGACCCTTACCCTATGAAAAATAGAGTGTGGTGACCATTAGTGGCATAAGGATCTTGTAATGGGTGAATATCCCTAGTCTATTATGGAAACTTCCCATATGAAGGGCTAATTATCATCAAAAGGCTCATAGTTTGGGGTTCACATGGTTTGAGGGATCATTCCCAAATATTCCTACTAGACATGGATAACATGTTTGGGGGTGTCATCCTAACATATCCAAAGAGTCTACCTGACATGTCCATAGGTTTCTAATTCACATGTCCAGGGGTATTCACATTATCAAAGCCAACATGCCTAAGGGATATTATGTTATCAAGCTGATAGGTCCAGAGGACTTTTCATGAACTGGATGACATGTCTATAGAACTTTTCATGGACTATTTGACATGTTTGTAGGACTTCACATGGACCAGCTTACATGTTTGGAGGACTTCTCACGATCTTCCTAACATGTCCATAGGACTTCTCATTATCTACCTAACATATCTAGATGACTTATCATGAACTATAAAACACGTTAGAAGGAATTTTCAAAAACCATATCACATGTCCATAGGATTTCTTGTGACTTTTCCATGATGTCCAGAGGTAATCACTTGACTTGGATGATATTTCTAGAGGCCAACACATGATCTAGATGAAATGTCCATAGGAATTCATGTGAATCAGCTAACACATCCAATGGTATTCACATGATCTTCATAATTTTTCTAGAGGGTATACTTTGAATTGGCAGACATGCCTGTAGGAGGCTATCACATGATATTCCCAACATGTCTAAAAGTTTTTCTCATGATTCATCTAACATGTCTAGGTTTCATCACATTAAAAATGAATGTATCACATGAGGTTCATGAACCCCTTCATATTAATATTAGTGTATCAATATTCACATAAGGATTCCATATTTTTTATTCATTTATCACATAAATGCCTTAATATTCATTATGGAATGGCCTATTGAGGCCTCTTACGACTAAGTAGACACATGGAAACTCTTTCATGTGATCTGAATGACATTCCAAAATTACATTTCATGATCAATAGAGTTATCATGCGAGGCATATATACATACTTCGTAATCCCATAAGGAATTATCCAGGTTTACCTGGTGGATAACTCTAGTGATTTCATGGTTCTACACTCTAAAAATTCCTCTCTCACCTATATGCTTCTATGTGTGTATTTTTTTCAATTCTAAAGGAGGGTTTATAGGTATTTTTCCCCCAGATCTAAGTCTCTTCGCACAGTACTTAAATTAAAATTATGGTCTTGTTTTAGTGGAGGGATAATCACATCATGTTTTTTGTGTGAACCCATCACGGTTCATCCATGATGTCATCTTCATGTCACATTATAAGTAGTGACTTCAGGATCACTCTATAATTTATATATTTATAGAACCCATGGATTGTAAAAGGTCTTTTTCAAAATCAAATTGAGATTTTAAATGGCCTTTGAAATATTTTTCCAACAAGTCTGGGGGGGCCTTTATGAGATCAAGCTAGAATGTCTAAACGCTTTCGCATGATCATAAAACTGATCCTGCAAAGCACATAGACCCTTTTCACAAAAAATAATGTAACTCTCCTTCCCATAAGAGTTTCATATTTTATATTTTATTTTATAAATATTATGTCATTATTCCATTAGTTTTCTATCATGGAATCCCATGATAAAATGGACATGTCTGAAATCCTTTTCATGATGAAGGTGATAGGTCTAGTGTCTTTTTCATGATGAGGCCAACATAACACTAGGACCATATCTTGATCAATGTAATTACCATGCAGACAAAATTATCCCTTTGTATGAAAATCAGCATAATTCCCCTTCATATAAAGGTACTTCCTTTTTAGCTTTTATTTTATAAATCCTATGAAGTTTTCCTATCAGTTTTATATCAAGGAATTACATCATCAAATAGACATTTCTTAAATCCTTCACATGATGAAGGTGACATGTCCAGTGGACTTCTCATGACAAGGTCAGAATGTCCCTAGGGTCTTCACATGATCAATGGATTGAATATGTAGATAACATCATCCATTTTCATGAAAATTAGTGTAACTCCCCTTTTCATAATGGTACTACCTTTTTCAGATTTTATTTTATAAAGGTATTGGGTAATTTTTAGGTGTCTGTCAATCTACATATCACATGATTGGGGGAACTAATCTAGAAACCTTCACATGATCATCAGTACTTATTTGGATGCCTTTTGAGATTAGGAGGTCTAGTGGGAGGGGCTTCGCATGATCACGAACAGATCATGTAAAGCACACGACCCATTCATGTGATATAATTAGGGTCACATGATTCTTATTACATAATTTCATAATCTCTATGTAATCCTTGCTTCTCCTTTCTTCCATTTTAGGAGAAAATAATACAAATGATTTTGTTATTTCTCTGATCATAATATTTTTTATTCTCTTTTAGCGAGTTTCAACACCTGTTTGATTGAGGTGATATCCACCCTTATCATAAATTTGATGGTTTTATATTTTTTTGATATAACTCATCCACCCTATGAGCACCCATGAAACACCCCAGTGCGTGATCCCCATGTTGGATTTTGTGTCCTAGGACTAATTTTTTGTACTTTAATTACATGTATATTCGATGTATTAAATATTAATAAAATATATTATTGCATATTATTAATTTTTATTCTTGGATCTAATTTAAAAATTTCCAAGAGTATATGCCACGTTGATAAGGTCATAGTTGTTCCCTGATATGATGAAAACCTTTATGTTCTATGATGATATTCAAAAATAATGTTATATAGTTTGATAATGTACTATGATGGGACACATAGTACATGGAATGTTAGGTATGATTACATGTAAGAGGATAAGGATTATTCTCATGAATTTCACACTTGGTAATCTCCAAGGTGGGAGATTATGAGAACAAACCCTCCAGTAGGAATTCTACATGTCTTGGTGTTATGGGATATTCCTAAATGTGAGTGTTTGTAATGGTCCTTAGGCATTAATATTATCATTAATACATTTCATGACTCTCTTGCTTATATTTTCTGATGAAAAACATGATTCCATATGTTCATAGTGAGATAGGGTATGTTGGGTGTGTCAAAGTTTACATACCATTAATGGATAAATTGAGGAAGGTTTTGTCCCTTCCATATTTATAGAAGATGATATCTCAACCCTTTGATTGGAATAGAACCATAACCCTAAATTCCATGGACATGGTGTAACGATGTGTTTATTTCAGATATTAAAAGAAATATGTATCAAGAATATAGGTTGTTGACACATATGTGCAACCTAATTGATGAGATATTGTGATAAAGGGAATATATTACATAGTGAGCATTCATTTTGGTTGTCATCATTATGACATTAAGTTATTTCTCTTAGGTTCCTTAACCCATTACTATATAGTAATCTTAGAATTTTGGTAATCCCACCTAATTCCAAGGATAAATAATCCTAAAGGGTCACACTCTAAGTGTTACTGATGATCTAGATTAAATTTTAAGTGAATTTAATTAATATAATAAATATTATTCTCATAACTGAGGAATAATTTTATTCACATTTTATCAATCACAAATATTTATTGGTGAATAAAATATTTATTTATGAATAAAATATTTATATGAGTATTCAATAAATGTTGACGAGTTCAAACAGACCAAAATCGTGTCTGGTGAGAGATATTTATTTACAAGCTGGTAAATAACATTTATCGTATGCACATGTTTGTGAGCACCAAAAAATAAAATTATTATAATTATTTTTTTGTGGAATGGGGTTTATTAATAATATGATATTATTTTAATGGTTGAAATACAATTAAAATATTTCTTAACCTAAACCATAGCTCTATAAATAGTCATTTATGGTTATTGTGTAGTGTACAATCAAAAATATAGAATTTTTGTGCACAATGAATTCTCTCTCAACATTTCCTTCTCTATCCCTCTCAAGAATGAGAAATTCAAGAGATATTCCTTCAAAATCGAATGATGAGTAATCAACAAAAAAAATGTAAGACAAACGATTCACCATTCTAGAACCTAAAGATTGATTGGAATTTCTTGGAGATCAATGGAGAACATGTGGATCACCTATAGAGGAATTCTGTCCTTAGATATTCATAGTGAAACCAAGGAAATTCTAAAGGGTCTTTTCAGATGATCAATATCCACATTGAAGAAAGATCCTAATACAAGGTATTTTCTTTCTTCCGATCTATAAAAATTGATTTTAAATTGAAATTGAAAGATCCTTTATTAGGATTACGAGAATAGAAATATTAAAATTAATTTTAATATATCACCCACCACTACAGACTTCTATTGTGATAGGATCCTTCAAGTGGTATCAGAGTGATCACATTTAAAATTTGTAATTATTTATTTTATTGTTTATCTATATGAAATCGTGATTGAATTTATTCATTTGTATTATTCATTATTTAATCCTATTTTAATTAACATGTTATCAAAATATTCACCATGTTCATTCAGAATTTCATTTTGTTAAATGTGTAAGAACAGATGAAGAATGGCCATATATCCCATTGGAAAGTGCCAAATTTTTGTCCTGTAAAACTAGGTTACAAGGAATGTATCTAGAGTACATGCCATGTACCCATGTTCACTACACCTAGATGTGTAGATGGATAAATAGCACGCTGAATAGTTAATTACATGCAGTACATTTATTACACACCACATGTAAACTAGGCCAAACTGGTACATGGTATGTCTGATTACATAATGTGTAGCTAGCGTACATGTTGTGTAGTCTGCACGGGTTAGTGATGTAACTCGCATAATTTTTGTGGTCATTATATATAGTCAAACTATGTGAGACTGACAGTCTAGAGAATTTATGATATACACAATGTGTGTGTGGTGTACGCAGTGTGTAGTTTGTCATTTTCCATATCTAAAATACAAACTAAGCCACTCAAAGAGAATATCATAAACATGACATAAGGTATTCATGGTGTTTAGTTGTCCTGTACACATCATGTGATCCTCCCAAGATACATGATAAATACCCAGGCGAGTATCTTGGTCACATGGAAAGAAGATACACAATGTGTAGCTGGCATGTACACACCATGTATTCTGGCCAATTCAACATTCTAAATCCCCAAGCATGTAACTTGGATACATGAAAACCAAGGTACACAACGTATTTCTGGATAGTGCACACCATTTGGGTCCACAATTACCTTTAAAAATGTCATTTGAAAATAAAATAAAAATTGGATTGGAGTTATCTTCAAGAGGAATCATGTGGTCATTAAGATGAAAGTTAATTAATTAATTAATTAATTAATTAATTTAATAATGTTTATATTAATAATAATGAATAAATAAGAAAATAATGTTAGCAATTTACTTTTACATATACATTGCATGTATGACCATTCATGAGCTTGACCAAGACCAGTGTATATGTTGGATGTTTTAATTTAATCTATTGTATGGGTTTTCAATTATTTATTATTAAAATAAATATGATGGCCAGTGATTCATCCCTCCCTCCATTATTATGTATTACCTACATGTCCATGGTTATTTATGTAATCCCCATTAACCAATCCTTTGTCTCCCCTCACCTATATATAATTTATAAATATATGTAATTAATGAAATTTCCCAAGTCATGTGGAGGTAGTTCAAGACGGAACCATAATGACACCAACCCATGAGATACATAGGTGGATAGGTGGAATTTTTTAACTCGTGCCAAGACATGAAATAGAAGTTATTTTCTTGAGGTCAAAGGTTGATTTAATGTCTTCTAATTAAATCAACCATTAAATAAGCTCATGATCAGTTCATTTATTTATTTATTTATTTATTTCCATTCATTTTTTATTTTATGGGTACAATACCAAAAACACATAAGTAAATGAATTAATCTGAAAATATGGAATTTAAATAAATGTACTATGCGTAAATGTTTTATCCAGCATGGTTAATTAAGTAAGTAACATCCACTTAATATTAACAAGTCATGTAAAGTATAAAACATGATAAAATGTATGTATAATTAATTAAAATGCCTCAACCAAATATTAAGTCATATTATGACTTCCATTACTTGAGTGGGTATGAAACCATAGAACTAAGTGTAGTGCACGGCCATGGTATAGAAACTTACTTTTATCGGGGAGTTCTCATGAGGGTTTTGGGTTGACTTAACAGAATTTGTATTGATTTTAATGGTCAAAGTCTGTTCAATAAAAATTTGGAGGAAAGTGTTGAGGAAATCCAAGTCATGATTTCAGGATAGGGTAACCCATTCGACATACCAAGGAGATGCAAGAACACATTTGGAAAGTCCTCATACCTAATTACTTTCTTATGGTTTTCATGTCCAAATTATGGGTCATAAAGAAAAGTTATAGAAGTCATTTTCACTATAATTTTATAGAAACTATAAATTCAGAGTTCAATGGTGAGTTATATTGAGACTTAATAAAATAGTGGTATATTTAATTAATAAAATAAAATAATTTATTATTTCTCAAATAATTTTTAATCAATAAAAGGTATTATTGATCTACTCTTTAATTGTAGAATGAAATGGAATTCTTATCATCCACACTATCCATATGATCAATATTGGAGAAATACAACCTCATCACTTTCATTAACTTCAAAGAGTGATTTAGATGCCTTTGGGTTGTGCTACACCATGAACGAAAATCTTATATACCAAAATTATCAATTTATGATCCACCTGTTAAGGAGGTGAGTGATGAAGAGTTTATTTTCTACGAAAAAATATTTGAGTGATGTGGTAGATGTTCAATGTTTGATACTTTTATCTATGTCTTGTAAACTCATGAAGTATCATGAAAAAATGGATTCATATAGAATTCTTGAGAACATCCAAGGATTATACTAAGATATAGCTAGACAATAATGGTTTGAGATTTCCAAATCACTCTTTCATAGTAATCATATAGAGGGTTCACTATATTAAGAACTTGGAAGTTCTAGGTTTTAAACTCCCTAAAGAACTAGGCATTGATCTCATTATTACATCACTCCCTTGGATATTCTCTAGATTTATTATAAATTTTAATATGAACAACATGTATAAGTATCTACTATATATACTTACTCTTCTTCACCAAGTAAATAAGGATACGAAGTGAAAAATCCTTATATCCTTTTGGTGAACAAAAAAAAGGGAAAGTTAAGATATCTAATTAAAAAATATTATTTACACCCTTCCAAGAAGAGTAATATAAAGGGGAAAGAAATGGAATATGATGTTTTCTATTTCAAATGTGGAAAGAAGGGACACTAGGAGAAAAAATGAACTCATCCAAAAAAGAATGGGGGAGATTTAGGTGGATTTGTTATCGAGTGAAATTTATCTGTTTCTAAAAATTGGATATTATATACAGATTTTGGTGATCAGATATGTATTAAAATATAGTAACTGAGTATATTTATAAATAGACTTAGGGGAGGTAGGTATGAGAATCCAACAGGAATAAACTTGTTATTATGGCTATCGAGGACTACCACCTCACGTTGCCAAATGGAATGGTCTTGGTTTTAAGTGTTGTTATTATGTTCCATATATTACCAAAAATAGTATTTACATATCCACAATTGATATGGATGGATTTATTTTCAAATTTGGGAATAAATATTTATTCTTTTATAAAGATATAATTTATTATGGTAAGTAACATTTAGATAAAGGTCTTTATTTGTTGGATTAAATGAACCAAGTATTGGAAATTGACAAATAAGTTACTTCACATTAATCACACCACATCCAATGTTGGAATCACCAACTAGGTCATTTAAATGAAAAATGATTAACTAAATTACATCGAGATGGATATTTAGATTCTTTTGAAAACAACACTAGGTGTATATCACGTATTTTTATAAATAAAAAATGACCAAATCCACATTTATTGGGAAAGATGAAAGGGCTAAAGAGATTCTTGAATTAGTTCATACCAATGTGTGTGGACCATTTCCAATTAAATAAAGAGGTGGGTACTCATACTTCAGAACATTTAATGATGATTTTAGTTGATATGGATATGTCTGATTGATGAGGTATAATTAGGATTCTTTTTATAAATTCAAGGAATGCAATAATGATATTGAGAAACAACTTGGTAAGAAGATTAAAAAATTATTCTTATATTGTGGTGGAGAATATCTTAATCAAGAATTAATTGAGTATTTACTGTAGTTCGAGATACTATCACAAATCACTCCTCCTTATACACCTCAGTGGAATAATGTAAGAAAAATGATGAACAGAACCTTATTGGACATGGTTAGATCAATGATGATTCATGTGAGTCTTCCATTATCCTTTTGGGGATATGTGTTACAAATAGTAATATACATACTAAATTTAGTTCCAAATAAATCTCTAGAAAATATACCATAATAATTATGGAATGTAAATAAACTCTCATTTCTTACTTACATGAGTGGGCTTTTGAAGCATTTGGTAAGGCCACTTCGGGTAACAAGCATGTACCTCTAGGTACAAAGTGTATCATTATTTGATTTCCCAAAGAAAAAAAGGGATGATATCTATAAAATCATTCAAACAAAAATGTTCTGGTTTACATATGTCCTGCTTTTCTTAATAATTGTATTATCTTTAAAAGAGATAGTGAGAGTGATATAAACTTAAATGAAGTCTAGGAACAAGATACATAATAGTTAGAATAGGAAACAATTATATAATTCCCTATGCAAGAAGAATTTTTTCAAGAGATACAAGTATTTATTAGGAGTAATAGAGAGGTTAGAGAACTAGAATATTATGGTTTTATAGTCATCGAGGATGCTGACTCATTTTAGTTGATAATAATGACCCTCTAACCTATAAGGAAGTAGTAAGTGGCATAGATGTTTCCAAGTGGAAAGAATACCTGAATTATGAAATGGATTCCATGTACCAAAACCAAGTATGGATTTTGGTAGATCCTATATTGGATGTAAATATTGTTTTTTGTAAATGGGTATTCAAGAATAAATTGGAAATTAAAGGACAATTAATTAACTATAAGGCATGACTGGATGAAAAGTGTTTAAATAGCATCAAGGTATTGACTAAGATGAAACCTTTTCACTAGTTGAAATGATGAAATACATAAAAATTATACTTACCACTGTGTATAACCATGACTATGAGATTTATAAAATGGATGTCAAAATAGCCTTTAATAACAGAAGCCTTCATGAATATTCCTATATAATGAAACATTAAGGGTTTGTGACTCCAAAAGATTCCAGCATGATATGAAAATTTTAAAAAATTCATTTATGGATTAAAACAAGAATCTAGTCCATGGAACATTAATTTTGATGAAGACATAATAGAATTTGGTTTCATAAATAATGAGTGTAAGACTTGTTTCTACAAATATTTTAGTGGGAGTGCAGTCATTTTCTTAATAGTATAAATGGATGATATATTACTCATTGGAAATCAGTCTTACAATCTGTTAACACATGGTTGAATAAATGATTCTTTATTAAGAAATTAAGTGAGGACGCATATATTCTTGGGATCATTTTCTATCATGATATTTCTAAGAGGTTTCTCAACCTAAATCAAAGTACTTACATTGACAAGATATTGAAGAGATTCAATATAGAACAATCCAAGAGGGGGTTTTTCTATTATCACATGGAATTCATCTTTCTAGTAAAATGTGTCCTTAGACACATGAGGAAATAAATATAATTAAAATTATTTCATATGAATTAGTGATTGATCTAGTCATGTATGTTATTCTATGTACTTGGATTGATTTATTCTATGCATTAAGTGTAATATGAATATATCAGGATGACCTAGGTAAATTCCATTAGATGTCAGTCAAGACTATCCTTAAGTGACTAAAGTTTAATAAGTATATATTCCTAGTTTATGGAGTATATGAGGAACTAGTAATCATAGGATATGTATATTATAGTTTCAAAACTAATCAAGATGACATAAAGTCACAAAATAGATACATATTCACTTTGAATGAAGGTATTGTGGGATGGAAGAGCTCAAAGAAGTTCTTGGTTATAGATTCTACAATAGAGTCTGAGTATATTGTGGCTTCAAAGGTAGAAAAAGAAGTAGTATGGATATAAAACTTCATCCAAGATCTTGATGTGGTACCTAGAAATAATGATCTTATCACACTCTACTGTGATAATATTATGGCAGTGGCTCTCGCAAAAGATCTAAGGTTATATCAGCAGATGAAGCATATACTTCAAAAGTATCATCTCTTGAAGGATTTTTCTCATAAATTTGAGGTTGAAGTAAGAAATATTTACATGGAAGAAAATGTAGTGGACCCCTTTAATAAATCCTTGACTCATCAGAAACATTATTATCATGTGAGGTATAGAAAACTAAAAGTCATAGGCAATTGGATCTAGTCCAAGTGGGAATTTGTTAGAGTTGGTGTCCTAAGACCAAATTTTTGTACTTTAATTATATGTATATTCTATGTATTGAATATTAATAAATACATATTATTAAAAATTGTTTATTTTTATGCATGAATCTGATGAAATAATGTCCTAGAGTATACATTGCATTGATAAGGCCATTGTACTTCCTCACTATGATGAGAATCTTGAAGTGTTATGATGATATTATTAAATAATGTTCCATAGTTGGATAACATACTATGATTCTACACATAGTACATATATTATCAAGTGTGAGTACATGTAAGTGGATTAGTTTTATTCTCATAAATTTCACAATTGGTAATCTCTAATATGGGAGATTATGAGAAAAGACCCGACAGTTTGAATTCTTCATGTTTTTGTGTCATTGGATATTATTATCTGTGAGCATGTGTAATAGTCCTTAAACATTAATATTATCATTAATTAATTTTATGACTCATGTACTTATATTTTTTGAGTAAAATTGTGACATTGTCTGTTTCCAGTGAGTTGGGGTATATTGGGTGCATCGCGATTGAAATTTCATTAATGGATAAGTCGAGGAAGGATTTGTACCTTATATATTTATAGAATCTAATATATCAACTCTTTGATTAAAATAGAACCATCCCCCTAAATTTCATTACCATTATGAAACTATGTGTTTACTTAAGATAGTCAAATAAAAATATATTGAGTATATAGGTTGGTGACATAGATGTGCAACCTGCTTAATGTGATATTGTGATAAAGGGATCATATTACATAGTGAGTATTAGTATGTGGTTTTCATCATTGTGACATTAAGTAATTTTTCTTGGGTATCATGAACCATTTCTAGATGTTAATCTTGTACATTAGGCACTCTCACCTAATTAAAATGAATATTAATCCTATAGGGTCACACACTAAGTCTTATCGATGATCTTAATTAAATTATAAGTGAATTTAATTAATAGAATAAATATTATTATCAGGAATAAGGAATAATTTTATTCACATTTTATTGATCATAGATATTTATTAGTGAATGAAATACATATTTATGAAGAAAATATTTATTTAGGTATTCAATAAATGTTGATTATTTCGAACGGACCAAGAATGTGTCCAATGATAGGTATTTATTTACAAGTCATTAAATAATATTTATCATATTCACGTGTTAGTGTGTGCCAAAAAATAATATTATTGTTGTTATTATTTTGTGGTATGGGTTTTATTAAGAATATGATATTATTTTAAGGTCGAGCATGTAATTAAAATTTTTCTAAACCTAAACCCTAGTTATATAAATAGTAATTTATAGTTATTGTGTAGTGTGCAATCAAAAATAGAGAATTTTGTGTACAAAAAATTATCTCTCAACTCCTCCTATATACCTCAAAATAAAAATAAACATAATATATATTCCTTAAATATTTAAGGATGATTGATCAACACAAAAAAATGAAATATAATCGATCTAGTGCACTATCACCCAAAGATAGATTGGTGTTACTAGGAGATCAAACGAGAACATGTGGATCACTGCTAGAGGAATTCCATCCTTGGATCCTCATAGTGAAATGAAGGAAATCCAGTAGGGTATTTTCAGATGAACAACATCCACGTCTAAGAAATATTCTAAGCCAAGGTATTTTATTTCCTCAAATAAAAATAAATTGATTATAAATTTAATGTGAAAGATCCCCTGTTTAAGTTTCAGGAATATAAATTTTAAAATAAATTTTAATATATCACCCACCACCACATGCTTCCACTAAAACTGAATCATTTACCCTAGGCCTAAAATGTTGATAGACACACCTAATTGGTTAATCGGACTATGGTGAGACTATATTGGGCCCTACTCGGCCCACCTATCCCAAACAGTCCCCTCAATCTCTAATGGGCCCTACTTTAGGCCCTAATAGACCTGAATAATTCTAAAAATATTTCATAACTCTAATAAAAATTTATATAATTAATATAATTTTTAGGATCTCAATGCCTTATTGATAATGAATTAAAAATGTATTAATGATACCTTAATGAATTAAAAAGTCAATCAAGTGTAATTTTATCTTATTTAATTATTTAAATGCAATTTTTATGCATTTTGATTGATCAAGATATGTGATTAACTCATGTATGTTTATATTATTATTTATTTAAGTTGAATTATTGTAATAAGTTATATTCTATAATAAATAATTATTAATCATTATTTTTAGATGATCTTCATATCAACCCTCTATCCATTGATTATATAAGGGTTCATGTGTTGATATTTAGGTTATAAAAGTAATCCCATATCTCGAGTTCACACTCACCTATTATAACATCCCATTACTATTTTTTAAGGTTTTATTAAACACATATTTTTACCAAGTTTTGGTTGGGTTTTCTTTGAGGTTGTTTCAGGTTTAATTTTTAAGAATTTTAAAAATTATGGTCTAGTGCGCGGTTGGGGCATGGTTTTCCCAAACCATTCTCCCTATCAAGTCAAACAATGAAAACCCATGTAATGGGGTTTTTCATGGTTGGAGAATAGTTTTTCAGACCATGAAACCTCTTAGGAGGAAACATGTGGGCCATTTAAAGGGGAACATAACTAGGCCGCATG
The DNA here is from genome assembly GCA_963277665.1 of Viscum album. Lineage (NCBI taxonomy): Eukaryota > Viridiplantae > Streptophyta > Magnoliopsida > Santalales > Viscaceae > Viscum > Viscum album. Next base: position 497,484,453 of record OY728122.1, read on the forward strand.
GTTTAGTCTATCCATGCAGATCTACCCATAAAACCATACATGGGATTTGTTTAATCTAAAATCCAACTTAAAAATCATGAACCCCCCATTTTAGGTGTCATTTGGACCTATCAAAAACCCATGTGAGTTCTTAATTGGTAGAATAAAAGAGTAATTATTAGCCCCTTGGATCCCTCTTGGAAGTGACTCGAAGCTTAAGGAATTTCATTTGATCTACTACTAGTTATTTTTCTCTTCTCGGTCTCTATCTCCCATGATCTATCTTCTCCTCCATAGGGTTTTGTGGATCCCTGTGTTGCTTTCTGGATATAATACCCTCTTTTTTATAATTTTAGACCTATTTTTTAACCTTGTTCCCTAGATTCTATGATCTTCATTCTTTATTGAAAAATCCCAATTGGGGTTTGGGGAATCAAGATCTGTTGATCCGGAGGTATTTGGTTCTATCAAAATATCTGATTTTTTTACCCTAAATTGATTTATTTAATTTCAATTATTTTAATTAAATGAATTTTTTTGATTTTTATTAAATTTATTTCAATTGGTCTATTATAAAAAAGAGAATTCCATTAAATTAGGGTTTTAAAAATGGGTTTTGGGATGAAATTGGAAAACCCCCAATTCCATTAATTGTTGTGATATTATGGAAATTGGTAAAATTTAAATTGTTTAATTTAAATTTTGAAATGGTTTTGATAGAAAAAAATTGAAAAACCCCAATTCCATTGAATTGGGGGTTTGTTATGAAATTGATGGAATTTTTTGGAAAAATAAATTATTGAATTTAATTGTGAAAGTATATTGTAAAATTGAATTGTGAATTGATTTCAAATCTCTATTTTTTAAAATGGATTTAAATGGTTTTGATAGAAACCTTAGGGTTTTATCTTGGATAAATACATGTTTTTTTATTAAAACCCCCATTTTAGTTTTTAAATAGAAAATGGAATTTTGAAATGGGGGGATGGTATTTAATTTAATTTTAAGGTTTCTTAAAATAAATTTCCCATTATTGAATTGTACTAGAGAATATGCAAGACTAGGTAGTTAATGAGTTATAGGGACAAACATGCTAGGTTGGAATTGCCCTAGCAATGGATTGACATTTTATAACACTAAAAAATTATTGGTCATCACATATTTATTCCCTATTGGGATATAGATGAGTCCTATATTTAAATTGACGGGGTATTTATGTTCACATTTTGGTTTATCACAGGAGTGTGTGAGGATCCCATAACCTGGAACTATCATACCTCTTAGAAGATAACCATGTTACTCAATTATTTATATCTGAGATATAAATGTATTCCATTTTTTAAAACTATTTTATATGCCTTTTCATTTATATATACTATTTTTTTTATAAAAGTGTTTATTTAATCTATTTCTGTTAAGAACCATTTTTTTAAAGTATTTCCTTAATTTTGAAATGTGAAGCATGATTTTATAGTGTATTTCCAACTTTTGAAATTTAAATCTTGATTTTTTTTAAATATTATTTGAAATACCAAAACTATTTATTTTAAAATTGAAAGTACTTTATTTTCTTAATTTGATATTGGAATATATTATGGAGTCCTTGGTGAGACCCTAATGGAATTTTATCCCACACCCTACGTGTGCCTTTGAGTGTTTGTATATTTTCTCCTTCTATGTTTGAGAAGGGGTAAAACACCACTTGGAGGTGGTTCTAGCTATTTATCTATGGAATTGGAGTGTTGTTTCTATTGGGAATTGGGTTGTTTATCTATCATGGTTTTCTGGTACTTTATTGTAGCACTTTGTCTTGTTTATACTTGTTTAACTTCTGGTACACATCTCCCAGTGGAGTTTCTTTTATATGCATATTGATTTGTTATCTTTCTTCTACAATATCAGTGGAAAAATTTTCCCTCATTAGTTTTGTATGATTCTAGGTGTTATTTACCAATCCTTGGGGATTGGGAATGCCCTTCGGGCCATCTCAGTGCCAGCTTGGTTATCAGGTTACCAGGGTACCTAGGCTGGTTTGTGACAAAGTGGTATAGAAGGTATAGGTTTTCCATATTTCCTTGTTGTTAGTATGTAGTTGTGTTTTCTTTTTAGGACTTAGGAGGTAGTTTTGATTTATTGTATGGATAGATCTCACCAAAATGAACCTTAAGTCATCAGGGGTGGTTAGGGTAAGACATATTGAGGATTAGTTATAGTCGTTTCCCATATTTGATTTGGATAGAGACAAATCCAAATCTTGTTTGTATATCTATTGGGATTAAATTTTCACTTTTTGTTCTATTTTAGTGTAAAATAATGTCTTCCTTATTTTCTACTAATGTTGTTTAGCATCATGCCTTAAAGAATATGGGAGAATTAGATCCAGGAGTAAGTTGATGATGAATCACAGTGAGAAAATCCTCTTGTGAACCTTAATCTAGTTGAGGAGATTGTGCATATTGTCCAAGATCTGGGAAATGAACCACCATCGTCTCCCATTCATTATCAAGCTATGGAAACTCAAAGTGGAGCTCTCAATATTTTTTCTCAAGAGTTCCTTCGCCAAAGTCCAGCACTGTTCAAAGGATCAAATGATCCTCAAGAGGCTGGGGAGTGGTTGAGTAGAATGGAACGTCTATTTGGGTTCTTAGAGACACCTGACTAAATTAAGGTGAAGTGTTCCACCTTTTTATATGAAGGATCAAGTAGGAGATGGTAGGACACTATGGTGACGGTGAATAACAATGAGGTCTTGGAGTGGAAATACTTCAAAATTATTTTCACTGACCAGTTCTATCCATGTTTGATGCTATTGGATTAGGCTATGGAGTTTTTTAAACTTGATAAGGCTGATAGGACCATGACAGAGTATGAAAACTATTTTGTTGAGTCTATGCATTTCACACATGAGATTGTACCAAATGAGAATTTAAAGGCTTGAAGGTTCAAGTTGGCACATTTTCAGGTTATTATTTCTCAATTTTTTTTGTTGAATCATACTTCTTATTTTGATGTGTTGGATAGAGCATTGATGGTTGAAATGGACTTGGATGGAAAGTCAGGATAATCGGGTGTTTCTTTCTCTCTCAGTGGCAGTGTGAGTTCCTTCAAAGGAAGGTGGAATCATGATGATTCTCATGGTGGTTATCGATAGCAGGGTCATTCTAGACCTCCTATAGTACCTGTGACGCCCCAGGTTTTATGAACTGGTTTAAGTAAGAAGTGTTATGCCTCTTTTTTTATTTGTTTTGCTAATAAGGAATTAGAGATAAAATAAAACATGGAGAATAAGGTAAACTAATATATATATTAAAACATTACTTTGCAACGAGACCCAACTAGTTGAAAATACCATGCACAAGACCTAACACAGCCACATCAAGACTACTAAGAACCACAACTCGAGCGATCGGATAATCCTCATCTTCAGAGTCCATCAGCGTGAAAAGTATAACAGCCAGGGCCATGGCACACATGCTCAACGCCAATGGTATGAGGAGAGCCATCCTTCCTGTTCAAGTGTTCTGTTTTAAGAAGTAACCCACACCTATGTATTTATATTAGTTCTTTGAGTTATGACCGTTATATTTATATATCCGATGGGTTTTCAAAACGACCATTGTGTTTCCATTAATAAAGTTTACTTTAAAAGAGAACTCGGTTTTTATTCCCTCATAACCTTATGATATTCTTAAAACATTCTTTCATAAAATATTCTTAGTTTTAAAATAAAAATAGTATTCATAGAAGTAAATCTCCTCATTTTTACAAAATCCTGATGGATACCTAGGTAGTTGAAAACTTGGTTTTCTTTTTGTGAAAAATATGTTTAGAGGGCATTTGTAATAATTATGTCTTTTTCTCTCATCAACTATGTAATTTTTGGGAAACTATTGGTCTTTAAAAGAATTTTATAAAACAAATATTAGAGTATTTTAAATATACTAATTATTATAATAGTATTATACAAAAGGTATATCTTTTAAAAATTTATATCAAGAGTTAAAATATTTTATCTAAACTTGAAATTGGTTTTAAGATTTTAAGTTAAAACAATTTGTTTTTACTCAATTCCTACAAATATTTATATTTCACCCTAATTTGAACTAAGTATATAATAAAACTAAATTTTTATAAAAATTTATGTGGGACCCGGCCAAGCCAAGGGCATCCCTTATGGGACAAGCCCTCAAGTCCACGGCCGAGACCCCCTAGGGACCCAAGGTACCACCATCGGGTTCCCCGGGTGCGCGTGCACATGTAGAGAGTCAGCCAGACCAGAGGCTCAGGGTGGGCCGAGCATAGGTTACCCAGGTCGCGTGCGGGCCCGTGTATAAGGCCGCGGCTCGCGCTGCGTGAGGTTGGGCCAAGGCCCGCGGGGGACCCGTGTGTAAGGCCCCGTGTGCGTGTGTGTTCGTGCTATTTCACCACTTCCCGGGCGGCTTGTTACTTAAACCTCGCCTCAAACTCCCCCCGTTTCGATGTGGGACGCACTCCGCGCAACCAGGACCGCCCGATCAACATCCACGTCGATCTAACCCATCCAGCCTTTTTAAAATGCGCGACCCTCCCCCACGCCTTTGTAGCCGTCCGATCTCTTCGAAGATTTAATCGCGGCCCTCCATCCCTTTAAAATGTTTAACCTGTTTCCCGCGCCTCCTCCAACCGCAGGATCTCTCCCTTTTTGATCCTGGCCATCCATTTCATACCGCGCCGACACCTCTCGTCTTCTTCCTAGCATCGGGGTCCTGCACCTGTAGTCCTGCGCCAAGGACGCCTCGGCCTCCTCCGAAGCACTGCACCGCTGAACCCCGAACACCTCCCACCTAGCTCACTGTGTTTCCGTCTTCCCCACGACGGCCTACCCATGGGTCTAGGAACCCTTCTTGCACCGAGGATCTACTTAAACCCTCACACCTCATGAACTCATGACGGTTCCTCCTTATCTTTCTCACTCTCGATCTCCCAGCAATCCCTCAAGCTTACCGCCGTTCTAGGCTTCCTCCTCAAGAAAGTAAGGGTATTTCCATGTTTTTTTTTCTTTCCTTCGTTTGTTGAAACCTATATTGCTATATACTGCATATATATATATGTTTGTATATAACACCAACCCCCTGGTTGTAATACTTTCAAGGGCGTTTTCCACCATGTTACAAAGGATATATATATATATTTTCTAATGTTTGACGTTTCCTGTTTCACAAAAATTATATATATATAAACCTGAAACCTTCCTTTTGTATGTGGTGTATATACGGGTTGGTATATTTCAAAAATAATAATAATAAAAGATATAGAACCCAGACCCCCTTCGATTTTATTTCCAAGATTATGTGGAGGATATACTGGATGATACATGGATGCTGAGGTTGCATATGTAACCGATGCATAACGTATATCATCTATGTGAACCTTATATATATATATAACCACATATTCCTACTTTTTTTTATACTTTTGGTTGCATATGGACCCAAAGCTTAACATAAATCATCTATGTGAACTATATATATATATATATCACTACGTATTCCTACATGTTTATATATTTCTCTGGTTACACATAGAACCGATGCATAACATATATCATTTTGTGGACCTTATATACATATATAACTACATATTTCTACATGTTTATAAATATTACTCTCCTTTTCAAAACGAGGCAGTTATGATTTTAGGAGATGAATGCCTAATCTTGAGTGCTATTTTGGATGAAATCTAGGCCATGATCTTAGGTATGATTATGATATGTTTTCTTTTTAAAACCAAGTGATTACATATTTTTGTATTTATAGTTTCCCAAATATTAAACCCTCTTAATGTTTATGTTCCTTAACTAAATAATTTAAGAGTCTTTCAGCACTCATGAAATTTCACTGGCCTTACTTATTTAGTATAAAACCCTTTTTTACAATTTTGGTGATTGTACAGATTAATCAGGTTATGTTTTACCATATTTAGGGGCTTTTATCACCGTATTTGATCGCAAGTTCTTCTTTAAGCATTAAGATTCCATTGAAATAATGATCATTTATTATCGTTTTATATGCTTTAATAATGAGCTTTTGTAAAAAGAGTGTTTTATGAAACTATGTATGCCTTTGTTTAGTTGTCAACATATTTTGAAAATATCATATATCATTTCATGTATAAAAAAAGGTGTGGTGACTCATTACTCTTATTATTATTGTACAAAATGCATGCAAATGACATATCCCTAAATGAACTAAGGAATCAGATTACCCACAGTGGTATGGGACACCATGGGTAAAGTGAAAATGAATGAGATATTCAAGGTGGTATGGGACATCTTGAATATACAAGTTGATAAAACAGATTATGAATGATATGGCTCACATGATAACAAAGGCAAATTTTAAGGGTGCGCCCTGATAGCGTCCCATTGCATTGGGTAATGATGTAACCACTAGAGATTACAATTTTAAGGGTGCTCCCTGATAGTGCCCCATTGCAGTGGGTAATGATGTAACCACTAGAGATTACAATTTTAATGACACCTTGGGGATGGACCTTGGTGATATTCTCATGATTGTCTAAGTTAAATGTTGATGCCACATAATTCAAGTTATGTAACAAGTTTTCTTCAAGATAATGTACCTATCCTTTTACGACCATTGCCCTTATGCTCTCATAAAGTTCATATTTCACTGGTATAAGTTGGGCCATGATTTATGTATATGAAAATTTAAGTTGTTTCCTTGTGCGCAACTCTGATTATGCATTACTTTTAACTGTTTAAATTTATGCTTAAGTAAATCACATGTAGTACTTGTTCATAACAACCATTATCACTCCTTCAAGAATTGACATAATTGATTCATATTCTTCTTGAAAACCTTGATTAAGCATTGTTATGTTTTGTGTGTTACAATATTTCTTAGTGAAAGTTCAAATTCTTTTAAAAGAATGTTTTAAAATGTTACAGTGTTTTAAATTATTTTTAAAAAACCCCCTTACTGAGTATTTCAATGCTTACCCTACGTTTTGATTTAAAATTTTCAGGTATCAGCTTTTGAAAGATGAATTGTTTCAGAAGTTGTCGGTTTCCTAGAACCTGAACCGCACATGATACTCTATATGGGACATGATTTGTTGTTAACAAAGTGTATTTTATTTTAAGATAACACATCATGTTCAGAAGGCACCGACTCCTATGGTTTCTGGGGTCGGGGTCTCTACAGTTGGTATCAGAGGTTCGGTTTGGATAACTCTAGAAAGCCAGAAACTAAAACAAAAAAATATATATGTATATGTATTTCAATTTTATTAAAAATTGGGTTTTCTTAAATTTCAGATGGAAAACGAAGGCACAAATCTCTTATCTCTCCCCACAGAGGCCCTAGAGTCCATTGTGTCTTTAGAAAGCCGTGAGGACTTTCTAAACTATGCCCATATCCGCATGACATGTAAACACCTATACGATGTATCCAACTCACCTCGAGTGCTTAGCCTACACCAAGGGTTGGGATTGAATTACCTCTTTATGATGATGACCCAATTTCCCTCCTATGCACGTCAGGGAAGGTACCATGAGGGAATTTTCCGGATTTTCACGGCGGGTGAGAGCTTTGGAACTATGCTTGATAACCCTTTTCAAGAAACTGCTACTGACAGAGACCTCTGAGCGGGATACCTTTGTCAAATTTTAAATTATGGCTTCTGGGGTCAGTTGTTGGACTTCGGAAGGTTAGAAGACGAGTCCACCCGACTGTCTTGCCGACAACAAGTGTATGAAGATGTCTCTCAACTTCATACCCCTCATGCTAGACTCATAAGACGTCATAGGTGTCCTCATGAGTTTTTCCCTGAATGCTCGGCCTATGTTTGGTTCGAGGAGTTAGGGAGTTTTGCGTCTCTATGTGGAGTTCGTTTAGTTAATGAGTAAGGGAAACTCAAGCACCAATAATAGTAAATGTATGTTTATTGAAATGTTGTCCTTCCCCTTCCTTGTCTTTTTTTTCTGTCCTTGAATGATTTTCAAGTGTTTGAACTCCTGTCTTAAAACTTTCAGATGGAAGGACAAACCCACCTGTTATCTCTTCCCACTGAGATTTTGGAAATCATTGCAATCAAAACGTGTGAGGACAAATATGACCCCTTTGCAAGTTTGCGGAGGACGTGAAAGCAATGGTTTGAGGTAAAAAACGGTCCAGAGATTCTCCACACCTGCCAGGGGAATGCCTCCATCTATTACCTCATTGGCTCTGCTCAGCTAGCCGGACGTGAATGACGAGGAAGTTACCACGAAGGGCTCTTTATTTGTTTCACCCTAGGCCGAAACTTCACGGCCAGAGTGAAATTCCAGGGGGCTGCGTTATAGGGAAATCTTTATGCGGCTTATATGCTCCAACTTCTCAGCTTTAGCATGTTTGACCATATCTATGGCTTCGATATCCTCGACTGAGACATAATTCGGCAAGTCCTTCGTACATTGGTCTGCAAAGACATTTCAGAACTTTGTACTGTTCAAGCTTCCCTCTGGAGGCCTGAAGGCCCGGAACATAAGTGCAACCCCTCCTGTCTTAGGTGTATGTGGATTAGGGAGCTGGAAGAGGTGAGCTTCTCTATGGGGATCCCTCTAAATGCACCTGTTGACCCTATTCGTTGGTGGAGGTGGTAGGAACGTTTCTGAACCTTGTAGTGTTGTGAAATAAATTGCGAGGACGCAATTTTCTAAAGGGGGGATAATGTGACGCCCCAGGTTTTATGAACTAGTTTAAGTAAGAAGTGTTATGCCTCTTGTTTTATTTGTTTTTCTAATAAGGAATTAGAGATAAAATAAAACATGGAGAATAAGGTAAACTTATATATATATTAAAACATTCCTTTGCAATGAGACCCAACTAGTTGAAAATACCATGCACAAGACCTAACACAGCCACAGCAAGACTACTAAGAACCACAACTCGAGAAATCGGATAATCCTCATCTTCAGAGTCCATCAGCGTGAAAAGTATAACAGCCAGGGCCACGGCACACATGATCAACACCAATGGTATGAGGAGAGCCATCCTTCCTGTTCAAGTGTTCTATTTTAAGAAGTACCCCACACCTCTGTATTTATATTAGTTCTTTGAGTAATAAATGTTATATTTATATATCCGTTGGGTTTTCAAAACGACCATTGTGTTTCCATTAATAAAGTTTACTTTAAAAGAGAACTCGGTTTTTATTCCCTCATAACCTTATGATATTCTTAAAACATTCTTTCATAAAAGATTCTTCGTTTTAAAATAAAAAGAGTATTCATAGAAGTAAATCTCCTCATTTTTACAAAATCCTGATAGATACCTAGGTATTTGAAAACTTGGTTTTCTTTTTGTGAAAAATATGTTTAGAGGGAATTTGTAATAATTATGTCTTTTGCTCTCATCAACTATGTAATTCTTGGGAAACTATTGGTCTTTAAAATAATTTTATAAAACAAATAGTAGAGTATTTTAAATATACTAATGATTATAATAGTATTATACAAAAGGTATATCTTTTAAAAATTTATATCAAGTGTTAACATATTTTATCTAAACTTGAAATTGGTTTTAAGATTTTAAGTTAAAACTATTTGTTTTTACTCAATTCCTACAAATATTTATATTTCACCCTAATTTGAGCTAAGTATATAATAAAACTAAATTTTTATAAAAATTTATGTGGGACCCGGCCATGCCAAGGGAATCCCTTATGGGACAAGCCCTCAAGGCCATGTCCGAGACCCCCTAGGGACCCAAGGTACCGCCATCAGGTTCCCCAGGTGTGCGTGCGCATGTAGAGAGTCAGCCAGACCAGAGGCTCGGGGTGGTCCGAGCATAGGTTACCCAGGTCGTGTGTGGGCCCGTGTATAAGGTCGCGGCTCGCGCTGCGTGAGGTTGGGCCAAGGCCCGCGGGGGACCCGTGTGTAAGGCCCCGTGTGCGTGTGTGTTCGTGCTATTGCACCACTTCCCGAGCGGCTTGTTACTTAAACCTCGCCTCAAACTCCCCCCGTTTCGATGTGGGATGCACTTCGCGCAACCAGGACCGCTCGATCAACTTCCACGTTGATCTCAACCATCCAGACTTTTTAAAACGCGCGACCCTCCCCCACGCCTCCGTAGTCGTCTGATCTCTTCGAAGATTTAATCGCGGCCCTCCATCCCTTTAAAATGTTTAACCCGTTTCCCGCGCCTCCTCCAACCGCAGGATCTCTCCCTTTTTGATCCTGGCCATCCATTTCTTACTGCGCCGACACCTCTCGTCTTCTTCCTAGCATCGGGGTCCTGCACCTGTAGGCCTGCGCCAAGGACGCCTCGGCCTCCTCCGAAGCACTGCACCGCTGACCCCCGAACACCTCCCACCTAGCTCACTGTGTTTCTGTATTCCCCACGACGGCCTACCCATGGGTCGAGGCACCCTTCTTGTACCGAGGCTCTACTTAAACCCTCACACCTCATGAACTCACGACGGTTCCTCCTTCTCTTTCTCACTCTCGATCTCCCAGCAATCCAGCAATCTTACCGCCGTTCCAGGCTTCCTCCTCAAGAAAGTAAGGGTATTTCCATGTTTTTTTTTTCTTTCCTTCGTTTGTTGAAACCTATATTTCTATATACTGCATATATATATATATATATGTTTGTATATAACACCAACCCCCTGGTTGTAATACTGTCAAGGGAATTTGCCACCATGTTACAAAGGATATATATATTTTTTCTAATGTTTGACGTTTCCTGTTTCACAAAAATTATATATATATAAACCTGAAACCTTCCTTTTGTATGTGGTGTATATACGGGTTGGTATATTTCAAAAAAAAAGATATAGAACCCAGACCCCCTTCGATTTTATTTCCAAGATTATGTGGAGGATATACTGGATGATACATGGATGCTGAGGTTGCATATGTAACCGATGCATAACGTATATCATCTATGTGAACCTTATATATATATATAACCACATATTCCTACTTTTGTTTATACTTTTGGTTGCGTATGGACCCAAATCTTAACATAAATCATCTATGTGAACTATATATATATATATCACTACGTATTCCTACATGTTTATATATTTCTTTGGTTACACATAGAACCGATTCATAACATATATCATTTTGTGGACCTTATATACATATATAACTACATATTTCTACATGTTTATAAATATTCTTCTCCTTTTCAAAACGAGGCAGTTATGATTTTAGGAGATGAATGCCTGATCTTGAGTGCTATTTTGGATGAAATCTAGGCCATGAGCTTAGGTATGATTATGATATGTTTTCTTTTTGAAACCAAGTGATTACATATTTTTGTATTTATAGCTTCCCAAATATTAAACCATCTTAATGTTTATGTTCCTTAACTAAATAATTTAAGAGTCTTTCAGCACTCATGAAATTTCACTGGCCTTACTTATTTAGTATAAAACCCTTTTTTACAATTTTGGTGAATGTACAGATTAATCAGGTTATGTTTTACCATATTTAGGGGCTTTTATCACCGTATTTGATCGCAAGTTCTTCTTTAAGCATTAATCTTCCATTGAAATAATGATCATTTATTATCATTTTATATGATTTAATAATGAGCTTTTGTAAAAAGAGTGTTTTATGAAACTATGTATGCCTTTGTTTAGTTGTCAACATATTTTGCAAATATCATCTATCATTTCATGTATAAAAAAAGGTGTGGTGACTCATTACTCTTATTATTATTGTACAAAATGCATAAAAATGACATATCCCTAAATGAACTAAGGAATCAAATTACACACAGTGGTATGGGACACCATGGGTAAAGTGAAAATGAATGAGATATTCAAGGTGGTATGGGACATATTGAATATACAAGTTGATAAAACAGATTATGAACGATGTGGCTCACATGATAACAAAGGAAAATTTTAAGGGTGCGCCCTGATAGCGCCCCATTGTAGTGGGTAATGATGTAACCACTATAGATTACAATTTTAATGACACCTTGGGGATGGACCTTGGTGATATTCTCATGATTGTCTAAGTTAAATGTTGATGCCACATAATTCAAGTTATGTAACAAGTTTTCTTCAAGATAATGTACCTATCCTTTTACGAACATTGCCCTTACGCTCTCATAAAGTTCATATTTCACTGGTATAAGTTGGGCCATGATTTATGTATATGAAAATTTAAGTTGTTTCCTTGTGTGCAAATCTGATTATGCATTAATTTTAACTGTTTAAATTTATGCTTAAGTAAATCACATGTAGTACTTGTTCATAACAACCATTATCACTCCTTCAGGAATTGACATAATTGATTCATATTCTTCTTGAAAACCTTGATTAAGCATTGTTATGTTTTGTGTGTTGCAATATTTCTTAGTGAATGTTCAAATTCTTTTAAAATAATGTTTTCAAATGTTACAGTGTTTTAAATTCTTTTTAAAAACCCCCTTTACTGAGTATTTCAATGCTCACCCTATGTTTTGATTTAAAATTTTCAGGTATCAGCTTTTGAAAGATGAATTGTTTCAGAAGTTGTCGGTTTCCCAGAACCCGAACCGCACACGATTCTCTGTATGGGACGTGATGTGTTGTTAACAAAGTTTATTTTATTTTAAGATAACACATCATGTTCAGAAGGCACCGACTCCTATGGTTTCTGGGGTCGGGGTCTCTACATTACCTGAAAGAGGTCCTTTGATTTTCTACCAGTGTAGAAATCTAGTACATTCAAAGAGGTTTCGTATGGAGGCACCCAAGGTATGTGGTTCTTATGGATTCTCATGTCACTTACAGAAATTACATCATGTTTATTCCACTTTTCTTAGTGGAATAGGATTATTAGCTTCTTTTAAAACTGTAGGGAAATCAGATGTTTCATGGATAAAAGGGTTCCATCCATAGAAATTTAGAACAAAGCTTCTTCATGCAGTGGAAAAGTATCTAGAAGAATCGAATATGGTTCCAACGACTGTGAGAGGGACCATCACTATAGCTTCGTCATTAGTGACTACTTTATTTGATACTGGTTCATCTCATTCATTTATTTCAACCCATATTTTTAATCTTATAAATCTTATTATGAAGATTCTATCTTATGTTATGGATATTACTACACCCCTTGGTACGAAAAGATAGTAGGTTCTCTCTAGTCCCGCTTGTGTTTTCTCTCTATCATATGTTGAGCTTGCTTGGAGTTTTCTAGTTCTCAATATGAAATCTCTTGACATCATATTCGAAATGAATTGGATCACTTCAAATAAATCCCATATTGATTGTTATCTTCTAAGGGTCTTCTTTACTACACCCAATGGTGTGTTTTTTGTCTTTTAAGTAGAATGTTACCCACGGTAGAGTATGGTATTACCTTCTTATCTAGATTTTGGGAAATTAATATCAATTTTTTCTTTTGATCTGGAGTGGGAATATTTGACCGGTGATCTCTCTATTGTTTTTATTGAGTTTCCTGATGTGTTTCCTTCTGACTTCTCTGGTTTTTCTCTGATAATAGAGGTATAGTTTTCTATTGATTTAGTTACTGGTACTCAACCAATATCTATTCCTTCTTACCACATGACACCAACTGAGTTGAAAGAGTTGAAGACTCGGTTGTATGATCTTATAGAGAAAGTATTTATATTCCTGAGTGTGTCACCCTGGGTGGTACTGATTCTATTTACTAAGAAAGATAATGGTTTACTTCACCTGTGTATTGATTAATGAAATCTCATTTGAGTGAAGTTAAAGAACAAGTATCAATTTCCATATATTGATGATATTTTTTATCAATTTAAAGGGGAGAAGTGGTTCTAGAATATTGACCTTCAATCTAGTTACCATCAGTTGGGGATAAAATAATCTAACATTCATAAAATTGAATTTCGGAGAAGGTATAACCATTATGAGTACCTTTTCATGCCCTTTTTTCTAACAAATTATCTTACAATATTTATGGATTTAATTAATAGTATTTTCCATGAGTATCTAGATACTTTCACGGTAGTATTTTTGGATGACATCCTTGTTTACTCTTAGTCTGAGAAGGAACATGTGCATCATCTGAGAATAGTTTTGGAGCTTCTAATAAATCACCAAATTTATGCTAATATTTCAAAATGTGATTTCTGGATTTAGGAAGTGAAATTATTGGGACACGTGGTGTCATAACATGGGATATCATTTTCTCCTGATAAGGTAAAAGTTGTTATGAAATGGGAACAACAATGAAATATTTTTGAGATTCGGAGCTTCTTGGGTCTAGATAGGTATTATAGTTGGGTTGTTAAGGACTCCTTGAAGCTGGATTCTCTAATGACTACTTTTACTCAGAAGGGAGTGAAGTTTTTTTGGGATGAAAAATGTCAAAGTTAATTTGTTGATATTAAACATCTTTTTACTATTGTGCTGGTATTGACTCTTCTAGGGGATGGTCAGGGCTATGTGGTCCTTTGTGAGGCATAGATTTCAAGTTTAGGCTATGTTATTATGCAAGTTGATCATGTTAATTCATATAGATCTCTTCATATTATTCCACATGAAAAGAATTATCCAACCCATGACTTGAACTCATTGTTGTTATGCACGCACTTAAGAATTAGTGGTATTAACTTTATAGAGAAAGGATTGCCATTTTTTCTGACCACAAGATCTTGAGTTATATCTTCTCTCAAAAATATCTAAATCTCCCCCAAATTTGTTGGGTGGAATACCTAAAATATTTCAACTTCGATATCACCTATACCTCAGGGAAAGGGAATGTCATCACAGATGTCTTGAGTAGGAAACTTATGACCCATGTAGTTAAAGAATCTTTAGAAGAGTGGAATTTTATTGATCTTTTTGCATAGTTGCATATTAGAGTCTATGAATTAGGAATTAAGGTTTCCTTGACCGGTGTTCAGTTGGCATCCTCTCTTCTCGATATGATTCTTCAGGAGTAGTATCTTGATGAGGAGTTCTGTAGCATTTGAGACTCTCTTCATGGTGGGGAGACCGTTTCTAAGTGGTCATTCTTTAAAGATATCATTTTATACTTTCATAAATGTTTTTATTTCACTGTTAAAGGTAAGGAAATCTGTGATGTGGTATTTCCATAATTCCCAATGGGCTATTCACCCAGGAACCACTAAGATGTTTTATGAAAAACGGTGACAATTCTGGTGGCTATGTATGATACGGGAAATTTCTTATTGCGTATCTTACTATTATATGTGCTAATAGGTTAAGTTCGAGCATCATAAAAATTAGGTTTTTCTTTAGACACTTCTCATGCCTACTTGGAAGTGGGATGAGATGTCTATGGACTTTGTGGTTGGTTTTTCATGTATCTAGTTAAAGAAGAATGTGATATGGGTTGTAATCAATTGGCTAACGAAATCATGTCACTTTATACCCATTCATGATACATATAAAGATGAGGAGTTTGAAAATATCTATGTGAAATAGATTTATTAGTTGCACATAGTTCCATATCCTATAGTCTCTGAAAGGGGTCCACGGTTCACTTATCGTTTTTGGAGAGGCCTTCTAGAGGCAGTGGGATCTCACGTCCATTTGAGCATAGCATACCATCTACAGTCTGATGGACAGATAGAAAGAGTTATACAGATTCTCAATGATATTCTTTGTTCTTGTGTTCTTGAATTTTGTGGAGATTAGGATGGTCATTTGGGGATGGTTGAGTTTTCTTATAACAATAGTTATCGGTTCGTGATCAGGATGGATCCTTTTGAGGGCTTTTATGGTTTTCCTTGAAAATATCTATTGTGTTAGTCATAGATTGGTGAAATTTCCTTTGTTGGACCATGTTTGGTATAAGAGATGACAAAAAAGATTCATTTGATTCATCAAATAATGTTGAAACCACAGAGCCGATACAAGTCTCGTGTTGATCTTCATCATGGCTCATTGGAGTTTTCATTCAGTGACCAGGTGTTCTTGGAATTTCGGGTTTTTTGAATGGGATATTTTGGTATATGGAGAGTGACTAAGGGGTTATGTGCAGATGTTTGGTTGTAGTTTTATTTTTTATTTGTTTTATTTTTTATATTCTCTTGTATAAATGATGTTATTATTATTATTATTCAATCCATGTAATGATTTATCTACATTTATTCAGTGTTTGTGTTGATTTTTTTATTTATACTGGAAACTCATTTTGGTCTTTACAATCATTATTCTTCTTATTATCATTCAAGAGTGAAATAATTCCCAATGATTATTTTTTGATACCCTGACACAAGTTACCAGCCTGGGATGATTGAAAATATGCCTCACGCATATCACTGGTCAACTTAAGTGTTCGATTCAGAGGTGAAATAGGTTGTTTTTGTGAGAAAAAAAATAGTATTTTAGCACCCTCTTATTATTTGGTGTGTGTTTGGGTAGTATAGAGATAATGAATATTATCAGGAATCAGACTAAGGGTAAAGAAAAGTGCCTGACCATCTCTTCTTCAAATCAAACCTTGAGTTTCATGGGTGCTTGGGATTTTATTATTGATTATGAATTAATTTTTGGGTATCTTTTATAAATTTTAATACTATAATATTTTGATTCCTAATGAATATATTAGTGATTTGGGGGGTTACATCAAGTTTTAGAGGTAAAATTAGTGGGACAACTAGATTCAAATAGTTAGCTCACATGGTCTGGTAAACTATATGGGTCCCATGAAGATGTTTATAAAACCATTATATATTATGTCACATAGTTGGTGCATGGTTTACTAGACCATGCTTCCAAACCATGCATAGTGATATTTCTTATCCAGAATAGTTTTTTACCTCCCTTGAATTATGAAATGATCCTAATGGTACTGAATATTGGTGTGATATTAAATAAGGGAGTTTTTGATTATTTAATTAATGATGCTTATGTCTTGATATTTATTTATAATTTTAGAACTAGTTTTAAGTTTGGGAAAAATGAATTTTTTGATGAAATAAGGGACTTTATGAATTATTTTTGAAATTTTTAAACCCTAAGGGGTTATTTTAAATTGTTTGGTTAGAGTGTCTTCAAAGAAAATTGATTATAAAATAAAATTTTAAAATTGTTTTGGATATTAAAGTTAACATAATAAAGGGTTTTCATTTTATATAAAGGATTTTAAAGGGGTGTTTGGGTGTTAAGAAAAAATCCAGTGGAATTAATTATAATATTGATTTGACTTTGGATAAAATGAGAAGAGTGAGTGGTTTTGAAATAAAATGGGGGTAAATTCAAGAAATTGTATTTTTCAAAATGTTTAACTAAAATAATTTATTTAAATTATTTTGTAAAAAATGTGAGAAATTGTTAAAGGCAGGTATTTTTCAGAAATTTCAAATGAAACTAGATTTTTTAAAGGGTATCTTGAAACCTTATACTGGGTGTGAAAATTTTAAGTAATGGTTTTAAATGTGTTTTGGTGGTGTGAGTTAGTTTCAATCATTGTTCTAATTTATGTTAGAATAGTTTAATTTGATTTGGGAAGAATGGACTGATGGAGTTCATGCTTCTTATTATTTATTTTCTACCTCCCTAGATTATTTAAAGAAAAGTGGGATGTTTATCCATTAGGATAAAATTTGGGATGGATCTTATCATTTTTTAAGAGTGGTTTCTTTGCTTATTGACTCTACCCAATCTTTACATTGAGTGGTGGGCAGAATTCATACCATACCTTAGACTACATCCAAGAATTCATGAATTAGGGTGGATTGTACCTAGTTCTTAAAGTTTTTATGGTAGAAGTTGGTCAACCATCTTATAAGGGGGTATTTTATATATCAATAACATTAGAGGTTAGTTAGGTTTTTTTGGTTGGGATGAGTGATAATGATTCGTTTGATGAAATGAAAGAGTTGGTTGAGCCCAACTTAGAAGATCAAGCTGAGCTAGGTCAATATCTTTAGAAGAAGAATAAAAAAGGTGCATATTTTGTGATTGTAGTGTGGAGCACCTAGGTATTCTAAGTTTTTATATTAAAAATTTCTAAGGGTTTATCACTAGTTTTTATTCTTCATCTGTCTTAAATGTTTTTGTAAGTTAATTTATCAAAAAGGGAAGTCGCATGTATAGTTAGGTTTTGAGTATCCAATTTCATTGGAAATTGATCTAGAATATGTTTTGGTATTCAAACTAGTTTGTATTAAGAATATATTTATTTGTTTGTATAGTAATTATTTTTGGTTTTTTGTGTGCTTTATTGTTTGGGTGGAGTTCCCTTGAGATGTTTGGTTATATTGTGTCCATTTGAGGATTTGTTCCTAGAGGTTTTGATATGGGAGACCATTGGTTCATGCTTGGGTGATTGTAACTACTATGAACTTAGGGAATTTGAGCACTTTTTATTGTTAGTTTTCCCTTCTTTGGTTTACCATGGATTTTGTTTTGGGTTAGAGGTACTAGTTTTATGGTTGGGTGTAGTGACCTGAGGTCTAGATCCCATGTTGTTTTGTGTTAATGCATATGGTGTTCTATTTATTTTTATTATTATGTATGATTATATTGATAGTTATTATCTCATGGGTATGAATTTTTTTAGGTTTTCTTTTTCTCAAGGATTTTTAGATCTATTTCTTGGGTGACTTATGATTTTTTGGATTTTCAGTAGAATTGTTCTTCTTGGTGATATTTTTCTTTGAGGTGTGTGTATCTCCCTTAGTTTACTATTTTAGATTAATTTTAAATTGTGGGGATGACTATGATTTGTCTCTATCTCTTTTAGGGTTAATCCTTCATGATATTAGTTGTTTTGTGGTTATAGAGGTCTCTTGGTTTTGTGTATTTAAGAATCCGGTTTAGAGGAATTGGTTGGATTTGATAGTTTCCTTCATATGGTTATATTTATTCATTTCCACACCCACCCACCTCTTGAGAAGACAGGTTGTGGTAGTGTCCATTTTTGTTCACTCAACATGTATCAAGGAATTTTTTTGTGGGTATAAATGGATATAGTGGGGATAATTATCATGCCCCCAATGTCATTTTTGTTTTTTTTTTTAATTTTTGGGTTATTTTATGTTTTTTTTGGTGTTTTGGCCATTCTTCGATATTTCCAGGAAGATCTAAAAGTCCCTAAAAGTTATAGTTTGGGTTTTTAGTATTCCATATTATAGACCTATGATTCCATGATATATCCATACACTTTCCTTTTTAATTTGTTGGGGGAAAAAGGTTTGATACATTGTGGTGTGGGTGGATACATCATGGTTTTCTATTACATAAAGGTGTACAGGAGCTATGTAAAGGTCAAGAGGTATGACCACACCATTAAACTTGCACTACACCGTAATGGAAACTTCATAAGGATGGGTTTAAAGTTTCATAAGGGTAAGTATGGCACTGTGTAAGGGTTGTTTGTTGAGGTAGAAGGGAGTTGTATAAGGTACAATGGTCAAGCCATGATGGAGAAGGGAAAATTGCACTATAGTGAGTGTTTTCCATGGGAATCCATGTTTTATAATGGATGTCTGCGTCATAAAGTCTTGAGGGTATTCAGTGGTTCTCCTATCAAAAAATTTGAGGGGTAAGTAACTACGTCGTGTTCCTCATTATATCAGGGTTCTCGGGAGGTTCCTTGCATTATAGCTGAGAAGGGATACGTTGTGATTCCAAGGGGGTTTAGACCCCAAGTTCTGTCCAATGGAGTTACTATACAATACATCACTTATGATATGCTATAGGAGGTCCATTTGGAGAAGATCCATGCCATAAGCCTTGGGGATACACCGTGGATCCTATCTACCTATATTTTTTAATTTTTATTTTTTTGGTTATTCCTCTCTATAATTAATATAGATTACCCTATTACTTTCTAAAATTTGGGATATTTTAACCTAGGTTCATAAATAGGGAGATCACCCTCTTTTATACTTGATTTCCAAGACACTTCCACCCCATTTTATAAGAATATTTCTCGAGGTAATCCCTTAATTCCTTCTTTTTCCCTTATCTTTATTTTCCCATTTCATTTCCTTTTTCTTTATTTATCACTAATGAACTCTTGGGGATTACACAAATATTTTAGGGTATATAGTTAACTTATTATTTAGATTTTTGGTTTTTAGGTCATTTGGAGGGCATATCATTATTTTTTTGGGAGTTCAACATCAAAAGAGACAGGTTCTGGATTGATTTTCATTAAATAGATATAGGTGATTTTGCATGTTTCATTTATTTGGGATAGAATTTAGTGCATGATTTTTCCAAATTCATTTTTTATTAAATTAAGTATATATATGATAGTTGAATTAGATTTCATAAATTTCTAAAATGAATTCACACTTGTAATAAAATATGTTTTTGATGGTTTTCTTATTTCTAAAGTAATTTTTGCATGCCAAGTATTTTTTAAAATTTATAAAAGTGTTTGTTTGAATATAAAATAATAATTTTATGGAATTTTATGTTGTTTGGGTCCATAAGTGAGGGTTTTATTGGTTTTATAAAATAATTTAAAACAAAATAGATGTTTTAGGATCTCAATAGATTTTCAATGAAAATGTTTCATGTTTTAAATGGTTATAAATATGATTTGAAATGGTTATTTTTAATGAATTGTTTTGCAATGAAATTTTCAAAGGTGGATAAAATGGATAGGTTTTAAAGAAGATATTTCAAATGGTTTTCAAAGGTTAAAATGGAATCAACACACTAATTCTGTATTCACTAAGTTTTATTTGGAACTTTGAAAAGGATCCATCTGGTGTTTGTATGAGACCCTATTTATCCCCTTGTTTGACAAGTATTTTAACCCTTGATGGGGGATATATATACCATTTCAATGGATGAAATCATTGGTGTAACACCATGGGATTTTAAAAGAGGAACATCATGTTAGATAGTGTGTATGAAAAGCAATACCAAGATTAGAAGAAAATATAACACTCTAATAATTTATGATATATTTCTTTTTAAATAAATTAAATATCTTTAATATCTTGTGATTCATGAAACATCTATTTTAAATAAAATGAAATATATTATTAAAATATTATTATTTAAACATGTCCATCGTATCCTAGTTGTTAAGTTGGTGGGTATAAAAAAACTAAATATATTGTGAAAAATATATGGTTTACACATGTATAAAATAAATTTAATTATTATATATTTATTGGAAATAAAATAATAATTATTTGAAAGAAAAGGAAATGTTTTCTGAAAATTTGTATCTTTCTAAAAAGCGGTTTTGTCTCACTTTTCACACATATCTTTAAAATTAATTTTTACCAATATTAGAAAATTTATTTTAAAAATGAACTTAATTTTTGAAATCATAATATCAAAATTATCTTAGAGTTAATTTTTTTTATTTTTCTAAAAAAATCTTTTTTTCGATGAATAGTGAAAAAATATTGATTTTTATTAGAAACATCTTTTTCATTTAAAGAATTTACAAGACCCATTTTATTTTAATTTGGTTTTAAAATAAATTTTTTTAAAATTATATATTTATTAATCCAAAATAGTTCATTTTAATCAATTTCATATTGAATTTTGATATAAAAACTTTTTAAACTTTTGAATGTTTTTCTTTTGGAAAACCATTTTTCAACAAGATTATTGGTTTAATTTTAAATTAAATTCTTCCACTTATATGATTTGAATTTGAAAATTGGATTAATTATTTTAAATAATAATAATATATATTATCTAATAATTTTAGATTAAATTTTTACCATAATTAATAGTAAAAATAGAAAAAAATTATTTTTCACGATTAAGGTAAAAAAAGGTTTGTCATCGGTTAATATTAAATGATAAGGGTTAAAAATGACCCAAAACTTGTGTAATTACTATTTCACAGTAATATTTAGTCCTTATATATTATAATTTTTGAAACTAGTCCATTTTTTATCCTTTTTTCATGAAAAAAATGTGGTTGTATTTCTTTCTTTTCAAAAATACCAAGTGTGTCATCTCCCCTACTTATAAAATGTCACCCCTATCATATCCTTTAAACACTTAAAAAACCTTTTCTCTGTAAAATTCATACTAAAATAAATTTTTTAATTCCATACCATCATCCTAGAATCCTTTTTTGGTCATAAATCCAACCTAGTAAGGCTTTTGGTACAAACAAAAAGAAGTTGTCTGAAGAAGAGGTAACCTCATTAACTGAGAATTTTATATTATTTCTTCTTCCACCTCCTCAAAATATTATTAAAACATGATGATATAATAACCTCATAATATTAAATATACTTAAATGTTTTTATGTTAATTTTATGACCTATAACAATCTTCTCTTCTCTCAAATGGGAAATGAAATCATTGATCTTGTGTATGGTAGACTACCACCTCGCGAACCAACATAATTCGTTTTCAATCACCACTTATCATGTATGGATATAATGATTTATATAATTTTTAAATATGATATTTATGATATAATTATTATTATTTAATTATAATATCGTAAATACCTTATTAATTCTCATTCCATAGAGAATACAATAATGTCACTTGTGTGTATAGCGGACTACCGCCTCGCGAAGCAATGTGATTCATTTTTCACATATAATTTACATGGAAGATAATAAGGATTAATTTTCTGTTTATATATGATATTAAGGAAATATTAATAATTATTGAAAATAAATATATTATATACATTCTTACCTTAACATCCATTGAATAAATGATAATGTCACTCATGTGTACGGTGGACTACCACCTCGCGAAGCAATGTGATTAATTTTTTACTAATGATTTACATGGAAGGTAATAAATTATAAATTTAATTAATATATGTGATATATATGAAATGATATTTATTATTTAAAATTAATATACAACCCAATTTATTAACCTTTCACCAATTAAGTAAATGATAACATCGATCGTACGTACATACAGCCTACTGTTTCCACAAAGCGATGTGATTCATTATCCATGTTCAAAATTCAATAATGATTATAAAGATAAATCGAATGAAAAAATATATATATTTATAAAATTAATATCATTATTTATATTATGTAACTATATCCTATGTTCTGGATCCAGAACTTTCATGATAAAACTTGACTGAGAAAATAAGGTAATTAATACTCCAAACAATGGTGATAATGAAAGATTATTAAAAAACTAGTAATAAGATATTATAAAAAGATTATATATGATGTTATTAATATTACTATGGTTATTTTATAATTTAATAACATTTTTAAAATCACAATAAATAAATGAAATTTTTCTCAACTAAAGGGAATTGCATGATAAGGGGTTTCTTAACTCAATTTCCATTCATTGGGTTATACGACGACTTCATTGATTATATTATGCCAAAATTATGTGTGAAATTAATTATAATTGATTTATGTCATATTTAAACATTTACTTCTATGTATAAAAAATTACACATGATCACCACATTTATTAACTCTCAACTCAATGATACTAACTTTGTAAGAATTTCGTCTCAATCTTCCTTCTTTGAGACACATATTCTTATATGCACCTAATTTATTTTTAATAGTGTATATAGTGGACATTTACATACTATACCATTAATCCCTCATAAATCATGATATTTTAATCTAAAATCAATATACTTCATTCATGTTAATTTATGATTCAAAATTTATAAAAGATGTAAGGGTTTATGTTTCAATCTCATTTTAATTGGGATTGCTTATGCATGAATTTTAATAGAAGAAAATTATTTGGTCATTGTTTAATAAAACCATTTAGTTATATTATCATCTGGTTATTCATTAATTTTTCAATTAATAGTACCATTTTATTATCTTTAGTACTTAAAATTATTGATAAAATATTTTTAATAAAATCTGAATTCATTTCTATTTTGGTCAGAAATCATTTTTCTTCCAAATATATGTTTTCTAAAAATGTTTTAAAAAATGTTTTATTATTATTTTTTAAACTAAATTTTACCCTTATTTATCTTTTTAAAAAAATCAAAAGGAATATTCTTTTCATTTCATGAACAAGTTACTTTTCTACTCTTCTTACAAAAATGTGAAAGAAGTATTTTCTTTTTTATATATTTGGCATGAACAGAAATCTTCTGCCATCATGACCAATCAATATTTTAAAGATTCCTTTTTAAATTTAAAAGGTTATTTTAAAAAAACTTTAATGTTTGGGAAATTTTTATATTTTAAGTAAGTTTTTATAAAATGGAAAGGATATTTTACTCAATAAATGCTCAAAGTGATCTTTCAAAATCATTTTCTATCTAAGATGACATATTTTATGTTACTCAAAGTGAAAATGTTATTTTCCTCAAGAATGATTTTAATATTTGTGAAAATAATTTCATTAAAAAAACCATTGATATTATTTATTTCTTTTAAATTATTTATATATGTCTCTCATATATATACCTTTTTTATTATCTCTTCCTTTGAAGTGTTAATACATTCCATATGATCATTTCTAAAATTCGTTCATTATGAAATTTCTTTGATTATGATATGAATAAATATTATTCAAACCATTTTATTTTCATGGGTAATGTTTATATTATGCTTTATGATAGATTTATTTTATGTGGAACACATAGATCATGAACATGTTATGAAGGGTGTGCTTAGATATTGCTCCAATGCATTGGGTAAATCTTTAGTCTTGTGAGGAATCATGTATGGTATTATGGAGTAAACCTAATAATTATGGGAATTTTTCCTCTATGTGATTTTTTCTAGGAATTTAGCATTGAATCATGTTTATTTTATGTTTTGTATTGCTTCCACATTTCCTATATTGTCGTGATCTTATAATACCATGTTGTTTATGTTATGCTTCCATGTGATTACTCATAGGCCTTCTTTTTTATGATAACATGTTATATATTTGACTCCCACGTTATGTTTCCTTACCATGTTTATTCCCTAACTAGGATTTTTAGCTCTCCCCTCTTGTCTATATATTCCCCATATTATCACATACATTATATAATAACAAAATTATTTAATATCTTGTTATGAAGAATAAAATAAAAGGTTTTATTTTTAGTCACACTTTGATGTTTTATGAACCTATTCTTATAAATATACTAGGTATTTATGATCCTTGTATTGTATTAATGGATTTTTATGTTTAAAATCATGTAATAATATTTTTAAAAGGATTGGGTCATCATAGATGGTATCAAAGAAAATATTTTTTTAACCTTTAGAAACTATGATGATAAAATATTAGTGATAAACCAAAGGATAATTTTGAGGATAAGCCTAAGGATAAGTCTATGTATAGAAAAATATCCTAGAATTTTAGTAAATTTTAGAGTGAGTGATTTTCAAGAAATGGAATCCCTCTATGGATACTACAAGTGGACGTGATTATAGAACATATGTACCTATGGGAAATAACTCTAAAAAAATAATGTCAAGATTGACTTGAACATTACCTATTATACAAAAATGGGCCTTACTGTGCACCTAGTTTGACACTCCTGGGGGATATTTTTTATAAATTCACAAACTCTTTATAAACCATCACGAAGTATTTGAATAGATAATAAACATGAATGGCCTAGGATAAACCTAATGTTTCATATATTAAAAAGAATGTGTCATGATTTAGACATCCTATAAATGATTTTTCATGATTATGTGGTTTTCCACTATGATTATTATTTCTCATACTATGCTTTGTGGTTTTAGTCAATGGAAGAAATTAGAAGGAATTGGGTTGACGTTGAATGTGATACATAATGTGTTGATGATAATCCAAATGGGATGATGAGTAGAGTAAATTATATTTTGATTATTCGACATCAGTTATCATGATATATTATTAATAAATTAAACCTTAACCAACTCTTATAATCAACAAAGAAAAGGAGGATAGAGTTCAATTAGAGTTTGGGTGGCGGATACAATAGGGGAAATAAGATTTAGTTTCTTATTTTTTTAATAAGGGAATAAGAACTCAAGGTAATGTCTCAAAGTAATGAGAAATTGTTTTACATGTGGAGAATAAGGGCACAAAATAAGTATTTCCAAGGAAAAATGAAAAGTTCAGTTAATTAAATAGATGAGAATAATGTTTTCCCTAAGGAATAATCAATTTTTGAATGTTTTAAATGTGGAAAGAATGGAACTTGTGTAAATATATGTCTTAAGGGAAATATCGATAATATAATCCACAAGGTTGTATGAGTAAAGGTTTTGTTGTTGATGATGAATATACTACAAATGACATATATAAGTAAATAGGTATTAAGGAATAAGATGATTAAGCCTAGTTAATGGTTTAAGAATGAAGTGTAATGATTTAAATGTTTATATACTAGAATTCAATAATTTTTTGAATCATAAAATATATATATATATATATATGTGATGATTATTATGTAGAAGTTTTTACTTAAGGATTTTCTATAATATTTTGAATGGTAATAATGAACAAGAAATGTGATTTAATAGTAAGGTGATACTCTATATAAAAAATAAAAAATTGAGGAAAATATAATCATGGATATGTGATTGATGTTGAGGTAAATAGTTGATTTTTTGGGAAAAAAATGAGTTATTTAGAAACCCTTAGTGGTTAAAAAATTAATTTTATGACTAATGTTATTATTTAATATGATCATAATATTCTTGATAACATTATATTATCATGGATAATTATTATTATGATCACCACATAAGTTTTTCCATAGTTTTATAAAAATGAAAAACTGTAAGTCAGGTGACAACCCATCACATTTGGAAAGTTTGTGGGGCTTGAACCCACAACCTAAGGATGATAATGGTGTAGTTCCTGCCACTATCCAATATGATTTACTAGTTAGTATAACATTTTTTACTTATATATTTTTAAGTTTAAATATTTATTTGATTTTTGGAAACATATTATGGGATCAAGTCGTTTGATTTTGGGGTGAAAAATGATTTTTTAGGAGATGTTTTATTAGATTTAATTATATATACCCTTTTGGTTTCACATAATAGATTACTTGGGAAGTATGTAATTATTTTTTTTAGATGTAAGTTGAAAGGGTTATAAATAACCTTTTAGGTTAAAATATTTTTTCATGTCAAGGTTATTAAGGTTATTTGGGATATAGGTTCACTTATTTAAGGAATGATCTGTGTTAAACCTTTAGTTTTATTATTGAATTTTTTATATTAATAGATTCATATCTATATTGGATATAATATTATATTGCTCTATCCATTGTAGTTTTAATAAATATGGGATTAATAGCTTATTACTCTTTTATGGATATTATGATCTCTTAAAAGTTAATTTTAGTGCTTCAGACATGAAAAATCTATCTTTAATTCCCATCGTCTTGAAAAAATGATATTTTGGTGTAAATTATTAATGTATGAATTTATAATTTTCAAGTAAATATATTTCCTTATGTTCTTAGTCTGGATGGTAAATGGATCCCTCAACTCTATGGAGAATATCTTGAAACAAAAATGTTATCCTAGTACATTCATTTCGGATGAATCAAATAGTCTTTTAACTCATCACATATTTATGGTTTTTAGGTCCTTAACTTTCTATTAATCATTATCATTCTTGTGATCAATGGTATCTATCACTATATATTAATCCTTGGGTGTTAGTATTCTCTTACATGTCCATGTTTTCATTTCCCACCAATGTTCACCTACATGGATACTTAATAATGTGTTATTCTGGATGACCTTCATACATCACTTTATATCTTATCAATGGGAAGTATTATTAACCATTTTTATGATGTGGGTTTCTAATAAAGGTATTTTCAAATTTCAAACCCTTGATTACTGAGATAAATATTAAATTATGAGGATACAATTTATTTAAGGGGTAGAATGTAACACCATGATATTTTAAAAGAGAAATATTGTGTCTAATAAAGTGTATGACATGCAACACCATGCTTAGAAAATATTATAAAACCTAGATAATTTATGATATATTTATTTTTAAATAAATCCAATCTATTTTATACCTTATGATGCCCACAATATTGGGTTTAAAAGAAATGTGATACCTTATTAAAATATTATTATTTAAACATGGCCATTATAACCTAAACATTAAGTTGGAAGGTATGAATGGGAATAACTATATTATAAAAATTACACGTTTTACACATTCATAAAATAAATTCAATGATTATATATTTATTGGAAATAAAATAATAATCATTTGAAAGAAAAAGGAATTTTTTCTGAAAAATTATATTTTTCTAAAAATCAGTTTGGTCATGCTTTGCGCACATATTTTTTTAAAAAAACAATTCACCACTATTATAAAATTTATTTTAAAAAAAATAAATTCATTTTTAAATTATTATATAAAAATTATCTTAGGGTGAATTTTGGGGATTTTTCTGAAAAGTTTCATTTTTTGATGAATAGTGAAAAACACTGATTTTTATTAAAAACTACCTTTTCATTTAAAACATTTAAAAGACCAATTTTTTTTAATGTGATTATAAAAGTAAAATTAGTTTAATTATATATTTATTAATCCAAATTATGTTATTTTAATCAATTTCATATTAAATTTTGATATAAAAACTTTTTAAAGTTTTTAAAGTTTTTCTTTTGAAAACCCATTTTTTTCGACACGACTGTGAGTTTAATTTTAAATTAAATTATGCCACATGTATGATTTGAATTTAGAAAAATGGATTTTATATTTTCAATCAAAATAATTTATATTATCTAATAATTTTAACTTAATTTTTTACCATAATGAATAGTGAAAACATTAAAAATTATTTATTGTGGTCAAGGTAAAAACAGATTTAATGGGGGTTAAACTTAAAATATATGGATTAAAATGACCCAAAACTTGTATAATTCATATTTTATGGTCATATTGTGACCTTATATCTTATAATGTCTTAAATTATTCCATTTTGGATCCTTTTTTCCTGAGAAAAACATCATTGAAATTATTTCTTTTCAAAAATACCAAGTGTGTCTTCTCCCCCTCTTAAAAAAGGACACACCCTATACTCTCCTTTAAACACTTAGAAAACCCTTTTTTAGCCAATAACATAAAAAATAAATTCCATAATTCCATACCCTCATTATATAATCCTTTTTTTAGTCACAAATCCACCCTATGAAGGCTCTTAGTACAAACTAAAAGAAGTTTTCTAAAGAAGAGGTAACGTCCTTAACTAAGAATTTTATTTTATTTCTTCCTTAACCTCATACAAATATTATTAAAACATTATGAAATAAAAAAATTATCTTCCATATACTGAATTTTTTTATGTTAATTTAATGTACTAAAACCATCTCTTCGTCTCTCAAATGGTAAACGAAATCGTTGATTGTGTGTACGGTGGACTACCTCCTCACGAACTGACATAATTCGTTTTCCATCACCACTTCTCATGGATGGATATAATAATATATCTTATTTTTATATATTATATTTATTATATAATTATGATTATGTAATTAAAATAGCATACATACCTTTATACTTCCCAATCTGTAGAGAACATAATAATATCACACGTGTGTACGGTGAACTAAAGACTCACAAAGTGATATGATTCGTTTTTCACTTTTTATTTACATGGAATGTAATAAGGATTAATTTTATGTTTATATATTATATTAATGAAATATTAATAATTTTTTAAAATAAATATATCATATAATTTATTACCTTATCATCCATTGAATAAATGATAATGCCGCTTGTGTGCACTGAGGACTACCGCCTTGCGAAGTGATGTGATTCATTTTTCACTAACACTTTACATGGAAGGTAATGACAGATAAATTTAATGAATATTTGTGGCATATATAAAATTATATTTATTAAATTAAATTAATATACAATCCACTTCCTTACCCTTTCACCCATTAAGGAAATGATAATGTCACTCGTGCGTACGTATTACCCACCGTCTCCACAAAGTGATGTGACTAATTCTCCATGTTCAAAATTAAATAATGATTATATAGATATATATAATGAAAAATAATGATATTTATAACATTAATATAGTTCTATATATGATTTAATTATATCTTATGTTTGGGATCTAGAATATTCATGGTAAAAATGCATGATAAAATAAGGCAATTAACACCCAAAACAATAGTGATAATAAAATATTATTAAAAAATGATTAATAAGTTTTCATAAAAGGATAATATATGATATTATAAATATTAATATGTTTATTTTATAATTTAATAACATGTTTAAAATCACTATATAGTAGGTTAAATATATCTCAACAAAGGGGAAGTGCAGGGTAAGGGGTTTCTTCACTCAATTTCCATTAATTGGGTTATATGACTACTTATTGATTATATTATGAAAAAATTATGTGTGCAGTGACTTTTTATTAATTTATTTTTTATTTAAACTTTTAATTTTTTTATATATATTTTTTAAACATAATCACCAAATTTATTAACTCTCACCTCAATGATATAAAATTTGTAAGGGTTTCTTCTCAAACTTCCTTCTTTGAGACACGTGTTTTTTATGCACCTATTTTATTTTGAATAGTGTTTATACTACTCCTTTACATAATATATCATGAATCGTAAAAAAATCATGATATTTTAAGTTATAATTGAAATAAGTAATTCTTGGTAAGTTATGATTCAAAATTTAATAAAGTGGTAAGTGTTTGTGTTTCAATCTCATTTTAATCGGGATTGCGTATTCTTGAAATTCAATTGAAGGAAATTATTTGATAATTGTCTAATAAACCAATTTAATTTTATTTCATATATTTATTCATTAATTTTTCAAGTAATAATACCATTTTCCTTTATTTATTACTTAAAATGATTGATAAATGTTTTTTAAGAAAATCTGACTTCATTTCTCTCTTTAGTCAGAGATCCTTTTTCTTCCAAATCCAAGTTTTATAAAAATGTTTTCAAAAAAATTTTGATACTATTTTTTAAAGTCATATTTAACCTTAATTGTATTTATTAAAAATTTATTTAAATGTAATCTTCTTCTTGTTATCTGAACTGGGTAATTTTTCACTTTTCTTACAAAAATTTGAAAGGAGCCTTTTTTTATGTATTCAGTATGAATGGAACTTTTTTTATATCATGAACACTCATGTTTTAAAGATTAATTTTTAAGTTTCAAATGTTATTTTAAAAAAAAATATTTTATTTAATGTTTAATAATTTTTTATATTTTCAATAAATGTTTTCAAAATAGAAAGGATATTTTCCTCAATAAAGTTTCTAAGTGATCTTTCAAAATCATTTTACACCTATGATGACATACTGGATGTTAATCAAAGTGAAATTGTTATTTTCTTAAATAATTTTTTTAATATTTTTAAAAGCTTTTTCATCAATTTCAACAACCATTTATTTTATGTATTTATTATAAATTATGAATAAATGTCTCTCACATATATACCTAGTATATTCTTCCTTCCTTTGATGGGGTAATACATACCTTATGATCATTTCTCAAATGCCTTCATTATGAATTTTTCATTTATTATGATATAAATAAATATTTTACAACCCATTTTCTTTCCAAGGTTAATGCTTATGTTATTCATTATGATTTATTTCTTCATTTGGAACACATAGATTATGAAAATGTTATAAAGGGTGTACCTAGATAGTAATCCAATGCATTGGGTAAAGATTTAGTCTCATGAGGTGTCATGTATGGGATTAGGGAGTAAACCTAATCCATTATGGGACTTTTTATTCCATGTAATTTTGTATAGGAATTTATACTTACCACATTTTTATGTCATGTTTTGTGCTTCTTCCATATTTCCTATACTACCATGATCTTATGAAATCATTTTCTTTACGTTATGCTTCTATTTGATTACTCGTGTACCTTATTTTTTATGATATCATGTTATATCTTTGACTCAAACATTATGTTTCCTTACCTTGTTTATTCCTTTACTAATATTTTATCTCACCTATTTGTTCTATGTATTCCCTAGGTTATCCCATGTATTTTATGATCTTGAAAGGATTTAGGATCTCATTATAGAGAATAAAATAAAAATATATATTTTTAGTCATGCTTTGATGTTTTATGAACCTAGTATTACAAAGAAACTATGCCTTTACAATCCTTGTGTTTTATTAATGGTTTTTTATGTTAAAAACATGTAATAATATGTGTGAAAGGCTTGGGTTATCATAATTGGGGTTGTTTCTTATGAGGTAATGGAGGTGAGGTGAGGTTTATTTTTTGTTGTTGAATTTATTATATGATTTATTGATTATTCATATATTGTTATTATTTTCATAGGTTCATTAGGAATTTAGTTAGAGTTATATATTTATGATACACTAGATAGTCACACATTATTAGTGTCCCCTAGTTGTGCTCTAGGCCAGGGCTAGTAGGGATTTCCCCTGATGAGGTTGGGTGTAGGATAATTGTGTGGCTTATGCTGTTTAGAGGCAACATATGCCGACATTTAGTCCCATGTTTTGGGAAAGTATAAGAATAGTATTAAATTAATACATAGTGTGTTTCCCAAGATTCTATAAGACTTTATAAGGGACATTAATTTTTGTTCCTTGTATTAATTGGTATTTATGACACTATACTTTTATTTACCTACTTTATTTTTTTAGAAATGTAGTCCCTTAGTGTTTTATTTTATCCTTGAATTTAGTATGTTTTATTAAAAATATTTATAAATTTATTTAAAATGATATATTAATAAAGTGTTTTTTGTAAGTGTATTTAAAATTAATTTTTTAATAAATTAATATATGGTCAGGTAAATGTTTTCCAGGTTATTTTTTCATTTAAGGAAAATAAAAAAGGAAATTTTATGAAATTTTCATGGATGTGATATTTGGTTTTTATGTAATTATGTATGAAAAAACCTATTTTATATATATATTTAAAATTATAATAAAATGAAATTTATTTTTAAGGTAATAACACAAACTCCTTGGTTGGATCATTAGGTCTTGGTTTTTCTCACACCATGTATACACCAATTGGTGTATGAAACTCTTATGTTTTTTTCTCAAATTCCTTGGCTCGGGTCTACCTCATGTTGGGAGTTCAGGTTATTCATGTGGGATAGTTGGGAATGTGGAGACTGACTAAAGGGTCATATGTATATGTTTAGTTGTAGTTTTATTTTGGATTTTTTTATTTAAATTCATTATCTTGTATTAGTGATTTTATTATTGTTGTTTAGTTCATATAATGATTTATATCTATATGTTTAGTGTTGGAGTTGATTTATTTATTTATAAAAAATACTCTATTTGTTTATTTTACTATAATTGTTATTATTATCATATTAGGGTGAAATCATTCCCAATTTTTATTTTTTGATACCCCAACATAAGTTTTAGCTTGAAGTAATCATGGAAAAACCTCGAGTATGTCACGGGAATGCTCGGGTACCCGGTTCAGGGGTGAATCAGGTTGGTTCATGATAATTTCCCTATTCAGATGGCTTACATCTTGTCACGACCCGCCCTCGGGGTCCGTGTCGTAACTACCCCAAGCCCGTCTTCCATAGGCCAGGGGCTGGCGACTAGCACCAAGGCGTAAATCCCGGTAAAAAGGGAAGGCATTGCCTTTGTAAAGTAAACAAATACCACAGAGTAAGCAAGCGGAAAGTAAACACTAAGCAAAAGCAGAGTACAACTGAAAGTGCGGAAAAGTACATGGGCCAGTATACAAACCCAAACTGAAAGTAAAGTACAACTCGAAAGGGAAAACAGCAACTGAAAAGTAAAAGCCGCTACACTGGGCTGTCCACTGGAAATCCCACCTGAAGGGTGGGTACAGATAGCTCCACTGCTCCACGGGTCCCGCCGTCCGCTCCGAGCACGTCCCATCCAGTGGTCCACCTCCAGGTACCGTCCTGCTCTGCAAGCCTCAGCTAAGATCAATGTTGTCCGTCGTCTGCAACCAACACAACGTAGTGCGGGCAAAGCCCGTGCAGGGGTGAGTATAAGCTACTCAGTAGGGACCCCGAGACCCCTGAAGGTCTCTCAAATCCACAAAGGATAAACCATGAAGAAAGGTACAATCACGAAGTAACAACCGACACTGCTTAGGTATATGCCCATACATATACCTAAGTCATCAATTCAAATACGCTCCAACCTCTGAGCCCAAGAACAACTCAGTCCACACAGGAAAGTAAACGTATTCCACACAGGAAATCAAAACGTAATCCACACAGGATAGTACAACACAATCCACACAGGAAAACAACAGGATTCAGCTCACACAGGTATACATCTTCGAAAGACGATAAAGATGATCTCTGATCCATCTAAGTCGTCGGACCCACGAAGGATCGATAGGTAACTAACCCCCGCAAAAGACCCACACAGGATCGGGCCCACGTAGGACCTGTAGGCGCTGGTTCACACAGGACCGCTGAGCGCAAAGACCCACACAGGATCGGACCCACACAGGATCGGGCCCACACAGGACCTGTAGCACCGATCCACGTAGGATCGCTGAGTGCTGAAGTCGTCGTCGTCGAATCCACACAGGATCTCTGTACTGTCGTCGTCGCAGTCACAGTAGCAGTCACAGTAACAGTCACAGCCAGCACTAGGGTTCCCGCACACAGCAAGCTCGTTCGGAGGGTCCGCTCCACGAGCCGAGAGGCTGATACATCAACTGTCACAAAGTCCAGAGTTGATGTATCCAAAATTTCCGTATCGTCAACAGGAACTCAACGCAACAGACGGCGCGTCGATCGGACGCCCGGTCTGAGAGTTATTGGCATTTTCGTCCCCGGGGCCCGGTTGGTTTTTAAGGAAAAACCAACCCGACCATACTCCACCTGCGTCCAAACCTTGGGCGGAGTATTCCAAAAGATCCTTCTCACTAAGAGGAACACAACAAAGCTGACGGCACGTCAATCGGACGTCCGTAGCTCAAGATATGAGTGTTTCCGCTCCGAAGGCCCGGTTGGTTTCGTGAACGAACCAACCCGGCCGAACTCAAAGTATTCCGAAACTTTGAGTGCGATATACCGAAACAACCGTCTCGATCCAAGGATCGTGTTTCCGCAGACGGTTTGTCAATCGGAGGTCTGTGACTCAAGTTATGGCCAAAAGACCGAAACTGATTCGAAATGGGGGGGTCCGGGTCCGGGCCGACCCGGCCCGACCCCCCCTGGGTCGGCCCGAACCGGGTCGACCCGAACCGGGTCCGACCCAGACTGGCTGGTCGGCGGCGCGGCGGCCTGGCGGCGCGGCAGCCTGGCGGTGCGGCGGCCTGGCGCCGCACGGAGGCAGCGCGCGGGGGGGCAAAGCCCCGCGCTTCTTGGAGTGGCGGCGCGGCATAAGTGTCGCGCCCTTTTGGAAAACGGCCCCCCTCGTGGGGGCCAGCTTGATTAAACCGGGGGGCCGCCTGCCCCCCCAAAGGAAACCGCCCCCCTCATAAAAATGAGGGGGGGGTTTTTAAGCTGGCAGGGGGAATTTATTTCCCCCGCCTTTTGACCTTTCGGCCGGCCAACTGCCGACCGGTTTTCTCCAACGGGACCGGAAAATCCGGTCCCCTTTCCGGCTTCCGACGCCGGCGGCCCGGCCGCCGGTCTTCTCGTTCCGCCGCGGCCCGGAACCGGTCGCGGTGTTCGTTGTCCGGCGCGGTGCGACGGCACCGCGCCCCTCCACCGCGCCTCCGATTCCCCTTGACGCGGCGCGACGGCGTCGCGTTCTTAATGATTCTTCCACGGCACGGCGCGACGGCGCCGCGCAATATAATCGTACGATTATCCGCGTGGTGCGACGGCACCACGCCACCTTGTTTCCACCCGCAAGATAAATCAACAAGAACGATGGAGGGGGTTCGGCCGTGTTCATGCGGTCCGGCCCCCTCACGTTAAACAATAACACAAATTTATAATCCTCACATTAGTCATGCTAGAACCACGAACAAGGATAAATAAATAAACAAATAACAACAACCCCTACCTTGGGCACAAGTTCGAAGATCGTCAACGACCTGCAGAAGAAATCGTCGCGGAGGTCGGGGCGTCGCGGTAGTCGTTCGTCGAATCCGATGACGAAGAGGTACGTCCGAAGAGGTACGTCGGTGGAGGAATCTTCGTATGCCGACGAAGGGAGTCCGAGGAGGAAGCGGCGTTCACTTTCGTTGACACGGAAGACGAAGAAGAGAGGAGCGGCGTTCTTCGTCGGAGCTTGAGCGTTCTTCATTCAGAGCTTGAGCGTTCTTGTCAAAGATTGAAGAAGGAAGAAAAGGCTCTCAAAAGCTCTCAAGATGGCTAAAGAGTTCTAACCCAACAAAATAAGATAAGAGCTTATTTTATTCACAAACATAACAAATGAATTTCAAAGGTTTGAAATTCAAAAAGGATAACTCCAAAATTAAATAACTCATGTCATTTAAAGAGGGGTTAGGGAGTTGGGAGAAGATGAAAAGTTTAGGGTTCGTGTGGGCCCCACCACACTTAATCCTCTCAAGGGAGGTTAAGTGGGTGTGGGTCCCCCCCTAACTTCCTTTGAGAGAAGTTAACTAATAAGTTTTAAATAAAAATATGTAATCCACAATTTTTGTTTAACTTTTTCTAAACTCTCCAAAAACTAACTCTCATCCCGAAATAAACGCACCTCGGAAAAGGTCTCCTTAAGCGAATATCGGCGCTGCGAGTTCATCGGTGCCCTCGGATTTCAATTCCGAGCACCGGATCAAAAGTTAGAAATTCCCGCTCGTTCGTTCACTGAACGTACCCGAGCAAACTTCGGAAATTGATTCCGGGCACTCCGGGCCTCGGAATCAGGTGCCGTCAGAAACCACGCTCTTGAATAATTCCAAAGAAAATTAAGAAAAAAATTCCCTTGAATTTTACGGGTCTTTACATTACTCCCACCTTAGAGCTTTACGTCCCCGTAAAGATACATCAAAAACTAGGGAAACAAATGAGGTACTGAGCACGCATCTGAGCCTCCCGCTTCCATGTGCTCTCCTGGAGGATTTCCGTGCTGCCATCTGATGCGCACAAGAGGAATCGATCGCCCACGCAGGACTTGCTCCTGTCGATCCTCTATCTCCACCGGGACCTCCGTAAAAGTCGCCCCATCGTCAACGTCAAGCTTCCCATGGTCAATGATGTGCGTCTGTCGTGCACGTATCTCCTCAGCTGGGATACGTGGAAGACGTCGTGCACCCGGTGCAACTGAGGTGGCCAGAGCCAGGCGATAAGCCACCTCGCCAACCCTGCTGAGGACCTGGAAGGGTCCGATGAAGCGCGGAGATAACTTTCCGCCTCGGCCCAAATCTCTGAATACCATGTCGTGGTGAGACCCACAAGAAGACGTGGTCGCCATCCTCGAACTCCCAGTGGCCTCCGCCTCCTGTCAGCATATGACTTCTGCCGGCTCTGAGCTGTCCTCATCCGCTCCTGGATGACCTGGACCTTCTCTGTCGTGGCCTGGACCATCTCCGGTCCCACAAGTGCTGACTCCCCAGGGTCTGTCCAGCACAAAGGAGATCTACAAGGTCGGCCGTACAATGCCTCGTACGGTGCCATCCCGATGGTGGAGTGGTAGCTGTTGTTGTACGCGAACTCCACCAAGGGTAGGTGGTCCTCCCAGTTACGACCAAAGTCGAGGACACATGCACGGAGCATGTCCTCGAGAGTCTGAATGGTCCTCTCCGTCTGACCATTCGTCTGAGGGTGAAAGGCTGTGCTCAGACGTAGCTACGTTCCGAACGCCTCCTGTACCCCTTCCAAAGCCGGGAAGTAAAGAGAGCATCTCGATCGGAGACGATAGATGATGGCACACCGTGGAGCCGCACAATCTCTTGAACGTAGAGACGTCCCAAACTCTCTACTGAGCCCTGCTCTCTAATGGGTAAGAAGTGTGCCGACTTGGTTAGTCGGTCAACAATCACCCAGATGGAGTCGTGACCTCTGGAAGTGCGTGGAAGTCTAGTCACGAAGTCCATAGATATGTCGTCCCACTTCCACTCCAGAACCTCCAAGGGCTGTACCAAGCCTGCTGGTACCTGATTCTCTGCCTTCACCTGCTGGCAGGTGAGGCATCGAGAAACGAACTCTGCTACTGCCTTCTTCATGCCCGGCCACCAGTGCTGTCGTCTGAGGTCCTGGTACATCTTTGCCACTCTAGGATGTACCGCCAAAGGAGAAGTGTGAAACTCTCTCAGCACTTCCTCTCACAAAGCGACTGGTACCATGGTACTTCCTCTGAAAAGGATGTCGTGCTCTGCTCCAAGGGAGAAACCATCAGGTGCCTGTCCCGAGGATATATGTGCACGCCGTGTCTCACAGTCAGCGTCCCCACGCTGTGCCTCCCTGACTCACTGCAGTAGTGGAGGAGTGACTGTGAGAGACTGAAGGAAGGCTGCTCCATCTCTATCCACGAAGGATATCTGCAAAGAGGCTAGCTGCTCCGTCGCCTCCTCAAGTAGCTGAATTCTCGTCCTCCTGCTAAGGGAATCGGCTACTACGTTCCCCTTCCCAGGAGTATAGACTTTCTCAAAGTCATAGTCCTGGAGGAACTCGAGCCATCGCCGTTGTCTCAGGTTCAGGTCCTTCTGCGAGAAGATATACCTGAGGCTCTGATGATCGGAAAAGACTGTAAAGTGCTCTCCCATCAGGTAGTGTCGCCATGTCTTCAGAGCGAAGACCACTACTGCTAACTCCAGGTCATGGGTAGCGTAGTTATGCTCATGCGGCCTCAACTGACGTGATCCATAGGCGATCACTGCCCGCTCCTGCATCAGAACACATCCGAGTCTGGTCCCTTATGCATCGCAGTAAACTACGTACCCTACTCCCTCCTCAGGCAACCTCAAGATAGGTGCGCTGGTCAATCTCTGTCTCAGCTCCTGGAAGCTCTGCTGACATCTGTCTGACCATACGAAGGGTTTCCCCTTCTTCGTCAAAGCTGTGAGTGGTGCCGCAACTCTAGATAAGTATGGCACGAATCTCCGATAGTATCCAGCTAGTCCCAAGAAACTCTGAACCTCAGTCACGCTCCTGGGTGGCTCCCAAGCTAACACAGCCTCAATCTTCGCGGGATCCACTGCAACTCCTGCCTCAGAGATAACGTGTCCCAAGAAGTGGACCTCCCGTATCCAGAACTGGCACTTCGAGAGCTTACCATAAAGCTGGTGCTCTCGGAGTGTGTCTAGTACAACTCACAAGTGATAGGCGTGCTCCTCCTCGGTCGTAGAGTAAATCAGAATGTCGTCGATGAAGACCACGACAAACCGATCGAGGTATGGCTGAAAGATCCTGTTCATGAGAGCCATGAACACTGCTGGATCATTGGTTACACCGAAAGGCATAACCAAGAACTCATAGTGGCCATACCGACATCTGAAGGCTGTCTTCTTCACATCCTCGTCTCTGACTCTGAGCTGATGATATCCTGACCTGAGGTCTATCTTCGAGAACCACCGTGCTCCCTTGAGCTGATCAAAGAGGTCATAAATCCTCGGTAGCTGATACTTGTTCCTCACTGTCACCTGTTTCAGGTGACGATAGTCAACACAAAGTCGTAAGCTCCCGTCCGCCTTCTTGGCGAACAAAATCGGGGAAGCCCAGGGTGAAACACTGGGTCGGATGAACCCCTTGCCCTGCAAGTCCTCCAACTATACCCGTAGCTCTCGAAGCTCAGCGGGGGCCATCCGATATACTGGAGTGGATATCGGGGCTGTCCCGGGGTATAAGTCAATATAAAAGTCTACCTCTCTGCGAGGAGGTACCCCTGGAACGTCGTCGGGAAAAACGTCCGCAAACTGATCCACCACTGCAGGAAAACCAGGACTCCGCACGTCAACTGCTCCAAGGATGAGGCTAGCTAACTGATGAGTAATGGGATGTCCTCTCCTCCGCGGAAGTCCATCCTGTGCTGCAAAGGCTCCCTTCTCGCCGGTGAAGGTGAACCTGCTCCCGTCGGTGCATACACATCGCACCTTGCGCCTAAAACAGTCAATCTGTGCATGGACCGTAGATAGCCAATCCATGCCCAAGATGACGTCGTAAGGCCTCGACGCTGCTACAAGAAGATCCCAGCCGAAGCTCTCGCCTCCTAGAGTAAGCTCACACTGCCGGCACCAGTGCGTAATCGTCGAGTCTGCTCTCGTAGGAGTCTCTAGCCGTAAGGATCGAGCCAACGGCTCTGTCGGAATCTCTGAGCTCCGAACAAGCGCAGCGGCTATGAAAAAGTGACTCGCTCCTGTGTCTATAAGAACTGCAGCAAGGGTGGAATAGACACAGATAGTACCTCGAATCATCTCGGGTTCTCCGTGGTCGTAGGCCTCTGCTGCCTAGAGCTGTGCCTGTCTCTGCCCGCCAGCTCCCTGTGGTCGGGGTGGACCTCCTGGTGGTGGTGGTGGCAGAGCCTCAAAGCGTCGCCCACCACCGGCTTCTCGTCCAGCTCCTCTGCCTCGTCCGCCTCCTCCCTGCGGACCTCCACGGTCGACCCTCTACCTCTGCCTCGGTGGTCCCTCAACCGACTGCTGCTCCTCGGCACGGCGGGTCGGGCAGTCACGATCCATGTGGCCCTGCCCGCCGCACGAGTAGCACTGTCTACCTCTCGAAAGACTGGCTCCTCGCTGTGTGCCCTGCACTGCTGAGTCAGTGCCCTGAGGTCGTCTGCCCGAAGGTCTGGTCTGTCTAGACCCCTGAGTCATCCGTCGACTGCCTGCTGCAGATGACTCTGCCACGTGCCGCCCTGCGGTGGGTCGCTGCGCTGGTGTAGACTCAGCAAGGAAGATCTCGATCAGAAGGGCCCGCTCCAGTACTCCTGTCTGAGTCGGTATGCTGAGGGAGATTAGCGATGCCCTGATCTCGTGTCTCAAACCCTGCTCGAAGGTCCGGGCCCGAAAGAATGGGTCCCTTACCATGTCGGTCGAGTAGCGCGAGAGATTAGTAAATCTCGCCGAGTACTGAGCGACCGTCATGCTGCCCTGCCGCAGCTGAAGAAGCTCCTGGATACGTACCGCACGAAGGGTGGCTGGGACGAACTCCGAGCGGAAGAGGCTCTCAAAGTCCGTCCAATGTAGAGATGCCTCATCGTGCACCTGGAGCATCAAGCTCCACCATCGTCCTGCTGCTGCGTGTAGTAGGCTCGCAGCGAGGATCACCATGAGGTCTTCTGGTGTCCTCACTAGCCTAAACACACGTACCACTGCCTCCAGCCAGTCCTCGGCTGCCTGGGGATCCGTCTCCCCGCGAAACCTGGGTGGTCGCTGGCGCTGAAACTCATGTAGTGCGCTGAGTCGACGTGCATTGTCAGCGGCTGGTGCTGGAAGTATCGGTGGCTCAACGGGTAGAGCTACCGCCGGTGCCACTGCTGACAAAGGGCCCTGCACCGAGGCCTCGTCGCTCGGTGGGCTGTCGTCACGCTCGACTCTCGGAACCCTAGCTGGCTGTCGTCGTGGGGTCATCCTGAAAAGGAAACAGGTGCGCCACGGTCAGAACAGTATACCTGGTGAGCTGATATAAGTAATCACAAAGAAAACTTTGAAACACACACGCAATCAATGTTTTCGTGCATTAAGTCAGAAATCAGAAGTCAGGGTCCTGGTGTACGAATACGTCGGCCGTCGCACCAACACTGGACTCCCTGGACTGATAACCACACTCAATACGCTAAACATTATTGCTTCACATAGAAAAGATCAGAGTTCGCGGTAGAACCGAACTCCTTTGATACCAATTTGTCACGACCCGCCCTCGGGGTCCGTGCCGTGACTACCCCAAGCCCGCCTTCCATAGGCCAGGGGCTGGCGACTAGCACCAAGGCGTAAATCCCGGTAAAAAGGGAAGGCATTGCCTTTGTAAAGTAAACAAACACCACAGAGTAAGCAAGCGGAAAGTAAACACTAAGCAAAAGCAGAGTACAACTGAAAGTGCGGAAAAGTAAATGGGCCAGTATACAAACCCAAACTGAAAGTAAAGTACAACTCGAAAGGGAAAACAGCAACTGAAAAGTAAAATCCACTACACCGGGCTGTCCACTGGAAATCCCACCTGAAGGGTGGGTACAGATAGCTCCACTGCTCCACGGGTCCCGCCGTCCGCTCCGAGCACGTCCCGTCCAGTGGTCCACCTCCAGGTACCGTCCTGCTCTGCAAGCCTCAGCTAAGATCAACGTTGTCCGTCGTCTGCAACCAACACAACGTAGTGCGGGAAAAGCCCGTGCATGGGTGAGTATAAGCTACTCAATAGGGAGCCCGAGACCCCTGAAGGTCTCTCAAATCCACAAAGGATAAACCACGAAGAAAGGTACAATCACGAAGTAACAACCGACACTGCTTAGGTATATGCCCATACATATACCTAAGTCATCAATTCAAATACGCACCAACCTCCGAGCCCAAGTACAACTCAGTCCACACAGGAAAGTAAACGTATTCCACACAGGAAAGCAAAACGTAATCCACACAGGATAGTACAACACAATCCACACAGGAAAACAACAGGATTCAGCTCACACAGGTATACATCTTCGAAAGACGATAAAGATGATCTCTGATCCATCTAAGTCGTCGGACCCACGAAGGATCGATAGGTAACTAACCCCCGCAAAAGACCCACACAGGATCGGGCCCACGTAGGACCTGTAGGCGCTGGTTCACACAGGACCGCTGAGCGCAATGACCCACACAGGATCGGACCCACACAGGATCGGGCCCACACAGGACCTGTAGCACTGATCCACGTAGGATCGCTGAGTGCTGAAGTCGTCGTCGTCGAATCCACACAGGATATCTGTACTGTCGTCGTCGCAGTCACAGTAGCAGTAGCAGTAGCAGTCACAGTAACAGTCGCAGCCAGCACTAGGGTTCCCGCACACAGCAAGCTCGTTCGGAGGGTCCGCTCCACGAGCCGAGAGGCTGATACATCAACTGTCACAAAGTCCAGAGTTGATGTATCCAAA
The DNA here is from genome assembly GCA_963277665.1 of Viscum album. Taxonomy (NCBI): domain Eukaryota; kingdom Viridiplantae; phylum Streptophyta; class Magnoliopsida; order Santalales; family Viscaceae; genus Viscum; species Viscum album. The sequence goes on from OY728122.1 coordinate 497,527,247, forward strand.
AGTTCCGTATCGTCAACAGGAACTCAACGCAACAGACGGCGCGTCGATCGGACGCCCGGTCTGAGAGTTATTGGCATTTTCGTCCCCGGGGCCCGGTTGGTTTTTAAGGCAAAACCAACCCGACCGTACTCCACCTACGTCCAAACCTCGGGAGGAGTATTCCAAAAGATCCGTCTCACTAAGAGGAACACAACAAAGCTGACGGCACGTCAATCGGACGTCCGTAGCTCAAGATATGAGTGTTTCCGCTCCGAAGGCCCGGTTGGTTTCGTGAACGAACCAACCCGGCCGAACTCAAAGTATTCCGAAACTTTGAGTGCGATATACTGAAACGACCGTATCGATCCAAGGATCGCGTTGCCGCAGACGGTTCGTCAATCGGAGGTCCGTGGCTCAAGTTATGGCCAAAAGACCGAAACTGATTCGAAACGGGGGGGTCCGGGTCCGGGCCGACCCGGCCCGACCCCCCCTGGGTCGACCCGAACCGGGTCGACCCGACCCGGGTCCGACCCGGACTGGCCGGCCGGCGGCGCGGCGGCCTGGCTCCGCACAGAGGCAGCGCGCGGGGGGGCAAAGCCCCCCGCTTCTTGGAGTGGCGGCGCGGCATAAGTGCCGCGCCCTTTTGGAAAACGGCCCCCCTCGTGGGGGCCAGCTTGATTAAACCGGGGGGCCGCCTGCCCCCCCAAAGGAAACCGCCCCCCTCATAAAAATGAGGGGGGTTTTTTAAGTTGGTAGGGGGAATTTATTTCCCCCGCCTTTTGACCTTCCGGCCGGCCAACTGCCGGCCGGTTTTCTCCAACGGGACCGGAAAATCCGGTCCCCTTTCCGGCTTCCGACGCCGGCGGCCCGGCCGCCGGTCTTCTCGTTCCGCCGCGGCCCGAAACCGTCCGTGGTGTTCGTCGTCTGGCGCGGTGTGACGGCACCGCGCCCCTCCACCGCGCCTCCGATTCCCCTTGACGCGGCGCGACGGCGTCGCGTTCTTGATGATTCTTCCACGGCGCGGCGCGACGGCGCCGCGCAATATAATCGTACGATTATCTGCGTGGTGCGACGGCACCACGCCACCTTTTTTCCACCCGCAAGATAAATCAACAAGAACGATGGAGGGGGTTCGGCCGTGTTCATGCGGTCCGGCCCCCTCACGTTAAACAATAACACAAATTTATAATCCTCACGTTAGTCATGCTAGAACCACGAACAAGGATAAATAAATAAACAAATAACAACAACCCCTACCTTGGGTACAAGTTCGAAGATCGTCAACGACCTGCGGAAGAAATCGTCGCGGAGGTCGGGGCGTCGCGGTAGTCGTTCGTCGAATCCGATGACGAAGAGGTACGTCCGAAGAGGTACGTCGTTGGCGAATCTTCGTATGCCGACAAAGGGAGTCCGAGGAGGAAGCGGCGTTCCCTTTCGTTGACACGGAAGACGAAGAAGAGAGGAGCGGCGTTCTTCGTCGGAGCTTGAGCGTTCTTCGTCAAGCTTGAGCGTTCTTCGTCAAAGATTGAAGAAGGAAGAAAAGCTCTCAAAATCTCTCAAGATGGCTAAAGAGTTCTAACCCAACAAAATAAGATAAGAGCTTATTTTATTCACAAACATAACAAATGAATTTCAAAGGTTTGAAATTCAAAAAGGATAACTCCAAAATTAAATAACTCATGTCATTTAAAGAGGGGTTAAGGGAGTTGGGAGAAGATGAAAAGTTTAGGGTTCGTGTGGGCCCCACCACACTTAAATCCTCTCAAGGGAGGTTAAGTGGGTGTGGGTCCCACCCCTAACTTCCTTTGAGAGAAGTTAACTAATAAGTTTAAATAAAAATATGTAATCCACAATTTTTATTTAACTTATTCTAAAATCCCAAAATCTAACTCTCATCCCGAAATAAACGCAACCTCGGAAAAGGTCTCCTTAAGCAAATATCGGCGCTGCGAGTTCATCGGTGCCCTAGGATTTCAATTCCGAGCACCGGATCAAAAGTTAGAAATTCCCGCTCGTTCGTTCACTGAACGTACCCGAGCCAAACTTCGGAAATTGATTCCGGGCACTCCGGGCCTCGGAATCAGGTGCCGTCAGAAACCGCGCTCTTGAATAATTCCAAAGAAAATTAAGAAAAAAAATTCCCTTGAATTTTACGGGTCTTTACACATCTTCTTCATATAAATTCATAGTGTGGCCTTGAATGGAATAGAATTTACATTTCTGAAGATGGAATATATTCTCTTCTTCAACCCTCCACATGTCCCCAACAATCATATAGCTTCTCCACTATTGATTAATCTTTACCAAATGAGAAAGATTTTTTACTCTTCGATTTTCATTTATAGGATATGCCTCTCTCTATGAAACCAGTGTCTTAGTGTTGACACTAGGATCACCAACCTCATACTTCCTCTTGTTATGATTTATCACTATTTTTATTTTTAATGTCTCAACCTCATTTCCAAATCCACTATAACCCATAAACTTGGGACTTTTCTCATTTATAATTTTCTCATCACCTTCTGAGAATTTATTATCCATTTCTAATAGTTATCCCTCTAAGAATCTCTTAAAGTGAAACTTTTTCTTAGAATATACTAATTTCATTTTTGATTCAAATTTATTTTTCAATGTAACAAACTCCTTTTCAAGGGATTTTATCTTCATTTTACACTCTTTTACACAAGTATTGAGTTCAATAATCATCATATCTAGTTCTTAAATAATTAACATGAATTTTAATACTTTTTAATTTTAATGACTGGATAATTTATATTCTTACACTTTTTATAGTTAGTCAATATCAATTTTAATATGATCCATATATTCATAATATTATTTCAAAAATTCATTAATGTTTCAATTTTTCTTTCTTTTAATATCAATATCCTTAAGAGCTCCCTCAAGTTTTTCCATCAGATTTACTTCACCTTCCAATTTATTATCTTTATCTATTTTAGAGACTTAATTTTAAAATACATTCATCCTAGAATATTCTACATATAATTTGAATCATATTTTATCTTCCTCCAAATAGTCCCCATCATTATCTTCTTCTTTATTATCATATATCTTTCTCTGAACTTCTTTATATATGAACAACTTGGTTTTGTGTCTCTTTTGGGAGAGAATATCCTATGATGATTTTTTATTAATTCTAATTCACTTTATTCATCATCAAATCTTCATGGAAAACATAATGTAATTTTTCTAAATTTTCTGCATAGGAAACATGCTAATGGTAGATTTCCTTCAAATATTCCCATTCCACTTTTTAATTTACTTACCACAATAGATAGGAATTCATAACTTAATTATTCTTATTTATATCCATCTTAAATGATATAAATTTTTTCTATATGTTTTAAATATATATCCTTACTTTAGTTACTTGATTTAACTTATATATTAGACCATATTTCATATGAAATTAGACTAGTTTTCAAATCATCCAATTAGATTTCCTCCAAGTTCATTCAATCAATTGCTAAAACCTTTAGATTTAAGAGTGGTAGAAATATTCATAAGATTTTATATATAATTTAAACATATTTTATTTCTTCATTGATCCCCTAAATCACTATAATAACCACAATGATTTAGTTGAATAATCCAACAAAAAAATTTTGAGAACATTTTTAGATCATAAAATTTATTATTTGGAACTTGAATTTTGGAATCATTTACATTTTTATCACCTTCATATATGTTGTCCAGTTTTTTCCACATCACCTTGTAACCAATACATCTCATCTCCTTCATATAGATCTTATTTGATAAATCTATAGGTAAATAATTTTGAACAATAACGTCAGTATCAGGAAACTTATTGTATGCCTTAGTCATGGAAAGTTTAGATATATCGATAAGATGAATCACATGAATTATAATATAGAAAACCTCTAGAAAAAGATAATATGTGTGATATAATTTTGTTATTCTAAATCAAATAAAATCTACCATCTAATAGAGACACCCCATTATAATTCGTGTATTCTCTATAATGAAGATCTTTGACTAACATATTCAACATCTATAATATCAGTTCTAATACCAATTGTTACAACCTAGGACACCATAATATGGGAGGGGTGAATCAAGGTGTAATATTTTTCTTTTAATTACATTGTATCTATTTTACATGCTGGAAGTAACTTTTTAAACATTTCATGGTTAGATACACATCAACCACAAAAACAGATATCAAAATGAAAGATAGGGCATGATGATTTTACTTGGTACACCACTAAGGGATATTATAAGGATCATACACATGAAATTATGTTATTATAATATAATCCACTATTATTAATGAGTTCTATGGATAAAAAAAGTTTATTCATTATCACTTTATGTTAGGTTCACTACCTTTAAAATTAATTTAGGAATAACACACAGGCTTCCTTGGATCATCTCCATTAATTTCTCCTTTATCACTACTTTTAATGAATTTATTCTCAATTTAATAAATCAAAGGACAATTATATATCATGAAGAATTTATAGAGTTTTTTGCATCATGAATAATAGAGTATGATTATCTAAAGAAATTTGTTTTCTAAAGAATATCTAGTAATAATAATTCACCCATTTACTTTCATTAACCCAAGTATCCTCACTCAGGATTCACAAGGAAAGTTTCACTCAATTACCTTCATCCAAGTACCATCATGCATGTATGGTTCATGTAAGTCCCTAAACACAACCTCCTTCTCCCAAGTTTTCTCTCTCATTTTTTGTTCACATAACTACCCTCATTGAGGTGATTTTACCCTACTTTATTTATTATACTCTATTCACTAAAAAACATTGGTGTAAATGCCTTTGAGTAACTCTCTATTCTTATGTGAGTTCACTTAAATTTATATCATGGAATAATCCTTAGATAGTTGACTTCACCTAGATAATTCAATCAGGTCTAGTTCATGCAAGTTTATTTGATTAAGTGGTAATTTTATCAAAATTGAGCCACTAATCCATGTATAAATATTTTTTTACTTTTACTCTCTCATTAATAAAGGTATTACATATATTTATAGGAAAACCTCAGCCTTCATGAAACCTTACATGATTCAAATTTATATTTTCATTGTTTACAAAACTCTTTACTTATGACACCTCTGACTAGTATGAATCTCTTAATTATCATGCAAATGACTATCACACGACTCATGACTAGCATGAACACTAAAAATCATGAAGCGTCTATACTAGAATGAGTATCCTTTTATTAGTATGAACCTCTTACCTTTATAATGAAATCAAATTCATATTTCATCTATAAAAATCCCAAACTTCTAACCTTCCACAAAGATGTTCTATTTATTATGGAAGCTCATGAACTTGTTGAATAAATGATTTTCAAAATACTTCCTCTTAAGTACTGGTTATGTACATGAGACACAATCACTGTAACCATAAAAAATTCAACCATATTGTAAACAAATGCAATATAAAACTCCATCTTGGATCACCTTGGTTCTAATAAATTACTTGAATTAAAACTCCAAGTTCTAGGAAATAAGATCAATTAAGATTGATCTTTGGGTTTCTTGGTCTAAGTCGAAGTATATAAATTGACAAGGTATTAAATAATTTATGTTAGAATAATTCAAGAGATAATTGTTTCATATGTCACATGATATAAATCACTATAAGATTATATGTTAAGACATGATATTAGATTTAGATAATGTGTAAAATTATATGTTGGTCGGAGTGGATACTCAAGAGGGGGGTGAATTGAGTTCTAATTAAAATTTATTTTTAAAAACTTTATGATTAAGAAAACCTCCAATTTTAAAAATTTCCCAGTTAATTTAGGCAGTAGAAATGTAAATGTTCAATTGGTCAATAGGTTTCTCAAAGGGTGATTAGTCCTCAGATAAATCAGTGTAGAACACTAATTCAACTTTTGAAACGAGTTTAATGAATTAAAAAAATACACAAACTAACCAAAACTAATTATCAAAGTGTAAGAAAAAACAATTTAATGTTTTATCAAATATAAGTAGCGGATAAACAAAACAGAGTAATTGAAGATTAGAACAACAATGTAAACAAGAGGTTCAGTCTCAAGCAGAGACTTAATCCTCTCCACTTAGTGATCACCTGCCACCAAGCTGTTTATATAAATAAACTTTTGATCCACACCCTGGATTGGGGTTTACAACAGCACACTTGGCTGTCCAGGTCACACTTGACCTCTACCATAGTTATTCATGGGAAACAAAATGTAATGATTGATTGAGTATGGGGATAGTTTGATATCCTCCAGTTATGCTCAGGATACAGTGTGTGTTATAAAAATAAATATTCACACTACTTAAATGGAAAATATAAAACACAACAAAGTTAAGGATGATAATAGAGTTAATAATTCTCTATGTGTTGTGAAGTGAGTCTCTAGACTGAATGAATGTTGAGAAACTGGTATTTGAGTCTTCTTCTGGAAGATGTATTCAGAACAGAATATCGCAGTTTCTGTAATCCAGCTTCAGGAAGTGAAAAGGATCAACTCATTGATGTATCAATGTATATTGATCCTTTTTGGTGAAGACATCTTGTCACAGTATTCTTGTAATCTCAAGTGCTTAGTTCTTCTCTTTTTGTATTCGCACAGTCTGTGTATCAGCGTGTACTGCTACTCTTGTCGTCTCTTTAACGTAAAGGATGATATCCTTTTATACTCCACAATTCTATATGCATAAAGGATCTTCGCACGTGCATGTACCTCGTACTTATCTCTGGATTGTCCTACAGACAACATTAAATAATGTCAGAAACATTAATTTGTCTACATATAACCGTTATAAATAAATTTGAATTAATAAAATGGAAACAGTTATTTATATCAATCGGTGAGTAATCTTTGGTCTTTTGTATTTGGTTTGATAACATCGGTCGGTCATCTTTGGTGTGTCATCTTCGGTGTGTCATCTTCGGTCTATCATACTTCGGTCTGTTGTACTTCAGTTTTGGTGTGTCATCTTCAGTTTTTCAAACTATGGTGTGTCAAATTTGGTCTGATAACATCGGTTTGTCATACTTTGGTCTAATAAAATCAGTCTATCATACTTTGGTCTGATAACATCGTTCTATCATAATTCAGTCTGATAACATCGGTTTGTCATACTTCGGTCTGATAACATCGTTCTGTCATACTTCGTTCTAATAACATCGGTCTTTCATACTTCGGTTTCGGTGTGTCGCCTTCTGTTTGTCAAACTTCGGTTTCGGTGTGTCACCTTCGGTTTGTCAAACTTTGGTGTTAGGGAATCCAAGAAAGATTGTGAAGAGTTTTTCTTGCATATACCATTACAATATGAATTGTTAATCAAAGTATATGTAAAAATACACTTATAAACATATTGATTCATGACTTATAAGAAATTGACATATTAAAGTATATCTTGTTGTATGAAAATTTGAATCTATATATTGACATTATTTGTGATTATGAAAAATATGTTATCATGAAGGGTCCAACATTATATATGCTTCCGTGATTATATATAACATGTGTTAGGATATATACTAGATTTTTTATTATCTATGAAAAAATCATAATGAGAAAATATCAAACAAATACTAGAGAACTATATTGAGTAGTGGTTAAAACATCAAATAGTACAATAGAATTTCAAGGGATAAGTTCCTAGTTGATGAAGAAGAAGGATAGTTGGTTATCAATGTGATATATTATCTAGCCTTCATATTAAACAATTTGATCAAATATCATACTTAGTCGAAGGAAGTGAGAAAAAAAGCTATTATAGCCAATTCAATCCAATTATATGAAATTTGAGTATGTTTTGGATTTTAATATAGATAAAGTAGTATAAAATGTTAATTTTTAAATCTTATAATTATATAAATAAAGTGTTGTGTATTCCCAATAATCAATATTTTTTTAGTAAAAGTAGGACTTTTATGATAGTGGGTTCCAAAGGACTAACTAAAGTGGAACATTTTCTTTACAAAATCATGTATAAAAATTTTCATATATATGATTTATTCTTACCATAATAGTGTTATTAGTTTTTTGTGAACTATTTACATATAAATTTTCTTAGATTACGTAACATATCAAAAGGTTATAACATTTACCATATATAATGAGAACCTTGAGATACAATTACAATAATCATAAACTTACTCCTATTATTAATATAAATCACACTAAATGGAAAAATATATTGTATATATATTAAGTGTCTATATCTTATAAGTATTGATTCTTTAACTCATCAAGTTCACAATTAATGGTATCAATAGTGTAGATCATTCAGACCAACCCCCCCCCCCCCCAATAATAACACCACATGTTTTGGTTTTCATCGAATGTTTCTACCCATGGGAATGTGTATTAGTCACTCAAAATGAGATCATTATCAATGTTTATTATTAAATCATATACTCTACTATTTTATCATAACCATAATAGTTTATATTTGTGGTGTGGTACCATGCAACAGGTGTGTAATTTGTGGTAATAAATTTATTGAACGATCATGGCATGATTTATCCCTTCTAAGTAGATGAAGAATCTATCTTTGGAATTATAACTTGGATAATAATTCCCTTAAAAAATCCATGTACATGTTAGATTAATAAAATTCCATTAAAGGGGTCAATGAAATATATATTAAGTTTATTAGGATTATGAAAAAAATTATGGATACTTTTTAATGATATATCACTATAAAAAGATAATGTATTACACAATAAGTGTTAGGAAGAGTTTGTCACAACATTGACTTATCCTTATCTATTTAGTATCCATGGAGTGTTTATAGATACCAAAATTGATCTCTAAGTAGGATTCACTACTATTGAGATAAGGGATGAGAGGTTAGCATACACTATGCATCTGAAAGATCCACTAATTCGAATGAATTAGTGTTTAGGAAAAAAAATTCCCTTTGTATGTGGGTTGGTGAATTTACAAGTGTGAATGATCAATAGTAAATGGATTAATAAATTTAATTAAATGTTATTTAAGTTTAGAATAATGATAATTGAATTAATTTCACAAGGTATTTAGAAGTCATTTAATCAAAAAAAGTGTATATGAGAAAAATATTTTTTCAAATTAATATTATTTATTACAAGATTTTTAAAAATATTAAAAGGGAATGATTTCAGTTAATGGTTTTTATTTCATTACATGACATATGAGAGTGTCATAATTAAAATTTCCTAGAAGGATTGTGAAGTCTCTTTGTGAGGTTAGGTGAATCAGTATGAAATTTTTTACCAATTTATTTTTCCCTTTTAATTTTCCCTCTCAATGTTTAAAAATTTATTATTTTTCAAGATATATATAGATATTATTATTAATAACCAACACAAAATTAACACATATAAATTGATAAGTAAAAAATCAGAGCATCATACTGTATTTTTACAAGATGTGGTCCTAATTTGGGTATCTAGTTTCATTGTGTTCAGGTTGAGTCTATGATACAGATACCCACTATATAACTCAAGTGAATACAAATAGGTTATCTCCTAAAAATACACTTCTATCTAAAAATAGGTTCATGATATTCTGATTGGTTTGTTTTATAGGCACTCATCAGTGTATAAATTTTTCTCCCAAACACACTCCAAAACAAGACCTTCATGATGCTCTGGATGTTACTGCATCACAATAATAAAATATTTATACTCAATCATAGTATTCAAAATCCAATGGATAATATTATATAGTATAATTCACATCAATATATGAATCTCCACTGAAACTCAATTTTCTTCTTGAAGAGTATCATCACAGAAGATATAAATAAATAGTAGTAGTGTCTACCTTGCTCAATTATCCTCTTCATCTTTCTTCTTCTTTCTTCTATTTTGTTTTTGATTATAATAGGTATACATAAGAAATAAAACACTAGTTTTCTCCTCATTTTAATTCTATAATATATTGATATCATAGGTAAGGTATTCTCCAATTTCTCATTATTTTATTCTTCTTCTTCCTTAATAAACAAGATCTTCACAATTATCATAGTGCCAAGTTCCACTCTTTCATCAATACATTTAATTTTAATAAGTACACAGTATCAAATTCTATTCCCAATCTCAAACACATTTATCTTTATCCTCATCCTCCTTAAATTTTCAATATATTACCTGAATATTGTTTTTATACATTGAATATAAAAACCATTTAATCTCATCAGTTTAATTCTCTAACATTCATGATCTTCATAACTCATTTAAAATTATCACATAAAATATCACCATAAGACTCAGTTTTTAAACCCTGCATGATATATATAATTATCACAAATTTCACTTTCAAAAAAATCTATGAGCACTTAATTTACATGCACACATGATAACATGTAGTAGAACTATAATATTGTGAAGATATAACACGTCACTTTCTTAATTACACTATATGGTGTAGAATTATCCTCATGAAGTGACTGTATTATAGTTCAAAAAACTAGCATCAACAAGTATTTGATCCTCATACTACTTTATGGAATGATTCTTCACTTCATGGCATGAAAACCTACATTACAACACATCATTCCTCTTCAATTCGCACCTTCATTACTCTCTTCTAGAATATTGTCTCTTCAAATAATCATGATATTTTATCTTTGAAGTCCAACATAACATTTCCACAATTAAATCTTCAGATATATTTATATGGGAATATCATTTATTATAATATAGAGATATCACACCCTATGATTTTCATTTCCCTCACTGGTAACCCTTAAATAACCTCTTATTGACAATTATGTGAGAAACTTTTACTCTTATGTATCATAGTATAGATCTATGACTTTGGAAAATATATTGAGGGAAATAATTTTATGTAACAAGTTGTTACTCTTATTTATAATAGTTTCATTTGATACTTTTTCAAATCTCTAGTCTCTAAGGCTTGAGAAACACTTATGTATCATATTGAAGTTACTTTTACATATCAATGTGACGTTTTTTACTTTTTCAATTCTTTTCTATAAACTCATAGTGCTTATTATGTATTCCAATTCGGTTCTTCCCTTCTCAAATTAGATTATGAGTACTAGATAACCCTTACATATTATCTTATGTGTACCATTACATATTGATGTAAAGTTTTTCCCTTTGTTTAATTTCTATTTGAGCCTAAGAAAATATATTATATATTCTCTAAATATATATTAAATATCATATTAATACATTCCCTATGTTTATTTTTAGCTCCACCTCATATTTCTTCTTGTGTATTGGGAAGAGGGGCCCTTACATAAGGTTTTTTACTTTTCCATTTTCTTTAATATTCTTTGTAAAATATCTTTTGTAACATCTAGATTATTAAAACATTTGTAACATGGGTAAATTCAAGATATATAGTCAAGTATTTTATCATATGGACTCGGTAGGAATCATTAATTATTCTTAGACAATCATGATGTTTTTTTCTTTAAATGATCAATACAGCATCATCATATTTAACTTCTCGAGCTTTCAATTAGTTTAATCTTTGAATATTTCTCAAATTCCTCATATTATGGAAGTACTCTAGACCATTATCCATATATAAACTTATAAATTATTAATATTAGTTTCTAGAATTAATTTTGGATGATCTTCATCTTTTGGAAAAAGTTATTTTGGTTCTGGAACATAAATAACTTCTGGATATTCATTGTATTCATTTTCAGTTCATCTTCTATGAGAGAAACTTATAAATTTAAACAGTTTTGTCTCCTTCAAGATATCATATTATAGAATATATAAACTACTTATTTTCTTCTAATAATTATCTGATATGATTTCAATGTAATATAGTTTCCATCATTCTTGATAATCCATGGATGGATTCTCAATCTTTTAGCTGGCCTGTGTAGTTATTCAATCACAACTCCTTGATATTTTTAATATCCACCATATCAACCTTATAATTAACATGTTTTAGATAGTTATTTTACCTTTCATAAGAATTTTTCTTTGATTTTCATTAAGATCATCTCTATAATCATCAGATGTATTGGTTGATTCCAAAACACTAAGAAACATTAATTCTTACTCATTTACAAGGGTATCAACTTCATCATCATAATTTATAGTATATGAATGGATACTCCTTAATATATCTAATGGAAGGTATATTTAATTAAATTTATTCATAGTAAATACAGGATATATATCAATACTCAACCTCTTTATTCATTGGGATCTTCCTCCATCACCCAATATCAACATATATTGACATTACTCATTATTATTATATTTACAATAAATACAACCAATGTATATCTATTCATCACAATCCAATTGGTAACTTCAATCTCCATATTTGGATTTTTTGTTAATAACTAGTTCAATTCTACCCATTTCAAATTTAAATTCAATATCATTCACCACGATATTGATAATAAATGCAAGGGTGTATGGGTAATGGAAAATCCAGATATTCTCATTTTACAATCATGACTTGAATTTTCATCTTATCCCCCTTAGTAAAACATAATTCACTTGAGATAATAGTTGAATAAATTTTTTATTTAATATAATCATCAAATTAATCAAATATTAATATACATGATCTATCTTGGTGTAGAAAAAAATATTTATTAATCAAGATAATAATGAAGTTTATAAAAATGTTCCGCATGTGATAAAAATCATAAATGTCTCTTCCTAGGGACTATTCAATCAGTTTTATAAATAAAAACATATAACGACCCATACTTTACATACATTGTTATTACTTCAAAATTGAAGCATACTTATTACAACATATAACAAAACCATGAAAGGACCGTATAGGTATAGTGTCTTTAGAAACTGGGAAACATAAACAACTGGTTCATAAAGCATCTACATTGTCTCCCATTTATTTCATCATATCTATAGTCCCTTTTGGCATATCTTACTTAATAACATTCTTCCTGACCTGGGGAAAGAAAACATACAAAAGGGTGATCTCAAATTCTCAGTAAGGGTAAACAAAAGAAATATCAATCACATCATATTCATAAGAACATAACATTTTGGAAATCTTAACCTGCAAAAGAGAGCATATTTTCATAACATGGGATAAATAATAGTAGTGAAATGAAATTCCAATAATCATAACTTAAAACATGAAACTTTGTGGCATACACACATAATCATATAGAATCATTTCTTATTAGTCAATACTCATTTCCAATACTATCTTAGTGGACAAAGTCCATTTCTGCACTGAGTTCACTCCTTGTTTTAGTCTTGCATCATTGAACCGGTTTAACCTGCCGTTCTAGCCATGTATATCTCATGAGATATAAAATCTTTACCCAATGAATTGGAGGGAGATATAGGTCCCACCAATCTCATAATGATACCATTCTTATGTGTGCCACAAAATCATAAACCATACATCATAGCATAACCCATGTAATAAAAATGGGATTCTTAAACATCGTGACATCAATAAACAATTCATATAAGATAAAGGAATTTATAAAAATAATTCCATCACAACATAATAAAATCAATGTAATAATAGGGATAAAAACATATCCCTTTATTATCTTAGATGGAAAATAATTTTGATAAAACACTTGAACTCCATTCTTGAGGAAAATATCCTTCATACTTCAAAAAACACTTTTCCTTTCTTAACATGTCATACAATTCTAAACTAAAAGAAGTTGATTAAAAATAGACTTGAAAACTTGTAAAGGAAGATTCTTGGAAATAATTTTTTAAAAATTCATTCATGTCTTATAAGTTAAAAAAAACATTCTTCTCGTACGTTTTTTGGAAAGTCAAAAAGTACCTCGTACGAAAAACGACAAAAGATTCCTTTCATATCTTTTACTAAAATCTCACAGAAGGTTAAAATTGGATTTAAACAATTGTAGGTGGATGGAAATAATATTACATATTGAAGAAACATGGATGTGGATGATAAAATACACCCCAGTAAATACCAAAGTATAAACAATCTCGGATAAAATGAGATTGTGATATTTTCCCTTACCTTAGGTCTGATTTGCTTCGTAAGTGTCCGAACCTCCTGTATAATGATTTAAATAATGTTATTGACTTATTCCAGAATTATAATTATTTTTATGATCTCATATATGGTCATATTATTAGCTTATTATTAGTAATATTTCATTACTACTTGTTATTCGGGTGTTTATTACTTTTTGTTCTTATGCGTGTTTTGTCGAATAAATTCTTATTACTCTTTTTAGGTTATAGATAACTCATTTCCAGAATTTTATTAGTGTAATATATATCATATTCACTCATTCAATTCATTTATATAATAATTATGAAATTAAGATCATTTAGAACGAGTCGCATCACAACGTGGAGACGGTATTCCGTACGTACGCACGAGCGATGATATCATTCCCATGATCATGAAATTGTAATGGAGTGTATGTATACTATTTCAGAATAAATATCACTTTACAATAATTATATATAGTCATTATTTACACCATTATACCCATCCAAGTAAGGTGGTGGTGGAAAATAGATTACACCACGGCGTGGAGACGGTATTCCGTACGTACGCACGTGCGGTGATTTCATTTTCCGTAGGATGGATAGATGGTGAAATAGGGTTGTTTCATACTTATAATAACATATCAGTATATTAGTGATACTTATGTTATTAATTAATAATGAAACAACTAAAGAAGAAGAAGTGGAAGAAGAAATAAAGTTGAAAGAATTGGAAACGGACATTACCTCTTCTTTGAAGCGCCTCTTTGAGATCTCCTCTTAGGGCACTAAAATTGGTCTTTGAAGAAGTCCAGGACCTCTAGGATGTTTCTAAGGAAGTGTAGAGGAGATATGGTCAGGTTTTGGCCGAGCTTGAAGGCTCAAAGTGGTGTGAGGAAGAGGGGGAGGAGGTGCCCTTTTATAAGGGAGGAGAGGGACTCCTTTGGAAAAACTAAAAAAATTATTTTATTATAAAGCCAAATTCGGTTTTAAATAGCTCGAAATTGATTTATTTAGAAACTAAGGTGGGGATGGGTCTAAATCCTCTCATACAATAGAATTTAGAAAAGTTTATGTTCCTATTTTAACCTTATCATTTAGATTTAACATTAAGTTAAATAATTTTACTTTTACCGTGTCTTCTTGTGTTCTTAAACTATAAGGTTAATAATCTTACTATAACAAGCCAAAAGAACCCCAAGTTGTTTATTATTAATATTTATAACCTTATCTAAGTCATTTGGACAAACCTTAGATTTTTAGGAATAAAATAACAATTAATAATATAATATTTGTTTTAAAAACTATTTTATGTCAATTTTGACACTATTTAGTAATTGATTTTTGTGAAAATCATAACAGAATGCTTAGTTATAAAAAAGTTAATTAAATCAATACTAACATGTCATATTAACCTATAAAATTATTTTAATTCATAAAAAGTCTCAAATTACATTTATTTGGGTATTTATAACATCAATTATGTCAATATTTCATTAATAAGATAATTACTGCATCATCGTTGTGTCATAAATAAATTAAATTATTTAATGTCTAAAAATTACAAATAAAATACCATTATGTAGGAAATTTTTTTAGATTTCTAATGAATATTTATAGTTGAATTTATCTTATGTATAACCCCATATTAAAAATTATTTACTTATTAAACTTTGATTTTAACTATTTTAACCCTTCTTTAAATAAATTAATAATAAATGTCCTAATCTAATCCAAGTGGGCCTAAATGGTCATATTTTATTCCTAAGGTTGTTTTTGGTCGAATTACACTTATCCAATAGAATTAGGACATGTGTTAGGGTAATAATAATAACATTTTTACCCTTAATTACCCTATTTACTTTTAACCGTGGTAAAAAAAAGTAAACAGTTACTATTCACCAAAAAATTATTTTCATCTCATTGAACCACATTTTACTTACTGACATCAACCGTGTCTCTAGAATTTTTGAAATTCCACTCAAATAAGCAGTAAAATTAAGTTTTATGAAAAATTCAGTTTTTTTAACTACCACTTAGTGGTTTCACTATTCATCAAAAATTGAAAGTTTTCAGAAAAATACCAAAATTTCACCCTAGGCTAATTTCGATATTCCGAATCCAAAAATGAAGTCCATTTTGAAAAATAAAATTTATAAAATTTCAAAAAGTGTTTATTACTATTCATAACGGCTAGTTTTAATAATATTTTAATAGCACATCATTGTTTAGTGAAACTCGGTATTGCGTACGACGCAAGCTATCGAGGAAGGCCGCGATTGCGTGTAAAGAAAGACAAGCTAGTGTTATGTGTAGTGAAAGATTTATTTGATGATTTATATAACATAAAAACAAAATATTTCTTATAAAAGTCTCGGGTGTTACATTCTACCCCCCTTAAAATGAATTTCGCCCTCGAAATTCATCACTTGTAACAAAAAGATGAGGATACCTCTCCCTAATCATATCCTCAAGATCCCATGTATCTTCTTCTAATTGGTGGTTCCTCCATAAAACTTTCACCAATCTAGTGGTATTGTTTGGTAGAACTTTTTCACTACGATCCAGAATCTCTATCGGCTATTCTTCATAAGAAAGATCTGGCTCCAGCGGTACAACTTCTGAGCTGAGTACATGTGAAGGATCAGGTATGTACTTTCTCAGGAGAGATACATGGAACACATCGTGAACTTGAGAGAGATTTGGTGGAAGCGCCAAACGGTAGTCTACCTTTCCAACACGATCCAGTATTTCGAAAGGACTGATATATCTAGGGCTCAACTTCCCCTTGTTTCCAAATCTCATGACCCTCTTCCAAGGAGATATTTGTAAGAACACTTTATCACCCACTTCAAACTCTAGGTATTTTCTTTGGTTGTCGGAATAACTTTTATGTCGACTCTGAGCTTATCTTATGTGTTGTTGAATAGATCAGACCTTTTCTGCCATCTTATCAACAAGATCAGGTTCTAATAGCTTTCTTTCCCCAACTTCATCCCAGCAAGTTGGAGTCCTGCATTTCTTTCCATAGAGAGCTTCATAAGGAGCCATCTGAATACTGGAGTGAAAGCTATTATTATAAGAAAATTACACCAAAGGTAGGTGTTGATCCCAACCACCTTTTAAATCCATAGAGCAAGCTCTCAACATATCTTCTAGAGTTTGAATTGTCCTCTCAGACTGACCGTCTGTCTGAGGATGATAAGCAGTGCTGAAACTCAACTCAGTATCCATAGAATGCTGAAGACTTCGCCAGAACATTGAGGTAAACCTCGGATCCTGATCAGATATAATAGAAAGTGGTACTCCATTCAATCTTACCACTTCCTTCACATATATGCTGGCAAGCTGATCCAGAGAGAAATCCTCTCTAATAACAATGAAGTGTGCGGACTTTGTAAGATGATCAACTATGACCCAGATAGCATTATTGCCTTTAGATGTTTTAGGAATTCCTATGAAAAAGTCCATAGTGATGTTTTCCCATTTACATTCGGTTATGGGTAATGGTTGAAACATCTCCTTAGACTTCTGTCTCTCAGCTTTAACTTGCTGACAAACCAAGCATCGAGAGACATATTCAGCAACATCTCTTTTCATGCCATCCCACCAGAAGTACTCTTTCAGGTCTCTATACATCTTCGTACTTCCAGGATGAATAGATAATGAAGAACTATGAACCTCATCCAGCAGCTCCTTTAATTCTGGGATGGGAGGAACACAAACCCGATTCCTGAACTTTATTATCCCATCACAATCAAGGTTGAATTCAGGAATATTTCTCACCTTCTTTTGTAACTCTATGTCTTCTTTCTGGGCCTCTTTAATCTTCACATGTATAGATGGTTGAACATTCATTTGAGAAAGATAAGATTTTTCCCCTTCCATTATAATTCCAAGATCCATCCTTTGTAAATCCATAAATATTGGATCTTTTGTGATCCTCATCATGGATAAACTTGCATGGTCTTGTTGACTTAATGCATCCACCACCTTGTTTGCTTTCCTAGGGTGGTAATGAATTGAGCGGTCTTAATCCTTAATTATCTCCAACCATCTTCTTTGGCACATATTCAGCTCCTTTTGTGTGAAAATATACTTTAAACTTTTATGATCAGAATAAATGTCACACCTTTCTCCATAAAGATAATTCCTCCAAATCTTTAATGCAAAGATTACCGCAGATAACTCCAAATCATGTGTTGGGTAATTTTTCTCATGTATTTTCAACTATCGTGAGGCATAAGCTATCACCATATCATTTTTCATAAGAACACACCCCAACCCCTTCTTGGAAGCATCACTGTAGATCACAAACCTTTCTCCACTACAAGGCAGTGTGAGCACAGGTGCACTGGATAACCTTCTTTTCAACTCCTTGAAATTCTCTTCACATTCCTCCGTCCAAACAAACTTAACTCCTTTCCGAGTCAACTTGGTGAGTGGATTAGATAATCATGAAAAATATTTCACAAAACGTCGATAATATCTATCCAAACCAAGAAAACTTCGGATCTCGGTTACTATTGTTGGTCTCGACCATCTTTCTATAACCTATGTTTTTGATGGATCCACAAATATCCCCTCTTTTGAGATTATGTGACCCAAAAATGCAAATTTTAGAAGCCAAAATTCACACTTGGTAAATTTGGTATAAAGCTTCTTCTTTCTCAGGGTCTTCAATATAATTCTAAAGTGATCTTCATGTTCTTCCTTGCTCTTTGAATAGACAAGAATATCGTCTATAAAGACTACCACAAATTGATCAAGATAGTCTCTAAAGACTCTATTCATCATATCCATGAAGATAGCAGGGGCATTTGTAAGACCAAATGGCATCACTATAAATTCATAGTGTCCATACCTTGTACAGAAAGACGTATTTGGTATATCCTCCCTTTTGACCCTTAATTGATGATACCCTGAACGAAGATCAATCTTGGAAAAGTATTGAGCTCCGCGTACTTGGTCAAATAAGTCATCAATGCATGGGAGAGGATATTTTTTCTTGATAGTGATCTTGTTAAGTTCTCGATAATCAATGCAGAGCCTCATTGATCCATCTTTCTTATTAACAAACAGAACAGGTGCTCCCCAAGGTGACGCACTAGGGCATATGAATCCCTTATCAAGATTCTCTTGGAGTTGCTTCTTCATTTCCTGCAACTCAATTG
Source organism: Viscum album (assembly GCA_963277665.1). Taxonomy (NCBI): domain Eukaryota; kingdom Viridiplantae; phylum Streptophyta; class Magnoliopsida; order Santalales; family Viscaceae; genus Viscum; species Viscum album. Next base: position 497,546,355 of record OY728122.1, read on the forward strand.
GGTCCATTCTATAAGGTGTCTTTGAAATAGGCAAAGCACCCAGTACGATTTCTATTGAAAACTCAACTTCACGATTTGGTGGAAGACCCGAAAATTCCTCCGGAAAGACATCATCAAACTTCTCTACAATGGACATATTATTAATCGCGAGTTTCTCACCAACCATTTGAGATAAATAAACTTCATTCAGTGGAGTCAAGACCCATAAGATGGAAGAAATTTCCACTAGAAGGTTATGTTCATACTTGCATCGATAGACGATCATAGATTGATCTGGAATATGAAATGTGACTTCCCTTCTTTGGCAATTGATATGAGCTCCATATAAAGAAATCCAATCCATGCCAATAATCACATCAAATTCCACTATAGGAAGGATCACAATATTTACAGGAAGCACTTTCCCACAAACTTCAATAGGGGAAGAATTATAAACTTTTGATGCGATTGTTGTGCCATTAGGTGTTGTCACAGCTAACTCAACATCTAATTGTTGAGGTAATACGGTGATACCCTTAGAAAAATCTTCAAAAATAAAAGAGTGGGTGGATCCAGAATCAAATAAAACATTTGCTACTTTAGAGTGGATGGTAAGTGTACCTTTCACCACATCATTATCGTACTCCACATCGCTGATAGAAATTGCATGTGACTTTCCTTTGTATTTAGCCTTAAGATTTTGTTGATCTCGATCATCATCAACAACCCTTGGATTAGGGAATTTATTGGCATAATTCCCCATCTCCTTGCACTTGAAACATTGAAGTGTAGTAGGTTCATTCTGTGTGTCCCTTACTTTGTTTGCATCATTAGACATCTTCTTCCCATCATTGCGGCATTCAAATGCCTGATGACCTTCCTTTATACATTTGAAACATTTACTTGTCCCTTTAAGACAACTCCCTCCATATTTCTTTCCACACTTTGAGCATAAGGGAAATCTCATATTCTTTTCAGTGTGCTCTTTAGATTTTCCTTTGAATTCCATTTTCCTCTTCTTATCAAACCCATATGAATGATGGGTTACTCCAATCTCCATATCAACTTTGAGAGAACATCGAACGATTTCCTCATAGCTATTGAAGTCCCTTATGGCTAAGGCCCTTCGAAGACGTGGTTTTAAGACACTAAATAATTGATTGATCTTACTCTCAGGTTGGATAATAATACCAGAAGCGTACCTTGCAAGTCTTGTAAAATTTGCTTCATAGGTACCAACAGATTCATCATCCTTTTGATTTAGTTCAAGAAACTCTTTCTCCATCTTTGTTTGGAGAATACGCGGAAAGTACTTATTGAAAAATAAGTTCTTGAACTCATCCCATTCCATGGACACAATTTCATCCATTTGCCTCCTTTTCTTAATAAGATTCCACCATTGATCAGCATCTCCTTCCAAACAATACACTGCTAGGATGACTTTATCATGTTCAGAACATTGAAGAACTGAAAATATCTTTTCATTAGTACTAATCCATTGTTCAGTAACTAATGGATCAGTAGACCCGCTGAAAGAAGGTGGACGCTGCCTCATGAAGGATTCAACAGAATGTTGCTCCTTCCTTTTCTCATTTAGAAGTCCTTCATGATTCATATCTTGAGAAAGTTGTGTGATCATGGCTACAAGATTTTGCATTCCAGCTCCCATAATGTTTGGTTTCTCAGGGGGACAATCATTGCATTGCCTGTCGTATTCCGCATTAACACGGTTCCTTCGGGTTCCAGCCATTGACTAAAACCAAGAAGAATAGTGTGAGCAACACTAATTATAATAGTAAAACCACATAATCAAGAATAAAATTTCACACTTAAGTTCTTATCCTAGGTTATTCATGGTCATTTCTAAAACACTAAGATTGTGTTCTATACTTAGAATTATCCTTAGGGTTCTTACTAAGGCTTTCACATCCTTGTTTCTAAAGGTTAACTATACCTTTCCTCTGATACCAACTATAATAGTCTGTAATTACTTCCAGTGGACTATAATTGATATCTATCAGGGCACTCCATGGGCGGCCACACCCCCTGGGCGGGACACACCACCATCCCCAGTGGCAGCCATTTCCTCATGAAGCCCTTGGGCGGAGAGCCATGCTTCGTCCAATGCTCACATGTGAGAGTTCCCAAGGATCGGATACATTCCTACCTCATTTGCCTCTGATACCAACTATAACGACCCATACTTTACATAAATTGTTATTACTTCAAAATTTAAGCATACTTATTACAGCATATAACAAAACCATGAAAGGACCGTATAGGTATAGTGTCTTTAGAAACTGGGAAACATAAACAACTGGTTCATAAAACGTCTACACTGTCTACCATTTATTTCATCATATCTATAGTCCCTTTTGGCATATCTTACTTAATAACCTTCTTCCTGACCTGGGGAAAGAAAACATACAAAAGGGTGAGCTCAAATTCTCAGTAAGGGTAAACAAAAGAAATATCAATCACATCATATTCATAAGAACATAACATTTTGGAAATCTTAACCTGCAAAAGAGAGCATAATTTCATAACATGGGATAAATCATAGTAGTGAAATGAAATCCCAATAATCATAGCTTAAAACATGAAACTTTTTGGAATACACACATAATCATAGAGAATCATTTTTTATTAGTCAAGACTCATTTCTAAGACTATCTTAGTGGACAAAGTCCATTTCTGAACTGAGTTCACTCCTCATTTCAGTCCTGTTTCACTGAACCGGTTTAACCTGTCGTTTTATCCATGTCTATCTCATGAGATATAAAATCATTACCCAATGCATTGGAGGTAGATATAGTTCCCACCCATCTCATAATGATACCATTATTATGTGTGCCACAAAATCATAAACCATACATCATAGCATAACCCATGTAATAAAAATGGGATTCTTAAACATCGTGACATCATAAAATAATTCATATAAGATAAAGGAATTCATAAAAATAATTCCATCACAACATAATCAAATCAATGTAATAATAGGGATAAAAACAGAACCCTTTATTATCTTAGATGGAAAATAATTTTGATAAAACACTTGAACTCCATTCTTGAGGAAAATATCATTTCTACTTCAAAAAACACTTTTCCTTTCTTAACATGTCATACAATTATAAACTAAAAGAAGTTGATTAAAAATATAATTTAAAACTTGTAAAGGAATATTCTTGGAAATAATTTTTTAAAAATCCATTCATGCCGTATAAGTTAAAAAAACATTCTTCTCGTACTTTTGTCGGAAAGTCAAAAAGTACCTCGTATGAAAAACGACAAAAGATTCCTTTCATATCTTTTACTAAAATCTCACCGAAGGGTAAAATTGGATTTAAAAAATTTTAGGTGGATGGAAATAATATTACATATTGAAGAAACATGGATGTGGATGATAGAATACACCCCCAGTAAAAACCAAAGTATAAATAATCTCAGATAAAATGAGATTGTGATATTTTTCCTTACCTTAGGTCCGATTTTCTTCGTAAGTGTCCGAACCTCCTGTATAATGATTTAAATAATGTTATTGACTTATTCCAGAATCATAATTATTTTTATTATATCATATATGGTCATATTCTTAGCTTCTTATTAGTAATATTTCATTACTACTTGTTATTCGGGTGTTTATTACTTTTTGTTCTTATGCGTGTTTTGTCGAATAAATTCTTATTCTTATTTTTAGGTTATAGATACCTAATTTCCAGAATGGTATTAGTGTAATATATATCATATTCACTCATTCAATTAATTTATATAATCATTATGCAATTAAGATCATGTAGAACGAGTCGCATCACATCGTGGAGACGGTATTCCGTACGTACGCCCGGGCGATGATATCGTTCCCATGATCGTGAAATTGTAATGGAGTGTATGTATACTATTTCATAATCAATATCACTTTAAAATAATCATATATAGTCATTATTTACACCATTATACCCATCCAAGTAAGGTGGTGGTGGAAAATAGATTACACCACGGCGTGGAGACGGTATTCCGTACGTACGCACGCGCGGTGATTTCGTTTTCCGTAGGATGGATAGATGGTGAAATAGGGTTTTTTCATACTTATAATAACATATCAGTATATTAGTGATACTGATGTTATTAATTCATAATAAAACAACTAAAGAATAAGAAGTGTAAGAAGAAATAAAGTTGAAAGAATCGGTAACGGACATTACCTCTTCTTTGAAGCGCCTCTTTGAGATATCCTCTTAGGGAACTAAAATTGGTCTTTGAAGAAGACCAGGACCTCTAGGATGTTTCTAGGGAAGTGTAGAGGAGATATTGGCAGGGTTTTGCCGAGATTGAAGGCTCAAAGTGGTGTGAGGAAGAGGGGGAGGAGGTGCCCTTTTATAAGGGAGGAGAGGGGCTCCTTTTGAAAAACTAAAAATATTATTTTATTATAAAGACAAATTCGGTTTTAAATAGCTCCAAATTGATTTATTTAGAAGCTAAGGTGGGTATGGGTCGAAATACTCTCATCCAATAGAATTTAGACAAGTTTAGGTTCCTATTTTAACCTTATCATTTAGATTTAACATTAAGTTAAATAATTTTACTTTTACCGTGTCTTCTTGTGTTCTTACACTATAAGGTTAATAAACATACTATAACAAGCCAAAAGAACCAAAAGTTGTTTATTATTAATATATATAACCTTATATAAGTCATTTGGCCGAACCTTATATTTTTTAAAATAAAATAACAATTAATAATATAATATTTGTTTTAAAAACTATTTTATGTCAATTTTGACACTATTTAGTAATTGATTTTTGTGAAAATCATAAAAGAATTATTAGTTCAAAAAAAGTTAATTAAATAAATACTAACATGTCATATTAACCTATAAAATTAGTGGAATTCATAAAAAGTCTCAAATTACATTTATTTGAGGATTTATAACATTAATTATGTCAATATTTCATTAATAAGATAATTACTGCATCATCGTTGTGTCATAAATAAATTAAATTATTTAATGTCTAAAAATTAAAAATAAAATACCATTATGTAGGAAAGTTTCTTATATTTCTAATAAATATTTATAGTAGAATTTATCTTATGTATAACTCCATATTAAAAATTATTTACTTATTAAACTTTGATTTTAACTATTTTAACCCTTCTTTAAATAAATTAATAATAAATGTCCTAATCTAATCCAAGTGGGCCTAAATGGTCATATTTTATTCCTAAGGTTGTTTTTGGTCAAATTAAACTTATCCAATAGAATTAGGACATGTGTTAGGGTAATAATAATAACATTTTTACCCTTAATTACCCTATTTACTTTTAACCATGGTAAAAAAAGTAAAAAGTTACTATTCACCAAAAAATTATTTTCATCTCATTGAAACACATTTTACTTACTTACATCAATCGTGTCTCTCATATTTTTGAAATTCCACTCACAGAAGCGGTAAAATTAAGTTTTATGAAAAATTCAGTTTTTTTAACTACCACTTAGTGGTTTCACTATTCATCAAAAATTGAAAGCTTTCAGAAAAATACCAAAATTTCACCCTAGGATAATTTCGATATTCCGAATCCAAAAATGAAGTCCATTTAGAAAAATAAAATTTCAAAAATTTCAAAAATTGGTTATTACTATTCATAACGGCTAGTTTTAATAATATTTTAATAGCACATCATTGTTTAGTGAAACTCGGTATTGCGTACGACGCAAGTTATCGAGGAAGGTCGTGATTGCGTGTAAAGCAAGACAATCTAGTTTTGTGTGTAGTGAAATATTACTTTGATGATTTATATAACATAAAAACAAAATATTTCTTATAAAAGTCTCGGGTGTTACATTCTACCCCCCTTAAAATGAATTTCGCCCTCGAAATTCGTCACTTGTAACAAACAGATGAGGATACCTCTCCCTCATCATATCCTCAAGCTCCCATGTATCTTCTTCTAATTGGTGGTTCCTCCATAAAACTTTCACCAATCGAGTGGTCTTGTTTCATAAGACTTTTTCGCTATGATCCAGAATCTCTATCGGTTGTTCTTCATAAGAAAGATCTTGCTCCAGCGGTACAACTTCTGAGCTGAGTACATGTGAAGGATCAGGTATGTACTTTCTCAAGAGAGATACATGGAACACATCGTGAACTTGAGAGAGATTCGGTGGAAGTTCCAATCATTAAGCTAACTTTCCAACACGATCCAGTATTTCTAAAGGACCGATATATCTAGGGCTCAACTTCCCCTTCTTTCCAAATCTCATGACCCTCTTCCAGGGAGATATTCGTAAGAACACTTTATCACCCACATCAAACTCTAGGTCTTTTCTTCGGTTGTTGGCATAACTTTTCTGTCGACTCTGAGCTTCTCTTATGTGTTGTTGAATAGATCGGACCTTTTCTGCCATCTCATCAACAAGATCAGGTCCTAATAGCTTTCTTTCCCCAACTTCATCCCAACAAGTTGGAGTCCTGCATTTATTTCCATAGAGAGATTCATAAGGAGCCATCTGAATACTGGAGTGAAAGCTATTATTATAAGAAAATTACACCAAAGGTAGGTGTTGATCCCAACCACCTTTGAAATCCATAGAGCAAGCTCTCAACATATCTTCTGTCTAAGGATGATAAGCAGTGATGAAACTCAACTCTGTATCCAGAGTATGCTGAAGACTTCGCCAGAACTTTGAGGTAAACCTCGGATCCCGATCCGATATAATAGAAAGTGGTACTCCATGAAATATTACCACTTCCTTCACATATATGTTGGCAAGCTGATCCAGAGAGAAATCCTCTCTAATAACAATGAAGTGTGCGGACTTTGTAAGATGATCAACTATGACCCAGATAGCATTATTTCCTTTGTATGTTTTAGGAAGTCCTGTGACAAAGTATATAGTGATGTTTTCCCATTTCCATTCGGGTATGGGTAATGGTTGTAACATCCCCTTAGACTTCTGTCTCTCAGCTTTAACTTGCTGACAAACCAAGCATCGAGAGACATATTCAGCAACATCTCTTTTCATGTCATCCCACCAGAAGTACTCTTTCAGGTCTCTATACATCTTCGTGCTTCCAGGATGAATAGAGAATGAAGAACTATGAGCCTCATCCAGCAGCTCCTTCTTTAATTCTGGGATGGGAGAAACACAAACCCGATTCCTGAACTTTATTATCCCATCACAATCAAGGTTGAATTCAGGAATATTTCTCACCTTCTTTTGTAACTCTACATCTTATTTCTGGGCCTCTTTAATCTTCACATGTATAGATGGTTGAACATTCATTTGAGAAAGATAATATTTTTCCCCTTCCATTATAATTCCAAGATCCATCCTTTGTAAATCCATAAATATTGGATCTTTTGTGATCCTCATCATGGATAAACTGGCATGGTCTTGTCGACTTAATTCATATCCCACCTTGTTTGCTTTTTCGGGGTGGTAATGAATTGAGCAGTCGTAATCCTTAATTATCTCCAACCATCTTCTTTGGCGCATATTCATATCCTTTTGTGTGAAAATATACTTTAAACTTTTATGATTAGTATAAATGTCACACCTTTCTCCATAAAGATAATGCCTCCAAATCTTTAATGAAAAGATTACCGCTTCTAACTCCAAATCATGTGTTGGGTAATTTTGCTCATGGATTTTCAACTGTAGTGAGGCATAATCTATCACCATATCATTTTGCATAAGAACACACCCCAACCCCATCTTGGATGCATCACTGTAGATCACAAACCTTTCTCCACTACAAGGCAGTGTGAGCACAGGTGCACTGGATAACCTTCTTTTCAACTCCTTGAAATTCTCTTCACATTCCTCCATCCAAACAAACTTAACTCCTTTCCGAGTCAACCTGGTGAGTGGATTAGATAATCATGAAAAATATTTCACAAAACGTCGATAATATCCAGCCAAACCAAGAAAACTTTGGATCTCGGTTACTATTGTTGGTCTCGACCATCTTTCAATAACCTCTGTTTTTGCTAGATCCACAGATATCCCCTCTTTTGAGATTATGTGACACAAAAATGCAACTTTTTGAAGCCAAAATTCACACTTGGTAAATTTGGCATAAAGCTTCTCCTTTCTCAGGGTCTTCAATATAATTCTCAAGTGATATTCATGTTCTTCCTTGCTCTTTAAATAGATAAGAATATCGTCTATAAAGACTACCACAAATTGATCAAGATAGTCTCTAAAGACTCTATTCATCATATCCATGAAGATAGCAGGGGCATTAGTAAGACCAAATGGAATCACTATAAATTCATAGTGTCCATACCTTGTACGGAAAGTCGTCTTTGGTATATCCTCCCTTTTGACCCTTAATTGATGATACCCTGAACGAAGATCAATCTTGGAAAAGTATTAAGCTCCGCGTAGTTGGTCAAATAATTCATCAATGCATGGGAGAGGATATTTCTTCTTGATAGTGATCTTGTTAAGTTCTCGATAATCAATACAGAGCCTCATTGATCCATCTTTCTTCTTAACAAACAGAACAGGTTCTCCCCAAGGTGACGCACTAGGGTGTATGAATACCTTATCAAGATTCTCTTGGAGTTGCTTCTTCAATTCCTGCAACTCAATTGGGGCCATTCTATAAGGTGTATTTGAAATAGGCAAAGCACCCAGTACGAGTTCTATTGAAAACTCAACTTCACGATTTGGTGGAAGACCCGGCAATTCCTATGGAAAGACCTCATCAAACTTATGTACAATGGGCATATTATTAATTGTGAGTTTCTCACCAACCATTTGAGATAAATAACCTTCATTCAGTGGAATCAAGACCCATAATATGGAAGAAATTTCCACTCGAAGGTTATGTTCATCCTTGCATCGATAGACGATCATAGATTTATATCGAATATGAAATGTGACTTCCCTTATTTGGCAATTGATATGAGCTCCATATAAAGAAAGCCAATACATGCCAAGAATCACATCAAATTCCACTATAGGAAGGATCACAAGATTTGCAGGAAGCACTTTCCCACAAACTTCAATCAGGGAAGAATTATAAACTTTTGATGCGACTGTTGTTCCATTAGGTGTTGTCACAGCTAACTCAACATCTAATTGTTGAGGTAATACGGTGATACCCTTAGAAAAATCTTCAGAAATAAAAGAGTGGGTGGATCCAGAATCAAATAAAACATTTGCTACTTTAGAGTATATGGTAAGTGTACCTTTCACCACATCATTATCGTACTCCACATCACTGATAGAAATTGCATGCGACTTTCCTTTGTCTTTAGCCTTAAGATTTTGTTGATGTCAATCATCATCAAAAACCCTTGGATTAGGGCATTTATTGGCATAATGCCCCATCTCCTTGCACTTGAAACATTGAAGTGTAGTAGGTTCATTCTGTGTGTCCCTTACTTTGTTTGCATCATTAGACATCTTCTTCACATCATTGCGGCATTCAAATGCCTAATGACCATCCTTTCGACATTTGAAACATTTACTTGTCCCTTTAAGACAACTCCCTTCATATTTATTTCCACACTTTGAGCATAAGGGAAAGCTCATCTTCTTTTCAGTGTGCTCTTTAGATTTTCCTTTGAATTCCATTTTCCTATTATTATCAAACCCATATTAATGATGGGTTACTCCAATATCCATCTCAACTTTGAGATCACATCGAACGATTTCCTCATAGCTATTGAAGTCCCTTATGGCTAAGTCCCTTCGAAGACTTGGTTTTAAGCCACTAAAGAATCGATCGATCTTACTCTCAGGTTGGATAATAATACCAGAATAGTACCTTGCAAGTCATGTAAAATTTGCTTCATAGATACCAATAGATTCATCATCCTTTTGATTCAGTTCAAGAAACTCTTTCTCCATCTTTGTTCGGAGAATACGCGGAAATTACTTATTGAAAAATAAGTTCTTGAACTCGTCCCATTCCATGGACTCAATTTCATCTCTTTTCCTCGTATTCTTAATAAGATTCCACCATTGATCAGCATCTCCTTCCAAATGATACACTGCTAGGATGACTTTATCATGTTCAGAACATTGAAGAACTGAAAATATCTTTTCAGTAGTACTAATCCATTGTTCAGTAACTAATGGATCAGTAGACTCGCTGAAAGAAGGTGGATGCTGCCTCATGAAGGATTCAACAGAATGTTGCTCCTTCCTTTGCTCATTTGGAAGTCCTGCATGATTCATAGCTTGATAAAGTTGTGTGATCATGGCTACAAGATTTTTCATTCCATATCCCATAACGTTTGGTTGCTCAGGGGGACAATCATTGCATTGCCCGTCGCATTCCGCATTAACACGGTTCCTTCAGGTTCCAGCTATTGACTAAAACCAAGAAGAATAGTGTGAGCAACAATAATTATAATAGGAAAACCACATAATCAAGAATAAAATTTCACACTTAAGGTCTTATCCTAGGTTATTCGTGGTCATTTCTAAAACACTTAGAATTATCCTTAGGGTTCTTACTAAGGATTTCACATCCTAGTTTCCAAAGGTTGACTATACCTTTCCTCTGATACCAACTATAACAGTCTGGAATTACTTCTAGTGGACTATAATTGATACCTATTAGGGCACTCCATGGGTGGCCACACCCCCTGGGCGGGACACACCACCATCCCCAGTGGCAGCCATTTCCTCATGAAGCCCTTGGGCGGAGAGCCATGCTTCGTCCAATGCTCACATGTGAGAGTTCCCAAGGATCAGATACATTCCTACCTCCTTTGCCTCTGATACCAACTATAACGACCCATACTTTACATAAATTGTTATTACTTCAAAATTGAAGCATACTTATTTCAACATATAACAAAACCAGGAAAGGACCATATAGGTATAGTGTCTTTAGAAACTGGGAAACATAAACAACTGGTTCATAAAGAGTCTACACTGTCTCCCATTTATTTCATCATATCTATATTCCCGTTCGGCATATCTTACTTAATAACCTTCTTCCTGACCTGGGGAAAGAAAACATACAAAATGGTGAGCTCAAATACTCAGTAAGGGTAAACAAAAGAAATATCAATCACATCATATTCATAAGAACATAACATTTTGGAAATCTTAACCTGCAAAAGATATCATAATTTCATAACATGGGATAAATCATAGTAGTGAAATGAAATCCCAATAATCATAACTTAAAACATGAAACTTTGTGGCATAAACACATAATCATAGAGAATCATTTCTTATTAGTCAATACTCATTTCCAAGACTATCTTAGTGGACAAAGTCAATTTCTGAACCGAGTTCACTCCTCGTTTCAGTCATGTTTCACTGAACCGTTTTAACCTGCCGTTCCAGCCATGTCTATCTCATGAGATATAAAATCTTTACTCAATTCATTGGAGGGAGATATAGGTTCCACCCATCTCATAATGATACCAATCTTATGTGTGCCATGAAATCATAAACCATACATCATAGCATAACCCATGTAATAAAAATGGTATTCTTAAACATCGTGACATCATAAAACCATTCATATAAGATAAAGAAATTCATAAAAATAATTCCATCACAACATAATCAAATAAATGTAATCATAGGGATAAAAACAGAAACCTTTATTATCTTATATGGAAAATAATTTTGATAAAACACTTGAACTCCATTCTTGAGGAAAATATCCTTTCTACTTCAAAAAACACTTTTCCTTTCTTAACATGTCATACAATTCTAAAATAAAAGAAGTTGATTAAAAATATACTTTAAAACTTGTAAAGGAATATTCTTGGAAATAATGTTTTAAAAATCCATTCATGTCGTATAAGTTAAAAAAATATTCTTCTCATACTTTTGTCGGAAAGTCAAAAAGTACCTCGTACGAAAAACGACAAAATATTCCTTTCATATCTTTTACTAAAATCTCAACGAAGGGTAAAATTGGATTTAAATAAATGTAGGTGTATGGAAATAATATTACATATTGAAGAAACATGGATGTGGATGATAAAATACACCCTAGTAAATACCAAAGTATAAACAATCTCGGATAAAATGAGATTGTGATATTTTTCCTTACCTGAGGTCCGATTTGATTCGTAAGTGTCCGAACCTCCTGTATAATGATTTAAATAATGTTATTAACTTATTCCAGAATCATACATATTTTTATGATATCATATATGGTCATATTCTTAGCTTCTTATTAGTAATATTTCATTACTACTTTTTATTCGGGTGTTTATTACTTTTTGTTCTTATGCGTGTTTTGTCGAATAAATTCTTATTATTCTTTTTAGGTTATAGATACCTCATTTCCAGAATGTTATTAGTGTAATATATATCATATTCACTCATTAAATTCATTTATATAATCATTATTCAAAGAATATCATGTAGAACGAGTCGCATCACATCGTGGAGACGGTATTCCGTACGTACGCACGGGCGATGATATCGTTCCCATGATCATGAAATTGTAATGGAGTGTATGTATACTATTTCAGAATCAATATCACTTTAAAATAATCATATATAGTCATTATTTACACCATTATACCCATCCAAGTAAGGTGGTGGTGGAAAATAGATTACACCACGGCGTGGAGACGGTATTCCGTACGTACGCACACGCGGTGATTTCGTTTTCTGTAGCATGGATAGATTGTGAAATAGGGTTGTTTAATACTTATAATAACATATCAGTATATTATTGATATTGATGTTATTAATTAATAATGAAAAAACTAAATAAGAATAAGTGGAAGAAGAAATAAAGTTGAAAGAATCGGTAACGGACATTACCTCTTCTTTGAAGCGCCTCTTTGAGATCTCCTCTTAGGGCACTAAAATTGGTCTTTGAAGAAGACCAGGACCTATAGTATGTTTCTAGGGAAGTGTAGAGGAGATATTGGAAGGTTTTGGCCGAGCTTTAAGGCTCAAAGTGGTGTGAGGAAGAGAGGGAGGAGGTGCCCTTTTATAAGGGAGGAGAGGGGCTCCTTCGGAAAAACTAAAAATATTATTTTATTATAAATCCAAATTAGGTTTTAAATAGCTCCAAATTAATTTATTTAGAATCTAAGGTGGGGATGTGTAGAAAGCCTCTCATACAATATAATTTAGACAAGTTTAGGTTCCTATTTTAACCTTATCATTTAGATTTAACATTAAGTTAAATAATTTTACTTTTACCGTGTCTTCTTGTGTTCTTACACTATAAGGTTAATAAACTTACTATAACAAGCCAAAATAACCCCACGTTGTTTATTATTAATATATATAACCTTATCTAAGTCATTTGGCCGAACCTTATATTTTTAGGAATAAAATAACAATTAATAATATAATATTTGTTTTAAAAACTATTTTATGTCAATTTTGACACTATTTAGTAATTGATTTTTTGTGAAAATCATAACAGAATGATTAGTTTTAAAAAAGTTAATTAAATAAATAATAAAATATCATATTAACCTATAAAATTAGTGTAATTCATAAAAAGTCTCAAATTACATTTATTTTGGTATTTATAACATCAATTATGTCAATATTTCATTAATAAGATAATTACTGCATCATCGTTGTGTCATAAATAAATTAAATTATTTAATGTCTAAAAATTACAAATAAAATTCAATTATGTAGAAAATGTTTTTATCTTTCTAATGAATATTTATAGTAGAATTTATCTTATGTATAACCCCATATTAAAAATGATTTACTTATTAAACTTTGATTTTAACTATTTTAACCCTTCTTTAAATAAATTAATAATAAGTGTCCTAATCTAATCCAAGTGGGCCTAAATGGTCATATTTTATTCATAAGGTTGTTTTTGGTCAAATTAAACTTATCCAATAGAATTAGGACATGTGTTATGGTAATAATAATAACATTTTTACCCTTAATTACCCTATTTACTTTTAACCACGGTAAAAAAAAGTAAAAAGTTACTATTCGCCAAAAAATTATTTTCATCTCATTGAACCACATTTTACTTACTTACATCAACCGTGTCTCTCGTATTTTCTAAATTCCACTCACAGAAGCGGTAAAATTAAGTTTTATGAAAAATTCAGTTTTTTTAACTACCACTTAGTGGTTTTACTATTCATCAAAAATTGAAAGTTTTCAGAAAAATAACAAAATTTCACCCTAGGATAATTTCGATATTCCGAATCCAAAAATGAATTCCATTTTTAAAAATAAAATTTATAAAATATCAAAAAGTGGTTATTACTATTCATAATGGCTAGTTTTAATAATATTTTAATAGCACATCATTGTTTAGTGAAACTCGGTATTGCGTATGAAACAAGCTATCGAGGAAGGCCGCGATTGCATGTAAAGCAATCCAAGATAGTGTTGTGTGTAGTGAAAGATTCCTTTGATGATTTATATAACATAAAAACAAAATATTTCTTATAAAAGTCTCGGGTGTTACAAAACAAGCACTAATCTTCAACAAACACAATAAAAAAATTAAAAGAAATCATGTATCTCTATATTTCCATCTCAACACATTTTGACATTACAATCAGAAATTATTTAATCAATACAATAATGGTGAAGTGTGTTTATCAAACCTCAAACTTCATCTTTCTTTAGAGTTTAAATTTTTCACATAAAATGGTACATTTTAGGAAACTTTCACATATCTCAACTCTCACTAAAGGGATAATATCCAATAGTATTTATCATGGTTGGTATTCCTTAAAATGAACTCCCAGTATAACTTTTTAATACTAGTTGAGATATTTAAAAAATTCATCAAGATAATGATTAAAGACCTCCATTATTAACAACTATTCTTTCTGTATAATAATTACAACACTCATTTATTTATCCCCCTTAATAAATTACCTTTAATTTCCAACACAAATAAACATTATTAAAAGATATGTGGGAATTAAGTGATTTCTCCTTTACTTATTAATGATTGTAATAGGGTTGATATTTTCTTGTCAACATAGAAACTCATTTATTCTCAAATCTAGTTTATTAAGAAATCTTAATGTTTATTTTATTATTTTCAAGGTGGTGTTATCTTTAGGATACATTGCTTCATTTATCATTTGAAAAACTTATATATATGTAATTAACTTTATTAATTTTTCTAGTTTAGAACATATGCATTTTGGTTTCAACTTTATCTTTTTCAATATCTCTTATCAACCTAGACATATGACCAAAAAATATTTTGAGACATGTCTAGTTTTCTTTCACCTTCCACATGATTTCTCAAGAATTTAGTCCAACAATCAAAAACTCCTACAGGTTTTATGGATTTATTTTATTCTTTGTTTATTTTTATTGATTATATCAATAACAAAATCCATTTCATGTTTCAAATAGTCCATGTTATGTACTCTTCTTCCATAATAGAAGAATCTTATTCTCCTATGTGTGTTATTATTCTTGGACTTATTAGGAATGCATTGTTTAATATATTTATTTTTTACATAACCCAAGGAATAATTACTTTCATCCTTCACATTAATTTTCTTTATAATTTATTATATTATTTATTTAGAAACATTTGACATGTGATTAGTTGTTTTGTAAAAGTGATATTCTTCCCTGTGACCAACTTTAATGTAGCTTCCATGGAATTTTTCAATACTTTAAAATCATTTTGAGGTAAATAGATTTCTTCTATTATTCTAAGGATGTAACTTTAGATCATGATTTCTACCCATTTATGTAGGCCTTATATAATCTCTATCATTTAACATATTTTCCTAGTAATCTATATCCCTGTGTATAAATCTTCTAGAACACCAATAGTGGCTAGTAAAACCTATTATTTTTCCATTATCTACATTATTTTTAAATTTATTCCCTTGATATTTTTGGAAAAAATTACCCTTATTTGATATTACATTTTGGATCCTTTATTTTTTCATAATATTTCATCCACCCTTTATGTAATGGTGTATTTTCAGTATTTTTCTCCATCCATAATTGTTTATAATTCTTTTTTAAACATGAAATATCCATTAAAATAATATTAGTATATATTTATTTCTCTATAACATGGGTTACATTTTTCAATGATCTTGTATTGAATATATTCTTGTATGATTTCAAGATTTTCATGTCTCAAGATAGAGGTATTTTATCATAACATTCCTCCTTTGACTAGTGTGTGGTAAAAACTATTCTCTAAGTTTTTTTAAGACATGGCTTGGACTAACTCAATATTTAAAATTTTTACTTCAAGATTAAATAATTTCAAATTGAGGGTACTCTTATTTTCCTCTACTAATATCAATATATCTTCACATTCACTTATATAACTTCTCAATTTATTCCTCATACATTTTAATCTTCACCTTCATGTAAGGATCAAGATATTTTATTCTTTTTTCATTGATCTACAATTCATTATCTTTAACACGAATGATCTCTTTGTGAGTTTCTTACAGATCATGGGTCCTTTCTTAATAAGATTTTCTTATTTCATCTTTCTCATTAATATTTTTTTACAATAATTCATTACCCATAGAGAGTTTCCTTTTTTATACCCTAAAATATTTTTACATAGATTTAACATATTTAGTGAGTGTATTATATTTTAATACCTTTAATTCCAATTAATCTTCCATAACATCAACTTCTAACTCCATCTATTATTTATCATCCTATAACCCTTCATGTATGAAATTATATATATGAAATATTTAATGGGAAATTTTTTCAAAATATTAATTTATTTCAGAGTAAAATTCATCTAATGATTCATTATAAACACACTCTTCACAACTTATACATGATTATTTAAGAGGATCATCATAAACAATTTACAAAATAAAACACCAATTTGATTAAATTTAATATTGGCGTACCCTATTTCTCCTTTGAATACTTTCTCAATTTCATTTCCTATCTTTTATTACTATTTTTTATGGTTTTTACTCAAAATTATATATTAGTATTAATAGAAATAGTTTCCATATTATATTTATATGGAAATTATCTAACTTTATAAAATATATACTTCATGAAAAGTAGTTAAAAAATGGGAGAAAAAATATAGATCTAATCATAGATAATTTTTATTTCTTTTGATATCACTTCAAATTCCCTAGTAGGGTTATGAAGTCACACTAAAAGGGGGAGTGAATGATTGTGAATTTTTTTACCAAATTATATTTCTCTTTTAATTTCCTCTCTCAATATGTAAACCTCTGTTATTTGTTAAGATATATATGGTTCTACTTTTGGGTACCCAGTATACAATTACCACATGAAAATAATTAAGGAAAGAAAGAGAGTATCATGTGGTATTTTTATAAGGTTTAATCCCAATATGGTAATACACTCCTTGTTATGTTTGGGTTGAGTCTGAGATATAGATACCCACTATACAACTCAAGTGAATAAAAACAGTCTATCTTAGAAAAATCCTCTTTTCTCTCTTGATAGGTTCATAGTCTCTTATCTAGTTTTTTTGTTTATACTAGCTCTTACCAGTGTACAGTAGTTCCTTCCAAAAATACTCCTGAATAAGATGTTTAAGCTAATACAAATGTCACTACATCATAGTAATAATATCATCTTCCTCAATAAAATAATTTTACATCCAAAGTATAATCTTCTATAGTCACATACACATCAATATCTATATCCCCACTCATAATCAATTTTTCTTTTTCAATAGTCTCAATATATATGATATAAAAAACAATATTAGTTTCATCCTTGATCAATTTTAATCCTATTATTTCTTTTTATTCTTCTTTTTTCTCTACTTTATTTGATGAAAGTAGGTATATAGTATAATTACCACATCAATATCCTCCTTCTCGTTTCACTTATATGGTATAGAGATATCAAAGGGTGGGACTTATCATAATTCTATATATTTTATTCTTCTTTTTATTCCTTAACTAATAGGTTCTTCAAGATTGTCATGGTGTCAGGTCTGTCTCTATTTGATACTCAAAATGCTCATAGGTATGCATTATCAAATTCTATTCTCAATCTCAAAGAAAATTCTCCTTTTTTTAATTCTTCTTTTTATATTCTTATCATATCACCAAAATATTTTTTTAATTAATTAAATATGAAACCCATTTGATCTCATCATGTCAATTTTCCTTCATTCTCTTCCATCAAAACTCATTCAATAGATCACATAAAATATATACCTAAGGTTTGGTTTTTGAACTCCGTGTGATATCTAGAATTTTCACAACTTTATCTTTCAAAAAAAATATGCAATAAAGTAATTTTCACATCAATATAATAAGATACAAATGTGTTGTCATAACATGAATCTATCCCACTAAACTCTCTTTATCATACATTGTTGTGTGGATTTCTCTTCACAGTATGACTACATCAAAATTCATAGAAATAGATTTTACTATAATTTAGTCCTTATATTTCTTCACATCATGATTATTATATCCAAATAATATAAACCTACATCACAACAAAACTTTACTCTTTATTTCTTACCATTATTATTCTCATCTATATCCATTGACCTTTAAAGCATCATGATATTTTAACTTTTATTTCCAACCTAATATCATCCCAATTAAATATATAGATATCTTTATATGGGAATATTGTTTATTATAATATATAGATATCATATCATATTATTTTTTCCACATTGTAAATCCATGTATATAATCATGTTGACGTTTATGTAAAAAATTATTACTCTTACATATGATAGTGAGGATCGGGGATTTTGTTAAATTTTAAGCTAAAAATACATTTATGTAATAATTTTTTACTCTTATATATTATAGTGTGGTTTAATAATTTTCTAAATATTCATTATCTAAGGTCTGGTAAAATCTTACATATCAGTTTTAAGTTACTCTTATGTATCAACATAAGTATTTTTCCTTTACTGATTCTTCTTCTTCAACTTAGATTGCTTCTTACATATCTCAGGGAAGTTTACCCCTTTTATAATTTTCAATTTAAAAATACTATAGAACCCTTATGTATTATCCTATAAGTAAGATTACATATTGATGAAATATTTTTACCATTTATTCGTTTCTATATGAGCCTTAGAAAATATATTATGTATTCTCTGAACATTTCTTATATCTCACATTAAGATATCCCCTTTATTTATTTTTAGCTCATCCTCAGAGTGCTTCAGATTTATTGGGTAAATGAAAACTTATATATGCCTTTTACATTAACTAATTTATTCAATATACTTTATAAAATAACTTTCATATCATCTAAAATCAAGAAACATTGAGAATGTGGGTAACTTTAAGATACAAGATCAAATCTTCTAACTTCTAAACTCAAAAAAAATCACAAAATATTATCAAATAATTATGATATTTTTTACATTGAATGATCTATATAGAAACCTAAAATTTAACTTCATAACATTTCAATTATTTTAGACTTTGAATCTTTCTCAACTTCCTCATATTTATGATGCATTCTAGCTCAACATATGTAGCTTAATAAGTAAATTCAAGATATTGGATTCTGAAATTACTTCTATATAATATTAAATGTATAAATCTTTTGGAAATAGTTCTTGAAGTTCCATAACATCATTAAATTATAGATACTCATTAATATCATTTATATTTCATCTTATGTGAGTGCATCTAATAAATTGCAATAGATGTATCTCCTTTAGGATATCAGATTCTAGAAAATATACACTAATTTATTTCTTCTAATCATCATCCAAGGTGATTTTTATGTAATATTGTAGCCTTAGTTCTTAATAATGCATGGATATATTCTCAATATTCTAGAAAAAATTTATACTTCTTCAATAATAGATCATTAATCTTTTCAATACCTAGCTACTCTACCTTATAATAATTTTTTTGTTGACAGTGCCTTCACTATACATCATCACTTATCTTTGTTTTTCATTAATATCATCACTATAATAATTAGATTTATAGAATAATTTCACAACACCAAGAAGAATTACTCTTTATCCCTTGTCAAGGGTAGCATCAACTTAATCCTTATTTCCACCATATAAGCAAAGCTTCCTTAACATATCCCATAGAAAAAAACTTTAATATAAGTGATTTGTATGAAGTACAAGATGAATATCAATGTAAACTATCTTTGTCACATACATAACTTATTTTAAAGTTATTTTTAATTTATTTTCCATTAATTATTTGTTTTGGGGGTTTCCAAAGGTTTTATGGAGAATAGGTGAGTTTTCATGAATTGGGCCAAATCGTGAGCCTAATTCCAGATTTAAAAATAAATTTTGTTTCTTTTATAACTTTTACATTTGTTAATATTTTTTACTTATTTCAACTCCTAAATGTCATAACATGATATATTAACACCACATTTAAATTTGTAGCCTTTATAAATCCATAGTCATGGGGGATTTGGGTTTTTATATGAGAATTGGGCCAACCCGAAAGCTCATTTTCCAGTTTTAAATTGTTTTTTTAATGTTTTAATATATTATTCATTATAATGGATTTTTCAGTGATTATACCTCCCTATAGACCCTAAGAAGACCAGGCGCTCTCCCATTGCCTTTAACCCCTCTTTGGAGCTCGTTTTCATCGCGATTGAGTGCTGAAATTCTTAGGGTTTCTAAAATCGGACAGATTTGAGGAGGTAAGTTATTTCCATCATAACTCTCTCAATTCTTCCTATTTTTCCCTCATTCCAGTTCCTACATGATCTCATAATCCTTTTTAGAACTTCAATTAAATGGTTGGATGTTTTTAAATTCATATTATAGTGGATTTTGGGTCGTTTTATTCAAGATTGTTTTGAGTAAGTGTTTCTCTCTTCAATTTCTTCATTCTCCTTAGGGTTTCCTCCCTCTTTCATTATTTTATAAATGTCCAGAAGTTAGAGTTCAAACATATGGTTTTATTTGGTGTATTTTTTCTTAAATATTGTGGTCTAAGGATGGATTTATCATCCTTGTGATGCGGCGGTGGTGCGGTTGATGTTTCGCACCAAGTTTTGAGGGATTCAATACTTTCGGTAGGTGGTTCCATGTGTAAACAATTATTTATGAGTTATATTACTGTATTTAGTCATTTTTTATATTCCTAATATGTTGGGTGTTGTGAAAAAATGGTTTATTATTGATTTGGTTAAGTGTTCAATTTTATATTTTCATTTTAACTTGAAATTGGGTGTTTTAATGTGTTACTCATGGGGTATTATTTGGGTGTATTTTATAACAAATGGAATTGGTTTACTAAATCTTATTTGGACTTAAAATTATGGTTTGGTAATGTATTAGTGTCATTTTGGACTAAAAATAGGGTTTTTTAATGGGTTTTATGTGTAAAACATTGTTATACTTCTTGAGAGCATTTTATGAAAATGTGTGTTTTCATTTGAATCTTTTGTAGTATTATTCAAGGTGATTTTGTAAAACATTAAAGTGGTTTTATAAATGTCTATAGGGATTCCAATTCTATTTTTTATAGGAATTGGTTTGGTTTTTGTTCTTAAATGGTGGTTTTGAAATGGTTTTTGTGTGCAAGATATATTAACACCACTTGGGTTCTTTTTATGAAAATTGAAAATGTTTTAGTTGGTGAAAAAAAGTGGGAAAAGGGTGAATTTGTACTATTTGGTATGTGTGTTCACCTATTAATGGGTTTTGAAAGGTGAAGTGAGGTTTTAAGATGTAAAACATTTTTATAATGTTTTGTAAATTTCTGAAATGTTTTAATAAATTGTGATGTTGGAGCGAAACTTGTTTGTGGGCTGTTTTGTGTAAGTTTGATGATAAAATGATTTTGAAGGTAAAAAGGGTATTATGTAACAAGTTATTGGTATGTTATGAGAGTTTTAATATATTGGAATGGTTTTATAAAATTTTTTAATGGATTTTTTTAAGTGTTAAAGAAATGTGAAAAGTGTTGTGGGCTATTTTGGTGTGAGTCGGATTTCAAAATCAATCTGAATGAAAAGTGGAATTTTGTTACTTGTGTTGTATACATGTGGGATGTTTAGTGAATTTATGATATAGAAATGATATTTTTATATGAAAAGTATATTCATTTACTTGTTTAACTTGTTTGGTCACAAAGGGAAAACTCGGTTATCTAGGTGGGTGGATGTGTACTAATATGCTAGTGAATCCATGGGGTTTGGCCTCAGTTTCACTTAGCAAGATTGATGCTTATAACTCTAACTAAACTATGATGATGATTATTGGGTACCACTAGGTTATGGGTATGTTCCCTAATAGTGGCTAGTGCACGAGAATGGATAATTGTGATGGTTACTCTCACCGTGATATGAGGTACCTGGGACCCACAACTAGCTAGTGCCTAGGGGTTATTTCTCATTGCTTGTGCTCACTGGATCTTTTGTAGTCACTGTCGGCATACGGTGTGTTTGGTTGGTAATTTCAGTAGTTTGTGTGGTTTATTTAAAAGTGAAAATTCTTTAAATCAGCCCTCATTAAAAAAATTCATTTTGAAGTTGCACCTCTTTGAAAAATTGTTACTTTCATTTTTGGTTTATAAAACATGAAAGTTTTTTTCTGATAACTATTATAACATGGAACATCATTTGAAAAACATACTTTTATATCTTGTATTTAAAACATTAAATTTATTTTTCTTTTATTTTAAAGGAAGTTCATTGGGAATAGAATATCGGGATAACCTACTGAGTTTTAATACTCACGCCTATAGTCTTCTTCTTTTTTTAGCCCTTGTGTAGGTTTCAGCTTGAGTTCGATCGCATTGGGCGACGTTTGATCATTATGTTGGAGAGTGACTAGAAGTGTCAGATGGAGTTATTTGGTCATTGGGATTGTTCAGTTGAGTTGTTGGTTTTGTTTTACTTTTAGTTTCTTGTACAAATAATGTTTACTTAAATTTTTATATAAATTCATTTTGGGCTGTCCATTTATTTCCGCTGTTTGTTTGATTATTTATGTATGGGAAAAATCGTTCCCTTGTGTACTCTATTTATGACCTTGGTTCTTGTCGCCATCCTGGGAGGATCGGGAACGCCTCTCGGGACTTGTCGCAGGCTGGCCTGGGTGACCGATTCAGGGTCAACTCGGGCTGGTTTGTGACAAAATGGTATCAGAGGAGGTTCAGGTTAACTCTTTGGGTCATGTTATTTGGAGAAGAGTCAGTATAGTATGGAGTTAGGATTTTATGGACTTGGTATTCTAGTTATGGGTAGTGTGCCTGATCACCAAACCACATGACAGGATTCAAGTTTCCAAGGGAAGTCAGGATTTATCTAAGTCCTTTGGTTTTCTTGGTTTGATGATGGTTAGGGGAAATGAAAAGAGAGTTGGGTTAATGGTCCTAGTGAGCTCTCAGGGCCTGGCAAGCCATGTGGAGCCGGGGATCTTCCCTAGAACACTCTCTGTGATAGTGAAGTGATTGGAATATGGTCGCCAACCATATGTCCAAGTCACCCACTGAAACTAGTTTCCTCTCACATTGTCTTGTGTTCTTTAGTTTATAGTACTAGATAACCCTTACATATTATCTTATGTATACCATTACATATTGATGTAAAGTTTTTCCCTTTGTTTAATTTATCTTTGAGCCTAAGAAAATATATTATATATTCTCTAAATATATATTAAATATCATATTAATACATTCCCTATGTTGATTTTTAGCTCCACCTCATATTTCTTCTTGTGTATTGGGAAGAGGGTCCCTTACATATGGTTTTTTACTTTTCCATTTTCTTTAATATTCTTTGTAAAATATCATTTTTAACATCTAGATTATTAAAAAAATTATAACATGGGTAAATTATAGATATAGAGTCAAGTATTTTATCATAAGGACTCGGTAGGAATCATTAATTATTCATAGACAATCATGATGTTTTTTCTTTAAATGATCAATATAGCATCATCATATTTAACTTCTCAAGCTTTCAATTAGTTTAATCTTTGAATATTTGTCAAATTACTCATATTATGTAAGAACTCTAGACCATTATCCATATATAAACATGTAAATTCTTAATAGTAGTTTCTAGAATTAATTTTGGATGATCTTCATCTTTTGGAAAAAGTTCTTTTGGTTCTGGAACATAAATAACTTCTGGATATTCATTGTATTCATTTTCAGTTCATCTTCTATGAGAGAAACTTATAAATTTCAACAGTTTTGTATCCTTCAATATATCATATTATAGAATATATAAACTAATTATTTTCTTCTAATAATTATCTGATATGATTTCAATGTAATATAGTTTCCATCATTCTTGATAATCCATGGATGGATTCTCAATCTTTTAGCTGGCCTGTGTAGTTATTCAATCACAAATCCTTGATATTTTTAATATCCACCATATCAACCTTATAATTAACATGTTTTAGATAGTTATTTTACCTTTCATAAGCATTTTTATTTTATTTTCATTAAGATCGTCTCTATAATCATCAGATGTATTGGTTGATTCCACAACACTAAGAAACATTACTTCTTACTCATTTCCAAGGGTATCAACTTCATCATTATAATTTATAGTATATGAATGGATACTACTTAATATATCTAATGGCATGTATATTTAATTAAATTTATTCATAGTAAATCTAGGATATATATCAATAATCAACCTCTTCATTTATTGAGATCTTCCTCTATCACCCAATATCAACATATATTGACATTACTCATTATTATTATATTTACAATAAATACAACCAATGTATATCTATTCATCACAATCCAACTGGTAACTTCAATCTCCATATTTGGATTCGGTATTAATAACTAGTTCAATTCTACCCATTTCAAATTTAAATTCAATGTCATTCACCCCGATATTGATAATAAATGTAAGGGTGTAAGGGTAATGGAAAATCCAGATATTCTCATTTTACAATCATGACTTGAATTTTCATCTTATCCCCCTTAGTAAAACCTAATTCACTTGAGATAATAGTTGAATAAATTTTTCATTTAATATAGTCCTCAAATTAATCAAATATTAATATACATGATCTAGCTTGGTGTAGAAAAAAATATTTATTAATCAAGATAATAATGAAGTTTATAAAAATGTTCCGCATGTGATAAAAATCATAAATGTCTCTTCCTAGGGACTATTCAATCAGTTTTATAAATAAAAACAAGCACTAATATTCAACAAACACAATAAAAAAATTAAAATAAATCATGTATCTCCATATTTCCATCTCAACACATTTTCACATTACAATCAGAAATTATTTAATCAATACAATAATGGTGAAGTGTGTTTATCAAACCTCAACCTTCATCTTTCTTTAGAGTTTAAATTTTTCACATAAAATGATACATTTTAGGAAACTTTCACATATCTCAACTCTCACTAAAGTGATAATATCCAATAGTATTCATCATGGTTGGTATTCCTTAAAATGAACTCCCAGTATATCTTTTTAATACTAGTTGAGATATTTAAAAAAGTCATCAAGATAATGATTAAAGACCTCCATTATTAACAACTATTCTTTCTATATAATAATTAAAATACTCATTTATTTATTCCCCTTAATAAATTACCTTTAATTTCCAATACAAATAAACATTATTAAAAGATATATGGGAATAAAGTGATTTCTCCTTTACTTCTTAATGATTGTAATAGGGTTGATATTTTCTTCTCAACATAGAAAATCCTTTATTCTCAAATCTATTTTATTAAGAAATATTAATGTTTATTTTATGATTTTCAAGGTGGTGTTATCTTTAGGATACATGGTTTCATTTCTCATTTGAAAAACTTATATATATGTAATTACCTTCATTACTTTTTCTGGTTTAGAACATATTCCTTTTGGTTTTAACTTTATCTTTTTCAATATCTCTTATCAACCTAGACATATTACCAAAAAATATTTTGAGACATGTCTAGTTTTCTTTCATATTCCACATTATTTCTCAAGAATTTAGTCCAACAATAAAATACTCCTATAGGTTTTATGGATTTATTTTATTCTTTGTTGATTTGTATTGATTATATCAATAACAAAATCCATTTCATGTTTTCAATAGTCCATGTTATGTAATCTTCTTCCATAATAGAAGAATCTTATTCTCCTATGTGTGGTATTATTCTTAGACTTATTAGGAAGGAATTGTTTAATATATTTATTTTTTATATAACCCAAGGAATAATTACTTTCCTTCTTCAAATTCCTTTTCTTTATAATTTATTGTCTTCTTTATTTAGAAACATCTGACATGTGATTAGTTGTTTTGGAAAACTGATATTCTTCCCTGTGACTAACTTTAATGTAGCTTCCATGGAATTTTTCAATAATTTAAAATCATTTTGAGGTAAATAGATTTCTTCCATTATTCTAAGGATGTAACTTTAGATCATGATTTCTACCCATTTATGTAGGCCTTATATAATCTCTATCATTTAACATATTTTCCTAGTAATCTATATCCCTGTGTATAAATCTTCTAGAACACCAATAGTGGCTAGTAAAACCTATTCTTTTTCCATTATCTACATTATTTTTAAATTTATTCCCTTGATATTTTTGGAAAAAATTACCCTTATTTGATATTACATTTTGTATCCTTTATTTTTTTCATATTATTTCATCCACCCTTTATGTAATGGTGTATTTTAAGTATTTTTCTCCATCCATAATAGTTTATAATTCTTTTTCAAACATGAAATATCCATTAAAATAATATTAGTATATATTTATTTCTCTAGAACATGGGTTAAATTTTTCAATGATCTTGTATTGAATATATTCTTGTATGATTTCAAGATTTTCATGTCTCAAGATAGAGGTATTTTATCATAAGATTCCTCCTTTGACTAGTGTGTGGTAAAAACTAGTCTCTAAGTTTTTTTAATACATGGCTTGGACTAACTCAGTATTTAAAATTTTGACTTCAATATTAAGGAATTTCAAATTGAGGGTACTCTTATTTTCCACTACTAATATCAATATATCTTCACATTTACTTATTTAACTTCTCAATTTATTCCTCATACATTTTAATCTTCACCTTCATGTAAGGATCAAGATATTTTATTCTTTTTTCATTAATCTCCAATTCATTATCTTTAACACCAATGATCTCTTTGTGAGTTTCTTAAAAATCATGGGTCCTTTCTTAATAAGATTTTCTTATTTTATCTTTCTCGTTAAGATTTTTTTACAATAATTCATTACCCATGGAGAGTTTCCTTTTTTATACCCTAAAATATTTTTACATGGATTTAACATATTTAGTGAGTGTATTATATTTTACTACCTTTCATTCCAATTAATCTTCCATAACATCAACTTCTAACTCCATCTATTATTTCTCATCCTATAACCCTTCATGTATGAAAGTATATATATGAAATTTTTAATGGGAATTTTTTTCAAAATAGTAATTTATTTTAGAGTAAAAGTCATCTAATGATTCATTATAAACACACTCTTCACAACTTATAGATGATTATTTAAGAGGATCATCATAAAAAATTTACAAGATAAAACACCAATTTGATTAACTTTAATTATTGGTGTACCCTATTTCTCTTTTGAAGACTTTATCAATTTCATTTCCTGTATTTTATTACTATTTTTTATGGTTTTTACTCAAAATTATATATTGATATTAATAGGAATAGTTTCCATATTATATTTATATGGAAATTATCTAACTTTATAAAATCTATACTTCATGAAAAGTAGTTAAAAAATGGGAGAAAAAATATATATCTAATCATAGAGAATTTTTATTTCTTTAGATATCACTTGAAATTCCCTAGTATAGTTATGAAGTCACACTAAGAGGGGGAGTGAATCATTGTGATTTTTTTTACCAAATTATATTTCCCTTTTAATTTCCTCTCTCAATATGTAAACCTCTATTATTTGTTAAGATATATATGGTTCTACTTTTGGGTACCCAATATACAATTACCGCATGAAAAGAATTAATGAAAGAAAGAGAGTATCATGTGGTATTTTTATAAGGTTTAATCCCAATATGGTAATACACTCCTTGTTATGTTTGGGTTGATTCTGAGATATAGATACCCACTATACAACTCAAGTGAATAAAAATTGTCTATCTTATAAAAATCCTATTTTCTCTCTTGATAGG
Source organism: Viscum album (assembly GCA_963277665.1). Taxonomy (NCBI): domain Eukaryota; kingdom Viridiplantae; phylum Streptophyta; class Magnoliopsida; order Santalales; family Viscaceae; genus Viscum; species Viscum album. The sequence goes on from OY728122.1 coordinate 497,574,363, forward strand.
TTCATAGTATTTTATCTAGTTTGTTTGTTTATACTAGCTCTTACCAGTGTATAGTAGTTACTTCCAAAAATACTCCTGAATAAGATCTTTAAACTACTATGAATGTCACTACATCATAGTAATAATATCATCTTCCTTAATCAAATAATTTGACATCCAAAGGATAATCTTCTATAGTCACATACACATCAATATCTATATCCCCACTCATACTCAATTTTTCTTTTTCAATAGTCTCAATATATATGATATAAAAAATAATATTAGTTTCATCCTTGATCAATTTTAATCCTATTATTTCTTATTATTCTTCTTTTTTCTCTAATTTATTTGATGAAAGTAGGTATATAGTAGAATTACCACATCAATATCCTCCTTCTCGTTTCACTTATATGGTATAGAGATATCATAGGGTAGGACTTATCATAATTTTATATATTTTATTCTTCTTATTTTTCTTTAACTAATAGGTTCTTCAAGATTGTCATGGTGTCGGGTCTATCTCTATTTGATACTCAAAATGCTCATAGGTATGCAGTATCAAATTATATTCTCAATCTCAAAGAAAATTCTCTTTCTTTTAATTCTTATTTTTATATTCTTATCATATCACCAAAATATTTTTTTAATTAATTAAATATGAAACCCATTTGATCTCATCATGTCAATTCTCCTTCATTCTCAGCCATCAAAACTCATTCAATAGATCACATAAAATATCTACCTTAGGTTTGGTTTTTGAACTCCGTGTGATATCTAGAATTTTCAAAACTTTCTATTTCAAAAAAAATATGCAATAAAGTAATTTTCACATCAACATAATAAGATACAAATGTTTTTTCATAACATGAATATCTCCCATGAAACTCTCTTCATCATACATTGTTGGGTGGATTTCTCTTCACTGTATGACTACATCAAAATTCATAGAAATAGATTTTACTATAATTTAGTCCTTATATTTCTTCACATCATGATTATTATATCCAAAGAATATAAACCTACATCACAACACAACTTCACTCTTTATTTCTTACCATTATTATTCTCAGCTAGATCCATTGGCCTTTAAAGCATCATGATATTTTAACTTTGATTTCCAACCTAATATCATCCCAATTAAATATATAGATATCTTTATATGGTAATATTTTTTAGTATAATATATAGATATCATATCATATGATTTTTTCCACATTGTAAATCCTTTAATATTCTCATGTTAACATTTATGTAAAAAAATTATTACTCTTATATATGATAGTGAGAATCGAGGATTTTGTCAAATTTTCAGCTAGAAATACATTTATGTAATAATTTTTTACTCTTCTATATTATAGTGTGGTTTAATAATTTTCTAAGTATTCATTCTCTAAGTTCTGGTAAAATATTACATATCTGTTTTTAGTTACTCTTATGTATCAACATAAGTATTTTTCCTTTACTGATTCTTCTTCTTCAACTTAGATTGCTTCTTACATATCTCTGGGAAGTTTACCCATTTTATAATTTTCAATTTAAAAATATTATAGAACCCTTATGTATTATCCTATAAGTATGATTACATATTGATGAAATATTTTTACCATTTATTCATTTCTATATGAGCCTCAAAAAATATATTATGTATTCTCTGAACATTTCTTATATCTCACATTAAGATATTGCCTTTATTTATTTTCAGCTCATCCTCAGAGTTCTTCAGATTTATTGGGTAAATGAAAACTTATATATTCCTTTTACATTTACTAATTTATTCAATATACTTCACAAAATAACTTTCATATCATCTAAAATCAAGAAACATTGATAATGAGTGTAACTTTAAGATTCAATATCAAATCTTCTAACTACTAAACTCAAAAAAAAATCACAAAATATTATCAAATAATTATGATATTTTTTACTTTGAATGATCAATATAGAAACCTAAAATTTAACTTCATAACATTTCAATTAGTTTAGACTTTGAATCTTTCTCAACTTCCCCATCTTTATGATGCATTCTAGCTCAACATATGTAGCTTAATAAGTAAATTCAAGATATTGGATTCTAAAATTACTTCTAGATAATCTTAAATGTATAAATCTTTTGGAAATAGTGCTTCAAGTTCCATAACATCATTAAATTCCAGATACTCATTAATATCATTTATATTTCATATTATGTGAGTGCATCTACTAAATTGCAATAGATGTATCTCCTTTAGGATATCAGATTCTAGAAAATATACACTAATTTGTTTCTTCTAATCATCATCCAAGGTGATTTTGATGTATTATTGTAGACTTAATTCTTAATAATGCATGGATATATTCTCAATATTCTAGAAAAAATTTATACTTCTTCAATAATAGATCCTTAATCTTTTCGATACCTAGCTACTCTACCTTATAATAATTTTTTTGTTGATAGTGACTTCACTATCCATCATCACTTATCTTTGTTTTTCATTAAGATCATCACTATAATCATTAGATGTATAGAATAATTTCACAACACCAAGAAGAATTACTCTTTATCCCTTATCAAGGGTAGAATCAACTTAATCCTTATTTCCACTATATAAGCAAAGTTTCCTTAACATATCCCATAAAAAACATCAATATAAGTGATCCATATAAAGTCCAAGATGAATATAAATGTACACTATCTTCATTCATTAGTATCTTCCTCCATTACCCAAATTCATCATATATTAACAATACTCTTTATTAGTATATTTATATAAATTATAACCAATGCATCTCTCTTCTTCACAATCCAATTGGTTAATTCAATAATTAAGTGATTAAATTTTTATATCACTTATAACAAGTTTATTGATACATTTATGGATTAATGAGTTATTTTTTTAATATTAAACTTTCAGGGACTAAAGTGAAATTATAAAGTGCTTAACATAGGTATAAAAACACATTTTAAACTCATGAACAGTTCCCAATTTCATTTGCATAAATTTTATTTATTATCATGTATTCTCTCATTGTTTAGATAGAGATTGAAGTAATATAAACAAGATCAGATCAATCCTTCCTTCTTGGATTAGGTTTATGTTCTCCTTATAATCATGTTATAATGACTCTAATTTTGTGGGTTTCATCTTTTAAATATTTCTATATATTTGTATGGATTTTTCCTTAGATTCAGCGATGTGTTTGGGTGTCATAGGTCCTTGAGATTATTATATTTAAAATATTAATATATATTAAATCATGTGCATAAATATTTCTGTAATAAATGGTTTTCCCATTGTTTGGGACCTCGTATGGGAAATATGAGACCATTATTGATTCAAGAATGTAGGTTTTACCCAAGGAACAACATAAAGTTGGTCAGTGTTGGACTTTTTACTGAAGATGGTCATTGGCGGGTGTGTTAAGTAAATTAATTAGTTTATTTATATTATTTATTTTATAAACTAAACATAAGACCTCACATATAAATGTGTTTCCATAGAAAATCTTTAGGTTTATTCACATAACCTTGGGATATTATAAAGAAGTAGGAAGCATTCTACACTGGCATTGGAAAATTGGGAATATGGATCAATGGTAAATGATCATGGGGAATTGTGAGATAGATAAACAATATAGTGGATCTTCTTCTTCATCACTAGTGAATGTGTTATTCACTAATGATCAATCCAAACTCAATTAGGATATATTATTTATTGGTTTTCCACCCTTATTTAATTTTCCCTAAATGGATTGTGTAATTACTTTTCTTTCCAATGATTTTCATTCTCTATATGATCCTGGATATTATTTTATTCATTGTGCCCCTGATTTCACTCCAATTTCCATAATTATGTAATTGTTGGTCAAATTCACATCATCCAACAATGGTTTCACATCATTCTTGTGTTTTTTCTACACTATTCTTCATGTAATTCACTGTTGTCCCATGGGTTCGGGTTTAACATTGTCAGGTCGTATTCGAACATGATCGAACCCCAAATTCATGGTGGATGCGTACATGATGTATGGATCGGTGTTTTATAGAATAATCATGGTGAAATGTGATATGAGGGTATTATAAATATTAATTTTATGTCGTATCACGGTTCTTCATCCATAGGATATGCGATGTGAAGGATTTTCATGATGGGGTTCAGGTGGATGGAATCCAAACACTAGTGATGGATTTGGTGTGCTCAGCCCTAGATTCACACTTACCGTCATGATTTGAGTTGTAAATAGTGGTGGTAGAAGTATGGGAAATAAATTTGAGGGATTATTGACTTTTTGGAAAATAATTACATACATAAAATGTTTTCCATGAACACACTCCATGTAATACCTTGGTTATGATGGATAGGATTTTGGGTATAGATAGATATCACATGCCATGTATGAACTATACTGTGAACTGATATTGGAAGCTCAGTGTGTACCCTAGGGATACATGGGAATGAACATTTCTAGGTACACAGGAATGGATAGTGTGCATAAGCATGGGCATGTACTCGGACAGGGCCAGGATACCCGGATATGGTCAGTGTACACAAGCATGAGTCGAGGTACATGAGCATGGGCCAGAATACATGGGAATTATCTCTAGAAAGAATGCCTACCATGTACCCCATATACAAATTGTGTAGTCCCATGTGTCTAGTAAATCTCTGTACATGAGAGGACACTCCTAGGTTTCCAAATAAGTCAACTTGTCATGTGACACTATATACACATCGTGTGCTTTCCTCAAAAATTTCCACCTTTTGTATCTCCTTCTTTGGGACTTGGATTTTGTCCCATGACTAGACTATATTGATTGGTTCTCCACAAAGTATGTTATAGTGGACTTAACTTTTTAATCAAATATATGATGTGAGGTTTTACGAGCATGATGCTTCCTTCAACAATACTTGGTCAGTGGCAGTGATTAAGTTAGATCATCATAGAGATTCTAGGGTTGGAAACCCCCTATCTTACCAGGGCATAAGTCCCTTATACTCTTTACATAGGTAGAGTCATTAATCCCCCATGCTACTGGGCATGGTTCCTCTATCCATAGAGTGGAACACCCTCCCTCTATCTTTGAGATTTGATGGGGAGAGGTTCCTCCACTGGAGATTGTGCCCCCTCAACTGTGGAGAATAGTGGTGAGGTGTGGACCCTACACATGGATTATTGTGTGGTTTCACATTATATTAGGCATCAAAGATGTAAATTTTGAGTTTTAGGCTGAATCATCATCCTTAGCTAGGTTGTGGAGATATGGATCCCATTTCTCTCTCTCTTGGGTTTCTTTTGAGAATATATATTAGATTTCTTTTTCCACTTTCTTTTTGGTTGAGCTAAATTTTATATCTTTCTATTTCTCCCTTATTTTTTTTGAGGAATCCTACTTTGTATGTATATAATCACCCATCCATGTTATTTTCCTACACATGTATGTCTTATATAGACAAAAAATAGATCCACGGTGATATTGATAAACTAGTTTTTAGAGGAGTATAGTTGTACCTAGAGGAGCTGTCCGTATTCAGTGGTCATGAGAGGAGATTCTTATTTGGGATCTCTTTAGACTCCTTTATTTTTAGTTGTTAGTTTGTTACCTAATTTGTGGTTGGGTGTTTATTTTTTCCATTAATACTTTTATACTATGATGTTGTACTTTTATTATTTCCAAGAGGTTGTTACATTCATGGTTTACTCTCTAGATGTTCATTCTTTTCTTATATATTTTCATTTTTTATGGTGATAGTTGTGTGTGTGTGTGTACATGTACATAGTCTAAGACCTCCCATTTTATTGTTTGCTACTCAGCACATGTTACCAATCCCTAGCCTATTGGAGGCAATCTTAGGGTGTCTCACTTAGATTACCACCGGCCAAGAAAGTCCTAGTGGGTCAGGTTGTGATAGAGTGGTATTAAATATGGTGTTTCCCCTAGGCCAATGTCTATATTTTTACCTTATTATGATAATTGGTTTGGGAACTAAGGTAAATGGTGTTGTAGTGTCTCGAGTGTGGATTTCAAGCTAGGGAACCTGATGTTGGTGTGAAGGCTAACATATCCATTCACCTGGACTCTGATTTCCTACTTATCGACTTGTTATACCATGGCATTGGTTGCAAGAAACAAATGGTACATGAATTATATAGGATTAGGTATTTTTACTTTTATTTACTTCTTGAGTTATCACACCATATATTCTCATCTAACTATGGTACATCTTGATAACTTTTAGGATACCTCTACGATGATAACCAGCTAGAATAGTGATCCGGGACTATAATGATGATCAGTTGAGTGATGAGGCCTTAGTAAAGGGACCTACTCATGAGGTGTTTCCCTCAGTGGTATAGGAATAGGATCAATAGCATGTAAGGAAGTCGATAGCTCTGTAAGGTCAAGAAAAAAATACACACAGGCTTAGTATGTTATGTGATTTCTAATAACAGAGACCGCTGAAGTTTCGCAGTGAGTTAGACCCTCAGGAAGAAGAGGATTGGATCGAGGTGGTGATCCAAGTTTTTAGGATTGTTAAGACCTTGGTAGATCATATGGTTGTGATTTCATACAGACTTCTTCGTGGAGTGGCAGGGTGTTGGTGGAGTCTAATTAACTAGACTCATGATGAGACAACTCTATCATGGTTAGACTTCTAGAATTTATTCCATGATGAGTATTACCCTTTTTTCTTGCACTCTATGTAGATTTAGGATATTCTCGAGATGCATCATGGTGATATGTCAATTGTTAAGTACACCATGAGGTTTATTGACCACACATGTTACTCCCTCGTAATGGTGTTTGATGGATTCTTCTAGGTTTATAAGTTTGAGTAAGGTATTCATTGATACATTAGTCCTAATACAGTCTACTTGTTCATTCACACTTATACCAAAGTGCTAGAGTGGTATCTGGTTTTAGATATAATCCTAGTAGAGGGAATTTGGGTGACTGGATCTAATATTGGAAATCATGGGGATGATATTTCTATACTAGATAGTAGGAATCATTCGACAGGGTCTCAGCACAGGATGCCTCCCCATGCGGATGCAGACACATGTATCTGCAGTGCAGGGTTATCACAAAGGGTCCAGTCATCTAGGATAGGGGTTATTCTATGCTTTTTATGGGAAAGGTAAAATGGATTATGATTTTCCAACCTGAAATTTTGAGTAAGGGATGCATACGGTGGATTGAACTCCATGGAAGAGGCAACGCCATGATTAGGGATATCCTGGGTGTGGTCAGGGCAGCCCCTAGAGAGGTGTTGCTAATAGAGGATCAAGTATAGATCTAGTGGTAGGAGATACTAGTGGAGGATTATGCTATAATCTTCTTCCACCACCACCACCAAGTAGTCCATACCAAGCCTAGGGGGATAGTGATCAAGGACATGGGAAATTATAGGCTAGGGAGGGATATGACCAGGCTTCTCATGAGATTATTCATGGTATGATTTGTGTCTTTTCTACTCTTTATTAAATACTTATAAACACAGGCATGATACATTCCTCTATCTATATATCCCTCATGAAATATCTAGAGCTACTAGTTTATTTTTTGGCCCAATATTTATGTCTAGAGGTTTCTATAGGGATTGATTCTTCTATATCGCACATCTACAAAAACTGAAAGTTGGTGCTTGGAGGTGAGAGTTTCTCATGGGACCTCTTTCCAATTAAAATAAAATATTATGACTTCATCTTGGTTATGGATTATTTTTTTATTATGCATTCCCAAATATAGTATCATCTTAGGAGAGTGAGATGTCTTCGTACAAATGATAAGATATTTTCCTTTATGGGTGAGAAAGATTATATGAATAAGCGAGTAGGTATTATGAGTATCAAGCTGCAACCTATCACCCATTAGTTGGAGAGCTTATCCCCTAGTGTAGTGGGCTCTTCTGTCATCTATCTTCTAGTGATAGTGCATGATTAAATGGATATATTCCCTAAATATGTTTTAGGACTACCTATATGGTGATAGATATAATTCTATATTGAATTGAACCTTGAGACTACATATATATATTTTATGGCATATTGGATGGCCCATACCAAGATCCGGGTGCTGAGGGTGTAGTTGTAATACATTTAAGAGAAAGGTTTTATTAGACCCATTCTGTCCCCCTGAGAAGCTCTTATTTTTTTCATGAAAAAGGTTAATGGGATTTTGAGGCTTTATATAGATTATTGATGCCTTAATTGGGTAACAGTAAAGAAAAGGTACCTATTATAGAGGATTGGTGACCATTTGACCATTTTAAAGGTGTGAGTTGGTTCTCAAAGATCAAACTTGGGTATGGATACCATCAGTTGAGGGTTTGCAAAGATGATATTCCAAAGATAGCATTCTGATGTCACTACAGACACTATGAGTTCCTAGTGATGCCTTTAGATGTAATGAATTCCCTCATAGTGTTTACGGATATTATGAAACGAATATTATAGCCATACTTAGATTGATTCATAGTTTTCTTCATCAATGAATTTATCATTTACTATGTTTTAGAGGAGGATTATTTTAAGAATTTAATTATGGTCTTAGACTTACTTTAAGAGAACTAGTTTTATGGTAAGCTCTCAAAGTACTAGTTATGGATCTGTGAGTTTCAATTTCTAGGGAATGACATATCTGAATATGGTTTAGCTATGGATCTAGTGATGATTTATGTAATCCTTTCATGGTATTCACTCAAGAGTATGTTAGAGGTGTAATGTTTTATTGGTTTGGTAGGTTATTACAAGAGTTTCATGGAAAAATTTCCTAGTATAGCAGTCCCTTTGACTGCTTTGACATGAAAATGGTGGAAATTTTCTTAGAGTGAGAAGTGTTAGAGAGCCTTTTAGGAGTTGAGGCTAAGGTTGAACAGAGCTCCTGTCTTAAGAAAACTAGAGGAGGGAATTGATTATGTGGTATTATATGATTCCTATAGAGTTAGGATAGGTTGTATGTTGATGCAGAGTAATCTGTTGATTGTTTATGGGTTGAGGCATTTGAGATACCATGATAAAAGTTATGTGACCCATGACTTATAATTTCCAATGGTATCCTTCATTGTGAAGATCTTGAGGAACTATCTTCTGGGTGAGTGTTTTATTGTTTACTCATACTATAGAAGTCTTAGGTACATATTTACTTAGAGATATATCAACCTAATACAAAGGTGTTGGTTGGAGTTCCAATAGTAACTTTGATATATTCCATACTCCTAAGAAGGGAAACCATGACATCTCAAACCCAGGTGCAAATCAAAGGTTCCCCAATCCCAGTTGGCCACATGGCCTCAAACACACCTCCCCATACACCATAGGATTTAAACTAGATGTGAGGGCCTAGGTTGTGTCTATGGAGAGACTATTCCCTCATTACTAGAGTGGATTATAGAAGATAAGTAATAATATATGAAATAGCAGAATCATAAGTAAAAAAGATGGAACATCGGAAACATATACTATAATGATTGAACTAGTAACCCACTATAGCATAAACAGACATAAATAAGATGCAACTGATAATAATACTCAAAATATATAAATATAAATTGACATTTTGTAGGAATATATATAAAAGTAGGAAGTATAGAAATTCAGATACCATGATACCTACTTTAGCCTCAGCTGGTGTCTGAACATGTAATCATTTAATTAATTATGTTCTGGTTTATAATAAGTTAAGTAAGTTGATCCAAGGTATGAACAAGGAATTATATAATGATAGTAATAACAGAGGATCCAAGGTAATAACCAAGGAATCCTTTATGATAATAATAATTAAAGAGGATCCATGGTAGTGACCAAGGAATATTTGACCTCATGGGTCAAGCCAACTTAGTAATATTCTACAGCCTGAATATAAGGGGTGTGATTGTAATCCAAGGGGCATATCCTAAGACATTCCACCATAATATGATTCTAAATAAGTCTAAGGATCTCTTACAAGGTAAGTATTGTCTAATCAATGACTGGGACCAATGGGTGTATCCATGGTTCCATATATTTGAAGGTGTCAAGTTGGAACCAAGGAGTGTATCCAAGGAATCCTAATATCTAAATGATAGTGAAGGGATCCTACGGTGTCATTCTAGGAATCAACTATTGGACAAGGATTGGGTTACAAAGTGTTTATCTCTCTTAGAAACTGATATACATGAATCAGAATGGCATCTTCCAAGTGCTCAAAGAATTCCCTCGGTAATCTAAGGATGGATTGAGTCTGAACACTCCTATAAATATGAATAGGTTCATATGTAATAGGCACCTTATACATAAATTATTATTTAATTAGTCTATGTAATACTCATTCCATTTAATAAATCATGAGTTTCATTCCATTTCTTTTCATACTAGTTGATAAGGATAAAATGACATGAAACAATTTATTAGTTTTATTACTTAATCATTTATTAGGTTCATTCCTTTTCCTTTCATAAACATGATAAGGAAGACTAAGTACGTGCAACTAATGTTATTTAATTATATTCAAGTAGGACAAGTGATATAGATAATATAATTTACATTTAACAAATTAAAGGTTCATTTATTAATTTGAAACACTTACCTTATAAGGGTCAAGTGATACTATAATGTAATATCCAATAACAATCCATTCATTTAATTGAAACACTTACCTTTATTAAGTCCATGTCAAATAACATGTGAACGGTGGTGCATATAGTTATAAAAAAACACTAAATCCATAAATAAGGAAATAATCCTACTTGGGGTGGTCTTAATTGGGTTTATAACCTCCAATGATGAAGAACTCATATAGAACAGGCTCTAGAATATGATCATGGTGATTATAATCATGAAATACGAATTAAATAGGAAACACCTAATGAAATTGGTGTGTGCACAATGATGGTAGTTTATAAAATGGTGAGACTTTAGGGATGAGTCATAGGCCACCTACCTTGAACCTATAATGCTCTCCTTGTCCAGTATCGGTACTTATTTTGGCCTAAATCAAAAGAAAATTGAAGAACTGATCAATATCCAAAAATAGGGTATATGATCCTGCATCAAAATAGCATAATTGAGGTAAAGACAAATGAAAAATGGATCAAGATAAATAAATTACTTACTAATGCGCATCCAATGTGATTAACGGTAATTGAATCAGACTTTGGATGAAGTATCAATATCAAAAACTATGAAGGATGGATTTGGGAGCACATTAAAAAAAGGCTCTCCTACCCACTGGAATGAGCATAAGAGGAATAGGGGTAAGTTATAAATATTTAATGTCATTTTCTTCATTCACCCCAAAATTATGGGTCACATGGTTTGGCCACATGGTTGGCCAAACTATGTGTCTTCCATGCACCTCCTGCTCCTTAAGGAGGGACCCCGCAAAGTTTCATGTGCATGGTTTGACTAACCATGCATAAATCATGAAATACCCTTTGTTGCATTTTATTGAGACAACTGCATGGGAATGTGGCCCCTGGTTCATAGTTAGTTCAAACCAAGCACCCTTCTTTCTCCTATGAAATTCCTTCCATGGTTATGGGAAATCGTGTGGACTGAACCACATGGTTTCTACTAACCATGCAGCCTAGTGTATTTTTTTCACCGGTCAGGGTTCCGAGCTCCGAACAAGCCCCAGAAACCCCTGTAACCTCCATGAGATCATTAGGCATCCAAATTAGGACCAAAACAAATATTTTTACAGAAATTTAAAGGGATACATACCTGATATATAAATCATGTTCTTATAGTCTTCCCCCTTTAAAGGAACTTGTCCCCAAGTTCACCTTTCAAGGGTTGAGAAACACTATCTGAGAAAAAATCTAGAAACTAAACATGTACTTCAGCCTCATACTCCCAAGTCTCATCTTATATTCGAATGTGTGTCATAGTACCTATACTAAAGGGATATATTGGCCTTAGGAAGCCTTTTTTCTCCATTCAATTATGCGTATAGGATACTCCTCAAATGAACCATCAACATATAACTCAACCTCCTTGAGATAAAAAGTGCGAGATGGGTCGGTATGATAACGTTGAAGCTGTGAAATGTGGAATATGTTATACATGTTATGGTACCTATGAGGTAATAGAAACCAATAGGATACTGAGCCAACACTCTCCAAGATCTCAAAATTCTCGAAAAAATATGGTGACATCTGCCCTTGCCTATGTATCCTTCTATGCCCAAGTCTGGGAGATACCTATAGGAAAACATGATCCCGGACCTCAAACTATAAAGGTTATATATGAATATTTGAATAAGATTTTTATATAGACTAAATAGTATACATCTGCTTCCTGGTTGGTTGAACCTACTTTGAAGTCTTCTAAATGAGATGAGGACCCAGTAGCGCTAGCTCTCCTACCTCTAACCAGCACAGGGGTGAACAGCATGTCCTACCATACAAGGCCTAAATATGAGACGTCTTAATCATCACCTAAAATATATTATTATAGTAAAACTCAAAGATATGGAATAACTGCTAAAATCAAGGACACATTCCTAGATCATGTCCTCCAACACATGTATAGTTTGTTCCAACTTAACATCAATATGATGGTGAAAATTTGTGATCAAAATAACTTATGTACTCATAGCCTTATGTAACTCCTATAAAAATCTCAATGTGAAAATATCATACCTATATAAAATTATAGTGAAAGGGACCCTATATAGTTGTATGATCTCATGGACATACAGACTTCCTTCTCATCAACTAAGAAAGTCTCCCATATATGAAGGAAGTGGGATACTTTCATCAGTCAATCCATGAATACCCAAACTGCATCACTACCATGAGGTGACCTCTATAATCTGAATAAAAAATATATAGAAACATATTACCATTTCCATTCTAGAATTAGAAGTTGATATAACAATCTAGAAGGCCTCTAGTGCTTTTCCTTCACCAATTGATAGGTGGAAAACCTCGTAATAAAACTTGATATCTGAAGTTTCATTCCATGACACCTATACTAGCATCACATATCTCAATACATCTTGGAGATACCTGGATGAACTTCTGGTTGAGAAGTGTGGGACTCCCGTGTCTATAACATCTTGTCCTGAATCACCACTAAAATGGTAATTAGACCACTGGGTCACATGGCCTTAAGTGTGCCTCCCTATATGCCAGAGGCTTCTAACTAGTAGTGAGGGTTTAAGGAGGTGATAATGGGGAGACTATACCCTCATTATCATAGTATCACAACGGTGTATCAGAGAATTCATACTAGATAACAGCAAAAGAAGTAATAAATTAAATATAGAGCATCATAAGAATAATATAAACTAAATATAAACAATTTCCAGTTCCAATATACAACATATGAATGCATTTCCTAATGATGATACATAATTTAAAATAGTATACATATAGCAGACAACCAGATACAGTGCAGTAAAAAATAAATAAAGAGAAGAAAATCCCCAAGGGAAATATCTATGAGCATCCTAAGCTCTAGCTTATTCATATGCTCCTAACTCTCAGGTATAAGAAAATTAGCACAAGAATGAATACATGTTATTGCGAATATAAGGTCTACTCAGGTACCCCGGTGCAATGGAATCCTGAGTAGGGTGTGAGATATAAATCCCAATAGGTTACCACCCATGGTGTTTGAAGCTAAAACTAGTATATGAATAATAAGTATGGTAGTGTGCGGGTAATATGAATAAATAAATAGTGCTGAATAGACAAATAAACACCAGTCATCTCATGTACTGATAGAAAACCTGGCTGACTCTAACTGCTTTATCTCATGGTCGAAATAAGTGTCTGATATGTAACCATATGTATATAGTAATTATACATATATATATATACAGTATAGTTGTCTATTTCATACACCTATATGAACTAAGTATATATGGACATAATTGGCCATATACCTAGAATACTAAGTGCTGGATGGACCAGGGCGTAACTCAGTCATCCATAACCATTCTAAATGAGCCTATAAGCTCTAGAAAAAATGGTAATTCCCTGAATCTCATAATGAGTGTTATATTTCATGCTTGTTAATTGAGATAGTGAGTGTTCCATCTTGTCAACACTCAAAGTCATTAGTTTTTCATCATGTCATCACACAACAAGGGATGTGGTGCAAAATTCCCATCATCCCACTAATGTCAATGGTGTGATACACCATGACTCAACACCCAATGTAAGGGATCATGATTCATCCATTCTTAACAAAACCCTTATCATTGTTCCACAACCTATATCGAGGTGTAATTATATTTATAATAATATCCATGAGGAATTACCTCTCATGCTTTACATTTAATAATCCCATTATAAAAAAGGGTGTTCCATTCATTACAATTCAAATTAAACATGTACTTAAGCATTCAATGATCGGTGTGACCTTACCACCCTTTACATTTCATTTTTAAAAACCATTTAATATAATCAAGGTGAAACATTTCAAATTAAATTTTAATTTATCCATGGAAGTAAATCCAACTTGAACACTACATTCCATTGATATCAACAACTAATTTAAAGAAAACAACCATCCGGAATAAAATATTCAACTAATGACATGCCATTGAATCTATCAAAACATTCCAATTCAATTTAAAGGGTTAATAAGGAACTTATAAGGAACAATGAAAAATTGTGCACTTACCTACTTGGGAATATCCATTTATAAAGCAAGTCAAGAACTTAGGAGGTTCTTGGTTCGATTAGAAATTCATATAAATTGAGAGAAAATTCATTTTATAACTTAAACAAGGTCCATGTCTCAAGAATTCCATATACCAAAAAATGTCACCAAAGAATAGATGAAGGACCGAAGCATTACGGCCAAGCATGTTTTAAAATACTAATCATTACTTTGTAATTTCAAAGATAGTGCACCTCATTCGAGGGTTTTTATTATAAAACATGACATTGCTTATAAAAATTTCTTAATCATAATTAAGAATCACATTTAATATTAACAATTCAATTTATCAAAGGAGTCATTTTAAAATGCCACTAAACATGAAAAAAAAACTATATGGATTAACATGGAACTTAGGAGATGCCATCCTCAAATGTAAAATTTCAAAAGGGAATAAATTGAATTACTAAGTCGAGTTTAACACTTTTAAGGAATTCTGGGCATTAATTCATTTAATTATAACAGGATTATTTAAGTTGGAACACCCTAGGGGTGTCTGTTATCAAGGTTTACATCCTCTATATACCAAAAAAGTATCATAAGGATTGTATCTAGGTGTGTTGATCGATTTGATATAAAGAACTCGATTAAAAGAAGGTGCTTAATAAAGGTTGGAACACAGCACAACAGAACTATTCAAAATTAAATGTAAATTTTGGAAAAATTCATAGACCACCTACCTCATGCTTAGGACATTCCACTTGTCCAATATCAAGGTCTAATTTGGTCTGGTTTGGAATAAATCTAAGAAATGGACATCCTCTCTGAAAATAAGTAAAATGAGATTACACCACAATAACTCAATAGAGAGAATATTAAATGAAAAAATCTTCAAAATTAATCGAGATCTCACCAATGAGGATCCATAGAGACCGATGGTGTTTGATTCTAATGATGGATGGAGGAGATCCATTGAATCCTGGGTTAGGAGTGAAGAAGAACAAAAGGCACCATGGGAGGAGTCTCACATGGATAGAGGATAAAAAGAAAGAATAAAAGAAATTTTAAAGATTCATTAAGGTAATTTTGGTCATTTAACACTTAAAAATTGGGCTGCATGGTTTGGCTACATGGTTTTTCTAAACCATGTTCCAACCATGTGGCTCCCACTGCCTAGGAAACCCACCTCACATAGTATTGTCACATGGTTTGGCCTAACTGTACACCAATTGTGCAATGAATAATGAGTGGGTACTACCTAAGTGGCATTAACCATGTGGGATAGGTGAATAGTTTGGGAAAACCATGCACAAATCATGTGACACCTGGTTCTCCTCTAGTTCAAGTCGCACGTTTTTCTGCTAGGGGTCGAATGGTTTTAGACAAACCATGCACCCTATTCAATCCACCCAAACATGATATTTTAGATCCTAGAACTCCTGAAACTCAACGAGACACCTAAGGTGCCCCTAAGGCCTTTACCCAATTATAAAAACAACAATTTGAAGTGTTTCAACTCTCATAATTATATTCCAAATCTCAATTCATAGAACAAACCATCCACTAAACACCAAAATTCAAATTCCCTTGGAATTTTACCTTGGCTCAAAAATAAGGGTCATTAAAACCTCTCCACCTTATAAATTATCATCCATGAGAAGACTTCAGGGATAATGAAAACATCACCCAACCTACAAGGGTCGTGAAATCCCATTCAAATGGTCACATTGCATTTCCAAAATCCCAATGCACCTCTAAACATCACCTTAATCATATGGAACTTAATCCACCAATACCTGATCCAATGATATTTTATCAACTAAAACACTAAAATGGAGATTACCTGATCTTGTATAGCTAGAGATAAGGTCACAACATCATCTCTTTAAACATCTGAATGATGGTAATCCCCACCATAGGCTTTAACATTTTAGAAGGGTCCAGTTCCAAGCCATGGTACCTCCACCATTGGAATTTTCTTAAAAATAACGCCGATAAGCATTCTAATGATACTCCTTGCATGATTTCAAAATGGAAAAATAGTTTATTCACCATCAATGTCATTAGACTAGGTAAAGTAGGATTTCCATGGAAACTTCGACGAACACATATTGTACTCGTCTATACCTGAAAATGTGCTAGAAAATGTTCCACTGACCGTACACATCAAACAATAAGGATAACAAGTCAATCCACCTCCGGATGACCATTCCCAAAAAATATCATTGTATACAGTTGGTGTATAATGAGTTGAATCATAATTACTTCCTCCCAATTATCTCTTCTTTACCATGAGAACGTTCGATGAATCTCATACCTGGCTTCTAGTGACATTCCTTGGTCAAACCACCACTTTTCCATTTAAATCGTCATGCCTCAGCATGAACAAGGGTGTAAACTAGATCCAGACCACTAGAATCATTACCCTTTAAACAGAACCTCTGAGCCTAAAAACATGTCTAAGATAACCTCAGATTCATTAAACCAGAGCCCAAGGAACTAACCCAAGGTAGTCCAAACTCCATGCTTACAAGTAAGATGCTGATACAAATCCAAAATTTCCACATCAGATCATTTACTGATCCCATAGTGGAATCTTCCTAGTGGTTAATTCAAATAATAATGGCTAGTTTCTAAGAGTTCATTCAAGTAATTCCTACATGAGAACCCG
The DNA here is from genome assembly GCA_963277665.1 of Viscum album. NCBI lineage: Eukaryota > Viridiplantae > Streptophyta > Magnoliopsida > Santalales > Viscaceae > Viscum > Viscum album. Next base: position 497,591,587 of record OY728122.1, read on the forward strand.
AGTATCACTCATAACTAACCAAGCCCCGAATAAAATCACACAACCAATGTTTAACTCTGATAGAGGTAACTTATCAAGCCCAAAAGATTTTAAAACATTATTATAGTGTAAGACCAATGCTCACTTAGTGCACCAAGGATGATGTTAATATAGAATACATGATCATCTCTTAAATTAAATTACACTAATAGGAAACCAAGGAAACTAAAAAAAGAATAGTTGAACCACTACCAGTCAACTTTCGTTGAAAGAAGTTTGGTTTCACCTATCAATGCATCTTCATTAACAGACCACAAGCCTTTTCCACTCAATTCATCCCTTTATTTCTCAAAATTAACCATCAAAGTCCATCTAAACCAATAGTGTATCACAAGGGTTGCATACACAGCCAACCATATCCATGTTGTGCAACTTAGCAAGCACCGACATGATTCAAAACTTTCAAGCCTCATGGGAATTCAATCAAGACCGACCATTTCCAATGGTCCTCCTTGGTTGTGTTCCTTATACTTGGAAGGGAACATATCTACTAGAACTGATGTGATTATCCCCACCTTAGGAGTGTCCTAGTATTCAAAATAAAAGAGACAGACTAGCCACTCATAAGCATTCTAGATCAAAACCACCTTAAACATACATGCATCACTCCTCTAAGTCATGATCACCATGTAACAACATTTGATAATTTGGTATGAAATCTAGAACTAACCTAACTGTTGTTTCAAAATACCCAATCCTATGGAATGTTATCCCAAGAATTGGGACGAACTTGATTCATTTAACTCACAAGTCACTCTACTACATATATGACCTAAGGCTATACTCAATATCATAAGGTTCAAGGATTTCACTAAACTCAATCGGTTTGTTATGTCATTTAGAAATCGATGGGTACTGTGTATATAAATGCACACTACCTGGAGGTTTCAGAAAAAAGATAGCATGCCCTCAATACAACCCATATTTTTTATACCCTATGAATTAAATTATCAGGTTCCATGTGTAGAAAACTAGATCAAATACGTTATATCTCATACGACTGTAAAACAAACTGATGACCTCTTGAGTCACCCACAGAAAGAGAAATAGGGTCATGAGACCTAAAAAGCGGTTGAACATTCCCTAGGCATTTCTAACTAGATAAAATCAATAATTACTTGATGATCACACCCGTAACAAGGGTCAAAGATACCATAATCACCCATTTGAATAAGGATTTCATTTAGAATCTAGAAGTTTTACTAGGTATAATGGTACCTAAATAGTACCAACATTAGAAATCTCACCGCATTTTGAAAGTCATTTAAGATTTAAGGGTGCTACCTACCATGGGATATCCCCTTACAAAATAATAAACGTTGACCCTATCACTAGGTCATGCCAACCAGAAATTCACCAAGCCCAAGATCCCATCATTTAAGCCATTTATAAAAAGGGAAAATGAATATAGAAAATTCTCATGTTTTTGTTCCAAGGAAACTCAAATAAAAACTTAAACTACCCTTACATGAGGGTTTAAACTAAGGACACCAATACATGTTCCATTTTAAGGTCATTAAATTGATTGAAACCAAATATTTAAATGCTTAAAATATTTAAATTATAACATCATGTACCAATTATAAAACAAAATCACTTGGTAGTTGATTTTAACTAACAACCCAAGGGAAAAAATTTAGGTCTCGTCAAACTTAATTTTAAAAAATTTATCATTTATTAACATCCTATCATAAATTAGGCAATGTATCAAATAAATTACTTTTAAGAATACTAAGTATTAAAAGATAGGGTGAACAACAAGGGTCCCATTTAACCAACCTAGGTTCATCAAAATAAAATCCAATAATAGTTGTTAAATTCTCAAAGTTTTAAAACACCTATAGTGGGTTACCTCATAAGTAACATGCCCCAACTAACCTAAATGGGTTAGGTTATGCATTTATTAAGGTAACCAACTCATTTTAAATTAAAATTAAACAGATTTTACATTTATAACCATTTAAAAATATACCATGGTCATATAAAATTGTCCGATTATATGTGTTGTTGTTTCCCCAACCTATAAAGTTCCCATACACTTTATAGACCACATATTAGCTCCCATTTAACCAGAACCAATTCATTTTAAAAATCAAAATTTAGTAGCCTTTACATTTTAACAAGGGTCTTTGGATATATATACAAATCTCAAAAGATGGTTCGAGTATATCGGTCACCTTTTCCCAATTATAAGGATCCCATACACCTTACAACTAAAAACCGATTCCCATTTAATAACAACCAAAAAATTCAACCCATGCAACCATTTACATGTAAAAAATAAAACTAGGCATGTTATAACAATATTAAACATAGAGAAACATGTTGTATAAATAGAAATCATTGCATATCACTTAAGGCACACAATCAGAATTAGCAGGCATCCTATAAATAAAACTACATGGATTAGAATATGCATGACATATGAATTTATATGTGTCTATAATGATGTATGTAATGCTTCTCCCTTTCTATATTGGGACAAGGTAAAATACCATAAATTTAATAAATCAAAAAGCATCGGAAAGTACACCAGTCACTCAAGGTTAAATAATAATCACCTGTAATATCAAACAGCATGAACAACAGTCTCATCCCTAGCCACTTGGACTTTTCCCCATTCATGGATTGATCACTCCTGGGCACAGTTATTTACCAAGCACCAAGACATTCCTAGTATCCTATATACTAACCTAAAAAAGTAATAAAAAGTAAAAATAAACCCCTTTGATACTACTTTGAAACATCTCAGACCAAGTCACCACTAAAATGGTAGTCAGACTAGTGAGTCACATGGCCTCAAGCGCGCCTCCCTGTACATCAGAGGATACTAACTAGAAGTGATGGTTTAAGGAGGTTATAGTGACAAGACTATACCCTCATGATCATAGTGTCATAGCAGTGTATCATAGAATAAATAACATGCAACAGCAGAATAAGTAATAAATGAAAGACAGAGAAACAGAAGAACAACATAAACTAAATATAAACAATGGCCACTACCAATATACAATAGATGCATGCATGTTCTGATGATGATACATAATCTAAAATAGTATACATACAATAAGAAACTAGATATAGTATAGTAAAAAATAAATAAAGAGAAGAAAATCCTTCAGGGAGATCTCCATGAGCATCCTGAGCTCCATTTCGGTCCTATTCTTCTAACTATCAAGTACAAGAAAAGTAGCACAAGAAATAATCCATGGTCTTATAAACATAAGGTCTATATGGGTATCTCAGTGCAATGGTGTACCAAGTAGGGTGTAATATATAAATCCCAGTAGGTTACAACACATAGTTTCTATAGTTATAACCATTATTTGAATAATAAGTAAGGAATTATTTAGGTAATATGAATAAATAAATAGTGTTGAATGTGTAAACAAACACCAGTCAACTCAGGTACTAATAGGACACCTGACCAACTCTACCTACTTCCGCTCACATCCAGAATAAGTGTTTCATCTATAACCATATATGTATTAATATATATATATATATAGTGTAGTTTTATATTGCATCCACCTATATGAACCAAGTACGTACGGATGTAAGTGGATATATACCTGGAATACTAAGTGTTGGTTAGACTGGGGCATAACTCAGTCATCCATAACTAGTCTAAATGATCCTATAAGCTCTAGTAAAAAGGTTACATGCCATGAATCTCATAATGAGTGGGATACATCATGCTCTTCACTCGAGATGGTGAGTGTGTTTTCATGTCAACACTCAAAGTCATGATTATTCCATAATTTTATCACTCAACAAGGTATGTGGTATGAAATTCCCACCTTCCTACTTATTTCAATAGTGTGGGATTCCATGAATCAACACCTGATGTAAGGGAGTGTGATTCCTCCATGCTCAATAGAACCCTTATCATTAGTCCACAACCTATACCAAGGCATAATTATATTTATAATAATAGCATTGAGTAATTACCTCTAGTGTTTTACATTTAATAATCCCATCATTACTATTCAAATTAATCATGTACTTAAGCATGCAATGATCAGTGTGGCCTTACCACACTTTACATTTCATTTTACAAAAACCGTTTGATATAATAAATTTGTAAAATTTCAAATTAAACATTTAATATATCCAAGGAAGGAAATCCACCATGAACACGCCATTCCAATGATATCAACAACTCATTTAAAGAAAACAACCATATTGAATAAACTATTCAATTAATTACATTCTATTGAATCTATAAAAATAGGGAAATTCAATTTAAAGTTTCAAGAAGTAACTTAGAAGGAATTATGAACAATTGGGCACTTACCTACTTAGGAAAATCCATTTATAGAGCAATTAAATCACTTAGGAGGTTCTTGGTTAAATTATACATTCATATAAAAGGAGGGAAACTTCATTTTATAACTTAAACAAGGGACATGTCCCAAACATTCCATATACCAAACAATTTCACCAAAGCATAGATAAAGGACCAAAGCATTACACCCAAGCATGCTTTAAAACACTAATCATTACTTTGTAATTTCAAATACAGCGCACCTCATTCAAGGGGTTTTATTATAAAACATGACATTTTTTATAAACAAATCACTTAATTGTAATTAATCATAAATTTCAAGATTCACAATTCAATTTATAAAAGGATTAATTTTAAAATTCCACCAAACATGTCAAAATAGCTATATAGATTAACATGGAACTTAAAATATGCCATCCTCAAATAAAAAAAATTCAAAAGGGGTAAATTGAATTACAAATCCAAGATGAATGCTTAGAAGGCATTCTGGGCATTAATTAATTTAATTAAAAAGGGTTAATTTAAGCTGGTACACCCAAGGGGTGTCTGTGGTTGGTTTTGAAATCCTCTATATACTAAACAAATCATAGGGAGTGTATCTAGGTGCATTGATTAATTTGATATGTAGAACTCCATTAAAAGGAAATGATCAGTAAAGGACAGTGTTTGAACCAACAAAAAAATTAAAAAATCAATGGAAATTTAGTATAAAGTCATAGAACACCTACCACATGCTTAGGACATTCCACTCAACCAATATCAAGATCCAATTCGGTCTAGTTTGGAAGAAATCAAAGAAACAAACATCATCCCTGAAAATAGGGAAAATGATATTGCACCACGATAACTCGATCGAGAGAAGATTAAATGAAGAAAGATTAAAAAGGAATCTAGAGCTCACTAATATGAATCCATAGAGACTGATGGTGTTCAATTAAAATGACAAATGGAGGAGATCCATTGAATCCTAGGTTAGGTATGAAGAAGAACCCAAGTTCCCATGTGAGTAGGCTCACATGTCTAGAGGAAAAAAATAAATAAGAAAATAAATTTTAAAGATTCATTAATGGAATTTTGATTATTCCTCCCTTAAAAACTAGGCCACATGGTTTTTCCAAATTGTGCACAAACCATGTGGCTCCCACTACCTAGTAAACCCACCTCGCACAGTTATGCCACATGGTTTGGCCTAACCTTATGCCAACTATGTGATGAATAATTTGAGGGTACTGCCTAAGTGTCACTAACCGTGTGGGATAGGTGCATAGTTTGAGAAAACCATGTGTATCCCATGAAAAACCTATTTCTCCTCTAGTTTAGGCCATATGGTTTTCTACTGGGGCCTGTATAGTTTCAAACAAACCATGCACCCTGTTCAGTCCACCCAAATTTGATATTTTGGAGCCTAGATCTCCCAAAACTCAATGAGACACCCAAGGGACCCCTTAGGCCTTTACCCAAGTCTAAAGAAAATTAAGTGTCCTAACTCTTGGAATTACATTGCTAATCTTGGTTTAAAGAACAGAACAACCATTAAATTCCAAAATTAAAATTCTATTTTAATTTTACCTTGGCATAAAAACATGGGTCGTTAAAACCTAATATCTTACATTTCATTTCAAGACACCAATACTAGCATCTCATATCTCAATACACCTTGAGGATACATGGATTAACTACCCACTAAGAATAATGGGACTCTCATATAAGTTCCTCTCTAATATCTGTAGAAACCCAGACATGCCTATGTATACATAGGATGTCGTCTCCATCCATACACCAATCTAGAGGTGGGTCATCTCCTGAAATACTCTCCCATAGAACCAACCCCTTCAGATCTAAAAACTACCTACTTTTTAACCAATCAAGGAGGGAATATGTAACTTCCAAGGATTTAAGAGAAGATTGATTGTGACTCTCGTGAAAATCTAGATGTAGGTCAAAAAAGATGGTCATCAACTTTCATCCATCACTATATTTATGCATGGCCTATAACTAAATTTTCCAACTCAGTGCATATGCTACCGTATTTCCTTTCACAGGCATATAAGAAAGCTCAAAATCAAAGGAATGAAAATATTTGACCCATATTCACTATATGAGATTCAATTCATGATGTGTAAGGATATATTTGAGGCTCCTTTGGGTTGTATACACCACAAAGTGCTCACCCATCAGATAGTGTCTCCAATAGAATAAGGGATGGAAAATAGCTGGTAGATCATGTAATGCCCCGACCCTAGTTGCCCAGAGTTGGTGCATTATTTCATAACATTGTCATGATACAAGGAAATAATTTCTCGAAAGACCGATCAGTTTAGTAGCCTTGGAAGTAAGATTCATACATAAGTTCAACTTTACAACTTGAAAAGAAATACAACACTAATTTATTCCATTAGAAATATCCAATACTCCTAGATTATTCCTTCAAGTCACTCATAACTAACTTCTTCATATCCTGGGAAAATGAAACATAAGAAAGGGGTGAGCTCAAACACTTAGTAAGGGTAAGCAATAAAGTGGAAGATAAAATAAATATTAGGCATGGTGAATAATGTAAAACACATGCATTTAAAAAAAATAAACATTAACACTTTTATGGAATGAATATGAGATGAGTAAATAAGGTCATAATAAAACATAGTCATGAATATTCTACTAGTCGAATAACCACATGAACCATCAATATTATTTTCATAATGAGGGAATGCATAATACCAGACATTAATTTCTACATCATGGCCTTGTTCCAGGACCTAGGGGCTAACTGTAACTGGACCCCAACCCGGAGAGCCTCTGTAACCAGACTCCAACCTAGAGAGCCTCTGTAACCGGACTCCAACCCAGAGAGCCTCTATAACCGGACACCAACCCAAAGAGCCTCTATAACCGGACTCCAACCCAGAGGGTCAGTTGTAACTGGACCCCAACCCGGAGGGCTTACTTTTACCGGTCCCCAACCCAGAACATACTAGTCCAACACATTCATCTTAAGAAGAGGTTGAAATATAACATAAACATTCGTATTAAAACTAACATATGAAATGTCAATAATTTAACCATAAACCATGAATGGTATAAAAATAGAACATCCACAATCAAACTTATCACAAAACCTTAAATACAATATGGAATATTTGTATCATAATAAATTAACTTCAAACAAGTGTAAAATTTATCAAAGGATGTTGACATAGATGAAATCAAAACTATTTGAGAAAAATATCTCTTTCTATTTTGAAATAATTTAAAGTCACATAATTATAAAAGAAAACAATTATCTTTAAATATTCTTATAAGCTTGTAAGGGAAGCTTCAACAATGTTATAACAGCAGAAAATAGTCGCACCCTCCGTATAAGTTAAAAAAACATTCTTACCTTAATTTTGTCGAAAAGGACATAAAGTACCTTATTTGGAAAACGACGGAAAGATTCCTTTAAAAAAATATAAGGTCAAATAAGGGTATAAATGACTTTAACCCATTTTCTATTAAATAGAAAAATTGTTTTGAAATACATTTTTAAGAAACATGGATGTGTATGATAAATAGGTCCCAGTAGATACTCACGTATAAAACAATCTCGGATAATAAAGTGATTGTGAAATTAAACCTTACCAATTTGGTAACTTACGAAAAATACACCCCATGAAAGAAGTATCATACAATGAATATTTAAATACACAAAAATTAAATTTTATTATACAAAGAATACAATTATGGGCAGTACATACACCACACAAAAGGTAATAGTGGCAATATAGCATGAATCTCACGGGAATAAGGAGTGACATGAAAACCCCTTACCTTGTACTTTTCCTTGGTAAATGGTAGGTTAAACTCCTGTATAATGGTGAACTAATTTTTATTAAATTATACAAGAATCATATATATTAATATGATATCATATATGATCTTTTAATATTTCTTTGTTAATAATATCTTAGTATTATTGTCTTTTTGAGTGTTAGCTGATTCATTTTCCTTTGTATTATTTGTTACGTAAGTAATGTTTGTTATGGATAGGATGTATCTTATTCATATTCAGAATTATATTAAGTCTTTAAACATTATTTTTAATCATCTAATTAAAATTAATCTTGAATGGATACGATGGGGAATGAATCTCATCGCGTTCATGGAGACGGTAATCCGTACGTACGCACGAGCGACAATATCGTTATTTTGATATTAAAATAATATATAATTGGATGTTATATCATATATACATAATCATTATCATTTTATACTTATTATTTATATCAATTACACATCATTATTATACCCATCCAAATAATAATATATTGAATAACAATTACATCACGACGTGGAGATGGTAAGTCGTACGTACACACGTATGGTGAAATGTCATTCAAAGGATGGATAGAATAATTAATATGGTTATACCATATTTGTAATAACATCACAGTATATATAATATACTGGAGTTATTATTTTATAATGTAAATAACAAATAAAGAGGAAGTGGAAGAAGAAAGGAACTTGAAAGAGGTGATGAAATATCTACCTCTTCTTCGGGTTCTTCCTTTCGATTTGATCAAAAGGGCTCATTAGGTTGCCTTTATGACTAAATTAAGGCCTCTAGGATTAAGGTATAACAGTTTAGAGGGTATTTGGATAGGTTTTGGCTGATCCAAATGTCTTTGAAGGTGTTAATTAGAGATAAGGGGGGGTGTCCTTTTATAAGAGGGGTGAGGGGCACCTTAGGAAACGCTAGAATTATTATTTTATAATAAAATAATTTTTAGTTTATAATGGATAAAAAATGGATTATTTAAATTATAAGGTGGGTATGGGTATAAAACCACTCAACAAATAGGTTTTAGATAGGTTTGGGTCACTATATTAACTTTATCTTTTAGATTTAACTCTCAGTTAAATAGTTTGACATTTACCATATCTCTTTGTATTTTTATATTATATGGTTAATAAACTTACTATATACTTCCATGAGAACCCCAAGTGGTTCATTAATGATACAAATACCATTATATAAGTCTTTTGGACGAATATTAGATTTTTAGGAATAGAATATCAATTAATAATATAATATTTTTTTTAAAAACTCCTTTATGTCAATTTTGACACTATTTAATAATTGATTTTTGTTATAGTCATAAAAACGTTATTAATTAGAAATAAATTCATTTAATAAATCCTAACATGTCATATTAACCTATAAAATTATTTTATGGAATCAAAATTTTCAAATTATATTTATTTTAACATTTATAATACCATTTATTTTATTATTTCATTAATAAGGAAAATACTGCATCATCATTGTGTCATAAATAAATTTAATTATTAAATGTATAAAAATTATAAATAAAATATCATTATGTAGGAAATAGTTTTATATTTCTAATGAATATTTATAGTCTAATAGATCAATTATATAACTTTATGTAAAAATTGTTTTACTAAAAGATATTTTCTTTTGTTATTTTTGTCTCTACTTTAAATTATTTAATATATAATGTCATTATCACTTGAAAGTGGCTCCATGGGGTCCCAAAATAGACCCAAAGATGACCATGGTTGTAAATGTATCAACCAATAGGTTTAGGACACGTGTTATGGTAGTTTAATACTGTAATAATATTATTTTTTTAACCTTATTTACTGGATTTACCCTTTTAACCACGGTAAATAAAATATTTACTGAAGTAAATATTCCTAATGTCTAAAAATAAAAGTTACCTATTTACACAATTTGGAACTCCTAATTCCAAATATAGAATCTATTTTTCTAAATTCAAAACACATAAGTGGTATAAATTAATTTAAAATTAATTCACGTTGTCAAAACAAAAAACATGTTTTTAAAAAATAATAACTATCAAAAGATTGACACTTGCTTATGTCTAGTTTAAATGTGAAATTACATCCAATGATCAAAATTGGATTAAATGGTAAAAATATAATCTAATTATACTTAAAAATCACTAAATAGTATAATTTATTACTATAAATTATTTTGATTAAAAAAGTTGTTTTTAATTAAAATTTAATATTTTTCACTATTCATAAAAATATGAAAGTTATTAGAAAAGGGCCAAAAATTCACCCTAAGCTAATTTCTATATTTCAAGTCCAAAAATTAATTCCATTTTAAAATATAAAATTTATAAAATTTTAAAAAGTGTGTATTACTATTCATAACGGCTACTTTAATTGGTTGCGGTGTGTTAGAATCTCGAAGTTGCGTACAATGCAAGCTATTGCATTATTCAAAGGGAAATGTACCCTAAAAGCTTGGGGTGTTACATTCTCCCATCCTTAAATAAATTTCATCCTCTCAATTTTCAATTGTTCTTCTGTTAAAATAGAAAATACTTTTTCGGAAGTCCCACATCAGAAATTGGGTTAATAAAATTTAGTCTTAATAAGAGCGAAAGGGAAATGAAAAGTTATCACCAAATTATGATCTATATAAGGAGAACATTGGTGGAAATTAGAGACACATAATTATAGGGAAAAAATGTAAATATTTATAGGTAGTGATTGAGGTCATCAATCCCAAACAAGTGTAAAATTGAGGGCATCAAAGCCATCAATCTACGATGATTTAAAATATCATCAGTTCAAAAAAACATAAGGTATCAGGATAATGCATTTTTTATTTTAAGATCCCTTAAATATAGTTTAAGAATTAATTTCTTCATAGAATAAGAGAAAAAAAATATACTTGACAAGTAAATTTCTACCCTTTAACTAATTTCTACCACAAACTCATCTTTCACTCTAAAAGATAATAGAACATAAAAATGCTCTATTTATCCTAATCGTATAGGGTTATAAATATTAAAATATACCATTTAAATGAAGAAAACTATTTTTTAATAACCAGGTAATTCTTGTAGGCTAGTGTTAGGTAATAAATCCTTGTCGCACTTTGGTTGTGGGTTCGATTCCTGCAGCTTTGTCTGACGCGACGGGTTCTCGCCTGACCTGAAAGTTGTCCTTTTCCTAAAACTATAGTATTATAATATTCCAAAAATAATATTAAGAAATGTTTTAACCTTAAACAATACTATCCAAAGTTCAACTTAATCCATTCCAACCTTTATAGTTATCCAAAATACCTCTGTCCAAACTCTCTCTAAAAGATCTCTAAATTCCAAAATCAAAGGTAAAATCGGATTCCCCAAACAAAGTAAAGTTTCTCTTATTGTCACATAATGAAAATATGATTACCTTAATAATATTAAAACTATAATGAAAACAACAAGTACTGCAGTATAATCCTTATATATATCACATTATTCTTATAACCAGAATATAATTCTTGAGTCCAAAAACACAAATACATTAATTATTCCACTTCAACTATAGTAACAGCATAAGCTTGGCCTTTCTCCCTTGCCCTATTCTGAGGAAAGTTTCCTTAGTTCTTAGGACATTATTTTTCATAAGGACCCATTTCTCTACAATTGTAGCATTCAACATTGACAACAACTTTCTTTTCCTTGCAATCACGAGCTTGGTGGCCTTTTTCACCACACTTGTAAAAGACTCTCGTTCCTTTTAGGAAAGTACCAGGGTGTTTCTTACCACAATTATCACATAATGTAAAATCCTTATTTCCATTTTTCCTTTTATCTATTTATTTCTCCACTGTTCTCTTCTTCTCTTTCTTTACTTTATTGTCATAAGATTTAGAGAATTCCTTTTCTGTCTTGATAGTACATGAGACAATATATTCGTATGTTGAAAAGGATTGCGATAATAATTCTCGATGAAGAAATGGTTTTAACCCATCAAAGAAACGATCAATTTTACTTCCTGGGTTATTTATATAATCTGCAGTATGCCTTTCTAACCTTGTAAAGTTGGCTTCATACTTTGCGACATTCTCATCCTCCTTTTGCCTCAGACTCAGAAATTGTCTTTCCATATCCGCTCGATGGTCACGAGGAAAGTATTTTTCTAAGAAAATATCTTTAAACTCCCTCCATTCCATACTTGATACTTCTTTATCCTCTTTTGTGTTTTGAATCAATGACCACCATTGATCTGCATCTCCCATGAGGTGATAAAATTCCATGACAACTTTTTCACTTTTTCTACTCCCCAAAGCATGAAATATTTTCTCTAAATAATTTATCCATTGCTCAGCTACTAATGGGTTTGTACTCCCATTGAGTGTTGGTGGTTGTTGCCTCATGAAGCGATCTAACATTGATCCCCCGCATTGTGGATCAAGGAGCTATATACGGGTAAGGTTATTATTCATAACCTGAGTGAGTTGTCCCAGTATAGTGATAAGCTGATTAGCACCAGTTTCATCACCAGCTCTGCTATAATTATCTAGAGTAGGAGGGAAATCCCTATATGGATTACGTGCATTGATATGGTTTTCATTCCTTCTACTAGGCGCCATTTCTAAATAATGGCATAAACTAGATTAGTTTATGAATTGAAATACATAATTCCATACTTGTAAAATACTTAACATAAATTGAATAGTTTATAGATATTATCCATAATTATAAAAATGTTCTCTTTGAGGAAGTATATACTCATAAACCCTTTATAATGGTTTGTAAAGAAAATGAGAATTATCCTAAGCATATCCCCCGGGAGTGTCGTAACCAAGAGTGCAGCAAGGCCCATTGTCGTGCACCAATTCCTATTCAAGTCTAGCTCAAAGTGGTGTTTTCAGGTTTTACCCCTATGTACATCTGTTCCAGAGCCGCCTCTACCTGCTCATATCCATACAGGGATTTATTTCTTGGAAAACTCACAAAATCTCTACATTACCAAAAAACTAGTAAGTTATTCTATACTAATCCTCAAATTCAATCTTAGGGTAATGTTCTCTAATCAGAGTTTATCTAAATCTAGTTTCCAAGTTTTGTACTAAACTTCCTATGATACCAACTGTAACGCCCTAACCCTAGTTTCCCAAAGTTGGTGCATTATTACATAACATTTTCATGATATAAGGAAATCATGTCCTGAAAGACCAATCAGTTTATTAGCCTTGGAAGCAAGATTCATACATAAGTTCAAATTTACAACTTGAAAATAAATACAACACCAATTTATTCCATTAGAAACATCCAAGCCTCCTAGATTATGCCTTCAAGTCATTCATAACTAACTTCTTCATATCCTGGGAAAATGAAACATAAGAAAGGGGTGATCTCAAATGCTCAGTAAGGGTAAGAAATACAATGGAAGATAACATAAATATTAGGCATGGTGAATAATTGAAAACACATGCCTTTACAAATAATAAACATGAAAACTTTTATGGCAGGAATATGAGCTGAGTAAATGATGCCATAATAAAATATAGTCATGAATATTATACTAGTCGAATAACCACATGAACCATAAATATTATTTTCATAATGAGGTAATGCATAATACCGGACATTAATTTCTATGCCATAGCCTTATGCCAGGACCTAGGGGATAACTGTAACCAGACCCCAACCTAGAGAGCCTCTCTAACCAGACTCCAACCCGGAGAGCCTCTGTAACTGGACTCCAACCCGGAGAGCCTCTATAACCGGACTCCGACCCAGAGAGAATTTGTAACTGGACTCCAACCCGGAGGGTCTTCTATAACCGAAACACAACCCATAGGGCTTACTTTTACCAGTCCCCAACCTGGAACATACTAGTCCAACACATTAATCTTAAGAAGAGGTTGAAATATAACATAAACATTCGTATTAAAACTAGCATACGAAATGTCAATAATTTAACCATAAACCATGAATGGTATAAAAATAGAACATCCACAGTCAAACTTATCACAAAACCTTAAATACAATATGGAATATTTGTATCATAATAAATCAACTTCATACAAGTTTAAAATTTATCAAAGGATGTTGACATAGATAAAATCAAAACTATTTGAGACAAATATCTCTTTCTATTTTGAAATAATTTAAAGTCACATAATTATAAAAGAAAACATTTATTTTGAAAATATTCTTATAAGATTGTAAGGTAAGCTTTGACGATGTTATAACGGTGGAAAATAGCTGCACCCACCATATAAGTTAAAAAAACATTCTTACCTTAATTTTGTCGAAAAGGTCATAAAGTACCTTGTTTGGAAAATGACGGAAAGATTCCTTTAAAAAATATATAAGGTCAAATAAGGGTATAAATGACTTTAACCCATTTTCTATTAAATAGGAAAAATGTTTTGAAATACATTTTTAAGAAACACGGATGTGGATGATAAAGACATCCCAGTAGATACTCACGTATAAAACAACCTCAGATAATAAAGAGATTGTGAAATTAATCCTTACCAATTTGGTAACTTACGAAACATACACCCCATGAAATAAGTATCATAAAATTAATATGTAAATACACATAAATTAAAGTTTATTACACAAATAATACAATTATGGGCAGTGCATACACCACACAAAAGGTAATAGTGTCAATATAGCATGAATCTCACGGGAATAAGGAGTGAGATGAAAACTCATTACCTTGTACATTTCCTTGGTCGAGGGTAGGTTAAAATCCTGTATAATGGTGAAATAATTTTTATTAAATTATAAAATAATCATATATATTAATATTATATCATATATGATCTTTTAACATTGCTTTGTTAATAATATCTTAGTATTATTGTCTTTTCGGGTGTTAGCTGATTCATTTTACTTTGTATGATTTGTTACGTAAGTAATGTTTGTTATGGATAGGATGTATCTTATTAATATTAATAATGATATTAAGTCTTTAAAAATTATTTTTAATCATCTAATGAAAATTAATCTTGAATGGATACGATGGGGAATGAATCTCATCGCGTTCATGGAGACGGTAATCCGTACGTACGCACGAGTGACAATATCATTATTTTTATATTAAAATAATATATAATTGGATGTTATATCATATATAAAGAATCATTATCATGTTATATTTATTATTTAAATCAATTAAACATCATTATTATACCCATCCAAATAATAATGTATTGAATAACAATTACACCACGACATGGAGACGGTAAGCCGTACGTACACACGTATGGTGACATGTCATTCAAAGGATGGATAGAATAATGAATATGGTTGTACCATATTTATAATAACATCACAATATATAGAATATACTGGAGTTATTATTTTATAATTTAAATAACAAAAAAGAGGAAGTGGAAGAAGAAAGGAACTTGAAATAGGTGATGAAATATCTACCTCTTCTTTGGGTTCTTCCTTTTGATTTGATCAAAATGGATCCTTAGGTTGGATTTATGAATAAAGGAAGGCCTAAAGTATTAAGTTAGGATAGTTGAGAGGGAATTTTGGCAGGGTTTGGCCAAGAAAAATGGCTTTGAAGGTGTGAATTATAGATAAATGGGAGTGCCCTTTTATAAGAGGGGTGAGGAGCACCATAGGAAAAGTTAGAAATATTATTTTATAATAAAATAATTTTCGGTTTCTAATGGCTCAAAAATATATTATTTAAATTATAAGGTGGGGATGGGTCAAAAAACACTCAACCAATAGGTTTTAGATAGTTTTGGTCACTATATTAACTTTATCTTTAAGATTTAACTCTTAGTTAAATAGTTGGACATTTACCATGTCTCTTTGTATTTTTATATTATATGGTTAATAAACTTACTATATAATTCTAAGAGAACCCCAATTGATTCATTAATGATACAACTACCATTATATAAGTCTTTTGTATGAACATTAGATTTTTAGGAATAGAATATCAATTAATAATATAATATTTTTTTTAAAAACTCCTTTATGTCAATTTTGACATTATTTAATAATTTATTTTTGTTAAAATCCTAAAAACTTTATTAATTCGAAATAAATTCATTTAATCAATCCTAACATATCATATTAACCTGTAAAATTAATTTATGGCATCAAAACTTTCAAATTATATTTATTTTAACATTTATAATACCATTTATTTGATTCTTTCATTAATAAGGAAAATATTGCATCATCATTGTGTCATAAATAAATTTAATTATTCAATGTCTAAAAATTATAAATAAAATACCATTATGTATGAAATATTTTTGGATTTATAATGAATATTTATAGTAGAATAGATCAACTATATAACCTCATATAAAAATTGTTTTACTAAAAGATATTTTCTTTTGTTATTTTTGTCTCTACTTTAAATTATTTAATATATAATGCCATTATCACTTGAAAGTGGCTCCATGGGGTCCCAAAATCGACTCAAAGATGTCCATGGTCATACATGTATCAACCAATAGGTTTAGTACATGTGTTAGGGTAATTTAATATTATTATAATATTATTTTTTTAACCTTATTTACTGGATTTACCCTTTTAACCACGGTAAATAAAATATTTACTAAAGTAAATATTCCTAATGTCTAAAAATAAAAGTTACCTATTTACACAATTTATAACTCCTTATTCCAAATATGGAATCCATTTTTCTAAATTAAAAATACAGAATTGGTATAAATTAATTTAAAATTAATTCCCGTTGTCAAAATAAAAAGCGTGTTTTTAAGAAATAATAAATATCAAAAGATTGACACTTGCTTATGTCCAGTTTAAATGTGAAATTATGTCCAATGATCAACATTGGATTAAATGGTAAAAATATAATCTAATTATACTTAAAAACAACTCAATAGTATAATTTAGCACTATAAATTATTTGTATTAAAAAATTTGTTTTTAATTAAAATTTAGTATTTTTCACTATTCATAAAAATATGAAAGTTATCAGAAAAGTGCCAAAAATTCAACCTAAGCTAATTTTGATATTCCGAGTCCAAAAATGAAGTCCATTTTGAAATATAGAATTTATAAAATTTCAAAAATTGGGTATTACTATTCATAACGGCTACTTTGATTGGTCGCGGTGTTTTAGAATCTCGAAGTTGCGTACAATACAAGCTATTGCATTATTCAAAGGGAAATGTACCATGGAAGATTGGGGTGTTACAGATCGAGGTTATGAATTAGGTAATTTCTATAATGATTCCTAAACTATAAAGATCCATACACAATGACTCAATCCTCCTACATCAAAACTGCTTCTAGGCCAATGCCTAATGCATCACAAAACACTATATAGCCTCTGTCAGGCTCTGGTATAATCAGAATAGGTGCTAAAAAAATCCTTCCTTTCAATTAATTAAAGGATTTATCGCACTCTTATGACCATAATAACATGACACACTTCTTTTTAAGACCAGTAAGAGTTGAATCATGGCATGATAATTCCTTTTTAAAATGATTGTAATATCCTACCATCCCCAAGAAACTCTATATTTTAAACACATTCTTAGATTGATCCTAGAAAACTATAGTACTCACATTATCTAGGTCAATGGATACTCTTTATTCCAAAATAATATACCCCAAGAATTGAACTTTGTTGATACAAAATTGGAACTTAATAATCTTTTCATATAGCTAATTATCTATCAATGTATTCCGAATGATTTGAAGATATTTAACATGGTCTCTTGGAATATGAGAATACACCAAGATATCATCCACAAAGACTAAGAAAAAATAATCTAGATTGGGGTGGTAAACCATGTTCATTAGATCCATGCAAACAATGGTTGTTTTTGTGAGATTGAATGGTATAACGAGATACTCCTATAGACCATACCTACTATGAAAATTCGTATGAGGTATGTCTAAAGGCTTGAATCACACCTGATGATAGCCCAATATTAGGTTGATCTTTAATAATACCCTAGCTCCTCAGAGCTGTTTAAATAGATCATCTATTTGGGTAGTGGATACTTGTTCTTAACTATAATATGGTTTAACTATTGGTAATCCATGCACAAGTGAAGGGTCTCATTCTCCTTCTTGTTAAAAATCATGGGTGAAACCCGAGAGGAAGTATTGGGTATAATAAAGCCTTTAGACTCCAAATCCTACAGATGTCTCTTGATCTATTGGATATTAGTATATTCCATCCTATATGGAGAATTTGACACTGGAGCTACCCTTAGAACAAGTTTGATCATAAAATCTACCTCTCTCTGATGTGGTAAGACAGAAAAAATCATCAGGAAATACATCCCTAAAATTATCTAATATGGGTGGATAATCTATTAGGTTTACTCCCTACTCCTCCATGAAGAGAATAGAACTATTGTCCATCACTCCACCTAGCCCATGATGATCTGGTCCAGCTCTACCATCTTGAACATCCCACTCACCCTTGTGGAGATAATTGTTACCCTCTAGTGAGGTAAATGACACCCTATGACAATAGTAGTCCATAAAGGCATGATATGAAACCATCCAATCCATTCTAATAATGAAATAAAAGCCTTTCATATTTATTATAATGAGATACCATAAGAAGTGGTAACTTCCTACCTCAAGGGGCAGTCCCTGCATTGGTGTATTCCCTCTAACCTCACTCCTAATGATGTGTCTAGGATCATCACACCATAGTAATACTGAATTTCCAGCCTGATACTTTCCATGGTCAAAAATGATATGAATAAGTGTGAAGCACTTGTATCAAATAAGGTAGATACAATAGTGGAGGATTCAAGAATAGTACCACATACTGTCGATGGTTCTCCACTATGATCCTTGGGTATCAATTGTAATGCATGAAATTAACCTGATCCACAACCCTATGCTATAGCAGGACTACCCTAATCATGAATTTTCAACTTGAGATAATAATTAGAAGTTTGGATAGCATGGACATAACCACCTCATCTAATCCAATTGGTTCTAATCCAACTCCTCACCTAATGTGGTGTAAAAGATCATGCCTCTAAAGGTGGATTTGGTGCTGAACCTCTTCCACTGGAAGCAGATGGAAAGGTTCAACATAATCTCTAAATATGCCCTATACAGCCACAATCTTGGTACTCTATAGGGTTTCTATCACATTGAGGATTAATATCTCCCTTCTGTCCACACTGATGGCATATAACAGAGCTTCCAGTGCAGTTAATCTAACCTCTACTACTCTGATGAAAAACCTTAAGTGAATTCTTCCTACTAATAGAAGAATTATTTTCCTACCTCATCACTAAACCTATGTTCCCAAAACTATCACCTTCTCTTAGGTTTCACTTAGTTATAAGAGACTAATTATAAATATTAGAAAAATTAGGTAGGAAAAATACATTCACCTGATTACATATGGAATACTGGATTTCTTCCTTGAAACATCTCACTCGCAACATCACATAACCATCTAAAAGCGGTAAAAAGTGTTGTAACTCCATAAAACATGATGAATAGTAAATTACTAACATAAAACCCTACTCTGCGTTCATGAAATATTTGGAAAGGTCATATCTCAATGTCTGAGGAAATAAGTGATCATAGAAGGCAGTCTGGAAGTCTTCCCATACCATGGCCTGGAGATATCTAGCCTGGGTAATACATCCCACCAGTGTTTGGCTGAATCATGAAACATATATGTGGAAATATTTTCCCTAAACTCTGTAGGTGTCTCCATATTTTTGAAGATAGCTAGAGTGGCCTCCAACTAGGACTCAGTGTCCTATGGACCACCATCCCCTAAAAATATGGGAGGATGCTACTATTGGAACTCATGGGTTAGATCAACCATCGTAGGTGCGGGTCATGGAGAACCTTTAATGGACTGCATTAGATGTAGGAAACCCTCATGAATCTGAGTTTCAATTCCCAGTTCAAGTATAGCATGTGGTTCCTCAAGTAGAAATCCCGGTGGTAATACTGATAGCTTAGGGCCCATCATATCTAGAGCATAATCATCACCACCCTCCTGGAACATGACATGAGGTCATCATGGTGGTATAGCTCTACAAATTCCAAAAACATGTCTCAGATCAATATTTAAGAGATGATAAAATCACTAGAATAAGAATTTAAAATTAATAAGGTCCCACTACCCAAGGTATACTACCCCAAATACCCACTTAAGAGGCTAGGTATTGGTAAGTGTTCGTGTTTTATTTACAGGGGTTCTAGTAGATGAAAGGTCCAGTCACCCTTTTCCTCTTCATTTACTGGAAACCATGTGATTTTATAATTCAAAATTAACTTTTATAGTTTTCATTTTCTTATTTCCATATAAAAAATTTGATTTAAATGTATCATCATTCCCAGTGAATAAGTTCCCATACACTTTATCACTGAAATCAACACCCATTTGATTTTTATTTAACCCCATTTATATTCGGTCTCAGAATGTAATGGGTAATATACGATGGCTTGACTTAGTAAATTATCCATTCCAATCCATGAGGGCCTATACACCTCATGAAATGAAACTAGAAATCACTCAATCGCAACCAATGAGAAGCTCATATAACTATAAGTACATAGATGACATGGGTAGAAACCAGTTATTTAAGATTCCACCATCAATCTATACAGGAAAACACTATTTATATTAATACTAAAACTTTAAATAACCAACCCCCTACCTTGTAGAAGATGTTAGAAGCATAGGTAAATATATAAAAAATCATAGATCAATAAATAATAATAGGAAAAACAAGAAATTAAAGTAGTGAAATGCACCTATATGTCATGTCATATGCATGACATGTGAATTATAGGTGCCAATAATGATGCATGATTGATGTTTTATTTCCCTTATCTCATCAAGTAAAGGATAAAATTCAATAATAAATCATAATAACAATAATAATTATCACATAGCATATGTTTCACCCAATGGTGAAAGGATATCAACTATAATAAGAAAAATACAGAACAAGATTCCTCATTTTAGGAAACTTGGTCCTTACCCCAAACATGGGTTAGATACTCCCAATCACATCTTGAAACCAAGTTCCAAGCATTCCTAATATTCTACCTATTATCTCAAAATAGTAATTCAAGAAAAATAATTGCTCTAATACCAATTTTTGATGTTTTAACATGGGTTCCACTCAAAGGTTCCCTGAATCCATTTGGCCACATGGCCTTAAGCGTGCCTCCCCATATGCCAGAGGTTGCCAACTAGTAGTGAGGGACTAGGGTGTGTTTGTGGGAAGACTATGTTCTAATTACCATATTTATCATAGTAGATATATAATAATAGATAAATATAAAATTATTATAATTAATAAACAATTGGAAGAGAAATATAAGTATAAACATCCAAGCATTGAATAATAATCAAATGCTGGAAATTAGATTATATACAAAAATGATTATAGTGTATGTCATGTATCTATAAAGTTGGTAAAAAAGTATACATAGTAGTATTAAAAACATGATATAAATAATAATAAAAAATTATTAAAAACTATCTAACATCCTGATCATTGGCTCGGTCATTTTCTACCAAGATTCATCCTAAAGAAAGCAAGCAAGATCATGTGTCCAAAGAGAAATGATTCCCCTTTTCAACACCTGCATATATATAATCTGTCTGAGTACTAATGGAACCCCGGATAGGGTGTGAGAGAAATCTTAATAGGCAACCACCAATGGTGTTTATACCATCCATTCTGTGAAATATAAACTGATAGGGTGTCGGCATATATATAAAATTAAGCAGTATGATAATGAAAATACCCTGATACCTGATTCATCCATGACTATTGTCTGAACATGTAATCATTTAATTAATTATGTTACAATTAATAAAAAGTGAATTAAGTGGATCCAAGGTATAGGATCTAAGGTAATAACCAAGCCAAACTTTATGATCATAATAATGAAAGTGGATCCAAGGTAGTATCCAGGGAATCCTTGACCTCAAGGTTCAATCCAACTAAGTAATGGTCTATATCCTGGATATAAGGGGTTTGATTATAATCCAAGGGGTATCGCCCAAGGAATTCCACCATAATATGATTCTAACTAAGTTCAAGGATCTCATACAAGGTAACCATAAACAAAGAAATAACTAGGCCCAATGGTTGTATCCATGGAGCCACATGTCCAAAGACATCAAGATTGATCCAAGGAGTGTATCTAAGGAATCCTAATATAAAAATTATAGTTAATCAATCCTACAGCATCATTACAGGCATCTACTAGTAGACAAAAACTAGGATTCAAAGTGGTTATATCCATTGTAAACAAGCATACTTGAATTGGAATGTTGTCCTAGGAGTTCTCAAGGAATTACCTTGGGAATCCAAGGCTGGATCGGGTCTAACCACTTCTATAAAAATGAATAGGTCCATGTGCAATAGGAACCTTATACATAAATTATTATTTAATTAGGACATGTAATAATCATTCCATTTAATAAATCATCATGTTCATTACATTTTCATTCATACTAGGTGACAAGTCTAAAAGTACATCCAAACATTTATTAGTTTGATTACTTAATCATTCATTAATTTCATTCCTTTACCTTTCATAAACATGAAATGGTGGGATAAGGAAATGAAACCAATTCCATTTAATTATAGTCAACGGTGCCAAGTGATATAGATAATATAATTTCCATTTAACAAATTAAAGTTTCATTGATTTATTTAAAACACTTACCTTATAAGGGTCAAGTGATATTATAATGTAATATCCATTAACAATTAATTCATTTAATTAAAACACTTTACTTTATTAAGGCCATGTTAAATCACACCTGGAAGGTGGTGCAGATAGTCATAAAAAACCACTAAAGTCATAAACAAGGAAAACACCCTACTTGGGGTGGTCTTCATTGATGTCATAACCTCCAGCGATGAAGGATGAATATAGAATGAGCTCTGGAATATGATCATGATGATTATAATCATGAAATATGAATTAAATAGGCAACACCCAAAGAAATCAGTGTGTGTATAATGATGGCAGTTCATAAAATGGTGAGACTTAAGGAATAAGTCATAGACCACCTAATTTGAACTAATAGCACTATGTTCGTCTAGTATCAGACCTTATTTAGGGCTAGATTGGAAGAAAATTAAATAAAAAATAAATGATATGAAAATAAAGCATATGATTCTGTATCGAAATATCTTCATTGAGGGGAAGACAAACAGAAAACGGCTCAATATAAATAGAGTACTTACCGATGTGCATCTAACATGACAAACGTTGATCGAATCGGACTTCAGATGAAGTAACTGGAAAAAAAATATGAAGGAGGCCTTTGGGATCTCAAAATGGAGAAGACTCTCCTATCCACTAGAATGAGTAAAGGACTAAGAGGAGTAAGTTATAAATCATTAAGGTCATTTTGTTCATTTAACACAAAAATTATGGGTTGCATGGTTTATCCACACAATTTTCCATACCGTGTGCCAACCATGTGTCTCCCACTACTTAAGGAGGGACCCCATACTATTTCATGTGCATAGTTTGACTAACTGTGCAAAAACTGTTCAATCACCTCTGCTACATTTTACCAAGATAACCACATGGTCATACAACCCCTGGAACATGGTTAGGGAAAACTGTGAACCCAACTTTATCCTCTAAAATCCCTTTCATGGTTAGGGGAAACTATAAGTATTTGATCACATGGTTTCTACTAACCATTTGTCCAAGTGAATTTTTCCACCGTCTGGGGTTCCAAGCTCTGAACAATCCCCAGAAACCCCCATAACCTCCATGAATTCATTAAGAGTCCACATTATAACCAAAACAAATAGTTAGATGTAAATTTAAAAGGATACATACCTGATATAAAAACTAGGTTCTTACAGATATGTGGTAGAAGATTCCCTTAGCAGGAAATCTCCTTCTCTCTTGGTAGAGGAGTCTGAGCAGTTAGTTTCATTACAGCTGACACTGTTTGAGGAGAGGGTCCATTTGTTCTTCAATTAGTGGTTTTGAATCCACCACTTCATTTTCATGTGGTAGAGGCTCAGTTGGGAGACATTGACTATGAGGTTATACATGACCATATATCCCTAAGATATACACCATATGGTTTTTCTTAATAAGGGGATCACATTATCAATTTTTAAAGATGGAAGGTAGTTCTGGTCACATTGCGTGAGATGGTGATGATGGAGTTTCACACTTATCCTTTATATTTACATAATAATGTGGTGAATATGTACAAGGAACTTTAATTGTAGTTTTTATAGACTGGAATAAGGTGGAGCATTGCTGAGTTTGTCTCTTAGTGTTTCACATGTCAGAAGGTATATTTTTAACACCAAGTTCCAATAGGTTTAACTCAACCTATTGAGATCCTGTATTGGAAGTGGTATAGAATATAGATGGATTTTTTATGATGATTCCATGGAAAAAAAGGGTCCATGATTCTATTTGGGTGATTTTTGAATAACTCATTAAGTTGGAATGCTTTCTTTCCATCATAGAGAAGATTTCAATTGGATTTTTGGGAAATTTTATGCACTGGAGATCATTCAGCTTCATGGGCTACCCACGATGATTGTCTTTGAACATGATGCTTGGTTCACATCATGATTGTGTTAAGTTTTATAGGAGGATTTTAGGGCCCAGTTATGGATTATCATGGTGTTCCACCCCTATATGGATGGCAGACCAAGAGTACTATCCAAGTGTTGGAGGATATGATGAGAGACTATGTGTTGGAATTTTTCTGGAGCTGGGAGGATCACTTTCCATTATTATAGTTTTCTTATAATAACAGTTATCACTATACTATCATCAAGTCACCTTTAGAGGTCTTGTATGGGAGACCCTTTAGGTCACTCTTTTTCTAGAATGGGATAGATGAGAGATCACTTATTGGTCCAGAGCTGACAGAAATCTTACACATATTGACATTATAGTCATTTGGTGTTCAAGTAGGGATACCATGTTTTCCTGATATTCTAATAATGATGAGAATTGTGGAGGTTTTTTTAGGGAATAAAGTTATCCCCAAGGTTCAATAGGCCATTAAAGATCCTATGGATGGTTGATGGGGTTTCTTACCACTTTTCCTTACCCCCACAGTTGGACAGAGTGCAAGACATCTTCCATTTTTCATAGCTGAGGATATATGTTCATAGCACTACAAATGTTATTTACTAGGGTGGTCTAGACATCAAGGATGGATCTAACTTCTTAGATTACCTGATGGTGATCGAGTACTGGTAGGAGAAGATACTTCATGGATTGAGCATTATTTTGTTTTGAGTTCTCTAGCAACATCGGAGCGTGCAGGAAAGATTATGGGATCATGAGAGTCAAATGCGGAGTCAGTACCCCTACCTTTTGTGTAGATTTTTATTTTTGGGGTGAAAATTCTTGAAGGATGGGAGAATGTAATGAATTTGGTTTTATGGGTTTATACATTTGAATATTTCTATATATGAAAATGTATATTTCCTTAAAGTTGGCACTATGTTTGGGTCTCTCGTGACACCAGAATTAATATATTAAAAATATTAATATATATTAAAGCATAAAAATTAATATTTTTGGAATAAATGATTTTCCCATTGCTTAGGACCTTTGATGGGAAATTCAAGACCATTGATGATTCTATAACATGGGTTTTACCATTTCATGATATAAATTTGGTCAATATTGGATGTTATATGGAAGATGAACATTGGAGGGTATGTTAATTAAATTAATTGATTATTTTAATTTAATTTATTTTATGGACTAAACCTAAGATCTCCTTTGTAAATATGTTATTATAGAAAATATATAAGGTTATCCTCATAACCCTGGGATATTAGAGAGGAGTAGGAATTTTTATTTTTTGACATTGGAAAATTGGGAGCATTGATCAATGGCGAACGATCATGGGGAATCGTGAGACAGATGATGAATGCAGTGGAGATTCTTCTTAATTTTTAGTGAAAGTTTTATTCACTAACAATTGATCCAAACTTGATATAGGGAATGTTATTTATTAGTTTTTCACCCTTTTTATTTTGTAATTATGTATTGTATATCTTATTGTTATTATCTACATTATCCTAAATATTTATTTTATTTTTTGTTCCTTTGATTTCACCCTAGTTTCTGTAATTATGTATTTATTGGTTGAAATTGCACCATCAAATTATGGTTTCACTTATTTTTTGAGTTTTCCCCCACTATTCTTCACATTGTTCAGGTTTGGCCCATAGGGTTGATGTTCAACATTGTTGGGTCATATTCGAGCGTGATCGAACTCACAGATTCATAATGGATGTGTACATGATGTAAAGATTAGTGTTTTTGAATGAATCACAGTACAATGTGAGATGTAGGTGTTGGAAACATGGATTAGAGGTAGGATAGTGGTATTTTTTCAATAGTAGAGGGGATTCAAAGGAGTGGCATGATGGGGTTGAGCCACACGAGGTTTGGGTGTCCAGAATCTGGCCGCTAGTGATGGATCGGGCATGGTCACCCCTGGATTTTCACTAACTGATGTGATTTGAGGTAGAAATATTGGTGGAGGTGGATGAGGAAGAACAGTAATAGAGCATGAATGATTCTTGACTCTATAAAATATTTACATACATGGCATGTAGTCTAGAATCATACATCATGTAATAACCTGGCTGTGGTGGATAAGGTTTCAAGTGTAGAAAAATATCACATGTTGTGTATGACCCATACACGCACAAGATCCTCAAACCAGTTGGTGAGGACTCGCTAGGTGCATCCAAGAGACCTGAGGCCTCCGGGAAAATTGATTATCAAGGCCTTCAGGCCACCGGTTTGGTCCTCGAGTCCTGCAAGGATTTCGGGCCACCCAAGGCCTTCGTGCCAATTAATTATCAAGGCCTTCAGGCCACCTTAAGGCCTTAAGGCCACCCCAAGGCCTTTAGGACACATGAATTCAGGCCCCAGACACACTACAAAAAAGGAGCAGCCCCAGAAGAGGATTTAGAGTAGTTGCACTCACCAGAGCAGAGCCAAATGGATTGTCAGAATGAGAGGGTATGGCTATGTCATCGGTACCATTCTGTGCTTGCACGGGAAGCCTAGCTAGACGGTCATGCAAAGGTGGAGAGCTACTATCAGGATGCAGATGTTGGGGAAGGGAAGTTCCTTGTAGAAAGTCTGGTTGAATTACCTAAGAACTTCAGGTCATGTAATCTCCTAAGCCTACAAGTCATGTAATCTTTAAGCCTACGGGCCTTGTAAGGGTTCCCCTCATCCCTTGAAATGGGGGTTATCAAAAATCAATAAAAATGAAGGCCTTAGGGCCATTCAGGCAGGTGTATGACCCATACACACTATATGACCCAGTACTAGTGGCTTGGCATGTACCTCAGGGGTATATGGACACAGACATAGCCAGGTACATGGGCACGGTCAGAGTACATGGGAACATCCATGTACTCAGACATGGATAAGATACTCAAAAATGGATAGTGTACACATGCACAGGCTGAGGTACATAGGAAATGGTCGGAAGACATGGGAATACCCCTAGGTAGAAAAGATATTTTGTGTACCCCGTGTACATGATGTGTATCCCCACATGGCCATCCAATTTATGTATAAGAGATGAAATTCCCAGGTTTCAAAGTGAGGTCACGCTCCATGTGAAACTATATACACATTGTGTACTTTCCTCAAGAATCTCCACCTTGTGTATCTCCTTCTTCAGGACTCAGATTTAGACCCATGAGTGAACTATCCTAAGTGGTTCTTCATGTAGAACATGATGGTGTACTTTTTCTTGGCATCATACATATATCATGATGTGTTACAAGAATGAAGTTTCCTTCAGTGTTGCTTAGTTGATGGTAGTGATTGGGTTGGATAATCAGAGAGACATCAGGGTTGGTAACCCCCCTGTTCAACCAAGGAATGCATCCCCCATACTCTTTACATAAGTAGATTTGGAAACCCATATACTATAGGTCATAGGTCCTCTATTTACAGTATCCCTCCTCATCTTTGAGCTTTGGCATGGATCAGGTCCTCCACTGAAGATTGTACCCTCTTGGTTGTAGAGCATAGTAGCAAGGTGTAAGACCTCTTCATGTATTATTTTGTAATTGTGCATGATTCTAGGCATTGGATATGGACCATTGTAGTTTCAAGTTGACTCATCATTCTTAGATGGGTTGTGGAGATGAAGATCCTATAACAAACTTTCTATTTATTACACATTAAAACATTATTTATTACATATAAATTGCACTTAATACAGCTCAGAAGATTAATAAGTATAGTGTATTTGGGAAATTAGGTACATTAAATAGAAACATAAAACATGAAAAGAAACATCTTTATTCAAAACTTCTTTGACATGACCAAAACATTCCTTCGTACTTAACATTGCATGGGATAACCTGAGGACATACATAAGAAAGGGGTGATCTATAAAGCCTGGTAAGGGAATAAAAAAGGAATAACATGAGGAATACAATATATGTTAGACAATATTCATATCAATGGATCATAAAAGGAACATTAATAATAAGGAATGATATAGCATGATAATCATAACATGGAAAATGTGGCAACAAATTAAAACACTACATCATAAATAGATCAAGGATAAATCCACCAAGACCCCATGGTGGAAAAATTCCCATAAAGGAATCAGGTAAATCCCCTATCCTAACATGATTTATCATGATACTAACCATTACCCAATGCATTGGAGTACTATCAGGGTGAACCCTTCATAATCATTTCATTCTCATGCTTAAGTGTGCCACATAGATCATATAACATGGTTTCATTCAACGTCATAATTTGATCAAGGAAGGTGGAATATGAACATGTAAGTCCCAATTAAAAAATTATATATTCATAAAGTTTAATACCCTTGATATAGAAATGGGTACGGTATCCACTACACGATGATTTTGTCATGGAAAATTGTGGTGCAATTTCGGCAGCATAACGGTGTCATATAGAAATTAATAAAATGGGTTGATGATAGAGGAAGGGGTATATCATCATTTAGACATGAAATGGAAATTAATAGGTATATTTAAGAACATATCCCAATATATTAAAAAGGAATTTATAAGTTATAACATAAAAGGAGTGCTAGATAAAAGAGGAGGGTGGAAGATTCCTTACAAAATTTCAGCATAGTAACAGGTGTACATAAGGGTTCATAAGAGGAATAAATGAGGGTGAAAGGGGATAAAATCATTTAAAAATAAAATTTAAATTAATGGGGATAGGTAATAATGTATCCCAACTTTAAAAATGGAAATTAAAGGGCATATCATAAATGGAGTGCTTGATAAAAATAGGAGAGAGAGAATCTCTTATGGAATTTCAGCAAAAAAATGGGTGTATATAAGGGTTCATAAGATGGATAAATGAGAGTGAAATGGGACCTCGTGATTTATAAGTGAAATGGAAAGTAATTATAATATGTAAAATCATATCCCAAAATATAAAAATGTAATTTAAGATGCATAATATAAAAGAAGTGCTTGAATGGAACTGAGGAGAGAGAAATCCCTTGAATGTGTGGCTCAAAAGGATTAGTATGGGATTCTTGGGAGATTAGGGGAACCTTGGGAGGACTCTAGGTATTATAGTAAATAGTTTTCTCATGCTACAAGGAGTTTTATTTGATAGAAATGTGATATTGTGTGGGTTTATATAGGAAATGAGGGGGATTTCTTTATTATTTTGGTTTTGGATACTACATAATAAAATATTCAAAACCACAAACCATACAATGGTTTTTTCCAATGGTTTCTATAAAATATGAGTTTTTTACATTATTTTATAATTCTAAGGGATTAAGATAATAAAATATTTCCCTTTATTATGTGGAGGTGAGTCACACTTTCAATGAAATGATTTTAAAATCTTAAAATATTTTATAAGTCTTAGAGGATTCAATAAGGCTTTATGAAATAAATAAAATAAACCTAAAATATCATTATTTTAAATTAAAAACATATATTTGGACAAGTATACCTTTTATAGTATTTATTACATCACTATTGGTCCATTATGATGTCATAAAACACACCATATATTTATATGATATTTAATTTTTACCAAAAATTCAACTGCCTCATAAAATTATAAAAAATTGACCATTGGATAATTTTGAAATCCTGATTCCAAAAATAATATTAATTTTATATAAATAATTTTATAAATATTTTAATTTTAACTTTTAAAATAAAAACTAACATTTATTGAAAATGATGGGTTTTTGACAATAACAGTTTTTTATCCCTAATAAAAATTACATTTGAATTCATCAAAATTATATGATCATTTATATAAAAATAATAATTTAATACTAATATTTTATTAAAATATTATTTATTTCAAAAATTCATTAATTCATAAAAATTTATTTCTTAATTGAATTTTAATATTAACCAAAAATATTATTTATGCTTTAAAATCATTTACAAAGTAACAATAATATGAATAAAATATATTCATTATTATATACAAATAATGTACATTTTCCTAATGTTGGGGTATTAATATATATCCCTTTATTACACCAGAATACTCCCTAAGAATAAGTTGCACGATGATGGAGATTTCATGGGGTCATTCGGTGAACATGGTTTGGGATATGATATCAATGAGCTTGAAATTCTCCCATAAACGATTCACTCATGCTTAAGTTTTTGGATCTCATCTTGGGTTTGATCTAGGGAAAATCCCATAAATTATATCTCCCTTAGAAGCTTCGATAAATTGGATTAATAGGGTATGATTCTACTGGTTGAGGTCGTCACTTCCTTTGTTTGTGCCAAAATGATTTATTAAAACCCTATATTTATACTAGCCATGTGATCACTATTCAATAGATATATTATTAATGGTAAATATACTTAATGGTCAATTAAATCCAATTGGATATAATAAAAAAAATAAGTGAATGTGTTTTCAATATCTATAATACATGGGGAATTTTATTCATAAAAGTTCGGATCGGTATAGATCCTATTTATTTCTCACTTGGGTTTATTTTGAGAATATATATTGGGTTTCATTTCCCAATTTCTTATGGGTTGAGATGACTTTGTATCTTTATATTTCTCCCTTCTTGGTTTTAGGGGTGTTCTACTAGGTATGTATATACTCACCCCTACATGGTATTTTCCCACATGTGTTGTGTCTTATGCAGATGAAAAAAAGATCAGCAGTGATATTGGTGGAGCAGGTTTAGGAGGAGCAAAGTTATTCCTAGTGGAGATGACCATGTTCGGTAGTCGAACTTAGAGATCATGAGTCGGGCTCTCTTTGGTATCCTTTCTTTCTAGTTGTTATTAGGTTAGGACATCATTTATGGTCGAGAGTGTATTTTTCCACTTTATACTTTTGTAATATGTTGTTTTACTTTGATACTTTCATATAGGTTGTTACATGCATGGTTTACTCTCTAGATGTTTAGTCTTTCATTATATCTCTTCATTGTTGTATGGGGCTTGTTGTGTGCATGCATATAGGTACTCTGGCTAAGGCCTCCCATTTCAGTGTTTCCTACTCAATGTTTTTCTCTAGCCCCTAGACTATTGGAGGTGATAATGGGGTTTCTAACTTAGCTTGTCACCATCTAGGTGGGTTTTAGTGGTTCAATTCATGGCACATGAATTAATTGTAAGAAACTTATATTATAAAAATCCTAATTTTTTAAATAAATAATAATTATAATTTGAATAATTTGAATTTAAATTATGAATATTTTGAATTTTATATAAAATTTTATGGAAGTATGATTTGAGTGTTTTTAGGATAAACTATTCAAGTCATCTATGTACCTATTAATGGGTGATACAATGAGTACCACATAGTTAAAATCACAATTTGGGTGATGGTGAAATCTAATTATGCATCCCCTTTAGTTGACTTGAAATTCCATTATTCATGTCCTGGCCTCTTAAGACACTTCATGATTGATTTTTTCAATATTAAATTGATTTTATTTATTTTTTATCATGATCATTTAATATTTGAAATGTACTTTTGATATATATTTAGTATATTTTTCATTATAATTTTTTTATGGATGATGCATATATATTTTTGTATTATTATTATTATTATTATTATTATTATTATTATTATTATTATTATTATTATTTGTTATTTTATTCTTATTATAAATTTTTATTATTGTTAGGGGATTCATATTTGAATATTTTATAATGGTATTATTTGTATGGATGATGGATTAACTTCATGTGTGTGGTGTTATGTGTAAATATTCCTTAAAGAGAAACTAAAAATTTATCATTATATTATTTAATATTATTAAAAGATCCTAAATGATAAAATGAGAGAGGATATCTCATCCCCCCCCCCCGATATTTTTTCATGACTCTCTAAGTAAATAGGGATATCTTCCTCTTCACTATTCCATCAAGCTCCATGGAGGATCCACCAAATATGTCCAAGATATGGTTTTCTCCTCTATCACTCACCCCTTTCTATTCCTATTCTTTTATTTCTATCATTTTCATGTTTTATATATTAGGGTTTATAAGGAATTAATATTTTTTCATTCCATGGAAAACATCAAAATCTTTTGGGGATTTTGGTGCTGTTGGGATCTAAACTCCATTTCTAACCCTGATTCATCACAAGTTATTTATTGTGTCATAGTTTCATCAGTCCCAGGTAGGTGTTTCTATACTTATACATTTCATTGAATAAAATCATAGATTACTGGGTTTTTTAAAATGTTTTTTAATTAATAAAACAGTTATATAAATTTTTTATAATGGTCTTATTAAATTTTCTCATGATTTTTTCTGAATTAACATTTAGTCAAGGGTATTTTATATAACATAATATTAAAAAAATTCTCATGTGCCTTTACCACATTCAAGATGTTCAATGAAATTCTAGAATGATTTTATAGGGAATTAACACAATCTATTATTGAGGAGTGAATTTCTATAAATTATAAAGGATGATTACTAGGTTTTAATTTTTCATTTGAATGTTTTAATTAAATTAATTCCTTACATATGTATATATCAATTTTTTCATGAAAGTGGGACATGCCTAAGGTGTTTATAAAAATATCAAATGATATTTAATGTGTTTTATATTTTTTTCATTAAATGAAAAATTATAGTTTATCATGAATTTTTATTATTATTTTAAAGAAGAAGTTCATCGAAAAAGAAGTATTTGGCCAAATTAAAGTGTTTTTCCTAAATGTCATTCTTTATTGAGTTAATGCACCATTCTCAAAGGAATGATAATTGTGATTTGAAATTGATAGATTTTAATGATATGTTATAAAATAATGGTTTCATTATTGATGTATGATCTATATTAAAATCCTTAATATAGTTATATCCTTATGGGGATCCTTGGGTTCATAAGAAAACTAGGACATGTATCATGCTAGGATTAGGGTTTATCCTTCCTAGTGGATACTTATTTAGTCCCACCCAATATGGTCCTATTCTATTTCATGGTAACCATGGATAGCGTATACTTACTCAATACATCTTAACATGGGCTCATTCTAGTTCATGGTAATCCATGGCTAATGCATTTAATTTTGGTTATCTCCTTATGGGTCTCACAAAATGGTATGAGTGAATTTTCCAAGAGGATCATGTATGCCATTGGATATGTTATTACAGTGAAACTAGATTTCATAAAATTATACCCGTATGGTTTATCCCATTATGATTTTTTAGAGAATATCATTGATTTATACTTATATTAACATACATATACTTATTTTTTAAATTTGAGTATTTTTATTTCATTTGAATTCATTTAATTTTGACATATCCTTGTTAATTTTTTTGTTAAAAATAAAATGATTATTTTTTATATTTATAGTCCAAACTAGTATGTATGGGTCTTCAAAGTAAAATATAATTTATATATTCATGGTAATATTCTATTAGGATATAGATCACCGCTAATATACACACCTTGGTGTGTCTGTAGCCATGTTTTTTCTTAATAATTCTCACAGCGCTTATAAATGATATCTTTCTTAGGTGTGGACTATTTCTAGAGTTTAAACCTATGAAGGTGGTGACATGAGAAGGTTTTATGTATTTTATGGGGTTGTTTAGATGTTAATTTTCCTTATATCAAACATTTTATATTAATCTATTATAATTATGAGTGTTTTTTATTATATTGTATCATGGATCATATATTGTATATTTATATTATTAAAGATAATTTTTTAGCATTTTTTGTTCATTATATATTATAAATGGTAAATCACTCTCTATTTTTATATGATTATCTTTGCACTAGTTGTTGGTTCATAGAAATCGGGAGGACATTGTGGGATTTATGGAATTCCAATTTAGAAGTAGTGTCTAGATATCTGGGTTGGTACATTACAATGATTTATTATGCTAGAACATGGGAGTCTAAGATCAATGAAAAAATAATTTTGAAGGACGTGTGGAAGAACTTGAAAAATATTCTTTTGGTTCCTTCAAGATATGATACATCAATGATGATCAAAACACATTGTTTCCTTTAAATCAAACAATTTGTCCTTTTGATTTCATTATTCAAACTTAAAATTAATTTCACATGATTCAGGTTTTGAATCAGGTACTGTTAAGATAAATATATTATTTTATGATAGATTTGTCCTAAATATTTTAAATTTACCCATTCCATACTTCCACCACATACCTATTTCCTTTAATAATAACATTTATTAAGAATCAATTTAAATAAAAAAATGAATCATTTTATTAAAGGAAAATATGGTTACCTCTGTGTTTGGTAGAAATGAGAGAACATACTCTCTTATTAATGGACCTAGTGTATGATACTTATGATTATATATAGTTGATCAAGAAGATAATTTTACTACTCAAAGTTTCCAAAATCCATTTGCATACTATTTTCAATAGCCACTAGAAATTATATTTTAGGAACATAGATCCTTGAGAGTATCACATTGTATGAGAAATTGAATACATGGAAAACATATTTACTTAGTTCATTATAATATGGGACTATTTTAGGTGACTATTTGAATTTGGAAGGTATCATATTTTTTATCATTTCTAGCTAATTATACTATTATCCATGATCTTTCCCAACTAAAGAAGTACCAAACAAACCCATGTCATATTTTTCATTGAGATTCTATTAATTTGGAACTAATTGTGTGCTCTATTGATTATTCGGTGAAAAATATTATTATATGTGAGAAAAACTTGAGAGGATGGATCATTAAATTAGTTTGAGTATTTTTTAAACGCTATTAGATCTAAGATAAAACATGGGAGAAACAATCTCACATGTGGAAGCATTTGTAAAACCTTTTTTTTGTGTGAGTATGTTAAGTTATTTTTAGGGTAATGAATGGTTGTATAGTGGGGAGTATTATAAAATAAATTTTATAAATTTATTTAATGTATTTTGAGAACAACTAAGCTTATTTAATTTTTATAATTTATAATAAACAATTTATTGAATATTTTATTTCTATGTAATAGATATAGGATATAATTTTTAATGAGATGATTAAAATTTAATATAAAAAGTGTTATTTACTTAGATAAGAGAGATAGAGAATTTTAACTAATTTAATATTGAATTATATAGTATGAATTTTATAATTAAATGGAAATTATGGTTTATAAATAGTTGATTGGTGTATCCTATTTTCTTAAAACCACTCCTCTATTATTCTATTTTCTTTCAATCTATCTATAACATTTTTTTTGATTGGTGGAATTATACAAAATAGTGATCATAAGTTAATGTTTTTTACATATTAATAAAGACACAATGGTTTATTAATTTTTTATTATTTGTATAAGAACATTATAATATTACAAAGAAGAATATAAAGACCTAGTTTTATCTGAAATAGGTAATAAAAAATATTTATTCTTTACTAATGGAGATTTTTGGGTCTATAGAGAATGGTTCGAGTTGGATTTAGGAGTGGATCCTCATTAATTCATATTTTTGGATTTTATTTACATTATTAGTCTAACCAATTTGACTATTTTTTTATTTGGGATTTGATTAAGGTTTTGTATTTATTATTTAAAAAGTTTTAACACTAAATAAATTTCATAAAATATGAATATCATATAGGGTTTGAGTATTTTTATAGGATAAAAAAATAATTATCCCATATTTACATCATTTCTTATCACCGGTTGTCTAACTATGGTTATCAAGGATCATGCCTAAGGCCACATAACATTCGGATATAGGTTTCAATATTTAGGTATCTGAGTTAGGTTTTTTCAATATTCCATTATAAAAATATTATATTAATAGATCTTAAAAATTAATAATTTTTTATACCTATTAAAATATAATTTTTCTGTAATTAATAAAAAATATCAATATTTTTATCCATTTTAAAATAAAACTATATTTTAAATATAATAAATTTTTCATATGAATTAAAAAATTATAATAAAAATTTATAAATATTTAACAATTTTATATAATATTAAAAAATTCACCTGGAAATTCCTTTTTTATTGCTTGTAATTCAATGCATGTTTCAGTTTCATTAGATTTATATGCACTTATTTTAATTTAAATTAAGTTATTTAGTGGATTTCTTGATCATAATAAGTGATTTTAAGTTGAAATGTTATTTTTTGATTAAAAGGTAAAAATGGTAAATTCACTTTCATCAGAATTTTAGATAGATAGAAAAATTATTTGGTTGAGTTTGAAATGGGGTGTTTACCCAAGGATGGTATTTGCATAATTATTTAGCATGTTTTTGTTATTATTCAGTGGTGTAGAAGAAATTTTTGTTAATTTTTATAATAAATGATACAATATTTATTTATTTTACCTTTCAACGTCATCATATTAAGATAATTTTTAGGAAATTAAAGGGATATGGGGTTTGTAGAGTATGGATCCTCCATAGAGGTAGCCTGCCTACTGGAGGGAAGATTTTGGATGAAAAACATTGTATCATCATGAAGAGGTATAATTTTTTATTCTATATATCCCTTCTAATTAGAACTTATCACTTATTGATTAATTTATTATACTTTAAATCACCATAATGAAATTGAGTATGTTTTACTTTATTTTGAGATGAACCTACTTCCCCTAGAATTTATCAAATAAAATTCATGAATTTTGAGGAATTTTAGAGAGAAGTTTTTGAAAAAAATTACAAATCTACTTAATGGTTTTATTTAAATGATTCAAAAAACCCACCATACATGGTTTTAAATACCTCAATGAGACACATATAGCCTCTTTGATATCACTATAATCAAAGTTATTGTTCGAGAGAAAATATAGAGAGAATATTTCATGAATTACTATTTCTCTTTAAACATTGATACACTTAGAGATAAATATCGAGATAGAGAGGAAATATCTAGAATAAGGGGTAAAAATCTATTAGCTGTAAAAAATATTTAGGATTAGAGATGGTAAACTCCTATCAGCTACCATGGATAGAGGTTTATGGCGATTAGTATGAATTATTTTTAATAGAGTATCAACGTTCACATGATTTTTAATCGGATGATCGGGTATAGTTACCCCATCCCTAGGCTATGGGGGTGTATTTGAGATCTAATGGTGTGAATATGATTTTTTTTAACTATCCAATCCTAGGGATGATCAAATAGAAAAAATATTTTTGTATTATTCCAAACTATGGGTGACATGGTGGGTGATATGAAAAAATCATATTTTTTTGAACAATTTAATAATATAGATTTGTGTGTGGGAGAAGCTTCTACAAACCATATTTGTGAGGATCCTCTAATCTCTGAAACATATTTTGGTGGTTTATCTAGGTATCATCATGAGAGGTGGTCAAAAATGAAATACCAGGTCCATCTAATCAAATAATCAAAGAAAGTATAGTTGAAATGGGGTTTACACACTAGAGGGTAACATGACCATGCATTGGGATTCCACATGAAGACCCTTCATAGGCTGAAATTTTAGGGGTAATATGGGGGTTTGTAGAGGGTCCAATTTTGATATCAAAACAATTTGGACTTCTATTAACATCTTGGACAAAACCAAACAAGTTTTGAGGAGTTTTTAGAATTTATTGAAGATGAATTTGGGTAGATATGAATAATAAAGAATAGAAAGTTATTATTATTACATAATAGTAATTTACCATGATTATAAAAAGTAACTAAGTATTAGATATCCACTAATTTTTTGTAATTATGTTAGGAGTGGAATGTAATTTTTGAAATATTAATTACTATAGTGGGATGTCATCATTTCTTAAGTGAACATATAATTATTATTATTGACTGAAAAATTAACTTTTTTATTATCAAAAACACTTTTAAGGGAAAAGTGTGAAACCACTAGGTTCAAACACTAAAGGATAGAAAGGATATTTAAAAACAACTTAATACTACTAGAATCATTCTCCCTGCATAATTTATAGGAAAGAGTGTTTACCTGAGTATTTGGATCATCCTTTAAAAGGTCTTCGAAATGATACACCAGCTTGTCCCAAGTCTTCATGTATGCCTATTTGTTGATCTTAACTTCATTGAATCCCCTTATAAGTATAAGATTTTTATTTTCAACCTATTTACTCTATTCACTATTGGTATCTACTCTTAATATCCTTCCCATCATCTTGTTATCTTTTTTTAAAAGCATTAATCCCCAGAAATGCCTCCACTATTTCTTCATCCAAATGCAAAAGAAACTATAGAGATTATTCAAGAGATGTGCATGTCTCCCATTGATGTCTAGATAGATAATCCATAGATTAAATGACCCCATGATCCACAACATTATCCTAAATAGTAATTTCAAGACCCTTAGGATCACTGTCCATCATTTTTGACTTTAGACTTCTTGGTGTATCTTGTTTCCATTGGTAGTGGTGAGTATGAGTAGTCCTTTTTCCCTTTATTTTTGCCTCTCTAAATCTTCATCCTCCTTATACTGGGAAGCCTTCTACCCAAACAATCATCTAAATAATCACCTAAAGATTACTATAATACTCATTTCTTGGCTCATTCTTGGGGACCCCCTGCGCATCCTTGGAGTGCTCTATATGAGTTTTTACATACTCCTGAACCATTTCTTCATTCACCAATCCTTAAAAGAGGTTGCCAAGATCAATAGTTGGAACCTACCTTATTAATCTTGTCCTGATCAAATCCTCATCCCCCATTTTATTCTTTGTATCCTTTCCAACTAAAGGGTCACCCTCTCTTAACACATTAGGAACCACTGCATGTCCTAGCAGTTTCTTGGTCCTCTAATATCCCACTCTTCCATAGGTTCTAGTCCCTGAATGGACTGTCTCAGCATAGGATGTGGTCGTGGGAGTCATAGAACCTCCCTCATCTACCATTTTTTATTCTACTTTGATATTGTTACCACTACCAAGTCAAATATCCCCAACATGGGGGGCCTCAAAAGTTCTTCAGGGTATAGGATCCAAAAAATTAGTTATCATCACCACATGAGAAATCACTTTCCCTGAAGGATCTTGCATAGAATACTTGGGATCACCCATATATTTCCTCAATGGACTAAAAATTTCATCCATGATTACCCTATCATTTTCTACACCTATAATTATTAATATTATTATTAAATAATAAAAAAATTGTATGAGGGGTTATTTTTAAGCATAAGATAGAACACTAACTAAAAAATTAGGTGAGAAAATTAACCATGGGGGTGGTGAATGATCCTTAATGACAACTAAATGGATGTTAAAAGATGTTATGTAAAAGGAGGTAGAATAATTTTAACCATATAATGTTTCTATTTCAAATTGTAGACAAAACTTATGAAAATTATAAATTTATTACGTAATAATGAATTTTGGATTATAATCATATGTGATTAGAATAAAGGCTAATAAGTTTGTGATTTAAAAATGAATTAATTAAGAGTATTATCAAATGTAACAAAGATTATGAATTATGTAAAATAACAATATGAATAAAAATTGGTTCTTGATAAAATCAATGATTTATTAAAAATATTTTCAAGAAAAAACTTAGAATATTTAATAGAATGATATAAATGTGATCAATTATATAAAGGAATGGTATTTATTATGATGAATGATATTAAAAAATTAAAAGTGTTGTCTTGTTTTTTATGATGAATTACTCTCCAGATATTGTAATTCCATCATTAATGTACTAATATTACTAGGTAGGATTTTTAGTAATTTATGGAAATTTTTCAAGGAATGGTGTTGTGTCCTTTAAAGGATAAGATGGTGGGAACCTTCTTATAATTATTTGGGTAATTTATGGAAATATTTATGGAAATTAATGAAGTATATTTGGCTACAAGATATGAAATAGATATTACTCTAAATGTTGAAAGTGGTATCAATTTTGGTATATAATGTCCAACTAAATAATTTAATAAAAACATTTACCTTTAGTGAGTTATTATCAAAATTATGCAATGATCTAAGAATGCAGAGCCTATTAGGGATGTGGTGATATCGAATGATGACCATTTGAAATGTATCATCATATATGATATTATGTGGATATATAGGTAGTTAAATAACACATATT
Source organism: Viscum album (assembly GCA_963277665.1). NCBI lineage: Eukaryota > Viridiplantae > Streptophyta > Magnoliopsida > Santalales > Viscaceae > Viscum > Viscum album. The sequence goes on from OY728122.1 coordinate 497,632,224, forward strand.
TATATATTATTTAATTATTAGTTACTTTCCATATGTGTGGGATGTTGAAACTCATTGGGAATGATTTAGTACCACAATTTTTATTTGAGGACCATTGTGTGACTAATAGGAGGAATCTTTATTGGTGTTCATTGTGTGTACTCTTCCTTAAGATGTGATGTATCATATAATAGATAAACATTGATGATGGTAAGATTTTATGGTGAATTACCTTGTTCTTACCCTCTAACAAGGGATAAAGTGGGTTAATATTTGACTTACCATCTCACCCATTGATTTGGGTAGTGGTGGAGGATGTATTATACATGTATATTATTCTACTCAACCATAGATCTAGGATGAGATAGATTAAATATTGGATAAGAGATATATAACTATGTTTTATTCCTTTAGAATCCCTAGATTAGGATATACATATATGTGTAATTTAACTAGAACCACATATAGGATAATGTAATGGACGGTGATTCACGTGAGTGTAGACACTTCTTCCCTCCCATAACATTGGGATCAAGGTGGTAGATCATTCACTATATTTTATCTATTTCTCAACCCAAAACTTTTGGATTTATAATGAATATATATACCACAATATCCCTCAAGATTTTTATTTCCTCTAGTACCCTAGAATACATATTTAAACCTGAAGATGTGTATTTACTTTGTAGTATGAACATATATACAACAATCAACTATGAAGATGATTATTTCCTATAGTACTTCAAATATTGGGTGAAATGTGTCCATGAAGGGATATTAGTCCAGAATTCTATTATTTATTGATGAATCATTGTTATTTGGTGAGGGTGATAAAAGTGAGCCATTAGATATTGATCATGATGGATCATGATTATGGTTATTTCTAATGATTATTTTAAGTTATGTTAGTCGGTTAAAACTTTATTTTCTATTGATGTATATAGATAATATATGTTATGGGGATAGTTCACTACTAGGGATGACCATAATGAGTATGATTATGCTCACCCTTTCAAGAAAAATTGAATGTTTTTTATCTTGTTTCTATAAAGATTAGTTTATGTGGAGTATGGATGATCATGGTGTTGGGAGATGGATAATAGATATGGATAGTTAGTGGAGTAGAGATCTAATTATGAAATCCACTCTTGTGTCATTAATATTTTGGAGGGAATCAGTTTGGGATGTGTGAGTTATATATGAGGGTTTCATTTATACCACCATACACAATTTCATAGATATTTCTATTTTATATATATATATACTCATTTGTTACATTATTTAGTTTAAATTTTATAAATTTCATACTAATGTTAAAGTAAGATAGCAGGTTATTGGTTGTTTATAGATAATTAATCCCATGATCATGTGGATACCGCAATGATAGCCACTATCCATTAGCCTAGTGGTGGTAGGAATGGGTATTTTACCTTCTAGTTAACTAATATGTAATAGTTTTTTATCAACATTATAAGATGGAGTATGGAGTTAGGAACATGTGGAGATTAGTTGGGATAGTTTTTATTTAGTATCATTAAGGATCTCTAGTATATGTAGTCACAATATAAAACACTACAAAGGGTTTGGTGGATGATATATTCTTATGCATGACTCTTATTAATAACACATTTTTTAGACTACAATATGTGAAGTATGATAGTAAAGGGGGCTCATGGATTATATATATCAAATTCATGATATTGTGATTTCATGGTTTAGTTGTTTGGATATAGGGATATTTTTAGGGTCATACTAGAAAGAGGTTTATCAAAATCCTAATTTTTGTTATGATTTTAAGGCTGAGATGTTATGGGGGAGATAGTGGGAATGAATTTTTGAGATTGGTATATTGTGTTGTACATAATCTATTGGGATGATGAGTTTATATAGTGACAAAAAATTATATACTGTTATATAACTTTGTATAAGGAATTTCATAGGACCTATTATGAAACAAATAATATTTTTCCTATGAGGTGGAATATACTCCTTATGGGATTATTGAGTAATTCATCAATAATTTCAGAAATCATGCCTTTTGTGCTAGTATTTGATTAAAATATTGAACTCTTGATTATGATATATTTGAGACTCAATAAATTTTTGTGTCAATTTAAGAGTATTCTACTAAGATTTAACTTAATAAATTTAAATTGATGAGTGTTTTGTGACTGGAGTGGTAAAACAATATCATAGTGGGTACTGGGAGATTTCTTGTAGTTATGGATGCTTTCCATATCAAAAATTCATGCAGATAACTAACATGTATAATTCTCTTAAAGTAAAGTAAATAGTGTATTTATTCTCATATTACATATGAGGGGAATCTATATGGGAATTTACTATGATTATACTCATTCTAGATGCAGATATATTTTTATTTGTTTTCTCTACATATGTTTTTAATTAAAAATAAAAATTAGTGTGAGTGTGGTAAAAAATATTGATGTTGAGTCGTTCTATATCATCATTAGAGTCACTCTACTCAAGTAAGGTGTAACTCTAGATCATGGATCAAACATTTTCTCTATCTATTGAGGGAAACCTAACTGATAAACTTATGTGGTTAATAAATTCAATATATAGTAATAATAGATTAAGTGTTAGCATGATTTGAGTCATAGAGTGTTAATTTGATGATAGTGGAGAGAAAGAGTATTTTTTGTTTTCTCGTTGATGTTGATTTGTAGGCGTGTTCAATTATCATGCCTAGTGGACTTATGGAAATGAGTAGCTGAGATGTAGATCTTCTTGAACTGGGATATACGTGTTCATTATGACTTAGTGTTGTTGATTATTGATGTTAGTAATTTCCAATAAGATAAAACATTCTAATGTGATGAGATTATTTAGTGTAGTTGGGTGATAACTCGTGAATAAAATAGAGGGTTGAGTAGATATTCTCATTGGATATATTGATAATCCCTATTATGAGTAGTTATTTTCTAAATTAATGAGAATATAAAAATAATATATTATTTGACTATCTATGATTACATTTTTAATAATATCCATCTAGAATTAAATTATCCCATGATTTTATTTTGGATATTTATTTTTGGTTTCATTATAAATTTTGTAGTATCCTAATTTATATCATAGCTCAACCCTTATAGGACCCTCGGTGGTAAACTTGTATACCCTTAGAGTGTTTTATTAAAATATTATTAATGTTTAATGTCATATTTAAAGGTATTCAAGATAGTATAGGTCTATTGTTCAAATATTTTGAAATTTAAATTTTTGATTAGGTTAACCATTGAGGATTGATATTTATGTGGGATTATAGGTTAGTCTATGAGCCCATGTGTAGTGAACAATACATGGTTGTGTTGATTAAAACATTAAAAATTATTGGTGATAATGAGTCTTATTTTTAAATCATTTTAAGTGGTTGAAGAGTTGATTTGGTTTTAATTAGATATATTTTTTAAAAAACATTGAGATAATCATTAAAGATAGGTATCTTAATGATTTTCACATTATAGATTATAAATATTATTGATATGTGAATGAATGTGTTGAGTTAGACTCAAACTTTTTGGGGATGATATCTAAAGTGCCTTGTTTTTTATAGTGGATTTATTATGTATTTATATCCTTTTAGTCTGATGGTTAGTGGAACCAACATAGTTAAACCTTATGATGTGTATGTTTTATCATAGGCATATTTATTTTCCAAATGATATATATTCATCTTGATTTTATTTAGACAAAAAAATTCCTTTAAAAGGAACCTTTTTTTGGTTAGCCTAGTGGAAAGAAGCATATTTTCAATATGGTTTCTTGAGATTGAGAAGATGTGTGTAACATATCAGGTTATCTCCCTTAATGGTCATTATTTTCTATTATCAATTTTTGATCATTGGAGGGTTCTTTAATATAGGATATAATTTTTATAGATGTGTAACTGGGATATATATGGTTTTTTATATTTTCATAGATAAAAATTATTAAGGTTTAGAGGTTGTGATAGTATGGGTTTTAACCTAAGAATTAATATTTCTTGTCCTCAGAATTCAATACTTACTTTAGTGGTGTTGGATTTATTATAACTTTTTAAAATTTAATGGAAGTGTTTTATTGGATTTGTTGATCATTATAGAAGGTTTCTAGTGGAAATATTAATTTCTTATTAAAAAAAGGAAGAAAATCACCATCATAAAAATACTATATTAATAAATGGACTAAATGGTAGAGTTATATATGATATGTTTACACTAAAATCATAGTTGTTTAATTTTTAGTCATGTGTACATTAGTGAACAATAATGGTGAATCATTTTTAGTTAATTATTAAAATAAATGATAAATAATTTATTTATTATACCTATCCACCTAACCCTTGTAAGTTTATTTTATAGGAACAAAGAGAGATCTATGGTATATGGAGGATGAGTCTGCTGTGATGGTAGCCCACTGAAGGAAATATTTTGGATATAAAATATTGAATCAACATGAAGTGGAATGATTCTTTCATTCTGAAAAGTCTATTTTAGCTATAAATTATCTCTTAATGATTAATGTCTTATCCTTCAAATAAAACCATTTAAATTGGATATGTAGTTATTTATTTTGAGATAAACTAACTTCCCCTATAATTTCTCAAATACAATGAAAATATTTTGAGGAATTATAGAGATAATTTATGGGGTCCTTTTTTAAAAAATCATAAAATTTTCATTTTAATAAATAAATGAAACCAACCTATATGGTTGGAAAACCCTTGATGATATGGATTTATCCCTATTATAATAAGTCGGATATGATTTATAGTTTGGGAGAGAATATAAATATATGGTTTTGAGAATTACTCCCTATCTCTATGATAATATAAAATTAGAGTTTGAATTTCATGAAACAGAATCCTAATCATGAATAAAGGGGGTAAAAATATACTAGACCTTATAATTTAGTGAATATTAGACAAGGTTAACATTGGTAAACAACCTCAGGTGGTGTATAGTGGTGTGTATCATGATAGTGGTATACCAAAGTAGAGAGGGTCGTCTAATATTTGATTAAATAGTCATAAATATGCCAAATCATCCCTAGGTCATGGGGGTATGGGTGAGATCCAGTGGTGTGGATAAGATCTTACTCAACTATATAATCCAGATTATTGAATGGTGATGGATGTGTCACATTAGTCCAGCTATAGGAATCTAAGGTGAGTGATACATCCAAATCAATGTCTTTCAGTTGTTCTAATTCAACAAATCCACATGTTGAAGTAGAAATCACATCCAATATTTGGGAAGACCATATAATAGTTAAATTAGATAGTGTCTATTTATTAGTGAGTAATATGGGCTAGGATTGATGCAACACAACCAGGGTTTTCTAATAAAATTATTAGAATATCGATATTCAAATAAGGGTTCAGGTGGGTGGTACTATCCATGAGAACATGTTTGGTTACCACATGGTCACCCATGGAAGGATTAAACTTCATAGGGCATGTGTCATTGTGTGGATGATATAATTTAGACACTAAAATTTATGTTGTACTCTCTACATATTTTTCATAATAGAACCATGTTTAGGGATTTTTGATAATTTTTTGAACTAATTATGAATAATTAAATATGTAAAATTATTATAAATAAATATTGATTATTTAACATTATTAAAATATGTAATTACATGTTGGATAACCATTAACAACTATAAATTAATCTATAAGAGGATTTAACTCTTTGATATTTGGATTGATGGATTGAGATATTAATATTGATTGAGTAAAAATGTAAAAAAAAATATTATCATTGAATAATAATAGTAATATATGAGGATATAATATTTAATGTGAGAGGGAAAATGAATTAATAAATTTATTTAATGGATGAATTAACCATGGGAGGTGGTGAATTATCCTTAATAACAACTTAGTGGATGTGACCAGATGTTATAGAAAAGGAGATAGAATCATTTAGACACCATAATTTTAACATATTGACACGACTTATAGAAATTAGGCATTCATTATGAAATAATTAATTTTATATGAAAATCATATATGATTAGAATAGATAAAAATAAGGTAATAAAGTATAAAATAATTATATAATAGGATTATCAAATGTTAAGTAAATTATGAATTACATAATCAAACTACTTGAATAAAAATGTGATGTATGAGAAAATCATATATATTTTTAAAGTTAATTCAAGAATAATATTAGAATATTTAATTATATTTTTTTTAAAGTTTGGGGTTGAAGCCTCATTTATTATTAAAGCAAAGCAAAGAATTCTTTAACTGGGTAGAGGGAGACAAATTACATAGCCCGAAGGCCCAGTGGGCATTTATCACATTACATGGAATTTGTATAGGGGTTGACTGATAAAATTCATTAATAGTGGATAGTGTTGAATGATATTAAAGGAAATTAAGTGATGATTTGTTATTGATAATAAATTATTCTCTTGATTACATAATACAATCATGGGAGGTATGAGAGTAATAGATTTATGGTTTTAAACTAATGGAAAGAAACTGAGGAATGATAATGTTTCCATTTAAGGTTATAATGGTGGGAAATTTTTGACAATGATTCAAGTATGTTATGGAAATTATTTATAAATAAAGTGAAGTGACATTAGTTACTTGACATGATGCATATATAAGTCCAAATGGGGTAAGTTTTATCAAACAATTTTTTTTGTTCCCTTTTTAATTATCCAATAAAAACACTTATAATTATTCAGTTATTTTCACTAGCATGCAATGAGAAAATAATATAAAACCCATTGAGGATGTTGTGACATTCAGTTATGACCATGTGAAAAGTATTATTGATTGTGATATATTTTAAAAAGTTAGGTAATTTAATCACATGTATTTATTTTCTATTGAATTATCACTTACTTGCTATGATTTTGGTAAGTGGTAACCCATTGAGAATTATGTAATATATTTATTCCTACATAGGGAGCCCTATGTGAATAATAAGGGGAATCCTTGTTGGTGATCGTTGTGTGTGATCTAAAATTGAGTTTTGATATATCTTATGATAGATGTATATAGGTGGTGGTGGGATGCTATGGTGGATTCCCTTATACTCACATATTGAATAGAGATAAAGTGGTTTGATAGTTGAATTACATTCTCATCCATTGATCTAGGTTTAAATAGACAATTTATTATATATGTATACACTTCTACTCACAAAAGACTCTAGTATAAGACAAATTTGATATTGTATATGTGATAGGTGTAGATGGGTAATTATTCTATCATCTTTTTTGAGGGTTTAGTAGAGATAGGTAATTCATCTATCACCCCATATTTGAGGATGTAATGGATAGTAATTCACCAAAGTAGAAACACTTATTCTATCCCACAACTTTGCGATCTAGGTGGATTATAATGTATCAAGGGATTATATTTACCATTGTATCCCTAAAGATGTGTATTTTCTACAGTAACTTGGTATATATCTTTATCCCTAGATATGTATATTTCCTCTTTCATTTGTACATGTATTCAATTTTTGGATTTGACGAATTCTATTTTCCATGTTACTTCAGTGAGAGGTGGAGAAGGGTATTTCCTCTAGCATCACAGGATCGATGAAACAATGGTGATTTATCATGATAGAAATATATGAAAGTATATGAGGCCAAATTTTTATTCATTCCTGATGAATCATTGTAATTTGGTGAGGTTAATAAAAGTTAACCATGGGTAGTTGATCAGTATAGATCATGCTTACGGTTATTTTTGATAATGATGTCTTGTGATGATAGCTTTTTTAAACTTTATTTTCTATTCATGTACATTGAAAATAGATATAATGGGGTCATTTCACTACTTATGATGACCATTCTGGGTATATTTATGCTACCCCTACATATACACTTGCACATTGTTCTCCTTATATCCATAAAAAATCAACTGTTTTAGGGATAGATGATTATAAACCTAGGAGATTAATGATGGATATTGATATTTGGTGGAGTTTATATCTCAATATGAAAAGTACTCTCATGTTGTCATAATTTTGGATGAAATATATTTGAGATGTTTGAGTTGTATCAATGGGTTTTAGTTTTGTCAAAGTACATTTTAAACTGGATATTTTTGTAATATATATGTACATGTTATATTGTTCAGTCTATATTTCATGTATGTCATGGTGGATATTAATGGTTGATAGTTGGTGATAGGTTTTCTAGATGTAATTCATCCCTTTATCATGTGAATACCTTAATGATTATTTCTATACTATGCCAAATCGGAGGTAGGTTTGGGGAGTTAACTTACTGGAAATCTAAGACATGACGGTTCATACCTTCTGAAAAATAATATTTTTTATAAATTAAAATCTTAGTTTCTCTCATTAAGATAACCTAATAATTTAAAAATGTAGTTTTTATGATTTAAAAAATAATATTTTTTTACTCATAAAAATTTATATCTTTTAAAAAAACATATTATATATCATTAAAAAATAATGATTTTTTTATTTTTATTCTAGAAAAATAAAAAAAATTGTTTTATAGAAAATATAATAATTATTTCCTTTTTTACCAAGATGGTGTGAACCATGGGTTAATAACCTAGGGCCCCAAAAATCAATTAAAAAAATTAAAGTACAAAACAATAGGGTGAAACAAAGAGTGTAAACAAGTGTACTATAAAAAATCTAACAAACAATTCCATAATACAGAGTAAGATTAATTCCTATTACCAACATTCCATGCATTTCCATGGCCTTGAGGATGGTTTCTCCTCTTCCATTTGGGAGAAACCCAAGGGCCATCTTGATTATCCAATATTTTGATGACCCCTTCCTTAGACCCACTTACCTCTTAATCCATGCTTGATTTCAGGTCAGAGGGATGTGTTACCTTACCTAAAAGAGCCATTTGATCAAACTTTTCCTTAGCTGCAATTGAAATTTCCTCTTGAATGGCCAAAATGATATATGCTTCTACATGCACCTTCCTAGTTCCTTTTCCAGAACTATCAATAAGAGCATTGATAATCCCTTATTCATAATGTAATATTGACTTAGTAGTATGCTCCCCCTGCATAGACATAGGGGTTTCAGATGTAAAAACATTGCCTAAAGATAACCTTTTATTTTGCCCAATGGAAATCTCTAGGCCATCAAGATATAACTGATCAAATTCTATATTATTAATGGACTCGATCATTGAAAAGAAACTACCTTTTCCAAACAGGGTTCCACCAGTGGGTATAGGGTCCACTGCTTTTCCAGGATCAATTATTCCATATTTTTCTATTTTATTATCCATAGGTGATATCCTAACTTCCTCAGTATACTAAAAAAATGCCTTAGTTGAAACACCAATGGGATCTTCTAGTCATGAAGTAATATCACTTTTCATCCCCTATAGAGTAGTTGAAGAAACCTTTTTACTCTGAGGAGTAGCATTAGTTGGTGAAGGGGAGTAAAACACCCCCTTAGAACTAGAAACAATAGAGTTCTCCATATTATGAGAACCTTTAAACTTTTGTCTCTTATGAGTTCTAATATATAAGGCATTCTTCCCATGTATATTCCCAAAATTCAAGAATTTATCTCCAATAACATTAGAAAAGTACATCCCATCCTCAGAGTCAGATGATACACTAACTTGAAGTGAGTCCAAAGGTATTTTTCCACCAGTACCCAAATCAAAATCACCCAACATTTGGGTGTTAAAAACATAAACCTTCAACCTTCTAATATATCTACTCAAATCCATATGAGATCCCTTGTCATAGTTCTCAATTTAAACACATTTAGGAAAATTATTAGCATCAGAAGAAACTAAAATTATATCAGTACTACCAGTAAATACTTTAGAAAAGGTAACCAAGGCTTGGACTAGAAGATCCCTACTCTCATTAATAGGCCTATAAGACCAGGTGGAATTTTCAAACAGTATAGGAACATCATTTTCATTTCCCTGGATAACATCTTTGACATAAAACTTTCCATCCATGGATGCAATTTTCCATTAAAAACGATAATTTCTTACCATTATTAATGGGCACCTTGAACTTACAATTATCAACATGGTTTCCATGTTTCTTACAGTTATAACATCTCAAATCCATGCAGGAAGAATCCCTTACATGCTTTATACTTGATAAATTGAAACCAAATTAAATAATATATTCGTACTCAATTGCAATCTCAAACTTAAAATCACTAGAAACCACATAAACCATTTCAACATCAGTTTAACTAAGATAAAATTCAACTAAAATTTGATCATAATGACCATACGTGACCATCTCAGACTCCTTATCAAACTTAATCAGGGTTCCAACAGCCAAAGTAACATCCTAAATAATATTGGGGTGCCAAAAAAGACAATTCAAGCCTTTAATCCGAATCCAATATTGATCAATTGAATTATTGGCTGGAAATGGATCAAACCATGGGTCCCAGTCCTAAAATCTAAGTACCCCAAGTTTCAAATTGAAAAATCCAAGGCTCCACACCATAAATATAATATCTTGATAAGATAAATTAATTTGAAAATATCTTACTCTGATCGACACAATATGCCAACTATCAAATCCCCGGACCTAGAGTAACCGCTTCTTCAAATATTTAAGTTTCCAACTATCACTCTTAAATTTTAGGTTAATCTGCACGATAATGGAGTACTTAAAATCCTCAATCTACTCCTCAAATAACCTAGTATTTTCTTCAACAAAGACTAGGGCATCGTTCCTCAAGATGTGATTGTGAGCGACTGAATAGTCATTCTGAAGACCGGGAAAGAAACGATCACAGGTAGCAACACCAACACATGATGCATTTTAATTTATTTTCCTTTTATAAATTTAAAAAATAATAACATTTATTTTCTGCTTAAAAATAAATTTTTATATCATTAAATTTTATTTTCATAGGAATTTTTTTATATTTTTTAATTTTAAAAAATTAGTATTATTATTTTGTTTTTATAATTATAATATCTCTTAAAAATTCTGTTTTACAAATTTAAAAAATATAATTCTTATATTTTTCAAAAATAAATATTTTTTATTTAATTTAAAAGAAAAATTATTTTTTTTATTAAATAATTTCAAAAAATAAAACATTTTTATGGTGTGAAATTTGTTTCCTTAAAGAAACTATATTTTTTATTTTATTTTATTTTTTATATGGATTTTAAGAAATATAAATTATTATTCGTTTCAAAAAATATTATATATATTTTAAAAAAAATTATCATTTTACATTGCCTTGAAAATTAATAATTCTTTTTGAGATAATAAAAATATTATTATATTTATTTATTATAAAAATGTATATTGTACTCCATTTTAAAAATATTTATTTATTTTACTTATCTAAGAAAATAAATATTTCATTCGTTTAAAAAAATCATTGTGTTAACAAGTTTGGGATGAGGCGTTATGGCCCTATCTCATTTATTAAAATAAAAAGGTAGAACAGGGAGAAGAGATTAGATATGGAAGAACAACCATCAACAACAAAACCAAGAAGTATGAGAAGACACAATCAATAAAAACCCCAAAGAAGTACTAAAATTCAAAGTCAACAACACAGGATAGATTAGGACCCTGCCAACCCTTACCACATGGGGCTCTATCATGCGGATGTTGGTCATGCTTCCAAGTATTTTCTCTCTTCTAAGGGTCATGTTATTCATCTAAAAACGATTTGATGGTGTCTTTAGAACCCTTATCATCGGATACTACCCTATGTAGCTGCCCATGTGTCTGATGATTAGTCCTAAGTCCCATAGCACTTCCAGAATCCCCCTATATGTTCAGTGCCTCCAAAGGAACCCCCTTACCTACACCATCATCAATTGCAGCTGAAGAAATGGAAGCCTTATTCTTGATTTACTGAGTATTTGGAGCATCTTCCCAAGTTAAATCCATTGCATCGCTACCCATAACATGGTCAGTTTGAGGTTCCTATTCAACATTCAGATTAGAATTATTTTCAACATGCACCTCCATAAAGCTATTGTAATAAAACCCTTAGAGGTTTAATGTATTTAATATAGGATAAGATACAATATGAGATTTAATTTGTGTGGAGTTCACTAAATTTATAGAATAAATCTTGGTGGGAGTAGTAGTCTTTGACCCTGACAGGTTTCCATGAGTAGAAATATCCATGAATGATCTTCCAATGAACCCCTTCTTAACTTCACCTTGAACATTGAAAGCTACCAAGTAAAGAGAAACCTCATAATAAGACCTAGAAACCTTAATATGGGTAGCATTACCATAAGTAGAACCACTATCAGTCCCTGTCCCTTAAGGATTACCAACAGAACTGGAGGACTACAGACCCTTATTGGTTATTCCATAATTCTGAAATTTAATCTAAATTGTTGAGAGGGAACTCACTTACAAGGATTTCTTACCTTTATTAGATGATGCATGGTACTAATCATCTTGATACTTATTAGAATACATGTCAAAAAAATTGATTTATCCTTAGAAATAGAGGCTAGTCCCTTGATGGCATTCTCCTTAGGGTGATTTTCACTAACTCAGTCTGGTGAAACACCCAAAATTCTATGTGTGTCTAATAACCCATCCCCTTGAACATGATTCACGCATGTTGAAGTAGTGGTAGCTCACTAATTCAAACTTGAAAACTTAGAGGGGTTAATCCCAACTTTGTTACCAATTTTTTCAAACTTAGCGGTCATAGAAGTGTGGGTTGGCAAGTCACCTTTCTCCAGAACCATATTTCTCTATTCCATCATGTCTTGATCTACAGTTTCATGTGCCACCAGATCAGGGGAACCTTTATTTACATTGACCAAATAAACCATGAGAGCATCATGTTTTTCCTTATTCTACCTATATGTATCAATAGTGTGACCATGTAATCCAAATTTACCATATATCATAGGTTTGCACCATTTTTCAACAGTGTGACCAATTATACTACATCCCTTATATAAATCAGGTATATTCTCATATTCAACCATTAAATAAAAGTGGAAATCATTAGAATTTAAGATGATATTATTAATTGAAGGAGATCTAAGATCAACCTCTTCCATTAAGTTTTCAAAGTGTCCAAACCTTTCCCTTTTTGTCTCCCAATCCATTTTCATATGCAGACCAACTATAGAGGAAATCTCCCAAAGGATTTTAGGTTTCCAAAAAAACAAACTCAATACCCTGATTTTAATCCATAGCTGATTGATTGATCTTCCAATATATTATGGCTTAAATAAGGCGTCCCAATATTAAATTCTAAGGAAATCAGGTTTTAAATTAACAAAACTAAAGATCCAAGCTTTTTATTTAAGAGCAGAGCTGGGGAAGATGATTTGAAAATATCCCTTCTCAAGAGAATTCATATGCAAACCATTGAAACCCCATAATTCAATTAGGTGCTTCTTGATTTTTGATAAGTACCATATATCATCCTTATAATGAAAAGAAATATGAGCTATAATATAATGCTTACATTCCTAAACCTATCGGAGAGGAGGCCCTGAATAGATTCCACAAACATAGTTTTCCCATTACTTATGATCTTCTGAGATGCGACCATAGATTAATCCCAAAGACCATCAAAGATCTTGGACTTGAAAATGTGAAACATGACCAGTTGAATCTTAGGGGCATGAGAAGATATTACCATGATATGATCCTTATAATAAATTGATCAATCTGACACTTAAGCATGAAAAAGAGAATCAGACACCATGTTTCCCTCCCTATAGATATGATATTCCATATATTAGATGTTTTTTAGGTATCTAATACACCATATCCACTCCTTATAAAGGATTCATGACACCATAGTTTCTTTTATTGTGATAATATTGACGACTAAAAGCGAGTCACATTCAAACGAGATTTTATACCTCTCATAGATATACTTTTTAATTCCTTTAAAAAATTATAACATTTTTATTCCATTTATGAAAATATTATTATACCATTTGAAAATAATAATTTATTTCTATTAAATATTTTTTATTTCTTTAATAAAATAATTTTTTTATATTTTAAATATACTAATTTAAATACCATTTAATATTGTGATAAATATTTTTCCTTTATATAAATTTATATATTTAAAAAAATTAAGAACTTCATCAAATATATTTTTTATCCCTTTATAAAAAAAACATTTTTTATTTTTAAAGTATTAAAAAAATTCTATAATCGATTAAGAAATTTATACATTAATATTTTAAATGAATTATAATTTCAATTTTTTTAAGGAATAAAAACTTAAAAATTTATGAAAATATAAAAAATTATTTCTAAAGTAAAAATATTATTAATTTTTTTATAAAATCACGAAAATATAGTATTTTTATCAAAGGTAAACAATCATCATTATTATTTTTTATGGTAAAATATTTAATTTTTACAAATTTATAAAAAAGTATTTATGACTGACATATAAAAATATTAATTGATGTGAATGGGATAAAAACAAATAATATTTTTATTTTTAATGAAACTGATATTTTTTATAGATAAAAAAAATTCTTTAATTTTTAATGAAATAAAACAAGTACTAGTTTATTTGAATATAATAAAAATATAATCATTTTAAATAAATTTTTAAAATATATTGTTTTGAATGATATGAAAAAAAATATTTAATTCTTGAATAATAATTTTAATGGAATCATAGATTTTAATTTTTTAAAAGGAATCAAAAATGAATGCTTCTTTAAAGGTATAAAAATAATAAATTATTTCTTATGAAATTGATTGAATACCGATTGAAACCCTAAGGAATTTTGAAGCCAGTAATAAAAGATCGATCAAAGGTGATGTGTATCATTGAAAAATGTGTGTTGAATATTTTTATGATGATTATGATGAAAAATGGAAATAAAAATATAAGAGAAAAACAAAATGTAGAGGGAACACAATGAAAATCCCAAAATTTATCCATTTCATTAACATATCACCATATATATATATATATAGGGAGGGTAAATTTGATTTGATCCAATATATGATATTAATCCCTACAATATCAAATCCAATGGTTGTAATTCCAAAGGTTAGAGAAACCAAATGTTTGGGAATATAAAGTGTTTTGTTGGGAACTAAGGATTCATCATCGTTATTATCATTATGACATACACATATTAATATTTCATAACAATCTCCCTTAGATTCCATAATTTCATAAAGTCTTATATAATATTCACTTAAAAAACCTTTTTAGGAAAAATAATTAAAGCAAAAGTAATTGAATTCCATGTTGTGATGCCTTATTAAAAACCTTTCAAGGAAAACCCAATGGGAAAAACCTCATGAGGGAAACAAAGTGCAGCATTCCCAACTCCTCCTGATTATATCATTTAATTGTGTCTTCAAGGAATCAATTAATATTATTATTTAATTATTTCTTTGAGACATCAGAGTAATACCATGGGTAATAATGAATGATATCATTGAGAATTATGACTCATGGGGAAGTCCAATAGTTTCCATTTATTATGAAAATACATAATAATTTATAACTATATTGGATATCTATTATGATGTATGATTTACTTATTAAAAACCTCATCAAGGAACCTTTGGGGGAGAAACCCTTGATTATGAAAAAATAGTGAAACAACGTTGAGTCCCTATAGTATTTCCTCATTAAAAACCTTATCAAGAAACCCTATGGAAAAAAACTTGACTAAGAGAAAAAAAAAGTACAGCAGTTATATCTACCTCTCATAATGGTCATCTCTACATAATTTAACTCATTACATTATAGATTTTCCATGATTAAATTTACCAATTAATAAGACTTTTGATTTTAAACTTTGGAATAATGATAATTTATACCCTTTATATTTCAATGAATATGTAAGAACATTACCTTGTATTGTAATATGATTTATTATTATTTAAAAGTTATATATACACATTTACATATATATCCTTCAAGGATAAATAAAATATTAATTTATATGTAATCATTATGGGATAATTAAGTTCTTCATCAACCCCTCGTGTATAAAATATATCACTGTTGGAAGTAAGAGATTTAATTATTCATTAAGGGTAAAATCATTCCAAATCTTAATATTTAATCTTTAAGATGATTGATTCAAAATAAATAGATATTATTTGTAATTATATCATCAAACATGCTAATGATTTTTTAAACACTTCAGGAGTATTTTTGTTATCTAAAACATGTATATTAATGAAAAAAATCAATTTATACAAACCATGTGATGATAAGATCAATTTTACATTATTCCTCATACAAATATATCTTAAGATTTATATATAAAATATACTTTAGGAATTTTGAACCATCCATGGATTCATAGTTATCATATAGATAAACAATGACAACATCATTTGTACATCATCCAAATATATAAACCTATAAAGAAGAATATTTCTTATAATAAGATCATCAGTATTTAATAGTATTGGTAGTTTGGATAATCAATCCAAAACATTATATGTTAAACATATCATAAGTTCCTTTAATACTTGTGGCCAATTATTGTGATGTCAGCATATATCAATATTCATTTTTATTAGTGAGTTTTAAAATAATTTAAAAATTAAAATATATTATCAATAACAATGAATGAGATCTCATATTTTTTCCAATATGAGTTTCCCTTATAGGAAAATATCTAAAAATATATAATATTTTCAATATATTCATTTTCCTATTCAATGAAAAATATATTTATTTATTTCTACTCATGATGGATAATTATTTTATATAATCATTCCTACCACACTTCTTGGTGTATATAATTAGACTATTGATTTTTAACACTTTACATTCATGTAATTGTTATGAACGTCATGTAAATGGTTCAACATGACCATTTTGTATATAGTATGTGTCTCTAAATATTTATTTTAATAAATATACATAGAATGAAATTTATACTCACCAATAGATAAAAAAACATGTGATTATTTAGCAGATGCATTTTCATATAATATTTAAATAGATGACATGGTAGGTGGGTGTGTCCATATATACTTCAAAAAAAATTCTTCATAAATATATGGGAAATTAATTTCCAAAATAGTTTATGATGATATAAATAATTTTCATCAATAATAGGTACATTAATTATTGATTACTCGTGATAAATTATTATACATAGAAGATTCTAAATAACCTAATGTGAATGAATTCTTTGATAATTTATTTGAGATACATCCATTAAAAAAATTCACGATTCTCCCTATAATAGATGTCTACTATATTATCAAAAAATTGGTGCTCGTGTATACTTTAACCAATATCTTTCATTATAATTGATCTTAGATGGCCTAAACCATCATTTCATGTATTTAAATTAAAAGGATCAGTAAACTTCTAGTTTACCATTATTTATTATAGTGTATATAACAAATTATTTATAATCACTTTTTATGAATCCTTGTTACATATAGAGTTTCCTTTTTATCCAATGTATCTATATTATATTTTTTTCAAGAATATCATTGATATAGCTCATGGAGACTTCAGATATAACAAATCATTAATAATTTGTACTACCATATAGGAATATATTCACTCTTACGGAGATGTTAATTAATTTTACATATCGATAAATGTTCTTACATGTGCATATACTAACTCATATATGAATTCTTTTTAAGAATTTAATCAAAATAATATTTATAAAGGTTTTTCTTAAAGATATATATGTAATATTTTCAAGATCTTCCATTGTGAATACTCATATTTTTCATTATAATTTCCCCTTTTGGTGCTTGATGAATTTATAATATAATTATAATAGGTTTGGACCATCACCAAGTGGATTATTTTATATTTTGGAACTTCTAGACCAAATATTATTTTAAAATAAATCTACTTAGGAGTGGATCCCCTGTGTATTTTGAAGCTGGTGAATGTGCTAGGGAGAACTAATGTGGAAGAATCTTATGGATTCACAACACACACCTTATCACCATCAAAAATTATAATTAAAATAATAATCTTTATAAAAACATTCACTTTACTAACTAAATGAGAAATATTTTTTGTAGTGTGCATTTAGTTAATAGAACCCACCTTTTAAAGAAGAAATAATTTGATCAAATTTATTCATGATAAAATTCTAAGTATGAGTAGCACAAATCATATCAAATTTTTCATGAATAATTTCATTCTCTTCAAGTAATGAAATAATGTAATTACATTCACATAGGTGAATGAATTCATTCATTGAATTTCATGATTCTTGAATGATAATTCATTATTTTTCAATAATGATCATATTACATAAAATATTAATTTTATTTATTATGATAATCATTATTTTACCACTTTAGGTGGTAAAATAAATTTCATAAAATATATTGTATTATAATGGTTATGTAATTATGTTGTCCCGTCTATAAACTATAAGAGTAAAAATATCCACTTAAGGGGATAACATCAAATGGATTACATGATATGATATTAATAATCCATAAGCACGTGATAAATGATAATATCATTATTTTATATTGCTATTATAAGATAAATAATTGATAAATGAAGATATATTTAAATATAATATAAAAGAACAATATTTTCATATCAACCTTCAAGGATGCATTATTTTATATTCATTATTAAAATTCATTGGTTTGTTAAATTTTTTTGTCATCAAAAAACTTATGGTGGTAATATTATTATTATTTATTATAAACAAATACAAGGCAATGATCATTAAAAAACATCATATTCACCTCAAACTTTATTTAAACTAAATTCGTGTATATTTTTATTCACTTCAGGGAATGAAATAAATATTTTTTAATAAATATTATGATTCACTTCATGGAATGGACTAAAATTATTTTTTGGGTTTTATAGTGTCTTTAAGACAGTAGCATGAATATTGAATTCAGTGGTTTTATCCTACTTTAGGGTATGTGTATTAATAAAATAAATATAATATCTATCATTATTATTTAAACATTATAATAATGTTTTACTCTTTCAAGGTGTACAAAAGAGATAGTAGATATTAAATTTTTATATGTTGATATCATTTTCATGACAAGATTAGTAATATTTACTTAAATACTTAGACATATGACAAGTATGTGATGTTCATCATTCAACCACTTCAGGTGGAATTTTTTCATTCTTTTATTTAATGAATGGTGTTTTTCTCAACATAGACTACATCAGTTATTAACTAATCATATTCACTTTAGGGAATGAACTAGAATTTTTGTAGACGTGAGTCATTGCTACTCTTTAGGATCTAATTATTTTTACCATAGTAAAAGACTAGAAAATAATTCATATATTTTACAATGTTATTAAGAGGGGGGAATAAATATAATAGAGAAAATAAAACTCACCTATTTATATATCTCTTTGTATTAGTGGAGTCGATGTGCACATGAAGAATCATTCCAAAAGAAGGATATCTAGAAAAAGATGAGATGTGTATTTTCCATGTAATAATTATATTATATTGATGATAGTGTCATTATGATACACAATGTAGAGAATATGTTCTTTCTAATAATGTGTTATGAAATTGATCAAACTCTAATTGAAACAAAGAGTAATTTCAAAACTGAAAATAAATTACCGATTGAAGGTGATTTGTATCATTGAAAAAATATGCATTGAATATTCATATAAAGATGATGATGAAAAATAGAAATATAAATATAAGATAAAAACAAGAGTATAGAAAACACAATTTAGAGACAAAAATTTATCCATTTCATTAAAATATCACCATATATAGAGAGTACATGGGATTTTATCTAATGGTTGAGATTAATTCCTATAATATCTAATACATTGACTGAAATTTCAAAGGTTATAGAGAAAAAATGTTTAGGAAGGGTTTCATTAGGAACCAAGGATTCATCATCATTATTATCATTATGACATTTTCATGTTAATATTTCATAACATTATTATTTTTTATAGGAATATAAAATGTATAATTGATCTAAACTATGTTATTTCCTATAAATATACCATGCTCTCCATTTTACATTTCCTACATCACCCCTCTATCCCATCCTCCCCACATGTGAAACCCACTATGTCTCTTCCATCTCATCTTACCTATTCCATTAACTCTCTCAAAATCCTAATGTCAATCTCCACTTTACTTCTCCATTCCTTATCATCCTCCTCATGTTACCTCTATTTATTCATTATTCCATTACCTTTCTCGAATCTATTCTATGTCTCCACTTCATTTCTCCCCTATTTCGCATTCTCATTGCATTAATTCCTTCCATTGCATATTACTCAGCATCAAATCAGCATGTGTATCCCCATTTCCTTCCCATAGAATTCCTTATTACTATTTCTATTATCTATTTTTATTCAATATTTATAAATATAGATGTGAATCATCTCCAACTATTTGGTCTTCCTCAACCTCACAGGTTCAATTTCCCTCTTTTTATTTTTTACTTTTCTATCCATAAACCCTAATATATTAGGTATTCTCTTTAAATTCAAATACTTATCTCATATATGTACCCTAATTTTTAGTGATACTTTTACAGTCCATCTTCTATTGTGTTTTAAATCATCTCTTCAATGGATTAAATATTCTATGATCTCATTTTATAAAAAAAATCTATACTATGTGACTGGCCTACTGAGGTAGGTTTTCCTTCCATTATCAAACTCTGTATTATCAATATAAATACTAAAAATTAGAAAATCTAATATATTTTCATGTCATACAATATTTAATTTCACATATCCATTTTTTAATATATATATATATTTCTAAAAAATCAATGACTTTTTTCTATGATAATATCTTTCTATTATGGTAGACTATGTGCCTTTAAAAATAATAATTTATCATGGAAAGTGTTTTATAAATCCAACATTTGTTTTGAGAATGAGTATCAGTAAAATAATTATATCTTAATTTTTATATAAATACTAATAACTTGTTACTTATTTTTATTTCATTATTGTGGTTATTTTCTATATTCTATGAAATGGGCTCCCTAAAAAGAACTCTTCTTTTAATTATTATAAGTCATAAATTCATGTGCTTTAATTTTTTCTCATTTTGATGTATTTAATTCCATTTTATTCTTATATTTTCTATATAAGTCATGGTATTAACATAATACTCATTGTGATAATAAAAATTTGGTCTAATGATTCTATCATGAATACTCTATTCATGTAATTATTTATGAAATAATTTTTAGAATCATGGGAAGTAATAATAATTCCCTATCATCCACTATTACATTTAATTTTTTACAATATTATTTCCTATTTTAACATCTTGGTTTCATTTTTTACCATGTATTTTAAACATGATACAGATATATTCACAATATTTCTTACCATATTAGACTTTTTGTAATTCTAAATATGAAATATAAAAGTTATAAAGATTATTATTATGATCATAAAGCTTTCAAGGAAAAAATAAAAAAAATTATAGTTGGATTTATCGTATCACAATAAAATATTTAAATTTATTGCATGAATTTGGTTTTTGATAAATAATATTTTTAATGCATCATTTATAGTTTTCTAATTCACTTAATTTATTTGTTTTACATTAACCTAAATTATAATGTTTCTTTTCTATATAAATTTTTTTCCTTTACTATATCTCCATATTTAGTATTTTTACTATGGTTTTTCATTTATGATGATGCATGGTAGTGACACATGTAATTCTAAATCTTTAAAATTATTTTTTAACTAAACAAGGTGTTTTTAGAAGAAGGGGTGAGACCTTTTCCATAGTGGAAAGGGATATTTTTTTAAAAAAACTAAGGTTACAAGAGTCTAAAGTAAGGATATTTACAATAATCCCTTTCAAAGAGGGTATTAAGATCATAAGGTAGTGTCAGGCCAAATGAGACCCTCAGTACTAGTCACGCCATTATTAACAAGTCCATATATGAGATAGTTGGATTCCTGACATGTATGTGCAACAATAAATTCAATGGATGAAAGAAGATCTAGGAATATGATCCATTGAGCAGTCATCATCCAAGAGAGGTATAGGGAGCCAACTCTGAGGGTCAGGATAGTGGTGGTGGATTCATACTCTAGCCAGAGTTTATTCTAACCCTATTGATTTGAAAGCTCTTACATATTAGTAATTTCAATAATCTTATCCTCAAGGGAGTCTACAAAACTACTAGATCTATAAATGCATCACATGACATTACCCTGGTGATATCTAAAGATATCCCCATAACTCAATGGCCTCAGATTTCCTCTTGATGTACCATCAATATTGAACTTGATCCAACCTGTAAAAGTAGATTTCCATAAAACTTCAAATGTACCCAAGGGGGTTGAAAGTTACCAATAATTTCAAGTCTCTTCAAGATATATAGATTGTAGATATAATTATAGTAGTGATCATTTTTAAGGTTTTTGGTGACTCTAACTATAGGCAGGGTATGAGAAAATATATCTTGGTGGTTAAAGGGGGCATGATCAAGTATCATTACAATACATACCTTCAATATAATTAAAACCAATTTAGTAAAATCTATCAGAAAGATATTGAGGAGGTGGGGTAGAGAGGGAGGATAGAATAGTCTTTGATAAAATCATGGATAAAAGAGGCTTGGGGACTTTAAATTTCAAACATGTCAAAAGTAGTATGCCACATTGTTGAATTAGTGGCACAAATAAGGAAGAGATATTCTACATATTCCCTATTCTGGTGACATAAGGTACACCTAAATCATAAGTGAATATCAAGAGACTGTAAGAAATCACCAGTTGGTATCTTTCCATATGCCAATATCCATACCAAAATGAATCGAAATGGTTTTATCCATGATTTATTCATCCTAAAATTTCATCTTCTTTCCACTGATAAAATAGTTTAGTAGTGAGTATACCATTCTTTGTAGGTTCCCATACTATAATATCCTTACATGGTGTGAAGTTATAGTAGACAACCACATTCTATATCTCAATAGAAAATTTTTTTATAGGCCTTTCTATTTGTTCCTTTATAAAGACATTCAAGTTGATTTTAGGGTTAGAAAAATGAAGAAAATACAATAGGGGGTACATGTATAGTTGTTTATCCAAAAATTAATTGAATAATACCTTCCATAAATCCATATTGACTGATAATAGATGTTGGAGGAAGAGGCCCTCATGGTAGTCCAAACAGAGGATTCCATATACTGGAGATTACTGGGTTTGATATTACTTGGAAACTTAGATCTAATAAATTCAATATCCTTGGATTTATCATTAATAAGACACTACATAAAGTGATCTTATATGTATTCAATAAATTTTAAAATCCTAACCCCAAACATAAAAGGGTTTGTAGTAGTTTTTCCAAGATATCATGACTAATTTCCTCTATAGATTTCTTACACTCCAAAAAAATTATTGGACATGTTGATGTTTTTGATCAAGCTAAAAATCCATTTATAGACCATTAAAGAATAAATAAATTTGGAAATGATATTTTATTTTACTAGGAATACCCTACCATCCTTGGATAAAGATTTATTTTTCTAGTAAGAAATTTTCTTCCTAATCTAGAAAGTAATATGAGTAAAATTGAAAGATTTGGATCTCCTCTAAAACATGGTAACCCTGAGGTAATTTAAGGGTATTAATCCGTTTTTTATACCATTCCCATTTAGTATTTACTCTTTCCTAATAGTTTAAATGTTCTTGAAAATTTAGACAAAGGATTTGTTCCAGCAAATCTTCTAACCTAAGACACTTTCATAATGAAAGAGTATTTCTTTAAGGAACCTAATGTTTTTCTTATCTCCTTGAATAAATAGGATTGTATTATTAACTTATAGAATATTTGATATGTCTAAGAGACCCCTAGAGTCAATTATTGGTTTTATATTTCCTTTATCAACCATGTAGGTTATAAGCCTACTAAGGTAATCCTCACTAATGGAAAAGATGATGGCAGATAGAGGGTCACCTTATCTGACTCCCCTTAAACATGAGAAGTGTCCTTTTTTAGATCCATTTATGAGCATTGAGATTTTATCTGAACCCAAAAGTTTTTTAACCCAGTTTATGAAAGTCTCATTAAAGTTAAATTTGGTTAAGACCTTGAAAATAAATCCCAAATAAATCGTATCAAAATCCTTTTTAACATCAAGTTTTAAAGAAATTTTTCCTCCACTAGTATTATTTCCTATAAGTTTGACTCACTCAAAGGTTATGATTATGAAATCTTGTATAGTCCTTCCTTTGATAAAACTAAACTAGTTTGAAGAGATAATCTTGTTGAAAATATTTTCCCATCTATTGGCGATGATCTTGATAATGATCTTGTAAGTAGTATTGACAATAGAAATCAACCTAAAAAGATGGATTTAATTGTAATTTCCAATCTTTGGAATAAGGGAAATGAAATGATAATTAACCCCTTGTGATAGAGATCCATATCTTAAAAATTGAGTAAAAAATCTACAGACACCATTTTGAAAAGTCTCCTAGTAAGATTTGAAGAAATATTTGGTGAAACCATCTAGACTAAGAGAACGTCCTAAGTTAAGGCCAAAATCGTCCTATTAAATCTTATATTATAGTGTAAATATATATTATTTTGATATTTTTATCATGGCTATTAAGTATGGGAATAATTCCATCCTACAAATCATAAGTAGAGACTATAGAAACCCAGATTTTTCTTACATTACTATTACATCATTTTAATGATAAACAACATAAAATCATTACATGAATAGTATCCAAAGGTTTAGTGTCTTGGTAAAATTAGTATCATGCATAAAATTTACAAAATAAAACTTAAACATTTATTTAATTCCTTATTCTTTAGCTTCTTAGTGGCCTTCACATTCTCCTCAGTGCAAGTAATCACCTGAGGATATACATAAAGAAAGGGGTGAGATAAAATCCCAGTAAGAGGATCAATATAAAATGGGGTGAGCATAATCAATATCATAATAACATGGGCATAGTATCATAATCATGAGAGTAATCATTATATAAAGTCATGAAATTTGGCAATGCATAAAAATAAAACATCATGTCTTAGTGGTCAACCACCACACATAGTTGTGAATAAATCTAGCATCATGTTCATGCATATTTCACTTTTATCATGAGATACATCACATTACCCAATGAATTTTAGTTCTATATAATTCAGGGTGAACCTATCACATCATAACATTTACTTTGCGCTATATAATTCCAGGTGTACCCGTCACATCATAACATTTACATTATTAGGTATTCCATATAGAACATACATCAATATTGAATATAAAATAACCCATGGAAAGAAATTGGTTTCATTTAATAAATAATACATTCATAAAATTTGGGTTCCCAAATTAAAGTGGTAATAACATTCTTGATATATGAATCATCAACCTTGAGTGAGGAAGAAAAAATCCTGAGAATTAAAAGGTGTGTCCTTTGAAAGAAGAGATCTTTTGGAAAAAAATTATGTTTGTCATAAACTCAAGTAGAAAAAAAAGTATATCCAAGAAAATTTAATATAATTATGAATAAATTATATTTAAAAAATATCCATACTAAAAATGGGGTGAAATAGGGAAAACCCAAATAAAGAGAGTTGGGTTCGATAATTCCCCTTACCTTTTGTCTGAACACTTTCTTCACTTTAATATCCTATATAATAACATTATATTCATTAATTAGAAAATAAATAAGATTTTATAAATTAATTTGATTCATTATAGTTTTATTAAGTTCATTTATGGGATTTTTTATGATTTATAAAGTTTAATTTCATCATTCGGGAGTATTCGTTTTCATATTTTTCATGATTGGTTTATTTGTATACATGAATGGAAGTTCATGTAAAATGTGGATAAATATCCAAAATTGTTATTATATGTATTTAATGATATTAAAAAAAATTAAATGACATTATAAAGAATTTTTTTATATGGAATGAGGATGAATCATTAGATAGAAGTTAATGATGATCATTTTAGGTTAATTTTCGCGGTTTTCTGATCACAACGAACTCATTTTGTTTTATCATTTAGTATTATTTATATAAATTAGTCCTAGAACATAAAAAGGGTTATAAAATAAAAATTATTTTTTTTCAACCATATAATGGTTTTATTAATATCCATGAATTTGTTAAAGGAAAATTAAAGTGTATCTCCCATGATGTCGGTAAATTGACACATCACGGGAAACAATTTCATTTTTAGAATAAAAGAGAGAGGGGAGGAGTTTAATGATGTATCTTCCATTAACATGATATAATTATAGTATATTTAAGGTAATTAAGTTATCATTCCATTTTTATGAGATTATGTGAAGTGATAATAAGAAAATAAAAATAAATTAAAAGAAAAAGGAAGAGGATTTCACCTCTCAAATCTCTCCTCCTTGAGAACCTCCTTAGGGAAAAGGTTTTTTTCTTTTGATGATACCAAGATCTCATAGATGTGGAGAAGGTTTAAGGGAAGATTATTGGGTAGAATTTGGTAAAGTATCAAATCTTGAGATGTGTGAGGAGAAGAGGGGTGAGAGGTGGTATTAATAGTAGAGGAGAGAGGTGTTTTCTCATTACTATATTCATTAGTTTATTATTTTGGATTAAGCCTATGAATAGTTTCAAAATTATCTCTAAATATATTAAAATAATTAATTAAGTTTGAGACTTTGGTCTTACATCATACTTACATCATCTATGACTCCATAATCATGTATTTAGATTTTATTGTAAATTATCATATTTTACTATTCATCAAAATTCAAGTATTTTAAAAAAATCCAAAAAAAATTACCCTACCCATTTTTCAATGTGTAAAACTAAAAAATTAACTCCATTTTATGAAAATAATTTTCTAAATGTGAGTAATTTAATTTTTAATTAAAATCATCATTAACTTGTAAAATATAGATTTTAAAATTATAATTGATTTTATAACACTTTGAAAAAATTACTTAAGATCTCATGAAATTATATTAAAATCATAAGATATCAAAATATTAATTTATGGATACATTTTATTAAAATAAATTTTCTTTTAAATTATTAAATTAATCATAAAATTTTAATTAAATATTTACAACTTACAAAAATGTCAACACTCTATTAATAATTTTTTAAAATATTTACATACTTATACTATGATATAATTATATCATATTTTCAATTATAATATGCCTAAATTTTATTTATACTTTAATGGATGGGGTTAATATTAATTTGGTTGGTTTACTATTCATAAGGGTCATATTACTATTCCTAAGGTCAAGTTACCATTTCATCAGTATTAGTTTCTTAGCTTCTAGAAATAATTCTTATTTCATTCGTTCTTAATTTATAAAGTTTGTATTGTAGTCCATAAGTGATTTTATGTGATTTATATTATATGAAATTACTATAAGAAGGGATAAATTCTATTGATAAAAGTTTGGATCATTATAGTGGTAGGTCCATTCAATAGATTCTTGTAATATGAAACAACATGATCCAAGAGAGCATGCATGTTATCCAAAATCCACTCACCATATTTGATTCTAAGCAGGGTCCTATTATGTTTTATAGCTCTTTGAAGGGAGTTAAATAATTTAGATTTACTATCTCCATCCTTAATCCATTTAACCTTAAAGTTTTCCTTTTGGATCTCCTCCTTTAGGTTTAAGAGATGATTGAGCTTAGTGGAGACATCAAATTCATGCCCAATATTAATAGAAAGATCATTACTAGTGTTATATTCATAAATATGCATGAGAGTGTATTCAAGGGAGGAAATATCCTTGTTTAAATAGTTTAATTGATCTTTACTCCATTCCTTCATCTTATTCTTTAATAAGATAAGTTTTAAGACACGGGAAAGGACATCATTATTACAGTTGACAAAACACCATGTGTCATACATAATTTTTTCCACAATTTGGGTGAAGCTCCTAGGAATTATTAAACCTAAAAGGAAGATTTTTTTTATGTATTTTTATAAAAGGATGAAGATAATGGGGGTGGTTAGAAGGCCCCAGCCTTAAACCTTACTTAATATTGAATTAAATGAGTAATTCACATTGAGGATCTTTTCAGGTTTAGAGTTTTAGAGAATTAGTACATAACTATTACATCTCAAAAGATTACAAAGTAGTCTCTTCTACTAAATTTCCATGAAATAAAAACTCTTAAAAAGAAACATGTCTAGTTTCATGTTTTAGGTAGCATGACTTTCCCTTGATCCCATCCTTGACCCTATTCCACGCTAAGTCCTGTGAAAAACATTTCAAAAACTTGGGATGAGCATAAAAACTCAGTAAGGGATACACAAATAATTAAAACTGTTAGTTTATCAAAACAAAAATTAAACCATGTATACTTTATCAAAATAATACTTTTCACCTTTATGAAGTAGTAAAAACTCTTCACTGAATAAAATATCATTACTTACCTTTTTGTAACCAAAGTATTACCATAAAACCCATATAAAGAACACATAACATATATAAAGGTAACTTGGGACATAAACATACTTAAGTGGAATAACCATACGGTCGACTTCCACACATATCACTTAATGGAATAGCCATACGGCCAATTTCCATACATACTTAATGGAATAGCCATACGGACGACTTCCATACCCAATGCATTGGAGGTTATAACGTAACCACCCGTCCTGGTATTCACGGAACCACCCGTCATATGGTTTATAACGTAACCACCCGTTAAAATGTCCAAGTACCAATATAAAATCATAAAACATAAAACCAATATAAAGGAATGATAACATTTCCACATTTCAATCACAATATATCATAAATATATTGACATAATAGAATCCTTTATCAAAACCATTTTCAATACCAAAATATATAAAAGAGTATATGGTATTTATTTTATTTTAAAAACATTACGGCTTGTTGAGGAAGCCAAATACCAAATAATACTCGCGGCGGCGAAAAAGGTCGTTGTCACCGCGTACGTTAAAAGAAACATTCCTTTTTGTCGTTTTGTAAAACGCTTCGTAGAAAAAGATTACTTTTGTATAAAAGTAAAAGTCAAAGGGGTTTATACACCGTATAAAAGAATTTTGTGTATAAAACGAAATATGCCTCAATGAAAGGAGATTGAGACGAAGTCCCTTACAAAGACGGTATCCTTGGTTTAAGGATAAACCAATTACATAATAATGTGTGACAAACGAATACACCAAATATAAGTGGATATTAAGTGTAAAATAATCAAAGGTCATTCACACATATTCAAAGGATGACATATTCAATAACTACATGTTGAACCCAAAGAAATCGAAATTGGGTTAAGAAGTTCCCTTGACAGCCTAACGGCGTCACATCAAAATGAGTTGATGAGAGATAAAAAAAAGATATCTCATCACTTGGACATAAAATTTTCATCAATAAGTATATATGAGAACATATCCCAACATAACAATATGTAAAATAAAAGACCCAACAAAAGAAGTCTTTTTTAAAAAAAATGGGAGGGTGAAAGCTTCCCTTACCGACATGGGTATCTTTCGAAACATACGCCCCGTGAAAGAAGGAAAATACAACATTGATGTAAATACTAATAAATGAAAGAATATTACACAATGAGTAAAATAATGGTCATTACATACACCACTCAAACTAAATTGTGGCAAATGTAGCATAAATCTCACAGGAATAAAAGTGAGATGAAAAATCCCTTACGAAAACTCGGCAGCCTAACGGCGCCACTTAAAACTTCCAAAAATGGATTAATGAGATCAAATAGGGTATCTCATCACATTACAATAAAATGTACATAAATATGAATATAAAAGAACATCCCCCATCATAAAAAAAGAGGAGCTTAAAAGAAGTGACATAAAGGAGTGTACTTAGAAAGAGAGAGGTTAGATCTCTTACGAAAATTCGGCAGCCTAATGGCGCCACTCAAAACTTCCAAAATGGATTGATGAGAGAGAATAGGGTCTCTCATCATATGAACATAAAAATTACAGTAAGATTAATATAAAATAACATCCCAATAACAAGAATGATGAGCTTTAGAAGGAATGACATAAAAG
Organism: Viscum album; assembly: GCA_963277665.1. Lineage (NCBI taxonomy): Eukaryota > Viridiplantae > Streptophyta > Magnoliopsida > Santalales > Viscaceae > Viscum > Viscum album. The sequence continues at coordinate 497,662,168 of OY728122.1, forward strand.
AGTGTACTTAAAAAGAAATAGAGGAGTAAGATCCCTTACCTCAGGTCCGACTTGACTCGATCATTCTTTAACGTCCTGAATAATAAACTTGAGTTAATTTACACTTTATTAAGAACCTTTTTATAGTTCATTATTACTTTTATATCACTTGCTATCATTTTATAAACATTATGTAATCATTTAAGTTAATAATGTTTGTTTTGTCGATATTTGGTTCTTAAGTAGAAAATGGACTTCTTACAACTACATGTTGTTCGTGTGGTCAAAGGTTCTTTATATCCAGAATGACATTCCTGATTTGGATAGCATGTATATCATATATATCCAGCATATACATGTATTTATAATATTAAATAATCATTTATTGGTAAGAAATGAAATGCACCGTTCATGGAGACGGTAAGCCGTACGTACGCATGAACGCTACTTTCATTTCTTTGTCATATTAATGGAATTAAAACTAAATGAGAGGTATGAATATTTTAATTCCAGAATTATATTCATCATTTAGATGTATCATTAATTATATATATCCATTATATACATGTACTTTTAATAGTACATTACATTTGGGGATAAGAAATGAAATGCACCGTTCATGGAGACGGTAAGCCGTACGTACGCATGAACGCTACTTTCATTTCTATCTCATACTTTAATGGAAATAAATAATAATGATATATAGGTATATTATAATTCCAGTATAAAATAATATATAATAACATTAAATCCATCCTTTATACATCCCACGTATGGCATTAACGAATCACATCACTTTGAGGGGGCGGTAGTCCGCACTTTCTAAAATGAAGATATCGTGTATACCCATAATGGAAGCCATAAAGGTAAGCCACAAATGAAAAATACAGAAGCTTAAGTAAAACATAAACATATTATATATCATATATAAATATATTGACACCTTAATGGCCACCTTTTAAGGTGTTATATGAGTGTTGAACAATCATCGTTTCGTGAGGCAGAAATTCGCCATCCACAGAAACAGTATGTTCATTAACCATTATATGTAGGTGTGTGTAAGTGAAGCTTGAATCCTTATTATAACAACATCCTAGTATATTGAGGATACTGGAGTTGTTACAAACTAAAAGAATAAAAAGAGTTTAGGGGGTTGGAGAATCAAAATAAAACAAAAGGACTCAAAAGAAGACATTACCTTAAAATCGGGTAACTCCCTTTGGTTTGAGCTCAAAGGCTTCCTTGGGAAGACTTCTGCCCAAATTGAGGCTTCAAGGAGTAATAGAGAGAAGTGGAGAGACAAAATGGGCAGGTGTTGGCCGAGCCAGAGGCTTTGAGAGTGTGGGTAAGGAGGTAGAGGTGGGGGCCTTTTATAAGAGGAGAGGAGGGGCACTCTTGGAAAGTAAACAAATGTTACTTTATTTGAAAATGGTATTCGGATTTAGGAGGTCCAACATTGATGTATTTCTAGGATAAGGTGATAAGGGTTCGAAATCCACTCATCCAATAGGTTTTGGACATGTTTAGGTCTTAGATATTACATTATCTTTCCATTTTATTTAAATCGTTAAATAGTGAGGTCATCGCTGCATCATCATGATGTCATAAATAATTTAATTTATTTAAAGTCTAAAAATTATAAAAAAAATACTATGATGTAGGAAATATTTTTATCTTTCCAATGACTATTTATAATCAAAAATATTATCTTTATAACCCCATGTAAAAAATTGTTTTCGTAAAACATATTATGTTTGTGTCATTTTTACTTTTACATTAAATAAAAAGTTATTTATGTCATTTCCCAACCAAAGTGGCTCCATGGGGTCCCCAAGTTAACCCATGGCTTTTCTTGGTCGGCCAGGACACATCTAATGAGGGTAGGACATGTTTCAAGCTCATATCATATTATTAAAACATTATTTTTACCTTAAACTACACTAATTACCACTAATCGTGATTAAAAACTTAATAAGTTACTATTCACCAAAAAATTATTTTAATCCCATTGAACCGCATTTTACTTCTTAATGACAACCATGTATGTCAGATTTTTGAAAATCAAAACACAATGATGGCAAAATTTCATTTAAACAGAAAAATCAGTTTTTATAAGTACCACTTAGTGGTTTCACTATTCATCAAAAATTGAAGTTTTTCAGAAAATTACCAAAAATTCACCCTAAGCTATATTTAATATTAAGAATTCAAAAATGAAGTCTATTTTACAAAATTCAAAACATATAAGTCACATTAATTAATTTAATAATTAATTCCCGTTGTCAGAGCAAATAGCGTGTTTTTATGAAACAATAAGTATCAAAAGATTGACACTAGTTTAAGTCCGATTTCAAAGTGAAATTAATTCCAACGACCACTATTGGATTTAATGGTAAAAATATTTTCTAATCTCACTTTAAAACCAATTCAAAAGATAATCTAATCATATAAATAAATTAGATTAAAAAGAGGTTTTGAATTAAAATACAACATTTTACACTATTCATTAAAAAAAATGAACTTTATCGGAAAGGTACCAAAAATTTACACAAAGTAAATTTTGATGTACCGATTCTAAAGAAGAGTTATTTTTGGTCCAATAGAATGTATAAGAGTGATCAAAACTATATTTAATGACAGTTCTCCATCAAAAGGCGATAAGTGAACCTTTAGTGAAAATTAGGGTATAAAAGCCTAAAATTGAATTCTTTCCGTATTTTAAGCCTTTGGATAAATGTAAAAACATTTAAAAAACATATATAATAATATTTTAGTTATTTCTATCCATTCCCGCCAATACAACATCTACATGTTAACTACCATTTAAAATAATATTATTTTATTATTAGAGTGCAACGTAAGATTCCCAAGAAACTCGTTGTTGCGTATTGGGTACGCCATCGAGCATAGAATCCCCTTTAAAGTAATATTAATATTTGATTCAAAAATATGGATAAATATAAAGATGTCATATTCTTTATTTACCTGGGGTGTTACAGTGGTGATCTGAGTTAATCCTTCAAAAAGTTTTGTTGGAGATGGATTTACAAGAATCAAGGATGGTCCAATTGATGAAGGCCCTATTAAGTTCACTTGCCACTATTTTATTGATATGCCTACTATACCTGTGTATTTGGTACCACCAGATTTAGTTCCACCAAGATATTTTTTCAATACATGCCTTTAATTACCTAGAGAAGATGCAATTAGTCACTTCACCCAATTTCTCATCTGGTATCAATACACAATTGAAGTATCTAAGGATTATCCATGGGCCAATTATCTAATCACTCAAGGAGTTAATTTTCTATTAGAGACTTATTTTATCATGGTATATGTTGTGTGCATATATGATGGATTATAAGTACTAAACACCCCATCTTATAAATGTGCATGTGACTATTTGATCACTCAAAAAAATCATGGATAATTTTTCCAGATTATAATGGTAGAAAATCCAGAAGTTCTTGATCTATGTATTGCAGTTTTTTGTGTCAACTAGATGATATCCCATTATATCAAGGCCATAAATCCTGGAGGAGAAGAGGATTTTTTGTTCTAAAAGCCCAAATATTTTGTTTTTATGCCTCTAAATATGTATTATTAATGAGATAGATATATCAGATTTTTCCAGTCCCTAAAAATTCCTAAAAACTTCATTTTGAATTAGATTTAGTCTTAGAGCCCCCTTTCCTCTTACCCCCTAATCTTCTCTTCTTGGAAGATCCTATAGACCAGTTAATTTTTTTCTTTACATACACTTGGGTTCCAAAAATTCCTAAGACTTATCTTATGTCATCAATATTTCCATATGCATGTCATTTGAGGGAGAGTTATCAGCAATGTAAGCTTCTTACCTTAAAGGAGGAGTGGGGTTAGCAGATTTTACCTCAGTGGAAGGGGTGTCGGCCACATTTTACAAATCTTTTGAATAGACCTGGATTTGTTCTATCACTTGAGTGTCCTCCAGGGTACTATCACCAAAGGAAAAACTTGGGATTAATTAATAAGATTTATTGGGATAAGGAACTGTAATTTTTGTATACGACCAATCTGGAATTTTATCTAGGCTTATATTCTGTTATCAATTGATAACTACATTTATATAGTATATACTTATCTAAAGAGTGCCTAATTTTTTATCTTGTATTAATAGAGGAAACTTTATCAGGATAAATTAAATCAAGTTCATTATTGGTTTTATTAATATTCTTCAGTCTATGTGCTTATCCTGTTGAATCGGATTCCATTCTAGAATAATGATATTGAAATATACAAAGGCAATTCAAGAAATTGTGTATCAACAATATCATGTAACTTATGGGTTAGATTCATATTACATTCACCCTGTACATGAAGGTTGGTAAATACTATTCTTTTTTGGGGTCTTATTTTTTGTGAATTGAAAAAAAATCTATTTATATATGATAATTATGTATGTTATATTAGTTATTTATATTTTAATCTATTACAAAAAAACAAAACAAAACAATATATTTTCACTTTTATCATAAAATTTAGATTAATTACACTCATAATTGATTAGTTAATAAAATTTTAAATAAACTTTTTACTTTTTATTACCCATTACAAAAAACTTATATTCAATTTTCAATACACTTGATGAAAAACATTTTTCTTTATAATATAATTGTATTATTTTATCTATTTTATATATTCTTCCCTAAAAAGTGTAAGTGATATTTATTTACATTTTATTTTATTTTATTTTTTAATATTTTTCATTTCAATTATAACTACATGATAATTCCCTTGGATATGTTAGTATTTTATGAAGGGGTTGAATCGATAAAGAAATAGTGTAAGAGATAAAATAAATTTAATGTTATTTAATTTATATAAAATTTGACTTCATATTATTGAACTATAAATTTAATTCCTTATAAACTAAGCATTATATATTCTATATGAATAGGTGTATCATTTATATTTTATTAAATGTGAAGTTGGTTAATTTTAGTAGCACATTTAATACTATTTTTATCTCAAATTCTATTTGTCTTCTAGTATTCTCTACTTTAAAGTGTGTCTATACTTTTGAAGTACCTAAATTCTATTATTGATTGGTGATTTTTTAACTTTTTCACAAAACCAAAGACAATTTATCCTTTTTTTGTATACAAATTTTGTGGGGCATGAAATACATGTTATTATTTGTGTCAATATTTTGTATTAGTTTGAATGTTATTTTTTCTATCTATTTTATTTCATGTAATTATTATTGTGAAATATATTTGAAAGTTATTTCAAATTTTAATATCCTGCTATATGTACATTGATAAATTTCTATGATCGAAGGATATTGTGTGATATGTGTTGTAAAGAAAATTATAGAATTGGTTGCATCTTTTTTTTACTTCACATATCATTCAAATTTATATTAATATACCAATATTTTCTAAAAAAGATAAAGTGGATAGTTGTATGTTTAAATAATATATTTTTCTTTTTCTTAAATTATAATCCCCTTTCCATACATTATATATACAAACTAATAACATATATTCATACTTACAAATTTATATTAATAAAAATAGGTTTCATATTTAATTATAAATTTAATACAAACACCATAAGTTATTTTTTGGTAAATAAAAGTTTATTTTTAGCTATCTATTTTCTTTGGAATTATGTATTTCAAATTCATTGTTAATTTTTTATTTATTTTAGGTAATAATCACATGATGGGTAACACATAATTTTGAATGACACTTTTTTCCCTTCTCTCTTTTAATTTTTTTATAATTTATTTGATTTACTTGTTAAAATTATTTCCTATTTTTATAGTAAATATATTACCTCTTTTCAAAATTATATATTCTCCCCCTTCCCTATTGGTTAAGTAAACCTTAATTAATAAGGTTTATAAAGTTTATTATTATCACCTACTAAAAAGTAATTTTTTAGTTTGCTCTTAAATTTTCAATACACAATGGCATTTCAACACATTATTTCTTAACTAGAGAGGGGAATTTACTTATTTATTATTTTTAGATTGTGCTTATTAGAAGTTTTTTTAAAATTTTCCCATCATTGGTGGCATTATATAAATCCTTTGGTTCCACTAGTTTAGTTTTATTTTAAATCTAAATCTTATATGAAAATAACATTCTTATTCCATTTTAAATTAAAAATTATTAAAATAATATTTGATTCCTTATTCAATTGATGGAATCATTCGCCTCCTATCTTTTATTCATAAGTCACAACCTCCTGAAAATCACCCAATGTGATTATACGCTTGAATATTTTTAAACTTTAGTTATGTATTTATTTATCTATTGTTCAACCATTATATGTTCATTTTTTATTCACTTAATATGATGTGATTAAAATATAGTTCCATTATTATATTTTGTAATTGATGTATTCTTTAAATATTTATTTCATGTAATTATTTTCTTTTATGTTCACACTATGTTTTTATCTATAATAATTTTTATAAATTGTGTATTTTTTTATTTATAAATAAATAATTGTGATAAATCTATATTTTAGATTTTCATATACACTAAACTTGAAAAGGATGATGATAATAATAAAATATTCACAACCATTGGAACACATGAATAAGTTATAAGACTAATGATATTCTTAAAATGTACTTACTTTTATACAATACATTCTTATGCATTAATTTTCTAATTTTTTATTTATGTTTTTTAGTTTATATTAAATATAAGGTTTGAACTGACACTATTCAGATGGGGTATTCTTCTCCAGATCCAATCGATCTAGTATATTTTCCTATTTCTAGATCATTTACATCCCATATAAATATTTATTATGTTGAAAATTTTAGTCTGGTTTTGATTTCTTCTATGCCAAGTTCCAATGAATTTTATATGTAGGGTTGTGTAGTACACAAGTATTTTGAGCTAGTGAAGAATGTGATAACTCGAGAATATTATTTCTTGAAAGTATTTTTCATATAAAAATCAATAATTTTATACTCTTTTTTAAATTATTTATATGTATTTTCAACTACTATGAAGAATTTTTCAAACCTTTTCAACCAATGTGTATTAACACATTAAATTTCTATTTAATCTTAAGTGCTTTATTTTTCACCTATTTAATACCAGATAAAATATACTCATTATTTTTTTAATATTTTATTTTAATAAGAATTTTCTCCTTCAATAGACAAAATGAGGATGGTCAAAAAGAATGTGATTAGAAATATGACTGAGACCATAAAGGCTGACATCAGTTCATAGAGCTGATATGGGTTATGTATTTTCATTTAATTTATAAAATATTTTGATAAACATGTATATATATATACATATGATTTAATTTGAATTTATTTAGTTTCTTGAGCTGTAAAAACATTAAGAATACATAACCTTAACCAAATCATATAAAAGTTTCTAATGCTTGAGTTGGAGTAAAATGAGGTATAATATAAAGTCTGATATTTTTTCTCATGAATTTATTTGTAAAATATTACATATTAAATATATATATAAGAGAATAGTAAATGATTTCTATAATTTCCTCACTCTTGTGAATCACCTTCTCTTATATGAATATTAAATTCTATACACAATTCATACATATGTTATAGTATACCATCCATTATAATATTAAGAAGATCAATCCTTTTAAATAGATTTGGATAGATATTTAGAAAAATAAAGGATTATTCCATTAAAAAAATTTGTTATTTGAGTGTAGAAAAAATTTGAACTACCCTATGTGATCCATATTTAAAAATATGAATATATTTATCTTTAAAAGTAGATAAGTTACTCTTTATAATTGAAGGACTATCCTATTTTGAATATTTTCTAGGAATGACAATTCATTCTGCACCTATCAAATATTTATTATAAAAAAGTGTCAAACAAATTTTGTTAGAATATAAAAAGTATTTTCATGGACAATAAAAATAGACCAAATGTTTTAACTATTTAGAGTAGGATCAGGGTCCTCTACCATTGGTTTATTCTTATGAATCTATTTATTTTGATTAATATTATTTAAATATCATAAATTTGAAACCTAATCACTATTTAGTTTTTTTTTTTTTTTAAACATCATTTAATACATAATTTTTTCATCTTTCATGTAAGTTTATAAATTGATAAGAAAATAGATTAGGCATTTATTGTATATATAATAATGTGAGATTATAATATGGTGTAATTTTAATATTTTGAACCATATTGATTTAAAGGTGTGACTAAATAAATTTCCCTTGTAGCATTTCTTTATAGGTGTGAGTAAATGAATTCCAATTATAGCACTTGCATCATGGATTTTGATGGTCTATGGTTCTATTCAAATCCATGTTATTTATTCCATGATTCTAAATTTGAAACCAAAAAATTATAAATATTATAATGTGTTTTTGTTTTTATTTTATAATGATATGTTATTTCCCTCAATTTCTTCCCTCTATTCTACCTGTTTATATTGTCTATAAGGTCCCTTCCACCGGATATATTATCACCAATAATCCTATAACCATCACCTGATTTCCTACCACTAGTTCTACCACATCCAACAAATTTTCTACCACCTCCATGTGTTTTTTGTTTCACAAATAGGGAGGTATTTCTGAAATAAAATTACAGATACTCTATTGAATCCTTTATATGGTGTTTAGTAAATAATGGATAAATAAATATATCATGAAAGGCTATTATTTTGTGATTTAATGTGTATATAATTAACAATTTATTCTTGATAAATTATTTATATACCATTTATTATCATTTAGTAACTTGTTGTTATAATTGATATATTAAACATAATTTATTTCAACATAGAATTATTTTTAAAAATTATTATCATGTGCTTTTTAATAATTTTTTTATATCATTTAAAAGGAAAAAAAATAATTCATTTATATAAATGTTTTACTAAAAAATATTATAATTATTTGTTTAAAGGTGAAACAAATGTTTCATTATCAAATATAAATGTATTAAACGCTTATTGAAAAGTGTTATTAGGAAAAATCATAAAAAAATTATAGTATTTAATGTACATATCATGGATTTACTCAAATTTTTCACTACTAGAGTTTCTTTTTTTTCAATGGTGCATTAACGACGAACTGTCGTCGCAAAAATTCATTTACGACGGGAGTCTGTCGCTAATGCATCATCATAAAAAATGGCATCACAATTGTGGTTATTTGTGATGGTCTATCATAAATAAAAAATAATTACAACTGATGAATTGACCGTTGAAAATAATACCCACAATTTTTTTAACTGATCAATTACGATGGTCCATCTTAATTGATATTGTTTGCAACAGAAGATCAGTATTTCACAAATAATAATATTTTCAAAATAATAAAATAGAAAAAAATTAGAAATAATTAAAAAATAAAATAAAAAGATAAAAAATTAATACATCATTTCAAACATAATATGTTTTCCACCCCAAATTAAAAAACAATTATAAAACTTAACAAATCATCAACTGGTGTCAGGTGGAGGAGGATCACTCGAAGGGTCAGGGGGGGAACTTCATATCAATGTCATGTGAAATTCATCGCATATACTCCAACATCTACTCATATCTCTGATGTTTCTGCTAACACTTCTCCTCCTTCTCTCTCTACATATGTTGTATTATCTCATCTTGAGATCTCAACCCCTCCTCATACTATGCAGTGGATAATGGCATCAATAATGAATCTCCATGAGCTCTCTTCGATCTCACCAATGAAACCACAGAAGTACCATAATAACTCATAGGTGTTAGTCAGGAACCAATACCAATCACTCAACCTTTCTCAACACCATGTAAAGTCGCCTATATCCAGACCCCCTCATCGAAACCTGAATCACCAGTGACATCTTCTTCACTCTCATCTTGAATATATCGTGAATGAGAAGTTATATCCTCATATTTTTTTTCAAATATAATTAGAAACCGGAATAATAATAAAATTAATATTAGTGAAATTTAAAAAAAATATTAACCACAAAAAGGAGTTGTCGGTCACCTAAAAGTTCTCATGTATAGGGATCAGTATACATCTTCTTATAAACTCCCAAATCTTTAATAGAGGGGTTAGTGTCATATTATATAATATAAAAAACATTTTATATTTAAATTATATATACATTAATAAATTATATAAATTACCATATATCATTGATGTATGCCAAAATGTATGACTTATAACCCTATGTGTGACCTCCTGCCTCACCCAAATCTGAAATCCAGATGATAATCTCCTCTAAAAAATCTCTCTTAGCTAATAGGAGCATAATCCATTCTATAGATGAGCTAAGATGTAGTTAGGCCAATGGGAGATTCAAGAGTAGTCAAAAGAAGTAGCAGAAGCTCTATTTATAGCTCACTTTATGAGGTTTTGTAAAAAATGATGAAAACGCTCGCATATACAAATCTCTCTTGCCTCCTGGATTGAATCTCTCAGGATATTAGCAATCAAAGACCATAAATTTTGTAAGACAATTACAATCAATATGTTAGTAATTAAATAAATTTTAAAAATTATATATTATTTAATAATGTACAATTCAATGTTCAAACATATGTTGATACAAGTCAATGCGAACCTAATCTCATGACACCCATGGCTCAGAAAAATAATTTCTTAGAATCATACCAGAATACCCAACACTTAAATGTGAAAAACTATGAAAAAAAAACCAGAATATTATTAACAAATTTAATAAAAAAAATAATATAAAATAAATATCTTAAATAATTAAACATACCTATATAAACGAGGATCAAAATTAAGATATGGGTGTCTCTTTGGAATAGGGTCTAGAATCATTAATCGATCAAAATCGCATGCCCTGTTAATAGGTGCAGCATCCTATGGATTAGCTGAATTAGGTTCATCAGCATGAAGTACGACATCAGTGAGAGAATGAAATAGATCATCAGGAGCATCTCTATCCATCTAAAATAAATAATATTACCCATAAGAAATTTTTAGTGCAAATGTAAAATAAAAAACTAATAAATACCAAAATATAATAATCTTACATGTAATAAATTGTTAATTAAAATATCAAATATAAAAAAATTCTATAATATAATAATTACCTATAAATAAATACCAAAACATAATAATTTAACCTTTAAATATTTGTTAATATAGATATCAAATATAAAAAACTAATAAATATCATGCAGAATATAATATTCTTATCTATAAATAAATTTTAATATGGATATCAAATATAAAAAACTAATAATTACTTGCATCAATGAAGGAACGGAATAGATCATTGGGTCCATACATCTGAAATAAATAATATTACCTGTAAATAATTGTTAATACAAATATAAAATATAAAAAACTAATAAATACCTGAATATAATACATCAATCATCCTCTTCTTCATCATTTTCATAGAGGACATTGTTTTCATCCTCATCTTCATCATTTTCAACTTCCATACGAATTTAAGTTTCATTATCCCTTATTACTTCATCAATATTATCAATATCATCGGCCCTTAACTGGGGGGTTTCATCATCAATATTTATATATCGTCAGGTAAGAGATATATTTTGGGAAGTTTATTGAAAATTTTCAATATGTTTCACTTACACAAAACCATTTTCATTTTCAATAAACTCATTATTGCATGATTTCATTTTTATTACACTCCATCAATCATTATAATATCTCGAAACATCACAGTAATTTGTATAATAAACTTGATGTTCTTAATGTGCCAACATAAATGGTTAATTTGATGCAAGAATAATGATATATTTAATGTCAAAGACTTTATGTTGTGGATAAACTCACAACCCTCAGACAGTATTAAACCCATGACATTTAAACATTGTTACATAATTTGGTCCCAGATAACATAACTCAATTAATTCACACGGTATACCATAAAATTCAACTTTGCTTTATTTATTATAATATCATTTAAAATAAACACCACTATTCATTAATTTCTTTGAGTCACCATATATGTGTGTACAGAATCAAAATTCATTAACCATATACCCATTATAAGATTTTATCACTTTCTATTAAGGGTTTTTTAGCACACATAATCGACTATTAATTTTATTTTCATGTTTCATTTCCTAAAAATAGTAAAAATTATTAATAATAGATATCATTACAAAATTGATTTATTATTCCATCGAAAGTAACTTAACTTATTAGTCTTTAAAACCAATATGTAAAAAAATTGGCAACGTTCTTGAAATGCAGAAGATGTAATTTGTATAAATTATTTTTTGATATTTTCATTATATAGACTATAAAAAAATTAATGTAAAAAAAATTATCTACTATAAAAATATAACCAAATAATAATAATTAGTATTTACTATAAAAATTGTTTCATTTCTTTATAATTCAGCATAACATATGTATGAGCTCTATTGATTTCTTCATCTGAAATCCATTGTTAATGATAACCACTAAAACCAATCTTGGGCTGATTAAAAACTGAAAATTGATGGTCTTTAACATCATAAACATTTTTCTCATTGTGACATATCTGATTATATTTTGAAGGATATTCTAATTAAAAATAATAAGAGTATAAATTTGAAATTTCCCCATGCAAGTACGCTTCTACAATTGACCCTAAAATTGATATTTTGTTATGTAGTTTCTTCTTTAATATTTTCAAACATCTCTCAAATGGGTACATCCATCAGAATTCTACTAGCCCTCCATATTTAACTTCATATGGAAAATTCAATATTAAATGTTCTATTGTGTCAAATAAGCTTAGCAAGAATATTTTCTCCAATTTACATAAAATTAAAACAACATCCTTTTATAGCATACTCAATGAATCAAAATCTGATGTTGTTTCATAAATATTTCAGAAGAAATATGATATTTCGGTCAACACTTCTAATATTGAAGAATTTAATATCCCTCTAAGAATAACAGGTAATAATATTTCCATTATGACATGACAGTTATAACTTTTTAAACCGGTAATATGCCCTTTTCTTATGTAGTGATAAAAATTAGAAGAATAACCATCTGGTAACCTCAAATCTTGAATCCATTGATTGAATAATAAATGAATTTATTTAGAAATTGTATAAGCTTCTTTTGGATTTATTAAATAGTGTGATCCTTCATCTTTAAATAATTCAAGTTCAGGACATCTATAAATTTGGGTAAGATCTATTTGTGCCTTTACATTATATTTGGTCATATTGGGTGTTCCCAACATGGTATAAAATATGTTATCAAAAAAATATTCTCAATATGAATTACATATAACATTTGATGAACCAAAAAATCATACCAATATGGAAGGTCCCAAAAAATACTCCATTTTATCCAATTCTAATCTCTCCCAAAACTATTTATTTTTTGTTTATTTATCATTAGTCCAAAGGTAATAGGAGGTAATACAGAGACAATAGATTTTACCTGAATACCTAAGAGCACTACTAGAGGTTCATATCTTTCAAATCTGCCTTTTATAAAATTATTTTTGTTCCTTAAAAAAGGTTGATCCACATGAAGAAATATTTAATGGTGGTCAAAATAACTAGTATTTATCTCATTACTAAGCATAAACATTTTGTTCTCATCCATGTAGTACATGCATGATTTTAGACTATGTGTACTCCATCCATATAACATACCATAAATCGTAAAGTCACTGATCATTCACATTAATGCAGCCTTCAATGTAAAATTATGATCTACAACTATATCAAATGTAGTCACATCATTGCTCTATAATAAAAATAACTCATCAACTAGTGGCTTCAAATAAACATTGATATTCTTCTTTAGATTTCCTAGAATTAATAACTCCAAATATATATATGGTTCCTTAATCAACATCCAAGGAGGTAATTTTTATGGAGTAATGAAAATAGGCCAACAATAATATTGACTATCGTAAGCACCAAATAGACAAAAACCATCAGTAGAAAGACCCAAATGTATGTTATGAGGTTCTGAAGAAAAATAAGGATGCATATGATCAAAGTGTTTCCATGAATCACCATCACATGGATGATTTAATCTTTTACTAACAGAAAAAATTGATTTATTCCATGTCATCAATATAGTTATGTTGTGAGACATAAATAAACATTGTAAATGGGGTGTAATTGGAAAATACCTCAATTATTTCACATGAAATTTGTACTTTCTTTGTTGTGTCTCTTTATACCTCGATTCTCCACATGTTGGACAATTAACTATTGATTTATAATCACCATAATATAAGATGTAATCATTTTAACACATGTGAATCTTCTAATAACTAAGACCCAAATTATAGACCAATATTTCATAGAAACTTGCAGGTAAGGTATTTCCATCAGGAAATAATGATTTAACCAAATATAAATCTGATTGAAATAAGTATTTTACAATCCAAAAACTGATTTAATAGCTATAATTTTTGTAATAGCTTCAATTTTACTCATTTGGCATCCCGGATATAAGGCCTCCTCAGAATATTTTAACAAATTATAAATTTGATAAGGTTCTGATTTAGGATTTGGAATATCATTTAGAGTTTTTTTCCTAAATAGATGTTCTAGCTACCTCGTGTACTAAATTTTGAAATGATGGATATAGAACCAAAAAAAATGGATTGTATACTAAATTCGTTTCACCATGTTGATACCAAAAAATATAATTATTCTGAAAACCCAAATTTAATAGATGAATTCCAAAAATTTTAAATATTTCAAATCTTCTAAGATCACATTTCTTACATGGAAATTTAATTATTCCTTCATATTCAAATTCTGGATTTTACAATGCAAATGATATAAATTTTTCAACACCCTCAATGTAGATAGAATTTATACAAGATTTGTTGGTATTTTTTTGATGATTTATCCAATCACAATCACGTAATAAAAATCAGTGTCTACTTCCTAAATCTGTAGTTATATAAACAAACAATAAAAAAAGAATAATTATTACTCATCATGACTAATTTAAAATTATTATTATATTTTAACACCTTGGAATATTTTATAGAATATGATTGGAGTGAGGTTTTGGGTTAGCAATGGATTCTAGGGCTCATATAGGCTCGTCATAGATAGAATAAAAATATTAAATATATTATATCACATGCATGTTATTTTCCAAAAATAATGAAATATATTCAGAATGGTGTCTTATATGGGAAATCTGATATCACTATTAGGTCCTAAATATGGGTTTTACCCCAGGGATGTGAGGTTTACCCTACATGTGACATAATATTTGTGTGTGTCAGGAGTTTCGTAACATCACACACAATGGTAATTCATTTAATATTTATATTATAATTTTTTACAAAAAAATGAAGTATCTTCATAATGGTGAATTGTATAAAAAATCTAAGACCACCGTTAGTTCAGGGATATTGGGTTTACCCTAGGCATGATATAACATTTATGTGTGTCGGTTGTTTGGTAACATTGCACACGAGGGTAACCTTTTTAATATTTTATTAATATTATATATATATATAATATTTATACTAATTATTAATACTAATTATTTTAATTAATACAACATTTATACGAATTATTATGAATTTTTAATAGTTGTTATTATTTTTTATATTTTTTTACATGGTATTAAAAAATATTTTGTATTTAGTACAAATAATTGTAATTTTTACTAGGTGATAAAATTATTTATTAAGTAATACTAATTATTTATTATTTATAAATGAATTTATAAAAAATATTACTAATTTTTAACAATTACTCGTATTTCATATTTTTTTTATTTTATAACTTATTAAAAATTATCATAATTTCCTCAAATTTTCAAATTATTAATAATATTTTTTAATTAAAACTAATATTTACTATTTATTAATAATATTGACTAATTAATTATTAATTATTATAAATTATTTAATGATTATTACTAATTATTTAAATTATTAAAATTATTATTACATTTTTAATAATTACTATATATATATCATGATTTCTGGTGATGGAGTTTCTGTCAGTCCATGTGCCCCCAATGTCGGACTGCCTAATGTGGTCAATTGTGGGTCAGGGTCCGGATCTGGTGGTTCAATGTGCATCGACCATGAATTTGAGAAATGTGTTGATGGTTCCTTTTGCTTCATCACCAGCTTTGTAGATGTTTGAGCATTGTCCTGCAAGGGGTAAGGATGAACTCCATCTTCTAGATCAGGGTCAGGAACAGGTGGTTCAAAGTGCATCGGTGTTGGCTTCGGGCTTTTTTCTGATGGGTCTTTTAGTGTCTTTACCAGCTCTATAAATGTTGAGCTAGTTCCCTTTAGGGGGTTAGGATGTATGTCAGTTTCCCTCTGAGTGGTTGGGATATCTTTAGGGAATTCTGGTGGTCCAAGCATAAAGACTTTTTCATGAACAGTTTCCACCCATCTTGTATGAGCCAATGTGAGACGATCGCGGTCCTTTTTTTTCTCTGTCTCAGGGATGATGGCATATTTGGTCGATTTTTATCAGATCCATGGGCCATATTGAAGGATGAGATTAACAGAATCATTCCTTTTCTTTGAGACACACACTCTTTCCAGGTGGTCAAGGCATCCACAAAAGAAACAGAAGATTGGGAGTTTCTCAAACTCGAATGATATCCAAGTGTTGGTGCCATCGAATTTCAAAAACATTCTCCTCATCAGTGGCTCTGAAACTTCTATAATGACCTTAATTCGAACCTCAGGCCCCCATTGGATAGGGTCTGAGCGGTCCCAATCAAGGAATTGGCCAATGCAGTCCCCAATTTCTCTCATAACTCATTTTTTTCGTGCGTGAAATGGGATTCCTTTGATGTGTATCTAGAAGGGGGACCGGGTGAGATTAATGTGTTGGATATCGTCCCCCCTTTGTATTCTTCCATGAGGAGGAGTTGATTATCGAAAGACCATGGTCTACCTCTTAGTATTTTATCTCTATCTCCCTTATTGAAGAACTCAAAAACAATGTGATTGTTCCCTACTTCCCGAATAGCTACTCCAACTTCCAGTTTCCAAAGATTCTGGAGGGTGTTTTTGAGGGCCCCCTGGTTTACTGAGATATTTTCAACGAACTTTCTGACCACCAATAGAGACATTCGTTTTTTCAAGAGTGAATCTTCATTTCTCTGGGCCTCGATTTCCGCCTTCTCTTTGTCCGTTAGGGACAACCTACTCCATTGGTTCACTAGATCTGTCTCCATGGATCAGTGTTCATGGGATGGGTTAGAGATCTTTAAAACGTGCCCGGTGCTTTTCCCTTCTTGGGGCAACAGATGGTGGTCAGGTTTCCAAAGATGTACTGGTTTCATAGTAGCATCCACTCTCACTTCTGGGACATCAAAGAGAGGATTCGTGGCCCGCGTCCAGTAAGGAATGACCAGGGCCATCCCAGTCTAAGGGACACACTATCCAGGCCTGGTCCAAGCAAAGAGCCCTTGGACCGGCTACCCCACACCACGTCCTTCTTCCATGCCCCGGCCTGCGTGATCAACTCTTCGCGAAGTGGCTTCGCGAACCACAGTCTGGGCCTCCATGACCAAATTTTCTCCCAGATGGAGCTCGCCGCGAAGCACACCCACGTCCGCGGGTCGGCTCAACATAGTGGACACTTCACAATATTTCTTCGCGGATGAGGCTTCGTGGATGATTCTTCACAAGATAGTCACAACACGGTGTGGGGCTTCACGAATGAGGCTTCGCAACCGGATCACTCGCGATGATCCTCATGCTCCCCTTTCGATCCCTCTGCAAGGAACACCACCAACCGCGAGGCAGCCCTACGCGGAAGCCTCTTCGCGATCTGGATTTGCGGCAGAAGCTTATTGACTCACCCTCCGCTTCGCGATCAGGGATTCAGGACCGGAGCTTCGCGGCAGGAGTCTCATGACTTTTCTTTCATGGTCAGTCAATTGTGGAATGTGTTCGGGGCTTCACACTTAGATCTTCACAGCAGGAATCGCGCAACTTTTCTTTCATGTACCGTCAATTGTGGAGTCGGAGAGTTGACTCCACAGTGAGGCCTCTGCCGAACCAGGTAACCCACCGCACTGAGGGGATGAAGAAAGCGACCAAGCGGCAATCCGCTTCCCGGTCGTCTGAGTTCAAGATCTGGAATCACGGTTCCCTTGAACCAGATCTGGATTCAAAACCTGGGAACCAAGAGTATGTGATCTTCATCGTGGTCTCTGATATCCGAATATCTGTTCCAGATCTGAGAGGGGGGCGTCGCAGATGCGGAACGAAAGAGGAGGGATGGAAAGATGATTTGAGGATGGAGAGAATGACTATATAATAAAAATATATATATATTTATAATCTATATAAACATATATATATATATAATAAACCTTACACGTTTTTTAAAACATTTATATATACATATTTAGATGTTAATATATATATATATCAAAAACATTACATGTTTTTTTGAACTTTTATATATATGTGTGTGTGTGTGTGTATTCACATGTTCATATACATACAAATATATATATATATATATATATTAAAAACCTTACACATTTATATATATATATATTAAAAACTTTACACATTTTTTTAATTTTTATATATGTATATTCACAAGGTAATATTTATATATATATATATATATATATATTACAAGATTTATTAATTAATATAAATACATCAAATATATTCTGAAACTTTTTTTAAGAAAATATACATTTCAAATCTATATATACATATAGACAGACAAACATACAAACATACATATATATATATATATCAAAAATATTACACTTTTTTTAACATTTATATTTGTATATATTTACATGTTAATATATATATACACACACACATACATATATCCAAATTTTACAAAAATGATATTCACATGGATTTAAAAAAATGAAAATCAATCATAATATAACAATCAAACATCATTTAATATCTTTTCCATAATTAAAGTGTTATTATAACTCATCAAAAATCATATCACCATAAACATGAAATATAATTAAACAATTAAATATATTTATATAAACATTGTCAAGATCATATATTCCTAAATAATTTTATAATAAACATATTTCTAATAATAACATAAAATAATATACATGTATTAACCTAAAATATCAAACTGAAAAGTCTATTAAATTTGAAAATTAAACAATGATAAAAATACCTAAATTCAATTAAAATAACTCATGAGAACCCTATGAACATGCCAATAGATAATAATAAATTTGCAGCAACCCTAAATACCAAATAAACCATGAAAATCAGATAAATTTCTTAACCTAGGGTTTTCCCACACTGAATCATGTATGATAAAATGAAAAAAGTGAAAAAAATAATGAAAGTGGAGATAAGGGGAATTCATACCAAGATGATTTGAACCTGGATCTGAAAAAAGTCAACTGATATGGAGTTTTTTAGAGGGGAGAGTATGGTTTTCATGCACCATCGCCTATTCAGGAGAAGGATAAAACTGTTAGGGAGAGGAAGAAGGGAGGTTGTATGTTTTAACTTAATATTAATTATGATGGGTTAATTAAAATGGAATTAACTTCATTGCAAAAAAAAATTTGAGAATATTATTTGTGATGGACAATAATGTATGTCAAAAATACTTCCTATGTGATTACTATTATAAAAAAAATTCTACATCTGTCGCTATTATCCATTTCAACAGTTTTTCTCATAGGGCAGCAGGCATTCCCCCCAATAGTTTTTGTGACGGAACATTTTTTCCATCGTAAATAATAGCTTTTTGCAACAGAATAAATGTTATGTCGCAAATATCCTTTTTTTAGTAGTGTTTGATGAACTATGAAAAGTATGGGAAAACATTGAGGCTTGAATTTAATATATCAACTGATATTTCTCTACTTGGTGTATACATGTTAAAATATAACTATTTTATATATAAATATCTACCTTTCAATTTAATTTTATGTTATTTTATTATATTGTGTGTGGGATCCCATAAAAATGCATGGGCAGAATACTCATTTTTATTCTTAATGTGTAATAATAAAAACATTTAAATGATGTAAAATTTTATTATTTTTTAGAAGGATTAAAAAAAGTTGGTAAAATGCATACAAAAAAATTGTATTTAAAGGAATGAAGTTTTATTATTATTATTGAATATTCAAATATTATTAAATACATAAAAACAAAAAAATAATTTTAAAAAATTTATATATTTTATTATTATTAATGCCAATAAATATTATTTTTAATAGATATAAACATATTGTTATTTTTTTAATTAAATAAAAAATATATTGTTTTTAAAAATATATAAAATTAATTTTTTGAAAGATAACAAAAATTATAACATTTATGAAATTATTAGAAAATATTGAATTTATTAAGAAAGGTCAAGCATAAAACCTAGTACCTAGGCTCTTTCCCCTTTTATTAAACAAGAGAAAAAAAGGTATAGGGGGATGGTGATAAAAAAATCCCAATCATCCATCAAGTACCAAGAGATAAAAAATTAATATAACTACCAATAAATTTAAATCAGATGAAAAATCCAAAGGCAAGACATCCTCACAACCCAGTTATAGACCCCAATATGCAAGATAAATTGTAGAAAAACTTCTTCGAGTCTTCAAATAGTCTGGAATCCCAATATATCAATCCTAGAAAGTGGAAAAAAATCCATACATAATAGCAAAGTAAACGTAGAAGGTGATCCCTTTAACTAACCAAAATCAACTTTAAATTTCATCCAACATTAATAATGCCTTCAAGTCCTATATTTAAATACTTTTATGCAATAATACTTCCAAAAAAATCAATGAAATACATATTCATATAATACTACTAACATACACAATACAAACATCTTGAAAAAATAATATTTTTTATTTTTTTTAAACATAAAAATATTATTATTTAATGCCCTTAAAAATATTAGTTTTTTTATTGATATAAAATAATTATTATTTTAAAAATATATGAAAAATATAATTATATATGATGTATAAAAATAATTATTATTACATTTTTAAGTTGTAAGAATGTTTTTTTTATTTTTAAATTATTAGTTTTTTTGAAGTAATAAAAAATTTATTATTTTCTAACAAACATATTTATTTTTAAATCATAAAATGGATTATTTTTAAAGGGGTTATTTTTTTCTTATATAAATAAAAAAAATATAATTATTTTTAAATATATTAAAATATTATTTTTATAAGTTATAAAAAAATATTTTAAATTATATGAAAACATTTATATTACATTTTAATTGAATAAAAATTGTATTTACTTTTAAAAGGATTGAGTTTTTGAAAGTCAAAATTTTTTTTAATTGAAAAAAAATTATTCTTGTGACAGTAATAAAGATTCTTTTTTGGACTTTATACAATTAATTCTATTGAATTTGATTATTTTTAAGGTTTGAAATGTAATGAATCATACCTTCATGGACCATTCCTTTGTGATTTTTGGGTATTAGAGGCATCAAGGGGGGATTTAGAGGTGTTTTGTAGGTGAGAGTTGAGTTTTGGCCATTTATAGGATCACTATGTCATGGTGTTAGGAATGATGGTGGTATTTTTGAAGCTTGTTTGGAGATTTATGGTGTGGTGACAAGTTTTTTGGGGGTTTTCACTTAGGTGGAAAGCTGTTTTAGCTTATGGTTCACTATTGAAACGCCTATGGTGAAATGCATTTTTTCTGAAGTGTTTCCCTATGAGAAATGAGGATTATATCTATGCCTTAGTGAAGGGTGTTATGTTTTTGTAATCTAGGAAAATTCTACATATATGAAATAGGGGTGTGTGAAATTCCTAGAGTAAAGGTCATGGTAGCATGCCATCAAGGAGGAGTCGGGTTGTGTGAGGGGGTATGGAAATAGTGATCTACATCTCTCCATGCCATATCATTAGGTGTGGTGAGGTAAAATGATGAGGGTGTTTTCCTTGTGTCATGGTGAAGGTAATAGTGGCCTTATAGGGAGCTGAAATGACATCCTCTTCATCATGGAACGGGGAATGGTTTTAGTTAAATCTATTTAAAATTATTTTGAAGGTGTTTGAATTTAAAAGTTTTAAAAGCTAAAAAATTGGATTTTATTTAACTGGGGTCCATTATAGCCATTTTGGTGAACATCATGCCATAGTGATGGTATGTTTATATTTCTTTATAAATACAAGGTCTGATATTCCTTGATTCTACTTTTGATCTCTTCTTTTGAACCCTAGTTGACCCAGACCACCATAGGATCTTCCATCTATCTCTCTCAAGGTTTTAAACCTCTTGGTTCATCAGGATCAAATTCACATGGATTAGGGTAACTATTTTCCTAATTTTCTATCATATGTTATTCTTTTCCACTCTTGGAGTTTTTTTGTGGGTAATCCTTCAGTTTTGGGATAATATTTTAGCATGGTTTGATAATGAGTTATAGTGGTTAGGTTCAAGGTGGTTCCCTTTGAGTTTGATAGTGGTTGACCCTGGGTTCTTCTATCCTTGTATGGTGAGTCCTTGAAAGATTTATATCAAGGTAGGGGTTTAAATAATTATCCATTATTTACATAAATTGTGGAATTTTTATACCTATGTTTTCATTTGGTGGATAGTAATAATCGACATAATGAATTATAATGAACTAGACTAAAGTAAACTGAAGGGGAATGGGATTTTTCCATGTGATTTACTAGGTTCTTATTATTTTCTATTTATTATGAATTTATTATTACTTATATTGATAAATCATGATATTTTTTTATAAACCTATTTCTTTTCATGACCCTCTACCTCTAAAGGTACCCCTCCTAGGCCAGCAATGAATGAAGAAGGATAATGACCCCTGAGTCCCGCCTCCAGTAGACCCCAGGTTAGTGACTAGCACTGAGGGTATAAAAATCTCAGTATGGGAGGCATTACCCTCTATAATATATATTTAGGATTGGGAGATAGGATATCAATTATCAATAAAAACTATAAAATAATATAAAATAAAATAACCAGATACCATCCCATAATGCATGAATAATGTAAACAAATTCAAGAATCTCCAAAGTAAATATCCAAAAGAAAAGCTAAGGTGGAAACACAACAACAATCCAAAGGTCTGAGATATAAGTGTCCAACACAGTCTACATAGTCCTCCTAGAAACCTAAAAATAGTTTTATATATGTGGGGTGAGAATACAAGTATACTTAGTAAGAAAACCAAAGTCTATCATGAACATGTGAAATAAGTATACTAATTCACCAGTGAGAAAACAATAGAACCAACATCACCTAAACAAGTCAACTAAACATTCTATATCACCATGTCTCACTCACCAAATAATGTATTCATGTATAGTAACATAATATGAATCATATCAGTGATCGGGTACCCCGTACCAATTTCCCACTGATTAGATGATCTCACACCCCAACAATGTACATCCCGGCACTCCCACCTCTTCCGTATAATATCACATCTCATCACATAACATCTCACCCATAGATATCTAGGTCATCACATCTTTCCTGAAGATACATGGGCCATCACATCTCTCCCACAAACACCTAGTCCATTACATCACATATCATCTCATAACTAGGGTAGTAGGGCATCATAACATAAAGGACATAAACCTCATGACCTCCTCCTACCATACATGGCCCCCACCATAAGTCATATCATCACATCTCATCTCAAAACATCTTTCTTGAAGACACTTGGGTCATCACAACACATAACATCACATCTCGGTAGTGAACTTTTTACTTTTGGCCATCGTAGCTTGTGTATGTCATCTTTGTCTAAAAGAGGGAGTGAGGAAGAGTGGGTGGCTAGTCATCCATCCTCGCCACTAGAATGTTGGGAGAAACACCCCCAAAATTGTTGGTTTTCAGGACTAGGTGCTCAACATGGTTGGGGCGTGATAGAAAATCACAAGGAAATACAATGTATATAATATCATAACACACAAGCTCAACCTATGGGTTCACAACAAGGCACTAACCAACTCACAAAATTACCACCAATCCTCATAACTTTTCCACTTTCACTGTCACCACTAAATACACAACACCACACAACAATGCATAATCCACAAGACACTTTTCATATTATTTCTCAATTTTAGCCAATTTTCAGATTTTACATTACCATCCAATTTCATTTAAATATCCCATTCAATTCATATTTCCATCCCACTTATTTCACATTATACAATAACCATTTAAGCCACACTTATCGTTATTTTATTCATTCATTATACATTTCTATCCCATTAACTAAACCAACCCATGTCATTTCAATTTCGACATCATAATTTAATTCCAATAATACCTGAGAAAACTAGCACAACACAACACCACTTAAACAAACATACCATCATCCTTGCCAAGACAACCAACCCCATATCACCACCATTTCACAGCCACATCCATTTCCTCATTACCATAGACACATCACAACTTCCTTTCCATCATAAATTCCCCATAGCATAACCACACCCAAACACATTTGTCCTACAAAATAAAACCACAAATCAAAAAAACTCTCATATCACAACACATGATATTTTTTAGATTATCAAGGATATTTTCATCAATTCCACATTTTTATTTTAGGGTCATTCTCACATAACCATAAATATACTGGGGAAACCATTTCATTAACTAGATATAAGTGATTATCCAATTATATTTAAAGTGATTTCAACAAACATACCAAACAAGGTTCCAAAATAAATTTCAAATTAACACACAAAAATCCCCGAATGACCATAATTTTCATTGGGTAATTTAACCTGTACAATCACAATAAAAAATGATAATATCAAAAGATGTAAAGACTTGTGAATCATTCTAATCTACCTTCAATTTTAATTAAACCAATTATTTATATTTAATTAATCTAATTAAACTATCTTTCCAAAAAGTTAATCAGAGTAAAACCCCTCCCACATGTTACACAAGATGAGAAACTAGGGATTCCCTGCCTAAAATAGAGGTTTCTGATCCACTTCACAAGGTTAGAACAAGAGTAAGGTCACCACCAAGCACCACAAGGAATAAGAACACCTTACCATCCTAGAACAAAACAACCATGTCATCCCCTTATCAAAAACACACCAAAACTCATGATTCTATGTACAACAGCCCCTCCCAAATGAAAAAATGGGAAGAAAATGTGAGAAAAAAAGGAAGGGAACTCACTTAAACCATGAAAAAACAATCCTAGATGGTAAGGATTGAAATACACTAATAGGGGGATGAAAGGGATCCTTATAATGCACTTGGGTCTCCTGAGAAATGAGAGAAAGGGTTAGAAACTGGTCAGGCCCGAGGGGATTTCAAAATCTATACCCAGCCTGAAAAATAGAGGACCACAGCATAGCCTCCAACACCATTTGTAGCCATAATGATAATAGGGAGGACCATGGTGTAGCGCTCCCCACTATTCCAGAGCCTAGCTGGTCAAAGTTCCCTCCAATAATTATGGTTATATCCATGTCGAAGATCCTATAAAATAGGGAGGAATACCATAGTGTATCCAAAGTCACTACACCATATACCTGCAACAACCAAAAAGGGTTATTATAAAGCCCCTGATCCATGGAATAGTGGTTCCAAAATTGGAAGAACCACTAAAAACGGACCCTTGGGACTCCATGTTGTAGTCAGGGTCTCCGCACTATAGTCAGCACCTATTGATAGGGGATACACCACAACCAAGGCTCCATGGAGCAGCTACCCCCAAATTAGCAGTATCACTAAAAAGGATCCTCTCGAGACACCATTCCACAGCCCACCACCTTAATCTATAACCACTACATTATGCAGTATCCTCTAGGATCCACATCGTAGCCTTTCTAAAATAGGAATTAGCACCCCCCCCCCTCCTCCTAAAATCCTCCAAACACCTTGGGATATCCCTAGACACCTTTTTCGCTAGAATTCCTACAAGGTAACAATACATAAGGTTCGGGACATTACATAAAATACCTCTCAAACCATTATCACCCTCAAGAATCAAAACCAACCTAGGAATAATAAGTAAAAGGAGGTCTAAACAAACCTCCCTCAAGATAACTCTCAAAGATCTTGTTACAAATGAGACACAACCACCAACCAGACACTCTAAACCCTACTGAAAACTTTCACCAAACATTCCTCACAACCACACCACCGCACCACTTTACCATCCACCCCACCAGGAACAAACCACGCCATTTCATACCAATCACAAACCACCACCTTTACACATACAACCACACCACCATATCATCTTCCACAAATCCCAAGATAATTATCACTAAAACTATCACACAACCAAGGCCCCAAGAATATAATTCAAGAAATTCAATCTTCCATGTAAATATATTACCTACTTTAAGTGGCACTGACTCACCCACGTGGTTTTAATCATATAAAAGTATAACACATATCAATTAGGAATTAGGTTTTCCCTTATTCATGTTTCAGAATATTTATCACATATTATATTATCAAGAAGAATCACATATCATAAAAAACAAGATCCACATATCACATCATCAAGAAAAATAAAACAAGGTAGAATAAGACAAGATCAAAACAACTAAGGGTACTAGTAATTAATCTGCATCTCATGATCTCAAGTACTCTCCTTTAGGACACCATGCCTCTATATCACACAAACCAAAGGATCTATGCCCATAGAACCTTCTCCCAATGATCTTGGATCTCCATTGGATACTCCACAAATGTCACATCATACTAGATATCAAAATTTCCCCATTAAATGACACAGGATTCATCATAAAGATATGGAAGGAGCTAAGAGATGTGAAATAAATCATGGATCTGGTCCATCCATGGCAGAAGTTCCAATAGAAAATCCACTTCTCCAATTCACCCCAATACCATGAAATACCTAACAAACTAGTGTGAGAGATTACTCCCCTTCCAAACCTTTACTGCCCTTATTAAGGGGAAATATTCAAGTGCATGTGGTCTCATACCTCAAACTCCAAGGGCCTCCTCCTGCAATTTACATAATCAATTTTCCAATCCCACACTGCTTTCATCATCTCATAAACAAGCTAAATATTCTTTATCATGATCTTCACAAATTTATCACTAAGAACTGAAAACTCTCAAACCTCATCCTAGCACAACATAGAATTAAATAGTTTCCCATAAAAACCCTCAAATGGGGCCATGTCAATGGATGATTTATATATATTTTTATAATAAAAATCATACCAAGGGAAAGTGTTTTTTCCAAGATCCACCAAAGTTTAGGATACATGCCCACAACATATCCTCCAGTGTCTAGATAGTCTTCTCTATATTCCTATTCATCTAAGGGTGAAAAGTAGTGTTGAGGTGTAACTAAGTGCCAAAATCAAACTGCAATCCCCTCCAGACTCACAAGGAAAAATTTTTATCATGATCTGAGACAATGGACCTTGGAAACCCATATAGCTGCACCACCTCATCCAAATACCTCCTCGCCAAAATATCTACAATGATCGACTCCTTGATCACTAAAAATTGGGATGATTTTGTCAATTGATCCATGATCACCTAGATAGCATCATAACCTCCTTGTGATTGGGGTAACCTTGTGATGAAATCCATCTAGATGTCATCCCATTTCCATTTGGAAATATCTGAGGGCTACAAAAACCTCCAAGAACATGATTTTTATCCTTTAACTTTTGTAAAACTAAACACTGAGCCACAAACTCCACCACTTCCCATTTAGTCTAAGACCACCAAAACCACATTCTCAAGCCACAGTACATCATGGATACCCTTGGGTTTACCACCAAAGGTTATCTATGAAACTTATTAAGGAATCACCTATACATATCTACTAGAACAAATAACCTCCCTCGAAATCACATCTAGTTATGACTATCCTCTATCCATCCCTCCATAGCATCACCATTACCAACATTATCACGCATCACCTTTGCCTCTATGTCTCCCCACTGATACTTATCCACCTACTACATTAAATAATACTTCATTTTCATATAAAAAAAGAAACCTCCAACATCAACCACCCTTGAAACTAAGTGTAGGGATACATAATCCTCCATCACTTCCCAAGAATCTCCAAACTCTCGAACAATATCATTTTGAAACCTCCTACTCAAAGCGTTAGCCACAAAATTTCATTTCCCTAAGGTATAAGAGATCTTGAATTCATAATCCTAAAGAAAATATATCTATTCCCTTTTATATAGATTCAAATCACACTGGGAAAAGATATACCTCAATATTTGTTAATCCATAAAGACCAAAAAGTGCTCCCTAATGAGGTAATGTCTCCAATGTTTCCACACAAACAAAAATACCTCTAACTCCAGGATATGGGTGTCATAGTTATGTTCACAGAGACATAACTACCTAGACCCATAATATATTGATTACTTATTCTATATCAATACACATCCCAATACTATATGTGAAGTGTTGTAGAAAACCTCAAAACATCACACCCTCCTCTGGAAACTGAAACACTGGAGCACTGACCAATTTCCTCTTCAAGTAGTTTAACGTTGCCTCATGCTGATCACTCTAGATAAAATATTGTTATTTACTTATAAAAACTATCAAAAGAGACTTTATCTATAATAATTTAGATAAAAACCTCCACTAATATCCCAAAATACCAAGGAAGATGTGAACCTCAGCCACAATCTTAGGTGCTACCAAGTAAACAACTTCCTTTACCTTTAAAGGGTCCACAAAAACACCCTACTGTGACACCACATACCTGAGGAAATGCACTTATTTCATCCAAAACATACCCTTGGATAACTTTCCATAGATATAGTGGTGTTGAAGAACCTATAAGATAGATCTAATATGGGCAATGTGTTCCTCCTCTAACTTTGATTAAATAAGTATGTCATCAATGAACATAACTATGAAATGGTCTAGAAATTCAAAAAACAGGGAGTTTATGAACCTCGTGAACATAGATGGTGTGTTCGTGACATAGAACAAAATGACTGCGAACTCAAAGTACTCATACCTGTATCTAAAGTAAGTCTTCAAGATATCACCCTCCACCCTCAACTGGTGATACCTAGGATATATATCGATCTTAAAAAAAACTAAATCCCATCGACTATTAAAAAAGATCACTAATACTTGGAAGGGGGTAACGATTATTGATCATCACCTAGTTCAACCTCCATTATTCTATAAACAACCTCATACTTCCATATAACTTCTTGTAAATTAACACTAGAGAACCCAATAGTGACACACTAGACTAAATAAAACCCTTCTACATTAGATCATATATATAAATACTCAACCCCCACATCTCATAAGGTGTCATCTGATAAAGATCCATAGAAATTGGAGAAGCACTATGTTTCAAGTTTATCCTAAACTCAACATCATGTTGAGGGGTTAGTGTCACAACCTCCTTAGGGAAAACATCCAAAAAATCATTAAAAACTCTGGGAACCTCTATTATCCTAGAACCTATTGATTCCATGGAAAACTCAACCATCAATTAAATAAGGGTCTCCGTACTTCTACTACCCAATAGATGACTCTACTCACCAACAAAAAATGCACATTGGCCATCCAAATATGAAAAAATGACTCTCCTCCAAAATTAGTTGAAAACAGTGTGCATAAAATGAAATTGTTCTATGTTGAGAATGATATTGTATGGCTACATCTGAAGTAAGAACGAATCCTCACATGGCTAATGTGGCCCCATCATATAGCTACACCCTCAGCATACATAAAAACAAGATGGTCTTACTTCCAATTGGTATATTCAACACTAGGGGAATGGGAATCCTCTCTACATATATCCCTAAAGCATGGATTGAAGCAGGTGAAACAAAGGAGTGAAAATATCCCAAATTAAGAAAAGAAAAAACAATGGTAGATGAAAAGATAATCATTCATCTAACAATCTATGGCCCCTCTAGCACTGCCGCCTCTAATTCGTGTAACTTTCCATGACTAGATCCTCTACCTCTCTATTAATGACCAATTTCATGACCACACTTAGTTCGGGGCCCTTGAACATGAGGGATGTCCTAAGGTTAACCCCCACCTACTCTATCCCCTCTCAGTGGAGCATAAGACTACTTCCCCTACTGCTGAAACGATCTCACTGGAAGTTGCTGCTGAGGATTATGTTGAACCTATCCACCTCCACCATACTAATCTTAAGTAAATAATAGGAACTAATTCTTATGATGGTAATAAACCCCACAAAAAATCACACCACCCCAAATCCCCTAGGAAAATCATAGAAACCACTGGCCCCAGAAGGACGAAAAATAATCTCCTAAGGTCGACTCCCAACTGGTCAAAACCTCAAAGGCCCTAGTTCTTGAGACCATCCACTGAAAACTCTATTCCTAGAGGAAACCTACTGGTTCCTCTCTCATAATAAACCTCCTTTAAAGTGCATACACTCAATCACCTCCACCTTCTTATAAACCTATAAATATGATAGTAACATAAAAGGAGTAACTATATACTATATAGAAGGATGGAGTTCCACCAAAAGACATAATTCTCAGGACTCGTTATCTAGAAAAAGGTCTGGGGAAAATTCAATAAATCCTTAAAATTGATTCCCAAATACTACAAAAACATACTCCCATGTTGAAGAGAGAGTAAATCCTACCAATTTACTACTTTCATGGTCAATGAAAGGAACCCTTCTTAGAAATATTTCTAGAATTCAACCCACGAAACTTATATGAACTTATACTTGCCAAGATATAGTGTCCACCACTAACACATAGCTCCCCGCATCTAACTAACTTACAATGGGACCTATTACTCCATCAGGGAATGAATCAAACTGAAGTAAATTTCAAGATCCTCTAACCATATCTCTACATTCAAATTAGAAACACTTCCCCCATACTTCCCCAAATCCTTATACTAAAAATATTTCAACTTTTTCTACTAATGATCATCCTCCTAAATCGGACCAACCCTCTAGCGATCAACCAAATCAACCTGCCGAATCTCCACTACTTTAACTACATGAAAAAATGACTAGGAAGAATAGATAAAAAGGGAAATGATGATTCCCTAATCCTGGTAGTATATGATTTTATTAATATTTATTTAATTCATTTTAACTTCCCAGAACCAAATCCACACAATTAAAATAAGAACACAAATCAACCATGATTCATATACCACATATATTTCTCTACCCTGCAAGTAGCATCACCTCACTTGGTTATTCAGTAGGCTTAGAGTCCTTACATTAGGGGCCCTAAAATCCTGTATCCTAGCCAATATTCCCTGGCCTATGTCACACACTAAGATCAACTAACATCTTTGCCTTAACAACCCATGAAATCCCCATAGTTCATAACTCCAAACTTCATCCTATATTTTAACCACAGCCTTTAATAACAATATGTCTTGACCCCCTTTCTCCAAAGTTACACCTCCTAGTCTAGTAATGAAGAAAGAAGGATAATGACTCTTGATACCTTCCTCCAGTAGGCCATGGGTTATAGACTAGCATTGATGGTATAAAAATCTCATTATGGGAGGCATTACCCTCTATAATATATATAGGATGGGGAGATATTATATCAGTGATAAATCAAATCTGTGACATAATATGAAATAAAATAACAAAATACAATTCCATAATGCATGAATAATGTGAAAAAATACAAGAATATCTAAAGTAAATACACAAAAGAAAAGCTAAGGTAAAAACTCAACAATAGTCCAAAGGTATGAGCTAGAAGTGTCCAGCATGATCCATATAGTCCTCTTAGAAACATAAAAACATTTTTATATATGTGGGGTGATCATAAGATTATACATAGAATGAAAACCAAAACATCACATGCACATGTGAAATATGTTGGTTCTCGGCACAACAAAAGTTTTCGGTGGTGGGTGATATATTAAATTTTCTTTTAATAATTATTTCTTGAAACCAAGATAGAGGATCTTACATGTCAAATTTATAATTAATTTATTTAATATTTAAATAAATAAATACATGGGATTAGGAACTTTATTCATTAATTATTTTTTATCGTCCTAAAAGGTCCTTCCAAATTTCCTTCATTGTGCTTGTGAGGATCCAAGGGTAGAATCCCTCTATTGGTGATCCACACGTGTTTCAATGGTCTTCGAGCAATGTCACTCATTCTCTGGGTGCTAGCATGGAAAATTGAATGTCTTACGTTATTAATTATTGATCACTCATTATTTGGTCTTGAATAAATTCTCTCTTAGGTTTCTTGTTCTTAAGAGGGAGAGAGGAAGAGGAGTCGAGAGAGAATTTTTTGTACACAACAATTCTCTATTACCGAACATGGAATTGGTTTTGAATGAATTACACAATAGATGTAGCTATCTATTTATAGATATGGGATTTCAATTACAAAATTTAATTTCATAGTAGCTATTAAATATAATTATAACCATTAATGAAATCACATGCCACATAATAATAACAGTATTATTATTTTTTGGTGCACCAACTTGCGTAAAATGGATAAATAATATTTATCGAATCATAAATAATTATTTTATCAACGGACATGGTCTTGGTTCATTCGAACTTATATTGTATCTATTGAACACCCGAATAAATATTTTATTCTCTTAAATAAATATTTTATTCACAAACTAGTAAATAAATATTTATTAAATATTCAATAAAATAAATAAATATATTTTATTCACAATCCAATGAATAAATATTTATTTAATTTATGTGATTAATATAACTTAAATAAAATTATTCCTCAATCTTGATAATAATATTTATTCCATTAATTAAATTAAAATTGAATTTAATCGAGACCACCAGAAACACTTATTGTGTGACCCTATATGATTCTTTCTTGTTGGAATTAGGTGGGGTTTCTTAAAGTCCAAAATTACTAGCTAGAAATGGGTCAAAGCACCCAAGAGAAAGAACTTAAAGTCACAATGATGACAACCACATATGAATGCTCACTATGTAATAAAATCCTTTAGTCACATAATCTCGTCAAGCTGGTTGCATGTTGATGTCATCAATTTATATGCTTGATACATCATTCTTTGACTATCTGAAATAATCTCATCATTACACCATGGACATGGAATTTAGGGTGACAGTTCTATTTCAATCAAAGGTTTGAGATATCAACTTCCATAAATATGTAAGGGATTAATCCTTTCTTGACTTATCCATTAATAAAATGTCATTTGTTGCACACCCAATGTACCATACTTCCCACCAACATATAGCGTGACGATTTTCATTAGAAAATCTAAGTGCATGAGTCATGGAATTCATTAATGATAGTATTAAAGTCTAAGGACCATTACACATGCTTGTAGATAGGAATATCTAATGACGCCAAAAAATGTAGAATTCTTGTTGTTGGGTATGTTCTCATAATCTCCCATATTGGATATTACCAAGTGCGAACATCATGAGAAGAAGTCTTATATGCTTAAGATTACTCTCACTTGATGGTATATATACTATGTATCCCATTATAGTATATTATCTAACTGCATAACTATATTAAGAATATTTTTATAGCACTTCAAGTTTTTCATCATAGCAAGGAACTACTATGACCTTATCAATACAACAAATGCTCTAGGACATTATTACATTATGTTCATGTAGAATAATGAACAATATGTAATAATATGTTTAATTTAGTATTTAAAACATAAAATATTCATGTAATCAAAGTAAAAAATAGTTGGTTCTAGGATACCAACTCTAAAAAACTCCCACTTAGACTAGATCCAACTACCTATGAATTTTAGTTTTCTAGACCTCGCATGATAATCATGTTTCTATTGAGTTAAGGCTTTAGTCAATGGGTCCATCACATTGTCTTCTGTGGAAATAATTCTCACTAAAACTTAACCTCTTTTATAAAAATCCCTTAAGAGATACTTCCAAAGTATGTGCTTTGTCTACTGATGTGACCTTGCCTCTTTTGCGAGAGCCACTACTATAGTATTATTACAATAGAGTTTTGATGGGATATTTACTTCTAGGTACCACATCAAGCTCTTGGATGAAATTTTGTATCCAAAATGCTTCTTTAACTATCTCAAATGTTGCAATATACGCAAAATATACTATAAAATTTGTGACCATAGCCTACTTTGAGATATTCCAGCTCACAACACCACCATTCAAAGTGAATATGTATCTTGTTTGTGACTTCATGTCATCTTGATTAGTCTATAAATTAGAATCTACATATTCTCTGATGAATATTTATTAATCTCCTCTATAAACTAGGAATATATCCCTAGTGTGCCTCACATACTTAAGGATAATCTTGACTTCCATCCAATGGCGGTCACCTAGATCAACTTGATATCTGCTTATCATACTTAATATATAGGTGGAATATAGACTAGTATATAGCATAACATACATGACTGACTCAATCATTAATGCATATGGAATCCTTTCCATTCTATTTCTTTCTTCATGGGTCGGAGGACACATTTTCTTGGAAAGGTGAATTCCAGGTGACACTCGAAAAATCCCCTCTTGGATTGTTTTATATTGAATCTCTTCGATATTTTATCAATGTATGTACTTTGACTTAGGCCGATCAATCTCTTGGATCTATCACGATGGATCTTGATCCCAAGAATATATGTTTTCTAGCCCAAGTCTTTCATGAAAAGAATTTATTAAACCATGCCTTAACAGACTGTAAGACTGGTATTCCATTTACAATAAGTAATATTTCATCAACATATACTATTAAGAAAATGAATGCACTCCCACTAAACTATTTGTATACACAAGGCTCACATTAATTCTTTATAAAACCAAATTTCGTTGTGGATTCATCAAAAAAAATGTTCCATGACTTGGATGCTTGATTTAATCCATAAATGGATTTTTACAACATGTATATATTATTATAATCCTTTGGAGTCACAAGCCCTTCAGGTTGTGTCATGTAGACATCTTCTCAAAGGTTCCCATTAAGGAAGGTTGTTTTGGTATCAATTTTACAAATCTCATATTCATGGTAAGCCACAATGGAAAGTATAATTTTGATGGATTTCATCATTTCAACTAGTGAGAAGGTTTCATCTTATTCAATACCTTGATGTTGTTTAAACCCTTTTGCAACTAGTTGTTCCTTATAGGTACTAATTTGTCCTTTTATGTCTAGTTTATTCTTTAATATCCATTTTCAACCAACAAGATTTATATCCACTGAAGGATCTACCAAAATCCAGTCTTATTTTTGGTACATGGAATCTATTTCAGAATTCATGGCTTCTTGCCACTTGGAAACATATGTGCCACTTACTACTTCCTTGTAGGTTAAATAACCATTATTATCAACTAATATTGAGTCTCCATCCTCAGTAACTAGAAAATCATACTGTTCTGGTTCTCTAACCTCTCTTTTACTCCTACATAGTTCTTGTGTCTCTGGAATAGTTTCTTTTTCCATGGGGCTTTGTGGAATCTGATCATGTACCAACTCTTGTGTGCCTTGAGCCTCGACTTTATCGAATTTTATCTTGCTCCCACTATCTATTTTGGAGATGTTATCCCTCTCAAGGAATATGGAATTTATTTCCACTATAACCCTTTTGTATAAGGGTTGGTATAGGTAATATCCCCTTGTTTCCTTGGGGTATCCTATAAAGGTGCACTTTGTGCCTTAGGGTGCAATTTTGTTACCCAAATAGGACTTAACAAATGATTATATTACCTAAAAATATAAATTATATAACATGGTTTTTATTCCACTTCAAAATTCATATAGAATACAATTTATCAATTTAGTTGGTACTTGGATTAGTATGTGTTTCTTTGTTTATAACACATATCCCCAAAAGGATAATGGAATACTTGCATGACTCATCATTGATCACACAATATCCAACAAGGTGTGGTTCCTCCTTTCTCTTACACAATTCCACTGAGGCATGTAAGGAGGAGTGAGTTGGGATAGGATCTCAAACTCTTGTAAGTAATCAATGAAGTCTTGATTAAGATATTATCCACCTCGATCTGAGTGGAGTTTCTTAATCTTCCTACCAAGCTGGTTATCAACTTCATTCTAGTATTCCTTGAATTTATCAAAAGAATCTGAATTATACCTCATTAAGTAAATATATCCATATATACTAAAATCATCAGTAAAAGTTATGAAGTATGAGTACCCACCCCTTTCTTCAACATGAAATGATTCACACACATCAGTATGAACTAATTCAAGAAGCTATTTAGCCCTTTCACCTTTCCCGCTAAATGGGGATTTGGTAATTTTTACTTTTAAACATGTGTGACATACACCAAGTGGTTTTAGTTCAAAAGGATATAAATATCCATATTGATGTAATTTTGTCAAATTTTTTCATTTACATGACCTAGTCGGTGATTCCAAAGTTGGGTGTGGTATGAGTCGTGTGAAGTAAATTTGTTAATGATTTCCATTACTTGGTTCATGTAATACAACACGTAAAGACCATTATGAAAATATGTCTTACCATAACAAATGTTATCTTTATAAAAGAAGAAACATTTATTTCCAAATTTTAAAATGAATCCATTTTTATCAAGTCTAGATACATAAATAATGTTTTTTTGTAACTGGAGGTGCATAATAAAAACCCTTTAAAACCAAGATCATTTTGGTCAACAATGTGAGGTAGTAGTCCCCAATAGCTACAACAGCAAGTTTATCTCCATTGGCTACTCATATATATACCTCCCTTCAGTCAATTTTTATTAATCTACTTGGCTCTTATATTTAAATATATATGTGAGCACCACAAGATGTATCTAATACCCAATTTTTAGAAATGGATAAATTGCACTTGATAACAAATGCACTTGAAGCTTCCCCTTTATTCTTTAGTTGGGTGTAGTTTTTCTTCTAGTGTCCCTTATTTCCACATGCGAAGTAGACAGCATCCCATTCCCTTGCTTCCCCTTTGATCTTCTTCTTATTAGAAGGGAATAAAGATGCTTTGGTCTTAAATATCTTTACTTTCCCTTTCTGTTTGTTTACCGTAAGGATAGAAGGATTTTTACGCTTCATATCTTTATCTACTTGGAAAAGGAAGATAAGAAGATCTGGAAGTGACTTAAAAATGTTGTTTATATTAGAATTCACAAAAAAACTGGAGAAGATATGAGGGAGTGATGTCAGAATGAGATCGGTTTCAGTCCTTTGGGGAGTTTAAACCCTAGAACCTCTAGGTGATCAATGTATCCAATGAGCTTGAATACATGAGGCTTATCTGGTGAACCCTATCTAATCTTGATCTAAAAGAGTGCCTTAGAAATCTCAAACCATTCTTTTCTAGCTCTATCATGGTAAAGACCACGAAGGTACTCAAGCATGCTATACACATCCATGTTTCCATGAGAATTCATGATTTCAATAGGCATATATGAAAGTATAAAACATTGAAAATCAACCAAATCATTCATATGCTTTTCTTATACTAGGAACTCTTCATCACTCACCTCTTGAGTAGGCGGATCAGGCATTGAGGATTCTAGCATGTAATATTTCCATTCATGGAATAGAACAACCTGAAGGCGTCTAAACCACTCCTGGAAGTTACTTCTAATGAGGATATTTTCTTTATCCAATATTTATTATAGGGATAGTGTGGATGATGAGATTTTCATTTTATTATATAATTAAAAATATTAAATTATTAGTACTTTTCTTGTTGAAAATTTTGTGAGAAATAATAAAATAATTGATTTTATTAAATCTCCCACTATTTTATCAAGTCCCAATAACCCTCACCATTGAACATGGAATGTCTAGTTTCTAGGAAATTATAGTGGAAAGTCTTTGCCAACTACAGACTTACAGCTCCTTGATCTATTGAGTGGACTCCCCGATACAAAAATCCAAACTTAGATTTTCTTAACACTTGCCTCTAAATTACACCAAGTCTTTCAAGGTTTACTCCTATTGATGTAAAATGGTTAAGTCATCCCAAAACTTTCATAATAACTCCCCATATAAAAGTAAGTATCCCAATAACGGTTGTTCAAACACATATTTCTATTGAGTTTTATTCCTAATCTAGTAACATAAGGCTTGGTATAACTTAATATTAGATTGAGGGATTTTATTTTATTATGCATAAATTTTTATCTTATTTTATCCTTTACATGTATTGTTAATATTTAAGTGGATTTTTACTTAATTAATTAACTATGTTTGGATAAAACAATTATGAATAATCAATTTTATTTAAATTTTTTCTTTGCATATTAATTCATCAATTTATATGATCACGTTATTGCATCAATAAATATAAATTTAATACATTATACATAAAATAAATAAATAATTAAATGAACCGGTCATGAGCTTATCTAATGGTTGATTTAATGAGTAGACATTAAATTAACCTATGACCTAGGGGAAATAACTCCTTTTGATGGACTTGGAATGAGCTACAACATTCCATGTGTCCGCCTATGTATCACCGATTTGGATTCATTATGGTTATGTCTTGAACCATACCCATGCACCATGGTATGGTCTATTAATTACAAATATTTATTACTCACATATAGGTGAGGGGATCAAAGGATTGATTAAATGGAATTACATAGATATCTTCAGACACGTGGGTCCTACATAATAATGGAGGGAGGGATGGCTCGTAGGCCATATTTTAATTTAATATTAAATAATTACAAAACCATGTAATAGATTTAATTAAATAAATATCAACACATATATAGGTCTTGGTCAAGCTCATGAATAGTCACACATGAAATGAATACGCAAAAGTAAATGGCTAACATTCATTTCATTATTCATTCTTTTTTACTATTTAAGATAAATGAACTTACACTAATTAATTAATTAATTACATTTCATCTTAATGATAATATGATATTATTTGGAGATAACCATCATTAGTGGAATTCATGGAAAATAAATGGAAGAACCAATAATGACATATTAATTACAATAAATTAATTGAGCATTTAAAATTATTTAAAACCATTATTAAATTGTCAAACACACAACAGTGTGCTAAACAATAAAATAAGGGTTTAATTATGAAATTTAAAATTTAATGTAATTTTAATTTTTTCCATTAATGGGAGACTACACAGCGTTTAAATTCAACTACATGTCATGTACCTCATTTATCGTATATCCAAGTCACACACTTGGGGCTTCGGTGTGTTAACTCGGCCAGATTTCATGGTGTGTACTGACCACACAGTCATGACACATCAAATTTATTATGTTTTTAAGGTTTATTTATAGTCTAGGGAATACCCTAGGTCATCTATCAAGGATCGTTGATAGGTTTTGAGTGTGTATTTTTAATAAAAAGAACAAAAGAGGGGGTGATTTTGTAAACAATTTTAATAAAGTAACTTAATGTAAAGAGTTGTAAAGTTGAAAGACAAAGTGGCTTTTGAAAATTATGAGATAAATAATTGATCATTGATAAGTTACTACAGAACTTTAATAGTTCCTTTTTCTCAATTGGTTATTAGGTTTTGTTGTAATCCTTTGGTTGAGGGATGACCAAGATCTTGGTTCCCCTCTTTCCTCTTAAAATAATGCACAAAGAACCACCCCTTGACACAATAATCGTGTTGTCGAGGTTTTGACCTCAAGAATAGAGTGAGGTATAACAAATCATACTGAAATCTTATATATGTGTGAGATAAAGAGGGTGCTTGTGTTTTCCAATTGAAACAACTCAAGATTCCTACTTGAATCTCAACTCAATCGGTATTGAAATGAGAAATGTTTCACTCAATTAAACCAAATAAATGCATTCAGAGAAGAATCATATAAAGATTTAACATAAGTGAAATAATTTAAACACAAATTACACAAAACCAATATAATATAAGGTTTCCTAACTCCCTCTTCAAGTGTGTATCTCCCTTGCAATGATCACCCACCGTTTAGCTCGACGTCGGGAGGGGGAGAAAGCTCGGGTGGAACTCCTTCTTCATTATTGATCCCCCTATGAGGATAAAGAAATCTAGAACTTAAAAGATGAGAATGAGAATCCTCCAGGAATCCAAAATTGTAGAGCTTCACTTCTGGTTCAAACTTACAAATGGGGATCCCAAGCTTCCATTTTATAGGAAAATGGGAAGGTGATTTTGAGCACACAGATTTCTTAAAACCACTTGTCACATAGGTTTCAACCTCCGTACAGACTTATATCACTTTGGAGAAAATAAAAAGGTTGTATCCCCACCTCTTGTATGTCTCCACAAAAATTTTGGAACAATTTGGACAAATAGATCCAGATATATGGACAGATCACAGCACACCACTTTTGACTTCGTGCAGATTCGGTGTGCTGGACAGATCAAGTATGTCGGGACACTAGATGGACGAATGAGTCTTGGGTTACTTCAGATGAAATGTATCCCAATGGATTTTGGATCATCCCAAAAAAGTTCAGACCATTTGGATGCACGGTTCAGTAGTAGTGTGCAGATAAGTCCACTGGTGTGCATGGATCTTGCGCAGTTTGACCCATTTTTCTTGGACATCATCATGGGTCCTCCAAATCACCTCCTCCTACAATGGAATCATCAAAACCAGTAAAATTTCTCTTTTTAACAGTGATAAACACAAAATAAATTATTCAAACATGGAATGAATTTTTTTTTTATTTTTATAATTTTCAATATAAAACAAGCTTAGCACAGTGGTGTAAGTGTGAAAATGAAACAGTGAAACGTGGTGCGATCACACCCCCACACCTAAAAATTTTCACTCTTGGGAAAATTCATAATTCCAAAGAGTATGCATGTAGATATTTCCAAATTCATAAATATTTAAAATTCATTGAAAATTTAATTCCTAATATAAATGTGATCAATGAAAAAATCACACTGAGGAGTTATTCTCAATGATTATTGAAAAAGACGTCTCAAAAATTGTATCCAAATGAAATTCCAAGAGATTCATGATACCAATCAAATAAAATAATTTAAAAGTTAATCATGCCACTAATTCTCTACATGTGTGTGTGACAACCATTTCATGCTATTCTTTCCACTTTCTATCGAGTAAATATAAGTTATTTTAATAATTGTCTACTTACAAGATCTTTTCCACTGAACTTGCCCTACATCCTTTGAAATCAAATTTCAAGACTCACTCACTTAAGCATTCCCATAAGTCAAACCATAAGCTCCCGACCTAGATATCCCCATACGTTGTACATTTCATCACTCCCCTCATTTATTAATTTTTCAAAAGTTTCACTTAGAACAAATCTCACACTCTTTTCCCAACCCATGTTTGATCTCATCATGACACTAATTGTAATAGTTATAACAAGATCAAAGGTAGAGGAAGGGTGGTTTTTTACCAGCCCAATATACAACCCTTTTTTTTGTTTTTTTAGGGCGTACAATAGTCAGATAACAAGTACACATGCATAGTTCAATCTGGTATGGTAATGAAATAGATCATATAAGGAATAAATGTATGGAAAAATGATTTTAAAAAGTAGAGAAAAATAAACCTAACTTATA
Organism: Viscum album; assembly: GCA_963277665.1. Taxonomy (NCBI): domain Eukaryota; kingdom Viridiplantae; phylum Streptophyta; class Magnoliopsida; order Santalales; family Viscaceae; genus Viscum; species Viscum album. Next base: position 497,703,577 of record OY728122.1, read on the forward strand.
TTTACCTTCAATTAAGTAATAATGTTTTACACATCGTGGTTGGGTGAAAAAATGTGTGGAGAGATTAAATGACACAATTTTCCCTTAAACTATTCAAAAAAAAGGTCATCATTCTTCTCAAAAATTTCAAAATGATACAACCATTTATATCATCAACAAAAAACCAAATTTCAAAAGAAAGTCACACCACAATATTGAATTATTACTGAAATGAACATTTCATCAAAAAAATTGAATGTTAAAACAACATGAAATACAGATATTCCACATGCATTTTCAATAACTTCCATGATTAAATGGGCATCATTTTCCTTGATAAAGTGGGAATAAAAAAAGTAATATTCCGGAACAAAGGTAAGGATAAGGGAAGGGGGGAAGTAACAATACAATTCAGAAAGCTAAAAAAATAAAAAGATGAAAGATGATGAAAATTATTCCTAACTAACCCAGGAATATACCCATACCCCCCACACTTAAATTGTACAGTGTCCTCACTATAATAAAAGAGAATTTGGGAAGGAAGGATAAAACCTGGTAAGTTTTATTCATAGACTGCTTCTTGAACTTGGAGTTCCTCCATCGGGGACTCTAGAATGGATTCATGGAAGTGATTCAGCCGCTGCCCATTCACAGTGAAGGTTTTCTTGGTTTCTTCATTTTGAACCTGGATAACACTAAATGGAGATACATTAGTAATAGTGTATGGTCCAAACCAGTGGGAAAAAAGCTTACCTGGATGCAACTTCAGCCTAGAATTGTAAAGGAGGAACTTCTGCCTAATGTAGAACTGACAATGAAGGATAAGATGGTCGTGGGTAGCCTTGGTTCACTCCTTATAAATCCTGGAGTTCTCATATGCATCTCTTCTCATTTCCTCCAGCTCCTGAATCTATAACTTCCTTTGATCACCTACACCAGAAAGATTAGAATTGCATTGTTTGATGGCCCATTAGGCTTGGTTCTCAATCTCAATAGGTAGGTAAAAACTCTTTCCAAACACAAGCTGATATGGTGACATTCCAATGGGAGTTTTGAAAGCAGTACAGTAATACCATAAGGAATCATCGAGTCTAAGACTCCAATCTTTTTTATTAGGTAACCGTTTTTTCAAGAATTTGTTTTACTTCTCTATTTGACACCTCATCTTGACCATTGGTCTATGGGTGATATACAGTAGACACTCTATGACCAACCCCATACCGACACAAAAGTGATTGTGTTGTTCGGTTGCAGAAATGAGAACCCTGGTCACTGATGATGAACCTAGGTAAGCCAAACCTACAAAAGATTTGGGTTCTCAAAAATTCTACAACTGCCTTAGAATCATCAGTCCTTGTGGCTCGTGCCTCTACCCATTTTGACATGTAATCAACTTCCAGAAGAATGTACAAGTTGCCAAAGGAATTGGGAAATGGCCCCATAAAGTCAATACCCCAAACATTAAAAATTGCATTAAAGAGCAATGGTTGTTGTGTCATTTCATTTCTTTTAGAGACATTACCCATTCTTTGACAATGAGGACAAGATTTAAAAAGTCATGGGCATCCTGAAAAAGCGTTGTCCAAAAGCGACTAGAATCAAGGACTTTGCAATCAGTCCATTGGGGACCACAGTGGCCCCCACAAGCAAGAGTGTGGTAGAATCTAAGAATAGACTGAAATTCTCTATAGGGAACACAACGCATAAGGACTTGATCACTACATGTTCAATAGTGGTAGGGTCCATCCCAAATGTACCAACGAGACTCATGTTTTAGACGACTGGCTTGGTTTTTGTTGAAATCAGCAGGAATGCAAGATGCTACCAAATAATTTATAATTTCAGTATAACAAGGAATAGCATCTTTCACTCAGTATAATTGCTCATTAGGAAACATATCATTTATAGGAATACAGGGGGATGATTAAATGTTTGATGATTGAGGGATCCTATAGATATGGTCAGCCACCACATTATCTACTCCTTTTTTATCTCTAATTTCTAAATTGAATTCCTAAAGGAGGAGAATATAGTGAATGAGACATGGTTTGGCTTCTAGTTTCTTAAGGAGATACCGTAGGGCTGCATGGTTTGAGAACACAATGACTTTGGACCCCAAAAGGTATGATCTAAATTTTTCCAAGGAAAACACAATGTCAAGGAATTATTTTTTCAGTTGTGGTGTAGTTTTCTTGGGCAAGGTCCAAAGTACGTGAGGCATAGGCAATGACATGTGTAGCTCAATCGACCCTTTGTGAAAAAACTTCCCTGACTGCATAGTTAGAGGCGTCACACATGAGATCAAATGGTAAATACCGTCAAGGTGGTTGGATTACTGGGGGTGACGTGAGACTCCATTTTAACTTATTAAAATATTCCTCACATTTATTATCAAAAATAAATTCCTTTTCTTTTTAGAGTAATCGGGATATGGGGAGTGAAATTTTACTAAAGTCACGAATGAAATGACGTTAAAATCCAGCATGGCCTAGGAAAGACCGCACATCCCATACATTATTGGGGAATGGTAAGGAATAAATGACATCCACTTTTAATTTATCTACTTGGATACCATCCCCAGAAATGACATGTCCCAAAACTATACCTTGTCGCACCATGAAATGGAATTTCTCATAATTTAATACAACATTATTTTCAATATAGAAACATAGGACTAAAGTAAGACTACTCAAACATTCATCAAAAGAAGATCCATAAATAGTGAAATCATCCATGAATAATTCCATGAAATTATCTAGGTAATCTGAAAAAATACTAACCATGCATCACTAGAAAGTACCTGGAGCATTAAACATACCAAATGGAATCCTCCTATATGTAAATGTGCCAAAGGGGCAAGTGAAGGTTGTCTTTTCCTGATCCTTGGGGGAAATATGGATCTGAAAGTATCCAGAATACCCATCAAGGAAAAAGTGGTGGGACTTACCCGCTAGCCTCTCTAGAATTTGTTCAATGAATGTAAAAGGGAAATGGTCCTTCCTAGTGTGTTGGTTTAGTCGGTGATAGTCTATGCAGACACGCCAACTATTCTACACACAATTTGGAACCAATTCATTATTTTCATTTTTGATTACTATAAGGCCAGTTTTTTTAGGAACTAATGTAATGGGACTAACCCATTGGCTATTAGAGATGGGGTAAATGATTCCAGAAGTTAATAATTTTGTTTCCTCCTTTTTCACAACTTCTAGGATGTTTGGGTTCAGTCGACATTGTGCATGCCTCACTGGTTTAGCCTCATCATTTAATAAAATATTATGTGCAACAATTGATGGGATAATACCAGGAATGTCATAAATTGTTCATCCCAAATCTTGTTTATACTCCCTAAAGAGTTCAAGTAGTCACAATTCATGCTCAAAAGGGAGTGAATGAGCAATGATGACAGGCATCTTGTTTCCATTCTCAAGATATGAATATTTTAAATCTTGAGGTAGTTGGTTTAGTTCCAATTCAGGTGGATTTTGGATTGATGGGAGTGTGTGTGAAAGTGAGAGGACACTGATCTCATCTAACTGCTCAATGGTATCATCCTTAAATGAGGAATGAGCTTTTACAAGCTTAGCAGTATCATTGATGGTCATTGGATCCTCAATTTTCAAGAAATTATCAATTAATAAACATGCATGACACTTTTCTAGACCACTAAAACAATCAATGAATGATTCATTTCCTAGAATTTCAATCAATGAAGAAAACTCCAAAAGGGGGTCGGGGGAAAGAAAAGTTGTTTTTTCAGGGGAAGGGAGTACATCAATTGAATTAACAAAGAGAGCAGAATGGTATTTTGAGGGGTGATTCATGACATCAAGGATGTTTAAATGGAATATGTCACCACCAAATTCCATAGATAATGTACCATTATGGACATTAGTTATGGATTTAGTGTTTTTCAAGAAAGGTATCCCCAATATAATTGGGGCATGTTTATTCATCCTATCAACTTCCATTTTTAGCACATAAAAATATGTAGGAAAATTTAAATTTTTCACCCTCACAAGAACATTTTATAACACATTAGAAGGGTGTGCGGTACTTCAGTTGTCCATTTGAACAACAATTCTAGTGGGCTTCAGTTCCCCGGCCTGAAATATAGATTAAATGGAGTTAGGTATCACATTTATAGAAGCACCTAAATCAAGCATGGCATTGGAAAATTAATACTCCCCTATGGTGAATGGAATCGAGAATGTCCCAGTATTGTTGCACTTGGTGGGAAGTGATGGCTCTATCAATGCTTATATGTTCCTCCCCAAGATCACCTTTTCATATCCACGAATTTGCCTTTGGTGTGTACACATCTCCTTCAGAAACTTCGCATATATTGTAATTTGTTTCACAGCATCAATCATGGGGTTTTTTACCTGCACTTTTTTGAAAGTTTCCAATATTTTCTTATCTAGTCCAGTTTCCTTTTTTTTTCTAGGTTGGGTGTCCCTTTGGGGAAATGGAATAGGAATGGGTTGGATAGTAGAATCATCGACATACACACTCTTTCCTTTGTAAGGGAATCTCTCAATACATGGTTGTTCAACATTTGGAACATTTTAAATGGTTGGGATGGAGGTTTCCTCGAGAGGGGATGAATCTAATGGAGGATTAATTTGGTTTTTAAGTTTTGTTCCACTCCTAAGGGTGATGGCACTAACATTTCCTTTATCCCTAGGGTTAATTACTGGTTGAGAGGGTAGTTTACCTGACCCATGGATTTGGATTTCACCTACCGAGTTATCTAGTTGGCCTAATTGGGTTTTTAGGTATTGTATGGAATCTTGGGTGGTTCGTTGGAATTGGAGATTGTTGGTAGCCATTTGTTTCATCATATCTTCTAGACTAGGCTCGGGTTTGTGAGGGGTGGTTGGAAAGGCCTTTGGGTGGTTGAGGATTTCTGGGTGGTGGTGGTAGATGACTAATCTGCCCTTGTTGGTTCCATAGTTGATGAGGCTGGTTTGAATACCCCCTTGCCTATAATCTTGGTTTTATTTCCACCCAGAGTTGGATGGATAGTATGGTTCTTACCTAAAGGGTTGGTTATAGGGGCGTCCTGGGAAGATTGCCTCACAACTCTCAAAAGTTTCTCTCGATTGGGGGCATTGGTCAGAATAATGGGTTCCAGAAGAGCATATTACACAATGGATCAGAGGAGAAGATTGAGATTTCCCTTAGGAGAGAGAGAGTTTTTGTAAAAGTGTACTTATCTCTTCAAACTTTATGTCCACCTTCTTCTTGAATTCAGCACTTTGCACCTCATGGACACCTCGAATGGGTACACTGGACTATGAACCAAATTTCTGAGTGTTTTGTGCCATGTTCTTAATTAGGTTTCTTGCAGAAATTGGGGTCTTATCCACTAGTGAACCACCAGCAGCAACATCAATCATATTTCGATCAATATGAATTAAACCTTTATAAAAATACTGAATTAAAAGTTGATCACTTATTTTGTGGTGTGTACATCTTGAACATAATCTTTTAAATCTTTCCCAATATTCATGAAGTGTTTCCCATTGATACTGTCTTATACCACATATTTCTTTTCTTATTGTTGCAGTTCAAGAGGCTGGGAAATATTTTGCAATAAAAAGGCATTTCATGTCCGCCCAACCTCTAATTGGTGAATTAACATAGTAAATCCATTCTTTTCCAGTTTCTTCCAATGAAAATGGGAATGCTATGAGCTTTACTTGTTCTTAATCCACATTTGTAGGTTTTAATATAAAACACATAGTATGAAATTATATAAAGTTTTTATGTGGATCTTCTCCAGGAAGTCCATGTAATCTTAGTAATAAGTGAATTAGACTAGATTTCGGTTCAAAATTGGGTGCCTCGCCTTGTATTTGAATATATGTGGGTTGGATATCAATATCAGGAGAGGTTAGTTCTTTTAGTGTTCTATTGTTTTCATCCATTTTATACTCGTTAATTTTGGGTTCTAATTTGGTTCCAGAAGAAGATGGGTTTATAAAAGTCTCAAGTTGTGGTGTGTCCTCCTTCAAAGAGTTGTCTTGTGCATCTTAGGGCCGCTGACGTAAAATCCTCTCTGTTTTGGGTTCGAAAGATGGTAAATATCCCAGATTAGAACGCGTAATACACAAAACCTACACAAAAAAATAAATCATAACACAAATATATAGGTAAAGTTATAAGATAAAACAAATAAATATTCACAAAATTTTAAAAAATCTTATAAAAACACGCACTAAAAATCAAAGCGCTCCCCGGTAATGGTGCCAAAATTTGACCACACTGTCATGACACATCAAATTGATTATGTTTTTAAGGTTGATTTATAGTATAGGGAAGACCCTAGGTCATCTCTCAAGGAGTTTTGATAGGTTTTGAGTGTGTATTTTTAATAAGAAGAACAAAAGTGGGGGTGATTTTGTAAACAATTTTAAGAAAATAACTTAATGTAAAGAGTTGTAAAGTTGAAATACAGAGTAGATTTTGAAAATTATGAGATAAATAAGTGATCATTTATAAGTTACTATAGAACTTTAATAGTTCCTTGTTCTCAATTGTTTATTATTATTTTTTGTAACCCTTTGGTTGAGGGATGACCAAGATCTTGGTTCCCCTCTTTCCTCTTAAAATAATGCACAAAGAACCACCCCTTGACACAATAATCATGTTGTCAAAATTTGTACCTCAAGAATAGAGTGAGGTCTACCAAATAATTCTTAAATCTTATGTATGTGTAAGAGAAATAGGATGCTTGTGTTGTCCAATCGGAACAACTCAATATTCCCATTTGAATCTCAACCCAATCAGTATTGGAATGAGAAATGTTTCACTCAATTAAACCAAATAAATGCATTCAAAGAAGAAGAATATAAAAATTAAACACAAGTGAAATAATTCACACACAAATTAAAAAAATATAGTAGAATATAAGGTGTCTGAAATCCCTCTTAAAGTGTGTAACTCCCTCGCAATGATCACCCACTGTTTAACTCGACATCGGGAGGGGGAGGAAGCTCGGGTGGAACTCCTTCTTCATTATTGATCCCCCTATGAGGATAGGGGACTTAAGAACTTAAAGGATGAGGAGGATACTCCTCTAGGACTCCAAAATGGCAGATCTTCACTTCTATTTCGAACTTGCAGATGGGGATCCCAAGCTTCCATTTTATAGGAAAATGGGAAGGTGGTTTTGAGCACACAGGTTTCTTAAAACAACTTGTCACATAGGTTTGGACCTCTGTACAGCCTTATATCACATTGTAAAAAATAAAAAAGTTGTATCCCCACCTCTTGGATATCTCCACCAAAATTTTGTCACAATTTGGACAACTAGAGCTCGAGATATGGACATATCACATCACACCACATTTGACTTCGTGCAGATTCGGTGTGCTTGATAGATCAGGTATTTTGGGACACCAGATGGACAAATGAGTATTGGGTTCCTTCATATGAAATGTAGACCAATGAATTTTGTACCATCCCACAAAATTTAATCCCATTTGGATCCACGGTTCAGTATAAGTGTGCAGATAAGTCCACTGGTGTGCATGGATCTTGTGCAGTTTGGTCCATTTTTCTTGGACATCATCATGGGTCCTCCAAATCACCTCCTCCTGCAATGGAATCATTAAAAAAAGTAACATTTCTCTTTTTAATAGTGATAAAAACAAAATAAATGATTCAAAAATGGAATGAAATTTGTTATTTTTTTTATAATTTTCAATATAAAACTAGTTTAGCATGGTGGTGTAAGGGTGAAAATGAAATAGTGAATCGTGGTTCGATCATGTACATGCCAATTACACTCCCTATATCCACTTGGAATGTGATAGGTTTTCCCGGTCAACACATGGTGTGCAATAAAAGAACCGCATGTAATTAATTACTCAGCACTTCTAGATACAATGTGCATGGGTATACAGCATGTGCTCCGGTCGCACGCTGTGTAACCCAGTTTTACTGGCCAGTGATTTGGAACTTATCGATGGCATCTCCAGTCATTCTTCATTTGTTATTAAACCTTTAATAAAATTAAATATTGAACTAAAATGATTAATATGTTGATAACATGTTAATTCAAATCGGGTTAAAGAATAAATAACATGAAATAAAATCTAACCACAATTACGCATAGATAAACAATCAAATAAATAATTATAAATTTAAATGTGGACCCTCTAATACCACTTGTTGTTTCTGGGAACAGCGGAAGAATGTTGTGATGGTGATATATTAAAATTTATTTTAATAATTGTTTCCTGAAACCAAGAGTGAGAATCTTTCACATAAAATTTATAATTAATTTATTTAATATCTAAAGAAATAAATATCTAGGCTTATGAACTTTCTTCGTTGATGATTATTGATCATCTGAAAATGACCTTACATATTGCCTTTATTGTTCTTGTGGGGATCTAAGGGTAGAATCCCTCTAGCAGTGATCCATACATTTTTCAATGGTCTCTGAGCAACATCACTCATTCTCTAGGTGCTAGCGTGGAAAATTTAATATCTTGTTTTGTTCGTTCTTGATCGCTCATTCTTCAATCTTGAAGAAATTTTTTCTTAGGTTTATCATTATTGAGAGGGAGAGAGGAGTAGGATTCAAGATAGAATTCATTGTGTGAAACAATTCTCTATTCCCAAACTTGGAATTGGTTTCGAATGAATTATATAATAGAGGTTGTCATTTATTTATAAATATGAGATTTAGGTTACAAAATTTAATTTCATAAAAACCATTAAATATAATTATAACCATTAATTAAATCTCATGACACATAATAATAATAACAGTATTATTATTTTTTGGTTCTCCAACTTGCACAAAATGGATAAATAATGTTCACTGACTCATAAATAATTATTTTATCACCGGACATAGTCTTAGTCCATTAGAACTAGTCTTGTATTTATTGAACACCCAAATAAATATTTTATTCTCTTAAATAAATATTTTATTCACAAAATAGTAAATAAATATTTAATAAATATTTAATAAAATAAATAAATATATTTTATTCACAATCCGGTGAATAAATATTTATTTAATTTATGCAACCAATATAACTTAAATAAAATTATTCCTCAATCTTGAGAATAATATTTATCCCATTAATTAAATTCAAATAGAATTTAATCGAGACCACCAAAAACACTTAGTGTGTGTCCCTCTAGGATTATTTCTCATTGACATTAGGCAGGCTTGCCTAAAGTCCAATATTACAGTCTAGCAATGGGTGAAGGCACCCAAGAGAAAGAACTTAAAGTCAAAAAGATGACAACTACATACAAATGCTCACTGTGTAATAAAATTATTTAGTCACATAATCTCATCAAATAGGTTTCATGAAGGTTTCATCAACCTATATTCTTGATACATCATTCTTTGACTATCTGAAATAAACTCATCGTTACACCGTGGCCATGGAATTTAGGGAGACGGTTCTATTTCAATCAAAGGGTTGAGATATCAACTTTCATAAAGATGGAAGGGAAAAATACTTTTTTGAATTATCCATTAATAACATGTCATTTGTGATGCACCCAATGAACCCTACTTCCTTCTAGCATATGACATGGTGGTTTTCATCAGAAAATCTAAGTACGCAAGTCATGACATGCATTAATGATAATCTTAATGTATAAGGACCATTACACATGCTCGTAGATAGGAATATATGATGACACCAAAACATGTGGAATTCCTACTGGCAGGTTTGTTCTCATAATCTCCTGTCTTGGAGATTACCAAGTGAAAAATTCATGAGAAGAATTCTCATGTGCTTATAATTACTCACACCTGATGGTATATATATTATGTGTCCCATAATAGTATGTTATCCAACCACAAAACTATATTAAGAATATTGTCATAACACTTCAAGGTTCTCATCATAGAGGGGAACTACTATGACCTTATAAATACAAAAAATATTGTAGGACATTATTACACCATGATCATGTATAAAAATGAATAATATGTAATAAGATGTTTAATTTAATATTTAAAACATCAAATATTCATGTGATCAAATTAAAAATTGTTGGATCTAGGACACAAACTCTAACAAAATAAGTATAATAATGCACCAGTGAGTAAATAGTAGAACTAAATACACCTAAACCTATCAACTAACTATCCCATCACACTGGGGATCACCCACTATATAACGCATCCAAGTATAGTAACATAATATGAATTATATCGATGATTGGGTACCCCTCACCACTTTATCACTGATTATCATCTCTCACACCCTAATTATGTACATCTTAGTGCTCCCACATCTTTCATATAACATCACATCACATCACATCCCATCTGAAACCACCTGATCCATCACATCCTCCCCACAAACACTTGGTACATCACATTACATTTCATAAACATGGTAGTATGGTATTGTGAATGTGAAAGATATCAACCTCGTGCTCTCCTCCTACCATGAATGACCCACACCATAATCTATATCATCTTAACAAATCTCACCCAAAGATTCATGGTACATCACAAAACATCACATCACATATTAACAGCATACTTTTTACTTTTTAGCCATAACATCCCATGAATATCATCATTGTCTGTAAGAGGGAGCAGGGAAAAGTGGTTGGCCATCCATCCATCCCCACCACCAAGATTTTGGAAAAAACACCCCCAAAACTATTGCTTTTTGACACTAAGTGATCACATGGGTAGGGTATATATAGAAAATAATAAGGAAATAAAATGTATATAATATCATATAACACAAGACAAACCTATGGGTTCGCAACAAGGCATTAACCAAATCATAATATTACCATAAATCCTCACAATACTTCCACTTTTGCTTCCACCACTAAATGCACAACATCACACAACAAGAATGAGAAACAAGCCACTTTTCATATTATTTCTAAATTTTATCCAATTTCTTGATTTTACATTACCAACCAAATTCATTAAATAGTCCATTCATTTCATATTTTTATCCCACTTATTTCATATTAATAAATAACCATTTAATCCACACTTCACATTCTATTATTTATTCATTAGATATTTCCATACCATTAACCAAACCAACCCATGCCATTTTAATTTCAACAACATCATTTAATTCCAATACTACCTAGGAAAACTAGCACAACACAATGCCACATAAACAAATAGCCCATCATTTTTTCCAAACCAACCAGACACACATCACCACTATTTCACAGACACATCCATTTTCTCATTACCATAGCCATATCACAACCACTTTTCTAAAGCAACCATGCCATAACATAGCCACACCCCAACACATCATATTTACACAATACAACCACACATCACAACACCTCTCACATTACAACACAAAAAAATCATATTAGCAAGGGGGTTTTCATTAATTCGACTTCTTTATTTTAGGGATATTATCACACAACCCTAAATATCTTAGGGAAACCATTTCATTAACCATATATTAGTTATTAGCTGATTACACTTAAATTTATTTCAATAAACACACCAAAAAAAGTTTGACAACACATATTAAATCATTAAAAATAATTACCTTAATGACCAAAAATTTTAGCAGGGAATTTCACCCGTAAAATCACAACATCAAATGATAATATCAAAAAATGTAATGATATTTTAATCATTATCATCCCCCTTTAATTAAAATTTAAACCAATTATTTATCTTTAATTAAGTCAATGCAACTGTATTCCCAAAAAGGTAACAAGAGTAAAATCCTTCCTACATGATACACAAGATGAGAAATGATGGATCCCTTACCTCAAATGGAGATTTATGATCCACTATATGAGGTTAGAATAATAGTAAGTTCACCACCAAGAACCATAAGGAAGAAGAACACATTACCAACTTGGAACACAATAACCACATCATCCACTTATCAAACCCACACCAAAACCCATGATTCCATAGACAAAGGACCCTCCTAGATGAAGGAACATGATGAAATAGGGAGAAAACATGATGGGTAACTCACCTAAACCACTATATATTAATCCTAAATGGTTTGGGTTGAAACCCACTAAAATTTCATTGAAATGGATCCTTGGTACAAACTTAGGTTGACTAATAAATGAGAGAAAAGTTTGGAAATTTCTTGGGCCTAATGGGATTTTAGATTTTATACCCATACTAAAAAATATAGGACTATAGTGTAGCCTCTAAAACCACACCACAACCCTGGTGAAAATGGGGAACACCACAGTGTAGTGCTCCCCGCTATGTCGTAACCTAGATGATCAAAGGCCCCTCCAAGAACCATGACTATATCCACGCCACTTATCTTATAAAAGGGGGAGGAATACCATGATGTAGACAAAGGTACTAAGCTGTAGAATCCCAAAAACTGGAAAGGGTTATGCCGCAACCCCTACTCCATGGTGAAGCGATGAAAAAGTTGGAAGAACCACTGAAAGATGACCCCCCAGACTCCACATCGCAACTAGATTCTCCACACTACATTCTATACCTATCAAGAGGGAATATCCCATAGCCAAGGCTCAATAGAATATATACTCCCAAATTGGTATTCACACCAAAATGCATCTACCCAAGACACTACACCACAACCGGCCACCTTACATTATTGCCACTCCATTATGGTATAACCTCTAGTATCCACACTTTAGCCTTGTTAAAATTAGCAGTGATGCTACCCTTATCCTCTCAAACTCCTCCAAACACCTAGAGATCTCCCCAAACACATTTGTTACTATAATAATTGTAAGGTAATGGGATGGAAGTTTTGAGAATTACATTGATTTCTGGAACTAGGTTGTTGAAATAAACTTTAATAAAGGGATTAATCATTTAAATATGGTAATAAATCAAATGTGTGTGTGATAATTTATTTTTTTTATGATTTTATAAGTGATGTTTATATAATATAAAATTAAGAAAAATGATCTTTATGATTATATTGTTTCTAGAATGAGAATTTATTTTTCTATCGTTGGTTGTATTGGTTATTGTGTTTGTATGGTCATTAAGGATCAGAGAGTTATTTTCATCTTGTTGGTGGGATAAGTGATATGTATTGGGTAGTAGGTATATATTTGTTTGATTGATTATGGATAGGTTATTAATATGGGTTGTGCAGCGGGACTACAATTGCCTTTTTTGGTTGGAAAGAGGGTATGAGTGCATTGTTGTGGGTGATGTCATGGTCAGTGGATATGGGAAAGTTTGATAGTTACCTGGAGGTATATAATATAATTATTAAAGGTTTAATGAAAAATAAATGTGGCTAGAGTTAGGTGGATAATAGGTTATGACTAAAATGTAAATCAATTCTAATGGAATGGGTAATTTCTAGAATTAATGTGGTTATTGGTTGGTAGTGGTTTGTCATTATATATGTAAAATGAATGGAATAATGAACTTAAAGTGGCTGGTAATGATGAATACATAAATGGATTAATGGTATGATTGAATGGGTTGTTATAAATGCATATTTTGGTTGTTCATGTGATCATTTGGGTGGGTTGCGGTGTCATAGATGGTAGTGGTGGTAATGTCTGTGATGTTGGCGATGTGGTGATGTTTATGGGTTGTGATAGGGTTTTATTAGTGGATACTCTGAGATGGGTTTTTTTATTTTATATTTTTTTGGTTGTTTTCCCTAATATCTAGGTTTGTTAGTATGGATGGATGGATATCCCCCCACCCCCCACCCCTCCCCTTTCTCTCTACTGAGTAGGTATATTGTATTGGTTCTATGGATGATGTGGTGAGATATGGTGGGGTTCATGCATGGTAAGGAGGGAATGAGGCTAGTGTCCTTCATATTAAAGATACCCTATGATATTGGATATATGAGATGTGGTAGTGGATATGGAATGATGAGGATGATTAGTCTGAGTCTTAAGGCGTGGTTTTGGTGGTGGAATGAATGGCATAATGCTCGCATAGGATGTTGGATCCTATAAGAGGTTGGGATAGGTAGGGTTGTGACCTAAACCGTGTCAAATGTTTGAGGGATTGAACATAGGACATTTGATATTGGGGTATAAGAGAATAAAATTAGTGGGTAAGTGGTTTGGGGTGCCTATTTTTATATTTTTGATATTATGTTATTACACTTGGATGCAACACCTGGTGAGTGATCCTTGGTGAGGCTGGGTGGTAGTTAAATTGGTAGGTTCTGGTTATTTCTCCTATTTTTCCACTGGATCATTAGTATTATTCTCCCACATTTTCATGATAGGTATTGAGGATGGTCCTATAGAGTATACATTTTGTGCTCACCCCATATTTATAAATTGTTTTTCAAGTTTCTAGGTTGAGTTTGGTGTCCAAACTGGACAATACTAACTTGGATATTGGGGGTGTGCTATGAAGGAATTTTATAGGAGTTTATTTAGTATTTTATTTGGTATTTTTATTTTTTTTTAAATTATTCATTCATTACTAGATTATTGTGGATCTTGGTTTATTTATATTATATAGTTTATTGATGGTTTGTTTCTGTATTCCTGGGTTTTGTAAGGGTAATTCCTCCAATTTGTATTTTTTATACCCTTAGTGATCATTGATAATATAAGGCCTATATGTTGTGGGTATTATGGGTCACTCTAATATTCACTACAATCCAAGTAGGGGTTCCCATTGGGGTGGGTTATGACAGAGTGGTATTAGATCTTTTGGTTGAGAGGTAATATAGATATTAGAGTTAGGCACTGGTGATTATTGTATGGGTTCATAATCCAATAATAATATTTAAGCTTGGTGTGTGATGCAATATAAGGATACTAGTTAGGACAATAGATTTTATCCCTCCCATGATCTGACATAAGGGTTTTGGGTTTACCAAACAATAAAGTGAAATAGTGCTTCATATAGGTTAGAGACCTATGAAAGGAACCTGCATCATCCTTAGTTACACTTATATTTGAAATGGGGTAATTTGGGTGAATTAAATGAATATAATTAAATTAATTCTATGCCATTGGGCTTTGGTATTTGGTCCCTCTTTTAAAAAAAATTACAAGTGGTTTCCATCTATTCATGGTTTAGGTTGGTCAGATTCAGCATGTATACTCTGTTGAACATTATAGGGTTGACATGTCTAAGGATGATTTGTTGTGTATGAATACATTATAAAATTTTTGGCACAAGTGGATGGCTAACTATAAGGGGAGAATCTTTGGTATGGAGATAGAGTTGTAGATAGAGGAGCTTGAGATCACTTTTGGTTTTATTCGAGATAGGGTTGAGTATCAGGTTCTATTAGTCATCAATCAGATGTAGGGAATAGTTTAGTAGTGGTGTAACCTATATCTTGGGGATTAGAAGGAGGATGATGTTTTTTTTTGGGGGGGGGGGGGGGGGTTGCAGTGGTTTCATGCTGAGTTTTTATGGTTGATGATAAAGATATTGAATATACCAGAGCTTCTCTCCCTTAATCAATGGATCCTAAGTATGTAAAATCTTGGTATTAGGTTTAAGGACCTCATTCACATCACCCATAATCTATTTTGGGATGAGGATTCTATATATCGATACTTGGAGGAGGTTTTTCATCCCATTATCTGATAGGTAGTCACCCTATTTATGTTACCTATATACTTAGAGGTGTACAAGATAGTTGAGGTGATCAATATGATACATGATTAGCTAGGAACATCTTGAGAGGGGATCAATTTTGGTTCCTCTAGGATTA
The DNA here is from genome assembly GCA_963277665.1 of Viscum album. Classification (NCBI taxonomy): domain Eukaryota; kingdom Viridiplantae; phylum Streptophyta; class Magnoliopsida; order Santalales; family Viscaceae; genus Viscum; species Viscum album. The sequence continues at coordinate 497,719,218 of OY728122.1, forward strand.
GGGATATTGGCGGTGGATCATAGTTGTTAGAATAGTCAAGGTTTCAAATGGCTAGGAGTCAAACTTAGTAGTTTTCTCCCTCTCAATTCTTCAGGGCCAACAATTTTTGTTTCCCAGTCAAGAGATTTTCCCCCATTGTAATTTTCCCATGGAGGACATATCCATAATATTTATTAATGGATGACTATTCTTGGGGATATATATGGTATAAGAGGCCATATTATTTATCATCCTCATAAAAAAAAATTTTAGCAGATGTTATACTAGTATTAGGTGCAGTAGGATTATGTTCCACCGAGAGGATATGGAGCTATTAAAGGAAAACCCCATAATATCCCTCACCCTTAGGGACACATGACTAAGAATGACCATGAAGGTAGTATCTAGGTGAAATAAAATGGAGCAGGATGTATAAAACTTCATGTTATGGATATTCCATTTCCCAAGTAGTCAGAGATCATTCAAGATACCATATTTTTATCTTTTACTATAGTTTATGCTTTGTTTTACTCTAGTTAATCACACTTTTTTATCATACCCGCCTTATTCCATACCATGGGACTCAAAGTAAAGAGGATTTCAGTGCCCCAAGAGTTAACTATTCTAGTTTGAGGTCAGATGATTTTTCTTGATATGTGTTAGTGTTGTGAGTTGATGATGGTGAAATATTAATAATATGCATATATATTTCTTTCTTCTATAGATATAGATATAAAATTTAATCCTCATCATACACAATTCATATTCTTTGTGTGTGTTTATTAATTTCTCCCAGAAAAGTTTTGTGTTCTATGATGAAAAGGTCTAACATACAGTGTTATTTAGTGAGAATGAGCATTAGATAGACCATGAATGTTTGAAACCATTATTATCACAGTTAGTGGCCTTATTGTTGGGTTTAGTGGAGGCATATATGGTGGAGTTTCCTAATTTTTTACCTAAGGAGTCTATGTCTTTACCACCTCACTATGATATCAAGTTTTGGATCTAGTTATATCCTAGTGCCTCTCTAATTTTAATGTATCCTTATTGTATAGAACCTTCTGAGCTATGGGAGTTGAGAATTTAGGTTTATGACCTAATTAAAAAAGGATTTATCTATCTAAGTGTGTCACCATGGGGTGATCCTATGATGTTAATAAGAAGGAAAATAGTTTTATGAGGTTTTGTATAGACTACTGATGGTTGAATCAGGTGGTGATCAAGAAACTTTACCCTCTTCAAAGGATTTATGATCTATTCGACTAGTTGAAGGGATCCAATTGGTTTTTCAAAGATTGATTTTTGGTATAAATATCACTAGATAAGGGTGATTAAATAAGATATTCTCAATAATTCCTTAAATTTTAATTATGGTCACTTCAAGTTTTTGGTCATGTTTTTCATGGTTATGACCCATCCATGTTAATGGGGGCTCATGAACATCATGTTCTATGAGTTACAATATCATTTTATATTCACATTTATTAATGAAATCCTTATATAATTAAGTTCAGAGGAGGATCATGTTGAGCACCTTAAGGATATTCTATAGGTCCTTTAACACTATAATCTTTATGGAAATATATCCAAGTGTATGTTATAGATGTGGTAGCTTCACTTCCATAGAAATTTGGTATCTCAATAGGGAGTGGTATTTGATCTATCAAAGATTAAGGAAGATATTTCTTAGGTAGTACCCAAGAATTTTACAGAGGTCAATATTTTCCTTGGTATTATAGGCTATTATTGGATGTTTGTATCTTACTTTACTTAGGTTATGGCCCCATTGAAATACTAGATGGGAAATTTCAAGACTTTTGAGGATATATTAGTGTCAGGTATATTTCAACTACCCGAAGGAGAGGTTTAATAGTGCTCATGTTCTTTAGTTTTTGAAGAAATAAGTGATTCTTGAGGTATTTTTTGATTCCTCTCACCATGGTCTAGGTTTTGTATTTATGAAAAAAATATTATTTATATCATATGGGTCTAAAAAATTACATCCCTGAATGTATAACTATGTCACTCATGAACTTGAGTTTGCAGTGATAGTTTTTTATCTAAATTTGTGGTGAAATTACATCATAGTTGAATGCATTATAGTCTTCATAGACCATAAGATACTAAGCTATGTTTTCTCTCAACAAGATCTGAATTTATGATAATGGAGGTGGAAAAATTTTCTCCTAGACTATGACTTTGAGATCTCCCACAATATAGTTTTCATTGAACTAAATAGGAAGTCATAGGGATATATTTTTTAAGAATATGGAGATGTTTGGAGGGAGATAAAGGATCTTTTGATGTTGTGTCTTTGAGTATAAGAGGTTTTTGGAAAAGGTTTCTTATTTAAGGTGATAGTGAAATCCTCCATGATGAATTGGGTGGAGGTTTCTTAGTTGGGAAACTCAAATTTAGAGGTGATTTAGGATTTTTTATCTATGTTGATGCTCTGCAGGGTGGTTAGAGGATGATAAACATCAGATGATGCTTCAGAGGAGGATTTTTGTTTTATTGTTAATTCATGATAAGATTCTCCATGAGTTTCATAGCTTAGTAATGTAAGTTCATTCTAGTGTGTCCAAGATTTTTCATGCCTTTTGAGGCTATATTTGGTGGCCTAAGATGAAGTGTTCAGTGGTAGAGTTCTTATCATAGTGCTTAGTCTATCAGAAGGTTGAGGAAAAGCATAATGTTTTGGGTAGTTTGTTATAGTCATATGATGCTCCTAAGTGGAAATAGGAGGACATGTCAATAGATTTATTCACTTGCCTTCTATGGGCCTAAGGAGGATGCAATACTATTTGGATGATCATGGATCAGTTGATGAAGTCGTCCCACTTCCTAAACATTATAAAGTCAAATGTTGTAGAGGTATTGGTGCGATGATATGTGGATGAGGTTTTGTGAATTTATGGGGAACCAAGGACTATCATATCTAATCAAGATCCTCATTTTACCTCACAATTATATAGAGGATTTAAATATGATTTTGTATCCTAGTTATACCCTAATACTACTTTCCATCCTCAAATAAATTAGTAAACAAAGAATACCATACTAACACTAGAGGATATATCGTGGGCTTGAATATTATATTTTGGTGTCTCTTGGTTGAGGTTCTTTCTCTTAGTTCAATTTTCATAAAACAAAAATTTTTACTCATCCATTGGCTTATATTGATTAAAGGTCTTGTGAGAGAGGCTTTATCATTATTTATTATGTTAGAATGAGGTTACTGAGTTAATAATCCTTGTTTTGGATATATGGAAGAGTATGAAAGAGAATATTCAAATGATATAAAAATGGGTGAAGATTTCACGGGACTTCCAAAATTCTTATGTTGATCAAAAAAGGTGGAAATAGAGTTTTAGGTTGAAGATCATGTGTTTTTGAATGTTTCCCCACATCAAGGGTAGTAGTGGTTTGGATGGGAGAGTGATATCTCTCATATTATTCCTGTAAATGTGTTTTAGTGTGTTTTTAAGGTGTCATGTCAGTTGGAACTTCCTCCATTTTGGCCAAGATCTATGACATCTTACATGTGTCATAGATTTGATGGTACCTCCATAATGACTCCCAAGTTATTTAATGGGAAGATTTAGATATCAAGGATGGCGTGACATTCATAGAGTGGATTTTTGAGATCCTGACTCATTAAAAGAATGTGTTTTGTGGGAAAACCATTCCCTTGGTTTGAGTATTATGGAGTCATGGTTTTATTTAGTAGAGCACGTGAATATGTAATTCATAGATGCACACTCAGTATCCTGAGTTATTTTATTCTTTGTTTTTTTATGATTTTTGTGATAAATTCTTGAGTTAGTTAATGGAAGTTTTTTATTCGTTATTTCTAATCAAGTAATATTTATTATTCCTTTTTTATATTTTATTTTTTTATGTAATTTTTAAATTTGAGAGGTATCTACCGAAGAGTGTTTTTTTTTTGGTGTTGTGGTTTCCTTCTCAGGATGGTTTTGATTCTTGAGGATGAGAATTGTTTGATAGGGATGTAATGTAATGACTTGGACCTTCTTAAACCATTCCTTTATGAGTTTTGGGTATTGGGTGATTATAATGAGTTTTTAGGTGTTCTAGAGGTGAGGGTTGAGTATTTTCTATCTATAGGACTACCATGTCATGGTTTTAGGTGTGGTGGTGGCTATGGTAAAAAAAATTGGAGATGTATGGCATGGTGCTCAGGAATTTGGAGATGTTTCTAAGTAGGCCATATATTTTGTCTTATGGAACACAATAATCCAAAAAATTCATGTGGTGGAGGGTATTTTTTATGAATCATTTCCCTATGAGAAATGTGGATTAGATCCATGCCATGGTGAAGTTTGTGGTGCTGCTGAAGTTCATAGGTGTACTCTCTATGGGAAATGGGGAGGTGTGAAATTCCTAGATTGAAGGGCATGGTGACATGCTATTTTAGATGAGTTGGGTTGCATGAGTGAGGAAGGAAACAAAAAAAATATCTTTCCACACCATATCCTTGGGTGTGGTGAGGTGAAACAGAGAGAGTGTTTTTCCTATGTTTTGGAAAAGACATGGTGGCCATCTCATGAAATAAATTGGTTTTCTATAAACCATATAGAAGGTTTTAGTGTTGGTAAAATATATTTAAAATGGTTTTAAATGAATAAAAATTTCATGGGTTTAAAATTTAGGAAATTGTATCTCCTTTGATCAAGTTCAATTACGGTCGTTTTAGAGAACACCTCAATTTGGTAGAGGTGTATTCAGATTTCATTATAAATAGGATATTATGTCCCCATTGGTTTAAATGTTGATCTCTTCCTTCAAACCCTAACTGACCCCATACCCCTTTAGGGTTCTCTATTCATATCTCTTGAGGGTTTAAACCTCTTGGTTCATCAGGTTTAAACTCTGTTGAATCAATGTAAATATTTTCCTCTTATTCTCTCCCCCACTTATTCTTTTTTCCTTATTGAGGTTTTTTGTGGGGAGTTCCTTTAGTTTTGGGTTGATATTTGAGTACAGTTAGATAGTGGGTTGTTGTGGTTAGGTTCTGGGGTGGTTCCCTTCAAGTTTGGAAGTATTTGACCTTTGATTCCTCTGTTCTTGTACAATATCACCTTGAAAGATTCATATTGAGGTAGGGGTTGATAAATCTCCCTTATTATTGTAAACTATAGAAGTTTTCTACCTATGTGTTTCTTTTGGTGAATGGTAATAATCAACTTGATGAAATATAATGAACCAAACTAAACTAAATTAAAGGGGGAGGGGAGTTTTTTACATATGATTTACTAGGTTCTTATTATTTCTTAATGGTGATGAATTACTTGTTGCTTATATTAATAAATTATGATTTTTGTTGTGATAAAATTTTTTCTTATTGGTAAAGTTGTTGAAATCACATTTTATAAAAGGATTAATCATTTAAAGATGGTAATGAATAATGTGTGTGTGTGATAATGAAATTTCTTTGTGGTTGCTCATATAAGTGGTGTTAAGAGAATAAGAATGTAAGAAAGGGGGGTTTAATGTGTTATTTCTGAGATTTGAATTTATTTTTCTATTTTTGGTTGTTGTCTGTGTGTGGTCACTGAGGATCAAATAGTGGTGTTGGTCTAATTTTTTGGGGAAGTGATATGTATTAGACAATAGGGTCATGGTTATTCATTTTATGATGGATGGGTTGTTAGTGAGGGTTGTGTATTATGGCTATAGATGGATTATTTTGGTTGGAAAGAGGGTATAAGTGGGTTTTTTTAGATTATGGATCGGTTGGATAATATGTGGATGTCTGATGGTTTCTAGGTGGTGTGAAATATAATCTATGGTGATGTAAGAATAAATAAATGTGGTTGGAGTTGGGTGGATAATAGATTATTATTGAAATATAAATCAATTCTAATGGAATGGGTAATGATTGGAATTAATATGGTTATTAGCTGGTAGTGTTATGTCATTAAAAATGGGAAATGAACGACATAATGAACTTAAAATGGATGGTAATGGTGAATCTAAAAAAATATTAATGGTATGATTTAATAGGATGTTATAAATACATATCATGGTTGTTCATGTGGTTGTTTGGGTTAGTTATAGTGTCGTAGATGGCAAAAGTGATGTTGTGTGTGGTGATGGTAGTGTAGCAATGGTTATGGGATTTTATGGATTTACATTTATATAGACCCTCTATGTTGGGATTGTGTGTGGTGTGTATATATATATACGATGTATTTATTATATATTTCTTCAAACACACTACCTGGGTTTAATCACCTTACCAACACCCAAATTATTTCTACTATGGATGTTTTCCCTATCATCCAGGTTTGTGGAGAAAGATAGTTTATTTCCCCCTCTTTCCTACTCTCTCTATTAGGTGTGGTATAGTGGATTTGTAACACTCTATTAGCTTCCTTCAAGGTATCCTTTGACTATTATTTTTGTTTCCTTTTTTTGGGTTAAATTGTGGGCTTCTCGACGGATGTATATTTGTTTGAATTAATGGAGTTCGGGTATAAATTTTTAAATGGATTTAAAGGGTTCTCCTTGGGTCCATAGAGCCTAGATAATTGGTTTGAGGATTTTCTTCAGAAAGCTAGACTATTCACTACTTGCTGGACATATTCACATCAGAAATGGGTTACATGATGTGAACCTATTGCAGGGAAGATGTTGTGAGTCTTATTCAGAGCATGAAAATTTACAAGCTGTGAAACCATTACATGTAGTGAATGGGTCGATCGGGATTTAATTTAACCCAAGGAAATACCTTTTTCAGCATACTTGAAATTCATGGAATTCACACCATGAAAGGGGTTCATGACATAAATTCTTCAGGTTTAGCGGTTTTAACCATGTTGCATGCATAACCCTTTTATATTATCCAGTGTGAAGACCTCCCCCTAGAGATTTAGGGTGATTTTGGGTGATCTCCCTCCTTCTATATTTCTCTGTTTGGTGTTTGACTCCCATGGTGGTTGTGTCACATATCCCTGGTAAGTAGTCTTCCTAATTCTTTATTGTAGTTGGTCATGGCAAAAGCGTTAGCTGCATTTATGATTTAGATTGTGATCGGTTGGTGTTTTCTATTGATCCTTTGTATTTTTATTTCATGCCTTGTCTTTCTAAGACCGATCTATTGTTTTTTAATATCTATTGTTGAAGGTGGATAGGTTTCAATTATTCTTGGGGTAGGTGTATCTATTAACTCTACTACAAAACTGGCCTTTAACAGTACTAGAAATAACCTTTATCAATGCTAGAAAATCACTGACAACGTGAGAGACATTAAAATCCTAGGACTTTTATCATCGCATTTAAAAGTGGTGATAAAGGTCCCATTTATCAATGCTTTTATTTAGCACCACTAAAGGAACCCTTTATCATCACTATTATTAGCACTAATAAAGGACTTTTTATCAGTGTTGCAAAAGCATTGATGAAGTATAACTTTATCACCATTTTTAGAAGCACTGATAAATGTGTCCTTTATCATCTCTTTTAAAAGCATTGATAAATGTGTTCTTTATCAGTGCTTTTAAAAGTGCTGATAAAGGGTCATACTGTAGTGTATTGTTACAGCACACCGCATCACCAGAAACACACTAGAAACGCACCAAATATCAACAAAAAAAAGTCTCGATACAGAATTTAAATGAAATAAAATTTACAACACAAATACTAGAAAAAAACACTATATTATAAACATTTCAAACATTGTTTTATACAATTACATAAATAAAAATTATTACATACATTAAAAAACAATTCTAACTGTCAATGTTACCATGATTTCCATTGACTTTCTCTGTCGAATTGCCAACACTGCATGAGCGGTTTCAAACAAACCACATCAACTCAAAAAAAAAGAATCCACGTGTATAAGAAAAAAGTTATTATGATTAATACTAAAAAGAAATATACATAAATATGAAATAATACATTAATTCTATGGATAATTATTTTACTATGAAAATATCAAGATTACCTTTGTAATTGAGTAGAGGTAGCGGCGTTGCTATTCTTGCAAATATAATGGAGATAACTTGAAAGAAAGTGATAAATGAAACACTGAAGGGGTGAAAAGGTTTTGAGGGAGAATAAGCATGAAAGTTGGATAGAGCACCCCAACTAGAACAAAAGAATCCACATGTATAAGAAAAAAATTATTATGTGAGTAATACTAAAAAGAAATAAATTAAACATAAATATGAAACAATTAATTAATTATATGGACAATGATTTTACTGTGAAAACATCAATATTACCTCTATGATTGAGCAGAGACAATTTCATTTCTCTTCTGGAAAAGGCATGAAACATGGACAGAAATCTTATAAAATAAAAGAACTCTTCAAGGAATAATGAAAGTTAAATCAACATTTCATTATATAATTTTTCAATAAAACAGAGAAAGTATATTGTAACCTTACCTTTAAATATTTACAAAGGGTTTATTTAGTCCAAATATAAGCTAATAACAAAACTAAGGATTCTTTGTGCACTTCACTACTGTTGGTTAACTACCACTTAGCATAGAATTTGGCCTGAACTTCCTATCCAGCATCCCTATGATGCTCTCATCCCACACATGATCACCATCATCTCTATTATATAACCATTCAGCATTCATTTTTCCTTCTCTTATTGCACTCATTTACTACTTGTAAAGATGCATGATGCATGGAGATGAATGATGCATGCAGATGAATGCATATAGTAAATGAGTGCAGGAAGAGAAGGAAAAGTGAATATTGAATGGAGATATGATAGATATGGTGGAGAGATTTTGTGATATGATATCATCATGCAAATTCCAGGCAGGAAGTTCAAGTCAGATGTTATGCTAAGAAATAGTTAACCAATAGTAGTGAAGTGCATAGAGAATCCTTAGTTTTGTTATTAAATTTGTGAGTGATGCACAACCAATCCATGTTTTGGATTCATTGATCAATAGAGCCAAATAGAAATCAATATTCTTCCAACACACTACATCATTAAAAACAATATCATAAATGATCAAAATACAAAATGTAAATGAACCTACACACAAGGCACAAAGAGTGATTTCCACAAAAATAGACATTTCTAAACAAACATGATAAAAAGAGGAGAACTAATTAATGAAAGGCTAACCATTTAAAGGTTCAAATTAAAAAAAAACTATTTGAAATATGAAAGGATAATTTCATCAAACTTTTATAATGAAAGATGAACTTACAACATCCACAAAACAAAAATGAGGAAACTTTGAACATCTTCACCCCAACATGGGAGATAATAACTAAGCCAATGTGTTTATGCTTCTTTCACAACAACTCATCCAAAAACACTTCCTCCACCAACTTCTCAAAATGGAGATCCTTGGAGAAGAGGACTCACTCCTTTATCTCTAGATGAATACCCCCAATGAAAAGAGAAGCTTTCAATAGATCATGTGAAACCACCTCCAGACAAAAGGAAACCATCTCTTTGAAGTGTTCAACATAATCCTTCACCATCTTCTGACCTTGCCAGACACTCATGACTAAAAATTAATTTTTTTATTATTTTCAAAAACACTTTTGAGGAAAAGTGAGAAACCATAAATTCCAAAACACCCACAAGAATCCAAAACAAAAACCCAGAACAAACTACAGAATCAGCTCCTACCTAGAAATTACACCATGACGACAAACTTCATCCAAGCATAACCTTTTGGAAAGTAGTCCCATACAGAAATGCACAGGAATGGAACCAATGGAAAGCCACACCCTCTCATCATCCAGATCTAAAATTCATGCTCCGGTGAAGACTTGATGCTCTAATCCCCATCTAGAGCAGATCCAAGTAGTGTGTTGAGGACGAAACACGACACAACTCAAAGAAACCAAACAGAGAATTGAGATCAACCCAGACAAAACCCACACACCAAACCAGTCGAACCAACCGAGTAACATCCAATTCAAAAAGGGTCATAAAAGAGAAACTTAATGTTACCAAAGTCCACTTCCCTAAACAACTTCTAGGATAAGTCTGGAACCTGAGAATTGGGTACCTCCATCATCATCCTTTCAACCTCAGAAGCGAGATGGTCCTGTGATTGTATGTACTCCTTCATGCTTATCTTTCCTCTATAGAATCCCCCTACTAGAATGAGATCCTATTTATCAATCCATGCACATTGATTCTCATTGAGAGACACTATGAGGTTCCTCCCCATAATCTTGGTTGCCTCCTTTTTGGTTGCATTGAGCATCAAAACTTATTCAGTCACTTCCTCATCCGAGCTCAAAAAAAAACCAAGGAATGTTCATCTGGGGTCCCTACCCTCAGGTGTCTCAAAGTCTCAATGTTGGATTTCTTGTTGATTAACTTTTTTGAAGATTGAGTCACCAGTGGATGAGGTAATGAGGAGTAATCTTTTCTCCCCTTCCTCCTGCTGCTTCTACATCTCCTAGAACTTGGGGCTTCATCCGGTGAATTCCCAAGTTCACTCCCAGTAGAAGCTTTCCCCGAGATCCCATTTCCATATTCCTCCCCTAGAATAGCAGAATCCAAACCCAACTCTACCTCTGGGAGTCCTTCAAATATGTTGCTCATGTGAACAGGGGTCTGATTCAAAGAAACTGAACCCCTTGAAATAATATCCCTACCACTATCTATAACAGCCACTTCTGTATCAACTCCCTGCATCCCCTTGAACACATCCACACTACCAGGTCTAGACTCCTTAGCAAAGGACCCAAAAAAGTCCACCGCTCTACTCTAAATTTCACCTCAGGAATGCCCATGTTGATTTCTTCCCTCATCCTTTTGCAGGTTGAAGGGACTCACGAGATCCTACCATAGTCGATTGAACATCACAGATACCATCGGATTGGGATGAAGTGTCATGTATTTCTTCCCCATTCTATAACCCATATCATCCTCAGCAATGCAGTTCATTGCCTCATTACTGAGATGTTTCTCCACGCCCAGTTTCAACGACAGAGGTTCCCAGCCTCTAACTTCTCCAACTATTTCAATTTGTCCCAGACCAACCTCTTCACCAGCCTCAGTAGCCTTTCCCCTACCATTGTACACCATCCCTAGTGGACTCGGGACTCCCTGATGACCACCCTCCAATTGGTTTTCTATTCCCCTTCCCACTATCGAAGCATGCCCCCGACAACAAACCTCTGAAGAATTCCCCAGCTATTTACAATAAGAAAAAAAGTCCATCCAATTCTCGTAGACAACACGCTTCTTGCACCTATATTCCTCACCAATTGTGATCCAAAAAAAAACTCAAAGGGGACTCTATATACATCCACCTCGACACATATATGTGGATTCTCTAGATGACAAACTGATTTTGTGCGACTATCCGAACATAAATACCTACCTATAAGGTTTCCAATCATTCTGATAACAGATGGATTTTGGAAAGGTAATGGAAGTTTAGGGAGAATAACCCACATTATCACGGAAGGCGAGTCACGCTTCATGTGGAACTCAAACGACCATCAGAACAGAAAAAACCGAAGGCCATTGCAGCATTAGGGGGACCTCGACTAGGCGTGAATGAGGTCTTCCTCCAATGAAAATCAGATAATAATATGTTGATTATCAAGCAAGCCCATTGTCACCATATCTTGAAGGTCTCAAGAGTTGAAGACAAACTGATCGAAGGAGTCAACTAAAGGCCTTTGCTGCTTAAAACACTCCACCATGTCATCCAAACTTGCATCATTGGTGGGGAAAACGTCTCCCATTCTTCCAAAGTTAGACCCTCAATCATACCCATAATAGCACGAACTCTAACAGATTTGGGAGTTCCAAACACTCTGAAGACATGCTCAACTTCCTCAAGCCACTTCACTACCTCTAACGAACCTCGATTGCCACAGAAGATGGACAGCAACTGAGGAGAACCAAAAACAGAGTGAGACCCACTAGAAACTGTGGGGACCTTTTTGGGAGGAATATTCTAAATAACACAAAAATCATAAAATCAGGTTCAGAATCAATCTGAAACACAACTAGAAGAAACATCTTGGGCCAAAACAACTGTCTCACAAGACAAATTTCATAACAAAATAAGAATTATCTTTTTGAAATCCACTATTTCATTTTAAATTTCAAACCACCTTCTTCTAAGGACACTTTTGACAACATAATAACCCACATTTTTAAAGAAAATCCAATTCCATAAATAATTTTCCCCCTTCCAAAAATCATTTCAGAAAACCAAGCCAAGATGATCCACAAAACAGAGCATGCACATTAGCCACTATGGATGAGGAATGAGTCAAAACCCACACTAATACAATATTTCTCATTAAATACTTTTCATAGTAGTCATAAATCATCTCTCTTCATGCTTCCATGGTGTTAAACAACACACATTCATCCTAGAAGAAAGATGTTAAACTGTATAGTGTCTCTCATCCTATTTTCATGATGCTAAACTACACAAATTCATCCTGCCAGCAAGGTGTTAAACTGAACATTATATCTCATCCTGGTTATAGGATGTTAAACTACACAAAAGAAAGACATTAAACTTTACAACATATATCATCTTGGTTGCATGACATTAATTTAAACTGCACAAATTCATCCTGATGGTAGGAAGTTAAATTTCACAGCGTCTCTCATCTTGGTTTCATGAAGTTAAACTACATATATTCGTCTTGTCAACAAGCCATCAAAATGCACAGAGGAGTCGTGCTGACAGCGGAAAGGAGATGATATGTAGGGTTCATCATGGTTAAGAATAGTGCAAAAATGCAAAATGCAGAACCCAAAAGATTAAAAATGGTATAAGAAAAGTTGAAAATAACATAAATTGGATTATATCCTTGATTCATTCAGTAGATCATAGTGGAGTCACACCGGCAGTAGAGGAGTTTCACGAGAGCTTCATAATCATGATGAGTGAGTACTGGTTAGGGGTTTTTTAAATAGATTGGAAACACTTTTAACAGTGCTTTTGGAAAATTGTTAATAAAAATCCCTTTTATTAGCGTTAAATTAGTAAGCGCTAATAAAAGAGATCTTTATCAGCACTAAAAAGGTGCTGATAAATCTCGAGATTTATCAGTGCTAATATTTTAGCACTAATAAAGGATTTATTTAAATAAATTTATTATAATTCTATAATTATTAAATATATATAATTATTTATTTATAATTATATAAATATGTATTTAAAAATAATAATTATTTAGTTATAATAATTATTTATATATAATAATTATAAATTTATAAATATATTAAATATACATTTATAAATATATTTATTTATAAATATTTATTCGAAAATATATTTTTAACATTATTAGTGGATATATAATCTTAAATACATGCATTTTAAAAATGAATGAAATTAAATAATTCAAAATGAGTGCACTTTAAAAATATTGAAAAAATAGATAAGTTTGATTAATTAAATATAAATTATTAAAAAAATATGGATATATATATACTGAAGTAAAGATGAATACATATTGAAAATACTAAAACATAATAAATAAATATATATAAATAAATAATAGAAAATGATCAAATTCAAAAATAAAATAAAAAATAAAAAATATTAAAAATGAATGCCCTAATTGTAATAGTATTATAAATAAATAAATAAAATTGATGAATTAAAAACATAATATATTAAATGTATCATGTTAACAATGAAATTCTAAAATATACTGAAATATGAATAAATTACATAAATATTAGGTGTATGTGTTTCTATATATTGCGTAAATATATTTGTGTGTGTATTTACATATAAACTGCATTAATTGAATATATATATGTACGTGAAATCAATGTAACACACAATGTTTGATATATGTTAAATTAAAAAATAAAACAATGCTAAAAATGAATAAGACATTAATATGTTTTTAATTAACATTTTATTCATTTTATATATATTTATATTTCATATATATTACTTATTACTATTTATAATATATATATATATATATATTAAACTTACTCATTTTTATTAATAAATTTTCATTAATAATTTTTTAAATAATTTTTTAATTTTTTCATTTTTAATTTTTTTTATTTGATTATATATTCATTTATATATCTACATTTAATATATACTATTTATAAATATTTATAATATATATATATATATATTAAATTTATTCATTTTTATAAATAAATATTTGATTAATAAAATGTTTAATATTTTTCTTAATTTACTCATTTTAAATTTTTATTTGTTTAATTATTTCATTTTATTCTTTTTACATATTTATATATTTAATATATATTATTTAATAATTTTTAATATATATATATATATATATAAATATATATGTTTATTCATTTTTAACAATAATTATTTAATTAATGAAATTGTTAAATAAATAAATTTTATTTTTTGAACCTTTATCAGCACTTTATTGTCAGCGCTCATAAAGGGTGACTTTTATCAGCGCTCAAAAAACCACTGATAAAGATGGACTTTCTCAGCACGTTTTTCTAGCATTGATAAATGTCAACGCTGTTAAATTCCAGTTTTTTAGTAGTGTAAAGTGGTTATAATTTTTTAATTGTTATATGTTCTTTTCAATTCCTTTGGTTTATTGAATGAAAATGCATGTTTTGATATTTAAAAGGATTTTTTAGAAACAAAGACGGGTCTTCAAGCCCAAAAGTGGATTTTATTTGATATGAAAAGGTTTTATTAAATTTGAGCATGGATTTTAAAATGGTTTTGACAAACTGAGCACATTGGGAACCTTGGATGTATTGGGAAATGGACATGTCACTTTAGTGCATGTAACACCACTGGAGGTTTTATGATATCGACAGACTATGGTAGGACTCGATATTAATTGGAACCAACATATTCCTAGTTTATGATTTTTTTTATGTCTAGTACGTATTCCCAAAGTTTAGAACCTAAATGGTGTGCTTTGTCATTTATACCTAGTTTATCACATGATGGATTATTTCATGGATATTTTCTCACATGCTTATCTTAGGGTGTATCCATGGTTGGTTTTTCTTATGATTTCCTTCTTTTATTTTATATCTTACATATTCCTATATTTGGTCAATATGGTATGCATTTATGGAAAATGAAGGAATGTTTGCAAAATGGTTTTATTTATGAAAATTCTTTATAAACTGGATTTTTCTTTAATATTGGGACTTGTTCATTCTTGATATTATAACTTTTATAGATTATTTGGTGGTATCCTACTGGTCTTTATGCTCACACCCTACTTTTTCCTTTGAGTGTTATTTGACCTTGTTTTGCGAGTTTCGGGTAAAGGGAAGGGCATCATGTATCATGTCGGGTTCTCTTGTCATTCATCGCCTTCATAGTGGGATGGTTTGGTGGTGACGGGTGATCACATGGAGACTTATTTAGTATGGTCTTATTTATGTTTCCAGTTTGGCCTATTTGGCTAGAATTTTATATCTCATGGATATGTATTCCTTTTTTATGCATTGTACTTTGATTTTTTATTCAGTTATACATGAGACACGTGGTTCCTTTATATAACTCACCATGTAGAGTACCATTCAAGGTGTCTTGTCTAATTGACCTGGGTTGGTTCATTATAGGATTAGTTATGTGGATGATGTGGTGAGATATGGTGGGGGTCATGCTCGGTAATAGGAGAGAACAAGGTAGATATAATCCATGTTCATGATACCTTACTGTATTGGATAGGTTAAATATTGTAGCGGATATGGAATTATAAGGTTGAGGCTTATAGAATGGTTGTGTTTGTGTTATGGATGGACTGATTCTAGCAGATGATGTTAGACCCTATGCGATATTGGGGTAGGTAGGGTTGTGACCAGACCCACATCAGATATTGGATGGATTGAGCAGAAGACATTTGACATTGGGGTGTGATAGTGGAAAATTATTTAAGTAGTGGTTATAGGTAACCTTTTTTACATTCTTGATATTATGTTATTACACTTGGATGTGATACTTGGTGTGTGATCCATGGTAAAGTTGGGTGGTAGTTTACCCGGTAGGCGTTGGTTGTTTATACCGTTTATTCAATGGAGCATTAGTATACTTCTCCCAAATTTGCATGAGAGGTCTTGAGGATGATCCTACTAAGTATACATGTTATGATCACCCCATATATATAAAATGTTTTCAATTTTCTAGGAAGAGTTTGGTTGTTGAGCTTATCTTGGAGTTTGGGACTGTGTTGTGGAGTCGCTTCCTAGGAGTTTCTTTGGTATTTTATTTGGGATTTATATTTTTTCTGACATAATTCATGCATTTTAGGATTATTATAGGTCTTAGTTTATTTCTATTATGGTGTTTATTAGTGGTTTGTTTTTATATTCCTCAGTTATATAAGGGTAATTCCTCCCATTTATATGTTTTATACCCTTAGTGATAGTCCCCAACCCAGGGCCAATTGGAGGCGGGCCTTGAGGATCACTCTCATCTTCACTACCAGCCAAGAGGGGTTCTTAGTGGGGGTAGGTCATGACATGAAAACTATATTTGCATAATATTTTATAAAGTTTTATAGAAAATTTAATATTTTCATAATCATAAAATTTAAATATTTTATGCATAATATTTCAAGTATATAAGAAATTAATTTTTTGAAAGTTAAAACAAGTGCAATTTATTTTCTTTTAGAAAATTACATGCCTTCTAGAAAATAATAGTTTTTTATAATGAATCATAGTAAAATAATAATTTCACTTTTAAAAATGTAATAATATTTTTTTATTTTTTAAGAAAACTTGTATTCTTTAAAGAAATATTTTATAATGTACATAAAATAAATTATATATTCAAAAAATATATATATTCATTAAAAATGTAATATTTTTATATAATTAAAAAATATATTTTTCCATTAAAAATATGTTATTTTAATTTATTCCTATAAAAAGAAGTAATATTCTAGTTCTTCTGAAAAAATTCTTTATAAATTTAATATAATAGTAATTTTATACTATTAATATTTTTTTATTTTAATGTGCTTCAAAAAATAAATTTTTTGCTTCATTTTGAAAAATATTTTTTATGAATTTAGAAAAATAATATTTCTTTTATTAATTTAAAAAATAAATTTCTATAAATTTAAAATAATAAATTTTTAATAACTTTGAAAATAAAAGTATTTTTCTTTTTTAATGAATAATCCATTGAAATAGTAATAATTTTTTATATATTCTAAAAAAATCCTTAAGTAAATTTTTTTATACCATTTAAAAAATAGTATTTTAAATCACTTTAAAAAATACAAACATTTATATGCATTTTTTAAAATCTATTTCTTTTGACAAGAAATAAAAAAATATACCATTCAAAAAAATATTAATTATATTTTAGCCATAAAAAAATATTTCTTTTAAATTATTTAAAAAATTTATTTGTTGTTAAGGTTTAAAAAATGAAAACAATGTTAATTCCATAAAAATAATTTTTCTTTTTTAAAAGGTACTTTTTGTACTTTTATTTAATTGTATATAGTTTAAGAATATTAAAAAGTATAAAAAAAAATTCAAGAGGCCTGAAATATTATTATTTTTTAGAGTAATAAAAAATTAAATGATAAAAATAATCCTTTTTTAATGTATTATAGTTTTTTTATTGGAATAAAAAATTAATTTAATTAAAAATCATTAAAAAATATTATTTTTGGAATGCATAAAAATCAGTTTTTTAAAGAAATATATATATTATTTTTAAAGACACATTTTTTAAGTCAAATAAATTATTAATTGTTGAGTTGAAAGTTATACTTTCTACACTTTTTATCGTTAGTTTTGAAAATCACAACACACTCTTAAAAAATATGTTTTACTAACTTTATGTTTCCCAAGTCTTTTAGAATGTTTTAGTAGAAAACCATTTATTCTAATGAACGCGTAGATCTTTCCAAACTGACGAATATAAACTTTCCATACTAAAGTATTATCCATAGGACTTACTAAAGTTTAGACCATCGAACTAACTAAAGTCTAGTCCATCAGAATGAAATAATCCAGTCCATCGGAAAGACAAAATCTAGTCCATCAAAATGACAAAATCCAGTCCATCGGAATAACTGAGTTTAGTCTATCAGTGTGACTTAGTTTAGTCTATCGGTGTGACTGAGTTTATTCTATCGATGTGACTGAGTTTAATCTGTCAGTCTGACTGAGTTTAGTCCGTCATACTAACCATTTTTTGATTGTTTGGACTAAACATAATTTATTCCATCAGAATAATAAAGTTTATAATCGAATGGTCAGAATTATTTTTACCGGATGGAAGACTTTTTAATAACATTTTAATGGTGCTACCAAAATGACATCGGATGGAGATGTATCGAATATGTTGAGATATTAAGCTGGATCTTATTTGATATCATTGAAAACAACTCTAAGAATCAAAAAATATGACTATTTGATGTGTGCCTATAAATAGAGGTGAATTTGAAGAGATGGGAGCTAATGCTTTTGCGACTCAACTTGTCTGAATTTTTCACTACTATAATATATTGTTACTCATGCTTTATAAAATTTTAGAGAGTTTTTGTTCTAAGGAATCTGAGTGAGGATTGTAAATTACTTAGAATATTTTTCATTTGCATTCACTATGTCTTATCTGGGTTTGGATCAAGGGATTTTAGGGATAGGAAGATTACTGATTCTAATCGGGATGATCGAGGGATTCCAGGGATAAGAATATAGAGATGATTCTGATCTTTATGATTGATGGATTTCTTGGTGTAGAAAGACAAACCTTACGGTTAGGTTCAAAACTGGGGATAATCAAAGTCAGATTTTATGACTTCCTTAACTCTTAACGTTAAAGAGTAAAAAATATTTTATAAATATTTTTATAAGTCGTTCTTACTTCTATTTTAAGATTTACTTTTACTTGTTTCTATAAGTTTAATATTTTCATTGTGCATTCATATAGAAAGTTTATTTTACTAAAATTTTCTAAACTCTAATTTTCTAGATGTATTGTGTGTCCAATATAGTTACTTTGATCATCACATAATATCTAAGTCTAATAAACCATAATGAAGAGGTTTTTATTTTTAATTAGTTTATGTTTTTAAACAACAATTCACCCTGACACCTCTTGTAGCAATTATATACTCTAAAATCAAACAATTTGTATCATAGGAGGTTATACTAATTAAACTTGCAAATTTTTTACTTTTTTTATATCAAGAAAGTTTTCAAGTTTACGGTTTTTACTAAATTGTTATTACACTAATGTGTATTGTGTAGAAAGAATTCTTGTTTTATAAGATGGTTGGTCTTAATGTTGAAACTCTTTAGAATTTAAATCCTAGAAAACCACAAATTTTTTATTTTACTAACTATGAATATTAGAGATATAGAATGAAGACTTTTGTTATTAACACTAGAGTTTATAACTTTATTATGTTTACTGAAAATTATAAAATTATTGAGAAGGAAGTTCTTAATTTTACCAATCAAGATAAATTAGATTATCAATTGAATTATTATGTGAGTAATACTTTGCTTTGTTCCATGATAAGAAATATATATAATCAAATATCTTCTTGTGAAGCTGCAAACATTATATGAAAGAAGATGGAAATTACTCATTTTGGAACTTCTAATGTGATTGAAACTAGAAGAGTTTTACTTCATGCAGATTATCAAACTTTTTATTTCCTTCCTAGTTAATTTTCTACTAAGATATATCAAATATTTATGAAAATTTTGAATAGTTTACAATATCTTAGAGATAAATATCTTACATATTATATTTTAGTTTAAAATTTTATTGAAATAAGGCCTGGAGAATGGGAGTCTAAAAGGGCAGCTTTAAATGATACTAAGAGAATTACAAATTTAACTTTGGATGATCTTATAGATAATATCATACAGTATGAGAGTAGACTGAAGAGAGATACTAAGAAAATTAAAATAGAGAATGGTGGAGTTTATTTTTCTTCAACATTATATGTTTCTACAAAATCCAAATCAGCTGAGGAAGTTTCTAAACCTTTGAATAAAAATAAAGTTAGAGTTGAGATAGAAAGTAGTTCATCTGAAGAAAGTCAGATTGAACTTTCTCAATTAGCTCAAATGATGAATAAGATTGATGGTAAGAAATATTTTTTTATAATTATAAGAAAATTTATATGGACAAAAATTATAAGAAATATTATTCTGAAGTAATTTTTTATGAGTGCAAGAAGGATGGTCATATAAGACCAGATTGTCCCAAACCTAAGAAGAAATAAAATAAGGATAGAATTTCTAAAAGGAATTCTAAAAATTTCTACAGACATAAGAATAAGAAAATTATGAAAGCATCGGACACTTGGAGAATAAGTGGAGGTGATAATTCTCCAGAAAATTAATCAGATGATGAAAGTGAAGATCAGAAAAATATTGGTTTCTTTACTAAGATTCCAAAGAATAATAATTGCTTTATGGATAAGGTATATTTTTAAACCTTAACTAATATTAATTTAAATTCCAATTTCATGAGATTTAACATGATAATGATTCTATATCTTATGATGAGGAATCTGCTTCATCATAATAAAATAATACTTTACCTAGTTTTGAGGAAGTCTCAAAATTTGATAAAATTTTAGAAAACCAAAATTATAAAGTTTCTAAAAAACTTGATGTTGCTAAGGAAAAAATTGATAAATAAAATTCAAGAATATCTAAACTTACTACTGATATTTATAATCTTTGAAAAGAGTTCAAAAAATCTAATTTTGAGAAAACTAATCTTTCATAAGATTTAGAGAAATATAATCTTGATAGAAATAACTTTTCAAAAGAATTATACAAACATAATTCAAGTACAATTTTTGTTGAGAATAAATATTTAGTTTTGAAACTAAATTTTGAAATATAAATTCTGAAAAAGCTACTATAAAAGTTTACTACTAGTAAAGAGAATTTTTATAAGATGTACAAACAAATAAAACCTCATAAGGATGTATTTGGAATGGGTTTTACTAATAAAAACCTATTTTTCAAAACAACTATTTTGTTCCAAAAAGTGACCCATTATGTACAAAATGTAAAAGTGGAGGGCATTATAATAATAAATGTTCTTTAAATAAAGTGCAATATTTAGGCTTTCAAAAATCTTATTTTTCTAAAGAATTGACAACTTATCGACATGAAAAAGTTGGATAGATATGGATTCTGAAAATATCATTTACTAATAATGCTGGACCCAAATAGGTTTGGGTTCTAAAATACTAATATTTTTAATTTCAATAAAATAAGAAATGTACCAAAAATAATATATGGTACATTTATAGTGTTTGTTCGAGACATATGACTAGGAAAAAATATTTCTTCATGAAGATTATTAAAATTAAAGGTGTAAAAGTTATATTCAATGACAATGCTCAAGGATAAATTATCGATATATGTAACAGTGTTCTTCTTAGTAAATATTTGATTTCATATGATTTATTTGTTGTAGGTTTTAAGCACAACCTTATTATCATAAGTTAATTATGTGATGAGTGATATCTTGTGAACTTTAGGAATAATAAATGTGTTGTTCATAATTCAAAATATGGATTTATTATTTCTACCAATAGGCATGAGAATATTTATACACTTAACTTAGAAGACCTTAGTAGAAAAGATCTACCTTGTCTTAGTGAAATAGAAGGCCAATATTGGTTATGGAATAGAATATTAGGATGTTGTAATGTTATAACTTTTTAGACTATTTAAGAAAGTGATAGTTAAAGATCTACCAGAGCTTAGGTTTTATTCTTCTAAAGTTTATGATCATTTTCATTTATAAAGCTACATAAGTCAAGTTTTAAATTTATTAGTGAAGTCTCAGCTTTTGATTCTATACAGTTAGTGCACATGGATTTATTTGGTCCTGCACAAACTATAAGTATCAGTGGAAAATACAATGTATATATTTTATTTTATGATTACACTAAATATACATGGGTTTATTTCTAGAAAAAAATAGAATCCTTCTTCTATTTTAAAACTTTTGTAGCCCGTGTTAAAAATGAGAAAAATATTTCCTTGAAAACTATTCATAGTGGTCATGGTGGAGAATTTTTAAATTATTATTTTTAAACTTTTTGTATAAAAAATGGTATAATAAATAACTATTCAACAATTATAACTCCACAAAAATGGTTTAGTTGAAAGAAGAAATAGAGGTCTTAAAGAAATTACAAGAATAATACTAATTAAATACTCAGTTGCTAAACATTTTCATGATGAAGTAGTTATTACTTCTTATTATACTATAAATCGAGTTTTAATAAGACCTTTTATTAATAAAACACCTTATGATTTGTGGACTAGAAGAAAAAAAACTTTATTACTTTAAAGTTTCTAGATGCAGAGTATTTATTTTAAATACTAAAGGTAATCTACATAAATTTTCTCCAAAATTTTATGAGGGGATATTTCTAGGTTATTTTACAACTAGTAATTCTTATATAGTTTTTAATAAAAAAGTATTATTGAAGAAAAAATTCATGTTAAATTTGAATAATTTGACCCTTTTGTTTTCAAACAATTTAAATTCACATCTTCGGATGTTATTTCAAAAAATGATTTTCAACCAATGTTGGAAAGTTATTCTTATGAGAGAACAACTAAAGAATATGTTTTTGAAGTTTTACCTCAATAATAATTTCAACCTTTTGTTTAATAATAGGGTTTCATAAACCCAAGAAATTAGTTGATTCTTAGGAATCATCCTAGTGATAATATCATTGGTGATGTAGATCAACCTATTATAACTTCAAGTTCCTTAAGAAATGAAGTTGAACATTGTGCATTTTTATCATAGTTTGAACCTAAAATTTCTGATGATGCTTCAAGTGATTAAGATTAGATAAAATCTATACATTATTAACTCAATAAATTTGAAAGGAATCAAGTTTGGACTTTGGTTTAATGACCTAAAGATACTTTAGAAATTGGTGTAAAATGGGTTTTCTGAAATAATTATGATGAAAATAGAATTATAGTAATAAATAAAGATAGAATTTTTAAAAAGGGTTATAATCAATAAGAGGAAAGATAATGTGAATAAACTTGTACTATATTAGTTATACATGAAGCTATTCATATTCTTCTAGCATATGCAGGGTTTCTTAATTTCATACTTTTTCAAATGGATGTGAAGTGTTCTTTTATTAACGGATATGTAAAGGAGGAAGTTTATGTGGAACAACCCCCTATTTTTTAAAATAAAAAATCTCTATACCATTTATTTAGACTTACTAAGGCACTTTATCGACTTAAACAAGCCCAAAGAGCCTGATATGATAGATTAACTAGATTTTTGTTACAAAACAATTTTTTTAAGGGATCTATGGATCCAAAACTTTTTATAAAAAAGGTTTCTAAAAACACTATCATTGTTTAAATTTATTTTGATGACATTATATTTATATCAACTCAAAAATCTCTTACAAATTCCTTTATGAATCTTATGAAATCTGAGTTTGAAATGAGTACGATGGTTGAACTTACTTATTTTCTTATTTTTAAAATTTCACAAAAACCAGAAGGAAATTTTATATCTTAGCATAAGTATATAAAATATATTCTTAAGAAATTTGGATATGATAATAATAAAAGTATTATTACTCCTATCATAACCTCAAATACTTTAGATATTGATTAATTTGAGAAACTATTTGATCAAAAGATATTTAGAGGAATGATTGGTAGTTTACTATAATTAACAACTAGTCATCCAAATTTAATATTTTTAGTATGCTTGTGTGCAATATATCAAGATAATAAAAAGGATTCCCATATTAAGGATGTAAAATTATTTTTTTTTTATCTTAAGGGAACTATGGATCTAGGATTATTTTATACTTTTGGAAATGCTTTTGAACTTAAATATTTTTCAGATGCTGACTTTGGCGGATATAAAATGGATATAAAAAGTGAATATGGAACTTGTAATTTCTTAGAAGAAGCTATATTTTCTTTATCTTATAAAAAACAACATTCTATAGCACTTTCCACTACTGAAGCTTAATTTATGGTAGCTGGAACTTGTTGTGCTCAAGTGTTGTGGATACAACACACACTCACTGACTTTGGCTTGAGTTTTAGTAAAACTCTAATTTTGTGTGATAACATAATTATCATTGATTTTAGTAGAAACCCATAACATTACTCATGAGAAAAGAACATAGATATAAGACATAATTTCCTTTGAGACCACATACAAAAAGGAGATATTATTTTACAATTCATCGGAACATAAGAACAACTTGCTGATATATTTATTAAACCCCTTAATTCTGATAGAATTGAATATATTAAACAGAATCTAGGAATAATCAATACTAAATGACCATTAATATATATATGTATTGTTTATCCATCTCATTATATAAATTAAATCCATTTCAAAGGGGGGTACATATGTCTTTATTTTTCTAAAAACTTTAATTTTTCAAAAAAAAAATTCTAAAAAAATCATTTTTCCAAAAACTGTAGTTTTCTAAAAAAAATCATTTTTCTAAAAATTCTAGTTTTTCTAAAATATTTTATTTTTCTAAATCTTTTAGTTTTTCCAAATTTATTTTTATCGGTCAAAACTTATTTTGAAAAAATAAGAAGAATAGTTACCAGACATACTTTCTCACAGAAAGATACGATCTTTAGTATTTACTATTTATTGTTTCATTTAATTTATTATTGTTTACAACTTTATGTTTTATAAAAAATTTAAAAAATATTTTTGGACAAGCCTTTCATCCAATAAATTTTAAAAAAACATTAAGAGTTCAGAATATATTTTTAAATCATTAGAGGATAAATTTCAACTCTCGAATCAGATTTGGGAATCATTTTGAGCTATCAGATTTTATAGAAGTTGACAGGTCGCCTATAACATTTTTCATTTATATTTTTTATGTCTGATATGGGTTTAAATTTAGGTATTCTAGGGATAGTAAGACTACTAATTTTAATCGAGATGATCGAGGGATTATAGGGGTAGGAAGACAGAGCTAATTCCAATCTTTATGGTCGAGGGATTTCTTGCTATAGAAAGACAGACCTTATAGTAAGGTTTAAAACTGGGGATAATAAAATTCAGAGTTTGTGACTTCCTTAAATCTTAAGGAAAAAGAGTATAAAATCTTTTATAAAGCTTTTTTCCAGTCATTCTTACTTCTATTTTAAGATTTACTTTTACTTGTTTCTACAAGTTTAATATTTCCACTGTACATTGATATTGAAAGTTTATTTTACTAAACTTTTCTAAAATTTTATTTTCCAAATGTATTGTGTGTCTAATATAGTTACTTTGATCATCAGACAATATCTGAGTCCAATAAAACATAATAAAGATGTTTGAGTTTTTAATTAGTTAAAGTTTTTAAACTACATTCACCCCCTCTTATATCCATTATATACTCTATGATCCAACATTAATTTCTTAATTAAATATGAAATTTTTCAATATTTTTTAAGTTTACTTTTTTATGTAAAGAATAAATTTTTTTAAAGGCATAAAAAATTATTAAATTTATCATTATTTTTTTAAAGGCGAATAAGAAAAAAATAGATACTTATCTATAAATCTATTTTTAAACTATATTTATAAGGGGATAAAAATCATCATTCTAAAAAATGAAATTTTTTAACACCTTATAATTGATTTTAGAATATGTGTTTTTTATTTCTTTTCTAGTAAATTATTATTTTTTAAGTAGATGGATCAAATTTGAGGGTTGTGGGTGCTCATCCTTTTGCCTTGTTTAGTGATTCATCCCTAATTAAGTTTATCAAACTGGGATCTACTACTCATATAGAGGCCAATTCAGGTGTTATCTCAAAAAGATTTGAAATGTGCATGTTTCCACTTATCGTGCGACTCATTCTTCCAAAATGTGTAAAACATTATCGGCTGAAAGATTTGGTAAATCTTGTTTCCTAAATATGGGATTTTTTTTATTAGAGGTGCATCTCCATAGGTCATGGATTCTTCCATTTTTTTTCATCAAAGGTTTTATTAAAGAAAGCTAGAGGATTTGGGTCATTGTACATGTAGTCAGGCTCTTTACACATTCATGAATGGATTTAGATTTTGATTATTTTACTGCTAGGAATACCTTTTCACATATGAATATTCAATATTTATGGTTTGTTTTAGATTCATTAGCATCTAAAGATACTTTATGATATCACTGCCATAGTGGGACTTCATATTTGGATGGACTATAATGGTGGGTCACCACATCCCACATTGAACTCTCAGATTAAGGGTGTAATTTCGGCCCGGGCTGGGCCGAGCCTACCCTGCAAAAAATCGGGCCACTGACCACTATTTGGGTCGGGCCGACCTAGCCCAAATAACCCCATGAGGTGGCCCAAGCCCGACCTCGGGCTGGCCCAAACCATCAGGGCGGGTCAGGCTTTTTCGGGTCAGGCCGGGCTTTTTTGAGTTGGACCATGGTGGGCTTTTATTATTTTCAAAATAATTGTTTGTTTAAAAAAAATTAAACATTTTTATTTAAATATTTTTTTACATTTATTTAAATTATTTTTTGCATTTATTTTTAAATGCATGTTTTTTGTAAAAATGTTTATTTTATTTTTTATTAACATTTTACAGCAGGTGGATATGTTATTTTTTTGTCTAAATAAATTTATATATTGTGAATCTAAATATATTATGTGAAAATTATAAAAAGAAATTAATTACGGTTTGGGAGGTGTGCAGCAGTGGGTGAGTTTAAAGCATTATTATTTAAACATTTTTTAACATTTATTTACATTTATTTTTTTAACTTATTTATAATTTTTTTAAGCATTTGTTAGTTTTTTTATTTAAACATTTTTATTTAAACCATTTTTTAACATCTGTTTCAAACATTTTTTTTAAATTTATTTTTAAATGATTAATTTAAAACGTTTTTTAATTTTTTTTAAACGCGTACTTTTTACCAGTATTTTTTTAAAACATTTAACATTTTTTCAAATTTTAATGTAAAAAGTTTTTTTAAGTGTTTGTTTTAAAAAAACAATTTAAATGTTTGTTTTAAAAACTATTTTTTAAAAAAAATTAAAATATTTTTATTTAAACCTTTTCTTGAACCATTTTTTAATACTTGTTTAAAATGTTTTTTACATTTATTTTTTGACGTTTAATTTAAAACGTTTTTTAACGCATGTTTTTTAAACATTTAACATGTTTTATGTGAAAAAAATTTTTTGTTAACATTTTACAGTGGGTGGATATGTTATTTTTTTCTAAATAGATTTATATATGCCTGTGAATTTATATATATTATGTGCAAATTGAAAAAAAAATTAATGAGGGGTTGAGAGTGTGTAACAATGGGTGGGTTAAAGGTGTTGTTATTTAAACATTTTTTTATCATTTATTTAAAACATTTATTTACATTTATTTTTTTAACTTATTTATGAAAAGTATTTTTAAGCATTTGTTTAATTTAAAACATTTTTTTAAACGCATATTTTTTATATGTATTTTTATTAAATGTTAAAATGTTTTTTTGTAAAAACGTTTATTTTATATTTTATTGACATTTTACAGAGGGTGAATATATTATTTTTTTCTAAATATATTTATATATGTGAATCTATATATATTATGTGCAAATAGATAATGAGAAGTCGGGGGGTGCGCAGCAGTTGGTGAGTTGTTGTTTTTTTCTAAATAGATTTATATATGTATATATAATATATACAAGCTTCATCAAATTTAAAAAAAATAATGAGGTTGGGGGTGTGAGAACATCATTGGGTGGGTAGTTATTTTTTTATTAATATATTATAAGTATTATATATATATAATGTTAAATGATTGATATATATATATATATATAATATGAGAAAATTGTAAAAAAATAATTATGGGTTGGGGGTGCGCCACGGCGGGTTAATTTGTTTTTCTAAATATATTTATATATAATATATGCAAGTTGTAACATACTTAAAAAAATTAATGAGTTTGGAGGACGTGCACGAACATCATTAGGTGAGTGTGTGTTTTTTTTGTTAATATACAATAAGTTAATATATATATATATATATATATATATATTAATAGATTTTTTTATATATCTATATATACATATATAGCACATGAGCCTCAAACCGGTTGGTGAGGACTCTGTAAGTGCATCCAGGCAACCCGGGATCAAATCTAGGCGGAGGCATGATTTTCAGGGTTTGTAGCAGGTATTGTAGCAGGTACTATAGCGGGAACTGTAGCAGGTACTGTTTAGCACTGTAGAAGCCGGGAATATTCTCTCTTTTGGGCCTTTGGGCCACCGATTTGGTCCCCGAGTCCTTTAAGGCCTTCGGGCCACCCAGGCCTTCAGGTCAGTAAGGCCTTTGGGCCACCTTAAGGCATTTGGTCCACCTTAAGTGCAGATGCAAACCAGACAACCTACAAAGAACAAGCTCTAAAAGGAGGATGGGCAAGGAGCGTTCACCATAGTAGAAGCTAAACGGATTGCAAGAATGAGAGGGTATGACACCTGTCATCGGGACAAGCCTATGCATGCACGGGAAAGCCTAGTCGAACAGTCATGCGAAGGTGGAGAGCTGATTTTACGATGAAGATGCTGGGGAGGAGCAGTTTCAAGTAGTTAGTCTAGGTTGTATGTATTGTTTGAAGCCTATGAGAAATGAATTCCTCCAAGGCCTATGGGACATGTAATATTTACGCCTACGGGCCTTGTAAGGGTTCCACCTCACCCCTTAAAAGGTGGATTATCAAAATCAATAAAAAAAATGAAGGCCTTCGGGCCATTGGAGGTATATATACATATATATAATATGAAAGTTTCATCATATTTAAAAAATTAATGAGGTTGGGGGTGTGCGTGAATATCATTGGGTGAGTGTGTTGTTTTTTTGTTAATATATAATAAGTTACTATATATATACAATGTTAAATGATTGATATATATAAATATATATATAAGATAAGAAAATTATAAAAATAATAATTAGGGGTTGGGGGGTGCGACGCAGTGGGTGGATTAATTTTTTTTCTAAATAAATTTATATATGTATAGTATATATAATATATGCAAGTTGCAGCATACTTAAAAAAATTAAGGAGGTTGAAATACGTGCACGAATATCATTAGGTGAGTGTGTTATTTTTTTATTAATATACAACAAGTTATTATATATATATATAATATTAAATCATTGATATATATATATATATATTAATAGCTTTGTTTATATATATATTATATTAAATTATATATATATATATATATTATTAATGGATTTTTAAAATCTCACTTAATTGATATATATTATTAATAGCTTTGTTTATATATATACATTATATATATATATATATAATTATATATTATTGTATATATATTATACACACACACACACACGCTATAATTATATATAATAATAATATGTATATATAGACATTATTATATATATAATATATATATTATTTTTTGTTAATATATAATGATATATATATATATATTGTTGATATATATATATACACAGTCTGATGATAATATAACAGACGCAGCGCCTGGCGCAGCCTTAGAAGCTTGAGGTAGGGGGATCGAATCTCCCTACCAGCAGTTTCATGTTATATTGTTTTACAGACGGGCTTCGCATGGGCTGGGCTTCACGCGAGCCGGCCCGACCTAGCCCTGCGGGCCTTCTTGGATAGGCTGAGGCCTGACCTAATGTACCTACACCCTGAGCCCGCCCTGGCCCGACGCGGGCTTTGCCAGGCCGGGCTGCTCGGACTTTCAGGCCGGACCAAAATTTATCTCAAATCGACCTCAACTCTCAACCCTCAAATCTCTAGTGCATCTAATCATTTGGCATCAGACCGATCATTTATTCCCAGTCCGATCAATTTTTTTAAAATGACTTTTGATGAAGAGATTGCAAATAGGGAAGTCATTAAGGAGAGATTGATTGAAAAGTAATGGTTTGATAAAACTGATTCTTTTCTGAAGGAAATTATCATATTTCAAGGATGGGAAAAAATTGTATAAAAAGGGAATATTTTGATCTTCATTATTCTTCGATAGTGATTGAGTTTTATTCGTCATTTTTTTTCAATATTGAAGTTTTTTTTAAAGGTTGGGGCCGAAGCCTCATTTTATTGTTAAAGCAAAGCAAAGACCTCTTTTAACTGGGTAGAGGGAGACCCATTACATAGCCCGAAGGCCCAGTGGGTATGTAGCCCGTTATATAGCCCGTAGGCCCAAATTTTTGGCCTAAGGTTCATTCTGTGAATAGTAACCCGACAGCTATAGTACTCGTCGCTGCTTCAATATTGAAGTTGATTTGGAAGTAATCACTTTTAATCTTCTTGATGAATGTTACAAACTTAATATTCAACAAGTATCAGATTTGGTAGAAGTATCATTGGAAGGGGGGACTATTTAGTTCTTGATTCTCAGAGTTGTTTGCAACAACCTCATATGATCTCCATGTTAACACCTCAGCTTGTTTTGTACATCTCAATCTGATATCATTTTGGTAGCACCATTAAAATGTTGTTAAAAAGTTTTTCATCCAATAGAAATGATTAGGACCATCCAATTATAAATTTTATTATTCTAATGGAATAAATTATGTTTAGTTCAAAGGATAAAAACTTACTCTGATGAACTAAACTTATTCAAACTAATATACTAAACTCAGTCACACTGATAGACTAAACTAAGTCACACTGATAGACTAAACTCAGTCATTCCGATAGACTGGATTTTTCTAGTCCGATGGACTGGATTTTATCATTCTGATGGATTAGAAATTATTCGATCTAGTGGTTTGAACTTTAGTCAATCTGATGTACTAGACTTTAGTATGGAAAGTTTATATTTGTCAGTTTAGAAATATTTTTTCATCTAATAGAATAAATGGTTTTCTATAAAAAAATTAAAATAATTTGGAAATATAACGTTATTAAAACATAGTTTTTAAGAGTGTTTTGTGATTTTCAAAACTAAGAATTGAAAATGTAGAAAGTATAAATTTATACTCGAAAGTCCCCGATTTTTTAAAAGCACAAAACACAACACTTAAAGATAAAAATTAATAACTTTGAAAAACTTACAAACCCATTATTTGCTTAAGAACACTTCTTCTCCTATCTTCCTTGTCTTCCTCTATCTCTGTAACCCACATTTTTAACAAAATTTTTCCAGAAGATTTATAGAGCACTGATAAGATAAAAACTTTTAAAAAAATCTTCCCAATAATCCCCTTCAATAAATTCTCCCTCAACAAAAACTTCTTCAATAAATTCTACCCCTTTGTGATTCTCAAAACAAATATAGGGTGTATAAAGTACATGAAATTTTAGAGAAACAATACTATGAAACAATTTAGGTTAAATAAACATCCATCCATGAATATAGAAATAACATTCAACCAAATATTATTGGAAAAAAATTCAAATAGAATATGCAGAGAACAATTATTTCGAACATATATTCATTTAAAAATTTGATTTTTACACCATTAAGAGTTCATAGAAAAAAATCAATTCTTTTTTTGCAATTTCTTCACAATAACTTTCATCTTCTTGAAATCATCCTGATTCTTCTCTGCCTCAGCTGTCGTTGACTCCAACTTGGAAATATTCTCTTATAGAACTTGAAACCTTAGAACTTGTTTCTTTAAAATGATAACCTCTTCTTCAAGAATTTAGTTTTTTCTATTTTATTCCTCAAACTTCACAAATTCTTCAAAAAAATATTCTTCTTTAGATCTGATATTTCTTGAACTTGTGATTCCAAAAAATAATTTAACTGATAAAAAAGATTAAACTTTTTTGAAACATTAGAAGACACTTTTCTAAATGAATAAACAATATCTAACAAATAATTCTTAACATATTAAATTTGAACATCATGAAACTTTAAATATATTTAAATATCTTTCAACTATCTTACAATATGCTTTCCCCTTCTCCTTTCTGCTTTGGAATCAACTTTGAAATATATGAATTTAGATTCATTTTATACAATTGTTTCTGCTAACTGATTCAAATCAACAGATTATTTTAACACATTTACCCTTATTTGAATGTGTTTGCAGTAGGATTTAATACTAGGAAAAAATGGAATTGCATAAACAAGTTTCTTTAAAGATTCATTAAGGTAAGTAAACCTCACTTCAACAATTTGATCTGATTGAGTAGCTGGAGAATCAGTTGGATCCGATGAGATAATGGAAACATTTCATCTTGAAGTTCCAATATCTACTTTTGCTTTCTCTTTATATTTTTATTTTTCTTTCTCAATGTTTGATACTTCCATAACATCATCATTTTCATGAGATTCAACCTTGTATAATAACTTTGTATGAGATTGCTAATTTTTTATTTCTTTCTCAGAACTTTTCTCTTTTTCACAAACTACCAACTCTGCATATTTTTTAGATTGAGAACTGAAAGATAAGGTCTCAGAAGAACCGTCTTCTTCTTCTCCTCCTCCTCCTCATCCCCCTCCTCCTCCTCATTCTACTTTTTCTTCTTATTTATCTAACTATTTCTATAACTATCTTGTTAACATCACATCACTTATAAAATATTCTTTTCCAGATTTCTATATAGTTTGTTGAAATCCAACTTTAACTTTTTCTAAAATAGATTTCCAGCCTCAATAACTTTTCCTTTAACTTTCTCAATAGTTAAAGTAACTTTGTAAGTTCTAACATATTTGGTTCTAGTACATTAGGTTAAGAAACAACAGTCGGATGATGTATTGGTTGAATAACCGACAATGGAGAAATCAAAATTGATCCTTCCTCACCAGTAGTATGAAAATCTCTATGTTCTTTTTTAACTCCTTTTAAAATAATTTCAACAACTTTTTCTTTATCAAACCTTTTTTTTTGTTTCTTCCTTTTCTCTTAAGTTTTTAAAACTTTATCAGTTTTTAATTTCAAAGATAAGGCCTCTTCCTTATCAAGTCTGAACTCCAAATCACTAGGCTTATTTTCTACTTTACATTTCATCAACTCTCTATATTCCTCATCAGACATATCCTTGAATTTCTTTTTTGGACTTGGAGGTGAAGAAACAACTTTACTTTTCTCTTGAATTTTTTGCTTTAATTGAATGACTTCAGTATCAGACACTACTTTTTCAAAGAAAAATTCTCTCTTACAGTAAATGCTTTATTCTTGATGTTCATCTCTATCATGAAATTTACTAACATCTTGCTGAGGAAGCAAGGAAACAGTAGATTTCTCAATTTCATCAAACTTTTCTTAACAGCCTCGATTGAACGGAAAACAAACTTCAAAATATTTAACTTCCTCATATTCATCAAAAAAATAAAAATAGAGATATCCATAACCTTTAAAGTATCTATATCCCCTTTCCTCAGAATGAGATATCCTTTCATCCATAAATCTATAACTCTTGCACCCAGTTTCAGATGATACATTCTCCTTATCTTATGATGAGTAGGAAACAAAGAAGTCTCATCCTTATAACTCTCAAAAATAACTAATTAGTTTAGTATGGTCATTTTTTCAAGGTCTTAGTGCAAGTTTATCTTTGTGCCACATTGATTGACTAAGTTATTTTTTCCATGCACAATGATAAATTTAATCATAAGATAGAATACGAGAAATTGCCTTTTTTGTGAGGCCTATAATTTGATTGGGAATTCTAAGGATTAATGTTTTAGATCCTTTAAATATGAATCTTGCTCTATGTGAGGGAATCTGGAGAAGGATTGTAAGAGTAATCACATGCTAGTTTTTCAAGGATCTTATTGGGGTTTATAGGGGAAAGTTCCTCAGGGGGGTTTCTTGAGGGGTAGGGTTATGGTTCCTCATCCTTTGAGTATCCGGGGCTAAATAGGCATGTGACTAAGTAGGTGGAAGGAAATTCTAGTGGGTTTGGTCCAACTTTAGGGGATTTGATTGACCAATATGTCCATTGGGTGGAACCTGAAGGATAAAGGAGTAGGATGGTTATGTAGGATGGAACTGGAATACCTTTAACAAGTCCTAGGAATGAGAAGACTAATGTTGATTGTGTTCAGTGGGTGGAGGAATTTGTTGGGTTGTAGGTTCAAGGGAAATTTTATTAGGAGATTTCCTTTGGGCATGTGTAACCATGAAAAAGCAAACACATCAAAGTATGTTAACAAGCAATATTGATGGTTCTTTCAGTGATGTTGTGGATGAGGTCTTGGACTCTCCTTCTAGGGTTGCGGGAAAATATTATTAGAATATTGATCACATTATTGATGGTAATATGACTATGAACTAGTTGTGTAAGAGGATGTTGATAATCAATTATGGTAAAAGAAAAATATGTTTTCTTCAAGAGCCTGTAGAGGTAAGAAAAAACTGGATGTGGATTCCCCTACCAAATTAAAGGACAAGAAGGGTTATCTCTTTATATAATTTGATCAGGGGATAGAATTATAAGGATATAGGTCAGCATTGTAGGGGTGATTTAGCTCCTAAGGGTGATTCATCCTTAGGTTGGATGGATAAAGAAAACAGGGCTCTAAAAGCAGCACAATGACTGATTAAGGTCATTCAGAGATCTTATTTTAATTTTAGATTACAGTAGATTCACACTAGGAATGAGCAATCGAAAGTTTTAGATGACCCAAACAACAATAAGGTGATGTATGATTCTTCTAAAAGGTACAAAAATACTAGTCTGTCTCAAACTCAGAAGGCCTCCAAACAAGGTCTTAATTATATGCCTAAATGGGGAACTGCTGGTGATTCTTCCATTAAGGTGACCATTAATTAGGGAACAACATTGAACAACAAGGTAAAAATTCAGGTTCCCATATCTAACATTTTTTCCTTACTTGACTAACTTTTTGTCCCCACTGATCAAGTACCGTTATTGGGGTCATCTGAAAATAAAGATTTTTTTGATGACAGAACAACCCTAATAGAGTTCATGATCCTTGTTATGGGTGTTGCCACTATAGAGGGGGACATCCAACCTATGAGTGATTTTGAGGACAAGTACGGTGTAGATAATTTGGTTGATGTTATAGTATTCAAGGAGGCAGTTTCTGAGGATAATGAAAATTCTCGATAAAAGGTTAATACATGGAGACGAGGACGACATCCTCATAGTTGGGGTGGCTAGGGCATATATCAAAAATATGAGACTTCATTCTCAGCCTGATTATTTAGATAATTTAGGACTAAGAAGCATGCACGATGCATGACTGAAGTTGCTCTTAATTATGATTCTCATGGGACATTGTTTTGTTTTCTTTGGTCAACTTTATTGTTTTCATTATTGTCTTTGGCTTTTAGAATGAGGTCATGTTTTAATTTTCTAACCTCATCCCCCTTGGTCTTTATTTTGGATTTTCTTTAATAAATGGGTTTCAACCCCATATTGTTTTTATTATTATTATTTTTACATATCAAAAAAATAAATTCACATTAACAAGATGAAAATATTTTTTAAATTTGTAAAATAATAAATAAAATTTACTATTTTTTATGGAAGTAAAAAATTATTATTTGATTCAAGGTATATAAATTTCTTAAAACAAAATAATTAATTTTTAAGGGGGTGTATAAATTATAATTTATTAAAAGAGTAAAAAAACTATGATCACTATTTTATTTTTATTTTTTAAAGTATTATTTTTATTAATGGTATACATGTATTTTATAAAAAAAATAAAAAAAAATATTTTTTCATTAAATAAAAATATTAATCTCAAGATGGAATTACTGTATTTTTTATAACATTTAAACTACGCAGATGTTTATAATTTCTCTGTTGATACTTAAAAGTTATTAATATTTATAAGGAACTAAAATTATTTTCTAATTAAAAAAGAAAATTTATTATATTTAAAGTTATATGTTTTAATGGTAATGATTTTTTTATTTTTTTAAGTAAAAAAAATTATTTTGAAATATATAGAATTTTTTTTTTGTAGAATAAAAAATATACATTTCCTAAATTCATTTAAAATTAATTATTTTTTCAAATGTATATTTTTTTAAAAGTTATAAAATTTTAATATCTTCTATTATTTGATAAAAAAACTTATTTTTTATATTCATTAAATAAATAAGTTATAAATATTTAAATGAAAAAGAAATATGATATCTTTGGGAGATTATAAAATAAATTATTTATTTAATGTATAAGAATAAAATATTGTTTTTATTATATATATATAATCATTTTGAATTTCATGAAAATAATATTGATAAATGATTTAATAGTTAAATCATTATATTTTTTTTAAAGTTATAATTATTTTATATTTTCTAAGGGTATTAAATTAATTTTGTGAATATTGTTGCAAAATATATGATATATTTTTATTTTCCTTAATAATATTAAATTTAATATTTTATATTAATAACATAGAAATTATTTTTAAAATTGTGTGAAAAATGTAATGGCCCTACCCTCTTGGTCCATTAATTTGCCAAATTTCTGGTGTTTGGGACGCCCTAGACCCCATCAGTAAGTCTGGATCCGAAGGGCGGCGTGTCGGTGGCAGGATGTCACCGTGGTGTCACCCATTAGCGAGTCACCGATTGGTGAGTCACCGATCAGTGTGTTGTCGATCGATCCCACAGGGGTTGTCGGGTTTTCTTTCCCCAGTTTTCTCGTAACGCCGCTTTTGAGTCTTTTAACCCTTTTAAAGTGGTTTAAATCTGTTTTTAGCCCCATAAACAATTTTTTAAATCCCCTAGAGTGTGGAGATCCTAAACGGACCTTTTTTCCTCACTTTAAATGAAATACTTTAACACATAGATGTTATGGTCACCTCTCCGATGAGAATTATTAAATAACAATTAATTCCATCATGTGTAACCGTCCAACCGCGTGGTGAAACCACGATCCGCCTTTAAATCCATTCAAAATTCATATCCCGTAACTACAGGATCTCGCCTTTTTATCACATGGAAATTCCTTCTTTCTTCTTCTTGGATAGTCTCTTTTTCTTTCCTTGATGCGTTTGGAGTCCCCCTTCCCGACGCTAGTGGTGCGCCTGTGCTGGAGCCTTTTTTACTCGTTCTTGGAGTCCTCAGAGTTCTTCCCCTACAGGTCGTGCATCCCCAGTTCTTGGCATGAGGATAAAAACATCGATCGTTGATCATCCAGGAAGGGTTCTTCCTTTATCTCTCTTTACTGTGTATCATGTGGGGTGGGTATGATAATATTTCCTTCAGGGATGGATGAAACCAAACCTTAACGGAGATAATAAACAAGATTTTAAAGAATTGAGGGGTGTGTTTGAAGATGCTGATGTACTCTTTTATCCTTGATTATATGTTGTGAATTGTATGAACTTATGCCCATTGAAAATCATGGTCGTTGGTGGTCCTTTCTTGAGCACTGATGAACCTCTATTTTTTGGATAATTCTGTGATTAGATGGTTGTAACATGGAAATTGGTTAATCACGTAAACTCGATTGATTAAATGGATGTACAGTGAACAATAATCCTTGTGTGATCACCCCGGTTAACCATACTGAAAGAAGGAACTTATTGAATGGTGTGTTTGAATCTGAAAACTCCCTTACTCTGTCTTGGTAACATGTGTGATTGTTCTGCTTGTGGGGTGATGTGGATGGGGATGAGATCCCCTGTTGTGTAGTTGTTGGTTTGTAGATCTGAGGCCGTGTGGGGCTGTATTTTGGAGCTTGGTTTGGTTCTAGTAATTTGAGGGATCTTACGGATCCCTTTTGTTGTTGTGACTTTACAAGAGAATCGGGTGTGAATGCTTAAATTGCTACTTGGCTGTTTTTCCTTCCTTGGCTTGTGGCTATGCCTGTTAGTTGTCCGATAGTGAATAATTTTTAAATGGAATCACTTGAATATGAAAACAAGAATGGGTTCAATGGGGAATTGTTTTCTGAGAATGAGTTGTGACTTGGTTGTGGTTGTGGTGCTTCTTATGAATGAATAGTAACGAGGGTGTCACGACCCGCCTTCACCAAAAGGAGGGAAGGGTCAGCAGATTGTCAGGCCCTTCCTTCTTTAAGTTGAAGGAGAGATAATGACCCCTGATACCCACCTTCAATAGGTCCTGGAGTGGTGACTAGCACCAAGGGTATAGAAATTACACACGAATGGAAGGCATCACCCCTTTTTTGTTTTATAGGATCGGGAGATAAGATGATGAAACCCAACAACACCAAGGTAAAGGAAAAGTAGAGCCAAAAGTAAACCATTCCCACATGAATGTTCCAAAAAGTAAAAGCCACAAAGCACAAGAAGTGACTACAAAGGTAAGTACCAAAGGAAGAAAAACAGCAACTGTAACTGCCCCAAAGGTCCGAGCTAGTACGGTCCTGCGCGATCCCTAAAGTCCTCCTGGAAACCTGAAAGCAGTTTTATATACGTAGGGTGAGCATACAAGTACACTTAGTAGGGAAAACCAAACACTCTCGTGCAAAATTAGGGGAACTTACTAAAGTCCCGTGAGAAAAGGAGTAAAACAAACACCTATCAAGGTAAACTATCCACCCAAGCCTCACCAAGGCACACTCCCCAAATAACGCAAGTCAAGTAATATATATAATAAGAGCACATCGATGTTTGGGTACCCCGTGCCACTTTCCCACTAGTTATTGAGACATCCTACGCATCGAACCAATCCCTCCATTCTGTCACCGAAGTCCCACTGCCACACCCGCCCGCACACACCTGGGCCACAACCACACGCAGTCCCACTGCCGAATCCCACCCGCAAACACCTGGACCACAAATGTCATATGTAACCACGCCTGCAAACACCTAGTCTAGAATAACCACCACCACGCCCGAAGACACCTGGGCTAGAAGATCCACTGCCACGCCCGAAGACACCTGGGCTTCATCCCGAAGACACTTGGGAAACCGCCTACCGCACACACCTGGTCAACCACCACACTACCCCACCCGAAGGTTCTTGGGATAATAATTGACCTCAGGCCATCACGGCCTGCCCGAAGATACTTGGGCTATCCGGGAAAGGGAGCAGTAAAGGAGCTAATAATCATCCACTAAGAATAGTGTTGGGAAAAACACCCTCCCCCATGAAATGGGGGTGTTCGGCACTAAGTGCTCAACATGGGTGGGGCACGAATAAGAAACACAAAACTAAAAGTATATACATAGGTAGCAAGCACTCTCCCAAATTTAGGTTTTTCTTCAGACAGCCTACAGATCACAACGATACTCAAGTCCAAGTCACGACTCTCGCCAACAAAACCCGTTTGTTCCATTTTTCTTTTCATGTTCAGTAGCAATATTTAATTATGTTCTGCACCTACTTGGACAACTAGCAAACATAGGCACAAGTCCAGGAAAGTAAACAGTCAAGCATCAACCATAACACCCACACCCGGTTCTCTCGTAAAGCCATGTCAACTAAAGAGAACCCTAAGTTACAGCCCCTTGCCCGATATCCGGGAGAAAAAAGGGCTTCTCAACAACAGAGGATCCCACCCCAATTTGTGATATAAACAAGGTAACCACCCGGTCTTAAAACTCTTAAACACTAAATCCATAACAACAGGGAATCCCATTCCCAATTTCACAACCACCGAGAGTATAAAAACAGGGGATCCCATCCCCTCCCACATCTCTAGCAATCGGCCCGTAAAAAGGGAACAACCAAACCACTACCACCGACACAAAGCAGGGCCATGCCTGTATTTTCAGATTTATAAGATTTAACACACTCCATGATTTCAGTTCTGTGTGTTTTAACCGGGAGTTATCATAGAAGGGTTGATCCTGGTGCTTTCAATTTATTCAGTCGGGTATACGTGATTAACCAATTTACTTTTTTACAGCAGGAGTTTATAATTTCAAAACAAGCCATTTAAAACACCACGAGGGGTTCATTAGTGCACAGACAATGACCACCAAAAGCCTCGATTTTCAGAAGGCGTAAGCCATCACAAATCAGAAAGAAGATCATAATATAAAACAGCATTAACGATCACAGCCCCCTCTTTCTTTATAGAATCCGTTCATTATCTTTATTAGGTCTGGTTTATCCAATCCTACAGAATCAAAAGCACTCCCACCCCGCATGATACACAAAAGAGAGAGACGAAGGAGAAATTCTCTACCTGTTGATCAACGATCGACGCTAAGGCCCGGGGTGGAACTTCACGGATAACGATGTGGCTCGCCCGATGCACAAAAATCGGTTCGTCTGGACGAAAGTACTCCTCGCCGAGGGTTATCAAGAAAAGAAGAAACCCAGGGCGAACCCTTTAGTTATAAGGGTCGTGGACGGTTGAGATAAGAATGTGAAACCGCATAAGGCGCGGGGTCGTGGGTTGACCACGCGGCCCCACACGTTATTAAAGGGGTCGGGTGGTTTAAACGGACGCACACATCAGGTTAATTCATTAAATAATTAATTAAAACATTAGGGCGTTACCGGGATTTTAAAACGAGCTTAAAGGGGTCAAAATAGGGTTTAAAACCCAATTTTTGCAAAAAAGGAGCGCTACTGGAAAGAACGTGCGGGGTATGCCAGAGCCACCGGTATCTGAGAGCTACCGGTGGGTGACAGCTACCGGTAGCCGAGCTACCGGTAGGCTGTAGCTACCGGTAGGCCGAGCTACTGGTAGGCTGCAGCTACCGGTAGACCGAGCTACCGGTAGACAGAGCTACCGGTAGGTGCAGCTACCGGTAGACCGAGCTACCGGTAGACAGAGCTGTCGGTAGGCTGCGGCTACTGGTAGACCGAGCTACCGGTAGGCTGCAGCTACCGGTAGGCCGAGCTACTGGTAGGCTGCAGCTACTGGTAGACCGAGCTACCGGTAGACAGAGCTACCGGTAGACAGAGCTACCGGTAGCTGCAGCTACCGGTAGACCGAGCTACCGGTAGAAAGAGCTATCGGTAGGCTGCGGCTACCAGTAGACCGAGCTACTAGTAGGCCTGCTACCGGTAGGATAAGGCTACCAGTAAGCTTACTTCACCGAGATTCCCAGACCATAAAACTCAGCACGAGATTCTCACAAAGTAATGGACCCCAAAAATCCGGGTCATTACATCAGATACCTCTTAAACGATTCTCGTCCCCGAGAATCAAAACAAGGAAGAAGGAAAGAGAGGGTCCGAACAACCACCTCGAAAGATACCTCTTAATAGTGAACCCATACTAACTAAAAAAACACTTCTAACATACCATGCCAAACTTCCCAGGCATGTGGGTTGGGGAGTCCCCTCCCCCATGTCAAGATACTATCCTCTTTGGACGGCACTGACTCGCCCGCATGGGTTTAATCGCATCCACCTTAATGCATCTTGATTAGGGGTCGGGTTCTCTCCTCCCCCATAGCCAGGGATTTTCACACACATTGAGAGGAAAGAAAACCAGTACATTTCATAGCCAAAAAAAAGACAAAACGTTCTACCACAACAGGTACAACAAGGAACAAAGCTCAAAACAACTCTGGGTACTGGGTACGCATCTGTGATTCCCTATCCCACGTACTCTCCTCAAGCCCACCATGTCTCCACAACACACGAACCAAGGGAATGGTTCACCCATGAAGCACCTTCTCCTTGCGATCCTTGATCATCACTGGTCTCTCCGCAAAGGTCACATCGTCCTCAATGTCCAGCTCACCCCAATCAAGGACGTGTGAATCGTCGTGTAGATACCAACGGAGCTGGGACACATGGAAGACATCATGTATCCTCAGTAGCGGTGGTGGTAATGCTAGCTGATAAGCCACTTCGCTGACCCACTGCAACACTTTGAAGGGTCCGATGAACCTGGGAGAAAGCTTACTCCCTTTGTCGAACCTCCGCTACCCACGCCGAGGGGAGACCTTCAAGAACACGTGGTCTCCAACCTCAAACTCCAAGGGCCTCCTTCTGGTATCAGCATATGACTTCTGTCGGTCCTGGGCCGCCTTCATCCTTTTCCGTATGAGCTAAACCTTCTCTGTCGTGCTCTGCACCACTTTCGGGCCAAGGATGCCTGCTTCTCCTACTTCGGTCCAACACACAGGTGAACGGCATGGCCTCCCGTACAAAGCTTCAAACGGGGCCATACCGATGGTAGAGTGGTAGCTATTATTGTAGGAAAACTCTACCAGAGGCAAGTATCCCACCCACGATCCCCCTGAGTCCAGAACACATGCCCGCAGCATATCCTCCAAGGTCTGGATCGTGCGCTCTGTCTGTCCATCTGTTTGGGGATGTAAAGCAGTGCTAAGATGCAACTAGGTGCCAAAAGCATGCTGCAATCCTTTCCAGACTCGCGAGGTAAACCGTGCATCCCTATCCGATACTATAGACCTCGGAATCCCATGCAACCGCACCACTTCATCCACGTATCTTTGCGCCAAAGAATCCACTGCACTCGACTCCCTGATCGCCAGAAAGTGAGCTGATTTAGTCAACCTGTCCACTACCACCCAGATGACATCATATCCCCCTTGGACCTTGGGTAGTCCCGTGACGAAATCCATTGAGATGTCGTCCCACTTCCACTCGGGGACATCTAGAGGCTACAGTAGGCCTCCTGGAACTCGGTGTTCAGCCTTCACTTGCTGACACACTAAGCACTTGGCCACAAACTCTGTCACCGCTCGCTTAACTCCGGGCCACCAAAACTACCTCTTCAGTCCCTGGTACATCTTGGAAACTCCTAGGTGTATCGCCAGGGGTGAGTTGTGGAACTCACTGAGAACCTTGTCGTGCATCGCCTCCGGAACAAACAACCTTCCCTGGAAAAGCATCTGGTTCTGACCATCCTCTGTCCATCCTTCCGGAGCATTGCCCTGGTCGACTCGATCACGCATCACTTCGCACTCTGGGTCTCCCCACTGAGACTCCTCCACTTGCTGAAACAGAGATGACTGCATTTTCATCTGATATAGGCAACCTCTACCGCTATCCATCTTCGCATCTAGGCGTAAGGCAGCCAACTCCTCCATCGCCTTCCAGGCGTCCGCCGACTCTCAGAACGCATCCTTCTGCATCTTCCTGCTCAAGGCATCGGCCACTAAATTTCCCTTGCCCTCAGTATAAGAGATCTCGAAGTCGTAATCCTGGAGGAACTTCACCCATCTTCGTTGTCGCAAGTTTAGGTCCCACTGGGAGAAGATATACCTCAAGCTTTTGTGATCTGTGAAGACCACAAAGCGTTCTCTGGTGAGGTAGTGCCGCCATAACTTTAGCACAAAAATGACCGCTGCAAGATCCAGGTCGTGGGTGGCGTAATTACGCTCATGAGAGCGTAGCTGTCTAGACCCATAAGATATCACCCCTTGTCGCTACATCAACACACATCCCAGGCCCTGTCCTGAAGCATCACATAACACCTCATAGGCAATCCCTTCTTCTGGTAATCTCAGCACTGGGGCACTAACCAACTTCTCCTTCAGATAGCTGAAGGCTGACTCGCACTGCTCACTCCACACGAAAACTTGGTCTTTCTTGGTCAGAGCTGTCAAAGGGGCTGCTACTCGGGAGAAATTGGGTACAAACCTCCGATAGTAACCTGCCAGCCCGAGGAAACTACGGACCTCTACCACATTCTTGGGTGCTGCCCAAGAAACAAATGCCTCAACTTTTGATGGATCCAATGCTAATCCCTGCTCGGACACCACGTGACCGAGGAAGTGCACTTATCGTGTCCAGAATTTGCATTTCGACAACTTCCCATAGAGCTGATGATGTCGGAGGACCTCCAAAACTGTCTTCAGGTGCTCTGCATGGTCCTCTTCTGACCTCGAATAGATTAGGATATCATCGATGAACACAACCACGAACCGAAGTGTCCATATATGCATCTAAACGTCGTCTTCGGGATATCTCCCTCCTTCACTCTCAACTGGTGATACCCAGACCGCAGG
This sequence comes from Viscum album, assembly GCA_963277665.1. Lineage (NCBI taxonomy): Eukaryota > Viridiplantae > Streptophyta > Magnoliopsida > Santalales > Viscaceae > Viscum > Viscum album. The sequence goes on from OY728122.1 coordinate 497,762,981, forward strand.
TCGATCTTCGAGAACCATCTTGTCCCTTTCAGCTGGTTGAAAAGATCGTCTATCCTCGAAAGAGGGTAGCAATTCTTGATTGTCACTTGATTTAGCCTCCTGTAGTCTATGCACAACCTGAGACCACCATCTGCCTTCTTTGCAAACAAGATTGGAGCACCCCATAGTGACGCACTCGGCTGAACATAACCCCTCTTCATCAGATCGTCAATCTGAATCCGCAACTCCCGTAGCTCTGAAGGTGTCATCCGGTAAGGATCCATCGAGATCGGACGAGCACCGGGCTGCAGGTCTATCCCGAACTTGATATCACGTCGAGGGGGTAGATTCGTCACCTCCTCAAGGAGGACGTCCATAAACTCACGGACGATCTCTGGCACTTCCACCATTTCAGCATCTACTGACCCTACTGACAGCTCAGCTAACAAGGAGAGGAGGGGTTCCTCTCACCTGTTGCCCTTCTGACTGCTCCGCTCGCCGGTGAAAACAACACACCGACCGCCCAATTTTGAGAACACGACCCTTCTTCGGAAGCAGTCGATGAAGGAACGCACTGAGAATAGCCAGTCGATGCCTAGGATGACATCGTATGGTTGTATCTGTAGCAGAAGAAGATCCCTAACTGACTGATGCGGCCCTATCATCAGTCCGCATCCCCGATAAACAAACAACAAGTCGGTCTGACCTCCGACTGGTGTGCTCAACACCAGGGGCACTGGAATTCTCTCGGCATCTAGACCCACTCTCGGCATCTAGACCCAAAGCTCGGGCTAGACTGGGTGCAACAAAGGAGTGCGAAGCCCCGGTATCGAACAAGGCATAATCAAGGGTACTAAACAAACTGATCGTACCTCGAAAAACCTCCAGCCCTGCTGGAACTGCTGCCTCTGTGGCGTCTAACTGTCCACGCCCAACTCCCCTGCCCCTCGGCTGTCGGACACCTCCCCGACCACGCCCCGGTCGAGGTCCCTGGGAAGCGCCCTGAGGTCGGCCTCCTCCTCCTACGTCTTCCCTCGGAGGAGCAGGAGCTCGTTGTCCCTGCTGCTGCTGCTGGAAAGGCTTGGCTGGAAGCTGCTGCTGGGGCGGGTGGTGGGGCTGTCCGCCACCACCATACTGTACCCGGTCCGGGCACTGACTCCGGATGTCCAGGGCTCCCACAGATGAAGCACCGCGGTCCCGGGCCCGAAGGAAAAGGGCGAGGACCAGGGGATCGAAACTGAAACTGCTGCGACCTGCTCCCTGCCGGTCGGAACCTGGAGGGTCCTGACGCTGGAGACCTGGTGCTGACAACCTTCCCCTTTGATGGTCCCAGCTGGATCCCCTCTCGTGACACTCCTCCTAGATCATGCATCCTCTCCACCACTTCGGCCTTCTTCTGGACCTCTAAGTACGTCGAAAGGGTAAAGGGGGGTAACAGCATACTAGAGGGAGGGTCGGAGCGCCTCCTCTAAACGTCTTGCCCGAGACTCCTCGTCGGGAAAGAGGTCCGGAGCAAAACGTAGGAGGTCCTTGAACTTGATCCCTAGCTCCCTCACTGACATACTCCCCTGTTGGAGGGAGAGTAGCTCCTGTCTCTTTTCCACCTTCATCGTCGAAGAGAGGAATTCGTACGGACCTCCCTCTCGAAATCAGCCCATGCCACCTCAGCCTCTCTCCTCTCCCCCAGGTAAAGCATCCACCACTGACACGTCGCTCCCCGCATCTGGCTGACGTCTAGAGGAACCCAGTACTTGGTCGGCGCCAGAATCAGGCCGAAAGCTATCACTAGCTCCTCTAGCCAGCCTTTCGTCTTCATGTCAGAGGTGTTGCCTTCATACCTCTCGAGGGTCTGTCGCTGGAAGGCCCGAAGAGTCCTCTGCCACCGGTCGTCCTCCTCTTCTCGGTCAGCTCTCTGCCGATCGGCCAAGGTAGTCTACAGGGCCTCGATCTCCTGTACCACACGCAGTCGCCTTCCAAGTGCCATAGCTGCAAGGTAAACAAGGAATGCCTAAGCCCAAGTAGTGCATAATATTGTCTTTAAAACTTCTTAAACTTTTTGTTTATTCTTAATTCCCAAAACACCCCAGAAACATGAGAACACAAGTCATTATGATGCATGTACATTTCCTAGGGTCTCTACCCTGCAATCAGCGTAGCCTCACTTGGTCATTCGGTAGGTCCAGAGTCCTTGCATCGGATCACGGGGGGCCCTAAAATCCCGTATCCTAGCCGGTCTTCCCTGACCTAATTCACGCACCAAGGTCACCCAACATTGTTTCCCTACCATCTCATGAAACCCTCATTGTTCCTAACTCCACACTCCATCCTATCTCTCAACCTCGCCTCTGATATCATTCGGTCACGACCCGCCTTCACCAAAAGAAGGGAAGGGTCAACAGATTTCCAGGCCCTTCCTTCTTTAAGTTGAAGGAGAGATAATGACCCCCGAGACCCGCCTTCAATAGGTCCCAGAGTGGCGACTAGCACCAAGGGTATAGAAATTACACACGAATGGAAGGCATTACCCCTTTTTTGTTTTATAGGATCGGGAGATAAGATGATGAAACCCAACAACACCAAGGTAAAAGAAAAGTAGAGCCAAAAGTAAATCATTCCCACATGCATGTTCCAAAAAGTAAAAGCCACAAAGTACAAGAAGTGACTACAAAGGTAAGTACCAAAGGAAGAAAAACAACAATTGCAACTGCCCCAAAGGTCTGAGCTAGTATGGTCCTGCGCGATCCCCGAAGTCCTCCTGGAAACCTGAAAGCAGTTTTATATACGTAGGGTGAGCATACAAGTACACTCAGTAGGGAAAACCAAAGACTCTCGTGCACAAGTGGGGGAACGTACTAAAGTCCCGTGAGAAAAGGAGTAAAACAAACACCTATCAAGGTAAACTATCCACCCAAGCCTCACCAAGGCACACTCCCCAAATAACGCAAGTCAAGTAATATATATAATAAGAGCACATTGATGTTTGGGTACCCCGTGCCACTTTCCCACTGGTTATTGAGACATCATACGCATCGAACCAATCCCGCCATTCTATCACCGCAGTCCCACTGCCACACCCGCCCACACACACCTAGGCCACAACCACACGCAGTCCCACTGCCGAATCCCGTCCGCAAACACCTGGGTCACAACTGTCACACATAACCACGCCTGCAAACATCTAGGCCAGAACAACCACCACCACGCCCGAAGACAACTGGGCTAAAAGATCCACTGCCACGCCCGAAGACACCTGGGCCTCATCCTGAAGACACTTGGGAAACCACCTGCCGCACACACCTGGCCAACCACCACACTACCCCGCCCGAAGGTTCTTGGGCTAATAATGGACCTCAGGCCATCACAGCCTGCCCGAAGATACTTGGGCTATCCGGGAAAGGGAGCAGAAAAGGAGCTAATAACCAGCCACTAAGAATAGTGTTGGGAAAAACACCCTCCCCCATGAAATGGGGGTGTTCGGCACTAAGTGCTCAACATGGGTGGAGCGCGAATAAGAAACACAAAACTACAAGTATATACATAGGTAGCAAGCACTCTCCCAAAGTTAGGTTTTTCTTCAGACAGCCTACAGATCACAACAGCACTCAAGTCCAAGTCACGACTCTCGCCAACAAAACTCGTTTGTCCCATTTTTGTTTTCATGTTCAGTAGCAATATTTAATTATGTTCAACACTTACTTGGGCAACTAGAAAACATAGGCACAAGTCCAGGAAAGTAAACAGTCAAGCATCAAACATAACACCCACACCCAGTTCTCTCGTAAAGCCACGTCAACTAAAGAGAACCCTAAGTTACAGCCCCTTGCCCGATATCCGGGAGCAAAAAGGGCTTCTCAACAACAGAGGATCCCACCCCAATTCGTGATATAAACAAGGTAACCACCCGGTCTTAAAACTCGTAAACACTAAATCCATAACAATAGGGAATCTCATTCCCAATTTCACAACCACCGAGAGTATAAAAACAGGGGATCTCATCCCCTCCCACATCACTAGCAATCGGCCCGTAAAAAGGAAACAACCAAACCACTACCACCGACACAAAGCAGGGCCATGCCTGTATTTTTAGATTTATAATATTTAACACACTCCATGATTTCAGTTCCGTGTGTTTTAACCGGGAGTTATCCCAGAAGGGTTGATCCTGGTGCTTTCAATTTATTCAGCCGGGTATACCTGATTAACCAATTTACTTTTTTACAGCAGGAGTTTATAATTTCAAAACAAGCCATTTAAAACACCACGAGGGGTTCATTAGTGCACAGACAACGACCACCAACGGCCTCGATTTTCAGAAGGCGTAAGCCAGCACAACTCAGAAAGAAGATCGTAATATAAAATAGCATCAACGATCATAGCCCCCTCTTTCTTTATAGAATCCGTTCATTATCTTTATTAGGTCTGGTTTATCCAATCCTACAGAATCAAAAGCACGCTCACCCCGCATGATACACAAAAGAGAGAGACGAAGGAGAAATTCCCTACCTGTTGATCAACAATCGACGCTAAGGACGGGGGCGGAACTTCGCGAATAACGATGCGGCTCGCCCGATGCACAAAAATCGGTTCGTCTGGACGAAAGTACTCCTCACCGAGGGTTATCAAGAAAAGAAGAAACCCAGGGCGAACCCTTTAGTTATAAGGGTCGAAGACGGTTGAGATAAGAATGTGAAACCGCGTAAGGCGCGGGGTCGTGGGTTGACAACGCGGCCCCACACGTTATTAAAGGGGTCGGGTGTTTTAAACGGACGTACACACCAGGTTAATTCATTAAATAATTAATTAAAACATTAGGGCGTTACCGGGCTTTTAAAACAAGCTTAAAAGGGTCAAAATAGGGTTTAAACCCCAATTTGCGCAAAAAGGAGCGCTACTGGAAAGAACGCGCGGGGTAGGCCAGAGCCACCGGTAGTTGAGAGCTACCGGCGGGTGACAGCTACCGGTAGGCTGGAGCTGCCTGTAGACCGAGCTACCGGTAGACAGAGCTACCGGTAGGCTGCGGCTACCGGTAGACCGAGCTACCGGTAGGCTGCGGCTACCGGTAGACCGAGCTACCGGTAGACCGAGCTACCAGTAGGCCTGCTACCGGTAAGCTAAGGCTACCGGTAGGCCTACTTCACCGAGATTCCCAGACCAGAAAACTCAACACGATATTCTCACAAAGTAATGGACCCCAAAAACTCGGGCCATTACAGAGGGTGTTTGTGTATGGGCTGGTTTTGGAACCCCTAGATTGGGAAGAGTGCTTGTCTACCTATATGTATAATTTAGTTCTTATGTTTCTTATTCGCGCCCCACCCAAGTTGAGCACTCCGTGCCGAACACCCTCATTTCATGGGGAATGATGTTTTTTCCAACACTCCTATGAGTGACTGGTTATTAGATCTTTTTTTACTCCTTTTCCCGAGTACCCCAAGATTCTTCAGGCAGACTTTGACGGCTTGAGGTCCATTATAGCCCAAGATTCTTTGGGCAGATTATGTTGTGATGGTTGACCCAGATGTGTGCGGGCAGGTTGTTTCCCTAGTATCTTCGGGATGAGGCTCAGGTGTCTTCGGGCATGACAGTAGTTGTTCGGGCCTAGGTGTCTTCAAACGTGGTGGTAGTTGTTCTGGCCCAGGTGTCTGTGGGCATGGTTACGTATGATTGTTGTGGCCTAGGTGTTTTGCGGGCGGGATGTGTGGTTGTGATAGCCTAGGTGTGTGCGGGTGGGGTATGACAGTGGGATTGCTGTGAGAATGGCGGGGGAGGTCTGACGCATAGGATGTCTTCAATAACCAATGAGAATGTGGTGCGGGGTATCCAAACATCGATGTGTTATTACTATTACTTTACTTGATTTGTGTTATTTGGGGAGTGTGTCTTGGTGAGGTTTGGGTGAATAGTTTCCTTACTAGGTGCTTCAGTTATCTCCTTTTCTCACAAGGCATTAGAATGTCTCCCCACTTGTGCACGAGAGGTTTTGGTTTCCCCTGCTAGGTATACCCGTATACTCACCCTATGTATATAAAACTACTTTCAGGTTTCTAGGAGGACTTCGAGGATTGTGTCGAACCCTACTAGTTCGGACGTTGGGACCGTTGACGTTGCTGCTTTTCTTTTCTTTTGGTACTTTAGAGTTTTCTTGTATTTTTGTAGCACTTATTATTGGAATATGCATATGGGAATGAATTGTTTTGGCTTTACTTTTGCTTCCAGTTTTGTTGTTGTTTGAGATTTACTATCTCATCTCTCGATCCTACTAAATAAAAAGGGTAATGTCTTCCATTTTGCGTGTGATTCTATACCCTTGGTGTTAGTCGCCACTCCGGGACCTATTGAAAGCAGGTTTCGGGGGTCATTATCTCTTCTTTAACTTGAAGATGAAAGAGTCTGACAATATGTTGTCCCTTCCCTCATCTTGGTGACGGCGGATCGTGACAAAAATAATATTCAAATGCATAAATTAAATGGTTACATTTAAAATATTGTAAATAACTAATTCAATTTCAAAAGGCCAAAAGATTATTGAATGTTGAAAAATTGAATGTTATTGGGGTGTTAAAAAATAATTCATTTTAAAAAAATTAAAATTAATAATCCATACAAAGGGAAATTATTTTTCCATGGATTTAATTTTTTTATAAGTGAAAGAAAATTTCATATCATTATAAAAAATATATAAAAATATATATTTATAAATTTAATGAAAAATATTTTTTTATTATATAATATAAAAATATTTTATTCAAGATGTAGAAAATTATTAATTTTTAAAATGAATAGTGTTTTCAAAATATAGTTTTTTTTATCTGACCTCATTAAAAACATTTATTTTTATCAATATAAAAATAGAGAAGCAATATTATTATATTTTAATAGGAAGGAAAAATTATTGGTCTTTAATAAATTTATTTTTTCTCTTTAAAGGACTAAACATTATTATTTTCTTAATTTTAAAAATAAATATATAATATTTTTATACAGAGGGGAAATCAAAATATCATTAATTTTAATGAATATGTATAATTTTTGGAAGGGATAAAATTTGGTTTCATTAATCATAAAATGAAAAAATATTTTAAGGAAATAATGAATGAAAAATTATTATTATTGAAAAGGCATGCGTATTTTAGTTTAAATGAATATAGGATATATATTTTTTGAATCACAAGCTTTTCTTCTGAAAATCATAAAAACAAATTATAATATTTTGATACATAAAAAATCTTATTATAAAAGAAAATAAGATTATTATTTAATTTTTAAATAATAAAATTTTTAAATTTTAAATATCATTAAAACGATTTCTTTTAATTTTAAAGATTTAAAAAAATTATTACTGAACATTAAAATTGATGTTTTTATTGAAAGATATAAAGTTATTTAATGTTATAAATTTTTTAAATTAGAAATTAATAATTTTCTCAAAGGTATAATAATAATATTTACCGAGTTATAATTTTTTTTCAAAAACGAAATAAAGTATTTTTTAATGGAAATAAAGTTATTATTTTTTAAAAGACCTAACAAAATTAATTCTTTTGGTAATTGTAATTTGTTATAATATCACAAATAGATATGTATACATGGGAAAAATGGGGCTGCTCGAGAGTTGCTCATTGCGATGATTCAATGGCGATTCCAGAAGTGATTCTTCAATCTAGGTCTTCGGATAATCGATGGTTTTCCCCTATGAATTTGAATTGGAGTTACTGGTTGGAGGAGAGGAGGTCGGGCGCTCAAAAGTCCTTCGATAAATCTTTCGAGGCGATTCGGAATTTCTCATCTCTACCAGAAGCTGCTTCGTCGAGGATTCGTCATAAAGGTCAGGTCGTTCGGATAATTGCTAATATAGATGCTATTACTGAACATTTTCAAATTTACAAGCATTCAATAACAGCTTAAACGGTCCTACCATCGAGGGAAAAACCTTAGCGAGTTGACGAATTGGTCCGTAGAGTTTCAGCGATATGGGATTTTTCAGATTTCAAGTGTATTCTTATAGGAAGAGGTTTCTTTCATATTCTATTTTCCTCTACTGAGTTTAAGAGGCTCGCTTAGGGGCATGGATCCATTGCTTTGAAGCCTGGCACGCTTTCTATCCAGGAGCGGGATTATGGGTTTAACCCTTTTGATGTTAGGAGCTCCAGGTTGCAAGCCTGGATCAAGTTTTTTGGGTTAAACTGGATTTTATGGCATCCTTAAATTCTATTTGATATTGGTTCTTCTATTGGAATTTAGATTAAGACAGACAAAACCACCGAGGAGTCTTAAGTATGGCTATTATGCAAGAATGTTGGTTGAAGTTGATCTTTCATCTACTTTGATTGATAAGGTATTTTTGCCAACTCCTGATGATGAAATTTTTCTGCACATTGAATAAGAGAAATTACATCATTTTTTTTTTCGAGTTTCAAACCATTAGTCATATCAAAGAACAATGTCAACAAAATGTTATTTTTTCACATTATTATAGGAAGGGTCATGAACTGGACTGCTGAAAGGCACATAAAAAGGAGATGCGGGTACAGGAGGCAGCTGCTGGATCAGCTGATCCTAACACCTCAGTGGTGGGAGAAGAGTCTTCTCAGGCAGTGGGGTTGGAGAACTTTCCATCCACCCAGGCAGGTTGTGCTGATGGGGGAATGGAGAAGGCACAGATGGAGGAATCTGCTCGAGCAGACAAGCAATTTGACAATATCATTCAGATTAATACCCCTAGGCCTAATAGGGATGAGGCTAAAGGCACTCGGGGTCTAGATTCCTAGAAAGTGTGGAAGAATCAACCTACTTCTCTGAATCAGGAACAAATCAGTAGGTATGGAAGTGTAATAGATTTCATGGGTCATGGGCGGATGCTGAAGAGGATGTGATGTCTTTCAAGGATGTGCTTACTCAAGACATTAAAGTAACAAATGGTGACAAGACTCAAGATGGACAGACTAATCTTGAACATGAATCACAAGAGGTAGTTGATTGTCAGCTGACGCAAGAAAAGAACTCGCTTCCTTCAAGTTCTCGGAAGGGAAAGATGAAATTGGATACCACTTCAGCAATGCCAAAGAAGCATTGGAAGGGGTCCAATAAAGTTGTGGCAAAGGATTTAACTCAAAAGGATATTGGAACCCCAAGGACATCACTTGATCAATCCAGGGAAAGGAAATCTTTAATTACAATGCAGCCTGCGCCTCATCTGAACTCGTAAAAATAGGTTTTCCAGTATAAGAAGATTACTCATGCTGATTAAGCTCTCGATAAATACCATCCATTTATCTGAAATCTGTAACTTTCCTCTAAAGATGGCATGGTGGACCAGAGGAAGGAATTAAGTGTTGCCAAATCTCCTGTTGTTGTAGTTCATAAACAAGAAACAGAGTTAGTTAAGGATTCAACTCCTAACATGCAAGTTGTGGAACAGTTGGGATTGACTATGGTTGTTGAATCCTCTATTGTGCAGTTTGATACACATCCTGTAGCTTTAAACATGGAAGATCCCACAGATGATGATAATGGAAATCTTTGAATCTCTATCCCTTGGAGGAGTGGTCATCCACTAAGAGGTAGTAATCCAAGAGGTCAGGGTGCTTATCAGTGTATGCTTAAAAGGTCTAAATTCGATTCTTTAAGAAATACTAATTTAGATGAATGGTCGGTCTTCTGTGGCTGTTCAGTTTCCTTTGGTTGTGGGATCTTGATAGATTTGACTCTTGCAGCATTTGAATGGTAGTTTTGGGTGCCATTGGTTGATGCCTATTTTTTTTAGTACAAGGGCATTTTGCCATTTTTGGGAAATGAAGCAAGTGCACTCCTGCTGCTGCTTACTTTTTTGAGCCTGTGATGGATTGGAAGCTCGACTATGAGGTGGTATTTTTCGGTTATTGTGTCATTGTAGAAATGTGTCCCGTAATTAGTCCCCAGTCACTTTTTGACTGGTTTCCTCCTACCCATTCCCCCTTATATTGGTGTGTGTGTGTGTTTTTTTAATAAATTTTCTGGGGTCCATGGGTTTCATACTCATGGTCCAAGCTGTTTCTATCTAAAAAATTATAAATATTATTTTGAGGAAATAATAATAATTGATACTTTCAGGTGATTAAAAAATAATATAATTTTAAGAATTATAATTTTTATAACACATCAAATAAATAAAATTTTTTTGAGGCATAAAATTAATTATTTTAATTATTAAATGAAATAATAGTTTTTTATTGGCATATAATGTTTTTTGTGTCAAATAAAAAATTATTTTTTAATGCCATAAAAAATGAATTATTAATATTTAAAAATTATAAATAATAAATAAAATATTATAAATTTTCGTTGAGAAAAATTATATTATTGTTAAAAGGGATATTTTTTTTTATATTTTTAATACATAAACAAATTTTATTTTTGAAAATTAAAAAATGGATTATTTTTATAGACATGAATGTGTTATCATTTTATTTTGGTAGTCCAAAAATTAAAATACTAGTATATAAAAATCTATTAATTTTTTGAGTTGAATGAAATAAATTATTTTTTATATTATTAATAATAAAATATTCTTTGCTTTGAGCCAAATAATCCTTTTCAACGAATGATGTACATCTTCTATCTTTGCATCTATGATTTGTGCTTAATGGGAGATTTACCAAGCGTAGACCTTTTTTGAGCTTCTTATGAAAGTCTCTTGAAGCTATCAGGTTAGTTGGATTTTTCATCACTTCGTTGAATTCATCAAATTTTGTCTTTTGTTTTTCATCCGAAAATGAATTCTAACAATTTTGGATGTTCATGGATTTTTATGGGTTGCCTTATGATAATTTTGAAATGGTCCTCGGATTTTGATCCTGACAATGAACCACCCATTGTCCCAATCTGGTTAGGTTTTGTTGGATTACCGCTTCTCCTATTTAAACAGGTGGCTCTTTTTCCAATTTCCAGTTTAATTGGTCAACTGTTAAAATTGGATTCAGCTATTAAAAATCTTTTTAGACCCTTGATCATTAGGGTTTGTGCTGAAATGGATATCTCACAACTTCTTCCATCCTATGTTTTGGTTTAAAAATTGCGATTCAGGTTTTTACCAAGAGGTGGCATGAAAATCTGTGTGCTTACTGCTAAAAATAATTTAAACATGAGAATATTTCTAACGATTATGCTAATAGATTGTCCATTATATGGCCTCTTACTTGTAACAGTTTGGTATGGGTGGAAAAGGGAAAACAAAAGTTAGTTTCTGAAAAAATTAAAGACCATGGTTTTAGTCTATTGTCTTTGCCGGACCATTTGGAGCTTAGGATACTTTTGATGGTTATTGTAACGCCCTGAGATTTTTTGAAATATATTTTTTTGAATTAATTTATTTTTTTCGATATTTTGCATTTCACATAATACAGAATATCAATTTTTGTTATATGAGAAACACTATGTTTGACTTGCGTTATACAAAACATCAAGATAAGCTTGCGCTACACGCAACACCGGCTTAGCTTGCGATATACGTAACACTATGTTTGGTTTGTGTTACACACAAGGTCGAGTTCCTTCGATAGCTTGCGTTACACGCAAGATCGAGTTTTATCGAACAATAATATATTATTAAAAATATTACTATTTAATATATAGTAAGATATAACCTATATGTTAAATTAGCAGTTATGAATAGTATTAATTAACTTATGAAAATATAAGGTTTATAATATGAATTTATTGGTTACCAATTAATTAGAAATAAAAATATATACATTTTGATTATGAAGGAAATAGTTTTATTTTATGCTCCCAAAATCGTTTTGTCTTAATAAATTAAATTAATTAAAATTAGTGAATGATATTAATAAAACATATATGTTATATATTCAATCAAATATTTTTTTATATTCATCCAATAGTTTTTATAGGCATAAGATAAAGTCAAACCTAATTTTACGCATAAAACCCTATATTTTTAAAAAGAGTAATTTTACCGTTTTTAATGGCGAATCTATTTTAAATCTAAATTTTGACACTTAAAATTTTTATATGAAAAAATAAACTTCTTCTTTGAAATATGAATATAAAAATTTATTTCGGATAAGGTTTTGGTATTTTTCTAATAAATTTTATTTTTGGATGAATAGTGAAAAATACTTCATTTTATTTCAAAACTACATTTTCGTATACTTTATTTATATAGTTAAATTACATTTTAAATTGGTTTTAAAGTATAATTAGTTCAATTATACATCAATCAAACCAATGAAAGTCATTGAAATTAATTTCACATTGAAATTATATATAAGAACATTTTAAACTTTTGAACGTTTCACTTTAAAAACCCGTTTTTTCGTTTTCTGCGAGATTAGTTTTAAATCTAATTTTCCCATTTCGATCTACAAGCCTTGTAGCTCCTTAAATCTCTGCCCAAATCTATCCTTCCCACTCTCCACGCCGAAGTGCTTCTGGTCTCACCAAAAGACCAAAATCCAAGGTCTTTAAGGGTCTCTCAAGGAGGTGATATTGAAGAGGTAATTTTCCCAAAGTACCTCTGTAACGTCCCGACCCGACTTACCACTAAACCGGTAGCCGGATCGGTGGGTCACATGACCTTAAGCGCACCTGCCCATACGCAAGAGGCTGCCGACTAGCAACGAGGGTCTTAGAAGGTGATAGTGGGAAGACTATACCCTCATATCAGAGATTTTACATCGGTATAACAATATATAAATAGAAGTCAACAGCGAAAGCAGTAAATTGCAATGACAAAGCAGCGAAAGACAAATTTTATATAACTGAACAAAAGTGGCCGACGCCAATTTATACAATGGATGGCTAAAGCAGTAAACAAACAACATGCTTTACATTACAATACAAAAATAAAAAAAGACAACAAAGCCCCATGGACGATCTTCATGAGCATCCTGACCTCCAGCTTGGTCCTTTGCTCCTAACTCCCAGGTACAAACAATACAACAAACTTAGATCCTGCAAATATAAGGTCTACTCGGGTACCAAGGGTACCTGAGCAGGGTGTGAGATAGAAATCTCAGTAGGCTGACACCTACGGTGTCTAGCCCAAACCAGACAGTATAATATAAATTAAATAGTGTGTTGGTATATAGAATAATAACAAACGGAATAAATAAACATCACCTGTCTAGGTTCCTATGGGACACATGACGACTATACCTTCTTCGGCCCTTGGCTGGTGTCTGAACATGTAACTAGTTCATTAATCGATTATTATCAGGTTTATAAACAAGTCACAGGTTTGCAATAATGAAGGATGTAACAAGACAACCTGTGATGGTATTTAATAATGCAGTTCCAAGGTAATAACCAAGACAACGTAGACCTCAAGGGTCGCCAACTCATTAATAACCATAGTCTGGCTAAGGGTAAGAGTGTAATCCAATGAGCATAGTCCAAGACATTTCACAATAAGACGCTACTGAGTCCAAGGAGATCATCCAAGGTAAAACAGGGCTAAACAATGACTGGGCTTCATGGGTTTTAACCATGACACCTATTTGTCAATGCTGGATCCAAGGAGTGTATCCAAGGCATCCTGTAGTACTACATGAGGGATCCTACGGTGTCATACCGGACATCTAAAGTTAGACAAGGATCGAGTTTTAGGTGGGTCTCAACCTAAGCAAGTCGTATCCTTGAATTTGGAATGGGGTCCTCGAGTGCTAAAGGCATTCTCTCGGGAATTCAAGGCGAGCTCAAGTCAGACCACTCCTATTTTGATAATGAAGTCATATATAATTCATAAGGTTCAAGCCATCATCTTTCATTAGTGTGACAAGGCTAATTGAGCATGCAACCATTTAATCATGTCTTAATTAATCATTAAGTCCATTTGGTTCAAGTCTTGCCTTTCATTAGTGTGACAAGATCAAGTAGCATGTAACTATTCATTTAATCCATTTAAGGCATTTTCAAAAATCAAGGTTCACTCTGCTACCTTCCATTATCATGGTAAGGGGTGCTACGGACATGTAACCAATTATTTATTTATGAACCTGCGTCCATGACATTCCTACATGGGAATCCATGTATCACCCAAGTTATAAGTATGATAAATCATTGAGTTTGTCCATGACATTCCTACGTGGGAATCCATGTATCACCCAAGGTATAAATGCATTCAATTTACCAAAATATCAATTGTATTTATAAGGCTCTATAGGTCACTTAGGAGGTGTCAATGGAAAAAGACAATCACCAGCACGGGTAATTCCAATCTAAAAACTGGGTCAAGCATTTAGACGATGCCTTGGTTCTTTAATCATTTAAAAAGAGAAACTTTGTTTTTCTAATGCCATTAGGGGTCATGACTTAAACATGCCATATCTCAAACGCAATATCAAGACATAAGAAATATCAATACACAAAGCCAAACAAGTATAAAGATCTAATCACTACTTTTTAGCTTGAAGACAATGCACCTACGTTGAAGGGGTTTTATTATAAAATCATGACTTTGTTTCTCAAACAAATCAATTATCACAATTGAGGAGTTCATTTTAGAATTTCAGTTCAAATTATTAAAGAAGCTTTAAATAGACAACTAATGCATTCATAAATAAGAGGGAAAGGTTAGGGACCCTACCTCGGGGTGGAACCAATTTAATATTCCGCATTTGACAGATTTGGCGGCGACCACTCGGAATCGTCCCGCACCCGCACGCACATACATTCATATATATATATATATATATATATATATCCTTAACCCAATGCACGTATTCCTCACGCCATGAGGGAATATGTACACAGAAGACATATATATTTATATACATACATAACTATGTATGTGAGCGCGAACCTTCGAGATTGATCAAAACTCCCTAAAACAAATGCTAGGCATCCTAAATCATCAAAGGACCCAAAATAATAAAGGCGAAACTAAGCTGCGAGTATAAATTTTTACCTCGGATGGCGGCGGCGAACCGAAACAACCCGAACTGCTTCGCCTTTGGTGGCGGTTGTCGGAACCCGCACGAATGAGTCCCGAGAGACCCTCCGCACAACCTACAACCAAGAGAAAATTGAAAATCGGATCACCCATTTGACCTAAGGTTCGGCCAAACCTCACTGAGCGACGGAAGACCCAAAAATCGGCTAAGAAACGGAGAGGAAAAGGAAGAGAGGACCATACCTCGATGGATCGATGGAGAAACGCGAAGAAATTGGTGGAAAAATCGAAGAGCAAGGGAGATCTGGAGAGGGGTGTCGCGCGCCTCAGGGGTTTGGCCAGGGGGTCGCACCGTGCGGGTATGAGGGGGGAGGAGAGGTAAGTGTAGTTTAGGTTTTAATTTAATTTAATTTTAATTTAATTCAATTTCTTAAAACAGACTCAACTGCATGGTTTGACCCGCACGATTTGCCAAACCGTACGCAAACCGTGCGGTGTACAGTGCGAGACTGCTGCCTTCAAAAACACACTGTGCACATCTCGTGCGCACCGCCACTGCCCCCTTTGAACAAAGACGCACAATTTCCTACAATGGGCCGCACGGTTTCAGACAAACTTTGCGCCCTCTGCAACCTGTCAAAACCATGCTTTCCGTGGTCCGTTGCCCCCGAAACTTACCGAGCCACCCGTGAAATTTCTCGGCCTTCGCCTATGTCCAAAAACATTACCTTGAAGTGATCTAACTCGCAGAATTGAGTTCCGATGCTTGGTTTTAAATTTAATTTGTCCAGTAAACGAAAAAGTTCAAAATCCCTTAGATTTTGTCCGGTTAAAAATCACGGAACTTTACAATTTCTCAATCCTAGAACTTCTCGTCCTCGAGAAGCCTTCGGGAAACAACTAAAACATCACCCGACCTACTAGGGCCGTGAAGTCTCGTTCGAATTGTTGTGTTGCGTTTCTGACACCCAACGCACCTTTAAACACTTTTTAAGCATTCCGCACTTAAGCCATTACAACCCGAGCCAACGCTCACTTTCCAACTAGAACACCGAAACAAAGCTTACACGTGTCTGTTAAGATAGAGACATGATCACGTCGTCGATAAACATCCGACTGATGGTGCTCCCCACCATAGGTCTTAACTTAAGGAAAGAGGCCAATTGCAAGCCATGGTACCTCCACCGAAATTGTCGTATAAAGCACACCTCTAAGCGTCCTAACGACGGTCTTGGCGTGATTTCATTAAAAAAGAACGGTTGAATCCCGATCGACCTAACAAAAATTGGTCGCACAAGCTTTCTCATAAGACACTGCTGACCTTAAAACCACACTTGCCTTAACCTGACAACATGCTTTAAAACGGTTCCTTACAACCGTAAACATTGAATGAAAGAAGAGAGAATGAGTCGAGTCACTTGACCTACTTATCTCGAAGATGCCCGACTTAGATGGCCGGTGCATTTCAAACTAAACCGCAATGTCTTCCTCCAAGGCATCTTGCGTTTACAGCGAGCGTGTTTGCCGAAGCGCATACCTGACCCCCGATGACACTTCATAGGTCAAACCATCACTCGACCATTTAGACTGGAGTATGAAGAACTATTCCAAGGCAGTTCACACTCCATTTTTCAAAGAAGACGTTGGTACAAGCCCACAACGTCCAAAGTTGAACATTAACTGAGCCTAGAGTGACATCCATATGGCAGTCAAGTCAAAAGAAATGGCTGGAGTCCATGAGTCCGTCCAAGGCGTTCCTACTTGGGAACCCAGGAATCACTCAGGACTTATCAAGCCTCGATAAGAACCACGTGTCAGCGTGCAACACCGAGAAAACTCACCCAACTACTTCAACAACTTAAAGCTTTAGTGTGGCGTAAGACCGACGCTCTCTTAGCGCATCAAGGACGTTGTCAAGATAGGAGACATGCTCGTCACTAAGCAAAATACACTAAGAGGATTTGCATGGCTTCCAGTCAAACGTACTCAACTACTGGAAAGGAGATCAGTCGAACCACAATTGGTCGACTTCTTAGAAGAAGCTCGGCTTCATCTGCCGACGCATCATTACAACTGATCACAAGCCTTTACCCCCTGAGGCTTTCGGTGATTGCTCAAGATTTAACCACCAAAGTCATCCATGACCAACAGTGTTTTCCAGAGGTTGCATATATCGCAAACCAGATCAAAGTCGGCAACATTGACATTCACAAACCCGAACAGCCCTAAGGGGTTTTAAGCAGAAGCGACCATTTTTAATGGTCCTCTTGGATTGTGTTCCTTCTACTTGGAAGGTACACTTTTACCAGAATCTACGCGACACTCCCCATCTTAGGAGTGTCCCGGTCGTTAAAGGACAAGAAGATAAACTAGCCGCTCACAAATGCGCTAATACAAAAACACCTTAACCGCACGTGTGTCGCTCCTTCGAGCCACACTCACGTATGTCAAAGCATACCAATAAAGCCAAACCAACGAGACCGGCGTGTCAAAACACCCGAGTCTTTAGAAACTTCATCCCAAACATTGGGGCGGACTTGATTCCTTATTGCTCAGGTCACTCTACTTGGAGATGACCTGAGACCATACTCAACACCACAAGAGATTTATTTCAGAGTCGCATTACCTCATACGACCATTAACCTGGACGACACCCTGACTAGTCGTCTGTTACTACGAGGAAGAAAGGGTCAAACGATCTACGAACCAGCCAACCATGCTTGAGGCATGTCTAATCTGCTGAAAACGAGCATCACTCACAGCTCACGCCCATAACAAGGCCAAAGAAACCATGGCCACCCATCCGAACAAGGGTGTCATTGGAAACTGAAAGTTCTACTAGGGACAACGACACCTGAACGACACCAAACGTCAGAAAGCTCACTGCACTAGCAAGACATTTAAATTCTATGGGCGCTACCTACCACGGGCTAGCCCCTTACGAAGCACAAGCGTTGACCTTAACACTAGGTCACGTCAAACAAAAGTCACCAGGCTCAAAAGCCAACCATCATTGCTAAAAGTAAAAGAACGCCTACGGAAAATGCTCAGGCTTCCATTCCAAGACAACTCAAAGAGAAATTTAACCTATCCTTACACGAGGGTTTCAAATAGAGGACACCCCACTACAGGTTCCATTTCCAAGCCCTTTACATTATTCAAATTTTAAATCTTCAACCATTTAAAAGATTTAACTAATACATCAAAGGAGAACATGCAAGTCTCAACAAACTTCCTTTTTAAAACATTTTCCTTTTATTGACATCCCGTCATTCCTTTTAACAAATAAGGGAACCTAGGAGGGTCCCACTAAGCCGACCTGAGTTCATCAAAATGCAACCCAATATCAATTGTCAAGCCATTAAAATTTCAAACACCTATATCGGGTTATCTCATAAGTTACATGTCCGAACTAACCTACTTGGGTCCAGTTGTGCCTTTAGCAATTAACCATTTGATTTCCAGAACAAAACTAAACAACTTTTAACATTTATAGTCATTTCACAATACTTTATACCATTACATTTAGTATGGGTTGCCATTTCCAAATTCATGAAGCGCCCATACACTTCATGGATTGAAAATTGACTCCCATTAATCGAAACCAAACTCAATTCAGAATTTAACATAATCACATATAATGGTTCAGTTATATGGGTGACTATCTACCAACCTATAAAGCGCCCATACATTTATAGTTTGGCATTTGGCCCCCATTTACCAACCAATCATTTAAATTTTAACAACCTTTTACAATGGTTCAAATACACGGGTTACTTATTCCTAGCTATAAGGCGCCCATACACCTTACAACTGAAAACTGGCTCCCGTCGTAATCGCGGCCATTTAATTTAACAAAAACAACCAATTATATATCAAAGCAAGTTAGCATGTCACTACAAGCAGCTAACACAGAGCAACATACTGAAATCACAAAAGCATGGCATTTTAATCACAGAAGCATGCTATAATGAGCAGTAAACAGGCATGCTAATGAATTACCTAAGCAGGTATAAATTTAAGCATGGCATAACACTCAAGGCACAAAATCCAATTAGCAATCAACCTATAAACACAACTACATGGCATGACATATGCATGACATGTTAATTTCGATGCGCCTAGTATGATGCATGCAATTCAACTTCCTTGCCAAACCAGGCCAAGGGTAAAAATACCATAAACTCATAAACTAATAAGCAGTGAAAATTACACCTGTCACTCAAGGTGAAATCATATCAACTTTAACATCAAACAATACGAACAAAAATTCCCAGCCCTGACCACTTGGTCATTTCTCGTACGTGGGGTGATCAGTCCCAAACACGACTATTAACCAAGCGCCAACACATTTCTAGTCTCCTGTCTACCCCAAAACAGTAAGAGAAGGGAAATGAAATATCTGCTTCTGACACCACTTTGTAATGTCCTGACCCGACTTATCACTAAGCCGACTGATGAGTCACATGACCTCAAGCGTGCCTCCCCGTACGCCAGATGCTGCCGACTAGCAACGAGAGTTTCAGGTGGTGATAGTGGGGAGACTATACCCTCATATCAGAGATTTCACAGCGGTATAACAATATATAAATAGAAGTCAACAACGGAAGCAGTAAATAACAATGACAAAGCATTGAAAGACATTTTATATTACTGAACAAAAGTGGCCAACGCCCATTTATATAATGGATGGATGATGGATAATGCATAAAGTTAAAACAGTAAACAAACAACATGCTTTACATTACAATACAAAAATAAAGAAAAGACATCAAAGCCTCACATACGATCTCTATGAGCATCCCGAGCTCCAACTCGGTCTTTTGCTCCTAACTTCCAGTACAAACAATACAACAAACAACCTAGATCCTGCAAATATAAGGTCTACTCGGGTACCAAGGGTACTCGAGCAGGGTGTGTGATATAAATCTCAGTAGGCCGACACCCACGGTGTCTACCCCAAACCAAACAGTGTAATATAAATTAAAGTGTGCAGGTATACAAAATAATAACAAACAAAATAAATAAATATCACCCGTCTAAGTTCTTATGGGACACCTGACGACTATACCTGCTTCAGCCTTTGGCTGGTGTCTGAACATGTAACCAGTTCATTAATTGATTATTACCAGTTTATAAATAAGGCATATGTTTGCAATAATGAAGGTTCCAAGATGTAACGAGACAACCTGTGATGATATTTAATAATGAAGTTCCGAGGTAATAACCAAGACAACGTAGACGTCAAGGGTCGCCAACTTAGTAATAACTGTAGCCTTGGCTAAGGGTAAGAGTGTCCAAGCCATTCCACAATAAGACGCCTACCGAGTCCAAGGAATTCATTAAGGTAAAACGGGGCTAAGCAATGACTGGGCCTGATGGGCTTTAACCATGACACCTACTTGTCAATGTTGGATCCAAGGAGTGTATCCAAGGCATCCTGTAGTACTACATGAGGGATCCTACGGTGTCATACCGAGTGGGGTCCTCGAGTGCTCAAGACATTCCATCGGGAATCCATGGGGAGCTCGAGTTAGGCCACTCCTATTTTGATAATGAAGTCATATAATTCATAAGGTTCAAGCCATTACCTTTCATTAGTGTGACAAGGCTAATTGAGCATGCAACCATTTAATCATGTCTTAATTAATCATTAAGTCTATTTGGTTCAAGCCTTGACTTTCATTAGTGTGATAAGACCAAGTAGCATGCAACCATTCATTTAATCCATTTAAGGCATTCTCAAAAATCAAGGTTCACTCCGCTACCTTCCATTATCATGGTAAGGGATGCTACAGACATGTAACCAATTATTTATTTATGAACCTGAGTACGTCCATGGCATTCCTACATGGGAATCCATATATCACCCAAGGTATAAGTATGATCAACCATTGAGTCCATCCATGACATTCCTACATGGGAATCTATGTATTACCCAAAGTATAAATGCATTCCTCGGGCCTTCGATTTACTGCAATTTTTTTCCTTGTGTTGTGTTCTGCCGTGGCGGATGGAATCGACCTTGTATAAATGCATTCAATTTACCAAAGCATGTCAATTGTATTTATAAGGCTCCATGGGTCACTTAGGAGGTGTCAATGGAAAAAGGCAATCACATACACGGGTAATTCCAATCTAAAAACCGGGCCAAGCACTTCGACGGTGCCTTGTGTTCTATAATCATTTTAAAAGGGCAACTCCGTTTTTCTAATGCCATTAGGGGCCATGTCCTAAACATGCCATATCTCAAACGTAACATCAAGGCATAAGAAATATCAATACAACAAGCCAAGCAAGCATAAAGATCTAATCACTACCTTTTAGCTTGAAGACAACGCACCTCTGTTGGAAGGGTTTTGTTATAAAATCGTGACTTTGTTTCTCAAACAAATCAATTATCACAATTGAGCAGTTCATTCCAGAATTTCAATTCAAATTATTAAGGAAGCTTTAAATGATTATCACAATGCATGTATTTCCCGCGCCATGAGGGAATACGTACACGGAAGACATATATATATTTATATATATACATACCTATGTATGTGAGTGCGAACCTTTGAGATTGATCAAAACTCCCTAAAACAAATGCTAGGCATCCTAAATCATCAAAGGACGCAAAAATAATAAAGGCAAAACTAAACAACGGGCATAGATCTTTACATTGGATGGTGGCGGCGAATCGAAACTACCCAAACCGCTTCGTCTTCGGCGGCGATTGTCGGAACCGGCACGAATAGGTCCTGAGAGACCCTCCGCACAACCTACAACCAAGAGAAAACCGAAAATCGGATCACCCATTTGACCTAGGGTTCGGCCGAACCTCACCGAATGACGAAAGACCCAAAAATCAGCCAAGAAACGGAGAGGAAAAGGAAGAGAGGACCATACCTCGATGGATTGATGGAGAAACACGAAGAAATCGGTGGAAAAATCGAAGAGCGAGGGAGATCCGGAGAGGGGGGTCGCGCCATGCGGGTATGGGGGGGGAGGAGAGGTGAGTGTAGTTTAGGTTTTAATTTAATTTTAATTTAATTCAATTTCTTAAAACGGATCCAGCCACACGGTTTAGCAAACCGTGCGGTGTACAGTGCGAGGCTACTGCCTCCAAAAGCACTGCGCACGGTTTAGCAAACCGTGCGCAACCCGTGCGCACTGCCACTGCTCCTTTTGAACAAAGCCGCACAGTTTCCTACAATGGGCTGCATGGTTTCAACTATACTATTGCACTTTTTACTTCCAGACGACAACCACTATAGCACTTTTGACAAAGGTGACCGCCTTTCACTGTAGCAACGCGGACTTCCTGTTGTGCACCCGATTATAGCGATTATTCTGCCTCTCTGTGGACGTAGGGATTATTCTCGTACCACATAAATTTGTGTTTCTGCATTTTCTTTCGTTTCTCGTTTCTGTCATTGCGACTCCCGACGATTCCGCAACATGTTTACCTTGGTGATTTATTGATAATTGAATCACGAAACAAATGAATGGGGGTTGCCCAAATTGATTGATATTTTGGAGATTTAATTATGGGTTGTGATCTTGTATTTGAGTTATTGAATTGATTGTATTAAGATAATTAATTGGGAGAATTAATTATGAAATGATGTTTGGCTTTAAAGATAATTAATTGTGAGAATTAATTCAGATTTGATGGGTTTTGAAATGGATAATTAATTGTGAAGAATTAATTATGGAATGAGAATAGTATTGATTGATTAATTAATTGATGAATTAATTGATGAGTTATGTGCTTAGTTAATTGTTGAATTAACTAATGGCCTTTGAAATGTTCAACTAATCATTGGATTAGTAAATGATTAATGTGGCAAATTTTTATGAATTAAAGAATGATTTAATGGCTGAGATTTTGTGGTGCTAGGTATGACATCCTAAACCAATGTTGAAGTTGGGATTGACACTGCGTTCCTCCCCAATAGTTATCTAAGCGCTTAGATGTAAGGGTGTTAGGCATGATGACCTACACCGAATGAGAATTGGAGTGCTAGGCATGACGTCCTACACTCAACGAGATTTGGGGTGCTAGGCATGACGATTTACACCAAATGATTAATGATAATAATGAATGATGATTCAAATGAGATTTGGGGTGCTAAGCATGACGACCTACTCCAAATGATTAATGATAATGAATGATGATTCAAATGGGTAACATGAATTGAACTTGGCCTAATGTGTTGATTAAAGATTAAATGACAATCTGATAACTGTTTAGATTATGCATCGTATTTATTACTTCATAAAACTGCATGCACTATCCTTTGATTGGATTCGTTTTAGACATTGTTGGTGGTGACCTACTGAGTTGTACTCACACCCTATTCGGGCCGCCTGATCAGCACCCGAGCATACTTTGTTATTGCATGACAGGATAAGGGCAAGGCCCTGGGATAGATTGCTGTTTGGGTTTGGAGCATGGGAGGGAACCGGACGTGGTTCGGGACCCGTTTTGGAGTCGTTGTGTCTTTACTTTCAGTTGCATTGTAGACACTTATACTTTTGTTGTCATAGCATGCTTTACCTTTCGGTTGAATATTGTATTTTCTGGTTTTGACTATCATATGTAATGGTATCGTTTTGGTTATTTATACGCTTCTGTACTTGGTTATTGTTATTTGCTTCGCTGGTGTTTTATTCTGATAACAGAGGATATAGTCTCCCCAAGACTGACTTACCAGACCCTCGCTGCTAGTCGGCACCCTCTGTCGTACGGGGAGGCGTGCTTGAGGGCATGTGACCAACCGGCTCGGGGCACCGTTCAGTGGCTCCCGGGTCGGGACGTCACACTGGGGGTATGCTTCAATGTTTCCATTATTATTCTCTGAATGATTTATGCTTATTTATGAAACCCATTTTTTTTGTGGGTTATGTTATGATTAAATGATGTTTAAGAAACTCATTTATTTTCATAAGTTATTATATGATGAATGATTTATGTTCTTGTGACACACTTATGTATGATTTCATTATGAGATGAGTGAGACCTATATCTAACTCCAATGCATTGGGTAAAGATTTATATCTCATGAGATAGATTAAGATTGTCTTGAGAGTGAACCTTGACTACTAAGATGGTTATGAGAGTGAACCATGACCATCAAGAAGGTATGAAGAGTGAACTCATACTACTTAGATGACCAAGAGTGAACCATGAATACCAAGATGGTATGAGTGAACTCATACTACTAAGATGACCATGAGAGTGAGCCATGACACCCAAGATGGTATGGGGAGTGAACCCATACTACCAAGATGGCCTTGACAGTGATGTGTTGACTACCATGAAAATCATTTTATATGTTTATGTGTGCCACGATTTCATGTCTTATTCCTATGTTATGCTTTCATGGTTTATGTTTTTTATTTCCTTATGATTCATGTTTTATGAACTGTCAAGCTTTATGTCATGATTCATGTTTAAGATCTTTGATATGCAGGGTATGATCTTTTAATGTTATGGTCATGTTCTCATACCTCTATGCTCTTGTTCATGTTTACATGTCTCCTTTGTTTTCCCTTACTGAGAATCTGAGCTCACCTCTTTTTATGTTTCATTTTCTAGGTTATGAAGATATGTTTTAAGTAGGATGTGGCTAAAAAGGGTGCTACTCATGAACAACCTAGTGGGAGAATAATGTTGTTCGCTTATGAACTAGTTGTTTATATTTTCAAGTTTCCAAAGACACTAAACTAATACGGTTTTTTGGCATTTGTTTGAATAATGTTTTAAGTATTCCATAAAAGTTATGTAATGTCCATATACGTAAAGACTGGATCTTTATAGTTATGTTACTCAATCCCCCTGAAGTTGAAGATTACTCAAGTTTTGTGGATGTCTTTTATAAGACTTGACCAATCTCTGAGGAGATGGATAAGGAAGCTTTAAGGAGGCTAACCCCAGATAATGGACAATCTACCCTAGATACTCCCATTGATACATCAAAATTAGATCCCCCAACTCTGGAGGAGAACAAGTGGCATATAGTGATTCTGAACAAGCTATTCAAGATGCACATGAAAAAGAATGTAAAATCAAAGAAGATTATTTTCACTCAAGTGCAAAAATTTAAGTAAACAATGTTAGACCCAGATGGTTTTATCACCCCACATCCCAAGAAGCCTAGGAAGTGGAAGGATTACTCTAAATTGGAGAGAACTATTGTTACAAGATCCTCAGGGATATGTACTCATGTGAAAAAGGACATTCCTTCGCAACCAAATGTTGTTGAGGATCCTGTTTCATCCTCTGAAGAAAATCTGGAAGATATCTCCAAGCTCAAGAACTACACTAGGGTTGTTAAGATGGGTCTTAAGGAAGAGATTTATCCCTAGGTTAAAGAGTTGGACCCGTTGACTTTTTAGAGATATTAGAATGAGGAGATAACTGTGGATGATTACCTGCAAATTAAAGAGTGTTTGTTTTCTAAAATTGAATTGGAATTTGATTAGAACCCCATTTTATAGTAAGGGATGGTGTAACGGCCTAACTGCCTGGTGGTTGGGTTTTATAACCGCCAGGGGTAGTTATGTAATTGTATTGTTTTTCTTTTATAAATAGGAGGTAGGAAGGGTGTAAGGGACAATCTGGTTTTTACGGTTTGTAGACTGGGCCTGAGAGAGAGGGATCTCCAGGAGGGGAAGCAGAAGAATTCTGCTTCCAGGTACGCTGTATTGAATCTGTAATTGAAATTCTGGTTCGAATCCTTTCATCTATCTCTCTTCTTAGATTTCTCCTATCAATTTGGTGCTCTCGTTGAGAGAAATTTCTAGTGAGAGAAACTAGAAGTGAGAGAATCTTGGATAGGAGATTATGAAGAAGATTTCAAACTCAAGAGCTGAGGTTTCATGTCCACTCAGATGGAAACTCGAGTAGCTGGTTTGGAGACTTTTATTACCGGCCTTGGAGTATCTGTAACAGAATTACAAGTTGAAATTCAACGACAGGAGGAACGACAGGAAAATGCGATGCTTTGTATTGAGTCACAAATGAAGGAGATGATGGCGGGAGTTTCACGGCAGGTTACGGCTCAGAAAACAGAACAGGAAAGAAATAGAAGAAAAACAATAGAAAACGAGGAAGGAGGAAGCAGTTTCAGGAAACCCA
This sequence comes from Viscum album, assembly GCA_963277665.1. Classification (NCBI taxonomy): domain Eukaryota; kingdom Viridiplantae; phylum Streptophyta; class Magnoliopsida; order Santalales; family Viscaceae; genus Viscum; species Viscum album. The sequence goes on from OY728122.1 coordinate 497,788,978, forward strand.
AAGAAGGCAACAACGACCGAGAAGTAGAATGGGAGGCAATACGGTCTATAGCAAAACCTGTAGAATTGCCTACTTTTTCTGGCGAGGATCCTGTCTCTTGGATAGTGCGAGCAAAAACATATTTTTCGCTACACCGAATTCGTGAGGGGATGAAGGTACCTCTGGCTCAATCAAGTATGGATAGAATGGTACAATATTGGATTATATCCTTGAGGTCATTCAATCCAACTCTTACCTGGGCACAGCTGAAAGAAGAGCTACTTGGCCGATATGGTAATGCAGTTGAGGAGGATCCTGTTATATTCTTGAAAGGATTGCGGCAGACTGGTTCAGTGGATGAGTATATAGAAGAGTTTGAACGTCTAGCGTTGCGTATTCCAGATTTAACGGAGCGCTGGTATGTGAGCATGTTTATTGGAGGATTACGACCAAAGATTGGGAGTTATGTCTTGACTCATGAACCTCAAAATAAGGTCCAGGCGTGTGGAGAGGGAACTGATTGTGTAGGGAATAATTAAGCAGCCTGAGCCGAGAGGAAGGGGAACACCCCTAAGTAGCCAGAATCGGAACTGGGGATTGAATTCTGTGAGACCAAATTATCCTACAAACACTGTGAACAGGGAACGGAAAATAGAACTAGAACCAAGAGGGAAGGGAGTAAGAAGTCTGTCTAGGGAAGAATATGAAGAAAGGAGGGCAACGGGATTGTGTTATGCCTGTGGCCAGAAATACCAACATGTCCGGAGAAGAAATTTAAATTGATGATATGGGAGTATATAGAACCTAGTGAAGAAGTTGACAAGGATGCAATAATTTCTGAGACAGAAAAAGGAATTGCAGAAAAACAGGAGGAAGCCTGGTGCAACTGGGGCTCTGCAAGAGTTCCTTAGGGGAATTAAATATCAGGTCCAAGGGCTGTGTTGGAATGAACCTCGAGAGTTAGGACAGGAAGAAGACCCATTGTTCAGTATCCAAATGCAGCAGCTTCAAGAAATGTTGGAAAACCATGGAAGAGTCTTTGAAACTCCACGAGTTCTTCCACCAAAAAGAGGAACAGATCATTCCATCAGATTAAAGGAAGGGACTGAACCAGTTAATATCAGACCATATCGACATGCTTACCATTTGAAGAACGAGATTGAAAAACAAATTCAGGAACTGCTTAAGCAAGGAATGATAAGACCCAGTTCTGGACCTTATTCCAGTCCGATTATTTTGGTCAAAAAGAAGGATGATGGGTGGCGGATGTATGTCGATTACTGGGCTTTAAATCGGCAAACAGTACCGGATAGATACCCAATACCTGTAATTAAAGAGTTATTAGATGAACTCTTCGGAGCAAATTTTTTCTCTAAAATTGACTTGAAATCTGGATTTCATCAAGTCCGGATGCGGGAAGAGGATATAGAGAAAACAACCTTCAAAACACATGAGGGGCACTATGAATATCTTGTCATGCCCTTTGGATTAACAAATGCCCCTGCTACTTTCCAGGCAATGATGAATTCAATATTCCGACCCTTGCTTCGGAAATCAGTGAAGTCTGTGGAGTATTTGGGGCATATTATTTCAGAAAAAGGGGTATCCATGGATCCTAAGAAATTGCAGTCCATTAACTTGTGGCAGCAGCCTAAGAATGTCAGGGAGGTTAGAGGATTTCTCGGCTTAACAGGATACTACAAAAAATTTATAAGATTATGGGAAAATTGTTAGGCTCCTTACTGTTCTTACCAAAAAAGACGGTTTCCTATGGACTCCTGCAGCTCAGGAGGCTTTCGAACAATTGAAGCAGAAAATGACAACAACCCCTTTTCTTGGCATGCCTAATTTCTCTAAAGAATTCGCAGTAGAATTTGATGCTTCAGGTGCTGGAATTGGTGCAGTATTAATGCAGGAAGGGCGTCCTCTAGCTTATTTTAGTAAAGCTTTATCTGAGACCAACTTGGCAAAGTCGGTGTATGAGAAAGAGTTAATTGCTCTAGTTCATTCTATACAACATTGGTGGCAGTATCTTATGGGAAGACAGTTTAAGGTCTTTACTGATCACCGGAGTCTCAAGCATTTATTGAGTCAACGGATGGTTTCAATGAGCCAACAATGTTGGCAGGCCAAGTTGTTAGGCTATGATTTTGAAGTAATCTATAAGCCTGGACGGTTAAATAATGCTGCTGATGCTTTATCTCAGAGTGTTGGAGAAAAAGAATGTTCTCATCTATCCATTTCCAGACCAACTTTGTTGGATCTTCAAACAATTAGGCAGGAAGTACAATGGGATAAGACTATACCGGCAATTATACGGAACCTACATGCTGACAGCACTTCCAAGCAGGGGTATTCAACTAGAGGGGATCTTTTATTCTATAAGAACAGGCTGGTTCTTCCTAAAAATTCAGATATGATCCCAAAATTATTAAAGCACTTCCATTCGTCACCTATTGGGGGGCATTCGGGGTTTTTAAAAACCTATAAACGTCTAGCCAATGGAGTATATTGGATGGGAATGACCCGGGACATTCAACACTTTATCAGGTCTTGTGAAAGTATGTCAACGCCACAAATATGAAGCAATGGTTCGTGTTGGATTCTTATAGCCTTTACTACCTCTGCCAAATTTGATTTGGGAAGAGGTATCAATGGATTTTATTACAGGCCTTCCGAAGTCAAAAGGATATGATGTTATTTTGGTAGTGGTTGATAGATTAAGCAAATATTTTCATTTTCTTCTATTGCGCCATTCTTATATGGCTAAAACAGTAGCTGAAGTTTTTGTGAGGGAAATAGTTAAGTTGCATGGAATTCCTTGTGCTATTGTAAGCGACAGAGATCCACTTTTCACTAGCTTATTTTGGCAAGAGTTATTCAAGTTACAAGGAACTATTCTTAAAATGAGCTCTTCTTACCACCCTCAAAGTGATAGACAGACCGAAGTAGTAAATCGCTGCTTAGAAACATATCTCCGATGTTTTTCTTCGGATCATCTTAAGCATTGGGCGACCTGGCTTTCGTGGGCAGAATATCATTATAATACATCCTATCATACATCCGCCGGGCGTAATCCATTTGAGGTTGTATATGGACGACATCCACCACATGTTTTTCATTATACCAAGGGAGAAACAGTGGTAGAAGCAGTGGTTGAAACACTATTAGAGAGAGATGAAGTTCTTAAACAGTTGCGTGAAAGTCTACATCGGACACAACAAATAATGGTGAAGAATGCTAATCGACATAGGAGGCATGTCACATTCAAGGAGGGTGATCTAGTATGGGTCAAGTTACGGCCAAATCGTCCTGGGGTACGTTTGAAGATAAATCCCAAGTTGGCTGCACGCTATTTTGGACCTTTTGAAGTTTTGGGAAGTGTTGGGCTAGTTGCTTATCGCCTCAAACTGCCGGCAAATAGTAGGTTCCATCCTGTTTTTCATGTTTCGCAACTCAAGGCTGCAATTGGACAACAATCAGAAAACGCAGAATTGCCCCCAGAATTTATTGCTGACCGTATCTTCCCTATTGCAATTCTAGCAGATAAAACTCAGGGGAGGTCTCTTATGTGGTTAATACAGTGGAGTGGTAAAACTCCAGATGAAGCAACCTGGGAAGAAGCTGAGAAGATTAAAATCCAATTTCCAAGTTTTCACCTTGAGGACAAGGTGGTGCTTCAAAGGAGCGGTAATGATAGGCCTGTTGTACGGTTTACCTATCATAGGAAAGGGAAGGGGAGTGATATAGTAAGGGATGGTGTAACTGCCTAACTGCCTGGTGGTTGGGTTTTATAACTGTCAGGGGTAGTTATGTAATTGTCTTGTTTTCTTCTTATAAATAAGAGGTAGGAAGGGTGTAAGGGACAGTCTGGTTTTTACGGTTTGTAGACTGGGCCTGAGAGAGAGGGATCTCCAGGAGGGGAAGCAGAAGAATTCTGCTTCCAGGTACGCTGTATTGAATCTGTAATTGAAATTCTGGTTCAAATCCTTTCCTCTCTCTCTCTTCTTAGATTTCTCCTATCATTGTTTTCTAAAATTGAATTGGAATTTGATTAGAACCCCATTTTGATTATCTCCAATTTTCTTGGGAGTAGTTTGTGTATCATCTTCATATTTCTTTGACCTTGGAGCTGTGTTGTATTTCAGTTTACTTCCTTGGTGTCCAGAGAAAAATTAAGAATGGATTTTGATAATGTCCGTAAATATGAGATTTTCGATGTGACTGACTAGTGAGTTTTCTAACCTTGAATGGGATGTTGGAATGGATTTGCCTGATGGGTATAATTTTAACCAGTTAATAATGCACATTTCTAATTGTGATCGACGTATGGTGTAGATACTAGAATGTTATTTGTTGATAAATTTAGAGACAATGATTCTGCTTCCAAATTCTAATGTGATTTTTTGTTCTGTCTGTGTTTTGGTCGGAACACCCATGCTATCACTTCCATAAGAGTTGAATTGGAGGATGCCCTTTTCTGTCACTGGGGGTGCTTTAAAGATTTGTCTAGCTTTCTCTGTTCTTTGAATACTGCATCTGTTTCTTTTAGAGTTTTTGATCTATGAGTTTGTATGGCCGGAACACATGGGAGTTGATCCTTTGGGTCTCTTTATTTGTTGCTATCAACTTTCTTCTAGATATGAATTGTAGCTGGGAAGGACAAGTTCCTGTAGTTGCAGGCCTGAATCAATCTTATATCACATTTAGTGTGACTTTTAAACTAAAACATATTTCTATTACTCAAATGCAGATTCTGAAAATTGAGGTTTTTTGTATTTAGTTTCATGACTGCCTCTTACATTCACTCTCTTTCCTGTTCTCTTCTATAGGAGGTAGATTTCTGGGGATATTTCACTTGATTAATGATGCTTTTTTCCTGTAGTTGCAGGCCTGAATCAATCCTATATCGCATTTAGTGTGACTTTTAAACTGAAACATATTTCTACTAAAATGCAGATTCTGAAAACTGAGGTTTTTTGTATTTAGTTTCATGACTGCCTGTTACATTCACTGTCTTTCCTGTTCTCTTCTATAGGAGGTAGATTTCTGGGGATATTTCACTTGATAAATGATGCTTTTTTTCTAAAATTGTTCAGCAGTGAAGTAAGTCGAATGGTGTGGGGTCCTATGCCCGCCTCTGCATTGATGAGGAAAGAATTAGAGGGTGTTCATATATAGAGCTGATATTATGAGATGTTTGACCTGAGCAGGCACTTTATGTTGACATTGATTCTTTCACTAATCTGGGTTATAGTGCTGACCTAATAAAACCAAGGTTATGTGTGATTTTTGTTTTGACTGTGGAGATTTGAACTTTTTTTTTATAGAAAGCATATAAGGATGCTTTGTGGCTATGTTGCTTCTGGTGAAGGAAATATTTCTCATGGGCTTGGGTCTACTTTGGAGGTTTCTTGGATTGTTTGATGCCTGCAACACTGGGTGAATTAGCATCATCCAGTTGATAACTTCTCCAACTTCTCCAACTTCTCCAACTTCTCCAATGCTGAAGGGAAAGTTTAACCATGGAAAACTAAATTGTTAATTTTTTTTAAATGAATAAATGGATTATTATTTTTAATAGAATAACTGATTTTATTATTTTTTAGAAAGGAATTAGAAATTATTTATTGAAATTGAAAAGAATATTTTCTCAAAAGGAACATTTAATTTTCTTGTAGTTGTAAAAAATTATTATTTTTCATAGTAATGTTAATAATATTTTATATCATAAAGAAATATGATTTTTTAGTTTTATGAATAAATTTTCTTTTTTTAAAATGGTTATAGAATTATTATTTTTATTTAAACTGCATAGAAATAATTTTTTTATTTATTTAAAATATATAAAATACTATATTATTACTTTAATACTAAAGCTATAAAAAATTATTTTATTAAATGAATAATTATTTTTTAAAAGAAATAAAAAGGAATAAATATTTTCTTAATTGAATAGTTTTAAAAAATATATAATTTTTTTTAAATGTATAAAAAATTTACCTTTTGAAATCCATTAAATCATTTAATATTTTTTAAAGCTTTAGAACTATATAATATTTTTGCTGAAAATGATTAAAATAGTTTATAATGAGGAATAATTTTTTTTTGTAATATTAAAAATAATTTCAGCAATGGTAGGAAAAATTATATCTTTCAATTTGAATCCATAAAATGTATTTTCATTAAATGTATCTAAATTATATAATTTTATAAAGACTATTTCCTGACGGTGAAAATTTATTATTTTACAGTGATGTGAAACTATTATTTTTTAAATATAGAAAAATTATTATTTTATCTGAATGAAATGGGAATCATCTTCATTATTATGAATTACATATAAAATTAATTCTTAGGTATAATGATATAATTATTTTTTAGTAAAAGTTTAATAAATTTTTTTGGAAGCAGAAAAAATATATTATTTGTTTAAAATAAACAAATTATTAATTTTTTGAAATGTATAAAAATTAGTATATTTCATGAAAGTGATATATATATTTTTTTAAAAATCAATAAAAAATAGTTATTTTTTAATGACAAATATTTTTTGAAGAAAAAATATTTTCTAAAAAACATAAAACAATTATTAATTTTTATGAACTCCATAAATAGGTAATTATTTTATCTAAAGTTATAATTTTTTTTATTTTTAAAGGTATAAATTATTATTTTTACTGTAATAAAAACTCACAATTTCTTAATGTAATAAAATCATATTTTTTAAAAGTTATGGAATTTTTTTTCAAAGGACTCAAAAATAATATTATTAGAATTTGTAATTAATTAATTATTTAAATATATAATATTTTAGTATTTCCAATGAATGATATATTTTTTTAATAATTGAATTTATTCTAATGTTTATAAAAAATTTTATATTTTGAAAGGCACAAGAAAATATATTTTCTTTCAAAATCATAAAAATATAAAAATCGATTTTTAAAAAGGAATGGTAAATATTATTTTTTTAAAAATTAATGAACATTAACTATTAGAGCTGGTGAGGAGATCAATACTTTGACTGATCGCCAAGATAAAATTATCTTTAATAAATATAGAGCCTGTATTATCTATATGACAAACATTTGGGGAAGGGGAACTACAAAGCCGGTATTAGCTATAAATCAGGGAAAGAATGATTTTCAAAATTTAACTAGAATTTGATCACGACCCTAAGCCTGACTTTCTCAGTATTCTATGGAAATAATTAATTGGATTATGATCATCTCATTGACCTTGCTGGTTTGATGGCTTGTTTTGTGGGCTTAGGTTTGGAATGTTTGTTACATTTTTAATGATTTTCTATGCTTGGTAGTTGTATTTATGTCAGCACTTAGATCATAGTGGGATGATTATAAGAATGATTGATTCTTTTTTGGCACTATATCACTCAAAGTTGGTTGTAGGCATCTTAACTCCTAAATCACTGCTCAACTTTGCCCATGTTTTGCTTGGTTTGGAATGCTGTGTTATACTTGTTGACATGTGTTTAATCGAATATTAGTTGCACTCTGGGTCTTTTGAAGTCAATTTGAGGATGTTTTGTTGTGGATCTGCATTGATGGCATAAAATTCCGAAGGATAAGTAATTTTTTTAAGCTACAGATCTCAAATTTAATTAGCATCCTTTGGATCATTCGATTTTATTTTCGGATGTCACATATGCTTCACTTTTTTGGATGCTCTATATTCCAATCATATCAAATTTGTGTTAGATTTAGATGAAAGATTTATGTTTATTATCAGATTGCTTTTGTCAGGCCTCAAAGTTCTAGACAAGGTTGTCACTTCACGGATGAATGGCCTATCTCTAGATTATTCCTGTTTTTAATGATGGCTAAAATAGGGAGTTGCGCATATGGTGTGGGATGCTTGGTTGAAGATGCAGTTGACATAACGGTATTCAATTTCATTGGTGAGCTCTCTTGGCACCTACTTTTTAAAGAAGCTGGTCGACAACATGCTCAACATCATCATCATCACTATACTTATTTTGAATGTTATTTTTTTGTTACTTATTCTCTTGGTGTAAGCTATTTGCACCTCATTCAAACTAATTAAATTTGATAAGAAAATTGAGCTTGCCCGGTTTGGGAGTTTTTCTATAGTACTTATGGAAGTTGATTTATCTCCACCTCTCATTGAAACTGTCATGTTGGGTGTGGCTACGTCATGTTTTGAATTAAAGACAGAGTTTGAGAAAACCCATGTTTTTTATAAAATTGCAACACCATTGAGAATAACTCTAATAACTATAGAAAGAATTTGCTCTGTGTTAATTATAAGAAATATGGCCATTTGATTGAGCACTGTAAATTTCGTTCTCTGTCTCGTAAGGGTACTGTGGCTAACATGGATGTGCTTTCGAGGGATACAAAGGCTCCTATCATAGTTGAGGGAAACTTTATCTGGAAGGGCATAAAGGTGTTTCATTTATTGGCATTGCTGATGGTCATTGGACCAGAAAAGATGGGTTTTCTGAGGAGATTGATGCTCCTTATTTGATCGATCAAATACAGGGGGCTTTGGGTTGGCATGGGGCTTCTATGATTAGGGAGTCTGGGAGGTCAGTTGGGTCTTCATTCATTTTGGACCAAGGTCACTTAAAGGCCTTAAGACTTAGCTCTAAAAGATTCCAGGACCAGCAGGGGAAGGGTTGCTTGAACAGTATTGCAGGATCTAACTTGAACTTTTATGTTTCCAAGGCATCTAAATCGGGTGTTGTCCAAGCATCTAGATAGTCTCCTGATCTTGCGATGGATGAGGTAGGTGTAGTTCAAGCTGGGAAGTATGAGCAGAGTGGTTTGAAGCTGGACACTGCCCAGACACCTAACTGGTCACCTGGTCCAATAGCCACAATGTCATCACTAGATGTGGGCAAGATAGTGAGGTCATAGGTGCCTGATGCTGGCATGAAAGAGTAAGGATATGTTGGTGCTGCTTCAAAGGAAAACCACAATAAGGATGGCCCTCTAAAGACCTCAACTAAATGGGTTACTCCATTTGACAATGCTGATGGTAGGTATGCCAAAGGTGTCCTTGAGGATTCGGGCCCCTCTCATTCTATGCTGCATGCTGAGGAGGATGCTTCAACAGTGGCAGCCCTAAACCCATGTGAGAAATCTGGGTAGATTGAAAGGACTAATGCTTTGAACAGTTGGTTGGATGATGATGCAGGTGACTCATCAAAGGATCCAGCGGGTTCTTCCCAGGCCAACAAAGGGTTTAACCCACCCCATTATTCTGATTTTATGAAAGTTATCTCTGATATCTATGGCAAGGCTATAAATGAGGAATTTGAGTAGGAAAAGGATAAAAACACCAACTACAAATACTTGTGATCTTGCAGAGTGGACTGACTCACAAATTGAGTTCATTTATGCGAAATTGGAACCTGGACTTTTTAGCTATAAAGATTACCTCGTCGACTTTGAGTTTTTATCCTCCAACATTGAAGATTTCCTTTGATCTTACCTGGAAATGGATCTTTGGGATTTATCTTGGAAATTTGGTGTTCTAAAATCCTAGGGCAAGCCTCTTGGAAGGGATTACAACCTCTAATGAGGAGGATGCTGAATATTTAGACTTTGATGACCGCCAAGGAATTGGAAGAGCGGTCGACATTCATGTAGGTGCGGGTCAAGAAATACGGGTAAAAGATGAAATATAGGCCAGTACATTTGACATTGCAATCATTTTGACTTTTTTAGTAAAAGGATCATGGGATTGATTATTCCGGCCGATGGTTCCGGCCATTTTAGATTATTTTTAGTAAAATAATAATATTTTTTATATTTCAACAAAAGTATTTCTTAAATATTAATTATATATCCATAACTTTAGAAATGAATTTCACCATTAAAAATGAACATTCTTATTTTATAAAAAAATAAATAATATTATAAATAAATTTTATAAAAATAAATTTTATATTTTATAAAACACCGTTTTTTAACTCATAAAATAATATATTCATTTAAAAAATACTTTTCATTCATTTAAAAATATAATTTTATATATATTTAAAATTAAATTCTTTTATTTTAATTTTAAAAAATTTTATGTTAAAAATAAAAAAATTCCTATTAAAAATTAATTATTTTTTCCCATTTAAAATAATTCATTCAATCAACAAAATATTTTTTAAAAAAATTGAAAATTTATTTTTTTGATCCTGTGATCAAAAAAAGTTTATATATGGTTCTAAATATTATATTTATAAAAAGTTAAAATTTTTATTATTTTATAAAGGAGGAAAATTATTAGTTTCTTAAAAAGAATAAAATAATAAAATCGAAATATATATAAAAAATTAATTGTTTTTAAAAGATGTAAAAAAGTTTTTTCGAAAGTATTATAAAAATTATTATAATTTTTATGATAAATAAAAAATATATTATTGCTCTAAAAGAAGATTGAATAATTATTTTTAAATGCCACTAAAAATTCTCTTAAAAACCAACGAATGCATGAATATTTTTAATGTCATTAGAAACATTTTTTTAAATCCAATAAAAATTTTAAATTTTAAAGGATTGCATACATAATTTTTTTAAAATACATTAAATTTTTGAACACATAAAAAATTACTTTCTTTTTAAATTTATAAATAACATATTAGATTTTTTAAAAGAATAATTATTTTTATAGAGGCATAAATATATATTTCTTAAGAGACATGAAAATGTTATTTTCAAAGTCATCAATTGTTTTTAATTTCGGTAGAAATATATTTCTAAAAGGTTTAATGATGGTATTTTTTTAAAATAGTTTTTTAAAAAAATTATGAACATATTTAAAAAAAATATTGAGGACAATCGTAAATTTAACATAAATGTACGTGACAATTTAATTGTAGCATTTTTTTTTTCAAAAAATGAATAGATGTATGACTTTTTACGTATAAAAAATATTATTAATGGAATAAGGTAATTAGTATTTTTTATGGGAAATAAAAATTTACTATTCATACCAAATGGCATAAAATATTATTCTCATTATTTGAAAGGGAAAGAAAAATATTAAATTTAAATACCATACATAATAATAATATTTAATTATTAAAGAGTATAAAATGTTTTTTAAAATAAAATTTATTATTATTTTATTTTGAAATATATAAAAAGTTATAATTTTTACCAGCATAAAAATTATAATTATTAAAGAAAGCCATAAATTTTTTAAAGGAGAAAAATTTTAATTTTATTGAAAAAAATATAAAAATATTATTATAATTTTTTGTAGGATATTTTTTTATAATGAAAAAAATGATATTATTTTTTAAAAGTAATAAAAATTATTTTTTCTGAACTAGATAAATTTTTATAAAGTAATAAAAACTAATAAATCTTTTTATTTTATAAAAATATATTTTTAAATGAATAAAAATTATTATAATTACTTCATGGCATAAAAAATTATTCCTTAAGGAATAATAATTATTACTATTCTCTATTAAGATCATTAATAATAATATTTTTTTTAAAAAAATTTAACAAAAAATTTATAAGGAATATAAGAATATTATTATTTATTTAAAGGAATGAAAATGTTTTTTAAATTTTTTAAAGTTATAAGAAATGGAAATTTAATTTAATGATAGATAAAAAAGAAAATGAATTCTCAAGAATAAGAAAATGAAAAAACAAATTTTCTGTTTAAATGTATATATATTTTTACTAATATAAAAAATAATAAACTTAAATTTTTGAAAAGTAAAATATTATGTTTTTAAGATATAAAAACGCTATTTTTAAAGCCTAATAATTTTTAATGTAGTAAAATAAATATTGATATTTTAAATGTATAGAAATAATATTTTATTTTGAAATGAAGAGAAGCTAAAATTCTTGAAATACATAAAAAACATTTTTTCATAATGATATGAAGGAAATTATTATTATTTTATAATTTATAAATAAATATTATTTGTTAATGTAATAATTTTTTTTATAAGGAATAAAAATTATTATTTTTTGAATTGTTATTTTTTTAAATGAATTAATTAAAATTTTTATTTTTAATTGAAATATCCAGTAAATTTTCTTAAAGGGTAATTTTTTTTTATAACGACATAATTTTTTATTTTTAAAAGATAGCTTTTTTTATATTTTAGATGAGAATAAAATAAATTTATCTTAAAATCTAAAGAACTACTTTTAGAAGGAATAAAAAAATTTATCTTAAAATTTATCATTTATTTGAGAAGGAATAAATAAATTATTAAAAAACCTAAAGAAACTACTTTTTTAAAAGGTAAAAAAGGAAAAAATTATTATGTATTAAAAGGAATAAAAAATATTATTATTTTAAAAGTTGTAAAAAATTAATACTTTTATTGAAAGTTTTGATTTTTTTAAAAAATATATACATATTTTAGGGTCTTGTAAAAATATTATAAAATTTAAATAGTGTAAATAAAATTTTCTTTTAAAAAATAAAGAATAAAAAATTAAAGGAATAAAAGTCGAGGCCTGGATTTTCTTAGTTATCTACATTGTGTATTTCTAGTGTTATAGGTGTTGGAGATAGGTTTGGAAGTGGTTAGTGATAGGAGAGATGAATATTTTACATTTTTAGTCAACCACAACTGTATGGACCTTCATCACACCATGATATTTCTCATGTTAGTTATGGTTTGTTTGTGGTCATACTTGTTGGGTGTTTTCTAGGAAAGTGATAATTAGAGTTGATTCGGACTATTTTGAGAGAAATTTATGTTATACTTTAAAACTATGACATGGTGGTTCCTATTTTGGAAGTTGTGGTATTGGGTGTGTTTAGATGAAATCCATACACGCTATGGGGTTAGTGAAAATACCTACTTTTAGGCCATCATGGTGTGAAATAGTAATGTCATGGTCTTGTTCAAAACCACTTCTATAAAGGAAATGATTTGTGATTTTTAAGTGATGGGGCACATTTTAATGGACATGGTTTTTAAATCTATGTTGACCAAGAATCACTATGATATAGTTTTTTCCAAAATACGCAGTGGCATAATCCCTTAAATTTTTATTATAAATTCAAGGCATCCCTTAAATTCCTTTTCTTTCTCCTTAACCTTTAGTAACATTGTGGCTATATTTTAGTGATCATTGACATCCTTAGTGGTACTTTAATCTCCCGTTATCATGTGATTGAGATCCTATGATCCAAGGTTCTCCTGTCTTCCATTTTCTTTATTATTCCTTGTTTCTTCTCTCTTAAAGAGACTATGATAATGAATTATGTTTAATTTTACTGGAGTTTGGTCATGGATTATAGTGGATGATGTGTTATAGGTTGTTAAAGGTTTCTTGTGTGTTTTTTATAGTTGGATGTTAGTTTCTTCTCTTTTCCATTAGCATTATGTTGTAGATTCTTCTTTTGAGGAAATGGATTTTGATTATCTCTACTCTATTACTACCATAATGTGGATTAATCATGATTTAGTTATGTGGGTTAAAAGATGAGATTAGAATAACAATGATATTAATCGGATGGAAATTAATGTATGAGAGATGAGTAATGTTCTCTTGTTTTTTAGTTGTTTCCATGATGTTGTGAATTGATTTTGTTTTAAGAATGATACTATGTTTTTTTGTTTTGTTTTTGTCGATATGATGAATCATTTTTAAATAGGTTAAATGATTTAAAGATGATAATAAGGATAAAAAAGAAAACATGAAATTGTTACATAATATTGTTGTGTTGAATATGATTTATAATAATTGAAAAATCATGAATGAAGAGATTATTTTCTTCTTCTATGGTGAACTTTAGTATTGTTATTTATTAGAGATTATGGTGTATATTGAATGGTGGTTTGTTGTGGCGGTAGAGGATTTATATGTTGTTTCTAACTATGATTATAGGATGATGTATTGTTATGATTACTATTATGGTCAGTTGTTGGGGTCTTGTGTCATAGTTATGTGGGGTGTAGAGATAATCAGATGATATAGAAGAATGGTGAAAGAATATGATAAAATGGATAAGGGAATGGGTTATGTTGAATGGAAAAAGAGGCGATGAATTGTTTTTAATGAAATGGTGGAAAAGTATATGATTAATGAAATGTGAAAAGTAGAATATGTGATAAAGATTATAGTGGTTGGAATTTAATGTGGTTAATGAATAAAATATGGTAAGTACATATTAAATGATGTAGTGGTAATGGAATATAAAAGGGGAAGAAAATGTGTGGTCATTGTGTTATTTTTGTGTAGTAGTAGTGTTGGTTTGATGTGTGTCTATAAGTGGCAGTGGTTGTTGTTGTGTGTAAATGGTGATGTGGTGTTGGGTTGTAATAGTGGTTTTAGAAGTGTCGTGACATGTATTAGAACATAGGCTAGGATTGTGTTTATCTATATATTTTTATTATAGTTTTTTTTTATTTCATACGCACCACCAATCAGGTTTGGTAATGCAACTAATGCCAATATAATGTTATTGGTTTGGGTATACTCCCAATATCCAACATGCGGAAAATATAGATGGTTAACCACTCCCCTCTCCCACCCTCTGCTCTGGACATAATTTGGTGATGTGGTAGTGATCTGGTGATGTGGTTGCCATATGTGTATGTAGTTGAGGCTAAAATATGTGGTATATGATTTTTGTTATGGTATGTGGTATGTGGTTGTGATGTATTATATAGTTGTGGCAGTGATGTGGTATAGGGATGTTGTTATTTTGATTTGAAAGGGATGTTAGCGCCTGAATGTTTACCGTTGGGATGTGAGGGTGACTAAATTAGTGGGGATGTGGGTGTAGGTACCTTTCTTGATATATTTTCTTGATTATTTATTATGGTACTTTTGTATAGATTTGGTTAGTGGGACTTGGTGTGGTTGGGTTTTTATTTGACTTTAAAATAGGTAAAAAGTCAATTTTGTTGCCTATTAACGGAGGCTTTAGAATTCTATTTTTACATCTGCATGAGAGTATATGGGAAGGAACCTATTAAGCATACTTTTCTACTCACCCCTATCTTCTATGACTTATTTTTAATGATTTGAGGGTCAAAATTGTTTATTAGACTGGACATTACTAGCTCTTACATTGAAGATCATTTGAGTTAGATCATTGCTGCATGAGTTGTTTTACATTGGTATTTACTTGGAAGACACATTGTTCTTGTATGACACTATAATAATTTTTTGGATTATGGGATGTATTTCATATTACCAGTTTGTATTTTTTTTCTAGGTTTATGAGGCCAATGCCTCTCACACATGTAATTTATACACTTGGTGTTACTGTCCAACCCATGGCTTATCAATAGTATACTTTGTGGATCACTTTGAACTTCACTACCAATCTAAGTAAGGTTCTAGTGGATTTGGATTATGATAGAGAAGTATCATAAATTTGGTTGAGAGTTAAGAAATATTTTTTAGTTAGGTACTTGTGAGGATTAATTTGGGTTGGTAGGAAAACAATATTATTCAAGCTTAGTATATGATGTAAGTAAGGAATACTGGTTTGGATACAGACATGGACACTTTAATCCGATACAAGTACCTTAATATTACTGAACAAACCAAAGTGAGATTATATAGATTGTTGAGTAGAGATCTAGGAGTGGTATATACATCATGCATTGTTGTGCTTCTATTTAATTGGGGAGAGTTTGAGAAAATTTGAAATGAATTTAATTAAATACTTTAAATGAATTCTAGATCTTGGGATTATGAGTTCTAATCTATGTTTATAGAGATAGACGATTGAATGGTTTTTCATGCAATTCAAGTAGGTTGGGTGTAGCAGGGTACTCCAATTAATAGTTGTTGGGTTGTCCCTGAGGTGGATGATTCTTAGAAGGTGTTGTGGGAGTTTTAGTTCTAGATCCTACTGAATTATATGGGGACTATCTTTGATAAGAAGATAGAGTGGTGGCTAGAGAAGCTTGATATTGATATTTTTTATCCATGTTAGGAAGGATCATCGGATTGTATTAGATTTTAGTTTATTGAGAGGCGAACGCCACCAGTGGTGGATTATTTTCTATAGTGATCCAGAGGAGGACGAGTTATCCTTAGAGAAGTTTCAAAGTTTTTTCTTAGTAGAGTTTCTACCATTTTTGTTGAAGTAAGTGTAGGGGTAAGAGTTATTTTCCCATAATAAGGGAAGCTCTAGTGTGAGGGAATTCAGAGTCCATTCCATGAAACTTCTCTGATATTCTCTAGATATTATTTCTAAAAATGAGGCCAAGGCATGAAATTTTGAGGAGGACTTGCATTCGGAGATTCATTGATAGGTCGCCACCTTTATACTAGGTTGGTTACATCCGTCACCACAAAACACAACACAAAGAAGAAAGCTAAAATAAATCGCAGGCTCATGGACTTGACCCCACCACCTGCCCCTCACCCCACCCAAACCCTTACCACCCCACCACCAACGGTGGGGCAATAGCTTGCCACCTTTATGTTATTAACATATCTTGAGGTGTTGGTAAAGGATGAGGTGATCGATGATATGTTATCACAGATGGGTAAATCTTGAGAGGGAATCTATCATAACATCCCAAGGAGTATATATATGGAGAGGAGATTGCATTCGACTATATAGGCGAGGTTTCAATCATTAAAGAGTCATTTAAGTCCTCCTCCCACTTCTCTAGAGTTGAATTTTTTCCCTGAATAAGAGCTTTGGTATGGTCTTTTATATTTTTAGGGGTCAAAGACATTAGTATTTTTAGTATCTTACCATCCATAGTAGTCAACCACTGTCTGGAAGCCAGTTTTAGATGCATCATCACTAGCATTTTCTTCCAAGGCCTTATTAGTGGAAACTAGGCTAGTAGGATTTCAAACAGTATAGTGGTGATAAAATAAGAAGATGAAATCCTTAGGATATTCTTTATCCTTAAGGACCTAGGGTTGTGTGTGAATGTGGTGGTGGACGTTATCAGGACCAGCAAGGTAGAGGAGCAAGGTGTGGTTAGTTTCATTCTATAATGTTTCTATTTCTAGGAGGGACAAAGGTTGTTTTTGGTACCATTTGTCTCTATTTTACCATGGTTTGAGAATTGATTCCCAATCCTTTATATCACCTACATTAGTCCGACAATTGGGTATTAAGATGGATATACATCTAGTTCCCTTGGTGTTGACTGGACTAATTGAAGTCCAATCTTAATATTATGAGGTGTTTTGAGTGTGTGAACAGATGATGGAGATATATTAGTTGGTGGAATATATTTTTTGATTGCACATACAATAATAGGATGTCATCCTTTTCATGTATTGGTTGTAATTTATTTATACCTTCATTAATTTATATCAGCAGTGTGTTGTTTCTCATGAAGTGGAAGGAAAGTGTGTGGTTTTCATTGGTGAGTGAGATTATTAGATGTATCATAGGGTTCTGGATCCTCTTTATTTATAGTAAGTAGAGATGATGTTATCATTGGATTCTTAGTCAAATGTTTTTACAAGATTAATGGAGTTCCTTATTTTTTTTAAGATTTTGTAACACTACATCCATGATGTGATATTGAGTTTATGATAGAGTTTCATCCTAACAACCATATAGGATGGCATCTTTGATGTTCAAGAATTTCAAATTTAAATCGATGGTCTTTTATAGATGAGTTTCATTTTACCTAGTGTGTCACCTTGAAGTACTCTATTGTTTTTTATAATAAAGGTGGATATAGATTGTGGCTGTATATCTATTATCACTGGGTGAGTCAACTGATGGTGAAGAATTGTTATCCCCTCCTGATGACTTATTCTTGTTCAATTATTTGAAGTTAAAGATCCCAAAAAGTTTGGTGAATATATTTTTTATCAATAAGTAAGGCTGCTATTATGAATGTGGAGCTGTCAATATTATTAGGAGATGGAGGACGGGCCCAATAGATGATGATGGAATGATGAGTTGCTGCTTATACATATATGAGAAAAGGAAGGTGTGGTTGTTGTTACAAGTTTTATTGTAGAAAGATTCAAGGAATCAATCATTCATATCAGATGATTATTGATCTGGTTTGAAATAGATCAATGTATAGTGCTGATGGAAGATGGATTCAAAAACTACAACAATTTCCTAGTGAGTTTGGAGATACTAGCTACTAAAATAGCTTGAGAGATGTTATTTAAAGAAGTCAAAACTGGATGGAAATTTGAAGAAACCATCCAGGGAGCATTGAGAATGTAGACTGCCATATTATTTGAATTAAATCCTTCAGATGATGTTTTGAGTTAATTTGGAGTAATTGAGTAGGCCATGAGTTAAACTGAAGAATCTATGCAATGATGTTAACGTTTTTGGAAATTTTGTACTAAAATGAAACATGACAAGGTTATAATGTTCACAAGTAGTCATAAGGGTCATCATAGAATTTTGTAAGAGCTATTTCAAATCTGAAATAAAGAATCAAAAAAATCATGAAAATTTTGTAAGAGTCATTTGGCTTTCTATAAGAGTCATTTGATTTTTATTGAGGGTTATCCACATTCCGTAAGATTCATTCTAGAATCTGTAAGAGTAATTTCAGCTCTAAGTGGGGGAATTAACAAAAGCATGACAAATCCATAAGGGTCATTTGGATTTTCGTAAGGTTCATTTGGATTTCATTAAGGGTTGTGAATATTTTCATAAGTTTCATGATGAATTACATAAGATTCATGAGGTTTTCCATAAGATTCATGCCAATGTTCGTAAGAATTATTTACTTTTACATACTACCATCTGAAGTAAAAAACTAGCAAAGGCATGGAAAGTAAGAAAACATAACTATCATTTACTCTTATGAAATGAATTCACTCTTGACTTTTGGAAAATTGCTAAACCATAAGGTTTATTTTCAAAACTAATGACTACCAAAATATCAAGGAGTTATAGAATAAAATATTTTGAAAGAAAATAAAATTCAATGGTGCAAGAACTATTCTTTATGGAAGTAAATATCATAATGGAGGAGTTTGTGATTCACGCTGAGATGAGGAAAAATCCAAATCTTGTTTGGTGAAATGAGGTAGTCGCACTGTAAAGGAATTGCCTCATCATGGAACTCCACACATGAAAACATGAATTCCACCATGTATTAAATGGTTGTAAAATTTATAGTGAGGATGAAAACCATGAAAAATATAATATCACATTGTGAGTTTAAATCCCGAGTCTCACAGAAGATTCAATTGAAGATATTGACTGATATCTGAATAAGATTTAAATGAAAATTACACTAGAGTATCTTGTTAACTAGTTTAAAATATGATAAAATCTTATTGTCACGATTAAAGGGATAATTTCCATATTAGAAGTACGAGAAATATTATTCATGATATTGTTTGAATAAAAATATAGAAGAGGGAGATAAGAAGATATGAGTGAGAGAATATGAAATTGTTTCTATTATGAAGACCTATGTATCGATGAGAGAATTAAGTAAATGATATCTGGGAAGAAGGACCTATGGATCAATGATGAATAAAGAGGATTCATAAAATACATTTATATCATAGAAGGTGATTGAGTTGAGAAGAAGGTTGACACTATTGTTGTTTTACTAAGGCTTTTGAATAAGTGAGAAGTAGGAACACATTACTACCCTATGATATCATCATATCGTTAGGAGGTGAAGTGAGAAAGGCCTGTAATCCCAATTCTAAAGAAGATATGGATGTGAGGGCTTGAAGAGAAAGGCCAATGTGCTACTGCACCAAAATATAGAATCAATTTAAGACCTATTCAAGGAGTTTGGGAGGACCCATTGGAGAACTAGAGAGAGCCAATATAAAGAACCCATTAGGATATAACCAGATATTTTTTTGGAGATATATCAAATTGGTGGGAGCTAGTATAAAGAACCCTTTAGTAGGATCCTAAGTATTTTTAGGAGATAAACCTTCATTATATTTAGCAGTGCTCATGCTTTTTAGGAGATAACTTGTAATTATATTGACTTATGTTTACTAGTGGAAATCTAGGCCTCAAGATAGGAATTGAACCTAGCAAGGAGTAGGTACCCACATTGGAATTGAATCTTACAAATACTCATTTTCTTTTATATTTTTTTTCATCTGATTGTATATGGGAAATGCTGAGATATTATTAAAGAGAGTATTGAGACTTTAATCAATCATAGAGGTTGGTTTAAAATAAAATTACTAAAATTACTATTATTGATTCCCTCCTCTTAGTGATACAACTAAACATGGTTACTTCAATTGGTATCAGAGATAACCAAGTTCCCTTTGAAAGATCCTATCCTGACTGGAGTTGAATATGGAATATTTGAATTATTTATATAGTTGATGGATTCTTAACTTTAATGGAATAACTTTCATGGAACGAATAATAGGATTCTCCCCCATCTCCTATTATAAGCTCTAAAAGTTTTTGATGATATTACAATTGGGTTTACACCCATGGTGAGTGATTCTATTGTGTCCTTTATAGATAAGAGAAATCTGAAAGTGGATGGGAAAGGAAGAAATTTTATTTTATCATCATTGTCAGATAAAGTGTACACCAAAGTTACGAGAC
Organism: Viscum album; assembly: GCA_963277665.1. Lineage (NCBI taxonomy): Eukaryota > Viridiplantae > Streptophyta > Magnoliopsida > Santalales > Viscaceae > Viscum > Viscum album. The sequence continues at coordinate 497,809,447 of OY728122.1, forward strand.
TCAAGACAACCAAGTAGATGTGGGATAATCTTGAGAACATGTATGAAGGGAATATTAAAATTAAATAAGCTTGACTATAGATTTGGAGGGATAAATTTAAAGACATATAAATAGATGACGATGAGATAATGGATGACTAATTCACTAGATTAAATGATATTGTGAGTAATATTAGGGGCATTGGTGATACTTTGAAAGATTCATCCATTATCAAGAGGCTGAAGAGGAATTTCCCTAATAGGTTTAATCTAAAGATATCAACCCTAGAAGAGAGGAAAGATCCATCCCTTAATGAGTTTTATAACACACTCCTCAATTATGAGATAAGAAAATATTTTGTGTTAAAAAATAAAGTCAAGGGGGAAATGATATTTGCACAAGAGCCTCATCCCGGTTGGTGAGGACTCAGAAAGTGCATCCAAGAGACCCTAGATCAAATCTGGGCAGAGACATATTTCTAGGTCACTGTAGTATCACTGTAGTAGGTACTGTAGCAGGTACTGTAGTATCCATAACTATTCACCCATTTGAGATTTCGGGACACCGATTTGGTCCTTGGGTTCTTCAAGGCCTTCGGGCCACCCAAGGCCTTCGGGTGAGTAAGGCCTTTGGGCCACCTCAAGGCATTTGGGGCACATGAAATTATGCTTAATAGACTAGAAATACTATACAAGGAGAAGACTCCAGATGAGGATATAGAGTAGGTGCATTCACCATATCAGAAACTAATGGATTTGGAAGAATGAGAGGGTATTACACTTGCCATCGGGACCAGCCCGTGCTTACACAAGAAGCCTAGCCGAACAACCATGTGAAGGTGGAGAGCTGACATAATGATAAAGACACTGGGGGGGGGTAGTTCTAAGTAGTTATAGTCTGGATGAATTCCTCTAAGACCTTAGGGTCATGTAATGTCAAGAATCCTATGAACCATGTAAGGGTTCCCCTTCAACCCTTAAAAGGGGGATTATAAAAAATGAATAAAAAAAGGCCTTTAGGACATTCGAGAAGGGGGAAATGGTATTTAAATCAATGATAGATCATAAGATCAAATAAAATAAGAATAAACAAGTTTTAGATTTAGGAAGTGATGGATAAATATGTGAGGACCATAAGATTATCATGTCAATAATTTTTAAAAACATTAAAATAAAAAGAGGAAAATATAGATGTATAATCTATCTATTTTTTTTAATTGTGGGGGCATTGGGAATTTTCTATTGAATTCCCAAAGAAGAGATATAATGAAAATGAGAGTGATGATGAAGAAGAAGAATTCCCTAAAAGAATATTTGGAAAAAAAATAAAGGGATACATTAGAAAGAACGATTCTTCAAGAAAGTTTATAAGAAATATGATCAGTAGGGAATAAGATGAATACTCATTAGTATGGAGTGAATCAAAAGATGAAGTTTCTGATCAAAATTATAACACCTTCATGGATCATGTTAAAAACCATGAATCCTCTTCTAACAGTGATGATGATGAAGAGATCTAAAAAGAATAAATATTGAAAGATGAGATTATAGCATGCCTTGAGAAAAACACCCAACTCAAGAAAAGAATGATTCTTGTTGAGAAAAAGAGAGGAGTTAAAGATGTGAAAGAAAATTATCTAATTGATAAGATCAACATTTTCATGGTGATAATTACATAACATGATGAGAATATGAAATAATTTGATGTAAAAATAGTTACAAAAGATGAAGAATTGAATAATACATAGTCCAGGTGTCTTAAAGATGAAAATACCTCGAAAATAATAAGATAAGATTATGAGAAAGTTTTGGATATTCAGGCTGAATCATCCAAATATGTTGTGAAAACCAGTCCAAAGAAGAAAGTACAAGTTATTTATGATTATTCGAGTGATGAAAAATCTATTTCATCTTTAAGTATTGATTATACTATCAAAATTAGAAGATTTTAGTATGAATAAAGTCAATAAAACTTAACCCCTATATCAAGGGAAGTTGTAGATGGGTTGATAAGAAAAACTTCTCTAATAAAAAGTAAAAATAAAGGCTCGAGTCCTTCTAGGAAACAAGTATTTTTTCACTAGTAGGAAAACCAACATTATGAAAGATATAACTTTAATGGTTATTGTTTGCGCTGTGTAACCCTTGGGAAAAAAGATTTCAACTACTGGTATAACATGTCACTTCCATGGAATCAATATGAAACAAGTGGAGAAACTCTAGAAAGAAAATAAGTAGCTCTGTGAGAAGGAGGAAAAATCTTAGAAGATATAATTTTTTAGCTAAAATATCAACATGGTATACACTCTAAGTTTCTAGGATTAAGAAATATAAAATAAGTTAAATGAGATATATTCATTCTAGTCAAATAAATACATGTCAAAAAATGAAAGATAAATAAAGCATAAGAAATTTCTTGTGTGAAAGGTAGACAAGAGAGATCATATAAAGGAGCTAAAATTTAAGAATAAATATTAAAAAATAATAACCATGGATTGTAACACTATGATATTTCAAAATATATTCCATTTAAATAAATTTTAAGTATTCAATAGCTTTCTTTATATGTAATATCAAGCTTAAACAAACCAAGATATACTATAATATATTATTATTTGAACGTAACCATTATAACCTAGATATTATATTAGTGAGTATGGATAGTGGTAATCATATTATGAAATATATGTATAAGGGATTTCCCTAATAAAAATTTATTAATTGATTCCTAGTAAAGAAGCACTCAATTTTTAGAAGTCATTCTGTGCTTCAAAAAAGAATTTTTTTTTCAAAAATGATTTTTATTGAATTTTGTGCATGGAAATTATAAATAATTTCTTCCACTTTTATAAATTTTATTTTATAAAATGAAAATATTTTTTTAAATAATCATATAAAATTTATCTTAGGGTGTAATTTTGGGATTTTTATTAAATGATTGATTTTTGAGTGAATAGTTGAAAATATCAATTTTTCAAATACTGACATTTCTTTCCATTAAATAAAACCTTTAAAGTCCCATTATATTTTGGATTTTTTCTTAAAGTGAAACACGATCCATTTTTTTATAATAATCTAATTTATTCCATTTAAATCAGTAATATTCATGATTTTGATTTAAGTTAATTTTTAGTCTTAAAAATGTATTTTTCTAAAAATTGTTTTTCGTTGCATTTTACGCATTTATATTAAAATTAATTTCATCCACTTCTAGAAATTGAATCTTAAAAAAGTTATTACATATTTGAAATCAATAGGTACAAATTTGGTAAATATGCCCCTTTTATTTTTGGTTATTATGAATAACTACTTTAGTAAAAATATTGTCACCACGATAAAGGTAAAATGAGTAATATAGGGATAAAACTATGGGATAAGGCTTTAAAATGACTATAACACTTGCCTTTAATATATTTTATGAGTTTTGTTTTGATCATCCTCATACAAGATTCAAACTTACGGAAATTTTGTCCCATTTTTCTTTGATAATTATATATTATTTTAAATAAAGAAAAATACAAAATGATGCTCTTTTTCTTTTAAAAAATCTAATATTTTGTCATGGGGGATAAAAAGAGTTTATGTTCAGTTATAAATGGTTATTTTTAATATTAATAAAAAAATTATGATATTAAATTTTTAGTTATAGTATAGTTATCTTAAATGCTTACGCAGTACCGATGTAGTGTTTGTAAAAGCAGCATAAAAATTTACTAAATAATTTTAAAAACATTAAAATAAAGGTGTTTTGGATGAATTATATCATGGAATGAATTTAACGGGTAATTATAATGTATAATTTATGGTGAAAGGGTATATATTATAAAGAAATTGTTGTCTTACTAACTTTAAATTCAAATTAAATGAATAGTTCTAAAAATGATATTAATGATATTTTATGTTATATAAAATTTTATTAAATGATTTAAAAATCATAAAAAACTTTCAAGAGGAAAATTGGAATTGGAAATGATAAAAAATGTCACACTTGGACCATTTATGAACCAATTTTTACCTTATAAGTAAATTTATAGACCTTAATGATTGAAAAATTTGTTATCGCAGTTAAGGATAAAAAGGGTTAACAAATGGGTTAAACTAAAGATATAAGGGTTAAAATGATATAAAAACTTGTTTAAATCCTATTGGATGAGTTTATTTTGACCCTATATCATATTTACTTTTAAATTAATCCAATTTGGAACCACTTTTCATGAATGTGACTTTATAATATTTTAATGTTTTGAAAAATTACAAGAGTGCTCCTCCCTTACTTATAAAAGGGAACCTCTTGTCCTCTCTTATATACATATTATTAAGCCAATTAGATCAACTAAAACCTAACTAATTATCTTCCCAAATTTCCTCTACACATTTTTGAGGTGCTTTTATTCTTAAAAGATGATCCTTATAGTCCTTAAGAAGAGATTTGAAGGAGACACTCGAAGAAGAGGTATATGTTCTTACTGATATTTTTCATGTCTCTTTCTCCTTAAACCTTCCCCAAATGTTTTATAACCATAATAACATAATGAAATAAATATATTTACTATATTGATATATTTTTATGTTAATGGTATATCCATTTTCTATCTCCTTCACATCCATCACCAAATATAAATTTTTATTAATCCACTTTAAGGAAAAGTGGGAAACCATAGTTCACAAAACATAGATACCAATACGCACTGAAAGAGATCACAAATTGATTAAACACAAGACTAATATTATTTGAATCAGACACTCTATATAATTCCTAGTGAAGAGTACTAACCTGGGTATTTGGATCCTTGCTGATAAGCTCTTCAAGGTGGGTATCCATTCTCTCCATTGTTTGTATGAATTCTCCAGAGTTGATTTTTCATTGGTTGAAGCCCCATGACAGGATTTGTTCTTTTTTTCTAACCACGCCTCTTGCTCCTCATTGGCATCAACTCATAACCTTCTTTCATATATTCTTTCGATCTCCTCTTTTGAGGAATTGACCCAAATAGATTTTTTATGCATTTCTTCCTTGGAATGGAGGGTGAGCTTCAAAACCTCCCCTTCCTCGTCTTCCACCATTCATGTTTTACCACTTTGTTCTCCACTTTCCCCATTTTGTAAGGATTTTCTTTCCTTGTTTCTACCCTTCATAGTTCACCTAGTTTCATCAGTTTAGGAAAGTGTGAATAATCTTTGTGTCCCTTTGTATTTTTAACTTTGACCACAATACATTTCCCCGAGTCTCGATTTCATCTTTTCCATTTCTTCATTCTAGGGCTATGAAGAGCTTTCCATTGAATTCGTTTCAAACTATCCACTGAGAATTAACTATAACTATCATAACCTGAATTATCCTCCCATTGATACAATTATAGTTCTTGAACATCCATACCTTCAAAATAGTTTCCCATCTCAACCACTGAGCCTTCTTTGAGGGGGATCTACCTTCTCAAATACTTTACCTTTCCTAATTTAGCCTCAAAGGCAGTTTTATTCCCCACACTCATAGCCTTCATATGGGATGAGGATTTTTTTAATGAGAGTGTTTTGGTCCAAGGGCCCTAAAAAAATCACCTCACCTAGCCCTCTTTTCCTAGTTGTGATTCTATAACAGCAAACAAAGACCCCCCCTAAAATAAATTTCTAGATAGATTAGCTTTCACTCTATTTTCAACCATAGTGGAATCACTTCTAGGGGCCCCTTAAGTGATTAAGGAATTATCATTATCAACTAGAAGAGCACTGAATGAGCCATTTTGTTCAATACCGATAAAACCAGGCTGTCCTGGGATCTGATCCTCATTAGAACCTAGATCCTACAACTGATTGAATACATCCAGGTCCTATTTAAATCGAGTAAAGACATCTGACACCTTTGGTTTTTTACTCAAACTTCTAGCCTCGCATTGAATAGAATCTGATAGATCAGTTATCCCCTGATCGTCCCCCAATGTGTATTTATTGGTAACCACTTTGCATCGTGGTCCAACAATGTCCTCCCCCATATCCAATTGATTAACCTCTTTGGCCTTGCATACTGTGACCGTGCCAACCTCCATTAGATAGGGAGGAGAGGTTCGGGAGAAACCAAAGAATTTTAGACAACATTTGGAATCTTCATGACATAACTGACAAAAACCATAATAGTAAGGGACCCAAGAATTGTTACATACCTTCTGATGCCAGCAAAGCTCTCCCTTAATCTCAATGGTGATGGCTTCCAATGGGCCTTTCAATATATCAGCTTCAACACAGATCCTAGGTGTGACTGGATGGAAAATGGCATTGGTGTGGGAATCTGAACAGAGGCAACAACCTAACATATTTCCTATCAACCATAGGATCTCTGAGTTCTGGAACAACAAAGGAAGTCTAGGAAGGGATATCCAGAGTGCTGTGGTCAGAGGTTCACGCCTCAGATGAAAGTCAAAAGTCCATCGGAAGAGAGAAAACATAAATCCCTCAATAGAGAACGAAGCAAAGGCCCAAGAATAAACCAGGTATTCTTCATTTGATAAATGGATTTGTATGTGTATCACATCCTTCAAATCCATTAAAAAAATCATAATGTCGCTCGTGCGTGCATGTGGACTACCACTTCCTCGACACAATGTGATTCATTTTTCCTTTTCTATATATATGAATGGTTATATGGATATATTTAATTAATATATATGATATAATAATTATTCTATAATGTTGAATTATTATTTTCATTTATTTCATTTCATCCATCAAAAAATGGAAACATCACTCATGTGTATGTATGGACTATCGTCTCCACAAAGTGATGTAATTCATTTTTCATTACCACCTTATGTGGATAGTTTTAAACGTCTATATAATTAATAAATATTATAATTATGAAATAATTATTTTTCTAGATATGATGAAACCATTACCATCTTTCAAGTACTGGAATTATCGAGGTGAAACATACATTGAAAACAGACCAGGTTTCACCTAAAAGATGATTTTAATGAAGAGTTGTTAATAAATGGGTCATAAGAAGTTATAAAGTAATTATTTATAGTATTATATTTATTAAAATGTTTTTATAATATATTTATAATAAATATATATTTATTATACATGAGTTTTGAACTCATACAAAGAAAGATGAAACACGAGGTAGGAGGTTATTGTCTCAAATTGTCTTCTTTGAGAAACATGTTATGTTATGCTTCTATCTCCTTTTATGAGGTGTACATACAACCACTATAAGGCCCCAGACTTAAACCTTACTTAATATTGAATTAAATGAATAATTCACATTGAGGATCTTTTCAGGTTTAGAGTTTTAGAGAATTAGAACATAACTATTACATCTCAAAAGATTACAAAGTAGACACTTCTACTAAGTTTTCATAGAATAAAAAAAAACTCTTAAAAAGAAACATGTCTAGTTCCATGTTTTATATAGCATGACTTTCCATTGATCCCATCCTTGACCCTATTCCACATTAAGTCCTGTGAAAAACATTTCAAAAAAACTTGTGGTGAGCATAAAAAGCTCAGTAAGGGATACACAAAGAATGAAAACTGTTAGTTTTTCAAACATCAAGTAAACCATGTATACTTTATCAAAGTAATACCTTCACCTTCATGAAGTAGTAAAAACTCTTCACTGAATAAAATATCATTACTTATCCTTTTGTAACCAAAGGATTACCATAAAACCCATATAAAGAACACATAACATATAAAGGTAACTTGGGACATAAACATACTTAAGTGGAATAACCCTACGGTCGACTTCCACACATATCACTTAATGGAATAGCCATTCGGCCAACTTCCATACATACTTAATGGAATAGCCATACGGCCGACTTTCATACCCAATGCATTGGAGGTTATAACGTAATCACCCATCCTGGTATTCACGGAACCACCCGTCATATGGTTTATCATGTAACCACCCGTCAAATGTCCAAGTACCATTATAAAAATCATAAGACATAAAACAAATATAACGGAAAGAAAACATTTCCACACTTTGATCACAATATATCACTTAAATATATTGACATAAAAAATCTATTATAAAAACCATTTTCAATACCAAAATACATAAAAGAGTATATGGTATTTATTTCATTTAAAAAAAACATTACAGCTTGTTCAGGAAGCCAAATACCAAATAATACTTGCGGCAACGGAAAAGGTCGTTTCCACCGCGTACGTTAAAAGAAACATTCCTTTTTATCGTTTTGTAAAACACTTCGTAGAAAAAGATTCCTTTTGTATAAAAGTAAAAGTCAAAGGGGTTTATACACCGTATAAAATAAAGTTGTGTATAAAATGAAATATGCCTCAATGAAAGGAGATTGAGACGAAATCCCTTACCTCGGGTCCGAATTGACTCGATCGTTCTTTAACGTCCTGAATAATAAACTTGAGTTAATTTCTATTTGCTTAAGAACCTTTTTTAAGTTCATTATTCCTTTTATATCACTTATTTCCATGTTATAAACATTATGTAATCATTTAAGTTAATAATGTTTGTTTTGTCAATATTTGGTTCTTAAGTCAAAAGTGGACTTCTTACAATTACATGTTGTTCATGTGGTTAAAGGTTCTTTATATCCAGAATGAAATTCCTGATTTGGATATCATATATATCATATATATCTAGCATATACATGTATTTATAATATCACATAATCATTTAGAGGTAAGAAATGAAATGTACCGTTCATGGAGACGGTAAGCCGTACGTACGCATGAACGCTACTTTCATTTCTTTGTCATATTAATGGAATTAAAACTAAATGAGAGGTATGTATATTTTAATTCCAGAATTATATTAATCATTTAGATGTAACATACATCATATATATCCATTATATATATGTACTTATAATAGTACATTACATTTGGGGATAAGAAATGAAATGCACCGTTCATGGAGACGGTAAGTCGTACGTACGCATGAACGCTACTTTCATTCCTATCTCATACTTTAATGGAAATAAAATAATAATGATATAAAGGTATATTATAATTCCAGTATAACATCATATATAATAACTTTAAATCCATCCTTTATACGTCCCACATATGGCATTAACGAATCAAATCACTTTGAGGGGGCGGTAGTCCGCACTTCCTAAAATGAAATTATCGTGTTTACCCACAATGGAAACCATAAAGGTATAACATAAATGAAAAATACAGAAGATTAAGTAAAAAATAAAAATATTATATATCATATATAAATATAGTGACATCCTAATGGCCACCTTTGAAGGTGTTATATGAGTGTTGAACAATCATCGTTTCATGAGGCAGAAATTCGCCATCCACAAAAACAGTATGTTCTTTAACCATTAGATGTAGGTGTGTGTAACTGCAGCTCGAATTATTCTTATAAAAACATCCTAGTATATTTAAGATACTGTATTTGTTACAAAATAAATGAATAAAAAGATTTTAGGGGGTTGGAGAAGAAAAATAAAACAAAAGAACACAAGAGAAGACACTACCTTTAAATCGGGTAACTCTCTTTGGTTTGAGCTCAAAGGCTTCCTTGGGAAGACTTATGCCCACAGTGAGGCTTCAAGGAGTAACAGAGGGATTTGGAGAGACAAAATGGGCAGGGGTTTTCCGAGCCAAAGGCTTTGGAAGTGTGGGTAAAGTGGTAGAGGTGGGGGCCTTTTATAAGAGGATAGGAGGGGCACTCTTGGAGAGTAAGGAAATGTTACTTTATTTTAGAATGAGTTTCGGATTTTAATGGTCCCACATTGATGTGTTTCTAGGATAAGGTGATAAGGGTTTGAAATCCACCCATACAATAGGTTTTTTACATGTTTAGGTCTTAGATTTTACATTATTTTTCCATTTTATTTAAGTCCTTTATTAATGAGGTAATCACTGCATCATCATGATGTCATAAATAATTTAATTTATATAATGTCTAAAAATTATAAAAAAAATACTATGATGTAGGAAATATTTTTACCTTTCCAATTAATATTTATAGTCAAAAATTTGATTTGTATAACCCCATGTAATAATTGTTTTAGTAAAACAACTCATGTTTGTGACATTTTTATTTTAACTTTAAATAAAAAGTTATTAATGTCATTTTCCAACCAAAGTGGCTTCATGGGGTCCCCAAGTTGACCCATGGATTTTCTTGGTTGGACATGACACATCAAAGGAGGTTAGGACATGTTTCAAGTTCATTTCATATTATTACAACATTATTTTTACCTTAAATTACACTAATTACCTCTAATCGTGATTAAAAACTTAATAAGTTACTATTCACCAAAAAATTATTTTAATCCCATTGAACCACATTTTACTTCTTAATGACAACCATGTATGTCGTATTTTTTAAATTCAAAACACAGAGGTGGTAAAATTTCATTTAAACGAAAAATCCATTTTTTAAGTACCACTTAGTGGTTTCACTATTCATCAAAAATTGAAGTTTTTTCAGAAAAATACCAAAACTTCACCCTAAGCTATATTTGATATTCCGAATTCAAAAATGAAGTCCATTTTACAAAATTCAAAACATATAAGTTGCATTAGTTAATTTAATAATTAATTCCCACTGTCAGAGCAAATAGCGTGTTTTTATGAAACAATAAGTATCAAAAGATTGACACTAGTTTAAGTCCGATTTCAAAGTGAAATTAATTCCAACGACCACTATTGGATTTAATGGTAAAAATATATTCTAATTTCACTTTAAAAACAATTCAAAATATAATCTAATCATATAAATAAATTAGATTAAAAATAGGTTTTGAATTAAAATACAACATTTTACACTATTCATTAAAAAATGAACTTTATCGGAAAAATACCAAAAATTTACACAAAGTAAATTTTGATGTCCCAATTATAAAGAAGATTTTTATTTGGTCCAATATAATGTATAAGAGTGAACAAAACTATATTTAATGACGGTTCTCCATCAAAAGGCGATAGTGAAAATTAGGGCATATATGCCTAAAATTGAATTCTTTTCATATTTTAAGCCTTTATCTTTTATTGGATAAATGTAAAAACATTTAAAAAAAACATATATAATCATATTTTAGTTATTTCTATTCTTTCCCGCCAATACAACGGCTACGTGTTAACTACCATTTAAAATAATAATATTTTTTTACTAGTGTGCAACGTAAGATTTCAAAGAAACTCTTTGTTGCGTATCAGGTACGCTATCGAACATAGCAACCCATTTAAAGTAAAATTAATATTTAATTCGTAAATATTAATAAATATGAGAATGTTTTATTCTTTATTTACCTGAGATGTTACATCCTTCCCCCCTTTTGGGAATTACGTCCTCGCAATTTTATTCACTTATCAAAATAAGTGGGGGTATTTATCCCTCATAGCATTTTTAGATTCTCACGTTTCCTCTTCAACCATATGGTTTTTCTACAAAACCTTTACCTGGTGAATCACATTATTCCGTAACACTTTCTCCCTGTGGTCAAGAATCTGGACCGACTGTTCTTCACAAGATAGGTTCTCTTCTAGCTGAACTACCTCTGGAATCAAAACATGAGATGGATCTGGCATATACTTCCTCAACATTGAAACATGAAAAACATTGTGTACCTGAGATAAACATGGAGTTAATTCCACTCTATATGCAACTGATCCAACTCTCTCCAGAATTTCATATGGTCCAATGAACCTTGGACTCAGCTTTCCTTTCTTACCAAATCGCATCACACTTTTCCATGGAGAAACCTTGAGAAAAACATGATCACATACCTCGAAAGATAGATCCTTCCTCCAGTTGTCCGCATAACCTTTCTGTCCACTCTGAGCTGTTCTCATGTGTTTCTGAATCAACTGAACTTTTTCCGCCATCTCTTCTACAAATTCTGGTCCCATCAGCTTCCTTTCACCCACTTCATCCCAAAAATCCAGAGTTTGAAACCACTTCCCATATAATGCCTCAAACGGAGCCATCTGTATACTGGAATGAAAACTGTTATTATATGAAAATTCAACCAAAGAAATATGTTGGTCCCAACTTTCCTGATAATCCATCGAACAAGCACGTAGCATATCCTCCAAAGTCTGAATTGTTCGTTCTGACTGCCCATCTGACTGAGGATGAAAAGTTGTACTAAAATTTAATTCAGTACCCAATAACTTCTGAAGGCCATTCCAAAAGTTAGAAGTAAACCTGGGATCACAATCAGATACAATGGATAGGGGAACTCCATGCAACCTGACTATCTCTTTAAGATACAATCGAGAAAGTTGATCTAGAGAGAAAGTATATCGAATAGGAAGGAAATGAGCAGATTTAGTCAAGCGATCAACAATAACCCAGATTGCATTATTACCTCGAGATGTCCTCGGTAATCCCACAACAAAGTCCATGGATACATTTTCCCATTTCCACTCTGGCACCGGTAAAGGCTGAAGCATCCCTTTCGGTAACTTCCGCTCTGCTTTAACCTTCTGACAAGTCAAACACTTCACAGTAAAATCAGCAATATCCCTTTTCATTCCGTCCCACCAGTAATACTCCCAAATATCTCTATACATCTTAGTAATTCCTGGATGAATTGAAAACGGAGAACTATGAGCTTTACATAACAACTCTATCTTCAACTGTGAATCACAAGGCACACACAATCTCTTCCCAAATCTCAAAACACAATCATTATCAATGTTGAACTCAGGAAACTTAGCCTTCTGAACCAGCTCTACCTTTTTCTGCAACTCGCTGTCTTGCTTATGTGCTTGCTTAATTCTGTCTGATAGGGAAGATGTCACTGATACCTGAAACAAAACAGAAGGACTTCCTACACAAACAACTTCCATGCCAAAGTTCATCAAATCTAAAACCAAAGGATCTCGTTCCAAACGCAACATTGTTAATGAATCATTACTTTTTCGACTCAAAGCATCAGCCACTTTATTTGATTTTCCCGGATGGTAATGAATTATACATTCATAATACTTGATTAATTCCAGCCATATCCTCTGTCTCATGTTCAATTATTTCTGAGTGAATATATACTTTAAACTTTTTTTATCGGTATATATTTCTCACTTTACTCCATACAAATGATGCCTCCAAATTTTTAAGGCAAAAACAACAACAGCTAATTCCAAGTCATGTGTAGGGTAATTTACCTCATGAGTTTTCAACTGACATGAAGCATAAGAAATTACCTGATCATTTTGCATAAGGACACAACCAAGTCCCTTCAACGAAGCATCACTGTATATAACAAACTCACCATTCATGGAAGGAAGTTCCAAAACTGGAGCATTCACCAATATTCTTTTCAACTCCTGAGTCAAATGAGCCATCACTACAACAAACTGTTTAGTTCTGATCTTGACCATCTCAGGATACTGATTTGAAAGGTCATTTTCCTCTGTATGCCTTCCCAGAAAATCTGTTCTGTTTTCTCTATGAAAAACCATTATTAACACAGAAATATCTTAGGCGAAGAAACATGGTAATCTTAAAATGCTATATCATTTCAATCATACCATAAATTAACATATAATTTTACACTTTTCTAACTCCTAAAGTTGTCTAAACCGACCTCTGATACCAACTATAAGGGCCCGACCTTAAACCTTACTTAATATTGAATTAAATGAATAATTAACATTGAGGATCTTTTCAGGTTTAGAGTTTTAGAGAATTAGAACATAACTATTACATCTCAAAAGATTACAAAGTAGACACTTCTACTAAGTTTCCATAGAATAAAAAAAACTCTTAAAAAGAAACATGTCTAGTTCCATGTTTTATATAGAATGAATTTCCCTTGATCCCATCCTTGACCCTATTCCACATTAAGTCCTGTGAAAAACATTTCAAAAAAACTTGGGGTGAGCATAAAAAGCTCAATAAGGTATACACAAAGAATGAAAACTGTTAGTTTTTCAAACATCATGTAAACCATGTATACTTTATCAAAGTAATACCTTCACCTTCATGAAGTAGTAAAAACTCTTCACTGAATAAAATATCATTACTTACCCTTTTGTAACCAAAGGATTACCATAAAACCCATATAAAGAACACATAACATATAAAGGTAACTTGGGACATAGACATACTTAAGTGGAATAACCATACGGTCGACTTCCACACATATCACTTAATGGAATAGCCATTCGGACAACTTCCATACATACTTAATGAAATAGCCATACGGCCAACTTCCATACCCAATGCATTGGAGGTTATAACGTAACCACCCGTCCTGGTATTCACGGCACCACCCATCATATGGTTTATCACGTAACCACCCATCAAATGTCCAAGTACCATTATAAAAATCATAATACATAAAACAAATATAATGGAAAGAAAACATTTCCACACTTTGATCACAATATATCACTTAAATATATTGACATAAGAAATCCATTATAAAAACCATTTTCAATACCAAAATACATAAAAGAGTATATGGTATTTATTTCATTTAAAAAAAACATTACGGCTTGTTCAGGAAGCCAAAGACCAAATAATACTCACAGCGGCGGAAAAGGTCGTTGTCACCGCGTATGTTAAAAGAAACATTACTTTTTGTCGTTTTGTAAAACACTTTGTAGAAAAAGATTCCTTTTGTATAAAAGTAAAAGTAAAAGGGTTTTATACACCGTATAAAATAAAGTTGTGTATAAAATGAAATATGCCTCAATGAAAGGAGATTGATACGAAGTCCCTTACCTCGGGTCCGACTTGACTCGATCGTTCTTTAACGTCCTGAATAATAAACTTGAGTTAATTTCTATTTTCTTAAGAAACTTTTTCAAGTTCATTATTCCTTTTATATCACTTATTTCCATGTTATAAACATTATGTAATCATTTAAGTTAATAATGTTTGTTTTGTCGATATTTGGTTCTTAAGTCGAAAGTGGACTTCTTACAATTACATGTTGTTCGTGTGGTCAAAGGTTCTTTATATCCAGAATGACATTCCTGATTTGGATATCATATATATCATATATATCTAGCATATACATGTATTTATAATATCACATAATCATTTAGAGGTAAGAAATGAAATGTACCGTTCATGGAGACGGTATGCCGTACGTACGCATGAACGCTACTTTCATTTCTTTGTCATATTAATGGAATTAAAACTAAATGATAGGTATGTATATTTTAATTCCAGAATTATATTAATAATTTATATGTAACATAAATCATATATATCCATTATATATATGTACTTATAATAGTACATTACATTTGGGGATAAGAAATGAAATGCACCGTTCATGGAGACGGTAAGCCGTACGTACGCATGAACGCTACTTTCATTCCTATCTCATACTTTAATGGAAAGAAAATAATAATGATATAAAGGTATATTATAATTCCAGTATAAAATAATATATAATAACTTTAAATCCATCCTTTATACGTCCCACATATGGCATTAACGAATCAAATCACTTTGAGGGGGCGGTAGTCCGCACTTCCTAAAATGAAATTATCGTGTTTACCCACAATGGAAACCATAAAGGTATAACATAAATGAAAAATACATAAGCTTAAGTAAAACATAAACATATTATATATCATATATAAATATAGTGACATCCTAATGGCCACCTTTGAAGGTGTTATATGAGTGTTGAACAATCATCGTTTCATGAGGCAGAAATTCGCCATCCACAGAAACAATATGTTCTTTAACCATTAGATGTAGGTGTGTGTAAGTTTATCTAGAACCATTCTTATAAAAACATCCTAGTATATTGAAGATACTGTATTTGTTACAAAATAAATGAATAAAAAGAGTTTAGGGGGTTGGAGAAGCAAAATAAAACAAAAGAACACAAGAGAAGACACTACCTTTAAATCAGGTAACTCTCTTTGGTTTGAGCTCAAAGGATTCCTTGGAAAGACTTCTGCCCAAAGTGAGGCTTCAAGGAGTAATATAGGGATTTTTAGAGACAAAATGGGAAGGGGTTGGCCGATCCAAAGGCTTTGGAAGTTTGGGTAAAGTGGTAGAGGTGGGGGCCTTTTATAAGAGGATATGAGGGGCACTCTTGGAAAGTAAGGAAATGTAACTTTATTTTAGAATGAGTTTCGGATTTTAATGGTCCCAAATTGATGTGATTCGAGGATAAGGTGATAAGGGTTCGAAATCCACCCATACAATAGGTTTTTGACATGTGTAGGTCTTAGATTTTACATTATCTTTCCATTTTATTTAAGTCCTTTATTAATGAGGTAATCGCTGCATCATCATGATGTCATAAATAATTTAATTTATATAATGTCTAAAAATTATAAAAAAAATACTATGATGTAGGAAATATTTTTACCTTTACAATGAATATTTATAGTCAAAAATTTGATTTTTATAATCCCATGTAAAAATTGTTTTAGTAAAACAACTCATGTTTGTGACATTTTTATTTTAACTTTAAATAAAAAGTTATTAATGTCATTTTCCATCCAAAGTGGCTTCATGGGGTCCCCAAGTTGACCCATGGATTTTCTTGGTCGGACATGACACATCAAAGGAGGTTAGGGCATGTGTCAAGTTCATTTCATATTATTACAACATTATTTTTACCTTAAATTACACTAATTACCTCTAATCGCGATTAAAAACTTAATAAGTTACTATTCACCAAAAAATTATTTTAATCCCATTGAACCACATTTTACTTCTTAATGACAACCATGTATGTCGGATTTTTTAAATTCAAAACACATAGGTGGTAAAATTTCATTTAAACGAAAAATCCGTTTTTTAAGTACCACTTAGTGGTTTCACTATTCATCAAAAATTGAAGTTTTTTCAGAAAAATACCAAAACTTCACCCTAAGCTATATTTGATATTCCAAATTCAAAAATGAAGTCCATTTTACAAAATTCAAAACATATAAGTTGCATTAATTAATTTAATAATTAATTCCCGCTGTCAGAGAAAATAGCGCGTTTTTATGAAACAATAAGTATCAAAAGATTGACACTAGTTTAAGTCCAATTTCAAAGTGAAATTAATTCCAACGACCACTATTGGATTTAATGGTAAAAATATATTCTAATTTCACTTTAAAAACAATTCAAAAGATAATCTAATCATATAAATAAATTAGATTAAAAAGAGGTTTTGAATTAAAATACAACATTTTACACTATCATTAAAAAATGAACTTTACGGAAAAATACCAAAAATTTACACAAAGTAAATTTTGATGTCCCAATTCTAAAGAAGAGTTTTATTTGGTCTAATAGAATGTATAAGAGTGAAAAAAACTATATTTAATGACAGTTCTCCATCAAAAGGCGATAAGTGAACCTTTAGTGAAAATTAGGGCATATATGCCTAAAATTGAATTCTTTTCATATTTTAAGCCTTTATCTTTTATTGGATAAATGTAAAAACATTTTAAAAAAACATATATAATCATATTTTAGTTATTTCTATTCTTTCCCGCCAATACAACGGCTACGTGTTAACTACCATTTAAAATAATATTATTTTTTTACTAGTGTGCAACGTAAGATTTCAAAGAAACTCTTTGTTGCGTATCGGGTCCGCTATCGAACATAGAAACCCCTTTAAAGTAAAATTAATATTTAATTCATAAATATTAATAAATATGAGAATGTTTTATTCTTTATTTACCTGGGATGTTACAACCACTTTGACATGTTATATAATCAATATCCTTAATTTCATGATATTTAAAGTTTCATTTGAATATTTTCTTTTATGGGGATTATGATTCAAAACTGACCAAAGCGATAAGAGATTTATGTTTCAATCTCATTTTAATCAGGATTGTTTATGCTTGAATTTCCATTGAGGGAAATTATATGATGCTTATCTAATTAACCCATTTTATTTTATTATAATTTTGTTATTTCTATAATTTTTAACTTTTAGTACTATTTTCCTCTCTTTGGTACTCAAAAACATCCAGAAAATGTTTTTAATAAAAGCTGACCTTATTTATCTTTTTTTCATTGGGAATCTTTCTCCTCCATATCTAAGTTCTCTAAAATATTTTCAAAAATGTTTTTAATATTATCTAATTATTTTTAAAATTCATTTTTACCCTTGTTTGATTTTCTATAAAAAGGTTTAAAATAATCTTCTTTTCATTTTCTAAATGAGGTGTTTTTTACCAAGGGTGTGAACATAATCTTTTTTTAAACTATTACAACATGAATGAAATTTTCATATATCGTGATTGATCAATGCTTTCAAGATTACTTAAAAATTTTCTATGGTTATTTTCAAGAATTTTTTTCCATAATATTTTTTAAATTTTTAAATTTTAAATAAGTGATTTCAAAATGAAAAGGGTACTTTCCTCAAGAAATATTTCTGTGATATTTTAAAATCATTTTTCATCTATAATAACATTATTTTATGTTACTTATGTTTTATTGGGGTTATAACCAATTAAACCATCCTTATTATTTCTTTTTATGGTTTATGATTATGATCATGACATGTTTATGAAACCTGTTTATTTTCCATGGGTTATGCTATTATGATATGATTAATGTTTTATGATGTTATGGGATAATTATGAATGGATTATGATTATATGATATGTGGCCCCTAAATTATGTACCCCTAAAATGCATTGGGTATTGATGACAGATTTGAGAAAATCCTAAGAGACAATGAAGTTAATAAACTCCTAAGATATGATAGAGTTACAGGATGTAAGTTACTCCTAAGAGAATGTTGGAAATAACCATATAGGAATTTCCATTATTGTAATTTGTTCACATTGATAGTCATGGGGGTGAACCTTGATTAAGTAAATGATTTTCTATGCTTATGTGTCCATCAAAAACTTATATCTTATGCTTATGGTATGTTCTCATAGATCATGAATGATTATTAATGATTTCACACTCTTATGAACTTTGTATTTTGTTATGAAAAAGTTTTATTCCATAAACCAAGATTTATGATATATGATTGATTATGGATGAATTTTGTAAGTAATGATAATATAATCTTACACTTATGTTTATATTATGCTCGCATATGATCATTGATAGATATCTCCCATGTTTTCTCTTAGTATTATCACTTGTTCTTATATTTCCCTTTCCCCAGGTTATAAAGAAAGGTTTTAAGTATGTTATGCCTGTAAAGGGTACTATATGTGAAGAAATTAGTGATATATGATGTATATTTTTATAAATGAGTTGTTTATGTATCTGAGTTTTTAAATACACTTAACCTATATGGTTTTTGGGCATGTATTATTATAACATGTAATGAATATTAATCTAAAATGATACAATATCTATGTATGTCAAGAGTGGGTCACTATAATTGGTATTAGGTCAAGGTTTAGTTATTTTTGGAAACTACGATGATGAAAATTTAGTGAGAATCCTAGGGATAAGTTTAAGTATAGGATAACATACTAATGTTTTGGTAAAGTAGTTATTGTGTGATTTTCCTATAAATTATATCCCTTCCAAGATACTAGAAAGTGGATGTGGCTGTGGAACAAATGTTACTAGGGATAATAACCCTAAAAGGATTAGATTTGTTATTAACTCAATCAACATCGGTTCACGATGAGTGGGCCTAAGACCACACACCTGGATAGAAACCCTCGGGGGATATGCTTGGGTTAATTCACATTTTTTATTAACTATTAATAAGGATTTGAATAGATAATGACCATGTATTTCCTAGGTTAAACCTAAGGTTTCATAGAATGAAATGAAGGTGTTATGATTTAGAAATTATATGAATTATTTTTTATTATTATATGGTTTCTCACTATGATTATTGTTTCTCAAACTATGTTTTTTGGTTTTATTTAATTACCAGAACTGGGTGGAATCATGTTAACACTGAATATGATGGATGGTGTAGTGATTTTCCATTTATGAAACCAAATGAAATGGGATATGGAATGTGAATGCTTTTGATTATGCCTAACCATTTATCTCGATTTATAATTAATAACCTGAACTTTTATGAGTTTCATAACACACCCAATGAGATAAAAATGTAGTTTTATGAAAGTTTATGTGTTAAATACCATATATGAAAGAAGATTTAATTTCCTTTATGTTAAGAATGTAGGAATAAGAACCCATGTAAATGTTACAAAGGAGTAGGAAGATGTTTCATATATGGTAAAGGAAGTCATAGAGTAATAAGTTTTTGAGGAAAAATGAAGAGTTTAATTAACTCTATGTTAGGGAATTAATTTATTCCTAGGGAATTAATTGAATGTTTTAATTATATGGAGTATGGTCATTATGAAAATCGATGATCTAGGTGGAAATTTCATAAAGGGAATCAGTAAGATCATGAAAATAAATGATTAGTAAGTTCATATACAAGAGATAAAGAAACTATAAATGACATATAAAAGGTATAAATTATATCCTTTATTATGTTTAAAGTAAGACACATGATTAGATTGTGATTGATGAATCTTAGGAAATGATTCTTATTTTTTATTGTAGAAATGAAGTTGGCTTATTGAAGCATCTACATTCAAATGTTTTGATGTAGTGATATTTTATTTAAGGATTTATAAGCTTTAAGAATGATAATAATTTTAAAGGCATTGATAGCCTTTTGAGGTTTTATATGATGGGACTTAATGATGATTAAGGATACTTTAGAAGATATTTATTGAGTTTGATTAGATGATTGAGGTATATGTAATCCTTAAATTTAACATGTAAAAAAGTTATTTAAGAAATAATGATATTAAATTTTATGGACATAAGTTGAAAGGTATTGATAGCCTTTAATGTTAATATGATCTTTGGTGTAATTATGGTTAAAGGGTTATTAAATTTTGGGAATATATTTCATCATATAGATAAACACGATATTGAAAATTGATTTTTCAAATAAGTGATTAAATTAACTTTTGAAGAATTTCACTATATTTGGAACATTATATGATTAAGGTAAAGGGAATATTAATAGACAATATGGGATGTTATTTGAGGAATAATGGTTGTGTTAACTTTTGAAATCCTATATGATTTTATAGTGTCTTTATGGTGATTTAATTTATAGAATTTATGATTAAGGCATATAAATTTTTGGTATGAAATCTTAGGAGTGATTAATATTGTTTGGGGATAAATAAAAAATTTTATTTTAAAAGAATATATGATAAAACATTTAGGTTTCAATTTAGTTTATCATATTTTTAAAGAGTGATAAGATTAGTTATTTAAGTAAATATTTAAGTTGAAATTTGGGTGTTATTATTATAGTTTTGGAGATTGATATATGAAGGTTTATTCATATTGAGTATTATATTAACTTGGTATAACAATTTTGGTTTAGTTTAAGGGATATAAATAAAAGGAATAACTTTTCATAATTTTGTGAATCTTATGATTCGTTGGAAGTTAAATTCAGTACTTCAGGCTTGAAAAATTTGTCATAGTTATTTATTATATGGAATATGAGATGAAGAATAAATGGAAAACCACTCTAAATGAAATTTAAGGATTAATTTGTGGAATGGAATCAAGTAACTATATTATCTCATATTCTAAAGCTCGATGGTAAAGGGATTCCTTAACTAAAGAAAGAGGAAGAATGTCTACTGAGTTTTATCACTAATATATAAAAGTTTTTTTTGGGTAAAATCATTGATAATCATGAGTCTAATAATGATACATGTTTTTATTTATAAATATTTATTAAGTTTCCTAGTCCTACCTAAGATACTGAGGTTTATATCTCATTAGAAACTATATCTCAACTCATGATTTTGTGGATACCCATAGTTATTTTATATAGTAAGTGATAACTAAAAATTATGAGGTCATAATTTATTTAAGGTTGGTATAATATAACACCATGATATTTTAAAATATATTCAATTTAAATAAATTTGAAGTATTTTATAGCTTACTTTATACACAACATCATGCTTAAACAAACCGCGATATACTATAATATATTAATTTTTGAACATAACCATTTTAAACTAGTTGTTTTATTGGCTAGTATGAATAGTGGTAATCACATTATGATAAATATATATATGTCATTTCACTAATACAAATGTATTAATTTATTCCTAGGAAACAAGTACTAAATTTTTAGAAAATTCATTTTATGATTCAAAAATGTATTTTATTCAAAAATGATTTTTATTGCATTTTGTATACAGAAATTATAAATAATTTTTTCCACTTTAAGAAATTTTATTTTATAAATTGAAAATAATTTTTTAAATTATCATATCAAAACTATCATAGTGTGAAAATTTGGGATTTTTCTTAAATGATTTATTTTTCAATGAATAGTTAAAAATAACAATTTTTCAAATACTATCATTTATTTTCATTAAATAAAATAATTTAAAAGTATCATTATATTTTGGATTTAGTATTAAAGTTAAATATGATCCATTTTATTTATAATAATATAATTAATTCTATTTGAATCATAAATATTAATGATTTTGAAATAAGTTAATTTTTAGGCTTAAAAACGCATTTCTCTAAAAATTATTTCTCACTGTGTTTTATGAATTTATATTAAAATTAATTTCTACCACTTATAGAAATTAAATATTGAAAAATTTATTCAATATTTGGAATTATGTGTTTCCAATTTGATAAAAATACCCCATTTATTTTTGGTCATTATGAATAGCAACCTTGGTAAAAATTTTATCACCATGGTAAGGGTAAAACTAGATTAAAATTATGGGATAAGACTTTAAAATAACCCTAAAACCTTCCTTTAATCTATTTTATGAGTGGTTTTTGACTAAACTCTTCCAATATTCTAATATATGGTAATTTTTTCCACCTTTCTTTAATAATGAATTATATATTATTTTAAGTATAGAAAAATACAAAATGTCACTCACTTTTCTTTTAAAAACTATAATATTATTTCATGGGGATAAAAAGAGGTTATGGTTAGTTCTAATAATTATTTTTAATGTTAATAAATTATTTTTATTATATTAAATTTTTAGTGATGGTATAATTACCTTAACTGCTTACGCAATTTTGACAAAGTTCTTATGCATGTAACAAAAAAATTTACTAAATAATTTTAAAAACATTAAAATAAATATGTCTTGGAAGAACCACGGTGCACCATAAATTTTATGGGTAATTATAATGTATAATTTATGGTTAAAGGATCTATATTTGAAATAAATTTCTCTCTTCCTATCTTTAAATTAAAATTAAATGAAAGGTCTCAAAAAATGACATTAATGATATTTTAGGTTATATAATATTTTATTAAATGATTTAAAAATTAAAAAAATATTGAAATAGGACAATAAGAATTGTAAATGATATAAAATTTAATACATGGTCTATTTATGAATCAATTTTTAACTTATAAGTAAATTTATAACCCTTAATGATTGAAAAATTTGTTACCACGATTAAGAATAAAAAGAGTTAACAGGGGTTAAACTAAAGAGATAAGGGATAAAATGACCTAAAAACTTGTCTATATCCTATTGTATGAGTTTATTTAAACCCCATATCATATATAATTCTAAATTTATCCAATTTGGAACCACTAATCTAAGAATTTGACTTTATAATATTTTAAGGTTTTGAAAACTTATAAGAGTGCCCCACCCCTCACTTATAAAAGGGAATCTCCCCTCATCTCTTTTACACACCTTATCGAGACACTTAGATCAAATAAACTCTACATAATTATCTTCCCAACTTATTTATACATGTTTTTCAGTTTCTTTTCTTCTTAAAATTTCATCCCTACATTCCTTAAGAAGAGATCTAAAGGAGACACACAAAGAAGAGGTATATGTTCTTACCCATATTTTTATGTCTCTTTCTCCATAAATCTTATTAAAATGTTCTATAACCATAATAAAATTATTAAATAAGTATATTTTCTATACATAGATTTTATTATGTTAATGGTATATCCATTTTCTATCTCCTTTCCATCTGTTGAAAAATGATAATGTCGCTCATGTGTACGTGTGGAATACCACCTCCATGACACGATGTGATTCATTTTTCATTTTCTCTTATGACATCCTGGACCCGGATTCCACTAGATAGGTACCCTGAGCCCGGTGGGCCACATGGCCTCAAGCGCATCTCCCCAAACTCCAGAGGCTTACCACTAGCAACGAGGTCCCAGGGTGTGTCTGTGGGGAGACTATGCCCTCATTACCAAAGTGTAGTGCAATGGGTGGATGTAAACATAGGTAAATATCATAAGAAATATAAGTAAATAGAAGGTAAAATGGAAAATAGATACAATATTAATAATAACTGAAATAATTGGAATAACATTCAACAATTGATGATGATATGTCATGTCACTAGAAAATAGGAAAATATGGATACAAGATAGCAGACATAACATGTTCCACATAAGTATAAATGAAATCAAAGACTATCCTAAGCATCATAAGCTCTAAATTGGTCATCTAATATCAAGCTCCATACTAAATAGCAAGGAATCAAGTGTTTGAAGCTGTATAATTCCCTTTGTCAACACCTGCAACCATGTAATCTACCTTGGGTACCAAACGGTGCCCAGAGAGGGTGTGAGATAAATCTACGTGGGCCACCACCAATTGTGTCTATAAAATCCGGCCCATATAATATAAATGTAACAATGTGTAAGCATGAAAATATAAATTAAAGCAGTACAATGTAACTAAATACCCAAGTACATGCTTCGGCCCTTGGTTGGTGTCTGAACATGTAACCAGTTCATTTAATTAATTAATTACCAATTTTATATTGACGGGTCTCATGAGGCATAGCCAAAACATACATCACCCTGTGATAGTAAAAATTATGAATGTTCCAATATGTAACAAGGAAACCATGATCAATGATGTTCAATAGTGAAGTTCCAAGGTAATAAACAAGGTGACGTAGACCTTAAGGGTCACAAACTCAGTAATAACTATATCCTAGAATGGGGTAAGAGTGTAATCTAAGGAGCGTAGTCCAAGGAATTCCACAATGAGGCACCTACTAAGTCCAAGGTGATCGACCATGGTAAAACGAGGCTAAGAAATGACTGGGCCTGATGGGCTTTAACCATGGAACCTACTTATCAATGCTAGATCTAAGGAGTGTATCCAAGGAATCCTATAATGATATTAAAGTTATCCAAGGATTTTATCCATGGAATCATATAGTACTACTTTATGGATCCTACGGTATCATACTAGGCATCCAAGAATAGAAAAGGATCGGGATCTAGGTGGGTCTCAACCAAAGCAAGACATATCCTTGAATCAGAATGGGGTTACCGAGTGTTCATAGAATTCTATGATCAGAATCCAAGGAAACCTCGAGTCAGGACATTACTATTTGATTATGAAGTCATGTAATATCTCATTTGGTTCAAGCCTTGTCTTTCATTAGTGTGATAAGGTCAAGTAGCATGCAACATTTTTATCAAGTCATTTGGTACAAGCCTTTCCTTTCATTAGTGTGACAAGGCTAAGTATCATGCAACCATTTAATCTATTTAATACATATTCCATATTCAAGGTTCATTCCACCACCTTCCATTAATGTGGCAAGGGGTGCTATGGATATGCAACCAATTAATCATTCACATTTTATTATAAATTTGAAGCACTTACCTTAGGTGGGTCAAGTGGTACACATACATGGTACTTTCCATTATTCAATTAAAAATATAAATCAGGCCAATTAATATAGAAATTCTTACCCTTAGAAAGGTCAAGCCAAGGAACACCTGAACAGTAGCACAAGCATTTAAAAACACTAAACAATAACTATATCATAACCTTAAACATGGGAAGGATGGAGTTGTGGCCATAACCACCAACAATTAATCATGTATTTGGAAAGATCATAACCATACAATTCTAACAAGTATAAGCATGGTATATTAATTCCATAAATAGCACCTAATGAAATCGATGGGCCCCACATGACAAATCCAAAATCAATGAACTTTAGGGATGAGTTATAGACCACCCACATTAGGGATGCATGACTCTCCTCCTTCAGTATTGGCCCTTGATTTGGATCAAATCAGAGTAGATCTAAGAAAAAGAGAAAAATTATCATACCCAGATATCTCGGTCAAGAGCAAAAGAGAATGAGAATGGCTCAAGAGGGCTCGAGTACTTACCGTTGCGCATCCAATGTGACAAAAATAAGCTCGATCAATTTTTAGATGAAGGAGATATCTTAATTCCAAGGTTAGATATTCAAAAATCCCCAAATTGGGAGAGAAATAGGTTAATCCTACATAAGCTCAGATTAGGGAAGATGGAGGGAGGTTAATATATCATTAAAGGAAATTTAGTAGATTTACCTAGAAAAATGGCCTGTGCATGGTTTGACAAACCGTGTGCAAACCATGTGAGGTTTTCTAGGTAGAAGGGTATATTATACGGTTAGGTAGCATGGCCATCCACAAAACATGTATAGTGGTTATGTTCGGAAATTTCAATCTGCACGGTTAGCCAAACCGTGTGGCAACCATGCTTTAACCGTGCGACCTGTCCAGTTTTCCCAAAAATATGGGTTTCGGGCTCCGAACATGCCTCAGAAACCCCTGAGACCCTTACTAACTAAAAAGGTACCCATATTAGGTCCAAAGTAAAGATTTAGACTGAAAATTAAAGGACACATACTTGAGTGAAAAACCAGGTTCTTACAATCTTCCCCCTTAAAATAAATCGTCCCTAATTTCACCTTTCGATGGTGTAGAAACATTGTTTGAGAACAAATTTGGCCATTGGGAATGTACGTCGTCTTCTATCTCCCAATTATCACCCCTCACCCGATCATACTTTCATATCACTCATACTAGAGGGACCGACGAGCCTCAAAGAGCCTTAGTGCTCCGGTCAATGATGCATGATGGATACTCCTCAAAGGTAGAATTAGTATCTAACTCTCCTTCCTCGGGATCAATCGTATGAGAGAGATAAACATGATACTGGAAAATATGTGAAACATGAAAGATGTCATGCATGGAATGATACCTCTGAGGTAGTAGCAACCGATAGGCTACTGACCTGAATCTCTCAAGAATATCAAACAACCCTAAATAATGAGGCGACAACTTTCTCTGCTTTCATAACCATCTATACCCAATACTGGGTGATACCCGAAGGAAAACATGATCCCTGACCTCGAACTCAAGAGGTCTTTGATGGCTATCGACATAATATTTCTGTCTAGACTGAGCCATAGTCATACACTTTTTGATCAGATGAACTTTATCTAAAGTCTCCTAAATGAGATGAGGACCCGTAGGGATTCCTCACCTACCTCTAGCCATTACAAGGGTGAACAGAATGACCTACCATATAAGGCCTAAAAAGGAGCTATCTGAATTATCACCTGAAAGCTGTTATTATAGGCGAACTCAAAAAGAGGTGTATGCTTCTCCCAAGAATTTATAAAATCAAGGACACATTCTTGGAGCATATCCTCTAGAACCTATATTTTCCATTGTTATTTTCCATTGGTCTGAGGGTGAAAAGATGTGCTTAGAAGAACCTGAGTCTCCATATCTTTTTCAATCCCTGCCAGAATCATGATGTGAAATGAGAATGCCAATCTGAAATGATAGTACATGGGACCTCATGTAGTCGTATGATCTCATAGACATACAGTCTTACCATCTCATCAACTGAGAAAGTATCCAAAATAGGAATTAAGTGGGATGATTTCATTAGTCGGTTAATGACTACCCAGATCGCATTGCTACCCCTCGGTGACCCAGGTAAGCTGACTACGAAATCCATGAAAATATCTTCCCATTTCCATTCCAAGACTGGAAGTGGCTGTAGCAATATCGCAGGTCTCTAGTGCTCCGTCTTTACCTGCTGACAGGTGGAACACCTTATGATAAAGCCTGCTACCTAACGTTTCATCCCTGGCCACCAATACTAGCATCACATATCTCGATACATCTTGGATATTCCTAGATGAAATTCCCACTGTGAAGTGTGGGACTCTTTCATCAACTCCTATCTCATATTTGCAGGAACCCAGATATGTCCACATAGACGTAGGACTTAATTCCTATCCATAGACCAATTCAGAGGTGGATTATCTCCTGATATAATCTCATAGAGAACCAAGACTTCAGGATCTGAAAACTGTCTACTCTTCACCTTCTCAAGGAGGGAAGAGGTAACTATCAAGGATGAGAGATAATATTTCTTGTGACTGTCATGAAACTCTAGATGTATTTAAAAAATTAAGGCTATTAACTTCCATTCACCACTGGCTTCCCATACTTCTTATGCCTGAGTTTTCCGACTCAGTGCATCTGTAACCACATTTCTCTTCCTAGGCATATAAGAAAGCTCAAAATCAAAGGTTTGTAGATACTTGACACATATTAGATATCTGAGGTTCAAGTAACACTGATAAAAGATATATTTGAGGATCTTATGGTCTATGTACACCACAAAGCGCTCACCCATCAGATAATGTCTCCAGTAATGTAAGTCATGGACAACAGTTACTAGCTTAAGGTTGTGAATTGGGTAATTTCTCTTGTGATGCCTCAACTGACGTGATCCATACGCAAAAACTTTGTCCTCTTGCATCATCAATACTCCTAGTCCGATTCCTGATGCATCATAGAAGACAGTATAACCTATACCCAGCCTCAAAAGAGTCAGAATAGGTGCCAATACCATCCTCCCTTTTATCTCCTGAAAGGATTTCTCACATGCTTCTGACCATAAGAATTTTAAATCCTTCTTTTTCAGACCAGTAATAAGTGAAGAAAGGTGAGAAAAGTATTGTATGAAATGCCTGTAATATCTATCCATCCCTAAGAAACTCTGTATATCAAACACATTCTTGGGATGCTCCCAGTAAACTACAACACTAACCTTTTCTAGGTCAACAAGTACTCCTGATTTTGATATTATATGAACCAATAAGTGGACTTTGTTGATCCAAAAGTGGCACTTAGAAATATTGGCATAAAGCTGGTGATCTCTCAGTGTACTCAGAACGATCTCAAGATATTTGGCATGGTCTCTATGAGTGTGAGAATACACCAAGATGTCATCCACAAATACCACAACAAAAGAATCAAAATAGGGTTGGAAAACCCTATTTATCAAATCCATTAAAACAAAGAGTGCATTTGTAAGACTGAACTACATAACAAGGTAATCATATAAATGTACCTGCTACGGAAATCTATACGAGGTATGTATGATTGCCTCACATTCACCTGATGATAACTTGATCTCAGTTCGATCTTATAGAAGACCTTTTCTCCTCAGAGATGGTCGAAAATATAATTTATTCGAGGTAGTGGATACCGGTTCTTGACTTTAATCTGGTTCAACTTTCTATAATTCATGCATAAACGTAAGGTTCCATCCTCTTTCTTGGAAAAAATCATGGGCAAACCCCAAGAGGATGTACTAGGACATATAAAACCTTTGGCCTCTAAATCCTCTAACCGCCTCTTGAGCTCCTGAATCTTATTAGGTGACATCATTTAAGGAGGAATGGACACTAGATATTCTCTTGTAACAAGATCGATTGTAAACTCTACCTATATCTTAGGAGGTAAGCCTAAAAAGTCATCTAGAAAGACATCCCTGAAACGATCCACCACTGGAGGGAAATCAGTTTGGTGAAAACCTTGATCCTCCATGAAGAGTTTTGTGATATGGGTGGTCACCCCGCCTAGCCCATGATGCTCTGGTCCCGCTCTACCATCTTGGACATACCACTCACACTTATATAGATAACTACTACCCTATGGTGATGTAAACGACACCCTATGGTGATAGTAGTCTACAAAAGCATGATAGCGGACTAATCGTCCCATTCTAAGAATGACATTGAAGCCTGTAATCTCAAGAAAAAAGAGGTTCCATAAGAAAGGGTAACTATTTACCTCAAGGGTATAGTCCCTACACTAGACTACGCCCTCTTTTCGTAACCCTAATGACGTATCTAGGATCATTACACCATAGTGATACTGTATCTCTAGTCTAAGTCTCTCCACGATAGATACAAAGATAAAAGAGTTCAAAGAACCTATATCAAATAAAGAAGAAACTATAGTAGATGCTAATACGATAGTACCTCATACTGTAGAAGGTCCCACAGCCCAATCCTCAGGTATTGGCTGTAGTGCATGCAACTGACCTTATCCACAACCCTATGAAATAGATAGAATACCACAATATTTACTGTTTTGTTAGTGCTATTAGTAATCAAGGGTTTAGATACCACTACCACAACCTACCAATGCTATTCCAACTCCCTACCTGATGTGGTGTCAAAGAACCCACTCCTTAAGGTGAAACTGGTGCCAATACTTTTCTACTCGAGGTTGGTGGAAAGGTCCTACAGAAACACTGGAGATGCACCATATGTCCACAAGACCGACACTCCAATGGGTATCTATCATAATGAGGATTTTAATACCCCCATCGTCCAAAATAATGACAGACTTTAGAGCTATCTAAATGGAAAATCTGGTTGTCACTAACCTGACGAGAAACCTCGAGAGAACGCTTCCTTCCACTAGAAGAACTACTGTCCTGATGTGACACTAGTCCTCTAAACCTGGTACTATTGTCATCCATCAGGTTGCAATTAGTGATAAGAGCCTGATTGACTATCATAGAAAAATTAGGCAGATATAAGACATTAACCTACATATGGATAGAGTACTAGAGCCCATCCTCAAAGCATTCAACACACGAAATCTCATCACTGACTAGAAGCAGTGAAAAGTGCTGTAACTCCATGAAATGCACTAAATAATCCAAAACTGACATAGAACCCTACTCGAGATGCATGAACTCTCTAGATCTGTCATCTCTCAGCATCTAAGGAAAGAACTGATCATAGAAGATATTCTGGAAATAAACCCATAACATGCCCTGATGATGACCGTCCTAGGAAATCACATCCCACCAACACTTGGCCGAATCCTAAAGCATTTCCATATCAAGATTAACTCTCCTCTCTGGTGGCATTTCTAGATGCTAAAATATAGATAGGGTGGCCTCTAGCCAAGACTTAGTAGCCTGCAGACTTCCATCCCCTGAAAAGGTAGGAGGATATTGGTGTTGGAACTCACAAGTTAGATCATCCATTATAGGTGGAAGCCATGGAGCACCATGCATGTACTGCATCAGACGTAGGAAACTATCACAAACTTGGGTGTCAGTTCCCAGATCAGGTATAGTAGGTGGTGCCTCAAGTGGAACTCCCAGAGGTAAGACTAGCGGCTCAGGGTTCACCACGTCTAGAGCATGGTCATTACCACCTTCCTGGCATACGAAACAGGGACATTATGGCATCATTAGTCTATAATTTTCAAGCACACACCTCAAAAAAAGCTTAAGTATGAAGATAACATCACTAGTGGAAGCTGAATGTAGGAAAAATCACTACCCAAGGCATACTACCCAAATTACCCGCTTAAACATCTAGGTATCGGTAAGTGATAAAGTATAAGTTTTATCTCATTTTACATTTAATTACTAGGTTCAATCCTTTACCTTTCATAAACATAACAAGTAGGGATAATGATGTGTAACTAATTTATTTTATATTTCATGATTCACTTTATAATGGATAGCCATTTCTAATGAATCAGTGCCCATACACCTATCACCAGAAACGAAACCCATTTATTTATAGCATAAAGGCTCAACTCGGTAAATTACTCATCCCAACCCATGAGGGCCCATACACCTCATGAATTGCAATAGGAAATCACTCAATCACAACCAAAAGTAATACATGTTCAAGAAACTATAACAATATCACTCAAAAATCACAAGCACATCAAGCAATGAAAATCAGTTAAATGCACCTATATAGAATGGAAATATGCATGACATGTGAATTCTAGGTGCTTATAATGATGCATGCAACAATTCTCCTTGCCCTCATATCATCATGCCAAGGGTGAAAGAAAATCCTTAAACAGAGTAATAATCAAAAACACCGCACAACATGTGCATCACCCAAAAGTGAAATAATATCAACTGTAATAGGAAAAAGAAAAACGAAAATTATAATTTAGAAAACCTGGTTTTTACCCCAAACATGGGTTCACAATGCCCAATCATGACTTATGACCAAGTCCTAAGCATTATTAATCTCTAATATATTGTCTCCAAATCATAAACCAAGAAAAGAAACTCCTTTGATACCAATCTGTGACATCCCAGACCTGGATTCCACTGGATAGGTGCCCCGAGACTAGTGGGCCACATGGCCACAAGCACATATCCCCGAACACCAGAGGTTGACAACTAGTAGCGAGGGTCAAAGGTGTGTCAGTGGGGAAACTATTCACTCATTACCAAAGTGTATCATAGTGAGTGTATGTAAACATACTTAAATATCAAAAGCAATATAAGTAAACATAAGGCACATCAAAAAATAGAGACAACAATAATAATAACTGAAACAATTGGAATAGCATTCAACAACAAATGATGATATGTCATGTCACTAGAAAACAGGAAAACACGGATACAAGAAAATAGTCATAACATGTTTTACATAAGTATAAATGAAATCAAATACTTTACCAGTCATCCCGAGATCCGACTCAGTCATATGCTATAAAGATCCATACTAAATAGCAAGCAATCAAGTGTTTAAAGGCATATGATTCCCTTTGTCAACACCCGCAACCATGTAATCTACCCTGGGTACCAAACATAACCCAGAGAGGGTGTGAGATAAATCTCAGTGGGCCACCACCAATAGAGTCTATAACATCCGGCCTGTGTAATGAAAATGTAACAGTATGCAAACATGAAAATATAAAGTAAAGTTTTACAATGTAATTAATTACCCAAGTACCCACTTCAGCCCTCAACTAGTGTCTGAACATGTAACTGATTCATTTAATTAAGTAATTACCAATTCTATATTGATAGGTCTCGTAAGGCATAACCAACACAAAAATCACATCATGATAGTAAAAATAGTGAAAGTTCCAAGATGTAACAAGTCAACCATGATCAATGATGTTCAATAGTGAAGTCCCAAGGTAATAACCAAGGAGAAGTAGACCTCAAGGGTCACCAACTCAGTAATAACTGTATCCTGGCATGGGGTAAGAGTGTAATCCAAGGAGCGTAGTCCAATATATTCCACAATGAGGTGCCTACCGAGTCTAAGGCAATCGACCAAGGTAAAACAGGGCTAAGAAATGACTGAGCCTGATGGGCTTTAACCATAGAACCTACTTGTCAATGTTAGATCCAAGAGTGTATCTAAGGAATCTTATAATTATATTGAAGGGATCCAAGGAGTGCACCCATTTCATCATTTAGTACTACATGAGGGATCCTATGGTATCATACCGGACATCCAAGAATAGACAAGGATTGGGATCTAGGTGGGTCTCAACCTAAGGAAGCTGTATCCTTGAATCGGAATGGGGTTACCAAGTGCTCATGGAATTATCCAATCAGAATACAAGGCAATCTCAAGTTAGGCCATTCCTATTTGATTATGAAGTCATCTAATATCTCATTTGGTTTAATCCTTTCCTTTTATTAGTGTGATAATTTCAAGTAGCATGAAACCTTTTTATCAAGTCATTTGGTTCAAGCCTTGATTTTCATTAGTGCGACAAGTCCAAGTATCATGAAACCATTTAATCCATTTAAGGCATATTACATATTCAAGGTTCATTCCACTACCTTCCATTAATGTGGAAAGGGGTGCCATGGATATGAAACCAATTAATCATTCACATTTAATTATCAATTTGAAGCACTTACCTTAGGAGGGTTAAGTGGTACACATACATGGTACTTGACATTATGAAATTCACAATATAAATCAAGAAAATTAATATATAAATGCTTACCCTTAGAAAGGTCAAGCCAAGGAACACCTGAATGGTGGTGCAAGCGTGTTAAGACACTAAACAACAATTATGGCATAACCTTTGACATGTGAAGGATGGAGTTGTGGTCATAACCACTAATAATTAATCATGTATTTGGAAAAAGCATAACCATAAAATTCTAACAAGTATAATCACGAAATATTAATTCCATAAATAGAACCTAATGAAATCGGTGGGCCCACACGACAAATCCAAAATCAATGAACTTTAGGGATGAGTTATAGAACACCCACCTTAGGTTTGTACGACTATCCTCCTCCAGTATTAGCCCTTGATTTGTCTTGGATTGAATTAGATCTTAGAAAAGGATAAAAACAATCATACCTTGATATCTTGGTCTAGAGAAAAAGAGAAGGATAACAACTCAAGAGGACTCGAGTACATACCATTGCACATCCAACGTGACAAACGAAAGCTCGATGGGTTTCCGGATGAAGTAAATCACTTCATTCCAAGGTTCGATCTTAAAGAACCCCAAAACCAATATATAAAAAGGTTAATACTGCATAATCTTGGATTAGGGAAGTTTGAGGGAGGTTAATAGAGCATTAAGGGCAATTTTGTAAATTTACCCAGAAAAATGGCCCATGCACGGTTTTTCTGCACGGTTTGACAAATAGTGTGGAAATCATGCAAGGTTTTCTGTGTAAAAGGGCACATTACATGGTTAGGACATAAGACCATGCTCAAACCATGTGAAGTGGTTCTTTTTGGAAAATTTAATCTACAGGGTTAGCCAAACCATGCGCTAATCATGCGCTAACCGTGCAACCTGTCCAGTTTTCTAAAAAAGATGGGTTCTAGGCTCCGAACCTGCCTCAAAAACCCCTGATACATTTACTAACTAAAAATTCATCCATATTAGGTCTAAAGTAAAGATTTAGACTGAAAATTAAAGGACTCATACATGAGTGAAAAACTGGGTTCTTACATCTCTTTACATGACTAGTTATATGGATATATTTAATGAATATTTATTTATATGATATATATTATATAATCATAATTTTTTAAAGTTGAATTATTATTTTCCTTTTTTTTTCATTCATTAAAAAATGGAAACATCACTCATGT
The DNA here is from genome assembly GCA_963277665.1 of Viscum album. NCBI lineage: Eukaryota > Viridiplantae > Streptophyta > Magnoliopsida > Santalales > Viscaceae > Viscum > Viscum album. The sequence continues at coordinate 497,844,359 of OY728122.1, forward strand.
TTATGTATGGACTACCATCTCCACGAAGTGATGTAATTAATTTTTCATCACCTCCTTATGTGGATAGTTATAAAATTATATATAATGAATACATATTATGATAATTAAATTATTTTTATATTTTATATGATGAAACCATGACCATGTTTCAAGGACCATAATTATCGAACCGAAACATAAATGGAAAATGTAACATTTTTCACCTGAAAGATGATTTTAATGAAGAATTATTAATAAATGGGTCACTAGAAATTATAAAGGAATTATGTATAGTATAATATGTATTAATATGGGTTTTTAATATATGTATAATAAATCTATATTTATTATATAGGAGGTTTGAATTCATTCAAAGAAATACGAGACTCGAGGTAAGGGTTTATCATCTCAAAATTGCATTCTTTGGGACATATGTTATGTTATGAACCTATATTATTTTATGAGGTGTATATAAAACCCATTTAACATGATATATAATTAATACAAATATATTCATTATATTTAACATTTCACTTGAAGTTATTCTTTAATGGGAGTTACAATTCAAAAGTTTCTAAAGCGGTAGGGGATTTATGTTTCAATCTCATTTTAATCGGGATTGTTTATACTTGAATTTCCATTGAGGGAAATTATACGATTATTATATGATAAAACCAGTTTATTTTTATATACTATGGTTATTTACATAATTTATAAGTTTTAATTCCATTTTCCTCTATTTGGTACTCAAAATGATTCAAAAAATATTTTTAAGAAAAGTTGACATTATTTCTTCCCTTTTGGTCATGAATCCTTTTCTTCCATATCCAAGTTATTAAAGATATTTTCAATTTTTTTTTTAATATTATATAATTATTTTTTAAATTCATTTTTACCCTTTTTATACTTTCTATAATAAGGTTTAAAAATAATCTTCATATCATTTTAAGAACGAGGTACTTTTTACTAAGGGTGTGAACACAATCTTTGTTTTAAATGATTATGGAATGAGAGAAATTTCCTACTTCCATGATCACTAAATGATATGAATATTACTTTACCATTTTTCATAGTTTTTTAAAAAATGTTTTCCATAATATTTTTAAAAATTTTTAGATTTTAAAAATGTGATTTCAAAATGAAATGGGTATTTTCTTCAAGAAATATTCTAGTGATATTTTAAAGGTGTTTTCTATCTATGATAACATCATTTGATTTTAATTATGATTTATTGGGTATTTGATCCAATGATACCATATTTATTATTTATCTATATAGTTTATGATTATGACGATGAAATGTTTACAAAACCTATTTATTTTTCATGGGTTATGCTATGATTATATGATGACTGTTTTATGATATCATGGTATACATATGAATCGATTATGATTATGTGAAAAGTGGCCCTAGAATTATATATCCCTCCAATGCATTGATAAAGGAGTTTAAAACCACATAAGAGATGATAGAGTTTTAAAAATCCTAAGATATGATGAAGCTAATAAACTCCTAAGAGATGATGGAGTTAACTGGATGGAAGTTACTCCTAAGTGAATGTTGGAAATTACTATGTAGTCTTTTCAATTATGGGAATTTTTCTTCAATGATAGTCATAGTATTTAACCTTGAATAATGAAATTATTTTCTATGCTTATGTGTCTTCCATAAACTTATATCTTATTCTTATGACATGTTCTCATGGATTAGGAATGATTATTGATAATTACACAATCTTAGGACATTTTTCCTTTGTTATGAAAACTTCTTATTCCATAAAATAATATTTATGATCTATGATTGATTGGGGATGACTTTTGTAAGTTATATTCACGTTCCAATACCCTTTTTCTTATCTTATGTTCACATATAATCATTGATATATATCTCCCATGTTTTCTCTTACTGTGCATATGACCTCACCCTTTCTTATGTTTCCCTTTCCCCAAGTTATGAGGAACGTTTTTAAGTATGTTATTCCTAATAAGGGTACTAAATGTGAAGAACATATTGGGGGATGATGTATATTTTTATGAACCAATTGTTTATGCATCCAAGTTTTTAAATACACTAAACATATATGGTTCCTAAGTATGTATTATTTTGAGATATAATGAATATTCATCTAAAATAATGAAATATATATGTATGTGAAGCATGGGTTTCTATAAGGATATCATGAGATGTTGTGTGGGAGGTTTGAGAATCCTGACCATAGCTCATAAAAATTTATAATGATACTACTAGATCAAGATGAAAAGGTAAATAATAAGAAAAAAGTACCAGGAGATGAATGTGATTTTATTTCTTATGTTAATAAGGAGTTTCCACATAAAGAAATAGTTGCTAAGAGAAAAGAAACCATGACTCATATGAGGACTGATGGTAAGAAATTCAAAAACAAAAGTATGAATAGTTCTCCCAAATATGAATTTTGAAGGAATTAATGATCTTAGTTGAGAGATAAATCTATACCTTGATGCTCTCATTGAGAAGCAAGAAAGCCCATCATTTTACCGATCTGTATTTTTGTACTAATATATAGGGGATTGAAGAAGATGAATTAAGGGGGATATGGATGACTGAGGTTACAGATATGAAATAAGAAATAGTGTCCATCATGGAATACTTTAACTACGATGATGAATAGATGATAAGTACATCCCTTGAGGGGGTGTTAAGTAGAGAAGATTTGAGAATACTATTATTTGAAAAAATCTAAAAATTATAGATAGTTTTGATAGATGATGTGAACCAACCATTTTACCCATACTTATTTTGATCTTATATGAATATTAATGTGGGGTGTTTGATAAACTAGAAAAATGGGGAGTAATATTTCCTGCACTTGAAAAATTTTAATGTGTTTATTAAGATGAGTAAAAGTATTAAATTTATTGAAAATTTATTTAACAACCCTTAGATGATATAAATTGATTTGGTGTTAAATGATGGTTTATTTATGGAAAATATTAATGTTAAGGATAATTTTACTTGTTTTCTACACTAATCATGGATCATGTATATTTAGATCTAGATTTTTTGGCTCATTACAATCTGATATGTGATGCCACCATTTTTTCAAGTGAATAAGTAAGATATGAGTGAGATATTACCTTACTTTAACCTTTACATTTATTTTCAATAATGGTAATAATAAAATATCTAATTATCATAGATGTTCATAGATAGGCGTTTAGTGGCATTGACAACAAATCTAAAGGGGAAGATTGAAGATTCCAAAGAATTTTTGCGATTGCATTTTTTTCCAATAAGTAAAGTTTATATTATTATGATTAAAATATAAATAGAATTTTGGTGATGGAGGAAAATCCCAATATATGAATATGGAATGATGATTTTATTCTCATACATAAATGAGTGAAGGAAGATGAGACTACTATTTTGAGTTTCATGGTAGAAATATTGAAGGAATAAACCATTTACATCAAATTATTTCTGATCTGGTTTGAAATGGATTAATGCCTAGTGCTAATGGATGATGAATGCATTGACTACATCAATTACCAAGTGAGTTTGGAGGTATTTTATATTGAAACATTTTGAGAGTTTTTATTTAAAGAATAATTTTTTTTTCTGGAAATTTAGAGATTATATCCATGGAGAACTAAAAATTAATATTGTTATATCAAGTGAAGAAGATCCCTTAGATAATGTTTTGAGTAGATTTGGATTAATTCAGAAGGCCCTGAGTTGAAATTAAGAAGCTTTTAACTAATATGGATATTTCTAGAAATTATATACTGAAGTTAAATATGGATAAAACTTGAAGTTCACTATTTTTCATAAGGGTTGTCATAGAATTGTTCAAAAAATCTAGAATAAAGAATTGGTAAAGGAATGATAATTCCATAAGAATCATTTGGATTTCTATAAGAGTAATTTTATTTTTTATAAGGTTCAATCGCATTCTATAAGAGTCATTCTAGAATATGTAAGAGTCATTTAATTTTTGTAGTGGGGAATCAGAAAAGGCATGGAAAATGTATAATGGTCATTTGGATTTTTGTAAGGGTCATTTATCATGATGAAGTTCATAAGTTTCATGGGGTTTTCCAAAAGATTCAGTTCAAAGTCTATAAGAGTCATTTACTTCAAAATATTATCTAATGTAAACAACTAGAAAATGAATGGAAAAATAGGCAAACATAAGAGTCATTTACTCTTACAAAATGAATGCAGTATAGAATTTTGGAAAAGTCCTAAACTATAAGGGTCATTTTCAGAACTATTAACTCAGCTAAAATATCACAAAGTTAAAAAATAAAATATTCTAAAACATGATAAAATCAGATGATATAAGAACTATTCTTCATGGAAGTAAACATAATAATGTAAGAGTTTTTGAATCAAAATGAGATGAGGAATAATTATAATCTTTTTATGTGAAATGAGGTAGTCTCTCTACAATAGAAATACCATACAACGAATATCTATGCATGAAAACATGAATTCTATCATGGATTAAATGGATGTAGAATTTATAGAGAATATGTATAATGTGATAAATCTAAAATCATGTGAAGATTTTAAATCTCAAGTCTCATGGAAGATTCACATGTAGATATTCACCAGGATATGAAAATGATTTAAATGATAATTAAATTGGAGGATCTTTTTACTATTTTAAAATATAAGAATATCTCACTGCTGTAATTAAATAGAGAGTTTCCATATTCAACTTATGGAAAATATTAATCATGATATTGTGTGAATAAAAAAGGTATAAGAAGAAGATGAGAATATATGAGTGAGATAATCATATATGGTTACTATTGTGATGAACTTCTGTTTATCAAAGAGAGAACAAAGTTGATGATATTTAGTAAGAAGGAAATGTGAGTTGATAAATAAGAGAGATGATTCCTATAATATATCTATATCATAGAAGGTAGTTGAGTTGAGAAAAATTATGACACTACTACTACTATGTTGAGGCTTGTGAATAATTGAGAAACAAGAACACAGTTATATCTTATGATATCATCATCTTGTTATGAGGAGAAGTGAGCAAGTCCTATGATCCCAAATCTAAATAACATTTAGATGTGAGTACTTAAAGACAAAGGTCGATGTGATGATACACCAGAAGATATAATTAGTTAAAGACTTGCTCAAGGAGTTTGGGAGAACCCATAAAAGAACCGGTTGAATCTAGCATAAATAACCCATCTAGACATAACTAGAAATTTTTAGAAGATAGTTCACATTGGAAGGAGACAATATAAAGAACTTTTTTGGAGGAATCAAGGTATTTTCAGAAGATATCCTTCTAATGTATTCACTAGTGCTCAATATTTTTGGGAGATAAATTATAATTATACTCAGTCATGTTTACTAGTGGAAATATATATCTCAATATTTTAATAAAACCCACAAAAGAGTTGGTCTCCAAATTGGGACCAAACCATGTAAATCCTCATGCACTTTTCTGTGCATTCATTTAGTTACATATGAGAAAGTGTGAGTTATTATCGAGGGGGGGGGGTAAAGAATTGAATTAGTTACATAGGTTTATTTTGAATACGAAATCATTAAAATACTATCACTAATTCAATCCCTCCACTGATCAGTGATACAAACGAACCTAGTGACATAGAACTTAATATCTAGATGAATTTCATGTTCAATATGATGCAAATTAGCCTTGAAATTTAGAATAATATCAGGTTTATTAAAAATAAGGTCTATAAACTAGAAAAAAACTTCAAAAATGTTTACCCTCCCATGTCTAAGAGAAATAAACTACTACCATTGCACAAAATTAAACATCAAATATATTTTCTCAAAATGAAACTAATTATGGAACTACTCCTAAGAAATTAAAGACTAATCACAATTGACATTGAAAAGTAACCACCACTACCAAGATGAACATCTCAAAATATTTATAGTCAAATAAATCTAATTCTCTTTTGACAAATGTATTAATCCAAAAAAAATTTCATGATCCACTAGACACCTCTCTATCTCTCGATCAGAGATGGTCCCTATACACTTTAATAGACTCTAATACTAAAACCATCACAATACATTACTTCAATAATCATCATCCTTTTTAAAAACTCACCTATAGTCAACTATACAATCTTACAATACCTCACTTACTTTAACCACATAGATAACCTTCCTTTAGAAATCTCAAAAAATGAAAATATGAACTCCTAATCCCAACAGATGAAATTTTATTGAAGGTTTTAAAATAAATTCATATTAATATTTATAGAATATCTCTGATTCAGCATAATTTCAACCAATAATGTTGAATTAAATTCTCCTAGGTATCAAATCTACAATAATTAAAATCTCACTTTAGTATGTTCAATTGGATTAACTCCCTTGAATTAGATCATATGGGTCGTATATGCACTATAGATGGCCTCCCTTGCACACATCACATGTTATGATCAAATAATGTTTTACCATGCCAAAAAAATGAAATTATCACTAGTTATTAACTCCTAAATCCATAATAACTCTCAAAAAATACTCTAGTACCACTATATCATGACCCTCTTTTGGTATAACCTCTCCTTGGTCAGTTGTGATTCCAAGAGTAACCCTCAAATCCAATCTCTGATAGGTCGTGGGTTAATGAATAATACTGAGGCTATAAAACACATATATGGGAATCATTATCTTTATAAATCCATTAAAAATATTAAAAAACCATCAATGGACACAAATTAGTTATATATAATACAAACCATAATACTAAAATTCATGTAATTTCACACAAGAATAATGAATCTCCGATTTAAATACTAAAAAAAAATAGATCCTGTGGGAGATTATATAACACCATTGAAATCTACACAACATGATATTTATATTCATATAATTCTTCAAAATGGTCCTAAAAATCTATAAAAATGGGATATAGAAGATAGGGTTGAGTATACAAGTCTACTTAGTAGGTTATTCCCTAAAATAATATTGTGCTAATATGGAAGAATCATACCATGCACTTAATAAACATGTAGTAAAACCAAATCATTATATAATCCAATGTCAACCACTAACTTAGCCTCACCAAGGATCACTCATAAAATCCATACATGTTTATATTAATAAAATAATCATTAAAATATATTTAGGACTAGGAAAATATGAGTTTATAGGCATATCTTCTCTCTAAAACAATTTCCAACATCTTCTCTAAAACCTCTAACAATTAAGACATGTAAATTTTAGGACTATGAAATTTTGAGATTCTATATTAGTTACCTCTCAAAATATTCACATCCTCAAAAATAAAAAACTTAACATGGGTAAAAAATAAAACAACATTGAAAACCAAACACCTTGTGAGATACCTTTGAAACAAGAATATTATTATTACAAAAGTGAAACACAATATAAAAGTGAGAATAAAATCCTTTAATAATATTAGAATAAAATCCAACCTCAATATCACTACATTAATTGAAAACTTAGAATAACCCTATATACTAATATCATATCTTAAACTCTTATTCCTGCATATTTTCCTCTAATCTACCATGAATTTACAAGACAAAAACCAAAGGAATGATGTATCATCATAACACCTTATCCTAAAAATCCTAAATCCCAATATGATATTCCATAAACATCATATCCTCCTCAATAACCAACGAAAAACCTCACCAAATATATACAGTACCTTGAAAGGTCAAATGAAATTATAATAAACCTTGCTTTACCCGTGAAACCTATATTACCCATTATGATTAGAAACCTCCTAAAACACAAGATCACTAGACATGAACAAAAAAGGTATCTTCCTATAATGGGAATGAGAATTTTTATAGTATTTAGTAGCTTAAATTTACTCACATATCACTTACACTTTCCCTATCATGCTTTGCACAAAATGTGGTTGAAGAATCAATGAATCATTAAGCTCAATTCAACATAATTCAGATCTACAAGTACACTCATAAAATATCTCAAATGGATACATACCAATGGATGAGTTATACATATTATTATATATAACTAAAATAATGGTAAATTATTTATCCATGAGTCTCTAAAATAAATTATATGTAAATGAAACATGTTTTCTAGTGTTTTGATTTTCTTTTCCATCTAACCAATTATCTGAGGTGAGATGTCATGATAAGGTATAAATGAGTTTTAAAATTATGTTTCAAGATCTTATACACTCACGAGGTAAATCTAGGTTCTTGATTAGATATTTTCATCCTCGATACCCCATTAATACTCACCACCTCTTCCATATTTATCCCCACCAAGGGGTCTACTAGAATAGTCTATTTAATCACTATGAAATGAGATAACTTTTTTAACCAATACACAATACCCTAGACGGAGTCACATATAACCAAATTTTGAGGCAAAATAGTATCAAAATCCATTGACATATCATCTCACTTACACTAGGGAACATATAATTGTTACAATAGACATGTTGGAATTATATTCTTGGATTTAACCCTCTGACAAACCAAATACTAATACATGAATTTATCCACTAAAAACTTTATTCTTAGATCCAAAAAATAATCTCTAAAGGTGTGTTACATCTTATATATACCTAGATACACTTCTAGAGGTGAGTTATAAAAACCATGAAGACATACCTCTCACATCATAAATGGAGATTTTTTCTCATAGAATAACACCCAATAGTGACTACCCTCTAACCATACCTTAGGAGAATATCTAAAGACCACAAAATCTCTCCATACCTCTATATATAGATATCCAAACTGATTATCTTCTATATATTGAAATAAGGAATCATTTACTATAATATAATACATGAAAACTTTAACATAAACTTCCATTATATAATGATGCAAATCTGTGAGTTGTCCCATCATCCTCCACTCATCTCTAGTCTCATGAACAACATATATATATGTGACATCCTAATCATTAGATCAACTAAAAAATTTATTTTCCTAAAATTATAGGATATATAAAAGTTAAAATCCTACAAAAACTCTATAAAACTCTATTAATACCAATTAAAATCCCATTCATAGAATATTTAGTGTAGACTCATTCAATTTGTGAGAATACAAACCATTCGTTGATATGATAATTCCACAAAAACTTGAGAGAACCACCATCACCACAAGATCAAGATCATGGGTAGAATAATTAAATTCTTGAGGAAATAACTACTAAGACTTATAAGATATAATTTGTCACCACTTTATCTTGAATAAAACATAGACCAAGATGGAAAACAATATAAAAGACCTCAAACATTACTCTCTCTTTAAAAAAATGAATAAAATATTCACTAGTAAGCTTCTCCTTTAAGTACTAAATTATTGTTTGACATTGATTTTTCTATAAATTAACTATATCCTTATAGTTAAAAGCTATCAAAGGTGGTATGATTTGAGAGAAATAAGACAAAAAAATCCTATAATATAATGAAATACTAATGAATTTCTTCACCTATATGACATTATTAGGATCCACCCAAGAATTAATTGCCTTAATATATAACAAATTAATAAGAACTCCCTCTTGAGACATGACATACCTATGGAAACAAACATCATGAATCAATAACATGCACTTGGATAACATTATATTCAACTAAAATAATCAAATTACTTCCAAAAGAGTCACCAAACACACATTGCAACCCTCTTACAACCTTTAATATACTATAATTTCGTTATTTCAAACTACCATAAACTAATTTAAGAATTGATAAAACACTGAATCCATAACTCCAATGAATAATTATATAGAATTAATGACTCTAAAAGGAATAACAAAAAAGTAAATGTGACTATAATGATATCTAAAATAATTCTTTATGATATATTTCTCTATAAACCTCATTTGGTGATACCTATAATGCAAATCATTCATTGAGAAGAAGTTAGATCAGGTCCTACAACCCCTCACACCACTATACAATCCGGTATGGCTCACTACCTCATAGATTTAAAAATGACTCATGATTGGGGAGAGATCCCATATGGTATTTTTTAAAGCATGGAATATCCCCTCACCCCATGTGAGACTCATAATGAAGTGTAACAATATAGACTATTAGGGTCATGGTGTGATACCTGATATCTAGAAAAGAGGGTAGTTAAGACCATGTCATAAACCATGGGGTATTTTATAAAAACATGGATCTAAAAATATCTCCCTCAACATTACCCTAGTTTATTTAACCTTACAACTATGATCTAATACAAGATACACATCTTGTCACCACTCACACCATGATATTATCCACTTTGGATCACTACCTAACAACTTTGAAAATGATGCATGATGGGGGAGAGATCCCATATGGTATTTATATAAATCATGTAACTCCCATTCATCCCATGTGAGACTCAGAATGAAATTTCATGATGGAACCTATTAGGGTTAAGGAGCGATGACTGACATCTAGAAAATAGGGTGGTTAATCCCATGTAACAAACCTCTGAGAGCATTGAAAAACCCTAGATCCAATAACTTTTACATTATTCATGTATCTTTATGTGTTGTAAAAATATTAGGTGGTATAGAAGATTTTATTGTGGATTAATTCATATGAATAATAAGTCCACCAAAATGTCCAAGGGGTGTAGCTTTGGAGAGTTGTTCTTGGTTATCCATGCATTCAAGGTTTTGATATGTGAGGAGATAGTCTCATCCTTCCTTATTACATTTATCTTAAGATGGATGTTCTAAAACCACTATTTAGAGATATATTATGGTTTTATATGTTTTTATAGGATTATTTTTTTGTCTATTTTAGTGTTTGACCATCCCTAGTTGTTAGTGTAAGGGATATGACCAATTTAAAATCTAGTTTTAATAGTAATTTTCTATAAGGCCTTATCAATAACAACCATGTTAGTAGGATTTTATGAAGTAGATAGGTAATTAATGAGTTAAAGGATAGCCTTGAGATATTACATATCATCATGGACTTATGGTTAATCATGTTTTTGGTGGTGGGTATCACTAGGGGAGATAAGTTAGAGGCATTGAGATTGATTAGTTTCATTTTATGGAGTTTCCCATGTCTGGTAAACCAAATTTCATCTATGGTTTCATCAGTTTATATTCAAAATTGTATATAATTTTATTGATTTGGGAGATTTTCCCAACTTCATCTATCCTCCCTTAGTCCATACATTGGGACTTAAGGAAGAAAATATTCCAGTGTCCTTGGTGTTCACTGCACTAGTTGCAGGTCAACCTGAATAGCCTAAGGTGTGTTAGTGGTGTGAGAAGATAATAGGGAAAAACCAGTCAACATGAGAGTTCATCCTATTAAATATACAACCATATGATATCATCATTGGAATGAGGTATCTATAATCTACATATTTTATCCTTTCTTGCAATCATATGCAAGTTGTTTTTATTTGACATGGAATGCAATTGTGTTGTTTTTTTGGAAAAAAAGATCTTTAGATGGATTGTGTATTTATGGATCCTATTTATTTGATATTAATAGAGTTGATTTTAAGATAAATGAAATATTATAAAAAAATTCTGAATTTTATGGAGTATTTTTTATGATGTTTAACCTAAATAGTTTGTGACACTACCCCATTTATGTGATATCGAGTTTAGGATAGATCTTCAACTTGATATCTCTATAATATCTATGTCACCTTATAATATGGAACCAAAAATGTTTCAAGATACTTAGATTTATAATGATGAACTAATATAAAAGGGTTTCATCCATCCCTGTGAGTCTCCTTGAGGCACTTTAGTGTTTTCAAAAATACGTAAGGTAGTAGACACAACTATGCATCAATTATCATTAGTTGAGCTAGGTGATAGTGAAGAAAAATTATCTTATCTTGAGGATTGATGAATTATTAAATTAAATTAAGGTGATATCTAGTTCTTATATATTTATTTTTTGTGTATCATCAATGAGGTTAAAGGAGAAAGATTTCCCAAAAAGTTCTTTTAGATATCATTATCGACACAAATAGTTTGTGGTGATCCCTTTAAAAGTCATGAAATTACTAAATTTATTAATAGGTATTATCGTATCAGTGCTTTATAAGTTCCTAGATCAGTTTTTGGTTGTTTTCATTGATAATATTCAAGTATATTCAATGTTATAGGAGGATCTTGCTGAGAACTCGAGGATTTTTTTAGTTTTCCATTGATGATATAAACTATATGGGAAGTTTTACAAGTACATGTTCTAGATACATAAATTGAATTTCCTTAGATATGTCTTATCTTGGTAGGTAGTGGTTATTGATTCATCAAATACTATGGAATTTGTTTCTTATATGGCTCTCATGAATATTATAGAGGTGGAAAATACCCTTGGTCTTGCTGGATGATACAAGGGGTTTTGTAGAATCACTGAGATTGCATCACCATTGATATCATTAAACAAGAAATATCAGGTTTTTTTTAAGATATATTAGTATTATTCAGTGTTTTAGTACCTAAAGGAGAAGTTAATTAGTGTATATGTTCTTCATTTTCTCAAATAGGGAGTCATGATGGAGGCATTTTATGATGATTCTCGTCTTTATTTGGGTTATGTTGTGATAAATAAGTGAGTAGTGATATCTTATAGGACTTGATAGTAATATCATCCCAAATGTAATTATGTTTCCCATGATCTCAATATTATATAGAAAAACATTTATCTAGAGTTATTATGGAATTATCTTATCAATGAACGCTTTGTGGTCTTTATAGATCACAAGACTCTGTTATTTCTTCTTTCATCCACATTTAAATTTGTTCTAGTAGAGATAGATACAATTATTGAAGGATTATGAATTTGATATCTTATACACTTCAATAAAAGGAATTGTGATAGGATATGTACTCGGTAGGAAGTCATGTGGTGATATTTCTCATGAGGCTAGAGATGAGTAGAGGATTATGGGATAAATCATTTCATTAAATCATGATACATGGGATTTTATTTTATAATTTTTTCTTGTATTAGATGATAAGAAATTCTTCCTTGTTTCAATATATTGAAGATTATAAGTTGGTAGATCTCAAGAAAAAGGTATATAAATATTATGTAATTTATAGAGATAATCTAGTGGGATGGTTAGAGGATAGTCAACATCAGGTTTTGTTCTAGGAGAAGATGTTTATTCTATTATATATGAATTAAGTGGTTCTTGATAAGTTTCAATGATCACCTAAAGTGGTGAATTATAGTATATATAAGATGTATCATGCCTTAAGATATTTTTTCCATCAATCAGGGATTAATAGTTCATTGGATAAGTTTGTGTCTTGGTGTTTAATCTATAAGAGGATGAAAGTTGATCATAGAATTTCAGTAGGCCCATGACAACCATTGTATATTACCCAATAGAAATTTTTAAACATATTGATAGATTTTGTTTTATATTTTAATTGTTCTTTGTCTGGATATGATGTGTTTTTTGTTACTATGGTTATTTTGATAATGTTTTCTCATTTATTGGTAATTAATAAGTTGAGTACAGTGGATGTATTAGTAAGGCTCCATGAGAATGAGTTGGTTTGGATTTATATGGTTCTAAGGAAGATCATTACTAATCGAGTCTCTTAATTTACCTAATGAGTATAGAATATACCAAGAAAGCGTGGGAGCCGATGAAAGTCGGACCCATAAAAATATATAAGAAAAAAAGAGAAAAACAGAGCCAGAGTTACAAGGGGTTATTACATATCCGAGAGTGAATCACACCACACATATCAACATTCACCATTTCTTCACACCAATTAGGAGTTGTAAAAGACCAAAACATACCCGTCTCACTGACAGCCTTCTTGGACAACACATCTACAACTTTATTTGCTTCTCGATATGTGTGGGAGACTTCCAAATTGAGATGAGCACTCTTGTTGAGACACTCTACCCAAAGAGGTAGAATTTTCCACGGTACATCCCGTGTCCTTTCCTTCAAAGCTTTCACAGCAACCTCAGAGTCAGATTCAAGCCACAATGGTGTCCACTTGTACCGAGCAGCATAATAAATTGCATTTATCATGGCCAATAACTCAGCCTCATACGCCGTTTTAATTCCAGTGGAGTGATAGAAACACTCCTTGACGAATACATGATGAGTATGAAAGACACCTCCACATCCCGAGGGGCCAGGCATTCCTATCGCAGCCCCATATACATTAACTTTTAACCATGACGCAATTGGAGGAATCCACCGAATGTATTTAACCATTCTGGGTTTCCTCGGTCGACCTGAAACACCCAACAGTCTAAGAATGTTCAACTCTCGGATCGTGTTAAACATACCTCCAGGTTTCACAACTGATGCGGCATAGACCTCCTTTTGTAGCGCCATCATACCTGCATAAATAGAAGGCTCCATTTCATTGAACAACAGCTGATTGCGGGCATTCCAGATGTGAGATACCACCGTGGCAACTGCTGCAAGTAGTAGGTGGAAAACCTGCTCACTGTAATTGGCCATACAAAGTGCCTTCATGCACTCTTCAAACTGGCTGTTCCTGTCAAATTCTATATCAAACAACATTCCAATATATTTCCAAAGTGTATGTGCAAAGTCATATGTAATTAACAAATGATTTGTTCCCTCTTCAGCATGTTGGCAGAGACAGAAAATGGAGGGTATATTAAATCCATCCTTCTTAAGTCGATCCTGAGTGGCCAGCCTTCCTTTCCAAATTTTCCAGAGCAACAAAAACCTTGAAGGCTGAATGAAAGATTTATTAAACTGCATTAGCCACACTGGTGGTTGGGTAGCAGCACCACATTCAAATTTATAAAACTCTTTTTCATTAAAATTCCCCTGCTGATTGTGCTTCCATATGATAGTATCATAGTCCATAAAGTTATAATTCTGAATGTCCAGACTGATCTGATGGGGAATGGTGTCAAACCTAGAAATCTGTGATAGCAGGCTTGCAATTAATATGTGAGTGTCTTCTATAGGGACATCAATGACATCCTGCAATGGTGTATCCAGCCATACAGTAGTCCAGCAATTATGTTGTGAGTCCCTACTCATAATCCACTTGGTGTCATGTGTGATTTTAGTGAAATTTTTAATTTTAGTTATGACACATCACATTTTCCATTATTATATAAATTTTAGATGAAGTGAATGATCCAGATACTATAGGATATGTTTCACTCATGTGTTCTTGACTTCATAGGCATGTGGGTAATTTTTTTTACCTTGTATGAGTTTTATTATAATAATTGTTATTAAATATAAATTGGTATGAATTTATTCAAGGATTTTTATATTTAACCATACATATCTCCATTGTGATGGGTTGAGTTTGGATATTCAATGATTTTTGGAACAAATTTGGTGTAGAGATCGATAGAGAATGTTATAGTGATTTGTGAGAGAATAAAATATTCTCACGACTATTTGAAGTTATAGAGTGACCAGATAAGGTTACTATTGGATTTAAATGTCAGTGATGGTGTGTTTTTGAAAATTTTACATTTTTATTGGTAGTGGAGATTTGATAGAGGTGATAAGATTTTTCCTCATTTTATTGGACCATTAATGGTGTTAGAGATAATTAATTGGGGGGGGGGGTATTAGTTGAATTTTCTTACATAGGTGGATCATATTGGAAATTTATTCCATATGAAATATATTTGGAGGTATTTTTATGATGAATTATATATCCCCAATCTGGGTGAGAGTATTTTGAGTGGGCGGTGATGTTTTTGGATCATCTTATTATGATTCTATATTATCAAGAGAAGGTTTTATAAAGATATTTATTTTCTTTGTTCGTGTATTATGGAGGAATGGTGGTTTATAGGAATTTATATATTAGTGAGATTCATAAATTTAAGCTTAGTATCAATGATTTTTCGAGTGTTCAATTCCTATAATGATGTTGAGGATTGGTTTTATATTGACATGATTAATATTTTTATTCTTTATTTTATGTCCTATTATATTTTTGTGATAGACTGATTCTCATTTTGGATTTTTCTCACTAGATATTTAATATTTAAGTATTTTATTATTTTTCCCTAGGTTTATTTTTAAATTTCTAGGATTAGAATTATTTAATAGGTTTCTAATAGAGTACTATATTTTCCTTTTCCTATATTTTGTGTTTTTTAGGTGTTAGAAGAGATTTTGAAAATAGTTTCGGGGAGAAGAGATGATGGTTTTTTGGAATTTTTAGGAAACCATAATGGGTTTTAATCTTTACCATGTTATGGTATGTCTAGGATTTTTTTAGGTTTGGATGTGGTTGTGGTGGTTAGCCATTTTTTTAGGAAAGTGAATTTTGGAGTTAATTCTAGCTATTTTGGGGGAAATTTATGTCAGTCTGAAAATATAGTTTTTTGGTTCCCATTTTGGTGGTCATTATCTTTGGTGAGTTTTTATAAAATCCTTGTTTTCCACAAGGAGGGTGGAAATACTATTTTTTGAGTTGTCATGGTGAAAAAATAATGGTTATTTGACATTAATTCATGATTTATCTATGGTTTGAAGGAAGTGTTGAAGGACCATCATGTGTTTTCTATAAGGAATCAACCTTAAACATTAAATAATATTGAGTTTTAAGTCAATAATTCATTCTCTTACATTTTAGGATTTTTTCTAGGTTTATAGTTTTAGAGAATTAGGTCATAACTCATACATAATAAAACCATAAATTAAAAAGTGGACACTTTTTATTAGTATCCATTTTTCCCATAATATAAAAATTTTAAAATAAATAATCATTTATTTTCATGGAAAATATTCATGAATTTCAAATCGACTTGATCCTTTCCCTTAACCATCCTTAAATCTCATGAAAAATATTTTTAAACATTGGATGACCATAAAAAGATCAGTAAGGGACATCAAAGAAATAAAAATTGTTAGTACAGTGAAAAACATGAAAAACCATGAAATGTTTTACCTTTAACTTAATTTTCTTTGAGAAAAAAATAAATAAATCATTTTCACATGAAAAATGCACACCTTTTTCTCAAAGAAAATCATTAAAACCCATAACAAGAAAATCAAGACCCTTTTTGGAAACTTAGATCATCACATTCATAACCCATTTTGAACCTGAATCATAAGTACTTGAAGACCAGTTAAATCCATAGGAGAAACCCTTTGGTAACTCTATACTTATTTCAAATTAATAAAATAAACATTACCCAATTAATTTGATTGCTTTTTGGCTTTACCCATCATATAAGCTATATTGGGCACACCTGATGCTATCTGGTAACACCCTTTATATAAGATATATCAGGAACACTCGAGACTATATGGGTGCACCCATTTCTCATATATAATTATCAAGTACCATATAATGGATAAAATATTTTATGCTTGTAATTTTTTCATCCTAAAACATTTGAAAAACTCTTTTAAAATCATATGAAAATCGCTTTTAGATATCAAAATAAATTTTTCTTTTAAAAACCAATTTTCAATACCAAAATACCTTTTTATTTTGAAAATAAAATTTTAAATACCTAAATTCCAAAAAAAAAGGAAATATGGTTTTTATTTTAATAAAACACAAAATATTTTAAAGGAATCCAAACTTCAAATAATGGTTACAGTAATGGGAAAATTCATTGTTTTTGTATATGTTAAAATAAAACAACCCTTTTATCATTTGTATAGAAAGTCATAAATTTCATGCAAAGATTTCCTTTTTTTGAAAAACATTGAAAGAAAGATAAAAAATTCCTTTATAAAAATATCATGCACATAATAAAATCATTTTAAAAACATGTACATCGAGGAAAAAGAGAGTTAGAATGAAAACATTAAAAGATATTTTTTTAAAGAAAAGTCCTTTATCACTTTAGAAATATTTGAATCATAAGACCCATAAAATAATAAAATTAAAATTAAATTTAAATACCATGAAAATATATAAATTCATGATATAAAATTTCAAAGGGTCTATATATGAAACTCATAAAAGAATATAGGTTCATAACTTCAAAATATGTATCAACAAAATAAAATTGAGATGAAGTTCCTTACCTCGAGTTTGATTCATCATGTTAGTTCTTTATATTACTAAATAATAAAATTATGTAAATTATTTAATGGTTTTAGAACCTTTTTAAGTGTATTATTCATTTTATTTCACTTATTACCATGTAATATATAATTATTTAATTAATTAAGTTTTACTTTGTAAGTTTTGATGGTATTTAGATTATATGTCAAAAATGACTATGGTAGGTTGAGTATTGATCAAATAGGTAATTATTAAACATCTACAGAATAATAATCATGAAATAATTATCATATTTATATATAAATTATACTTTTAAGACCAATCATTAAAGATGGTTTTGATAAATGAAGTATGTTACAATCATGGAGATGGTAGACCATATGTACGCATGAGTAACGTTTCCATTTTTCAAAAATCATTATGGAAATAAGGTAAGTAATATTTTATCATTAAATAATGATAATAATATAATATATAACATATTAATTATTTAAATATAATTATATATATATATATATATATCATTATTGTGATGAGGTAATGAAAAAAGAGAGTCACATCACTTTGTGGAGGTGGTAGTCCACACATTCACGAACGATGTTATCATTTTTCAGTGTAAGAAAAAAAATGATATATTATATTTAAATAATGACAAATATGTCATGAATATAATAATTATTTCATTAATATCACATATATTTATTAACTTTATCCCTATTACCTTCCATATAAAATTTTAGTGAAAAACGAATCACATCACTTTGCGAGGCGGTAGTTCATCGTACACACGAGCGACGTTATCGTATCCCCCATGGAATGGAAAGTAAGAATATATATGTGATATAATAATTATATAAGTATAAATATATTAAAAATATAATATATATACTTTATATTTATCATTACAATAATTTGTGAGAGGCGATGATGGAAAATGAATGACATCAGTTCGCGAGGCAGTAGTCCGCTGTACACAAGAATGATGATTATGTATCCCATTTGATGGAAGAGGAGATGGATTTTGGTTATTACATTAACATAATAAAATATCCATATATGGGAGATATTTTTTTATTATATAATTATAATTTAATAATATTTTAAGGACGTGTAAAAAGAAATAAAGTAAAGACGCTCGGTAAAGTATAATACATCTTCTTTGGACAACCTCTATAGGTAAGCACCAACAACCTTATTAGGATGGATTTGTCTATGTTTTTTTAAGGGATGTTATAAATGCATTTGGGTAGTTATTTTATGATACAAATGTATTTTATGGTGTGAAGAGAATAGTATAGGGGGTGAACTTTTATAAGTGAGGTGAGTGGAACACTTGTAAGCTTTGAAAAGAAAAGGGTGTACCCACATTTTTCACATTCCAAAAGGGTTCAAAATGAATAATTATCAAGAATTAGACATTATAAGGTCTAAATATAGATATAAAATATATTTTAGACAAAATTTTAGGTCATTTTAACCCTTATCTTTTTAGTTTATCCCTGATAAATCCATTTTTACCTTAACCATGATAATTAATTTTTATGGTTTTCACTATTCATTTTGGTAAAAAATTAAGTTGAAATTATTAGATAATATAAATTATCCCGATTAAAAAAATATCAAATCAATTTTTACAAATTAAATTCACATAATTTTAAAATTTTAATTTAAAACAAAACCAGTAGATACGACAAAAAAGCGAGTTTTCAAGAAGTGTATTTTTCAAGAAAAAGATAATTTTATATTAACATTATGATTAATAATAATAATTATATGAATATAAATTAATATTTATTGATATATAATATATAAACTTAATTTAAATCATTCCTCATTAGGGTTTATTTTAATTAATTAAAATGGAGAAAAATTATGCAATTTAAAATAATTTAAAAAAAACACCATTTTTAAACCCAAAAACAAACTTATACTAAAATACAATATTAAGTTGATTAAAAAGTAACTAAGTGGATTAAATATAACTAAATAATAATTATTATAATTTAAATCATATTAAAAACAAAATATTACTTTTAAATTACTTAATTTATTGAAAAGAAATGACTTTTTTTACAAAATTCGGTATTTCACTATTCAATGAAAAATTAATATTTTCCAAAAAATCCAAAAATTTCACCCATAGTAAATTTTTAAATCATGATTTAAAAAATCATATTCATTTTTTTAAATTCAATTTCTAAAATTTATAAATTAAACTTCTAAATAAAACATTATACTAAAGGTGTTTAATTAAAATTATCCCCTTACTAAATATTTTTATATAACTATATTAATAAACATGAAAGTTATGTATTATATCATTACCTGGGGTTTTAAATTATTCCTCATTTTATAAATTTAAACCTAAAAATTGTATTCACTTATTATAAAATTGGGTATATCTTTCTCTCATAGCATTTTTGGATTCCCATGTTTCCTCTTCAACTATATGGTTTTCCATTAAACATTAACCCATTAAATCACCTTATTCCCCAAAACTTTATATCTATGTTCAAGAACATGAATAGGATATTCCTCATAATAAAATTTCACTTCTAATTGTACTAATTTCGGGCTTAAATCATGAGATTATTCCGACACATATTTTCTTAACATCGAGACATGAAAAATGTTGTATACCTAGGATAAACTCGGGGAAAAAGCTACTCTATATGAAACTGATCCAAATTTCTATAGGACTTCATACGGTCTCATAAATTATATACTTATCTTTCCTTTTTTACCAAAATTCATAACACTTTTCCATAAAGATACTTTGAGAAAGGCGTGATCACCTACCTTGAAAGAAAGATCTTTCCTATGGTTATCTGCATAACTTTTTTACCTACTATGAGCCATCCTAATATATTTCTGAATCAATTGAACCTTCTCATCCATTTTATCCACCAACTCCATTCCCATCAACCCCCTTTCTACTAATTCATCCCAAAAATCTAGCGTCCGACATTAATTTCCATATAATACCTCAAATGATGTCATCTATATACTAGAATGGAAACTATTATTATAATAAAACTAAACCTATGAAATATGTTGATCCCAACTTACCTATTAATACATTAAAAAATAATTAAGCATATATTATATAGAATAAATCATCTGGTCAGAATGTCCATCAGACTGAGGATGAAAAGAATTACTAAAATTTAATTTAGTACCCAATAACTTCTAAAGTCTTTTAAAAAAATTATCTATGAACTTGGGATCATTGTGTGATATAATGGAGATAGGAACTTTATGTAACCTTACTATCTCTATTAGATAAAATCGAGAAAGCTGATCTAAAGACATTATATCTCAAATGGTTATAAAATGCATAGATTTATTTAATCAATCAATAATAACCAAAATTGTATTATTACCTCTTGATGTCCTTGACAATCCCACCATGAAATACATGGATATATTTTCCCATTTCCAATTCAACATTGTAAAAGGTTGAAACATTCCATTTAGTAATTTTCATTCTGCTTTAACATATTAACAATTCAAACATTTCATAGTAAAGTTAGGAATATCTCTTTTCATTTTGTCCCACTAATAATACTCTTGAAGGTCTCAATACATCTCAGTACCACTCTGATGAATGGAAAATAGAGAACTATAAGCTTCACTCAATAATTATTTCTTCAAATGGGGGTCATAAGGAACCCATAATCTTTTTCCAAGATTTATAACACCATCTTCATCAATATTAAAATTAGTCAACTTACCCTTCTAAAAAGATTCAACCTTTTCCTATAAAGCACGATCCTCCTTCTGAGTTTGCTCAATTATTTTTGACAAAGTAAATTTCACTAAAACCTGAAACAAAATAGGGGATCTCACTGAATCCACAACTTATAGTAAAAAATTCATTAAATCATTAACCAAAGGGTCATGTTCCCAACATAACATGGTTAATGTAACATTATTTTTCTAACTCAAAACATCAACCAATTTTTTTTTCATTTAAAGTATGGTAATGAATCATGTAATCATAATCCTTGATAAATTCCATATATCTTCTATATCTCATGTTTAAATATTTCTGAGTGAATATATACATCAAAATTTTATGATCAGTATATATTTCACACTTTACTCGATAAAAATGATGCCTCCAAATTTTTAAATAAAAAAATATAAACTAATTTCAGATTATGTGTAGGGTAATTTGACTCATGAGGTTTTAACTGGCATGACGCATAAGCAACTATCTAATAATTCTACTTCAGGACACAACAAAGTCCCTTCAATGAAGAAAAACTATAGATGAAAAATTCACCATTTCTAGAAGGCAGTGATAAAACTAGATCATTCACCAATATTATTTTTAGTTTATGAAAATAATCATCACATTCTTTTGTTCAGATGAATTTAACTCCTTTTTGAGTTAACTTACTTAGTGGGCTAGACAAATAAACAAAGTTTTCAAAAAACTTCTGGTAGTAACTTGCTAATCCAAGAAAATTATGAATCTTTGTGATATTTTTGGGTCTTGTTCATTCTTAAACAACTTTTGTTTTAGTATGTTGAATATTTATTCCATATTTAAAAATAATATATCTAAGAAAATATTTTTTTTCTACCAAAATTCACACTTACTAAATTTCCCATATAGTTTATTTTCTTTTAATATTTTCAAAATAATCCTTAGGTGTATTTAATATCCCTCATGACTTTTAGAATACACCAAAATTTCATTAATAAACAAAAAAAATTATCCAAGAACTCATGTAAAACTCTATTAATAAGGTCCATAAATATATAATGTTCATTATACAACCCAAATGACAAAACTACAAACTTATAGTGACTATATCTAGCACAACATACAATTTTTGGAATGTAATCCTCCTTCAACTTCATCTGATGGTACCTGGACCTTAGATCAACCTTTGAAATATACTAATCTCCCTAGAGCTGATAAAACAAATCATTTATATGATTCAAAGGATATTTGTTATTAAAAATGATGTTATTAAAGAATCAATAATCAATGTAAAGTCCCATTGAACTATATTTCTTTTTAAAAAACAAAATAGGATATCCCCATGGTGAAGTGATAGGTCAAATGAAACCTTTATCTAAAAACTATTTTAATTTATTTTTCAATTTTTGAAAGTTCCATTAGAGTTATTCAATAGGGGGCTTTGAAATAGGCTTAGCATCGGACACTAATTCAATAGAAAATTCAACCTCTTGATCAAGAATAAAACTAGGAAAATAATTAGAAAATACATTCATGTATTCATTCACTACTTTCACATCACTAATGAAAATAGTTTCTTTCTTTTCAACAATATTTGCTTGGTAACTTTCATAGTTATCATTAATAAATTTCTCAGCTTATTAGTAAGTTATCAAAGACATAAAATCATTGAAAAAAACTTTATTAGCTCTTAAAAATATCTTAACATGATAAATTAAAGTTAAATCCATTCCAATAATTATATAAACTCTAATATGGTTAGTTCAATAAGATTTTCATGAAAGAACATCATATTTATAACAATGGGAAGATTCCTAGAAATCTTGGTTGCTTTAATATTTATACCAAGATTTTTCACCAAAAGTTCTATCTTACTTTAATGAGGTGATATCCCCGATTTACTTTAAAATTTATGTGAAATGAAATAATGTGAAGATCCAAATTCAAATAGGGGATTGTCATAATTCAAATAAACTAGTAACATAACTATCACCACTTCATTTTAGGACCCAAAATAAATCATAGTAGTAGAAAATGATTTTCCAAACCCTTCTATTTATGATCTTTCTATATTTCACATTGAGTAACTTAATTTTTAAATTCTTTAGAATAATGACAAAACCAATTAAAACTAAAAAATCTCACCATTGGATGGCTATCAGTTACCCCATTATTTTCTTGTTCGAGAATCTTTTCATTATAGTCACGATCCCTGTGACCAAACTAGATACACTAGAATCACTTTCTAGATCCTATCAACTATTCCTTGAAATGTTTTTTCCACACTTGGAACATTTTGGGGGATTACCTTTAGACTTCCCTACCTATTTGTTTCTCTATTGCCTACCACCTTGACCTTTTCTTATTTCTTTCATCTCTAGGAACATAAGTGTCAGCAAAATCCATCTCAAATTTCTCAAAAAAATAAAACAATTTATCATAACATTTAAATTATTGTGTGGAAAATACCTTCATAAAATTGGTTTCAAACCTAAGAATAATGTATTAATTTTACTATCAATGTACCAAATAAATTTGGACATGTACCTAACCAATATTTTGAAGTTTTCTTCATATGTAGCTACAAAATCTCCATATTTTTACCTTAATTATAGGAATTGTTTTTCCATACGAAGTTGAACAAACTTAGGAAAATATTTATCAAGTAAAATATCCTTAAATGTTTCCTATTCCATGGAATCAATATTATATTTCTCTTTAGTATTCTTAACCAAATATCACCATCGATTAACTTAAACTTTAAAATGATAAATGGAAAGAGTTACCTTTTGATGTTCTGAACATCCCATGACTTCAAATATTATCTCCAGTGCATTGATTCATCCTTCATCTACCATAGGGTCATATGATCCACTGAACTATGAGGTATTTTTCTTCATGAAATTCTCCACAATAGACATATTCCTTCCTGGTATATTGGGTTCCTCTCTAACATGGAAACCACCACCATTAATGGATTGTTTCAACTAATTAATTGCTATAAAAAACTATTCCATTCCAATTCCAACCATATCAGGGTACTAATTTGGAAGGATATTTTCCTCTCAGTGTCTTCCTATTACAACTTCCCTGCTTCCTCTATGAAAAAACCTTCTGAAAAAATATAGTTTAGATGAATAAACATAGTAATATTTAAATTCTATATCATTTCAACATAACCATAAAGTTAAATATTTCAAGGGAATTATATTATCATTTTCCTAAAATCTAAGGTTATCTAAACTGACCTTTGATACCAACTATAAGGACATAGTCTAAAACATTACATAATAATGATTTTTAAGTAAAGAATTAATTCTCTTAAATTTGAGGATCTTTTCAAGTTTATATTTTTAGATAATTAGGTCATAACTTGTATATAAAAAACCATAAATTACAAAGTGGAAACTTCTTATTAGTATCCATTCTTAACATAATATAAAACTTTTAAAATAAATCATTATTTCTTTCTATAGAAAATATTCACAACTTTCAACTCAAATTCTTCCATTCACTTACCCATCTTTAAACCCTATGATTTTTTTTAAATATGGGATGAGCATAAAAATCATAGTAAGGGATATAAAAGAAATAAAAACCATTAGTCTAGTGAAAAACATGAAAACCCATGAAATGTTTTATCTTTATATAAATGTTTTTTGAGTGAAAGAAAAAATAATTTTCATAAGAAAAACACACACTTTTTTATCAAATAGAATCTTTAAACACCATAGTAATAAAATTAAAACCCATTTTGGAAAATTAGAGCATCATATTCATAAGCCATTTTAAAACCATGTCAGAAGTAACTAGATCCCAGTTAAATCTATAGGAGAAATCCTTTAGTAACTCCCTTCTTATTTTCTATTAAGATAAGGAAAATTACCCAATGCATTAGAGTGATATCTGGGTGCAACCATCATATAAACTATATTGAGCCCACCCTGTGTTATTTGGGTGCACCCATCATATAAGCTATATCAGGCTCACCCAATGCTATCTAGGAACACCTATTTATCATGTATAATACTCAAGTACCATATCACGAATAATTTTTTTTATTCTTGTTCCTTTTCATCATAAAACATTTGAAAAACTATTTTAAACTCATATGAAAATTATTTTTAGATATCGAAATACCATTTTATTTTAAAAACCCATTTTCAATACCAAAATACAATTTTACTTTTAAAAAAAATATTTCAATACCCAAATACCCAAATACCCAAAAAAATATATTAGGTTTTTTCTTTGAGGAAAAAATGAAATAATTTAAAGTAATCCAAAATTTAAATAATGGTTATGATGTCAAGAAAAATCGTTGACACCGTATATGTTAAAATAAAATATTCCTTTTTTCGTTTGTAAATAAAGTCACACATTCCATAAAAAGATTCCATTTTTTGAAAAATATCAAAATGCATAAAAATTTCCCTTTATAAAACTCTCATGTACATAATAAAATCATTTAAAAAAAATGGATATGGAAGTAAAAGAGAGTTAGAAGGAAAACATTAAAAGAGATTTTTTTAATGAAAATTCCCTTATCACTTTGAAAATATTTGAATCATAAGTTCCATGAAATAATAACATTAAAAAAACTTTAAATACCATGATAAATTAATTATATAACATGTAAAAGGGTCTCTATATACACCTCATAAAATAATATAGGTGTATGACATCAAAATATTCCTTAATGAAAAGAAATTGAGATGAAGTTCCTTACCTAAAGTTTGATTCTTCACATTCATTATTTATATTCATTAATAATAAACCTATGTTGATTATTTAATTTCATGAGAAAATTTTTCAATTTTATTATTCTTTTTATTTCACTTATTACCATGTCACATATAATTACTTAATTAATTAATTTTACTTCATAAGTTTTGACATTATTTGGCTAATATATCAAAAATTACTATAGTAGGTTGAGAATTGGTCAAAGAGATCATTATTAAAAATATCCAGAATAATAATAATGAAATAATTATCATATTTATAAATTAATTATACTTTTAATACCAGTCATGAAGTATGTTTTTGATAAATGAAGTATGTTATGATCATGGAGACAGTAGGTCGTGCGTACGAATGAGTAACATTTCCATTTTCAATGACCATTATGGAAAGGGGTTAAGTAATATTTTAAATTTATATAATAATAATAATATCATATATACCATATTATTTCTTTAAATATACTTATATATATAATTATTATGATTTGGTGATGAAAAAAAGAGTCACATTGCTTTATGGAGGCGGTAGTCCACACGTACACAAACGACGTTATTATTTTTCAGTGTAAGAAATAAAATGATATATTATATTTTAATATTGAAAAATAATTCATTAATATCATAATTATGTCATTTATATCACATATATTTATTAACTTTATCCTTATTACCTTCCATGTAAAGCGTTAGTGAAAAATTAATCACATCGATTCGTGAGGCGGTTGTCTATCGTACACGCGAGCGATGCTATCTTATCCCCCAATAAATGGTAAGTAAGAATTTGTGTGTGTAATAATAAATACATAAGTATAAATATATTACAAATATCATATATATACTTTAAATTCACCATTAAAATAATTTTTGAGAGATTATTAAGAAAAATTAATGACATCGATTCGTGAGGCAATAATCCATCGTACACACGAATGATGAATTCACATCCCATTTGATGGAAGAGGAGATAGATTTTGTTTATGACATTAATATTATAAAATTTAATTATATGGTATATAATGGTATTATTATAATCTTAATTGAATAATATTTAAAGGAGGTGTAAGAATAAATAATTGCTTGGTAAATCATGATACCTCTTCTTCGTATAACTTCTTTAGGTAAGAAAAAATAATTCTTAGGATGGATTTATGATCAAACTAAGGGATATATTTTTTTATGAGGAAATTTTGGGAGGTATTTTTTTAGTTATTTTCTGATAAAAAAGGATTTTAAGGTGTGAATAGGATAGGATAGGGGGTGGCCTTTTATAAGTGAGGTGATTGGCACACTTGTAATTTTTTAAAAGAAAAAGGTGTACCCGCATTTTTAACATACAAAAAGATCCAAAAAATGGATAATTATCAATAATTATACATGATAAGGTCAAAATATTTCCATAAAATATATTTTAGACAATTTTTAGGTCATTTTAACCTAAAAAGGTTTAGTTTAACCCCGTGTAAATCCATTTTTACCTTAACCATGGTAATTAATTTTTACTATTTTCACTATTCATTTTGATAACAAATTAAGTTGAAATTATTATATAATATAAATTATTATCATTAAAAATATGGAATCCATTTTATCAAATTAAATTCATATAAGTGGCATAATTTAATTTAAAACAAAACCCACAGATACGATGAAAAGATGGGTTTTCAATAAGTGTATTTTTCAAGAAAAAGATGATTTTATATTAACTATATGATTAATAATAATAATTTTATGAATTTAAATTAATATTTATTGATATATAATATATAAATTTCATTTAAAACATTCTTCATTAGGTATTATTTTAATTAATTAAAATGAAGAAATATTGCACACTTTAAAATTGTTTTAAAAAAAATATCATTTTTAAACCCAAAAACAAACTTATGATAAAATACAATGTAAAGTTGATTAAAAAATAATTAATTTGATTAAATATAATTAAATAATACTTATATTAATTTAAATCATATTAAAAACATAATTGTAATTTTAAATTACATATATTATTGAAAAGAAATGACTTTTTTACAAAATTCATTATTTTCACTATTTACTAAAAAATTAATATTTTCTTAAAAATCCTAATTTTTCACCCTATGTGAATCTTGATATTCTAATTTTAAAAATTATATATTTTTTTCGAATTCAAATTCTAAAATTTGGAAATTAATCTTTTAAATAAAACCTTATAATAAAAGTGTTTAATTAAAACTATTCCCTTATTTAATATTTTTATATAAATATATTAATAAACATGGAATTAATTTATTCTATCATTACCCAGGTTGTTAAATTTTCTATGGATAATTTATAGATTATGTCAAATCTATTTTTAATAAAGGAAATAACAAGTGATAATCAAGTGATGTGAGCTATTTTAGAGGATTTTTTGGATATGTGTTGGTTGAGATCTATTATGACATGGTTTTGTCCCAACAAACCAAGTTTTAGTCTCATAAGTTTTTTTATAATTTCAATCATTAATTTCATTTGGTTTGATTATATTTATTTCTATAAAATCTTAGGTATCTTATTAGCTTGGTTTTAGTGGTCTTTGATATCCTTGTTCGTCCTTTAAGACCTTAGCTTCATGTGATCGAGAGTTTTTGATCTAAGTTTCCCTTTTCTTTACGTTTCTTTATTAATTCTTGTTTATTCATTCTCATGGAGGATATGATAGTGTATTTTGTTTATTTTTTTGGGTTTTAGTTGAGAAATTTAAGTAGGATGATGAAAAATAGGTTTTGAAGGTTTCCTATGAGTTTGTTTATAGTTTCTCATCAATTTTTTTCTATTTTCCATTAGAATTATGTTGTTAAAGAATATTTCAAGGAATGAGATTTATATTATATCTATTTTTTTATTGAATTTATGTTGATTAATCATGATTTAGTCTTTTTTGTGTGATGAGACAAAATTGGACAAATAAATATAATAACTGGATAAAAATTAATGAGAAGAGAGTAAATCATGATATAAATATTTTATTTTTTTTATTGAAATGAGGTTGATGATTGATTTTTTGTTAAGCCAGAAATTTTTTGTTTCTATTATTTTTGATGTGATAAATCATTTTTAAACGTGTTAACTTATTTAAGGTGATATTGAGGTAAAGAAAAAGAAAATCTAGAATTTTTTACTTAATATTATTATGTTGAACTTGATTGATAAAAAATTACAAAGTATGAATGAATATATTTCAATTTCCTATCATGGTAAATTTTAGTGATGTTATTTTTCTAATATTATAGTGGTTTTTTATGGGTGTCTTGTTATAGAAGTATAGGATAATTTTTATGCTATTTATTTATATGATTAGTGGATAAAATATTGTTACGATTGTTGTTTTGTTTAGTTTTTGAGGTTTTGTGTTATAATTCCTTTGGGTGTAGAGATAATGAAATAATGATATGAAATACTGAAATGATGTGAAAATATATAAAGGGTAATGGGTTATGTTAGATAAAAAGAAGATGGAAAATTTATAATAAAGTGGTGGAAATAATATGTAATAAATTAAATGTGAAAATTTTCAATACATGATAATGGTTACTATAACATCCTATTACTATTTTTAGGTATTCCTAAATCCCACTTTTTACTAAGATTTGGTTGGGTTTCATTTGGGGTAGTTTCGGGTTAAATTTATTAAAAGTTTTTAAATTTATGGTATGGTACACGGTTGGCGTATGGTTTTCCCAAACTATACGCCTTCTTAAGCCAAACCATGAAAACCTAGGAAGTGAGGTTTTGCACAGTTGGAGCACGATTTATCAGACCATTCACCCTCTTAGGAGAAACTATGTAGCCCATTTAAAATAGTCACACAATAAGGCCGCATGGTTTGGTCTTACCGTGTGGATCTACCCAGCTAACCATGTGTGCGCCTTTTAATTAATTCTAAAATTGTTTTAAAATACCTAAAACCCATCTTTTGTCCCCCGAAAGACCTGTACAACCCCTTGATAAATTATTATTCTAATGGAGCTCCCAAGATCAATTTTTGGCCCCTCAGAACCCTTCCAAAGGTAGATCAAAGCTATAGAAACATCATTTGATCTCCTCCTGACTAGTTTCCTCACCTTGATCTCTATCCCCTGTTATATCTATTATCCTTTATAGGGTAATGTAGATCCCCATGTTGCTTTTTGGATTTAATACCCTCTATTTTGGGATCTTAAACCTAGGTTTGATTCCTGTTTTCTATGGTCACTGTTATACATGGAAAATCCCAATTAGGGTTTGATGAATCGAGATCCTGTGATCCTGAGGTAGGTGGTTCCATCATGATACCCAAATTTTATTAACCCTAAATTTCTTTATTTAACTTCAATTGTTTGAATTAAATTAAATTACTTGATTTCAATTAAATGGATTTTAATTGGTTTGTGGAAAACCCAATTTCATTGAATTGGGGTTTTAAAAATGAGATTTTGGCATAAAATTGGGAAAAACCACAATTCCATTGAATTAGGGTGTGTTTATGGAAATTAGTGAAATTTGAACCGTGGAATAAGTTTTATAGAAAAATTGTGAAAAACCCCAATTCCATTTAATTAGGGGTTTTTGTGAAATTGATGTAAATTATTTGAAATTAAATTGTTGAATTTAATTGTAAAAATGAATTGTGATATTTAATTGTGAATTGATTTCAAATTTCTATTTTTGAAAAAAGGATTAAAAATAGTTTGATATAAACCTTAGGGTTTTATCTTGGAAAATGAATATTTTTGATTAAAAATCCGTTTTTGTTTTTAAATGGAAATTGACATTTTTGAAATGGGTGAATGAGACTTAATTTTATTTTAAGGATGCTTAAAACAAATTTCCCATTGTTTAATTTTACTAGAGCACATGAAATCCTAGGTAGTTAGTGAGTTATTGGGACAAACACACTAGGTTGTAATTTCCCTAGAAACAGATCCACACTTTATAACACTAAAAAAATATTGGTTAGCACATATTACTTCCCCATTGGTACATGGATGAGTCCTCTCTTTCCATTACTGAGGGATGTGTGTACACATTGTGGTTTATCACATGAGTGTGTGAGGATCCCATAATCTGGAACTATCTTACCTCTTAGTAGATGACCATGTTTCTCACTTGTTTATATATGATATATAAATTTATGTCAATTTCATAAACTATTTTACATTCCTTATGGATTTATATAAATTGTTTTATATAAAAGTTTTTATTTAAGACACTTGTGTAAAGCACCATTTTATTAAAAGTATTTCTATCGTTTGAAATGTATTTCCATCATTTGAAATGTTAAGCATGATTTATTTAAATATTATTTTGAAATTCCAAACCTATTTATTTGAAAATCGAAATATCTTTATTTGGTTAATTAAATATTGGAATCTTATTATGGAATCTATGGTGAGACCCTAATGGGATTTTAGATCACACCCTAATTGTGACTTTATGTGTTTATAGATTTTCTCCTTCCAGGTTCGAGTAGAGGTAAAGAAAAACTTGAAGGTGGTTCTAGGTGTTGATCCATTGGGACTTGGGATGTTTATTTATCCTATTTTTCTGGTACTTTTGTATTAATTTGGTTTGTTTATACTTGTTTAAATTCTGGTACACATCTCTAAGTTGAGTTTATTTTTTTTATGCATACTAATTTGTTATCTTTCTTACGCAATGTTTGTGGAAAATTCATTTCCAATTTCATTTTGTATGATTCCAGGAGCTAGTCTTCAACCCAGGGGGATTAGGAATGCCCTTCGGGCTATGTCAGGACCATCTTAGTTGTCGGCTTACCAGGGTACCCGAGATGGTTCATGACAAAGTAGTATCAAAGGTCTAGGTTGAGCTTCTTTTCTTAAAATCAGTATGAATTTTTGTAATCTTGTCAGGTATTAGGAGGTATTTATGACTTATTTCCTAACCAAATTTCACTTTAATGAACCTTAAGTCACTTGGGGTGGTTTGGGAAAGAGGTATTGAGGATAAATTCTAGTCTTTTACTTAATTTTGATTTATATGGGATCAAAATTCAATTTTTTTGTCTATTTGTTGGGATTTATTTCCCTAGTTTCTCTATTTTTGTGTTAATTTGTTGTCTTCCTTGTTTTTTGCTGATGTTTTGTAGTATCATGACTCTGAGAAGATGTGCGAATTAGATCTAGGAGGAAGCTACTGCTAAATCTAAATGAGTGAATCCTTTAGTGGACCTGAATCTTATTAAGGTGATTGTGCATACTGTCCAAGATTTGGGACATGCACCACCACCAGTTCTTGTTCAAGATCCAGTTGTGGAACATCAAAGGGATGTTCTCAGAGAATGTTCTCAAGAATTCATTCACCATAACCCAACACCATTAAAAGTCTAAAATTATCCTAAAGAGGCTGAAAAATGGTTGAGAAGAATGAAATGTTTTTTTGAGTTCTTGGAGACACCTAGAGAAATCAAGGTGAAGTGTGACACCTTCGTGCTGGAAGGACCAAGAAGGAAATGGTGGGACATGATGGTGATAGAAAAGAAGCATGAGGGATTAGAGTGGAAAGACTTAAAAAATATTTTCACTAACCGGTTCTATCCAGAGTCAATTATGTTATCCAAGGCTACAAATTTTTTCAAACTTGAGTAGGCTGACAGGACCGTGACAGAGTATAAAAACCATTTTGCTGAGCTCATGAATTTTACACATGAGATAGCATAAAATAAGAAGATGAAGGCTTAATGGTTTGGAGTTAGTAATTTGATAGAATATTCATTCTCAAAAATTCTTACTGAATTTTCCTTCTTATGTTGATGTGTTGAATAGAGCATTTATGGTTGAAATGGACCTCGCTAGAAAGTCAATGTTATTATGGATTTATTTTTCTCCCAGTGGTTTCATGGGTTCCTTAAAAGTAAAGTGGCATCATGATGATTCTAATGGTATTTCTCGATAGTAGGTTCATTCTATACCTCCTTCAGTACATGGTAGAGACCCATTTATTTTATACCAGTGTGGACAACCTGGGAATTCTAAGATGTTTTTCACTGAGGAACCCAAGTTATGTCATTCTTGTGGATGCTCAAGACACCTAAAAAAATTATTCCATGTTTATTCCACTTCTTTTAGTGAAGAATTATCATCAAATCCTCTTAAAACTATGGGTAAATTAGATACTTTATGTATAAAAGGGTTCCATCCATAGGCATCTGGAAGGAAGCTTCTTTGCTTAGTGGAAGAGTCTCTAGAGGAAGAAGATATGGGTCCAGTGACTGTGAGAGGTAACATTACTATAGCTTTATCATTAGTGAATGATCTATTTGATACTAGTGCATCTTATTCATTTATTTCAACCCATATTGTTAATCTGCTAAATCTTCCTATGGAGATTTTATCTTATGTTAAGTATATTACTACACCCCTTAATATAAAGAGAGAGTAGGGTCTCCATTGTTCTTTTTGTGTTTTCTCTATATTATATGTCAAGATTTCTTGTAGTTTTATGGTTCTCGGCATGTAATCACTTGATTTAATTTTTGGAATGGATTGGCTTATTTCCAATAAATCTCAGATTGATTATTATCTTCGATGAGTATTCTTTACTACACCCAATGGCGTGTGCCATGTTTTTTAAGGAGAATGGGACTGAAGGTCGATTAAACCTGAAATTTTTTATTTGGAGTTGGGGAGATTAATATCAATGTTTTCTTTCAATTTGGTGTGAGAATATTTAATTTGTGATCTACCTTGAGTTTTCATTGAGTTTCTTGATGTGTTTCCTTCTAAATTCTCTAGTTTTCCAATATTAAGGTAAGAAGAGTTTTCTATATATTTAGTGCATGGTACTCAACTGGTTTCTATTATTTCTTAACACATTGCACCAGCTAAACTAAAAGAGTTGAAGACTCGGTTGGATGATCTTCCTAAGAAAGGATTTATACACCCAAATGTGTCACCTTGGGTGGTGCCAGTTATCTTTGCTAAGAAGGATGATGGTTCACTATGCCTTTGTGTTGATTACTAAAGTCTCAATCAAGTGATAGTAAAGAAAAAGTATCTGTTTCCATGGATTGATGATCTGTTTGATCAATTGAAAGGGGAAAAGTGGTTCTCAAAGATTAAACTACAACCTGGTTACCATCAGTTGAGGATAAAATAATATAAAATTCAAAAAACAACCTTTCGGAATAGGTACAATCATTATGAGTACCTTGTTATGACCTTTGGACTAACCAATGGTCCTATAGTATTTATGGATTTAATGAATAGGATTTTTCTTGAGTATATAGATAATTTCATGGTAGTATTTTTGGATGACATCCTTATTTACTCTAAGTACAAGGAGGATCATGTGCATCATCTGAGAAAGGTCCTATAATTGTTTAGAGATCACTAAATTTATACCAAGCTTTAAAAATATGATTTCTATATTTTAGAAGTGGAATTCTTAGAACACATGGTGTTAGAACATGGTATTTTAATTGATCCTGAGAAGGTAAAAGCTATTATGACCTGGGAAAAACCACATAATGTTTTCAAGATTCAGAGCTTCTTGGGTCTATCTGGTTATTATCGTTAGTTCATTAAGGGATTCTTGAATTTGGATTATCCGATGACTGCTCTGACTCGGAAGGGAGTAAAGTTTTCTTGGGATGATAAATGTCAGAGTTATTTTGTTGAGATTGAATTTATTTTGACTACTATGATGGTGTTGACACTTGTAGAGGCCAAATAGGCCTATTTAGTTTTCTATGATGAATCAGGTTCAGGTTTGGACTGCATTCTTATGCAAGGTGATCATGCAATTAATTATGGAACTCATCAGATTAGGACACAAAATAATAATTATCCAACCCATGACCTTTAAATTTCAGTTGTGATGCACACACTTAAGAGTTGGTGGTATTACCTTTACAGAGAAAGGTTTACTGGGATTTCTAACTATGATAGCTTGAGTTATATCTTCTCACAAAAATATTTGAATTTGTGCTAGAGGTGTTGGGTTGAATACTTGTAATCTTTCATCTTTTAAATTACCTATACCCCATGGAAATGGAATGTCATCGTAGATTCCTTGAGTAGGAAAATTCTGACCTAGGCCGTGAAAGAATCTTCAGAATATTGGAACTTGACAGATCTCTTTGCACAATTAGATATTAGAGTCCATGAATCAGGGGTTGAGGTTTATTTAGTAAGTGTTAAGTTGGAATCCTCTATTATAGAGATGATTCTTTAGGAATAGTATCTTGATGATGAGTTATATAGCTTTAGAGAATCTCTTTATGGTGGGGAGGTAGTTGCTGAGTGGTCATTTTCTAAAGAGGGAATTCTATGCTATTAGAATCACTTTATTGCATTGTTAGTAGCAATGATAGATGTTATGGGGGATTTCCATAATTTATAGTGTTCTATGAACCCATGAACCATGAATATGTTCTATTAAATTCAAAATTTATTCTTGTGTCTAGTTATGATATGAGGCATTTTAGATTTTTTCTCTCATTGTTATACGTGCCAACCGGTCAAGGTTGAGCACAAAAAACCTTTGGGTTTGCTTCAGCCACTTCCTTTCCCTACTTGAAAGTGGGATGAGAACTCTATGGAATTTTTGGTTGGATTTCCACATACCTAGAGAAAGAAGAATGCGATATGGTTTGCGATCAATCAACTAACTAAATCGGATCACTTTATACCCATTCATGATACAACCAAAGTTAAAGATTTGGGAAATATATATGTGAAAAAGATTGTTTTTTACATATATTTTCATATTCTATAGTCTCTGATATGGATCCTTGAATCATTTATCATTTTTGGAGAGGCCTTCAAGAGGCATTGGGATATCATGTATATTTGAGTACGACATAACATTCACAGTTGGATGGCCAGACAGAAAGATCTATATAGATTCTTGAGGATATGATTTGTTCTTGTGTTATTGAATTTTCTAGGGATTGAGATGATTATTTGGGATTGGATGAGTTTTCATGTAATAATAGTTACCAATCCATGATTAGAATGAATCCTTTTGAGGCCTTGTATGGCCAACCTTGTAGATCTATGTTGTGTTGGTCAGAGATTGGTGAAATTTCCTTAGTTGGGACAAGATTGGTTCAAGAGATGACAAAAAATATTCAGTTGATTCATAAGAAAATATTGAAGACACAGAGCTGTAATAAGTCTTATACTAATCAGCATCACAGACTGTTGGAGTTATTATTTGGTGACTAAGTGTTATTGAAAGTTTCACTCTGGTTGGGTCATTGATGACTTGGGAGGCAAGGGAAACTTTCTCCTTGATTTGTGGGACCTTTTTAGGTTTTTGAGAAGGTGGGAAAATTTTCTTACCATTTAGAACTTCCATCACAACTTCCATTTATATATAACATGTTCCATGTATCTTAGTTGTGAAAGTATCTATCTTATCTATATCATGTTCTAAGTTGGCATGATCTTGAAGTTGAACTGGATTTATCCATGATTGAACAAAAAGACATGATAGTTTATTCTAAAACCAATGTACTTCATGGGATGATGATACCTTTGGTTTGAGTACTATGTAATCATAGTTCTGATAATCATGAGATGTGGGAGAGGAAGGAACTAATGACAGAGCAATGGACCCATCTTTTTGGCATAGAAGATTCTGAGTAGGATTTATGGGAGAAGAAATTTTCTATAGTGGGGAGGTTGTAACATCATATTACTATTTTTAGGTATTCCTAAATCCATCTTTTTACCCAGATTTTTTGGGTTTCATTTGGGGTTGTTTCGGGTTTAAATTTTAAAAGTTTTAAAATTTACAGGTTGGTGCACGGTTGGCATACGATTTTCTCAAACTGTACACCTTCTCAAGCCAAACCATGCAAACCTAGGTAGTGGGATTTTTCATGGTTGGTGCAAAATTTTTTAGACTATGTACCCTATTAGGATAAACCATGTAGACCATTTAAAATAGGATCATATCTAGGCCTCACGGTTTGATCTAACTGTGCAGATCTGCCCATCTAACCATGAATGTGACATTTAATTAATCTAAAAATTGTTTTAAAATACCTAAAACCCACCTCTTTGGCCCCCGATAGACCTGTAAGACCCCTTGATGAATTCTTCCTTGAAGGGAGCTCCCAATATCAATTTTTTCCCCTTATAACCCTCTCGGAGGTGTATTAAAGCTGGAGGAATGTCGTTCGATGTCCTCCCGATTAGTTTCCTCACCCTGATCTCTATCTCCCTCTATCTTTCTCCTCTTCCCCAGGGTTCCTTGGATCCCCATGTTTCTTTATGGATGTAATAATTTATTTTTTGGGATCTTAAAACTAGGTTTGATTCACATTTTATATGGTCATCATTCTATGTGGAAAATCTTAATCAGGGTTTGGTGAATCGAGATCTCATAATCCTGAGGTAGGTGGTTCCCTCATAATTCAAAAATTTTGTTAACCCTAAACTGATTTATTTAATTTAAATTATTTTAATTAAATTCAATTTATTGATTTCAATTAAATGGAGTTCAATTGGTTTGTAGAAAACCCAATTCCATTGAATTGGGGTTTTAAAAATGGGATTTTGGCATGGAATTGGAAAAACCCCCAATTCCATTGAATTGGGGGTACATTTATAGAAATTGGTGAAATTTAAATTGTTTAATTTAAATTATGGAATGGTTTTGATGAAAAATTGTGAAGACCCCATGGTCTCACCCAAATTTACCCAAGATTTTATAGTTAAGCGGTCTCTTGTAGTTTAGCTTGGGTTGTCGAATCCTCAGAGACCTAAGAAACAATCTACAGACACATACATTATATGGATTGTTTTTGGCTATGAAGTGACCAAATTGGGTAGATTTAGATGGATTTAAGTGAACTATAATAGACTTAAGTGAATTAAAATTAAGATAATGAGTTGATCTTAGGTTATCACTTAGGGTGGATTTGATGCATTCCTTTTTCAACTCTTTCAATTTCTTATATTTGATATGGGTTCATTTAATAATATAAAAAAAAGTCATAAATTCTTGGTTTAATACCTACACACCCTAATACTAATCACATATACACTTTTAGGATCAACGTTTTTAGCACTCCAAGGTAAAGGTTTGGATTAACACTTGAAGTGTGCGGCCTTAAAATTCAAAAAGAATGAAGAAGTTTTAAAATCATCAAATGAAATTCTCAATTAAAAGAATTGATTAGAAATTAATAGATTAAGAAATAAAATCCAATACATACTCTTTCTACTCCCTTGGATCAAAACTTAATAGTGTTATCCCTCTACTGATTCTATGGTTTCAATGGAAGTAAGAAGTAG
Source organism: Viscum album (assembly GCA_963277665.1). NCBI lineage: Eukaryota > Viridiplantae > Streptophyta > Magnoliopsida > Santalales > Viscaceae > Viscum > Viscum album. Next base: position 497,883,007 of record OY728122.1, read on the forward strand.
ACTCATGAGGAAGGAATTGAAGAAGTAAAAAAAACAATAAAAAGAAAACAATCACTCCACCATTGTGTGAATAATTTCACAACGTTTGGTGTGAATAAATTTTCAAAATGAAGAAAAGTATCAATGTGATAATAATAATAACATAATAAGAGAAGATGAATAATTTTTATTGAAAAGTAAGGTGATTCAAACAACTTACAAATGAAGAAGAACAATACAACATAAAATGGGAAGCATAACATTTAAATCAAACAAAGCACTAAATATAATAAACTAATTCACCAATAATACCTTAAATATGAATTTAAATAGTCTTGGGTAGAGACCAAAATATTCCAAGTCTTCCCACTTGAGTATGGTAGTCCTAGGGTGGTGGAAAGTTTGTGGAATTTAGACTTTTCCACCCTTGACCTGAAATGACATCCAAATTGAATCCATAAAATAGAGGTGCCTAAATGAGATTATAGATGGAAAAATTGGAGTGGGACATAGAATAATAAAATAAATATCCATATTTCCCCTCACTATCTATAAAATTTCATCCCAAAAGAGTTTATGGTTTACGAGATATGTGTAAAATGGTGGGCTATTTTTCTGGGCCACAGAATCTGCCCCAAAATTTTATCTCCAACGTCGCCTAGAACCCCATTAAAACATCATAATTATCTCCTATCACTATAGTATGAAATGTTATAAATTATGTCCTCTATATTTATTTAATGTTTTAGAATCATTGGGCTTGGATCTTGGCCGCTATAGTCTCTTTATTGGGATGCTATCCAGTTTACTTTTCCTAGAATGTGTTTCCATAAAATCCCATTTTGGTGGTCTTCCAATGTGAATCTTCAAGTACTAAAAAAACATGAATTTTTACTTATAAAATGGGATAAATAAAAATAAAATATGAAAATAAAATAAATACCATTGGGTATTTTATATGGTGTACAAAAATTTACCATGTAATAGTGCATTTTAAGGACTTACAATCATAATGTGAAATGACGTTCAAAGTGAAAAATACACTAAAATGGTGTTTATGAATAATAAATAACATGAATATTATATATATTAACAATGAATATTATCCTCGTTAAGTGGATAATCACACCCCAACTTGAGTTTTTCTAAACCTGAACAAAATATATCTCAAAAATATAAAATTTGAATTCCCTTTTCTAAAACATTTTAACACACAATGATCACAAAAAACCTCATACCAAACAATAATGAAACCCATAAAAATATTTTAATATAAGATAGTTTCATAAGCATATATCAATCCCAATCCCATTCATTTTTTCAAATTCATTTTCATATTTCATCCAATATTAATTAAGGGCGATGATGTGTTGTGCATCGCAATAGACATGGGGGTTCATCTTTATTCAAGGTGGAAATTATGGAAGCACTATTTGGAATCACATTTCAATATTAATATGAGTATTAATTTTTTTTTTGCAAATTTTCCATGGTAATTGAAATTTCACTCAATAGAGTTAACCCATGTAGCGAGACTTTGCCGATGACTCCCCGGCTCAAAGACCTTAGGGAACCAAGTGAATCACACATAATCAGGCATCATCTCAAGTTAAATCAATCAAAAACAAAGTAAAATTACCACAAATAGAGATAAAATTACTAAATATGGGCCAGAAAACTATGGATTCATGATCCCCAAGTTCTAAAATCCACGCATTAGGTCATTTCATTTCTCTACGTGCAAAGTTATTGTTTTTTTAATTTTTTTTTGATTTTTTTATTGAATACTCATATTAAAACTAAAATTATCACCAAACCTATGCTATTTATTTGGGGGACCCCATGAACTAAAACTAATACCCCACAATCCATAGGACATGATTTGTGTTTTTTATTAAATGGATGAAAATATAAACGGTGAAAAATCACATCGGACAACCGCACTTTCCAAAATCTATGCACATGAACTTAAAATTTCATTAAAATCATAATCAAGTCATGAAAAATTATTTGATATTAAACTTAAAAGTGTGAAATGTGTATTATCATGTTAAAGGTTAAAAGAAGTTTTCCTTCCATTACGGAACACTTTTTTTTTCAAATCATTTTTTTTGCACACAATTTTTTTTATTTCATCTCTCCCCCAAATTAAAATAACACTATCCCAAGTGTGTGAAGAAAATAAAATTTAGAAGGGGGTAGAGGTATATAAGGGGAGTTCAAAAATGAAATTGAAAATGAGGATCCTAGAATGAAGTCACCTGGTGGTTGAAGTTGAAGTTCTTACAACTCCCTTTTAATCCCTTGATCTCCATGTCACTTAGAGAAGCCTCATAAATGATGATTGTTTGCGTTTATATATTTATGATTTGTCTAAAAAATACATCAACTCAGCATCCCCTTAATCTCAAACACCAATACAATTGGAACAAAATGGAAACCCCTTGAAGTCCCATTAAATAAAAAGAAACAAAAGGAAAGGGAAAAAACACACCTGTTTATTTAATAATACCAAAGACCGATACTAGGAACAAGTAAAAATTAGAATAATATATACATATATATATATACACACATATGTGGATATATAAATTTTAATATATATATATATATATATAAATAAAATAGAATAAGGAAACACTATAAGTCGTAGGTTAGTGGTAGGTGCACTCCCCTGTCTCCCTTCAATCTCGGGTTCAAGTCCCCACGGCTTCGCCGGTTATGACGTGGTTTGCCCCACAACCTACGAAGTGTCCTTTTATTTTTTTTAATTATTTTTTTTATTTTTATTTTAAACTAAAAACACATAAAAATAAAATAAACTGGTGATACGTTGTCTTCTTTTTAAATTTCTGGGTAACGTATTACTCAAGGATCACACTACATGTCACAGATAAATATGGCGGTCCCCTTTCATACCCATCCATACTCATAATTGAAGAATAGTTCAACAGTCTAAGGTACTATCATATTCAGAGTTGATTTATAAATTATTTTTTTAAATATAAATTTTTTTCATTAATTATTTTTGAAAAATAAATATCATTTATAATGATTGGAAACATGAAAACCATGGGTTTCCTCTCATGCAGTGCTTTTTTTTAACGTCATTAGCCCAACATGGATTCTAAATCTATTTTTTTTCTAGTTCATAGGTTGGATTAGTTAAATCAACCTACATTTATTGTTTATTGAATGATTCAATGAATGGTTTTAACCTATAACTGTTAACTTTAAAAATGTGACCACTTGTGGGATCCTGAATCTCTACTACCCCATGGGGGTACACATGATACACTATGAATGGACCTAACCATCTAGACCTTAACTTTCTCGGGTGTAAATTAAGTTTTTAACTATACAATAGCATTAATTTTCCTAGTTCAAAGTGTTTAAATTTGAGTTTCGTAGATTGGTAGGCTTGAAATATAGATTTATTTATCCTTGAATTTTCATAAGCCTCCATCCTAAGTTCCTTAAGTTCATTAAGATATAATTTCCTCTTTTCTTTAGCTAAATAAATGTCAAAGTTCATTTTTTTGATTGCCCAAAAGGCCTTATACTCAATTTAAATAGGTAAATGGCATGATTTATCATAAACCAACCCATATGGTGACATTACTAGGATGGTTTTGAATGTTGTACGATATTACCAAAGGGAATCCAAGAGTTTCTCAGACAAATATTTCCTAGAGGGATTGACAGTTTTTCCAATAATTTGCTTAATCTCCCTATTTTCTAACTCTACTTGACCATTGGTTTGAGGATGGTATGAAATGGAAACTTAATGAGAAATCCCATAATTTTACATGAGTGAAGATAATGGTCGGTTGTAGAAATGGGTTCCTTGATAACTGATTATAGCCCTAAGAATTCCAAATTGAGAAAATATGTACTCTTTCAGAAATCAGATCACAACATGATGGTCATTTGACTTTTTGGGAATTTCCTCAACCCATTTTGAGACATAATCAATAGCTAAGAGGATACAGAGGTATCCCCTAGAGTTTGTGAAGGGTCCCATTAAATCAATTCCCCAACAATCAAATATTTCTACAACTAGAATTGGAGTGAGTGGAATTTGATTCCTTTTAGTAATGGATACTAATTTTTGATAATGAGGACAAATTTTTTAGAATTGTAAGGAATAATTAGTGAGGTTAGGCTAGTAAAAACCACTTTGGAGGACCTTTTCAGTGGTTTTCTTTGTGGAAAAGTGGCCTCCACATGCGTCTCCATGAAAAAAATTTAGAATGGACTCTTGCTCAGAATCAGGAACACATCTCCTAATGATTTGACCAGGATAGAACTTTAATAGGTAAGGATTATCAAATTTATAGTGTTTGAAATCAAAAAGGAATTTCCTCTTAGCTTGGGCCTCTAATAATTTTGGAATGTCACCTGTCACCAAATGGTTTTCTATGTCAATATACCATGGGAAATCATTCATCGAATAGAGGTGCTCATCAGGAAATGAAATAGACACAGAAAGGTGATGTGAGTTATCTTTGAATTCCATCCTAGAGAGGTGATAAACTACAAAATTTTTAATAACATTTTTATCCTTAATGGTTAAATCAAAATATTGAATAATAAGGACCCACCTAATCAATTTATCCTTGGAATATATTTTTTTGGAAAAGGTATTTTAGGGATAAATGGTCAGTGAAGATAATGATGGGTGATCCTAAGAGATAGAACCTGAATTTCTCTAAGGAAAAGACAACAACAAGAAACTCTTTCTCAGTGGTGGTGTAGTTGATTTGTGTATCATTTATATATTTTCTTGCATAAGCAACAACACATGGAGTTTTCTCACACCGTTGTCCTAAGACTGCTCCTACAACGAAGTCACTCACATCACACATGAGCTCAAAAGGAAGTTTCCAATTTGGAGATTGCATGATAGGTGGAGAGATAAGAGTTTACTTTAGTGTAGAGAATGATTCATCATAGCTTTACGTCCATAAAAATGGATCATCTTTCACCAATAGAGCACAAAGTGGTCGAGAAATAGAGCTGAAATTCCTAATGAACCTTCTATAGAAACCAACATATACTAAGAAGGACCTAGCTTCCTTAACAGTTTTAGGAGGGGGAAGGTGAAAAATGATGTCAACCTTATCTTTATCAAATTAAATCCCTCTAAAAAAGATCAGATGTCCTAGAACAAGTCCTTACTTTACCATGAAATGGAATTTTTTCCAATTTAGGATGAGATTCTTATCCTCACATCTTGAAAAAACCCTTTCAACATTAATAATGCATCCCTAAAATGTATCCACAAAGATGTATAAGTCATCCATGAAGACCTCTAAAAAATCCCCCACAATGTATGAGAAGATTACCATCATGCACCGCTGGAAGGTACCTGAGGCATTACATAACCCAAAAGGCATCCGCTTGAAGGAAAAAGTGCCTAATGGACAAGTGAAGGTTATTTTTCCTTGACCCTCTAAGAAGACCTCAATTTGATTATACCCTAATAATCCATCTAGGAAGCAATATAATTGATGATCTACCAATCGCTCGAGGACTTGATCAATAAAGGGAAAGGGGAAATGGTCTTTCTTGGTACAAGAGTTGAGATTCCTATAGTCAATATAGACTCTCTATCCATTATTGAACCTTGTGGGGAGAAGTTCACTATCCTCATTGGTGATCACAGTGATTCCAACTTTCTTTGGGACAACTTGAATTGGGTTTACCCACTCACTCTCATAAATGGGGTAGATGATACCCACATTCAACAACTTAAGAAGTTCTTTCTTTACCACATCTATAAGATTTGGATTGAGTCTCCACTGAGGTTGACTACATGGTTTGGATTCATATTAAAGAACAATCCTATGAGTTCCAATGAGTGGGATAATCCCAAGGATATCATAAAGGGTCCATCTAATTGCTTTCTTATGCTTTCTTAGGACATCCAGTAGCATCATCTATTGATTAGCTTCAAGAGAGGAAGAAATGAAAACAGGAAAGGCTCAATTGTCCCCTAAGAACGCATACTTGAGTGATGACGTTAGGACCTTAAATTTTAGATCTGAACAGTTATCACTTTCCAATAAAGTATGTGACTTTTTATTGAACTCAGTTTCTTTTTTCATATTTCTTGACAGAATTGGTTCCTTGTGAACAAAATTTTCATCCACTAAATTGGCCAGATCAATGTCATGAATGGGTATGGACTCAATATTATTTATTTAACCAATGGTATCATTGATTGGTGATTTGAGAAAATCATAAATAGAGATATATAAAAGATATTCAATCTAAGGAGAAAAATTTACCTCATATGAACAAATAAAATCATTCTCTTCTTGAATTAAACATCCTTCAATAATTCCTTAATGTTCCTAGAGTTAACTATAAACACTAACAATCCAATTAACCTCATGGATCTCTTTATCATCACTAATTTTAGAGTTTTTATTTTAGATGTTCAAGTCTATACTCATGATTCCAAAGGTGATGGTAATGTTCCCATTTCGGAATCAGATAACAGAGTTGATTGTTGCAAGGAAGGGATGACCAAGGATGATTGGGGTTTTCTCCCTAGGACCTAAGATTGGGTGATTGTCAAAGGAAATGAAGTCATCTTGGTAAATGAAATTTTCAACTTTCACCAAAAAATCCTTTAAGGTCCCCTTTGGAACTCGAACACTACAATCAGCAAGTTGAAGAGTGAAAAATGTGGGGTGGAGTTCTTTGATCCCTAACTGAAAATACATGGCATAAGGAATGAGCTTCACACTGGCTCCTAGATCACAAAGTTATTTGAAAAATTTGTTCTCTCCTAACTCAAAATTGATGTATGGACATCCTGGATCTTTCAACTTTTGAGGAATGGTCCCTTGAATGGTGGTACTCACATTAGCATCCAAAAGGACTTGGTTTTTATGTGAAATTTTCCTTTTAAAAGTGAAAAAGTCCTTAAGGTACTTTGAGTAGTTAGGAATGGTTTGGATTTCATCTATAAGGGGGATGTTCAAATTAACATTAGAGAAGATTTCCCTAAAATTTTCATTTAGTTCTGGTTTATATTTTCCTCTCATGCGTTGGGGGAAAGGAGCAGGTTGTTTGATTGTTTGGTGTGGTTGTAGTTCCTTAAAATTCTAATTGGGTTTTTTTCAGAACTTTTGGGTGGTTATTCACCATTTTCATGAATTTTTGAAGCTTTTAATGGTTCTAGAATGGCTTTTTCAGGTTTCTCAATGGATTTACCACTACTTAAAATAGTTACTACTTTGAGTTGTTTATGACAGGTTTGTGTGTAACTGGATTCTCCCCTTAAAGTTGGGGATGGTACCACCTGAGTAGGCATGGGTTCCTTAACAGTTTTAATGGTTTGTATTTCATGTTTAAGGGATGCAACTTATGAGATAATTTTCTCCATTTGTTTACAAAACTTATCAAGGATTGGTAGAGGGAATGATTGAGTAGGGGTTTATGCTGTTTGGTTTATCCCAGGAGGATACTTTGGTTGTTACATGGGTTGCAGGATGGGTTGTTGGTATTTTATAGGAGGGTTTTGTTATTGGACTAGTTGTGGTTGTAACTGGTTATGGTTTTGAAAATTTTGTGGAGGGTAGGGGTTTGGTCCTTGTGGATGACTAGGTTGTTGGTTATCTTTCCAATGGAATCTTGGATGGTCATTGTACCTTGGATTGATAGTGTTTTGGTACTATGGATTCTGAAATATCAGGGCATTGACCTCCACTGGTGGTCCTCATAGAATAACATATTTAATTGAAGGGATAGTTGGGTAGTTTTCAGTCTTGTGGTCATGTTTGTCACAAATTGTGCAAACAAGGTCAATAGTTTCAATTTCATAGACTTTTCTAAGATCAATATCCTCGACCTTCCTAGTGAGTGCAGCAAGTTTCTCCCTAAGTATTTACTCCTCCCTAAGTGTGTTAATTCCACCATATTTGGGTGTATTCTCATAGTAAGGTGATGTTCCCCATGTTTTTTTGTTCGTACAGTCCTTATAGATACTCATAAACATTATTTGGGGCTTTTTTAAGGTTCTATTACACATCATGTCAATGAATTGTTTGTTTCCCAGACCCAACCCTTAATAGAAAATTTGAACTTATTATGGAATTGGAAATCCATGGTGAGATACCATGTTGAGTGTGTCTTTGAATCTTTCCCATGTTTCATAAAATGACTCCCCTTCTTTTTCAAAAAAGTTTTGGAAGCTCTTTTTAAGTGCAATTGTTTTGTGATGGGGGAAGTATTTTTTGTAGAATTATCTTTGCAATTGGTCCCAGGAGTGGATTGATGTAGGTATCAGATTTTTTAACCAATTATTTGCTCAATACTTAAGTGATAAGAAAAATATCCTCATCTTAGATGACTCAAGTTGATGTGGTGGGCACATGGTTTCAACAATGTTGTTGAACTCTTTGACATGAAGGTATGATATTTATGACTCCATCCCGTGGATGGTTAGAAGGTGGTTTAGTACATGAGGTTTGAAGACATAATGGGATTATCCTAGGGAATAATGCCTAATTCAAGAGGGTGTATTTTTCCAGGTAGGTGTGAGGTAGTCATTCATGGTTTGATTGACTTCATTCCCCAAGTTTGGGGCTTCCTCATTTGGATTTTCATTTTGGTTCCCACCTGGGTTTATGAGTTGGTTTCTTTGAAGAACTTCCATTTAAATAGGCTCAATTTTTGACTATGAAGTATTAGGAATATTAGGATATAATTTAAAGAGTTCCCTTGGTGTACTTGACTCCCCAACCCCAGGACTATCCACCCTAACTAAATGGTTTTATTGGTTACAGGTATAGGCGGACATGCACCAAAAGAAAAAAAACAAGAAAGGGAAAAGATAAGATAATTTGGGTGAGAATATAATAAATTATGGAGAATATAATGAGTGTTGAGATGAATTACTTGGTTCCCCAAAAATGGTGCCAAAATTTGGTCTCGCCCAAATTTACCCAAGATTTTAGGGTTAAGCGGTTGCTTGTAGTTTAGCTTGGGTTATCGAATCCTTAGAGACCTAAGAAGTAACCTATAGACACATACATTCTATGAATTGTTTTTGGATATGAAGTGGCCAACTTGGGTTGATTTAGATGGGTTTAATTTAACACTAATATACTTAAGTGAATTCAAATTAAGAGAATGATTTGTTCCTAGGTTATCACTTGTAGTGGATTTGATACATTCCTTTTTCAACTATTTCAATTTCTTATATTTTAGATGGGTTCATTTAATAAGATCAAAAAACATAATCACTTCCTGGTTTAATAAATACACAACCTAATACTAATCACCTATACACTTGGAGGATCAACATTTTGAGTACTCCAATGTAAAGGTTCGTATTAGCACTTGAAGTGTGCGTCCTTAAAATAAAAAAGGATGAAGAATTTTTAAAATTATCAAATGAAATTCTCAATTAAAAGAATTGATTATAAATTAATAGAGTGAGAAATAACATCCAATCCAACCCCTTTCTACTCCCTTGGATCAACCCATAGGAGGGTTATCCCTCCATTGATTCTATGGTTTCAATGGAAGCGGGAAGTAGACTCATGAGGAAGGAATTGAAGAAGTAAAAAAACAATAAAAAGAAAACAATCACTCAACAATTGTGTGAATAATTTCACAAGGTTTGTTGTGAATAAATTCACAACATGAAGAAACAATATAAATTTAATAATAATAAGAACATAATAAGAGAATATTAAGATTTTTTATTGAAAACTAAGGTGATTCGAACAACTTACAAATGAAGAAGAACAATACAACATCAAATGGGCATCATAACATTTAAATGAAACAAAGCACTAAATATGATAAAATAATCCACCAACAATGCCTTAAATAGGTATTTAAAGTGTCTTGGGTCTATCCTACAAGATTAAAAGTCTTCCCACTTGAGTATGGTTGTCCTATGGTGGTAGAAAGTTTATGGAATTTAGACTTTTCCACCCTTGACCCAAAATGAAATCCAACTTGAATCCACAAAAAATAGGTGCATAAATGATCTTCTAGATGGAAGAATTGGAGTGGAAATATAATAATAAAATGAATATACTAATGTCCCATAATTTTATGTAAATTTTCAACCCAAAAGAGTTTATGTTTTATGAGATATGTGTAAAATGGTGGGCTATTTTTCTGGGGCGTAGAATATGGACCATAATTTTATCTCCAACTTGGGCTGCCTGGAACCCCTTTAAAACATCCTAATTAGCTCCTATAACTCTTGGATGAAATATTCCCCATGATTTCCTATATCTACAATTAAATATTTAGAATCATTTGTCTTGGATATTGGCCACTACAATCTCTTTATTGGGATGCTGTCCAGTTTACTTTTCCCAGAATGCGTTGGCATGAAATCCCATTTTGGTGGTCTTCCAATGTGAATATTCTTGTACTAAAAAAGAATGAATTTTTACTTATATAATGGGATACCTGAAAATAAAATATTAAAATAAAATCAATACCATTTTTTATTTTATATGGTGTTAAAAAATGTACCATGTAATAGTGTATTTTAAGGACTTACAATCATAATGTGAAATGATGTTCAAAGTGAAAAATGCACTAAAATGATGTTTATGAATTATAAAGAACATGAATATTATATATATTAACAATTAATATTAGATTAATTCAGTGGTTAATCACACCAATTCTATTTAATTATGGGTTTTTTTGAAATTGATGGTTTTTTTTTGAAATTTAATTGTTGAATTTAATTGTGAAAGTGAATTGTGAATTGGTTTAAAATTAATATTTTTGAAAAATGGCTTAGAAATAGTTTTATATAAAACTTAGGGTTTTATATTTTGAAAGGTAGGTTTTTTATTAAAAAAATGTTTTGGTTTTTAAATGGAAATTTTTATTTTTTTAAATGGGGGAATGAGACTTAATTGTATTTTAAGGTTGCTTAAAATAAATTGCCTGTAATTGAATTGTACTAAAGCACATGAAATTCTAGGTAGTTAGAGAGTTATTGGTACAAACTAACTAGGTTTTAATTTACCTAGAAATATTTTGATGCTTTAAAACACTACAAAAATATTTGTCAGCACATCTTACTTCCCCATTGGGACATGGATGATTCCTATCTTTCCATTATCGAGGGACATGTGTACACATTGCGTTTTATCAAATGAGTGTGTGAGGATCCCATAACTTGGAACTATCATACCTCTTATAAGATGATAATTTTGCTCACTTGTTTATATATGAGATATAAATGTATTCCAATGTTGTAAAATATTTTACATGACTTGTGGATTTATATAAACTATTTTATATAAAAGTGTTTATTTAATCTATTTCTGTAAAGAACCATTTGATTAAAATTATTTCCATAATTTGAAATGTATTTCCTTTATTTGAAATGTTAAGCATGATTTGTTTAAATATGATTTTAAAATGACAAAATTGTTTATTTGAAAATTGAAACCTCTTTATTTGGTTAATTAAATGTTGGTATATTATTATGGAATCATTAGTGAGACCCTACTGGGATTTTAGATCACACCCTACCCGCGCCTTTGGCTGTTTGTTGATTTTATCCTTAGAGGTTTGAGTAGGGATAAAGCACCACTTGGGGGTTGTCCTAACTGTTGATCCATGGGCTTGGAGATTTGCATCCGTTGGGGATTGGGATATTTATATATCATGTTGTACTGGTACTTTTCTATAGTACATTGGGTTGTTTATACCTATTTGAATTCTAGTACACATCTCCTAGTGGAGTTTCTTTTGTACGCATACTGGTTTTTTATCTTGCTTATGAATTGTTTGTGGAAAATTCATTCCCAAATTCATTTTTTATGATGCTAGGTGCTAGTAAACAACCCATGGGTATCAGGAATTACCTTTAGGATATCTCAGGACCAACTCAGTTGTCGGGTTACCAGGGTACCTGATCTAGTTCATTATAGTTACAATGGTTGGAATTTAATATGGATAATTAATATAATATGTGAATTAAATGAAAAATTAATATGTGTAAATGAATTATAAATGGGAAGAAGATGTTTAGATGTTGTGTTATTGTTGGTTTTAGTGGTGTTGATTTTATGTGTTCCTAGAAGTTTCCATGGTTTTTATTGTATTATGGTAATGATGTTGTGTTGGGTTGTGATAATGGATCTAAAGGTGTTGTGATAATTAGTGGAACATAGCCTTAAAATATATGTTTCTATATACATTCATTTTAGTTGTGTTATTTCATATGCACCACCACCCAAGTTAAACTAAAATACTGATACCCATATGAGGTCCTAGTTTTTGGTATACTATTATGAAAAAATCCCTCAAGGTAACATTGAAGTATTTCATGAAGGCATGAAGATTCTAATAGTGAGCTTTGTGAGTACGATGAGAATTGAGAACGGTAAAGGTGAGGAGCATTGTGAGTGGAGCATCGTGGAAGTGTGAAGAGTTTGACAGTTATCTCTATGATTATGAAAAGCATCACGAAAGAAAAATTTATGTGGAGCATCATGAAAAAGGGAACATTGCAGAGGAAAAGAGGGAGCATCACAAAATGGTGATGATGTGGCAGGAAGGTTCTGGAATTAGTGGAAACACCTATAAATAGACTTCTACCCCCTTCATAAAATCAATGAGACTTAATGAAAATATTAAGGATTTGGAATCACAAAGATGGTTTGTGAAGGGTGGTTTGTGAAGGTGATATGTGAAGAATTTCTCAAAGGATGTAAAATCCAACCAAATGTTTTGAGCATCATGAAAGTAAAGGAATTCACGAAGGCTGAGTAATATTTACAAAAGAAAGGATCTCTACAAAGGTTAGTTGAGATTCATGAAATAGGTGTGATTCACAAAGGCTAAGTGAGATTTGTTAAGGGTAGGAACTTCACAAAGTCTATTTGAGCTTTGTGAAATAGGAGCTTCATGAAGGCAGTGAGCATCTCAAAAATTTTTTAGAAGGCATTGCCCAGTAAATCTATAGTAAAGTGGTATTCATCAATTGGATTAAAGTGTAACTTCAACATAGAATATACATACATTGGAGGATGAATTTATTAGATATAATGAAAAGACCTACAAGTTCTTAAACTGTTGGTGAATCCCTTACAAGAGCAGTGATAAAAGGAAGAGGAAGACGGTGATCCTTTCCACCAGTAGTGATCTATAAAAAGAGACATTGGGAGTGACCCTTGGGAATGCAGTTAGAAAACCATAAATCTTGTAAAGGAAGTGATCTTGGGTATAGATGAGATCTATCCTGAACCACCATTCTTGGTAGTGAGACTTAGTGGATTTGGTACAATCGACACATTTCCATTGTATGCTCCTTAGATGTAGCCCAGTGAGGGTGAACCAAGTAAAATTGCTACATCTCATGCATGATTTCAATTTTTCTCATAAATTTATATAGGAAAGGTAGAGAAGAGATTTGTTTTAACAATGAAACAAGATCCAAAGGGGATAAGTTTTAATCTACCATACCCTGATTCACCCCCCTCTTTGGATATTTAACCTAATTGGGATAACATATACCCCTAATATCAAGTATTTGGGAGATATAGATGGTAGAATAATCTCCCTACAATGCACTCTCTTTCAGACCTAGTATATATATGTGGATATGGTGTGTGGTATGTGGTTTAGGGTGTGGTATGTGGTATATAGTTTAGGTTATGGTATGTTGTAACATCCCATATTTCAAAAGAATATATTTTATATTAAATTAAATATGAAAATATTAAACTAATTTATTTGTTTTTTGTTTTTAATAATAGTAACTATGAATTTATATATATATCTTTAACCTAATTTTTCCCATTATATGTTTTTATTAAAAATATTAATTCAAGTGTAATGGAATTTTATTTATTAAAAATGTTTTTAAAAATATAATTTTATTATATTCAGAATTATTTTTACATATATAGATTTATTTGATAAATATATTGATTTTATTAAAAGTTTTATTTTCATATCATCATGGTAATTAAGTCATTTCAATCTAATGGTTAAAAAATTATAATACAAGATTTCATAGTCTCAAAATTCTAACATATAACCATTTAAATTAAGGTCATATAAAATTTTAATATGAAACATATAATGAATGTTTAAATATAATTTTTATACTAAAATAATACTTTATTAGGAATTTTTAAATTAAATAGATTTTATTAACTTCTAAATGGTTGTTATCATATTTTATTTACATGTTTTATTACTCAAAAAATCCTTTTAAAATGTTAAGTAATATGTTTTATAATAAAATAACTTTATAAAATATTTATTATTTTAATCTAAAATATAATTCTTCTTATGTATAGTTTCTTATTATCACAAAATTATTATTAAATTTTAACAATATAGTTTCTAGAAAATAGGAATGGCCATTAACATAAAATTGTAATCATAATTTATAATATTTGTTACACTAAAATCATTTTCCAAATTATCTATTTAGAAGTTAAAATTCCACTTAATTATATGAATAATTTCATAAAATGTAAATTTTATAAATGTATAGATAATTAATTATCAATTATATAATAATTAATAGATAATAACAAATTTAAATGTAATCACTTACAATGAAAGAAATAATTTTTATTAGAAATAATTTTTTTTCCATGTGTTGTGTGATTTTATTTAAATTTTAAATTTTTAAATTTTAGAATTTTAATTTCATAAAATGGAAATCATTTTTGGAATCATCAAATCAAAATTATCTTAGGTTTAAATATTGTGGTTTTTTCTAAAAAAACTGATTTTTTTAATAGTAGAAAGTACATTTTTTACAAATACCATAAATTTTATGCAATCATCATGATATAAACACGAAATAAAAATTTATGAAACCATTTTATAGACCAAATATGTATTTAAGGGACAAAAATAATATATTTAAAAATAATAATTCAATTTTAAAAACCCATGTTTGAAAATTTTGAAACCTCATTTTTGTTTTACTATAATAAAAAACTATTTTTGATTTTTTACCATTAAATAAATGTTTTCAAGATTAAATTTAGTTTTAAATTGGTTTGAAAGTAAAATGACCCTATTTTTTTAAATATAAAACCATAAATTTCATTTAAATCATTACTATTCATATATTTTGGCCTAATGATTAAATAATCATTGCTTAATTCTAATATACCCCTCCCCCTTGGGTATTTAAACACCCTTCCTCCACCCTTTGTTCTCACTTAAAAAATTCCTTCCATTTCCAAAGATCTACCCAAATTCAACTCCATAATTATCTTCTCATGTACCTAAGCCTCTCATGTAAAAATAATCCTATTATCCAAAGGCTTAATGATCAATTGAAAGGAGGTGACTCAAGAGTAAGGTAAAGGTTACAATTACTAGTATTTCCCCTTTAATTAGTGATTATTTTATCATGTTATATTTTTCAAAATCATTACATATTATTCCATCATTATATATCCATTTTTGTCATCATTTTTGTCCATCATTTTTGAGATACTACTAAAGTATCTCTTATCGAAACCTTTTCATAAGTCATTACTACATCAAAGTAAGGGTATACAAGTATTTTTTTATTTTATTATTCATGATTATCTTCATTAAAAGTATTTTAAAACTATGATTATTTTGATTAAATGATTACATTATCATGTTATTGGCATCATTTTTACCCAATAATTATGAGTGATCATCCATCACCTCTCACAAAACACTTTTTCACCTCTCACCAACCACTTTTTTATCTTACAGATATCTATTTAAGAGATTCTTGTAAAAATATAGTTGTTAGATTATTTTAACTTTTTTTTATATTTAATGATGTGATGGGTGATTTTTCACCTTGACCTAATGATCTTATAAATAAAATTTTCTTAATTCCATCTTCTCATTTCCTATATGAGATTCCTTTACTATAAACTCCTTGAAAAATAAATTTAATACAATTCCATGATTCTATTTTCATGTTATTATTATCCTTTTATCTCTTATTTATGATATATTACCAATAACCTCTCATTAAACCCCATTTTCATAAGTTTTTACTATGTAAAAATAAGTATTTTTTAAAAAATATTTTTTTCTTCATTTCAATTATCCTCTTACCCATTTTATGATATTAATATATAAATAAAAGTAACTTTAAAATAATATTTTTAATATTTTTAATATTTTTATAAAACTCTAATGGTATACAATATGATGAAATTTATAGGGGTGGTGTGGTATAAAACTGGTGACATGACATGATGTTGTATGCTCTTTCAGGCTCTTAGGTCATCTCCTTCAAGATCCTTTGGGGTTACATTCATCTAGTCCTTTGGTACATGTAATGTTTGGTCATAAGATTCATATAAGGGTACCCTATAAAACTAATTAAAAATTTATTTCCTTCATTAATAAATTACTTTTGACCCTAATCACATCTAGATAAATATCTAATATTAACCAGTTAACCACTACTTTTTAAAACACTCCTATAAAAACATCATTTCACCCGCAGTGATTTTATACATCCTAAGTGAACAATGATATTTTCATAATCTTATGAATTTAATATATATTATTAAAAATTAATTTCATGATGGAATATAATATTAATATTAAATTTATTACATTATTGATACTCTAGAATGGTAAAATATGCATCATAACATTGAAATTAAAAGTAAACAAACATAGTCATTCTTAAATCATAAAAAACATGCTTATCAAGGAGGATTATCTAAATGGTAAATATTTCATAACCTATTGAACTCCTTTTTTATTGGAATGATATATAAATGAAACCGTAACACTTAAATATCTTATGGGACCATTGGAAAATGACCTTTTTCCATTATAATTATACCATAAGAGTTTTGGAGATTATAAACAGAATGACCACAAAAACAACCAATGTGAACGATATTAATTTAGTAAATTAATGAAACCCAATAATAGATGAATTATAAGGGAACATAATAAAGAAATTAACATGATAAATTTTCTCGATAAATAAAATAATTATGATAATTTAATTATTCAAAATGTTATAGGATATACGAGGTGATCCAGGACTCTTGGTAAGGGTTCTCTTTTCCAAGTCTCCATTCATTTAAAGTATTGTTTTTAAATTTCATACCTTATCCTATATATATATATATAATGAAATATATTTAAATGAATACCTTACTATTTTAGATTCATTTATGATGAATTTATGGTCTATTTCTCTCCTATATGGAAATATAGTTCACACACCATATTGATCATAATGGTTTCTTTACCACTCTTTCTCATTTTTAAAGACATATTTTATATCTCTCTTTATATATCTCTTCTTATTTCTACCTTTCTCATAAGAAAAATTTATATCTTGTATTCTTAGTTTACCTTTATTTTTTCTATTGATATTCATGTCCTTGTATTTCACTTTCTATGTTTCTTTAAGTGAAACCCCATGAATTTTATAAGTGAATCCATTCCGATTACTAACACCCTCTTCGGGTTCCTTAAAATTTCACTCTATTTATTTTAAAGGACCCATTATTAAGTATTTTTATTATAAAAATATTTTTAAAAAAATACATTTTCCCCTTTTGAAAATGGTTTTCAAAAGTGACTCATTCATTTGTTTTTATAAAAGTACCAACAAAAGTTATGAAAGTGTTTTTTAATATTTTGATTCCATTTTCCTCTCAATTATTATCAAGATTATTTTCAAATAATTTATTCATATTACATGTTTTATTCATCATTTATATTATTTATAATGTAATTTTCTTACATTTATGACCTTTATTAAAGATGATGTTTTCTTTTTTTATTTTAAATTTATGTAAAAACTAAGTAATTTTTTTATTAAAAACTATTAAATTTATTATATTCCTTTAAAATATTTTCATCTATGTCAAAATATTTCATGTTACACTCTTTATAAGTTTTATATGTGATATTTATAGGAATGTTATCTTTCTTATAAATGGATACTATGTCAAAATAATTGATTGAATAATTATTTATGTCCTTAAGTATATATAGTATAGTGGAAATGAAATATCTATGAGTGAAATGATCCACCACTATCATTGTCTTTCATTATCATTAACTATGAATAAAT
This sequence comes from Viscum album, assembly GCA_963277665.1. Lineage (NCBI taxonomy): Eukaryota > Viridiplantae > Streptophyta > Magnoliopsida > Santalales > Viscaceae > Viscum > Viscum album. The sequence goes on from OY728122.1 coordinate 497,901,065, forward strand.
TTAAAATTTATGAAAATTACTTTCCATTGATAATACCCATACATCCTTCATTTTATTGAAGGGTGTTAACCTATATATCCATAAATTCATTTGAATATATAACCTTTATTATATATAGAGTGAATTCCCATATGATTAATTATTTTGATCGAAGATTATTTACATTTATATCTACTTTATTAGATTCTCATATTATTTTCATGGGTTAATCATAATGTGACTTTGATGCATTTATAATTGTTTTCCTATTTATGTAGAAAGAAAATTCATGATATACTATGATGAAGGGTGGGCTTATAATTATATATCCCCCCAATATATTGGGTAATTATTATATCTCATGGATAATATGTATGGTTCAAGGGTAGTGAGCCTAGAAAATTATATGGTGGGATTTCCTAGAATTATACATCCCTATAATCTATTGGGTAATTCTTTATATCTCATGAGATGGTTTGTAAGGGACTAGGGAGTAAAATTAATCCTCAATGAGACTATGTCCACTATGTGATGATGGTCTTGATAGTGATCCTTGATATAAGAAATTATATTCTATGATTGTGTACATTCCATATTCTTATACTACATTCTCATTTATATGTTATGTTTTCATTACTCATGATTATTGACTCATGTTTCCACACTCATAAGTCCAATTTTTTATATTATGTCAAAATTAGTGTTCTATGACTCTTGATTTATGATCTATGTTTTATTGGGTAATATTATCTTACATTATGTTCATTCTATGATCTTGTTCCTTTAATTTTTCCACCTCTTATATGATCAATTATCTCAATTATTAATGATTTATATCTTGTTGATTATATTTTACCCCTTACTAAATATTTGATCTCACTCTTTTATTATGTTTCCACATTTACCTATGAATTTCTATGAAGGTATTTTTATAAGAGAGATGAATAAAATCAATATTTTATTTATAGTTAAGACAAATATGTACCTACTTCCCAAAGAAACCAAAATTTTTATCTTTGGTGACAGTTATAATTCTTATGATGTATGAAAAGTATATATGTTAAGGATAAAATCTAGATGTGAGGGTTTAGGGTGTCTCAATTGGTATAAAAGTATATTTTAGTTATTTTTAGGAATTAGGATTGGGTAACATTTGGGTACAAATCCTTATATTGATAACCTTTAGACCTATAGTAATAGGTTAAGTATAACTAGTGTGAACATATAGGTTTAAAATATCCCATACATTTATGTTGAGTCATATTATGACATTACCATGGTTAATATTTATGATAACATTAGGGAATTGTATTAGGTTTCATGAAAATAGGATAAAAAATTAGTAAATATTCATAAACAGGTAAAATTATGATGACAAATTTTTTTTAAGAGGGTGGAATTTAACATACCATATTTTAAATGAATATTTTTTATCTTTAACTAAATATGTAAACTTTAAATTCATTTATCTGTTTTTACTATTATTAACCAAAAATTTATATACATATCACCCAAGTTGTTCCATTTACATGTTTTTCTTCAAAATATTAATTCAAGTATAATGGAATTTTATTTATTAAAATGGTTTTATTAAATATATTTTATATTATTCAGGATTCTTTTTACACATATAGTTTTATTTAATAATTGAAGTAATTTTTTAATAGTTTAATTTTCATGTCATTATGGTAATTACACAAAAACCATTTTCTCAATTATATATTTAGAAAATAAAAATCCACTTAATTAGAATAATAATTTTATAAAAATTAAATTTTATACATATATAAATAATTAATTATCAATAATATAATAATTAATATATGATAAAAAATATAAATGTAATCACTCATAATAAAATAAATAATTTTTAATATAAATAAATTTTTTTCATGTATTGTGTGATTTTATTTAAAAGTAAAGTTTATAAATTTCTTAATTTTAATTTTATAAAATTGAAATAATTTTTGGAATCATCACATAGAAATTAGCTTAGGTTGAATTTTTGGGATTTTTTTAAAAAATTATTATTTTTTTGATTTTTTGAAAGTATAGTTTTTACAAATATCATAGATCTTATGACATCATCAAGATATAAGTGTGAATTAAAAATTTATAGAACCCTTTTCTTGAAAAAATATGTATTTAATGGGTAAAATAAATAATTAAAAAATAATATTTTGATTTTAAAAACATATGTCTGACATTTTGGAACCTAAGTTATATTTTATTCTAATAAAAAATAATTTTTCATTATTTAAATTTAAATAAGTGTTTCCAATATGATATTCCATTTTGTATTGGTTTTCAAGTCATATTACCCTCATTTTTCAATTATAAACCAATAAATATCTTTGGAATCAATATTATTCATAATATTTATCCTAAATTATTAAATAATCAATAGTTTATTATAAAATCCCCCCCCTTTGACTATATAAGCACCCCTACTCTACCCTTTATCCTCACTTCCAAATTTTCTTAAATTTCTAAATATTTACCTAAATACCTCTCCAATATACCCCAAAACATAACTATGCCCTTGGTGTGACCAATATTCACTCAACCTAAGGCTTTAAGATCAATATAAAAGAAGCAACTCAAGAGCAAGGTAAGGGTTCCTCTTCTTAGAACTTCTCCTTTATTTGAGATTCTTTTATCTTGATCTATTTTAAAAAACTTTTCCATAATAATCCATAATTATATATCAATTTATTATTATTATTTTTATCCATTATTGATGATATAATACTAGATTTTCTCTCATCGTACCCATTTCATAAGTCATTACTACATCAAAGTAAGGGTATTTAATCCTTTTTCTCATTTCTTATTCCTGGTTATTTTCCTTAAAATTATTTTAAAAATCAACTTATTTTGATGAAATGATTTTGTTCTCATGGTATTTAATTCCTTTTTACTCATAAAGGATGATAGATCCTCCATCACCTCTCATCAAACACTTTTTCATAACTTGCTAATATGTCAAAATAATGGTTTCTTAATTATCTCTTTTCATTTATTAAATGAGATTAATTTTCAATAAAATACTTTGAAACTAAATTGAATATATTAATATTATTTTATTTTCAGGTTATTATCATACTTTTTATCACTTTCTGATGACATATTTCCATTTTTTTCTCATTAAACCCTTTTCTATAAGCCATTACTATGTTAAAATATGGGGTTTTCAAAAACTTTTTTCTTTATTTTAATCATACCATTACCCATTAAATGAATTTAATTAATAAATAAATGTATATTTAAATAAACTATAATTTATTTTTTTATAGAACTGAAATTTTAAATAGTTTACCACTGCTTTTTAACATGATCCCGAAAAAAACATTTCACCTGTGTGGGTTTTACTTAACCTAAGTAAATGATGATTTTTTCATAAATTTGAATATTTAATTTATAATATTAAAAATTTATTTTATGATTGAGTATAATATTATTATCAAATTAATTTCATGATTTTGATTCTGTGATGGCATAATATCCATCATAATAATGAAATTAAAAGTAAACAAACACAATCATTTTTAAACCCTAAAAATGATTATTTCAAGGAAGATTATCTAAATGATAAATATTTTTATTAACTATTTAACTTCATTTATTTTTTAATGATACAAAAAATACCTTTAAAGTTTTATATATTATGAGACTATTGGAAAATTACCTTTTTTCATTACAATTATACCATAATAATTTTGGAGATTATAAACTGATTAACCACAAAAACAACTGACATGAATGATACTAATTTAGTAAATGAATAAAAAATTATAATAAAAAATAATAAATAAATAAAAATGATAAATTTTATTAATCAATAAAATAATTAATACAATTTAATTATTCAAAAGATTAGAGGTCATACGAGGTGAGTCGGGACTCGAGGTAAGGGATTTCTTTCCAAGTATCCATTATTTACAAGTATTATACTTATATTTAATAATTTATACTCTTTATTGTAATGAATAAATTACTATTTTACATTCATTTCTGGTGAATTAATGGTTTTTTTCCCTCTATTATTGATTTATAATTCTCACATGATGTTTTTCATCAAGGATCCTTTTATTCTCTTTATCCTTTTTAAAATACATACTCTATATCAATATCTATATCCATCTTACACTTTTTAAATTTCTCATAAGCTTTATTTATATCCACAATTTTTTTCTTTTATTTTCTAGGTATATGCATGTCTTTATGTTTCCACTTCTATGTTTCATTAAGTTAAACCCCATTAAGTTTATAAAGAAAGAATTTCCAATTACTAACTTACTCTCAAATATCATTCAAAATTCACTTTATTTATTTTAAAAAACTCACTATTATGGTTTTTTATTATTAAAAAAATTAAAACTCTTTTATACCCTTATAAAAATGGTTCTTGAAAGTTACTAATTAATTTTTTTAATGAAATAATCAAAAAAAGTTATTAAAATATGTTTTTTAGATTTTTCTTATATTTTCCTCTCTATTCTTGTCAAAATTATTTTTCAAAGACTTCATAATTCATATAATTTAAAATAACTTTTTCTTGAATTTATGTAATTCTTTAAAGATTATTTTTTTATTTTTAGTTAAATGTTGTGTAAAAACTAAGAAATTATTTTATCAAAACCTATTCAACTTATTATATTCCTTTAAAAAATCATCTATTTTAACACTATTTCATGTTCCAATATTTATTATTTTCTTATATGGTAATTCCATGAATATTATATTTCTCATAAATGGATACTATATAAAAATAATACATCGATTAATCATCCATGTTCTTATGTATGTGTGGTATAGTGGAAATTAAATCTCTGTAAGTATAATTATTCATCACTACCTTTGTATTTCCTTACCACTAGCTATGTATAATCACAAACATTTTACAACTACCTTTCCACTATGAATACACTTAATTCATTATTCTGATTAAAATATGTTCACCCAAATACTCATACATTCATTTGAAAAAGGAAATTATTGACCAGACCATATTCCCATTATTCTATGTGGGGTGAATACCCTTATGCTTCATTATATTAATTTAAGGTTATTTACATTAATAGATACTTTATTGGATTCTCATTTTGTTTTCATGGGTTAATCATAATATGTAGTGACCCCAACCCCAGTAACTTGGAGATGGTGTATGATTTATTACATTGGAATAAGATACAAGGAATCGTATCCCAAAGTACCAAATAGTTTAGTATTCTTGCTAAATTAGATATATACTTGAGTCCCATATTACATTTGAATATACAAATTAAAATACATTTTTTCAAGAATAATATTATTCCATCTAGAATATCCTTGCATATCAATCATAGAAAATTCATGGATTCATATGAAAGGAAACAAAATAAGGGTGAGCTCAAATTCTTAATAAGGTTTAACTGTAATGGAATCAATCATGAATCGATAAGAATAATTAATATGGAAAGATAAATAGCTGAACACACATTCCCTGTGATTAATAAAATGAGAAGGAAGTGTATCTAGAGATAACATCAATGCAAAAATATCATAGATAATAATAAATATAGAAAGGTAAATAACTGAAAACACATTCCATTTAATCAATAACATTACTATAATAATTATATATGTTATGATCAATATGGAATGGTAAATAACTAAAAACAAATTTCATTTAATCAATAACTGAGAATGAAATGCATACATTGATAATATCATTGAGAAAATATCATGGATAATAATAACTAAATTATTAATGAAGGAAATGATTAATTATTAGACGTCATGAACCGAGGATCATGATACCTCTACTGTTAAGAACTTTCACAAGATAGTTTAAAACTATTGGGTACAAACTCATATGGTTTGGCCAACTGATTTTATGTTAGCTTACTGATTTGCCTCATGAGACTATTGATTCATCAAGGGGATATATATAACTAGGCCCCACCTATTATGAATGTCTAAATCATTCCTCATATATAAAATAATTGATTTAATTCATGAATAATGTGCCTTATCATCAAATATCTATATTGAGTAAGGAATGTGGATTTATCAATATTTCCATAGATAAAAAAATGAATTTAAATATAGAACACCATATGTATAAATGATATATAATTTAATCAATAAACATATCCATGATAAATAATATGGATATTTAGGGTAAATTTAATGTCCACTTGAAAGTGAATAATTCAAGGGGAAGTCAATGACTAAAAAAATGAATCGAGGAAGTGAATGTCAATACTTTCCTTGGTAAAAATGATCATAAACCATCTATATAAAGAATAAGGATGATATCACTACAACATATACCCATTTAAGTAATAATAAAGGTTTATTTTCATTGATGAATAGAAATGCCATAAAAAGACCTTTAAAAATATTCTTGAGGAAAATATCCCTTTCATTTTGAAAATAACCTACTAAAACTAAAATTTCACAAAACATTTTGAAAATAATTTAATTTGAAAATAACATTTTAAACTTATAAAACAATATTTAAAATATTTAATTGGTCATGATGGCTGGAAATTCCATTCCCACTGTACCTGTTAAAACAAATATTCTTTTCACTTTTTCAATAAAAGAAAAATGGGCCTTATTTTGAAAATTACATGAATATTCATTTTATTTTTTAAAAAAAAATGGGTTAAAAATTATTTATTAAATCATTTTTAAAAGGGTTAAAAACATTTTTAAAACATTTTTATAAAATAGGGTTTTGGTAGAAAATGAATTTCCGACTGAAGAGGGAAATGAAGTCGGATTTTATTAAAAAAAATTATCAATTATTTTAAGTAAAAAAGAGTATTAAAATGGTAATATTACTTGAAAATATCATGAATAACCATAGGAGGATAAAATTATATGGGTTTATTATAAAATGATAAAATTATTTCATTCGACTGAAATTCAAGAATAAACAATCTTGATGAGAATGAGATTGTGAAATAACCCCTTATAATGATCTTAATGTTCATGTGAGAATTATTAAATAAATATATTATGTGTATCAACTGTAAATACAAATAAAACAAGTTGAAATAAAACATAATATAATTAAATTTCATTAGACACATAATCTTAGAATATAAAAAATGATGAATAAGTAATATAACCTAATGAAAAGAAATTGAGTTATGAAATTCTTTGCCACTTGGTAACTTTTAATTAAAATACCCTTGAAGTAAATAATTCAAATTGTAACTTTAAATACCATTAATTATTAATTAATCATGATATTATATTTCAAATTGGAAGTATATACACCATATAAAATAAATTAGGTGCATAACATTACAATATGCCTTAATGAAGATAAATTGAGACAAAGTCACTTACCTCGTGCTTACTTTTGATTGAACGTGATTTAACCTCATGTATAGTGATTTAAAATATATTATCAACTTTTAAAATAACAATATAAATATTTATAATATCATATATGATCATTTTATAACATCTTATCAAACTTCTTCTAATAATATTTTATTATTTTCATTGTTTTTGGTATTAATTGTCTTGTTTTCTCATGCGTGTTTCATCATGAAAAATATTTTTCTTGTGATTTTTATATAGTTATATCATCTCCATAATAACAATAATGAAAAAATTATCATATTTTTACATCAACTATATTTTTAAAATTAATCATGAAATATGGTTGTGAAAAATGGACTATGTTACAATCATGGAGACGGTAGGTTGTACGTACACAGGAGTAACATTTCCATTTTTCAATGATAATTATGGAAAGGGGGTAAGTAATATTTTATATTTATAGAATTATAATAATATAATATATACCATATTATTTTTTCAAATATACTTATATATATCATCCATGTGGTGTGGTGATGAAAAGAGAGCTGCATTGCTTCGTGAAGGCGGTAGTCCACACGTACAAGAATGATGTTATCATTTTTCAATGTAAAAAATAGAAAGTGATATATTATATTTTAATAATGATAAATATGACATTAATATAATAATTATATCATTTATATCACATATATTAATTAAATTTATCCTTATTACCTTCCATGTAAAATGTTAGTGAAAGATGAACCACATCGCTTCGCAAGGCGATAGTCTGTTGTACACCCGAGCGACTTTATCATATCCACTATGGAATGGAAAGTAAAAAATTTATAAATGATATAATGACTAAAAATGTATAATTATGTTATATATATCATATATATACTTTATATCCATCATCATACCCAACTGTGAGAGGTGTTAATGGAAAAATGAATGACATCAGTTTGTGAGGTGGTAGTTCGTCGTACACACGAATGATTATTTCATAACCCATTTGATGAAAGTGTATATGGTTTTAGGTCATGAAATTAAAATAAAAACATATAAATATATGTAATATACTTATTTTTTTATATAATCATGGTTTAATAATAATTAAAGGAGTTGGAGTAAGAAATAAAATAAAAATTCTCATTGATGAATGTTACCTCTTCTTCAGGTAACCTCCTTACGTTTGCACCAAAATCATTCCACATTTGGATTTATGACCAAAATAAGTATTATAGGATGAGGGGATGTAATTTTAGAAGTTATTTTGGAATTTATTGTAAAATAATTATTTTAAGGTGTGAATAAGAGAGGAGAGGGTGTGAAATTTTATAAGTGAGTTGAGTGGCGCACTTGTAATTTTTAAAAAATAAAAAGGTTTACCCACATTTTTCAATTTCCACAAGGGTTAAAAATGGAGTATTATTCAGAATTATAAATTATATGGTCAAAATATGGTCATAAAATATATTTTATATATTTTTTTCTAGTCATTTTAACCCCTATCTTTTTAGTTTAACCTCTGATAAATCCATTTTTACCTTAACCACAGTAAATAATTTTTACTATTTTCACTATTCATTTTGGTAAAAAAATAATTTAACCTTATTAGATAATATAAATTATTAAAATTCCAAATATTTAATCCATTTTTTAATTCCATTCACATAAGTGGAAAATTTTATTTTAAAATTAATCTCGCGGACACGATGAGAAAGCGGATTTTCAATGAGAAAATGTTCAAAAGTTTATAATGTTTTTATTTCAAAAATAAAAATGAAAATTATTCCAATAAAAAAAATTAAATTAATATATATATATAATTAAACTAATTTTACTTTAAAAAAAATTAAAAATATAATTTAACTTTAGAAATAATTTAAACGAAAAGGCAGTTTTCAATTAAAATTTAGTATTTTTTTCACTATTCAGTAAAAATAAAATATTTCAAAAGAATACTAAAAATTCACCCTAATATAATTTTTATATTATGATTTAAAAATTTAATTTAATTTTTTCAAATAAATTTTCTAAAATTTGTAAAAATTAATTTTAAATTATGTGTACAAAGCGTGACTAAACCCTCTTTTATGAAAAATACTATTTTTCAAAAAAAAATTATTTTAAATGATTCTTATTTTATTTATAATAAATATATAACCATAATTTTCATAATTTAATTAGTAATATTAATACCTTAAAATTTAATAGCATGGCTATAATGGTATAGTATATTACGATTCATTTAGACTTGGGGTTTCTTGTTCCACAAGCTATCGAAAAGATTAAATTTAAATAAATTTATTCATGGGATATTTAAGCTTGGTGTTGTATGTTTAATATGATATCAAATACAATGTTCTTATTTTATAATTTTGGGATGTTACATTCTCCCCACCTTAAATAATTTTTATCCTCGCAATTTAATCTTGATCTCGATAATCAACGGTTTGATATTTAAAAATTATTTTATTGAAAACCCACATCATAAAAAAGAGTTAATAAAACATCCTATTAATATAAGATAAAAGGGAAGGAAAAATGTTACATGGAACAACACATTACTAGGTTTCTAAGTAGTATAACATTAATTTGGTGGAAATTTTAGATGTGGACATGGAAGAAAAGTATAAATAATTATAGAGAATGATAGAGGTCATTGATCACAAGTAGGTGAATGATCAATGGAAAGTTAAGGGCCTCAAAATCATAAATTTATGATGATTTAAATGACCATATGAGTCATTATATATGAATTTAATAGGATTAAATATTTGTTTCAAGATCCTTTTACTAAATTTGGGGAATTATTTTACTGTTTAAGAATATAAGGAAATATACTTACTTGATATGTTTCTATTTCATCATCATAATTTAATCCTTTGGTTGTTCTTTGATAAATTTAAAATTATTCCCTTAATCTAAGAAATTAATATCTAAAAATGGGTTTTTATGCCTAAAGCACTAAAATTAAATTTTAACGGATCATAAGATCCATAAAATATTTAAAAGTATTTTCATCTATCTATAACTATTTTACAAAACCAATATGGTTAGCACAAGTTATCCAATAAAATAATTTAATCTCTAAACCACAAAAGTAACACCAATGGTTCATCATTAATATTTATTTTTCAAATCATTTAACTAAAAATAATGACATATTAACCAAGAAATTGTGTAGGCCAATGGTAGGTGTTAAACCCTTATCTTCTCTCGGTTATGGGTTCAAGCCTCATGGCCTTGCCGGATGTGACGGGTTGTCACCCAACATATAGGTTGTAATTTTTCTAAACTATATTAATATAATCCTTATAATGTTCCCAAAAAAATTATGGTAATAATTGAAATAAAATTAATCATTAAATAACATTTTTACTAACATTTTTAATACAAACTTTTTTTTAAAGTCTAATAATATTATTTAACTATTATTAAAATTTCATTAATGACCATATTAATCATAAAGGTTTTCAATACCTTTAAATTCATGTTTATAAATTGTAAAGTCATTACTACTAAAATAAATTTTCTATTAAAACATATGCTTCTCATAAATTTCTCCCAAAATATCCTTAATCCTGATAGACTCCCATCAGATAAAACCTAAAAATGGGGGTTTAAGACTTTAAAATTATGATCAACTTTAACTCATAAACCCATTATGGTATCCATAACTCTTAATTTAATTAATACATATATGATTATAAAATTTAACACAATCCTTATATGTTTTAGGATTCTTATGACCAAAATACCATTGGTAAAATAATTCTAAAATTTAATTCTTGAACCCTAATAAATAAATAATTAATCCATTTTATTTCCACCTAGGTCATTTTTTGTTCTTGGGTTTGACCTTTAGAAGAGATAATTGAATCGAATAATTCTCAGGTTCCCCACATTTAAGATAATAAACTATAAATGTATCCCTATGATGATATTTTTTTCCTTCTATAATACTCTTCATTTTTCCTTTGAAATTCATTAATTTATGTCATTTCCACACATAAAATATTTTCCCATTCCTTTGAGACACCTTCCTTTAAATCTAAGACACCTTTGATTTAACCTAGATCATTCATTGTCATCATCTATTAAAATCCTTCATAATGATTTGTAAATAAAATTTGAATTATCTTTAACATATCATTCGGGAGTGTCAAACTAGGTTCATAGTAAGGCCCGTTTTCATGAACCAAGTGATGATCAGTTCAATACCTATGCTCCTTTTATAGAGTTATTACCCCTAAGTACATATGTTATAGAACCACATCCACTTATAGTATCCAGATAGAGATTTATTTAAAGGAAAAATAATCTCTACCTTACCAAAACTTTATAAAGTAATTATATACTTATCCTAAAATCCCATCATAGGGTTATGTTCCCTAATCTATGTTTTCCTAAATCTAGTTCCCAAGGTTTCTAATAAAATTCCTCTAATACCAACTTTAGCGACCCCAAACCTAGTATCCCAGAGCCGATGTATGATTTATTACATTTTCATAAGATACAAGGAATAACATCCTAAATGACTAAATATTTTAGTAGTCTTGGTAAACTAGATGCATACTTGAGACTCATATTACATTTGAATATGTAAATTAAAAAACATTTTTTTTCAATAATAACATTATTCATTCTAACATATCCTTGTATATCAATCATAGTAACTTCATGGATTCCTAGAAAAGGAAACAAAATAAGGGTGATATCAAATTCTAAGTAAAGGTTAAGTATAGTAAAAACAATCATGAATCAATAAGCATAATAAATATGGAATGGTAAATAACTTAACGCACATGCCATTTAATTAACAAACTAAGAAGGAAGTGAATCTATAGATAATATAAATGAGAAAATATCATGGATAATAATCAATATGGAAATTTAAATAACTTAAAACATGTTCCATTTAATCAATAACATGACTATCATAATTGGATAATTCATAATCAATATATAAAGGTAAATAACTAAAAAAACATTCCATTTAATCAATAACTAAGAATGAAATTTATACAGAGATAATATCATTATGAAAATATCATGGATAATAATAACTGAATTCTTAATGAAGTAAATTATTAATTATTAGATTTCATAAACTCAAAACCATGATACCTCCACCGTTAATACCTTTCAAAAGATAGTTTAAAACTACTCGGTACAAACTCATTTGGTTTGGCCAATGGATTTTATGCTAGATTATTGATTCAACACATGAGACTACCTATGTAATGGCCCAGACCTCTTCGGTCCATTTATTTATGAAAATATGGTGTCTGAGGTGTTCCGGGAGGTCAAGGTGACTTATCCCCAACACTTTTCCAAATTTCCAATTCTGTGAACAGTTCCATCGGTAAACAGTTCTATCGGTGACCTTTTAATTATTACCTCTTCTTTCCTTTTCCAAATTTTGAGTCTATGAACAATGTTTCCAGAACGGTGACCTTATAACTGTCACCTCTTCTTTCCTTTGCCAAATTTTGAGTATGTGAATAGTGTTTCCATATTCCTATAGTTTCGCCCATTGGACGTTTCCTTTGACGTAAAATACATTTAAATTCTTATTTTAAGGACTATAAGGCCGATTCAAATTCCATAAATCCTATATTAATTATTTCTAAGGCTTAGGATGTTTTTACTTGGTCAAACCATGTGGTTTAATGTGATCCTCTTTTAATGGCATATCAAGCGTATCTTAAACTGCCGCTATGTTAAATCTTCTAAAGGGACGAGATATCTTCCTCCCTAATTCTTCCTCTTTTCTCTCATATATGAGATTATAGAATGTTTCTATCCTTCTAATAATAGTTGTACAATCAATAATTCCTCCTTGGATTGGTTTTGTTCTATCTTGATGCCACCAAGATGCATCAATCAATCTTTGATATAAGGTATGTTTTATCGTCATTCTTTTGGGGTTCATCTTATCCTATTTATACTTTCCATTATTATATAATGTAATCTCCATGCTTATAATGGGGGTTTTCTTGGGTTTCAGTTGGTGCGGTCGTACCATGGAATCCTTGGTTGGATGCAGTTGACGCGAGAGGAGGATCGTGACCCATTGGGTGGATAAAGAATGTCAAGAACTGTTTGAGGTAGGGGATTCATTACTTCTCTTTTATTTTACGTGAAACTGTATTGTTAGCATGTTTTATCCCACTGGACCACAATGGAATTGACATAATAAATTTTTGAACTGGATAAATAAATTGATATCAGTCGCATGTTATTTCCCCTTGTTTTCTAGATAGTGTGATATCCATTCTTTCTTCGTTTAGTTGTTTGTTCTTGATGAAAATTGGTAAAGAACGTAAACTGGAATTAATTGATAAATGTTGGATATGGATAAAGAGGCGTGTAAATGAATCTGGTTCTTCTTGTTTTAATTTTATGTTAATCAAATTTGTGCAGTAAGCATGTTTAATTATTTGTGATAGCTTATTGATTAGGTTTCACAAATTTTGGAACCTATGAATAATAAATCTATTAATTCAAGATGGATTAAAGAACTGATTGTTTGATAATTCCTTGAAGGGTTCTGAGTTACCCTCTTGATAGTTAAAGGGCCAAGAGGCCAATTGATGTGATGTTTGTTTTCCTACTTCTTATGTTGTGATGTGATCCTGAATGGTCGTTGTGATATGTGGGGGCATGGAGTCTTATGTTTGTGGTAGCAGATGACGCCTAGAGTGGTGAGATGAATTGTTTTATACATGTGGGTGTTGGGGAGGACACCAGGGATGATGGAATGGGATTAATGTGATTGTTGGATGCTTTCTGATTTTGATTGGTTTTTTATCTACTTTACTTTTCCCCACTGCTCAAGGCATCTAGTCTTACTTACCCTTCTTCCGAAAGAGGTGAAGACGTGTGGGGTATTCCACATGCTTTTAGTGTTTAGCTTCTTAAGGAAGGATGGGTATATGCTCTTGCTATAAGTGGCAAAGACTCGATGGGTAGTGCATATACTCACCGTGTTGAGACCCCTTGTGTTTAGTAGCATAGATTTCTTTTCTAGAATTCCTGGGAATATGGGAAAGTAATTCTATAATGAATATTTTAATAAATGGTTTTAACCCATGGGGTTGGAGTTTGCTGGAACATAATGATGATGTTGTAATTTTGAAGGAACAATGGAGTTTGGGTGTGATGATAATGAAATTTAATGTAGAATTGTCTTTAGTTAATTAATGTTTAAGGAATTAATTAACGTAAAGTGAAACTAATAAAAATTTAATGAAATAATTTATTAAATCTCTTTAAATGGTTGTGTGATTATAGGATAACTAGTCTTAGAAATAACATCCCGGAGTCTGAGAGACGTTGGCTGCAGTTGTGTCTAAGACTAGGTTATGCCCATAGTGTGGTTGTGAGATATAGTATATTCTATAATTTTTGAGTTTCTATACGCTAATCCACCCTATTATTAAGGGAAACTGACACCCCCAGTATTATAAGCCCTAGGGGGGCGTTTTCCCCAACATTCCGATGGGAGGATGGATGGCTAACTACCCCCTTTGGCCCCACTCTCTTCTCTTGGTAGTAACTTGTGCTGGAAGGCACATTAGTTAGTTTTCCCCATATATGTGTGTAAAGGGATATAATGTCTTGTGGTTATTCACACACAAATATTCTGGATATAGTATCCTATGGACTACTATAGGTGTAACGTGTATAAGATGTGATGGCTTGAGGATCCTTACTTGATGTATGGGTTGTAATAGCTTGAGGTATAATACCTGATGTATGATACACATTATGCGGGCTATGGTGGATCCTAGAAACTGCCTGGTTACTTTTCTTACATGGACGTGGTGGTTTTGTTGCACGAGGTGCATATTGTGGTTCTTCACCCAGGTGTCTGTGGGCAAGCCTTTTTGGAGAGAGATTCTTAGGACGTGTGACGTTTGGGAAAAGTGGAAAACCAGTGGAGAAGTAGTAGTGGGGTACCCTTAATATTATTTATTATATGATAAATTCTTATATGCATTACTTGGTGAGTGTAGCCATGGTGAGGTTGGGAACATAGTATACCAGTTTAGGGGATGGGTTAGTTTCACTTGTTGTTCACTGTGCTTTATCATGCTTTATTTACTTTTTCATGAGAGGCTTTGGGGAGGATCCTACTGAGTATACTGTTATACTCACCCTATGTATATATAAACTATTTTTCGGGTCACTTGGAGTAGGTTGGAGATCAGGCTGGTCACTACTAGCTTGTGGTTGCAGGAGCTGTTCGGGCTTGTGGTTGCTGTTGTTTTACTTTCTCTTGGGTACTTGCAGTTTTCCCCTTCCAGTTGTAGTAATTTTGCATGACATTACATATGTACACATGGGTTTTATTTTATATTTCAGTTCTGAGTTGGAGTTGGTTGGTGTTTATCTTATCTCTCTCTTCCGGATGTGTTCTCTTAGAGGGTAATGCCTCCCATTTGTGTGTTTACTATAACCTCAGTGCTAGTCGCCAACCTGGGGCCTACTAGAGGCGGGAATTGAGGGTCATTATCTCCCTTCTCACATTGCTGGCCCAAGAGGGGTTCACTTTGTGGGGAGGGGGTCATGAAAGAGTGGTATCAGAGGTCTGGTTGAGGGATAGGATGGAGTTTGGAGTTTGGAGTTAGGCACAGGTGAGGTTTCATGGGTAGGTAGGGAAACAATGTCATTCATGTTTAGCAAGTGAAGTAAGCACTGGAGACCAGCTTAGACATAGGAGTTTAGGGCCCCCTATGATCTGATGTGTAGACCTTTAAGTTTACAATGGATACTAAACAAGGTGATACTAGTTGCAGGGTAGAGATCTAGGAAAGGATCATGCATCATTCTTCTTTGTGCTTGTGCTTGAATGGGTAGACCTTGGGATAGGTTAACCTAAAATAAATAAAAGAAAAAAATTAATTAATTAATGTTGAGTCTTCCATATTCCAGGATTAGGAGATCTAATGGTTTGTTATTTTACAGGTATGGCTCCAGGTTGACGTCCTTGTCAGGTTTGCATAGAAAATGTCCAGCAGGCTGTTCCAGCAGATAGCCGCAGGGTAGAGGTTGACGATAACAACACTTGGAGGAAGACACTCCGAGAGTTTCAGTGCTAGAGTCTGCAGAAGTATGAGGGATCCGTTTTAGATTCAGTCACGGAAGACTGGTTGGAGGAGGTCAAGATAGGCTTCAGTTCGATCCGTGATCGGAAGGAGCATTGGGTGTCCTTGGTTGTGACGATTCTGCATGGAGCAGCGAGGAAGTGGTGGTTATTATTCCTCGGGGATCGTGAGGAGTCAGCGATCTCATGGGAGGAGTTCCGAGACAGGTTTAGAGTCAAGTTTCTTTCTTCGACTGCAAAGGCGTCTAGTCGCCAGAATCTTCTTACCCTTTGATAGGGGATCTCCAGTGTTCAAGAGTTTGTAATATGTTTCAGGAACCTTTTTCGATATGCTTTGTACTTGTTACTAGATGAGGAGGCCAGGGCGAGGCATTTCGAGGAGGCTTTGCATCCAGAGATCCAGCGCCAGGTCACCCCATTTATGCTGAAAACATATCTTGAGGTGTTGTAAAGGGAATAGGTTGTCAAGATAACTTTTTCTAGGACTGAATCATCACGAGAGGGTAATCGACATGATTCCTCATGAAGTAGAGTTGTGGTATGGGGTTCTCAGTTTTTAGGGCAGAAGAGTTTCTGTTCAGCCGGGGGTAGGTCCCATCCCTTCACATCTTGTTTCTCCTGAGGTAGCAACTATCAGGCCTATGCCAAGGGATCAGGTGCTTGTTTTTCTTATGGTGGTCATGTTCATCAGTAGCGGGAGTGCCCGACCTTTCAGAGTGTTCATCGTGCACCAGGTGCTACGCTCCAGGTTCTTCTGTTGATGCAATTCTAGCCGAGGCAGCAGCAGCAGCTGGTTGCACCAGCTTTAGATCAGCATAGGGTAGATGGGGCAGGTAGAGGACTACCCCATGATGATCCTCGTCCTCAGAGAGCAGAGCGTGACCATGGTGGTGGTCGTCATCAGGGTCAGAGAGGTCATGGAGGAGGTCGTGTTCAGATTCATGCTCTAGCATTGCCAGCTCCAGGAGATCCAGACGTCGTTCGAGGTACCCTTTTCTTTTTTTTCTACCTTGGTGTATGACTTGTTTTATTTAAGAGTGACACACTCCTTCATATCACCTACCCTTTTCCATTCTTTGGTACTTGAGGTAGAGAGGATTACAGTGCCCTTGGGATTGACTACGCCTGTTGGAGGTCGAGATGACTTGTTTGAAGTATGTAGATACTTTGAGCTAGTGTTGGGGCAACACCACTCTTGGGGAGATTTCCTATGTTTACGAATACAACCATATGATGTCATCCACAGCATGGATTGGTTGTATTCGGTGCAGGCTATCGTAGATTTCTTCAAGAAGAAGGTCGTTCTCATTGGTGCGGATGGAGAGCCAATGATGTTTGTTGGCGAGTGAGATCCTTAGATGGGTTATAGGCGTGTTCTATCCTTATTATCCATGATATCTAAGATGATGTTGAGTTCTTCAGAGGTTCAGCAGTTGGCGTTTCCTAGGGTTGTAGAAGAGTACCCTGATGTCTTTTCAGAAGAGGTTGTAGCATTACCCCCTCGACGAGAGATCAAGTTTGGGATCAAGCTACATCCAAGAGCGTCTACTATCTCTATGTCTCCATATAGGATGACCTCTTATGAGTTACAAGAGCTACATATACAGATTGATGGTCTATTACAATGTGGTTTTGTTCATCCAAGTGTGTCGCCATGGGGTGCACCCGTTTTTTTTTTGTGAAGAAGGCTGACGGTAGTTTGCGGTTGTGTGTCGATTATCGTCGCTTAAACAAAGTGACAATAAAGAATCGCTATCCTCTTCCACAGATTGATGATTTATTCAATAAACTGAAGGGTTAAAGTTGGTTCTTAAATATCGACTTGTGGTCAAGATATCATCAGATGCGTGTGAATAATGAGGATATCCTGAAGACTGCTTTCCATTGTCGTCATGGGCATTATGAGTTTGTTGTAATGCCATTTGGTGCGACGAATGCTCTAGCTGTATTCATGGGATTGATGAATGATATGTTCCGTGAGTTCCTGGACAAGTTTGTGGTAGTTTTCATCGACAACATCATTATGTACTCCACATTTGAGGAGGATCATGTAGAGCATCTACAAGCCGTTTTGGGAGTTCTTCGTCAACATCATCTATTTGGGAAGTTTTCAAAGTGTGAGTTTTGGGCTTGAGAAGTCCGTTTCTTGGGGCATGTTGTGTCCCAATAGGGAGTAGTTGTGTATCCATCAAAGATAGAATCATTTGTGTCTTGGGCAGACCCCAAGATAGTGTCAGAGGTGTGAATTTTCCTTGGTCTCGCAGGCTACTACAGGAGGTTCGTAGCCAATTTCTCACGAGTTGCAACTCCTCTGACAGCTTTGACCAAGAAGGATCAAGAATTCATATGGACTAATCAGTATCAGGCAACTTTTGAGTATCTAAAGGAGAAGATTGTAAGTGCTCTAGTTCTTTTTCTTCTAACTAAGGGAGTTCAGTTTGATGTTTTCTGCGATGCTTCACATCTGGGGTTAGGTTGTGTTCTCATGCAGCAGAGGTCAGTTGTTTCTTATGGGTCTTGGAAGTTGCGTCCCCATGAAAGTAACTATTCCACCCATGATCTTGAGTTGGCATCTGTGGTGTTTGCTCTAAAGTTATGGAGAAATTACCTCATTGGTGAGTGCTTTGTGGTTTTCACCGATCATAAGAGTTTGAGGTATGTTATCTCCCAGCATGACCTGAACTTATGACAACATAGGTGGATAGAGTTCTTATAGGAATATGACTTTGAAAAATCATATACACCTAGAAAGGGGAATGTTTTAGCTTATGTGCTGAGTAAAAAGTCACGTAGTGATGCTGTGTGTGAATCTGGTGATTCCTAGAGAGTAATGGAAGAGCTGTCAGCATTAAATATTAATATGGGAGAAGTTGGGGGTAGAGGTTGTCTTTTTCATATGACAGTACAGTCATCCCTAATGCAGAAGGTGGAAGAGTCCCAGTTGGGGGATCTTGAGGTGGAGTTATAGAGAGACCGAGTTGTTTGTGGCGAGGCTCCTGATTGTTGGACTGAGGATGAACAACACCGAGTATTGTATAACGGAATGCTTTTTGTTCCTTTGACAATATGCGATATGATTCTCATAGAGTTACATAGTTCTCCTTTAGCGATGCATCCTAGTGTGAAAAATATGTACAGAGCCTTGAGCAGCCAGTTTTGGTGGCCTGGGCTAAAGCGAGCGGTTGCAGAGTTTGTGTCTCGATGTTTGGTATGCCAGAAGGTGAAGGTTGAACACCATGTTCCTGGTGGTATGCTCTAGACTTTAGAGATTCCTTAGTGGGATTGGGAGGAAATCTAAATGGACTTTGTTACTGGTTTACCTCGAGCTACGGGAGGACATGATGCTATTTGGGTGGTAGTGGATCATTTAAAAAAATTGGCCCACTTCATAGCGATTAAGGAGTCAAGCTCAGTGAAAGTTTTGTCGAGGAAATATCTAGTGGAGGTGGTGAGACTTCATGAAGTACCTAGGATGATCATTTCTAATCGAGATCCTTGTTTTACCTCCTAGGTGTGGAGAGGTCTCCAACATGCTTTCAGTTCTCAACTATTCCTTAGAACTACTTTTCATCCTCAAAAGGATGTTCAGACATAGCGAACCATCCAGACTCTTGAAGACATGTTACACTCTTGTGTTATTTATTTTAGAGGCTCGTGGATAAGGAACTTACCCTTGGTGGACTTCTCTTACAATAATATTTTTCACTCCACCATCATTATGGAACCTTTTGAAGCCTTGTATGGTCGACCATGCCATTCTCCGTTATGTTGGACTGGGGTCAGAGAGTCAGCAATTCTCGGACCAGAACTAGTGAAGAATGCAACATAGATGGTTTAGGTGATTCATGAGAGGATGAAGACAACACATGATCGTCAGAAATCATATGCTGATCTAAGAAGGAGACCCTTAGAGTTTAATGTTTGGGATCATGTGTTTCTGAAGGTGAATCCCCGTCATGGGCAGCGAAGGTTTGGTCATGGAATTAATATTTCTCTCCAGTTTGTTGGGCCTTTTGAGGTGCTAGCTCATGTTGGAGCTGTGGCATATCGAGTAGCACTTCCCCCATAGATGAGTCAGATACATGATTTTTTCCATGTATCAAAACTTCATCGTTATCTTCATGATGACTCTCACATCATTGATTGGGGAGAGATCGATGTTGATGATGATGCAACCTTTGAGGAGCGACCTATGAAGATCCAAAACCACAAGGAGAAGGTGTTGCACGAGCATTCTATCCCCTTAGTTTGTGTCTTGTGGAGACATGGTGGCATGGAGGAGAGTACCTAGGAACGTGAGTTACAGATACGTGCTCAGTACCTAGAGTTGTTTGATGTTTAACTCTTTTCATGTATCTATATATATTATGTGGTTATGAAACTTTCATGTTTGTGAGATGGCTCCCTTTGTTGTTTTTGTGGCTTGCTCTCTTTTGAGAGGTATCTCAAAGGGTGGTTGTTCAGACCCCGTTTCATTTTCACTTTAGGTGGGTTTTGAATTCTCGGGGATGAGAATGTTTTTGAGATGTATCTGATGTAATGGCCTAGACCTCTTCGGTCCATTTATTTGTGAAAATATTGTGTTTGAGGTGTTCCAAGAGGTCAAGGTGACTTATCCCCAACACTTTGCCAAATTTCCAATTATGTGAACAGTTCCATCAATGAACAGTTCTATCGGTGACCTTCTAACTGTCACCTCTTCTTTCCTTTGCCAAATTTTGAGTCTATGAACAGTGTTTCTAGAACGGTGAACTTCTAACTATCACCTCTTCCTTCCTTTTCCAAATTTTGAGTACGTGAATGGTGTTTCCAGCTACCTACAGTTTCGCCCCTTGGACATTTTCTTTGATGTAAAATACATTTAAAGCATTATTTTAAGGACTATAAGGATGATTCAAAGGACATAAATCCTATATTAATTATTCCTAAGGATTGGTATGTTTTTACTTGGTCAAACCGCGTGGTTTAATGCAATTTTCTTTTAATGGGATATCAAGCCTATCTTAAACTGCCACTCCGTTAAATATTTTAAAGGGATGGGATATCTTCCTCCCTAATTCTTCCTCTTTGATTTCGGCTATGAGATGATAGAACCTTTCTATCCTTCTCATAGGAGTTGTAAAATCAATCATTCCTCCTCAGATTTGTTCCGCTCTGTCTTGATACCACCAAGCTGTATCGATCAATCTTTGATATAAGGTATGTTTTATCGTCATTCTTTTGGGGTTCATCTTCTCCTGTTTCTCCTTTACATTATTATAGAATGTAATATCCATGCTTCTAATAGGGGTTTTCCTGGGTTTTTGTTGGTGCGGTCGTACCATGGAATCCTCGGGTGGATGCAGTTGATGCGATAGGAGGATCATGACCCGTTGGGTGGATAAAGAATGTCAAGAACTGTTTGAGGTAGGGGATTCATTGCTTCTATTTTCTTTTACATGCAACTGTATTGTTAGCATGTTTTATCCCACTGGAACACAATGAAATTGACATAATAAATTTTTGAACGGGATAAATAAATTGATATCGGTCGTATGTTATTGCCCCTTGTTTTCTAGATAGTGTGATATCCATGCTTTCTTCGTTTAGCTATTTGTTCTTGATGAAAATTGGTAAAGAACGTAAACTGGAATTAATTGATAACTGTTGGATATGGATAAAGAGGCATTTAAATGAATCTGGTTCTTCTTGTTTTAATTTGATGTTAATCAAATTGGTGTAGTAAGCATGTTTAATTATTTTTGATAGCTTATTGATTAGGTTTCACAAATTTTAGAACCTATGAATAATAAATTTGTTAATTCAATATGGATTAAAGAACTGATTGTTTGATAATTCCTTGAAGGGTTCTGAGTTACCCTATTGATAGTTAAAGGGCCAAGAGACCAATTGATGTGATGTTTTTTTCCTGTTGCTTATGCTGTGATGTGATCCTGAATGGTCGTTGTGATATGTGGGGGCATGGAGGCTTATGTTTGTGGTAGCAGATGATGCCTAGAGTGGCGAGATGCATCAGTTTATGCATGTGGATGTCAGGGAGGCCACTGGGGATGATGGAATGGGATTAATGTGATTGTTGGATGCTTGCTGATTTTGATTGGTTGTTTATCTAATTTACTTTTCCCCACTGCTCAAGCCAGCTGGTCTTACTTAACCTTCTTCCAAAAGAGGTGAAGACACACGGGGTATGCCATGTTATTTCCGTGTTTAGATTCTCAAGAGATGATGGGTATATGATCTTACTATAAGTGAAAAAGTCTCGACGGGTATGTCACGACCCATCCTTGGGACCCGTGCTGTGACTACCCCAAGCCCGCATCCCATAGGCCAGGGGCTGGCGACTAGCACCAAGGCGTAAATCCCGACAAAAGGGGAAGGAATTGCCGTTATAAAGTAAACAAACACCACAGAGTAAGAAAGCAGAAGTAAACACTGGGTACAAAATAAAGTGCTGAAAGGTAAATGAGCCAGAATACAAACCCAACTGAAAAGTACAGCTACAACTGAAAGTAAAGTACAACTCAAAGAACAATAGCTGAAAGGTGACAAGTCATTCCTGTATCGTCCTCCGGCTTCCTACCTGAAGGGTAGGTACAGATCTCCTCCTCAGCACTCCATGTCCGTCCATCTCCTCCGGGTACTAACTCGTCATGAAGTCCGCCTCCGGGCACCGTCTCGACGTGATATTCACCTCCGGGCACCGACTTGTCATGAGATCCTCCTCTGAGTACCGTCCAGCTCTACAAGCCTCAACCTCGATCAGTGATGTCCGTCATCTGTAGCCAACACAACTTAGTGCGGGTGAAGCCCGTGCAGGGGTGAGTATACGATACTCAGTAGGGACCCCAAGACCCCCGAAGGTCTCCCAAAATCCACAAAGGATAATCCACAATGGAAAGATTCAATCACAAAGTAACATCCAACACTACTTAGGTATATGCCCATACATATACCTAAGTCATCAATTCATGTTCGGCTCCAACTTTCGAG
Source organism: Viscum album (assembly GCA_963277665.1). Taxonomy (NCBI): domain Eukaryota; kingdom Viridiplantae; phylum Streptophyta; class Magnoliopsida; order Santalales; family Viscaceae; genus Viscum; species Viscum album. The sequence continues at coordinate 497,924,463 of OY728122.1, forward strand.
CCCAAGTTTGATCACGTCCACACAGGATAGTACAACCCAATCCACACAGGAAAGCACAACCCAATCCACATAGGAAAGCAAGTCAATCATATCAAATATAATGATTGAAAGTCAAGACTCATCTCACACAGGTGTAAATCATTTGTAAAGAAAAAGGAGATGATAAAATGTAGTTACTGATTCATCTAGATGGGACCCACATAGGATACAAGTACTGTAGTCGTCACCGCCGAACCCACAGAGTATTCCAGTACGGTTGTCGTCGTCGTCGAACCCATGAAGGATTCCCGTATGAAAGTCTTCACCGTCGAACCCATAGATGCTGGGGAACTCCTCCTCTATCGAGTACAGTGGGCATGCCGCTACAACCAAGCGCTTCCCACTAACCTTATACTGCTGTAGTACTCCACCTGTCGAGTAATGTGGGCCTGCTGCTACAACCAAGCACTTCCCACCATGGGTTTGCCGCTACAACCAAGCACTCCCCCTCATAACCTACAGAGGTACTCCTTCTGTTGAGTACCGTGGGTCTGCCGCAACAACCAAGCGCTCCTCCACCGTGGGTCTGCCGCTACAACCAAGTGCTCCCCACTGGGCTATCCGAAACACTCCGAGTCGATCGATCAGCAGTCGTCAAGTCTCAGCCAGCTCTAGGGTTTCCGCATAGAGCACGCTCATTCCGAGAGGGTCCGCTCCACGATACAAGAGGTCAATACATCAACTATCACGTAGACTAGAGTTGATGTATCCCAAGGTTCCGTCTTTTCGATAGGAACACAAAGTGACAGACGGTGCGTGAATCGAACGCTCGGTCTGAGAGTTATTAGCCTTTTCGTCCTAGGGGCCCGGTTGGTTTCATGTACGAACCAAACCGACCGTATCTAAACTGTACCCCGAACTCACATAGGGTATACTCATAGGGACCTTTTTTCAACGTGATCACCAACGCCATTGATGGTTCGTCAAACGGACGTCCGGTCTGAAAGTTAATGGCTTTTCTGTTCTAGGGGCCTGGTTGGATTTTAGGTACAATCCAACCCGGCCATACTCCAACTGCGTCCAAATCTCAAGAGAATTAAGCCAAAAGGTTTGTCTCAATAAGAGGAATCCAACAAAGTTGATGGCACATCAATCAGACGTTCGAAGCTCATGTTATAGGCGTTTCTGCTCCGAGGGCCCGGTTGGTCTCGTGTTCGAACCAACCCGGGCATACCCCAATTTCTCCGAAACCTTGAGTGTAATATATCGAAACTACTATATCGATCCAAGTATCACATCGCAACTGACGGTGCATCGATCAGAGGTCGACAACCCAAGTTATGGTCATTTAAATGAACATGTCCGGTATTAGGGGGTTTTGGGCCCGGACCGACCCAGCCCAAGACCCCCTGGGTCAGCCCGAACCGGGCGACCGGGTCCGGGTTCGGCCCATTAGGGTGCGGCCCGGCCCATCCTGCATGGCCTGGCCCAGCCTGGGCGGCCCGGCCCGGCCTGGGTGGCCGGTTGGCCTGGCGCGGGCGCGGCCTGCGTGGCGAGACAGCTCGGCTCGGCCGAGCTGTCGTGGAAAAGGGGGGGGGGGGCACTGCCCCCCTGATTGAAACGTCGGCCCCACGTGGGGGGCGATCCTTTGGCCAGCTGGGGGTTACGACCCTCGGCCTTCTCCGATCGGCCGGCTCGGCTGGTCGATCGTGCTGCCGCCGCGGGACCCCGCGGTCCCGCCCCTCCGATGCGCCGGCGGCCGGTGGTTCCGTTCGCTGCTCCTGCTCCGCTGCGGCAAAAGGCCGCGGCCTTGGTCCGACCGGCACGACGCGACTGCGCGGCGCCCCTCCGTCGCGGCCCCTCTCTGGCAGCGGTATCTTCATGGTTCTCCGGCATGGCGCGACGGTGCCGCGCCCCTTTGCCATGGCCCCGCTCCGGCCATAGCTTCTTTCGACCTCAACGGCGCGACGCGACGGCATCACGCTTCTTCGACGCATTCCTCCAAGTTTCCGCGCGGTACTGTTGCACCGCGACACCTTCTTTCGAGCCGCAACGAACACAACAACAAAGGGGGAGGAGGGTCGCCCGTGTTCGTGCGGTTCGACCTCCTCCCGTTAAATTGATAACAGGTGGCCCAAAGAAAAAAGACGATGAACGACAAAGAATATTCACGAACAAACCAACCCCTACCTCAACAACGGTGGCAGAGGTCGGCATCACGGTTGACAGCGTCAGTGTATGTCCAAGGTGGATGTTGTCTCACACCGGCTACGAAGAAGAGATAACGACACGTCAATCACTCCTTGCGGTGACTACGTTCTTCGTCGAGGTCTTGACGTTCTTCGCGTTCTCCAACGAAGAAGACAGGTTCTATCTCCTCCAATTCCCCACACAACCAACCAACCCCAAATAAAATAAGACTCTTCTTATTTTATTACCCAACCCATGCATTTCCAAAAATTCAAAAGTTGAATTAACTTAACTTAATTAATCTTGAGCTTGTCAAAATTAAATGAAGTAAAGTTGGCATCATTAATGAGAGGGTGTGTCACATAATTAAAGTGGGGGGTTTTAGAGATGTTAGGGAAAATGAAAAGGTGGGGGATCGTGTGGGCCCCACCTCATCTTAAATCCTCTCAAGGGGAGTTAGAACTTCAGTGGGTCCCACCCCAACTCCCTCACATGGGCTAAACCACTAAGTAGAGAGAAATAAGTTGTGACACAACTTAATTTCACTTAAACCGCTTAGTAAGGAATAAAAAATAAAACAATTATATTTTTATTCCCCATTTTTTTTAACATCAACACCCGAGAAAACGCACCTTCAGAAAAGATGTTCCTAAGCAATTACCGGCTCTGCGGTTTCATCGGTGCCCTCAGATTTTGATTCCGAGCACCAGTTCAAAAGTTAGGAAAACCTGCTCGTTCGTTCACTGAATGTACCCGAGCTAAACTTCGGAAATTGATTTTGGGCACACCGGGCCTCAGAATCAGGTGCTGTCAGAAACTGCATACTTGTAAAATCGCAAAGAAAATTAAGAAAAAATTTCCCTTGAAATTTATGGGTCTTTACATTACTCCCACCTCAGAGATTTACATCCCCGTAAAGATACATCACAAACTAGGGAAACAAATGAGGGTACTGAGCACGCATCTGAGCCTCCCGCTCCCAAGTTCTCTCCTAGAGGTTCTCGTGCTGCCACCTGATGCGCACTAGAGGAATCAACCGCCCACGTAGGACCCGCTCCTGTCGATCCTCGATCTCCCCCAGGACCTCCGCAAAAGTCACCCCATCATCAAGGTCCAGCTCCCCATGGTCGATGATATGCGTCGGGTCGTGCACGTATCTCCTCAGCTAAGATACGTGGAAGACGTCGTGCACCCGGTGAAACTGAGGTGGTAGAGCCAGGCGGTAAGCCACCTCGCCTACCCTTCTGAGAACCTGGAATGGTCCGATGAGGCACAAAGATAACTTGTCGCCCCGACCAAATCTCTGTAATCCACGTCAAGGTGAGACCTGCAAAAAGACGTGGTCGCCATCCTAGAACTCTAGTAGTCTCCGCCTCCTGTCATCATATGACTTCTGTCGGCTCAGAGCTGTCCTCATCCACTCCTGGATGAGCTGAACCTTCTCTGTCATGTCCTGGAGCATCTCTGGTCCCACAAGTGCTGACTCCCCAAGGTCTGTCCAGCACAAAGGTGATCTAAAAGGTCAGTCGTACAACATCTCGTCGTGCACCTGGAGCATCAAGCTCCACCATCTGCCTGCTTCCACATGCAGGAGGATCACTACAAGGATCACCATGAGGTCAGATGGTGTCCCCACTAACCTGAAAACTCGCACAACCGCCTCCAGCCAATCCTCGACTGCCTGAGGGTCTGTCTCCCCACGGAACTTGGGCGGTCTCTGATGCTGAAACTCTTCCAGTTCAATAAGGCAACGTGCACTCTCAGCGGCTGGGGCTGGTGGCTTCGGTGGCTTGGCGGGTAGAGGTACTGCTGGTGCCTCCACCGTAAAAGGGCCCTGCATCGAGGCCTCGTCACTCGGTGGGTTGTCGTCTCGCACAAAGCTCTGAACCCTAGCTGGCTATCGTCGTGGGGCCATCTTGAAAAGAAACAGGTGCGCCATGGTCAAAACAGTATACCTGGTGAGATGACACAAAGTAATCACAAAGAAAACTTTTTAAACACACATGCAATCAATTTTTTCGTGCATTGAGTCAGAAATCAGAAGTCAGGGTCCTGGTGTACAGATACGTCGGCCGTCGCACCAACAGTGGACTCCCTGGACTGATAACCACACTCAATACCCTTAACACTATTTCTTCACATAGAAGAAAGATCAGAGTCCTGAGTTCTGCGGTAGAGCCGAACTCCTCTGATACCAATTTGTCACGACTCGTCCTCGGGACCCGTTCCATGACTACCCCAAGCCCACCTCCCATAAGCCAGGGGCTGGCAACTAGAACCAAGGCATAAATACCGACAAAAGGGGAAGGCATTGACTTTATAAAGTAAACAAACACCACATAGTAAGAAAGAAGAAGTAAACACTGGGTACAAAAGAAAGTGCTGAAAGGTAAATGGGCCAGAATACAAACCCAACTGAAAAGTACAGCTACAACTAAAAGTAAAGTAAAACTCAAAGAACAACAGCTGAAAGGTGACAAGCCATTCCTGGATCGTCCTCCGGCTTCCTACCTGAAGGGTAGGTACAGATCTCCTCCTCAGCACTCCACGTCCGTCTATCTCCTCCGGGTATCGACTCATCGTGAAGTCCACCTCCGGGCACCGTCTCGACGTGATATCCACCTCCGGGCACCGACTTGTCGTGAGATCCTCCTCTGGGTACCGTCCAGATCTACAGGCCTCAACCTCGATTAGTGATGTCCGTCTTCTGCAACCAACACAACGTAGTGCGGGCGAAGCCTCTGCAGGGGTGAGTATACGATACTCAGTAGGGACCCCGATACCCCCAAAGGTCTCCCAGAATCCACAAAGGATAATCCTCAATGGAAAGATTCAATCATGAAGTAACATCCAACACTACTTAGGTATATTCCCATACATATACCTAAGTCATAAATTCCAGTTTGGCTCCAACTTCCGAGCCCAAGTTCGATCACGTCCACACAGGATAGTACAACCCAATCCACACAGGAAAGCACAACCCAATCCACATAGGAAAGCAAGTCAATCATATCGAAGATAATGATTGAAAGACAAAACTCAGCTCACACAGGTGTACATTATTTGTAAAGCAAAAGGAGATGATCATATGTAGTTACTGATTCATCTAGCTGGGACCCACGTAGGATACAAGTACTGTAGTCATCACCACCGAACCCACGGAGGATTCCAGTACGGTTGTCGTCATCATCGAACCCACGAAGGATTCCAGTATGAAAGTCTTCACCGTTGAACCCATAGCTACTGGGGAACTCCTCCTCTATAGAGTACAGTGGGCCTGCCGCTACAACCAAGCGCTTCCCACTAACCTTGGACTGATGTAGTACTCCACCTGTCGAGTACTGTGGGTCTGTTGCTACAACCAAGCGCTTCCCACCATGGGTCCGCCGCTACAACCAAGTGCTCCCCCTCATAACCTACAAAGGTACTCCTTCTGTTGAGTACCGCGGATCTTCTGCTACAACCAAGTGCTCCTCCGCCGTGGGTCTGCTGCTACAACCAAGCGCTCCCCACTAGGCTATCCGAAACACTTCGAGTCGATCGATCAGCAGTCGTCAAGTCTCAGCCAGCTCTAGGGTTTCCGCACACAGCACGCTCGTTCCGGGAGGGTCCGATTTATGATCCAATAGGTCGATACATCAATTGTCACATAGACCAGAATTGATGTATCCCAAGGTTCCGTCTCATGGATAGGAACACAACGTGACAGACGACGCGTGAATCGAACGCCCGGTCTGAGAGTTATTAGCCTTTTCGTCCCAGGGGCCCGGTTGGTTTCGTGTACGAACCAAACCGACCGTGTCTAAACTGTACCCCGAAATCATATAAGGTAACTCATAGTGACCGTTTTTCAACGTGATCACCAACGCCGCTGACGGTTCGTCAAACGGACGTTCGGTCTGAAAGTTAACGGCTTTTCCGTTCTATGGGCCCGGTTAGATTTTGGGTACAATCCAACCCGAACATACTCCAACTACATCCAAAACTCAATATGAGTAAGCCAAAAGGTTTATCTCACTAAGAGGAATCCAACAAAGTCAACGACACGTCAATCGGACGTCCGGAGCTCAAGTTATAGGCGTTTCCGCTCCGAGGGCCCGGTTGGTCTCGTGTTCGAACCAACACGGTCGTACCCCAAGTTCTCCGAAACCTTGAGTGTAATATACCAAAACGACCGTCTCGATCCAAGGATCGCATCGCAACTGACTGTGCGTCTATCGGAGGTCCTTAGCTTAAGTTACAAGAATTTAAATGAACATGTTCGGTATTAGGGGGTTTTGGGCCCAGACTGACCCGGCCCAAGACCCCCTGGGTCGGCGCAAACCGGGTTGACCCGACCCGGGTCTGGGTCCGGACCATTAGGGCGCGGCCTGACTCGGTGGGCGCGGATCGGCCTGGTGGGCGCGGCCCTGCCCGGCCGGCGCGGCCCGGCCCGGCCTGCGCGGCCGGTTGGCCTAGTGCGGGCGCGGCCCACGTGGCCAGACAGCTCGGCTCAGCCGAGCTCTCACGGAAAGGGGGGGGGGGGGGGGGCGCTGCCCCCCTGATTGAAATGGTGGCCCCACGTGGGGGCCTCTCCTTTGGCCAGCCGGGGGTTACGACCCCCGGCCTTCTCCGATCGGTCGGCCCGGCTGGCCAGCCGTTCTGCCGCCGCGGGACCCCGCGGTCCCGCCCCTCCGACGCGTCGGTGGCCGGTGGTTCCAGCTGCCGCTCTCTGCTCCGCCGCGGCCAAAGGCCGTGGCCTTGGTCTGACCGGCGCTACGCCCCTCCGCCGCGGCCCCGCTCCGGCCGCGGTCTCTTCGTGGTTCTCCGGCGCGGCGCGACGGCCCCGCGCCCCTTTGTCGCAGCCCTGCTCCGTCCGCGGCTTCTTTCGGCCTCAACGGTGCGGCGCGACGACGCCATGCTTCTTCGACGCATTCCTCCAAGTTTCCGCACGGTGCTGTTGCACCGCGCCACCTTCTTTCGAGCCACAACGAACACAACAACAAAGGGGGAGGAGGGTCGGCCGTGTTCGTGCGGTCCGAACTCCTCCGGTTAAATTGATAACAGGCGGACCAAAGAAAAAAGACGATGAACGACAAAGAATATTCACGAAAAAACCAACCCCTACCTCAACAACGGTGACAGAGGTTGGTGTCGCAGTTGACGGCGTCGGCGTATGTCCAAGGTGGATGGTGTCTCACACCGGCTGTGGATAGAAGAGAACGACATGTCAAGCACTCCTTGCGGTGACGGCGTTCTTCATCGAGGTCTTGACGTTCTTCGCGTTCTCCAACGAAGAAGACAGGTTCTATCTCCTCCAATTCCCCACACAACAAACCAACCCCAAATAAAATAAGACTCTTCTTATTTTATTACCCAACCCATGCATTTCCAAAAATTCAAAAGTTGAATTAACTTAACTTAATTAATCTTGAGCTTGTCAAAATTAAATGAAGTAAAGTTGGCATCATTAATGAGAGGGTGTTTCACATAATTAAAGTGGGGGTTTTAGAGATGTTAGGGAAAATGAAAAGGTGGGGGCTCGTGTGGGCCCCACCTCATCTTAAATCCTCTTAAGGGGAGTTAGAACTTCAGTGGGTTCCACCCCAACTCCCTCACATGGGCTAAACAACTAGGTAGAGAGAAATTAAGTTGTGACACAACTTAATTTCACTTAAACCGCTTAGTAAGGAATAAAAAATAAAACAGTTATATTTTTATTCCCCACTTTTTTTAACATCAACACCCGAGCAAACGCACCTTCTGAAAAGATGTTCCTAAGCAATTACCAGCGTTGCAGTTTCATCGGTGCCCTCGGATTTTGATTACGAGCACTGGTTCAAAAGTTATGAAAACTCACTCATTCGTTCACTGAACGTACCCGAGCTAAACTTCGGAAATTAATTCCGTGCACACCGGGCCTCAGAATCAGGTGCCGTCAGAAACTTCGTACTCGTAAAATCCCAAAGAAAATTAAGAAAAACTTTCCCTTGAAATTTTTGGGTCTTTACAGGGTAGTACATCTACTCACCGTGTCGATCCCCCTTGTGTTTAGTATCATAGATTTATTTTCTAGAATTCCTGGGAATATGGGAAAGTAATTCTATAGTGAATATTTTAATAAATGGTTTTAACCCATGGGGTTGGAGTTTTCTGGAACATAATGATGAGTTTGTAATTTTTAAGGAACAGTGGACTTTTGGTATGATGCTAATGAAATTTAATGTAGAATTTTCTTTGGTTAATTAATGTTTAAGGAACGTAAAGTGAAACTAATAAAAATGTAATGAAATAATTTATTAAATCTCTTTAAATATTTGTGTGATTATATGATACCTAGTCTTAGAAATAGCAGCCCGAAGTTTGAGAGACATTCGCTACAGTTGTGTCTAAGACTAGGTTATGCCCATAGTGTGGTTGTGAGATATAGTATATTCTGTACCTTTTGAGTTTCTATATGCTACTCCACCCTGTCAGTAAGGGAAACTGACACCCTAGGATTCTGATCCCTGGGGGGGGGGGTTTCCCCAACATTCTAGTGGGAGGATGGATGGCTGACTACCACCTTTGTCCCCACTCTCTTCTCTTGGTGGTTACTTGTTCTGACATGCACATTGGTTAGTTTTCCCTATATATGTGTGTAGAGGGCTGTAATGGCTTGTGTTTATTCACACACATATATTCTGGATATAGTATCCTATGGACTACTATAGGTGTAACGTGTATAGGCTGTGATGGCTTGAGGATCCTTACTCGGTGTATGGGCTGTAATGGCTTGAGGTATAATACTTGATGTATGATACACCTTATGCAGGCTGTGGTGGCTCCTAGAAACTACCTGGTTACTTTTCTTACTTGGATGTGGAGGTTTTGTTGCACGAGGTGCATATTGTGGTGTTTCGCCCAGGTGTCTGCGGGCAAGCCTTTTTGGAGAGATATGCTCAGGATGTGTGACATTGGGTAAAAGCGGCAAACCAGTGGGGAAGTAGTAGCGGGGTACCCTTAATATTCTTTATTATATGATATATTCTTGTATGTGTTACTTGTTGAGTGTAGCCATAGTGAGGTTTGTAACTTATTATACCTATTTAGGGGACGAGTTAGTTTCACTTATTATTCACTGTGCTTTAGCATGCTTTCTTTACTTTTGCACGAGAGGCTTCGGGGAGGATCCTACTGAGTATAGTGTTATACTCACCCTATGTATATATAAACTGTTTTTCAGGTCACTTGTAGTAGGTTGGAGATCTGGATGGTCACTACTAGCTTGTGGTTTCAGGAGCTCTTCGGGCTTGTGGTTTCTGTTTTTTTACTTTCTCTTGGGTACTTGCAGTTTTCCCCTTCCAGTTGTAGTACTTTTGCATAACATTACATATATACACATGGGTTTTATTTTATATTTCAGTTCTGAGTTTGAGTTTGTTGGTGTCTATATTATCTCTCTCTTCCGCATGTGTTCTCTTAGAGGGTAATGTCTCCCATTTGTGTGTTTACTATACCCTTAGTGCTAGTCGCCAACCTAGGGCCTGCTGGAGGCGGGACTTGGGGGTCATTATCTCCCTTATCACATTGCCGGCCCAGGAGGGGTTCAATTTGTGGGGAGGGGGTTGTGACAACCGATGCATTAAGTTACTATCTATAATAGGTCCCTACCCATGTCTTTATGTCTAAATTATTCCTCATATATTGAATAATTGATTTAATTCATGAACAATGTTCTTTATCATCAAATATCTATGTTGATTAAGGAATACAAATTTATCAATATTTCCCCAGATAAAAAAATAACTTTCAATGTATAACACTATATGTAGAAATGATATTTAGTTTAAGAAATAAACATATCCATGATAAATAATATTGATATTTAGGGGTAATTTAATTTCCAAAGAAAAGTGAATAATTCAAGAAAAAGTTAATGACTAAAAAAATGAATCAAGAAAGTAAATTTCAATACCTTTCTTGGTCAAAATAATTATAAACCTTCCAAATAAATAATATGGATGGTATCGATATAATATATACCCCTTGGAGTAGTAATAAAGGGTTGTTTCCATTGGTGAATAGAAATACCATAAAAATTTCTTTAAAAACATTCTTGAGGAAAATATACTTTTCATTTTGAAAATCACATTTTAAAACTAAAATTTCACAAAACATTTTGAAATTAATATTATTTTAAAATAACCTTTGAGACTTAAAAAATAAGGTTTAAAACATTTGATTGGTCATGATGGCTATAAATTTCATTCATGTCGTACAAGTTAAAAAAATATTCCTTTAATTTTCCAATAAAATCTAATTGGGACTTATTTTGAAAACAATATGAAGATTCCTTTCAATTTTTTTAAAAGTCAAAGTGGGTAAAAATTTATTTAATAAATTATTTGGAAAATGGTTAAAAAAAATTTGAATTTTTTTTGGAAAATAGGGTTTTGGTAGAAAAATTTTTTTTGATCTTTTTTTGCTTCTATTCATGGAAAAAGGAAAGCTGCCTCTAGTCGCCTCTCGATCTCTTCCTTTGTTGGGAGGTTATTAAAGAGTGTGAAACTCAACCATGTATTTCCTAATAAAATGTCATGATGTGGACTTAATGAAATTTATGATTAGATATTACAAGGTGGATATGGTCAATGATGGTATATAAGAATTCTAGGCTCATTTCCACAGACCTAACGATAGTCATTACTTGGGAGGTTTATGGAGAATAAGGGTTGAACTACCAGATGTTTATCCATACAAGTCTCCATAAATAGAATTTTTCAATAAAACTTTCCATCCAAATGTTGATGATATGTTGGGTTTAGTTTTTCTATATTTCATTAATTTGACATGGATCCCCATGTTTGATCTTGTCGATGTCTTTAAAGTATTCCTTCCTCAAATTAATTTATACCCAAAATCATCATTGAATGGAGGGGGCGAAGCTTTATTGATGCAAGACTGAACTGGTTATAAACATATGGTTAAATAATATTGTGAGAAATATTACAAGACATTAGACATTGGATTTTCTTCATATGATGGTTCTAGTGATGATGAATAACCAAGCGATGATGGGTATATGTCAAGTGATGATGGAATGAAAAGAAAAAAAGGTTTGTAGATAGAATCACCTTCCTATTATCTGAATTTGGACATGTTTTTAAGATATTTTGGACAAATCAAAGAATGGGTTTATGAAAAACCCTAATTTTACAATAGGATCTTATTTATTTTGGAGGACAATAACGAGTCTCTGTAGAAAATGGATTTCTGACTGAAGAGGGAAATGAAGTCAGATTTTTTTGAAACATTTTTTCAATTATTTTTTATAAAAATGAGTGGAAAAATGGTACTATTACTTTAAAATGTCATTAATAATCAAAGGATGGTAAAATTATATGGTTTTATTATAAAATGATAAAATAATTTCCTTCAGCTAAAATTCAAGAATAAACAATCTTGATGAGAATGAAATTATGAAATAAACCCTTACAATGATCTTAATATTGAAGTAATAATTAGTCAATGAATTGATTATACGTATCGAATATAAATCCACATAAAAAAAATTGGAAATAAAACTTAATATAATTAAAATTTATTACACACATAATATTAAAATATCAAAGATGACGAAGAAGTAATATAACCCAATGAAAAGAAATTGAGTTATGAAATTCTTTTCCACTTGGTAACTCATAATTTAAATATCCATGGATGAAATAATTTATATTGAAACTTAAAATACCATGAATTATTAATTAATCATGATATTATATGTCAAAGGGGAATTATATACACCATATAAAATAAATTGGGTGCATAACATTACAATATGCCTCGATGAAGAGAAATTGAGATGCAGACCCTTATCTCATGCTTCCTTTTGGTTTAACATGTTTTAACCTCCTATATAGTGGTTTGAAACATTTTATTAACATATAATAGAACCATATTAATAATTATAATATCATATATGATCCTTTTATAACATCTTACCACCCTTATGTTAATAATATTTCATTATTTTCATTGTCTCAGATGTTAATTGCATTGTTTTCTCATGCATGTTTCATCATGAAAGATCATGTTATTTCACATATTATATAGTTATTTCATATCTAGAATAATAATAATTACTTAATTATCATATTTTTACATAAATTATACTTTTAAAACTAATCATAAAATATGGTTATGAAAATGGACTATGTTATAATCATGGAGATGGTAGGTTATACGTATGAATGAGTAACATTTCCGTTTTTCAATGATCATTATAGAAAAGAGGTAAATAATGTTTTATATTTAAATAATTATCATAATATCATATATAACATATTATTTCTTTAAATATACTTATATATATCATCTACATGGTTCGGTGATGAAAAGAGAGTCACATTGCTTTGTGAAGGCAGTAGTCCACACATACACAAATGATGTTATCATTTTTCAGTGTAAAAAAAAGAAAATGATATATTATTTTTCATAATGATAAATATTCCATTAATATCATAATTATTTCTTTTATATCACATATATTCATTAAATTTATCCTTATTAACTTCCATATAAAGCGTTAATTAAAGACGAATCATACTACTATGTGGGGCGATGGTCTATCGTACACACAAGCGACATTATCGTATCCCCTACGGAATGGAAATTAAAAAATTATATATGATATAATGAATAAATAGGTATAATTATTTTATAGATATAATATATATACTTTATATGCATCATCATACCCAACTGTGATAGGTGGTAATGGAAAAACAAATGACAACTATTCACGAGGTGGTAGTCTGATGTGCACATGAATGATGATTTCATAAACTATTTTATGGAAGTGGAGATGGATTTGGTCATGCCCTTAACATGAAAATATATTAGTATAAGGTGTAGGACCCCAGGGAACCCTGAGAGGGGAGGGGTGAATTAGGGTGTCAACTTTTTCTTTTAAAGTGATGGATCTTGTTCCCATGTTGGTAGGAACTTGTTAAACCTGTATGATGGATGTGATTAGTAATCAAATATTCACATGAAAATAGAAGACATAAAACTTTTACTTGGTTCACCACTAAGGGATATGTCTAAGGACTATATGCCGAACGTGTGTCAGTCGTACCAAAATCCACTAATCTTCACTAGTTATGGAATACAGAGGTCCAGTCACAGTCACTCTGTGCCAAGCTCACTGCCTTTACAATGTTTTTGGGATCACTCACTACATCCCTTAGAACAATTCTATTAACTCCCCCTTTCTCACTGGTCTATGAGAGGTCAAACCCAGTTTATCGACTTGAATTTCTCTTCAATGGTTTGGCATTAAAGTCTTCATCCCTAACTTAGCACGGGACACTACTTGCATCGTATACCTTAGTTGATGCTCACTGAAATCCATGTATACTTAAATATGATATTTAATACTACCCTTCGTGAATACCCTTTTAATTTCTCAACCCTTTGCAAAGAAAACTCCTTCACAGAGTACACTACTTCACAGAGATCTAACCTTAATAGAGCTCAAGCCTTTGCAGAGGTCAAGCCTTCATAGAGATCAGGTGCCTTTTTGGAACTCACTATCGTCACGAAGCAAACTGGATTCGCAAAACTCCTTACTTCATAAAGCTCACTGAGCCAATGCAGAACATCCCATCTTTGCGAAGCACTCAATAATTAGAATCATTGACTTTATTCAAGACTTGAACAATCCTTTCACAAAGCTCAAGAATTCTTTGAAACCTTTATTCATGGAGCACCCCTTGATTTGTGAAATCAATGTGTTTTTAGATTTTCTCTCTTATCTCTGTTCTGAAGGAAGAGGGGTGGCCTCTTATTTATAGGTGTGGTCAAACATGGAGCTCCTCTTCTTCTGGAATTATTTCAAGATCGGTTAAAAACGTCTTCGTGGCTCATCTCCCTTCACAAAGCTCTATGAATATTCCCCATTCGCAATGCTCATCGTAACCACAGAGTCTCTGTCAAATCCCTTTACGCCGCCAAAATTCTCTAATTCTCATAATCGCAAAGCAAAACCATATCAAATATCAATGCTTCATTTCTTTAAAATCATCAAGCTAGTTTTTCTGAAATCCATGCCTTTACCATATTTATGAAAAGTTGATTTCAGCAGAATACCTTTCACAAAGCACAAATCTCAAATTCTCGTAATCGCATAGCACACTGTCACAATCTTCATGTCTTTGTGGAACACACTTCATAAATCCCATCTCTGCAAAACCCATGACTTTGTCATATTTTCTTAAGGCATTCAAGAAAAGCCACTTTTCTCAATTCTTTCCATTCTCCAAATTTTAGACCCTAAAAATTTGGCAAATACTGGGAAACGACGCCACCTTCAATACTAATTTCATCCTAAACTATATGATACCTTTACTTTCAAACTCCCTTATCACCCATTGGTTATCCATGTGAGGATTGACAATAAACACAAACCAAACCCCATTTCCAACAAAGAATATCATTGGTTATAAAAATCCCCCACTTTGGGTTTGTTGGAAATTTATAGATAAATTCAATAGATCATCATCCACTATCAAACCCTGATATAAAAGAATCAACTTAGCCATCACTCTATGTCTACGTGAGCAGTGCTTGGTGTACAAAACAATAGGGGAAGCATGAATTGGGTTCTCATGTTTTGGAATGCTTAAATGTTTCCTCCCTTCACATTCTCTCCTTTGTTACTCATTGAATTTATCTTTTCTCCATTCTCACGCAACCATCCTAAAACAATAAAAACCATTTAAACCTCCACATTAAATTTATCCATTTCTCCCCCATTTACAATAAACTCAAATATTGGTATTTGTATATTTTTGAGCTTAGAACATACTCCCCCTGGATTGTATCTCCCCCATAAAACCGCATCACTTCCACAAATAGATTAAAATAGTTAACACAACTGGGTAGAGTGGAATTTTCATAACCTCCGTATGAATTAGGAGGTATTTGAAAACTAAGGTTCAATCGATGTTTCTCAAACATAGCCACTGCCAATAGATTGGTCAAAATATCCACCACTTTCTCATCAGTTCCTATATGATCTATTCTAATAACACCTTGTTCAATATTTTATTTGATTAAATGATATCTTAATTCAATATGATTCGTATAATAATTTTGAACATTATTCTTTGTAAGATCAATAACACTCTTATTATCACAGTGAATCACCATCGGTTGTTTCACCTCATCACCAATGTCAGTTAGTTTCTGATTCATCCAAAGTAACTGATTTCATTCCTTTGTAGTAGATATATATTCATCTTCAACAATACTAAGAGAAGTGATTTTCTATTTCTTTCCTAACCATCCCACACATTTCTTCCCAGTATAGAATGCTCCACCACTAGTGGAATTTCTATCCACTACATCTCCAGCTCAGTCAACATCAAATAATGATGATAGTTCACCATTTTTTCCTGTAGCAAAGTATAACCCATAATTATGAGTACCTTGAATGTACCTCATGATTATTTTCACTAACTCCATATATTATTCCTTTGGATTTATTTGAAAATGGGCTACCAAGAATGTTGCAAAGACAATATTCATCCATATCGCTATCAGGTATAGTAGGCTTCCAATGATCCTCCTGTATATAATGGGATAAATAGAAGTCCTATCCTCATGATTTCCAAGTTTGGTTCCAACCACAATCAGAGTCGACATTGGTTTGGATTCATGCATATTAAATTTCTTCAACATATCTCTTGCATATTTTTCCTGAGAAATGAAAGTGTAGTCCTTCCTCTATATCACCTATATCCCCAAGAAGTATATGAGCTCACCAATCATAGAAATTTCAAATTATGATTTCATGTGATTGGAAAATTTATCCACTAATCCCTACCTGATTCCATAAAAAATAATATCATAAATGTACACCAACACCATGAACTGATCTTTCAGAGAATTATTTACATAGATATTGTGATCCAATCCTGATCTTATAAATTATAGCTTCCTTAAGAATGAATCCAGCCATGAATACCATGCTCGTGGTGCCTGCTTCAAACCATAGAGTGCTTTATTTAATCTTTAAACCTTCATTTCATCATTTCTAAGAAATAAACCCAATAGTTATTCAATGTAGACTTCTTCTTCAAAAACACCATTCAAGAATGTTGTCTTGACATCCATTTGATACACTTTATATCCTCTTTGGATTTACATGGCAAGAAATTTCTTGATTGACTCCATTCTAGACACTAGAAAAAATGTTTCTTCAACATTGATGCCTTCAATATGTAAATATCCTTTAGACACTAGTCACACATTGTTTATGATCACATTTCCATGCTCATAAAATTTATTCTTGAAAATACACTTTGTACCAATCACATTGTGGTTTTTGGGTCTCTTAACTAGATCCCATGTTTCATTCTTGTTAGTCTGATCCCACTCTTCATTCACAGATTTAACCCATGATTCATCCTTTGAAGAATATTCAAACGAGGATATTTCCATAATTGATAGGAATGCTGATCGAGAATTGTTCCTTATTCTCCTTGTTTTTATGGGTGCAGTCCAATCCTCGATGATGTTGGATTGATCAATATCCACTCTTGAATTTCTCCTTTGAGGTTCAACTAAATTCTCTCCATCCATGGTTTCCTCTTCTAATACATCCTCAGAGTCAACATCATGTTGAGGATATTGAATGTGTTGCACTTATTCTTTTACATTTTCATTTAATTATATTCCATGTCCTCTGTCTTATGCATATTCAATCACATTAGTATAAGATCCCCTTATAATATTTGTGGTCTTCTCTTCAACTACATTTACATCATTGCTTTCCACAATTTTTTTGAGATGCTTGTTGAAGCATTTGTAGGATTTTTTATTCATTAAATATTCAAGAAATATTCCTTCAACTACTGAATCTCCATAATTTCCTTGGTTTCCTTATTTGTTTCTAATGAAACATTTACTTTTGAAAATAAAGAATTACTTCAATGAGGGATTCCTTCCATGACACAACTGATAAGGTGTCTTAGTTTCTCCCATATACTAACCTGTTTAGTTTTGAATATAAACTGTAGCTTGAACAACCTCTTTCCAATAATGTCAATAGATACGACTCTCAATCAGCATAGTTCTGGCCATATTGTTCACCCATTGATTCTAGCGCTCAACAACTCCATTTTTTGTGAGGTTATCATAACGGCCACCTGATGTTTAATTCCATGATTCTCTAGGTATTTTTTAAACTTAATAGATGTGTATTCTCATTAATTGTTAGATCATAGAACTTTGATTGTTAAACCAATGTCATTATCGTTATTCAACGATAAGTTTTCATACAATCAAGAACTTTCTGTTTCTTATTTATAACCATCACACAAGCCATTATACTATAGTCATCAATGAAAAGAACAAAGTGGCTTTCTCTGTGCATTACAACAACATTTATTGGGCCACATACATATGTATGGATGAGATAAAGAATATTTTATGCCCTTTTCTTCTTTGACTGATAGGAAATGAAGACCAACTTCCCATACATGCAAGCATCACAAGATTTTTCTCGCTCACACTTCATGTTGGGAATATCCATGACTATCTTCATCCTTGATATATTTTCCATGTATTTCTAATTAATGTTCCCCAATATCCAATGCCACAAGTTTTTTTCTTCTTTAATGGTCATGTAGAAATTTTTTTCTTTATTTTCAACCCAATACAAGTTCCCTTATGTTATTCATCCTTTCATAAGATAATTCTATATCTTTACTCTTATAGTACAGACCTTTTGATTGAATGTAAAAATAAGACCTGAGTCATAGAGTTGACTCACACTAAGTATATTATGATGTAAAACATCCACTTAAAGAACTTCAATTTTCTTCATCTCACCATTTGCAAGTTCAGTACTCCTACTACCTTTGATATTCAATGCACCATCATTACCCAAACTCACCATTATATCAACAATTTTCTTAACATTTGTTAATAGATCAGTATTACCCATCATGTGAGATGAGAATCTGCTATCAAGAATCCAGGTGTTGCTGCTCTTGGTTTCTTTAAGAGCTACATTATCAAGGTTGGATTTATCAATTTTCCTATTTTCTTTCCATGAGATATTGGATTGAGAATAGGACACTGATGGCCTTTCAATTATCTCTTCCATGTAGGTGCATTCTTCATTCTTATACTCTTCTTCAAAAGGAGAAAACCTATTTGAAATAGCCACACCGTCTGGTTGTTTAATATTGACCTGTCTCTGAGAATTATATAAATTTATTTTATCATTCCTCTGCCTAAAATTCATAGCTTTATGACCAAAGTTAGATCATTGAAAAAAAATATCCATATAAATTATTCCTTCTATAAGAAGTATGATATGAGTATGTTCTCCTTTGTTGAGATCTTATCTCTTTATCAATCAAATTGATCCTTTCCTCTTCATAGTATGATATGGTATGATCCAGATAGCCACAAAATTGAAATTTCATAAGTGGAAATGTCTTCTCATTTCAATTCCTCTTCATGTATCATTCCCTAGGAACACAATTTGGCTGCCTATCACTTCTTGATACCTGAGGAAAGTCTTCATTTCTTCTTTAATATTGAATTGAGTGTTTCTTTTTAAAAACTTCAGGGGACTTTTCAACATGAACCATTTTCATCTTGCCTTTATTTTGGCCAAATTTATCAACGGTATTCGATGTTTCAGCATCACAATCGATTCCATTGTTTCCTATGCATGCAGGTCTTTGATTATTAAAAGTATTTTAAACTTCTTTAGAACCAAACTTAGCTCTCACCAGTAATTCAACATCTGATAATTTTACAAATTGTATTTTCTTATTTTCTTCTTTTGAATTTGATATGATTTCAAGTTTACTTCTAAGAGTAACAACTTCTTCTTTGAGTCCCTCAATAGTTTTGGACTTGTTCTCCAATATCAAGGTAAGGTCATTAATTACCTTTGCATGTTCTTCAATTATAATTTTTATTTCAACTACATCATCTGTGATTTTAAGGATTGATGACTATACTTTCACAAGTTCTTCCAGTCATTCAATCTCAGCTTCAAGCATATCAACATATTCTGATGATTCTTCAAAAATTTCTTTCCACTTATTACATATCTTACATTTATTCTAAAGCTTACCAAAAGAATCCTTAAGTTTCAACTTGGGATTGGAATTAGTGGTCAATTAATTATCTCCATCTTTAATTTTTTATGGTTCTGATTTTTAAATTTTATCCATCATGGAATCATGGTTTCCAGACTTAAATTCTATTTCTTATTCCTCAAAGAATTCACTATTATCATCATCTTCTTTATAGACAAAACTATTTTTTTTGTATTTTATTTCTATATTTTAAGTCTCCATTTTTTTAAAACCTTTTATGAGGATTATGAATATCTCTATCTTAACTCTCTTCATTATCAAACTTTTTTGTGCATCGAGAGGCAATGTTCTCAACTCTTCCACAACAAAAAAAAGCCAGAGGTAACTTGCCTTCAAATTTACCTTTTCCCTTATTGAATTTCTTAGAAATGAGAGACATAATTTATTTTTACTCCTCATATTAATCGACACTATCTCCTAAAATTTCAAGTTTTTACATGGATTTGAATTCCATTTCCTTGATTACATGAGTCATTGCATATTCTAGTTTGACTCTCATCTCGTATTCCACCAGGCTTCTCAGCAGATCATCCAGAGAGAGTTTAGAGAGACCCCTTTCTCAAGAGTTTATACATTTGCATTGTAAATAGGTGTAAGTATTCTCAAGACTTTCTTTACAATATCAATGTATTAGATCTCTTTACCAAGCCCTCAAATTTCTCCTACAACATTAGTAATTTTATTTAATAAGGAATCAACATTTTAATTAGGGTGAATCTTTATATCATCAAACCTATTGTGAAAAACTTAGAGTTTCACCTCCTTCACTTTACTATCTCCTTTATAAATATTTTCAAGTTCTTCCCACATAGACTTTACTAAGGTGAAACTCATTACCTTTAGATAGATCTGGTTAGAAAGTGCTTCAGTGGGATCATTCTGTGCTTTAGTGTCTACATCAAGCATTTTTTCTATCTATATCAGTCATGGATAGTCCTATTGGATCAATGACTTTAATTCCTTGCATACTATCAAAAATGAAATCCATTCCAAAATATATTAGATGTTATCTCATCCTATTCTTCCAAATCTGAAAGTTACATCCATTGAATTGGGTCACTCCCCTAATGTTTACTAAATTCACCATGAGAACAAAGAAAGGATAGATTTAACACCAGAAACATGTCCCTTTGATACCACTTATAGGACCCTAGGGAACCTTGAGAGGAGAGGGGTGAATCAAGCTGTCAAAATTTTCTTTTAAAGTGATGGATCTTGTTCCCACATTGGTAGGAACTCATTAAACCTATATGATGGATGTGATCAGTAATAAAATATTCACATGAAAAGATACGACACGACACTTTTATTTGGTTCACCACTAAGGGATACGTCCAAGGAGCATACACCAACAATGTGCTGGTCGTATCAAAATCCACTAATCTTCACTAGCTATGGAATACAGAGGTTTGGTCATAGTCACTTTGTGCTAGGATCAATCCTTTACAATGTTTTAGAGATCGCTCACTACGTCCCTCGAAACACTTCCGCTAACTCCCCCTTGCTCACTGCTCTAAGAGTGGTCAAACTTAGTTTATCGACTCGAAGTTCGATTCAATGGTTTGGAATTAAATTCTTCATCCCTGACTTAGAAAGATACACTAATTTCATCACAGACTTGATTTTATGCTCATTGAAATCCTTGTATACTTAAATATGATATTCAATACTACCCTTCGTGAATCCCCTTTGCAATGATCAACCCTTTTCAAATCACACTCCTTCACATAGAACATTGTTTCATAGAGTTATAACCTTCTCATACCTCAAGCCTTTATAGAGGTTAACCCTTTGCAGAGATCAGGTACCTCTGCGAAACTAATTGTCATCGTGAAGCAAACTGCCTTCATGGAACTTACTATTGTCGTGAAGCAAACTGCCTTTGGGGAACTCCTTAATTCCCGAAGCTCACTAAGCCAACACGGAACATCCCATATTCATGAATCACTCAATTATTAGAATAATTGACTCCATTAAAGACTTAAATATTACTTTCTCAAAGATCAAGAATTATTTAAAAACTTTCTTCTTAGATCACCCCTTGCTTCACAAAATTAGTGCACTTATGGATTTTCTCTCTTATCTCTATTCTAAAGGAAGAGGGGTGGCCTCTTATTTATAAGTCCGGTCAAACGCAGAGCTCTGCTTCTTCCGAAACTATTTTTGGATCGGTCAAAAACATATTTTTAGCACATATCCCTTCAAAAATATTCGTGTATATTCCTCGTTCTCAATTCTCATTGTAACCACAGAGCTCTCCGTCAAACCCCTTTGTGCCATTGCAATGCTCCAATTCTCATAATCGTGAAGCAACTCCGTCTCAAATCATAATGATTAATTTCTTTGAAATCCTTAAGATAGTATTTTCTAAATCCATGCCTTTACTATATTTATGAAATGTTGATTCTAGTAGAATACCTTTCATGAATCTCAAAGCTCAAATTCTCATAATCATAGAGCACACCGTCACAATCTTCATGTCTTTGCAAAACACACTTCATAAAGACAATCTCTGCAAAACACACTTCATAAACACTAGGAAATGATGCCACCTTAAACATTTATTTCAGCCTAAACTGTATGATAAATTTCCTTGAAAACTCCCTAATAATCCATTGGTCTTCCATGTGAGGATTGATAATAAACACAAACCAAACCCCATTTCCAGCAAAGAACAACCTTGGTTCCAACATATGGAATATAATGAGGTTATCATATCATCATGGTTTAATAATAATTAAATTATTTGGAGGAATAAATTAAATAAAAATTCTAATTAAAGAACATTACCTCTTCTTCGGGTAACCTCCTTAGGTTTGCACCAAAATACTTCCATTTTTTTCTTAATCGCGAGAAATAATTTTTACTATTTTTAATTTTTATTTTGTTCAAAAATTATGCTGACCTTATTAGATAATATAAATTATTATTATTCCAAATATTTAATCCATTTTTCAAAATTTTATTCATATAAGTGACAAATTTTAATTTAAAATTAATCCCGTAGAGGCGATGAGAATGCGGGTTTTCAAAGAGAAAATGTTCAAAAGTTTACAATGTTTTTATATCAAAATTAAATATTGAAATGATTAAAATTAACTAAATTGAATTAATATATATATAATTTAAGTAATTTTACTTTAAAATAAATTCAAAATATAATTTAACTTTATAAATAATTTAAAAGAAAATTCAGTTTTCAGTTAAAATTCTGTATTATTTCACTATTCATTAAAAATGAAATATTTCAGAAAATACCAAAAAATCACACGAAGATAACTTTCATATAATGGTTTCAAAAATTAAGTTTATTTTTTCAAATAAATTTTCTAAAATTGGTAAAAATTTAATTTTAAATCATGTGTGCAAAGCGCCACTAAACCATCTTTTTGAAAAAAATATACATTTTTAGAAAAAAATTATTTTTATTTAAAATGATTATTATTTTATTTATAATCAATAGAAAGCCTTAATTTTCATAATTTATTTCGTACTATTAATACCCACCAATTTAATGTCTAGGTTATAACGGTATATTATATTATTGTTCATTTAGACTTGGGGTTGCTTGTTCCGCAATCTATCCAAGAGATTAAATTTAAAGAAATATATTTTGTGGATTGTTTAAACTTGGTGTTGAATATCGATAACACTATCAAATACAATGTTCTTATTTTAGAATTCCAGGGTTTCATGTAATGTGAATTTGATGTATTTATGTTTTTTTTTGTATTTTAAGTGGCACACATATGCATGATGTGTTATCATGATGGGTGCTCTTGGAATTATATATAACCCCAATTGATGGGGTAATTTTTATATCTCATAGGATACAATGTATAGTTTAAGTAAAATGATCCTATAACTTTATGTGAATGGTGGGTCTAAAATTATATACCTCCTTAATCTATTAGGGGATGTTTTATATCTTGTAAAATGGTATGTAAGTGACTGGGGAGTAAACCCAACCCACTATAGAACTCTGTCCACTATGTGATGATGGTCTTAGTTGTGAGTCTTGATATAAGAAATGATTTAATATTTTTATGTGTATACCATATTATTATAACACATTTTCATTCCTATGTTATGTTTTCATGTCTCATGATTATTGACTCATGTTTCCATACTCATATATTCCATTTCTTATATTTTCTAAAAGCCATGTCCCATGACTCTTGATTTGTGGTGTATGTTTTATTGGGTAGGATTATCTTAGGATATTTTCATTCTATGATTATGTTCCATTATTCATACCACCTTTTCTATGACAAAGTATCTTAATTGTTTATGATCTATGCCTTATTTATCATGTTTTATCCCTTACTGGGTGTTTGATCTCATCCATTTATTATGTTTCCCCATTTCCCCCTATTTTAATTTATAAGGATATGTATAATAGAGTTTCATGAAATATACATTATATTGATAGTTAAGATAGATATGTATCTAGTTACCAAGGACATTGAACTTTTGATCTTAGGTGTTAGTTGTAATTCTTATAACGTATAAAAAGAATGTATGTTAAGAACTAGATCTGGAAGTGTGGGCCTAGGGTGTCTCATATGTGGAATGTTGTTGTGTATATGATGTGGTACATAGATGTTTCTATGATGTGGTATGTGGTTGTGTATATGATGTGGCACAATAATGGTTTTTATACATATGAAACAGATTAGAGTGTTAGGATGTATGTTATTAGGGCATTAAGGAAACTAGATCAGTATGAAAGTAGGTATGAGGTACCTTTCATGATTATTATATTTATATAGTTGTGTGTAGATTTTTTAAGTGAGAATATTTTTAGTTGTGTATATGGTTGATCTTAGAATATATAATGATTTAGTTTCACTATTTTTTCACTATTTCTTTAGTATGATTTATTTACAATTGTATGAGAGTTTTTTATTAGGAACCTACTGAGTATACTTTTTTGCTCACCCCTATATTCTAAATCCTTATTTTAATAGTTTATATAATGGAGTTTCTAAATGGGATTGACCATTATCATGACATCGTTTGTCTACGGTTGGTTGTGGTTGGGTTATGGTCATGGAGGTTGGTTTCTTTTTTTTATAAAAGTTAAAATTAGAGTTAAATATAGATATTTTAGGGCATATTTATGTTGTAAATAAACTATTATTATGGTTATTGTTGGTTAGAGAACATCCACACAAATAATCAAGAGGGGTTGAATTTAGTTCTTAAAATTTTATTCACTTAAAACCACTCTCTTTTAAGATATGATAGATTCTGATCTTTCCTCATCATAAGAAATAAGTAGAAATAAAAACAATAATAAAAATATTAAACACGTAATATTTATAGTGGTTTGGGGAACATAAATCCCCTAGTTCACTCCACCAACACTCAACTCCTAGAGCTTGGTGATTTCACTAAACTCAATCCTTTTCCAAGGGAATACGCAATTGAGTGAAAGCAGTGGTCACTTAGTAAAAATCTAGTTTCCTTTATGAGGATCCTAAAAGGCTTTATAAAAGAAATATACTTCATCACTTAGTACAATGAGGTCTGACTTATAGTGATGAGAGATAACAGTGAGAGTTTATAAAATTAATCATATAGTTGCAGGATGCATCTGAAAAAAGAGAAGAGTTCTCTAGGAGAGAAGATAAGAATAATTTATAGATTGAGTAGAGCCTTCAAAACATATTAAGATTGAACTTGAAAGCATGATTATATTCTATTTATTCTTTTTTTTTACCATAGAGAATAGTCACATAAAGTTTCAAGAGAGAGATAGAGAGAGTGAGTTCAAGTTCTTATGTTCTTATTCAAATACTATTGTATATCTTCTCACTTATTATTACATAGCATTATATCCAATAAAAATTGGCCTTGGCGTAAAAATACAGGTTCTATTTTCTTAATATTAACTTTGAAAAAAGAATTGATCAATAAAATAATCTGTACTATTTATTTTCTTGGTACTTTCTACCTTTTGGAAATCAATTTTATAATAAAGAGGTAATATATTTTTTAATGCATTTAAAGTAGTATTAATTTTCACTTGAAATGATCCAATGGTAATAAATACTTGAGTTTCAAAATGACGTATAATATTTTAGACACCACATAGCCAAAAACCACATCTCTGAATTCACATAGTTGAATTGATCCAAATAGTCATTCTTCGCATAGATGATTTCTTCACATATCCAAATGACATAGCTTATTGGAACCATAGACCTAAATATTCTATGGATCCAAACCACATATCTAATTACTTTATGTAGAAGATTCACATAGTTTTTTCATCAATTTAGTTGTTTCTTATGTAGCTAATTTGATGTTTTTTTCATCGACATATCCATTTCTCACAAAGCTGATTTGATGTAGTTGTTTCATCAACATAGTTTTTTCTCACATAGTTGTTTCGACGTAGTCATTTCATCGACAAGGTCATTTCTCAAATAGTTAATTCTACAACATAACTAATTTAAGTATGAAATTCAGTCATGTGGATGATTGATGTAGCTGATTAGTTAATATATTATAATATCCATGTAGTCAAATTCCTCATGTAGCTGATTTTACAAACTTAGGAAAATTTTAGAAATTTTTAACAAAATTGTATATTTTCAGCAGAATTGAACTAAATAAGATTAAAACTCGATAAACACACTTAAAATTGGAATCATTAGAAACATGTGAAGGATTTTATAGATCATGAAAACATAAATAACATGGGAAAAGTTGGAAAAATATAATAAGTCTAACAATATAACTTTTTTGATGATAAAAAAACCCATTAAATATTAAACATTAAATTTTAAAAGGTTTAAGATTTTTTGAATAATTTTATGAAAAATTATATAATATGTAATGATTTTAAAATTTTGTGTTTATCTATCTCCTCCCCCATTATCTATCTCCTCTCCCTTTTATGACATTAAAAAGGAAGGGTAGGAGAGGAAAACACATTTATTCTATCACTTTGAGTTATGAACAATTGAAATAAAATGCAGAAACTGAATTTCAATAAGGCATGACTAAAATTCAGCAAGTAAAAATTCAATAATATGAAAAAAAATTAATTGGAAAAAATCACTTCAAATTCAAACAAAGAGATAAATAGGAGTTTCATTAAACAGGAAAATTTTTACAAAATAAAAATACCCTAAATACAAAAATACATATAGAGTACATCGGTCAGATGACCCTGACTTGTGGATGGGTTCAAATATAGATATAGGTTTTGGTGGAGGTTTATTAAAATATAGAGAGGATGAATAGGTAATAGGTGGGTCAACCACTAGAGGCAGGTCTACTCTTCCAAGGTCCACAATGGAACTTTCTTCAGCTCCAAAACTAGATATGTATCTTGGTCTCTAGGTAGGCATGCTTAAAACTTTTTCAAGATTTTTTGAAGAAATTATGAATTCATATGAACCAGAGCTAACACAGGCTATCTTATTTGCAGGTACTGAATATGTAGCTTCTATTCCAAAAGTTTCAGTTGTAGCAGCAACATAAAACCTTGATTTCCCTTTCTTATAGATATTGGATGGATCAAACACTATGTCTAACATATACCTAGAATCCTTACAGGTGTCAAGAGGTGTTTTTTCAATGTATATTATACCTCTAAGAGAGTAGAGTGAATCAACACACATATCAATATTCTTGATAATATATAATTTTTAGAAGCTCAAAATAGTTGTACAAGCCTATTAATAGATATAAGAAACCAAGTAGAGACTATTTTTTAGCAATACTATAATTATTCAAAATGTCTAGTGGAAAATATCTGAGAATCACTAACCATAGTAGCTAGTTGAGGATTTGAAAGATCTACATGGGGTTTTATAAATAGTTTATTCTAAATCTTTTCTGTTGGAACTTGTAGTCTTATCAGGCTCCCTTCAAAATAATTCAACTTGTGATCCAGGTTGGATAACTACTCTACAAAGGCCTAAGAAAAATCATGGATATTTTTGGATGGCGCTTGAGAAACTGAAGCACCATCACCAACTGTCACTAGAGTAATTGGTTTGAGTGTCCTATACATAGTAAGATCTTTACCTTTACCTTTATTAGGTTCAATAAGAGATTCTTAAAACTCTAAAGAACTAAAATACTCTTTGGGAGAATATGAGTAAGGATCTACATGTCACGAACTAGGCTGAGTACCCTAGTAACAAAATAATCGATCTAACCCTAACATAGCCCGAAGGGAATTTCCGATCCCCATGGGTTGGAGACTAGTACCTGGCATCACACATCAAGAAAGTGGGAATGATTTTTCCACCAACAATGCAAAAGAAAAGAAACAAGATAGTATGAATAAAAAAAGAAACTCCACTATGAGTAAGGTACCAGAAGTCAACAAGGCATAAACCAGACCAAAGCACTACAACCAAAGTACCAAAATAGGGAAAACAACCAAAGGTCCCGAGGAACATGACTCACTAAACCCAATTCTCAATAGCTGGATCCACCTCTAATAGATTCTTTCCTCTCACTCGGACTTGGAAGGAGAAAGTCTACAAACACCCAAAGAAAAAAGTAGGGTGTGAGATAAAAATATTCTAAGGGTCTCACCATGGATTCCATAATATATTCCAACAATTGATTAACTAAAGTATTTCTTTCAATTTTTAAAGATAAACAGGTTTGACATTTTAAAGCACAATTAAACAAATCATGCTATGCAGTTCAAATGATGGAAAAATACTTTAAGCAAAGACTTTAAAAAATGATGGAATTTTTCTAAAACAATGGCTTAAATAAAATAGTTACACAAAACAGTTTAAGTAAAATCAATATGCATGCAAAGCGGTTCAAATGCATTGGCATAAATTTATATCTCAAATATAAATAAACAAGCGATAAACATGGTCATATACCAAAATGTACGACAATATTAACCAGCTATAGGATTATGCACTCTCTATGTGAACTCAGAAAATTTTTTATATACACGTCCCTATGATACTGGCCAAAGGAGACTCTTCACCAACCTGTTGGGGATGTGACCCACCGCAAGTATGTTTCAGAACATTATCGTAGAAAAGATTGTATCCAAATAACTCACTAACTACACAAGGATTGCATGCACTTTTATATTATGGGTGAAATATTTTAAGACTAGTTAAAAATACTATCAATCCCATTCATCCATTTCAAAAGTTCCAATTTCTTTCCATTTAAAACCAAAACAGATTTTATTCAAAAACATGCATTTTTTCACAAGATAAAACCAATGAGTTTCTATCACATTATTTTAATCCATTTTCACCAGTTTGAAATCCAATCAACACCAATTTCATCATTACATAATTTATTTCCAAAATTAAATTCAAAAATTTAATTGAAATCATTTCAATCAAACCCACAATTTAAATTAAATAATTTAAATCATCTAATTTCCATAAACACACCCAATTCAATGGAATTGGGTTTTTTCCCAAAATTTCTATTCCAAAACCATTTTAAATATTTTGATTCACTATAATTGGGTTTTTATCAATTTAATTGAAATAAATTTTTATCTATTTAATTTAAATCAACAATTGAAATAAATCAAGAAATACAAGGATAATCAATTTGTCTAATCGGAACAAAACCACCTACCTCAAGGTCATCGATGTCAGCGGCAATGATAAACCACTATGTGTGGTTCAATAAACCTCCTCATAACCTTATTATCATAAGCATTGATTCATCAATGGTTGGCGTTCATCAAGGTTTCCTAGAACCAAAAATTATATTTTATTTCGCAAGGAAATAAAATATTACATGTGATAACATTTTCTCTCTCATGGATAATTTCAAAATATCGATTAAAATATTACATGTGATAATATTTTATCCCTATTGGATAATTTCAAATCATCATTTAAAATATTACATGTGATAATATATTCTCTTTCCTTAATAATTCCTAAATTACCTTTCTAGGCTATCACATTCACACATAATATTTTCCATAAGAATAATTATATTTGATAAAATCACAATTATCATTTTAATAATATTATTAATTAACCTTTGATAATCTAGAAATTATCATTTGATAATTATATTAATTATCATTTAATAATATATGTAAAAATTATCTTTGATATTTCCATGCAATTGATCTTTGATAATTCATTTCAATTATCATTCGATAATTTTTAACAATTATCTTTTGATAAATTCACAATATTTATCTTTTTAAATATTAAATATGATAATATAATAAACAACATTTGATAATTTTATTTAAAAATTCATTTGATAATCTCATGGGATTATCATTGATAATTATATGATATTATTATTTGAAAATTATGATAATTATCCTTTAACAAAACATGTAATTATCCTGTGATAATTTTTTTTAATAGTTTCATGTGATAATTACCTTATAGTTATCCTTTTTATAATTTGTATAATTATATTCTAAAATTTCCTTTGAAAAAAATAATAATCATCCATTGAATTATCTTATATATATATATATATATCAACTGATAATATCAATCACGTAATTGTTCATTGGTAATTTTAAGAAATTATTATTTGGAAAAATCAATAAATTATCACTCAAATATTTCTAATAATTATCTTTGATAATTTTATGCAATTAGAATTTTGATAATTCACAAAATTATCCTTTTAATAAAAAATAAAAAATTATCTTCTCATAAATATGCATAATTATCTTCCAATAATTCCATGTAATTATCCTCCAATAATTTCATAAATTACTCCTAAATAACTTTGGTTCTAATGATTTATTTAATTTAGTTTTCCATAATTTTTTGAATTAATAAATATAATCAAATAATTAAACAAAAGAAAAAAAATAATAAAGTGGGAAAACCTATGCGTAGCGCCCAAAAGGAAGAAGGGAAACTCGTCCATGCCACCAATAGTTGAAGTAGATCGAATCTGCATGTCGGAGGTCTCCCAATCAGGTGCAGGGAAAATTTTGGGGGCACCAGGACTCAAAGGAAGAGACCAAATAAAAGGCAGAACTGTTCTACTATATAGAACCCCAAAAAATCACTGGAAAATTAACCCTAAATTGAAACACCCCATTTGATCCATGATTCCACCGAAATTTAACGATGGAGTCATTAATTTCTCCTTACTATTACATTGCAATAGAAACGGATTGAAATAGTTAATAAACAGAAGCTTTCAGATTTATCTCTGGTTGAAAATGGTGGAAACACGTTAAAGAATATGATCAAAAAAATAGAAAACGAAAACCAATAATTAAATCAAGATTTAATTATTAAATTAAATTAATTATTTTTTAAAAAAATTAAATAACATCAAATGTCCGTTGGGTATAAAATTTATACCCTTCATAGGGTAAATGTCTCATTCTGAACCCAATAATGATCTCATATTTCCCCTACGTCACACTATTTGAGAGATATTAATGATTAATTATTTTAAAAATGGAATAAATAATTAATTAAAATAAAAAATGGTTTTTTTGTGAACGAGGCATCCAAATGCCCAATGCATACCAATGTTATACCCTGCCTAAGATAAACCCCTTATTCTGAATCCATCAGCGGTCTCATATTTCCCATACGTTGCACCATTTGGGAGATATTTAATTATTTTTAATAAATAATATATTAAATATTATTCAATAACTTTATCTCACAAGTTAGGCATCCAAAAGTCTGGTGATTTTGAATATTATACAGCTCCTAGAGTAAACACCACATTTTAGACATAAAAGTATGCTCATATTTCTCATATGACAGACCATTTTGGAGTTATTTAATTATTTTGAATAAATTTCCCATGCTTAAAATAATATATTTAATATTTTTATTTCGTCCACCCCGAGGCTTTTCAGACCACAAAAACTTATACTTACTCAGTGTTTAACTTAGAAAATATTTAATTGAATATTCCGGAGTATTAATTGGACGTTTTACTATTCTGTGATGTTTTTAACAAAAACACAACTTTTCACTGAGAAACCATTTTCCCCATTTAACATAATAATAATTTAATACAAGAAGGTTTAGGAATAACTTAAACAGTAACGGAATGTTACAACCTCCCCACCATAGGAACTTTCTGTCCCCAAAAAGCCTACGAAGAAGCCTCCAGGTCAAAAAAGACAAGGCCACTGTTCTCTCATTAGTGCCTCCATCTCTCACATATCATGAGAATTAGAACCATGATTCCATATAATACAAACCACAGATATCATCCTCCCATGAAGTACCTTGGTCTCATAATCAACAACCATGACTGGTCGTTCAGTTATAGATAAAACAGGTTCCACTTCAAGATCATGCCAACTCAGAACATGAGATGGGTTAGATAAATTCTTTCGAAGATGAGATACATGAAACACATTATGTATCAATGTCAGTTTCGGTGGTAGTGGTAAATGTCAAACAACTTTCCCCACCTAATTAATATCCTCAAAATATCCCACAAAATAAGGATCAAGCTTCCCTTTCCTCTCAAGTCGTCTATGACCTAACCGGAGTGAAACCTTTAAGAATACACGGTCACCAAAAATTCCGCTTTAAGTCATAGAATGTCTTAGTGATTTATGGGTGCACGCCCATTGGAAATTATAGAAATCCACCATTATATCCTTTCTTATTAAAAATGGTGAAACATAATGGTTCCAATAACACAGAACACCATCTTTGGAGAATTACCATTGGGCATCAGTATCCCCACCATAAAGAGAGTCTCTAATGCTTAGGTAATTCATCAACAAGATTCTATTCCTAAAGAATCATCTCAAGAAGAGAATATGTTAGATAACCATCAGCTTTCATAGTGGAGAGAACTGGTGCCACCCAAGGTGACACACTTGGGTGAATAGAGGCTTTCTCAAAAAGAAAGTCCAACTGGGAATTTAGTTCTTTCATTTTAGTTGGAGCCATTTGGTAAGAGGGAAAAGAGACTGGTTGAGTACCGGGAATCAAGTCAATGGAAAACTCAACCTCTCATACCAGTGGTAAAACAGAAAAATCAGAAGGAAAAATGATGGGAAACTCGATGATAACTGAAGGGAGATCACTGATCCAAATCAGAAGAAAACACTAATATTACCTTCCCCAACTTCAGATAAGAAGGTTTGACTGTGCTCAACCATGGGTCCCATTCTCCTTGAAATACAAGAGACACGCCACTGGGTGTGGTAAAGAAGACCCATTGAAGATAACAATAAATCTAGTATTTATTGGAAATGATCCAATCCATCTCGAATATGACATCAAGAGATTTCATGTCGAGTACCAGAAAACTCCAAGAAAGTTTGACATATGATGGAGAGACGACACAGGCGGGACTACGAAGACCCTGCTCTCTCATCATGCTAAGGGGTGTAATAATATCCATTGAACAAGATAAAATCTCCATAGGAATATTAAGAATGTTAATGATACAGGTTAAAATAAACAAGTGAGATTCACTGATATCAAATAGAGCAATAACTAACGATGAAGCTATAGTAATGTACCTCTCACAGTTGTTAGACTAGTATCTGCTTCCTCTAGAGACTCTTCCACTGCGTGGAGAATCTTTGTTTCGGATGTATGTGGTTAGAACACTTTTGTACGTTAAGTATTTGATTGCCCTGCAGTTTTTGAAGGTTATGATTATCTCATTCCGTTATGTGGAGTGAAAAATTTGTGGCAAAAATTCTTCAAGTGCCCTAAACATCTATAGGTTCCACAGTTCTGTCGGCCTGCTCAAACTTAAAAAACTCCACAGTCTTAGCCAACACCATTGACTCTTTATAGAATTGTTCAGTGAAAAAAACTTGGAGTCCTTACACTCTAATACCCCATGTTTCTTTTTTTTTCACTATTGTGTCCCACCATCTCCTGCTTGGTCCCTCCAACATAAAGGTGGCACACTTCACTGTGATCTTTTCCGGTGTCTCAAAGAACTCAAACATACATTCTATCCTACCCAAACATTCCTCAGCATGTTGAGGATTGGTAGAGACCTTTAAAATAGGCGGTTACTAGTGAATGAACTCTTGATAATTATTTTAAATAACATCACCCCTAAGGATCCACAAATGGAGCCTGAATAGGGACTGGTGATGGTGCTTGCCCCAAATCATGGACAGTACACTCAATCACCTCAACTAGATTTAAATCCACAACATGATTCACTCGCTAAGGTTCAGAAACAGCCACCTCCTGGTTCTGATTTGCATGTCTTCTTGGGATAATGTTGTTACACAACATTAGCATAAAACATTGATGATATTAGGTATTGCTCAAAAATATCAATGATAGAAATTAATCTCAACGGAAAGAACAAACAAGATTTGGATTTCAATTTATCCAAATCACAATAGGGAAAATACTGAAACTAAACCACAAGATTTCTTTCCCTAACCACCCTTGGAGACTTAAGGTTCATTTTGGTGAGAGATATCCAGGCACTAAATCCAAACTACCTCCTAAGTCCCGATAAGATTTCACAAATTCATATTGACTTCAAGAAAAAAGATCAACCTCCCATTGATACCACTTTGTCATGAACCATCTTGGGTAACCTGGTAACCTGATAACCGATCGAGCACGGAGATAGCCCTAAGGGTGTTCCCGATCCCCATGGGTTGACGACTAGCACCTGGAATCACAAAACATGCAAGTGGGAACTATTTTTCTACCAACAATGTGGAAAAAAAGAAACAAGAAAGTATGCATGACAAAAGAAACTCCACTGGGAGTAAAGAACCAGAAGTCAACAAGGTACAAACCAGCCCAAAGCACTACAAAAAAAGTACCAAAATAGGGAAAATAGACCAAGGTCCTGAGGAACATGAATCACCAAGCCCAATGCTCAACAGCTGGATCCACCTCTAAGAGATACTTTCCCCTTGCTCGGACCTAAAAGTATAAAGTCTACAAACACCCAAAAGAAAAATTAGGGTGTGAGATAAAAATCCAAGTAGGGTCTTACCACCGATTCCATAATAGATGCCAAAAATTGATTAACCAAAGGAATGCTTTTAATTTTTAAAGATAAATAGGTTTGACATTTTAAATCATAATTAAAAAATCATAATATGCAGTTCAAGTGATTGAAAAATAATTTAATCAAAGACTTTAAAAATTGATGGAATATTTCTAAAACAATTTATTAAATAAAACAGTTACATAAAACATTTTAATTAAAATCAGAAGGCATGAAAAGCAGTTCAAAAGAATTGGCATACATTTATCTCTCAAATATAAATAAACAAGTGAACAACATAGTCATCTGCCAAAAGGGACGATAGTATTAACTAGTTATAGGATTCTGGGATCTCTATGTGAACTAATAAAAATGTTTATACACATGTCCCTATGACACTGGCCAAAGGAGACTCTTCACCAACCCATCGGATATGTGACCCACCACAAGTATGTTTTATAACGTTTTTGTAGTGTAGAGTGTATCCGAATAACTCACTAACTACCCAAGGCTTTCATGTGATCTTATATGATTGGTGAACTATTTTAAGAATACTTAAAAATACTATCAATTCCATTCATCCATTTCAAAAGTTCCAATTTATTTCCATTTAAAACCAAAAAAGGTTTTATTCAAAAACATGCATTTTTTAAAAGATAAAACCAATGAGTTTCTATCAAATCATTTTAAGCCATTTTCACCACTTTGAAATCCAATCAACACCAATTCAATCATTACACAATTTATTTCCAAAATTAAATTCAAAAATTTAATTGAAATCATTTCTATCAAATCCATAATTTAAATTAAATAATTTAAATCTTCCAATTTCCATAAACACACCCAGTTCAATGGAATTGGGGTTTTTTTGAAAATTTCTATGCCAAAACCATTTTAAATATCTTGATTCACTAGAATTGGGTTTTTATCAGTTTAATTGAAAGAAATTTTGAGCTATTTAATTTAAATCAACAATTGAAATAAATCAAGAAATACAAGGAAAATCAATTTGTCTAATCGGAACGGAACCACCTACATCAAGGTCATCGATGTCAGCAGCAATGATAAACCACTATGTGTGGTTCAATAAACCTCCTAATTACCTTATTATCATAATAATTTATGCATCAATGGTCAGTGTTCATCAAGGTTTCCTAGAACCAAAAATTATATTTTATTTCACAAGGAAATAAAATATTACATGTGATAACATTTTCTCTCTCATGGATAATTTCAAAATATTGATTAAAATATTACATGTGATAATATTTTATCCCTATTGGATAATTTCAAATCATCATTTAAAATATTACTATGATAATATATTCTCTTTCCTTGATAATTCCTAAATTACCTTTTTAGGCTATCACATTCACACATAATATTCTCCATAAGAATAATTATCTTTGATAAAATCACAATTATCATTTTAATAATATTAATAATTAACCTTTGATAATCTAGAAATTATAATTTGATAATTATATTAATTATCCTTTAATAATATATTTAAAAATTATCTTTGATATCTCCATATAATTGATCTTTGATAATTCGTTGCAATTATCATTTGTTAATTCTTAATAATTATCTTTTGATAAATTCACAATATTTATCTTTTTAAATATTACATACGATAATTTAATAAACAACATTTGATAATTTTATTTAAAAATTCATTTGATAATCTTGTGGGATTATCATTGATAATTCTATGATATTATTATTTGAAAATTATGATAATTATCCTTTAACAAAACACATAATTATCCTATGATAATTTTGATAATCTTGTCATGTGATAATTACATTATAGTTATCCTTTTTATAATTTGTATAATTATATTCTAACATTTCCTTTGAAAATAATAATAATAATCCACTGAATTATCTTATATATATATATATATATATATATATATCAACTGATAATCTCAATCGCGTAGTTGTTCATTGGTAATTTTAAGAAATTATTACTTGGAAAAATCAATAAATTATCACTCGAATATTTCTTATAATTATCTTTGATAATTTCATGAAATTATCCTTTTGATAATTCACAAAATTATCATTTTAATAACAAAATATAAATTATCTTTTCATAAATATGTATAATTATCTTTCGATAATTCCATGTAATTATCCTTTGATAGTTTCATAAATTACTCCTAAATAACTTAGGTTCTACCGATTTATTTGATTTATTTTTCTATAATTTTTTTGAATTAATAAAGACAATAATATAATTAAACAAAAGGATAAAATAATAAAGTGGTAACACCTATGTGTATTGCCTAAAAGGAAGAAGGGAAACTCAGTCCCGCCTCCAACAATTGAAGTAGATTGAATCTGCTTTTCGAAGGTCTCCCAATCAGGCGCAAAGAAAATTTTGGGGGCACCGGGACTTAAAGGAAGCGACCAAATAAAAGGTAGAACCGTTCAGCTATATGGAACACTAAAAAATCATTTGAAAATTAACCATCAATTGAAACACCCCATTTAATCCGCGATTCAACGGAAAATTAATTATGGAGTCACTAATTTCTCCTTACTATTACATTACAATAGAAATGGATTGGAACAGTTAATAAATGTAAGATTTTGGATTTATCTCTAGTGAAAAATGGTGGAAACCCATTAAAGAAGTTGATCAAAAAATAGAAAAAAAATCCATAATTAAATTCGGATTTAATTATTAAATTAAATTAATTATTTTAAAAAAAAATTAAATAACATCAAACTTCTATTGGATATAAAATTTATACCCTTATTAGGGTAAACGACCCATTCTGGATCTAATAGTGATCTCATATT
Source organism: Viscum album (assembly GCA_963277665.1). Taxonomy (NCBI): domain Eukaryota; kingdom Viridiplantae; phylum Streptophyta; class Magnoliopsida; order Santalales; family Viscaceae; genus Viscum; species Viscum album. The sequence goes on from OY728122.1 coordinate 497,961,518, forward strand.
TCTCTTATAACACACCGTTTGAGAGATATTAATGTTTTATTATTTTAAAAATGGAATAAATAATTAATTAAAATAAAAAGGGTTATTTTTGTGAGCGAGACATCCAAACTCCCAACGCATACCAATGTTATACCCTGCCTAGGGTAAACCCCACATTCCAGAACCATCATTGGTCTCATATTTCTCATACGTCACACCGTTTGGGAGATATTTAATTATTTTTAATAAATTCTATATTAAATATTATTTAATAACTTTATCTCACGAGCGAGGACTCTAAAAGTCTAGTGTTTTCGAATGTTATACACCTCCTAGGGTAAACACCACATTTCAAACATAAAAATATGCTTAGATTTCTCATACAAAAAACCATTTTGGAGTTATCCAACTACTTTGAATAAATTACCCATGCTTAAAATAATATATTTAATATTTTTATTCCGTCCTCCCCGGGGCTTTATAGACCTCAGAAACTCATACTTACTCAGTGTTTAAATCAAAAAATATTTAAGTGAATATTACAAAGTATTAATTGGGCATTTTACTATTCTGCGACGGGCTTAAAAAAGATCAACTTTTCACTGATAAACCATTTTAACATTTAACGTAATAATAATTTAACACAAGAAGGTTTAGGAATACCTAAAATAGTAACGAGATGTTACACTACAACTCCCTCATAGATCTTTTATAGAATAGTTATATATTTCTAATGATTTCTAATAATTGGTCTAATAGGAGATTAGACCATATGTATGATTTACTTGTATACCTACATAGTTTCATCCATCTCATCATTGACTGAAGGAAATGATTCATTGATAAATTCAACTATTTCATTCAAGGATACATTATTACCAAGACCTTGTCTTCAAATAGCCTCTCTGGTCTCCTTAAACTCACCTAACAGATCCTTCTTGAAATCTTTAAACAATACAAGAGAGATCATGTCACATTATAGTGATAATATTTGAGACGAAATTGGATTAAAATATAAATAGAGTTGGTTGAAGTGTATCTAAATATGTGGAACCACTGAAGGTTCTGAATTAGTTATAGAACTTGGCTAAAATATCTTTATGAACTCAAATTATCTCACCACCATACTCTTTAAAGTAAACAAGCTCCCCTTAACATCCTATTTGAAGCTCTAAATTTTGTCAAGTAAAGCCTAAAAAAGGTATGATTGGACCACTGGAAATTTATGAATCATGACTTATTGTGAGGCCATAAAAACTTCAAGTTCATTCACTTTATAATTAGTGGAAAACACACCTTTTAAACTCACTTACCTAGTCTCTTGTAACCACAAAAACCTCAGTAATTACACTATAAGAAACTAGTTACACCGATTGAATATTCTTCAGCAAGTTAGTCTAGGTATCCATAATCCTAACCAACTTACCAAAATATTATCTATACACTAATATTTCCTTCAGATATCTGATATCATCCTTAAAAGAGACTAACTCTTTTTTCAACTCATCATTTTCTCCCTTGAGATTATCAAACTTAGTCATAACCGATGATGCAAAAGTCTATATATGTTTCTTAACATCAAATCCTTAAAAAAAAAATTCTCATTTAAGTTATTTCCTCTTACACATAAGGAGGAGATGGAATAAGAATTGGGGTATGTTAAAGATTAGAAGATTCATCCATGATCACATTCCCACTTCTATCTCAATCAGTAGTAGGTGATTAAGGGAATAAATCAACCACTATGTTCTCAGCCTTAGACACCACTCTAGCAGCAGGTACACTAGGTATAATCTCAATTAGGCTTTCCATTTGAGCTCCAGTAGCTATCTCAATAGCAGGAATCTCTAGTTAAACTGACTCAGTAACACTACCAGCTATAACTTCTTGACTCTAGAAAACTTCCACTACAAATATAACTTCTATCACCATAGGATTTTATCTGGTAATAACTGTCTCCTACGATTCCATATTAGGAACCATATTAGTAGGTGTTGCATCCCTAGGAGTCAAGGTCCTCGACTACTCCCCCTAAGTCAGTGTATGAGGTGGTAAAAACACCTAAGCATCACTCTCTTATCCAACATGTCTCAAGGAGTTAGAGCTATCATCCCAATTGTATTTAAAAGTCTTCAAAAGCACTAAAAATAAGGTGTTTCATTTGTGGAAATTTACCAATTCTCCTTCATTAAATTCTAATCCTTATTAAAAACAAGAGATAAAATTCTTTCATAGGGGTAGTAATTGAGCTTCCTATTTCCCCGGAAGAAATGGTGCATGGACCTCATCATGTAAATTGAGATATTCAGCTTCAAATTATTGATCAATAAATATAGTTGATATATTTCCTAAAATAATACCTTATCCATTTCTACTGCTCTATGAGATATTCCATTATTAATGGATTTATATAGAACTTTACACTCAACTTCTAAATCCTTTAATGATTTCTTTTTAAAAGAATATGATTGAAAAATAAAATTAAAGACATTAGAGGGTCCTAATGAGAATGTTCCAACTAAGTTCTGACTGAATCTATACCCACCTTCATGAGGACAGTGCATGATATACTCCATCTCCATGGAAGATACTGACAGATATTTCCTATTTATGTTAGTCGAAATCACATCCTCTGTTTCTCTAAACTAGAACTCAGTATTCCTCATAAACTCATTGACCTCCTATTCAAACAAGAAACTTGAATTATTTTCATCAGAAGAAAACTCATAGCCTTGGAATAGGAATACCTTCTTCAGTAACATCTCTATTCCTTTCAATAATTCCATATCTATAACTTTTCTTGCAAGTATTCAGTGTAGTGTACTGCCAGCCTTGGCTTTCCTTGAAGATCTAGAACCATTGTAGTCTCTTATCTTAGACTTACTCATCTCAGATAAATCGATTTATGGTTAAGATACTCGATGGAGGTGACAATTAAGTTTCGAGAGAGAAAGGACATAGCTAAATGGCATGAGAAGAGAGGGTTGAAATAGGGTTAGGTCATATACCTAATTTGGGATAGGGATACATAACTGGTTAGGTTTCAGGGTTAAATCTAAATTTAAATAAAATAAATAAAAATAAGACAAATAAAAGAAATTAAATTAATTTTTAAAATTAAATTAGAACAAAAATAAATATAAAATAAAATATATTTTGAAAATAAATTAAAATAGATTAAATTCATAATGCATTAAAATATAAAAAATCAACAATAAATACAAAAAATGAAATGTAATTACAATAAAGAGAAATAAAATAATTTAAAATCATTTGAATTCAAATAACCTCAATTATAACTTAATAAAATCAAAATTGTCACAAGGGGATTGGTAAAAATATTAGCTAATTGATTCTCATTAGAGATAAATTCAAGAGAGATATCACCTTTCTATGCATGATCTCTCAAGAAATGATGTTGTAGATCTAAATGATTTGTTCTTAATTGATTTATTAGATTCTTGGAAATTTTAATATCACTAATGTTATCACTTTTTATTTACACTTGACTAAAATTGAATTCAAAATCCATCAAGGTGTGTTTATCCACAACACCTGTGCACAACAACTTCCAGTAGTTATGTATTCTACTTAAACGGTGGAAAATGCAACTGAGTATTGTTTCTTAATATATGTGGATACCAAATATTTATCTAGAAAGTGATAGGTTCCTAAGGTACTCTTCCTATCTAGTCTATATCCACAAACAACTTCCAGTAGTTATGTATTCTACTTCAACGGTGGAAAATGCAACTGAGTGTTGTTTCTTACTAGATGAGGATACCAAAGATTTTTCTAGAAAGTGATAGGTTCCAGAGGTACTATTCCTATATAGTCTATATCCACAAAATTTAGCATCTGAATATGAAATAAAATTAAAGTTAGAGTTTTTTAGAAAAAAGTAAAGAAAGATAAACTATTCCCTTTTAAATTCCTTAAAATTATTTTAGAATATTTCAAATGATATTCCTTTGGATTTTCCTAGAATCTATAACATAAGAATACCACAAACAAAATGCCCCATATAATATCAGTAAAATACTATAGACTCTTAATCATTCCTTTGTATAACTTATTTCCAACTAGTTTCCTAGCTTTATCCAAATCAATTTTTCATTAAAACTCATAGGAGTTTCATGTACTCCACCATTTTCAAGACCAAACATATTAAGTAAGTTATTTTATTTTATTTAACTCACTCCCATATTATTTTTGATAAATTTTAAAACCTTGTAAGAAATTTAACTCACCCATTATACTCAATTCAAATTATTTTTTCATGAGTTTGGATAATTCATTGCATAATTTTTTATTTGTAGAACCAAAAAACACATCATCAACATATATATAAACTAATAATATATCTAAAGATAATTTTTTCTTGAAAAGAGTAGGATATTCCACTATGTAATATCCTATTACTATTTTCATGTATTCCAAAGCCCTTGTTTTTACCATGATTTGGTTGGGTTTCATTTGGGTTTTTTCCAGGTGACAAATTTGAAAATTTTGAATGTTTTTGGGTTTTTCATGATTGGAACACAGTTTTCCCGAACTGTATGCCTTTCTAGAACAAACTGTACAAACCAAGGCAGTGGGGTTTTGCATGATTGGAACACGGTTTGACAAGTCGTTCACCCACCTAAGAGAAACTATGAAACCCCATTAAAATGGGTTCATGTAAATGGTGAATAGTTTAGTCTAAACATGCATCCATGCCCAGGAAATCGTGTGTGGGATTTATTTAATCTGAAAATATTTTTTAAAAATCTTGAAACCTCCTTTTTATGTTCCCAATAGACCTAGATTTACCCCCTATGGTTTCTTCTTATAGGGGAGCTCCCATGAGGTGATTTTGATCCCTCTATAATCTTCCATAAGCAGATCAAATATTGGAAAAAAACATTTGATATCTACCCACTATGTTTCCTCTTCCTATTATCTTTATATCGCTCTCTATCCGTACTCCCTTGGGTTTTTTTAGATCTCCATGTTATTAGAGGATCTAATCCACACTATTTCAGATCTTGAATCTATGGTTGATTCTTGGATCCTTTTTGTTTACATTCTTCATTGGAGTTTCCCAATTATATCTTCATGTTGCAAGTTCCCATGATCTCGAGGTAGGTGGTTCCATTATGATGGCCAATTTTTATTAACCTAAATTTCTTGATTTAAATTAAATTGTTTGATTTAAATTTAATTGCTTGATATGAATTAAATTACTTTCAATTGGTTGATTAAAAACACAATTCCATTGAATTGGGGTTTTGAAATTGCATTTGGCATGAATTTTGGAAAAAAAAACCCAATTCCATTGAATTGGGGTGTGTATTTGTGAAATTGATAGAATTTTTTGAAATTTAAAATTTTGAATTTAAATTGTAAAATTGAATGGATTTTTTTCAAATTAAAATTTTGAATTTAATTTATGGAATTTGAATTGTGAAATTAATTTTATGAAATTGATTTTAAATTGGAATTTTAGAAAATGTATTAATATGAATTTGATATAAACCCATTGGTTTTATCTTGAAAAAGGCATGATTTAATTAAAAACTTTTTTCAATTTTAAATGAAAAATTGGAATATTTTAAATGGAGAGTGGGATGAATTTTATTTTAAGAAGTCTTAAAATAAATTTCACATCATTGATTTGTATTAGAGAACATAGAAGCCTAGGTTATTAGTGAGTTATTGGGATAACACTCTTTTGATTCTTTACAACTAAAACAAAACCTAGTTTTGTAGGTCACATCCCTAATGGGATGGTGATGGGTCCTTTTTGGTTAGTATCTAAATAACCTTTATGATAAAAAATTTTAACAAAGTTTTTTTATTTTTTAACAACTAAACTTTTTGTATAAGAATGTTTTTGTTATTTAATAATCATACCCAGTTCATCATAATGGGATTTATAATCAGAATAACCATCATCAAATTCAGAGTATCATATTCATCTACACTAGATTTAGATCATAATATCCAAAAGAATTAGAGGTATAAATTATTGATTGATGGAATTTTTCCTTTTTTGTAATCATAGAAAGTTAGAATTTATTGTACGAAGAAGTCGTAATGATGATGAAGAGGTTTGTTGAAGAATGTGAAGTGAGGAGTTATAAAGTTTTTAAACATTCTAAATGAAATCAAGCGATGCTTTGTTGGTCATAAATTTCTCACAAATCATGAAAACTCTCATGATAAAAGCTTTTAAATAAATGGTGTAGAGGTTTGAAGAATTTCAAATTTGAAGTTTTGAGATTCTATCAAAATGGGAGTTCCATCGTAATGAGAATTCCATCATTATGAGGATTCCATTGGGATGAATCTAAAGGAAACTAAAATCATAATGAGCTGAGAAGGAAACATAATTCATAATAAGCTGATAAGGAAAAAAATTTGTAATGAGTTTAAAAGGAAATAAACTTCATAATAAGCTGAGAAGAAAACAAAATTCATAATCACTGAGAAGGAAACCAAATTCATAATGAGTCGGGAAGGAAATAAAATTCATAATGATATGATAAGGAAACAAAATTCATAATGATTTGAGAAGGAAACATAATTCTTAATCACTAAGAAGGATACAAAATTCATAATAACTAAGATGGAAATGAATTTGTAATGAATTGAGAAAGAAAGGCAGATTGTAATGAGTTAGTTACAAAGAAGACTCTAAAAGAAGATTCTATAAGTTTTGATGAAGAGTTGAAGAGGTCAAAATTAAAATTAAAATTTTCATAAATCTCATAGAAATATAAGGAGGGTTGAAGAAGTTAAAGTTAAAGTTTCAATGTGAGAGATTTGTGAAGTTTTGAAATCTTAGTAAGTGGGGAAAGTTTTCCAGTTTCCCACTCTTTATTTTCTAAGTCGCCTATAAATAATTTTTCAGATCATTCGTTCATTTGTGATTTTTCATGTAAGTGTAAAAGGAGGATCACTGAAGAAATCAAGTGAAGGTCATTTTCAGCTAGAGATCTCGTGAGTAGGATCAGAAAGCTGAATATTTTTTTACCAAATTAAGAAAGATCATATTAAGAAGATCATATTGAGTTGATCAGACTGAGAAAGATCATATTGAGCATTTGAGCAGAGTTTGAGTTTTAAAATTGAGAATGTGTTCATCATATTGATTCCATCATGTTTTGAGAATTTAATACAAACTAATCATATTGAGAGAATTAGATTCAGACTCATCATATTAATAGAATCATATCCAGACTCATCAGATTGAGAAAAATGGATCCATCCAAATCGGACTGAGGATTCAGACTGAGCATTTTTGGAGCAGTTTCAACAAAGTATTTATTTTTTTATCTTAGTTGTTTTATAAGAAGAAATTGTAAACTGACAGGAGTTACTATAATCATTCTTATCAGAAGATATAAGGTGTATAATGGAATTTGACACAATTTTTATTCACTTCTTCATAATAGTGGATTTCCATAGACCCATGGGACTGGTTATGGAAAGGATGTAGGTTCTCATACTAAGGCAGAACCTAGTAAATCTTGTGTGCTTTACTTGCTTTCCTACTTTTTCATGCATGAGTTTTTACTAAAAGTTGACAAGGAAATAAATCTTAACAGGTTGCAGGGGTTAAGTTTCTAAAAGTTTTGAAACTTAAAGAAAGTGAACAACTAATTCAACCCCCCCCCCCTCTCAATTGTTATTTTATCCTTTATAACTTCAATTGGTATCACAGGGAAGGTTCCATTATTGAATCCTTATCATATATAATATCAATTTTATCAATAGTAGAGGAATTACTCTATTTTATGGAAAAAATACTATTAATAGAAAAATAAGATGATTCCTTATCTCCTATCTCTTGGTTTGGAAGTTTTTTATGCCACTATAATTGGTTTTCCACCTATTGAGAAATATTATCTGATGACGTTTGCTGATAAGAGAAATATAGAAGTTGATGGAAAAGCTAGAAATTTTATCCTTATATACTTATCAAAGAATGTTTATTAGAAGTTGATGGGTCTCAAAACTTCAAAAAGTATGTGGGACCAGCTAATAAGTGTTTTCAAAGGGAATACTAAAGTTAAGGAAGAAAAAATACAAATCTAGTGTAGTAAGTATGAATACATCAGAATAAGAGATGAAGAAACAATTGATGAATACTTCACTAGAGTAAATAAAATTGTTTGCAACATCAGAGGATTTGGAGATTTCTTGTAAGATTCTACAATTGTGAAGAAACTTATGAGGAACTTTCAAGATAGGTTTTATTCTAAAATTTATTCTTTAAAAGACAAGGATGATTTATCTCTGGATTAATTGCATAAATTTATTATTTCTTATGAAAAGAGTAAAGCTATAATGTTTAAAAATAAAATGAAAGATGAAATGTCTTTTGAATCTATGAGAAAGATGAAAATCCAAGATGTTGAAGAAGTCGATCCATGTGAGTCTAAAGATAAATAGGATAATGAGTTGAATGAAAAAAATCATGTTTCTTATATCCAAGAACTATCAAAGAGGAAGAGAAAAGTATGGAGGTAAACTTCCTCTAAAATGGTTTGAGTGTGGTGGAATTAGACACTTTTCTATGAATTTCCCCAAGAAGAAAGTTGGAGAATATCAAGATGATTATGATGAAAAACCTCAATGGAAGAAGTGGAATAAAAATGATAAAGAAGAAATTTCATCCAAAAAATACAAGAATAATTTTACTAGAAACAAAATAAGTATGTTGAGTAAGAAAGTTGAATCAGACTCAACTGGAAATAATTATTCTAAAGAAGAAAGTCTAGAAAAGTTCAGAACCTTCATTAAAAATTTTTATAAAACAAAATATTCCTCAAAGAGTCAAGAAGGAGGTTAAGAATCTTATAGATAGTATCATCTCAGAATAGAACTTGTTGCATGTCTTGAGAAAAACAAAAATCTTAGAAAAGAAATTAGATTAATGAAGAATGATTGTGAAAAATTTGTTGATGGAAGAAAAGATTTCATCAAGTAGGATGAAGAATAAATTTATGAAATCTTAAGTTTCAAACTTAGAAATGATGAACAAGGAAAAATGATTGAAGATCTCAATATGAAGTTGTAATCCAAGGAATAAAAAGTTAACAAGTTTCAATAAAAAAATACTAATTTTGAAAGTACCTTGAGGAAGACCAATGGAAATTTCAATAAAATTTGGAATTAAAAGATGATAATTATAAAGTTGTTGAGAAGGATCAATATGAAAATCAGGTGAAAACTCTACTCACAAAAATTAATGTTTCAACTAATTCTTTTAACATTTCAGGTTTGAAAAAAGGTGTTGGGAAATATTGGGTAGATAAAGGATGTAAGAAACCTATCAAATCTACCAAAGTAGAAAAATCACTCAAAATAAAATATGGTCCATATCCTGAGTATGTTAGAACTAAAAGAAATTACCAACCTCAACAAAGTTTCTATAGAGAAATATATTTCTTGAATAGAAAATCAATATTTGACAGCTATTACTGGTGTTGTGGAATTTATGGTCATAGAGATTATAATTGATGTCACAAGTTATCTCTGCCTAGAAGAATGTTTGAGAAAAGTGAATGAAATAGTGAAAGTAGAATGAGTAACTTTCCTAACTTACAGAAAGTTGAAAAGGTGAATTCTCAATATGTTAGAAACTTTCCAACAAAAAATAAATTGGACTATTTGGAAAAAAAAATTGGAAGATGTGATCAGGCTAGTCATCATGCCTAAACATGTATAGTACTCCTTCTGGAACAATTTTCTTATGATAGAAAATGAAAGGAATCTAAAAAGAAGGAAGTTAAGGAAAGAGATTTTGATATTGAGATAGCTTTGAAAGAAATTAAAAGGAACAAACCATGGATACTTGATAGTGGTTATTATTCACATATGATAGGTGATATAAAAATATTGAAACATGTTGGAAGTCATGAGGTAGGATCAGTTACCTTTGGTAATGATAGTTCATTAAAAATCAGAGGAATCAGAACAACTGAGATTAAAGTGGAAAAGTTGAAATATAAGGAATTTTTATTTGTTGATGGGATAAAACATAACTTACTTAGTGTAAGTCAACTTTTTATGATAGAAAAGAAGTTTTTTTAGAAAAATATTTTTGTATCATTAAAAGTGTGAAGGATGGAAAAGTTATTACAAAATGATAAAGAACCAGTGGGAATCTCTTCTAAATATGATAATTTAACAAATTCTATTACTTGAGTGTGGAAGATGAAAGAAAATGACATCTAAGACTTGGGTTCCTTTTAAAAAAAGTATGAATAAAATTTCTAAAGTTGATTCTTTTTGAAACTTTCCATAATTGAAAAGAAGAGAATAATATGTTTTTTAACTTTTCAATTAGGGGAGATGACTAAAAAAAGTCACAAAAGAGTTGACATTCAATCTACCAGACCACTTGAGCTTATTCATTCTGATTTATGTGGGTCGATGAGACATCAATCAATAAAATGAGATGTATAATTTATCACTTTTATTGATGATTTCAATTGGATTACAAACATCAATTTTTATGTAGCACAAGTCAGAGGCTATTGAAATGATCAAATTATTTAGAAAAGATGTTGAGAAAGAAATAGGGGTTTCCATAATGATGTTAAGAATAGATAATGGTACCAAATTCATAAATAGTACTTTTGAAACTTATCTAAGAAAGAATAGTATCAAACATCAGTATAGTGATCCCTATAATCTACAATAAAATGGAGTATCATAAAGAAAGAATATAAGTTTGGTGTAAATGGGAAGAATTATGTTAGTAGAATAAAAAATTCAAAATTCTATTAGAGAGAAGTTTTTAGTACTACTGTACATGTTCAAAATAGATGCTTGTTGATACCAGAAACAAACATGACTCCTTGTGAAATTTAGTATAACAAAAAACCTTCATTGAATAACTTCAATGTTTTTGGAAGTCCATGTTTTCTCAAAATCAAAAATACAGATTTGGGAAAGTTTGATGAGAAATATGAGGAAGGAACTTTTATGGGTTATTCACCAAATGAAAAAGTTACAAAAGTTGGAACAAAAATTTAAAAAAGTTTGTGGAATCATATGATTTGAAAGTAAATGAAAATAAAAGTTCCTTAACAAAATTTGTTGAGAATTATGAGGAGGATAAACTAGATATTTCCAAAAATAGTGAAAGTAATTCAAAAAATCCTTATCAAGATTTAGAAGAATCATGTGATGAGTAAATTTTAGGTGGGAAACAAACTTTGAAATTTCCTACTTTACCAAAACATGTTGAATCCAAAAAAAATTGGGAATCATAAGGCTTCAGTTCAGACCAGAAGGAAGTTGAGATTAGAAAATTAGACTTTACTTATCTTAAAAGTTGAACCAGAATCAGTTTCAAAGGCTATTCAACACAAAGAATGGGTGGATTCTATGAATGAAGATTTGGATCAAATTGAGAAGAATGAAACATGGGAACTTGTTCTGTGGATATAAAATAAAAAAGTTATCAGGACAAATTGGGTTTATAGAAAAAGATTGAATGAGCATTGAAAAGTTTCCAGAAACAAAGAAATAGTTGTTTATAAAGGATATGCATGGGTGTGTGGTGTGGATTTTGATGAAACATTTTCCCCCATTGAATGACTATAAACTATTAAAATGTTTCTTATAGTGTCTACTCATCATAATTACAAAGTTTATCAGATGTATGTAAAGTTAGATTTCTTAAATTGTGAGATTGAGGAAGAAGTTTACATTGAAAAACCATGTGGTTTTATACTTGATGATGATGAAAACAAAGTTCATAAATTCAAGAAAGCTTTTTATGGTCTGAAACAAGCTCCATGTGCTTGGTATTCTAAAATTAACAATTTTTTGATAATGTAGAACTTTTCTAAAGAAAAATTTGATAGTAACTTATATATGAAATATGTTGACTCCAGAACTCTAATTGTAATTGTTTATGTGGATGATATAATTTTTGATGTGGATAGAGAAGATTTTTGTAAAAAAAATCTGATGAAATGAAGAATAATTTTGAAATGTATATGTTAGGATAATTAACTTTTTTACTGGTCTTACAAGTTCAAAAACAGGAAAAATATACTTTATTATCTCCAGAAAAGTATGCCTGGGAATTGTTAAAGAAGTTTTGGATAGAAAAATACAAATAAGTTTCAAATCCTATTTTAGTTAGCACAAAGTTGAGTAAAGATGAATCCATAATAAGTGTAAATCAGAAAGACTTTTGGAAGCTTATAGGAAGTATTCTTTACCTTACAGCCTCAAGTCATGATATTATTTATGTTGTGACTTTGTGTTCCAGGTATCAAAGTAATCTGAAAGAATCACATATGTTGGTGGCAAAGAGGATTCTGAGATATATTAAAAGAAAAAATTCACATGGGTTGTTATACAAAAGAAATAGTGAGATGAATTTTCATGGTTATACTGATGTCGATTGGGATGAATATTGTAATGATAGAAAATAAACCTCAGGAGAAACATTTTTCTTGGGTGAATATTGTGTGAGTTGGCATAGTAAGAAACCAAGTTCAGTAACTTTGAGCATAGCTAAATATGAATATGTTGCAGCTACTCAGGCTTATACTCAAATTTTATGGATGAAAGTTCAGATGGAATATTTTAAAGTAAATTTTTATAAACCAGTGAAGATACTTTGTGATAATCATAGTTCAATTTATCTTTCTAAAAATCTTGTCCAACATTAAAGATCAAAACATATTGATATAAAGTTTCACTTTATAAAAGTTAAATTTTCTACTGGTGATGTTTTACTAGAATACATTTCATTAAATTATCAGATTAATTATATCTTTACAAAAGAAATGTTGAACGAAAGGTTTGTGGAATCGAGGTTGCAACTTCATGTTCATCCTCCTCCCATGTCTTCTTAAACCTTATACTGTTCCTCCACCATGCTCTGGATTATTTTGAAAATGGGGGAGTGAAAGTAACAAAAATTTTACTCTGTAAGAAGTTTTTACTTATCTTTTATAAATGAATCTGAATTTGTGGTTATCATATAATGGGGGAGAGAAAAATAAAAGTGAGAGAGGAGAAGATAAAAGTGAGAAAATTTTATCTTTACATGGCTGCAAAATTTTCTTGCCACTGAGGGATGGAATTCATTAAAAAACATTACTTTATCCATAAGTGTGGTGTTAGGACACTCTCTTTTGACAAAGACTATGTTTTGATAAAATTCAAAAAAAATATGAGTTTTTTACAAAATTTGAGTTGTGAAAAAAATCTAAGAGTTGGAAAAAAATGTAATGAGGTTTGTCAACAAATCCAAATGAGGATATTAAAGGACCTTTGTGATAAATTGTTTTAAAAAAGTTTTTTGTATTTGTTTGCAATTAAAATTTTTATATAAGAATGTTTTTGTTATTCAAGAATCATATCTAGTTCATTGTAATGGGATTTATAATCAGACTGACCAATATCAGATTCAGAGTATCATATTCATATGCATTGGATTCAGATCATCAGATCCAAAATAATCAGAGGTAGAAATTGTTGATTGATGGAAATTTTCCTTTTCGATAATAATTTAAAGTCATAAGTTGTTGTATGAAGAATTCATAATTATTTTAAAGAGGTTTGTTAAAGAATTTGAATTCAAGAGTTAAAAAGTTTTTAAACTTTCTAAATGAAATCAGACGATTCTTTTCTAGTAATAAAGTTCTCACAAATCATGAAAACTCTCATGATAAAAGATTTTGAATAAATTTCAGAGAGGTTTAAAGAATTTCAAAGTTCAATTTTGGAGATTCCATCGTAATGAGAATTCCATCATTATGAGGATTCCATCAAGATGAAGCTAAAGAAAATAAAAATCATAATTAGTTGAGAAGGAAATAGAATTCTTAATGAGATGAGAAGGAAATAGAATTCATAATGAGCTGAGAAGGAAACAGAATTTGTAATGAGCTGAGAACAAAAAAAAATTCGTAATCACTGAGAAGGAAATAGAATTCGTGATGAGTTGATAAGGAAACAAAAATCATAATGAGATGACAAGAAAATATAATTCATAATTAACTGAGAAGGAAATAGAATTTGTAATCATTAATAAGGTTATAGAATTCAAAATCACTGAGAAGGAAATAGATTCATAATGAATTGAGAAAGAAATGAAAATTGTTATGAAATAATTACAAATAAGACTCAAAAAAATATTCTATAAGTTTTAATGAAGATTTGAAGAGGTAAAACTTGAAATTAAATTTTGCTTAAATCTTGGAGAAATTTAAGGAGGGTGGAAGAAGTCAAAGTTGAAGTTTAAATATGAGTGTTTTTTGGAGAGTTTTGAAATCTGAGGAAGCAGATAAATTTTTCATGTTTCCCGCTCCTACATTTCTAAGTTTCCTATAAATACTTTCTCAGATCATTCATTCATTTTTTTATTTTTCATGTAAGCAGAAAAGGTAGTGCACTGAATAAATCAAGTGAAAGTAATTTTTGTCTAGAGATCTTGTGAGGAGGAACAGATAGTTGAATTTTTGTTTACTGTATTGATAAAGATTGTATTGAGAAGATCATACTGATTTGATTAGACAAAGAAATATTATATTAATAATTTGATCAGAGTTTGAGTTTTCAGATTGAGAATGGGTTCATCGTATTGAGTCCATCATATTGAGAGGATAGGATCCAAACTCATCATATTTAGATAATCAGATCCAAACTCTCCATATTGAGATAATTAGATCCATACTCATAAGATTGAGAAAATTGGATCCATCCAAATCAGACTAAGGATTCAGACTGAGCAATTGTGGAGAAGTTTCAAAAAATTATTTATTCTTTTGTTTGGATCAATTGTTTTATAAAAAAACATTGTAAACTGATGGAAGTTGGTATAATATTTCCTATCAAGAGATAGAAGGTTTCTAATAGTAGTTGGAATAAGTTGTATTCACTTCTTCATAATAGTGGATTTCCATAGACCCATGAGAGTGGCTATAGAAAGGATGTAGGTTCTCACACTGAGGCTAAACCTTATAAATCTTGCGTGATTTACTTGCTTTAATACTTTTTAATGCATGATTATTTATTAAAAGTTGATAAGGAAATAAATCTTAATAGGTTACAGGGGTTAAGTTTATAAATGTTTTGAAAATTATAAAAAGTGAACAACTCATTCAACCCCCCCCCCATTATCATTTGTTATTTGATCCATTGGAACTTTAGTATCAAAGGGGCATGTGTATACATGTATTTCTATGATTCACCTTTGAGTGTGTGAGGATCCTGTAGCCTAAAACTATCATACCTTTTGGAATATGACCATGTTTCTCATTTTTTATATTATAAATCTATGTAATTTCTTATTGTAAAATCTTTACCATGCCTTCTAAATTTATATAAACTTTTTTTATAATTTTTTTATGATATTTTTTTAAAGTATTTCCATAATTTGAAATGTAAAGCATGATTTGTTTGAAATATGATTATGAAATGACATGCCTATTTATTTAAAATTGAATAATTTATTTGGTTAATTAAATGTTAACATCTTATTATGGAATCCTTGGTGAGACCCTAATAGTATTTTAGATCACACACTACCCGTTCCTTAGAGTGTTTGCTGATTATCTTCTTCCAGGTTCTTTCAAGGGTAAGGTGCTACTTGAAGGTGGTAGTAGTTGTTGATCCTTGGGCTTGGAGAGTTGTTTCCATGAGGAATTGGGTTTTTCTTCCTATTTTCTGGTACATTACTATAGTATTTTGGGATGTTTATTCCTATTTTACTTCTGGTACAGTTCTCCCTATGGATTTTCTCTTGTATCCATACTGACTTGTTTATCTTTCTTCCATAATGTTTATGGAAAATTCATTCCTACTTTCATTTTTTATGATGATAGGTGCTAGTCACCAACCCATGGGGATCAAGAATACCCTTCAAGCCATGTCAGAGTTGACTGAGTTATCAGGTTATTAGGGTACCCAGTTTGGTTTGTGACACACTCATACTAAAAAAAATTAATAAAAGAAAAGAACTTAAACACTCATACCAAGATCTAGGTTCTTGTTTAAGACTATAAATATCTTTAATAAGTTTGAAAATAGAATTTGGAAAGTGGGGATTTTAAAAACTAGTAGGTTGTTCAATATAAACTTCCTCCGTAAGAAAACCATTTATAAATGCATATTTAACTTCCATATGATATAGTTTGAAATCTATATGATGTGTATAGGGTAGGATAATTATAATGGATTCTAATATAGAAATGGGTGAAAAAGTTTCTTCAAAATCTATTTCTTCTTCTTAATTATACCCTTTATCCACTAATATAGTCTTATTCCTAGTGATCACACCATTTCTATAATAGGGTAATCCAATGGTCTATCAACTAATTCTCATACCTTGTTCCTTTTGAACTGGTTTAACTCTTCTTGTATATCTAAAACCCAATTTTCATTAGCTAAATCTTATTCTAAAATTTTAGGTTCAAGATGATATAAAAAGGTATATAACTATAAAATGTTTCATGTAATTCTTATAATATTAATTCCCTCATCTAAGATACCTATTATAGTATCTAAGGGATAGTTTTTTAAGGTTCTTAGCTGTCTACACAACACACTTTTAGGTTCACTAATATACATCATTTCAGGATTTGTTTCACCAAAATCAAGTTCCAAATCATCATCTTTTCCATTATTAAAGAGAGGTTTAGGACTCATGTTTCTGAAAGAATCACTTATCAACTTGAGCTATTTTATGATCAAACAGATCACTTTCATTAAATTTCACATGATTTGATTCTTTAAAAATATTTTAACTTTTTTTAAAAGATCTATAAGCCTAAGAAGTAGTAGAATAACCAAGAAAGATTCCTTCATTATCCTTTGGATCAAATTTACCAAGATTTTCCTTAGTGTTAAAAATATAAACTTTGTATCCAAGCACTTTAAAGTATCCAACTTTTGGTTTTCTATTTTTATATAAATCATAGGGTGTTTTCTTCAAAATAGACCTAATTAGAACTCTATTAATGACATAACATTTTGTATTTACTACTTTATCCCAAAAGTGAGTGGGTAGGTTATATTCAAATAGAATGGTCCTAGAAATTTATTATAAGGTCACATTCCACCTTTCAATAACAACAATTTGTTGAGGTGTCCTTGGGGTTGAAAAATTATGTTTGATATCATGTTTTGAACAATAATAATTGAACTCATGGTTTTCAAATTCTCTCCCATGGTCATTCTCAAAGAAATAATTTATGCATCTTTATCTTTTTGAACTAATTTAAAAAACTTATAAAAATAGAACAAGCTTCACTTTTAAGAATAAAAAATAAAACCCAAGTAAATCTAGAAAATTCACCAACTAACACATAAAAAAAATATTTTCCTCTTAATGTTGTTGTTCTATATAGTCCAAACTAATCCATGTGGATAAGTTCTAGAGGCCTAAATGTAGCAACCACTTTAATTGATTTAAAATACGACCTATGTTTCTTACCCATTTATCATGCATTACATAGTTTCTCTTTATTCAATTTAAGTTTAGTTAAATTTGAAATTAAATTTTTCTTATACAATTTTCTCAAAGGGTAAATATTAAAATTTACAAGTATTCTATGGAAAATCCAAGATTTATTTATTTCGTTATTTAAAAAGTTCACTTTTTTTACACACAAATAATTAAGATATAAAGTATATACATTCTCAATTCTAGGTTCCTTAAACATAAGGAGTTTATCTCTAAAAAAAGAACATGAATTATTTGAAAAATCTGCAGAGTAACCTTCATCAAAAAGTTGATAAATACTTATCAGGTTGTGTTTCAATCCTTCCATATAAATAACTTCATTGATAAGAACTGTGCTTGGATTTCCAAATGAACCAACTCTGATAATATTTCCCTTAGAATTGTCACCAAATGTGACATGGCCTTCATCAATTTTGGATAAAGAATGAAAATTTAATAAATCTATACTCATATTCCTTGAGAATCCACTATCCATACACTATTTTTATTGATGATCTTATAATTTTTTTCCCTAAAATATAAATCAAATAATAAATTTTTTTGGTACCCATATTCTCTTGGGTCTTGAAATGTTAGCGACCAAAGATTTGGGAATCCAAATATGTTTGTCTCTCCAAAAATTCAAGTACTGAATTTTTATAAATTTATTAAAATAAAATAATTTTTAACACACAAAAAAAACCTAAGGTTTCTTATAAACAACCATTAGAATAATGTATTTGTTCTTGATAATTAAATAAAATAACTTTAGTCATGTTTTTGTTCTTCGAACTAGGCACACAATAATTTTTATACAACTTTTGTTTTTCACCTTTGCATTTTATTCTAAAATTATCTCTCTAGATTTTATTATTACTAATGATTTAATTTAGGTAATTTTATACTTTTGTAAAAACACAACCAGAATCTTTAAGAGATTTAATTTTTTTACAATCTTTCAATTTTATTACCATATTCAGTACAAGAAGTAATAGATTTTTTGGTCTTAGCCTTCAAGATTAAAATTTGTTTTTTAAAATACTCTTTATCACTTAAAAAACATCATAAGAAATTTTTAGGTCTTTATTTTTATTTTTAAAGTATTCATATTTAGTTTATAGTATGGTACAATATTCATTTAGTTCTTCAAAAGAGTGATTTTCAGTTTCAAAATTAGATTCATGCTCTGAAGAATAAAATGAGTATAACTCGTCAAATTTTTTCATAAATCACATATTGGGCTTTTGATTTAATATTTAAACTTATTATTTTTAATGTGTGTCATCATTAGAATCCTCATAAGCACTCCATATGGTCTATATAGAACTTTTACTCTTTTTCTTGAATTCTGGCTTCCATTTGTATTTCTTGTCATATTTTTTTCCCTTGGAGCTATGGATAGTCAGGTTTGATATGTCAAAGCTTATTGTACTAATAGATCATTAATTACTTAGAACTTACATCATACTTTTTGAGATTTTTAAAGGATTTATTGAATTTTATTATATTATTGTATAACTTTTTGAACTTCTTGGAAAATTGAACAAGATCACTATCAGAAGTAGAACTATTTGAAGTATCTTCATTGGATGATTTAGTAATTTGTATAACTTTTCTATTCTTATAATCCTTTGAAGTAGAAACATTCAAAGAAGTATTTTCCTTTTTAACCATTCTATACTCACCAGCTTTATCTTCCATTTATGCCTCATACATCATGAGTGTTCCAATGAGATTTTTTATTTTTAAATCTTTCAAATTAGTGTATTTCCTAATGGGAGCTAAGTTTTCACACCATTTAGATGGTATAACTTTGATAATTTTTAGATATTGATCTTTTTTAGAAATTTATTCACCTAGAGAAGTAACATTATTCACAATTTCTATTGACTTTCCATTCATATATGTTATAATTTATCTATCAATCATTCTAAATGTGTAAAACATAAACTTTACACTATTTTACTTGAGTAATATCATATTATCAGTACCTTTATAATCCAATGATATATTTTTACAAATCTCATATGTTATAGAACATTGATAAAATCCATTTAAATCATCTAGACCAAGTCCATATATAATAACATTCATAGCTTTAAAGTTCAGATCATACTCTCCTTTTGTAGT
Organism: Viscum album; assembly: GCA_963277665.1. Classification (NCBI taxonomy): domain Eukaryota; kingdom Viridiplantae; phylum Streptophyta; class Magnoliopsida; order Santalales; family Viscaceae; genus Viscum; species Viscum album. The sequence continues at coordinate 497,981,094 of OY728122.1, forward strand.
ATCATCCCATTTTTTTGGATCTCATTCAAGAATTTTATAAGGATTAATTATTTTCAAGTAAACCATTAGACCATGGTTCTTCAAGTAAATAATCATCAGTTCCTTCCAACAACCACAATTTTTTTTCCATTAAAATATGTCTCTCTAACCATAGAAATATCTTGTCTATTTTCATCCATAATATCCATTTGAATATTATCTTTAATAATTTAACCTTTTATAGCTAATAAATCAAAAGTCACAACCTATGATACCAATTTTCGGTTGGATAACATCCAAAAAAAAATTAATAGGGGGTGAATTGAGTTCTTAAAAATTTATTCACTTAAACCATCCTATTTTAAGGTATGATGGATTCTAATATTTTCTTATCATAATAAAGAAGTGGAAATAAAAAATAATAATAAAAGGGTCTAATATAAAATATTTATAGTGGTTCAAGGAGAAAAAATCTCCTAGTCCACTCCACTAGCACTCAACTCATAGAGCAGGGGGATTTCACTAGAATTAGACCTTTTCCTAAGGACTATGAAACTGGGTGCAATAATCCATTACTTGATTCAAATTTAGGATCTTTTTTTATCTCTTATAAGGATTTACAAAAATTGAAGCCTTCAAAACTCAGTACAAGGAGTGATCACTTCCAACAATGAGAGAGAATAATGAGAGTCTATAAAATAAATCATAAATTTTCAATATGAAACTAAAAAAATAGAAGATTTATATAGGAGAGAAGATAAGAATAAAGTATAGCTCAAGGAGAGTCTTCAAAACGTGGAAAGATTGGCCTTGAAAGTATGATTGTAGAATACTTGAATCTTCTTCTTCTTTTCTTAGAACAAAAATATTTGAGAGAGGGTGGGGGGAGTGAAAGTGTTTTTATTCTTTATGGAATACTATTTTATATCTTCTCACTTTATATTATACAACATTATATTTAATAAAAAATAGCCTCAGGGTAAAAATCTAGATATCCTTTTCTGAAAATTACCATATAAAAATGCACTAGGAAATAAAATATTCTCTACTATTTCTTTTTTCAGTACTTGGAACCTTTTAGAAATAAATTTTACTATAAATATGTAGTTTTTTGTTTAATGCATAAAAGGTAGCATTAATTTTCAATTGAAATGAGCCAATGGTAATAAATACATGATTTGTAGAATGACATACCTAGATCAGGATCACCACATAGCCGAAATACATGTATCTGAATTCATGTAGATGAATTGATCCATGTAGTCGTTCTTCACATAGCCTATTTATTCACTTAACAAAATCACATAGAAAATTGGAACTACATATCCAAATATTCCTTGTATCCAAACCAAATTGTTGATTAATCCACGTAGTCTATTCACATAGTCATTTAATCAGCATATTCATTTCTTACATAAGCGATTCGACATAGCTATTTCATCGACGTATTTTTTTCTCATGTAGTCGATTCAATGTAGCTAGTTCATTGATGTAGTTTTTTATCTTGTATCTAATTCATCATAGTTGTTTCATCTATATAGTTGATTCTATAATGTAGCTGATTCACATAGGCGATTCAGTCTCACAGTTGATTAACATAGTTGATAGATTGACATATCCAAATATCCACATAGCCATAGTTCTCACATAGACGATTTTATAGACTTAGGAAAATTTCAGTAAAATTCAATAGAATTGTAGATTTTCTATGGAATTGAACTAAATAAGATTAAAAAATGATGAACACACTTAAAAAAAGAATAATTGAAAATATATGTAGAGTTTTTTAGATTATAAATACATAAAGTGTATGGGATATGTTGGAACAACATTAGTTGTCTAGTAGTTGTTATTTGGATGATCGTAATCTTGGGTGAGTTTTGGTGAAATTCTTCTCAACCATAAGGAAGGAGGAAATGTTTTTTTAGGTCAATGTAGTGTGAAAACCGGATAGGGGATTAAAAATATATCATGGTTTATTTATGTTTTAATTAAATACTTGAAGAACCATTCCATGGTTTAAATGACTATGTTATGGTCTAGATCAAAGATGATTTTATAAAAGAAATAACTAGTAATATTTAAAGGATGATATCCATTTTAAATTTCATGGTTTTTAAATATGTGTTGTCTGATCTCCTCTATGATGTGGTTTTTTCCTAACACATTTTTCTTTAGTACCTTGAATTTTTATTATAAATTCAAGAAATCACTCTCCCTTTGTTTGATACCTTTATTTTATATCAAACCCTAGGCTGCCTTGGGGATCAATTTTGGTGTCTTTGATGTCCTTAGTGTACTTTTAATCCCTCTAATTATTTTCATTAATATCTTTTTATGTGAGGTACTGTTAGATTCCAATTTCATTATTCTTTCTTTATTTTATTTCTCAAGGAGGCTATGGTAGTGTATTGTGTTTATTTTAGATGGATTTTGTTTAGGGATTCATAAAGGATGATGTGTTATGGATTATTGAAGAATTATTATTATTCAGTTTAGGGTTACTCATTGGATTATTTTATTTTCTCTTGATATTATATTATTGAAGCTTATTTTAGGCTATGGGAGTAAAATTCACTATATATTATAATTGTATTGATGCAGATTAACTATGATTTAGTTTTATTTAGGAAATTATATAATATTGGCCTAATAAAGACAATAATTTAATAGAATTTTATGGGAAGAGAAATTAATTTTTTTACTTGTTTTTATTATTATTTCAATGATGATGTTGATTGATTTTATATTAAAAATAATGATGTTATTTTCTTATTTTTTTCAATATGATGAATCATGTTTAAATAGGTTAAATGATTAAATAATGGTAATGAGGTGAAGAAAAAAGAAGTTCTAAATTATTGATTAATATTAATTTGTTGAACATGATGGATAATAAATGAAAAATCATGAATGGTGTTATTGTTTGATATTATAGTAAATTTTAATGTTGTTATTTTACTGAGATTATAGTCATAGTTTAGAGGTATTTTTTTATAGTGATGGAGGATTATTTATATGTTGTTTCTAGATATTATTAGAGGATGAAGTGTTATTATGATTTCTATTATAGTTAGTTATTTGGGTTGTGTGTCATATTTACCCAAGGTATGTAGATAATGGGATAATGATATGGAAGTATGTTGAATTTTTTTTGATGAAATGTACTAAGTAATGGGTTATGTAGGAATGATAAAGAGGTGATGAAATATTTTTAATGAAGTTGTGAAAATAATTTGAAATAAATAAAATTAGAATCATGGAAGATATGATAAATTATATAGCACATAGAATTTAATGTGTTTAATGGATATAATAAATAATGTTAATAATAAATGTTCTAGTGGTGATAAAATATATAATGTGAAGAAGGTGTGTTTTCATTGTGTTTTTTCTATGTTGTTGTTGTGTTGGTTTGATGTGTGTCTAGATATAGTAACGGTTGTTGTCATGAAATGTTAATGACATGGTGTTGGTCTACGATAATGGTTCTAGAAGTGTTGTGATAGGTAATGTACCGTAGTTTAAGATTTTATGCATATATATATATATATATATATTCATTGTAGTTTCTTTCCATACACAATGTCACCTGAGTCGGTAATTCAACCAATACACAAATGAGGTCTTAGGTTCTGGGTCTACCTTCCACATGTAGGATGTGGGTGATATAGATGGTTGAATAATCCCCTACTGCCTCCCTCTCTTCTAGAACTAGTGTAGTGATGTGGCTGTGATATGTGGTATATAGTTGAAATTGTGGTATATAATATGTTTTTGAGGATGATGTGGTATGAAATTACTATTGTTATGTGGTATAAAATTATGGTTGTGATGTAGCAAAAGGATGTGATTTCTTGGATATGAAATGAATGAGAATTCCATGACACATTTCATTATAATGCAAGGGAGATTAGATCTTTGGGAAAGTTGGTGTGAGGTACCTTTATATATATATATATATTCGTGATTATTATATTATTATACTTTTGTTGAGGATTTGGGGTGTGAGATTTAATGAGTTTGGGTTTTTAGATGCACTTAGAATAGGTAATGAAACAGTTTCACTCATTGTTCACTGATCCTTTAGTATGCCTCTTCTATATTTTCTTGAGAGTTTCTAATGAAGAACCTACTAATTATGCTTGTATTCTCACCCCTATCTATTATATCATATTTTAACATATTTGGAGGGTGAAGTTGATGATCATGATGGATATTACTATCTCTTAGTGTATAGATCATTAGTGTTGGAGTTTCTTTCATAATAGATGTTTTATTTATTTTTTGTGTATGAAATTATATTCATTTTTTAGATTATGGGATGTATTTTATATTAATAGTTGGTGTAGAGTGGTGGTTGTTTATATATTATTCCTAGGGTTTTTAGGACAATTCCTCTCATATATGTGTTTTATACCCTCAACACTAATTGCCAACTTGGGGCTTATCGAAGGTGAGTTTTGGGGGTCACTCTTGACTTCACAACCAACCCTGTAGGGGTTCTAATAGACCCAACTTTGGAGAAAAACTACATTATTTTATAATTTATTATTTTTTGAAGTCTTAGAATGAATTATAATATTTTTTTTATGGTTGAATAAAAAATTCATTTTCTAAAGACATGTAAAATATATTTTAAATTAAATTGATGTAGAGAAATATAACTTTTTAAAAATAATCAAAAATACTATAAATTTAAAAGGAATAATTTTTTATGCTTTTAGAATTATTATTTTTGAATTTTATAAAATTATTTTTCATAGACAGATGTAAATGGAATAAAATATTATTGTATTTATTAAAAGGCACAAAATAACTGATTATTTAGTATTAAAATGAATAAAAAATATATAAATTTTTTAAATAAATAAATAAATATTACATATTCTAAAAATTATGAAAATTACAAATTTATTAAAAGTATAAAAAAGTTTAATAATAAAATTAAAATTTTTAAAGGTTTAAAAATAAGAGGCCTGAAAAAAAATATTGTATCTTTTAATAGAATAAAAAATCATTTTTTATTTAATAAAAAATGGAATAAATTTTTTGATGGAATTCTAATTAATTCATTATCTTTTGAATAGAAAAAACTATTTTTTTAATGATATATAAAAATTAATATTGTTGATAGATTTAAAATTAATTTCTAAGGAATTATAGATAAATATTTTTTTCTAGAATCCATAATAAATTATTTATATTTTAGCCTCAACAGAAATATTATTATTTATAATGATATGAGAGAACTATAAATTTTGAGCATCAAATAAATTAGTAAATTTTTTAATGAAGTTTTTAATATGTAATAATAATATTCCTTCAAAATAAAAATAAAATGTAATATTTTTCAACTATAATACTATTTTCTAAGAAAAAAATAATTATATATTTTAAAAATCATAACCTTTTTTTATAAAATATATAAGAATTTTTTTAACCGAATATGAACTTATTGTTTTAGTAATTACGAAAAAAATAATTATTTTTAAAAGATATAAAAACATATTTTAAATCAATAAAATATATTTTAATTTTTAAAGGAATAAAAATTATTATTTCTTTATGTAATTAAAAATATTTTTTTTCCAAAGCCTAGAACCGGAGAAATAAAATATTATATTTTAAGGATGAAAAGATTTTCATTCTTTTTTAGAAGAAAAGTAAATTTATTTATTGTTAAATAAAAATAATAATATTTTTTTATTAAAGATAAATAATTTTTTTAAATGAAAAAAATAATAATTTTTGAATTAATAAATATTGTTTCTCAAAATCCACAAATGAATCTTATTTTTCAAAATAGTAAAAATTTCATTAAATTTAATAAAAATTTATTTTTAAAAAATCTTAGTTTTTTTAAACCTCATAATAAAGTTTATATTATTTTGAAAGGCATAAAATAAAATTTTTATTTAAATGGATAAAAATATATGCATTACGTTTTTATGGGGTCAAGACTTTTTTCAATTGAAATTTAAAAAAATTATTAACTATTTAAAAATTACAAAAAATAATATTACTTAAAGTATAAAATAATTATTAGTTTAATTAAAAATGAAAAAAGAAATTATGTTTTAATGGAATAAAAAATTTATTAGTTATTTTAATTACATAAAAATGTTATTTCATTAGAATAATGATTGATTTATTTAAAAATAATAATTTATATGAAAGTTATAAGAAATAATATTTATTTAATTGTATGTTTTTTAGAAGGCGTAAAAAATTATTATACTCTTTCTTGGAATAACAAATTGTTATTTATTTTTGAAATATAAAAAAATATATTTTATCAAAAAGGATTATTTGTTTTTAAATAATACAAAAATTAAGAATAAATTTATTATGAATATAAATTAATAAATTATTATTTTTTGAAATAAATGAAACACTATTTTTTAGAATGAGATATAAAAATAACATTTTAAAAAATGTAAAAAATATTATAACTTTATCAGAATAAAAATTCATTCTTTGAACAACAAAGATGTTATTTTTTTGAAAGGAAATATGTGGAAAATTTTATTTAATAACATTTTTTTATTTCACAGATAATAAGAAATAATTTTTTTAATGAAATACAAAACCTTTTTAAGGGCATAAAAATTATTATTTTTGGGGGGGGGGGGAGGGGTGGAAGAATTAATAAATTTTCATAAATACATAAGAATATTATTATTAATTTATTTTTAGTTAAAATTATTATTTTAGAAAGTTACAATGAATCATTTTTTGGGGGAATAATTGATAATAGTTTTTTTAAGTGATGAAAACATCAGTTCATTAAAATGATAAAAAAACATAAAAGGAATGAAAAATAATATTTATATTAAATATATTAAAAAATATATTTTTAAATTCTTAAAAATTATTCTATTTTTTATATATTTATCTAATTTTTTTCCTGAATAAATTTTTAATGGATAAAAATTATTAATTTTTTATATTTATAAAAATTAGTAATTTATAATGGGTATAAAAACACTTTTCTAAGTCCTAAAAATCATTTCTTCCTCTCAATGAAATAAAAATTAGTAATATTTTATATATTTAAAAAATAATACAAATATTTTTTTATTACTTCTTGTATAAGTAAGTATATTTTCTATACCTTTTGAAAACCCAACTGTACTTTTATGCATTTAAATTGTAATATATTTTTTTATAAATTTAAAATTTTATTTAAATAATAGTATAAAAATAAATCATTTTAGGCTTTTAAAATTTAATTTTTTTATAACATAAAATTTTTTAATCCATTTTAATATAAAAAAAATTATTCATTAAAAAAACATATACACATTAAAATAACATTAATATATTAAAAATAATACAATTTTTAAAAAATATTAACTTTGTAATACATTTTAAAAAATAATAATACCTCTTATAACATAAAATAATAATAATTTTTTTCTATTTATTATATTATTATCTATTTAAAAAAGAAAAAAATATAATTACTAATTATATTTTAATGAATTTTAATTTAAAATAAAAATACTATACACATAAAAATATTTTTAATTCCTTTAAATTTATATTTTATGCTAGGTTTGGCTGTTTTGCTAGGCTCTCGGTTAAAAATTATCTTTGAGTGGATATATGTATTTATTTTGAAGTATTAGTCCATTGAGCATAAGAAAGAGGATTGTCTTAAGGAGAGAATTTGTGACTTTTGTTCTCTGAAGGGGCAGAGCTTTTTGAATTGTCTTAAGAAAATCAAGGATCACCCAACTAGAAATCTTCAAGGAGTGGAAAATGTGGCAGGATATCTTGTGGGTGCACAAGGAACTGATTCAGGCTCTACACCATGTGTGAAACAAGGTCAGTGGGACCTTACTAAAGTTGAAAATGAACTTGTGTCTCAACCTATTGTTTCGGTCTCACCATGAATGTAGGATCGAAATATAAATATAGATGTTTAATTACAAGAAGGGGTGAATTGTAGGTTAAAAAACTTTCGCTTTTAACCTTAAGAAAATCTATCTTTGTCAAAGTTAAGTAAGGTAAATTCACAAACCCTCTTTGGTTCATAAACAAAGGGATAATTGGAAGGGCCCATGTCCAATTATAAGATACCTAGACTTAAAAAAGTTAAACTTAAGAAAACTTAAGCAGGTTTTACTTAAATAAATATTCCACCTTAAAGCGTATAGAATCTTATTTATATTATAGTTAAACAAGTATAAGAAAGTATAATAAAATTATACTTTCTTTATTTAACAAAATACAATGGAAATAAAACTTGTAAAAACAAGTAAACAAGTTGGAAATCTTTTAACACAAAGAGAAGGGTATCCAACAACCTTGGATAAAGTTCCCTTGATTTATACTTTCAAGAAATTTTATCTTACCCACACCAGGGTAAGGCCTCGATAAGAGTATCAGAGTCTATCTTTCTATCCCCGCAAGTCTTTGAACTTTAAGGTATTTAGCACTTCTATCTTCCTATCTCTAGAATCCCTCAAACTTTAAAGTAGTTGGCACCTCTGTCTTCCTATCTCTGGAAGCCCTTGATTGTACACAACAACAATCATAGTCACACTAAGAAAGTTTGAACAAGTTGTTCGTAGATCGCACAAGGCATGGGAGTTTCTCTCTCTAGAAATCACTTCACAGCATCACAACATGTAATCTCAAGATGAATATTGAGCTCATTTAAATAAGTTTCTATTTATAGGAAAAAACTTCAACAGTCAGCTCCCTCCTCCAACGATCATATTTTTCCTTGAATTTCAAAGGGAACTTAAGAAAATGTGTTTGTAATTTTCAAAACATAAAGTAATGGAAAATTCATAATGAAACCTTATTGACTCAATAATCTCCCCCTTTTTGGAAAACACAAACAACCTTTCAAAAAAGAATATAAAGAATAAGGTTTTTTCTTTTTGAACTTTAAAATAAATACTTATCTCCCTTTACATTTACCCTTAATGAATACGACTAACACCCCCTTAGGTTTTGAAATCCCTAAGGATCGTATTCTTGTCTTTTTTAGAGAAGTTACTTATTTTTACTTAAGAAAATATTCTTTAAGTGATCTCCATCACTTAATCTCCCCCTTTCTTAGGGAATTCTCTTATTTTTACTTAATATTCTTTTGATCATTCTTTTCTCCCCCTTTGTGATTTTCAAAAAGGAATGGAGGGAATGAAAAAAATTTACTTGAAAGGTTAGGAATATACAAGATAATACAATATAGAGGAAACAAAATTTCATTAATATAAGAAAAAAATTACATGTAAAAATACAACAAAATATAGGATTGTAAGGAAAAATCATTCATCCTTCTTTTCCTTTGACATAAGCTTTCTCAAGGTTGCCTTTAACTTCTTCAAATCTTTGTGATCATACTCAAATTTCTTGATCAACTGATCCTGATCTTGATTATTCTTCTCAAGATTTTTTATCATTTCTTCTTGAGATTTGAGAAATTGAACTTGAGACTTGTAATGGCCCGGACCTCTCTGGCCCATTCCTTTGTCAAAAAGAGGGTCTTGAAGTGTTCTGGAGGGTAAAATGGACTTTTCCCACACTTTCCAGAATTTTGTAAGTACACGTCGTGTAGTGTGGGGACACGACATGTTTCCAGTACTACACGCCGTGTATTCCTTCCCCGCGTACGCGTTACCAGTCAACGGCCGTGTGTCGTGTTGGAGCCGTGTCCTTGCCGTGTGCAATAAATGGGTACACGCCGTGTGTCTAGTACTACACGTCGTGTAGTCCTTCCCTGTGTACGCATTACCAGTCAACGGTCGTGTGCCGTGTTGGAGACGTGTCCTTTTCATGTGAAATAAATGGGTACATGTCGTGTGTCCATTACTACACGCCATGTAGTCCCTCCCCGCGTATGCGTTACCCTCAAACCGTGTGTTGACTAGTCAACGGTCGTGTAGCCGTGTTGGAAGCCGCGTGAAGACCATGTGAAATAACCGAGTACACACCGTGTACCATAAATTACACACCGTGTACTTTTGCTTTTCTCACCATTAAAAGGAGAGGTCCCCTCCTCCTTTTCAACTCACCCCTCTCCTCCCCTTTCCTCTGAGCAGAGTTCTCCCAAGAGACTCGAAGGCTCTTTCTTCCATAACCTCTTCATCCGAGCTCCGATTTACGATCCGTCAGCGGCCAAGGTATCGTAACGACGAGGCAGAACTTCCGAGCTTGGATCCATTGTCTTTCCTTCGGCCCTTCCTTTCCTACTTCCACCCGAGGAGGTTTTTCTGGGACCCGACAGAAGTGACAGACGCCGACGGACGTCTTCTAAGGTTGATCTGGGGGAGCATTGCGATCGGAACCTGTTAAGGTAGGGATCTTACCTTCGTCTCTCTAAATTGTGCATCATTCAGGGTGGTTATCCTCTTGTTTTCATGAGAAACAGTTGATCCTTTAAATAAATATAATAACTGGTTAAATAACGGGGATGGGGGAGTTGTTATGTTTATCTTTATATCCTGTGATATTATGTTGTGAATTGAATAGGATTATGCCTACTGAAAATCATGGTTGTTGGGGGCCTTTGCGTGCACAATTAAATGTTTCCCTATCTTTCTAGACCATTTTTGTGAATGGAACTTTGTGGAATGTGGGAATTGGTTAATCACATAAAGTTGGCTAATTAAAATCTGTAACCCTTGTGTGATCACCAAGGTTGAAAAAATAGAATAATGAACATGTGGGTGTCGTCACGGTTACATGGCATGTGATGGGGGTGTTTTATGGGTTGTTGTGGATCAGGTGAGAAGCGGTGCTACGGTTGACTTAGTTGTGGGTTGGTGTGAATTCTATGATGGTGATGGGCAGCGGGGCTGCGATAAATGGTATTAAAGGGATAATTATGTGTAGGTTTCGGTGTGTTTGTGGTTATGGTGGTTGGAAGTGGGGCTGAAAGGATGAGTTTGAATGTGAATGGACTTTAGTTTGTGAATAATAAATAAAAAGTGGAAAATCTAATGAATTATGGGTCATGGTAATTGGAACGGGATTAATAATCAATGGGTTGGTTGGTTGATAAGAAGGACTTGGTTGTGTTGCTTGTGTTTTCCTAACTTGTTTTTTGGATGGTAGGGATATGTTTTATGAATGATTGATGTGGTTGGTTGTGGATAGTTTCCCATTAGTTAAGGAACTAATAAGCTGATTCTATTGAAACATAAAAACCTAAATGGGGTTGGGGTTGTTTGTTGTATGCATGCATCGTAGTAGCAGTGCCGAGGCACGTGCTCAGTTCTCTGATTTGAAGCCATAGGTTGGGCTGAGTGTTTGGTATATATATATATATATATATATTTGTGTCTTTGTGTTTTTTTGCACCTCACCCATGTTGAGCACTTAGTGTCTAACACTCCCATTTCATGGGAGAGGGTGTTTTTCCATTAGTTACTAGCTCCTTCCTACTCCTTCTCCCCTAGGCTGTGATGGCTTGAGGTGACCTTACACCTAAGACTCTTCGGGTAGGTTTCTATTGGGGTGGTTCTAGCCCAAGACTCTTCGGGAAGGTTTTACTGTTTCCCAAGAATCTTTAGGATGAGGCCTAGGTGTGTGTGGGCAGGATACGTGGTTGTGAGGCACAGGTGTGTGCAGGCGGGATACGTGGTTGTGAGGCCCAGGTGTGTGCGGACAGGATACATGGTTGTGAGGCCCAGGTGTGTGCGGGTGGGATACGTGGTTCTGAGGCCCAGGTGTGTGCGGGCGGGGAGAGTGTGGAAGCGTCAGGACGTTCGCCGTTAAGAAGAGCAGCTAACTAAAGGGGAATGGTGCAGGGTACCCAATACTCTTGTTTCTTATATACTACTACCTGTTGTGATTGTGTTTTTGGTGAGTGTGGCTGGTGAGGTTGGGTGGATATAATTCCTTGTTAGGTTTCTTTTTTTGTTCTCACGGGACATTAGGATGTCTCCCCACTTGTGCACGAGAGATTTAGGTTTCCCTACTAAGTATACTTGTATGATCACCCTACGTTTACTTTCAGGTTTCCAGGAGGACTACCAGGGCCGTGCGGGACCCTACTAGTCAGACAGTTGAAGTTGTTGCAGTTTGTTGTACTTGTTTTCTTTTGGTACTGTACTTTTGAGCTTCCTTGTACTTGTACCTTGTTTCAGAACTATTTAAACATGCATGTGGGATTGGTTTGGGTTTATTTCTATACACTTGTTCTTTTCCTTTTTGGTGGTTGACTTGTCCTATTTCCCGATCCTAAATAACAAAAAGGTTAATGCCTCCCATAATTGTAAAAACACATACCCTTGGTGCTAGTCGCCACCCCGGGGCCTACTGGAGGCGGGACTCGGGGGGTCATTATCTCCCTTTCACCATTTCCAGCTCATGAGGGGCATCTTTGGTGGGAGGGGGTCGTGACAGAATGGTATCAGAGGTGATGGTTGAGAGATAGGATGGAGTCTGGAGTTAGGAACAGTGAGGATTGCATGGGATGGTAGGGAAACAATGTTGGTTAATCTTGGTGCGTAACATAGGCCAGGGAAGACCGGCTAAGACACGGGATTTTAGGTCCCCCCGTGATCCGATGCAAGGACTCTAAGCCTACCGAACGACCAAGTGAGACCACATTGATTACAGGGTAGAGACCCTAGGAAAGGTACATGCATCATCATGATTGTTTTTTATATGATTTGGGCGTTATGGGAAAGAAATTGAATAAAATGATAAAATGAAACCTTGAGAAATTCCATACTACTTGGGCTTAGGCGATCTTTGCTTACCGTACAGCTATGGCACCTGGACGTCATCCCCAGGTGACTCATACGACCGAGGCCCAGTAGATCCAGGTGGTCGATCAGTTGAGGATTGACCGAGAGGAGGAAGATAGTCAGTGGCAGAAGACTCTCCGTTCTTTCCAGCGGTAGAACCTCAAGAAGTACGAGGGTAGTACTTCGGATACGGAGACAGAGGGGTGGCTTGAGAAGCTGGGGATCGCTTTTACCTTGATCCATGCTCTGAGGGAGTACTGGGTTCCCCTAGAAGTTAGTCAGCTGAGAGGTGCGGCGCGACAGTGGTGGACGCTCTACCTCAGAGAGAGGACAGAGGCAGAGGTTCCATGGGCTGACTTTGAGAAGGAATTATGAGAGGAATTCCTTTCTTCCATGATCAAGGAGAAGAAGCGGTAGGAGTTACTCTCCCTTCAGTAGGGGATTATGTCAGTACGAGAGATGGGGATCAAGTTCAAGGATCTCCCACGCTTTGCTCCGGATCTCTTTCCGGATGAGGAGTCTCGGGCGAGACGTTTGGAGGAGGCGCTCCGTCCTTCGCTCCAGTATGTTGTCACCCCCTTCACCCTTCCGACGTACTTGGCAGTACAGAAGAAGGCAGAGGTTGTAGAGAGGATGAACTCACTGGGAGGTGCACCACGTGAGGGGTTTCAGCCAGGTTCGTCGAAGGGGAAGGCAGTCAGCAGTAGGTCTCCTGCGACGGGACCTTCCAGGTTCAGGCCAGTGGGGAGCAGGCCCCAACAGTTCCAGTTCAGATCTTCGGGTCCTCGTCCCTTTTTCACGAGCCCAGGACCGAAGTGCTTTTCTTGTGGAGGTTTCGGGTGCGTTCAGAGTCGGTGCCCGACCCGAGCTCAGTACAGTGGAGGTGGGTCGGTTCAGCACCCACCTCAGCAGCACCAGTTGCTAGTGAGGCCCTTCCAGCAGCAGCAGGACCATGCCCCTCCGAGGGCAGACTTTGCGGGAGGAGTCCGACCTCAGGGTGCTCCTCAGGGACCTCGACCAGGGCGTGGTCGGGGAAGTGTACGACATCAGAGAGGTAGAGGAGCTAGGCGTGGACAGTTGCACGCAGCAGAGTTGACAACTCCGGCAGGACCAGAGGTGGTGAGAGGTACAATTTGTTTGTTCAGCACTCTCATTTATGATTTGTTCAATTCAGGAGCTTCTCGCTCCTTTGTTGCACCTGGTCTAGCCCATGCTTTGGGACTAGACGTAGAGAGACTTTCCGTACCACTAGTGCTGAGTACACCAGTTGGAGGCCAGACCAGCATATCTTGTGTTTTCCGGGGATGTGGGCTGACATTGGGACCACATCGATCTAGTGGGGACCTTCTTCTGTTACATATGAAGCCATACGATGTCATCCTAGGCATCGACTGGTTGTTTTCTGTTATTTCCGTTATTGACTACTTCCGGAGAAGAGTCGTGTTCTCTGACGTGGATGGCCAGCGCGTATCTTTTGTTGGCGAGAGGAGCTATCAGGTAGGAAGCCGACATGTGAAGCCTCTCCTTTCCTTATTAGGCGGGTCATCAGTGGTTCCAGCTGATATGGAGATGATGGATGCCCCGGAGGTTGTTAGGGAGTTCCTCGATGTTTTTCCTGAGGAGGTTGTGACTCTACCCCCCGACGCGATGTTGATTTCGGGATAGACTTACAGCCTGGTGCCCGTCCGATTTCGATGGCCCCTTATCGGATGGCACCTTCGGAGCTGCGGGAGTTGTAGATTCAGATTGATGATCTGATGGAGAAGGGTTTTGTTCGACCCAGCGTGTCACCATGGGGTACTCCAGTTTTGTTCGTGAAGAAGGCAGATGGTGGTCTCAGGCTATGCATAAACTACCAAAGGTTGAACCAGGTAACGGTCAAGAACTGTTACCCCCTCCCAAGGATAAATGATCTCTTTGACCAGCTGTGGGGAGCATGTTGGTTCTCTAAGATTGATCTATGATCAGGATATCATTAGCTGGGGGTGAAGGATAGTGACATCTCGAAGACGGCTTTCAGGTGCAGGTATGGGCACTTCGAGTTTATAGTGATGCCGTTTGGAGTTACAAATGCACCGGCTGTGTTCATGGGACTTATGAACTTTGTCTTCCGAGAGTTTCTGGACCAGTTCGTCGTTATGTTTATCGATGACATCCTGATCTACTCAAGATCATAGGAGGAGCACGTTGAGCATCTTAGGACAGTCTTGGAAGTCCTTCGACACCACCAGTTTTATGGGAAATTGTCGAAGTGTAAGTTCTTGATGTAAGAAGTAAACTTCCTTGGGCATGTGGTGTCTCAACATGGAGTGTTAGTGGACCCGTCGAAGGTGGAGGCAGTTGTTTCTTAGGCAGCACCCAAGAGAGTGGCAGAAGTTCGTAGTTTCCTGGGGTTGGCAGGTTACTATCGGAGGTTCATTTCAGACTTCTCTCGAGTTGTTGATCCTTTTACAGCTTTGACTAGGAAGAACCAGGTCTTCCTATAGAGTGAGAAGTTCCAGAAGGCTTTTGACTACCTGAAGGAGAAGTTGGTTAGTGCCCCCGTACTCAGGTTTCCAGAGGAAGGGTTGTTGTATGAGGTGTTTTGTGATGCTTCTGGTCTTGGTCTGGGGTGTGTGCTGATGCAGAAGAAGGGTGTGATCTATTATGGGTCTAGGCAGTTGCGCCCTCATGAGCATAATTATGCCACCCATGACCTATAGCTTGTAGCAGTAGTGTTTGCATTGAAGTTGTAGCGACATTACCTCTTTGGGGAGCGATTTGTGGTCTTCTCAGACCACAAGAGCCTGCGTTATATCTTCTCTCAGTGTGACCTGAACCTGCGGCAGTGGAGATGGGTCGAGTTTCTACAAGACTATGACTTTGAGATCTCTTACACTGAAGGTAAGGGCAACGTTGTGGCTGATGCCCTGAGCAGGAAGTCACATAAGGAAGTGGTTCGAGAATCCACTGATGCTTGGAAGGCGATGGGAGAGTTGGCTTCCTTGCACTTGGATGCCAGGGTAGAAGGTGTTAGATGCTGTTTGTTTCAGATGACGGTGCATTACTCCTTGTTGCAGTAGGTGGAAGAGTCTCAGTGGGGGACTCCAAGGCGGAAGTAATGCGGGATCGTGTCGATCAGGGAAACGCTCCAGAGGGATGGTCAGAGGACAGCCGACATTGGATGCTTTTCCATGGAAGGTTGTTTGTTCTGGAGGCGATGCGTGATGGAGTTCTCCGTGAGTTCCATAGCTCAGCCTTGGCGGTACATCCAGGAGTTTCAAAAATGTACTGAGTCCTGAGGGAATAGTTTTGGTGGCCCGGGGTGAAATGGGCAGTGGCAGAGTTTGTGGATAAATGCCTAGTGTGTCAGCATGTTAAGGTTGAACACCGTGTTCCCAGTGGGTTGTTGCATCCTTTAGATGTCCCCGAGTGGAAGTGGGATGACATATCAATGGACTTCGTCACAGGACTACCCCGAGCTCAGGGTAGTTATGATGCTATCTGGGTAGTGGTGGATCGACTGACGAAATCAGCTCACTTCTTAGCAATTAAGGAGTCAGGCCCAGTGAGTACCTTAGCACAGAGCTATGTAGACGAGGTGGTGCATTTGTATGGAGTCCCAAAGACTATCGTCTCTGATTAGGATACTCGGTTTACCTCACAAGTTTGGAGGGGGTTACAACATGCTTTTGGCACCCAGCTACGCCTTAGTACTGCTTTCCACCCCCAGACCGATGGGTAGATGGAGCGGACTATCCAGACGTTGGAGTACATGCTGCGAGAATGCGTTATGGATTTCGGAGGATCATGGGTACGACAATTTCCTTTAGTAGAGTTTGCCTACAACAACAGCTTCCACTCTACTATTGGCATGACACCGTTTGAGGCTTTGTATGGAAGACCATGTCGTTCACCCATTTGCTGGGCAGAGGTTGGTGAGACAGGTGCTCTTGGGCAAGAGGTAGTGCAGATCACCACAGAGAAAGTCCATCTTGTATGTGAGAGGATGAAAGTAGCTCAGGACTGAAAAAAGTCTTATGCTGATTGTCGGAGGAGTCCCTTAGAGTTTGAGGTGGGAGATCATGTGTTCTTAAAGGTTTCCCCTCGACGGGGGAAGAGGAGGTTTGGGAAAGGGATAAATCTCTCACCTAGGTTCATTGGACCTTTTAAGGTGTTAAGGCGAGTCGGCGAGGTGGCATATCAGCTGGCCCTGCCACCTCAGTTGGAGAAAGTTCATGATGTCTTCCACGTCTCCCAGCTTCATCGGTACTTACACGACGACTCTTACGTTATCGACTGGGGAGAGTTAGATATGGGAGACGACGCGACCTTCGAGGAATGACCAGTTAGAATCGAAGATCGTAAAGAGAAGGTGCTCTGTGGATGAACCATTCCCTTGGTTCATGTGTTGTGGAGGCATGGAGGCCTCAAGGAGAGCACTTGGGAGCGGGAGACCCAGATGCACGCTCTGTACCCAAAGTTGTTTTGACTTGGGTTTTTCCTTGTTCTTCTGATCTTTGTTTTTGTACTATGTACCTTTGATATATGGAATGCTTGGCTTGTCGGTTATGAGACCTTTTGTTTCCTTGTTCTTTGGAGGTGTGTAACATGTTCGGGCGTGTGGGGAAGGGAAAAACCTGATCCTTAATCGAGACGCATTAATTCGGATGTTATTGAACCTGTACAGGCGAGTCAATGCCGCCTAAAACAGATAATATCTCGACATAGGAAAAGGAATTTTCCCCAAACCACGTGTTTAGACAGTGTGTGGGTTGTGCGGTGTTGGGGGCAGTGTGAGTTGAAAAATCCTAATGTATGGACGTGGGAAGACCCGATTCTTAATCGAGACGCATTATTGAGGATGCGATTAAACCCATGTAGGCGAGACAGTGCTGCCTAAAGCGGATAATATCTCGACATAGGAGAAGGAATTCCTAACACCTATAATTAGGGTTGGTGGTTGGGTTCCTGTTATAACAAGAGCCCTAAGAGGTATCTTGTTGGGTTCCTTTGGGATGGTTTTGAATTCTCTGGTACGAGAATGTTTTAAGAGGTATCTGATGTAATGGCCCGGACCTCTCCGGCCCATTCCTTTGTCAAAAAGAGGGTCTTGAAGTGTTTTGGAGGGTAAAATGGACTTTTCCCACACTTTCTAGAATTTTGTAAGTACACGTCGTGTAGTGTGGGTACACGTCGTGTGTCCAGTACTACACGCCATGTAGTCCTTCCCCGCGTACGCATTACCAGTCAACGACCGTGTGCCGTGTTGGAGCAGTGTCCTTGTCGTGTGCAATAAATGGGTACACGCCGTGTGTCCAGTACTACACGCCATGTAGTCCTTCCCCGAGTACGCATTACCAGTCAACGGTCATGTGCCATGTTGGATCTGTGTCCTTGTCTTGTATAATAAATGGGTACACTCCATGTGTCCAGTACTACACGCCATGTAGTCCCTCCCCGCGTATGCGTTACCCTCAAACCGTGTGTTGACTAGTCAACGACCGCGAAGCCGTGTTGGAAGCCACGTGGAGACCGTGTGAAATAACCGAGGACACGCTGTGTACCATAAAGTACACGTCGTGTACTTTTTATTTTCTCGCCTATAAAAGTAGGGTTCCCCTCCTCCTTTTCTACTCACCCCTCTCCTCCCCTTTCCTCTGAGCAGAGTTCTCCTAAGAGACTCGAAGTCTCTTTCTTCCATAACTTCTTCATCCGAGCTCCGATTTACGATCTGTCAGCGGCCACGGGATCGTAACGACGAGGCGGAACTTCCAATCTTGGATCTGTTGTCTTTCATTCGGCCCTTCCTTTCTAACTTCCACCCGAGGAGGTTTTTCCGGGACCCGACAGAAGTGACGGACGCCGATGGACATCTTCTAAGGTTGATCCGGGGGAGCGTTGCGATCGGAACCTATTGAGGTAGGGATCTTACCTTCATATCTCTAAATTGTGCATCATGCGGGGTGGGTATCCTCTTTTTTTCATGTGAAACAATTGATCCTTTAAATAAATATAATAACTGGTGAAATAACGGGGATGGGGAATTTGTTATGTTTATCTTTATATCCTGTGATATTATGTTGTGAATTGAATAGGATTATGCCCACTAAAAATCATGGTCGTTGGGGACCTTTGTGTGTGCAACTAAATGTTGCCCTATCTTTCTAGACCGTTTTTGTTAATGGAACTTTGTGGAATGTGGGAATTGGTTAATCACGTAAAGTTGGATAATTAAAATCTGGAACCCTTGTGTGATCACCACGGTTGAAAAAAATGGAATAATGAACATGTGGGTGTTGTCTTGGTTACGTGGCATGTGATGGGGGTGTTTTATGGGTTGTTGTGGATCGGGTGAGCAGTGGTGTTGCGGTTGACTTGGTTGTGGGTTGGTGTGAATACTATGATGGTGATGGGAAGCGGGGCTGCGATAAATGGTATTAAAGGGATAATGATGTGTGGGTTTCAGTGTGTTTGTGGTTATGGTGGTTGGCAGCAGGGCTGTAGGGATGGGTTTGAATGTGAATGGACTTTGGGTTGTGAATAATAAATAAAAAGTGGAAAAGTTAATGAATGATGGGTCGTGGTAATTGGAACAAGATTAATAATCAATGGGTTGGTTGGTTGATAAGAAGGACTTGGTTGTATTGCTTGTGTTTTCCTAACTTGTTTTGTGGATGGCAGGGATATGTTTTACGAATGATTGATGTGGTTGGTTGTGGATAGTTTCCCAGTAGTTAAGGAACTAATAAGTTGATTCTGTTGAAACATGAAAACCTAAATGGGGTTGGGGTTGTTTGTTATATGCATGCTTCGTAGTAGCAGTGCCGGGGAACATGCTCAGTTCTCTAATTTGAAGCCATAGGTTGGGATGAGTGTTTGGTATATATATATATATATATTTGTGTCTTTGTGTTTTGTTGCACCTCACCCATGTTGAGCACTTAGTGCCGAACACTCCCATTTCATGGGAGAGGGTGTTTTTCCCTTAGTTACTAGCTCCTTCCTACTCCTTCTCCCCTAGGCTGTGATGTCTTGAGACGACCTTACACCTAAGACTCTTCGGGTAGGTTTCGATTGGGGTGGTTTTAGCCCAAGACTCTTCGGGCAGTTTTTACTGTTTCCCAAGAATCTTCGGGATGAGGCCCAGGTGTGTGTGGGCGGGATACGTGGTTGTGAGGCCCAGGTGTGTGCGGGCGGGATGCGTGGTTGTGAGGTCCAGGTGTGTGCGGGCGGGATTCGTGGTTGTGAGGCCTAGGTGTGTGCGGGCGGGATGTGTGGTTGTGAGGCCCAGGTGTGTGCGGGCGGGATACGTGGTTGTGAGGCCCAGGTGTGTGCAGACGGGATACGTGGTTGTGAGGCCCAGGTGTGTGCGGGTGGGATATGTGGTTGTGAGGCCCAGGTGTGTGCAGGCGGGGAGAGTGTGGTAGCGTCAGGACGTTCACCGTTAGGAAGAGAAACTAAATAACGGGGAATGGTGCATGGTACCCAATACTCTTGTTTCTTATATACTACTACCTGTTGTGATTGTGTTTTTGGTGAGTGTGGATAGTGAGGTTGGGTGGATAGAATTCCTTGTTAGGTTTCTTCTGTTGTTCTCACGGGACATTAGGATGTCTCCCCACTTGTGCACGAGAGCTTTAGGTTTCCCTACTGAGTATACTTATATGCTCACCCTACGTTTACTTTCAGGTTTCCAGGAGGACTACCAGGGCCGTACGGGACCCTACTAGTCAGACAGTTGGAGTTGCTGCAGTTTTTTGTAATTGTTTTCTTTTGGTACTGTACTTTTGAGATTCCTTCTACTTGTACCTTGTTTCAGAACTATTTAAACATGCATGTGGGATTGGTTTGGGTTTATTTCTATACACTTATTCTTTTCCTTTTTGGTGGTTGACTTTTCCTATTTCCCGATCCTAAATAACAAAAAGGGTAATGCCTCCCATAATTGTAAAAACTCATACCCTTGGTGCTAGTCGCCACCCCGGGGCCTACTGGAGGCGGGACTCGGGGGTCATTATCTCCCTTTCACCATTTCCATCTCAGGAGGGGCATCTTTGGTGGGAGGGGGTCGTGACAAGACTTTATGACCTCTTATTTATATTTGAATTTTTCTTCCAACTCTTCCCTGAGTTCCCAAACTATCTTCAAATTTAGATCAACTGAATTGAGCTTTCCATTCAGGTCTTTGTCTTCTTGAATCTGGCTAGCTTGTTCTTCCTTTATCTTTTCTGAGAAACTTATTGTGAGGTTCTTAATCATGTCATCTAAATTATCAAAAGAATCCTTTACAGAATCTTGGAAATCATCCATGATTTTCATATCATCAATCTTTATCTTAGACCATTTGGTTATTTCCTTGCATGATATCCTATGAGGATCATAACCAATATGAAAAGTTTTGAAATCTGCTTTAATATTGATAAAATTTTCCATGAGAATTCTTATCGAATCCGACTTCTGATTGATATAATTTTGAAGAAACTGAAATCTTGAATCGATACTTGGAAATAAGGGTATTTTATTCACTAGATTATTCAAAGACTGGACAAAAAAATTGTGTCCCATGTAAGATGAAGATTCGAAAGAAGATTCCATTTCTGGTGAGGAAACTTTATCCAGATCTTCATCTTTCCACTTGGATGTTCCAACCACATCTTTCTTATATTTCACAACTATATCCTTTTTAGGCAAATCAACAACCACTTATTTTCCTTTTTCAGCTCTAGATATTTACTTCTCATATTTCAGATTCTCATACACGCTATCAGAGACTTGGATTATCTTATCATCATCAACATCATATTTATCAGCACCTTTCTTAACATATTCAAGATGAATAAAACCATGATTATTGTTTTCATCATCAGTAGGTTTATCAACATCATCATTTGAATCATTATCTTTCCCTTATAAAATTATTTTGGTTGATTCAACCTTTGAAGTTCTAATTGAAAACTTGTCTGAAAGACTTTACTTATCATGGTATTCTTCCACCATTTTGATTATATCTTCACTTTCATCTTCCTATTCTTCTTATTCTTTTTTCTGAACTACTTCTTCTTCTAGAATAGGTTCCCTAATTGAAATTTTCTTTCTCAGAGTTTCTATTGGAACTGATTATTTCAAGAAGTATTCTAGTACCTTGATTTATTCATAATATTTATCTGTATCTTTAAGAAAGGCTTGGAAAATTTAGGTTTTTGACATTTTCTTCTTTATCTTCTTATCTTTTTCTTGTCTCTCAAGCTCTTCAACAGCTTTAATTCTTAAAACTTTTTCTTCAGCAAGGTCTAAACCAAAACTTGCATCTTCTTCCTTTTTCTTCTTCTTTTTTTCTCTCCACTTGGATACCACTTCATCAGAAAAGGTCTTTTTCTTTTTCATCTTGGGTGGAGCTGACTGGGTTTCCAGAATAGTTTATTTTTCTTTTGGTTCCTATTCTTTTTTTTTCTCTTCTTCTGGGTTTTCATGGAATTTTCACATACTTCCTATTTCTTGATCAAAGCTTTGATTTCACTTTTAGAAAGATCGTAAAACTCTCCTGACTTGATATTAAAGCCGGTTTTCATTATCCTTAGAGTGTCATCACTCAATAACATAATCTTGAAATTTATTTATTTTGAACTGCAAGGAATTTTGAAAGACTCAAAACAAAGAACGATGATCTTTGACAAGACCTCTGGATACATGATTAACTAATACTTGAGGGTTCTATTCTTGATATTGTTGATGGTAAGGATAATATACTTGATGAGATTTATCTTTCTTAAATTCACCAATAAGTCCATCATGAAAATATCACACTTCTTTAAGGGAATCCTTATTTTCTTTATTGGAATGAGAAATCCTTGCTCCACAAAGCTAGAAATCTAAATTTGGTTGTAAGATGGTTTATCTTTGGTGACTTGACTCCCTTGAGTCCAAGGCACTCAATTGCATTTACCTTCTCAAAAATTCCTTCTTTATCTGGCATCCTGTAAGAAAAAAATATTGATTCACCTTCATAAGGAATACCGAGAATATTTGAAGACATGTTGAAGGATAACGAATAGGTATTTCCATATCTCTTAAAGGAAAACTTTTCTCTACCCACTTCTTCATAAAAACTTATTGAATCATAAAATTCTATGAGAAGATCAGGATAAAATGAATCATGATTCTTCATCTTGGTTACACATAAGATTTCCCATCAATTCAACTTTATAATTTTCGAAATAAGAGAATTATACTTGGTAAAGAAATCTAGGTCAACCAACCTCTCCCTGAATATTTTCCAATCCTTAACATCCTTGTTTGAAACCAATTTATTTTTTTGAGGAAATTTCAAGAGACATCTGGAACGTAAGGAAACAAAGAAAACCGAACCACTGATTTGAAGAGGGGAAGATATTCAGTGAAAAAATTCATGAAAAAACGATGTGGGACACAAATATGGGGGCATTTATGTAGTCTTCCTAGCGATAGTTCAAATTCCCAAATCAATCCAATGGTTAAGATTAGATTAATCTAATCTGACAGTTGAAATTAATGCCGAAGAAGGATTTCGTAGGTTCTGATCTTTTGAGGTTTTAAGGAAAAATTGGACTTAAGGAAAGTGAATCTGATAAAATTTTCTTAAAACAAGTTATAAATACCAATAATAAAAAAATGTAATTACAAAAAATTTAAGTAAGGAAACATAACTTCCATATTTCTTAGAAAGATTTTGTAAGTAAAAACAAGGTTCTTCTTAGATTTTAAAATAATAATAAAAAGGTTCCGAGAATTCAAAAATTCAGGTTCTGAGAATTCAAAAATTCAGGTTCTGAGAATTCAAAAATTCAGGTTCTGAGAATTCAAAAATTCAAGTTTTGAGAATTCAAAAATTTAGGTTTCTAGAATTCAAAAATTAAGGTTTTGAGAATTTAAAAATTCAGGTTCTGAGAATTCAAAAATTTATGTTCCAAGAATTCCAAAAATTAGGTTCTGAGAATTAAAAAATCCAGGTTCTAAGAATTCAAAAACTTAGGTTCCCAAAAAAATTATTAATAAATAATTTGAAAGAATAAAAAAATGTACTCCCCCTATGAAAAGGATTTTCTTAATGTAAGGATATAGGTTTAAATAAAAATTTAATATGAATTATTATCTTATAGTTATCATTCCTAAGTTTTGTTTAATATATTTGAATATATCGGAGGGTAAATATTTTTTAAAAAGGTCAACAAGTTGATCTTGTGTTCTGATAAATTGAAGAATGATATCTCCTTTAAGTTTGTGATCCATAATAAAGTGATGCCTAATATCTATGTTCTTTACACAAGAATGATGTGCAGGGTTTTTTCGTTGGTAAATGACACTTGTATTACCACACAATATATGTGTTTTGGTAAAACTCACGTTATAGTCTGTGAGTGTGTGTTGTATCCACAACACTTGAGCACAACAACTTCCAACTGCTACATATTCAACTTCAATAGTGGAAAGTGCTACCAAGTTTTACTTATTTCATGACCAATAAACTAATTAATCTCCTAAGAAATGAAAAATTTAGGATGTACTTTTTCTATCCATTCTACATCCACCAAAATTAGAATCCGAGAATCTTTTTAAAATAAAATCATTTCCAGAAGAATAAAAAATTCCTAAGTACATGGTTCCCTTTAAGTAGAGAAAATTCTTTTCACTACTTTTAAATGGGATTCCTTTGGATTTGATTGATATCTTTCACATAAGCATACTAAAAATATTATGTCTATATGACTAGCTGTTAAGTATAACAAACTTCCTATCATACCTCTAAAAGATGTTTGATCTACTGGTTTCTCAACTTCATCAAGATCAAGAGAATTTGAGGTACCGATTGGAGTACTTATACTTTTAGTATTTTCATATCCATACTTATTAAGAAGATCTTTAATATAATTATATTGAGATATATAGGTTCCTTCTGTCTTTTGATAAATTTTAAAGCTAAGTAAAAATGTTAACTCACCCATCATACTCATTTCAAACTCAGATTTCATGATATTCGCAAATGAATTGGTTAATGATTGCTGAGTTGATCCGAATATAATGTCATCAACATAAATTTGAACAATAAAAACATTTTTATTATCTTTATTTATAAAAATATTTGGATCATCAGTTCTCTTAACATAATCATTTTGTAACAAAAATCCTATTATTCTATCATATCAGGCTCTAGGGGCTTCTTTAAGTCCATATAAAGCTTTGGTAAGTTTTAAAACATGTTCAGGATATTTTGTGTATTCAAACCCATGAGGTTGTTCAACATAAACTTCCTCTTGAACATATCTATTAAGGAAAGCACACTTGACGTCCATTTGAAAAAGTTTGAAATTGAAGAATGCTACAAAGGCTAGTAGAATACGAATAGATTCAAGTCTAGATATTGGAGCCTAGGTTTCTTTATATTCTATTCCTTCTTGTTGATTATAGACTTTATCAACTAATCTTGATTTATTTCTTACTATGATTCCATTTTCATCACATTTATTTCTAAAGACCCAAGTAAATATAGTATAATCATCCACTAAAACAAATACATAGTATTTACCTCCAATAATTCTAGCTTATGTTGGACTGAAAAGATCCATATGAACTATCTATAATTCATCAGAAGTTAAGAATTCATTAATTTATTTCAATATTGACTTATGTTTCTTTCTATATTGATAAGGATCACAAACTTTTTAAGAATCAAATATAAGATCCGGTAGATCCTTAACAAGTCTTTTCTTTGAGAGTTTTCATAAGTTCCTAAAATTACAATGTCCCAGTCTTCTATGTCATAACCAAGATTAATCTTCCATTTCACTAAGGTAAGGTTGATCTTGGCTCCTAAGGCCTTATAAGTTAAGTGTGTAAACATTCTCATGCCTATGGGTAGAGAGAATAAACTCTTCCTTGGAATTGTGTGCTAAGAATTTATCATTTCTAAAATTCACAAGGTAACCTTCATCACATAATTGTATTATGCTTATAAGGTTGTTCTTAAGACCTTTAAAAAATAATAAATTTGAAATTAAGGCTTTTCCAAGAAGAACAATGTTACTTATACCAACAATTTCTCCCTGAGCATTATCTTCGAAAGTTACTTTTCCTCCTTTCATCTTGGTAATATTTTCAAAAAGGTTTTTGTTACCAGTCATGTGTCGGGAATATCCACTATCCATGTACCATGTATTGTGTTTAGTACTTCCTTTATTTTCCTGAAAATAAAATAGTTAGAATTTCAGAATCCAACCTTTCTTGGATCCGAAATTGTTAGAAAGTAAAATCTTAGGTATCCACATTTTCTTAGAAAAGTAAGCTTTATGAAAACCTAAGGATTGAGTTTTATTTAAAGAACAATTTTTCTCCCAGTGTCCACCACATTTACATTTAGTACAAAAAGGATAACTTTGGGGAACAAAATAATTATGACTAAAAACAGGTTTTGAGTGAGTATAACCAAATCCAGAACTATTCCTAAGAGGATGAATTTGTGAATACATTTTATCAAATTCTTTTCTTCTAGAAGTGAAATTTAATAAAAGTTTCTTTAAGGAAAAAAATTAAAATTTTATTCTAATGACTAAATTATTATCCTCATAGTTATTAGTATTAGAGTTTGAGTTAATCTCTAAAAAAATTTTCTTAGAAATAACATTTTCAAGATCCTTAGAAAGTTTATCCTTCTGATAATTAACTTCCTTAAGGTTTTTTGAAATGTTTTCACAATAAAAAGTTTTCTGATCAAGATCTTTAGAAAGATCTGATACTTATTTTGTTAAAATATAAATTCTATAATTTTCTTTCTCTAACTTCCTTTTTATCTTAAAATTCTCATTCTCAAGTAATTTAGAAAATATAGAAACTTCTTCAAATAAAGGTAAAGTATTATCTTTTGATGAGGAATATTCTTCATCTGAAGGCTCATAATATTCTTCATTAGGAAAATTTTCATTTAAAGAAATATTGGTTAAAGATTCATAATTGTGTACCTTAGCCATAAGATAATGATTTTCAATAGGTAATTTGGCTATAAGACCCATATTATTCTAACCAGAAGATTCATATTCTGAAGATTCATCTGAAGAGTCACCACCACTAGAACTACAGGTGTCATTAGCATTGAGAACTTTCTTAGTCTTAAACTTGTAGTACTTCTTTATTTTCCTTTTAGAATGATTTTCCTTTCTATCTTTTCTCTTAAGCATAAGACAATTAGGTCTGATATATCCAGCCATTTTTCATTCATAACAAGTTACTTCATAATATTTCTTGTCCTTTCTATCTTTATTCTTATATCTATACTGAAAATATTTCTTTCCCAGAATCATGTTTATCTTTCGAGAAAGATTAGATAATTCATTCTCAGACTGATCAATGTCACTTGATTCAGATATAACAAAAACTTTCTTATCTTTAGATCTAGTTACCCTTTCTGGAGTTTTGGATTTAGATATAGTGGTAAAAGAAACACTTTCATTACCATTATTTTTCTTGTTGAAATCAGCATCTCTCTTCATTCTTATTTCATGCTGAAGAAGAGTTCCAAATAACTCATCAAGAGTAATGCTAGATGCTTTTCTTTTCTCATAGATAGCTATTATTTTAGATTCTCACTCATTGGGAATGATATCAATTATCTTGTACAAAAAAACTTCATCATCAAGACCTTTTTCTCCCATAGATTGAAGACTATTGACGATATCCATAAATCTTTGTTTCACTTTTCAAACAAGTTCTCCGTAAGGAAATAAAAAATCATGATATTCAACTCTTAACATAGCTCTTTTAGTTTCTATCACTTTTGAAGTTCCAAATTGTGTAACTTCAAGTTTCTTCTAGATACTATTAGTGGTTTCACAAGAAGATATTTGACTGTAGATATTCCTTTTCATAGAACATAAAAGAGTATTGGATACCTTGTAGTTTAATTGATATTCTTGTTTTTCATAATTTGTGAATGTTCTGATTTATTTGTCAGGAATCTTGTATTCACCATTAAGAATAAAAAAGTCATCTGCTCCAGTGTTGATAATAAAAGTCTTCATCCTATCTCACTAGTACTCATAATCATTACCATCAAAGATTGGTGGTCTAATAGGATTAAGTTTGTATATAGAACTGATATTCATACCTTCCATTATTATAAGAAAATATCTTTTCCACAAAACTTGTTAGTAGTAAAAGTTTATAGACAAATATAAAAAATCTTTAAGAAAAACTTTGAACAAGTAATGTTAAGAAAGAAAAGTTGAACAAGAAAAAATTAGAGCTATAAAACTTATATGTGAGTATAAGTATTCAGAGACATGCTCTGATGCCAGTTGTAGGATCGAAATATAGATGTAGATGTTTAATTATAATAGGTTGTGAATTTTAGGTTTAAAAACTTTCTCTTTTAACATTAAGGAAATCTATGTTTATCGAAGTTAAATAAGGTAAATTCAAAAACCCTATTTGGTTTTTAAACAAAGTGATAATTGGAAGGGCTCAGGTCCAATTATAAAATACCTAAACTTAAACAATTTAAACTCCAGGAAACTTAAGTGGGTTTTACTTAAAGAAATATTCTACCTTAAATCATATAAAATATTATTTATATTAGAGTTAAAAATTTATAAGAAAGTATAAGAAAATTATAATTTCTTTATTTAACAAAATACAACAGAAATAAAACTTGTAACAACAACAAGTAAACAAGTAGGAAATATTTTAAACCAAAGAGAAGAGTATCCAACAACCTTGGATAAAGGTCTCTTGATTTATAATTTCAGAAAAGTCTATCTTACCCATACTAGGGTAATCCCTCAATAAGAGTAAATTTATGATAGTCGGAACCTCTGTCTTCCTATACCTAGAAGTCCTAAAACTTTAAGGTAGTTGGTGCCTCTATCTTTTTATCCCTAAAATCCCTAGATTATACACAACAACAATCAAATTCTCACTAAGCAAGTTTGAACAAGTTTTTCATGGTTGAACAAGATGTTCATAGACCACACAAGGCATAAGAGTTTCTCTATCTAGAAATCACTTCCCAACATCACAACATGTAATCTCTAGATTGATATTGAGCTCGTTCAAATGAGCTCCTATTTATAGGCAAAAACTTCAATGGTCGGCTCCCTCCTCCAATGGTCATATTTTTTCTTGAATTCTGGAGGGACCTTAGGAAAATGTGTTTTTTTATTTTTAAAACATAAAGGAATGGAAAAGTAATAAGGAAACCTTATTGACTCAACAAGGAACTCAATGGGTTGTGGCTCCTACTGGAAATATTTCTAAGAGAGTTGGCTCTAACTCCAATGCTCCTATTGATTCACCTAGTTGGACTGGGTAGTGGTTGAGAGCATAGGGGTATAGTAACTCAAGTACCTTTACTACTTTTGAGGTGTAGTTTTCTATTGTTGGGCATATTTTGGGTGTTTCTTGTCTCATTGAAGCTTTGATTGTAGCAGTAACCGGAAGGGTAATGCAACTCCTAGTCTTCAACATGATAAGGATGCTACTAATGGGAAGTGACATGGGAGGCAAGGCTTTATGGGTGGTGAACCCATTGGTGGGATTTCCCATGATGGTCTTGAAAAGGGGGCCAATTTAAGAATTGTGTTACTTACATATTTTAAGTCGAAACTGGAAAAAGGAAAAAAAGATTATGGATGATGAGGGATATCAATTGGTTCTCTCTAGGAAATCCAGATTACCCATGCTTGGTAAATCTACTTTTTCACCTTTTAAAAATGAAACTCCCCGTCAGGTGGGGTTTTTAGTTGGGGATGAGTCTTGTATGATGGGTGGAAAGAAATATGCCTCAAGGGATATACTCTGTCATGTGAACGGTTCCCCTAGAAATCTCGTGGAAAGTGAGATAGATTTTGTTGAGGTGGGTTGTATAGACTTCCCCCTCACTTTTTATCATCTAATGAAGGCTATTTTTTGGCATTTTTTGGTAAGGCTATGGATGTATAATGTAAAGAGGAAATGATTAAATACGTCAACATCAAACCACCAGAGAATCTTGAGCATGAGAGGTTTCTTAAAAGTCTTACTGTTATCTTAGAAGATTGGATTGACTCAAAGATTGAGTTCATTTATGCAAAAATTGATCCTAAATCTTTTAGCTATAAAGACTACCTAGCAGTCTTGAAATTCATATCATCCAACATTGATAACAATATCCAATCCAACTTAGATTTGGATATCCAAGATTTATCATGGAAACATAGGGTATGGTTCATTCTAATAGAGAGCTCTGATACATCATATGGTAAAGATTATGATCTTAGGCTGAATGCCAAGATGTGGAGAAGAGGTTGATACCTTCACAACAGAGGTAACCTAAGGAATATGGGTTGCATAGGAAAAAATAGGAAATAATTTCTTGATCCTTTTTTTTCTAAGTTGAGGGATGGTTTTCCATGTTTGACCTCATCTTATTCTCCTCTTGTATCTTCTTTTCCTTCAATAAATGGGTTAGAGCCTCGATCTCTAACCTTGGTCTGTTAAAAAAAATCAAAAAATCATGCACAAATATATTTTGTGTGTGTGTTTATATGCAATATACCTTTTAAAAATATATACACCTAAGCAATTTATGTTATTCACAATTATTTTTTTAAATATTTCTTATAGAGAACAACAATTTTATAACTTTTGAAGTATAATAATTTTAAATTTATTAAAAAACATAAGATTGTAAATTAAAATAATAATTATCCATTTTTCATACATTTTAAAATGTTAATACATGTCTTTTTGTACCTATTTAAAGATAAAAGTTTTTCATTTTATATTTTTATTGAATTTTAAAAATTAAGTATTTAAAAAAACTAATAAAAAATTTATGTAATTAAGAAAAATAATAAACCATCCAGTCAATAAAGAATTATTATCATCATGTTTTTATAAATTAGAAAAATATATGTGCCTATTTTTCAAAAATAATAATCATGACCCTATTTTTCAATGGGCATATGTAATTACCGATGCACCCACATGCGACCCGCCAATCTCATTCACCCCGTGCCTGAGAACGAACAACCTCTTGTACTCTCCAATTCCCAACATCTCCTTCGTTTTAATTTTATATATCCATCTCGTGACATATAGAGGCACGCCATCCTCCCCCTCCTACTTCCATCCACATACCCATCACACCCCCTCCCGATGTCATACATCCCCCCAAAAAAATCCCCATCAACATCGTTCACCTTTGGTACCGTCTATTTCCATCACAGCTCTCAGCATAGCCTCTCCAACATCATCCCTCGACCCGTCTCCTTCTTCCAATGTCGACCTCAATAGCATCACTGACATCGTCCTCCGGCCCCCAACCCTCACCTACCTCCACATCGTTGTCCCCCCCACCTGTAACCATCCTTCGGCCCCCACCCCACATCTACCTCCTCTGCCTCCCCCCGCCCTCCTCTGTTGCCCCCTCCCCCTCACCTCCTCTGTCGCTACCCCTATGCCACCCCCACTACCACATCATCGCCCCACCCTATTTTTCATCATCCTCTGACCCCAACCACAAGCCCATATCCCCCCCACTTGTTGTCGACATCGTCCTTCACCCCCATCCCACGCCCATCTTCTCCGCCTATCCCCCGCTTATTGACGTCCTCCTTCGACCCCTGCCTTGCCCCTACCTCCTCCTCCAACAAGTATGGGAGTGTTATTTTTAATTTTTAATATTTTCATTTTTGTTATTTCATAACATTATTTTATTTTTAATTTTTAATTTTTAATACTTTTTAATATTTTGATTTTGTATCATAAAATTTCAATGTAATTTTAAAAAAACTTTTAATATAATTGAATATTATATCATACCATTATTTTTTAATTTAAAATTTAATTATTTTTATAACATATCTATATTATTTTCTAATTTATATGGTTGTTAAGTATTAAATTTATTTTATTAATAATATATTTTTGAATTTCATTAAATAAACAAATTATATAATTATAAGAAAACATATTATGAAACCATAAAAAATAGTTATTTAATCACATTAATTTTATCATGTTAAAATATTTGATTAATTATAATTTCATCTTATTATCCAAATAATTCATTATTTCAAATTAGATAAATGAGATTATTCAAATTATGAATAATTATATTTGTTCCATAATTCTTAATATTCAAAATCATGTTATATTTGAAAAATGATGTCAAATTAGGTAATGAAATTTTGAATAGTTAATAAATTCAAAATTATGTAATCTGATTATCCAAAAATAATAATTATATATTATCCTATTTTTTTAAAATATCATTGTTTCGTCATGTTTCATTAAAATATTTTATTTTTCATAATAAAATTAGATAATTATTTAAATTAATTAATTTTATTTTTTGAGATTATGATTTTTTTCATTATTTCATTAAAAATGTAACCATTGATTTTTTTTTAAATTTTTATTTTATAAGATTTCATTAGATTATCACATTTTATCATTTATTTATTTGTATTTGAATGATGAATTATTAATTTTTAGTGATTAAGATTTATAATTGTAAAAATATAATTATTTTAATGTTTAGTGCATTTTTTGACTCACCAATAATTATATTAAAAAATATATATAAATTATTTGTCTAATATAAGTATAGTATTTTGTTATTGCATGTTATCTTAAACATGTCTCAACTTGAAAATAATATTGAATTAGAGTAAATTTATGATATTAATGATAGTAACTCAGTGATACATGGTTTGGATAATGATTTCCAATCTAGTCAAGACATGGATAAAGATGAAAATAAAAATGATATTGTTCAAGCTGAAGCAAAATGGTCAAAAAAATACCACATTTTATGTTTGGAGTTATTTTGAGAAAATGATTATAATTGATGAAAACCCAAGGGTTAAGTGTAAAGGATGTGGATTAGTATTGGCGAAAGGTAGAAGAAGATATATAACATCAATTTTGTCCCGGGATATTGAAAAATGCAATGGAACCAAAGTATTAAAAGGTCAGAATGATCCTTTAATGATATTAGGCCATTCTAAAAATTTGTGAAATAAAAAATTTTGATTCAAAGGGTTTTTGGGAAAAGATGGAAATTACCATTATAAAAAATTACCTCTCATTTAAATTTTTTGAATATGAAGGAGTTAGAGAAATATTTAATTACTTAAATCCAGGAGTGACGTTTTTTTCTAGAAGCTCTGCAAGTTTAGACGTGATGTAAGTATATAATCAACATAAAAAAATTGAAATAAATTTTGTCAAACATTGGTATTAGGATATGTATTACTTCTGATTTGTGGACAACTTACTAGTAAGGGGTATCTTTGTTTGATTACGCATTATATTAATTTGGAGAGGCAGTTAAAAATAAAAACTCTTTCTTTTATTGATATGCGACCTCCGCATTCTAGTGCTGAATTAAAGTAAAAGAAATATTAGTTGATTGTGGTATATAAAAAAAATTCTCTCTTACCCTCGAAAATGCTTCTACCAATGATATCATGCAACAAAAGTTGAAAGATAAATTGAATTTGGAAAAGAATTTACTTTTCATGCGTGATTTTTTTCACGTTTCATTTTGTGCTCATGTTTTAAATCTTATTGTTCAAGAATGTTTAAAGGTTATTGATTTTGAATGTCAAAAAATTAAAGAAAACATTTCTTATTCTAAAGGCTTTGAGGGTAGAATGACATGCTTTCAAGATTGTGTAATAAAAATTCAGTTGATACTAGTGTGATTTTGAGATTGGATGTGCCCATTTGGTGGAATTCCACATATTTTATGCTTGAAAGTGCATTGAAGTATAAAAATGTTTTTAATAATTTGGATATTTATGATCCAATGTCTAAAAATTTTCCTTTATAAGAATAATGAAAAAGAGGTGAGTTGATTTTCAATTTTTGAAGCCCTTTTATGATATGAAAAATTTGATTTCGGGATCCACATATTCTACCTCAAATTTATAGTTTGGCCAAGTTTGGAAAATTAAGAGGTTTTATTGCATAATGTCAATAATGATGATGATGTAATTAGAACAATATCTTGAAATATGAAGAAGAAATTTGATAAATATTGGAGTCATTGTAGCATTCTACTTGTCATGACACTACGGGAAAAATGGTTAATAGGGACGAGGTATTTGCGACGAAAATTATTCCCGTTACAAATACCTTTCGCAAAGGAGTATTTGCGACGGGCAACTATTCCCGTCGCAAATAATCTGTTATTTGCGACGGGCTTTTTTACCCGTTGCAAATAGTTTGGCGCGAAATGCGCGCCAATCCGCGCGAAGTTTATTTGCGACGGGGTTCTATCCTCGTCACAAATAACCGGCGGCGGTTAAAGACTATTTGCGACGGGTCCCGTCGCAAATAACCGTTTTTAATGCTGCCCATAATTAAATGCGGTCAGGGTTATTTGCGACGGGGTTCTATCCCCGTCGCAAATAACCGGCGGCGGTTAAAGACTATTTGCGACGGGGCTGCAGTCCCGTCGCAAATACCCCGGCGGCATGGGTTATTTGCGACGGGGCCCGTCACAAATAACCGTTTTAATGTCGCCCATAATTAAATGCGGCCAGGGTTATTTGCGACGGGTCCTGTCGCAAATATCGTTATTTGCGACGGGTTTTCCGTCGCAAAAAAGCCCGTCGCAATTAATCTAACCTATAAATACTGCCAACCATTACAATTTTCTCACTCTCAACTCTCAACCGTTCTAATTTTTCCACTCTGAATCTTTTATGACTTTTAGTTGTAAACTTTTTTTTCCGACTTCGAGGATTCAGTTGGTGGTGTTCTACAATTACAGCGGCTCGACATTGACATCAAGTTTAAGGTTTTTATCTGAATTTTAATTTAATATTTATTTTATTTATTATATTTATTTAGTTTAAATTTTTAGATTTTTTTTTCTGATTTCTAATTAGAAATAATTATGAATAAGTAATAATAATTAACAGTAATTAGAGACAATTAAACACTAATTAATTTAAAATAGTTAGCTGTAATTACAATTAATTAGCAGTAATTATGAAAAATTAAAATTAATTTGAATTAATTAATAATAATTAGAAATAATTAAAATTAATTACTAATAATTTATAATAATTACCAATAATTAGTAATAATTACTAATAATTAGTAATAATTACTAATAATTCCCAATATTCAATAATTGCCAATATTTGTCAATATTTGTCAATATTTTTTCAAATAATTACCAATATTTACCAATAATTGCAAATAATTGTCAATATTTACCAATAATTAGGAATGATAACCACTAATTAAGAATAATTACCAATAATTAGGAATAATTACCAATAATTAGGAATAATTACCAATAATTAGGAATAATTACCAATAATTAGGAATAATTACCAATTATTAGTAATAATTACCAATAATTAGGAATAATTACAAATAATTATCAATAATTACCAATAATTACCAATAATTAGTAATAATTTCCAATAATTAGGAATAATTAGTAATAATTACCAATAATTACAAATAATTAGTAATAATTAGTAATAATTACCAATAATTACCAATAATTAGTAATAATTACCAATAATTACCAATAATTAGTAACAATTATCCATAATTAGTAATAATTACCAATAATTACCAATAATTAGTAATAATTGGTAATAATTATCACTAATTACCAATAATTAGTAATAATTAGTAATAATTACCAATAATTAGTAATAATTAGAAATAATTACCAATAATTACCAATAATTAGTAATAATTAATAATAATTACCAATAATTAGTAATAATTACTAATAATTACCAATAATTAGTAATAATTAGTAATAATTACCAATAATTACCAATAATTACCAATAATTAGTAATAATTAGTAATAATTATAAATAATTAGTAATAATTATCAATAATTAGTAATAATTACCAATAATTAGTAATAATTCGTAATAATTAGTAATAATTGGTAATAATTAGTAATAATTAGTAATAATTAGTAATAATTAGTAATAATTAGTAATAATTACCAATAATTACCAGTAATTAGTAATAATTACCAATAATTACCAATAATTAGTAATAATTACCAATAATTAGTAATAATTAGAAATAATTACCAATAATTACCATTAATTAGAAATAATTACCAATAATTATCATTAATTAGTAATAATTACCAATAATTACCAATAATTACCAATAATTACCAATAATTAGTAATAATTACCAATAATTACCAATAATTACCAATAATTAGTAATAATTCGTAATAATTAGGAACAATTACCAATAATTAGGAATAATTCGTAATAATTAGTAATAATTAGTAATAATTACCAATAATTAGTAATAATTACCAATAATTACCAATAATTACCAATAATTACCAATAATTACCAATAATTACCTATAATTACCAATAATTAGTAATAATTACCAATAATTAGTAATAATTCGCAATAATTAGGAATAATTACCAATAATTAGGAATAATTCGTAATAATTAGTAATAATTAGTAATAATTAGTAATAATTACCAATAATTACCAATAATTACTAATAATTAGTAATAATTACCAAAAATTAGTAATAATGAGAAATAATTACCAATAATTACCATTAATTAGAAATAATTACCAATAATTACCATTAATTAGTAATAATTACCAATAATTACCAATAATTACTAATAATTGGTAATAATTACCAATAATTACCAATAATTACAAGTAATTAGTAATAATTACCAGTAATTAGTAATAATTACCAGTAATTAGTAATAATTATCAATAATTACTAATAATTACTAATAATTACCAGTAATTACCAATAATTATTAATAATTAGTAATAATTAGCAATAATTAGTAATAATTAGTAATAATTAGTAATAATTACCAATAATTAGTAATAATTGCCAATAATTACCAATAATTACAAATAATTAATAATAATTAGTAATAATTAGTAATAATTAATAATAATTAGTAATAATTACCAAAAATTAGTAATAATTAACAATAATTACCAATAACTAGTAATAATTACTAATAATTACCAATAATTACCAATAATTATTAATAATTAGTAATAATTAGTAATAATTAGTAATAATTAGTAATAATTACCAATAATTAGTAATAATTTAAAATAATTACCAATAATTAGTAATAATTACCAATAATTACCAATAATTACCAATAATTAGTAATAATTAGTAATAATTAGTAATAATTACCAATAATTAGTAATAATTACCAATAATTACCAATAATTACCAATAATTAGTAATAATTAGTAATAATTACCAATAATTAGTAGTAATTACAAATAATTAGGAATAATTAGGAATAATTAGTAATAATTAGTAATAATTAGTAATAATTACCAATAATTGCCAATAGTGTCAATATTTACCAATAATTCCCAATACTTGTCAATATTTACCAATAATTAGGAATATTTACCAATAATTATGAATAATTACTAATAATTAGGAATAATTTGGAATTATTACCAATAATTAGGAATAATTTCCAATAATTAGGAATAATTACCAATAATTAGGAATAATTACTAATAATTAGGAATAGTTACCAATAATTAGGAATAATTACCAATAATTAGGAATAATTACCAATAATTATGAATAATTACCAATAATTAGGAATAATTACTAATAATTAGGAATAATAACACTATTAAATTATTAGTATATTTTATTATTAATATTAAAATAATATAATTTTCTATATTATATACAATTCTCCTTTCATCTGTGTGTTTTCTGTCTCCACATGTAATATTTGCATTCTTTTTCAAAATTATCAACCTACTCACCAATGGAGAGGTGAAAGTAAATGCGAATATTACATGTGGAGACAGAATGTTAAAAACACAGATGAAAGGAGAATTGTATATAATATAGAAAATTATATTATTTTAATATTAATAATAAAAAATACTAATAATGTAATAATGTTATTATTATATAATTAATATTTATGAAAAAATAATATTAGTATTATTAAAATAATAAAAAATTTATATAATATTAAAATTATCAATATTTGTAATAGGTTTTGCTTTATTCTCAACATATTCAATTCTTAAAGGGTTAATTTTTAGGTCTATCTCAATAAAAAGTTTGCGTCAGTTGTGTCTGATGTAAACTCTATAATTATCCTTGCTTGAGTGTTTTTTCTAACAAATTATTCAAAACCAGTAATGCTTTTATATTTTATAGAAAAATATGGAACAACGAGGTCGTCAACAGTCATTATTAGATGACCGCATGTGGATAAATCAACGTAGAAATCCAAACGGTTCTGGTTTAAATCCAGTATATATAGAGGGTGTGGAGACTTTTTTATCATTTGCGGCATCAAATCCAGAATTTGTTTCAGAAGGAAAAATAAAATGCCATTGTAGAAAATGTGCATTGAGAACGTTTGACACGTTTGACAAAGTGGGGGGACATCTCTTGCGTTTTGGTTTTCAATCAGATTATGTTTTTTGGTATCCACACGGTGAACGCAGTTCCAGAGTAGGTGATACCAACTTGATTCCGGATTCATCCCGGTTTCAAGATTTAGTACATGATGTTGCAGGTTCATCTGTTCAACATACAGAAACTCCGGCTGATATAGCTTCAAATCCTGAGTTGGCACCATCTGAATTTTATGAGTTGTTGAGGTCTGCTGAGGATGTATTATATACTGGCTGCAAGATGAGAAAATTAGAAGCAGTTGAAAAATTTATGGCTATCAAATCAGATAACGGAATGTCAAACACTTGTTTTGACCAGATATTTTCTTTGCTTAAAACACTGTTACCCGAAGGAAATGTTTTTCCTGCAAATTACTATGAGAGTAAGAGGCTGGTTCAAAATTTGGGACTTACTTTTCAGAAGATTCATGCATGTTCAAATGATTTCATTTTATATTCTGGAGAAAATGAGTCGTTGGATAGTTATCCCACATGTGGGAAACTGAGATATAAAGAAGGGAAACATGGGAAGTCTGGTTTAATTCCTGTAAAACAGTTGAGATATTTTCCGCTTACATCCAGACTTCAGCGTTTATTCATGTCTAAGAATACAGCGACAATGAT
Organism: Viscum album; assembly: GCA_963277665.1. Taxonomy (NCBI): domain Eukaryota; kingdom Viridiplantae; phylum Streptophyta; class Magnoliopsida; order Santalales; family Viscaceae; genus Viscum; species Viscum album. The sequence continues at coordinate 498,019,854 of OY728122.1, forward strand.
GTCATGGCATAAAGCGAATATTTCAACCGATAAAAGCTCGAATCATCCAGCTGATGGTGATTCATGGAAACATTTTGATAGAGTGAATCCATCCTTTGCTTTAGAAGCTAGAAATGTTCGATTGGGCCTTTCCACTGATGGTTTCTGTCCGTTCGGAACTTATGGTAGTCAATATTCATGTTGGCCTATTTTTTTAACTCCGTACAATTTACCTCCATGGATGTTGATGAAGGAGCCATATATCTTTTTGACTTTACTAATTTCAGGACATCCGAAAAAGAATATTGATGTTTATTTGAAACCATTGATTGATGAATTAAGTTTATTGTGGAGTACTGGTGTCAGTACATATGATGTTGCTACGAAACAGAATTTCATACTGAGAGCAGCATTGATGTGGACAATTAGTGACTTCCCGGCTTATGGGATGTTATCTGGCTGGAGTACACATGGTCATAAATCATGTCCTTACTGTATGGGAGAGAAAAAAACATTTATGCTCATTCATGGAAAGAAACCTTGTTATTTTGAATGTCATTGCATATTTCTTCCAGCTGATCATCCTTTTCGCAGAAACAGATCTCATTTCAGAAAAGGAATAGTTGAAAGGGATGGATATCCAAAAATGCTATCAGGTTCGGAGTTAAAATCAGTTGTATTTTCATTACCTCCCATCACTTTTGGTCCCACAATAAACCAACAGAAAATTTCTGGTTTTGGGAAAGAACACAATTGGATTAAACATAGCATATTTTGGGATTTTCCATATTGGTCTGATTTGTTGATCCGCCACATATTGGATGTCATGCATATTGAGAAGAACTGTTTTGATAATTTGTTTCATACAGTTTTGGATACGCCAGGAAAGAGCAAAGACAATGTAAATGCACGTTTAGATCTTGCCCAAATTTGCAGGCGTCCAGAACTGGAACTGTTTGAGAATGTCAGAACAGAAAGGTTACTGAAACCAAAAGCAGCTTATACACTGTCTAAAGAAAATTGTTTATTATTTTGTCAGTGGATTGCAGATTTGAGACTTCCAGATGGTTGTGCTTCCAATTTGGGTAGATGTGTAAAGAATGGTCATATTACTGGATTAAAAAGTCATGATTGTCATGTTATAATGGAAAGACTTCTACCCATTGGATTAAGAGGTCTGTTGAATTCTGTGATTTGGGATTCCATAACAGACATGTCTCATTTTTTTCGGGACATTTTTGCGGCAACAACAGATTATGATGCTCTATGAAAACTTGAAGAAGATGTTGTTGTAATTATATGTAAACTGGAAAAAATATTTTTGTTGTCTTTCTTCGACTCAATGGAACATTTGATGTTACATTTTCCATATGAAGACAAATGAGGAGGTCCAGTACAGTTTCGATGGATGTACCCATTTGAAAGATGCATGCAAAAATTGAAAAGAAAAGTACGTAACAAAGAATCTGTTGAAGGATATATTGTAGAAGCTTATTTGCAAGAGGAAATATCTTTTTTCTGCTCCCATTATTTTGAATCTGAGTATCCTTCAAAACAAAACCGAATGGGACAGAACAAGAGGAATATTGATGAAATCGACAATCAATTATCTGTTTTCAACCAACCAGAGATTGGTTTTGGTGGAGTTTATGAACTCTGGCTTTCGGATGATGAACATCATAGAGCTCATACGTATGTTCTGCTCAATTGTGAAGAGATGACATAAATTGTACTGTAAGTGTTTATATCACTTATTCTATCATTTATGTTACAGTAAATAACTTTGTTTTTTATAGGTTGTATGATAATCATATCAAGAAACAAATTCCACAAATTACAGCAGCTACTCTCGAAGAACGCCGACAGAAAAATTTCTCTCAGTGGTTTCAAAAACTGGTAACATAAATTATTTATCTTTTAGAAACTCATTCAATGTATAGTTTACTATATTGATAATTATTTCACAAATTTTCAGGTGTCTCGACATGCTGATAAAATTGAAAAATGACTGTGTATATTGAGTAACCCACCTTCCAAACTTGTTAAAACTTATAATGCATATGTGGTGAATGGATTTCGATTTCACACACATGCATATGGGGAATCAAAAAAAACAATGAACAGTGGAGTTAGCTTGAGAGGATCTCATCATCGAGAATTGAAGTTGACTTTTATGACATACTTGATGAAATCATTGAACTCTGTTATCTTGGACAACATTACATAACCATGTTCAAATGTCGGTGGTTGGATACAGAGAGAGGCGTGCGTGTTCATCTGACTCATGGAATCATCGATATTAAATGTAAAAGTGTTCTCGCAGTAAATGAACCATTCTTATTGGCTCAACAGGCACATCAAGTTTATTACGCAAAGTACTGTGCTACATCAAGAGACTTGACTGATTGGTGGAGTATAATAAAAATCAAAATTCGAGACAATCAGTTTAGTCAAAGTGAATGTGCTTTCACTGATGTGAAAAGAATTGAAGTTTTTCAAGAGTACTCAAAATCAATATTTTTTACAAAGAGACATGAGTATCGATGACGACACCCCACATTTAAGAGTTGGTGATGACGATGATGTTAATGATGTCACATATGAATTTGAAATGGTAAGAGATGAAGCAACTGGAACTCGAATGGATATCGATGATGTTGAGGAGGAATATGAAGATGACATTGACATATATGAAGATGATGATGAAGATGAACACTGATAGAATTCCATGACAGTTATATACAATCATAACTAATATATATGTATATATAATAGTAATTATCAATTATTTGCTAACAACATTAACATAATCTGTTTCAGATGGACGACGACGCATTTCATGAGTTGGCGGATGCTGACCTACCTTTCGATGCGGATGATTTGCTGGCAGATGACCCTCAGCCTGCAGGCTCTTCAGGGAGTACGCGGAGGGGGCGCGGTCTTGCACGATTGATGATTCTTGACCCCGTCCCCGAGCGACGTCCACGTCTTGGGTTTGATCCACGTACACTGAGGTGTGATAACCTGTGTGATAACCTGTGAATTTGACTAAGATTTCATTAATCTATTAACATAATAAATGTTTATTATTTTTACAGTTTTCCGCATATAGCAGTCGGACAGGGCAGTGTTATTTTGCGCAACTATTTCTCTCAGCCTTGGACCACATGGGAGCAGATTCCCATTGATGTGCAGCAGGCCATGTTCGACCATTGGTTGGTACGTATGTAAATAAATAATTTTTATTTTGAAAATTATTTCATTTCTAACTTGATATTTTGATTTATTTGTAGGGTTTATGGTATCCGATCGAGGATACCATGCATGACCCCATCCACGAGGCATGGGAGGTGGCCATGCGTGATCCCTTTCGTCAGTTTTTGCACAATTTAAGAAAAGCTGCCACGAAGAAAGCAGGAGTGTCAGATTTTGACGAGTCATGTAGAGCACATCGACCAGAATACATTTCATCCCACGTATGGGATGGATTATGTGCGCACTGGTTGAGTGATGCCTTTCAGAGAAGATCATCGATGGGGAGGCAGAATTAGGGGAGACAGGAGGTGACTCATCGAGCTGGGAGTCGTACTTTCAATACGCATAGACAGCATATGGTACGTACATTATTTATAAATATTTTATATAACTATAAATATTAACAGTTTATTTTTTATTCTTATAGGCTGTCGAGCACCCCGATATTACGGAGTACGGCGTATATCGGAGGATGTATAGTGATCCTGCTACTAGGGAGCTCAGAGGTGATCGTCAGCGTCACATCGTGGTCAGTATTATTTGTTTTCAAGTTTAAAAATTAACTGCATATAATATATTCACAATTTTAATTTTAAATTGCAACTACATGAGTCATATGAGGCCGCAGCGTCACAGACCCGACCTGAGAGTCAGGCCGAGTCATCAGATCAGACCACTGGCCGTCAGTTTGATGAGGTGACATGGATGCAGGCCACCCAATATGCCTTTGAGAAGGGCCGGGTAGTTGGTATCAGCTTTCGACTAACTCCTGGAGATTATTATGGCAGTGCTGCGATGTCGGCGTCCAGCTCGAGAGGAGCTCGTTCATCTTCTTCTGCTACACAATATGAGCATCAGTTGCGATCTCAGACTGCACTGATAGAGAGTCTCCGACAGGAGCAGGAGCAGATGCGTCAGCAGCAGCAGCAGCATGAGGAGGAGCGTCGACGCCAGCAGCAGCTGTACGAGGAGCAGATGAGTCGGTGGCAGCAGCAGCAGCAGGAGTATATGAAGTACATGCGCCGACTCACTCATGCTTTAGGGATGAAGTTTCCTCCACCAGCATCTGCAGATCCCCCCCTCCCCCCTCCTTCAGATTAGAATTTGTTTTTATGTTATAAAGTTTGTTAAATCAAAATATGAATTTTTTTCTATTCGTAGTTTCTGTCTCATTATAAAATATTAATAATATTATATTTTGAAATAACAATATTAATATGAATAATAATATTATTTATATTTTATAATATTAAATTTTATATATATATTAAAATTTTATAATATTATAATTTAATTATATTTTTTTGTAATATTTGAATTATTTTAATATTTGAATGTAAAATAATTCTATTATTTTTATATTAATTAAAATAACTTATTAATATTTTTTTTATTTATGAATTATAATTCTAATATTATTATATTAATTAAAATCATTTATTAATATTTTATTATTTTTTATTTTTGAATTATAATTCTATTATTATTATATTAATTAAAATCATTTATTAATATTTTATTATTTTTATTTGTGAATTATAATTCTATTATTATATTAATTAAAATCATTTATTAATATTTTATTATTTTTTATTTTTGAATTATAATTCTATTATTATTATATTAATTAAAATAATTTATTAATAATTTAATTTTTTTATTTGTGAATTATAATTCTATTATTATATTAATTAAAATCATTTATTAATATTTTTTTATTTTTGAATTATAATTGGATTATTATTATATTAATTAAAATAATTTACAAATAATTTATTTTTTTTATTTTTTTATAGTATTTGCAACGGGATACTATGCCCGTCGCAAATAGTATTATTATTATATTAATTAAAATAATTTATTAATAATTTATTAATTTTTTTTAAAATAGTAATTGCGATGGGCCCGTCGCAATTACTATTTTAAAAAGTTTTTATAAATATACGGACTGATATTTGCGACGGGAAGGATCGTCGTCGCAACTAATACTTTTAGCGACAGGTCTGTCGCAAATAATTGTTGTTGCGACGCCGTTTTCCGCAACGGGCTATTTGCGACGGCCCCCCGTCGCAAAAGCCTATTAGCGACGGGATCCCGACGCAAATGCCCCGTCGCAAATGCCATTATTTCCAGTAGTGTGATAGTTGTATTTGATCCTCGAATCAAGTTAACAGTGTTATAGTTTATCTATCAAAGTCTTGATTCATGTCATTACCAAGAAAATATTTCTATAGTGAAATACAAGTTATATCAGCTTTATGAATAATATGCAAAGTATTTCCCTTCCGTTTCATCAATTGGAACTAATCAAATGGCTTCATCGTTTGGTTCTCTTAATTCGTCTACATGGAAAAATAATGATGTAATAGATGTAAGTTTAATTTTTATCATTCAAATCATTATTTCTATATTTCATTTTTATTTTATTTAAATTTTTTTGTTTATATATATTTTTGTAGATGTGGATTGATCTAAAAAATAAAATAATTGACCCAAATGATCCAAAATCTAAATTGGATATTTATTTGGAGATATCATTGGTTGACATTTCAATTTATAAAAATCTAAATGTGCTTGATTAGTTGAAGGATGAAAGTAAAAGATTTTCCACCAATCGAGCACATTTAGATTTATATAAATTAACATGTCGACCAATGACATCTCCAAATAAATATCTAATTGATATTTTGCATCATTTGGGCCAACTAATCTAATTTTTATATCAATCCACATCTATAAATATATATATAAATAAAAAGTTAAATAAAATAAAATGAAATACATAAATAATGATTTAAATAATAAGAAATTAAACTTAAATCAATTACACCAAAAATTTCCCTTGTTGATGAATTAAGAGAATCAGAAGATTAAGTCATTTGATTACTTACTATTGATGAAACGGAAGGGAAATCCTTTGCATACTCTTCATAAAGTTGGTATAACTTATATTTCACCATAGAAATCTTTTATTGATAATGACCCGAATCAAGACTTTAATAGCTAAATTCTAATATTGTCAACTTGATACGGGGATCAAACACATATGTCATTGCAAATAGAATGCTATAATGACAGTACTCCAATATTTATCAAATTTATTCTTTATATTGCAAGAAATTGTTCTAATGGTATCATCATCATTGTTGAAATTATGCAATAAAACCTCTCAATTTTCCAAACTTGACCAAACAATAGATTTAAAGTAGCATATGTGGATCTCAAAATCAAATTTTTCATATAATAAAAGGGCTTTAAAAAAAATGCAAATCAACTCACCGCTTTTCCATTATTCTGAAGTACAATTCTTATAATTTGGATCATAAATATCCAAATTATTAAAAAACATGCTTATACTTCAATGCACTTTCAAGCATTACATGTGTGGAATTCCACCTGGTGGGCACATCTAATCTCAAAATCATACTAGTATCAACCGAAACACTTTTTGCACAATCTTGAAAGCATGTCATTCTACCCTCATAGCCTTTGGCATAAGAATTACTTTATCTAATTTTTTGGATATGTATAATCAATAACCTTCAAACCTTCTTGAACAATAAGATTTCAAACATGATCACAACATTGAGCGTGAACAAAATCACTCATGCAAAGAATTTTTTTTTCAAATTTAATTGATCTTTCATCTTTTGTTGCATGGTATCATTGGGAGAAACATTGTCGAGGGTAAAAGAGAAAAAAAAATTGCATACCCTAATCAACCAATATTTCTTTTACTTTTTTGCTAATTCAACATAAGAATGTAGAGTTCAGATATCAATAAAAGAAAGAATTCTGATTTTTAACTGCAACTCCAAATCAACATAATTCGCATTTAAACAAACATACCCCTTACTAATACAAGCTATCCACAAATCAGTTGTAAGGCATATCCTACCACCAATGTTTGATAAAATTTCTTCAATTTTTTTATATTGATAATATACTTCCATCACATCTGAACTTGTAGAACCTCTAGAAAAAAAATCACTTCTGAATTCAAGTAATTGAAGATTTCTCGTACTCTATATTTAACAAATTTAAATGAGAGTACATGTTTTATAATGGTCATTGTCATTTTTTTCCGAAAAACCTTTGAATCAAACCTTCCATTTAGCTACTTTCCTGAATGGTCCAAGATCATCAAAGAAACATTTTGATCTTTTAATACTTTGATTTTATTGCATTTTTCAATATGTCGGGACAAAGTTGATGTTTTGTATCTTCTTCCACCTCCCACCAATACTAATCCACATCCTTTACCTAAGGTTTTTCATTAATCATGCTCATTTGATCAAAATAAATCCAAACACCAAATGTAGTCTTTTTTGACCTTCTTGATTTGACTTGAACATCATCATTTTTATTCTCACCTTTATTCCTGTCTGAACTAGATTGGTAGATATTATCCACACCATGTATCACTGAGTTACTATCATTAATGTCATGAATTTCTTTTAATTCGACATAATTTTCAAGTTGAGACATGTTTAAGATAACCTACAATAACAAAATATTATACATATATTAGAAAAGTAATTCATTTAAAGTTTTTTTAATACAATTATTGGTGAGTTAAAAAAACATTAAACATTAAAACAATTATATTTTAACAATCATAAATGTTAATCACTAAAAATTAAAAATTGATAATTAAAATACAAATAAATAAATGATAAAATGTGATAATCCAATGAAATCTTATAAAATAACAAATTTAAAAAATAAATGATTACACTTTTAATGAAATTATGAAAAAAAAAATCATAATTTAAACAAATGAAATTAATGAATTTAAATAATTATCTAATTTTATTATGCAAAATAAAATATTTTAATGAAACGTGATGAAACAATGTTTTTTTTAAATGGATAATATATAATTAATTTTTTGGATAATAAGGTTAGATAATTTTGAATTTATTAATTATTCAAAATTTTATTAGATAATTTGAAATCATGTTTCAAATATAATGTGATTATGAATATTAAGAATTATGAATCAAATATAATTATTCATAATTTGAATAATCTCATTTATCTAAATAATATAGATATGTTATAAAAATAATTAAATTTTAAATTAAAAAAATAACGGTCAGAAATAATATTGAATGATATACTAAGTTTTTTTTTTTACAATTACATTAAAATTTCATGACACGAAATCAAAATATTGAAAAATATTAAAATTTAAAATAATGGTATGAAATAACAAAAATCATAATATTAAAAATTAACAATAAGATTACCTCAACTGTACGAGGAGGAGACGGGCGGGATGGGTGCTGGAGGAGGACGCCCACAGTGGGGCAGGCGGAGAAGGCGGGCGCGGGGGGTGGGGACGGGGGCAACGATGTGGCGGCGCCGGAGGAGGCGGGGGCAGCGGAGGAGGCGGGGGTGGGGGTGGACGACGTCGGCGATGTTATGGAGGCCGGGCTTGGAGGGAGGCGGGCCGGGGGACGACGTCCGATAGGTTATGTAGGGAGCTGGGCAGGAAGGATGCGAGGGCGGAGGTGAACGACGTTGGCGAGTATTTTTTGGGGGGACGTACCGACTGCTGGTTAAATAAAATTAAAACCAAGGAGACGTTGGGAATTGGAGAGTACAGCAGGCTGTTCGTTCCCGGGCCTCATGCGGGTGCATTGGTAATTAGAGATGCCCGTTGAAAAATTCGTTCATGATTATTTTGTTTTAAGATTTAAATGGCCCACGTACCAACCAGCATCCGTGCGGGTAAACGGGCACGGGTCGGCTGTCAGTGCGGGTGTCCATATAAACCAGTTTTAGGTGTGCGTTTTTTTAAACAAACCCGTTCCAGCCCGCTTAACCTGCAGACCAACAGTGTTTTGCGCTGCTACTTTGTATTTAATAATTGTTGTCCCCTGATGAGTCCATTCATAGGAATTGCACTTCTATCAAAATGGATAAAGCTATCAATAATGCTTGGTTTGGGTATTTTTCTAGGGTTTTTGTAGAAGTTGACCTAAGTTGCACCCTCATTGATCAGGTTATGATATCCATAAATTAAGATGAAATGAATATGAAAATTGAGTACAAATGACTGCCTTCGTTTTGATCCAATTGTATGTCTATTGGGCATCCGAAATGAAAATGCATAATGGAACTTGTTTGTTCGGTTCGCTGGCTGAAGGGTCAAGGCATACAGACCTGCCACGTGAAGAGGGAGAATGTTGGGAATGACTCTGGTCAGGCTGTTGCAGTGAATGGCAGTGTGGGTGATATTCCAGAGAGGAGTGCCTGTCAAATTATGGGGAATCCGTCTGTTATTTCAGATGTAGGACTTCAAGAACAGTTGTTACAATCAGATATCTGGACTGGAGAAGTTCAGGGGTAGGGGAATCAACCTGCAACAGGGGTGTTAGTGGCTAGATTGAGGAAAATCAGAGGATGGATACAGGTAGGCAGTGAATAAAGATTGTTGTTGCCTCTCGGTAGAAGGGTCAGGGTCTGAATTCAACAGGTCTTATACAGATGCAGGCAAGTGATAATGTTTCCGGTTTGGGGAAACCTGGAATTCTCAGTTGCAAGGACTGATTTTGGTCTGTTTGTGGAGGAAGATCAGAGGTTTGCTGGTTTCCAAGTGCAGGGTCAGCTTGTGCAAGATCAATCTACCAAGTTTGAAAGCACTAGTCCATTTTAAACAAGCTATAGGATTGAAGGTCCATGAGTTCATGTTGATGATGAGGGTTTGAATTCTCATTTTGAGATGATATATGATGATGCCCTGAACATTGACATTGTGGTGTGTAGAACGATAAAATGAGGTAGACCCGAACCCCCAAGGTCCTCTATAAAGGATTGAGGTTCTTTTATAACAAATAATAAACACCACATCGGACTACAAGTCTGATGCGGGATGTAGACTCCAACACTCCCCCTCAAACTAGGTGTACCTACCTTGAACACATAAAGAAAAAAGACCAAACCAAACCAATGAAAAACAAAGCAATCAACAGACTGCAAACACTCCCCCTCAAGCTGGACATACCCAGCTTGGGGACAAAACAAGACAAAACAGTATAAAAGATAAAGCTTCAAGGCTGCTGCTCCCCCTCACGATCGTAGCTCCCCCGTAGGATGATAGATGGATGAAGTTATCGCAAGCGCAACAGAGGAACCACACAGATCGGGCCGGTTGACAGAGCGCCAGGAATGCCGCACTAGTGGGGCCGATCAATGATACGCCGAGAAAACCACACTAGCACCGGGAAAGCCGCACTTGCGGGGCCGGCGACGGAAGGTGGGGATTCCGCAGAATTGTTGCAGGATCTGGCGGCATCAAAGGGTCCAGATCCAAGGCGGTTGAGGTGCTGCGCCACGGTGGAGGAAGCACGAGGGAGCCACTGGCAAAATTGCATTGAAGGAGCCATAGACGGAGCGCTGGCATGGAGGCGGAGATGCCGCAGGATGCGTCGGCGATTAGATGTGGCCGAATCTGGCCAAATCTGGGAGGGGCCGGTGACGGATGACCGGGATGAGGTGGAGGCGTAGTAGCTGTTGCACAGGGAGCTGACGCTGCTGGAAGCAGAGGGGGCAGACAGAGGGAGGCACATCGAGAGCCGGGAGAGCCGCTGGAATGTGGGAGTCAGGAGCGTCGCCGGGACTGCCGTAGAGGAGCCAGTGAGCCGCGAACGGGAGGAGCCGCGGGAGGGTGGGACATCGAGAGAAGGATGGCAAAGACCAAACTGACGAGAATGATTAGAGAGGGTCGGCGGGGAAGGCCGTCGCGCATGGAGTCATGATAGCCCATGTGTTGCCGAATCTGGGAGTGTCTCAGGTGGGATGGGAGGAGCCGTCACGGCGCGCAGAGGGAGGAGCCCGTCGCACCAAGAGGGCGACGCGCAGAAAGATTCCACTGAGATTGGGGCCCGACGTCCGTCGCCGAGCGCACCAGGGAGGGAGGCGGTCTTCGAGTCGCAACGGGAAGCAGGGCTGTCGCGACAAACATAATACCCCGCACAGGGGGCCATCGGCGACAGAGCGCAACGGAGGACGCCGAGGAGCTGGATCCGTCGGGATCGGGAGGCGTGACCTAGGGCGGGGTCGATCGCGCATGGACGACGCCGGAGGAAGGAGGCGGGCTGGGACGGTGCCACGTCAGATGCAGAGGGCCGCGAGGGAGTCGGTCGGTCGGTGCGAGGGAAGCAGGAGGCGGGGCCGGGATGGAACCACTGGGAGAGGAGCTGCTCAGGCGTTGCAGAGGGAGATGCCAGCAGGGGGGAGATCCGCCAGGAGAGAGGCCGAAGCAGGGAGAGATCCGCCGCCTGGGAAACGAGCCCGGAGGGGCGGTGACAGAAAATAAACCTAGCCATACATGGGGGGTCGCCGTCCCCACGGGGGAGAAATAATGAGAAACCCTAGATAGGTGGGAATAAAATGGGAGGGAGGGCTCAGGATTAGGTTTCCCTTTGACACCATGTAGAATGATAAAATGAGGTAGACTCGAACCCTCAAGGTCCTCTCTAAATGAGGCCTTGAGGTTCTTTTATAACAAATAATAAATACCACATCGGACCACAAGCCCGATGTGGGATGTAGACTCCAACATGGTGAAAGAAAGTGGCAATGAACATATTGATGGTCCATCTGATTGTGAATTAGCTGCACAATAGGATACTGACCATCAATTGCTGCAAGAGCGGAAGATGATATCTTCAAGGGCTCATAAAGTGAAACAAAAATTGGATACCGAGTCTCTGATGAGATTCAAACCTAGGACGGGTCCTCCCCCTGTTGTAAATGATCATGGTGTAAGGAGTGTTGCGGTTTTGGAGCATGTGACAAAACATGCAGATGATGTTGGGGTAAATTCCAACAAGCAATTTAGTCAAGGTCAGCCACAAACTACTGGTCAGACTAAGGAGGCTCATATTGGGAAGGGTAAGTAGACTTGGAACTAGGATGTTCCTATGTCTGTTGCATCCGGAGTTACTCAAAATGTGGTTCCACCACATATTCCTAACAGCAGAGTAGTCAATCTTCAAGTACAGGCTGTGGTTGAGTAGCCTATTAGAATAACTCACGTGTATTTATTTAATATTATTATAATGAGATATTAAGGGATAAAATTGTCAATTGATGGACTTTGACAGTTAATTAAGTAACCACCCATATAACTGTTTTATCCATATTTAAAAGGGTCATGTCCTTGCCAATTAAGTCTCAATCAAGTTCTGGTACGTTCCATCAATTTTGCTGTGGAAGAGAAAATAGACAAATGATAGAAATCCTTTTAAGTGGGAGAAAATCAAGGAGATTCAAATCCAGAAGATCCCATGGATCAAGGTATGTTTTATCTTATTTTGAATTTTGTTTATCTATGTGATAAACATAGATTTTAAAGATCCAAAAATAAATGAAATTAATTTACATGGGGTATCAGAAGAGGGTTATGAAATCTGTGTTTTTCCATGAATAAATTTATTAGGTGTTGCGTTAAAATAAGAATCGAAAATCTGGATTACTTTCTACAAGCAACATGTTGCGTTAAATCTGAATTCTTTTCTTCTTATTTTAAATGGTCGTTAATATTAATAATAATAGTATGTGGTGGAATTTTATGAAACCCGAATATGGTGTGCAATTTATTATTATTATTATTATTATTATTATTATTATTATTATTAAATGAGAATACGCTACCTCTCTCTTCAATCATGGGGTGTTTGTAGCATTGTTTCATTGTTTGATAATCGTTGTGCAATTATTATTATTTTTAAATTATGAAATCCGTTGTGCATTTGTTTTTCTCTTCTCAAATATGAAGTGCTTATTTTTGGGAATCTCAATATGCTGCATCTTCTCCTTGATTTTAGATTTTGAAATCTCCCTTTTAGTTATTTATTATCTTTGATAATAGAATTAATTTTATATTTAAATTTTTTTAATGATTAAAAAAATGGATAAGGTTGCCCACTTTTATGAAATGGTTTTAAAGGTGACGTGTTAACATTTTATTATTATTTATTTATCAGCTTTTTGTCATAGGTTTTCAAACCTTAACAAAGTTGTTATAAAAAAATGATTTGTCATTATTTGAAATAATTATTGGAGTTTTCAAATTTTACGCCAAAACAAATTAAAGAAAGAGTAAACAAAATTTGGATTTATGTTTATTAAAATTTATTTGTATTTATAACTATGTTATTATTATGATATTTTATTTTTGAAACATTATTGCATGAGATTTGTTAATCACCAAAGTGTTCAAATCATAAAGTTAAAATTGTTTCAAAAATTATGTTAAAATGATATATATTGATTGCTCATAAATTTGATACTATTATGATATCTTATGAGTAATTAAAAATTCATTATTATAAGATATTTATTAATTACCCAAAGTCAATTTGCATATTCTTATAATTTATGAATATAATTGTTCGTAATATATATTATGTATTATGAGATTTATTTATATATCCAAAGATAATAAATAAATCTAATTGATGCGTATATTATTTCAAAATAAAGTTATTTTAATTAGTATCAATTATGTTTGTGTATTAGTGTTTCACCTAAAGGAGAACACTAATACACATTTATGTTAAATAATTTGTCTGAATCAATGTATTATTATTATTTCAAAGCATTAATTTTAAACATGTATTTATTGTAGTTAGATTTTCATCATCATTGCACTCACAGACATCATCTGTTCCGATCTTTAATGGATTAAATTTCTCTGATTGGAGTGAGCAAATCCAACTTCACCTTGGTGTATTGGATCTTGATTTAGCACTCCGAGTAGAGAAACCTGCTACTACAATGGATGTCAGTAGCGATGACGATAAAGTATATTATACATCATGGGAAAGATCAAACAGATTAAGTTTGATGTTCATGAGAATGAGCATAGCAGGTAACATTAAGTCCAGTCTCCCTAAAACTAAAAGCGCTAAAGAATTTATGAAATCTGTGGGAGACCGATCACAAATTGCTGACAAATCTCTTATTGGGACATTAATGAGTACATCGATCACCATGAAGTTTGATAGTTCTCATATCATGCATGAGCATGTCATTGAAATGGAAAATATTGCAGCAAGACTTAAGTCTTTAGGAATGGAAGTGGATGAAAGTTTCCTTGTACAGTTTGTCATAAACTCATTACCGTCTGAGTATGGACCATTCAAAATGAACTACAACACCATGAAAGATAACTGGAATGTGCATGAATTGCATAGTGTGTTAGTTCAAGAGGAAACATGTTTAAAGAATCAAGGAATCCACTCTGTCCATTATGTGCATCATCAAGGAGGAAAGAAGCATGGAATACTGAAGCATGGAAAGGGAAAGGGACCATTGAAGGTTAATGAGGCTTTTAGAAAGAACCATAAGAACACAAATAAAGATAAATTCCATTTCTATGGTAAAGTTGGACATTTCCAAAAAGATTGTCTGAAACGGAAGGCTTAGTTTGAAAAGAAAGGTAAGAAAAATTCTTATACATGTTATGAATCAAACTTAGCTGAAGTTCCACATAATACATGGTGGATTGATTCTGGTTGTACGACTCATGTTTCTAATACAATGCAGGGATTCCTTTCAACCCAAATCACAAGCCCAATTGAAAAGTTTATCTTCATGGGGAATAGAGTGAAGGTTCCAGTTGAAGTTGTCGGTACTTATTGTTTAATCCTTGATAGTGGATATAGTTTGGAATTATGTGAAACCTTTTATGTACCTAATATATCTAGGAATTTGATTTCTTTGTCAAAACTTGATGCTGCTGGATACTTTTTTAATTTTGGGAATGGATATTTTAGTTTGTTTAAGCATACACGCATGATTGGATCTAGTTTATTGTATGATGGTTTATATAAACTAAATCTAGATAATATGTATGATGAAACACTTATGACCTTACATCAAGATTCTGGTACTAAATGTGGTTTAGTAAATGAAAAGTCTTTTTATTTATGGCATAAATGTTTAGGCCATATTTCCAAAGAAAGATCGGAGAGATTGATTAAGTTTGAAATCCTTACAAAATTGGATTTTACCAACCTAAACATTTGTGTGGATTGTATTAAAGGAAAACAAACAAAACACACAAAGAATGGTGCCACAAGAATTACTCAACTCCTTTATATCATAGATACTGATATATGTGGACCTTTTGATGTCAATTCTTTCGGTAAAGAAAAATACTTTATCACCTTTATTGATGATTTTTCATGTTATGGATATGTCTATTTATTTCATGAGAAATCTCAAGAAATAAATGCCTTGGAAATTTATGTAAATGGAGTTGAGAGGAAATTAGACAAAAAAGGTGAAGGTCATAAGGTCTGATAGAGGTGATGAATATTATGGAAAATTTGATGAAAGTGGACAAAACCCTGGTCCATTTGCAAAGTTTCTAGAAATTCATGGCATATGTGCACAATACACTATGCCTGGTACACCACAACAAAATGGTGTAGCGGAAAGGCGTAATATAACATTAATGGATATGGTTAGGATTATGTTAAGTAATTCTTCTTTATCCTCATCTTTGTGGATGTATGCTTTAAAAACAACCATGTATTTACTGAATAGGGTTCCTAGTAAAGCAGTTCCAAAGACTCCTTTTGAACTTTGGACAGGTAGGAAACCTAGTTTAAGACATCTGCATGTATGGGGTTGTTAGGAAGAAATAAAAGCATATAATCCCTAACAAATAAAACTGGATGCAAGAATAATCAGTGGACATTTCATTGGTTATCCAGAGAAATCAAAGGTGTATTGATTTTATTTTCCTAACCATAGTATGAGAATTGTTGAAATTGGAAATTCTAGATTTATCGAGAATGGTGAATCCAATGGGAGTGAAGTTCCGCAAAATGTGGAAATTAAAGAAGTTAGAATTCAAGTTCCATTTTCTTGTATTCCAACTTCACATGTTATTGTTCCTAAAATTATTGCATCGCAAAATAATCAATTAGAACCACAACAGAATGTTTCCCAAATTCACAATGAATAAATTGTTGATGAACTACAAGAAATAGTGTTAAGAAAATCTCAAAGGGAAATAAGGTCAGCTATTTTTGATGACTATGTGGTCTATCTACATGAAATAGAAAATGATATTGACATTAATAATGATCCAGTTTCATATTCACAATCCATCAAGTGTGATAATTCTAATAAATGGTTAGATGCCATGAAATGTGAGTTGAATTCCATGGAACAAAATAAAGTGTGGGACCTTATAGAATTTCCTAAAGGACGCAAGAGAGTTGGATGTAAATGGGTCTTCAAAACCAAATACGACTCTCTTGGTAACCTTGAACATTACAAGGCCAAACTTGTTGCTAAAGGATTCACTCAAAAGGATGGTATAGATTATAAGGAAACCTTCTCACCAGTTTCTAAGAAAGATTCTTTCAGAATTATTATGGCATTGGTAGCTCAGTATGATTTAGAGTTACATCAAATGGATGTTAAAACAGCCTTTCTAAATGGAAACTTAGAGGAAGATATATACATGGATCAACCAATGGGTTTTTCTATTAAAGTAAAGGAACACATGGTATGTAAATTAAATAAGTCAATATATGGACTTAAACAAGCTTCTCAACAATGGTATATTAGGTTTAATGATACCATTATATCTTTTGGATTTAAGGAAAAAATCATTGATCAGTGTATATATCTGAAGATCAGTGGGAGTAAATTTATATTCTTGATTCTATATGTTGATGACATATTGCTTGCTGCAAATGATCTTGTTCTATTATATGAGACCAAGAAATTCATCTCTAATAATTTTGTAATGACAGTCATGGGAGAAGCCAAGTATGTGATTGGAATAGAAATATTTCATCTCTAATAATCTCAATCAATGTCCTAAAAATGATTTGAAACGAAAGCGGATGGAAGAAATTTCTTACGCATCTATTTTTGGAAGCTTGATGTATGCTCAAACATGTACAAGGCCATATATTAGCTTTGTATTTGGTATGTTGGGAAGATACCAAAGTAATCCTGGACTCGATCATTGGAGAGCTGCAAAGAAAGTTTTGTGATATTTACAAGGAATAAAGGATCACATGCTTGCTTATAAAAGATCTAATGATCTTGAGGTGATTGGATACTCTGATTTAGACATTTATGCTTGCATTGATACAAGAAATTCCACTTTTGGTTATGTGCATCTTCTAGCTGAAGGATCAATATCATGGAAAAGTGAAAAGCAATCAGTTATAGTTGCTTCGACCATGAAAATTGAATTTATAGCATGATTTGAAGCTACAATTCAGGGTACGTGGTTGCAGAAATTTATTTTAGGACTTGGAATTGTCGACAGTATCACCAAGACCTTGAAAATTTAGCATGACAATACTGCAATAGTATTCTTTTCCAAGGATGACCGATATTCCAAAGGTGCTAAACACATGGAATTAAAGTACTTCGCAGTTAAGGAGGAAGTTCAAAAACATAAGGTGTCAATTGAACATATTAGCACAAATCTTATGATTGTCAATCCTTTGATGAAAGGGTTGCCTCCCAAGACATTTATTGGACATGTTGAAAGTATGGGAATTATCACTAAGTAAGTTTCATTGTATGTATTGAATGTTATGATTATTACAGTTGACACTTGGACTTATAAATGTTTTGATCATGTTGCCTGTTTTTTCAATAAGTATACATGATTGGGTTGAATAATGATAGAAGACACAGTCTTTAATAAAGAAATTATTGTTGGACCAATTATATACATACATACATACATACATACATACATACATACATACATACATACATATACACACACACACACACACACACACACACACACACACATATATATATATCCCATTTTAATTATGATATGGAAAATGTTCATAATGTAGTACATGGAAGGGAGTATATTAATAGAGAATATATGACCGCCATGACTCATGTGGACATTATACCTTATTATGATGAATGTTGTATACATGATAGAATAGAAATAAATACACATAAATGACCGATTGAATATTAAATATCATAAAGAAATATCACATGAGTTAAGTGGTAGAATGTTAGAATAACTCACGTGTATTTATTTAATATTATTATAATGGGATATTAAGGGATAAAATTTTCAATTGATGGACTTTGAAAGTTAATTAAGTAACCACCCATATAACTGTTTCATCCCTATTTAAAGGGTCATGTCCTTTCCAATTAAGTCTCAATCAAGTTCTGCTACATTCCATCAATTTTGCTGTGGAAGAGAAAAGAGGCAAAGAATAGAAATCCTTTTAAGTGGAAGAAAATCAAGGAGATTCAAATCTAGAAGATCCCATGGATCAAGGTATGTTTTATCATATTTTGAATTTTTTTATCTTTGTGATAAACACATATTTTAAAGATCCTAAAATAAATGAAATTAATTTACATAGCCTGTTACTTAAAACACTTAAGATGCTTTCAAACACGACAATGCTAATCCATGAAAAACTATTCCTTGGAGACACAGTCGTTATCCAAGAGGACAACACTTAAGAGGTCAAATACCTTCTCACAGTATGTCTATGAGATCAAAATTTGACGTAATTAGTAAACTTAATTTGGATGACTAGGATTTGTTTTTTCTTCGCATTCTACATTCCTGTTTGGGGTGGCAATGTGTGGAAGCCTGTTGCTGTGTTCACCTCAGTGATGGGATCCCTACTTGTTTAGATATTAATAAATTGTCATTTACTACTATTTTTGGGCTACATGAAGATTGAAGGAAGATTTATCTGATTTATTAGGAAGATATTTTTTTATATATGTTTTTCTCATTTCTGTTAGTGTTGTGTAAAATTTATTGATGTTCTACATGCCTTCCTAACTCAAATGCCACTATGCGCACCTGCTGGTGTTGTGCTGAATCCAGAAATCCCAATGCTCAACACGCCTTTCTATATAGAGTGGTGTATTTGTGTTTCCCATTTTCACTAGAGTTTTCATTAATGACTTTGGTTTATTGAGGGGAGCTCCTTAATTTCTACAATGGTAATAGCACATGGGAAGTTGTCTGTTTTTTGGAGTACTCGTTCTCAAGTTGGGATGTTTTTCCTTGTTTTTCTAACACTATTTTTCAATTTTGTATTTTGGACCTTGGATGGCTGTTTGTGGCCATGTTTTATCCATCCTCTATGTACACTTTTTTTTCATTCTTGAATAAAGGGAGTAGGAGCCTAGATCCTAGGTATTATGCTTAACCCTTTTCGAAAATGTTTATTCTTATTTTTATTACCTTAGAAAATCCTTTTGACTTCAAAAGTGTGGAATAATTTTTTATTTATCTATAAAATAATTTTTCAATTACAGTATAAAATATAAGATATTTATAATTTAAAAAAGAATATATTTTTTTAATTTTTTTAAATATTTTTCATATATTTAAAAGTGATAATTATTTATTCATTTCAGAAAATAATATTTTTTTATATATTAATAAGTAACAAAAACACAAATACGTATATATTAATATTTAACAAATATTATCATTAATACTTTTAAGGAATTATAATACTTTTTTAATTCTTGAAAAGAAAATTTTCAACATCGTTAGACGTTATTACATTTTTTTCCATTTTAAAAAATAATTTTTAATAAATATAAAATTTCTATGATATTTTTTTATTTTAAAATGTAAAAATTATTATTCCTTTTAAAACAAAATAGTTCCACTAAAATAAAGTAATATTTTTTTATATAAAAAAAATAAATTTAAATGGTTTTTTTAATTCATATTATTTTAATAAAAAACAAATTTTTTCATTTTTTCATTCCTTTTAAAATATAGAATATAAATTATTTTATTAATTCTAAATAAATAAAATAATATCTATTTACTTTTGCATTTTTATAATATTGTTTATATTATAAAATTAAAGAATAAACTGTTTATGACTAATTATATTAATTTTTATGATGTTTTTAAAAAAATAATTTTTAGTCCTTTTAGTGAGAATTTTTTTTTGTTTTTCCATTAAAATGAAAACATTTATATTTTCAATTAAAATAATATAATAATTCAATCAATTTGGAAAAAAATAATTTTCTCATCAACTTTAAAGATAATAAATATAATATAGACTTCTATAAACTAATTATTTTTCATATCAATGAAAAAATAGTAATATTTTTTGTTTTTAAGAAAACAATATATATACATTTTTTAACGTTTTGAAAAATAATAATTTATGTTTCTTTATGTTATCCAACAAATAATATTTTCTACAGCATTAAAAAAGTAATTCTATATCATTAAAAAAAATTACCTATACATTTTAATAATTATCCTTTTACGACCTTGAATGAATAATAATTAAAATTTTAAATTTTTTATGTCTTTTTACTAAAATATAACATATTTTTAATAATCTGCTAATATTTAGTAATAGTTCCTCATTTCCCTTTAATGTATTATAGATTTTTATTCTATCATGACTCGACTCATGCTGGGGCTTAAGCCGCAACTACCCCAAGTCTGCCTCCACAGGTCAAGGGTGGCGACTAGCGTCGAAGGCACAACAAACTCAGGGAGGCCTTTGCATGGGTACCTGTACACACGCACACAAAAAACTAAATGCAAAAGTGCAGAGTAAAAGCCCGAATGGCCCGAAGACCTTCTTTTTTTATTAATTTTTGATAACCCCCTTTCAAGTGATGAGGGGGAACCCTTACAAGGCCCATAGGGTTAGAGATTACAAGACCTGTAGGTCTTATGAAATATGCAGACTATACTTGGAACTGCTCCTCCCCAGTTTCTTCACCGTGATATCAGCTCCCCACCTTCGCATGGCTTGTTCAGCTAGGCTTCCCATGCAAACATAGACTGGTCCCGATGGAAATGACCTACCCTATCTTTCTAACAAATCTGCTTAGCTTTTGCTCTGGTGAATGCACCTGCTCTAAATCCCCATCTAGAGTCTGCTCCTTGTAGAGTCTGTCTGGTCATTTAAGTACAATTTTTAGGTGGCCTGAAGGCCTTGAGGTGGCCTGAAATCCCTACTGTCCTGAAGGCTTTTAGTGGCCCAAAGGCCTTAAAGGACCCGAGGCCAAACTGATGACCTGAAAACCCAAACAGATGAATAGTTCTGGCTGCTATAGTACCGAACAATGTCTTCTACAGTGCTGCTACAGTGCCCCCGAAAATTATGTCTCTACCCAATTTTGAACTCGAGTCTCTTGGATGCACTTTTCGAGTCCTCACCAACTGGACAGAGTAAAAGGAAAACAAAGTACAACATTGCTATAAACAAAAAAAAAGTATGCATCGACCTTTAAACGGTACAAATATAGTTGTTAAAAAGTAAACTGAAAGGTAAATGGAAAAAATACATGCCCAACAAGAAAATTGTCATAACCTGACTATAGGTGGAAAAGTAAAACAGTTGAGAGAGCCCCGATCCTGGATCCCAATCTACGACCACCACACATGGTTCAAGCACCCTGTATCTCTAAGCTTCTCTGATGTCACAATCAACCTATCTGTCATCTTAAAGGGCACACCAAGTGCAGGAAAAACCCAAGCAGAGGTGAGTATAAAAATACTTAGTTGGATTCCATGAGGACTAAAGGGAGCAGCAAGAGAGGTATTGAAGAGGGGAGTAGTAGAGAGAACAAGGTATGGAAAATAGAGTGCAGTTCAACCCAGCGAGAGAGTGAAGTAAGCTCATCCAACATAAGGAGCTAGAAACAACAAGAAGATTAACTTCTCATTGAGTCTTCGCTACCTATAGTAGGAGAGTAGACTCATCTGATAATGAGAAGCTAGACACAGAAAGTACGCGGCATACCTCGCGCGTCTTTATCTATCTTGGAAGGAGAGTAACTAGAACCCAAGGAGGGGGTACTGCAAACAAAAAAAATATATATATACACACACTCAGTCAAAGAAACCCAAATGAGAGAGTAAGGGGATATTCATCTCATAGATCATCCCAAAAAAAGAGTTGTCAATAGTTCTAGAAGTAACCACCAACGATGACTAGCATCCCACACGTCAACTCTGAACTGCAAGTCAAAGAGACTCAATCATTTCACTTTAATACTATCCGCTTTGGGCAGCACTGTCTCACCCTCATGGTTTTATGCCACATCACAAGGACGTGTCTTGGTTGGAAAAACATCCCTCTTCCTTGAGAGTCCAAAGGTGCATCTAAGAATGCCTCATCACTATGTCGCACAGCTGAGGGATTTCAAACTCATAGTAGAGTACCCACACCCTAGTGTGTTAGGGGGATTCCACTCTGATAGTCATCGTAGAGGACTCACACCCAGATGCGTCAAGGGGATCCACTGTGATAATCATCATAGAGGACCCACACCTTGATGCGTCATGGGGACTTCACTCTGATAGTCGTCGTAGAGGAACCATGCCCTGATGCATCAGAGGTATTCCACTCTGATTCATCGAGGACCCACTCCCTAGCACGTTAAGGGGATTCCACTCGGAAATTCCATCAAGGACCACTTCCCAGCCCAATTGGAGGTTATCCTGGAACTACTCTGTCCATCCTTGCTGGATGGTACCTCTCAGAAAACACCAAGGAACACTGGTCATCCATGTTGTATGGTACCTCTTGGGAAGCGCCGAGGAACACTGGTAATCCCTATTGTATGGTACCTCTCAGAAAGCATCATTGCAGTCATCGGGTGCCACCCCAGATATGAATCATCCTCAAAACATCTAACATCATTACCCAAAATCCACCATAGAGGGAATCATCGTGTTCTAGGCGGAAAAAAACTTAGGATAGGCTACTCGCATGCCAAAATATGAGTTCAGAAGAAGGAGTTATGAGAGATAGAAGAATTCGTAGGGATACATGATGCGTGTGGGGCCCACAGGTCGTGTGGCCCCATCTCATCGCCTGACCGTGTACCTAGCCATTCTCAGGTACTAAATTGTGAACAAGTACCCCTAGTCATGCTAGTGTACTCCCAGAGTACATGACACAACTAGTAAAAAGGCCGACAAGCGCACGACGCTTGTCGTTGATCCGAAGGGTCAAAAATGTATAACATCACTGACACGCCTCCCCAATGACCCAGAACATTTGACCGCATCACTTCATATATCTTCCCCAGTCTCACAAGATTCAAGGTTGTCCCAAGTTGTGGGTTCTCTTAAAACACTTCAGAAGGATCTTCCACTGATATTCCTTTCATCTTTCTACATTTAATGAGACCACAAACAAGGATCCACACATCCAAATGGATCACACCTTTGCGATCCTTGCGGAAAAACACGCAAGATCAACTATTCATTTTTCCCAAACAAACATCCATTGGAAAAGTCATAAGTCACTATATTGGGTTTGAAAGGTGTCTCATGGAGCCCACACCTCGATCCTAAAACAAAATATATGGATCATGCCATTATGATCCTCACAGAAAAAACACATGAGATGAACTACTCATTCATCCAAAATGGATAATCGGTGAAAAAGATGCATTTCACTACAACATGTGTGAACCGAGCCTCATGGGTCCCACACCTCTTCTTTAGTTTAAAAACCCAAACGTAGTCCTAAAAAGTCTGCCTAAACTCCAGGGTCACAACATCTCTAACGATGTGTCAATCTGACTTTGGATGCAGGCACTACATCCGAAAGAAGGAACTAAGAAATAATAATAATTAAATTATTATTAATAAAATGAGTGTTTTGTGACACCCACCTTCTAACTTTAAATTTAAAATTCCCAAATCCATCTCAAATGGTCTAGCTCGACTCAAGGATCACGTTGCCGTAGAAAGAACGCGAATCAGACGCCTGTACCAAAAGTTACGGGAATTTGAAATGTTAGGGCCCAATATGGCCCAAAAAAACCCAGATCGGTCGGTCTGCCCCACATGGGCTGGCCCGCACTGGCTATCTCGGTCCATTCGTATGGCCCCCAACCCACCTTCTGACACTGAAAGGCTGAGAAACCAGTCTTCATCCCTTCTCCCGCGTGAATGTGGTGGAGCCGCGTTGCGCGGGTCTTCGTCCCCCAGTCGCTGCCTCGTAGCACCCGCCTGACCCTGCTCCACCGACGCCCTCCAACATTGGCCCACCACCTTACCTCAGCACCCCGACTCTCTAGCCTCACCTTCCCATTGATCTGTACACCCAGCCGCCGGCTCGATCCATGACTCGCTGCCTAGACGCCAGCCCAGACGCCGCCACATGCCCAGCCACACCGGCACCAGACCCCGCTCTGGCCTCACCTCCATGGCCGCTCCGCCATGCCATCCTCCACGGTTGCTGGCGGCCATCCTTGCTCCGGTGGTACCTTCCACAGACCACCACGACCACACCAATCACCCAAAAATTATTCCAAGATCGGTTTTTGAATCCTCCGGATGAGATCTTCACAATGCCAGCCTCCGCTCGACGATCCATTAATGTTTTGACACGTCAAATAAAATTTATGGTGAATTCCACGAAGAATGATGAAGAATTCCCAAAATAAACAGGATCTGAGCATGGATCGATGTCCGTGTTAGTGTGGCCATCGACTAAGATAATCAAAACAATGAAACAATTTAGCAATGAACAAATTTTCAATTAAAACACCAATCAGAGGTTCTAAGGAAAGAAATCCTACCTCAAAATGATCTGATCGATGTCATCAACGCGTTCACATCGCTTCAAATTCAATCCTCTAATGATCCATTCTGGATTCATCGAAGAACGGATGAGAGAGATGAGATAGAGAGAGATACTTAGTAGAGAGAGAAAGAGAAATAAGGGTTAACCTAAATTCTAATTCCCTAAATCTCTATTTATAGGAGCATCGCTTGGTGCAGAAATTCGAAATTCCCGCACCCCCACATTTTATGTTGCGCTTAAGTAAAACACTCCATTACAAACTAAACTAAGGTCTCAAATTTCTGATCCTATCTACCATTTAATAGATATATCATTTCCACTGCGTGTATAGTATAAAATATACTAAATATTTTTTATAATTTATTTTCGGCACATCGGGCCTCGAAATTGCACACTGTCTCAGCGCCTAGTTCTGGAAATATTCCTAGAAATATTTCAAAGTATTACAAGGCAAAAATAGGGTCTCTACATCATTCCCTCCTCCAAGATTTTCATCCCCAAAAAGAAAAACTAGGGAAAACAACTTGGGATGATGAACTCTCACTTGGCTCTCCCTCTCCCTAGAAAACCTGTACATTTCCATTGTTGGAGTTGGTTCCCTAGAAATAAACTTCTTTGTACTTTTTGATAAACTTGTATTCATTGGATGAATATTAATAAACTATTTATCACATCATGATTGTTCTTTACGTGACATAGTATGTGATAATGTCCTAATAATAGATGTCACACTAAAAGGTCATTGCGGATCTCTGCTATAATGAGAACCCAGAAGTGTCATGACACTATTCTTGAATATACGTTCTATGACTAGATGATATCATTTTAAGGGACACAAATGATACAGGATATCAGGGGTGGGGACTCATGAAACTTTGAGGCACCTTCTCATGATGTGTGTTATTGGTAATATCCAGGAGGATATTATGAGAACATGAACCTCCAATAGGAAATTCACATTTATAAGTGTCATTGGATGTTCCCATCTGCAAACATGTGCATTAGTCCTTAGACTTTAAGATTATTATTAATGGGTATTATGACTCGTGCACTTAGATGTATTGATGAAAACTATGATGACAGATGTTTGCGGCGAGGTAGGATATGTTAGGTGCGTCATGAGTAATATTGCATTAATGAATAATGCGAGAAAGGATTTTTCACTTCTATGGAAGTAGATATCTTAGGCCCTTTGATGAAAATTATATAGACTAACTAAATCCATATACATGGTGTTCTCTAGGCATGTTCAATTTTGGGAAGTCAAAGAATGAGAAATCGAGCACATGAGTTGACGACACTTGCATGCAACCCGCTTGATTAGAGATACTGGGACAAAGGAATTATATTACATGGTAAGTGTTTGTATGAGTTAACATGTTGTTATGACATAAACTTCTTTCTCTTGGGTGCCTTGACCTGTTTCTAGATAGTAATCCTGGACTTTAGGCAAGCCCGCCTAATGCCAATGAGAAAGAGGCCTAGAGGGTCCTACACTAAGTGTAGTGAGTATCTCAGTTAAATAATTTATTTATTTAACAAGTTGAATAAATATTATTCTTAGTTGTGGTTTAATAATTATTCAAGTATGTCCGATCACATTTATTTTGTCTCTTGTTATTCGAGAGAATATATTACGGATGAAATATTTATTTATTGGCGAATAATGCAGTTATATTTATTTAATAAATAAATAGTCATTATTCAAGTCATGGTAAATATTGAGGAGGATTGACAGACCAAGTTGTGGGTCCAATGAGAAATAATATTAAATATTATTTTTTTAAATACAATTTAAATATAACATGCAAGTTAAGCACATGTCATGGAAATAATAGCATTGTTATTATTATTTGACATGGGGTTTCACATGGAATAAATTAAGTAATGACACCTGTGCTAATTATTTATTATTACGTGCTGAATTAAATTCTCTGTTATGTTATTATTCTCTATATTAGACAAGGGGTCATTTGACCGACAAACTAATCATTGCGTGCACAACATCCTTGGAGAAAAGCTCTCGATCCTAGAGAACTCTTCCCTCTCCAAGAAATATCTCAAGAACGAGAGAGATCATCCTCCACCGGATCAAGGAGAACACTTTGGAAACAATTTTCAAGGTGATCAAAGGTGGACATTGCAAGCGCAAGGATCTTCCACACTAGAACCTATAGACTCCTTCAGTGACATTTGGAGATATGTGGAGCATGTGTGGATCACCACTAGAGGATTCCTATCCTTAGATTCTACATCGCAACGAAGCTGCACCTTGGACCTGTGGTCGGACGCATCAATGAAGAATGAATCACCTTGGACTTAATTCTATAATTTAATTAAAATAATTATAAAAAAATATTTTGATCCTCTCTTCTTGGTTCCAGGTTCTCTCCTTTGTCTTTTATCTTTGATTCAATTTTTTGGATATTGGCCTTCATCATTGTATTGATCATGGATTAATCATCAATTATGGAAATTATCAAATTTGGGTACATGTCCATCCCGCACTTCCACTATGCCCGAAACCTACAAGTGGTATCAAAGGGTTCATATTTTTATTTATAATTATTTATATAATTTGTTGATGATTTAAGATTTAATAATTATGCTTGTCAATTCTTGTTTAATCGTTCTTGTAATCTGAATTTTGAGATCTATTCCTCCCTTATCGTTTCTCACAAATCTAACTGAAATGAATAATTTTATCATTAAAATTAAATTGAGGATCTCATCAGGAGGCATCGACGGTTCTGTCCAGATAACAAAAGAATACATTCCATGTAGTCAGATCTACATGCCATGTATTTGTGTCCAATGCATCAAGATTAATTTGGAAATTACTCAAGCCGTGTGCATTAATGACACGTGGTGTAGTTAATTCTTACACCACGTGTTGACCGGGACAGACTGGTGCACGGTCAGGTGGACTACATGCTGTGTGGCCCACTGTACATAGCATGTAGTCCCTTCGGGTTAGGGTCAAGTAGTGTATCCCATACACGGATTTCTTAGCTAGTGATCATGTAACGCGAAGTCTACACAGCATGTGGCCCATTGGACATGTTGTGTACTCTGAAGAATTCCAAATTAAACCTCACATGTTGTTTCCCTAGGCATGTACTTCAGATGGACGGTGAGGAGGGTACACGTCCTGTAGTCATATCTACACGTTGTGTACTGTTTTCAGATTATGTAGATTTAAAAATTTATTATTATATTATGTAAACCCTTGAGACATGTACCTTTGTGTGGGCGTAAATCTGGGACACAACATGTGATAGGTGTTATATATATATATATGTGTGTGTGTGTGTGTGTTTAACTAACATCTATATACTGTTCAAAGATTTGTACATCATTTATGAGTTGTATAACAATTATAATTCTACATACGTGCCACATGTCATAAAGAATAAAGTGTATACAAGTATAAATAAATTTTGGGTAGTTTTTTTATGGGTATTCACTGGGTTTCCTCAAAGGTACAAGCTATGTACAAGGTTATGAATGAGAATCTCAAGGAAATTCAGAAAAGGATTAAGATAAAAATGATTCATTAATTAAATATAACTATTAATCGATTAGAGTGTAATTTATCTTAATAAGAATGACTAAATAATTGAATTCTAGTTTTATTAAATGCATAATTTGTTGCATGTTTGCAGATGATCATGAGATAGACCAGACCTTTGTATGTGATTGGTTCCCTTAAAAATTTATTTATTAAATTAAAATTGTTTTCCTGCATGTCTTCTCCTCATTAATATGTAGGGCCTACGTACCCATGGTTTATTTTATGTAAACCCCCTTTTACCCCTCACCTATGTGTAAGTTAATAGCATATGTAATGGATATAGCTTCCAAGATGGTGGAGGCGGTTCAAGTTAGGAGCTGAGGCGAAACCAATCCAAGAAGATACAAAGGTGGATAAGTGGAAATCTGTAAACAGGAACCTTAAACGGTTCAAGGTGTTTCTCCCCTAGGCCAGGGTTAGTTTACAAACCTCTAGATAAACTAACCAATAATAAAGATCATGATCATAACCTTTATTTTATTTCTGTCATTTGTATGCTTATTCATTATGGATGTTTGACGTGATCACATAATTAATGAACTAACAAGCATACAAGATGGAACCAAAAAAATATATTATGCATAAATATTATCTATACATGGTTAATCACTTAAGTATACCACACTTAACATTAAAAAGCATTTGAAAAGATAATAAGTTTCAATTTACGTATAAAGGATAAAATCCCTCAATTAAATATTAATTCAGTATAGCCTTCCATTACTTTGGTTAGAATTGAACCATAGTTCAAAGTGATTGACCAACCCTAGTTGGGATGATTTTAATTATCGGGGAATTCTAATTTGAAGTTTTGGGTTGACTTAAATAATTTTACATTAAGGGTTGAATGCCCTAGAAAGACTTGGTGTAATTGAGAGGCAAAGATTAAGGAAATCCAAAATTAAGAATTTTAGGATTGGGGAGTCCACTCAACAAATCAAGGAGTTGTGAGTTAATGTAGTTGGTATTTGGAATGCCTACTTAAAATCTTTCAAGTTTCTTGACCGACCCTATTCAGGGTAATGTGAAGGGAAATATGGATCCTTTCCAATATAATGTCCAAGCAACAGGATATTCTAAAGCCAATGGTTAGGGCTATTGGGTTTCGACAAAATAGTGGGAGACTAATAAATATTAATTAATTAATTTGTCTATATTTATCAATATAAATTACTAAAACTCTGTTCATCTAATTTTTAGAAAAAATAATCAAAATGACATCAAACATATCATTATGATCAATACTCGAGAAGGAAAAACTTCTCACTGACACTAATTTCTAGGAGTGTAAAAGGCGCCTTCGGGTTATCCTTCACCATGAGAGGAAACTTTATGTGATGGAAGATCCTTTACCAGTTGTGCCTAGAAATGAGGTGAGTGATGATGAACTCTCTATGTATGAGAATAATATAAATGATGCTACAGATGTTCATTTCCTCATGATATCATCCATGACCAATGATCTCTTGAATCAATATAAGGAAATGGATTCTTATATCATGATATCTCACCTTAGGGATCTCTATCAAGAGAAGGCGAGATAGGAGAGGTATGATATCTCCAACGCTTTTTTCGCTACTAAGCATGGAGATTCTGCGCTAGCTGGACCACATATAGTCAAGTTTATTGGCTATATTGAGCATCTAGACATCTTAGAGATTAAATTCCCAAATGAGTTATGTACAGATCTCATACTATCATCATTGCTTAATACCTTTAGTTTTATTGTGAATTATAATATGATAAATAATGAGAAGAGTATATCGGAGCTTCTTACCCTGATCAGAAAAGTTGATAAGGACATGGGGTGTGAAAAACCCATAGTCCTTATGGTGAATAGGAAGAGGAAGGACAAGGAAAAGGTGTCTAATATTTATAAACAATCTAAATCCTCTGAGCACCATTTAACCAATAAGAAGAATATCCAGAGGTAGGGCAAGGAAAAGGTGGCAGTTTGATTTTCATGTGGCAAGTCAAGCCACTGGAAGAAGAACTGCACCCAGAGTCAAGGAGAATCTAAAGTTGCATTCATTATCGAGTTAAATATTTCCATTTCTACACATTGGGTATTATATACATCTTGTGGGGATCACATTTGTATTCAAATGTAGGAACCAAGTAAATTTCAGAAAATTTTCAGAGGAGAGGTGGATCTGTGAGCTGCCAATGGTGTGAGACTTTCAACTATTACCATTGGTGACTACCACCTCACATTGCTGATGGGAATGATTTTGGTTTTAAATGGATATTATTATGTATCTAGTGTTACCAATAACATAATTTTTGTATTTAGTTTAGATACAAATAGATTTATTTTCAAGTTTAGAAATAAATGTTGTTACTTTTATAAGGACAACATATGTTATGGTATGGTGCATTTAAATAACGGTTTGTATGTATTAAATTACAAGAAATAAGTGTTGGAAATTGACAACTAACCAAGTTCACATGACTCATACAACACCCAGTTGTGGCATCACTGCCTTGATCATGTAAACGAGAAGTTCCTGACAAACCTCTATCAAGATGGTTATTTAGAATCTTCTGAGATAAAATCACTTGATAGATGTCATGCTTGTTTATAAGGGAAAATGACCAAACCAACATTTGGTGGATAAGGTGAAAGGTCCATATAGATTCTAGTATTGGTACACACTGATGTGTGTGGACCATTTCCAATAGAATCTACAGGTGTATATTCTTACATCATTACTTTTATTGATGAATTGATTGGATATGCCTATGCCTACTTAATGAGGTATAAGTCCAAGTACTTTGAGAAATTCAAGGAGTTCAAGAATGAAGTATATAATTATATTTTTAAGAAGATAAAGAATATTCGATTGGATCTAGGTGAAGAATATCTTAACCAAGAGTTCATCGACCTTTTACAGGAGTTTGGGATTCTATCTCAACTCACTCCACCTTATACACTATAGTGGAATGGTGTTAGTGAAAGGAGGAACCGTACCTTGTTGAACATGGTAAGGTCAATGATGAGTCATGTAGTTCTTCCGTTATCCTTTTGGGGGTATGCATTGAAAACTATGTCTTACACATTAAACCAAGTACCAACTAAGGCGGAAAATGGGATTCCCTTTGAGCTATGGAGTGGAAAGAAACCCACTTTGTTGTATACATGTGTATAGGGATGTGATGCGTTTGTTAAGGCTTTCTCAAGAAATAAACTAGCACCCTGGGGCACTAAGTGTATCTTTATAGGGTATCCCAATGAAATAAAGGGATACTACCTATAAAAACCCTTAGATAAGAAAGTGACTATTTCCAGATAGGTTGTCTTTCTTGAGAGGGAGTCCTAAAAAAGGATAGTGGGAGAAAGATTAACTTCGATGAAGTTGATTCTCAAGATACATAGGAGTTGGTACAGGAACAAGTTCTATAGGTACTTGTGGAAGTGGTAATTCATGAAACATAAGTACTATGTAGAAGTACAAGAGAGGTAAGGGAACCAGAGAGATATAGTTTCCTTGTCACCAAGAAAGGTGACTCATTATTGTTGGACAATGATAAACCTCTCTTCTATAAGGAATAAATAGAGAGCTCAAAAGCTGTAAGATATCTAGGAGCTATGAATTATAATATGGATTCCATGTATTGGAACCAAGTCTGGGTTTTTGACGATGTTCCAGTTGATGTAAAACCTATTGGGTTTAAATGGGTATTCAAGAAGAAACAAGACATGGAAGGTCAAGTTAGTACCTATAAAGCAAGGCTAGTGGCTAAAGGTTTTAAAAAACATCAAGGAATTGACTATGATGAAATATTTTCTCTATTTTATATGTTTAAACTCATAAGAATCATACTTTCCATAAAATCTTTCCATGACTGTGAGATTTGGAAGATAGATGTCAAAACTGAATTCCTTAATGGGAACCTTTAGAAATATGTCTATACGACACAACCAGAAGGGTTTGTGACACCAAGTGTTGCTAAAATGGTATGAAAGTTGTAGAGATCCATTTATGGATTAAAGAAAGCATCCAGGTCATGGAACATTCTATTTGATGAAGCCATAAGATAATTTGGTTTCATTAAGAATGAATGTGAACCACGTGTTTATAAGAAATTTAATGGGAATGTGGTTGTTATCATAGTAGTGTATGTTGACAACATATTGCTTATTAAAAATGACATACCAATATTGTAGACAGTCAAGGACTGGTTGAACAAGTGCTTCTCTATGAAGGACTTAGGCGAAGTAGCCTAAATTCTAGGGATCAAGATCATTCATGATAGATCCAAGAGACTACTTGGACTATGTCAAAGTACATACATTTACCATATACTAAATAGATTTAGTATAGAACAATCCAAGAGGGGATTTGTTCTAGTGTCACATGGTATATATCTTTCTAAGAGAATGTTTCCCCAGACACAACATGAGAAATATAGGATGAGTAAGATTACATACGCTTCAGAGATAGGAAATATCAAGTATGCCATGTTATGTACCAGACTAGATGTTGCCTATGCACTAAGCATATTAGTTAGATATCAATAAGATCCAAGAGAACAACATTGGAATACTGTCAAGACTATCCTTAAGTATCTTAGAAGAACTAAGGATATGTTCCTGGTGTATGGAGGAGATGAGGATCTTGTCATTAGAGGGTATGTTGATGCTGGTTTTCAAACAGATCATAATGATCTGAAGTTTCAATCATGATATGTTTTTTGTCTCAATGGAGGAGTTGTGAGATGGAAGAGTTCAAAGTAGGTAGTTGTCACTGATTCTACAATGGATTCTGAATATATAACGTCTTCTGATGCATACAAGGAAGATTTCTAGATTTGGAACTTTGTCTAGGATCTTAATGTGGTGCCTAGTAGTAAATATCCCATTACACTATATTTTGATAATACTATAGCAGTGGCTCTTGCAAAAGAGCAAAGGTCACATAAATGGAAAAAGAACATACTCTGAAAGTATCACCTCTTGAGGGATTTCTATCAAAGGGGTGAATTTGTAGTGAGAATAGTGTCTACGGAAGAGAACGTGGTGGACCCCTTGACTAAAGGCCTATCTCAGTAGAAGCATGAATATCATGTGAGAGCTAGCTGACTGAAGGTTGTTAGCAGTTGGCTCTAGTGCAAGTGGGAGTCTGTTGGAGTTGGTTCCCTAGAAACCAACTTCTCTATACTTTATGATAACCCTATATTCATTGGATGAATATTAATAAACTACTTGTCACATCATGATTGTTCTTATACGTGACATACTATGTGATAATATCCTAAGAATATATGTCGCACTAAAAGGTCATAGCGGATCCCTACTATGATGAGAACCCAGAAGTGCCATGACACTATTCTTGAATATATGTTCTATAGTAGGATGGTATCATTTGAAGGGATATAAAGGATACAAGATATCAGGGATGGGGACTCATGAAACTTTTAGTCACCTTCTCATGGTGTGAGCCCTTAGTAATATTCAGGAGGATATTATGAGAATAGGACCCGTCGGTAGGAAATCCACATTCATAAGTGTCGTTGGATGTTCCTATATGCACACATGTGTATAGATCCTTATACTTTAAGATTATTATTAATGGGTATTATGACTCATGCACTTGGATGTATTGACGAAAACCATGACGATATATGTTCATAGCAAGGTAGGATATGTTGGGTGCGTCACGAGTAATATTGCATTAATGAAAAATGCAAGAAATGATTTGTCACTTCTACAGAAGTAGATATATTAGGACCTTTTATGGAAATGATATAGCCTAACTAAATCCATGTCCATGGTCTTATCTAGGAAATTTCAATTATAGGAAGCAAATAATGAGAAATTGAGCGCTTGGGTTGATGACACTTGTATGAAACCCGCTTGATTAGAGATATCAGGAAAAATGGATTATATTACATGGTAAGTGTTCGTATGAGGTTACATATTGTTTCAATGTCAACTTCTTTCTCTTGGGTGCCTTGAACCATTGCTAGACAGTAATCTTAGACTTTAGGCAAGTCTTCCTAATTCTAAAGAGAAAGAGGCCTAGAGGGTCACACACTAAGTGTAGCTAATATCTCCGTTAAATAATTTATTTATTTAACAAGTTGAACAAATATTATTCCCAGTTGTGGTTTAATATTTATTCAAGTATGCCTTATCACATTTTTCATTTCTAGTTATTCGATAGAATATATTGCGGACAAAATATTTATTTATCAGCGAATAATCTAGTTATATTTATTTAATAATTAAATAGTCATTATTCAAGGCATGATAAATATTTAGGAGGATTAATGGACCAATTTATGGGTATAGTGAGAAATAATATTAAATATTATTTGTTTAAATAATATTTAAATATATCATGAAACTTAATCACATGTCATGGAAATAATAGTATTTTTATTATTATTTGACACGGGGTTTCACATGGAATAAATTAAGTAATGAAACCTATACTAATTATTTATTATTACCTAGTAAATTAAATTCCTCATTATGTTATTATTCTCTATATTAGCCAAGGGGTCATTCGACTGGCTAACCAATCATTGTGTGCACAACATCCTTGGAGAGAAGCTCTTGAGCCTAGAGAACTCTTCCCTCTCCAAGAATGCTCTCAATAATGAGAGAGATCCTCCTCCACCAGATCAAGGATAATGATTTGGAAGTTATTTTCAAGGAGATCAAAGGAATACATTGCAAGCGCAAGGATCTTATGTGCTAGCACTCGAAGACTCCTTTAGTGATGTCTGGAGATATGTGGAGCACGTGTTGATCACTGCTAGAGGATTCTTATCCTTGGATTCTCTATCACAACAAAGATGCACCTCAGACCTGTGGTCAGACACATCAATGAAGAAAGAATCACCTTGGAGGTAATTCTATAATTTAATTTAATTAATTATAAACAAAATATGTCGATCCTCTCTTCTTGGTTCCGTGTTATCTCCTTTGTCTTTTATCTTTGATTCAATTCCTTGGATACTAGTGTTCATCATCTTATTGATCCCAGATTAATCATCTATTATGGTAATTATCAAAGTTGGGTATGTGTCCATCCTACACTTTTGCTACACCCGAAACCTACATCCATGTTGTCACATCACGTGAAGAAAAGGGATGGTTCTTCCTTGTAAGGTATAATCCTGTCAATAACGTGCGTAGAAACATGCACGTATCTTCTCATCTATGACACGTGGGAGGCGTCATGCGCCCACTCTAGCTATTGGGTTAGGGAAAGGTGGTACACAACCTCACCAACCCTTTGCACAATCTCAAAAATTCCTGAAGAACCTTAGGGATAACTCTCTTCCTCAGCCAAAAACCAATAAACAAGCCCTTAGCAGATCCTCTGACACCTGGATAGTGCACTCGGTCTACCCATAGTTTTGGGGGTAAAATCCTGTACTCATCTACAACTAGGTCCCAAACACCTTTTGTAGGCCTCTCCACAATCTTAACATAAACAACGTGTCATGACCGAAGACTAACATCGAGGATACCCCGTGAAGGCAGATAATCTCCCACACATAAAACTGTCCCAGACCCTCTACTGAGCTCTGCTCCCTAAGAAAGGGAGTACACTAGCTCCATGAGTTGGTCTACTATCATATAGATGGAATCATGGACCTTCATTGGGTGTGGAATCCCTATGACTAAGTTTATGGATATGCCACCCCATTTTCACTCTGGGATTTTAAGAGGCCACAACAACCCTTCAGAACTCGGTGCTCAGCCTTCCCCTACTAACAGGTGAGGCATCGTGAGATGAACTCATCTATGCTTCATCTCACGCAAGTCCACTAGAACTACCACTGAAGATCCCTATACATTTTCCCTACACTGGGATGTACAACTAAGGGAGAGGTGGAACTATCGCATCACTTCATCCCGTACCACAACTGGTACCACTGGTTTCCCCTGAAATGAGATCTTGGGATTCCATCCTCCAGAATATCCATCAAGTGCATCACATGTAGATATATAAGTCATGAAAGATCTCTCAGTTGATGTTTCACAGTTGGGACTCTCCCACACACTCAAGAAGTGATGGAGTCAACACCGTCAACTGAAGAAAAACTGTACCCTCCTGCTCTACTAGGGTTAGCTGCAAGGAAGCTAACTACTAAAAAACTTCCCAAACTAGGAGAGATTGATACTTCTTGCTAAGTTAATATTATACAATGTCTCCCTTTCCCAGATTATAGACTATCTAAAAGTCATATTCCTATAGGAAGTTTAGCTAGTGTCACCGCCTCAGGTTCAAGTCTCTATAGGGGAAGACACACCTGAGACTCTAGTGGTCTGAACAAACCACAAAGTGCTCTCCCAGAAGGTAATGTCTCCACATTATCAAATAGAAGACTACCACTACCAGCACCACATAGTGAGTTTTATAGTTCTGTGCATGGGGTCTCCATCAACTTGACCTATACTTGATAACTATAGTATCAAGACTTGATGTTGAGAATGCAAGGTATTAATGAACAGGGTAGATGAGTAAACTAATCCAACCACAAGAGGCTAGACATGGAAAGAACGTGGCATACCCCATGTTTCTTCACCTCCCTTGGAAGGAGAGTTTCCCCAAACCAGACACTCTACTGCACCCACTAGTGGAATTTCAAGAAAAAGTTGGTCAAGTAGAAAAACTCCACTGGTAAAGCCAGGACCTACTCCAACACTCCACTGCACAACTCTTCCATGAACGCACAAGTCAGAGGGATTCATCCACCAAACCTCGATTTTATCCACTTTGGGTAGAACTGAATCTCCCTCATGGTTTTTATTGCATCACGAAAATGCATCTTGCCGGGGGGAAGGATCCCTCTTCCTTATGAATTCAAAGTTACATCAAACAACACTGACACGGGGTTACACCAATGCCTCATGTCACCCTGGTAAAGCCTCAAGCTTGAAGTAGGGATAAAATAATACCTCACATAGTGTCTAACAAGTTCTACTTAAAAATGGTATAAAAGACACATAGTGTACCTCTTATCATATTGTGAAATGTAGGATCGTACACATCCAGAACATGCAGTTGGTTGTGGCCCTGGTTGCCAACTCCCTGAGCCTAACATGGGCCACTTGGTGGTGGTGGAAGGACCTCATAACGTCGTCCACCAACCATAATTTATCCTACTCTTCTGCCAGCATTGCCTCCCTGGGGACCACCCTATCCCTATCTAGGAGATCCCTGATCACGACACAGTCTCTAATGTGGTGGTGCATCAACCATTTTCCTTGGAAGCTCAGCACGTCTGGTCGGGCAGTCCTGTACCACATGACCTCACTCATCACAAGCATAACACCGACCCTCTCTAGGTTTTCTCAGTGCTCTATGATATCCCTAACCACATGACTGAGTCTAAACATGGGAAGGCCTCCTGCATCTAGGCCCTTCCAATTGGAATCTACTAACTGTGCTAAACATCTCAGCTCTGTCGTACCCATGTCCAAAACAAGCTGACTGACATCTCACTAACAAAAAACTCTATGTCACTAGTGCTCTATAAAATACCTTGAAAAAGGTAGAGATGCAAAAGGTTACTACACTGGAATAGATATCCCTATGGATACCCTGCTTAAACTTCTATACATGGAATTAACCATCAAGGACCACATCCAAAGAGTACCGAGTACGGTCTGCGAACCTAGTCACATACTCTTCCACTTTCATCCCTCCCTACTAAAGATCCAAAAGCTACTAAAACCAAGCTGAGCATAAGCAGAGTGGTAGAAATTCTCACAAGATAGCTATTGAGATTTATCCCATAAGTGTAATGACTCATCATGCATTTGAGAAACCAAAACTCCACCAACACTCAGCTGATCCATGAAAAAGGCTTCCTGCCAAAGCCACTATCTAATCTATCGATGTATGAACAAGACTAAAGAGGTAGACCACTGACTCTAGACAAACCTCTTCTGCCTGAGGGTCTAGCTCATTGTGGAATCTCAACAGTCTCTAGAATTAGAACTCGTGAAGTGCACATATCCTACACACGTTCTCAGCCAGCTCTGTTGGGGATTTCTGCTACTCAACAGGTGGAGGTGCTACTAACTACCCACTTGGAGGAAGGGGATCACATTATGGGTCCTGAACTGAGGCCTCATTGCTCACAGGGTCATCATCACAAACCAGAGATGGTATCCTGGATGGTTTTCATCACAGATACATCCT
Organism: Viscum album; assembly: GCA_963277665.1. Classification (NCBI taxonomy): domain Eukaryota; kingdom Viridiplantae; phylum Streptophyta; class Magnoliopsida; order Santalales; family Viscaceae; genus Viscum; species Viscum album. The sequence goes on from OY728122.1 coordinate 498,058,430, forward strand.
AAATATTATCAAGGAGTAATGTGGTTAGATGAGCACACACACACACACACACACACACACACACACATATATATATATTGACAATGATGGGGACCTAAATTAATAAGGACAATCAAAGACTCAGTCCTATATGATGCATGCACCATTGTTACCTCCAAACAGTGTCTCAGGGTGTTGAATTGAAAAACATGTAATTAGGGTTCTGGTGAATGGATATGTTGGTCACCCATACCATCACTGGACTCCCTGGACTGAGAGATGATCTTGATACACTTTGAATTTTTTCCATAAACCCAACCAAGTCCTTTTTAAGGAAACATGTGAAAAAAATACCAAGGGTCGAACTACCTATGATACCACTTTTTCATGAACAGACCCACACTGGGGCTTGAGCCACAACTACCCCAATCCCACCTCCATAGGCCAGGGGGTGACGACTATCACCGAAGGAACAACAAACTCAGGGAAGCCTTTTCCTAGGTACCTGTACACATGCACACAACCAACTAAATGAAAAAGTGCAGAGTAAAATGAAAAAAATGTATAATACTGATATAAAAAAACCACAAGAATGAATCGACCTATAAACAATACAAGTATAGTTACTAAAAAGTAAATTTAAAGGTAAAGGGTAAAAATACATGCCCAACCAGAAAAAGCGCCACAACCCAGCTATAGGTGGAAAAATAAAACATCTAAGAGAGACCTACTCCTAGATCCCAAGATACAACCATCATATATGGTCCAAGAACCCTGTATCCCTAAGTTTCTCTAATGTCACAATTAACCTATCCATTTTCTGTAAGGGCACACCAAGTGTGGGAAAATTCCAAGAAGGGTTGAGTATAAAAATACTCAGTAGGATGCCCCAAGGGCTCAAGGGAGAATCAAGGGAGGTATTGAAGAGGGGAGTTCTAGAGAGAAAAAGTTACAGAAAAAGGAGTGCAGATCAACCCAATGCGAAAGTGAAGTAAGCTCATCCAACACAAGGAAATTGAAATAGTGAGTATGAAATTATCATCGAGTCTTTTCTACCTAGATTAGGAGAGTAGACTCATCCAACCACGAGAATCTAGACATAGAAAGAATGTTACATACCCCACGCGTCTTCGCCTCTCTTGGAAGGAGAGTAACTAGAACCCAAGGAGTGGGTAATACAAACTGAATATATATATACGCTCAGTCAAAGAAACCCAAACAAGAGAGTAAGAGGATATCCATATCATAACTAATCCCAGGAAAAGAGTCTCCAACAGTTTTAGAAGTAACCACCAATGATACCTAGCACCCCGCACATCTTCTCTAAACTACAAGTCAAAGGGACTCAATCAATGCACCTTGATACTATCCGCTTTGGGAGGAACTGTCTAACCCTCATGGTTTTAGGCCGCGTCACAAGGATGCGTCTTGGTGGGAAAAACATCCCTATTCCTTGAGAGTCTAAAGGTACGTCTAAGAACACCTCATCACTTTACTGCACAACCAAGGGATTTAAAACTCACAGTAGAGGACCCACATCCTAGTGTTTCAGGGGGATTCCACTCTAATAGTGATCATAGAGGACCCACACCCTGATGCATCAGGGGGATTCTACTCTGATAGTCGTCATAGAGGACCCACACCCTGATGTGTCAGAGGGATTCCAATCTGATAGTCTTTATAGAGGACCCACACCATGATTTGTCAAGGAGATTCCACTCTGATTCATCTAGGACCCACTCCCTATCATGTTAGGGGGATTCCACTTGGAACTTCCATTGAAGATCACTTCCCAACCCAGCTGGAGGTAAGCCTAAAACTACTCTAGCCATCCTTGCTAGATGGTACCTCTCAGAAAACACTGAGGAACATTGGTCATCCCTGTTGGATGGTACCTCTCAGAAAGCACGGAGGAACATTGATAATCCCTACTGGATGGTACCTCTTGGGAATTTTCACTACAGTCATTGGGTGCCGCCCCGAATAGGCTTCATCCACGAAACATCTCAAATCATATCTCTAAATCCACCGCAGAGGGAACCATCACGTTCTACACGAGAAAACACTCAGGATAAGCTACTCGCATGCCAAAATCTGAGTTCATAAGGAGTTACAAAAGATAAAAAAATTCCTAGTGGTACACAACATGTGTGGGGATCATAGGTTGTGTGGCCTCGTCTCATCGCTCAGCCATGTACCTAGCCATTCTTGTGTACTAAATAGTGAATAGGTAACCCTAGGTGTGCCAGTGTACTCCCAGAGTACACAACACAACTAGTCAAAAATCCGATGAGTGCATGATTCTTGTCATTGATCCGGAGGGCCCAAAACGTATCTTCACTAACATGCCTCCTCAATGACCCAGGACATTTGACTGCATCAATTCATACATCTTCCACACTCTCATAAGAGTCAAGGTTGTCCCAAGTCATGGGTTCTCTTCAAACACTTCAAAAATATCTTTCACTGATATTCCTTTCATGTCTCCACATTTAATGAGATCATGAACAAGGATCCACACATCCAAACGGATCACACCATTGCGATCCCTACAAAAAACACGCAAGATTGACTATTCATTCACCCCAAATGAACATCCGAGGGAAAAGTTGTAAGTCGCTACATTGTGCTTGAAATAAATATCATGGGGTCCACACCTCAATCCATAAACAAAATATATGGATCAATCCATTGTGATCCCCATGAAAAAATACATGAGATGGACTACTCATTCATCCAAAATGGATAACCGGTGAAAAAGATGCATTTCATTGCAACACGTGTGAACTGAGACTCATGGGTCCCACACCACTTCTTTGGTTTAAAAACCTAAAAGTAGTCTTAAAAAGTTTGCCTAAAATCAAGGGTCCTAGAACCTCTAACATCGCATCAATATGACTTTGGATACAGGCACTACGTCCGAAAGAAGGAACCCTGAAATAATAATAATTAAATTATTATTGATAAAGCGAGTGTTTCACACCAACCGACTTTGAGCTTTAAATTTAAAATTCCCAAAACCACCTCAAATGGTGTTTCTTGACTCAAGGATCATGTTTCTGTATATGGCATGAAAATCGGACACTTGTACCAAAAGTTACGGACATTTGAAGTGTGAGGGCCCAATATGGCCCAAAAAAACTAGACTGGCCTATACTGGCTGGCCCGGTCCATCCGCATGTCCCACGGCCTGCCTGCCGACACTGATCGGCCGATCGATCAGTCTTCCTCCCTGTTCCCATGTTAAAGTGGTAGAGCCACATCATGTGGGTCTCTACCCTCTGGTTTCAACCTCGTAGCGCCCGCCTGACCCCGCTCCACTGGCACCCTCCAACGCCGGCCTACCGTCTCACCTCAGCACTCCAGCTCGATGGCCTCGCCTTCCCACTAATCCGCATGCCCAACCACCACCTCACTCCATGGATCTCTTCCTCGAAACCAACCCAGACACCGCCGCACACCCAGCCGAACCAGCATCATACCCCGCTCTGGCCTCACCTCTATGGCCGCTTCACCGTGCTGTCCTCCATAGTCGCTGCATGCTGCCGCCAGCCGGCCTTGCTCTAGTGGTCCCTTTCACAGACCACCATGAACACATCAATTGCCCAAAAATTATTCCTAGATGGGTTTCAGAATCCTTAAGATGGGGTATTCACAGTTCCAGCCTCTGCTCGACAATCTGTTGATGTTTTGATGTGCCGAATAAAATGTACGATGAACGCCACAAAGAACGATGAAGAACGCCCAAAATAAACATGATCCAAGCATGGATCGATGGCCATGTTACTGAGGCCATCGACTATGATAATCAGAATAATGAAACAATTTTACAACGAATAGATTTTCAATTAAAACTCCAATCGGAGGTTCCAAGGAAAGAAATCCTACCTCGAAACGATATGATCGACGTCACCAACACGTTCACCTCACTTCAGCTTTGATCTGTGGATGATACATTCTTGATTATTTGAAGAATGGATGAGAGAGAGAGATGAGAGAGAGAGTTACTTAGTAGATAGAGAAAGAAAAATAAGAGTTAACCCAAATTCTAATACCCTAAATATCTATTTATAGGAGCCTTTCTTGGCGCAGAAATGTAAAATTCCCATGCCCCCTCTTTTTATATCACGCTTAGGAAAAATACCCCATTTCGAACTCAATGGATTTCTCAGATTTCTGATTCAATTTACTGTTTAAGAGATATCCCTTTTCCATCACCTACATAGTATAAAGTATACTAAATATTTTTTATAATTTATTATGGGCACACCAGGCCTCAGAATCACACGCCATCTCAGTGCCTTGTTCTGGAAATATTTCTACAATTATTTCAAAGTCTTACAAGGCAAAAATCAGGTCTCTTCATATTCATTTATAAATAACATATTTTTATGCCTTAAAATAATTTCATTATAAGAAATAATAATTTCTATACATTTAAAATATCATATTTTAAAAAATAATTTTTTTTTCTATTAAAAACACACTATAATATGATTTAGAGAAAATTATTATTTAAAGAAAAATATTATAATTTGTTTTTAAATAGATTATACAATTAAAATTTAAAAAATATGTTTCTACGAATATTATTAAATACTAATTTTTTATGATATTTAAATAATAATATTTTTTTTATAACTTTTAGAAAAATATTTCTTTTTAAAAAATAGGATATAGTAACTTTTTTAAAAAAAATTATCTATTTTAGGAAAATATTAATTCTATGTGTTTTTAAAATAGTTTTAATTACATTAAAAATATATATTTTTTGGAATAAAATAAAATGTTTCTTTCCTATTTTTAAAGAAAATATATATATCATTAAAAAATTTGTCTTGAACCGCGATTGAGCAGTACCCACCACTAGGCTCCACATACAAGATACCGTAGTATGATTCCTGAAATCTTTTGAGAGATTTTTGACACAGGTGATGACATAGTCACTAATGTAGATAGACAGTGATGCAATACGATGATGTAGGATTGATGTAAGAAGTGGTGCAAACCCATGTAATGACCTTAGGGTCATTGGAACTTTAGACCAACAATGTAATGAGCTTGTTGTGGAGTGAGTCAACCCCTGGAGGGGGTGTAGTCTATCCTTGCAGGCCTAAGAGTATGTGTTGTTTCCTTTTTTTCTAACCACTAGAATGTTATATGATTATATCATTTAAAAATTATATATATATATATTATTTCAAAAAAATAATTTATATTTTACTTAACTTCAAAAAACTGTTCTTTTGACTTGCACCATATCATTGTATTATTGTCACAACTTTACAAATAAAAAATATTTATTTAAAAATTAATCAATTTTATTTTCTTTTATTATATTCAAAGACAATATATTTTTATGATATGAATTTTTTTTACAATTGAAAATGATTTTATACTAATTCATATAAAAACAATATTTTTTTATTAAATCTTTTAAATAAATATTTTTTACACAGAAAAATAAATAATTATTATTTATGTCATGACCCTCCCACACTATAACTATTCCTAACCCAGTAGTGAAGGCAGGTGTAACCTCTGAATTTTTCCTCCAATAGGCCATAGGTTGGCAACCAGTATTGAGGGTATAAAAACACACAAATGAGAGACATTACCATAAAACATCCATGGAATATATGACAACCCAATATTCAACTTCATAAAATAAAAACTAATCCCCATAATGCAAGAAATGTCATACATAAACTAAAAACACAAAAAAGATTACCACATGACAAATCCTACACCATCAACTTCCATGAAGACTAGATTATTGTTGGCACATCCTTATTTTAATAATCACAAACCATATTTGTTATATTTATATTAAGATTAATGTTTTATTATAGTACATCATTTTGTGAAGAAGCTTGATTATGTACAGATCTTTTGTTAGTTATGAAGATCTACAGTCAGTTCAAAGAGATCTACCATTGGCTGTGAAGATCTACTAATGGATTACATTTACCCATAGACTATACTATTGATGGATATACTGTTGATGACATATACCATTAATTCAACAGATCCACCATTAGTTCAAACTTCATCTACCGCTGAACTATATATATCGTTGACTGATCTACCGCCATAGTTGTTCTACCGCCAGACCAGATCTACTGCTAGATCAGATCTACCGCCATACCTGATACATTTCTAGACTAGATATACTATCAGAATAGATCTATTACTGATTATATATACCACTAGTTTAGATGATCTACCATTGACAGATCTTCCACTGAACTGTGCTACCATTAGTCTAATCAACCATTGGTCCATGCTACCATCAGAGATTATCTACCACTAGTGCGCTCCCATTGATGTTCTGTCTCTCATTAGAATTTAATTTCTCCAATGACTATTTTAATGAATTAAATTCAGATAGGATCACATGGATTTATTAATCATTATTCCCAAACAACTCCACAGATGCATTAAAGACAAAGTTAGAGTTTTCAGATTTAGTGCCTAGTATGAGGATCTAGGATATCTTTATTATTATTCTTCAATGTATAATTGGACTTGGAGATATATTTATTCCAGAGAACTCACTCGTGTGTGTTGAAGAGACACATATACATATATGCAAGTGTGAAAGTGGGCAATACATAGAAAATTAAAAACTTTCATACACTATATAGAGAAAAAATTCTAACTCCCTAGTGTGGAAGTTTTTCATAACATCAATAAACTAAAAATAGAAGGATTTTCTAGACTCTACGATACTCTATTTTCCTTTATTTTTAAAGAACCTATTTAATCTCCTTTTAATGACATATTCAAGGAACTTTTAACAACTGAAGCATCATAGATCGAGCTGCATCATTTTTCTTATCTCTGCTCTTTTTCTCTCTTTGTTTATGCTTTACATTTGAGTAGTGTGTTGTATTACTCTATTTATTTGTACACATTATCTTATGTTCTTACACTAGAGTGTGTCATACACACTCTATCAACTTTCTCTATTTTTATACCCACAAAAACTATGGAATATGTCATGTGTGAATTGTATATTTATTTTCTTCCCACGTATAACTGTGGAAGAGGCTTTGAGCCTGGACAACCTATGTTCTATTTTTTGGTAAAACTTGATCCAGGTTTTGGATTTAATTATTTTTATAATAATACATATGGTATTAGGTTATTTCCAAGTGGAGGGGATTAAGTATTGGCTTGATACTAAACCCCTTGTTTTATTCTGTTGTGTGATCTATTGGTTTTGTTTTTTCATTTTAAAGATAAAACTACATTTGTTATTTAAATCTGTAAACAAACCCTTAATTTGATAGTTAGTCCTAACTTATGTTTATATGAAGGATTTGATTAATTAATAAAATTTCAAATGTTAAAGTGATTTCAAATATTGTTTTAACTGATCCCTAATCCCTCTTTGAGAAATTATTTAAAAGATCAAACTTATATAATTCTACTATTTTGATTAAATGGGCATCTTTAATTAATTTGGGGGATTTAGTTTTAAAGTGTTTTTAACAGAATTTTTATTGTGTACTCAATTCACCCCCTCTTGAGTTACTCACTCCAACCAAAATTTGGTATTTGAGGGATTTTCAAATATATTTTCAACTATGATTTAGTTATCTTGTAAATATATTAAATTTATGTTATTTTGAAATTTAATTCTTTATAGACAATAATAGACAGTAGGGATCTACTAAAAATAAGTCAACTTATTTTAATGGCACAAACTATGCTCAGTGGAAGATTAAAATGAAGATGCATATTGAAAGCATGGGTTTTAAAATATAGACTTTAGTGAGGATAAATTTTAATTACCCAAAACTAATAGAGATGAATGGAGTGATACTAATAAAGAATCTTATAATAATAACTATAAAGCTATGAATTCCTTATATAATTCTTTGGGTGATGACAAATTTAATAGAATTTCTTCATGTACTACTTCATTTTAAAATCGGGATAAATTAGATATTTCTCATGAAGGAACATATAATCTCAAAGGAATGATCTTAAATACATTTTCTATTAAATATGAAACTTTTAAGATGAAACTTGATGAACCTATTTTTGATATATATCTTAGGTTTAATGAGATCATGAACAGAATTCACTCATTGGTCAAACCAATTCCTAAGAAAGACCAAGTGATGCGCCTGTTGAGGTGTTTACTAGACAGATAGAGGAACTCCAGTGTCAATCCGAGAGTCATTTGATGTGAGTAAGTTTCCTGTTAAAGATATTATAGGAATTATATTGATGTATAAATAGGAACTCAATGTGAAAAAAGAATAAGAATATGAACCAAATAGAAAATATGTATCCTTCACAACTATTACTTAAAAAAAGGATAGGATGAAAGTAGAAAGCTCAAGCAATAAAGAGTCATCTACTGACAGTGATGAAGAAATGGCCCACTTGTGTAGAAGATTAAAAAAGTTCTAAAAAAGGAGGAAGTTATTTAGAAAACCCACTTATAAACAAAAGTGTGACAATAAAGGTAATTTGAGTAAGGATCGAACAAATGATTATCCTACAAATGAGATAATTTTATATGAATTCAAGAGAAAAGGTCGTGTCAAAGATGATTGTACTAAGTTAATATTTAAGAATAAATATGATGATAAGGATAATAGGTATAAGAAATCAATGAAAGAAACTTGGAGTGCTTCAGAGGATAGCTCAAGTGAATCAGATTAAAGTATAGAAGAAAATCATGATAGAGCCAACATGTGTTTTATGAAAAATTTATATGAGGTATTTAATGTTTTTACTGCATCTTCTATTCATATTTAAAATCCTTATAAAGATGAAAATAGTGACTAAAACACATCTAATGGAGGATAATTTTAATGAAATTAAAGATAAATTTAATATTTTAAGAAGCACCATGCTCTGACTACTAGTTTTAAGACTGATCTTATTGTAGAGAAAGATAAAAATGCTCAACTGCTAAACGAAAGCAATGAGTTAAAATTATCCAATGAGGAATTAAAAAAGGATTTAGAAAGATTTACAAATGGAAGAAATACCATGATTTATAGTATTGGAAAGAAAACAACACCTAAATATACTACTATAATGGGGTATCAACTTGGACATAGAAGGATCATTAAAAATAATTTTATTCCTAGTTTTAGTTCTTTAAATTTTATTATTAGTTTTTATTCTTCTAGACCTAAAAAATATTTTTTACTTCTAAAAGTCCAAAATATGATTATAGGAAACATGTTAAGCAATTATGGATTCCAAAATTTTTGATTAATAACATTTCTATACCCAAGAAGATTTGGATACCAAATTCATTCTTAGTTTAAAATTTGTTTTATAGGAAACATTATTGAAAAGTTACAGTAATAATCCATGGTATCTGGATAGTGGCTACTCTAGACACATGATTGAGGACTATTCAAGTTTTAAGAACCACATCAATATGGATAGTGGATATTTCACTTTTGGTGATAATACCAAAGGAAAAATTATTAGACTTGGTCAAATTGGTAACTCTAACACTATTTTAATTTCTAATGTTTTATTTGTGGATGGATTAATGTATAATATACTTAGTATATCACATTAATGTGATGATGGTTTTAATTATAAGTTTGAAAATAATGCTTAAAAAGTTTTTGATTCTAAACATGATTTAATTTTTGCTGCTATAAGAAATGATAATGTATATGTTGTTAATTTAGATTCCTTATTTTCTCAAAATATTTCCAATCTAAGAACATTTGAAAAGAATCTTGGATTTTCCATACAAGACTATTCCATTACAATATTTATTTTTTTAGAAATCTAACTAGGAAAGGGTTAGTCAAGGATATACCTAAACTATAATTCCCAAATGATAAAGTCTGTAACCCATGTCAGAAAGAGAATACAAAAAAAATCTATTTCATATAAAATAAATAAGTTTCAACTTCTCAACCCCTAGAGTTGGTTCACATGGACTTGCTTATACCTTCTAGAGTTTCTAGCTTAAATGGGAAGCACTATGTTTATGTTTTAGTAGATTAATTTTCTAGATATACTTGGGTGTTATTTATAGATCACAAAAGTGAATCTTATTTCTATTTTACCAAGCATTCTAAATCTGTAGAAAATTTTAGTGGACTTGAAATTAAAAACTTAAGAAGTTATCGTGGTTATGAGTTTGAAAATAATTTTTTTGAATCATTTTGATCATAAAATGGGTATAATCATAAATTTTCGTCTCCTAAGACCCCATAATAGAATGGTGTTGTGGAAAGGAAAAATATAACCCTTCAATAAATCATTCGGACCATGCTCAATGAGTATGACTTGCCTATTTATTTTTGGGAAGAAGTTGGGAATACAACTTGTTACATAATTAATAGAGTTTTAATTAGATCTCATTTAAAGAAAACCCCTTATGAATTATGGAATGGAAGAAAACAAAATGTTAATTACTTTAGAGTTTTTGGTTTCAAAGTAGTTATTATTAATACTAAGGATAATATTGATAAATTTTCTTCCAAGATTAATGAAGGAATTTTCCTTAGATATTCAACTTCTAGTAAATTGTATAGGGTGTTTAATAAAAGAAAAAAGATTGTGGAAGAATATGTTCATATCAAATTTGATGAAATATATCTATATGAACCTAATACCCCTTTATAAAACTTTAAAGATGATCTCTCAAATCTGAATATAAATGTCAAACCTTCTGACAGTTCTGTGAAACAAGTAGAAAAATCATCCAGTTCTGAGGAATAACTTGAACTTGGACCTGAACCTATAAAAGATAATGATATATCTAGAACTTATTTTCTTATAACCATTAGGACTCATAGATACCATACTCTAGATACTATAGTTAGAGATCTAAATAGAGGTACAAAAACTAGATCCTCTCTTTGAAATTCGGTTGAACATTAAGCTTTATTGTGATAACTTGAACCTAATAACATCAACGATTCAATTAATGATGAATTATGGGTAATGTAAATGCAATAAAAACTTAATAAATTTGAAATAAATAAAGTTTGGGAACTATTATATAGACCTAAATACATTCTGACCATTGGAAAAAAGTTGGTGTTTAGAAACAAAGTTGATGAGTCAAGCACTATAGTCAGAAATAAATCTAGATTGGTTAAAAAAGGATATAGTTAGGAAGAGGGAATTTAATATGATTAAATATTTTCATTAGTGTTTGTACTTGAAGCCATTAGAATACTACTTTCCTATGCAACACATTTGGATTTTAAAGTATATCAAATGGATGTCCAGAGTACATTGTTAAATGGTTATATTGTTGATGATGTTTTTGCTGACCCCCCTAGATTAAAAAATCATCTTTTTCCAAATATTATTTTTAAATTAACTAAATATTTATATAGTTTAAAACAATCTCTTTGATCTTGGTATGGTATGCTCATCTATTTTCAAATTTCTAAAGGTTTTTCAAATGACATAGATGATCTTACGTTATTAATGAAAATAATTTCAAAAGATGTTTTAATAGTTCAAATTTAATTTTCATGATATTATTTTTGGATATTCAAAAAATTATTTATGTACTCATTTTTAAAAAATGACACAAAGTGAATTTGAAATGATTTTAATGGGATAAATTCAATTCTTTCTTGGTTTTCAAAATTTTCAAAATAAATATGGAATTATTTTAAATCAAAGTAAGTGCACTAAATACCTTCTATTTTTTTTGATTTAGATAAGACTATTAGTAGTGATACTCTCATGAGTACAACTTGTAAGACGAATCTTGATGAAAATGGAAAGTTAGAAGATCAAACCAATTATAGAGGTATGATTATAAGAATGCTATAATTAATTTATAATCGATCAAATATTATGTTTAGTGTGTGTATGTGTGCCTATTTTCAAGAAAATCCTAAATAATATCATTTACATGATGTTAAAAGAATTTTCAAATACCTCAAGTATACAACTAATTTAGAATAGTTATATCCTAGAGGAAAATAATTTGATTTAGTAAGTTATTTAGATCAAGAATTTGGTGGTTTCAAGTTAATTAAAAAAGCACCTCTGGAACATTTCACCTTCTGGGAACGCCACTATTATCATGGTGTAGTAAAAAATAAAATCATGTTGCATTGTCTACTACTAAGGCTGAGTATATAAGTACAATAAGTTATTATTCATATATTTTTGTGGATGAAGCATACTTTTCTAGACTATGGATATCAATTTATACATTTCTATATAAATTTTGACATTAAAATTATGATAAATATTTCCAAGAATCCCGTATCTCATTCTAGGAAAAAACATATTGATATAATACATCACCTTTTGAGAGATAATTTCCAAAAAGGTGATATAACTCTTTAATTCATAGGAACTTAACATCATATTGTTGATATATTTACAAATTATTTTAATTATTAGAGGTTAATATATATCAAACATAAACTAGGAATGATAAATTTTGGTTAATCCTTTATCTTTATGTTTCCACCTTTGGAAGATCTGCCATTTTTGGATCCACTGTTGGAAAATCCAATATTAGAAGATCCACCATTGGTGATCCAACTTTAAGTAATCCACCATTGGGTGATCCACCATTGAGTAATCCACCTTTTAGTGATCCACTATTATGAGATCCACCATTGATAATCTACCGGTCGAGTCTCTATTATATTTTCTATTAATTTTATTTTCTATGTTAATTATATATATATATATATTATTTTAAAATCTAAAATCCCTAAATGATAAAATTGAACTTTAAATTCAATTTTGGAACACTCACACTCATTCCTACCTTTCAATTTCTTTGACTTCCCTTCTCTCTCAAACTTCATCCTTCCTCATGCCCTTCTTTCACCTTTTGATTCAATATAATGGTGTGAGTGAATCATCCCCTAGTTTCATATCTAAAAGGATCACATCATGTGAAAAAATATCATGGAGAGTCGAGTCGTGATATAGTAAAACCGAACCCCCAGATTATGACTCATGTAGTTGTTGTAGAGAAAGAGATAGACTCATATTGGTTGATTTCAAGTAAGTCTTTGGTGATAAAGGTGATTTAGGACCTAGGATGGATAAAATTATTTTCAATTAATGATAGACTATTCTTTCATACGTTGGTTCACCAATTTTACCAGTATGTAGAGTATAGATTTATTGAGAATAAAGATGACAGTCGAAGTATGGTCAATGGTAAAAGGTTATATTTTCATCAAATCAATGGGACAGATGGCTAAATGTACCTCATAGAGGAATTTTAGATTACTATCAAGGTTATATTTTAAGTTATGGTGAGATTTTTTTATGAGAATTTAATTTTGGATTTAACTGGAAATTGTACAGTGTAAAGAACTGATGCTACAAAACTTTATGGTGAGTGTATAATCCTATTCAAATTTATCCAGCACATGTCATATCCTAGGAAAGGGGATTTTAGCATGATGAGATATCAATATTTTTTCTTTTATTCCTTATGAAAAGAAAGAATAAAATAAATTTTTGTTGATATCTTATAGTACATATGATGGAGATGAGTAAGACCTCATACATATCAAACTCTTTAATCTATCCTAATATGATCTTTTCTATGCTTGAATACAAGGGTTTGGTTGATGAGAATGAATAAGTAAAGGTAAAATGTGGTAGTTTTTGTTTGAGACAATTTACCTGTAAAATAATGAAGGTTATATGGAATCCATGGATGAAGAAATGGGTAGAAGAAAATGAAAATAATTATAAGGATTTTAATACCATGGAACACCCAAAAATACCTAAAAATATAGATGACCCTATCCTAGAAATAGATGAAATTTGTGTTTTATTCTGATGAGGAATTGGAAGAGGAAGTAATTAAGGTCGAAGAATAAGCTTCTATTTCAGTTAAGGAAGGGAGTGAACTAGATGTGGTTAAGATTCCATATGTTTCCAATGGAGCTGTTATCCCTTTTATTTATAACCCTATTATAGAGAGATTATTGAGTGAAGGTGAATAAGAGGAGATTGAAGTCTCATGAGAAGAACAAGTTGAGAGTTCTTCTGAGACCTCAAAAGAAATAGTTGAAGTTTTAGATGGTTTGGATAGTTCTAAATACGGGAATGGTGATGAACCTCAGGCCTCAAAATTTTATGATGATGATGATGTTGTTGGGAGGGAATAGTCACATATATCTCCATTTGTTTCTATTTCAAGTAGGTATGTAAATGTAGAGAGACCAGGTTCTGTTCATTCTAGTGATGATGATTCCTTTGTTAGAGATGAGCCTATAACATCTACTGAGGGGGAGGAATACCCAGTTTCTTCCAGTCAGAAGTTAGTTCACAAGGGTGAATCTGTAGTTTTTTCCACTCTTGTTGATGATACACCTTGTAAAGTTGAATACACAACACCATATAAGGGGGAGAAGTCCCCATGATGTGTTCAACTTGTACTTTATTGCTCAGAGTCAGATGAAGATGGAGGAAGTGATGATGATCATAGCAGTCCACTAGAGCATGGTGAACCTGCTATCTCAGTTTTTAGAATAGATCCTAAGGGATCTCAGATTGAGAGGATTGATGAAATAGGGAAATTTTAATCCTTCAACTTTGATGTGATTCTAGTTGAACCAGAGCATGGGTAAGCTTCTCATTCTGTATTAGAAAATATTCCTTCTCTAGTTTGCACTCATATTCCTTCAGGGTATGTGTCTAAAGATGATTTGGAAGCTTTATAATGAATATGATTTATGATTTTAGTGAAGTTATTAAATCCTAAACTCTTAATGTAACTCAACTCAGTGAAGCAGATACTAGGAATATTTTTGAGTTAGTTATCTTCCACATTCATCTTAAGATGATTTTGAAGATTCAATAGGTTGATATTGAGAATAAAAGATTGAATAATGATATGAAAGAAAAAATGTCTATCATGAAGGATATGATAACTAGTTTTTCTACAAGTTAATCATTACTTTTGGAGAGGTTGGAAACCTTTCCTCCCATTGTTTCCTATACATCCACTACTCTGCCTCTTACATATTTTTTAATGCTCAGATTATCAAAGATATTGTGAGAGGAGTTTTGTGCCATCTTGGGTGATCTCATTGCATCTCATCAGGAGTATCTTTGATAGATCAGGTAACATGGTGAGCATAGAGTGTTTGAATGAAGCTCAAAGTTATAGAGAGACTATCACTAAGGTAATAAAATACTACCATTATCGAATTTATACCAAGCATGAGTTAAATTAAAATTTTAAATTTCTTGCCAAGATCTTAAGGATACCACCTATGACTAGTTCCTTTAAAGAGATAGTGAACTAGCTCAAAGTGTTATCCCCTATACTCAAACTATTTATGTAAGATTAGAAGGAATTATTCACAATGATGGAGAGAGGTGGAAACGTTATTATGGATTTTGTGAATCTAATGAAGATTTTTTTATATTCCTCTTGGATAGTAGTGGTGGCATTGAAATCCATTAATATGTCATCCTTTACCTATGCACCATCTTCTGTATCTCTGGCTCCTTAGTTTCTACCCTATAGCATGTCACTAGATGAATTTGTTCAATATCTCATGCCAGTTGTGATCAAGGAGATTCCTACTTTTACCTATACACCCTCAACTTCCACCTTTGTTCCTTCTATCTTTGGAGAATTCAAAGATCCCCTTGATCCTACATCCCATCGAGCTGAGAGTGATTCTGACTTGGATTAGTCTTTGATAGGGATTGTATTTCCCTTGTATTTATTTTTGATATGTAACCCAATAAATTTTGTATTTTAATGATGCTTATCTATTATTAGTATTAAAATATTTTTTTTATCTTTTCACTTATAATCTTATCCTTTTAATAATCCCAAAAGGGGGAGATTTTTTTTTGGAATTTGGAATTTAAGTTTGCTATTATGATTCAAAATGTTAACTTAGTATATCAATTTAACATTTTGAAATGTTAAGAAAATCATTAATTTTCAAATTCATCTAGTTATATCTATATATTTTTATATACATGGTTATAAAATTCCATGATTTTGGATAAAAAAGGGGGAGATTGTGGGAACCTCCTTATTTTAATGATCACAAATCATGTTTTTTATATTTCTAATAAGATTATTATTTTATGATAGTAAATGATTTTGTAGAGAAACTTGGATATGTACATATCTACCATTAGTTATTAAGATTTATCGTCAGTTTAAAGTGATCTATAGTTGGCTATTATGATCTACCATTAGTTCAATCAGATTTACTGGTGGATTACATCTATCGCCAGACTCTACCGTTGATGGACCTACCATTGAAAACATATACCATTAGTTCAATATATCCACTGTTAGTTCAAACTTCATCTATCACTAAACTACATCTATCATTGACTAATATACCACCAGAGTTGTGTTACCACTGGACCAAATCTATTGCTAGACCAGATTTACCACTAGACCAGATCTACCACCAGACCTGATCTACCGTGAGACTAGATCTACCACTGATTTGATCTACTACTAGTTTAGATGATCCACTGTTGAATGATCTACCACTAGACCATGCTACCGTTAGTATAATCTACCATAGGTCTATGCTACCATCATAGATGATCTACTGCCAATATGCCACTGTTTCTATTCTGTCTCTCATTAGAATTTAATTCCTTAAATGGCTAGTTTAAGGAATTAAATAAATATAGAATCACTTGGATTTATTAATCATTATTCCTAAACTACTCTACCAATGTATTGAAGAAAAATTCATATTTTCCTAATTTAGTTCCTAGTACGAGGATCTAGGATATCTTTATTCTTATTGTTCAATAGATAATTGGACCTTGAGAGCTATTTATTCTGGAGAACTCCCTCATCCATGTTTCATAAACACACAAACATATTTTCAGGTGTGAAAGTGGAGAATATATAAAAAAAATACTTTCATGCGCTGTATAGAGAAACTATCCTAAATCACCAGTGTGAAAGTTTTTCATAACATCAATAGAATGAAAACCAAAGGTTTTTCCCAGACTCTATGATATTCGTTTTTCCTACATTTTTGAGGAACCTGCTCAACATCCTTTCAAACACATATTCAAGGACCTTTGAACAATTGAATCATCACAGACTAAGCAACATAATCTTTTCTTATATCTACTTCTTTTCTCTATCTATTTATGATTTAAATTTGAGTAGTGTGTTGTATTACTCTATTTATAAACACTATCTCAAGTTATTACATTAGAGTGTTCTAGACACACTCTCAACTTTCTCTATTTGTATACCCAAAAAAACTATGGAATAAGTTGTGTGTAATTAGTTTATTGTTTTTCTTCCCATGTATAACTATGGAAGAGGATTTGGACCTAGATAGCCTATGTGTTGTTGTTTTTAAAACCTAATCTAGGTTATAGATTTTATTATTTTTATAATAATCTTCTTGGCAATAGGTGATTTCCAAGTGGAGGGGATTGAGTATCAGTTTGAGACCAAACCCCTTGTTTTATTCCACTGTGTAGTCTATTGGTTTTGTTTTTTCATTTCAATTCAAAAAATACATTTCTTATTTAAATATGTAAACAAAACCTTACATTGATGGTTATTCTTAACCTGTGTTTATATAAAGGTTTTGATTAAGTAATATATTTTCAAAAGTTAAAGTGATTTCAAATATTGTTTAACTATGATCTAATACCACCTTGAGAAATTATTTAAAAGATAAAACTTATATAATTTTTCTATTATGATTAATTGGTCATATTTAATTAATTTGGGGAATTTATTTTTAATGTTTTTTTAATATAAATTTTATTGGGTACTCAATTCACCCCCCTCTTGAGTTACTGACTCTGACCAACATTTGGTATCAGAGGGTTTTTCAAATATCTTTTCAGTTGTGATTTATTTATCTTGTAAAGATCTTATTTTTTTTTCTAAATTTAATTCTTTATATATAATAATAGATAACATGGATCTACTACAAATAGGTCTAATTATTTTAATGGAACAAACTATTCTCAATGGAATATTAAAATGAAGATGCATATTGAAATCATGGGTTTTAAAATCTAGACAGTAATTATGGTTAAATATGAATTACCCAAAATTGATAGAGATGAATGGAGTGATATTACTAAAGTATCATATAATAATAACTATAAATACTTTAAGTAATTATATTTTTCTTTGGATGATGAAGAATTTAATAGAATTTTTTTCCTATACTACTGCATTTGAAATTTGGGATACAATAGATGTTTCTCATGAAGGGACATATAATGTAAAATAAATTCACTTAAATACTTATATTATTAAATATTATACTTTTAATGTGAAACTTGATGAACCTATTTCTGATATGTATCTCAAGTTTAATGATATTGTGAACATAATTCACTCATTAGGCAAACCAATTCCTAACAAAGACCAAGTGATGCGCCTGTTGAGGTGTTTACCAGACAGTTGGAGAAGGATTTCAATGTGAATACAATAGTCATGTTATGTGAGTAAGTTGACTATTAAAGATATGATAGGAAATATCATGATTTATGAAGAGGAAATAAAGGTGAACAAAGAAGAATAAGAATAAGAACCAAATAGGAAATCTATAGCCTTCACAACTACTCATTAAAAAAAGAGAATATTAAAGAAGATAGCTCAAGCGATGAAGAGTCACCTACTAATAGTGATGAATAAATAGCCCACTTGGCCATAGGATTCAAAAATTTATACAAAAGGAATAAGTTATTTAGAAAACCCACTTATAAAGGAAAGTATGATGATAGAGGTAATTGGAGAAAGGATTGGATAAAGTATGATCCTACAAATGAGATAATTTTCTATTAATGCAAGAGAAAAGGTCATGCCAAAGATAATTGTACTAAGTTATGATTTAAGAATAAATATGATGATAAGGATAATAGGTATAATAAATCTATGAAATCAACTTTTATTGCTTCAGGTGATATCTCAATTGAATTGGATAAGTAGAGAAGACAACCAATATAGAGCCAACATGTGTTTTATGACAAACATATATGAGGTATCTAATGTTTTTCTACATCTTCTGTTCATATTTTGAATCCTTATGGAGATGAAAATAGTGATGAAATTTTTTTAATGAATAAATGTTTTAATAATATATTACATCGGAGGATAATTTTAATGAACTTAAAGATAAATATAAGATTTCGAAGAAGCAGCATGCTCTGAATGCTATTTTTAAGACTGATATTACTACAGAGAAAGATAAAAATGCTCAACTACTAAAAGAAAAAATGAGTTAAAATTATTCAATATTAAATTTAAAAAGTATTTGTAAAGATTTAAAAATGGAATAAATATGTTGAATAGGATTTTTGGAAATCAAACAACACTTAAATATACTACTGGAATAGGCTATCAACCCAGATAGAGAACGATCATTAAAAATAATTTTATACCTAGTTCCAGTTTTAAAAATTATGTTACTAGGTTTTATTCTTCTAGAACTAACAAATTTTTTACTTCTAAAAGTCTAAAATATGATTATAATAAAGCTATTAAGTAATTATGGATTCTTAAAGCTTTGATTACTAACATTTCTAGACCCAAGAAGATTTGGGTACCAAAGTCACTTTTAGTTTAAATTTTTTTTGTATGAAACTAGATTAAAAAGCTACAATAAGAATGTATGGTATCTAGATAGTGGCTTCTACAAACACAAGACTAAGGACTATTTGAGTTTTAAGAACCAGATCATGTTGGATGGTGGACATGTCACTTTTAGAGACAATGCCCAAGGAAAAATTATTGTACTTGGTAAAATTGGTAACTCAAACACTATTTTAATTTCTAAAGTTTTATTTTTGGATGGATTAAAGGATACTCTTCTTATAATCTCATAGTTATGTGATGATGGTTTTCATGTTAAGTTTGAAAATAATGTTTGTAAATTTTTTTATTCTAAAAATTAATTATTTTTTACTATTTTAAGAAATGATAACGTATATGCTGTTAATTTAGATTCCTTGTTTTCATAAAATAATTCTTGTTTAATTTCCTTTCACAAAGAATCACGGATTTGGCATAAGATACTAGGCCATTTCAATATTCATTCACTTAGGAATCTTACTAGGAAAGGGTTAGTCAAGGATATACCTAAACTATAATTCAAAAATGATAAAGTCTGTAACCCATGTCAAAAAGGGAAACCACACAAAATCTCTTTAAAATAAAATAAATAAGTTTCAACTTATCAACCCTTATATTTGGTTCACATGGACTTTTTTGGACCTTCTAGAGTTTCTAGATTAAATGGGAAGCACTATGTTTATGTTCTAGTATATGATTTTTTAGATATAATTGTGTGTTCTTTCTAGCTCGTAAAAGTGAAACTTGTTCCTATTTAACAAGAATTCTAAATATATAGAAAATATTAGTGGGATTAAAATTAAAACCATACAAATTTATCATGTTTGTGAGTTTGAGAATCAAGATTTTGAATCATTTTTCTCAAAAAATTTCTATAATCATAACTTTTCTTCTCCTAGGACCCCATAATAGAATGGTGTAGTGGAAAGGAGAAATAGAACCATTAAAGAAATTTCCAGGACCATGCTCAATGAGTATGAAATATTTATTTTTGGGCAGAAGTTGTGACTACAAATTATTATATAATTAATAGAGATTTAATTAGAATTATTTTAAAGAAAACCCTTTATGAATTATGGAATTCAAGAATACTAAAGGTTAATTAATTTAGAGTTTTTGGTTTAAAAGTATTTATTATTAGTACTAAGGATAATCATAATAAATTTGATTCCAAGAGTGATGAAGGAATTTTCCTTGGATATTTAACATCTAGTAAATCATAGAGGGTGTTTAATGAAAGAAAAAGATTGTGTAAGAATCTATTCACATCAAATTTAATGAAACATATCTATATGAACCTAACACCCCTTTAGAAAACCTTGAGTATTATCTATAAAATTTGAGTATAAATGTCAAAACTTATTACATTTCTATGAAACAAGAAAAAAAATCATCTTGTTTTGAGGTACATCTTGAACCCAAACCCGAACCTGTAGAATAGAATGATATATCTACCCCTTCTTTTCCTAGAAGTTCTAGGGCTCATAAATACCATCCTATAGATGTTTTAGTTGGAGATCTATATAGAGGCACATAAACTAGAGCTTCTCTTAGAAATCAAGTTGAACATCAAGCTTTCTTGTCCTAGATTGAACCTAATAACATCAATGATGTAATTAATGATGAATTATGGGTAATGAAAATGAAATAAGAACTTAATAAATTTGAAAGAAACAAATTTTGGTAACTAGTTGATAGACCTAAATACATTTTTACTATTGTCACTAAGTGGGTTTTTAGAATAAAAGTTGATGAGTTGGGTACTATAGTCAGAAATAAATTTAGATTGGTTGCACAAGGATATAGTCAGGAAGAAGGCATTGAATAGGAGAAACACTTTTCACTAGTGTCTAGACTTGAATCCATTAGAATAATACTTTCATATGAAACACATTCTGGTTTTAAAATATATCAAATGGATGTCAAGAGTGCATTCTCAAATGGTTATATTGTTGAGGATTTTTTATTGAATAACCCCCCAGATTTCAAAATCCTATTTTTCCAAATCATTTTTTTTAAATTAACTAAAGATTTATATGGTTTAGAATAATCTCTTAGATATTGTTATGATATGATCATCTCTTTTATGATTTCTAAAGGTTTTTTCAAAGGTAATGGATGATCCTAATTTATTTATAAAAATAATTTCAAAATATGATTTATTAGTTAAAATTTATATTGATGATATTATTTTTAGATCTTCTAAAAATTATTTATGTAATGATTTTTCAAAAGTTACGTAAAGTGAAGTTTAATTGAGTTTAATGGGAGAACTTAAATTCTTTCTTGGTTTTCAAAATTTTCAAAATAAAGATGGAATTATTTTAAATCAAAGTAAGTACACTAAATAAATTTTAAAATGTTTTGGTTGGGATAACACTAAAATTATCGATGCTTCAACGAGTAAAACTTGTAAGATGGATCTTGATGAAATTGGAAAGTTAGTAGATCAAACCGATTATAGATGTATAATTATAATTTTTCTATAATTAATTGTTAGATGACTAGATATTATTTTTAGTGTATGTATGTGTGCCTATTTTCAATAAAATCATAAAGAATCTCATTTACTTACTCTTAAAATAAATTTAAAATACCTCAAGTATACAACTAATTTAGGATAGTTCTATCCTAGAGGATAAACATTTTATTTAATAATATATTTAGATAAAAAAATTGGTTGTTGCAAGTTAGATAGAAAATTCACCTCTAGAACATGTCACATTTTGGTAAATTTGCTAGTATCATGGTGTAGTAAAAAGAAAAATTATATTGCACTGTCTACTACTAAGGCTGAGTATATAGCTACATGAAGTTGTTGTGCACAAATTTTGTGGATGAAACACACTTTTCTTGACTGTGGATATCAATTTAGGAATGTGCCTATAAATTGTGACAATACAAGTGAGATAAATATTTCCAAGAATCCTATATATCATTTCAGTACAAATCATATTGATATAAGACATCAATTTTTGAGATATCATTTCCAAAAAGGTGATATAAATATTGAATTCAAAGGAACTAAACATCATATTTATGATATATTTACAAAACCTTTGAATTCTGAGAATTTAAGCCATATCAAACATGAACTCGGAATGATAAATTTCAGTTAATTCTTTATCTTCAATTTCCAACCATTGGAATATCCACCATTAGTAGATCCAACATTGGAAGATCCATTGTTGGAAGAAACTCCATTGGTGATCTACTGTTGGGTGATCCACTATTGAGTGATCCACCACTGGGTGATCCACTGTCAGGTGATCCACTATTTGGTGATCCACCCTTAGGTAATCCACTGTTGGGATATCTACCATTGGGAGATCTACCATTGGAAATCTATCGGTCGATTCTCTATTCTATTTTCTAATGGTTCTATTCTCTCTGTTAAAAATTTTATTTGATTTGTTTTTATATATTTTATTATATTTTAAAATATCAGATCCCTAAATGATAAAATTGAACTTTAAATTCTGTTTTGGAACACTCACACTCACACCTAACTTTTGAATGTTTCGACTACCCTTCTCTCATGACCTTCAGCCTTCCTTGCACTCTTCTTTCACGTTTTGATTTAGTATAATGATGATATTGAAGCATCCCTCAATGTCTTATCCTAAAGAATCATGTACTATGAAAAATTATCATAGAGAATTGATTCATTCTATAGTCGAACAAAAAAACCCCCATCTTATGACTCGTGTAGTTGTTGTAGAGAAAGAGATAGATTTAGATCAGCTAATTTTGAGTAAGTCTTTAGTGATAAAGGTGATTTAGTACTAGTGATGGATAGAACGGTTTTTATGGAATGATAGATAATTCTTTATTAGGTTGGTTCAACAATTTTACCTGTATGAAGAGTATAGATTTGGTGAGAATAAAGATGTAATTTGAAGAATGTTTGATGGTAAAAAGGTTAGTTTTTCTTCAAAGAAATGACCAAGATGCCTAAATTTACCTCACAGAGGAATTTTAGATGAATTTAAAGGTTCTATTACAAGTGAATGTGAGATTTTTGTTTATGAGAATTATCCTTTGGAGTTAAATGAAAATGGTACAGTGTAAAGATCCGCTACTACAGAACTCGATGGTGAGTGTAGAATCTTGTTCAAATTTATCTGGCACATGTTATGTCCTATGAAAGGAGATTTTAACATGATGATATATCAAGATTTTTGTATTTAATTCCTTATTAAAATAGTGGATAATATAATTCTATATCGATATATTATGGTACATATGATGGAGATGATAAATACCTCATACATATCAAACTCTTTGATCTATCCTAAGTTGATCTTAACTATGATTGAATGCAAATGTTTGTTTGATGATAATAAAGAAGAATAGGTAAAATTTGGGGGTTATTTTTATCCATTTTACTTATAAAATAATAAAGGTCAACTGGAATACATGGATGAAGAAATGGGTAGAGGAAAATGAAAAGATTTATGAGGATTTTAATCCTATGAAACACCCTAAAAGATATAAAAATATAGTTGACCTTGGATTAAATCCATATGAAGTTTTATTTTATTCTAATGAGGAAGTGGAAGAGGAAGTAAGTGAGGTGGAAGAAGAATTTGTTGTTTTAATTGAGGAAGGGAGTGAACTAGACGTGGTCAAGTGTCCATATGTTTCCTATGGAGCTGCCATCTATTCTATTTATCTCCATTATAGAGAGAGATTATTGAGTGAAGGTGAAGAAGAGGATAACAAAGTTTTAGGAGAAGAAAAAGTTTAGAGTTCTTTTGTGACCTCAAAATAAATAGTTGAAGTTTCAGATGGTTTAGATAGTTCTGAAGATGGGAATGTTGATGGACCTAAGGCCTCATAAGGTCATGAAGATGATGATACTATTGGGAGGGAATAGTTACATCCATATCTAGTTGTTTCTATTTTAGGTAGGTCTATAAATATAGAGAGATCAGATTCTATTCATCCTACTTATGATGTTTCCTCTATTAGTGATGATCCTAGAGAATATATTGAGGGGGATGAATCCCTAGGTTCTTCTAGTAGGAAGTCAGTTCATAAGGGTGAATCAGTTGTTTTGGCCTCTCTTATTGACGATACACCTAATAAAGGTGAAAACACAACACAATATAAGGGGGTTAAGTACCCATGATGTGTTCAACAAGGACTTGAATACTCAGATTTAGATGAAAATAGAGGATGTGATGATGATCATAGCAGTCCACCAATGCATGGTGGACCTTCTATCTAAGTTGTTGAAATACATCCTAAGGGATCTAAAATTGAGAGGATTGATGAAACATGGAAATTTTAAGCCTTCACCTCTGATGCTCTTCTAGTTAAACTTGAGTATGGAAAAGTTTCTCATTCTATATTATATAATATTCCATATCTAGTTCATACTCCTTATATTCCATCAGGATACGCATATAAAGATGATTTGGAAGCTTTTAGATAGGTAATATGGGAAAGGGAGAAAGGAAATAGATGAGGGAGAGAGCGACCGACGTTTGGTTATGTGAATTCTGTTTCATGTTTTTTTAATTGTTAATTAAATTTACATTTTTTAATATGTATTTTCTGTTTTGAGGGTTTGTTACACAGCATAAACAAATCCCACCTCCCATTCAAGGTCCACTGTATATGTGTCTGGTCCAGTTGGTTTTCTTATGTCTTTTGCACGACTTTGGTTTCTGGGATTTGCAGCGATCTTCACAACAGGGGAGAAACCCGATCTGGATGAGGGACAAGGAGAGGGTATTCGAAAAAGGGCTCCCTAGTTCGCCTCCAGTGAGGATAGGGCTATAGGGCATCGTGAACATCTCCTTCAATAGGGATGCTCAGGTTTTCATTCATAGCGGCGACTAGGGATTCCAACAACGACACATCTTGCTCAGTGACATCTGTGCAACAGGTGACAAGGCGGTCATCTTCTTCAAGAATGGTTCTAGTTCCTATCACCAGCAACATGAGCGATGAAGGACAGGGGATCTGGTTCACACTAGATCTGGACAGAAGTGTTGTGTGCAACCGAAGAAGGGTTTTCGATGAGCCACTAGGGAATCTGTGTTACTACACATGGAGATCAACCGCGACCGAAGGTAGCAGTTCTAGTTCTTTTAGCCAGAGGACATTGATTCTTGGACAAGCAATGTTGTGCATAGAAATTAGCTATTGTTTCTGGATAGTGGAGGTTCATCCAGATGTTTTCATAGAGCCTAGATCATAGCGGTAGACCTAGATCATGAAAAAATTGGGCAGTAGTGCTGGATTCAGATGTCGATGCCTATCCTATACAACAGAAACACACCACGAGGACTCGGACACATTTATAATGATGTGAAACACCTTGAACATGAAGATTCAGCAATTCCAGGTGAGACTGAGACCTAGTAAGGGGGTCTTGGTCCTGTGTTTTTATCAATTTTTATTCTTAGACATGTTTTCTTGGTTGTTGTATAATGTCTCTTCCTTATTTTCCCTGGAAGTTCTTGTACTCATTTTTTGCTTACATAGTGAAAACCCATGATGATTCTACCCCGTGCATGTAGGCTAAATTGGCCAAAGCACTTTACATATATGTGTCCCTTTTACTTCTTTCCACATTTGTTTTTTTGGTAAACCTGGTTAATTGCTGAACACGCTCTGCTTCTTAAATTAATTCAAATCTGTTTAGAATTTATTTGATAATATTGAAGCTATTTAAGTGGTGTATTTCTACCTTGTTGTTCTTATTTGTTGTTGTAATTTTCATTGTCAGTGTGTCATTTTTTTCCACTTCCACACTGTTAAATCATTTTAATTATGGTTATTGGAATTGTAAAAAAATTATTTTATTATTTATTGGCTTATGTTAATAAGACTAGAATAATAAACATAGTTTTTTGATTCTGTATTTTGGGATTATGAAATCCTAATTTATACCCAATGGATCCTGGCTATTTTGGATGGGGGACCGCCTTTCACAATGCAACCTCCCCCAATAAGTGGTATCAGAGCCTAATTGGGTATAATTTTCTATTATTAAAATTTGAAATTTAATTATTCATTTCTTTAAATGATTTTGTTAGTGGCTTTTACAAGTGTTTCATGATTTGTTTTTTTTTCAGTATTGGTCATTTAATATCTTTGTCTATAAAATTTCAATATGTTTTGTTGTTGTTTTCCTTGTTATTACCTTGATTGTTTTCCTATAGAAACCCTATAGATGCCTCTTGGTAGTTGATTTGTGTGTCTCTTGTTCCGGGGTTAGGAAGGGGTTTGTGCGAGGTTGGACTGGGTGAGAGTGTTTTGGTTAGTAGTAAGGTCTGTGGTAGGGTCGGTCGATTTTGTTTGGTCTCCTAGTTCTGCCTTTAGCCTTAGGAGAGTGAACTGGTAATTAGCTGAGAGTTTTTTTTCCTCTAGTGTGTCCTGGTTTTGGGATGGTGTCTCTAAGTGTGACCCGCTAAGAGTGGTGATTAGGAATGGGTAGTGTTAAGAGTGACAATGTCATGTGAATAAGTTTGATGATGATTGAGCTTAATAGAGGTTCTGTTTGGATCTCTTTAGAGATGTTAGGTGGTTCCTAGATATCATTAGGAAGCTAGACTGAGATGGGATTTCTTAGTCGGTAGTGGGTTGTCCTTGGATCATCGTTGTTTTTGTAGGCTTAGAGTTTTCCCTTAGGACTCTTGGGACTGCATGGGTTTTTTAGTGGTACCCAATTTTTGTGGAACCTCTCTTGTTGGATTATTTTAGGTTGTGTTTCTATCTTGTGTGATTTAGTGGGGCAGATTTGTGAATTAAACTCTGGGTTTTCCTTGTTCGTGTCCTTGGAGGTTCAGTCTTCTCGGGTAACTTGGTATAAGGATAGTAAGGTGTTGGACAGTGGTTTGAGAAGCAGGTTCATTGGGAGATGTATGGATCACCACCAGACTTCATGATGATACTATTGGTATCTATTTGATGACATCAGATGGGGGTACCTGGGAATTAGGTGCTTGATTTCATTGAGCTAGACTAGTATCACTACTACAAATAACACTTTTATCAGCGCTAAAAATGGCCTTTAACAGTGCTAGAAAAACGCTGTTAAAGATGGCGTAGATAAGGGGGGGGGCCCTTTATCAGCGCTTCATTTTAGTGCTGATAAAGACCTCTTTTATCAGTGCTAAAAAAGCACTAATAAAAGGGGTCTTTTATCAGTGCTAAAATGAAGCGCTGATAAAAGGGTCCTTTATCAGTGCTTTATTTTTAGCGCTGATAAAAGTTAAAAAAATTAAATTTTTTTTACAAAAAATCATGGAAATCTCGGGGGGGTTTTATAGCACTTGAGCCCCCCCTTTATCAGCACTTGAGCCCCCCCTTTATCAGCACCTTCCCGCACCTCTAGCACCCGCACACACCCCCTCCACCCTTTATCAGTGCTATACCCCACCTTTATCAGTGCTAGACCCTTAAATTCACCCATGCGCGCGTGCCTATGCCTCCACCCAGATTTGATCTTGAGACCTCCCCCCTGTGCGCCTAAATCCTTTGCCACTCTCCTATATTGATTTGTTCTCTTATTTATGATATATCTATTTATTTATATATATATATATATTTAGTTATATTTATTCTTATAGTAATATATATTTATATTAATATATATATATAGTTATATTAATATATATATATAGTTATATTAATATATATATAGTTATATTAATATATATATAGTTATATTAATATATATAGTTAGATTAATATATAGTTATATAAATATTCATATATTGGTATTTTAAATAAAATGGATATTAGTTATTATTTAGATAAAGCTAATATGTTTTGTAATGTTTTAAAAGGGATGTAGTTTGAGAACATGAACTTTGGGATTAAAATTTTGTTTCTAAGATAGAAAAGTCTTGTTTTGCGATTTGGTATTATTATGACCACTCACATGTGAGGATGTGTGTGAAATATAGTTAGATTAATATATAGTTATATAAATAATCATATATTGGTATTTTAAATAAAATGGATATTAGTTATTATTTAGATAAATCAAATATATTTTATATGTAAATATGTTTAATTATTTATTTAAAAAATTAAATTTTTTAGTGTGAATATATAAAGAATATGTACATATAGTTATATATTTGATTATAAATAGCATTTCATTATAAAAAATGATAAAATTTCAAATAAATAATATCAATATGAATGTAATACCTTAGAATAAATTCATTCCCCACCAATAAAAGGCAATAATTCCCCCTTAAACGAGGCTGAAAATCCAAAAAATGTTAAAAAATCAGGGTACCCCGACTAAAAACTTAGTTTTGGAGGCCTTATGAACCTATTTTTACCTTGAAAAAAACCTTTACCAAGGTTCTCCCTAATCACAAGGGTGTAGAGCTCATCGCAGACTTTGATTTGATATGTGGTAGAGCTCAAACGGACACCCGGATCAAAAGTTATGGCTGTTTGAAGTTCGAGTTGCGTTTTCAACATATTTTGGATCTTTTTATTTTATTTTATTTTTTTATTCTTCAAATTGTTATTAAATGACTATTAATCCATAATAATTAGTAAATTATTAATTAAAAATATTTTTTTAATTTTTTTATAAGCCATTTTCACTAAATATCTTATATATTAAGTGTAACTGTATATTTATACTTATCTAAAATATATTTAAAATTATATTTAAAAAATATATATTATATTTATATCAATATAATTATCTATATATTTAAATATTAATGTATTTTTTTTAATAAATTTTTTTTGGAAGTAGACCCTTTATCAGTACTTTTAAAAAAAGCGCTGATAAAGACCCCCCTTTATCAGCGCTACTAAAAAAACTTCTGATAAAGGGGTACCCTTTAACAGCGCTAAAAATAAGCGCTGTTAAAGGGGGTACCTTTATCAGCGCTAAAAAAAGTACTGATAAAGGGATATGTTTATCAGCGTTTTTTTAGCGCTGATAAAGGTACCCCCCTTTATCAATGCTTTTTCATTGGGGCTGATAAAAGCGTGGCGCTGGCCTTACCCCGTTTTGTGGTAGTGGATGGATTTTTCCTAGGCCGGTAGCAGACTGCCCTTGCTTGTTGGGTTTGTTTCCTCTTGGTTTCAAGTTGACTCTAGGACTGGGGTTGTATGAGTCATATAGTGGTTGAGTTTAGGAGGTGTCTTCCCCTGTTGCATGGTTCTAGGCAGTGTTTTCTCCCTAGGAGGAGAGTTTTATGGGTCAGATATGTTTAGGTGGAAACTAGTTTTTCTTTTCTATGCTTGATTTCTCGATGTTTATTTTATTGTTGTTTTTTGAATGACTACACTGGTTTACTAAGTGATTCTTTATGAATTTTATAAGATGTTTGTTTTTCCATGTTTTGTTTGAGGATTGGTACAACTGTTTTTGATGCTTGTGTGCAGGTACTTGTTAGCAGTATGGGACTTCCTCGATGACATCATCTCAGAGGTCAGCTTAGGTAAGTGTAGGTATGCATTTTGTTTATATTTGGAGTTCTTAAATTCTGACCATGTTTAGCAGTAGTGTAGAATATCATTAATTTGGGCAGCATGTGTCATGTTGGTGCACGTTAGGGGGATTGTTTGGGTCGTACCCTGTAGGTGTTTCCTGTTTAGGTTATGATGCCCAAATTAATGATGATAGGTGGTGTAGAATCATCATGTAGTTAGGATTTTATTTTGCAAGGTGGAGTTTGTGTGAAATTGTCACATATTAATTTTTTTATGCATTTTAATTACCAAGGTAGAGAATTGTGAATTCTGTTTCACGTTTTTTTAATTGTTAATTAAAATTACATTTTTTAATATGCGTTTTCTGTTTTGAGGGTTTTTTACACAACATAAAAAAATCCCACCACCCATTCAAGGTCCACTGTACACGTGTGTGATCCATTTGGTTTTCCTATGTCTTTTGCACGACTTTGGTTTCTGGGATTTGCAGCGGTCTTCACAACAGGGGAGAAACATGACCTGGCAGAGGGACAAGGAGAGGGTCTTTGACAAATGGATCCCTGGTTTGCCTCCGGCAAGGATAGGGCTATTGGGCACCGTGAACATCTCCTTCAACGGTGATGCTCGAGTTTTCATTCATAGTGGCGACTAGGGCTTCCAACTGCAACCCATACAGCTCAACAACATCTGCACAACAGGTGACAAGGTGATTATCTTCTTCAAGAATGGTTTTAGTTCCGGTCACCAGCATCGCGAGCAGTGGAGGACAGCTGATCTGGTTCACACCAGATCTAGACATAAGTGTTGTGCGCAACTGGAGAAGGGTTTTCAACGATCCACTGGGGAATCTGTGTTTCTCCACGTGGAGATCGATCACAACCAGAGGTAGTGGCTCTAGTTCTTATAGTTGGAGGGAATTGATTCTTGGATAAGAAGTGTCGTGCGCAGAAATCAGTTCTTGTTCCTGGATCATGGAGGTTCATCCATATGTTTGCATCGAGCCTAGATCGTAGCGGTAAACTTGGATCATGACAGAATCAGGAAGTAGCACTGGGTTCAGATGGAGATGCCTATCCTATACAGCAGTAACACACCACAAGGACTCGAACACATTGAAAATGATGTGCAACACCTTGAACATGAAGATTCAGTGATGCCAGGTGAGATTGAGCCCCGGTAAGGGGGTCTCGGTCCTGTGATTTTATCGATTTTGATTCTTAGACATATTTTCTTGGTTGATGTGTAGCATCTCTACCTTGTTTTCCCTAGAAGTTATTTTACTCATTTTGTTCTTGCATAGTGAAAACCCATGATGATTCTGCCTCATGCACGTAGGCCAAATTGGATGAAGCAT
The DNA here is from genome assembly GCA_963277665.1 of Viscum album. Classification (NCBI taxonomy): domain Eukaryota; kingdom Viridiplantae; phylum Streptophyta; class Magnoliopsida; order Santalales; family Viscaceae; genus Viscum; species Viscum album. The sequence continues at coordinate 498,089,755 of OY728122.1, forward strand.
GTTACATTTGTGTGTCATTTTTATTTCTTTTCACATTTGTTTTTTTGGTCAAATTGGTTAATTGCTGAACATGATCTGATTCTTAAATTAATTAAAATTTGTTTAGAATTTATTTTATAATATTGAAGCTATTTAAGTGGTGTCTTGCTGCCTTTTTGTTCTTATTTTTTGTTGTAATTTTCATTATCAGTGTGTCATTTTTTTCCACAGCCACACTGTTAAATCATTTTAATTCTGGTTATTTGAATTTTAAACAAATTATTTTATTATTTATTGGATTATGTTAATAAGACTGGAATAATAAACATAGTTTTTAATACTGTATTTTGGGATTATGCGATCCTAATTTATTCCCAATGGATCCTGGCTATTTTGGATGGGGGACTGCCTTGCGCAGCACAACCTCCCCCAACAGGTTAAATAAAATTAAAACTAAGAAGAGTTTGGGAATTGGAGAGTACATGAGGGCATGGGGTGAATGAGATATGCGGGTCAGATGTGGATGCATCAGTAATTATAGATACCCTTTGAAAAATACGTTCATGATTTTTCATTTTAAATTAAAATGGTCCATAGACCATCCAGTTTTAGTGCGGGTAAACCGACACAGGTCAGCTGTCAGTGTGGCTATCTATATAATTTTTTTAGGAAATGTTTTTAATGGATGTCATAATTATGAAAATAATGATGACTCCTCAATTCCCAATTAATTCCCCTCTTAATGGCCAACCTTTCATATTCTCACCGTTGGATCAGATCTCATATACTCTATAAATATGGTGATATGTTAATGAAATGATATAGACTTTTGGCTCTACATTGTGTTCTCTACATGTATTTATTTTGTATTTGTATTTCCATTTGTTATTATCCTCATCATACGCAAATTTGACATTCTCTTTCTCAATGATGCGCTTCGCCTATGATTGATCTTACATTTTCAGTTTCGAAATGCTTCGTAGTTTCAATCGGCGTTCGATCAATTTCACAACATGTTATCAGCACGATCGCCTTCTCCGCATTGCGCATCGTGACATCACTGTCTTTATCCCCATCACTGGCATAAGAAAAATCTCATAAGAAAAAGGCATGTCACATGTTTTTATAAACATTCTTATTTTGACATACTCTTTCGTATGTGCATCGACTCCACTCATTCGAGGAGCTATGTCAAAAGGTGAGCCTTATTTTATATTTAAGATATTGTTACATTTATTTTCCCCCTCTTGATAAATCTAAAAATAATATATGATTTTCTTAATCTTTTGCTGTGGGAAAATTAATGAGATCCTGAAGATCTATAATGACTCACGGTTGATAAATTTCACTTCATTCCTTGGAGAGAATGTGTTTGATTAATAATTGATATAGTAGATGTCGAGAAAAACATCATTCAATAAATAAATAAAAAACTACACCACCAGAAGTGGTCGAATGATGAACATCGTGTACCCATCGTACGTTGAGCAGTTGAATGATGAAAATCACATACCTGTCATACGTCGAGCCGTTGAATGATGAACATCACGTACCCACTGTACATCGAGCTGTTGAATGATGAACATCACGTACCCACTGTATATCGAGATGAAGTTCGATGAACATCACGTACCTGTCATACATCGAGATTAAGTTTGATGAACATCACGTACTCATCGTACATCGAGATGAAGTTTGATGAACATCACGTACCTGTAGTATGTCGAGCCGATGTTTGATGAATATTGCGTACCCCTTGTTTTTGGAGCTGAAATTTGATGAATATCGCGTACCCATCGTACGTCGAACTGAAGTTTAATGAACATCGCGTACCCGTCATATATTGAGCCGAAGTTTGATGATCATCACGTACCTATCGTACGCCTATCCAAAGTTATCTAATCATTCCTTGAACCATGAAATTTCATATCACTTATTTTTTTTCACCCTGAAGGTGTCATGTTTTATTATACTATATAAAGGTTCATGATGGAGATGATGTTTACTTTAAATATTTGTATATATTTGTTTTATTTATTTTCCCTTTACTTTATTTCTTATAAAATGTTTTATAGAAATTAAATATTCTTTATGAACACACATAAATATATTATATATATATTAATCCCCCGAAGTGGATGAAATTGATGAATTGAATATTCATGCAATTGTCTTGAATACACTATAAAACTCAAACAAATAATTTTATTCTATTCCCTGGAGTGAATGCGAATATTTATTGAAAATGATTTATTTCATTCCCCAAAGTGAATGAAAATATACCTGATTTTATTATAAATCAAGTTCGAGGTGAATATGATGTTTTGCGAATGATCATTGTGTTGTATTTATTTATAAAAAATAATAAAAATATAATCACAAGAAGTGGTTTTATGATAGTAAATTTTTACAGAGCACAATCAATTTTATTGATATTTATAAAATATTGAATCCCTGAAGGATGATATGAAAATAATGTTCTTGGACATTATATTGAATAATATCTTCATTTATCATTTATTGTTCCCGCAATATCAATATCAAGGGAAACATTATTATTTATTATATTCTTATGGATTATCAATATCATCTTAGGAAATTCATCTATCCCCTGAAGTGGATGTTTTTGTTCATATAATTCATAAATTAAATGATTGAATTACATAGTTTTGATAATCCGATATATATTATGAAAATGATTTTACCACCTGAAGTGGTTAAAGCAATGATCATCATAATTAATAAAATTTATATTTTATACAGGATAATAATTATTGATAAATAATAAATTATCATTCTTGGATCATTAAATCCTATGAATGAATGAATTCCCCGATGTGAATGTAGTATTAATTACTATATCTCATTCCTTGAAGCGAATGAAATTATTCATTATTTTTTTATGATTTATGATATCATGAACATTTGAGAGTTGATGAGGTTTGATCAAAGGATTTATATTTCAATTGATAAAGTGAATTTGGTTTATGAATTATAATTTTGGATGGCGATAAGGTGTGTCGTGAATCCAGAAGATTCTTCCACATTGGTTCTCACTACCACATTCACCAGTTTCAAAAGATGTGGGGGCTCCTATCCTAGGTAGATGTATTGTAAAATAATATTTGGGCTCGAAGTTCCAAATTTTTTTTTCCAAAAGTTCTAAATTATGAAATAATCTGCTTGGTGATGGGCCTAACCCGTTATGATTATATTATGAATTCATCAACCACCATAAGTGGAAATTATAATGACAAATATGAGTTTTCATAATGAAATATCCTAGAGATCTTATATGCATTGATCTTGAAGCAAAATACTTACAAATATTATTTTGATTAAATGCTTCAAAATAACTCATATATGCGTTAGTATATGCTCATATAAGTACATTTATTGGTAGTGAAAATTAATAAATGAATCTAGAAGAACGAATATATTACTACCTGGTAGTAAAAATTCTTAATGCTTTGTTATATCTAAAATCTCAATGAGATATATGAATGGTATTCTTGAAAATTAATATCATATGGAGACAAAATAGGTACCTCGATATGTAACAATCATTCATAAAAGTGATTATAAAGAAATTGTTATGTACAATTGAATCAATAATGGTAAACCATAAGTTTACTGATCCTGGCACTTCAAATATATGACATGATGATTCAGGCCATCTAGGATCAATTATAATGAAAGATATTAATTCAAGTATACATGAGCATCGATTTATTGATAACATATTAGACATCCATCAGGGGGAGAATGATGAATTTATTTAATGGATGCATGTCTACAAAATTATCAATGAATTTATTATCATTAAGTCATATGAATTCCTCTTATATGATAATTTACCATGAGGTACCCATTTTTGAGGTAAATTATTTATATCATTAACAGTTATTATGGAAATAAATTTCCCATATACTTATGAAGAAGTATATATGGGCACGCCCACCTACCATGTGATCCATCTATATGAAAGATGCATCCACTAAATGATCACATGTGTTATTTGCTGCTGGTGAGTATAAATTTCATGCTATGCAAGTTGATTAAATGAAATATCGAGTATCATATATTATATGGTCCTGCAAAACCATTGACATGATGATCACAACACATACATGAATATAAAGTGTTTGAAATCAATGTTCTGATTATACACACCTGACGTGTGGTTGTACTGATTATATAAAATCATTGTTCATCATGAGTAGAAAGAAATAAATATATTTTCCCTTGAAGAAGAAAATGAATATATCAACAATATTATATCTTTTTAGATATTGTACCTGAAGTGGCACTAGTACTAGAAAAATTATGAGATCTCAATCAAATGTTGTTGATGATATATTTTCTATGAATGCTTTTAAAACTCATTGATGAAAATGGATTTTGATAGATGTCGACATCATAATAATTGGCCAAAATTATTAAAGGAACTTATGAAATGTTCAACATATAAAGTTCTAGATTGATTATACAAACTATCAAGACTATTGAATATCAATGATCTTATTATATGTAATATTCTTCCTTGTATATTTGGATATTTATATATAAAGCCCAGAAGGGTTTGAAATGCCCGAAACATATTAAGTATGAAAGTTTCACCTAATCTGATAAATTATGGGGTGAACTAAATAATATGTATCAATATTAAGTTAAGGAAGAATTTAAATTGAATTTATCATCCCATGGTTTGTATGAATCATTGTATTCATCATATTATTAAGTTGTTTTGAAAAACATCTAAACTCTTGAAGAGTTTTCTAAAATCAATGAATTTTTTGATCATAAAATTACATGGAATGTCCTTGTATTTTGAATTAATCATCCTGAAGATATTTTGGAATGGTTTTACCCTTAATGAATAATTAAATCTCTTGCTTCCAAGAGTGATATATTTCATACATAAGGGGTTGATGAAGAACATAATTATCCCAAAAGGATTAAATATAAATGCACGTTTTATTTATACCTGAAGGATATACTTGTACATGTGCATATATACCTTGAAAATAAAAATAAATTCTATTATGATGTAAGGTAATGTTCTTCCCCATTTATTGAAATCTAAAGGGTATAAGTTATTATTATTCCAAAATTCAAAACTGAATGTTTTGGTTATGAATTGATAATGGACATTATATGAGTAAAATAATGTAGTGGTGATAATTCTGAGTGGGAGATGTAACTGTTGTATTCATTTTCCCTTAGTCAAGGTTTTTCCACTGAGTTTTCTTGATAAGGTTTTTAATGAGGCAACACTCTGGGGACTTGATGTTATTTTACTCTTTTTATCTAATCAAGTGTTTTCCCCTGAAGAGTTTTTCCTTGATGAGGTTTTTAATGACGTAATCATACATCATAAGATATATCCAAGGGAATGTTATAAATTATTATTCATATCTATAATTAATGGAAATTTTTAGTCTTCCCCATGAGTTATAATTTTTAATGAGACCATTTACCTATGGTCTTCCTCTCATGTCCTGAAGACATAATTAAATAATAATATTAATTGATGTCCTAAAGACACAACTAAATGATTTAATCTGGGGGATTTGGGAATGCTGCACTGTTTTCCCTTCATCAGGTTTTTCCCACTGAGTTTTCCTGATAGCTTCAATTATTTTTCACACAGGGTTTTTTTAGTGAAGATTAAATAAGGTTCCATAAAATTATGACATCCAAGGGGGAGTGTTATGAAATGTTATTAATGGATGTCATAATTATGACAATAATGATAACTCTTCAATTCCCAATTAATTTCCCGCTTAATGGACAACCTTTCATATTCTCACCGTTGGATCAGATCTCATATACTATATAAATATGGTGATATATTAATGAAATGATATGGAATTTTGGCTCTACATTGTGTTCTTTAATTGTATTTCTTTTGTATTTTTATTTATATTTGTTATTATCATCGTCATATGCAAATTCGACATTCAAATGTCTCAAAACACCACAATAATTTTCATAATAAACTTGATGTGCCAACATAAATAGTTCATTTAATTCAAGAAGACTATTATATTTAATGTCAATGACTCCATATCATAGATAAAATAACAACCCTCAATTAGTATCAAACCAATTAAATTTGAACATTGTTACATAATTTGGTTCCAGATAACATAACTCAATTATTTTATCCAGCATACCATAAAAGTCAACTTCACTTTCTTTATGATGATATCCTTTCAAACAAAAACCACTATTAATTGATTCCTTTGAGTCACCATATATGCATGAATGCAATCAAAATACATTAACCCCATATCCATTATAATTTTTTACCAAATTCTATGGAGGGTTTTTGTTGTACCCCAATTGAGTTTTGGTTGTATTTGTTGTCAATAGATTAATATGCTGATTCTTTTGAAGAAGGTAATGGAAATAAGGATTGAAGTTGTCAATTAGATCTAGACCCATCAACGTGAGTCATTGAATATGATCCATATTATTAGGATTCTGATATAAAGTTATAAGAAATTGGAAATCATATTGAGTCTGGAATGAAAGTGGTGATAGTAATGAGGAAGTGTTCCGAAGTCTGAATGGATCCAATGATGAATCTGATGATGATTTTCTATTTTTGTATTTCATATATCATAAGTTATATAGAAAACCTGTGATGATAGCCTTATAAATGAAAGGAGGAGATCTGGTGCTTCCAATCATATTAAGGGTCAGTTGGAAAGAAATAAGTTTCTGGATTTTGTGGAAGAGAGGAGTGTTTGATGTGAAGTATTCTGGCTGCTACTCATTGGTGTGAGGAACACTGGAAACAAAAATATGATGAATATATGTATGAGAATCAATGGAATTAAAATATCAAAAGGCTACATGATTAATCATACTAAAGAAAAGAAGTCACTACCAAGATTGGTCTATCAGACGCGGTATGCCACTGATCCATTGTAATGGATTCTGTCACCGATTTGTTTTATGAATTATTGGTATCTTTAAGAAATTAGATACAAAGTTTTTATAGAGGCATAATGTTTGAGAATGTTTGAATTATACTTCAATTGGGTTAAGAAAACAATAATTCAAACATTTTTCTCTTATAATTAGGTCAAGAGAAATATAAAAAAGTATTCATTATTTCTCAAGAAGAAGTGAAGACTCATTGGATTGGGGTTGACACTGATTCATCAGAGTGAAGATGATACTAAAACATCAAGCATGGAATAATACCAACAATTTCATCGGACATGTGATCATCATCCTAAGGAATTAAATAAAAGGATAAATACTTTGAGGATATTTTAGAATCATTTTCAATATCTTACATTTAAGAGTTAATATGAAGCATCTATATGAGAATAATTTCAACATTTATAAGAGGTCATCATAAGGGGAAGTCTTCATCATTACATGTGTTTTCATAGAAATGAAGAATCAGAATGGAAAATCATAATGAATAATTGGACTGAAGAAATGTTTTCAAATCTTAAAGTTGTATGAATTTTTTAGATAGTCCCAGAAGTAATATGATGCATTAAAGAAGTAAAAGATATATCTGTGATTCAAGGGAAATTGAAGATTTGGGAAATATAGTTGAGCGGTAAGATTTTAAGAACCCCACCCAAACCATATCTGGGTTGGATATAAAAGGATATAATTTTTCAATTGTTATTTTTGAAAAAACATAGAGCTGTTCACATACACTAGATCTCCAAAAATTGTGGAAAATGTATTGAGTTTCCAACTAGAGTTTTTTTTTCAAATCGAAATTGAGGAAGTTCCATCAGAATGAGTCCATCAGTGTGAATTTCAATCTAACCATTGGATTAAGTTCTAGGATGATGCTTCATCCGAGAAAGTCCGTTAGAGTAAGCCCATTGGAACAATATCCATAAGAGAAAGGTTCATCAGACTGAGTTCCATCGGACGAAGTAATTGTGAGATTTTGATTGAGTTCCTACTCAATTGAAGAAGGAAGAGAATAATAAGATTAGAAAAAAAGGATTATAATACATTGACCATGAGATAGAGGTTGTTGGACTAAGGAAGATTGGACTGACACTGTTGAGGAATATTTATGGACTAATTTTCTAGAATAAGTTTCAAGAAAAAAAGTTCCTTAGATAATTGTTGAAGTTATTGAAGATTTTATATAGGTAAAGTTTGATTCATCTTACTTATGGAGGAAGAAAATACTTTTTGTGGTGGATTATAAAAGAATAAAGAAAGTGAATCTTGTAACTATGGATACTTACCAGTTGCTAAAAATGCTTGTATTTTTGGGATGTATAACCAATTGTAGGAAAGTGGATACTGAAAATGATAGTTGGGGGGTATAACCAACTATAGAAATAAAGTTACTACTAGGATTATAAAATTTTTCACTAGTTGTGCCTTTTTTATTCTAAAAATAAGACAGTAAAATAATCCTTGTTGGTGGGACTATCCAACATGGAATGGAGTAGGTATTTGCACTAAACCTTATAAATATTGTGTACTACCTTGTCTTTATACTTGTTGTAAATGAAAGGTGAGGTTGAGAAGTTATACTTGAGTAGATCGTTACCTTGACAAGTTTCATAGATTAAGAATGTTTAGTAAATAAGTTAAGGAAAACTTTCTTATAAAAGAAAAAGAAACCACTAATTCATCCCCCCCTCAGTGGTATTGATCCTACTTGGGAACAACAATTGGTATCAGATCCATGTTCTCTTTGAAAGATCTATCTCTGAGAATGAAGAATTTTCATTAGGTGAACTATAAGGGGATTCCGGTTTTAAATGGTAATAACTATCATATCTTGAAAGATATAATACTACCATATCTTATCTATCTTGGGTATGATGTTTTGGAGGCTACTATTGATGGATTTTCTCCTTGTATTGAGAATAATCCTCTTATTACTATTGATAAAATAAATTTTGAGAATAATGGAAGATATAAATATGCTTTACTCTTATCACTAACTGAAAATGAGTTTCTTATAGTATAGGAAGTTGTAACTACCAAAGGTATCTGAGATAAGTTGAAAAATATTTATGAAGGAAATACAAAGGTGAAGAAGGAAAAGTTAAAACTTTGGAGGATGAAGTATGGAGATATGAAAATGGATAAGCATGGATCTTTGGGGGACTTATTTACAAGAATAAATGATAATATTATCACCATAATATGTCTTGGTGAGAAACTAGAAGACTCAACCATTTTTGAAAAGACCTTGAGAATTACCCCTAATAAGTTTGATGCCAAAGTTTCATCTTTAAAAGATAGATTTCCTGAAAATATATCTTTGGATGATCTTCATATTACTATTATTACATATGAAATGAGAAGAGAGAAGGTTATTAAAATTAAATAAAGGTTGATTAATAAATAAATTTAAAATATTTATTAAAATGGAAAAAGATTAAGAAATTGAAGAAGAATCAAGTGACTTGGAAGATGAGGAAGAAGCTGAAAACTTCAATAAAATTATTTCCCTACTTTATAAGAAATACAATAAGGGAAAATGGAAAGGAAAAACTCTCAAATTTTGGAATTTTGAAGGGAAAGGACATTTTGTGCATAATTTTACTAGGAAGAAAATTGATGAGTATGAGTCTGAGGAAGATAATGATAAATCTCTACAAAAAAGTATAAGAAACGTAAGGAAATATTTCCTTATAACAAAAAGAAGAAAATTTATTTGAGAATAAGAAAGAAGGATGATTCCTCATCCAGTGATAAAGACAATCATCAACTCAAATTTATTTATCAAGTTATAAATAGAAGTGATTCATCCTGAAGTGATGATAATTATGATGATATGATAGAAATGAAAAGGATTATAAAAAGGAATTTGGATAATTCACTTGAAAAAAATAATCAACTCAACTCAAGAAAGAAGGAAGTTATTGAAAGATGTTAAAGATGTAACTTTTGAGAATGGTGAGATTAAAAGAAAACTGAAAAGGTATGAAGAAAATTCAGTTGGAAATGAGAATATCAACATGATAGAATATACACTTGTTGAATAAAGTAAACAAAAAAAGTTAAAGGTAGCTGAATCTGAAAAAATCATAGTTGTTATGAAAATTAAATTGACTAATTAAGGTGAAGAGTTTTTAGAAACATAATCAATGTTTATTACAGAACAAAGTGAGATATTAAAGATGAGATAAAACTTCACCAAGTTAGTTGATGTTAAAGGTGAAACTTATAAAGAAGGTGAAAAGAAAATTTTACAAAAGTAGGTTTGCGAGAAAACATATTTCACCAAGAAAGATAAGAATTCTTCAGGAAAGTACCCTCCTAAGAAATATGGTGCACGTTTTTTTTAAAAAACAGCAATAAAAAAGTTTTGATCAATTATACACTCAATCGAAAAGATCAAGATTCAGAGGTCACTATTGATGTTGTAGAATTTTTGAACACATATCTTATTTATATTGGTTTAACATGTCTCAACTAGAAAATAGGTATGAATTAAGGGGAAGTAATTATGAGAAAATAAGATCAAATGTTCTTAAAAATTTTGTGGAACAAAAAAAGGAAATTCAGATGATGAATAAATCTGAGTATGTTTAGAAAGTTGAGTATGTTAAGAAAGATGAGAAAATTAAACATGCTGAGTCAAAAAAGAAAGGGTTCTTATTTATTTGGATAGAATAAGTTGACATGGATATAAATTTATAATAATCACAAAAATCAAATGTAAAAAAGTGGAATAAAAAGGTTTATGAATTTGAAAAAAATTTGATGATTTTTTTTCAATTTATAGTGATTTGAAATTCAAAAAACATGCAAGACATGTGAAAAATAATGGAATGTTATTAAAAGTTATTTGAACATCCTTCCATAATAAGAGGAAGGAATGAAAGAGTTGTTACAAACTCACTATAAAAAAAGGTTCCAAAAGAAGAAAATAAATTTACATCCTTAATAGAAGAGTCTATAGATGAAAAGAAACTTCTTAAAAAATCAGAGAAGGATGAACACAAGGAAGAAAATACATCCAATGAAAAATTGAAAAAGAATAACAAAAAGGAAATTCTAAAAGAGGACTTTCATTCCAAAATATTTTTCTAAGAAAAAACTAAGGTTCCTCCTTATTCCCAAAATATTTTTATTTGTAATAACTTGTAGGGAATTGAAGGATTTGAAATAAGTAATATAATGCTGACAAGTCTCTTAATATTCTTGAAAAATAAAGTAATGTGGTTACAAAATGTGAGTTTTTGAAAATTGCGTTTATACACATGAACTTTATGATATGTTTTTTGAGTTGGGTGCATGTTAATTTTATCACAAATAAATCCTTTCAAGATTTTCCCATAAATTATAATGTTGAAAGAAACATGAAAAGGTATTACATGAATTTCCTAGAATAAAAATCATTTATAACCTTGATTATAAACTCTTGTTTTCTACACTGGGTTCATCCACATAGAATTAGAGTTGTTTATTTAAAGGCTATTTTTTAAGAAACTCATGTGATACTTATGTTATACTAAATAATAATTTCAAGTTTTTGAGATGAAAAGTTTCTACCCTTGTAAATAAGATCATTTTTCAATAAGGGGAAAACTTTTGATGATTCCCCTTTTTAATTTGTTTTACAATATGGGGGTGAGATAAGGAAAAAGTTAGAGATAAGAAATAGGGTATAAATACAAGAATGGGGAGAAAAAAAGTGATAAAATAAAACAAAAAGTGGTATTATTTTGAAATTGATTGAAGTAGGAATTGACGAAAAACACAAAGGGGGAGATTGTTGGACCCCTGTTAAGTTTTGGTTGTATTTTTTTGTCAATAGATCTATATGTTGATTACATTGAAGAAGGTAATGGAAATTCAGATTTAAGTTATCAATTAGATCTATAACCATCAGTGTGAGTCATTGAATACGATCCATCAGATTGGTATTCTGATAGAAATTCAGAAGATGCTAGAAATCATATTTAGTCTAAAATGAAAGTGGTGATTGTAATGAGGAAGTGTTCTAAAGTTTTAATTAATCTGATGATGAATATAATTATTCTTTATTGTTTCATATTTAATATATCATAAGTTATTTGGAAAACTTATGATGTTATCCTTATGAAGGAAAGGGGGATAGATGGTGCTGCCAATCGTATTGAGGATCAGTTGGAAAGAAAGAATTTTCTAGAGTTTGTGAATGAGATGAGAATATGATGTGAAGTATTCTAGAATCTACTCTTTTGTGTGAGCAACACTGTACATCGAAAGATGAATATCATCAGTATAAGAATCAACGAAATGAAAATATTAGAAGGCTATAATATTGATCGTACTGAAGAAAAGAAGTCACTGCCAACACTGACCCATCTGATGACGTATTCCACCGATCCATCATAATAGATTTTGACACTAATTTGTTTTATGAATTTTTGGTATCTTCAGGACATCAGATATAATTTTTTATCAGAAACAGATTGTATGAGAAAGTTTGAATTGTATTTCAATTAGGTTAAGAAAAAAAGTCATACTTTGTTATCTAACAATTGGGTCAAGAGAAAAAGAACAAAAGTATTGATTTTTCTCAAGTATTGAAGACTCATCAGATTGGGGATGATGAAAATTCATCAGAGTGAAGATGAAACTGATCCATCAGCCGTAGACTGACACTGATAAAGTCCTCTGATGTGGGATCATTATTCTAAGGAATTGAAGAAAATGCGAAATAATTTGAAGATAATTTAGAATGGATTTCAATTTCTTACATTTGAGAGTTGATATGAAGCATATTCATGAGAATAATTTTAGTGTTTACTAGAGGTCATCGTAAAGGTCCTTCTTTAGTATTTCATGTGTTTTAATCATAATTAAGAAGTATAATGGTGAATTCTAATAAAGAATTAGGCTGAAGAAATGTTTGTAAAACTTGAAGAAATATAAAGATTTGAGAATCTACCAAAAGTATTATGAAGTGTTGAAGAATTCAAAGATATATCTAAGATTAAAGGTAAATTAAATATTTGGGAAATCTGGCTAAGTGGGAAGAATTTTAGAACCATGCCCAAACCATATCTAGGTTTCCTATAAAAGGAGAGAACATTTAATTTGTAAGGTGTGAAAAAACCTAGAGCTATTCTCATATGCTAGAGATCTGATAATTATGGAACACACATTGAGTTTCCAACCAAAGTTTATTTTTTTGGTTGAAGCCAAGGAAGTTGCATCAGAATTATTCCATTAGAGTGATGTTTAATTCAATCATTAGATCCATTTCTAAGATAACACTTCATCAGAGCAAGTCCTTCATTGTATTCCCATTAGAGAGACATCTATCAAAGAAATGTTTATCGGACCGAGTTCCGTTATATGAAGGAATTATGAGATGCTAACTGTGTTCCTACTTAATTGAACAAGGAAGATAATACAAATAATCATACCAAGGATAATTGGATAGAGACCACCAGACAGAGGCAACCCGACTGAGGAAGATCAAACTAACACTATTGAGAAATATTATCGAACTGTGTTTTTGGAAGAAGTTTCAAGACCAAAAAGTTCATTAGAGAATTATTGAATTTCTTGAAGATTTTATGAAGGTAAAGTTTTATTCATCTTACTTTTGGTGGAATTGAATACTTTCTGAAGTGGATTATAAAAGAAGAAGAAAAGTGAATCTTTTAATTGTGGATACTTACTTGAAAAGGCTTGTCTTTATATGGTTCATAACTAGCTGTGGGAAAGAGGATACTGAAAAGGATAGTTTAGGGGTATAACCATCTATAACAGGAAAGTTTCTACTTGGATTTTATAATTTTTAACTTCTTCTACCATTGTATTATGGAAATAATATTGTAAAATAATCCATGTCGGTGGGACTATCCCATATGGAAATGAGCATGTCTTTGTACCAAACCTTGTAATTATCATGTTCTACCTTCTATTTATATTTTTTACATATGAAAAGTGAGTTTGATAAGTTGTAATTTAGTGGATCATAAACTTAAAAAGTTTTAGAGGTTAAGAAATTTTACTAAATTAGTTAATAAAAACTTTCTTAAAAAAGACAAAGGAACCACTGATTCTCCCCCCATCTTAGTGGTCTTGATCCTACTTGGGAAAAATATTTTTTGAGCACACATAATAAACTATAAATTTTATTGTTATGTTGTGTTTCCTACAAACCATAAAAATTATTAATAATAGATATCATTACAAAATTTATTTACCATTCCATCGAAATCAACTTAACTTAACAATCTTTGAAACCAATATGAAATTTTTTATTGATGATGTTCTTTAAGAGTGGTTGATGTAATTTTTATAAACTATTTTTTAGTATGGAAATCATATAGTCTACAAAACATTTAATGTAAATTAAGGTATCTATCATAAAAATTTAAAAAAATAATAAAAATTAGTACTTACTGCACATATCTTTTCATTTATTCACAATTCAGTAGAACATATGTATGAGCTCTATACAGTTCTCCATCTGAAATCATTCATTCATGATAATGACCAAAAAAAATCTCAGACAGAAAAAAAAACAGACAACTGATGGTCTATGACATCATCAAAAATTTTCTCATTATGACCCATATGATTATGTTTTGAAGGATATTCCAATCGAAAATAGTAAGAGAATAAATTTAAAATTTCCTCTTGCAAGTATGATTATGAAATTAAACCTTCAACTGATGACTTGTTACGTACTTTATTCTTTAAATATTTCATACATCTCTCAATTGGGTACATCTATAGGAATTTTACCAGTCCTCCATATTTAGCTTGATATAGAAAATGAAATAATAAATTTTCCATTGAGTCAAAGAAGCCTGTAAATAATATTTTCTATAATTTACATAAAATTAAAACAACATACATTTATATAACACTCAATTCATCATAATATTATATTTATACACAAATATCTTGGAAGAAATATGATATTTCATTCAACACATCACAAATTGAATAATTAAATAGTCCTCTAAGACCAAAAAATAGTAATATTTACATTATGACATGGAATTCATGAATTTTTAAACTGGTAATATACCCATTTCTGACACAGAAAAAAAAAATAGAAGCATAACCATATGGTAACCTCAAATATCAAATTCATTGATTGAATAATAAAAAAATTTATTTAGAAAGTGTGTAAGCTACTTTTGGATTCATCAAATTGTGTGTTCTTTCCCCTTAAAATAATTCAAGTTCAGGACATCTATAAATTTGGGAAAGATCTAACCAATGCTTTAAATTATCTTTGGTCTTATCAGGTTAGTCCAAAATGGTATAAAATATGTTATCAAAAAAATTATTCTCCATATACATTACATCTAACATGTAAAAAAATAAAAAATAAGACTAATATGGAAGGTCCCAAAAAATACTATTCTTTATCTAATTATGATCTCTCCCAAAACCATTTATTATTTATTAATTTATGGTTGGTCTAAAAGTAATATGAGGTAATGAAGAGATTATAAATTTTACCTTAATACCTAAGAGAACTGCTAGAGGTTCATCTCTTTCAATTCCAACTTTTTTAAAATTATTTCTGTTCCGTCGAGTGATTCACAGGATGACATCTCCAGTTGAAATCAAAATAACTAGTATTTCTCCCATTTACAAGAATAATCACTTTATTCTTATCCATGTAGTATAAAAATGATTTTAAAGCATGTGTACTCCATCCAAATAACATACCATATACTATAAAGTCATTGATCATCCACATTAATGTAGCCTTTACTGTAAAATTTTGATCTGCAGCTATATCAAATATAGTTGCACCATTATTCCATAATGAAAATAACTCATCAATTAGTGGGTTCAAATAAACATCAATATTATTCTTTTTATTTCCTATAATTAATAGCACCAAATATATATATGGTTCTCTCATCAACATCCAAGGAGGTAAGTTGTACAGAGTAATGAAAATATGCCAACAAGAATATTGACTACTATAAGCACCAAATGAAAAAAACCATTATTAGAAAGACCCAACCATATGTTACGAGGTTTTTAAGAAAAAGAAGAATGTATATGAACAAAGTGTTTGAATGAATCACCATCACATGGATGATTTAATCTTTTACTAATGGAAATATTTTATCTATACCATGTAATAAATGCAGCTATGTTGTGAGACATAAATAAACATTTTAGAAAGGGTGTAATTCGAAAATAACTCAACAATTTTATAGGAAATCTAGAATTTCCTTATTGTGTCTATTTATACCTTGATTTTACATATTTTTTAAAATTAACTAATAATTCATAATCAGCATAATATAAGATGTAACCGTTTTAACATGCATGAATATTATAATAACTAAGACCGAAATTATGGAACAACCTCTTACTTTCATAGAAACTTTCATGTAAGGTATTTTCATTAGGAAATAATGATTTAAACAAAGATAAAATCTAATCACAACAACTATTTGGAATTCCAAAATTTGATTTAATAACAATAAATTTTGTAACACCTTCAAGTTTTCTCATCCGAAATCTCGAATATAAGGCCTCCTTAATAGATTTCAACAAAATATAAAATTGAGAAGGTTTTGAATTAGGATTTAGAATATAATTATGATTTGTTGTTTCTTGAATAAACATGATAGCTTCCTCATGCACTAAATTCTAAAATGATGAATCGAGAACCAAAATTTTTTTATTGCCTATTAAATTATGTTCACCATGTGATACCAAAAAATATAATCGTTCCAAAAACCAAAATGCATTAGACAGAGTCTAACATTTTCAGACATTTAGAATATCATAAGATCAAATTTCTTACATGGACATTTAATTATCCTTCAGGAAAAAATTCTGAATTAAATAATTAAAATGATATAATTGTTTCAACACCCTCAATGTAGATAGGATTTATACTAGATCTATTGGGATTTTTTTGATGATTTATCCAATCATGATCATGTAATAGAAACTAGTATATACTTCCTAAATACATAATAATCTAAAAAAACAAAAACAAGAATAATTATTATTCGTTGTTACTAATTGAAAGTTATTATTATATTTTAACACCTTAGAATATTCTATGAAATATGATCAAAGTGAGGTGCTAGGTTATCACTGGATTTTGAGGATCTTAGCGGCTCAATGAAGATAGCATAAAAATATTAAATATATTATATTAGACACACGTTATTTACAAAAAATATTTTAATATCTCCCGAACAATGTCTCATATGAGAATTATGAGACCACTGTTAGGTCTAAGATATAGACTTTACCCTAAGCATGACATAATAGTTGTCTGTTGGGTGTTTGGTTACATTTCACATGAGGGTAATTCATTTAATATTTTTTATAAAATATTTAAGAATCTCCCAAACCAAGCATTGTATGAAAAATTGGATACCACCGTTAGTTCCGGAATGTGGGGTTTACCCTGGATGTGACCTAAAATTTGTGTGTTTTGGGAGTTTGGTAACATCATGCATGATGTTAATTCATTTAATATTTATATTATATTTTTTTACAAAAAATTGAAGTATCTCCATAATAGAGTATTGTATCAAAAATCTAGGATCACCGTTAGGTCGAGGATGTTGGGTTTACCCTAGGCATGATATAAAATTTGTGGGCGTTGGGTGTTTAGTAACTTCACACACGAGGGTAACCTTTCTAATATTTTATTAATATTATATATATATATTACAACATTTATAAAAATTCTTAATACTAATTATTTTAATTAATAAAACATTTATATGAATTATTGTGAATTTATAATAGTTATTATTTTTTATATTTTTTTGCATGGTATGATTTTTTTAGTATTTATTACAAATATTTTTTTTATTTTTACTAGGTGATAAAATTATTTATTAAGTAATAATAATTATTTATTATTTATAAATGAATTTATAATAAATATTACTATTTTTTAACAATTACTCATATTTCATATTTTTTTCTTTTACAACTCATTATAGATTGTCGTAATTTCCTCAAATTTTCAAATTATTAACAATATTTTGTAATTAACAGTAATATTTACTATTTATTAATAATATTGATTAATTAATTATTAATTACTATAAAATATTTATTAAATATTATTAATTATTTAAATTATTATTACATTTTTAATAATTACTATATACATATCACGATTTCCGAATTAATATAAATACATCAAATATATATACTTGTTCAGATGTTAATATATACATATATAAATATATATATTATGATTTCTTAATCCAATAGATTTTTAAATGTTTTTTAAATAAATATGCATATCAAATCAACACACACACACACACATATCGAAAACCTTATATGTTTTTTTAAAATATTTATAAATGTTTATTCACATGTTAATATACATACATACATACAAACATACATACATACAAACAAACACACACACACACACACACACACACATATATAACATTATATATTTTTTTAAAACTTATATATATATATATTCACATGTTCATACACACACACAAACACATATATATATATATACATATACATATATATATTAAAAACCTTACACTTTTTTTAAAACGTTTATATATGTATATTCATAAGGTAATATATATATATATATAAAATAAGATTTCTTAACTAACATAAATGTATAAAATATATTCAAACACTTTTTTTAAACAAATATATATACTAAATCTATATATACATACATATAAACCTATATATAGACATATATATATATATATCAAAACTCTGACACATTTTTTTTAAATATTTATATATGTATATATTCACATGTTAATATATGCACACACACACACACATATATATCCAAATGTTCACACAACAATATTCACATGAATTTAACCATATGAAAATAAATCATAATATAACAATTAAACATCATTTAATATATTTTTTGTAATTAAAGTATTATTATAATTCATCAAAAACCATATCATCATAAGCATGAAATCCAATTAAATAATTAAATATATTTTTATAAACTCTATCAATACCAGATATTCCTCAATAATTTTCATAATAAACATATTTATTATAACAACATAAAATAATATACATTCATTAACCTAACATATCAAATAGAAAATTCTATCAAATCTAAATATTAAACAATGAGAAGAATACCTAAAAATAAATTTTAAAAACTCGTGTGGACCTGATAAACATGACAATAGGGAATAATAAATTTTCAAAAACCCTAAATACCAAATAAACTGTCACGACTCGACCCAAGATGGGGCTCGAGCCACAACTACCCCAAGATCACCTTCATAGGCCACATGCTGGCGACCAACACCAAAGTCATAAATAACACTGGGTGGCCTTTATATAAGTACCTATATGCACACACATAACCATCTCAATGCAGAAGTGAAGAGGAAGTAAAAGTAAAAGAAGAAAAGTGATAAGGGAAAAACCATGCTTGAAAAACCTCAAGATAGTACATGAGTACAGTAGTATAAACTAAAAAGTAAAGGGAATAAATACACACCTAACCAGAAAGATTTCCCAACCTAAAAAAAATAGAAAGTCAAACAATAAGAGACCCCAGATTCTGATCTTCAAGTCGCGACCACTGTACATGGTCAAAAGTGCTAGGTATCCCTAATCTCCTCTGAATTCACTACCGACTTGTCCATTATCTGCATAAGACACAACATGTACGGGAAAATCCCATATAGAGGTGAGTATATACATACCCAATAGGACACCCCAAAAGCTTATGGGGGAGTAATAAGTGATAAAATAATAAAAAAATATTATAGAGTGTAAATAGGATACATGATACAGTGAAAGAGAATAGTTATACCCGAACCAAGAGAGAGAGAGAGAGAGTAACCTCATCCAAGAACAAGGGGCTCAACATAGTGTGTAGATTGGCTACACATCGATTCATTTCCACATATAACAGGATATTATACTCATCCAACCATGAGAAGCTAAACATGGAAAGCATGTGGCATACCCCACAAATCTTCACATCTCATGGAAAGAGAGTAACCAAATCCAAAGTTATAGATATGTGTATATATATACACTTAGTCAAAATAAGACTAAAAGAGAGAGTAATGAGATATACATCTCACAACTCAGCCCAATAATAAGTGTTACCAATAGTTTCAAAAGCCCATCAATGATGCCTAAAATCTCACACGTTTGCCTTGAAGTTACTGTGAAAGTCAAACCACGCCTCTTCACTATGACGCACTATCGAGAGGAAAAAAAAATCAAAATATAGGACCCATACCCAAGTTCATAAAGGGGGTTACAGTGTTTAATTATCCGTAGAGGAACTGCACATGTGATGATGGGGGGTTCCACTCTAGTATCATGAGGATTCATGCCCTATGATGATAGGGGGATTCCACTCAGTAGGTAAAGGACATGTTCCTAAGTTTATTGGGAGGGGTATAATATATAGGTCAAGGAACCATGGAACTACTAAAAAAAATTCCTTTAACAATGCTAGAAATTTCCTTTATCATTGCTAGAAAAGCACTGACTATTTGAGTGACGTTAAAAGCCAAGGACTTTTATTAGTTCTGAAAAAGAACTGATAAAGGGGTCATTTATCAGTGCTAAAAAAGCACTAATAAATAGAATCATTATCACTTCTTTGAAAAGCACTTATAAAGGTCCCATTTATCAGCGCTTTTATTTAGTGTCATAAAAGGAACCCTTTATCAGTGCTTTTAAAAGTGTTGATAAAGGGACATATTGCAGTATGTTGTTACAACACACTGCAACACCACTATAGTGTGCTGTAACAGCACACTACAACACTATAAATACACCATATATCAACAAAACAAGTCACAATACATAATTTAAATGAAATGAAATTTACATCACAATTACCAGAAAAAACACTATATTTTAGACATTTCAAAAATTGGTTTCTATAATTACATAAATAAAAATTATTACAAACATTCAAAAATAAACCTTACTATCAATGTTACCATGATTTCCATTAAATTTCTTTTTCGAACTACCAACACTATAAGAGTAGTTTCGAATAAACCACCTCAACTTGAAAAAATAATCCACATTTATAAGCAGATAATTATTATGAGTAGTACTAAAAATAAATAAATAAAACATAAATATAAAATAATACATTAATTCTATGAAAAATTATTTTAATGTGAAAATATCAAGATTACCTCTGTGATTGAGAAGTGGAGGGAACTTGAAGGAAAGTGATAAATGTCAACACTACAGGAGTGAAAGGTTTTGTGGGAGAATAATTCTGTGGATGTTTTAGTGCATAAAGGGATAAAATATGGATAGAGCACCCCAAATTGAAAAAAATAATCCACCTATATATGAAAAAATTATTATGTGAGTAATAATAAAAATAAATAAATTAAACATACATATAAAATAATACATTAATTCTATAGATAATGATTTTACTGTGCAAACATAAACATTAACTCTATAATTGAGCAGAGGAAGTGTCTTTTCTCTTCCTGAAAAGGTAGTGGAGGTAACTTGAAAAAATTGATAAATGCACCACTGTAGGGGTTAAAATGTTTTAAGTGAGAAAGTGCATGAAAGTTGGATAGATCAGCCAAACTCGAACAAAATAATCCACATGTATAAGGAAAAAATTATTATGTGAGTAATTCTAAAAATAAATAAATTAAACATAAATACGATATAATACATTAATTATATGGACAATGATTTTATTGTGAAAACATCAAGATTACCTCTATTATTGAGTAGATACAATGTTGTTTTTCTTCTTTTATAGGAATTACACATAGATATAAATCTTCTAAAATAAAATAACTCTATAAGGAATAATGAAAATTAAAATCATTGTTCCATTATATAATTTTTTGATAAAATAGAGAAAGTATATCATAACATTACCTTTGCATATATCCAAAGGATTTACTTCATTATAGTTTGTTCTTCCAAGGGATTGGTAAAATCATTATTTATAGTAGAAATTTTCTATATGAGTAGTCAAAATTTAATTCAGATTATGTTAATGTAGTATAGAACATATAATATTATGAGTAAAAACATAATATATTAAAAAACAATTTTACCTTCTCATTAAACTCACTTTTTTTATGGGTTAAAATGATTTGGTTCCTCTTTTGAGAATCAAAATCCCTTCTTTGTGGTCCCCTATAATATATAACAAATTATATACATTGGGATCAACATGAATTGGTTGAGATATTCCAATGAAAGGGTCATCCTCGATTGAATTTTCATCTGACTCAACATTTGTTTTAGTCTCCAGTGGGATAATTGACCAATTATTGTTTATTGGATCAAACACATAAAATACTTTCACTTCTTGTGATTCCATTATGAATAGATCATTTTCCCCCTTCTACACTAAAATTTACCTTCAAAAATCCCTTTTAATCAACTTTCACTCCATTGATATTGTCAACACATTTGAAACGGAAAAGAGACACTTGAAATGTTGTATAATATAACTCGTATATCTATTCAATAATGCCAAAATATGACATATTTTCCTAAATTATATTTCTATCCTTGGAACTAGATATGTGTATCGCTTCAACCACAAGCATAACACCACTGTTTTGTATCATATTGAAGTCATCATGTTCTTTTGTATAGAACTTATAACCATTGATTACAAAACAAGTGTAAGATATAACATTTTCATTCGGTCCTCTAGATAGCCATTGAAGTCATTCAACAATTGAATTCATATTTTAAAATAACTCCTTATAAATTTGATATCTAAACCATCCTATAAACTATTGATTATGTGTATTTGATATCCATACTTCAACCCTTGATGGAATTAAATCTCTAAGAATTTATTTTTGGGCTTTAATGTATGGATTAACCTCTTTACTATTATGTAATATGTAAATATTTTCTTACTCCCAATTTTTCAAGGTAATTGTAACAATATCTCTTCTAGAAACCCATTCTCCCATAAGGTGTTCACTGTAAAGAGACTTTGGGAGACTGATGATTTTAACATCTGATAGGAAATCTGTATAGAATTCAATAGCTTCTTCAACAATATATTGTTCTGTAATACAACCTTCTGGCCGACTTTAATTCATGATATACCCTTTCAAAATCTTTATATACCATTAAATGGGGTGCATCCATCTGTAATAGATAGGACCACATAGTTGAAACTCTATGAATAAGTGAACCATCATGTGGAACATTATATCAAATAATGATGGTGGGAATAAAATATCTAATTCACATAATATGACTGCAATCTCCTTATTCATGATGGGAAACTTCACTGGTTCTATAACTTTACTGCACATGGAATTGAAAAAGAAGAAGAGTCTGGTTAATGTATGTCGAACATTTTGAGTTAGAATGTAACAAAAATCAACAAGCATTAAATCTTTCATTAAAACATGATAGTTGTGTGATTTCAGTCCTTGTAACTTCAAATTAGACATTGAAACAACATTCTTGATATTTGATGAATAAACTTATGAAACTTTTACACTAGTAAAGAAAAGTAAAAATTGAAAATTTTCTTATCTGGATAGAGTATAAGTTTCTAGAAGAAGAAAAGTACACCTTTTACCCTTCACCAGTGCCAAATATTTCCTTATCCCCATTTCAATCAAGTCCAACCTAGCCTTTATTCCATCTTTCATTTTCCCAAGAACATTTAGTAACATTCCAATAACACTATCAAATACATTTTTTATACATGCATGACATGAAGAAAGTGTCTGACATAAAAACAATTCCAATATGGTAATTCAAATCAAATTGATCTCTTCTTCCATCTTGATTTTGTAAGGTTTTTTGAAAATGGTTTACTAAAAACAATATCAATCATTTTTAATTTTTTGTACAACTGATCACTAGTTTCTAGAGATGATGTTGTACCTTGTTCGATATTTCCATCTAATCCTCTCATCTAGGATTGATATTTATGTCATAGTGGTAATTTTTTTTGATGTCCTAATAACACACTCTTTAAGGAATGTTTCAACCGAACTGAGAATGTGCGTTTTTCACAAATGGTACACCCCAACATTCCTTTAATTATATAGCCTGATAAATTTCCATAAGTAGGGAATTCATTTATAATTCCATACAATATGGCCTTCAATGTGAATTATTCACTTCTATAAGCATCATACATTGTAACACCTATATCGCACATCAATTTTAGATCTTTGATCAATGGATCCAAATAGACATCAATATCATTATCAGTTTTCTTTGGTCCAGATATAAGCAATGACAACATAAAATATTTTCACTTCATGCATAACCATGGTGTCAAGTTATAATTTACCAACATGATAAGTCATTTATTGTGAGTAATACTTTTTACACCAAAAGGATTTATTCCATATGTAGATAATGCAAGACGAAAGTTTCCCAGCTCATTTCCAAATTTAGGAAACTTGTAATCAATTTTCTTCCACTAAGGAGAATATGCTGGATGACATAAGGTCCCATCTTTAATTCTTGTATCTACATGCCATGTTATTTTTCTTGTGGTTTCCTGATGTCCATATAGTATTCTAAACCGTGGAATTATAGGAAAGTACCATAAAGATTTTGAAGGACTTGATTTATTTTTCTTGTATCGATCTGTGCCACACTTAGGGCATTTAATGAGTGATTCATGGTCCTTGAAAAACAGTATGCAATAATTTGTACATGTATGGTTTTTAGATATGATTCCCATTGAACATAACATTATTTTAGAATCATATGTTCTACAAGGTTGTTCATTTTCTTCTGGTAGCATAACTTTTAGAAGACCAAGTAGTTCTGTAAAGCCGGTGTTGCTCCATCCACTACAAGATTTAAAATTATATAACTTCAATACAATTGAAAATGTTGTGTATTTAGTATAACTGGTATACAATGGTTTCTTGGAATATCTATTTAACTCCTCAAAAAAATTTGGAAAATAATGAAGGTCATCTTCAATTGCCACTATAATTTCTTCCATGTGATATCCATAATCTTTTACAAAGGTATTCATATCAAATGATTCATAAACTATAGTATCATCCCAATCAATGTCGACATTTAGTTACTCCCTGTGTTTAGTCCAAAATTTATAGCTTTGTTTTATTCTATGACAAATCAAATGTTCTTTCAACTCTTCCATACTAATTTGTCTTGAATAACAACAATGTAAACACAAACATAGTATTTTAAAAGGTTCGTCTGTATGCTCTCTTGAAAACTTGATGAAATCTTTAATTCTATATTCATATTGATTTATCAAACGATTAGCATGCATCCATTTTCAGTTCATATCCATATTATCGGGTTTATAAAATATTAATTTTATACAATATATAAATAAATACACATAAGATATTCATTATCAAAAGTGAAAGTTATAGAAATTTCTAATAAGGGAAATATAGATCATTTCTAATAGAATATATTAGAACCTAGATATTCCAAATCTAACAATAAGGGTTATTGGAATTTGAAAAAATATAGGGAGATAAAGGTAGATAATAAATGATATTATCACTAAACTTTATAAGTGTAAACCAGATGATGGATAATGTAATGAATCTTTCCTGAATTACACAAACAACACCAGGCCAGATTATCTTATGTCCTCAAACAAAACTTAAAGTCACTGAAGGATGGTTTTAACTTTGGGTGAAAAAACATAAATGGGAGGTATTCACCCCCCCAAATAGAAAAAATATTACAAGAAGTGGAACACAATTCTATCATGACCCTTGGGGTCAATGGACATACAGACCCAAAATCATCATTACCTGATGTAAGGATACCTGTTAGACAAAAAACTGTGGAAATAAATGATGAAATAGCTATATAGACACACATACATGTCATGCCAGTATAAAAACTCACTTATAGTCTATAAGAAATATCAAATAGATAAAAACATGATATTCAAACATAATGTGAACTATAGAGGCACCATAATGATTCAAAAAGTTAAGGCTTAATGTGATAAAACCTCATGTGCTTAACTAGGGATGACCCATTTGAATATGCTCCATAAGAAAACTAAGGAATATGGTGAATTATAAGAGGAACTAGATCCTATGATACATATAACCAATAGAGGAACATACATCACTCCACTAACTTGGTTCCTGAAAAATAGCATCTGAAGCTGCATGTCCACTGAGGTGTCTATGAAAGGTGTCATCATATATATAATCATTAGGGAACCACCAATGTGGTTCAAATCAGTAGTCAATAAACAATAACATACATAAAAATTTCCCCCCCGTGCTTGACTGGGGTGGTAAGGGTGGGGAGGGGATTGGGGCATGGTCGTGGGGTTAAGTCCTTAGGCCAAGGATTTACCTGTATTTTCTTTGCCGCGTTGTGTGTCGCTTTCATGGTTGTACCCAATTTTTAAAAAATAATACACATGAAAATTTATACAAATTTATATACATATATGAAAAATTTATTTATTAAGAAGATATAAAACATAGTAGTAAAACAACAATGAATAAATCCAAGGTTCAATGTTAGATATAAACAACAGATCATACATCGGTAGTCAATACAAACAACAGACCAAAAATAGTTCCCTAAATAATATATCACAAAAAAATTGTAAAACAAATATCATAATTAATATTAGAAAAATAAATAAAAAACAAAACTAAAAATACAAAAAGAAACTAGGAAGACCTACCTCACTAGGTTGAAGAAAATCCGAGACCCTCTTCAGAAACTCTAACTGCAATCAAACACCATATATTGGATGAGATATTGGAGCAAATGGAGGTAAACATGTGGCGTGATTGGACCTTTGATTCATTGAAGAGGAGCGCTGAAATTTGGTGTCTTCCACATAAGGATTCTATATCATGACGGGTTTGCAAATGGTTATAGTTTTTAAAATAGACCGGGACACTTTTATTAGCACTTATTTAGGACTGATAAAGATAGGTCTTTTTTAGTGATAAAAAGAACTGATAAAATAAATCTTTATTAGCACTAAATTTATAGTGCTGAAAATATCAATTTTATCAAAGCTTTGTTTAGCACTGATAAGTTCTATCTTTATCAATACTAAAAAAGTGCTAATAAAAATGATTTTATCAGCGCTTATTACTGAAGCATTAATAAAGGTTTTATATTTATAATTATAAATATTTTTTTAAATATTTATATATACTTAATAAATATATATAAATATAAATATAGTATATATATTCCTTTTTAAATATATTTATTATAATTTTATAATTATAGAAATATTTTTAAAAAATAATATTTATATCATTATATATATTTATATAATTATATATATATATATTTAATAAATAAATATAAATATAAATATACTAAATATATTCATTATTTAAGTAAATTTATTAGAAATTTAATAATTATTTAAATATATATAATTATTTATTTATAATTATATAAATACTTTTAAAAAAATATTTATTTATTTTTAATTTTAAACATATAAATGTATAAATATAGTAAATGTACATTTATAAATATATTTATTTTTAAATATTTTTTTATAAATATTTTTTAACATTATTAATGAATATCTAATTTTAAGTGAATGCATATATGTTAAAAATGAGTGAAATTGAATAAATTAAGAATAATTACACTTTAAAAATATTGAATAAATGGTTAAGTTTTGTGTGTGTGCATTGTAATATATAAAAATGCATTAATTACATATATGTGAAATCAATATAACACACATCTGATCTATATTAAATTGAAAAATAAAATGACATTCAATTATATGATGAGTAATATGAAATTAATCAATATTTTTAATTCATATTAATTTTTAATTATAAACCATTATGCAATAAATACATGACTATTTAATGTAAAGCGCATAAATATTTTTTAATATATAAATTATATTTATATACATTAATATATATATATATATATATATTTAATATATACAATTTAATAACATTAATTACCATAATTACCTAATTAATAAAATGTTTAATATTTAAAAATGTATAATCAATCTATTCATTTTTATAAATAATTATTTAATTAATAAAATATATAATATTTTTTAAATATTTTTTTTATTTTTAATTTATTTAATTATTTCATTTTATTTATTCAGAACTTTATTAGGGTGAAAAATGTGCTGATGAAATAAATATTTATCAGTGATAAAAATAAAGCACTCATAAATGGTACCCTTTATTAGTGCTAAAAATAAAGCACTGATTAAGGGAACCCCTTATTAGCACTAAAAACAAAGTGCTGATAAAGGATACCCTTTATCAGTGCTAAAAAATGCATTGAAAAAAGGCTAAATTTATTAGAGATTTCTTTAGCACTGATAAATATGCCATTTATCAGCATTTTTTCTAGCACTGATATATACTAGTGTTGTTAAAGGCCTATTTTGTAGTAGTGTTCCCTAGTGTGAGAGGGGGGTTCCACTCTAGTCATCAGGGACCCACACCCTATCTGATTGGGGGTTTAACTTGGATGTCGAGGACCCATGCCCTGGTTTGACAGGGGGTTCCACTCTAGTCATTAAAGAACCACACACTATCTAATAGGGGGTTCCACTTGGTAATTATGTGTATAGAATCCGTGCCCAAGATGATGGGGGGGGGGGGTTCACTCTATAGGAAGCCTCTCATGATCCCACTTGATCACTACCATCGTCAGACATCACCTCAATAAGCTCCATTCCTAGAACATTTAACATTGTATCCCAAAATCAACATCCAATGTCACTATTGTGTGCTACATAGAAAAACACACAGGCTAATAATAGGCCAAAATCCGAGTTCAAATGAAGGAGATACATAAGGTTGAAGTTTCCTCAAAAGGAGACAAGTGGTACACTGTGTGTAAGAGGACCCACATGGAGTGTGATCCCACTCTTTCACCTGGCCGTGTCCCTAGAGGTACATGGATCCCAACCCATGTAGAAGTACATGTCGTGTAGGTGGAATACACATTGTGTCCAAACTATCTAGGGTCAGGCTGTGTCCTTCTAGCTATGTCTGTGTTCTTGACCCCGTGTCCATAAACTTTGGTACCCAGTCATGTGTGTGGCCATGTAACCCCACATGGGGTACCGCCCATGTGCTCTACCACATGGATCATCCATCCGGGGTTGAGGTACATAATGTGTAGGAGGGATACACACCATGCCATATTTATAATTTCCCAAAACCCTAGCCACCACAACCAAGGGGCTACATGTCATGTGTTCATCATGGTACACGACCTGTAGCTGGGTTTTTCACATTTTTCCAGATCTACTTCCCACTCACCGAATTTTATTTTTTCCTTCTATTTAGGACTCATTTCTACCAATAATCCTCAGATCTAGGTTGGATCTATCATTTCTAGATATCCAGTGGATGGAAATCAATTCTGTTAATCCTTATGGGATCATCACTCAACCCGCACGCCTCCAATCCTCCTACCTCCATGGATTTGACTATCGATCATCCAAATTATCATCCACAACCCATAAAAATTCCATATCTATTCCTGATTCATCGATCTATCCCCCACTTAGAAATACTTCATGATTCTAGGGGTCTGATTGGTCTTGGTAACACCTGAAAATGTCAAAATAGGACCACATTTTCCAACCAGCGAATAACATGAAGAAATTAAGTGGTAAAGGCACAAGAACAAAGGTTTAACTATCATTTTCCAAGAGTTCTTGGTGAATAATCAATAACTAGGATAGTATTAGTGAGACAACTGAATAAACATTTAAATTTTAGTATACAAGGGGAATGAAATTGGCCACAATTAGCACATATCAAAGAAAGGGATCGATCTGATAAATCAATTTAATCAAAGAGGGTGTTTATTTTTTTTGGAGATTCCTTCCTAGAGATTGGATCATTCATCATCGAAGAACACATCCTCCAATGAATGGAGTAAGTAGTTTCATTCACTGTATCCCGATATACTTTGATCCAGAGTTTCATCATCGTCAGATGCGATTCACCAATGGAAGGTGTGGAAGAACATCACTTGGTGATTCCAGGTTTATGAGGCTAACCTTGGGAATATTTACATAAAAATTGATTTATATGAAAATACTATTAGGTTAAATGAATTAATTAATTATTTAATCCACTTAATGTACCACCAACATGAGAGATATTCAAATGTCCCATTCTGACTTATTTTAGGTCACACATAGGGTAAAAACCATGTTTCGAAATCAACCATGGTCTCAAATTTCTGATATAAGCTTCCATTTAAGAATTATCCAATTTTCTTTAAGAAACTACATGTGTGAAATATAATATATTTTTAATATTTTTATAAAATTAATTCCAGGTGCACTGAGAATTGGAATCACACATCTTCTAAGCGTCTAGCTCTAGAAATATATATATAAATATTTAAAACTCTTAAAAGAAAAAAAAACTGGTCTCTACATCATTTTCTCCATCAATATTTCATCTCTGAAAAGAAAAACTAAACATCTCATGATATTGAGCCTTCATCTGGATCACCTACTCCTAGGAGCTCTCCTACACGTTCCCAAGCTTCCAAAACATGCGAACCAAAGGGATAGTCCATCCATACAGGGTCCTATCCTTTCGATCCTTGATCACCACTAGGTTCTCTACAAAGGTGGATCCATACTTTATGTCTAACTCACCCCAATCGATGATGTTCATGGGGTCCTATATGTATCTTTTTAGATATGACATTTTGAATACATCATGAACCCGCTCTAGCTGTGGGGGTAGGGAGAGGCAATAAACAACATTGACAACCCTCTGTATGATCTTGAATGAACTAATGAACCTTGAAGATAGCTTTCCTCCCTAGATGAACCTCCAAAATCCTCTTCATGGGGAGAATCTGATGAAAACATAGTCTCCCTACTTAAACTCCAAGGGAATATGATAGTGATCTGTATCAGATTTATATCTTCTTTAGGACATCCTCATCCAATCAAGGATGACCTATACCTTATCCCTCATTAATTTCACCATCTCTAGACCCACAAGAGATGTATTTTTGATCTCTTTCCAATATAAGGGTGATCTTCAAGGTCTCCCATACAAGTCCTTTAATGGTTCCATGCCTATTGTGGAGTGGAAGATGTTGTTGTACATAAATTCTACCATGGGAAAGTGATCCTACTAGCTTCGGCCAAAGTCCAACATGAAAGATATCAACATATCCTTGAACACCTGGATAGTGCACTCAGTTTTCCCATCATTATGGGGGTTAAAGGATACACTCATCCTCACATGGGTCCCAAATTCCCCTTACAGGCCTCTCCAAAATTGTAATGTAGACCATACATTATGATCATAGAAAATCATTGAGGGAACCGCATGAAGGTGAAGGATCTACCATACATAAAACTACCCCAAAATCACCATCAAAATGTTATCACTAATATAAAGGAAGTGTTACAACTTTACGAGTCATTAAACTATCACCCAAATGGTGTCATGGACCTTCACTGTCCATGGAAGCCTAGTAACAAAGTCTATGGATATTTCATCACATTTACACTCTGGATTCTCAAGGGGATGTAACAAACTTTTTGAAAATTAGTTCTCAACCTTCACTTACTAATAGGTGAGGTACCAAGAGATGAACTTAGCTATGATTCATATCATGCTAACCACCAAAAGTATAGGTGAAATTATTTTTACTTATTCCCCTCACTAGGATGTACAATTAGAGGTGAAGTGTGGAACTCTCACATCACTTCCTCCCCAATCATTATTGGGACCAGAATCCATCCCTAAAAAAGGATGATGTGATTACCTCTTTTAGAATATCCATCTGGTGAGTCACCTATAAATATATAATCATGCAAGACTTCACAGTTAATGTATCCTACCTAGGACTCTCACATTCTCGAGAAGTGGAGGAGTTAACACCATTGACTATAGAAAATTTCTACCCTCCTTCTCTAATTGGGTTTGCTGTAGGGAAGAAAACTACTCTGAAGCCTCATGTACCAAGAAATCATGTGAATTACTACTAAGGTAATCTACTACAATGTTCCACTTCCCGAGAGTAAAGATTATCTTGAATCCATAGTCATACAAGAACTCCAATCAGTACCACTTTATCAGGTTCAAGCATCTTAGTGTGAAGATGTACCCAAGATTATGATAGTCTGAGTAAACCAAAAATCACTCTCTTAGAAGGTAGTGCCTCCATATCCTTAGGGAAAAAACTACCACTTGAAACTCTAGGTAACTAGTTTCATAGTTCTAATCATGGGGTGTCAACTACCTCGACCCATATGCGATAACTACCTGCCACTGCATCAATACGAAATTGAGCCCATCTCCTGAGGCATTGAAATACAATATGTATGCTACTCCCTCCTCTAGTAGTCTCAACATAGGAGAACATGTCACCCTAAACCTAAACTCCTTGAAGGCCCCCTGAAACTACTTAAACCTGGTAAATGGATACCCAATTTGTGTCACAATTGTCAAATGGGCTTCAAATCTAGATAAGTATTCCAAAAAACTCTTGTATTACCCCACCAATCTAAGAAATCTTCACACCATTGACACACATTTGGGTGGATCCCAAGAAATAACTACATAAATCTTCACTGGGCCCATGACTAAACCATTCTTATAAATGACATTCCCTAGAAAGTAAACCTCATGAATCCAGAACTGGAACTTTGAGAGTTTCCCATAAAGTTGGTGTTCTCAAAGAAAATGCAGAACCATCCTCAAGTGCTTTGTATGTTCCTCCTTCGATGCGAAGTAGATGAGGATGTCATTAATGGATACGACCGCAAACTGGTCCAATTACAACTGGAAGACCTGTTTCATCAAATCCATAAACATGACAGAGGAATTCTTCACACCAAAGGGAATCACTAGGAACTCATAGTGTCTATAGCAACATTGGAATGCCAAATTTTAAATATCATCCTTTCTAACCCTCAACTGGTGGTAGTCGAACCTAATATTGATCTTTGATAACCATATCATGACTTGAAAATGGTTAAAGAGGTCATCAGTACTCAAAATGGATACATTTTATTTATCATGGCCTAGTTTAGGCAATGACAATCCATGAAAAGTCATATGATACCATTCACCTTTTTTATGAAAATCACTGGATCTTCCCAAGGGGACACACTAGGCCCGATGAAAACCTTCTCTAAAAGGTTATCCAATCACAACTACAGCTCTCGAAGCTTGTTAGGGGCCATACGATATGGCACAGAAGATATCAACATTGTCTTAGGATGAAAGTCGATGAAAAAATCCATCTCCTGCCTTATAGGTAGTCTTAGAACGTACTTGGGGAACATATACATAAAATCCTCCATAACTGAAGAAATCCAGATGCTGAATATCCTAACAAACCAAGGTATACACTTTACAACTGATGGGTTATGGGATGTATCCTCATTCTTGCAAAAATTGGTC
Organism: Viscum album; assembly: GCA_963277665.1. Taxonomy (NCBI): domain Eukaryota; kingdom Viridiplantae; phylum Streptophyta; class Magnoliopsida; order Santalales; family Viscaceae; genus Viscum; species Viscum album. The sequence goes on from OY728122.1 coordinate 498,123,087, forward strand.
ACCCTACCATGAGATCTCTCTTTTTAGAAAAGTAGAATCTCATCTTATCAGTGCGTAGTCATCTGACTTTTTTGTGGTGATAGTCAATCTAGGTTCGGACCATGGATAACTAATACATACCCAAGATGATGTCACAGGGTTCCATCATGATGACCAAATGTTCATATGTGAATCTCTCTCCACCAGTGATAACTCTCACTAATAGAAAATTAATGATACAAAAGAATCATTACCTATAGAAACCTCAAGGTGAAGCTGATAGGCTAGATCCTCAACTAGGATCTCCATATCTCACACCAGGAGTATAGAGAAGAATGAATAACTGACACTTATGTCTACTAATACTAAAGAAAGAGTATAATAAATAAAAAACATACCTCAAACCATCTCATACACTGTAGGGTCATATGCCTCCAAAGCCTGAAGTTGTCCACAGCCCCAGTCACTAGCTCCCTAAGCCTGGCATGGGCTGCCTAGGGGTGGTGGTGGAAGGATCACATATAATCATCCACTACCCATAGATCCTCCTAATCAAATGGAATATCTATCTACCCTCTTTTGGGAGATCCTTGATCATGATGCTGCCTCTACCTTGGCGGTCTTTCAGCTATCAGTCTGTGCTCCTCGACACATCTGGTCAGGTATTCTCATGTTACATGAACTCACTCTTCCCAAGAAAATCACTAACCCTCTATGAGCTTCCCTGGTCCTCTACGCTTCCCCTAACCGCATGTCTGAGTCTTATCATGGGGAAGTCTCCTACATTGAGATCCTTTTATCTAGCTCATATTAGTTGTTTTAGATTACTCATCCCTATGATGCACGTTTCCATATCTAGCTACCTAGAGTCCCTATGATAAAAATATCTATGTAAATAATGCCCGATCTATAACCCTAATGTAGGTGGGGATTCACAAGGGTACTACGCTAGCTCAGATCTCTCGGGGGATTCCCTGTTCAAACTTTCATGATCAGAAGTATCCATCCTGTATCATGTCAAGGGAGTACCAGGTAAGTTCTATGAACCTTTCTTCATACTCAAACACTATCATACCTCCCTATTGTAGCTCTAGAAGCTCATGAATCTAAATGAAGAACAAATACGAGGGGTATTAATTCTCAAAAAATAGCTATTGGAAGTCAGTCCATGAGAGTGTTGACTCATTATACATCTATGAAACAAGGATCCACCAGTGCCCAAATGCTTCATAGAAAAGGCTAGATTCTAGTGAAACCACCTGATCCTTTGGTGTCCATATGAGTTTGAATAAATGGACCACCAAATCTATCCAATCCTCTACTGCCTAAGGATCTAGATGACCATGGATACTTAGGGGCCGCCTCTGGCATTGGAACTTGAAGAGCACATAATTCTTGTGCGCACCCTCAGCCTAATATATTGGGATGATCTGCTGCTTGATAGGTGGGGGTGATTCTACCTACCTACCTGGAGGAAGAGGCTCATGAGATGGACCCTAAACCGAGGCCTTATAACTCATCAGACCATCATCATGATTTGGAACTCATATCCTAGATAACTATCATTGTGGAAGAATCTTAAAATTTAATCAAGACATACCATGGTCAAATGATTACATATATATATATATAACAATGGGGAAATGAATCAAGAAGGATATTCAAAAACTCAATAATATATGATTCATGTACCATTGATGCCTACAACCAATTTATCGGTATGCAGAGTCAACAAGCAGGTATTCAAGGTCCTGGTTAATTGTTACATTAGCCGCCCATACCATAAATGGATTCACTAGCTTGAGATATGCACTTGAGACACTTTGAAACTATTTCCCTAAATTCAAACCAAATACTCATAAGGGGACTACTCCAACCATCATCACAAGGATTGAACTACCTCTGATACCGATCCGTCATGACCCAACCCAAGATGGGTCTTGATCCAAAACTACCCCAAGCCCACCTCCATAGGCCAGGGGATGGAGACCACTTCCAAAGGCATAACTAACATATGGAGGCCTTTTCCTAAGTACCTATATGGAAAAAAACCATATCGATGCAGAATTTTAGAGTAAGTAAAAGTAAAAGAAGAAAAATGCTAAGGAAACAACCATACATAGAAAACCTCTAGACAGTATAAGAGTATGGTAGTGTAAATATAAAAGTAAAGGGAAAAAATACATGCCCAACTAGAAAGATGTCCCAAATAGAAAAAACTGGAAAGTAAAATGCTGAGAGAACCCATCTTTTGATCTCCAATTCATGACCACCATAAGTGGTCCAAAGTACCAGGTATCCCTAATCTCATCTGAAGTCACCACTGACCTGTCCTCCATCTTCATAAGACACAACACGTGCGGGAAAATCCCATGCATGTGTGAGTATATACATACCTAGTAGGACACCCCCACAGATAAAGGGGGAACAATAAGAGATAAAACATGAAAGGAAATAATATAGAGGGTAAATAGGATGTGGGATATAGTGAAAGAGAACAACTAAACCCAAACCAAGATAGAGAGTAACCTCATCCAAGCCCAAGGGGATCAACACAGTGTGTAGATAAACTAAACATCAAGTATCTTACAGCTATAGAAGGATAGTAGACTCATCAAAAAAAATATAAACATGGAAATAACTTGATATACCCTATGAATCTTCACATCTCATAGAAAGAGAGTAAACAAATCCAATGGTATGGATATAGGTATATATATATATATATATATTCTTAGTCAAAAGAAGACCAACTGAGAGAGTAAGGGGATCTCCATCAAATATCTTATCTCAAGAAGAAGAGTCACCAATAGTTTCAAAACCCCATCAATGATTCCCACCATCTCATGTGTTTTCCCAGAGGTAACCATGCAAGTCAAACCATGACTCATCACTATTACACATATTCGAGGGGAAAAAAACTCCAAATAAATGACCATTTCCCTAGTGATTTAGGGGTTCCACTCTATAAATATCCATAAAGGACATGTTCCCATGTTGATGGGGGGGGGGGGGGTTTACTATGGTGTTACTAGGACCCGTGCCTTATGCTGATAGGGGGTTCCACTTGGTAGGTAGAGGACTCCTACCCAAGATGATGGGGGGGGGGGTTTCCACTCTAGTCATCGAGAACCCACACCCTATCTGATAGGGGTTCCACTTGGAAGTCGAGGAACCATGCCCTGGTGTTAAAAGGGGGTTCCACTCTAGTCATCAAGGAACCATGCCCTATCCAATAGTAGGGTTAAAATCGATAAGTAGATATAGATTACCCATTCCAAGCAGATGGAGAGTTCCACTCTATAGGAAGCCTATGGTGATCCCACCCGATCACTTCCATTTTCAGGAATATCCTCAATAAGATTCATGCCCATAACATTCCACATCATATCCAAAAATCCACAACTAAGTGCCCGATCATGTTATAAGTGAAAAAAAACTTTGGATAGGATAATCACAATCCAAAATTTGAGTTCAAATGATGAAGATATATAAGTTTTATGTTTCTTTAAAAGGAGACAAGGGGTACACGACATGTGAGGGGACCCACACGATGTGTGGTCCCACTCTTTCACCAGGTCGTGTCCCTGGAGGTACACATATCCCAACCCATGTAGAAGTACATGCTAGGTAGGTGGACTACACGATGTGTCCAAACTATCTGGGGATAGGCCGTGTCCTTCTGGCCATGTTTATGTTCTTGACCCTGTGTCCATGTACTTTGGTACACGGCCTTGTGCCTGGTAGTGTACTCCCACATAGGGTACCATGCATGTGCTCTTCCACATGGATCATCCATCCAAGGATGATGTACATGGAGTGTAGGAGGGATACATGCCATGCCATATTTATAATTTCCCAAAACCCTAACTATTACAACCAAGGGGCTATATGTCATGTGTTCATCATGGTATACAACCAGTAGTCATTTTTTTCACAATTTTATAGATCCACTTCCCACACACAGAATCTAATATTTTCCTTCAATTTTGGACTCATTTTTACCATAATTTTTAGATCTAGGGTAGATCTATCGTTTTCAGCCATCCAATGGTCAAAAATTGGTTATGTTGATCCTTGTGGGTTTGTCACTCAACTCACATGCCGCCAAAACTACTTCCTACACATATTTGACTAATAATATTACAAACGGTCATAAAAAACCCACAGATGTTCAAGATATGTGACTAATTCATTAATCTATCCCTCAATTGGAATCCATCATGATTCCAAGGGCCTGATCGGTCTCGGTACAACCAGACAATGTCAAACTAGATTCACAGGGTACAACTAGTGAAGAATGTGAAGAAATTGAGCTGGAAAGGCATATGGACAAAGGTTTAACCATCATTGGCCAAAATTTATTGGACAAGGATTAAGAACATAGACCATATATGTGATAAAACTAAATAAATAATAAAATTTCAATACATGAATGCATGAAATTGGATATAATTAGCGTAAATCTAAGAAAGGTATCAATATGGTCAGTCAATTTAATCAATGAGGGTGTCTAAAAATTGACAAGTCCTACCTGAATATTGGATTGTTTGTCATTGAATAATGCATTTTACAATGAATATAGGATGTCATTATGTTTACTTCATCCTAATATACTCCAATCTAGAGTTTCATCGTCATCAGATGCAATTCACCAACAGATGAAGAGGAAGAACATCGCTTGGTGATTATAGGGTTCTAAGGATAACTTGGGGAAGATTTATCTAAAAATTGATTTATAGGAAAATATGGTTTGGTTAAATGAATTAATGAATTAATGAATTAATGAATTAATGAATTAATGAATTAATGAATTAATGAATGAATTAATTAATCCACTAAACACACAACCAATGGGATAGATATCCAAATACCCTACACTGAACTATTTTAGGTCACGCCTAGGTATACACCATGTTCTAAACCAAACTGTTGTTTCAGATTTATGATCCAAGATTTCATTTAAAAGTTATCCCATTTTCTTTAAGAAACTACTTGCACATAATGTAAAATATATTTAATATTTTTATAGAATTTATTCTAGGAACACCAGGACTCGGAATCACATTCCATCTTAGTACCTGGCTCTAGAAATATATATATAAATATTTAAAAGTATTATAAAGAAAATTGGGTCTCTACATAAACCATGAAAATAAGATAAATTTATTAACCTAGGGTTTTCCCAAACTAAATCATGTATGATAAAATAAAAAAGCAAAAAATGAACAAAATCATAGACAAGGGGATTTTGTACCAAGATGATTCAAACCTAGATTTGAAAAGAAGTTTACTACAACAGAGTTTTTGGGAGGGGTGAGTCCAGCCATCATGTGTCGTGGTTCGTTTGGGAGAAGGAGAAAACAAAGAGAGATAATAAGAAGGAAGGCCATATGTTTTAACTTAATATTAATTGTGATAGGCTAATTATTATGGAATTCAACATCCATTTCTATTAACCATCCCAATAGCTTTTCGTGTAGGGTGGCAGGCATTCCCACAAATTATATTTGTGACAGAAAATTTTTTCCATCATAAATGATGTATTTTTTATGTAATAAATGTTTGGTCACAAATAATTTCTTTTTAGGGACTATTTGTGATGTGTTAATTTCTTTTCATAATTAAATCATTGAAAATAGTCTATTTTCTAGTAGTGGGATAAAATTTTGATATATATACTAATTATAAGGGCTTGGAATATATATTCACATATAATGAGTTTACTATGTTATAAAGGAGATGGATATAATTGATAAAATATCATGAATTCCCAATACATTACCATACTGAGAATGAAAATAATGTGGCCGATTCTCTAATTAGAAAAGATCATACTACCCTATCCCTGAAAAGGATTGGAAAAGACCTAGTACTCATGGATTTACAAAGGATGAATCTTAAATTCATAAGGGAATGTGATAAATCCTATATTTACCAAATTAATTATCAACCATCCATTCAAGTAAATATCAAGTAATCCTAGAAAGATGATGTAGAGCTACAAAAAAAGGTATCGAATATTCCAGATTTCAACTTCAATAAATATAGAGTTGTAAGGTTTGGAACCTGAATATGTGTTCCATCAAAACTGGAATCGAGGAATGAACTTTTGGATGATGCACATAGCTTGTACTTATCTATTAATCTAGTAAGTATGGAGATGTATAGATACCTAAAACAAAACTTTTGATAGGATAACATGAATAGAGAAATTGTAGAATACATATCTCAAAGCTTGGTATGCCAAAAAGTTAAGGATGAATGAAAAAAGTTTAAGGGTATATTCAAAAAATTACCCATACTAGTATGGAAATGGGAATAAATCCCCAAGGATTTCATTGTAGGACTCCCCAAAATATCTAAAGGTTATAATTCCATTTATGTTATAGTTGATCACTTTATGAAGTCGGAACATTTTATTTCCATCAAAGAAGATTTATCCCCTGACCAACTCACCAAGATATACCTAAGGGAAGTGGAGAGGTTTCACGGATTAACATTATCCATTATATATGATATGGATCCAAGGTTTAACTCAAGATTATAGAGAATTATTCATAAATAATTATATAAAATCTGATTTATAGCACTGCTTATCATCCTTAGACATATGGTTAGTTTAAAAGGACCATTTAAAATATAGATGATATGTTGAGATCATGTTTGTTGAATTTAAAAACATGTTGTCATTAAAACTTACAACTAGTAGAGTCATTATATAACAAAATTTCCCACTCTATAAATCATATATAACCATAAGAGGCTCTTTACGGGAAGAGATGTATGATTCAAACATGCTAGGATGAAGTTGGATAGGTGAACTTGATAAGTCCTAACATTGTCCAAGAAATGAAAAAGAAGGTACAAACTCTTTAGAGATATATGAAAGTGGAATATAGTCTAAAAAATAGTTATATAGATAACCATTGATGATATATATAGTTTGAATTTGGTGAAAAGGTTTTCTTTCAGATAACCCTATAGAAGTGGGTTATGATATTTGGGAAGGAAGGGAAGATGATCCATAGACACATCAATCCCTTCAAGATCCTTAATCATGTCAGGGTCATAGACTATTGATTAGAACTACCTATATACCTCTATCAAGTGCATAATGTGTTCCATGTATTAATTTTGAGGAGTACATACCAGATCCATCACATGTATTGATTTTAAAAGCTATAAAACTAGAATATGACCTTTCATATGAGGAAAAACCAATGGAAATCATTGATAGAAGAGACAAGGCTATGAGAATAATACCACCCATATAGTAAAAGTTATATAGTGAAATCATAAGTTTTATGAGTCTAAATTGGAACCTGAGGATGTGATGATAGAAATACACCCTCACTCATTTTCTTCCATGTAATAAAATTTTAAGGAAAAAATTATTTTTAATGAGGGTAGAATGTAATGACCATAAATTTAATAAAATATTACTTCTTAAATTAATACTATGTTTGATAGCTTTATCCACACACAAAAAAAACCAAAAATATATATACGGTTATAAGTTATCCATATAATTGATAAGTATAAACAATGGTAATGGAATTATGATATATATAATGAAAAAAATAAAGTTCACATTAAATATCAACTCAATTAGTGCATCTAAGAAACTAATAAAATATTTTTTATAAAATTTAAATTTTTTACAAGTATAATATATTTTTTACAAATAAAATATTAACACTAGTTTAATTTTTAATTTATAGAAAATAGGAAAAATAATAGTTAATTTACTAAGTCATTTTCCTAGAAAAACTATTTTTCACTATATTTTATGTTTTTAATTAAAAATAACATTTTTTAATTTTAGGATTTGAATTTTAAAAAATTAACCTAATTTTTTTATTTATAATGACAATATTAACTTAAGATTATTTTTTGATATTTTTCTAAAAGATTGATTTTTAGGTGAATAGTATAATATACTGTTTTTTCAAATACCATGACTTTATGGAATAATTAGTTTATAAGAATGATTTATAAATTTATGAAAAAATTATCTATAAATAAATATTCATTTTTAAGTTATATTATAAAATAAAAAATATATACTATAGTTTACAAACCTATATTTAATGTTTTATATCTTAAGTAATATTTTTCTCAAGAATTTTTTTTAATACATTATATACCTATTATTTTAAAATTATTTTTTATCACTTATAGAAACCAAATAAAATTAAATGGATTTAAAATTTGGAATCAATATGTATAAATTATATAATAAATAATGTCTTATTTTTTTAAGCGTAAAGGATAAGCTTCTTAGGTAAAAACTAGTTTCCATGGTAAAAGATAAAATGGTAAAAGTAAAAATCTAAGATTAAACAACTTCAATTTTTTTAAAATATGTGTGAGAATGTTAAGTTGAGGAACTTATTAACCTTATAAATTATCCTCTCCATTATTTTTCAATTTTGGGATACTTTATTTGAGAGTGACTTACCATTATTAAAAATTTATGGGTATTTTCAAAAATACCATCCCCTTTCACTTATAAAAGGGGATCTCCTATACTCACTTTACCTCACACCAAAACCCATAAATTTTGGCTAAATATATACCCAAAACCCTCATTAAACCTCATATTCACCTTAAATATATTTTTTATTCTCAAAGTACCATCCCTTAATGGTTTAACCCCCTTCAAAAAGGAGATAATCCAAATAGAGAGGTATAAATTTCTAACTGCTCCTTATTTTCTATTTATTTATGTTCAATTATTTTTCCTCAAATTACATTACACCATATTAAAATGATATAATCAGTATAAATAGTATATTTATATGTTATTATAATTATGTTATATGCTTTAACCACCCTCTCCTTTTCCATTTAAGAAAAATGAAAATGTGAATCGTGCATGTGTACAAACTATCGCCTCCACGAATAAACATATTTTATTTTCCTTAACCTACTAACATAGATGGTATAAAAGGGTAATTTAATAAATATTTATTCTATATATTAAATTTTAAAGATTCTTAAATAAAGGACCATATTGATCCTTTCTCATGTTCCTTTAAAAATGAAATCATCATCTATGTGTACGTTCAAACTACCACCTCCATGGAATGATGCATTTTGTCTTTATCTACCGAATTTATAGCTATTTTTAGTTTATAATTAATCAATATATATGTTATATATGAGTATTATACATCATTAATATGACTATTTATAGGAAAAAATTAGTTAACACTCATTATAAGGTAATCCATCGATACCGATAGATAACCCGAAACTAGTTTATCACTGAATTTTACTTTCAATAATCGAATTAAAAATATCATGTAAGGGAATTATAACATTATAATCCTTTATATAACTCAATTTTAGAAACTTTAGTTATTTTAAGGAATAAATTTATGAAAATAATAAATTATGACACCACTTTTATAAAATTAGTATAAAAATTCAACACCCATTTATAAAAATTTAATACCTAAAGAGAATTATTAGAAATTAAGGGTATAAATGGATATATATATAAATAATACTATTAAATTGGTAATTAAAATTTTTATCTTTATTATACAATAGTTTTAATCACTTTCTCTAGAATCAAGACCAAAGGTAGGAGTTATTTGTCTCTATTTTCCATTCCACGAGACATGTTTGATGTTGCGCAGAATTATTTTTATATATGGTGTATTCACTACCCTATTAATTATATGAGGTATAATAATCTTAATTTTCATGAGATTTTAAGGATAATTTTTGGAAATACCTCTCATTTTGTTTTGATTTAAACATTCATTGATCCAAAAAAGACTTTTGTAACTCAAAAATATATTTCTTTGAGTTATTAAATTTCTTTTGAGCTTAAACCTTAAATGTTATATATATATATTCAATGATATCATTTTACATATGGTGAAAACTTTTATCTCTCTTGAAAAAAGGGTTCTTAATTCAAATACCCTTATATGGATGATTTTCTATTCCATAAAATTATATTATGTTTTGAATAAATCCCATACTCTTTAAGTGTTTATTTATCTTAAATGGATATTTATTTCAATTCCAGGCTTTCACTTAATACTAATTTTCCCCTTTATTATTTTTAAATCCAAATACGTATCAATTCATGTGATCTAAATGGATTTATTTTTCTATGATGTTATGTTTTATAAATATCTCAATAAATTATTTGATGAAGTTAAACTTTTATTTGATTTTATTTAGTGTCAATTAATTTGGTTTATGTGGTTATTTATGTAATACATTTTGAAATGTAATGTGAAACCCATTCTTATTCCTGGGTCAAGTGATGTGATAATTTGATGTTTTCTTATGGAACAAAATTGTAAGGTTAATATTTAAGTTATGTGTGTTCCCTATATATTCCTCTAATGCATTGGGTAAATCTTTACATCTCCTGAGATAATGGTGAAACAAGAAGTGATGCTAGATCCAGAATGGGAAAAAGGTTATGATACCTTATCCACTATGGGGAACAAATTAACATTCCTGGTATGCTATGAGAAATATGTTTTGATTCCCGATCCACTATGGGAAACAATTGGTGATGCCTAATCCAAAATGTTGTGTTTCTATACTTATATTGGTTCCACACTCCTTTGATATGTAACTATGATATGATCCTTGTATCATGATTTAAGCCTCATATTTTTCCAATCTTTATGCCATGCCATATGTTTGATCATATATGATTACTTGTTTTCCCATCATAACATATTAAATAGTTCCAAGCTCTTTTAATCATAGATCTATCTCCTACATAGGTTTTCTTATATCCTTCTGATCTCACCCTAGGTAAAATTATGATATGTTTATTTCCCCCTTACTATATATTTGAGTTCATCCCTTTATTATGTTTCCATTTCCCAAGGCATCATAATGAGTTTTACTTGGGATGTGTTTTGATTAAGACCTAGTATTAGGGAATTATGGGGAAATATTGAAAAGAATTATAAAAGAAGTTTCTTATTTAGTTAGTTCCCAAAGTCACAAAAACTCTTGATTCTTGGGGTGCTGAGTTTTTTATACAATATAATTTTTTAATTATGGAAATGATGTATAATAAATAAAAGTTTTTATTGGGTCAACTCCCATAACCTATTCATGATAGTCCCATAGAAATTATTTGAAAACTCTAGGGAACTCCATCACCCATTCCTCTTATAATACTAATTAAAACTCTTATAACTGAGATAAATGAGGCTATGAACACCAGTGGTTCATTTAACAATCCTGCTTATTAATGAACACCACACACTGTCCTACCACATACTAGAATACATATCTCCTCTAAAAGAAATCAATAAATTCAAAAAAAAAATACAACTTACCTATATAAATAATAAAATCATATGGATGTATCTATAGTAAGAAGAAATATCCAATCAACTGACACTACCCCAATATCAGCTCACAACCTTGGAAAATATCATGAAAACTCAACCTAACTTTGACTAGAATAATCAACACCGAGGGCACTTAAATCATCCCCACCTTGATTCCCAAGGTGGGTGCAATGAAGGAATTTGATTCTATATAATCAAATAAGTAAAAAAATGAGGGTAGAAAATAAATAGATGGTACCTCAGACAATATTTAGCCCATATAATCTTGGCATCTCTATGGAATTCAACTGACCATACCCAACTCCTCTACCTCATTACTGATGGAAACCTACACAACCATGCTCATCAATATACCCTTTAGTATAGGGAACATCATGGGTATAAACTCTGATTTCCCCATATCCCCTCAACAGAATAATTTTTGGGTGTCTCTGATGTAGATAAGGCCTCAGAAACAACTGCTATTGAGGCTTAATGGGAAACTGACTCCCTGCTTCATATTGGCCTCCAAGAATGATTAGTCACTTTAACTAATGGTGACCATGGACTCTATAAGAAAATAACCCATCCATATGGATTATTGTGATAACATAAGAACTACTAACTTTGAATAAGAAGGAATAAAACTGCAGTGGGTAACCCCATACCTATCAAAATCTCAACTACCTAGATGTTGTGATCCTCCAACAACATTCCCAATCCTTGAGGAGCTATGATAATTACCCTATCAAGATGATCCTATATGTTCATATATATTTTCACTGACCTCTTCCTTTTTATGCACTTTTATATACATAGGTAACATAAATGGGATAACCACATACCAAATCACTAGGTGAAACTCCTCCTCTAAATATCATGCTCAGGAATTCTAAACTGAAAAAAGATTAGGAGAAAAGTGAAGAAGGTCCTTAAATCATAAACTGAGGCCTAACACACTTAAGATCCTCTAATGGGAGATAAATTTATTCCTCTTCACTTTTCTCATAATCAATGATGGAAACTCTTCAAAAAAATAATTATGAAGATACTCCAATGAAACCTCTATCTCATTATGATCCCCAAGATAAAAAATCCCCCAATGGAGCTCCAATACTCACATTAGACTAACAAGTAGAAGAACTGATACTATTCCCTAACATAGATCAATACTAAGTTGATCCCAAGATCCTCCAACCAACACCTAGTCTCTAAATCAGAGATGCTGCCTCATATTTTGACAAGCTTTAATACTGGAACACATACATTGTATTTCTCCAAGCGACATACTACTCAGCAGAGTCGACCCACCTATGGTTAATTAGGAAATCCTATTGTACATCACGAACCCTAACCCAATATATATAGTGAAAATACAACATCATTAAATATAATAAATGAAACTTCTAATCCTATTATTATAAAATTTATCTAAGATTCATTTTAATTATATCCATTTCAAATTTCCCTCAAAATCTCCCTAATACCAATAACAAGTGAAAAAAATATTATGTATGAAACTTACCTTGGTCTCTATCCTATAGTTAATATTTTCTATACTAAGGGTTTCAAAAATATTAAGGTTACTTAATTTCATAACAAGGAACCCTAATCAATCATGTCCTAGCTAGTCTCCCATGAAACATCACAAACTATGTTCAAATAACACTATTCCCTACCAGTCCCATGAAATCCTCACAAATTAATAACTCCAAAATATATCCCATATCTAATCTATAACTTTTATATCACTATTTAATAACCCATCACCACTAGAAACCTCTATTGGGCCTGTATTGAAGATGAGAGTGAACCCTGAGGCTACTTCAAGTAGGCCCCAAGTTGGTGACTATAACCGAGGGTATAAAAAATATAAATTGAAATAATTATACTTATAAACCCCATGAACATATATATAAGGAAACCATAGATTAAATACATAACATATAAAAGGATAATAATTATCCCAAAATATATAAATTTCATACATAAAACCTTATCTCAAAAATTAAATAACAAAAAAAGTCTAATGGAATAAACTCAAACCACAACTCTTAAGATACATGCTATTAATGTCTATCACTATCACCAAATCCATCCTAGAAACATGTAAAATATATTTCTAAATATAGGGGTGATCATACATGTAAAATATGTAGGATCCTCCCCAATACCCCTCATAAAAATAGGGATGAAGCATACTAAAGCTTCAATGAGTCAATAATAGAACCAATAAGAACTTATATGGTTAACTATAATCCAATCTCACCAAGGATCACTCACCCAATATGAAATACAAGTATAATAATAAAATACAAGAATAATATATCAAGTGGTACACCAAAAATACTTCCCCACTAGTTTTTTCCCTCTCAAAACCAAATGGAAAACATATTGGTGATCCCATCCCTTCCATTTAGCCACATCATAAACATACTGCATGAAACATCATACCACACACCGCAACCGCAACCACAACCACATTCTACTAAATCATAACTTCACTACATATACTCATTATATATCCATAAAAATAGATTATCCTAAATGTGAAGGAAATTAACGTTTTCCCCTCCTTATACCATACATGACCCCACCATACATAATCTATATCACATCATCATCGCATATAATCACATCACCATCACACTATAACATAATTTCACATCACATCATCATCAATCAAACTCTAACCTCTGTCCATCATAGCCTGTTCACCATAACATTAGGACATTACAACATAAACTACTTATAAAGGGAGAGCGGGGAAGTGGGATTATTCATTTATCCATTCCTTAACCAAACTAGATATTGGGGAAATCACTCTAAAACCAAATTATTTGGGAATTGGTAAGGTTATATGGCTAAGGCGGTGCATATATGAAATCACATGGAAAAGAAAAGTATAATATAGCCACACAAAATCCCAACCTAAAGGTTTTACACCAAACAACACTACCAATCCCATTATAAAAACCACATTATCAGCACCACATCCAACAATCACTTCCATTTACTACACCACAATAAGCCCCACTTCCCACATAAAACAGCTAGAACAACTGTTCACATTTTCCCATTTAATCACATTATTTAACAATTTATAGATCTACTCTCACATTCCATGTTATAATAATTATTCCATTTAGTTCCCATATTTAATGAAAATCCATTCATTATCCATTATATACATTAATTAAAACTATTCTAATCTATTTTAATTGTTTAAAAGTTATCAATATCCTATAGTGTATTCAATTCCATCCCACTTCTAATAAAATTTTCATTATTAAAAATCACATATACTCTATTCCATAGGGAAAGTATAACATAAACAAATAACCGTCAACCAAACCCCACATAAACCCACATCACAACTAGTGATAATATCTATCACAACAATTCCATTCCCAACAATCAACTATATCACAACCGCCACAATAGATAAAATCCCATACATCATTTCCATAACAATAAACACACCTCCTCATGCAAACTATGGAAAACCAACTATAGTTCCAACTACCCAATCCATACCAACACCATAAAACAACCACAAAAATCCACCTAAAAAACCACACTAACAAAAAAATCTATATCAACCATACCATTAGTATGCCAAAATAAATTCCAGTAATAAAGAACCACCAAAATCATATTCTTTTTCATTCCTTCATATTAATTCAAAATATTTTAAGTATTTCTTTGTTAATTATAGTTTTCATAAAACCATTTAATTTCCATATTTACATCATTAACCATTTATGAAAGGGTGATTCTGTCAATTTAGTCATAATGAAAACACACACACACACAAACACACCTACACCCACAAACAAATATATAAGTATCAAAACATCAATAATATTTTCAATAACAATAATACAAAACCATCAATCACATATACAATATTAAGAATCATATAAACACATGAGAATCACCCCATTCCCATCATTTTATTTTTAATCTAATATATCATAATCATTAGGATAATAGTTACCATCCACAAAAAGTAAGTAAATTCATGTTACATATAAATTATATAAAAAATAAAAGAGGGTTCTTGAATCCCATACCTCATCCAAAGCTTTAAATCAAATACTGAACATGAATTAAGGTAAGAGATGATCAAAAAGTTATAGCCACATAAGGAACATACCAATAAACCTTGACAATATAACTTACACATTTAAACCATGACTTAATTCCAATAATACCAAAAAACCATACCGCTTCCAAAACCTTCCTGGAGGAAGACCAATTAGGAACTACTAGAGGGAAAAAAGAAGATCTCTCATCAGATCATAACTGGTTGATATCATGAAACCAATGGCTAAATCCAATCAATGGGGGTTCAAGGGAATCAGGGATGGATCTTTGGTCACCTAAGTATTAGAAAAAATAATGGAAAATAGAAGAATTTGGATAGGATTTTAAATTTATAATGACAATAGAAATCAA
Organism: Viscum album; assembly: GCA_963277665.1. Taxonomy (NCBI): domain Eukaryota; kingdom Viridiplantae; phylum Streptophyta; class Magnoliopsida; order Santalales; family Viscaceae; genus Viscum; species Viscum album. The sequence goes on from OY728122.1 coordinate 498,138,854, forward strand.
TGCAACATGGTGATACAAATCATGGTCATTCCGTGATAGGGATAATTCCACTAAACATTTAAAAATTGGGAAACGAATCCCCCTAATTCCACCTATATAAATCATGTACATCAAATAGATTTGATATAGCTAAAGGAGTGTTTCATTGTGACCAAATCATCCACACTATAACCAAAAAAGTTTTTAATTTACTAAAATAGTCTTCAAAAACCAACAAGGAGAGACAAAAATGTTTCATTGTGACGAGACTTCTTCCATCAAAACAACACAAATCTTAATTCTCACCGATTATACCCCCAGCCACGACTCTCCCTTAAATCATGAAATAATAGACTAAAAATGTTAATTTTCTTCCAACTAGACCTCCACATCAAGAAACTCTAGGCTACACCATAAAACACTCTTCCTAGTTGAAAAATAATCTCTAAATCCACCATTCTTCCTCCACCCTTTTCCTAACAGGTCCAACACCTGAATCACACAAAGTAATATGTTGAGAAGATATAGGCTATTATAATTAATTTAAAAAAATGTATTTACTTTTTATAAATTCCATTGAAAATATTAATTCATTTTATTATTTTTATTCATTTCATAAAATTTAAAATTTTAATACCATAATAAAATATTTTTTTATTATTTATTTAATTAAAAAATACCTTTCTTAATTTTATATATTTATTTATTATGCCTTTGAGAAGAAATAATATTTTTATATAAATTTAAAAATTATAATCTTTATGGATTTAAAAAATAATATATTGAATTTTATATTTTTGTGAGTGTATATATATTTAAAAAAATTAAATTCCTTTTAATAAATAAAAATAATACGGGTTTTGAAATTTTTCATATAACATTATAATTTTTGATTTACTTATTCCTTATAAGATTATTATCATTTTTTATAACTCTAAAAAATTATTTTTATGTATTTAAAATATATTATTTAATTCAAAATTATAATAATTTTTATTCAATTAAAGGTTATAATGTTTTTATTACCTTATAAAATTAATTAAATCAAGTTAGTTTCTAATCCTCTTTGTTGAGGGAAAAAAAGGAAAAACAAGGATTAAGGGAGGATTAGGTTAGATAATGAAAACTTATTCTCATTATAAAATCCAAATAAAATAGATATTATAAGTAAATAAACTATGAAAAATAGAAAAATGACCCATGATGAAATGAAATAAGTGTAGCTTCCATTCATCATAAATAAGATCATTATAAGAAAAATAAGAATAATGAGAAATATCTCTCTTCATTGGTGTAAATTCTCCAAATACTCAGCCCAATAATGGAGAATCATATTACGATAGGCTCTTTAACCTCCATAACTATGGGGAAAACATCATCATCTCAATTTTTTTCCATTTTAAAAGTGTCAGAGTCCTTTTAAGTAACATCCATGATATGGATTTAAACCTCCTCCATAATAGTATTATTTTTAGTTCCTTCTATAGAGGTCTCAAAATCAAATATGGTGGAGGAATAATAATTAGTTACATAATTTTTCACCATAATACACATGGGTGGTCCTAGACCATGAGGCCCCTTAGTGATATAATTACTCCCTTTGAGATCATCATTACTAAAAACCCATGTCTTCCCAATATAAATAGGATATAAGGATTTTTATAAGGAATAAGGTGTTGATTCTACTATTCTCATATTTTCCACCTTAGAAATACTAGGTTACGACTTTAATTTAAAAGAACTAAAACCAAGGTCATTGAGGGAACCATTGAATGGTTTATCTCTAATAGGATTTTCCATATATAGCTACCTTCTAACATGGTTGTCAGGGTATTTACCTATAACCTACTTGGAATAATATGGATCTTCACCATTATTATAACTAACCAAAATATTGATAGGACCAACAACCTTGATGTTAGGCACCACTGCTATTATTTCCTTAGTCAAGACCCTGCCCTATTATAGAATCCTTAGGATAAGAACATTAAATTACATAACTTAATGATGATATTAAATTATAATACATGTCCAAGATCTTTTAGGTTTATATATTTTTAGAGAATTAGGACAAAACATTAACTAACAAAACCCATTTCTTTTTAAACTAACAAGAATTTTTATACTATATAAGCATCTATTTAATCCATAACAAGTCTTAAACATCTCCCATAAATTTTCTATATAAGATAATATTCTAGAAATACCACATGTATTAGTTTATTTACCTGGGGAAAATGAAACATAAGAAGGGCTGAGCTCAAATTCTTAGTAAGGGTAATAATAACCGATAACAATCATTGATTATAAGAGAGAATAAGATAAACATATGGATATAAGAATTTATGAAAGGAACATAAACATAAAATATAGAATTTATACCCAAAAACACATGTATAATGATCTAAGAATCATGTAAATATGATTTAGCATAAAGAAACTAACATCAAAGGATCATGGAATGTTAAGATTGAGCGACAACACAATTCATGGAATCATTAACATAATTCAAGGTTCACTTCGAAGACAATCATCACATAGTGTAAAAAGACCCATGGTGGGTCATATTCACTCCATAATCCCATATATAACATACCATGAGATATAAATCTTTACCCAATGAATTTGAGGGATATATAATTTCAATTCCACCTTTCACTTCATATTATATACATGTATAAGTGTAGAACATAGAAAAATTTCACATTTTCATCAAATAATTATTAACCTAAGAAAGAATTGGGTTTCATAATTTTTCCACAAAAAATGACCATAAACCATTGATATAAATAAGGTATATTATTATAAAAAAACATACCCCATTAATAAAATAAACATATAAGTATGTTGGTATAAATGGAAAAAACAACCTTGTAAAAAATTATTTAAATAGAATCACATAAGATATTAACAATTGGGGTACTTTGATACCATTAGTTTAATTAATTAAAAAAATATAAAATAGTATCATTAAAATTATAGGGTAAATCATGAAAAAAACCCATGAGGGTAATTCTTTATGAAAATTAAAATGGAAATTAGAAAAAAAATGTAAAATAGTTTTTATACAACACATTTATAATTTTCATAAAAGATGATTATATGGGTCCTTTTAAAAAGTTATTTTAAAAAAGGTGAAGTTAAATAATTTATAAACATTTATTTTAAAAATAAACATTAATAATAGAGAATTTAAATTGACATGAAGTTTTATCTTTAGGATTCTTAGAGTGGAAGACAAAACTTTATGAAGATGAAGGAAACAATTTTTTATACCTTTATTACCAACCTATATCGTGAAAATAATGCAAAAAATATTTTTTAAATGGGGTAAGGATAATTATAAGTTAAATAGGAAATAAAACATTCTTTGTATTCCATATATTAAGGGAAAACATTGGTAGGAAGTGGAAAACATAGACATGGATGATAAACTATCATTTAAGAGGATGTGAATTATTATTAACATAGTTTCATTTTCAAGGAGGAATAAAATTTAACAATAAGAATGATTTTGAAATGAAATTGATTTAAAAATATATAAATAGGTAATAAGAAATGAAATGAAATATGAAGCTCAATGAGAAATAATATAACTCCAGAAAGTAGGTTAAGTTCTAAAAAACCCCTTATATTTTAGTGAATATATCAATCATAGTATAAATAAAGGAAGAAAATGAATAGAATAGAAGTTTCTTTGATCAAAAATAATTTAATATATTATAAGTTAAGTTTAATTTGTTACACCATAGGAAATTATATTGGTGCATAATATTGAAAAATTCCTTAATGAAGTGTGATATAGATAAAAACCCTTAATACTTTTGATGTTTTTGACGTAAAAACCCATGAGAGAAAGAAAATTTAATAGAACATTAAATATCATGAAATATAAGATAATAATTATTCAAAAATACTAAAAGGTTTTAGATACACCAATCCAAATAAAGCACGGTGTATAATAGGAAATATGCCTTAATGGGTGAAGATTGAGATAAGAATCCCTTAAAAGTAACACAATATTCAAGGTAAGAGTCATTTGATAATGAGGTTATAAGGAATAATTATAAATCCCAAAAAATTAATGAGGAAATATAATAAAAATTATTAATTAGTTATAATAAATCAAACATGGAACAATATAGTTCAATAAGAATGTTTGAAACTCGATGGAAGAAAATTGAGTTAGCATAAACCCTTACCTTGTTCCTGATTCGTTCTGTGCATATGCCTAAATTTATGAATAATAAAATTGAGTTTATTATATACCTTATTAGGAAAAATATTAGTATATATTTAATTTAATATTAACCATTTATTATCATAAGCTATTTATTTATTAAATTGTTTTTTCTTATGTTTTCATGAAAATTGAATCGGTGTTGGATTATTTCGACAATTTTAGCGATCTAAGATGATATTTTTATAATAAATTAAATACTTAATATAACCATTAAAGAACCAAAAAACAGAATTAACTTCTTATTAACTTATAATAATATTAGTATTTATGTTCCCATAGTCATCCATGATATAGTTTTATAGTATTATTCAAGTAGGTAGTTAAACTAACCCAAACATGAGCATGCTATATCTCGATGGATGAGTATAGTTAAGGATGTTTATAATATAATTATAATAGAATAATAATGAAATTATTTATATTATTTATTTTTTAAATCATATTTTATGTGGTTTGTATAAAAAATGAAAACCAAGATCAAAAACAAAAAAAACGTTACTTCATGGAGGTGGTAGATTGCATAATGCACGATTAAAGTTATTTTATTTTTCTAAGTGAATATAAAGGATAAAATAATGTCTTTTACATTAATATAATAATAATTCAGTATAATAATTATATTTATGTCATTATATTACTATGGTTAGGGTAGGTTTGGAAGAGAAATATTAAGAAGAAAAGGTAAGGAGCAAGTAATACTCACTTTGATACCTTTAACTTTCTTTTGAAAGTCTCCTTAGAAATGAAAGTATTAGGATAAATAATTGAGGCCATAGGATTATTAACTTGAGATATGATTCTATGAAGATAAAAATAAAATATTTTATAGAAGTAATTTGAATGAATGTGTGTGTTATGAAGGGGTGGAAGTGTCCACTTTTATAAGTGAAGTAAATGGAACTTTTGTTTACATCCCTTTACTTTTCAATGATATCATTACACTATTCAAGGGTAAAAGACTATGAATGTTTCAAATAATGGATTATGGGGATATATTTTATTGATAAAGCCTTAAAAAATCCACATACATGTTTTAAACATTATATAGGTTATTTTTTCGTATATTGTTTACTTTTACCTTTATTTTTTATTTTTATCGGGGTAACTAGTTTGTACCAAAGTAATTTATGTTTTACTAAAAATATAAAATAACCCTAATAACCAAATTTTAGGGTTATAAACCTAAATTAAATATAAATTAAATATAATTTAATTTATAATTAATAGAAAATTAACTTTTAAATTAAAATATTTTATATATAGAAAATTTGTTTTGTAGACAAATATTGTTTTCACCATTAACTATTCTTAATATTATTTAGTATTTATTACCAATTGAATGAGTGATAATTTATTTAAATATAGGATTAAAAATTATATTAATATAAACTTTTAGAAGTGATTAATTTATTAATTAGATAAAATTGTATTATATTAATTAAATAATTCTTTGAAAGCAACACTTTTACTATTACCAAGGTCATTAACTTTAATCTTAGTAATCATAATTTTATGCTCAAAAATGATATTTGTATTATTATATAATATCATCATGTTGATATAAAATAAGAAATCCATTTTTTTAATTTCTACAAGTAGTGAATTTTTTTTAATATAAGTAAATAAATTAGTTTTTAGAGTACAATATTACTTATATTACCAAAATGATATACATGATTTTAATAACCACAAAATAGTAATTTTAAATGACTTAATTTAATTATAAAGGTTTATATTTTGTATTAAAATATTTAAATTTTTTTTATTCATTCTTGTATTATGATAATGTTATAAAAATGATGGTTTTTGTAATATCATTATTTTTTCACTATTCATCTAAGAACCAATGACTTCAGAAAAACATTGAAAATCCATAATAATCTAGGTTTGAAATTATAAAACAAAAATTAAAATTAAAATTATATAATTTAGATTCTATTTTTTTAAAATTTTTATTTTAAATAAGAAATATGAATAAAACTTTTTTTATAGAAAATAAACTTCCTTTTTATTTAAAACCCAAAATGAAAAATATGAAAAAGGAATGTGAAAAATTAATTATTACATTGATAATTAAATGTTTATATAATACTAATATCTAGTTACATAGTACCTCTATATCTCTATGTAAGATCTAAGAATAAGGTATGCTCTGATGGTAGTCGAGAGTGGTGATTTTATAATATAGATCTCATGAAAATTTTTATGGGCTTGAATTTATCTCACATATGATTTCACTCGTACCATAATTGTTTGAGTTCATATTGGGATTATTATAGATAAAACCCTAATGAAGTTAATTCTCTTGCGATCTCAAATAAATGAGCTTCATATGGAAGACTTTCGCTACTCACTTTCATTTATTTCCTTTATAGATTTCATAATATGGTTACTTTTATACCTATTAATTTAATGGATATATTATAATGAAAAGAATTTATTTTAACATATAAAATTTTCATTTTAGTTCAATGTTGCATTTTGAGCAAGATATTAACATAATATTTATTTAAGGAAAATACTTAGGGAAATATCAGGGCGTTATACCCATGTGTTACTAAAATATTCACATTCATCATGATCCAAGATAACATTATCTATTATAATGTAGGGGGATCCTATAATGGGATTATTTCTAAAAGGTGAAGTATACTTCAATTTCAATTTTAGGCCCCTTGAAGTTACTAGATTTTGGTTCTTCCTAAACTAATGATCAACATCTAATTATGCTTATAGATCAAAATAAACTTAACTTTATTCATGTGAATCATCATGATACTCTAAATCTAAACCATTAGTGAGTACCTATTTGAAGTAAAAACCTGTATTAAAAGTATATTCCTCAAATACTAAATATTTCCAAGACCCTTTATACCTTCCCAAATGTATAGTTGATTTATGTTTCTACCTGGATCCTGCCTTCACCCAAAATGAGGTTCTTGGAGTATGAGGTTTTAAAATTCTCATCACCAACATTACTTATTGATAACCTACAACATCCAATTTCACATTCACCTCGTGATTTTTTAGCTCCCACACATCATTAGAGACCTAGATATCATAATCCTACTTGTAAATCTATCTCCCATCCCGAGACCACTCATGCCCTTACTTTTTAATGACTTTTTATTGTGAATTAACATGTTTAGATTTTTTAAACTTATTTATCCCCTTTAATTTAGATGGGAAATCGAAATAAAATTCCTTTCTAGTACCATCAATAACATCAATATTTGTATTCTAATCATTTGGGACTCTTAATATAAAATTCATATATTTTCCATTCTCTCCTCAGCTTAAAGTATAAATACCTCATATTCAGAGGATACATATAATCATTTTGTATCACCAAAATAACAAGGGATGAACTATATCCAATGACAGTATTCACCCATTAAAAAAAAGAACCCCTGGGTCCATGAGTCCTAGTAGTTTCTAGATGAAAAGTCCATACATTCTCAACATTATAATTCTTGAATGTATGATTCACTAATGAATATAGATTATTTTTATAACTATTATAAATCACACCTTCATGATAGACATCAATGGAGTTCCTAATATTCTCAAATTTTGTGAAAAAGAAGGAAACATTTAAAATTTAGTAGATATTTCAATATGATTCCCACCATCGACCAAAATTATAGTTTTAGTTAAAGGAAAAAAGAAGATAAAATTCTACTAGGACTCTAGTAAAGTGATAGAACCTCACCCTTTTAGTTTTCTTATCCATCTTTATAGGAACATCCACCACTAAGGAAATATACCAGAGAATTTGAGGATTATAATAAAACCAACTCATTTCATTGATGTAAATCCATGATTGTGTAATCAAGTTATTAATCATATTTTTATTAAAAAGAAGACCCCAATATTGTATCATAATAATTCTTTGCTTAAGAGATACAAATACAAACCCCAATGCCCTAGATTTTAATTAGGCTAAATATTTTTTTTAAAAGAAACCCTTACAGATAAAAATCAAGTTCTATCCTCTAAATCCACAATTTTTGAAACAATATTATGCAAATCATTAAAATTCCATGGCCTATAACATTATTGGAACATTAGGTTAACAATAATTGAGTGCCTACACACCTTAAGTCACTCCACCAAAATCATCTTATCTACCTAAATGAAGGCAAAAAATGCATTCATGGAGATCCTTTTGAATGAAATTTGAATCTTAGAAAAGAATATGTCATTATCAATGCCAAGAAGATCTCAAGAAATTGAATTTGAGATTACTTAAGCCAAATCATTTTATTTTTTGATGTTTTAAAAAGGTCCAACTAACACATCTTGAGGATTCAAGTAACAATCATGGTTAAACATCATTGTGTAGCCCCAATATCCATAAATAACCATAGAAACTCTCAACACCTTTCACCCATCCTCATAAAAACAATAATAATAAAATTTTATTCATTAAAAAAATATTTTATTTTAAAAAAATTAATATTTTTTAAACAATAATATTACTAATTTAATTTTAAAAAAAATTATTTTATATAATATATTTAAATAATATTATATTTTTCCCTTTAATTTTTTATTTTTTAAAAAATATTTCACATCTATTAAATAAATATTATATTATTTTTTAATTTTTTTTTCAAATTAAAAAAATTAAATTTTAAACTATTTAAAATTATTATTATTATTATTATATAAATCATTAAAAAATATTATTTATATATCTTAAAAAATTTAATTTTTTAAAATGATAATAATAATTTTATTTTTATACCTTCTATAAAATTACTTTTTTTATTATAAAAAAATAACTATAATATTAAATATATATTATAAATATATATTATCTTTAAAAAATATTTATTTATAGAATAATTTAGAATTTAAAGCATATATAAAAGGATAAAAAAATAATATTAGTGACCAAGAAATGCTACACTGAAAAAAGTGATGAAAACACAATAAAAATATCATACCGAGATAAAAAAAACATCCACTACCTTTTCCTTATATAAAAATTATTTCTTATTCAGAATCTATCAATATATATATTTATTAAAACTTATTTATCAGATTTTTTGAAATATCACACAACTCCTTCATAGATAGGCCCTAATTTTCTATATAATGGTCATCCCAAAAATGACTCTGATGTAACCTTCCCTTAAATATTCAAAAGTGTGCAAGTCATCCTTAGAATATACTATAATGATCACCATACTTTTAATAACTGAATAATCCTTGCACTACCAAAACCATTTTTTTGGAAAGGGAACCCATCTACTGCATGATGATCTTTCCCCCATTAATCATTTGAAAAGAAAATGTTTTCTTATAGAAGTTCCTTATTTAAGGAAAAATATAAGGACCAATCCTATAAATCCATCCCTTGTATAGAAAAGTGAGAGTTAAGGTGATGTTGTTTAACTGTAGTAGAAAACCATTAATCTAATAGTGTATCTTGAATATAATGAAACACAACCTTAGAAACAACATGAACCTCATCTGAAAAATTACTAGCAGGATAACCCTCAAAACAAGTATCTTTATTGAATAGTTTAGATGATGTTTCCATTCCAATACCCATGTCATGAAAAAATGGATCCTTTTTAATATATACTAGAAAAATATATTTTTGAATTTGGAATGATGAGGTAGAGGATATAAGAATAACAAAGATTATCATATCAATATATCCTTGTACTTTAGATGCCCAATCCGTTTTAAATTAAATAGTAACAACTCCCATAAGCTTGACTATTACAAAATGATTGATAAAATATTCCTTCCATACACATTGATCATGGGCTCAAATTAGTTTTTTTATTTGAATTGTGTAAACCATCAAAAAAGATTCCCCTCACTACTAAAAATAAGGCCTTTAATAATGCTAAAATAGGCCATTATTAGCTCAAAAAAATCAATGACATCTGAAGCATGATTAAAATCCCTAGGATTTTATCAACACTAGAAAAGTACCAATAGAGGAACAATTTATCACTGCTACAAAAATCACTGATAAAGGACTCCCTTTATTAGTGCTTTTATTTAGTGTTGATAAAGGGGAATACTAATGCAATGTGCAGCCAAACAAGAACACACTAGAATAGAAAAAATAGAAACTACAGGTTGTAAATATAGAATTTAATTGAAATAAAATTTATAAAATAAATATAAGAAAAAACACTATATTATATATATTTCAAAAATTGGTTTGTACAATTACATGAGTAAGCATAAATTATCATAGGAATTAAAAACCATCAAAATTTCCTTTTTCTTTGGCCCCTGACCCCCAATAATGCTATTGCCAAACAAACCACCCCATCTCAAGTAAAATAATTCACCTATATAAGAACATAATTATTATGTTAGTAATAATATAAAGAAATAAATTAAACACTAAGTGTCAATTTTAAACCAAAAACATATACTTTGAGTCATTATAGGAAAAATGTGTATAGAATTGAGTTGCAGTTGATTATTACACATTACACCATTTATTATTGTTCTCAAAATTAGAACCTCTTGAATTTTCTCTCATCTATGGTGATAAAAAACTCACTTTAAATGAGATCCAATTCAAGATGACTTGCTTTTTGAGAACAAGACTTCAACTATCACACTATTTATTATTTTTCTACAAGAATTATATCTATAAAAATTAACTAAATAAGTACATGATAAAAATGATAAGAAAATTAATTAATTAATGGAATATAAAATGATGAGAAAACAATTTGAGCTCATTTTCTCGATTTTCATGATGTGATGCATGTTTTAAACTAAAATGGCACTTATATATTGAAAACACACACTTCGAGTCATATAGACCACACCATGTGTCAGATTGAAATGCAGCAAATTTATATATTTTATAAAAGAATTATGGATCATCCTAAATTATCAAGAAACTCCGAGCATATTTTCTTTATTTTCAGTGAGTGACACATGTTTTTAACTAAATTGTCAATTTTAAACTAATACCAGAAACTTTGAGTCATACTGGGCACACTGTGTATCAGATTGAGGTGAAGTTGATTCCTAAATCTCACATATGATTTATGGATTATTTTCCTAAAGTATCAAAACAATTATAATGTTTTTACTAGGTTTTGAGTATATGATTTGCGTTTTCAACTAAAATGTCAATTTAAAATTAAAACCACACAATTTGAGTAATACCGATCACACAATGAATCATATTGAGGTGAGGATGATCCCTACACATCAAAAATGACTTATGGATCATTTTACTAATGTATCAAAACAATAAAATTTATCTTATCGATTTTGGGCATGTTAATTGTGTGTTTTACTAAACTGTCATTTTAAATTGAAAACACACACATTGAGTCATACTGGTCACATAATGTCTTATTTTTACATGATGTTGATTAATAAAAATCAAAAATAAATTTAGAATCATTTTAATAAATTATAAATACAATCTGAGTTCATTTTCTTGGTTTTTAGTGAGTGACACATTTTTTGAACTAAAATTTCAATTTTAAACTGAAAATGAACACTTTGAGTCATACCAGGAACACCGTGTATTGGATTAAGGTGAGGATTATTCAAAAAAGTCAAAAATAACTTATGGGTTATTTATCTAATGTATCAAAATATTACGAATGTTTTTTCTTAGTTTTGAGTATGTCACCTGTCTTTTTTTGAAAAAAATGTCATTTTGAACTAAAAACATAAACTTAGATTCATACTGGTCACACTGTACATCAAATTGAGGTGAGTTTGATTCGTACATATCTTAAATGAATTATAGATCATTTTACTAATGTATAAAAACAATATGAATGTGTTTTCTAGATTTTGAGTATGTTACTTTCCCTTTTTACTAAAATTTTATTTTAAAATAAAAACACACAATTTGATTCATACTTGTAACATCATGTATTATTTTGATGTGAGACTAATTAATTCACATAAAAAATGAATTATGAATCATTTTACTAAATTATAAAGAGAATCAGATCGCATTTAATCATTTTTCATTGAGTGACACATGTTTTTAACTAAAATGTCAATTTTAGACTAATAACAGACACTTTGAGTAATAAGGGGCACAACCTGTATTTTATTTAGGTGTGTATGATTCATACATGTCATAAATGACTTATGGATCATTTTACTAAATTATAAAAACTATCTTAATTCATTTTCTCAGTTTTGATTATGTCACTTATCTTTTTTATAAAAATGTAAATTTTAAATAAATATGCATACTTGGAGTCATACGGGTCACACCATGCATCATATTGAAGTGAGTATAATTCCTACACAAAAAAAAAAACGATTTATGGATAATTATACTAAATTATCAAACCAATATGAATTCATTTTCTTGGTTTTGAGTGTGTCACATGTGTTTTTTACTAAAATTTCATTTTAAACTGGAAACACACACTTTAAGCCAAGTTTGATACTAGATTGATTCATAAACATCAAAAATGACTTATGATTATTTTTCTAAAATTTTCAAGACAATACAAGTGAGTTTTCACAGGTTTTAGTGAGTGACCCACGTTTTGATATAAAATGTATCTTTTAGATTGATAATGGAAACTTTGAGTCATACCGAGAACATTGTGTATTAGATTAAGGTGTAGATGATTCCTAAACATCAAAAATGAATTATATATTCTTTTTCCTAAAGTATCAAAACAATCCAAATGAGTTTTTCTTGGTTTTGAGTATTTCAATTTTCTTTTTTACTAAAATTAAAATTTTAAATAAAAAGACACACTTGGAGTATCAGTTACACCTTGCATTAGATTGAGGTGTGAATGATTCCTATACATCATTACTGAGTTATGGATTTTTTTTACTAAAGTATCAAAATAATATGAATGTGTTTTCTAATTTTTGAGTATGTGATGTATTATTTGAACTAAAATGTAAATTATAAACTGAAAACATACACTTTGTGTCTTAATGAGCACATTGTGTATAGGATTGAGGTGCGGTTGATTGAGTTATGGCTGATTCCTACACCATTGAGGAAAATGTTCATGAAAAATTTTTTGGTAAGTCATACTTTGCATTAAAATATTGAAAAATCCCTTGGTAGATGCATATTTATGATTCAATTCACATTTCATGTAGTATTAGGTTTCCTCTTCTAATTAAAAGAAACATGTTCTCTATTTTGTGTCTTATTAAAGATAGTTGAAAGAAAAATCTGAAATCTGAAAATATCCATGAAAAAAACTAAATAAGAATTAGATAACAATGATAAGTAAATTAACATAAAAATATAATATAAAATGATGAAAAAATTAACTAAATAAGTAGTAGGAATTCACCTTTTCATGATGTCTATATACATTATTGACCCATTTCCCTATTTCCATTATCTTAGTTACAACCTTGAAGTCAAATCTCTCACGAGCATGAGTTTCTTCGAACAAACCACAACAACTCAAGAAAAATAATACACATGTATAAGAAAATAATTATTATATTATTAATAATATAAATAAATAAATTAAAAATAAATATGAAATAATACCTTAATAAAATATCAACTCTAAAGTAAAACCACGCAATTTGTGTCATACCGGGCACACAGTGTATTGGATTTAGGTTCAGATGATTATTACACATTATAAATGAATTATGGATCATTTTCTTAAAGTATCAAAACAATCCGAATGCATTTTCTCAGTTTTGAGTATTTCACTTTTCTTTTTTACTAAAATGTCAATTTTGAATAAAAAGACACTCTTAGAGTCATACCCGTCACATTGTGCATCATATTGAGGTGTGTCTGATTCCTATACATCAAAAATTAATTATGGATAATTTTATTAATGTATAAAAACAATATAAATGTGTTTTTCCATGTTTTGAGTATGTCACTTGTATTTTATACTAAAATGTCATTTTAAACCGAAAATATGCACTTTGAGTCATATCAGTCACATATTGTGTCAGCCTGATGTGAGACTAATACATACACATCAAAAATGACTTATGAATAATTGTAATAAAATATCAAGACAATTAGGGTGTGTTTTATCAGTTTTTAGTGATTGGAACACGTTTTGAACTAAAATATCAATTTTAAACTAATATCAGACACTTTGAGTTATACTGAGCACACTATGTATTAGATCAAGGTGTGACTAGTTCCTAAATGTCAAAAATGACTTATATATCATTTTCATAAAGTATCAAAACAATCCCAATGTGTTTATTTAATGTGTATTTTTATTATTTAATGTGTATTTTGAACAAAAATGTCATTTTAAACTAAAAACATAAACTTGGGGTCATACCAGTCACACTGTGTGTCAGATTGAGGTGAGGATGATTCCAACATGTCACAAATGACTTCTGGATTATTGTTCTAAAGTATCAAAACAATCCAAATGTGTTTTCTCTATTTTGAGTATGCCACTTGTGATTTTTACTAAAATGTCATTTTAAATTGAAAACATGAACTTGGAGTTATACCACATGTCAAAAATGACTTGTAGATCATTTTCCTAACGTATCAACATAATATGAATATATTTTCTTAGTTTTAAATTTGTCACATGTTTTTTTACTAAAATGTCAATTTTAAACTCAAACCACTCAATTTGAGTAAAATGAAACTTTTTTATTGAAAACATGCACTTCGAGTCATATTGACCATATGAGATGTCATATTAATGTAGGGTCAATTCTTACACGTCAAAAATGAATTATGGACCATTGGCCTAAATTATTAAAATAATATGAATTTTTTTCTTAGTTTTGATCATGTGATGAGTGTTTTGAACAAACATGTAAATTTTAAAAAATAAGTATCATATAAAAATTATAATTAAATTGACTAAAAAAAGTAGATACAAAGATGTTAAAATTAACTAAATAAGTTATGGGATGTCACATGTTCATGATGTTTTATACATTATGAAACTATTTATTTTTCCATTCATTTATAAACAAATCAATTTAATCTATTATACTTAACATAGAGAGAGATATAAAAAATATTATATAATAATTCTAATAATAATGATTCACATCCCATGTGTTTTTATAAGGTCATACCCCAAACAAGATCACAAACATAGTAGGTAATCACCAAATTTGTTTTTCGGAAAACATTCCAACACCATGTATGCTACCCACTAATCTCTAAATAAATTTACTTCTTATTTATAGTATGTAGATTTACAAAAATCTATATAGTACTAATAAAATATAAATAAATAAACAATTAAGAAATATTTTTAAATAAATCATAATTACTTTCATAAATTACCTATTCGGGGATGCTAGTCTTTTGATGGTATATGATATCTTTCAAAAAATTTCAAACATAATATCCATAATTGTTATTGTTATCTTTCTTTGGAAATTATAGAAACATTGAAAAAAAGTATTTTTTTTGAAATATGTTTTGATAGTTAAATTTTTATGCATTTAACTTAATATATTTCTATTTAAAGTAATTAATAGGCTTCTTAATTTTAGTCACCGACCTCATACCATAATTTATCCTATATTTACAGATCACCCTATCATAAATTTTGTTTTTGTTAAAACACAAACTGAAACATATAATTCGAATTTTATCTATAAAACATTGATTACAATGCATTAAAAATTCATAATACATGTCAGGTGTTGTCAGTTTGTTGGAAATCCATGCATTGGATCCAAAAAAGAAATATTTTTGGTATCCAAATTGATTACGATCAACATCCAGTTCTTCTTAAAAAAATAAAAACAAATAATTAATGAAAAAAATATAAATATATTTTATTTGATTAGATTGAAGAGTTTTCCCATGCATTATAGGCATTAAAAAGAGTCTTTCATTTGTTATTTTATTCTGAAACACCTCATTTAGATCATATTTTTTCTTATCTATTTATTTAAACTCCAAAGAAATTTCATTCATAGAAATGATACAGGGATTAATGAATCTAAATCATTATTTGTATGGTTTCCCCTTTATATAGTAGTAATATAAACACATGTATAAAATATGAATAGTTATTAACTTTAATAAACATATTTGATGATAGATGTATTATAAAAATTTACCTTATATATGTATTCAAAACTAATAATTCCATCCATTCAAGATTGTGAATCTCATTTTTACTCTTGAGACCGACCACATCTGTAATGAAAGTTCCAAATATTTCTTCTTCATATATAATGTAGGACTTATATCCATCTTTGAATGTGGTGTCAACATGAAGTTGTAATGATAGTAGATGTTGTAGAGTAACTGGTAGGGAGAAGGCACTCCCAAAAGGCCTTTTATTTTCTTTTTTGATTGACTATATTGTCTTGATCTAACCTTCCATTTCCACATCGTTTTATCCATCTGTAATACCAAACCTTACTTCAGACCTTTTTTTCATCAACTCTTATAAGTTTTTCATTTGATTTTTTAAGGAAATAATTCATGTATCTTTATAAGATTATAAAACCATTCTATAAAAGTCCAAATAGCATCATTGGACATTGTAATATCCAGATCATCTGGTGGAACATGCAACTTAGTACTCAGCTCTTGAGCTACTTCAATCCCTAATCTCATGTGATCTTTTGGGAGTTTATTTTTGTATAGATTTTCTCCTAGGATATTATAAACCATAACCCTCAAAACAAGGTGGTTCATGGGTGTTGATAGATATAAATCACATACTAATTAACCTTGTATAATTTTAGTAATATAAAGTCATCAAAAGTTGTTTGATTTATATTTAGGAGAAAGAGTAATGAAAAAATTTATTATCTCAGGTAAGGTATGCGGTTGAGGGGAATTACTATCCTCAAAGCTAGTGGGGTCATTTTTTTCATTTGTTGATATTTCTTCCATTGCTGGTTCTCTTTGATATTTTAGCATATATTGGTCTGCCAAACCAAACTGGAAAATAATATCTTTAAAAGAATATATTTTCACCTACAATCCTTTCATTATCTGATATACATCTTCTTACATTTTTTTATTATCGAAATATGTTTTGAGGAGACACTCCAAAACCAACATCTCTAAAGTGACCATTTTGTTCCGACCACTTTAAAGATACTGAAAGTAGTTTTTTCTTCTGGTATGGTCACTACCGATTATTGTGTCTAAACCACATAAAAAAAATATGAATATAAATAGATATTTTTATATAATACTATTATAAACATAATGAATTAATATTATTCCACACTTACACATGTTTCCCATAATTATTTTTTATTTTCATCAACTAGTTTACCCTATTTATTTACATGAGCCTCCTTATATAGAAAATGACATGGGATGAAGTGGATTTAGAATTTTTTTCATCAATATACATATAAAAATGTAACATATGTTGTTCCATATCACATAAAACATTTATTATTGGAAATATTGGGGGAAATCCCATTTATTAAAAAAGAGAAAAAAGACAACCCCCTTTTGATCTAGGTAGGGTAAAAACCACTACAAGACTGAAGGCCCAGAGGCACATAGCCTAAACTTTAATGGTCTAAGAGCCTAGTGTAAAAAGAAAAAAAATACAAAAATCATGGCACAGAGGCCCAAAAATGACCAAAGGCCTAAAGACCCAAGCCCAAAAGGCACAACATAGTCCCAAGGCCCAACATCTACATCTGCACAGTGGAAAGAGGAAATCCACCCCATACGAAGACCAACACTGTGAATCCAGCTTCCAAGACACCTTAAGTCACACACATTGCTAATACCATCACCATTGAGGGACACCATTACATTCCACCACCACTAACACCAAAAATATGGACATCACCACCTCATGACATCACCACTACATGCTCATCAACGCTGAAGATAACACCACAAAACACCCGATAAAATCTGACCACGATAGGCCTGGAAACCCTCAATCAAATGAGATCCACTATAGTCATCCCCCTTGGGAGAGGATACCGCTAGAGGTAGGAAGACCCAAATCATCCACCGATGCTAATACTGTCACACCATCACCTATCACCAACTGATATTTCCCTCGCTGTGCATCCCATTGCCTCGATCGTCTGCTGAAGTCTCCAAGCCACCAGTATACCTTACCACCACACTGAAGCCACACCAAGTACACGCTGCATCTACAAGGAAGACGCTACCATGGAAGAGGATGAAAGTCATGGGAAGAACTCTAAGAGAACCATAGGTCTCTAGGCTAAATCTAATAGCCCCATTCAAACCCCACATATTATTTGGGTAATGAGGTATAGGTGGGCACCACAACACACCTATTCAAATGTGTTATTTGGGTAATAAGGTATAGGTGAGTTCCACATCTTTCCTTTCATTGGAAAACATGTTATTTGGGAAATGAGGTATAGGTAGGAGCCAAACCATACCAAACATGTTATTTGGGTAATGAGGTAAAGGTGGGAACCACACCATGCCCGTCCTAGGACTAACCCACCACCTGTACGCCACATGACCCAACTAATTTAAATGTATTACTTGGGTAATGAGGTATAGGTGGGTACCACCCCACACCTATCCTAGGCCCAACCTACCACCTTCACGTCACACACCCCCAGCTAATTTTGAGTGTGGAAGGACTCGAACCTGAGTCAGTTCCATTTCCCAGGAGTTCCCACCTTACATAGTTACATGTTATTTGGGTAATGAGGTATAGCTGGGTGCCACACCATGCCTGTCTTAGGCCCAACCCACCACCTATGCACCACATGCCCCTATATAATTTTGAAACATATTATTTGGGTAATGAGGTATAGGTGGGAAACACACCACACCTGTAAACATGTTATTTGGGAAATGAAGTATAGGTGGGTGCCACACCATTCCTTTCCTAAACCCAACCCACCACCTATATTCCACACACACCTAAATAATTTTGAGTGTGGGAAGACTCAAACCTGATCTAATTCTGTTTCCATGGATTGGTTTCCTTGTATAGTACCACAAATCTAACCCCAGTTGAAAAATGTGTGATTTGGGTAATGAGGTATAGGTGGGTTCCACACCATGCATGTCTTGGGCCCAACCCACCACCTGTGCACCACAAGACTCTGAATAATTTTGAGTGTGGGATGACTCGAACCTGATATAGTTCTGTTTCTAGGGAGTGGCTTTCTTACGCGGTGCCACTTATCTAACCATGGTTGGCTAAAAAATTTACTTTTTATTTATAATACAAACCATTTACTTCTATAGTAAAGCATACCCCATAATTTATTTATAATAGGGGTACATTGGTTTTGATGCATATTGCTTATTTTCATCACTCCTTTTCTGTTTCATAAATTGAAATTTTTTAATCAAATTGGATAAAATAAATACTATCAAATAATATATTATTGAATACAATTCACATAAAATGATTTATCATCACAAAAACTGATGAAATAATTTATTTTATCTTTCTTTATAATGTGTTCATAAGTAACTGGTGGGTGGGGCATTACTTTCCTTTCTGCACCCCTAAGATGAAACTTGGTAAAAAGAGTCCAGAATCCTCTATTGGATTTTCCTGCATCAATTAAGGCATATTTCTTATGGAAATAATCTAAAATAAATGTACTCTATAAGAAAAAATGAAAACTAAATCTAAGTTTTATTATATAATTTTTCATTAAAATAGAGAAAGTATATAGTAACATTACCTTTATATCTTCCCAAAGGGTTTTCTTCATTATAGGTTGGAAACGGTTCCATAAATTTATATCAGTTGGAACCTTTATCCTCATTGTAACCCTAAAATAACTAATAAACATTGACTTGTTGGGGATAATAGGTTGGCCACATTGATTCCAGCCAACCTCAAATTTTATACCCATACTTATTTCCTTTATAATTTTATTAAACACTATTATTATATTTTATTCTTGTTTTTTTCATCAACATGGTGTTAATATAATAATAATTATACAGTTTCAGCATCAATTGGCTATTCTTCCCTGATATTGGTAACATCATCATGTGTATAAGCCATTTTTTGCATGATTAGTTAAAGATTTAATTTATATTATGTAAATATAGTTGAGAAAACATAATATTATGAGGAAAATCATAGTATATTAAAAAATATTTTAACCTACTCATTGAAATATCTTTCTTTTATTTAAAGATTGAAGTGATTTGGATCCTCTATTGAGAATCCAAATACCCTATTTATGTTCCTATATAATGCAAAATACATTGTCTACAATGGGACTGCTATGAAATGATATTTATCTCCCAATGGAAGGGTTATCCTTGATTGAATTTTCATCTAACCCAACAATTGTTTTAGTCACCAACAAGAAAATTGACCAACTATTATTTTCTGGATCAAAGACATAAAATACCTACACTAATTATGATTGAATTATGAATGGATCATACTTTTCCCCGTATATAATGAAATTCACCTTCATGAAGACCATTTCATCAACTTTCAATGTAGTCCTATTGTCAACCCATTTGAAACGGAAAATTAGCACTTTAAATGTTGTGTAATACAACTCGCATATCTATTTGATGATGTCAAAATATGACATATTTTTATAAATTGGATTTCTATCCTTGGAACCAGATATATGCATCACTTCCACCATAGGAATAAATCCACTATTTTTCATCGTATTGCAGTCATCATGTTCTTTTTTATATAATTTATAACCATAATTAAAAAACTAGTGTAATATATAACATTTTCATTTGTTACCTTGGCTAGATATCAAACTCATTCAGAAATTGAATTCATATTTTTAGATAACTCCTCATAAATATGATCTCTAAACCATCCTATAAACTACTGATTATGTGTATTTGATATCCATCCTTCATCCCTTGATGGATTTTAATATCTAATAATTTCTTTTTGGGATTCAATATATGGATAAACATATTCACTATTATATAAAATTTAATGGTATTCTTGATCCTAACTTGTGATTGTAATTGTAACAATATAACTTTTGAAAATCCCTTTTCCCATAAGGAATCTACTGCAACCAAACTTTGGGAGACTGATGCAATCCACATATTATAGGTAATAGGTACATAATTCATCAACTTCTTTAACTATTTATTGTTCTTAAATACATCCTTTTAGATGAATTTGATTCATGATGTACCCTTTCATAATATTCATATACCATTCATTTGGGTAAATCCATCTATAATAGAAATGACCACATAGTGGAATCTCACTAACCAAGTGAACCATTAGGTGGACCATCATATCAAAAATGATGGTGGGAAGAACATATCTAATTAACATAATATGATTGAAACCACTGTATTCTTGATTGGAAAATTCATTGAGTCTATAACTTTACAACATATAGATTTGAAAAAGATGAAAAGTATTGTTAATATATGTCTTACATTTTTAGGAAGTACACAGTATAAAGCTGCAAACATAAAATATTGAATCAAAACATAGTAGTCATGTGATTTTATTCCACATATCTTTAAATTAGTCATTAATATGACATTATTTATATTTTATGAATACACATGTAGAACTTTTACACCATTAAGGAAAATAATTTTTTTTAATTTTTCTTATCTGGATAGATTATCGGCTGCTGGAGGAAGAAAAGTCTGACTTTTACCCTTCATCGATGCCAAATCTTCCCTTATCCCCATGTAAATCATGTTCGACCTATCCTTGATGGCATATTTTGTTTTTCCAGTAACATTTAACAACGTTCCAATAACACTATCAAATATATATTTTTTCTACATATATGACATAAATAAAATGTCTCACAAAAAAAAAATTCTAGTACAATAATTCAAAGAAAATAGATCTATTTTTCCAACTTGATTTTATAAGTATTTTTGAAAATAATTTACCAAAAATATTTTCAATATATTTTAATTTATCAAATAGTTTATCACACATTAGTGGAGATGGTGTTGTTCCTTGTTTGATATGCCCATAAAACGATGTTGTCCAAGATTGGTATTTATGTCACTGAGGTAAAAATTTCTAATGTCCTAAAAACACATTCTTTGAGGAATGTTTCAAGAGAACCGAGTGTATGAATTATTCACAAATGGGACACGTTAAAATTAATTTAATTTTATAGACTGGAAAATTTCTATAATCAAGAAATTCATTTATCATCCCATACAATATAAACCTCAATGTGAATTCTTCACTTCTATGAGCATTATACATTATAACACTTATACCCCACATCAATTTTAGATCTTCAATCAATGGATCCAAATATAAATCAATATCATTTCTTGGTTGTTTTTCTCTATATATAATTAGAGTCAACATAATATATTTGCACTTCATGCATAAACATGGTAGCAAGTTATAATTTTCTAACATAAATTCCCATGTACTATGAGTACAACTCTATACACCAAGAGGATTTATTATATCTATAGATAATGAAAGATAAAAGTTTCTCTGATCATTTCCAAATTTAGGATACTCATAATCAATTTTCTTCCACTAAGGAGAGTCTACTGGATAACATATTTTCTGATAATTAATTCTTGTATCTATGTTCCATTGTCTCATAGTTTCCTGACATCTACATAGTCTTCTAAACTATGTAATGATAGGAAAGTACCATATAAATTTTGAAGTACTTTATTCATCTTTTTTTTATTGATTTGTGACACACTTAGAGAATTTTATGTGTGATTAATGGTCCTTGAGGAAGAATATGCAATCATTTGGACAATCTTGTATTTTTTAGATATCATGCCCATTGAATATAACACTTGTTTAGAATCATATATTTGATAAGGAAGTTCATTTTCTTCAGGTATCATATCATTTAGGAGACTAAGTAGTTTTTTAAAGCTGGTAACCCTCCATCCACTACCATATTTAAAATTATATAACTTCAATGTAGCTGACAATGCTGTGTATTTAGTACAAATGGGATGCAATGGTCACTTAGAAAAGTTATTTAACTTCCTAAACAACTTTGGATAATCATTAAGGCCATATTCAATTCCCATATCTATTACATTCATATTATCTCCATAATGATTTACATTGGTATTCATATAAAATGATACATAAACAACAGTGTCATCCCAATTAATGTTCACATTAATTTTTTCTCCATGATTATTCCAACATTTATAGATCAACTTTATTCCATGAAAAATCAAATGTTCTTCCAACTATTTAGGACTAATTTTTCTAGAATGAAAACAACATAAACATGGAATAATGATTTGAGAAGGGTCATATATATGATCTATTGAAAAATTGATGATCTTTTTAACTCCATCTTCATACTATTTTTTATAGTATTTGTGTGTATCCATTTTCAATTCATATTTATCCTATTAGGTTCATAAAATATTCATTTTGTACAAAAAATAAATCAATACACATAAGATATTAATAATAAAAGGAGAAAGTTATAGATAATTTTAATAAGGGGAACCCATCATTTAAACTTTATTTATTATGCTTCCTAACAAGTTATCATTTTACAGAAGGGTGACATGAAAAAAAAACAATGTTATCACTATTGGGTTCAAACCCCAAGTCCCACATCAGATTTTGAAAAGGAAGGTAGATAACATATAATCTTGGATGTAAAATTCCTCATATATCCCAATGAGTTTTAGGATGGATTCCAATAAAGGATTATGTGTTGGTCCTAGAAGACCTAGTGCTAGAGGAAAGTAATCTTGACAAGTGGTATACGATTCATAGCATTGCGTAGGTGTAAAGTAGAGTTTATTATTCTCCAAACCATTTTGACAATAATAATGGTGGATCATTTGAATCATGTGGATCCATGGTGGCATATGTTGAGGTCTTCCTAATATAAATGGTTAGTTGGTGAGTCCTGGTGATGAGAAAATAGTGGTGCATGTTGGTTAGATCTGGTGTATTATCATTGAAGGGGAGACCTAATTGTGTGATCATTGGTTTGAGGGGAGGTTTTTTGGGTTGAAACCCAAGTCCCACATTGGATTACACAAAATATGGTGTCTAACATGTAATATTTGATGGGAAATTACTCCTATCACTAAATGGGTTTTAGGATGGAATCCAAAAAAGGATGATGTATTGGTCTTGGAAGACCGGGGGTTGGAAAAAAACAATTTTGAAAACACTATATGTGGAGGGAGTAGGGTTATGCCTAAGTACAAGCACATTATTACTATTTTTATTACTTGATTGAGAGGTTTTGGCCTTATATTTGTGAAAATAGGTAGAATAGTGGAAAATATTATATTTAGAATAACCATAACAAAATTACGTAAAACTATCATAGAAAAGGGGATGATTAACATCAAATAATCTTTGAAAAATTCTTTCCTTACCATTTGGATCTAGATCTTGTTTAACATATCCTTTAAAATATCAACCTCTATAAAAATTATTTCATCCAATAGATTTAAATAGAATTCTTTATTATTGTATAATTTTGATTAGTCTCCCTATTTAGTTTGTAATTACATCTAGTACTTAAATATTAAGTAATTACATTAGGAAGATGATGAAGGTAATTTATATAGGAGTAAATGGTAATTCAAAATTTTTATTCTAAGAAGTTGAATATTTTTAAGTCTTTATATAAAATACTTAAAATGTATGTATCTCCCACTTATAATATAAAAATACTTTTCATTATAAAATGGAATGTGGAAATTATATTCACTGAGGAGATCTACTAATACATGATTGAAACTAATCAACTCTAGTGATCTTTTGAATAATGCTACAAAATATCAACCATTAGGGAAATTCCTAACCAGTGTAAACTCAACATTCATGGAAATTATTGAATCCTCATATTTATATAAGGGGACCACTAAAATACCCATGAAGTGATAAATAAGATTAGAGGGAAAATGATTTGAATTATGAAGGAGGAGTCTATAACTACATTATAAAATTATTAATCCACCACATTCTTTAGAGGGATTTATTATTCATTATTAGGATTTCTGTTAGGGTGACATGGTTTTCTTGGTCACTAGGTATTTGATCACTGATACAACTATCTAACTTATATATAAAATAATTTAAAACACAAAATATAATATTTATTAACTTTATTAATAAAACCATTTAACATCAAAAAATTATTAAAAATAAAAAATCTATATTTTAATTTCATTTAAAAATAATATTGTTTTATTTTTATCAGTATTTCAAAATATAATTTCAACTTTATATTTATTATAATAAAAGTTATTTTTTCATTTTAAAAAATAACCAATTAATTAACTTGTATTGAAAAATAATAATTTTTTAATACGATAAAAAATATAATTTTATGTCATTTAAAATGTAATAGTAATTTTTGTTGGCCCATAGGAGATTGTTGGACACTATATCTAACTATAATGGTTTTAATTATCACAAATAATGTCATATATTATAATATATCGCTTACCTCATTATCAAAAATCATATCCTAATCACAAGTCACATATCTTACCTCATAAAAGATCCTAAATCATGTCAAATATTATCTAGTATATTAGATCATTTCAATCATATAACTAATTATGTTTGTTTAAGTCTAAACAAGCTTATAAGTAATTATATATGTATAATTTTGGGTATTAACACATTCTGAAATTTCTGTATTGTAAGATAGATAGAACATCTAAAATTATCTAAGTTTGAGTCACTGACACCGATAGAAGAACTAAGACACTGAAAAGTTGACTTACTGACTAATGTCTCACCGATAGAAGAGTCACCGAATAATGTATCACTAACAAGATGACTCACTGACTGATGTCACACTGATAGATGAGTCACCGAATGATGTCTCACTGATAGGATGACTCACCGATAGATTGAATCACTGATACAGGAGTCACTGATATACTGTTTAAATTTTCATTTATTAAAATTACTTCTAACGGTCATATTTGAGTCATTTAATGATACTGAAATATTTAATAATATTTTTTAGGGCTTTTAGTAGAAAATATGAGGTATGATGAACCTATGCATGTGGAAAGATCATGCTCTCTGTTGGCCCTCAAGAATAAAAGTATTTTGAAGATAGAAGCAGTAAGTGTGGTGCGTGACCGCATGTGAGACATACAGAAGGACATCTAAAACTCTCATACACCCACTGTGAACTCATTAAACAAAGGAAAAACACATAATGAAATATCAACCAAGATATACATCAAATTGAAAAAATAATTTAGCATATCAAAGTTGGAGAAGAATATACTTGTAGAACCATACTTGTACCTGGAAACCAAAATACAACACTATGTTTTAGTGTCAACTTCCAAAACAGGACTCAAACCTCATATTATCTACATCTAAAGAGTATAGATCCACATCACAATACACACCGAGCCTTCTAAATTATTTCCCATATTTATTTTCTCTTTTGTGTGCATTTTTACATACTTTTGAGCAGTGTGTGTATCTATCTGTAAATCACACACTGTCTCCTATATCAAACTAAAGGATACAAGATATCCTTCCAATCATAACTTATTACACCTTTTTACTCCCAAATATAAGTGTGGAAGAGGTCCTTGTGTGACCTGGTAGTTTGTACCCACAAAGAACTATGGTAGAGGTCTTGTCACCTGGAAAACCTGTGTGCTGTTGAAACCCCAATCCAGGGTGTGGATCAAACTATTTATTAATTTAAACTACTTGGTGGAAGGTGATCACCAAGTGGAGAGGATTAGGTATCTACTTGAGACTAAGCCTCTTGTTTCATTTTTTCTATGTTTTTAATTTTAGCTTTACTCTATTTTATCACATATTTCCTAAAACTAAATTGGATTCTGATATTTAGTCTTGATAAGTGTTTATAACTATATTGACTCATTAGGTTTGTTTCAAAATTTTTATTAACTATCAAATTGATATAACTAATAACTAATAACTCTTCTAAGATATTAAGAGAATAATCAAGCCCTTATAAATTCACTACTGGCTAACTTGTCAATTGATTTTTAAATTTGTGGGAATTCCAAATAATACCTTTTAATATGAATTTTTATAGATAATCAATTAACCCCCTCTTGATTACTCTACTATGACTAACATTTGGTTTCATAGGTGTTGAAACTTTCTGTTTTCAAATATTTTGTCAAACTTTTTCATCTGTGATCTTAGTTGTATTTCTAAGACCTTAAAATTTCTGTTAATACTAAAATTTTATCTCTTCAAAATATTTTTCTAAAATTTTATTATGGAAAATAGACTGGAAGGTGCTACTACCAATAGACCTCTATTTTTCAGTGGAACCAACTATGCTCAATATAAAATTAATATGAAAATGCATTTAGAGAGTATAGGATTTGAGATTTGGTATGCTATAGAGACTGAATATGCTATCCCTGATACTATTAGAAATAATTGGGATGATACTACTAAAGCTACCTTTAGTAATAACTACAAAGACATGAATGATTTATATTGTGCACTAGGAGATGAGAAATTCCACAGAATTTATACTTGAAAAACTGCCTTTGAAATTTGGTACACGTTAGCTGTTTCATATGAAGAAACAATTAATGTCAAGGAAATGAGGCTTAATACACATACTATTAAATATGATAACTTTAATATGAATCATTATTAACCTATTTCTAACATTTATATCATGTTCAATGAGATAGTTAACACCATGAGATCTATGGGAAATGTGATTACTACTAAAGAACAAATTATGAGGATTCTCAGATGCTTACCTGATAGATGGAGAGGAACTTCTATCTCTATTAGAGAATTGTGTGACATCAGCAAACTACCTATCAAAGAAATCATTGGAAAAATAATGATTTATAAAGAAGAGATGAAAGTTAACCAAGAAGAAGAGGATGAACTTAAGATAAAATCTATAGCCTTCAAGACTACTACCTCTAAGAATAATGAAAAAGAGAAGGTTCTAGCCTTTGTTCAAAGCTCTAGTAATGATGAATCAACATCATATAGTGATGAAATGATGGCTCATCTATCTAGAAGATTAAAGAAATTATATAGGAAGAATAAGTTATTTAGGAATCCCAATTATAAAGGAAGATATGATAATAAGGGAAACTGGAAAAAGGATTCTAAATGAAATGAAAAATCAGAGGAGATTGTTTGCTATGAATATAAGAGGAGAGAACATTTCAAAACTGACTGTCCAAAATTAAAATACAAAAAGAATTATGAAAAAAATACAAGAAGTATAAGAAATCTATAAAGGACACCTAGAGTTCCTATTATGATAGATCCAGTGAATCAGCATCATATCATGATGAGAGAGATGACATGGAAAATATGTATTTTATAAAAAAACATCTGAGGTAACCTTAGATTCTCTTATACATAACTCTTACTATTCTGGAGATGAAAGTGATTCTGAAAATATAATAAGTGATGAACTATTTGAATACTACAACATGATGGAAGAGACATTCAATTAATTGAAAGATAAATATAAATCTTGAAAGAAACAACATTCTATCACTATAAATGTTAAGTCTGAACTTACTACTAAAAAGGAAAAGAATGCTCAATTTCTCAAAGAAAACAATGAACTAAAAATGTCTAATGAGAAATTGAAGAAAGATCTAGTATAGTTTATCAATGGGAAAAATAATCTTACTAAAATTATTGGTAAATATATATCTCTTAAGTACACTTCTGGTATTGGATATCAGCCAGGAGAGAGAAACCAATCCCAAAAACATTTTGTAACCAAATCTAGAAAATCAGTTTTCTACCTAAAAATGAAAAATCTGCTGCTAGTTCTAGTTTTGGAAAATATTTTACTACCTATAGTTTTTTTGGACCAAATAGAGTCTATTTTTAAAATATGTTACATAATTCTTATAGGAAACCCACAAAGAAAATGTGGGTACCTAAACCACTGATTACTAATGTTATTGAACCCAAACAAATATGGGTACCAAAATCTGTATTTGTCTAATTATTTTGTAGGAAATCTATCTAAAGAGATCCTGTAAGAGTCAGTGGTACTTGGAAAGTGGATGTTCAAGACATATGATAAGAGACTATTAAAACTTCAAGAACCTAATCAAGATTTATGGTGGATATGTCACTTTTTGTGACAATGCTAAAGGAAAAATAATTAGATTAGGTCATATTGGTAACTCTAACTCAGTTTTAATTTCTAAATTACTTCTTGTTAATGGATTGAAATATAATTTTCTCAGTATTTCACAATTATGTGAGGATGGATTTCATGTTTAATTTGAAAATGATTCTTGCAATATTTCTAACTCTAAAAATGAATTAGTATTTTATTCTTTTAGAAATGAAAATGTACATGCTATTAACTTAAATTATTTATTTTCTCAAAATGATACTTGTTTAAGTGCCTTTCATAAAGAGTCTTGGATTTGGAATAGAATATTAAGTCATTTTAATGTACAATCTCTTAGAAATATCACTAGAAAAGGTCTAGTCAAGGATCTACCCAAAATTGAGTTTTCAAATGAAAAATTTTGTAATCCTTGTCAAAAGGGAAATGACACAAGATATCTTTCAAATCAAAGAAAGAAGTTTCAAATTATCAACCTTTGGAGTTGGTTCACATGGATTTTTTTTGGACCATATAGAGTTTATAGTTTAAATGGGAATCACTATTTCTATGTTCTTGTATATGACTTTTCTAGATATATGTGGACTCATTTCTTAACTCACAAAAGTGAAGCATGTACTTACTTAGCCAAGTATGATAAAACAGTGTAAAATATAAGTGGACTTAGAATAAAATCCTTAAGAAGTGATCATGGTCAT
The DNA here is from genome assembly GCA_963277665.1 of Viscum album. Classification (NCBI taxonomy): domain Eukaryota; kingdom Viridiplantae; phylum Streptophyta; class Magnoliopsida; order Santalales; family Viscaceae; genus Viscum; species Viscum album. The sequence goes on from OY728122.1 coordinate 498,168,746, forward strand.
GAGTTTTAAAATAAATAATTTGAATCATTTTTATCACACAATAGCTATAGTCATAACTTCCCTACCCCTAGGAAACCTCAACAAGATGGAGTTTTAGAAAGAAGAAATAGAACTTTACAAGAGATAGCCTTGACAATGCTTAATGAATATGATATACTTGTTTACTTTTGGGCTGAGGATGTGAATACATCTTGCTACATAATTAATAGAGTTTTAATTAGACCTATCCTTAAGAAGACTCCTTATGAGTTGTGGAACAATAGAAAACCCAAAGTTAGTTACTTCAAAGTTTTTGGTTTCAAAGTATATATCATTAATACAAAGGACAATCTTAAAAAAAATTCACCCAAGAGTGATGAAGGAATCTTCCTAGGTTACTCAACCTCTAGTAAAGTCTATAGAGTCTTTAATAAAATAACCAAGTATGTGGAAGAATCTATGCATATAAAATTTGATGAAACAGATCCACATGAACCTAAGACCTCCCTAGAAAACAATGAAGATGATATGCCAAATCTGGACATAAATGAAAAATAATATAATCCTTTTGTCAAGAAATATATTAAATCAAACAGTTCTATAAATTCTTTAGAATTTGGACATAATGAACCTGATCCTATAGATGAACATGAAATTACTTTCCCATCCTTTTCTTGACCAACCAGAACCCTCAAGAACCATCCTTTAGATGCTATTATTGGAGACTTAGATAAAGGGAAACAAACTAGAGCCTCTCTTAGAAACTAGGTTGAACATCAAGACTTTTTGTCACATATTTAACTTAAAAACATCATTGATACAATTAAAGATAACTTTTGGGTGATGTATATGCAAGAAATGATTAATAAATTTGAAAGAAAAAATGTTTGAAAACTTGTTGATAGACCCAAAGACACATTGACCATAAACTCTAAGTGGGTGTTTAGTAACAAAGTAGGTGAATATGGTAATATTGATAGAAATAAAGCTAAATTGGTTTCAAAAGGTTATAGTAAATAATAAGGCATTGACTATGAAGAAACTTTTACCCCTATTTCTAGATTTGAGGCCATTAGAATACTACTTTCTTATGCTTCCCATCTTAATTTCAAGCTTTATAAAATGGATTTTAAAAGCGAATTCCAAAATGGGTATATAGTTAGGGATGTTTTTGTTAAACAACCCATGGTTTTACAAACCCTCATTTTTAAAATCATGTTTTTAAATTAACAAAATCATTATATGGTTTAAAATAAGCTCCAAGATCTTGGTATGATAGAATAAGTACTTGTATCATTACAAAAGGTTTTACAAAAGGAATTTCTGATCCTAATCTCTTTATAAAACTAATTTATAAATATGTTTTATTAGTTCAAATTTATGTATATTATATTATTTTTGGATCTTCAAGAAATTATTTATGTATTGATTTTTCTAAAATGATGAAAATATAATTTGAAATGAGTTTGATGGGTGAACTCAAATTCTTTCTTGGATTTCAAAATTTTCAAAATAGAGAAGGTATAATTTTAAATCAAAGTAAATACCAAAAATATCTTTTAAAAAATATTTGGCTTTGATAGCATTAAAATTATTGACACTCTAATGAGTACTACTTGTAAGTTGGATCTTGATGAAGATGATAAATCTATTGATCAAATCACTTACAGAGGAATGATTGGAAGTTTTCTCTACTTAACTACTAGTTAGATATAATATTTAGTGTGTGTATGTGTGCCCATTTTCAATGTAACCCCAATTAATCCCTTAAATTCTATTAAAATAATTTTAAAATACCTCCAACATACTATCAATTTAGATTTGTTTTACCCTAAAGGAAAATCACTTGATATAGTGAGTTATTCTGATGATGAATTTGGTGGATGAAATTTAGATAGAAAGATCACCTATAGAAAATATAAATTTTTGGGAAAGTCTTTGGTTTAATGGTGTAGTAAGAAACAAAATTATGTTGCATTATAAACTGCTGAAGCTGAATACATAGCTACTGGTAGTTTTTGTGCTCAGATTTTGTAGATGAAACACACTCTACTAGACTATGTATATCAATTTAGACATGTACCTATAAATTGTGACAATAAAAGTGATATTAACATTTCTAAGAACCCAGTTTCTAATTATAGAACAAAAAATATTGATGTAATACATCACATTTAGAGAGGTCATTATCAAAGGGGTGATATCACTTTAGAATTTATTGGAATTGAATATCACCTTGCTGACATATTCACTAAGACATTGAACTCTGAAGGAATGAATTACATCAGACATGAGCTAGGAATGATTAATCTATAAGTGTCTTATAGTATTTATCCTTTTTCAAAACTAATAAAAACTATCATGATGACTCTGTCATGATGAGATTGTCATGCTGACTCTGTCATGATGACACTGTCATGATGAGATTGTCATGCTGACTCTGTCATGATGACACTGTCATGCTGACTCTGTCATGATGACACTGTCATGCTGACACTGTCATGCTGACACTGTCATGCTGACACTGTCATGCTGACACTGTCATGCTGACACTGTCATGCTGACACTGTCATGCTGACACTGTCATGCTGACACTTTCATGCTGACACTGTCATGCTGACACTGTCATGCTGACACTGTCATGCTGAATCTGTTATGTTGACACTATCATTTCGACTTTGTAATGCCGACACTGTCATACCGACACTGTCATGTTGGAACTGTCATGCCACCTCTATCATGCCAAAACTGTCATGCCGACTCTATCATGCTGATACTATCATGCAGACACTGTCTTACCGACTCTGTCATGCCGACTCTATCATTCCAACACTTTGATGATGACTCTATCATGCCAACACTATAATACCAACTTTGTCATGCCGACTCTGTCATGTCGACTCTATCATGCCAACACTTATTTCATGCTGACACGTTTTTCATGATGACACCAATGAGTCACTCTTTTAACTTTTTTTTTGTTTTAAACCAAAATAAAACTATTTTGATTATTTATGGAACCCGGTTTACTATTTTTTCTTTTTCAATCGATTTAAGCCCTAAATGATATAAACTCTAATTGTTCCATGATACTACATACCTTGAGACCATTTTTTCTCACTCTACCCTCAAACTTTCACCTTTTAGCATTCAAGAAAGCTCTTGAAATGGTAAAGGTGAAGCCCCCTACTGAAGGATACTTTGATAAGTCGCCACCCGGTAAGAAGCAAAAAAGAGAGTCCATCAGATATTCTTGTCCAATAAATTGGGCATTGGAAATCGTATAGTAACTACCGAAAAAGAGGTGTCTGCAGAATGGCTATTGGAGAGAAAGTCACTGCTACTGAATGTTATACAGGATCAGGGATGGATTCAGTAGTTTTCTAACAATGGAGGAGAATATTATCCAAAGCTGGTGCATGAGTTCTACATGAATGCTGAATTTCTACTAGAAGGAAGTGATTCCTATTGGATAAAATCAATGATAAATGAAAGATGATTTCTTTTTCTTCAAATCAGTGGTATGAATGTCTCAAATTTCCTTATGAAGGAATTTTTGAGGACTATCAAGGTACTCCTCCACCTGAAAGTGATTTTTTCATCTTTGGGACAACTTTGAAAGATGTTACTAACAATGAAGAGCCTTAAATGCTGGTTTCTACTACGCTACTTAGAGAGTGAAGAATCTTTTTTAAGTTCATATAGCACTAAATTTTTCCCAAGAAAGGGGAATTTTCTTCTTTGAATTTATAGGATGTCTACCTAGATTATCTAATGAAGAATGGAGTTAAGGTGAATATTTTAATGTATTTAATGGTTCACATAAGTGAGTTGATCAAACCATACTGTAAGAAAAATTCTTTATTTTACCCTAGGATGATATATTTTATGTTGAATGAAAAGGGTTATATGGATGACAGTGATGAAATTGTATTAGAATGTTGTGTTTTTTTGAATAAGTTTATCTTTATAAGAGTGAAGATTCATTGGAATACATGTAAGAGATGGTGGGTTGGTGATGAAGAGAAATATTATGAAAAATTCAATCCTGTGGATCACCCTACTGGACCAAGAGATATGAGGGACCTTGGTTTGGGTCCTGATGAAGAGGAAACTTACTCTGATGAGCAAGGAAGTGAGGAAGCTAGAGATGACAGGGAAAGATCTCCTGTTTATGGTAGGAGTGATCCTGATGTTGCTGCAAGTCCTCCTAAGATAACCTATGGACAACCTAGTCCACCACTACCCTTACCTTAAAAAGATTCAATTTTATGGGATGATGAAGATGAAGAGGAAATATAAGTGAGTGTTAGTTTGGAGTATGAATCTAATGACTCAAATGAGGAAGAAGAAGAAGGGGACCAAAGAGAAGAAGGAAAGGAAGATGGTTTTGGAAATGATGAGGAAGGGGCAGAAGATGAGGAAGAGTAAGAAGATGAAGAAGAGGTAGAAGAGAAGGAATAGGCAGAAGAGGAAGAATAGGAAGAAGAAAAGGAAGAGAAAGAAGAGGAAGGAGATGAAGCAAATGGTGATGGAGGTGATTATAGACATGATCATGCCAACAATGGTGGTGATGATGGTCGTGAAGATGGAAAAAATGAAAGAGTTAAGGTGGATGTTCCTGTGGAACATCAATGGAATCAAGAGTTGGTACTTGCTCCTCAAGATGTGAATGTAAGGGAGAGACATCAAACTAAGGGGGATCAATCTTCCAAGAAGGCTGGCACTAAGGGGGAGCCTCAAGAAAGAGAAGATCATGCTGGTGAATAGCATTAACTGGGAAGAGTAAGGATCGATACTCTTACTCTTATGGATGTTGATGTAATGGTTGAATGGGAGATGAATCCTAGGTATGTGGCACTGGGATTAGATTATGATGATTCAGATGATGATGTTTTTGTACCTGTTGTGAGGGAACCAGTGGATGAGACCCCTCCAAGTGACTATGTCACTAAGGAAGATTTGGAAAAATTCAAGGAAGACATATGTTACCATTAATACATTTAGTAAAATATCAGATGAGATACAAGATTGATGAAGCTAGGAGAGAAAACACTGAGTTGAATGATAACTTGAAAGCTATCCAATCTATGGTTAAAGGTGAAAGGAAAACTGGGACTTATAGTTCTATTCCTACCTCAGTAAGTGCATCTCAAGCTGATTATACTTCAGTATCATAGATGGTGAAAAAGTAAATTCATCCAAATTTGATTGAAACTGCCAAAACCATTATAGAAAACAACACCAAGATTGGGAATGAGATGAAGAAGTTAACTACTGAAATTAATGATTTAACCACTGAGTACAAGACTACAATGCAAAGTTTCATGAAAGGACTTACAGATAGTGTTTATCATCTTAAAGTTCCTAATTTTTCAAAATTGAGAAAGGAAGTAAAGGAAATTGGGCAATCTGATTCATCCTCAACTAATTATGCACACTCCATAGATTTAGAATATATCAAAGCTACTGTTAGGGAAGAGTTGAAAGCAATGCCAAGTGGCACAGATTCAGAAAACCTTGAAAATTTTGACAAATCTATTGACCATGTGTAAGAAATGAATAGGGTTTATACCAAGGGAGCATATGAGACTCCAGAAGATCTTACCAAGAAAGTTAATTAGTATTTTCAGAAGATATATACCAACCATCAGCTCACCATTCACTTAAAATACTTAGTGAAAAATATCATATTACCTTATGTGACTGTTTCATTTAAGGACCATGTTCAGAAACTGAAGGATTTCAATCCTCTCCTGAATAAATTTATTGATAACAAGGATGACATTAAAAAATAAATGAAGTATGGAGGAGAAATCGTTGAGGACTTTATCAAGATACTGAAACCTTACCTCCATGTTCAGAGTGAAGCCATAGTTGTTCCATCTACTGCTTCTATTCACTCTGTTCCACCAATGAATTCCTCTCCAATATCGGTTGCTCAAGCCTTGACCCATATCCAACAAATTATCACAAAACAAACTCAATCTTGGGTGTTATCCCAACATAGACCAAGCCTGACACCATCTGTTCTAGTAGGAATTCCTTTAACTTTTTTGAAGATTCATTTAGATGCTCCTATTTCTCTGCCCCCACCTAATAGAACTACCATTGATCTATCTGATAAGGGGATGGAACCCATTGACCCTAAGAAGTATCATGGAGTTATTCTTTTTGATAGGGCTGAGTTCTTATACTCTTTGTATTTCAGTGTAATTTTATTATGACTGACAATTCATTGTTTCTACTTTTTTATTTTATTTTTAATCTTCCACTTTTTGCAAATCCCAAAAGGGGAGAACATTATTAAGCATTATTAATGCATTCTTCTTTAGTTAAAAATGGGAGAAAGTGATGCATTATTATTCATTATTTATTTTACTCTGATACTTTTTACTTCCCCTAATTAATTTTGAGCCTATTCATCTTCATCAGATTGTTATTTTAATCATTCACTAATGGTGCTTAATTATGCCATGATTTGTGATCATTAAAAAGGGGGATATTGTTGGACCATAGGATATTATTGACCACTATCTCTAACTATAATGGTTTTAATTATCCTAAATCATGTCATATATTATACTACATCTCTTACCTCATTATCACAAATCATATCCTAATCACAAGCCACATATCTTACCTCATGATAGATCCTAAATCATATCAAAGCTTATCTAGTATATCATATCATTTTAATAATATAACTAATTATATTTGTTTAAGTATAAAAAAGCTTATAACTGATTATATTTGTGTAATTATGGGTATTAACACATTCTAATATTTTTGTAATGTAAGACAGACATAACATCTAAAACTATCTAAGTATGAGTCACTGAAACAGACAGAAGAACCGAGACACTGACATGATGACTCAACGACTGGTGTCTCACTGAAAGAAGAGTCACCAACTGACGTATCACTAAAAAGATGACTCAACGAATGATTTCTCACCGACAGATGAGTCACCTACTAATGTCTCGCTGATAGGACGACTCGCTGACTGATGTCTCACTAATAGACGAGTCACCAACTGATGTCTCATCGATAGGAAGAATTACCGATAGACTGAATCACCGATAGAGGAGTCACCGATAGACTGTTTAAATTTTTCATTTTTTAAAATTACTTCTAATAGTCATATTTGAGTCGTTTAATGATACTGACATATTTAATAATCTTTTGTAGGACTTTTAGTAGACAATATGAGGTATGATGAACCTATGCACATGGAAAGATCATGCTCTCTGTCATACCTAAAGAATAAAATCATTTTGAAGGTAGAAGTAGTAAGTGTGTGCGTACCCACAGGTGAGACATACATAAGAACATATGTGACTATCATGCACCCACTGTGAACTCAAGAACAAAAGGAAGAAAACATGAGACAATCTCAACAATGCTGTACATCAAATTGAAAAAATACTTCAGCATATCAGAGAAGGAGAATAATATACCTACAAAACCATACTTGTACCTAGAATCTAGAATATGACACTTTGTTTTAGTTTCAACTTCTAGAAGAGGACTCAAACCTCATCTCAGCTACATATGAAGAGTCCAGAGCCATATCACAAGACACAACGAGCCTTCTAAATACTTTCTCATATTTATTTGCTATGTTGTGTGAATTTTTACATACTTTTGATTAGTGTGTGTATCTATCTATAAAGAACACATTGTCTCTTTTATCAAACTGAAGGATACAACATATACTTCCACTCATACCTTCTTACACATTTTTACTCCCACAGATAAGTGTGTAATAGGTCCTTGTGTGACTTGGTAGTTTGTACCCATGAAGAACTATGGTAGAGGTCTTGTGACATAGACAACCTATGTGCTATTGTGAACCCTAATCCCAGGTGTGCATCAAACTTTTTATTAATTTAAATGACTTCGTGGAAGGTGATCACCAAATGGAGAGGATTAAGTCTCTGATTGAGACTGAACCTTTTGTTTAATTTTCACTATGTTTTAACTTTTTGGTTTACTCTATTTTATCAGATATTTCATAAAACTAAATTGGACTCTCATAGTTAGTCTTAGCAAGTGTTTATAACAGTATCGACTCATTAGGTTAGTTTCAAAAGTTTTATTAACTATCAAATTGATATAACTAAGAACTAATCACTCTTATGAGAAATTAAGCGAATAGTCAAGCCCTTATAAATTCACTACCGACTAACTGGCCAATTTATTTTTAAATTTGGGGGAATTACAAATAATACCTTTTAACAATTTTTTTATAGATACTCAATTCACCCCCTCTTGATTACATTACTCTGACCAACAATTTTTTATCTTCAAATAAATTTACTCTGATAAAAACATTATAATTTTTTATAGCATTCAAATTGGATATTTTTATGTATTTATTAAAAGAAAATTATTTTTGTTTAATTATTACCTTGAAATATAATTATATTTTCCATGGATAAAAAAATTATTAAAAATTATTTTATAAAAAAAATATTAATTTTTTTCTTTTATTAAAATAAAATATTTGTTAATTATTTTCAGAAAATTATATTTTAATTAAAAAATTAAAATGTATGCATTTTAAAATAAAATATTATAAATTTTTTTCTTAAAAGAACATTTATCCATTTGAATGTAATAATATATGTTTTATTTCTAAAAAACATAATTTTTATACCAATATTTTTTTCATTTTTTTTCATTTTGGGTTTACATATAATTTTTCTGGTATAATTATACCTTTAAAAATAAATATTTTTTTCTATATTTAACATTTGTTAATTTTTTTGCTTTTAAATAATGTAATAATAATCTAAGGAATTAAAATAATATTTTTATTATACCTTAAAAAATAAATGACTTTAATCAATATATATATTTATATATTTTTAAAAAATTATTTTGAAATTATTTTAAATAATAATATTCGCTTGACATTAAAAATAAAATTGATCACTAATTTAATTTTATTTTTTTATTTTTATGAAATTAACATAAAAAATATTTTAACTTCATTGTAAATGAAAAATTTAAGTTCTTTAAATAAGTTTTTTCGATTCAAAAATAATGAAAGTTATACCTTTATAAAAATAATATTTTTTATTTTTAATAACAAATAATATTTTCTTATGAATTTCATAAAAAATATTTTTTATATAATTAAAATAAAAATTATTAATTCCTATTCATAATAAAAATAATAATTTTTTATTTCAAATTAAAAAAATAAATTATATTTTATAGAAAAAAAATTAAAATCATATTTATTCCACTTAAAAAATAATACAATTCTATTCATTTAAAAAATATATAATTCTTTATTTAATAATTATCTCAAAATAAAAATTAATTATTTAATATAAAAATAAATAAATAAAAAATCCACATAAATTTTAAAAAAAATCATATATATATATAGTATTCATTTTAAAAAATAATATTTAAATTATTCTAATTTTTTTTTTAAAAATTAAAAATATTATTTTTTTTGAAACTCAAATAAAATTTTTAACCAAAAAATTAATATTCATGTAAAATTTTAATATTGATTTTATTTTAAAAATAATTTTTATTAGACTTGAAAATAATAATAATAACGGAAATAATTTTTTTATATATTGAAAAAATAATAAATAATAATCATTTAAAGTATAAATTTATTTATTCTATTAAAAACATGTTTATCTCCTAAAAAATTAATATTTTTTTTATGTTTGGACTTTACAAAAAGTATATATATTTTGGATTTCATTTAAATTTAATAATAATTTTATAATTAAAAAAATATTTAATTTTCAAAAATTATTCAATTAAAAACTTTATTTTTATTCCATTAAGAAAATAAAAAATTTATATTAATTTCAAAACATAATAATAATATTTTTAATAATTTTTAAAATATTCTTTTAATTTAAAAAACTTATGTTAATTTTTTTTATAATTTTATAAAATTATAAATCTTTGTAACTTTTGAAATAAAACAATAAAATTATACACACAGAGACAGACAGACACACACATATATATAATATTTTAATACATTTAATTTTTTAAGAAATATTTAATTTTAGATTGTCTTTCACAACATTATGACTTTCAATGAAAATAAATATTTAATCTATTCAAACTATAATTTTTTTATTTTCTATTAATTAATATTTTTATTTTCCAATTCAATTAAAAAATTATTCATCATAAAATATGGTAAAACTTTTTAATGACTATTACTAAAAACATATATTTTATATGTTATCTGTTGAAATAATATGTCTTATAATCATTACTAATATAAGTGATTTTATGCACTGACACCTTACCAAGGGTTATCAATAAAGCCATCATCACCAGGCTTGGTGCTATTACCAATAAGATTGTCTTTTTCAGCCAATTTGGTTTTATTCCTAGGAGAAGGATTCAATAGTACAATTTTACACCATCTGACTATGTTAACATCCTCTAAAGGAAGTCCATAAATAGATTCTTATCCCTTAAAGATGACTTATCCAAAGCTTTCGACACCTTAAACTGGGATTTTTGACTTCATGTGATCCAAAGTTATGTTTTTTAGAAAAGTTTACCAGGATCATATATGCTCTTTCTAATAGCTCGTGACTATCTATTGTTGTTAATAGTGATTCAAAATGGTACTTTGATTATACTAAAGGTGTTTGATACATGGACCCCCTCTCATCTCTCTTGTTTGGTATTATAGAGGATTAATTTAGTAGATGTATTCATAATGTTGTGGATTTGAGTTTTTTACCTCCAATGAAGGACACTAAGAATCTATGGGCACCTACACACCTATTCTATAATCGTTAAATTATCATTTTCCATGAATTTGATGATAAATCCTTTTATACTCTGAAACTAATTTTCATCATTATGAATATGTTTTTGGTCAACTTATCAGCTAGCACAAGTATTATCTCCTTGGAGGAAAACACTTGACTAATTTAAGAAGGAAACATATTACTAAATACACCGGGGTTATAATTGGATCATTTCCCTTAAATTACATCAACATTACCCTCTTTATTAGTAGGATCAATGCTTCTTATTTAGAGGACATGACTCAAAAAATTACTAAATAACTTTCCTGTTTGATGAGGAAGTCACCCTCTTAAGCTAGTTTCATTTTTCAAGATAAATATATTATTTACTCTATGTTTTTTTTACACTTTACACATTTATACATATCCCATTGATATCTATAAGAGGCTTGAGAAATACATTCATAATTTCATTTGGAAGGATGTATTTATAAAAACAATATGATTACAATGGATTGACAGAAATGTGTAAAACTAATTATTTTTTTTGGGATGGAAATTAAAAATTTGGGTCTTTTGAATAACTCTATTATCACAAAATTTCTTTAGGAAATCCTTTAAGTATTGGGTTTGGCCTATAAATTCCTCAAGGCAAGACTTATCAATATGTTGATCAATGGTAACCTTTCCTATATCGGGTGCACTGTTTTTCTAAGACTTAGGAAATAATTTTTAGTAGTGCATTTATAGATTATAAATGGGTTCCTATTTAGTATTATTATCTAAATTTTAAGGACAATTAATGGTTCTACACTCCCATTGTGAATAGTTTCAACATTCAACTTGAGTTGGCTGACATTTCAATCAGTTATGCAGTGAGTCACATTGCACAAATTTAATCAATAATTTTATTGGTATTATCAACCATATTTTACTCTATAGATTTAAAGAAATTAATAACTGGTTATGGATTCCTACTATAATATGAGTGATCAATTATAAGATTGATTATACACCTTTGTATGGAAATCTTGAGTAGTCTCCAAGATGGTTGAAGTCTTTTAGGAAGAATTTCATATAACTGGCCTGTTACATTCATATTTAAAATATTTGGCATAAAAAATTTCCTATCGAGGATTAAATTATTACATCAGGTATTAGAACTCCTTTTATTTTCATGATTTATATGAAAGGATATCACAATTTTGATCATACATTCTTGTAATGTTATTTTTCTAATCATGTCTAGATCTTCATCTCTAGTTAGTTCTTAGATGAACTGGATCCTGATCTTGTGATTCCCACCTTTATGGAATATAATTTTGACCTCAATGTTAGCTCTCAAATAAATAATCTCATTCTTATCACCATTGTGGGTTATTTATTCTATATTTGGAAGGAAAGGAATGTCATCCATTTTTATATCAACCTTCTTCGTCTTAGGGGGATATGTGTTTAGTTAATTAGAGACATTTAGATGACACCAAATGTTCAAATTATTATTATGAATGACTACATTAATAGACTTATCATTTCCATATTGATTGGTGTGTCTTTCATTCCTATGAAACTATATTAATACAAACATGTTAGGTGGATACCATTAATATCACCATATATTATGGTTAATGTAATGTGGGGAGAATTTTAGGGAGAGGAAAAATAAATAAATAATATCCACCCCATTTAATTCATTCAAAGTGGGTAGATCCCTACCATTATTTCCACCATTTAATTTAGTAAAAGGAATTTATTACATTTTAAAGGAGATAATGAAAATGGAGGTTGAGGTTAACCAATAAAAGGGTATCTCCCCCAACTATTTTGATCATCATTTTCTTAAGTAATACATCATCTCATGGTTTCATATTTGAGTGTGGTATTTTTGAGGTATTTCTCCATTTATTAAATACATAATATTTTGAGTGTTTTATCATTGTAATTGATAGATATTTAGTTTGTAACAACATTTTACAAGTGTGAGACCCTTTTATTTTCCTATGGATTTTACCCCTTTTATTTTGGGGTTTTTTCCACATTACATCTTGTGTTCATTTTTATTTACACCTTTTTGAACTTTTTTATCTATCAATTATTGTTTCACTGAAGGGATAATAATTTTAGATCCTAACAAGTGGTATCAGAGGTAGGTTCTATCCCGAAGAGATTCTGGACAAATGATGTGTCTATATGGTGGGAAAATCTGAGATTGAAAAAATCAATAAAAATAACCATTAATTTTGAAAAATAAAGATGCAAGTGGTGCTGTGGAAAGATAATTACTTATAGGTGATTGGAAAAAATTGGTGGATCTGATTAAAGAGAAATTTAATGACATGTATGTGAAAAATATTTCCAATATCCATTTGGATTTGGAATATGTGGTCCTAATAAGCATTGTAGAGGAAAATATGGTGAAGTAAATTTGGGATACTCTTATATTACTGTACGAGGCCAAGTCACTACACAAAAAAAATTTCTTGAATAAAAAATTATACACTCTTTAAATGGTGGAGTCATATTCAGTGAACAAACTCATCAACACCATCAATACCATATTTTATTAGATTAAAATGTTGGTATATAAATTTTTGGATATTGTACATGTAGATATTCTGCTCTATATTTTTCCAGGTTCGGATGATCAAATTAGCATTGTCCTCACCAACAATATCGTAATGGATATGTTTCTATTCAATGATATTGTATTTTTGGTTCTTGAAGAATAAATTCAGTTTAAGAACAAGGAAGATATATAGAAAATATGACACCAAGCATAATATCCTTAAATAGAAATAGGAATAATGATGGAGTGTGGTTCTAGTGGGAGACAAAATCTTGGTAGGTCTAAATCAAGGAGCAAGTAGAAAAAAATTAAATGTTACAATTATGGTAATAGGGAGAATGTCATAAATGACTATTAGAATAAGAATGGTGGTGAAAATTACTCTCATGAAAATGTGGTGATTACTTCTATAAATAGAGACATACTCGTTAGTGAAGTGGTGATGAATACCAAAGGTAGATAACATCTCAATGATTCCTGGATTATCAACTCAGGATCAACATGGAACATGAAATATTAGAAGTAATGGTTTGATCATTATGAAACTATCCTAGGACTTGTGTAAATGGGGAATGATCATTCCTTAAATATTGTTGGAGTTAGAACCATCAAACTGAATATTTATGATAGAATAGTTCAAATCATTCAAGAAGTATTCCATGTGAAGGGCCTTAAGAAGAGAATTTTTTCCTTGGGATAATTTGATGATATCAAATTAAAGACCTACACTAAGAAAGGGATGATGAGGATTGTGAATGGTGTGCTTGCAGTGATCAAGGAGGAGAAGATCTGAAAGAACATATATGTGATTATGGGTGAAACATAAAAGGAAATAAAGATAGTTGTTGCATCAAATACCTCTATGGAAGAATTTATGGAATTATGGTACTAGAATCTTGGCCATATGTGTGAATGAGGAATGAAAATTATTTCTAATTAAAAGTTACTATTTAGGATAATGAAGGTATCCTTACAATTTTGTAAGCATTGTGTTTTGAGTAATCAACATAGGTTAAAGTTTGGAATATCAACATAGTGGAGAAAGTAGATCTTTGAGTTGATCCATTCCGACATTTGGAAAGCACTGATTGTATCCCTAAGAGGAGTAAGGTACTTTGTATCTTTCATTGATAACTATTCTAAGATATGTAGGGTTTTTACAATAAATAGGAATGTATATGTGTTTTAAGTATTCAAAATATTCAAAGTATGGAAGGATATTGAATCTGAAAATAAGATCAAGTGTTCAAGGAATAAAAATAGTGGAGAATATACAAGTAAGGAGTTTGATATTTTTTCAATAGGAAAAAATCAAGGGATAGTTCATGGTGGAATACACTCCTTAGTAAAATAGATTGGTAGATCATATTAATATAAAACTTTTGGATTGAACAAGGGTGATGCTAAATACTACATGAGTTGCAAATATTTTTTATGAAGAAGTAGCAAATATCTCTTATTATGTGATCAATCGATATATTTTAGTGAAAATTGATCTAAAGATATTGAGGGAGATGTGGACTGGTAAAACCACTAACTATTATTAGTTTCTTAATTTTGGAATTCACGTATACACACAATTTAATGATTAAGAATGATCAAAGTTGTATTTGATATCCAGGGAATGTATCTTCTTAGGGTACAATGATTGTGTGATGGGGTATCATTTGTGATATCCCACTTCCCACAAACTTATCATCATAAGGGATTCCATTTTTTAGAACACAAGGTGAAAATGATGATTAATAAATAAATGGATAAATAGAGTATATAAACAACAATAATCAAGGTGGAGAATAAAGAAAAAGGAAGAACCAGTTTCCTTTGAGGCATTACCATATCTTGATGATCAAGTACTATATGATCCTATATAATGTCGGTCAAATCAAGATAAAAGTAAACCAATATGGAACTCTAATTATTTCATTTATGGAAATTTTTAGTACTTCTTACTAAAAGAGGATGGATAACCATCTTTGTTTTTGGAGGCAACCCAATTTCTGGATATATTTGAAGTTTTTGAGTGTAATAGAAGTGGCTTGGTGGGAGAAATAACCATGAAGGTTTTGTTGATCTGGTGGATTGGTCGCAAATGTACATGACATAAAATCCATGTCCCATGAATTTTTTCCACAACATATTGACATAATAGAACTCAAAACCCATGGAGGAAATTTTCATGTTAAATTTATAATCAATTTATATTATAAGGGAAGAAATAATTCCTTGAATTAGGATCTTTCATCGTAGATATTTTTCATCATCTAAAACCCTTTTCGGAATAACTTCATTTTGATATAAAGATCCATGTGTAGAATCCATCTAGTGGTTATCCACACACACTCTTTTGATCTCTGAATGACACCGATGGATTTACATGTGCTATCATGAAGAATCAATCTTCTTGTGTTGTTCTTCTTGATTACATAATATCTTTTGGGCTTGAAGGAATCTCTCTAAATCTTCTCATTCTTAAGAGAAAAAGAGGAAGAGGAATAGATAGAGAATTCCAATGTGTGAAATAATTCTCATGTCTCAATTATCAATTATCCCTACAGAATATACATGAGCATATATTTATATAGTTCAGGGTTGGGTTAAAATATTATTTAATTTCCTACTGGACCTTAATTAATATAATAATCAACATCAAACCCCATGCCTTATAATAATAATAATAATAATTTATGGAATGTGCTAACTAGAATAATGATAAATGTTATTTTAACAACTTGTAAATTAATATTCATCATTGAAAATGACCTTGGTCCATTACAACTCCTCAAAATTTATTGAACATCCAAATAGATACTTAATTAAATATTTCATTCATCAATAAATACTTGTGATCAATAAAATATGAATAGAATTATTTCTTGGTCTTGATAATAATATTTATTCCCTTAATTAAATTCAAATATAATTTAATTGATATCACTAGAAACACTTTGTGTGCGACCCTCTAGTATTATTTCTTATTGTAACTAGGCAGGCTTTCCTAAAGTCCAATATTAGTGTCTAGAATTGGGTCATGAAACCTAAGAGAATGAACTTAATTTCACAACATCAAAAACCATATATGAATAATTACTATGTAATATAATTCCTTTGTTATCATATCTCATCAAGTAGGTTGAACATATGTGTCATCATCTTATATGCTTGACACATATTTCTTTGAATATATGAAATAAACATGGCGTTACACCATGGACATGGAATTTAAGGTGAAATTTATATTCCAATCAAAGGGATGAGATATAAACTTCTATAAATATGGAAGGGAAAAATCCTTCCTCAACTTATCCATTAATAACTTGTAAATTATAATGCACCCAACATACCCTATATCCCATGAACATATGTTGTCACATTTTTGGTTAGTAAATATAATTGTACGATTCATGGAATTAATTAATGATAATATTAAAGTATAAGGACCATTAAACATGCTCATAGATAGGAATACCCAATGACACCAAAACATGTAGAATCCCTACTGGTAAGTCTGTTCTCATAATCTCTTATCTTAGATATTACCAAGTGAGAACTTGATGAGAAAAAGTATTATTTTATTATGAGTACTCATGACTGATATTATACATACTATTAGACTTATCACAGTATGTTATCCAAATATATAACTATATTTAAGAATATAATTATAGCATTTCATGTTTCTCATCATAGCGAGAAACTGCTACAACCTTATCAATGTGATAGATACCCTAGAACATTATTACATCAAAATTATAAAAAACAATGAAAAATATATAATAAGATTTTCTATTAATATTCAAAACTTTGAATATAAATGTAATCAAAGTACCAATATTTATTTCTAAAACACTAAAACTAATGAACTTCCACTTGGACTAGATCCAACTACCCATAACTTTTAGTCTGCTTGACCTCATGTGATGATCATGCTTCTACTGAGTCAAGTCTTTAGTCAAGGGGTTTTTTTCATTTTCTTCCATTGATATTATACTCATTTTAACCTCACATATTTTAAAATAATATATAAATAGATTAAACTTCTGATGTATGTGATTCATCCACTACTGTGACCATGGATCTTTTATGAGAGCCACAAGTGCCGCATTATCACAATAGCGTGTAATAGGATATCTAATTATAGGAACCACATGAATTTCTTGGATAAAGTTTCATATCCATAATACTTATTTATATTCCCCATAATATGTAATATACTCATAATCTTCTATATAATCTATGAACATGACCTATTTTGAGCTCTTCCAGACTAAAACAACTCTATTGAGAGTAAAAATGTATCCTATCTGTAATTTCATACTATCTTGATCTATTTGGAAACTAGAATCTGTATATACTTGAATTACTAGTTCCTAATCTCCTTCATAGACCATGAACATACCCATAGTACACATCATATACTTAAGGATAGTCTTGAATACCATCTAATGGAGGTCACCTGGGTCAGCTTGATATCTTCCTACCACACTGAAGACATAGACAACATTTATCCTAGTATATATAATAACATACATTACTGACCCAATCATAGATGTATATGGAATCATTTCAATTTTTTTTTCTTTTCTCATGTTTTTTAGGACACATTTTCCTAAGAAAATAAATTACATGTGAAATTGGGAACAATCCCCTCTTGGATTATTCCATACTGTATCTATTTAGTATCTTGTAAATATATGTACCTTGACTTAGTCTGAGCAGACTCTTGGATATATAAGGATGGATTGAGATCCCAAGAATATATTCACCCTCTCCTAAGTCCTTCATGGAGAATAATTTATTCAACTAGGCTTTAAAATACTATAAGACTTGTATTTTTTTTCCAATAAGTAATATGTCATCAATATATACTATTAAGAAAATGATCACACTATAACTAAACTTCTTATAGACACAAGGATCATATTCATTATTTATGTAACCACATTCCATTATGGCTTAATCAAATTGAATATTCTATGACCTGGATTCTTGCTTTAATCCATAAATATATTTTTGAAACTTTTATACTTTGTTGACTCTATTTTGAGTCAAAAACCCTTTGGATTATTTCATATAGAAATATTTTAGAAGGTTCCCATTGAGGAAGTCTATTTTTTCATTCATTTTCCAAATCTCATAGTCATGGAAGGCTGCAATGACAATTATAATTATGATGGATTTCAGTATAGAAACTAGTGAAAATGTTTTTTATATTCAATTACTAATTCTATTTGAACCATTTGGCAACCAGTCTCACCTTATAGGTACTAACTTATCTATCCAAGTATATTTTCTTCTTGAAGATCCATTTATAACCAGTAGGATTTACATTTATTGGACGATATACAAAAGTCTAGACATGGTTTTGGTACATGGAATCCATATAAGAATTAGCGACTTCTTTACACATGGAAACTTCTATGACAATTACTACTTTCGTGTAGGTTAGAGGGTAATTATTATCAAATAACAATGATTCAACATCCTTGGTAACTATAAAACCATGGCACAATAGTTCTATAACCTCTCTTATACTCCTACACAGTACTTATGACTCTATAACTTCTTTTTCCTTGGGGATTTTTGGAATCTCATCCTATTCCAACTCTTATGAACCTTAATCCTAAACTTCATCAAATTATATCTTGACAACACTATCTATTTTAGATATGTGATCCCTATCAAGTAATATGGTTTTTATTTCCACTAAAACCATTTTTATGGCTTGTACAGGTAATATCCCCATATTTACTTGGGGTATACTATAAAGGTACACATTGTGCCTTATGGTGTATGTTTATAACCTAAAGAGTCCTTAACAAACACTTCACAACCACACATATGTAAATTCAACAACATGATTTTCCTTCCATGATAATGCTCATATGGAATACCATATATCACTTTAGTTGGCACCTGGATTAGTATATGTGATTATTTTTGTAACCTGTATCCCCAAAGGGATAATGGAAGACTTCCATGACTCATCATTGATCTCAGTATGTCCAACATGGGGTTGTTTCTCATTTCTATTACACTGTTCCATCAAGGTATATAAGGACGAGTGAGTTAAGATAGAATCCCAAACTCTCATAAATAATCAATGAATTCTTGATTAAGATATTCACCATAATAGTCTGTGTGGAGTTTCTTAATCTTCTTACTAAGCTAGTTCTCAATATAATTATTTTATACTTTGAATTTTTCAAAATAATCTGACTTATAACTCATCTAGTATAGATATCCATATCTAATAAATTCATTATTAAAAGTTATGAATTACGAGAACCCACCCCTTAATTCAACTAGAAATGGCCCACCCACATTGGTATGAACTAATTCGAGAAAATATCCTTAATACTTTTACATTTCCACTAAATGGGGTTTGATTATTTTTCCTTATAAACATGCTTTACATACACCAAATGGTTTTAGTTCAGAGGAATCTAAATATCTATCTTGATGTAATTTAGTAAAATGATTTTCATTTATATAACCTACCTGGTGATTCCAAAGTTGGGTGTAGTGTATTTCATGTGAAGTAGTTTTGTTATCGATTTTTATAACTTGGTTCATGTGATCCAACACATAAAGGTTGTTATTTAAATGAATCTTACCATAAAAACACTATATTTATAAAAGAAGAAAAAGTTATTCAAAAATTTAAAAATAAATTCATCTGTATTAAGTCTAGATACATAAATAATGTTTCTAGTAATAGATGAAACAAAATAATAATCTTTTTAAAAAAAAGATCATTCCCAGAGACAACGTGAGGTGGAAGTCCTCAATAGCCACAATAGATTATTTGGATCTGTTGGATGCTCATAGACCTACCTCCCCTCATCCAATATTTTTCAATATACTTGTTTCCTATCTTTGAAAACACATGTGATCACAAAAATCTATATCTAATACCCAATTTATAGAAATAGATAAATTGAAATTGATAAAAAAATTCACCTGAAGCTCCCCCTTACTTCTTTGCCTAGGTGCATTTTTTCTTCCAGTGGACCTTATTAAAAAATTTGAAATAGATAGAATCCTATTCCCATGATTTCCCCTTAAACATTCTCTTCTAGAAAGGGAATAAAGAATATTTGGTCTTAGAGGTATTTTATTGGAATTTCTATTTATTCACCATAAGGATGAAAGTATTTTCATGATTTGCCTCATTATCTTATTAAAGAAGAAGAGTGAGTGTATATGGGAGTGTTTTTAATATTAAGGTTGATAATAAATCTGGAGAAACTATGAGGAAGTGATGTAAGAATGAGATTAGTGCGAAGTTCATCGAGCAGTTTAAAGCTTAAAACCTCTAGGCAATCAATGTAGCTAATAATTTTGACTATATGAGGCCTAACTAGTGCACCCACTCTAATATTACTTTGAAAGAGCACCTTTTAAATCTAAAACCATTCCTTTACAGCTCTCTTTCAGTAAAGACCATAGAGATACTTGATCTTTCTATAATAATCCATGGTTTCATGAGACTTCATGAGTTCAGTTGACATGGATAAAATAATTAAACACTAAACTTTGACCACACTGTTCATGTGTTTATCATAGAGATTGAAATCTTCATCACTCTCTTCCTTAGAAGATTGATTAAGTAGTGATGATTCTAGAACATAATATTTCCATTCATGATGCAACACAACCCAAATCCATATAAACCATTCCTGGAAGTTACTGACATTAAGGAGATCATATTTCTCCCATTTTGATCATAAGGATAGTGTGAATAATGATCTTTTAATTATTCTATAATTATAAAAAAGAATATTATTAATACTTATCTTGATTACAAATTATGTGAGACATAATAATAATATGAATTTTATTAAGTCTTCCACTATTTTATCAAGTCTCAATATCGTTCACCATTGAACTCTGAATTTACAGTTTCTATAACATTTTAGTGTGATGGATCCATATATCCCTTCAGATAATCCCAGAAAGGGGGTTTTAAGCTATTTAAAGGTATTTAAGTAGGAATATATTTTCCAACTATGGGATTTTATATCCCTGATCCATTGAGTGGACTCCCCAATCTAGAAATCCTGACTTGTATTTCCTCAACACATTCATCCTAATTACACCAAGTCTTTCAAGGGGAACTATTGATGTAAAATGGTTAAGTAAACCCAAAAACTTCATAAGAACTCCTATTATAAAATTAATTGTCACAACAAGGGTTGGTCAAACACTTAGTTCTATAAGCTTTATTCCCAATCAAGTAATGTAATTCTTAGTTTGACTTAATATTATATTGATAGATTTTATTTATTATGTGTAAAATTATCTTATGTTATCTTTTACATGAATTTTTAAGATTTAGTGGATTTTACTTAAGTTATTACCCATGTTTTGATAAATTTGTTTACACATAATCTATTTATCGATATTCCATATTAACATATTAGTTCATTTATTTATCTGATCGTGGTCATCCATCCATAAAATAAATAATTCATAAGAAATAAATAAATAAATAAATGACCCAGTTATTATATTCTCTAATGTTTTATTTATTGAGGGGAAAATAAACTGACCTATGACCATGGGTAATAAACTCATTATTCCAGTCTTGGCATGAGTTTCATCATTCCACCTTTCCACCCATGTATTTCCTGAGTTGGAATCATCTTAGTTCCATCTTGAACTTCCTACATGCACCTTGGGATACTCCATTTATTACAAGTATTTATAACTCACATGTAGGTGAGGGGAACTAAAGGATTGGTTAAGGGGGATTAAATAAATCACCCTGGACATGCAGGTACTACATAATAAAAGAGGGAGAGATAAATTGCATTCCATCATGTTAAATTTAATAATTAATAATTAAAAACCCATGGAATAAATTAAATTAAATAAATCCAATTCATTCATAGTTCTTCATTAAGCTCATGAACAGTCATACATATGAAATAATTACACAAAAGTACACTAACTAATCATTTACTTCTATTAATTATTTACTATTAAGATAAACATGCTTTCATTAATTAATTAATTCCCTTTTATCTTAATGACCATATAAATATCTTGGAGAAACCCATTATAAATACATTCATAGAAAATAAATGGAAGAACCAATAATTACAGACAATTACAATAAATTAATTGAGAATTTAATAATTCATTATAACCTTTATTAAATTTTAAAGCACATCAAGTTCCAATTAATGTAATAAGGTTTTAATGATACAATTATTAATTTAATGTAATTTAATTATATCCTTTATTAGTATACTACATGGAATGTATTTACAATCTACACATCATGTAACTTAATTGTTGGGTACCGGGGATACATGCTTAGGGCTTCACTCTGCACCTCGACTGTACTACATGGTGTGATCAAACAAGCTACACACCGTGTATCAAAATTTCCTTTTTTTGAGGAATGAACTGAAAGACTCAACATGTTCTTTAGATTTATGACCACATGATCTGTACTCCATCTACACGCTGTGTATTCCTCATTGCATATATCCACTTGACTAGTCGAATGGCTTGAAGTGTACTTCATACATGGGAAATAATTAACTAAATTTCGTGTAAAATAGCTACACATCATGTATGTCATTATTAATCTAGGATCTCTATATTATATGGTTTTTAACATGTATTTGACCTTTTGGTTTGTGTGAATTTTACCACTAAACCATGTACACTACATGATGTGTATTCCAATTACACACCATGTAATCTGAAAAGCTGTGTGCTATACTGGCCCAATCTAAATGTAGTGTGCAATAAATGCACCACATGTAATTGCTTCTTAGCATGTTTTATATCCCATGACATGGTCAGATGAAGTGCACATGGGTATATAGTGTGTACACTAGCTACACACTATGTAACCTAGTCATACCAAACAAGATTTTTGGCACTTCCCAATGTAATCTCCATTCATTCTTCATATGTTCTTAGTTCTATAAGAAAATGAAATTCTGAATGATGAAATTAAAACGATGAAAGAATTTTAATTAAACATAATATTAAAGAATAAATAATTCAAAAATAAAATATCTAACCACTATTAAACATATAAATAATTTTAAATTTAAAATGTGACCCCTCTGATATCACTTGAAGGTTTTGGGTACAGTGAGAGCGCCTTGGTGGGAGAAATAACCATGAACGTTTTTTCAATTTATTGGATCAATCACAAATTAGACATGAAATAAAAACATAACCAATGAAATTATTCCAATGAACATTGAAATAAGAGAACCCGGAACCTAGATAGGATCTTTTGAAGTTAAATTTATAATTAGTTTATATTATAACATAAGAAATGATACATTGTCTTAAGAAGTTTCTTCATATACATTGTTTATCTTTTGAAACCTTTTTCAGATTACATTAATTTAAATTTAAGGATACAAGTTTATAATCCCTCTATAGGAGATGCACACACGATCCTTTGATATTCGAATGGAACTGATTGATTTATAGGTGCAAGTGTGACAAATTAATTATCTTTCATTTTTTATCTTGATCACACAAGATCTTTAAGGCATGCATGAATCTCTTTAGAGCTTCTTATTATTAAGAGAAGGAGAGGAAGAAGAATATAGTGATAATTTCATTGTGCACAATGAGTCTCAAGTATTGATTCTTGATTAGCCTTATATAGTAGGCATAACCATCTATTTATAGAGTTGGGGTTTCAGATAGAATATCACTTAATTTTATAGTGGACCTTAAATAATATAGTAATAATTATCAAACCCCATGACATATAATAATAATATTTTTATTTTATGGTGTTCTCCAACCGAAAAAATGATAAATATTATTTTACCAAATTGTAAATTAATATTCAACACTATAAACAATCTTGGTATATTCTTATTCCTCAATATTTATTGAATAACCAAATAAAAATTTAATTAAATATTTCATTCATAAATAAATATTTGATATCTATAAAACATGAATAAAATTATTCCACAATCTTGAGAATAATATTAATTTCGTTAATTAAATTCAAATAGAATTTAATCAATATCATTGAAAACAATTAGCATGTGACCCTTTAGTATTTTTTATCATTTTTATTAGGTGTAATTTCATAAGTTCTATGATTACTATCTAGAAATGGGTCAAGGAACCCAAGATAATTAACTTAATGTAAAAACATTTATAACCACATAAGAATGATCACTATGTAATATAATCCCTTTATCACAATATCTCATCATAAAAGTTGCACACATATTTCATCAACCCATATTCTTGATACATCTTTCTTTGACTATCTAAAATAACTATGTTGTTACACCATGACCATGGAATTTAAGGTGACATTTATATTCCTATAAAAGGTCCAAGATATCAACTTATATAATATGGAAGAGAAAAATCCTTCCTTGACTTATCCATTAATAAAATTTCAATCACGACACACCCAATGTACCTTACTTCCCCTAAACATATAGCATCACAATTTTGTTCAGTAAATCTAATTTCAAGAGGCATGACATGCATTAAGTATAATATTAAAGACTAAAGGCCATTACACATTATCATAAAAAGGAACATCTGATGACACCAAAACATGTGGAATCCCTACTAGGGGGTCTGTTCTCATAATCTCCCATCATGTATATTAACAAGTGCGAAATTCATGAGAAGAAGTATCATCCTCTTACGAGTAATATCACTTTCCATTATACATACTATGTTCCTTATAATTGTAAATTATTTGACCATATAATTATATTTAATAATATTATCATATAATTTTAGGGTTCTCATCATAGTGGGGAACATATACATCCTTATCAATGTGACAGATATCCTAGGATATTATCAAATCAATTATAAGAAGAAAAATGGAAAATATGTAATAATATATTTTATTAATATTCAAATTTTTGAATATATATATAATAAAAGTAAAAATAATTAGTTCTAGAATAAAATATCTAATAGTATACTAATTGATGGTGGTGATGTAGGAGAAAAGTGAAGCCCCAAACAAGAACAAGACATGGGATCTTATTCCATTACCTCACAAAAGGAAGGATATTGTGAACAAATGGGTCTACAAGATCAAGAATGATGAAAAGGATTAGGTGTAAAGATAATATGTAAGACTGGTGGTCAAATAATATACTCTAAAGGAAGATATTTATTGCAATAAAATATTTTCTCCTATTGTCAGACTGATGACTGTTCGGGTAGTTATAGAGATGTGTTTTATGTATAATCTACATCTAGAGTAGCTGGATGTAGAAAGAACTTTTATCCTTGTTGATATTGATGAATAAATTTATATGATCTAACTAGAAGGTTTTTTAGAATAAGGTAAATAGATCTTGTTTTAAAGGTTGAAAAAATATTTTTACCATCTCAAATAGGCACTAAGGTGTTGGTATAATAGATTTGATTCCTATATCACGATCCTTGGATACGATATACTCAATTCAGATCCTTGTGTATATTTCCAGGGTATATATGGTAATAATTTTATCAGTATATTGGTATATGGGAATACAATGTTGGATATTGGCCATAATAATGATCAAATCTAGAAGATGAATGCATATTTGGATAGAGAATTTGATATGAAGGAATTATAACTCACAAACAAGATTCTTGGGATGTAGACCCCCATATAAAATAATAATAAGAATATTTTTCTATCATAGAATAATTACATAAGGAAATTCTTGAAACTATTCAACATGAAAAAACATAAGCCAATCTCTACCCCTCTTCCCATTAATTTCAATTTATTCACCATGAGAAGTCCTAGAAGTGAAGAAGAGAGGATGAAAATGTCTTGAGTGTCATATGCATCATCACTGGGGAGTCAAATGTTCAATATGGTTTGTACTAACCTAAAATTACTCATGCATCATGAACAATTATTAGGTACATAGAGAATCTTGGACAAAAGAATTGAAACATAGTGAAGTGGATCTTGATATATATCAAGGAGATATTATATATTCCATTATGCTATGGAGGATCCGATTTTACTATCAGAGGCTATGTTGATTAATATTTTACATGTGATTCTAACTATAGGAAATAAACCACTAGTTATGTGTTTACTCTTATATGAGTATTTTTTAGCTATATTTCCAATTTATAGGATGTTGTGTATTGATCCATAATCAAGGGTAGTATATAGTAGCTAAAATGGATTGTATAAAGGTCATTTGGATGAAAAGGTTGTTAGTGGATCTCAATCACAAACATAAATGGATTTCATTATTTTTTGGTAGTCAAAGTACTTTTCACGTTGCAAGGAATACATCTTTTTTTATTCTAGAATGAATCACATTGGTATAAAATATCATTTTGTTCAATATATGGTCTTGGAAGGAAGTGTGGATATGGTTAAAATTCACACTAAATAAAATATCAAAGATTCCCTGATGAAGGTGATTATATCTGATAAGTTTAGATGGTGTAGATCCTTTATCAACCTTGTAGATACATGAGAAACATATTTGGTAGATAGAAAGGATGTTTGGAGATGTGATTGGTTCTCAATAAAATATCCAAGTGGAATATATGTCATTATACTTTTAGGGATAGAAATAAATAAATAAATATTTTTCTCCCCATTTAATTCATTCATAGTGGGTGGATCCCTACCTTTATTTTCCCCCATTTAACATGGTAAAAGGAATTTATTTTTAGTCAAATTAAGGGAGGAATAAAGAGGGTAAGGGTAGCATATAAAAGGGGATCTACCCCAATAACATCCCATTACTGTTCTGTTAGACTGGAGAAGAATTACATTCCATGTAACTGGGTTATAAGACAAGTAATGGTTGCTGGGTGAAAGTCATGAAAGGGGTCATTCTATGAAAGGTTACATGTTATAAATGTCGGTTTCACATTGTGTATGTTTTAAGTTATGGATTTTTAATCTGAGGTGATAGATTTCTCAGTGTACTTGAACACCATAGATTTCACAGTGTTTTACAGGATTACATATCATGTAATGGCCAGGGTATAGTTTTTAAAATAGGATAACATCTATTTTAGTCTCATATCTTTCTCCAAGAACTCTTTCACTCAACCTAGGGAAATTCCTAAGCGTTTTTGGGAGACTCCAATACTTTTAGATTGATCCGATCGACATTTAATCTCTATTTTAGTTGTGGTTCATCTCTCAGGGTAAGTAAACTTTCTGATTATTAATTTCTATTGATTTTGGTGGTTCCCTTGGGTCACGTTATCATATCCATTGGTCTAAGTTGGTGTTTTCTTTTGTCTTATTCCAAGATTTGTTGTGTGATCTATTTTATAGAGGGCATTCCTTTGTTATTAATGGTGTAATGGGCATTTTTTGTCAAGGAATGTGATATTTACTCTCCTCCTCCAACCCTATTTCTCAATTAAATCAATCCTAAGTTGTGTGGATTGAATTCTAGTGCCTTCTTTGGCGTTATTGGGTTTTCATTGTTGGTGGATTCTATTGTAGGCTTGTGTGACCCAAGCTTTGAGGTAGGTGGTTTCGTCTCTAGCCTATGATAATAATCCTGATTTCTCTTGATTTATAAATTGATTTATCAAATTGGCATGACTATTTTTGTTTGTTGAAAAAAGTTTTTTTGAAGATAAATGTGTTTTCCCTAGTTTTTAATAAATGAAAAGGAAATGGGTACTTTGGGAACATTGAAATTGATTTTTGAAAATGAGCACATGGGTTACCTTAGGTACTTAGGTGGAAGGTTTAGCTTAAGGACATCAACCATGTTTTTTGATTTTCAGGAGGTTTTATCATAGATATTTACTCTATTTCCTAGGCTTGTTGTTCTAGGGGATGAATATTGATATTGTCAAGGGGGTTTACTCATGGGGTATTACTCTGATTCCAAGGTATAGGTTCTAGAAACTAAATTGTGAACTAAATTGATTGCGTACAAGTAGTCTGCTAGTCTGACCTATAGTGATCCTTGGTACTGATGCCTGTGATGATACTTCAATTTTGTACTACTTGTATTTCTGAGTTATCCTAGATATGCATTTTATACCTACTTTTGTTTAGAACTATGAAAAATGTAAATTTTCACTATGGTTTCTATAAAATTGTCATACTGCTTATCATGCCATGTTTTATTTAAAATAAGAATAAAATAATTTTTATATAGATACTTGATATGGAACACCTGGGTGGGATCTTATTGAGCATGTTAGATCACACCCAATTCACCTCCTTGGTGGTGCATATAATTTTTTATATATTTCAATATAGTGAAAGGAAATGGGACATAGTGCGGTAGTGAGGTTCATTCCATCTGGTTTTGGGTAGCTAGTGGTGAGATGGTGGGAGTTCATCCATGCCATCACATAGAGTAGATGTTTGGTTTTGGTCCTTCTAGTTGGAATTGTTTTTAGATCTATGACTACTTTTGTAGTTGTTCATGTATATTGTCTTCTTATTGTTATGGAATATATATTCCACTTCTCTTATGCTATCTCTTTCTTTCTATGTATACATATATTCCATGTCTTTGTTTAGGTTGGGTGAAATAATTCCCTCTAGCATATTTTTCGATGCCCGGGTGCTTGTCGCCAGCTCGTGGGTAACAGGAATGCCCTTTGGGTAAGTGGAAGTTCGGGTCGGGTGCCAGATTTAAGGGTAACCTGAGTTAGTTCATTACAATTTCCCGCACAGAGCTCATAATATTGTTGTCTTCTATTGCAATTGAGTTTGATGATTGTTCTTTTGTTTTTGGTGTTCCCATCGTCGTTTAGGACTTTTCTAACATTTTCCCAGAAGACTTATCTGGTTTTAATCCAAAGAGAGAGGTAGAGTTTACAATTGACCTATTTCTAGGTATGAAGCTAATATCAGTACCATCATATTTTATGGTACTGATTGAGCTGAAAGAGCTCAAGATTTAGTTTAATGACTTGTTAGAAAAGGGTTTCATTCACCCTAGAGTTTCACCTTAGAAATCCCCTATGCAATTTTCCACGAAAGAATATGGTTCACTTCGGTTATGTGTAGACTATTGAAAGTTTAAATAGGTGATGGTTAGGAAAAAATCTCATTTTCCTTGTGTAGATGATTTTTTTGATATGTTAAAGGGGAAAACTATTTTTCAAAGATTGATCTTCAGTTGGGTTATCATTATCTTAAAGTTCGGGAGTTTGATATACTGAAGATAGATTTCATAACTAGGTGTGGCCTTTATGAATACCATGTGATGCCTTTTGGTCTGACTAAATCTCTTGTAGTTTTTATGGCTTTGATGAATCATATATTCCATCAATATATCAACACTTTTTTGGTAGTGTTCGTGGATGATATTCTGGTTTATTTCGAATCCGAGCGTGAGCACGAGCACCAATTGAGTTTGGTTCTAGAGATTATGAGAAGTCATAGTTTGTATAGAAAGATTTCAAATTGTAGTTTCTAGATTCAAGAAGTGAATTTATCAGGACACAAGATTTATTGACATGGATTATCAGTTGATCCAGAAAAGGTTAATTCTATTTCTTCATATAATTAACCAAAAAATGTCTTTGAGATATAGAGGTTCCTTGGTCATTCCAGATAATACTGATGGTTTGATAAAGATTTCTCTAAGTTGGAATCACCTTTGACTACTCTTAACAAGAAAGTGGTGAAATTCACTTGGGCTGAAATGTTCTAGTATTATTTCGATGAATTGAAACAAATTATAACATTTGATCCTATTTTGATCTTACCTAAGCCTAGTAAGGGATATGTGGTGTTTTGTGATGCTTCAAGTGCTAGTTTGGGATGCATGATTTTGTAGAATGACCATGTGGTAACTTAAGGCTCTCTTCATATTTATCCACATGAGAAGAACTACCCCACTCATGATTTACAACTTTTTGTTGTCATGCATGTGATCAAATGTTAGAAGAACTATCTTTTTGTGGAAAGGTTCACAGTCTTATCTGATCATAAGAGTCTGAGTTATAAATTTTATCAAAATGAATTAAATATCAGATAGAGAAAATGGGTAGAATACCTTCAGAAATTTAACTTTGATATCGCCTACACCCCATGGAAGGAAAATGTCATTGAGGACGCTCTTAGTAGGAAATTACTATTGTAGGTTGTTCTATAATCAAAGGAGTAGTGGAATATTATGGGGCTTTTCACTCAGTTTCACTTGGACACTTAGGAGGATGTTTAAGGTATGGTTCTCACTAGTGTTCATTTATCATCATCTCCCCTGGAGTCTATTTTTTGGAGTTATCTTTAGGTTTATGTGATTCAAAAGACTCGAAAAAGAAGTTATAGTGGGGATACTGTTTCTGGCTAGTCTCTCTCTTTAGATGGTATGCTCCACTTCAGGAAGCGGTTTGTCATCCCGAAATCTGTAAGAAGTTTGGAGTTTTTTAATTGTCATAGATATTCATGGGACATTCATACAGGAACTAAAAATATGTATTATTACATGAGGCAATGATTCTGGTGTCAAGGTATGAATCATGACATTGCAGAGTTTGTGTCTCGTTGTTACACCTGCCAATGGATAAAGGTAGAGTACTTTAAACATTCTGGTTTACTTCATCCTCTCACAGTGCTAGTTTGAAAATGAGATGAGGTATACATGGATTTTTGTTGTTTTATTACCATAGAATCCCTAAGGGAGGAATGCTATCTGGGTGGTTATTGAACAGATGATGAAGTCTTCTCATTTCATTCAGATCAAGGATACCACTATGGTTGAAGATCTAGGTAAGCTGTACGTGCAAGAGATTTTGGGGGTACATGGGAGTCCTTCATCCATTGTTTTGGATGGGGATCATAGGTTTACCTTGAGTTTCTATAGGATTATTCAAGAGGAAATGGGAACTTAGTTTAAATTGACCAAAAGTTACCATCCACATACAGATAGTCAGACAAAGCATGTTATTTAGATCCTCGAGGATATGCTTTGTGCCTATGTTCTGTAGGACCCCAGGACACCCTGCGAGGGGAGGAGTGAATCAGGGTGTCAATGTTTTCTTTTTAAAACAAAGATCTTGTTACCACGATGGTAGGAACATGTTAAACATGTAATACTGAAGGGAACAGAAAGCACACAACCACAAGAAAAGAGACCACACATCACTTTTACTTGGTTCACCACTAAGGGATACATCTAAGGAGCATACACCGACATGTTTTCGGTCATACCTAATTACACTAAAATTAAATATATGTGGATTAAAAGGTTCAGTTAAAGTCACTCTATCCTAGGCACAGTTCCTTTACAAAGGTTCAGGGATAACTTACTACATCCCTTAGATCACTTCTCTCGACTTCCCCTAGATCTGTGTCTTCAGAGAAGTTAAACTCAGTTTATCGATTTGAAGGTCACTTAAATATTTTTTTCATTGAATTATTTGTCTCTATTCAGCATGAGACACTACTTTCATAGAATTCATGAATTTATGCACTTTAAATCACTGATCACACAAACCGAATAATCAAAAACCTGTATGAAGATTAACACCACACCTTCGCACAATAATTGAACTTGCACGCAAGATTTGGGATTTTTCACACAAGATGACTTTCACCCAACAATAACTTTCCACACATCCCTTATATTTCATGAAAATACATTTAAGGGTTCACTTGGTCTTTCCATACTAAAGGAACACCTTGCGTGCAAGATCAAATCTCCTTGATAATTTCAGGCGCAAATCTTTCGCATGATAAAGCGACCAGATTTTTTTTGGAAAATTATTAAGTATTCCATGGGGGTAGCTTCCTATTTATAGGTCATGATGACCTTGTGATAAAGTTTCCGATGCGTATTTTTCAGTGCATTCAAGATTCTTCCTGAGTGTGCAAAACCCATTTTGATGTCGCATTGGGAACGTAATATTCTTCCGCATAACTTCAACTTTTGCGCACATTTAAGACTTACACACACTTTTTTCATTTTCCATATTTTGAAATTATGATCCCAAATTAGGCCTTTCATGAAGCTTCCAAAACACCCTTTAAAATTATGCCCAAATCCCTTTTCCAAACACACATTTCTCTATTTTCCAATTTTCTAGCCCAAAAATTTGGCAAACACTGGGAAACGATGATACCTTCAAAAACTATTGTTCGCTTGAACTGTATGATCCATTTCCTAACAAACATTCTGAACTTATAATGATTATTGACAAAAAAACAAACCATACTCCATTTTAGTCATAGAATGACCATGGTTCCAACATGTTCTTGATTTTAGAGGATTATATGATATCCATCTGGGTCTGGTTAATTTTTTTTACAACAATAGTTATCATTCATCGATAAGAATGGATCCCTTTGAGGTGTTATATGGTCTCCCATGTAGATAACCTCTTTTTTGGGATTAGGTGGGTGAAGTATCTTTAGTATAACTATGTTTGGTTCAGGAAACATCAATGAAGATTCAAGATTTACATCGATGATTTGTTATAGGCCAGATTTGATAGAAATAAAATGCAGATTGGAGGTGTTGTTCTCTAGTGTTTTCCATTAGTGAATGGTTTTTCTTGAAAGTTTCTCCTCATTTGGGTCATTGTCGACTTGGAAAACAAGGAAAATTGGCTCCAAGATATATTAGACCATTTGAGGTTACTGAGTAGCTCAGGAAGGTTGCTTATTGGTTATAATTGACGGTTCAGTTGACATGTATTCATGATGTTTTCCACATGTATCATCTTAGGAAGTATCGCCCTGATCCTAATCACGTTTTATATTGGGAATAAATTGAGTCATATGTAGATGTTTTTGTTTTGGAGAAATTAGTTGAGTTTGTTGACTCTCAAGTGAAAGTATCACATGGGAAGTCAATTCTGTTGGTCATAGTTTAGTGGAAGCATGTATCATATTCTCATGAGACTTGGAAATGTGAGTTATTGATTAGGGAGTAGTGGCCTTATCTTTTTCTGGGGATTACATATTCCACATGACTTCCTAAGAAAGGAAAGTCTTTATGGTGGGTATTTTGTAACATCCTGTTACCATTCTATCTGGTTGGAGGAGGATTATATTCCATGTAACTGGGTTACATGACATGTAATGGTTACTGGGTGAAAATCATAAAAGGGGTCACACTGTGAAAAGTTACATGTTTTGAATGTCAGTTTCATGTTTTTTATGTTTTAAGTAACAT
Organism: Viscum album; assembly: GCA_963277665.1. Taxonomy (NCBI): domain Eukaryota; kingdom Viridiplantae; phylum Streptophyta; class Magnoliopsida; order Santalales; family Viscaceae; genus Viscum; species Viscum album. The sequence continues at coordinate 498,202,162 of OY728122.1, forward strand.
ATTTTTACTCCGAGGTGATAGATTTATCAACGTACTTGAACACCGTGGATTTCATAGTGTGTAATCAGAGTACACATTGTGTAATGACCCATGTATAGTTTTTAAAATTGATGAGTGGTTGTTTTTTTATCAGATATTTCTCCAGGATCTCTTTCACTCGACCAAGGGAAATTCCTAGATGGTTTTGGGAGACCCTTCTCCTTATAGATCGATCCGATTGGTGTTTGATCTCCGTTTCAGTTTTGGTGCTTCTCTATGGGTATGTGAACTTTCCACATATTCATTTATATTGATTACAGTAGCACCCTTGGGTCGTGTTATCAGAACCATTGGTCTATGTTGGTGTTTTCTTTTTTTTTTCTTCTTCCAACTTCCGTTGTGTAATCTCTTTTTCGGAGGCCGTTCATTTGTTGGTTGTGGTGATGTAGGTGTTCATTGTTGAAGTATGTGATATCCCTCTCCTTCACCAACCCTATTTCTAAATTTAATCAACACTAAGATGTGTGGATTGGATTATAGGGCCTTAATTGATGTTGTTGGGTTTTTGTTGTTGCTGGATTCCATTGCGGGCGTGTGTGACCTGAGCTCTGAGGTTGGTGGTTCCATATCTAGCCTATGATAATAACCCTGATTACTCTTTATTTATAAATTTATTTATCAAATTGGCATGACTTTTTGTTTGTGTTGAAAAAACTATTTTTGAAGAGAAATGATTTTCCCTAGTTTTTGATAAATGAAAAGGACATGGGTACTTTTGGGAAATTGAAATTGATTTGTGAAAATGATAACTTGGATTACCTTGGGTACTTAAGTGGAAGGTTTATCTTAAGGCCATCATCCATGTTTTGTGATCATCAGGATATTTTCTCATGGGTATTTTATCTACTTGATAGGACCATTGTTCTAGGGTAATGATATTGAAATTTTTAGGGTGGTTTACTCATGGGGTATTCCTCTACTTCCTTGTACTATGTTCTAGGAACTGGATTGTGCACTTTATTGATTATGGTACGAGAAATATGCTAGTATAACCTGTAGTGATCCTTGGTACTAATGCCTGTGCTTCTACTTCTATTTTTTACTAATTGGATTTCTAAGTTAACCTTAATATTAATGTTATATCTCATTTTATTTAGAACTATGAAAATGGGAAATGTTTTCTATGTTTTCTAGAAAAATGATTTACTACTTATCATGCCATATTTTATTTAAAATAACCATACATGAATTGTTATACAGAGACTTGATATGGAACACCTGGGTGAGATCGTACAGAGCCTGTTAGATCACACCCTATGCACCTCGTTATTGGTGCATAGACCTTTGTATGTATTCCAATATAGGAAAGGCAATGTGCCACAGTGAGGAGGTGAGGTTTGTGTCAGCAGTTTTTTGGTAGCTGGTGGTGAGATGGAGAGAGTTCGTCCATGGCATCACATGGAGTAGCTATTTTGTTTTGGTCCTTGTAGTTGGTATTTTATTGGATATTTTACTAGTTTTTTAGTTGTTCATGTTAGATGTCTTTTTATTATTACAACATATATATTCCATTAGTCTTCCACTATCTCTTTCGTTCTGTGTATACATATATACCATTTGTTTGTTCAGGTTGGACGAAATCGTTCCCTCTAGTGTATTGTTCGATGCTCGGGTGTTTGTTTCCAAACCATGGGGATTGAGAAATCCCTCTTGGTATGTGGAGGATCGGTTCAAATGACATATTTAAGGGTAACCTGGGTCGGTTCGTTACACCACTAATAGTTATGATCATTGGCTTCTCATGTAACACAACGTCTTCTAGTTTCAGCTTTGAGTGCAACATTTTGTGAGGTGTTTCTACATTTTTTCAAGAGATAATATTTTGAGTATTTTATCTTTGAAATTGATAGAGAGAGAGAGAGAGAGATATTTTGTGCTCTAATTTTACTATAGTGAGATACTTCTATTTTCCCATGGTTTTTTAACCCTTTCATTTTGGGGGTTTTCTACATTAAATCAGGTGTTCTTTATTATTTATATATTTTTTTCACTTTATTTTTATCTCATAATTAGTGTTATACAGAAGGGACAATTATTTATATTCATAACATGTAGATGAGACTATGATGGGTTCTCCAAGCCTATCTAAATATAAAGGAATTTTTAATAACTATAGGGGATTTATTAATGGTACCTTATACTAATTCCTTGTCTTTCATATTGAATATGAAGCTCAAATATGGGCTGATATTTATGCGGTTAAATATACATGGGAATTAAAATGGTATGATATTTTTATCAAGATTGATTCTACTATGGTTGTAAAATTGATTAGGCATCGATCATGTAATGTCCCATGGAACCTTCAGACTATTTGGAAGTCATGTTTAAATCAGATGTCAAAGATGCATTTCATTGTCTCTCATATTTACAGGCAAAAAAATATGGTTACATATGCACTTTCAAAGAAGGTAGTGGAAATCCAAGGATCATTTTGGTCTTATCATTTATTTAATGAGTTTTTCCTTTATATATTTCAAACCTAACTGGTGATATTTATACTCATATATCCAATCCCTCCTCTATTTCTAATGTTTCTTTTCATTTATTGATAGGGAATGGTTCTCTTGCCCATATAATCGAGTGTTTCTATTAAATTATTCTATTCTGTTTAAAAAAAATCATATATAAATTTCTTTTACAAATAATAATATTTTTTCCCTTAAAAAATGTTTATTCTAAAATATAATGAAATCATATTTTTATTAATATTAAAAATATTTTTTATACCTATTAAAAATGTTATACTTTTTTTAAAAAACTATTGTATTAGATTTTAAAAAAATAAATTTATATCAATTTCTAAAAAATAAAATAAATATTCTATTATTTGAAATAAATAATATATATAACTTTTACAAATCTAATAAAATAAATGATATTTAAAATTTTAAATAAATTAATCTTTTTTAAACTTTGAAATAATAATTTTTAATATATATTTTAAAAAAGTTCCACTTAAATAAAAATTATTATTTTTATTCATTTAAAAAATTAAAATTTTACCCCTTTTAATTAAAATAATTTTTATTACCTTCAAAAAAACTAATTTTGTGCCTTCCAAATATTAATAATATATATTTTTTAAAAAAATAATATTTTACACTTTTTTAAAAAATAAGGTTATTATGACATTAAACAAATATTTTTCTTCCATAAAAACTTATATATTTTTTATAATATTGATAATATAAAATCTATTTATATGACTTTAAAAATTTATTCCCTTAAATTATATCTTTATACTGTCTATATAATAATAAGAAATTATTAATCAAGAATGAATCGAAACATGAGTTGGTAAACAAACCCATGTTTCTCAAAATTTATAAAATAAAATAAAATATCAATGATTACATGAGGTGAAATGTGTTTTCACTAATTAGAGATTCAAAGAGAAATACATAGGAGGAACTCAAGATTCTAGAAAACATGATCACTATATATCAACAGTAATGGATTCAAGTTTACTAATTATTACAACCCTTTCTATGTGTAATCAATCACTATTATTCTATTTACCATTGTTCTCTATTGCTAGTAATAAAAATGAGAAATATAAATAGCTCTATAGAATCAAAACCACCATTAATGAGTTTTCTGAACACCAGAATTCACTCAAGGATTCCATAATCTGTGTTAATATCAGATTCAAAATAGATAATCATCTCCTTATCAAGAAGCTACCACATCATAGACCTCCACCTCAAATCTTTCATGCGCTGTAACAATATCACAATATCCCATAAGATCATCCTTTCTATAACAAAATAATTTCTATGATTTAAAAAATGTATTAAAATTTTAGCATATAAAAATAAATTGTAATATATAATTTTTAAATATTAATGTATTATAGATTTTAAAAAATATGATTATTATTTAAGATTAATTATTATAATGATTTTTTAATTGAAATTATAGTAATATTTTTTTACGCTTAAAATGAAAATATTATCTTTAAAATATTAATAAATTTTTATGTCATTAAAAAAATTAAATTCTTTTTAAAATTGTAATTTTTTTGAACATTACAAATAAAATATGATTTTTACATTAAAAAATATGTATATAATTGTCCACCTTAACAAAATTAATTCCATTAAAAGGAATAATTTTCTATAAAATAAATATCTTCTCACACCAAATAAACAATTTTTTATATAATTATTTTTTAAAAACTTATATTAAAAATAATCAATATATATATATATAATATTAGTTTTTTCAAGTTAAAAAATACAATAATTTTCTATTTTATTAACATTTTAGTGAAATTGTAATATTATTAAATTTTTATTAAAAATAAGTTTATATATTTATATAATTATTTTTATATAACTAAGAAATTAATATTTTTTTATACATTAATTAAATTATATTTTTATATTTTTTAAAAAATAATAATATGGTATTCATTTATTAAATAAAAAACATAAATTTAAGAAAAATATATTTACATGATTAAATTATTTGATTTCAAAAATAAATATTTTCTTCCCTTTATAAAAATATATCAAATGTGATAGTCTAGATTTATTCAGACCATTGCTTGGTGTTTTACAAGCTTTGGGAGTGTAGAGATCAGTTTAAAGGTGGAATGCAGGTAGTTAGTTAACTTTTGGTACTCTAGGTTCTAAAATGTCCATGGTGGAGGCCATAGTGTATTCCATTTCGGTGATGTGGTGTCATGAACCATCCCCCAAGGCCCATGCCATGACTACCCCAAGCCCTCCTCCCATAGGCTAGGGGTTGGTGACTAGCGCCAAGTAGGCATATCCAAAACAAATGAGAGGCATTTTCCTAAGTACCTGTACACACGCACACTACTACAAGCCACATATACTGGAAGGTGAATACACTAAGTAAACAAATACAAGGTACGATAGTAGAAAAGTGATGGTAAATGGGGTTAGAATACAAGACCAAATGAAATAGAAAATTAAAAACACAAGTCTCTGGAAGTCCTCTACATAAAACCCTACCTAAAGGGTAGGTACATAAACAACTTTCTGAAGTCACAGAAGCATGTATCATCTATCAGGTCATTCTAAGCCCTAACTGGCCCCGGTCCACCAAGAGCTCTGTCAAAGCATTGATCGTCAACACAATACACAACATGTGTGGGTGAAACTCGTGCAGGTGTGAGTAAAAAAATTCTCAGTAGGGACCCCAAACCAAAAAAGTATACCACAAAGAAATACACAATGAAGACTACCAAAGAGGTACACAAAGTGTGGCCTCTAAGAAGTACAATCAAGGGAGTCACTAGAGTCAGCTCACATATGTATAACCTAAATTATAGAAATCAAGATTATCAGTCGTAATGCTGAAAATATTATACTACTGAGGGACTCATACCTGATGAGTCACTGTGGTATGCTGGGCCACTAAGGTCCACTCGTCTGCTGAGCCACTGAGGTCCACTCGTCTGTAGGGCCACTAAGGTTTGCTCGTCTGCTGGGCTAATGAGGTCCGCTCATCTGCCGGGCCAGTGAGGTTCCAATGTCAGCTGGGCCACTAAGGTTTGTAGATATGTTGGGACATTGGGTTTTTCTATTCTGTTGGGCCGCTGAGGTCTGTATATCTGTTGGTCCAATGATGTCTTCTCATCTGCTGGGCCACTAAAATCCGCACTTTTGTAGGGTCACTGAGGTCCACAAGTATACTGGGTCACTGAGGTCTGCACATTTTCTGGGCTACTAAGGTCTTCTCATATGTTGGTCTACTAAGGTCCACACGTTTGCTGAGCCACTGAGGTCCACTCGTCTGCTGGGTCACTGAGGTCTTCTCGTAGCGCACTTTATTCCAGGATAATCTACTCCTCAATCCGTCACTCGTATTTCAATTTCTAAAAAAACTCACGAGAAGTATGTCAAAAGGACAGTCTCATCACATGGGTCCCAACGCCACAAACAACTTGTCAATCAGGAACATGGTTTGGAAGTTATGCACATTTTATTGAATAGGGGCCAGTTAGGTCCAGATCTGGTCCGACCCAACCTAGATCTGACCTGGACTGGGTCTGACTTGGCCTGCTAGACCGCGGGTTTGGGCAACTGGGCCGCCCACCTTCTCCCGCCCGTCCCGCTATTAGTGGGATAGCTTGCCATGCCCAGATGTGGTGGTGATGGACATGTACTCTCTAAGTCAATGCGGTGGTTTCACCATGTCACTACCCTACAGTTCTCCGTAGGGTCCACCTTCCGCAGTCCCTCTGGACCATGGACCTCCAGTCGTGTGATGTGGCTCATTATTTCAACCACTGAAGAACCATCGTCAGTAGTTTTCGACCACCCCTATCGGCTCCCTATGGTCGATGCCATGGGGACCCCCACCACCTCAGCATTCCTTCATTACATGCCGTATCCCGTACATGGACACCACCGGGTGCCACTGTTGTGTGTCGTTGTTAGTCCTCATTGGTGCTCTGTGTTGGTGGTTTCTTCGGCGGGCCACTAGACTTGCTCCAGTGGTCCGCTCTTAGATCCGCAAGTGCCTTCAGGATCCTAGGGTCATCGCCATCTCTAGTACGTGATCTTATATATATTGCTATCAATCTAGGAGTCCTGTCATGAAGAACAAAAGAACATCCCCAACTGAGGGATCCGAGCCTTGTTTGTGTCGGCCTGATCCCTCCGCCTTATAATTTATAAACAACTTGAAAGGAGATTTAAGAATATAACATGGATAACTACAATTCAAAACCCCAAGATCAACCCCCCCCCCGCATAATTGATCGATCCATGGGTCACCTATTTGTGGGTTGAACCACCTTCATTGATCAAATCCATGTGTGGGTAAAAAGGAAATTCTCTTAGAATCAAATCCCTATATGTAAAAAGGATCAGTGGGTGTCGAGGTTTGATCATCATTGGAGATCTGTTAAGAGATATCACAATCCATTATATCCTTGACCATCAATCCGTGATCCTTCATCATTTGTGATTTGTCGTTCATTGTCATTTATTTCTTTCCAATGAAATTATTCTAGAGCCTCAGTGAAAACTCTGGATCCCCCTAACCTCGTATCTCTGTTAATCAACTTAATGGAAGAAACACATTTCAACATTTCTGTTATGTTGAGTTGCCATGTCATTATAATGTTTCCTTTATGAAATGAAACAGTTGCCTTGTCGCTGCATTGCAAATTTTTTTTTTTGAATAAAACAAACTTTTTAAGTTTATTTTATTTTTCCTTATAACACCTGAAAATTAACTTTTACCCTCTACCCATGCCAGTTGAGGTTAGGACCTACCTAAGGAAATCACCCTCTCACGAGCTCAATGGTACTCTTGGATTTCAAATCCGAGTTACTATTTATGAGTTATTAGAAATATAATAATCTTTATTTAATTATTTTATTTACAGCCACATCCCAAAAACTACTTTCCACAGTTGGGCTGCACCAACCAATATTAGGATCCGCCTAAGAAAAGCACACCCTTAAGAGATCAACGGTGGTCTCATATTTCCAATATGAGTCACCATTTGTGAGTTATAAGGATTTGAAAAATAAAATAATTTTATTTAATTATTTTATTTATGGTTATTCCATTTTTAGGTTTTATCACTGGAGGCCCACACCAACTAAAATTAAGTCACTCCTAGGGTAAACCCATCATCCTAAATGCAACAGTTCCGTCATATTTCTGATCTAGGCATCTATTTAAGAGTTATTCCACTTTTTTAGGAAAAATGATCACACACGCTATTTAAAACATAAAATTTTTAGATGGACCATTCTGTTCACACTAGGCCTCAAAATCACACCCCATCTCAGCTTCTGGTCTCAGAATTTTCCTAGTAATTTTTCTAAAAATAAAAATGAGAAAATTTGAGTCATTACATTTTCATCACCTTGAGATTTTTCATCCCTGAAATCCAAACCATGGGATTCCTAAATAGATGAGGGTACGAGCACAAACCTGAGCCTCCTTCTCCCACATGATCTCCCAAATATTTCCCGTGCTTCCACTGAATGCACACTATAGGAATCGATCTCCCACGAGGTTTCCTCTCTTTTTGATCCTCAATATCCACTAGAAACATTCCAAAATTCACTCCATTGTCAACATCCATATCTCCCCATTCATTGACATGTGATGGGTCATGTACATATCTCCTCATCCGGGATATGTGAAAGGTTCCATTCACCCACTCTAACTGAGGAGGTAGAGCCAAGAGGTATTCCACATCACTCACTCTACTCAGAATCAGAAGAGGTTCAATAAACCTCATAGATAATTTCCATCCTCATCCAAATATCTATATTCGGTGGCTAGGAGAGACCCAAAGAAACACATGACCTCCCTCCCCAAATTATGAGGGTCTCCATCACCTACCAGCATAAGAATTATGATGGGTCTATGCAGTCTTCATCTTATCTTGGATGAGCTGCACCTTCTTTGTAGTGACATGTAACAACTCTGGGCCCATGTGCACTAAATCTATGGGGTCAGTCCAGCAATGTGGTGACCTCCAGGTTCGCTCGTGCAAGGCCTCAAATTGTACCATACCGATGGTGGAGTGGTAGCTGTTGTTGTACGAAAACTCCACTAGAGTTAGGTGATCCTCCCAAATACGAAAAAAACGAGGATGCATGCTCATACCATGTCCCAAACACCTCTTGCAATCCATTCCATAATTGGGATGTAAAGCGTGCATCTTGATCCGAGACTATCATTGATGGGACTCCGTGGAGTCGAACTATCTCCTGCATGTAGAGGCATCCCAAGCTCTCTACGAGAATTTGTTCCCAAAAAGATAAGAAGTGACTGACATAGTGAGTTATTCAATGATCACCCAAATGGTACCATGTCCTTTGTACATACATGATAAACCCATCACAAAGTCTATCAATATCATTTCTCAATCTCATATTGGAACTCCAAGGAAGAAAAGAGAAACCCCTTTAAAGTACAAGGGCTTGACACAATGCATTGAAAAACCACAAAACTGATTAAACGAGTTCTCGTATCTTATATCAATAGGAAAGCTTATCTTCAACTTGTTCTATCATCCCCATTATCCGACTTGTTACCCACATGCATATCCTGATGCATCTCACCACTCTAGGCATTCACTACCACTACTGTGCATACTTTAAAAGGAATGATGTTTTCCCCACATTTCAAATATCCATTAGGGGAATTCCCCATGGATAACTGAGCACGTAAAGTCTCACTGTCAGTATCATAGAGCTGTGCCTCCCTAACTCACTTAAGAGTGGAGGGGTAACAACCACCAATTTGAGGTAAGATACATCATCTATATCCATGAAGGATAACTGTAATGAGACCAACTGATCTATTTCCTCATTCAACAACTAATATCTAGATCTCTAGCCGAGAGAATCTTCTACTATGTTTCCCTTATCAAGATTATAGAATACTTCAAATTCATTGGCCTGGCGGAACTCCAACCATCATCACTATCTCAAGTTCAAATCCTTTTGAGAGAAGATATACGTGACACTGTTGTGGTTAGAGTAAATGATAAACTATTCTTCCATAAGGTAGTGTATCCATATATTCATTGTGTAGACTACCTATATAAAATCAAGGTCGTAGGTCACATAGTTCTGCTCATGTGGTCTCAACTACTGAGAATCATCTCTCTCCCTTCAGTTGATCTAAGATATCATCGATCCTCAGTAGTGGATACTTATTCTTCACAGTCACCTAATTCAGACATAAGAAGTCTACACACAATCTAAAGATCCTGTATTCCTTCTTGGAAAACAATACTTGGGATGCCCATGGTGAAACACTGGGTATCACAAAGCCCTTCCTCTATAAGTCCTCCAACTATACCCTCAATTCATGAAGCTCTATAGGAGGAATCTGATATTCCTGTGCTAATATCGGTGCCATCTCAGGATGTAGAATAAAGTAGAAGCCTATCTCCCTATGGGGAGGTAAACCAGAAAACATCTACTAGAAATACATCCTCATACTTCACCACTATTACTAGGTACTAAAAACTTATAACATCCATTGCCCTAAGGGTAAGTTTAGCTAACTCAAGAGTGATCAGCTGCACCCTTCTATGCACGAATCTATCCCATGATGCTTGTGTTTCCTTTTTTGTCGACCAGGGAAAACCCCATTCTAACGATGTTGACATAACTCCTATTTTTTCCTAAAATAGTCAATCTAAGGATGAACTGTGGATGACTAGTCCATACCCAAACTAATGTCGTAATTCCTTGACACTTCCACCAAGAGATTCCAACCGAAACTCTCCCCTCAAGGGTCTGATCTCACCATCGCTATAAGTGTGATTATTGAGTCTCTTCCCATAGGTATCTCCAAATGTAAGGGTAAAGTTAACGGTTTAACTAGAAACTCTAGGCCTTAACCAAGATTTGTGACAAGAAGGAATGATTATAAAATGTCTCTATTAATAAAAAAACTAACTGTAGACATATAACATACCTCAAATCATCCATAGAGCCCTCGGGTAATATTCCTTGACCGCATGCAGCTACTCCCTTCCCCTATCCTTATGCTTTTTGAGCCTAGTGTGGACCACATTGGGGTGGTGGTTGTAACATGTAGAAATGAAAACCACCTCTACTTCTCTCCGAGATCCTCTACCATGCCTGCTGCCCTGCAGTTTCATCTATTCCTATCACTATATCTAACAAGGTGGCCCATCCACCATTTCACTATCAGCATGAAGGGATGTAAAATCTCTAATGATATGTCCCCTACTGTCTTTTGAAAAGAATTACCTCTCCCTAGTATGACTGGACTCACCCTATGAGCCCTGAGATGGAGATTCCCTATCTTGGGACCTCTTCTCAAAATGTCTCACACATCCAAGTCTCTGATACTGAATTAGGATTCCTACTTTCCCACTTATGATATCCATTGGCTGTATCTGCTTAGCCAAAGGAATTTCAACCACAAATGTTCTCTCTAGCACCCTATCATAAGTAGGAATGCACATAAAAATATTGATGGCTCGGATGTCCTGAAAAAACACCACACTCGAATGTTCGAGCCCTGAAGCACTAGTTGTATTTTATTTATCGAGTACCTAGAAATTCTGGTACACCTTGATAAATACTCATCTATCATCATGTCATCCTATTGAAGTTGTAGAATCTCTTAGGCATGCATAACCCTTAGCTTTTATGGCGAGATCCCCCTCTCTGAGAAAGGTTCTCAGGCTCTGACCATAGAAGAGTCACCTCATCATAAGATTAGGTAATCTAAATCCCTCTATCTCCCTACTAATCCATATAGAAGGCTCACTTCTAGAATCACCATATGATATAATGGTGTCCTGACTGGATGGAAAACTCAGTCACCACCTGAATCCAGTTCTCAGCTGCCTGTGAGTCGGGCTCACCTTAGAACCTGAGGGTTCTTTGTTGTTGACACTCATGAATTGTGCTCATCCCGTGCATCTCATACACTAGTACTATGAGTACCATGTGTTACTTCATAGGTGGTGGTATAGATGGTACACCACCCAGTGGTTCTATCTTTGGTAAGAACCCCTATACCCATCTCGTCACCCCACAGATCATCCTCATGATCATGTGGTGTAATCCTAGCTGGCTGTCTATGTGAAAGCATCTTGAAACAAAATAAGTTGTACCATGATCAATAGAGTATAACTAGTGAGATAACTCAATAAAGACATGTAAAACTCAAACCATTATTATACGATGCATGTACCATCATTTTTTTATCCCGACAACTAGAGTTTTCATGTACCGAGTCGAATAGCATAATTCAGGGTCCTGGTGTATGGATACATCAGCTGTCGCACCAACACTGTATTCCCTAACCTAAAAGTAAAACTCAAAACACTTAACACTATTTCCCAAAACCAAAATCATAGGATCTAGGTTATTAAGTTAGAACTGATCTCCTCTAATACCACTCTGTCATGGCCAGTCCCTTGGGGCCTATGTCGTGATAACCTTAAGCCTGCCTCTCATAGGAAAGGGGATAGAGACTAGCACCGAGTAGACATATCCCAAATAAATGGGAGGAATTTTCCTAAGTACCTATATAAACACACACTACTCCAAGCTAGAGATACTAGAAGGTGAATACACTATATAAACAAATATAAGGTACAAAATAGAAAACTGAAGGTAAATGGGGCTAGAATACAAGCCCAACTAAAATAGAAAAGTAAAAGTAAAAGTCTCTAGAACTTATTTATAGAAAACCCTACCTAAAGGCTAGGTAAAAAAATATTTATCTAAAGTCGTAGAAGCATGTCTCATATGTTGGGTCACTCTAAGAACAACCTATCCTTGGTCCACCAGGAGCTCTGTTAAAGTGTAGATCATTTTCACAAGACATGACACGTTCGAACAAAGCCCGTGTAGGGGTAAGTAAAAAAATACTCATAGGGACCCCAAACCACAAAGGTATACCACAAATGAATACAAAAATAAGACTAACAAAGAGGTACATGAAGTGTAGCCTCTATGAAGTACAACAAGAGTCACTAGAGTCAGCTCACACATGTATAACCTAAAGTATTAAAATCAAGACTATCAATCGTAATAATGAAAATCTTGTACTAATGAGACACTCATACCCAATGTGTCATTGTGGTATACTAGGCCACTGAGGTTCACTTGTTTTCTAGGCCACTGAGGTCTGCACGTCTTCTATTCCACTGAGATCCGCTAGTCTGCTAGGCCACTAAGGTCCGCATGTCTACTAGGTCACTGAGTTCCCCTGTCTATTGGGCCACTCAGGTCCGCACGTTTTTTGGGCCACTCAGGTCCCCACATCTGTTGGGCCAACTTAGGTCCGCATGTTTTCTGGGCCTCTGAGGTCTACTCATCTACTATTCCACTAAGGCCCGCACGTCTTTTGGGCCACTAAGGCGCACTCGTCTGTGGGGACTCCGAGGTCTGCTCCTAACGTGCTTGATTCTGGGAGAATCTAATCCTCAAACCATCAGTCATATTTCAAATTCCATGAAAACTCACACAAATTATTTCAAAAGGAACATCTCATCACGAGGGTCTCAACACCACAAATGGCTTGTCAATCAGACACACCATTTGAAAGTTATGCCCGTTATACTGAAAAGGGGCTGGTTGGGTCCAGGTCCGGTGTGAGCCTGTTGGGACGATCTGTCCCGTCCAGACCGGTTCCACTGACCCAACCTAGATATGACCTAGTTTGGGTCCGACTCAACCCACTAGGCCCAGAATGGATTGTCTAGGCCCACTGGGCCATGGGTCTAGCCCACCTTCTCTTGCCTGTCCCATTGTGAGCAGGTCATCTTGCCACGCCTAGACGTGGTAGCGGTCGCCACATCCACTCTTGGTCAACACAACGGTTTTTCCACGTGACCGCCCTGTGGGTCACTGTAGTCCCATTAGACTGTAGCTCTTTGACACTTCCACCAACGACGCACCACTAAAAGATGCTGGTGACCCCTATTGTCACCCCATGATTGATGTCACAAGGACCTCCATTACCATGACATGTCGTCGATGCATGATGACTCCAACACACGGCCACTACCGGTGCTGGTGCACTGGTGGTTTCTTATGTGGGCCACTGAGATTGTTCTAGTGGTCCATCATTTGATCCACAAGTGCCTTCAGGATCCTCAGGTCATCGCCGTCTTTGCTACGTACTCCTAGATGTCCCACCATTGATTGAGGGGTCTGGTCATGAAGAACACAAGAACACCCCTAACAGAGGGATTCAAGCCTTGTTCGTGTTGGCCTGATCTCTTCATGTTAAAATTTAAAAACCAATTGAGAAGTGATTTTAGAATCTAACATGGATAACTCCAATTTAAAACCATAAGATAAAACACCCTCCCAAATAATTGACCGATCCACGGGTCACCTATTCATGGGTTGACCCACATTCATCGCTCTAATCGATAAATGGGTAAAAATAAATTCACTTAGAATAAAACCCCTACCTAGAAAAACAATCGGTCGACATCGGGGTTCAATCGTTGTTGGTGATCCATTAAGAGATGTCATGATCCATCATCTCATCGACCATCGATCCATGATCCATCGTCATTGGCGATTTTTCATTCATAATCATTTGTTTCCCACTAGAAGAATTCCTCCAGAGCCTTAGAGAAAGCTTCCAAATCCCCCTGATCCCATATCTCTGTTAATAAACTCAATGGAGTAAAGGTGTGTTTCATCATTTCTGTTATGCTGAGTCACCAGATCATTATTCTATTTCATTTATGAAATGAAACAGTTGCCTCATCGCTGTGTTGTAGTGATTTTTTTGAATAAAATAATCATTTTATGTTTATTTTATTTTTCCTTAAAATGCCTGAAAATTAATTATTAACCTTGACTCATGCCAGTCAAGGTTAGGCCCCGGCTAAGGAAAGCACACCCTCATGAGCTCAATAGTACTCTTAGATTTCCAATACAAGTTACCATTTATGAGTTATCAGAAATAAAATAACCTTTATTGAATTATTGTATTTAAGGTCACATCCAAAAAACTACTTTCCACAGTTGAACCAGGACAGCCAATTCTAGGATCTTCCTAAGGCTAATACACCCTTATGAGATCAATGGTGGTCTCATATTTCTATTCCGAGTCACCGTTCATATGTTATAAGGATTTGAAAAATGAAATAATTTTATTTAATTATTTTTTTATAGTTATTCCATTTTTTGGGTTTTCTAACTAGAGGCACGTGCTGAATAAAATTAAGTCATGCCGAGGGTAAACCCTCCATCACGAACACAACGGTGCCCTTATATTTTTGATATGGGCACCAATTTAATAGTTATTCCACTTTTTTAGGAAAACTTCTCTTGTGTGCTATTTAAAACAAAATATTTTCGACGGACCATTCCAGGCACACCAAGCCTCAGAATCACATGCCTTCTTAGCTCCTGGTCTTTGAAATTTCCCAGTAATTTTTCTAAAAATAAAACCAATAAAATCAGAGTCATTACATGTGGGTGTGCCGAGTTGGGAGATTTGGAAAGCTGGTGAAGTTGGGATTGGAAAATCCCATTCTAGTGAGTGACCTTACTGTAGTGGTTCATCATGTCATGGTTGATCTCATTTTAGAGGGTCTGGAACCTAGGTATATATTAATGTGTACCTATATAAAATAAGGGGACATGTAATGCCTATGGTGGTGTGCATGTTTGAGTCACATCACTGTGCAAGGGATTTTGATAAAGTATGAGAACCTTACATATCACTATGTTATAGAGTGAACCTTGTCTAAGTCATTATTATTTTTCCATTATTGAGTTTGAAATTATAACATATGGGAGATCATCATTCCATGGTGTTTTTTCACAAGGAGTAATGGTGTTTTTCTAGGGGTTAGCATAACATATGACACCCCATAGTGGTGTCCTTCTTAAGCATGGTGTTTGGATGATTTCCCTCTTGGATTTTGGGAAGGTTGAAATTACCTTTTTTTTCAATGTGGATATTGAGTCGATGAATGATCATGTTTTCAATATGTGATGGAAATGATAATAATGTCTCCTTTATGTCATGTTAGGAGTCATGGTATGTTAGAAATGATGAGGGAAATTTCTCTATTCCATGGTGGATTGTTTAAGGGAAGTAATGGTCAGGTGTGTTGGGTACCAAGATATAATGGTCCTGATCAGGATTTTTTTTAAATGGAAGAATCATTCACTAAGTTATTCGAAGACATGATATTTTGAGGGCTTGAGATACTATATCTATCTTTGATCTGAGACACTATAGCTATAGTTGGAGACACCATGTTGTGGGGAAGATACATCAAGTGTTCTCTATAAATAAGGGATTTGACTCCCTTGGTTCAAATTTTACTTTTTTGACATAAAACCCTAGCCAATCCTCGACCTTACCTTCATTTCTATTAAGTGTTTAAACCTCTTTATTCGTGGGTATTTATTTCTAAATTTCCAAGGTACTCTATTTTTTCTTCCCATCCAATATTTATTCACTCTTGATCTCTCTCAACTTATAGGATATAAAAGTATTATTTCTTTGGTTTATGTTAATATTTAAGTATATTTTGATAGTGGTTCATCATGGTTAGGTCCCAAGGTGGCCTCTTATGAATTTAGAATTGGTTGATCCTTATTTATCCTATTCTTGTGTGGTGTTCCCTTGAAGAATCATATCTAGGTAGGGTATTTTATACATTACCCTTTCATATACATAAAAATCTTGGAATTAACATGATTTTATTTTCTTTGGATGGATAATAAGAATTATCCTAATACAGATGATGTATTAGACTAATGGAATTTGGATGGGAAGGGAGATTCATATAATTTTTACATAACTCTTGATAATTCTTGTGATTTTTAGCTGCTTGTTATTGTTTTTGAGAATATTATTTCTAATATTACATATATGAAAATTGTATGTTGTATTTATTGAAATCACCTCTCATAAAAGTTAAAACATTTAAATATGGTAATTAATTAATTGTGTAAAATCTATTATTGTTGTGTTATCAATCATATAGAAGTTGTGAAGTTGATATGATGTAATATTATAAAAAATGGAATTATATATGTTCCTTGTGGATAAATTTGAGTATTTTATATTTTTGGTGTACTTGTTGTTTTTTGTGAATGGTATGGTAATTGTAGTGGGTTTTTGCATGGTTTGGGTTGTTTTATTGTGTTGGGAAGTGAGTTTCATGACTTGTTTCTGTGGGTAGAATGGAAAGAAGTGGTTTGTATTATAGAAATGGTAGATGGGATCTTATGTGATAGAGATGTGGTGGTATGTCTAGTGACTGTTGACATGGGATGTGTGGAGTTTGATGCAGTAGCTATTTTTTTATTGTGGGGATGTGTCATAATTTCCTATTGGTATAGAATATAAATGGTCTTAATGAATAGGGAAATGAGTGTCAAACCCTAGCCACATTTTATCTTTTATTTTATTATTTTATTTATGTTGTATCTTTTAGTGGAGGTTTGGTTTGAGTTTCTGGTGAGAGTTTTCATGTTTTGGAGATTTTGGGTGGATTTTGGCCCTATACACGATTTGTGAGAATAGTTTGGATGGAAACTGTTTGGCCTGTTAAGGTAGTGGGGAATTTTCAATTCAATTTCTTCTTAAATAGTTTTCCTAGAATTACTTGAGAAAATTTTGGGAAAAACCATGTGAGTCTAAGGAGAAGTTTTACGACTCTTGGTTAGAGTCTGAGAAAAGGAACAGGACTTACATACGGTTAGGGGGAATTGTGCGACAAGTATGTAGGGAGACTCTGCAATTTGACAAAGTAAAATTTCACAGTTGGAGAAATGGTTTCCCAAACCATGAGGCTAGCCCACGTGGGTGTCATCCTTATCTAATTCGATGCACACTGTTGGATCATGGTATGGAAAACCATGTGTCCAAACCATGTGACTTTCCCATATCTTTAAAAAGTTTGAAATTCATTTTTTACTCTCCCTCTTTTTAACCATATTCTATATTCTTATCACCCATTTGTCTTAGGTCCACTATGGGGCTCCCAAATCCTCCTCTTTATTGGCTTCTCCTCCTTGGTTGATTCTCCTTAAAGCTTAAAAGGTGATTTCCTCTTGGTTTTGGGTTAATTTTCCCTCTCTTCTCTTCTCCCTCTCTTGATTCTTGGTTCTTCCTTAGCTTGGGCACCTCTGGTCCAAATCCTAGAGTGAGGGTTGGCTAATTATGATTAGTTTATTTGATTTTAGTGTGTGTAGTTTACTCCTTGGAATTTTCCTCCTTCTCTGGAAGTTTCATTATATTTACACGTTATTTAGGTAGGTGTTTTCATACATTTCCTTTCTAAAGAATGTATTATAATTCTTGATATTTACTGAATGATTTTTAAATGTGATATTCATTCTTGTGGTGTGTTTGAGAAATATGTTTTAGTGTTTCAATAATGGTATTTTGATGAAAATGGGTTTCAAATGGTTTTCTTAATTATTCTATATTTATATTCATGTAAAGTGTTCAATAAAATTCCATTTTTTTCCTTTAAATATGAAATTGGGTGTTTTGGATTGTTTTTGGACTAGGTTAGATGTTGGTAATTTTAATCTCATTGAGAATTGAGCTCTGTCTACATTTTTATGCCTTATTGCGGTTTGGTGCTCACGTGTGAGTGGTTGTGGTTAGTGGTATTGCAAGTGGTGATTCTTTAAATTGGACTTTAGGTATTTTATTGGATTTCAACACATGATCCATTGAATGTGGGAATATCCCTACGTGCACAATGTTCACATAGGGAGAGGGATACAAATGATAATGTCTCTTAATAATGATGCTCACCTTAAAACCCAATTTTCAAAACACCTTTCCCTATTCACTTATCTCTTTATTCCAATACATATTATAAATGGTTCTTATAAAACCTAATGGATTCTAAAAGGTTAATTGGTTTTTAAATTAATTCAAAACTGGTTTATAATATGTTTCCTAAGTCTTGTCCCATTTGGAAATTTTAGGTATGGTTAGGTAACTAAATGATATAAAATCCATTTTTTCATATTCTGACAATATTTTGTGGTCTCACCTTAGATTTTTAAAATGGTTTAGAAATGGTTTTGGAAAATTATATATTAAGGCTTGGTTGGTGCTTTGTGTCATTTTGGAAACTAGTTTTAAAACTCGTGTGATGTGAAGGCTCAGTAAGATCTAATGTATGGATTTATGTGTGATGGGAACCTCTATGGTTGTCCCTATATGGAGAGTGCCTCTACATAGGTGGTGTTAGAGTTTGGGCTAGGAAAGAACAATGGAATCTATAGGTTATGGTTGATTCCAGGCATGTTCTGACCTCCTCATTCTCTATGTAATACTATCATAGGATTCTTGGGAATCATCTAGAGGTTTATGTGACGGTTTCTTAATGATCTTGATTAGATATATTGTTATCCCCTAGATTTGTTGAGAGGATAGGTGGGTTGTGCTAAAGGTGAGGCTAGTTTAGATAAGCTATTTGGTGATTGACTATAGAGCTGCACCATATTCCATCTGGTGAGTCTGACCTAAGTATGTCTAAGGATTTCTTCAAGAGATGTTTAGAAAATTATTATGATTATCTATCTATATTTCATATTTGTTTCTACTACACTTTATTATCTAATCTTCTATATTTGGCCTACTTGTGATATTTCTTTTATTACTGGAATAGCTTCTTGTTCACCTATGTATGAATATTTTTAGGGGAATTTGGTTTTGAACTGGGTTTTAAAATGGGAATCTGTTTTGAATAATGAAAAATGGTGTGTGTCAATTTCAAAAGGGAATTTCTAGAAAGTTGTGTTTGGTTCTTTAAAATGCTAAAACCCAACATTATAAATGTATTTAAAACTAGTTTTTTTTGGACTATTTAGTGAAAGGACATCTCTGGATTTTATGGTGCTTACTTACTAAGATATTTTTTTCTCACACCCTACTTGTGACACTTGGTTCCATTAGACTCAATCTATTTTAGGTTTAGGTTTTTGGTTTAGGTTTACCTTTTGATAAGGTTGGTATTATATTTTTTTGTGACCAAAAGGTCACAAGGAGATCGTGCCCAATTCTGGTAAAATTTTAGTTTTTTTTAGTTCTATTTTGTTCAGATGTTTTTTATTTTTTGGATCCTTTTTTATGTATTTGTTTTGATAAATGGATTATCATTTCTTGTTTAATTTTCTATTTGGTTTATTTATTTCAGTTGTTTATTGGAAAAAAATCGTTCCCATATATATTATCTTTACTTACCCGTGCTAGTCATCAGTTCAAGAGAATCAGGAAATCCTCTTGCCCCTTATCATAGCCAGAGTCAAGTGTCAGGTTAGATGGCAGCCTGACCTAGTTTGTGACAAAATGGTATCAGAGAAACCCTTTGTTTTTTAGGGAATCATGTTTTTTGGAGATTAGGGTTGCTAGAACTCGAGAGGTAGGCATGATAGGGACATTATAAACCCTTTATCATTATAGGAATCATGTTTCCCAGAATAGTCTAGGATTTTAGTCTTTTATTTTGGTCCTTGGGTTTGTAGTTTGGGGAATGAAAATGGGAGAGATCCAGTGTTTTACAGTGGGCTTACATAGAGTAGTGACCCATGTAAAACCTGATTACATGGTTCAAGGGGATCAAAATGGTTTATTATTTCTTAGGTCCTTATCTTTTAAACCATGTGACCATGTTAGACATCGCCACTATTTCCCATTCTGTGAGTTTTGTGTGAGTGGTGATTTGGTTCAATTTTCATTAGGGTGAGTGGATTTTGAAAAGAAAAATGGATTTTGGGAAAATGGTTTTCAAAGGGAAGATGATTTTAGGGCATTGGTTTTACTTCCAAAAGTGGGATTTGTTGTCTAAATTGGATTTGAATAGTGGGTTGAGTGTTTTTAAAGGTGGATTCAAAATGTGGATTTCATGTGATATAGTTTTTAATTTGAAATGGAAGTGGTGGTTTTTGAAAGAGGAATATAGTTTTGTTTTATAATGTTTAGTTTATGAGTTGGTTGTTCTGTATTGGATTTTCATTTAGTTTATTTTGGTATTATTGTAGAGACTCGGGTTTTTGGTCCTGTCAGACTTTGGAATATTTCTATGAATAATTCCAGAGCTAGGCGCGAAGACGGCGTGCAATTCTGAGGCCCGATGTGCCCAGAATTAATTTTATAAAAATATTAAGTATTTTTATACTATGCACATGGCAGGGGTGTGATATCTCCTAAACGGTAGCTTAGAACGGGAATCTGAGGGCACAGTTGCGTCCAGAACGTGCCGTTTACCCTAGGCAGGGTGTAAACTTTGCGGGCGCGGGCCTGCGGTGAGAAACGCCACCAGGGGCATTTTCGTAATTAAATGGAGAAGTTAGTGTGCGAGCGTCGACTCAAATAACTTCTGAACGGAGTCTCGGATGGAAAATCTGAGTCCTCCGTTGCGTTCAGAATGGAGCATTTACCCTAGGGGTGACCTTACTTTTGTTCGCATCAGGTGTCGGGTCCGAGGCGGGTTTGGCGTCGGCGGGCGGCTAATATAAATATCAGCGCCCCCCCCCCCTTTATCGTTCTTCGCTGTTCTTCAACGCCGCTCCGCCAAATCGAGCAAACGAAGCGCCCACGAGCTCGGAATTTGACGGCGGACGTTCCAGGAGCACACATCGGAAGCTCTGGAGCGCGGATCTAAGGCAGAACGTCGGCGTTTCGCCCGCGAGGTAGGCGGATTTGAGTTTTAACCCCCGATCCTGTTTTTGCTGCGTTTTTCTGCAAATTGAAGCCGTTGCAGTGTAGATCGGGTCCCGATGGTCGTGTAGACACCTCCGGATCGCAAAACGGACCACCGGGATGCCCCTGGCGGTCCGCGGAAGATCCTCCGGCGCGGCGGCGGCGGCGCCGGTGGAGTCAGGCGGCCCGCGGCGGAGCCGCGGCTGCCGGCCGCCCAGCGCGGCGGCGCGCGGCGGAGGGCCGCCGGCCCCGGCCGGTCCGGCCTCTTTTCTCATACGGGGGTCTTTAAACCCCCATATCTTGCAATCCGGGAGCCGGATTCACGCACTGTTTGCGGCGACGTGACCCTGACAACGAGGCGAACCCTCCGGTGTAAGTTCGAGGGTTTTAAAGGTTAGGGATCGTGGCCCGGGAGCTAGAAACGTCGTAAAAAATAATATTATTTTATTATTTTACGACTTCGGGCCGTTGTAACTTCTACCTGGAGCATCCGATTGACGTACCGTCAATGGCGTTGAGACCCTGATGGTACAATGGACTATTTGAGATGGTTTCTGGGTGTTGGGACTGAGAACGGGGTGCGGGCCCCATGAGGCCGGGTTTTGGCATTTGCGGAGAAACGCAGCTTTTGCATCAGGAGTCCGATTTTGGCGGATGAATAGTCGATCCTGTGTGTTTTTCCGAGAGGAATGCAATGGTGCATTCCATTTGATGAGTTTTGGAATCCAGGCGTGGGCCCCACCCGAGCTGGACTTTGGTGAATAGTTCATTTTTCCCCGGGTGTCCGTTTCGGACGAGCAAGTAGTCGATTCTGCTTGTTTTTCCGAGGGGATCGTCGTGGTGGGATCCGTTCGATGGGTTTCGGGATATTTGTGTGGGCCCCGCACGAGCTAGCTACGCTGAATAGTGCCTTTTTCACCGGTGCTCCGTTTCGGGTGAGTAAACAGCCTATCCTGCATGTTTTTCCGCGTGGAACGCGATGGTGGACTCGGTTTTGGCCTAGGAGGTGCGCAGTGTGGCGTTGTGGCGGGTCGCTCGGGTTAGCGACGTTTAGACCAGAAGTGGTTGAGGGTTATCCCTTGGTTCGTTCCTACGAGGGTTCGTGTGGCATCACAACCTTCGTATGGGTTTGTGATCCTCTCGATGGGATGTTTAAACTGTTAGAGTTGTGGTATCCCTCCGGTGGGCTGAGAGTGGATCCTCAAGCATATTTCCCTAGATCGGGTTCTTGGTATCGCTGTGACCACTTATTTACGGGCGGCGATCCCCTATCTAGTAGGTTAACCCCGTAGGGTTTGTGGCATCATCGGAAATATGATCCCCTACACGGTGGGCCTTGCTCAGTAGGGTTGTGGCATCGTCGGGTATACGATCCCCTACTCAGCATGTGGTTTATAGTAGGGTTACGGTATCATTGGTTATGCGATCCCCTACTCAGTGCGTGGTTTCAGTAGGGTTGCGGCATCGTTGGTTCGATCACCTATATCGCGAGTTATACCGGATAGAGTTCCGGTATCATCATGACCATCTTTATATGGACGATGATCCTCTATCTGAGTGTGGAGTTTTTGTCGAGCGCCAGATCGGGTTGTGTTATCCCCCAGCGGATCCTGGGTGTGATCCCCTATCTGTGAGAACTACGTATGTCAGATCGGGTCGTGGTATCCCCCAGCAGACCCTGGGAGTGATCCCCTATCTGAGAGCTATGTATACTGGAGTGGGTCTTGGTATCCCCTAGCGGACCCTAGCGGAGATCCCCTATCTGAGGAGTTTGATGGTTATGTTGTTTCAGCGATGTTTCCTCAATGATGTTATCCGACGAGCGTGGTCTCTCGGGTGAGCTTCTGAGATGTTTGTTTGGGATACGATGGAGTGTATCTCTCGGATGAGTGTCATCTGGTATGACAGTGTTCGTGTGGTGTACTCTCCTGGTTGGGATTGTAGCTGGTGTTGAGGTCGGTACCTCATGTGGCTTGTTGCGTGTGCTGATTATATCTGGATTGTTCAAGGTGTAAGTATGGGCATACACCTGAGCTGAACTGAGATGACTAGTTGTGTTTAGCCAAGGATGTTCACGAGATGGATTTTCTCTCTCGTATGGGTTCCCTATGGCTGGGTTGAGTGGACTGTTGCCTTTCAGTTGCTCCCTTGGGTTTTGGGTTTTTAGGGTGCCTACTGAGTATGTTTATACTCACCCCTGCACAGGCTTTGCCCACACATATTTGTGTCTTGTGTAGACCACATGCCTTTTGACGGAGTCCCAGGAGGACCCGGAGCAGAGAGAACTTAGTGAGCGTGTTGACCGAGGTGTTTACCGGAGCTGTGCTGGGGGAGCTTTCCAGCGGGTGTTTGTGGCAGCGTTCCCCTTCTTCAGAGTAGGTTGGATGCGCTTTTGTAGTTTTCTTTTGGTGGGCCCTATTTTTCCCTTTGTACTTCTTCTGTACTCTGGTTTGGGATAAATGTATGCATGCATTTTACTTTTCAGTTTCTATATCTATGCACTATTTCATGGAGGTGTTTGTGGGTGCGTGTGTACAGGTACCTTAGGCTAATGCCACCCATGTGTGTGATAGCCTACTCGGCACTGGTCGCCAGCCCCTGGCCTTTTGGAGGCGGGCTTGGGGAGTCGCGGCTCGAGCCCCGTTGGGTCGGGTCGTGACAGAGTGGTATCAGAGGAGGTTCCAACTTTGGGATCTCAGAGCGTAGCTGGTCTAGCTGTGAGCTTGGTTCGGGTTGCATAGCGGCAGTGTTAGGATGTTTCGAGATTCGGCTTTCAGGCCAGAGACTCCAGTGTTGGTGTGGCGGCCGACGTATCCATACACCAGGACTCTGATAACCTGCCTTTCAACTCGGGACATTCCTACACTGGTCGCGAGGACATAATGGTACATGCATCATATAGGACTGGGTTTTTTGTTTTTCCTTGTCCTTCTTGAGTCAGCTCTCCAGATATACTCTTTGACTGTGGTGCGTCTTGAATGTATTTTAGGATGCCTCCACGACGACAGCCAGTGAGGGTTCCGCAGTAGGATTGTGCTGATGACCCGCCCCGTGTAGTGGTTATGGAGCAAGGCGCAGGTTCTGAGGTTGCACCTCCAAGTGGTCTTCCAGTTGAGCCACCACCTGTCGAGCAGCTGGTTGTGTCGGCGGTTGGTTGCGCCCAAATTTACCCTACTAGTAAAAGTGGTCGTTGATGTACAAGTAGGGATCGAATCCACAGGAACCGAAGAAGTAACCTTGAGACGCTATGATTTATCGATGGATTGGCTATGAAGTGGCCAACTTTGAGGTAGATTTTAATTAGAGAACTAAAGATATAATTTAAATAAGATATAATAAAAAATTATGTGAACTAAACAATTATTGATGGTGGGTTGATCTTAGGGTTTTGCTTGGGGTGGATTGGATGAATTTCTTTTCTTAGAAAATTTCATGTCATTAATTCAAGACATATCCAAACAATGAGATAATTCTTCCAAATCATTCACCAATTTAATCCCTACACAATTCCAAGGCCAATCACTAATTCACTTTTAGGATCACTTTAATGATCACTCAAAGGAAATAGATCGTACTAGCACTCAAAATGTGTCATCGTTAAAATTGGCAAAGATGAGAAAGAATGTAACTCATCAAATGGAAATCCTAAAATAACGAATAGATTTAAATATTAATTACATTAAATAACATTTAATCCATGACCTTGCTACTCCCTTGGATCAACCCTTAAGATGTTAGCCCTCCATTGATGCTATTCTACCAATGGAAGCGGGATGTAGACTTATGGGGGCGGAATTGAAGAAGAAGAAAATTATTAAAAGAACGAACACTCCACCGTTGTGTGATGAATTCACAAGTGTGGGTTTGAATAAATTCACACCTAGATTCAACGGTATCAACATGTGAATAAAATAAAAAGAAAAAATAAATAATAAGAACAAATTTTATTAAGATACTCAATGTGAAAGAAAAACTTACATGGGAAAAATTGACGATACGATTACAAAAGGAAAGCAGAAAATTACAATTGAAAGGAAAATATGGATTCAAAGAAAAATGTTAGATGATTATTCCCCTCACCACCAGCTCCTTATATAGGCATATTAGGAGCCTTATTTCCACCCCCAACATTAAATTCACCCCCCAACACTTAAGAGAGTCAAAAGGAGGGTGAAGAATCAAAAGGAAATTGACGTTTCGAAGTTGACCCGAAAAACTGTCCAGATTCGTCCTCCATTTTGACGTGTGCTTTTGACACTTCATATGGCCGAATCAAAAGGTGTCATAAATATAACATATCTTCATACATGTGTCTTCTAGAATATATAAAAATTTCAGGAAATTTGGATCAGCCTTTTGGATGTTATGGTCGAAATGGTGGAACGAATTTCTGTGCATTAATGACGAGTCCACCATTTAAATCTCAACTTCAGATCAGAATTAGCTCTGGCCACAGTTGAATAAAATGATCCTCATATTTTTATATTTCTACTGTATAAATTTGAGCTTCATTGGGCTTGGTTTCTGGGCCCCACATTTGTTTGATGGGCCTTAGGCCAATTATGCTTTTTCCAGCAAGTTTCTGGCTTCAGGCGCAAAATTCTCCATCTTCCTTTGGGATTCATCCATCGGACCTAAAAGATAAAATGTTACAAACAAAGTGATCAATAATATCCCAAAATTTCAAATTAAAATGATGAATATTGTAATTTACACAAGAAAATTATTGAGTGGGCCCAAATTGACATTTTTAGCATGAATTGCACAATGA
This sequence comes from Viscum album, assembly GCA_963277665.1. Lineage (NCBI taxonomy): Eukaryota > Viridiplantae > Streptophyta > Magnoliopsida > Santalales > Viscaceae > Viscum > Viscum album. The sequence goes on from OY728122.1 coordinate 498,228,134, forward strand.
TGGGAAATGAAGTTCAATTTCTGAATTGGACTAAAATTGATTTTTATGAACTTTTAAAAACATTAATATTAATATCTTAACAATGAATATTAGCCACTTTCAGTGACTAATCACACCCCCCAACTTGAGTTTTGCTAGTCCCGAGCAAAATAAATTACAAATATGAAATCCAAATCCCCTTTTCCAAAAACATTTAAATACACATTACTCACCCAAATATCTAATACCAAAAAAAATTATGAAAACCCATCAAAATCATTTAAAACAATCTAGGTCCATAAGCATATCCCAAGCCCAAGCCCATTCCTTTGTTCAAATTCATCGCCACATTTCATCCAATTCCAATTAAGCATGATAAAGTGTTGTGCATCATAAAAGATATGGGGACCATTTTATTGTTCAAGGGGAAAAAATGGAAGCGCTAGGTGGGAATCACATAAAACCTTAAGATGAGTATCCATTTTTTTTTATTTTTTTTATTTTTTTTTTATTTTTTAACCACAATAGATATGAAAAGACTAACTCTGGGCAAGACAACTATGGAGTCACGATCCCCAAGTGCCGGACGCCACACATTTTTTCAATTTCATGCTCTACAATAGAAATATAAAGCCTAACTCTGGGCAAGACAACTATGGAGTCACGATCCCCAAGTGCCGGACGCCACACATTTGGAAAAAACATTTCTCTATGTGGTCATTATTATTTTTTTCAATTTTTTTTTGTTTTTTTTTTGTTTTTTTTTTTGTTTTTTTTTGGATACTCAAATTAAACTAAAAGTGACCCCAGAACCCTATGCTATAATTAAAGGGACCCAAGAACTCAAATTTACACCCACGATCCAGTAGACGTGCATTGTGGCATTTTTATTAAGAGGATGAAATTGTAAACATTGAAAAATAACATCGGACAACCACACTTTCCGAAAACTATGCTCATGAACTTAAACTTGCATTAAAATCAGAATCAAGGCATGCAAAATTTATTTGATATCCAATTTTAGTGTTTGCAATGTGTGTCATCATGTTTATAGTTAATGAAATTTTTCTTTTCATGCATGTTTTTATTCACAAAATAAAAAAAGTCATTTTTTATCTCCCCCCAACATAGAATGACACTGTCCCCAGTGTTTAAAGAAAAGAAAAGTTAGAACAGGGTAGGAGAGGAGTTCAAAGAAGAAATTTAAAATGAAAATCATGGAATGAAGTCACCTGGTGGTTTATGATGATAGCATATTCCATAGTCTCCCTTCAATCCTGGATTTGAGTCTCAGCGGATTGGATGGTGGTGAATGGATTTTCCTTATGGATTTCAGCATGTCCTTTTATTTTTTAACCTATAAAAACATAATAATAAACAAAACAAAATAAACTGATGATACATTGTCTTCTTTTAGATTTCTAGGTAAGGTATTACTCAGATATCACGCCACGTGACACGGATGAATATGGCGCTCCCCTTTCATACCCATCCTTACTCATAAAAGAAGAACAGGTCAACAGTCTATGGTAATTTATTATATGAAAAAGAAAATGATTCAAAATGATTAGAAAACATGAAAACCATGGGTTGCCTCCCATGCAGCGCTTTTGTTTAACGTCGTTGGCTCGACTTAAACCCCCCAACTTATCCAATTCCAACTTTCAAAATTTTAATTAACCCATATTTCTCCACTTCAACAAGATTGATATTGATTGTTTTTTTGAAATTTGTTTCGTATGAAATCCTATTTTCTACAATGATTGGTAAAATCCAAGGAATATCTAAAATAGTTGATCGTGTTTTATCTGGATTATTTCCTATGATTTCAAGGTTCATTCCTACATGGTGAGATTCTTGATGAAAATTTATGATAATTGAATGGTCTTGGTTATCATAAATAGAGGGATTATTGAGTAGGGAAGGAAGTATTAAAACATAGAGTTCAGTTTGATTGAATCTTCCTAAATAAGAATGATAATTTGAATCAAAAATTGTTTCTTCTTTAAAAACATTTGAATGAATTGGTTCCTTTTGAAATGATGATTCATCCAAAAAAATTTCCATTTGAATATCATGAGTGGGTATAGACACAATATTTGTTATATCTCCCAATGGTTCAATGATTGGTGATTCTAAAAAATTGTTATTGGAGCAATATTCCGAACACTCAATCCATGAAGACAAATTTTCCCCTTGTGAATCCAAAAAATTAATTTCATCCTGATTTAAATACCTTTCAAAATTTCTTTGATCTTGTTCAGTTATCCCATATCTAAAGGTTAGTTCTTTTTTCAATTCATGGGAGGTTTTTGGGATAAACGATTCATCTATCAATGATGAGGAAATAACATCTTGAGTGGGAATAGGTTCCTCAAAAGTCTTAAAGCTTTGTAATTCTAATCTGAAAGATGAAACTTCTGAATTCATTTTTTCCATTTGTTCACACAATTTTTGAAGAATTGTTTCAGGATTAGGATTGATAGATGTTTCGACATCATGGACTTCCTCATTATTCATCTTTTTAATCATTCTTGATAGGTATGGAAATTGTTCATTTAAACCTTCATCATTACAAATTTCGTTCATGTTATCAGGTATGGGGTATTCATTTGAAGGTTGATTAAAAATGGTTGGTGATTCCCAATGTGGATTTTCAAACTGATTCCATCCTGAGTTTGTGAAGGGATATTGTTGATTATACTCCATTGGATTCATTTGGAAATTTGGAATCACGATTTTCGGGGGTCAAAAAAAATAGAAAGGGGAAAAGAGAAGAGAAATGGGGTTGAGAAAATAGAAATGAGGAAGAATAGAAAGATGTTCTAAGGTGACTTACTTGGTCCCCGGCAATGGAGCCAAAATTTGGTTGCGCCCAAATTTACCCTACTAGTAAAAGTGGTCGTTGATGTACAAGTAGGGATCGAATCCACAGGGACCGAAGAAGTAACCTTGAGACGCTATGATTTATCGATGGATTGGCTATGAAGTGGCCAACTTTGAGGTAGATTTTAATTAGAGAACTAAAGATATAATTTAAATAAGATATAATAAAAAATTATGTGAACTAAACAATTATTTATGGTGGGTTGATCTTAGGGTTTTTCTTGGGGTGGATTGGATGAATTTCTTTTCTTAGAAAATTTCATGTCATTAATTCAAGACATATCCAAACAATGAGATAATTCTTCCAAATCATTCACCAATTTAATCCCTACACAATTCCAAGGCCAATCACTAATTCACTTTGAGGATCACTTTAATGAGCACTCAAAGGAAATAGATCGTACTAGCACTCAAAATGTTTCATCGTTAAAATTGGCAAAGATGAGAAAGAATGTAACTCATCAAATGGAAATCCTAAAATAACGAATAGATTTAAATATTAATTACATTAAATAACATTCAATCCATGACCTTGCTACTCCCTTGGATCAACCCTTAAGATTTTAGCCCTCCATTGATGCTATTCTACCAATGGAAGCGGGATGTATACTTATGGGGGCGGAATTGAAGAAGAAGAAAATTATTAAAAGAACGAACACTCCACCGTTGTGTGATGAATTCACAAGTGTGGGTGTGAATAAATTCACATCTAGATTCAACGGTATCAACGTGTGAATAAAATAAAAATAAAAAATAAATAATAAGAACAAATTTTATTAAGATACTCAACGTGAAAGAAAAACTTACATGGGAAAAATTGACGATACGATTACAAAAGGAAAGCAGAAAATTACAATTGAAAGGAAAATATGGATTCAAAGAAAAATGTTAGATGATTATTCCCCTCACCACCAGCTCCTTATATAGGCATATTAGGAGCCTTATTTCCACCCCCAACATTAAATTCACCCCCCAACACTTAAGAGAGTCAAAAGGAGGGTGAAGAATCAAAAGGAAATTGACGTTTCGAAGTTGACCCGGAAAACTGTCCAGATTCGTCCTCCATTTTGACGTGTGCTTTTGACACTTCATATGGCCGAATCCGAAGGTGTCATAAATATAACATATCTTCTTACATGTGTCTTATAGAAGATCTAAAAATGTCAGGAAATTTGGATCAGCCGTTTGGATGTTATGGTCGAAATGGTGGAACGAATTTCTGTGCATTAATGACGAGTCCACCATTTAAATCTCAACTTCAGATCCCTTTATCATCATAAAAACATCAGAATTAGCTCTGGACACAGTTGAATAAAACGATCCTAATATTTTTATCTTTCTACTGTATAAATTTGAGCTTCATTGGGCTTGGTTTCTGGGCCCCACATTTGTTTGATGGGCCTTAGGCCCATTATGCTTTTTCCAGCAAGTTTCTGGCTTCAGGCGCACAATTGTCCATCTTCCTTTGGGATTAATCCATCGGACCTAAAAGATAAAATGTTCCAAACAAAGTGATCAATCATATCCCAAAATTTCAAATTAAAATGATGAATATTGTAATTTACACAAGCAAATTATTGAGTGGGCCCAAATTGACATTTTTAGCATGAATTGCACAATGATGGGAAATGAAGTTCAATTTCTGAATTGGAATAAAATTGATGTTTATGAACTTTTAAAAACATTAATATTAAGATCTTAACAATGAATATTAGCAACTTTCAGTGACTAATCAGCGGTGCAGGACGAGGTTACGCGCAGGCTGAGTGCACTGCATGAGTTCCAGAGGCAGCGACCTCTGAGGTTCTGGGGTGATCCAGACCCCCAGGTAGCTGATGACTGGCTTGAGGCAGTCACCCGAGTTTTCCGCCTAGTGAGTACACCTCCAGATCAGATGGTGGTTCTAGCGGCGAGCCTTCTGCATGGTTCTGCCGGGCGATGGTGGAGTTTGGTGATGCAGTCCCATGACGAGGAGACGCTCATGTTGGCAGAGTTTGAGCGGATCTTCAGGGAAGAGTTCTATCCGGTGACGCTGAGGTCAGTGCGGATCTAGGAGCTTCTGCAACTTCGACAGGAGAGCATGACTGTGTCAGAGTACTCAGTGAGGTTTACAAACCTGTCGCGCTACTCCCTGGATATGGTTTGAGACTCATTATTTAGGGCTTGGACCTTCGAGCAGGGCTTACGCAGGGAAATCCGAGCATGTGTGGTTTCCTTGTTCTTGCCCACCTATGCTGGAGTGCTGGAGCGAGCGTTGGTGGTGGAGAGTTTTCTGGCTGAGCAGATTCCCCCTGTTAGTGCTGGGCACTCGAGGGTAGAGACTTTTTCAGTCGAATCGGCATCTGGTAGCCGACGACAGACTCAGGGGTTAGGACATGGCCGACGTTTCAGGAGGTGACCCCAGGATGGAGGATCTAAGCCTCGGGGCTTACAGGGCTTGCATGCCAGTTTTGGTCAGCCGTAGTAGAGGCAGTGTTACGCTTGCGATGGTCGGGGACATCTTGCTAGAGATTTTCCGACCCGACGTGCTGCTGAGAGGGAGCCGGTCGATGGACCGCCTTGGTAGAGGCAGCATCTCGAGCAAGGAGGTCCACAGGGTGGTGGACGTGGCGGTGGAGCTGGTACAGCAGGAGGAGGTGGTAGGCAGTATCAGTTTCCCCCACCCCCACCCCCAGGTGGTCCACGCCAAGCTCAGGGAGCTTGTGGTCGAGGGCGAGGACAACTGCATGCCCTGGAGGCTGTTGACCCAGAGGAACCGCAGATGGTTAGAGGTATGCCTTGTATCTTTTCTACTTACTACAGTAGTTTGATAGACACTATTTAGTGGTACCCTCCTTTTTGTTTCTTGCTCGAGTTTTGTTCAGGGCATTGGTAAGACCCTGTGTGGGTGTTGTTCGACATGCTTTGAATGCGTGAGGAGGAGGGATCCTTCCCCCACCGAGACGTGTTTTTGGTGACACGATTAAACCTGTGAGGGCGAGTCAGTGCCACCCAAAGCAGATAGTATTGAGGTGTGGCGGATGAGTCCCTCTGACTTATACGTTCGGGCATGGGTGTTTGTTGGTGAGCTCACTGGTGTGTGAGACCCAGTTGAGAGTCCAGTCTCTTTCCTTGTACTTAGAGCTTTTCGGGGATGAAAAGTTCTAAGGGGGGGAGGATGTAGTGACTCTAGTTTTAGGTCCTCTCAGACTTTGGAATATTTCTAAGAATAATTCCAGAGCTAGGCGCGAAGACGGCGTGCGATTCTGAGGCCCGGTGTGCCCATAATTAATTTTATAAAAATATTAAGTATTTTTATACTATGCACATGGAGGGGGTGTGATATCTCATAAATGGTAACTCAGAACGAAAATCTGAGGGCAAAATTGCGTCCGGAATGTGCCGTTTACCCTAGGCGGGGTGTAAACTTTGCGGGCGTGGGCCTGTGGTGAGAAACGCCACCAGGGGTGTTTTCGTAATTAAATGGAGAAGTTAGTGTGCGAGCATCGACTCAAATAACTTCTGAATGGAGTCTCAGATGGAAAATCTGAGTCCGCCGTTACGTTCTAAACGACGCGTTTACCCTAGGGGTGACCTTACTTTTGTTTTCATCGGGCGTCGGGTCCGAGGCGAGTTTGGTGCCGGCGGGCGGCTGATATAAATATCAGCGCCCCCCCCCCCTTTTATCGTTCTTCGCCGCCACTCCGCCGAATCGAGCTAACGAAGCACCCACGAGCTCAGAATTCGACGACGGATGTTCCAGGAGCGTGCAACAGAAGCTCTGGAGCGCGGATCTAAGGCAGAACGTCGGCGTTTCGCCCGCGAGGTAGGCAGATTTGAGTTTTAACCCCCGATCCTGTTTTTGCTGCGTTTTTCTGCAAATTGATGTCATATTAGTGTAGATCGGGTCCCGAGGGCCGTGTAGACGCCTCCGGATCGCAAAACAGACCCCCCGGGGTGCCCCCGGCGGTCCGCGGAAGATCCGCCGGCGCGGCACCGGTGCCGGCGGAGCCGCGGCTGCCGGCCGCCCAGCGCGGCGACGCGCGGCGGAGGGCCGCCGGCCAGGGCGGGCCGGCGGCGGTGGCCGGTCCAGCCTCTTTTCTCATACGGGGGTCTTTAAACCCCCGCATCTTGCAATCTGAAAGCCGTATTCGTGCGCCGTTTGTGGCGACGCGACCCTGACGACGAGGCGAACCATCCGGTGTGGGTTCGAGGGTTTTAAAGGTTCGGGATCGTGGCCCGGGATCTAGAAACGTCGTAAAAAATAATATTATTTTATTATTTTACGACTTCGGGCCGTTGTAACTTCTACCCGGAGCGTCCGATTGACGTACCGTCAGTGGCGTTGAGACCCTCATGGTACGACAGACTATTTGAGATGGTTTCCGGGTGTTGGGACTGAGAACGGGGTGCGGGCCCCACGAGGCCGGGTTTTGGCGTTTGCGGAGAAACGCAGCTTTTTCATTAGGAGTCCGATTTTGGCAGATGAATAGTCGATCCGGTGTGTTTTTCCGAGAGGAACGCAATGGTGCGTTCTGTTCGATGAGTTTTGGAATCCAGGCGTGGGCCCCACCCGAGCTGGGCTTCTGTGAATAGTGCCTTTTTCACCGGGTGTCCGTTTCGGACGAGCGAGTAGTCGATTCCGCTTGTTTTTCTGAGGGGATCGCCGTGGTGTGATCCGCTCGATGGGTTTCGGGATAGTTGTGTGGGCCCCGCACGAGCTAGCTACGGTGAATAGTGCCTTTTTCACTGGTGCTCTGTTTCGGGCGAGTAAACAGCCTATCCTGCATGTTTTTCCACGTGGAACGCGATGGTGGCCTCGGTTTTGGCCTAGGAGGTGCGCAGTGTGGCGTTGTGGCAGGTCGCTCGGGTTAACGATGTTTGGACCAGAAGTGGTTGAGGGTTCTCCCTTGGTTCGTTCCTACGAGGGTTCGTGTGGCATCAGAACCTTCGTATGGGTTTGTGATCCTCTTGATGGGATGTTTAAACTGTTAGAGTTGTGGTATCCCTCCGGTGGGCCCGGAGTGGATCCTCTAGCATCTATACCCTTTATCAGGTTCTTGGTATCGCTGTGACCGCTTATTTACAGGCGACGATCCCCTATCTAGCAGGTTAACCCCGTAGAGTTTGTGGCATCATCGGAAATATGATCCCCTACACGGTGGGCCTTGCTCAGTAAGGTTGTGGCATCGTCGGGTATACGATCCCCTACTCAACATGTGGTTTATAGTAGGGTTACAGTATCGTTGGTTATGCGATCCCCTACTCAGCGCGTGGTTTCGGTAGGGTTGCGACATTGTTGGTTCGATCCCCTACATCGCGATTTATACCAGATAGGGTTCCGATATCATCGTGACCATCTTTATATGGACGATGATCCTCTATCTGAGTGTGGAGTTTCTGTCGAGCGCCAGATCGGGTTGTGGTATCCCCCAGCGGATCTTGGGTGTGATCCCCTATCTGTGAGAACTACGTATGTCAGATCGGGTCATGGTATCCCCCAGCGGACCCCGAGAGTGATCCCCTATCTGAGAGCTACGTATACCGGTGTGGGTCTTGGTATCCCCTAGCGGACCCTAGCGGCGATCCCCTATCTGAGGAGTTTGATGGTTATGTTGTTTCAGCGATGTTTCCTCAGTGATGTTATCCGACGAGCGTGGTCTCTCAGGTGAGCTTCTGAGATGTTTGTTCGGGATCCGATGGAGTGTGTCTCTCGGATGAGTGTCATCTGGTATGACATTGTTCGTGTGGTGTACTCTCCTGGTTGGGACAATAGATGGTGTTGAGGTCGGTACCTCATGTGGCTTGTTGCGTGAGCTGATTATATCTGGATTGTTCAAGGTGTATGTATGGGTATACACCTGAGCTGAGCTGAGCTGACTAGTTGTGTTTAGCCGAGGATGGTCACGAGATGGAGTTTCTCTCTCGTCTGGGTTCCCTCTGGCTGGGTTGAGCGGACTGTTTCCTTTCAGTTGCTCCCTTGGGTTTTGGGTTTTTGGGGTGCCTACTGAGTATGTTTATACTCACCCCTGCACGGGCTTTGCCCGCACATATTTGTGTCTTGTGCAGACCACATGCCTTTTGACGGAGTCCCAGGAGGACCTGGAGCAGGTGGAGCTTAATGAGTGTGTTGACCGGGGTGTTTACCCAAGCTGTGCCGAGGGAGCTTTCTGGCGGGTGTTTGTGGCAGCATTCCCGTTCTTCAGAGCAGGTTGGGTGCGCTTTTGTAGTTTTCTTTTGGTGGGCCCAATTTTTCCCTTTGTACTTCTGTTGTACTCTGGTTTGGGATAGATGTATGCATGCATTTTACTTTTCAGTTTCTATGTAATGGCCCGGACCTCTCCGGTCCATTACTTTGTGAAATGTTGGTGTTAGAGGTGTTCTGGGAGGTCAAGAGGACTTATCCCCAACACTTTGCCAATTTTCCAGTTCTGTGAACAGTGTTTCCAGTTTTATGAACAGTAACAAATCGGTAGCACATATCGGTAGCACAGATCGGTAGCACAGATCGGTAGCACTGATCGGTAGCACAGATCGGTAGCACAGATCGGTAGCACTGATCGGTAGCACTGATCGGTAGCACAGATCAGTAGCACAGATCGGTAGCACAGATCGGTAGCACAGATCGGTAGCACAGATCGGTAGCACAGATCGGTAGCACAGATCGGTAGGACAGATCGGTAGCACTGATCGGTAGCACAGATCGGTAGCACGGATCGGTAGCACAGATCGGTAGCACAGATCGGTAGCACAGATCGGTAGGACAGATCGGTAGGACAGATCCATAGCAAAGATCGGTAGCACAGATCGGTAGGTGTACAGTAACAGTGGGTGAACAGTGTTTCCAGACTCCTACAGTTTTGCCCCTTTTTGACGTTTCCTTTGGCATAAAATACATTTAAAGCCTTATTTTAAGGGCTCTTAAGGCCGTTTCAAATGCCATAAATCCTATATTAATTATTCCTAAGGCTTGGAATGTTTTACTTGGTCAAACCGCGTGGGTTAATGCGATCCGTTTTTAATGGAGAATTAACCGGATCTTAAACCGTCACCTCGTTAAATCTTAAAAAGGGACGAGATATCATTCTTCCTTGTTCTTTCCCTTTGTTCTCGACTAAGAGGCGCTATAACCTTTCAATCCTTTCTGTAGGAGTTGCACAATCAATCTTTACCCTGAGGATTGGTTCTGTTCTGTTTTGGATGCAACTGAGCTGTGTCGATCAATCTTCGATATAAGGTATGTGGTATCGTCATTCTTTTGGGGTTCATCTTCTTTTATCCTCTTTTCCATAATTATACCATGTATTCTCCAAGATTCTAATGGGTTTTCTTGGGGTTGGTTGGTACTGTCATACCGCAGCATCCTCCGGTGGATGCAGTTGTCGTGAGGGGAGGATCGTGAGCTGTTGTGTGGATAAAGAACGTGAGGAACTGTTTGAGGTAGGGGATTCATGGCTTCTTTAATTGTATATGTGCAATCGTAGGATTAGCATTATTTATCCCTTTGGATGACAATGAAATTGACCTAATTAAATACTTGAACCGGATTAAAAGAATTGGTTGATTGCATGTTGTTTCTTTATACCGTGATAACGGTTTGCCTCATGTTTTCCTAGATATAGTGATATATATGTTTTCTTTGATTTGTTTTTCGTTCATGATTGAAATTGATAATGAACGTAAAGCCGGAATTAATTGCTAATTAAATGGAAAGATAAAGAGGCATGTAAATTAATCCTGTTTTTCCGTTGTTGTAGTTGTTCTAATTTGAGGATAATCAAATTAGGGAAGGAAGCATGGTTGTTTAATTGTGATAGCTTACTGGTTAGGTATCCATGATTGGAACCTACGAATAACAAATCTGCCAATTCAATATGGATTAGGGAACAGATTATGTGGGAATTTCAAAAGGGTTCTGAGTTACCTGCTTGCTTGTAAGGCTGAATGCCTTGTGGTTTGGAGCTCTGAGTGCTCATTGTGTTGAAGGCTGAATGCCTTGTTAAAGGGCCGAGAGCCCATTTTGTGATGTTTGTTTTCCTGCTGCTTGTGCTGTGATGTGAGCCTGGATGGCTGTTGTGATATGTGGAGGCATGGAGACTTGTGGTTGTGGCAGCGGATGACGCCTAGTGTGGCGAGATGCATCGGTTTATGCATATGGGTGTCGGGGAGGACACCAAGGGTGATGGTATGAGATGAATGTGATGGTTTGATGTTGGTGGTTTGGTTTGGTTGTTTATCTGCTTTACTTTTTCCCACTGCTCAAGGCAACTGGTCTTGCTTACCCTCTTTCCGAAGGAGGCGAAGACACGCAGGGTATGCCACGTGCTTTCCGTGTTTAGCCTCTCGATGGAGGATGGGTCTATGCTCTTTCTATAGGCGGCAAAGACTCGACGAGTAGTATATCTACTCACCGTGTTGAGCCTCCTTTGTGTTTAGAAGCATAGGAAGTTTTTCTAGAATTCCTGGGAATGTGGAAAAGTAATTCTGTAAGTAATGTTTGATTAAATGGTGAAAATCCACGGGGATGGAGATGCTGGAATTTAAAGGTGATGTGAATCTTAAAAAGGAGCAGTTGTTTTTGAAAGTGATGCCATTTCAGTTTAATGTGGAATTGTTCATTCTTAATTAATGTTTAAAGAATTAATTAATGTACAGTGGAACTGATAAATGAGAATGGAGTAATCTAATAAAGCTCTTCAATTGTTTGTGTGATTATAGGATACCTAGTCTTAGAAGTAGCAGCCTGGAGTCTGAGAGACGTTAGCTGCAGTTGTATCTAAGACTAGGTAATGCCCATAGTGTGGATGGGAGTTACTTATATATTATGTACTTTTTGTGTTTCTATACGCTACTCCACCCTGTCGGTAAGGGCAACTGACACCCCGGTGATTCTGAACCCTGGGGGGTGTTTTCCCCAACATTCTGATGGGAGGTTGAATGGCTGACTACCCCCTTTGGCCCCACTCTCTTCTCTTGGTAGATCTTTGTGCTGGTAGGCACAGTGGTTAGTTTTACCCATATATGTGTGTAGAGGGCTGTAATGGCTTGTGGTTATTTCACACACATATATTCTGGATATAGTATCCTATGGAATACTATAGGTGTAACGTGTATAGGCTGTGATGGCTTGAGGATCCTTACTCGGCGTATGGGCTGTGATGGCTTGAGGAATAATACTCAACGTATGATACAAGTTATACGAGCTATGGTGGCTCCCGGAAACTACCTGGTTACTTTGGTTTTGAGGACGGTGTGGTGCTTCGCCCAGGTGTCTGCGGGCAAGCCTTTGTGGTGCACGAGGTGCAGATTGTGGAGCTTAGCCCAGGTGTCTGTGGGCAAGCCTTTGGAGAGAGATGCACAGGACGTATGTCATTGGGGCAAAGCGGAAAACCAGTGGGGAAGTAGTAGCAGGGTACCCTTGATATTCTTTACTATATTCTATATTCTTGTATGCGTTACTTGGTGAGAGTAGCCATGGTGAGGTTGGGAACTTAATATACCTGTTTAGATAACGAGTTAGTTTCACTTGTTGTTCACTGGGCTTTAGCATGCTTTCTTTACCTTTGCACGAGAGGCTTGGGGAGGATCCTACTGAGTATACTGTTATACTCACCCTATGTACATATAAACTGTTTTTCAGGTCACTTGGAGCAGGTTGGAGGTCAAGATAGTTACTACTAGCTTGTGGTTGGAGGAGGAGCTGTTCGGGCTCGTGGTCACTGCTGTTTTTCTTTATTTTGGGTACTTTTAGTTTTCCCTTTCAGTTGTAGTACTTTTGCATGAGATTTCATATATGTACTTGATTTCCTTTTACATTTCAGTTATGAGTTGGAGTTGGTTGGAGTCTATTCTATCTCTCTCTTCTGCATGTGTTCTCTTAGAGGGTAATGCCTCCCATTTGTGTGTGTATTATACCCTCGGTGCTAGTCACCAACCCGGGGCCTACTGGAGGCGGGACTCGAGGGTCATTATCTCCCTTCTCACATTGCTGGCCCAAGAGGGGTACACTTTGTGGGGAGGGGGTCGTGACAGAGTGGTATCAGAGGTTTGGTTGAGGGATAGGACGAAGTTTGGAGTTAGGAACAGGTGAGGATGCATGGGATGGTAGGGCAACAGTGTCATTCATATTTTAGCAAGTGGGGTAAACACTGGAGACCGGCAGATACATAGACGTTCAGGGACCCCTATGATCTGTTGCACGGACCTTTAAGTTTACGATGGCTACTAAACAAAGTGATACTGGTTGCAGGGTAGAGACCTAGGAAAGGATCATGCATCATTATTCTTTGCGCCTGTGTTTGAATGGGTAGACCTTGGGATAGGTAACCTAAAATTAATAAAATGAAATAATTAATTAATGTTGAGTCTTCCATATTCTGGTCTTAGGAGCTCTAACAGTTGTTATTTTATAGGTATGGATCCAGGTCGACGTCCTCGTCAGGTTTGCGTAGAAGATGCCCAGCAGGATGTTCCAGCAGATCGCCGCCGGGTAGAGGTTGATGCCGATGACACTTGGAGGAAGACACTCCGAGAGTTCCAGCGCCAGAGTCTACAGAAGTACGAGGGATCCGTTTCAGATGCAGTCACAGACGACTGGTTGGAGGAGGTCGAGATAGGCTTCAGTTCGATTCATGCTCGGAAGGAACACTGGGTGTCCTTGGTTGTGACAATGTTGCGTGGAGCAGCAAGACAGTGGTGGTTCTTGTTCCTCGGGGATCGTGAGGAGTCAGCGATCTCATGGGAGGAGTTTCGAGACAGGTTTAGAGTCGAGTTTCTTTCATTGACTGCGAAGGCGTCCAGTCGCCAGGAGCTTCTCACCCTTCGACAGGGGAGCTCCAGTGTTCGAGAGTTTGGAATTCGTTTCAGGAACCTTCTACGATATGCTTCAGACCTGTTACCAGATGAGGAGGCCAGGGCGAGGCATTTTGAGGAGGCTTTGCATCCAGAGATCCAGCGCCAGGTCACCCCATTTATGCTGAAGACATATCTTGAGGTGCTGGCAAGGGAAGAGGTTGTTGAGAGGACTTTGGCTAGGACCGGATCATCACGAGAGGGGAATCGTCATGATTCCTTACGAAGCAGAGCTGTGGTCTGGGGTTCCCGGTTTTCAGGGCAGAAGAGTTTCCGTTCACCTGGGGGTAGGTCCCAGCCCTTCCCATCTCGTTTCTCCAGAGGTAGCAACTCTCAGACCTATGCCAAGGGATCAGGCGCTTGCTTTTATTGTGGTGGACGTGGTCATCAGCAGCGTGAGTGCCCAACTTTTCAGAGCAGTCATCCTGCACCAGGCGCTTCACTCAAGGTTCCTCCGTTGAGGCAGTTTCATCCGAGGCAGCAGCAACAGGTAGCACCAGCTTTAGATCACCTGAGGGTAGATGGAGCAGGCAGAGGACAGCCCAATGACGCTCCCCGTCCTCAGAGAGAAGAGTGTGGATGTGGTGGTGGTCGTCATCAGGGTCAGAGAGGCCGCGGAGGTGGTCGTGGCCAGCTTCATGCTCTAGCGTTGCCAGCCCCAGGCGAGCCAGATGTCGTTCGAGGTACCCTTTGCTTGTTTTCTACATTGTTGTATGCCTTGTTTGATTCAGGAGCAACACACTCCTTCATATCACCTACCCTTGTCCATGCTTTGGGACTTGAGGTAGAGAGGCTTCCAGTGCCCTTGGCGTTGACTACGCCAGTTGGAGGTCGAGTTGACTTGTTTGAAGTATGTAGAGACTGTGAGCTAGTGTTGGGGCAACACCGCTCTTGGGGAGATTTCCTATGTTTGCGAATACAACCATATGATGTCATTCTTGGCATGGATTGGTTGTGTTTAGTGCAGGCTGTTGTGGATTGCTACAGGAAGGAGGTCGTTTTCTTTGATGAAGATGGAGAGGAAGTAGTGTTTGTTGGTGAGAGAGATCCTCGGATGAGTCATAGACGAGTTTCATCCTTATCATCCATGATGGCTGGGAAGATGCTGAGTTCTTTAGAGGTTCAACAGTTGGCGTTTCCTAGGGTTGTAGAGGAGTACCCTGACGTCTTTCCAGAAGAGGTTGTATCCTTACCCCCTCGACGAGAGATCGAGTTTGGGATCGAGCTACAGCCGGGAGCGTCTCCTATCTCTATGTCTCCGTATAGGATGGCCCCTTCTGAGTTACGAGATCTACGTATATAGCTCTATGGTCTGTTGCAGTGTGGTTTTGTTCGGCCAAGTGTGTCACCGTGGGGTGCACCAGTTTTGTTTGTGAAAAAGGCCGACGACAGTTTGCGGTTATGCGTCGATTATCGTCGATTAAACAAAGTGACAATAAAGAACCGCTATCCTCTCCCGTGGATTGATGACCTATTCGATCAACTGAAGGGTGCAAGTTGGTTTTCAAAGATAGACTTGCGGTCATGATATCATCAGATGCGTGTAAAGGATGAGGATATCCCGAAGACTGCTTTCCGTTGTCGTCATGGGCATTATGAGTTTTTTGTAATGCCATTCGGCATGACGAATGCTCCAGCTGTTTTCATGGGGTTGATGAATGATGTGTTCCGTGAATTCCTGGACAAGTTTGTTGTGGTTTTCATCGATGACATCCTTGTATACTCCACATCTGAAGAGGAGCATGCAGAGCATCTACGAGCCGTTTTGGGAGTTCTTCGCCAACATCGGTTGTTTGGGAAGTTGTCCAAGTGTGAGTTCTGGGCTCGAGAAGTTCGTTTCTTGGGACATGTTGTGTCCCAACAGGGAGTAGATGTGGATCCTTCGAAGATAGAAGCAGTGGTGTCTTGGCCAGCCCCCAAGACCGTGTCAGAGGTGTGAAGTTTCCTTGGTCTCGCAGGCTATTATAGGAGGTTTGTGTCTAATTTCTCCCGAGTTGTGACTCCTCTGACAGCTTTGACCAGGAAGGATCAAGCGTTCATATGGACTGATCAGTGTCAGACAGCTTTCGAGTATCTAAAGGAGAAGTTGGTAAGTGCTCCAGTCCTTTGTCTTCCAGCGGAGGGAGTCTAGTTTGATGTTTTCTATGATGCTTCACATTTGGGGCTAGGCTGTGTTTTCATGTAGCAGAGGTCTGTTGTTTCTTATGGGTCTCGGTAGTTGCATCCCCACGAATGCAACTATTCCACCCATGATCTTGAGTTGGCAGCCATGGTGTTTGCGTTGAAGTTGTGGAGACATTACCTCATTGGCGAGTGCTTTGTGGTTTTCACCGATCATAAGAGTTTGAGGTATGTTTTCTCTCAGCGGGATTTGAACTGGCGGCAGCGTCGGTGGATGGAGTTCTTGCAGGAATACGACTTTGAAATATCATATACACCTGGGAAGGGAAATGTTATTGCTGATGCACTGAGCCGAAAGTCACGTAATGATGTTGTGCGTGAATCTGGTGATTCCTGGAGAGTGATGGAAGATCTATCAGCTTTGCATCTTGATATGGGAGAAGTTGGGGGTAGAGGTTGTCTTTTCCAGATAACGGTGCAGTCATCCCTGATGCAGAAGGTGGAAGAGTCTCAGTTGGGTGATCTAGAGGTGGAAGTTTGGAGAGACAGAGTTGTATGTGGTGAGGCCCCTGATGGTTGGTCGGAGGATGAACAACACCGAGTGTTGTATCATGGAAGCCTTTTTGTTCCCTTGGCGATGCGCGAGACGGTTCTACGAGAGTTCCATAGTTCACCCTTGGCGGTACATCCTGGTGTGACGAAGATGTACTGATACTTAAGGAGTCAGTTCTGGTGGCCTGGGCTGAAGCGTACAGTTCCAGAATGTGTGTCTCGATGTTTAGTCTGCCAGAAGGTGAAGGCCGAACACCGTGTTCCTGGTGGTCTTCTCCAGCACTTAGAGATTCCTCAGTGGAAGTGGGAGGACATCTCAATGGGCTTTGTTACAGGTTTACCTCGAGCTCCGGTAGGACATGATGCTATATGGGTGGTAGTGGATCGTTTAACAAAATCATCCCACTTCATAGCGATCAAGGAGTCGAGCTCAGTGGAGGTTTTATCGAGGCAGTATCTGGAGGAGGTGGTGAGGCTTCACGGAGTACCTAGGACGATCATTTCTGATCGAGATCCTCGTTTTACCTCTAGGGTGTGGAGAGGTCTCCAACATGCTTTTGGCTCTCAACTGTGCCTTAGCACTGCTTTTCATCCTCAAATGGATGGTCAGACAGAGCGAACAATCCAGACTCTTGAAGACATGTTGCGCTCTTGTGTTCTTGATTTTGGAGGTTCATGGGTGAAGCACTTACCCTAGGTAGAGTTCGCTTACAATAATAGTTTTCACTCTACCATCGGTATGGCGCCGTTTGAAGCCTTGTATGGCCAGCCATGCCGTTCTCCGTTGTGCTGGACTGGGGTCGGAGAGTCAGCAATTCTCAGACCAAAACTAGTGCAGAATACAACAGAGATGGTTCAGGTGATTCGTGAGAGGATGAAGACAGCACAGGATCGTCAGAAATCTTATGCTGATCAAAGAATGAGACCCTTAGAGTTTAATGTTGGGGATCATGTGTTTCTAAAGGTGACTCCCCGTCGTGGGCAGCGAAGGTTTGGTCGTGGAAGTAAGCTTTCTCCCCGGTTTGTTGGGCCTTTTGAGGTGTTAGCTCGTGTTGGAGCTGTGGCGTATCGAGTAACACTTCCCCCTCATATGATTCAGATACATGATGTTTTTCATGTATCGCAGCTCCGTCGTTACCTTCATGATGAATCTCATGTTATCGATTGGGGAGAGATCGATATTGATGATGATGCAACCTTCGAGGAGCGACCTGTGGAGATCCAAGACCGCAAGGAGAAGGTGTTGCGTGGGCGTTCTATCCCTTTAGTTTGTGTCTTGTGGCGACACGGTGGCATGGAGGAGAGTACCTGGGAGCGTGAGTCACAGATACGTGCTCAGTACCCAGAGTTGTTTAATGTTTAACTCCTTTCATGTAATGACGTTTCCACTCTGGTTAGACCTTTCATGTTTTATTTATGTACCTTTTATGTGATGTTATGTTTGAATTGTTTGGTTATGAATTATTTGTTCTCGGATTTCAGAGTTTTGTTCCAGCATTCGAACAACTCATGGTGGTTTTTCCCTGAGAGGTATCTTATGGGGTGGTTGTTCGGACCCCTCTTCTCTTTTGGGTTGGTTTTTAATTCTCGAGGACGAGAATGTTTTGAGAGGTATCTAATGTAATGGCCCGGACCTCTCCGGTCCATTACTTTGTGAAATGTTGGTGTTGGAGGTGTTCTGGGAGGTCAAGAGGACTTATCCCCAACACTTTGCCAATTTTCCAGTTCTGTGAACAGTGTTTCCAGTTTTATGAACAGTAACAAATCGGTAGCATAGATCGGTAGCACAGATTGGTAGCACAGATCGGTAGCACAGATCGGTAGAACTGATCGGTAGCACAGATCGGTAGCACAGATCAGTAGCACTGATCGGTAGCACTGATCGGTAGCACAGATCGGTAGCACAGATCGGTAGCATAGATCAGTAGCACAGATCGGTAGCACAGATCGGTAGCACAGATCGGTAGGACGGATCGGTAGCACTGATCGGTAGCACTGATCGGTAGCACTGATCGGTAGCACAGATAGGTAGCACATATCGGTAGCACAGATCGGTAGGACAGATCGGTAGGACAGATCAGTAGCAAAGATCGGTAGCACAGATCGGTAGGTGTACAGTAACAGTGGGTGAACAGTGTTTCCAGACTCCTACAGTTTTCCCCTTTTTGACGTTTCCTTTGACGTAAAATACATTTAAAGCCTTATTTTAAGGGATCTTAAGGCTGTTTCAAATGCCTTAAATCCTATATTAATTATTCCTAAGGCTTGGAATGTTTTACTTGGTCAAACCGCGTGGGTTAATGCGATCCGTTTTTAATGGAGAATTAACCAGATCTTAAACCGTCACCTCGTTAAATCTTAAAAAGGGACGAGATACCATTCTTCCTTGTTCTTTCCCTTTGTTCTCGACTAAGAGGCTCTAGAACCTTTCAATCCTTTCCGTAGGAGTTGCACAATCAATCTTTACCCCGAGGATTGGTTCTGTTCTGTTTTGGATGCAACTGAGCCGTGTCGATCAATCTTCGATATAAGGTATGTGGTATCGTCATTCTTTTGGGGTTCATCTTCTCCTATCCTCTTTTCCATAATTATACCATGTATTATCCAAGATTCTAATGGGTTTTCTTGGGGTTGGTTGGTACTGTCGTACCGCAGCATCCTCCGGTGGATGCAGTTGTCGCGAGGGGAGGATCGTGACCTGTTGTGTGGATAAAGAACGTGAGGAACTGTTTGAGGTAGGGGATTCATGGCTTCTCTAATTGTATATGTGCAATCGTAGGATTATCATGATTTATCCCTTTGGATCACAATGAAATTGACCTAATTAAATACTTGAACCGGATTAAAAGAATTGGTTGATCGCATGTTGTTTCTTTATACCGTGATAACGGTTTGCCTCATGTTTTCCTAGATATAGTGATATCTATTTTTTCTTTGATTTGTTGTTCGTTCATGATTGAAATTGATAATGAACGTAAAGCCGGAATTAATTTTTAATTAAATGGAAAGATAAAGAGGCATGTAAATTAATCCTTTTTTGTCGTTGTTGTAGTTGTTCTAATTTGAGGATAATCAAATTAGGGAAGGAAGCATGGTTGTTTAATTGTGATAGCTTACTGGTTAGGTATCCATGATTGGAACCTACGAATAACAAATCTTCCAATTCAATATGGATTAGAGAACAGATTATGTGGGAATTTCAAAAGGGTTCTGAGTTACCCGCTTGCTTGTAAGGCTGAATGCCTTGTGGTTTGGAGCTCTAAGTGCTCATTGTGTTGAAGGCTGAATGCCTTGTTAAAGGGCCGAGAGCCCATTTTGTGATGTTTGTTTTTCTGCTGCTTGTGCTGTGATGTGAGCCTGGATGGCTGTTGTGATATGTGGAGGCCTGGAGACTTGTGGTTGTGGCAGCGGATGACGCCTAGTGTGGCGAGATGCATCGGTTTATGCATATGGGTGTCGGGGAGGACACCAAGGGTGATGGTATGAGATGAATGTGATGGTTTGATGTTGGTGGTTTGGTTTGGTTGTTTATCTGCTTTACGTTTTCCCACTGCTCAAGGCAGCTGGTCTTGCTTACCCTCTTTCCGAAGGAGGCGAAGACACGCGGGGTATGCCACGTGCTTTCCGTGTTTAGCCTCTCGATGGAGGATGGGTCTATGCTCTTTCTATAGGCGGCAAAGACTCGACGGGTAGTATATCTACTCACCGTGTTGAAACTCCTTTGTGTTTAGAAGAATAGGATGTTTTTCTAGAATTCCTGGGAATGTGTAAAAGTAATTCTGTAAGGAATGTTTGATTAAATGGTGAAAATCCACGGGGATGGAGATGCTGGAATTTAAAGGTGATGTGAATCTTAAAAAGGAGCAGTTGTTTTTGAAAGTGATTCCATTTCAGTTTAATGTGGAATTGTTCATTCTTAATTAATGTTTAAAGAATTAATTAATGTACAGTGGAACTGATAAATGAGAATGGAGTAATCTAATAAATCTCTTCAATTGTTTGTGTGCTTATAGGATACCTAGTCTTAGAAGTAGCAGCCTGGAGTCTGAGAGACGTTAGCTGTAGTTGTATCTAAGACTAGGTAATGCCCATAGTGTGGATGTGAGTTACTTATATATTCTGTAATTTTTGTGTTTCTATACGCTACTCCACCCTGTCGGTAAGGGAAACTGACACCCCGGGGATTCTGAGCCCTGGGGGGGTGTTTTCCCCAACATTCTGATGGGAGGTTGAATGGCTGACTACCCCCTTTGGCCCCGCTCTCTTCTCTTGGTAGATCTTTGTGCTGGTAGGCACAGTGGTTAGTTTTACCCATATATGTGTGTAGAGGGCTGTAATGGCTTGTGGTTATTTCACACATATATATTCTGGATATAGTATCCTATGGAATACTATAGGTGTAACGTGTATAGGCTGTGATGGCTTGAGGATCCTTACTCGGCGTATGGGCTGTGATGGATTGAGGAATAATACTCGACGTATGATACACGTTATACGAGCTATGGTATCTCCCGGAAACTACTTGGTTACTTTGGTTGTGAGGACGGTGTGGTGCTTCGCCCAGGTGTCTGCGGGCAAGCCTTTGTGGTGCACGAGGTGCAGATTGTGGAGCTTAGCCCAGGTGTCTGCGGGCAAGCCTTTGGAGAGAGATGCACAGGACGTATGTCGTTGGGGAAAAGCAGAAAACCAGTGGGGAAGTAGTAGCGGGGTACCCTTGATATTCTTTACTATATTCTATATTCTTGTTTGCGTTACTTGGTGAGAGTATCCATGGTGAGGTTGGGAACTTAGTATACCTGTTTAGATAACGAGTTAGTTTCACTTGTTGTTCACTGGGCTTTAGCATGCTTTCTTTACCTTTGCATGAGAGGCTTGGGGAGGATCTTACTGAGTATACTGTTATACTCACCCTATGTACATATAAACTGTTTTTCAGGTCACTTGGAGCAGGTTGGAGGTCAAGCTGGTTACTACTAGCTTGTGGTTGGAGGAGGAGCTGTTCGGGCTCGTGGTCGCTGCCGTTTTTCTTTCTTTTGGGTGCTTTTAGTTTTCCCTTTCAGTTGTAGTACTTTTGCATGATATTTCATATATGTACTTGATTTTCTTTTACATTTTAGTTATGAGTTGGAGTTGGTTGGAGTCTATTCTATCTCTCTCTTCTGCATGTGTTCTCTTAGAGGGTAATGCCTCCCATTTGTGTGTGTATTATACCCTCGGTGCTAGTCGCCAACCCAGGGCCTACAGGAGGCGGGACTCAGGGTTCATTATCTCCCTTCTCACATTTCCGGCCCAGGAGGGGTACACTTTGTGGGGAGGGGGTCGTGACATTCTATATCTCTGCACTGTTGCATGGAGGTGTTTGTGGGTGCGTGTGTACAGGTACCTTAGGCTAATGCCTCCCATGTGTGTGATAGCCTACTCGGCGCTGGTCGCCAGCCCCTGGCCTTTTGGAGGCGGGCATGGGGAGTCACGGCTCGAGCCCCGTTGGGTTGAGTCGTGACAATTATGTTGATTTAGTTTTGTTTTTTATATAGTATATATTATGCCATCCAAAAAGGTCCCCAATGTTTTCAATGAGTTCTATCTAGATACCGGACCTACCTAAACTACCAGTGGAGTGGTGGGATTAAGTTAATTTCATTTTTTACAATTTTTTGGGTGATAGAGATCTGTTAGAATACATATAGTTTCTTGAGAAATTAGATAGTTTTTTCAGGTTATTGGGAAATCCTAAATCCATGGGATTTTGGGTTTGTTTGAAAGTTTGAGTTTGGATTGGTGGAAGGTTATTTTTCAAACATCATTACAAGATATAATATCTTGTAAAGTTTTTATAAACAATTTTATCTAATGGTTCTTGATTGAGTAGGGGAAGGTAGGAAAATTGGTAGATATCTTGGGTGTTTAGAAAATTCAGCATACTATGAAGGCCTATGATGACCAATTCAAGGTGTTGGTTTCTTTTTCTCCAGAGATAGGTTAAAATGATCAACTAAAAGCTCATATCTTTTAGGGTCTTTGTCCAGAGATTAAATTTTGAGTCCTATCATTTGGGAGAGTTACTTTTGGGATTCTTATGGATGAAAAATTTCTAGATGAGTTTGTTTCTAGAGAATAACCAGTACCAGTTGAAGATTTGATGTCTCATGGTGATCAAGAAGGTTCCCCATATGGATATAGGTGTATTCTAGTGGAACCTATTCCTAATTAGCCTCTTATTTTGGTTCTAGATCCTAGTTCTTCAGTCCATTCAAATGTATTCTTTTAGTGTGCCTGGTTTGGGCATGTAAATCCATCTTGCTGTAATCCCATGAAGACTTATCATCAATGTGGTCATTTGGGTCATCTTGATAAGTTTTTCAAGTGGAATTTCCATAAGAGGAAGTATTGATCAGATGGTTCAATATCCTTACTGTAGAGAAACAGATGCTTCAAGATAACAAGGATCAATTTATAGGCCCCAGAGTGAATCATATCATGCAGTTAGGGATCATTGGGTGTAGGGGGAGGTGGCCTAATTTTTTCCCCAACATCAGAGCAGAAGATAGTTTAACTTTTCCTACTATAATTTTATTGGTGTTATAAGATCCTATAAAAATCTTGGTGGTCGCATTTTAATGTATTTATGATGTTTGTTCATTTTAGTAGTGAATCTTTAAATGGTTCGATTTTTTATGGATCAGTTTTGTTTTGGGTTGTGCTCATTTTATGATTCTCATGTCCAATGTAAATTATGAATTATGATTTGGTTCACTGTCTAGTTTTATTTCATTCTATGGGTCTTCCCCCTTATGTAAGGGGTATTTGGTTCAAGTTGGGAGTTCCCTTGTCGGTGTCATTGCATTGGAATTTTCAATGTCGGTCATGCTAGTTGGAATCTTGTAGTGGGGAGAACCATTAATTTTTTTATATGGTTATCCTCATTTTAGTATTCTATAGAGCTATTCAGGTGTGAATTTTGGAGTTTAAGGTCACATTGAGGTTTGTAGTTTCATTCTATTTCAATTAGTCTTGATCTTGAGTTTGCTTCCTTGTTTGACTGGGTGACTTTCTGGGGGATGAAAGTTTTTTTTGGGTGGGGAGATAATTTTCACACCCCAACAATGGTTTATCCTTTATTTTATTGATATTAAATATTTTTTAGTTTAATGTTGAGTTTATGATGATATTTTTCTAGTTTTGGAGATTTTGTATGGGTTTTGGCCCTATAAACGGTTTGTTAGTATGGTTTTTAGGGAAACTGTGCGGCCTGTTAAGGCACATGAGAATTACAGTTCAATTTCTTCTTGTATAGTATTACTATAATGACTTGATCAAGGTTTGGGACAAACCATTTGAAGCCAATGAGAATCTGTTGACTCTTGGGTGGTGTCTGGGATAAGGTACATGACTTGTGCACGGTTAAGGGAAATTATGTGGCAAGAATGCAGGGAGGCACTGCAATTTGATAGATCCTAATTGCATAGTTAGCATATAATTTTTGAAATTAGGATTCTAGCCTAAAAAGGTTTCCTCCTTCTATGGTAGGGTGTTCACAATTAGTGAACAGTTTGGAAAACCATGTTGCCAAACCGTTCAACTTTCTCGAATATTTAAAATGTTTGAAATTCCATTTTCCCTCCCTATTTTTAACCCCATTAGGGATTCTTCTTCTTCATTTGGACTAAGCACACTATGGGGCTCTCAAATCCTCCTCTTCGTTGGATACTCCTCCTTGGTTGAAGATCCTTCAAACTTCCAAGGTATGTTCACCATAGTTTTGGGTTAATTTACCCTATCTTATCCTCTACCTCTCTTGGATATTGGTTATTACTTAGCTTGGATCCCTCTTATCTAAACCATAGAGTGAGGTTTGTCTAATTTTGGTCAATTTACTTGATGTTAGGGTGTGTGGTCTTCTCCCGGGGCTTTTTTCTTCCTTCTCTGGGAGTTTCGTTTTATTAATATGTAGTTGTAGTATGTGTTTCCATCGATTTAATTTTTGAAGCATGTCTTTGAATGATTGATCTTTATAAAACATGATTTTTAAATATGATATTAATGATTTTGGTGTGTTAGATTAATTTATTTTGTGATTACATGTTGTTATTTTGATGAAAATGGGGTTCAAAGGGTTTTTTCTAATTATATCGATACGTATATACATGTAAAGTGTTTGGTAAAATTACACTTGGTATTTAAAGATGAAATTGGGTTTTTTGGATTGTTTTTGGCCTAGGTTGGATGTTGATAATTTATATTTCATTAAGAATTGAGTTTTGTGTGTGTTTATATTCTTTATTGTGGCTTGGTTCCCATGTGTGTGTAGTTGTGGTTAATGGTAATGAAAGTGGAGATTATTTAAATTCATCTTCATGTATTTTCATAGTTTTCAAAACATGAACCATTAGATGTGGGAATATCCCTATGTTCATGGGGTGCACATAGAGATATACACACAAATTATAATGGATATTAATAATAATGCTCACTATAAACCCCAGTTTTCAAAACACCTTTCCCTCTTCCCTTATCTCTTTCTTCCACTACATCTTCCAAATGGTTCTTCTAAAACCAAATGGTTTTCCTTAAACCAAATGATTTATTAATGGGTAATTGGTATTTAAATGAATTCAAAACTAGTTTTAAATTTGTTTCCTAAGACTTGTCCCATTTGTCACTTGGATGTGTGGTTTGGTAACTAAATGACATAATGGACCGTTTGGCATCTTCTGACAATATTGTGTACTCTCACCTTGGTTTTGGAAAATGTTTTGGAAATGGTTTGGGAAATGCATATGTTAAGGAACAGTTGGAAATATGTGAAGGTGTGAGAAGTTTTTTTTAAAAATTGTGTGATGTGAAGACTCGGTTGGTGCCTGTGTACGGCTTGATGTGTGATGGGAACCTATATGGGTGTCCCTCTAAGGAGAGGGCCTCTGCATAGTTGGTGTCGAAGTTTGAGATAAGAAATCATGATGACATATGTGGGTTATAATTGATGAAACTTTTGTGTAAATATCCTCATTATCCATGTAATACCCTTGTGTAATTCCTAGGAATCATATAGAGGATAGAGTGATGGTTTGTTACTGATCCAGATTAGACAGATTGGTACCCACAAGATTTTTTAGAGGCAAGGTGGGTTGTTCCATTGGTGATTCTAGTTTTGAGAAGCTAGTTGGTGATTGACTATGAAGCTACACCATATTACAATAGGTGAGTCCAAAACAATTATGTCTAGGGATTACTTCTAGATATTTTATTTTTCATAAGTTAAGGGAAAATCCACCTTTATCTATATATATGTTTTTTTGTTTTTAAAACACTTGATTATCTAATTTTCTATATTATGCTTGCTTGTTCAATTTATTTTATTACTAACATTGCTAATTTTTCACCTATATTGGAATATTTTCAATGGGATTTGGTTTTGAATTGGGTTTAAAAATGGAAATTTGTTTTGAATTGGAAAAAATGGTGTCTGTCGTTTTCACAAGGTAAAATCTAGAAAGCTATGATTGGTTCTTTAAAATGAAAAAACCCTACTTTATAAATGTTTTTAAAACTAGAATTTATGGAATGTTTTGGGAAAGGAAGTGGTTGGATTATTTGGTTCTTACCTATTGAGATGTTTTTTCTCACACCCTACTTATGACACTCAACGTTAGTAGACCCGATATGTTTTAAAGGTTCAGTTTTCTAGTTTGAGTTTACCTTTGGAGTAGGTTAGTCTTATATTTAGTGGTGACTAAGAGGTTACACAAATATATTATTCCATTATAGTTTTTTAGCTCTATTCATATCAGATATTTTTGTTTTTGGATCCTATTCATGTATTTATTTTGATCAGTGTATTATTGTTTCTTTCTATGTGCTCTATTTGGTTTATTTTTTTAGATTTTTATTGGAAAAAAACCATTCACATCTGATTCATGGAATTATTTTCTATTCTAAGAGGATAGAAAATGCCTCTTAGGCTTTGTTGTGGATTGGGTTGGGTTTCATGTCAGATGATAGCCTAACCCAGTTCATGAAAATGAGTGTGGGTTGGAATTGAATAAGCTACAGGTAGTTAATGAGATGATAATGACAAAAATGAATGGGTAATTACTTTATATTAAATTTATAAATAAATATAATATTTAATTTAATGTGTATAGTAAAATAATAAATCTAGAATGGGAAGTGATATGACTAAAATGGGAAATTCTAAATGTTTTCATGATTTTTTTTGTGTATAGAAAGTGAGTCCGATTTATGTTATAGAGAAGACTTTGGTTTATAGATAATAGTAGTGAAGATATAATGGGGGATATAGGTGTGTAATTTCTATTTTGGTATAAAACCATATGTTACGATCCTATATGGATATATATATGATATTTTTTCTATGGGATTTTATATGCACACCAACTAAGTTATATAACCTTATTGATGCCCAAATATTTTTGGTTCAAGGTGTTTTCCCCAACATCCAAGTTGGAGAGGGAATGAATGACCGACTAATCCCACTTCTCTACTCTCCCTTCTATGTTTAGTTTTATTTGGAATGGATTAATGTTGGGATAAACATACGAGTAGTAACAACTTAATGTTATAGTATGTGATCTACAGACCAACTTAGTTTTGTAGCCGTGAAGATGATAATTGGTGGGGATATTCATGGTAGGTAGAGGGCATGGGGATGATATCCTTCATGTTCATGATACCCTACAATGATGGGTATGTGATTAGATTATGATTGTTTTTATGGGTCTCTGATATGATATGTTTCATTAAGTTATAGCATGGGATATGTTATGAAATCACATAGTTATGAAAGGGATAGAAGCGTATAACATTTTTCATTAGGGTATAAAAGAGACACAATAGCAACGAAGTGGCTGTGGGGTGCCTTCTTGATATATGACATTTATATTATGTTATTATACTTATATAATTTATTGGGTGAGTGTTCCATGGAGAGTTTTGGTGATATTTTACCTGGTTAAGTTAGTGTTGGTTTTTCTATCTATTCACTAAGCCATTATTATATTTTTTACACATTTTCATGAGAGGTATTGAGGATAATAATACTATGTATACTTGTATGCTCAAAACTATATATATAAATCTATTTGTTAGGTTTTATGGATGGACCCAGTGATTGAAATAGGCATTACTTGCTCAGGATTAGAGCAATTGTCAAATTTTCTATGGAGTTTGTTTTTGGAATTTCATTTTAGAGACTTATTTTTTTGTATGATATTATTTTATCATGGGATATCATATTTCATTTCAGTTTTTGGATTTGATTAGTGTTTATCATTTATACGTGTTTCTAGTATTTATGAGGGAAATTCCACACATTTGTATATTTTATACCCTCTGTGTTAGTCTCCAACTTGTGGTCTATTGGATGTGGGCTTCAAGAATCACTCTCATTTTAACTATAGACCCAAGAGGGGTTTCTAGGTGAAGCGGGTCATTGCATTAAAATTTTTATTCTTTTGAAATGAGATAGAAAATATATTAATGTATTTATAATAAAGAATTTCTATAGTAATATATATATTAAATGTTTTAAAATATATATTTAAATTTTTACTATTTTAAAACTAAATGTTAAATTTTATTCTTGATAAATATTCTATTTTCCTTTGAAGATAATAATGAATTATAATTTAATTTTCAAAAATTTTATAAACAAATATAATTAAAAAAATAATTTTATCTCTTTTAAAGGGTAATACTAATTTATTTCCATATTCATTAAAAAATTAATTAGTCTAACTAATTTAAAAAAACTATTCTATAATAAAATATATTTTTTTTCACAAAAAGTAATTCTCATATTATTTAAACCTATATTATTATTCATTTTAAGAAAATAATAACATTTTCATAACTTTTTATCATAATATTATTTAATTTATTTCAAAATAATAAAATATTAATACTGTTATTTTCTAATAAAAAATAAATACTATATCATTAGAAAATGTAATATTTTATTCAATTCATACACATATATTTTTTTATTTTTCTAAATTAATAGCACAATTTAGATTTAATAAAATTATAATTTTTTTTATTTTGTTAACTTAAAAATAATATTCAATTTAAAAAAAATCATTGAAACTTTTAATAGGTAGATCATAGGGCCCATAAGATCTTTCCCATTTATTTGAAAAAAATGAAAAATACATAAGAGGAGATGAGGATAGACCTGAAAAACTAGCCTTATCTGGACAAGATAAAAATTACATAGAAAACAAAGGAATAATATCAAGCTTATCCAAAAACTCAAATTATGAGTGAAGGCTCATGTTATGACTACCCCTATCTAAGCTGACCATGAGGGCTCCCTCTACAATGCATATATCAGTATCTCCACTATGTCTTTAGGTACTATTAAGGATTTATAACATCATCTAATAAAGTATTTTTGAACGTAAATTTGTTTTTTTTCTGTTAGTGCAGTATGATCCTTAAAAAATTGAGTATCTCGATCTCTAGTTGGAATTTTAGATTCCTCAAAAGAATTAACTTTTTTATAAGTTTAAAAAATTATAATGTTTTAGATTTTTCAAAAAAATAGACATTTTTAATTCATTTTAAAAGATATTTTTATTCCTTTTGAAAATATAATTTTTTATCTTTTAAAAACTATATTTTTTGGTATTTCAAAATATCAATTTATTATATTTTCTAAAGCATAATAAATTTTATTATTTTATAAAGGATAATAATTTCCAGGCCTTATAGAAAAGTAATTTCTTTGTAATACCTAATAAAAAATAACATTATTATACATTTTCAAAAATATTATTTATCATTATTAAAATAGTATTTTTTATTTTTTATTATATTAAAAAATAATTTCATTTTTTATATTCCCATAAAATAATTATAATATATTTTACCCTTTCTAAAAATATAAATATTTTCTCCTATCAAATTAAAAATAAATTTTAATGATTTTAACAAATGAATAAGGGGGTCTGAAGTAAGATAATGACACTTACTCTTGTATCTTGGGCATAAATGGTCACGTCACTAGGTAGTAGGATGATAAATAATAGTATTTTCTATTTAATAAGGGACATGGAGGCTCTATAGAAACTAACATTAAGGAAACATGGTCTATGTCCAAAATATTTCCCATATGTTTTACAAATTTTTTCATTTTAAGAATCTCAGCAACATTACCATTTTTATTTTATGCATAAATTATAACAATTTATTATATTAAAAAAAATGATTTTTTTTAAAATAAATTTTTTATTCTTAGAATTTTAATTTTAATTCTTATAAAAAATAACCATTTTCATCTAAAAAAACATTTTTTAAATATAAAGTATTTTAAAAATATTAATTTTTAGGAATTTTTTTATTCCTTTAAAAATAGTTACACATTATTTTTTAATGCCTTTGACAAGGAAACTTTTATACATTTTTCAATAAATAAAAATATTTATGCAATTAATATATAATAATAAAATTATTATGACTTAAAAAATATAAATTTTAATTTGTTCGAGAATAAATTATTTTTTAAGCAATAAAAGGTAATATTTTTATAATATTTTACAATGAAATTAAATTCTATCTGTCAAAAAATAATAAATGTTTATATTTCATAAAAAATAAAATTTTAAATAAAAAAATTATATTTATGCCTATCATAAAGTAAATATTCATATTTATGGGCTAGAAAAAAAAGTTATTATACCCTTTAAAATTGTGAATATTTTGGTGTATTAACATAAACTAATTTTATATTTTTGAAAAAAATAAATACAATTAAAAAAATTATATATTTATATATTTAATGTCATTGAGATTATAAAAAATAAAACAACACACACACACACACCCCTATAAGGATTTACCCACTCTATAGCTATCCCATTATAATTTTAAATCCCAAAGGACAACTATTTGATGGCCTAAATTGTCTTCCACCTAGCCCATAGGCTCCCTAACTATGTCCTATTCCACACTATCGTGTACTTGAATCTTCACCCCTTATTAATTTATTTTATATGCCATCAACTATAATTTATAATCTCTTTACTATTTTTTTTAATTTTAAATAAATATTTCTAATCCTTTTAACAAAAAAAGGAAATAATTTTATTTTTACAATTTTTCATTATAATAGAATTTGTACCTAATAAAAAAATAATATATATATATATATATATATTAATTTTATACAAATAATATTTTTTTTCTTTTTAATAAGAATAATTTTCTAAAAAAATATAATAAAAATAAAAAAATATCCATTTGAAGTTACCTGATGGCATTCACGTGAAAAGATCTGCTTTGAAATGGAGATGATGATCCCATAATCTTATAGGTTTATTTTGGATTAATGGTCCTGTTTCATCCATATTGGGATACATCCTTCATGAATATGGTATGGGAGTCACCTCACAATAGAAACTAGTAATGGAAAATCCAAATCTAAATAATATAAAGGATACACATCATTTTACCATTCTGAAGAGCAAATATATTTCCTTTGTGGAATATCTCTCTTGATCAGATTATTCCATGGAAGATCTATCCAAGCCCTCTAATATTGAAAAAATCATATTATAGTTCCCTTTCTATTTTGGTAATTCTTGAAGCTCTACAACACAGGCTCAATTTATGTAAATTTTTCTACTCAGCCTCATTTCTTATTTTAATAGTGATAACCCTAGTCCAATGAGTAACTAAAATCTAATTTTTTTACTACTGGACTACTTCTATCTGTAAGTTTATTCCAATTGTAAAAGGATATTTCTATATCATCCTAAAGATTAAGGATGACCACAAATATTCATGAAAGAGTGGTAATTTAAATCTGAATCTAGGTGCCTTATGAATATCTAAATGGGACATGAATTTCATCCCCTTTAATAAAATACACTCTAATTTCGAAATCTGGATTAGACTTCATGGCCTTACTTGGTTGTTTTGGAATCCAAAGATATTAAACAATCTTTCATCTTGTACTGGTATATCTGTAAGAGTGGAATGGTTCACTTTGAATGGTAACCTGTGCCTTTATTCTAGAATCCTAGTTGACGCCAACCTATATAAAAATCCTCCAGATGTGATTAAAATTATTTCCAATGATAAAAAAACTGATGTTAAAGTGGAGTTATAATATTTCCAACCATTATTTGAAGTTTAAAAAATGTTAGGAAATTAAATTTCTAATGGATGGGTTGTTCAGAAGAAGGTCAGCCTTGGGAATGATGCCAAAGCAGGGAAGGAAGTTTCTAAAAATAGGAAAAATAAATCCTATATAATGGAAAAAAGAGCCTTCAAATAATCTTGATGTTGTGAAATATACTAAGCCCCATGCCACATATGTAAGTTATTAGTCTCTTCTTATTGAAGAGAAAGAGAAAGAGAAAAACCAATTTCTCTCCATTATGGATATATATGAAAAAACCACCATTGAGAGTGACTATAAAGACTCATTAGATGGTAATGATTTCAATCTAGATATTTCTAGAGACATTAAAGAGATGGTAGTTTTACTTTAATATGAGGAGATGCAGGTTAAAGTCACACAACCTGAAATTAATGATGTAACCTAATGTGATAATAATCCTTTTTTACTCAGCTGATGAAAACCTAAAACTGAATACATGTTCTCAGGAGAAAGCTTTATATCCCACTAATACTCAAGGTTCCTCTATTTTAATTATATGGGACACTCCTTACACTCCATTGAAGATTGTAGAGCCTCTTGAAAATATAGATGACAATTCCCTTGTGAAACACCGTAGGTATGACTTAATAGAACTTGGTATCATGAAATATATAGTAAAGGTTGATATAATTTCAGAAAGTAATCCTATTGCAGATAAGAATAGAGATGATACACTGGAACCTAATACTAAGAAAGTTATAGCACCCATAATTTCAAAAAGGAAAAAGAAACTAGGTGGGGAGAAGGGGATGTACCCCCATACCCGAAACAAAATAAATATATTCTTTTGGAACTCTCAGGTCTTATCCAACCCTAAAACAATCAGTTCCCGTAGGTTTCTAATTCAAAATCTAAAATATTATTTAATTGGTTTATATGAACCAAAAATAACCTTCTCAGCCAGATTTTTCTCTTTAAAACTAAGTCCATCACTTTATTGGCATGAATTAATCTCTTTCAAAAGTCAAACATCTATGGGTTTTTTCACACTTAGATATTGAGAATCCATCCCCCTTTATTTCTAGTTATAAAGTGAACACTTAGAAATTAAAATGGTTAGGAATATAACACTTTTTTTCTATTTCCTATGCCTTCAATAATTTCAAACACTAAAGGGATCTTTGTCTAAAAACCAACCCCCTTACTGGATTAATTAATGACTCTTGGACTCTCATTTCGGACATCAACTCTATTCTAAATCTTAATGATAAATTAGGGGATGATAATAACTCTATCTCATCTAAGGTATTCATAATTTATATTGATAGTAATAATTTATTTGATTTAAACATGAGGGAGCCAAGTAAACTTGGTAAAGAAATAATATCAACAAAATGATGGCCAACAAGATTGATAAAGCCTTTTCTTATGAAGCTTCCTTAAACACTTGAGGATCCATTCCTTGTGCTACATTAGAAATAATTAATTGATATGATCACCCAATACATATGATTATCCTCTCCAAATATATGAAATAACCACATCCCTTAAGATTTAATAATGCTTGGGATATTCACACGGATTGTGGTAAGCTTGTTCATGATGTTTGGACCTCAGTAGAGTAAAAGGGTAATGATTTGGACTATATTCTCAAGATTAAATTACTTAAGAGAAAAATGAAATATTATAGTAGAACCTATTTCAATAAATTAGAAAATGATATTAATTGTCTTGAAAATTATCTAAATCTTATTTAGGAATGAAACACTAATAATGAATTATCTGGAAATCTTGAGCATGAAGCCTAGATTTCAACTAATCTCAACAAACTCCTTAATCTCAAAGAGAAAATTCAAAGAGAAAATTTTAGAGATATATGGATAAATGATAGTTAAAGAAACTAATTTTCTTTTTCAATTCTATTCAAAAGGAGATAAAGGTTAGTAGGCCTCTATTACTTATCAAGGATGTTGAGTAGATTTTAGATGATAGAAAAACCCTTGATGATTATGTTTTCTCTTTCTACACGAACCTTTTCAATTGAACCACCACTACCTTATATTAATTAGATGAAATCATTCAAAGATTGGTGAATATAGATGATTAATTCATGATTACCTTAATTACTATTGGTTATGAGATAAATGAGGCCGTCTTTATCCTGAATTCAAAATTCTTTCCTAGTCTTGATGGTTTCACCAATTATTTTCCAAACCTTTTGGGAAATCATTCAGCACGATGTTTTTAGGATGGTCATTCATTTCTTCAAGAGTGGTTCCCTCAAAGATGTTACCAATGCCAAATTCCTCACTCTTATTCCAAAATTGAAAAATTCTATTGATATAAGTTAATAAATATTGTTTCATCTTGTTAATAAAATTCACAAAAATCATGGGAATAAATCTTGCTAATCAGCTTTCCAGAATCTCAAATAAGATCTTATCTTTGAATCAATTTGGCATTATAAAAGGAAGAAACATTCATTATTTCTTCATTACCACATCTTAATGTGTTAATATTCTCATAAAATATACTAGGTGAGGTAACATTACTTTAAACCTAGATGTGAAAAATCTTTTGATAACATGTATTGGGGCTTCATTAGTAAGGTTTTTTGTGCATCAGTTTTGATGAGATGTTTTTTCATTAGGTCAATATTATTCTGAATTAAACACATATTTCAGTTCTTATTAACAAGTTTTCCAAGGGTTAATTTACATTCTCAAGAGGGTTTAGGCAAGGTGATCCCCTATTTCTATTGTTTTAACCATTACAAAAGACTACCTTAGCATGCTATTCGTTGATATGGTAAAGAATGATGACTTGAAAACCATCAGATCTTGTAGAGGTCTGTTTGATATTTCACATTTATTATATGATGATGAAATCATTCTATTTACCTATAAAGATATAAGAAATATCATGACCATAAAAATTATCTCCTTTATAATGAAAAAGTTTTAGTTTAGGAGATTAACTAAAAAAAATCCTTCATTTACTTTGGGTGAAAAATATCTACTCCTAGATAATTGATCATCACTACTGTATTGGGTATTAGAGAAGGGGTTCTTCCATATCTTGGAGTCCCTATGTTTTTGGGAATACCTCATGCTATCCACTTTAATCATATCTTGGTTCAGATTCGAAGTCTAATGGATTGATGGAAAGAAAATTCTCTCTCAATTGTGGAAAGAGTTTCCCTTATGAAATACAATATTGTTTTAATTTTTTTTATTCTTTCATGTTATATAAATGGACCACATCACTATTCAATAGAATCAGCAGTTCCATAAATAATTTCATTTGGGGTGGGAGAACTTGTGAAATAAGGACCATCACCGTGACTTTGAAACAATGTTGTAAAACTCATTCTTTTAGTGGCCTTAGAATCAAGAACCTTTGAAACTTCAATGAATATCTTTGAGATCATTTTATTTTGATGATTTTTAATAAAAAATCCAATTCTATTGGCTTCCTCAGATCAATATTTCTTAGAAAACAAAAACTAGAAATATTAATTGTGTGGACTTCTATTTTTGGCATAATTTTAAAAAAACATCTCCAACATTTCTTTACATTCTCACTAGATAGATATTAAGAATTCATCTCTCAATTTATGGTTTAATAATTGTACAAGTATGTCATTTTTGGATGTACTTGACTCACATACTTCAATTTGTTGATAGAAATATCACTATTAAAGATCAAATATAGTACCTAGACACTCTCCCTGACATGGTCAGATCAATTTTTTAATAAAAAAAATTCTTTGATCAAGACGAAATTTTGATATAGAAACTAGTACAAGGGTGTTATGCTAAACTCATAACTATATTACAAATAAGAAACTCGTGGGAATATACATAGATGGATTGGTACTTAAAAAAATGGATTACACCTTCCAGACTGATGTTGATTTTAAGTATATCCTTATTGAAGCTCCATGTGGATGATTTTATTTAGGTTGTGGGTATCTATTTATAAACCATATGCACACTAAGTCACAAGAACAAGGAATATTTTAATCACTTATTTCTAATATATTTCACTAATTCAAATTTGTGGAATACTATCTTAAACATTATTTAGGTTCATCCTCCTAATAATGCATCTATATAAGAACATCTCATATAATTCTCAAGGATCCCTCTCTCCCAGTATCATTTAAATCTCTTTCAGTTGGCCAACATTAAATTTATACATATCATTTTTCATAGAAAGAACAAGTTGATTCATGAGAAATATTCTTTGAACATGGAATATTACATTGTGAAAATCATTTTAGTGATGTGAAATGAAAATTACATCCAGTGTTACCATTAAAATAATTTTGTTTATTATTTTTTAGTTTTTAAATACCTTTATATTATTGGTTATTATTATCCTCCCATTGGAAAACATGAATTCATATGGGTCTTACCATTCTATGGTTGGATAAAATGAAACTCTAATAGCGTATCTAGTGGTAATATAGGTCCAGTAGGATTTGGAGATGTCTTAAGAGACCATCATGGTATAACTATATAGACATTGTGGAATTGAATCATATTTGTAATATGAGATTCTTAGCTTGATAAATACAGTTGATATGTAAATACAAAAAATCTATAACAATTTATGGTTTGAATTTAACTCTACTTCTATTGTGCAAGCTATCAGAAATGGTAATTCCCACCTCTCTTAGAAGATGACTACTCCATGGATCAAATGATTGAACACACTTTATTCCATGATATATTTTATTACTCATTATTATCATGAAGATAATTCCCTTACTAATGGACTTACATATAAAGGGGAAATATGTGACAAGATCACTTGGTCTAATTCCCCCCGAAATACATTATGACTCCTTCTTGAAGAGATAAATGTAAAATGACTTCATTTAGATTGGTTTAACTTTTTTATTTTCCTAATAAAATTGATTTTTCCCTTTTACAAGTTCTCATATTCCTAGAAAAAAACTTATCCATTTAATTTTTTTTCTTAATTCAATATTAAATAATATATTATTCTCTAATGGCTTATAATTATCATTTAATAATGGATTTATTTCACCCTAATTGGGTGCTCTTTATCAAGGACGTCACATAGTTCTTGATCAAGGATAAGTGTCCGATCATTATAGGATTTTCTCTAAGTCAATTGAAAATATAGATCAAGCTATAAGACTTTTAGGATCTTATAACTTAGGAAGTAAAGGTGTGTCTTTCATTAAATCTTTTTATAGGATCTCATATTATTCCAAGGAGGATACTTATCAGGTGGTAATGATCAATAAATTTTAGGATGGTAGTTTTTTTATGGTTGATTAATAGGTTCTATAGTAAAGGATTGACCTCCATAGAATCTCTCTACTCATGCATATAATCTTTAACAAATCATATAAGACTTATAGAAACATAATTCTCAAAGCCACATTGGTGCATTATTTGGGAGTCATCAATTAGAGATTAATTCCAATTAGAAATTTATATTTTCACATCATCCTAAATATCAAATAGGATATTAATAAGGCATGGAATACTTTTTATCTTCTATAGAAACTATATGTTTTTGGTTATTAGAGTGGGATCTAAACATTAACCTTTTCACTTAGAAGCAATCTACAACCAAAATATAGATCAATCATCCTAGTTTATCTTTGTGTTCTAGCACCCAAAAATATTTAATGACCTTTTCTAATGTGTGTTTATTCCTATAAAAATTGATTAAGACACTCCAAAAGGTGATCTTGATTATTATACTCACATTCATATTGATTCCAACTTGGACTCAAAATTTCTAAAGGTTATCACTTTCATTTATAATGACCATAAAATTGAGGTGATAATTGAATATGAATATCTTACCTCATTAAGATGTATTTTCAAAATTGTGGGACACTTTATTACTAATTTTAGTGTTATTTAGAAGTAATTTAAACCTACAACTTTTGATAATGATATGGTTTGGAAGGAGGTGGGTAATGGTTAAATAACTTGAGGGGTTACATTTCATAAGGGAGAACCTTCTAAAAATGGAGACAATGATAAAGGGTTGAAATCCCTAATACCATAACTTGAGAATTATATATTTAAGGATCCAATCTAGAGGGCTAACCCAATTGATAAGAAACAAAATGTAGAGGATAAAAATAGAGAGGATGATAATGATACAATTCATGAGGAGACTTCATCCCCATCTCTTATAATAGAATATGAAGTGTGAATATTGGGAATGAGTTTAATCCCAAGGAGTACAAGGACCAATTAATAGTTCTTTAAATTTATCATATTGTGGGGGGAAATAGAGAATCTGTATCATCTAAATAATGATGATAGATGGGGCTTGGTCTCCACCCTAGGCCCATTGGTTTTCATAGATAACACAAAAAAATATAACCTTAATAATGTACCAACTACTGTTGAATTTTAATGGAAGAAGAATGTGATTTCTTAAGGGATACTGGTTAATGAAACCAAGAAAGATAAGGATGAATATTATTTAATCAAGGAGATATAAAAATTTATTAATGAAGATATGGATACTAGTGTAATGGAATCAAAGAATTTATAGAGTCAATGGTTGAAAGAAGAATATAATGAAGCTATTATATTTAATAAATACATTAAAATAGAAGCGATAAACACTTATTTATAAGAAATAAAGCATAAAAATGATGTATCTCTTCCCTTAGAGGAAGTTGATTATTCCATAGATAATTTTACCGTAAATTCTGATACAAAAGACATTTAAGTAGAATCCAAGGATTGTTTAGAAAATAATATGACCTCTGTATCCATGGAGAATCCTTTTAAAATGAAATTTGGAAGGCCAAAAGGATCCTCTTCTAAGAAGAAGTTAGTAGGAAGAAGAATAAAGGAAAATTTAAATCCAAATACATGTCAAAATGAGTATTTGTTATTGGAATTTTAATGGTTTGGATAACCTAGAAACAACTCACTCCTTGAGATGGTATATTCAAAATCGTAACCCCAAAATATTTGTTTTATTTAAAACCATGATAATTTTTTTCCTTTGGTGTTGTTGGACTTAAAAAAATGGTTACTATCTTGTGGGGATCAAAAATTTCCCTATAACTATAGAGACACTATAGGGAATTGTTCACTCCTCTTGGGAATTTTTTTTTCAATTTTTAACACTACAGATCATGTTGTGAATTGTGAACATGAGTATCTTAGTGTTCATTTATTATTTTATTTCCTTTGTTCCAATAATAAATATTAACAAAGAATAAATATATGACCATAGTTTAACACTCTCAGTAGAAGGATTAAGGATCCAAGGATCATTCTTAGAGACTTCACCATGATCATGAGCTCAGATGTAAAAATATGTTCTCATACCATTTCTATCTCTTATAGAGAGTTTAAAGTTTTCATTAATAAGAATGACCTTGTTAATATTATCTTGGTAGGTTACATGAACACTTGGTATAAATTCAAGCTAATAAAAATGGTTTCTAGTAAGCTGGATAAGACCTCTATCAAGGAACATGCTCTTGATCATCAAGACTCAATTAATTACATCACCCTCTCATGGATTAACTAGTATCACCACCCAATTTTGTTTATTCACTTGTAAAGGGAATAAAAAAACCCTCCCTTTAATATATAAAAATTCTTGGTTACTTCACCTAGAATCCATTAAGAATGTTTATGATGGCTAGAGTTTTTTATCATAGGAATTATGATTTTTATTATGTCATGAAACTTAAATTAGTAAATAAGAAGCTGTAATAATAGAGAAACGACACCTTAAACTCCATAGATAAGTATATTTTATCTCTTTAAGATAACCTCAAACAAATATAGGATGCCTAAACCAAAATTTATTTTGTATAATATATTTCCAATGATGTTAATATCACCATTAAACCAAACTCCCTCCTTATCTTGAAAGATAGCGTTCACCAAAAAATCATCAGTGTTAAATGGATTGAAAGTGGGGATATGAACTCAAAATTCGATAATTGTCTTCATATATTTATAAATGACTGTATAACTCTTTTCTTGATTAATTAATTTGAAAATATCATTTATAATATAGAAGTACTCTTGAATTATGTTATTTATTTTTATATGAATCTATTAAATGGATATGGTTTAAATTATGAATTTTTTGATAATATCATCCTTTATCTTATAAGTGAAGAGGGAAAAAAATTCTTTCCAGTATTCTTCTTGAGTTGGATATATGGAAGTGGTCTTTAGCATAAAAAATAGAAGTGTCTTGGGTATAGATGGTTTCACTAAAAATATTTTTATTGAAAATTTGGGATATGATTTAGACTGATATTTTCATGTTGGGTAATTCCTTACTCGATAATGGATTCCTTCCATAAGGAATCAAGTACCAATTTATTACCTTGATGTTAGAGGTTGAGAATGCCTCTGAAATTCAAATATTTAGACCAATTTTTATTACCAATTCTTTCTAAAAAATCATTACTAATATTTTATCAAACTCACTGGATTTTATCAATAAAAAAAGTCTCATGGAACCAATTTGTTTTTTGAAGGGGAGAATTATTCAAGAATTTCTTATCATATCATCCAAATGTTTTGAACTCATAAGGAAACCCACTAGGGGAGGTGATATATCTTTGAAGCTTAATATAAAAAAGTATTTTGACAAGATGAATTGGGTATTTATCTATGATGTTTTATAAAGATTCAACTTCAATGATATTTATATCAGTTGTCTGAAGAATCTAATTAGATCTGTTAATATTTCAATACTCATTAATGGTTCACCTAAGGGGAACATTCCCTAATAAAGGGGTGTCAGAAAAGGTAATCCCATATATACCACCACATTTTCTATTTTATAGGATCACTATAAAATAATTATTATTAATCTAGTGTATCAAATAAATATCCAGAACATCAAGTATTCTATAGTTATTTCCGATCCCTCTAACCTTCTTTATGATAAAAACCTCATTATTTAAATTCGGGGTGATTAAAGGAACATCAAGATCTTTACATAAAATCTCTCTTTTTAAGAAAGTTTCTTGGGTATGAAAATTAGGTAGGAAAATTCATTTTTATACTTTGGGTAGAAAATATATTATATTAGAAAATATTATATTTTTAATGATTTGGTAATTTGATAGAGTGTTCTGACTTTTGTGTACCATGGTGTCCCAGGTTCTTGGGAAGGTCCAAGGTATGTTACTTTACTAAGTTTGATAATTAGGTTAAATGGTTGAATGGTGCTTGGAAAGGGAATTCATTATCAATGGATAGAATAATAATAATTTCCAAATCATTCATTGCATCTAAGTTTGTTTATTAATTTATTATATATATATGTACTCCTTATATGATTAAGTGCATTAATTTTTTTATAAAAAACATAGATTGGAGTGGGAGTATTTTGAAAAGAAAAATAGTTACCCTACCTTAGAATAATTTTTGGAATCCTTTTAATATTGGGGGTATGGGTATCAAGAATCCTAGAAGATTCAATGAATCTCTTTAGGACCACTATATTTATATATTTATTTATTAATAAAAAATTATAGTCTTTTGTATTTCATAGGTTCATAGTTTTGAGGAAACTCAAATAGGAAACTACCATTACCTAGATTCCTATATCTAGATGGCTCTTAAATATTTTTTTAGCAATATTTTATCTCAATACAAATAGGTTGTAAGTAGTGATTATTTCATTATGTTTTGTATCCAAAAATAGATAAGAATGCCTATAATTAATTTATTTCAAAATATGGATCCCACTATTGATCTTCATATCTCCACCAATGGTTAACTAGATGAGACCCACTCAGTTATTCTTGAGTAATT
The DNA here is from genome assembly GCA_963277665.1 of Viscum album. Classification (NCBI taxonomy): domain Eukaryota; kingdom Viridiplantae; phylum Streptophyta; class Magnoliopsida; order Santalales; family Viscaceae; genus Viscum; species Viscum album. Next base: position 498,269,435 of record OY728122.1, read on the forward strand.
TGATAGGATTATTGGAAATTACATATTTATTCCTCTTTATGAACGTTTGGTTTATAAGCCATCTAGAAATGGTGTGTGGACCACAAGGATTTTTTATTACTTCATTTATTGTCATATTGTAGAGTAATTTTCTTGTATTCAAAAACTTAATAATCCTTTGATCAGGCCCACTATATTTTACTATTATTTACAGATTTTATCATGGTATAATCCCTATAAATTTCTATTTTCAAGACTTTATAATTTCCCTCTTCTACATGTCTGTTCTCTACCATAATCATAGGGAGGATACATACTATATCTTCCTATTTTTCATGATGGATTTAATTATATTGATAGTCCTATTGAACTTTTTTGAAATGAGGTGTATACCAGAATATAAGGACCCAACCTTATTATGTTACATAATCTTGAATTTATTCAATAAATAACTTCTTTTAACATTGAGGATATTTTCAAGTTTAGAGATTTAGATAATTTGGACATAATACATTCATAACATTACACATTAATACATAGTGGATAACATAAAATTATTATTCATTTTTTTCAAAATATCAAACTTTTCAAATATAACATGATTTTCTTTGACAATTATTAAAACATTTAACTTTGATTACTTCCTTTTATTACAAATCCTTATAACCTGTGAAAATCATTTAAAAACTTGGGATGCGCACAAAGAGATCAGTAAGCGATATAAAAAGGAGGAAAGAGCACATTAGTCCATGAATACTTGTAACGTAAGAAATCATTTTCTAAAGACACACTTTTCACCCATATATATAATTTGTGAAACATTATATTTCCAAAAGATTCACAAAATACATTAGGAAATAAATAGATACATAAATTTATGTTGGTGAATTACTTACATAATCTTGTAACCCTCTCAGTTACATTATAATTTGTAACTCTCACAGCTACCTTACAATTTGTGTAACCATCACAATTACACATGGAGTAACCCCATGGTTGACCTCCAACTTATGCATAACCAATAAATTGGAGGGATATATAGGTATCACCGTTCATCATAAATAATTCCCAATAATAAGAACATAATCATAAAACATGAAAATTTTCATAAAAATATTTCTTTTGAATTTCGTAAAACAGAATTTTAAAAGAAAATGAACTTACAAATAAAATATAATTGACATGAGAATCAATAGAATGAAATTAATATGTGTATATACTGTAATAAAACATAATAAAACATAATATATAAAAAATTAATTACACAGATGATCTTAAAACCACACAATTAATGAATTAGAAATTTAACCACAAAGAATAAAAATTGGGTTAAGAATTCCCTTACCTCGGGGTTTTCTTACTTAAAAATTGTTTAAAACTTCTATATAATGGTTAAAATAGTGTTATTAATATCTTAAACATACATATTAATGTTTATAATACCTTATATGATCATTTAAATACATTATTTCTCCCTTTAATTGTTAGTATTTTGTTCCTTCTATTGTTTTGGGTGCGTTCTTTACATGATTTCCATGATCAGTTCATGATGGATATTCTTGTTGATTGGAAGTGAAACTATAGAATTAGAATGTATGGGTATTTAAATATTTATATAACCATAAATTATACCATTTATAATTTTGAATTATGTCATTAAGATGATTCATATGTTAAAACATTATTGATATTTGTTTAGGTCATTTTGGTGATTCTTCGATCGTACTGAACTCATTTGTTTTATAAATTAATAACATGTGTATAAAATGATTTCAGAAACTTATATAAGATATAATACATAAGTTATAATATTTTTAAACCCTAAAAATGGTTTCATGACCATTATCTAATTAAGTAAAATAAATTGAAATCACATCGTCCAAGATGTAGGTAATTGAACACATCACAGACGGTGTTTAAATTTCTAGAATACGTGGGATAGGAAAAGAAATATAATGGTTAGTATTCTATAAACATGATGAAATACAAAATATGAAATATAATGGATCATCCATTCCTATTGGATAATGGGATTCAAGGAAATAAGAAGAATGGAAAATAAAATGAAAGAAAAGAAATAAAAGAAAGAAAACAAGAGGATGTTTACCTCTTGATCTCTTCTTCTTGAGATCCTCCTTAAGGCCTTTGGTTTTGGACATTTGGGGAGACCAAAATCTCTATGATTTGGGGAAGAGACTTGGGAGGAGTATTGGAAATATCTTAGATAAGGATCAAGGATTGAGAGGTGTGGGAGGAAGAGGGAAATGAGGTTGGTATTTACAGTGGAGGAGAGGAGGTATTTTACATTATTTTAATCATTATTATAATATTTTTTCTCAAGAATATGAATATTATTAATTAATGTGATTTCAAATAGTAATAATGGAATTTGAGTTCATATAAAGTGGAATTACATCAATTATGATGTCATAAATAGTGTATTTAACTGATAATTTGAATATACGGTATTTTACCATATTTCACCATTCATAAAAAATTCAAGAAGTTTCAAAAAATCCCAAAAATTCACCCTAACCATTTTTTGATGTGTAGAATTAAAAAATGAACTCCATTTGTTGAAAATAATTTTATAAATATTTTTAATTTAATTTTTAAATAAAATCATACTTTATTCAAAATTTAACAATTTTAATTATATAACTTCTTTTATATCACATTGAAAATTTAACCAAGATGTAATTATCTTAAAGTATTAAGAAAATAAAATAATAATAAAATTTAATATTACTTAGGGTCATATTACTATACATGTTTCTATTCATAAGGGTATGTTACTATTCACCAAAATTAATTTGGTTCCATCACACTCCAAATAACTTACTAAACACAATTTCAAATGACCATTTTCAAGATTCAAAACATAGAAGTGGAAAAATTATGTTTAAAGGATACTTATAAATATCTACTTAAGAAAAGGTCCATGAATTTTAATTTATTTTTTAAAACTTTTGGGTGTTACAATATCCCCACCTTCTGGAAATTGCGTCCTCGCAATTTTATTTACTTATTAAACAAGTGAGGGTACCTTTCCATCATATCATTTTTAGACTTCCATGTTGCTTCTTCAAATATGTGGTTTCTTCAAAAAATATTTACCTAGTGGATTACCTTATTCCGCAATACTTGTTCCCTTCGATGAAGAATCTGAACTGGTTTCTCTTTATAAGAAAGGTTATCTTCCAGCAGAACTACTTCTGGGATCAAAACCTAAGTTTAATCTGGCTCATACTTTCTCAACAAAAAAACATGAAAAACATTATGTACATGAGATAAACTTGGAGGCAAAGCTACTCGGTAGGTGAATGGTACAATTTTCTCTATAATTTCAAAAGGACCGATGAACCACATACTTAGCTTTCATTTCTTTTCAAAATGCATCACAGTTTTCCTAGGATAGATTTTAAGGAAAACACAGTCACCTACCCTGAAAGAGAAGTCTTTCCTTCTATTATCTACGTAACTTTTCAGCCTGCTCTAAGCTGTCCTCATGTGTTGCTGGATTATCTTCACATTCTCAGACACTTCCTCTACTTATTCTAGTGCCATCAACTTCCTTTCCCCGAATTCTTCCCAAAAATTTGGAGTTCTACACTACTTTCCATGAAATTCCTTGAAAGGTTTCATCTATATACTAGAATGAAAACTGTTATTATAAGAAAACTCAACTAAAGAAATATGTTGATCCCAACTTCACTAGTAGTTCATTGAACAACCTTGAATCATATGCACCAAAGTATGAATCATTCATTCTAAATGGACATCTGATTGAGGATGAAAAGCTGTACTAAAATTTCATTCGCTGCCCAACAAATTCTGAAGTCCCTTCAAAAAATTATAAGTGAACCAGGGATCCCGATCAGATACAATGGAAAGAGGAACTCCAGGTAACCTGACAATATCTTTGAGGTACAATTGAAAAATCGGATCCAACAACATTTTATCTCAAATTGAAAGAAAATTTGTATATTTTGTCAACCAATCAACAATAAACCAAATTAAATTATTACCTCAAGAAGTCTTTGGTAGTCCCACCACAAAGTCCATGTATACATTCTCTCATTTCCACTTCGGAATTGGAAAAAGATGAAACACCCCCTTCAGTAACTTCCACTTTGCTTTAACCTATTGGAATGTCAAAAATTTCATGGTAAAATAATCAATATATCTTTTCATTACATCCCACCAATAATACTCCTGAAGGTCTCTATACATCTTATAATTCCAGGATTAACGGAAAATGAAGAACTACGAGCTTCACACAAAAAATATTTCATCAACTAGGAATCACAATCCATGCAAGAACTTTTTCTAAATCTTAAAACACAATCTTTATCAAGGTTAAATTCTGGAAACTTACCCATTTTAACCAATTCTACCTTTTTTTGTAGCTCATGGTCTTCCTTCTGTGCTTTCTTAATTATATCTGATAACAATGACTACACTTAAACCTTAAATAAAATAGAGGTATTTCATACCCCAACAACTTCTAAGCTAAAATTCATCAAATAATTAATCAAGGAATCATGTTCTAAACGTAACATGGTTAATAATGAATTATTTTTTTGACTCAAGGCATCTGACACTTTGTTTACTTTTATTAGATGATAATTGATCATGAAATCTTAAGCCTTTATTAGTTTAAGACATTTCTTTGCCTCATGTTTAATTCCTTCTGAGTGAACATATACTTCATAATTTTATGGTTAGTATATATTTGACATTTGGCTCCATATAAATGATGCCTCTAAATTTTCAAAGAAAAAATCACAGACGCCAATTCCAAATCATGTGTGGGATAATTTAACTCATGGGGTTTTAGTTTTCTTGAAAAAAAAGTAATTAACTGATCATTATTAATTAGAACACAATCAAGTCCCTTCAAAAAAGAATCTCTATAGATAAAAAACTCACCATTTCAGGAAGGCAATGCCAAAACAATGAGAATTCACCAATATATTCTTCAGTTCCTGAAAACAAACATCACATTCTTCTGTCCAAATAAATTTAACCCCTTTTAACATAAACTTAGTTATCGGGCTAGATAACCGTTGAAAAGTTTTAAAAAACCGTCAGAAATAACATTCTAATATAATAAAAATAAGAATCTATGTAACATTTGTGGGTATTGTCCATTAATCAACCACTCTTGTTTTGGAAGGATCAACTACTATTCCATTATTATTTACAATGTTCCCAAGAAAGAAATTTTTTGAAACCAAAAATCACACTTGTTGAATTTTCCATAAATTTTCTTTTCATTTATGGTTTGAAAAACAACCCCTAGATGTTTTTCATGCTCTTATTTACTCTAATAAAATACCAGAATGCCATCAATAAACACAACCAAAAACATATCCAAGAAATCCTGAAATATTCTATTCATAAGATTCATGAATACAACAGGTTCATTAATTAACCCAAATGGAATAAAAAAATTCATAATGTCCATATCTAGTATGAAAAGTGGTTTTCAGGATTTCATCCTCCTTCACCTTTAGCTAATGGTATCCATATCTCAACTCAATATTGGAAAAGTACTAAACTCCCTGGAGTTTACCAAACAAGTCATAGATATGAGGCAAAGGATATTTGTTTTTAATAGCGATGTTATTCAATGCTCTATAATCAATGAAAATTCTCCCGGAACCATCTTTCTTTTTAAATAAAAAAACAAGAGCACTCCATTGTGAAGTTCTAGGATGAATGAAGCCTTTATCAAGAAACTCCTGCATCTAATTTTTCAATTCAAGAAGTTCTGTTTGATCGATTCGATATGGGGGTTTCGAAATTGGCTTAGAATCAGGAACTAAGTCAATTTTGAATTCAAATTTCCAATTAGGTATGACACTATGTAACTCATAAAGAAAAACATCAAGGTATTAATTTACCATTAGTACATCACTAATATAAAAAATTCTCTTTTTTTCAACAATATGAGAAAGATAACTTTCATTTCTTTATTTTTATAGTTTCTTAGCTTCTTGATATGTTATAAATTGTATGGGTTAGTTATTATATACAAACTTAAACTCTTTCTGAAAAAAACAACTTATTTAGCATTATAGTCAATCTTTTCATGATAAAATGAAAACCAATCTATTACCAGAATAAAATAAAACTCGACTAAGGGAAAAAACAAGATTTTCTGGTAAATTATTTCCATAGACCACAATAGAAAGATTCTTATTATTCCTCTTTGCTATAATATTTCCCCTGGTGTTTTAACAATAAGTTTTGGTCTCACTTGTTGAGGTGATATTTACAATTTACCAGAAAATTTCTCAGAAATGATGGAATGTGTGGACCCCGTATCGAACAATACTTTATCAAAATATGAGTAAAAAAACAAAGTACCTGATACAACTTTATTGGATGGACTAACATATGCTGACGTAGTAGTAAAAGATCTCACTACACTTTTCTGCTTATAGTATGGCTTCTTTGCATAATTTGGTTTTCTCTTTGGAAAAACCTTTGCATAATGAACCATCTCACCACATTTAAAACACTTAATGGTTTTCTTATCTGGATTAGTCTTAGGATCATTTTCATTACAATATCAGGACATATTCCCAAACATGCCACATCGAAAACACATCCATGTTTTGGTAAGGCATTCCCTGTGTTAAATGGATTCAAACAATTATTCTAATGGTTAAAAGACTTTTATTAATATATTAAAGAAACATAATAATGTTTATAATACCTTATATGATCATTTCATTACATCATTTCTCCTTTTAGTTGTTATTATTTTGTTCTTTCCATTATTTTGGGTGCGTTCTTTACATGATTTCCATGATTGGTTCATGATGGATATTCTTGTCAATTGGAAGTGAAAAATCCAGAATTGGAATGGAGCGGTGTTTAGATTTTTACAGAACCATAAATCATACAATTTATCATTTTGAATTCTGACATGAGGATGATTCATAAGTTAAAACATTATTGATATTTTTATAGGTTATTTTGGCGATTCTTCGATCGTAATAAACTCATTTGTTTTATAAATTAATAATATGTGTATAAAATGATTACAGAACCTTATATAAGATATAATACATAAATTATAATATGGTTAAACCATAAAAATTATTTCATGACCACTATTGAAGGAAGTAAAACAAATTGAAATCACATCGTCCACGATGTCGGTAATTCGACACATTACAGACGATATTTTAATTTCTAGAATAAGTGGGAGAGGAGAAGAAATATAATGGTGAGTATTCCATAAACATGATGAAATACAAAATATTTAAGATACTAGATCATTCATTCCTTTTTTATAAGAGGAGGTGAGTAAATAAGAAGAATAGAAAAGAAAATGAAAGAAAAGAAAGAAAACAAAAGAGGATGTTTACCTCTTGATCTCTTCTTCCTAAGATCTTCTTAATGCCTTCGGTTTTGGTCTTTGGGTGAGACCAATAGATATAGGACGTGGGGAAGAGACTTGGGATGAGTATTGGGTAGAACATAGGTAAGGCTCAAAGCTTGAGAAGTGTGGGAGGAAGAGGGAAATGAGGGTGGTATTTATAGTGGAGGAGAGGAGTATTTTACATTATTTTAATCATTATTATAATATTTTTGCTCAAGACTATGAATAGCCTTCATTAATGTGATTCAAAATAGTAATAATGGAATTTTAGTTTGAAAAAAGTGGTCTTAAATCACTTATAATGTCATAAATAGTGCATTTAACTGATAATTTGAAGATACAGTATTTTACCATATTTCACTATTCATCAAAAAATCAAGAATTTCAAAAAAATCTCAAAAATTCACCTTAACCATTTTTTATGTGTAGAATTTAAAAATGAACTCTATTTTTTGAAAATAATTTTATAAATATTATTAATTTAATTTTTAAATAAAATCATACTTTATTAAAAAATTGACAATTTTAATTCTATAACTGCTTTTATATCACATTGAAAAATCAACCAAGATGTCATTATCGTAAATCCTTAAGAAAATAAAATAATAATACAATTTACTATTCATTAGAGTCATACTACTATTCATGTTACTATTCATAAGGGTATGTTACTATTCACCAAAAATCAAGTTGGTTTCATCAGACTCCAAATTACTTACTAAACACAATTGTAGGTAACCGTTTTTAGAAATTCAAAACATAGAAGTGGAAAAATTATGTTTAAAGGATAGTTATAAATATCTACATAAAACAAAGTTTCATGCATTTGAATTTATTTTTTTAAAACCTTGGGGTGTTACACGGAAACCTTCCTTCTTAATTTTCTTTGACATTGCCTTATTTTTCAATTATCCCCTCAGATTTTTAATATTTTCTAGATAACCATTTTTTAGCTGATGCATATTATTTGGTATGCTTTTAATTATAACATTCACCAGTAAAATCTCTTTAACCTATATACCATGATTTCTAGGATCATTTCTATTACCATGGGAGCCAATTTCCTTCAAATTTGTTATTGCTATAAATTCATACATGATTTCTGTTTGGTCAAATTAAGAAGGAAAAAAGTATAGAGGGGACTGGGTGAATAGAATATTTTAAAATTTTAAATTGTTGAATTATATCTCTTAGTTATTTATCAATGTTAATTACCATGAATATGAAATAATAAAATAAAAAGTGGAAAATAAAGTGATAACATAAGAAATTTTATAGTAGTTCTGTTCAATGTGAACCTACATCCACTCTTACATTTTTCAACTCCTTGAGATATGAATTAAGAAATAATTTATTTTTTAAGAGGAATCATAACCCAGTACAACATACCTTTTCTAGTAGACATATAACCAATACATGCACATTAATTTTAATGGGAAGTCACAACCTATTATAAAATATAATTTTTAAGAAAGTTATAACATATCCTAAATTTATAATCCAAGAGTAAAAACCCAAAGGAATATAATTTAGAATCTAGGATTCACAACCCAAATAGATAAATATTTTTTAGGAAAATTATAAAACAATGTTTAAGAAAAAATGATAATGATAGAAATAATTAATACAGACTCAAATAGAACCAAGTTGATTAAGTCAATGAAGATAGATGAATCACAACCAGTGGTTATTTAGTAATTTATTAATATGTTTATTCAAGGTAGTAGTAGTATTCATTGAAGTTTTGATTCCCCTTGAGCATTTATCGGGAAGATTAAACTTTGTTCACACATGATCACATAACAAATTATAGTATCATATAACATAATAATTTTTAAAAGTTTTTTTCAAAGGAAAAATGTCCTTGTAATATATAATCACTTAATATAATTTCCTTTGAATGAGTCTCAATCCCATTTAAATAATAATAAATAATAATTAAATATCATCCTATAAATCAGTTAGATAATTTAAAATAATTCAAAATTATCAGAGAGATAGAGAGATTATCATTCCAAAATAATCATTCAATATTAAAAAACCAAAGAATAATTTAAACGAATTTTAATTTATCATTATATATTTCAAAATATATCCATAATAATCGGTTAAAGTAATAATATAAAAATCACATTGTTTCCTTCAATAGAATTTAAATTCAAATTTGGGAATAAATTTCATATATATGCATTCATATATAAGATAAGAATCTAAATTAAATAATAATACATTAAATATTATAAAGTAACTTTGAATAATATCACTAAAATTAAAAAATAATTGAGAAACATTAAAAATAAAGAAAACACTTAAAATAAATAAATTCAAAATTTTGAAACTTCATACCATAGATTTATGTGTGAAATAAGAATAATTACAATTTATATTTAAATCTATTTAAAACATTACATAATCACTTCAAATAGTTTCCATGTTATTAATATTATTTTTTTAAATCAATAAAACAATTAAAATAATAAATAAAAACCTGAAGCAAATAAAAATATAAAAAAACATGAAAAACAGAGTAATCTATAAATTTAAAATTTCCAAAAAGTAAAGGATAACCCATGAGAATAAACCCACCATACGTTTTTTTGACTATGTTGTACCATTTTTATGAAAAAACAACAAACCGTGAGGCAACAACCACATGTAGAAATAAATCAACCACATAAGAAAGTGTATGTGGGACAAGTTAAGTGACTGTGTGACATTGAATGTAACATCCTGACCCCAGTTACCCAGAGTTGGTGCATTATTTTAATACATTGGCATGATTACAAGGAATCAAGTCTCGAAGTACCGATTGGTTTAGTAGCCTTGGAATCACTAGATACATTCATAAAATTTACATTACATCATAAAGTTAAAAACTACAACAATATAGTCTCCATGGTCCACCCTCATATCCCCTTCAGACTATCCCGATAGGTCAATCATAAAATATTTCTTCACATCCTAGGAAAAATAAAACATAGAAAGGGGTGAGATCAGATGCTCAGTAAGGATAACAATATAGCAGAAACATTCATAAATAAGCACAAACTTTTAAAGCAATGTATAACTAAAACAAAATCCTTTTAAACTTGAAGTTTAGCATAGGATGGAAAAAATAAAATGAAGTAATGCCATTTAATTATTCACATGGATATTATACAAGTAGAATAATCACATGTAATATTAATAACCACTTTCATAGTGATGGAATGCATAACGCCAGACTATCAAAACCACATAGCCAAGGCCTCCTGCCAATACTACAAATAAGATTTTGTCAAGGCCTCATGCCAAGACACTAGTTTGTCTCATGAGACCAACTGATGCATCGAGGAGCTATATTGGGCTCCAACCGTCACTTATTAAGTCCAATGCATTCCTCATATGAACAGGTTTAAACATAACATAAACATTTGTATTAAAACTAGCATACGAAATGGCAATACTTTCCCCATAAACCATGAATGGTATAAAAATAATACATCCACAGTCAAACATATCAAAAAAACTTCAATATAATATGGAAGTTTTGTATAATAATAAATCAACTTCAATAAGCTTAAAATACCTCAATGGATGTTGACATAGATGAAATCAAAACTATTTGAGAGAAATATCTTTTTTTGAAATCATTGAAAAGTCACACATTTATAAAGGAAGAAATTTAAAGGAGATTTTTGAATCAAAGTGTCCCATACCACATTGAAGATTTTGAAAAGAAATATCATTTCAAAACATTCATGTCCATATAAATAAATCCTTAAAATCATTTTGAAAACATGGACATTAATTAAAAATATTTAGAAAGATAAATATTTTAAAACAGTTAAAATTATGATCTTGATAAAGAGTACCATTCATAAATTCTTAAAATATTCATTTTGAAATCATTTAAAAGTCACATAATTATTAAATAAAACATTTACTTTCAGAATATTTTTATAAGATTGTAAGGGAAGCTTCGACGATTTTTATAACGGCGAAAAATAGCCGCACCCACCATATAAGTTAAAAAAAAGACATTCTTACCATAATGTTGTTGAAAAGATTAAAAAGGAACTTGTTTGTAAAATGAAGGAAAGATTGCTTTCAAAACACTTAAGGGTATAAATTAATTTAACCCATTTTCTAGTAAATAGTAAAAATGTTTTGAAATAATTTTTTAAGAAACATGGATGTGGATGATAAAGAAGTCCCAGTAGATAATCACGTATAAACAATCTCGGATAATGAATAGATTGTGACATAAACCCTTAACTTGTAATTTTACATGGTTGAGGGTAGGTTAAAATACTGTATAATAGTTAAATCATTGTTATTAAATTATACAATAATCATATACATAAATATGATATCATATATGATTTTTTAATATTGTTTTGTTAATAATATTTTAGTATTATCGTCGTTTTGGGTGTTCACTTACTCATTTTCTTTTATATGTTTTGTTACATAAGTCGTGTTTTTTATGTATAGGTTGTATCTTATTCATATCCAGAATGATATCAAGTCCTTAAACATTAATTTTAATCATCAAATGAGAATTATACTTGAATGGATACGATGGGGAATGAATCTCATCGCGTTCATGGAGACGATAGTCCGTACGTATGCACGAGCGACAATATCATTCTTTTGATTTTAAAATAGTATATAATGGATGTTATATCATATATAAAGAATCATTATAATGTTATATTTATTATTTACTTCAATTACACATCATTATCATCCCCATACAAATAATAATGTTTTGAATGACAATTACACCACGACGTGGAGACGATAAGCCATACGTATGCACGTATGGTGACATGTCATTCAAAGGATTTATAGAATACTGAATATGATTGTAACATATTTATAATAACATCAAAGTATATATAAGATACTAGAGTTATTATTTTAGAATGTAAATAACAAATAAAGAAGAAGTGTAAGAAGAAAGGAACTTGAAAGAGGGTGGTGAAAACATTACCTCTTCTTCGGGTTCTTCCTTTTGATTTGATCAAAAGGTCTCCTTAGGTTGGATTTCAGATCAAGATAAGGCCTCTAGGTTGAATTGATGGAAGTTGGGAGGATATTTGTGTAGGGTTTGGCCGAGCCAAAAGGCTTTTAAGAAATGAATTTGAGAGAAGGGCAAGTTCCCTTTTATAATAGGGGTGAGGGGCACCATAGGAAAAACTTAAAATATTATTTTATAAGAAATTCATATTCGGTTTATAATGGATTAAAATTGATTTATTTCGAGGATAATGTGGGTATGGGTTGAAATACATTCAACCAATAGGTTTTAGATAGGTTTGGGTCACTTTATTAACTTTAGCTTTTAGTTTTAACTCTTAGTTAATTAGTTTGACATTTACCATGTCTCTTTGTATTTTTATATTATATGGTTAATAAACCTACTATAAACATCCAATAGACCCCAAAGTGGTCCATTAATGATAAAACTATCAATATATAAGTTCTTTGGCCGAACCTTAGATTTTTAGAAATATAATATCAATTAATAATATAATATTTGTTTTAAAAACTCTTTTATGTCAATTTTGACACTATTGGGTATTTTGTTTTTGATAGATTAATAAAAACATTACTAATTCGAAAAAATTTCATATAACCAATTATAATATGTCATATTAACCTAGAAAATTATTATAATTCATAAAAAGTCTCAAATTACATTTATTTGGGTATTTATAATATCAATTATCTTAATCTTTCATTAATACTGATATTACTGTATCGTCATTGTGTCATAATTAAATTAAATTATTTAATGTCTAAAAATTATAAATAAAATACCATTATGTAGGAACTCTTTTTAGATTTCTAATGAATATTTATAATTTAATTTATCTTATGTATAACCCTATATTAAAAATGTTTTAATTATTAAACTTTGATTTTAACTCTTTTAACTCTTCTTTGAATTTAATAATAATAAATGTCCTAATCTAATTAAAGTGTACCTAAATGATAATAGTTTATTCCTAAGGTTTTTTTGGTCGAGATAAACTTGTACAATAGAATTATTACATGTGTTAAGGTAATATTAATATCATTTTTACCCTTAATTACCCTATTTACTTTTAACCGTGGTAAATAAAAGTAAAAAGTTACTATTCACCAAAAATTATTTTTATCTTATTGAACCAAATTTTAATCCTTGATATTAACCATGTCCCTCTTATTTTTGAAATTCCACTCACAGAAGTGGTAAAATTAAGTTTTAGGTGAATTTGCAAAATCTCCTAGGAGATGGGTAAAAGACGGTGAAAAGTTCAATAAAATTTTTATATGTCTAAAATTATTATATTCTGACTCCAGTGAATTAAATTGAACTTATATAGGTATTAAGTATCTATTTTGACCTAAAATAAATTTAAATATAATAAATAATTATTTAAATAAAAAGTCATTTTTAACCAATAACTCAGTGTTTTTCACTATTCATCAAAAATTGAAGTTTTCAAAAAAATACCAAAATTTCACCCTAAGATAATTTTGATATTTTGAATTCAATAATTAAGTCTAGTTTACCAAATTAAAAACATAGAAGTTGAATTTATTAATTTAAAATTAATTCTAGCTGTCAAAACCAAAAGGCGTATTCTTAAGAAATAATAACTATCAAAAGTTTGACACTTGTTTATGTCCAATTTCAAAGTGAAATTACTTACAATGAACATAATTGGATTAAATGGTAAAAATATAATCTATTTATACTTCCAAACCATTAAAATTTATAATTTAACACTATAAATTATTTTGATTATAAAAGTTGTTTTTAGTTAAAATATAGTATTTTTCACTATTCACCCAAATATGAAAGTTATCAGAAAAACACCAAAACATTATTGGAACTAAATTCTTATGTCCCAATTCTAAAGAAGAAGTTTATTTTGTCAAATTGAATATATTAAAGTTTAAAATATAGGATTTAAAAAGGCTTCGCCATTAAAAGGCGGTAAAAATGCATTTTTTGAAAAATACTTCTTTTATTTGAAAAAATGAATTTGTTCTTAAATTGTGTGATAGAAACTCATAATATGGATTCTAAAATTATAAGGATTATATAAAGTTCAAAATTCAGTTAATACTATTCATAACTACTTTTGAATGATCAGTTTGGTAAGTCATGGTGTGCTAGAACTCGTTGTTGCATGTAGTGCAAGTTATTGAATTACTTTGAATAAATAACGTACTATGAAATATTGAGGTGTTACATTCTTCCCTCCTTCAAAAAATTGGGTCCTTGCAATTTGAAATTATTCTTCAAAAATAAAATTTTGAAAATAGAAAATACCTTTGGGAAAACCCACATCGAAAATTAGGTTAATAATATTTAGTCTTAATAAGAGGAAAAGGGAAATAAAAGGGTCACCACCAAATTATGATCTCGATTAGGAGAATATTGGTGGAAATTGGAGACCTATAATTGGAGGAAAAATGTAAATATTTATAGGTAGTGATTGAGGTCATCAATCAAAAAAAAGTGTAAAATTAAGGGCCTTAAATTCATCAATCTATGATGATTTAAAATACCATTGGTTCAACAAAACATCTGGTATTAGGATAACGCATTTTTTTTAAGATCCCTTCACTAAAGTATAAGAATTAATTTCTTCATATAATAATAGTAGAAAAAAATATATACTTGACAATTAGAGTCCCATCCTTTAATTAATTTCTACCACAAACTCATCTTTCACTCTAAAAGATAATAGAACTTAAAAAAATATTCTATTTATCCTATTTATATAGGGTTCAAAAACAAAATGAATTTATAATTCATCTACCAGATTTTTGTAAAAAAAGACTACATTATTCAATCTAGGACATCACGTGGGCCAGTGGTAGGTGATACACGCTTGTCGCCCTTCGATTGCAGTTTCAATTCTCGCGGCCTTGCCGGACGCGACAGGTTGCCACCCAACCTCCATGTTATCCTTTTAAGGTAATCCAAAAATAATATAAAACTAGAATTATCCAAAATACTTATATCCAAACTCACAGTCCAAAATTTATAAGGAAGGTAAACACAATGAAGATCCTTTTTGCTGTGTAATAACATGTGAACACCTTCATCATGTATTATTTTAATACACAGTAACATCCTGAATTACCATAAAACCTTACTGATTACATTCATGATCCCTTATTACTTAAAGAATACTAGATATACTCCTTCTATCAAAAAATGTTGTAAACTCCAACAATGATGGAATATACAAATCATTAATAAGTTTCAAGGTAGTCAAGAATATCCAATATAATTTATCCAAATCAATCATGTATTATTCAAAAATCACTACCTCTGTATCAGAACCATATTATGGTTTATCTTTTTATCAACCATATATTTTCCAAAAATTTAACCTGATATTGAGTCACTTTTCTTGGTTCCACACAATCTCATGTCCTTAATGAAATAGTACTATAGTACAATCCTTATATACTCCATAATTATTATAACCAGTACATTATTTATACAACACTCAAATGACATAATTCTATAATAACAACATAAGAATTCTAATCATTATGCCTCATCTGTGGTAGTATCATAACTTTATTATTATCCAATAACATCATTTGCGACATAGTATGATGACTGGGACATTGGTTCGCGTAGGGTCCAAACTCCTTGCAGATGAAGCATTGTACATTTGAAAACTTTTTCTTACCCTTGCAGCCACGTACATGGTGTCCTTTTTCTCCACACTTATAACAAACTCCCATTCCCTTTAGGCAAGTTCCAGAGTGTTTATTCCCAAATTTATCACATATGGGAAAATTATTCTTTTCCCTCTTCCCTTTACCCATATTTTTCTCTTCCATCCTTATCTTCTCTTGCTTCCCTTCAAAGCCATAGGACTTAGAGAATTATTTACTTATCTTTTTACCACATGATACTATTTCTTCATATGTTGAGAATACATGGGAGATAATTTCCCTTCTAAATTCTGGCTTAATACCATGAAATATATGGTCCTTCTTACTCTTTGGATCATACCTATTGCTGGAGTTCACATTCCTTCTACTGGGTTCCATTTCTATACAATAGCATAAACTAGGTCAGTTTATTAATAGCAATGAATAATTCCAAACTTGTAAAATACCTAACATAAATTGAACAGTTTATGGATACAACCTATAATCATAAAGATGTTATCATTGAGGAAGTATATACTCATAAACCCTTTGTATTGAGTTGTAAAGAAAATGAGAATTATCCTAAGCATATCCCCCGGGAGTGTCGTAACCAAGAGTGCAACAAGGCCCGTTGTCGTGCAGCAATTCCCGTTCGAGTCTAGCTTAAAGCAGTGTTTTCGCGTTTTACCCCTAGGTACATCTGTGCCAGAGCTGCCTCTACATGCTCGTATCCAGACAGGGATGTATTGCTCGGAAAACTCACAAAATCTCTACAATATCAAAATTCTAGAAAGTTCTTCTATACTAATCCTCAAAGTCCATCTTAGGTCTATGTGCTCTAATCAGAGTTTATCTAAATCTAGCTTCCAAGGTTTGTACTAAACTTACTCTGATACCAACTGAAATGCCCTGACCCCAGTTACCCAGAGTCAGTGCATTATTTTAATAAGTTGGCATGATTACAAGGAATAAAGTCCCAAAGGACCGATCAGTTTAGTAGCCTTGGAATCACTTGATACATTCATAAAAGTTACATTAAATCATAAAGTAAAAAACAAAAATAATATAGTCTCCATGGTCCACACTCATATCCCCTTCAGACTATCCCTGGAGGTCAGTCATAAAATATATCTTCACATCCTGGGAAAAATAAAATATAGAAAGTGGTGAGCTCATATGCTTAGAAAGGATATCAATATAGTGGAAACATTCATAAATAAGCATAAACTTTTAAGGCAATGTACAACTAAAACAAAAGACTTTTAAACTTGAACTTTAGAATAATATGGCAAAAATAAAATTAAGTAATGCCATTTACTTATTCACATGGATATTCTACCAGTCGAATAATCACATGCAATATCAATAACCACTTTCATAGTGATGGAATGCATAATTCCAGACTATCATAACCACGTAGACAAGGCCTCGTGCCAAGACTACAAATAAGATTTTGTCAAGACCTCGTGCCAAGACACTAGTTTGTATCATGAGACCTACCGATGCATCGAGGAGCTATAGAGGGCTTCACCCGTCACTTATTAAGTCCAATGCATTCCACATATGAATTGTTTTAAACATAACATAATCATTTGTATTAAAACTAGCATATGAAATGTCAATACTTTCTCCATAAACCCTGAATTGTCTAAAAATAACACATCCACAGTCCAACATATCAAAAAACCTTCAATACAATATGGAAGTTTTGTATCATAATAAATCAACTTCAATAAGCTTAAAATACATCAAAGGATGTTGACATCGATGAAATCATAACTATTTGAGAGAAATATCTCTTTTTATGAAATCAATGAAAAGTCACACATCTATAGAGGATGCAATTTAAAAGAGATCTTTGAATCAAAGTGTCCCATACCACATTGAGACTTTTGAAAATAAATATCATTTCAAAACATTCATGTACATATAAATAAATCCTCAAAATCATTTTGAAAACATGGACATTAATTAAAAGGATTTAGAAAGATAAATATTTTAAAACATTTATAATTCTGATGTTGATAAAGAGTACCTTTCACAAATTTTTAAAATATTCATTTTGAAATCATTTAAAAGTCACATAATTATAAAATAAAACATTTACTTTCAAAATATTCTTATAATCTTGTAATGGAAGCTTCGACAATTTTTATAACAGTGGAAAATATCCGTACCCACCGTATAAGTTAAAAAAATACATTCTTACCACAATTTTTTCGAAAAGGTTAAAAAGGACCTTGTTTGGAAAATGATGGAAAGATTCATTTCCAAACACTTAAGTGTATAAATGAATTTAACCAATTTTATAGTAAATATTAATTTTTTTTGAAATACATTTTTAAGAAACATGGATGTGGATGATAAAGAAGTCCCAGTAGATGATCACGTATAAACAATATCGGATAATGAAGAGATTGTGACATAAACCCTTACCTTGTACTTTTACTTGGTTGAGGGTAGGTTAAACTCCTGTATAATAGTTAAATATTTGTTATTAAATTATACAAGAATCATATACATATATATGATATCATATATTATCTTTTAATATTGTTTCGTTAATAATATTTTAGTATTATCGTCGTTTTGGGTGTTCACTTACTCATTTTCTTTTATATGTTTTGTTACATAATTTGTGTTTGTTATGGATAGGTTGTATCGTATTCATATCCAAAATGATATCAAGTCCTTAAACATTATTTTTACTCATAAAATGAGAATTATACTTGAATGGATACGATGGGGAATGAATCTCATTGCGTTCGTGGAGGCGGTAGTCCGTACGTATGCACAAGTGACAATATCATTATTTTGATATTAAAATAGTATATAATGGATGGTATATCATATATAGAGAATTATTATAATATTATATTTATTATTTAATTCAATTAAACATCATTATCTTACCCATCCAAATAATAATGTTTTGAATAACAATTACGCCACGGCATGGAGACAGTAAGCCGTACGTACGCACGTATGGTGACATGTCATTCAAAGGATAGATAGAATACTGAATATGATTGTAAAATATTTATAATAACATAAAAATATATATATGATACTGGAGTTATTATTTTATAATGTAAATAACAATGAAAGAAGAAGTGGAAGAAGAAAGGAACTTGAAAGAGGGTGGTGAAAACATTACCTCTTCTTCGGGTTGTTCCTTTTGATTTGATCAAAAGGGATCCTTAGGTTGGATTTCTGATCAATATAAGGCATCTAGGTTGAATTTAGGGAAGTTGAAAGGATATTTGGGCTGGGTTTGGCTGAGCCAAAAGGCTTTGAATGTATGAATTTGAGAGAAGGGGGAGTGCCCTTTTATAAGAGGGGTGAGGGACACCTTAGGAAAAAATTAAAATATTATTTTATAATAAATTCATATACGGTTTATAATGGCTAAAAACGGAATTATTTCGAGGATAAGGTGGATAGGGGTCAAAATCCATTCAAAAAATAGGTTTTAGACAGGTTTTTGTTACTTTATTAACTTTATCTTTTAGTTTTAGCTCTTAGTTAATTAGTTTGACATTTAACATGTCTCTTTGTATTTTTATATTATATGGTTAATTAACTTACTATAAACTTCCAATCTACCCCAAAGTGGTCCATTAATGATACACATATCAAGATATAAGTTCTTTGGCTGAAACTTATATTTTTAGGAATATAATATCAATTAATAATATAATATTTGTTTTAAAAACTCTTTTATGTCAATTTTGACACTATTGGGTATTTTGTTTTTGATAAATTCATAACAACATTATTAATTCGAAAAAAATTCATATAAACAATTATAATATTTCATATTAACCTGGAAAATTATTCTAATTCATAAAAAGTCTCAGATTACATTTATTTGGGTATATATAATATCAATTATCTTAATCTTTCAATAATATGGTAATTACTGCATCGTCATTGTGTCATAAATAAATTAAATTATTTAATGTCTAAAAAATATAAATAAAATACCATTATGTAGGAACTCTTTTTATATTTCTAATGAATATTTATAATCGATTTTATCTTATGTATAACCATATATTAAAAATGTTTTAATTATTAAACTTTGATTTTAACTCTTTTAACTCTTCTTTGAATTAAATAATAATAAATCTCATAATCTAATTCAAGTGGACCTAAATGATAATAGTTTATTCCTAATTTTTTTTTGGTCGAGATAAACTTGTCCAATAGAATTAGGACATGTGTTAAGGTAATATTAATATCATTTTTACCCTCAATTACCCTATTTACTTTTAACCGTGGTAAATAAAAGTAAAAGTTACTATTCACCAAAAATTATTTTTAACTTATTGAACCACATTTTACTCATTGATATAAACCATGTCTCTCGGATTTTTGAAATTCCACTCACAGAAGTGGTAAAATTAAGTTTTAGGTGAATTTGAAAAATCTCCTAGGAGATGGGTAAAAGACGGTGAAAAGTTCAATAAAATTTTTATAGGTCTAAAATTATTATAAACCGACTCCAATGAATTAAATTGAACTTATATATGTATTAAGTATCTATTTTGACCTAAAATAAATTTAAATATAATAAATAATTATTTAAATAAAAAGTCCGTTTAAACCAATAACTCATTGTTTTTCACTATTCATCAAAAATTGAAGTTTTCAGAAAAATACCAAAATTTAACCCTAAGATAATTTTGATATTTCGAATTAAATAATTAAGTCTATTTTACCAAATTAAAAACATAGAAGTTGAATTTATTAATTTAAAATCAATTCCAGCTGTCAAAACCAAAAGGCGTATTTTTAAGAAATAATAACTATCAAAAGTTTGACACTTGTTTATGTCAAATTTCAAAGTGAAATTACTTACAATGAACATAATTGGATTAAATGGTAAAAATATAATCTATTTATACTTCCAAACCATTAAAATTTATAATTTAACACTATAAAGTATTTTGATTAAAAAAGTTATTTTTAGTTAAAATATAGTATTTTCACTATTCACCCAAATATGAAAGTTATCAGAAAAACACCAAAACTTTATTGAAACTAAATTCTTATCTCCCGATTCTAAATAAGAAGTTTATTTTGTCAAATTTAATATATTAAAGTTTCAAATATTGGATTTAAAAAGACTTCTCCATTAAAAGGAGGTAAAATTGGATTTTTTGAAAAATACTTCTTTTATCTGAAAAAATGAATTTGTTCTTAAATTATGTCATAGAAACTCATAATATGGATTCTAAAATTATAAGAATTATATAAAGTTAAAAATTCAGTTAATACTATTCATAACTGCTTTTGAACGACCAGTTTGGTAAGTCATGGTGCGCTAGAACTCGGTGTTGCGTGTAGTGCATGTTATAGAATTACTTTGAAGAAATAACGTACTATGAAATCTTGGGGTGTTACATTCTTACCTCATTCAAAAAATTGCTTCCTCGCAATTTGAAATTATTATTCGAAAATAAAATTTTGAAAACAGAAAATACCTTTGGGAAAACCCACATCGAAAATTGGGTTAATAATATTTAGTCTTAATAAGAGGAAAAGGGAAATGAAAGGGTCACCCCCAAATTATGATCTAGATTAGGAGAATATTGGTGTAAATTAGAGACATATAATTCTATGAAAAATGTAAATATTTATAGGTAGTGATTGAGGTCATCAATCACAAACAAGTGTAAAATTAAGGGCCTTAAATTCATCAATCTATGATGATTTAAAATAACATCGGTTCAAAAAAATATATGGTATTAGGATAACACATTTTTTGTTTTAATATCCCTTCACTAAAGTATAAGAATTAATTTCTTCATAGAATAAGAGAAGAAAAAAATATACTTGACAAGTAGAGTCCCATCCTTTAACTAATTTATACCACAAACTCATCTTTCACTCTAAAAGATAATAGAACTTAAAAATAATATTCTATTTATCCTATTCATATAGGGTTAAAAAAAAAATTAATTTATAATTCATCTACCATATTTTTTTTAAAAAAAACTACATTATTCAATATAGGACATCCCGTGGGCCAGTGGTAGGTGATACACCCTCGCCACCCTTCGATTGCGGGTTCAATTCTCACGGCCTTGCCGGACACGACGGGTTGCCACCCGAGCTCCAGGTTGTCCTTTTATGACAATCCAAAAGTAATATAAAACTAGAATTATCCAAAATACTTATATCTAAATTCACAGTCCAAAATTTATAAGGAAGGTAAACACAATGAAGATCCTTTTTTCCGCGTAATAACATGTGGACACCTTCATCATGTATTTTTTAAAACACAGCAACATCCTGAATTACCATAAAACCTTACGGATTACATTCATGATCCCTTATTACTTATAGAATACTGGATATACTTCTTCTATCCAAAAATGTTGTAAACTCCAACAATGATGGAATATGCAAATCATTAATCAGTTTCAAGGTAGTAAAGAATATCCAATATAATTTATCCAAATCAATCATGTATTATTCTAAAATCACTACCTCGGTTTCAAAACTATATTATGGTTTATCTTTATCTCAACCATATATTTTCCAAAAATTTAACATGCTACTGAGTCACTTTTCATGGTTCCACAAATCTCAAGTCCTTAATGAAATAGTACTATAGTACAATCCTTATATACTCCATAATTATTATAACCAGTACATTGTTGATACAACACTCAAATGACATAATTCTCCAATAACAACATAAGAATTATAATCATTCCTCCTCATCCGTGGTAGTATCACAACTTAATTATTATTCAATAACATCATTTGCGGTATAGTCTGATGACTGGGACATTGGTTTGCATAGGGTCCAAACTCCTTGCAGATGAAGCATTGTACATTTGAAACCTTTTTCTTACCCTTGCAGCCACACACATGGTGTCATTTTTCTCCACACTTATAACAAACTCCCATTCCCTTTAGTCAAGTTCCAGGGTGTTTCTTTCCACAGTTATCACATATGGGAAAATTTTTCTTTTCCCTCTTCCCTTTACCCATATTTTTCTCTTCCATACTTATCTTCTCTTGCTTCCCTTCAAAGCCATAGGACTCAGAGAATTCTTTACTTATCTTTTTACCACATGATACTATTTATTCATATGGTGAGAATACATGGGAGATAATTTCCCTTCTAAATGATGGCTTAATACCCTGAAAGATATGATCCTTCATACTCTTTGGATCATACCTATTGCTGGAGTTCACATTCCTTCTACTGGGTTCCATTTCTATACAATAGAATAAACTAGGTCAGTTTATGAATAGAAGTGAATAATTCCAAACTTGTAAAATACCTAACGTAAATTGAATAGTTTATGGATACAATCCATAATCATAAAGATGTTATCATTGAGGAAGTATATACTCATAAACCCTTTGTAATGATTTGTAAATAAAATGAGAATTATCCAAATCATATCCCCCGGGAGTGTCATAACCAAGAGTGCAACAAGACCCGTTGTCATGCACCAGTTCCTGTTCGAGTCTATCTCAAAGCGGTGTTTTCGCATTTTACCCCTAGGTACATCTGTGCCAGAGCCGCCTCTACCTGCTCGTATCCAGACAGGGATGTATTTCTTGGAAAACTCACAAAATCTCTACAATACCAAAATTCTAGAAAGTTCTTCTATACTAATCCTCAAAGTCCATCTTAGGTCTATGTGCTCTAATCAGAGTTTATCTAAATCTAGCTTCCAAGGTTTGTACTAAACTTACTCTGATACCAACTGTAACGCCCCGAACCCAGTTACCCAGAGTCGGTGCCTTATTTTAATACATTTTCATGATTACAAGGAATCAAGTCCCGAAGGACCGATCAGTTTAGTAGCCTTGGAATCACTAGATACATTCATAAAAGATACATTACATCATAAAGTGAAAAAATACAATAAAATAGTCTCCATGGTCCACACTCATATCCCCTTCAGACTATCCCTGCAGGTCAGTCATAAAATATATCTTCATATCCTAGAAAAAATAAAACATAGAAAGGGGTGAGCTCAGATGCTTAGTAAGGATAACAATATAGTAGAAACATTTATAAATAAGCATAAACTTTTAAGGCAATGTATAACTAAAACAAAAGCCTTTTAAACTTGAACTTTAGCATAATATGGAAAAAATAAAATGAAGTAATGACATTTACTTATTCACATGGATATTCTACTAGTCTAATAATCACATTCAATATCAATAACCACTTTCATAGTGATGGAATGCATAATGCCAGACTATCATAACCACGTAGCTAAGGCCTCGTGCCAAGACTACAAATTAGATTTTGTCAAGGCCTCGTGCCAAGACACTAGTTTGTCTCATGAGACCTATCGATGCATCGAGGAGCTATAGCGGGCTTCACCCATCACTTATTAAGTCCAATTCATTCCACATATAAATAGTTTTAAATATAACATAAACATTCGTATTAAAACTAGCATACGAAATGTCAATACTTTCTCCATAAACCATGAATTGTCTAAAAATAACACATCCACATTCCAACATATCACAAAACCTTCAATACAATATGGAATTTTTGTATCATAATAAATCAACTTCCATAAGCTTAAAATACATCAAAGTATGTTTACATAGATGAAATCATAACTATTTGAGAGAAATATCTCTTTTTATGAAATCAATGAAAATTCACACATCTATAAAGGAAGAAATTTAAAAGAGATTTTTGAATCAAAGTGTCCCATACCACATTGAAACCTTTGAAAAGAAATATAATTTCAAAACATTCATGTACATATAAATAAATCCTTAAAATCGTTTTGAAAACATGGACATTAATTACAGATATTTAGAAAGATAAATATTTTAGAACATTTATAATTCTGATTTTGATAAAGAGTACCTTTCACAAATTCTTAAAATATTCATTTTGAAATCATCTAAAAGTCACATAATTATAAAATAAAACATTTAATTTCAAAATATTCTTATAATCTTTTAAGGGAAGCTTCAACGATTTTTATAATGGCATAAAATAACCGCACCTACCGTATAAGTTAAAAAAAGACATTCTTACCACAATTTTTTCGAAAAGGTTAAAAAGGACATTGTTTGGAAAATGATGGAAAGATTCCTTTACAAACACATAAGAGTATAAATGAATTTAACCCATTTTATAGTAAATATTAAAAATGCTTTGAAATACATTTTTAAGAAACATGGATGTGGATGATAAAGAAGTCCCAGTAAATGATCACGTATAAACAATCTTGGATAATGAAGAGATTGTGAAATAAACCGTTACCTTGTAATTTTCCTTGGTTGAGGGTAGGTTAACCTCCTGTATAATAGTTAAGTCGTTGTTATTAAATTATACAAGAATCATATACATAAATATGAAATCATATATTATCTTTTAATATTGTTTCATTAATAATATTTTAGTATTATCGTCGTTTTGGGTGTTCACTTACTCATTTTCTTTTATATGTTTTGTTACATAATTCGTGTTTGTTATTGATAGGTTGTATAGTATTCATAACCAAAATGATATCAAGTCCTTAAACATTATTTTTAATCATCAACTGAGAATTATACTTGAATGGATACGATGGGGAATGAATCTCATTGCGTTCGTGGAGACGATAGTCCGTACGTACGCACAAGAGACAATATCATTATTTTGATATTGAAATAGTATATAATGGATGGTATATCATATATACAGAATCATTATAATGTTATATTTATTATTTACTTCAATTAAACATCATTATCATACCCATCCAAATAATAATGTTTTGAATAACAATTACGCCACGAGGTGGAGGCGGTAAGCCGTACGTACGCACGTATGGTGACATGTCATTAAAAGGATGGATAGAATACTGAATATGATTGTACCATATTTATTATAACATCAGAGTATATATATAAGATACTAGAGTTATTATTTTAGAATGGAAATAAAAAATAAAGAAGAAGTGGAAGAAGAAAGGAACTTGAAAGAGGGTGGTGAAAACATTACCTCTTCTTCAGGTTCTTCCTTTTTATTTGATCAAAAGGGCTCCTTAGGTTGGATTTCTGAAAAATATAAGGACTCTAGGTTGAATTGAGGGAAGTTGGGAGGATATTTGGGCAGGGGTTGGCTGAGACAAAAGGCTTTGATGTTATGAATTTGAGAGAAGGGGGAGTGCCCTTTTATAAGAGGGGCGAGGGGCACCTTAGAAAAAACTTAAAATATTATTTTATAATAAATTCATATTCAGTTTATAATGGCTCCAAACTGAATTATTTCGAGGATAAGGTGGGGATGGGTCAAAATCCATTCAACCAATAGGTTTTATACAGGTTTGGGTCACCTTATTAACTTTATCTTTTAGTTTTAACTCTTAGTTAATTAGTTTAACATTTACCATGTCTCTTTGTATTTTTATATTATATGGTTAATAAACTTACTATAAACTTCCAATAGACCCAAAAGTGGTCCATTAATGATAAAAATATCATGATATAAGTCCTTTGGCAGAAACTCAGATTTTTAGGAATATAATATGAATTAATAATATAATATTTGTTTTAAAAACTCTTTTATGTCAATTTTGATAGTATTGGGTATTTTGTTTTTGATAATTTCATAACAACATTATTAATTCGAAAAAAATTAATATAACCAATTATAATATGTCATATTAACCTAGAAAATTATTTTAATTCATAAAAAGTATCAAATTACATTTATTTGGGTATTTATAATATGAATTATCTTAATCTTTCATTAATACGGTAATTACTGCATCATCATTGTGACATAAATAAATTAAATTATTTAATGTCTAAAAATTATAACTAAAATAAAATTATGTATAAACTATTCTTAGAATTATAATGAATATTTATAATCTAGTTTATCTTATGTATAAACCTATATTAAAAATGTTTTAATTATTAACCTTTGATTTTAACTCTTTTAACTCTTCTTTGAATTAAATAATAATAAATGTCCTAATATAATTCAAGTGGACCTAAATGATAATAGTTTATTCCTAAGGTTTTTTTGGTCGAGGTAAACTTGTACAATAGAATTATGACATGTTTTAAGGTAATAATAATATCATTTTTATCCTTAATTACCCTATTTACTTTTAACCGTGGTAAATAAAAGTAAAAAGTTACTATTCACGAAAAATTATTTTTATCTTATTGAACCACATTTTACACATTGATATTAACTGTATCTCTCAGATTTTTGAAATTACACTCACAGAAGTGGTAAAATTAAGTTTTAGGTGAGTTTGCAAATTCTCCTAGGAGATGGGTAAAAGACGGTGAAAAGTTCAATAAAATTTTTATATATCTAAAATTATTATAAACTGACTCCAATGAATTAAATTTAACTTATATTGGCATTAAGTATCTATTTTTATCTAAAATAAATTTAAATATAATAAATAATTATTTAAATAAAAAGTCAGTTTTAACCAATAACTCAGTGTTTTTCACTATTCATCAAAAATTGAAGTTTTCAGAAAAATACCAAAATTTCACCCTAAGATAATTTTGATATTTAGAATTCAATAATAAAGTCTATTTTACCAAATTGAAAACATATAAGTTTCATTTATTAATTTAAAATTAATTACAGTTGTCAAAACCAAAAGGTGTATTTTTAAGAAATAATAACTATCAAAAGTTTGACACTTGTTTATGTCCAATTTCAAAGTGAAATTACTTACAATGAACATCATTGTATTAAATGGTAAAAATATAATCTATTTATACTTCCAAACCATGAAAATGTATAATTTAATAGTATAAAGTATTTTGATTAAAAAAGTTGTTTTTAGTAAAAATATAGTATTTTTCACTATTCACCCAAATATGAAAGTTATCAGAAAAACACCAAAACATTATTGAAACTAAATTCTTATTTCCCAATTATAAAGAAGAAGTTTATTTTGTAAAATTTAATATATTAAAGTTTCAAATATTGGATTTAAAAAGGATTCTCCATTAAAAGGCGGTAAAATTGCATTTTTTGAAAAATACTTCTTTTATCTGAAAAAATGAATTTGTTCTTAAATTATGTCTTAGAAACTCATAATATGGATTATAAAATTATAAAGATTATATAAAGTTCAAAATTTAGTTAATATTATTCATAACCACTTTTGAATGGCCAGTTAGGTAAGTTATGGAGCGCTAGAACTCGGTGTTTCGTGTAGTGCAAGTTATAGAATTACTTTGAAGAAATAACATACTATGAAATCTTGGGGTGTTACATTCTTCTCCCCTTCAATAAATTGAATCCTCAAAATTTTAAATTATTCTTTGAAATTAAAATTTTGAAAATAGAAAATACCTTTGGGAAAACCCACATCGGAAATTGGGTTAATAATTTTTATTCTTAATAAGAAGAAAACGGAAATGAAAGGGTCACCACCAAATTATGATCTAGATTAGGAGAATATTGGGGGAAATTAGAGACATATAATTAGATGAAAAACGTAAATATTTATAGGTATTGTTTGAGGTCATCAATGACAAACAAGTGTAAAATTGAGGGCCTTAAATTCATCAATCTATGATGATTTAAAATACCACCGGTTCAACAAAAAAATGGTATCAGGATAAATTTTTTTTTGTTTTAAGATCCCTTCACTAAAGTATAAGAATTAATTTCTTCATATAATAAGAGAATAAGAAAAAAATATATACTTGACAAGTAGAGTCCCATTATTTAACTAATTTCTACCACAAACTCATCTTTCACTCTAAAAGATAATAGAACTTAAAAATAATATTCTATTTATCCGATTTGTATAGGGTTCAAAAACAAAATGATTTTATAATTTATCTACATGAATTTTTTAAAAAAAGACTACATTATTTAATCCAGGACATCACGTGAGCCAGTGGTAGGTGATATACACTTGTCGCCCTTCTGTTGCGGGTTCAAGTCTCGCGGCCTTGCCGGACGTGACGGGTTGCCACCCGACCTCCGGGTTGTACTTTTATGGAAATCCAAAAATAATCTAAACTAGAATTATCCAAAATACTTTTATCCAAACTCACAGTCCAAAATTTATAAGGAAGGTAAACACAATGAAGATCCTTTTTTCCGCGTAATAACATGTGAACACCTTCATCATGTATTCTTTTAAAACAGAGCAATATCTTGAATTACCATAAAACCTTATTGATTAAATTCATGATCCCTTATTACTTATAGAATACTGGATCTACTCCTTCTATACAAAAATGCTATGAACTCCAACAATGATGGAATATACAAATCATTAATCAGTTTCAAGGTAGTCAAGAATATCCAATATAATTTATCCAAATCAATCATGTATTATTCCAAAATCACTACCTCGGTATCAGAACCATATTATAGTTTATCTTTCTCTCAACCATATATTTTCCAAAAATTTAACCTGCTATTAAGTCACTTTTCATGGTTCCACAAAATCTCAAGTCCTTAATGAAATAGTACTGAAGTACAATCTTTATATACTCCATAATTATTATAACCAGTACATTGTTGATACAACACTCAAATGACATATTTCTATAATAACAACATAAGAATTCCAATCATTCCCCCTAATCTGTGGTAGTATCATAACATGATTATTATCCAATAGCATCATTTGCGGCATAGACTGATGACTGAGACATTAGTTTTCATAGTGTCCAAACTCCTTGCAGATGAAGCATTTTACATTTAAAACCTTTTTCTTACCCTTGCAGTCACGTACATGGTGTCATTTTTCTCCACACTTATAACAAACTCCCATTCCTTTTAGACAAGTTCCAGGGTGTTTCTTCCCACAGTTATCACATATGGGAAAATTATTCTTTTCCCTCTTCCCTTTACCCATCTTTTTCTCTTCTATCCTTATCTTCTCTTGCTTCCCTTCAAAGCCATAGGACTCAGAGAATTATTTACTTATCTTTTTAACACATGATACTATTTCTTCATATATTGGGAATACATGGGAGATAATTTCCCTTATAAATGGTGGCTTGATACCATGAAATATATGATCCTTCTTACTCTTTGGATCATACGTATTGCGGAAGTTCACATTCCTTCTACTGTGCGCCATTTCTATACAATAGCATAAACTAAGTCAGTTTATGAATTGCAATGAATAATTCCAAACTTGTAAAATACCTAACGTAAATTGAACGGTTTATAGATTCAATCCATAATCATAAAGATGTTATCATTGAGGAAGTATATACTCATAAACCCTTTGTAATGATTTGTAAAGAAAATGAGAATTATCCTAAGCATATCCCCCGGGAGTGTCGTAACCAAGAGTAAATCAAGGCCCATTGTCGTGCACCAGTTCCCGTTTGAGTTTAGCTCAAAGCAGTGTTTCCAGGTTTTACCCCTAGGTACATCTGTGCCAGAGCCGCCTCTACCTGATCATATCCAGATAGGGATGTATTGCTTGGAAAACTCAAAAAATCTCTACAATACCAAAATTGTAGGAAGTTCTTCTATACTAATCCTCAAAGTCCATCTTAGTTCTATGTGATCTAATCAGAGTTTATCTAAATCTAGCTTCCAAGGTTTGTACTAAACTTCCTGTGATACCAACTGTAATGCCCCGACCCCAGTTACCTAGAGTTGGTGAATTATTTTAATACATTGGCATGATTACAAGGAATCAGGTCCCAAAGGACTGATGGATTTAGTAGCCTTGTAATCACTAGATACATTCATAAAAGTTACATTACATCATAAAGTGAAGAACTAAAATAATATAGTCTCCATGGTCCACAATCATATCCCCTTCTGACTATCCCTGTAGGTCTGTCATAAAATATTTCTTCACATCCTGGGAAAAATAAAACATAGAAAGGGGTGAGCTCAGATGCTCAGTAAGGATAACAATATAGCAGAAACATTCATAAATAATCATAAACTTTTAAGGCAATGTATAACTAAAACAAAAGCCTTTTAAACTTGAACTTCAGCATAGTATGACAAAAATAAAATGAAGTAATGCCATTTACTTATTCACATGGATATTCTACTAGTCGAATAATCACATGCAATATCAATAACCACTTTCATAGTGATGGAATGCATAATTCCAGACTATCATAACCATGTAGCCAAGGCCTCATGCCAAGACTACAAATAAGATTTTGTCAAGGCCTCGTGCCAAGACACTAGTTTGTCTCATGAGACCTACCGATGAATCGAGGAGCTATAGTGGGATCCACCCGTCACTTGTTAAGTCCAATGCATTCTTCATATCAACAGGTTTAAACATAACATAAACATTCGTATTAAAACTAGCATATGAAATGTCAATACTTTCTCCATAAACCATGAATGGTCTAAAAATAACACATCCACAGTCAAACATATCACAAATACTTCAATATAATATGGAATTTTTGTATCATAATAAATCAACTTCAATAAGCTTAAAATACATCAAAGGATGTTGACATAGATGTAATCAAAACTATTTGAGAGAAATATCTCTTTTTTTGAAATCATTGAAAAGTCACACATATATAAAGGAAGTAATTTAAAACAGATTTTTGAATCAAAGTGTCCCATACCACATTGAAAATTTTGAAAAAAAATATCATTTCAAAACATTCATGTCCATATAAATAAATCCTTAAAATCATTTTGAAAACATGGACATTAATTAAAAATATTTAGAAAGATAAATATTTTAAAACATTTAAAATTCTGATATTGATAAAGGGTACCTTTCATAAATTCTTAAAATATTCATTTTGAAATCATTTAAAAGTAACATAATCATAAAATAAAACATTTACTTTCAAAATATTCTTATAATATTGTAAGGGAATCTTAGAATATTTTTATAATGGTGAAAAATAGCCGCACCCATCGTATAAGTTAAAAAAGGAATTCTTACCATAATTTTGTTGAAAAGGTTAAAAAGGACCTTGTTTGGAAAATGATGGAAATATTCCTTTCAAAACACTTAAGGGTATAAATAACTTTAACCCATTGTCTAGTATATATTAAAAATGTTTTGAAATACATTTTTAAGAAACATGGATGTGGATGATAAAGAATTCCCAGTTGATGATCACGTATAAACAATCTCAGATAATGAAGAGATTGAGACATAAACCCTTACCTTGTACTTTTCATTGGTTGATGGTAGGTTAACCTCCTGTATAATAGTTAAATCATTGTTATTAAATTATACAAGAATCATATACATAAATATGACATCATATATGATCTTTTAATATTGTTTCATTAATAATACTTTAGTATTATCATCGTTTTGGGTGTTCACTTACTCATTTTATTTTATATGTTTTGTTACAAAAGTAATGTTTGTTATATATAGGTTGTATATTATTCATATCCAGAATTATATCAAGTCCATAAACATTATTTTTAATCATAAAATGAGAGTTAGACTTGAATGGATACGATGAGGAATGAATCTCATCGCGTTCATGGAGACGGTAGTCCGTACGTACGCACGAGCGACAATATCATTCTTTTGATATTAAAATAGTATATAATGGATGTTATATCATATATATATAATCATTATAATTTTATATTTATTATTTACTTCAATTACACATCATTATCATACCCATCCAAATAATAATGTTTTGAATAACAATTACGCCACGACGTGGAGACTGTAAGCCGTACGTACGCACGTATGATGACATGTCATTCAAAAGATGGATATAATACTGAATAGGATTGTACCATATTAATAATAACGTCACAGTATATAGAAGATACTGAAGTAATTATTTTATAATGGAAATAACAAAGAAAGAAGAAGTGTAAGAAGAAAGGATCTTGAAAGAAGGTGGTGAAAACATTACCTCTTCTTCGGGTTCTTCCTTTTGATTTGATCAAAAGGGATCCTTAGGTTGGATTTCTGGTTAATATAAGGCCTTTTGGTTGAATTTAGGTAATATGGGAGGATATTTGGGCAGGGGATGGCCGATCCAAAAGGCTTTGAATTTATGAATTTGAGAGAAGGGGGAGTGCCCTTTTATAAGAGGGGTGAGGGGAACCTTAGGAAAAACTTAAAATATTATTTTATAATAAATTCATATTCGGTTTATAATGGCTCAAAATTGATTTATTCAAAGGATAAGGTGTGTATGGGTCGAAATCCATTCAACCAATAGGTATTAGACAGGTTTGGGTCACTTTGTTAACCTTATCTTTTAGTTTTAACTCTTAGTTAATTAGTTTGACATTTACCTTGTCTCTTTGTATTTTAATATTATATGGTTAATAAACATACTATAAACTTCCAATCTACCCCAAAGTGGTCGATTAATTATATAAATCTCATGATATAAGTCCTTTGTCCGAACCTTATATTTTTAAGAATAGTATATCAATTAATAATATAATATTTGTTTTAAAAACTCTTTTATGTCAATTTTGACACTATTGGGTATTTTGTTTTTGATAAATTTATAAAAGCATTATTAATTCGAAAAAAATTCATATAACCAATCCTAATATGTCATATTAACCAATAAAATTATTGGAATTCATAAAAAGTCTCAAATTACATTTATTTGGGTATTTAAAATATCAACTATCTTAATCTTTCATTAATGCGGTAATTACTGTATCATCATAATGTCATAAATAAATTAAATTATTTAATATCTAAAAATTATAAATAAAATACCATTATGTAGGAACTCTTTTTATCTTTATAATGAATATTTATAATCGAATTTATCTTATCTATAACCCTATATTAAAAATGGTTTAGTTATTAAACTTTGATTCTAACTCTTTTAACTCTTCTTTGAATTAAATAATAATGAATGTCCTAATGTAACTCAAGTGGACCTAAATGATAATAGTTTATTAAAAAGGTTGTTTCTGGCCGAGATACACTTGTCCAATAGAATTAGGACATGTGTTAAGGTAATATTAATATCATTTTTACCCTTAATTACCCTATTTACTTTTAACCGTGGTAAATAATAGTAAAAAGTTATTGTTCACCGAAAATTATTTTTATCTTATTGAACCATATTTTACTCCTTGATATTAACCATGTTTCTCTTATTTTTGAAATTACACTCACAGAAGAGGTAAAATTAAGTTGTAGGTGAATTTACAAATTCTCCCAGGAGATGGGTAAACGACGGTGAAAAGTTCAGTAAAATTTTTATATGTCTAAAATTATTATAAACTCACTCCAGTGAATTACATTGAACTTATATAGGTATTATGTATCTATTTTGACCTAAAATAAATTTAAATATTATAAATAATTATTTAAATAAAAATTCTGTTTTAACCAATAACTCAGTGTTTTTCACTATTCATCAAAAATTGAAGTTTTCAGAAAAATATCAAAATTTCACCCTAAGATAGTTTTGATATTTAGAATTCAATAATGAAGTCTATTTTACCAAATTCAAAACATAGAAGTTTCATTTATTAATTTAAAATTAATTCCAGCTGTCAAAACCAAAAGGCGTATTTTTATGAAATAATAAATATCAAAAGTTTGACAAGTGTTTATGTCCAGTTTCAAATCGAAATTACTTACAATGAACATCATTGGATTAAATGGTAAAAATATAATATTTTTATACTTCAAAACCATTAAAATGTATAATTTAACACTATAAAGTATTTTTATTAAAAAAGTTGTTTTTAGTTAAAATATAGTATTTTTCACTATTCACCCAAATATGAAAGTTATCAGAAAAACACCAAAATGTTATTCAAACTAAATTATTATGTCCCAATTCTAAATAAGAAGTTTATTTTTTCAAATTGAATATATTAAAGTTTCAAATATTGGATTTAAAAAGGCTTCTCCACTAAAAGGCGGTAAAATTGCATTTTTTGAAAAATACTTCTTTTATCTGAAAAAAATGAATTTGTTCTTAAATTGTGTCTTAGAAACTCATAATATGGATTCTAAAATTATAAGGACAATATAAAGTTCAAAATTTAGTTAATACTATTCATAACCACTTTTGAACGTCGAGTTTGGTAAGTCATGGGGTGCTAGAACTCGGTGTTGCGTGAAGTGCAAGTTATTGAATTACTTTGAAGAATTAACATACTATGAAATCTTGGGGTGTTACCTTCTTCCCTCTTTCAATAAATTGCATCCTCGAAATTTGAAATTATTCTTAGAATATAAAAGTTTGAAAATAGAAAATACCTTTGGGAAAACCCACATCAGAAATTAGGTTAATAATATTTAGTCTTAATAAGAGGAAAAGGGAAATGAAAGGGTCACCACCAAATTATGATCTCGATTAGGAGAATATTGGTGGTAATTAGAGACATATAATTGGAGGAAAAACATAAATATTTATAGGTAGTGATTGAGGTCATCAATCACAAAAAAGTGTAAAATTGAGGGCCTTAAATTCATCAATCTATGATGATTTAAAATACCATTGGTTCAACAAAACATATGGTATTAGGATAACAAAGTTTTTGTTTTAAGATCCCTTCACTAAAGTATAAGAATTAATTTCTTCATAGAATAAGAGAAGAAGAAGAAAATATATATACTTGACAAGTATAGTCCCATTCTTTAACTAATTTCTACCACAAACTCATCTTTCACTCTAAAAGATAATAGAACTTAAAAATAATATTCTATTTATCCTATTTGTATAGGGTTCAAACACAAAATGAATTTATAAATCTTCAACCATAATTTTTTTAAAAAAATACTACATTATTCAATCCAGGACATCATGTGGGCTAGTGGTAGGTGATACACCATTGTCACCCTTCGGTTGCAGGTTCAAGTCTCACGGCCTTGCCGAACACGACGGGTTTCCACCCAACCTCCAGGTTGTCCTTTTATGGCAATCCAAAAATAATATAAAACTAGAATTATCCAAAATACTTCTATTTAAACTCACAGTCCAAAATTTATAAGGAATGTAAACACAATGAAGATACTTTTTTCTGCATAATAACATGTGAACATCTTCATCATGTATTCTTTTAAAATACTGCAACATCCTGAATTATCATAAAACCTTATTGATTACATTCATGATCCCTTATTACTTATAGAATACTAGATATACTCCTTCTATCCAAAAATGTTGTAAACTCCAACAATGATGGAATATACAAATCATTAATCAGTTTCAAGGTAGTCAAGAATATCCAATATAATTTATCCAAATCAATCATGTATTATTCCAAACGGACTACCTCGATATCAGAACTATATTATGGTTTATCTTTCTCTCAACCATATATTTTAAAAAAATTTAACTTGCTATTGAGTCACTTTTCTTGGTTCCACACAATCTCAAGTCCTTAATGAAATAGTACTGTAGTACAATCCTTATATACTCCATAATTATTATAACCAGTACATTGTTGATACAATAGTCAAATGACATAATTCTATAATAAAAACATAAGAATTCTAATCATTCTTCCTCATCTGTGGTAGTATCATAACATGATTATTATCCAATAGAATCATTTGCGGCATAGTCTGATGACTGGGACATTGGTTCACGTAGTATCCAAACTCCTTGCAGATGATGAATTGTACATTTTAAACCTTTTTCTTACCCTTGCAGTCACGTACATGGTGTCCTTTTTCTCCACACTTATAACAAACTCCCATTCCCTTTAGGAAAGTTCCAGGGTGTTTCTTACCACAATTATCACATATAGGAAAATTCTTCTTTTCCCTCTTCCCTTTACCCATCTTTTTATCTTCTATTCTTTTCTTCTCTTGCTTCCCTTCAAATCCATAGGACTCAGAGAATTATTTACTTATCTTTTTAACACATGATACTATTTATTCATATGTTGAGAATACATGGGAGATAATTTCCTTTCTAAATACAGGATTAATACCATGAAAGATATGATCCTTCTTACTCTTTGGATCATACGTATTATTGGAGTACACATTCCTTCTACTCGGTGCCATTTCTATACAATATCATAAACTAGGTCAGTTTATGAATTGCAATGAATAATTCAAAACTTGTAAAATACCTAATGTAAATTGAACAGTTTAGGGATACAATCCATAATCATAAAGATGTTATCATTGATGAAGTATATACTCATAAACCCTTCATAATGATTTGTAAAGAAAATGAGAATTATCCTAAGAATATCTCCCAGGAGTGTCGTAACCAAGAGTGCAGCAAGGCCCGTTGTCATGCACCAGTTCCCGTTCGAGTCTAGCTCAAAGCAGTGTTTTTGGGTTTTACCCCTAGGTACATCTGTGCCAGATCCGCCTCTACCTTCTCGTTTCCAGAAATGGATGTATTGCTCAGAAAACTCAGAAAATCTCTACAATACCAAAATTCTAGGAAGTTATTCTATACTAATCCTCAAAGTCCATCTTAGGTCTATGTGCTCTAATCAGAGTTGATCTAAATCTATCTTCCAAGGTTTGTACTAAACTTCCTCTGATACAAACTGTAACACCCCGACCCCAGTTACCCAGATTCGGTGCATTATTTTAATACATTGACATGATTAGAAGAAATCAAGTCCCGAAGGACCGATCAGTTTATTAGCATTGGAATCACTAGATACATTCATAAAAGTTACATTACATTATAAAGTTAAAAACTACAATAATATAGTCTCCATGGTCCACACTCATATCCCCTTCAGACTATCCCTGTAGGTCAGTCATAAAATATTTCTTCACATCCTTGGAAAAATAAAACATAGAAAGGGGTGAGCTCAGATGCTCAGTAAGGATAACAATATACCAGAAACATTCATAAATAAGCATAAACTTTTAAGGAAATGTATAACTAAAACAAAAGCCTTTTAAACTTGAACTTCATCATAATATGGAAAAAATAAAATGAAGTAATTCCATTTAATTATTCACATGGATATTCTACTAGTCGAATAATAACATGCAATATCAATAACCACTTTCATAGTGACAAAATGAATAATTCCAGACTATCATAACCACGTAGCCAAGGCCTCGTGCCAAGACTACAAATAAGATATTATCAAGGCCTCGTGCCAAGACACTAGTTTGTCTCATGAGACCTACCGATGCATCGAGGAGCTATAGCGAGATCCACCCGTCACTTATTACGTCTAATTCATTCCTCATATAAATAGGTTTAAACATAACATAAACATTCATATTAAAACTAGCATACGAAATGTCAATACTTTCTCCACAAACCATGAATGGTATAAAAATAACACATCCACAGTCAAACATATCACAAAACCTTCAATACAATATGGAAGTTTTG
Source organism: Viscum album (assembly GCA_963277665.1). Taxonomy (NCBI): domain Eukaryota; kingdom Viridiplantae; phylum Streptophyta; class Magnoliopsida; order Santalales; family Viscaceae; genus Viscum; species Viscum album. Next base: position 498,307,722 of record OY728122.1, read on the forward strand.
TATAATAATAAATCAACTTAAATAAGCTTAAAATACATAAAAGGATGTTGACATAGATGAAATCAAAACTATTAGAGGGAAATATCTATTTTTTTGAAATAATTTAAAAGTCACACATTTATAAAAGAACCAATTTAAAAGAGATTTTTGAATAAAAGTGTCCCATACCACATTGAAAATTTTGAAAAGAAATATCATTTCAAAACATTCATGTCCATATAAATAAATTTTTAGAATCATTTTGAAAACATGAACATTAATTTAAAACATTTAGAAAGATAAATATTTTAAAATATTTTAAATTCTGATCTTGAATAAAGAGTACCTTTCACAAATTCTTAAAATATTGATTTTGAAATCATTTAAAAGTCACATAATTATAAAATAAAACATTTACTTTCAAAAAATTCTTATAAGCTTGTAAGGGAAGCTTCGATGATTTTTATAACGGCAGAAAATGTCCGCAGCCACCGTATAAGTTAAAAAAAATACATTCTTACCATAATTTTGTCGAAAAAGTTAAAAAAGAACCTTGTTTGGATAATTACCGAAAGATTCCTTTCAAAACACTTAAGGTTATAAACGACTTTAATCCATTTTATAGTAAATATTAAAAATGTTTTGAAATACATTTTTAAGAAACATGGATGTGGATGATAAAGAAGTCTCAGTAGATGATCACGTATAAACAATGTCGGATAATGAAGAGATTATGACATAAACCCTTACCTTGTACTTTTACTTGGTTGAGGGTAGGTTAACCTCTTGTATAATAGTTAAATCATTGTTATTAAATATTACAAGAATCATATACATAAATATGATATCATATATGATCTTTTAATATTGTTTCGTTAATAATATTTTAGTATTATCGCCGTTTTGGGTGTTCACTTACTCATTTTCTTTTATATGTTTTGTTACATAAGTCATGTTTGTTATGGATAGGTTGTATCTTATTCATATCCAGAATGATATAAAGTCCTTAAACATTATTTTTAATCATCAAGTGAGAATTATACTTGAAAGGATATGATGGGGAATGAATCTCATCGCGTTCGTGGAGACGGTAGTCCGTACGTACGCACGAGCGACAATATCATTCTTTTGAGATTAAAATAGTATATAATGGATGGTCTATCATATATAAAGAATAATTATAATGTTATATTTATTATTTAATTCAATTACACATCATTATCATACCCATCCAAATAATAATGTTTTGAATAACAATTACACCACAACGTGGAGACAGTAAGCCGTACGTACGCACCTATGGTGACATTTCATTAAAAGGATGGATAGAATACTGAATATGATTGTACCATATTTATAATAACATCACAGTATATATAATATACTGTATTTATTATTTTATAATGAAAATAACAAATAAAGAAGAAGTGGAAGAAGAAAGGAACTTGAAAGAGGGTGGTGAAAACATTACCTCTTGTTCGGGTTCTTCCTTTTTATTTGATCAAAAGGGATCCTTAGGTTGGATTTATGATCAAGATAAGGACTCTAGGTTGAAGTGAGGGAAGTTTGGAGGATATTTGGGCAGGGTTTGGCCAAGCCAAAAGGCTTTTAAGGTATGAATTTGAGAGAAGGGGGAGTTCCCTTTTATAAGAGGGGTGAGGGGCACCTTCGAAAAAACTTAAAATATTATTTTATAATAAATTAATATTCAGTTTATAATGGATCCAAATTGATTTATTTCTAGGATAAGGTAGATATGGGTCTAAATACATTCAACAAATAGGTTTTAGACAGGTTTGGGTCCCTTTATTAACCTTATCTTTTAGTTTTAACTCTTAGTTAATTAGTTTGACATTTACCATGTCTCTTTGTATTTTTATATTATATGGTTAATAATCTTACTATAAACTTCCAATAGACCCTACAATGGTCCATTAATGATACACCTATCATGATATAAGTACATTGTATGAACCTTAGATTTTTAGGAATATAATATCAATTAATAATATAATATTTTTTTTAAAAACTCTTTTATGTCAATTTTCACACTATTGGCTATTTTGTTTTTGATATATTCATAACACTATTATTAATTCAAAAACAATTCATATAACAAATAATAATATGTCATGGTAACCTATAAAATTATTGGAATTCATAAAAAGTCTCAAATTACATTTATTTGGGTATTTATAATATCCGTTATCTTAATCTTTCATTAATACGGTAATTACAACATCATCATTGTGTCATAAATAAATTAAACTATTTAATGTCTAAAAATTATAAGTAAAATACCATTATGTAGGAAACCTTTGTATATTTCTAATGAATATTTATAATTGAATTTATCTTATGTATAACCCTATATTAAAAATGTTTTAGTTATTAAACTTTCATTTTAACTCTTTTAACTCTTCTTTGAATTAAATAATAATAAATGTCCTAATCAAATTCAAGTTGACCTAAATGATAATAGTTTATTAATAAGGTTGTTTTTGGTTGATATAAACTTTTAAAATAGAATTAGGACATGTTTTAAGATAATATTAATATCATTTTTACCCTTAATTACCCTATTTACTTTTAACCGTGGTAAATAAAAGTAAAAAGTTACTATTCACCAAAAATTATTTTTATCTTATTGAACCAAATTTTACTCCTTGATATTAACTGTGTCTCTCTGATTTTTTAAATTCCACTCACAGAAGCGGTAAAATTATGTTTTAGGTGATTTTTCAATTTCTCCTAGGAGATGGGTAAAAGACGGTGAAAAGTTCAATAAAATTTTTATATTTCTAAAATTATTATAAACCGAATCCAATAAATTACATTGAACTTATATAGGTATTACGTATCTATTTTTACCTAAAATAAATTTAAATATAATAAATAATTATTTAAATAAAAAGTCGGTTTTAACCAATAACTTAGTGTTTTTCACTATTCATCAAAATTGAAGTTTTCAGAAAAACACCAAAATTTCACCCTAAGCTTATTTTGATATTTAAAATTCAATACTAAAGTCTATTTTACCAAATTAAAAACATATAAGTTGCATTTATTAATTTAAAATTAATTCCCGCTATCAAAACCAAAAGGCATATTTTTAAGAAATAATAACTATCAAAAGTTTGACACTTGTTTATGTACAATTTCAAAGTGAAATTACTTAAAATGAACATCATTGGATTAAATGGTAAAAATATAATCTATTTATACTTAAAAACCATGAAAATGTATAATTTAACACTATAAAGTATTTTGATTAAAAAAGTTGTTTTTAGTTAAAATATAGTATTTTTCACTATTCACCCAAATATGAAAGTTATCAGAAAAACACCAAAACTTTACTAAAACTAAATTCTTATGTCCTGATTCAAAAGAAGAAGTTTATTTATTAAAATTGAATATACTAAAGTTTCAAATATTGGATTTAAAATGGCTTCTCCATTAAAAGGCAGTAAAATTGCATTTTTTGAAAAATACTTCTTTTATCTGAAAAAATGAATTTGTTCTTAAATTATGTCTTAGAAAATAATAATATGGATTCTAAAATTATAATTATTATATAAAGTTCAAAATTCATTTAATAAAATTCATAACCGCTTTTGAATGGCTAGTTTGGTAAGTCGTGGTGCGCTAGAACTCGGTGTTGCGTGTAGTGCAAGTTATTGAATTATTTTGAAGAAATCACGTAATATGAAATCATGGGGTGTTATAATGATGTTACTGTAAGACTATGTAAAAATTTGGTAAGTCAAGTGACCATATGATTATGAAATACAATCTATAATGAGACTTAAGAACATGATATGTCAGGTGACTGTAAGGATTAAAAACATGAAAAATAAATATATAAATAGTGAATATGGAATACTTATAACAAAAACACTATACATCAACCAAAATAAAGAAAATTTTCCCAATATGTAAATAATACTATGAGAAATTATAATTAAATATTTAAAAGAAAATATTTGAGGTATTTTTAATTTTAAAAAACACAAAAAAATAAACAGACAATAACACTATAAATAATAACAAACACCAAGCCCTAACAATCCCCCCTTTTGAAAATTACAAAATCAAAATAAAATTTTACATAATTATCCCCATTTTGAAATTTATCAAAAAGTTATTAAAAAATTCCCAATAATAAATTATAATTAAAAATAGTTAATATTGAGAGTAAAAATAAGATTTAAATCTAATAATCCATTATACCAAGTTTAAATTTTATTTTCTCAAATATTGGAAAATCCATGGGTATAACAAAAAGATAAAAAAGTTGATTTTCAGTTGAAATATATTAAAAAAATATGTCATTTATGAATTTAATTTTTACTAAAATGAAATCTCATGTCGATATGTTAAGTTTTAGAATTCTATTAGGGTTTTTCAAAATTGAAATAATAGGAGAATTATTGTAATCAATATGAATCTTTTAAAAATTAAAATCATAATCAGATAATGTTTGTTTAATCTAAAATGATTGAGAACAACATGATGCAATAGAAATATATTAAAATTTAATAGTAGATAAAGAAACTAAATTTCGTTTTCTTAATCTCCAAGATATTAAAATTTTACTAATAAAATTACACATAACTAGAATGAATTTTATATCATGTTTATATCTTCCAAAACCAAAATCATAATAACTTATAAAAGAAAAACAACTAACTCAATAATAAAAAAAGTATATAATATTTAGTTACTTTAACATATCTTATAATTCTTTTACCAACTTTTATATGACATTAATTAGGATTGGATAGAAATATTACACATAAATAAACACTAAACATAATAAGTGGCCTAACAATAGTCAAAAATAAAAAACTGCCAATCACACCTCTAAACATTTTAGAATCTATTTTTTTTATATTTATCTAAGTATAACATACAATTAATACTCATAGGGTTTTTAATATATTTAAAAGAATATACATAAAACATCTTAACTAAATATTCATTATATCTACTTTGTTTCAAAAATATTTCACTATTTATTTAAAAAATTTGAATATCCAAAATGAATTTATGTTCCATAATTAATATCAAATCAAATTCACTTTATAGGAAGTTAAAAAATTATTTACATAGAAATTCACTAAAATACCCAAAAACAATATCATCAATATAAATTTGAAAAATTAAAATATCATTTGAAATTATTTTAATAAAAAAAGTAGGATATACATTACCTTTATTAAAATCACTTTACAAAAAATAAAAATTAAAACTATCATACCAAGCACTAGGTGCTTATTTAATACCATTTAAATATTTCAATAACTTAAAAATATGATTAGGGAAATTTTCATTTTAAATACCAGGTGATTTATTAACATAAAATTATTCATAAATAAAACCATTTAAAAATAAATTTTAACATCCATTTGAAATAATTTAAAACATTAAAAAGTATAAAATAATAACAAAATTATAATAGATTCCTTACTATCAACACTTGAAAAACTTTCATCAAAATTTATACCATCTTCTTGAAAACAACATTGAGTCACATGTCTAGATTTTATTTAAAATTAATTACTATATTCATCCATTTTATTCTAAAAAATCCATTTAGTTCTAATAACATGATTTTTTATGTTTCGTAGGAGTCTAACAATATTTTTTAAACCAAGTGGAAGAAAATAGAAACCTTATCTGAGGATCTCCCATGCATGATATATGAAACCTGTGTTAAAAATAGAAATTAAGAGCACAATAAAACTAAGTATACTATTAAATGAAGAGCCACAACATAATTTGATTTTCGTCTTCATATTTGTTTGATAAAGATCACTTGAGTGGAAAACTTAAGCATCCCAACTCTACAGTGTATCTATAGGACAAATAAATCACCTGGCATACATGAAGGACTCCCCATCCTTTATTATGTTATAACATCTCATGATGTAAATGAGGCAAGATACATAGAACATTTTTTCAAGGAATATTAGTTGGATATTCACACACCACCCACTTCTATCACATGTATGTGCTTATATAACACCCAATGATGCTCCAAAGGTTCTATTACATTTATTCATGAAATTTTAATGCATCAATAAATTCTATTGTCTTATACATGTATTATATACATGAATGAAACTCCTCCATCTATTTCATATGATGAAATAGTATAATAAATGATAGCTTATATCGGAGAATAATAAATGATAAAATTTTATCATTTTTTCCACAATTGTAAAATGCATGGGCCAGAAAATCATAATTTTCATGTCATATGATATATATATATATATAACATATAAAAATTTAAGTATTTAGTGAATATTCCCATAAATATCCCACTTGAACTGAAGACAATTTTTTTCCATCACAACTTATATTTAATCATATACAATAACTCATGAATTGAGACCAGAAATCTTCGGCTCTAGAAACTTCATTCTTCACACAAAACTTCTTCTTGTATCACGAATTTCTCATGAATTTGAGTACTATTAAGATTATAATATCATCGTATGACTTATAATTCAAATTATTGTAACCTCCCATTCTAGGTAAAATTTTTTCTTTCCAACCAATCCTAATATGATTGGCAGCACTAGCTATCCCCCTTTCATTTATAAGTCTTTTATCACAAGTTTTTAGATGACTTATTATTTTTTTGAATTAAAAAACAACAAATAATATTCATATTTATATCTAAGTTATCCAAACTCTAATTCTATTCCTCATTATGATCATAACCTCATTCCAGACCCAAGGTAAGTATGATGATCCTTTTCTTCCAGAAAAAATCTTCTTAGTCCTATGGGATTTCTTAAGAATTTTGAGTCCAAACTCTTGAATATGATGGTTAGTTTGATCACCAAAAAATAAAAAGTTTAGGTGATTTCTTTACTTTCACAAAAAAATACAATTATCTTAAAAACAAACTTATTCAACATTTGAAAACAACTTCCAACCAACTTGGTCACATCAATCTCCCCCTTTGGATTTTATTTTCCAACAAGATCCATAAATCACTAGACTTTATAACGTCAAGATATAGATTAATTATTAACAATTATAAGACTATGTGAGCTAAATTGTTATAGTGAACAAGAATCATTGATAAAAAACCATGTAGTCCAAAATTAGTGGCTTACAAAAATATCCTCAGATTTCTTCACTTATTCAAAATTAATTTCAACAAAACATTTCTATAACCACTCAAATAAATAGTTAGAATAGTTCACAAATATACAATTCTGAAATCATAGCTTACCCACAACACCCCCTTTTTACATGATTCCTTAAATGTTTTAGCACATAAAAATGGATAGATTTATGAAATAATTATCCCCCTTGACAATAATATCCAAATATAATAGGAGAGAGAGGAAAAAAACACATACCTAAACCTTGATGAGAGAGAGAGGCCGGATTCCCTTTTTCAACCTCAGTTTATAAAAAGGTTCCATTGGTAATGGTTTTGTGAAAATGTTAGTAACTTGTTCCGATGTTGGAACATACTCCATTTTCAATTCATTCTTCTCCACATTCTCTTTAATAAAATGATATTTGATATAAATATTTTTTGAATGAAAATGTTATACCAGATATCTCATAAGGTTGATGGTAATCTAATTATCACAACCCATGAAATGGTAAACTTCACTTCAATAATTAAATCTTCCAACTGAGACTTCATTCACATAAGTTGGGTAGAAACATGAGTGGTAATGACATACTCATCTTTATCCATGCTAGGAGTTACCAAATTATTTTTACTTATATGCCAACTAACACAACTTTTAACTGGAATGAAAACTCCACCAGATATGTATATTCTATCATCAATATTACCTTCCTAATTAGTATATGAATACCCAAACAAATCAATAATTTCTGAGATTTCATACCTGATTCCAAAATTTTTTGTTCCTTTGATATATATGAGAATTATTTTTCCATCCAATAGGTGTGATTATTTTGATCACTATGAAATATTTCACATAAGGTAATAACATACACAATGATGGGTCTTAAGGTAAGAAAATACTACAAACATCCAACCAAATTCTAAAACACTCTATGATCAAATTCATTTCCTTCACCATATTTATAAAAATTGGTTCCCATTGAAATTGATGTGGAAACGGGTTTTAAATTTTCCATTATAAACTTCTTTAGAAGATCCTCAGAATAAATTTAATAAGAAAGAAAAATGTGTTTCTTTTTTTTTTATGATTTTAACCCAAGAAATTATTTCTTTTCTCCTAAAATGGGAATTTTAAACAACATTTTCATTTCCTCAGAAAATTTTCACAAGTTCTTTCATCATTCTTAGGAAATATAATGTCATCAACATAAAAAATTATAACGAGGAAAAATTATGACTTTCTTTAACATAAAAATTTCTATCAAGTCTTCCTTTCTTAAAACTCATCTTACTTAAGTAAGTTTCCAATTTATAATACTATAAACTTGGATCTTGTTTGAGTACACACAAGGCTTTCTTCAATCAACGTGAACAAAATTCATCCTTCCCAACAACAAATCCACATGGTTGTTCAATGTGAACTTCCACATCAAGATCACCATTAAAAAATGATGATTTAACATTAATCCTATTTTTTTATCTTTACTATAAAAAAAATAACCAGAAATATTTTCATTGTTTATAACCTTTACATTGGAGAAAAATTTTCATCAAAGTCAATTCATTTAATTTAAATGTTACCATTTCACGATAATCTTACTTTGTTATTTATCACTTCACCATCTTCATTTATCTTGTTCTAGAAAATCGATTTTACACCAATAACATTTTTTTTATTTATCAAGCTATTAATTCATAGCCTAAACTAATTCTAGATACTCAAAAGCTTCATTCATATCTTTTGGCTCAACATTTGATTACAAAGAAGTATGTTTAATTTTTCTTATTGTTTGAAATGTTTGATATTGATCAAAAATAATGTTTTGAGATTCCACTTTCTTCCTTAGTCTAGGGTGCATTTTTTTTGAGATTCTTCCCCATCAATATAAATTACAAGTCTGATTATTCTTCATAACATGGATTACAATTGTTTTCATCCTTATCAAGAATCCTTATCAGAAGTTCTTTCTTCTTGTTTATCTTCCTTATCTACAAGAGTTTGTTTATCTTACTCATCATTTTCAATAAATTTCACATCAAAATAGTCACATAAACTTCTTGAATATTTTTTGAAATATCTATTTCCTCTTCCATTATGATAATAGTCAAGAAAAATTATATCTTTACCTCTATTATCAAACATTCCAAGGTTTTCACCTTTTTTATTTATGATGCATGGACTCCCAAAAACACTTATGTGTTTCAAACGTAGAGTTTTTTCATAAAACATTTCATATGAAGTAATATTTGAACATTTACTACAGAAAAATTAGTTTCGAATATACACAATAGAGCTCAAGGATTGTCTCCAAAAGTAATTAGAGATACCATGTTAAAGTTACATAGTCCTCCCCATTTCAACAGGACTTCTATTTTTCCTTTAAGCAACACCATTTTGTTGTGGAGTGTAAGGTGTACTATACTCATACCAAATTCCATGTTTCTAAAGATAAATTTCAAATTATTCATTATTTTATTCAACAGCATTTTCTATTCTCAACTTCTTCACTAAATACTCACATTCCTTCTCATCTTTCCTCCTGAAAATTTTAAATATTTTTAGAGAATCTGACTTGTGTTTCATATAAAAGACACAAGTAATGTGAGTAAATTCATCAATGAAAGTAATGATGTAATTATCTACATGATTTAATTATTTTCTCATTGGCCCAAAGATATCAGAATGGATAAGTTCAAAGGGAAATTTTAAACAAATGTCAAATTTCTTATGCACAAAATTTGTAATGTTTCATTTCTTACAAATAAAGAAACACCAATTTTTTATAATTAACATATCAAAAATACCTTAGACACTATATCTATTAGAAAACTTTCTCATGTTTCTTTGAAACATGTTTCTCATCCTTTTATTCTACAATTGATTCTCTTCGACCATGCCTATGTAATAATAGTTTTATATTTCACCAACTTAAAATAAGTTCCCTTTTGTATGTTGACCTCTTGTAACAATCATTCCACATTCCTAAATTTTCACAATAAACCTAAATTTTCTGAAAATAACTTTGTTACCTTCATCAAAAATTTGTGAAACTCTTAACTTGTTGTATTTCAGACCATCAAAATACAAATATTTCTTGGGCTTCAACTTTTCTTTCCTGATAACAACAAATCCAATACTATTGATTCTAAGGGATTCATCGTTGAAAATTTTCACTATTAATTCTTTCAAGTATTTCACATTCTTTATCAATTTTAAGTCTCCTATCATATGATAAGAACACACACTATCCAAGATCAAATTTAATTCTCCCTTTATAGCTTTTAAAGTAGTTTCTATAACAAGATATTTTTATTTCCCTTTATCTTTCTTTACATTCAGCTTCTGAGAATTGTTAACAAACTTTTTTGTGTGCCAAAAACAAAAAAAGACATACTTTTTAAAGGTATAAAGGATGTTCACACCTTTCACAAATATTTTCCAATAGATAGAACCTATTTACAGTTTTTACACCAACCTTCCCATATTTGTTCATAAAATATTTCTCAGACTTCTTATTTTAAGAGGATCGCCCCCCCTCAAACTTTTCCTTCTTTAATTTTCAGAATAGTTATAAAGTTGTTGGTTAAACGAACACATATTTTACGTATTCCTGAATCCACCATAATACCAATAGTATCCATAGAAAGATTATTTTCATATAAAAATTTCATACTATCTAGAGTTGTGAGATTGTTTCTCAACAACCTTCTTATCTTTATTATCAGAACTTTATTGACCAACAAGCTTTTTATTATCATCAAGAATATTACTTTTTATCTTTTTTTTTCATTTTATCCTTATAAAAAACAAAATTAATAGAAATTATATTCATAATTTTTAGAAACTTCTAACTTCTCTATTTTGTTGCTCTTGGCCACATAAATAACTTTCCCAGCTTTCTTATTTTTATAAAAAATTTCTAATTTCTTCTCAACCTTTAAAGTTAATTTATTATACTTCCTTTCTTTACCCTTTCCACAGCTTTCACTAACTTTAGAGATATAATTATTAAAATTTTAACCCTTTATTTATCTTTAGAAAGTTTTTGTTGGATAAGTTCCAACTCTTCTTATTTTGACTTCAACTTTACTTCTAGATTTTAATTATGATTTTTTTATTTCTCAAGAGACTTATTAAAATCATAAATCTCTTCTATAATATTATCATTCTCATCAAGAAAAAATTATTTATTATTTTTTGAAGAGTCTTCACTTTTTAACTTCCTGATTTCTTTCTCAATTCTCCCAATCTTCCTCAGACATGATTTCATTTATTCTTTCAAATAAAATTCTAGTTGAGTTTCTTCTTCATTATAATTACTGATTCCAAACTCCTCATTATTAAATATTTCAATAAAAGTATTCTCAAGCCTCTTATTATAATATTAAAATTCAGTGTCACTATCTTTTTCATCATTATATTTAGAAAAGAAAATTCTCCTTTTGTATTTGAATATTTTTTTATCTTTTCCTTTGGAATAAGATTTTACCTTATAACCTTATTTCTTCCATGATATTTTATTCCTTATATCAACCTCCCCACTATCATATTATTTATTTCATTAATTAAAATTAGCCAAAAAGTTCCCAAAAACTCCATATTCAAAACATTTCAAGGGATGTTTTCCCATATATTTTCCTATACCTCTTTTCAAGTTTTTAGAAAACAAGGATAAAAAATCATCAATATTTTTACATAAATAGTTTTCAGAATAAAATTCACCAGATTCTTCTTAAATAAGAAACATATTTGACTTTTCCTTCTTTAAAGACTTGAATGACATTTCTCTATTAACGTTTTATTTTTTTCCTTCATAAAATTTTCCCTTCTAATTTCATATGTAATGGGAGTGCTATGAAAATAATCCAAATATATTGTTTCTAGATCTATATCTTCCAATGAGGAAACATTAGAATAAAAAATTTTAGGAAGAATTCTCAAGATCTTTTCCAAAACTGTAGAATCTTCTAAATTTTCTCCAAGACATATAATAGTGGTAACAATGGAATTCACCCTGGTAAAGAAGTCACCAACGGATTCATACGCAACTATATTTATATCTTCATACATTTACCACAAGATTAGAAATTTTTCCTTCTTAAATTTTGAATTTCCTTAATAAATACTCTTCATCATATCCTCGATACCTTTGGTAGTGAAAACACCTTTTAGTCTTAAAAAATCACTTTTAAAAAGTGATTATAGTAAAGAATTTTTAGCTTTTATATTATTCTCAAGATTATTCTTTTAAATATATGTAATATGGAATTTATCATAAATATAATGAAATCCATATGTTTTAGCTTCAATAACAACATACCCAATAGACATAAGATTAGGAAACATTCTATCTTTCTAGATATAATAGTTCTTACCATTGAAGATTAGAATCCCATTAATGTTCAAACAATTTGATTATCCATCAAAATTTCTTCTTTAAATCTTAAACAAAGATTAATTGAAGGGAACCTTCATCTCTGATACCAATTGAGAGTGCCTAGATGGATAAATTTATTTCTAATAGAGGTAGGGGTTGAATTAGTGATATGTTATTTTAGTTTCTTTCTTTCTTAAACAACCATTTCATCCTGTTAAATATTTGTTACCTTATTGAAAAAAAATCAAATATCTACATGAAAAAAATAATTTACATGGTTCAATACTAAAAATTAGTAGATACATCCTTGATAAGGTTTGGAAACAATCCAATACCACACAATACACTAGAAAACAATCCTTTTGTGTGGAATGAAACAAGTAGGATATTCCCTTAAACTCCTGTAACACAATTTTCAATACAACAGTGTGTTGGATTCAGGAACCATGTAATGATGAAATAAATTTTGTGTAACAAAAATTTTATAGTTATGTTTGATCAAATTTCAAAAATAATTTCTTCAAAAAAATTCTTTAATTCCTTAAATAGCTGTCAGAATGAACTTCATAGACTTTGTAATGATAATTAGTTCGATTTCTTATTCTGATTTCTCAATATGGAAAACATAATCCTATTATAATGTGACTAAAATAATTCTAAATTTCTTCTTACTTAGTCTATAAATCTCAGTCTAATTTCCAATCTGATAATCTATCCCAATATGATGATTGACTTAATACAATCTTCTATCTTCTCCTTTACTTTTTCGGTCAGGAAAAATTCCTCAGGTAATCATGATCTGGAAACTCTTTATCTATATAATTATTAAACAATCCACCTTCTTTCTTATTCACCCATGAAACATAGAAGTTTCAGGAAAGTAAAAAGTACCTCCTCTATTTATAGGTGAGCCAATATGGTTTGGGCAGGATTTTGAAAACATTTCCTACTCAACCAAATTTACATAAAACTCAATTTCCCTTAAATTTTAGGAACATATTTGACTCCTTCATCACTTATTAACTCTTCTATAATATTCTAGAATATTCTCAAAAATTTATCTTGATTCAGACTTTCTTCTGAAACTTCATTCTGATTTGGATTCTCCATTTATATTTTCCTATTATGATGAAGACATCACATTCTTCATTATGTTGCTCAACACCAACTGAAAAATAGACCTATGTCTTATCATTGAGACTCTCAGAACCAACTAATCATTATGATTTACTCAGTATTATGGAGATTGAATATTCTTGATTATGTTTCTCTACACTAAATTAAACATATGAAAAATATTCTTAAAACTTCCTCAATAACTTCTATAATCCCCTCGATAACACTTTAAAAAGATTTAATCAATTCATATTTTCTTTTTTTCCTAGAATGATGATCTTGAGTCTAATGAAGTCATCAGTTTCATATTTAGTTTTATAGTCTTGAACCAATTGATATTATATCATATTTCTTCTTTTTTATGACCCACTTGTTTAAGAAAAACAAAGATCCCACTTTAAAAGAAACCAACACTTCATCTTGATAAAAATGGTTGACTGTATTATTGATTGATCTATGATTTTATTTTTATAATTGGTCCCAAAAAACTTTTCTTTATTTTCCTTTTTTCTGTTCTTAAAAACTCCCTTCAAAATAATTATTACTTTGATTTTCATTTGATGATCGATGTTAGTATGACTCCGGTTATCAGTGGTACACCATGTCTGATATACCTGTTCTAGTAGCTTTGACTTCTAAATTTTCTTTCCTTATTTTGTTATGATACAAAATACTCACTTATTTTATTTGAAGATTTATTTCTTATGGATTATTGGTCTAACTGAAACCATAATTTTCATCTTATTATGTTCTGATCAACCTTCTCATCAAAAAATATGCATATGGTGATATCACACTAATGAACTGAGACAAAAAATGTTTAACTGCAACAAATTCCTTCTTCCACAAAAATTATGCTTGTATCATTACTTCCTAATGACTTTGAGTATGATTAAGATTGACATTGAATTGTCTAATATATAACAAAAAGTATTGTTACTTCCCACTACTCAACAACCTTGTTATTTCAAACCAATTCTAATACAGTTGGAAACACTAACTCTCCCACTTTCCTTCATAAGGATTGCATCAAAAGTTTTTAGATAACTTGTGATTTTTGTGAATTAAAAAATAGGAAAGAATCATCAAATTTAAATCCGAGTTATTCAGACTTTGATTATCTTCCTCATTATGATCATAACCTCATTTCGGACCCAAGGTTAGTTCGATGAGCCATTTCTTCCAGAAAAAATATTCCCAATCCAATGGAATTTCATAAGAATTGTGAGTCTAAACTCCTGAATATGATGGTCAGTCTGATCACTAACAAATAAAAATTTTAGGTGATTTCTTTCTTTTGATAAAAAATGAAAATTATCTTAAAAAAACTTTATTCAGTATCCAAAAACAACTTCTAGCCAACTTAGTCCCAAAACATATGAATACCCATCCAAAACACTTTTTTATTACCTCTAAAACACTTTTAGAGTATCTCTTTCAGTCAACCTCCATCACTATTTAGCCAACCATAAAGTGTGAACCCACAGGCTTTATATCATTGAAAATAAATATGAATCTCTGATCCATATATATAAACAAAGAGTAACATCTAGAAAAACATCAAAACTACTCAAGAAATAAAGGGATATGGCATGATCTCTATCAAACATATGTATCTCTATGCCCATGTCCATCAGTCTGCATCATATGAAAATGTGAATTCTCAAATTTCCCCTCTATCTAAGACATCAAGTGACCAAGTACACGAATCATATCAATCCCATATATCCAAATCACCCATTATTGATTCCCAAAGTGTATATTAATCTGATTAATGGATACATCACATGCTATTAATTATTATAGATAAGAACATCACATACCCATAATCTAGATAGATTAACAATATCTAGGGTTTTAAACACACTTCTATAGTCTGTCTTTATGAAGGGCCCAATTTTCACACTCATCGTATGAGAGGAAAAATATTATTTGGTTAATCTTTAACCGAAGACATAATAAAAAACATACCCAACCACCCCTAATCATCAAATTTTATATATTGATTTGTGTAAGTAGGAAATCAAAGCCTGAAGGTTTGCATTCTATTTAACTCTCCAACCTTAAGTATTGGGGCCTCAAATATGATCCATGAAACCATAGTATACCAAATACATCTATGTATGACACTTTATGTGGTATACTTAGTAGGTCATCCAATACACCCAAATAATCATATTCTGTACTTATGCCTCATGAGCATATTATGTATCTCTATACAAGAATCCTACTTGTGATATCCTTAAAATTTCTTCATTATCTATAATACTCAATGAAAAACATATATTAGGGATAAAATCAATCTCATACTTTGAGAGCCCAATTATCATTACAGTTTACAAAATGTATATATATATATATATACATTTATGTAGGCAGTGAGAAAGAATGAAAAAATGAAGGTTTCCTTTAATATGATACAATTTAATATTATTAAATATAATACATTTTAATATTCTTAAACTATTTAACAATACATTAAAAAAACTAACATATGCACAAGTTTTTCATATCATATATGATAAACCTCTAAAGCATCCTTATGTTTACTACTCCATTAGGGTTTTATTAACACATTACATAATATGTAGTCCTAATCACATATTTATGTGACCATGTCACATCTCTATGTGTCCATATGATAAAAACCTCCCACTAAACTTTTTAGTTCAAAACATTTATGAATTAATCCGGTTTGAATAATTGTGATATTTATGAATCAAATTTCAAACTATTCAACATTTTAACATATTTTAACTTCTTAACTTCACAACATCAATTGTTATGATTTTAATTTTTTTATACTTAAAACTCTTTCTGAATTCATCATAATTATCCTTGTTACCCTATTCTATCAAATTTTTTCCTTGAGATAATGTAACTACTTACATTATTGTTTATCGATCCTTTAAAAATATTTTAGGATAAAATAAAAATTTATTTAATACAACAACTAAGTGTAACTATTTTAATTTATATTTCCCAATATACCCTAAAATCTTTTAGTATATCAGGTGTAATTCACTTTTTATTTTGACTGGTATAATCCTTCAAGAAATAGTGTCTTTCATTTTTTAGGATAACTAAATGTAGATCTTTATATTTTTATTTATAGTCACATATCCTAAACTATTTTAGGATATTGGGTGAAAAACACTTCAACTTAAACTATTATAATAGTTATATACATTTTCTAAATGATAACTAAATATAACACTTTACATTTTTATTTACCATCACGTATCCTAAACATTTCATGATGTTAATTGAAAACACTTAAACTTATTATTAGTCTATTGCGGAAGTGCTTCACACTATTTGGAAGCTCTGAAATGCTACATTTTTAAATGGGATGGGATACTGCTTGAAGCTTTCCTTGATGCAGATTTGTGAGGTTATAAGGGACGCGTTGGCTGCCCGTTTGGGGGAAGGCTACAATAATATTCAGGACTTCAAGGTTCTGAAAAATCTGGGTGTTAAAGGTAATTTTAGACCTACTTTGGGAACCATGGAGGTTTTTTGGATCCCTCCTTTCCCCCTTTGGATTAAAGTCAATATAGATGGCTCCTCTAAAGGGATTCCTGTCCCTTCAGGTTGTGGTACGGTCTTTAGGGCTCATGATGACTCCATCAAAGGATGTTTCTATGGTTCTTGTGGCATGAAAAGATCTCTTGAGACTAAAATGATTGGGATCATACATGCTGTTTATTTTGTGAAAATGAAGGGCTGGTCTAATATCTGGCTTGAGAGTGACTCTTCTACCATTATGCAGGCCATCTGAAATTGTGAAATGATTATCTCTTGGAGGCTCACTGCAAATTGGATGCAATTTATGGACACCCTTTCGACTCTCAACTTCATCATCACGCATATCTTTCAAGAGGATAATAGTATTGCAGATGGTATCGCAAACATTGGAGTTGGAAAACCTATTACTTGGTCTGATTCTCACCCTGAGGCCTTACTTCCTTCCTATAGGGACGATTGTAATAAAATCTGACACTTTCGTCTTTTGTAATCTTTCTCTTTTTATGAAGTAATGCCTTGGCCTTTTGGTGGGGGGAACTTTTCAAAAAAAAAACATAAACTTATAATTAGTGTAATCCATTATTTTTAAATTTTGAACTTCTCTAAGTGAAAAACATACCCCACTAAATTTTTAGAAACTATATTCTTTTATAATATCTTAATAAGAAAGAAAAACCCTTTTGTGTTGAAAAATAAAATTTATTCCCTTTTAATATGAATATTTAACAAATAAATTATTCTTTCTATATCAAATATGGTATTATATGTGTTTAGAACATTTTATTTCTGAAAATAACTTTATTAGAATATTCCACTAATAGGTGTTGGGAACACATTCCCATGTATTTTAACTAATACTTGGATAAACATATTATCCTAGATAAAACACTTCTATACATATCTTCTTCTTAAATTTTTTATAGAAATTAATGAATCATAAACCATGTGTATATAATTAATCGTCTCATACTTATTTAGAACATCTCTTTGTAATCGAATAAATTCTCTTATCACATAAGATAAATGAAATTAAGATACAAATCCTTTACATAGATTCATTTGATCTTGAAAATATCCTTTAACTTCAGATATAGAAACTATTTTCTTCATTAATGTAAACTACAATCTCAAAAAATTATTCTTTTTATTTTGAACCCCTTTATGTTTACAACACTTTGTAAAATATACATTTCATATCACATACCTTTCAAAAAACAAACAATTAATTTATATAACATCCATAACTGATATGGGAGTTCCATGGGGTTTTTTAAAACTCCTTCCATTATAAATTGGATAATCAAATTATATTGAATTATTATTATTCCTCCTTGAAATCCTTAGGTTTCAATGACCTTGACTGGATTCTTTAAGAAAAATTATATAAATTTTAAACTAACCTTTTTCCTTTTGGTTTAAAATTTTACCCACTTGTACTACCCATACAATACCGTAATCCAAACATCATATGTCCAATTCTTCTATTCTCAACACTTTTATAATATTAAGTAAAGTTTTATTTGAATTCATTAACATTGTCAGAACATTTCCATAAATTAAAAAAGGATAAATTCCCTAACTAGAATAATCCATTTTTAGTCTCCCCTTAAATATTCTTATAGAATTAAATAAATCACAAAACATTTGTAAAAACGACCTATCTTATTTCATATAAGAAACTATTGTTTACATGCACTTATTAAGATAAAATGAGACAATACGCATATTATGAAAAGTTAATCCATACATAAGTATCCAAGTTATGAATTTAGGGACTCCTTTACTCCAATACTTGAAATAAAACTTCATGTTTCAATTATTTTTACTATATTTTAACCTTCTATATATTTAAAAACTTTTCAAATCATAGAGTTGATATTGTAAATCTGTTAGAATAATGAAATTGGATTTTTGTAACCATTAGAGTTTAATGAAACAATTATTTCCAACTATTAATTTAGAAAATTCATTCACATTAAATATCATTTGATGTATCCAATCATATCAAAGGCTAATATACCCAATCATATTGAGTAAATGAGTGGAGACTAAGAATCATTTTGTCATTATGCAACTAATGCCTTTGAATCCTTAAATGAATCACTATATACTTCTATATGCATCTAGAATCAATTATTGTTCAATTTTTACAATTGTTCTCTAAGGAAGTAATAGTTATTAAATATATAATTTTCATTAATAAATTTTCCTAAATCACCTATCTATATTAATATATTTTCTTAAGTTACTAGTAGTTGGAATAAGTTACTTTTGTATTTTCCTTTAAAGGATTGTTTACAATGTTTAGCTTGATGATGATGATGATATTTATAAAAATAACATCTTTTATCAAATCAATATCATTTATTATTAACCATTTAATAAAGAATTCTATTAAATGGGATCCCACTAAAATGACAACCCCTTATAAAATTAATCATATGAATTAGTGAGCTAAGATCCATATTTCACTAATAAAGGAGTCTTCTTGGGAATTCCTCTCACCACATAATTATTTAGGTAGTGAATCATCCCAATATTATCATATGTTATTCTAGAATGGATAGTTAGAAAACCCTATATCTAATCCATTATATGGGTAAACACAACTCTATTCCTCTGGTATCCTTCACAAGGGTTTTCTAGCTAATTATAACCCAAATAAAACATAAAAAATAGATTTAAAAAGAACAACCTAGTAGAAACCTATGGATGAAAAACACACCCAAGGACAACCAAGTTTCATCCATTACTTTATTACCATCAAAAGGATAATTAAGGGGAACTATGTGGAGGGAAAACCTACTAGATTTAATGATTAAGGTCTTAAAAAGTTTCTCTTTAAAAGGAAACTCACACTTATTATTTGAAGGGTATTTTAGTCTCACCGTCTTATCTCATGTTATTCCATTTTATGTATTCACGATTCTATTAATTTATTTTTTAATCTTATTCCATCCACCAAACCAATATGTTCCTACCACATTAATGTTTAACTCTTTATAGAACCTATAAGTTTTTGTTACTTAAAAAAATAGAATTCAAACATAATTATGCATATACAGATGCATCACATGTATAAGATACATGAATAATTCTCGTAAAGGCATAGATTTATCCTCATGAGTAATCCTAATGAAATAGATATCCAACACAATTCACTATCCTAGATAAGGAAAATGCTCTAAATAGGTAGGCAGTCCGACCCCAAGTCCCTCTATTTAGAGATAATTTAATAAATAGAGTATCAGATTCATTATAAATATAAATCCTAATATTCATAAAATATATTAAAAAACTAAATTCAAGTTCATAAATTTAGTTACAAACTGAGGTTAAAGTATATGTAAAACCAAATTCATTTTGGACTCAATCCTAACATGTAATGCAATGATCTATCCAAAAAGTAGTTTAACATTTTAAGCTAAAGAAAACATAATGTTCAAATTTCTTAAACAATTTACTAAACATGAATATACTATGGAATAACCTTTAAATAAATGATCAATTCAAATATTTGGACACGAGATAAATATTTATGAACAATTCATAAATAAAATCTAATTATAAACCCTTATATAATTTTTGAACTTTAACATTATATACATTCTATAATTTTGAATATAAAATTTTTATATTCATATCAATATGAACTCTTTCATATTTTTCATAATACGAAATTTCCATTTTAAATATTTGATATTATATGAATTAAAAAATATTCATAATCCTATTAATATTTTGTAAATAATTTACCAAATATAAATATCATATAATTTATATTATATAAACCATGATCATATCAACCATCAAAACACTTTTTATGTGGCTTAAATAATATCCAAATAAGGATTTTTTTACCAATACAAAATAATTAAGTATGAACAATTCATAATTTAAATATATATATTTTTATATTTTGGGCCTTATTTTATAATTTATAACCCTTTATAAATTATTTCGTATGATTTAGAAATAATTTTTTTATTAATATATCATAAGAATTGCTATATAATTTGTTAAAAGTAATTTAAAATACTAACATTTTATATTTATAAAAATAAAAGTTTTATAAACATTTACTTAATTAATTATAAACCATTTATACTTAATTAATTAATTTATAAACCCTTTATAAATTAAATATTTTAAAAAATACATTTTATAATGATTTATAAACATTTTACAGATAATTAAAATCATTTAATATGTTTAAAACAAATTTTAACATTTTTTCGATTTACACTTATATAAGAACCCATTCCTGCATAAGGGTATCCTCTATTTACCCTTAAGAAAGCACTATACATAAGGGTAAACTAGTTCTAGAGCTGCTGCGTAAAGGTATAATTCCATGACCATTACATAGCTCTATTTCATAAAGGTAATCTTTTTTATAACCTTACATAGATAATCTAAAAAAGTGTCAATTCCTATGAACCCGCATAAGGTTATAAATCATATTACCCTTTTTTAAATGCTTTATATAAGGTAGAGGTTCAATTTACCTTTACATGGCCTCTAGATAGGATGACATAAGGGTAAAAACTTCACATAGCCAACTCGAATAAGGGTATGAAACATACATATCCCTATTTTATATAAGTGTAAGAAGCTGATTACCTTTACATGAATTTGATAAAATCTCAAATAACCTTAAAAACAAAGGGAGTAGGGATTTTACCCTTATACAACCCATTTTAAAAACATGATTACCCTTATGTAATAGCATTTCACATAAGTTTAAACTCAGTTGAATCATACGTAGACCACTCTATGTAATTATAAGTCATGATGAACCTTACACATACCACTCCATGTAAGGCTAAATCCAAGGTTACCCTTATGAATCCTAGATATATAAGGGTAAGATCTTGGTCACCATTATATAACCCAGTAACATAAGGGTAATCCCAATTATCCATATTTTCATAAAACCTGCAAAAATATGATCTTTTTTTAATTCTAATTTATTTAATGCTAGGTTTCAAAAATTTATAACATGGGTTCACTTTTATACCACTATTTGGTTTATTAGAAGTATAATAATAGTTATTAAACACAGTGGAATTAAATAGAAAACTTTTCTGAGGATATCCCGTGCATGATATACGAAACCTATGATAAAACTTGAAATAAAGAAAACAGTAAAACCAAGAATACTTTTCCCCAAATATCCCCAATAACATTTTATCTTTTCCTTTATATGTGTTTTATAAACATCACATGAGTGGAAAATATAATAATCTCAACTATGTGGTGTATACAAGGACCAACCGAATCACATATTTTACATACAATACTTCCCATGCTCTATGATTTTATATCATCTAATGATGTAATAGAGGTAAGAGAAAGAGAACTCTAGGCTAAGGAGTACTGGATGAATATCCATAAATAATCCTCTTAAAAATATAATGAACCATGTTTTTATAGATGAAAAAATTGAGCATAAAATTGAAATTTTTACTTTTTGTTTCTCATAAGGGGTATGATTTTATTTTACCATAGAAAACGACCTTATATAATTTTTATAACCACTCCTTTGGTCAAATAGGATGTTTAACCTAGGATAAGAGTTTGGTAGAATTCTGATCCATTCTAATTTTCATGGAATAATTAATAAAATAAAAATTAATTTATTCACACATGTTATTTTGAAGATATCATTTGAATATGGAATTTAATTTAGATTCCATATTTGTGGTTGAGTTTGAAATGGGGGTAGTTCCTAGACAATACGTAAACTCATGTCGGGTGTCGGGATCGGGCCTGAGCCCCTTTTTCTTTTTCTTTCCTTTTTTTCCTTTTCTTGTCCTCTTTTCTTTCTTCTTCTCCCCTGTATTCTTGGGTACACCCCCATATGGGTTTCAAATTATCATGAATGAGATAGAAAAGGGATAGGGAGACATATTGAGAGAGGGAAGAAGAGAGGTGTCGCTATAAAGCTCGGGAGGAGCCGAATCATCATGCAACATTTGTGAATTTTGTAAATAAGAAAATATTCAACTGATTCCACCCAAATATAAGGAATTTTAATGTTTTTGACATAAATTCCCATATATTTACCTCTTTAGAGATTTAAGGTGCTATTATGACTGCTAATGACCCCCATGGGATCAATCTATGATTAAATAAAAAAATAGGGGATTTTGGAAGATTACAGGGGTTTCCCATTTGAAAATACAGAAAATATGGAATGTAGTTCATGAAAACATGTTGTGTGTTATCCCTATTTGGTGAAAATGAATTTTCATAAGTACAAACCATATACTTGGAGTAAATTCTGTGTAGTGGTACTTTTCCTTGTAGTCGAGTACATGGGATGATAGAGTTTTTTGAACTATATGTAGTGTAGGATAGGTACATGTTGTGTAGTCATACTCATTTATGAAGTTGAGTATATGGACATAAAACCTGTGTAGGGGAACTTTTCTATGTAGGATACATGGCTAAACTCCTTATGAGATGCACATAGTGTAAGAGTACACATTTTGGAATAAACACATGTCTAGGTCCCGTGTGGTGCAAAGGAAGGTATCCTATGTAAAATACACACCATGTATATGATTTACATTCCATATACATGGGTTTTACATTCCAAGTCCTTCTAAAGTACACGCTTGGGTGGGTCTAGAGAGTACATGTTATGTACTGAGGTATGCACATAGTGTACTTCTCCCTTGATACCATTTTTAGGTTTTTTCATGTTTTTATGCCCTGTAGTTAGAATTAGACATAAGAGGAGTCAATTTCAAGAGTTTTTCTATATAGATCATGATGATGGAACCATTGGGGTGGTTTAAGGACTCTTAAGAGGTGTTTTGGTGAGAGAGGTCTATAATAGAGAGGTTCTTCCTCTAGTAAATAGTTTCTGTTATCTCTTGAGTGTGATAAATGGGATAAGACCCACTTGAGGGTCATATGAAATGGTTAATAGAAATGGTATGGGTTTTACAAGGTTTTCATCATGTGTATATTAGGATAATCCCTAGTTTTAGGTATTGAGAAAAGACTTTATAAGATATATTGGATGGGTGTTCAGACCAACCTAGAGTCAGGCCTTGGTATAATATGGGTCAAGATCTATCTTTATATATCGATGTTTTTAGGATTTTTCATTGAGGGAATTCCCCTTTGGAGATGCACTACTTTAGGTCCGTGGGGTTGTGGTCTATTAGAAACTAGAGTGTGACTGATGATACCATATAGTATGACTCCACTAACTTTGTAACATCCCAGGTAAATAAAGAATAAGACATAATTCATATTTATAAATATTTGTGGATTAAATATTAATTTTACTTTAAATGGGTTTCTTTGTTCGATAGCGTACCCGATACACAACAACGAGTTTCTTTGAAATCTTACGTTGCACACTAATAATATAATATTATTTTAAATGGTAGTTAACTCTTAGCCATTGTATTGGCGGGAATGAAAAAAACTAACTACAATATGATTATACATGTTTGTTAAATGTATTTACATTTATCCAATAAAATTTAGAGGATTAAAATGTGAATGAATCTAATTTTAAGCATAATTTACATTAAAAGGTCAATTTATCGCCTTTTAATGGAGAAACCTTTTTAAATATAGTTTTTTTTTCAATTTAATACATTCTAATTTACCAAATAAAATCCTTCTTTATAATGGGGACACCAAAATTTACTTTGTGTAAATTTTTTGAATTTTTCCAACAAAGTTCATTTTTTAATGAATAGTGAAAATATTGTATTTTAATTCAAAACTGAATTTTAATCTAATTTATTTATATAGTTATATTATCATTTTAATTGGTTTTAAAGTGTAATTAAAATATATTTTTACCATTTAATCCAATGTTGGTCATTATAATTAATTTCACTTTGAAAGTGGATATAAACAAGTGTCAATCTTTTGATAGTTATTGTTTCTTAAAAACACGATATTTATTTTAACAACAGGAAGTAATTTTAAATTAATTAATTCCACTTCTATGTTATTAATTTATAAAAATAGACATCATTTTTGAATTCGGAATATCAAATATTTCTTAGGCTGAATTTTTGGTATTTTTCTGAAAAACTTCAATTTTTGATGAATAGTGAAACCACTTAGTAGTAGTTAAAAATACTGACCTTTTCATTTAAATGAAAATTTACCACTTATGTGAATTGAATTTAGAAAATCTTACATACATGGTTGTTATCAATAAGTAAAGTGTGGTTCAATAAGATGAAAATAATTTTGTTTGAATAGTAACTTTTGACTTTTATTTACCGCGGTTAAAGGTAAATAGGGCAATTCAAGGTTAAAAGAATATTGTAATAATTCAAAATTACCTTAACACATGTTCTAACCTTATTATATGATTAATTTACGACAATAGGCATCTTTGGGTCTATTTTGGGATCCCATTGAGCCACTTATGAATGAAAATGACACTTTAGATTAATTAATTTAATGTAAAGGCAAAAATGACAAAAACAAATATCTTTTAGTAAATTAATTTTTATATGGTGTTATATAAGTATTATTTTTGACTATATATATTCATTGGAAATCTAAAAAGATTTCCTAAATCATGTATTTTTTTTATAATTTTTAAACATCAAAATTTAAATTATTTATGACACAATAATGATGAAGGGTTTACCTCATTAATAAATGATTTAAATAAATAAGATTATAATGATTAAAATATTATCCAAAACAAGTCCAATTCTGATTGGATGATTTTATTTCGAATATGAGTCGTCTTATATTCAACATTAATGATTTTTTTACCTTTTGAAACCAAATATATGTTTATAATAAAATAATGTTATCACACTATCCTAAAGAGCCCCTCCCCCCCTTATAAAAGGAGACCATTTATAACCAATTACTCACACCTATCAAGCCTTTTAGCTCGCCCAAAATCTGACCAATTAATCTCCCTACATCCCTCTCTTCCACCTAGAAGCCTTACCTTAGGCAGAAAGTACTTCAAGAAGTCCTTTGGTTCAATCCAAAGGAAGTTACCCAAATTAAAGGTAACATTTTCTCTTAAATTGTTTTCTTTTATTTTACCTCTCCAACCCCTAAACTCTTTTTATTCCTTTATTTTTTAACAAAACCAGTAATCTCAATATACTAGGATGCTTTTATGAGAAGTATTCGAACTACAATTATAGACACATCTATCTAATGGATGAAGAACATAATGTTTCTGTGGATGGAAAACTAACGCCTCACAAAACGATGGTTGTTCAAATATCTCCAACCGCCTATCATGGTGGCCATTATGATGGAACTATATTTATGTATGATATATATTATTTTTATGTTTTCTTTATGCTTCTGTAATTTCCATTTATAGCATACCTTTATGGTTTCCATTATGGGTAAACACGATAATTTCATTTGAAGAAGTACGGACTACCACCCCCTAAAAGTGATATGACTCGTTCATACCATATGTGGTACGTAGGAAGGATATATTTAATGATATTATATATGATAAAATATTGGAATTATAATACTACCATGTATCATTTTGTTTTAATTCCATTAAATATGAAATAGAAATGGAAGTAGCATTCATGGGTACGTACGACTTACCGTCTCCATGAACGGTGCATTTCATTTCTTACCTATAAATGTTTTGTACTATTATAAATACATGTATATGATGGATATATATGATATATATGATATCCAAATCATGAATATCATTATGGATATAATGAACCTTTGACCACATGAACAACTTGTAAATATAAGGTGTTTATTTTTGAATCAAGTACCAAATATCAACAAAACGAACATTATTAACATAAATGATTATATAATGTTTATAACATGGTAATTAGTGATATAAAAGGAATAATAAACTTGAAAAAGGTTCTTAAGCAAGTAGAAATTAACTTTAGTTTATTATTCAGGAGATTAAAGAATGATCGAGTCAAGTCGGACACGAGGTAAGGGACTTTGTCTCAATCTCCTTTCATTGAGGCATATTTTGTTTTAATACACGAATTTCTTTTATACGCTGTATAAACGCCCTTGACTTTTCAAAAGGGAATATTTTTCTATGAAGCATTTTACTAAATGATAAAAAGGAATGTTTCTTTTAACATAAGTGGTGACAATGACCTTTTCCACTGCTGCAAGTATTATTTGATCTTTGGCTTCCTCAACAAGCCATAGTGTTTTTAAAAGAAAAAAATAACATATACTCTTTTATGTATTTTGGTATTGAAAATGGTTTTTATAATGGATTTGTTATGTCAATATATTTTAGTGATATATTTTGGAAATGTTTTCTTTCCTTTATATTTGTTTTATGTCTTATGATTTTATAATGGTACTTAGACATTTGACAGGTGGTTACGTGATAAACCAAATGACGGGTGGTGCCACAAATAACAGGATGGGTGGTTACGTTATACCCTCCGATTCATTGGGTATGGAAGTCGACCGTATGGCTATTCCATTTAGTGATATGTGTGTAAGTCGACCGTATAGTTATTCCATTTATGTATGTTTATGTCCCAAGTTACCTTTATATGTTTTGTGTTCTTTATATGGGTTTTATGGTAATATTTAGGTTAAAAAAGGGTAAGTAATGATCTTTTATTCGGGGAAGAGTATTTACTACTTCATAAAGGTGAAAAGTATTACTTATGTTAAAGTATTCATGGTTTACTTGTTGTTTTTAAAAAACTAATAGTTTTCCTTCTTTATGTATCCCTTATAGAGCTTTTTATGCTCATCCCAAGTTTTTGAAATGTTTTTCACAGGACATAATGTGGATTAGGGTCAAGGATGAGATCAAGGAAAAGTCATGCTATCTAAAACATGGAACTAGATATGGCTCTTTTTTTCAAGAGTTTATATTTTATGAAAAAAATTGATACTGGGTAGAAGTGTCTACTTTGTAATCTTTTAAGATGTAATAGTTATGTCCGAATTCTCTAAAATTATAAACCTAAAAAGATCCTCCATGTGAATTATTCATTTAATTCAATATTATGTAATGTTTAAGGCTGAGTCCTTATAGTTGGTATCAGAGGTTAGTTTAGAAAACTTTAGGAGTTAGGGTATTGTTAAATTAATATACCTAAATTAATTTATGGTAATATTGAAATGATATAGAATTTACATATTACCATGTTGCTTCGCCTAAGATATTTCTGTGTTCAGAATGTTTTTCCGCAGAGGAAATAGGGCAGCTATGTTGGGACGACATCGGGAGGAAGACAACCTTCCAAATCAGCTACCTGGGATGGTCAGAATCGGAACTGAATAGTTTGTTTCATTGATGGTATAGTTGAGTCCCGCTATAAATGGTGGTGGTATCCATGCATGAGATCAACCAGATCAACCACAAAGGAACGTGTCACTAGTGGAGCATTTCATGAGGAAAAACCCCCATTATTCAGAGGATCATCTGATCCGGTGCTAGAAGAAGGGTGGATTACAGCATTGGAAAAGATTTTCAATTTCATGGGTTTTTCAGAACATCAAAAGGTTAGTCTCACTATTTACCGTTTTGAAGGTGAAGTTGATTAGTGGTGGTCGATGGTGAAAAATATCAGGGATAGTAAGGAGATTGATGCTCTTGATTGGGATGAATTCAAAGGTATGTTTCTTGAGAAATATTTTCCTAACGTGGTTCATCTTAGGATGAAAAAAAAAATTCCTAGAATTGAGGTATGAGGATGACTAAGTGGCTTCTTATGAAGCAAAGTTCACTCGACTGGCAAGGTATGCACTAAATTTCATTTGAGATCTTGATAGTAAGATAAATTGGTTTTACTCAGGACTGAAGCCACGATATTGAAGATCGTTAGCCTCTAATGCTTTCAAAAGTTTTGAAAAACTTGTTTGATGTGCGAAGAAGGTGGAAATGGAGTTTGTATAAGATCAGGTGTTCTTTAAAAAACAATAGAATAAGAGGTCTAGTTGGCAGGAAAAGGGGAAGAATTAATCAAAGAATCCAAGAGGTAAGAAAAATAAATATCCATCTTGTGAGAAGTGGGGTAAAAAACATCCCAGAGAATGTTTATCAAAGTCTGGAAAGTGCTTCTAGTGTGGTAAGTTTTGTCATATTGCTCGTAACTTTAAGGAAGATGATCAAGAACAAAATGAAAATCCATCGGTAAGATGTTTTAAGTGTAATGAAATGGGTCATTATGCAAATGAGTGTCCAGAGAAGAACTCAACTGAGGGAAAGAATCCATAATACAAGCAGAAAGGGGTGGTGAAATCCTTTGCAACTACTTCAGTAGATGTTGGGCCCTCAAATGAAGTTGAATCAGGTACACTGTTTGTTTGTTCAGATTATGCCAATGTGTTGTTCGATTTAGGGTCTACACACTATTTAATTTCTGAGTTGTTTTCTAGTAAATTGGGAATTCCATCTCAAGATATGAATATAGAACTTATGGTAAAAACACCTGGAGGAAATTTTTACACAAAAAGAAAACATAAGAACATTCATGTCCTTATGTGCAGAAAGAATCTACCTTCAAACCTTATTGTTTTGCCTCTAGTAAAGTTTGATGTTTTTTGGGCATGGATTGGATTTCTATTTATCATGATAAGATTGACTGCAGAGATAAAGAGGTTTCTTTTCAGAAATATTTATAGTTTGAGTACAAGAATGAACCCTTGTTTTTTATAACATATTAGGAAGCTGAGAAACTAGTAAAAAATAAAAATTAATGTTACCTTGCTCATATTGTTGAATATAAATGAATTGTTCAAATTAATGATGTTCCAGTGGTAAATGAGTACGTTGATATTTTTCCTAAAGAGTTTCCTAGTATTATACCAGATCGGAAAGTTGAATTTACTGTTGACTTAGTTCTTAATGATAATCCAATTTAATAACCCCCTTATCGAATGGATCAAATTGAACTTTTAGAGTTAAATAAGAAATTGAAATTGTTATTAGATAAAGGATTCATTCGACATAGAACATCACCATGGGGTGCTCCTGTATTGTTTTTTAAAAAGAAATATGGTTCAATGAGACTTTTCATTGATTATAGATCATTGAATAACATCACTGTTAAGAACAAGTATCCTTTTCCTCATATTGATGATTTGTTTGATCAGCTCTAGGGAGCTCAGTATTTTTCGAAGATTGATTTGAGGTTGAGGTACCATCGGTTGAAAGTAAATAAAGAAGACATTCCGAAGACCGTGTTTTGTACTAGATATAACCATTATGAATTTTTATTTATGCCTTTTTGGATTAACCAATGGACCTGCTGTATTCATGGATCTTATGAATAGAATTTTCCGTGAGTTCTTGGATAAGTTTTTGGTTGTGTTCATTGATGATATTTTGGTTTATTAAAAAATTAAGGAGGAACCTAAAAGTCATTTAAGGGTTTTCTTTTAAACCTTAATAAAAAAGAAACTATTTGGAAAATTTAGCAAGTGTGAGTTTTGGTAACAAAAAATTTCTTTCCTTGGTCACATTGTTTCAAAAAATGGCATAACTATTGATCCTACAAAAACAAAAGTTGTTGAAGAATGTCCAAGACCCACAAATATAACCGATATTAATAGTTTTAATGGTTTGGTAGGTTTTTACTGGAGGTTTGTTGAAAATGTTTCACGGTTATCTAGTCCAATGACTAAGTTAATTTGAAAAGGTGTTAAGTTCATTTGGACAAAAGAATGTGATGATTGTTTTCAGGAATTGAAAATAAGATTGGTGTATGCTCCAGTTTTAGCACTGCCTTCCAGAAATGGTGAGTTTTTATCTACATTGATGCTTAGTTGAAAGGACTTGACTGTGTCCTTATGTATAATGATCAGGTAATTACGTATGCTTCACGTCAATTGAAACCCCATGAGTTAAATTACCCTGCACATGATTTGGAATTAGCTGTTTTTTTTGCTTTAAAAAATTGGAGGCATCATTTGTATGGATTGAAGTGTGAAATATATACTGATAAAAAAAGATTGAAGTATATATTCACTAAAAAAGAATTGAACATGAGATAGAGGATATGGTTGGAATTAATCAAGGATTATGATTGCACGATCCATTACCATCTTGGAAAAGAAAATAAAATGGCTGATCCTTTGAGTCGAAAAAGTAATGCTTCATTAACTATGTTATGTTTGGAACAAGATCCTTTGGTTTTTGATTTGATGAACTGTAACAGCCCGAGATTTTATAAAAAAAATATTCTTTTTAATTTCATTAATGTCTTGTGTTGTACGCTACACCAAAAGGAGCTTGCTCAACACACATCCTTGAATTGCCTTGCATTACACGCAGTCGCGACCTTCCTTGATAGCGTGTGTAGTACGCAATACCGAGTTTCACTAAACAACGATATACTATTAAAATATTATTAAAACTAGCCGTTATGAATAGTAATAACCACCTTTTAAAATTTTAGAAATTTTAGCTCACAAAATGGACTTCATTTTTGGATTCGGAGTATCGAATTTAGCCTAAGGTGAAATTTTGGTACTTTTCGGATAACTTTCATATTCTGATGAATAGTGAAAATTACTAAATTATAATTAAAAACAACTTTTTTTAATCGAAATAATTAATAGTGATAAATTATTAATTTGAGTGGTTTTAAAGTATATTTAGAATATATTTTTACAATTTAATACAATGTTGGTCATTGGATGTAATTTCACATTTAAACCAGTCATAAACAAGTGTCAATCTTTTGATAGTTATTATCTTTTAAGAACACGCTATTTTTTTTGACGACAGGAATTAATTTTTAAATTAATTAATGAAACTGATATTTTTTGAATTTTATAAAATAGGCATCATTTTTGAATTCATAATATCAAATATATCATAGATCTAATTTTTGGTATTTTTCTGGAAACTTTCATTTTTTTGATGAATAGTGAAACCACTAAGTGGTAGTTAAAAAAACTGAATTTTTCATAAAACTTAATTTTACCGCTTCTGTGAGTGGAATTTCTAAAATCCAAGAGACATGGTTAATATAAAGGACTAAAATGTTGTTCAATGAGATGAAAATAATTTTTGGTGAATAGTAACTTTTTTACTTTTTTTTACCATGGTTAAAAGTAAATAGGGTAATTAAGGGTAAAAATGATATTATTATTACCCTAACACATGTCCTAATTCTATTGGACAAGTGTAATTCGACCCAAAACAACCTTAGGAATAACATATGACCATTTAGGCCCACTTGGATTAGATTAGGACATTTATTATTAATTTATTTAAAGAAGGGTTAAAATAGTTAAAATAAAGTTTAATAAGTAAATCGTTTTTAATATGGGGTTATACATAAGATAAATTCTACTATAAATATTCATTAGAAATATAAAAAGATTTCCTACATAATGGTATTTTATTTGTAATTTTTAGACATTAAATAATTTAACTTATTTATAACACAAAGATGATGCAGTAATTATCTTATTAATGAAATACTGACATAATTGATATTATAAATACCTAAATAAGTATAATTTGAGACTTTTTATGAATTAAACTAATTTTATTGGTTAATATGACATGTTAGGAGTAAGGTAATTAACTTTGGTCGAAGTAATAATTCTATTATGAGTTTCAAAAAAATCAACTATTGAATAGTGTCAAAATTGACATAAAATAGTTTTTAAAATAAATATTATATTATTAATTGTTATTTTATTCCTAAAAATATATGGTTCGGCAAAATGACTTAGATAAGGTTATATATATTAATAAAATACAACTTGGGGGTCTCTTGGATGTATATGGTAAGTTTATTAACTATATAATATAAAAATACAAAGTGACATGGTAAATGTCAATCTAATTAACTAAGAGTTAAAACTAAAAGATAAGGTTAGAATAGGAACCTAAACTTGTCTAAATTCTATTGGATGAGAGGATTTAGACCCATACCCACCTTAGCTTTGAAATAAATCAATTTAGAGCTATTTAAAACCTAATTTGACTTTATAATAAAATAATAGTTTTAGTTATTCCAAAGGTACCCCTCTCCTCCCTTATAAAAGGGCACCTCCTCCCTCTCTTCCTCACACAACTTTGAGCCTTCAAGCTCGGCCAACCCCTGCCAAATTATCTTCTCCACTTCCCTAGAAATATCCTAGAGGTTTTTGTCTTCCTCAAAGACCAATTTTAGTGCCCTAAAAGGAGATCTCAAATAGGCGCTTCAAAGAAGAGGTAATGTCCGTTACCGATTCTTTCAACTTTATTTCTTCTTCCACTTCTTCTTCTTAGGTTGTTTCATTATGAAGTAATAACATCAGTATCACTAATATAATGATATGTTATTATAAGTATGAAACAACCCTATTTCACCATCTATCCATCCTACGGAAAATGAAATCACCACGCGTGCGTACGTACGGAATACCGTCTCCACGCCGTGGTGAAATCTATTTTCCACCACCACCTTACTTGGATGGGTATAATGGTGTAAATAATACGAGGGAAAGAGATGAAATTGAGTCCATGGAATGGGACGAGTTCAAGAACTTATTTTTCAATATGTACTTCCCTCGTATTCTTCGAACAAAGATGGAGAAGGAGTTTCTTGATCAATGGTGGAATCTTATCAAGAATACGAGGCAAAGAGATGAAATTGAGTCCATGGAATGGGATGAGTTCAAGAACTTATATTTCAATAAGTACTTCCCTCGTATTCTTCGAACAAAGATGGAGAAGGAGTTTCTTGAACTCAAGCAAAAGGATGATGGATCTGTTGGTGTATACGAAGCAAATTTTACAAGGCTTCCAAGGTATGCATCTGGCTTTATCATCCAACCTGAAAGTAAAGTTGATCGATTCTTTAGTGGCTTAAAACCAAATCTTCAAAGGGCATTAGATATAAGAGACTTCAGTAGCTATGAAGAAATTGTGCGTTGTTCTATCAAGGTAGAAATGGAAGTTGGTGTTACTTATCCATCTAGTAGTTTTGACAAGAAACGAAAGATGGAGTTCAAGGAGAAATCTTAGAATAATGGTGAAAAGAAGATGAATG
This sequence comes from Viscum album, assembly GCA_963277665.1. Taxonomy (NCBI): domain Eukaryota; kingdom Viridiplantae; phylum Streptophyta; class Magnoliopsida; order Santalales; family Viscaceae; genus Viscum; species Viscum album. The sequence continues at coordinate 498,341,843 of OY728122.1, forward strand.
TTTCCTTATGCTCAAAGTGTGGAAAGAAGCATGGTGGAGATTGTCTTAAAGGGACAAGTAAATGTTTCAAATGTGGAAAAGAAGGTCATCAAGTAGCTGAGTGTCTAAGTAATGGAAAAAGGGTTTCTAATGATGTGAATAAAGAAAAGACTGCAGAGAACGCACCAACAACACTTCAATGCTTCAAGTGCAAGGAGATGGGACATTATGCCAATAAATGCCCTAATCCAAGGGTTAGTGATGATCGAAATGAGCAACCACTAAAGGAAAAGGACAAAGGGAAGTCACATGCGATCACCATTGGTGATGTTGAATATGACAATGATGTGGTGGAATGATTAAGTGTTTATGTAATGGGATTTCAAAATAATGTTGAGTATTGGAATATTTATGTATTGGTCTATTGTGGTCTTCAATAATTTTATATCGGTAACCATGGAAAGTGATTGAGATATTTTTGGAAAAAAGCTGATATGTGCATAATGAAGGGAAAACGAGAAAATGACATATTTGACAGTATTCATGAGCTCATGATTGATATAAGGACTAAGTGATATCATGGTTTGAGTATATAGAATTTTGAGGATTTTGGTATATGGAAAGTGTTAACTTTTAACTGCATTAATGTTTTCTCTAAGGTTCAATGGGTATTCATTTTTCAAGAGAATACATGATTAAGGCCTTTGAATGTTTGGAATGTGACCAACAAGACATATCTCATGATATACGGGGATCAACGATGGTATTAACATGCTTGTTATATGAACTCTTTGGTAATCATTTTCACTATAATATGAGATTGGACAGCAGTATTATGGATAAGCCTAAAGATTGGAATGGACTATGTTGTACATAAGTTAGTATTGTTTAAGGATAAAAGTTTTTTTGATATTATTGATGGGATGTTATAGTAATGTAGTTTTAGAAAAATGACAACCTGCAGGACGGGCGACAACCCATCGCGTCGGACAAGGCTGTGGGAATCGAACCCACAACCGAAGTGCGACTGGCCTTTATCGCCTACCACTGGCCTATAGGAAGTCCCTGGTTAGTAGAAACTAGTTTTATTTTATTACGCGGTATGATATATGAAGTATAAGTTCATTTTTGGAATCGTATACGATTAACTTCACCATAGATAGTCTTATGTATTTTTGATAACTTTTGTAACCTTTTGTTCGAGACAGATGGAATGACCAATCATTCTATCACATGATCTGCTAACACTTCATGAATGACAAATTCAACTTCATTTATTTAAGAGATGAAGTGGAAATTGTCCAAAGAATGACCAACAGTGACACAGTACCAAAATCACGAAAGTAATTCTTCTAATTCCAATTTCATCAACTTTAGGGAAATGATCTTGAAAACCAAAAATGTTGTCCTAGTGCTCTTATATCTGATGAATTAGATGGTACCTTAGATCATCAAAAATTTATGGCTTTGTGATTGCTAGATTTTCCATATCCATGTTCACTACCACTCTCCATCATAACATGATGGTTAGATTTCTCTTCCATATCCATATTTTCACCTATGTGGAAACCCAGTGATTAGTTTTTTTGGGTAACCGTTACGTTTCATAATTTTGTTTTTAAAGAATGGTTTTGGTATTCCTTTTTACAATGTGGGTTTCTATTAAAGAAACATTCAAGTAGTAAACCATTTATAACCCCGACAAATTTCGAGGGCAAAATTCATTTTAAGGGGGGTAGAATGTAACAGCCCGAGATTTTATAAAAAAATATTCTTTTTAATTTCATTAATGTCTTGTGTTGTAAGCTACACCAAAAGGAGCTTGCTCAACACGCATCCTTGACTTGCCTTGCATTACACGCAATCGCAACCTTCCTCGATAGCGTGTGTAGTGCGCAATACCGAGTTTCACTAAACAACGATATGCTATTAAAATATTATTAAAAATAGCCATTATGAATAGTAATAACCACCTTTTAAAATTTTAGAAATTTTAGCTCTCAAAATGGACTTCATTTTTGGATTCGGAGTATTGAATTTAGCCTAAGGTGAAATTTAGGTACTTTTCGGATAACTTTCATATTCTGATGAATAGTGAAAATTACTAAATTATAATTAAAAACAACTTTTTTTAATCGAAATAATTAATAGTGATAAATTATTAATTTTAGTGGTTTTAAAGTATATTTAGAATATATTTTTACAATTTAATACAATTTTGGTCATTGGATGTAATTTCACATTTAAACCACTCATAAACAAGTGTCAATCTTTTGATAGTTATTATCTCTTAAGAACACGCTATTTGTTTTGACGACTTGAATTAATTTTTAAATTAATTAATGCAACTGATATGTTTTGAATTTGATAAAAAAGACATCATTTTTGAATTCATAATATCAAATATAGCTTAGATCTAATTTTTGGTATTTTTCTGGAAACTTTCCTTTTTTGATGAATAGTGAAACCACTAAGTGGTAGTTAAAAAAACTCAATTTTTCATAAAACTTAATTTTACCGCTTATTTCAGTGGAATTTCGAAAATCCAAGAGACACAGTTAATATCAAGGACTAAAATGTGGTTCAATGAGATGAAAATAATTTTTGGTGAATAGTAACTTTTTACTTTTTTTACCACGGTTAAAAGTAAATATGGTAATTAAGGGTAAAAATGATATTATTATTACCCTAACACATGTCCTAATTCTATTGGACAAGTGTAATTCGACCAAAAAAAACATTAGGAATAAAATATGACCATTTAGGCCCACTTGGATTAGATTAGGACATTTATTATTAATTTATTTAAAGAAGGGTTAAAATAGTTAAAATAAAGTTTAATAAGTAAATAATTTTTAATATGGGGTTATACATAAGATAAATTCGACTATAAATATTAATTAGAAAGCTAAAAAGATTTCCTACATAATGGTATTTTATTTGTAATTTTTAGACATTAAATAATTTAATTTATTTATAACACAAAGATGATGCAGTAATTATCTTATTAATGAAATACTGACATAATTGATATTATAAATACCTAAATAGGTATAATTTGAAACTTTTTAGGAATTAAACTAATTTTATAGGTTAATATGACATGGTAGGATTATGGTAATTAACTTTTGTCGAAGTAATCATTCTTTTATGAGTTTCAAAAAAATCAACTATTGAATAGTGTCAAAATTGAAATAAAATAGTTTTTAAAACAAATATTATATTCTTAATTGTTATTTTATTCCTAAAAATCTAAGGTTCGTCAAAATGAATTATATAAGGTTATATATATTAATAAAACACAACTTGGGGGTCGCTTGGATGTATATGGTATGTTTATTAACTATATAATATAAAAATACAAAGTGACATGGTAAATGTAAATCTAATTAACTAAGAGTTAAAACTAAAAGATAAGGTTAAAATAGGAACCTAAACTTGTCTAAATTATATTGGATGAGCGGATTTCGACCCATCCCCACCTTAGCTTTGAAATAAATCAAGTTGGAGCTATTTAAAACCGAATTTGACTTTATAATAAAATAATAGTTTTAGTTATTCCAAAGGTACCCCTCTCCTCCCTTATAAAAGGGAACCTCCTCCCACTCTTCCTCACACAACTTTGAGCCTTCAAGCTCCACCAAACCCTACCAAATTCTCTTCTCCACTTCCCTAGAAATATCCTAGAGGTTTTGGTCTTCCTCAAAGACCAATTTTAGTGCCCTAAAAAGAGATACTAAAGAGTCGCTTCAAAGAAGAGGTAATGTCTGTTACCGATTCTTTCAACTTTATTTCTTCTTCCACTTCTTCTTCTTAGGTTGTTTCATTATGAAGTAATAACATCAGTATCACTCATATACTGATATGTTATTATAAGTATGAAACAACCCTATTTCACCATATATCCATCCTACGGAAAACGAAATCACCGCGCGTGCGTACGTACGGAATACCGTCTCCATGTCGTGGTGAAATCTATTTTCCACCACCAACTTACTTGTATGGGTATAATGGTGTAAATAATAACTATATATGATTAATTTAAAGTGATATTGATTCTGAAATAGTATACATACACTCCAATACAGTCCCACGATCATGAGAATGATATCATCGCTCGTGCGTACGTACGGACTACCGTCTCCACGACGCGATGAGATTCATTCTCCACTTTAACCATTCATGAATGATTATAAAGTATATATAATAAGTAATAATGAAATATATGACATAATAATGATACTGGATTTATGTGTATATATATGTATGTCATCTACTTAATTCCATTCAACTCAATAAGGAAACGAAAACAACATTCTTGCGTACGTACAACCTACCGTCTCCATGAACGGTGTATTTCTTTCCATTTACTGATTTATTATATATATGTATATTCTGAATATATATTATATATAAATCATGTTTTATATTCTGGAATTAAGTAATCATGATCTAAGTAATCATATGAATAATTACAAGTCAAAACACGGACGACAAATGAAACAATTTTACCCAAAACGCTCTTTAACATGGAATTTACAAAAGAACGGGTAATTTAAAGTCATAAGTGAACCATGTATGATATCATAACAATGAGTATGATTCGGGAATAAGTCAATGACATTATTTAAACCATTATACAGGAGGTTTGGACACTTACGAAGCAAATCAGACCTAAGGTAAGGGAAATATCACAATCTCATTTTTATCCGAGATTGTTTATACTTTGGTATTTACTGGGGTGTATTTTATCATCCACATCCATGTTTCCTCAATATGTAATATTATTTCCATCCACCTACAGTTTTTTTAAATCCATTTTTACCCTTTGGTGAGTTTATAGTAAAAGATATGAAATGAATCTTTTGTCGTTTTTCATATGAGGTACTTTTTGACTTTTCTGACAAAAGTACGAGAAGAATGTTCTTTTTAACATATACGACATGAATGGATTTTTAAAACATTATTTCCAAGAAGCTTCCTTTACAAGTTTTCATCAACTTCTTTTAGTTTAAAATTGTATGACATTTTAAGAAAGGAAAAATGTTTTTGAAGTAGAAAGGATATTTTCCTCAAGAATGGTGTTCAAGTGTTTTATCAAAATTATTTTCCATCTAAGATAATAAAGGGTTCTGTTTCTATCCCTATTATTACATTGATTTGATTATGTTGTGATGGAATTATTTTTATGAATTACTTTATCTTATATGAAATGTTTTATGATGTCACGATGTTTAAGATTCCCATTTTTATTACATGGGTTATGAAATGATGTATGATTTATGATTTTGTGGAACACATAAGAATAGTATCATTATGAGATGGGTGGGACCTATATCTCCCTCTAATGCATTGGGTAAAGATTTTATATCTCATGAGATAGACATGGCTGGAACGGTAGGTTATACCGGTTCAGTGAAACATGACTGAAACGAGGAGTGAACTCGGTTCAGAAAGGGACTTTATCCACTAAGATAGTCTTGGAAATGAGTCTTGACTAATAAGAAATGATTCTATATGATTATATGTGTATTCCAAAAAGTTTCATGTTTTAAATTATGATTATTGGGATTACATTTCACTACTATGATTTATCCCATGTTATGAAATCATGATCTCTGTTGCATGTTAAGATTTCCAAAAGATATTTTCTTATGAATATGATGTGATTGATATTTCTTTTGTTTACCCTTACTCAGCATTTGAGCTCACCCTTTTATGTTTTCTTTTCCTCAGGATATAAAGAAAGGTTTTAGGTAAGAAAAAAAAGGGAAGATCTTTATTGGGAGATGTTGAAGATCTTTCAACATGATTAGTGGTTTATATTCTGAGTTTCCAAAGACACTAAACTATTACGATCCTTGTGTGTCTTTTTTTTATGTATTAAGTATTCCGAAAAAGTAAGGTAATGTACATGTACATCAAGCTTCGGGCCTCTACATGAACTTTGGCATAGAAGTTTTTGGTGTAGGAAATTCTTCTGTTTTGTATCAGGTGTCAGGGAGATCATATCTATCAGACAGAATAAAGCAAGCACAGAAAGAAGATAGTGAGTTACAGAAAAAGGTAGAGTTGGTTTAGAAGGGTACGTTTTCTGAATTTAACATTGATAATGATTGTGTTTTGAGGTTTGTAAAGAGATTATGTGTGCCTTGTGATTCACAGTTGAAGAATGAGTTGTTATGTGAAGCTCATAGTTCTCCATTTTCAGTTCATCCTGGTAGTACTAAGACGTACAGAGATCTTTGGGAGTGTTATTGGTGGGAAGGAATGAAAATTGATATTACTGATTTTATTGTGAAGTGTTTGACTTGTCAGCAGTTTAAAGTAGAGAGGAAGTTACCAAAAGGAATGCTTCAGCCTTTACTAGTGCCATAGTGGAAATGGGAAAATATACCCATGGACTTCGTTGTGGGATTAACGAAGACATCTCGAGGTAATAATGCAATCTGGGTTATTATTGATCGATTGACTAAATATGATATTTTCTTTCCTATTCGAGATACTTTGTCTCTAGATCAACTTGCTCGGTTGTATGTTAAAGAGATAGTCAGGTTTCATGGAGATACCCTCTTCATTGTATCTGATTGTGATCCCAGGTTTACTTATAACTTTTGGAAAGGCCTTCAGAAGTTGTTGGGTACTGAATTAAATTTTATTACAGCTTTTCATCCGCAATTAGATGGGCAGTCAGAATGAACAATTCATACCTTGGAGGATATTCTATGTGCTTGTTCACTAGATTACCAGGGAATTTGGGACCAACATCTTTCTTTGGTTTAATTTCTATATAATAAAGGTTTTCATTCTAGTATACATAGTGCTCCATTTGAGGCATTATATGGAAATCATTGTCAAACACCATCTTTTTGGGATGAAGTAGGTGAAAGGAAGATGATGAGACCAGAATTGGTAGAAGAGATGATAGAAAAATTTTAGTTGATTTAGAAGCACATGATAACAGATCAGAGTAGACAGAAAAGTTATGCAGATAACCAGAGAAAGGATCTTTTTTTTGAGGTAGGTGATCATGTCTTTCTCAAAGTTTCTCCATGGAAAAGTGTGATGTGTTTCGGTAAGAAGAGAAAGTTGAGTCCAAGGTTCATTGGACCTTATGAAATTCTGGAGAAAGTTGGATCAGTTGCATACAGAGTGGCTTGACCTCCAAGTTTATCCCAAGTACACAATGTTTTTCATGTTTTGATGTTGAGAAAGTATATACTAGATCCATCTCATGTTTTGGGCCTATAGGTAGTTAAGTTAAAAGAGAATCTCCCTTATGAAGAACAACCTGTCTAGATTCTTGACCGTAGAGAGAAAGTGTTGCAAAATAAGGTAATTCACTAGGTAAAGATTTTATGGAAAAACCATATGGTTGAAGGGGCAATGTAGAAATCTGAAAATGCTATGATGGATAAATACCACCATTTATTTTGATAAGTAAAATAACAATGATGAAATTCCCAAAAGGGGGGAAGGATGTAACATCCCCGATAAATAAAGAATAATACATAATTCATATTTATTAATATTTTTGAATTAAATATTAATCTTACTTTAAAGGGGTTTCTATGTTCGATAGTGTACCTGATACGCAACAACAGGTTTCTTTGAAATCTTATGTTGCACGCTAATAATATAATATTATTTTAAATGGTAGTTAACTCCTAGACATTGTATTGGTGGTAATTAACAAAACTAACTACAATATGATTATACATGTTTGTTAAATGTATATACAATTATCTAATAAAATTTAGAGGCTTAAAATGTGAATGAATCTAATTTTAAGCATAATTTACAATAAAAGGTCGATTTACCGCCTTTTAATGGATAACCCTATTTAAATATAGTTTTGTTAACTTTAATACATTCTAATTTACCAAATAAAATCCTTCTTTAGAATGGGGACATCAAAATTTACTTTGTGTAAATTTTTGGAATTTTTCCGATAAAGTTCATTTTTTAATGAATAGTTAAAATATTGTATTTTAATTCAAAACTATGTTTTAATATAATTTATTTATACAGTTAGATTATCTTTTTAATTGGTTTTAAAGTTTAATTAAAATATATTTTTACCATTTAATCCAATTTTGGTCATTGGAATTAATTTCACTTTGAAAGTGGACATAAATAAGTGTCAATCTTTTGACAGTTATTGTTTCTTAAAAACACAATATTTGTTTTAACAACTGGAATTAATTTTAAATTAATTAATTCCACTTCTATGTTTTGAATTTATCAAAATAGAGATCATTTTTTAATTTTTAATATCAAATATATCTTGGGCTAAATTTTTGGTATTTTTCTGAAAAACTTCAATTTTTGATGAATAGTGAAACCACTTAGTTGTAGTTAAAAAAACTGACTTTTTCATTTAAATGAAATTTTATCACTTCTGTGAATTGAATTTCTAAAATCTAAAATTGGTTGTTATCAAGAAGTAAAATTTGGTTCAATAATATGAAAATAATTTTTTGTGAATAGTAACTTTTGACTTTTATTTACCGTAGTTAAAGGTAAATAGGGCAATTCAAGGTTAAAAGAATATTGTAATAATTCAAAATTACCTTAACACATGTTCTAACCTTATTGGATGAGTAATGGATGACCATGGGAATCTTTGGGTCTATTTTGGGACCCCATTGAGCAACTTATGAAAGAAAATGACACTTTAGGTTAATTAATTTAATGTAAAGGAAAAAATGACAAAAACAAATATCTTTTAGTAAATTAATTTTTATATGGTGTTATATAAGTCATATTTTTGACTATATATATTAATTGAAAATATAAAAAGATTTCCTACATATTGATATATTTTTTATAATTTTTAGACTTCAAAAAAATTAAATTATTTATGACACAATAATGATGAAGTGTTTACTTAATTAATAAATGATTTAAATAAAAAAGATTATAATGATTAAAATATTATCCAAAACATGTAAAGTTCTGATTTTATGATTTTATTTTGAATTTGAGTCATCCTATATTTGACTTTAATGATTTTTGGACCTTTTGAAACTGAAGATATGTTTATAATAAAATAATGTTATCACACTTTCCTAAGGAGCCCCACCTCCCCCTTATAAAAGGAGACCATTTATAACCAATTCCGCACACCTCTCAAGCCTTTTGGATCGTCCAAACTCTACCCATTTAATCTCCCTACGTTACTGTCTTCCACCTAGAAGCCTTACCTTAGGTATAAGGCACTTCTAGAAGTTTTTTGGTTCAAACCAAAGGGAGTTACCCAAATTAAAGGTAACGGTTTCTCTTAAATTGTTTTCTTTTATTTTACTTATCCAACCCCTAAACTATTTTTATTACTTTATTTTAGAACAACACAAGTATCCTCAATATACTAGGATGTTTTTATGAGAAGGACTTGAACTACACTTACACACACCTCCATCTAATGGATGAAGAACATAATGTTTCTGTGGATGGAAAACTAACGCCTCACGAAATGATGATTGTTCAAATATCTCCAACCACCTATCATGGTGGAAATTTTGATGGAACTGTATTTATATATAATATATATTATTTTTATGTTTTCTTTATGATTTTATAATTTCCATTAATAGCATACCGTTATGGTTTCCATTATGGGTAAACACGATAATTTAATTTGAGGAAGTGCGGACTACCACCCCCTCAAAGTGATATGAATCATTCATACCATATGCAGTACGTATAAAGGATAGATTTAATGATATTATATATGATACAATACTGGAATTATAATAATACTATATATAATTATGTTTTAATTCCATTAAATATGAAATTGAAATGGAAGTAGCGTTCATGTGTACGTACGACTTACCGTCTCCATGAATGGTGCATTTCATTTCTTACCTCTAAATGTTATGTACTATTATAAATACATGTATATGATGAATATATATGATATATATGATATATAAATCATGAATATCATTCTGGATATAATAAACCTTTGACCACATGGACAACTTGTAAATATTAGGTGTTCATTTTTGACTCAAGTACCAAATATCGACAAAACGAACATTATTTACTTAAATGATTACATAATGTTTATAACATGGTAATAAGTGATATAAAAGGAATAATAAACTTGGAAAAAGGTTTTTACGCAAGAAGAAATTAAATTTAGTTTATTATTCAGGAGATTAAAGAACGATCGAGTCAATTCGGACATGAGGTAAGGGAATTCATCTCAATCTCTTTTCATTAAGGCATATTTTGTTTTAACACACAACTTTATTTTATACGCTGTATAAAAACCATTCAATTTTAAAAAGGGAATATTTTTCTTCTAAGAGTTTTACTAAACAAAAAAAAGGAATGTTTCTTTTAACATAAGCAGTTACAACGACCTTTTCCACTACTGCAAGTATTATTTGATCTTTGGCTTCCTCAACAAGCCATAATGTTTTTCAAAGAAAATAAATACCATATACTCTTTTATGTATTTTGGTATTGAAAATGGTTTTGATAATGGATTTTTTATGTCAATATATTTTAGTGATATATTGTGGAAATGTTTTCTTTCCTTTATATTTGTTTTATGTTTTACGATTTTATAATGGTACTTGGACATTTGACGGGTGGTTACCTGATAAACCAAATGATGGGTGGTGCCGTGAATACCAGGATGGGTGGTTACTTTATAACCTCCAATGCATTGGGTATGGAAGTCAGGCATATGGCTATTCCATTTAGTGATATGTGTGTAAGTCGACCGTATGGTTATTCCATTTATGTATGTTTATATCCCAAGTTACCTTTATATGTTATGTGTTCTTTATATGGGTTTTATAACAATATTTTGGTTAAAAAAGGGTAAGTAATGATCTTTTATTCAATGAATAGTATTTACTACTTCATAAAGGTGTAACGTATTACTTATGATAATGTATTCATGGTTTACTTGTTGTTTTGAAAAAACTAACAGTTTTCCTTCTTTGTGTATCCCTTACAGAGCTTTTTATGCTCATACCAAGTTTTTGAAATGTTTTTCATAGGACATAATGTGGATTAGGGTCAAGGATGAGATCAAGGAAAAGTCATTCTGTCTTAAACATGGAACTAGACATGGCCCTTTTTTTCATGAGTTTTTATTTTATAAAAAAATGGATACTGGGTAGAAGTGTCTACTTTGTAATCTTTTGAGATGTAATAGTTATGTCTTAATTCTCTAAAAATCTAAACCTAAAAAGATCTTAAATGTGAATTATTCATTTAATTAAATATTATGTAATGTTTAAGGTCGGGTCCTTATAAAATTACTCTTTTTGAGGATCCCAAGTAGGATGCCTCCTCTTACTTAGTCCTTCTTAGGATTCTATGAATGATGCGTCTACTTGGTTAATATTTTTAAGGGTCCCAAGAGGGATTCCACTTCTTATATGTTGACATAGAGGATCCCAAGATGGATGAAATCACTTATGCGTATAACTAGAGGATCTTGAGAATTATTCTATATCGTGTCTGATTTAGGGGACCTAGTGGGTGCCCCATTATTTTTCCAGACCTAAGATCGAGTGTTATGGTTTGGGTGGAGATGTTAGAAAGTTTCATCTAAGAACCCATAATAAATTTATAATCTAGAGGGTATGTTGAAGTAGTAATGGTTTATGTCTTTAACCAACATCAATCTATTATTCATTATTTCACTCAGTTACTATTGATTCATATAGGATTATAGATGTGATTCCTAGAACTTATCCCATGGGTCCTAATATGATATGATGCTATGATGGGGATTACTAGAGGTACTTCTTGGGATGAAAATTCTGAGACTTTTCATTGACAGTTTCATTATCGGGATGCCCATATATAGTTCATAGAATATAGCTTATAAGCCATAATTGATTGGACAATAGAGAGAATTCCACAGTTATGATTGAAATTAGTGGACATGACATTCCATAATTTTGATTGAAATTAATGGACATAGAATTCCACTATTATGATTGAAATTAATGGACATGGGATTCCACAATTATGATTGAGATTTGTAGGCATAGAGTTACAAAAATGATATTTTCAAATGGATGCAATTACCTTAAGCTTTATATATTGTTATATTTTTCAGGTATTGATGACGATATCCTTAGTGACACTTGAGATACTCTTTAAGGTCAGGGTGGATTCCTTGGTTATGTAGATTGGTTCCTAATTTTATTTATGTAAAGTAACATTCCTAGAGATACTCTATTACTGGACAAAATAGATATTGTTGATTAGTGTCATAGACCTAAGGATCAATAATGGATTTATTTTATTTGTTTGTTTTAGTCGTGTCTCACCTAGGTAGAGAATATCAAATGAGCATACACTTATGATAGAAGATTATAGGTTCACCATTTGGGGTGGCCTACTGGGATTTATTTCTCACCCCTATACATGAACATCGATGTGCATGCAAAACTTATGTCTGATTTTATGTTGAGAATAGATGTACAATGGATAGGGATGAGACCCGGAGTTGGATGATTGACCAAAACCACTTGTGTGGATTCTTATGACCTGGATGGAGCAGATCGACAATGTAATTGAGGATGGGTATGTTGTTGAACTCAGAGTTAGTAGTAGAGCCATGTAATTTTATTTCTATTTATTTTATATACTCTTATATTTGTGATCATTCCAGTTGTCGATTAGTGTTGTATGTGTGACATGGAAGTTTGGGACTTTACTGCATTTCATTTAACTGTTACAATCTTACATACATTTATTACTTCTGTACATGGATTATTTACTACTATATATGATGTTTGGTAATTTTTTATGATTTATTATTGTGATATGGAGACATAATCTCCTCACAAACACACCCTAGGCCCTTGATACTAGTTGGAAGACTTTGTCATATGAAGAAGTATTCTTGAGGCCTTATCACCAACCGGTCTAGTTACAATTTATACAGTGAGTTGGTTTGGGAAATGAAAATGTTGCATCATAGGTTTTTTCTTTTCATATTTCCATACTATTTGAGATATGGTAGACATGAGTATTAGGAATATTTTTTATCCTGTGATGGATATCATAATAGTGAATTAAGAACACTTGATCTGGTGAGAAGTCAAGGTTACCAGGGTTATGAGACTGTTGTTATGGATATGTGATGCTACGATATTATACAATTTTCACTTTTAGTGATGCACATGTGGTGTGAAGTTTATGATTTATTATAGATTTATGGTTCTTATACCATTGATGATAGGTTAGTGTCTGATTTTTGTCTTGTTCAAAAAAGGAAATAGGTATCACATGCATCATATTTGGTATGTAGGGTAAACATATTATACATGATAGTGTGTGATTTATTATTGAAGACTGAGGTAAACTATTTAAAGTTCCAACTACAACCTAAATGGTGTTTTATCATATAAGTTTTTGGTGGAATTATACTTAGTTAGACCAACATATGTATATATATATATGTATTTATATATATATATATATATATTTAATTTTGGTATTAGGTTATGTGGATATATGGTGAGACATTTATGGTGAGGATGATGACTCTATCATCATGCATAGTATATGCATTGACCTTGGTAGGTTGATAGGGAATATGGTATCTAGGTGATGAACCCCTCATGGGGTGTCGTTAATTCGATTTAGTTATTTAAAATGAAATCAAAATCCTATATGCTATTTTACCACATAGCATGGGATGTAATTCAAATTAACCAGACCATGTGAGTGTTTTATAACATAGATCATTGAGATAGTGTTGTGTGTGTACCATTAAACCTTGAAGGTCATCATTAGTAATGATTATTTTCTAGTAGGCCTTTTTTGGGTGTATCTTTTTAAGTTAAAGATAATTAAATATTCGTAAATAACTACACGGAGTTTCCCATCTATTTTTATATGATATTTTACTTAACCAACCTTCATTTATAGTTACCTAGTTGGATTGACTAGTAAAATGTCGATGGGTACCTAAACCTTTTTAGTAAACCATAACCTCAAGGGGGTATTACCATATACAGATGCTCATTGAGGGTTAGTTTATATCAGTTTCATTCATATCATGACCCTTTATGGAGTAGTTAATTATGATTATTCTCAAATAGGATCAGGTCCTGATAGACTGATGCTTGGTAGGTGATGTCGTTAGAGTTTTTCCTTATGCCAATAATTGTCAATGGGTCTCAATTAGATATATTTCAAATTAAAACTTAAGGGGTGTTTCCCTCTATAACATTGAATTGAAAACCTATACAATTGAACCCATGTTGACTATCTTTTACCCTCATAGGTCGATTTTATCCTTACCGCCCCTAAATAGGATTTTTCAGGAATATTACATGCTGAGTAATGGTTGAGACAAGTGCATGGATGGAACCTAGTGAGATGTGACCTTGGTGAGAAGTTGAACTTTGGGATAGGTGGTCGAACCAAGTGAAACTTATATAAGGATTGATCGGTAGGGCTAGGTAGTAGACCCAGAGACCCTTAGTTGCGACCCAAACCCTTATGATTCAGTATTTTGTTTGATCGAGGGTAAACTACATGAGGGGTTAACCTTGGTTTATAGAACCTTTTTAGGTAGTGATATTGGTAGTACAGTTTTTTGAGATTGATACATGGTAGGTTATCATTTTTTATGTTATTGGAATGGTGATGACTTTGGTTTTTGAGAAAGAACCTAGGGTGATTGGATTTTGAGATTGGCTTCCATGGGTAGGACTATTCATGTGATTGGAATTGTTGACCATAGGTTGGAAATTGATGCTTAAGTCTCAGAAAACAATGCCTTGAGATGGGTGGTTGTAGAATAAATCATGACACAAGATATGTGATCAATTTTCAAGAGGAGTTCCAAGGGAGTATCTGTATTAATGAGACTAAATTTCCATGTATCATGATCATCTTATCCTTATGATGGATAACTTATGGGAGAATGAGTTAGGTGATAACGATATGGGTCCATTGCACATGGTAAAATTTAAATCATAAAGTAGTGAGTGGCCTTGTGCAAGATAAGGAATTATGGTTTTAGTGAAATGCTGCATACTTGGTTTCTTGGGGATTGTGATAAAATGAGGAATGAACCTCCGTGGTAGAGGATACATCGAGAATAAATTGGGTTCCATGAGGTAGTTTAACCATGGATATACCTTGACACACATTTTTTAGAGATGTTGTGTTAGGGGTAGATTAAATCCATCTATATCCTGGATGATGTGAGTGTTTCTTAGGGAAAGTGTCACACTTCTATCAATGGAATCTTAGTGGACTCCTTTTCTAGAGATGATCATGCCCAATATCTTGACATCATCCAGATTATATTGAGTGATTATTGGATATGTACTGAGATTTTTAAATATATTTCATGGTTTGATGAATGAAATCTGAGGGATTGTTTTTCTAGGATAAGTATAATTTAATACAAATGGTGGGGACTGCACCATTTTAAATTTTATGGTGGTGACCCTTGTTATAAGTTGAAAATCATATATTTCCGTGGGGATCCTTTTCAGGAAACGGGAGAAGGTGATGTTTTAATGTTGTGGGTTAAAACTTGGGATGATTAGTTTGGTCATGCCAGTCATTGCATTAGATGATGGACATATCATGGATCATGGAACTTATATATTGTTTGTGAGTTGATGATAAGGATACTCCTATGATGGGGAGTACCAGGTCAGCCATGGTTAAATGTATTCCTAGTAAGGGGAGTTTTTTAACACTATAGGACCAAATGTTGGAAAATCAGGATAACATAGTTTTCTTAATTCTCAAGATGAGGTCATGGATCCTATTTACCCACCAATTATTATTGGGTATGAGAAGGGTTATGGTGGGGAGGTTGTAATGACCCGTGTTTTTTCGAATTGTGAAATTTGTCTAAAAATTTAATTTTTTATTTTAGAAGATTATAATGGGTAAAATGGTCTTTTACTCCTAGTATATGACCTTGTATAATTTTTCTAACCACTTCATTGGTCCTGTAATAGTGTTTTACCCTAGGTGAGGAGTTTGGGGGATTTTTGAGCTGTTCAATTTTTCACGAAGTAATTAACATTTAATAATTAATTAATTAATTATTAATTTATTTGGGAAAAGTTATTAAATGATATATTTTTAATTGGGAATAATATTTAGATTAAATCTCTAGGGTTGAGTATTGAATGAGAGTTTTTTACTAGATGAGGCATAAACTCATGTTGGGCAGTCGGGTTGGGCCTGAGCCCTTTTTCTTTTTCTTTTCTTTTTATTTTCTTTTTGTTCCTTTTCTTTTCATCTATTATTCCTTATCATCCAATGGATTCTAAGGTACACTACCTATGGTATTCCACTTATCACAAATGAGAGATAAAATTTATTTATAGGTATAGGGAGAGAGGGAATAAGAGAGGTGTCACTACAGAGCTTGGGAGGAACCAAATCATTATTCGATTGCTACAGATCATGGAAATGAGCGAAGCTTTGATGGATTCCATCCAAATTTAGTATTTTTTTATGTTTTATCTTTAAATACCCATATATTTATCTATTTCTAGTTTTAAGGCCTTGTTATTACAGCTAAGGATCCCTATGGGGTCAATCTATGATTAAATCGGGAAAAACGTGGGTTTCGAGCCTATTGAAGAGTTTTCCCTTTCAAAAAACCTGATCACACAACCTTTAGTTAAAAACACATGATATGTATTCTTATTATTTTGGGAGGATGAATTTTTTTTATGTACACATTGGGTACTTGGAGTACATTCCATATAGTGTTACTTGGACATGTAGTTGACAACATGATCATATGAAGTTTTCGGAACTGTATGCCATGTAGTCATACTCAACAATGCAGCCAAGTACATGGACATACAACTTGTTTTGGGGAACTTGTCCATGTAGGGTACATGGATAGACCCCTTTTGGGTTTTATACTGTGTAAATGAACATTTATATGCAGAAACACATGGCCACACCATAAATGGAACACCGGAAGGTACCACTTGTAGGGTACATGCCATGTACATGATTTACATACTGCATACTTTTGTTTTACATGCCAAGTATGGTTGAAGTACAATACCAAGTGGGTCTTGAGAGTATACACTATGTACTCATATATATACACCATTTACTTCTCCCTTTACATGCTTTTTAGGGTTTTCCATGTTTTTACAGCCTGGAATCATTATTTAATTTAAGAGTCCATTTTGAGCGTTCTTCTATGTATATCATGATGATGGAACCCATGAGGCAGTTTAAAGGTTCCTAATATGTTTTTTGGGGTGATTGAACCAAAATAGAGAGGTTTTTCCTCGAGTAAATAGTTTTTGTTATCTCCTGAGAGTGAGACCTAAGATGATACCCACCTAAGGGCTGTATGAAATTGTTAGTAGATATGGAATGGGTATGTCAAGGTCCCCATTGGGTGTATCTTGGTATAGTCATTGGTTTTTATGACTAAGACCAGACTCGATAAGATAGATTGGTTGGGTTTTCATACCAACGTACATTGAGGACTTGATTTGATATGGGTTATTTTACGTGTCCCTAGACTATTTTTTGTTTCTTTTTCCTTGAGAAAATTCCCCTTTGGAGGTGTGCCTATTTAGTCATATGAGGCCATGGGCTGTTAAAAATTATTGTGTGATTAAGGATCCCCTAAAGGATACCTCCACTTAATATTTCTGAGGATCCCATATTGGATGTTGCACATGAGCCTTAAGTAGGTTGGTGAGGACTGAAAAAGTGAATCCATGAGACTCGAGATCAAATCTGAGTGGAGACATATTTTTGGGCTACTGTAGTAACTACTGTAGCAGACACTGTTCGGCATTGTAGCATTTGGAACTATTTTGGGCCTCTAGGCCACCGGTTTGGTCCTCAGGTCCTGTAAGGATTTCGGGCCACCCAAGGCCTTCGAGCCAGTTATCCTTCAAGGCCTTTAGGCCACCTTAAGGCCTTAGGGCCACCCCCAAGGCCTTCAGTCCACATGATTATATAGATGTACCAGTCAGAATACATGGGAAAAGGCTTTAGATGGGGATTAAGGACAACCACATTCACTAGAGCATATCTAACAAGAATTAGAAGAATGAGAGGGTATGGAATTTCCATCAGTACCAAGCCTGTACAGCTTTTTATAGGACCGATTGCTAACCAACCCTGTAAAGGTGGAGTGTGATATCATGACATATGCTAGGGAGGACCAGTTCTAATTTTTCTTGTCTGGGTGATTCCATCTAAGACCTACATGTCATGTAATTGTCTATAAGCCTTCAGGCCTTGTAAGGGTTCTATATCACCCCTTGAAAGGTGGATTATCAAAAATAATAAAAAATTAAGGCCTTTGGTCCATTTCGACCAATCCGACCATATGAGATTTATTCACTTACTTACTCCTTCTGAGGATTCTTTGAAGGAAACCTATGCTTTCTTATTGTTTTTGAGGATCCCAAGAGGTATTAATTTTTTATGTGATGAATTAGAGGATCCCAAGATGGAATCCTTTAATTATGTGTTGACCTAGAGGATCTCATGCAGGATTTTCGCCCGTGTTTGATTTAGAGGACCCAGTGGGTTACCTAGGGTGTGACTGAACCTAAGATGGAGTGTTATTTTTTTGGGTAGAGATGGTATAGAGTGTCACAATAGAACTCATATTGAATGTATATATATGAGGGTAAGTGTAAATAGTGATGGTTTAGGAATTTTGTTAACCTCACTCTTTTATTTATTCTTTCACTTAGTTACTGTTGATGAAACTATGATTGCAGACATTCTTCCTGGAACTAATCCCATGGGGCCTGATATGATGTGATTATATGATGGGAATTCCTAAAGGCACTTCCTAGGATCTGGATTCCAAGACCTTTTATTAACTATTTCATTATCGGTATGACCAAAGGTACTTCCTAGGATTCATCTTGTGATCCTTACTTGATTGGATGATGGGGAGGGTGTTCCATAGTTTTGATTGAAATTAATGGACTTGGAATTCTACAAATATGATTCAAATTAGTGTAATTGGTGTTTTATTTTTATGATTTAAATTAGTGGACAAGGGGTTCTACTGTTATGATTAAGATTAGTGGATATGGAATTCCACAGATATCGTTTCTAGGTGGATTCACTTCCTCAATGATTTAGATATTGTGATATTTTCTAGGAATTTATGATGATATATCTGAGAAACTTCTAAGATATTCCTTAGGGCCGAGATGGATTCCTTGATTATGTACCTCAAGTACTAGTTTTATTTATGTAATGTAAATTTACTAGATAAATTCCAACATTGGTCAAAGTAGTTATTATCAACTAGGATCATGAAACCACGGATCAAAATGGATTTATTTTGTTTATTTATTTTAGTTGTGTCTCAACTAAGCTAAGAATATTGCATGATCATGCACTTATGGTGGTAGATTACATGTTCACTATTGTGGTAATCCTACTGAGATTTATCTATCACCCCTATATATGAGCCTCTGTGTGTGTAAATAAATTATGTATATTTTCATGTTGAGAATAGGTTTAGGATGGATAAAACTAAGGCCCAAGTTTGCATGATCTTGCAGTTCCACTCATGTGAAATCTTATAATTGGGTTGGAGCATCTCAATAGTTTCATAGAGACTGGGTATGTGGTTCATCTTGGAGGTAGAAATATATCCATTTACTTTCATTTTCTTTTCTTTTATTTACTCTTTTATATATGATTTTCCTACTGGGAGATCCGTGTTATATGTATAATGTGGATGTTTGGGAATTTAATATATTTCTTTTTAATATTATTGCATGGTTTACATTTTTTACTTCCAACACATGATTATTTATTAATATGGATGATGTTTGGTTATTTTCAGTGGTTTCTTACTGTAATATGAAGGAATAGTTTCTTCATGGACACACCCTAGCCCCTCATTGATATCATAAGCCTCTAGGATATAGGGAAGCATGCTTAAGGCCTCATCACCAATCACTATGGTTACTTTTTATAGAATGAGTCATGTCAAGACATGTAATATCAGATGGAAATGTTTATATAACACCCAAAGACACTCCAAAGGTGATATTACATTTATTCATGAATTCTTAATGCATGAATAAATTATATTTTCCAATACATGTATAACATACATGAGTGAAACTCCTCCAGCTATTTCATCTCCTGAAATGGTATAATAAATGATAGATTATATGGGAACTTAATAAATGGTAACCATTTATCATTTTTTCCATAGTTGTAATATGCATGGGCATATAAATAACAATTTTCATACAATAAGATATTTATTATATATATATATATATATATCATATCTGCAAAAAAATATTTTGGGAATATTCCCATAAACATATCTACTAGGGGTTCAACTAAAGTCTAAAAATTATTTCTAAAAAATTGATTAATTTCATTAAGTATAGAAAGGATATAATTAGAATCATTAAAATCATCCAAAATATTATTTTTCCTATATTCAGAAACAAGAAATTTTTTCATAGAAATTAAAAATATTATTTTTGGTTTAAATTCTGGAGTCAATATTTCCAATTATATTATCAAAAGGGTGGCCTTTATTAATTTTCTAGGATTTATGATTATAATGATAAGTAGTATACTCCCCATTAACAATTACACAATTATCTTTAGATTTTTATTCACAAAAAATTACATCATTAATTTCATCTTGAAAAATCCCTAAATCAATATTCCGTTTCCAATTTATATTTAACAAACATTACATAAATAGATTATTATACTACTGCAGTTCTTTTGTTATAAACTCTACAAGTTTACTTTAATTAGAATACCCTAAAAAATTCTTTCAACAATTTTAGAATCAAATCTATCATATTTACCCTTAAAATTTAAAATAAAAACATTATACAGAAAAACTTTTAAATAAGGAAAATTAGGTTTCTTACCTCTAAAAAATTTATAAAGAGTTTTCTTTAAAAAAGGTTTAATTAAAACTCTATGTAAAATATAAAATGGTATACTAACTGATTCAAACTAAAAATATTTAGGTATTCTTTATTCATTTAACATAGTTCTATACATTCACATAATATTTCAATTTTTACATTCCATGTACCATATATCTTTTCCACTCATATGAAACATTTCCTAAAAATATTAATTAAGTAGAATTTTTTTGGTACCCATTCAATGTTAGGTCCAATATAGTTAGTATATAAATTCATAAGTATCTAAAATTATTTTAAATAAGTATTCATGGGTAATATAAAAGAAAAGTTATTGGAAATAAAGGATTTATTATGTCCTAAATATGGAGTAAATCTCAATGAACATTCATTTGTATAGTTTTATTTCATTTCAAATATAAAGCCTGCAACATTAGATACATTTACTTTTGAAATTTTGGAAAATGAAATCTTATATAAAATATTTATTTGTTTATTATAGCAAAATACCCTCCTCTATTTATTTAGTTTCATCATTTACATCATTTTAGTATACTTTTCAGGAACTTGAACAAAATTATTTGAATTTTATTTCAATCATATAATTTCTTTCATCTTATTTTCATCCTATTTTTATGAAATCTCTAAATCACAATTTTTTTCACTTTAGAAAGAATATGAATTTTTAAAAACTTCATTTTCATGATTCAATTTCTTATTTTCTAAGAATTTCCTTATTTTATTATTTTTAATTTTCTATGAAAATAGACAATTCCCAAAATGTATTTTTATAATTTTTATTTTTTCTTAATTAATTCTTCCATATTAGGCTGTTCAGATTCAAAATAATATGAACTATAATAAAAATATCTACTAACCACATTAACACTAGTTTCCATCAAACATAGTTATGGAATTTCATTTTCACATTTTTTTTCATCACTTGAATTTTGTTATTATATTAAAACCAATCTAAATATCAAAGATCTTTTCTCCTTTTTTTTGTATATTTATATTTTATTTCTCTATCCCATTTTAGACTATTCGGATTTACATGTTCCTTTATATTTCACTCATAATTTATTAGTTAAAAAAACATTATTATATTCAATTTTACTTTTATATTTTGATCATCCTTATGATTATAATTTTTAAACCCTTTATTGAATCTACTTATTCTTTTCATTATTTTTAAACTCCTTTAGTGAAATTTTCTATTTCATTCCCTCTTTCCTTTGATTTAAAATCAAAAGAGTTAGTGGGAACAATTATATTTGGTTTAAAAGAAAGAAATTTTTTATTTTAATTATTCTCTTTATTGATGTTATTTAGATCCAATTTGTATTGAAGTAATGAACTATAGAGTATATCCAACATATATTACTTGATGTTCTTACTTTGTTCAATTGATACATTCTTTGCAGGACACTTATTAGGTAGAGATCATAAGTCCCTTTCTAGAAGAATAAGATTTTACTTAATTTATATAAGGGAATTAATTCAATTCATATTTCTAGTGAATTTTTGGAACATCTAGTTGACACTTTTATCTTCATCCTTCTTGAAAACGTCTTACTCAGCCTGAAGTATTCCAAGATTAATTCTTATCAACTCATCTGAGCTAAGGTCAGTAACTTAAAATGTTTTAAAAATTTCAGGATTTGTATTATAAGAATACATATGGGTATTTTTTTAATATATTATATAATATGTTCATAATTTTTTAATTAAAAAAATACATAGCCACATCATTTCTTATTAGAGAATCAAGGTCAAAATCAGTTATTATATAGGGTTTTCTATTATAGTCTAGTGATCAGTACTGAGTTTCTTGAGATAAGACTCTATTATATATTTCTAGTAACCATAGACATTTAAATCAATATGTAATAACTTATAAAGAATCCAATAATCGTTTATGTTCATTTCTTACATCATAAAAATATCTTTTTTCCTTTTACTATTAGGTCTAGGATAAGATTATCATAATAAAATATAAACAACAAAACCTATATCCAATAAGAGTAAACAC
Organism: Viscum album; assembly: GCA_963277665.1. Taxonomy (NCBI): domain Eukaryota; kingdom Viridiplantae; phylum Streptophyta; class Magnoliopsida; order Santalales; family Viscaceae; genus Viscum; species Viscum album. The sequence continues at coordinate 498,364,748 of OY728122.1, forward strand.
TAATACCAAGTGTTAGGTCTGATTAATAAGACATGAGGTCGATAGGGTGAGGGTGGGGGTGAATAGACCGTTTTAAAATTTTTAAATATTTTAATTAAATCTCATAGTCTTTTTTATCAAAGTTAACTATAATTCAATTGAAATATAAAATAAATAGTGGAAAATAAATAGGGAAGACATGAAATTTTATAGTAGTTTGGTTCAATTTCAACATATGTCTACTCTTACACCTATGTACTCCTTGTGATATGTATTAAACACTACCAAATTTTGGAATGGAAATTATAAGCCAATACAACCTACCTTTTCTAGTTAAGGTATAATCAATAGGGATAACTAAACTGACATTTAAGCATAAATAATAAATATGGAAAGAATTAATATATGCACAAAATAATGTGAAGGTAAATTCAATGAAGATAGATTAATCAGAAATATAAATTCTTGAGTAATGGATTAGTATGTCTTTTGAAGGTATTACTAGTAGTATAATAAGTTTTTGTTCCACATTAGATTTATTTAAGAAGATGAAAACTTATTCACAAATGATCACTTGGAAATTTATAATATCACAAAACACATGATCATTTCAATGTTAGTTTCCATGGAAGAAATTCATAGTATTATTTTATTGATTCATATCATGGACTATGAATGAGTCTTTATACCCTTTAAATAAGACTAAAAAATAAATAATAAATAACCAAGAAATCAATTAGGTAATTCAAAATAATTAAATATTATCAGAGAGAGATAATATCATTCCATAACAATAATTTGATATTTAAAACTAAAAAATAATTCAAAACAATTTGAATTATTCATTGAATAGTTTAAAATATCTCTATAACAATCAAATGATTATTTTGGAATGATAATATATCTCTCTCTAATAATATTCAATTATTTTTAATTAGCAAATTGAAAAGTGCATCATTTCATCAAATAAAATTTTAATTTGAATTCTAATATATATATATATGCATGATAATCTGTGATAAGAATATAAATTAAATAATATTTTATGAAATAATATAGAGTAATTTTAATAAAATCAATAACATTAAACAACAATTTAGAGAAACTAAAAATAATGAAATCAATCATAATAAATTAAATTAAATTTTTTAAACTTCATGATGTGGATTTATATGTGAATGAAGAATAATTTAAATCTATATTAAATATATTTAAAACATTCCAAAAAAACATCACATAGTTTTCATATGATTAATATGGATTTTTGAAATCAATAATTCAAACTGATATGAGATATGAGTTGGCTTTCCATATTATATCCCCTAAAAATTATGAATAAAAATGGGGGGATTATAATGTAAGAAAAAGGTGTAGTGGACTTAAACCAACCAAAAATTGAAGGATATTATAGTCTCACATTCCATTAAATAAAAATAACAATGTTGGGTCAACATGGAATCACTTATCATACCAAGATTCATTAACTATCTAGGAAAATATCACCCAATTCATGAGGTCTAAAACATCCTCCAATTAATATTCATCAGGAATGTATCCAGTATTACCCTTCTTGGGTCCAATACACTCCTAAATTTATAAAGTATAAAATACATTACTACAAGAGATCTATACCTATCATTTCTAGTGAACCTATGAATCAACATTCCCAAAACTAGATGAAAATTTATCAAAATCATGTTGAAGAATTCCTTTCAGTTTTTCAAGTAAATTTATTCTTCATATAAAAAGAGAATCATTTTACTTGATCTCAAATAAACAACTACATGTGTTTCAGTTGAATATTACCAACAACTAAGGGTACATATTTCCTTCCACTGTTGAAAAAAAATCTATATTAGATTGAAAAAGAATTCAAATGAAACCCTTTAAAAGAGAAAGATTCATGAGAACATTAGGAATCAGGAGGTACGAAAAGTTCCAAATAGATATAAACTACATTCCATTTCCACTAGAGATAGCATTAGATCATTAAAATTAATTACAAGTTAGTAAAAAAATATTATCATGAAAATTATCTTAATGACTAAATACCCAAATCGAAAGTAGTTTTCAATTGAATGAAAAAACCTCTTCAATTTTTTCGTTGAGTTATTCCATCATCTAGTAGGAACCAATAATGTCAATAGTCTTGAACCCATACCACCATAAGGGTTTAGCTTGGTTTATAATGACCCTATAAAAATACAAAGAATCAAGACCTTGAATGTAAAATAATCATTCATAGTGGATATCCAAGATAATATATCTTCACACATCATCAAGAAAACATGAATCCCACTTAATTTAAAATGATATAATAGCACATGAAAAATCACATTAAGAGATCCAAGAACAACCTCCATTTTTTCATCAAATTCAAACACCAGCTGGAAAGAACACTATCAAAGTAATAGGATTTCATTCCAAAAAACTCAACCCAAGCCTTCATATTAGTTCATCAGATCTATAATTTTTCAGCCTAGTAAATTTCCAAGATATAACTTTATTTGAATTTTCCATCTCAAAAAGTACAAAATTCCAGCTTGATCAAATCCAAAGGTCATAAGGCTTTTGATTCCAATGTAAATACATATTATTGATGAGTATTCATTTTGAAAAAAATTTCTGACTCTGATATAAGAACTATTTTAAATCATCCAAGAATATAATAATAGCTACACAACTCAAATCTATCAACATATCTAAGATAACCACAAAAAAAAGAAACACCAAATTGAAAACTAACACTATCAGAAAAAAGGTAGATCATCACCATGGAATGTCTCTAAAATTAATGTTAGGATTACATTCAATATTAGATTCTATATTAGGGAACATATGTTTTTTGATTTGAAGATAATCCTCCATAGAGATTTACCCATCATAATACTTATTGTATGCCATTGTATATTGATCATAAATCCAAGAGTCCAAGTGCTCTCCCAATTTATCCCTAATATTACAATAATGTTTTAGACTGGGATCAACATATTTATCATAATCACTTCTTGCATAAACATATGATTTCTACTTATCCAAAAATTGTGTAGTGGTAGTGAAATATTCTCTCTTAGGATTATCCTTATAGTCTTTAACCTTCATTTTACCCTTAATAATATTGAAATATCCATCAAAATTAGTCCCTTTCGAGTTCTAATAGTATTTTCTTGTCCTGTATTCCTCACTTTTGGTGTGATAAATCCATCAAAGTTTACCAAATGATTTTTCCATTAGTTTTAGTAGAATTAAGATATAGTTCCTCAACCTATTGACCTTTATCAAGATGTGCAGTGTTTATATCATCAACATGCCCACTATAATCCTGTTCCACTTCAATAACACTTTCAATATTATGATGGGTTGAATAAGTATCCTCAACACACTCATCCTCACAAAATAAATTAGTATAACTAACATACTAAGATATTTCCTTGAGATCATAAAAAATAGAGGGACATAAAATATCCTTATATTTATCTTTTTGGACCCACATCATTTTTATTTGAAACATAGGATTACCAGAAAGGAAATGGGAATTATGATTATGAGTTCCATATGATATAGTAAGATGAACAAATTTACAATAAGAAAGAAATATTCAGGAAGACTATCATAAGAAATAATCTGAAAAAAACCATATTCACCTTTCTAAATCTAGACATTCAATAGAATTATTTTAAACATATTAACTTCACTACATATTCGCACCACCGAAGGTTTAGAGATCTTAGTCGTTTCCACATCCAATTAATTCAGATTCTTGATGAGTCTTGTAATAACTTTGAGTGAAAAAGTATTGAAAAAAAGAATCAAGATCCTATAAAAGCACAAAAAAATAGGGATAAAAGGTGGATTGACACCACAATCAAAATCTGAAAACCACTTCAGCACTTTCACTGGGAAACATGAAAAATACTAATTTCCCCTAACTCATAATCCATAGTAATATTGTTTTAATGAGAAACATATAAGAACATGGGAGGAATCAAGGATCCCCAAATCAAAATATGTGAATCTAATAATTTCAAAAGATCATTTGAGGAAATTAATTGAAGGAAAATGATTTTAAAACTTTACAATTAGGGTAAAATGATTATATGAAGAGAGGTATTCAACATCATTATTCAAAAATGATATTGATGGATGACCTAGGTGGGAGGAAAACATAGAAAAAATTGATATAATCAGATCATTCCTAGTAACAAAATTAGTGAAGGAAATTTTTTTATTAGTAGTAGAAATTCATACATGATTGCATTTTAGTGGAGACTAAGTGAAATTGTGGTAAGTTATGTGACCATGAAACTAAGGCAGAAAATCTATCATGAGACTTAAGAACATTTCAGATCAAGTGACTATAAAGCTTAAAAACTTGAAAAATAAATATATAAATAGTCAATGTAGAATAATTTTAATAAAAATCATATAAAAACCATAGAAAAGATAATGTAAACATTAAGTATTGGATGTTGTGAGAAATTATAATTATTTATTTAAAATAAAATATTTATGGTATTTGAAATAATTATTTGAGGTATTTTTTATATTCAAAATCACACTAAAAAAACACAATAGAAATCATAACGATCACTATGAACTAATAATTTTCATGGTTTGGAAGCATCTTGGTATTGATGGTATGTTAAAATCCCCAATTGATACTTCCAAATTTTTTTATAGCCACAATTTCCAGGATGGATCAAAATAAATTTGGATAATGCTTCAACAAGAAATCCACATACCTCGTGTTTCAAAGATATCATATAAGATCATAATAGAAATGTTCTTGGATTTTTCTTATGGGCTTAGTAGAGTCACTTTCACTCTTGATGTTGAGATGATTAGTTTCATCAATGTAGCACTGTTCTCTAGGAAAAGGGATGGCCCAAATTATAGCTAGATAATGACTCCACCACTATTGTGAAATATATTAGAAGCAATACCACACACCTCTCATAGAGCTTAGTTGGATGATAGATTGGGTGCTTTAATTTCCTATGGTTAGTTGACTTTATCATTACTCATAATTATCAAGAGGAAAATTATCTAGTTGGTGGTCTTACTAACAAGGGAGTGATCGGTAATGATATCATCTACTATGATGAGAAACCACTTGATTTGAATTACCTATTTAAAAGGGATCACTGTTAATATCCTACTTCTAAATTCCTGCAACTCTTTTTTTAATAAAAGAACCTTTCCTTTTTTTCCCAAGGTATTAACACTTTTTATTAATAATAATTTAGGATATTTAAAAAAACTAATAATATTTTTTTATATCAATAAAAAATTATCCATTAAAATTAAATAATTTAAAAATTTATACAAATTTAAATATTTATGACTCAAAAAAATAATAAAATTTAATTTAAAAAAATATTTATCTCCCATAAAAAATAATAAATTAAATGTATTTAAAAAATATTTTTTATTTATATATATATATATTATATTTTTGAACAATTTAAATGAATTTTTTAAATTTTTAATGAAATTTAAATCTGTATACCTTATAAAGAAATCATTTATTCTATTAATTGAAATAACATTTTTATAGCAAAAAAATATTCATAATTTTTAATTTTTTTGTCTTTAAAATATTTATATGTTAAAAAAATTATTCAATCCAAATTATAAACAATTTTTTTATATAATTTTCAAAAATTTCAAAAATAATAAATAATTTTTAACAAAATTGAAAAAATATATTTGTAGATATTATTTATTAAAAATATAATATTCTTTTCAAGAAAATATATTTTTTAAATTTTAAATGAAAATTGATGTATTTGAATAATATTTATCAATGAATAAAACTTCAAATTCTAAAAAAATATAGTTCATAAAAAAATAATACGTTGATTTTATTTCATTTAAATATTAATTAAACATTCAATTATTTCTTTCTGAAATTATTTTATTTTCTTATTTATAAAAAATCAAAAGTTCATAAAAATTAAAAAAGAATATTTTTTACCACTTGAAAAAATATTATATATTTTCACTATTGAAATTGTTTTATATTTTTTAACTGTTCAAAAAATAAATAATATAATTTATTACAAAAATGATTTTTTTTATATTTTTAATTTTTTTTAAAAAAATTTACACCTTTCAAAATATTATAATTTTTTCATTTTTTAAAAAATAAACTATATATATATATTTATACATTATGAATATAAAAATTAATACTATTTTGAAAATTTATAAAAAACTTATCAGTAAAATATATTATAAAAGGTCACATCTCTTTAATTTTTTTGCAGTATATAAAAAATAAAAATAATTAAATAGGTTTAAAAAATAGTTATAAAATATTATAACATTTAAAAATTATTTTATTCCATTAAAAAATAATGATTATTTTTTTGAATTTAAATAAGTACAAAAATATTTTAGCATGTTTTAAAAAAATATATTTATTTAACTTTTTGAATAACTAATACATTTTTTTATTTTTTAGAAATAATAATTAAATTTACAAATTTCTTTTAGAAAATTAAAACTTTTCATGTTATATAAAGAATATTAATCTATTTATTATATTTCAATAATTTTTTAGAAACATAAAATGTTTCTTTTAAAAATAATAAGAAAATTTATTCTTTAAAAATATATTGATCTATTACCTTTTAAAAAATAGTAATTATTATTTAAAAAAATAATATACATACATACATATATGTATTGAGTTGATAAACAAATATATATGTTTAATACATTAATAATATAATTATTATTTTTTTAGTAATTTTAAATTACAGTAATTTTATTTATTACTTTTGAGCCTTATATTTTTTTGATTTTTAAATTATAATAAAATTTAAACTACCTATAAACAAAAATTTATTTTTTTTAAATTTTAGAATATAATTTTATAAAAAATTATAAAATAATTACTAAATAAAAAATAATAATACTTAGAAAAAAATATTATTTTTATTTTCCATAATATTTTAAAAAATAATCTATTTTAATATATAATAAATCATATATTAGTTATTTTAAAAATTATAATGCATTAATTTATTCAATTCAAAAAAAATATTATTTCTTAACTTTCAAAAGAAAAATTTATTCATTTAATAATACAATATATCATTTTCCTTCCCATAAAAAATATATTTTTTCTTGATTCTAAATTTTATTGAACTTTTTTTAAATATTTTAAATTCTCTAAAAGAAATAAATTTTTATTCATTTTAAAAAATAAATATCTTAACTTTTTAAAAATAATTTATCACCTTTGGAAAAATATTTTAAAAACTTTAATAAAATAAAATTTGTTTTATTTAAAAAATTATAATTATGTTAAGACTCCAATAATAATATTTTTTAACAAATTTAATATATATATATATATTATATAATAAATTAGATATATGATTTTTAAAAGTGAGAATTTATTCCCTTTAAAAACTAAGTTTTTAAGCCATTATAATATAATTTTTCATTTTTTAATTGGAAATTATTAATTTTTATTATATTTAAAATAGTACTGTGATTCTATATAAATTTTAAAAACTAAATAATTATTTATAATTTTTTTGAAATTTTTTATTACTTTAACAAAAAATAAAATCATTTTATGCCTTTAATTTTTTTATTAATTTTAAAGTAATATTAATATTCCTTTAAAAATTATTAATTTAATATTAATGACATGATTCATCCCTGTTGTGACCAATCCTTTGATTGGTGATGATAATGAGAGTGCCAACCCAAACCCATATTCAATTAGCATAGGGTTGGTGACTAGCATTTATTATTTCAACACATAAATAAAAATCATTAATCTCTAGAGAGAACAACTGAAGACTATAGAATAAAAAAAATGCAAAACCATGTTTAATAATTCATCTATGATCAACTGATATTATAAAAAATAAATAATTCATTAAATTCATATAGTAACAAAAATAAAAAACCCATGAAAAAATAACCACTAATCCCCAAGACAAAAATTAACCCTAGACATAAAATATAACGCATTAGTAGATAAATCTATCCTCAAACACTATACACTTGCTATCAACCATTGTCATCGATCTAACATTTTGAAATTCTTTGACTCACATAATATTTTTTCACTATAAATAAATTTTGGTTTGGGTATATCCATATACTTAGTTGGTCATAACTAAATGATAAACAACTAATTAAATATCATAATCAGGAAGGTTGATTGGCAGAGTATGAAAGAACTAGAGGGAAAATCAGGCGAGCATGGGGATCATGTGTGAGTTGAATATTTGAATGCTTCATCACGAAAAGAGAACAAATAGGTATTTGAATCAAAAAACTTGTAGGGAATACAAATTTATTCAAGCTATGTTCCCCCCACAATAAAATCCTTCCATATAATGTGGTGCCCTCATAATATTCTGGCTCAAAAAATAACTTTATGGATGTTTTCAAATATTCTATGGATATTTCTTTCTCTAAATTTGAAAACCATTCTCTTGGAAGAGTTATCGAGAAAGGGTGAGTTTTACATGTATCAACCAACCAAGATACTATTTAGGGGAGGGTAAATTCCAACAAATATTCCATTATTGGTGATTTTTGACTTTGAAAGGGGAGATGGTGTGGAAATTCCATGATCTTACAAAAATTATCATGACAGTATTAGGCTTTGAGGATTGGAGAATAAATTCCATGGGAAGGGGGTACTTCCACAGTCTTCCCATCTGATGATTTCAAGAGGAAGGCATAGAGATTCATATTTATCTCCATGAAGCCTAGAATCTTAAGGATCTAAGAGTGGGAACAAATTTTTTGATCCTAGTAATGTATGAAATACTCATATATAGGTATGGACCCATATCTATAGGATATATTAGATGTATTGGAACCCTTAGATCCTATGGTACATTGCATCCTCAGTTGGAAATCCAATTATAGTTGATAGAAAAACAAAAAATCTGAGGTTTGGGAACTTCACCAGAGTCCTGGTCAAGGTAAACATGGGTATTACCCTAGTTTAAGTGGTTTTCCAAATAAATAGGTATGAAAATATCACCCTGTACATCTTATATGAAAGGAATCCTAAATTTTACAAGGAGTGAAACTTCTTTGGAAATCTCTTATACAAGTTAAAAAGATCAAAATTCTATAATTTTTTCAATTATAGGGGGCATAATGACTCTATATGCAGAATGCCTAATGAGAGAGAAAAGGATAAGGTACAACCTCCCTCCATCTCTAATGTGATCACAACCCTCCCACATAAATTATGAGGGGCCTCTAGGTTGGAAAGTTGGTTAAGTTCATTTCTTATCCCCTATAGGGACCTAGTTCCAATTAATTAGAATAGAACCACTCACCTCCCAAGATATGGATCTTGTCCTATTTTATCTTTCTAGAATTATAGAGGTGGAAGAGGTGGCCAAATTCCTCCAACTTCACCAGGTGAGTAATCCAATTTTGGGGGATGATCTGTAGAGTAATTATAATATGAAGTAACTAGATCCTATTCCTTCCCTCAAACCAACTATGGAAATTAATGATGACCCAACTAATTTGGATACTATTTCCCAAAACATAATTCATGATGAGAGTATATAGGAGGATACATAGGAAAAACACTAGGAATATGAAAATTCCACTTCTCTCAGACCAATTATAGAAATAAATAAATAATCATATGAAGAGGATACTGTATCCCCAAAATTATGCATGACCCTTATTGAGAACACACATAAGGTCACACAAGAGAAACATCAGAGCAGGCTCACACATAAAAAATATCCCAGGCCAAGGAATGGTCTCTCATCATGAGGGAGAGGACCCCTTCATAAAAATTAACTCAATAAAATATTCCAAGATAAGACTATCTGAGGATTCACTTTTGTGACTATAGAACTCCACTAACTAATTCACCCCCCTCATTTGGAGGATTTTGGCTGATGATATTGAGGTTCATCATTCCCCTAATGATAACTCTAAGCATAGAAATCCTCACGAGAAGATTGATGATATTATGGGGAATATAAATAATACAAAAACCTGAAGGAAAGGGAAATAAATCCAAAATAGAGATAAAATAAGAGGGAGGGTCCCATATTAGAGGTAGATCAACCCTCAATCAATGAATATTTTTATTGGAATTTTTATGGTATTGGGAAATATCCCACAATCATATCCTTTAGACACATCATTGTGAAAAAAACTTATGATGATTGTTTTATATGAACCAAAAATGTTGTTTGAAAATTAGAAATCCATCAAAGGGTAATACCTTAGCTACTCCTTTTTATCAAAAAACTCCCATGAAAGTTATTTAGAGAGTCTCTAGGTCTAAAGAATGGCGACATTTATTTTAACTCTTACAACAAAACCCATAAACCTATCTTAGTATCTATGGTAGTACACAATAATTCCATATACCTATCCTTTATATGTACCTCCACCTAATATACAAAAGGATAGATATTTAGATATTATTGGAAATGATTTTTGACAAGATGTATCAAAACTTTATTATTTTGGGTGACTTTAACACTACTATAAATCCAGATGAAAAACAATTTAAACTCTACATTGATAAATAAAACCTATTTGAAATACCTATTTATAGAGTTAACATCACATGGATTAGATACACTATAAATTAGAGGAATTCTATCAAACTGGATAGATACTTTGTACAGGTTGATGAAAGGAATGATGTTATTGAGGCTTCTGTCCTCACTCTCCCTAAACACCATTCTGATCATAATCCTCTTGTGGTTGATATTTTAACTAGTAGGACCTGTTCATCTCCTATTCCTTTCAAGTTCAACAATTCCTAGCTTTTTACACATTAATATTGGGAAGTTATCTTGATTTCCTAGATAATGGACCCCATGTAATCCCCCTCTAGATTTGATATACCAATCTAATAAACACAAAAATTATGGTAAAGGAATGGATAAAACCTCCTTTACTAAACTCGAGGATGTTATTAAGGCTATTGAAGACCACATTTCACACTACCAAAGTAGAAATCAGAATCAGTATTTTACTTTTCGGGATGAGAATCAATCCCCTTACAAACATGATGAAATGATTTAACTCTAGGGGAATTTGGACAAGAGTTAATAGAATTTCATATGGATATAGAATAAATAAAAAAACTCCAAACTCTTTCCCTACCTAAATTGGTAAACGAATATCAGAATATGAGTCACTTACCTCAGTATTAATGGATTCTTGTTTACCTTAGAAAATGAAATCTATAGTGCTATGACTAGTTACTTTCAAGACCTATACTTGAATGAAGGGGATGATAACACTCAAAAGATGATTAGTAATATCATCTCTTGTATTGATAACCACCAAAACCGAAATATAAATGAAGCCTATAATGAGAAGGAAGTCAAATCTGCCCCATTCTCATTGAGAATTGATAGTGTTGTAGGAAATGATTGATTTACTAATAAATTATTTATGTTCGATTGGGACACTATGAATGTTGAGGTCGCCAATACTATCATAGAGTTCATTAAACATTGATCAATGCCTTATAGAATCAATTACAGCATCATTTACTTGATCCCCAATAAATAAAATGTTGTGGGGATTAGGGAATTCATTCTAGTTTTAATTGGGGACATTGTACCAAAATCTGTTAAGTAAAATCATTGCTCTTAGGTTGGGAGCTATCTCTAGGGACCTCATAACTGCCATCAGTTTGGGTTTGTCCCTAGAATTATTATTTATAACTACTTATTAACTACCTAAGAATGTGTCAACATCATGAAGAAGAAGGTGAAATATGGAATCATTGACCTTAAAACTAACATTTCCAAGTCCTTTTACATAATAAAATGGTGCTTCATTCTTGTAATTCCAAAAATTCAAGGAATCTGTAATGCCTTCATCAACCTGATCAATATCATTCTCAAAAGATCTAGGCTCTTTATCCTCATAAATAGGTCCCTGCAGGGTTATTTCAATGATCCATGGGATTAGGAAAGGAGACCCCCTTTCTAGTATTCTCTTTTATATTAAAGATGTATATTTGATTCTACACCTCAATGACCTTGTATAGGATATACTCTATAAGAAAATAATGTTTGGAAGATGGATTTTCACCCTCTCAGACATTTTTTATATAGATAAAATCTTTCTATTTAGAAAAGTTGATAGAAGAAATATTTCATTAATCAAAGTAATATTTATAAAATATGAGGTAGTGGAAGAGAAATTAATAAGTTTGAAAAAATACTTTATGGTATTTGGGGATGGAGTTCCTATATCAAAGAAAAACTAGGTTGATAGAACCCTTGGAGTGAACAGAGGATCCCTTCCCTTTACCTATCTTAGTGTTCCCCTCTTTTTGTGTAAGGAAAAAAATTTCTACCAAGAAAACATCCATTATAAAATCAAATACCATATAGAAACTTTGAAAGGGATATCTATGTTACATGTAGGGAAATTTTGTTTGGTTAACTCTGTGATAACATTCACAATTGTTTATGTGTTCTTAGTGTGTAGATAACCCAGAAACCTTACCGGAGATATTTTAATATTGATAAAAAATTGTCTAGACTAGATCTATCCATGAAAGGAATCTAATTACTATGTCTTGTAAATATTGCATCAATACCATTGACATGATTGGGGGGGGGGTTGTATATAAAGGATTTGAAGCTCTTTAATGAAGAACAAATCAAAAAACTCACTTGGAATATTCTTAATTCCAATGATAAATTGTTTTAGTTCCACTTAAATAGGTTCACCACAAAGATGATGAATCGTGACTCCTCAGAAATATCCCCATTTATTTTGTCATCCATCAAAAACGTATATAATTATATCATGAAATTATCAAAATGGTTAGTATGAAAGCAATCCAATCTCAATTTTTGGAGCACCCCATGGTTGACTAGTACACTGTATGATGATGTGGAAACCCCATAAAATATGAAACACATATCCATTATAGAATTGAATTTAAATATGACTGACATACAAGGATATTCTCCACCTCATATTCTTCTGGATAGTTAGAAGTAAAATTATATTGATAGGGATACTCTTGCCTAGACACCAAAATCCACCAGCGATCTCAATGTTAGGGAATGTTATATGAAAACGTGTGAGGGAAACATTATTGTTCCCATATGGATGATTAATTTCATAAATCCATTTTTCCCACTATATAATACACAACTGCTATGGATAATTTGGAGACTCCAGCTGCCTCTTCACATACTACTACAGAGAATACGGATGGAGATTGCACTAGATTTATAACTCTATCTAAATTATAAGTAGAGTATTAACCAATTATTTGTCACATTCATGTTCAAATAATTAATTAGGTTTTATCTCCAAGAAATTATTGGTATGAGGAAACATTTTGTCAAATTTCAGGGCATGATGACTTCCAGAATTGCTGATGGTCACAAAGAACAAATCTAGGGAATGATAATTACAAAATTTAATAATACCATTTTCTACACATAGAGAATAATAAATATTTTATAATTTTAGAACTATGCTCCCTCCTTACATGAAGGTATCCCTGTTATCAATAAGGAGGTTACTAATTCCTCTAATGTCCAAATAGGGTTGATGAAAAATGATTTTTATGACTTTATTGAACCATGATTGTTTAGTGTTCTGGGAAGGGATATGAAACCTTTGGCATTGAATACAATTTTGTGGATCCCTTTATTCCTATAATGGCTAAAATTGAATGTGTATGGGGTGGAATCAGGTGCACTTGGACCCTTGGGATATGGTGGGATTTTTTACACCCATCAGGGATTTTTAAAAGGTTGATTCTACCACTTCATTTGGAATAGATGTGACATTTAAGCATAATTGTGGGTGATTATTAATGTTATTAAATATATTGTTCATCATGGTTAGAACTTCCTTTGGATGGAATCTTACTCAAACTTCTTAGTGTAATTTCTGAAGTTTCTCTCTAGTAATATTCCATGGAGAATGTTTCTGTCCTCGATTGAATGCCTCTAGTTCACCAACCAACTCTGCCTAAATTTCACAAATGATTATAGGGAAGATAACAAGGTATATGATTCCATATCAAAGGATGATATTGTAGAGTAAAAATCAAGATTGTTCTTTGTGGCCCCTAAATTCAACTCAGTCTTTATGAATAAATATGCATGTGGTAAAATTCATATCTTCTTTTATAAACACACATTATTATTCCACTATATTTAATTTTATTAATTATTTATAAGAATGAGATTTAAAAACTTATGAACCTTTATGAATATCATAATTACATATTTATAAAAATAATAAATCATATCATATAGTTGCGTACTCAAAAATCAACCCAACCTAGGGGTAAACTAGATCAAACAATACCCAGTGAACTATATCATCTATAAAGCCACAATAGATATACGTGAGTCTAGATTTTTTCATAATTCTATATGTTTTTATTATAATGATTAATCTTGCTATATTCTTTCATTCCCAATATTAGAAAATATATAACTCTATAAATAAAAGTGGGTATAACTTAACACAAATAATTATAATATAAAAGGGAATTAATAAACCAACTCCTACAAGCTAGTACCCATATTACTAATGTTTAACTTCTTCTCATTATCCCTATATCATATCATTACCATATAAGTGGGGAAAATATGTATATTAATCATGAAATCTATTAAAACAATAACCTACTTGATGTTAGGTCTTGATATAGAAAATAATCCTTAGACGATGGATGTGTAGATAATGATATTCTTATTACTGAAATAATAAAAGAAGATAATAAGTAATATCTTAAAAAATATTATTCACATAATTTATCTACAATATAAACCATCATCATACCAACAACACTATAACCATACACCAATTTTTAATTTAACTCATAGTCAATGTAGTTATTCCAACATGGTCACAAGGTAATATCATATTCCATTTATATAATCAACTTAAAAAATAAAACCATTAAGGTCAATACCTTATAGCTAAACATGTTTTTTAATGAGACAATGAACTAGTTTGATTCATAAGTTGATTATTCTATCATAGTTATATAATTAATCATTGGAAAATTGATTAGTATCAAAGGTTTACACCTAGGATACACCACCCTCTTATAATATATAATGGGAGATAGAAATAAATATCATAGTTCGCATAGTCGGATCACTTTAAAAAATAAATCCTAAAGACCTTATAACAAAATCATATATTAATTTTATTTCAATAAAATTTTATTTCAAAATCATCATTATGTTATTTACATGTAGTAAATATTATAATTATAAAATATAACACAATCAATTTCCACATCACATAACATTAATAATCACAAAATCTATAAGTATTATTTGCAAACTCATTATACATGTTAAAGTTTCATTGTAACTCAATGTTCCAAATAATATTTTTAAAAGATGATTTACTTATCCAATTAATTCTTTATAGTTGTGATCATAATATCGAGTTCCACAAAGAAATACCCATGTGTTGTAATTTTTATAGAAGTTTAATACCATAAACAAACATATTCTTGTCTAAAACTTATTCTTAACATTTCATTAAAATTGGATGTTAAAATAAAAAAATGGTAGAAACCATTATGAAATAACCATGACAATGAGAAAAGTGGTACTCCCAAAACTTTCTTTCCCCATATTACTATCAATATCGATGATGAACTTTTGAAAATATAGAACAATTCCCCTTAAATGATCTACTTTGCCTAAAAAATATTTTTATAATATTTTACATTAGAAATTGAGTAACTTAAATTATTTAATTATCAAATTTATACACTTGGGTGAAAAAAGTTTTTTTTATACATTTTGGATAATAATTATTAATTAAAATAATTATTAATGTAAGATACATTAGACATGTGCTCTGAATGCAGTTTGCCTCCCATTGAAACCACTGGGTTGAGCCCCCCCCACCCAACCATTTTTTTGTCCACTACACAGCTAACACAAGGCCTATTTATAAAATTTCATGTTACCCCATGTTTCTCTATCTCAATATGTCTATAACCTATAACCCATATTGTAAGTGAATCTATTATAATCCACTAGAAAAATAAGATATCCTTGACTCTTACATAATTAAAGAAGTACCACTCTCACCATCATCTGGCCTAGACATGGTTCACCCATCCCTGATAGTCCACCTATGATCATTCCCTAGTCCAAGAAATAACCATAACCCTTTATCTCATTCTCTTTAATTTAACTATCAACTCCCTATCTATGTCAAGACATCATATCTTAAAAAATGACAGCCCGTCGATCAATCATCATATTTATAGCGACCCATACTTTAAATACATGGTTAATAATTCAAAATTGAAGCATACTTATTACAACATATAACAAAACCATGAAAGGACCGTATAGGTATAGTGTCTTTAGAAACTGGGAAACATAAACAACTGGTTCATAAAGTATCTACATTGTCTCCCATTTATTTCATCATATCTATAGTCCCTTTTTGGCATATCTTACTTAATACCCTTCTTCCTGACCTGGGAAAAGAAAACATACAAAAGGGTGAGCTCAAATGCTCAATAATGGTAAACAAAAGAAATATCAATTACACCAAATTCATAAGAACATAAAATTTTGAAAATCTTATCCTGCAAAAGAGATCATAATTTCATAACACGGGATAAATCATGGTGGTGAAATGTAATCCCAATAATCATAACATAAAACATGAAACTTCGTGGAATACACAAATAATCATAGAGAATCACTTCTTATTAGCAAAGACTCATTGCCAATACTATCTTAGTGGACAAAGTCCATTTCTGAACTGAGTTCACTCCTCGTTTCAGTCCTGTTTCACTGAAGCAGTTTAACCTGGCGTTCCAACCATGTCTATCTCATGAGATATAAAATCTTTACTCAATGCATTGGAGGGAGATATAGGTCTCACCCATCTGATAATGATACCATTCTTATGTGTGCCACAAAATCATAAACCATACATCATAGCATAAACCATGTAATAAAAATGGGAATCTTAAACATCGTGACATCATAAAACAATTCATATAAGATAAAGGAATTCATAAAAATAATTCCATCACAAAATAATCAAATCAATGTAATAATAGGGATCAAAACATAACCCTTTATTATCTTAGATGGAAAATAATTTTGATAAAACACTTGACTTCCATTCTTGAGGAAAATATCCTTTCTACTTCAAAAACATTTTTCCTTTCTTAACCTTTCATACAATTCTAAACTAAAAGATGTTGATTAAAGATAAACTTGAAAACTTTTAAAGTAATCTTATTGGAAATAATGTTTTAAAAATCCATTCATTCCGTATAAGTTAAAAAAACATTCTTCTCGTACTTTTGTCGGAAAAGTCAAAAAGTACCTCGTACGAAAAATGACAAAAGATTCCTTTAATATCTTTTACTAAAAACTCACAGAAGGGTAAAATTGGATATAAAATATTGTAGAAGGATATAAATATTACATATTGAGGAAACATGGATTTGGATGATAAAATACACCCCAGTAAATTCCAAAGTATAAACAATCTCAGATAAAAATGAGGTTGTGACATTTCCCCTACCATAGGTCCAATTTGCTTTGTAAGTGTCTGAACCTCCTGTATAATGATTTAAATAATGTTATTGACTTATTACAGAATCATAATTATTGTTATGATATCATATATGGTCATATTATTAGATTCTTATTAGTAATATTTCATTATTACTTGTTATTCGGGTGTTTATTACTTTTTGTTCTTATGCGTGTTTTGTCGAATAAATTCTTATTCTTCTCTTTAGGTTATTGATACCTCATTTACAGAATTTTATTACTGTAATATATATCATATTAATTCCTTCAATTCATTTATATAATCATTATGCAATGAATATCATGTAGAACGAGTCGCATCATATCGTGGAGACGGTATTCCGTACGTACGCACGAGCGATGATATCGTTCCCATGATCATGGAATTGTATTGGAGTGTATGTATACTATTTAATAATAAATATCACTTTATAATAATCATATATAGTTATTATTTACACCATTATACCCATCCAAGTAAGGTGGTGGGGGAAAATAGATTACACCACGGCGTGGAGACGGTATTCCGTACGCACGCACGCGCGGTGATTTCGTTTTCCGTAGGATGGATAGATGGTGAAATAGGGTTGTTTCATACTTATAATAACATATAAGTATATGAGTGATACTGATGTTATTACTTCATAATGAAACAACTAAATAAGAATAAGTGGTAGAAGAAATAAAGATGAAAGAATCGGTAACGGGCATTACCTCTTTTTTGAAGCGCCTCTTTGAGACCTCCTCTTAGGGCACTAAAATTGGTCTTTGAAGAAGACCAGGACCTCTAGGATTTTTCTCGAGAAGTGGGGAAGTTAAATGGGCAGGGATTGGCCGATCGTGAAGGCTCAAATTTGTGTGAGGAGGAGAGGGAGGAGGTGCCCTTTTATAAGGGAGGAGAGGGGCACCTTTGGAAATATAAGAAATATTAGTTTATATTAAATCCCAACCCCACTTAAAAACTTCCAAAATGACTCATATCCAAAGATTAGATGAGATAGGATTTTAATCTCATCAACCAATAAAATTTAGACATGTTAGGAATTTATTTTAAACATTATCAACTTAATTTATCCTTATTTATCAATTTTATTTTATTTGTGGTAATAATATTTTAAATTTTAAATTATTATAAATAATTACATATGTGTTGTTAATTTTCCATAATTTGAGACTTTATGACATTATAGACAATATAAAATTTAATTTATAATTTTTAAATATTTTTGTGATTTTTAAACAATTTTATAATATGTTATTTTTATAAAATAACAGTAGTGTCAATTTTGACACTATTCATTTATTTGAATTTAAATAAAATATATACAGACGATATGTTCAAACAAAAAGTTTTAATAGATCCATAAAATGTCATATGTATCTATAAAATTAGTGGAGCAAATTAAATAGTTCATATAATATTTATTTTAATATTTTTAAAACCATTTATTTGATTTTTAATTAATAAAATAATTTCAACATCACTATTGATGATAATTATTTAATCCTTAAAAATTCTAAATAAATTCCTATGATGTAAATAATTGTATGAGATTTCTGGAGACTATTCATGTTCGAAGTTTCATTAAGTTTATCACTAAATTAAAATTATTATACTTATAATATTTAAGAAAGTGACATGTTGTCACATTCTTTGGTTTTAATAATAATTAAATTATTTTCATAGAAAAAAGTCCATTAAATGAATCTAATCCAACCCTTAGGTGATATGGGTCGACTGTTAGGCATCCAATATGATTTTGGCAGGTCTTAGGGTAATTTTATAATCTTATATTTACCCTTAATTACCCGATTTACCTTTAACTATGGTAAATAAAATTTACCGTAGTTACTATTCATAATGCCCAAAAATAAAAAGTAGACTATTAACATATTTTGGACCCACTGATTCTGAATATGGAATCCATTTTTCAAAATTCAAAACATATAATCTGTAGTAATTAATTTAAAATAAATCCCGTTGTTAAGAAAACAGGTTTTAGAAGTTAAAACATTGCCAAATATTGAAATGTTTTTACCTATGAATTCAATGTGAAATTAATGCTAATGACATACATTATATTAAATGGTAAAAATATATTCTATTTATACTTTAAAACCATTAAATATTATAATTTATCCATATAAATTATCTCAATGAAAAAAGTTGTTTTTAATTAAAAATTAGCGTATTTTTACTATTCATCAAAATAAGAAAGTTATCAGAAAAATATCAGAAATTTATCCAAAGTAAATTTTTATACCGTCATTCAAAAGAAGAATTTTATTTTGTCAAATTAAACTTATAAAAATGTCAAAAACTAGATTTAATGTGGGTGCGCCATCAAAAGGTGGCAAAACTGCATTTTTTGAAAAATACATATTTTACCCAAAAAATTTATTTTGTTCTCTTACTATGCTCTAGAAATGTGTAAGATGAATAATAATGTTATAAAATTCAAAATGTAGTTAATACTATTCATAAAGGATAGTCCATAATAATATATCGTTGTTTAATGAAACCCTGTATTGCGTACGACACAAGCTATCGAGGAAGGTCGCGATTGCGTGTAAAGCAAGTTAAGCTAGTGTTGTGTGTAGTGAAAGATTCCTTTGATGATTTATATAAAATAAAAACAAAATATTTCTCATAAAAGTCTCGGGTGTTACATTCTACCCCCCTTAAAATGAATTTCTCCCTTAAAATTCGTCACTTTGTAACAAACAGATGAGGATACCTCTCCCTCATCATATCCTCAAGCTCCCATGTAGCTTCTTCTAATTGGTGGTTCCTCCATAAAACTTTCACCAAGAGAGTGGTCTTGTTCCATAGGACTTTTTCACTACGATCCAGAATCTCTATCAGTTGTTCTTCATAAGAAATATCTTGCTCCAGCGGTATAACTTCTGAGTTGAGTACATGTGAAAGATCAGGTATGTACTTTCTCAGGAGAGATGCATGGAACACATCGTGAACTTGAGAGAGATTCGGTGGAAGCGCCAATCGGTAAGCTACCTTCCCAACACGATCCAGAATTTCAAAAGGACCAATATATCTAGGGCTCAACTTTCCCTTTTTTCCAAATCTCATGACCCTCTTCCAGGGAGATATTCGTAAGAACACTTTATCACCCACTTCAAACTCTAGGTCTTTTCTTCGGTTGTCGGCATAACTTTTCTGTCAACTCTGAGATGCTATTATGTGTTGTTGAATAGATCTGACCTTTTCTGCCATTTCATCAACGAGATCAGGCCCTAATATCTTTCTTTCCCCAACTTTATCCCAGCAAGTTGGAGCCCTGCATTTATTTCCATGGAGAGCTTAATAAGGAGCCATCTGAATACTGGAGTGAAAGCTATTATTATAAGAAAATTCCACCAAAGGTAGGTGTTGATCCCAACCACCTTTGAAATCTATAGAGCAAGCTCTCAACATATCTTCTAGAGTTTGAATTGTCCTCTCAGACTGACCGTCTTTCTGAGGATGATAAGTAGTGCTGAAACTCAACTCTGTATCCAGAGTATGCTGAAGACTTCTCCAGAACATTGAGGTAAACCTCAGATCCCGATCAGATATAATAGAAAGTGGTACACCATGAAATCTTACCAATTCCTTTACATATATCCTGGAAAGCTGATCTAGAGAGAAATCCTCTCTAATAGCAATGAAGTGTGTAGACTTTGTAAGACGATCAATTATGACCAAGATAAAATTATTGCCTTTGGATGTTTTAGGAAGTCTGGTGACAAAGTCCATAGTGATTTTTTCCCATTTCCATTCAGGTATGGGTAATGGTTGTAACATCCCCTTAGACTTCTGTCTCTCAGATTTAACTTGCTGACAAACCAAGCATCGAGAGACATATTCAGTAACATCTCTTTTCATGCCATCCCACTAGAAGTACTCTTTCAGATCCCTATAAATCTTCGTGCTTCCCGGATGAATAGAGAATGAAAAACTATGAGCCTCATCCAGCAGCACCTTCTTTAATTCTGGGATGGGAGTAACACAAACCCGATTCCTGAACTTTATTATCCCATCACAATCAAGGTTGAATTCAGGTACATTTCTTACCTTCTGTTGTAATTCTACATCTTCTTTCTTTGCCTCTTTAATCTTCACATGTATAGATGGTTGAACATTCATTTGAGAAAGATATGATTTTCCCCTTCCCTTATAATTCCAAGATCCATCCTTTGTGAATCCATAAATATTGGATCATTTGTGATCCTCATCATGGATAAGCTAGCATGGTCTTATCTACTTAATGCATCTTCCACCTTGTTTTCTTTCCCAGGGTGGTAATGAATTGAGCAGTCGTAATCCTTAATCAGCTCCAACCATCTTCTTTGGCACATATTCAGCTCCTTTTGTGTGAAAATATACTTTAAACTTTTATGATCAGTATAAATATCACACATTTCACCGTAAAGGTAATGCCTCCAAATCTCTAATGCAAAGATTACTGCAGCTAACTCCAAATCATGAGTTGTGTAATTTTTCTCATGGATTTTCAACTGTCATGAGGCATAATCTATCACCATATCATTTTGAATGAGAACACATCCCAGTCCCTTCTTGGATGCATCACTGTAGATCACAAACCTTTATCCACTGCAAGGTAGTGTGAGGATAGGTGCACTGGCTAACCTTCTTTTTAGCTCTCTGAAATTTTCTTCACATACCTCCGTCCAAACAAACATAACTCTTTTTCGAGTAAACTTGGTGAGTGGGTTAGATAACCTTGAAAAATATTTCACAAAACGTCAGTAATATCCATCCAATCCAAGAAAACATCAGATCTCGATTACTGTTGTTGGTCTCGACCATCTTTCGATAACCTCTATTTTTGTTGGATCCACAGATATCCCCTCTTTTAAGATTATGTGACCCAAAAATGCAACTTTTTGAAGCCAAAATTTACACTTGGTAAATTTGGCATAATGCTTCTCCTTTCTTAGGGTCTTTAATACAATTCTCAAGTGATCTTCATGTTCTTCCTTACTCTTTGAATAGACAAGAATATCATCTATAAAGGCTACCACAAACTGATCAAGATAGTCTCTAAAGACTCTATTCATCAGATCTAAGAAGATAGTAGGGGCATTAGTAAGACCAAATGGCATCACTATAAATTCATAGTGTCCATACCTTGTACGGAAAGCTGTCTTTGGTATATCCTCCCTTTTGACCCTTAATTGATGATACCCTAAACTAAGATCAATCTTGGAAAAGTATTTAGCTCCTTGTCATTGGTCAAATAGGTCATCAAGGCATGGGGAGGATATTTGTTCTTGATAGTGATCTTGTTAAGTTCTCAATAATCAATGCAGAGTCTCATTGATCCATCTTTCTTTTTAACAAATAGAACAGATGCTCCCCAAGGTGACGCACTAGGGCGTATGAATCCTTTATCAAGATTCTCTTGGAGTTTCTTCTTCAATTCTTGCAACTCAATTGGGTCCATTCTATAAGGTGTCTTTGAAATAGGCAAAGCACCCAGTACGAGTTCTATTGAAAACTCAACTTCATGATTTGGTGGAAGACCTGGCAATTCCTCCAGAAAGACATCATCAAATTCCTGTACAATGGGAATATTATTAATCGTGAGTTTCTCTCCAACCATTTGAGATAAATAACCTTTATTTAGTGGAATCAAGACCCATAAGACGGATGAAATTTCCACTGGAAGGTTATGTTCATCCTTGCATTAATAGATGATCATAGATTGATCTGGAATATAAAATGTGACTTCCCTTCTTTGGAAATTGATATGAGCTCTATATAAAGAAAGCCAATCCATGCCAAGAATCACATCAAATTCCACTATAGGAAGGATCACAAGATTTGCAGGAAGCAATTTCCCACAAACTTCAATCAGAGAAGAATTATAAACTTTTGATGCGACTGTTGTGCCATTAGGGGTTGTCACAGCTAACTCAACATCTAATTGTTGAGGTAATACGAAGATACCCTTAGAAAATTATTCATAAATAAAAGAGTGGGTGGATCCAGAATCAAATAAAACATTTGCTACTTTAGAGTTGACGGTAAGTGTACCTTTCACCACTTCGTTATCGTACTCCACATCGCTGATAGTAATTGCATGTGACTTTCCTTTGTCTTTGGCCTTAAGATTTTGTTGATGTCTATCATCATCATCAACCCTTGGATTTGGGCATTGATTGGCATAATGCCCCATCTCCTTGCACTTGTAACATTGAAGTGTAGGAGGTGCACTCTGTGTATCCTTTTATTTATTCGCATCACTAGACATCTTCTTCCCATCATTGCGGCATTCAAATGCCCGATGACCTTCCTTTCCACATTTGAAACATTTACTTGTCCTTTTAAGACAACTCCCTCCATGTTTCTTTCCACACTGTGAGAATAAGGGAAAACTCATCTTCTTTTCAGTGTGCTCTTTATATTTTCCTTTGAATTCCATTTTCCTCTTCTTATCAAACCCACATGACTGATGGGTTACTCCAATCTCCATCTCAACTTTGAGAGCACATCGAATGATTTCCTCATAGCTATTGAAGTCCCTTATGGATAACACCCTTCGAAGACTTTGTTTTAATCCACTAAAGAATCGATCGATCTTACTCTCAGGTTGGATAATAATACCAAAAGCGTACCTTGAAAGTCTTGTAAAATTTGCTTCATAGGTACCAACGGATTCATCATCCTTTTTCTTTAGTTCAAGAAACTCCTTCTCTATCTTCGTTCGGAGAATACGAGGAAAGTACTTATTGAAAAATAAGTTCTTGAACTCGTCCCATTCCATGGACTCAATTTCATCTCTTTGCCTCGTATTCTTGATAAGATTCCACCATTAATCAACATCACCTTCCAAAAGATACACTACTAAGATGACTTTATCATATTCAGAACATTGAAGAACTGAAAATATCTTTTCAGTAGTACTAATCCATTGTTCAGTAACTAATGGATCAGTAGACCCACTGAATGAAGGTGGGCGCTGCCTCATGAAGGATTCAACAGAATGTTGCTCCTTCCTTTACTCGTTTGGAAGTCCTGCATGATTCATAGCTTGAGAAAGTTGTGTGAGCATGGCTACAAGATTTTGAATTCAAGCTCCCATAACGTTTGGTTGCTCAGGGGGACAATCATTTCATTACCCGTCGCATTACTCATTAACACAGTTCCTTCAGGTTCCATCCATTAACTAAAACCAAGAAGAATCGTGTGAGAAACACTAATTATAATAGGAAACCCACATAATCAAGAATAAAATTTCACACTTAAGGTCTTATCCTAGGTTATTCATGGCCATTTCTAAAACACTAAGATTGTGTTCTATGCTTAGACTTATCCTTATGATTCTTACTAAGGCTTTCACATCCTAGTTTCCAAAGGTTAACTATACCTTTCCTATGATACCAACTATAGTGACCCATACTTTACATACATGGTTAATACTTGAAAATTGAAGCATACTTATTAAAATATATAACAAAACCATGAAAGGACCGTATAAGTATAGTGTCTTTAGAAACTGGGAAACATAAACAACTGGTTCATAAATCATCTACACTGTCTCCCATTTATTTCATCATATCTATAGTACTTTTTTGGCATATCTTACTTAATACCCTTCTTCCTGACCTGGGAAAAGAAAACAAAAAAAAGGGTGAGCTCAAATGCTCAATAAGGGTAAACAAAAGAAATATCAATTACACCAAATTCATAAGAACATAACATTTTGAAAATCTTATCCTGCAAAATAGATCATAATTTCATAACATGGGATAAATCATGGTGGTCAAATGTAATCCCAATAATCCTAACTTAAAAAATGAAATATTGTAGCATACACACATAATCATAGAGAATCATTTTTTATTAGTCAAGACTCATTTCCAAGACTATCTTAGTGGACAATGTCCATTTCTGAACCGAGTTCACTCCTCATTTCAGTCCAGTTTCACTAAACCGGTTTAACCTGCCGTTCCAGTCATGTCTATCTCATGAGATATAAAATCTTTACCCAATGCATTGGAGGGAGATATAGGTCCCACCCATCTCATAATGATACCATTCTTATGTGTGGCACTAAATCATAAACCATACATCATAGCATAACCCATGTAATAAAAATGGGAATCTTAAACATCGTGACATCATAAAACAATTCATATAAGATAAAGGAATTAATAAAAATAATTCCATCACAACATAATAAAATCAATGTAATAATAGGGATATAAATATAACCCTTTATTATCTTAGATGGAAAATAATTTTGATAAAACACTTTAACTCCATTCTCGAGGAAAATATCCTTTCTACTTCAAAAATATTTTTCCTTTCTTAACATGTCATACAATTCTAAACTAAAAGAAGTTGATTAAAAATAAACTTGAAAACTTGTAAAGGAATATTCTTGGAAATAATGTTTTAAAAATCCATTCATACCGTATAAGTTAAAAAAAACATTCTTCTCATACTTTTGTCGGAAAAGTCAAAAAGTACCTCGTACAAAAAACGACAAAAGATTCCTTTCATATATTTTACTAAAAACTCACCGAAGGGTAAAATTGGATATAAACTATAGTAGAAGGATATAAATATTACATATTTAGGAAACATGGATGTGGATGATAAAATACACCCCAGTAAATTCCAAAGTATAAACAATCTCGGATAAAAATGAGATTGTGATATTTCCCTTACCTTAAGTACGATTTGCTTCGTAAGTGTCCAAAACTCCTGTATAATGATTTAAATAATGTTATTGACTTATTCCAGAATCATAATTATTGTTATGATATCATATATAGTCATATTCTTAGCTTCTTATTTGTAATATTTCATTACTACTTGTTATTCGGGTGTTTATTACTTTTTGTTCTTATGCGTGTTTTTTCGAATAAATTCTTATTCTTATATTTAGGTTATAGATAAATCATTTCCATAATGTTATTAGTGTAATATATATCATATTAATTCATTAAATTCATTTATATAATCATTATGCAATGAAGATCATGTAGAACGAGTCGCATCACATCGTGGAGACTGTATTCCGTACATACGTACGAGTGATGATATCGTTCCCATGATCGTGGAATTGTATTGGAGTGTATGTATACAATTTCAGAATCAATATCACTTTATAATAATCATATATAGTTATTATTTACACCATTATACCCATCCAAGTAAGGTGTTGGGGGGAAAATAGATTACACCACGGCGTGGAGACGGTATTCCGTACGTACGCACGCGCGATGATTTCATTTTCCGTTGGATGAATAGATGGTGAAATAGGGTTGTTTCATACTTATAATAACATATCAGTATATGAGTGATAATGATGTTATTACTTTATAATGAAACAACTAAAGAAGAATAATTGGAAGTAGAAATAAAGATGAAAGAATCGGTAATGGGCATTATCTCTTCTTTGAAGCGCATCTTTGAGACCTCCTCTTAGGGCACTAGAATTGGTCTTTGAAGAAGACCAGGACCTCTAGAATGTTTATAAGGAAGTTGGGAAGAGAAATGGGAAGAGATTGGCCGAGCTTGAAGGCTCAAATTGGTGTTAGGAGGAGAGGGAGGAGGTGACCTTTTATAAGGGAGGAGAGGGGCACCTTTGGAAATATAAGAAATATTAGATTATATTAAATCCCAACCCCACTTAAAAACTTCCAAAATGACTCATATCCGAAGATTAGATGATATAGGGTTTTAATCTCATCAAACTATAAAATATAGACATGTTAGGTATTTATTTTAAACATTATATACTTGATTTATCCTTATTTAACAATTTAATTTTATTTGTGGTAATAATATTCTAAATTTTAAATTATTATAAATAATTACATATGTGTTGTGAATTTTCCATAATTTGACACTTTATGAAATTCTAGACCATATAAATTTTAATTTATAATTTTTAAATATTTTTGTGATTTTTAAACAATTTTATAATATGTTATTTTTATAAAATAACAATAGTGTCAATTTTGACACTATTCATTTATTTGAATTTAAATAAAATATATACAGAAGATATGTTCAAAATAAAAGATTTAATAGATCCATAAAATGTCATATGTATCTAGAAAATTAGTGGAGAACATTAAATAGTTCATATAATCTTTATTTTAATATTTTTAAAAAAATTTATTTGATATTTTAATTAATAAAATAATTTCAACATCACTATTGTGTCATAATAATTGATAATTATTTAATCGCTAAAAATTATAAATAAATTCCTATGATGTAGATAATTATATTAGATTTCTGGAGACTATTCATGTTTGAAGTTTCATTAAGTTTATCACTAAATTAAAATTATTATACTTATAAGATTTAAGAAAGTGACATGTTGTCACATTCTTTGGTTTTAATAATAATTAAATTATTTTCATGGAAAAAAGTCCATTAGATGAATCTAATCAGACCCTTAGGTGATATGGGTCGACTTTGAGTCATAAAATAGGATTTTTGCAGGTGTTAGGGTAATTTTATAATCTTATATTTACCCTTAATTACCCTATTTACCTTTAACTATGGTAAATAAAATTTACCGTAGTTACTATTCATAATGCCCAAAAATAAAAAGTAGCCTATTAACATAATTTGGACCCACTGATTCCAAATATGGAATCCATTTTTCAAAATTCAAAACATATAAGTTGCAGTAATTAATTTAAAATAAATCCCGTTTTTAAGAAAATGAGTTTTAGAAGTTAAAACATTGCCAAAGATTGAAATGTTTTTACCTATGAATTTAATGTGAAATTAATGATAATGACATACATTATATTAAATGGTAAAAATATATTCTATTTATACTTTAAAACCATTCAATATTATAATTTATCCACATAAATTATCTCAATGAAAAAAGTTGTTTTTAATTAAAAATTAGCGTATTTTTACTATTCATCAAAATATGAAAGTTATCAGAAAAATATCAAAAATTTATCCAAAGTAAATTTTTATACCCTGATTCAAAAGAAGAATTTTATTTTGTCAAATTGAACTTATAAACATGTCAAAAACTAGATTTAATGTTGGTGCGCTATCAAAAGGTGGCAAAACGACATTTTTTGAAAAATACTTATTTTACCCGAAAAAATTATTTTTTTCTCTTACCATGCTCTAGAAAATGTGTAAGATGAATAATAATGTTATAAAATTCAAAATGTAGTTAATACTATTCATAATGTCTAGTCCATAATAATATATCGTTGTTTAATGAAACCTGGTATTGCGTACGACGCAAGCTATCGAGGAAGGTCGTGATTGCGTGTAAAGTAAGTCAAGATAGTGTTGTGTGTAGTGAAAGATTCCTTTGATGATTTATATAACATAAAAACAAAATATTTCTCATAAAAGTATCGGGTGTTACAATATTCCCAACTACATTCATTATCCATTGAATAGAGACCACCTAATGGTCCATTAGATTTATATAGATAATAAAATCATATATATAACCATTTATGCACACGTTTACCTAATAATGAAACACATATTAGTGAAAAAATTCCAATTTTTTCATTCTCTTAAATCATCCACCAAATCTATAATTAGTAAAAATTATATGTCTATTTAGTGATAGATGTAATTGACCACTATTATCCCACCATAGATTAAAATTAAATGATTAATCTCTAATTAATTATATTTATAATAAATTCAATTAATAGATTAATAAAAACAAAAAAATGGGTGATAACTGAACCATAATGATTAATATAAATAAATATAAATTGATAGGTTTGTTTTATTTCTTACCTTTGGAGACCACCGAATCCTCCTCACAATTTTATGGAATTCCCTACCTTCTCTACTTGTGAGTAATTAAGGGAAGAATTAACTATTTTTCAAAAAAATGATTATATAACAGAACCAAATACTATTGTCATTATATATATGTTTTATGTGGAACACTTTATTAGAAACAATATTACATAGAATTAATTTTAATATGACATTTTAAATATAATATATTTTTTATTTCTCTTGAAAAATAAATATTGTCCCCTTGTTATTTAAATAATTTAATAAATATTTTCAATTAAAATTTTTAAAACCCAAAATCTCCTTTGATTAGCATAAAACTTAAACAAAAAAGTAAAAACTGTATCTTGAGATCAATAGATGCATAAAATTTCCTATCCAAGGTCCTTAAATATATTTAAATTACTATTTTACCATAGATTTTTAAATGATCAAATTGTGGTATGAATTTTTCAAAAATAAAAATAATTATTTTTGGACCTCTATAATAGATGCAGTTTTAAAAAAATTTATCTTAAAAAATTCGAAAATCACCTTTAAAACCTCAACACCTTAAGTTCATGAACTCCCAAAAATCACATCACATGAGCTTTAATAAAATATACTCATGTAATAATATCAACTAATAATTTAAAGAGCATAACAAATAAAATGAAATGATGAGAAACTCTCTTCACTTCATTCAAATATCCATAATAACTACTAATACCATGGACTAACTCAAGATAAAATAAACAAGTAATAAATTATGATATTACACCATTATTTTTGATAAATCTAATTGGATTGTTAATGAATATTTTATATATTATAAACCATGACTATGATTATTATAAATAAGTTTTAGAAGGTATTTGAGTTTTCTTAAAGTGAATGAAAATTCATTAAGTATTTTGGAAGAGGTTATAGGATCAGTAAAGAAAGTATTGATTTTGAACATTTTTTTTTCATATTATAAATCAATATATGAGAATATGAAATTAAACCAAAATATATTTGGTTTATGTATAATATGTTATTCTTCCTTAGAAATAAAATATATTAATGTGAAACTACTTATGCCTAAGAAGTTAGTTGATTCATATAAAGTTTGATAATATGTAATATGTTATGATTGACTGTCTAGTTTGATATATTTCACAAAGCAAAACATATTACATAGTATTGTTATTAGATAAGGTGAATTGTTGATGTGTAATATGTTATAGTCTAGAAAAATTGAAATATGAAAATGCAAAAAAATTTACCCATTGCATAAGTTGATGTATTTTCCCAAAAATGCCACATAATAAAATTAAGCATCTTATGAATGGTTTATAATTTAAAAAATGTGTGATTTTAAGATAAATATGAAAAAACTAGATAATTCCTGATTTTTTTCATGTTTTAAACTTTATAACCATTCTAAATATTTTTGAATCAATATGGGAAGGTTGAATAAAATTGATGGTTACATTGTAGAATAAATAGAATTTGTTTAGTGTGGAGTTATGTTATACCAATATAACCATTAAATTCCACTATTGAAAGAATTAAAAAATACCCATTGATTTCTTGGATCTTTAGAACAAGTAATCACCCCAAGTATCGTGGTGAATTAAATGAATATATTGAATGGCAATTTTAAAGAAATTTAAATTAGTCCATGTTGAAGGTTTTTTCGATAGTTTTTGACTAGAAGATCTAGTTGTTTAAAATAATGGATAGTTTCCATTTTAAAATATAGAAATATTATTCATGATATTCTCTGTGAATATAGAAATGTGAAAATGAAGAAAGGAAAATAGGGTCAATAATTTATTATTGAGAATCTTAGACCTTGATGAGTCATAGAAAAAATGTATCAATGATAGGCAAAGAATAGATAAATTACTTGTGATTTATACTACATTAATCATACTTATTGAGTAATTTGATAATATTTTTAAATATATAGAGAATCTCTATTGAGAGAAAAAAATACTGAGGTGTGTCTATGTTCTCAGGCATTCATCGATCATTCTAAAAGTTTGAGCATGAAGGCCAAAACACATGAAACTTCATTGAAATTTTTCTGGAAGTCAATGTCTATCCCTATGTAAGAATATATTATTGTCATATGCAGAGACATCTAGTTATACATTGAATGAATTTTTCATTCAAAGGAATAGAGGGACTTATCGAATATTGGTGGCTCCAATATATACGATTCCACTATAATTTATTTTTCACTATTATGATTCAAGGATGAATTCTTCCCTTATCATATAATAACATAGAAATAATTCTAATATTTAATTAAGTACACTAACCCTCTCTTATAATCACATGAATAATTATAGGGATAATCTAGGTCTGTAAACACTACCCAAACCTAGAAAGAAGTAGGTACACACGTTGGAACCAAACCTTGTAAAAAATTATATGTGCTTTGAAATTTCATATATTAGTTGTATAAAAGTGGGTTATAGATTTAAAAGAGAGTATTAAGACCTTAAAAATTCATTGAGATTAATTTCTAATAAAGCAATTTTAAAAACTAAACTAATGATTAAACCCCCCATTCTGCTCACTACTTGCTTCCTCTCAAACATTCTTCCTCTATTCTCTAGAAAAATCCCCCCTAAGTTCCTACCTTATCTAAATACATTGAAGAGATATCTATAAAAGGTAGTAATTAAGGAGGATCTATCTAAAGAATGGTGGAAAAATTCTATGAGGAAGCAATAAGTGAGAAAAACGTTCATCTCAATTACCTATCCAAAACTGATTTAAATGGTGGAGGATATCTGTAATAGGTGTGACTAGAATGGTCACTATGAATAGGATTATATGAAAATACTTCTAGGAAAATATCAATAGGAAGCTATAATAATTAAGAATCATTGTGTTAATAAAACAAAGATCCACTTTTTATTGAAGTGTCTTTTAAAGCTAAAAAGAGGGGAAAAACAAGGATTCTTGACAATGGTTTCTCATCACGTATGATGGGAGACACCAATATCTTGAAGAATAATTAAGAACATGATCGTTGTACTACCACCTTTGAGAATAAGAGATATATGAAGATAAAATGATTTTGTGTAATTTAAATTGAATCCCAAAAGATGATGTCAAAATGTATTAGGTTTTTTTATGGATTAAACAAAACTTTCTAAGCATGAGTTGAATTTTAAATAAAGGAGGTGATATTTTTTTGAAAACAATACTTGTAAAATAAATAGTATAAAATATGGAAGAGTTATCACTATATTTTAAAGAATGGATTTTAACCTTTTTCAAATATAAGGCTCAACTAATTATTTCTATTTGAGCTCTAAATATGAAATAAAGTTATTTCATAAAAGATTTGGAAAAATATATCAAATATGTTTAAGAAAGATTTAAAAGGGATATGTAAAAAATATACTTTAATCATATCAAGAAAGAATGATAATATATCTATGAAACCTAATAAAAGGTAATGATTGCTCAGAGATGTCCCAAAATGGTGGAAATCTAGTCCACCTGACTATTTAAGTTGGTTAAAAATATTAATTTTTGGAAAATGAGGCAAAAATAAAATCAAGGTGATACTTAATTTTACATATTAACATATTATTATTCCAAAATGAATAATGTAATGTTCATAAAAAATAAATCAGAAGTAGTGTAAATGTTTAATGTTTTAAAGAGAAGAGTTGAGAAAGAACCATGGATGATTATCAAGAAGCTCATATTTGATAATGGTTGGTACCTTAAAATAAAATAAATTGATTTGTAAATTAAAAATATAGAATGAAACATTAGTACAGTATTAGTTATAAATCCCAAAAAAATTGAGCTGTAGAAATAAAGAACATAATATTTGTAGATATTGGGAGAACCATGATATAAAAGTATAACATCTAAAATTTTTATTGGATTTATGCACAAAATTCCATACCCCAAACAAGTTTCTACTAAGAAAAAGTTAAAATATGACCTCTTATGAGATGTATTGTAAGAATAAAAACATTACTGTCTACTTCAGATATTTTTTTGTCTATAAATAATGAATATCAAGAATAATAATATGGTTAAGTTTATGAGAAGGCCACGGAAGCTATCATTTAGGTATATTTACAACTTGGAAAATGATATAAATACCAGAACACTAGGATTAATAAAGTATAAGATAGTTATAATGTGAAAAACATTAAGAATACACCCAATATTAATATTTTAAATGATGCAGTTTTCAATGTTTTTGATGAAGATACTTAGAAGGGTCCAGATGAAAATAGTGAGTAATAAGACTAAATTAAAACTAAAAATTACTAATATTAAATAATATTAGACTAGAGTTGGATAAGAGGCCCCAATGTTTAAAAATCATAATTATCAGAAGTTAAATAATCATGTCGTAGAATATAATAAAATGTGAAAATAGAATGTTCTAGTTTAGACTAGAAGGATATTTAGAATTGATAACCAAATTACTCTTATCTCATATACTAATCCTCATTCATTTTTATAGTATGTCAAGTAAAAATAATTTTTTTATCATTTTAATATTTAATTTGATCAAATTTAGAGTAATAAAACTTAGGATCTTATCAATAGACTAAAAAGGGAATAATGTAATTAAGACAAATTGGGTGTTCATAAATAATATTAATATTAAATGGGAAGTCTCATGGAATTAGTATAGAATTTTATGAAGTGTATATTCATAGGTTTAAGTAGTTGATTTTGAGGAGACACTTTCACTATTTCAAGACTAAAATTTATTAGAATGTTCCTAGTAGTTGTAGCTCACAATAGTATATAATTTATCAAATGGATGTCAAATTTATCTTTTTTGGAATGAGAGTTAAAGAAATAAGTTTACATTAAAAAACCCAATGGATTAATCCTTTATAATGATGGAAAATGATTCTAAGATGAATAAGTATATTTATGGCTTAAAATAGGCCCCTAGAGACTATTACTCTAAGTTGGATAGATACTTGTGAGTGATGAAGTTTTCCCTAGGAAAAGTGGACAACAACATTTATGTATTATAAGTGGATGTAGGTACAAACAATGTAAATTTATATGTTTATGACATTATTTTTTTAGGTGACCAAAAAAGTACTTTCAAATAAGTTTATAAATAAATAAATACTCATTTTGAGATGTTTGTGTGGGGATAATTGTGACATTTTCTATAATTTTAAGTGTTTTAAAAGAAATAATTTATTTTTATTTCCTAATAAAAGTTTGAAAGATAATTTTTGAATTACTTGGTAATGGGAGATTCCAAATAATTTTACCCAAACATATATGAAGGGATGAATCTATTCATGGATTCTGAAGGATAAATTTTAAATCTATGGTATTTTAAATGTTTTGTTCATGTATTAC
The DNA here is from genome assembly GCA_963277665.1 of Viscum album. Lineage (NCBI taxonomy): Eukaryota > Viridiplantae > Streptophyta > Magnoliopsida > Santalales > Viscaceae > Viscum > Viscum album. The sequence goes on from OY728122.1 coordinate 498,399,431, forward strand.
TCAATCTCACTATATCAAGATCATATATTTTCTTTACAGTGAGCATGTGTGCATAGTTTCAAAGTGAACCTAAGGGATCGCATTTAATGGAAACCTACGGAGTTATAAATAATATCAATGGAACCTTTAACATTGGGATTCTTTATAAAAGGGGTGATTACTTGAATTTATATAGTTATACTAATACTGACTAGCTTTGTGTTTGTGATGATAAGAGGTCTAATTTAGGTGGGATATTTATTCAATAAGGAATATATGTCAAATGTAACTACTAGGACGAAAACTCTTTTACATTAAGAACCATAGAATAAAAATATGTGGTTGCAATACTTTCTTTTACCCAGATGATCAGAATTAAAGAACAACTTTAAAATTTGAGGGTGAAGATTGAGAATCCACTAAAAATTTCATGTGATAATAAAAGTGCTATTGACAACTATAAAAATCATATAAAACAATATTGGTATAATAACATTGATATCATGTTGTACTTAATTAATGATAGGGTTTACAATGGAGATATAAAGATAGAATGCATTCATAGTAGAGATCAACTTGATGATATATTTAAGGATGAAATTCCCACGTAAAAATTTGAGTTTTTAAGGATAAAAGTGAATGTCCATTCCATACATATAACATTAGGGGATTTAGTTTACCACTACTATGATTTGGATCTGTTTTCAAAGGGGGGAAAAATTCAAAACTCTTTACCTTTAATATTCTAAACCTAGAGTTTCTGTTATGCCCTAGAGGTGGAGGAAAAGTTAAATTAGTGATGTATTGAGAGGGATAAAATCTATATCACTTATAAAAAGCATATATATCATCGCTGGATGATTTTTGGTTCATACATAATATGATATTCTACCTCAAAACTATAATTTGGAAATGTGAAACAATTACAGTTAAGAACTTGGTGGGTGTCTAAGAAGTTTGTGGATTTTTAAGAAGTTATATAATACATAGTATGTTACACTAGGATTCCCATTTTGATATAGATCATAATAAAAAACTTCTTACACAATATCATAAGAAGCTAAGGAGATCTCTTACTGAATTTGGTTATATGGTTAGGGAAAATGAAAATTTGGGAAAGGAAAACATCTAACACAATTTTTATGATGATGGATATTCACAAAAATTCTATGTAAGAATATTTAAAATAATATTTTCATTTTTATATTTTTTAAAATATGAGATTTAAATATGAATTTAAAAAAGAAAAATATATGATTAATGATCTATTCAATCATTTTTTTAAACATCACAACCATTCCTATGATTAATGATTCAAGTCAAGAATGAAGAATATAGTTGAAATCTACCCCATATAATGAAGAGAAGTTGAACTACAAGGAGTTATGTCATACGATGAAGCTCCATGAATGCTAGAATGGAATAAATTAAACATATTCATAGATTTAATATAGATTTTTAATAAGGAATCATACTGATTCTCTTGGACAATAAAATTAAGATATTGATTTATAATTTGAATGTGATTTAAATGAGGCTGGGATAGAGGTTTATTTGGGATATTTTGACTACATTATTAGGCAATTGGAAATCATGGTGATTTTCCATTTTGAAATATTGAAATATTATTCATGATATTCAATATGAATATAAATAGGGTAAAATGAAGAAAGGAAGAGAGGGCCAAGAATTTAGTATTAAGAATCCAATAATTTACTAAATTGTAGAAATTTTTATCAAAGAGATAGAGAGAAAAGGGAATATTGACCAGTTCCTGTTATAATATTCATTAATAGTGCTAAGAAAAACTGATATTATTGCTAATAATTTAAGTAATTTATATTATTAGGGAATAAGACTGAGGTGTGTGTGTGTATGCTCTCATACACGCATTGACCATTCTAAAAGCATGAGTAGGTTGTCCGATGTGCATGAAACCTCATTGAAATTTTTCTAGAACTTAAATAACCACCATGATGAAGAAGATCATATTCTTAGATTCTAATAAATATGGGTATACATGTAAGATCTTATTAATTTTAAGGAGGAGAATAACCTGATAGAGACTAGTGGTTCTAGTATATATAATACCTTTATCATAGCAATCTATCTAAAAATAATCAAAGATGTATTCTAGACTTATCTTTTACGAGCATAAATATTATTTAAAGTGTTACGGAATAACATTATGCCTGTCTTATAATCAATTGAATAATTATACTAATAATACAGTTCTCAAAACCCAATCTGAACCTAGTGAAGAGTAGGTACCCAAAATGGGACCTAAACTTGTAAAAATTCAAATGTTATTTGTATTTTTGTATCTTAGTTTATTGAGGGTGAGGGAGATATTTAATAAGATAGGATTATAACATTTTTTTAAAGGTTGGATCCAAAGCCTCAATTTATAATTAAATCAAAGACCTCTTTAGAGGGTAGAGGGAGACCCAATACATAGCCCGAAGGCCCAAGGCCAAGTGGCCTGAATACAAGGATTGAAATCCCATTTTTTGGCCCAAAGGACCCTCTGTGAATAGTACTGCTACAGTACCCCGCACATCTACATTACCTGCTACAGTACCCGCCACCGCTATAGTATCCTACAATAGTTCCTCCACCGCTACAGTGTTGTCGCCACAATAGTTCCACCGCTGCTACAGTGCCTGCTACAGTGCCACCCCGCTACAGTGCCCTGCTATAGTACCCTGCTATAGTACCTGGAAATTCATCCCTGACCGGATTTGAACCTTGGTCTTTTGGATGCCAAGCAGGAGCTTGTACCACTTGGGTACAGGCTCATTGGTAGATAGGATTATAACATTAAATAGTCATAGAGTTTAAGTTTTATAGAAGGAATTGTAAAAACTATACCACTAATTCAACCCCCCTTCTTAGTGGAACATTGACTAATATGAGAACTTCAATATGAGATTTCCTCTAATGTTGCTAACCTATATAGAAATTTTAATTCATCACACTCAAAATAAAGGATTCATTCACCCCTCATAGGGCCTATACATCATATCCCCCCATTCTTCTATTGTGAACTATTTTTAAAAGTTATGAATCTCTATAGATTTTTCTATAAATATCATATCCCCCTTTACATCCATCGTGTATTACACCACTCCATGAGATGGACCAGTCCAATAAATCCAAAACTGATATATCAAATACAATAGAGACCCAATATTACTAATATGGAATTGTAAATAAGTACAAAATCTTTTTAACACCATACAACATTTCAAAGGTTCCTATAAACTTAAATGAAAACCTGATTTTCTTATCCAACCCGTAATATAACCTAAATCTAAAATAGATACAATGAAACAAACCTTACCATAACAATAGAAAAAGATTAATATATCATCCATAAGAATCCTTATTAAGGAAAAATCATAAAAATATAAGATAAATAATCGTTCTATTTTATTAAACTAACAAATATTTGAAATTCTACAATATCGCAAGACATGGTTAAAATTATATTCATTTATCTTTATAGCATTATTAATAAACATATCCTCTTTTATAACTTTTGAATTGAAGGAAATCCCATTGGAGTGATTTAATTGATTTAATATACTTTTTAGTCAAACAATTGACTAAGTCATGATAGGGTAGAAGGTATCATGATTCAAATTACTAAAATTTATATAGTTTAGTGTTTCAAAACACCATAATTCTATATAGATAAAAAATGATTTTTAATGATTAAATTGATTATTTCATAATTATATCTCTACCTCATCATAAATAATGAATCAATATGTTAATTATCACCCAAATATAGTTTCAATTAATTGTTTATCCTTTTCCCAATCAATAATTTTATTACTGAATGTTAGGGTATAAACTCATAAAACTTGGGTGTACTACCATAATAAATCATCATCAACAAGTTTCATATAATCAAAAGATTTAATTTTTCAAACATCCACTCACAAGATATATATATTTGGTGAACAATTTTTATGTCAATGGAATTTTAATTTTACTTTACAATACTTATTATTACTCCATTAATATTGACCCCAATCATTCCTCCATGTTGACTACAATATAAATTTTCATTCATTCACTAGATACCTATCAATCCTAATTTAAATATAATATATCACCACCAGATTTTTCCATATTTTAAAATATTGTAAGTCTCAAATAAATAATGAGATAACCACTATCATCACTTATTTTATTATGGATTAAAGGAAAATATTTAAAATTAAAAAGATATATATCCACCAATGCATCAAACACTACCACCAAATCTCTTTAAGCGTCAATTATGTTGGGGAATAATACCACTTTAATCCAAATATAATAAGACTACGATTACATAAATGATCACATGATGCTTTTATTAAAACCTAGTAAGCTATTTGAATGATAAAGTCAGTATAAGTTACATTAAAAGACTCATACATGAAGCCAATCCCTTTTGATTGAAATAAATTCAAGGTTTTAATTAGGAAATTTTTTTCCATATACCCCATTGATAACCAGTTACACATATCCTACTATATTGATCACCCATAATGATATCATGATTGCTTAAAACTGTAAAATTCAACCCTCAAGTGTAATACCCTACACACATGGTATGTTTTAATTTTTAGAATAAGTACCCTAGGGAAATTTATCATTTATAATTTTTTGACCATATATATTGATCATTGAATCTCACTATAATATTTTTTCCTAAGTAAATAATTAAAAACAAATTTTTATATATAGATGAAAATAACCAATTTATATCCCACAAAGATGATTTTGGTCTATATTTTTGGTCTTGAAACATCATGGAGACCAAGATGCAATATCATGGTCTATCCTCCTCTAGAAACCCATAATTTTTATTAACGATCCTTTAAAATATTAACACATAACAATTATAAAAATGAATAAATAATCATATACATAGTTAATCTTTCTATCTATCATAGAATGTGAAAAAAATAACATATATTAGGAAAATTGTAAAAATTAATAACTAGTATTAGTAAAAAAATATAGATATCCTTTTATAGCTCATGTTAATCATCTATAGATCCCCAATTATCATTTTACACCACCTAAATTACATCAATGAGACTAGATCATTATGAAACAAGTATCTTATATATAGATATCATTAACATGAAAAATAATTATGAAAATATCATCCAACCAATTCTCTATTTCCAGGTATCTTTCTCACCCCTCATATGTAACATCCAATATTGAATCTCATACAACTCCGCATCAATATTCCTTGTTTAATCCTAGATAGTGGGTTGTATACTTGATATAGAAGTATATATATGTGTATCATACGTAGGTCCCATAACAAATTCAATATGATCCTCATGAGAAATAATGGGTGGTACATAGATTGGTGAAAACTATAACATTTTCCACTCATGACTTTGCATAAAAGTTTTTACATAGTATAATTCCACATGAAAAAGAATATATAAATTAAATAGCAAAATATAATAATAAAAATATATATTTTAAACATATAGTTACAATTTTCTAACTATCCATCCAAGAATAGTTCCCCATACCACAAAAAGACTATTCATAGATAATTTTCTAACTACCATATGATGCATGTACTGAAACTAACGATATCTCATAATAAATGATTTTAGTACATGAATTAGTTAACATATAATAAAAATCATTATATAAGATTACATCAACTGACACATTGTATTCTAGGTTCTATTTCCCATGATATTGAACAATAATACCCCTAAAATTTTAGCGAAGTGTTCCAAAACTAACCAAAACATCACATGTGTATAACCATGGCCACCAATATAGATCTAAACAAAATTCTCTGATATTAATTTAACATGATCCATCCTAAAAAAAACACATTTTTATATTCACCACAAGAATAATATTTCTACTCAAATCCCTCCTTCAATAGTTTAAGCATTAACTATTAGCATTGTGGTTTTCAAAACTCTTTTATAAGGAATTACCATATAGATAATATAATTAAAAACTATAAAATGTAATAAAAACATATAATAATAAATAATAAATAATACATAATCAATTTTTTTTAAAAACAATGTACAATTCATTGATTTTGTATAGAAGTTAGAAATTGTATCTAACTATTATAAAATATATCTTTCTCTCCGTATATGATATACAATATAAATCCGTGTTATATGTATTAATCCTTAAATTCCAAGATCCCACTATGAAATTTGGTATCTGATATCATACTGAAAGAAACATATATCAATATAATCTTATAACCCTATATATAAAAGTAGGGGTGAGTGTATCCACTTACTTAATAGTTCATCCCAACTGTGACGTCCTAGATATGGGTTCCACTCAGAGGTTCCCTATGTCTGGTGGACTATATGGCCTCAAGCGCACCTCCCTATATGCCAGAGGCTACCGACTAATAGTGATGGCCTAGGGTGTGTCCGGGGAATATTTTTCCCTCATACCCATAGTGGAGCACAACATATATAGAATAACATATAAATACAGGAAGCATATGAAAACATATAGCATAGTGGAAGAAGAAACTATAGTGACTTGACCAGTAACCCTCCATAGTAGAATAAATGACATAAACATCCAAGAAAAAAATAATAATTAAAAGTTGGAAATTGAATAATAAAAAAAGTTGATGATAATTTATGTTATGTATCTATAAAATTGGAAATAGTTATACATGGTAGTAGGAGATATATTCTATTCAAGAGAATACAAAATAATCCAAAAACTATCCAGCACCCTGAGCATCAGCCTAGTCGTCTACTACCAGGCTCTATCCCAATGAAAGCAAGAAAGATCTAGTGTCCAAAGTGGGATGCTTACCCTTTTCAAAACCTTCATACATATAATCTTCCCAGATACCAATGGAATTCGGGATAGGTTATGATATAAATCTTAGTAATCCAACCCCAAAAATTTCTATACCATCCTGTCTTTGAATATAAATGAAAACAATGTGAAGGTATATGAATTTAAAATATTAATGTAATGCAAATACCCTGATACCTTATTCATCCTCATCTAGTAAGTATATAAAAAATAAATAATTTAATTGGTTCATTTAAGTTCATTTTAGATAAATAAGTCACTTGAGGTATAGCAAAACATATGATGTAACATGATGATTATAATATGAAAGGATCCCAGGTAAAACAAGTCATCCTGTAATGATGGTAATAGTGAAATATGATCCATGTTAACAACCATGACATACATTATCTTAGGGGTCAAGTCAACTCAATAATAATATGAATCCTACATGTAAGGGGTCAGAGTGTAATCCAAGTGGAATCTCCAAAGGAATTCCACTACAAAAATATTTAATCAAATCCATATATCTCATCTAATGTAAAATGGGTTGAGCCTGACTGGTCCCAATGGGGTGAATCCATTGTTTCACATGTCTGAAGACATCAAGCTAGATTCAAGGAGTGTGTCAAAGGAATACTAATATCTAGAAGATAGTGAAGGGATCCTATGGAATCATTAGATACATCTATGAGTTGACAAGGACCATGTTCCAAGGTGGTTATCTCTCTTGGAAATTGGATCCTTAAATCGGGATGGTGCCATTTTAATGCTCAAGGAATTCCCTCAGGAATCCAATGCTCGATCAAGTCTAACCACTCCTATAAAGATGAAAAGATCCATATGCAATACACACCTTATATATAATTCATTATTTAATAAGGGTCAGCTATTACTCATTCCTTTCTATAAGTCAATTGGTTCATTATATTTCCTTTCTTACTAAGTGACAAGGATAACTAGGATATGTAACCATCTATTACTTTCATTCCATATTTAATTATTAGGTTCATTCATTTACCTTTCATAAACATGAAAAGGTGGGATAAGGACATGAAATCAATATACATTCAATACATTTCATTAGGCCAAGTGATATCTATTAGTATATTTTCCAATTAATATTAAAAAGGTTTATTAGTTAATTAGAACACTTACCTTATATCTTTCAAGAGATAACTATACATGTCATCCATTACCATTTCATAATTAATTTAATTAAATAGGTTTTACCATTAGCAGGGTTAATCCACACACCCAAATGCATTAAAGGTTAAACTCACATGGGATACCAAGGCATAATTAAATAAATATCCTACTTGGGGTGGAAATAATTGAGGTATCAACCTCCAATACTATGATGAAACTATAGAGAAATGGATCTAGAGTATGAGCATGATGAATAAAAGCAAGGCACATGAATTTAATAGGAAAGACCTGATGAAATCAGTGTGTTCATAATGATAGGAGTTTATAAAATGGTGTGACTTGAGGGAGGATTCATAGAACACTTACCTTAAGATTGTAAAAATATTATCATATATTATTATCCATTAGTTTTTCTTGGATCAAAATAAATATAAATAAAAAATTAATGTACTGAAAATAGGTCATATGAACCTACATAAAAATAGAATTATTGAGGGAAATAAGAACAATGCAATGAGATAAAGGATCTAAGAGAATACTGATGCACATTCAATGAGATGAATGAGGATTGAATTCGACTTCATATGAAGGGTCAGGATAAAAAACAATGGAAGAGGGATTTGGGTGATAAAAATGGGAGAAGAAAGAATCTTCTATCCACTAGAGTGAGAAAATGGGATAAGAGGGTAAAATATTAGATCATTAATGTAATTTTAGTAATTTCACCCAAGAATTTTAGGGGCCCATATTTTGGCCACATAGTTTTTCAAACCATGCATTAACCATGAACACGGAACTGCCTCAAGGGGGACACCATAAAATTAGGCCACATAGTTTGAGAAATCATGCATCGACCGTGTTGTATTCTTTACTACATTTTTCTGAAATACATTCATGGGTGTGAAACTTTGTGTGCATGTTTAGGGAAATTTGTGTGCCATACTTGTCCCCTCTATCTATCCATAACTTGATTAGGTAAAATATGAAGACTAGGTTGCACGGTTTTTTTAACTGCATGTCCAGTGCATTTTCTCTATTGTCTGATGTTCTGAGCTTCGAACAAGACCTGAAAATACCCATATCCACTATGAAATATTAAAAATACATAATATGTCCCAAATAAGGAATTAGGACAACATTAAATGTATCCATAACTGAGTGAAAAACAGGTTCTTACAATCTCTCCCCTTAAAGGAACTCATCATTGAGTATACCTTTCATGGGCAGTGAAACATTTTTTGAGAGAGTCTCTAGACACTGGGTACATATGTCAGCATCTCAATCCTAGGTATCATCCTACACATTTTTCTGCTACCATATCACCTATACTAAAGGGACTGAATTTCATCAGAGATCCTAAATTCTTCGATCAATGATCCATATAGGATACTCCTCAAAGGAAGCACTTTCATCTAATTCAGCCTCTCCGAGATCAAAAGTATAAGATATGTTGACATGATAACTACAAAGCTCTAAAATGTGGAAGACTTCATACATGGAATGATATCTATGAGGTAGTAGAAACTAATAGGCTATTAGATTGAATCTGTTTATAATCTCAAACAAACCAACATAAGGAGGTGAATAATTCCCTTGCCTATGTTTCCATTTATGTCTAATCCTAGGAGATTCCCACAGAAAAATATTATCCCACACCTAAAACTATAGAGTTTGATTATAGAGATTGGAATAATATTTCTGTCTAGACTGAGTAGTATAAATATGCTTCTTGATCATCTAAACCTACTTTGAAGTCTCTTGTACAAGATGGAAACCTAATAGTTATACCTCTCCTAACTCTAACCATCATAGGGGTGAACGACATGACCTAACATATAAGGCCTGATAGGGATATATATAAATCATTTCCTGGAAGATATTATTGTAGGTGAACTCAAAGAGAGGAATATGATTCTTGGAATAACAACTGAAATCAAGGACGCATTCTTGGAACATGTACTCTATCAACATTACCATTCACTTCGAATGACCATTGGCCCGAGGGTGAAAAGTTATGCTCAGAAGAACCTATGTATCCATTTCTCTATGTAACCCCTTCTAGAACCATGATGTAAAATGAGCATCCCTATTTGAAACAATAGTATGAGGGGACCTGTGTAACCATATGATCTCATAGAGAAACATTCTCCACAACTCATCAACTAAGAAAGTATCCTCTATACGAAGGAAATGAACTCCTTCATCAGTCGATCCACGACAACACATACTATATTACTACCTCAAGGAGACCCCAGTAAGCTAACTACAAAATCCATAGAAACAAATTCCCATTTCAATTCGAGGACTGGAAGTTGATATAACAAGGATATATATCCCTGGTGCTCCATTATCACATGCTGATAGGTGGAAAACCAAGTAATAAAACACACTATCTGAAATTCCATCCCAATCCATGAATACTGGTGTCAATTTTCTCGATACATTTTGGAGATTCCTAGATGATCTTCCTCATTGAGAAGCATGGGACACCTACATCAATTCATCTATCAAACATATAGGAACCCAAAAATTCCAATGAATACATAGGACGTCGTCTACCTCAATATGACAATTCAGAGGTAGTTCCTCACTAGAAATACTCCGCTAGAGAACCAAGCCTTCAAGATCTAAAAACTGCATGCTCTTCACCCTTTCAAGGAGAGAAGAGGTAACTTGTAAGGATGAGAGATAATACTGCTCGTGACATTCATGAAACTCTATATAAAAATAATAAAATAATGACATGAATTTCAATTAATCACCGGTTATGATTGTCACGAAACTCTATATACTACTCAGAAAATAAGGCCATCAATTTCAAATCATCACTAGCAACCTGTATGGCTTGTACCTAAGTTTTCCGACTCATCACATCAGATACAAAATTTCCCTTTCCAGGTGTACAAGAAAGATCAAATTTGAAGGAATTAAGATATATGACCCATATTTGCAGTATAAGATTCAAGTCACACTGTGTAATGAAATATTTAAGGCTCTTTTGGTCTGTATACACCACAAAGAACTCCCCCATCAGATATTATCTCTAGAAGCATAAGAAATGGACAACAATTTCTAGCTCAAGATAATGAATTAGGTAGTTTCTCTCATGAGGCCTCAACTATTGAGATACATACACAAAAATCTATCATCCTACATCATTACATCACCTAGACAGATTCCTAATGCATCACAAAACACAATATAGCTTCTTCCAAGCATTTTAATAATAAGAATAGGTTCCCAAAAAAATCCTCCCTTTCAACTCATGAAAGGCTTTATCCCATGATTCTAAACCCATTAACTTCATACCCTTATTTGTAATACCAGTAAGAGGTTCATCAAGGTTTTATAATTACTATATGAAACACTTTTAATATCCATCTATCACTAAGAAACTCCATGTAACACTCGAGACTTTTATGTGAAATATTTTGTTTTTATAAATCATCAAAGGAATCTTTCACTACACACAACACTAGCTTGGCTTGCTTTACACACAACCGCGGCCTTCCTCGATAGCTTGCGTCGTACACAATACCGAGTTTCACTAAACAATGATATGCTATTAAAATATTATTAAAACTAGCCATTATGAATAGTAATAACCACTTTTTGAAATTTTATAAATTTTATTTTTCAAAATGGACTTCATTTTTGGATTCGGAATATCGAAATTATCCTAGGGTGAAATTTTGGTATTTTTCTGAAAACTTTCAATTTTTGATGAATAGTGAAACCACTAAGTGGTAGTTAAAAAACTGAATTTTTCATAAAACTTAATTTTACCACTTCTGTGAGTGGAATTTTGAAAATCCGAGAGACATGGTTGATGTCACTAAGTAAAATGTGGTTGAATGAGATGAAAATAATTTTTGGGGAATAGTAACTTTTTACTTTTTTTACCACGGTTAAAAGTAAATAGGGTAATTAAGGGTAAAAATGATATTATTATTACCCTAACACATGTCCTAATTCTATTGGACAAGTGTAATTTGACCAAAAACAACCTAGGAATAAAATATGACCATTTAGGACCACTTGGATTGGATTAGAACATTTATTATTAATTTATTTAAAGAAGGGTTAAAATAGTTAAAATCAATGTTTAATAAGAAAATCATTTTTAATAAATGGTTATTCATAAGATAAAATTGACTATAAATATTCATTAGAAATATAAAAATATTTCCTACACAATTATATTTTATTTGTAAATTTTAGACGTTATATAATTTAATTTATTTATGGCACAAATATGATGCAGTAATTATCTTATTAATGAAATATTTACATAATTGATGTTATAAATACCCAAATAAATGTAATTTGAGACTTTTTATGAATTAAAATAATTTTCTAGGTTAATATGACATGTTAGTATTGATTTAATTAACTTTTTTCGAACTAATCATTCTGTTATGAGTTTCAAAAAAAGCAATTACTAAATAGTGTCAAAATTGACATAAAATAGTTTTGTAAACAAATATTATATTAGTAATTGTTATTTTATTCCTAAAAATCTAAGGTTCGGCCAAATGAATTATATAAGGTTATATATATTAATAATAAACAACTTGGGGTTCGTTTGGCTGCTTATAGTAAGTTTATTAACCTTATAGTATAAGAACACAAGAAGACACGGTAAAAGTAAAATTATTTAACTTAATGTTAAATCTAAATGATAAGGTTAAAATAGGAACCTAAACTTGTCTAAATTCTATTGGATGAGAGGATTTAGACCCATCCCCACCTTAGCTTCGAAATAAATCAACTTGGAGCTATTTAAAACCGAATTTGAATTTATAGTAAAATAATAGTTTTAGTTATTCCAAAGGTACCCCTCTCCTCCCTTATAAAAAGGGCACCTCCTCCCCCTCTTCCTCACACCACTATGAGCCTTCAAACTCGGGAAAAACCTGAAAATTTCTCCTCTAAACTTGCCTAGAAACATCTTAGAGGTTCTGGTCTTCTTCAAAGACCTATTTTAGTGCCCTAAAAGGAGGTCTCAAAGAAGCACTTCAAAGAAGAGGTAATGTCCGTTACCGATTCTTTCATCTTTATTTCTTCTTCCACATCTTCTTCTTTAGTTGTTTCATTATGAAGTAATAAAATCAGTATCAATAATATACTGATATGTTATTATAAGTATGAAACAACCCTATTTCACCATCTATCCATCCTACGGAAAAAGAAATCACCGCGCATGCGTACGTACGGAATACCGTCTCCACGCCGTGGTGTAATATATTTTCCAACACCACCTTAATTGGATGGGTATAATGGTGTAAATAATGAATATATATGACTATTATAAAGTGATATTGATTCTGAAATAGTATACATACACTCCAATATAATTCCACGATCATAGGAACGATATCATCACTCGTGCGTACGTACGGAATACCGTCTCCACGATGTGATGCGACTCGTTCTACATAATCTTCATTGCATAATGATTATATAAATGAATTGAATGAATTAATATGATATATATTACACTAATACCATTCTGGAAATGAGGTATCTATAACCTAAATAGAAGAATAAGAGTTTATTCGACAAAACACGCATAAGAACAAAAAGTAATAAACACCCGAATAACAAGTAGTAATGAAATATTACTAATAAGAAGCTAAGAATATGACCATATATGATATCATAACAATAAGTATGATTCTGGAATAAGTCAATAACATTATTTAATTCATTATAAAGGAGGTTCAGACACTTACGAAGTAAATCAGACCTAAGGTAAGGGAAAATATCACAATCTCATTTTTATCTGAGATTGTTTATACTTTGGTATTTACTGGGGTGTATTTTATCATCCAAATACATGTTTCCTCAATATGTAATATTGTTTCCATCCACCCAAAATTGTTTAAATCTAATTTTACCCTTCGGTGAATTTTTAGTAAAACATATGAAAGGAATATTTTGTCGTTTTTCATACGAGGTATTTTTTGACTTTTCCGACAAAAGTACAAGAAGAATTTTTTTTAACTTATACGGGATGAATGTATTTTTAAAACATTATTTCCAAGAAGCTTCCTTTACAAGTTTTAAAGTTTATTTTTAATCAACTTCTTTTAGTTTAAAATTTTATGACATGTAAATAAAGGAAAATGTTTTTGAAGTAGAAAGGATATTTTCCTGAACAATGGAGTTCAAGTGTTTTATCAAAATTATTTTCCATATAAGATAATATAGGGTTCTCTTTCTATCCCTATTATTACATTTATTTGATTATGTTGTGATGGAATTATTTTTATGAATTCCTTTATCTTATATGAATTGTATTATGATGTCATGTTGTTTAAGAATCCTATTTTTATTACATGGATTATGCAATGATGTATGGTTTATAATTTTGTGGCACACATAAGAATGGTATCATTATGAGATGGGTGGGACCTATATCTCCCTCCAATGAATTGGGTAAAGATTTTATATCTCATGAGATAGACATGGCTGGAACGGCAGGTTAAACCAGTTCAGTGAAACAGGACTGAAATGAGGAGTGAACTCGGTTCAGAAATGGACTTTGTCTACTAAGATAGTCTTGGAAATGAGTCTTGACTAATAAGAAATGATTATCTATGATTATTTGTGTATGGAACAAAGTTTCATGTTTTAAGTTATGATTATTGGGATTACATTTCACTACTATGATTTATCCCATGTTATGAAATTACAATCTCTTTTGCAGGTTAAGATTTCCAAAAGTTATGTTCTTAAGTATATGATGTGATTGATATTTCTTTTGTTTACCCTTACTGAGCATTTGAGCTCACCCTTTTACATGTTTTATTTCCCCAGGTCAGGAAGAAGGTTATTAAGTAGGATATGCCAAAAAGGGACTCTAGATATGATGAAATAAGTGGGAGGCAAAGTTGATGCTTTATGAACCAGTTGATTATGTTTCCTAGTTTCTAAAGACTCTATACCTATACAGTCCTTTCCTGGTTTTGTTATATGTTGTAATAAGTGTGATTCAATTTTTTAAGTACTAAAAATGTATGTAAAGTATGGGTCGTTATAGTTGGTATCAGAGGAAAGGTATAGTCAACCTTTGGAAACTAGGATGTGAAAGCCTTAGTAAGAACCCTAAGGATAAGTCTAAGCATATAACACAATCTTAGTGTTTTAGAAATGGCCATGAATAACCTAGGATAAGACCTGAAGTGTGAAATTTTATTCTTTATTATGTGATTTTCCTATTATAATTAGTGTTGATCACACTATTCTTCTTGGTTTTAGTCAATGGCTGGAACCCGAAGGAACCGTGTTAATGCGGAATGCGACGAGCAATGCAATGATTGTCCCCTGAGCAACCAAACGTTATGGGAGATGGAATGAAAAATCTTGTAGCCATGATCACACAACTTTCTCAAGCTATGAATCATGCAGGACTTCTAAACGAGAAAAGTAAGGAGAAACATTCTGTTGAATCCTTCATGAGACAGCATCCACCTTCATTCAGCGGGTCTACTGATCCATTAGTTACTGAACAATAGATTAGTACTACTAAAACGATATTTTCAGTTCTTCATTGTTCTGAGCATGATAAAGTCATCTTAGCAGTGTATCGTTTGGAAGGTGATGCTGATCAATGGTGGAATCTTATTAAGAATACAAGGCAAAGGGATGAAATTGAGTCCACGGAATGGGACGAGTTCAAGAAATTATTTTTCAATAAGTAC
Source organism: Viscum album (assembly GCA_963277665.1). Lineage (NCBI taxonomy): Eukaryota > Viridiplantae > Streptophyta > Magnoliopsida > Santalales > Viscaceae > Viscum > Viscum album. The sequence continues at coordinate 498,415,090 of OY728122.1, forward strand.
TTCCCTCATATTCTGCGAACAAAGATGGAGAAAGAGTTTCTTGAATTGAAGAAAAAGGATGATGAATCTGTTGGTACCTATGAAGCAAATTTTACAAGACTTTCAAGGTATGCTTATGGTATTATTATCCAACCTGAGAGTAAGATCGATTGATTCTTTAGTGGCTTAAAATCAAGTCTTAGAAGGGCGTTAGCCATAAGGGACTTTAATAACTATGAGGAAATCGTTCGATGTGCTCTCAAAGTTGAGATGGAGATTGGAGTAACCCATCAGTCATATGGGCTTGATAAGAAGAGGAAAATGGAATTCAAAGGAAAATCTAAAGAGCACACTGAAAAGAAGATGAGCTTTCTCTTATGCTCAAAGTGTGGAAAGAAACATGGATGGAGTTGTCTTAAAGGGACAAGTAAATGTTTCAAATGTGGAAAGGAAGGTCATCAGGAATTTGAATGTCGGAATGATGGGAAGAAGAAGTCTAATGATGCAAACAAAGGAAGGGATGCACAGAATGAACCTACTACACTTCAATGTTTCAAGTGCAAGGAGATGGGGCATTATGCCAATCAATGCCCAAATCCAAGGGTTGATGATGATGGTCGACGTCAACAATCTCTTAAGGCTAAAGATAAAGGAAAGTCACATGCAAGTTCTATCAGCGGTGTGGAGTACGATAACGATGTGGTGAAAGGTACACTTACCATCCACTCTAAAGTAGAAAATGTTTTATTTGATTCTGGATCCACCCACTCTTTTATTTCTGAAGAATTTTCTAAGGATATCACCGTATTACCTCAACAATTAGATGTTGAGTTAGCTGTGACAACCCCTAATGGCACAACAGTCGCATAAAAAGTTTATAATTCTTCTTCGATCGAAGTTTGTGGGAAAGTGCTTCCTGCAAATCTTGTGATCCTTCCTATAGTGGAATTTTATGTGATTATTGGCATGTATTGGCTTTCTTTATATGGGGCTCATATCAATTTCCAAAGAAGGGAAGTCACATTTCATATTCCAGATCAATCTATGATCGTCTATCAATGCAATAATGAACATAACATTCCAGTGGAAATTCCTTCCATCTTATGGGTCTTGATTCCACTAAATGAAGGTTATTTATCTCAAATGGTTGGTGAGAAACTCACGATTAAGAATATTCCCATTGTACAGGAGTTTGATGATGTCTTTCCGGAGGAATTACCGGGTCTTCCACCAAATCATGAAGTTGAGTTTTCAATAGAATTCATACCGGGTGCTTTACCTATTTCAAAGACACCTTATAGAATGACCCCAATTGAGTTGCAGGAATTGAAGAAGAAATTCCAAGAGAATATTGATAAGGGGTTCATACGCCCTAGTGCGTCACCTTGGGGAGAATCTGTTCTGTTTGTTAAGAAGAAAGATGGATCAATGAGATTCTACATTGATTATCGAGAACTTAACAAGATCACTATCAAGAAAAAATATCCTCTCCCACGCATTGATGAATTATTTGACCAACTACGAGGAGCTCAATACTTTTCCAAGATTGATCTTCGTTCAGGGTGTCATTAATTAAGGGTCAAAAGGGAGGATATACCAAAGACGTATTTCCGTACAATGTATGGACACTATGAATTTATAGTGATGTCGTTTGGTCTTACTAATGCCCCTACTATCTTCATGGATCTGATGAATAGAGTCTTTAGAGACTATCTTGATAAGTTTGTGGTAGTATTTATAGAAGATATTCTGGAATATTCAAAGAGTAAGGAAGAACATGAAGATCACATGAGAATTATATTGAAGACCCTATGAAAGGAGAAGCTTTATGCCAAATTTACCAAGTGTGAATTTTGGATTCAAAAAGTTGGATTTTTGGGTCACATAATCTCAAAAGTGGGGATATCTGTGGATCCAGCAAAAATAGAGGTTATCGAAAGATGGTCGAGACCAACAATAGTAACTAAGATCCAAAGTTTTCTTGGTTTGGATGGATATTTTTGGCATTTTGTGAAAGATTTTTCACAGTTTTCTAATCCACTCACCAAGTTGACTCGAAAAGGAGTTAAGTTTGTCTGGACGGAGGAATGTGAAGAGAATTTCAAGGAGTTGAAAAGAAGGTTATCCAGTGCACCTGTGCTCACACTGCCTTGTAGTGGAGAAAGGTTTGTGATCTACAGTGATGCATCCAAGAAGGGATTGGGGTGTGTTCTTATGCAAAATGATATGGTGATAGCTTATGCCTCACGACAGTTGAAAATCCATGAGCAAAATTACCCAACTCATGATTTGGAGTTAGCTGCGGTAATCTTTGCATTAAAGATTTGGAGGCATTATCTTTATGGTGAAAGGTGTGATATTTATACTGATCATAAAATTTTAAAGTATATTTTCACACAAAAGGATCTGAATATGCGCCAAAGAAGATGGTTGGAGCTGATTAAGGATTATGACTGCTCAATCCATTACCACCCTGGGAAAACAAACAAGGTGGCAGATGCATTAAGTCGACAAGACCATGCCAGTTTATCCATGATGAAGATCAAAAAAGATCCAATATTTATGGATTTACAAAGGATGGATCTTCGAATTATAATGGAAGGGGAAAAATCTTATCTTTCTCAAATGAATGTTCAACCATCTATACATGTTAAGATTAAAGAGGCACAGAAAGAAGATGTCGAGTTACAAAAGAAGTTGAGAAATGTTCTTGAATTCAACCTTGATTGTGATGGGATAATATAGTTCAGGAATCGGGTTTGTGTTTCTCCCATCCCGGAATTAAAGAAGGAGCTTCTGGATGAGGCTCATAGTTCTCCATTCTCTATTCATCCTGGAAGCACAAAGATGTATTGGGACCTGAAAGAGTACTTCTGGTGGGATGGCATGAAAAGAGATGTTGCTGAATATGTCTCTCGATGCTTGGTTTGTCAGCAAGTTAAAGATGAGAGATAGAAGTCTAAGAGGATGTTACAACCATTACCCATACCCGAATGGAAATGGGAAAACATAACTATGGACTTTGTCACAGGACTTCCTAAAACATCCAATGGCTATAATGCTATCTGGGTCATAGTTGATCGTCTAACAAAGTCTGCACACTTCATCGCTATTAGAGAGGATTTCTCTCTGGATCAGCTTTCCAGGATATATGTGAAGGAAGTGGTGAGATTGCATGGAGTACCACTTTCTATTATATCTGATCGGGATCTGAGGTTTACCTCAAAGTTCTGGCGAAGTCTTCAGCATACTCTAGATATAGAGTTGAGTTTCAGCACTGCTTATCATCCTCAAACAGACGGTTAGTCTAAGAGAACAATTAAAACTCTAGAAGATATGTTGAGAGCTTACTCTATGGATTTGAAAGGTGGTTGGGATCAACACCTACCTTTAGTGTAATTTTCTTATAATAATAGCTTTCACTCCAGTATTTAGATGGATCCTTATTAAGCTCTCTATGGAAAGAAATGCAGGACTCCAACTTGCTGGGATGAAGTTGGGGAAAGAAAGCTATTAGGGCCTAATCTCGTTGATGAAATGGAAAAAAAGGTCAGATCTATTCAACAACACATAAGAGCAGCTCAGAGTCGACAGAAAAGTTATGCCGACAACCTAAAAAAAGACCTAGAGTTTGAAGTGGGTGATAAAGTGTTCTTACGAATATCTCCCTGGAAGAGGGTCATGAGATTTGGAAAGAAGGGGAAGTTGAGCCCTAGATATATCGGTCCTTTCGAAATACTGGATCATGTTGGGAAGGTAGCTTACCAATTGGTGCTTCCACAAAATCTCTCTCAATTTCACGATGTGTTCCATGTATCGCTCCTGAGAAATTACATACCTCATCCTTCACATGTACTTAGCTCAGAAGTTGTACTGCTAGAGCAAGATCTTTCTTATGAAGAACAGCCGATAGAGATTCTGGATCGTAGCAAAAAAGTCCTACGAAACAAGACCACTCGATAGGTGAAAGTTTTATGGAGGAACCACCAATTATAAGAAGCTACATGGGAGCTTGAGGATATGATAAGGGAGAGGTATCCTAATCTATTTGTTACAAAGTGACGAATTTCGAGGGCGAAATTCATTTTAAGGGGGGTAGAATGTAACACCCGAGACTTTTATGTGAAGTATTTTGTTTTTATAAATCATCAAAGGAATATTTCACTACACACAACACTATCTTGGATTGCTTTACACACAACTGTGGCCTTCCTCGATAGCTTGCGTCGTACGCAATACCGAGTTTCACTAAACAATGATATGCTATTAAAATATTATTAAAACTAGCCATTATGAATAGTAATAACCACATTTTGAAATTTTATAAATTTTATTTTTCAAAATGGACTTCATTTTTGGATTCGGAATATCGAAATTAGCCTAGGGTGAAATTTTGGTATTTTTCTAAAAACTTTCAATTTTTGATGAATAGTGAAACCACTAAGTGGTAGTTAAAAAAACTGAATTTTTCATAAAACTTAATTTTACCGCTTCTGTGAGTGGAATTTCAAAAATCTGAGAGACACGGTTGATGTCAGTAAGTAAAATGTGGTTCAATGAGATGAAAATAATTTTTGGTGAATAGTAACTTTTTAATTTTTTTTACCACGGTTAAAAGTAAATAGGGTAATTAAGGGTAAAAATGATATTATTATTAACTTAACACATGTCATAATTCTATTGGACAAACATAATTCGACCAAAAACAACCTTAGGAATACAATATGACCATTTAGGCCCACATGGATTCGATTAGGACATTTATTATTAATTTAATTAAAGAAGGGTTAAAATAGTTAAAATCCAAGTTTAATAAGAAAATAATTTTTAATATAGGGTTATACAAAAGATAAAAACGACTATAAATATTAATCAGAAATCTAAAAGGATTTCCTATATAATGATATTTTATTTGTAATTTTTAGACGTTATATAATTTAATTTATTTATGACACAAATATGATGCAGTAAGTATCTTATCAATGAAATATTTACAAAATTGATGTTAGAAATACCAAAATAAATGTAATTTGAGACTTTTTATGAATTACAATAATTTTATAGGTTACTATGACATGTTAGTATTGCTTTAATTAACCTTTTTCGAACTAATCATTCTGTTATGAGTTTCACAAAAATCAATTACTAAATAGTGTCAAAATTGACATAAAATAGTTTTTAAAAAAAATATTATATTAGTAATTGTTATTTTATTCCTAAAAATCTAAGGTTCGTCCAAATGACTTAGATAAGGTTATATATATTAATAATAAACAACTTGGGGTTCTTTTGGCTGCTTATAATAAGTTTATTAACCTTATAGTATAAGAACACAAGAAGACACAGTAAAAGTAAAATTATTTAACTTAATGTTAAATCTAAATGATAAGGTTAAAATAGGAACCTAAACTTGTCTAAATTCTATTGGATGAGAGAATTTCGACCCATCCCCACCTTAGCTTAGAAATAAATCAATTTTGAGCTATTTAAAACCGAATTTTACTTTATAATAAAATAATAGTTTTAGTTATTCCAAAGGTACCCCTCTCCTCCCTTATAAAAAGGGCACCTCCTCCCCCTCTTCCTCACACCACTTTGAGCCTTAAAGCTCGGCAAAACCCTAAAACTTTCTCCTCTCCAATTCCCTAGAAACATCCTATAGGTTCTGGTCTTCTTCAAAGACCTATTTTAGTGCCCTAAAAGGAGGTCTCAAAGAAGCACTTCAAAGAAGAGGTAATGTCCGTTACCGATTCTTTCATCTTTATTTCTTCTTCTACTTCTTCTTCTTTAGTTGTTTCATTATGAAGTAATAACATCAGTATCACTAATATACTGATATGTTATTATAATTATGAAACAACCCTATTTCACCATCTATCCATCCTATGGAAAAATAAATCACCGCGCGTGCGTACATACGGAATACCGTCTCCACGCCATGGTGTAATCTATTTTCCACCACCACCTTACTTGGATGGGTATAATGGTGTAAATAATGACTATATATGACTATTATAAAGTGATATTGATTCTGAAATAGTATAAATACACTCCAATACAATTCCACGATCATAGGAATGATATCATCACTCGTGCGTACGTACGGAATACCGTCTCCAGGATGTGATGCGACTCTTTCTACATGATCTTCATTGCATAATGATTATATAAATGAATTGAATGAATGAATATGATATATATTACAATAATACAATTCTGGAAATGAGTTATCTATAACCTAAAGAGAATAATAAGAGTTTATTCGACAAAACATGCATAAGAACAAAAAGTAATAAACACCCGAATAACAAGTAGTAATGAAATATTACTAATAAGAAGCTAAGAATATGACCATATATGATATCATAACAATACGTATGATTCTAGAATAAGTCAATAACATTATTTAAATAATTATATAGGAGGTTCGGACACTTACGAAGCAAATCGGACCTAAGGTAAGGGAAAATATCACAATCTCATTTTTATCCGAGATTGTTAATACTTTGGTATTTACTAGGGTGTATTTTATCATCCACATCCATGTTTCCTCAATATGTAATATTGTTTCCAGCCACCTAAAATTGTTTAAATCCAATTTTACCCTTCGGTGAATTTTTAGTAAAAGATATGAAAGGAATCTTTTGTCGTTTTTTGTACGAGGTATTTTTTGACTTTTTCGACAAAAGTACAAGAAGAATGTTTTCTAACTTATACGGCATGAATGGATTTTTAAAACATTATTTCCAAGAATCTTCCTTTACAAGTTTTCAAGTTTATTTTTAATCAACTTCTTTTAGTTTAAAATTTTATGACATGTTAAGAAAGGAAAATGTTTTTGAAGTAGAAAGGATATTTTCTTCCAGAATGGAGTTCAAGTGTTTTATCAAAATTATTTTCCATCTAAGATAATATAGGGTTCTGTTTCTATCCCTATTATTACATTGATTTGATTATGTTGTGATGGAATTATTTTTATGAATTCCTTTATCTTATATGAATTGTTTTATGATGTCATGTTGTTTAAGAATCCCATTTTTATTACATGGATTATGCAATGATGTATGGTTTATGTTTTTGTGGCACACATAAGAATGGTATCATTATGAGATGGGTGGGACATATATCTCCCTCCAATGAATTGGGTAAAGATTTTATATCTCATGAGATAGACATGGCTGGAACGGTAGGTTAAACCGGTTCAGTGAAACAGGACTAAAACGAGGAGTGAACTCGGTTCAGAAATGGACTTTGTCCACTAAGATAGTCTTGGCAATGAGTCTTGACTAATAAGAAATGATTCTATATGATTATGTGTGTATTCCAAAAAGTTTCATGTTTTAAGTTATGATTATTGGGATTACATTTCACTACTATGATTTATCCCATGTTATGAAATTACGATCTCTTTTACAGGTTAAGATTTCCAAAAGTAATGTTCTTAAGTATATGATGTGATTGATATTTCTTTTATTTACCCTTACTGAGAATTTGAGCTCACCCTTTTATATGTTTTATTTCCCCAGGTCAGGAAGAAGGTTATTAAGTAGGATATGCCAAAAAGGGACTCTAGATATGATGAAATAAGTGGGAGGCAAAGTTGATGCTTTATTAACCAATTGTTTATGTTTCCCAGTTTCTAAAGACTCTATACCTATACAGTACTTTCCTGGTTTTGTTATATGTTGTAATAAGTGTGCTTAAATTTTTGAAGTACTAATAATGTATGTAAATTATGGGTCGTTATACTCCATATCTCAGGCACGTTCTTAAGCTGCTCACAGGAAACCACAACAATCAACTTCTTTGGGTCAACTAATACACCTGATTTCGATATAATGTTACCCAATAAGTGAATTTTTTCAATCCAAAAGTGGAAATTAGAAATATTGACATAAATATAAGATTATCTCAGTGTATTCTAAATGATTTCAAGGTGTCCAACATGATTGCTATGAGTACACGAATTGTAACACCTAGATGTTTTTATGAAATATTTTATTTAAATAATTTTTTTTCTTCAGTAGCTTGCTTTGCACACAATCTTGAGTTTAAACAAACATTGGTATCCCCTTATTATAAAATTACCTTTATATACTAGTCATTAGGTTATAAGGAATAAGTATAACTAACTTTATAAAATGCATTGTGAATTCATTGGCTATCAATTATTTATGAAAAATATAAATAGATATTTTTTATTTTTTGAGTGAATTAATTTTGGTAAGTTAATTAATGAGATAAATGTGTTATATACTTAAAAAATGTTTTTTATATTAATATAATGGATATTTTAGTAATATGTTATTAATAAAACCCTATAAGATGTATAAAAATCTATTTTTTTAAAAGGTTAATTTTACACCTTTGAATGGAGAACCCATTTTAAATTAAGATTTTGAAAAATTAATAATTTTTATATGAAAAAATTAAATTTTATTTTGAATCAGGATATAAAAATTTACTTTGTATGAATTTCAAATAATTTTCCGATAACTTTCAACTTTTGATGAATTGTAAAAATACGCTAAATTTTAATTGAAAATAAAATTTTTCATTTAAATAATTTATATGGTTAAATTATATTATTGAATGGATTAAAAGTATAAATAGAATATATTTTTACCATTTAATATAATATAGGTCATTGGAATTAATTTTACATAAAATTCTAATTTAAAAACATTTTAATCTTTTATAATATTTCAACTTTTATAACATGTTTTCTCATTTCTACAGCGGAATTAATTTTAAATTAATTACTGAAACTTCTATGTTTTGAATTTTTAAAAATGGATTCCATATTTGGAATTAGTAGGTCCCAATTATGTAAATATATTTATTTAATTTTTAGCAATATGAATAGTAACTTCATTAAATTTTATTAACACGTTAAAAGGGAAAATAAGGTAATTAAGGGTAAAAATAAAATTATAAAATTACCCTAACACTAGTATTAACATAATTTGATATTTATAATTTTTTCTAAAACATAATTTGGTCTAAATAGTATCCATGGGAACCCACTTGGATGAGATTAGAACATTTAATTTATTTTATTCTAAGAAAAGTGCAATATGTATCACTCAAACATTAATAATTAAATTGTTTTTAATATAAGGTAATACAAAAGATAAATTAGATTGTAAATACTCATTTAAAATCTAATTTTTTTTATTTATCATGAAAATTTATTTTATATTTTTCTGAAATGAATAATTACCTTAAAGACTTATACTTAGATGATGAAAAAATTAATTAATTGATGAGAAATCAATAAATTTTTTTATTAAAATATTAATAACAATAAAAATGATCAAACACTTGACCAAACATTATTTTTAGAGTATATACAGACCATAATCATCAAAGGGTTGACTTATTTACCATTTGGAAGCTTATAGAAGAGATTATGACACTTATATTATTTTATTTAAAGTGAAGATAAATTTTCCACATTCATGTTTTAAAAGAGTATAGAATTTTTAATGTTGTGTTTTTTAAAAGATAAATTTGAATAAAAGTAATTTTATGAAAGGTAATGTATTTATATTCACAGATTATTTTATTTTTAATTTTTATTCAAAAATTTTTATATTAAATAATTACACAAAAATGAGGTAGTAATTATTTTATTAGTGAAGAGATCAAATAAATGTTATTAAAAATATTTTAATAAATATAATTTGGGATAATTATTATGTAAAATTAATTTTATAGATCAAATTGACCCTTTATAGATATAATAAAATATTTGGATATAGGTTTAATTATTATTTTTATATTTTAAAAAATCCATGAAATAAATAGTGTCAAAATTGACACTATTGATATTTTGTCAAAATAAGTTTTTATTAAATTTTTTAAAAATCATAAAACAATTTTTTTAAAAAATATAATATTTACTATATAGTCTAAAATTTTCTAAATTATTCATTTATGGTATAATGTACTTCAAATAAGTAAATATTTCACCCATTTAATATTCAAATATTTGTTACCCTAGTTAAAAATAAAATAGAATAACTAAGTGTTAATTAAAATAATAATGCTTAAATTGACATAAAAACCTATATAAAATTTATTGGTTGATTTTATTACAACCATATATCATATCATCTACTAAATTGTGAAATTTTGGTGGTTTTTAAGTGGGTTTTGATTTTATTATAAATTAATATTTTTGAGGTTTCCAAAAATGCCCCTCACCTCAATTATAAAAGGGAACTTCCTCCCTTAACTCTTCACTTCATTTTGAGCCTTAAATATCAAAAATACCCAAAAAATTTCCCTTATAAGCTTCCCCATAAACATTATAGAGGTCTTGGTCTTCTTAAAAGACCAACTTTAGTACTACAAGAGAAGATTTAGAGGAGGCACGTCGAAGAAGAGGTAATATCATTTACCGATTCTTTCAAACTTCTCTCTTCTTCTACTTCCACATAATGAGTTATTTCATTATAAAGTAATAAATCCAGAACTACATATATAATGAGATTTTATTATTATCATGAAACAACCATATTCCACCTTCTATCCATCCTATGAAAAATGAAATCACTACACGTGAGTACGTACGACTTACCATCTCCACACTGTGGTGTAATCCGTTTTTCACTACCACCTTACAAGGATGGGTATAATGATGTAATTAATATATATATATATATATATATTATTTATATAAAATGATATTTATTATGAGATATTATACACCATAAACTACAATACCATTCAAAAATTATGGGAAAGATATCATCATTCGTGTGTACGTATGACTTACCGTCTCCACAGTGTGATGTGATTTGTTATACATAATCATCATGGAAGAATGATTATATAAATGAATTGAATGAATAAATATGAAATATATTATACTAATACCATTCTGTAAATGATATAACTATAACCTAAAAATAGTAATAAGAACTTATGTGACAAAACACGCATAAGAACATAAAGTAGTTAATACCCGAATAATGAGTAACAAAGAAATGCAATTAAACAATGGATGAAAATATGATCCTAAATGTTATTATAAAAATTATTATTATTATTTAATAAATAATATTAAATTATTTAAATCATTATACAGGAGTTTCAGATACATACGAATCATATCGGACCTATGGTAAGGGATAATTTCGAAATGTCATTATTTTCTTAGATTGTTTATACGTAAGTATTTACTAGGGTATATTTATCATCCAAATCTATTTTTCCTAAATATATAATATTATTTATATTATTATACTTTTTTTAAAGTCAATTTTACTCATTGGTTAATTTTTATTAAGTGGTATGGAAGGAATCTTTCTTTCATTTTCCATACGACGTACTTTTTAACTTTTCCGGCAAGAGTATGCGAAGAATGTTTTTTTAACTTATAAAACATGAAAGGATTTTTAAATATTAATAATTAATTTTTTACAAGAATCTTTCAATAAAATATTTCATGTTTATTTTCAAATAAATTATTTTCTTGTAAAATTGCATGGCATTTTGGGAATAGAAAATATTTTTAAAGAAGAAAAGATATTTTCCTCATGAATTAAGCTCAAGTGTTTTATTTTCTATCTAAGATGAAATAGTTTTATGTTTCTATACCTATTATTACTTTGATTTTATTTTTATTATTATGAAAATAATTTTATGAAATACATTTATCTTATATGAATTATGTTATGATGGAATTATGTTTAAGAAACCCATTTTTTTGTTCGTTGTGTTATACTATGGTGAATGGTTTATGTTTTGTGGAACATGTAAGAATGATTTCATTATGATATTTATGGGACCCATACCTACCTCTAATAAATTGTGTAATGATTTATATCTCATGAGATATAAATGAGTGGAACAAAAAGTAAATTAGGTTCAGTAATACAGGGCGGGAATGAGGAGTGAACTCAGTTCAGTAATTGAATTTGTCTGCTTTGATGGTCTTGGAAATGATCCTTGTATAATATGATATGGATTCTTATGATTATGGTTGTATTACAAGAAATTTCATGTCTTATGTTATGACTATTGGTATTACATTGTAATTTTATGATTTATCCCATGACATGATATTATGATCTATTATATACAGAATAAGATTTTAAAATTTTATGTTATTATGATTATGATATGAATGAAATTTCTCTTGTTTACACTTAATGAGCATTTGACATCACCCATCCATATGTTCCTTTTCCCCAGGTCATGAAGAAGGCTATTAAGTAAGATATGTCAAAAAGGAGTCTAGTTATGAATAAATAAGCATCAGACAATGTAGCTGTTTTATGAACAAGTTGTTTATGTTTCCCAGTTAATAAGGACACTAAACCTATATGGTCTTGGTGTGGTTTTTTCTATGTTATGTAATAAATATTATTCAATGTTGAAGTAAAATATATATGTAAATTATGGGCCATTACATTTAGTATTAGAGAAAAGTTATAGTTAACCTTTAGAAACTAGGATGAGAGAACTTTAGTAAAAACCCTAAGGATATGTCTAAGTATAGGTTACAATCCAATAATAGTGTTTTAGAGATGTTCATGAATAAAAAAGTATAAAACCAAAGGCATCCAAAATTAAAATTTTATTCTTGAATTATGTTGTTTTCCCATTATTATTTTTGTTTCTCACACTATTCTTTTAGGTTTTATTCAATGGATATAACCCAAAGGAATCACGTTAATGTTGAATGCGATGGGAAATGAAATGATTTTCCTCATGCGTAACCAAATGTTATGATAGATGGAATGAAAAATCCTATATCCATGCTCACAAAACTTTCTCAAGCTATAAATCATGCCGAACTTCCAAACAGGCAAAGGAGGGAGCAACATTCTATTGAATCCTTTATGAGGTAGCATCCAACTTAATCCAGCGGGTCTTCTGATCCATTAGTGGTTGAACAATGGATTAGTACCATTGAAAAGATATTTTTAGTTTTATAATGTTCTGAACATGTTAAATTCATCTTAGCAGTATATCATTTGGATGTTGGGGCTTATCAATGGCGAAATCTTATCAAGAATACGAGGCAAAGAGATGAAATTGAGTCCATGGAATGGGATGAGTTCAAGAACTTATTTTTCAATAATTATTTTTCTCATATTCTTTGAACCATGATGGAGAAGGATTTCCTTAAACTTAATAAAAATGATAATGAAGAAAATTTTACAAGACTTTTAAGGCGTGCTTCTGGAATTATTATCTAACTTGAGAGTAAATTTGATCAATTCTTTAGTGGATTAAAACCAAGTCTCCAAAAGGAATTAGACATATGGGACTTCAATAGCTACAAGGAAATTATTTTATATTCTCTCAAGGTTTAGATAGATATTGGATTAACCCATCAGTCATATGGGTTTTATAAGAGGAGAAAAATGGAATTCAAAGGAAAATATAAAGACCACACTGAAAAGAAGATGAGTTTTCCCTTATTCTCAAAGCGTAGAAAGAAACATGGAGGTAATTGTCTTAAAGGGACTAGTAAATGTTTTATGTGTGGAAAAGAATGTTATTAGGTAGTTCAATGCTTAAGTGATGCGAAAAAGATGTCTAATGATGCGAACAAAGAAAAGGCTACACAGAATTCACCTCCTACACTTCAATGCAATAAGTACATAGAAATGGGGAATTATTCCAATCAATTCCCTAATTCAAAAGTTATTGATGATGATCGATGTCAACAAACTCTTAATTCCAAAGACAAAGGAAAGTCACATGCAATCACTATCAGGGACATGGAGTATGATAATGAAGTGGTAAATCTTACACTTACCATCCACTCTAAAGTAGAAAATGTTTTATTTGATTCTAGATCCACACAGTCTTTTATTTATAAAGAATTTTCTAAGGGTGTCGTGATATTAACTCAAAAATTAGATGTTGAGTTAGCTATGATAACACCTAATGACACATCAGTCGCGTCAAAAGTTTATAATTCTCTCCGGTTGAAGTTTGTGGGAAAGTGATTTATGAAAATATTATAATCCTTACTATTGTGGAATTTTATGTGATTCTTATAATGGAATGCCTTTCTATATATGGATCTCATATCAATTCCCAAGGAAGGGAATTCAAATTTCATATTCCAGATCAATATATGATCATCTATCGATGCAAGGATGAATATAACCTTATATTAGAAATTTATTCCATATTATGGATCTTGATTCCTATAAATGAATTTTATTTATCTCAAATGGTTGAGGAGAAAATCATGATTAAGAATACACCCACTGTACATGAGTTTTATGATGCATTTTTAGAGGAATTTCTATGTCTTCCACCAAATTGTGATGTTGGGTTTTCAATAGAACTCATATCAGGTGCTATGCCTATTTAAAATACACCTTATATAATGGCCCCAATTGTGTTGCATAAATTGAAGAAGAAACTCCAATAGAATCTTTACATGGGATTCATACACCCTATTGTGTCACCTTGGGGAGTACCTATTTTATTTGTTAAGAAGAAAGATAGATCAATGATACTCTACATTGATTATCGAGAACTTAACAATATCACTATCAAGAAAAAATATCTTCTACCATATATTGATGACTTATTTAAACAACTATGTGGAGCACAATAATTTTCCAAGATTGATCTTCTTCAGGATATCATCAATTAAGGGTTAAAAAGGAGGATATACCAAAGAAGTCATTACGTACAAGGTATAGACACTATGAATTTATAGTGATGCTTTTTAGTATTAATAATTATACCACCATCTTCCTAGATATAATGAATATAGTCTTTAAAAACTATCTTGATCAATTTGTGGTAGTATTTATAGAGGATATTCTTGTCTATTCAAAGAGAAAGGAAGACCATGAATACCACTTGATAATTTTACTAAAGACCGTGAGAAAGGATAATCTTAATGGAAATTTTATGAAGTGTGAATTTTGGATTCAGAATGTTTCATTTTTGGGTCACATAATATCAAGAGAATGGATATCTGTGGATCCATCAAAAACAGAAGTTGCTGAAAGTTAAACAAGACCAAAAAAGGTAACTGAGATCTAAAGTTTTCATGGTTTGGCTAGATATTATAGATGTTTTGTGAAATATTTTTCATGATTATCTAACCCACTCACCAAGTTGACTCACAAAGGAGTTAATTTTGTTTGGAAGGAGGAATGTGAAGAGAATTTCAAAGATCTAAAAAGAAAGTTATCCAGTGCACCTGTGCTCACACTTTCTTGTAGTGGAGAAAGGTTTGTTATCTATAATGATACATCCAAGAAGGGGTTGGGATGTATTCTCATGAAAAATGATATGGTGATAGCTTATGCCTCATGGTAGTTGAAAATCCATGAGAAAATTACCCAAATCATTATTTGAAGTTAGCTTCCATAATCTTCGCAATATGGATATGTAAGCATTATATTTATGGTGAATGGTGTGATATTTACACTGATCATAAAAGTTTTAAGTATATTTTCACATAAAAGGAGATAAATATGAACCAAATAATATGATTGAATTTGATTAAAGATTATGACTACTCAATACATTACCACCATGAGAAATTGAACAAGGTGGAAGATTCTTTGAGTCAACAAGACCATGCTAGCCTATCTATGATGAGGATTACAAAAGATCCAATAATTATGGGTTTGCAAAAGGATGCATCTTTAAATTTTAAAGTAAGTGGAGAAATATTATCTTTCTCAAATTAATGTTCAACCATCTGTACATGTGAAGATTAAGGAGGCACAAAATAAATGTCTAGAGATACAAAATAAGGTGAGAAATGTTTCTGAATTCAAACATGATTATGATAAGATGATAACATTTAAGAACTTGGTTTTTATTCCGCCATACTAGAATTAAAGAAGAATCTATTGGATGAGGCTCATAGTTCATCATTCACTTTATACCCTGGAAGCACAAAAATGTATAAGGACCTGGAAGAGTATTTCTGGTGGGATTTGATGAAAAGTGATGTTGCTGAATATGTCTTTTGATGCTTGGTTTGTCAGAAAGTTAAAGCTAAGAGATATAAGTCTAAGGGGATGTTACAACCATTACACATACTAGAATGGAAATGGGAAAACATCACTATGGAATTTATTTTTGGACATCCCAAAACATCTAAAGGCCATAATGCTATATGGGTTATAGTTCATCGCCTTACGAAGTTGGAACACTTCATTACTATTAGAGAGTATTTCTTTCTTGATCAGCTTGCGAGGACATATGTAAAGGAAGCAGTAATATTTAATGGAGTACCACTTTCCATTATATCTAATTAGGATCTATGTTTTACCTCGAAGTTCTTGAAAATTATTCAGAAAGCTCTGGATACAGAGTTAAGTTTCAGCACTAGTTATCACCCTCAGACAAATGGTTAGTTTGAGAGGACAATTCAAATTATGGAAGACATGTTGAGAGCTTTCTATTTGGATTTCAAAGGTTTTTGGGATCAACCCATACCTTTGGTGGAATTTTCAAACAACAATATCTTTCACTCTAGTATTCATATGGTTCCTTATGAATCCCTCTATGGAAAGAAGTGTAGAAATCCAACTTGTTGGGATGAAGTTGGGGAAAGAAATCTATTAGGACATGATCTTGTTGATGAAATGGAAGAAAAAGTCAGATCTATTCAAAAAAACAAAAAAGAATCTCAGATTAGACAAAAAAATTATGCCGACAACTAAAGAAAAGACCTAGAGTTTGAAGTGGGTGATAATGTGTTCCTACGAATATCTCCCTAGAATAGAGTAATGAGATTTGGAAAGAAGGGAAAAATGATCCCTAGGTATATCGGTCCTTTTGAAATTTTGGATCATGTTGGGAAGGTAGCTTAATGATTTGAACTTCTAGTAAATCTCTATCATGTTTAGAATGTGTTCCATGTATCTCTCCGAAGAAAGTATATACCCGACCCTTTACATGTACTAAGCTCAGATGTCATACCATTTGAGAAAGATATTTCCTATGAAGAACAACTGATAGAGATTCTGGATCATAGAAAAAAAGTTCTATGAAAAAAGAACACTCGCTTGGTTAAAGTTTTATGGAAGAACTTCCAATTTGAAGAAGCTACATGTGAACTTGAGGATATTATGAGGGAGAGGAATCCTAATCCATTTGATTCCAAATGACAAATTTCAAGGGAAAAATTCAGTTTAAGGTGGGTAGAATGTAACACACAGATATTTTTATGAAATATTTTCATTAAATAATTTAATGCTTTAGTAGATTGATTTGTGTGCAATCATGAGTTTAAAAAAACCATGAGAAAACCTTATTATAAATTTACCACTATAGAATATCCATTAGGTTAGCGAGAATAATTATAACTAACTTATGAAAATGCTTTGTGAATTCATTGCCTGCCAATTATTTACAAAAAATATAAATAGATATTTTTATATTTGAGTGAATTACTTTTGGTAACAAAATTAATGAGATATATATGTGTTGTATACTTATTAAAATATTTTTTATATTCATCCAATGGATATTTTAGTTATAGGGTATGAATAAAATCCTACTTGATTTATAAAAAAACTATTTTTTAAAAGGTTAATTTTACACCTTTGAATGGATAACCCTTTTTAAATTAATATTTTAACACATTAATAATTTTTACACGAAAACATAAAACATTTATTTTGAAAAGGGACATAAAAATTTACTTTGGATGAACTTTTGATATTTTTCTGATAACTTTCATGTTTTTATGAATAGTAAAAATATGCTAAATTTTAATTGAAAATAAATTTGTTTCATTGAAATAATTTATATTGTGAAATTATATTATTGAATGGTTTAAAAGTACAAATATAATATATTTTTACCATTTAATATAATTTATTTCATTGGAATTAATTTTACATTAAATTCATATGTAAAAACATTTTAATCTTTTGTAATATTTTAGGTTTTAAAACCCGTTTTCTCATTTCAACTACGGGATTAATTTTAAATTAATTATTGGAAATTATGTGTTTTGAATTTTGAAAAATTTATTCCATATTTGAAATCATTAGGTCCAAATTATGTAAATAGATATATTTAATTTTTGGGCAATATGAATAGTAACTTTGGAAAATTTTATTAACTTAGTAAAAGGGAAAATCGGGTAATTAAGGGTAAAAATAATATTATAAAATTACCTAACACTTGTATTAACAGAATTGGATGATTATAATTTTCCCGGAAACATACTTGGGTCCAAACGATATCCATTGGAACCCACTTGGTTGAGATTAGGACATTTTATTTTTTTTATCTAATGAAAATTGAAATATGTCTCACAAAATTTAATAATTAAATTATTTTTAATATAAGGTTATAAATAATATAATTTTTTTTATAAATATTCATTTGGAATATAATTTTTTTTCTTTGCCCTAAAAATTTATTTTTAATTTTTAGAAAATAAATAATTACCTTAAAGACTTATAATTTGATGATGAAAAAAATTAATTAATTGATGAGAAATAAATAAAACAATTTTCATTAAAATATTAATAACAATAAAAGGACCAAACACGTGAAAAAACCATATTGGTCAATTATATATCAACCATAAGTATCCAAGGGTCAACTTATTGAATATTTAGAGGCTTATAGAGGAGATCATGACAATTATATTATTTTATTTAAAGTGAATATAAATTTGTCACATTCATGTTATAAAAGAGTATATAATTTTTAATGTTGGGTTTTTCAGAAGATAAATTGATCTAAAAGTGTTGTAATGAAAAATAATGGATTTATATTTGTCATAATGTTTTATTTTTAATTTTTATTCAACAAATAAGTATATTAAAAAATTACACAAAATTAAGCTAGTAATTATTTTATTAATGAAGAGATCAAATAAATGTTTTTAAAAATATTTAAATAAATATAATATGGGATAATTATTTTGTCAAATAAATTTTATAGATTACATTGACCCGTTAGGGATATAAGAAAATATTTTTATCGAGGTTAATTTTTTTTATATTTTTCAAAATCCATGATATAAATAGTGTCAAAATTTACACTTTTGATATTTTTTAAAAATATGGTTTTCATAAATTATTTAAAAATCATATTTTTTTGAAAAATATATATAATAATTATGATATGGTCTAAAATTCTCTAAATGATTCATTTATGGTCTAGTTTACTTCAAATAAGTAAATATTTCACCCTTTTAATATTGAAATATTTGTTACCATAGTTTAAAATTAAATAGAATACCTAAGTGTTAATTAAAATTATAATGATTAAATTGACATAAAATCTTGTCTAAAATTTTATATTTTTATGATATTACAAATATATATCAACTCATATTATAAAATTGTAAATTTTGACGTTTTTAAGTGTGGTTTGATTTTATTCAAAATTAATATTTTTGTGGTTTCCAAAAGTCACCCTCACCCCAATTATAAAAGGGAACTTCCTCCCTCAATTATTCACTTCATTTTGAGCCTTCAATATAGACTATAACCTGAAAATTTCTCTTCTAAAATTCCCTAGAAACATTCTAGGGGTCCTGGTTTTCTTTAAAGGCCAACTCCAGCACTCTAAGAGGATATTTAGAGGAGGCACGTCAGAGAAGAGGCAATATCATTTACTAATTATTTCAAAATTATTTCTTCTTCTACTTCCACCTAAAGAGTTGTTTCATTGTAAATTTATAACTCCAATAGGAATTATATTCTGAGAGGTTTTTATGATTATAAAGCAACCATATTCCACCTTCTACCCATCTGATGAAAAATTAAATCACCACACATGCGTACATACAGCTTACCGTCTCCACGCCATATTGTAACTAGTTTTTGAACACCACCTTACAATGGATGGGTATAATGATGGAATTAATAATTATATATACTATTAACATAAAATTATATTGATTTTTAGATACTATACAACATCCAATTCAATAACATTAAACAATTATGGGAATAATATCGTCGCTTGTGCGTACATATGACTTACCATCTCCACAGTGCAATGTGATTATTTTTATATAATCTTCCTTAAATAATGATTATATAAATGAATTTTATGAATAAATATGATATATATTATACTAATATGTGTATGTAAATGATATAATTATAACCTAAAAATAGGAATAAAAACTTATCTGACCAAAAGTGCATAAGAATATAAAGTAGTTAATACCCGAATAACGAGTAACAATGAAATGTTATAGGCAAACAGATGAAAATATGATCATAAATATTATCATAAAAATTATTATTATTCTATAATAAATCATTTAAATTATCTAAATCATTATATTGGAGTTTCATATACATACAAATCATATCAGACCTAAGGTAATAGATAATTTCCCAATCTCATTATTTTCTGAGATTATTTATACATGAATATGTACTGGGGTATATTTATCAGCCACATCCATGTTTCCTAAATATATAATATTATTTATATTCTTATAATATTTTTTAAAGTCTATTTTAATCATTGGAGAATTTTTATTAAGTGGCATGGAATAAATCATTCTTTCTTTTTCCATACGAGGTACTTTTTGACTTTTCTGGAAAGAGTACGAGAAAAATGTTTTTTTAACTTTTACAGAATGAAATAATTTTTACTTATTCACAATAAAATATTTAAATGAATATTACTATACAATATTTTAAGTTTATTTTCAACTAAATTATCTTCTATTAAACTGGCATGACATTTTGAGAATAGAAAACATTTTTGAAGAAGAAAATATATTTTCCTCAAAATTAAGCTCAGGTGTTTTATCAAAATTATTTTCTATATAAGATGACATATGATTATGTTTCTATACATATTATTAATTTGATTATATTGTTTTTATAATATAATTATTTTTATTAAATCCATTTATCTTAAATGTATTTTATTATTATGGAATGATGTTTAAGAAACCCATTTTTTTGTTCCTTGGGTTATGATACGGTGAATGGTTTATGTTTTGTGGAACATGTAAGAATGATTTAATTATGAGATGGGTGGGACCTATATCTCCCTAAAATATATTGTGTAAATATTTATATCTCATGAGATAGACATGACTGGAACATAAAGTAAATTTGGTTTAGTAATATAGGGATCGAACGAGGAGTGAACTTGATTCAGTAATGGACTTTGCCCGCTATGATGGTATTGGAAATGAGCATTGACTAATATGAAATTATTTTTTATGCTTATATGTGTATTCCAAGAAATTTCATCTCTTATGTTATGACTATTGGGATTACATTTAAATTTTATGATTTATCCCATGACATGATATTATGTTCTTTTATATGCAAAATAATATTTTCAAATGTTATGTTCTTATGATTATGATATGATTGATATTTCCATTTTTTTACCATTAATGAGAATTTGAGATCACCATTCATATGTTTATTTTTCTCGGGTCATAAGGAAGGGTATTAAGTATGATATGTCAAAAAGGAGTCCAGTTATGAAGAAATAACTGGGAGACAATGTAGAAGTTTTATGAACCAGTTGTTTATGTTTCCTAATTTCCATGGACACTAAACCTATACAGCCTTGGAGTGTTTTTGTTATGTTTTGTAATAAATATTATTCAACATTGAATTACAATTTTCACGACCCAACCCTACCCGAGCTCGAGACATAACTACCCCAAGACCGCCTCCATAGGCCAAGGGCTGGGGACAAGCACCGAAGGCTAAACAACTTGGGGAGGCCTTTTCCTGAGTACCTGTACACACACAAATCCCACTCAATGCAGAAGTGCAGAGTACACGGAAAAGTAAAGTACCAACTACTATAAACTAACCACAAAGGTGCATAGACCTCTAAATATTAAAAAGTGAGTGCTGAAGGTAAACTAAAAAGAAAAGGGAAAAACAGGCACCCAACCAGAAAAGTGCCACAACCTGGTAACGGGTAAACAATAGTAAAACGGCTGGGAGAGTCCCACACCAAGAACCCGACTACGACCACCGCACGCGGTCCAAGCTCTTGAACTCCTAGGCTCCTCTGTAGTCACAAGCAACCTGTCCTTCATCTATAACGAAACACTAAGTGATGGAAAAGCCCAAGAAAGAGTGAGTATAAAAAATACTCAGTTGGATACCCTGAAGGATAGAGGGAGCAAAAAAGGAGGTACCGAAGAGTGATCAGTAGATCGAACAGGGAATAGTAAAGGATTACAACAGAGAGTGCAGTAAAGAGTACAAATCAACCCAACAAGAGGAAGAAAGTAAACTCATTATAACACAAGGATCTAGTTACGGTAAGAAGATGAAATTCCCATCGTGACTTCGCTACCTATAGTAGGAGAGTAGTCTCATCCAACCATGAGAAGCTAGACATGGAAATCACATGGCATACCCCGCGTGTCTTTGCCTCTCCTATAAGGAGAGTATCCAAACCCAAGGATTGGGCACTGGAACAAGGTATATACATATCCATATGCTTAATCAAGAAACCCGAACAAGATCACAAGGGGATCTCCATCCCGTAGCTCAGCCCAAGAAAGTGAGTAGCCAACAGTCCCAGAAGTAAACACCATCGATGCCCTGTATCCTGCATGTCTTCCCCGAACTGCAAGCCAATGGGCTCAAATAACTGCACTGTGACCATATCCTCTTTGGGAGGCACTGAATCGCTCGCACGGTTTTAGGTCGCATCACAAGGACGCATCTTGGTTGGGAAAGTGCCCCTCATACTTGAGAGTTCTGGCGAAAGTGAAACCACACCTCTTTACTGTCACACAGTCCAGAGGTCTTCTCAAAGCCAAAGATGTCACATCACTGACCCGTAAAACCAAGGGTCCCGCTTTGGTAGTCATGGAAAAAAGCCATAGACTAGCCTAGTAGAAAGGACTGAGTCTGAAAGAAGTCGTTGGGTAACCCACTGCCCAGCCCCACTGTATGGTAAACCCTAATTCGTCATCGGGTAACCCACTGCTCAGTCTCTGCAGGAGGGTAAACCCTAATAGGTCCTCAGGTAATCCACTACCCAGTCTCTGCTGGAGGTTAAAGCCTAAGAGGTCAATGATCAACCCATTTCACAGCCCCACTGGAGGGTAAACCCAGAACTGCTCTGGCCATCCCTACTGGATGGTATAACACTAGACAATAGAACATGGAGTGGGTATCACGCAACCACCAAACTACAGAACAATTTACCTAGTAGAGGTTCAGCGCCCATGTTGTGTGGGTCATGCTAATAACTAGAGCTCTGCCTAGGGAAACACGTCACGATAGATCACGGAACGAGGATATGATCTCGATACTCGATTAGGGAAACTGCGCCCATGATCACTGGGGCTTCATACCCTACTACAAACAACCTCCTGGGTAGAGGATCGGTGCCCGCGTATGTATTGGTCACACCAAATCCACAAAAACTGTACTAGGGAACACGAAGGGATGTGGTACTGAAATCCCACACAGCTAAAGGAAAAAAGGGGATCCCAAACAACTCCGCCGATCACACCGTAGAGAACAGAACCAGGGGAAACCACTCAACCCTGCTGGTCTAAGACATCGTGAATAGAGGGACCCTCTACGTCGCGAGAGATCAGAGGTATGTAAAGTAGAACACGACATGCACAAGGGCCCACACGACGTGTGGCCCTATCTCATCTCCAAACCACGAACAAAAATGTTCCCGGGTACAAGTACAAAATGTACCTCCCAACATTCTCTTATACTCCTAGAGTATATCACATCTCTAGCCCAAAGGCTATTGAATGTATGGCACCCAAAGTCAACGTGAAGGGAAAAAATGTAATTTCCCCAACTTGCTTCCTCCATGGCCCTAGCACGGCTGACCACACATCTTTAAACACTAACTTCACTCTCACGAGAGTGAACACGATTACACACCGAGGGTTCCCTACAAACCCCATAGGAAGAACCACCACCGGTACATCTTTCATGCTTCCACATTTAATGAAATCTCAAATGAGGCTCCTCACATCATAACGGATCACACCATTGTAATCCTCGGGGAAGAAACATGTGAGATCGTCTATTTACTCACCTCCAACAGACATCCAAACTAAAAGTCGTTCAATACTGCTCTATGCCCAAATAGCATCCCATGGTCCCGAGCCTCGGCCCCGAAAGCAGTCGGGCGCATCACACCATTTTGATCCCCTCGAGAAAACACGTCAAATTGACTATTTAATTGCGTGGAAGGGATGTCCGGAGAAAAAGATGCATTTTGTTATACTGCAAATGAGCGGTGCTTCCTGGGACCCGCATCCCAGTATTGAAGCACAACGAACAGATCGCGTTGTTGCGATTCTCTCAGAAAACTACACAAGATTGACTATTCACTTGTCCAAATCGGACACCCAATGAAGAAGATGGAAATCACTGCCAACTCCCAAAACAACCCTCACGGGGCCCACACCACCATTTGGAATTAAAGAAGGCAGATTGATCCATTGTGATGCCCTCGTAAAAACGCCCAAAAAGGACTGCTCGCACGCCCTGAAAGGACGTCTGATGAAAAATTTTCTAAGCGCTGCTCGTAGCTTAAAAGACGGCCCATGGGGCCCATGCCTCAACTCTAGTTTCAATTCATGAAAACGTATTGGAAATCTCTGCCTCGATGCCAGGGTTTCAACGCCGCTGACGATGCTCAAAATGGAAATCAGATGTGTCTGCGCCATCCAAAACAAGAACCCCCAGAAAAACACCAATCCGCTTAACGGGCGTGTCGTGCCACTGAGCCCCTCGTCTCAGAAATTAAAAATCCCCAAGACCATCTCAAAATGATTGTCTCGATACGAGGATTTAACTTCCGCAGATGACACACAAAATGGACGCCCGTAGTGAAAGTTACGGGTGTCCGAAGTTGAGGGGACGAATCCCCTTGAGCTGGACTGACCTAGGCCGGCCGGTCCGCCCGGCTTGGGCCGGCCTGCACCGGCTGGCCCGACTTGCAGCGCTGGCCCATGGCTTAGCTACGCAGCCTAGACGCAGACTCACGGTCCACCAAGCTCCGACCATCCCTTGTGGTTGGACGTGGTCTCGCACGAAGACCCGCTGAAGGCGGGTCCTTGTGCCCGCATTGGGTCGCGCGCCACGACCCCGCCCCGTCGCGCCCCGGTGAGCTCGCCTGGCTGCTCACCGCCTCGCCTGGCCAGAACTGCCTTGCCCGACCAGTGCTACCTCACTCGGCAGACGCCGCCATACCTGGCCGAAGACCGCCGCTGCCTGGGAGCCCCCGCACCGCCACCGCTGAAGACCGCCGCTGCCCGGAGAGCTGCCGGAAAACACCAAAACACATCCAGATCTTCTTCAGAAAGCATTGGGCACCTCGAGGCTTGAAATTTAAATCCGAAATATGAGTCGGAAAGCTTAGAACATATACTACACATTCATGGTATTTTATCTAAAATTCTACAATAGTTCGATGCTATGAATCTAAATCAAAGTATGTGTGGGAAATTAAAAGAAAAACGCACGATCCTACCTTGTTCGGCGTAGCCCGAGGCTTCGCAAGTGATCCTCCTTCTCCGGATCTGAAACCACCTTGTAGAAGAGGGGAGGAGAGCTTGATGAAGGGAGAGGGGATCTTTTTTGGGCTTTTTTTGGCCATAAAAAGAACAAGGGAAGGGGAGGGGTGAGTTTTGTTTTAAATAAAGAATTTTTTTATAAATTCTTATTTAACTTTTAGTCACCCACGAAAAGACCCACGTCCGAAACTCCTGATGGGGTTGATATTAACCCGCCCCTAGGGTAAAATCCGCGTTCTGAGCTCAACATAGGTCTCATAATTTTATTCCGATCTTTCATTTGAAAGTTATTAAACTTAACGGATGTGGCTGCTAAATTATGAAAATGCCCCTGGTGGCATTTTTCACAGGAGGCCTGCGCTCATGAAAATTACACCCCTTATAGGGTAAAAGGTACGCTCCGGACTCAATGGTGTCCTCGGTTTTTCCTTTCCGAGCTACCGTTTTGGAGTTATTCTGCTTAATTGGCGTGCCCAGTGTGAACGCACTGAAAATTTAATTCCAGCCACACCGGGGCTCAGAATCGCACGCCGTTTGAAGGCCCTGCTCTGGAATAACATCAAGAAAATAACAAATTATTTTATAGAAAAAACAGGTTTCTTACATCATTCCCTCCTTCAAGATTTTTTTCCCTGAAAAGAAAAACCAGGGAACTACTCAGGGTACTAATACCAAACCTAGCTCTCCCATATCCCGGAAAACTCTTGCACAGTTCTGCATCACCACACACAAAGGATTTGATCCGTTCACGTGAGGTTTTCCCTCGCCGATGCTGTATCACACACACATCTCCTTAGGTATGCCACGTGGGAGGCGTCGTGCACCCACTCCAGACTTTGTGGGGTTAGGGAAAGGTGGTACAAAACCTCGCCATCCCTTTGCACGGTCTGAAATGGCCCGAAGGCCCTCAGGGGTAGCTCACCTCCCCGGTTGAACCCCCACATCGCACGCCATGACTGGAATCACTATTTGGACCTGGGACAAAGCCCGGTGATTCCCTCCTTCATAATATCATATGGTGAAACACTCAAGTATATCCGATCACACAAGGTTTCACATTCGATGTCCCATGACCAAGACTCTCTTACACGCTTGGAAAGCGAAGGAGTCGACACCATCGACTAAAGAAAAGGTTCCACACCTTCAACCCTTCTGACATAGGGCTACACTGACACCCTGAATCACCCTAGTAACACCTCAAAAAAAGATAAGTGAGAAAAGAATTTCACATACAGCGTCTAAAAATTCTACTATAAAAAGTAGAAGAGCTGTATAGGGTACCTCTTATCATCTCTTGCTCTGCATGATCGCATACATCCAAAGATTGCGGCTGTCCGTGGTCCCAACTGTCATCTCCTGGAGCCTGACGTGGACCACCTGGTGGTGATGGGATGACCTTTTAATGTATTCCCCCACTTACAGTTCCCCCTGATCTTCTGCTAGCACCACCTCTCTGGGCACTACTCCGATCACGGAGCTACCTTTGTCGTGGTGGTGCGCCTGCTGCCTGCCCAAAGTTCTCAGCATAACTGGTCATGCAGTCCCGTTCCAAGTGACCTATCCCATCAAAAAAATAGAACCAGTGCTCTCCAGGCTGCCCTGGTGCCCTCTAACACCGAAACCGGTAGTGGGAAGGCCGCCTGCGTCGAGGTTCTGTCAGCCAACACCCACTAGCTGTGACAGACATCTCGGCTCCATCATGCCTACTACCACCACCAACTGTAGAGAGTGACAGGAATCTCTCTATCACCAGCGCCTGATCTAGCAGCTCGACATAAGTGGGAATTTCCAAGGGTACTATGATAACACAAATCTCTCTGCGGAGACCCTGCTCGAACTTCTGCGCTCGGAAGTCGCCGTCGTGGACCAAGTCCAGGTAAAAACATGCACGGTCTGTGAAACTAGTCGTGTACCCAGTCATCATCATCCCTCCCTGCTGAAACTGCAGGAGCTCCTGGAACTGAACAGAGCATAAGAAGGAGGGGTAAAACTCCTTATGAAACAACAGCTGAATGTCATCCCATGAAAGTGATGACTCATCAAGTAACTGAGTCACCAGACTCCACCAACGCCCAGCTGCTCTGTGGAAAAGGCTAGTGGCCAAAGCCACCATAAGATCTGATGGAGTCTATACAAGCCTTAAGAGGCAGAAAACTATCTCTAGCCAAACCTCTACTGGCTGAGGGTCTGGCTCACCATTGAACCTTAGCGGTCTCTGCCGCTAGAACTCAGAGAGCGTGCTCAACCCACGCTCAAGCTCAGTCTGCTCTGCTGACACTGTCTGCTGCTCACCAGGAGAGGGTGCTGCTACTGGCCCTCCTGGAGAAAGGGACTCGCATAATGGGTCCTGGACTGAGGCTTCATCACTCACAGGGTCATCATCATGAACCAAACATGGTATCCTGGCTGTCTGTATTCGTGGAGGCATTCTGCATGTTATCAAGGAGCACCACAATCATATGAGCATATATGTATATGACAGTAACAACAATGGGGAGCTGACTCAAGAAGGAAAATCAAAGACTCAATCCTATGTGATGGAGAAACTAATTTTCCCTACAACGGGTGTCTTAGCATACTGAGTTGACAAGCGGGTTATCAGGGTCCTATTGAATGGATACATTGGCTGTCACACCATCACTAGACTCCCTGGCCTGAGAGCCGCTCTCGAGACATGTTGACACAGTTTCCCTAAATCCCAACCAATTCCTTTTTAGGGACGTCCGAACAATGTCCCAAGGAACAAACCACCTCTGATACCACTTTGTCACGACCCGACCCGACCCGGGAACAAGCCTCAACTACCCCAACCCCGCCTCCATAGGCTTGGGGCTGGCGACAAGCACTGAAGGCTAAAAAACTTGAGGAAGCCTTTGCCTCATGAGTACCTTTAAACACACACGCAGCCCACTCAATGCAGAAGTGTAGAGTACAAGGAAAAGTAAAGTACCAGATGCTATAAACTAACCACAAAGGTGCATCGACCTCTAAATAGTACAAAGTGAGTGCTGAAGGTAAACTGAAAAGAAAAGGACAAAACACGCGCCCAACCAGAAGAGTGCCATAACCCGGCAACAGGTAAACAATAGTAAAATAGCTAGGAGGGTCCCACACCCGGAACCCGACTATGACCACCGCACATGGTCCAAGATCTTGAACTCCTAAGCTCCTCTATAGTCACGAGCAACCTGTCTGTCATATGCAAGGGCACACCAAGTGCGAGCAAAGCCCAAGCAGGTATGAGTATAAAAATAATCAATAGGATACCCCGAAGGATCAAGGGAGAAATAAAGGAAGTACTGAAGAGTGAGAAGTAGATCGAACAAGGAATAATAAAGGAGTATAACAGAGAGTGCAACAAAGAGTATAACTCAACCCAACAAGAGTATGGAAGTAGACTCGTCATAACACAAGGAGTTTATAATGGTGAGAAGTTGAAATTCCTGTCGATCCTTCACTACCTATAGCAGGAGAGTAGACTCATCCAACCACGAGAATCTAGACATGGAAGGCACGTGGCATACCTCGCTCATCTACACCACTCCTAGAAGGAGAGTAACCAAACCCAAGGAGTGGGCACTAGAACAAGGTATATACATATCCATATGCTCAATCAAGAAACCCGAACAAGATCTCAAGGGGATCTCCATCCCATAGCATAGCCCAAGAAAGTGAGTAGCCAACAGTCCCAGAAGTAAACACCATCAATGCCTAGCATCCTACATGTCTTCCATGAACTACAAGCCAAGGGGCTCAAATCACCGCACCCTGACACTATTCGCTTTGGGCAGCACTAACTCGTCCGCACAGCTTTAGGTAGCATCACAAGGACGCGTCTTGGTGGGGAAAGAACCCCTCGTACTAGAGAGTTATGGGGAAAGTCAAACCACACCTCTTCACTGTCACACAGTCGAGAGGTCTTCTCAAATCCAAAGATGTGACATCACTGACCCGTACAACCAAGGGTCCCGCTTCGGTAGTCATGAAGAAAATCCAAAGACTAGCGTAGTCGAAAGGACTCAGTCTGAAAGAAGTCATTGGGTAACCCACTGCCCAGCCCCGCTGGAGGGTAAACCCTAAGAGGTCGTCAGGTAACCCAATTCCCAGTCTCTGCTAAAGGGTAAATCCTAAGAGGTCGTCAGGTAACCCACTACCCAGTCTCTGATGGATGTTAAACCCTAATAGGCTGTCGGGTAACCCACTATCCAGTCTCTGCTGGAGGGTAAATCCTAAGAGGTCGATGATCAACCCACTACCCAGCCCCGCTGGAGTGTAAAACTGGAACTGCTCTGTCCATCCCTATTGGATGGTACAACACTGGCCAATTGAACATGGAGTGGGTATCGCGCGACCACCCAACTCTAGAACAATTCACCTAGTAGAGGTTCAGCGCCCGTGTAGTGTGGGTCACACCGATACCTGGAGCTCTGCCGAGAGAAACACGTCACAGTAGATCATGGATGGATGATATGATATCGATACTAAGCTAAGGAAACTAGTCCCAGGCTTACTAGGGCTCCGTACCCTACTGGAAACAACCTCCTAGGTAGAGGATCGGTGCCCACGTATGTATTGGTCACACCAAATCCACAAAAACTCTACCAGGGAACACGAAGGGATGTGATACTGAAATCCCACACGGTTAAAGGAAAAAGGGGAACCCAAAAAACTCCACCGATCACACCATCGAGAACATAACCAGGGGAAACCACTCCACCATGCTGGTCTAAACCATCGTGAACAGAGGGACCCTCTACATCGTGAGAGATCAAAGGTATGTAAAGAAGAACGAGATATGCACAAGGGACCCACACAACGTGTGGCCCTATCTCATCTCCAAAACACGAACACAAACATTCCCAGGTACAACTACAAAATGTACCTCCCAGCATTCTCTTATACTCCCAGAGCATATCACATATCTATCCCAAAGGCTATCGAACGCATGGCACCCAAAGTCAACACGAAGGGAAAAAATGTAATTTCACCAACTTGCTTCCTCCATGGCCCTAGAACAGATGAAAACACCTATTTAAACAATAATTTCACTCTCACAGGAGTGAACACGATTACATGCCAAGGGTTCCCTACAAACACCACTGGAAGAACCACCACCGTTACATCTTTTATGCTTCCAAATTCAATGAAATATCGAATGAGGATCCTCACATCCAAAAGGATCACACCATTGTAATCCTCATGGAAAAAACACGAGAGGTCGACTATTTTCTCACCTCCAATAGAAATCCAACGTAAAAGTCATTCAATACTACTTTACGCACGAATGACGTCCCGCGGTCCTTAGCCTCGACCCCAAAAATAGTCGGGCACATCGCACCATTTCGATCCCCTCGGGAAAAAACATCAAATTGATTGTTTACTTGCATGGAATAGATGTCTGGAGAAAAATATTCATTTCACCGTACTGCACACTAGCAGTTATTTGTGGGCCCTGCATCCCAGTCCCTAAGCGCAATGAACGGATCACACTGTTGCAATTATCTCAGAAAACTACACAAGATTGCATATTCACTTGTCTGAATCAGACACCTGGTGAAGATGACGGAAATCACCTCCATCTCCTAAAATAGCCCTCATGGGGCCGCACCACCATGCGGAATTAAAGCGGGCAGATTGAGCCATTGGGATGCCATTGGAAAAAAACCAAAAACGACTGCTCAAATGCCCCGAACAGACGTCCGATGAAAAAGTTTCTAAACGCTACTCACATATTAAAAGACGGCCCATGGGGACCATGCATCAACTCCGGCTTCAATGCCACAAACCGTACTAGAAATATCCTCCTCGATGCTAGGG
Organism: Viscum album; assembly: GCA_963277665.1. Lineage (NCBI taxonomy): Eukaryota > Viridiplantae > Streptophyta > Magnoliopsida > Santalales > Viscaceae > Viscum > Viscum album. Next base: position 498,446,372 of record OY728122.1, read on the forward strand.
TCGCAACACTGCTGACGACGCTCAAAACAGACGTCAGATGTGTTCGCACCATCCAAAACAAGGACCCCCATAAAAATGACTATCCGCTTAACGGGCATGTCGCGCCACTGAGCCCCTTGTATCAGAAATTAAAAATCCCTAACACTCTCTAAAAATAATCGTCTCAATCCGAGGATTTCACCGCTGTAGACATCACACAAAACAGATACCTGTAGTGAAAGTTACGGGTGTCTGAAGTCCAGGGGACGAATCCCCTTGGGCAGGGCCGGCCCGCACTGGCCGGCCCGACATGCTGCGCCGACCCACCGCTCAGCCGCACGGCCCGACCACGGACTTGAGTTCTGCCATGTGTTGACAGTCTCTCATGGCCAGTCGTGGTATGGTGTGGAGACCCACCGAAGGGGGGTCCTTGTCCCCGCACGGGGTCGCACGCCGCGACCCCGCCCCGTCGCGCCCCGACGAGCTCCCCCAGCCACTCGCCGCCTCGCCTGGCTAGCGCCGCCTCACCCAGCCAGCGCCGGCTCACCCAGACGATGCCGCCTCACCCGGTCGAAGACTGCCGCCACCTGAGAGCCCTCGCGCCGCCACCACTGAATACCGCCGCCGCCCAAAGAGATGCCGGAAAAAACCAAAACACACCCAGATCTTCATCGGGCAGCTGTGGACACCTCGGGAATCGAAATTCAAATCTGAAATATGCATCGGAAAGCTCAGAACATATACTTCGCATTCATGGGATTTTCTATAAAATTAAATGAAATTTTTAATCTATTAATAAAGATCAAATTAGGTGCGGGAAATTAAAATAAAAACGCACGATCCTACCTTGTTGGGCGTAACCCGAGGTTTCGGAAGCGATACGACTTCGCCGGATCTAAAAACACCATAGAGATGAGGGGAGGAGAGCATGCTGATGAAATAGGATCTCTTGTTGGGGATTATTCCACCAGATAAAGAACAAGGGAAGGGGAGGGGTGAGTTTAGGTTTGAATAAAGAATTTTTTATAAATTCTTATTTAACTTTTAATCGCCCTCGAAAAGACCCACGTCTGAACCTCCTAACAGGGTTGAGATTAACCCGCCCCTAGGGTAAAATCCACGTTCTGAGCTCAAAAACAGTCTCAGAATTTCATTCCGATCTTCTTTTTGATGGTTATAAAACTTAACATTCGAGACCGCTAAATTATGAAAACGCCCGCGGTGGAATTTTTCACCGGAGGCCCATGCCCGTGAAAATTACACCTCTTCTAGGGTAAACAACACACTCCAGACTCAACTGTGCCATAGGTTTTCCCATACGAGCTACCGTTTAGGTTTTATTCTGCTTAATTGGTGTGACCAGTGTGAACGCACTGAAAATTTAATTTCGGCCACACTGGGGCTCGGAATGGCATGCTGTCTGAAGGCGCTGCTCTGGAATAACATCAAGAAAATTCCAAAGTATTTTATAGCAAAAAATGGGTTCTTAAAAAAAATGTAAAGTATGGTCTGTTATATGAATACACCAAGATGACATCCAAAAATACCATGAAAAATGAATCTAGATAAGAATGGAACACCCTATTCATGAAATACATGAAAAAAGTGGATGAATTCATATGACTGAATTACTTAAAGTGATACTCATATAGACCATACTAGTTATGAAAGGATGTATAATGTATGTATGAAGGACTTAATCACACATAATGATATCTAGATCTCTGTTTGATCTTAGAGAATACCTTAGATCCTCAAATCTAGTCAAAGAGATCACCTATTCGAGGAAGTAGATACTAGCTCTTAACTGTAAGATAGTTCAAATGTTGTTAATCAATGTATAAATGGAGGGTCCCATTTTTATTCTTGGTGATTAACATGGGTGAACCCTAAGAAGAAGTTCTGTGTCTAATAAGGACATTATATTCTAAATCCTCCAACTTTCTCTTTAGATCATGGAGCTCAGTAGGTACCATCCTATATAGAGGAATGGAAATTTTGGATACTCCTAGAATGAGCTCAGTTCTAAACTCTACCTCTATCTTAGGAGGTAATCTATAAATTTTTTTAAGAAATATGTCCCTAAAATGATCTACTACTTGAGGAAAATTAATTCTAAGTAAACCCTAATCCTCCATAATGAGACTAGAAATATGGGAGGTCACTCCAAATAGTGTATGATTCTATGGTCCAACTCTACCATCTTGGACATCACACTAACCATTTTGAAGATAATTACTTCCCTCTTGTGATGTAAAAAACACCCAAAAATAATAATAGTCCATAATGGTTTGATGGGGAACTAAATAGAGTATCCAAAGAATGGAATTGAATCCCATCATCTCAATGAAAAGGAGGTTCATAAGAAAGGATAACTTCCTACCTTAATGGGGTAGTCCATGAATTGTTATATTCCCTATGAACACACTCCCAACAACATTTCTAGGGTCATCACCCCATAGTAATATGGAATTTTTGTCCTGATACTCTCCAAAATCGATAAATAGATAAAGTTGTGTGATGAACCTATATCAAATAAAATATATACATTTGTGGAGGATATCAGAATAGTAACTCATACTGTATATGGTCTTATACTCTGATCCTCATGTGTCAGCTATAAGTCATGCAACTGACCTCACCAATTACCCTGTGCTACAAATGGACTACCCTATGAGGGTCCATTCTATTTTTGCTAATGATCAAAAGTATGGATACACTATCCATGAACTCCTTCTCGGCCTATCCTTCCAGTTCTATTCCAACCCCCCACCAGACGCAGTGCAAAATATCCTTCCTATGAAGGTGGAGTTGTTATGGATTTTCTTCCATAGAATGAAGATAGAAAAGTCTGAAAAAAACATCTGAATGTTCCCCATATAGCTGCAATAATGGAAATCAAGAAAGTATCTATCACACTAAGGCTTCATATGAAAATTCCATCCACACTGATGGAATACAACAGAGCTTCTAGTGCGGTTACTCTGACCATATATTCTCTGGTAATAAACCTCAAGGGAACACCTTTTTCTTCTTGAATTACTACTGGCCTACCTCAAAACTGAACCAATATTCTGAAAACTATCACATTCTCTCAGGTTTCACTTAGTGATTATAGTTTTATTAATGATCACAAAAAAGGTAGGTACGATAAATAGATTCACCTAAGTATGGATGACATCTTAATGTCATCCTATAAGCATCTAACACATGATAGTTCATCACTATCTAGAAGCAGTGAAAATTCTATAACAGAGTAAAAAACATTGAATAGTCAATAAATCCATAAAAACCTTATCTAGGTGCATGAACTCTTTGGATTAGTCATCTCTTAGTTTTTGAGGAATTAAGTGATCATATAAGATAGTTTGGAAGTCCAATAGACTATTCCCAAATGATGACCATCCTGAGTAATCATATCCCACTAGCATTTTGTGGAATGACAACGAATATAGGTGGAAAGGTTGACCCTCATATCTGGAGTTATATATAGATTATTGAATATGGATAGAGTATCCTCTATCCAAGACTCAGCGTCCTAGACCAAAATTCCCCTAAAAAATGGGATGGTGGAACTGCTGGAACTCATATGTCAGATCTTCCATCATAGGTGCAGGCCATGGAGCAACCTATTGGACTACATAAAATATAGAAAACCCTCTCAAAGTTTAGTGTCGATGTCTAGTTTTGGTATAATAGGTGGTTCCATAAATTTCACTCTTGGTGGTAAGAATATTGGTTCAAGGCCCACCATCTCTAGAGTCTGTTCATTGCCACCTTCCCAGTACATGGAACGAGGATGTAAGGGGGAATATATCTAAAAATTTCAAGCACATGCCTCAGGTCAAGATTTGAATAAGATAAAAGAACTAGCAGAAACAAAATGTAATAATATGTTCTCACTACCCAAGGTACTACCCTAACGACCATATTAAAAGGCCAGGGTATTGGTATGTGTTTAAATTTGATTTACAGGGGTTCTAGTAGGTGAAGAGTTAATAAGATTTTTCTTCTTCATTTACTAGAAATCATTTCATTTTTTAAGTCATGTTTTACATTTATATTTTCCATTATTTTATATATAAATAACAAGGTTCAATTAAAATGGATCTACATTCCTAGGGAATAAGAGAAAATACACCTTATCACTAAATTTAACACCCAATAAATTTATATTTAATCCCATTTAAATTCGGCCTCACAATGTAATAGGTAATATATAATGGATCAACTTAATAAATTACTCATTCCAAACCATGACGACCCATACACCTCATGAATTGAAACTGGAAGTCACTCAATCGCAACTAAAGAGTGGATCATGTAACCAGATGTACATAGAGGACTTGGGTAGAAACCAACTATTTAAGATGCCACCATAAACCTATATATTAAAAAAATATTTAGATTGATGATGACACTTTAAATAACCAAATACATACCTGGAAGAAGATGTTAGTAGCACAAGAATATATAACAAGAATGTATCAATCACTAATGAAATGAAAATAAAGTAATGGAAGAAGTGAAATGCACCAATATGGCATGACATATGCATGGATTGTGAATTCTAGGTGCCTATAATGATGCATGTAACAATGATCCTTACCCTCATCTCATCAATCCAATGATAAAATGTAATTCTAATTCATAATAATAATAATAATAACCATAACATAGTAATTTCATCACCCAATGGTTAAGGAATATCGATAGTAACAATCCAAAATACAGAATAACATTCCTTATTTTGGGCTACTCAATATTTACCCTGAACCTGGGTTAAATACTCCTAGGAAAAAATTATGACCATGTTTCAAGAAATTCCTAACATCCTATTTATTATATCTAAATAGTAAGGCAAGAAAAGAAAACTCTGATACCACTTTGTGATGTCTCGAACTCGGGTGCCACTAAGAGATTCCCCAATCCTAGTGGGCCAAATGGACTCATTCAAGCCTCCCCACATACTTGAGGCTGCTGAAAATTAGTGAGGGGATATGATTTTTCCAGGGGATATTGTTCCCTCATAACTAGAGAGGAACACAACAAATATATAATAATAGAATAATAGAATAATAATAACATTTAAATATATTATACAACAGAAGAAAACACTATAATTAATAGACTAGTAACCCACCGTAGAAGAAGAAATGATATTAACATCCAAGAAAAATAATAATTCAATGATAGAAATTGAATCATATATAAAATCTTATGATAATTTATGTCATGTATCTATAGAACTGGAAAAAAGGTATACAAGGAAGTTGGAAATACATTCTATATAATGGAATCAAAAAAATCCAAAAACTATCCAGAATCCCAACCACCAGACTAGTCATAGGCTACCAAGATCCAACCTAATGTAAGAAATCATGATCATGTGTCCAAAGTGGGATTCTTCAACTAATCAACATCAATATACTTATAATATTCCTGGGTACCAAGGTAAAACCAGATAGGGTGCAAGATAAATCTTAGTAGGCCACCACTAATGATGACTATACCATACTGTATGTGAATATAAACTAAAATAGTGTTCAGGTATATAAATGTAAGGTGGTACAGTAATGAAAATACCCTGATACCCGCTTCATCCTTAGCTAGTATGTATCTAAACAAGAGATCATTTAATTGGTTTATTTATGTTTAGTTTATATAAATATGTCACATGAGGTATAACAACATCAATGATGTAACATGATAATAATAATAAGAAAGGATCCTGGGTAAAAAAAGACGTCGTATAATGATGATAATAATGAAAGAGGATCCAGGGTAATAACCATGACATCCTTGACCTCAAGGGTTGAGACAACATAGTAATATTATAAATACTATTTTTAAGGGGTTTAAGTGTAATTCATGGAGCATCACCCAAGTAATTCCATTTGAAAAGATTCTAACTGAGTCTTCAGATCTCATCCCAAGTCAAATGGGCTAAGCATGACTGTACCCAATGGGATGAATCCATGGAACCACATGTTTGATGACATCAAGCCAGATTCAAGGTGTGTATCTAAGGAATATTAATATCTGTAAGATAGTTAATGGATACTACATATCCATTTGGAGAATCTACTAATAGATAAGAACCATCTTCTATGGTAGGTATCTCCCTTGGAAACCATCTCCTTGAATCTGGATGGCATCCTCTGATTGGTCAAGGCATTCCCTTGGGAATCCAAGGATGGTTCAAGTATGAACACTCCTGTAAATATGAAAAGGACCACATTAAATAGAAACCTTATACACAATTCATTATTTAATTCAGGCCATGTAACACCCATGCCTTTCTATAAGCCAACCGGTTCATTCCATTATTGTTCACACTAAGTGAAAAGGCTAACTTAGACATGTAATCATTTATTAATTTCATTCCATATTTAATTATTTGGTTCATTCCTTTAAATTTCATAAACATGATTATAACGACCCATAATTTACATACATGGTTATTACTTCAAAATTGAAGCATACTTATTACAACATATAACAAAACCATGGAAGGACCGTATAGGTATAGTGTCTTTAGAAACTGGGAAACATAAACAACTGGTTCATAAGGAATCTACACTGTCTCCCATTTATTTCATAATATCTATAGTAACTTTTGGCATATCTTACTTAATAACCTTCTTCCTGACCTGGGGGAAAGAAAACATACAAAAGGGTGAGCTCAAATGCTCAGTAAGGGTAAACAAAAGAAAAATCAATAACATCATGAACATAACATTTTGGAAATCTTAACCTGCAAAAGAAATCATAATTTCATACCATGAGATAAATCATAGAAGTGAAATGTAATCCCAATAATCATAACATAAAACATTAAGCTTTTTGGAATACACACATAATCATAGATAATCATTTCTTATTAGTCAAGGCTCATTGCCAAGACTATCTTAGTGGACAAAGTCCATTTCTGAACTGAGTTCATTCCTCGTTTCGGTCCTGTTTCACTGAACCGGTTTAACCTGAAATTCCAGCCATGTCTATCTCATGAGATATAAAATATTTACCCAATGAATTGGAGGGATATATAGGTCCCACCCATCTCTTAATGATACCATTCTTATGTGTGCCACAAAATCATAAACCATACATCATAGCATAACCCATGTAATAAAAATGGGAATCTTAAACATCGTGACATCATAAAACAATTCATATAAGATAAAGGAATTCATAAAAATAATTCCATCACAACATAATCAAATCAATGTAATAATAGGGATAGAAACATAACCCTTTATTATCTTAGATGGAAAATAATTTTGATAAAACACTTGAACTCCATTCTTGAGGAAAATATCCTTTCTACTTCAAAAACATTTTTCCTTTCTTAACCTGCCATACAATTCTAAACTAAAAGAATTTGATTAAAAATAAACTTGAAAACTTTTAAAGGAATATTCTTGGAAATAATGTTTTAAAAATCCATTCATGCCGTATAAGTTAAAAAAAACATTCTTCTCGTACTTTTGTCGGAAAAGTCAAAAAGTACCTCGTACGAAAAATGACAAAAGATTCTTTTCATATATTTAACTAAAAACTCACCGAAGGGTAAAATTAGATATAAACTATTGTAGAAGGATATAAATATTACATATTGAGGAAACATGGATGTGAATGATAAAATACACCCCAGTAAATTCCAAAGTATAAACAATCTCGGATAAAAATGAGATTGTGATATTTCCCTTACCTTAGGTCCGATTTGCTTCGTAAGTGTCCAAACATCCTGTATAATGATTTAAATAATGTTATTGACTTATTATAGAATCATACTTATTTTTATGATATCATATATGTTCATATTCTTAGCTTCTTATTAGTAATATTTCATTGTTACTTGTTATTCGGGAGTTTATTGCTTTTTGTTCTTATGCGTGTTTTGTCGAATAAATTCTTATTCTTCTTTTAGGTTATAGATACCTCATTTCCAGAATGATATTAGTGTAATAAATATCATATTAATTCATTCAATTCATTTATATAATCATTATGCAATGAAAATCATGTAGAATGAGTCGCATCACATCGTGGAGACGGTATTCCGTACGTACGCACGAGCGATGATATCATTCCCATGATCGTGGAATTGTATTGGAGTGTATGTATACTATTTCAGAATCAATATCACTTTAAAATAATCATATATATTCATTCTTTACACCATTATACCCATCCAAGTAAGGTGGTGGTGGAAAATAGATTACACCACAGCGTGGAGATGGTATTCCGTACGTACGCACGCGCGTTGATTTCGTTTTCCGTAGGATGGATAGATGGTGAAATAGGGTTGTTTCATACTTATAATAACATATCCGTATATGATTGATACTGATTTTATTAATTCATAATTAAACAACTAAATAAGAAGAAGTGGAAGAAGAAATAAAGTTGAAAGAATCAGTAATGAACATTACCTCTTCTTTGAAGTGCTTCTTTGATACCTCCTTTTAGGGAACTAAAATTGGTCTTTTAAGAAGACCAGGACCTCTAGGATGTTTCTAGGGAAGTGGAGAGGAGAAATTGGTAGGGGTTGGCCGAGCTTGAAGGCTCAAAGTGGTGTGAGGCAGAGAGGGAGGAGGTGCCCTTTTATAAGGGAGGAGAGGGGCACCTTTGAAAAAACTAAAAATGTTATTTTATTATAAAGACATATTCGGTTTTAAATAGATCAAAATTGATTTACTTTGAAGATAAGGTAGGGATGGGTCGAAATAATCTCATCCAATAGAATTTGGTCAAGTTTAGTTTACTATTTTAACCTTATCATTTAGATTTAACTTTAAGTTAGATAATTTTACTTTTACCGTGTCTTTTTGTGTTCTTACACTATAAGGTTAATAAACTTACTATAACCAGACAAAAGAACCCCAATTTGTTTATTATTAATATATATAACCTTATATAATTCATTTGGCCTAACCTTAGATTTTTAGGAATAAAATAACAATTAATAATATAATATTTGTTTTAAAACATATTTTATGTCAATTTTGACACTATTTAGTAATTGATTTTTTGTGAAAATAATAACAGAATGATTAGTTCTAAAAAAGTTAATCAAATCAATACTAACATGTCATGTTAACCTATAAAATTAGTTGAATTCATAAAAAGTCTCAAATTACATTTATTTGGGTATTTATAACATCAATTATGTCAATATTTCATTAATAAGATAATTACTGCATCATATTTGTGTCATAAATAAATTAAATTATTTAATGTCTAAAAATTACAAATAAAATACCATTATGTAGGAAATCTTTTTTTCTTTCTAATGAATATTTATAGTCGAATTGTTCTTATGTATAACCCTATATTAAAAATTATTTACTTATTAAACTTTGATTTTAACTATTTTAACCCTTCTTTAAATAAATTAGTATTAATGTCCTAATCTTATCCAAGTGGGAATAAATGGTCATATTTTATTCCTAAGGTTGTTTTTGGTCGAATTACATTTATCAAACAGAATTAGGACATGTGTTAGGGTAATAATAATATCATTTTTACCCTTAATTATCCTATTTACTTTTAACCGCGGTAAATAAAAGTAAAAAGTTACTATTCACCAAAAATTATGTTCATCTCATTGAACCACATTTTACTTACTGACATAAACTGAGTCTCTTGGATTTTTTAAATTCCACTCACAGAAGCAGTAAAATTATGTTTTATGTAAATTTGCAAATTCTCCTAGGAGGTGGGTAAAAGACGGTGAAAAGTTCAATAAAATTTTTATATATCTAAAATTATTATAAAATTACTCCAATGAATTAAATTGAACTTATATAGGTATTATGTATCACTTTTGACATAAAAAATATTTAAATGAAATAAATAATTATTTAAATAAAAAGTCGGTTTTTAAATAGTAACCGAGTGTTTTCACTATTCATCAAAAATTGAAAGTTTTCAGAAAAATACCAAAATTTCACCCTAGGATAATTTCGATATTCCGAATCCAAAAACGAAGTCCATTTTGAAAAATAAAATTTAAAAAATTTCAAAAAGTGGTTATTACTATTCATAACGGCTAGTTTTAATAATATTTTAATAACATATCATTGTTTAGTGAAATTCGGTATTGCGTACGACACATGCTATCGAGGAAGGCCGCGGTTGCGTGTAAAGAAAGCCAAGCTAGTGTTGTGTATAGTGAAAGATTCCTTTGATGATTTATATAACATAAAAACAAAATATTTCTCATAAAAGTCTCGGTTGTTACATTCTACCCCCCTTAAAATGAATTTCACCCTCGAAATTCGTCACTTTGTAACAAAAAGATGAGGATACCTCTCCCTCATCATATCCTCAAGATCACATGTAGCTTCTTCTAATTGGTGGTTCCTACATAAAACTTCCACCAATCAAGTGGTCTTGTTTCGTATGACTTTTTCAGTATGATCCAGAATCTCTATCGGCTGTTCTTCATAAGAAAGATCTTGCTCCAGTGGTACAACTTCTGAGCTGAGTACCTGTGAAGGATCAGGTATGTACTTTCTCAGGAGAGATACATGGAACACATCGTGAACTTGAGAGAGATTCGGTGGAAGTGCCAATCGGTAAGATACCTTCCCAACATGATCCAGTATTTTGAAAGGACCGATATATCTAGGGATCAACTTCCCCTTCTTTCCAAATCTCATGACCCTCTTCCAGGGAGATATTCGTAAGAACACTTTATCACCCACTTCAAACTCTAGGTCTTTTCTTCGGTTGTCGACATAACTTTTCTGTCTACTTTGAGCTGGTCTTATGTGTTGTTGAATAGATCTGACCTTTTCTGCCATTTCATCAATGAGATCAGGTCCTAATAGCTTTCTTTCCCCAACTTCATCCCAGTAAGTTGGAGTCCTGCATTTCTTTCCATAGAGAGATTCATAAGGATCCATCTGAATACTGGAGTGAAAGCTATTATTATATTAAAATTCCACCAAAGGTAGGTGTTGATCCCAACCACCTTTGAAATCCATAGATCAAGATCTCAACATATCTTCTAGAGTTTGAATCGTCCTCTAAGACTGAACTTCTGTCTAAGGATGATAAGCAGTGCTAGAACTCAACTCTGTATCCAGAGTATGCTGAAGACTTCGCCAGAACATTGAGGTAAACCTCGGATCCCGATCATATATAATATAAAGTGGTACTCCATGGAATCTTACCACTTCCTTTACATATATCCTGGCAAGTTGATCCAGAGAGAAATCCTCTCTAATAGCAATGAAGTGTGAAGACTTAGTAAGACGATCAACTATGACCCAGATAGAATTATTGCCTTTGGATGTTTTATGAAGTCCTGTGACAAAGTCCATAGTGATGTTTTCCCATTTCCATTCGGGTATGGGTAATGGTTGTAACATCCCCTTAGACTTCTGTCTCTCAGCTTTAACTTACTGACAAACCAAGCATCGAGAGACATATTCAACAACATCTTTTTTCATGCCATCCCACCAGAAGTACTCTTTCAGGTCCCTATACATATTCGTGATTCTAGGATGAATAGAGAATGAAGAACTATGAGCCTCATCCAGCAGCTCCTTTAATTCAGGGATGGTAGTAACACAAACCCGATTCCTGAACTTTATTATCCCATCACAATCAAGGTTGAATTCAGGAACATTTCTCATCTTCTTTTGTAACTATACATCTTCTTTCTGTGCCTCTTTAATCTTCACATGTATATATGGTTGAACATTCATTTGAGAAAGATACGATTTTCCCCTTTCATTATAATTCCAAGATCCATCCTTTGTAAATCCATAAATATTGGATCTTTTGTGATCCTCATCATGGATAAACTTTCATGGTCTTGTCGACTTAATGCATCTGCCACCTTGTTTTCTTTCCCAGGGTGGTAATGAATTGAGCAGTCGTAATCCTTAATCAGCTCCAACCATCTTCTTTGGCGCATATTCAGCTCCTTTTATGTGAAAATATACTTTAAACTTTTATGATCAGTATAAATGTCACACCTTTCTCCATAAAGATAATGCCTCCAAATCTTTAATGCAATGATTACCGCAGCTAACTCCAAATCATGAGTTGGGTAATTTTGCTCATGGATTTTCAACTGTCGTGAGGCATAAGCTATCACCATATCATTTTGCATAAGAACACACCCCAATCCCTTCTTGGATGCATCACTGTAGATCACAAACCTTTATCCACTACAAGGAAGTGTGAGTATAGGTGCACTGGATAACCTTCTTTTCAACTCCTTGAAATTCTCTTCACATTCCTCCGTCCAAACAAACTTAACTCTTTTCTGAGTCAACCTGGTGAGTGGATTAGATAATCATGAAAAATCTTTCACAAAACGTCGATAATATCCATCCAAACCAAGAAAACTTCAGATCTCAATTACTGTTGTTGGTCTCAACCATCTTTTGATAACCTCTTTTTTTGCTGGATCCACAGATATCCCCTCTTTTGAGATTATGTGACCCAAAAATGAATCTTTTTGAAGCCAAAATTCACACTTGGTAAATTTGGCATAAATCTTCTCCTTTCTCAGGGTCTTCAATATAATTCTCAAGTAATCTTCATGTTCATACTTTCTCTTTGAATATACAAGAATATCGTCTATAAAGACTACCACAAACTGATCAAGATAGTCTCTAAAGACTCTATTCATCAGATCCATGAAGATAGCAGGGGCATTAGTAAGACCAAATGGAATCACTATAAATTCATAGTGTCCACACCTTGTACGGAAAGCCGTCTTTGGTATATCCTCCCTTTTGACCCTTAATTGATGATACCCTGAACGAAGATCAATCTTGGAAAAGTATTGAGCTCCGCGTAGTTAGTCAAATAAGTCATCAATGCTCAGGAGAGGATATTTGTTCTTGATAGTGATCTTGTTAAGTTCTCGATAATCAATGCAGAGTCTCATTGATCCATCTTTCTTCTTAACAAATAGAACAGGTACTCCCCAAGGTGACGCACTAGGGCATATGAACCCCTTATCAAGATTTTTTTGGAGTTACTTCTTCAATTCCTGCAACTCAATTGGGGCCATTCTATAAGGTGTCTTTGAAATAGTAAAAGCACCCGGTACGAGTTATATTGAAAAATCAACTTCAAGATTTGGTGGAAGACCCGGTAATTCCTCTGGAAAGACATCGTCAAACTCCCGTACAATGGGAATATTCTTAATCGTGAGTTTCTCACCAACCATTTGAGATAAATAACCTTCATTTAGTGGAATCAAGACCCATAATATGGAAGAAATTTCCACTAGAAGGTTTTGTTCATCCTTGCATCAATAGACGATCATAGATTGATCTGGAATATGAAATGTGACTTCCCTTCATTGGAAATTGATATGAGATCCATATAAAGAAAGCCAATCCATGCCAAGAATCACATCAAATTCCACTATAAGAAGGATCACAAGATTTGCAGGAAGCACTTTCCCACAAACTTCAATCGGAGAAGAATTATAAAATTTTGATGCGACTGTTGTGCCATTAGGGGTTGTCACAGCTAACTCAACATCTAATTGTTGAGGTAATACGACGATACCCATAGAAAGTTATTCAGAAATAAAAGAGTGGGTGGATCCAGAATCAAATAAAACATTTTCTACTTTAGAGTGGATGGTAAGTGTACCTTTCACCACATCGTTATCATACTCCACATCGCTGATAGAAATTGCATGCGACTTTCCTTTGTCTTTAGCGTTAAGAGTTGGTTGACGTCGATCATCATCATCAACCCTTGGATTTGGGCATTGATTGGCATAATGCCCCATCTCCCTGCACTTGAAACATTGAAGTGTAGTAGGTTCATTCTGTGTATCCCTTCCTTTATTTTCATCATTAGACATCTTCTTCCCATAATTGCGGCATTCAAATGCCCGATGACCTTCCTTTCCACATTTGAAACATTTACTTGTCCCTTTAAGACAACTCCCTCCATGTTTCTTTCCACACTTTGAGCATAATGGAAAGCTCATTTTCTTTTCAGTGTACTCTTTAGATTTTCCTTTGAATTCCATTTTCCTCTTCTTATCAAACCCATATGACTGATGGTTTACTCCAATCTCCATCTCAACTTTGATAGCACATCGAATGATTTCCTCGTAGCTATTGAAGTACCTTATGGCTAACTCCCCTCGAAGACTTGGTTTTAATCCACTAAAGAACTGATCGATCTTACTCTCGGGTTGGATAATAATACCAGAAGCGTAACTTGCAAGTCTCTTAAAATTTGCTTCATAGGTACCAACATATTCATCATCCTTTTGCTTCAGTTCAACAAACTCCTTCTCTATCTTTTTTCGGAGAATACGAGGGAAGTACTAATTGAAAAATAAGTTCTTGAACTCGTCCCATTCCATGGACCCAATTTCATCTCTTGGCCTCGTATTCTTGATAAGATTCCACCATTGATCAGTATCACCATCCAAATGATACACTTCTAAGATGAATTTATCATGTTCAGAACATTGAAGAACTGAAAATATCTTTTTAGTAGTACTAATCCATTGTTCAGCATCTAATGGATCAGTAGACCCGCTGAATGAAGGTGGACGCCGCCTCATGAAGGATTCAACAGAATGTTGCTCCTTCCTTAGCTCGTTTGGAAGTCCTTCATGATTCATATCTTGAGAAAGTTGTGTGAGAATGGCTACAAGATTTTCCATTCTAGCTCCCATAACATTTGGTTTCTAAAGGGGATAATCATTGCATTTCCCGTCACATTCCGCATTAACACGGTTCCTTCGGGTTCCAGCCATCGACTAAAACCAAGAAGTATAGTGTGAGAAACACTAATTATAATAGGAAAACCACATAATCAACAATAAAATTTCACACTTAAGGTCTTATCCTAGGTTATTCATGGCCATTTCTAAAACACTAAGATTGTGTTCTATTCTTAGACTTATCCTTAGGGTTCTTACTAAGGCTTCCACATCCTAGTTTCCAAAGGATGACTATACCTTTCCTCTGATACCAACTATAACAAACCATAATTTAAATACATGGTTATTACTTCAAAATTGAAGCATACTTATTACAACATATAAAAAAACCATGGAAGGACCGTATAGGTATAGTGTCTTTAGAAACTGGGAAACATAAACAAATAGTTTATAAAGCGTCTACACTGTCTCCCATTTATTTCATCATATCTATAGTCCCTTTTGGCATATCTTACTTAATAACCTTCTTCCTGACCTGGGGGAAAGAAAACATACAAAATGGTGAGCTCAAATGCTCAGTAAGGGTAAACAAAAGAAAAATCAATCACATCATGAACATAACATTTTGGAAATCTTAACCTGCAAAAGAAATCATAATTTCATACCATGGGATAAATCATAGAAGTGAAATTTAATCCCAATAATCATAACATAAAACATGAAGCTTTGTGGAATACACAAATAATCATAGATAATCATTTCTTATTAGTCAAGACTCATTTCCAATACTATCTTAGTAGAAAAAGTCCATTTCTGAACCGAGTTCATTCCTCGTTTTAGTCCTGTTTCACTGAACCGGTTTAACCTGCCGTTCCAGCCATGTCTATCTCATGAGATATAAAATCTTTACCCAATTCATTGGAGGGAGATATAGGTCCCACCCATCTCATAATGATACCATTCTTATGTGTTCCACAAAATCATAAACCATACATCATAGCATAACCCATGTAATAAAAATGGGAATCTTAAACATCGTGACATCATAAAACAATTAATATAAGATAAATGAATTCATAAAAATAATTCCATCACAACATAATCAAATCTATGTAATAATATGGATAGAAACAGAACTCTTTATTATCTTATACGGAAAATAATTTTGATAAAACACTTGAACTCCATTCTTGAGGAAAATATCCTTTCTACTTCAAAAACACTTTTCCTTTCTTAACATGTCATACAATTCTAAACTAAAAGAAGTAGATTAAAAATAAACTTGAAAAATTGTAAAGGAAGATTCTTGTAAATAATGTTTTAAAAATCCATTCATTCCATATAAGTTAAAAAAACATTCTTCTTGTACTTTTGTCGGACAAGTCAAAAAGTACCTCGTACGAAAAATGAAAAAATATTCCTTTCATATCTTTTACTAAAACTCAAAAAGGGGTAAAATTGGATTTAAACAATTGTAGGTGGATGGAAATAATATTAAATATTGAGGAAACATGAAGGTGGATGATAAAATACACCCAAATAAATACCAAAGTATAAACAATCTCGGATAAAAATGAGATTGTGATATTTTCCCTTACCTTAGGTCCGATTTGCTTCGTAAGTGTCCGAACCTCCTGTATAATGATTTAAATAATGTTATTGACTTATTCCAGAATCATAATTATTTTTATGATATCATATATGTTCATATTATTCACTTCTTATTAGTAATATTTCATTGTTACTTGTTATTCGGGTGTTTATTGCTTTTTGTTCTTATGCGTGTTTTGTCAAATAAATTCTTATTATTCTTTTAGGTTAAACATAATTCATTTCCATAGTGGTATTAGTGTAATATATATCATATTCATTCATTAAATTCATTTATATAATCATTATGAAATGAAAATCATGTAGAATGAGTCGCATCACATCGTGGAGACGGTATTCCGTACGTACGCACGAGCGATGATATCGTTCCCATGATTGTGAAATTGTATTGGAGTGTATGAATACTATTTCAGAATCAATATCACTTTATAATAATCATATATATTCATTATTTACACCATTATACCCATCCAAGTAAGGTGGTGGTGGAAAATAGATTACACCACGGCGTGGAGACGGTATTCCGTACGTACGCACGCGCGGTGATTTCGTTTTCCATAGGATGGTTCGATGGTGAAATAGGGTTGTTTCATACTTATAATAACATATCAATATTTGAGTGATACTGATGTTATTAATTCATAATGAAACAACTAAAGAAGAAGAAGTGGAAGAAGAAATAAAGTTGAAAGAATCGGTAACGGACATTACCTCTTCTTTGAAGCGCTTCTTTGAGACCTCCTTTTAGGGCACTAAAATTGGTCTTTAAAGAAGACCAGTACCTCTAGGATATTTCCAGGGAAGTGGAGAGGAGAAATTGGCAGGGTTTGGCCGAGCTTGAAGGCTCAAAGTGGTGTGAGGAAGAGAGGGAGGAGGTGCCCCTTTATAAGGGAGGAGAGGGGCACCTTTGGAAAAACTAAAAATGTTATTTTATTATAAAGCCATATTCGGTTTTAAATAGCTCCAAATTGATTTATTTCGAATCTAAGGTAGGTATGGGTCTAAATACTCTCATCCAATAGAATTTGGACAAGTTTAGTTTACTATTTTAACCTTATAATTTTGATTTAACTTTAAGTTAGATAATTTTACTTTTAACATGTCTTTTTGTGTTCTTACACTATAAGGTTAATAAACTTAATATAACAAGCTAAAAGAACCCCAAGTTGTTTATTATTAATATATATAACCGTATCTAAGTCATTTGTCCGAACCTTATATTTTTAGGAATAAAATAACAATTAATAATATAATATTTTTTAAAAAAACAATTTTATGTCAATTTTGACACTATTTAGTAATGGATTTTTGTGAAAATCATAACAGAATTATTAGTTCTAACAATGTTAATTAAATCAATATTAACATGTCATATTAACCTATAAAATTAGTTGAATTCATAAAAAGTCTCAAATTACATTTATTTGGGTATTTATAACATCAATTATGTCAATATTTTATTAATAAGATAATTACTGCATCATATTTGTGTCATAAATAAATTAAATTATTTAATGTCTAAAAATTACAAATAAAATACCATTATGTAGGAAATCGTTTTATCTATCTAATGAATATTTATAGTCGAATTTGTCTTATGTATAACCCTATATTAAAAATTATTTACTTATTAAACTTTGATTTTAACTATTTTAACCCTTCTTTAAATAAATTAATATTAATGTCCTAATCTTATCCAAGTGGGAATAAATGGTCATATTTTATTCCTAAGGTTGTTTTTGGTCGAATTACATTTATCAAATAGAATTAGGACATGTGTTAGGGTAATAATAATATCATTTTTACCCTTAATTATCCTATTTACTTTTAACCGTGGTAAATAAAAGTAAAAAGTTACTATTCACCAAAAATTATGTTCATCTCATTGAACCACATTTTACTTATTGACATCAACTGTGTGTCTTTGATTTTTGAAATTCCACTCACAGAAGCAGTAAAATTATGTTTTATGTAAATTTGCAAATTCTCCTAGGAGGTGGGTAAAAGACGGTGAAAAGTTCAATAACATTTTTATATATCTAAAATTATTATAAAATTACTCCAATGAATTACATTGAACTTATTTAGGTATTATGTATCAATTTTGACCTAAATTAATTTAAATAAAATAAATAATTATTTAAATAAAAAGTCACTTTTTAAATAGTAACCCAGTGTTTTCACTATTCATCAAAAATTGAAAGTTTTCAGAAAAATACCAAAATTTCACCCTAGGATAATTTTGATATTCCGAATCCAAAAAAGAAGTCCATTTTGAAAAATAAAATTTACAAAATTTTAAAAGGTGGTTATTACTATTCATAATGGCTAGTTTAAAAATATTTTAGTAGCATATCGTTGTTTAGTGAAATTCAGTATTGCGTACGACGCAAGCTATTGAGGAATGCCGTGGTTGAGTGTAAAGGAAGACAAGCTAGTGTTGTGTGTAGTGAAAGATTCCTTTGATGATTTATATAACATAAAAACAAAATATTTCTCATAAAAGTCTCGAGTGTTACAATGATAAGGCAAGATAAGGAAATAGAACCAATATCCATTCAATATATTTCATTAGGCCAAGTGATATCTAATATTATACTTTCTAATTAACATTTAAATACTTAATTTTTTAATTAGAACAATACCTTAGAAGGTTCAAGTGATAAATACAAATTTCATCCATTAAAATTTCAAATTTCATTTAATTGAATAGGTATCACCATTATTATGGTTAATACACACACCCAAACAACCTCAATGGTAAACCCATATCGGCTACCAATGCATAATTGAAGAAACACCCTACTTGGGGTGGAATGAGTTGAGGTCACAACCACAAAAAATGTGATGATACTATATAGAAAGGTATCTAGAATATGGGAATGATGAATATAAGCATGGAACATGAATTTAATAGGCAACACCTAATGAAATAGACATGCACATAATGATGATAGTTGATAAAATCCCGAGACTTGAGGGATGAGTCATAGAATACCAACCTTAATCTCATAAAAATATACTCATCCAATATCATCATTTAGTTTGGTATGGATTTTAAGAAATATAATGAATGGATCCACACCCTAAAAATTGGTCATATGATACTGCATCAAAATAGCATCATTAAGGGAAATAAGATGGAAAAACTAGGCTATAGGATCAATCAACTTACCGATGTTCATCAAATGAGATTAAAGTGGGTCAAATTAAACTTTAGATAAAGGATTAGGATAAAAAAACTATGTAAAAGGGATTTAGGATCTCAAAATAGGAGAAGAAAGGATCTCATGTCTGATGGAATGAGAAAATTAGAAAATAAGGTAAGATATTATATCATTATGGATATTTTAATCATTTAACCCAACAATTTTAGGGGTGTGTGGTTTGGCCACTCATTTGGACAAACTATGTGCCAACCATGCACATGGAACTACCTCATGGGGTACTCTTCACAGTTTGAGAAATTTGCACAAACCATATTGTATGCTCTGCTACGTATTGTTGAGATACTCACATGGGCATGAAACCCTAGGAACATGGTTTGGGAAAGTAGTGTTCCCTACTTAGTTCCTCTGTCCAAACCTCACATAGTTAGGGAAACCATATGGACTGGCTCACATAGTTAGGGAAACCATATGGACTGGATTGTAGGGTTTCTTCTAACCATGTGACTAACTCATTTTCTCCCCATCTAGGGTTTTGAGCTCCAAACAATCCCTACACACCCCCATAACCATTTTGAAATTATTAGGCATCCATAATAGGTAAAAACTAAAGAATTATACTAAAATAAAAAGTATCAATTCATGAGTGTAAAACTAGGTTCTTACACCAAAATTATGAAAAATAAATTCAATATCATATATGGATAATAATTTATGAAATAAAATTATAATTTATAGTCACATATTCATAGCTCAGTACCACATAGTGGTAACCTAGATAAAAAATAACAAGTGAAATATCTTATCCTTAAAGTTCCATAAAATGGAACACATTATTCAACCTCATTCATAAAGTTAACACATCATTATACATGAGTTTTACTTATAAAATATTCTTTGTTCCTATAATCACTATGAATATCAAATTTAAAATAAAAAGTATGTATAAAATAATATACACTACTAAAATACTAAATCAATCCATAAAAGAACTCCAAATAGCCAGTACCCATATCCATAATGGATAGAATATTTTTATAAACCCACTATCATATCTAAAATACTTCTGTGCTTTTAGGGTTAAAATAAGATATTTATCTAGTTAGCTATTTAATAAACATGATGTAATGTCATACATGATAAAATCATCCTCAGGTGGTTAATGGTGACCATATAGAGAATGGTACTCCCATTATTGAAATAATACTATAATAAGATAAGTAATATTACATATAATCCAACAGCCTAAATTAAGCTATAACACAAACCTTCATCATACCAGAAATAACATCATCATCTACCAACTCCTCATCTACTAAAAGGTTAATATAATCTTTATAATATGGTATAAATGTAATATAATATGTTTTCACTATGATAATCTCAAAATATAAAACCCTCAAGGTATATCCTCTATGTTAGACATGATGGTCAAAACAAGAAAAACTAGTTTTGATCATAGGTCAAATATGTTGGGAGGGTAACATAACGATCCATTGGATAATCCTAAATCTATAATAAAAAATTAAAAATGGAACCCCCCTATAATATAAAATGAGATATATAAATAACTATAATTACATTTACTATTGATCATAGCATAGGAACTAATCCTAGAGTCTATTTCAAAAAAAAATTATTTAGTAGTTTCACATTATCAATATTTTATGTCCAATTTTTTCCGACACCATATCAATGTAAGATGGATACAATATCATTCTATTAATTTATAAATCATGTGAAATTTTATATCTAAATATTTATAAATCACATACCCCAGCTCATCCAAATAATTTAATATTTTTTATTTCTCACCATCACAAATAAAAATAATAAATACTCATTCACTACTCAATATAATACATTATTTTTATATTCATGATCCAGGGTCACACCAGGATATTTTTATATAGAGTAATAATTAGATACATTAATTAACCATCCATGCAATGAGTTATGATAAAAAATATAATTTTATCAATTTCAAGATTTCATTTTCTATAAATTATTCTATATAAGTCCCCACTGTGATATACTTGTCAAAATAAGCAATGAGGAACCATAAAAATTTCCCCATTTAAGTTTACCACTAATCTCTGTGAAATTAATTTAAAAATTCCCAATAAAACATTTAAATGGTCACCATTTTTCTTGAAAATATTATTTTCATGATCTATATTGAAAAATGAGTACAATTGAGCATTTATATGTAAAATTTGGATAAATGGGTAAAATACTATGTTTTTCTTTTTTATATAATAATTATTAATTAAATTAATTATTATATGAGTGAGAAATAATTGAAACATGCCCTATTCATGCTCGACTTATCATTGGAGACACTGTCAGGTCACTTCAGATGATATGCCTACCCAATCAACCCACTCAGTTAACATTAAATCCCTCCTCAAAACAACTTTCTAGATCATGTTGAGTTGGCCCAATAGACCTACAACATTCATAACAAGATATAACTCCCTCTCATATTCATTATCTGATTAATTATGTAACCATATCATTTCCAAAACCCATGGAATAACACCCTCTCCCCCATCTAACATAGGCACATTACACCCCTACAAGACAACACATAGCCAAACAAACACTGTTCCATCATTGATTGATCCACATAATGATAAACTTTTTCTTAATATATTTATAATTGCACTATCCATGCCTATCTTCCATGTACAACTCCTTGAATCCCTAGTTACATCCCATTAAAGGCATACAAACCTTCTTTCCTCATCGAATTGAGACCCTAAGCCACCTACTATGATTTTATATAAAATAAAATCATAGACCCAATCATAGAAAACCTGATATTGGCATAAATTTCATTCCATGTATCCCATCCACTATACATTTACATTTTATAATTCCAACAAAAATTAGTGGAATCACCTTAGTTCTTCTGTGATAATGATAACCAAATATTATTTATTAAAAATTAGTGAATAAAATGTTACAATTGTGAAAGACTATCCAAAGTCATATAAACCAACCACTCAAGCTAGCCCATCATGGTGAGGTTTAATTAATATAATGGAAAAAAGTCTTGAATATAACCAAAATAAGGCATACAACCAAAGTAAAATGTAGAAGAAAAATATACATCCATATCCATAAAAAACAATACAAATAGGATAAACTAGAAAAATATAAACCAGGCAAGGGCAAGAAGTCTCTGTTTGACAAACTGTCACCTCCAAAAAATCTTGTACTAAAGGCAACAACAATAATAGAATCCAATATGCTTCATGATACCCTTAAATTTACTGGTATCATACAATATAACATCTATACACACCCAATCTAAAAAGTAGGTTTTGAGCACAAATCTCATTTGGATAGCACAATAGAGTCTATACAAGGTCTAATATCAATAATGAAACAATCATATATTAAAAAATAGTATTAAAAAGAATTTTCAAAAATCCAAATTCATTTTTAAATCCTTTTACTTTGGTTTTCATAAAAGCCTTTCATATAAAAAAATACTATAATATGAAAAGTATAAGTGATAAAATAGGGACACATATTAATGCACCATAAATTAATCAAGTAAGTACATATCCAGGAAATAACCCTTCATGCAAAACCATGTGATACAAACTCATGAGAAAAAATCTGAGCAATAATCCATAACAAAATCTATCATGCAATAAATAAACATAAATAAAAAAGTATTATATATTGGGCCCTATCCTATAGTAAATATGTACTAGAAATAAAAGTTCCCAAACTAGTAATAATTTGATACCAACCAATATTGAGTCATATCATAGTCCATTGACCTCTTAGAGTAACCCTTAGTGGTGCCACCCACACTTGGGACACCTTTGTGCCTTTCCAATGCAGAAAAGGTTCCCAATGTTCCATGTTTTTCAAAACCATTTATATACCATGCTCAAAATTTACAAATTTTTTTCAAATACAATAAAATACACTTCGGTGTTTGAAAACCCATTTATAATCCAAAACCACCATTCAATAATTTAATCAAACACTTGCTGTATAAAAAATCCACTTTTAAAGAAAAACCCCATTGAAAAAATTTATATTTCAAGGAAATACCTTGAAATCACAAATCAATTCAATTTTTTTAATAAACCAAAGGAATTTTAAAAAAATGATAATAAATTCATATAATTAACCCATTGTATAGAATCACCAACCTCAAAATATAGGTAGAACAATTATCCTTTTAGAATGATGACGTGGGAAGACTAGTTCAGGTCCTAATGATCCTAGATCCATAAGAAACAAAGTCAATACTCTATAAAACCACTTAGATATGGCATAAACAACCCCTATGGGTTCCACAATATGGGATGATAAAAGATATAGTGAGGATCTACAAATAAGAGTTGAAACCAAATAAAAAATGCAACATAACTTGATTAGATCTATCAGGAATGATTAAATTCCACTTAAAATCCAAGAGGAGAGACCCCTAAAGTTTTGGGAAGGTTTAGGATAATAAAAAATGATATTATGTGTTGACTAGGCTTTAAAATGACTATTGATAAGGGGAAAATACTAATTTTTAATAGTTTGAAAGGGGGATACATAGTTTCTTGGGGAATTACATAGAGTTAAACTAACCTTGAATCTTAACCATGAACCCCTTATATCCATTATTGTTTGGGTAATTATTTCCCCACTCTTTTAGTTTAACTGTGTGCCAACTGTGAGAACCCCTCTATCCAAATGGTGAATGATTTATACTGGGGGTCGCATAGTTTTGGAAAACTATGGTCAAACCTTGTGACACCCTTGGACAACATCCAAACACCCTACATGGTTCCTATTCATGTACCATGGTTAATATAACCATGTGAAAACCATGAGAAATTCCACTAGAACCTCATATAGTCATACTGCACAGTTACTGCATGGTTAAAATAACATTGCGCTTTAATCGTGCACCTTACCAGTTTTTACTAAATTATCTTGTTTTTAGCCTCTGATCCCCTGAGTCTTCCTGGACTACAAAAAATAAAAAATAAGTCTCAAATAAGGTATAATTTTGGCCGATAAAGATTTATAATTATCTACACCATAAGAAATTTCTATCACCAGAAATTCATCAAGGTCCTGGACCCGCAAAGAGAGAATGTCATTACTACCTCATCAATGATTCTTACTCCCATAGCTCATGGATATCATGTATTCACTGTGACAATACCCAAACTAAGGTAATCATTTTACCACATTGTACCTTATATTAAAGATCTAGAATCTGATTTGGTGACTCAATAATGATGGTATTAGGCTCAAGATCTACATCCTCCCATCGAATCATACAGGAAGGATCCATGTGATACCTCCTCAATTGGGAAACATGAAACACACCATCAAGTGAAAAGGTAATTATAACTAATATTCCACCTTTCCATGTCATTCCATGATCTCCATGGGGCCAAAAAACCATGGGTTCAACTTACCATGCTTACCCAACTGACAATTTCCTAAGCAGGGTGAAGCACTAAGAAAAACATGACCACCAACCTCAAACTATAGCAGCTAATGATTAAGGTATGAAAAATATTTATAATAGATCTGTGCTATGACCAACCTCTTCTAGTTCAACTAAACATTTTTTATCATATCCTAAATAAGACCCAACCCAAACAATGACCACACACTCAACTCTGTCCAGCATAAACAAGATCTACAAGGTATCTCATACAACTCTTCAACAAGATCTACATTTATTGAAGGATGATAACTATTTTTATCATAAAATTCAACCAGATACAAATTATTTTCCAAAGATCCTCTAAAATCAAGAATTCAAGACCAAAACATATCCTCAAGAACATGTATAACACTCTTTTCCTCTCCATCCATTTACGAATGTTAATACATGCTCAATTTCATCTGGGAAACCATTGACTGTTGAAAATATTTCCAAAACATGAATTTTAACCACATTTCCCTATCACATACAACCATAGAGGGAACCCCATAATGTCTCACAATCCATCTAATGCACAATTCCTTGATCTATTCCACTTTCATCGTCTATTTGATAAGTAATAAATGATCCAATTTTTTATGTCGATAAATGGTCAAAAAAATAAAATATTTCAAACCAAAGCCTATGGAAAAATAATGACGAAGTCTATTGAAATCTAATCCCACTTCCATATGATAATGGGAAAGGTTTCAAGAAACCAATGGGTCTTTGGTATTATTATTAAATATTTTGAAAACTAAGACACTGGAATATGGAATATGAAATCGATCACCACATCCATGACCACCAATACCTTCATCTAAAGTCATGATATGTCTTGGAAGCTCCAGGGTGTATGGAAAAAAATGATCAGTTTACACTCTCAATAAACTTCTATGTTAGATAAATCATAATAACCAACCTACTATGGAAGTATAAAGCTCCCCTGGGAGACTAAGACCCCTCTCTCGAGGTATCCCCACCATAAATGATTTTACCTAAGTACTGGAACTCAGTTTATATCACCTTATCAAGCCAAAAATTCTCATAAAAATACATGTTACCATTTATAAAATCTAAGAACACTTGTCTGCCAACCTCTTCCACTCCTAAGATCATTTAGAAAACAACCTAATCAGATACCACTCCTCAATTGATTCCTTTGTGGCTTGTTTCAGTAATTTTTTATTTAATGCATCATAAACCACATTTTATTTCCTAAGAATGTATGAAATATCAAAATAAAAAGTATGAATTTAATCCATCCATAAAATCTATCACATATTTAGATCACTCTAAATAAAAATATAATTTAGTCACTTATGATGAGAATACACTATAAACCTCTCCCTAAAGAGATAATACTGCCATGTTTTGAGTGCTTGAATAACTACTTCCAACTTAAGATCATGATTAGCATAGTTCTTCCTATGATGGAATAACTAGGGAGATCCACAAGCTATCACTCGTTTCCCATGTATCAAGACACATCCCAAAACTATACCATAAGCATCATAGAAAACATCAAAACATAACTCTATTTATAGAAGAATCAAAACTGGTTCTAAATTCAACATCACCTTAAGATCCTCAAAAGATATCTAAATTTTTTCATTCCATTCAAACTTTACACCCTTTTGGGTTAGAGCTTCCATCAAAGATACTAGCTTGGAGAAATCTAGAACAACCCATCTATAGAAAATAGGAAAACCTAAGAAGATCCTGATATCAAACAGATTTCTGGGCAGTTCCTAGGACACAGAAACATAAATATTTTTATAATCTATTGAGATTACACTCTAAGATATCACATGCCCCATAAATCTCACTTCACAGATCTAAAACTCACATATGGAAATTTTACCATATTGAAGTTTTTTCCATAAAGGTTTGAATAATGATATCCAAATGGTTTATATGATCTTACTCTATCTTGGATTACAACAAAATATCATCCACCAATACAATAACAAAATATTCCCAGAATCAATGAAATATTCATTACATCAAAGACTTAAATATTGGAGGATCATTAATGAGACTGAATGGAATAACAAGAAACTCAAAATGATCATAATAGCTCCTAAAATTTTTCTTAGTTATATCCCCTTCTCAAAATATCAACTGGTGGTAAGTTAAATACAGGTAAATATTTAAAAACCAACATGCCCCTCAAATATGGTTAAAGGGTTATCAATCCTAGGTAAATAATATTTGTTCTTAACGGTCACTTGATTAAAATTTTGATAATACACATGAAGTCTGAGACTCCCATATTCCTTCTAAGAAAAGTGGATATGCAAATTCCATGGTGAAAAAATAGGATGAATAAATTCCTTATACTCTTGATCCTTAAGTTGTAATTTATGTTCCACTAACTAATTAGGTTCCATTCGATAAGATGTAAAAGTGATTTTCATCATACCACGATGTAGTTCAATAGTAAACTCAACCTCTCTCTATAGTGGTAAACCATAAAAATCATCCGAAAATACCTCAAGGTACATATACAACACCATAGAAAGAAGTCTTCATAAACAAGGGTAAACAAATCGAGAAACATATTAAAAAACTAGTATGATATTACCCTTTAATAAGGCACAGTATGACCCACCCTTCACAATCTAGAGTCCCACTCACCCTAAAAAATATGAATGACCCAATCAAAAGTTAAAAACTGAACCTAATGATGATAATAGCCTATCTTGTTCTTAATCATGATCATCTAATCCAAGACAAGTATTAAGTTGAAGATGTTAATATCAAGAACTAAAAAGTCCCATAACACCTCATAGCTAGCTATCATCACCCGATATACAAGACACTCAAAACCTTTATTAGAACTCTTTACCAATGGTGTAAAAAGATCTAACAAGTATGATATAAGTTCTGAACATAAGACCTACATGTCAACTAACTTTGATGATATAAATGAATGAGTATCACCTATATCAAACAAATCTAGAACCATTGAAGATGAAGTAAACACCATATATCTGACAATAGATGGACCCACTTCATATTTATTTAGAGCATAAACAGTTTCATAAATCCATCATATCTTATCCACATGAACTCCCCCTTGTCCAGAGGAATAGACCCACCACCCTTGGAAGTAATATTATGAACCTACGAACCCTTGGTAAGAGTGTATCTTTCCTTACTACCCTGAGATATCCTTTCAAAAAAACTCTTTAGATGGACAAATAATCTTCAACGATGATAAGTCCTTGGAGCCTTCATACAGTTAGGCTTTGTATGACCACACATTACACATTTATAGTATAAAAACTACTTCTATCCTAATGAATCCCCTGAAACTGGTCCGGAAGAAAATTGGCCACCCTTACACTTTCTTTTATCGATAGAAGATATTCCATGGATAAAAATTGTACCAACCGAAGCTACACCAAAACCCATCATTCCAGTTATGTTTTCCTTATCCTAATATTATTCCTTAACCAACTCCATGAAGTTCAGAAGGAAAATAAGAATTAAAATATATCAAATATTTTTCCCTAGTCCCAACTCAAACCTCTGAGACTTTACGTAATCATTAGTAACTAGATCTTGTGCCAGATGAATCAACTCCACAATGTGGGTGGAATAATCCGTAATAGTACACTCCAATTTCTCTAATGATATAAACTCCCAAATATTTCCAACATGCAAAGTATCATGGTAAAACTGATGATTAAATAATTTATTGAAAGATTCCTAGGTATTGTTCTCTTGTAAAATAGCTTTCACAATAGAGTCCCACCATCTACTTCTCGTCCACTAGAGCATATAAATGGAAAAATCCACCTTAGAGTCCTCATGAGTATTCAAGAAGTTGAAGATCCCCTCAAAACACTCAATCCACTCTTTAGATTACTAGGGTCCATTTTTATCAGGGAAGATTTCTGAATGCTACTCAGTGAATTTAGAGCTATAATCCACTACACATCTCGAGTTACTAACACCCACTTGACCCAAGTTTTGAATTTTATAGATTAATGCTTCAACCAATGAAGGGTACACTAGAGGATTCAACTGAAAATCTTGCCTCGCATCTTCCTCTCTCATATTTAGAAGAGTTCTTCATGTTGGAATTTATGTTAATCACAAGACAATGACCAATAAACTTTAGATAATAATCTAAAATCTTAGGACCGAATTCAATAATTCATGCACATTCATTAAAGATTCTATAAATTAAAGAAAAAATAAATTCTAAAAATGAAAAAAAAACAATTTTGGAATTAACATGAATATTTAAATAAACTCCCCATCTAGTTCATTCAAATGAACTCAAACTCCAAATCCCAAACTTGGTAAATATTTTCCAACCACCCATGGTAAATTGAGTTCAAACACGGAAGTGAGCTTGCTAGGAATCTTTCCTCACTTACTACCCTAATTATAGAAGTCATAAATATTATCAAACCATGACATAGAACCAAACTCTGGATGTGTTAAAAAACATTAGGCTAATCATCCATCCAATACTAATTTGTAACAGACCAACCCGAGTGATCTCAACCATCCACTCGAGCTAGCCCATTACAGTGAGGTATAAAAAAGATAAAGGAAAAAAAGTCTTGAATAGAACCAAAACAAGACATAAAACCATAGTATGATGTGTAAGAAAAAGATATGACCAAATCCATGAAAACCAACCCATATAATCTAAAACAGAAAATTATAATTCCTACAAGATTAATAAGTCTCTAGGTGACCATCTTTCACATCCAAACCACCCCGTACTAAAGGTAGTGACAAAAAGGGAAGCCAAAATGCTATAAGATTCCCTTACCTTTACCTATAACCTAAAATAAATCATATAAAAATCCCTAAATGTAAAATTAATGTGTGATAAAAAAGTCCGATTTGATACCAACATAGAGTCTATATAAGGTCGAGTATCAATAATCCAATAGTTATAGCTTCTAAAATATATTTTTTTCAAATAGTTTTAATAAATCTAAAATCATTTTTAAATCATTTTAATTTGTTAAAAAAATACTTTCATATACACAAAGATAGGAATATGAAAAATATAAGTGATAAAATATGGATTCATATCCACGCAGCATAAGGTTATAAAGTAAGAACTTATCCATGAAATAACTCTTCATGAGAAACCATGCCGTACAACCTCATGAGAAAGTATGTGATAAATAATCCATTACAAAAATCCATCATGTGATAAACAAACATAAATGGAAACTCACACCATATAGGTAAATAGCCTATGGGAAATATGTACTAGACATAAAAGTTCCTAAACTGAGCATAAGTTGGTACCAACCAATATCGAGTCCTTCCACTATCCAACAATATCAAAAAGTAACCCCTAACTGTGCACACAAACTAGGGTCACCTATGACACTTTACTAATGCACCAAAGGTTCCCAATGTTGTAATTGTTCAAAAACTATTTCTATATTGTGCTCATAATTTATAAAACATTTTCAATGACAATCTAATCTACTTCGATGTTTGAAAACCCATTTCAAATCCAAAATTAGCATTCAAGTATTTAATCAAACAGTTAGTGTGAATAAAACCCATTTTTAATGAAAAAACCATTTAAAAACATTTATCTTTCTAGGAAATACCTTGAAACCAAAAATCACTTCAATTAATTTAATAAACCAAAGGAATTTTACAATAACGATAATAAATTATTATAATTAACCGATTGTATAGAAACACTTACCAAAAAATGGATGTAGAACAATTCAACTTCAGTAAAGGCAATAAAGAAAGAGTAGATTGGGTCCTTATGATCATAGATTAATAAGAAACAATGTAAATCCACCATTTAATCACTTAGATATAGAATACATAGACCCTTTTGGTTCCATGAGATGGTATGAGAATATATCAATTGAGGATCAATAAAAAAGAGGAGAAACCAGATAAAAAATGCAACTTAACTTGATGCGATCCATTAAGAATGAAACAATTCCACCTAGAATCCAAGGGAAGATACCTTAAAATCACCAGGGAAGGTTTTGGATAAGCCAAAATGATATTATAGGTTGATTATGATTTAAAATAACTAAGGGAAAATGTGTAAAATAACACTTTTTAATAGTTCAGAATGGGGTCACCCGATTTCCTAGGGCAGGCCATAAGGTTAAAATAATTGTGCACCTTAATAGTGAAACCCTAATGTCTATTATATATGGGGAAATGGTTTGTAAAAACAATTAGTTTAACCGTCCACCAATCATGCAACCCCCTCTTTACAAAGGATGCATGATTTTCACTAGGGGTCGCAAGGTTTGGGAAAACCATGCTCAAACCACATGACACCCTAGAACAACCCCTAAACACCCTATATGGTTCCTAGGCATGAAGAATAGTTTTTATAAACTTGAATAAACTATGAGAAATGACACTAGAACCTCAAATTGGCATAACACATGGTTAATAAATGGTTAAACTAACTTTTCCCCTTAACCATGCATCTTGACAGTTTTCCCAAATTTCCTTGTTTTTAGCCTTCGATCCCCCAAATCTTTCTAATCCCCCAAAAAGGAAAACCAAGGATAAAATAAGGCATACCTATGAAATATATGGAATCAAAAAGTATAATAAAATTGAATTTCATTATTAAATTCAATTGTGTGGTTAATAAAAAAAGACTATAGATGATAATTAAACCGCAATGATTAAGATATATAAATAAAATGAGAGAAGTTTGTTCTAGTTTTATATTTAGAGGACCACCAAATCCACATCCCAGTTCACTGAATTTACCCAACTCAATTATCATGTTAAGGAGTAAATAGTAGTGTAAATAAATATTTATATAAAAAATTGGCTTGCGATGGGCTTAGTGCCAAGAATGATTTTATTGCATTTTGAAATGAAACATTATGTATTGAGAAATACCACACATATGAAATTTCAATTATCTGGTACTATTTATTATATATATTCAATATTATATAAAATAAAATAATTGTATCATACTATTTAAAAAATTAATTAACAAAAATTAATGCAAACTCTAAAAAAATCCACTAATTTACATTAAACATGAACCCAATGATTCATACCGCAAACTGAGTTCAATGGACAATTCAAAAAAATTATTTAGGGTTATTAACTTGGTTTAAATTCAAAATTATCTCTTTAATAGAGAAATATTTTTTTTGATAAAATATCATGAAGTAAAAAATGAGCCATTTCTGACATTCATAATTAAATATTTTTAAAACAATATATTTTTTCTCTTAAAAATATAAAATATTTTAAAATCTTTTTATTATTTCACATGAATTTAAATAAATATATCTTTATACCTTCTAATTATTTTAACATAAAATTATTAAGTATATTCATCTTAAAAAAGAAAACAAATAAATCCTTTTGAAAATAATACTAATGTTTTAATTTCATTAAAAAATATTATTTATCACTATATCAATATTCAAAAGATCTATTTTTTTGATAGATAAATTATAAAAAAAATTAATTCATAACTATAGTACATTTATATATTACATTAGAACAAAATGTAATATGCTATTTAAAAAATATTTGATTTATACCCCTTTAAAAAATAATTTCCATATATCTTTTTTAAAAAATAGAAATTTTTTACCTTTAAAAAATATTTTTTATTCCTTATTCCACTTAATATTACGTAAATAATGCAATATAAAATTTTATATAAAAAGAATTATATTTTTTTTGCTTTAAAAATTAATGATTTTTATCTATTTTATAAAATATTTTTTTAAATTAAGTCAAGAAAATATTTATATTTTTTTCCATTAAAAATTTTATTATAATGATGCATTTCAAAAAGTGAATATTTGTTAAATTTTAAATTTTTATCCATTTTTATAATTTAATTAATTTAAATAAAAAAATATACATTATGGTTATTAATAATATAAAAATAGTTTTATATCATTGTAAACTTGATTGTTTATTTTAACTTTAAAATGCTATGCTAATTAATTTTTATTATTTATATAAAATTTATGTCATTTTTAAACATTTTATATTAATAAAAATTTTATACCTCTATAATAATAATAATAATAATAATAATAATAATAATGAATTTTAATAAAAATTTTAATGAACAAGTTAATTTTATCCTTTTAAAAGAAATTATAACTTAATACAAATTTCTCCAATTAAAATTATTAACAAATTTTATACCTTTTAAAAAAACATGTATTTTGGTTTTATTTCTTTCAAAATAAATAATAATTTTATTACATACTGGGAAATATTTTTTTCATTATTTGAAATAATTTATTTATAATATCCAAAAATATAATTATTTATAAGTTTTTATGTTGGTCAATAAAAAAATTATTTGACCAAAAATGATAAATTTTTATTTCAATTTAAAAAATATTAATAAATTTATGAAACTTAAATAATGATAATTACTATTTTTATTCTCTATAATTAGTTATTTCAATATTAAAATATAATAATTTAATTATATATATTTTATAAAATATATTTTCCACACTATTTGTAACAACTTGATACTTTATGAAATATATATTTTTCAACTAAATATAATATTTTCTATATTTTTCATTATACACAACATCAAGCTAAAATTGGATTACACACAACACTGAGTTTAGATTTCATTACATGCGACCCTAATTTTGGTTTTTGTTACACATAATACCTAGTTTACCGTGCATTACACACAACACCACGTTAAAATAAACTGTGACATACTAATGAAATATTATTATTCAATATGATAGTTATCACTTAGCCATTCAAATAATGGTTATGAATAGGATTAAGTAAATTATGAAAATATATGGTTTACACATGTATATATACTGAATTATTTTCCAACAAATTAATTATAAATGTAAATAAAAACCTTTTTAAAATAAAGGAAATAATTTTCTGAAAAATTATTTGTGTGCACATAAATGTGTTTAACCTTAATAAAATAAATGAATAACTTTTGGTGAATGATTTTGATGATATATATATATATATATATTTATTATTATATTAAATTAAAATTTTAATATTTACCTTATTTTTTAAGATTATAGATAAGAATAAATTAAATTTTATGTTTAAAAATGTATTTTCTAAAAAGCAGTTTTGCCGATATTGACACACTCATTTTAAAAATAATTTTGACAACTTTTATAAAATTTATTTTACAAAATAAACTTCATTTTTAAAATCATGATATTATAATTATATTAGGGTATGTTTTTGGATTGTTTATGAAAAGCTTTATTTTTTGAGGAATAATGAAAAATACTAAATTTCAATTAAAAAGTATCTTTTGTATAATTTATTTATAATGTTAAATTTTATTTTTAATTGGTTTTGATGTTAAACTAGTTCAATTATACATCCATAAATCCAGTTTTTTCATTTTAATCGATTTTAAATTTAATTTCCTTATAAAAACATTGTAAACTTTTAAGCATTTTCTCTTTAAAACCCCACATTCTCATTGCATCTATTGGATTAATTTTAAATTAAAAATTGACACTTATATGGATAGAATTTAACAAGATGTATTAAACAAAATTAATATTAAAAATAATAAAAATTATTTACTATGGTTAAGGTAAAAATGAGTTTACCGGGGGGGGGGGGGGTAAACTAAAAAGATAAGGGTTTGGAATAACCAAAAAAATTTCTAAAACCCATTTTATGGAAATATTTTGACCATATTGCTTATAGGTTTTAGAATGGTTCATTATTGGATATTTGTGACCTGAAAAAACATTGATGGAATTCTTTCTTTCAAAAAATTAAAAGTTTTCCATTCATCTCACATATAAAAGGACACCCCTTATCCTCTCTTCTTCAAACCTTCAAACCCTTTTGGTCAACCAATACCTTCCCAAATAACTTCCAAAATTACCCCCTCTCATTCTATAATCTATATTGTTGATATAAATCCGCCTTAGTAGGTATTTTGGGGCAAACCTAAAGAGGATACCCGAAGAAGAGGCAATATTCATCAAAAAATGTTTTTGTTTTATTTATTCCTCCACCACCTTCAATTATTATTATAACATGATGATATAATAACCTCAGTAACATACATATACTGATATTTTTTTATTTTAATGAAATTAAATAAAACCATATCCACTTCCATCAAATGGGTTACGAAATCATCATTAGTGTGTACGGTGGATTATTGCCTCACGAAATGATGTCACTAATTTTTCCATTACCACCTATCACAGTTGAACATAATGATGGATTTACTATTTATATTTTATATTTGTTATTATTTTTTTATGTGTTTGTTATTATATCACAATAATTTAATGCTTTCTATTTTGTGGAAATATGATAATATTTCTCGTGTGTACAACATATTACCGCCTCGTGAAGTGATGTGATTCGTTCACACTTTAAATTGATGGTAATAAGGATGGGTTTAATGAAAATATGAAATTTATATAACATAAAATTATCTTTTAATGATAATTTATTTATTACCTTTGTTCCTTTCAATACTAAAATAAAATGGAAACAATGTTCATACGTACGTACGACCTACCGTCTCCCTAAATGGTGTATTTCATTATCAGTCACTAAATTTTATGAATTAAAATAAATAAATATATAATAAATATATATGATATTTATATTATGATTAAAATTATGAATATTATTAAATCGTGATCAAATTAATAGGACAAAAAATGAGAGATCAAAACATATATGAAAAACAAAGCGGTTATTACCTGAAACAAAACTTTAACATAGATTTGTTAATAAAAGGGTAATAAAAGGTCATAAGTAAATCATATATGGTATGATATATAAACATATTTTTCTATAATAGATTCATAATAAACTTATATTTTTTATAATGTATTTTTAATGTGTATGATGTAAGTTAATACTTAAGGTAAGAGATTTATTATCTCTCTCTAATTATTGGGAGACATATGCAAATTCACTACTCATTTGTTGTGTCTAGTGTATATACTTCTCCTTTGACACGTTATATCATGAATCACATTTTTCACGATATTTAATGTTTTTTTGAGGTTATCCTTTATTTGGGATTACAATTCAAAAGAATACTAAAGTGGTAAGGGATTATTGTATCAATTTTCCTTCTTTGATATATACGTTATATTATGCACCTATATTCTTTCATGGAATGTATATACAACCAATTTGACAATTAATACCATGATTTTTTTTATAATCATGTTATTTTATGTTTTATTTAATGATGTTCCTTCATGGGTCTTAGGTTTTAATGTTTCCAAAGATGTAAATATGTTATGTTACAATATCATCATTTATCAGGATTTTTTATGATTATGTTTCCGATGATAAAATATTATGACACATTTCTCATGAAAATAATGAATTTTATTATCCTATGGTTATTCATGATATTACTAGTACCATTTCCCACTCATTTTTACTTAAAATAATTGGAAAAATGTTTTTATTAAAATCTGAATTTATTTGTCTCTTTGGTTGGAAATCCTTTTTCTTTCAAAACCATGTTTTCTAAAAATGTTTTCATTTTTTTTATATAAAAATATTATTTTTAAAATATTTTTTTACCTATGTTTTACTTTTTTAAATTTTTTTGAAATTAATCTTTATGTCTATTTCTAAAAAAATTATGTTTTTCTTTAACTAAAAATGTTAATGGAATATTTGTTTTATCATTTATAACATGGACTAAACTTATTTTTTTAATAAACATTATTTTATTTGAATATTTATTTATAAATTATCAAGTTTATTTCAAAATAAAATTATTTTGAAAATGTTTTATTTTTTAAAAAGTTTTTTCTAATTTCAAAATGATTTTTTTATTATGAAATGTTTTACATGATTTTTAAAGATTCCATTATAAGTTTTCAAATGTTATTTTTAAAGAAAAGGAATTTGAAAATTTTAATATGTTTAAAAAATTATTGTTTGTAGTGGAAAGGCTATTTTATTTAAGAAGCATTCTGAGTGATTTTTCATTCAAATTAAGTTTCCATATTAGATGAAATCATTTGATGTTACTTATAATTTACTGGGAATATAATTTGGGGATTCCATTATTATTGTTTCGTTTAATGAATTATGTTTGTGATTAAATGATTTTTAAGAAAACCATATCTATTCCATGGGTTATATTATTATGAAATGATGAAAGTATTATGAAACCTATTTCTTTTCCACAAGTTATACTATGCTAAACTGTTTTATGAAATCAATTTATTTTCTTCTTTTATGATATGATGAATGTTCAATGATATTTTAGCACATTAATGTATAGATTATGTGATGGGTGGGACCTATTTCACCGTTATATTCATTGGGTAATGATAAATGTTATACAAGATTAGAGGGTACATGGGTGGTTATCCCAGGACTAAAAATAAGGGTACATAGGTGGTTATCCCAGGCCTGAAAAATAGGTTACATGAGTGGTTATACTAAGCTTGAAGAAGGTATATGGGTTGGTATCACAATCCCAACATGTTATTAATTTATTGGCGGTTTGTGTTAAAATATGATTTTATATTCTTATGTGTATGCCACAATTCTATAATTATGCCAATGTTATTCTCTCAGAACTCATGTTTTTTGATTTCTTTATTATTCATGTCTTATGAACAATAAACCTTTATGTCATGAACCAATATTTTAATCTTTGATATGTAGGGTATGGTTTTCATATGTTATTCTTACATTATCATACCCATATAATCACGTCATGTTTATGTATTACCCTTGTTCTCCATTACTAATCATATAAGATCACCCTTTATTATGTTTCCATTCCCTAAGTTATGAAGAAAGTTTTTATGTAGGGTATGTATATGAAGTGCACTACATGGGAAGATATTTTTAGAAAAAATTGATGATATTTCACCAGATTAGAAGATTTTGTCCCATGTTTCCCAAGGCACAAAACATTCCTAGGTATTTTACCCTGACTTTAACCAAAAACTAGTATCCACCATGGGGTAATTTCCACCCTAGGTTTAACCATAAATAATAAATCCAAGAATCTACCTTGGGGGGTGTATTCAACCAAAGTTTAACCATTAATAATAACCACTGGGGGCCGAATTCACCCTAGTTCCCAAAGATGTCAATAGAAAAAATAGAATAAACAGGGTAAATTTTTTTTACAAAAATAAAAAATAACATCCAAATTCTAATTATAAGTGGGGAAGTATCACTCTTTTCATAAAGTCAGTACCACCTCATTATTTACCATTTTATATATCAAAATTTCTAATTTAAATTCATTCCAAACTAGGGATAGTAAGGACAAAACCCATTTTATAAATTATAACCAACCTTAAAATTTAAAATTCTCTTTCTAAGTTATACATTAGAACTTACCATTTTATTTAATCAATAAAAATAAATCCCCATAGCTTTATTTACCATTAAAGGGGGTTCCATTTCACTAGGTCCAGACTAAGTGTTAATTTTATCAATGTTTATCAATGGTTTGGAAATTCCATTTCACAACCAATGAATCAATTCATAGTTTCTCCCACAACCATTTAAGATTGTTGAACATATAATCAATGAAATCCATTATAGGGTTTGAGTTTAACTTGGGACCCATCCATTAGTGTTACATATTTAATTATATAAAACAAGATTTATCCAATGCGGGCCAATTTTATGGTTAATCCAAGGATAAGGTTCATCACTTGGTATCACCCATTATCTAGAGTCTAGGTACAATTTAATGAGACAATGAAATAATTAAATCCTATACATAAACACATAATTTATATTAGACCAACAAAAAATTAATTATATGTGACTGAACTACCCACACACTTATAAAAAAATAGGCGATACTATGGGTTAATTGAATAGTCTTCCTACTTTAGTCCAAGAAGATTCCACACTCCTAGAACTGAGTAATAATTTATCTTAGAATAGAAGGAAATTATTAATAAAATAAATTAACTCAAAATAGGTATTTTGAGCTAAACATGATGGAATACATCTCAATAATGAAAGAAAATAGGAATAAAAGGGAGTGGAGTTATAGAATTACCACAAGATTACAACCATAATTTATGACACTTTGAATGTAAAATAATCAAGGTAGAACCACCAAGAATGAAGGGGAATGAGAGCTATGTGAGAAAAAAGAGGTTTTTCGAAGATGTATACAAAAAATGGGTTGAAAGGGTTAAGGTTTGGTGGTTAAAACATATAATTTTCACCTCTTAAGTCAGTTCATGTTTTTCTCACATGATTTGAAAAACTGTGTGCCAACCATGCTACCCTCAATATCTATAACAAGCCATATCATATCATTACAGTTCATAGTTTTATAAACCATATAATAAATATGTGACATGACTATATAAACATCCACATGGTTTCTTAAATCTATATTTATGATTTTAAAAACTATATACCCATACATTTTAGGCCATTCGGTTGGGGTTTATAGTTATTACTAACTGCGTGTCACAAGTTGAAACTCTAAAAAATGGATTTTTGAGTCCATAACACTTGGATCACTCCTTAAATAATTAAATCCCTAAAATTAACTAAAATAAAAATAAAACAAGGTTTTTTAATGAAAGAAGGAGAGGAAAATTCCTCTATAATAGTGGAATTATTGGGGTGCATGGTTAGAACAATCCATGTGTCCCATGATGCAACTCCAAAACCCAGATTTCCAATCCCTTAAACCCTTATTTATCTATTTCTATAATTACAAACTCAAAATGAAAAAAACTACCATAAAACATAAGGGTTTTTTCCAAAAACTGAAGAGAAACATACCTCAAGAATAGGGACGGGTTCTACAAACTCCCCATTATAAAAATATATCATCACTAATCCGAAATTCTAGGAAACATTTAGTTTCATTGAATAAAAACACTAAACATTGGGAAGATACATCCGATTATCACTCTCACATATCCTCATAGTGGCTTATACAAACTCAAAAAATTGACCAACATTATATATCTCATGTGAAATCCATAAATATACCCTACCATCACCACCCAAACATTCTAATATGAACCCAAAATTTCCTTCTAGATACTAATGTACTCAAGATCAATGGGTATTCTCAGTAATATCATTAGATCATCAACCTAATCTTATAGGAATTTATACTAGTTTCAAAAAACCACAAAGATATTAGCCAAAACTCATACCCATCACATTCCATAAATATATCTAACCAAGTCGATCATACATGATCAATATAACCGAATGATAACTATCTCCATCCAGACTCCTCAACAAGTCACTTTCTACATTTACTAATAACTAAGAACACTTCTAACTGATATCCATAACTAGACATCTTTTTAAGTTCTCAATTTTCACTCATACCACCAGAGTGAAACTTTAAAATAGGATCTTCTTGATACCCCAATAACACAGTGGTGTCCAACAACCACCTTCCAAGGTATAAGACCTTGTTCACTATCCCAGGACCTTTATGTTCAATCAATATGGGCCTCACCTAGACTCATTATTAGTTCAAGAATTAAATAGTTCTCATGAAATTTGTATATTATTAGGAATAAAAATGTGATTAAAAAATTCATTTCTAGGTCGACAATGATCCCCACCATAAGGCATGGATTTAAATTACTAATCTTGAGTCTTGTTGTTCCCATTATCTGAATCAAATATCGACTGATATCCTGACTGTTGACCAATATTTTGGGAACAACTATGATTACACCATACCTTAACATTTTGGAAAAACATTGGTTGAAGATCTTTATTCCCATTATTCCAACTTATAAGTGAGTTTGAGGAGCCACTAACTCCCGCACAAGGCCCAACCAAGTCAATTTCCTGAAGAATGTACCTATGAACATTTAAATACAACCATCATATCAATACAATGTTTAGGAAGTGGTTCCCATGCCACTACATCATCTTTAGAGTGAAAACATTATATTTAGGCCATCATAGTCTATTTTATTTCTAAACAACCAGCTTTAAATGCCAATATACTAACAAAACACCTAATTATGATGCTTTAATCTAATATCTCATGATCTTATAGAGAAGAAAACTATAGTCCAAATCCAACCCCAATGTGCTCTATGGTAGTGTGCTCAACACACTAAAAATGAATATTGATTGTAACACCATAACTAACATGACACCATTTATCTTATATTTAGTCATCATTAACTCCATACAAAGAATCACATCTAAAATCACCTGCTCAAGGATTTGAATTTAATAAAACAATTTTCTTCCAACCATTTATCCAAAAATATGAACCAACCTTCATGAGGTTTATTCGCACATGATTGATAAAATTCTCCCCACCATAGGTGTGTTCTCATCATTTCTTTATTTGTTCAAGACACTAATATCTACATCCCTCATCCTTCCATCACCCAACATAATGGCTAGACATGGACATCCCATGTACATCTTAATTCTACTGCTATACCTCAACCAAAACCCATTCCTCACTACAAATAATGTCCTCCATGGAATTTACCAAGACCTCCATCAATCAAGAGAGTCATGCCCTCAAACATAGCATCTCAAATCCCCATATCAAGCTCTAGGGTATCATGCCAATAAGCACACACCATGTTTTCTTGTTACCTCACTCTAAAAGGGACCATAGATCAAAACCCAATAAATCCCATGACTATTTCCTTGTAGTTGTGACTTAACATTCACCACAACACTACCACCAAAAAATGACCTAAGGTTTATCTAAATTTATGGCCTACCAGGCATAACACGTAGTACCTTATATCAATTAGAAAAAATAGGTGTCTTCTCATAAACAACCCATTCCTATTGAAACTCAAGGGTTGAAAAATAATGATTTAAATATTATAACTTATTCACTGACCAAACCTCCCATGCATGTCATTCCCATAAGAAATAAAATATCATACTTGTCCCCACTTATTCCAGGTTTAATCACATGATCACCCATTACCTGACATCATTTCAAGGACTCCAAGTCATGCACGTACCTACCAACTCTTGAAAAATCATCAGAACTGGAAGGTTTAGGTTTTTTCCATCACTACCATTCAAGAATAACTTTTTTACCCAAGGATAAAATACTCCCAGTGACCCAAAAAATCAAGAAAACAAGGTATCACCACACATTGTTCTCAACCTAGAGCTATTATAGTGATTCATTCTCTAGAGGATATTTATCCATGCTCACCAATCATTCATCTATTTATTGAAGATCACCATCAACCATTTCACTATAAACAAAATTAGTTAATGATAGGGATAGGCATTCAAATGAACCCTACTTCAAAAAAACAACTATAAAACCAAGGCACTAACACATTAGTTATTAACTTAAGAAATTATGGAATCTAATTCACCTAAGATAAACCCTCAATAATACCACCTTCACACTAATCCCATTAACATAATAACAAACCCTCTTGAGTCTTCCTTGAAGATAAATGGATGAAATACTAACATTTTGGTCTTATCTAGAAACATAAGGCTCTCTCACCCAACCAAGGGTCAAAACCCACATAAATATAGGATCTTTTAAACACCTCAGATCCTATCTCAAGGTCGCATGATTTCTATAATACCGACACCAGCTTCCCATACTAGGGTAAGACACAACATAAAAGTTCCACAACTCTAGGTAGGGTCACAATATAAAACCATCCTCTATCCTACATAATGAAAACTTATAAGGTCTCATAATCTAGGATCTCACTAAAGCCTCAAGTACCAATGAATAGACTCAGACTCTGACCCACATAACCGAGACCCATATTAGAATATTTTGGATCTCAATGACCCAAACCACCCATACTGGGGCTATTATAAAAAAATGGGTCACAAAATATACACATCTTTGAGCCTCAAACACTACTCAAGACCATAAATCAAAACTCACATGTTTCACACATTCAATTTCACATTGGTATTCCATTAATTTTATAGGTTACATATTTTTTCTCTTTAAATAAACATTTTAAAAGAATTCAATTCTGACCATATTTTTTTTGAATATATCACATTTTTATATTCCCGTTATTCATTAGACAATATTATTTACTCATCAAAATTACCAAGTTAAAAGGCTTGGTTAGATAAGGTTCTATTCCTAATATATGTATTAAAACACTGTATAGATTTATTTATATAATTTTATTTGACCAAGAATATCATTTAACAATCCATTTATATCTTTCCATATATGAATAAATCTTCCTGGGAATTGGAAAAGTAAAATCCAATCATATACTTATATAGGAAATCAATAACATGTTGATGACACTTTAATTGACCAATACCCTTTTCAAAAACAAATAATAGATAGTTATAAATCCAAAAAGCATAATCATAGTGAAAAAATAATTCATAAAAAGGTGTTATCAACAATAGATATAACCCATAGGAAGCATACTAGTAATGTATACATCATATGCCTCTAGTATGATGCTTATAATGAAGAACCCTACACACCTAAAATGATGTAAGAAAAACACACACACTCTTGTTTCACCATCCACAGAGATAAAATACCATAAATAATAACCTCATAAATCAAAATAAACATCATGTGCA
Organism: Viscum album; assembly: GCA_963277665.1. Classification (NCBI taxonomy): domain Eukaryota; kingdom Viridiplantae; phylum Streptophyta; class Magnoliopsida; order Santalales; family Viscaceae; genus Viscum; species Viscum album. Next base: position 498,489,816 of record OY728122.1, read on the forward strand.
TCACTCAACATGAAATAACATAATTGGAACATGAAAACCTTAAGAAAAACAACCCCATTCCTGAAAATTGGCTTTCTCACAATACATGGGTCATATAATCCCAAGAATGAGCTCATTACAATTCCACCACACATTTAAAATTTTCATATCCACCATACCTAAATATTAAGTCAAAAAATTCTATGATACGACTTTGTAATTCCCCACTGTCTCAGACCAGTGATTGGTTCCCAGACTGGAGAAACACTATAATACATTAGGCACACATCCATATATTCTAGAGACTACCAAATAGTGGAGAGGGTTTGAGTGGATGCTTTAGAGATATTATACCTTTTTTTGGAGTTCTAATATAAGTGGAAATAAAAAAAACATATAAACCATCCTTTATAACATCACAACCATTATAAGTTATAATAAATAAATAAATAATAATAAACTAGAATTCGTGACCGATGGAATATGATACATGAAAAAAATGATCAAACATGGGTATATACTGTAAATATACAAGATATAATAACTAACATATAGGATAAAATCGACTGAAATAGTCCTGATCACTTGCTCAGTTCCATAAACTGACTCCAATCATAGCATTCCTAACAAATTAAAAGAGTTATGTCTTTCCCCTGAGTAGTTTTGTAACATACAAAAACAAGTGTCTACTTTGGTACCTAATGAAATTCCAACAAGGGTGTGAGTACAACTTAATAGGCCACGACCAATGATGTACCTAAAATAAGTAGTCCATATAAAAATTGAATATAGTAGGGATAAATTTAAATAATTTCAATATAATAATTAAACATTTCAATTTAAAAGAATAACAGAAAAACCAAACTTGATATCTTGCGAAGACACCTAGGATTAGTACATATTTTCTTTGGAAAAGTTTAGGGTGTATTTCATAAAATATCAATGAAAGTTCCTACACATCGATCTATGGGGGTAATATACCCATACACATCCCAAAAAATGGGACATGGTGGTAATATACCCTTCCTTGAGTCCCTAGTGTCCACCAAGGGGCCATGTTCACATTAGGTTTAACCATCCACCAATGTACACTCCAGGGACATCTTCACCCAAACTTAAGCATCAATCATAAATCCATGCATCCAATTGGGGGGTCAGTTTCACCCCAATATTAACCATTGAGCATAACCATAATGGGAAAATTCACCCCAGTTCTTTAATATTTCAATAGGAAAAATAAAACAAACAATTCTATAACACTTTCCAAAAATCAGAAGTAACATCAAAATTCTAATTATAAGTTTGTAAAATCACTCCAATTCATAAATCTAGTGCCACCATTTGATTTAACAATTTACATATCAAACATTTACAATTTACATTCATTAAAAAATGGGTTAAATAAGGTCAAGAACCATTTTAAATCCTAACCAACCTTACAGTTAACAATTACATTTCCAATCTATATGTTGGAAGTGGCCATTTTATTTCATCAATACCAATAATTTCCCATGCCTTTATTTACCATTCAAGGGGGTATAATTTCTTTAGATCCAAACCAAGTGTTAATTTTATCCACATTTATCAATGGTTGTGAAATTCTATTTCATAACCAATGATTCAATTCATAATTTTACCCCTAACTATTTAACATAATTAAGAATTTAATCAATATAATCTATTATAGGGTTAGAGTTTAAATAGGGCCCATCCTTTAGTGTTATGAATTCAATTCTATAAAATAATATTTACCCAACATTGGACAATTTCAGGTTCTAGCCAAGTCTAAGGTCCATCAGTTTCTATCACCCTTTTACCAGAGTCCCTGAACCATTTAATGAGACATTACATAAGGAAAAATAGTAAATGAAAATTTAATTTAAATTATACCAACACATTGTGAATTTTAAATGGATACACTATCCACACACATAGAAAAAAATAGGTGAGACTATGGGATAATTAAATATACCACATATTTTAGTCTAAAATGAGTACACATGCCAAAAAATGATCATCGATTCATGTTAGAATAGAAGGAAATAAGAAAGAATATAAATGCACTGAAAATAGGTAATGTGAGATAAAACTTATGTAACAACACTCAAAATTTAAAGAAAACATCAATAGAAGCGAGAATATTCATAGACATACCACAAAATTCCAACTATAATAGATGACACTTAAAATGAGCATTAATAAAGGGAGAACTACCATGATCTAAGTGGAAATATAGGGTAATGAGTGAGAGGTGGTTTTGACCAATAAGGACCCCAAAATCGGCTAAAAAGGGTTAAATATTTTTAATTTTTAACTTTTAATGTGTCACATGGTTTGGTATCATGATTTGAAAAACCATATGCCAACCATGATACACTTATTATAAAAAACAATCCATCTCACATGGTTACATCACATGGTTTTACAAACCCTGTGCTAACAATGTGAGATGCCTATATAAAAGTTCACATAGTTTATTTAAACTACACACAAGGTTTAAAAACTATTCACCCATACATTTTATGCTACACTATTTGGAAGCACAATTAACACTAATCAAGTGCTAACCATGCACCCTAGGTTTCCACTCAAAAACCTGAATTTCTAATCCCGAAACCCTTGGTTCTCTCCAGAGATATATCTAACTTAAAAAATACTAAAACCATCATAAATCATGGTATTTTTCTAAAAAATAAATAGGAATATACCTCAATTAGAGGGAAATATTATATAAACATCATCATATTCCCAATATGTATAATGGTTTCAATGAAATATACATTAATTTATAATCATTATAACTCTATAAGGATAATATATTAATGAATTTTAAATATGGTATTGTTAAGGATATTTATAGTGTAATGTGGTTTAATGATGGGTACTGTAACTCCAAATTCTTTAACATTCTCAAAAAAAGTTAAAAATGTAAAAATTATTTGACCCATGTTAGGAAGAATGATGTCATTATTTTGGAAAGAGAAAAAATTTCACCCGCATTTGGTCAATTTTAAAGGCCTTTATTCAATAAAGAAACTATTTATAATAACATATCATTGGAAAATTATTTCCTAGGGTGGTTAATATTCATGGTAATAACATGAAATTTTTTTTCACTAGAAATAAAGAGATCGAATTTTATATCACTTACCACAACTCTGATATCCCCTTGGCCATGATAGATTAAATAAAAAATCCAATCATTTCTTTTCGGATATTATACATGTGGATATTGAATCAATGGTGGAAGAATTATTTATTGTTAAAAATCTTCCATTTTTATTTAATTATTTATTTTTATTGTTCATTACTAAGGAGATTAATATTTAAAAAAAATCAATATTTTTGTTTTTAAATAGACAATTCTTTGTATAAAATAACAGAAATTTTTTTGGGGGTCACAATCAACCTTAATATTGATGGAATAATATCAAAAAAATATTTGGGATTCATTCAACTAAGGAAGGTACAAAAATATTTTATAACTAATTCATATTTTGTTAATTTTCTGAAAATATCTACCAGGAGTAAATATGCTTCTAAATATCCACATCATGAAATATTTTAATGATATATATTACATTTAACATTTTTAGTGTTATAAAAAATTAGTTTCAGTAAAGTCTTTATTTATATAATTAATCCTTCATTGAATATATTTGGATCTCTGTGTTACTTAAGGTCTCCTATGAAGGATTAATTTCATAATATAGGGGTGAGATAGCATGAAACTGTATCATCTCTACTCTTTTATACTACTAAATATTCTAATATTTTATAAATTATTAGATTAATACTTTTCATAATTTAGGTGTTGGATTCATGACAAGGAGGCTAAAATGGGGAAGAAGGAGATGGATATAGAATTTTAGCTATAAGTATTCATTGTATTGTGGATATATGTATTGCGCCATGGTGGAGGGGGTGAATCTATCGTCTAGTGTATTGTACCATGAAGGGTTGGGTCATGATATGGTTTATGTGTTGAAAATTGGGGAGGATCTGTTAGGTTTTAATGTCACACTATCTTGGAAACGGAGTCTTATTACAACATGAAGAGGTTTGTTAATTCCATAAAGGATTCTAGGTAATTCTAAAATTGATGTTTCCTGGGTTAATTTTCCATAAATATCCATAGGTTTATTTTACATGAGGTGAGTCTCTTTTTGGGTTTGTTAGTCATGAAATGGTTGTATCAAGGTGTTTCCAATTCACCATATATAGTTTTTTATTGAATCAAACCATTGAGATTTATCTTAGATGAGCCTTTTATTTAATCTTTTTTAAAGGATATTTTAGTGTAAAAATTCTTTACACATATTTTAGAACAAGTTGTTCGGTTTCTTAGATCTATTTTTTTGAGTTCTATTACACTAAAATGCCTTTTAGTGAACCATGTTTTCATTTTTGGTGTATCAAGTAAGAGGGTAGAAGGCTAACGATCATGTTGTGATCCCAGGGAGTCAGTTTATTACATATTGGTACCCTTAGTTTCAATGTGATTTTTTTTATTAATATCAATTTTAATATTGTTTGAACTTTGATATTATGTGGGGGGGGGGAATGAGCTATGGTTTAGGAATCAATTTTTCATTGCATCCTGAAGGCCCCCATCATACTGTGAATCTTTAATTTTTTTCAATGGTTATAAATTTAGGTTTTGTCTCGAATAAATTTTATTTTCATGAATTCCTTCAGACTCTAGATGACCATTTACGAGTCATTGGTGATCGTTATTAATCCTTTTATTAGTTTTGACCCTTGAATTCAAGAAGAAAACACCTTGTGATCCAAGGTGAATTATTTTTCACTTCTTCTTGATTTTGATCCCACACTTTCTACTCAGATAGGATATAAAATAGTAATAATTAGATATTCATGTTATTGTTCTATGGTTTCAATGGGGAATGAACATACATAGAAATTGTGGTTGATACTCATGTGTTAGGTGATATTTAATTAGTGTTTCATTATTATTTCATGTAGTAGTTAATAAATATCTTTTTGAGGTAGAGGATTTGAGATACCTTCCTTACTATTTGTAATTATGGAATTAATAGGGTTTTTTTCATTATCAGGAAGGTATGCGTTAATATTATTAATAAAATTAACTAAAATATAAGAAATTAAATGGGAGAGGGTGATTCACATGTGCTTTACATAATCCAAGTTACTATTGGGTTGTCGATGTTTCTCAATTGGTATTTTCTTACATGATAAGATTTTTCTACTATTTTAATGGGTAAAACACATTCTATAAAAGTTTATATGCTTAATATTGGAATGAAAAAGGGTTATGTGTAAACATAGAGTTTATATAATCTTATTTTTGTGTAGTATGATAAAGTAAAAATGAATTATGATTAAATAATGTGTTGATTTGTTTATCCCTAAAGTATTGAATGACTATAGTATTGAATGATAATGTAAATATGGAAATGAATTAGAGGATTGTAAATATGGAAATAGTATTGATTTTTTACACAAAAAGTAATGAATGACTAAAAACTTATGATAAAAATAGAGATGCATTGGTGTTATTCTATATTAAAATTACTTTTTTGTTGTTGTCTTGTTATGTTTATAATTATTTTAGTATTTTTTAGCAAGTATTGTTGGATATTTTGAGGTAAAAAATTAATATGGATGTTTTGGTGAATAATGAGGGTTTGGATGCATATTTTTATGGCTAGTTTAGCATGGTTGATATTAGGAAAAGAGAGTGATGTTTTGAAAAGGGAATCTTTATGTTGTAGTTGTTAGTTGGGATTAGTGTGGTGTTTATTGGCCTGGGTTTGGATATCGATGTATAATTTTTTTTGTATAATTTCCCTTTTTGTGTCATTTTATACTATGAAGTTGGTTTCCTATTGAAATTAAATGAAATAATGAATGAATAATCAAAAGATGAATGAGTTTATGGGTTAATGATGTATAGAAAATGTTAATTGATGATAAGGGAAAATGATATTTTGTAACATGGATATTTAATTAAAATAAGAAAAGGCTATAATTAATGTGAATTATCAATAATTAATGACTTAAAGTATAAAGTGTTCTAAAAAATTGTTTGAAATTAAATATGGTATGATGAATATAATGTTGTTGGGAACTAAAAATCATGAATTTTTGAAAATTGAAATGAAAAAATATAAATTATAGAATTGTAATAATGAATTAAACTGGAATTTAATTATATTATTATGAATGTTTTATATAAATTGATTTTTTCGGTTTGTGGCATAGTGATTATAAATGTTTTTAGTTAATTGTAGTAATGATGTGGTGGCTGTTTTGGGTGATTGTAGTATTGGTTTGGAATGAACCCTTAGGTTGGGGCTCAGTGTAACCATAGTACTTGTATATTTTCTTAATATTTTATTGCACCACAACCCAAGAAAGGTAACCTAACTGTCACCCATTTTTGGGTTTTGGGTGTTTTCCCCAACATCTAGGTTATGGAGTTAATGGATGAATAGTTGTACCCTCTTCCCCATTTTCGCATCACAAATACTAAGATATTATATAGTTCATAGTAGATATATATATATATATGTGAGCTATAATTTCTAGTGATATTTATATACCGATTGACAAGGTTTGTGGTTGTGATGTGGGAACATGGTGGGGTCATTTATTTTAAGAGGAGGGAATGAGGTTGACGTCCATTATCATCATGATACCCTATTGTGATGAGTATGTGATTATGTGGTATATGGACATGGGCATAAAGTTGTGTTTGTGATGTTGTATGTGGTTATACAATTTACATGTAAGGGATCAACACATAGGATATATGAAAATTGTATGGGAATGTGACAAGATTAGTAAGGAAGTGGATGTTGGATACTTTCTCAACATATTTTCATATGATATTATATTACTATGCTTACATGAAATATTGAGTGTGTTAATATAACATAAGAATGTTTCCATATGTCCAACACTAGTAGGGGTGAATCGATGTTGGTATACATTTAGAAATTTTAATTTTTATCCTTTTTACACCAATTCACTTATTCAAGGAGAGATTCTTTCTTTCTCTTATTTCTCTCCTTTAGTTAGTATTCATGCAAATACTGAATAGTAAAGAAGTATAAGAGAATGACCAAATTGTTGACATGGTTCTCCTCCCTATTGATGACTACATCCCTAGTATATGGTTGTTTTTATCCAATGTACACACAACTCCATTCTTATTATGAAAGAAATTATTAACAAGTGTATATCCTTGAATTCGTCATCCTAGCATTGACCATGTATAAAGATAGTGAGATATTTTTGTCCCGTTATACAAGATAATATACTCTCACTCCCTTGAAGCATGACCACCTTTTTTGGCTCATGTACACCCTAGACTATTTTGATTGGACTTCTTCATCACTTAAATCACTTCAACGAGCTACCTCAATAATCTCTGGTTTTATAATATTAGAATATTATATGATGGGATCACTCACCTTTCTTTTCATATTATTATAATATCTTACAAAATTGAGCCACTCTCCATTTATTTTCCTCTTATTCATCTTATTTAGTGCATCAGAATGAGACTGGTTCACACTTCCTTCATTGATACACAAGATCTATAACAAGTTTTGGTATTTGTCCTTATCTCTCTCTCTTTCCAACTTATAGAATATTCATAATCACACAGTTGAATAACTCAATCATTTTCATTAACTTTATCATATATATAGTCAAAATAAATCATGTGAATATATTTATAATAATCTTCAAAATTTAGTACTCTATAACCATAGTCTCCGAAAATCCTCAAAGTTTGAAATTTAGTTTCTATAATTCTTATCATTAAAATATTTTATAAATTATTGACATACATAACTCAAAATCTCTAGTATTTTTTTTATTTAATTATTTCTATAAATAAGTCTATAAACTTGTATTCCTCTTTTTTGTTTTTTCAAAATATTAGAAAGAATCATGGTATTATTTTCAATTTAATTATCCCTAAAAATGTCTTAATAAATTCCATATATTAATGAAAAAAATAAATATTTTAGTTGATTTTTTTTTCTAGATTCTCAAATATTCCTTCATTGTTATTATCTAGAATCATGAAACAAAATACAACATCGTGATATTTGATCTTTTAAAGATATATATACTTCCCATCATCAGGTTACTTCTTATTTTTTAAGGAAAATACACTTATCCCGATGATACATACACCCATCTTGATGGAATATATATTAAACATGATCACATATATGTTTAATAGGAAGAAATACTATGGTCCTCATTTGAACATACATTGATAAAAAAGTCACCTATGATGAGTTTCTCAAAGGATCTCTCTCAGTTCTCAATCACCACAATGATGGAGTTCTTCTCCTTGGTATAGATAACTAAAAACCTAACACTTATCTCATATCATTATTCCTATTCATATTATTATTCACTATAAACATCATTTATACATTAATCACAAGTAACTTCATCATGATATATATTTAATGAAATGGAAGAACACTATATTTTGATTTATTTCTTTACTCGGAATATAATTCTAGAAATTCAAGAATACCATTATAAAACATCACAAAGACCCTTAGATAGGTCCTGATGACCTTTAAGTAGGTATAGATGAACCCAAATAAATTTTAAAAAAATATGTAATTTCATTTATGTCTATTTAATTCATTCATTTTTACCTTTACATAACATCAAAAAAATCTTATAAAGCTTTATACAGGTACCCATATTATTCAAATTAACTATAGACTCCTTAAATAACTTCAAAAACTCTTCAATTAAACCTAATGGTTTTTTTTATCTTTCTAAAAAATTACACATAGAAATATACATTTGTATTTGTTTACTTGATTAACAACAATATATCATTACAATATCATCCAATTATATTTTCATAGGGATTAAAATCTTTTTCCACATTTTAAAATACATGACTATATCTATAATGATAGAATAGTATCACCTATTTCAGCTTATCTAATTCAATATATTCTAAAACTTAACTCTAAGCATCATCATCAGTCTTTTACACATAAATAGCGGTGGAAAAAACACACTTAATTCACTTCTAACTCCAAGAAACATAGATTGTGAGCACCCTCATCATGTATAATACTTCCTTCAATGATAAAAAACAACACATAAAATGTGGGATCATAAATCTCACCATGTTTATTTATTTTCAATAAAAAAATATCATTTTATACTCTCTCCCCCATATTAAACATAATTACAAAGTATATGTGAGAGGATGGAATCACTTTATTAAAAGTAATGTGCTACAAATAATTCAACTATAAGTCTACATGATCCATGTTCAATGTTGAAAAATATATGTCAATATTTAGGCATACTGACTATCCATTAAATGAAAAAAATATGATACCAACACATACCAGTTTTCAATTCCCTTCTTCAAAGGATGCATAAATATATTACTTATAAACAAGATGACACCAAATATGAATTTATTTTAGATAATTTCAACCTATAATTTCTAAACGTATCTCAACACACAAATTAAAACATTCAAAACATAGTTGAGTAGATTTTAAATTCTATTCCTATCCCTAAATCTCTTCAAGGATTTATTTTTTCAACATCACAAATGAAAAAATATATCTCCCTTAAAGTCATATTTAAGTATTGTTAACTAGGGACATGAGAGTATTTTGACATCCCTTTTCAATGAAAGTTTGTGAGCCACCTTCTAGAATTATTATTTTTGGAATTATAAACTCCAAAATACTCTCAATCAAATCTCCCTCAAGGTATTATTTCCTCCTTCACTTCATCAAGGTATATTAGATAAAATTTTGAAAACTATTTGATAAATCACACTAATATGGTGTCATTTCTAGATATGGATTTTTATTTATACTTATTTTAAATCATTTATTATCCTCTTTAAAAAAATTCACCATCAATATTCTATTTTTTAGCATAAATAGACAATTTGACTCCTGTTGGGTCACTGGTATATCTAATTTTTATTTCTACTTACCTTTTGGTTCATTCTGGGAGTTCCCAGGTACTAAGGATGGAAATGAGAGTTTTTGGGAAGATAGACCATGGGGTATGGTTAGAACAGAGTTTTTCTAAACATGTGAGTGTTTTATAGGTTTTTTAAACCATAAAAAACCTAGGGAAAACCATGCGGCTTGTTTTTAAGGGATCAAATAAACCTAAAGGGCTGGAACATGGTTTGTCTAACTATGTAGCCTATCCCAGCCACTTAAAAAATAGTATTTTACTATTTCCCCTATATATTTTAAAGGGATTTTGCACTTATTTTTCTTACCCATCATGTGTAACCCCATATTCTTGGTGTTGTATATTTACATTTCCTTTTGTGGTGGTTTCCACTTGAATTCTTGGTGACTTATCTTGTTTTAAGTCCAAATCTTCTCAGTTTCTTCCTCTTCCCCTTCTTTATGCTCATTATTCCATGATTTATTTCTAAGATACCATGACAGATCTTAGAGTTGGGCATGAGGCAGATCATGAGATCTTCCATTATTACCTATTCATATAAAATACTTCATTTGAATCACTCACAATATTGTTGTTGATAACATACATAGGTTCACTTTACTCATGTTGGTTTAGTTTATATGCATTTTACATTTCATGAGTGCTATGTTTGATGTGATGAGATATGTTATTCCCATTTATTTTTTTTATTATATGTTTATTATGTATATACTCACCCTTATTATGATTTTTTTGAATATGTTTACTATGTTATGACTTGGTCTTTTTTTGTTTATTTGATCCATGTAGGGATTTGTTTTTATAAACATGTTTTATTTGAAATAAAAACTAAAATGATTACCAATGACTTTGGATAGTGAATTTTTTTCAAAGTGGTTTAGTTTTGAAAAGAGTTTTCTAACTAGTTTATTATTTTTAATGGGTAAACTTATTAAATAGAATCATGGTGGTATCCTATGGATATTTGTGCCTCACACCCTACATATGCCTTTAGGAATATGTAGACTTCTGTAGGACACATGTAAAGGTAAGGGAAACATGTGCCCAAGTAGAACTTCTTGATTACTATCATCCACTGTTTTGTGGTGGAGACATGGTATCATATAGTTAACTCATGTGGAGTAAGTTTTGTGGGTTTTCATCCTTTAGGATATATGTATTTCTTTTTTTTGATTTTTTACTCATTATTTTTTGTTTTGTTATTTTGACATGAGATACAAAGTATATGGTCTTTTGGTATATTTTATATATGGAATTTAGTTTTTTTATGCTATCTACTTATCTTATAATGCATTTCTTTGGATTTTTTCTTATGCCCGTTGAATCTGATTATGTTAGCATGGACATCCCTTTCCAAGGATGGGTCATACAATTTTACCAGGGGTGAAACCATTACAATGAGATTGTTAGTTATTCTTGGTTATTTTTTTTAGCCTATAACAATTGGGAATGTGCTTTAGGTTGTGTGGAAGGTCAGATCAGATAACTGGTTGTGTTGAGCTAGGTTGGTTTATTACAAAATAGAATCATGTCCATTTTGTTATTTGGGGGTCAATGAGTTATTGGACATTAGACCATTGGGGATTAAGATATATGAATAAGGGAGTGCCTAAATAGCTCTTCTTTGTGTGAAACCTTGAGTTTCCATGGGTGTTTTGGGATTGTAGTTATGTTTTGAACCCACTTATAGGATGTTTTGAAGATATTTTTAGGTATTTTTCTATCAGGTTTGAGTCTGGAGGCGAGACCAGGTGTTAATTTGAGTTTTATGGGTGAAATAGGGAGGTATAGAGGAGTTTCATGGTTAGTACACTTGGTTAGTAGTAACCTTGGTTATTCCATGTGACCTTTCCTATCAACTCTAGTAACACCCACATGATTGGATCATAGTTTACCTAATCCTTTGGCAAAACCATGCACAATGGGTAATTATTTAAAATTTTGACATTTTCTATCCTTTTTCATGTGGAGCTTCTTGAGATGCTATTTTTTATTGTTATTACCTATTATGTGGGTTTATTTTAGTTTTTTGATGTGTCTTGATATTGAATCATTCTTGATGGATCTTGTGTTTTTATGTTTTATAGATGATTCCTGTTAGAAGAACCTCATCCAGGCACAAAGAGGATGTTTTGGAAGATACCCCATAATAAATCCCTCCTATTGATCTATATTTGGTGGAGTCGGTGATTCGTATGATCTAATACTTTAGTGAAGTGGGTGGTTATGAGTAGAAAATTATGGCGAACCATGAAAATAATTTTATGAGGAAAAATCTATCAGTGTTCCCTAGTGACAAGGAACCAAATGGGCCTGTGGAGGGGTTGAATAATGTTGAGAAGATATTTTAGTTTATAAAGATCCTTGAGAACTATAAATTGGTCTTCACCACTTATGTGATGGAAGGAGTAGTTTGGAAGTGGTGGGAGTTAATGATGCATTCCAGGAGGCATGAGGATCTCACATGTGAAACATTCAAGATGGACTATAATGAGTAGTTCTACCCAGAGACCTTGAGAGTGTAAATTATAATTAGTTATTCAAGTCGGAATACATGGATCATTTAGTAATGAAGTACACATCTCGTTTTACCACAATGACACATGTTTCTATGGATATCATTGCAAACAACCACCTCATGGATCAATGTTTTGAGATGGGTTTGAGGCAATAGATTAGGTTTATGATTATTCTCATTTTTCTACTAACTTATTCAAAGGTGGATGATAAGGTGGATATGGAAGAGGTAGATTCGACTAGTAACAAAGGTCTTAGTGTTTTTATTTTAGTGGGTGGAAGCTACAGTTCTTCATTTGGGAAGAAGTAGAAGTGGTATTAATCTCAGTAGGGTAGTGGGAAGAGTGTCTTGTAGTTATTCAGTTCAAGTACTATGGCTTCTCCATGTCATAAGCCCCCTATTTTTTATTATCATGGAAAGTTCGGACAAACCAGGACTAATTTCTCAGAATCCAAGGATATTCAACCAATGTGGGAAGTCAGAGCATCTCTAGTTCTTCTGTCACTTTTTGAAAGGTTATCAAGTGAATTAAGAGGATTCAAAAGGTGGATGATTTCATCCTCAGGGTAAGGTATATTATAATCAAGGAAAGAAGACTCATGGTGGTTTTTATTTAGTGTTTCACCATGAAGAAGAGGTTATACCATAGGACTTATATTCTAGACTAACCACTATGCAAGGTACAATGTTTATTTTTACTTCCATGGAATCCACTTTATTTTATAATGGAACATCCCATTAATTCATTTTGAATGAAAAGGGTTGATGATTTCGGTATAGAAGATGAGTTAATTACATATTCAAGAATTTATAACCCATTTTGGTATGAAGAAGCTGTAAGGTTTCAAGTTCCTTATGTTCCATGTTTTGGAGGCTGGTGGAAGTTATCTAGGCAATCCTTATTTTAGACATAGATGTTTTAAAACATATTATTAAAATGGATTGGTTGATCAAATTAAGGGTGTTTGTCGATTTTTATCATCATAGGGTCCAGTTACATACACCTAACAGGAGTATTCACATATTCTAGGGTGATTGGGATCTGTGATCAAGGAGGGTAGAGCTAGTTTCTTCGGAGTTGGGGTTGAACTCATGCCAACATTCCAGGTTGTTTCTCAATGTTGTTGAGTAGAGTTAATTGTATTAACTTCTAGTGATCATTGATAAAAACCTAAATGTGTTTCTAATGTTTTTTTTGGTATTTCCTCCCAAATTATAGGCTGAGTTTACTATTGATCTGCTTCTTAGGACAAGCCTAATTTCCTTACAATATTACAGAATGGATCCAACTGAGCTGAAAGAGTTTAATGTTTATATAAAGGGACTTGAGGGAGGGAGTTTTATTCATCCCATCATGTCACAATGTATTCAATAGTTCTATTTACGAATAATTTAGATTATAACCTTTGACTTTTCATAGACTATCATAAGCTTAAACAGGTGACTGTGACAAATAAATATGCATTTCCCATAATTGATGAATTTTTTTGTTAAGCTCAAGGGAACGTGTTGATATTAAAAGATCAATCTGAGATCCTGGTACCACCAGCTAAGGTTATAGGAAGAGGATGTTCCAAAGACCAAATTTTGAAGCACGTATAGACATTTTGAGTATTTAGTTATTCCATCTAGGATTATCAATTATCATTTAGTCTTTATGGTGTTAATGAACTGGATCTTTCATATATTTTTAGAATCCTTTGTGGTAGTATTTTTGGAATACATATTAGTGGAATCAAAGATGTAATAGGTTCATTCTGAACATATAGAGGATGTTTTGGATGTTTTTAGAGAGCATAGTCTATATAAAAAGCTGTCTAAGTGCCAGTTTTGGATTCAGGAATTGTTTTTTTGGGGCTTGTTATTTTTGAGGAAGGTGTTTTAATGGATCTAGAGAATGTTTAGGCAGTCATGTCTTTGTAGCATCCCATGAATGTATTTTAGATCTATCACTTTTTAGGCTTTGATGGGTATTATAGATGTTTTTTATCTAGGATTACACCTCCCTTTACATACTTAATGAGGTAAGGGGAATTTTTTAAGTGGGGTGAGAAGTTCCAGCATGATTATGAGTAGTTGTAGGCCCATTTTAAATCCACAACTATTTGTTTATTATTAATCCTGGGAGAGATTATTCCATGTATTTTGATTCTTTTGATGTGGGTTTGGGATGTGATTTGATGTAAAATTCCAATGTGGTGGCCTATGTATTGTATCAGATACACCCACATGAGTAGAATTAACACACCCATGACATGTAATTGGAAGCTATGATTCATGCACTGAAAACATGGATACATTACCTATTCATGGAACATTTTATATTGTTTTAGGATAATAAGATTCTAAAGTACATTTTTACCTAGGGGTACCTAGTATTTAGACAGATACACTATGTATAATATATTCAAAATTTTTATTTTGATATTTTTATACCCTCGGGAAGGTTAATGTGGTTGAAGATAATTTGGGAAGGAAGCTTCTAGTGCAGGATGTTTGGAAATCAATGGATGAGTGGGGTTTGATGGGTTTATTTTCTGATTTGAATATGGTGGTATAGGAGGATAGAGGGAATGCTGTTTTTATACTATGAAGGTTATACCTTCATTTATCGATCAGGTTATGAGTAATTAGGTATTTAGCACCGAGTTCCAACAGATTAGTAGCCTTGGGTAATTGATCACAGTATCTCGATGGTTATCTCTTCTCTAGGAAGTAGTTTGTGGGTCCTTTGAGAATGAGGTAGAAGGTTATGCATGAAGAGAATCATTCCATTTGGGTTATTCATCCAATGGAAACCAAGAATTTTTATACATTGTGAGGTTAGTATTGGTATCCTAGGGTGATACATGCAGTGGTAGAATTTCTTTCTAGATGTTTGACCTACCAGAGGATCAAATCTGAGCATTAGAGTCTAGTCAAATTGTTTCAGCCACTTCTCATTATGATATGGAAGTGGGAAGAGATCTCTATGGATTTCATGATTGGGATACCTCATACTCTAAGTGGGAAAGATTACATATGGGTGATTATTTATCATGTAACAAAATCATCCCATTTTCTTCCCATCAATGGGTCAATGATGGTACCAGAACTCATATTACTATATGTTTGAGAGGTCATTTCACTTCATAGAGTTCCTTATATGATAGTTTTAGACCAGGATTACCATTTCACATATCAATTATAAAAGGGACTCTTAGAGGATTTGGGAACCCAGTTGAGGTTGAACACCATATATCACCCGCAGTCGGATAGTTAGACTGAGTGGATCATCATTCTTCTCAAGGATATGTTGCAAGTGTGTGTCCTTGAATATGGTAGTTCATGGGATTATAACCTTCCATTGAATGAGTTTTACTAAAAAAATAGTTTTCAAACCTCAATTAGGTTGGCCCTATTGGAGTATTTGTATATTTGGTCCTGCTAATCACTGTTGTGTTGGGATGTGGTGGGTGAGTATTCCATGATTTGATCAAGTATAATCCTAGAGATGACTGAGATATTTCATCTAATTTAGAAGCTTTTATTGATAGTTAAATGTCACAAGAGGTCATATGATGACCATCATATTCACCCATTGGAGTTTCAAGTTTGTGATAAGGTTTTTATATGGGTATCTGTTCAACGAGTATATCATCGCTTGGGAAAGTAGTAGAAGTTGGGATCATATTATTTCGGGACATTTAATATTGTGGAGATACTTAGAAATGTATCCCATATATTGGAGTTTCCATCATGAATAACCTAAACCCATGAAATATTACATGTTTACCAGTTGATGAAATACCATTTGGACCCTCTCATGCACTAGAGTGGGAAGATTTAGAGTTAGAGCCTGATATCACCATTGTGGAACAACTTATTTGTAACTTGGATTACCAAAAAAAAGTGAAATATGGTTAATCAATTCCTGTGGTCTATGTTATATTGTAGTGAGGTGGTGAGATCCATGAGACACAAGAGCATGACTATTTTTTGAGGGATCGGTGCCCTCAACTATTTTCTTCTGAGGATGTTTTAGTACTTTTTGGGGGATGATAGTGGCATGGTGGGGAGTTTTTGGCACATAATGGGTTACTAATATGTCTAATTTTGAGTTTTATTTACCTTTTGTTCATTTTTGGAGTTCCTGGTTAATAGGGGTCAAAAAAATGGGAGTATTTGGGAATACATACCAAGGCTCACAATTAGCGCATGGTTTGTCTAACCTTGTGTCTGCCTTTGTAAAGGTGGTGTAGGTTGGGACAATGGGATTTTACATGCTTTGAGAATGGTTTTTAAAACTATTCATAGCCTAGGAAAAACGACATGAAATGATTTTTAGGGAGATAATATCCCAACACAATTGGCACATAGTTTTTCTAACCTTGCTTCCTAACTGTGCAGCCTCTCAAGTTCACTTAAAAATTAGGGTTTTACATGTCTTACCCTATCAACTCTTAAGGTATTTGGCCCTAATTTCCTTTATCCATCATGTGAATCCCTTTATTTTTGGTGGCATAGATTTAACTCTACTTTATTGGTGGTTTAATTTTGGATTCTTGGTGGTTTGGATTGAGGTTGGTCCACATATTCTTGGTTTCTTCTCTTTCCCCCTTCTTTATTCTTGTTCTTCCTTTTCCAAGGATGTGTGTACCCCAAGAACGTGTGTTGGATAAATCAAGGATGTGTTATGGTGGATTAGGTTTATTTTCATGTTGATTATGCATGTGAGTCTTTGATCATGCAATTCTGGGTGGTTATCGTTGAAGGAAATGAAGTTAGAAGTGAATCTAAGGTAGGTGTCTCAAATTAAGGGAATTTTCCACATATTACCATTAAATTTATAATTTCCTTTGGTTTGTGTTGTTTAAAGTCCATTTTAAATTATTTATGTTTGATATATATTCCGTTTTTTTTTTCAATCTTGGATTGGTTTATAAATTTGAAAAATTAAAGAGGGCTTTCTAAATGGATGTGGATGATGTGCACACCAAGTGTTTTTTGAAATGGCTCAAAGAGTTTTAATGTTTTTGAAATGAATATATAAAATAGTTTAATTTTTTTTACTTTGTGGGATGGTATTTTATAAAATGGGAATGTTCATTGTGAAAATGTCTTATTAAATGTATTATTTTGTTATGGCACATGTTTATGATTGTGTTGGTATAGAGTGGCACATGGGTTGATCTAGGTGTGAGTGAAGGGTTTTTTCCAAGGACTATGAGAGCCTTAAGAGGGACGCCCATGAGGGATTCCATTTTTGTTTCCAAGGGATCATTAGAGACTATGTGTAAGACGAATATGTGATCCTCTATGATTGGTTTCCAAGAGACTGTGAGATCTCTTAGAGCTGGGCCTGGATAAGACCATGAGACCTTCTATTATTGCTTATCCATCTAGTATACTTGTTTAGAGACACTCAAAATAGGCTTGATTTTTGATCCCTAGGTACAAATTACTCATTCTGAATTGTTTTATATGATTTTTTTCATTTGGTTATTTCCTTGTTTGATGTGATGAGATATTTTATACCCATTTTGTATTATTTATTATATGATGATGATTTATATTCTCATCATACTTATTATTTGTTGGATATGTTGAGCATATTGTTTCTTGGGCCTTGTTAATATATTTGACCCATGTTGATAATTTTTTTGGAAAACATGTCTTATTTTAAATGGAAACCCAAAGGTATTTTAAAGTATTATTGAATATAAAATATTTTCAAAGTGATTTAGTTTTGAAAGTTGTTTTCAAACTAGTTTATTGGTTTTCATGGGTAAAAGCATTAAATATATTAATGGTGGTATACTATTGGTATTTTTTCCTCAAATTATACACATGAATTTAGTAATATGTATTCTTTTGTTAATAGGACATAAGTAAAGGTAATGGCACCATGTACCCTGGTGTCTCTTCTTGATTAGTGTCATTTGGCGTTTTTTGGAGGAGACATGGTCTCACAGAGTTGGATCATGTGGAGTAATTTTTTTGGATTTGTATTTATTGGGATACATGTATGGGACTTATTTTATTATGTAAAAATTATTTTATGTTTTTTTATTTCGACATGAGATACCATGTATATGGAATTTTGGCAGGTTTAGTACAAGATGTTTAGTTTTGTTTTTGGAATATGCATATCTTTTGTGGCATTGCTCTATAATTTTTATTATACCTTTTAAATATCATTATGTTGATGTGGAATTACTATTTCAAGTATGGTTTATGCCAGTTTACCTTGGGTGAAACCATTCCCAATAGATTATTAGTTATGCCTGATGCTTGTCGCCATCCTGTGACAATTGGGAACACGCTTTGGGCCTTGTGGAAGGCCGATTAGGGTGAAGAGTTGGGTCAACCTAGGTTGGTTCCTTAAATAAAACACAAAATATAAATTAATAATGTGCAACCCTATTTTCTCCAAAATATGAGTGAAAGGATGAGAATCTATTCTCAACCAGTTTACACTCTTTCAATTTTTCCCTAATAGACTCTTCATGCTTTTATACTCATTTTCAAAATAGAATTTTTTTGGGAGATATGGGTTTTTTATTCATTGATTTGGTATAATATTATTTTAAACATGATTCATTGAGAAACATGCATAATTAGGTATTTATTTCACGTGATTCAATATTTTTTTATACTTTAAATAATTATTCGAGTTTTTTCCAGCTTTATAATGGCCCAAAATTCTAAAACTTTTACAACTAAAGTTATATTTGATAACTTCTGTTAACAGTACACCCAATGTAAAATAACCAAAAAATATTATAATAACTCTAGTAATAAATCTATAATAAACTATAAAGTTATAAAATATTAAAATTTATTATGTTTAGAAGATAAATAATTAATATGAGTTAATATTGATTTTTTTTAATAAAAGTCATATTATTTATGTAATGTATTTTCTTTTAAAGACTAAATTTAAAAATTTTAAAATATAATTTTAATTAAACAAAATAATTTTTTTAATTATTCACATTAAAATTTACTTACTAGGAATTTTTTATTTTTTTCTAAGAAATTAACTTCTATCTAAAATATGGTTTTTGCAAAAACTGTAATTTTTAGGATTTTGTTATTATTTAAGATTGTACAATAAGTTGAAAAATAGTTCATGCAATGAAATATATATTTTGGGAATAATATTATGAATTTTAATATGTTTTCTGATATTATAAATCCTATTCCCAAAATTTTTAAAACTAAATTAAAACTATTGTTTCATAAAATCTATTTTCGATATTTTCATTGAATTATTTATTTTAAAGGTGGGATTCAGTAGTGGATTTACATAAAGGACTAAAAAAAATTATTTTATCTATAATAATTTAATTTATGTCTTTAACATCATTAATAATAATAATTTTATCTTATGTATATATATTTAAATCTAGAAAACATCATTTTTATAAAAACTCTTTTTATTTGATTAAGTGAGTTTATTTTAAAATTAACTTTTCACATATTTAGAAATTTCATATGATAAAAAGCTATTTAAATTTTAAAACATAATTTTTAAACTCTTTAATATGTTAAATTTTAATTATTTTTCATTATAATTAATTTATTAGAATTTTTTTTTACACCTATAAAAGTTAAAAATGATAAAAATTCCGTTAATAAAAGGAAAATACTAAAACATGTCAAAATAATGTTTTGAAATGATTTGTTGTGGTTATTTTCAATCCAAAACAATTTTAATATCCTATTTTGTATATTTTTGACCTTTAAACCTTGAATATTAACCTTACATTATTGAAAATATAATGGTTACTTCCAAAACAATCCTTCTCTCCCCTTATAAAAAGCCCACAGTTCCTCCACTTAAAGAATAAACTTACATTAGAATTTATCATTGAAAATATGAAACATTTTCCTCCTATTAAAACATTACACCTTCATAATATTCTGTTCACATTTATTTTTTATAAGTCCTTCATATATAAGGAGTTTTCTAAGAGAAAACTCTACTTATGATGTGAGTAATACTTTCTATTACACTTTTATTTTACTTTACTCCTTCCTAATTTTCTCTAAAATTATTGATATAATTAAATTTTTATAATTAGTATACTAAAATTTCATTATCTTAATTTAACTTAAATTATTTACTCCTTTACATCCACTTAGGAAAACAATATAATATTAATCATGCGTTGTGTAGACTACCACTTACACAAAGTTACATTTTTCATTTTTCATAGAAATTTTATATATTTTTGTAAAATATATTAAATTATTATTAAAAAACAAAAAACAAAATATAAAAAATATCTTTATTTTTTTTATAATAATATATACAATTCCTTTACCACAATCACCCATTTAGATATATCATGTTCATGTTTGGGTTGGTTTAACCACCTACTTGAATAAATCCTATAAAAATATATCAGAGATGACTATGGTAAATTAAATAATAATATTATCATAAGTTAATAAGAATATAAATATTGATTTTTTGGTTCATTAATGTTTATATTTTTTATTTAACTTGTAATTAAAATATCACAATTTATTGCTAAAATTACAAAAAATAAAACGACACCAATTCAATTTTCATGAAAATATAACTAAAAAAAATATAATAAAAAATAGAATATGATAATAAATTTTAAATATTAAATTAAATATAGAATTATAATTTTCTTAAGAAGGTACTTAATAAACTTAATTTTATTATTTAGAAAGTTAATCATGTCTGCTGAATGAATCTGGAATTTCTTAAGGATTTCATCACAAAATTTCCTTCATTGAGACACATTTTTATGCACCTAATTTACTTTAAATGGAGTGTTTAATGCCTATTTAACATATAATATCATGAAATATGTTTACTTATGGTATTTTAAATTAAAATTAAATCTCTCTCACTTTCAATGGGTTTTATTGTAATGTTTCTTAAGTTGTAAGGGGTTTTTTCATCGCAATTTCCCTTTATTGAGACAAGTTTTAATGTTATGAATCAATTTTTAATCTCTATAGTTTATATACTACCCAATAATATATTGTATAATAATACCTAATTTAACACATGGTGTTTATATATCTATATGATTTTAAATATTCCAATTAATTTTCATTCAAAAAATACTAATGTTGTAAGGGGTTTGATGACTCAATTATCTTTCATTGAGTCATAATCCCCTTTATTAAACCTTATCATTAAAAAAAAGTTATAATAATCTATATGATGATATTATATTATAACCCCTAATTCTTTTCTAGGGAATTATGTTTTATATACATGCCTTCTTCGATGAATATTTCATTTATAAAGTGTGAGATTATAAATAATAATTTCCATATATTCTACCGAACCTCACTTTTCCAAGTCCATGTTTTCCCTTTTCAACAAATTTTTACTTCTTATTTGGAAATATATTATGTTTTATCCCTTATTACCATCAATTTTTTCATTACCATTTTTTATTATTATGTTTATTCAACTCTTAAAATGATATGAGTTTCAACAAAAGAATATTTTTTTCATGATCATATATTTTATCTTATAACCCATATTTTATTATACAAGAAATTTAATATCAAATTTTTTTATTTTAATAAATAATTATTTAAAAATATCTTATCAAATTTATAAAAAATATTTTGTAAATTATTTTATACACCATTTTCAAAAAAAATTATAATGTTTTTAAAGAAATATATATTTTTAAACGTTTTTCTTCCAATATCTTCTCATTGACTAAAATATATACCTAAAACGGAGTTTTGTTTTATGATTCACATACTATATTATATTATAATGTATTTAATTTAGTGTAATAATTTTTGGTATAATTTTATTTTACTGTTGAATCTATTTTATGAGATACAATTTGATAATTTCCTGAAATCCATTTTTCTTTCTATGAATAATTTTATTATGTGATGATTTTTTTCAAGTGAAAAAAAATATTTACGGATTATGTGATGGGTGGGACTTATATCTTCCTATAATTAATTTGGTAAAGTATTATATCTTATGAGATAATTTTTTTTATGAATACTTTGGCTAATAGTTAGGTTCACAAATGGTGAGTGTGATAGCATTTATCTCTATTCAAAATTTTATATGTGAACATGTTAGCGAGTATCTAGATTAACAAAGGGTGCGTTTGATAAAATTTATCTCTAATCACAATGTTATGTGTGAATAGGTTGTCAAGTATCAAGGTTCTTCAGATAAGAAATCCTATGATTATGATTGTGCCACAATCTTTCCCAGGTTCCGTGGATAATGTTATAAGTTTCATGTTTTATTTTCTCATTCGATGGTAAAAGTGTTATAATTTGATATGATGTGTATATATTTCATGATTATTGTTAACTAGTATTGATTTATGTTCTTTTAAATAAGTTATTTTCCCTTATAAATAATTTTCCACTAGTTTACGATCTAACCATAATTCCCTTTGATATGTTACACAATACTAAGTGTTTGAGCTCACCCCTTCTTATATTTATACCTTCCGTAGTATTTGAAGATGAATATTTATTATAGAATGTATAAGAGGGGATTTATATAATGGAGAAATGTTTACATAATGTAAAATGCGTTTTTTAGGTTTCTATTCACCAATTAACTAAAAAATTGGTTCACTAGGTAGTGAGACTTTTTGTAAGTTAAATTAATTAAACCATGTTATCACTATAATATTTTTGTATGTTTATCTTGGGTCACTTCAGTTGGTATAAGAAAATGAATTCCTTTCTAGATATTGTTTAGTGGATGTAGGATCTAGTATAGTTTTCCTTTGGGTAATAACCCAAGAGAGGGCATGTTGGGTATTAATTCAAGTTTAATCTGATACATGATAAATAGGCATACCTACATAATTTTCTTGAAAATACCAAGGATATAAATAAGTTAATTCACATCCTCATTAAAAAACCATTATGAAATATATTTCACTATGTTAAATATCATTGTTAAGAAAAACCTAGTAGGGAAAAAACCATGGATAACCTATATTGAAAATTTTGGAGTTGTTAAGGAAGAATATACCCATTATTTTTGAGTTATTTATTCTAGGATCATAGGCTTATAAATCATATGTTTACAAATTTAATTATTCTATAACTTGTTTTGATGACCTGTTCAATTAACTTTGGAGACCTCAATTATGATTCCTTCAACCTGCACTCCTGGATCCAGTGCCATAAACATATACATTACATAGTCAATTAGATACCATCTATAAAATCTTGTATATAACCACACTTAATTAAAAAAAATCAAAAAAAATCATATCTTACATACTGAGGACCTTTTTAGGTTTTGAGATTTAGAGAATTAGGAAAAAACAAAAACTAAAAAATCCCATGTTTATTGTATTAAACAATATTTTTTATTATATATGAA
Source organism: Viscum album (assembly GCA_963277665.1). Lineage (NCBI taxonomy): Eukaryota > Viridiplantae > Streptophyta > Magnoliopsida > Santalales > Viscaceae > Viscum > Viscum album. Next base: position 498,513,668 of record OY728122.1, read on the forward strand.
ACTATTTAATCCATAACAAGCCTTAAATATCTACCATAATTTATTTCTCAAATATTATCCTTGTTAACATGTAATTTGTATTAATTTTTTCATACCCTAGGGAAATGGAAACATAAGAAGGGGTGATCTGAAACACTAGGAAAGGAAACAAACAATGGAGGAAAACATGGAATAAATATGGCTCAAATATTATGGTAAGAATAAGTAAACAACATACACATAATAAAATTGTAACTAAAAGAATTCTATATCTATTAAAATAGAGGAGAACATAGATATCAACAAAAATGATCTCATACTAATGGAATGAATAATGTTGGATATCAAAAACCTGTTGTTAAGGCCTTATGGTAAGACACTTATCATCAAGACTACAGTTAAGACATATTGATGAATTGGGAAAGAATACATCAATTACTGAAACTTGTTTTTCAAACAAGACCTATTGATGCATCTAGGGGTTATATAATCACGGGTCCCACTTTTCATTTGTTTAATTATAATACATTCATCATAATATATAACATGACCGTTCATATTGTTCCCTAAAAAATTATTATTGAATAAAACATGGATATCTGTATAATGAAATATATGGAATATTAGTATGTAATCCACCTAAATTATCAGTCAATAATCATAAAGAAAATAAATACTTTTCCCAATTATAATAAATGGGATAACATGGTCATAACACATGTAGATAAAGATGGTGGATGTTCAAATAATATATAGTCAACTTTCCAATAATCATCCATATTGAAATGCCAATACATTCCAAATTTCATTATAATTACATTATTTTTAAGTAAAAATAGTTGAGTCCGAATTATGTAAAATTTAATTTTTTAACCATATAGAGAAATGAGTATATGGCTATGTTAATTCTTGAATAACATGATCATAATCCATCTAGATAAAATAGGTATATGGTTTCAAAAGAACATAACCTAATAAGTGAGAAATATTTTTCAAAGGGTATACGTGATCGAAATGTATATAAACAAAATAAGGCGAGATAATACAACTTAATATAATCCAAAATAAAATATGTAGCTACCTAGTATGAATTAAATTCAAGTGAATGTTTCTAAATTAATAAATGTAAATTATGTTATAAAAAATCCTTACTATTGGGGAAACAACTGAATCAATAGATACATGAATAAGGGAACATTATATGGATTGTAAATCCCATGAAATATAAAGTATATATTAAAAATATATCTATGGGCAGTTAATACACCATACAAATAAAACATGGTACATGTAATGTATTGTGCCTCCATGAATCATAATAGTGACCAATAAAACCCTTACGACTTTAGAAACATTCACATCAATACCCCTTAAAAGAGCGGGATTGTAATTGAACTTAAAATAACATGATTAAAAGATAATTTATCATATTATATCTTAGATAGTTATTATCTTAACCATATAAATGAAATTAGGTGCATAATACCAAACATGTCTCAAAAAAGAGAATTTGAGATTGAAAATCCTTACCTTGGTCCTGATTCATACTTCACAAGCACCAAACATCCAAAATAATTAAATTAATTCTATTAAATATATACCCATGAACCTTATTCATAAATATAACCATTAATAATCCCCATTTACAATCATTATATTCATATAATTGTTATTCATTTTTTACGTATTTTCATTGATGGGTGTAAGTGATCTTTATCACTTTGAACTAGTTTCATAAATGTGGTGTTTGTATATATTATTTTACAAAATTAATTAATTATTATATCATATAAGGTACTTTAATATATGTTTCATGATATTTTATATATCTATAATCTCATTTCATGGTAGCTTTGATTATTATCTTTGAGGTTGAAATCCATGACAAGCATGTTTCAATGATTGATAATGATCTAAGAGTATTTTCTTAATTGATGGTTTAAATATTAATCTAACATATTAATAAAGAAAATAATTATTTAAATAATTATATTATTTTATACCAATAATTATGTTCCCATAGTCATTCATGATATAAATTTATATTATTGTCCATATAGGTGGTTAAACTGACCCAAACATGAACATACCCTGATTTAATGAATGATTATGATGTGGTTCTGTTACAATATAATAATACCAAAATAATAATGATATTATATAGTTTTTATTAGTGTTATATATCATAATTTTAATGAATTATAATACAAGTCAATGGATATGGAAATATTATACAATTTTAATAAAAGGTTATCCTTTTAATATGATTTTTAAATGATTAAATTAATGATGATTTTTTGTTGATCATATCATTAATATATTATATAATTTATAAAACAAAAACTTTCATGATATCATAAACATAATATTTATCCATTAATACTATACTTATATCCATCCTTGTAAGGTGGTTATGGAAAATGAAACACATTGTGTCAATGAGGCGATAGTCTGCACAATGCATGAAGAATATTATTTTTTTCATAATGGATGGGGTATAAAAATAAAAAATGATTATAAATTAAAATTGTAACATTAAATTATATAATTTAAACTAATATAATTATATTATTGTGGATATAAAAAAATTTATAGAATATAATTAATTGGAAACACTAAGTAGTTGATAATACTCATGTCTAGGACTTGAATTTTCCTTGGTAGTATCTATTAAAATGAACGAATTGTTATTACTAATAGTGAAAAGAATACTTTAAACATGGGATAGGGTTATAATAGGAGAAAAATGGTAGTTTTCAAGTTAAAATTTGAAAGAGAGTGAGTATTTAAGAATTGAAGATGTTTCCCTTTTATAAGTGAAGGGAAGGGTAGTTTGAGAGTAACTCTTTCATTTTCAAAATTATAAGGCTTCTATTCAAATGAAAAATGATAAAAAATGGAACAAATAAGAGATTAAAAATTATTTTATTTATAAAATCAACTCAAACACTCCTTTTTGAGAATTCTTTGAGTATTTTAGGGTTTTTTGTTTTAACTTTTTAACTTTTACCCGAATTTACTTTTACATTGTTAATTAATCTATAACCATTGTAATGAATTTTAAGGCAAATTATTAAGATTTATAATTTTACTTGATTTAATAATTTCAATTAATAATTTTCAAATTAATTTATCCAATAAATTTCTAAAGGCATGAACAATTAATTTTAAAATAAATACACTTAATCACATAAAAACTGTTTTTAGAGAAATATCATTTTATGCATTAAATTTATATATAAGATAAATTTATTTTGGATACTAATTTTAATGATATAAATTTTTTTATTAAAAAAATGGATTCCAATTAAATCAAAAACCAAATATCCCTAGAAAATAATTGATTTAATGAAAATACTAAAACTGGTTTTTTTATTAAAACAACATTTTAATTAGTTCTAAAAATATAGGAAATAAGATTTATAAGTTAAAATAATATTTAAAAATTCATATGTTTATTTATTAAATTTATTTCTTATTAATTATAATGTTTTATAAACTTATTTTTATTCTTATATTGTGATAAAGTCTTAAAAATTATTCGTTTCATGAAAACCAAAATTTTCATCTAAAAACCAACCATTTTAGAAAAATCTAAAAAATTAATACAAAGTAAATATTTATATTTTTAATTAAAAAATTGTGTTCATTTGAATTAATTTCAAATCAAAAAAATTATAAATTCATTTTTTAAATAAATTCATAAAATAAAACAAAAAACCATTTTTATGGGAGAATTATATTTTCAAATGATAACTATTATTATTCCTATTTCATAATATTTTTAATATATATCATTTTTAAATAGTTATTAATATCAATAATAATTTATCATTAATCATATGTTTCTTGAAATAAAAATGTGTATTGCATAAAATATAATTTTTTAGAAAGATACATTTCTAAACAATAACTGATCTTATTAGTCATCTTTTGTAAACTAATTGAATGTTAGTCTTATTAAAAGTGGAATTTATTTTCTTCATATATATATTTCATAAAGAGGATACACCTATTTAGTACCAAAAATCAAGTGGACAGGTTTTAAAAGGAATACATAAATATTTATATTTTATCTAAATATATCATGTTCATTTAAGTTTAGTGTTGTATATAGTGCAAGCTATCAAAACAATTTACTTATTTTAAGGTAATAAATTATTAAGATCTCAGGGTTTCACATTCTACTCCCCAAAAATAAATTTCAACCTCAAAATTTTAATTTTCACCAAAAAAATATCTAAGGGTGTCTGCAAGGTAGTGATATTTTGAGGTATCAACATTAATAACATAGGGAAGGATGTGAATCTCACCTATATAAATATCTCAATATTGGGTTTTTTTCAACCATTTGAGCATGATGCCTCTCATAGTTTGGTGTAAAAAACTATTTTATTTATCATTGAGTCAATAGTTAGTCTTGTAGTGATATATTATCATGGGGTTTTAGGAAATATAATTCCCTATTTTGGTAATTAGTTTTCATATCGATTAATATATATATCACACACATCCATCTCTTCCCCCCATGTTTCATCAACTTGGTGTTAAAAGCATGATGTTGATGTCGAATGATGTAGTCAATGAAGAATGATCCTACTCCTCATAATTATTGTTGAGATCCATGATTAGACCCATTTTAGACCATTATGCAGTATCCACCTCCACTATAACATTATTTACCCATTAAAAAAATCTATGTCCTATCTCTCCAAATTCAATAGATAACTACCCATCTATTATCCTTCCCTTTACACCGGTCCCTACATTTCTAACTCCATGAATAAATCCTAGCTGAAGGTTTGGGGGAATGGATGCCCCAACTTTCCACTCTGAGTGACACTTCGTATGCCCAAAAGGGTCCTTCCAAGACTCAAATTGTTTTCTGTACATGTTTCATGGAATTTTGTGCTCCAAGGAATCAAACATAATTATCTAACTTCTCCCAATATAAGGGGAATAGGGAAACCTCCCAATTTTCCAACTCATTATCATTTCCTATTTCACTAGTAGTGGTGGATAGGGTTCATATTTTACATCCACCATTGGAATAGTGATGTTAACATACCAGGTTTTATCAAGTCCTATACATAGTAGTGATGTATTTTTGGATAATGATGAAGATTATCCATTGTTATATATAGTCATTATAGTGATGTTAAGATCACTCGGAAGTAGTGAGTAATTTTTTTCTCCACCCTTATCATTTTTAAAAAGTGACAAATTTCTGGGTAATCTAACCATGATTCAGTAAATAAGAACTCTATATTGAAATAGTTAATCCATTATGAGAATCAAATCAATTCCAAAAAATGTAACAAAAAAATATTCATATTTCCCAAAAAATCAACTTAGTATACACTAAATTTTCTACTAGAAATTTCCTTTGATAATAAAATCATTAGTTTTGTGATTCAATTTTCATTGAAAACATTTATAATACACTAGGCTGAAAAAAATAAGAATCAAATAAGGAATCTACAAATTATTAGTGTAAGATAAGTGTACCTTATTCCCTAAATTTTCATAAACCACTCCCAAAAATAAGAGTATCATTAGCCTTCAATTGTTTCCTTTATCTTAGAGGATACTGATGATTATTATCCTTCATAGTCTATAGTTATTTTAATTCAAACTATATCACTCATATTTTAATGTATATCTTTTTTTGTTTAACCTAGGTTACTTTAAGTTGGGTTAACTCATACTTATTAAACTAATCCTTAAAATAGAGAATCCAAATTACCATAAACCTTTCTTAAAAGATTCTACACCAAATAATCATTGAAATCTATGATCTCAAAATCCAAATTATCCTTTATCAAACAAAATCATAAATTAATACAATAATATACCCAATTATTTATATACCCTAATAATATACCCTCAATAAATTTACTTTCTTAAAACCTATTTGAATCTTTAATACATTAAACCATAATGAGATTATATTTTCCTCTCAGAATTAACTTTATCTTTAACCCTCTATATGTATTTTTAAATAGTTTATAAGGTCAGACACTAGTAACTATATACCATAATCCAAAAAATGAGAAGAAATTATACGAAAATATCATGAATCAATTATAAATACCAAGTTTTCCAATTACTATCTAACTTACTTCTTCAAGGTAAAACTACCCTTTATTATCTCATCAATATGTGCATATTAAAATTAAGAATTATCCATATTGCAATCACATGTCCTCTAATAGTTATCCCCAAAAATATAACCTTATCATAAAATCACATTTCAATGTTATTAGTATAATTTAATATATGTTTCCATACCATTAAAGTACAAATAATAAATAATAATCCTTATATGTTTCATATAATCCTCATTACTTTTAGAACATAAAATAATATCATTGATAAATATCGCTCACCAATTTGAATAGCTAATGGTTGCACAAAAATATAAATATCATTGAATTAGGTAAGACTTGAAAACTCACATTTTCCAACATGACAGAATTATAATATGAATCTCAACTATTTAAGTATGCTTCCTTATTCAGTCATAGTATAGTGGTTTCTAGGTGCATATTATTCTCAAATTCATTTCAACAATATTGATACAAATAAATAATAAAACTAAAATGGTCATGATAATATCTAAAATATGTATATTAAAACATCAATCTGAATAGTTATTCTCTTATGAAACTTTTTTTTCAATATATGATGCTTTAAGATCTAATTTTGACTCTCTTTTTTTAGTGATTGGTTATCCATGATCATTTTTCTATTAGGATATCTGACTAAATTTGTTAAAAAAATTATTAATTCTTTCATAGTGGTTTGTAAAGGGAATTTAATTAACCAAATAATATCCCCTAGAAGTGACTCACAAGTTTTATGTAGTATTAATCTCATTCATTGTGCATTAGATTTATGATTGAGTCTATTATCAACCAACCCTTTGTGGGGTGGTTACCCCAAGTTTCATCTGTTCTATATTCACTTCCACATTTCTATATCAAGATAGAGATTCATTAATATAAAAAAATATAATCTCTACTTTAACAAAACATCATGATGTTATCCAATACATATAATTAGTCTTAAGGTTTTAACTAATGTTTTATTATCCTAATCCACAAATAAAATGTGTATTATTTCCTTAACATTAAATCATATAATAACCTAAAGGGTTATGTATACTTTTGAATTTATGATCAATGTTAACTTATAAACCCTTAAATTATCCTCACTACATAATAATCGACAAAGTTATATAAAAATTTCTTTTTATACCAACTATGAATCCCCAGACCCACACTTTCAGATATGGTTCCAAAAACACATACTTTACATACTCACTTTTCCACCACCTATAAAAGCATGGATATAATCATCATTATTTACCCAATAAAAATTATTATTTTATCTCTTAAATACCATGAAAATTTCCAGTTTTATGGATTTAGGGAATTAGGTAAAAACATAGACAAATAAATCCCATGTTTTTTTGTATCAAAAAACATTTTTTCATTAAATTTGAAACTGATTAACCTATAATGTGTCTTAAACATATAATATAATTTAATTCACACATGTTATGAGTCTTAACATGTCACATATAATAAATTTCCTTATAACCTAGGGAAATTTAAATATAAGAATGGGTGATCTCAAATGCTCAGAATGGGAAAACATACAAATGAGGATAACATAGCATAAACATGGGATAAATTTTATAGAAGGAATAAGTAAACAACATTATGACATCATCAAAATGAAATTGAAAGTATTATATATCCATGATAATAAATTAAAATACATATATCAATAGAATTGATCTTATAATTATGGAATTCATAATGTTGGATTGAAAAAACCACCTATCAAGGCCTTTTTCAAAGAAACATTATTTATCATTGAGACTGAAGTGAAGACATATTGATGAGTTAGGAATGAATACAATAAATACCCCAATATTTTTTGTCTCATGATACATATTGATGAATAATGTATCTTTATAAAGTCAGGCCCCACCCATCACTTTGTTAATTCTAATGCTTTCACCATAAGAGTAAATAAGACATTTCGTACCATTCCCTAAGGAACCTCTTTTTGGATAAAACATATATATTAATAAAATGAAAGATATGTAATGTTAATACATAATCAAACTATATTAGTATTCAGTAATCATTAATAATATCAACAATTTTTTACATGCTAATAAAAGGGATATCGTGGTCATAACCCATACACAGAAAGAAGAAATATGATCAAATAATAGATAGTCAACATGCCAATAATCATCCATATTAGAATGAAAATAATTTTACCCATGCCAATAGAAATAAATAATTTATATTTGAACATAATCCAATATAACTTATATAAAATGTTATTTTCACACTCTATAGAGAAATGGGTATACAACTTAGCCAATACTGGAATAACATGATCATAATCCTGTCAGAGAAAGAAGTTTCATAGTTTTAAAAGGATATGACCTAATAAGTGAGAAATATTTATAAAGGAGTTATGTGGTAGGAATTTATATCCCAAATAAACAAATATATAATAAAACATAATATAATAAAATGGTAGGATGCACCCAACTTATATGAAATCATTTTAATATATTGATCGTAACTCAATAAAAGAAAGTTGAATTACAAAAAAAAACATTACTAATGGGGAAATAACTAAATCAATATCCACTTGAATATGGGAACATTATTTGAATATTAAATACTACGAAAGACCAAGTTTATTAGAAAAATATATCCATGGGTATTGAATACACTATACAACGAAATCATGGTGCATAAAATGTATTATATCTCAAAGAATCAGAATTGAAACAAAAACCCTTATGACATTAGAAATATTAGAATCAAAACCCCTTGAAAGAGGGTGATTGTAATTGAACAAAAAATAAGATTAACAAAATATAATTCATTATATTAAATATCAAATAGGTAGTAAATTAACTATATAAATGAAATTATGTTCATAATACCAAACATGTCTCAAGGAGAAGAATTTGAGATGAAAACCCTTATCTTGGTCCTAATTCATTCTAAACATGCACCAAAAATCCCAAATAATTAAATTAATTCCATTGAATACATACCCAAGACTATATTCATAACTATAATAATTTATAATCCCCATTTACAATCATTATATTCTTATAAATATAAGTTTGTTTTAACCTATTTTCAACACTGGGTGTAAGTGATCTTTATTACATTGAACTAGTTTCATTAAAGTTGTGTTGGTATATATTATTTTCCCAAAATTCCATCATAATGATATTATATATGGTACTGGAATATATTTTATATGATATTTTATAATTATATAATATCATTTCATGGTATCATTTTTTAGGATCCCTGAGTTTGAAATTTATGACGTGAATGTTTCGGCGATTTTTAACAATCGAAGGGTGTTTCCTACATGATTATTTAAATATTAATATAAAATATTCATAATAAAATAAAAATTATTTAAAAATATATAGTATATTATACCATTAATTATTTTTCCATATTAATTCATGATATAAATTCATATTATTGTTCATGTATGTGGTTAAACCGACCTTGACATGAACATACCCTGATTTAATGAGCGATTATATAGAGGTTTTGTTATAATATCATTATAATAGAAGAATAATGATATTATTTAGTGTTTATTATTATTATATATAATAATTTTAGGTAATTATAATAAGAATTAATTGATATGGAAATATTACACAATTTGAATAAAAGGTTATTCTCTTAGTATGAATATTTTAGATGATTAAATTAATGATGATCATTTGTTGATAATATAAATTATAGTTTATTTAATTTTATATACCATAACATTAATGATTCCATAAAAACATATTTATACTTTAATACCATCCATATATATATCCTAGTAAATTTGTAATGGAAAATTAAACACATTGCGTCTTGGAGGTGGTAGTTTGTACAACCAACGAACAACAACTTTTTTTCTTAATGGATGGGCTCTATGAATAAAAAATGATAATAACTTTAATATAGTAACATTAAAGTATATAAATTATATTTTTATCAGTATATTATTTTGGTTAGAAGAAATTTGAAAAAATATAATTAAGGTGGAAATCTAATTAGTTGATAATACTCATGTGAGGACTTGATTTTTCCTTGGAAGTCTCCATGGAAATGAAGGCCTTATGCTATCTAATGACTAAAATAAGATATTTAAAGTGATAGTGAGTTTTATTTGGATAAAAGTTTCATATTTTTTGGATTAAATTCAAATGATAGGTGATTCTTCAAGTGGTGAAGTTATTACCATTTTATAAGTGAAGGGAAGGTTAGTTTTCAGAGAAATCCTTATATTTTCAATAATGTAAGGTAACTATTCAGAAAAATGCCAAAAAATGGAAAAAATAAGTGAGTAAAATAATTTTTGGTCTAAACTCACCTCAACTTATCCTTTTTGGGACAACTTTTAGTGTTTTGAGGGTTATTGTTTTAACTTTTTATGTTTTACCCTCATTTAAGTTTACCTTGGTAACTAATTTATAACATTATTAAATAATTTTAATGAAAATTGTTACCATTAAAAATTTTATTCAATTGATACATAAAGTTCAATATTTGAATTTAATTAATTTTATTAAATAAAATTTATAAAGTTTGGGAATGTTAATTTTAAAATAAATACACTTAATAGAATAAAAAATAGTTTTTAATGAAATAACGTTTTTAAGATTTTAATTTAAATATAAGATAAAATTATTTTATATAGTAATTTTAATAGAATATATTGATATATTATAAAAAATAAAAAGGATACGAGGCTTTTGAGGAAATCGAAAACCGAATCTCCCATGAAAATAATTGATGTATAGAAAAGATCTAAAGTTGATTTTTATTAAAAAAACATTTTAATTAGTTTTAAAAATGATGTAAATATGATTTATAAGTTTAAATAATATTATAAAATGAAAATTTTTATTAATTTAATTAATATTTGATTAATTAAATTTTTCCTGAAATTATAGGTCATTCTTATATAATGATAAATTCATACAAATTATAAGTTTTGTGAAAACCGTATTTTTCAACTGAAAACCTACATTTTTAGAAAAACATAAAACATTTATACAAAGTCAATTTTTTATTTAAGGAATTAAAAAATGAAGTTAATTTTTATTAATTTCCAATTCCAAAATTTATAAATTTTTTTAATAAAATCAAATAATTTAATGATTTTTTTTATAAAATGAAATTTCTAAAAGTTAAATGTTATTATTCATATTTCATATCATTTACTAAAAAAATTAGGGTTAAAAAATTGATAATATAAAACATAGTTTATCTTTAAACATATGTGTCTATAAAGAGAAATTATTTTATCATAAAATACAATTATTTAGAAAATACTTTCCTAAATAATAAAAGATCTAATTTGTAATTTTGTGTAAACAAATTGAATATAATTCATATTAAAAGTATCCTTTACTTTAATTATACATATATTTCATAAAATAGTTAATCCTATTAATTCCCACTAATTCAACAACTAGGTTTTAATAGTCATAATTAAATATTACATTTTATCTAAATATGTTATGACTTCATTTAAGTTTGGTATTTTTTGTAGTGCATGAAATCAAACACATTGAACTATTTAAATGTAATAATATATTATGATATCATGGTGTTGCATCAATTCTTCTCAATGACTGACCTCTTGACTCGATATCATGAACAAAGGGTAAAAAGGGAGGATATTCCAAAGACAACATTCAAAATAAGATATGAACACTATGAGTTTATAGTGATGTCATTTGTACATACCAATTACCTACTATATTAATGGATGTTATGAATAGAGTCTTTAGAAATTACATGGATTAATTTATGGTAGTCATTATAGATGATATCCTAGTATATTCAAAAATTAAGGAGAAGTATCATGATCAATTAAAGATTATATTGAAGACCTTTATGTTGATATTTTAAAAAATAACATGGAAAATATAAATTATATCTAAAACAAGCACTGTTCTTGGGTCATTTCATCCCAACCAAGGGTAAATTTGTAGAGCCATCAAATACTAAGTTTATTATGAAATTACTCAAACCAACCTATGAATTAAATTGAAAGTTTTCTTGGGTTAACTAGATATTACTGATGATTTGTGATAAATTTATCTCGGTTATCAAATCCATTAACCAATAAACGAAGAAAGGGGTTGAGTTCATATGAAGAGAAGAATATGATAAATGCTTCAACGGTCTTAAGGGAAAGTTGGTCACTACACCCAGGATTAAATTACTTTGTATTGGTGATGGTTTTATAATTTATAATAATCCATCATTAAACGTCCAAGTATTAATCCTCATTAAAATTTCAAAGGGAAGTGAGTATTCCTCATTCTAATTAAATATTCACGTGAAACATTACAAAGATTTTGATTTGGAATCAGAAGTGGTGATCTCTATAGTGAAAATTTTGCAGCATTACCTTTATGGTGTGATGTCTGATATATACACTAATCTTTAGAGCTTGAAATATATATCCACGCATAAAAAGTTAAAAATATTCCAATGGAGGTGGTTATAACTAATCAAAGATCTTGAATGATCGATACATTATCTACAATGTCCCATTCCAAGTCACAATCATGATGTTGTCCTCTTTGGGCCTATCCGACATAGTTATTCATTCCCTCAGCTCTGGACCTCATGAATCCCCTAGGAAAAGGACTCATGATGGGGGAGGTATCCAAAACACCTTATAAAGGGGTGAATCAAGCTCCTCCTCCTTCGATGTGGGATTTTCATAGTCCTACCCCTAGAAGGGACCAACATCCTTGTTATCACATCGATTAGAAACTATTTCTGATACCCTTTGTAACAAATTAGTATAGCCCAGAATCATGATCTTGTACAGTTTGGGCCTATCCTTCCCATTTTTTCTTTCCCCAGGGGATTTCTGTGGTCCAGAGATCATGGAAATAAAAACCATGCAGGATAGGCCCAAATTGGACAATATCAAGATTGTGGGATATATTGGGTTATTACAAATGGTATCAGAGATAGTGTACATTCGATGTTCCAGTAAGGATATTGGTCCCTTCTAGTTGATGATTATGGAAATCCCACATCAAAGGAACATGATCATGAAGAACCCCTTTATAAGGTGGTGTGGATACCTCTCCAATAATGAGGGATTTTCCTAGGGGAAGCCTAAGGGCCACAGTCCATAGAACGAAAAACCATATAGGATAGGCCCAAAGAATAAAATTTCATGATCACATGCTGGATTGGGCCATTACACATGGTATCAGAGCTAGGTTTGAAGTTAACCAAGGTCTGGTCATTACAAAATGGTATTAGAGGTGGTGTATCCCCAAGAGTCCTTGTATTGGATACATTTTAAACTGTAGATATGATTTTCGAGACTTGAGAGATATGTTGCGATAAGTTCTTTTCCATATCATTTCACAAAGAGACTCATGTCTCCATGGGATTTTGGGATATGTGTCTGAAGTTTTGGGTTTTTTTTAATTCTCAATTTATGATTATAGTTTTTTTGTTTGAACTTGTATTCATTATGTTGTCTAAATTTTTATTTTAGTTAGGTATGTAGTAGTATTCCTTTGAGACATCTTCCATGAGTTACTCAAGAGGTTGTAATTGATTCTCCTTAATGGAATCTATCTATAGATCAGGATCTCATCAAGGATTTAGTATAGTTATTTCATGTGGTTGATCAGAATGTTCTACAAATTTAGAATATAGTTGTTGAGGTATATCCTAGAGATGGAGTAGGGAGAGATCAATTGTGGGAATTCATGCGTGAGAAACCACCACACTATAGAGGAAAAAAATTAACCTCAAGAGGTGGAGGAATCACTGGATAGGATCAATAAAATATTTGAATTCCTAGAGACACATGGGAATATCAAGGAGAAGTGTGCAGTGTTCAGACTCAAGGGTTATAGTAAGTTTTGGTGGGATTACATAGTCTTGGAAGATAGATATGTGGACATGGATTTGAAGGGCTTCCAAACCCTATTCTTCCTAGAGTTTTTTCTAGAGTTATTGATGCTAGAAAAGTATCTAGATTTCCTATCTTTACAGAAGGGAGATAATTCGGTGTCAGATTACACTAATTATTTTTATGATCTTGTTCATTTTTCTCCATACGTTGTGAAGAATGACTAGTTGAAGGAACATAAGTACCTACAGGGTATTAAACTAGATATAATATGAAAAGTATTTATGTTAAATCTTTCTATATATGACAAGATGATAGACATAAATATGATAGTAGCGATTAATATGGAAGGAAAGGTTGTATTTTCCACCTCTTATCTTCCATCTAGTAGTGGCTTTAGTGGCATGAATTGGATAAAAAGGAAGTGGTGGGATCATCATAGAAGTGGTAATGGTGGGTCTCAATAGTGATCTTCCTCTACACTGTCTGCTATAGATAGTAATTTGCCTATGAATTTCTATCAATGTGGAATGGTTGGACACATAAGGAATTCTTGTCCTATACTCATGAAGATGTGAAACAACTGTGGATGTGTTAGTAACTTACAAAACTTTTCCCATGATATGAATATGCCTATTTATAATCCAAGTTCTTTGGATACAATGGAGCCCGCAGGGCGGTCATATTCTTTGTAGACTAAAGGGATCTAGCCACATGATTCAGGAGTGAAGAAATTTCACACATTAGATTAGTTTCTGGATGAGGTCGATGCCAGTCAGACAACAGTGAGAGGTACTATCATTTTGAATCTTCCATGATGATTGATTTATTTGATATTGTCACCTCCCACTCAATTAAATCTGCATATTTTATTAATATTCTTAAACATCCAATGGAACTTATCTCTTTTGTAATGGAGTTAGATAAACCTCTTTGTAATAGGAAACAAGAGGGGTTTTAGTGACTTTATTCATTAGCGACAGTGGATATAGAGTTGGGCTGGGATTTTCCTATTCATGATCTAGATGTTTTTATGTTGTCCTCGGTATGAATTGAATTATATCTCATTGAGCTGAGGTTAATGTTTATCATCAACATGTATCTTTTCTTGCAGACGATGTAAACTCTCATGTGTTTTAGGGGGAGTGGGGCTTGATGTTTGGTCATGGAGGACCTTCCCACCTAGAGCACAATATATTTTTGTCTATTGTTGTGATTGATCATAATGAATTCTCTTATGTTGCTGATATTCCCAATATTATTTGGTACTTTTCTGATATTTTCCCATATGGCTTCTCCGGTCTTCATCTATAGAGAGACGTAGTGTTTATAATTTAATTGGTGAAAGGTACACAACCAATATTGATACCTTCTTATCCTATAGAACCAGTGGAGCTTAAAGAACTTAAGATTTAGTTGGATAAACGTTTGGAAAAATCTTTTGTTCGCCCTAGTGTTTCACCTTGGGCATCCCCTACGTTCTTTTCTAAGAATACAAATAGTTCACTTCAATTTTCTGTGGAATATCAGAAGTGGAACTAGTTAAAAGTTAAGAACAAATATCCTTTCCTCATTTATATTTTTTTCTAAATATGTTAAAGTGGTTAAGTGGTTTTCAAATATTAATCTTTGGTCGGGTTATCATCATATCATAGTTCAGGAGTCTAATATACCAAAAACAACCTTCTCAAGAAGGTATGGACATTATGAATATCTTGTAATGAATTTTGGTTCAACTAATGCTCCTATAATTTTTATATATTTGATGAATTTGATATTCCATATATATTTTGACACTTTTTGGTAGTTTTCATGGATGATATTCTTGTTTATTCGAAATCCAAATATAAACACGAGAACTATATGTGTTTGGTTTTGGAAATTCCAAGAAGTCTCTATTTGTATGGATATATTTCAAAATGTAGTTTATAGATTCAAGAAGTGAATTTATTAGGGAATGATATTTTTGAACATGTATTATCATTTGATCCTCAGAATGTGATTTTTTTCATGTCATGGAGAGAACCATAGAATGTCTTTGAGATATAGGGATTCCTTAGTCTTATAGGATACTACTGATGGGTTGTTAAGGATTTATCTAAATTGGCTTCACATTTGACTTCCCTTACTTAGAAATCAGTGAAATTCACTTGGGATGTGAAGTGTCAGTCTTCTTTTGATGATCTAAAATGAATTCTAAAATCTGCTCCTATTTTGATCTTACTTGATCCCAGTAAATGGTACGTGGTGTTTTTTGATGCTTCTGGTGCATGTTTGGGATGTGTGCTTATGTAGGATGACCACTTTGTATCTTATGGATCGTGTGTACTTCAACCACATGAGAAGAATTACCCCAATATCAATTTAGAGCTTTATATAGTTATTCTTGCACTTAAATGTTGGTGGTACTATATTTTTTTGGAAAAGGCCCATATCCTTTTATGATCATAAGATTTTGAGTTATATATTTTCTGAAAAACATGTGAATATCAGACAAAGATGATGGGTAAAATACCATTATAAATTTGGCTTTGATATCGCCTACACCTTGTGGAAGTGAAATTTCATTGTTCATTCTCTTAGTAGGATAGTACCGTTGCAGGATATTATCTAATCGAAGGAGGAGTGGAACCTTATGGGGATTTTTACTCAGTTGCACTTGGATGATCATGAGGATGTTTCAAGTATGATTATAACCGGTGTCAAATTATAATCATCTCTCTTGGAGTCTATTTTTAATATTCAATAATAGGATGATGATTTTAGTGAAGTTAGAGAAAGCATTTATAGTGGGGAAACCATTTCTAGTTGGTCTCTCTCTTCAGATGGTATGCTCCACTTTTGGAAGTGGGTTGTCATTCCATAATTTAAGAGTATTTTTGTCTTGTTTAATTTTCATAGATATTCATGAATCAGTCATACAAACACTATGAATATGTATTATGACACGAGATGATGATTTTGGTGTCCGTGTTTGAAACATGACATTGTAGATTATGTGTTCTACTGTTACACCTGTTAACATATAAATAATGATCACTTGAAACCCTATGGTTTTCTTTAGTATATTCCAATGACAATATAGAAATGGGATGAGGTATCCATGGGTTTTGTTTCCTTTTTTACCATGGACTCACCAATGGATAAATTTTATATGGGTAGTTTTTAATTGGTTGACGAAGTCTTATAATTAAATTCTGATAAAAGATACCACTAAGGTTAAAAATATAGGTAAGATTTATGTGAAGCATATTGTGATGTTTCATGGGATTCCTTATGATGTTTCATTAGATAGGGATCCTAGGATTATGTAATGGTTATTTAGGATTCTCCATGATGTAATTTTAACTCTTATACAGTTGTTAACAACTTACAATCCACAGACAGACGGTTATATGGAGCATGTGATTCAGATCTTGGAGGATATGCTTTGGCCCGTGTCCTGGATTTCAGTGGATCATGGGCTAGAAATCTGGGACTGGTTGAGTCTGCTTGTAAAAAAATTATCTATAATTGATTGAAATGGATCCCTTTGATCCATTATATGGTCTCCCATGAAAATCACCTCTTTTTTGGGATGAGGTGGGAGATGTATATTTGGTTTGACCAAGATTGGTACAAGAGATATTAGTGAATATTTAGGATGTACATTGATGTATGGTTACATCCCAGAGTCAATGGAAATCGTATATGAATCAATGATGTTGTCCTTTAGAGTTTTCCATGGGTGACAGGGTTTTCTTGAAAATTTATCCCCGGTTGGGTCACCGTCGGTTGGGAAAACAAGGAAATTTTGATCTGAGATATTTTTGACCAGTTTAGGTCACTAAGAGGCTTTGGAAGGTTTCTTATCAGTTAACATTTCCATTTTAGTTGATGGGTATTCATTATATTTTTCACATATCTTAGCTTAGGATGTATCATCTTGATCCTACTCACATTCTGAGTTGGGAAGAAATTGAGGTAGAGTCAGATGTTTCTATTCTGGAGAAACCCATTGAGGTCATTGAATCTCAAGAGAAAGTCATTTGTGGAATTCAATTTTTTTGTTAGAGTTCAATGGAAACATGGAATAGATTCTCATGAGACTTGGGAATTTTATTTTTTGGCGAGGGAGTAATGTCCTCATATTTTTCTAGGGATTTAATCTTCCACATGAATTCCTAGGGATGGAAAGTCTTTATTGTGGGGAGTCTGTAACATCTTATTACCATGACCAAGTAATTTTTTCCCTCTCTCCAAGTTATATTTTTGGTGTAGAGTCTTTAGAAGTTTCTCTCTATATTTTCTACAATTTTTAGGGGAATTTCACTCAGTGTAACTTGGTTACACAATGTTTTATTGATTATTGGGTACAAGCTGTGAAGAGGTTCACGATATGAAGTGTTACACGATGTGATGATAATTTACACATCATGTATTATTTTAAGTTCAAATTATAATCCATGAATACTTATTTTTTTGTTTACTTGAACACCATATATTTCACTATTATTAAAGGAATTACACATCCTGTAATTCCCCAAGAAGAAAATTTTTAGGGAACCGTACAGGCTTGGGTGACCATTTCAGCCACTAGATCTCCTTTTCTCTTGGCCAAGGGTTCCTCTTTAGTGATTTTGGGACACTCTATTTCTTACAGATCAATATTTTTGATGTTCAATATTCATTTCAGTTGTGGTGTGTCTCTCTAGGTGAGTTTCCTTTCATCTTCTTCATTTACATTAATTTTGGTAACACCCTTGAGTTGTGTTATTGGATCTATTGGTCTGAAATTTGTGTTTCATCATGTCTTCTTCTAGATATATTGGGAGATGTCATTCTGAAGGCTATTCCTTTTTTGGTTGTGGTGCAACGAGTGTTCATTCTTGAGGTATGTGGATTTACTCCTTTACGCCAACCCCTTTTTTTCTAAATTGAATATATCTTGAGATGTGGGTTAGATTATAGGGACTCTATTGATGTCATTGAGTATTCTTTGTTGGTGAATCTTGGTGTGGGTGTGTACAACCTGGGATTTGAGGTAGGTGGTTCTGTCTCCAGTCAATGTTGATGAACCTTACTGTTCTTATTTTATAATGTAATTTATAAATGGAATTGGCATGATTGTTTTGCATGTATTGAAAAGATCTTTTAATGAAAGATGGTTTTCCCAGGTTGTTAATAAAATGAATGAAATGTGGAATTTTCAAATCATTGAGATGTATTAGAAATAGTTTTCAAAGAATTAGAATGAATTGTAAAAAACCAAAACATGGGTTACCTTGGGTACTTAGTTGGAAGGTTTAACTTGAGTCCATCATACATTTTTTTGTTTATTAGGAGGTTTTATCATGTGTATTTTCTTTATTTACTAGTCCTATTATTATAACTATTGATATTTACTTTTTTAGGGGGTTTACTCTTGGGGTATTCCTCTTCTTCCTAGGACTGTGTTCTAGGAAATGGATTATGCACTTGATTGATTGTGGTACAAGTAATCTGTTAGTATGAATTATAGTTATCTTTGGAGATTACACATGTGATTCTATTTTTTATTGCTTGAATTTTTATATTAGCCTTGATATGAGTGTTTATTTTTTAAAAATATGATATCGAAAATTTGAGTTGAAATTGATATACTTTCTTTGTTTTAGAACTATGAAAAAGGGAAATGTTTACCATGTTTTCCATAAAACTACTTTACTACTTATCATTCCTTGTTTTGTTTAAAATGACCATACATGAATTTTTATACACAGAATTATTATGGAACACCCGGGTGGGATCCTATTAATCATTTTATCTCACAACCTATGCTCCTCTTTGTTGGTTCATAGACCTTTTTATGTATTCTAGTGCATGGAAAGGCAAGGATCCATAGTGAGGTGGTGAGTTTTCATGTCAGATGAGTTGGGAAGCTGGTGGTGAGATGGTAGGGGTTCATCTACACCATCACATGGAGTTGTTATTCGGTTTTATTCTTTTACATATGGAATTATACCTTCGATATTTTGGCTAATTTTACAGTTGATTTGTTTCTGCAGTTTTCTTGTAGGTATGGAATATATTCTTTATCTTCCCTTTATTCCTTTCTACCTCATGTATATACATTCCTTGTGTTTGTTCAGGTTGGTATAAATTGTTCCCTTTTGTTTGTTATTCGATGCCCGAGTGCTTTTCTCTAGACTGTGGGGGATCAGGAACGCCCTTCAGGTATGTGATGGAATTTTTAGGGTTCTATGTTTTATGGTAACCTAGGTCTGGTTGTCACGACCTGTCCTCGGGGCCTGTGTCGTGACTACCCCAAGCCCACCTTCCATTGGCCAGGGGCTGGCGACTAACACCAAGGTGTAAATCCCGGTAAAGGGAAGGCATTGTCATTGTAATGTAAACAAGCACTACAGAGTAAGCAAGAAGAAAAGTAAACACTAAGTAAAAACTGTAACAAGCTGTGCTGAAAGTAAAGGGGGTCGGAAATACAAGCCCAACTGTAAAGTACAACTGAAAGGGGAAAAATAGAAACTGAAAGGAAAAGTAGCAGCATCAAGACGTCCTCTGGAAATCCCACCTGAAAGGTGGGTAAAGAAAGCCTCCACTGCTCCTCGGGTCCAACCAACCGCTTTGAGTGCATCCCGCCCAGTGGTCCACCTCCAGGTACCGTCCTGCTCCATAATCCTCCACCACGATCAGCACTGTACGTCGTCTACAACCAACACAATGTAGTGAGGGAATAGCCCGTGCAGGGGTGAGTATAAGATACTTATTAGGGACCCCGAGACCCCCAAAGGTCTCCCAGAATCCACAAAGGATAAACCACAAAGGAATGATACAATCACGAAGTAACATTCGACACAGCTTAGGTATATGCCCATACATATACCTAAGTCATCAATTCTCTATCGGATCCAACATCCGAGCTCAAGTACAACCCAGTCCACACAGGAAAGCAAAATGTAAATCCACACAGGATAGCACAACACAATCCACGAAGTAAAGCAAGACATAATCCACATAGGATAACACAAAAAAATCCACAAAGGAGAGTAAACATGATTCAACTCACACAGGTATACTTCTTCGAATGAAGAAAGAGATGATCACTGATCCATCTAAGCCGTCAGACCCACAAAGGATCGATAGGTACTAACCCCCACAAAGACCCACACAGGATCGGGCCCACACATGACCTGTAGGCACTGGCTCACACAGAACCGCTGAGCGCTGACCCACACAGGATCGGACCCACACTGGATCAGTAGCACTGATCCACACAGGATCACTGAGTGCTATAGTCATCGTCGAATCCACTGAGGATCTCTGCACAGTCGTCGTCGCAGTCACAGTAGCAGTCCCAGCCAGCTCTAGGGTTCCCGCACACAGCAAGCTCATTCAGGAGGGTCCGCTCCACGAGCCGAGAGGCTGATACATCAACTAACACATAGTCTGGAGTTGATGTATCCAAAAGTTCCGTATCATCAACAGGAAATCAACGTCGCAGACGGCGCGTCAATCGGACGCCCGGTCTGAGAGTTATTGTCTTTTTCGTCCCAGGGGCACCGTTGGTTTTTAAGGAAAAACCAAACCGACCATACTCCGCTTGCGTCCAAACCTCGTGCGGAGTATGTCAAAAGATCCTTCTCACTTAGAGGAAAACAAAAAAATTGATGGCACGTCAATCGGACATCCGAAGCTCAAGATATGAGTGTTTCCGCTCCGAGGGCCCAGTTGGTTTCGTGTATGAACCAACCCGGCCGAACCCAAAGTATTCCAAAACCTTGAGTGTGATATACTAGAATGACCATATCAATCCAAGGATCTCATATCCACTGACGGCGCGTCGTTCAGAGGCCCGTAGCTCAAGTTATGAGTGAAAGAACAAAAAGGTCTGGAAAAGGGGGGGTCTGGGCCCAGCCCGACCCGGCCCAACCCCCCTGGGTCGGCCCGAACCGGGTCGACCCGACCCGGGTCCGGGTCCGACCCGGTTTGGCATGACCCGGCTCGGCTCGGCCAAGCCGGCCGAGCGGAGGAAGCTGCGGGGTGGGCGCTGCCCCCGCGGTATTGAAGTGTCGATCCCCGCGTGGGGCCGCGCTGAGTCAACGAATGCAGCTTTGCCACGTCCCATGAGTTCTGGACCCGCACGGCCGTGGGTCCTCTGGCCGCCGCCGGCACAGCTTTAGCCGCGGTGGCCCTGTCTGGCGGCGCGCTGGGGAAACACCGCCTCCGGCCGCCGGCGCCGCTGCACCGGCGACCCGCGCTGCCAGTGGGTTCTGCGGGCCACCGGAGTTGCTCCGGTGGTCCTAATCCACTTCTGTCTGCGCCAAAGTTCCTCCCGGGTCCCATTCTTCACTGCCAGGCCATCAAAATTCCATTACAGCCCCGTTTGTCATCTTCTGCCAATCCGCGCATCAACGGAAATCTGCGGAGGGTGGTCGGGCGGTGTTTGTTTGGCCCGCACCCTCCGCGTTAGGTGATAACCATCAGAAATAAAAATTCAACACATGAATAACAAGAAAGGCACAATTTTAATAGAATTTAAATTGAACTTTGATCCGGGTTCTTTGTTTTAATAGAAACAATCACGGGAATCAAAGATTGTTCTCAAATAAAAAATCCTTCCCTCGCCGTAGTCGTCGAGCGTGCGTTCTTTGCGGAATTGATCGTCGCTGAAGGAGGCGATCGTCACATCGCAGAAGGGCGTCACATCGTCGCGGAAGGGCGTCGTGTCGTCGCGGAATACGGTGTCGCATCGATGGACTCCAGGGTTCAAGAACATACAGATTTAATTAATAATAATTAAATCCATGTTGTTGATATAATCCAAAAAAAATTAAAAAGGAGCGCAACCCCCTACCTTGTCGTTGTCGATTGAAGGTTGTCGCGGGGTTGGATCGTCGCGAAAGAAGCATCGCGAAGGGAGATTTGTTGTCTTCGCGGTATAAGGCATCGCGTCTTCGATCTCTGCTGGTTCGGCGTTCTTCGTTGCCTTTCGTCGGAGGCCGGCGTTCTTCGCGTTCTTTGCGTTCTTCGCGTTCTTCACAAAGAAGGAGGAAGAACTTGAGGTTTCTGTCAAATCCTCTCAATGAACAACACTTAAGAAGAATAGAATTGGTCTTATTTTATTAACATGCCAACAAACAAAAAAAAGAGATAAGTTAAGTAATGACCCATTAATTCATAGAATTAATTCAATGAATAAAACCGCCCAATTAATTGGTGCGTTAAGAATTTAAGAAAACGCATCAGTTGACTTTCATAATGACGAGTTTTCGCAGGTGCGTTACTTAGCGGAAAAGAAATGGTGGGGCTCGTGCGGGACCCACCTCACAAATATCCTACCAGGATGGTAGGATATTTCGGGTTCTACCCTATCCGCTTCAACTCAGCTTAAGCAGCTTAAAGTGTCTTTCAAGTGGCTTTAAGTGAAATAAAATAAAGTTTGTCGTACTAATTATTTTATTTCTTAACTTTAAGCCCAAAAATTAAAAACCGCACCTGAGAAAACGCAACTCCAGAAGAGGAGTTTCTAAGAAAATGTCGGCACTATAATTCCATCGGTGTCCTCAGAATTTTATTCCAAGCACTGGTTTAAAAGTTAGAAAAACCCGCTCGTTTGTTCACTAAACGTACCCGAACCAAACTTTGAAAACTGATTTCGGGCACACCGGGCCTCGGAATCAGGTGCCGTCAGAAAATGAGCTCTTGTAAAATTCCAAAGAAAATTAAGAAAAAAATTTCCTTGAAATTTACGGGTCTTTACATCACTCCCACCTCAGGGCTTTACATCCCTGTAAAGATACATCAAAAGCTAGGGAAACAAGTGTGGGTACTGAGAACGCATCTGAGCCTCCCGCTCCAAAGTGCTCTCCTAGAGGTTCCCATGCTGCCATCTGATGCACACTAGAGGAATCGACCATCCACGTAGGACCCTCTCCTGTCGATCCTCGATCTCCACCGGGACCTCCGCAATAGTCTCCTCGTCATCCAGGTCTAGCTCCCCATGGTCAATGATGTGCGTCGGGTCGTGCACGTATCTCCTCAGCTGAGATACATGGAAGACGTCGTTCACCTGGTGAAACTGAGGTGGTAGAGCTAGGCGATAAGCCACCTCGCCGAACTTTCTGAGGACCTAGAAAGGTCCGATGAAGCATGGAGACAACTTTCCGCCTCGGCCAAATCTCTTTAATCCACGTCGAGGTGAGACACGCAAGAAGGCGTGGTCGCCATCCTCGAACTCTAGTGGCCTCCGCCTCCTGTCAGCGTAAGACTTCTGCTGGCTCTGAGCTGTCCTTATCCGCTCCTGGATGACCTGGACCTTCTCTGTCATGGCCCGGACCATCTCTGGTCCCACAAGTGCTGACTCCCTAGGGTCTGTCCAACACAAAGGAGATCTGCAAGGTCTGTCGTACAAAGACTCATAAGGTGCCATCCCGATGGTGGAGTGGTAACTGTTGTTGTACACGAACTCCACCAAGGGTAGGTGGTCCTCCCAGTTGCGACCAAAGTCGAGGACACATGCGCGGAGCATGTCCTCGAGAGTCTGAATGGTCCTCTCCATCTGACCATCCTTCTGAGGGTGAAAGGCGGTGCTCAGACGTAGATGCATCCCGAACGCCTCCTGCAACCCCTTCCAAAGACGGGAAGTAAAGCGATAATCTCGATCAGAGACGATAGATGATGGCACACCGTGAAGCCGTAAAATCTCCTGAATGTAGAGACACCCCAAGCTCTCCACTGAGCCCTGCTCTATGATGGGTAAGAAGTGAGCCGACTTGGTGAGTCAGTCGATAATCACCCAAATGGAGTCATGACCTCTAGAAGTGTGTGGAAGTCCAGTCACGAAGTCCATAGATACCCCGTCCCACTTCCACTACGGGACCTCCAAGGGTTGTACCAAGCCTGCTGGTACTTGATGCTCTGCCTTCACCTGCTGGCGGGTGAGACATCGTGAAACGAACTCTGCCACAACCTTCTTCATACCCGGCCACCAGTGCTGTCGTCTGAGGTCCTGGTACATCTTTGCCACTCCAGGATCTACCACCAAAGGAGAAGTGTGAAACTCTCTAAGCACCTCCTCCCATAAAGCAACTTGTACCAAGGTACGTCCTCTGAAAAGGATGCCGTGCTCTGCTCCAAAGGTGAAGCCATCAGGTGCCTGTCCTGAGGATATCTGTGCACGCCGCATCTCACAGTCGGTGTCCCCACGTTGTGCCTCTCTGACCCACTGCATTAGTGGAGGAGTGACTGTGAGAGACTGAAGGAAGGCTGCTCCATCTCTATCCACAAAGGATATCTGCAAAGCGGCTAGCTACTCTGTCACCTCCTCAAGTAGCTGAATGCCCGTCCTCCTGCTGAGAGCATCGGCTACCACGTTCCCCTTCATAGGAGTATAGACTATCTGAAAGTCATAGTCCTGGAGGAACTCAAGCCATCGCCACTGTCTCAGGTTCTGGTCCTTCTACGAGAAGATGTATCTGAGACTCTGGTGGTCAGAAAAGACTATAAAGAACTCGCCCATCAGATAGTGTCGCCATGTCTTCAGAGCGAAGACCACTACTACTAACTCCAGGTCATGGGTAGCGTAGTTCTGCTCATGTGGCCTCAATTGACGCGATCCATAAGTGATCACTGCCCGCTCCTTCATCAGGACACATCCGAGTCTGGTCCCTGATGCATCACAGTAGACTACGTACCCTACTCCCTCCTCAGGCAACCTCAAGATAGGGGCGCTGGTCAATCTCTGTCTCAGCTCCTGGAAGCTCTGCTGACATCTGTCAGACCACACAAAGGGTTTCCCATTATTCGTCAAAGCTGAGAGTGGTGCCGCAAATCTGGAGAAGTCTGGCACGAATCTCCGATAGTATCCAGCTAGTCCCAAGAAACTCTGCACCTCCGTCATGCTCCTGGGCGGCTCCCAAGCTAGCACTGCCTCGATCTTCGCGGGATCCACCACTAATCCCACCTCAGAAAAGACGTGCCCCAAGAAGTGGACCTCACGTATCCAGAACTGAAACTTCGAGAGCTTTCCATAAAGCTGGTGCTCTCGGAGTGTGTCTAGTACAACCCGTAAGTGGTAGGCGTGCTCCTCCTCAGTCGTCGAGTAAATCAAAATGTCGTCGATGAAGACCACGAAAAATCGATCGAGGTATGGCTGAAAGATCTTGTTCATGAGGCCCATGAACACTGCTGGAGCATTGGTTACGCCGAATGGCATAACCAAGAACTCATAGTGGCCATACCGACATCTGAAGGTCGTCTTCTGCACGTCCTCGTCCCGAACTTTGAGCTGATGATAGCCTGACCTGAGGTCTATCTTTGAGAACCACCGTGATCCCTTGAGATGATCGAAGAGGTCATCAATCCTCGGTAGAGGATACTTATTCCTCACTGTCACCTGGTTCAGGCGATGATAGTCGACACAAAGTCGCAAGCTCCCGTCCACCTTCTTGGTGAAAAATATCGGGGAAGCCCAGGGTGAAACACTGGGTCATATGAAACCCTTTCCCTGCAAGTCCTCCAACTATACCCGTAGCTCTCGAAGCTCAGTGGGGGCCATCCGATATGCTGGAGTCAATATCAGGGTTGTCCCGGGGTATAGGTCAATATGAAAGTCTACCTCTCAGTGAGGAGGTAGGCCTGGAACGTCGTCGGGAAAGACGTCCGCATACTGATCCACCACTGCAGGAAAACTAGGACTCCGCACGTCAACTGCTCCTAGGATGAGGCTAGCCAACTGATGAGTGATGGGATTTCCTCTCCTCTGCAGAAGTCCATCATGTTCTGCGAAGGCTCCCTTCTCACCGGTGAAGGTGAACCTGCTCCCGTTGGTGCGTAGACATCGCACCTTGCGCCTAATACAGTCAATCTATGCGTGGACTGTGGATAACCAATCCATGCCCAAGATGACATCGTAAGGCCTCGACGCCGCTACAAGAAGATCCCAGCCGAAGCTCTCGCCTCCTAGAGTAAGCTCACACTGCTGGCACCAGTGCGTAATCGTCGAGTCTGCTCCCGTAGGAGTCTCTATCCGTAAGAATCGAGCCAACGACTCTGTCGGAATCTTCGAGCTCCAAACAAGGGCAGCGGCTATGAAAGAGTGACTCGCTCCTGTGTCTATGAGAACTGCAGCAAGGGTGCAGTAGACATAGATCGTACCTCGAATCATCTCGGGCGCGCCGTGGTCGTAGGCCTCTGGTGCCTGGAGCTTTGCCTGTCTTTGCCCGCCAGCTCCCTATGGTCGAGGTGGACAGCCTGGAGGTGGTGGTGGGAGAGCCTCAAAGCGTCACCCACCACCTGCTGCTCGACCAGCTCCCCTGCCTCGCCCGCCTTCTCCCTGTGTACCGCCACGGTCGACCCTATGCCTCTGCCTGGGTGGCCCCTCCACCGTCTGCTGCTCCTCGACACGGCGGGTCAGGCAGTCACGAGCCATGTGGCCCTGCCCGCCGCATGCGTAGCACTGCCTGCCTCTCAAAAGACTGGCTCCGTGCTATGTGCCCCGCACTGCTGAGCCCATGTCTTGAGGTCGTCTGCCGGAAGGTCTGGTCTGCCTAGACCCATGAGTCATCCATCGGCTACCTGCTGCCGAAGACTCCGCTACCTGCCGCCCTGTGGTAGGTCTCGCTGTGGACTCAACATAAAAGCTCTCGATCAGAAGGGCTCGCTCCAGTACTCCTGCTTGAGTTGGAATGCTGAGGGAGATCAGCGATGCCCTGATCACGTGTCTCAATCCCTGCTCAAAGGTCCGGGCCCAGAAAAATAGGTCCCGTACCATGTCGGTCGAGTAGCGCGATAGATCAGTAAATCTCACAGAGTACAGGGTGACCGTCAAGCTGCCCTGCTGCAGCTGAAGAAGCTCCTAGATGCGCACCGCATGGAGGGTGGCTGGGACGAACTTCGAGTGGAAGAGGCTCTCAAAGTCCATCCAGAGAAGAGATTCCTCTTCGTGCACCTGGAGCATCAAGCTCCACCATCGGCCTGCTGCCGCGTGTAGTAGGCTCGCAGCGAGGATCACCATGAGATCTGCTGGTGTCCTCACGAGCCTGAAAACTCATAAAACTACCTCCATAAAGTCCTCGGCTGCCTGGGGGTCCGTCTCCCCACGGAACCTGGGTGGTCGCTGGCGCTGGAACTCATGCAGTACACTGAGGCGACGTGCATCGTCAGCGGCGGGGGCTGGAAGCATCGGTGGCTCGGTGGGTAGAGGTACCGCCGGTGGCTCTGCTATCAAAGGGCCCTGTACCGAGGCCTCGTCGCTCGGCGGGCTGTCGTCACGTACAACTCTCGGAACCCTAGCTGGCTGTCATCGTGGGGCCATCCTAAAAAGGAAACCGGTGCGGCACGGTTAGAACAATATACCTAGTGAGCTGATACAAAGTAATCACAAAGAAAACATGAAACACACATGCAATCAATGTTTTTGTGCATTAAGTCGGAAATCAGATGTCAGGGTCCTGGTGTACGGATACGTCGGCCGCCGCACCAACACTGGGCTCCCTGCACTGATAACCACACTCAATATACTTAACATTATTGCTTCACATAGAAGAAAGATCAGAGTCTGTGGTAGAACCAAACTCCTCTGATACCAATTTGTCACGACCCGTCCTCGGGGCCCGTGCTGTGACTACCCCAAGCCCGCCTTCCATAGGCCAGGGGCTGGCGACTAGCACCAAGGCGTAAATCCCAGTAAAGGGAAGGCATTTCCTTTGTAAAGTAAACAAGCACTACAGAGTAAGAAAGCGAAAACGTAAACACTAAGTAAAAACTAGAACAAGATGTGCTGAAAGTAAAGGGTGCCGGAAATACAAGCCCAACTGTAAAGTACAACTAAAAGAGGAAAAACAACAACTGAAAGGAAAAGTCGCAGCGTCGAGCAGACCTCTTGAAATACCACCTGAATGGTGGGTAGAGAAAGCCTCCACTGCTCCTCAGGTCCAGCCGACTGCTCCGAGTGCGTCCCGCCCAGTGGTCCACCTCCAGGTACCGTCCTGCTCCATAAGCCTCCACCACGATCAGCACTGTCCGTCGTCTGCAACCAACACAACGTAGTGCGGGCATAGCCCATGCAGGGGTGAGTATAAGCTACTCAGTAGGGACCCCGTGACCCCCGAAGGTCTCCCAGAATCCACAAAGGATAAAACACAAAGGAAAGATACAATCCCGAAGTAACATCCGACATGGCTTAGGTATATGCCCATACATATACCTAAGTCATCAATTCTCGATCGGCTCCAAAATCCGAGCTCATGTACAACCCAGTCCACACAGGAAAGCAAAACGTAAATCCATACAGGATAGCACAACACAATCCATGAAGGAAAGCAAGACGTAATCAACATAGGATAGCACAACACAATCCACAAAGGAGAGTAAACAGGATTAAGATCACACAGGTATACTTCTTCGAATGACGAAAGAGTTGATCACTGATCCATCTAAGTCGTCGGACCCACAAAGGATCGATAGGTACTAACCCCCGCAAAGACCCACACAGGATTGGGCCCACACAGGACCTGTAGGCGCTGGCTCACACAGAACCGCTGAGCGCTGACCCACACAGGATCTGACCCACACAAGATTGGTAGCACTGATCCACACAGGATCGCTGAGTGTTGTAGTCGTTGTCGTCGAATCCACTGAGGATCTCTGCACAGTCGTCGGTGCAGTCACAGTAGCAGTCGCAGCCAGCTCTAGGGTTCCCGCACACAGCAAGCTCGTTCGGGAGGGTCTGCTCCACGAGCTGAGAGGCTGATACATCAACTGACACATAGTCCAGAGTTGATGTATCTAAATATTCCATATAGTCAACAGGAACTCAACGTCGCAGACGTCGCGTCAATCGGACGCCTGGTCTGAGAGTTATTGGCTTTTTCGTCCTAGGGGCCCGGTTGGTTTTTAAGGCAAAACCAACCCGAACGTACTATGCCTGCGTCCAAAACTCTGGCGTAGTATTCCAAAAGATCCGTCTCACTTAGAAGAAAACAACAAAATCGACGGCACGTCAATCGGAAGTCCGAAGCTCAAGATATGAGCGTTTCTGCTCCGAGGGCCCAGTTGGTTTCGTGTACGAACCAACCCGGCCGAACCCAAAGTATTCCAAAACCTTGATTTCGATATACCGAAACGACCTTATCGATCCAAGGATCGTATGGCCACTGACAGCGCGTCGTTTGGAGGCTCGTAGCTCAAGTTATGAGCGAAAGACCGAAAAGTCCGGAAACAGGGGGTCTGGGCCCGGACCGACCCAGCCCAACCCACCTGGGTCGGCCCGAACCGGGTCGACCTGACCCGGGTCTGGGTCTGACCCGGTTTGGCATGACCCAGCCCGGCCAGGGTGGCCCGACCCAGCTTGGGCGCGACCTAGCCCGGCGGGTCGTCCCGGCTCGGCTCGGCCGAGCCGGCTGAACGGAGGAAGCCGCGGGGTGGGCGCTGCCCCCGCGGTATTGAAGTGCCGCGGCCCCACGTGGGGCCGCGCTGAATCAACGGACGCGACTTTTCCACGTCCCGTGAGTGTCGGACCCACACGGCCACGGGTCCACTGGCCGCCGCCGCGCCGGCGACCCGCGCCACCAGTGGGTTCCGCGGGCCACCGGAGTTGCTCCGGTGGTCTGAATCCACTTCCGTCTGTGCCGAAGTTCCTCCTGGGTCCCATTATTCACTGCCAGGCCCTCAAAACGCCATTGTGGCCCCATTTTTCATCGTCCTCCAATCCGCGAATCA
This sequence comes from Viscum album, assembly GCA_963277665.1. NCBI lineage: Eukaryota > Viridiplantae > Streptophyta > Magnoliopsida > Santalales > Viscaceae > Viscum > Viscum album. Next base: position 498,544,313 of record OY728122.1, read on the forward strand.
ACGGAAAACTGCGGAGGGTGGTCGGGCCGTGTTTTTTTGTCCTACACCCTCCGCGTTAGGTGATAACCATCGAAAATAAATATTCAACACATGAATAACAAGCAAGGCACAATTTTAATAGAATTAAAATTGAAATTTGATCCGGGTTCTTTGTTTTAAAAGAAACAATCATGGGAATCAAAGATTGTTCTCAAATAAAAAATCCCTACCTCGCCGTAGTCGTCGAGCTTGCATTCTTCGTGGAATTGATCGTCGCGGAAGGAGGCGATCATCGCGTCGCGGAAGGGCGTCGCGTCGTCGCGGAAGGGCGTCGCGTCGTCACGGAATACAGTGTCGTGTCGACGGACTCCAGGGTTCAAGAACATACAGATTTAATTAATAATAATTAAATCCATGTTGTTGTTATAATACAAAAAGAAATTAAAAAGGAGCGCAACCCCCTACCTTGTCGTTGTCGATCGAAGGTTGTCGCGGGGTTGGATTGTCGCAGAAGAAGTGTCGCGAAGGGAGATTTGTTGGCGTCACGGTACAAGGCTTCATGTTGTCGATCTCCGCAGGTTCGGAATTCTTCATCGCCTTTCGTCAAAGGCCGGCGTTCTTCGCGTTGTTCGCGTTCTTCGCGAAGAAGGAGGAAGAACTTGAGGTTTCTGTCAAATCCTCTCAACGAACAACACTTAAGCAGAATAGCATTGGTCTTATTTTATTAACATGCCAACAAACGAAAAAAGAGATAAGTTAAGTAACAACCCATTAATTCATAGAATTAATTCAATGAATAAAACCACCCAATTTATTGGTGCATTAAGAATGTAATAAAACACATCAGTTGACTTTCATAATGACGGGTTTTCGCGGGTGCGTTACTTAGCGGAAAAGAAACGGTAGAGCTTGTGCGGGCCCCACCTCACAAATATCCTACCAGGAGGGTAGGATATTTCGGGTTCTACCCTATCCGCTTCAACTCAGCTTAAGTAGCTTAAAGTGGCTTTCAAGTGGATTTTAGTGAAATAAAATAATGTTTGTCGTACTAATTATTTTATTTCTTAACTTTATGCCCAAAAATTAAAAACCACACCCGAAAAAATGCAACTCCGGAAGAGGCGTTTCTAAGAAAATACCGGCGCTGCGATTCCATCAGTGTCCTCAGAATTCGATTCCAAGCACCGGTTTAAAAGTTAGAAAAACCCGCTCGTTCGTTCACTAAATGTACCCGAGCCAAACTTCGGAAAATGATTCCGGGCACACCGGGCCTCGGAATCAGGTGCCGTCAGAAACTGCGCTATTGTAAAATTACAATGAAAATTAAGAAAAAAATCTCCTTAAATTTATGGGTCTTTACACTGGTCATTATCCCAGGGAAAGGAAAACTATGAAGGATATTCCTAAAGTAGACAATATCTTGATCGTGGGTTGGACTGGGCTGTTACAAAAGGTATCATGTCCAATATGTATTCAATGTGCTAGTGAGGGTGCTAGGCACTTCAAGGGGGAGGATTGTGGAAATCCCACATCAAAGGAGGAGGGGCATGATGTACCCCTTTATAAGTTGGTGTGGATACCTCTCCCATCATGATTCCTTTTCTTAGGCGATGCATGATGGATATAGCCTAGGGAAAGAAAAATAGTGTGAGATAGTCCCAAAGCGGAAAATATCATGATCATGGGCCGGACTAGGCCATTACATTGTCACCATAGAAATGAAGACACGGTGGATGATTCTTTGATTAAAAAATATCATCATATATTATCCATGATGATAATTCAAAAGACCCAATACTAATGTGTCTACAAATCATGAATCTCGAGGTCATAAGGGAAGGGATTTTTTTTTACCATTCCTAAGTTTGTGCTCATCCCTTTATTCAGGTAATGATTAATGAATCCTTCAACAATGATGTGGAGATAGAAAATATGGTTGTGAATATTTTGAAGTTCAACTTAAATAGAGAAGGATATATACAATTTTGAAATTATATATGTGTCACATCTATACCAAATGGAGGAATAATATATTTTATTATGCACATAACTCATCCTTCTCTATCTATCCTGGAGGCATAAGGATATGTAAAGATCTAAAGTAAAAAATTATGGTGGGATAACATGAAGAGGGAAATCGTGAAGTATATATATTGATGCTTGGTATGTCTGCAAGTTATGGTAGAGGGACATAATTCTAAAGGGTTTATGTAACCATTAGCCCTACCTTTATAAAAATGGGAAAAAAGCACCATGTATTTGATCATTAGACTCCCTTGGACATCTGAAGGTCAATTGTCTTACAAATTCAGTGAATTTTATTTACATTAGGGGATATTACTCACTAGATCATCTTTGAATTATATAAAATTAAGAGTTGTTTAGGCTTCATGGAGTACCCCTCTCTATTATAAATAATCTATATCCAAGGTTTACATTGAGATTATGAAATATTACACAATTTTTTTGGGGATTAAACTGAATTTTTTCACTATATATCACCCTCAAAGAAATGTTTAGTATGAAATAACCATTAAAAATATAGTGAATATGTATATATATCTTTCAATAGATTTCTAAGGATGTTGGGTTCAACACCTTTCCCTTGTAAAGTTATTATACAACTATAGTTTCCATTTTACCATTTAGATGGAACCATATGGGGTAGTTTAGGGTAAGATATATTGGACTCCAATATTATTGGATGAAGTTGTAGAAAGAAAAATAATAGTGTTTTAAAATTGGGTTCTTTATAACCATCTTGAACTCTAAATTTCTATCCCCATGTCATGTATATAGTTAGTTATTCATGATTCTTTCATATTATAACATTGTTCATATTTTTCAATCCACTATTTATATAGTAATTTCCATAGATTATTTTTTGTATCAAAATGGTATAATGGATCCTATAATATAATGATAACCTTGATATACTATGACATTAATCATTAAAATATGTCCTATATTCTATATAGATCATACTGACTATACACAGATGATGTATAACAATCATGTGTTGGGGGATCATAAGCATTGAGAATTCTTCTCATGATGTTTTCTCTTGGTGATATCAAGTATATGAGATCACGGGGATGATCCCACTAATAGGAACAACACACATTTTGGCTATCATTGGTAGTTCCTATCTGTGAAAATGTATAATGGTTTAATAATAAGAAATTGTGATCAGTGTATACTATTTAATCACATAATTTTATGCAAGGAAAAAAGTGTAAAATCTATGTCTTGGTGAGGTAGATTGCATTGGGTGTTTCATTGGTGGTAGGTCATAGATTGAATAATCAAGATATAATTTATCACTTCTGAAATTAAGTTATATCTCATTCCTAGTTGATCAGGGTGGTAGTAACTTCACAAAATCCATGGAAATGGTAAAAGAATGTATGTTCATCTAGTTAAGTAAAAAAATTATAAAGGAAGAAAGGATTATTTCATGAAGTGTGTGTCCATATTTATGAGATATATTGAGATAAATAGATTATATTATATGTTGTGTTTTCATAGGAAAACCTGTTGTTGATATGAATTTTATTTATCTCTTTAAAGGTCTTGATGGGTTTCTTAAATCAAATCTTGGTTTGTGAATAGTATTCACAACTATAGAGATAAGGTCTTAGAGGGTTACAGACTAAGTATATTCAAAAGTCTTGCTTATTCTAATAAATAGGAGTTTACGACATTATGGGACCCACCAATGGGGTCCTGGAATGTCTGAGAAAATATGATCGCCATGAAATTAATGAATTCATATTATTAATGTTTAGAATAAATGGCATCAAATTTATTTATTAAAATTATTCAAAAGATATTAAGTGAATACATGGAAAAATATTATAACAATTAATATTATTTTAATATTAAGGGTTCATTTAATATTTGCAGGATTTATGAGTTGAGATAGTGAATAAATTTTTCATGTAATATATTTAGTATATTATAAGTAAGTAATTAAAATACAAATGAAAATTATGACCCAGTTAGTTGGTCATAACACACCATTTATGGATTATTTAGTGTAAATCAAATATCTGGAGGTTAGGGAGCTATTTACATGTATTTTGAGACTCGCTATATAAGTTAGAGGAGGCTATCATTCACATTACTATTCATTACGTTAATTTAAGAGCTTCCCTTTCCTCTATCCCACTTTATAGAGAGATAATCTCATGATCCATGAAACTGATTTGATTTCTCCTTCTTGTATTGAAGGATCGATGTAGTTGTGGTTGTAGATATGTCAAAGGCTGCATCAAATCCCAAAAATTGAACTCATATTTCAATGATCGATTCACCCAAATATTTTTGATTCATTTGTGGATGATCTAGAGGGATCCAACTCTTGTTCCTCTAAGCAATGATCACCAGTGATGAGTGATTTTAGAACATGTATTCAAATTGATTGAGGTAATTTTAGATTTGATTCATGTTATTTAATATTTCTCTTGGGATCTTTGGTTTCTGTACAAGGCTATGTATCAGTAGATTCTATGAAGTTATGTCGATCCTATTTCAAATAAAATAAAAAATTCCCAGACCCATTTGTTTTTTCCACATAGCCTAGTACCTTTAATTGGTATCATCGGGCTCACATGAAATTTTTAAGCTAAAAAAATTATGTTATCATTAAATTCATGAAGAGGTAATTGTGATGGTCCCATCATCATAAATGTTGACCCAATACGATATCGTATGACCAAGATATGGCCATCTGAAGATTGAAAGGTGGATCAAACCCATTTATATCGGTTAAAAAAGAACACACATGAACACACACACACACATATTGTATTTTTACTAAAGGTGGTTGGCGGAGGTGGTTCCCAGTCAACTCAAAAAAATCTATCCATTTTCGGTTGCTGGAACAATATTTTCTTGTGATCTAATTAGTATACTATTTTTGGGATATTAAGATACATAATTATAATAATTATTTAATATCAAGTCTATATAATTGGTCTTCGAGAGAGAAAAAATAATAATTAAAAATTTAAATAGGAGTGAACTCGAATATCCGATTCCAAATAATCAGCCAAAGGAAAAAATGTAAAAATGCCAAATATGATTAGGGACAGTGGTACCAGGTTAAATAAATCAATAAAATTTTATTTTTTTGGCACTACCATTGGAAACCTCCCCTCCATAGTGGGATCCCATCCTATTCTGCCTCACTTTCATTTTCATACCCCCTACTGACAACCTAAACTCCCACTTTTGTCTTTCCACATCGCATGATCCACTTTTATCCTTCCCCAGTCAGCTGGAAACGAGACCAGCCACCAAACAGACTCGTCGGAACCCCTCCATGCACCTCCTACTAGCATACCCATGTTCTAGACTATCCAGCATAACCCAATCTAGGCCTAGCATGTTCAGTCCTTACATGACCCACCCGACACATTTATATGTCTAGAATAGTCATAAAATAACTTTTATGGGGTTTCTAGGATACCACAGAACTGAGGGAGAAATTTTAAAATTTTCAAAAAAATAATTTAAATTATTTTTGAATAAAATAAGTTTTTTAAAACAAGGTGACATATATTATTTGAATTAAATTTAAAATTATTATTTTAATTAACTTAATTTACCTCAACACATTTTTATCGTAAATTAAATTTTTATTACGCATTTAATTTTAATGTTGTATGATCTTGAACATCGACTAACCAATGTATTTTGGATTTTTATTTATTTAATTATTTATTGATTCTTTAGGCAATTCATATAATAATTAGACTTATTTTTATGGTTTGTATATCTTCTTACCCCACTTTATATATATAAGGGCCAGCAGGTACACAAGGGTTGAATTTCATGTGTATTACACATTCCTAAGACCCATTCACCTACTTGTGAGTATTTATGTATAATGATGAAGATATTGTAATACCTGTACCACACTGAGTTGAGGTGATATTCTAGATGAGATAGTGATACATTGGACCAGGGTGAAAGCTGCGATACAAGTTAAACAAGACTCCAAAATTTTACCCCTAAGATCATGATTGATACATTAACAACAAATAGATCAACTAATATAAAATACTCAAGATCAGTTACACTATTTATTTAATTTACAAATCATTTATTTTTTGATGAATATGAATGTTCATACCAGTACATAAAATAATAAATAATTATTTCATAAATTAAAACTAATTAATATGTATTGAATGATTTTTATTTACTGCATAGTTAGTTTTGAGTGAATCACATAATATATAAATATTATATAGAAAATAAATCCATTCCTCAATAAATAATAAAACCCTTAATGAAATATTAAGTCATAAAACCTTTTTTCATTCGAATTTGAATAAAACTAGGTGTATGGAGCACTAGTCAACCCTAGTTGAGAGTGAATCCTACTAATGGGGACTTATTATTAAAGTGATGAGTAATCATAACTAAATATGATATTAAATTATTATGCATAAATATATTGTTTCATATTTAAATACAACATAGTGAGTGAATCAAGTTTACAATTTTAAAAGTTGGGAATTCACTCAATAGTTCAAGGAGCATAGAGTTAATGTGGTAGTCTAGTCAAATACTGACCTTGAAACTCTATGAGTATTAGTGTAACTATATCTTGGATGATTAAGAGAGGATTCATGGATCCTTTCTAGTAGAATACTTAAGAAATTCTATATTAAGAATCATATTGTGAGGACTACTAGGGTTTGATAAAATAGTTGAAGACAACTAATGATTTAATTAATATTTAATGTCTAGTCCATAATCTATATATATGTACTAACCTAATAAAGATTTATTTTATAAAAAATATAAAGTAATACCATAGATATACAATTATTAATATTAGAAAAAAGAATATATCTCCACTAGATCAATTTTAAAAAGTATAGTACAATCCCTTGCACAATGTATTATTAATTGAATGGAAATTATATGTGCCAAATTATCCACTACCCTTTGAGCCACCTTAGGTTTAGAGGGTGTGAAAGATTCTTACATTAGACTCATGTATATATAATTCTATGATTATATCATAATAAATTCATCAATGTCTAATTATTTGGGGAAGAAACATCAGGTCACTGATGGTTTCACATGTTGTCTCATATCTGAGAATATTTTGAGGATAATGTAAAGCAAGATATTAATGAGATCTTGATTAATCTGAATAAGTGTAAATTGAAATATGGATCATTATTTTCAATCATCCATTTCAAATATCTTTATCACCCACTTACTCTTGTTTCATTTAATATTTAAAAATGAACAATATGAAGAAAATTATTCATTAACTTTTGTCTAATATTTTCCATGTTGATATGAACTTAAATAATGTTTAACATTTAAATTTTATTGTGAAAAAGTTGGAAGACAGGGGTAAATGGCCAATGAAAAGTGTGACTCTCAAGAAAAAATCACAAATTAATTAAAATAATAGAGTTTTATCATTATACACGAGGTTATGTTCTTTGAATGTCATGAAATGAGTCTATGGATGATTAAAATTCATTAAAATGAATTGAATAAACAAGTGGTCACTTTTTCATAAAGTATATTCATAAATTATAATTAATTTTTCGATTTTAATTATTAATAATTAAATAAAATATTCATATAAAATATGTTTATTTAAATAAAATAATCATTTATGGAAAATAACATCACAAGAAGTAAGGTGAATAATACATGTAGATACGGAAGGGTGATTCCCAAGTTATCAGTGAGAAGTACATAACTTATAATTTAAATGTTTTATGAATCTGGTTGAAATTGTATTGAGTAAAAACAAGTCATTTATCTCAAATACCAACTGGAAAAAACAAGACATTATTCCATATTTGGAATGAATATTGTTTATGTTATCTAATACTCAACTAATAGTTCATTAATCCTTGAATCATTAGAAATAAATGATGAATATAAATTGTAAGACTATGTTATACCCAATTGTGTCAAGATAATTCATTTTCTATTAAAAAAAAGTATATTTCATGGATATACATAGATTAATTTTTAATGTCTTCAGAGTTAACGACCTTTGGTATTATTGACACATTTACTTATTTATTTTTAGACATATATTCCTTTATAAATAAAGGTTAGCCACAAAGATTTTATAATTAATTCATATAAAGAGTATAGACTATTCCAAGGTTAAGATATTGGTAAATATATTTCACAACATTACTCTAAGTGTTTTATGGAATATAAAAGTGAATTATCAAATATGCATGGTTAGATGATATGAGTTGGTTCAGGCCTGCGTGATGAAGAATATCATGACATAACATTAATCAATAATAATAAGTGGATTGGATATATTCCTAAACTCACATTTCCATATACACATCAAATATATGATGTTAGTAATCAGTATTAATGATGAGTATAACATGAAAACATTGATCAGTAAAATATTGTGCGGAGAAATTATTGAATGAACATTTCTTTATACACATTAGAGTCATGATGAAGGTAAAAGGAGAATCAATGTTAAGATTCATATGAATTATAGATACTTCCAACACATGACTCAAAAATAGTGGTGTAATCCCATAACTAAAATCCAAATATAAAGAATAATGGATATCATATGAGATATAGTATGATATAAATCAATTATTTCCCAAGAACATGTGTTTAGATACAAAGTGATTATTAAGGATATAAATAAACTTGCATCAAGAAACACACAAAGTAAATATCTATTAGTATCCTAAAGATCATATAGAACATTTTATAAATACATATGATGGAAAATTTAGAATCAAGTAATAGACTATATTTCTATAAAGGGGTGCACATATATATTTTAGAAAGGGGGAAAATATTGACTTGAATTTATTTAATGTTGAAGATGCCAAAGTAGTTGGAATAGTAATGTGTTCCATAAGAGATTATGGGAAAGTAATATTCTAGTGACACATACTGTGTAGGATGTTTGAAACCATTTTTGGGGTTTTACATCATAGAGGATGGTGATACATTATTCATTTAGAATAATGAATCCCATGGATAAGAAGAAAATGGAAATAATTTAATATTTAAAATTGTAATTAAAATTAAATAATGGATTCAATGTATCAAAGTAAAAGTTCTTAGTATTTTTAATGTTTCTAATATTGATATAGTACTGGTATTCAAGATAAGAAATACATGGATGGACAATTTTGGACTGATGAGTCATGATTAATATTCAAAAGAAAAATGATTCTAGACATAGTCTATGACAAAAAATTTCATCAATTATCATGATCAATACATTTGAATATTAATTATCATTTATAATTTCTATGATCATTTTTTTATTGGATGTCATGACAACCATAATTAGATAGTTTCTATATGATAAACGAGAAATTTTTTGTGAAACTATATAATTCCAATAAGTGGTGTAAGTTAATAAAATCTATATTTGGATTGATGTAAGTAAATAAAACATATAATATTCATTTGGAATGAATTTTTTTAATGTGTCTACCTGAGGTTAGTTGGAGAACCACAATTCACCAAGGAAAATATATTAGATAATATATGGAAAATAACTACTGGACTTATTGTTAGTTAAGACCAGAATGAAAGTAACTCTCTCTATATTTACATAATGTATAAAACTATATTCTATGGAATGATATGTACTAATGTAGATCTAATGAGTTTCTCATAAAAATTAGAATTATATATACAGGAAGGGTACTGAAAATATAAGTTAAAAAAATTGAGAGAGAATTGTTACCAATGTTAAATGGAATAAATATCACCAACATGATACATATGGAATATAGAAGGAGATTAATGTGGTAATTATAATTACATAAACTTATAAGATGGATTAATTACATATTAATTGGTATGTACAAGATATGATATTTCAAACATACACTTTATGGTAGGAAAATATTAGTATAATCCATGAAAAGTATACATAAAGTATTTGAAATTATCCAATTGTACTTGAAAGAGTAAAAGGAAAATTTTCCTTGAACTTAGAGAGGAAGGGAAACTAGTTGTAAGAGGAAAAAATATTATTCCTTTTGATCAATAAGAACTAATATCACAGACAAGATAAGGTAATGAGTAAGAGAGCATCATTCAAGCCAGTGGTAACCATAACAATAAATAGTGAGTGTGTTGCGGCTTATGATGAAGTAAAAAAAGCATTGTATAATACCCAATGATTTGTTCCAATTATTATAATGACACATAGTAACAAAATTAATGTCATAATATAAATTATAGTAATCCTACTATTGGTACTAACAGAGGGACATTGGAAAAAAAGTAATATACTCGAGGATATCAAGGAGATAAATTTGTAGATATTAGAATATCCACATAGTTGAGACGTGGAAAGATTAATAAATAAATACATAACTCAACAGAAGCACCATCTTATCATGTTGGAGCTAATAAGGTTTGTTATAAAGTTGTCTCTAGTTTGAGTGGGAATGTTGTAAAAGTGGGTTCCCTAGACCCAACATGAATAGTACGTTTTTATTATAATATCATGTGTATAGTGAGTTATGCATGATGTACACTTACCATAATAGTTTTGATACTTCTGTGTCCACAATTTACATGGTAATGTCCTTATATTGTTTACCATATCAATATCATATAGCAGTTCCTAGGATACAATGAGAACCTCAAGATACTGTGACATTAATCTTAAACATATGTCATATGGTGGAGATACATCATAGTGACTGGATGCATATGATGTTTATATGTTAGGTGTTATGGGATCATAAACATTCATACTTCTTCTCATAAATCTTTCACTTGGTGATCTTGAGTAGATGAGATCATGAGGACTGACCCACTAATAGGAACACCTCATGTTTTAAGTGTCATTGTTAGTTCATATATGTGAACATGTGTAATCATATCTTGACTTGAGAATATTATCAATTTATACTATTTGATAATGTACTTTGATGAAATGAAAACATTGGGAAATTTATGTCGTGTAGAGGTAGCTTGTGTTGTGTGCATCATTGGTGGTAAGGAATTAATTGAATAATCTGAAAAAAAATCACTTTCAAAATTAAGAAATATATTAGGCCAAGTTGATTAGGGTGGTAGTGCCTTCACAAAATCCATGGCCATGTTAGGGGAAGGTAAGTTTGTCTAGTTGGGTAAATAAAATATAAATCAATAAAGGATGATGACATAAAGTGTGAATCCCTCTTTATGAGATATCATGAGAAAATGATATTATATTACACAATGTGTATTAATAAGAAATATTATCGATATTATGACTTTTCATTATCTATTTAGGGTCTTTGATATGTTTCTAATCTCTAATCCTAGACAATGAATAAAATCCACTCCTATTGAGATCTGGGTATATAGGTCCACACACTATGAATATTAAAATGTGTGGCCTATTATAATGAATACAATTTTTGTATTTGGTAGGTCGTACCACAAGGGTATCAGGATTTATGAGAATATATGATTTTTATGAAATAAATAAATTTATATTATTAAAGTCTAATATAATTTGTATTGAATTTATTTATAAAAATTATTTACAAGATATTGAGTTAATACATGGGAAAATATTATATGAATGAATATTATTTTAATACTCAAGGTTTGTTTAATATTTACTGGAATTATAAGTCATGTTAATGACTAATTTTTTTGACATAATATATTTATTATATTATAATAAAGTGATATAAATATTAATGATGCTTATAACCTAGTTTGTTGGTCATAGAATTTCCTTTATGGATTATTTAATGGGAATTAAATATTCAGGGGTTGGGGTTCTGTTTCCAGGTATTTTGAGCCCTGTTATATTAGTGGGAGGAATCTATCATTCATAGGAATATTCATCACACAAATATTAGTACCTCACTCTATTATCTCAAAAATCCTAGATAGATAAGCTCTTGATCCAAGAAATCAATCGGAGTTATTCTTCTTAGATTAAAGAATCAATGTACTGGTGATCGATGAGGCGTCAAATGCATAATCAGATCTCCATGATAGAAACCATGATTTGATGATCAACACTCCCAACAACTTTAGATGTGCATATAGATTATCTAGTGGGATCCAAATTCAGTTCCTTGGAACAACCTTGATCAATGAATAGTGGTTGTCAAATATATCTTCAAATTAATCGTGGTTATTTTATATTTAATTTGTGTGCGTAAATCATTCACATAGGATACTCGAATTCCATATTGGGTAAATCATCATCATATTCAACATATTTATTTCAATACAGTGATAAAATTTTTATATCCCCATCACATATAATTCTGTTTCATGGTATGATACCTTTAGATAGTGCCTAACCTTGTATAAGAAATGATAGAGAAAGTCAAAACCATTTAGTGAGACATACACACTCCAAACCGAAGAAGAGTTATTCTTATAATCATCATAGAGATCTTGAATTTGAAGTTAGTGATAAAGTGCATCTCTGAATGTCTCTATGGAAATGGGTTATGACATTTTGGAAGAAAGGGATGTTGATCCCTAGATACATTGGTCTATTAAAGATCCTTGATCATGTTAGGGTGATAGTTTATCTCTTAGCTCTCCCTCCTCACCTCTCTAAAGTGAATTGTTTCTTCTATGTATAATTTTTGAGGAATTAAATACCAGATCCATCATATTTAAAAAAATTAAAATCTTTGAAACTAGAACATGACCTCTCCAATGAAGATCAACTAATGGAGATCTTGGATTGAAGAGACTAGGTTCTATGGAACAAGACAACCAATCTAGTAAATATTCTATGGTGGAACCATAAGCTTAATGAAGTTATGTGGGAACCTGAGGATGTAATAAGAAAAAATCAACGTCACCTATTCCCTTTATAGTAAGAAAAATTTCAAGAATAAAATTCATTTTCCAGGGGGGGTAGAATGTAATGAACTGAAATTATAAAATTGTAAAAATGATGTTATATTTGATAATTTCTGTATAAACACGAAACCCAATGTAAAAAAAAAATAACATAATAAAACTGTTAATAAGTACAAAATAAACTCTAATATTGTATACAATTAAAATTTATTAAGTTTAAATGATAAATAATTAATATGATTTAATATTGAAAAACATTATTTTCAAAAATAGGTGTATTCGATATATTAGGTGTTTTATTTTAAAAAATAAATTTAAAAATTTTAGAATATAAATTAGTAACATAAAATTAATTTTTTATTTCCTCAAATAAAAATTCACTCACTATGAATTTGTTATTTTTTTCTTAAAAGAATAATTTTTAGCTGAAAAATACATTTTTTTTAAATTATAATATTTACGATTTTTTAATCAGGTTAGAATATCATATAAGTTTATAAAACCTTTAAATTAATTAAATATATATTTAATTAATAAAATTATACATTTTTATATATTCTTTTAGCTTATAAATCCTATGTCATCATCTCATTTGAACAAAATTAAAATGATAATGAATTAAAACCTATTTTGGGCGTTTCTTTGAATTAAGTATTTTAATGGTGTTATTAAGATGTGTCTTGAATTTAATCCCTCATAACATTTATATTTTTTACAATAATACTATTTATTTCATTGAAATTTGAAACAATTACAATTGTTTTTAAATATAAAATTATAGTTGAACAATATTATTCTTCAAAAAATTATTTTTCCATGATTAAGAGTGTTTTTGTTAAAATTTATTTTTCACACCTTTATAAATTATATATGATAAAATAATAATTGTTTTTAAAATCTTATGTTTCAAATTAGAATATAATGTTAATTTTAATTTTTTCATTAAAATTAATTAATAAGGGTAAAAATAGTTACATTAGTAAAAGGTAAAAATGGTAAAAAGTATTTTACCAAGGGGAAAAGAAAAAACTTATTAAAAATGTTTTTAATGATTTTATAGGTGAGTTTAAATCCAAACCCTCTTGAAAAGCCTATTTTTTTTACAATTTGTGTTCTTTGAAACTTGAATAGTGACTTTACATCATTGAAAAATTAAAGGGTAACTTCAAAAAATACACTTCTCTCCATGTATAAAAAAACTAACACTTTCTAAAATTGAAGACTAAAATTCCCCGATAATTTATCCCTAAATCTCTAAAACGTTCCTCCTTAGATTAATCTCCAATATTATTAAGTATCTAGTCACCTTTAGTATTCTTGTTCTTTTTATCTCTAAGGAGTTTACAAGGTAAAAATCATGCTTCTAATGTGAGTATTACTTTCTATTAGTCTTTTTATTTACTATAATAATTCCTAATTTTAATAACCTTATTGATATAATTAAATATGTATCATTAGTGTAATGTAATTTAATTATATTAATTTAACAATAATGATCTAATACTTTCCATCCACTTATAAAAACAAAAGAACAAAACCTTGCGTTGTGCGGATTGTCGCATCCACGAAGTAGTGTTTTTATTTTTTCATATTTTTATTATTTAATTTTGAAAAAAATACATTAAATAAGAATAAAAAACCTAAAAAATATATTAATTATATAATTATTTTTCTATTATAATTATATTATACACTTCCTTAAAAATACTCATCCTTTATAATATAACATGTTCATGTTTGGGTTGATTTAACGTCCAACATGAAAAAATTCTATAAAACTCTAGCATGTTTGCCTATGGGAGCTTAAATAATAATATTATTGTATATTAATAACTATTTAATTATTATTTATTGGGTTTTTAATGGTTATATTAGTTATTTAACTTGTTATTAAAATATCATTATCGATCAATAAAATTTCCAAAAATAATCCTACACTGATATAATTTTCACAGAAAAATAAGAAAAATAAATAAATAAATAATAAATAATAATAAATAGAAAACATTAAGGTAAATATAAAAATTAATGTTCTTAATAAGTTACATAAAAAAATTAATTTTATTATTCTGGAATTTAATCTCATGCACAGAATGAATTTGGAACAAGGTAAGGGTTTCATCTCACAAATTTCATTTTTTGAGACACATTTTATTTTATGAACCTAATTTCTTTTAAATGAAATGTTTATTGACTATTTAATATATAATATCATTTGAAATCATTATTCATTGTATTTTAACTTCAAATTAAATCTCTCCCTATTTCAAGAGGTTTTTTATTCGATTTTTTCTTAAGCTTTATGGAATTTTCATCTCAATTTATCTTTATTGAGACATGTTTTAATATTGTGCACCAATTTCTTATCTATATGGTGTATATAATATTATAGAATTAAATTTTATCATAATATATTATTTAATACATGATATTTAAATATTTGTTTTATTTTTAATATTTCAATAACTTTTTATTCAAAGATTACAAAAGTTATAAGGGTTTTCATAACTCAATTACCATTTATTGAGTTATAGTCCTCTTTATTGAAACATATCATTAAAAGGTTGTTTCTATCATCCCTATAATGATATTAAATTATAATTTTTTATAAATAATTATGTTTATAACTTTGTCTTCTTTTATTATAATTTCATTTATAAAGCATGAGATTGTAAAGAATAATTCTCATATTTTCTAATGAATATTCCTTTTCCAAGTCCATATTTTCCATTTTACCAAAAGTGTTCATTATTATTTGGAAATATTTTTTTAATATATTTCACCCTCATATTTCTCATTACCACTTTTTAAAATAAATTTTTACCAACTCTTAAAATGATATGGGTTTTGAAAAAAGTATAAACTTCTTTATATCTATTATATTTTATCTTTGAACCCAAAATTTCTTATACAATAAAATTATTCTTCCAATATTTTTATTATTTATAAAAATAATTATTTAAAATTATCTTTGAAACATTATGATTTTTTTTGTAAATTATTGTAAAATCAAATTAATAAACAATATAAAATTGTTTTAATGAAATACTTGTTTTAGAAGTTTTTCTTCTAATTTCTTCTCAGTCTCTAAAATATTTACCTCCAATAGAGTTATGTTTGAGGATTAACTTTATATGTTATCTTATATTTTATTTAATTTAGATGAAATGTTTTTTCCATTTTATTTTATTTCTTAATATATTTTATGAGATACTATATGATAATGTCATGAAACCTTTTTTTTCTATGGGTTATTTTATTATAAGATGACTATTTTTTAAGTTTCACACAAATGTACGGATTATGAGATAGGTGAGACCTATATATACCTAAAATTTATTTCTTTAAAGATTATATATCATGATATATAAATTTTATGTGAATAGGTAGCAATAATCTAGGTTTACAAAGGGTGAGTGTTATGGTGTTTAACTGTACTCACAATTTTATGCGTGAAAAGTTTTTTAAATAGCTTAGTTCAAAAAGGGTGAGTGAGATGGTGTTAAAATAAACTCAAAGTTTTATGATTGAATATGTTGGTGGGTATTTTGGTTTATAATGATAAGAATTACCATGTTTTTGATTTTCCACACTCTTTCCTACCTTCCATGGTTCATGTTATTGTTTCATGTTTTATTTTCTAATGACAGGGTAAAATTGTTATCAATTGAGATAATGTGACTATATTTAATTATTATGGGTTAAAATTATCAGCTTGTGTTCTTTTAAATAAACTATTGTTTCCTTATATATTTTTTCCACACATTTATGATCTAAACGTTATGGAAATTAATATTTTATCAATTAAAAATAATCTGAGAATACCCCCTATTATGTTTTCCCTTCCCTAGGATTTAAATATTATTATGTATCTTGGAATATTTAAGAGGGAATTTAGTTTAAGGAGAAATTTTCACAACTTGTAAAATAAACATTTTTATGTTTCTAATTTCTAAGACACCAGACCCTTAGTTTGTTGGATTATGAGACTATTTTTGAGATGTATTATTTAAACCATGGTATCAATGCAATATTTATTTTTGTTTAGCTTGAGTATCTTTAATATTCCCTACAAATCGCCTATAGACCATCTAAAATAATTGGATTGTCATTTGTTGATGGGATTTCATGAAATATGATTGATCCTTCCTGTGGAAACTTTAATTTTCCTTTATTACTTTCCTTTCTTTATTCATCATTTATTATTATTTATTCCTATAATTAAGATGGAAAAAATAGCCAAATATTCCATAGGTATGTTCTTATCAATTTTTATTTTTCCACATGGTTTCTTAGATGCGACCTTCAACAAATTAGTCCTTTAATTTTTACCCTCAAATTTATCTTCCATTTTATTCTTGATTCTTCCTTTTAATTCTCAAAATAATTTATTGTTTACAAGTGTCTATGATGTTTCCTATTTTTACAAAAAATAAATATATCTTCCCCTTTGGTGAATAATGCTTCTTGATCATCTTGGGTGTGCTTGAACTTATATTATTCTTCTTATTATCTCCCAAGGATAACTCACCAGCCTTTATCTTATTGTGAATTTTCTTTCTAGACTTTTTTTCTTGATTCTTTAATAAGGATGGATCCTATCAATTCATTAGATTATGTGGTATTACATTATCATTCCCGTTAATTTTATAATTGAAGTATTTATACTTGTGCACCTATTAATAGTAAAAAATTATATTGAAAATTTCATAGATATCTATGATATTTTCAAATATATTTGAGGAATATACCTCACCACCCCGCCTCTATGAGTTTATCCTTAAAATATCTTCTCTTCTCCTGATGTCATATATCCTTTTCTTCTATCTATTAACATATTCTATAAATATTTAGTATATACCCAAACCTGTTACACCTCCAATTAGAATCCACAAATCTTATTTTCCTGTTTTGATCTATAGTCTATCTAAATCATATTATATGATATTTTATGTATTTTTAATCACCAAATGGGATAATTTTGAGGAAAAATAACTTTTACACATGATTCCTACCACTATAGATGTAGTGTTGGGTTTCATACCATTTTAATTCATCTATTTTTATATTGGTTTTGAGTATAATTCTATACCATATGAGGAAATAGATTTAACACTCATTTTTTAGAGTGGGAGTTTACCTTTCCATTTGAGGTTTCTGTTATTTAATCATAGGATTATCTCAAGATATTTTTCCACTAAATATATTCTATTAAGGTAAATAATCCTCCTTTATAGTTTTTATGGTAGATTATCTATTTTCAAATTATCTGAAGAAACTGATTAAATTGACTCCAGATTACTCAGTTTAATTTCAAGCTCCAAATATTTCATATTAAGAGTGTTTCTTTAATCCTCCACTAATTTTAATTTTTCTTTATCTACCTTTATCATGTCTCCAACTTTATCTTCATACACATTTCTCTTTTCTTATAGTAGATGTTCAAGATCGTTAATCTTATTAGCCATGTCCTCATGCTAAGAACTATTAATAGATATTACTTTATTACATACATGGATTTTTTCATTAATTTGTTTCTTATATTATTATTTATCATTAATTTTAGTGATCCATTCCTTTTAAAAATAGGAGAATATTTTTCCAAGCACCTCAGTCATATCATTTAAGGCTCTTATCCTTTTAGGGTACTTAATGTAAGTTTTTATCCTTTCATTCAAATCCTTATTTATCTATTCAATTTCATCTTATAATTGTGTGATCTTCAATACCAGATTTCTAAAAATTCCACAAATAAATGAAACTATTTAATTTGAGAAGATATATAGGATTTATTTAAAATCACCAAATGATTCAACTTTTGAATATTTATAATTGTGATTTTCCCCATCAATACTTGGTTTGTGTAATGAAAAATTATGAAAAGGTTTTTTACTATTCTTCATGTAGAGAAAATAAAATATATGGGGTATAATCATTGTCCATTACCTTAATGGTCGATTCCACCATCAGATCTTCTTCTTCCATTCCGGATTTATTTTGATCTGAATTGTTGCATAGGGAAGATGATACTTAATACTATTAATATAGGAGGCATGTATTATCATCATAGGTTTTATAAGAGACTGATTATCAATAGATACATTATTCAGAAAACTAATTTAATTATTATAAACTATTATAGAGTCATTATCATCTACTTTATTAAATGAGGCATATCTCAATTTTATTTCCTTCCCTATTATTATTATTTTTTCTATTTTATGGTAAAAAAATCTTTATAGATTTATTTGATATATAATTCACTATATTCCTCAAATAATTAATTCATAAATCCTTTAAAAACGTTAAACTAAAACCCTAAATAAACCTCAAATATGAGAATATAATAGAAGTGATACCTTTCTCTAATACCAATTATTAGGATACCATATGGTTGTGTGTAATGCCAGGAGGGGGGAGGGGGTAAATAATTGTTGATATATTTTCATAAATTGAACCTTTTAACCCTTTTCAAATATTCACATACTCAATTATTATTTCATTCTTTTTGTTGTTCCTATCCTTTTTATATTACACATTTAGATATTTAATAGTAAAACAAAACAATAGAATAACCTAATTATTGATGAGGTTCACCTCTCTAAGGATGAAAATTTCCCTGATGTGTGGGTTTTTATCCTAGGAACCATAACTTACTTCACATTTTTAAATAAATAACGATCAATTTAATGGTCTTGAACTCATTATCTTGGCACCGACTAGGTAAAAAAATATGAGGGCTTGTTATCCCTTGGTATAAGTGAAATTAATTTCACTTACTTGAATTATGATCACCGTTTTTATCTCAAGTCCCTCTTAGACTATTTTTATTGGTGTTTTCCCTCACTTTCATAACTAAATTGAGATAAATCACTAATATTTTGTTCTTAAATTATTTGAATATTGAAAGATTGGATCGACCAATTTCTTCTTCAACATGTTGGAATATATAATTCAATTGAGCCACTCTCTTTCTATTTTATCTAGTTCATCAAAATGGTACTGAGTAACTCTTCCTTATTCTATACACAAGATCTATAATAGGTTATTGTACCATTTCTTCTATCACTATATCTCTTGAACTTCTTAAATATTTAGCAGCATGAAATTGATAAACTCACTCATTTTACATCCCTTTTTGATAATTATATTTACACATGAATAGTGGAAACTATGTGAATATATCTAGAATAATCTAAGAAATCTAGTACTCTATAACAATACTCTTCTAATCACTAAAAATATCAGACTTCAATTTCTATAATTCTCATCATTGAAATATTTCTTAACACATTTCCATATAGAACTCAACATATTTGGTCTCCCATATATTAAATTATCCTATAAATTATATTAAATAAATAATTGATGCATTTTACTTTATGACATTAGGAAATTTCATAGCATTATTTTCATTTTAATTCTACTAAAAAAACATCATAAAATTCCATATTTACATAAAACATATGCATATTTCATTTGGAATTAAATATCCTTACTTATTGTATCTTTATTCTTATTCGTTATCTAAATCACATCACACATCAGGGAATTGTGATATTTAATATTTTGAAGATCCACAAACTCAACATTTTAGGATTCCTTCTTATATGTAGTTGACACATACACTCATCTCAATGACACATATGCCCATCTTGATGACATGTATGTTCAACATGATCACACATATATCCATTATCCACCCAAATAAAGGTCCACATTAAGACATACATTTGTGAAAAAGAAAATGATTTTAATCCTTTTAAATCATCCATCCCATTTCATAACCAACAAAATAATGTTATTATTAACTTCAACAATGAGAACTACAATAATGTACCTCAGTATGTATTATTATTCATGTTCATCTTATTATTCACTATCAACCCCATTCCAAATTGAATAAGAAGTAACTACATCATGGTATATATTTAATGAAATAATAAAAGAGTATTTTTTTTGGTTTATTTCTTTACTCTGAATGTAAATATGAAAATTCCATAATACCTTTACACAACATTATAAATACCCTTATACAGGTCTTGTTATCTTTTATATAGGTGAAAATGAATACAAATAACCTTTATGGAAATATATAATGACCTTTATCCAAATTTAATATTTCTAGTTTTACCTTTATATCTCATAATTTTTTTTGAGATACCTTTATGTTGGTACTTATTTATTCAAATTAACTATATCCACCTCGAATAACATTCAAACCTCAAAAATTAATCCCCATGATTTCCCTTTCTCTTTCTAAATTATAGTATATTGTAATAAATAAATTTATTTTCTTGAGAATTAGACCATCAATCAATACATATAATTTAAACATCATCCAAATAAATTTTAAAAAGGATTAATTTCTACATCCAACCAGTCCACCTCATGAAAGAATCTTTAATAATCTAATGGTAACACTTATTTTAACTTATCTAATATAAAATATTCTAAAAATAAACTCCAAAAAATATCATCATCCTTTACCATATAAATAGTGATGGTAGAAAATCACATCACTTATAACACCAAGTATAATTTCTTGGGAACACCCTTATCATGTATATTACTTCCTCTATTTAAAATATGAAACTCACAACAAGTGGGATCATCAGGATGAGTGAGATTTATAGAGTATGCATGTTTGTTGACCTAACATAGGTATGATTTGGTTCTAGTTTTTCTTCACCATGGCATTAATATGATTTTTCAAAATTTTCCTGGGAGGTTTTATAGAGGATTCTACTATGTAAAATTTTATACTCAAACCGATTAAAACAACACATTTTATAGATTTCTAGGAGGGATTTAGTGATCAATATGGATTTTATAAGCTATAGTATTAGTGTTTTATTAGAGTCACTTTATTAAGAGTTTCATTTTAGAGTTTTATTATAGATGCCTTGTTATTAATGACATTTAGGTGCATTGCGTATTTTTTTCTATTATAATATATGGAATTTATTGGTAGTTTTGATTTATTTCAATGGGATTATGAGGGTAACTCCTACAATATACATGTGGTTATTCCCTCAGTTATTTTCTCCAACCCAAGGCCTATTGTAAGTGAAACTCATGAGTCACACTCATATTTACTATAGGCTTAGGAGGGGTTCCTAGTGGCTCTTACTTATGAAATTTTACTATTATAGATTTGGATAAGAAATTGGATTGAGATAGAAGTTAATAATTTTTAAGGATTACATGGGTTGTTAGAGAAATATTTTTAGTTAAACATAACATATAATAGAGTAAGGGAGACTGAATAAGTCATAGGTGATTAGGTCCCCCTTTTGTCAGATGTAAGGACCTTATGATTACTATGAATACTGGGAAATATAATACCAATTGTGGCGTAGATACCTAGGATAGGAATAAGAATCAGGATTTTCTACATTTATGTTTGAACTATGGATGATTTTTAGGATATGTAATTGTAAAATCTAATTGATAATTATTTAATATAGATCCATGTTTGGGGATTATGAATTGATTTCACACTTGTGACTTGAGTTGTGGTATTAGGGATATGAATGGGTTTATTTTAATCATCATTGAGTATTTTTATCTTTTTTTTAGATTTTATATGTCTTAGATGGTTTAGTTTTGTTTTGCACCATTTTCATTAATGTGTAATTATGATGGATTATATTTGATATGTTGTAACTCTAGTATATTCATATTGCTTAAATGGAATTCGAAGATAGTTTAAATTTATTACCCTTTAATTTAATTAACATTAATTTAATTAATTAGAACATAATGGATTTTAGTGATGACATGATGGTAATCTAAATGATCTTTTAGTTTTCCAAGATGATTTTTTTTATACTTTTTTCTTTAAAAAATTACATCAATGTTATATATTAATACAAATTTCACAATTTAGAAGATAAAAATGTTAATTTTGGTTAGAAAAAGATCATGTTAGTGATTATTTTGAGTTGAATTAAAATATATTAAACAAATATCACCATTATTATTTCAGAAAATTGGTGTTCTTAAATAAGAATGTTTAACATGATATTCTACCTAAAAAATTTAGTATGCCTTATATTTATAAATATTATCAATTTTTCTCTAAAAAGAAAGGTTAAAATACCCAAAATGATAAAATTTAATGATGTGAAGTTTGAAACTATTAATATCATATTTTAAAAGAAAGATAAATCCTTTAATTTAATGATTATGTAGACCCCCTTAATCAGTAATTTTTTGTGATAATAATTATAGATTCCAACATGTTGACCATGAACGCTTCTTGTGTTGTGTATTAATTTCTATATTATTGATTGATAATGTTTGAAAAACATGAAAAAATGATGACATAACTTATTAGTAATATATTTCCTTTACTAATGAATGAAGATAATTGGTTTTGAATTTAATACTATTTTTCTGATTTTAAATTTATTATTATAAAATGGGTTGGGGGTGTTTTATATAGGATTTTATTGGGTCCATGTTTTAATTTTAAATTTTATAATTTTCATTAAATTGGTTTTGGGAAATTAATTTTTGAAAGAAAGGTTTGATTTTTTGAATAAAATTTTATTTGACCTTAAAAAACATGCATTAAATTTTGAATTTGATGTGAAATGAGATATTGAATTCTTAAAGAAATTGTTAAGCTTTTACCATGATGGGGGTAGTCATGCTTGTTGTGTAATATATGAGATTTTTAAGGATAATAATACATTCATTATGGATTGTTGATTGATTAGTGGTTTGTAATGTGGAGGGTGGTGATTTTGATGTGTTCATTAGGGATAAGGATTATGTTTTTCTAATAAGGTGATATGAACTTTTTATGAAGGATGATTTATTTTTTATATGATAGTGTAAGAGTGAATATGATAATTTTTATATAGTTGCATCATATTTGATTTTTTATGGGATTTAATGGTTTGAATTAACCTTATCAATTTTAATGTCTAGGTTGAAGATACATCACTTGATTCTTTCCATTAATTGTTCTTAGGAAATAAATAAAGGTGTCATGAGAAGAGGTTCTATTGATTTTATAGTGGTAATAAGTGATTATTTTTATACCTAGGTTCTAGAATTTTGGGATTATGAGTGTTTGGATGATTTTGAGGTTTTTTTTCAATTTGACCGGGAATATGGTTCAATTACATGATTCATTAGATGTAGGCTTACTGTAAGGATTTACCCATATTTAGTGGAAAATTAATCATAGTCACCTAGAAGATATTTAAGAGTAAGAGTTCCCCATCATGTTTAAGAAGGAGGATAGTTTTCAAGTGTAAAAGGATAAATGTATAGGAGTGTTCTCAAGGTTTCAACAAGAATGATCAATTGTGAATGACCTTGTAGTTCATTTTTGGGAATTTATTTCTTAATATCAAGCTATTTTGGATGATAAAGACATGGGGATACATTGATTTGAGTTTTCTATAATGCTTGAGAATTGATGGACAGTGGATATTTTTTGGTTAATGACATGTCTGGATGTGAGGCACCGTGCTAGGGTGATTTAGATATCACAATTATAGGTTCTTGAGAAATATAAGGATAATGCCTCAGGTTATAGGAATTTTGGTATGAGAAGGTGGATAGTGAGGTGATATTATAGGGTTTTATAACATATTTAATCATTAGGATTGAGTTCATAGGTTCCATATGCTATGATATTTGATCTGTATCAATTTTAATGTGTTGTACTATCAATATTATGAGTGTTCTATGATTTTTTTGATTTTTTTTTGTTTTGGTGAGGTGGTTTTTTTGGAAAGGTATAGTGGTAATATTTCAATGGGTAGTCAGTTAGTAAGGATTTTTGGTTTAAAAGTTAAGGGTGAGTATGTTATGATTCTATACCCTTATTTTATTCATAATAAAATCATTAAATGATTCATATAATTTAAGTTTTAATGTATTTACTTTATCATTTCCCTACTCTAACTCTCTTAAAGCTCTATTGAAAATTTAACCATTATTTTTTGTAAATGGGGGTGCGGATTTAACATTGATTAATTTCATATTTTAAGATGGAAGAAAAATCACTTTTAAGATTTACTTAAATCTTAACTGATTTTGTAAAGGTTATAAGAATTTTTTGTAATTAGAATTATTTTATTTTATAATGAATTTTATTGGAAAAAATATTTTATGTACTTTACTATCATTACGATAGGATTAACAGTTAGTAAAATGGTGAATATTGGGATTAAAGTGATTGATGTTGTCTTTTACCATCCTCTATCAGAACCAGCCTATTTTAATATTTAAATAATTTTTAGATTTATCATGTAAGGTAGTTAGTTTTTAGGAAATATCCAATCAAAGAAGTTCTAAATCTATTGTAGAGTTCTTATGTTGAGGGTGATATATGAGCAGTCGATGTTTTACACTGAGTATAGGAATCCATATGAATTTAAAGATTGTTTCATTGATTTTTTTATTACACTTAGGGTTTAGATCGGAGTTATTTTGATTATAATTGATCTTGTTTTGGTTGTAACTCTCTCTTAGTGTATTTGTTTATATATTTTATAACCCCTATTATTGTGTTGATGTTTAAAAATTTGATTTAATACTATTTTTATTTATGGTTTTTATCATTGTGTTATGTTATAATATGGTATCAGCATTGTATTTTAGACTTATTACTTGGGGAGGTTTGGGTATTATACAAAAATGATTTGGTAATGTTTTGGAATTTATAAAACCATTAAATTCTATCCTTTTGGTGATAGAGGTGTTTAGAAGAGTTTTAAGGGGAAGGAGTCATAGTTGTAATTTCATATAGAAGTATCCATTGTTGTGTGTCCCTATGTAATGTGTTGGGAAGAGTTGGCTTGATGGGAGTGTTGTTATGTAATTTGGTGTTTCTCTCCATAAAGGGTTTTGTAATGGATAGGATTATGTATATGACATGGGGTAATATCCATGATGTTTTAATGTCTCAAAATATTGAAAGTGGAGTTTGGTTGTGGTGTGAAGAGGTATTGGGGAACTGTGAATGTTCCGAAGTTAATATTTACTTAGAAATGTCATTGAATTAATCTGGATTGATTTTTTTTTTATCATAGATGAGTTAGGTTTCTCTATGAATGTTTGGGTCATGACATTATAGTGTTAATGTGTTTCTAATTCAATATATATAGGTTGGATATCACATGAATTATTTGATCTTTATCTTCCATGATCAATTTATTAAATCCTCTATGAATGATTTTACAGTGTGAACCTTATCTCTACACCATGGAGAACTGAGTGTTGGATTTCCCAAGAAGGTCATATTGAGGTCTATTTCTCCACAATTCCTTTCATTACATCCTAGTTTGGTTTGGGGTGCATTGGGTTTAAGGAGAGATGGTTGAGGATCGTGTTGTGATACTTCATAGTTTGGGTATTGTAGTGTAGTAACCTTCATTTCACTATGACCTATGTTATTAATGTCAATTTTAATTTGGTTTGTGTAACGCCCCAAGCTTCCACGATACACTTCTCAACCAATAATGCAATAGCTTGCATTGTACGCAAGTTTGAGATTCTAACACACTACGACCAATAAAAATAGCCATTATGAATAGTAATACCCACTTTTTGAAATTATATATATTTTATATTTCAAAATGGACTTAATTTTTGGATTTGGAATATTGAAATTAGCCTATGTTGAATTTTTGGTATTTTTTTGAGAACATCCAATTTTTTATGAATAGTGAAAAATACTTAAAAACAAATTTTTTAATAAAAATAATTTATAGTGATAAATTATTCCATTGAGTGGTTTTAAAGTATAATTAGAATATATTTTTACCATTTTATCTAATGGTGGTCATTAGAATTAATTTCACTTTGAAATTGGACATAAACAATTGTCAATCTTTTGATATATATTGTTTCTTAAAAACACGCTATTTGTTGTGACAACGGGAATTAATTATAAAATTAATTAATGCAACTTATATGTTTTGAATTTTTTAAAATATAAATCATTTTTTAATTCGGAATATCAATTATAGCTTAGGGTGAAATTTTGGCATTGTTCTGAATAACATCAATTTTTGATGAATAGTGAAACCACTAAGTGGTAGTTAAAAAACTGATTTTTCGTTTAAATGAAACATTACCAATTCTGTGATTTGATTTTCAAAAATCTGACATACATGGTTGCCATTAAAAGTAAAATTTGGTTCAATGGGATTAAAATAATTTTTTTGGTGAATAGTAACTTTTTAGTTTAATTAATCGCGATTAAAGGTAATTAGTGAAATTTAAGGTAAAAATGATATTATAAAAATAAGAAAATAATTTTACACTTTTCCTACCCCTATTGGATGAGTCATGGACGACCAATACAATCCATGGGTCAACTTGGGGACCCCATGAACCCACTTTTGTAGGAAAATTACATTAAAAACTTTTTATTTAATGTTAAAATAAAAATGTCACAAACATGAGTTGTTTTACTAAAACAATTTTTAAATGGGGTTATACAAGTAATATTTTTGACTATAAATATTCATTAGAAAGATAAAACACTTTCCTACATCAGGATAATTTTTTAATAATTTTTAGACATTAAATAAATTAATTTTTTTATGAAACCACAATGATGCAGCGATTACCTCATTAATTAACGATTTAAATAAAATAAAAAGATAATGTAAAATCTAAGACATACACATGTCAAAAACCTATTGGATGAGTATATTTGGAACCCTTATCACCTTATCTTAGATATATATAATTGTGGGACCTTTGAAATCCGAAAATCATCTCTTAATAATATAACATTTCATGAGTTTCCAAGAGTGCCCCTCCTCTCCTCTTATAAAAGGCCCCCACCACTACCACCTTAATCACACCTTCAAAGACTTTTGGCTCGAACAAACTCTGCCCAAATACACTCCCAAAGTCCCTCTATTACTCCAAGAATCCTCACTTTGGGCATAATTATTCCCAAGGAAGCCTTTGGCTCAAATCAAAAAAAAAAGTTACCCAATTTTAAGGTAATGTCTTCTCTTATGTTATTTTGTGTTATTTTGCTTCTAAAACTCCCTAAAATATTTTTATTCATTTATTTTGTAATAACACCAGTATCCTCAATATACTAGGATGTTGTTATAAGAAGTATTCGAGCTACAATTACACACACCTACATCAAATTGTTAAAGAACATACTGTTTCTGTGGATGGCGAATTTCTGCATCACGAAACCATGATTGTTCAACACTCATATAACACCTTCAATGGTGTCCATTAAGATTTCACTATATTTATATATGATATATAATATTTTTATGTTTTACTTAAGCTTCTGTATTTTTCATGTATGGCATACCATTATGGTTTCCATTATGGGTAAACGCGATATCTTCATTTTAGGAAGTGCAGACTACCGCCCCCTCAAAGTGATTTGAATCGTTAATGCCATACGTGGGATGTATAAAGGATGGAGAAAATGATATTATATATGATATTATACTGGAATTATAATATAACTTTATATCATTATCATTTCATTCCATTAAATACAAAATAAAAATGAAATTAGCGTTCATACGTACGTACGGCTTACCGTCTCCATGAACGGTGCATTTCATTTCTTACCTCTAAATGTTACGTAATATTATGAATGAATGTATATACTGGATATATATGATATATATAATATCTAAATCATGAATATAATTCTGAATATAATGGATATTTCATCACATGAACAACTTGTAGTTATAAGAAGTTTATTTTTGACTCAAGTACCAAATATCGACAAAACGAACATTATTAACTTAAATAATTACATAATGTTAATAACATGGTAATAAGTGATATAAAAGGAATAATGAAAATTAAAAGGTTCTTAAGAAAGTATAAATTAACTCTAGTTTATTATTCAGGAGGTTAAAGAATGGTTGAGTCAAGTCGGACATGAGGTAAGGGAACTTCTTAACCCAATTTCCGTTCTTTGGGCCAATCTCCTACTTTCAAATTAAGTCATGATATTATTATGTACTATCCTGTATTTGTACTTTTTTTTATGTGTAATTATAGTGAATACACATAATAGATCTATTTTATTTAAAAAAATGATCTTTGTAAGGGACTTCATCTCAATTTCCTTTCATTGAGGCATATTTGGTTTTATACACAACTTTCATTTATACGGTGTATAAGCCCCTTTGAATTTTAATTTTATTCAAAAGGAATATTTTTATATGAAGAGTTTTTACTAAACAACAAAAGGAATGTTTTTTTTGTATGTATGCGGTGACAACGACTTCTCCGCCGCTGTGACCATTATTTGATTTTCGGCTTCCTCTAAAAGCCATGACTTTTTTTAAAGAAAAATAAAGACCAAGTTTTAATGTTCTTTTATTTTGGTATTTAAAATGGTTTAGATAATGTTTTTATTATATCAATGTGTTGTATTGATATCTTGTGATTGAAATGTGGAAATGTTATGTTTCCTTTATGCAGGTTTTATGTGATACGATTATGTTAGGGTTTATGATATGTTTAAACCTGTTCATATGAGGAATGAATTGGACTTAATAAGTGAATGGGTGGAGCCCGCTATAGCTCCATGATGCATCGGCAGGTCTCATGAGACAAACTAGTGTCTTGGCACGAGGCCTTGAATAAATCTTATTTGTAGTCTTGGCACAAGGCCTTGGCTACGTGGTTATGATAGTCTGGCATTATGCATTCCATCGTTATGAAAGTGGTTATTGATATTGCATGTGATTATTCTACCAGTAGAATATCCATGTGAATAAGTAAATGGCATTATATCATTTTACATTTTCCATATTATGTTTAAGTTCAAGTTTAAAAGACTTTTGTTTTAGTCATACATTTCCTTAAATGTTTACGTTTTTTTATGAAAGCTTCCGCTATATTGTTATTCTTACTGAGCATCTGAGCTCACCCCTTTCAATGTTTTATTTTTTCCAGGATGTGAAGAAATATTTTATGACTGACCTACAGGGATAGTCTGAAGGGGATTGAAGTGTGGACTATGGAGTCTATGTTATTGTGATTTTTTATTTTATGATGTAATGTAACATTTATGAATGTATCTAGTGTTTCCAAGGCTACTAAACTAATCAGTCTTTCGATAATTGATCTTTTGTGATCATGCCAATGTTACAAAATAATGCACCCACTCTGGGTAACTGGGGTCGGGGCATTACAGTTGGTATCAGAGGTAGTTTAGTACTAACCTTGGAAGCTAGATTTAGATAAACTCTGATTAGAGTACATAGACCTAAGATAGACTTTGAGGATTAGTATAGAATAACTTCATAGAATTTTGGTATTATAGATATTTTGTGAGTTTTCCGAGCAATACATCCCTGTCTGGATACGAGCAGGTAGAGGCGGCTCTGGCACAGATGTACCTAGGGGTAAAACCTGAAAACACCGCTTTGAGCTAGACTCGAACGAGAACTAGTGCACGACAATGGGCCTTGCTGCACTCTTGGTTACGACACTCCTGGGGGATATGATTAGGATAATTATCATTTTCTTTACAAACCATTATGAAGGGTTTATGAGTATATACTTCCTCAAAGGAATAAATTTTATGATTATGGATTATATCCACAAATTGTTCAATTTATGTTAAGTGTTTTACAAGTATTTAATTATGTATTTTGATTCATAAACTAATCTAGTTTATTCCATTATTTAGAAATGGCGCCTAGTTGGAGGAATGGAAACCATATCAATGCACGCACTCCGTGTAGGGATTTCCCTCCTGCTCAAGATAATTATTGTGGATGTAGAGATACAACTGGTGCTGATCAACTTATTACCATACTGGGATAACTCACTCAGGTTATGAATAATAACCTTACTCGTATGAAGCACCCTGATCCGCAACGTGGAGGATCAATGTTAGATAGTTTCATGAGGCAACAACCACCAACATTCAATGGAATTACAAATCCCTTAGTAGCTGAGCAATGGATAAATTCCTTAGAGAAAATATTCCATGCCTTGGGAAGTAGTGAAAGAGAAAAGGTTATCATGGCAGTTTATCGCCTTACTGGAGATGTCGATCAATGGTGGTCATTGATTCAAAATATAAAGGAAGATGAAGAAGTATCAAGTATGAAATGGAGAGAGTTAAACGATATTTTCATAGAAAAATACTTTCCTCGTGACCATCGAGCAGATATGGAAAGGCAATTTCTAAGTCCGAGATAGAAGGAGGATGAAAATGTCGCAAAGTATGAGGCCAAATTTACAAGGTTAGCGAGGTATGCTGCATATTATATACGTAACCCAAGAAGTAATATTGATCATTTCTTTGATGGGTTAAAACCATTTCTCCATTGACCTTTAGTATCACAATCCTTCTCATTGTATGAAGATATTGCCTCATGTGCTATCAAGACAGAAAAGGAATTCTCTATGTCTTATGACAACAAAGTAAAGCAAGAGAAGAAGAGAACGGTGGAACAAGAGACAGATAAAGGGGAAAAGGGAATGAAGGATTTTCCATTATGCAATAATTGTGGGAAGAATCACCCCGGTACTTGCCTAAAAGGAATGGGAGTTTGTTATAAATGTGGAGAAAAAGGTCACCAGGCTCGTGATTGTAAGGGAAAGAAAGAGGCTATCAATGTTGAATGCTACAAATGTAGGGAAATGGGGCATTATGAAAATGAATGTCCTAAGCGTCAGGGAAACTTACCTCAGAAAAGGCCAAGGGATCAAGGACAAGATTATGTTGTTACTATAGATGAAGTTGAATAATTATGGTATTTGTGTTTTTGGACTCAAGGATTATATTTTGGTTATAAGAATAATGTGATATATATAAGGATTCTACTGCAGTACTTGTTTATTTCATTAAGGTTTTAATATGATGAAGGTAATCGTATTTTTAGTATGTGACAATAAGAGAAACTTTAATTTGTTTGGGTAATCTTATGTCACAATTGATTTTGGAATTTAGAGACCTTTTAGAGAAAGTCTGGACAGAGGTATTTTGGATAACTATATAGGTTGGAATGGATTGAGTTGAACCTTGGATAGTATTGTTTAAGGTTAAAACATTTCTGAAGATTATTTTTGGAATATTATAATACTATAGTTTTAGGAAAAGGACAACCTGCAGGTTTGGGGATAACCCGTCACGTCGGACAAAGCTGCAGGAATCGAACTGACAACCATATTGCGACATGCCTTTATTACCTACCACTAGCCTACAGGAAGTCCCTGGTTATTACAAAATATTTTTCCTAATCTAAATGGTTTGTGGTAATATTTGTAACCTTATACAATTAGGATAAATAGAATATTTTTGAGTTCTATTACCATTGGGAGTGAAAGATGGGTTTGTGGTAAAAATTTATTAAAGAATGAAAGTCTACATGACAAGTAAGTATATTTTCTTATGTTCTTAGTAAATCTCTTAAATAAATTCCTCAACTTTATGAAAGGTAACTTAAAAAAAACGTTGTCAGTTAACTTTTCCAACTGAGGATTCAATGACTGTTTAACTAATCACAAGTTTGTGATTTTCTTGTGGTTAACTTTCTCCAAATCCTTTTTTCTACAACTCTCCATCATACCTTGATGGTTTGTTTCTCCTCCATATCTATATTTTCAAAGAATCCTAGTATGGGCTATCTCAGGTGACCTTTGTACTTCTCTTTCTTTCTTTTAATGTTATATTTTTATTAACCCTATTTCCGATATGGGTTTTCCACAAAGGTATTTTCTATTTTCAACCTTTTATTTTCAAAACAAATTTTCAAATTGCGAGGATGCAATTTATTGAAGGAGGGGAGAATGTAACGCCCCAAGCTTCCACGATACGCTTCTCAATCAATAATGCAATAGCTTACATTGTACGCAAGTTCGAGATTCTAACACACCACGACCAATAAAAATAGCCATTATGAATAGTAATACCCACTTTTTGAAATTATATATATTTTATATTTCAAAATGGACTTCATTATTGGATTCGGAATATCGAAATTCACCTATGTTGAATTTTTGGTATTTTTCTGAGAACTTCCAATTTTTTATGAAGAGTGAAAAATACATAAAAACAACTTTTTTAATCAAAATAATTTATAGTGATAAATTATAATATTGAGTGGTTTTAAAGTATAATTATAATATATTTTTACCATTTTATCCAGTGGTGGTCATTATAATTAATTTCACTTTGAAATTGGACATAATCAATTGTCAATCTTTTGATATATATTGTTTCTTAAAAAAACGCTATTTGTTGTCACAGTAGGAATTAATTATAAAATTAATTAATGAAACTTATATGTTTTTAATTTTTTAAAATAGACATCATTTTTGAATTTGGAATATCAATTATAGCTTAGGGTGAAAATTTCACATTGTTCTGAAAAACTTCAATTTTTTATGAATAGTGAAACCACTAAGTGGTAGTTAAAAAACTGATTTTTCGTTTAATTGAAACATTACCAATTCTATGATTTGATTTTAAAAAATTCGACATACATGGTTTTCATTAGGAAGTAAAATGTGGTTCAATGGGATTGAAATAATTTTTTGGTGAATAATAACTTTTAAGTTTAATTAATCGCGATTAAAGGTAATTAGTGAAATTTAAGGTAAAAATGATATTATAAAAATATGAAAATACTTTTACACTTGTCCTACCACTATTTTATGAGTCATTTCCGACCAATACAATCCATGTGTCAACCTGGGGACCCCATGGAGCCACTTTGGTAGGAAAATGACATTAAAAACGTTTTATTTAATATTAAAATAAAAATGTCACAAACATGAGTTGTTTTACTAAAACAATTTTTAAATGGGGTTATAAAAGTCATATTTTTTACTATAAATATTAATTATAAATATAAAACGATTTCCTACATCATGATAATTTTTTTATTATTTTTAGACATTAAATAAATTAAATTTTTTATGACACCATAATGATGCAGCGATTACCCCATTAATTAACAATTTAAATTAAATGAAAAGATAATGTAAAATCTAAGATATAAACATGTAAAAAACCTATTGGATGAGTCTATTTCAAACCCTTATCACCTTATCTTAGATATATATAATTTTTGGACCTTTGAAATCCGAAAATAATCTCATAATAATATAACATTTCGTGAGTTTCCAAGAGTTCCCCTCCTCTCCTCTTATAAAAGGCCCCCACCACTACCACCTTACTCACACCTTCAAAGCCTTTTGGCATGGCCAAAATCTGCCCAAATACTCTCCCAACATCCCTATATTACTCTTAGAAGCCTCACTTTGGGCATAATTCTTCCCAAGGAAGCCTTTGGCTCAAATAAAAAAAAAGTTACCAGATTTTAAGGTAATGTCTTCTCTTATGTTATTTTGTTTTATTTTGCTTCTCCAACCCCCTAAAATATTTTTATTCATTTCTTTGATAACAACAACAGTATCCTAAATATACTAGGATCTTTTTATAAGAATTATTAGAGCTACACATACACACACCTACATCTAATGGTTAAAGAACATACTGTTTCGGTGGATGGCGAATTTCTGCCTCACGAAACGATGATTGTTCAACACTCATATAACACCTTAAAAGGTGGACATTAAGATGTCACTATATTTATATATGATATATAATATTTTTATGTTTTACTTAAGCTTCTGTATTTTTCATTTATGGCATACCTTTATGGTTTCCATTATGGGTAAACACGCTATCTTCATTTTAGGAAGTGCAGACTATCGCCCCCTCAAAGTGATTTGAATCGTTAATGCCATACGTGGGACGTATAAAGGATGGAGTAAATGATATTATATATGATATTATACTGTAATTATAATATACCTTTATATCATTATGATTTCATTCCATTAAATATGAAATAGAAATGAAAGTAGCGATCATGCGTACGTACGGCTTACCGTCTCCATGAATGGTGCATTTCATTTCTTACCTCTAAATGTTACATAATATTATGAATGAATGTATATACTGGATATATATGATATATATAATATCTAAATCATGAATATAATTCTGGATATAATGGATATTTCACCACAGGAACAACATGTAATTATAAGAAGTTTATTTTTGACTCAAGTACCAAATATCGACAAAACGACTGTTATTAACTCAAATAATTAAATAATGTTCATAACATGGTAATAAGTGATATAAAAGGAATAATGAACATTAAAAGGTTCTTAAGAAAGTATAAATTAACTCTAGATTATTATTCAGGAGGTTAAAGAATGGTCGAGTCAAGTCGGACACGAGGTAAGGGAACTTTTTAACCCAATTTCCGTTCTTTGGGTCAATCTCCTACTTTCAAATTATGTCATGATATTATTATGTCCTATCTTGTATTTGTACCTTTTTTTATCTGTAATTATAGTGAATACACATAATAGATCTATTTTATTTAAAAAAATGATCTTTGTAAGGGACTTCGTCTCAATCTCCTTTCATTGAGGCATATTTGGTTTTATACACAACTTTCCTTTATACGGTGTATAAGCCCCTTTGAATTTTAATTTTATTCAAAAGGAATATTTTTATACGAAGCGTTTTTACTAAACAACAAAAGGAATGTTTTTTGTATGTATTCGGTGACAACGACTTCTCCGCCGCTGTGACCATTATTTGATTTTCGGCTTCTTCTACAAGCCATAACTTTTTTTAATGAAAAAATAAATACCAAGTTTTAATGTTCTTTTATTTTGGTATTGAAAATGGTTTTGATAATGTTTTTATTATATCAATGTGTTGTATTGATATATTGTGACTGAAATGTGGAAATGTTATGTTTCCTTTATGCATGTTTTATGTGATACGATTATGTTATGGTTTATGATATGTTTAAACCTGTTCATATGAGGAATGCATTAGACTTAATAAGTGACGGGTGGAGCCCGCTATAGCTCCTCAATTCATCGGCAGGTCTAATGAGACAAACTACTGTCTTGGCACGAGGCCTTGATAAAATCTTATTTGTAGTCTTGGCACGAGGTCTTGTCCACGTGGTTATGATAGTCTGGCATTATGCATTCCATCATTATGAAAGTGGTTATTGATATTGCATGTGATTATTCGACCAGTAGAATGTCCATGTGAATAAGTAAATTGAATTATCTCATTTTACTTTTTCCATATTATGTTTAAGTCAATGTTTAAAAGGCTTTTGTTTTATTCATACATTGCCTTAAATGTTTATGTTTATTTAAGAAAGCTTCCGCTATATTGTTATCCTTACTGAGCATCTGAGCTCACCCCTTTCAATGTTTTATTTTTCCCAGGATATGAAGAAATATTTTATGACTGGCCTACAGGGATAGTCTGAAGGGGATAAAAGTCTAGACTATGGAGTCTATGTTATTGTGATTTTTCATTTTATGATGTAATGTAACATTTATGAATGTATCTAGTGTTTCCATGGCTACTAAACTAATCGGTCTTTTGAGACTTGATCTTTTGTGATTATTCCAATGTTACGCAATAATTCACCGACTCTGGGTAACTGGGTTCGGGGCGTTACAGTTTGAACCCCAAGATTTGCGGTGGATAGCACATCAGATTTTTTTATTGGAAATGAATTGCAGCATGGTGACCCCAGTCACACCGTGATTCATTAATTTTTAAGAATGGTTATAAATTATATTATTGTATCAAATTATCTATTATTTCTCTATCTTTCCTAAAACCGTAGGTGATCAATGATATGTAATTGTAGATATTTATCCATACTATGATTGGTTTTGACACGCATCTTCAAGAGTTCAACAACTTATAATTCAAAGTGAATCCGTTTCCACTTCCACTTCATTATCTTCTCATACTTTCTTTATGGGGAGATTGTGAGAGTAGTACTGATCCAGTTTTAGTGATTTTATATTTTGGTTTCGAAAGTGGATAATTATATATAGTCTTTTTGGTTGATCATCATGTGGTGAGTAGGGTTAGATGTGATTTTCTTCTTCACCTCATGTACTATTTTTTAAAGTTAAGGTTAAGTTAGAGGATTAAAGACTTATAATTCATTAATTATTTGAAACTTCGTAATTAACATGATTTTAATTTCATTGGGAGAATGGTATGATTTAACCTAAACATGGAAATGAACTGGACTAAAGGAAACCTAATAGGAGATGATGTTTAATGTAACACCCTTAATTTATAATGTATATTTTTATAAAGTTTTGTTATTAAATTAAATATGTAAATAATAAATCCATTTATTTGTTTTTCTATTTATATTAACCAATAATTTACGAAAGTATTTTACACATAAGTTGTTTCTTTTTTTTCATGTTCAATGGAATTTTTTTATTAAAATGGTTTTAACAAAAGGGAATATTGAAAGCTGAGCAACAACCCATAACATTCAGTAAATCTATAGTGCTCGAACCCATGGATGAAGGGAAATAAGAGAATATCGCCAACCACTAGACAATATTTCTCTATATTTCTATCTTTAATATTTTCTTTATATATATGGTTATATCAATTTTTCAATATTTATATATGTTTTCTAAAACTAATTTTCTAGATCGTGTATTGAAATACTAAATTAAACCTAACTAGAAGATAAATTTCAAGAAATGTAAAGATTTTTCATGTATGAATGATTAATTATCAATCATATAATAATTAATAGGTAATAAAAAAATTTAATCACATGTAACAAAACTAATATCCAATGTATTAAATAAATTGTTTTTCTATACACTGTATGATTTTATTTAGAAAGTAAAATTTATTAATTTTGGAAATTAAATTTGATATAATTTACACAATTTTTTCAATCCTTACATCATATTTATCTTAGGAGGAATTTTTTGTTTTCTTATGAAGACTATTTTTGGGTTAATAGTGAAAATATGATTTTTTGAAAAATCATAGAATTTATTCCCGAATCATTTTATAATAATAACATAAAAAATGTAGCCTTTTTATTGCTATATAATGTTTATGTGAATAATTTAATTCATTTAAAAATATTAATTAACATTTATTAACCAATATTTTTTTTGGAATCTAAGTTGTATATTTTCTATAAAATCATTTTTATGTATTATACACAAATTAGTTTAGACTTAATTTTTATCTTATTTCAAAATTGAATCAAGTAAAACAGATTTCATATTTACAATTATAAGTTCCAAATTAAGTAACATGGTAAATTTTAGTATTAGTCACAAGAATAAGTTACTGGAGAAAAAATTAAGTCACCACAGTAAAGGTAAAATATGGTAAAAGTTTAAAATTAATGACTAAAGGAATAAAATAACTAAAAAACACAATTAAATATGTTTTTAAGGGTTTTGATGACCTTAAATTCTATATTAAACATTTATCATCAACAAGATTATTTTAAATTATTTCAACTCAAACGTGGTTGGGATTATTAAAAATTAATCATTATTTTAACCCTTAAACCATGCCTTCATAAGTATAAATACCCACCATTATTCCCATTATCTTGAATTAAAATTTAATTTTCTCTAATCATATATCTTTCAAAGAGTCTCTTCTATTTCTCCCACTTTAATATTTAATATTTTTTTGGGTTTTAAGGATTATAACGGTGCCAATAAGATTAAGAGTGGTAAGAGTCTCCAAACCTCCTATTTATTTTTCATGTTCATCAATTTTATTATATTTTTCTTTTAAATTATTTTTTCATATACTACATTTCTTGTTATTTCATGGTATTATATACTATTTAATATTTTATTAATGAGATTTTATTTATTCTCTTTCATTAAATTCTTCTCTTAAGCTGTCACTATACCAAAATAAGGGTTCCTCACTACTCCATTACCATTATATTTGGAATCATTTTTAAATAAATTTTTATTTAAATGGTAAATGTTATAGTGATTTTTTTTCTAATTTTATTAATTTTTTATTAATGAGATATCACTATTCCATCTCATTATACATCTTTTATAAGTTGTGATAATGATTTTAACTTTACTGTATCCATAAAACCATCCTAAATTTGAAAAATAAAAGTTCATGGGGTTTTCCTAGTGACAACATCCCTAGATGGATACTACAATTGGATATAGGATCTATCATATATTTACCCATGAGAAATAACCCCAAAAGTTCATATTGTGTATTAACTCAATCGTCATATGGTGCATGACATAGAAGTATAACCAAAAAAATATTTTGACACTGTAAAATAATATAATTTAGATAATTCACATGATATTTATGATCCATAATGAAGGATTATAATATATGGATTGAGATTCACTTTTAATTGATATCATATTACATTAAAGTACCCTCTACTATTACTTGAGGTCATTTATTTTATTAGGTTGAAACTAATATATTTATGAATATCTTATTGTTTATAAAGTTTATTGGAGGATATTAACCTAGATAGATACATTAATCTATTGACTAGGGTCCCTTACCACTAATTTTATAACCAATGATTTTTTTCAATATCACTATCAATATTTCACTTTAATTTTTTTCTCCTTCATTTACATGTTCCTATGTATACGTGGTGTGGTAAATATGATATATTTAAAAGAAAAATTATCCATCACTGACTTTTTCTTTCCTTATATAAGGCCCCAGCCTTAAACCTTACTTAATCATGAGTTATTACAAGATTACACATTGAGGATCTTTTCGGGTTTAGAGTTTTAGAGAATTAGATCATAAAACTTGCATTAAAATCCACATTTAAACAAAGTGGTTACATAAAGATAGTATTCTTCATTCCCATCAATGGAAACATATTTAAAATAAACATGGATTCTTTCTTGACGCTTCCTTGACACTATCATCATATCTTGGACCTTTCCCTTAACCTGTGAAAAACATTTCAAAAAACCTGGGATGAGCATAGAAAGCTCAGTAAGGGATATAAAAATATGGGAAGGAAACATGCGTACATATATACATAATGATGAGATCATACTTTACCCATAAAACATAAGCACTTTAACATACCTCATCAAATCATGAATAAATAATAGAAATCACAAGACCTAAAGGTAACTTGAGGCATTCATAACATTCTTACGTAGGGAGTAACCCTATTGGTTACGTTTGGAATACCCATCACAGTATATTCCCTAAATCTCTTCGAAGAAACCTTAACGTTTCACTCCTTCGCGTTACCCAATGCATTGGAGAGCTATATCGGGCTCACCCGCCCTTAGTTTATCACGGAACCGCCCGTCTTCATAATAATGCCCAAGAACCTCAACATAATCATATCACATAAAACATGCATAAAGGAAACATAACATTTCCACCTTTCAATCACAAGATATCAATACAACAAATTGATATAAAAATGTCATGAAAACCATTTTCAATACCAAAATAAAAGAAAAGTAAAACATGGTATTTATTTTTCTTTTAAAAATAAGGTATGGCTTGTAGAGGGAGCTGAAACCCAAATAATGGTCACGGCGGCGGAGAAGTCGTTGTCGCCGCATACGTACGACAAAAACATTCCATTTTGTCGTTTAGTAAACACTTCGTATAAAAAAGATTCCTTTTGAATAAACGTAAAAGTAAAAGGGGTTTATACACCATATAAAATAATGTTGTGTATAAAATAAAATATGCCTCAATGAAAGGAGATTGAGACGAAGTCCCATACCTCGGGTCCGACTTGACTCGATCGTTCTTTAATGTCCTGAATAATAAACTTGAGTTAATTTCTACTTGTTTAAGAACCTTTTCCAAGTTCATTATTCCTTTTATATCTCTTATTTCCATGTCATGAACACAATGTAATTATTTAGGTTAATAACTGTCGTTTTAATGATCATTGGTACTTGAGTAAAAAATAAACCCTTTATAATTACAAGTTGTTCATGTATCCATTATATCCAGAGTGGTATTCTTGATGTAGATATCATATATGTCATATATATCCAGTACATGCATGCTTTTATAATATTACATAATCATTTAGAGGTAAGAAATGAAATGCACCGTTCATGGAGACAGTAAGCCGTACGTACGCATGAACGCTACATTCATTTCTATTTCGTATTTTATAGAATGGAATCATAATGATATAAAGTTATATTATAATTCCAGTATAATATCATATATAATATCCTAGTTCCATCCTTTATACATCCCACATATGGTATTTAACGAATCAAATCACTTTGAGGGGGCGGTAGTCCGCACTTCCTTAAATGAAGATATCGCGTTTACCCATAATGGAAACCATAAAGGTATGCCCAAAATGAAAAATACAGAAGCTTAAGGAAAACATAAACATATTATATATCATATATAAATATAGTGACATCTTAATGGCCACCTTTAAAGGTGTTAAAGGAATGTTGAACAATCATCGTTTCGGGAGGCATAAATTCACCATCCACCGAAACAGTATGTTCGTTAACCATTAGATGTAGGTGTGTGTAAGTGTAGCTTGAATCCTTCTTATAACAACATCCTAGTATATTTAAGATACTGGAGTTGTTACAAAATAAATAGATAAAAAGAGTTTAGGGGGTTGGAGAAGAAAAATAAAACAAAAGGACTCAAGTGAAGACATTGCCTTAAAATCGGGTAACTCCCTTTGGTTTGAGCTCAAAGGCTTCCTTGGGAAGACTTCTTCCCAAAGTGAGGCTTCAAGGAGTAAGAGAGGGAAGTGGAGAGACAAAATGGGCAGGGGTTTGCCGAGCCAAAGGCTTTGGTAGTGTGGGTAAGGAGGTAGAGGTGGGGGCCTTTTATAAGAGGAGAGGAGGGGCACTCTTGGAAAGTAAAGATAAGTTACTTTATTTTAAAATGAGTTTCGGATTCTAAAGGACACACATTGATATAATTCGAGGATAAGGTGATAATTGTTCGAAATACACTCATACAATAGGTTTTTGACATGTGTAGGTCTTAGATATTACATTATCTTTCCATTTTATTTAAATCTTTAAATAATGAGATCATCGCTGCATGATCATGATGTCATAAATAATTTAGTTTATTTAATGTATAAAAATTCTAAAAAAATACTATGATGTAGGAAATAGTTTTAGCATTACAATGACTATTTATAATAAAAAATATGATCTTTATAACCCCATTTAAAAATTGTTTTCGTAAAACATATTATGTTTATGTCATTTTTACTTTTACATTATATAAAAGGTTATTTATGTCATTTTCCAACCAAAGTGGCTCCATGGGGTCCCCAAGTTGAACCATGGCTTGTCTTGGTCGGCCATGACACATCCAATAAGGTTATGACATGTGTCCAGGTAATTTCATATTATTAAAGCATTATTTTTACCTTAAACTACCTTAATTACCACTAATCGTGATTAAAAACTTAATAAGTTACTATTCACCAAAAAATTATTTTAATCTCATTGAACCACATTTTACTTCTTAATGACAACCATGTATGTCGGATTTTTGAAAATCAAATCACAGAAGTGGCAAAGATTCATTTAAACAGAAAATCAGTCTCTTTAACTACCACTTAGTGGTTTCACTATTCATCAAAAATTGACGTTTTTCAGAAAAATACCAAAACTTCACCCTAATCTATATTTGATATTCTGAATTCAAAAATTAAGTCTATTTTATAAAATTCAAAACATATAAGTCATATTAATTAATTTAATAATTAATTCCCGCTGTCAGAGCAAATAGCGTGTTTTTATGAAACAATAAGTATCAAAAGATTGACACCAATTTAAGTCCAATTTCAAAATGAAATTGATTACAATGACCACCATTGGATTAAATGGTAAAAATATATTCTAATTTCACTTTAAAACCAATTCAAAACATAATCTAATCATATAAATAAATTAGATTAAAAAGCAGTTTTGATGTAAAATGCATTATTTTTCACTATTCATTAAAAAAATGAACATTGTTTGAAAAATACCAAAAATTCACACAAAGTAAATTTTGATGTCCCAATCATAAAGAATATGTTTATTTTGAAAAAAAATAGCTTATAAAATTGTCAAAAGATAGATTCAAGAATGGTTTTCCATCAAAAGGCAGTAAAATAATCTTTTAGAAATATTAGTGTATTCCATGCTTAAGATTGGATTTATTTTCATTTTAAGCCTCTAAAACACTATCTAATTCATTAATAGGCATAGATAAAAATATCTATTATTCATTACTTACTTGGGATGTTACATCCTTCCCCCCTTTATAAAATTGCGTCCCCGCAATTTATTTACTTATCAAATAAATGGGGGTACTTATCCCTCATTGCATTTTCCGATTCCCATGTTGCCTCTTCCATCATGTGGTTTTTACACAAAACCTTTACCTGATTAATCACCTTATTCCATAACACTTTCTCCTTGTGGTCAAGAATATGGACCGGTTGTTCCTCATAAGATAGGTTCTCTTCCAGGTGAACTACCTCTGGACTCAAAACATGAGATGGATCTGGCATATACTTTCTCAACATCGAAACGTGAAAAACATTGTGTACCTGAGATAAACTCGGAGGTAAAGCCATTCGGTAAGCAACTGATTCAACTCTCTCCAGAATTTCATATGGTCCAATAAACCTTGGACTTAGCTTTCCTTTCTTACCAAATCTCATCACACTTTTCCAAGGAGAAACCGTCAGAAAAACATGATTACCTACCTCAAAAGATAGATCCTTCCTCCTGTTATCCGCATAACTCTTCTGCCTGCTCTGAGCTGTTCTCATGTGCTTCTGAATCAGCTGAACTTTTTCTGCCATCTCTTCTACCAATTCTGGTCCCATCAACTTCCATTCACCCACTTCATCCCAGAAAGCTGGAGTTCGACATCGCTTCCCATATAACGCCTCAAATGGTGCCATCTGTATACTGGAATGAAAACTGTTATTATATGACAATTCAACCAAAGAAAGATGTTGGTCCCAACTTCCCTGATAATCCATAGAGCAAGAACATAGCATATCCTCCATGGTCTGAATTGTTCGTTCTGACTGCCCATCTAATTGAGGATGAAATGCTGTACTAAAATTTAATTCAGTACCCAATGACTTCTGAAGGCCTTTCCAAAAGTTAGAAGTAAACCTGGGATCACGATCCGATACAATGGAGAGAGGAACTCCATGTAACCTGAATATCTCTTTAAGATACAAACGGGAAAGTTGATCAAGAGAGAAAGTATCTCATATATCAAGGAAATGAGTAGACTTGGTCAAGCGATCAACAATAACCCATATTGCATTATTACCTCGAGATATCTTGGGAAATCCCACAACAAAGTCCATGGATATATTCTCCCATTTCCACTCTGGCACTGGTAAAGGCTGAAGCATCCCTTTCGGTAACTGCCACTCTGCTTTAACCTGTTGACATGTCAAACACTTCACAGTAAAATCAGCAATATCTCTTTTCATTCCATCCCACCAGTAATACTCCCGCAGATCTCTATACATCTTAGTACTACCTGGATGAACTGAAAATGGAGAAATATGAGTTTCACATAACAAATATCTCTTCAACTTTTAATCACAAGGCACACACAATCTCTTCCCAAATCTCAAAACACAATCACTATCAACATTGAATTCAGGCAACTTACCTTTCTGAACCAGCTCTACCTTTTTCTGCAACTCACTGTCTTGCT
Source organism: Viscum album (assembly GCA_963277665.1). Classification (NCBI taxonomy): domain Eukaryota; kingdom Viridiplantae; phylum Streptophyta; class Magnoliopsida; order Santalales; family Viscaceae; genus Viscum; species Viscum album. Next base: position 498,588,708 of record OY728122.1, read on the forward strand.
TCTGTGCTTGTTTGATTCTGTCTGATAGAGACGATCTCACTGATACCTGAAACAAAATAGAAGAACATACTGCACCAACAACTTCTATGCCAAAGTTCATCAGATCCTTAACCAAAGGATCACGTTCCAAACGCAACATTGCTAATGAAGCATTACTTTTTCGACTCAAAGCATCAGCCACTTTATTTGCTTTTCCAGGATGGTAATGAATTGTACAATCATAATCCTTGATTAATTCCAGCCATCTCCTCTGTCTCATGTTTAACTCTTTCTGAGTGAATATATACTTTAAACTTTTGTGATCAGTATATATTTCACACTTTAGTCCATACAAATGATGCCTCCAAATTTTTAAAGCGAAAACAACAGCAGCTAATTCCAAATCATGTGTAGGGTAATTTACCTCATGATTTTTCAACTGTCGTGAAGCATAAGCAATTACCTGATCATTCTGCATTAGGACGCAACCATGTTCTTTCAATGAAGCATCACTGTATCTAACAAACTCACCATTCTTGGAAGGTAGTGCCAAAACTGGAGCATTAACCAATCTTCTTTTCAATTCATGAAAACAATCATCACATTCTTTTGTCTAGATAAACTTAACACCCTTCCGAGTTAGCTTAGTCTTTGGACTAGATAATCGTGAAAAATTTCTAACAAACCTTCGGTAATAGCCTGCCAAACCAAGGAAGCTACGAATCTCAGTTACATTTTTGGGTCTTGGCCAGTCTTCCACAACTTTTTTTTTGCAGGATCAACATTTATTCCATCTTTAGAAAAAATATGACCAAGGAAACATATTTAAAATAAACATGGATTCTTTCTTGACACTTCCTTGACACTATAATCATATCATGTACCTTTCCCTTGACCTGTGAAAAACATTTCAAAAAACTTGGGATGAGCATAAAAAGCTCAGTAAGGGATATAAAAATATGGGAAGGAAACATGGGTATATATATACATAAAGATGAGATCATACTTTACCCATAAAACATAAGCACTTTAACATACCTCATCAAATCATGAATAAATCATAGAAATCATAAGACATAAAGGTAACTTGAGGCATTCATAACATTCTTACGTAGGGAGTAACCCTCTTGGTTACGTTTGGAATACCCATCACAGTATATTCCCTAAATCTCTTCGGAGAAACCTTAATGTTTCACTCCTTCGCGTTACCTAATGCATTGGAGAGCTATATCGGGCTCACCCACCCTTAGTTTATCACCGAACCACCCATCTTCATAATAATGCCCAAGAACCTCAATATAATCATATCACATAAAACATGCATAAAGGAAACATAACATTTCCACCTTCCAATCACAAGATATCAATACAACACATTGATATAAAAACATCATGAAAACCATTTTCAATACCAAAATAAAAGAAAAGTAAAACATGGTATTTATTTTTCTTTTAAAAACAAGGTATGGCTTGTAGAGGAACCTGAAACCCAAATAATGGTCACGGTGGCGGAGAAGTCGTTGTCGCCGCATACGTACGACAAAAACATTCCCTTTTGTCATTTAGTAAACGCTTCGTATAAAAAATATTCCTTTTGAATAAACATAAAAGTCAAAGGGTTTTATACACCGTATAAAAGAAAGTTGTGTATAAAATAAAATATGCCTCAATGAAAGGAGATTGAGATGAAGTCCCATACCTGGGGTCCGACTTGACTCGATCTTTCTTTAATGTCCTGAATAATAAACTTGAGTTAATTTATACTTGTTTAAGAACCTTTTCCAAGTTCATTATTCCTTTTATATCTCTTATTTCTATTTAATGAACACTATGTAATTATTTAGGTTAATAATGGTCGTCTTAACGATCATTGGTACTTGAGTCAAAAATAAACCCTTTATAATAACAATTTGTTCATGTATCCATTATATCCAGAATGGTATTCTTGATGTAGATATCATATATGTCATATATATCCAGTAAATTCATGCATTTATAATATTACATAAACATTTAGAGGTAAGAAATGAAATGCACCATTCATGGAAACGGTAAGCCGTACGTACACATGAACACTACTTTCATTTCTATTTCGTATTTTATAGAATGGAATCATAATGATATAAAGTTATATTATAATTTCAGTATAATATCATATATAATATCCTAGTTCCATCCTTTATACGTCCCATATATGGTATTTAACGAATCAAATAACTTTGAGGGGGCGGTAGTCCGCACTTCCTTAAATGAAGATATCGCGTCTACCCATAATGGAAACCATAAAGGTATGCCCAAAATGAAAAATACAGAAGCCTATGGAAAAAATAAACATATTATATATCATATATAAATATAGTGACATCTTAATGGCCACATTTAAAGGTGTTAAAGGAATGTTGAACAATCATCGTTTCGGGAGGAATAAATTCACCATCCACGGAAACAGTATGTTCGTTAACCATTAGATGTAGGTGTGTGTAAGTGTAGCTTGAATCCTTCTTATAACAACATCCTAGTATATTGAAGATACTTTATTTGTTACAAAATAAATAAATAAAAAGAGTTTATGGGGTTGGAGAAGCAAAATAAAACAAAAGGACTCAAGTGAAGACATTACCTTAAAATCGGGTAACTCCCTTTGGTTTGAGCTCAAAGGATTCCTTGGGAAGACTTCTGCCCAAAGTGAGGATTCAAGGAGTAATAGAGGGAAGTGGAGAGAAAAAATGGGCAGGGTTTGTCCGAGAAAAAGGCTTTGGTAGTGTGGGTAAGGACGTAGAGGTGGGGGCCTTTTATAAGAGGAGAGGAGGGGCACTCTTGGAAAGTAAAGATAAGTTACTTTATTTTAAAATGATTTTAGGATTAAAAAGGTCCCAAATTGATATAATTATAGGATAAGGTGATAAGGGTTCGAAATCCACTCATACAATAGGTTTTTGACATGTGTAGGTCTTAGATATTACATTATCTTTCCATTTTATTTAAATCGTTAAATAATGAGATCTTCGCTGCATCATTCATGATGTCATAAATAATTTAGCTTATTTAATGTCTACAAATTCTAAAAAAAATACTCTGATGTAGGAAATCGTTTTATCTTTCCAATTACTATTTATAATAAAAAATCTGATCTTTATAACCCCATGTAAAAATTGCTTTCGTAAAACATATTATGTTTGTGTCATTTTTACTTTTACATTAAATAAAAAATTATTTATATCATTTCCCAACCAAAGTGGCTCCATGGGGTCCCCAAGTTAACCCATGGCTTGTCTCGGTCGGCCATGAAACATCCAATAAGGTTAGGACATGTTTCTAGGTCATTTCATATTACTAAAGCATTATTTTTACCTTAAACTACCCTAATTACCACTAATCGCGATTAAAAACTTAATAAGTTACTATTCACCAAAAAATTATTTTAATCTCATTGAACCACATTTTACTTCTTAATAACAACCATGTATGTCGGATTTTTGAAAATCAAATCACAGAAGTGGCAAAGATTCATTTAAACGGAAAATCAGTCTCTTTAACTACCCCTTAGTGGTTTCACTATTCATCAAAAATTGATGTTTTTCAGAAAAATACCAAAACTTCACCCTAAGCTATATTTTATATTCTGAATTCAAAAATGATGTCTATTTTACAAAATTTAAAACATATAAGTCACATTAATTAATTTAATAATTAATTCCCGCTGTCAGAGCAAATAGCGTGTTTTTATGAAACAATAAGTATCAAAAGATTGACACCAGTTTAAGTCCAATTTCAAAGTGAAATTGATTCAAATGACCACTATTGGATTAAATGGAAAAAATATATTCTAATTTCACTTCAAAACCAATTCAAAACATAATCTAATCATATAAATAATTTAGATTAAAAAGCAGTTTTGATGTAAAATGCAGTATTTTTCACTATTCATTAAAAAAATGAACATTGTCTGAAAAATACCAAAAAGTCACAAAAAGTAAATTTTGATGTCCCAATCATAAAGAATAAGTTTATTTTCACAAAAATAGCTTATAAAATTGTCAAAAGATAGATTCAAGAATGGGTTTCCATCAAAAGGCAGTAAACCAATCTTTTAGAAATATTAGTGTATTCCATGCTTAAGATTGGATTTATTTTCATTTTAAGCCTCTAAAACACTATCTAATTCATTAATAGGCATAGATAAAAATATCTATTATTCATTACTTACTTGGGATGTTACACCTTATCACCAGGTATGATTAAATATATCTTTTTTTCCAATGTATTTCATTGTGAATACCCTCAAATACTTCTTATGATTGATGGTTGTGCACCTTGATACCCATATATCAGTTGGCATGACGAAATTATCAACTAAATCTTACACACTTTATCAATATGGTATAAATAAATTATACTTCATTATATTGGATGATGAGTATTTACTAATAAAGTTACAAACTTTTATTAGATACCCATTTAATTTCTAATATATTTATCATGTTATGATCATTAATGTATTTATATATGTCTTTATTTATGTTTTACACATAAATTTAGGAATTTTAAGGGTGAGACCTGATATAGATCCAAACATTAGGTGAAGAATTAATTTTTAATGATGACGTAATTAGGATACCTAAACATAATGCCTCAGTAATGTTTTTCGATACCTTGGTGAACAATCTTGGTAATATATTTTATAACACCTTGGTAATATACTTATGAAGGTATCATGTTTATGTTCTCATTAGTGGATAAAACTACATTAACATTGGATTTTTTTACTTTTATCATTTGTTTATAACCAATGTTAATAAAGGAGATGTTTATAGTGGTACTTTATATGTAAGTTTTCATAAATCAATGTTGAAAAAATTTCAAAAAGAGGAATTATAGTGGAATTTCAACATCGATATTATATAAAAACTGAAATGGAAATACATCAAGAATGGATTTCGATATTAGTGTTATATAAAACCATTATCAAAAAAACATTGATATCCAAAGTGATTTTAATGTTTATTTTATAGAAAATATATGTGAAAATCCACTTTCAATGTTGGTTTTCACTGAAATAGATGTAGAAATCCTCCGAGGGGATTTCAAAATTGATTTTACAAAAAAATGACATTGAAAGTTAATTTTTTAAAGAAAAATATAATCACATAATTCACATACCTGCAATCTCAATGAATAACTATAAATGGTATACATACAACATATTCATCACAAAATTATTAAAACTCATTGAGAAATTTTACTATAATTTTTACAAATATACAACTATAGGGAGAAAAATATTAATACAAGTCAAAATTTGAAAATATTTTACAAAATAAATTTTGAAGTTGTTTCAATTCATTTGATTTATATGAAGAAACATCATAAAAAACCTAAAAAATAATGTGTTACAAATTTAAAAAATAACGTATTTTTTTAAATTAAAATTGTTATAAGGAAGCGAACCTTTTAACAATCTCTTATTATTATGGTCATGATTATCTCATAATTCAATCATAAAAAAAATATAAAAATTAAATATTACATTATTGATGATGAAAATACATTTATAAAACCATATGTTAAAAATAAAATCTTAAGATATGTATGAAAAACCAAGTATTCACTAATATAAAAGTTATTTACATAAACATTCACATATTGATTTTTTTGGATACACTATTTAATAATAAGAATTTTTGAATGAAATCCAAAAACTAATGTAATTTCAAATATTAATTATCAAAACTGATGTAAAATAAAAAATTTAACAATAAATGACTAAAATCATGTAATAAAAATTACTTCTTTTACATTTTTCTAAATATTCTTACAACAATAATCATAAAGATCATAACCAATAATCTTTACTTTCTTTTGGATAAAATACAAAAAACATCCAATATATGCTAAAAAATAAAATATTAATCTTTAATAATGGTATAATGAATAGTGGCTCATAATAATATATTTATTCTTGCACATAATGGATTGAAAAAACCAATATGTGATGTACATATTTTTGAATATTTCAGATACATATTCAATTCTAGTTTCTTCTTTCAAATATTTCACTTCTCTTAAAATGTATTCTATGTTGATAAAAGCATAAACATAAGTGTAATCATATTGGGTACAAATACTGTGTAGATACTTGATTAGAAAATAAATTAATCAATTCAATATAAAATATTTTCACTTAATGAAAATAAATTAATAATTTTTATTTACTTACAATGAATACAATTCAAACACTAGTATAGTGAGACAGTCACCCTTTAAAAATCCATGATATCAGTTTTAAAAATATTTAATTCATAATATTGTTATCCTTTATTAGTACTAGTTAAAATAGTATAATAAATTTATGACATGGGAAATTTATGTGATATATTTATTACCCTATCAACTTCTTGAGGAATTTTTGAATGAAGTGGAATTTGAAAATTATATGTAATTTATAGTGATTAATTCAATATTAGAAACTCCTATATAAGATAAATTTAAGAAAAAACTATAATTAATTTTTAACTTAATGGTATATAATAATGAAAATAAACTCATATCTCATATATCTGATGATGAAAATGATCAACTAGACAAAGTAAAAAATTGCCAATACTATATCCAAATATGGACACCTCCTTAGTGGGAAGTAGCACTAGAGTAGCTAGATCAATAATATCATGTAATACTACTCTTACCAAGACTAAATGTATAATATGACAATATATATATTCTCCTAAATGATGTACAATTCCGTAATCTACAATATGTACATGGGGATAACCAGAAAGTAACTCACAGTACATGATCGAGTCTAAATATGGAGGTGGAAGATCTAGATAAGAAGACTATTTAGTTTGTACACAATGTGTTGGTTGTGTTTGTCACATCTCTTCTGAAAGCATATATAATACATATAATTTAGTAAAATCCTTTATCTAATCATTCAGGTTTCTCAACTCAGCCTTCAAAGAATATATTTTTTTCCTTATATTTTTTCCCCTTCGAAGTCGCAATAGGGGAATGACCAATTATTTTCTTTAAAATCGAAAACCCTCCTAATACCCACTGATAAAGCTAGGCTATTTAGGATTTTTTGAACCAATTGTAAGAATTTATTTTCTACTCTCACAAATAATGGGGCCCCATGTCATTTTCTCTTTATGGGAATCCTAAATTTACATTTTCAAATGTAATATTAGTTAGATAAATTTACTAAATTGTAATATTGATGAAAAGTAACAATTAATTCTATAAAATATTATTATACACTTACTTTGTTATATTAGTAATAAAATTTATCTTTTCTTGACCTTATTGAACTTTTCAATTTTTTATAATGAGTTGGAGGAGATGGAGGTTTGAGTGGAACCTCTCTAGAGCTGCCACTTGACATAGCTCCTAATTCTAGAATTTTTTCAGCAATCATTTGTTCCTATAATAAAGGATACCATCCTCATGAAAATGAATGAGGGTATAAATTTCCAGACTGTATCTCTTAGGGAGTTTTCTTGGAAGCCTATTTTATGAGAAAAAATAAATAAGTTGTGATTTAATGAAAATTAATTAAACTATTAAATTTTACCAAGAACAAAAACAGACAATAAAATCTTCCTCCTACTAAGTGGAGAAAAAATTATGCAATGTTTTATCTATCTATAAACTGATACATGAGTCATCAATATTTATCCTTTTTACTCCCAAAAATATAATTTTATGTCATGTTTATTTTAAAATCTATCCATTTTTTATCGCAAAGGATAAACACCTTTTTTAATTCCATTTGTCTCTTCAATGTAAAATGTCAAATATAATTCAATAAATAAAATATTAATAAATGTAAAATATTTAAACCATTGGAAATATAAATAAATAAGTTTATAAATTTTACCATTAGGGAATCCCATAAAATATATTTCCTTGAACAGTCGATGCTCTTCCAATTAGGGTATAAAATGCTTATCCTACAACAAATCTATACCATATAGTAAGTTATAAATTATGTGGAATTTTGGGATAGCTGGGAAGTCCATCTCATCAAAGTTAATTATCAACATTTTATATCCACATGTGATTAAAATTTTTGGTAAACATTTAATCCCATGACTACAGTCTTTAGGTATTATAATGACCTGAAAGGTTATAAATAAAACTTCTCATGTGCTTTAATTAAATGTCTCATTATGTAATATGGTTATAGAAAATACATGAAATTATTTGGTTTTATTATATCCAATCATAATTAAATGAACTTTAAGCATATTTACTATTGATAAAATAGCCGCTGAAGAGTGGTCACATGATTAGTATAAATATAGGGTTTTAAAAAATCCAATTGTCACCAACAAAGGAAGAGATGACCTTAACTACAAGGTTCAAACCCTATGAATCCCATTTATCAGTGCTGTTGAGGGATATAGAGTCTCTAGGATATTCCACATACCAAGCCCAAGATAATATACAACAAATTAAGCATGAGTGAACACATTTATTTGATATGTAAAGTTCATCGAGATCACAACCCAAAATATATACATTGAACCACCCCATGAAAGTCTCACCATCACAAAACTTACACTTAGGGTGTTTGATGGTTTATTAAAGGGATAAATATCAATACCCAAACAATATTACTATGCAAATTAGTTTTTATATAATAATTAATATATTTTCATCATATTATTATTACCTTATAATTGATTTTTATTTTGATACAATAAAAAAATATTTTTGGATAATATTCAAATTCAACTAAGGAATATATTTTAATGAATTAATGAACTTTTTGTAATAAATAATATTTTAATAAAATAAAATTATTAAATAATTTTTATTAAATATAAAAAATCATATAATTTTTATGAATTCAAATGTTATTTTTATAAGGGTTAAAAAACTGTTATTGTTAAAAACCAAGATTTTTCCATAAATATTGGTTATTATTTTAAAAATTAAAATTCACATATTTAGAAGAAAATTGGATGAAATAAATTTTATTTTTCAAATCATAATGTTAAAATTATATAATAGTGATTTTTCCTAATTTTCTAAGACAACTGAATTTTTGGGTAAAAATTAAATATTGTATAAATATACATGATGTATTATGAAATCATGATGAACAAAAAGGTATTTAATTTTAGAGACCTTGTTTTTTCCTAATAACACTTTGAAATATTTCTAAATATTATTCCAGTGTTAGGAACTGAGACGATATGTGATTCTGAGGCCCAGTGTGCCAGAAATTAATTATATAAAAATACTAAAAATATTTTATATTATGCACACGCGGTTAATTAAAGAAAATGGGATAAATCTTAAACGTTTGATCAAATCATAAATCTTAGACGATGGTGGGTCCATAATGGGTTGTTTTCCTCTAGCGTAACATAAAAGGAGTCGGTGACGGATGTTTGGATCCCTCACTTATTGGAGGAGTGTTTTAAGTGATTTAATTCTTTATGTTGATTAATTAGTTAATAGCAGTTTAACCTAATTTAGGGTAATAAATTATCATTTTAGAGTAATTACCTCATAGTCATGTTTTTTTAAACGACGAAAACCCCTTATCCTCTCCTCTCCTCTACTTCCCATTGACGAATGATGAACGAAGAACAACGACAAACCCCTAGACCTAGACAGATCAAAGTACAACAGATCCTCCTCCTTCGTCATTAAAAATGTTCTATATAAACAAGGAGTGATGCAATATTGGTAGGAATCATCTTCAGAATTTTCATTCCTTGGATTAAAAGTTGATCATGCTTTCAATTTTTTCTTCAACCAGTGCTCCTTGATTTCAAACTCTGCATGAGCCTATTTTCTGGATTCATCCTGCTGCCCAATTCTCAATCACCGTCCAAGAATTATTAGACTATGAGGATTACAAAATTGGGTTTTATTGTGTTTATATCCCTTATATTCATGTTTATCACCATGTAATCCTCATGGATCCTAGTTCTATGATTACCGGGCACCCCGTGCTCAATTAGATGCCTGGAATGAGGCATATTTTCCAAACTACGATAGAATTTTGAGTGAGAAATGAATATCGAAATGGAACAACATGAGGATGAAAAAATGAATGTTCCATATATATCTGATTATAATTGAAGCAGTGAAAGAACTCAGAAGATTTGGCCAAACACTCAGTTTCGTATGGGGTCTAATCATGATGAACAATGTAGAAATACCATAATCTTAGGCCATATCCGGTGATTTTAGAAAGAAATTAGGTGACATTGACCACAAGTGGAATATATTTGAAACGCCGGGTAAGATTCAAGAGATTTTTGTGTTTTTGAACAAAATCTTGACTACAGTCCATGTTCAGTAAAGAACACCCAACATATAGCATGCATCCACAGGGGCACTGGGGTTTTGGGAAAATTTAATGATGGAACATTGTGTACTCCCTTGGACAATCTGTGTATCATCACACCTTGTGGGATGAAATGTTTGATGGAGACACGTCCCGACACACACTCCATACCGAGCACACAAACATGACTTGGTCACATGGGAAGCACCCTGTGTGTACCATCACACCATGTACTGATGTGAACAGACTTGGAGTCCGAGTACATAGACACAACCCCTAGACATGGACTGGTCCCTATATAGGTAGGAAATTCCATGTATTCCACCTAAATGGTGGGATCCTATACATGGGAGGAGACCCATGTCTGACTAGATACACAATCGAGCAGTGAAAAGAAACCACATTCCATGTGGACCTCATCACACGTCGTGTATTTTATGAGCACTACTGGGAAATCTTCTATCATGACCTGTCCCCCAAAGCCCATGTTGTGACTACCCCAATCCCTCCTTCCATAGGCTAGGGGATTGCGACTAGAACCAGAAAGGTGTATCCCTACAATGGGAAGGCATTGCCTTTAAAACTTTACAAACACACAATCCAAGAACACAATAAGAAGCAATCATGAATTAAACTGCTACAGTAAAAAGTGTGCTAAAAGTAAAGGGGCTGAAATATAATCCCAACTAAAAAGTTGATGTACTAATAGAAAGAGAAAAAAGAGATCCTGGATCATCCACTAAGGATCCTACCTGAAGGGTAGGTACAACTCATGATCAGTAGTCACTACAGCATGACACATCAAAGGTCCACCTCTGTGCACCATTCTGTCTTGGCTCCCTCAGTCTCGATCAATGCCGTTCATCGTGTGCATAAGACACAACAAGGTGCGGGCATATCCCATGTAGAGGTGAGTATAATGATACTCATTAGGGACCCTGAAACCCCCAAAGGACTCCCATATTTCCACAATGGAAAAACCACAAAGGAAGATCCCAACCACAAAGCACGAAGCAGTCAACAAACCTACTTAGGTATATGCCCATACATATAACTACGTTTTCAAGATTTACTCATCTCATACATGAGGGAAGAATATCACAAAGGTAACACCAGGAAGGTAAAATTACCACACAGCTAACAGTACGAAGATAACACCATGAAGGTAAAATTACCACATGGGGAACACCACGAAGATAACACCGCCAAGGTAAATGATTCAGCTCACACAAGGTATAAGTGAAGTATATAAGTACAGATGATTGGTTGCGAAGATAGATCATCTTATTCTATTAAGATTCACTACTGCTGACTATACGGAGTTTGACCCACACATGATTGATAGGTACTAACCCCCGCAATGACCCACATAGGATCTGACCCACATAGGATCGGTATGCACTGACCCACACAAGATTGATGTGTGCTGACCCACACATGATCTAACCAACATAGGATCGGTATGCATTGACCCACACAAGATCACTGAGCACTGACCCACATTGGATCTGACCCACACATGATCTGTGCTGACCCACACAAGATCGCTCGGTACTAACCTCCATATGATCTGTCTCCAACCTCCTCCTCACTGCCAAACACTGGATTCCCACTCATAGAACGCTTGATTTTTGGAGAGGCACTCCTCAAGCCATCTGATATATTTCAATTCGAACGAAGTTCCACGAATAAGTAACCTGATGATCTATCACATCATAAGGGTCCCAACGCAACAGACAATGCATCAATTAGTCTCTCGGTCGGTAAGTTATTGGCATTTTGGTGTTGAGGGACCAGTTGGATTCAGAGTCAATCCAACCTGTACATACTCCATCTTTATCTAAAACTCTCATGTAGCATCTCAAAAGGACCACCTAATTCTAAGGGTTCCAATACAATAGATGGCATGTCAAACAGACACTCGATCTGTTAGTTACACCCATTTCTGTGAAATGGGGGTGATCGAACCTTGGTCCGGCCCAGCTTGGTCGAGCCGCCAGAATACGTGAAAGGGACTACTTCCCAAAAGATATCCCAATTCCACTAACGACATGTCGAACAGACACCCGGTTTGTCTGTTACGAGCATTTCTTTATTCGGGGGCCGGTTGGGTCTGGGCCCATTCCGACTCGGTCAGGCCGGCCTGACGCAATGGGTACTGGGGCCCACCTAACTAGGATTTGGTTCGGCCCACTAAGGTTCAAACTAGTTAACTAGTTCTGGCCTGTTGGGGTCAGCCCGGTTTGGTTCGCTGGCCTGGGCTGTGGTTGGCCCGACCCGTCGGTTGGGGCTCGACCCACCCGCATTGGCCAACTAGGCCGCCGGTTCAGCCTGGCCCACTGGTCCAGCCAGGCTTTCTCGGAGGGTCTATCCCGCACGGTTGGACAATGTCTAGACCGGTCCTCTAGAAGGTGTACCGGTAATCCCAATTGGCCCTGCGGGTGTGGGGCCGTTTCAACTAGCTGGTGGGGCGCTGCCCCACTGTATAATGGTCGACTGTTTTGGCCGACCGGGGGTCCGCCAACCCAGTGAGGTACAGTGCCATGCTGCTCTTCACCTGTCACGGCACGAGGTCATGCCGCTATTCAACTGCCCCGAATTTGACCTGTGACCTCCTCCAAGAGCACACGATGGCGCACCACTCTGGCTCCGCCTTCCGTAGCCGGCTCGAGCCGGCCGCCTTCTTCACCCACCGCGGCTTCGGCTACGGCCCTTTTCCATCAGCAACGTGTGATGGCACGACACAACTCCTTTACAGCAGGCTTGTTCTGGACACTCTACTAACCGTCGTGGCATAGTGCCAAGACCTCATCCTACAGGGCCTGACAGTGCGCCACCTATATCGTGGTCGGATGGTGCCGTTGTGCCGATTGTCTTTCACGAAGAAATAAAGGGTAAAAAAGGTATTGGATGGTCCGGGCCATGTTTGTTTGGCCCACTCCCTCTGCTTTAGCTTGAAAACATTAGAGAGGAAAAATGATTCAATAATCACTTGAAATTATAAAACAATTAAATCCCTACCTCAAGATCATTGGAGAACACCTGCGATTGAGGAAGATTCATTGTTCATTTTCCCTGAAACACGCTACCAATGATGTCGATCAAACATCATCCTTCTATTTGTGATTCAGTGTCTCTCATTACCACCGGTTAGAAATGGCTCTGTCCTTCGAGTGACTAGAATCATGAGACTTTATTAGGACTGTGTCACTTGGTGAAGTCGTGCCAATACCTCTTCCCAGGCTCCATATAAATAAGAGAGGGGGAGGGTGAGTAATTCCCTTGGAATTTAATTGAGTTTCATTTAATAGGAACCTTCCTAATTCCAACAGAATTTTTACAAATGATTTGAGGAGTCAATACATTTAATGACTTGACACGTCGTTGGTCCCACCACTGCCATTTGTCCATTGGAGGAAAATAATGAAAGAAATAAAATAAAAAAGTTGTTTTTATTATTATTTTAAAAAGTCCAGAATCTAAATTTTTCTCCAAACTTACTGCATTCGAAGAGAATCCTCCCTTAAGTGAATCATAGTGTTGCATATTTAATAGTTCCCTCATATTTTTAATCTGATCACTGGTTCTAATGATAGAAAATGTTGCTCGTGTGTTTACTGAAATCACCTAAAAAAATGTTCAGAAATTCATTCTGGGTAAAATGAGCCTCGGAATAACGCTCCATCAATTTTTGTAGGCTTTTAATAATTCCATATAATTAAAAAAATACATGGAAAATTCGGGCCTTTACATCTTCTATCCTTTGTATATTCTTCATTTAAACTCTAATTTCATCCCATGAGAATCTTATCCTATGTTTTTTCCTCATAGAATGAAATGGTTCCCTTAGGAGTTGCTTTCGAGAAAATATGTGGATGTTATAGGTTATAATTCATAGAGACAACACACAATGAGTAGATACTAGGATAACCCCTTAGCAGGGTTGGGTAGCATAGTCCCCGATGAGAAGATACTGGGATGACCCCTCAGCAGGGTTGGGTTGCATAGTCCTCGATGAGAAGATACCAGGATGAACCCATAGTATGGTTGGGTAGTGTAGTCCCCGATGAAAAGATACCGGGATGACCCCTCTATAGAGATGGGTAGAATAGTCCCCAAAGAGCAGATACCAGGCTGACCCCTCAGTACGGATGGGTAGCATAGTCCATGATGAGTAGATACTGAGCTGACCCATCATCAATTCTAGGTTGCATAATACCTATCAAGAAGATCCCAGGCTAACCTCTATATAGGGAAAGATATCATAGTCCCTGACGTGTAGATATCGGGCTGGCGCCTCAGCAGGGTTAGGCAGCATAGTTCTCGGTGATTCTGAGAATACCCACAACTATACAAGAATAGTGTAATTCCATGGATCGACTTACCTAAGGACTCATAAGAAAGATAATAACTTTACCAATGGAAATTATTCCTTGTGATGAGACCTTAAATAGGGTGGGTGAGTCTGTTCCTCCCATAGTAGATAGTATCGAGGTGGGTGATTTGAGCCCCTCTGACATGGGCCTCCTGGGCAGATGTGATAAGGATATAAGAATTAAAGATGGATTTACTTGGAACTGAAAGATACTCACATTCATGGGAAGATCTATGAAATGTAGATCCCCTTAATATCTCATTTGGGCTTCTTTGAAAAAGCATATATATTTATCCTGTTGAAGTACCCACACCTTGGGTCTTGGCTACCCTCCTTCCAGGGGAGGCGAAGGCACATGAGGTATGCCATGTTCTTTTTATGTCTAATTTCTTGTTCTTGGATGGATCTACTCTCTAGATATAAGTAGAGGTGAATCTATGAGGGGTTCATTTCCTCACCGTATCGATCTCCTTGTGTTTAGATGAGTCTACTTCCACACTGTTTTTGGATTGTGTTGCGCTCTTTCTATTCTCTTTATTATACCTTGTTCCATTTATTGATTCTCTTCAGTTGTATCACTTACTGCTCCCCCTTAACCCTTTCGTGGCGTTCTACTGTGTGTGTTTATACTCACCCCTGCATGGGATTTTCCCAACATGTGTTGTGTATTTTACAGAAGGTGGACAGGTCGATCAGGACTATTAAAGAGCATAGATTTATAGGCTGTGTGGACTACGTACGATGGATATAGTTGGGGTACAGGAGCTGGGATCTCTCAGCAGTTACTCTTTTCCAGTTTTATTCAGGTTGGGGAAAATTTATTGTTTGGGCATGTATTTTTTCCTTTAATTTTCAATGTTGGCTACCACACTATCATACTTTCAAGAGGTTCATGCTTGTTTACTTTACTTTACAACAATTGAATCTTTTTCTAATTTCCCTTTACACTTTTTCATTGAGTTAGATATGTTTTTTTGTGTATAGGATCTTATGAAACGGTCTCCCCATGTTATTTGTGCCTTAGGCATTTGTCGCCAACCCGTGGCCTATGTAAGTGGGGTTGGGGAAGTTACAGCTTGAGCCCTGACAAGGGTCGAGTCATGAAAAAGTGGTATCAAAGCTGTTTTGTTCCTTGGGAAATTTTTTGGATGTTCCCTAAAAAAGGAATTGGTTGGGATTTAGGAAAATTTTTTGAAGTGTCTCAAGTGTGGCTCTCCGTCCAAGGAGTCTAGTGATGGTAAGGGTGGCCGGCATATCCTTTCACCTGGACTTTAATTCCCCCCTTGTCAACTCGGCACCCTGATACATCTATTGTGGGGAACACTAGTACATGCATCATATAGGATTAAGTATTTTACATTAATTATTGTGTTAACTCCCCATTCTTTTGTTGATATATGTATATGATCATCTGATCGTGATGCTCCTTGACCATTTTCAGGATGCCTCCATGATGAAAGATAGAAAAGACACCAGCTCTGGATCATGATGAAAAACCTATGAGTGAAGAGGAATTAGTTTATGGACCATCATGGAATCCCCTTCCTCGTGGTGGATAGGTAGAAGTCCCTCCACCAACTAAGTAGTAGTTGTTCCTAGTAGGATAGGCTAAGTATGTGTGTAGGCTAAGCGCACTTCACGAGTTCCAGCGATAGTGACCACTACGGTTCCACAGTGAGCATGATCCTTAGGTGACAAAGGATTGGATGGAGTCGGTGGTATGCATGGTTATATTGGTACAAACCCCAATGGACCACAGGGTGGCTTTGGAAGCTACATTTTTTCATAGGGTAGCTGGGCACTGATGTAGCTTGGCTACCCAGATGCGTGATGAGGCGACGCTCATGTGGGATGACTTTAAATAGCTCTTTTGCGAGGAGTACCACCCCTCCTTCTTGCACTCTATCCAGATTCAGGAGCTTCAGGAGCTACAGAAGGGAGGGATGACTATGGAAGAGTATGTAGTGAGGTTCACCGACCTTACATGATACTACTTCGACATGATCAAGGACGACTACTTCTACCAACAAAATTTTGAGTAGGGACTCCATATGGGGATCCAGGATAGAGCAATATCCTTCTGCATCCCCACCTATGTTGGGGTGATGTAGTGGTAACTCGTGATGGATAGATTCTTATAATAGGGATGCTAGGTGGTTTGAGTTGGCTGTAGGCACAATTAGGTTGAGTCATCTTTAGCTGTAGTCAGGTGCCAAAGATCTTGGGGCAGGATACCCTTTTGTGAGAAGACTCAGGGTCTTGGTTGTGAAAGTCAGGGAAAACATAGAAAATTGGAGAAACCTGAGGAGTTTCGATGCTATTATTGTGAAGTGAGAGGTGACATGTCCTCGTAATACCCAACCAGGAGTATTAAGCACCCTATGAAGGTAGCAGATGGACTACCATGACAGATGCAGCGCTGTGATCAGTGGTCTCCAGGGTGGGGACACGACGGTCCCCTGTGAGGCGGAGCTATAAGAGGAGTGAGATGAGCTGTAGGTGGGGTATAGTGGTATAAGGTTGTCCCACCACCACCTCCATGTGGTCCACATTAGGCTCAGGGATCTAGCGGTCGGGGTGGTGGACAAATGAAGGCTTTTGAAATCTATGACCCAACGACACACAAGATGATTCAAGGTACGATCTGTGTTTACTCTACTCTTTCATCAGTACTAGTAGACACAAGGGATAGCCATTATTTTATCTCTCAGATATTTTTTTGGGAGTTGAAACTTCCATTAGAGTCACTAGAACATCATATATATCTTGAGGTTCCTATAAATAAATCTTCATCTGTATCTTTCATCTGCTGGTAGTGTGAGATGTCACTTAGAGGTGAGAGGTTCATGTGGGACCTATTGTTCATAATGATGAAACCTTATGAAATCATCCTAGGTATGGATTTTCATTCCCTAGTTCGAGCCCAGATTGATTTTCACTACATTTTAGTTCAATGTTGATGCACTAATGGGGTGAGGTTCACTTTTTCCAGTGAGAGAGACCGCGCCGTTGCAGAAGTGGGCGTACTGAGCAAGAGGTTAAAACCTATCACCCATAATCTAGTGAGTATGACCCTAGGTGAATCACAATTTTTGGATGTCTGGATCCCTTTAGTGGTTGATATTATTTCGTGGAAATATTTCCCAATGAAGTTCTAGGATTACCTATGATTTGAGAGTTAGAGTTTTTCATCGACTTGCAGCTAGGGAATTCCCCCAATATCTTCTGCAGCATATCAGATGGCTCCCACTAAGCTCCAGAAGTTGAGTTTATAGTTAGAGTACCATTAGGAAAAAGGTTTCATTAGACCCAATATGTACCCCTGGGTAGATCTAGTTTTTTTTGAAGAAGGAAGATGATAAATTAGGTCTTTGTGTGGATTATCATCACCTGAATCAAGACACAATAAAGAAAAAGCACCCCTTGTAGAGGATTGAAAACCTCTTTGATCAGTTGAGAGGAGTGAGATGTTCTCCAAGATTATTCTCAAGTCGTTCTACCACCATTTTTGGGTTGATGAGGGTGATAATCCAAAGTTGGCCTTTAGATGTCACTATGGGTACTACGAGTTCCTAGTGATGCCCTTAGGTATGAATATTTCCCCCACCATTTTCATGGCTTTGATGAACCATATCTTACAGCTTTACTTAGACCCCTTATTCATTGTATTCATTGAAAACATCCTTATATACTCTACTATAGAGGAGGATCATGAAAATCACCTAAAGAGTGTCCTTGATTTACTTCAAGAGAACCCGATTTATGGAATGAACTCGAAATGCCAGTTGTTGATATAGAAGGTTCACTTTATAGGGAACATTATTTCCAAGAAGGGTTTAGCTATGGATCCAGTGAAGGTCTAAGTAGTGATTTATTGGGATACACCCAATGATTTTTTGGAGGTGTGGAGATTCCTTGGCTAGGTGGGGTACTATCGGAGGTTTTTGGAAGACTTATCTAGGATTAAAACCACTTTGACCACTCTGACATGGAAAGGGTATTTGTTTACTTGTTCTGAGTAGTTATAGAGGGCCTTCGAGGAGTTGGGGTAGAGGTTGATGAGTGATCCAATATTTAGGATTCCAGAGGGGGGAGTTTAGTTCATGGTTTATTGAGAAGACTCAGGAGCTAGGATCGATTGTGTGCAAATGTAGTGACAGGAGATCGTCCCATATGGGTCGAAGAAATTGAGACACCAGAAGCATAATTATAAGACTCATTAATTAGAGATGAGAACTATGAATTTCACTTTTAGGATTTGTCATAAATACATCCTAGGAGAGTGATTTGTGGTTTATTGAGACCACTAGAGTCTCAGGTACATTTTCACTCAGAGAGACCTGAACCTGAGGCAGCGACACTGGTTGGAGTTCTTACAGGAATACAACTTCGAGATATTCTATACTTTAGGGAAGAGAAACTTTGTTACAGATTACCTCTATAGGAACTCCCAGTATATCTTTATGTAGGAATCTTCAGAGAAATTATCTTTTCTATAGTTGACCCTAATAGAGTATGAGGGTACAATTTTCCTTTAGGTGATGGTGTTGAATCCTATGCTCGAGCATGTGAAGGATACTTAGTTTGGAGACATCAACTGTTAGGTTCTGCATGACCATATATCCAAAAGCAATGAATTAGATGGATATTCTAAAGGTGGGAGTCATGAGATCCTATTCTCAAGGAGAACATTAGTTCCAGTTGCTTTGTGGGAGGAGGTGATGTAAATAGTTCACTACTTATCCCTTAGTTGTACATCTCAGGGTGGGGAAGATGTATATGGATATTTAGTGGTAGTTTTGGTGGTCTGGAATGAGATAGAGTGTAGCTTAGTTCGTATCATTATGCCTAGGTACCAGTAGGTTTTTTGAAACCTCTTGATATCCCGAAATAGAAGTGGGATGGCATATCCATGGACTTCTTCATAGGGATACCACGCACGACGAAGGGATATGACAAAATTTGAGTTATAGTAGACTGACTCACAATGTCAGAATACTTACTTGCTACCAGGGAGTAGAGTTAAATGGGGAGTTTGGGGCAGCTGTACATACGAGATATCACCCACCTTCACAGGGTACCATCGATGATTATCTTTGATCATGACAAGATGTTTAGGTAACGATTTCAGAGAGGTCTGTAAGAGGTATTCGAAACCCAACTATGGATGTGTAAATTCATCCACCCCCAGAACAACTCGAAGAACAAGAAAACTATATAGGTTCTAGAGGATATGCTACGAGTCTGAATTCAATATTTTGGCTTGATCTAGGAATATCACTTACCTTTGGTGGAGTTCACATACAACAATATCTACCAATCAAAAATCATCATGGTGCATTTTGACTCCCTATATGGGAGACCCTTCAGGTTACCCTTGTGACAGATGATGATTGGCGAGTCATCTCTTAAGGGTCTAGAGTGGGTGTAGATGATGACATAGAAAGTGTAGGTCACCCATAAACTGATGATAACATCCCTGAGAAGACAGAAGTCATATGTAGATCACCATCATAGGGACATGAAGTTTGAGTAGGGAGACCATGTCTTCTTGGTAATCTCCCCTCGACGTGTAATGGGGAGGTTTGTCTGGGGGAGAATGTTACCTCTAACGTTCATATGGCCATTCGAAATCATGCAGAGGATTGGTGAGGTTTCCTACCACCTCACCTTACCCCCATAGCTAGAGTGAGTGCTCGACATCTTCCATGTGTTGCAGTTGAGGAGATACACGCATAACCCCACACATGTTATCAAATGGGGAAAATGGAAATTGGGGATGGATCCACATTTGTAGAGCTTCCAGTGGTGATCGAGGAATGATATGGGGCGAACCCTACGAGGATACGCTATCCCCTTAGTTTGTGTGTTATGGCAGCACAAAAATGCACTAAAGAGTTCCTGTGAATGGGTGATCCAGATACAGGATCAGTATCCTGAGTTTTTTTTGCTTAGTTTCGGTTTTCTAGGGTGAAATGTTTGAAGGATGGAATGCTGTAAAGAACCAATTTTTTCTTAATAATGCATTGAAAAATTTCTAAATATTATTCCAGATCCTGGCACTGAGACGACATGGGACTCTGAGGCCCAGTGTTCTTGAAATTAATTTTATTAAAATATTATATATATTTTATATTACATGCTTGTAGTTAATTAAAAAAGATAGCATAAATCTTAAATGATTGATTAGATTGAAAATATGAGACCACTATTAGGTCTGGAATGTAGTGTTTTCCCCAAGTGTGACATAAAATGATTCGACATGGGACGTTCAGATCCCTCGCTCATTGATGGAGTTCTTTAAGTGATTTAAATAATTAAGTTGATTAATTAATAAAAAATCATTAAATCTAATTGAGGGTCATAAATTATCATTTTATATTAATTCTCTTAGAATCCTATTTTTATAATGATGACAACCCCCTATACTCTCCTCTCCACTACTTCCCATTGAAGAATGATGAATGAAGAATGATGATGAAACCCTATAAATAGAGGGATAAAAGCATAGTGGATCCTCCTCCTTCATCAATGAACATGTTATACATCAAAAAATGATCGATCCAATCTAGGTAGGACACATATTTATCATTTTAACACCTTGGATTAAAATTTGAGCATGTTGTCAATTTGTTCTTCAATATTTGCCCCTAGTCTTCAAACTCTGCATGAGCCTACATACCAGATTCATATTGTATATCACATGTTCAGATCCCAGTTCCCTATTCTCAATCACTAGCCATGATTTCTTGGTCGATGAGTAAAAAAATATTTTTTTTGTTACTTTCCCTCTCTTTTATTCATATTTATCATTTTGGAATCCCCGTGGATCCCAATTAATCGATTTCTGGGTGCCCCAAGCTCAATCAGATCCCCAAAATGAGGAATATTTTTTAAACAGTGATGAAATTGCATGCAAGTAATGTTTATGTAAATAGAATGAAATGGGGATGAAAAATATGATGTTTCCAAACAGATACAATGAGAATCGAATATGTGATGGTGCTCAAAATATGTAACCAAACCCTTGGTTTTAGATGGGGCTGAATGATGATGAACGATGAAACAATCCAACATTCTTCATCCAGATCTGATGATTTTGAAGCGAAGTCAGGCGACATTGACCATGGATGGATGAGATTTGAAGCATGAGAAAGGATTTGGAAGATTTATGAGTTTTTGGAAAAATTCATTACTAGAAACTGGGATTGGAAAAGAACAGACGACGTGTAGCCTCCCTCAGTGATGGAATGAGAGTTTTTGAAAAAGTTAATGTTGGCATTGTGTGTACTCTCTTTGACATTCTGTGTACTATATATCTATGTGGGGCAAGCAATGTGAAGGAAAAATAGACAAGAAGATGCTCCATGATGAGAACACAGACATGACCTGGTCCCACGGGCAACACCCTATGTGGACCAACACACAATGTACTGAATAAAACAGACTCTGAGTCTGAGTACACAGACACAACTAGAAGACACGACCTGGTCCCCAGATAGGTAAGACATGCCATGTAGTCTACCTAGATGACATGTTCCCCTACACGATATTGGACCTGTGTCCAGCAAGGGACTTAACCAGGCAATGAGGAGGAACCACACACTATGTGGGCCCACTGACACGTTCTGTACTATTTGAGCTCTGCTGCTCAATCTTCAATCCTTCATATATACTTTTTTTAAACTTAAATTTTGGCCCAAAATATTCATATAATTAGTGTTTTTACACATTGAACATAATGGTTCCCTCATGAGTGTATTTTGAGATACGAAGTGGACATTATAGGTTGGAACACATAGAGATGTCAACCAATGAGTAGATACCAACTGACCCCTCAGTAGGGTTTGGCAGCATAGTCCTCGAAGAGAAGATACTGGGCTGACCTCTCATCAGGGCTAGGTAGCGCAGTCCCTGCTAAGAAGATACCAAGATGACCCCTCAGAAGGGATGGGTAGTGTAGTCCCCAATGAGAAGATGCAAGGATTCCCCTCAACAGGGCTAGATAGAATAGTCCCTGATGAGCAGATACGGGGCTAACTCCTCAATAGGGATATGTATCTTAGTCCCTAACAGGGAAGATACAGGGCTGAACCCTTAGTAGGGTTTGGTAGCATTGTCCCCCAAGAGAAGATACTGAGATGACCCCTCAGTAGGGTTGGGTAGGGTTGTACCCGATGAAAAAATACTAGGCTAGCCCCTCAGCCGGGTTGGGTAGGATAGTCCCTAATGATTTAGAGTAGACCCTCGATTGTGCATGCGTAATGGAAAGGCATTGTTCGACTTACCTAAGGAATCACAAGAAAGAGGGGTGATTTCCCCACTGAGATGCATCCTTGTGATGTGAACGAAAACTGTGTAGATGATTCATTTCCAACATAAGTGGATAGTATCAAGGTGTGGTGATTTGAGCCCCTTTGACATGGGTCTCCAAGGAATATGTGATGAGGTTCTAGGCATTACAGATGGATTTACTTGGAACTAATTTCTATTAACTTTCTTGGACTAAGATGTGAGATGGAGATCCTCTTAATCTCTTGTTTGGGCTTCTTTGACTAAGAATATATATCTATAAGGTTGATGTACTCAGCCATTTGGTCTTGGTCACCCTCCTTATAGGGAGATGAAGAAACATGGAGTATTCCATTTGATTTTTGTGTCCAGTTTCTCATGGTTGGATGGGTCTAATCTTCTACTATAGATAGTAGTGACTCAATGATGGGTTCACTTTCTCACCATCTTGAGATCATTGTGTTTGGATGATTCTACTTTCACAATCCTGTTGGGTTGAGAGGAACTCTTTATATTGTCTTTATTGTATCATTTTCTATTTACTTATTCTCTTTAGTTTTATCACTTAATTATCCCTCTTCACCTTTTTGAAGAATTTTATTGGGTATGTATATAGCCATCCCTACATGGTCTTTTCATAACACATGTCGTTTTTTACAGACAGTGGATGGGTTGATCATGACTACTAAGAAGCATAGGGTTCTAGGCTATGTGAACTGCGTACGATGGTCATAGTTGGGATACATGATTTGGGCTCTCTTAGCAGATACTCTTTTCCAATTGTCTTTAGTTTGGGATCGATTTATTGTTTGGGCATGCATTTTTCCATTTACTTTTCAATTTTGGATATCATACCTTTGTACTGTCTATAGGTTCATGCATGTTTACTTTACTTTGCAATAGTTTCATCTTTTTCTACTTTACTTCTACATTTTTTCATCAAGTTGGATATGTGTGTGTGTGTAAAGGTTCTTAGCCAAATTCCCCCTCAATTTAGTTATTCCTTAGTTGCTTGTCGCCAACCCATGGCCTATAGAGGAGTGCTTGGGGTAGTTGTGGATCGAGCCCTGACTTAGGCCAGGTTGTGACATTAATAAATACTATAAAGGGTATACTTGAAAAAAATCTATTTTTCTCTTTAAAATAATTTTATTTTATTTTTATTTGGTTAATTTTAGAAATCCTTTATGAATCCTCCAAAAACATTAATATATTTTAAAGTTTTAAAATAATTTCTTTAAGTGTATGTCCCACTTATACATAAGAAAAGGTAATATTTTATTAGGTTTGGCCATTTTAATTATAAAATAATTAAAACTTCTCCCATTTGGGTGAAATTATGGGGAAAACCATTGGAGGTTTTGTGGTTTCTATTATTTTGTTATATAGTGTCCAAAACCCAAGTTTGATAAATATTAAAGAAATCCCCACTCATTTGTTATATAAACCCACACAAGATCCCATTTATCTTCACTAAAAATACTTAGATCACATACTTACTCTGCCATCCCCTCTCTAAAGTCCTCCCAAGGTTTCCTAAGATCTCAATAATATCCTCCCAATAATTTTGAGTCACACACTAAAGTAAGGGATCCTCACCTTCTCTTCTTTATTCAAGCTTCATTATTATCTTATGCATCCTATTTCTAGTTCCTAATGTTGGGACATGAATTTCAATATCCCTATTAAATACCATTTATTTAAAAATGATGATATACCCCTTTCTCTCTCATAAACCCATTTTATTAATTTTTAAGAAATGTCGTTATGGTGTCGAACTTTCACCAATATTTTCCATGCCAAAATAATTGTGTAGTGAATACCATATCCATTTTCTATCAAGGGTTTTTACATTCATACACTTATACTTATTTTAAATGAGACTTACCTGTATATATTCCACACTCCTTGATATTTTAATAAAATAATATGTGGAATGAATCCATGTTTTATGATCTATTTGGCACAGATAAGCATGAGAATGAAATGAATGTGATGGGTGTGTCTGGAATTATATAGCGCTCCATTGCATTGGATAATGTTTAGTCTATTGAGATGTCATGTTGGGATAGGGAGTGAACCTGATTCATTTATGGGATTTTTTCCATCATAATTTATTTGTATTTATCCTTGACCTATGTTTATGATGCAGATCTTTAAGTTGATTCCACATTTCCCTTGTAGCCTTTATGTTATCATGATTTATGATGCCTCATTGTTCATGTTTATGATTATCTCTCCTTTAATTATCTATTTTGTATGAATATTGTCGAACATTTATTACCTTATTCATGTTATTCCATGTTTATTCCTTTACTAGGCTTTATAGATAACCACTTTCTTAGGTATGTCCCTAGGTTATCTCGTGCAGTTTTAAGCGCGATCATGTTAAGGATGCTTTCAATAAAGATAATATTTTTTCCAACCTTAAGTTGTTCTTTAACGTACCTAATTCAATAATATAATACAATTATCCATCTTAAAAGTTGTAATAATTGTAATATTATGCAATGAATCATGTATTAATGTCTAATAAAGAGCAGGGTTATTGTAGTTCATATTAAAGGAAAATATTAGTTATTTTGGGTATTAGGATTAGAATGCTCGAGAAAAATCCTTAGGAATAAAACTAAGTATAATAAAACATCCCATGATTTTTTATGTATATATTTGGTGGTTTGTTAGGAAAATATATCCCTATCAGGATACTACAAGTGGTTGTGGCTCTAGAATATATATACATAGGGGTAAAACCCAAAAACACTGTGTTGAGCTTGACTGAAATGAGAACTAGGGAATGCCAATGGGACTTAATTCACACTTTGTTTGAATATCCCAGTGGATATGATTTGGTAAATTTAAAATCTAATTGCAAACCATTATTAATGAAAAAATAGCCATAATAATATGTGTTAGGAAATAGATCATGGATAACATTGATTAAAGCCTTGAAAATAATAAGTTAAGGAAATACATGTAATTTATAATTTATCTCTTTAATTTCAATAGATTCCATTTTATTTGTTTAATATTTTGAAATTTATCATCCCTAATTTTCCCTTTATTCTAGATAATTTCTGAAAATAGGATGAATTGGGTAAACAAAAAATACAATGGGTAATGTGATGACTACCCCAACAAGATGCCCAACCTGATGGGAGCAGGGATCAAAAAAATTTGTAGTGATATTCTCTTAGGTGACTCAGGTTTTGAATAGAAACCAAGATCAAGAGGAGAAATCAAATCATCTTAGGAAATAAAATTTTGTAATTGAGTCATTTATGTGACTAAGGACTTTGACATTCAATGGATCATCTAATCCCTTAATCTCAGAACAATGGACTGACTTCATTGAGAATATCTTCAACATCCATCAATGTTCCGAACAAGAGAATGTTCTACTAGATGTTTTTCATATGGAGGGAGAAGCTAATTAGTGTTCTACATTGATCAAGAGTAACAATCCTAAGGAATAGATCAAAGTGAAGGGGTATAAGGAATTATGGAAAATGTTTTTGATAAATATGTTCCTCACACTATTTGACGTAAAATGGAAATGATTTCCTTACCCTCAAGAAAAAATAAAACGAATCTATCAGGTCATATGAGGAAAACTTCACAAGAATTGAATGTTATGTCTCCAGCTTTGTTGTTTCCCCTAAATCCAGGGTTTACCACTTTTTTGGAGGGATACATCCAAATTTATGAAAATCCCTTGAGATTTGGGTCTTTGATATCAATGAGGAAATTTTATGATGTTCCCTAAAAGTTGAAATTTTGGTTGAGTAATATCGAGGGTATTGCAGGGATAAGAAAAATAAAGTTGAGTTTAATTCTAGTAGTATGATGGAGAAATATAATGGTGTTAATAAATTTCTACATCCCACTTGTCAAAGGTGAAGATAGAAGCACCCCAAAAATTTCCTATGTGGGATGAGGAAATGATTTAGGTGAAAGAGATAAGGGAACCTTGATAATGATTTCCATTAGGATAAACCCACTAATGTGTTGGAGGAAAGTAATTCTTTGGTGAACCCTGAGTACATTGTTCATTGCTGAAACTAAAAGGAACCGGTGAACTATTCAATCCAATTCTCTAAGCCAAGGGTTTTTGAGACAACCAATAATATCCAAGGAAGTAAGGTAGATCTTTTTATATCATAACCACTGAGGTGGATCCTGACAGTGAAGTGGTGACAGGTATGCTAGTTATTTATTCAATGATATAGAAAGTACTTATTGATTTTGGTTATAAAAATTCTTTCATATCATGAATGTTTATTGTAAGTATTAAAGCACTACCAAAAATAATGGGAGTGGAGTTATCAGTGAAAATGGAAAATGGGGTAATTACTGTGTCCCATGTTTATAACTCATCACCTATCAAAATTTGTAGGCTGAACTTCCTAGAAAACCATTTCATACTCTCTTTAGTAGAATTTTATATAATTCTAGGTGTGTATTAGAATTTCATATATAGATCCAACAGAAATTCCCACAAGAAGGAAATCACTCTCTGTATTGTGAATCGGCCCCAAATTCTGTACAAGGGCATGGAAAAGGATGAATCTTATTTATCATCAATATATCAAGAATGAATATTATTTCCCTATGATCAACCATAAATATCTCAAATGATTGAGACAATGGAAAATATTAACCTTGATGTCGTGCCCATTGTGAGAGAATAAACTGATGTGTTTCTTGGGGGAATTTACTAGTCTTCCTCCTAGAAGAGAAGTTGAAATTTTATTAGTGATTTAACCTAAGGTGTTACCATTTTAGAAGACTCAATATGTAATGAATGCTGTGAAACTTGAGTAGATGATGAAACAAGTACAAAATAATCTTGATAAAGGGTTCATACACACAAGTGATTCACCAAGGGGTGAACCAATCCTCTTCTTCAAGAAGAAGGATGGGCCAATGTGACATTTCATTGATTATCATGAGATAAAAAAGATCATGATAAAGAAAAAGTATCCCCTTACATGGATTGACGTCTTTTTCAATTATCTATGTGGTGCATAATACATATCTAAGGTGGATCTATGGTTGGGATATTACCATGTTAGGGTGAAGTAAGAGGACATTCTTAGAACTTATTTTTATACATGGTACAAGCATTATGAGTTCCTATTGATTCAATCTAGACTCACTAATTCTCCAAAAATCCTCATGGACTTGATGGATAGAGTCTTCAGAGATTACCTTGAAAAATTTGTTGAAGTATTTATAGATGATATTCTAATATTCTCTAAAACCAAGGAGGGGTATTGGGAATATTTTATAACTATGCCAAATACATTATGAAAGGATAAGATTTATTAAAAGTATAGAAAATGTGACTTATTGTTAAAGGAAGTCTCATTATTGGGGAATATAATCACAAGCAATGAGATATCACTGAACCATTAAAAAATAGATGCAATTTAAATATGTACAAAGCTAACATTTATGATAGATATCCACTGTTTCCTTGGATTAAATGGGTACAATTATCGATTTGTGACAAATTTCTCACAATTGTAAAACCCTATAATAATTCTAACTAAAAAGGGAGTCAAGTGTTCTTGGAATGATGAATGTGAAGAGAGTTTCTATGATTTGAAAAGGATTATTATCACTAAACTTGTACTCACACTACCCTCAAGTAGAGAAAATTTCATGGTATTCAATAATTATTCAAAGAAGGGATCGGGTTGTGTGTTAATGCATAATGAAAAAATCATAGACTATGCTTCATGGCATATGAAATTTCATAAACAGAACCACCCACTGCATAACCTAGAGTTTGATTCCATAATCTTCATTTTTAAAAAATGGAGACATTATCTCTTTGGGGATAAGTGTGAAATATATACGGATCAAAAAAGTCTCAAATATATATTAACAAAGAAAGAGGTGAATATGTTCCAATGAAAATGGTTAGATATGATCAAGGACTACAATTTCTTAATCCACTACCATATTTCTAAAGTGAATAAAGTTATGGATTCTATTACTATAAAGGATCCCAAAATTCTTTCATTGATGAGAATTTATATGGATTATAACTACTTATATTTGAAAAGTATGGACAGGGGAATCATAAATGAAGGAACACAATCAATTCTTTCAAAAATGATTGGTCAACTATTCCTTCTGGAAAAGATAATGGATTCTCAGAGAAATGATGTGGGAATTCAAAAGAAAGTTAAAACTATAAGAAAATGGAAATCCTCAGAGTTCTATGTTAATGAATTAGTAGTTGGGAGATTTGGGTCAAAACTATGTTTACCATTAAATGTTGACTTAATGAAGTTGTTAGATGATGCATATAGATTAACATTCTCCATACATCTAGGAATAAAAAATATGTATTGAGTTCTCAAAAAACATTATTGGTGGGGATACATAAAGAAGGATATCGTAGAATATACATCAAGATGTCTTGTATATCAGTAAGTGAAATAGGAAAGGATAAATTCCAAGGGGATGATGCAATGATTACCTATACCTACATGGAAATGGGAAAACATCACCATGGAATTTGTCATTGGTATTCCAAATACATCAAGAGGGAATAATTATATATGGGATGTGATAGATTGTCTTAAATAGACATCACACTTCATCATGATTCAAGAGGATTTATCACTCAATCAACTTGAAAGGATATAAATTAGAGAAGTGGAGAGGTTTCAGTGAACACCAATAAAGATGGTATGTGATCAAGATAAAATATTCACCAATATGTTCTAGAAGAGTCTCTAAAACACTTTTAATATTGATTTGAACTTCTTCAC
The DNA here is from genome assembly GCA_963277665.1 of Viscum album. Taxonomy (NCBI): domain Eukaryota; kingdom Viridiplantae; phylum Streptophyta; class Magnoliopsida; order Santalales; family Viscaceae; genus Viscum; species Viscum album. The sequence continues at coordinate 498,618,451 of OY728122.1, forward strand.
GACTTATCGCCCTCTAACTAATGGCCAATCTAAGTAGACTATCCAGACACATGAAGACATGTTGAGAGCATTCTCAATTAACTTCAAAGGAGAATGAAACCAAGATCTTCCTTTGGTTGAGTTATCTTACGAAAAAATATTCCACTCAAGAATCCAAATGGATCCCTATGAATACCTTTATGGTAAGAGGTTAATAATGCCTTCATATTGGGATGGTGTTGGGGAATGAAAACTACTAGGCCCTGAAATGGTAGAAGAAATGGTGGATAAGGTTTATACAATTCAAAACCACATTAAGGCTGCACAGAGTCTATAGAAGAGATATGATAGAAATTATTGATGAGACGTAGAGTTTTTTTTTTGAAGATGTGTTTTTCCTCCACATATCACCATGAAATAAAGTGATGAGATTTGGGAAGAAGGGAAATCTTATTTTAGGATATATCGACCCCTTTGAGATATTTGATTACTTCAGAGCGGTGACCTATACACTATCACTTGCACCTAACATATCTAAAGTACATGGTTTATTCCATGTATACCTATTGAGAAAGTAAATTACAAAACCATCACATCTACTCAATCTATATGTGGTAATTTTGTAGAATGATATTTCTTATGAAGAGAAGCTGGTGAAAATATTAGATCGTGGAGACAATGTTCTACTAAATAAGACAATGAACCTTGTTAAAGTGATGTGGTGAAACCAAAAGTTTGAATAATAGATGTGAGAATAATAGGAAGTGATGAAATAGAGTTATCCCCATCTGTTTTAGTGTGGGAAATGAAAATTTCATAGGGGGAATTTTTTAAGGGGGAAAGATTGTAATGACCCGAATAGTTATATATAAAATTTCTCTCGTGATTTAATTAAATGTATTATTATGTAATATTTTTATATAAATCATATGAACTTCTTTTTTTTACTTTAATATATTATATTTAAATGACTATTAATAATCTTTACTATTGATAAAATCATTTTTGACCAGTGATTGCATGATTAGTATAAATATATGGTTCTAAAAAATCAAATTGACACAGAAAAAGGAAGTGATGGCCTAAACCAGTAGAATTGTACCCTACGAATCCCATTTATCAATGATTATAAGGGTGATATAATCCCTAGTATTTGACCTTGATAAATACCAAGATGAGATATAACCACTTAAGAATGAGCGAAACTGTTTACTAGATAAGTTCATGCTTATTGAGATCATGAACCAAACTATGTATGCCGAACCACCTCTTGAAAGTCACATCACCACACACCTTAATCATTGGATGTTTAATGGTTTATGAAAGTGATATGTATCAAGACCGTTGTAATATGAGTATTTACATTATTTTTTATAGAATAATAAATATATTTTCATTATATTATTTTTACTTTCTAAATGATTTTGTTTTGATATAATAAGACACAAATACTTTTTTTGGGTAATAATGAAATTTAAATATGGAATTTATTTTTAAGAATTAATTTAATTTTTCAAATAAATAATAAATTAATAGAATATTATTATTAAGTATTTTTTTTAATTATATATCATCATATAATTTTTATGAAGACAAATGTAATTTTTATATTAGTTCAAAATCTGTTATTATCAAAAAATCCATCATTTTAAATTAATTTTTTCTATTATTTTAAATGGGAAAATTATAATATTTATAAAATTATATATATAAAATGAATATTATTTTTGGAATTATAATTTCAAAATTACCCAACAGTGAATTTTTTATTATTTGCTGAGATAGTAGATTTTTTGGGTTAAAATTAAATACCGTATAAATATACATTGTCTATTATAAAATAATAATGAAGAAAAAGAGATATGATAAATACTATAAATGGTATAAATGAACAAATATATGTTTTCATTTCAAAATAATGTGAATTTATTTTAATTTTGTTAATTTTATAAATCCTTTATGGATCCTCCAAAATTGTTAATATATTTTAAGGTTTTAAGATAATTTCTTTACAAGTATGACTCACTTATACATAAGAAAGTGTATTATTTTATTGAGTTAAAACATGGAATTATAATATAATTAAAACCAATCCCATTTTTTATAATAAATGGGAAAAAACAACAGGATGTTTTGTTGTTTTGGTTATTTTATTATACAGGGTCCAAAACATAAGTTTGAGAAATATTAATGAAACTTATCTCTTTTCCTATGAAAACCCACCCAATAACCCATTTACATTCACTAAAAATCATTTTTCACATCCTTAAACTTACCTTACCTCTATATAGTCTTTACAAGGTATACCCAAGCTCTCAAGAAGATCCTCCCAAGAATTTGGAGTCACACACTCAAGTAAAGGAACTTCACCTTCTCTTCTTTATTCAAGCATCTTTAGTATCTAATGCATTATATTTGAAATTCCTAATGTTGGTATATATATCTACATGTCCCTATTATAGGAAAATTTATTTAAAAATGATAATATATACATTTATTTCTCATCAACCCATGTTATTAATTTTTATGTGACATTGTTATGATGTAAAAATTTCACCGTGATTTTCCATGCCAAAAAAATTGTGTAGTGAATACCATACCCATTTAATATCTTGGGTGTTCAACTTTATATGCTTATACTTATTTTAAATGGGACATAAATTTATGCATTATACACTCCTTGACTGTGGAATAAAATATCATGATGAAGGAATCCATGTTTTAGGATCTATGTGGCACACTTAACCATGATAATAAAATGAATGTGATGGGTGCACCCAAAATTATATAGTTCTCCAAATAATTGCGTAATGTTTAGTCTCATGATATTTTTTATTGGGATAGGGAGTGAAACTAATTCCTTTATGGTACATTTTTCATGACGATGTCTTGGCATTTATCCTTGACCTATTTTTATGATGTAGTGTTTTATGTTGTTTCCGCATTTCCCATGTTTCATTTTTGTTATCATACTATATCGTGCCTCATTGTTCGTGTTTATGATTTTCACTCCATTTATTCCCTATTGATATGATTATTTTATAACATGTATTAACATATTCATGTTATTTGATGATTATTACCTTACTTTTCCTTATAACTCTCCCCATTCTAATGTATATCACTAGGTTATCTTGTGCGGTTTTAAGTGCGAGTATGTTATGTAATTTTTCAATAAAGATGATGTTTATTCCTATTTTAAGTTTTTATGAAATTTACCTAATTCCAAAATATATTAGACATATCGATCTTTGGGGGTGTATTAAGTGTAATCTTATATAATAAATCTTGTATCAATGTGAAATAAATAGTAGGGTTGTCATACGTATCATCCTCTATAGAGAGGAAAGAGAGTTGCAAATAATTTTAAGAAATATAAGATCAATTTCATTAAATAATTTTATTACTATAGATATATATATTTAAATGAAAATATGTATATATATTAGTTCCCCATCCTCTTATATCATTTTTAAATATATATTCTACCTCAAAAAATATATGTGTACCTATATTGAATTAAAAATAAATAAATATAATAAATAAAAATTTTATTTTTCATAATTGAAAAAAATACATTTATAAATTAAAAGAGGTCAATATAAATAAAATTTAACCACAAACATGTTATAATTATAAAAAATATATAAATACAAAAAATAAAAAATAAAAACAGTTACAACCAAAAAAATTAAATCAAAATTTTTTTTTATTAAAAATAATGATAAAACTAAATAGATTTTAAAAAATAATAATTGATAATAAAATCTGTAAAAAAATTATTGGATGAATTAATTTCATTACTAAAATATAATTATTTTATCTAAACAAATAAAAAATAAAAAAAATAAAAAATAGAATATGGGATTTGAATAGATCTTAAATGTGGTTGAACTCACTTGAAGGTGGTTAAAACAAGGTTAACACTACATGATTTAAGATAAACATGTCAACATATATGAAACTATAAAATTTACACATATAAAAAAATTTAACAAAAAATTTATATCTTAAAAAAAAATAAAATAAAAAACACGTTACAAAAAAATATAAAGTAATTATATCGATAAAAAATTAAAATTGAAGAAAAAAATAACTTATAAAATTTGGAAGACAGTAATGGAAGATAAATTAAAAATATTTACCTAAATAATTAAGAGGGTAATTTGGTGTTTTCCCATATTCCTTCCGCATGATCATTTCCAACCACATGAACTATGTCTACATTATAGTCAAGTTATCATCTGAAAATTGTGTAATAGACAAAGAAATCTCACATAAATCCATTAAATCAACATCATCCTAATCACCCCAATGAATTATTTTCACACAATTGTTACTATCAACCAAGTTATGCATAAACACTATTACTCAAAATTTTGTGTAATAAATTCCACATATATACTCAAGAACTCCAAAATATGTAATTGACATGGAAATTGGTTTTTTATATTTTTCACTCCAAAAATGTAGTGCTTCAGCGACGACCATTACCCCATTATTTTTATAGTAATCTTATAATCCTAATTTTTTTGGTAAAATTTGTAACAATTAATAATAAAACTAGTCTAAATGATCACATTAATAGGTGTCCCCCGACCAACCATTTCAATGTTTCTGATGTAGATAAATATGTATCGAATTTTTCTTTAAACCAAGGAACAAATGTCTTTTTATGCTCAATCATCAATTAATTTTTATTTATTTTCAAATATCATACCTTTAATCCAACAATATGTGATGATATATATGGTTAAACCTCATCTGTGTTATTCAAAATGTATAAATGTTCCTACATTACATCATCACATTGAATGAACTTTACCTTTAATAAAAAATTACTATACCTTCACTATCAACTATAAAATGTCAAGGTATAGGGAGGCCAATATTCTCCACATCATAAAAATAAAAAGTATAGAAATAAATCAACTCTTTTAAAAATATTTTTGAACAATATAGGCCTCCATTTGATGTGGGGTTTTAACATAACTGTTAACAAATTTCATATATCTTTAAAAAAGATACATTCAATGTAAACAAGCTAGCCCAAATATTCTTATCTCACACATAAAATGAATCCCTTTATGATCCATTATATAAAAAAACATTGGTTGGAAATACATTACTATTTGAAAATGTATGAGAAAATATTCACTCTCTAACATATCTAACAAATTTAGATCAATGAATTTACTATAAAAGGACTTGAAAATATAACATAACTGTGTGATAGTGTCTCTAATAGGTGTAGCCAATATACCACATAGTACGACAAGTAGTAGTAGTATCATAAATACATGACAATAATGAGATTTCATACCTATTAATTTAAAATCCTTCAATGACACCAAATTCTTCCCATTTAAAGAATATCCATTGGGTACTTTAATACCATACAGGCACTAAAAAAAATTCAGCTTCTCACTCTTTCTTAATATATGACAAGACATAGTTAAATATGTTTTGTTTCTTTTCATAGAGGGACCTAACTTAATATGTATTCTCATGGATATGACGTCTAATATAGCATATAATACATATTTTTTCTTTCCTTTTAAAACAAAAAAGTTCTAATCAAACCATTACATATGTTTTTCTCAACATGCAAATCATCTATGTTATTTTTTATTTCTAAATATTTATAATAGGAAAGTTCTAAAATGATACAAGTTTTCTTTCATATATTCTTGTTGTCCAGATTAGTACACTCAAGAGGGGGGTTAGTTGAGTTCCTATCAAAATTTTAGTAGAAAAACATATTTAAAAATCCCCCCAATTTAGAATCTAAACATATTAGTTAACCAAAGTAATAGATTTATAAAAGTTTTGAATGTCAAATTAGTTTCTTAATATATTGATAAATTATTAGTTAAAAAATTTTAATGATTGATATAAATTTTAATGTAATTTACTAAATCAAAATAAGTAATAAACACTAACTAAGATTTACTATCAATGTAATATTTAGTTTTCTGAAATTTGTGTGAGAATAGAGATTTTTTTTTGAAAAACAAAACTGATAAAAATAAGAGGATCAATATCAAGTAGGGACCTATTATTATCCACTTGGTGATCACCTACCATTGAGGATTTTATATTAATAAAATTGATCCACACCCTGGATCAAGGTTCATAATTGTACACAAGGCTTTCCAAGTATACTAGTCCTCTACCACATTTATTCGTGGGAAATAAAATAAAAATAGGCCATGAATGGACCTCTTCTACAGTTATTTATCAGATAAAAGTAGTGTAAATGAGTGATCAAGTAAATATATATTTTATCCTTCATCTTGGATTGGGATACAATATGTTTTTGTGACACAGACACACACATTGCTCAAAAAGTATAAAGAATGTTCACTACAGGGCAGAAATAATGGGAAAAGGTTTAGAATGATCTGTGTGATGTGCTTGAAGATTATGGAATTCTTAGGTGTAGCAGATGTGAAACTCAAGTCCACCTATTACATTCTCCCTATTTAGTTATTATGATTTCTGATCAGGTGATTTATTTATATAATCTGGAGGATGAAAATAGACATGTTTTGAATATGTGATGTACCCTGAACATCTGACATTGAAGATAATGATGTCTTCAAATATTCATAAAATTAATTAGCGTCATTAAATAACCCAATATGACCGTTGGTTAAAATTTTGAATTTAAGAGTAAATAAAATTGTATAAGTATTGATTGGTAGGTCATTCTGTCAATAATTCCTTTGTTCATTAGTTCCTTATGTAATTAGATCCTTCTGTTGGATGGTACTTCTATTAGCATGTCCTTCTTCCGATAGGTCCTTCTGTCGGTATGTTTTTCTATCGGTAGGTCATTATCTTGTTATGTCCTTCTATCAGTAGGTTAATGTGTCAGTGAGTTGCTCTATCTGTGAGTTTCTCTATATGTATTCCAGACTATCAGTGACTAAAACACGTATCGATGACTCAACATGTCAGTAGTTTGATGTGTCTATGAGTAATTGATGTCGGGGACTCATCTACCACTAGCTCATACTTCTATCAGTGAGTCATGATATTGGTGACTCATACTTGTCCATTTTGTTTGTTTTCCTATCTTATATTAAAAACATTAATAGAATATGTTAAACATATAGTGGAACATAGATAAAAATAATTATGAACAATTTAACATCAAATGAAGTAAATGATTAAACAAGATTTGACATGATTTATGAGCATTAAAAATAGGGAGGTCCAATAATCTCCCCCTTTTGATGATCAAAAATCATGGCACTATGAATCAAAAATCATTTGATTTATATTGATAATTTTAGTCCATCTTCTTACTATATACCCATTAATTTTTTTCTTAAAAAATGAAAGAGTGTGCTTCCCATTTCATGTTGTCATATTATCCAAAGTTAAAATAATTCATAATGCCTTATCCCCCTAATGAAATAATCAAAAAGTGAAAAATTAATCAAATAATAAAGGCTAAAGAAGAGTGTAAATAATCAGAGCACAAATAATTGAATGAATCAATATTTAATTTCATAATCAAGTGAAATTATATTAGAGAATAACATAAAAGAAAGTACAATAGTGCATCCCTATCAAACAAGTGCTCCAAACTACCATTTCATCAAATAAGAGTCCATCATTTCCTTTCCCTTATCAGAAGATGCAAGTGTAAGAGTAGTAGATGTTGAAGTAGTGGCTAGAGGTTTAGAGTGAATTATTATAGAAGGAATAGAAACTCTAGATAACACTAAAGGGGAAAATCTTGGGCTAGAGGAGGAAGGAGGGCCAGTAATCTCCATAAAAATGACTGGATGGATCTTCCTGATAACTTGAGAAGAAGATAGTTTTTAATAAGGAAAGGAGACAGAAGGAGCGGTGGAATATTAGAGAGCTAGTGTGAGAGGTCAGGAAACTAATACAACAACAGCTATACTATGGACATGTAGATAAGGCTTGAGAAGGTTTACGAAATCTGTGATAATCTTCCCACTATATACCATAACCTTGGTGAAATATTCCTTTTTTTATAAATACTTTTCAAGGTTAGGATTAACCTCATTATATAGCTTCACCTGATCTCTAAAATATCATGTCACTAGAGGATGTCTTAGATTCTCAACTAAATACATGAAGTGGCTGGTGAGCTGATGCTTGGTGTATATTCTCTTGAAATTAAAATCCACTTTATTGGTTATTTATTCTTGTGAATTTGTAGAAACTTTGGTATATAATCTCACCATGTCATGGATGTTATCACTCTTCTTCATAATCATAGAGAGACCCTCCTAGTAAGTGTCACCCATCATTGTTTGAAACTATTCTCTAATTGTATTCTTGAACATCTCTATATCTAGAGGGTGTTCAACTAGATATGCTAATCTAGATGCACCTAGAACTATATTTCTGAGTTCTGGTCTCAACTAATTCATATCAATATCAGGGGTATGAGTTTGAGCGACAACATTTCTAGAAACTGAATCCTCAAAAGTCTTTATAACTTTGTCCAAGGATGTCCTATAATCAATAGTCAATCTGTTTATGGCCGAAAAAAGTTTAGTCAACTCTTGCCTCATGCTATGGGTATCCTTCATTACAATTTCAAAAACTGAGGTCATCCTGGTTTCCACATGAGAAACCACTTTTTCTATCAGAATAGAAATATATCTTTCACTTAGAGTAGGAACATGAGAAATTTTAGGTTGAGATCAATTACTAATAAGGGAGATCAGATCTTCCTTAACCCTTTCAAAATAAGATTTGTGGACATAGTCACCGGGTAATGATGTCACTGAAGGTGCAGGAGAAAAATTAAATTCCACTGCTGGAGGTGTCTCAGTTTGAATAGGTTCCTCAACTACTAGTCTCCTTAGAACAACATCACCATCATTAGCATCTAAATCAGAATAATCTAAAAAGAGAGAAATATAACTAGGATTATTTTTTACCATTCAGACACCACAATATCATCCAAAGGAGTGAGTATATCAAATATCACATTATTGTCTTGAGGAACCCCTTAAAATTGAGTTATCCTTATGGTATAAAATAATCTTTGAAAAGGGGATACCTGTGCTTCGACTTCACTATGAACTTCAACTACTTCCCTGTCTTCCACACCAGCTTTAAGAGGTTCTACAATCTTTTCTTGAGCCATAATACAAAAATTTTCTATATTATCACCATGATCATCATCAGGATGATCCAAAATACTATCCCTTCCACCAATTCCCTACTCAGCTTCATCTCCTCCATCATATCTTCTTTTATCACAAGATTCTCCATCATTTTCCTCGCTGCCACTACGTTTAGCTTCAATTCCACTTTCCTCTCCCACACTGTTTTCTTTTTCTTCTCTAGTTTCCTCATCTGAACCATTAGATTAGATTTTATATTCCATACTGTTTGATTCCTTAGTCTCATCATCATCATCCTGGGCTAGAATAGTTTCCTTGGATGGTAGAGATAAGGGTGTACTAGAATGTCCAAAAGTCATCCCCTTAGGACTTTCACCAATATTCGGGTCACTCCTATCATCTATAAGAGATTCAATTTATCTACTAGTTTCAGCTGCTTCCTCTTCCTCATAATAGAAAACATCACCATCTGGTGGAAAACTAGGATTAACTACATCTCTTGTCCTAGATGGATGGTCAATGAGGTTGAAATTATCATATAATTTCTCATCATCTTCAACCCATTCCCTCTTCCAAGGATTAAAATTTATCCTCATTCTCTTGAGAATATACTTACATAAGAAGTTACCATAAAAATAGAGATGGTTTCTTCATATTCACTTACACATCCTTTGGCTTTTTCCATGTAAGTTATAATTCTTGGGTAAAATAGAGAATTTTTCGTGCAATAAGGATTTATAATTTCACTTATATGGGCTATAAAATACCTACCTATATTTACCTTTTATCTTTTATTCATCATGTATAATAGATATACATCTTGATACTTGAGTGAAGAAAATTCCCCTTTCTTGGGACACAATTGGTGTTGGATGAACTTGAATAACAACCTACCTTTACTATCCAACTCAGTAGTAATTGGTATTCTTTTCTCTTCATTACTAGTTATGTCACCCAAATATGTCTTAAAGAAAAATAAATTACTAATGGGAGGATCAATCCCCTGATAGTAATCATAAATACCTTCATAAAGTACCTTTAGACATTCTTCCTTGTTCCTTGATGAAAACGATACTCTTCTTCCATTCTCCAAAGATTTAATCTAGTATGTCTCACTACCATCCAGAATAAACTCATCATAAAGATAACATTCATGTACCAGTCTATGGTAATAAAGAATTTAATTATTTTAGAACCATTTCAACTATAATTTCATTTACAAAATGTTTAACAAGAGATACATACTTGTTAATAACCATTCTGAGTTCACTTATCTCTCATGCAATACCAAACGGTTTTCAAGTCCATGGTGAATAGTCTTAGACTTGCTCGATTCTTCTTTATGTCTCTTCTTAAGATCTGAATCATCTCCTGATCCTTCCAATAATAATTTTACTCTAACCATATTGGGGGTTCTATTTAAGGTAATAATGTGAAAGTGTAGAAGGTAAATAGAGTTTAAGGGTAAGAGTGCGAGGGTGGAAAACCGAGAGTAAGAAGTTAGTATCATCAACTAATTTTTATCATTTAGGGTTTTAAAGACTATAAATTGAGTAATCCATGTCAAATAAAAATAAATAAATAAAACATCATTATTTTGAAAAAATTAAAATATTCAGAAAGTTCTATCGGTGAGTGGCCATCAATGAGACATCATCCATGTCAATAAGACACTGTCAGCGTGACACTGTTGGTATGAAACTGTCAAAATGAAAATGTCAGCATGACACTGTCTGTGTTATCATGAAACTTTCAGTGTCAGTGAGATATTATTAGCAATACATTTTTGGTGCCGATGTGACATCACCAATGTCCATTTGGTGATTCATCCACACTATGTTTTAATGGAGAGTTATTAATAGTATGTTGTAAAAAATTAATCATCCCTAATTCATGTATGATGTAACTCATTCATTAAGAGTTTAAAGTATTAGTAAATATATCAACATGCCAAGGTTATGTGGAAATAAATTCAAGAGTTATATCACCTTTTTTATAATGATATCTCAAAAAGTAATTTCTTACATTAATATGTTTTGTTCTAGAGTGAGAAACAAGATTTTTTGATATGTTAATAGCACTTGTATAGTCACAATTTACTGGGACACGTATAAAATCAAATATATAATATAGAAAAGTGTATTTCATACACAAAATCTGAGCACAAATACTACCTGTAGCTATGTACTCAGCCTCAGGACTAGATAATGCAGCATAATTTTTCTTTTTGATACACCATGATACTAGAGACATTCCCAATAAGTGACATGTTCTAGAGGTTTTTTTTTCAATATTAATTACAACCACCAAAATTAGCATTTGAAGAACTAACTAAATCAAATGCTTCTCCTCTCGGGTAGAACAACCCTATGTTGGAAGTATACTTGTGGTATTTGAAGAAAATCTAACAATATTTAAACAAGATTATTTGGTGTTTTATTGAAAATGGTAACATATACATATAATAAACATAATATTAGTCTAGATAGCAGTCAAGTAAAGCATAATTACAGTCATCCCTTTGTAATTTTTTTGATCAATAGATTTACCATTTTCATCAAGGTCACACATACAGGTGGTACTCATTGGAGTATCACAACTTTTTGTGCTATTAAAGATAAAACTTTTTAAAATATTTTTAGTATATTTACTTTGATTTAAAATAAAACCTTCTTTATTTTGAAAGATTTGAAATCCAAGAATGAATTTGTGTTCTCCCATTAAACTTATTTTCAAATTCACTTTGAATCATTTTTGAAAAATCAATACCTAAAAAATTATTTGACAATCCAAAAAATAATGTTATCAACATAGATTTGAACTACTAAAACATATTTAGAAATTCTTTTTATAAATAGAGTAGGATTAACTATACCTTTATTAAAACCTTTAAAAATAAGAATAGCACTAAGCCTATCATACCAATCACTTGTAGTCTAGTTTAAACCATATAAATACACTATTAACTTAAAAACATGATTTGGAAAATGATGGTTTTTAAAATGAGGGGTTTTTTCTACAAAAAAATCCTCAACTATATACCCTTTTAAGAATGATCTTTTGAAATCCATTTGTTATAATTTAAAATTGGGATGAGATGAATTTGATAGTAGGCTTCTAAAGGGTTTAGGTCTAGAAACTGTTGAAAATGATTCTTCATAGTCAATACCATTATCTTGAATATATCCTTGTGAAAATATTCTAGACTTATTCTTCACTATGGTCCCTATTTCATCTACATTGTTTCTAAATACCAACTTAGTGTCAATGTTCAAGGTGTTTTTAGGTCTATCAACTAGTTTCCAAACTTAATTTCTCTCAAACCGATTCAACTCCTCTTGCATAAACATCACCCAAAATTCATTATTGATTGAATAATTAATGTTTTTTGGTTTATTATGTGATGAAAAGACTTGATGTTCAACAAAGTTCCTTAGAGAAGCTCTAGTTTGTGTCCCTTTATCAAAGTCTACAACTACAACATCTAAGGGATGGTTCTTAAGGGTTCTAACAGATCTAAAAAAGAAAGTACTAGTTATTTTATGTTTATGTGTAGGTTATTTTTCACTATGATTAGAGTCTAGATATTTCCCAGAACATGAGGACTTAGCACCTTTCTTAATAGTATAATCAGAGGGTCTAGCATTTATGTCCCTATTGGACAGATCATCCTCAATATTTTCAAGAGGGGTTTTAGGTTCATGTGGATCTCATTTATAAAATTTAACATGTACATATTCATCCACACATTTTGTTTTTTTAAAAAATCTATAGGATTTTCTAGAGGTTGGGTAACTTAGTAAAATCTTGTCATCACATTTTGATGAAAATATGTCAATATTTTCTTTAGTATTCAGAATATAAACCATGAAACCAAAAACATTAAAGTATATTATTTTGGTTTTTCTATCGTTCTATAGCTCATAGAGATTTTTCTGAAGAATTGGATTGATTAAGACACTACTAATTATATAACAAGATGTATTGATAGATTCATCCCAAAAATTAATAGGTAAGTAATAATCATTAAGCATTTTACGGGATATTTCTTATATAGTTCTATGCCTTCTTTATAAAACTCCATTCTAATGGGGTGTCCTAGAAGAAGAGAAGTTACGACTATAGCCATTTTTTGAGGAAAAATATTCAAACTCATGGTTCTAAAACTAATGGACAAGGTCACTCTTTATGGTTTTTATCCTAAGACGACATAGGTTCTCTAAAGATATAGAGTACTTGGTGAAGTATGAACAGGCTTTACTCATGTGAGCTAAAAAGAAGGTCCAAGTATACCTAGATAAGTAATCTACAAGAACATAGAAATAGTGCTTCCCATTAAGACATGAAACTCTAGATTCTCTAAACAAATCCATGTGAACCAACTCAAGTGGTTGAGAAGTTGAAACTTCCTTCTTTGGTTTGAAATATATTTTGTGATGTTTTCCATTTTTACAAGGATTGCAGACTTTATTTTCTGGAAATTCTAGTTTGGGTAGATCCTTGACTAACCCTTTCCTTGAGATATTTTTAAGTGAGTGAGTGTTATAGTGGTACAATCTCCTATTCCAAAGCTATGATTCTTTATGAATGACACTTAAGAAAAAAACATTTTGAGAAACTAAAGAATCCAAGTTCACAACATAGAAATTTTTATTTCTAATAGTAGTAAATAATAAATCATTTTTAGAATTAAAAACATTACATGCATCGTTTTAATATTTAAAATTGAATACATCATCACTTAAATGATAGATATTGAGCATATTTTACTTTAATCCATCAAAAAAAAGTACTTTCGAAATTAAAATTGAATTAGTGTTACAGATTTGGCCAAGGACAATTATTTTTTTACTTTAGGATTATCACCAAAAGTGACATGACCACAATCAATCTTTATAAAATCATGGAAGCTTGAGTAGTCCCCTTTAATGTGTCTTGAACATCCACTGTCCAAATACCATAAGCATTTATAGACGATCTTCAAGCATGCTGTCTAAAAATACACTTCAATCAAGAAAATATTTTCGTACCCAAACATTCTTTGGTCCATCAATATTAGTAATTAATGCTTTAGGAACCCATAATTTCTTCATTTCACTCCTATGAATAGTTTTACAATTATAGGAAAAATAAAATCAATTTAGTCTGAAAAAAACTAGACATAGTAAAAGATCATCAACTATTGTCACTTGCAGTAGTTCTTTCAAATCCATGTACAATGCCTAATTTTCCAAATTTAGATACAAATTTATTTTTAACAATGTTTCTTTGTCCTGGTTGATAAGCTATAACTGTATCATATTTTGGTTCATCTTATTTACCAAGAATTTGATTGAGAGTGTTCTTTCTATTAGTAAAATTTTCTACGTCCTTTTTTAACTACTCATTTTATATTTTTACCTCTTTATTTTCTTTAAGTAATTGATTAGTTTTCTCTTTCTCTATTATAAGATCGGATTTAATAGCCGAGGTGAGATCATGTTGTTTCTTTATAACTTTATATTTATCTTTTAATTCACTCTATGTGTCTTCAATCATTTTCCAGTACTAAAACATTTCCTCATTGGTCATGTTTCATAATCAGATTCATCTCCATAATAGTAGTAATTTTGCACAGGAGATTCAAGGGTTACCACATAAGTTCTTTTAATGAATCACAAGTTATTTTTGTCACATTTCTCATCATATGTAGACTTGGACTCACTAGATCTATCTGAAAAAAAACTCCAGGTGGCCTTCATTTACTTTTAAATTTTTTTATCTTTGTCTTCATATTTATTCTTATACTATAAATTAGGGCAGTAATACTTTACATATCCTCTTCTTTTATATTCATAAATGACTATCTCTTTAGAGTTATCACATACCTTCTAGTCCTTTTTCTAGTTTCCCTTATAGTCCTACTTTCCTTTGTAGTTGGTATTCCTAAAGAACTTCTTCTTTATATAATTTTTTAAACCTTCTGGCTAATTGATCTATTTCATCATCACTATCAGATAGTGATTATTCATTGCTTCAACTGTCAGAATGAGTTTGTGCCTTCTCCTTTTCTTTTTGTTTAGAAGTAGTGGTCTAGAAAGACACTGAATTACTATTTGGTTCATCATCCTCTTCTTTGTTTATCATCAATTCATCCTCATATATCATCATCTTACTTATCATCTCTTTTAATGAAAAAGTATTTATGTCAAAGGACTCCCTTATTGACACTAAAGTTCCTCTCCATATTTCTATTAGACATATGATAATTCGCATGATTTGTTCTTTAGCTGTAACAACCTTTCCAAAAGAGATCATAGTATTTAAAATTTCATTAAACCTAAGATACATGTTAGATATAGGTTCATAAAGAATAATTTTAAAGTTATCATATTTAATATTATATGTATTTAGTTTCATTTCATTAACACTAGTGGTTTCATCATGTGAAATAGTTAGAGTATCCAAAATTTCATGGGTTGGTTTACATGTAGAAATCCTGTTGAATTATTCATATCCTGAGGAACAATATAAGGCATTCATCACTGTCATGTTGTTATTAAAATCAGACTTAGTTGGTTAATCCCATGTATTTCAGGATGTAGAATGAATCTTATATTGATCTATAAATGAATAATATATTTCCAAACCCATAATTTCTAAATGAATTTTCATATTAATTTTCCACTAAGAATAAATAGTTACATTGAAAAATGGAGGTATTTTGGTAGAAACACATTCAAATCCATTATCCATAACAAATAATAATGAATAGGTTTTTAAAGTGATAAAAATTTAGAAATAACATAAATTTAGAGAAAATTAAAACGTGAAAAAAAGTAGAGTTGAAAATATTTGAAAAATCTTGGAAAATTTTGAGAATGGAATATTAAAAATAATCCCTTGATACCAAATATTGATTTGAGTAAGACACCATAGAGGGGGTGAATTGAGCTCCTATCAAAATTCATGTTAAAAACCTTATTTAAAAATTCCCCCAATTTAAAATTTAAACAACCTAGTTAACCAAAGTAATAGATTTATACCAATTTTGAATGTTCAATTAATTTCTCAAAAGGTTGGTTAATTATCAGTTATAAAATTTTTGAAAGATTGATATAACTTTTGAATTTAATTTTCTAAATCAAAAATAGTTTTAAACACTAACTATGATTGACTATAAAAGTAATATTTAGTTTTCTAAAATATGTGTGAAAATAGAGAAAACTAAATTTGAAAAACACAACAGAGAAAAACAAGAGGTTCAGTCACAAGATGACACATAGTCCTCTCCACTCAGTGATCACATGACACCAAGCAATTTATATTAATATACTTGATCCAAACCGAGGATCGGGGTTCACAAAAACACCCAAGTATTTCTAGGTCAAATAGACCTCTACTATAGTTATTCATGGGAAATAAAATACAACTAGTCCCTATAGGAACCTCTTAAATAGTTACATGTGAGATAAAAATGGTGTAAATTAGTGAGAGAGTGAAGATATATTGTATCTTCAAATTTAGCTCAGGAGATTGTATGCATTTTTGATAGTAACACACACACTTCTTGAAAAGAAATAAAAATGTGCACAATGGATAAGAAATAATGAGAAAAAGTTTAGAATGCTTTGTGTGTTGTTCTTTAAGTGTATGAACTTATAAAGTGTAATAGATGTGAAGCTCGAGTCCACTTATGGAAATAGGTACCAAAAAAAAGTGTTGTGGAGGCTTTGTGTTCTGGTTTCTAGTGAGGTGAGATGCGCCTTGAAGGTTCTCTTCACCAGGGTTTGCTGCTACAAGGATGTTGGGATTTTTGGTTCACAACAAATCCTTCATGTTCATAGCTATAAATAATGGGATTTATTCTTGTATATTCTTTTCTCCACCACATAAGTTCTCTCTATATGGTTTTTATACTTCTTTATTTGGTGATTTCATTATATACTGCATAGGTCGATAATAATATTGTTCTGATTATGTGTTGTACCTCATAGATCTGATATTGAAGTTAATGATGTATGCAAAAAGTCATATAATGAATTAGTATCATTAAATAATTCAATATGATAATTGGTTAAAAGTTTGGATTTAAGAGTAAAGAAAATTTTTTATGTACTAATCGGTAGGTCATTCTATCGGTAATTCCCTATGTCGATAGGTCCTTATATTGGTAGGTCCTTCTATTGAGTTGTTCTTCTATCAGTTGGTCCTTCTATTAGTATTTCTTCTGTTGGTAGGTCATTGTATCGGTATGTTCTTTTGTCGGTAGGTCCTGATATCAGTATGTTCTTTTGTCTGTAAGTTGATGTGTCGGTGGGTCATTGTTGTTGGTGAGTTTCTCTATAGGTATGTCAGAATATTAGTGACTCAAACATGTATCGGCAACTCAACCTATTGGTAGGTTGAAGTGTCAGTGAGTCATTACTGTCAGTGACTAATGTTTCAGTAGCTCATACTTCTTTCGGTGAGTCATTATATCGATGACTCATATTTGTCCATTTTTTTTGTTTTTCTGTCTTATATTACAACCATTAACAGAATATTTTAAAATTATAGTTGAACATAGATAACCATAATTAAGAATATTTGTTCTTAAAACACAAGAAATTATTAAAAATGATTTGACATGATTTGTGATCATTAAAACTGGGGGGTACCAACAATTTTTTTGATGACCAAAACCCCTTTCCTTTCCAAATGAAAAGTCAATATTTTCTCCCAATCATAATGTTATTAAACAAAAATTGTTGTGGGGAGATAATTTATACCTATTAACCATTAAATTATATTTTTAATCTATGATCAGGATATTCAACAAGTAACAATTTTATATGTCCCATTTACACTTTCTTTCTTCCATTCTACAATTGATAATATAAATATATTATTCACAAATTAGACATGTTTTATATCCATTAACACTATATAGAAATACGTTTCCATATGTAGGAAAGTCATTTATGGTGAAAAATATCACAACACGCAAAATAAAATAATCTCTATTGTAGGATTCAAAAACTTTAGCACCTATTTCCCATGGATGTTTCAAATCATCAATCCGTGGTGAAATATGGACATCAATATTTTTTCCTAACTATTTTGGTTCTGAAATCATCAATATCTTCCTATAATTTTTTTTATTCATGAATATATTTGGGTAAAAGATGTAAACAATCTAAAAAATAAAACATAAATTGACTATAGCGATGGTTTTGTAGTGGCGGTTCACAAAACTGCCACCAAACCATTTTTTAAAATGGTTTCGCGGTGGTTTATAATGAACCGTCGAAAAACCATATCTTTTTTTATACTCCCGAACCTTCCCCTAGACCCCGACCCAAATTCTCCCCCTGACCCCTGTGACCCCATGACCACCCTTCTCATGGAGACCCCCCACGACCCCCTTGTCCTGGCGACCCCCCTGCCCCCCGACGACCCCCCGACGACGCCCCACAACCCCCGATGACCCCTTGACGACCCCCCACGACCCCCTTCTCTCGGCGACCCCCCATCTCCTGGAAACCCCCATCTCCCCCACGACCCCCTTCTCCCGGCAACCACGCGACCCCCTTCTCCTGACTATTTTTCTATGAGCAAGTATTTTTTAGGATAATTTTTCATATTTACATTGAATTCTTATATTTTTTGTTCTATTTATGAATAAAACATATGAGTTCAATTTATCTTGGGTTAATATAGTTTAGTTTAGTTCGATCTATTCTTGTTCAGATCAATTTGGATTGATCTATTTTGTTTTTTTTTCAATTTATAGTTATTTAGTATTTTGTAGGTATAGTAGTGTTTGGAAATATTGAATATATATGATTTGGTTCATTTCAATTCAATTTTATACATTTTTTTTCATTTTATTAAGTTTAATTTGGTGTAGTTAAATGAAATAAAATAATATTTATATTATTTTCATAACTATTTTTACACTTTAATTCATTTAAGGTTTGATTTTATTCAGTTTGATTCAATTTAATTTTACTCTCGATAGGTTGGTTCATAATTTTTATGGTTTTTTTGGTCAATTTATCTTTAATTTGAAATTTTTTGATACATTTTAAAGTAGTGATTGTCAATATGAATATTTATAAGATATAAAATTGGACAATTTAAATGTTTTATAAATGTTTTTTCAATTTTATACGAGGGTTTATTTTTAAAAATTGAATGATTCAAGTGTAATGATTTAGGTTAAACTCACCCAATTAAATAGTTTTTAATATAAGATGATTTTTTAAATTTTAACTCATTGGAATAAATTTATGAAATCATTGTATATGAGTGGAGTATTAATGGGCTTAAAATTAGTAGTTTAATAAATACCCTTGTAATTGATTTGTTATACCATGAAATGATCTTACAAGAAATGGGTTTATAAATTTTTTATTTCAAATGGTTTGAAATAAATGTGTACATTTTATAAATAGTTTTTTTAGAAATTGTATAAAGGTTAGGGTTAGTTGGTTTTAATATTTTTCAGATCAATTTATTACAAATATTTCATATTTATTTCCTATTTTTGGAAATTTCATTGTATTTTAGTTTGGTAAAATAGGTCTGAGGGGACACCAAATATTGAATACTTATATTTATATTTATTTTTTTGGATCAATACATTTCATTCTAGGTTTTTGTGTTTCATTTTGACTAAATTAATTTGGATTTGTATTTGTTAGTTTTAGTTTTTTATGGCTCAATTGTGTTCACTTATTTTAAATTCATTTAAATTTTATTTTTTTTATTTCAATTCTAATTATGTTGGATTTGGAATGTTAAATATCATTTGAGTCATGTCTTTGGAATCTATTTTTATCCAGTCATATATTATTTAGATATATTCAATGAGTTTTACATGTAGTCAGTTCTATATTATTTTGTTCATTTAGATTTGGTTCCTTTCAATATGGTTTAATTAAATTAGATTTAAATAATTTTAAATCTAATCGATGTAGAAAACATTTTATTATAAGATTATATGTAAAGACCCATAAAATTCAAGGGAAATTTTATTTCATAATTTTCATTGGGATTTTACAAGAACGCAGTTTCTGACGGCGCCTGATTCCGAGACCTGGTGTGCCCGGAATCAATTTCCGAAGTTAGGCTCGGGTACGTTCAGTGAATGAACAAGCGGGTTTTTCTAACTTTTGAACCGGTGCTCAGAATTGAAATCCGAGGACACCGATGGACTCGTAGCACCAGTAATTGATTAGGAACACCTTTTCCGGAGTTGCGTTTGCTTGGGTGTGCTTTTTTAAATTTTGGGTTAAGTAATTGAATAAAATAAAATGAGACAAACACTTATTTATTTAGAGTTGTTGGGTTGTGAGAGGCTTGGGAGAAATCACTCAAATCCTTGAAGAAATCCTTCCTCGACGAAGAACGCGAAGAACGCGAAGAACGCCGACCTCCGACGAAGGTCGACAAGAACGCCAGATCCTCAGAGATCGACGATGTGATGCCGATGAATCTTTTCTCCGTGACGCGACGATCCCCCTTCCACAGCACCTTCTTCTGTGATGTGCAATTCCGCGAAGAACCTTTGTTCAACCTTTTCTTCGAGGTAGGGAATTTATTTGTGATTGTTAATGAACCCATGTTTACTTCCTTCTAAATCAAATAAAGAGGATCAACTAAATATTAAGTTGATCCATGAAGAATATGTTTGCGGGATGGGAATTCTTGATTGCGGGAAAACTATTGGGGTTGATTACTTTTGTTCGTGAAAAATCCTTTGTCGTTCTTCGTCTTTTGGGCCGCTTGTTATCAACTTAACGGGAGGAGGTCGGGCTGCACAAACATGGCCGACTCTCCTCCCCCTTTGTTGTTTTGCTCGTTTTGGCACGAACAAAGGCAGCGCGGTGCAACGACACCGCGCAGAAAACAAGAAAGAACGCGACGAAGAAGCGTGGCGCCGTCGCACCACGCTGTTGAGGCCGAACGAAACTGTGACCGGAGTCGGGGCTGCGAAGGCGATTTGAAGACTCCGCTGGTTGATCGTTGTGCGTGGATTGACGAGCGATGAAAAAACGGGGCTGAAAAGTCAACTTGAAGCCTCCGCAGTGAAAGTCGGGTCCCGGGGGGACCGTTGGCGAAGGCGGTGAGCAAAACGGACCATAGGAGTGTGTCTGGTAGTCCGCGGAAAATCATGTCGGCACGCCACGATGGCACGGCGACGCCGGCGGCTGGCACCGGCCGGCCGCCAGGAGGCGGTGGCGCCCGACACGCTGCCGGGAAGGGCCGCTAGTCCCTCGACCACGTGAGACCGAGGGAGGCGGGATGCGGCGCTCAGCCGCCTCCGTTGGCAAGGGGCGGCCCCCACGCGGGGGGGTGGGGGGGGGGGGGGTTCATTCAAGGGGGCGACCGCACCCCCTGTCTGCTCAGCCGGACAGCCGAGCGGCCACGCGGCCGCACCCTTTTGGGCCGGACCCGGACCCGGGTCGGGTCGCCCCGGTTCGGGCCGACCCAGGGGGGGTCTCAGGCTGGGTCAGACCGGGCCCGAACCCCCTATTTTCGGGCAGTTTCCGGTCAAACACCTATATCTTGGGCTACGGACCTCAGATCAATGCACCATCTGTTGCAATGTGATCCTTGGATAGAGACGGTCGTTTAGGTATATTACACTCAAGGTTTCGGAGAACTTTGGGTATGGCCGAGTTGGATCGAACACGAAACCTACCGGGCCCTCGGAGCGGAAGCGCTTATAACTTGAGCTCCGGACATCCGATTGACGTGACGTCAACTTTGTTGGATTCCTCTTGACTAGATGGAACTTTTGGAATAATTCGTCCAAGGTTTGGATGATGTTGGATAGTGTCCGGGTTGGATTGTACCCAAAATCCAACCGGGCCCCTGGAATAGAAAAGCTGATAACTTTCAGACCAGACGTCCGTTTGAAGAACCATCAGCGGCATTGGTGATCACATTGAGTAAGGGTCCCTGTGAGTATAACCTATGACAGTTCGGGGTACAGTTGAGATACGTCCGGGTTGGTTCGCACACGAAACCAATCAGGCCCCTGGGACGAAAAGGCTAATTACTCACAGACCGGGCGCCCGATTGACGCGTCGTCTGTTGCATTGAGACCCCTATGACGAGACAGTCCTTTGATATACTTCTTCGTGGGACTTTGTGATACGTGGAGTATCGACCAATATCTCATTGAGCGGACCATCCCAGAGACGAGGGTGCGGAGTATGGAGACCGTGTAGCCGACTGAGACCTGATGACTGCTTGACCGACTCGACTTGGAGTGAGTTGACTAGCCCAGTGGACAGAGCACTACATTGTTTGGGTGCAGAACCATGGCAGACAGAGCACTACTGAGTTTGGGTGTAGACCCGCGGTACTCTTCCAGAGAGTACCTTTGTAGGCTATTAGGGGGGATGCACTACTGTGTTTGGGTGGTAGACCCCGGCGAGGAGCACTACTGTGTTTGGGTGGCTGACCCGCAGTACTCGACAGGAGAACTACCTCAGAAATCTTAGGTTAGTGAGCAGTACCTCGGAGTCATGACAGGACCACTGTACACTCTAGATACAGGGCTCTTCAGCTGTTACGGTTTCGATAATGAAAATCCGGGTTTGAGCTGAGTCTATGACCTTTGTGTTTACCTCATGATTGAGATGGGTCACTTGATAACTTAGGTATATGTATGGGAATATACCTAGGTGGTGGTTATCCATTGATTTTGTAATCTTTGTGTTTCCTCATGATTGAGATGGGTCACTTGATAACTTAGGTATATGTATAGGCATATACATGGGTGGTGGTTATCTGTTGATTTCGTAATCTTTGTGTTTCCTAATGATTGAGATGGGTTACTTGATAACTTAGGTATACGTATGGGAATATACCTAAGTAGAGGTTATCTGTTGAGATTCTTCTTTATCGTTATCCTTGTTGGACTAGTAAGTCCTTGAGGGTCTCGGGGTCCCTACTGAGTATCGTTATACTCACCCATGCACGGGCTATGCCCGCACCTCATTGTGTTAGTTGCAGACGACGGGCAGCGCAGACAGAGGCCGAGTTTTTGAGGACTGGATGGTACCCGGAGGTGGACCTCACGACGAGATAGTATCCGGTGGTAGACTTCACGACGATACGACACTCGGAGGAGGTTGACAGGAGAGAGCATTGTGGAGGCTATCTGTACCTACCCTTCAGGTAGGACCGTGGTGAACGATCCAGGAGCTGTGCTATCTGTACCTACCCTTCAGGTAGGATCCGAGGAGGATGACCCAGGAGCTGCTTCCTTTCTTCTAGCTGTTTGTATTTTTCTGTTGTACTTTCGTTCAGTTGTAGCTGTACTTTCAGTTGGGTTTGTATTCTGGCCCATTTACTTTGCAGCACTTTCTTTTGTACTTAGTGTTTTACTTCCGCTTGTACTCTGTGGTGTTTTGTTTACTTTTATAAAGGAAATTCCTTCCCAGTTATCAGGATATACGTCTTTGGTGCTAGTCTTCTGCCCCTGGCCTTTGGAAGGCGGGCTTGGGGTAGTCACAACACAGGCCCTGAGAACAGGTCGTGAAAAATTGGTATCAGAGGAGTCGGTTCTACGCAGAACTTATAACTCTGATATTTTCTTTCAGTGAAGCAATAGTGTTAAGGGTACCGAGTGTGGTTTTCAGTTCAGGGAGTCCAGTGTTGGTGCGGGCAGCAGACATATCCATACACCAGGACCCTAACAACTGATTTCCTACTTTTTTCATGAAAACACTGATTGCTTGTGTGTTCTCAAAATTCTTCCCCCATAAAACAGCTCAAACCAGGTCAGCTCACCAGGTATAATCATTTGACCATGTCGCGTATGTTTCTTTCAGGATGCCTCTCCATGGATGATCAGCTAGAGCCCCGAGAGATGTACGTACTGACAGCCTGCCGAGCGATGAGGCTTCGGTACAGGGCCCTCTTGCAGTTGAGGCACCAGCGGAGGCACCAACGGTACTACCACTCATTGAGCAACCGATGCCACCAGCCCCAACAGCAGAGAGTGCACGTCGCTTGAGCGCACTGCATGAGTTCCAATGCCAGAGGCCACCCAGGTTCAGGGGAGAGACGGACCCGCAGGCGGCTGAGGATTGGCTGGAGGCTGTGGTGGGAATTTTCAGGACAGTGGGTACACCAGTAGACTTTATGGTGATCTTTGATTCCAGCCTCCTTCAGGCAGCAGCTGAGAGATGGTGGAGCCACTTGTTCCAGTTTTGCGATGGGATTACCTTCACTTGGGAAGACTTTGAGACCTTTTTTAGGGTGGAGTTCATACTAGTGACTCTACACCCTGAGCGTGTTCAGGAGCTGCTGCCTTTGCCACGTGTTTTTTCATTAGTAGCCCAGTCATTTGTAGGTAGTAGACAGATGATGCAGAGGTCTGGGATGACCACACCGGTAGTGGGGTGATCTCGGGTTTTAGGATCGGTGGTGCAGGGCACCCGGGGTGGGGTCTAATCCAGGCATGCCAGAAACGGACAGTGTTACTCCTGCGGCAGGAAGGGGCACATGGCACAGGACTATCTGACCCCCCACACAGTTGATCCGCAGGCATTGGAGGAGCCACCGAGGCAGAAGCAGCGGTGTGTGCCTGACCAATAGCCGAGCGGTGGACAAGGCATTTGGGCTCCGAGAGCAGGTGGACAGGAGCGGAACTAGTGGATAACTTTTGTTCTTGGTACTTCTAGTTCCATGTTTCTGTTGTTTTTTTGTCATTGTACTATGAGATGCAGTAATAAAAAGACACTTATCTTTGTGTTGTTTTCATTCCTGTCCTTTTGTATGGTTGATACTGAGAGGTCCCGGTTAAAACTGTTTACTTTACCCTCACTTTCAAGAGCCCCAGTGACCTCACACTGATGCTGATAGTGTGACTGGACCCTTGGAGGCGAGAGTGATGGTTGGATCTCTTGGTAGTAGCATCGAGGCCTTAAGACGTCATCCATGGCATGAATGCATTATTCATGTCAGGATTGGCTGTATTAGGAAATTGATGTGGTTCATCCAGGGGATGAGACCAAGTTTCTCTTTTCGGCAAAGGAGAAATCTTAGCATCACTTACAGATCGTAGGCAAAGAAGGTGCAGACCATCTAGGAGCGGATGAAGACTGCACAGTGCAGCAAGAAACATGAAACCGGTGATAGTCTTAGGGACTCAGGCATGTTAAATGTTTCAATAAAAGGAAGCTTAAAGGAGAGATGAGTCTCTGAAGCAGCAGACGTGGAGGAAGAGCTAGGAGAGATGCATGAGGTGGTGTACATTTTAACATGCCACAACCACCCGCCAGGCTCAGGGAGCTGGAGGGCGGGGGAAGAGTGCAGCTACATGCGGTCAAGGAGTGTGACCCAATGGATCTAAAAATGATTCAAGGGACAGTTTGTGTCCACTACTAGCTACCTTAGTAATAGACATTGATATGAATCATTCCTTCCTTTCACAAATCTTGTCCCAGACCTAGAGTTTCCAGTAAGCTGTAGACTTTACCCTCACGTCTAGAGATACCTTGGGAGAAGACTAGATAATCACACTTACGCCTACAGTGTGGTTAGACCCTCGAGGTGAGAGTTTCGGTTGGAATCTCTTAGTGGCAGCGTCGAGGAATTACGACGTTGGTTTGAGTATAGACTGTGAAATCACAGTTCATACACAAATTGACGGTATTAGGCAAAAAGGTTGTGGTTTAACTACAACGTCGGGATGGGTTTTCCTTGGTCGGCAAAAAGGAAACCCCAGGAAGCACAGGATAAACTCATGCATAGGAGGGTGTGGTCGATCACTCTTGAGTTAGTCAACCTTACCCTCGTGGCAGCAGGAGTTTTGAGTTTCAGTTCTAAACAGGAATTGGAGGCCTCTTGAGTTCGAGGATGACGATCATGACCTTATACGGGTATCACCTCGACGAGGTTTACGGAGATGTGGACGAGGCGACAAGTTATCTCCGAGGTTTAGCGGACCTTTTAGAGTCCTCAGCAGGGTAGGTGAGGTGGCTTACCTTTGACCCATCCACCTCAGTTGCACCAGGTGCACGACGACATCCACGTATATCGACTGGGAAGATAGGTGCTTGACCCAACACATATCATTGACCATGAGGAGCTGGACATTGGTGATGGGGTGACTTTTGCGGGGTTCCAGTAGGAGTTGAGGATCGACAGGAGTGGTCCTACGAGTATGGTCGATTCCTCTTGTACACTTTCATTGGCAGCACGAGAACCTCTAGGTGAGCACATGGGAGTGGAAGGCTCAGATACGTGCTCAGTACTGCTTTTGTACCCCTAGTTTGTGTTAAAGCTTTACGAGGATGTAAAGCCCTGAGGTGGGAGTAATGTAAAGACCCGTAAAATTCAAGGGAAATTTTTTTTCTTAATTTTCTTTGGGATTTTACAAGAACGTAGTTTCTGACGGAGCCTGATTCCGAGGCCCGGAATCAGTTTTTGAAGTTAGGCTCGGGTACGTTCAGTGAATGAATGAGCGGGTTTTTCTATCTTTTGAATCGGTGCTCGGAATTGAAATCTGAGGACACCGATAGACTCTCAGCACCAGTAATTTCTTAGGAACACCTTTTCTGGAGTTGCATTTTCTCAGGTGTATTTTTTTAAATTTTTGGTTAAGTAATTGAATAAAATAAAATGAGGCATCCACTTTATTTTATTTAAATTTGTTGAACCTAAGCTAAGTGGTTGAAGTGGGACCCACTATATCCTACTCCACTAGGTAGGATATTTTTGGGGTGGGTCCCACACGAGCCCCACCTTTTCATCTTCCACGAAACGCCCCACCTTTAATTAGGTAACGCACCCGCACCCCCTTTTTAATGAGAGTCGACTCTTACATTTAACTTAATGTTTAAATGCCTCATTTATTTGGGCGATTTAAACTTCTCAATTAATTCAATTAATTGATTGATTCGTTTTTGAATTTCAAAACGTTTGGCATGAGAAATAAAATAAGACAAACACTTATTTTATTAGAGTTGTTGGGTTGTGAGAGGCTTGGGTGAAATCATTCAAAGCCTTGAAGAACTCCTTCCTCGACGAAGAACGTGAAGAACGCGAAGAAAGCCGACCTCCGACAAAGGTCGACAGGAATGCCGGATCCTCGAAGATTGACGACGTGATGCCGATGAATCTTTTTTTCTGCGACGCGACAATGCCCCTTCCACGATGCCTTCTTCCGCAACGTGCAATTCCGTGATGAACCTTTTTTCAACCTCTTCTTCGAGGTAGGGAATATATTGGTGATTGTTAATGAACCCAAGTTTACTTCCTTCTGAGTTAAAGAACGTGGATCAACTAAATATTAAGTTGATCCAAGAAGAATATGTTTGCGGGGTGGGAATTCTTGATTGCGGGAAAAACCACTGGGGTTGATTACTTTTGTTCATGAAAAATCCTTTGTCGTTCTTCGTCTTTTGGGCAACTTGTTATCAACTTAACGGGAGGAGTTCAGACCGCACGAACATGACCGACACTCCTCCCCTTTTTTTGTTTTTCTCGTTACGGTACGAACAAAGGTGGCGCGGTGCAACAGCACCGTGTGGAAACCAAGAAAGAACATGACGAATAAGCGCGATGCCGTCGCGCCGCACCGTTGAGGCTGAACGAAACCGATGCTGGAGTCGGGGCCACGGAGGAGATTTGAAGACTTCGCTGGTCGATCATTGTGCGCAGATTGATGGGAAATGACAAACAGGGCCAAAAAGTCAACTTGAAGCCTCTGCAGTGAAGTTCGTGTCCCGGGGGGACCGTTGGCGACGGTGACAAGCAAAACCGACCACTGGAGCGCATCCGGTGGTCCGTGAAAAATCCTGTTGGCGCGCCACCGGGAAGGGCCGCCGTGGTGGCAGGCAGCTGGTCCCACGACCGTGCAGGACCGAGGGAGGTGGGACGCGGTCCTCGACTGCGTCCATTGGCAAGGGGCGGCCCCCATGCGGGGGGGGGGGGGGGGGGGTTCTTTCAAGGGGGCGACCACACCCCATGTCTGCTCCGCTGGACAGCCGAGCGGCCACGCGGCCGCGCCAGCGCGGCAGGCCAACCGGCCGTGCCGCACCCAGGCCGGGACGGGCCGCACCACGCCTTTTTGGGCCAGACCCAGACCCAGGTCGGGTTGCCCTGGTTCGGGCCGACCCAGGGGGGTCTCGGGCCGGGTCAGACCGGGCCCGAACCCCCTATTTTCGGGCAGTTTCTGTTCAAACGTTTATATCTTGGGCTACGGACCTCCGATCGACGCACCTTCAGTTGCGATGCGATACTTGGATCGAGATGGTCATTTCGGTATATTACAGTTAAGGTTTCAAAGAACCTTGCGTACGTCCGAGTTGGTTTGAACATGAAACCAACTGGGCCCTCGGAGCGGAAGCGCTTATAACTTGAGATCCGGACCTCCGATTGACATGCCGTCAACTTTGTTGGATTCCTTTTGATGAGACAGAACTCTTTTCATACTTCGCCCGTGGTTTGGACGCTGTTGGATAGTGGCTGTGTTGGATTGTACCCGAAATCCAACCGGGCCCCTAAAACGGAAAAGCTGATAACTTTTAGACCGGACGTCCGTTTGACGAACCGTCAGCGGTGTTGGTGATCACGTTGAGAAAGGGTCCCTATGAGTATACCCTATGAGATTTCGGGGTATATCTGAGATACGGCTGGGTTGGTTCGCACACAAAACCAACCGGGCCCCTAGGACGAAAAGGCTAATAACTCACAGACCGGGCGCCCGATTGACGAGCCGTATGTTGCGTTGAGACCCCTATGACGAGGCGGTCCTTTGAGATACTTCTTAGTGGGACTTTGGGATAATTGAAGTATCGACTAGTAGATCTTGGAGCGGACCCTCCCGGACACGAGCATGCGGAGTACGGAGACCGTGTAGCCGGCTGAGACCTGATGAATGCTTGACCGACTCAACTTGGAGTCATTCGACTAGCCCAGTGGATAGAGCACTACTTTGTTTGGGTGAAGTCCCATGGTGAACGGAGCACTACTGAGTTTTGGTGAAGACCTGCGGTACTCGTCCGAAGTGTACCTCTGCAGGCTATTAGGGGGGATGCACTACTGTGTTTGGGTGCCAGACCTCGGTGGGGAGCACTACTGTGTTTGGGTGGCTGACCCGCGGTACTCGAGAGGAGGAGTACCTCATCAGTCTTAGGTTAGGGAGCAGTACCTCGGAGTCGTGACAGGACCACTGTACACTCCAGAGACGGGGCTCTTCAGCAGTTACGGTTTCGATAATGAAAATCCTGGTTTGAGCTGAGTCTATGACCTTTGTGTTTACCTCATGATTGAGATGGGTCACTTGATAACTTAGGTATATATATGGGCATATACCTGGGTGGTGGTTATCCGTTGATTTTGTAATCTTTGTGTTTCCTCATGATTTTCATGGGTCACTTGATAACTTAGGCATATGTATGGGCATATACCTGGGTGGTGGTTATCCTTTGATTTCGTAGTCTTTGTGTTTCCTCATTATTGAGATGGGTTACTTGATAACTTAGGTATATGTATGGGCATATACCTATGTAGAGGTTATCTGTTGAGATTTTTCTTTGTAGTTATCCTTGTTGGATTAGTGAGACCTTGATGGTCTTGGGGTCCCTACTGAGTATCGTTATACTCACCCCTGCACGGGCTATGCCCGCACCTCATTGTATTGGTTCCAGATGACAGGCACCACAGACAGAGGCCGAGTGTTCGAGGACTGGATGGTACCCGAAGGTGGACCTCACAACGAGACAGTATCCGGTGGTGTACTTCACGACGAGACGAAACTCG
Source organism: Viscum album (assembly GCA_963277665.1). Classification (NCBI taxonomy): domain Eukaryota; kingdom Viridiplantae; phylum Streptophyta; class Magnoliopsida; order Santalales; family Viscaceae; genus Viscum; species Viscum album. The sequence goes on from OY728122.1 coordinate 498,648,306, forward strand.
GAGGAGGTTGACGGGCGAGAGCGTTGTGGAGGCTATCTTTTCCTACCCTTCAGGTAGGACCGTGGTGGACGATCTAGGAGCTGCACTATCTGTACCTACCCTTCAGGTAGGATCTGAGGAGGACGACCCAATAATTGCATCCTTTCTTCCAGCTTTTTGTATTTTTCTGTTGTACTTTCATTCAGTTGTAGTTGTACTTTCAGTTGGGATTGTATTCCGGCTTATTTACTTTTCATCACTTTCTTCTGTACTTAGTGTTTTACTTCCGCTTGTACTCTGTGGTGTTTTGTTTAATTTTATAAAGGAAATTCCTTCTTAGTTATTGGGATTTACACCTTTGGTGCTAGTCACCAGCCCCTGGCCTATGGAAGGAAGGCTTGGGGTAGTCACGGAATGGGCCCCGAGGATGGGTCATGATAGTATATGATAGAAACAATAGTTTGGGGGCTGAATTGCCATTTAAAAAACTGAACTAACATAAAACCCAAAACACATTTGTTAAAGTTATTAGACTCAGAGATTGTCTAATGATTAGAGTATAGGTATCAGAATTATAAGTCATCAAATAAATTAGAGTTACAAAACATACTTACAAACAATCTGATTATTTTTTTAAAAAAAATTTAGAAACATAAACATTAAAATATAAATTTCACATAGGAATATAAAACTTGTTAAAACAAGTAACATGAAACCTATGTATAATGAATCTATTAATTCATGTTGGCAATGATCTGGTTGGTCATGGAAATAATTATTTAGGGCTAGGTGAGCCTATTCTTGGTTTCTAAAGGATTTTATCAATTTTTTACGGATGTAGTTTCCCCGTGTGTTTCCGATGATAAAAATACTCTTGATTATATATATGTGTGCTCTAGGGTGGTAGAGGCATTTTAAGATTGATGTCTGGGGTTTTGATGGGAAAAAGTAAAGGATGGTGTTTTTTAAAATATGGAATCTCTTTTTTGTATTTATTTTCATATGGTTAGTAAGAATAGATGCCTCATGTTTAGTTGTGTTATCAAGTTTTTTGGGTTTTTTTTGTGATTCTTTTTGATGGGTTGTTTATGTTTCAATTTAGAGATGGGTATTCCCATCTTTCTTATTCATTGTCGAATGATTTGATTTATTTTTATCAAATGGATGATTGTTTTGGTTCCCAACTACTTGGTGTAGTTTATATATACCCTATTGAGTGTATCAAATTGTGGTAGCTTAGGATTTATCATTGAATACCATGATTATGAAATTGATAATGTAATTGACATTGAACTCATGGGATGAGTATTGATGTTTATTTATGGGATAATAGAAACTATGGGATGATTATATTAATGCTCAGAGGAGAATTTTATGGAAATATAAGAATTGTAATGGAAAATAATAAATCCTGCTAGATCTAATGAACTAAATTGATTAGATAATAATTTTTATAGAATTTAACAAATGAGTGGATAGTAATATCTCTTTACTATGTCAAGATGTTTAATAGTGATGAATCATGATACTTATGTTCAGGCATTGAATCTAGTCTCTACTAGTGTAGTAAAAAATTAAATGGATACCAAGAAAGATCAATCAAAAGTGCATATGCAACACAAAATTACATCCACGCAAACCAGAGGTCATGCCAGACCTACTCTACTGAAACAAAATACACACCAAGCCTATTTTTGAAGCACATTTCAAACATTATAGTCCCAATAACGACCTTACTAAACCTAATCCCAATAATCTATGATCTAATACAGCTCCAACATGTGCAGTTCCTCATGTGAGCACATCAAAAATAATATGGATTTCACTTCAACATAGAACATAAACATGACAATGTTCTCCTAAAATAAGTACAATTATATTATGCCTAATTTATGATCAGTGGATCATCTTTATTATATTATGTTACTGTAATCTTACACAATCGTATATATGAATCCATTTCTCTATTTAATAGTAACTATGTGTTTAAATTTTTTTAATATTGTGTAAGCATATTGTGATATACATGGATAAAATATGGATCAAATTACTGAGGAACACACCTGAATATGTTAAGGGTGTGAAGGAGTTTTTAGATTTTGAAATTTCTAATCGATCCGTTGAAGGGAGAATAAGATGTCCATGTCCTAAATGTAAATTTAAAAGATGGTTGAAGAGAGATGAAGTTTATGAAAATTTAATACTGAAGCAATTCCCTGATCAATATTTGTGTTGGATTTGGCATGGAGAATCAAACATTAAATAAAGATTGAGCACTAATGTTAATCCACAAAATGAGGTCCCAACTTCCCCGACAGTGGAAAATGAAATGAAAAACCTCATAAATGATGCATTCGGCACTACAAGACACCACTATCAATATCAAAACATAACAGAACAACCAGATGAGGGTGCTACAAATTGCAACGTGACAAGTGATGTTTTTGAGACTGTAACACAACTAGATCTAGATTGTAAAATATCATTGGATCCTCCTCTTGATTATGTAGAGCCAAATGTAAGAGAAAACTTAACTGTGGAAAATGAATTTTATGATTTAGTTGATGATGGAAATCAAGAGTAGTATAGTGGGTGTTTGAAACATTCAAATATTTTTTTCTGCTAAAGTTTTACCATATCAAATGTCTATGTGGAATTACAAATAAGGCAATGTCCATTATACTGGAATTTATTCGTGATTAATTTCCTAAAGAAAAAATCTCCGAGTATTTTTATGATATGAAAAAAGTTTTTAACAGGCTTGGTCTGAATTATACAATAATACATGCATGTCCCAATGATTGTATGCTTTATTGGGGAGAGGATTCAAGTAGACATAATTGCAAAAAAAATTCTTCTTATAGATGGAAGTCAAAGGGTGATGTTGGAAGTCTAAATCAACATAATTTCATGGAGAAGAAGAAAAGGAATACACCTGCAAAGATTTTTCATTACTTTCCTTTGAATCCTCGATTGCAAAGATTATCCGTGTCATAAAAAACCGTCGAAAACATGAATTGGCATGCTATAGATAATAACAATGATGGGTTAATGATACATCCACAAGATTTACAATCGTGGAAGCCATTTGATTCATTTCATCTATATTTCCCAGCTGATCCTAGGAATGTTCGATTGGGATTGGATTCCAATGGATTCCACCCATTTGGGACTTTGAGTACCAGTTATATCATTTGGCAAGTTGTTTTAATCCCTTACAATATGTCTCCGTGGATGTCTATGAAACAAACATCTTTTATCATTTTGATGATTATTCCTAGAAAAAAATGACTAGAAATGATATTGATGTATACCTATAGCCTTTGATTGATGAATTGCAGGATTTATGGAGAAATAGTATTGAGACATTTGATGCTTCTTCTAAAACAATGTTCAAAATGCATGCTTCTTTAATGTGGATCCTTAGTGACTTACCTGAGCTTGGGAATTTATCTGGTTGGAACACTTACATGGGTTTGTCTTTTCCCATTTGTAACTTTAATTTTGATCCCAAATGGCTACCTCATAGTAGAAAATGGTTCTTCTTGTGCCATCAAAGTTATCTTGATACATCTCAAAGATTTCAGCTAAATAGATTAAAATTTAATGGTTTCATTGATCGTAGACCACCTCTAAAGTTTTTAACTGCTTTTGGAATATTGACACAACATGAAAATGTTGACAAAAAATTTGGGAAGGTTCATCATTTGAATTATAGTGAAAAACAGTTTCGAAGTGCATCGTCAAGTGAAATCAAAACACAACAATGGAAGAAAAAAAGTATATTCTTCCAACTTTTGTATTAGGAATTTAATTTGTTGCGGCATAATCTTGATTTGATGCATATTGAGAAGAATGTCTGTGACAATTTGATTTTGAAATTATATTATGAGCATGGAATGTTGAATGATCATCTTAATGCTTGAAAAACTTACAAGTAATGAACATAAAACATGATCTCTGGCCAGATGAGAATGAAAGGTATGATCCAGCAAATTTTGCAATGAAAAATAGGGATAAAGATATATTCCATTGAATTTTAAAGAATGTGAAGGTATATAATGGGTACTCTAGTAACATATTGCGGTGTGTTTACTTGAAGAATCGTAAGTTACATGGATTGAAAAGTCACGATTCACATATTTTGTTTCAACAGTTACTACCATTGGCATTGTGGACATTATTACCTAAAAAAGTTACTATTGTTGTACTCCAATTCTGCACATTTTTCAGGAAATTATGTGAGAAATATCTACATCCATTTTAGCTTGACAACCTCCAGGAGAGGTTTGTATTGAACCTTTGTGCAATGGAGATGAACTTTCCTCCATCATTTTTTACTGTCATGATTCATTTAACTGTTCATTTGGTTGAGTAAGCTAAACTTGGAGGCCCCGTTCATTATCAATGGATGTATCCAATTAAGGGGTATTTTATTTATATGTTTTTCAATTATGTAAACAAATTTTGGCATTTATATAAATTCATAATTATGATTATTTTATTTCATAGATATCTTGGGCATTTGAAAGCATACGTGAGAAATAAAGCTCAACCAGAAGGCTCTATTGCTGAAGGATATTTAGCTGAGGAGTGTCTTACCTTTTGTTCCTGATACTTGGATGATATTGAGACAAGATTTAATTGAGTTGGATGTGTTGAAGACACATCGAATCAATCTAAAATACATTTTAAATAAAAAATATTTCCTGCTATTGGCCAATCAGTTGGGGCGACATCAAATGTGACACTGATAGAATTGGAATTATTACAGGCACATAGATATGTGTTGCTGAATATTGAAATTACAAATCCATTTATTGAAGAGTTGAGGATACAAAAAAAGAGACGAATGAGAGGACGAACATGAAATGAGAAATATATAATGAATGATGTGAATAAAGATCTTGTAGAATGGTTTGCACAACATGTAAGTTCATAAATATTGTAATAAATACAAATATTAGTTTGACACATACATTTTGTAAATATAATAAATTATATTTCTTTTTTAGATCATGAATACCGATACTCGAGTAGAGTTGTCAGAATATTTGATGTTTGTTGCTAGAGGCCCTATAAAACAAGTTATAAAGTTCGACGCTTACAATGTGAATGGCTTTAGATTTCATACAGTCGATCAAGAAGTGGGTTTGAAAACAAAGAATAGTGGTATTTTTACATTTTATGAAGTGAGATACTATGGAAAGATGCTTGATATTATTGAATTAAACTACCACGAGCATTTTTTTGTTGTTTTATTCAAATGAAATTGGGTTGATATTATCATAGGTGTTAAAAGATAATCCATGCAATTTACTTCTGTGAACTTCTCTCGCTTGATGGATGTTGGTGATTGTAAACTGCATGATCCATATATCTTATCATCGCAAGAAAAAATGGTATATTATGTGAATGATATTGTGGATGAAGTGTGGAGTGTAGTTGCTCACGTAATACAAATAGATTTGTATGATATGGGTGATGAAGTGGAAGATTTGACCTTTGAAATTTAATATCATCAACAACAAGAAGCAGAATTATTTTTCCATCATGATATTGAAAATATTAGTCTAGAAAGGATAAATTAAGTGGATGAAGTAATGGAGCAGGAAACCAACATAATTGAAGGGGAAAATGATTGTATGTATAATTATTTATTCATTCAGCAACCACTTATTTCATTTGTGTAGTCAATAATTATCATTGTTATATATATTTTGTTTGTTAGTACTGGGTATCTATTATCATTTTTAATTTTTTTATACATAATGTTTTTGAAATATATATTCTGAACTTAATTTTATTTTATTAAATGATAGGAATTCAAAGGAGGAAGCGGTACACTACTTCATCAACTACTGCGATAGATGACGATCCATTTGTCTCCATCCCCACGACATCAGAGCAACCATCTGCCTACACCACCGTACCATCTCCCCCTTGCACCATCTCTCACACCCTCTCTGGGTGTCCCATTAGTGGCTGAGTCATTGACTCTCCCTTAAAGAGCCTCATTAGTGGGGCAGCAGCACGCCCCTTCCAGTTCATTATGGGCATACTATAGGGTCACTGCCAGAGGTACAAATTTTAATATAAATAAATTTATTGCATTTTGTTTATAATAATTGTTTTCTCATAGAAGATGAAAAAAATGCAACTGTGGAGAAAAAAATATAACGTTTAGATGTTTGGAATATTAATGGGGAGAATATAGTCATGCTATTTGATTCATTTGGGGTCCCAACGAATGACACCGTGGGGTTACTTGGCCAGATTCTAGGCCAACTAGTAGCAGAGCCCATTTCCCTGCCTATTTCTTATGATAATTGGAGACATATTCCGCCAAGTTGGAAAAATGAAGTTTTTTATTCCCAAATATAGGTAATTTTAATACATTATGGTTTAATTTAATGTCATGTTATAATGTGTTCAAAATGAATTTCTGTATATACATGTTTTTCCACATTACAGTTGCCGATGTGATAGCATGAAAGTGGATGATGAAAAATCTTGGTAAGAAATGGAAATACTTCAAATGGAGATTGTGTTGCAATTTCAATGATACTTAATTGACCATGCAACAAATGTATGAGAAGCTACCTAGTGGGGTACTGAAGGAACAGTGGAAAGTTTTTGTTAACATACATCGTGATGAGAAGCAGATGGTATTGAAATATATATTATTATATCATCCTCATTTTACATTTATACATGCATATGAAGAGGAGATAAAATTGAATACATTAATGTTAAATTTCATTTTATTAATTTTAGGATCTCTTAAGACAGAATTCATCAAACCGAGCTAAGAAAGTCATCCCTCACACAATGGGGGTCAAAAGTCTTTTTTAGAAGTCGAACGATTATGGTAATATTTTCATTAGTTTAAATATTTATAAGAAAATATTAAAATTTTAATATATTAAATTGTTGATTTATCTTTGATTAATGAATTCATAGAGTTTAGGGAACGAATCATCCCAAACTGAACTGTGGTTGGATGTTCACAATAAATCAGATGGAAGTTTTGTTAATGAGCCTACAAAAGAAGTTGGGGTACGAAGTCAATTTTTTATTATAATAACATATTACCAGTTTTTACTTTGTTAATATATATTGATATTTTATTTATAGCTAAAAATTAAAGAACTATGGGATGCCAATCCTGGACATTCCTACTCAGTCTCTGAGGATGACCCGGTTGCTAAAGTCCTTGGGAAGGAGCAACTTGGTAAAGTGTGCGGGATGGGTTTCAGACCCGTACCATCTGAGGTCTTTGGCAGGCCACCAGGGATTCCAGCTTCATCTAGTCCTAATTATAGTCATTCCATACCAGAAGATACCCAAAGGGAGATTTCCTCTCTACAAAACAGAGTTCAAGACCAGGGGGCTCAGATATCCACTTTGTAGAAAGAGATGACTGATATATATCAACAGATGAGAAGATATGCCCCAGTGGTAGTGCATCGACTGGTGGTAAATAGGTAAATCACAAAAAATCAAAATCATTTAGTTCTAAAACTTTTATTGGTTTTAAGTTTAAACATAAATACGAAACAATATTTAATATTCAATATAAAGTTCTTACATGTGACAAAAGGAAGTGGAGATGGAGGTGGAGAGGGTGACGATACATGTTCATCATCGGACAGTGAGTAGTTTTATTGTTGATGTGTTGGACAAATATAGGAACAATTGGTTTTTATATGTATCATGTGTTGCACTTAGTTTCCACCAAAATTTTTCATGAAATAACATTTTCTTGATTTCTCATGTTTCCTTTTATGCATTTTATTGATTTCTAATGTTTCCTTTCATGTCTTGATTTCTCGATTGTGGTATAAACCATATATGTCGATTCCTTATTGTGATGATTCAATTTTTATGATTCCTTTTTTATGAGTAATTTTTTCCATATAATTTTAGGACTGAAAGGGACAAAGATTTTATGCATTTAGAGTGTGGTTCTTTGTTTGTTATGGATTGTTTGACTCACTTTACGAGCTTTTAGGTTTTGTGCATATTTGTCTAATGGATGATCCATCTAGGGTGATATGATTCGTGTTCGGGCACAATAATGATGATTGATGATAGGTGAATGTATTTTTCTTGTCCACTATATCAAAAATAAATCCGGTTCTTATTACATAACATTACTCGAGGTATGGTTTGGGCACAAAGCAGGGTAGTTCAGTTTGTTTACCCAATGGAAAAGTGTTTAGTGGAAGGAAGTGACACTTTGTGACCTATCATTAAGGGAATAATTTATATGCATTGGTGTTGGTAATTATATTTTCAATCATTGGTGTGGGAAACAGGGATACATGGGGAGACTATATGATAGTAAGCAAGTTGAGTGTCGAGATTACAGTAGGATGAGCCATCTATAAGATTTTTGTAGATATTTTCCTATAGTATAAAGTGAATGAGTGTCAACAATAATTCCACATTTATGATTGGGGTAATAATATTCATGTTGTTAAGGGATATATTGTTTGGCCTATCAATTAGTCCAAAGCGGTGGTATTGGTCAAAGCATCCAAACACAAGACTTACATCACTAGTATAGAGGACCTGCTCAAGGTATCTAGGCTATATATTAGGGGCATAGATCAATATAATTGTATAAAGTGAGGCCAATATGCGAGGAATAGAATGTTGGACCATCTATAATGAGATGTACAATTTTGGTAGCTTCCACTTTAGTATCTATTTTTTATATATAGGTGCTTCTCATTCCAACATATTTGTGCATGTTATGGAGATCCTTGGGATCGACATTTAGTTTCCCTATGATGTGATGACACTCAAAACTTTGTTTGGGATTTGATTATAGAATTTATCTTAGTGTAGGGAGTGGACCTGGATATAAGTGGTTGTCACCTCGTATGGGACCTCGTTTTCCTCGAGATGATGGTTTTGACATCATTCTTGGGATGTAATGGTTGTTCCCCTATTATGCTTACATTGATTATTATCACCAAAGGGTGTCATTCACATCACCATAGGGTGGGGTTTTTATTCATAATGGTGAATTGGATGTACAAGAAATATGAGATGGACTCAAGCATCATGGGTTGGGTGTGATGATAGACTGAATTACTGGATTATATCTAGAGCATAACGAAGGCATTGGAAAAATTTACATGCCAACAAGGCTCATAGAATCTAAACCCGGTCGTGGGAATCCCTGTTGTAGAGTTACCAAACAATTCATTTCTGACTTTCTCATAATAGAGGTTGAGGAAAGATGATGTTGAGTAATTAATGATGATACAATCACACAAAATTAACTTCGTAACATAAGTTCATACATGAGTTTTTGTTTGTAGTTTCTCTTGGTGAATTTTTGATTTATATTACTAAAGGATGTGCTTTCTTCTTATACATGGAATCTCTTTTTATTCTAAATATATGTTACTAATTTTGTTTTTTCCAATATAAATATTCATATATGTTCTTATTTTCTAGTATACAATACTAGTTTTCACTTATATAGAAAGTAATAGTGACATGACTACTGTATGCACTATTTTTACACTATGCATTACTAGTACTCACTTCTATAGAATATAAGTCCCTTCTTGTATGCACTTATTTTAAAATAATTCATTTTGGAAACAATAAAAATTATTTTAATCTGAATGTGTAATTGATTTATTATGTCATGCTAATTCATAGGTTGGGTAGTAGTTCATTATAACCTTGTGGTTAGGAAAAAAAGAATGTGTCAAATCAGATGTTCATTAAGGGTAAACGTGAGAGATATCAATTGATAATAATATGAAATCATATGATAAGAATAATGATTTGAGAGAATGACCATAAATTATGAATATTATACACAATTCATCATATAATACAAGTGGGATGTATGTTGATATATGTCACGAACCAACCCGGGTCGACCCTAAACCAGTCACCTGAGCCGGTCCGCGACATGGCCTGAGAGGCATTCCCGATCCTCTAGGGCTGGCGACAAGCGCCAGGCCATCAACGGAGGCTATGAGAATGATTTTTCCCAATATAAATAAATAAAACATCAGAAATAATACAGAGAATCACAGAATAAATAAACCAAATAAAGTGACTAAACAGGAATAGAAGAAAAATAAATAAAACTGACCAAACATGATGTCCGATCTAACTCCGTGCGACCTCGTGGGTCACTCTCCGACTCAACGATCAAGCATCACCCTAGGCGAGCGTACTCGATCTATGGCCTACACAAACACTAAAAATAGACAATAACTATATGCGTGAGTATTAAAACTCAGTAGGCTAGCCCGATATCTATTCCCAATGCACTATCTTAAAATAAAAGAAACATCATTTAAATTTTGAACTGCAATTTATAAAAGTATGTTTTTATAAGTATTTTACTAAAAAAAAATTACAAACCATTGCCCTTAACTATTTCCAAGTTTGGGCTCATTTTCATTAGTGTCAAAGGTTTTTTAGAAAGGTAAAGTGATGTTTATATTTTCAAATTTGTACCAAGAGGTTTAAACACTTTCATTTGAAAACCATTTTTAGAAACCTAATCAAAAGCAATTTTCCACCTTACATGTATAACAATACACCGGAAATGCACAGAGTAAAACACACTACAAGAAAAATGTAGGTATACATATAAGCATCATAATCACTAATACAAGCAACAAAAGCCTAATAGACATGGGTGAACCTAGGTGATCGAGAATAAACCAGAAGACACCAATACATGAGAAATCATCCTTATCGGCATGTCACAATGAAATCAAAATGCAAAATATGCTCAACCATCCTCTCTCAGGCAGGTCGAGGGAAAATCCTATAGTAGTAAACCCAATATATCCACCTATTATGGGCCACTGGTCAGAACCATAACCTACCAGTGCAGCAATCATTCTTAGAATATTCTCTCAATATGCCAGATTCCCATGTCTCAAGTGTTTAAAAAGGGGGTGAGCGAACCGATGCCAACCGAGAATCCAATCAGATATATCTATATATAAATCCCAACAGGAATCACCTCGAGCCACTCCATGGGACAATCTATTTCCTTTAACTACTCAAGTACCCGGGAGCCTCTAAGCGTGTCCTCCCAAACAATCAATTGCAACCAATACATGAGAGTTGTCCTAAGAGGGTTTTATCAAAACATTTTCATCGATTTCTATAATGTTCCAAACTGGAATTAAATACATTTCACAATCACTAATCTAAAAAAAGTACAACTTCTTTATAAGACGAAACGAAGTTTAAAACCATGTAAAGAACCCCCAAAACACTACTTCGCAGGCTGCCATCATTTTTATAAAACCAAACCAAACCATTTTTTTCCCAATAAACTTTAAGATCCAACCGAGCAATTTCTCAAACGAACCAAAGTACTTGTTCATGCTTCAAAAGAAATCTTTTATCATCAAACCAGAACTCTATTTTATATTCTGTGAATTATGTTTAAAAGTCAAACAAGAATTATTTCATTATTGGGTGTCTTCTCATTAAGAGAATATTTCATGTATCGTGTATAAAATAATCATTACTTTCTTACACTGAGTAATTATTCAAAAAAACAATTCTCTAATACTATTTACCATTTACTAGAATTAATAAAATATTTAATTTGAACAAATACTGTGCGAAAATAGTAGGAAATAATGTAAATTAAATTTTAAAAAGCAGTTCAAAGGGAACCTACCTTAGATACAAGATGTGATGTAATGACGCACATTTGAAAAATCTCGGTAAAGTCCAGCGCCCTCGAAATTGAAGCGCGACGACGATGCAAACTCGGAATCGCTCCGCACGGGTTCTAAAACAATAATCCTACCAAAAACTAACATAATTTGATAACCCCCTAACAAAGTAAAGTCCAAAGCAAGAATACTAATAATAATAACAACAACAACAATAATAAGATTAATAATAATAATAATAATAATAATAATAACAATAATAATAACAATATTAATAATAATAATAGCTAGAAGAAGAAGAAGAAGAAGAAGAAGAAGAATAATAACAATAATGATAATAATAATAGTATTAATAATAATAAAAATGAAAATGATGATCAAAGTAAAAAAAAGAAACCTTGGGGAAAAATCTACTGTGAATGGAGGAGGGCGTCCAATGTTGGGTTGTTGCGACAGGAGGGCGACAGGGAGGCCAATGGCGGGTGAGCCGGGCATCGGCGGTTTGAGGCTGCACCAAGATTCCTGGTGTGCAGGCTGGAGCAAGGGAGGAGAGGGAGGGGTTAGCGCCGGGTGAGCAGGGGGTGACAAGGCTCGGGACGCCACCTGGGCTGTGGCGGGACTGAGTCCGGGATTGCCAGAGGCGCTTCTGTGAATGGAGGGCAGAAAGGGGTGCGTCGTCCGGGTGCACTACAAATGGGAGGGCCGCATGCAGTGGCAGGGGAGGGCCGATGGGACGGGTGAGAAGGAGGGAGGTGTGCCAACTGGAGAGGCTAGGGGAGGCGGTGGTGTGTGCTGTGACTGGGGAGGCAAGGCAGACATGGGGACTACGGCGCTGGGAAGAAGAAGGGTGCACCGGCTATGCACTGAACAGGGGGATGACGGGGGTCTTTCTTGCGCCGCACCTAAGGGAGGCGAGGTGTTAGGGGAGGCTGCTGCTACAACGGAAGAGGCAGGGATGCTGGATGGAGGGTACTGGAGGTGATGCTGTTTGAAGAAGGGAGAAAAAAAAAAGAAAGCAGGGGGATTCGCTGGTGGCGAGGCGGGGCATCAAGAGAGAAGGAGAGATGGGAGAGGTGGCAGCTGTAGCGTGAGAGGAGAAAAAAAGTGGTCTGCGCTAGGGTTAGGGGGAAAGATAATAGAAGAAATAAAAAAAGAAACATAAATGAAAATAAAAGAAAAAAATAATGAATAAATAAATAAATAAATAATTAATATATAAATATACCTCCATAAAAACCTCATTATTTCTAATTGTAATAATGAAAATTTCGTAATATTATTAATAACAATAATCATTATTATAAACCTTATTAATAACAATAATACTAATAAAACTTATGTAATAAAAATTTGTGTCAAACTTGAATAATAATAATAATAATAATAGTAACCACTAATAATAAAATGATAATAATAAAATGAATTCATATCATTTTAATAATAATAAAATTAATGAAAGGGCCATGTAGTTGCATGGGCGAAGCCGAGCGACATCACGCTCGACCTGTGCGTCCAATGATGTTGAATCCAAATGTGCGATGTTTTTGCAAAGACTCAAAAATTTAGTCCGGGACTTACCTCGGACCCTATAAAAATAATTTAAAGTCAATGAAATCATAAAATAAAATAAACACACAGGTTGGGGTGTGCAAATTCTCCCCACCATAACCCTTTCCGCCCTCAGAAATCCACAACACTATCGAGTCGATCGATCAACAGCTAGGGATTCCACACAACACGATCCAACCTCTTATCCCAAGGACATCTCACCAACTACCAGCAGGACTGAACCTCATTGCCTGAAGTAAATCACCAATGGAGGGGAGGCCTGAATGGGCTCCCCACCATAAGAAATCAACTAGCATTCGATAACAACTTAAGATAACACCCAAAGAGACGCTGGGTCTCCCCACCATAACCAACCTACTAGCGCCCAACCAGAAAACCAACTTAGACCTGCACCAGGCCTTACTCAAGCTAGAAAGAGCACAACAAGGACCTTTAAACCACTTAATCCTGTACGAAATGGATAGAAGATTAAATGGATATTTTGCACAAACTAAAAACCCTAACCCCTCGGGCGGGTAGGGCCCAAGGACTGGATCAATGAAACTACGACGTACAACTACTCACGACCCATCACTTCGGGATGGACACAAACTGAAGTCGCATCTGATTCACATGGATGGTCTACACAAGGTCACTGATCAGAAACTTGCATCCATAAAGGCATAGTTACCGACATTATGTGAGGGATAATTCCATCGCACACTTTGCGATTGGAGAAAAAAATTACAACGACAGAGAAACTAGAACAGAAACACCAAATCTTTCTCACCACACAGTAGAGGTACAACCTTAACTAGACCCCTTAAAATTTCCCCCGGGGGTTCTTGACTATGCACTGGCTTCACTCCGAGGCCTTTTGGTTGGATCTCTGATGAATGAAGTGTCTCCTGCCTCACAGTCAAGTTCTGACAATCCCAATAAGAAACGTACATATTTTGATCTGAAAAAGGAAAGGACCAATTTTTTAAAATTTAAAAACATAATAGCATTAAAAGACGGAGTTTGTCAAAAGTCCCATGACATTCCCATACATTTCAAACCCAAAACACCATCAGTAAAAATACAATGATAAAAGATCCCTTAAACTGAAAGGAAACTTACACCAGAAACTTTGAACAAAGACCCAACAAAACATTACTTCTGAGAACTTCCTCTGCAACGCTTTCTTACAACGCCCTGAAAAAATCATCGCAAGTGACCCAGGCATCCACATGCCCGGCAGGGCTTCAGAGCGCTTGGGCATGACAAATTCTTGTGACCTTGCTTTCCACACTAATAACACACAATAATCTCTTGCTCTGAAGAGGTTGATGAAAGATCCCGAGGCCTCTTGATTCCACGACCTGCTCCATCCAATTCCATTTTCTTACTCATATCCTTCCCAGAATCTTCACCACTGCTCATAGGGATCGAAGGAGGGAGAAATAATTCGAGCACTCCTGCTATCGCGACTTCGATATGAAAGGCTTGTCTCACCACATCGACAAAAGAAGTTAGGTTGGACTCTGACACCTTTGACTATAGATCAGGGCAGAGACCCTCCTCGAAGCGTCAAGCCTTCATGGGGTCATTTGTGGCATACCCTGAATCATAAGGTACTATATCCACAAAGCGCTGGAAATATTACAACATCGGTTTGTCACCCTGCTGCAGGCAACACATCTCCATCCCCTTTCTCACCCTTTCTTCCTTAGAGAAATACTAACGAATGAATAAAGCCTTGAAAAACCCCCAGGTAAGCTCTTGAAGGGGCTTGTTTTGAGACACTGACTTCCACCACATACACGCTGAACCTTCAAGTATGAAGGTTGCAAACTTTACCTTCAACAACTCGGGCAACTCAACGAGGTTAAAGTCCCTTTCAATCTTCCGCATCCAATCCTCCACTACGGATGTTTCTGTTTGACCAAAAAAGATAGGTGGATCCAGCTTCTGAAACTCAAGCATAAAATCCTTAGGTTGATCAACCGCACTACAATCACCCATTGAAGATTCAAAGGGATAACCGCTGGACAAGGAAAAGTCAAAAACCCAATCAAGGCCAACTCAATGAGTGAATAAAAACCTCCAAATCAAACACTTCATAGGTGATAAGTTCAAAACACAGGAAATCAAGTTATCATAATATCAAAACTTTTCTCTTTGAAAGAATCTTTAATTTGAAACAAGCTTAGTGGGTTAAACCCTCTCCATTGGTATCCCTTAGATTCTCACTCACATGCATGTATTTGTGCCCCCCGGGCATCTATCCACCATACCAAAAATCCATCCACATTTCCAACATACCACAATGCATGTGAGTAGTCATTTGAACACCAAGGACAAAAGAAAGCAACTTCATTTTCCAAAAACAATTCATTCATATCACATCTTTTAAAAAAATCTACAAATTAAACATGTCATTTCAAACAACCATTTATTCTCAAAACCAACTTTTCTGATTCAAACCAATTTCAGAAATCAAGGGAAACCCAAAACAACTCAAATAGGGGACTAGTGTCAGTGGGTGACTTGACCATATGGTTGGAGGCCATATACCAAACACGTCACTGACACAGAGAGCCTTCTTGGACCGTTCCCCTAGCTCTGCATGGCTTTCCAGGCCATGCGGGTTAGGAGGACTAGTGTCCCAAACTCCCTTTGTCGTATCCCAATTACAAAACATTTCCATAAAAACCTAAATAAACAAATTAAACTGGACTTCCCCTGCAAACCTGGGGATCAGTACGGGTGAGAGTTCACGATGCTCTTCTCGCACCTACCCCTCAAGTCCCGACAATCCTACTCCATCTATCTCAACATCCAAAATAACAAAAGGTGCTCTGAAAATTGAGGTCTGCTAAGAGTCGACCCCTCTGATACCATTTTGTCACGAACCAACCCGGTTCGAACCTGAACCGGTCACCTGAGCCGGTCCGCGACATGGCCCGAGAGGCGTTCCCGATCCTCCCGGGCAGGCGACAAGCGCCAGCGCATCAATAGAGGCTGTGGGAACGATTTCACCCAATATAAACAAAGAAAACATCATAAATAATATAGAGCAGCACAGAATAAATAAACCAAATAAAGTGAATAAACAAGAATAGATGAAAAATAAATAAAACTGACCAAACACAATGTCCAAACTAACTCCGTGCGACCTCGCGGGTCTCTCTCCGACTCAACGATCAAGCATCGCCCTAGGCGAGCGCACTCAAGCTATATCCATCACAAACACTAAAAATAGAAAAGAACTATAGGTGTGAGTATTAAAAATCAGTAGGATATCCTGATATCTATTCCCAATGCACTATCTTTAAAATAAAAGAAACATCATTTCAATTTTGAACTAAAATTTATAAAATTATGTTTTTATAAGTATTTTACTTAAAAACAATGTACAAACCATTTCCCTTAACCATTTCCATGTTTGGGTTCATTTCATTAGTGTTAAAGGCTTTTTAGAAAGGTAAAGTGATGTTTATATTTTCAAATTTGTACCAAGAGGTTTAAACACTTTCATTTGAAAACCATTTTTAGAAACCTAATAAAAAGAAATTTACCACTTTCCATGGAAAACAATACACCAGAAATGCATAGAGTAAAACACACTGAAAGGGAAATGTAGGTATACATATGAGCATCATAATCACTACTGCAAGCAACAAAATCCTAATAGACATGGGCGAACCTAGGAGATTGAGAATAAACCCAAAGACACCAATACATGAGAAATCATCCTTATCGACATGTCATGATGAAATCAAAACGCACAATACTCTGAACCATCCTCTCTCAGGCAGGTCGAGGGAAAATCCCATAGTAATAAACCCAATATATCCACCTACTATGGGCCACTAGTCAGAACCATAACCTACCAGTGGAGCAATCATTCTTAGAATATTCTGTCAATATTCCAGATTCCCATGTCTCAAGTGTTTAAAAAGGGGGTGAGCCAACCGATTCCAACTGAGCATCCAATCAGATATATCTATATATAAAGCACAACATGCATCACCCGTAGCCACTCCATGTGACAACCTCTTGCCTTTAATAACTCAAGTACCCAGGAGCCTCTAATCACGGCCTCCCAAACAATCAATTGAAACCAAGGCATGAGAGTTGTCCTAAGAGGGTTTTTATCAAAACATTTTCATCGCTTTCCATAAAGTGACAAATGGGCTTTAAATACATTTCTCAATCACTACTCTAAAAAAAGTACAACTTCTTTATAAGACCAAACCCAGTTTAAAACCATTTAAAGAACCCCCAAAACACTACTTCACAGACTGCCAACATTTTTATGAAACCAAAACAAACTATTTTTAAAAAAATAAACTTTAAGAGCCAACCAGGAAATTTCTGAAACGAACCAAAGTACTTGTTCACGGTTCAAAAAAATCTTTTATCATTAAACCAGAACTCTATTTTATATTCCGTAAATTATGTTTAAAATAAAAATGGGAATTATTTTATTATTGGGTGTCCACTCATCAAGAGAATATTTCATGTGTCGTGTATAAAATAAACAACACTTTCTTACACTGAGTAATTATTCAAAAAAAAAAAAATTCTCTAATACTATTTCACGTTTACTAGAATTAATTAAATATTTAATTTGAACAAATATTGTGTTCCAATAGTAGGAAATAATGAAACTTAAATTTTAAAAAGCAGTCCAAAGGGAACCTACCTCTAATACATGATGTGATGTAATGACGCATGTTTAAATAATCTCATTAAAGTCCAGCGCCCTCGAAACTAAAGCGCGACGATGACGCAAACTCGGAATCGCTCCGTGTGGGTTCTAAAACAATAATCCTCCTAAAAACAAACATAAGTTGATAACCCCCTAACAATGAAAAGGCCAAAGCAAGAATAATAATAATAATAATAATAACAATAATAAGAATAATAATAATGATAATAATAAAAATAACAATAATAATAACAATATTAATAATAATAATAGCAAGAATAATAATAATAATAATAATAATAATAATAAATGATAATAATAATATTAATAATAATAATAAAAATGATAATGACAATAAAATAAAAAAAATAAAAGAAAAATAAAAGAAACCATGGGGAAAAAGCTGCTACGAAAGGAGGAGGGCGGCTGGGGTTGGGTTGTTGCGACAGGAGGGCGACGGGGAGGCCAACAGCAGGTGAGCCGGGTAGCGGCGGTGTGAGGCTGCACTGGGATGCCTGGTGTGCGATATGGATCAAGGGAAGAGAGGGAGGGATTAGTGCCGGGTGATCAGGGGGCGACAGGGCTCGGGACGACGCCTGGGATGCGACGGGGCTGAGTCCGGGATTTCCAGCAGCGCTTCTATGAACGGAGGGCAGAAAGGGGTCTATTGTCCGGGTGTGCTACAAAGGGGAGGGCCGCATGCAGTGGGAGAGGAGGGACGATGGGCGGGGTGAGTAGGAGGGAGGCGTGCCGACTGGAGAGGCCATGGGAGGCGGTGGTGTGTGCTACGACAGGGGAGGGAAGGCAGACAGGGGGACTACAGCGCTAGGAAGAAGAAGGGTGCACTGACTGTGCACTGAACATGGGGGCGATGGGGGTCCTGCTTAAGCTACACCTAAGGGAGGCATGGTGTTGGGTGAGGCCGCTGCTACGACAGAAGAGGTAGGGAGGCTGGATTGAGGGCACTGGAGGTGATGTTGTGTGAAGAAGGGAGAAAAAAAGAAAGCAGTGGGATCCATTGGCGGCGAGGCGGGGTAGCAAGAGAGAAGGAGAGATGAGATAGGTGGTGGATACGATGTGAGAGGAGAAAAAAAGTGGTCCGGGCTAGGGTTAGGGGGAAAGATAATATAAGAAATAAAAAAAAGAAACATAAATGAAAATAAAAGAAAAATAATAATAATGAATAAATAAATAAATAAATAAATAAAGCATTAATCTATAAATATACCTCTATAAAAACCTCAATAATTCTAATTGTAATAATAAAAATTTAGTAATATTATTAATAAAAATAATCATTATTATAAACCTCATTAATAATAATAATACTAATAAAACTTATGTAACAAAAATTTGTGTCAAACTTTAATAATAATAATAATAATAACAATAGTAACCACTAATAATAAAATGAATTCATATCATTTTAATAATAATAAAATGAAAAAACGGGCCACACAGTTGCATCGGTGATGCCACGCGACATCGCGCTCCATCCGTGCGTCCAGTGCTGTTGAATCCAAATGTGAACTTTTTTTCAAAGACTCAGAAATTTAGTCTGAGACTTACCTCAGACCCCAGAAAAATAATTTAAAGTCAGATAAATCATAAAATAAAATAAACACACAGGTCGGGGTGTGACAATATAAATTGTTATGTCGGGGTTTGAACCTTGGCTTGTAATTGTTTTCATGAAATAAGACATACATGATTGTTTATAATTTTGTTTAAAGGTATAACGACCATGTGATATGTTTATCTGCATTCCTTTACTGAAAGATGAATTTTATTTTTCTTAGTTAAGAATCACTTTTCATATTGACTAGTATATATTCTGTTAGACTATTAGTATTCCTAGAGTGGTTTGTTTTTCAGGGCACTGGTGCAGGGGACAAAGAGCGGATATTTTTTTTACCATATTAGCTTTTAGTGGCAGTTAAAACCGCAACTAAATGAAACTGGTAAAATTATAGTGGTTGTTTTAACCGCCGCTAAATGAAACTGGTAAAATTGTAGTGGCAGTTTTAACTGCCATTAAATATAGATATTTTTATCATAGAGGTGGTTAAAACCGCCAATAGAGTGTCCCACCATCCGCATGTATTCCACAGCAATTTTGATTATTTTAGTGGCACTTTTTCGGTGAGGGGGTGTTTTTTAATTATGGTGGTTATAACTGCTAAAAATAAAAGAGATCCACCAGCCATAAAACTGCCACTAAAAAAACCAGAACCATTTTGAATTGAGGCAGCTATGACAATTTATTTAAACCACCACGAAATGGATATAACCGCCACTGATAGTTTCCTGACGCACAATTTAGAGGCGGTTTCCTAAAACCACCACCAAATAATATAGCGACGATTTAAACCGCCACTAATAGGTTATTTTCCTGTAGTAAAATAATAGTCCACAAACTATATTGGTTACTAAGGATTCAATATAAATCAATTCCATTTGTGCACAATCCCATTCTATGATTACTAGATTCACATCTAACATTATATTTTTTTATCAAATCTCTTCCACTATGGTGAATCAGTATGATGATGTAAGTTTCTATTATATTTTTGATCAAAATTATGTCATTTTAACCATTTCTAATCATTTGAATTTGTAAATAGATGCTTCAAATGAGGAATTATTAGAAGTGACCAAATGTTATTAGGAGGAGGTTGGATTTCGGTACAAGAGAATGAATGAGAGTTCAAATTTTCATCCATCATATATCATGATTTCCACATATAGGATATTATGATAAACTTTCATATTAATTCCAATAAAACACACAATCATTGGGTAAATCATGTTTCTTTTTATACCCTAATACCATTTCGAATAATATTTTCTTTACATCATAATTGGAAACTGGAAGTCCATTCTATTTTGGAAGTAGCTCTTGTAAGAGTTCATGAAATGAAAAGAAAATTTTATCACTACACCCATTTCTTTATTTCAAGTAAACTAATATTAGTACTGCTGATAACTCTATAAATTTAGTGCATAATGAGAATAGTGGTTTCTTAGGATGTCTATACAATTTTTCAAATGTTTCTTTTTTATAGTTTAAATGTCTGCATAATGAATTAATTATTTTATATGATCCTCTATCACATGATAAATATTTTCATCAAAATTAGATGTTAAATTTTATTTTATTTCACCATGTCAAATCAAATGTGTATAATTATAATTAAATTATAACTAGTGATATAATCCTTGATTTCCATAGAATTTAAATTTTTCATATTCGAACTCTTCATACATGGAAATAAAATCCAAACATTGTTTTAATGATTTTGTTTAGAAAATTCTGATACACCATTAACTCCTTTTTAATATTCATCATTGATTCTTAATAAATTTACCCAATTAAAATCCATTAAGTACCTAAGATCAGAATATAAAAGTTTAATATATTAAAACATATAAAAATTTAAAAATATATATAAAAGTATAAATATTAGACATAAAAACATATAATCAAAACAATCAATTATTGATAAATATTTGATCATAAAAAAAATTATATATAATGATAAAAAAATAACATTCAAAATTTTAAATACAAGTGAAAAAATATTTATAAAAATAGATAATTTAAACTTGCATAATTTTTCTAAAAAAATAAAAAATAAAAAATAAAAAATAAAAAAAACAAGTTATATAAATAATTTATAAAGGAAAAAGATGAAGAAAAAAAATTTCAAGAAAAAAAATTATAATAATCAAAATTTACAAGTCAAAAAAATTATAAATAAAAACCAATCTAGAAAAGAACAATATATAGTGAAAAAGAGTTCAGAATAATAAAAAATTATAATATATTTTTTTTAAAAATAATTATAATTAATAATAAAAAGATACAAACAAATGAATCGATCAATGAAATTTATAAATAATAGATAATTGATTTATTTTAAAAAATTAATAAAACTTACAAAATTCAAAGGTTAGTAATGGAAAATAGTTCCCAAATTCTAATCAACTGACTTGAAGTTGGTGGAAAAAAGGAAAATGGATCAAGATTAAAGACAAATGGGTGAAAAATGAAGTAAAAAACCATAATTCGTGGTTATGAGTCGACTGATATAACTCAAGGATCATGAAATATGGATGAATTATGGTATATTTAGGAAAATTAATGATAACAGATAATGAAAGTTGACTGAAATATAGGATCAAGATTCATTAAAGGTCTCCAAGAGTCACCATCAGTTGAGAGGATTGGTTTTGATCAAAAAAGAAATGTGGGTTTTAGTGTGCCAATGTTTTTCTAATCACGTTTTAAATAATTTACTTATATAATTGACATAAAAAGTAATATATTGACATTTTATTGTCGTTTTTTATAAAATTTATGTTACAAGTTACTTGGAATTAATTTTAAAATTGGTTTTATAAAAATATGATGTCAAAATTTGTCACATTATCATTTAATGTCTATTTCTAAAACCCAATGTTGAAACATCAATACCAAAGATCATATTGGTACTGGTGTTTCTCCACATTATTATGATTCCATTACTTATGATATCATTTTCTTTATTCTATAATACCATGTGATGATATATGATTCTTCTTATTTATGTTCTGATGTTATGCTTCATGCCTCAAATGTTATACTTCATTTCTCATGATCATGAATCTTATTGTTTTTATATTTCATTTATTATTATTTATACCTTACTATTAATTTGATATAACCCTTTTCTTATATTTCCCTATTTACCAATAATTAAAATTGAATGGATGTGTATTGGAGATATTCATGTGCGGAGAATTTTTATAAACGAAATTCCCTTTGTATTGAGAGTTAAAGATGTAAATGTACATATTTCCCCAAGATAAAAAATTTTGATCCTTAGTTTTGATTAAATATATTGGGATATTATTAAATTATGTATGTTTATAACTAAATCAATATGTGTGGCTTAGAGGTATCTCAATTGGTATCAAATGAGAGTTCAATTATTTTTGGTAATTTTGATTTAGAATATTTCGGTATAGAGCCTTAGATAGACGATTATTTCTATAGAGAACTATGTTAAGTGTAACAAGTATGACCACTAAATATTAATATATCCTAAGTATTTATAATGATTCCTTTCTATATATAAAATCCATGTGAATATTTGAATTTAATAACTATTTTTCAATATGTAAAATTTCCAGGTTGCAATTTTTTATCTGGTATATTATAATATCCCAGATTTCAAATGAATATTTTTATAAACGTTTTTTCATAAATTAAATATATAAATCTTAAATCTATGTTTTTAATGATATAAACTAATAATTCAAGGATATATTTTACACTAAAGTTTTTTCCTTATATTTTTTCATGTTTAATGGGATTTTATTTATTACAATAGTGTTAGTAAAAGGGTAGATCATAGGCTGAGCAAAAACCCATCACGTATAGTGAGTCCACAAGGGTCAAACCCATGAACAAAGGGTAATAAAATTATAATAACTATCACTATACTACATGTTATCCTATTTACATTTTCTAGAATATATATATATATATATATATATATATATTCTTGTGTCACTTTTACTAAATTTATACATGTTGTCCAAAAATGTTGTCTTTTTCAAGTATTTAGATGCTAAATTTTACCTAAATAGATGGTTAAATTCATTAAATACAATTATTTACAAGTGATAATGATAAATTTTAAATCATGTAGTAGTTAATAGGTAATAACAAAGAAAAATATAATTAGATGTAAAAAATATAGGAGTCATTGTTATAAATAATTTCCCCCTGTATAGTATGATTTTATTTAAAAACTAAATTTATGACTTTTAAAAATAAAATTTGATACAAAAAATATCATTTTTTAATCAATATTTCAAATTTATATTAGGGTCAATTTTTCATAATTTTTTTGGAAGATGATGATTTTTGGGTTTATAGTGAAAATACCATTTAGAGAAAAACCACAACATTTATGTCCTATTCATTATATGATCATAAATTAAAATTTATAAATCTTTTTTATTATTGATACATGTTTTAATTAATTAATTTAATTCATTTAAAAATATTATGTTACATTTATAAACCTATGTTAGTTATTTTGGAACCTGAGTTACATCTTTTCTAAAAAACATTGTTATGAAATATAAATTTGTTATTTTAGAATTAATTTTTACCACATTTAAAAATTGAATAAAGAAAATTTCATTTCATATTTATAATCAAAATTTATAAATTATATAATAATGGAAATTCATTTTTTGGCAGAGAATGAAGTTAGTGAGGTAAAAAGTGGGTTACTATAGTAAAGGTAAAATATTGTAAAAGGTGAATATTAAAGGGAAAATTGATAAAATACTTAAAACCCACAACATTTAATATGTGGTTAAGGGTTTTAAAGACCATAAATAATTTTTTAGTATTAAGTATCAAACAAATTCAATGAAATTACTTCCATCCAAAGGTAATTTTCCTTAATAACAAAATAATTAAAATTTAACCCTTTAAACCACCCTTACTAAAGTATATATACCCACCACATTATCATTATAGATTTTTTTAAATTTATATCATAATTTATCTGTCAAGGGGTCTCTAACCTTTCTACCTCTTCATTATTTAATATATTTTTTGGTTCGAAGGGTTGAATCTAAGCTGAGAATCTAAAGAGAGGTAAGGGTCTCTAGTCCCCCTCTTTCCTTTTCAAGTTCATTACTTTTGTTATATTTTTCTAAACTATGTTTTAATTTATATCCTTGATTGTTATTAAATTGTATTATATTAAATTTAATATTCTTAAAGGAGATTTTATTTATTACCTCTCATTGTAGCTTCTCTTAAGTATTTATTATGCCGAAATAAGGGTTCCTCACACCTCATTTCTTAATACCTTTACAGGACTTTTTAAATTGATTTTCATTTAAAGATAAATTTTATTATACATATTATTATAATTTTAATACCATGTTATCAATGAGACTTCTCAATTAAATCTAATTATAAAACATTCATAAGATATTATAATTATCAAACATTCTCATAGCCATAAAACAGTCCAAAATTTCATAATGAAAAGATTGCGTGGATTTCTTGGAGACGACATCCATGTTTGGATACTACAAGTGGATACAGGATCTATAATAGATTCAAATAGGGTAAATAACATAGAAAGGTTTAGATAGGTTATTAACTCAATCTTCACCTAGTTCATAATAATGTGGCTTAACTTCACACTTGGTATAACACTCTCAAGGGATATTCATTGGATAATTCACATGCTATTTATGATACATAATAAAGGATTTGGAATATATGTATTGAAATTATCTTTAAATTTATATCCATATACCATGAAATCACCATCCACTACTAATTGATGAAATTTATTCAATTGGGGTACTTACCATATCTTTATGAATATCCTATAGTTTCAAAAGATGATTATTTTATACTCACATTGATAGCCACATTAATATATTGAAACATATTTTCCCCTCTCATTTTATAACCAATGATTATGATATATATCAATCTCCATATATCCTTTTATTTTTTATCCATAATGTATATGTTCCTATGTATATGTGGTGTGTTGTAGATAAAATATCTATAAGAAAAATAATCCATCACAACCATTGTCAATCCGTATCATCATTTATACATAAACATATATTTTATTTCAGTGCATTTCCTTGTGACTACAATTTCATGATTCTACTTATTGAAGGTTTTCTACCTAGATAGCCATACATCAATTGAATAGATATTTTATGGACTAAACATTATACCCTTTATCTATAAAATAAAAATTACTTATACCTCATTATCCTACTTGATGGATATTTTTCTATAAATTTACTAAATTTCATTGGATACTCATTTAATTCTTAAATGGTTTATCATCTTATGATTATTTATAGATTTATGTAAGATTTTATCTATATGGTACACATAAATTTGGCATATAAAGTGTGTTCCTCGATAAAAGTATAAGGCATTGGGTAAAGAATTTATCTATAGGGATGACATTCTTATGATTGCATGACATCATGCCTTGGTAATGTTTTACTATATATTGGTGAATAACCTTGGTAATATTTTTTATGAAACCTTGGTGATGAAACTTATTGATATTCTTATTAATGTATCATGTATATATTTTGGAAAATTATTATAATATCATGACTAATTAAATAATTTTTAGTGTATAATACTATTATGTAATGATATATTATCCTATTTATTTATGTTATCTTGTGATGCCTCATTACTCAATTGTTATACTTCAACACTCATGATCAATGATCACAATTTTTTAAGTATAAATGGTTATGATTTATCCCTTATATAGAATTTGATCCCACCCTTTTCTTATGTCACCATATTTTTTAGGAATTACAATTGAAGAGATACATATAGAAGATATTCATGTGTATTGATTTTTTATAGATTAAATATAATTTGAATTAGGATTTGAATATGTAAATATTTCTTATTCCCAAAGGCACCAAACTTTTTATCCTCAGGGTTAATTTTATATCTTGATATATAAGTAAAAGTTTGTATGTTTAATTAAATCCAAAAGTGTGGGTCTATAGAATCTCATGTCTCATATTTTTTATATAACTCATTTTCTTCCTTATATTTTTATTTTTCTTGATTGGTAATTATTTTTGTGTTAATTTTTGTTTTTATTATAATGGATAATACATATTGTAGAAAAAAATAAAAAATTAATGATGGTATAAAAAAGTGTGGCATGTGAATCTTGTATTTTTACTAAACATGTTTGCATGTTGTATATTGAATGAATAATAATGTATGGTTAAATAAGGTAGTTTGAGGTGGTTTGATATTTTGTTTTTTGTTTTAGGATGTTCTTGGGATACCTAAAAAGGTTCATAATTGGATAATCCAATCAATATGTTAATTAATTATTGGAATGTAATTTTGGAAATAAACATTATTTTTTATTCCTAATGCGATGAGTGAATATAAATGCAAGATAAAAAAGGGAAATTTTTGGGTGTGATTCTCTACTAAAATTACAATTTCCCATTTTCTTACTATTTTTATCCTTTTTTGGTTTTAGTAATGAGTCTTGGTGGATGGTTTAGGATATCCATGTGATGTATTAATTTTAATGAAATATGGTGGTGGTGATGTATATCATTGTAGCTAGTTTGGCATGGTTGATTTGTAGAAAAGTGGATGATACTATGAATGATGAAGATTAATTTTGTACCTATTAGATAATATTAGTGTGTCAGTTATTGGATTTTTTGGGAGGTGTTTTATAAATTTATGGGAGTGGTTCACATAATGATTTTCATAGTTACCTGGGAAAATGGTATATTGTTGAAATTAAATGGCTGAATGGATGAATAATCGAATGTGGAATGGATTGATTGGATAACGATGTTCTAAACACACTAATTTGATGAATGGGGAAATTATATTTGGTATGTTGAATTTTTAAATTTTTTTTGTTAATGTGAGAATAAATGTGATTAAAGAATAATGAAAAACATAAATGGAAAATTAATTTAACCAATGGTTTGACATTAATTATGGTCAGGTATATAGAATGTGGATTTACACACCCGAGTATATGGAATTATGTATAAATCATCTCTCAACTTTTTATTTTATGATTCCAGAGATTCAGAGGTGTAAATTGTATAAAATTTTGGTTTTAATCATTTTGGGAGAAAAATGGGAAGGAAAAAACCATGATGAAGATCATTATGCGACTTTAGTCCTTCTATGTGAAATGTCCTAAGCTACAACACCCAGTGTAGGGAATTGTCCCGGGTAGGGAATGTTGCTGGTTTACATGTCCTCTGTGACTAAAAAGCCTCACCACAAATGTGGGGGAGGCCATGTCTAGACCAAGATGGCATGGATTTCAAGGCCATAGTGGGGCCAGTATCATGGTTTGTGTCTTATGTGGGGCCACCACACTATAATAGGAATCACCATGGCATTATAGTGGATGTATCAGTTTTTGAAATGTTCAATCAACACCGAATCTTCTAGGGGAAGTTACTCTAGTCATGTACGACCTTAATTGGGGGGTTTATTACATCTTTTGTCTTTATCCATATATCAAACCAATGGTTCGCCTCCCTTTGGCTCTATTTTCATTTTAATAGTGTTCTATGAAGTGGATTTGGATGTTCATCTTCATAATAGAAAAATATTTTGGGGTTTCCCATCTTTATGGGTGTTATCCTTATTGATCTATGCTTGTGAGCACTATATCTATTCATTTACTATCACATGTTTTGAAGGAAACAAGTTTTTTTTCTCATGGGGTAGGTGTGTCTATAAAATGGTTATGTAAAATGACTTACATTATCTTCTTTTAAATTTACATTGTCTTGATTTATTTAATTCATTGAATTGAAATATAAGAGTTTTTTTTGAAATTGAATATTATATGGTTTGTGAAAATGGTTTAAAGGATATTTTCTTTATAAATTGATTTATTACACTAGGTGATCGATAGAATTCCAAATATATTATTTGGACTCAAAAATGGATTTTTATGCATGAGAGTGGTTATGCTCTAATTGGGAAAATGTTTTTTAAAATTGTGAGCATGATTTTTTGTATTTTTGGTGAAAACATGGAACATTGGAAAATTTTGGGAACCTTGGGTAAGGACATATGCAAACCATAGTGAGTGCTTCCCCACTAATGGTTTATGTATAAGATATAGATAGATTTTGGACAGACTCAATATCATTAGGATTCACATCATACTTAGTTTAGTATTCATTATGTGTCCTAGTTATGTATTCCCATAAGCTAGTGACCAATTAAATTTCATTCTACAGTTTTCATTTATTTATCAAGTTTTTAATGATTACTTGATTATCTTATGAGATATTTATTCTTTTATTATTTCCATCTATATTTTCACTCATGTTTTTACCCATATTTTTGTGGATTTGAATATTAAATATTTGAAAAAAACCAAAGGATATTTATTGTAAAGTGTATTCAAATGAGATAGTTTTTAAAATATGTTTTTTGTTTTTAGAGATATAATAACAGTTTTTATGGTTGTAAACATTACATAGATTTGTGGTGGTATCCTACTTGGAATTTTCTTCACACCCTGTATATGGCTTTGTTATAATATATATTTTGTTTTACTAGATGGTGGTAAAGGTAAGGGATTCATGTATCTCTTTATATTCCCTTAGTATTCATTGAATTTATAATGGACTCAGATGATGGGTATGGAGGTTCACATGGATATGTGGTTTTTAAATTTTTTCTTGACTTTTTATGTTTCCATGTTTATCCGTTTGTCTTGGTTTGTATGTCTCATGCTTTTTCCCGTATTTTCATTCATGAAATAATTTTTATATTTATCTCTTATCTATTTTACATGAGGGATGTCTTGGGTATTATGTTGATCTCCACTTTGTGGAACCCATTTCAAGAGACATGTATAGTTGAACCATTTTTGTTCATTAAAAAATGGTATCAAAGGGAATACCCAGATAGAAGTGTAATTCCACTTCTTAGATTTGGTTTGGGGTTTATGGTATACAAGAGTTTGGACAATTATTACTCAAGTAATAACTAAAAATGGGTTCCTAGATAGCTCACTTTTACATGTGACTCTAAGTAACCATGTGTGTCTAAGTGTTTTTCCTCAAGATTTAATCGTGGTTTTTTGTAATTTAGATGAAACTAATTTTTGGGGTTTATCTAGATGAAATTTTTTGTGTATTTTTTATCTTAAATAATTTGATAGCTTATATTATTAACATTTTTGGTGTTTAATGAATATTCTAAATGTTTTCTCAAATTAATTATTATCTATTGTTTTTTATATATAATTCTTTCTAGAATGACTCGTCTGAATGATGTAGAGGAAGTTGGGAGAAAAGGTCAACAAGTGAACCCTCTAGTATACTCACTGCTCGAGGAAGTAATTATCTAGATAAATTTAATATGGGTCTGATGGGTGTTTGAAACCATCATGGTTTTTAATTTACCAAGAATAATCCACCTATATTCCATGGTGATAGGGGATCCCTTAAATCAAATGAGTGGATTGAAAAAATTGAGAGGATCTCCCATTTCAAGAAAAATATGATAGACTAAAAGGTGGGTTTCTCCACTTACATGCTTGAATGACTAATTAGAAAATTATGGGACTATATCATGAAAGATATGTTGTATGATAAACTTACCTAGATCACTTTCAAGAAGGCCTTCAGTAATTATTTTTATCATAAAACATTGGGAGCAGGGAAGACTTCAGAATATTTGACCTGGAAGAAAAGGGAACATTTAGTTTCAGAATATGTAACTGATTTCACAAAGTTAGTTCAATTATCACCCAATATTATGTATAATTACTACCATAAATATTAATGGTTTTAGATGGGTTTGAGGGTCGATATTTGGTTTATTTTGATCCTCTTATACATGTCAACTTGTTCTAAGGTTGTTGATGATGAAACTATGTTTGAGGCATACTTAGCTAGAAAGTAGGGTTTAAGTAGAGCACATGTTAGAGTGGGAGGTAGCAAGAGTGTGTTGTATAGCCAAAAAAGGAAGCACGGTAAGGGTTCTCAGTTTATATTAGGGGTAGTTTCAGAATTTAATTTGGATGAAACTTAATTTTTTTCTATCAGTTTGGGAGAACATTCCATATTAACCATGAATATATGGTGGCACAAAGGACTTATCATTGTTGTGGAAAATCAATCCTTCTTTAGTTTTTTACAATAGATTTTTTTAAGGTAGAAGAGATGGATCCATTCTTACAAAATGATATAAGGCTCATTATAACACCAAAAAAGGTGGTGGATCTTAGTCTCATGAAAGGTTGGATACCCACATAATAAAGAAATATTAGAGAGGAGATGAGGCTATATGACTTTTTGAAGTGAAGCATGAACCAAAGGAATCCGAAGTAGGGTCGAATCCTATGAGAGTTATAGTTTTCATTTAATCCTCTATGGTCCTATATTTTTTCAATATTGTTTCAACTAATTCTGTTAAATCACCCAAGAAAATTGATGTGTTGGGATTGTATACATGGCTTAGTCCATTCACGACGTATCTTTATACTCCCCTCGGAAGAAGGAAGGAACATCTATTGAAATTTTCTAAGTTCCCATGTCAAGATATCTAACCATGAGGTCATGTGGGATTTTCTTTTTCTTGATCTGGATATCTTTACCCACATAATTTTCATAGACTAGATAGTAATCTTTAAATCCTAAGTCAATTGTTATAATTTTTGAGTTCTGTTTCTATCATTATATGAGGCTACCCACATCATTCAAGGTGAGTGGGATCTAATATCATGAAGAGTTGGGATTTTTATTATTAATGAGAGAATAACCACATGCTATATTTCATGTATTGTTCTTGATGGCATCGACCAATGTTATAGTAGTTTTCTTCATTATATATAGATGAGTACACTGAGGTTTTTTTATTGATCTCTCTGCGTTACCACCACAAAGGGAGGTTGAGTTTTCTATCAACTTGTTTTTGGGAATAGATCCCATCTATGTGAAATATTATTATGTAGAACTTATAGAGTTTAATGATCTTAAATGTCATCTAAAAGATATTAAGACCAAATTATTTTTTTGTCCTAGTGTATCACCATGAGCTTTTACAATTCTCTTTGAACAGATGGTATATGGAATCCATTTACTCAATTCTTGTTACCAAAAGATAAAATAGATAAATTTAAATAATAATTATCATTTTACTTGGATTGAGGGTATGTTTGATCAACTTTGGGGAGCCTTATGGTTTTCTATGTTTGATATTCATTC
This sequence comes from Viscum album, assembly GCA_963277665.1. Taxonomy (NCBI): domain Eukaryota; kingdom Viridiplantae; phylum Streptophyta; class Magnoliopsida; order Santalales; family Viscaceae; genus Viscum; species Viscum album. Next base: position 498,680,031 of record OY728122.1, read on the forward strand.
GAGGTTCCATCGGTTAAGGTTTCAAGATGATGATATCTATAACACAACCTTCTGAAAATGGTGTGGACATTATGATTATTTGGTCATTCCATTTGGTATTACTAATAATAATACAATGTTTATGGAATTGATGAATTAGATATTTCATCAATTTTGGACTCTTTTTGGTTTTTTATGATATTTTTTGTATTCCAAATCAATGTAGGAACACATGGATTATCTAGAAATCATAATAATAACTCTTAATGAACATCATATTTATGGAAAGATATATAAATGTGAGTTTTGGATCCAAGAGGTATTGTTTTTAGGGAATATTATATTGGAGAGGGGCCTCTCTATGAATCCATAAAAGGTCAAAATAGTTAGGTCTCGAGAACAACAACAAATTTGTTTGAGATCTGGATCATCATAGTTTTGGAATTGTATTAAATATTCTATGTTTAGGATATATATAAGATTACATCTTTGACCACTATGTTAACCTATAAGGATTTCATGTTTGTATGTAATAAAAAGTGTTTAAGATAATTTTTTGAAATGAAGGTGAGATTGGATACCGGACTAGTTTGGATTGTTCCAAAACTGGGTATAGGATTTGATTTTTTTGATGCCTTGGTTATAGTATTATGATGTTTTATAATTAATGAAAAACTAGTGGTGCCCTAAGAATCTCACCAAATATATCCTCATGATAAGAATTATCCTACCCATGATCTTTAGTTGGTTGTAGTGATGAATGCTTTGAATAATTGGTGCCACTATATCTTTGGTGATTGGTTCACTGAGTATTTGTATCATAAAAGTATGAAGTATATTTTTTACCTAAATAAACCTGAACTTGTAATAGAGATATTGGTTAAATTATCTTTATAATTATGATTTTGATATTATATATACACATGGGAAAGGGAATGTGGTTAACGATGTTCTAAGTAGGGAGTTAATTATGCAATCTGTGAAGGAATCAGTGCATGGGTGTTCTTTGATTATTATTTTTCACTAAGATGAGATTGGATGAAGGGAAAGATGAGGGGCATGAATTCCTATCTTATCAGGGGGATAAATCATTTATCGATGATCAAATTAAACTTGTAAAAGAAAAGGATGGAAAGTTTTAGAGATTTAGAAGGCATATTTATGGTGGGGAGACCTCAAGTGAGTGTTATTAGTCTCTTTTTGGAGTGTTTTATTTTTTAGGTAGGATTATTGTTTTATTAACTCGAGATAGTAATTTCTATGTAATATAAATCGATCTAATTGGTCTATGAAACCTAGATCTACAAATATGTTTCATGAACTAATATTTCATTATTGATGGATGGTAATGAGGAAATCAATTGTGTATTTTTTGTCTGAGTTCCTTTTTTTGTCATAGAATTAATGTGTAACATCATAGGTATACTATTTTACCATAACCTTTACCCATTACAATATGGAAATAGGATGATATAGTCATGGACTTCATGGTTGGGATACCTTAGACTCCAAGTGTTAAGGATGAGATACGAGTCATTATTTATAAACTCATGAAATCAATGAATTTCCTACCTATTAATGAGTGAAAAAAGGTATAAGACCTTGGGAACATGTATTTGTGGTAGATTATTAGAATTTAGGGTGTTCCATTAACTATATTTTTAGGATATGTGTCCTCACTTCACAACTTAATTTTGGAGTGGATTTTAGGTAGAAATGGGTTTTCAAGTGATGTTGAGAATGACTTACCATCCCTAGATGGATGGTCTGTCTATGTAATACATGTATATTCTTGAAGACATGCTTTTGTCACGATTTCTTGATTTTATTTATCATGTGAGAAACATATTCCCTTAGTGGAGTTTTCCTATAATAATAGTTATCTAAAATCAACCAGAATATTTCTTTTTGAGGTGTTTTATGGAAGGCCTTCTATGTTTACTCTTTTTTAGATTAGATAAAAAAATCTTTAGTTGGTCTAATAATAATTATAGAGATGATTAATATTATTAATTTTATTAGAAATATATCAGCAATAGACCAAGGTTTCCCAAAATCATATATTGATTATAATCATCACTTGTTGGAATTTGGGTCAGGTGATTATGTTTTCCTCATATTTTCACCTTGATCGAAGCATAGATATTTGGGGAGGGAGGGTAAGTTAGTACCTCATTTTGTCAAAACATTTGAAATTGGGGATCCCTTCAGGAAGGTGTCTTATCAATTAAACTTACCTTATAATTTACTTCTATCCGTGATGTGTTCCATGCTTCCAAAATGAATAATTATTTATCAGGTCCATCCCATTTATTTGAGTGTGTGGGTTTTATAATTCAACACCACACCTCAATGATTGAAAAGAATATTCATATAGTGGTCCAACAAGATAATGTCTTTCAGGGAAATATGGTCCCATTTGTTCAAGTGAGGTGGTGGTGTGGTTGGGAAAACCCTAATACATGGGTGTATGTGGCCTTAATAACCCAACAATTTCCTTATCTCTTTTTGTGTTCATGATCTTGAGAATTTATGGGGATGAAAATAATTTTTAATGGGGAAATATTTTTTCACCTTGGTTTATAGAATTGGGTAATGTTCCTTTTTTAACTTTTTCGTTTTGGTTTCACAAGATTATAGGGTTTCCAGTGACTTAAAAGTGGGGTTTGGGAGAAAAATGGGAAGGACCACGACCATGTTGGAGGTTGTAGTGTGACTTTGGGCCTCTTATGTGAAATAACCTAAGCTAATAGGCCCAGTGTAGGGTATGGTCCTAGGTATGGCCTGTTTGTGTCAACCCTATGTGACATGGATAACAAGCCTCACCATTAGTATATAAGAGGCTCTTTCTAGACCAAAACAATCTATGTTTTGGTTTCAGGGTTTGGTTTGTCCCTACAGTCAGTCTCCTAGGTGAGAACACCATATTGTGGTCGGTTCCACCCAAGCATGGTGGCAGCTAATTTAGTTTTTGAAACACTTAATCAATGTATAATCTTTTGGGTAGGTTACATCAGTTGAGTGAAACCATAATTGGTTGTTTTATTACATCCATTAACTATTTTTCCCTTTATTAAATTGATGTTTCTTCTCCCTTTGGCTCAATTTTCAGATTTTTATTCTTCCAAGAATGTGATTTAACCATTATTCTTTTATATAACAACATCTTTGTGAATTTACCTTATTCTTGGGTGGGATCCTTATAGATCTAGGAATGTGAAGACCATATATATTTGTTTACTATAACTAGTTCTCAAAGTAATAAGGTTTTATTTTTTCTTAAGGTCGGTGTCTCTAAACAATGGAACTATCCCTTGATTTACTTTGTGTTTTGGTGAATTTACCTTGGTTTGGTTTAGGAAATTCATTGAATTTAAATATATGAGGGGTTTTACATGAAATCATATCTTGGGTGTCTTATGAAATGGTACTTCTTTAAAAATATTTTATTTTCACACTCTTTTTCTAAGTGAAATGCCTCAAATATGGTTTTTAGTAAAAAATGATTTTTAAGCATGGGAATGGTAATTATTTTCTTTGGAAAATGTTTTGTAAAATTGTAATCATGGTTTATTTTATGTTTCATTAAAACATGGAACATGGGAACATTTTGGGAACCTTGTTTAAGGACTAATGTAATCCTCAGTGAGTGTGGAACTATTATGGTTTATGATTATGATATCGATAGGATATGGAATGGATCGATATAATTAGGATTCACACAACTATTGGATTATAGTTCCATGAATGTACTAGTTATTTATTCCCTTAGTATATATCCTAATTATATTTCATACTCTTGGTTTTTTTATGTGTCATGTTTTAAATTCTCACTTGGTTATCTTTTGAGATATGTATTCATTAATTATTTCTCTCTATATTTTCATCCAATTTTCTTACCCATATCCTTATGGAATTGAATAAAAAATGTTTGAAAAAAATAAAGTATTTTTTATTTAATGTTATTTGAAATGAAATATATTTATAAACTGATTTTATTTTTAAAAATATAAATAATAGTGGTATGGTGGTAGAAATTGTATAGGTTCATGGTGGTATCCTACTGGGTGTTTTGTTCACACCTTGAATATTCCATTGCATGTATGAAAATTTGGTTTTGTAGGATATTGTTAAGCGTAAGGGTGTCATTTATCTCACCAAATTATCTCAAATTTTATTTCCTTTGTAATGGGCTTGTATGATGGGGATAAAGGTTTACATGGAAATGCATTTTTTTTTCTTTTTTCATGATTTTTTTATTTCAGGTTTATAATATTAGCTTGGTTTGTATGTCTCATGTTTCTGTACCCAATTTTCTAACTTTACGTAATTTTTATGTTTAACTATTTTCTATTATACATGAGTCATGTTTTGGTTCTTGTGTTGATCTTCGCCTTTTGGTGAGGCATTTCTAGTGATGTGTCTTGTTGAACGGGTTGGGTTCGTTACAAGAATGTTATTAATAAATATATAAATTATAAAAGATTACATGATTAAATATAAATTTTTTCATTTTAATTATGAATGAAATAATGTTTATATTATATTATTATTATTGGATTAAGTAAATATATAAGGTGATTTTTGGTTTAGTGATGGTAGTGATTGCTATGAATTGGTAGTGATGATGCACTGTCTATTGTGGGTGACTGTATTGTTGATTTTTCTTAAACCCTTAAGTTAGAATATTATGTGATGATTATAAACATATATTTTCATTTTATTTATTATGATCATACACTAGATTTTGGTAACTTTACTGGTGATCATATCATTTTGGGTTTTAGGTGTTTTCCCCAACATCCAGGCTATAAAGGAAACCAATGGATGACTATTCTATCTTACCCAAAATAACATTATATATAGTATGATATTTGTTGGATCATAGTAGGTATATATGTATATACATTATTTAATGGATATTGGATATATATATATATATATATATATTGGTTTTTATGGTTTGTGTTTATGATGTGGAAACAGGGAGAGGGACATGCTTGGAAGGAGTAGAGAATAAGAACTATGTGTATCATGTTTATAATACCCTACTATTATTAGGATTTTATGTTTAGTTTTGATATGGTGGTATGTTATGTGGTTGTTATTATGATGATGTATGTGATTATGAGGTGGATTTAGAAGGGATTGGAGTACACCACCTATGTCATTGAGGAGTGAGAGTGACCATATTAGGTACAATGTGGATGTGGGGTATCTTCTTGACATATATTATACTGATATTTTTTTACTATAAATGGTTATGATATAGTGTGATCAATATTTAGATATAATTATTGTTATTCGGCATGTAATAGGTTTCAGTTAGTCATGTTGTTTTTTCACTGAGTCATTTGAGTGCTTCTTCTAAATTCCCATGATGGGGTTTTGGGATGACCCTAATGAGCATAGTTGTATGTTAACCTAAATATATATATATATATATATATATACAATCTATTATATAGTTATGTATTGCGACTAAGATAAAAAATATTTTTTGAAGGCTGGAAGTTGTTATTGGAGTCACTGATGTTGGAGTTTTAGTTTTGTTGTTTTTTCAGTGATCACGTTAAACAAGACATTTACATGCAGTATGAATCTAGTCTTATTTTATATTATACTGAGTTTATTGGTATAATATTATGATTTTAATGGGATTTGGGGGGTAATTTTTTCCATTTATTTGTGATTATAACCTCGGTGCCTACTACTAAACTATGACCTATTGGATGTGGGCTTCATGGGACACTATTGTCTTTATTATATACCCATGAGGGGTTCCTAGTATGTGACTTTCATGGAAATACTATATCATTAGAGTAATTTTAATGAAAGTGGATACATTTATTATCAATACATACAAAATTCTAGTGGATTGGATTTTCATTACCACATTCTATATATTAATGATATCATTTTGTTTGTTTTAAGAGGTAAAAAATAACATTCAAAAAATCATATATGTATTTGAATATTATACTTTGGTTTCTATTAAAAAAGTAAATATGTCTATATCTAATATTTTTTTTGAGAAAGTAATCCATTTATTATAAAATTTTTATATCACAAGACTTTTGTTCATTAGATAATGAATAATCCCTTTCATGCACATTAAAATTCACATGTTATTGAGAAAATATAATAATTCTTTCATTTTAAATATTATGGCTATAATTAATAATAAAAATATAAAATTTGATGTGAATGACCCTTTCAATGGATGAAAGATTTTTCTTAGTTTATTATATGAATAAATTAAAGTTAGTGTTCTTTGTTAATGTATACAAATGTATTTTAATATAATAAAAGATATTAATAATTCAATTCAAAATTTTGTTTGGAGAGGTATCACTTTATATAAGCATATTATAACTATCAAATCGTTTTATTTTTTTAAACCTTTTGAGGATATAGATACATGAAGAAAAAATATTTATACACTTCACTTTGTACTTGTATTCTTACTTTATATAAAGGATACTCCATGGAAGTGATATATCCAATAAATTTTCATGGAAAGGTTACTAAAAAATGAATTTAAAAAAAAACTTTCATTTTTACATTTATATGTGGATAAACCTTATAGAAGTTGAAGATTATATTTCATTATAATCCAGGTGGTTTATTTTTATTAATTTGGTACTATTTTTTATAAATATTACAATATTCGTACTCTATGTTATGATATGATGAAAAATGTGTCTCCAATTCCAAATTTAGACATCTCTATTAAGGATTAACTATAACAGTAACTAAGTTATCTATGTCACGACCCGTCCTCGGGGCCCGCGCCGTGACTACCCCAAGCCCGCCTTCCATAGGCCAGGGACTGGCGACTAACACCAAGGCGTAAATCCCAACAAAAAGGGAAGGCATTGACTATGAAAAGTAAACAAGCACCACAGAGTAAGAAAGCGGAAAATTAAACACTAAGCAATAACTATAACAAGCTGTGTTGAAAGTAAAAGGGGCGGGAAATACAAGCTCAACTGTAAAGTACAACTGAAAGGGAAAAACAGAAACTGAAAAGAAAAGCTGCAACATCGAGCCGTCGTCTGGAAGTCCCACCTGAAGGGTGGGTATGGAAAGCCTCCACAGCTCCTCGGTCTAGCCGTCTGCTTTGAGTATGTCCCGCCCAGTGGTCCACCTCCAGGTACCGTCCTGATCCGCACGCCTCCACAACGATCAGCGCTGTCCGTCTTCTGCAACCAACACAATGAAGTGCGAGCATAGCCCGTGCAGGGGTGAGTATAAGCTACTCAGTAGGGACCCCGAGACCTCGGAGGTCTCCCAAAATCCAAAAAGGATAGACCATAAGAAAAGATGCAATCACGAAGTAGCAACCGACCCGGCTTAGGTATAAGCCCATACATATACCTAAGTCATCAATTCCCGTTCGGCTCCAACGTCCGAGCCCAAGCACAACCCAGTCCACACAGGAAAGCAAAACGTAAACCCACACAGGATAGCACAACACAATCTACAAAGGAGAGTAAATAGTACCCACATAGGATAGCTCCACACAATCCACAAAGGAGAGTAAATAGTAAATCCACATAGGATAGCTCAACACAATCCACAAAGGAGAGTAACACAGGATTCAGCTCACATAGGCATACTTCTTCGGATGATGATAAAGATGATCACTGATCCATCTAAGCTGTCGACCCACAAAGGATCGATAGTTAACTAACCCCTACAATGACCCACACAGGATCAGACCCACACAGGACCTGTAGGCACTGGCTCACACAGAACCGCTGAGCGCTGACCCACACAAGATCGGACCCACACAGGATCGGGCCCACACAGGACCTGTAGCACTGATCCACGTAGGATCGCTGAGTGCAGTAGTCGTCGCAGTCCACTGAGGATCTCTGCACAGTCGTCGTCGGAGTCCACTGAGGATCTCTGCACAGTCCTCGCCGCAGTCCACTGAGGATCTCTGCACAGTCGTCGCCGCAGTCCACTGAGGATCTCTGCACGGTCGTCGTCGGAGTCGCAGCCAGCTCTAGGGTTCCCGCACACAGCAAGCTCGTTCGGGAGGGTCTACTCCTTGAGCCGAGAGGCTGATACATCAACTAACACAAAGTCCGAAGTTGATGTATCCAAAGATCCGAATCGCCAATAGGAACTCAACGTCGTAGACGGTGCGTCAATCGGACGCCCGGTCTGAGAGTTATTGGCTTTTTCGTCCCAAGGGCCCGGCTAGTTTTTAAGGAAAAACCAACCCGACCATACTCCACCTGCGTCCAAACCTTGGGCAGAGTGAGCTAAAAGATCCGTCTCACTTAGAGGAATTCAACAAAGCTAACGGCACATCAATCGGACGTCCGTAGCTCATGATATGAGTGTTTCCGCTCTGAGGGCCCTGTTGGTGTCGTGTACGAACCAACCAGGCCGAACCCAAAGTATTCTGAAACCTTGAGTGAGATATAACAAAACGACCGTCTCGATCCAAGGATCGCGTTGCCGCTGAAGGCGTGTCGTTCGGAGGCCCGTAGATCAAGATACGATCATTTGACTGAAAATGGTCCGTAGACAGGGGGTTCGGGCCCAGGCCGACCCGGCCTGACCCCCCTGGGTCAGCCGAACCGGGTCTACCCGACCCGGTCCAAACCGGCAGGACCCGGTCCGGTCCGGCCTAGTGCAGCCCGGCCGGTCGGTCTGGCCTGGCTCGGCTTGGCCGAGAGGCCGAGCGCCTGGGCGCCGCGGGGCGCTTCCCCCGCGATCTGGAGATGTCGCGGCCCCGCGTGGGCCGCGCTGGAGAACCGCAGACGCGGCTTCTACCGCGTCCCGTGAGGGTGAACCGGACCCGCGCAGTCGCGGGTCCGTTGGCCGCCGCCGCCGCAGCTTCAGCCTCGGCGGCCTCGTCTGGCAGCGCGCCGGGGCGCCGCCGCCTCCGGCTGCCGGCGCTGCCGCGCCGGCGACCCGCGCCGCCGGAATCTTTCGCAGGCCACCGGAGTTGCTCCAGTGGTCCGTTTTCCTTCCCGTCTGCGCCGGTGCTCCTCCCGGGTTCCGTTCTTCACTGCAGAATTAACAAACTTCCATTGCGGCACGTTCCGTCATCGCCCGTCAAATCCGCACAACAACGAAGAATGATAGAGGGTTGTCGGGCCGTGTTCGTTTGGCCCGCACCCTCCGCGTTAGAGATAAACAACAGGAGAAATATATTCAACACATGAATAAACAATTTTAATGGATTAAAATTGATCTTATTGTCCGGTTCTTCACTTTTAAAAGAAACGATCACGGGAAAAGAAGAATTATTCACAACAAACCGTACCTCGTAGTCGTCGTTGTACCCACGTTCTTCGCGGATTTGTTCGTCGCGGAAGGAGGGGATTGTCGCGTCGTCGCGGAAGGGCGTCGCGTCGTTGTGGAATCCAGCGTTGAGTCGGTGAACTCAACGGACCAAGAAACAACAGATTTAATTTAATTGTATAAAATTAAATCCGTGTTTGTTAAAAAAAACACAAGGGAGATTTAAGAGAAACCCAAAGTCTCTTACCTCAAACAGCTGATCGAAGATTTCGTTGCGGAGGAAGAGACATCGCAGAAGAACGTTGCAGGAAGGGAACGTCGGCGTCGTGTCGTCGATTTTTGCAGGTTCGGTGTTCTTCGTCGGAGGTCGGCGTTCTTCGCGTTCTTCGTGAAGGAGGATGAAGGCTCAAGAATTCCTCCAGGCCTCTCAACGTGTAATCCTCCAAATGCCGTGTTGGTCTTATTTTATTATTACGCCAACAAACGAAAAAGGGTAAGTAACGACCCATCAATTCGTTGAATTAATTCAATGAAAGAAACCGCCCATTTAATTCATGAATAAAACCGCCCAATTAAATGGTGCGTTAAGAATTTAAGAGAACGTGTCAGTTGACTTTCATAATGACGGGTTTTCGCGGGTGCGTTACTTAGCAGAAAAGAAACGGTGGGGCTCGTGTGGGCCCCACCTCAAAAATATCCTACCAAGAGGGTAGGATGTTTCTGGATAGCACCCTATCCGTTTCAACTTAGTTTAAGTGGCTTTCAAGTGGCTTAAGTGAAATAAAATAAAGTTTGTTGAACAATTTATTTTATTTCTTAACTTTAAGCCCAAAAATTAAAAACCACACCCGAGCAAGCGCAACTCCGGAAGAGGCGTTTCTAAGCAAATACTGGCGTTGTGATTACATCGGTGCCCTCAGAATTCGATTCCGGGCACCGGTTCAAAAGTTAGAAAAACCCGCTCGTCCGTTCACTGAACGTACCCAAGCCAAACTTTGGAAAATGATTCCGGGCACACCGGGCCTCGGAATCAGGTGCCGTCAGAAACTGTGTTCTTGTAAAATTGTAAAGAAAATTAAGAAAAAAAATTTCCTTGAAATTTACGGGTCTTTACATTACTCCCACCTCAGGGCTTTACGTCCTCTTAAAGATACATCAAAAACTAGGGAAACAAATGTGGGTACTGAGCATGCATCTGAGACTCCTGCTCCCAAGTGCTCTCCTGGAGGTTCCCGTGCTGCCATCTGATGCGAACAAGAGGAATCAATCGCCCACGTAGGACCCGCTCCTGTCGATCCTCTATCTCTACCGGGACCTCCGTAAAAGTCGCCCTATCATCCATGTCTAGCTCCCCATAGTCAATGATGTGCGTCGGGTCATGCACGTATCTCCTCAGCTGAGATATGTGGAAGACCTCATGCACCTGGTGCAACTGAGGTGGTAGAGCCAGGTGATAAGCTACCTCGCCAATCATGATGAGGACCTGGAAAGGTCCGATGAAGCGTGGAGACAACTTTCCGCCTCTGCCAAATCTCCACAAACCACGTCGAGGTGAGACACGCAAGAAGACATGGTCGCCATCCTCGAACTCTAGTGGCCTCCGCCTCCTGTCAGCATAAGACTTCTACCGGCTCTGAGCTGTCCTCATCCAGTCCTGGATGACCTGGACCTTCTCTGTCGTGGCCCAGACCATCTCTTGTCCCACAAGTGCTGACTCCCCAGGGTCTGTCCAGCACAAAGGAGATCTGTAAGGCCTGCCGTACAACGCCTCGTATGGTGCCATCCCGATGGGGGAGTGGTAGCTGTTGTTGTACGCGAACTCCACCAAGGGTAGGTGGTCCTCCCAGCTACGACCAAAGTCGATGACACATGCGCGGAGCATGTCCTCGAGAGTCTGAATGGTCCTCTCCGTCTGACCATCCGTCTGAGGGTGAAAGGCGGTGCTCAGACGTAGCCGTGTCCCGAACGCCTCCTGCAACCCCTTCCAAAGCCGGGAAGTAAAACGAGCATCCCGACCAGAGACGATAGTCGATGGCACACCGTGAAGCCGTACAATCTCCTGAACGTAGAGACTCCCCAAGCTCTCCACTGAGCCCTGCTCTCTGATGGGTAAGAAGTGTGCCGACTTGGTGAGTCGATCAACAATCACCCAAATAGAGTCGTGACCTCTGGAAGTGCGTGGAAGTCCAGTCATGAAGTCCATAGATATCCCATCCCACTTCCACTTCGGGACCTCCAAGGGTTGTACCAAGCCTGCTGGTACCTGATGCTCTGCCTTCACCTACTGGCAGGTGAGGCACCGTGAAACGAACTCTGCCACAACCTTCTTCATGCCCGGCCACCAATACTATCGTCTGAGATCCTGGTATATCTTCGCCACTCCAGGATGTACCGCCAAAGGAGAAGTGTGAAACTCTCTCATCACCTCCTCTCATAAAGTGACTTGTACCATGGTACGTCCTCTGAAAAGGATGTCGTGCTCTGCTACAAGGGAGAAACCATCAGGTGCCTGTCCCGAGGATATCTGTGCACGCCATGCCTCACAGTCAGCGTCCTCACGCTGTGCCTCTCTGACCCGCTATAGTAGTGGAATAGTGACTGTGAGAGACTGAAGGAAGGCTACTCCATCCCTATCCACAAAGGATATATGCAAGGTGGCTAGCTGCTTTGTCGCCATCTCAAGTAGCTGAATGCCCGTCCTCCTGCTGAGGGCATCGGCTACTACGTTCCCCTTCCCAGGAGTATAGACTATGTCAAAGTCATAGTCCTGGAGGAACTCGAGCCATCACCGCTGTCTCAGGTTCAGGTATTTCTGAGAGAATATGTACCCGAGACTCTGGTGGTCAGAAAAGACTGTAAAGCCCTCGCCCATCAGATAGTGCCGCCATGTCTTTAGAGCGAAGACCACTGCTGCTAACTCCAGGTCATGGGTAGCGTAGTTCTACTCATGCAGCCTCAACTGACATGATCCGCAGGAAATCACAGCCCGCTCCTGCATCAGTACACATCCGAGTCCGGTCCCTGATGCATCGTAGTAGACTACGTATCCAACTCCCTCCTCAGGCAACCTCAAGATAGGTGCGCTGGTCAATCTCTGTCTCAGCTCCTGGAAGCTCTGCTGACATCTGTCTGACCACATAAAGGGTTTCCCCTTCTTCGTCAAAGCTGAGAGTGGCGCCGCAACTCTGGATAAGTCCGGCACAAATCTTGTATAGTATCCAGCTAGTCCCAAGAAACTCCGCACCTCCGTCACACTCTTGGGTGGCTCCCAAGCTAGCACAGCCTCGATCTTCGCAGGATCCACTGCAACTCCTGCCTCAGAAATGACATGCCCCAAGAAGTGGACCTCACGTAACCAGAACTGGCACTTCGAGAGCTTGCCATAAAGCTGGTGCTCACGGAGTGTGTCTAGTACAACCTGCAAGTGGTAGGCGTGCTCCTCCTCCGTGGTCGAGTACACCAAAATGTCATCGATGAAGACCACAACAAATCGATCGAGGTATGGCTGGAAGATCCTGATCATGAGGCACATGAACACTACTGGAGCGTTGGTTATACCGAAGGGAATAACCAAGAACTCATAGTGGCCATACCGACACCTAAAGGCCGTCTTCTGCACGTCCTCGTCTTGAACTCTGAGCTGATGATAGCCTGATCTGAGGTCTATCTTCGAGAACCACCGTGCTCCCTTGAGCTGATCAAAGAGGTCATCAATCCTCGGTAGCAGATACATGTTCCTCACTGTCACCTGGTTTAGGCGACGATAATCGACACACAGTCGCAAGTTCCTGTTCGCCTTCTTGGCGAACAATATCGGCGAAGCCCAGGGTGAAACACTGGGTCTGATGAACCCCTTGCTCTGCAAGTCCTCCAACTGTACCCATAGCTCTCGAAGCTCAGCGGGGGCCATCCGATATGCTGGAGTGGATATCGGGGATTTCCCGGGGTACAGGTCAATATAAAAGTCTACCTCTCTGCGAGGAGGTAGTCCTGGAACGTCGTCGGGAAAGACGTCCGCGTACTAATCCACCACTGCAGGAAAACCAGAACTCTGCACGTCAACTGCTCCAAGGATGAGGCTAGCCAACTGATGAGTGATGGGTTGTCCCCTCCTCTGCGAGAGTCCTTCCTCTGCTGCTAAGGATCCCTTCTCGCCGGTGATGGTGAACCTGCTCCCGTCGGTGCGCACACATCACACCTTGCGCCTAAAACAGTCAATCTGAGCATGGACTGTAGATAACCATACCATGCCCAAGATGACGTCGTAAGGCCTCGACGCTGCTACAAGAAGATCCCAGCCGAAGCTCTCGCCTCCTAGAGTAATCTCACACTGTCATCACCAGTGCGTAATCGTCGAGTCTGCTCCTGTAGGAGTCTCTAGCCGTAAGGATCGAGCCAACGTCTCTGTCGGAATCTCCGAGCTCCGAACAAGGGCAGCGGCTATGAAAGAGTGACTCACTCCTGTGTCTATAAAAACTGCAGCAAGGGTGTAATAGACAAAGATCGTACCTTGAATCATCTTTGGCACACTGTGGTCGTAGGCATCCACTGCCTGGAGCTGTGCCTGTCTCTGCCCGCCATCTCCCTATGGTCGGGGCGGACCTCCTAGTGGTGGTGGTGGCAGAGACTCAAAGCGTCACCCAACACCTGCTACTCGGCCAGATCCTCTGCCTCATCCGACTCCTCCCTGAGGACCGCCACAGCCGACCCTCTGCCTCTGCCTGGGTGGCCCCTCCACCATCTACTGCTCCTCGGTACGGCGGGTCAGGCAGTCATGAGCCATGTGGCCCTGCCCACCGCAGGCGTAGCACTGCCTGCCTCTCGGAAGATTGGCTCCACGCTGTGTGCCCTGCACTGCTGATCCAGTGTCTTGAGGTCGTCTACGAGAGGGTCTGGTCTGCCTGGAACCCTGAGTCATCCGTCGGCTACCTGCTGCCGAAGACTCCGCTACCTTCCGGCCTGTGGTAGGTCTCGCTGTAGACTCAGCCAGAAAGCTCTCGATCAGAAGGGCTCGCTCTAGTACTCCTGCCTGGGTCGAGATGCTAAGGGAGATCAGTGATGCCCTGATCTCATGTCTCAATCCCTGATCGAAGGTCTGGGCTCAGAAGAAGGGGTCCCGTACCATGTCTGTCGAGTAGCGAGAAAGGTCGGTAAACCTCGCCGCGTACTGGGCGACCGTCAAGCTGCCCTGCCGCAACTGAAGAAGCTCCTGAATGCGCATCACATGGAGGGTGGCTGGGACGAACTCTGAACGGAAGAGGCTCTCGAAGCCCGTCCAGATGAGAGATTCCTCATCATGCACCTGGAGCATCAAGCTCCACCATCGTCCTGCTGCTGCGTGCAATAGGCTGGCCACGAGGATCACCATGACGTCTGCTGGTGTCCTCACTAGCCTGAAAACTCGAACGACCGCCTCCAGCCAGTCCTTGGCTGCATGGGGGTCTGTCTCCCCACGAAACCTGGGTGGTTGCTGGCGCAGGAACTCGTGCAGAGCTCCGAGGCGTCGTGCATCGTCAGCGGTCGGTGTTGGAAGCATCGGGGGCTCGGCGGGTAAAGGTACCGCCGATGCCTCTGCTATCAACGGGCCCTGTACCGAGGCCTTGCCACTCGGCAAGCTGTCATCGCGCTCTACTCTCAGAACCCTAGATGGCTGCTGTTTTCGAGCCATCTTGAAAAGGAAACAAGTGCACCACGGTCAGAACAGTATACCTGGTGAGCTGACACAAGTAATCACGAATAAAACTTGAAAACACACATGCAATCAATATTTTCGTGCATTAAGTTGGAAATCAGAAGTCAGGGTCCTGGTGTATGGATACGTCGGCCACCGCACCAACACTGGACTCCCTGGACTGATAAACACACTCAATATGCTAAACACTATTGCTTCACATATAAGAAAGATCAGAGTCTGTGGTAGAACCGACCAGCTCTGATACCAATTTTTCACGACCCGTCCTCGGCGCCTGCGCTGTGACTACCCCAAGCCCGCCTTCCATAGGCCAGGGGATGGTGACTAGCACCAAGGCGTAAATCCCAACAAAAAGGGAAGGCATTGCCTTTGAAAAGTAAAAAAGCACCATAGAGTAAGCAAGCGGAAAAGTAAACACTAAGCAATAACTGTAACAAGCTGTGCTGAAAGTAAAAGGGGCCGGAAATACAAGCCCAACTGTAAAGTACAACTGAAAGGGAAAACAACAACTGAAAAGAAAAGCCGAAACGTCGAGCCGTCTTCTGGAAGTCCCACCTGAAGGGTGGGTACAGAAAGCCTCCACAGCTCCTCGGTCCAGCCGTCTGCTCCGAATATGTCCCGCCCAGTGGTCCACCTCCAGGTACCGTCCTGCTCCGCACGCCTCCACCACAATCAGCGTTGTCTGTCGTCTGCAACCAACACAACGAAGTACGGGAATAGCCCGTGCAGGGGTGAGTATAAGCTACTCAGTAGGGACCCCGAGACCCCAGAGGTCTCCCAAAATCCACAAAGGATAGACCATAAGAAAAGATGCAATCACGAAGTAGCAACCGACCCGGCTTAGGTATGTGCCCATACATATACCTAAGTCATCAATTCCCGTTCGGCTCCAACGTCTGAGCCGAAGCACAACCCAATACACACAGGAAAGAAAAACGTAAACCCACACAGGATAGCACAACACAATTCAAAAAGGAGAGTAAATAGTACCCACATAGGATAGCTCAACACAATCCACAAAGGAGAGTAAACAGTAAATCCACACAGGATAGCTCAACACAATCCACAAAGGAGAGTAACACAGGATTCAGCTCACACAGGTATACTTCTTCGGATGACGATAAAGATGATCACTGATCCATCTAAGTCGTCGGACCCACAAAGGATCGATAGGTAACTAAACCCCGCAATGACACACACAAGATCGGGCCCACACAGGACCTATAGGCGCTGGCTCACACAGAACCGCTGAGCGCTGACCCACACAGGATCAGACCCACACAGGATCGGGCCCACACAGGACTTGTAGCACTGATCCACGTAGAATCGCTGAGTGTAGTATTCATCGCAGTCCACTGAGGATCTCTGCAGAGTCGTCGTCGCAGTCCACTGAGGATCTCTGCACAGTCGTCGTCGCAGTCCACTGAGGATCTCTGCACGATCGTCGTCGGAGTCGCAGCCAACTCTAGGGTTCCCGCACACAGCAAGCTCGTTCGGGAGGGTCTGCTCCACGAGCCGAGAGGCTGATACATCAACTGACACAAAGTCTGAAGTTGATGTATCCAAAGTTCTGAATCACCAACAGGAACACAACATCACAGACGGCGCGTCAATCGGACGCCCGGTCTGAGAGTTATTGGCTTTTTCGTCCCAGGGGCCCGGTTGGTTTTTAAGGCAAAACCAACCCGACCGTACTCCACCTGAATCCAAACCTCGGGTGGAGTGAGCCAAAAGATCCGTCTCACTTAGAGGAATTCAACAAAGCTGACGGCACGTCAATCGGATGTCCGTAGCTCAATATATGAGCGTTTCCACTTCGAGGGCCCAGTTGGTTTCGTATACGAACCAACCCGGCTGAACCCAAAGTATTCCGAAACCTTGAGTGCGATATATCGAAACGACCGTCTCGTTACAAGGATCGCGTTGCCACTGAAGGAGCGTCATTCGGAGGTCTGTAGCTCAAGATACAAGCATTTGACCGAAAATAGTTTGTAGACGGGCGGTCCGGGCCGGGGCCGACCCGGCCCGACTCCCCTGGGTCGGCCGAACCGGGTCGACCCAACCCGGTCCAACCCAGTCGGCCCTGGTCCGGTCCGGCCTGGGCGCGGCCCAGCCGGTCGGTCCGGCCTGGCTCGGCTCGGCCGAGCGGCCGAGCGCCTGGGCGCCGCGGGGCGCTGCCCCCGCGGTTTGGAGATGCCGCGGCCCCGCGTGGGCTGCGCTGGAGAAACGCGGACGCGGCTTCTTCCGTGTCCCGTGTGGGCGAACCGGACCCGCGAAGCCGTGGATTCAGCCGCGGTGGCCTCGTCCAGCGGTGCGCCAGGGCGCCGCCGCCTCCGGCTACCGGCGCCGCCGCACCGGCGACCCGCGCCGTCGGAATCTTCCGCGGGCCACCAGAGTTGCTCCGGTCATCCGTTTTCCTTCCCATCTGTGTCGGTGCTCCTCTCTGGTTCCATTCTTCACTGCGGAATCAACAAACTTCTGTTGCGGCATGTTCCGTTGTCACCTGTCAAATCCTCACAACAACGAAGAACAACGGAGAGTTGTCGGACCGTGTTCGTTTGGTCCGCACCCTCCGCGTTAGAGATAAACAACGGGAATGGATTAAAATTGTTCTTATTGTCCATTTCATCCCTTTTAAAAGAAATGATCACAGGAAAAAAATAATTATTCACAACAACCCCTACCTCGTAGTCGTCGTCGTATGCACGTTCTTCGCGGATTTGTTCGTCGCGGAAGGAGGGGATCGTCGCGTCGTCGCGGAAGGGCATCACGTCGTCGTGGAATCCGGCGTTGAGTTGGCTAACTCAACGGACCAAGAAACAACAGATTTAATTTAATTGTATAAAATTAAATCTATGTTTGTTAAAAACAACACAAGGGAGATTTAAGAGAAACCCGAAGTCTCTTATCTCAAACATCTGATCGAAGATTTCTTTGTGGAGGAAGAGACGTCGCAGAAGAACGTTGCAGGAAGGGAATGTCGGCGTCGCGTCGTCGATTTCCGCATGTTCGGCGTTCTTCGTCAGAGGTCGGCGTTCTTCGCGTTATTCGCGAAGGAGGATGAATGCTCAAGAATTCCACCAACCCTCTCAACGTGTAATCCTCCAAATTCTGTGTTGGTCTTATTTTATTATTGCGCCAACAAACGAAAAAAGGTAAGTAATGACCCATCAATTCGTTGAACTAATTCAATGAAAGAAACCGCCCATTTAATTCACGAATAAAACCGCCCAATTAAATGGTGCGTTAAGAATTTAATAAAACGCGTCAGTTGACTTTCATAATGACGGGTTTTCGCAGGTGCGTTACTTAGCGGAAAGGAAACGGCGGGGCTCGTGCGGGCCCCTCCTCACAAATATCCTACCAAGTGGGTAGGATATTTCTGGATAGCACCCTATCTGTTTCAACTTAGTTTAAGTGGCTTTCAAGTGGCTTATGTGAAATTAAATAAAGTTTTTCAAACAATTTATTTTATTTCTTAACTTTAAGCCCAAAAATGAAAAACCACACCCGAGCAAACGCAACTCCGGAAGAGGCGTTTCTAAGAAAATACAGGTGCTGTGATTTCATCGGTGCCCTCATAATTTGATTATGGGCACCGGTTCAAAAGTTAGAAAAACCCGCTCATCCGTTCACTGAACGTACCCGATCCAAACTTCGGAAAATGATTCCGGGCACACCGGGCCTCGGAATCAGGTGCCGTCAGAAACTGCGTTATTGTAAAATTCCAATGAAAATTTAAAAAAAAATCCTTGAAATTTATGGGTCTTTACAATCTACTTGAATTCATCACGAGGATCATTAATGAATATGATTTTATAGACAAGTATGATATCATGTATTAGGAAATAGTGGGGACTTTAATTTTGAATTACAGGATTTATTATCACTTTCTCAATGGAAATCCATCTCAAGATAGAAAAATTTTCAATCTATTTCATAAACAATGGGTTTCTCATCTCTATTGACCCTAATTTGGAGGGATTCTCATGAAAAGGTCCTAGATGGTATAAATCTCAAAAAAATAGTATATCCCTATTTTCATCCATCCTATACTATAGTTCTAGATAAGAGTGATTTGAGCATCTATATTTCATTTTTAATTTTATAAAATCCTTATAGAATTTCCACATTGATTTGTTTAATGTTCCTTACTTTAACATTTAACTATCACAGATTTTATTATCTACTCTATGAATTTGAAACTTTATACTCAGTTGAGGAAACAATTAGTATGGTTTTCCCTAATATTAATTATTCCATATTGTGGGATAAAGATATTATAAATCTTTTTGGAAAATATGTTTCTATTACTACTACAATGTGACATGTTTTGGATACTATGAGGGACATTATTCCACATCAAAGTGGAAATACCGACAAATCAGTGGATGATATTTCAATCCTATATATGATAAGTGTTAATGGGAATTTCTAATAATATAAAGGATTGATAAATATCTCTAGGAATCCTTTGATTTTTGGATGGATATATCTTAACAATAATAAGCTAATGAAGGGAAACTCACATTTGTTCAACTGTAGAGAGTTATTTAAATATTCATCAAGATCATATGTGAAGTGTATCTATTAATAGGATGAGATAATAGTGGATTTAGGGGTTGAAGTTGAGGTATTTACTGTTGTTATCCTTATCTAAAAATGTAAATGATAATGGAAGTTTTTATTAGGATCAAATAACTAAGATAGGTATAGTTTATCATTTAAAAGAGTTCAATGCCCTCTAGGATATTTACAATATTTTGAATTGAATGTCTTATTTTTTTGAATAATATTAATTTTATTATATATCATATTTTTCGAAAAGTCAATCTAATTTAAAATACAATTATAAATAATGGGTGGAAATAAGGGAATTAGCTATCTAAAATTCATTTTAAGTTGAATTATATAATCTATCCATGGTGGATAATATTGGAACTCTTATACTGCATCTTTTATAGTTTTATATTTCTATAGTCTTTATATCTTTATGTTTTAGGGAATATACTTTCATTAAAAAAATTATTCTATATAATATAAAATAATTTACTATAAATTAAAAATTTATTATAATATTTTTACGGTTTTATGAAATGTAATAATTTTCTTTTTAATTCTTTTAAAGGATATTATAAATTTTCATATTATTAAGAAATATGAATAATGTAATTTATACCATTCAATTATCTGAAAATATTATTAATAAGTCAATGAGAAATAATACTATCAATGAAGTATGGTATAAACATGATAATATTTATAAAAGGGAATATAAAAGTTTAGAAAGAAAATATATTGATATAAATAGAAAATATTAAAGATTGGAAATGGTTTAGGGATAATTTTTTAATTAGTAATTCACATAAGTGAATGAAAATTTTAGCATTATCATATTTTAAGAGAAACATTTGAATATTATAACATTGGTAATAAAAAATTGATATTCATCCTAGACTATTTCGATAAAATTTTTTCGAATAAATGGAATATTTACATATTAATGATTTTCATAGTAATTTTTTAAAATATGAGATAAGGAATGATTATATATTTAAAAATAATAATAAAAAGGACATTACATTCAAATAAATGAGGTAGAATAAAATAAATGAAGAGGAATATTGGAACTCTAGTGAATCTGAAGATGGGGAAGAAAGGAATTAAGAGTGTATTGAATTATTTCACTTAAGTCAATAATCTTTTGATAAGAAAAAGGTATGTACAAAGGTAAAATCCCACTAATTTTTTTAAATGTGATGGAATTGGGAATTTTTTTAATTTATTTTCCAAATAAAAAAGTGTAAATTATGATGAAGCTAAAAGTGAAAATTATTTAGGGTGAATAGATGGAGTAAGAACTCTAATAATGAAAGGGAATCAGTTAGTGAAATTAAAAGGTACACTAGATTCAAAAAAAGTATCATGGTGAGTAATGAAGTTTAAGACAACTTCATTTCAAATAGTTTATCCAAAGAAAAGGCCCCTAAAAAATAGAAAATTTATGGATACTATTGAAAAACATGGCAAAACATAAAAAAGTGATGAAGATGATGAAGAGGGTGAAAAATATTTTGTTTAAAACATATTAACTACTAATCATGAAGCATATATTGATAAAAAACATAATAAAAGCAAGTCATCATGGTGTTAAAGAAGTTGGTTTGGAAGATAAATTAATGTGAAGGAAAAATTCCCAAAATAGAAAATGATTATATTGAATAAATTATGTATCTCATATTGAGAGTTATTGAATAAGAAAGAGGTTGAATGTTTCCAAGGAAAAACACAATTCAAAGGAAGAATAGTTATTTAAGACAAAATCAAGATATCTTGAACTCAAAAATACTCTGATGAATACATGTAAGGATTTACACAAAGTTGTTAAAGTTAAATTTTAATCATCTTGAATTGTTACCTTGGAGAAAAAGGTATAAATTAACATTTTCTTTCAAAGGATGCTAAATTTGTTTTACTTAAAATTACCAGTCCAAAAATTAAATCTGGGATTATATGGGTAAAATATGGTTATGTGAAATCAATTACAAAATAATCGAGTGCTTGAGGTAATGTGGGGAGGATTTATTAATTTAATTAGAAGCATGAAGAAGCTCATAATGTGCTTGGATAAAAATAGTACTATTTGGAATATGATTTTTATTACTTCAATTGAAAAAATTTCAATTTTTATTATTAATTTTATTGAACATTTATCCATAAATCCTATATTTTTTAGTATAAAATTTTAAATACTTAATGTAGGAATGAATTAAGGGAGTAGAACATTTGTAGCTACTTGAAGTATAGAAATGACATTCTGAAGGAAAAAGTTTTGAATAAAAGTTAAAAATGTATGAATACTAAAAGTAAGTTTGATTGTCTTTAAAAAATATACAGAAGATATAAAAAAAGTTATATTATGAAAATGTGTGTATGAATACTCCTATAGGATAATATATTCATACCAAAGGAAGATATTTAGGTTAGGGGAAATAAAGGAAGAACAATATCTAATTGTTGATCTGTCACTAAAATATAGAAGGGAAAAAATTCATAGACACTTTATAGTGGTTTCTTTTCTCACAGGATAGGATATACAAAAAAACATAAATAATATTGAAGAGTTTTATTGTGGTGTAGTTACATTTGGTAATGATAACTCCATAAAAATTGGTGTAATTGGTACAATTGAGATTTAATATGAAAAATTAAAATTCATATATGTTCTATTTATTAATTTGATTAAACAAAACTTTGTAAGTATAAGATAAATTTGTGATGATGGTAAAAATTTTATTTTCAAGAAAAGAGATTTTATCGTCACATTCTTAAAATTTGGTGGAATTTCCATAAAGTTTGAATGAACAGGTGGTAACTTATTACAAATTTAATTTCCTAGTAACTCTTTTTTACGAGTACTGATGATGGAAATTATTTGTTGCATAGAAAACATGAACATCTAGGAAAAATGTGTAGGAGAATAATCTCAAATGAAGATGTGGTGAGAGACATACCATTACTAAAGTAAATATGTTATCTATGTAACATGTCAATATGATGGGGCCTTGTATAGAAATAATAAAATAGTAGAGAATCAGCTTCCCAGACCATGTGAATTTATTCAATCATTTTTATGGGTTTATGAGACATAAATCCAACAAAGGTGATCTTTATATTATTAATTTAACTAATGATTTCACCAGGTGGACTAATGTGATGTCATTAAATCACAAATATGAATATTTTAAGATGTTTAAGATATTTAAAATATAATTTATGAAATATTTAGGATAATATATTGTCAAGTTGAGTTTCAATAATGGGAAATTTTTCACTAGAAATTCCATTGAATCATATCGAAAAAATGTGGAATTAAATATCAATATATTGATCATTATATACACTATCAAAATGGATTTATAGAAAGGAAGAATGAAATTTTAGTTTTGATGGGAATAACTAATATTTTTGAATTAAAACATATAACTTTATTATGGAGATAGTATGTAAGTATAACTATGAATATTAATAATATATGTTTATTGATTCTAGAATAAAACATGACTCTCTATAATACGTAGTACAAGAAGAAACCACTAGTGAAAAATGGGTTTCCATGGCAGTTTTTTAGGTTTTAATGATGACTTCCTCATGATGTTATTAAGAGCAATGTTGTATATATTATAGGTATAAAGGTCCACTGTGTGATCTTCTCCACAAGGGATTCATGACTAGAATATTTGAAAATATCATTACTAAATCAAAATATATAAATATTTTAATGAGCATAAATTACTTAAATAAACTAAATAGCTTCTTATAATCTTATAATCCATATTTCTTGACTATTCCATAATATGTTGTCCCTTTTTTTCTCATTCAGTCCCTCTTCCATTTTTTATGTTTGGTTGGGGGAAAGAATGGTAAACTAATGCGGATCAAGAAGTCTTAACTCTCATTTTTTAATTTTTTTTCAACTATTATAGTTCTTCCAATAACATATAGCCTCCATGAGATAAAGTATTAGATTATAAGTTTTGGATTGGATCTCTTGATGAGATATCCTCATTTTCTATAAATTTAGAATAAAAAACTCATTAATATATTAATTAATATAATCAAAATTCAGAAAACTAATATTTTAATTATAAAAAATGATTCTTTTCATCCTATTTAAAAGAACTGGTTCCATGTATCTTCATCAATAAATGGATATACCTCACATTGTTTTTTATTTTTATTTCTCCATAAAAGAAATATGATGTGAAGGATGATCTTAAATCCCTCTACCTCATAACAGCCAAAGGTAAACACTTCTTCCCAATATATCAAGTGTCAGTTATATCATATTTAATATAATAAGATGTGGAAAAAGCCAATATTTGTAAAACAATCTATATAAGTAAAATAATAAAAAATGATCTTACCAAATGTTTCTCATATTATTGATATTTAGTAACTTTTTCAAAACTTCTATAGTCACAAAAACAAAATAATAACTTTGTCATGAGATTACTATGTAATAAAAGTATTAAATGTTTTTGAATTTGTACCCCTACAAATATAATTATCATCAAACTGAATAGGTGTCATTTGGTCCTGTCTACGGGCAACTTATAATTTTGGTAAATGTGTGTTTTCACTTTTACCAACCTAGGAATACTTATCTACCCTTGTGGAAATAGATGGATCATATAATGAAGTATAAGGAGGATACTCAACAAAATTATATGTATGGTCCTTCCTAGAATCTCAAGGTGACTCATATGTTTGTTATGACATTATCCTATAAATAAAATTAACAAAAAATTAGTAAAAATATAGAAATCCAACTATTACATATAAAATTAAATGAAAAATGAAAAATTATCCAATAAAAAGTAAACTAAAGTAAACATACATTTATTAATATTTTTTAAATTAGTAAACTAAAATGATAACTACATTAATGAGAAATTAAATAACATAAATAAAGTGAAAAAATCCAACTATTACATAAAAATATTAATAACAATTTTAAAATGGTATAAAAAATAAACAGACCACGCTTTATCATATTCATTAGAGAATCCCCAATATAATACTCTATTTCGGAGTAGAGTTACTCCATAATGGTGTGTGGATAATAAACATTATCCAATTTATTACACCATTTTTTAGACAAAAAAATATTCTCTAAATATACTATCATTCATGTTTAGTACTCTTTTTAATATGTTAAATTAAAATAAATTATTTTTCATAAAAAATATTTTGTGATTTTTTAATATTTATAATTAAATTAAATTAAATTAAATTACACACACACATACAAACATAATTTTATTAATAAATTAAAATAAACATGATTACATGGTTTGATTAATTAATTAATTTTTTTGAAAAATTAGATAAAAATATTTAGTTTACCCTTACTTAAATATTTTTACCCTTAATTAATTTTAGTTTACCCTTAATTTTTTTACCCTTAAATAACATAAGTTCACCCTTACTTAAGTGTAAAAACAAGTTTTTAAGGGTAATTAGAAACTTATATAGGTTAATTATGAGTAAACTAACGTTAAATAATATTTAGTTTACTCTTACATAATTTTTTTACCCTTACATAACTTTAGTTTACCCTTAACTTTTTTTACCTTTACATGACTTGTAAAAGATTATGTTTATTCTTACATAATTTTGTTTTACCCATACTTAACTTATGTTTAACCTGAGATAAATTTAGTTTACCCTTATATAACATTGTTTTACCTTTAACTTATATTCATCCTTACATAACATTAGTTTACTCTTAATTAACTTTTTCAACCCTTACGTACCTTGTAAAAGTTTATGCTTACCCTTGCATATCTATTTTTTACCCTTAATTGACTTATGTTTACCCTTACATAACTTTTTTTACCCTTCCATAACTATAGATTACCCTTACATGACATCAGTTTAGCATTACATAACATTATTTTACCCATACCTAACTTATATTTACCCTTATATAACATTAATTTACCCTTACCTTAATTATTTTACAATTAATTAACATCACTTTAACATTAAATAACTTGTAAAAGTTTATTTTTACCCTTACAGAACTTTTTAATCCTTACTTAAACTTTGTTCACCCTTACATAACGCTTTTATAGCCTTACATAAATTTTTTTCTCAAACCTAAATTCATGTTTAAACTTACATGACTTTTATTTACCCTTAAAAAATTATTTTTACACTTACATAAAATTAGTTTACCTTTACATTAATTTTTTTACCCATACTTAACTTATTTCTGCCCTTACACACCTTTAGTTTATTATTTATTAACATTTTTTTATACTTACTTAACTTTAGTTTACCATTACATAACTATCAAAAAAATTTATTTACCTTCACAAAACTTTGTTTTACCCTCACTTAACTTATGTTTACCCTTATATAACATCATTTTACTCTTACATAATTTTCTATTTTCCCCTACTTAACTTATTTTTACTCTTATATAACATTAGTTTACCATTACATATATTTTTTTACCATTAATTAATTTTATTTTAGACTTATGTAAATTGTATAAGTTTCTATTAACACTTACATAATTTTTTTAACCTTAATTAAGTTCTACTCACCCTTAATTAACTTTAATTTACCATTCCATGACTTTTTTTACCCAAACATAAATTTTTTCTAGCCTTACATAACCTTTATTTACCCATATATATATTTTATTTACCCTTAAATAACTTTTTTTACCCATATATAACATTTTTTTACACTTATATAACTACTATTTGACCTTAAATAACTTTAGTTTATAATTACTTATCTTTATTTTACCCATAAATAATTTTATTTTACCCTTACTTAACCTGTACCAGTTTATGTTTACATGTAAAATCCTGACCCGACTCACCACTGAACCAGTGGCCTGACCGGTCACCACATGACCTCAAGAACGTCTCCCCGTATGCCTGAGGCCACCGACTAGCAGTGAGGGTCTAAGGATACTCAATGGAGAGACTATACCATCTTATCATAGTTGCGCAACGGTATATCAGAGTAAATAACAAACAATGGAAATAAATAGAGGAAGTAGTCTAATAAATGATAAAGCAGTGGAATGTAGAGTTTATAAATCTTGTACAAACAAATGGAAAACATCAATTATATAGCAGATGCATGCATGACACGATAATGATACAAAAATGTAAAATATGGAACCAAACAACATTCTAAACATTCCTTGAGAAAAATAAATAAACAATGACTCCATGCCCCGAGGGAAGTCTCCTCGAGCATCCTGATCTTCCACTCAGTCCTTTTCTCCTATCTTATAAGTAAATGCAAATAACACAATCCTTCCACCAAATAGAATCTACTCGGGTACCCCAGTGCAATGATGTCCTGAGTAGGGTGTGAGATATAAATCTCAGTAGGCTGGGACCACCGGTGTCTACCCTAAATCCTAATATTTAATAAATAATTTAAACAGTGCAAGCATGCATAATCAAGGTAAGCCGTACAATGTAACTATATACCCAAGTACCTGATTCAACTCTCAGCTGGTGTCTGAACCTGCATTATATATTTTTCATGCATACACAATATTCATTACCCAATCATTTTCATTTATCAATTATTCAAACCTCATTAAACTACATAATTCTTGTGATATGGACTGATCCTGACATTCTCGATATAAGTCACTCACCCCAGATGTCTCTAAATACCATCTAAGTAATCAAAGATATGAACAAATAAAAGATTGTTCTTTGGCTTGGATAATGTGTCATAAGATATTCAATTTAACCTTTCATATAATATATCTGAGCCCATCCACTAAAAATAGTGATTCTCTACTGGGTCCATCCACTAATAGTGATTCACCCAATTCATTGACAATTATGATCCCTTCCTCGTATTCAGTTCAAAAATCATAGTGTCACAATAGTTTTCATTAACCAATTTATTCATTTCATGTACGGACAAATGGACCCACAATCTAATGTCAATTAATTGGTGTAGAACCTCATGTCTAGCACCCTCGTGAGCATTTAGAGCGTCAGTCCTTATCTCACAACCCATGGGTCTTTGGAGCATCAGTCCCTAACCCATAAAAGAATATTTGGTTGCAAGATGGGTGTAGAATGCCTTTTATAGCACCCTGTAAGTATTTGGATCATCAGTCCCTATCTCACAACCCATTTATCAATAATACATATATAGTTATCATTAGTGTAGAATTCCAAGTCTAACACCCCAAAACCCTCCATTAATTATTTCATAAATTAATTAAGCCAATATGTTAATTAATTCAACAACTAATTAACAACATAAATCACCCATCAAAAGTCAACCATAATTAACCATTAAACATAAATGTAGTAAACAATTAATTAACAATTAATTATTCTTAGAAATCAAAATAAATAATTAACAGAACATTTAATTATCTAAATTATTTATCAAGTCTGAACCCATCCACTCAAATAGTGATTCATCCAGGACATTAACAATTTACATGAACATAATAATAATCACAAAAAATGCTGAACAAAGCCCATATATTTAGAAACCATCTCACGTAGCATCTCGTAAATATAAAACAACTCCATCCAAGACAACTTAATGCATGAAAATCTAACATGAATCAAAAGGTTCCAATGTCTAACAGTCATAACAATGAATTAAATCACAATCTTAATTTGATGCATTCAAATTAATTAATTCAATGATTAATAAATTAAATCTTATCTATTTAACCAATCATCAATTAACCAACCATTTTCCATTTATCATGTAATAATTAATCCATCCATTATTTATAACTAGTTACCAATTTATATTCCAAACATTTCACATATTCAATATTCTCAATAATCAGTAATAGCCACAATTTTTATTCCAACTCATGACATGATAATTAATTCTACAATTAATTAACCTATTACCCATTCTTCCCATTCAAATAATTTAACTATTTAATCATATCACTTTAACCAAATAAGCAAAACATGCTTAAAATCAACACATGTTCAAGTCCACATTTATCTCACATGGAAGACATCATTTAATAACACCAAAAGTGTCAAGCATAGACATATCATAATCAATGAAACTCAAATTCTCAATTTATTTAAAGAAGCTATAATTCCTAAATAAAGTGGTAGGGATTTGGGGCCCTTCCTCGGTGTGGCACCATTTTAAATCCAAAGCACTTTAATATACTTTACAGAAACCAATCCACAACTGGTCCACAATCGCAAACGTGCACACCTTATATATATATATATATATATATATTCACGCGCATGCCCTAAAAAATATAAATAATATTAAAAATATTAAAATAGGTACTGATAATCAAATAAGGACCAAAGCACCTCTAACTAGGTACCAGGGACTCGTAAAAAATTATCACACCCTTAATTGAATGATGTGAAACCATACCAATGTTAAATAACCTTACCTAAAACTTGACGGAAAAGTGAAAATGAACTCATCTGCCTCACCTCTGTCGGAAGATGCTGTAATACGGTCTAAAGGGTCTACAAGAGCCCCTTGCACATCCCATGAACCAGAGAAAGAAGGAAACCCAATAAAACCCAAACCATAGGATTTTTTCTGAGGAAATTGGGCGGGGGAGGAGCCAAAAGGCCGATGCGAATCACCAAACAAATTCAGATGGACTAACCTCACTGAGATGGAAAATATTTGAGAAGACACCAGGAGGAATAAATCGTGTAAAGAGGATCCGACGAGGGGGGTATAGCGCTCCTCCATGGAGGGGCCTAGTTCATTTTTGTTGGTCCTCCAATATGGTGGTGCGCTACCCTCATGTTCTCTCCCCCAATTATCCATTACACCCAAGATAAACTAATAGTCTTAATATAATAATAATAACATTTATTATTCTCATTTAATATAATGTTATTTCATTAACTAACATTTAAATAAATGTTTTGCAATTAATTTTGAAAACCCCCATTAATCATTCAATCAAATTAATACAATAATAAAAATAACAATATCCTTATTATTATTATTAAATATTTATTTTATTTAAAATAAAATAAAAATAAATCATTTTAAAAACTGGATAACCTCACTGCTGACCCACACCATTTGACTACCAGTGCAGAACCTGATATCTATATTTAAAATGGTTTAATTAAATTAAACCCAACTCCACATTTATTCCTTATTTAATATTACCATTTAAAATTACCCTTCCTAGATAATGCCCAACTCATCATTATTTAATTAATTATTTCAACAAAAATTAATTAAAAAACAACTTATTTGTAGCGATTAATTAAATTCATATTGAACATTAATTTAATTAAATGAAACCCCAAAAAATCCATTTTTATTATTATCTATAATAATAATAACAAACACTCATAAAACCATAACAATAATAATCGCATTATTATTTTTATTATTATTCAACTGTAGATAAAACCCAATACCTCTTATTAAATAAAAACACTTCTTTATTAATTATGAAACCCCTTTATTTAATTAGATGTTTTTTGAGATACCAAAAAGCCTAATTAATTTCACCTCAATATTATACCTCATTAAACATCTAATTAAAATCATTTAACATAAATGTTACACCCCATTTAATTAAAAATAATTCTTCATTCTTTATTATCTTGATAAGCATTTCATAATTTATTATGAAATTCACAATTTATTACAATATCATTAATATGGTAAAAACTCCAACCCATAACCCCTAATTAAATTGCTATAATAATTATTATTACATTCATAAGACTAAAATAATAATAATCTCCTTATTATTATATTTTAAACTTTTTATAAACCCAACACCAATATTTAATAACAACTCTTCATTAAATCTGAAACTCCTCATTTTATTAAATGTTTCTTTGAGAAGATCAAAAGTGACATTAAATTCTCAAAAATAATATACTCCTTTAACATGCAATTAAAATATCAACGCATCAGAATAATTTATGACACCATAATAATAATAACATTATTATTATTAGCACATTCCTCTATTTAATAATAAATGTTCCTTTAATAATTCTTAAACTCTTCATTTAAATAAAATGGATCTTAAATAAACCCATAATCCACATTAATTTCTTCAATCACGTTTAATCAATTATTTAATATTCATTTAATTAGACAACAAGAACAAAAATAATAAAAACTTTATCATTATTATTATTAAAAACTTATTTTAATTAATTAAAAACTCTCATATAATAATATTTAATTAAATTAAATAATTTATTAAACAAGGTAAACTGAATGGGTTGGAACAAAACTATGCACTGCCCGTGTAGATCCATTAAAGTGAACTTTTCTGAAATCGGTGTTCTCGAGACTCATCGGGACACCTGTGAAATTTATCAGGTAATTACACAGTTCCAAAAACGACACCTTTAGGTGTTCCAACACTGAGAATAAAATTCCAGATCTTGGTTTAAAAAAAACAACCCACTGATAAAGTGAAAAAAATTCAAAAAATTCATATTTTATCCTCGTTCAATAACACGGGACTTGACAATATACCCAATTGAAAAACTTCTCATCCCTGAGAAGCTTTCGCCAACCGCTACTAAAAAAACCTACCTACCATGGTCATTTAATCTTGTTAGAAGTGACGTATTGTGTTCACAACACCAAATGAACCTTTAACCCTTCACAAGACTAATGGTTAAGCCTAGAAAATCAGATCCAATGCTCAGTTTATAGCTTAAACATCAAAAAATTTATTATATCATAGGCCATTAAAAGGACCTCATTAATGAAAATGGATAAATATCAATCAAAAAATAGAACAAGATTCACATGATTCCCTCAAAAGATGTCGCTTACCCAAAACCCCATTTCACCCTTTATCTGACGATATTCCATTAAAACTATCCAAAACCATATGAATGTAAAAAAAAATTCCTTACCTGACCTCTGGTGAAATTTCCAAGTCAATTCTTCACAAGGATATTTTAAAACAACCATTCTCCAACACAAAATGAAAAGTATCCAAAATAATTAACGCATCTCGCGTACTACCCAGATAACAACCACTCATCAGGCCCAACAATATTTAAACTATAGCGCAGCATAAGACCTACACTGTCTTTGTGTCTCTATGAAGAAGTCAAGATATGAGAAATTCTCATTGTATTTAGAAGAAAGTAATAAGAGAGAAATCAATTTCATTAAGAAGATCAGTCAAACTATTACCGGAAAACTCTATTCTAAAAGCTCAACATCACCTGCTGACATGTTTATCGAAAACTTTGCAACAATACCCACCTTAAGATTTTCCATAACATTGAAATAAAAGATTAGCCACTAACCAGTGCATGTTTTTATATCACATTAACACATGCATGTGACATTCCTCTAACCATGATCACCATGTCAAACATTGATCATAAAATTCGTAACATAAACCTATCGGTATTCCAAAATAGCCGAGTACCAAGAAGTCCTCCTGAGAAGTGGGACGAACTTACTTTAATAGCCTAGAAAATTATATGGGTACTACCTACCATGGGTGGTCCCCTTACGATCATTAACTTCGACCTCTATCTTGGTCACACAAAATTAAAAACACAAGATTCAAAAGCTCATTTTTTTCATTATTTCCATTTTAATTAATTCATTTCAACCTTTAATCATTTGAATGATTTTCAACAAACACAAAATTACTTTTTCACAAAATCCACTTGGTTTTCAAAAAAATTACCAATGAAAAAATAAGTATGATATCACAAACATCCTCTTTAAACATTTTACATTCAGTGTTATTCATATCTAAACAGGCAATTTAGCATCTAAATTCCTTTTACCGAAATGGAGACCTCCAAAAGTACCATTTATTTAATCCGAGTTCTTCAAAAGAAACCCCACAATGGTTAATTTCAATCAAAAGTCAGCATTATTACATTCATTACCACATTCAAAACATACTATGGTTATATGGTTTAGTCACGTGGGTGGCCATCTACAAATCGATAAGGCGCCCATACACCTTATCACTAGTAGTTGGCTCCCATTTATCACAATCAGCATTCATTTAATATTTTAACTTTAGTATCCCTTTAATATATCAAAACATCAATAGAACGTTAGCCTAAGAAGTAACACAACAACATGCTATAACACAGAAGCATATCACAACAACAAAACAAGCTAATAACTATGGTAGTATGGCATATAATCAATCAAACATGTTAAATCTATCACCGAAACAAGCTATCTAGAGAGGCATGCTAAACTAGATCAAAACATGGAATTACACCCATGGAACACAATCCAAATTAGCATACAACCTACTAATTAAACTAGATGGCTTGTTATATGCATGACATGTGAATCTCTAAGTGACTAAGATTATTCATGTATGAAACTTCTTTGCCATATCAGGCCAAGAAAATTATTTTTTTCAAAATTCACAAAATCAATAAATTGTGGAAAATACAGCAGTCACTCAAGGTGAAATCATATCTACTATAACCTATAATAGTACAAACAACAATTCCCATCCTTGGACACTTTGTCATTTCTTGTACATGGGGCGATCTTTCCCAAGAACAACTATTAAACGAAGTACTGACACATTCCCAGTCTCATATCTACCAACCCCAAAATAGTAAGACAAAGGAAAAGAATCCCTCTGATACCACTTTGTAATGTCTCAACCCATCTCACCACTAAACCAATTGTTGGACCGGTCACCACATGACCTCAAGCATGTCTCCCCATATTCCAGAGGCCGTCGACTTGAAGAGTGGTTCTATGGATAGTCAGTGGGGAGACTATACCCTCTTATTAGAGTTGTGTAACAGTATATCAAAGTAAATAACAAACAATGGAAATAAATAGAAGAAGCAGTCTAATAAAAGATAAAGCAGCGGAAGGTAGATTTTATAAATCTTGTAAAAACAAATGGCCAACATCAATTATATAGAAGATGCATGCATGACATGATAATGAAACAAAAATTGAAAATAGTACACAAAACATCATTCAGAACATTCCATTACAAAAATAAATAAACAATGACTCAATGCCCTGAGGGAAGTCCCTTCGAGAATCCCGAGCTTTTGCTCAGTCCTTTGCCCCTATCTTCCAAGTAAATGGAAACATCACAATACTACAAAAAAATAGAATCTACTCAGCTACCCCAGTGTAATGGTGGCCCAGTTAGGGTGTGAGATAAAAATATCAGTAGGCCGGTACCATCGGTGTCTACCCAAAATCCTTAAATTCAATAAATAATTTGAATTGTTCAATCATGCATAATTAATGTACACAATATAATGAAACTATATACCCAATTACCTACTTCATCTCTCAGCTGGTGTATAAACCTATATTATACATTTTTCATGTATACACAATAGCCATTACACAATCATTTTCCTTTATAAATTATTCAAACCACATTAAACTACAAAATTCTCATGATCCGAACTGAGCCTAACATTCCCGGTATAAGTCACTCACCACAGATGTCTCTAAAGAACATGTAAGAAATCAAAGTTAAGAAAAAATACAAGCTTGTTCTTTGGCTTGTATAATGCATCATAAGATATTCAATTTAATCTTTCATATACTATATCTGAGCCCGTCCACTATGAAAATAGTGATTCACTTCTGGGTCCATCCACTAATAGTGATTCACCCAATTCATTGATAAGTGTGAACCCTTTCTCAAATTCAATTCAAAAATCATAGTGTAATAATATTATTCATTATCCAATTTATTCATTTCATGTACGACCAATTAGACCCATAGTCCAATGTCAATTATTGGGTGTAGAACTTCTTGTCTAGAACCCTCGTGAGTATTTGCAGCATCAGTCCTGGTCTCACAACCCATGGGTATTTGGAGCATCAGTCCTTGACCCATAAAAGAATATTTGCTTTCATGTTGGGTGTAGAATTCCATTTCTAGCACCTTGTGAGTGTTTAGAGCATCAGTCCCTATCTCACAACCCATTTATCAATAATACATATATATTTATCATTTTTGTAGAATTCCATGTCTAACACCCCACAAACATCCATTAAATAATTCATAAATTAAATAATCCAATCCGTTAATTAATTCAACAACTAATTGACAACATAAATCGACTATCAAAAGTCAACCCTTAATTAACCATTTAACATCTCAATAGTAAATAATTAATTAACAATTAATTATTCTTATCATGAAAAAAAAATAATTAACTCAACATTTAATTATCCAAATTCTTTAAGAAGTCTGAACCCATCCACTCAAATAGTGATTCATCCAGGACTTTAACAATTTACATGCACGTCATAATCATCACAAAATATGCTGAACAAAGCCAATTTATTTAGCAACCATATCACACAATATCTCATAATACAAAACAACTCCATCCTAGACAACTTAATGCATGGAACTCCAACATGCATCAAAAGGTACCCATGCCCAATAGTCGTAACAAACTATTAATTCAAAATATTAATTTAATGAATTCAAATTAATTAAATCTTATATATTTAGCCAATCACCAATTACTTCACCATTTTCTATTTATCATGTAATAATTAATCCATCCATTATTTATCACCAGTTTCCAATTTATATTCCAAACATTTCAAATATTCAATATTCTCAATAATCAGTAACGGCCACAATTTTTATTCCAACTCATGACATGATAATTAATTATAAAATTAATTACCCTATTACCCATTATTACCATTCAAATCATTTAACTATTTAATCATATCACTTTAACCAAATTAGAAAAACTTTCTTAAAATCAACACATGTTTAAGTCCACATTTATCTCACATGGGAGAAATCATTTAATAACATCCAAAGTGTCACACATAGACATGTCATAATCAATGAAACTCACATTATCAATTTATTTAAATAACAAATAATTATTAAATAAAGTGATATGGATTTGGGACCCTGCCTCGGGGTGGAACAATTTTAAATCTGAAGAGCTTTAATATACTTGGTGGAAAAAAGTCCAAAACTGGTGTGAAATCGCACGTGCGTGCACCTTATATATATATATTCAGCCATGTTCCCTACAAAAATATAAATAAAATTCAAAATATTAAAATAGGTACTCAGAATCAAATCAATAAGGACCAACACACCACTAACTAGGTACCAGGGAATCATAAAAAATCATCACACCCTTAATTGAAGGATGTGAAATAGTACCACAGTTAAATAACCTTACCAGAAACTTGACGGAAAATCAAAAACGAACTCATCTACCTTGACTTTGTCGGTAGATGCTGGAATATGGTCTAAAGGGTCTAGAGGATCCCCTTGCACATCCCTAGAACCGAAAAAAGAAGGAAACCCAATAAAACCTGAACTATATAATTTTGGCCGAGGAAACAGGGCGAGGAAGGAGCCAAATGACCGATGAGAATCACCAAACAAATGAAAATGGACTCACCTCAACGAGATGGACAATATTCGAGAAGACACTGGGAGGATTTTATCGCGTGAATAGGATCTGACGAAGGGGGTGTAGCGTCCCTCAAAGGGGGGGGGGTCTAAGGCATTTTTGTTATTCCTCCAATATGGTGGTGCACCACCCTCATGTTCTCTCCCCCAATTATCCATCACAACCCTGACAAACTAATAGTCTTAATATAATAATAATAAAATCTATTATTCTCATTTAATATAATGTTACTTTATAAACTAACATTTAAATAAATATTTCACATAAATTATGAAAGCCCCCATTAATCATCAAATCAAATTAATACAATAATAATAATAATATCCTTATTATAATTTTTTTTATTTTTTATGTTTTTTTATTATTTATTATTATTTATTATTATTATTTTTTTATTATTTATTATTATTTATTATTATTATTTTTTATTTTTTATATTTTTTATATTTTTTATATTATTAATTTTATATTTTATATTTTATATTTTTATTTTTTATTTATTTATTTGTTTTTTTATATTTTATTTATTTTGTTTTATTTTGTTTTATTTTCGCTCTTGGGGAAATGACGCAACTAGTGAAGTAATAACTGAGGCGTGTCAATTTATGGTTGAATATCCTTATTATTATAATTAAATATTTATTTTATTTGAAATAAAATAAAAATAAATCATTTTAAAAATGAGATAACCACACTGCGAACCCACACCATTCGACTACCCATGCACAACCCAATATCTATATTTAAAATGGATTAATTAAATTAAACCCAACTCCACATTTATTCCTTATTTAATATTACCATTTAAAATTACCCTTCTTTGATAATGCCCAACTCATCATTAATTAAATAATTATCTCAAAGAAAATTAATTAAATAAAAACCTCTAATTTGTAGAGATTTATTAAATTATTATTGAACATTAATTTAACTAAATGAAACCCCAAAAAATCGATTATTAATATTATTCATAATAATAATAATAACCACTCATAAAACCATAATAATAATAATTTATTTATTATATTTATTATTATTCAACCGTATATAAAACCCAACACCTATTATTGAATAAAAACACTTCTTTATTAATTATGAAACTCCTTATTTAATTAGACATTTCTTTGAGATACCCAAAATCCTCGTTAATTTTACATCAATATTATACCTCATTAAACATGCAATTAAAATATTTTAACTTAAATGTTACACACAATTTAATTAAAAATTCTTCTTTATTCATTATTATCTTAATAAATATTTCATAATTAATTGTGAAACTCTTAATTTATTACAATATCATTAATATGATAAAAATACCTACCCATAAACCCTAATTTAATTTCCATAATAATAATTATTACATTCATAAAACTAAAATAATAATAATCCCATTATTACTATTTTTCAAACTTTTGATAAACCCAACACCACTATTTAATAAAAACACTTCATTAAATTTGAAACTCGTTATTTTATTAAATGTTTCATTGAGAAGCTCAAAAGCATCATTAAATTCTCATAAATAATATACTCCTTCAACATGAAATTAAAATATCAATGCATCAAAATTATTTATGACACTATAATAATAATAATAACATTATTATAATTATCACATTCCTCCATTTAATAATAAATAGACTTTTAATAATTCCAGAAATCTTCATTTAAATAAAATTGTTCTTCGATAAACCCATAATCCACATTGATTTCTTTAATCACATTTAAATAATTCATTAATATTCATTTAATTAAACAACCACAATAAAAATAATAATAACCTCATTATTATTATTATTAAAACGTTCTTTTAATTAATTAAAATATCTCATATAATATCATTTAATTAAATTAAATGATTTATTAAACAGGGTAAACTTAATGGGTTGGAACACAATCGTGCACTACTCATGCAGATCCATTAAAGTGGGATTTTCCAAAATCAGGGTTCCCAAGACTCATCAGGACAAATGTGAAAATTATCAGGTAATTACGCAAGTCAAAAAATGACACCTTTCGGTGTTCCAAAACATAGAAGAAAATTACAGATCTTGGTTTTTAAAAAAACAACATATTGATAAACTGAAAAGAAATCAAAAACATTTCTATTTTAACCCGGTTCAATAATATGTGACTTTACATTACACTTACATGACTTTCTCATACCCTTACATTAGTGAAAATTTATAAAAATCTAATAATTACTTATAAATTTTAATTATTAAAAAATGAAACCAACTAAAATAAACTATTATTAAAAAAATTTAATATATTAGGTATGATATTTCTTCTATATAAAAAATAAAATAAATATATATAACAATTGATGATATTTATGAAATTTACAAAAGTAAACAAGAAATAAATATATGTTACCTATAATATTAGAAAATTACTAAAATATTAATTTCCCATATTCCTTCCTCATGACCATTATGTATGGAATAAACCATGTCAACAATGTGTTCATCAATAATACATATTAATCTTTCCATATAATCATAGATCTCATATAAATCAGCATCGTCGTCAAGTTTTTCATCACCAAAGTTAATTTTTTTAATTTTAAAATAATTTACCACTACATGTTTTATGGATGAAGAATATAGAAAAATTGTTTTACATGTGTTCCCATGATAAAAGTATTAGTTGTGTATTTAAATCTATTCAGATAAACTAGTGTCATAACAAATTCATCTAGTCTTACACCCTTGTTACTGATAACCCATTTGTAGGTAAACACTGGAACTTGAAATTTAATATAATAAACCTTATATATTTCTCTACTGACTCTATACTATAATCTTTATGTTTATATTGGGTTTTTGTCTTTAGCACTTAAAATATGAATTACTTATGCGAACACCAACACCCTATTATTCATAACTATGCTTATGTTGTCCTAATATTTCATATTTAATGTATTTTATTAATTTCATACCAAGACCATGTAATAAATTTTAAACTTAGACCACACACTAACCATCTCAATGTTTCTTATGTAACTGATCTACCATGAATAGTCTCCTTAAACAATGGGAAAAAGTTTTTTATGCTCATTCAAAATCCACATATCTTTCTTCTTTGGATAATATTGTTTTAACACATTAATATGAAATGTTATATGTAGATGAGAATCATATATGTTATTCAATATGTATAAATATACATTCTTTATCTGTTCACCTATCAATGATTTTACTTTCAAGCCATAGATCCCCTTTCCCCAATAATTTATTTGTCCATAGATAGATGTAAGAAAACCGATGTACTCCACTGTAGAAAAATAGCTTTTAAAAAGCACTACTACCTCTTTAGAAATATACTTCTCTACAATGGATGCTTTAGTTTTATATGGATTCTTAATGCATCCCTTCATTATCATCATATTCCTTTATAAAGGATACAACAAACATAGATATACAGGTCAAAAAATATTTATTTCTAACACCAAATGAACTACTAAATTCACCATGATATTAAAAAAAGATGGTGGGAAATTAATTTCCAGTTGAAAAAGTGAATAATTATAAAAATTCCTAAATTAATTCATATCAATAACTTTGTTACAATTTGAATAAAAAAACAACTCTATGATAGTCATTCTAACAAGGATGGGTAATATTCCATGTAATGTAACTTGTAAGAGATATTTCATCATGATGTGAAAATCATGTGATTTCATGCCCATCAACCACAAATCTTTTAGGGAAACATTTTTTTTCATTTGAATAATAACAATGTGAATCTTTCATACCATGGAGGCTCTAGGAAAAACTAATATTATCCCTCTTAGATAATGTATTAAATGTTAGAGGTTTTGGATTGAGATAGATGAAAATAATAGAGTAGAGGGGGTGAATAGTCTTTTTGTTTTTTTAAATCAAATGATCAACTAGAGTATATTATTATACGAATCAATATTGTAGTGTATTTTTGGTAGTATAGTTAATCAGGAATTAAAATATGAACACAATATTTTTATAGTGGTTCAGATCACCTAGATCCTAGTCCACTCTTAAATATTCTACACTATGTGAGAATATCGGTACCCACTAAATAAAATCACTTCTAAAGGAGTGATAACATAATTAAAAACTCTTCCATTTAAAATACCCAAAAGCAAAAACTTGAATTTTTATAGGAGTCAAAACCTAGTCTAAAATGATTTGTTTGGGATTCACAACCAAATTTGACCAGAAATATTTTCAGAAGTGAAAACAAAATTACCTTCCCTATAGTTGGATGAATAACTGGGATGCAAATTTATTTTTATTTTGAAAAGAATAAAGTGATTATTTCAGTTAAAAATACAGGATGGATAATATTTAATAAAGAAAATAAACAAAAATAATTTTAATAAATCTTATGGTGATGAATGGTGATGAATATTGATGAAACTTGATGATATTTGATCACATAAATAGTAGATAGTTAAAAATTTATGTTCCATTTTGATCATATTAATGGAACAATAGTTGTATAAGAACTCAATAGTGTATCAAGAAAATCATTCATGTTATAAAGTATCAAAAACATCATCCAGTTCTTAAAACTACATGATTTAGTCTCTATTTATTGACTAATCACCAATGGTTATATTCATTTCTATTTATATGGGAGTTTCTTAAACTCATCACCGCCACTAAATGGTTAGAAATATTTAAAATACGTAAATACATCTTTACTTGTTAATAATTTCCTCTTATTCAATATTAATATTGACTATCTATAATTTCTACATTAAACTCATTAATAAATGTTATAATATTATCATTAGAATAAATGATAATTTTGTAATAAATATAATTATAAAAATAAAAACTATATACTTTTATTAAATCAATAATAAAAAACTATAAAAATAGTGTTTAAAAGAAATAATATGAAAAATATTATTTCTATGAGTATTTCCATGATATTTTTTAATCAATAGTTCATAATAATGTGATTATAATATACATTTATTGAATAATAAATATAACAGTTGACCTAAAATAAATGAACTCATAGTTAATCATTTTATATAAATAATGAATAAATATGGTATCATGGGAAATATAAAATTTAGAAAAATAAAAAAAGTAAGAATTGACCATGTGAGGAAAAATTCTTACTATCAATTAACTTACCATATCATCGAATCTCAATTTCGGTATACTGAATCTGTGAACAAAATGGTTGTGTGGTCACTTATTTGTGGTTGGTTGGTCTTTCATTCACATAGAATATTAATTTTTCTATCACTTGTAAAATAATACCTATAATCACATAAAAAAATATTATTCATGGTAAATAAAAAAAGGCATATGTGGTAACATGAAAAACCTCATGGTAACTTGGAAATATAATTTACATTCACTTTTAAATTACCTTAATGTTCCTTAGAAATAATGCTACATGATCACCTTTAAATGATACACACAGTAGATTTAAAAATATCACTCATAGTCACTTTGGTTCCTTCATGGTTGGTGGATAAAATTATTTATGGTAGGTTGATGAAACCTTCATGATAACTTTATTTTAAATGTTTCATGGAATCTTTTAGATACCACTCACAGTAGGTTCATAAAAATACATCATAATTAGTTTGTAAAAATGATTCCTCACATAGATGAAGGAGCTTGCAGAACTGGTTGAGTGGATGGGTCATTGTCGCGGTGAATAGAGAAGTTGAACTAGACACCAAATGAGGATGATGTGCTGTAGACATAAAGTATATATGAAAAAAGATGAGCTACTACCATGTTGAATGACGTGTGTTGCACTGTTTCAAATAAGAGGATATTGAGACTGTTTCAATGCAGTCATGGAGGATGATCACGAGCTGGAAAATTGCATGAATGAGCAGCTTGCATGAGTTGCATAAAAATGACACCAAAAAGCTGTTGACAAGGAGTTTTTTGAATCTACTATCGTGGTTGGTGCCACAATAATATGGATACAAATCCAATTTTTATGTAATGAAGAGTAATACTGGTGTCATGCCCATGAAGCTCATGCATATGGAAACCAACACAGAGAGGGGTCATGAAAGTTGTAGTGTTCCTACCTTTATGATGTTGTTCTGGTATTGAAGGTTTCATGCTGCTGATCATGTTTGGATGAAGAAGATCAAAGGAGCACCACATAGTTAATGTTTTGTGGAGAAGAGGATAAATGGTGCATACTATATATATATATATAAACATAAACAAACACACACACACATAGACACACATATATATAAACAAATATCCATATATATATGTAAAAATATATACATAATATGAAATATATACTTTAAAATTACAATATTAACAAAATATAAAATTTATATTTTAAAATTATAATATTAACAAGATATAAAATACGTATCTTAAAATTTAAATATTAACAAGATATAAAATATGTATTTTAAAATTTTAATATTAAAAAATAATTAAAAAGTATCATGAATAACATCAAAAACATTATCACATGTGTCACTAAAATAAAATTATATAACTCATATAAGTGTAATAATATTAATGATAATATAAAAAAATAAACATATATTACTAGAAAGTATTATTAAGATATTTCCAACACTAACACATGTAATAATATGATTGAAAAAACATTTTAAATGAGTTGACATATGTCAATTAAAATTATGAAAATATAAAATTTTAGAAAATTTAAAATAAAATAAACGAGAGTTAATTAATATTTAACAAAATATATATAACACAATGTTATCACCAAAGTTCAAACACTAACGATCACAACCTTTTTGTAAATTAATTTCAAAATATTTTTTTTTAAGTTTTCCAAAAAAATCTCCCCCATTTTGAAAATTTTCAAAAAACTAAAAGATTAAAACTCCAAAACATTCTCCCTCTTAAATAATAAATGTATAAAATACCCAATATTGACAAATTAGAATATTTTAATAAAAAATAACATTTAATAATAATACTTATTTAAGTAGAAATATGAAATTTTATATAGTTTTAACATGAATTAATTATAATAAAAAAATATTAATCTACTAATATACCCTGTTCAAACATAATTTTTTTAAATTTTATAGAATATTTCGGTCTAGTAAATATTTCAAAAAGTTTATTTTCATTTGGAAAAAAATTCTAAACAAAAATTTCCACTATTCACATGATCCCTTAGAAAATGAAACCTAATATCTATATGCTTTATTCTATAGAGTTCCAAAGGATTTTTGGAAATCGAAATTACACTAGTATTGAAATTCCATTCAACCCATTTAAAATTTTTTAAACAAAATCATACATTAGAATTTGAAATGATAAATAATTTGTTTAAGATTCTAACCCACACCCTCCCCGAGTTAAGAAACTAAAATATCTTATATAAAACATATCAACAAATCAAATTTTATTATCAATAGATAATGAACTATTTAACAAAATTATAAAATATAAAGAAGTTGGAAATTTTTTAATTAAATGTTTGAATCCAATAAATTTCTCTTACTTTTATCTAAAAAAATTAAGTTCACCTTTGACAGAATAAAATCAAATTGAGAAAAAATTGAAAATTTTTAACAGATTTAGAATTTTAGATTACAAAGATAAATCCAGATTTTAAACTCAAATAAACAATTTTTTATTTCACAAAAGAAAAAAAATTCAAAGTTAAAGGACATATTCCTAAATCAATAGTGTTCAAAATAGTATATTAAGGAACAAATACAATAAAACACTATTTAAAATAAATTCATTAACTAATTTAACAATATGAACATCCCAAATTGATGTAAAAAACCAAGTTGATAGAAGATAATAAATACAATATGAATTATTTCCTAAAAAATAAATTATTGTTGAAAAATATTTCAAATAGACTAATTAAATATAAAATATTCATATACTAACTGTTTTAAAACTATTTTAAAAAAAATTATAGCATATTGACTAATTTAACAAACTAAGAGAAACTCCAACAAAATTCATGATTTTATATTATATATAAATATAACTCATTTTTATATTAAATATAATTACATAATTAACATATATGAAACTAAAATTTTTA
This sequence comes from Viscum album, assembly GCA_963277665.1. NCBI lineage: Eukaryota > Viridiplantae > Streptophyta > Magnoliopsida > Santalales > Viscaceae > Viscum > Viscum album. The sequence goes on from OY728122.1 coordinate 498,723,969, forward strand.
ACAATGTCATGTAATACAATTTTACATTCTAAAATAATAAACAAAAAAATTATAGTACATTATTTAAATCCATAAATTACATGATAAAGGATATTATAAATTATAAATTTAAACATAGAAATTTATGAAATGATATAGAGTATACATGATGGGAAATAGAAAACAATTACAAACTCATAGTGACTAGCTTAGGACCAATAGGATTTGAGTAACATACTTTTGGTACCCATGATGTCTTTGATTCAGCTGGATTGATAGTAGATCTTTTGGCCACCCGAATAGATTTCAAAAATAGATTTCTGGGTATTTATAAAACATAATTATAAAATAAAATATTTTTAGTATGACCTAATGATTGAGTAAATATCAAAGAGCATTCATTAGAATAATTCCCTTGCATTATACATTTAAAGTATTCCACACTAAGAATACTCCCTTTTGATATTTTAGTAAAATTATTCATATTAATGATTAGTGAAAAGATATTATAACCAAAACCATTATTCTTATAATTTAGTTTCGTCATAGATGTTATTTTATCATATTTGTCTTTTTTTTGAACAAATATAGATATGGTTTCTTTATGATTAGAAACATCATTTTCCAAATTCACATTCTCTTTTCGAATTACCTCAAAATAATTATAAAAATTCTCATTAGAACTAGAAGTTATATTTATTAGTTTATTATTTTATATCTTGAGCTACTTAAATTAATTTTTAATAGTAGTTATATCAACAAATATAGAATTAGAATTTATTTCCTAATATTTATTATTTATATTCTTAAAATATTTTAACTCTTCATTATCTTATTTTACATTTTATATCTCAAAATAAAAAATATTTTTATATTATTCATTTTGGGAAACAAAAAAAATTCAAATTATTATATTACCTTTAGAGTTTTTTTATTTTCATTAATCATATTACTATTTTTAATATTTATGACTTAGTATTTTTCGATCATCCAAACAACACTATTCCTTGATTCCTCATTCTCTTTAAGTAGTTATTTGACATTAGATTTCAAAAAATAAAAATTAGATCAAGAATCAGAATTAGTTTATTTTTCATCTTTATAATTTTCATTATGATCAATTTTTTTAGTGTAACTAGTTGAGTAAAAAATGAAACAGATACCTTGCTTTTTACACCCATCAGAGCAAGGTTACTTGTTTTCTTATCACTTCTTGAGTCCTTTATTGAATTAGAACAATCAAAACAGTCCCACCATGCAAAAAAATATTTCATTTATTTCCTTATTTAATCTTTGTAATTATTTGAATGCCTTAGTTTGGTAATATTAGTATTGATGTGTCCTTTTATCCTGCACTCATATCATGTTAATTCGAAATCATTATTATTTTTACTAGTATTACCTTTCTTGTACTCTGTTTTGAACTTCTTTTTGAACTACCTCGCTGCTTCATTTTTTTCATAAATTTGAAAATGTTGTTGATAAAAGTATTTATCTTTTTTTCACCTTCCTTGAAATCCAATTAAGTTGATTTTTAATATTAATTAACATTATACTTAAATGAAATAATTTTCCTCTTTGTATGCTCCTCATTAGCGATGATTTTCCATTCATGTTCATACTACAAAAAAGAATCAATTAGTTCATATATGGTAATATATTTTAAATTATCACATCTATCAATCCACATTTTCATGAAATGTAATACTTTTTTTAATTCTATTAATACTCTTTCAACCAGAGTTTTATTATTGAATAGTTCATCAAGTGTACTCTTACCAATTATAGTACTTATAAACCAGTTGAACATCTTGTTTACTAACTCATTTTCAACCATTTTAAAATACTATTATTCAACTCAAAATATTATAAAATTAGTTATTTTAAGAATTAATTTTCCATAGTGAGTGACTTTTAGAATTTCAAATATTTCATGGGATATCTTACAAGCTGAAAAATGAATATAAAAACATTTACTTATAGAACAATACCGTATATTATTTAATTTGTAATTCAAAACATACTTTACCAAATTGTTTCGAACATATGTATTTGGATTGGATTTTTGTAGCTCATATAAATCCCCATTATTTTTCAATGATACACACTTAACAGTGTTAGGTAAGCTTCCATATGGTCTTTCCAATACCCATAATCTCTTCCATTGAAAAATGGGTTATTTTGAGGTATCCATCCATCATTGAATTAATACCATCCATCTTCACAAAATAAAATTTATTCATTATAATATTAGGTATAAGATATTTAATTTTTCACACATGTTAAAAATATAAAAAAAACATATATTCCATGGAACTCGACTTTAATACCAATTGATTTTATTTGTAAAACACAAAAGGGATAAACTAATATTAAGAATCTCCTACCCTCTTATACCATTTGTTAGATCTATATTGATAGAAATAATATATCATAGGGGGTGAATAGTCTTTTAATTTTTTTTAAAATAAATATTAAATTAATGTTTATTATTATAAAAATAAATAGTGTAGTTCAATTTTCACAATATAGTGAAACAAAAAGTAAATTTTGAGCATAGTATTTTTATAGCGGTTTAGATCAAAAAGATCCTAGTCCACTCTTAAATATTCTCCACTCAGTGATAAGATTGTTACCTACTAAGGAAACTCAATTTTAAAGGGGTGATAAAATAATTACAAACTCTACCTTTTAAAATACAAGGATGCACAACCCAATCTTTTTATAGGAGTCATAACCTAGTCTGAGATGGATTTGTTCACGAGTGACAACCCAATGTGAACAAAAAACTATTCAGGAGTCAAAACCATATTAATTTCATTTTGGTTTGAATAATAACCAAGATGAGATTTTATATTGATTTATAGAAGCACAAATTAACTGTTATAATTGAAAAAATATGAAATAAATGATTTAACAAAGAAAACTATTAATTATTTAAAGAACAATAATGGAGAATATGATGGTGAATGTTGATGAAACTCAATGATATTTGATTAATTCAATAATTGATATTCAAACATTTAAATTCCTTTGTAATTTTATTAATAAGATAATAATTATAGAGGAACTCAATCGTGTATTAAAAAAATAATTCTTGATGTTAGTTATTCAAAAATTCACCCAATACACTTCATTTCATGCCTTGTTCTCTATTTATCGACTAATTACCATAGTAATTTTCATTTAAATTTGTGTGGGAGTTTCTTAAACTCATAAACACAATTCAAGTAATGACACAAACATTTATTAATGAAAATTAATATTGATCTAATTATAGTTATTATTATGTAAAATAGTTATACGAAACATATGGACATCCATGGTTTTATGATTTTTGATTTCAAAATACCGTTATAAATTTTTACCATTTCTAATATAGCTTTTTAACAGAGATCACATGATTATTATAAATATTTGGCTTTAACCAATCCTACTTATTAAGAACAAGGTAGTGATGGCCTCATAAAGTAGAATTGATCTGTACGAAGATGATTTTTCAGAACTCAGGAAGGAGGTGGCATCACTAGGGTTTTCCTTTGACCAAGACCAAGCCTTTCTTCTACATGTAAATTTTTAATGGAGTCTCCTATGGGAGAAGTGGAAGTTAACAGATATTACCAACCGAGTGATGTTATCATAGCCACCCCAAGAGTCTATCACCATCGCACACCTTACCCTTAGTTCTTATGCTGGTGTTATAAGGGGTTATGTAACAAGACCCTAGAACTATGATTATGTGAATTTTTTATAGAATAAATAATATACATTCATTTTATTATTGTTACTTTGAGCACAAATTATATTTTTTAATTAATATTAAAATTCAATTAAGAGATCTATTTTTATGAATTAATCAATTTTTGATATTAAATAATATTTTAATAAAATATTATTAAATAAATATGATCATATAATATTTATGAATACAATTTTAATTTTTATGAATAAAATTATAATTTTTATCAAGGTTTGAAAGCTGTTTTTTTCAAAACCCATGAATTTTTGATAACTATCAGTTTTTATATTAAAAGTATAAATTAATATTTTTATAAAATTATTTATATAAAATGAATATTATTTTTTGATTCAGGACGTTGAAATTATCAGACGATGAATTTTTCATAATTTTCTGAGATAGTTGAAGTTTTTGGTAAAAATTAAATACCATTTAAATAAATAACGTGTTTTATGACATCATAATGAATCAATTGTTATGTAATAAAATACTATAAAAAGTATATTCAGAAAATATATGTTTTTCCTTTAAAATAATGTGATTTTAGATTTGTTTTATTACATTTATGGTGCCTTAGTGGACCCACCAAGACTTAGAAAACATTCAAACCTTTAAAATGATATCCTTGAGAGTGTGACTCACTTACACATAATCAAGACTAATATTTTAATAATTTTGTACATTGGAATTCTAAAATAATTTTTTCCACTCCACTTTGGAAAAAACCATGGTAAAAATTCCCTCCCTTCTGTTATATAAACCCACTCAATATCTCATTCCTCTTCACTAAAACCATTTGGAGCTCGACCAAACTTTGACCTCCTCTCACAAGAATCCTCCCAAGGTTCCCCAAAATCCCAATAAGCCTCTCTCAAACCTCTCCCAAGCATTTGGGATCACACTTCCAAGTAACAGATTTCTTCCTCTCTCATTTTTGTCCAAGTATCATTATGTTGCTATACCCTAGTCTTTTCAATTAAAAATTTTTGGTTATGCTTTCAATCCTCCCCTATACTAACCTCCATATGTTTTAATGATGATTTACCCCTTTATCACTCATTAATGTCTCCCATGTACACCCGTTACCACTCCCAAATTCCATAATGGATTTTTCTTTCCTCAATTACATTCAAGCAATTATTTTATTTTATGAATCTAAATTCCATTACATATTTTGGGAAATATATCTATATTAACCCCTTATTTCAATTTAATGTACATATGATGAGATACCCCTTTATCTCTCATCAACCTTTTTTATGAATTCTTATGTCATGCCATTAAGCTGCTAAAATTGCACTGCGATTTTCCAAGACAAAGTCATTATGTAGTGAATACCATAACCATTTCTTTATCAAGGGTATTGAACTTTATGCACATTTACTTACTTATTATATATTTTCATGTATTAATTCTACATTACTTTATCATGTAATAAATGATGATGTTTAATAAATCTATGTTGTGTGATCTATGTGGAACACTTATGCCTGAAATGAAATGATTAAGAAGGGTGCTCCCTGATAGCGCTCCAATGAATTGGGTAAAGATTATTATCACGATACATCAAGTTCAATGAGATTTTTCTCATGATAATTCAAGTGAAAGTAGGGTTTACTCATTCTCCATGTGCATTGATCCTTATATCATGCTAATATCAAGTTAAATGGTGTTTCCACATTTCCTTGTTATGATAATCATGCTTTATCATGCCTTTATGTTCATGTTTCTCTTGTTCTCCATTAATATTTCTATTTCCTGGAATTTATTATATTATTTATGTTATTCCTTCTTTAATCCCTTACTAGGCTCTATATCTCACCATTTTCTTATGCATGTCCTCATGTTATCCTATGCAATTTTATGTAAGAAGGAATTTTGTGGTCAAGTAAAAAAAGTTTCCAATAAAGATATTGTGTTTTATGTTCAATGTTTTTATGTAATGTTCCTAATTTTCTCATGAAAATAGACCACTAGATCCTATTATTTTTCTAAAGTTCGTTTTTAGGTAATAAATCATGTTTATGTGTGTAAAAAAGATCAGTGTTGTTTAGTTGGTATCAATGGGTAGGTTTAGTTATTTTTGGGATTAAGATTAGAAAACCCCAGTGAAATCCTTAGGGATTAGACTAATTATTATGAAATAATCAATAAATTATGGTGAGTATATATTAGGTGATTTATCAAGAAAATACATCCCTATCTAGATATGAACAAGTAGAGGCAGATCTAGCACAAATGTATATAGGTGTAAAATCCAAAAACTCCAATTTCAGTTAGACTCAAACAGAAACTAGTGCACGAAAATGGGCATTGCTGCACTCTTGGATATGAAACTCCTAGGGGATATTCTTTGGTATATTCATTAGCTTAGTATGGACCATTTTTAATGGAAAAAAATTCCTCTAAGAATATATGTTGGGATGTAAATCATGGATAACATAGATTGAATTCTATAAATTCATAAGCTAAGTAAATAAAAGTAATTTATAAGTTATCACTTTTTTCCTTTGGATTCCCCTGTATGTGTCACCACTACCTTTCCTTTTATTCCATCCAATAGCAAGTAATTGGGGGAATCAAGATAACAACTGATGCAAATATCAATCTGATGACTCTACTAATGAGATTCCCTATCCAATGGGAGCAGGAATCGAAAAATTGGTCACAATAATCTCTCAGTTAACTCAAGTATTTAATAGGATCATGGGTCAGGAGGAGTGTTACACCCCCCACTAAGAAGGAACAAGTTGCAATCAAGATATTCTTGAGATAATGGCATCCTACTTTAATAGATCATCTGATCCCTGAATTGACGAACAATGGACCAACTCCATTGAAAAGATCTTCTTCACCCTTCAATGTTCCAAACATGAAAAGGTTCTTCTGGAAGCTTATCGTATGGAGGGTGAATATGATATATGGTGGACATTGATCAAAAATATAAAACCTGAGGATGATATTTAGGCATTTTAATAAAAGGATTTCGTGAAAATGGTTTTTGATAAATATTTTCCGTACACCCTCTGAATTAAGATGGAAAGGAACTTTCTTTTCCCTCAAGAAACAAGATGATGAATCCATCAGTGCGTATGAATGAAACTTCACAATAATTTCACAATACTCTTCCTGCTTTTTGTTACCCCTGAATGCAAGGTAGTCTGCTTCTTTGGTGAGCTAAAACCTATATTATAGAAATTCCTAATGATCCGTGACTTTGATAGCTATGAGGAAATTTTCCGATGTGCCCTCAATGAAGAAATGGAGATCGAAGAATTTTAGGGGTATCATGGGGATAAGAAGCAAAAAATAGGACTTTAATTCTACTGGTCTGTTGGATAAACCTAATGGTTCTATGAAACAACTACACCCCAGAAGACAATGGTGCAAGAAATAAGCACCCCAAAAAATTGCCTAAAGGATATGAGGAAATGATTTTGGTGTAGGAGAGAAGGGCACCTGGCCATTAACGATTGGTAAGAAAAACCCTATACTATGATAGAGGAGAGGAACACTCCATTTGACCCTTAATGCATTGTTCATTTCTTCAACAGTAAATAACTAGAGAAATTTACAAACCAGTTCCCTTAGATAAGGGATTTTAGAGGCAACCAACAACCCCCAAGGCCGAAAGGGTGAGCTTTTTCCATCACTAGTGCTGAAGAGAACCACACAAATGAAGTGGTGACATGTACCATAGTTATTCATTCAAAAATAGAAAACATAATTTTTGATTTTGGTTCTTTTAATTATTTTATATCCTTAATGTTTAGTAGAACAATCCCAACATCACCATAAATCATGGAGGGAGAGACGTCGATGAGAATAGAATATGGAGCAGTCCTTGCAACCCGTGAATATAACTCCTCCCCAGTCACAATTTTTGGAATGAATTTCCCAGAAAACCTCATCATACTCCCTCTGGTGGAATTTGATTCTATTCTTGGCATGGATTGGATTTCCCTATATAGAGCCAATATAAATTTCCATGAGAGGGAAATCACTCTCCATATGGAGAATCTACCCCCCGATTCTATACAAGTGCTAGGAGGAGGATGAATCTTATTTTCCACCATACTCTCATGCATAGATATTACTGCCCTATGGGAATGCATATATTTATTAGATGATTCATTCTAAAAAAGAAAACATCCTTGAATACATGCCTATTGGGAAGGAATTCACCAATGTGTTCCCAAAGGAATTTCCTTGTCTTCCTCCAAGATGAGATATTGAATTTTTGATTCATCTTATACTTGGGGAGTTTCCAATATCCAAGACTCTATATTGAATGTTTATTGGGGAGCTCAAGGAGCAGAAGAATGAACTACAGAAGAATATGGATAAAGGGTTTATACACCCAAGTGCTTCACCATGGGGTTCACCAGTCCTCTTATTTTGGAATAAGGATGGGTCAATGCACCTTATCATTGATTATCGTGAGCTCAAAAAAATTACGATAAAGAAAAAGTATCCTATTCATCAAATTGATGACTTGTTTGATCAGCTATGTGGAGCCCAATACTTCTCCAAGGTGGATTTGTGGTCAGGATATTACTAAGTAAGGGTGAAGAAGGAGGATAACCCCAAGAATTATTTTTCTACAAGGTACAGGCACAATGAATTCATATTAATGCCTTTTGAACACACTAATGATCCAAAAATCTTAATGTACTAGATGAATTGAGTTTTTAGATATTACCTAGACAAATTTGTGGTTGTATTTATAGAGTATATTCTAATATAATTTAAAAACAAGGAGGAGTATGATGAACATATAGTAATTGTACTAGAGACTTTGGGAAAAGAGAATATCTATGAAAAGTACAATAAGTGTGAGTTTTGGTTGAAGGAAGTACCATTATTGGGTCATATAATTGCAAGTATTGGGATATCTATGGATCCCTCCAAGATATCTATAATTGAGGGATGGCCAAGGCCAACATCGGTGACAGATATATGTAACTTCCTAGGGTTAGCTAGATATTATCATCGATTTTTTAGAAATTTCACACAATTGTCAAACCCTATTACTAAGCAAACTCAAAAGGGAGTCAAGTTTTCTTGGATTGATGAATGAGAAGATAGATTTAAGGAGTTGAAAAAAGGCTTATCACTATACTCGTGCGCACACTACCCAGAATAAGAGATATTTTTTTGGTATTTAGTGATGATTCGAAGAAGGGCATGGGCTGTGTGTTGATGAAAAAGGACAAATACATTCCCTATGCTTCAAGGAAATTGAATGTTCATGAGGGAAACTATCCAATAGATGATCTAGAGTTGGATGCAGTAATATTTTCTTTGAAAATTTGGGGACATTATCTCTTTGGGGAGAAGTGTGAAATATATATGGATCACAAAATCCTTAAGCATATATTTACACAGAAAGAGATGAATATGAACCAAATAATATGGATAGAGCTGATCAAAGACTATGACTGCTCAATCAATTACCACCCTGGGAAAGAGAATAAAGTTGTATATGCTCTAAATAGAAAGGAACCAACAATTCTATCTTTGATGATAATTGAAAAGGATCCAATCTTCTTAGATTTGATGAATATGGACATGAGAATCACAAAAAAGGTAACATTATCAATACTTTCAAAAATTATTACTCAACCATATCTTTTTTAAAGGTTAAAGGATGATCAAATGGATGATGTGAGACTTCAGAAGAAAGTGGAAACTATCAGAAAAGGGAAATCCTTAGAGTTCAATGTTAATTAACAAGGAACTATGAGATTTAGGACAAGACTATGTGTTCCATAAAATACAGAGTTAATGAATGAACTTTTGGATGATTCAAATAGTTTGAATTTATACATTCATCCAGGAAACACAAATATGTATTGAGATCTCCAAGTGAATTATTGGTGGGATAACATAAAGAGGGAGATCATTGAGTACACATCAAAGTGCCTGGTATGTCAGATAGTGAAGGCTGAGAGGAATAATTCTAAGGGGATAATGCAACCATTACCCATACCAATATAAAAATTGGAGAACATCATTAGGTAATTTTTCATTGGACTTTCGAAGACATCCAAAAGAAACCATGCTAGCTTGGTTGTTGTGGATCATTTTACAAATATTTCACACTTCATTTCAATTAGAGAGGATTTATCATTGGATCAACTAGAACTGATATATATCCTAGAAGTTGTTAGTCTGCATGAAGTACCACTATCTATTATATATAATCAAGATCCAATATTCACCTCTAAGTTATAGAAGATTTGTTAACATGCTCTGAATACTGAGCTAAACATCAGTATGACTTATCATCCTCAAACTGATGTCCAATATGAGTAGAATATCCAAACACTTGATGACATGTTAAGATAATTATCAATGGACATTAAAGGAGGATGAGATCAATATCTTTCTCTAGTTGATTTCTCTTACAATAATAGTTTCCCCTCAAGAATACAAATGGAACCTTATGAATACCTTTATGGGAAGAGGTGTATAACACCAGCATGTTGGGATGAAGTTGGGGAGAAAAAATCCTATGTCCAAAAATGGTCTAGGAAATGGTGGTGAAGGTGTAGAATATCCAACATCATATTAATGCTTCTTAGAGTCGACAATAAAGATATGATGATAATCATCGATGGTACCTAATGTTTGATTTTTGTAACATAGAATTCCTATGCATATCACTGTGGAAAAGAGTTATGATATTTTGGAAGTAGGGAAATCTCTGTCCAAGGTATATCGACCATTTTGAGATACATGATTGCATTGGAGTAGTGGCCTATCGACTAGAACTCCCACCTAACCTATCTCAAGTACATGATTTATTCCATGTACCACTCTTGAGAAAGTACATACCTGATCCATCACATGTACTCAATCCAAAGGTAGTAGCATTGGAGAATGTCCTCTCCTATGAAGAGAAGTCAGTGAAGATCTTAGATCATAGGGAATAAGTTCTACAAAATAAGATAATGCCCCTCATCAAGTTGTTTTGGAGAAACCACAATTTTGAAGAAGAAATGTGGGAATTGTAGGAAGCGATGAAGCAGAGTTACCCTCATCTATTTTAGTGTGGGGAAAGGAAATTTCTAGGGTGAAATTTCATAAGGGGAGAAGATTATAACGGGCCAAAATTTTATTAATGAAAATTCCACTTGATCTAATTTAATGTCTTATTATATAAAATGGTTATATAAAACATATACAATTCTTTGGTTTTATGTTTTTGGATTTTAAAATACCATTATGAATTGTTACTATTTCTAATATAATCATTGAAAAGTTATCACATGATTAATATAAATATAGGGATTTAACAAGTCAAATTTACACAGAAAAAGGAAGAGATGAGCTCATCTAGTGGAATTTCCCCATACAAAGCCCATTTTTTGGAGCTTAGAAAGGAGGTAGCATCACTAGGATTTTCTCTTGACCAATCCCAACCGAAGCTTCAACACGTTAATCTTGAACCTAACCTCCTACAGGAGAAGTGAAAGTTAATAGAGATTATTGCCCGAGCGATGTTATCTGATCCACCTTAAGAGTTTTTCACCATCTAACACATTACCCTTAGGTCTTCTATGGGTGTTATAATTTTCTATCTAACAATACCCAAGAACTATGATTATGTTAATTATTTTTTTATAGAATAAAGGATGTACATTCATTTTATTATAGTCACCTTGATCAAAATTAATATTTTTAGTTAATATTTAAATTCAATTAATAAATCAATTTTGATTACCTAATGGATTTTTGGAATTAAATAATATTTTAATAAAATATTATTAAATAAATATGATCGTATAATTTTTTGAATACAACTGTAAATTTTATTATGGTTTGATTGCTGTTTTTGTCAAAACCCATGACTTTTCGATAAATGTTGGTTTTTATTTTAAAAGTAAAAATTTACATATTTAGAAAATTATTTAGATAAAATGAATATTATTTTTTGATTCAAGATGTCGAAATTATCTTACAATGAATTTTTCATAATTTTTTGATACAGTCAATTTTTTAGGTAAAAATTAAATTCCATTTAAATATATATTATGTGTTAGGACATCATAATGACCCAATAGTTATGTAATAAAATACTATAAAAATAATTTTCTACCAATATATATTTTACCTTTAAAATAATGTGATTTTAGATTTGTTTGATTAATTCTATGGTGCCTTAGTGGACCCTCCAAGACTAATAAAAAATTTTATCTTTTAAAATGATTTCTATGAGAGTGTGACTCACATCCACATAAGAAAGACTAATATTTTAATAAGTTCTTCCATTGGAAATATAAAATAATGTTTTCCACTCCCCTTTTTCAAAAACCATGGGTAATAAACATGGGTTGGTTAGTGGTTTTTATTAGTTTATTTTGTGGTGTCCATAACAAAAATAATAAAAAATTCCTTCTCCTCTACTATATAAACCCACTCAATCTCCCATTCCTCTTCACACAACCAATTTGAATCTCAACTAACCTCTGAAATTCTCTCTCTATAATCATCCCATGGTTCCCCAATCTCCCAATAAGCCTCTCCCAAGACACTCCCAAGCATTTGGGATCACACTTCTATGGGACTTCTTCCTCTCTCATTTTGGTCCAAGTTTATTTATATTTCTATACCCTTTTATTTTCAATTGAAAATGTTGGGGTATTGTTTCACACCTCCCCTATACTTACCACCTTATTTTTGAATGATCAAAGACCCATTTCTCTCTCATTAATTCCTCCCATGTGTACCCATTACCATGCCAAAATTCTTTAAGGGATTTCTCTCTCCCCATTTACATTCAAGAAATTATTTGATATTATGAATATTAATTATGTTATATATGTTGTGAAATGTATATATATCACACCTTAATTTCCATTTCTTGAAAATATTATGAGATACCCCTTTATCTTTCATCAATCATTTTTATGAATTTTTATGTCACGATGTTATGATGCCAAAATTGCATTGCTATTTTCCAAGCCAAAGTAATTGTGTAGTGAATGTCATGCCAATTTATCTATCAAGGGTATTCACCTTTATGTGCATTTATGTATTGATTGTATAGTTTCATTTATGAATTCCACAATCCTTTATCATTGAATAAATGATGATGTATATTGAATCCATTTTGTATGATCTGTGCGACACACTTATGCATGAAATGAAATGATTAAGAAGAGTGTGCCCTGATAGCACTCCAGTGCATTGAGTAAATATTAGTATCATGAGAAGTCATGTGCAATGAGGGTTTACTAATTATAATTCAAGTTAAATTAGGTTTTACTCATGATCTATGTGTAATGAGCCCTAACTCATTCTAATATCCTGTTAAATTTTGTTTCCACATTTCAATGTTATAATAATCATGCTATATCATGATATATCATGATTTTTTGTTCATGTTTCTCTTGTGATCCATTAATATGTTCCTAATTTTTCTAAGACACTAGTCTTATCAATCCTTAGAGTTTTCTTAAGAGAAATTTTATGTAATAAATCATGTATATGTGTGTAATAAAGAGGGGGGTTGTTATAATTCAATACTTAGAAATATTTAAAATATTTAAATACATTGTCACCTATTAATAATCCATGCACATTCAATAATAATATTATCTTTCAATAATTCCTATATATAACTCATTAAAAAATTTCCAACACTATTATTATAATAAATATGAGTTTTTCAGATAAATAAAATGTAAATAATCACTCCTATATACTTGCAATAAATCAATAATTCAAAAACTATAAAAACATAGTATAAAAGAAATAATATGAAAACTGTTATTTCCATGAGTATTTACATAATATTTTTTAGTCAATAATTTACAATAATTTCATTATAATATATATTTATTTTAAAAATAAATTTAATTGTTAAAAAAATTATATAATCTTATAGTTAATAATCTTATAAAAATAACTAATAATCATAATATTGTAGAAAAGAAATTTTTTCATAAAATATATAAAGTAAATAACTAACTATGTGAGGGATAATACTTATGGTTGGTTAACTTACCTATCCAACAATGTACTCGATCGATATACAAACTATGTAAAAAAATGGTTTTGTGGTCACTTACTTGTGGTAGGTTAGTCTGGTGGTCACATTGAAAATTAATTATGTGGTTGAAGTTCCCTAAAGGACCGAGATCACTGATAGGGGTGAATCAGTGATTGATTTTTCTTTTATAATAAATTTTCTTAACGTTTTATTGACAAATATTTCTTAATCTATAAAAACTTTTCATAGTTACAATAAACTTGTAACACCCCAGGTAAATAAAGAATATGAAATTTTCATATTTATCCATATTTGTGAATAAAATATTGATATGACTTTAAAGGGGACGCTATGCTCGATGGCGTACCCAACACACAACAACGTGTTTCTTCGGAATCTTACGTTGCACTCTAATAATAAATTTTAAATGTTAGTTAACATGTAGCCATTGTAATGGCGGGAATGGATTGAAATAACTAAAATATGCTTATATATGTTTTTAAATGTTTATACATTTATCCAATAAAGGATAAAGGCTTAAAATACGGAAAGAATTCAATTTTAGGCGTATATGCCCTAGTTTTCACTAACGGTTCACTTGTCGCCTTTTGATGGAGAACCATCATTAAATATAGTTTTGATCACTCTTATACATTCTTTTGGACCAAATAAAACTCTTATTAAGAATCGGGACATCAAATTTTACTTTGTGTAATTTTTTGGTATTTTTCCGATAAAGTTCATTTTTTAATGAATAGTGTAAAATGTTGTGTTCTAATTCAAAACCTCTTTTTAAACTAATTTATTTATATGATTAGATAATATTTTGAATTATTTTTAAAGTGAAATTAGAAAATATTTTTACCATTAAATCCAATAGTGGTCGTTGGAATTGATTTCACTTTGAAATCGGACTTAAACTAGTGCCAGTCTTTTGATACTTATGGTTTCATAAAAACACGCTATTTGTCATGACAGCGGGAATTAATTATTAAATTAATTAATGAAACTTATATGTTTTGAATTTTGTAAAATGGACTTCATTTTTGAGTTCTTAATATCAAATATATCTTAGGGTGAATTTTTGGTAATTTTCTGAAAAACTTCAATTTTTGATGAATAGTGAAACCACTAAGTGGTACTTATAAAAGCTGATTTTTCGTTTAAATGAAATTTTACCACTTCTGTGTTTTGAATTTCAAAAATCCGACATACACGGTTGTCATTAAGTAGTAAAATGTGGTTCAATGGGATAAAAATAATTTTTTGGTGAATAGTAACTTATTAAGTTTTTAATCGCGATTAGTGGTAATTAGTGTAGTTTAAGTTAAAAATGATATTATAAGAATGTGAAAAAACCATTACACTTGTCCTACACCTATTGGGTGAGTCATGGCCGACCAAGACAAGCCATGGGACAACTTGGGGACCCCATGGAGCCACTTTATTTGGAAAATGACAATAATATATTTTTATTTAATGTTAAAATTAAAAATGACACAAACATGATATGTTTTACTAAAAAAATTTTTATGTGGGGTTATACAGGTAATATTTTTGATTATAAATAGTCATTGGAAAGCTAAAAAGATTTCCTACATCATAGTATTTTTTTTATAATTTTTAGACATTAAATAAATTAAATTATTTATGACATCATAATGATGCAGTGATGACATCATTATTTAACGATTAAAATAAAATGGAAAGATAATGTAAAATCTATGAACTAAACATGTCCAAAACTTATTGGATGGGTGTATTTCTAAACTTTATAACCTTATCCACGAATTATATCAATGTGGGACCTCTTAAAACCGAAACACATTTTCAAATAAAGTAATATTTCCTTACTTTCCAAAAGTGCCCCTCCTCTCCTCTTATAAAAGGCCCCCACCTCTACCTCATTTCACACACTCCTAAAGCCTTTGGCTCGGCCAACCCCTGCCCATTTACTCTCTCCACATCCCTCTCCTCATCCTAGAGGATTCCCTTTGGGCAGAATCCTTTCAAAGGAAGCCTTTAGGCTCAAATCAAAAGGAGTTACACTTTTAAAGGTAATTCTTTCTCTTATGTTCATTTGTTTTATATTGCTTCTCCATCCCCCTAAAATATTTTTATTTACTTCTTTTGTAACAACACCAGTATCTTCAATATACTAGGATTTTTTTATAACATTTATTCGAGCTACACTCTCACACAACTACATCAAATGGTTAAAGAACATACGGTTTCCGTGGATGGCGAAATTCTGCCTCCCGAAACGATGATTGTTCAATACTCATTTAACACCTTCAAAGGTGGCCATTATGATGTCACTATTTTTATATATGATATACATTATGTTTATGTTTTACTTATGATTCTGTATTTTTCATTTGTGTCTTACCTTTATGGCATCCATTATGGGTATACGCGATATCTTCATTTTAGGAAGTGCGGACTACCGCCCCCTCAAAGTGATGTGATTCGTTAATGCCATACGTGGGACGTATAAAGGATGGATTTAATGATATTATATATTATATTATACTGGAATTATAATATACCTTTATATCATTATTATTCCATTCTATAAAATACGAAATAGAAATGAAAGTAGCGTTCATGCGTACGTACGGCTTACCGTCTCCATGAACGGTGCATTTCATTTCTTACCTCTAAATGATTATGTAATGTTATAAATTCATGCATGTACTGGATATATATGACATATATTATATCTACATCATGAATACAATTCTGGATATAATAAACATTTGGCCACACGAACAACATGTAATTGTAAGAAGTCCACTTTCGACTTAAGAACCAAATATCGACAAAACAATCATTATTAACTTAATGATTACATAGTGTTTATAACAAGGAAATAAGTGATATAAAAGGAATAATAAGCTTGAAAAAGGTTCTTAATAAATTATAAATTAACTCAAGTTTATTATTCAGGAGATTAAAGAACGATCGAGTCAAGTCGGACCCGAGGTAAGGGATCCTACTCCTCTCTTTTTAAGTACACTCATTTATGTCATTCCTTCTAAGCTAATCTTTCTTGTGATTGGGATGTTATTTTATATTATAATTACATTAATTTTTATGTTCATGTGATGAGGGACCCTATTCTCTCTCATCAATCCATTTTGGATGTTTTGAGTGGCGCCGTTAGGCTGCCGAACTTTCGTAAAAGATCTAACCTCTCTCTTTCTTTTTAAGAACTCTCCTTTATGTCACTTCTTTTAAGATCCTCTTTGTAATGTTGGGGGATGTTCTTTTATATTAATATTGCTGTAAATTTTATTGTAATGTGATGAGATAGCCTATTTGATCTCATCAATCCATATTCAGATGTTTTATGTGGCGCCGTTAGGCTGCCGAGTTTTCGTAAGGGATTTTTCATCTCACTTTTATTCTCGTGAGATTTATGCTACATTTGCCACAAATTCCATTGAGTGGTGTATGTACTTCCCATTATTCTACTCTTTGTGTAATATACTTTCGTTTATGAGTATTTACATCAATGACCTATTGTCTTTCCTTCATGGGGTGTATGTTTTGAAAGATACCCAAGTCGGTAAGGGAACCTTTCACCCTCCTCTTTTTTAAAAGACTTCTTTTATTGGGTCTTTTAACTTACATATTTTTATGTTGGGATATGTTCTCATACATCCTTATTGATGTAAATTTCATGTCCAAGTGATGAGATACACTTTTTATCTCTCATCAATTCATTTTGATGTGATGCCGTTAGGCTGTCAAGGGAACTTTTTAACCCAATTTCGATTTCTTTGGGTTCAACTTGTAGTCATTGAATATGTCATCCATTGAATATGTGTGAATGACCTTTTATTGTTTTACACTTAATATCCACTTATATTGGGTGTATATATATTTGTCACACATATTTTTGAGATTTATTTGTCCTTAATTTAAGGATACCTTCTTTATAAGGGATTTCATCACATTTGACATTTCTATTGAGGGTTCATTGTTGTTATGCACCAATTCACTCTTATATGGTGTATATACTGTCCTTTTGAGTATTATATCATGAATCCTTTTATTCTCATGATATTATAAATTTCTGACTAAATTTTATTCCTCGATTATTGTATTCAAGTGTCTCGAATTTTGGTAAAACCCCTTTAACCAAAATATCGTTTTAAATGTTTTAATTATTTGTTCTTATTAATATCCATGTTTTCAAAATGGTTTTAAGGATTTATTTATATGGATATTAATGGTTTAAAAAGTTAAAAGCATCAAGGTGGTATGGGACACTTTGATTCAAAAATCTCTTTATTAAATGGTTTTGGAAATGGTTTCTTTTTGAATGGATTCATTATTTCAATATCCTAAAATGTTATATTGTGATTGAAATGTGGAAATGTTATGTTTCCTTTATTCATGTTTATGTGATACGATTATGTTATGGTTCTTGGGAATTGTTATGAAGAACGGGTGGTTCCGTGATAAACTAAGGGCGGGTGAGCCCGATATAGCTCTCTAATGTATTGGGTAACTCGAAGGAGTGAAACGTTAAGGTTTCTCCGAAGAGATTTAGGGAATATACTGTGATGGGTATTCCAAACGTAACCAAGAGGGTTACTCCCTACGTAAGAATGTTATGAATGCCTCAAGTTACCTTTATGTCTTATGTTTTCTATGATTTATTCATGATTTGATATGCCTGTATTTTATGGGTAAAGTATGATTTCATTCTTATGTATATATGAACTCATGCTTCCTTTCCATATTTTTATAACCCTTACTGAGCTTTTTATGCTCATCCCAAGTTTTTGAAATGTTTTTTCACAGGTCAAGGGAAAGGTACATTATGTGATGATAGTGTCGAGGATGTGTCAAGAAAGAATCCATGTTTCATTTTAAATATGTTTCTGTTGATGGGAAGAATGAATACTATCTTTTATGTAACCACTTTGTTTAAATGTGTAATGTAATGCAAGTTTCATGATCTAATTCTCTAAAACTCTAAACCTGAAAAGATCCTCAATGTGTAATCTTGTAATAACTCAAGATTAAGTAAGGTTTAAGGCTGGGGCCTTATGAAACTCAACTATAAATATCAACCTAAACTTTCACATGAAACAATTATAATAAAAGTGAAACACATAATATTTGAAAGGGTTGGTTCAATGACCCACTTCTTTCCATATTGGATATCCCCAAAAACATGGATTCATTTACAATATTATTTCTATAATATAGAGGAAAAATTATCAAATTATTCTGTAACCCATAATTGAAATTTCTTTCTATAATAAGATATAACAATGAATTATCATTTTTGTATCCTCCATATTCATAGCTGGTCATACACCCCAACAAACAAGCCTCTTTAAAAACCAGTTATACACCCAAATACAAGCATATTTCTTTTTATTTTATGATACAATATAGAAAATTCATCACATCGTTCACAAGTAAGATGTATTAACTTCACGTGTATACAATTTTCAAGAATGTCAAAAATTATTTTAATAATTTTTTTGTCATGAAATATCCTCCAGATCTTTAAAAAATCTAAATACGCTCAAACTCAACATTAGAATTTTTTTTGTAAAAATTAATTTTAAAAAATCAATCCATTTGACCTCTACCTAGTAACCTCTGTCAGATGGTCTCCAAATAATGTAGCATGTATAACCTTGTTTTATTTCTACTTTGACTTCATAGAAACTAAATCAGTAACCTAGAATTTCTCTGACTGAGAGAGTTATGTTCAATGAAACTCCATCTGATGTAACTTTTACGAAAGTTCCTCCATCCAATGAAACTTTCTCTAGTATTTCTAGCTTCAACCTAAAAACCATCTTTTTCGGGATCTCAACCTATGACTAAAATATCATAGCACCTTATTTCTACACATGTTTACAATTTTATAATATAATGTACTATATTCTTCTACTTATAGATACTCCAATTGAAAATTTTGTGGGAAACCAATTTCTTTTCTCACATTACACAAATTCTATAATCATTAATTTAACATTCATTTGAGCATTTCCTTTGACTATTTCAACTCTCCTAAAATCTTCAAAAGACTTATCAGAACTTATTGAATCTTTAAAACCCTTGTCAAATTTTCCAAATTTAGTCTAGAAATATTGATCCTAAAAAATAATCATCTCTAAAGTTCACTTGACCCACTTGAAACATACACAATCCTCAGTTCACATTTTGTAAAAAAATGTGCCTGATGGGATTTCTACATCTGATAGATCAGTACCAAACAATCATCTAATATATCTATGTCAAAAGGTCATTTGATGGATCGGTTTCAAATGTTCATCTGATGGATCAGTGTCGAAGATTTTATGAATAATCTTGACCCAATTTAAATAATTCATAACTTTTTCTCTTGAACCACAAAAAATAAAACAACATGAATTATTACTCTGATTATTAGGGACAATTAAAAATTATTGACAACATTTTTTCAACTTGTAAAGAATTCATTTTCATATAACCAAATTAGTAAAAACTCAATAATTCTCACATTTTTAATTACTTTCTTATTATGATATCACTATTTATAAATTTTATCTGACTGATTGTATGAGTCTAATAATAAATATGATATCCTCCTTTGTCTTTCTCAGATATTCAAATCTAATTTCCTGAATCACATCATTTCTTCATTTGATCAAATTTAGTTTTCTTAAAATATCATTATCTGATGAATATATTTAATTAACTAGTATGATAGACTGGTTTCACTAAATATAGACTTTGAAAACTATGGTTAATCTAATAGAACTATGATTCTGATGCTTTATTGGTGTGACTAATAACATAAGTATTGATTTCTCCCATTATTCATATTTAGAGAATTTTGTCTCCCTAAGACTGATGGTTTATCTGATGGTGCATCTGATGGGGCACCCAATCAGGAATTTGATGGTTCATTTTACAACAGATGGCACATCAGACCAGTAGTATGATGGTGTATATGATATTTCATCTGATCAATAATCGGGTAGTGCATTTAATCAATAACACTTATAAACCATCAAACATCAGAAAATGAAAACATCAAGCAACTTCCATATCAAATGATCTACAATTAGAAAACATCATTTTTTGGATACTTTATAAATTTTCAATTCTATTTTCTCTTTAAAACATCATCTTATATCATTACTTCTTCATGAAATTTTATGAACATCGAAAGAACTGAAATGAATCGTCACATTTTCTTCTCAGAACCTATGTCTAATATTTTGAATCTAGAAATGTATGTCTAGAAGGATTTTTTAAAAACAATTTTTACATTTCTCCTTATTTATAACTTCTTAAATTTTACAAATTTATCTTATAAATAAAAAATAAAACCAAAATAAAATGTGGTCCTTAAAAGCCCCCCTTTGTCTTTGTTGTCAATACCCACACAATACTCTCAAACATATACATAATTAAAATTTATACTCATCTTTCTCCTCAACATGTATTTTAATTTTATTTATCCCCTATTTTTATTCTCCATCTTATTGATAATAAAATTTTATGGGTCTAACTCATGAATCATGAAAATTTACTTATTTAAAACAAAATTATCTGATGATTTTGTTAACAAAGCTCCTTTACCAAAACATCTCTAAGTCTATGTGGGTGTACCTTGGGTAAAATACAAGAGTATATAATAAAAGTGATTAATGTTGTCCAAAACACAACTTTTGAGGTAATAATTATATTATGATTCAATCAACATTATCATATATGGGGTAAAATGAAAAAACATTTTTAAGATAAATTCAACTGGAACCCATCTCAACAAGCATATCAAAAAGTTCAAGAATATAAACAAAATTTTTCCAAAAATATATAGTTTCATGACCTTGTTAATTTATTTTACAAGAAAAGTAAGAGAATCAAACCTCAACTTCAGATTTGGTCCCCCCTCAAGGGTTTACCAAAACATGTCATTGCAAAATATTTACATCTCTCACCTATATTTTTTACATCAACTCCTTCAATTCCATACAAATGATTATAGATAAAAAATTATATTTGGAAGAAAGATGAACATCAGTATTTTCTTAGAAGAAACATTCAAACATAGAATATTATTTCAGTCTTGACTTTTTATAATTTCTCTTGGATTTTTCATTAGAAGTTTTTTCATCTTTCTATTTATCCTTCTCAAATTTAATAATTTATTTCACCTCATCTATTGAATATTTAGATTATATTTTTAAATATTATTCATCATTGGCAACATATTTGTTGCAATGTGTTTGTAACAACTTCATCATGTTTTCTTATTATAATTAAATGGTTACCATACAACTTTTAAAAACAATCCCATATTTTTCACTTCTCCAACATCGTTTCTAAATCATCAAACCTGAATCCGTCGATGTATTTTTATAAACATTCTTATCATCTTTTAAACCATTTTCTTCCTCTTTTATTTAGATTTTTATACTTTTTCCAAATTTCAAGCCATGGACCATTGATATTGAAAAATAAATAAGAATTAATTCTTTTATTTAACATAATTTTTATATTTCTCAACTATCATAACATACATGACATTCCTTAGCCTTTGATTTGTCTTTATTGCGGCATCAACATTATTCACCTTCTAAATTTCATTTACTAGTTCTAAAAATGTATTAGAAATATTTGACCTTTTTTTATCATAATTTCCATTAAATTATTATTTTTTCCTAACTAGTGACACATTTTACAAACATGAATAAATTATATATCCAAAAATTATACAACACCAATAGTCACCTATGTATAATGATCTTTTTACCTGATAAAAAAACTTCTTAGATCTTTGTTGTTGTTGTTTCTTCATTATTAATGGACCACTTTCCTAAGGGATATACTTTCCTAAAGAATTATTCTCTTTCTTAGTGAAATATGATTCCTCACAAATATTTATTTTTGACCAACATTGTTAGTAGAAACATATATATATTGTGACTGTTTAAGAGAAAAAACATCCTTCTTCTAAAAACACATCTTTTCAACATCTTTAAAAGTTTCAAATTTTACATTAACTACCTTGGTGAAGTATTCTATTATATTTCTTATATGTTCTTGTGTGGAAAGAATAAATGGTTTTGTTTCTTAAAAATCAACTTCTTTCTCAGTAAAAATATCTTTTAGAACATTTACCATTTTCTCAAATTAATCTATCTTCAACTTTTTCTATTAAATTTCTTCAACAAGTATAGTTTTAATCATGTTGATATTCTCATTTCCAACTAACTTCTCATCATAACTATTTTGTTTTTTTTCAATCTCACCAATAATAATTTTATTTTCACTAATAAAATTGAGATATATTTCCTCTTTTTTGATATGATCACCATTCTAAAAAGTTATATATTTTACAACTGTCATCAAATTATTTCTTACTTTCATGATTTGATTATTATGCTCATGTCTGTTTTTCTAATTTTCCTTAAAAATATATTCATGTTCATTCCTTATTCACAATAATCATAACATCTTGATGAAATAATTCCATTTCTAACTTGATAAAGGAAGTTGAATTGATGATAAGATTTATCAATAGATGAGGAATCATCCTTATTTTGCTTAATAGATAAATTTTCTTCTTATTATCACCAGGAATCATTTATTTATGTTTATTCCACTTTTATTTCCATGAATTCTTATTATCTCATTCAGACTCATACACTTCTAATTTTATTCCATGGAAAAGTTTGTGAAAAATGTCTTTTTTCCTTCACAGATCTAACATTTCAGATTATTTTCACATTTTCCCTTCTAATTACTGTAGTTGAATATTTTAGAAAGGAGAGAAACAATTTTATTGAAATATTATACTTCTTCCTCTTCTTCCAAATTACTCAATTATTATAAAACATCATTATCTCAATGCTTTTCCTTTAAAAATTCTTTGGTGGTAATTTATTTATTAGTTTTTTTCTTGAAAATAATTTATTTTATCATTTCAAATTCAATAAAAATATTTTGAAGTTCATGAAAATATAAATCATTATGATCTTATAAATATGAATCTTTTACATCCAATCAATCTAGAAGGATTCTCATATATTTATTAACTATAGTAAAATATTTCAACATCTCATTAAAACCACTGATGTTTCTCATAAACTCATTTACTATTTTCAATTACTCATGAATACTTTCTTCATCATCCATTTTTAAAACTTCAAATCTACTCTGATATATTTGTAACTTGGATTCATTAACTTTCTCATTTCCTTCTATTATACTTCTCACTTTATACAACATATTATTAGCTAATAGAAACCCCATAATCAGTGTATAAACATTTTCTGTAAGAGACCTCAACATTGAATTATGATATTTGCCCTTAGATTATTAAAATATATTATTAACAGCTTTCATGGAAACTTTGTTAATAAGAACAAATCCCAATATTACTGCATATCTGACTTCATGTCCAAGAGAAAGAATATAGGGTGATATTATATTTAACCAACTCTAATAGTTTCTTCCATAAAAAATAGGAACAACCCTATAATTTACTGAATTGATGTTATCCATTCTCAGATTTAGATATTTTAGATGAAACTTACTGTAATACCAATTAAAGTTCCCTAAAGAATCGAGATTACTGACAGGGGAGTGAATCAATTATCACATTACATTTATAAGAAATTTTATTAAATTATTATTGATAAAAAAATGTTCACCACTAAAAAATTGTTAGATTTATGATCCACTCAACTATAAAAATCAACCTCAACTTTTTTATGAATTTTTTTTAATGAAATAACATCACATGATATTTAAAAGGTTTTGTACAATGGCCAAATCATTTGATTTTTGGATATCCCCACCATCATGGACTATTTTACTATCTTTAATTGATAATACCCTAGTATTTGTATAAAACAGATGTATAATATAGTAGTTAACATTCATTCTATAGTTGGTTATACCCCCAATAATCCTTTTCGTATCCTCCTTCACAGTTAGTTAAACACCCCCAAAAAACAAGCCTCATCATTAACTAGTTATCCCCCATCCAAAAGATTCGTTATGATTTTTTATGATCTATTATTGAAAGTTATTCAATTACTCAACATGTAATACAGATTAACAAAACCTTTGTAAAATCATTAAGAATATCATTAATTATTTTACGAATTGTTTTCTCTTGAAACTTCCTCCAGATCTTTAGAAAATCTAAAATTTTCAAACTCATCTTTCCAAAATTTATAGTTGGTAAAAATTCTTAAAAAATACTATTTTTGACCTCTATTTGGTAACCTATGTTTAATGGTCTCCATCCAATGTACCAAGTCTAGCCTGATTCTCTTTCTACATCAACTGAGTTGAAAATCAATTTGTAAATCCCAATTTCTATGACCGTTAAAGCCCTATCTGATGTTACTCCATACGATGTAAATTTTATAAAAGTTCCTCTATCCTATGAAACTTGGTCCAGTATTCTCATCTTAATCCTGAAAAAACTTCTTTTTGGGATCTCAACCTATCAAATGAATGTCAAAGCATCAGTTTTCTGCACACATGAATAGTTTTAAAGTATGATGTAGTATGTACTTATTTTTATAGGTGCTCCAGTTGATAATTTGGTATGAAACCTATTTGTTTTTTCACTTAATTTGATTCTAAAATCCTTAATTTCTTGTTAATTTGAGATTCTTCTTTGACCATTTCGAATCTCCTCAACTCTTCTGATGACAACTCTCAAATTCTTAAATCTTCACAACTCTTCTCAAATTTTCCAACATTAGTTCATAAATAATGACCCATAAAAACCATCATATATAAATTCCTCCTAAATAAAATGAAACATACTCAATAATTATTTCAAATTATATAAAAAATTGTCTGATGTATTTTCTTTATCCGATGGATCAGTGTGAAATGTTCATCCGAGGAATCAGTATCAAAATTTTAGCTGACAGATTAGCGTAAAAATTTTATCTAATGGATCAATTTTAATTTTTTTGATGAATCATGACCCAATTGAAAGAATTAATAACTTTTTATACTGAATGATTAAAAAAAACCTTAATTATCACTCTAATGTATCAGGACAATTGAAAATGGTTTACTACACTGTTTTAACTTCTAAACAAATCATTTACTTTCAACCACATTAGTAGAAAATCAATAGTTATCACATTTTTAATTAATTTCTCATTATGATATCATTATTTGTACATTTTTAGACTGATTTTATGAGTCCAATTACAAATATAATCTTCTTATTTTTCTTTCCTCAGATATGAAAATATAACTTCTTGTATCACTAAATTTCATTATCTGGTCATCTTAAATTTTTATAACAAATAATTTTCTAATAAATTTGGGTCTTCAAATTATCTAATGGATCAGTGTCACCAAATATTTACATTCAAGACTCAGTTTCCTATAATGGAACTCTTAATTTGATTCTTTATCAGTGTGAAAAACAAAAACCACTTTGATTTCTCTCATTATTTATCTTTATATAATTAAATTTCTATGAGTTTGATGGATCATTTTATGGTGCATCTGATCAGAAATATAATGGTACATGGTGAATCCAATGGTGCATCTGATAATCAATATAATTGTTAATTTTATTGTTCACCCAATCAGAAATTTGATGATTCAAATGATGTTTCATCCAATCATCAACTCTTAAAACTCATCAAAATTTAGAAAATGAAAACATCCATCAAATTTTACATATGATGATCTGTATCTGGAAGAATTTATTTTTAGAGTGTTTCGAAATTTTCACATCTATTTTCTCCTTCAAACTTCAGCTCACATCGTGAATCCTTCAATACAATTTAGGAACTTTGAATGAACAACAATGCATCCTCATATTTCTTTCTCAGAAACTATGATTGCACTTCTATATCGGAAAATCAATGTCTAGATGTTTTTTTGCAAAAATATTTTACCGTTTCTCATCATTTGAAAATTAAAAAATTCTACATATTGATATTAATTAAAAAAACACAAAAAAACACAACATAATCCTTACAATATCCCCCTTTGTGTTTGTTTTCAATACCCACACAATACTCTCATAAATATAAATAATCCATATTTATATATATATTCTCCTAAACTTTTGTTTTCATTTTATTTATCTTAAAAATTTATTCTCCCTGATATAGAAAATAAAATTCAAAGGGACCACTCATGAAATATTGAGAATTTACTTCTGTAGAAAAACATTTTTACATAATTTTCTAAAAAAATAGACTTTCACTAAACTTCTCTAAGTTTACATTGGAGAAACTGGTTTAGAAAAATGAGTGTATAATCAAAGTGATCAATGTTTAAAAAAAATATTTCATCATAATAATTTTCATACGATTCTCACAAAATCTACATCTATAGGGTAATTTGAGAAGAAAATTAAGATAAAAATAACATGTACCCATCTCAACAAACATATCATAAAATTTCATGTGTAAAAGCACATCTTTTCCAAAATATCTTCTTTTTTTAACCTAGTTACTTTTTTTTCATGAAAAGTTAGCACGTCAAACCTTAAATTTATATTTTCTTTAATTCAAGGTAATACCACAAATTCTCATTATAAAAAATCAACAATGCTCACCCAAATTCCTTACATAAACTCCTTCAATTCACTCTAAATGATTACAAATAAACATGTATATTTGGAATAATGAGGAACCACCAATGTTTCTTAAAAGAAACATTTGGACTGAAAATCATCTCTTAATATTGAATTTTAATTATTTTTCATAGATTTTTCATTAGATGTTTTTCTTCCCTATGTTATTCCTTCCCATATTTAGTAACATATTTCTTATCATCTATATAATTTTTAGATGAAGCTATCAACTCTTCTTCAACATTTGTAACATATTCTTTGCATTGAGTTTGTAAAAATATACTTCATGTTTTCATTTGATATGGAAATATAGTAATATAATATTTAGTCACATTCCCCATTATTACATCTCTTTTACCCTTTTCAAATCATTAACCAACAATATATTGATGCCTTTTTATAAAATTTTATCTCACTTTCAAAAAAAATTCTTCCCCTTTTTTTAGGAGATTTTGTTGCTTTTCCATATTTTTGGCCATGTTCACTTGATTTGGAAAAATAACAAATAATTCATTATTTTTTTCTCATAATCCATACATTGGTAAATTTTTTTAAATTATTATTATTTTCATCTTTTTATATTTATTTCTCAGGGATTCCGCATTAGTCACCGCATTAATTTCCTTTACTACTTCTATAAATTTATTAAGGAAATTTGATCTAATTTTCTCATCAGAGCTCCCCCTTGACTCATACCTAATTCTAGTTAGAGACATGTTGTACCAAAGTGAATAAGATCATTGTTTGAAAATTCCTCAACACTAGTAGTGACCTTTGAATCATGATATATTGGACTCAAAGTAAAAATACTCAAAACTTTTTTGTTATTATTTATTCATAAATCATGGTCCACATTTCTCAGGGAGATACTTTCCTAAACAATTCATCTCTTTATTTTTGGATGATTATTTCTCCCAATTTTTTATTTTTAAACCTTCCATGTTGGAATAAATATATGTAAATTGTTATTATTTAGGGAAAGAAACAACATTCTTATGAAAAACCTTCTTTCCACCATCATTAATAGTTCAAATTTATCATCAACTGCCTTGGAGAAGTCTTGCCTCATCTTTATTATCTCACATCGTGCTAAAAGTAACATTGATTTTGTTTCTAAAAACTCCTATTATTTCTCATCCAAGCTATATCTCATAACATTTTCCATCTTCGAAAATTTAATTACTTTAAACTTTTTCTATTTACTTTCTTCAACAAGTTTAGTTTAAATCTTATAGAGATTCTTATCACCAATTTTTTCCCGTTCATAAATTTTAAGTTTTTTTTCAAGCTCATGAATCATCATTTTCTAAGATATAATAAAATTGAGGGTTTTTAATATTTATTGATTTAATAACAATTATTAAGAGCTTTATCTTTAAAATATTTGTTCGAATTCCTCATTTAATTCTTTATTTGATTATTTTTATCATGTTATTATTCCAAATTTTCTTTAATAATCAACTCAATTTTTGTTATTTCTTCTCCATCATCATCACTTCTTGATTAAAAACTTATATTTATAACCTGGGCATGGACGCTGACTTCATGATAAGATTCGTCACATAATAAAGGACCCCCTTCGTTCTTCTTCTTATATAACTTCTCTTCCCCTTATTATGAGGAAAACGTACTTCATTTTTCTTCCACTTTTGTTTTTGAGATTAATTTTCATATTCTTTGTACTCATACTCTTCAATTTTCACCCTAGGATATTTTTTTCAAAATTTCATTTCCCTTCAAAATTCCAAAATTTAAGAGAATTTTGACATTTTCTCTTTAAATTTCCCTAGTTGAATATTTTAGAAAGGAGATAAATAATTATGTTGAAATATTCTACTTCTTTCTCTTCTTCTTAATTATTCAATTTCTCTACAAATTATTTATCTATATCCTTTTACTTTAAAATGTTTTTTAAGGAAATCTAATTCTTATATGTTTACCTAAAAATATGACTTTTTTATATTTCAAATTCCATAATAATTTTCTAAGGTTAATGCAATGATAAATATATATGATCTTATAAATCTAATGATTTGGCATCAAATCTATCTGGAATATGTCTCATTAGTTTCTTAAAAATAGTTGAATCTTTTATCCTCTCACCAAAACCTCTAATGTTTCTCACAAACTCATTTACACAGGTAAGGTAATCATCAATAGATTTTTTATTATATATTTTTATAAATTTAAATCTACTCCTCCATATTTGTAACTTTTATTCTTTAACTATTTCATTTCCTTCATATATACTTCAAAATTTATCCCACAAATTCTTAGGTTTATTAAATAACCTTTTCTTTGAAAACAAATTTTTAGTAAAAGGAATCAACATGCCATTATGAGATTTTCTATCAGATTCTAAACTTCTCTTATCAGTATCTATCATAATGAATTAGTTAATATGATAAAATCAAAATATTTTTACATATTTTTCTTCAAGACCAAGAGATATAAGAAATGGTAACCTCATATTCTTCGAACTATTATGTTTTCTTCCCTAAAAAAGAAAACAATACATATTATTTATGGAATTGAAACTCTGCATTATTAGAGTTAGTTCTTTTACATGGACTATGCTCTAATACAAATTGAACTTACCTAAAGGATTAATTTCACTAAGAGTGGTGGAGGGGGGTGAATCAATGATCAATTTTACTTTTAGAAGAAAGTTTCTTATCTTCTTATTGAGAAAAAATTCTTAACCAATGAAAACATGGAAGCGTTACGATCTAGTCACCTATAAATCTCAACCTCCCCATTCATATGCAAAAAATATAAAGAAAGAGTAGAACATGATATTTATAAGGTTTGGTATAAAGATCAAATCCTTTCCATATTGGATATCCCCACTAACATAGATTATTTTACTATCTTATTTACAACATAAAAATCCACAATAAGAAAAATTTTCTTCCATCGAGTAGTCTACATTCCTTTTATCATTGGTTATGACACCAACTATCCTTTTTGTATCCCCATTCATTATATATTCTTTAAAAAATAGAAAATAAGCATCATCAACAACTGGTTATACCCCCTACTACAAGATTCTTTCTTCTTTTATTATGATACACTTTAGAAAGTTATTCAATTCCTCTAAAAGTAAGTTGTATCTACTTCACCTATTTACAATATTCAAGAACATGAAAAATTATTTTTATAATTTTTTGGTCTTGAAACTTCCTTAAGATATTTAGAAAATCAGAATATTCTCAGACCAAACATTCTAGAATTTTTTTCCGAAAAATATACATAGAAAAAGTAAGTCTATTTGACCTCCATTTAGTATCCTCTATCTTATTGGATCAATCTAATTAAGGAATTCAATCCATGTTCTATTTCTACTTCAACTGAGTAGAAAATAAATCAGTAACTCACATTTTTTCTAACAAATAGATCATTATATAATGGAACTCCATATGATTGAGATTTTATAAAGGTTACTCTATCAGAAGAAACTCACTCTTGAATTCGTAGATTCGACATGAAAAAATATTTGGTTGTGTTCTCAAACTATCAAAAAAAATCAAAGCATCATCATTATACACATGTGAATAGTGTTATAGTATAATTTACTTTATACATATATTTATAGGTGCTCCAACTAAGAATTTGGTGGGAAACCAATTACTTTTCTTGCTTACCCAAATTCCAAAATCTTGAATTTAAAATTTATTAGAGATTCATATTTGACCATTTCGACGTTCTAAAAATATTCTACTGACTTCTTACAACTTCTTGAATCTTTAACACTTTTCATGAATTTTCCAACTTTAGCCAAAAAATAATTATATTGAAAAATCATCATCTATCAAGTCCACTTGACCTACATAAATCATACTGATTCATCAGTTCACATTTTGTGAATAAAAATGTTTCTGATGGATTTTTTGAATCTGATTGATAAGTGTCAAACAATCATCCAATGAATCAGTTTCGAATGGTCATCTCCTGGATCAGTGTAAAACATTCATCTGATGGATTAGTGTCAATGAATGTCCAATAAATCATTACTCAATTAAAATAATTCATTACATGTTCTCTTGAAAAACAAAAAAAAAACAACTTAAATTCTCACTCTGATGCTTCATTCCAATTGAAAATGGTTCACTACATTACTAAAACTTCTAAGGACTTCATTTTCATGAAACCACTATAGTAGAAACTCAACACTTCTAAAATTTCTAATTACATAATCATTATTATATCAATCTTCATAATTTTTCATAGATTCATCATATGAGTACGATTATATAAATGATCTCTTCATTTTTCTTTTTTCAGATACTCAAATATAATTTATTGAATCACTACATTTATTAATCTCGTAATCTTTAATTTTCATAACAAATCATTTTCCAAGGAATTTGTGTCATCAACTATTATGATGTAAACATGTGACCAACTCTTTACATTAACAACTCTGGTTAATCCGATTGAACTCTAATTCCAATTCTTTGTTAGTGTGACTCACAACAAAATCTTTTATTTCTCTTATTATTCATCTTTAGACCATTCTATCTATCTGAGACTAATGGATCATCCAATGCTTAATTTCATTATAAATTTAGAGACCCTTATTTTCTTACAATACTATTACATAATTTTAAATATAAAACAATATAACAGTTTTGTAAAACTAGGATACAAGGGTTTAGTGTCTTGGGAAAATTAAGACCAAACATAAAATTTAAATAATAAAACATAAAAAATATTTAATTCCTTATTCTCTATATTCTTATTGGAACTCATTTTTATTCTTAGTATAAGTAATTACCTATGGGTATACATCAATGAAAATGGTGAGCTAAAATCCCAGTAAGCGGATAGATAAGAACATAAATCAATATAACATGGGTGATCAAAATTATTATCAAAATTATATAATCATGGTATAATCATAATAATCATGAGAGGAAACATTATAGAAATTCATGGAATGTGGAAATTTGTAAAAATTGAACATCATATCTTAGTGGTCAACTACCATACATAGTTATCAACAAAGCTAACGTCATGTTCATGAATAATATAAGTGAATAATTATAACATCATCATTATTATGAACAGATATAGAATCATTTTCATGCATATTTCACAAAATATCATGAGTTAAATTACATTACCCAATGCATTGGAGTGATATATACTTTCAGGTGCACCCGTCACATCATAAAATTTACATAATCCTGCATTAAACATAGAATATAAAATAATATTTTCCATTAAATAACCTAAGAAAAGGATATAAGTTTCAGGATAATTTCATAAATCATAATTTTATTAATAAACATTTTGTTTCTGAAAATAAAATGGTAATAATATACTTGGTATAGGAATCATCAATAATGAGTGAAGAACAAACAATCTCAAGAGAAGTAAAAGATTTTATTATTGAAGGAAAAGTTATTTTTGAAAAATTATTGTATTTTTCATAAAATCATAATAGAAACATGTATATCCTATAAAAAAGGGAAATGAAATTTTATGAATATAATATGAACATTCATACCATGGAAGAGAGAATAAACCCAACAACGGAATTGGGTTTGAGAATCCACAAAACTTATGCATGAAAGATTTATTCACTTTAATATCCTAGATAATCATATTAGATTAATTAATTATTAAATTTATAACATTTTCTACATGTATTTTATTCATTATAATTTTATTAGGTTCTTTTATGGCCATTTTGACGAGTTATAGTGCTCAATTTAATAATTTGGGAGTGTTCATTTTCTTGGATTTCATGATCAGTTCACTTGTATACATCTATGGAAGATTGTGTAAAAAGGGGGTATAATTATTCATAATTTCTATTATATGTTATTAATGCATACCCATAAGTTTAATTATACTTATATATTATTTTGTTTTTAGATATGAGGATGATTCACTAGATAAAATGTTAATGATTATTTTTAGATTAATTTAGTGGTTTTTGATCAAAAAGAAATCATTTTTTTATTTAATAATATGTATATAAATTAAATCTATAATATAAAAAGGTTATAACATACATTTCCTTAAAGTTGATAAAACAACACCTCTGAAATAACATTTCCATTTTTAGAATAAAAGGGAGACGAGAATAGGTTTTATGATATATTATTATGTTAACATATTAACATTCTAGTATATATAATATACTTTAGTTATAAATCCCCTTGGATTAGTGGATATGAGGAGTGAATAGGGAAAAAAATAAAATTAAAATAAATTAAAATAAAAGAAAGAGGATTCTACCTTGTCAATTATTCTCCTTGAGAACCTCCACATGGAGATTGGTTATGGTTTTTTGTTGATAAAAAAGGCTTCTAGATATTGGGTATGGTCTTGGTAAGAGGTTTGGGCAGAAATTAGACAATATTATAGGCTTTAGAGGTCTAAAGAGAAGGGGTGTTGAGGGGTTGTATTTATAGTGGCAGATTGGAGTGTTTTTAATATTATTTTATTCATTTGTTTATTTTTTTTCTTCAAGGCTATGAATAATTTGAACCTTATCCAAAAATATATCGAAATAATGAATTATAGTTCAATATTATAGGATTACATCATCCCTGCATCATTTATGAATTCCTAATTCATGTATTTGTTAAATACCATAAATTATCATACTTCATTATTCACCTAAAAATCAACTATGTTCGAAAAATCCTGAAAATTCACCATAACCATTTTTAAACCTGTAAAAAAAATGGAATCCATTTTTTGAAAATAATCTTCTAAATATGAGATTTTTTAAATAAAATTATCATTTATTATAAAAATACTGATTTTAGAATAATAATCAATTTCACAACACTTTAAAAAATTATATACGGTATCATAAAATTATATTATAATCATAAGAAAACAAAATACTAATTTATGAATACATTTTCTTAAAATAAATTTTCTTTTAAATCATAATATTAATTATAAAATTGTAATTTATTATTTATAACTTATAAAAATATTAATACATAATTTATCATTTCTAAAACATTTATTTACTTATTCCAGGAAATAAATATATCATATTTTCATTCATAAGTACCTAAATTTTATTTATACTTGAATCAGTGTGGTTATCATTTTATTGGTTGGATTAATATTCCTAATGGTCACATTACCATTCCAATGGTCAAGTTACTATTCCAATGGTATAGGTTCCTTAACTTCTAGACATTACTCTTATTCCATTAATTATTCATTTATAATGTTTGTATTGTGTTCGATAAGTGATTATATGTGATTTATACTCTATGAAATAATTATATGAAGGGAATTTACATTTATAAAATTATAGGTTTTTACATTCTTCCCCCATTTTGAAATTACACCCTCAAAATTTAGTTTTACATACTATAGTGAAAATAAGTATGGGTACTTCTCCTTCATCGATTACTATGGTTCCCATGTTTCAGTTTCATACTTATGGTTCCATCATATTAATTTGACCAGGTGAATAGTCTTGTTGCATAGAACATTATCTCTATGGTCCAAGATCTTCGCTAGATGCTTCTAGTAAGAGAGTTAATTTTTCAAATGTACCGCCTATGGATTTAGTACATGTGAGATGTCTTTTATGTACTTCCTCGATAGGGATACGTGGAATAAATCATGTATTTGAGACATGGTAGGTGTAAGTTCCATTGGTTAAGCTAAAAATATAATATGAACCACAATCTTGATAGAGTCGATGTACCTGGGACTTAGCTTTCCCTTATTCCCAAATTCTGTGATCCTATTCCTTGGAGATATACGGTGGTATAAAATTTCTCTAACCTCAAACTATACATCCCATCAATGATTGTTTTCATAGATATTCTATCTACTTTTGGATTCCTTGATATTCTATATAATTGTTTTCACCTTTTCCATCATTTCTTTGACTGTTTTAGGACCTAGAATCCTATGTTCATAGACCTCATTCCAAAATTATAGTGTTCTGTATCTTTTCACGTAAATGTTTTAGTATGGATCCGTTTGGATTCTAGAGTGGAAACAATTGTAGTAAGAGAACTACACCAGAGGTAGATGTTGGTCCCATCCGCCATTGAATTCTATTGAACATGATCTCAACATGTATTATAGTTTCAAAATTGTCTATTCAAATTAGCCATCAGTTTTAAGATGATAATATCTACTAAAATTTCATCTCATTATTTTGAGCATATTGGAGAATTTTCCAGAACTTAGGGGTGAATCTCATATATCAATAGAATACAACTAATATTGGTTCTCATTTCATCTTTACCAATTATATAATATATATCTATGAAAGCTAATCCAGTGATAAGTCCACTGAAATTTCAATAAAGTGAGATTTCATTTTGTTATGATCCACAATAAACCATATAACATTGTTTCCTATAAATGTCTTTTGATTTATAGTGATAAATTCTATTTTTATGTCCTCTTATTTCCATGTCAGTATGGGAAGTGGTTTCATCATCCCCTTAGATTCTTTTCCTTTCATCCTTCACTTTCTGACATATCGAGAACTCTAATGTATATCTGATGATCTCTCTCTTCATATTGTCCCACCCATAGTTATCTCAATGATCTCAACACATCATTTTACTCCTTCGGTTAATAGAGAAGGTTGGTCTAGGTGATTCATTCAAAAGCTATCTCATTGTATATTTATTGGATGGTACACATTGATATGACCCAAATATTGTGACACCTTCCTCATCAGTTGTAAATTCTAAGGCTTTCCCATTTTTGACAAATTCCACCTTCTTCTGAATTTTCAAATCATTTATTTGAGAATCCTTTATTTTTTCCATGAGGGATGATTGATCAATCATTTGAGAGAAGATTGACGATGTTTCTTCCTTAATGATTCCAATGTCCATCCTTTGTAAATATAATAATATTAAATATTTATAAATTCTCATCATTGATAAAGTTGTAGGATCTATTCAACATAGAGAATATTCTAATTTATTTTCCTCAACAAGATGGTAATTGATTGAGAATTTGTAATCCATGATGAAATCTAACCATATTCATTGATGAATATTAATCTACATATATGTGAATATATATTTTAGGATCTTTTGGTCAGTATATATCTCACACTTCTCCCTATAGAGACAATGCCAATATATTTTCAACGTGAAGATCATAATTTCCAACTCCATATAATGAATGGTATAGTTTTTCTATGTAGTTTTTAAGTTCCTTGAAGTGGATATTATCAATTTATCATTTTTAATTAGTAAATATCCTAATCCATTATTTGAATAATTTATTTATACCACAAAGAGTTTCCCACTTCTTGGATGTGTGAGCATTGACATGGTTATAAGCCTCCTTTTTACTCTTTAAAGCAGTCTATATAGTCTCTAGTTTAGAAAAACTCTGATCCCTTCTGATTCATCTTGGTTAGTGGGTTTTACAATCATGATAAGCTCTTTATAAATCACCGTCAATACCCAGTTAAACTAAAAAATCTATGGTTCTCTATTACATATGTTTTCCTCATCCACACTTCAATTTCCATTGTCTTGGAAGTGTCTACAAATATTCTTTTTTTGGTGATAACATGTCATAAGGATGGTACTTCCTCCATCTAGAACTCACATTTAATATAATTTTCATAAATTTTCCCCCTTTTCAAAGCCATTATCATAGTATTAAAAATCTCCTCATGTTCCTCCTTGCTCTCATTATATAATAGAACACCATATATAAGGACTACAAAAAACGTATGAAGGTAATCTCTAAAGAAAATATTCATTATGTCAATGAATATTTATAGAGAATTAGTGAGTTCAAAATACATCACTATGAACTCATAGTTTTCATACCTCATTCAAAATGAATTCTAGGGAATATATTCCTTCCTCACCTTTAATTGGGGATATCTTGACCGGAGGTCCACCTTATAGAAATACTTGGCCCCATGTAGTTTATCGAACAATTAATCGATACTTGGTACATGATACATGTTATTTGTAATGAATTTGTTGAGATCATGATAATAAATACATAGGAACACTCATCGATCCATATTATTGATGAAGAGGACTGATATACCCCATGGTGAAGCACTTGGGCATATAAAACCCTTTTCCATATTCTCTTGTAACTTCTTCTTAAGTTCTTCCAACTCAATAGTGGACATTTAATAAGGTGTATTTGATATAGGCAGAGATCCATTAATAATTTCAATTGAGAACTCAATATCTCATTCCATAGGAAAACCAGAAAATTATTCATGGAATACATCAGTTTAGTCCCTCATAGTGGGCGTGTCTTCAATCATGATTGTCACCTTTGTCTCAGTCATTTGATCAAAATATGCCTGCTCATAATGAAATAATATCCAAACTTGAGATGATGATTCTGAATGAGATTCATCCACCTCATTAAAATTTTATATAATTGGAGGATGCCTTGGGATATGAAGATTGATCCCCCTTTCCTAAAATTTGATGTTGTATTTGTATGAAGATATCATTTCCATGCCCAATATAGCACAAAACTCTAATAAATAAAGTGGGATATTTTTTTCCCAGAGGTTCTATGCCCAAACATTAACTGGGGTGGAGTTATATACTTTGGATGCATTAATTTCCCTATTTTATTTTCTCACAGATAACTCAACCTCCATATTTTGAGGCAGTGTTTGAAATGTTCTATTAAAGAGTCATGATATTAAAGATTGCATAGAATAAGAATCAAATAATACATTCACTATTCTAGAATAAATAACAAGAATACCTATCACCACATCATTTTTATCCTCCACCTTAGAGGTAGTGATGGAATATTCATTCCCATGATCCTTTGAATTACGTGGCTACTGATGCTGATTACCCTCAAGGAATCAAGGGTTAGAGAATAGGATTTCATAGTTCAATTTCTCACTACAGTTAAGCATTGAAGCATGGGTAATTCTATCCTTTTTTCAACCACATTATCCTGATTTATCATGTATCTTCAATAATCATGATCTTGGTTTCCATGTCTCTCACACATGAAGCATTTCCCCATACATTTGAGGAAATTATCATGATTATTCTTCCCTCATTTTTGACATGTGATATGTTGAGTTTTCTTTCATCCTTTTTGATGAGATTATCCGTCTTGAAACTCCATCTTTCATTTCATATCTCTATATCCATGGGAGGATTATATATAATTTATCTCCACTTTGAGATCATAACAAATTTTTTTTCATAACTCCCAATGTCTCAAATTATTAGATATTTTTGAAGGTGTGGTTTTAAACAACTATTGAATCAATCTATTTTTCTATATCTCTTGATAACAAAACCCGAGGCATACCAAGAAATCCTTATGAAATTTTCTTTTTAATATGTGATAGATTCTCCTTTTGTTTTCTTCATATCTATAAATTATCAATCTATATTTTTTTAAAAATCATGGGAAATAATTAGGAGAAAAATATTTTTTTAAAGTCTTCCCACTCTAACTCTTCAAATTTGTCTCTAGAATTTGTGTTCTTAATCAACACCCACTATTTATTAACCTCTCCAACCAAATGGTAAATGGACAGAGTCACCTTCTCTGTATTAGAATAATGAAGCATAGAATATATCATCTCCATTTATTTGACCCACTGTTCCATAAGTAGTGGATCAGAATATCCAGTAAATGTCTATGGTTGTTGTCACATAAAAGACTCAATATCCATTTGATCCATCTCAGGTTAAGGAGAATGTTCCACATCATTCGTGGTATTATTCATAGCCTGCGATATCTAGGTAAGCATTTTCATGATATTTTTAACTCCACCTTCCAACACATTGGGGGTTTCATTTGGACAATCATTGCATTTCCCCTCACATGGATTGTTCGACTTATTTCTCCCCATTCCCACAAATTTTTAAAATATAAATGGTTTGATAAAAAAATAAGTCAAAAAGTCACGAATAAATAGATTATTAATTTCTGAAATTAACTTTTAAGGCATATCTAATGGGATACCTATGTTTAGAAATTCTCTAAAACAAAGCTTATTGGGCGATTTCATATACTTAGTCTCATACTAAGAGCTTTCACTAAGGTTCTATAATACTAATTCCCAAATTAACTAAATTGTTCTCTAATAAAAAAAATAGTGAGGTTTATTTTCTTATATTACAATTACATCATCTTAAAGTTAAATAATATAATTTTCGTACAAAACTAGTATCCAAGGGTTTAGTGGCTTGCTAAAATTAGGACCAAACATAACATTTACATAATAAAACATAAACATTATTTAATTTCATCTTCTCTAGATTCTTATTCGACCCCATTTTTTTATTTATTACAAGTAATTACCCAAGGATATACATTAATTAAATGGGTGAGCTAAAAGTGTAGTAAGAGGATAGATAAGAACAGGAATCAATATAACATGTGTGAGCATAATCATTATCATCATAACATAATCACAGGATCATTATCTTAATCATGATATAAAGCATTTGATAAAAGCATGTAATGTGGAAATGAAAAAAATAGAAACATCATGTCTTAGTAGTCAACCACCACACATAGTTTTTAACAAAGCTAGAATCATGTTCACACATAAAATATATTCATAATCATAACATCATAATCATTGTGAAAATATATAGAATTATGTTCAAACATATTTAACATTATCTCATGACATTCATCACATTACCCAATGCATTGGAACACCATATAATTCTGTGTGCACCCATCTCATCATAAAATTTACATAATCATGCATGCCACAAAAAAATATATAATAAATTTTCTATAAAATAACCCATGGAAAGGAAATGGGCTTCAAGATTATTTCATAATGAATATATTCATGAATAAACATTGGGGTTCCCGAAATAAAAATGGCATTGCATACTTGGTATAAAATCATCATCATTTAGTGAAAAAGAAACAATCTCAAGATAAGTAAAAGATGTGTTTTTAGAAGGAAAATTTATTTTTGAAAAATCATTTCAGTTGTCATAATATCATATTTTAAACATGTATATCCTCAAAAAAAGGTAAATTAAATTTGAAGAATGTAATATGAACATTCATAACTTGGAAGAGAGAATAAAGTAATGAAATGAATTGGGTTCAAGAATAACCTTAATTTATGTTCAAAATATTTCTTCACAATAATATCCTAGATAATCAGATTATATTCATTAATTAAGAAATCATGAACTTCTTCTACATTTAATTTATTCAATATAATTTTTTTATGTTTTAATGACCATTTTTAGGAGTTATAGAGTTCAATTACATCATTTGAGAGTGTTTGTTTCCTTAGTTTTCATGATCGGTTCACTTGTATATATGTATGGAAGATCTTGTAAAGTAGGGATAATGATATAGAATTTTTATTATATGTTATTAAAGAACTTCCATAATTTTAATTATCCTTATATATTATTTTTTTGATATAAGGATGATTCGTTAGCTAAAATGTTAATGATAATTGTTTAGATTAATTTAGTAATTTTAGATCACAAAAAATTAGTTTTATTTATTATTTAATATTTGGTATATAATTAAGTTCTAGAACATAAAAATGGTTATAACATATATTTCATTGAAGGTGATAAAATAACACCTCACAGACAACGTTTCAGGTTTTTGAATAAACGGGAGAAGATAATAGGTTTGATGATAGATTATTCCATTAACAAAATAACATTCTGGTATTTATAAGAAACTATAGTTTTCATGCCAATTGTATAAGGGTTGATGAAGAGGGGATAAGAAAATTAAACAAAATTAATAGAAATTAAAAGAATAGAAAGAGGATTTTATGTTATGAATTATTTTCTTTGGGAAGCTCCCTAAGGAGATTGGTTTTGCTATTTTGTTGAGAACATATGATTTTAGATGTGGTGAAGGGACTTGGGAAGAGGTTTGGGTATAAATTGAACAATAATTAAGGCTTTGGAGGTGTGATGAGATGTAGAGATGAGGGGTGGTATTTATAGTCGAGGAGACATATGTTTTTTGAATGTGTTTTTTATGGTTTTTTTATTTTAGATGAAGACTTTGAATAGTTTTAACCTTATAACTAAATATATTAAAATAATGAAGGAGTGTTTGATATTGTGTGCATAAATAATCCACACATCATTTATGACTCAACAATTCATGTATTTTTTAAATACCATAAATTACCATATTTCACTATTCACAAAAAATTCAACTATTATATAAAATTCCCAAAAATTCACCCTAACCATTTTTTGAAGAGTTGAATTAAAATATGGAATAAATTTTATGTAAATAATTTTCTATATACGAGAATTTTTTTTAAAAAAATATTCATTTATTCAAAAAATACTGATTTTAAAATTATAACCATTTTATGACACTTTGAAAAATTACATAAGGTCTCATAAAATTATCTTATAATAAAAAGAAAAAAAAATAATAGTTTGTGAATATCTTTTATGAAAATAAATTTTATTTTAATCATTATATTAATAATAAAATTGTAATTAAATGTTTATAACATACAAAAACACCAACACATAATTTATCATTTCTGAAACATTTATTTACTTATACAATGTTATAAATATATCATATTTTTTTCATAAGATACCAAAATTTTATTAATACTTTCATAGGAAAGGTTACTATTCTATTACCCATATTACTATTCTTAATGGTCATAATACTATTTCAAAGTTCAGGTTACTATTCTATTGGTATAGGTTCCTTAACTTATATAAAAACCTCTTATACCATTCATTATTCATTTATAAAGTTTGTATTGTGTTTTCTATGTGATTTTATGTTCTTTTTACTATATAGAATAATCATAATAATGGAGTTTACATTGATAAAAATATTGGTTGTTAAAATAAATCTAATGGTTCATGGTGCCTCAGATGGGGCATCTTATCAACAATCTGACGATGCATTCTATAGTGGATTTGATCATCAATATGATGGTTTATTTGATTAAAAACTATTATAACTCATTAAACATCAGAAAATGTAAACTTACAAAAAATTCTACATTTGATGATTTGTGTCAGAAAGATTTCATTTTTTGAGACTTAAAAAATTTGAACTAATCTTTGCTCTTTCAAACTTCATCTCTTATCAGGACTTAGATATGTTGTTTTAAGAACTTTGAAAGTACAACAAAGAATAATATGATTTATTTCTCAGAGCATATATCGAATATTCTGTGCCCCAAAATTTGTGTCCTGAAGGTTTTTCCAAAAACATGTTTATCATTTCTCCAAATTTAAAAATTAAAAAATTCGACATATCGTTATTATTAAAAAAAATTAACCAAAAAAACACTATCCTTATAGTGGTCACTTTTAAAATAGTACTTGTGGCCACTTAAAAAAATATTAATCTCTATAACTAAATTATTATTTTTGATAAAGTTAAATTCATCATGGTCACTTGAAAATATAACTCATTGTAACTTTTAAATTACATTCATGGTCACATTAAATACTACTACATGGTTAGTTTGAAATGATACTTGCGGTAGATAGAAATATATCACTTGCGGTCACATTAGTTGCTTGATGGTAGGTCAATAAAATACGTCATGGTAGGTTGATATAGGTTACTTCAATTTAAATGCTTCATGGAAAATTTATGATACCACTAATGGTATATTTATAAAACATTTCTCGTCAGGTTCATAAAATTTCTTGTTCAGATGGATGAAGGAGCTCGCTGAACTGGTTGATTGGTTGAGGTGCTGCTACGGTGAATACATAAGTTAGACTAGAGACCAGGTAATGATTCCTTGTTGCATATAGTTTGGATTCATGAGTATAGTAATTCAAATACCATGGTGAATGACCAGTTTCGGTAACACCCCAATCTTCCACGGTATGCTCCCTTTTAAATAATTCAATACCTTGTGTTGCATGTATCATCGAGTTCGATAACACCATAACCTATCGAACTAGCCATTTAGAAAGAGGTTATGAATAATATTAACCAAATTATGAAATTGATAAATTTTAATGTTCAAATTAGAATTCATTTTTGAATTAGGATTATTAATAATATATTAGTGTGATTTTTTGGTATTTTTTAGAAAAGTTTCAATTTTTGAGGAATAGTGGAAAATACTGCATTTTTGTTAAAAAACTGACATTTTAATTTAAATAATTATTTTAAATAAAATTTATTTTAATTTAATAATAGATAAAAAATAAATATATAAGTCCAATGTAGGTCATATGAATCATTTTTATAATATAATTAGATATAAAAAATGTATTAAACTTTTGAACATCTCTTTTACCCGCCTTTTAACCACATCTCCGAATTTTCATTAAACATAATTTTACATATTTTATGAATTTAATTTTGAAAAAAAACATAAATTTTTGAAATAAATATGATAAATTTTATC
The DNA here is from genome assembly GCA_963277665.1 of Viscum album. Lineage (NCBI taxonomy): Eukaryota > Viridiplantae > Streptophyta > Magnoliopsida > Santalales > Viscaceae > Viscum > Viscum album. The sequence goes on from OY728122.1 coordinate 498,767,641, forward strand.
TAATAGGATCAAAATGATTTTTGGTGAATATTAACTTTTGAATTTTATTTGACACAGTTAAAGGTAAATAGTGTAATTAAATGTAAAAATAATAATATTACAATATAATATTACCTTAACACACGTACTAATTTCATTGGATATGTTTATTTGGACCAAACTAAACCTTATTTTTAAAATATGATCTTTTTTATCCACTTGTGTTAGATTAGGACATTTATTATGTTTTATTTAATGAAGAGTTGAAAATGTCAACTTCAAATTTTAATAACTATATCATTTTTAACCTGATGATATATAAGTGATATGGTCAAATATAACTTGTATTTATAAATATAAAATTATTATCTACATAATTTTAATTTATTTATAATTTTATTAAATAAATAATTAAATTAAATCATGAAATAATAATGATACAATAATTGAATTATAAAATGAAGAATCGATTAAATGATATTAAAAATAAAAAAATAAAAACATTTGACCTAATTAGTTATATATATGAATTTTATAGATATAATATACATGTTAATGTGATATTGGAAGTATTGGTTCGAATTTATGATATTGGTTTGATATTTTTAGAAATGAAAATTTTGAATAGTGTTAAAATTGAGATTAATGATACTTTAAAATAAATAATATTTCATTAAATGTTATAAAATTTATAAAAATATCAGGTTATAAAAAAATATTATAGTTTTAAATATATCATAAATGATCCAATTGGTTTTTTTTGGAATTTTATAGAAACTATATTAACCCTATAGTGTAAAAATACAAGAAGACATGGTATGAGTTAAACGTTTATGTAAGGGTTAAACCCAAAAGACAAGGTTACTTTGGTAACCTAAACTTATCTAAAAATAATTTTATGAGAGGATTTATACCAATACTAATTTTTTCATTTTAATTAATAATTTCAGAGCTATTTTAATATAAAAAATAATTTATAATAAATTAATAGTTTACGATCTTCCAAAAGTAACCCTCACATCTCATATAAAAGTGAACTTCTCCTTGTCATTAATTCACACCTAAAAATCCTGTTGGGTAAGACAAAACCTTACCAATTATACTCCAGACTTCTCTAAAATCATCTTAGAGGCCTTAAATTGGGAATAAAGTCATCCTAAGGAGTCCTTTTGTGCAATTAAATTGGAGAAACCTGAAAAGAAGGAAATTGTCTTATCACCTAATTCAAAGTTATTTTCTTCTTATACATCATCTTTATATGTTGTTTCCATAACAAATTAATACATCTAGAGTCATCCGTATACTGATATTTTATTATAATCATGTGATAACAATTTTCCTCATTTTTTCTATCATACAAGACAATGTCACTATGCGTGCAAACGCACAAGTTACCATCTCCAAGTTGGGGGGTAATTTGTTATTCAACACTACATTATTTGGATGGGAATAATGATAAAAAATGGATATAAATAATTAATTTAACATGAAAATGATTCATTATAATTAATATATATATTGTTGTTTGTGTGTACGTACGACCTACCGTCTCCACGATGCGGTGAGATTCAATTTCCTTGTTTAGCATTTAAGAATGATTATAAAATTTATAAGATTATTAAAAATAATTATTATGTTATTAGTTTCAATTTTATATGAATAAAATACATCCCAATAATAAAAAACATGAATTATATGAAAAAATAAGAATGGGAAAAATGAATTACTTAACACCCGAAACCATGGTAATAATGAAATATCATTAACTAAATGTTATAAGAGGATAATACATGATATCATAAATATGGATATGGTTTTAGTGTAATTTAATGACATTCCATAACCATTATAAAGGAGTTAAACACACCCTCTACTAAAGGAATGTACTAGGTAAGTGTTAATTTTACAATCTCATTATTATCCGAGATTGTTTATACATTATCTACTGAGACATATTTATCATCAATGTTAGAGTTTCTTAAAAATATATTTCAAAATATTATTAATATTCATCCAGTATATTTTAATTTCATATTTACCCATGTTTTAATTTTTATAAAATGTTTTTAAAGGAATCTTTACACCATTTTCCAAATGAAGTACTTTATGAACTTTTCAATAAATTATGGAAAGAATGTTTTTTAAATTATACGGTGTGAGTGGCTATTTTCTGTCATTATATCACCGTAAAATTTTTAAGCATGACTTACAAGATTAAAAGGTTATTTTTAAAATGAATGTTTTCTTTTATTATAGAGATTTTAAATTATTTCAAAGTAAAAAGGGTTATATCTCTCAAAGAGTTGTAATGATTTTTATTTTCATCTATGTTAACATCAATGTTGGATTTTATACTTAATTTCGGTTGATTTATTATGAAACAATCATCCATATTATATTTAAGGTTAAATGATATGTTTGAATGTTGATGTTCTACTCCTAAACCATTAATGGTTTATGGTTAAAGTATTAACATTTCATATGATAGTATTAATATGAGTGATTAAGTTGGAAACGTTTCACGCTTTTCATATGTAGAATGCATTAGACTTAGTAAGTGATGGGTTGGGGACTAATTAATAAAATACCTAAGGGTTGGGGACAATTTAATGAAATCCCCACGATGCACTATTAGTTCTCATGAGACATATTATTTTGGGTATTCACTCATTTATTACCCACATAATTACAGTCTTGGCCTGAGGCCTTGACAATGTGATTATGATGTTTAGAATTATGTATTCCCTTATTATAAGATTAGTTGTTCATATTTCTTGTGATTATTTGGATAGTATAATATTCATGTGAATGTTTAAATAGAATTATTTTATTTATTATTGCCATATCATGATGAATATTATTATTAAAAGGCTTGTATTCTAGTTTTATACATTTCCTTAAAAATTTAATTCATTTTAATGAAAACTTATAATATATTGTTTATCCTTACTGAGCATCTATGATCACCCATTTATTATGTTTTATTTTTCCATAGGATGTGAAAAAGTATAATATGAATTAACTGTAGGGATAGTCTATGGGATATAGGTGTTTTCAAAGGGGATAATATGTTGTTTTTCCTTTCAAGATGTAAAGTAAAACTTATGTTTGTATCTATTAATTCTAAGGCTACTAAACCGATTGGTCCTCCTAGATTTTATTTTCTTGTGATAATGATAATGTAATAAAATAAAGCACCAACTCTAGGAAACTGGGGTTATTGTGTTACATTTGGTATTAGAGGATGTTTAGTATAATCCATGGAAAATAGATTTAGAAAAACTTTTATTAGGAAACATTACCCTATTATAGAATTTGAGGATATGTATAAAAGAGCATCCAATAATTTTGGTAAAATAGATATTATGTGGTTATAATAATAAATACATACCTTTTTGGATAATAAAAGTGAAAATGGTTTTGGAACATATGTACTGAGGAGTGTCAACTTTGAAATGGTGTTCTGGGCTTGACATGGGGTAACCTAGTACACAACAACATGCCTTAAAATGCACCTGGTTCGACTCTCTTGGGTAATATGCTTATGATAATTCACATTTTTGTGCAAACCATTTTGAATGATTTACAAGTAAATATGTCCCCAACGAAATATTTTTTATGATTATGGATTAAATATGCATAAATTTTTTCAATTTATCCTGAATATTTTACTAATTTGCAATTTTTAATTATGATTCTTAACCTAATCTAGTGTATTTAATTGTTTATAAATTGTTCCTAGAGGAATGAAAGGAAACCAAATAAACACATATAATCCATGTAGGTATTTCCCTCCTCTGTAAGATAATGATAGTAGAGTCGGTGATACAACTGACAATGAACAACATAAAACTATACTGAGACAATTGACTCAGGTTATGAATAATAACCTTACATGTATGGATCAGAATGATCCAAAATTCATAGGATCATTGATAGACCACTTAACTATGAAAAAATCACCAATACTAAATGGGTCTATAAATCTTTTTTTAGGTGAGCTGTGGATAAGTTCCTTAGAGAAAATATTTCTTTCATTGGGGAGTAACGAAATGGAAAAAATTAGTTATTCCAGTCTGTTTTCTATTAGGAGATGCAGATCAATGGTGGTAATTAATTAAAAACATGAAAGAGGGAGAGGAGGAAGAAAATATGTAATAAAGGGAATTTAAAGAACTCTTCCTATAAAAATACTTTCCTCCTGATCTATGAGTAGATATGGAGATTAAATTTTTGATAACGAGTCAGAAGGAGAATGATAATGTTGCAAGGTATGAAGCTAACATCACAAGGTTATCAAGGAATGATGTAGACTACAAATATAACCCAAGAAGTAATATTGTTTGATTCATTTATGAGTAAAAACAATTCTTCTTATGGGCCCCAGTATCACAATATTTTTCATCGTACGAAGATATAGTCTCATGTGATATCAGTAGAGAAAAGGAAAACATTACATCTAATGACATTAAAGGAAAAAAGGAGAAGAAGAGAGATGTTTAATACTCTAGAAAAGGAAATAATGAGAATAAGGTAAGATCCGACATTCCACCCAATAAATTTTTTTTGAAGAAACACCTCAGTACTTTCTTAAATAGGATGAGAGTTTCATATAAGTGTGGAGAAAAATAACACCAAGATGGTGATTTCCAGGGGAATAAAGAAGATATCAATGTTCAGTGATACAATTTTAAAGAGATGAGACATTAGGCTAATGATTTTCCAATTTTTCAAGGAAACTTCCCCATAAAAGGCCAAGGGTGTAAGGATAAGATTTTTTATTCACAAATGGTGAGTTATAAGTTCCTAATGACAATTTGGAAAGTAAATTAATTTTTTCTCAAATTTAAAAAAATATTTTATGGATTTTTTAACCTTGAATAATTTTAAATCTTCCATGTTTTATTTAAAAATTTGATATTTCCAATTCACTTTAATTAAGGAGTTGTTAGTCAAAACCCCTATGGAAAGTCTCATTGTGACAATGATTTGTCAGGAAGTTCCCATTATGTCTTATAATTGTGATTTATCTACTAAAATTATCATCATTCCTATGGTCAAAATTGATATAATCTTCAGTGTGGACTATATATCAAAATATATTGAAAAAAATTATTTTAAGAAGAAGGAAGTTTTGATTTGTGAGGAAGATGTAGAATCCATTTTATTTAGAGCAGAAACTTCATCACCTGATTCTTATCAAAATGTACCCCCATTATATTACTGAATGAGATTCTTGGGGATGAATAGGAAATAACATATAGGGATAAAGAAATATATATTCCATTTGAGGACATACTTATTGTATGAGAATATATTGATGTATTTCTGGAGAATTTACCTATACATCCTCTAGAGAGGGAAGTTGAGTTTAATATTGATTCAATCCCTAATGAAAGGACAATATCAAATACTCACTATAGAATGGAAACTGTGGAATTAATAAATATAAATAAACAACTAGAGGAGTTGATTAATAAGGTATTTATTCGCCCAAGTGTTTCTCAATGGGGAGAGCCGATTATTTTTGTTAAGATGAATGTAGGATTGATGTTGTTGTGAATTGAATTTAGAGAAATCAATGATACCACATTAAAGAAGAAGTATCCTCTATCTCACATTGATGATTTATTTGATCAGTTTCATGTTCTCAATCGTTTTTTAAGATTTAACTTCATTCTGGATATCATCAATTGCGTATAAAAATGATTTTTTTTCCAAATATAACATTATGAACTAGTTATGGTCATTAATAATGTATAATAATTCCATTTGTATTAACTAATTAACACTTCATTTCCATGGATCTAATGAATAGAGTGTTCAAGGAATATCTTGATGATTTTTTCATAGTATTTATTGAGGTTATGTTTGTATACTCCAGATGCTACGAAGACCATGAGACCCACTTTTGGATTGTTCGAAAGTTTATTAGAAGAAATGAACTATATAAGATGTTTAAGAAGTTTGAATTATGGATTCAATAATTTTATTTTCTTGGAAAAATTTTCTCTAAGGATGGAATCTCTGTTGATCCTACAAAGACAAAGGAAAACCAAGAATGTCTAGCACCGATAAGTATAATCGAGGTACTAAGTTTTATTGGTTTAGCATGTTATTATCAGCATTTTTTCCATACTTTTTTCTTGATTATCAAACCCGTTATCCAAGATCCCAGGTAAAGAGGTTAATTTTTTTTGAAAAAAACATTTTGAAGAATGTTTTAAACAATTTAAGAGAATATTAGTCAATGATCCTATCATGAATATACCATATGGGAATGATGGGTTTTTGATTTATAATGATTCATCAAAGAAATAAATTTGTTGTGTCCTTATTATTAATGATAGGGATATTTCTTATACATCATGGAAATTAAAAATTAATTAACAAAACTATCCAACACATGATCTTGAGTTAGAAATGGTAACATTTTATCTAAATATGTGGAGACACTATCTATATAGTGAAATATTTTGGATATAAACTGATCACACGAATTTAAAATATATTTTCTCATTGAAAGAAGTCAGCATGACACAAAGGTTATGGATGGAGCTACTCAAGGATTATGATATCATAATACACTACCACTGAGGGAAGACAAATAATGTGGCATATTCTTTGAGAATAAAGGAATACGAGGTTCTAAAAAATTGATCATTGAAAAGGATCCTATGTCTATTGATCTAGTAAAGATGGATATTTGAATTATCATGAAAGGAGAAACGTAATCACTTTTTCAAATTGTTATCAAAACTTATTTACTAGAAAGGATACAAATTTCTCAGTCTAATGATGTGGATTTTCAAAATAAAATTAAAGCTATGAATGATGGGAGATTGATTTTCTTTTTATTTGAAGATGAAATTTTGAAATTTGGGAAGATGAGTTGTGTTCCCCCTATACCTGATCTAAAAGGGGAATTATTGGATGATGCTGATAGCTCTAATTTCTGTATATAGCTAGGTGAAAGTAAGATGTACAAATATTTGAAGAAAATTTTATTTGGAGGGAGAAAATGAAGAGGGATATTTCTGATTATGTATTGAGATGTTTGATTGGTCAACATGTGACAGCTGGAAGAAAACATCCTAGTGGAGTCATGTAACCTCTTTCTATACCTTTATGGAAATGCAATGATTTTATGATATACTTTTTCATGGGGCTACCAAAGACTCTCAGAATAAATGATATGATATGGGTTATTTTCAATCATCTTACCAAATCAACACACTTTTTTTCTATAAGAGAAGATTTATCACTAGAACATTTGGTAATACTAAATGTTAATTAAGTTGTAATACTTCATGGTGTAACCCTATTGATTGTTTCTTATCATGATCCCTATTTTACATCATAATTCTAGAAAAGTATTTAGAAGACCCAAGATACTTAGCTTTGTTTGAGCACTTCCTACCATCCTAAAACTGATGAAAAATCAAAATTGACAATTCAAAACTTAGAAGACACGTTGAGATCTTGCACAATTGATATTCAAGGTATGTGGGATCTATATTTACCTATGATAGAATTTTCCTATAATAATAGCTTCCATTAAAGAATAAAAATGGTACCATATGAAGGGTTATATGGAAAGATATGTCGTACACCAACTTGGTGGGATGATGCTGGTGAAAGAAAACTCATAGGCACAAAACATGTTGAGGAAACAATGAAAAAGGTAAAGACTATTCAGACCCATATCAAAATAGCTTAAAGTAGGAAAACGAAATATGTTGATAACCAAAGGAAGGATTTGTAATTTCAAGTAGGAGATAACATTTTCTTGAAGGTATCTCCATGAAAGGGTGTTATAAAATTTAGTAAAAAGGAAAAATTAAGTCCCAGGTACATCATGAATTTTAAGATTCTGGAATAAATTGGAGTTGTAGCATATCATTTGAAAATGTCATGAAGTCTCTCCAAAATTCATGATGTGTTCCAGGGGTCTGTGTTATGAAAATACATGCCAGACCCAATGATTATACTCACCTTGGATGATATAGACCTAGAACATGATATGTAATATTGTGAAGATCCTATTAATATTCTTGATACTAGAGAACAAGTTTTATGAAATTGGATGACCCTTTTGGTAAAAGTTTTTTTGGAGAACCCATAAAATGGAAAAGGAAATGTGGGAACCTAATGAATTTATGATGAAGAACCACCAAAATCTTTTTATGAAGTGATATTATAGAAATTTCATGGAAATAAATTATTTGATGTAGGGGAGAATGTAACACCACAAGATTCCAAGGTACACTCCGCTTTATATAATTCAATGGCTTGCACTGCATGCAACATCGAGTTCGAGGGCACAATGACCTATCAAACTAGCAGTTTAAAAATCCATTATGAATAATATTAAAAAAATAGTGAAATTTATAAATTATATTTTAAAAAATAGACCTCAGTTTTTTAATATGGAATATTAAAATTAGCTTATGGTGAATTTTTGGTATTTTTCTGTAAAGTTGCAATTTTTGATGAATAGTGAAAAACACTAGATTTTTGTTAAAAATAACTTTTTCTTTTAAATAATATATAATTAAAATTTATTTTAATGTCACAATCGATACATAATAAATATATTAGTCCAATTTAGGTCATAGGAATCATTTTTATAATAAGATTAGATGTAAAATATTTATTAAACTTTTGAACGTCTCTTACCCTCCTTTTAACCGCATCTACAGGTTAACATTAAAAACAATATTACCAATTTTGGGAATTGAATTTCAAGTAATAGAATACATGCATTAAATAAGTATTAAAAATGTGGTATAATATTATCAAAATAGTTTTTAGTGAATATTAACTTTTGAATTTTATTTAACATAGTTAAAGGTAAATAGGGTAACTAAAGGTAAAAATAATATTATAATAATATAACATTACCTTAACACTTGTCCTTATTTCACTGGATAATTTTTTTTAGACCAAAATAATACTTAAGTCCAAAATATGATCCTTTTTAATCCACTTGTGTCAGATTAGGTAATTTATTATTTTTTATTTAAAGAAGAGTTAAAAATGTCATATTAAAATTTTAATAACTGTATCATTTGGAATATGAGGATAGATAAGTGATACTTTCAACTATAAATAGAATTTAGAAAGATATAAATTTTATCTACATAATGGAAATTTATTTATAATTTCAAGAAATAAATAATTAAATTAAATGGTGACACAATAATGATGCTGTAATTGAATTATTAAAGGACGAGTCAATTAAATGATATTAAAAATATTAAGATAAATAAAATGGGACTGAATTAATTATATAAAATTTTTTATAGATACAATTGACATGTTAGTGAAAAATTTTATTTATTTTTTTTAATTTATCTTGTTGGTTAGATATTTGTTGAAATGAAAATTTTGAATAGTATCAAAATTGACAAAAATTATACTTTAAAATAAATAATATTTAATTAAATTTTATAGAATTAAAAACCTCAAGTTCAAAAAATTTAATATTATAGTGTTTAGTATTTCATAAATTATCCAATTGGAGTTATTTTGTCATTTAATAGTAACTATATTAACCCTATAGTGTAAAAATACAAGAGGACACGATATGTGTTAAACTCTTTAATTAAAGGGTTAAACCCAAAATATAAGGTTACTTTTCTGACCTAAGCTTGTCTAAAAATAATTATATGAGAGGATTTATACACATCCTAATATTAGACTCTAAATAAATCACTTTCTAAAAATTAAAAAACTAAAATCAATTTATCAATTTAATATTTTATGATCTTCCAAAAGTGCCCATCACCTCTCTTATAAAAGGCAACTTCTCCTTCTCTTTACTTCACAACTCCAAATCACTTCGGCTTGGCCAAAACTGACCAATTATCCTCCCTAATTCCTTCAAATAATCATATAGGCCTTAATTTGAGTATAATTCTATCCAATGGAGTCCTTTTGTGAAAATAAATAGGAGATACTCGAAAAAGAAGTAACTGTTTTATCACCTCTTTTAAAGTTCTTATCGTCATATGCTTCCCATTTCTATGTTGTTTCCATACCAAAGTGTTAAATAAATTTTCATCTATATAATTATATGTTATTATAATCATTTTACAACCATATTTCTCATTTTATCTATCATAGGAAAAACAATATCACCAAACGTGCATACGTACGACTTATGGTCCCCACACTGTGGTGTAATTTGTTATTTAACGCTACTTTTCTTTGATGTGTATAATGACGACTGTAATGGATATAAATAAGAAATATAACATGATAAATATTATATATAATTAATATACCATCCAATTACATAACATTTAACCATCAAGGGAATGATATCATCGCTCGTGCAAATGTACGACCTACCGTCTCTACGGCGCTCTGAGATTCATTCTCCATGTTTACCATTCAAGAATTATTATAAAATTTATATGATGACTAAAAATAATAATTATGAACTTAATTTTTTTATGAATTTGAATAAAATACATTATATTCATAAAAAACATGCCATACATTATAAAACTAGAATGGGAAAATGAAGCAGTTAACACCTAAAAAACGGAAATACTGAAATAATATTAACAAATAGATTTAAGAGGATCATCCATGATATCATAAATATGGATATTGTTCTGGTATAATTTTATAGCATACTTTAACCATTATATAGGATTTCAACTCACCCTCAACTATAAGAAAGTACTAGGTAAGGGTTAATTTCACAATCTCATTATAATTATAGATTGTTTATATGTTAGTATCTGTTGAGAAATATTCATCATCCATGTAAATGTTTCATAAAAATGTATTTCAAAATATTATTACAATTCCCTGAGATTTTTTTAAAATAATTTTCACCCAGGTTTGACTTTTTATAAATTGTTTTTAAAGTAATCTTTCCATCATCTTCCAAACAAGGTATATTATAACCTTTAAGAAAAATTGAGGAAAAAATGTTTTTTTAAATTATACAGTGAGAGCAGATATTTTCTGCCATTATGATGCCTTAAAATTTTGAATATTCCCTTACACTCTTACAAGGATATTTTAGAAGAAATTTTTTCTTTTATTTAATGTATTTTAAATGTTTTCAATGTAGAAATGGGACATCTCCCTCAAAGAGTTTTAAAAATTATTATTTTCACCTATGTCAACATCCTTATTAGATATTATACTTAAATGGGGTTGATTTATTATGATATAATCTTTAATATTTTATTTAATGGTTAATGATATGTTTGACTATGGATTTTCTATTCTGATATCATTCATTTTTTTATGGCTAAAGTATCACCATAAGGTATGATTGTTTTAATATGAGTGTTTATGTTGGAAATGTTTCACCCTTTTCATATGAGGAATGAATTTGAATTAGTAAGTGATGGGTTTTGGACAACGTAATAATAGCTCTATGGGTTGGGGATTAGTTAATGAAACCCTCATGATATATCAATAGTTATCTTGAGACAAATTATTTTTGTCTTTGACTAACATCTTAACTGCATATTTATGGTCTTGGCACGCGGCCCTAACAAAGTGGTTATGATGACTGAAATTATGAATTCCCTAATTATGTGATTAGTTATTGATGTTTTATGTGATAGATAGACTATTAGAACATATAAGTGAATGTTTATATTCCATTATTTGATTTATTCATTCCATATCATGTGGAATATTATGTTTAAAAGTCATGTGTTTTAGTTTTATACCATGACTAAAAAAGGTTATGCAAATTTATGCTAGCTTCCTCTGTATTGTTTATCCTTCACGAGCATCTGAGCTCACATATTTCTTATATTTATTTTTTCCCCAATATGTGAATAAGTATATTATGAATGACCTATAAGAATAATCTATGGGATATGAGAGTTTTCAAAGGTGGTATTTTTTGGTTTTTCATTTAAGGATACAATGAAAAACTTATGTTTGTATCTAGTATTTCCAAGGCTAAAAAATAGATCAGTCCTTCAAAATTTGATTTCATAGTGATCATGTCAATGTAATAAAACAATGAACCAACTCTATAAAACTAGGATCGGGGCATTATAATGTCTTACTAAATCCACTAAGATTAATCCAATGCTTGTTCAGTGTAGTCATAGAGGATTAAGATGACCTAGAAAACTACATGATCAATCCACTACCTTGAATTACAGGAAAATGAAACTAGTGAACTACAACAAAGTAGTAATTGAAAAATATTTAGTGTTGGTTTGATGATGACGGGGAGAAAAATCCAATTTTGAATTGTTGTCAAGTGATGTTGGTGTCAATCCAATGAATTTTATTCACATGGAAACCGAAATAGAGAGAGGATGTGAATACTATAGTGTTGAAGCCTTTATGATGTTATCCTAGAATCAAAGGTTTCATGCTGTTGGTTATGCTTTGATGAAGAAGCTAAAATAAGGAGTTTGATGGAGCTACGGTTTAGTGGAGAAGAGGATAAATAATGAATACTATAAATATACATATTAAAATTATAATATTCAAAAATAAATATACATAATTAAAAGCATCGTGAATAATATCAAACAATATGATCACATATGTTACTAAAATAAAATAAGATAACTCATATAAGTGGACAAATATTAATGTTATGATAAATAAAATTTGTAATATTAGATTAACAAAAAGTATTATTAAGATATTTTGATAATTAACACATGTAAAAGTTTGATTGGAAACATATTTTAATTAAGTTAATATATATCAACTATAATTATGAAAAATAAAAATTTTATACAATTTTTTTTTTAAAAAAATGAGGTAATCAAAATTTTAGAAAAAATTATAAGAATATGTTAATAAAAAAGTTCTAACCCTAATACTAGGTTGTTATATGTTCGTATCCCATTAGGATTAAAAGATAACTCTAAACATTTTCCCATTAAGAGTAATTATTATATTAAATTTAACCAATCTTTAGTATTTCTTTTAATATCTAAAAATGTTCAAATAAATCAATCACAAATATTTTTATCTTCATGAATTAAATAAAGGTTATATTTAACCATATTATATATCCAATATGGTATCTTAATAAATATTTATTGTTTCTTCCAAATATTTTTATCATCGCCCAATTTTTGTGTCTTCCTAAACATGACCTCAATGTTTTCACCCTCTCAAAATATTTATTTGTGGAAAAATGTTTTTCAGCAATATCTAATTATTTTGAGACATAAAATTCCTTTTTAAATAATTAATAAGAGTGATTCATTAACAAAAAATACCGATTACCCATGAATACTATTTTCTCCCATATTGTAGTAGATAATATGAAGTCTTTTGTTCATAAACTGGACTAGTTTTATGCCCCTTAACACTATATCCATAAAATGTTCCATATATTTATTGGTCATTTGTAGTAAACATAATCATTTAATGAATTTTAAAATCGTCCATTTTATTATAATCATACTCTCTAGTAAATTCCCCAAAAAAATTCAAATATTAAATTAATAGTGATAAGAAAACGTTGATATCATTTCCAAGTTATTTTTTTCAAGAAACCATTAAACATAGCATGATATATTTCAGCTTCATACAAAATTTTGGAGATAAGTTATAAATTCATTTAAAATAAAATATGAATTTCATTTCTACTAATTTTTTTGATATGGATCCATTCCATCTATGTATATTCCAAGTTTGATATCTCTAAATTAATTTTTGAATATAGGAAAATGTTTAATAATATTTTTCCCCTATGAAAAATTAGCAAGGTGATGTAATTTTCCATCATATATATGTTCATCTACAAGACATCATATTATTTTTTCATAATTTAAAATTTAAAATAAATGATTCAAATGAAGAACTAGAAGAATATTCCAAATTTCCTTTATAGGTGTCTCTGTAACAGGTAAATCAGCCTGTGATTTTTCTTTCAACTTATATCATGATGTCCCACATTAAGGACACTTTGAAAGACCTTTGTATTCCTTCCTATATAGCACACAGTCATTAGAGTGTACATGTATCATATTGTATCCCAAACTCATCGAGCATAATATTTTATATATATTATAATGTGAATCATGAAGGTCATTTTCATTAAGAAGTACTTATATATGTTTTTATATAAAATTTAAGAACACTATTATAATTGTTTATTTATTATCACTGATTATATTAATTGCTATAATGATTAATATTCATATATTAACCAATATAGAAATATTAATTGTGACATTATATTTCATAAACTATATCACAGATCTACTGTATGATATGATAGATGACTCTGATAAATACCCCAGGATTCAGTTATGATTATAATTTTTTATTTGTTATATATAATATTAAAATAATTTATTAAAATATAAAATTGATTGATACTATATGATTCACCCATTTTATTTAATATTTATTAGTTTCACACTTTCAAAAAATCATCTAAATATTATTTTTTTATAAATAAAAATTCAATGGGAGTCCAACAAAACTCCTTTAAAAATGGTTTATAAAAATCATTATTTTTTGAACAAGAACTTTTAGAATCATTTTAATCATTTTTTTCAACATAAATTTGTAAAAATATTGTCCCTAATCATTTAAATTTCACGAATAATGTGAACAAAAAAATAGAAGCCTAGAAATCAGCATCTCAGGGCATGCTACCACTACCGGCATCTTCTTTGGATGGAAGTGGTTATGTTATACCTAAGACTGCTAGTGATCCAATCATTTCGTATGATGTAATTGGTATCCCAGCACTTAATTCACCTCTTGGAATGGATCAGTTCATTACTCCTCCATATAGGGGATATTGATGAGTTACCATTACTGGTATATAGGTCATTTTTCCAAAAAAATTATATACTATTAAATTTTTAATTAATTTTTCAAAAAATTAATACAACCATTCAAGGGATACGAATATGAACATTGATGATGTATGGTACCTAAAGTAATTTATGTTTATTGTTCCATTTTTTGAGTTTAGGGTGGATATTGGTGAACATTTCAGAATCTCTATATAGGTTCTTAGGAATCTTTCTTGCAAGACAGCGAGCTTTCCCATTAATTATTAAGTTTGAAGGCATATTCCTACATATTGGAAAAAATGAGTTTTTTTATACTCAAGTAAAAGTAATATTAATTTAATATTCCTTAAAATCTAATTTAAAATACCTGAGAAAACATTTGTTGTATATTGAATAAGTGTTATGTTTTTTATTTCTAGATGATTTTTCATTTTGACGTCCCTGACTTAGTTTCAAACACATAGACATTGTAAAATTTGGGAAAGAAATGGTTATATTTTAAATTTATATTATGGAACAATTTTGATGAATTTTCTTTGATCTCATGAAAAATGTATGAGAATTTTCTTAAAGTCATTTCTCATGAGCAATGAGAGCTCTTTATTGATATCAACATATATGAATCTCATGAGGAATTTGGGTATTTTGTAGTATCTTAATAACATAAAAAAAATAGAATTATAATTTTTATTAATGTTTCTATTTTTTTAGAAATTATAAAAAAAAGATCTGTCAATCATGAGAAGCATGTCATTCCTCAAATTGTAGGGTCTCATAGTTTTTTGATAAAAAGATCAATTTTGGTTTATATTTTATTCAATATTATTGATCTCATCTTATTAAAACTCAAGGTTTGTTGTAACATGTTTACATTTGTTTATAATGTCTAATAAATTAAGTCAATTTATTAGATAAGCATTGATGTGGTTTAATTTTCATAGGAAATTAGATAGCAGTTTTGTAAATAATCCTGCCAAAGATGTTGGAGTAAGAAATTTTCATTATAATTTCATATTATTTCATTACAATAAAAATGTAATAGTAAAAAATATTTAATTAAAAGTAAGAGTCCTTAAACCCAATTAAATGGGTCTAGATACGTGGATCAAATGATGTCAATTTTTCATCATTGGATACATCTAGATGGCCTCAATTAATTGGGTCTATAGTTTGTTTGATGTTATAACATAATTTTGAATATTATATTTTTATAGTTTTTAAATAATAAAAAATAAAAATAATAAATATTTTAATTAGAAAACATTTTGAAGTTCCGATATTTTAAAAAATAATGGTTAATATTTTTGTATTAACATGTTAAAATTCAAGATGTTTGGGATGAAAATCATTTGAAATCCACATCAGTTTCCCAGAACGATGTAGTTGGAATTGTTTTACGAAAGGATAATCACATACGTGTATAAGGGATGGGTTCTAGGACTACTCCTTCAATAATATTTGGTAGGGTGGCATCATCTTTTACTACTAATCCTGCTAGGGGTTAGAGTAGTGTATTTTATAAGTACACACAATGATAAATTTTAATATTGAAATAAAAGATGAAAGAAAAAGATTTTTCTAGGTAAACACATTATCAGTGGCAACCATTAATAGATAATGCTTTAGTTTCTATTTTTTAGTGGAAGACCAGTATAATCCCCAAAAACATTTCAATCCTTTTAGATTGTCCCGAAATGGAAAAATTCTAAATTATATAGACCATTCAAAAATTTAAAAATCACACATACAACATTCATATTCTCTATAGATGAAATTTTGGATTAAATATAACTAAGAAAATTATTTTATCTATTTAGCTACAGTTCCTGATAACCTCTTCTAAATAATTTAACAATTTTTATATTCACTTTTCTCATGTTATTTTTCGTTGTCTATTGTGAAAAAACAATCTCGAACTGAATAAAAACCCACCATTGGCTACCCAAAAAACAACAGATATAAAAAATACCACCCAATTATAAAAAAATTATACTAAATGATTGTTGACCATAAAATACATGACAATTTAGAAAATAAAATTCTCTTTATTAAATAAAATTCTAGCACCTAAAGATATAAAATAACCAATATACATTTTAGTAATTAATTGAACTAATATTATAAATATTTATAAATAATAAATTTTATTAATAATATATTATTTATACAATTATAGTTTTAAAATTTATTTAATGATTCAAAAAGTTATCATAGGATAACGACCACAATTTTTATTGATAAATTATTAGAATAAAAACCATGTCAATATGAGTAATAGATTTCTTGTGATGCCTTTAAATATGATTTTATTATATTCAAACACTAAAATACATGTTTAATGATCAAAAAAATAGAAAAATATCTCTTATTGATGTGAAATAATGGGACAAAAACCACTAAATTATTTACGACATGTATAAGAAAAAAACATCCATTCAACATGCGGTGTGTTCTGGATGACTTGATAAGAAATTTCAAAATATATCAATGTTTTAGAAACATGTTTTAGGGGGTCAAAACCAAGAAAAGGACTTCGTATTGACCTAAAATCATGGGAAAATGACCACAAATCTAATTATGAAATGTAGGAATCTATGAGATTTCATTCCAAATCTAGGTTTTCCAGTAAAGTCTTTAAATTTTTTTTAGTGTTTTAAATCACAAAAACAAGCATGGAATGATAAAAAATAGCGAACCAAAGTCAGGTTGTCTTGGAATCAGAAAAAAATGACCATATATTTAATTTTGAAAGGTAGGAACCAGTGTCATGTCATACCAAATGACTATTTTCCTCTGATGATTTTAAACACATTTTTTGTGTTTTAAAAATCTAAAATGTGTGTATAATGATCAAAAATAGAAAAATAACACCCTATTATCCTAAAATCAGGGGAAAATTCCATTTTCTTATTTTTTTAAATTTATGTATTGATTCCACATCATTCTGAATGATGGTTTTACCATTATGTATGTAAACATGTTTTTAGTATTTTAAAACACTAAAACTTGCATGGAATGGTTAAAATTTGAAAAAAATATTAGATTGTCCCTGAATCAAGGTAAAATGATAGTATATTTAATTTTGAATTGTAGGAACTAGCGGAATTTGTTTCCAGATGACGGTTTTCTTATTATATCCATAAATGCCTTTTTAGTTTATTGAAACACTAAATAGTGAATGGAATGGTCAAAACCATTAAAAAATATCATATTTTCTTTAAAATAGGTTAAAACCAATGTAAATTTAGTTGTTAAATGTAGTAACTTATGGCATGTCATTTCGAATGATGGTTTTATTTTTATTCCCGTAAACACGCTTTTAGTATTTTAAAATACTAAAATATGCATGGAATGGTCAAAATCATGAAAACAATGTCATATAGTCCTAAAATAATTGGAAAATGACTATAGATTTAATTTTGAAATGTAGGAATTGATGAAACGTCATTCTGAATGGGTTTTTCCCTTTATAGATGTAAATGAATTTATGGTGTTCTAAAATAATAAAACACATGTGGAGTGGCCAAAACCATGAAAACAATACCATATTGTCTTGAAACCAGGGGAAACCCACTATAGATTTTATTTAGAAATGTATGAACTAACAAAACATCATTATGAATGACAGTTTTCCTATAACGACCCATAATTTACATACATTGTTAGTACTTCAAAAATTGAAGCATACTTATTACAACATATAACAAAATCAGGAAAGGACCGTATAGGTATAGAGTCATTAGAAACTGGGAAACATAAACAACTGGTTCTTAAAGCATCATCTTTTCCTCCCACTTATTTCATCATATCTAGAGTCTATTTTTGGCATATCCTACTTAATAACCTTCTTCCTGACCTGGGGAAATAAAACATATAAAAGGGTGAGCTCAAATGCTCGGTAAGGGTAAACAAAAGAAATATCAATCACATCATATACTTAAGAACATAACTTTTGGAAATCTTAAACTGCAAAAGAGATCGTAATTTCATAACATGGGATAAATCATAGTAGTGAAATGTAATCCCAATAATCATAACATAAAACATGAAACTTTGTGGAGTACACACATAATCATAGAGAATCATTTCTTATTAGTTAAGACTCATTGTCAAGGCTATCTTAGTGGAAAAAGTCCATTTCTGAACCGAGTTCACTCCTCATTTCAGTCCTGTTTCACTGAACCGGTTTAACCTGCCATTCTAGCCATGTCTATCTCATGAGATATAAAATCTTTACCCAATGAATTGGAGGGATATATAGGTCCCACCCATCTCATAATGATACCATTCTTATGTGTGCCACAAAATCATAAACCATACATCATTGCATAATCCATGTAATAAAAATGTGATTCTTAAACAACATGACATCATAAAACAATTCATATAAGTTAAAGGAATTCATAAGAATAATTACATCACAACATAATCAAGTCATTGTAATAATAGGGATAGAAACAGAACCCTATATTATCTTAGATGGAAAATAAATTTGATAAAACACTTGAACTCCATTCTTGAGGAAAATATCCTTTCTACTTCAAAAACATTTTCCTTTCTTAACATGTCATACAATATTAAACTAAAATAAGTTGATTAAAAATAAAATTGAAAACTTGTAAAGGAAGCTTCTTATAAATAATGTTTTAAAAATCCATTCATGCCGTATAAGCTAAAAAAACATTCTTCTTATAATTTTGTCGGAAAAGTAAAAAAATACCTCGTACGAAAAACGACAAAAGATTCCTTTCATATCTTTTAATAAAAATTCACCAAAGGGAAAAATTGGATTTAAACAATTTTAGGTGGATGGAAACAATATTACATATTGAGGAAACATGGATGTGGATGATAAAATACACCCCAGTAAATACCAAACTATAAACAATCTCGGATAAAAATGAGATTGTGATATTTTCCCTTACCTTAGGTCTGATTTGCTTCGTAAGTGTCCGAACCTCCTGTATAATGATTTAAATAATGTTATTGACTTATTCTAGAATCATACTTATTGTTATGATATCATATACGATCATATTCTTAGCTTCGTATTAGTAATATTTCATTACTACTTGTTATTCGGGTGTTTATTACTTTTTGTTCTTATGCGTGTTTTGTCGAATAAACTCTTATTATTCTCTTTCGGTTATATATACCTCATTTACAGAATGGTATTAGTGTAATATATATCATATTAATTCATTCAATTCATTTATATAATCATTATTCAATGAAGATCATGTAGAACGAGTCGCATCACATCGTGGAGACGGTATTCCGTACATACGCACGAGTGATGATATCGTTCCTATGATCGTGGAATTGTATTGGAGTGTATGTATACTATTTCAGAATCAATATCAATTTATAATAGTCATATATAGTCATTATTTACACCATTATACCCAACCAAGTAAGGTGGTGGTGAAAAATAGATTACACCACGGCGTGGAGATGGTATTCTGTACGTACACACGCGCGGTGATTTCTTTTTCTGTAGGATGGATAGATGGTGAAATAGGGTTGTCTCATACTTATAATAACATATCAGTATATTAGTGATACTGATGTTATTAGTTTATAATGAAACAACTAAAGAAGAAGAAGTGGAAGAAGAAATAAAGATGAAAGAATCGGTAACAGACATTACCTCTTCTTTGAAGTGCTTCTTTGAGACCTCCTTTTAGGGCACTAAAATAGGTCTTTGAAGAAGAAAAGAACCTGTAGGATGTTTCTAGGGAAGCAGAGAGGAGAAATTGTCAGGGGTTGGCCGAGCTTGAAGGCTCAAAGTGGTGTGAGGAAGAGGGGGAGGAGGTACCCTTTTTATAAGGGAGGAGAGGGGTACCTTTTGAATAACTAAAACTATTATTTTATTATAAAGTCAAATTCGGTTTTAAATAGCTCCAAATTGATTTATTTCGAAGCTAAGGTGGGGATGGGTCGAAAGCCTCTCATCCAGTAGAATTTAGACAAGTTTAGGTTCCTATTTTAACCTTATCATTTAGATTTAACATTAAGTTAAATAATTTTACTTTTACCGTGTCTTCACGTGTTCTTATATTATAAGGTTAATAAACTTACAATAAGCAGCCAAACGAACCCCAAGTTGTTTATTATTAATATATATAACCTCATCTAAGTCATTTGGCCGAAACTTATATTTTTAGGAATAAAATAACAATTACTAATATAATATTTGTTTTAAAAACTATTTAATGTCAATTTTGACACTATTTAGTAATTGATTTTTGTGAAACTCATAACAGAATGATTAGTTCGAACAAAGTTAATTTAATCAATAATAACATGTAATATTAACCTATAAAATTATTTGAATTCATAAAAAGTCTCAAATTAAATTTATTTGGGTATTTATAACATCAATTATGTAAATATTTCATTAATAAGATAATTTCTGCTTCATATTTGTGTCATAAATAAATTAAATTATATAACGTCTAAAAATTACAAATAAAATATCATTTTGTAGGAAATATTTTTATCTTTATAATGAATATTTATAGTCGATTTTACCTTATGTATAACCCTATATTAAAAATGATTTTCTTATTAAACTTTGATTTTAACTATTTTAACCCTTCTTTAAATAAATTAATAATAAATGTCCTAATCTAATCCATGTGGACCTAAATGGTAATATTTTATTCCTAAGGTTGTTTTTGGTCGAATTACACTTGTCCAATAGAATTAGGACATTTGTTAGGGTAATAATAATATCATTTTTACCCTTAATTACCCTATTTACTTTTAACCGTGGTAAAAAAAGTAAAAAGTTACTATTCACCAAAAATTATTTTCATCTCATTGAACCACATTTTACTTACTGACATCAACCGTGTCTCTCGGATTTTCTAAATTCCACTCACAGAAGCGTTAAAATTAAGTTTTATGAAAAATTCAGTTTTTTTAACTACCACTTAGTGGTTTCACTATTCATCAAAAATTGAAAGTTTTTAGAAAAATACCAAAATTTCACCCTAGGCTAATTTCGATAATCCGAATCCAAAACTGAAGTCCATTTTGAAAAATAAAATTTATAAAATTTCAAAAAGTTGTTATTACTATTCATAATGGCTAGTTTTAATAATATTTTAATAGCATATCATTGTTTAGTGAAACTCGGTATTGCGTACGACGCAAGCTATCGAGGAAGGCCGCAGTTGCGTGTAAAGAAAGCCAAGCTAGTGTTGTGTGTAGTGAAAGATTCCTTTGATGATTTATAAAAACAAAATATTTCACATAAAAGTCTCGGGTGTTACATTCTACCCCCCTTAAAATGAATTTCGCCCTCGAAATTCGTCACTTTGTAACAAACAGATGAGGATACCTCTCACTCATCATATCCTCAAGCTCCCATGTAGCTTCTTCTAATTTGTGGTTCCTACATGAAACATTCACCAATCGAGTGGTCTTGTTTCGTATGACTTTTTCGCTACGATCCAGAATCTCTATCGGCTATTCTTCATAAGAAAGATCTTGCTCCAGCGGTACAACTTCTGAGATAAGTACATGTGAAGGATCAGGTATGTACTTTCTCAGGAGAGATACATGGAACACATCGTGAACTTGAGAGAGATTCGGTGGAAGTTCCAATCAGTAAGCTACCTTCCCAACACGATCCAGTATTTCGAAAGGACTGATATATCTAGGGCTCAACTTCCCCCTCTTTCCAAATCTCATGACCCTCTTCCAGGGAGATATTCGTAAGAACACATTATCACCCACTTCAAACTCTAGGTCTTTTCTTCGGTTGTCGGAATAACTTTTCTGTCGACTCTGAGCTGCTCTTATGTGTTGTTGAATAGATCTGACATTTTTTTCCATTTCATCAACAAGATCAGGCCCTAATAGCTTTCTTTCCCCAACTTCATCCCAACAAGTTGGAGTCCTGCATTTCTTTCCATAGAGTGCCTCATAAGGAGCCATCTGAATACTGGAGTGAAAGCTATTATTATAAGAAAATTCCACCAAAGGTAGGTGTTGATCCCAACCACCTTTCAAATCCATAGAGAAAGCTCTCAACATATCTTGTAGAGTTTGAATTGTTCTCTCAGACTGACCATCTGTTTGAGGATGATAAGCAGTGCTGAAACTCAACTCTGTATCCAGATTATGCTGAAGACTTCGTCATAACTTTGAGGTAAACCTCGGATCCCGATCAGATATAATAGAAAGTGGTACTCCATGCAATATCACCACTTCCTTCACATATATCCTCGCAAGCTGATCCAAAGAGAAATCCTCTCTAATAGTGATGAAGTGTGCAGACTTTGTAAGACGATCAACTATGACCCAGATAACATTATTTCCTTTGGATGTTTTAGGATGTCCTGTGACAAAGTCCATAGTGATGTTTTCCCATTTCCATTTGGGTATGGGTAATGGTTGTAACATCCCCTTAGACTTCTGTCTCTCAGCTTTAACTTGCTGACAAACCAAGCATCGAGAGACATATTCAGCAACATCTCTTTTCATGCCATCCCACTAGAAGTACTCTTTCAGGTCCCTATACATCTTCGTGCTTCCAGGATGAATAGAGAATGAAGAACTACGAGCCTCATCTAGTAGATCCTTCTTTAATTCCGGGATGGGAGGAACACTAACCCGATTCCTGAAAATTATTATTCCATCACAGTCAAGGTTGAATTCAGGAACATTTCTCACCTTCTTTTGTAACTCGACATCTTATTTCGGTGCCTCTTTAATATTCACATGTATAGATGGTTGAACATTCATTTGAGAAAGATAATATTTTTCCCCTTCCATTATAATTCCAAGATCCATCCTTTGTAAATCCATAAATATTCGATCTTTTGTGATCCTCATCATGGATAAACTGGCATGGTCCTGTCGACTTAATGCATCTTCCACCTTGTTTGTTTTCCCAGGGTGGTAATGGATTGAGCAGTCATAATGCTTAATCACCTCCAACCATCTTCTTTGGTGCATATTCAGCTCCTTTTGTGTGAAAATATACTTTAAACTTTTATGATCAGTATAAATATCACACCTTTCACCATAAAGATAATACCTCCAAATCTTTAATGCAAATATTATTACAGCTAACTCCAAATCATGAGTTGGGTATGTTTGCTCATGGATTTTCAACTGTCGTAAGGCATAAGCTATGACTATATCATTTTTCATAAGAACACACCCCAATCCCTTCTTGGATGCATCACTGTAGATCACAAACCTTTCTCCACTACAAGGCAGTGTGAGCACAAGTGCACTGGATAACCTTCTTTTCAACTCCTTGAAATTCTCTTCATATTCCTCCGTCCAGACAAACTTAACTCCTTTCCGAGTCAACTTCGTGAGTGGATTAGATAATCGTGAAAAATCTTTCACAAAACGCAGATAATATCCAGCCAAACCAAGAAAACTTCGGATCTCAGTTACTGTTGTTGGTCTCAACCATCTTTCGATAACCTCTGTTTTTGCTGGATCCACAGATATCCCCTCTTTTGAGATTATGTGACCCAAAAATGCAACTTTTTGAAGCCAAAAATACACACTTGGTAAATTTGGCATAAAGATTCTCCTTTCTTAGGGTCTTCAATATAATTCTCAAGTGATCTTCATGTTCTTCCTTGCTCTTTGAATATACCAGAATTTCATCTATAAATACTACCACAAACTGATCCAGATAGTCTCTAAGGACTCTATTCATCAGATCCATGATGATAGCAGGGGAATTAGTAAGACCAAATGACATCAATATAAATTCATAGTGTCCATACTTTTTACGGAAATCCGTCTTTGGTATATCCTCCCTTTTGACCCTTAATTTATGATACCCTAAACGAAGATCAATCTTGGAAAAGTATTGAGCTCCTTGTAGTTGGTCAAATAAGTCATCAATGCATGGGAGATGATATTTGTTCTTGATAGTGATCTTGTTAAGTTCTCGATAATCAATGTAGAGTCTCATTGATCCATCTTTATTCTTAACAAACAGAACAGGTGCTCCCCATGGTGACGCATTAGGGCGCATGAACCCATTATCAAGATTCTCTTGGAGTTTCTTCTTCAATTCCTGCAACTCAATTGGGGCCATTTTATAAGGTGTCTTTGAAATAGGCAATGCACCCAGTACGAGTTCTATTGAAAACTCAATTTCACGATTTGGTGGAAGACCCGGTAATTCCTCCAGGAAGACATCATCAAACTCCTGTACGATGGGCATATTCTTAATCGTGAGTTTCTCACCAACCATCTGAGATAAATAACCTTCATTTAGTAGAATCAAGACCCATAAGATAGAAGGAATTTCCACTGGAAGGTTATGTTCATCCTTGCATTGATAGACTATCATAGATTGATCTAGAATATGAAATGTGACTTCCCTTCTTTGGCAATTGTTATGAGCTCCATATAAAGAAAGCCAATCCATGCCAAGAATCACATCAAATTCAACTATAGGAAGGATCACAAGATTTGCAGGAAGTACCTTCCCACAAACATCGACCGGAGAAGAATTATAAACTTTTGATGTGACTGTTGTGCCATTAGGGGTTGTCACAGCTAAATCAACATCTAATTGTTGAGGTAATACGGTGATATCCTTAGAAAATTCTTCAGAAATAAAAGAGTGGGTGGATCCAAAATCAAATAAAACATTTTATACTTTAGAGTGGTTGGTAAGTATACCTCTCACCACATCGTTATCGTACTCCACACCACTGATAGAAATTGCATGTGACGTTCCTTTATCTTTAGCCTTAAGAGTTTGTTGATGTCGACCATCATCATCAACCCTTGGATTTGGGCATTGATTGGCATAATGCCCCATCTCCTTGCACATGAAACATTGATGTGTAGTAGGTTCATTCTGTTTATTTCTTCCTTTGTTTGCATCATTAGACATCTTCTTCCCATAATTCCGGCATTCAGATGCCCGATGACCTTCCTTTCAACACTTGAAACATTTACTTGTCCCTTTAAGACAACTCCCTCAATGTTTCTTTCCAGACATTGAGCATAAGAGAAAGCTCATCTTCTTTTCAGTGTGCTCTTTAGATTTTCCTTTGAATTCCATTTTCCTCTTCTTATCAAACCCATATGACTAATGGGTTACTCCAATCTCCATCTCCACTTTGAGAGCACATCGAACGATTTCTTTGTAGCTATTAAATTCCCTTATGGCTAACGCCCTTCGAAGACTTGATTTTAAGCCACTAAAGAATTGACCGATCTTACTCTCAGGTTGGATAATAATACCAGAAGCATACCTTGGAAGTCTTGTAAAATTTTCTTCATAAGTACCAACAAATTCATCATCCTTTTGCTTCAATTCAAGAAACTCTTTCTCCATATTTTTTCGGAGAATACGAGGGAAGTACTTATTGAAAAATAAGTTCTTGAACTCATCCCATTCCATGGACTCAATTTCATCCCTTTGCCACGTATTCTTAATAAGATTCCACCATTGATCAGCATCACCTTCCAAACGATACACTGCTAAGATGACTTTATCATGCTCAGAACATTGAAGAACTGAAAATATCTTTTCAGTAGTACTAATCTATTGTTCATCCACTAATGGATCAGTAGACCCGCTGAATGAAGGCGGATGCTGTATCATGAAGGATTAAACATAATGTTGCTCCTTCCTTTTCTCATTTGGAAGTCCTGCATGATTCATAGCTTAAGAAAGTTTTGTGATCATGGCTACAAGATTTTGCATTCCAGCTCCCATAACGTTTGGTTACTCAGGAGGACAATCATTGCATTTCCCGTCGCATTCCGCATTAACACAGTTCCTTCGGGTTCCAGCCATTGACTAAAACCAAGAAGAATAGTGTGAGCAACACTAATTATAATAGGAAAACCATATAATCAAGAATAAAATTTCACACTTAAGGTCTTATCCCAGGTTATTCATGGCCATTTCTAAAACACTAATATTGTGTTCTATGCTTAGACTTATCCTTAGGGTTCTTACTAAGGCTTTCACATCCTAGTTTCCCAAGGTTGACTATACCTTTCCTCTGATACCAACTATATCGACCCATACTTTACATACATTGTTAGTACTTCAAAAATTGAAGCACACTTATTACAACATATAACAAAACCAGGAAAGGACCGTATAGGTATAGAGTCTTTAGAAACTGGGAAACATAAACAACTGGTTCATAAAGCATCAACTTTTCCTCCCACTTAGTTCATCATATCTAGAGTCCCTTTTTGGCATATCCTACTTAATAACCTTCTTCCTGACCTGGGAAAATAAAACATATAAAAGGGTGATCTCAAATGCTCAGTAAGTGTAAACAAAATAAATCTCAATCACATCATATACTTAAGAACATAACTTTTGGAAATCTTAACTTGAAAAAGAGATCATAATTTCATAACATGGGATAAATCAAAGTAGTGAAATGTAATCCCAATAATCATAACATAAAACATGAAACTTTGTGGCATACACACATAATCATAGAGAATCATTTGTTATTAGTCAAGACTCATTCCCAAGACTATCTTAGTGGACAAAGTCCATTTCTGAACCGAGTTCACTCCTCGTTTCTGTCCTGTTTCACTGAACCGGTTTAGCCTGCCGTTCCAGCCATATCTATCTCATGAGATATAAAATATTTACCCAATACATTGGAGGGATATATAGGTCCCACCCATCTCATAATTATACCATTCTTATGTGTGCCACAAAATCATAAACCATACATCATTGCATAATCCATGTAATAAAAATGGGATTCTTAAACAACATGACATCATAAAACAATTCATATAAGATAAAGGAATTCATAAAAATAATTTAATCACAACATAATCAAATCAATGTAATAATAGGGATAGAAACAGAACCCTATACTATCTTAGATGGAAAATAATTTTGATAAAACACTTGAACTCAATTCTTGAGGAAAATATCCTTTCTACTTCAAAAACATTTTCATTTCTTAACATGTCATACAATTTTAAACTAAAAGAAGTTGATTAAAAATAAACTTGAAAACTTTTAAAGGAAGATTCTTGGAAATAATTTTTTAAAAATCCATTCATTCCGTATAAGTTAAAAAAACATTCTTCTTGTACTTTTGTCATAAAAGTCAAAAAATACCTCGTACGAAAAACGACAATAGATTTCTTTCATATCTTTTTATAAAAATTCACCGAAGGGTAAAATTGGATTTAAACAATAGTAGGTGGATGGAAACAATATTACATATTGAGGAAACATGGATGTGGATGATAAAATACAACCCAGTAAATACCAAAGTATAAACAATCTCGGATAAAAATGAGATTGTGATATTTTCCCTTACCTTAGGTCCGATTTGCTTCGTAAGTTTCTGAACCTCATGTATAATGGTTTAAATAATGTTATTTACTTATTACAGAATCATAATTATTGTTATTATATCATATATGGTCATATTCTTAGCTTCTTATTAGTAATATTTCATTACTACTTGTTATTTGGGTGTTTATTACTTTTTGTTCTTATGAGTATTTTATCGAATAAAATCTTATTCTTCTCTTTAGGTTATAGATACCTCACTTCTAGAATGGTATTAGTGTAATATATATCATATTAATTCATTCAATTCATTTATATAATCATTATGCAATGAAGATCATGTAGAACGAGTCGCATCACATCGTGGAGACGGTATTCCGTACGTACGCATGAGTGATGATATTGATCCTATGATCGTGGAATTGTATTGGAGTGTATGTATACTATTTCAGAATAAATATCACTTTATAATAGTCATATATAGTCATTATCTACACCATTATACCCATCCAAGTAAGGTGGTGGTGGAAAATAGATTACACCACGGCGTGGAGATGGTATTCCGTACGTACACACGCACGGTGATTTATTTTTCTGTAGGATGGATAGATGGTGAAATAGGGTTGTCTCATACTTATAATAACATATCAGTATATTAGTGATACTGATGTTATTACTTTATAATGAAACAACTAAATAAGAATAAGTGGAAGAAGAAATAAAGATGAAAGAATCGGTAACGGACATTACCTCTTCTTTGAAGTGCTTCTTTGAGACCTCCTTTTAGGGCACTAAAATAGGTCTTTGAAGAAGAACAGAACCTGTAGGATGTTTCTAGGGAAGTAGAGAGGAGAAATTGTCAGGGGTTGGCCAAGCTTGAAGGCTCAAAGTGGTGTGAGGAAGAGGGGGAGGAGGTGCCCTTTTTATAAGGGAGGAGAGGGGTACCTTTGGAATAACTAAAACTATTATTTTATTATAAAGTAAAATTCGGTTTTAAATAGCTCCAAATTGATTTATTTCGAAGATAAGGTAGGGATGGGTCGAAATACTCTCATCCAATATAATTTAGACAAGTTTAGGTTCCTATTTTAACCTTATCATTTAGATTTAACATTAAGTTAAATAATTTTACTTTTACCGTGTCTTCTTGTGTTCTTATACTATAAGGTTAATAAACATACTATAAGCAACCAAAAAAACCCCAATTTGTTTATTATTAATATATATAACCTTAAATAAGTCATTTTGCAGAAACTTAGATTTTTAAGAATAAAATAACAATTACTAATATAATATTTGTTTTAAAAACTATTTTATTTCAATTTTGAAACTATTTAGTAATTGATTTTTGTGAAACTCATAACAGAATGATTAGTTAGAAAAAAGTTAATTAAATCAATACTAACATTTCATATTAACCTATAAAATTATTGGAATTCATAAAAAGTCTCAAATTACATTTATTTGGGTTTTTATAACATTAATTATGTAAATATTTCATTAATAATATAATTACTCCATCATATTTGTTTCATAAATAAATTAAATTATATAACGTCTAAAAATTACAAATAAAATATCATTACGTAGGAAATCGTTTTATCTTTCTAATGAATATTTATAGACGATTTTATCTTATGTATTACCCTATATTAAAAATGATTTTCTTATTAAACGTTGATTTTAACTATTTTAACCCTTCTTTAAATAAATTAACAATAAATGTCCTAATCTAATCCAAGTGGGCCTAAATGGTCATATGTTATTCCTAAGGTTGTTTTTGGTCTAATTATACTTGTACGATAGAATTAGGACATGTGTTAGGGTAATAATAATATCATTTTTATCCTTAATTACCCTATTTACTTTTAACCGTGGTAAAAAAAATTAAAAAGTTACTATTCACCAAAAATTATTTTCATCTCATTGAACAAAATTTTACATACTGACATCAACCGTGTCTCTCGGATTTTCAAAATTCCACTCATAGAATAGGTAACATTAAGTTTTATAAAAATTCAGTTTTTTAACCACCACTTAGTGGTTTCACTATTCATCAAAAATTGAAAGTTTTCCGAAAAATACCAAAATTTCACCCTAGGCTAATTTCGATATTCCGAATCCAAAAATGAAGTCCATTTTGAAAAATAAAATTTATAAAATTTCAAAAAGTTGTTATTACTATTCATAACAGCTAGTTTTAATAATATTTTAATAGCATATCATTGTTTAGTGAAACTCGGTATTGCGTACGACGCATGCTATCGAGGAAGGACGCGTTTGCGTGTAAAGCAAACCAAAATAGTGTTGTGTGTAGTGAATGATTCCTTTGATGATTTATAAAAACAAAATATTTCACATAAAAGTCTCGGGTGTTACATTTCCCGTTATATCTATAGAGATATTTTTAGTGGTTTAAAACACTAAAACGTGCATGGAATAGTACAAACCATGAAAAAGATGTTTTGTTGTCCTAGAATCATGGGAAAATTATTGTATATTTAATTTTAAAAAGTAAGAATTTGAAGAATGTCATTGAGTTTGAAGATTTTCTCATTATGTCTATAAACAAGTTTTTATTGTTTTTAAACACTGATACATGCATGGAATAGTCGAAACCAAAGAAAAAATGCTGGATTATCCTAAAATAAATTGAAAACTACTATTGAATTAATTTTAAACCGAGGAACTAAAGACACATCATTCTGAATGACGGTTTTCCCATTATGGTTATAAACATTTTTTTAGTGTTTTAAAACACTAAACCATGATTGAAATGGTTAAAACCTGGAAAACAATATCAGATTGTCCCAAAATAAAGGGAAAACCACCTTAGATTTAATTTTGATATTTAGGAACTAACGACTTATCATTCCAAATGATGGTTTTACCTTTATGGTCGCAAACTCATTTTTATTTTTTTAAAACACTAAAACATGCGTGGAATGGCCAAAACCATGAGAATGATGTTAGATTGTCAAAAAATCTACGTCAAACCACCGTTTTGTTGTTTTTAAAATGTAAGAATATACAAAAAAGTCAATATGATGTGCGTTGTAGTTGAAATTACTCAGTAAAAACTTATGAAAGGTAAAAAATTCTTTAAAGCAAGTGTTGGGGTCAAAACAAGGAAAAACTTCACATTTCCCTGAAATCAATGGACAATGATTATAGATTTAACTTTAAAATGTATCAACTAACAACATGACATTCAGAATGAAGGTTTTTCCATTATGGTTGTAAATGCATTTTTAGTGTCTTAAAACACTAAAACATGCGTGGAATGTTCAAAACTAGAAAAATGATGACCAATTTTCTTAAAATCATAGGATAACCATCTTAGATTTTTTTTTAAATGTTAGAACTAATATCACATCATTCTGAATGATGGTTTGATTTTTATGGTTGTAAATATGTTTTTAATGTTTTAAAACACTAAAACGTACATGGAATAGTCAAAACCAGGAAAATAATGTTGAATTTTCCTAATATCAGGGGCCAATGACTATAAATTTAATTCTCAAAGTATAGGAACTAATGACACATCACTTTGAGTGATGGTTTTCTTGTTATAGATGTAAATTTGTTTTTAGAGGTTTAAAACATTAAAACATGTATGAAACGATTAAAACATACCAAATGATATTGGAATGTCCAGAAATTGGGGGACAAATACCATAGATTTAATTGTGAAATCTGGGAACTAAAGACATATAAATCTAAATAACTGGTTTCTTGTTGTGGTTGTAAACACGTTTTTATTGTTTTAAAGCACTAGAACATGTGTGGAATGGTCAATGCCAAACCAAAAGACCTCAGATTGATGTGAAATCATAGAAAACCACCACATAATTATTTTTTGAAATATAGGACATGTTGTGATATCAAAATAATTAAATTTTTTTTATTAAATAAATTTCAAGCACGTCGCACATTGCTTTAAAAATAAATTAGAATATTTACTTATCCCTTTTCAGTTTCAAGTTTTATCTTATCTTAAATAGTTATTTTCCTATTTTCAAAGTGTTTTGAATTATATATTATGTGTTTTCTGTTAAAATTTATTCTTTTTTGTTAAAAAAAATTATGTGCAACATTCTAAATATATTCTATGTCTTTTATCTTCATCATTACTTTTCTTAAATATTTGGGGTTTCATTGTAGGTGGCATATGCCGACAGTAGGTAGGAGGTTGACCGTTCCAATCCATGACATTCTTCAGAAGGTAGTCGTGATGGTTGTCAGTTTCCATGGTATGTTAATTTTTTATCAATTATTCGACAGTAATTCAGATTTATTATGGGTATTTTTAATTTATGTTTACTTTTTTTATAGTTGATGAGATGACACAAACAGTTTCATTTGATGACATGATGTGGATATAGACATATGTAGTGGAGGTTGTGATATGGTTGTATATTTATTTGTTGTTATTGTTGTACATATTGTATATGTATATTAACAGATTTATGTGTTTACTTAGATTGAGGTTATGATGATTAGATGTTTGTATATAACTGTGGATCTATAATGGGTTTATCATATATTTATGTTTTAGTTTATTATATGTAATTTTTTATATTTTTGTTCTTTATAATTTTTTTAAAAATAAATCTGATTTTGGGGTGGTTTTATATAACTGTCGTTAAACACATAAAGTAAAAAATATTTACTGGTAGAAACGTGAAACCGTTGCTAAAAGAATCTTCCACTAATATGTTCTACCGTGGTTTCTTTTATTTTGTTTATATTTACCCTGGATATTTTTGAAAATAAAAATATCATGTCTAAATAAATAGAAAACCACTGCAAAATTCTTCAAAAATGATACTTACCAAAACCATCCTAAAATAATAAAAAATACAGCTAAATGAATAGAGACCATGAAATACATGAAAATTTTTATAACCACCACTAAATATAAATGTGGTAGTTTAAACCTCTAATAGAACATAAAAAACCTCCACAAATTACCTTTTTTTGTATGGTTAATTTCATCTCGAA
Source organism: Viscum album (assembly GCA_963277665.1). Taxonomy (NCBI): domain Eukaryota; kingdom Viridiplantae; phylum Streptophyta; class Magnoliopsida; order Santalales; family Viscaceae; genus Viscum; species Viscum album. The sequence goes on from OY728122.1 coordinate 498,800,686, forward strand.
ACACAAAGGTGGTTCCTAAAACCTCCATCCATGAACCATATATACATAACATCAGTGGTTCCCAAAGAATCAGCCTAGCCCAGCCCAAGTAGAAGTTGAATTATTCCAACATCCTATTCCACAATGTATACAATCATCACCCAGAGCATTGGTCTGGTACTCTAACCATGAATTATACTATCAGTGTCTAGAGCCTCAATCTAACACATTCTCTGAATTATTCCACATGTTCCCAGATCCTCAAGTCCAACACTATAATATATACATGTTTAATCACGTTCATTATACTCAATAATATAACATAGCGTGTAAAAAACCTCAATACGACACACAAACCATGGATGTGGAACATCAGTCGACCATCCATCTAACTAGTATACCATCAGTTCCTAGTTCATCGGTCTGGAACATAAATAACAAAGTACACAATCTGTTTCCATCGCCTCAGTCTGACATGTAATTCATAGTATAATTTCTATGCCCATAGCCTCATTAATAACCATATAAATCTTAGATATCTGGAACCATACTTATGAATCATCTTCATATCTCTCAATACCATCATAGCCCTAACTAATAAATCAGATTCTTGACTGTGGAAACACCACTAGAATCACAATATACTCATAGGCATAAACTAGATTTCAACATCCTCAATAAAGGGAAAAAATAACTAGGCTTGGATATACATCCATCACAACCAAAAACAACTCATCACATTAGCTCATATATTAATCGGTTCCCAAGGGAACACCCATAACCAAAGTACTCAATATCACACAACTGCTCAGGATTATTAAATCTATCAAGAAAGCACTTGGCCCTATAAATCCAAAAATAATAATGGCATATCTATCAATCGATAGAACTAAAACTAAAGTAGAGATATACCCTCCTAATACTTGGAAACAACCGAACTCTCAGGACAATCCCTATCAGAAGAATCATCCTCAAGTGGCCCTCAATGGCCTCCAACCAATCCATGATCTACTACATACCAAAAAGGAAATCCAAAAGCAAACCCATTTCACATGTGAAATCTAAAAATCCAACCACAAAAACCAATTAATACTTCACTAGAAAATACTCCATTGTGGGAATCCTCAAGTGTCCTTTAGATTGAACTTAACACTATAATGACACTCATCCATATGCACCACCCTTTGATGTTAACCAATCCCATAGGCTCTATCAAACATGATCCTAAAATGTAGGATATAATCCTTAACTTATCTAACCTCAATCCAATAGTCTCAACATGCAGAGAAGAACCATGATCTTCCCAGATATACTTCTCAAATTCCACCTTCTCGGATTTATCCACGAAATATTAAGCAAAACACCATGCCACTCTAAGGACAGGCCAAACACCATGCTCAAAATCATCACTCAGGCATCATGGATCACATCCTAACCCATTGGGGGATTATAAATCCAAACCTCCAGAAATTGTCCAACTCAACTATCACAGTCTAAAAACCCATCCATACGACTTCTATATGACGAAATGATCCCACCATCATGATCTACAGGAAAAAACAATCATAATGGACTACTCACAATTATAATTCTATTTTCAAGACACAATACATCAAAACCCCCTTAAGGGGTAATCAAGGAGAATAAGATGACATGTATTCCCAAGCACACGATGTGTTCTCCCACAGCCTCACATGATAATATACTCCAGCCGAACATGGAATGTAAAACCCAGGTACAGAACATGAATTCTAGGTACGCAGTGTGTACCTTACACGAGGTACATACCCAATTACCTCATATAGAGTGGCCATGTGTCCCTATCTGGTAGTATACTCACACACGACATGTCCCCCACATGGGGTTTGGTCGTGTACCCTACATGGCCATGTCCCCCGTACGCAGGTCATCTGGCTTTGTTTTCGTCCACACACCAAATGACATTACATAACATGTCCCCTATACTACATGCCATGTAGTTGTCTTCTTCTCTTCTTCACCGAGCAGGAAGAACACACAACATGTGTTCTTCAAAATACATGTCATGAAGATAGGGTTTCCAAATGGGAAACCCCAACCAACCTCCCAAAACCCCCATTTTCCATCTAATAACAACATATCGACCGCAGGGGTCCTTAGCAGTCATAATGAGGATTTATAAAATAAAACAAATAATATTCTTGGATTTGGGAATAAAAATTAAAAAGGGTCTACCTCATCACTTAAAAGTCAAATATTTGGGTCCAAATCCGCTCTTGGAAGCTGCTACACCTGAATCTGGTCCGGATCTACACTATGGAATAAGTTCAGCAGAAGCTTCTACCTTTCTCATCCTCCTCTCAATCTTAAAATCTTACACGAGGAAGGATCCCTCCCTTCTCATTTCGGGCATTGAAACCCTCAAATGAGTGGGGGTGCATTGTTTTAATAAATAAATAAATTAATTAATTAACCGTTTTATTACATGTCACATGTCTCAAAACCCGATGTAGTTTTACTCCTCTTCTAGAAAAAAACCCCATTCCTGATTCCATCACAAAGTTGGAATCTCAATATGAATCGTTGTTCAAATGATTTCACCTCGCAAACCAACACAATTAAATTTATATTTAACTAATTAAATATAAAATATTCTTCCAAAACTCTAACTGATCGGGATTCCACAAAACTATTTTGTTAGGGTAAAGACCCTATTCTTGGACTAATGGAGTGGTCAAAAAAAATTATCCAAGACCATATTCTAGGGGAAAAACCATTTTACCCATCATGATCACCCTATAATGAAAATTCAGAATCTTGCTCAAAATTGAAAATCTAGAAAAAAAGCGTGTCTCTACGACATATGAAAAACTATTATTCATTATGTGAAAGAAAAAAATATATTAAATAATGTAAAATGAGATAAAAGTAAGGAAATTATTTTAAATCCTATCATTACATATGATTTTACTAATAATCTAGGTGTAACATATCAGAAATAAGTCTTCTGAAGCAAGAAAAACAAAAGAATATAATAAACAAAGATGTTGTTTGAATCTTTTAAAGGATACTAAATGTAGTTTTTAATGGGAGGTACCATTTGTATGTTTAAATAATAATTCAGTTAGATTATCTTTTATATCATCCTCCTTTGTTATCATGTTTAATAAGAATATTGAAATTCATGATGAATTATAATTTGAATCACCTGATATTTTCCAGGATACTTTTGATCAATTACTTGAGCATTTTGTGATTCCTTTTAATGATTTAAATGAAATGAAAGATGGTTATATTTTTAATTTCCATGATAATTATTTTCCTAATGAAATTTTACATAAACCTCATGATATACAAGTTTATTATTATTAAAATATTAATAGATTATTCAAATATAATCATGATGATAAAAACTGCACATGATTTATGTGTATCCTTTTTTTAATTAAAAATTTATATTCATCTTGAAATTATTCATACTAATTTATGAAAACTTTTAAATGATTAATATCATGACATATCTATTGAAGAACTGCATTAATTATGGGATAATATTGATTGTTGACTCACATGTATTCATAACATAAATAGATGTTAATTTTTATTATCACTATGATTGCCTTATTAAAAGAAGAAAATAAAAATTTAAGAAATGTTTTTTCTTCTAATAAAAAGGCTTATGTTGAAAGAAAATAGATAGGTTTTAGATCAATAATTAGTAGAATGAAAAGGGAAAATGAAATCTCTTGACATAAAGAGAGGATACCGTCATTCAAAAAACTAAAAACCTATAATATAGGTACATAATGGAAGAAGAGTATTAAGAATCATTTTGATATAAAAGGGAATGATTTTTAATTATTTGAAATTAATTTTCTCTATATATATTCTTCTAACAACATTTCCTTCAATAATGAAAATGTTTTTGATGGTTTAGAATTTATTCAAAGAGAAAATCAAATGATGAAATGATAACTGTATAAACCTAAAGAAGATGGAGCCTATTTGAAAAGAAAATATTTAACAAGACTATTTTAATATTATGATTTAGTTATCCTTTTAATTTTATAATGTTTGATAGTAAGAATAAACAAGGGTTTTTTATAATGTTGTTAAAACCATTCAATGTAGCTTACATGATCTCTATGCTTCTTATTTTTCTATGATTTTTAAACAATAGATTAGGTTAATTTATTATTTAAATGAAACATGTTCAATGAATTCTAATAATCAATGTGTTTATTCAATTTGGGATCGTAAATGTATAGAAAAGAATGAAGTGGAAGATAATCCACTGTACATTCCAATTTAAGTATATTTCATTGGAAAACATGGAAAAATTATGTTGTTTTACCATTTGGTTTATTGAAATGAACATAAAATTTGTTCATTATCTCTTTTATCTAGTGAATAACATGAATTTAAATGTTTTTATGATTATAATTCATCTAAAATACTCTTTTCAAATATCAATTATTCTAAATATGGGGTTTTAATGATGAATTCAATTTGATGAAAATAAGCATCAATTTTCCAAAATTCTATTTCCTTCAAGAATGTCTATTTTTATACTTGAAGAGTAATATACTATCACGTTTTTTATAATTTCTAAAGAAAGATGATTTAACTTTCACTATATTATTGATTTATTTAAAGAATTATTTACTTGTGTTTCTAGTTCAATAGTTGGGATTTTTTTGTATTATTTTTGAATATATTATCACTAACGTCTTACTATCTAGAACTTGAAATCTATAAATTGAAATTTTCATAAAGAGATTTTTTATTTTCAAAAATATTTAGAAATATTCTAGTTCAGGAACATTTTTTATAGTCTATGTTTTATCTCTTTTTCCCATAACTTACTGATTTTTTAATAAAATTTTTCAAAATGGTTAATGCATTGATTTTTTTCATTTTCTTAACATGAACTATTATTTTTGATTTATTATTTAAATATGTTGATTTATTTTAGGATTTTCATTGGAAATAAAATACAATAAATTTTCACTTGAAATGTGATAGGCTTATTTTTGGAAGAATAGTTGATCTACAAACTATTTGAATTAAAAATAAAGTATTAGTGTTTCAAATTTCATTGAGTAATATATTTTAAGAAAATTTATTTAAATATGTTATATGATATTCCATTCATAAAATAGTGTTATTATTAAGATTGTTTAGTGGGGGATAATTCCCTTTTTCTTAAATGTTGTACAAATTCCTTTATCTACTAAAACCATATTGATTTTTTTATATATTTTATTTCTTCTTGAGAAATTAAATATTTTGAACTTTACATTTATGTAAATTATATTGAAATAAGGTAGATCTTAAATGTATTATCCTTACATGTTAAAAGGATAACTAAATTTTTGAGAGAGCTGGACCATGTCAAATTTGTGGTTCAGTGTTATATATTTTGGGAGAGTTTTATTAAACATTTAAACAAGACATAATTTGAGTACTAGAAATATTTCCAATTATAATTAGTCATATTATTTAGTTTTGATAATCTGTTTTAATTTTAGAAAATATACTTATTTTGGATTTATCCTTTATTTACATGATTTTTTGGAGGATATCTCATTGTAAAAAGTGTTCACTACCTAATGTTTTTAATAGTTTATTTCATAAGGAAACTCCTTGAAAATAATTTTGAATTGGTTAATCTTTTCTCAATTATGACCTACCCATGATGTACTCTAACACATGATGTAGTATGAGATTCTATTTTACAAAACTCGACATTGCACCTCACACTATTTTTCTATTAATATTAAGTTTCACAATTTATATTATTAGGTTGTTCATAGCTTCAAAAAGAAATTACATATCTTATTCTTTTGATTTTATCAGAACATCTCCCATACAGGAATCTTACCATACATCCATGCATTTTTGGATCAACAAAACACATTTTAATGTACTTGAGTTTTTTTATTTTAGTCAACGTGAATTTATATGCCGTACCTGATCGTGTTACTATATTATTAGATTTTATTTTTATAGCATTATCTATTTCATGATTTTTTTAATAGTACATGAATCTGGAAAAAATCACATTTCATACAGTACCAGTTCACTTTAAACTTGAGCCTAGCCCTCAATGGTTAAAACTTAAGAATATTTTTCATTCATGTATAGTGGTTAGCTTTAATAGTTTGATATTTTTTTTTTCTAAAGTGATCGAATTTACAACATCTACTTCCTCATCATTAGTTCCACAACTGGTGTGATCACTATAAAGTGTTTCAGAAACGTCAATATTAGTAATAAAAAATATGATTCATTGAATATTAAAAGGTAAAAATAGAGGAATAAGAATAAGATATTAGAAATAGATATTTATGTGGTTCAAGAAATGTTCCCTATGTACCTAGAGTGGTAAAAATATCACTATGAAATTATGGAGCACAATTACAAGGATATCTCTTAGAGTTTATAACGTAGAAACCCTAACCCAAAATGGGATACAAAATGATGTATATGATCCATTGTTTCACTAACTACCAAGGAAGTATGTATAGCTATAATTAAAGTTACCTAGAAGTATGTGTCGCAATAGTGTCAAGCCACACAAGTCTAAAGTGCAATAATGGTTGGTGGATAGAATTCAGCGTCACTATAGTACCGTTTACTCCAATGTCCAACCTACTACAGTACTCAGTTGGTGTTTTTCAAGTAGCTATGATATAGTTGGTATAGCTACTACAGTCCCACAAAATTTGAACTGTGGGCCTTCATCACCTAGACCCTTAGTGTTAGGGTGCGTTCCCCTTATAACCCCCAACGAGTTCACCATAGTGCTCAACCCGTAGAAGTTTCATCCTGTTACATAGTATGAGACGAAAGTATTCAGCCTAAAAATCATCCAAAACAAATTAGAATACACCAATACAATAATCTCCCACTTGGAACCTAATTCACTATGTTGACCTATTTGATTCCACAGACTAAGAAAACATTCTTAATATGAGCTTCTACTCTTCTTTAATAACCACTACGCATGCTTCCCATTCACAACATCAATTTCAAGTAGATGATTCATGAAATATAATCTTTTTTCCTTTTGTGATTCTATAGTGTCCTCCCTTATTCTCGCTATTATCCTCTATTCATCATTGGAAACCAATAGAGGCACAACAGTGCCTCAACATCTGTATTACCATTGGCTTTATCAACATGTTTGCGAGATTGTTGGTTCCAAAAATCTTCTATAATTTCCACAACCCATCCTGTATCAATCCTTTAATGAAATGATACATTAATTTAATGTTCTTAGTCTGAGCATGAAACAATGGGTTCTTTGGAAGATGTATATAACTCACACAGTCATAGTGTAATACATTCTCCTCTCGCTTTCTTCCTAACTCATCCAAGATGTTCTTCAGCCTAACCATCTCCTTCCTAGATTCTGTTATAGTAATGTATTCTACCTCTATAGTGGATAACACCACCACCTTCTGAAATTGTGATATCTAGATTTTCTTTGTTCCTCCACAGGTAAATATATAACCTTTTGAACTCCTCCTACTCCCTATTTCACCTCCATGGTCAGCATCTACATACCCATGAAATGAATTTCCTTTCCCAATGCATAGAGATACCTCCTTACAACCCTTCAAATACCTCAGTATTATCTTCACATATTCCCAATATTTATTTCTTGGGTTATCCATATACCTACTCAAAACTCATACTACATGAGAAATGTCTGGTTGAGCAGAAACCATGAAATACAATAGACTTCCAATAGCTGATGCGTATAGAGATTTTTCTATGTAATCAATCTATTATTCTATCTGTAGTGATTTCTCATTTGATAGTTTTAAATCCCCCACCATGGGAACAAAGACTATATTTTCATATAATATATATAATCTTCTCGAACCTCCCTAATATAGTCAACCTATGATAAAGTCATGGTTCCTGCTATATGGTATCTTTTGATCTTCTTCCCCAAAATCTTTTCAGCTTCTCCATGATCTCTTATTTCAAACTTCTTAGTCACCTTCCCTTTCAACTCATCAATTCTAGGCATAAATGATCCTACAATAATTATTTCATACACATATAGGTGTAGTATTATATATTCATCACCAAAAGACATAATTTAGCAACATTGATCCATGTCACATAATTTTTATGCATTTTTATTCATGAATGCATAACACTTTTCATTCCACTTCTTGGGTGCCTTTTTCAACGCATGAAAGATCTTCTTGAGTTTTCACACCATGTCTTCATTCCCAAACTCAAAATATCCCTCTTGATGTTGTATATAGATTTTCTCTTCCAGATCTCTGTGATGGAAAGAAGTCTTCACATCAAGCTGCTCAAGATTCAAGTATTCTAACTCCACAGTGCTAAAAACCACTTGGATGGTGGTAAGCTTCAATATAGGTGAGAAACATTCAGTTAAATCCACTCCATCCTTCTACTAAAAAACTTTCACCATGAGAATTTCTTTTTTACATCCCATTTCTATCATGTTCTTCCTTGACCTGGTTTACCCACTTTTTCTGCAATTATTTCTTTCTTCTTGGAAGAGGTTCCAACTCGCATGTGTTATTATCATGTAATGAGGAAATTTTTTCCTTCATATATAGGACCCACTTGATCGAGTCTTTCAACTTCATTTACTATTAAAAACATTTTGATTCTCTATTTTTAGTCAATAAAATATTTTGTAATGTTATTGAATACCTATGTACTTTCCTTCTCACCCTTTTTGATCTCCTCAACTACATTGTTGTAGTAAGTTCCATCGGTTCTGATGTATCATTATCAGGTACACCTTAAAGATACACTTTCTCTTTTCACTCTAATTCTTTGTTCCCGATTTCATCTTCAGTTGCATGTCAATCCTTTTACATAACACCTTTATTGATTAACTAATTCTTCCCCCTTGATTACCATCATGTTGAGATCATCCCAAATGTGATAACCATGATCCTCAACACTATATAAAATATAGAAACATATTTTTGACTTAGCATCATGGTTTTCCCTTGATTTACCATCTACATGAACATATACCAAACTTCCAAAGACTCGTATATGTGAGAGTCTTACCACCTAACCAAAATAGATCTCCCTAGGTAGAAATTCTACCATTAGCATAGATGGGATCCTCTTGATGAGATAAGATACCATGTTCACTACATCAGCCTAGATGGTCCTTTCCAACCCCAAGTGTAACCTCATAATCACAGAAGGTTCATTAAACTTCATATTAATCCTCTCTTACACACCATTCTGTTACAGTGTTCCTGGAATAGGATTCTCCCACCAAATTCAATTATCATAATATAATTACCTAAAATCTTAATTTTCATAATCTCCATCATTTTTAGACCTCAATCATTTCATCTATGTTCCACATTCATTCTCCACCATCACCTTCCATTACTGGAACAACTTAAACACATTAGATTTCCTTTTCAGGAAGTAAACCCATACCTTCCTTGTTGATTCATCAATAAATGCCACATATTATTGTGACCCTATGAAGGAAAGAACTGGAGTAAGACACAAACTTTAGTGTGCACCAGGTCCAGCTTTCCAACCTTTAGTGTTCTGCCTCCTTTTGTAAAAGACACATTCTTCTACTTTTCGAACATACAATATTCGCATAGGCCAACACCCATTGATTTCAACTGTGGTTGCATCCCTTTTGTTTCCAAAATCTTCACCCCATTCTCACTCATGTGTCCTAGCCTATAGTTCCACAATTTCGAATCTCCAATAACTTCTAGTGATTCAACCATGTCTATAAAAATTTCAATCACCTTGTAGAGGTTACCATTATTTCCTCCAAGAGCTATGACCATAGATCTTTGGTGATCTTTAATAAACCACCAATGACCGTGGTACTCAACTCTACATAATCAAGCTGCCTGACCAAAATAGTATTTCTTATTAAGAAATGGATATACGTCACGTTTTCAAAAACTAGAAGACTCCTACTGTTGTTCTTGATCCATGCATCACCCCTCCCCACAATCTACAAGGGTTCATCATTAGTAAGATGTACCTTGAGAAAATTTACAGAAATAAAAATGCTCAACAATCCCTTCTCAGATTGAAAAATCATCACATAAAGTGTACATTGTTTTCCGTAGAAGGATTCTCCTATATATTTGAGAGAGATTGAATAATTGCAATCATATTATTCTATTATCAAATGTTGAATTCCATTTTTTTGGACATGGTAAGCCACAAAATACATAGAACCTATCGATCCAGCATCTCCCACTCCGACTGATCCTTGTCTGTTGGATATAAACCCAAAAGTTACAAATTAAATTTCTTCTAGTAATGATAGTTTTTGATTTGCATCCTCTAGTTGATGAATTTAGTTTCATTGAAGCAATCAATATTCCCTTTTCCTTCCTCCATATCCATCGTTCAGTTTTGGAAATCCAGACACAACCCTTTGATACCAGTTTTTACGAAAATGTTTGGAGTCCCAACAATTGAATGAAATGATTTAATAAAAAGTAAAAGGAAAAAATTTATGAATAATAAGATCTTGAACCCATAGATTTTTGTATTTTTGGAATGTTTACCTATGTCCATGAAAATGAAAAAATTTCACTTTGAAATCCTGGAGAACAATTACAAGGAGATCTCTCAGAGTTTATAACTTAGAAACCCAATCCCAAAATGGGATACAAACGGAGGAAGATGATACACTGTTCCACCAACTGCACAAGAAGTATATATTTCTATAGTTAAAGATGGCTAGTAGTCCATGTCACAATAGTGATTTGGCCAAACAAGTCCAATGTGCTATAATGTCTAGTAGCTGGAAGTCTCTGTCACTATAATACTATTGACTAGAAAGTTAAACATATTGTAGTTCTCAATCAGCGTCAGTTGGTTAAATCTTATATAGTGGTTAGAGCTTCTATAGTTCCACAAAATTTGGACATCAGTATTTATCCCCCAAACCCCCGGTGTAGGGGTTTGTTTCCCACTAAAACCCCCAATTAGTTCACCACAGTGCGTGACCCACAGAAGTTGTTTTATGGTACATAGTAAAATCTAAAAGAATGCATCCCAAATATCATCCAAACCTGATTAAAATACCCCAATAAAACATAAATAAACAACAATGTGAAATTATTTTTGTATAACTGATCATGATGCATAATCATTATTTTGTGTTTACTTTATTTTTGGGTTTCATTTTTGCATTTTTCATATTTTAATTTTTTCCTTAAGACTAGGATTAAACTTTTCCCATCTGAAACCTTGTCTAACTAGGTTATTACTCCTAATTAAAAAAGGTTGGATTGTGAATCCTAAATAAAAACCATGTTGATTTTGAGTTGTGAAACCAATAATTGTCAGTTGGTTTATATATACAGGTGATAAGAATACACATCTCTATACAAAAAACACACATGCATTAGTGGAGGTTATTTCTTCAAATGTCAGCAGTTTAAAACACCACTAAATCATTTAGCAGTGGTTATTAAAACCTCTACATATTTCACAGTTAGCAGTAATTCTATGGAAGTTTTTTCATTTATTGTTTGTCTCTATATGCTTAATTTTTTGGATAATTTATTGATGGTTTTGTTTTTATTTCGAAACATTTTTGAAATAAAAATTAACTCTAAAATAAAATAGATAAGATGAACATAAACCCTACTAAAAATTTCCTTTAAACTTTATTTCTGTTTTAAATATTTAATCAAAAAATATAAATATAAAAACTTTAAAATTTAATGAACTAAAATATGAATTCAAGGTAAACTCACTATACATACATCACAGTTACAAAGTAATATATACATACATCCATAGTTAGCATAACCTCATCAACACATACATCAGTCATCAATATATAAATATATAATATGCCCAACAATAACCCATACCCAATATATTCCCACCCCATGACCTCCAACACATCCATCTACCTCCATATCATCTCATCAACTAAAACTGACCACATCATCTCATCAATTATAACAAAAAATAAGAACGAAATTGAAATTGAACATAATAAATCAGAAATCTAGCAAAATCATAGAAAATATTTTGTAACATCCTGTTATTGTTTTCATCTATTCCTAAAACCCTTTTTTAAAATTCCATTAGATGGGTGTAATATTTTGTTATTTTAGGTGAATCCTTTGTAATTATTGAATGTTTCTAGATTGTGTATGGTTGGTACAAGGTTTGACCAAACTGTGTGCCATACTAGAGGAAACCATGCAAACCGAGGTAGTACAGTTTTCATGGTTAGTGAACAATTTGAAAATCCTTACAACCAATCGTGGAGATTCCTTGCAACCCATTGAAAAGGGGAGAACAACTAGGGTTCATAGCATGGCCTTACTGTGCATCCCAACCAAGATAATAGAGCGCATGATTTTTTTAAATCCATAATTAAGTTTCAAAATCGTAAAACCCATCTTTTATGTGCCTGATGTACCTATATGACCCCCTTCCATTTCTTCTTCATTGGATGCTCCCAAGAGCAATTTTTCGCCTCTAAACCACTTTAAAATAAAAAAATCTAGGTGAATGAAATTCTATCTTCTCCTTGTAGGTTTCCTCTTCTCATTATATTTATCCCACTCTCTCCTCTTTCTTACCTACTGTTTTATATATCTATGTGTTGATTAATAGATCTAATAACTTTTTCGTAGATATTGGAACTCGTTGTGACTCATGAGTTCTACTTTCTTCTTTCTTTGTGGGCGAATTCAAATTATGCTTTGGAGTTTTAAGATCTTCTGATCCCAAGGTAGGTGGTTCTATTATGATGTAAAAATTTTATTAACCCTAACTTACTTAATTTAAATTCAATTGTTTGATTTATATTCAATTTATTGAAATTTATTTCAATTAGTTTTTTAAAAACCCAATTCCATTGAATTGGTGAATTTTAATTTGAAATGGAATATTTTGGATTGATATTGGGGAATACCCCAAATTCCATTGAATTAGGGTGTATTTGTAAAATTGATTGAATCATGTGAAATTTAAATTGTTTTATATAAATTGTGAAATTAATTTGATTGAATTGATTTCGAAATTGTATTGGGAATAAATGAATTGAAATGGATTTGAAAGAAACTCATTGGTTTTATCTTGGAAAAAGGTATGATTTTACTAAAAACATGTTTTGGTTTTTAAATTGAAAATTGACATATTTGATATTGAGAGTGGGATGAATTTTATTTTAAGTACTCATAAAATAAATTTCACATCATTGCCAAGTATTTAGAAAAAATGGATTGAAATGGTTTTGAAAGAAACTAATTAGTTTTATCTTGGAAAAGGCGTGATTTTATTAAAAACATGTTTTGGTTTTAAAATAGAAAGTTGGTATATTTGATATAGAGAACGGGATAAATTTTATTTTAAGAAGTCTTAAAATAAATTTCACATCGTTGCCTTTTATTAGAGAACATGATAGCCTTATGTAGTTACTAAGTTATTCATATGTCAATCTATAACTTAAAACACTAAAAATACATCTACAACAGTCACATCCCTAAAAATATGGTGATGATTACTCCTTGGTCAGTATGAAGGGGAACACATGTACACATAATTCAGTGACAACTATTTGTGTGTGTGGAGTCTATTATTTTGGAACCATAGTACCTTTAGGAATATGACCATGTTTATTTTTTTGTATTTGAAACATATATATATTCCAATGTTTTTGTAAAGTTTTTACCATGCCTACTGAATTTATATAAACTGTTTTTTATAAAATGTGTTTGAATCCATTTGTTTAAAGTATTTCCATCATTTAATATGTAACGCATGATTTGTTTAAATATACCTTTGAAATTAAAAATATGTTTAATTAAAATTTTAAAGAATTAATTGGTTAATTAAATATTGTAATATTATTATGGAATCCTTTGTGATACCCTACTGGGATTTTAGATCACACCTACCTATGCCTTTGCGTGTTTTTAGATTATGTTCTTTTAGGTCCGAGCCAGCATAAGGTGCAACTTGGAGGAGGTAGAAGATGTTGATCCTCGGGATTGGTGAGTTTCATCCTTTGGGACTTGGGCTGTTATCCTATTTTTCTGTCACTTTGATGTAGTACTTTGGGTTTTTATATTTTTTAAATTCAGGTACAGTTATACTAGTGGAGTTTCTCTTTTATACATACTGACATGTTTTTCTTCCTTTCATCGTGTTTGTGGAAAATTCATTTTAAGTTTAATTTTGTATGATTCCATGTGCTAGTCACCAACCTATGGTGATCGGGAATGTACTTTAGGCTGTGTAAGTACCATCTTGGTTATCGGGTCACCAGGGTACCTGAGATGGTTCATGAGAAAGTGGTATAAGAGGTATAAGTTATGTATCTTTCCTCAATGTCACTACACAGTTGTGTAATTTTTTTGAAACTTAGGATAATGTTGTGATCGAGTGCCTGAACAAATCTCACCTTAATGATCCTTTAGACATCAGGGGTGGTTTGGGACTTCATGAGGATTAGTTCAAGTCTTTTCCTTACATTTAATTTGGCTAGATTGAAATTAAAATCTTATTTGTCTATCGATTGGGATTAGTTTCGTTGTTGCTCTGTTTGAGTGTTAAATCTGACGTCTTCTCTATTTTCTTCTAATGTGGTGCAGCATCATGCATCTATGATAAATTATGAATCTGATCTTGGAATAATCTTACACTAAACCTTAGCATTAGAATCCTCCTATGGACCTGAGCCTAGTTGAGGTGATTTTGTGTACTATTCAAGCTCTAAGACATTCACCACTACTAGTTCTTATACATGCCTCAGCGGTGGAACCTCAAATTTTTGATTTTCATAATCAATCAAAAGAGTTACATCACCAAAATACACAATAATTTATAGGATCTAATGATCCTCAAGAGGATGAGGAATGTATGAGAATAATTGAGCATTTTTTTGGGTTCTTAGTTACACTTGATGTAATCAGGGTAAAGTGTGCCACCTTCATGATGGAAGAACTAAACCAAAGATGGTGGGACACAATGATAGAAGTATGTAAACATGAGGTATTAGAGTATAAAAACATCAATTCTCCTTTCATTGGCCAATTATATCTAGAGTCTATGGTTTTGGCTAAGACTATATAGTTTTTCTAGTTGAGAAGGGTGATAAAGATGTTGCAGAGTATGAAAACCATTTATCTAAGATACTTCAGTTTTAACCTAAGATAGTATCAATCAATAAAATGAAGACTTGATGGTTTCATTTGGGATTATGATTTGAAATTTTTTCTGAGGAATTATTATTGAAACTTCCTTCTTATTCTGATTTATTGGATAGAGTGTTGATAGTCAAAATGGACCTGAATTTCATGTCTTGGTTCTCGAGAGTTTCTTCTCCTCCAATTGGCAGTTTGTTTTCCTCTAATGAAAATAGGAATTCTAATGATTCTCATGGTAGTTCTTGAAAGAAGGGGTTTTTTTTCTAGAACTCCTATAGTTACTATAAGAGGCCTTCTAATTTTATACTAGTTTGGAAGGTATGGGAATTCTAAGTAGGTTTTCACTGAGGCACCCAAGCTATGTGACTCCTAAGGATTATCAGGACACCTATATAGGTTCTAGTATGTTCATTCCACTACTTATAGTGGCACAAGATCATCATTTCCTTTTAAAACTATGGTGAAATTAGATTCTTCTTGTATAATGGTTTTCCGCCCATAGAAATTTGGGAGTAATATTTTTCATGTAGTGGAAGAATCTCTAGTGGAAGAAGATACAGGTCCAGTGACTATGAGAGGTACCATTACTAAAATTGATTTATTTGTAAATGATCTATTTTATAATCATAAATGTCATTCATTTCATCCAACCCTTAATTTTAATTTCCTAAATATTCCAGTGGAGAATTTATCTTATGATATGGATATAACTATTCCCCTTGGAACAAAGACAGGGTATGGTCTCTATAGCACAACTTTTGTTTTATCTCTATCAGATATTCATATTTCATGTAGTTTTCTTGTTCTTGACATGAAACTGATTGATGTCATATTTGGGATGTATTGGATTATTTACAATAAGGATTGGATTGATTTTTACCTTCGATGGGTCTCCTTCACTACACCATATGGGGTTTTCCAAATCATTCAATGAGAATGGTACCTCAAGTCGAGTAGAGCCAGACCTTCATATCTAGAGATGGTGAAAGTAATATCGATGTTTTCTTTTGATCTGGAGTGAGAATATTTGATTGGTTCTCTCCCACTAGTTTTCATTGGGTTTCCTGATGTGTTTCCTTCTGAATTTCTAAGATTGTCACCGATAAGGTTGGTTGAGTATTCCATTTATTTGGTACCTGGAACTCAATGAGTGTCTATTCCCTATTACTGCATGGAATCGGCTTAAATGAAGGATTTGAAGACTAAGGTGGATGTTCTTATAGAGAAGTTATTTATACACCTATGGGTGTCCACTTGGGTGGTGTCAATCCTCGTTGCTAAGAAGGATTATTGTTCCATTCACCTTTGTGTGGATAAACAAAAACACAATAAATTTATGATTAAGAAAAAATATCTGTTTCCATGGATTGTTGATCTATTTTACCATTTGAAAGGGGAGAAGTGTTTCTTAAATATTGATCCTTTATCTGGTTACCATCAGTTGAGGAAAAAATAACATGACATTCAAAAAACCACCTTTTTATTAGGTATAACCATTTTCAGTTTCTTTTCGTTCCATATAGTCTAACCAATGCCCCCTGTAGTCTTTATGGAATTAATAAACAAGATTTTCTATGATTATCTTGATACCTTTGTGGTAGTATTTTGGTATGAAATCCTATTTTACTTTATGTATGAGGTGGATCTTGTACATCATCTTAGAGAAGTTATGGAATTATTGATAAATCACCAACATTATGCCAAGATTTAGAATTGTGATTTATGGATTCAAAATGTAAAATTATTAGGTTGCATGGTGTCTAAACAAGGTTTTTCAATCGATCCTAAAACGGTAAAATCTATTTGTAAATGGTAACAACCACTAAATGTTTTTGATATTTAGATCTTCTTGAGTCAACTTGGCTATTATCTTAAGTCCAGTTGGGTATTATTTTCATATCATTAGGGACATCAAAAATATGGATTATCCTATGACTACTTTGATTCATAAGGGAGAAATGTATTATTTGGACGTGAAATTTAAGATTTTTTTTGTTGATATGAAAAATATTTTAACTAGTATGCTAGTGTAGACTCTTCTAGAGGTTGAAAAGGACTATGTGGTATTCTATAATGCATCAGGTTTAGGTTTGGGCTCTGGTCTTATGCAATGTGATCATGTTATTGCTTATGGATCTCATTAGAATATGCCACATGAGAAGAAATACCCAACCCATGACCTTGAATCTTATACAGTGATGCACACACTAAAAATTTTGAAACACTGCCTTTTTAGAGATAGGTTTTTTATGTTTCAAGACAACAAGAGCGTCATTTTTATCCTCTCTCAAAATGATTTGAATATCTACCCGTGGTGTTGGGTGGAATAAATGAAATATTTAAACATTGAAATCACATATACCTCGGGGAAAGTGAATTTCATCATTGATGTATTGAGTAGGAAACACATGACCTAAGAAGTGGTAGGTTCATCAAAAGAGTGAAACATGATGGATATTTTTTCACAGTTTTATATTGATGTTTGAGAATTAGGGTCTGAGGTTTCCTTGAACTATGTTTTTTTGAAATATTTTCTTCTCAAGATGATTCTTTAGGATCAGAAGCTTGATGATGATTTTTGTATCATTAGAGACTCTCTTTACAGTCATACTATGATTTTAGAATAGTTTTGTTGTTCCATCAGTAGTAAGTAAAGCAGTGATGGTGGATTTCCATAACTCCTTCTAGGCTATGTACCTAAAGACCATGAAGCTATTTTAAGATATATGGGGATAATTATGGTTTCTAGGTATGAGATGGGGAATTGCTGAAGTTTTCTCTCATTGTTATAAGTACCAACAGGTCAAGGCCAAGAAAAAGAAACCTTTGGATTTTCTTTATCCACTTCCAGTGCCTACTTGGATGTGGGATAAGATCTCAATGAAATTTTTGGATGGGATTCTATGTAACCTATGAATGAAGAATGAGATATGGGTTATGATCGATCGACTAACTAAATCATCACACTTTATACCCATTCATGACACAACCAATGTTGAGGAGTTTGGAAATATCTATGCGAACGAGATTATTCATTTTCATAGAGTTCCATATGCTATAGTTTCTGATAGAGATCCTCTGTTCACATCTCACTTTTAGATAGATCTTATGAGGCATCAGGATCTTAGGTCCATTTGAGTATGGATTGTTATCCATAGTCGAATGTCCAAATAGAAAGAGGTATACAGATTCTTGAGGATATGATACATTCTTTCATTCTCAATATTACTAGATCTTGGGATGACCATCTTGGTCTAGTTGAGTTTTCTAATAATATTAGTTACCATTCGACAATCAGAATGAATCTATTTGAGGACTTGTATGGTCAACCTTACATATATTAATTGTGCTAGTCAGATATTGGTGAAAGTTTCTTGGTTGGTCCAACCATAGTCCAAGTGAAGAAAATAAAGATTCAATTGATTCATCAGATAATGTTAAGGGTGTTGAGTGAGTAAAAGTATTATACTAATTGTCTTCATATACTATTGGAATTTTCAATTGGTGACTATCTGCTTCTGAATCTTTCACATCGTTAGGGTCATAAATGAATTGGGAGGAAAGGGAAAATTTCTCCTTATTTTGTGTGACCTATTGAGGTTTTGAAGAATGTGGGAATTTTATTTTAACATTTATCACTTCTAAAATAGATCACATTGATACATAAAATGTTCTATATATCTCAACTATGAATGTATCTATCAGATCCATCTCAGGTTCTAAGATTAAGTGATCTTGAGGTTGAACCTAATTTATTTGTGACTAAATAGCCAGTCCGGATAGTTGATTATGAATCCAAGGTACATTGTAGGAGGATGATACCTTTGGTTCAAGTGATATGGAATCATGATTTTGATAGTCACGAGATAGGGGAGATTTAGGCCCTGATTAAAGTACAATGACCTCATATTTTTGGCATGGAAGCTTCTGAATAGGATTTCTAGGGATATAAAGCTTCTATATTGGGTATGTTATAACATCATTTCAATATTTTTAGGTATTTATTAATCTCTCTTTAAACATTCATTTTTTGGGATTCATTTGGGTTTTTTTTGGTGAAAACATTTAAATTGTTTAATGTTTTTAGGTTGTATATCGTTGGCACATGGTTTTCCAAAACCGGAGAAAACTATACAAGCCAAGGATTTGAGGTTTTTAATGGTTTGTGCATGATTTGAAAATATGTGCACCCACATAGGTGAAACCATGAAACCCCTGTAAAATGGGGGCATGGTTAGGGAACATGATTTGGCCTATCGTGGGACCCTACCTAGATAACTACGTGTATTTTATTTATAAATCTGAATTAAAAAATTAAAATATATAAAACTATATTTTAGGTGACCGGAGGACCTGTACGACCCCCATTTGGTTTCATATTTTTAGAGGATCCCAAGAGTATTTTTATCCCCTTTACACCCATCTAGAATAAAATTGATGCTTGGAAAATTATTATACATATTCTCTTGTAAGATTTCCTCTTCCTGTTCTTTTTCTCTCATTATATCCTCTTTCCCACCTACAGTTTTATAGATATCTCTATTGATTGGAAGATCTAATTACCTTTGTAAAAGATCTTGGATGAAGATGTGATTCCCAAATCCCTTTGTCTTTATTCTTTGTTAGATAATCCAGATTAGGGTTTGGAGTTTTGAGATCCCATGACCCTGAGGTAGGCAGTTCCGTTTTTATTTCCCAATTTTATTAACCCTAAATTGCTTAATTTAAAATAAATTGTTTTCTTTAAATTAAATTACATGAAATTTACTTCAATTGGAATATTAAAAACTCAATTACATTGAATTATGGGAGTTGAAATTGAAATTAGATATTTTGACAAGAAATTGGGAAAATTCACAATTCTATTAAATTGGGGTGTATTTTTGAAATTGATGGAATATATGAAATTTAAATTGTTGGATTTAAATTGTGAAATTAATTTGATGGAATTGATTTGAAAATTATATTTGGGAAAAATGTATTTAAATAATTTTAATATAAACCCATTGGTTTTATCTTGGAAAATGCATGATTTGATTATAAACCTATTTTGGATTTTAAATAGAAAATTGGAATATTTGAAATGGATAATGTGATGAATTTTATTTTAAGTAGTCTTAAAATATATTTCCCATAGTTTTTTGTTATTAGAGAACATGAAAGTATTTGGTAGTGAGTAACTCATACAACACACTATAATTTACAACACTAATAATACATCTACAGTTGCCACATCTCCGATGGGACAATGACGAGTACTCCTTGGCTAGTATCGAGGGAAACATGTGTTTAAATAATTCTATGTCAACTATTTTAGTATGTGGAGTCCTTTAGCCATGAAATATCATACATTTTGGAATATTAACCTATTTCTCGCTTTTTTATATTTGATATATGTATGTGTGTGTGTGTTCCAATGTCTAAGTAAATTGTTTACCATGCCTTCGGAATTTCTATAAACTATTTTATATGAAATATTTTTGAATCCATTTTTTTAAATTATTTCTATCATATGAAATTTAAAGCATGATTGATTTAAATATGATTTTGAAATACCAAATATTTCTTTTTTTAATTTGAAATCATTATTTGGTCAATTAAATATCGGCATCTTATTATGGAATCCTTTGTTAATCCCTATTAGGATGTTAGATCACATCCTACATTTGCGTTCAGATGTATGTAGATTATCTTCTTCTAGGTTCAAGAAAGGGAAAGGCCGAATTTTGCGGTGGTATTATTTATTGATCCTTGGTGTTACTGAGTTTAATATAATGGGACTTGGGAAGTTATCCTATTTTCTGGCACTTTACTATAGTACTTTGGGTTTTCATACATGTTTGAATTATCGTACAGTTCTCCTAGTGGAGTTTATCTTGTATACATACTGACTTGTTTATATTACTTCCATTTTGATGAAGGAAAAAAGGTTCCCAATTTTATTCTATGTGATTCTAGGTGCTAGTTACTAATACATGGGGATTGAGAATTCCCTTTCGGCCATGTTAGGACTGGCCTAGTTATCAGGTTACTAGGGTACCTAGGATAATTTGTGTCAAATTTAAACAAAACAAAAAAAATATGAACTATCACAAATATATTCTAAAGAATGTCATGGATCAAAACAGTCATCCTCTTACCAACTGCAAATATCTGTCACCAAAAATAAAAACTATAACATTTTAGAAAAGAAATGAAAAAGTGAAAAGTCATAGAATATATTCCGATTATTGCACATAAATTTTTTTATGTCAATAGTATAACAGAATAAATTTTATTATAAAACAAACAATATTTTATAAAAAACCTTTTAAAACATAAACTTACATATTTAATTTATGATTCAAAACATGAAACTAAAAAAGAATAAGTATATAACATTCCAATTAATTTTTAAATCTACATGAGATGGGCTTAACATTTTCTTAATAAATACATTTTTAAATAATTTAATATTAAAAAATCATATATATTTAAAAAATAACGCAATGGTGGTTTTCCCATGATTAAACATTAATCTAATGGGATTTTCTATGATTTCGAACATTATACACGCATTTTGATGTTTTAGAACACAAAAAAAGTATTTACGAGAATCTTATGAAAATAATAACTCAAAATAATGTTATGTTTGTTCCTATTTTACAAAAATAAATCAATGGTATCTTTCTTCGGATTTTTTTCCAACCCAATGTCATTTTTCTAGTTTTTATCACATAACACACATTTGTAAATGATTTGGTACCTATATCTACTCTTTACCGAGTCATTCCGACCATACCACACGTCAGATTTGTGTGTTGTCTATGCATACATATAAAGAATAACTAAATGGTGTTTTACCATGATTCCACATTAATATGAGGTTTTTTATAGTTTCAATGATAACATACATGTTTATTTTTTTAAAAACACTATGAACATGTTTATGAGCATCTCAGAAAAAATGTAACTTGGAATGACATACCGTTAGTTCCAATATTTAAAAAACAAAAATGCATCCTTTTCATATGATTTAATGTCAATATAAAATCATTTTCTTGGTTTTGACCCTGAACCACATTTTTAAAGACATCTGTACCTTTAAAAACTATTTACCGAGTCATTCTGACCACACAAAAATCATATTGACATGTTGTCTATGTATACATGTCAAAAATAACTCAATAATGGATATTCCATGATTTCATGTCAATATGTGGTTTTTATTTGTTTTTTACCGTTACATGCACGCTTTACTATTTAAAAACACTAAAAATGAATTTAAAAACATCCTGGGAAAACTGTAATATTAAATTAAGTTTCATTAGTTCCTATATTTGAAAAATAATTTGAAAGTATTTTCCCTCTGATTTAATGTTGATATGAAATCATTTTCCTCATTTTTACCCCCAACACACATTTTTTAAGGCTTCAGTATCATTGAAAACAGTTTACCGAGTTATTCAGACCACACCACATGTCAGATTGATGTTTTTTTATACGTGCACATCATAAATAACACAACATTGATTTTCCGTGATAAAAAATAAATATGAGTTCATTTTTATGTTTTTTTACCGTAACACACATATTTATGTGTTTTAAATCAATAAAAACGTATTTATAATCATCCTTGGAAAACTATAACTCCAAATCACATGTCATCGATTAATACATTTCAAAAATCAATCAATAGTAATTTTTCATCTGATATCATGTCAATATGAAGTCATTTTCTAGGATTTGGCCCCCCATCATATGTTTTTAAAGGATTTGGTTACATTAAAAATTGTTTATTGAATCAAAATTGATCAAATGAGCTCTAATTGAATTCAAACATATGGATAATGATATATAATTCATTGTTTATGTATAAGAATGTACCATATGTCAATACGGTATAAGATGTGGTTGGTATGACTCTAAGTATGTGTTTTTAATATAAATGTGTCATTTTTTTATGGAAGTTGTATGTGTTCTTTTCATATGTGTGAATTATTTATGAAATTTAGAATTTACCTTGTTAGGATGAGGAATAATGATGGAAATTTCCCTGAGGAGTATTCCAGTTATCTGGTAAAATACAGAAAATTAAGAATTTTCCATTATCGACTATATTGGATCCTATTTTTTCCTATATGAGTCTTTTTTATAGATTTTTATTAAACATTTTAATTTCTATTTATTATTCCTAATCAACAGAACTACTCAAACCCACACTGGGTGTAGTAGTAAATGATGGCGACACCCTACCAAATATATCTCAAGGTGTAGGACCAAAAACCATCACCGATACTTGTTCGGGATGCTCCTTCCCTAAAATGACATTGACTAAATAATTAAAGGAAATCAATAATGAATGTAAAGGGTTCACATTCTATAATTCTTGAATTTTAACCTATTATTGAAAAAATATTAATAATGATTTTATAAAATATCTAAACTATATAATATTATCTAATTAATATATAGTTCATTACTATTTAGTTTTATTTCGTCAATATAAAAATATAATATTGAAAATTATTTCACCATAACAAACAATCCATATTCCCAATTAATTGGGCCCAACTATGTGTATCATACAATGCCAGATTGGTATTGTTTGATACATGTATATGACCCTATTTAATTGGGCTTATGTCTTGTTTGTTGTCATAATTTATTTTTAATTATTATTGTAATGACCCAATATTTTATCTATAGAAATTCCCTTATTATAATTAATCTATATGATTTAATCACATAAGGTAACACAATAAATGCTTTATAAATGATGAATGAATGAAATAATAAGCATTTCTAGAAGTTAAGGAACCTATACAGATAAAATTGTAACTTGACATTTAGAATAGTAATGTGACCCTTATGAATAGGAAACTGGCCAATTAAATAGTAACATTACAAATGAATGTATAAATAAACTTTATCCATATTATAAGTGACAATATGATATAATTTTATCACATTATAAGTAAATAAATATTTTAAAAATTATTAATTAAGTGTAGCTATTTTATTAAGTCAAAATTATTTAATCAACATTTTTAGGAATAATTTAATAATTTAAAAGAAAATATAATTTCCTAAAATTTATTCATAAATTAATATTTTGATTCCTTATGATTATGATATAATTTTATGAGACCTTAATTGAATTTTCAATGTGTTAGAAAAGTAGTTTTAATTTTAAAATATTTATTTTTCATGTAAATTATGTTTTTAATTAAAAATTAAATTTTTCATATTTAGAAATTTATTTTCAAAAAATGGGTTTCTTTTTTATTTTTACATGTTAAAAAATGGTTAGGGTGAATTTTTGGTATTTGTGAATACTTAATTTTTTGGTGATTTGTAAAATACGATAATTTATGATAAATACTAAATACGTGAATTATGGAGTCATAGGTGAAGTTGTGAAAATATAAGACCATTATATTGAACTCACATGCTCAATTTAATTTATTTAGACTCAAGAATACACACTTTCTTTTTTGGATCAAAATAATGAAATAATAATTAAAGTATTTCAAAATCTCCCACCTCCTCCATTATAAATATCACCCCTCACCATCTCTTCTCCTCACACCTATCTAGCCATTATCTTTGTAAAAATTATAATAAAGTCTCCACAAAATCACCTTTCCCATTACCAAGAGATTTTGGTCTTAATAAAATACCAAAACCAATTCTGTATAGTGGTTCTCAGGAAGAAGGAATCCAATGGTAAAACCCTCTTCTATTTTCTTTAAATTTCCTGTCAAGTTCCTTTATTTTCTTTTTCACCACTCACCTCCCTTCTTCCAAATGGAATAAAACTTATATATCATACTTATACTATAATTTTATCATGTTATTTGAATAATTATTTATCAAATACCTTCTCTTATCTCTTATACATTTAGAATGAAAAAATTGTCCGTGAGGTGTTGATTTACCACCTCCATGGACGACGTGCTTTCGTATTTCAATTATGTCTTCAATGCAGGTCACGAAACCATTTTTATAATTACACCATATTATAATATATGTATTATATCTTATGTATTGTTATATAATAATTTTTTCAAACATGATATTAATTTATAAAACAAAATGAGTTTGTTGTAATAAAAAACACTAAATTAATCTAAATTATTATCATTGATGATTTACCTAATAAATAATCCACGCATTTAGAAACAAAAAATGGTATTTTAATATTCTATAAGTTCATTAACAATGTATATGTTTATTTACGGACAACTATACTCTTTCTACATAATTTTCCACACATATATACAAGTAAACTGATTAGGAAAACCAAGGAAACTAACGCTCTCAAATGATGAAATTGAATTTCATAACCCATTATAAGGGAGATAAATGAAATTAATAAAATTATAATAAATAATATTCAAGTATATATGGTTATGAATTAATTAATTAGTGGATTTAATTTTATTATTCAGGACATTAAGATCAGGTGCGTCATCATTTTAAACATTAGGTAAGCGATTCAACCCAAATCCCCATTATTCCTTCGAGTTACTCGTTATCTCTTTTTACCCAAATGAAAATTACCTTTATTTTTATTTAAATCATATAAATTTTTTTTATATGTTTCAAAATCATGTATTAATATCCATTCATCCTTTTTTAGGGATATACATGTTTTAAAATGGTTCCCTACTCAATTCTTCTCGATAAGTTAGCTAGATTTAAGAGAACTTTCTGATTTCCTACCCAATTTCAAGTGCAATATATAATCAGTTTTAAGGCACCATTATTTTTCTAAAATCACCAATTTTATTATGATAAAATTCTTTGTTCACTTATGTTTTTTATAAAATATTATACCCTTTTCTTCCTTAAATTCTCTTTAATATTTTCCATAAACCACATAAAAATATTTTAATTCTAAGGCTTCTTAAACACCATTTTTACAAGTTATCACTTAAAATTAACACAATTTATCATGATATATGCTAATTTTCCTTTGTTAAGTTCAATGTATTATTTTATTATTTTATTTTATCCTTGAAATTATGATACACCCATTTCTTATGCTTTATGACATGATTATGATACCCATTAATTTCCATGGGTAAACCCTATGGAGATATTTTATTCCTTATGTATGATTATATATGTGGAACACATATTCATGAGCATGTTATGATGAGTGAAACTAGATAGAACTCCAACTTATTGCATAATGTTTAGTCTCATGAGACGTTTTGTGCAATGGTCTTGGGGGTTAGCCTTGACATGTGCTCCTCTATGTGCAATGAGCCTTGACCCGTGCTCTTTTATATGAAACGATCCTTGAATCATGATAAATTCAGGTTTTCTATTAATTCCACATTACTATTATTCCATGATAATATTATCCAATGTTCTATATGTTATTATTATTTATATTCCATGCCTTTTTATATCATTATGCTATGAATTATAACCCATGTGATCAGCTTTTTTCTTATGTTTATTCTCATATTGGGTTTTTTAGCTCATCCCATTCTTTATTTTTCCCTTGGTTATCCTATGAACATGTAAGGGATGAATGGAAGTTAAGAGATAATAATAGATGATAAATAAATAATTTTTTTATTTAATCCCATGTTTTCAATTTTATGTAGCTAGTCTTTGATGACACTAGACTTTATGATCCCTGGATTGTAATGTTATGATTATTTATGCTTAAAATCCTTTAATGATATTTTTAAAAGGCCAGGGTTACTATAATTAGTATACAAGGGAAATTTTAGTTATTTTTGGAGACTATGTATAGATAACTTTAGTAATAACCTTTGGGATATGACCAAGTATTATAAAACATCCCTAAATTTTAGCCAGTATAGAGTAAGTGGTTTATCAAGAAAATACATCCATTTCTGAATACTAAAAATGGACATGGTTAAGTCATAGATATACCTAGGAGTAACAACTTAAACAAGGTGTTTGACGCCTGACTTGGGGGGGCCTAGTACAAGAAAATGGTCCTTACTGCACACCTGGTTTGACACTCCTGGGGGATATGCATCGGTAAATTCACAATCTCAATACAAACCATTATTAAGTAAACAAAGAAAATAACCATATGAATATATTTTAGGAAACATATCATGGATAACCTAGATTGAAACCTAGGTAATCACAAGTTGGTATATAATTTTCCTTTAAGAGTTTATCCTTTTATATTTAAAGTTTACTTTTTATGCTTATTATCCATGTATTAAAGAACCATAATTTCAATTTCTCGTTCTTAGTTAATGGAGGAAAATAGAAGAACATGTGACAACAATCAATGTGATAGGAAATGTGATTATTTCCTTAATTGTATGCCAAATATTATAGAACTGGTTGCTCAAAACATCGTGATAATACCTGCTCAACTAGATGATGTTATGAATAATAACACGAATCAAATGGAACAACCTTCTTATCCAAGTAAAGAGAAACTATCCATAGAATCATTCATGCGTAGAAGGACTCTCATGTTCAGTGGATATTTTGATCCCCTCAAAGAACAGTGGATTAAATCCATTGAAAAGATATTTTATGTCCTCCAGTGCGTAGATGAAAAGAAAGTTATATAATCATTCTATCATCTTGATGGGGAAGTTGATCAGTGGTGGAAAATGATCAAAAATATATATTTGAAGGAGGAAATTGATTCCATTGATTTGGAGGAATTCAAAAAAATGTTTTTAAATTAATATTTTCCCCAAAACCTCCATCTCAATATGGATATATACTTACTCATACTTAAGTAGAAGGAAGAATATTATATCAGGTCCTATGAATAAAACATTACAAGGCTTGCAAGATACACCTTTTTATTTTTCATGAACACTGAAAGAAAGGGGTATCACTTCTTTAGAGGACTAAATCTAGGTCTTTGAAAAGTGTTGGAGATACAAGATTTCAACAGTTATGAGGAGATTTCTCATTGTGACCTCAACGTTGAAATAGATATCAGAGACTCTCAATGGTCTCCTGGAACTAGTGAAAAAAGAGGAAAATGGAGTCAACTATGGGTGGATCTGTAAATAAATCCAATGATAGAAAGAAGACCGTATATCCTATGTGTCAAAATTTTGGTAAGATGTATCTTCGGAATTGTCTAAATGGAAAAAGGAAATTCTTAAAATGTGCAAGAATGGGGAATCTAGATAAGAAATAAACATGGGATATGAATAATCCCATTAATATAGAAGGAGAAATGAAGGTTCATATCAATTATCAATAAATTGTGTAGTGTTTCAACTACAAGGAACATAAGATTTTTTCAAGACAATTCTCTAATCCAAAGGTTGTTAGAGTAAATCAAAAAAAACTCCATGGAAGAAAGGAGGTGCTTATGAAATCACTACTTTTGATATGGATCCAGACAATGATGCAGTGATAGGTACACTGGTTATTCATTCAAGAATATAAAATGTACTATTTGATTCTGGTTCTATGAATTATTTCATATCTTAAAATATTAATAGAACTATTGAGACACCACCTCATAATTTATAGGTTGAGATATCTATGAGAATAGCTAATGGGGTAGTTACTGCATCGAATTTTTATCACTCCTCCCTAGTTAATGTTTACGAACTAAACCTCCCAACAAATCTTTTCATACTCCCTTTGGTAGATTTTGATTCTATTTTGGGCATGTATTGTAAAATCTTATCATGGTACCCGCAAACTCTCCCTTTGGTTGAGTTTGAGATTGATTCTATTTTGATTATATCTTTATACAAAGACAACATCAACTATCAGGAAAGGGAGATCACTCTTCATATCCTGAATAATCCTTGAATTCTTTATAAGTTTAATAAGAAAGATGAATCTCCTTTATAATAATCATCTCATGTGGGGATATTATTCATTATGGGCAATCATACCTCACTCAAATGATTGATACAACGGAGATGATCAGTCTTAACGATATGCCCATCACGAGGGATTACACTAATGTATTCCCTACACAATTTCCTAATATTCTACATAACCAAGAGGTTGAGTTCTCAATTGAAATAATTTTTGGATATCTTCTTATATCAAAGACACTGTTTAGAATGGCCATTGTTGAGCTCGAAGAGATAAATATGTAGTTTCTGGAGAATCTGTGAAAGGGTTTTAAACAATCGAGTGCTTTACTATAATGTGTTCTAGTCCACTTTCTCAATAAGAAATATGGATCAATGTGTCTCTTAATTTATTATCATGAGCTCAATAAAATCATGATAAAGAACTAATATCTCCATCCATGGATACATGACTTGTTCATTTAGCTATATGGGGGAAATTATTTCTCTAAATTGGACCTTCGGCCAGGATATCACCAATTAAAGGTGATGAAGGAAGATACTCCCAAGATTGGCTTTCAAATGAGGAATGCACACTTTGAGCTCATAGCGATACCCTTCAGACTCAGAAACGCTCTATAAATTTTTGTGGATTTAATAAATGGGGTCTTCAGAGATTACCTTGAAAAATTTGTGGTAGACTTTATTGATGAAATTCTAATATACTCCGAGAGAAAGAAGGAACAGGATGAACATTTGAATATTGTACTGAAGACTTTTCAAAAGGAAAAACATTATTAAAAGTATAGTAAATGTGAGTTCTATATAGAGGAAGAATCATTCTTGGGTAATTTTCTCTCCAGGAAAGGAATATTTGTGGACCCTTCCAAGATAAATTCAATCGAAGAGTGGCCCGAGACAACATATGTAACAGAGATCAATATATTTCTTTGTATAGTAGGGTATTATAGTAATTTTTTGAAGAAAGTATCACAATTTTCAAACCCAATAACTAAGATTACATGAAATGGAGTTATGACTCTTTGGACTCAGGAATATTGGGAATGATTTAAGGAGATCAAAAATAGGCTTATCACTACACCTGTACACACACCCTCTAAAAGTGGATAATTCATTGTGTTATAAAGTGATTCTTTAAAGAAATTCTTAGGCTTTTTACTATTGAAAAATTAGAGATTTATAGCCTATGACTTAAGGTAGTTGAAAATTAATGATAAAAACTATCCAACTCATGATATAGAGTTGAAATTTATGATCTTTTCATTGAAAATATAGAAGCATTATTTCTATGGGGAAAAGTGTGAGATATATACTGATCACAAGAGTGTCAAATATATATTCACATAGAAGGAGATTAATATGAACTGGGGAAGATGGTTAGATATCATCAAGGATTACAACTTCTCATTCCACTACTATCCTAGTAAGGCAAATAAGGTGGAAGATGCTCTAAGTTGAAAGTATTCTTCATCTTTATCAATTATGAGAATTGAGAAGGATCCAATCCTTTTATACTTACAAAGGATTTACATGGTAATCGTTAAGGGAGAAAATAATAAATACTTTCTTAAATTATTTCTCAACCTTATCTTGTGGATAAAATGAATTATCTTCCAAGAAATGATGTGGAAATTCAGAGAATGGTCGAAGCTATCTGAAATAGGAAATACTATATGTTCAATAATGGTGAGGCTGGAGTTATAATATTTGGGTCATGAATATGTGTACAATTCATTACGTAGATAAAAAATAGCTTATTAATGACACACATAGCTTAACCTTCTATATTCACCTATGGAGAATAAAGATGTATCACGATATCCAGGAGAACTTTTAGTGGGACAATGTGAGAAAAATGATTGTTGAATGTACATCAAAGTGCCTGGTATATCAAAAAATAATGGTTGAAAGAACAAAAATTAAAGTTATGATGAAACCATTATCCATACCAACATGGAAGTAGGAGAACCTCACAATGGACTTTGTCAATAGACATTCAAAGAAATCTAGTGGTAACAAAGTTCTATGGGTTATTGTGGATCTTCTTAAAAAGACATATCAGTTTATCAAAATTTTAGAGTACTTGTCACTAGATCAAATTACAAAAACAAATAAACAATAAGTGGTAAGGATGCATGGAGTACCCCTATCTATTGTGTCTGATTGAGATAGGAGATTCACCTCCACATTTGGAAAAATAACCAAAATGATTCAAGCATTGGGCTGAACTTTAGTATGTCCTATCATCCTAAAACTGATGTCCAATCTAAGAGATCTATTTAGACAATATAATGCATTTTATTGTGGGTTTTATGGAATTAAAAGGAGTATGGGACCCTCATTTACATTTAGTTGAGTTCTCTTACAGTAGTAGTTTCCCCCAAACCATCCAAATAGATCTATATGAAACCCTTTACGGGAAAAGGTGTAGAACACTGACATTAAATGATGAAGTCAGTGACAGTGTGCTGTTATGACCTGAAATTGCCAAACAAATAGTGAAGAATGTGAAAACCATTCAGTAGAAAATCAAGGAAACCCAAAGTCAACAAAAGAGATATGCAAACAATCATCGATAGGACCTAGAGATTGAGGTTAGAGACATGGTATTACTCTATATATCTCTATGGAATATGATCACCAGATTTGTGACGAAAGGGAAGATATGTCCAAAGTACATCAATCCCTTTGATATCCTTGATCGTGTTAGAGCAGTGGCCTATCAAATAGAACTTCCACCAACCAGGTCCCAAGTATATGATGTATTTCACGTATCCCTATTAAGGAAGTATATAAAATATCCTTAACAAGTATTGACTTTAAAGGTGGAAAAATTTGAGAATGATCTTTCTTATATAGAGAATCTTGTGATATTCCTGAATTATTGAGATAAATTTCTATGCCACGTGACTACTCACATGTACAAAGTGTTTTGGTGGAACCATAAGTATGAAGAGTCAACATGGGAGCTAAAGGAAGTAATAAAAGAAAAGTACCCACCCATATTTTTAACATAGAATGTAATATGAAATATCCAGGGTGAAATTTTATAAGGGGAATAATGTAACAACACCATGTTTTATCTATTGAAATTAACTTCTTATAATTATTTCATATGGTATATACATATAAGATAACACAATATATGCTTTATAAATAATGAATTAATGAAATAATAAGTGTTTTTAGAAGATAAGGAACCTATACTGATTAAATGGCAACATGATCATTGGAATAATAATGTGACCCTTATGAATAGTAAACCAACCAATTGAATAGTAATCCAACCAATTTAATAGTAACCTCAACAATGAAAGTATAAATAAAATTTATCCATCTTATAAGTGACAATATTATACAATTATATCATTGTATATGTAAATAAATATTTTAAAAATTATTAATTAAGTGTTTGTATTTTTGTAAGTCATATATATTTAATTACAATTTTTATGTCTAATTTATTAATTTAAAATAAATTTTATTTTCATAAAATTTATTCATAAATTTATATTTCTATTCATTATGATTATGAGATAATTTAATGAGACCTTAATTAATTTTTCAAAGTGTTGGAAATATCGTTTAAATTTTATAATATTTATTTTTTGTGTAAATTATGATTTGAATAAAAAATTAAATTTATCATTTTTAGAAATTTATTTTCATAAATTGGAGTTTTTTAATTTTACTTTTCAAAAAAAAATTATGTATATTTTTTGGGATTTTTTAGAAATACTTCTATTTTTAGTGAATATTAAAATACGATAATTTATGATAAATGCTAAATACATGAATTATAGAGTCATAGGTGATGTAGTGAGGATGTAAGATAATTATCTATAACTGATATTATTATGTTACATTATTTAGTCTCAATAATCAACACAATTTTTTGCCTTGACCAAAACAATAAAAAAATAATTAAAATATTGACAACTGCCTCCTCTACAATAAATACCACCACACAACAAATCTTATCCTCACACCTCTCAAGACATTAGAATTTTACAAATTACAATAAAATATCCTCCCAATAACCTTCCACATGATCAATATATTTTGTTTCTAAAAAAAGGCCAAAACAATTCTCTAAAATGGTTCTCATGAAGAAGGAATTAAGAGGTGGAACCCTCTTTCGTTTTCTTTCAATTTCTTTTCATGTTCATTCATTTTAATTTTATCTCCTCACATATCCTCATCCAAATGTCATGAAAACTCCATTATATTACACATGATTTAATTTTATCATGTTAATAGAATAATTATTCATAAAATATCTTCTATTTTCTCTTTTACATTAAGAATGAAATTGTCATCCATGAGGTGCCAATTTACAACCTTTGTGGATGATGTGCTCTCATACTTCAATTATGTCTTCAAGGATATTAATTAAATAATTTTTATGGTTGAACCATATTACAATATATTTATTATATCATATTTAATGTTCTGAAATAATATTTTAAAAATGATATTAATTTATGAAACGAAATAAGTTTGTAAAGATCAAAAACACTAAATTAATCTAAACGATTATCATTAGTGATTTATCTAATAAATCATCCTAAATTCCGAAAAAATGGTATTTAAAAATTATATAAGTTATTTAATAACATATTTTTTCTATTATGTACCAATATACATAGTTTACATGAATTTCCATCAACATATACTTGTAAACTGATCAAGAAAACCGAGGAAACTAACGATCCCGAATGATGAAATTGAGTTTCATAACCCCTAAAAATGTATATAAATGAACATAATAAAATTATAATAAATCATATAAATGTATAAAAGGTTATTACTTAATGAGTTAATGGATTTAATTTTTTTATTCATGATGTTGAGATAAAGTTCAGAATCATTTCAGACATAAGGTAAGAGATTCTACCACAACCTCCATTATTCTTTCATGTTACTCCTTATCTCTTTTTAACCAACTTAAATTCTCTTTCCTTTTTTATGTATATATTATAAATGTTTTTTATACATTCCAAAATCATGTATCAGGATCCATTCATACTTCATTTTAGGGATATATATGTTTTTAAATGGCTCCCTACTCAATTCTTCTTGATAAGCAAGCCCGATTTAAGGGAACTTCCTGAATTTGTAACAATTTTAAATTGAAATGTATAATATGTTTTAAGACAAAATTATTTTTCTAAAATAACTCATTTTATTATGAAAAATTGCTTGGTTCACTTCTATTTTTTAATAAAATATTATTCCCTTTTCTTCTTTAAATACTCTTTAATATTTTCTTTAAACCACATGAAAATAGTTTAAATTTAATGCTTGTCAAATACAATTTTTACATGTTATCACTTTAGTTTGACATAATTTATGATGATATATTCCTATTTTACAATATTAATGTCCATGTATGATTTAATTCCTTTCTTTTATGGTCACAATTATGAAACACCGATTTATTTTTCTTGATGATGTGATTATGATACTCATTTATTTCCATGGGTAACCCTTATATTTAGGTTTGATTCCTTATTTATTAATATTCATATGGAACTCATATTTATGAACATGTTATTATGGGTTATTATAGATAGTTACCCAATTACAAGGATAAAATTTATTCTCATGATATGTTCTGTGCAACAGTCTTTGTGGTTAGCCTTGATTTGTGCGCCTATATGTGCAATGAGCCTTGACTCATACTCCTCTATTTGCAACAAGACTTGAATCATTCTAAAGTCCTATTTTATGTTTCTTACACATTACTATGATTCCATGATTATATGATCCCTTGTTATATATGTAATGATTTATTATGTTCCATGACTTTTTATATCATTATGTTATACCTTCTAACCCATGTGTTAAGCTTTAATCTTATGTTTATTCCCTTACTGGGATTTTTAGATCATACCTTTGTTCATGTTATCCCTAGGTTATCCTATTCAGATGTAAGAGATGAATGGATTTTAGGAGATCATAATGTATGATAAATAAAGTGATGTTTTATTTAGTCCTATGTTATCAGTTTTCCGTACCTAGTCTTTAAAGACAGTAGACTTTATGATCCTTGGCTTAAAATTTGATGTTTAATTATGATTAACATAATGTAATGATATGTGGAAAAGGGTAGGGTTGGTATAAATATTTTTATAGTAATGAAATAAAAATAAAAGGTAATAAAAATTTCTTACTCAAATATCATTGTTGGGGTCATTAATATATCTTCCATCAGGATTCCTATGCACTTTAAACCATATCTCTATTTAGCCAACAGAGTGACATAATTCATCAGCCTTTATAATAAATATAAAAAATTTATAAAAAACATTTAATTATAGAAAAATTAAACAGACAATAATGAATAAAATATAAATCAAAATTTTTCTTTTTCTTGAAAATCTTTGATACCCAATGATGTGAGAAATGTCTTTTTCTCATGATTCACTATATTTCTTAGATAATTCCTATAAAAAACTAGAAATGTTAATAAAAATTATAATTTTATTTGTTTAATTTTATAATTATATTGTGAAATATGAAATTACCTCATGAGATGAATCTCTCTTAATATCAACAAACAACTTCCATTACTCATAAGAAATTTCTTCAGGCCCTTTCTCATATATATTTCATGATCTTAGAGAGTTTTCATTAAATTCTTTCCATTATATCTATTTAAAATTTCTCTATTTCATGCTCAATTTTTTTAGATTCTATGGTTGTGAAATAGATCCACGTACGTGAAAATGAAAAAACAAATAGAAAAAAAAATTATTACACTTTACAAGTTTATTACTAAATATTACTCATTTAAATTAAATTAGTTATCAAGGAATATTAAATTATAATTAACATTACTTGAGTATAAAAAACCTCATTTTTACATGATGTATGAATATGACTCTAAGGATTATAATTAATGGGATTTATCACAAAATTAAAATCAAGCTACCCACGAATCATCCCATAGATTCTAATATTATCATTGTTTGGAACCCCAAACTCATCAAATAGAATGATAATATGGAAGTCCTTCAGTCCCATACATTTTCCATGTTAATATTTATATCCCTTATAGTGTAATCTTTATATGTTTGAAAAATTCAAAAAATAAATAATGAAATATATAGTTCTGATATATAATGACATAC
Source organism: Viscum album (assembly GCA_963277665.1). Taxonomy (NCBI): domain Eukaryota; kingdom Viridiplantae; phylum Streptophyta; class Magnoliopsida; order Santalales; family Viscaceae; genus Viscum; species Viscum album. The sequence goes on from OY728122.1 coordinate 498,836,758, forward strand.
ATACCAATAATGGTAACTCTCTAATATCCTCTAGATGGTGGGGCGACCAATTACTCTATCCATGAAGGTGAATCAGACGGTGGAATACCAACTTTATTTGGAGAAATGGATGGATCGATATTATTCATGGGTATAATGGAATCACTTAGATCCCCTGAAGCTGATGGTAGTGGTGGTGTACTATGAGGTGAAGATATTCTAAGATCTTGATTTTTTTTGTTCTTAGTATTCATATAATTAAAATGGTTCATACAAATTAAATTTATTCAAAATGGAAAACTATAAATATTCCAAATGAAGGAAGACTAAAATATTTATGTATGTATAAAACACTTATCAATGGGAAATTGCAATATATTTTAATTTCTAATTTATAATTACATTATATTCATCTTCATTGTCTCCATTATTATCAACCTCCATTTCAATGAGTTCTTAATTTTCACCCTCTCTTGAAAAATCTATTATTTCAATATTGTTAAGAAAAAACATTTTTTGTGGTTTTTGAGGTTCACTATCTCAAAGTACCAATTTATATTCATCACCAATATCATATTAGTATCTCTAATTTGTGTGTATAACAACACTCCAACCTTACTTAATTTCAGCATCGACAAAATCAACTATATTTTTTTGTGAATCCATGATAAATGGATCATTATCTACATGATCACCAATACGGATCATGTGAGAGAAGTCAACAGTAGTAAAATGTAATGAATCTTTCATTATACACATATAAATGTTGACCAACATTCATTTTAATATGTCAAATGAAAGATGGACATGATAGTTTAATTATAATATATAATTCTACTTTCAATAGTTTCTCACCTCTAAAAGTGTAAATACGCCACTATTTTGGGTTTTTATGTCTTCATGATTATTAATTATACAAAAAAATCCATGAATATTTTATGCATAAAATCTCTTAGGCTGCTGAAGAGAACCTTAAAACCAAAAGATCAAATCATTTGATATTTCAGATTGATTCTCAACATTCATTATCTAGAGAAAAAATATAAGGTGTTACTTTTAACATATAAAAAATAATTACACATCAATAATATGAATATGAGTATATACTTACATGAAAAATGAACCAATTAACAATATCATAATTAAAAACTTTTGTTAATTCTATCTCATTTATAGCACAACCCCTCAGTCGAATCATTGTTTGAAATCAAAATTTTTTAATAAATTGTTCTATAATAATACAATTTAGTAGCACAAATCTATGCTCTTATAGAAACACCAATTCAGTTAGATTAAAATTTGACCCCCTTCTAATTGGTCGTTCAATATTTGGAAATACCAATGATTGGTTTTCAGTATTAGATTTAGTGGATATGTTTTCAACATATCTAACAAGATTTAATCTAATCTCAATCCCATCCAAACACGTAGAAAAATATTTCAATTACTCTTCATCTATGTAACCTCCAGCAATAGAGCCTTCAGGTTAATCTTTATTCATCACATAAGATTTCAAATAACCTATGTACTAGATAAAAATAATAATAATAAATTTAGAAAAAATTTCATAATAATTTATTAAAATTTAATTCACTAATGAAAATAAAAATAACATCAATGTACCTCTCAATTGGATACATCCATCGACAGTTTACTAGTCCACCATGTTTAGCTTCATTAATTAAATGAATAGTCAAATGAATCATGACTTTGAATAATTAAGGGTAAAATAACGTATTGAAAATGATATAAAGCTCTCTTGGATTTAGAGTTTTTACAAAAAAATCATTGAAAAAGGTACAAAACTCAACAATAACAACAATTAATTTTTCAGGTAATGTATTACACAATACTAATGACGAAAAATTCTCTATCATAATGTTGGAGTCATACATTTTAAATCTATGTAACTTTATATGTTTTAAGTCAATGAACCTTGATATTTTACTTGAATACTCATTAGGCAATTTTAAATTCTCTAAATATTATAAGAATATATCTTTCTCATGATTTTTCATTGTAAAACGTTTTGAATGATACTTTCCATTCCCATTTTCCTAAAAATCATGATTTAAATTCATATACTCGAAATCATTTTGAGAATTAAGGTGATCCTTATATTTACCCTCCTCATTAATAAATGGGTATACTACATTATCATGGATTCTATTCTCAATATGAATCATAAAAATATTACAAAATATCAAATTAAACTCTCAATATAGAAGTATGAAAAATATACTATTTTTGTAGAATTTTTGTGGTCTAACTTTTTTGGATACTATACCTCTTACCCATTTCCTTCCTTCTTTAAACTAATTACAATTTTCAAATTATTCAGTGAAATTCATTAATTTACCTTCAAAACCAAGTATCAATTATAGTGGATTCATCAATTCAATATTTCTAATTAATTTTTTATTATTAAAACATAATTTATGAGATGAATCCATAAATTGGAGATGACACATAAAACATCATTTTATTTTTTGAGATAATAGTAAAAGTAAAAAATTAAAATTACAAACTAGACAAGCCAAACCAGTATGAGTGTTCCAAATATATAAATTTCATTGTCCAAGAATGTCCCTAATTATTCACATTAAATTATTATTCACTTTCAATATTTTTCTCAACGAAGCATCATAAGTTTCAACACCATCATCCCATAATTCTCACAATTCATTGATTATAGGTTGACGGTATACATAAATGTCATTTATTGGAATTTTATTTCCAGAAATAATAATAAAAATAATGAATGAAGTATTATTTATAAACATCCATGGAGGTAGATTATAGGGGATCAAAACAACATGATAAATACTATAATTAGTACTTAAAGTATCAATTGGGTTAAAACATTCAGAATCCAATCCTAGATATATATTCTTAGGATATGAATAAAAATATAGATATAATGAATCAAATATATTCTATGATGTTGAATTTTTTGGATGTTTCATGAAGCCATTGTTACTATTACAAACATGCTACTTCATGTCATATGTAGTCTTAGACAACAAGAATAATCTTTTCAGGTGTGGTTTCAGATAAAATTAATATAATACCTTGGTATTATTTTTCTTCTCCGGTTTCTTCTAAGGGTTGAATTGATTTATACTCTCATTATTGTTCGTTGACTTCCCTCTTCTCGTATGATATGTTATGCATTCTTATTTATTGTAATCTTCTACCCAGTAAATCCTCGAATCCTTTGGGTATGAATGTATCTTTGTATAATAAATTCCATGTCTGTTGATGGTGTTCTTCATATCAAAGAATGATGTAGGGATATTAGATTTACTAAATGAATCATAAAGAAACTCTAAAATAATGGGAATTTATTTTTCATTAATTCTATAGAGACACTTGATATGATACAACTTAAGTATTAATGTCAGCTTCAAATACTTGGGAGAGCATTATTACAATTTTTTCTCGTCTTTTGCTAATTCATAAAATTCATTTTTTTGTTTGATAATGTTATGAGTAAGATTAACCCAATCCATATTAACTGAAGGTTATGTTGATCTATAAAACTTAATTGACATTATATCTTGAAAATAAAAATACACCATTAATCAAATTTTGAAGTCAATTCTCCTTTTTTGGGTCACTTTGTATTTTTTTCAACATGATACATATCGAGTAAGAATCTGTTTCAATATCCAATACTCATATACTTTGTTTATATTTGAGCATCACTTGAATTTTCAATCTAGACATGGAAATTTTATTCTACCATCAAAAAATTGGTTTAAAAATTAATAAACTAAAAATTATTCCAAACCCTTGTCAAACTAACTTGTGTTTTAAGGTAAATTAATCCAAATTTTATCGATAGGTATTAGATTATTACTCTTCTCCATGTACATTCAGTTATAAAGATAATAATGGTTATAAAAACAAGTACCATAAAAATTAAACATCACCCAATATTGTCTAGTTTTATCATTAACATTGTTATATAATTCTATAAATATAGAATATAAAATAATGGCAATCATAAAAGTGTACAATTTTCATATCATGCAAAACATATCATTCATCATCCTCTTAATATTGAATATTTTAAAAATATATCATTCAAATATTTAAAAAATAAATTACAATATATCACATAAAAATTATATCAAAACTTTTAAAATAAAAAACAAACTCAAATTGAAAATAAAAAACACGATTATAAAATAGATATAGAAAATAGTCAAAAATAAAATATAAAAAAAAGAAAAAAAGAAATCTCAATTAATTTCATAATAATTATACAAAAATTATTAGATCACATAAAAAATATGTTAAATTTAAAATCCACCAATCATATGCCACTAATATTTTAGGTTGGGAAAAAATTACAAAAATTTATCATAATTATAAATTAGATACAAAAAATTGGAAATTTTGAAACTTCTACTAATATTTCGATTAAAATAAATTTATCTATAAATTTTTTATTTATTTTTATTTAATAATAAAATAATTTTAGAAATTGAAGAATATCACGATTTAATCTGAAATAAATCATATAAAATAGCCATATTCTTTTGAGAGAGACACCCTGCCCTTCATGTGTCAAGAATTAAAACTCTACTTCATATTTGATAGGATTCTATAAACATGATAAACCAATTAAATCTCTACTTCACAATGATATAGACAAACCAACCATAAAATATTAAAAAACTATACCTTATGATTGGGGATCACACTTTCAAATAAGTGGGGAAGAGGGAACACCATTGGGGATCACCATCAATGAGCTGGGGGTTGTTGTGGGATCGTCTATGGGAAACAGGTGGGTTGGGGTAATGTGTATAAGAATTGAGGGTGGGGTAAGGGGCGGTATTCTTTGAGGCTTAGGGGATAGGTATTAGGTATAAGGGTTATTAAGAGTAGGAGACATATGTCATAGAGAAGGAGTAACCACTATTAGGGAGTGGCAGGATGAGGGGAACAGGTGGTCAACGATGTTGGGGATTGAAAAAACATAGGGGGAGGGGAAATTGCTGGCATCAAAGAGATGTGAAATCAAAAGGGGTAGGGATGGTCACCAGTATCAAGTAGAGTTACAACCTAGTTTGATGGTAAATCACTAGTGTCAGGGAGAGGCACAACCAAGGTGGAGGTGCGGTCTCCATCATTGGGGAGAGGTGGGGCCGAGGGGTTATCACCAAGGGTTCAGGGGGTCGGCAGCGAGGGGAAAGGGAATTATGTGGGGGAGGTGGTAAAATATGGGATAATTTTTAAATATTATTAGTGGTTTAAACAAAACATCCTCTAATGAAAAAAAATAATTGACGATTTTATTGAAACAACCAATAATTTAAAATTATACATAATATGAATTATCTAGAGGTGATTATTAGAACTTATTCTAATAAACCATCACTAAGACATCTTTTATTCCAGTTTATGTCATTAGGTTATCATTCCATATCAAAATTGAGTTTCTTTTATATTGATACTCTCACTGATTAAGGTATATTGAAGAGTATATTTAGGATATTGATGATATATAATACTCTAAAATATCATGTATTCTTTGATTTATTTTCCACTACATTATTTGTTTTTTTCACTGCATGTTAATAATTTGATTCTTTCATAATATTAATATTATTTTTTTCTCTATTTGATAACATATTTCATGTATTACATAGGAGATATTTATAGTTTCATAAGTAAATGATGTTTCATTAGTAATTTCTGTAAAAAATAATGGGATTAAAATTTTAAAAAGGAATAATAACCCCAATATAGTCTATCTTTTTTTGTCACATGGAAAAAACAAGTGTATGTTATGGAATAAACATAATTTAAAATGTGGGATATCAAGGAGAATGTCTAGTGTAGTTTGAAAAATTTGTTCATAGTTGGAGGTCATAAACATTAAAGAAACTTTTTCTCTTGTTGAAATACATGAAACTATTGAATATTCTTAGTTGATTTAACTCATATATATTTCAATATTTATTCTATAAATGTAATGTTTTATTTCATGTATGAATATCTTAATTAGTAAATTATTATCAAGAAACATGATGGTTTTATAAATGATAGCGATGAAACCATAGTGTTTAGGATGAAAAAAATACTTATATAGGTTAAAACTTCTCCATACATCCCGATAATCTGAATAGGGTAGTTTCTAAAAAAATTAAAATATTCTAAAGGAAAAGTTTATGGAATATTATATGTGAATGAGTTGAAAAGTTTACTCTAATTTTACTTTTCAATTTTGAGGATTTAAGTTTTATATGTGATAACCAGGGTGATTCTAAATAATTTGAACATCAAATAAAGATTAAATTTAAGATTAAATTTATAGGAATGTTTAATTTATTTCAAGGATTACAATTTTCATAGAATTAAAATTAGATCTTCCTATCCCCAAATAAAATGCTAAAAAATAATTTTATAATTTTATAATGGAAGATTCAAAGGATATATCCACACCCATGACAAGTGGTGTGAAGTTGAGCAATGATGAACCAGAAAAAAAAGTGAATCAGAAGGACTTATGGAATATTATAGGAAGATTGGATAACATTATCACATTAATATTATATATTTTTTATTTAGAGGATTTATGTGTTAGTAATCAATGCGATCCATGGTAATCACCCATGCTATATACTAAGAATATTCTTAGGTATATCAAAGTAACAATGGGTTATTTTTTATGAATAAAAGAGGTGAATAATTTAACATTCTGGGTTTTACTAAAGACGATTGAGATAGAGATTATAATGAAATAAAACAAAAATTTGGGGTGACTTTATTTTAGGGAATATTTTTTCTATGTTGTAAAATTAAGAGGAACATTTCTCCAACTTTGATTATAGCTAAATAGGAGTATGTTTATTTAAAAAATCATGTACAAATATGTTTTGGATGAATGTGAAGATATAATATTTTAAAGTTATCATTTATAAAACGTTGAAAATTAATTATAATAATCAAAATTCATTTAATATTTCAAAAAACCAATTACAACACTCCAGATCAAAATATATTGATATCAAATATCACACCATCATGGATAATGTTTCTAATGGATTTGTGAAGTTGGAGAATATTTCCATACAAGATAAAATTTCAAATATGTTCACTAATGTTATTACATGGGTTAGATTTGATGATCAATGGTTAAAACTTCAAGTTCATCATTTCTCTCTTATATAAGTTATATAATACACCACTATCCTTAGTAATATATTGTTAAAGGGTGAGAAAAGTTGAAAACACTTATGGGAGAAAGGTAATTTATCTTACCATATCCATTTTGAATCCCAATATGTTGATATAGTGATAATTGGTCGAAAATTTATGTGAGTTGATTAAGTAGGAGTACATGAAAACATTTGACCATAAAATTAATTGTCATAGGGGGTTGAGTTCTCTCAAAAACAATGGTTTATCCTATAAAATGGTGTCATGAAACTTATATTTTGAAATAGGTTATTGTTTGATGAAATGTGGAATGTTATTGTGTTGAGATTTTTTGGTGTTGACAAAAAATCCAAATAGGGAGATTGATGAAACCATGGAAATGTTGAAGGTTTAATATTTATTTTCAACATTGTGAGAGAGAATGTTTTCGGAAAATATTTATATATTAATTTTTTATTTATACAATTTTGGATACTACAGATATTTCATGAGGTGACCAAATTCTATTTCTTCAATTTACCCATATTCTGAAATAACAAATTAGGTCCCTAGTTATTAGAGAAACTACAGGTGTTGAGTATTGATAATGTTATGTTTTCTAAAAGTTACATGAATCCATAAGATATAATATTTTTTGATAAATATGTAAAATTAAAAACCATATACAATGGTTCCTATACAAAATATATAAGATTCACTTTGAGGTGGAGTAGAATATCATCATATTTAGAAACCATATGTTGATATGCAAGAGTAAATAATGGGATTTATCATTGGAATTTTTCCTCAGTCCTAGATCCTCATTGTGATACATAATAGTATGAATTATTTATTTGATGGTCAACAAGATGATATTTAAAAATTTTCAATTTAAATAAGTTTTGAGATTTTTTTGTGGTGAATCTGAAAAAAAATTCAAGAGATGCATTATAGACCATTCAAAGTAAAAAACACAGTGTTTTGAGAATCAATTGTGACTGAAGATGAGTTAAATTTAAAAAGATATAAAAAAATTCTAGAATTTTTTTTTCTAAAAGATAACTTATAGAATCCGTTGAATATAAAACTATTTTTGAATTTTGATGGAGTTTATGAATGTATAATGACTCATGTAGGATTAACCTAGATTCATATTTTTTTGAAATATTAAAATGTTTTAATTTTATAATAAGTTTAATTTATTAGAGAATTAAAAAAGGTAAAAATTAATTAAAGAAAAAATTTGTGTGTGTCTAAATGGAGAATTCTGGATTGGAGATAGGTAGTGTAAGAAATAAATAATCCTAATGATTTCAGTTGATACAGATATTGAAGTGTGAGAGAAATAATTGTATTTTTGAATTATATATATAGAGTTAATGATGAATGAATTTTTTGAGAAATGACATGGATGAATGAATTATAAATAGGAAACTGAAGCATAAGTTAAAGGTATTCAGTCATAGTCCATAAGTTCTTTAAATATGATAATTTTCTTAAGTCTAAATATAAGAAGTTAATAATATTAGAATATAATTTAGACCATAACATTATAATATCAGAAGTTATGATGGTGAGTTTTGTGCAAGAGGGTAGGATTCTCTAATCCAGAGCTCGAATGATTTGTTTAGAGCAATATAATGTAAATTTTGTAATCTAATGATATAATTCCTATTATTTTTAATGAAATAAAGGTATATGGATAATTTAAAGATCCATTAGAAGAATTATAGATAAGTATATATATCAGGGGGGTAGAAGAGGGAGATACATATAACAGATGTTAGATTAATGAAATAACAGAGGCTTAAATGAAAGTAGAAGTAAAATGAAGCTCATGTGAAAATAAAAATATGTATTTGGAAGTTAAATAATTGGAAGATGTCAATTCTGCAAGTGATTACACATAACATTTTTTGATGTCAAAGTCAAGGTGAAAATTTTTATTTGAAGTCCATGAAATAAGAAATACCAAATTTTATGTCTATATCCTTGTTTTGGTATATTAAATTCTTAAATATGGTTACAAAATATATTTACAGGGGCTTTGATGAAGATTATATCAGATTATTTTGGAGGTATTGAAGGTGGTTGACTAAAGATCTTAGTAAGTTATAATTTCAAAATCTCAATCCTATATTCCATGTATTTTTTAGAATATGTATTTTTATATAAATTGAATATTAATTATTTTAATGGGGCTAATAATTTATGAGTAGAACCTACGAGATGATTTCATGAAAATTATAGGAGATCTATTGGGCCAAATAAAATGATATATGATTACGCAGAATTTTAGAGTTGTGTAGAAAGAGAAAAAGTTCCAAAACATCACAAATTTAAATTTTTGATGTATATGGTCTTGAAATTGAAATTATGGATAGATAAGTTCTAGAAACAATTATAAATTCCAAAATATTGATGCTTCATAGGGTCAAAAGTTTTATTTGGTTGAATAAGTGAGTAATAGAAACTTTCCAAACCATTATAAGGTCGAAAACTATGTTATTAATGAAGGAATAATGTGATTATTTATGAGAAATAAAAATACTTATAAGAGGATTTTTATTATTTAAAAATTATCTTAGAGATAAAGTGATCATTTTAAATCATGTTTTATTATATGATTGTAAACTACATGGAGATTGTATAAAGAACCAATCATGAGATGATATTTTTTTGGAGATGGTGAATGATTTTTAAGAGATAAACTACTTTTATTCACTTGTATAATATAGTGAATATCAATGTATTAGATTAAAACTAAACAAAACAAGGAGAAGGTTGAAATATTCCAGGGTCAATCCCTTTTATTACAATAAATAAAAATGATATATGGAAGAAGTATGGTTGGATCAAAGATTTCCCTCAAAGGAATTAAAAAACCATGGAAGCCCACAATCACATAGAAAAAATATAATTGTAGTTATATTTATCTTCCTCATCTTTGATAAGTACCTCATACACATGGGTAAAGATACTGCCTCCATGAATTTTCCTCTTATAAGGATATTATTCCTTATTTTTGGATGATGTGGATGTTTGACTTTCAATACTTAAGGTTCTTGATCATTTTTTCTATTGGAGGACCCCAATGCCAGGATTGGGGTTAAGATGGATTCCTTCATAAATATTTATAGAAATAAATTCATGAATATAAAATAATTCAGGAATTAAGATTAAAATATGGCCCAAATTTATAAATATAACCTCAACATATAGTTCAAACCATTATTTTATATCCTTTATGAGACCTTGAGGTGACCTTTCACCCTCAAGTTCCCCTGAAAGAATTTTACTTTCTATATTTATTTTATTTGACCCAGAATATTAATCAAGCATATCCTTGTCGAAGTTATGAAATATATATTTCATGATGTTAGAAAAATGAGAAGTATGGTGCAAGCCTTGTTCATGGTGAGAAACAAAACCTTTTCTGGAGACACTAACCCTCTATGATTGGAGGAATTTAGTGGTATCATTCTAATGGTTGACACCAGCTAGTACAACAACCAATGAATTCGAATCCATCATCTGATTAGAGGATATCACAACATCACTTTTGTTTGAAAGTGATTCAAAGGAATTATAGGTATCAACCTATGTGGGGTTATTTAGAGCTCCATCCAAGTCCCCCTGCTATAGGAAATTCCTTTGGTAGGTTTAGTTTGAAAGATAGAATTTAATGTTGAATTTTTCATATATTTTTTATCCGAAGAAGAAGTAAATTTTTTTCCTGACACAAATTCATGTAAATCTCATCATGTAGAGTAATATATTTCTCACATTCATCATGGATAGAACCGATTCCATCATGAGAGAACATAGCAGACTATGATCCTTCATGTCTGTTAGAAGAAGACATATGTTCCCATGGAAAGGTAACTCCATCTGAATGCCCGTTTTTATTCCCCTACATCTAATGATATTTTGGGCAAGAAACATCAATAGAAACATATGATAAATCCATGTTGTTTACAAGAGTTTTAATAATATCTATAACCTCTATTTTCATAGCTTCTATAACATCCTAATCATTTATATTTACTATATATGTGTAACAATGTAATTTTAATTGTGGTTATATTCCAGTTATAATAAAATTTAGATGTTGATTTCAAAATGAAATTATTAAATAGAAAAATTTATTAAACACCTATATTTAGTGTTACATTATGTCCCTAAACATTTCAATTAGTATTAGAGAAAATTTTGGGTCCCTCTAACTGATTCTTATAGGAATTTTGTGATGGAGAATATTAAATCTATCAATTGTAGAATTATTCCAACTTTTGATAAAAAATATATATTGGATAGGAGAATGTGTTAATTAATTATATTGTTTCACTTGATAAGGAAAATATTAATATTTATACTATGGGATTTTTTGTAGTGAAGTGGAAACACATCCATTAATTTTACTAATAAGATAAATTTATAAGTTTATGGAATGAATGGAAAACAATTTTGATGAATTTATTAGAAATTTTTAAAACCAAGTCAATGAGACATAATTATACCAAATAAGTGTATCATAAACATTTTGATATTTATGATGGGAATGTTAATGTTATGTAAGCTAATAAATAAATATATAAATATGTATATATGTATATATGTTGTAAGATATTAATATGGGTGATGAATAAACTATTGATGACTACATCATAAGAGAGAATAAAATCGTTACCATAACTAGTGGTTCTAGAGACACACTAAAAGATTATTATATTATCATAAAAGAAATTAAAAACTACCTAGACTGATTCAATCCTAAAAATTTCCCTTATAAGAATGTAATGACTTATATCTTGCTGAGTTAGCCATGAGATGATAAAAGATATTATGTTTAAAAGTAATATCAAATAGTTAATGGAATTAGAATCTATAGTAAATCTTAAAATAAAGGAATGGGAATATGCTTACATCATTGAAATTTAATATAGAGAAGAAAGGGATAAATAGTATAGGATAATTATTTTTCTTATCTCAAAGGATTTTCTAAATTATAAAGTTAATTAAAATAGTAATCTCTTACAAAAATATTTTAAATGTTATAGGATTTGAAACTATTCTATTTATATCACATAGAAGTGAAATTGTGAGTATGATAATTATAAAAGGTAAAAATGTTTTTGGATGAAGAGATGGAATACAAACCCAATGAAAAAAAGGTACCTATTTATGGTGAGAAAATTTCCACTAGAAATAAAATAAAGCTCTTGTTGAGTAGTGAAGTGGAAGAATTCCCCACATCATGTAGTCATTATGAAGAAACGGTTCCAAACAAATGTAGTAACTTTATGGATGAAGTTAAAAAGCATTAGGAAACAACATCTTTTATTGAATATGGTCAAAAGGATAAAGAAAATTATGTAGAGAAAATATTGGAAGAAAATATTAAAATATGTCTTGATCAAAACACATAATCCGAGGAGTGTGGGCTAATAAAAAAGAGGATGAAAATATAATGTTTGGAAAATAAAAATTTTATAAAATTAAAGATGATTAGTTTTTTGAATTTATTAATCTCATATTTAGAGTTAAAGAGAAAGATAATATGTTGAAAGATAATGATTAAAAACATAATAAAAAAGAAGATAAGTAAAAAAAGTGGTAATCATGATGTCCGTAAGAAAAAATACTCCAAATAATATGTTTGAATATTTAAAATAAAATATTTAATTTAAAGTTGAATCATATTGAACTATAGATAAATTATGACTAGATAAAAATTTATAAATTGAACTTGTTTTTAAATCCATTTGAACTAATTGTATAAGATTAAATACTAAAACTGGGTATGTATGGGTTAAGAAAGATTATGATAAAGATGATATTATATTAATTTTATTTATTGGAAATGTGGGTAGGATCTATTAAAATAATTAAAATTTAAAAAAATTCTAATTTTTTATTTAAAGTTAATAAAAAAACTGGAAGAAAAATCATATTAAGTTGAATGTATAGATTTCAAAGGTTATAATTGGTGCTATAAGTCTTTTGGGAATAAAGCCTATTGTTTCTAGTAAAATCTAAAACATCCATTCAATAGGCATGAATCAAGGAAGAGTAAGAATATAATTTAAATATTCAGCTATATGAATAAGATCAATAACCTTAGGAAGAAAAAAAAGTTGTGGATAAAAGTTTAATAATTCTTACTACTCATAATAATGAAGAAATTCAATGATCATGGGGGTTGGGAAGTTAAATTTTTGAATTATAGGTACTTAAAAATCTTATTTATTTTTACAACCAATATTGTAACTCAAAAAATGAAATCCAAAGATATTTTGTTTTATGATGGCATTAAGCACAACATATTGAGTTTATGAAATCATTGTAATAATTGGAATATAGATATTTTTTGGAAAAAAATATTTTATAATCATGTGATAAATAGTTAGAATAATTATTATTAATGGAGAAAGAAAAAGTGAAAACTTATTCCAAATTAGTGATCAAAGTAACTCTTAATATATGATTTCTAATAATGAAATTAAAATTTTCTATATATGACATAGCCATCACGATCAAGTATAATGAGAAGAGTCTAAAAGGAATACTTGGTGTGATAATTTCCATGATTGAAGAGAAATGAAGAAATATTATATGAAACAAGTTAAATTGGAATGATGGTGCATGAATGTCACAAAAGGGTGATATTTAGTCAACCAGACTGCTTGAACTTATTAACTTGGATTTATATGAAATAATGATACATAAATCTACTAAAGGTTACCTTTTTTTTTAATTTCATTTATAATTTCACTCAGATGACCAATTTTCCTTCCCCAAAAGCAAATTAGATTTTTTGAGATGTTCATGATATTTAAAATAGAATTTGAAAAATATACGGGAGTATATATTATGAATGTGATAATTGATAATGGAAACAAGTTAATGATTAATTCATTGGATTCTTATTTAGAAAAATACATAATTAAATATCAATAAACTACTCCTTATACATGTCAACACAAAGGATACACATAATTAATGAATATAAGATTAGTTGATATGGGACTAACTATGATGGCTGAATTTATACTCTCAAAGTTATTCTAGATAGAGGCTATAATAATATAATTTTAAAATTAAAATAGATGTTTTTTGAGGCTGAAATCATATATGTATCCCTTTGATATGTGGTACAAGAAAGAACCTAATGTAAATTACTTAAAGGATATTGTTAGAACAAGTTTAATAAAGATAAATCATATAAAATTGGTAAATTTAGATAAAAAAGATATATAAGGTGTATTCATGGTTTGTTCATCCAATGATAGATGTTATATGTTCTATAACAAAAGGATATATAGGATGATTGATTCCAATGAGGTTAATTTCATTGAAAAGAAGACCAACTAGAAGGAGGCATGTGTAACAACCCAGGTACCTATAAACTATTTTTTTAAATATATAATTAAATATTTAAATTCAATATAAATTTATAATGAAATAATTGATATTTATAGAGATTAATGAATTTATACCGATGGAATAGTTACATAACTTTTGGAATAGTAACATGTCTGTCAAGAATAGTAATTTGGACAATAGAATAGTAACCTCAAATTTGAAAGTATAATTAAAATTCATGTATCTTAAAATTGAAAAGATGATATATTTATATCGTGTAATAAGAAAATAAATTTTTTCAAAGTGATAAATTAAGTGTTGAGATTTTTGTAAATCATAAATGTTTATTTATAATTTTATAATTAATATAAATATTTAAAAGAAAATATAATTTCATAAAATATATTCATAAATTAATGGAATATTTTCTAATGAATTTAAGATAATTTTATGAGATATTGATTATATTTTCAAAGTGTTATAAAATTAGTAATAATTTTAAAATTAGTATTTCTAAGAAAAATGATGTATTTAATTAAGAATTAAATTTATCATTTATAGATAATTATTTTCAAAAAATGGAGTCCATTTTTTAATTCAACATGTCAAAATTTTGTTGGGGTTATTTTTTGGAATTTCTTTCAAATACTTGAATTTTTTGGTGAATAGTGAAATACGATGATTACAGTATTTAAAGAATTCATGAATTATTGAT
The DNA here is from genome assembly GCA_963277665.1 of Viscum album. Lineage (NCBI taxonomy): Eukaryota > Viridiplantae > Streptophyta > Magnoliopsida > Santalales > Viscaceae > Viscum > Viscum album. The sequence goes on from OY728122.1 coordinate 498,851,972, forward strand.
TCATAGATGATGTAATGCTGATGTAAGACCAAAATATAGAACACTTTTTAATTATTTTATTATATTTAGTGATAATTGTCAAACTATTCATATTCTAGAGGGAACTTTATACACTAATGAATACAATAATGAGAAAACACCCCTCCCCTCTACTATAAATACCACCCATCACCACCTCTTCTCCTCACACCTCAAATACTTCTGTATTATTTAATTCATATATAATTCCATTACCAATATAATTACCCACATATTAAACCTGATGGTCTCACAAAAAGGACAAAACCAATTTCCTTAAAGAGGTTCTCAAGCAGGAGAATTCAAGAGGTAGAATCCTCTATTATTTTATTTTCAATTCTTTTCCTTTTCATATAATCTCTTAATATACCCTTATCCAAGTGAAATTAAAACTCTTGTATGTTATATATACTGTAATTTTATCTTATTTATGGAAAAAATCATCATCAAACTTCTTCTCCCCCACCTTTTATTCTAAAAAATGAGAACATTGTCTGTGATGTGTCGATTTACCGCCATCATGGATGATACACTTTCATTTTTAATTATCACCTTTATGTCAAGTCATAAAACCATTATTATGGACAAATATTATTTTATAATACATATTTTAATTTATTTATTGTTCTGGAACACATATATAAACATGATATTGAATAAAATGATATAAGTTTAGGATGGTCATAAAAACCACCAAAACAAATTAAATCATTTTCATTAATGTGTTATCAAATGTTTCATACTCATATTAGAAAAAAGATACATGGTATCATTTAAAATTATGGAAAAATATTAACTCTATTTTATTCCTCTTCTAGAGTTTTGATTCCATTTGAAATGAAAATTCATAATGAACAACAATGGAAACCAAGAAATAAATGAACCTGAAACAATGAAAATAACAAAAATATTATTATTAAATGGGTGTAAAGATGTTATAAGAATTTAATATAAGTAATTATAAATATTTATATGGTTTTTTAGTATATTAAAAACACTATGTAAACCATTATAAAGGATGTTTTGACACATTTTAAGTAATAAGAACCTGAGGTAAGGTATTTCTTAACCCAATTTCCTTTCATTGGGTTAACCTTCTACTTCATTTATTATGTAATCCAAATATTATTTATGAAATCAATTTGGTTTATATTATGTTTTATTATTGGGTTTATAGTTTATACAAATATTCTATTCCTTTTATTAATTCTCACATAAATTATATGATATATAAAATTGTATTATCATTAAAAATATTATTTTTATTTTCTATTTTTACAGAATTCAAAAAAAAATGTTTCTATGCAAGTATTATTATTTTATGATTATTTTGTGGTTCTTGGGAATTTTTTATGTTGAATGGTGGGACCTATATCTCCCTCCAATTCATTTTTTATGTTTTTATTGGAGTTCAACCGTATGGTTACTCCAATTTTAACCATGATGGTTACACCATAAGGTTGCTGTGAGGGTTACATTATAAGGTAACTGTGAGGGTTACACTGTAAGGTATCCAAGAGGGTTGAAAATCATATGGTATAAATGGGGGTTACTATATTATGTAATTAATTCCCTATGTTACCTAATTATTTATTTATTTTTTCTATGTTTTATGGAAGTCTCATGGTTTCACAATGTAATTATATGATTATTTATGTGTGATAAGTTTTCCTTTGTGAAAATGATTTCATGAGTCCATAAGTATTCAAGGACTAACAATTTATTTACTTCTTTTTAGGTCACTTATAGATGTTTTTTGTCCTCATCCCAATTTTAAACAAAAACTCATAGGTATTAAGGATGGGTATAAGAAATGAAGAAGCACATCAGAATGTTTCTGGAGAATTAATTTTTTCTAAACAACATTTGTATTATTGAAGAAATTGATACTGTGTTAGTAGTATCATATTTTTATGCTTTTAGGTTGATATATTTGAATTATGAACTAATTTTATAAAAATATAAATTTAAAAGATAATTGGGAATGTAAATAAGTGAATTATAAACGAATTTACTAGATTATGTGATGTTTAAGGTCGAGTTCATATAGTTAGTATTAGAGCATGGTTTAGATAACATAAGGGGTTTAAATGATTTAAATAGAAGACCATAAATTATTTTTTTCTTTTTATATTTTGAAATGATATTGAATTTTAATATTACCATGTTTCTTCATCTATGATATGTCTTTTCGGAATGGTTTTCCATAGAAGAAACATGGAATCTGAAGTATGAAGGCATTGAGAGTGTTATATATTTCTGAATCTGAAACCTTGAATGGTGGGAATTAGAACTGAAAATTTTGTTACATTAATGTCTTAGTTGAAATAGCATATAAATGATAGTGGAATCTATGAAACAGAAGAACCAAATCTACTACAAAGTAACACTATGATAGTGGATCATTTTTTTCGGCAACACCATTTTTCATTTAGTGGATCTCATAATAATGTAGAGGATAGAGGATGGATTAAGGCACTTGAAAATATATTCACTACTATGGGGTGTTCAGATAATAAAAAGTTTAGTCTATCCATTTATTTTTTTGAAGTTGAAGTTAACTAGTGGTGTTCAATTGTCAAGAATATTAGGGATAGTGAGGATATTGATTCCATAGAATGGGTTTAATTAAAAAAATACCATGAAACGTATTTTCATAAGGTGGTTCAATATATAATGGAAAATTAATTCCTTAAATTGATTAAAAATGAGGAGTTTTTTTATGTGTATTAATAAAACATCACATGATTGGAAAGGTAATCTCCTAAATTTTTTTGGGATCCTCATGAAAAAATCCATCATTTTTACTCAGGATTGAATCCATGATATCAAAGGTAATTGGACTCCCATGAATTAAAAAGTAATGTGAAACTTTTCTGATGTGCAGCGAGGGTAAAAATGATGTTTTTTGATGATCACATGTACTTTGAAAACAACAAAAAGAAGAGGTCGAGATGATAAGTTATGGGTATGAATAAATCAATGAAATATGAAGGTAAGAATGTCTAGTTTCCAATTTGTGAAAATATGGTAAAAAGACCCCAAGGTAATGAATTAAAAAAATAGGGAAGTTTTTTCTATGTGTCATGTTTAGACATATGGTCGGAGAATTTAATGAAAATGACCATAAGATTAGTTTTGATGAGAAACCAATAAAGATTTTAAAATGCAGTGAAATGAGGCATTTTGTAAATACCTACCCAAAGAAAAATCCAAATGATTAAAAGAATCTAGATTATAAAAATAAATTGTAGTGAGATCCTTTGAGACTACGTCAGTAGATATCTATCCATTCAATGATTTTTTATCATGTATATTTTAGTAAGATTTTTCTAATGGATTTTTTGATATGGGGTGAACACATTCCTTTGTTTCTGATAAATTTTCTGGTAAACTGGAAATTTCACCTCAAGAAATGAGATAAGAACTTATGGTTAAAACAAAATGGTGAAATATTAAAGCAAAAGGAATTAGATTAATCTTCCAGTTGTTTTTTGTGTAATGAAATTTCTTACAAACCTAGTTATTTTTCTCTTAGTAGAGTTTGATGTTTTTCTCGGTATGGATTGGATCTATGTTTATCATGTTAAGATTGATTTTGGAGATAAAGATCCTTTTTAAAAAAATATTTTTAGTTTATAAATATGAATGAACCCATACAATTGATAATATATTAAGAAGCTGAGAAACTATTAAAAGATAGAAATGAAAGTTATCTTTCTCAAAATTTTGAAAACAAGATAAATATTTTGATTAATGATGTGATAGTTATAAATGAACAGTTATATGTTTTTTCAAATTTTTTTTTGGGGTTATAACTAATAAGGATGTTAAATTTTCTATTTTATTAGTACTTTATTTTAAGACAATTTCAAAACCCCCCATATATAATGGCTCAATTGGAACTTCATGACTGAAAATCAGTTAGAGGATTTTCTTGAAAAAGGCTTGATTCATCCTAGAACTTCACTATGGGGTGACCCTATTTAGTTATTTAGAAATATATATGACTCAATGATACTTTTCATTGATTATAGATATTTGAATAACATTACTACTATTAATAATAATTATCCACTGCTACATATAGATGAATTATTTGATCAGATCCAGGGATCTTAGTATTATTTCAATATTTTGCAGAGATTTGGGTACCATTAGCTGACGGTGAAAGTGTACAAAATCTCAAAAATATATATTTCTACAAGATATAGGAATTATGAGTTTTTTTTACACCCTTTTGTTTGAAAAACCCCCCTTATATATTCATGAATCTTAATAATAGAATATTACATAAATATTTGTATAAGTTTGTTTTTTATTGATAATATTTTGTAATTTTTAAAAAGTAATGAGGATCATGAAAAAAATTTAAGGATTATCTTGAAAACTCTCAATGAAAATATGTTTTAAAGAAAACTTATCAAAGGCGATTTTTTGTGGCAATAGATTTCATTCCTTGGGAACATTGAAAATAAGGATGGAATAACAGTTGATCATGCCAAAACTAAAGTGGCTAATAAATGGACAACACCTACATATGTTATAGAAATTCATAGTTTTCATGGATTAGTAGGATATTACTGATGGTTTGTTAAATACATTTCATGGTTATCTAGAATGATAATTAAGATAACAAGAAAAGGGGTAAATTTTATTTGGAAAAAAGACTGTGTTGTTTTATTTGGAAATAAAGAAGAGATTGGTGAATGCCATATTCTTTTCCCTAGATTCATGAAATGGTTATTTTTTCATCTACAATGATGCTTCATGGAAGAGACATGGTTGTGTTCTGATATAGAATGATTAGGTAATTAATTATTCATTAATACATATGGAAACTCTTGAGTTAAATTATCCCACATGTAATTTTACATTAGAATATATAGTTTTCACTTTGAAAATTTATGGGAATTATTTATATGGAGGAAAATTTGAAATATATTCTGACTATAAAATTCTGATGTATATATTCACTCAAAAGGAATTAAACATGATGTAGATAAGATGACAATAATAAATAAAGGATTATGATTGTGTTATCAATTTCCATCCTGGAAAAGAAAACAATGTAGTGAATTCCTTGAGTGAAAAAAATATGCATCCTTAACCATGTTACATTTTGAGAAAGATAACATGATTAAGGATTGTATGAATTTTGGATTTGAATTTATTGGCAAAGGATATTACATTGTTTTGTTTTAGGTTCCAGTGCAATCATCCATCTCAAACAATTAATGAATCATAGAAGGAAGACCATGAGATATAGACAATGTATAATTGGTTAAGGAAGGCAATTTTTCTAAATTTAATGTTGATAATGATTATGTCTTGATATTTGGAAAAATAATATGTGTTCCTTGTGATTCACAGTTGAAGGAATAATTATTATGTCAAGATCATAGTTATCCATTTTCAGTTCACCCTGGAAGAACATTGATTTACATAAGCATTTAAGAGCATTACTGGTGGGATGGATTGGGAAGAAATATCACAGATTTTACCCTAAAATGTTTGACTTGCAAAAGGATGAACGTAACACCACAAGTTTTTTTAAAAAATTAAATGAAATGCATGAAAGTTTTTTTTAAGTTTATTTTTATAACAAGCCTTTAAACATAATTTTACTGCTTCAATGTTCTGAATTTTAAAAAATGGTCATCTAAAATTATGATCAATAAGTTATTTAATTTCTTATAAGACCAACATAATTTTTTTTGAATATTCACATACCCATATTAATAGTAACATACCCTTATAAAAAGTAACATACCCTTAAGAATTTTAATGTACCCTTATGAATACTAATGTACTCTTCTGAGTAGTAACTTGACCCTAATGAATAGTAATATACCATTATGAATAGTAATGTTACCCTTATTAAAATTTACATACCCTTATTAATAGTAACCTAACCTATGATAGGCTATATATAAGATTTAATTGAAGGTATGGTACACCCATATCTTTGAATAAGTAAATAAATGCTTTAAAATAGTTATTTTCTGAATAAAGTATTATTTTATTAAAAAATTTATATTCTCATATTAATAAAATTGTTTTGATAAAATGAATTTAATTTCTATATTATATATTTCAAAAAATGGTTGGTCTGAATTTTTAGTAATTTTCAGAAATACTTGATTTCTTGGGTGAATAGTTCATTTTTGGTATTTGACAAATAAATGAATTTCTGCATCATGGAGATTTCATCAATGATGTGGTACTGATGTTAGCCCATTATCTTGAACTCACATGCCATTATTAATTTATTTAGTCCTGTAAGACTCACTATTTCTTGTCTTTAGGAAAATTAAAAAAAAAATAAAAATAATGTGAAATCTCTCCCCTCCTCCACTATAAATTCCATCCAATTCCCTATCTTCCTCCCACGTGTCTCAAGCCTTGATCATTGTCTAATTTATTCAAAATCATCTCCCCAATCTCCTTCCACATCCAACACCTCGTGGCCTCTCCCAGGAGCAAAAATCAAAGGCTTTAAGGAGGATCTAAAGTAAAAGAGATCGAGAGGTAAGAAATACTCTTCCTTTTTCATTTGTTATCCTTTCCTTTACTTTTCTTTTATTATAGTATCTTCCCCTAATATTATCCTAGATACATGAAATCTCAATAAAACTTTTATATTTTGTATTTTCTCATGTTCATGGAAAACTCATCATCATTCATTATCTCCTCTCCCAGCTATTCATGGAATAAAAACATTGTCTGTGATGTGTCAAATTACCGACATCATTGATGATGTGATTTCAATTTTATTTAATTCCTTAAAGTGTGGTCATGAAATTATTTTTATGGTTGAAAAAGGTTAAAATATATGTATAATGTCTCATCCATGGTTCTATAATCCTTTTTTACATATGGTTTTAATTTATAAAACAAAATGAAGTCGTTATTATCAAAGAACAACTTAAATGATCTATACTAACATCATTAATGTTTTAACTTATGAATGATCCTCATTTAAGAATTCAAAATGAAAAATTCTATAAATTATGGTTCTGGAAATATTTAACTACCATTCTATTCCATTTCTAGTGTTTTACTTCCAATCGACATGAACATCCATCATGAACTGATCATGGAAATCATGTAAAGAATGTACCCGAAACAATGGGAGGAACAAAATAAAAATAAGTAAATGATGAAATAATTATATAAAATTATCATATAAGATGTTATAAAGAATAATATGTTTTAATAATATAATAATAACACTCCTTTAAACATTATAAAGGAGGTTTAAACAATTTTAAAGTAATACAAAAATGAGGTATGGGAGTTCTTAACCCGATTTCCATTCTTTGGGTTAACATTCATCTTCATTATTTAAGAAGTATTAACATTGTTTGTGTGATGTGTTTTTTATATAATATGTTTAATTATGTGTATTAATAGTGTTTATACATATTACATCCACTATACTAAGTCTCAATTGAATTATATGATATTTATAACAGACTTTCCTTTTAAAATCATCTTTTAAAATTCTGTTTTACAAAAATCAAAAGCAATGTTTTTATGCTATTATTCATGTTGTATGATTATGTTATTGTTGTTGGTAATTGTTTATGAAGAAGTGTGGGACCTATTTTTCCATCAAATTCATTGGGTATGTGTATGTTGGAGGTTGACGGTATGGATACTCCAAGTGTAATTGCGATGGTTATTAAAATTGTAAGGTAGCTACGAGGGTTGAAAATTATAAGGTATCCAAAAGGGTTAAGAGATTGTGTTAGTAAATCCCCCAGATACCTTTATGGTTATATATATGTTCTTGTATTTTGAGAAAATAATTTGGAAATACCATGTTTCACAAAGTAAGTATATATGGGTGACAAGTATGTCTTTTGAAAATGATTCCATATGTTACAAGTATTCATGGACTAATGTATTATTTATTTTTTTATCCCTTACTAAGATTTTTCTGCTCATGCTATGTTTTTAAATGATTTTCACAGGTTATATGGATTTGTAGGACAAAGAAGAAACCAAGTTAAATGATTGATTATTTTTCAAAGATAATCATGTTATATTTGAAAAGTCTATATTTTTAGAGAAATTAGTACTATTTTTTATGGTACCCACTCCGTAATAATTTGTAATGTTATGAATTTATTTTGTCCCAATTATCTATAGATATGAAATTGAAAATATCCTCAATGTAAAAGTAAGTGATTTCTTGACTAAATTCAAGATTATGTAGTTAACATTCTACTTCATTATTTATGTGGTATTAATATTTGTGTGTGATGGGTATTGTAAATAATATGTTTAATTATGGGAATTTATAGTGTGTAAACATATTACATCCACTATAATAAGTCTCACATCAATTATATGATATTTATAATGGACATTCCTTTTTTAAAACCTCTTTTAAAATTAGATTTTACAAAATTCTAAATAAATGTTTTTATACTATTATTCATATAGTATGATTTTGTTCTCGTTATTAAGAATTGTTTATGATAATGGTTGATACCTATATCTCCCTCCAATTCATTGGGTATGTGTAATTTAGAGGTCAACCATATGGTTACTCCATGTGTAACTATGATGGTTACACAAATTATAAGGTAGCCTTGATGATTACAAATTATATGTTAGCCGAGAGGGTTACAAGATTGTGTAAATAATAACCCATGATATCTTTATGGTGATATTTATGTTCTTGTATTTTTTTGGGAATCATATGTAATTATCTTGTTTCAAAAAGTATTTATATATGGATGACAAGTATGTCTTTTGAAAATGATTTAATATGTTACTAGTATTCATGGAATAATGTGTTCTTTCCTTCTCTTTATATACCTTACTATGCTTTTTGTTCTCATACTAAGTTTTTAAATGATTTTCATAGGTTATAAGGATGTGTAAAACAAAGGAGAATCCAAGTTAAATGATTGAAGATTTGTCAAAGAAAATAAAGTTATATTCATAAAGTTTTATATTTTGAGTGAACTAAGTACTATTTAATATGTTATCCACTCTATAATAATGTGTAATGTTATGAATGTATTATGTCCCAATTATCTAAAGTTCTAAACTTGAAAATATCCTCAATGTGAAAGGAAGTGATTTATTAACTAAATTCAGGATTATGTAATTTAATAAGTTTGGGTCCTAATAGTTGGTATCAGAGAATGGTTTAGATAACTTTAGGGGTTTGAATGTTGTTAATATATTACCATAAATGTTTTTTTACTCTATCATAAATTTCAATTGATATAGAATTTAAATATTTCTCGGTTTCTTCGACTATGATATGTTTGTTCAGAATGGTTTCCTACAGAAGAAATAAGGAAGATAAAGAGGAGAGGCATCGACTGAACGACATCCTTCCAAACCTGTAGCTCGGAATGGTAGGGATTGAAACTGAGTTTTTTGTGATAGTAATGGATCATCTAACATAGAAAATAACTACTTGTGGAATCCATGCAAGAGAACAACCAGAGGCACCACAATGGAACATGATAATAATGGAACATTTTATGAAACAACACCCTCCTACTTTCATTGGATATTATGACCCATTAGTGGTTGAAGGAGGGATTAAAGCCATTGAAAAGATATTTGATGTAAAGGTTTGTTCAGATAATTGAATGGTATGTATTTCCATTTATCATTTTGAAGGTGAATCTGATCATTAGTGGTCAATGTTAAGGAATATCAGGGATATAGATGACATTGATGCCTTAGAGTGGGAGGAATTTAAATGTATTTTACTTGAAAAATATTTTCATAAGCTAGTGTGACTTAGGATGGCGAAGTAATTCCTTGAATTGAAGTAAAAGGAGAAAGATTTAGTGGCTATGTATGAAGTGAAATTCACCTAACTGGTGAGGTATGATCCGAATCTTATTCTGGATCTTGATTGAATAATCAATCACTTTTACTCAAGATTAAAGCCAAGGTATCGAAGGACATTGGCCTCTCATGAATTCAAAAGTTACAGTAAAATTTTATGATGTACTGAGATGGTAGATATGGAGTTTTATGATTATCATATTCATTTTGGAAACAGGGAGAAGAAGAGGTCCAGACTGTAAGAAATGGGAAAGAATCAACCAAAGAAATCTGATTGTAAGAAAATCCAGTTTCCATTTTGTGAAAAGTGGTGAAAGAAGCACCTTGGTGAATGTCTTACCATAACTGGGAAGTTTTTTCAATGTGATAAGTTTGGACATATGGCCCAAGATTGTAATGAATGTGATCATTAGACTAATTTGGATAATCAAATTAAAAAGTGTTTTGAATGTGGTGAGATGGGTCATTATGCAAATGCTTTCCCAATGAGAGATCTGAATGAAGCAAAGAAGCCATACTATAAGTATAAAGGTGTAGTGAGATCCTTCATGGCTATGTCATAATACATTATTCCATCCAATGAAGTTGTATTATGTACTGTGTTTTTTACTTATATTTTTAAAATGTTTTGTTTGATATGGGGTCTACACAATATTTCATATCTGAGAAATTTTCTGGTAAATTAGAAATATCACCTCAACAAATCAGACAAAAACTTGTTGTTAAAACACCAAGGGAAAATACTATGGAAGAGAGGAATTATAAGAATCTTTTTATTGTGGTCTATGGAAAGACTTTACCTGAGAACATTGTTTTTTTCGTTATTTGAGTTTGATGTTATTCTAGGAATGGATTTGCTTTCTGTTTATCATGCTAAGATATACTGTAGAGATAAAGAAGATTTTTTAAGGAGTTTCAGTTTTCATACAAGAACAAACCTATACAATTGAGAACATATCGAGATGATGAGAAACTATTGAAAGATGAAAATGGAAGTTATCTTTCTCATATTTTTGAAAACAAGGGAACTGTTAAGATTAATGATGTCCAGTGGTAAATGAATATATTGATGTTTTTTTAATGAGTTACCTGGTGTCATATTTGATCAGGAATTCAAATTAATAGTTGAATTAGTTACTGATGCTAATAAAATTTTAAAATCCCTATATCGTATGTCTCAAATATAAATACATGAATTGAGAAATCTATTGCAGTATTTTCTTGATAAAGGATTCATTTGTCCTAGCACATCACAATGGGGAGATAGTATTTTGTTTATTAAAAAGAAAGATGGTTCCCTGAGACTATGGATTGATTATAGAAATTTGAATAACTTCACAATTAAAAAAAGCATCCTTTGCCCTATATTGATGACTGGTTTGATCAGCTCTTGGGTGCTTATTACTTTTCCATGGTTGACTAGAGATCTGGATACCATCAGGTGAAGGTGAATAAAGATGACATCCCAAACCAACTTTTTGTACTATATATGGGCATTATGAATGTGTTGTTCTTCCATTTGGGTTAAATAATGATCCTTATGTATTCATGAATCTTATGAATAGAAAATTTCATGAGTAATTGGATGTGTTTTTAGTTGTGTTTATTGATGACATTTGGGATTTTTTTAAGAGTAAAGAAGAGCCTGAAAACATCAAAGGGTTGTTTTAAAAACCTTAAATGAAAATAAATTGTTTGGGAAATTCAGAATGTGTGATTTTTGGTAACAATAGATTTCTTTTCTTGGTCACATTATAAATAAGAATTTAATAATAGTTGACCCTTCCAAAAAAGTGGTTGATGAATGGCCAAGACCTACAAATGTTACAGAGATTCATAGTTTTCTTGGATTATCTTATTATTACTGATAGTTTGTTAATAACATTGCATGGTTATCTAGCCTGATAACTAAGTTAACACAAAAAGGGGTAAAATTTACTTGGATAGAAGAAAATGATGTTTGTTTTTAGTAACTAATGAATAGTTTGGTGAATGCTCAAGTTTTGGACTTGCATTCCTAAAATGGTTAGTTCATCATCTACATTGATGTTTTGTTTAAGGGACTTGGTTGTGTTATGATGCAGAATGATTAGGTTATTTCTTATGCTACAAGAAAACTTATAACTCTTGAGCTAAATTATCCCACAGATAATTTGGAATGGGCAGTGATGGTTTTTACTTTGAAAATTTGGAGGCATCATTTATAGGGAGCCAAATGCCAAATATATACTGGCCCTAAAATTTTGAAGTATATATTAACTGAGAAGGAATTAAACATGATGCAGAGAAGACGACTTGAACTAATAAAGGATTTTGATTTCATGATCAATTACCATCCATGAAAAGAAAACAAAGTGGTGGATTTATTTAGTCTAAAACAGCATGAATCATTAACCATGTTATGTTTGGAACATGATCCTTTGATTAATGATTTGAAGAATTTCGCCTTAGAAGTTCTTGATATAGGAAATAAATATGGTTTGTTTCAGGTTTCAGTGCATTCATTATTATTAGATAAAATTAAGATAGAATAGATGGAAGACTGTGAGCTACAAAAAAGGTAGAATTGGTTATAAAGGGTAAACTACAAGAATTTAACTTTGATAAAGATTGTGTTTTAAGAATTGGAAAAAGGTTGTGTGTGTCTTGTGATTCCAATTTGAAGAAATATTTCTTTTGTGAAGTTCATAGTTCTCCATTTTTTGTTCATCCTAGAAGTACTAAGATGTATAGAGACCTTTGGGAGTATTACTGATGGGATAGAATGAAAAGGGATATTGTAGAATTTACTGTGAAATGTTTGACTTCTCAATAGTTAAATTAGAGCAGCAGTTACTATAGAGGATGCTTTAGCCTTTTCTAGTTCCAAAGTGGAAATGGGAGAATGTATCCATGGATATTGTGGTGGGAATACCTAATAAATCTTGAGGTAATAATGCGATTTGGGTTATTGTAAATCGGCTGACAAAATCTGCACATTTTATTTCTATTCGAGATACAATGTCTTTGGATAAACTTTCTCTATTGTACCTCAAAGATATTTTCAGGTTACATGGAGTTCATCTTTCCATTATATCTGACAGGGATTTCAGGTTCACTTATAATTTCTTGAAAGGACTTCAGAAGTAATTAGGCATAGAATTAATCTTCAATACAACTTTTCTTCTTCAATCTGATGGGAAGTTAGATAGAATGATTCAGGCTTTGGAGGATATGCTTCGAGCTGGTTCAATGGACTACCAGGGAAGTTGGTATCAACAACTCTCTTTAGTTGAGTGTTCTTATAAAAAAATTCATTCCAATATTCAAATGGCAAGTTTTTATCCATTGTATGCGAAGAGGTGTCAGAATATAGTTTTTTGGGATAATGATGGTGAAAGAGAGTTGATGTGGCCATAATTAGTAGAGGAAGTGGCTGAGAAAGTGAAGATGATCCAACAACACATGAGGATAGCTCAGAGTAGGTAGAAAAGTTAAGCAGATGACCGAAGGAAAGAATTCTCTTTTGAGGTAGGAGACTGTGTTTTGCTTAAAATCCCTCATTGGAAAAGTGTGAAGAATTTTGGTAAGAAAGGAAATCTAAGTTCGTGATTCATTGGAACTTTGGAAATATTGGAGAAAGTTGGACCAGTTGCATACCGAGTAGCTTTTCCTCCGAGTTTGTCTCAGGTATCCAATGTTTTTCATGTTTCAATGTTGAGAAAGTATGTGCCAGATTCAACTCATGTCTTGAGCCCAGAAGTAGTTCAACTAGTAGATAACCTTTATTAGGAAGAGAAACTAGTTCAGATTCTTGATCGAAGGGAATAGGTATTACGCAATAAGGTAATCCACCAGGTAAAGGTTTTTTTTTGGAGAAACGACATTTTTAAAAAAGAAACATGGGAATCTGAAAAATACTATGATGGAAAGGTTCCCTCACTTGTTAAAATATTAAATAAAATTACAAGGATGTAATTTCTATAAGGCGGGGACAATGTAACACCCCAATGTTTAAAAATAATAATAAATGAAATGCATGAAACTTTGTTTTAAGTTGATATATATAACTAGCCTTTAAACATAATTTTTCTACTTCTATGTTTTGAATTTTGAAAAAATGGTTATCTAAAATTGATCTGTAAGTTATTTAGAGTCTTATAAGACCAACTTATTTTTTTTGAATAGTATCATACACTGATGAATAGTAACATACCCTTAAGAATAGTAATGTGCCTTAATGAAGAGTAATGTACCCTTCTGAGTAGTAACTTGTCCATAATGAATAGTAATTTAACCATATGAATAGTAATGTTACCCTTATAAATAGTAACATACCCTTATGAATAGTAACCTTTCCTATGATAGTGTATATATAATATATAATTGAAAGTATGGTACCCCAATATCTTTGAATAAGTAAATACATGATTTAAAATTATTATTTTTCAAATAAAGTATTATTTTATTTTAAAAATAATTTTCTCATGTTTATAAAATTATTTTGATAAAATGGATTTCATTTCTGGATTTTAAAAATTAAAAAAGGGTTATGGTGAATTTTTTGAAATTTTATGAAATACTTGATTTTTTTGGTGAATAGAGAATTTTGGGTATTTGATAAATAAATGAATTTCTGCATCATAGAGGTGTCATCGATGATTTGGTGCTGATATAAGCCCATTATCTTGAACACACGTGCCATTATTAATATTTTTATTCATGGAATACAACCTATTTCTTGTCGTGAGGAAAAATAATAAATTAATAATTAAAATAATGAGAAATCTCTCCCCTCCTCCACTATAAATACCACCCATTTCCCCACCCCTTCCTCCCACACCTCTCAAGCCATGAGAATTATCTAATTTCTACCAAATTACCTTCCTAATATTCTTTACCACATCCTAGAACTATTGGTCTCACCCAAAGTCAAAAATCAAAGTCCTTAAAGAGGATCTCAATGAGAAGAGATCAATATGTAAGAAATCCTCTTCCTTTTTAGTGTGTTTTCCTTTCCTGCCCTTTTTATTTTTTATAGTCCCTTACCATCTTATTATCCAAGAGGAATGAAAGATCCAAAAATCTTGAATATTCTATATTTTTTCAAGTTTAGGGAAAATTCATCATCATTCTTCCTCCCCTATCCCACTTATTCAAGGAATAAAAACATTGTACGTGATGTGTTTAATTACAGGCATCGCAGATGATGTGATTTCAATGTTCTTTAATTCCTTGAAGTATGGTCATGAAACCATATTTATGGTTGAACAAGGTTGTAACATATATATTATTTATCATTCAGGTTTCTGGAAACCTTTTTTTACACATGGTTTTAATTTATAAAACAACATGAGGTCGTTATTATCAAAGAACCACTAAAATGATCTAAACTAACATCATTAATGATTTATCTTTTGAATCACTATAATTTCAGAATTCAAAATGCTAAATGGTATAATTTATGGTTCTGGAAATATGTAAATACCATTATATTCCATTTCGGGAGTTTCACTTCCAATCAACAAGAACATCCATCATGAACCGATCATGGAAATCATGTAAAGAACAAACATGAAACAATGGAAGGAACAAAATACTAAAAATTAATGAATTAAATGATGTAATAAAATGATAATATAAGATGTTATAAAGACTAATATTTTTCTGTAATATAGTTATAACACTCTTTTAACTATTATATAGTAGGTTTAAACAAGTTTTAAGTAAGATAAACCCAAGGTAAGGTAATTCTTAACCCGATTTCCATTCTTTGGGTTAACATTCTACTTCATTATTTATGCGGTATTAAAATTTTTTGTGTGATGGGTTTGGTATATAAAATTATTAATTATGTGTATTCATAGGGTTTATACATATTCCATTCACTCTTCTAAGTCTCACTTCAGTTATATGATATTTATAAAGGACATTCCATTTAAAATCTTCTTTTAAAATTTTATTTTACAAAATTCAAAGTTAATGTTGTTATGTTATTATTCATGTTGTATGATTATGTTATGTTTCTTGGTCATTTTTTATGATGAAGGGTGGAACCTATATCTCCCTATAATTCATTAGGTATTTGTAAGTTGTATTTCACCTATATGGTTACTCCAAGTGTAACTGTGATGGTTACACAAATTATAAGGTAGTCGTGAGGGTTACAAATTATAAGGTAGACAAGAGGGTTACAAGATTGGGTAAGTAATTTCCCATGACAAATTTATTGTTATGTTTATGTTCTTGTATTTTTCAGGAATATTTTGGAAGTCTCATGTTTCAAAAAGTAAGTATATATGGGTGACAAGTATGTCTTTTGAAAATTATTTCATGTGTTACAAGTATTCATGGAATAATGTGTTCTTTACTTCTTTTTATATCCCTTACTGAGCTTTTTTGTGATCATCCCATGTTTTAAAATGATTTTCAAGGGTTATAAGGATATATAGTACAAATAATAAGGCACATTAAATGATTGATTATTTGTCAAATAATATCATGTTATATTTGAAAAGTCTTATATTTTGATAGAAATGAGTACTATTTTTTATGGTATCCACTCTGTAATAATGTGTAATGTTATGAATGTATTATGTCCCAATTATCAAAATATATAAACATGAAAATATCCTCAATGTTAAAGGAAGTGATTTCTTTAATAAATTCACGATTAAGTATTGTAATAAGGTCAGGCCCTTATATTGAAGTAGATCAATAACTAAAAAAGGGGATGATTTAGCCTTTTCGAGTGCCAGAGGAAAAATGGGAATATATATCCATGGACTTAATCATGGGAATACTAAAGAAGTCTTGAGGTCACAAATAAATTTGGGTTATTGTTGAATAATTGACTAAATCAACAAATTTACATCCTATTCGAGATACTGTGTATTTCGATCATATTTTTCAATAGCACCTCAAATAAATTTTCAGGTTACGTGGTGATCCACATTCAGTTGTATGTAACCATGATCCCAGGATCACTTCTAAGTCTTGGAAAGGCCTTCAAAAGTTGTTGGGAATAGAACTAAATTTCAGCACTACTTTTCATCCTCAATCTAATGGATAGACTAAACGAACAATTCAGACATTAGTGGATATTCTATGATCTTGTTCAATGGACTACCATGGAAATTGGGATCAACATATTTCCTTAGTTTAGTTTTCTTATAGTAATATCTTTCATTATAGAATATATATGACACATTTTGAGTCATTATATGGAAAGTGGTGTCGAACTCCATATTTTTTGGGATGAAGTTGGGGAAGATAATTTGATGGTACTGTAATTAGTAGAGTAAGTGGTTGAGAAAGTAAATATGATCCTACAACACATGAGTACAACATAGAGTAGATAGAAAAGTTATTTATATACTGGAATGAAATACATTTCTTTAGAGGTAGGTTATCATGTTTTTCTTAGAATCTCACCATTGAAAAGTGTTATGAATTTTGGTAAGAAGTGAAAATTATGTTCACAGTTCGTTGGATCTTATGAAATCTTGGGGCATGTTGGACCAGTCACCTATTGAGTAGCTTTCCCTCTGAGTTCATATCAGTTACAGAATGTTTTTCATTTTTTGATTTTGAGAAAGTATATGCCAGATTCATCTCATGTTTTGAGCACAAAAGTACATCAGTTGGAAGATAAACTATCTTATGAATAGAAACCTATGTATATTATTGATTATAGAGAGAAAATATTTTGTAATAAGGTAATTCACTTGGTGAATGTTTTTTTTAGAAATCACATGGTTGAAGAAGCTAAATGGGAATATGAAAATTCTACGAGGGAAAGGTATCCACACTTGTTTAACCTGTAAAAAAATGGCGAGGAAACCATTTTGAGAAGGTGGAGAGAATGAAACAAACCAAGGGCCTTGAAAATAATTTTTTTTCAATCTAGAATTAAATATTTTTACCAATCGAATAGTAAATTGACCATAATAATAGTAATGTTTCCATTAGTAATAGTAATTTGGAAAATAGAATATTAACCTCAAATATGAAAGTAAACTTAATATTCATTTATCTTAAAAGTGAATATATGATACATTTATATCATGGAATAAGTAAATAATTGTTTTAAAAGGGAGAAATTAAGTGTTGTAAATTTTTTGAAGCAAAAATGTTTATTTATAATTTTATAATTAATATTATGAATTTAAAGAAAATATATTTTAATAAAATAGATTCATAAATTAATATTTTATTATTTTATTATTATAATATAATTTTATGAGACCTTGATTAAAATTTTAAAGTGATATAATACTAGATATAATTTTAAAACTGGTGTTTTTTGAAAAATTGATGATTTTAATTAAAACATTAATTTACAATGTTATAATTTTTTTTTCAAAAAATTGAGTCGTTTTTTAATTCTAAACATCAAAAAATGGATGGGGTTAATTTTTAGAATTTTTTTGAAACTACTTTATTTTTTGTTGAATAGTGAAATATGGCAATTTATAGTATTTAAAAAATTCATGATTTTTTTAGTCATAGATTATGTAAGGAAGATGTATGCCAAAAATATAGAATTCCCATTCATTATTTTAATATATTTATTAATAATTCTCAAAATATTCACATTCTTGATCCAAATTAATAAACTAATGAATACAATAATGGGAAAACACTCGTCTCCTCCACTGTAAATACATCCCCTTATCACCTCTTCTCCTCACACCTAAAATTATTTTAAATTATTTAATTTCTAGAAAATTAGCTTCCCAATCCTCTTACCTATGTTTAATACCTATTTATCTCATTAAATGTCATATACTAAGGGCCTTAATGAGGTTCTCAAGTAGGATAACTCAAGACGTAAAATCCTCTTTCATTTTATTTTATTTTCTTTTCAATTATTTTTCTTTTCTTATACTCTCTTCTACTCCCCTTATACAAGTGGAATGATAAATATAGAGTATTTTATATTATAAAATTTTATCATGTTTATGGAGAAATTCATCATCAAAATTCTTCTTCACATCCTTTTATTCTAAAAGTTAGAACATCATCTGTGATTTGTTGATTTACCACCATCATTGAGGATACACTTTAATTTTTCATTAGCACCTTCGACGCCAGTCATAAAGCCATTATTAAGGTAAAATTATATTTTTTATACATATTATAAGTTATTTAATGATTTGGATCCAATAAATAAACATGATATTGAATGAAATTATATAAGTTCATGATGGTCATAAAAACCACCAAAATAAATTAAATCATTCTCATTAAGGCTTTATCTAATGATAAATCCCCATATCAAAAAATGATATATGTTATCATTAAATATTATGGAATAATATTAAACCCATTTCTTGCCACTTATGGGTTTTTCTTCCATTTGAAAAAAATATCCATAATGAACCAACAATGGAAACCACGAAATAAATGCACTTGAAACAATCAAAAATAAAAAAAATATTAAAAATAAATGGGTGGAAATATGTTATAAGAATATCATATAAGTACTTATAAATATTAATATGTTTCTTTAATATACTAATAACACTCTTTAAAACAATATGATGGAGGTTTTGACACTTTTGAAGTAAAAAAATCCCAATGTAAGGGAAATCTTAACTCAATTTCCATTCTTTCAGTTAACCTTTTTATTCATTGATTATGTGGTACTAAGATTATTTATGAAATTAATTTTATTTATATTATGTTTTATTATGAGTATTTAAAGTATCTACACATATTCTATTCTTTTTATTAAATCTTACTTCAATTATATTATATTTATAAGGGACATTTATTTTAAAATCATATTTTTAATTTATATTTTTCAAAAATTCAAAAGGAATATTTTTAAACAGGTATTATTTTTTTATGTGTACTTTATGATTCTTGGAATTTTTTTATAATGAACTGTGGGTCCTATATCTCCATCCATTTCATTGGGTATGTTTATATTGTTGGTCAATCTTTTGGTTACAACAATTAATAATATGATGGTTATACCACAAGGTAGTAGCGAGGGTTATGTTGTATTGTAGCCTTGAGGGTCACACTGTAAGGTAGATGAGAGGTTTAAAATCATATGGTTACTATGTGGTTAAAAATATTAATTAAATAATTCCCCATGATACCTAATTTTTTATTTATTTTTTCTATGTTTTATAGAAGTCTCAAAGTTTCACAATTTAACAATACGATTCTTTATGGGCGAGAAGTATATCCTTCTGAAAACGATTTCATATGTCTATAAGTTTTGATGTACTGATAGTTTCTTTCTTTCTTTTTATGTCCCTTTCTGAATTTTTTTTGCTCGTTCATAGTTTGAAAAAGTTTTTCACAGGTTTTATTGATAGGTATGAGAAAGGAAGAAGCAGAGTGGAAAGTTTTCAAAGAAATCATGTTTTATTAAAAAATTTTGTATTATGGAAGAAGTGGATATTGTTTTAGTTGTAGCCACTTTTTGTTCATGTGGGTTGATATGTATGAATTATGTCATAATTTTATAAAACTCTAAACTAAAAATAACATTGGGAATGTAAAGAAGTGAATTATAAAGCAATTTGATAAATTATGTAATGTTTAAGGACATGTCCACATAACATGTGAATGAGATATTGTTGAATTAAAGGAAGATAATATATAAAATTTTAAAGAATTCAGTTAAAAATATGATGATCATAATTCTAATCAAGTTAATAGTAACTATGATCATTCTAGCAATGATAAAATAATCGTTTAAAGTAAAAGTGTAAAATTTCAGATGTTAAATATGCATGTTGGACCTACAAAATTTATTAGAAGTCAAGGCTATCTAAGGAAGGATAAAATAAAATTTAGGCTTAAAAATAGAATTGATTTTATTTCATATGTTAAACCACAATCAATTATAGAGGATGTTGATCAGATAGAGTTGATAAATGCTATGAGTGAGGAGCTATATCAGATTGGGAAAAATAACACATGGGATATTATTACCTGGTAATAGGGAATTAATACTATTAGAACCACATTGGTGTTTAGAAATAAACACAATGAAAAACATGAAATATCAAGGAATAATTCCAAAATTGTTTTCAATTGCTACTCATGAGTGGAAGTTATAGACAATGAATAAACACTTAAACTATCGAATGACATGAAGATTATAGATCAAAGTCATTACAGTGTTTATCAAATGGATTTTATGTATTATTTCTGGAATAAATAATAACAATAAGAAGTTTTTATTGAGAAACCTAAAGGTATTATCCTTTATAGTGATGAAACCATGGTAGGAAAGTTAAAAAAACAATTTCATGGTTTATAACTTCCCCTAGATCCCGGGACTACAAACTTGAAAACATCCTAATACAATTATACTTTTATAATATAAAAGTTGAAAGAAACTTATATTAAAATGAGTCAAGAAAGGTTTATATTTATTGTTATTATTTATGTTTATGGAATATTTTTTTTTAGCGAAAGAGATAATTCTTGTGAAGAAATTAAAAAATTGAATATTCATTTAATGTTGTCAATACTAAAAGTGATAAATTTCTTTGATGGATTACAATTTGTGCAGAAATAAAAATAAATCTTATTATAATAGGATAAATATGACAAGTAATTCTCAAATGTTTTTGGAATAAATGATTTAATGGAAGTATATGTTACAGTTGGGGTTCTAGAACAAACTTTTTATAATTTAGATTACATATACATTCAATGATTTGAATATTAATAAAACACCTTATTATTTATTATTCATTGTTCTAAATGAAATTAATATAATAATATCATAGAGTATCTATCACATTAAAAAGGTCATATAAGTTCCCTAGTATGATAAGAATCATGAAATTCTCTAATAATACTCTTAAATATAGTTTTACAACCACATAAAATACTATGATAGGAGGAATATAATGTTTATTATCTCGTTTAAGTACTCATAAGTTTATGGGACTTCTTCTCAGGAAGTCATCACTTGGTAATATCAATAAAGAGAGAGTATAATAACCGAATCACATGTAGGAATTTCCCATGTTTATATGTCATTGAATATTTCTACATACAATCATGTGTAATGTTTCTTTGAATTTAATATTTTTATTTATTCTTTTCATGCATTAGAATATTTTATGTATTGACCAAAATCGTGATTCTATATGTTCATTGGAAGTAGGGTTTGATGAGTGCATCATGAATGACATGATATTAATGAAAATTCAATGAAAGATTTGTCTATTACATAAAAATGGAATTTGATATCTTAGACCATTGATCGAAATGGAACTATCACATCAAATTCAATGTTCATGGTGTAATGATGAGTTTATTTCTAGAAGTCAAAGACAGATGTATCAATCACATAGGTTTATGGGATGTGTGTGGAAACTTCTTGATGAGATATTGTGATAAATAGATTATATTACATAGTAATCATCCGTGTGTGTTTATTGATGTCGTGATATTAACTTCTATCTCATGGGTTCCTTACCCCATTGCTAGACAGTAATATTATACATAGGAAATCCCACCTAATTCCAATGAGTGATAAGCCTAGAGGGACACAGACTAAGTGTTTTCATTGAACTAAATTAAATTCAATTTGAATTTTATTATTAGAATAAATATTATTCTCAAGACGAAGAAATAATTTTATTCGTGATTTATTTATCACAAATATTCATAAGGTAATAAATAATTATTCATTAATTAATAAATAATTTATTTAATCGCATGACTAATTAATAAATATTTACTTTCCAAAATATGAATAAATTATTTATTTTATTAATTTAATACCTAATAAATATTTATTCCCCCAAATGTGAATGAAATATTTATTTATGAATAAATCTTTTACAAATTGTTTTTCAGGTGCTGGATAAATACTGATGAGAATGAAGAGACCCAAATCATATCTGGTGATAAATATTATCATAAATTCTTGTAAAATAATATTAATCATTGTGTTATATAGTGAATTCCATTTTAGAGTTTTTTTCTATAAAAAATTATTTTTAATTTCGATTATATGTATATTTTATGATTTGAATATTAATTAAACACATTATTACATATTATTCATTGTTCTGCATGACTTTGATGTAATCATGTCCTATGGAATTTTTCTTATTGATATGGTTATTGCCGCTACCCATAATGGTGAGAACCTTGAAATTCAATGATGATATTCTTAAATATAGTTATATGGTTATATAAAATACTATAATGGGGAATAGAGTATGTTGATTGTTAGGTGTGATTACACTTGTGCAGATGATACTTCTTCTCATGAAGTTCACAGTTGATAATCTCCAAAATCGTTGACTATGAGAAAATACCCACCAATATGAATTTTTCAAATTCTTGTGTCATTGGATATTCCTATATATGATCATGTGTAATGGTCCATAAAAATTAAGATTATCATTAATTCATTCAATTAATCATGATTTGGATTTATTAACAAAAACCATGATTCTATATGATTAAATGGAGAATGGTTTGTTATGTGAGTCACGAATGAGATGTTATTAATGGATAAGTTCAGGAAGTATTTTTATCTTCTATATTTATAAAAGTTGATATATCATCCCTTTTATTGGAATAAAACCATTATCTTAAATTCACTATTTATTATGTAATAAATTTTTTATTTTAGATTATCAAAGAATGACGTAGTAAGAATATAGTTTGATGATAAAAATGTGAAACATGGTTGATGAGATATTGAGAAAAAATATTTTATATTACACATCATGAATTTATATACGAGTTTTGATGTTGCGATATTAATTTCCCTCTCTTAGGTGCCTTAACCTATTTCAAGAAAATAATCCTAGGTTATTGGCAAGGCCACCTGATGCTAATGAGAAAAAAATTATATAGGGCCACAAACCAAGTGTTTCCATTGATCTTAATTGAATTATATTTAATCAGAATAAATATTATTTTCCAGAAGAATGAATAATTTTTGTCAATTTATATTGACTGTAACTAATAAATAAATATTTTTTCACTAGATTTTGAATAAAATATTAATTTAATTTATTGAATATTTAATAAACACTTGATTTCCATATTGTGAATAAAATACTTATTTATGAATAAAATATTTAATTAAATATTTATTCATGATTTCAACAAATGATGAGGAATACAAGTGGAAAAATTGAATGTATAGTGATAAAAATTAATTTACAAGCTAGTAAAATAATATTAATAATTGTGTCGGTTAGCGCACGCTGTAAAATAATAATAATAATATTTTATAAATAATGAGGTAAGAATATGATTATTATATTGTTTAAGGGACATTGTGAAATTAAATAATATTTTAACCTAAATCCTAACTCTATAAATATATGGTATTTTATATTATGTGGGGGTAATCAAGAATCTAAAATCACTACACACAATGGATTTCTCCATAAAATTTTCCATTCTCCCATCTTCTCAAGTGCAATAAAAATAAGTGAAAACCATCCATGCCTGATGGAACTAGAATCTATCAATATTACCAAAACAATATGATTTATCATCCACAGTAGCACCTATAAATCAATTGCTATTATTTAGATATCAGATTAATACATGTTGATAACCTTTAAAGTGATTCTACACTTGGATCATCCTTACAGAATAAACGTAATCCATAAAATTATTCTTCAGATGATCGATTTTTTCATCATATAAAGATCCCTAGATTGGATATTCTTTCTTCAAATAAAATAATATCAATTTTAAATTTATTGTAAAAAGATCCTCCCCACGTTCTAGGTATCACTTGTCAATATTTGGGGGAAAATTTATATTGGTCAAGACATTTATGTCATTCAAAATTATTGATTGACCCATTAAATCTGACAAAACAATTACGGTATCAAATTGAAGTCATGTTCTAAATGTATATTTCTTTATTTTAATGGTGATCAATTATTCACAATAGTGGTTATGTCATTCATTTATAGATTATCTGTTCATTAATATGATGTATAATTAACATACTTTTTACATTTTAATAATTTCATTAAAGATTAATTTTTTCCTAAATATTTTAGAATAGATGAAGAACAACTAGATATGCCATATAAAGGTTCCAATGATATAGGTGGATAAAACTAGGTTAAATGATGTGTAGTCAGAGAGCACTCCCTGTACCCAAGTGCACTGCACCTGGATGTAACATCAAATTCATAGAATTCCATGTAGTAACTATAAACTATAAATTTATTAGGAAAACATATATATTGGGACAACTAATAATTTTTTTCTGATTACACATCACGACTAGAGTACATATCATGTAGTCGAAACGATTTAGCATTAATATTCACACTACCCATGTGGTCAATTACATAGTTATTGACTATGTGAGACCAAAATCTTATGAAATTAATGAAACAAACAACATGTAATTCATTAATTACTCCATCAGAAATACATTCTAAGTCATTTGGTAGTTAATGCAGACACACAATTAGCATAATACATGGCGTGCAGATGGAGTAAACATTGTGTAGTCCCTCATCCAACTAACATTCAAATTCCTTTAGTGCGTTGAAAAAATTCACAACATGTAGACCACATGATGTATAACATGTGAGTACAACCCATGTAGTCTAGAAAAAATACATACTAAAGCCTTAGGGATTTATCTTGGGCACACGATAAGTAGAACATACAACATGTATCCAGTTAGTGCATGTTTTGTAGTCTGTCTGAGGTACATGTCGAATCCCCTGTAGTTTATCCTAGATACATGGTAATCAAGGTACATAGGGTGTATCTCGTAAGTACACATTATATAACATCACAATAAAAGACATAATTAATTTACATTAATATAAAATCTTACAAATTTAAAATCATATTACACTAATTGGAACCTTATGTGTTTAACAATGTAATATAGAGGATAAAGAACCAAAACAACGAATATATTTTATTTAATTATATGTAATTATTGGTAATGAAATTTATTTTTCAGGAATTCATTTATAATGGGTATCTCTGAGAGAATTTTAATTTTTATTAAGATAAAAGGAAATTAATTAATTAATTAATTAATTAATTATTTAAAGTGTATTTATCTTAATAATAAAGAATAAATAAAAAAGAAATGTTCACCCGTATAATTTTTTCATATATTCATTGCATGTGTATGACTATTTAGGATATTGATCAAGACCTATGTATGTGTTGATTTTATTTAATTTAATTTATTGCATGGTTTTTGAATTATTAATTATTAAATTAAATATGGTGGCCTATTATTTACCATACCATCCTTTATTATATAAGACATGTGTGTGCATGGTTATTTATGTAATTCTCCATAACCAATCCTTTTTATCCCCACACATTTGTGTGTGATTTAAATATTTGTAATAAATGGAGTATCCCATGTCATGTGGATTAAATTCAGTATGTAACTGAGTTAATACCAACCAAGGTGATACATAGATGGATAGGTGGAATGTTGTAACTCGTGTCCAGAAAAAAAACCAGTTTACCATAGGAATTAAGTTGATTTATTATCCTCTAAATAAATAAACCATTAGATAATTTCATGATAGGGCCATTTATTTATATATTTTTTAGGACTTATGAATTATCTATTTTATGGATACATGAACATAATCACATAATTAAATGGGATAATATAAATATATGGAATTTAAATAAATGGATTATGTGTATTTATTTTATTAAAACATGGTTAATCACTTGTGAAAAATCCACTTAATTTTATAAATACATGTAAAATATAAAATGAGATTGATTTTTCACATAACAAAACAAAATCAATCAACTTAATATTTAGTCAAACTCAACCATCTATTTTTGATTAAAAATGAAATTCATTTAACAAAGATCTTGACCAAGCCACTTTGGGACACTTAATTTAGTATGGAGTTATTATGAAGCATTTGGGTAAACTTAACCGACTTTCATCAAGAGGAGTATGCCACATTAGAATTGATGTAAGTTGGAGGTAAGTGTTGAGTAAATCCAAGTCAGGATTTCTAGATTGGCGAGTCCACTAAACGGATTGAGAAACTACAAGTACATAATTATAATGGGCTTGTCTACCCATATTCCTCTATATATCTTGAACAACCCTCATTGGGGTTATGAGATGGGGAATATAGATCCTTTCCACTATAATTTATTTGAAACTAAACATTATGAGTTAAATGGAGAGGACTATTGGGACTTGCTAAAATTGGGAGATACAAAATAAATTTAAATTCATTATGTCTCACATAAATTGTAATAATGTTAAGTAATAATATACTATTTTTAATTTTAGAATTGATATAAATCACATCGTCCAAATTATCCTTATGATTGATATTGGATAAAGAACATCTCTATACTGGAAGTAACTTCTTTGAATGGTTCAAACGCCTATGGACAATGTTGAGCCACAAATGAAAATATTACATTCCAGAATCCAAATTACCCGATACACATCATCTAAATAGGTGAGTAATGAAGATTTCATTTCCTATGATAAAAACTTGAGTGACATTGTCAATGTTCAACTTTTAATGCTTACATCTATGTCAAGTGGACTCATGATGTCTCATGAAGACATCGAATCTTATAGGATGATCGAGTATCTATGTGGTTTATATTAAGAGAGAGATAAATATGAATTGTTTGATATATCCAATGAATATTTAAAATTAATCATAGACTAGGTGTGTAATATAGGCTTCATATAGTCAAACACATTAACTATATTGAGTGATTATAGGTTATAGGGTTTACGTTTCCTGGAGAACTATGCATCGATCTCATTATTTCCTCACCCACTCAGAGCTTCTCCAACTATTTCTCTAATTTCAATATGAACATTGAAAATTATGTCTTGGATTTACTCACTCTTCTTAACTATATTATTAAGGATATGAATCATGAAATTACTTCTATAATTATAATGAAAAAGGAAATTCCAGTTAAAGAGCTATAAAACTAATGACTCTTCTCAATTATCTTCCATGAAATGAAATAATAAGAGGAAAGAAAGAGAGAATGGTGATATTTATTTCACATGTGTAATGAAGTGGCACTAGATGAAAACTACACCTTAGAAGAGAAGTAATGGGAAGCTTTAGGTGATTTTGTCATCAAGTAAAATATATTTGTTTCTATAAATTGGGAATTATAAACAATATGTGGTTCTCATATATGTATTCAAATGAAGGTACTAATTAGGTTTCGGAATTTTATCCAATGAGTGGTAGAACAATAATTTTTTAATGGTTACAAACTTATTAACATTGATTTTTGGGACTACCAAATTACATCACCAATGTTAATACTCGTAGTTTTGATATATTTTAATTATGTGCCTCATTTTTCCATAAATATTATTTCTATAACCAAATTTGATATATATGGATTTATTTTTATGTTTTGGAATAAATTGTTCATCTTTTATAATTATAGAATTTATTATAGTGATGAATATTTAAATAACGGTCTTTATGAGTTGGATTACAAAAACCAAGTTCTTGAAATTAATAATAAAACTAGTTCACATGAGTCTTACCACACCTAACTGTGGAATCACCAGCTGAGTCTTGTAAATGAAATGTGTTTGACTAAATTACACAAAGATGGATATTTTGATTCTATTGAACTAAAACCTCTTGGTGTATGTCACACATGTTTATAAAGAAGAATGATTAAATAACTATTTAGTGCGAAAGGTAAAAGGGAGAAGAGATTCTCAAATTTGTTTATACCGACATGTGTGGACCATTTACTGTTGAAGCAAGGGGTAGTTAATCATACTTCATAAATTTTACTAACGATTTTATAATATATGGATATATATACTTAAGGATATAAAAGTTAGATTAATTAGAGAGATTTATGGAATAAAAGAATGATGTTGAGAATTATATTGGTAAGAAGATTATGAGACTCCACTCAGACCATGGTCGAGAATATATTAATCAAAACATCATCATTGATTATTTGTGGGAGTTTTGGAACCAATACCAACACAATCCTCAAAATACCCACACTATAATGTGGTATGGGAAAGGAGACACCACATATTCTTAGATATTCTAAAATGAATGATCATTCATGTGAATCATATGTTATCCTTTATGAGATACACATTATAAAAAATATTATATATACTAAACTAAACACCATCTAGAGTGGAAGATGGTATTCTATACCTATTTTTTAGAGGAAGGATACCCATGGGATCATACTTACATGTTTGTATTTGTAAAGAGTTTATTAAGGACTATTTAGGAAATAGTATTGAACCTCAAGTCACAAAGTTTACCTTAATAGGCCACCCCAAGAAAATAATTGATATTACCTATATAAACCCCCCAAAAAGGTAATAGTGACAAGAAACATAACATTACTTAAGAGGGGTCACATATCTAAAAGAGATAACATGAGTGTGATAAACATCTATAATGTCCAAGATCAAGATATACAGAAGTTAGCATAGGGAAAATTTCACAAATCCTCATAAAAGAATTTGATCCTGTGACAGAAATACTACATAGGAGCACAAGAGTGGTTAGTTAACCAAAATGGTATGGTTTTTTAGTCTTTAAGGATGGTAACTCATTATTAGTTGACAATAATTATCCAATAACTTATTAGGAATCAATAAGTGGAATAGATGTTCCCTAGTGTAATGAAGATATTAATTATAAAATGGATTCCATGTTCCAAATGAAGTCAATATTTTAGTAAATCCTCTAAT
This sequence comes from Viscum album, assembly GCA_963277665.1. NCBI lineage: Eukaryota > Viridiplantae > Streptophyta > Magnoliopsida > Santalales > Viscaceae > Viscum > Viscum album. The sequence continues at coordinate 498,881,520 of OY728122.1, forward strand.
GGATATAAATATCATTGGTTTTAAATATGTATTCAAGAATAATATACATAGGTATGGACACATCAACACTTATAAGGCATGAATGGTTGAAAACAGGTTTAAATAACATCAAGGAATTGACTAAGATAAATCCTTTTCACCAATTTCTATATTAAACTCCTTCATAATTTAACTTTCCATTATGTTTTACCATGACTGTTAGATTTGGAAAATAGATGTGAAAACACCATTCTTTAATGGGATCCTGGCGAAAGACTTATATATGACTTAACATCAAGGTTTTTTGAATCTAAAATACCCCAATACAATTTAAAAATTTAAAGATACATTTATATATTAAAATAAGACTTCATATCATGGAACATTCAGTTTGATGATTCCATAATATAATTTGGTTTCATAAATAATTAATATGATCATTTTTCATATAAGTAATTTAGTGAGAGTGTGTTTATTTTAATAATAGTATATTTTGATAGAATATGACTTATTATATAATAAATACCAATCTTATAATCTTTTAAGTCTTGGTGGAATAAATGCTTCTCCATGAAGTAATTATGTGAAGCATAATTATTAATGGGATCGAGATCTATTTGGATTGATCTAAGGAACTATTTATCCTTAGTCAAGGTACATATATTGAAAATATACTAATGTGATTTAGTGTGGAAAAATTCAAGAGGGTATTATTTCCAATGAAACATGGAATTCATCTATCCTAAAAAATGTATCCTTAGACACATGAGGAAATAAATTTGATGGAAATGATTCTATAACTTTCTATAATTATTCAGTCATGTATGATATGATATGTACTAAGCTAGATCACTCATATGCATTAAGTGTGGTAGGAAGATATCAAGATGGCCTAAGTGACCATTATTGTATAAAATTGAAGACTATAATTAATTTTCTTAGGAATAATAATTATATGTTCCTCGTATATATAGGGTATGTTGAAATATTAATTAAAGGATATATAGATTATAGTTTCCAAACATTTCAAGAATATATGAAATCCTAGACATGAAACCTATTCACTCTGAATGAAGTTGTTGTGTGCAAGAAAAGATAAAAGAAAGATGTGGTCACAAATTATATAGATGATCCTAGGGATATTTTGTCTTCTAATTCAGCTAAATAATCATTTTTTATACAAAAACTAAAATAATATATTGAGAAGTTAATTTTTATTAAGGACCATATCACACTCTATTGTGATAATACTATTGGGGTGACTCTTAATAATGAGCCAAGGTCACATTAGAAGAAGAAGAAGAATATACATTGTAATTATTATTTATTGAGGTAATTTTATCATAGAGGTGAAGATAAAATGAGAATAATATTTAGTAAAGACAATATGGCAGACCCCTTGACTAAATTCCTAAATTAACAGAAACATGATCTTTATGTTAGGTCTTGTAGACTGAATGTCATTAATAGATGGATCCAGTAAAAGTGGGATTCTATTGGATTTTTTTCTCTATAAAAGTTATCTATAATTTGGATTACATGTATATTTTTTAATTTGAAAATTAATAAAACATTATATTATATTTTTCTCAATATTATATATTAATTTTATATAATAATGTCTTAGGTTATTTACTGTATTGATATGGTCATAGTAGTTCCCAGTTATGATGAGAACTTTGAAATTCATTGATAATATTATTAAATAATGTTTTGTGGTTTGATAATATTATATGATAGTAAATATAGTATGTTTATAGTCAAGTGCAAGTACTCATAAGAAGATGTGATTTCTTATCATGAAGTTTTCACTTGGTAATCTCAACGATGGGAGATTATGTGAACAGACCCATCCGTAGCAATTCTGCATATGTTTATGTCACAAGATATTCCAATCTATGAGCATTTTTAATGGTTCATATACGTTAATATTAACCTTAATCCATGTCACAAGTTTCAAAAATTTATTTACTGACTAAAACTATGAAACCATATGTTTGAGGTAGGTAGGTTACATTGGATTCATCATGAGTGACATGTTATTAATGGATAAGTCAAGTAAGGATCTGTGCCTTCCATCTTTATGTATGTTGATATATTTTACATTTGATTGGAATGGAACCATCACCTTAAATTCTAAAGACATGGTTTAACAACATTTTTTTAGATTGTTAATAATTATGTATCAATCATATAGGTTGATGACAAGGATATTCTTATTTTTTTAGATATAGAGAGAAAAAGATTCTATTATAGTGAAATAATTAATATGTGGACTTAGACACTATGAAAGTAAGTTCTTTTTCTTGGGTGTAGTGACCTATTTCTAGAAATTAATCCTACACTTTAAGATGGGCCACCTGATACCAATGAGAAATTATCTTAGAGGGTCACATACTAAGTGGATCCATTGATCATGATTAAATTATATATTAAATTAATAATTGGAATAAATATTATTCTCATTACCAAGGAAGAAATTTATTCTAGTTATATTGATCATGAATATTAAATAAAATTTCATTCTACATACTGTGAATAAAATATATAATTAATTTATTAAAAATTTATAAAATATTTTTTCACCAGAGAGTGAATAAAATATTTATTTATGAATAAAAAATATAATTAATTATTTATTTATGTATTCAATAAATTCCAAGGAATATGAGCAGACCAATATCATTCCAAGTGAAAAATATTGATTTGAAATCCGGTAAAATAATATTTATTATTGTGCTAGTTGGCACACACAAACAAATATTAATATTATTATTTTTATATCAAATAAGGTACGATTAAATTTATTAAATTATTTTAGGGTCATTATATAAATAAATAATATTTTTACCTAAACCATAACTCTATAAATATATGGTTATGCCTATTTTTCAGGGTTAGTGAAGAATTTGGAATCATTTCTCACAATGACTTTCTCTTTTTAATTCATCCTTCTATCCACTTATCATGAAAAATAATACCATGAGAAAATCATTTAATCCCGTATAAACAATCAAAGATTAAGATTAAAAATTCAAGATGATTTATCTTCCACTTTATAACCTAAAAATAAGCCAATGCCATTCAAATATCAAAGAAGAAAATGTGGTTGATCTAGATAGGGATTTGATACATGGATCCTCCCTATACAATGAATGTAATCTAGAAAAAAGGTTTTTGGATGATGAAAATCTTTATCAATGAATGATACTCACATGTGGCTTTCTTTCTTCAAATATAATAAAATTAATCTTGAATTTAAATTGAAAATATCTAGTTGGGGTTTTCAGTTTCTCAATATTAATATTCGGTGGAAAAATTTCATTAGTTATGATGTTTACATCTTGAACAATTAGTGAATGGATCAACTTTAGTTTTAGGATGAATGATAACACCAAAAACATAACTTGAATGTGTTTTAAAATGTGCCTCATAGGTTCCAAAAAATCATTAACCTAATACTTTAACTCAAGCAATTCATTATCAAATTTTACGTATAGAAAATAAGGTATTTACTTATTGAAAAATATGTTCTTAAAATTGTCCCTTTCCATGGATTCAATTTTATCTTATTGAATTATATTATTAAAAAGCCTATACCATTGATATGATTCTATTTAAAAATGATAGAATACTAAAATGAATATTTCATGCTCCAAACACTAGATAATAAAAATTATCTTTTAAATGGTGCAGATACATAGCTAGTAAACTCTTGGATTAGTATAACCACTAAAATTTGGTTGAAATTTCCTCATAAAAGACTCAACATAATGTTTTTCTCTTCTTTTCCCATTTGGATGTTCAACTTGATTCATATCTTGAGAATTTTTTTGATTATATCAATAATATTTTTTTTTCTTACACCCATATAATTTGATTTATTATGATGAAAATAATTGATCGTTCTATTTCATTCAGAATTAACACAATTTATGTAGGATCTATCCATTGAATAAAATAAAATATCTTAGTTAGAGATAAATTGATCATATTAGGATAACATATAATCATGAAAAATCACTTATATTAGGTCAAAATCATTAAACTATCTTTATCATATATAACACCTTAGTCTTAAACTATGATACTCATTATTATATTTCAAATCCATCATGATAGTTCCTAAATATTTTGTGGATTTCCAAATAATATCCCCCAACAGTGTCAATCTTGGTGTGCAGATAGACCCATTTTCATTTACCAAGTGGTGATCAATTCAAATAATAATTCTACCATTTCTATGTTATTACCCTTATGTACATCTATCACAAAGCTGTATGTAATTATATTATACATACAATGAAGAAATTTCTTATAAACCACTATATCTACCATTTATAAAAATTCCATGAAATTTTCCTATATTTTGACCTATCCTCATACTTATCCATGGCCATATCCATTTGGATCTCAATATAGTTTTCGAATACTGTTTTTCAAAGTTTTATCTATACCATTCTATGATACCAACTATAATTAAACATGTTATATATATATATTAAATCTTTTCAGATTAATATTCACTATATAACAAAGTGATACAGGCCATAATCATTTAACTTTAGTGCCTATGGAAACATGGATACAAAAAAATTGGTTTATAAGTGAACTACATAATCTCCCTCTATATTCTTAATAAATAGTAACATTAATACACACATCATACTTAATACCTTTCATCATAAATTAGGGAAGAAAACATAAGAAAGGGTGGGTTCAGATTCTCATTAACGATAAATAAGGGAGAGTTCAATATAACATGAGAATAATGTTATGAGAACTTGAGAATAAAATTTGAAAACCATACCATACATATCAAAATTCATAAAATTGAGTAATAATAAAGATCTTAGTAGTTAATAAGACATAAATCATAATGAGATCAAATATCTTGATCAATGAGAGTAAAACATTAGCATAAGAAAAATATTTTTGGTATACACAAATGTAATGAAAATAATTTCTTTAGTAGTCAATGATCATAAAAAAATATATCATAGTGGAATGGTTTTATTCCCCAAACCATTTTAGTAGTAAAGGGTCACTCCAATGATTATCAAAGTGGAAAAATTACCTCACTGAATTGGGTTCAATCCCTATCCTAGTCTAGTTTATCTCATGAGATATCTATCCTTACCCAATGCATTAGAGGGATATATAGGTCTCACCTATCACATTATGAATACCATAAACACATGTAAAACAATATCATTAAAAATTAATCATATAATAACCCATGGAAAAAAATGTGTTTTATAGATATTTCATCACATAATAATTCATGGGAAAGAAATGGGTTTCATAAACATTTCATCATTTCATTATAGAATACCTCTTAGAAAAGAAATAGGTTTCATAAACATAACCCAAGGAAAATAAATGGGTTCAATAAATATATTTTCATCATAATTATATTCCATCCATAGAAAGGTTATGGATGGTAATATTTGGTCATATCTCTGGGAAATCAGTATTAATATCATAGGATATCATTTGGATGGAAAATGATTTTTAAAGATCACATGAAACATTTATTGATGAAAATAACCCTGAAACATTAAAATATCTACTTTAAAATATAAAAAATACCAAATATTAAAGAAAAGATTTTATTTGAAAAAACATTTAAAACACAGAAATAAATCATTAAATAATTGATAGTTCATGATGACAAGAAATACCATTCATGTTTGGCACATTAAAATAAATATTCTTTTCACATTTTTAGTAAAAATCCAAAAAAGATTTGTTTTTGGAAATTTAAAAGAAGATTCCTTTTAAATCATTTTGTAAAAATTCAATCATCAGAAAAAATTTCATTAAAAAATCATGTGAGAATAATAATTTTTTTATAAAACATTTTTATAAAACATATACAAGTGAAAAAATGATTTTTTACCGAAGAGTTAAATAAAGTTGGTTTTTCTTAAAAAATTTATTTTTGATCCTTAACTACTAAAAGAGGGGAAATGAAGGGAAAAGATTATTTTAATAAAATTAATATTGTATATGAAAATTAATGATTTTCTTGATATATAGATCATAATATTTCATCATCTGAATCATAATCATAAATAATCCTAATACACAATTATATTGTAAAATCAAACCATTACCACATTAGTAAATTGGGAATCATAATACCCATGAAAGAATAAATTCAAATGAAACATTAATAATCATTAAAATAAATAATTTCATGATATAACATGTTAAATGGATATTATATACGACACAAAAAAAGAAACAAGTGGTGAAAATGGTATATGTATTATAAAAGAAAATGTGGGATGAGAATCCCTTACGACAAGTCTCGATATTCTTCATACATGTTCCAAAATAATGTATAATATGTATAAGATTATTATAAATATATTAAAATACCATACCCATATATACCATACTATATATGATTTACTTATGAAATTTTAATATCCATTTCTTAAGAATTCCTAGTAAAAATCATTTTTCATGTAAAAAATACTTCATTTTTCATGTATGTTTTACTTTATTATTTCAATTAATTTTTATTTGATCATGGTTCTAGAAAAGAAATAATTTTAAATATGATATAAATATCATATTTTTTCATTATAAAAGTATTCATATTAATCCATACAATTTTTAGATGGAAAATAAATTACACTGTTCACGGAGATGGTAGGTTGTACATACACATGAATGTTATTTCGACATTATTGAAAAATGGAACGAATAAAAGGTAAATATTTTTTTACATTTATAGAATACTTATAATATAATATATATATATATATATATATATATCATATATATTAATTTAATATATCCTTATTATTGTTCATGTCAAAATAACATGAAAAATGTATCACATCGGTTCATGGAGGCGGTAGTTCACACGTATGCACTAGCATTATTATCATTTTCCCACAGATTTTAAGGTTATAAGGTAGATGTGCTATTTTTATTAAATAAATAATATTATTTCAAAAATATAATAAACATATTTTGAATCCATCAATAATATGTTGTGATGGAAAATGAAATACATCAGTTCATGAGGTGGTAGTCCACTATACAAATAATCTATAATTTTATTTCCCATTTGATGGAAAAAATACTGATACATGTCATGAAATTAATATAATAAAATGTTATTATATTTAAGATATTTATTTTATTATATTCACATGGTTTAATAAATTTTAAATTAGTGATAAGATTAAATAAAATGAAAAATCATGGTCAAGGACAATAACTCTTCTTTGTACAATATCTTTATGATTACATCTAAATCCATATTAGGATGGTTAAATTAAAAAAATAAATACTCTAGGATGTGGGTATGTAACTAAGGATAGTTTTGGGAAATTTATTTTCTAAAAAAATGATTTGGGAGTTTTAAATGGATAGGAGAGTGTGTCCCTTTTTATAAGTGGGGGAGTGAACACACTTGAAATTTTTAAAAAGAAAACGATATACTCACATTTAATAAATTCCATAAGGATTGAAATTTTCTAATTATAATACATTATATGATATAATTTTGATATATGATTGCCAAATAGGATTTTAAAAGGTTTATAGGTCATTTTAAACCTAAAATTTTATGTTTAACCCCTAGTAAATATGTTTTAACCTTAATTGTGGTAATTAATTTTTATTATTTTAGTATTAATTATGAACAAAAATATTGATGGCCTTATTATATAATACTAATAATTATTATTGTAAATATTAAAACCATTTTTCTAAATTCAATTCATATAAGTAGTAGGATTAAATTTAAAATTAAAACCATAGATGTGACAAAATAACATTTTCCCAAGAAAAAGTGTTCATAAGTATTGAAAGTTTTAATATAAAAATTTGTTTTTAATTTATTCCAATGGAATAAATTAAATGAATTATGATATAGTTGAACTAATATTACATTTAAATCCATATTAAAAAAATGTAACATAAAAATTATTTAAATGAAAAGATAGTTTTCATAAAAATCATCATTTTCATTATTAATTTATAAAATTAAACTTTTCTTAAAAATAAAAAAACAATTACCCTAAGATAATATTAACATTTACATTCAAAAAATGAAGTTTATTTTTTCAACTAAATTTTCTAATATCATAAAAATTAATTAATTATTTTTTTTGAGAATAAGTATTTTCATAACATATAAAGACGTTACCAAATATTAATTACTAATTTTTAAAAATATATTATTTATATAAAAAATTAATAATAATTTTTAATTTTTTTTATACCAATTCGTACAAAAAAAATTAAAAACTAGGTTATAATGGTCTTGTTTAATAAATAATATTTTTAGTAATATATTGTGATTAATTAAAACTCATTGTTATGTGTAATATAATCTAATAAATAAATTAAATTTATTTTAAAATTTATATTTCATAAGATCTCTAAGTGTTATAGTTTCAGTTATTTATGAGTGAACCTGGATGGGGTCATGAAATCGTGATTTTGAATGGTGTATCCAGTTTTTAGGTGAATACTACATATGATAATCTCTAAGAATATTTATTTTCTTATTGTAAATTTAATCCCCATACCAAGTCTTATGAAACTCATAATAAAAATTCTTATTTTCATTTGGTAATCCAATTAGTGAAAGAAAAATTATATTGGTTATGAAGTGAAAATATAATGATATTATCGGTCCCTCGATTTCTTATGAGCATTAGGAATTATTTCATAATATTGGCACTGCTAATGTAGGAGATGAATTTGACTGTGTCCAAGATACATATACTACCAATAATAATGATGGAACTATTATTGAAGTGGAATAGGAATTAGGTGACCCTATTGATGATATGAATCCTAAACATCTTGATAAATCCCAACAAGCAGGATAAGTATATCTTGATATTATTGCAAATAAAAATATCATTTGATTTACTAAAATATATTTATCATACTAAAATTAAAGGAATACAGGACAATAAAAGAATATCTTACCTTTTAAATAACTTTTTTCTAGATCTTCTAGTACTATTAATGGGAAATGGAAGGTCGAAGAATGTAAGGTTAATGCCATGAGAGAATCTGTCACTACCACTACCACAGTTGTGGTTAATTCAGAAATATCTTTTAATATTGGAAATGATGATAATGAATATGTTAAATCCAATATAAAAAATGATCATAATATTAGGGATGAATTAGAAGAGGAATTAGACTCTTGAATTGATGAGAAAAAGATATAATTTTTTAAAATAATTATTATGATATTGAAATATATATGGAGTATCTTCATATTGGATAACAGATGTTCTCCATGAAGGATTATGATTTTGAACAATATCATTACATTAATATTAGATACATTTCATGGAGATGATACCCCTTTTGTGTTGAAAGTGTTCATTTTAAATTTATTGTTTCTTTTTCTTATGGATTTCTTAGTGATATTGAAGGGCCTAAGTTTTGTAGATAATATTAAGTTCTATGAAACCATATAATGGTGTTTCTATCACCATTATAAAATATTTAAAAATGTATGCTCTTCAATAATATGTCTTCACACTTGAATCCAAAGTTTATCCCCTAAATATTTGATTAATCCAAAATACTGTTTTTTTTTGGAGAAAGAGGATTCAAATCAAGCTATGACTTAGAAAATTACCAACAAAGTCGATTTTCTTAGTATTATTTGTTCTATAATTCATTCATTAATTTATTTTTATCCATTGGTTTCTATATTGGTGCAAATTTATTAAACCACATGATTCATTCATGTACTCTATTTTCATTTAATAAAATTTGGGGGAGTGTGAGGTGGGTTACCTACTAACACTTTCGACCATTAAAAAGGTAAATTAAAATAATATAATATAAATTTTTTCAATCAAATTATGAAATAATTTTCCCATTACCTTTTAAAAATAATTTATCTTTTATATAGAAAAAAATATATTAGATTTTTTATTCTTTTTTAAAAATAATTTTAATAAATTTTATTATTTTAATAATCCTATAAAAAATTAAATAACTTTTTTTATTTTAGTACATAGATATTTTTTCTTTTATATATTGAAAGAAAATTAATTTTAAAAAATATTCCAATAAAAATTGAATCTTGTTTATAAAAATTAGCTTTTAATATATTTTCAAAACTAATTATTATGTAATTTTAAACAATGGTTACAATTTATATTCTTTTTGAAAAAAATATAATTATATGACTTGACTTATAAATTATTTAATTTTTTGGGAATTTTAATAATGAAAAAATTTATGGAATTTAGAAAATAGTAAATTTTTTAAAATCAATATGCTTTTAAAAGTTAATAATTAAATTTGTAATTTTTAGAAAATGAAAATTTTTATGTATATAAATAAATTAAAATAGTTTTTGCATAAAATTATTTTTTAAATAATGAATCGTTGTGATATTATAAAATACTAAACATTTATATTCATAAAAATTTTTTAATGCCTTTTAAAAATTAAATTTCTTTAGTCTACAAAAATGTAGTTATTCAAATATAAAAAATCTATAAATTAAAAAAACGCATTGTAATATGTTTATACATATAATTTTTTACTGAATTTGAAAATTATTAATTAAATTTGGATTTCATAAGAAAATATTTTTTAAATAAATTTTAATTATAATTTTTTACTTCATAATAAAATTGTTACTTTTACACCTATTAATGGAAAATTTTTATTTCCAGGTAAAATAATTTTTTTAGAATAATACTTTTTTATCTCTAGAAATGTATTATATTATTAATTTAAAATAAATATATTTTAGATATTTAATAAAAATATTTCTTTATTTTTGAAATATATTAAAATACTAATAATGGTTAGTTCTAAAAAACACGCCTTTAACAAAAGTTATTAATTTACAGCGATTTTGAAAATAAATAATTGTAATAAATAGGAAATTTATTTTTGTCATTTTATTGATTTAAAATCTAAAAAAAATTATTTAATAAAATGTATTCTTATATCTATCTATTAAATTATAATATTTATGTCTTTTTACAAAAACATCATTATCTTTAAATTTTTATTTTAAATTTTAAATAAATAATACTTTTTAATCCTTTAGAGAAAATAAATTTTATATAATTTAAAAAATAAATGTTCATAGATTATAAAAAAATAATATTTTTTAATATTGTAAAATATTTCTTTTTTATTCTATATAAAACTCCATTATTCTATTGTAATAATTATTAAGATATTTTCTTTATTTTGTCATTAAAATAAGAATTTATTCTTTCTAATAATAAATTAATTCATTTATAAGAAAAAAATATTTAAAATTTTAATTATTTACGAAAGTGAATGGTATTAGAAATTTTTAATAGTTTGAGAAAAATTATATGTGATAGCTGTTATTTTCATGGATTCCATTAATAAAACATAAAATAATATATAAAAAAAGAAATTAACAAGGATTTATAATTTGAGAAATCAAATGCCTTATGCCTTTTGAAACATACTATTATAATTTTATATCATTGAAATTTTAATATATTTATAATTGAAAATAATTTTTTATTATCATTAAAATTTTAATTTTTAATCAATTTCCTAAAAGTGAAAATTTGTATTACTTAAAAGTATATTAAACGTCTCACAATATTTATAGTAATAATAATTTTATAGTTGTTGGAAATGATTTTTTAATTAAAATAATTCAAAATAAAATATTCATGTCTCTTTAAAAATAAATTTTTTTTCTCGCATTTCGTTTAATATGTATTTTTTTAAAAAAAAAATTAAAATAGTTTTTCCATGTATTAAAAAATATTTTATGTATTAAAATTTATAAATATTTGAATTTCTATAAATAAAATATACTTCATTCCATTTATAAAATAAAAAAAATTATTTTAGGAAAACTATTTTTACGCACCTAAAGACCATATGGCATTAAAAAAACGAATAATTTATTTAATATTGTACAATTTTCTTATAAATGATAAAAAAATATACCCTTAAAGTGAGAGGATGGGGTTTCATGAGCATGAGAGACCCTCATATGGTGATCAAGGATTTGATGACTCTTTCTAGGGTTTTTTCGATGGCATCTCCATCTAAACCTATGTGAGATGATGTTTTTATCTCTAAAATGCTATTTGATAATAAATAATTTTTACCCTTTAGAAAGGATGAAGGGAAGAAAATTTCTCATATAGGATTTGATATGGATGGGGTCAATCATGATACCTTATCATCTTTGAATGAAGGTTCTCCATATCTTATTTTCAAGAGATGTTATAATGCTCATATCACTAAAAATCATGAGATAATCCTTGAATGGTTTAAGAATTGGGGATTTTCAATTACTGCATGAGTTATACTATTAGTAGGGTGTAAAACTTTAGATTGTTTAAGATATTTCATACCACATCTTCTCTATATGGGGCTTCCAAAATTAGAATTGTGTACCGACAGGGAATGGATTTTTCATTTCATATTTCCATCATATGATCTAGAACGGAAGGCGTGGGTTCATGGCTTCATTACACAAAAACTAGGATGGATGTGAGTTCAAGATTGAGATCATATTTTCTACCCATTCATTATCAAAAACATATATTCTCATGTTTATGTAAGGATTTATGTCCTCAATTGGAATTTATAGAACTCAAAATTTATCTTTGACATTTCTTCTACAATTTGTATCCCCACTAAAATGGATTAGGATAATGAGGATTGTTGGTGTAGTTTTTTTCTAGAGATTGAATTGAAGTAGATTTAAATTATACTCTAATTTATATAGTAGTCAAAAATATTGATGATATTTAATATAATTTGAAAAAAAAATTATGAAAAATTCCCCTATTTGTTTTGAATTTTCTCTCCAATCGTCACTCTAAAGAGAAGTGTATAATGAATATAGTTCACTCAGTATTCTCTCAAAAAGTGCATGAGTCCACTAAGTACCACCAGAAGAGAAACAATATAGTGTCCTTTTAGAATATTGATTTCGAGTCCCAGTTTCTTACTGATCAAGACGTTGTGATTTTTGTAGCTGAAGAGGAATTCTCAGATCCTGGGCTAGGTGATGATATTCATGTACACAGACCATCTTTGATGGATTGAAAATATGATGGTCTATTATTAAGATTATCTGATTTGGGTAGTGATAAGATGAATGAATGTATATGAAAAATACACTCTGGAGGTATCCAAACTATTTAGGATCAGGTGCAAACAACCATGGAATCCTTTTGAGGCTTTCACAATATCATGCGCTATAATGATTGGAGAAATTTCATGCCTTTGGTTCATTCACCATTTCATGGTGTATTTGTAAGCTATCACGATTTTACAAGGAAAAATGTACATGACACTGGAGAACATCCTCTTAGAATAGAAGACATGTCCCCAACATAGATTCTATATAGTTTTCATGTAATTAAATATGGAAGTTGTGATGATTTATAGGAGGATACCACTCATGATAAGGATGCAGATGAAAATAATGCATTAGAATAAAATATTGAAGCTGAAATTGATTAGAAGATGATGCAATAGGGAAAGATGATAACATATAGTTCTTGTAAAGGGAACATGATGATGGGGGGTTCCTTCTAATTTAGGATTGATTTGATGCGTAATCCAAGATCAAGGATGGGAAGTGAGGACATAATTAAGGGTAAGAGAAAATCTCTTTATGCGGATGTGGGTGTGAAGAATACTAAGATGGTTTTCAAGTAATAACTACCAATTCAGTTTCATCTCCCAATGAATATAGGAATTATGGTTATAGATATACTATTTTATTAGAGATAGATCTTCCTTTGGAGAAGAATGAGATTCCAGATACAACTAATCAAAATAGATGTTATCAAAATGATTATATAGAAAACAATTTCTTTATTTGTAAATATTATTATTCAAATAAGAACCAACCTTCATTGATTTTCTATATAATCATTTTGATAACATATTCTATTTACTTTCTAAAAGTATTTTTTGACCTTTAAAATATTAATAATTAATTTATATCTTTAAATATGTTATAATATTTTATCCATATAAAAAATTTATTTTGAAATATTTAAAAATAATAATAATTTTCTTTTTAATCAACTTATCAAATAAAAATGTTTTTTAATATTTTATAAATTTTTGAAATTAATTAATCAATTTTGAAAAATAATTATTTCACTAAAAAATAAATCAATTTAATTTTCATATTTAAAATAAAAATAAAATTATTTCTATTTCCTTTATGTTTTTTAATCCTAAAAAAATAAATCTATTATCATTATAAGAAAATAAGTGATTTTTTTAAAAAATAATTTTTATTATTTTATTAAATTATAATTTTTATATCTTTAAAGAAAAAATAAAATTACCTATTTATTTAGAAATAGGTATAATTATCATGAAGTAAATTAATTTGTTTATTAGTTTAAAAATTTATCTTTTATTTTTTATTATGTTTCTATAATCATGAATTTAATCTTTTTAATAATGAAATATTTTTTTTATTCTTTTGAAATGATATAAAAATTTTACTTTTCACATAAATAAGTGTTTCTATTAGTTTGGATAATGTTTATTAAAAACAATAATTCTATAAAATGGGTTTTATTAATTTTTAAAAAATATTTTTGTCATATAATAATGGTTTGATTATTTTTAATTATATATTAATGAATTCTTTCTTAATAAAAGATTTATAGGTTTGTATATCTAGATTCATATTTTTGACATTTTCAAATAATAATAATAATTTCATTTTCTTTATATAATTTAAATTTTATAGCTACTTAAAAATAATAAATAATTTTATATTCTTTCATATAATTTATATATTGTTTTATTATTCTTCTAAGTGAATATTTTTTCTTTACCATTTATAGAAACATTTTTATTACTTATGGGAATAATTTATTCATACATCATAAAATAAATTTATAATATATTATTCCAATTAAATAATTTAATATTTTTAATAAATTTCAAACATATAATCGAATTTAAAAATAATACAATAATTGTTCTGAACCATTTAGAAATTTTATTTTTATTCATTTAAAATAATTAAAATTTTAATTCCATTTCAAAATTATAATTTTTATGTTATTTAAATTCATTTTTTAATTTTTAAATATCTATAATTTTGTATACCTTTAAAATAGTATCATTCATTTTATTAGAAAAGATATTATGTCCCTTTTTCTCTAGAAGAAAATAATAAAATTTTTATACCTCTTAAAAATAAAATTTTTATCATTTTATAAAATATCTATTATATGAAATTAAAAATGATGTTTTTATGTTTTTTTAAATAACATTTTATACAATTTTAAAAAATTATAATTTTTATACCTATAAAATATTAATTTTTTAAAAAATATATTTAAGAAATATGTAAAGAAAATTTCTTATATATTGAAAAATAAATAAATTTTAATCCGTCACATAAAATAATATAGGAATATATTTTTATGAACATTTTAAAAAATAACTTATTATAAATTTTTGAAAAATTACAATTTTATATTCCTTTAAATATTTAGTATTATTTTATTTATGAATACTAAGGATTTTTTATATCATAATAAATATTCATATTTGAGATATATAAAAATCAAATTATTTTTATAATATTATTAAAATTAATATTTTTACTACCTTTTATAAAATATAATTTCTTATAAATAATAATATTTTTTTAAAATTTAAAAAATTTAATATTATTTTTCAAGTTTAAAAAACTTAATAATTGAATTTTTTTTTAAATTTTTCAGTTCATAAAAAATAAAAAAAATTTATAACGTAAAAAAATAATTAAAAAAATATGAAATTAAAAAAAAAATTTCAAGCCTCAATTATTTGGGAAAATTCAGGAGTTTTTTCTTTCATGATAAAATATTAATTATTTCCTTAAAAAGTTATAATTTTTTATTCCTATAAATATAAAATTTATTATTTTTAAATGAAAAAATTTATGATTATATACCTTTTTATATAAAAATAAATAAATTCTTGAATGTTTAAAAAGTAATTTAGTTTTTTAAAAAAATGGAAAGTTTTCTCATTCTATATAGATCTTCTTTAAATGTAAAATGAAACTACACTAAGATTGGGTGTTTTGAATTAGTGTTGATTGATTTTATAATTTATTTAAATTAACCTCTTTTTAATATTAAAGTATAGTTCCACTCAACTAAATTCTATTATTTACCCATATATAATAAAGTAAACAAGAATAGAAAACACGTATGATTTGAAATATTCTCCCTTTAAAGTGGGTGAATATATCCATATTGTGACTAGTATCATCCATGAAACTAATTAATATAAAATTATAAAAAAGTAAATTATAATTATTTATGGGATGTTCTTTACTCTGAAAATGATATAGATCCCACTAGTTACAAGAATCTATCTAGTTTACAGTATGAATTTATAGAATGAATAATGTTTTCACCAAGATTCTTGATCACTAAATAATCTAATAATATCATAAAGTAAATTATAATTATTTGTCATAATGTAAAAAAGTTGATCCACATATGAATTGGATCCAAACTTATTATACGAATCCAACCTATTTGAAATGATAATTCGTAGAATAAAAATGCTTTTAACCTATATTCATGATTTTACTACATCATTATAATTATATAATTATTTTTATATTAAATTTGAAAAAAATAACAAGTTATACAATGATGAATGATCTTGAAATAAAAAAAATACTCAAAATATTTGAATATATAATTGATAATTTCTCTTATCAAAAGTCTATATAGTTTCTATTAATCTTTATAGTAAAATAATATTTACTATATAATCATAAATAATTACTTGATTTGGATTCCAAATAAAACCAGCTTAGAAATGTCTCCCTTGGCCACATATAAATAACCAATTTAATCTTAAACATTGACTTTGATTAATTTTGATATAATATTTTGAAATTAAACATCTATATAAAAAACAATTCATGGACTAATTAAAACTATAACTGAATATTACCCAATTAAATCTCCATAAATAATGGTCCACATCTTAATTTGAAAATTTTATACCACTTTCTTAAATCATTCAGTTATATTTGAATCATATTACCATCATGTGGGAAATTTTAATGATATTAGTAAAATATAGCCTCTTTATTTATTTTAATTTGATATATATATATATCACTCTTATCATGATCAAAATATATTCATAATAAGCTTCAAGTGATTTAAAACTCATCAACTTTAAATTGATTTAAGAATTATTTAATAAATACAAATCAATTTTAAAATAAAGTGTTGTGGTGTCAAAATGATATAATGATATCATATAGTGTGATATCAAACTTATAATCATAATATTATTACTCATTATGACCAAGAATGAGCTAAAAATATATGTTTATTAAAACTACAATGTTGAATTGCCTTTGAAAACTAATTTTCATTTTAGTTTTTTTTCTACATTATTTGATTCTCTTTCCTTTTCATAATTTTCAAATCACTATATATTAGAATTAATACGTAAATTTTACTATATGGTATATTATATAAATTCATGTTCTCTCCAAATAAATAACACTTTCAACCATGAACTTCCTTCGAGTCACCTAAAATTAACCAAACATTATCATGTTCAGTTCTATATGGTCCCTCGTTTATTTCTTTATTAAAAACCATTATTTTATTTTTACATATTAATTCTCAACAAATTAATTATCAGAAAATAATTTCAACCATCTACAATCATCCATTGACCACTATAAAATAAAATCACTGATATGAATGACACCACCTTCCAATATTCCTAATATATTTAAACAATTTAGGATATATTGAATATAGACACATTTTATAAAGGGATATAGTATATTATAATATAAAAAGTCAATTTTATATGGTAATTATTAATAAAATAATCATAAATAACCACATCAATATATTATTACTATATAATTTAATTACTATTTGTAATTTATTTTGACAAATTTTTTTCCCTATAATGTGTTAATGATCCAATTTTAATAAGTTCAAAAATCTTACCCAAATATACATTTTCAATTTTATGGGTTATTTAATCCCCTCTTGTTTTTTTTAAATCAATAATCGCAAACTCCATTAGTTATAATTTATTTTTTTTCATTTAAAACTTATCATATACCCTATAATAATTTAATATGAATTGATGTTGTATATAAAAAATATTAATTTAATTTCTATTAAAAATTTATCTTCGTTCACAATCATTCTCTAAAAGAGAAACACTCAAATCAATGAATTGTTTTTTTATTTTTGTAGAACCATATAGAATAATAAAAAATATTTTGGGGCTTATAGATTATTCTCAAAATAAAATTCATACTAATTATTTTATTACCTTTT
Source organism: Viscum album (assembly GCA_963277665.1). Taxonomy (NCBI): domain Eukaryota; kingdom Viridiplantae; phylum Streptophyta; class Magnoliopsida; order Santalales; family Viscaceae; genus Viscum; species Viscum album. Next base: position 498,899,840 of record OY728122.1, read on the forward strand.
CTTTAGTCGTACTAAATGTCCCATTAAAAAAACAATATTTTCTATAATAAAAACCATTGAAATATTTTTAAAAGGTAATTACTAGTTATAATAATTTTATGATTTATTTAATCAATTCCATTGATAAAATAATATAAGGAAAGACATGTGGTAAGGGTAATTTACATAACATAAGTAATGTGATGGGAATGATGAGTATTATTTTTCATCCTTTACTCTTGAAGTATTTCATTTATTAATTTATTGGAAATGATATTAATAACATGTTCATGTGTCATCAGTAACTCAATATTCATTTTTTTTCTAAATAGTCTCTGATCTAAAATTACATTTAATGTTAATGTATATAGTTTTTTAGTGTTTTAATAAATTAATATAAAAATTTATCATAGTCTTATAATTATATTCAATCCAAAATGGTAAATCGATATACAACTTTAGATATTTTATATTTTCTTTTATTTTTGTAATTTATATGATTTCTAATCTGGAAGCTAAGTAATCAACCTCTGATGTGATAAATATCACTAATTTATACTTCTTATAGTGCCATATGATAAATAAATTGCCTCCAAGATATTCCTCATGGTTTTATTTCAAGAACAAATTTGACCAAGTAAATTTTTATAAATATTTTTAAAATTAATATTCTTACCCTCTTTATAGTAGAGACCATAAATCGTTATTTAAAGGACATATACAAGGATTATTTTAGAATCATTAAATATAATTCATTTGAATTTCATTAAAATATATTATGGTTTAATATGTGCTAAATATTTTCTTGTCTAAGTGTTGGGTCTTTTAAAATTCTCCCTTTTCCAAGATCTAGGACCAAAACCAGATGAAGGAAATTTCAGTGGAATAAAGGATTTTGAAAAGTGAAATAAGAAGATAGAGTAGCATCAGTGGTGGTAAGAACTGAATCTGTATGATGAAATTAAATAAGAAATAGATGACTCATGTTATATTAACACTATTGAGATAAAAATACTCATGATTTTTCAAGATATATGTGATAATCATGATAGTTAGTATAAGAGTAAATATATTTTATTTCAGTACTCTTAGGGAATAAAAAGTTGAGGTACTGTAACATCTAGTGGTTTTGACCTTGTAATGGGATGCCAATAACTATTAGATAGTGGTGTCATTATAATAACTAGTTGGGACCAAATATAAATAGTTTTTTGGGGAAATGTTTCATTATATATGAAATTCCTCTAATCGTTGTCTTTTTATTCAATTTATAAAAAAATTAAATTCCATGTTATTTTTAGTGATTTTATTCTTCTCCTTGTGTGTGTCTTCAAGAAGATCTAATCAAGTGATAAAGGTGGCTCCACATGAGAGTTTGGAGTATATTTTCTACATTCATACATTAACATCATATATATCTATTTTTTAGTAGTTTCAATTATTGTTTTTTAAATGAGGTTTTCGAACAGAGTTCTAGATTATTGGGTGTTCAGTATAACAAGTTATATTAGAGCATAGCATGAATGTAGGCTTCTATATGGAACTTTCCTCAGGTTATTTTTTCAAATAGATATCATTTTTTAGAATGAATGCAATTGGATAAGAGCAAGGTATAGAATAACCTACTAGATGGAAAAAATTTATATTCTATGGAATTCAAATTGATGATTAATTGTATCAAAAAGAATTTAATATTCAATTGAAGGTAAAAAGACTAGAAGAAATAGATAAAATTAAATAGGAATGAATTGAATGGAAAATACTTAGGGAATATTTAATAAAATTGGATAAGAACAACTCTGTTTCCATATGTGATATGGTGAAATTTTTTGAATTGATGGAAAATCTTGTGAACATATTTGAGAAGAATTCAACAATGAAAAAAGTGTTCATGTCAATTTTGGCCTCTGGGGTAGTGTGTTATGAGGTTTGAATAATTCAAAGATGGTCTAATAGGTGATGATCATTCGTCCTTTATTATAGAGACCTTCCGGTCACCATATTTGTATGAACCAGATCCACGTTGTTTTCTTTTAGCCGGGGGTTAGATTGACCCTATGGGGACTCGGCAGTTTATCCATTCTATATTTCGAAGGAGGTTACATAGTCTAATGGTCTTAGAGGGCGATTACAGGTGGTTAAGTTCATGTGCAATCAGTCTTTATAAGATATGACTTCCTTGGATAGCCTCCTGCAGGTTCATTCAGGGATCCAAAAACACCCAACAACCCCGGTATCTTTGATTTGGGGACCTTCTTTTCAAAGGCAGATGCTCATTGGATGACGATTTGGCCAAAAACACTTAAGGACTCCATTGGTCGATAGGATGGGATGTCAGGCTCATTGCACACTTTTGGGGGAAATTATTTCCTATTTTTGGGTTGACTTGTATATTTAAGTCGTACATATATGTTTTTGAATACATGGTTTATTCCAGAAGAGTGTATCCTTGGGCAGCCCCTAGTTCACATGATCATCATAGGTATACATGTATTTGATGCTATGGAGGAAATGTTGACTTAAGCCCTACAATAAGGCGCTCTGAATTTATCATTATCTAGGTGGGATGAAAGATGACTAGATTTTGGGATGAGGCCCATAATATGGTTTTCATATGTATCCTTGTGGGAGGAATCAGAGTCCACGTAGTTTAATTAGCATTGGGCTTACACATGATAGATTCCCATTTGAGGGGACATAATTGGGAGAACTCTTTTGGAAGGGAACACCTTTTGAGATAGGGCCTTCTAGCAGGTGTCGTACATATCCTAGTTTGACCAAGAATCAGATTTATCGTAATTCAATATGGGTTTGGGCTTATACAAGGAAACTACCCATTTTGGGATAACATGATTGGGTGGACACTTTTGGAAGGGAACCGTTTCGAGCTCAAGCCTTCAAACAGGCGTCCTACATATCCTGGTTTGACCAGGAATCAGATTTATCATAGTTCAAGATGGGTTGGGGATTACACATGGAATATTACCATTTGAAGAGAACATGATTGGGTGGAACCTTTCGAAAGGGAACACTTTTAATTTTGGGCCTTCAAGAAGGCATCATATGTATCCTAGTTTGACTAGGAATCAGATTTCTTGTAGTTCAATATGGATTGGTTGCATGGATTTTGTGATCATCACAAATATCTAAGCCCGCATGAGTCATACTCGGTGTGAGAAAAAATTGGATGTGAGAGATCAAACTAACCACACACCTCCTCTCCCGCTGATGGCAGAGGGTAGCCCTACAGTGGTAGAAGATAAGGTGATGGTGGGCAAGGGAATAGAGCAACAAACCCTTTAATGTGGTATGACATTGGGGTCATATGGCTCGGCCCTTAAAAGTTTAGGTACTTATCAAAGTGGGAGTGACCCCTAATGTGGTCTGGGAAAGGGGAGGAATGGCGCATCTCGTCCGAAGTAGAAGCAAATACGATCCCTTCGACTGATCACCATTCCTCATTGAATGGAAAAGAAAAAGATCTCCCTTAATCCATAGAACAGGGAGGTTCATGTCAGCATATCATGGTTGGACTTCGGGTTACCATGGCAATGTAAAGTTATAGACATAAAAGGAGTCTGTACTATTGTGGGGAGAGCCTTTGTTAATCTGCTTACCATGGGTATGTAGACTCAAAGGGGTGTGATGATGCACCCGATGATTTGATCATATGGGTCTAGTGGCTCTATTAGAGACTTTGGCCTAATGACGGGGGATGGTTTCTTGGAGGAACTATGGAGGACTGGATGATAATGGAGTGGTGAGATTTGAGCCAAAGGGAATGACACCCAAAGATTCCCCATTCTGCATATTGTTTTCCCATGCGGGATGGGGGGAGCTCCACATACCATAGTGGTATGTGGGTAGAGGGGTTGTTTGCATACTGAAGCATTACACGGGCTTGGTCATAGAAAACCACGCACCACAATGGTATGCGGTCCTGGACTCAGTCTTCCATACCACTTTGGGTTTCATCCACATATTGATTCAATATGCAGTGTGGGGTTCAATCTGTGTAGAGGTAAACAATGTGAAGTACCATATTGAATGAGGGTCCTGTAACCTGTCATTCGCGGGGATTTCATTCATGAGGAATTTTTGGTTTGTGTCGATACCAATTAGGTTTTTGGTTTTTCCATTATTATTAACTTCCTTCTTTTTATTTTTAGTGGATGTTTATACCTATAGAAAAGTGGTTCGCGATTTGAACTACGTCAATGATTCAAAACCGATGCTAGAATCCTCTTGGAATTCTTTCTTCCAACCTTTAGGGTATCCTTTGTGATTTATTCGTTCATCCCCTCTCAATTACATATGTTCTACTTGTATATAGAAATGGGGGAAAACATATCTATGGGAATGCAGCACCATTTCTAGAATCCCATGAAGAGATATCTCGATCAGCAGAATAATCAGTCAATTGGGGTTTTGCGGAGGCTACAGTTTGTGAGTCATGGTTCGCAGAACCCTCTCAATTTTCTTCATCTAGAAACTTTTGAGTTTGTGAGATAGTATGAAGATCGACTTCATGCACTTGATTCCACCCACGATGTGGTTCATAGGTTCCTGGGTTTGCTAGAAATTTCTCCAAAGACCGACACCTCATGGGTCATTCCACGTACTAGTGGTTTTTGGTTTATGCATTCCATGAACCCTTCCTGGTGATGGTATGCAGGTCACTTAAATCTCTTGAGAAATTAAATTTCTTCAAGTTTCTTCAAATGTTTGAAACTAAATTTGCATCCATTCTCTTTACCGGTCCTGGGGGAATTATTTGTTTCGTTTACAAAGTGATCGTGGGATAAATTTCTTCCCCTTTAGTAGTTTTTAGGACGCTACAAATGTCCCCATCATAATGGGGTCTATTTGGAATGATGATGAGACTATTTCGATATAGAAGTTATACTGAATAGATGTGGTTTGCAGTAGAATAGATGGGTCTGGTGGGAGGGTACCACACTTATATATAAGAACCTAATTCATTTGCCTTTAACCATTTTTTGTAGTGAAAAGTGATCTCTACTCTCCCTCATCTTTCTCTACACCTGCGTACTGCTCTCTTTTGTGAAAACCATATCGGAGAACCTCTTCTGTACGTGTCATGAACTGAACTCTTCATAATTTATTTTTCCCACAAAACATATTTTAGGTTACGTAAACAACATTGTGGAATTAAGAACTAAATTTAAGACCTTTATGTAGGATAATTATACGCGGTTTGTGTGTCCTACACACTGAACTTAAACTGGAAAACTGAAATTTAATACTTAATAATCCAAACATGAACATTAAAAAAGAAACATTGAATATCATCATGGAGAGGCCTTGGTTTGTGGTTTCTTCATTCCATGAACCCTTTTGTTTGTTGTCCAACTCTATGTGGGCTATCACCTCATGGGACATTCTTATATTGCAGATATATGTTGTATAGATTCCACTTACTATAGCATCATATGAGGATTTCTTCCTAGTATCATTCAATACATGAGAAATGATTTCTGAATATCATTTCCTAGATTAGTACACAGAGTCTCATGCAGACCCTCTATTCATCCCCTCAGTGATTTTTTTGTGGCCTTTATCCAATAATTTTCTCATTGGACTGACTCTTTATGGGATTTTGGATCTTTTTGTGTAGGATGTAATGGATCTTCAACAGATTTTGACAAAATCGACCAACATGACGGCAACCATGGTTGAGAACAGTAAGGACCATCTTCAATCCTACATTGTTCCTTGTGACAGCTTCTTAATAGTTCTCTTTTTGCCAGAGCTCCCAATATACCCATTGTTTGTGAAGCTTCCACTATATGGATTTGGTCTTCCTGATGATGTTCCTTTACCATTGGGTGACCTCGATAATTCTTTAATTCTCCTAGAAGTACAATAAGGTCATGATGGGGCCAATATTTCCTCCACAAGAGAGGACATAATTACTCCGATTTTTAGGGAATGTGTTCATATTAGAGGGCTCAGTGTGGACTTAGGGAAATTGCAGGTGTCGCAACCCTACCTTGAGACTAGTCACCCAAGTGTACCCGTCCATTATTAACCACTCTCTATAAAATTATAACAGTGGGTGGAGCAAAAAATGGGACCTGTTAGCTAGAGGATGCTTCTCCAATGAATGGTCTTGGACATTATGGGTACCCCAAACTTTTTTAGAGTCCCCCGATCAGTTGGAGGTGGTGAACTTATATTAGGCATCTTGGTTTTCCCAGTTCGCTGCTTTCTCTCCAAGAAAAAGCATTTTGGGTCTGTTGAGACACTGGTATTCAAGCACCATCACCTTCCATTTGTCACATGGGGAGGTGGTAATTATCTTATGGGACATCTACTAGATAAGAGGGATCACCATCTTTGGAAATATGTATGATGAATTTCTTCCAGCAGCTGCTAATGGGGATGATACCGACCAGGTGTCCCGATTGATGTGGAGCCTAATAGTTATGAAAAAGGTATTACTCAACCAATCCCTCTAGGCTCACTATCTTATCCCATTTTGGGAATGGATAAGGTCATTTCTGTTGGTTAATGGTCCTAAGATGATAGCCCGATGTAGTCAAACTCATCCATCTTATTAGTCTCGAAAGATTCTAGTGTGATATTGTGCCTCTCTCGAAGCGGGATGATATACTACGTGGGGATATGAGCTCCAACTGTAAATGCCACCTTCACATAGATTGGAAGTTTTTTCAATTTTTTTAGTGGATGGATCATCCCATACCATGATGTATTTACCATGTTCAAGTCTTGCACTTTGATGATGGTGGTTATGCTGGCAGAGGGTCGACCAATTAATCTGGACACTCCTTCTCTTTTCTGACTTTATGAGTTGGGAAAGATACAAGAAGGTAGACCTCTACATCATCTCAGTAGACCATTTAAATTTCGGTATTGGAGTATACCAGAACACTACCCTTGCTATGTATATCGACACACTGCAAGGGTTCACCACTCTGACTTTCAACCTTTCTTTCTTAGCACGTCTGTTGTTCGTCCCATGACATTAAGTGTCTGCAATGTAGCCAGGCTGCTGAATAATGCTTCTTGATTTTCATTTTAACTGCACTCTACCCCTCATGGTTTAGTGAGTGGTGTAAGGGGGGATATTTAGAGGAGGGATAATACATTATTTCACTCTGGGATGGGATTCTCACTGCTCGCATTGATCGAGTGGCCATTTTGGCCCTATACCTCTCTTACCGATTCTCTAGGCAATTTGGTTACCTTCTAAAAATTGTGATTCTTCCTTCCATTTAGTTATTGGGAGAATCACATCCCATAATTCTTCACCAGTTATAGATTATGATGATATAGGAATGTTCCACTATGGAGGTTATCATCCCTAATGCGACATAATCCAATTTTATATCACTAGAATATGCCTAATAGTGGGTGGGTTTTTATCCAGATGAGGTGATGAGAACACCAATCTGACAGGTCCAGAAGCCTCTAACTAACCTTCGTCCGGTATTGACCATGACATTCATGCCATATATTCCTTGTCCTATGGTGATTTAGACTGAATCACCATCTATTCCTGTCTATGTGGTGTCCACAATGGCTACGTCATCTGTCCCACCACCGGTGATGGCCATGATGGCTATGCCATTTGTTCTTGCCCTCATGGTGACAAGATGCTCGATTATCCATCAGATTCTTCTGGACGAGGCTTCATTGGTGTGGCCTATCTCAGCAGGGGGTGATTTAGACTACTCCACTCATTTGGATACTTCACATGACCCTAATGAGGTTAGATTCAGCAGAGCATCATAGAATACCCCAGAAGTTGTGGATATTCCTCTGCATCTAGATCTAATGTTCAAACCATCTGAGGGTGAGTATATCCCACCATCTTGGGTAACTTATCATAGGTTCCTTCCCAATCCTGTAAAGAATCTTCTTGTCTATAGACCCATTGTAGAGGGGGGGGACCAAGGCCCTGGTTCCATGGGGAGGAATTAGTTAGTGATAAAATAGGAATGGTGTCAGTTATGTGCCCTTTCCACAGAAACACCTATAGCTATCTTTACGGATGAGATAGAAAACTTCTAGTGGTTATTAACTGAGTCGAGTTTTGGTGGATTTTATTACCCGCATCTATACCTTCTTATCTACTAGATTTTCATATCCTGAGAAGACCTCACTTATTGTGAAGATAAAATTGTCAATTTTATTTATTCCTATCATCAGGTAATGATATTTCAATAAGTTTCATAAGAAATCAATATCCTAATGGATGAAGATGCTAAAGATCATGATTTGGTGATTTTCCAAAAGGAATTTTTGTGAGAGTATGAGGGTTTTGTAGCCAGGTTGAAGGCTAAACTGGCCTCTTTAGGTACCAAATGTGACGCTATCCAAAATAAAGGGTAGCACCATAAAGCCATTATGGAACACATGAACCTAATGTTTAAAGATGAAGTGCATGAGGAAGCCAATTTAAATAAAAATATTGACTTCTCGAGGTAGTCTCTTGCAATTTTTTTGAAAGGGTTTTCCAAGGCTTTCTCTAAATTTCCCAAATCATGATGTACCTACTTTCTTTTGATAATATGGAGAGACTCCAAAATGGGTATGTCCACCCATTTTTTGAGCTTAATGGAACTAATTTTCCTTCCAATACTTATTCTTTTCCTTTTCCTATCATCTCAATTAATCACAATCAACCATATAATCATTATTTCAATCAGGTATTAATTTTAAACTATTATTCGATACCAATAAATCGAAATAATCAAATTGGGATCTAATTTTTACTTGACTCATTGGACTTAATGAGTTTAGTTAAACTATTTTTGGGGTTTCATGGAAAACGTCATGAACATTTGTGTCTTTTTTCTTATCACCCTAATTTGTGCCTAAGATTTTTTGACATGGACCTAGAATTTATAACATGTCTTTTTCTTAGTCCGCCTTTATGGGTTTTTGACCAAACAATATTTAGGCATCTTTGGAGTATTTGATAGCTTAACTCTTTTCTTTGCCTAAACCATACGTAGTATAGGTTTAACAAGATAACACTTGACCTTTATCCAGGGGTTCCCTTTGGGGTTTTTTACTCTGGTGAGTATTAAATCATTTTCACTGGTGGTTTATTGTCCTGCCATTCATACTTATTACTAATTTTTTAGGTCGAATAGTTTTGAAAAAACATGACAAAAAAGGGGCCTAGTTTGGGATTCATTATCCAGGAATTCCCTAGTAACTTTATGACATAAATGAGGGATTTTTTTCTTGGCCCTATCATTGTGAGGATTAGATTTATATGAGGTTTTGTAGCCATTTTAGGCATCTGAAGGTAGGAGAGGACTCTACAGAGGATGAATTTTCCTTTGTATGATGTCCATTTTGTAGGCGACTTATGCAGAGTCACCTAGGCATGATGTGCATTTTCATACAGAGGTGTCTGTAGGACTCATGGATTCCATCTCTTGTGGACTGAGGGAATTTTCAACTCTTTGGGATTGTTTTGAGGTTTGGGGCTATAGTGGGTGGCCAGTCTGAGGAATGATGTCTGAATGTATTTGGGTAATTTTTGTTACCTTTGAATGGGAAACCAATCACACATGAATTTTACTTATTTAAGGGAGGGATAGTGAATGCTAGAGTTTAATGTCATACAACTAAGACACTTGACACCTTTTATGGGAGATCATTCTTCTCTAACCAAAGGAGAGTAAATGATTAAATAGTTCAATTTTAAATTCACTTCATATCTAGTTATTTCAAAAAGTTAAATATATGTAAGTTGTAATCTAGGGGGTTTCCCATGTCCAGGGAGTGAGACGGGACATTAATTCGACACGAGAGTAGAAAAACTAGAAAGGAATCTCCTAAGGATAAATTTTACTTCGATTGACAGCCATTTGGAAGGATACATATGCAGATCCACCAGTGAATGATGTTCATAATCAAACAAAATTTTTTGAAGGAAACTGGCCTTCCATATTTTATGGATATGAAGGATTATGGAGATTGGGACTATTACGAACATGGTATATGGATTTTGAAAAGGGGTTCACCTAAGCCTGAAAGGGGGCACTTATTTGGCTGACCTTTACCATTAAACCCATAAATAAGTGGGGTAATTTTCATTTCATAAGCAAATCAACTTCATGCGTCTGGATTTTGTATCCTAATTTTTATATTATCCTTAATAAAGTACAAAGCTTAATTTGTCCAAGATATTTTGATATATTTAGGACGTGGGTAATAAGTAGAATGTAATCCATGACTCTAAGGAATATTGAACCAGGAGGTATGACATGAGGATTGGAAACCATCGGGTGTACTGAGGTAAGAGAGGACTCTACTAAGGAAGAATTTGCCGTTTATTGATGGTCGTTTTGTAGGCAAAATATGAAGAGCCACTGGGGAATCATGTGTACAGTAAAACAAAGGTTTTTACAGGACACAGGCCTTCTATCTCTGATGGATAGAAATGATTATGGAGATTCAAGATTACTCAAATAATGGAGTGTGGTGTATGAAAGGAATATATCCAGATACATTAGAAACGTTTGGGTCGTGAGTCGATTATGGTATCTGGTAATCCCCTATATAGATCCAGATCATATGTTGGGTATGGAATTTTTCTTATCTATGTAGTTTAGAGTCATGAAGCGAGTACATTATGTTGTTCAATTTAGATTCATACAGTGAAGAAATTATATAATGCTATTTAGAGTCATGGAGTGAGGATATTATGTTGTGCAATTTATATTCATGAATCGATGAGATTATGTTGTGTAGTTTAGAGTCATGTAGCGATGAAATTGTGTTGTGCATTTTATATTTAATAAGCTAAAACATTATTCTATACAGTTTAGTGTCATGTAGTGAGGAAATTATGTTGTGCAGTTGACAGTCACATAGTGATGACAATATGTTGTGTAGTTTATAGTCATGAAGTTCGGACACTATTCTATCATAAAGACCATAAATATCCATGAGTTAATCATGGTTGGAATATTTTTGAATTATTTAGACATTAGTGATGATAGAATGTTTAAACCATAGTCCTTGGGGTAACTGGTATCAGGAGGAATTACATGGGTATTGAAATCCATTGGGAGTGCTGAGGTAGGTTAGGACTCTCCTGAGGACAAATTTCCTTTGGTTGACGGTCATTTGGTAGGTGACATATGCAGAGCCTCTAAGGCATGATTTGCACTTTCAAAAAAAGGTGTCCATAGGACACTGGCCTTCCATCTCCAATTACCATGAATTTTATTGGGGAACCAAGATTTCATAGAGCATGGAGTTTGAAAAATAGGAAATATGTGTCTGGGAATGTAAGAAATATCAATACCACGATCAGCCATAAACTAATGAAACATTTACATAGATCAGACTCGTATATAGGGGAAGCAAGATATTTTGGCTCGTTTTGAGTGTTGTAATTCAAACTTGTAATTTCCTACATTTATTTATATTTTTTTTCTACGAAATTGGGGGCATGTTAGAGATCTCATAGCATTGAGAATTGGGTCGCACATGACTCTAGAGGAACCTTGTAGTTTAATTTCATGTGGTTAGGAAATTTCATAAATTCTATTTTAAAAGTATGACCTATGCTTGAAGGTAGATGGATTTTTTTTAATTGTTGCTAGGCTGTGATGTCAAATTTGGGGTTCACTATATAACCAGCAAGGGTAGGAATCAAACCATACATAGTTCTAAATGTTCCCTATACCGGTCTCACTTGAATGTAGGAATAGGGGTATTTTGGTTTCATCCACTATAGGTTTTGGGTCTATAGTATTCCTCTATAGTTTGTTTATTTAGGGAGATCCTTACCACTAATGATAAGCTCACATTAGTTATACTCAATGTGAGAAACAAGGAGTGACAAGGATTTCCCTCGTAATATGAGGAGATAGAGGATGTGATAGATGAAGTTTTTTGTGAGGGTTGGTCCAAGATAGAATATCAAGGCATCTCTATATATCCCACTAAAGAATGGGAATCAATCCCTACATAGTTCATTGGGGACCATGCAGTTTATCACCGTGTGATTATGAAGATTTATGCTATGTGGTTTAACATCTTGAAGATAGGATGTTATACCATGTAGTTTATAGTCATACTGTGAGGACATTGGAATCACCATTTAATGTTGTGTTTTAGGGAATAATAACATACAGTTTAACATCATGTGTTCAAGATAGTGACTCATAGATTAGGGTTATAGATTTTGGATAAAAGGCATTTCTTTTACGCGAACTACTTCTTCAAAAACCATACATTGGTGGGAGCCGTGATGATATGTCTATCCATTAAAATCAAGGAATATTCTCAATTAGAATAGACCCTATGTATGCCATATGGTCCCTCCCAATTTGACACATGATTTAGGTGATTCTTCCTGATTATCATCAGGGTTCTCAAGACCAAAATTTTCTCTCCTTCAAGGAAAGAATAGAGGTGAACCTTTTTGTTGAAGGCTCATGCGATCCGATTTTGGTATACATTAGAATGGTGAAAAGTGTGAAACATTTTCTCATATAAATGATCCAACTCATCAAAAAGTCTCTGGGATTCCTCATCCATGGAAAGTTGATCACAAATAGCCACATAAAGTGATGTAAATTGAATTTCAATAGGAAAAACCACATCTTTCCCATATACTAGTGAATACGGGGTCTTGGGTGGTATTATGGGTTATGGTCTAGTAATCCCATAATGCATGAAAAGCTTGTTTGGTCATATTTTATTATCCTTATCTATCAAATTGTGGATTATGTTGGATAGTTTTTTATTAAAATCCTCTATCTTCCTAAAAGATACTACATGGTTGTGGGTTGATTCGATGGATCTGAGTCCATACTCTTGTTATAACATGTCATAATCAGTAGAGCAGAAGTTGGTGTTGTTTTCCATAAGTATTGTATGAGGATCACCAAATTGACTAATTTTTTTTCCTTCACAAAGATAACAATAATTTTTTCCCAAACCTATTTATAAATCGTGTATTCAGCCCATTTGGAATAGAATTTAGTTGTTGTGAGAATGAACATGAATTTTCTAGATGTGGTGGGGGAAATAGTCCCACAATATCCATCCCCCAGGCGGAAAATGTCTAGGAGTACTTAGCTGTGTGATGTAGCTCCAGGGGTTAGTGAATAAAAGTGGTATGAAATTTGCAAGAATGGAACTTCTTGGTGAATATGAAATAATTATATATCGTAGTGGAAAAATAGTATCCAAGCTTTCAAATTTGATGGGAGAGCTTCATTGCTGATTTGTGCACTCCACAAGCTCTAGTGTGCACTTATTTCATGATGGTAGTAGTCTCTTATCCATCGATTCACCTACGAAGAACTCCATCAAGGCCTCATTTATAGAGAAACTTTTCTTTGTTTATTCCATTTTATGAGACAAAGTTGATTTCCCACCTCAGGATTTGTTCTCTTCCAGCACTATATGGTGGGATTTCCCCCTTATAGTAGTAATTCTCAATGGGAGTCATCCAGCTGTTGGTGTGACCATTATGTTTAGAAATGGGGCTAATCTCATCGATTTACACTATATTAATATGAATAAATGGCATGAAAATATGATGGTGGGCAATGTTAATGAATGTTTCATCCCGGTCGAGATCATTCAGGGTTGTAGGTACATTTTCAAATGCATTAGCTTGAGAATTTTGCAACCTGGCGACATAGGTTAGTGTTTCTTCTAATTGGAATACTTCCATTAGTTCCCAAACATGGTTCATCAAGGGGGCCAATACATCTTTCTTAATAGAATAATCACCCTTGACCTTCTTGATGACCGACTATAAATAAAATTTTATCATCATGTGCTCAACTCATGCCTGAAGTGCCAGCTCTAGGCCTCTAATGGGGTCCTGGTATTCTGCTTCAATATTTGTGCATCCCTCTGAAATTAGGAAGGAGTGATGTAAGATGGCCTTCTTGGGGTACATGAGTATAACTCCAAGTCCTACTTTTTTGATCTTGGGATCCTCCATAATTTTCATTATTGGGCTTCTGGAAGAACTGTCTAAGTACATTTCTCATGCATGGGGACTTCTAAGAAAGAGAACACTTCTTTATCTGGAAGTTCAACATCCAACAGGGTAGTTTCTTCCGAGGAGTGCTTTGCCTGGAATTCTATTAACGCTTATCCTTTGATGGAATTTTGGGGCACTTACCATATGTTAAACTATTGTAGGATGACTTCCCACTATAAAAGGAATCCAGTTATTAAGGGACAGCTAAGGATATACTTGAGTGGGTTGCAGTGGGAGACCAGATAGACCTCGTTGTGCTATAGGTAATGAATGAATTTCTGAAATGTAGAGATTAAGGCTAGGAAATTCGATTAGATTCTTTAATATTGAATGTCAACCTCAATAATTGTTCTGCCGAGGAAATCGACACTGTTCTCGCTACCAGCGTCATTATTTTTAATGAGTAAAGTTCCAAAAGACTGCTCGAAGGTGGTTAGATTCAAAATGAGTTTTATCCCTTCAACTTGAGGCATCAACACCGGTGGGATTAGGATATATATTTTTAGATTGCTGAATGCTTCTTGAAAGCTGATATCCCACACATATGTAACTCCTTTCTTCATTAACCAGGTCAAAGTTAAACATTTACCTGCAAGGTTGGTTATGAATAACCGAATGTATGCCAGGTGCACCTGGAGACCCCTTAACTCAGTGAGGTTGTGATTTAGAGACATTCCAAGTATAGATTTTGTATTATAAGGGTTGACTTCGATGTCGCTATGGCATACGATGAAGCCAAGGAATTTCCTAGAGGTAATGATGAAGGAACACTTTCGGGGATTCCTCTTTAAACTTTTCTGTCATAGTTTGTTGAGAACAATTTCAAGATATGTCAGGTTTTTTGAGAACTATTTTGATTTAGCTCCCAGATCATCGATGTAGCACTCAATGAATTTTCCTATGAAGGGTTTGAAAATGTGATTCATGACACTCTAATATGTTTCACTAGAATGTTTTACACCAAATAGAATCACCTTATAATAGAACAATCCATAAGTGCCCCTGAAATTAGTATATTCTTCATCTCCTTGGGACTTTCAGATCTTGTTTTAGACAGAATAGTCATCCATGAAAGAGAGGGCCTCATATCCATAGGTCTCATCATTCAACAATTCAATTATTGGGATTGGGAAATCATCTTTAGGGAAGTGTCAATTGAGGTCCCTGAAGTTGATGAAGACTCAAATATGTCCATTATTATTTTTGAATAGTACTAAATTTCCATCCAAATTGGATATTGGACTTACCAGATAAATTTAGATTTGATTACCTTATCAATATTAGAATCTATTTTGGAATTATGCCTAGGGTGGGTCCTTCTAGATTCTTTATTATAGCCACAATGGTCTTTAGGCAGACCCAGATGATGAGTCGAGGCCTTAGGAATGAAACCTGTCATTTTTGTGTAGTTCCAAGAAAACACATTTTGTTACTTTTTTAGGAAGGAGTTATATGCCTTTTTCTCCTCAAAAGGCATATCTATACTAATCAGAGTGGTTCGTGGGTCGTCTTCAGTGCCCAAGATTATCTCCCTAAGTTCATCGATTGTGGTGGAGACACCAAATTTGAATGTGGAAGGGGAATCTTTGAGGTCTTCTTTTTCTTCATCATCATCATCATCATCCACTTCATCATCTTCTTCCTCTTCTGATGGAGAGAGAATTCTAAAGATTAAATCAATGATGCTAGTAAATAAATCTTCTTCTACCTTTTTGAGTAAGGAAGGAATAGTTTGGGGCCCTGTGGATGGGCTTGCGGCATCCTGGATTGGGATTTCCTTGACATCATAGGAGTTGACATGCTCTTTATTGTCTTTGGACTTGACAGCTATAACAGAAATCCTGCAGAAGACTGAGTCTGTATCTGAGATTGAACTTATGCATTCAGATTTTTTGATGGGTAAAACATACTCTTCCCCAAGCTTCTAGAGGGGATCATTGGGTGACATATCCAATCCATTCGGGGAAGTAATGAATTCAATGTCTTCAGCCAAATAATATTTATCTTTTGGTTCATAGAACCCTACATCAATGTATTGAAACTCACAGGATTCGAATGGGGATTTATCAGCCTGTGATGTACCATTTTTCACATCAGTGAAATATTTGATGCACTGATGGTATGATGATGTAATTGCATCATGATGATGTAGCCAAGAAATCCCTAACAGGACGTTGACACCCATATTTTTCCCCAATACCAGAAATAAAACATCAGACACGAGGTCTCTAAGCCTTGTTTTATGATTGATTCATCCCAATGGATTCTGATCACTTTTTCCATACCCCAGAAGAGTTGTGGTGTAGGTTGTTAAACTATCTTCATCATATCCCAACCGATGGTGTAGGGTGTTAAACTATCTTCATCATATCCCAACCGATGATGTGTTCATAGTGTGAGGAGGTTGATTTTAGATCATTTGTCAATGAAAATGCTTTGAACATGAATGTAGTTTATCTTGCGGGACACATATATGGGTTTGATATGTCCTTTCATTATGGTGTCTTAATCCCTATCTATGAAGGAGATGATAGTGTAGAATTCATCAGGATTGTTCTCTGTCTGATAGAATTAGGTCACCGCAACTTTGTCCTTGAATTCCTGGGGACTTATTATGGCTTCGATAAGTTCCTCTCTAAGGTGTGCATATAGACTTGAGGTATCTAGTATTAATTGATTTGCTAGAAATAAGGCTAGATGCTTCAGAATATCATATTTATACTCTAAAGGACATAACCTCAAGGCTCATGGATGCTCCTGCATGGGTGATTTAAGGACTTGATCTTTGGGCCTAGATGGTTTGGTCTCTATGATAGGAGCTAGTGGCATTGTGAAAATTTCCCTGTTTTGATGAACTGATCCACCTATATGCCTTGGGTGATTGGATATCTATTCCTCCTCTAATAGATACTCTAAGATGACTAGGCTTGGATTTCTTCCATTGGGGTGGAGGAACATTTCAATTCCTATTGTGTCTACTGGAGGGTTCTTCAATGAGTTTCTGCAATATTAACGGTTTGAGCTAAGGCATGGCTGATAATTTGACTCCTACAATGATCATTCATTCCAAGAAACCCTCATCCTCTACGACCTCTTCTTCTGGACCCCTTATTGGATTTGGGGAATTCATTTTTGTGGCCATAGTCTCCACCAGAGAAGGGTTCCATCAAGTGAATGAGATTAATGGAGCCGAAGATTATTTTTTGATCCAATAATTATTTTGTCTAACTAACTTCTTATGATTGTTTCGTTTTGAAAGGTGGTACTCTTTGTACTATTTTGTGGGGTAGTTCCCATTGTACCATTTGGCGGGTCGGTGCCCGTTGTACCATTTGGAAGTGCAGTTCCCATTGTACTGTTTGGTGGGGTAGTTCCCATTATACCATTTAGTGGGGCGATGCATGTTGTACCATTTGGCGGGGTGGATACCATTGTGTAATGTCTTCTGGTATAAAGTACAAAAGAGTCATGATTGGATTTGGATTTGGTTCTATATCATATTCTTACTTCTTCTTTTTCCCTTCTATCCCTCATAGGGATGCAAGGATGAGGATAACGGTTGTGTTGCATCTGGAGCTATTGGGGGAACAGTTGGTTGCTTCTACTGTACCTAGTGGATGCCATGAGCTCAGTTGACTGTTTTTCGTGTCATCCAACTGTCAATTTATTCCCCTTCTTTCTGGTGAATTCTCCCCATTCCTTTTCCACCCTTAGTTCTAAGGTGGAGACATACACCACTTGTGTTAGAGGAAGACCCAACTTGACTTTCCTAGAATCCACCATCTTTTGTAGGAGATCCTTGAAGAAGAAAAAATCTTGGATAGTGTGCCCCAGTATCTGGTTATAAGGACATTTATTTGTATGGTCGTTGAGATCAACTTCATCATCTCACATTGGCTCTAGTAGCTGGAGAAAGTTGCAATTCATGGTGTCTGTACAGTGACTGAAAAATTGGTCATCTTTGAATGAATATAATTTATTTCATCATTCCTTGAAATGATTTCTTTTATCACCCCTTCACTCATCTTTCTATGGAGGGGGAGGATGTTGGCATCCAGGTGGTCCCACATGGTTTGGTGGAGGACTCGCAATAGGAGCTGTTTCTAGGGGAGGCTTAAGCCTGGCATAACCTAATTCATCTTTTCATGTTCTTTTTCCTGGGTCTGATTGGACCACCTAGGACTTGTGATTGGTCTAATTCAAGGATAATTATATCCTTTGGGAAATGACATAGAAATATCGGAACCCAATTCTATACTTCACTAGGATGAGTGGTGTTTACACTTCATCATGGAGGTTATCAATGCACATAGAGAGAATTTCATCCTGGGGGAGTAAATAATTCAAGGAATAAGTTAGGACTTTCCATATGGAAATTATGTCTAAAAATCTTTCATTCTCTTGCTACTTTTTGTTCGTGAGATCACCGACTGTTGTATTAGGCAATGTCGAACTGAAATGGAAGAGAAACTATCACCAGATGTCCTCCCAAACGGTGATTGAGTTAGCTGGAAATCTAGTATATCATACGAAGGCCGAACCCTTTAGGGTTCACACGAGTCACTTGATTTTAACTCCTTCTTACTATTTTGGGGTACCAATCATGGGATCAAAATAAGAGGAATAGTGACTTAGATGTTGTTCTAGGTATCCTAACCCATTTAAAACTGGGAATAATGGGTTTCTAAAGTTTAATAGTGGTTGAACATTTCTCAACCAATCAGGGTATGGTTTTCACTCATTTTGTATCGGAGCGCGCTGCCATTTCATGGAATCTAGTCTAACTGTTAGTTTCTTGATGGTACTCAAGATCCCCTGATGCATATCTTTCAAGACTTGAGCTTGTGTGTGTGTGGTAGGGGACACATCTGGATGTTCCCTTGCTACTGGAATTTGGGGTGGATACCCAGCTGAGGGTACCCTTTGTGGGTCCATCTAAAAATATTGTGGCTGCTTTCCCAGTACAGAGAATTATTGATGTCCTTCCAGGACTAGATTTAATTAGGTTGATGGTAACAGTGATAAATTTGATGGGAATCTAAGCTTGACTTAATTTACCAGGATGATTTCATGTGACAGGGGAACCACTTTTGTGAACACCAATTGAGATTCTGCAGGGAGATCACATCCTAAAATATATATCCCCCGATGCAACTCGACATTAATTTGCCTGAGATCTTTCATTTATTCTACTATCTTGGAAAATATTTCCTCGAGAGTGAGGGAAACATTCTCAGGGGGAGGAGGTGGTGGGTCATAGATGACAAGGGATTTATTATTCTCCATGTTCGGGTTTTTTGAGGGAGGTAACGATGGATTAATTAGAGAGCCGCCCAAATTGAGGACTGCTCTTTAATTCCGAGCATGCACACCATCAGGTTCGGTGGGCGATTCTTCTAGGAGGGAACCATATTATCCTATATCTTCTTCCTTTATATCATTTCCTGTGAGATTTTTGGGGTTTATTTTTACCTTTTTCACTGATGTATACCACATTGGGGGTGTTGTACCGAATGCCAAATGGTAGGAAATCATTCTACATCCTTTAATGGACTTTATTCTTCCATTATATGGTATTATTAGGGTGTCATGGTGGAAATTGACCTGAAGGGAGCCTTGATTTGACCTCATAATGTGGCTTCATATTAGATGGTATAAACCACGATATGGGGTGGAATGGGTGACCTCTCTGCACATCATTCTTCCCAAACTGGAGAAGACAGACGTCCGCTGTGTGGGAACTTGAGGTAGAAATTCCCTCAACCCTGTTGGATGGGGATGATCTTGTTCTTCTATTGATGCACTATGGCCTAGATTTATCAGTCTTATTGGGGGATTATGTGTTATTAATACCCCTATCACTACGGGTTTGGGATATTCCCGCATTGCAGTGATAGTCGCCGCCATTACCACCTTTTGGATTTCATGCACACCCACTCAGGCATCAAATGAGTTTGGTACTAGATTCGCACATGATTTATTAGCTTTCTAAGATATAAGCACTGCCTTCTGGTTGTCTTCCCTTAGGCAAGAATCCTGCTAGATGTTTTCGGTTGACTGGATTAGAATATTTTCAATGGCATAATATTGTCGGACCTGACACATTGGATACTTACTCCGGGCTAGTTTTTGTTGATTATTCCATCTTTTCTGAGCAGGGATTTCATTTTATTTTTTCCTTTGGATAATGAAATTGCAAGATGTCATTTCCTAAGAGGTCTATTGGAAGGGACATGAGGTGATGTGTAGAGCTCTATGTTCTCCACATCCTCAAATATGGATTCTATTCGGGGCATCACCAATGAGGCAACAGAACTTTTGCGATACATAGAGGAAATATAGTTCAAGTTTTCTTCTTTCACCTTTATAATCATGGATACCATGTAGAAAGGAGGGATTCCATGTCGATTAGATGATGAAGATCCCCAAATATGATGACATGGTCTTCATTCCCTTCATAGGGAAACAAATTTTCATTTAGCTGGTGAAGAGTTGTCAATATATTGAGGAAAATGTCTTTCATAAATTCCTCTGAAAACTCCCTTGGTATGTTGAAGTGAGAAGTGGTTCTAGGATAAAACATCAATGGTACATTATCCTTAGTTATTTTTCTTCTCACATGAAACATATCATGTTGTTGTTTTTTTAGGAACTACCTTACTCGATATGACCTTCTTGACTGCTTCTTGATAATTTAAATCCAAGAAGCCATAGCTGGTGGGAGACTCATTGATAAGTGAATGGTATGGGGTGGCTCAAAAGATGAGCATGGCCCCAGAACATCCTCTGGTTGATAAAGGATATCACTTATCATCGATAGAGTGTATGATATGTCTGACTCCATCTTTCCGAGTGACCCAGCATAGGATGGATTTCTTACAATTGTCCTAGTAAGGGGAGGACCTTCTTGCCAATATGAAAATGTATTGTAGAGAGGTCCTTATCAACTGGTTCTAAAATGGAGTGGGATACCATTGTAACTTGATGCCCAACAATAGAGAGTGTCCTTATAGTGTATACCCTGGGGAGGACCTTCAGGGAAGGTTACAATGAGGGGATGATGTTCTTTCTTCTCAATTTCACTATGGGGAGTGCCTTCTCAATGACTGTTATAATGGAGAGGACTACTATCTCATCTTCATATCTGGATGCAGGTATAATTTTTGTAGTGTACATCCTGGGGAGGGAATTCATTATGTACTACAATGAGGGGAGAACCTTCTCGTTGCTATATGTTACTATGGTGTGGGACTTGACAGCAATTGTTATTGTAGGGAGGTATTTCAAAATAACTATCATCATGGTGAGGAAAACCATCATGACTCAACATCCGACTACAGAGAGAAGCAAATCTACAATGTATACCCTAAGGAGGACCACCAAGGCAGATGACAACAAGGGGAGGAACTTCTTGTTGTCTGATCATCCGGTCAAGAGGAGGGATACCCTGACGTGAATCAAGAGATAATCTCTCATGATCGATCATTCCTAGACCACAGAGTAAGCCCACATGGGTGCTCTAGGGAGGAACTTTACATCAGTTGGTAGAAACACTGTGGGGAGGGCCTTCACCACTACTACTTCCACATCCATAATTTGGTAATGGACTAACAGGTTCTTAATCCATTATTAATATATGTTCAAGAGAATCAAGAACATTGGCTTCCAACAGAGCAGGATCAGGTATGTGCTCTTCATTTTCTAGTTTCCATTGGCACATTTATTTTTTGGGTGCTCTCTTGATGGTAATTGGGGATGCTTGATATCAAAAATTTACTTCATATATAGGTCCTTGTCTTGTTGGTTCATGTGATGTCGCCGAGATACGCCGACGATCATCTTGATTTTTGGTAGGGATATATGCCTGCCCTCGATCAGACACCATGTTGGATCGGTGACCCATAGTTGGAATGAGTATTTGTTCCTGATCTGGTTGTATGTGTATTGTGGGATATTATCTTTGACCTTCCAGGACTGGATTAGGGATGCATAAACACTCAGTAGTGACTAACCCATTTTGCGTGTAGCTAATTCCGTTTGAGGAAACTTGGTCATGGGTCTAGTTCCTCACCTTCCTGTCGATGAAATGATATCTTGGCAGGTTTGGAGGATATGTTCTAGAATAAATGTTTGACCTTACATCATTTATAGGATGTGTTATGATATATCTTCAGCTGGAATGGGTATGAAGGTCTATTCTGATTTTGGAGAAGGATTTTGTGCCTTCTCCGATCCTCCATAGGTTTCCAGTAGATACTGACAATTCTCCTCTATTGGGATAGAGGAATGAGCTCATAAACTATTTTCTTCTCCAATTGCCACTATATTTGACTGGTGGGCTTCATATTCATGGGAATGAATTTTCATCTACTCACTTTCTACTTTATTTGTCTCACGTGCTTTGTATGCATTCACAATAATATCCTCTTCAGAGTGAGGATAGTTGGTCGCCTAGTGTTTGTGGTGATGCTCTCTGGTAGTGTCCGATGAGTATAAACCCTATGCAGTTGAGATGAAGATGTCAGCATCGAATACATCTACCTCCCTATGATAAGGGAGGTATTTGTTGTCATGATCTGGGGATCAGCTCCCCAATGGTTCGAGAAAACCACTGGGGCTGCCATGTTCTAGGGAACCACCCATAGCTAAGGAAGTGGTAGGTAAGATTTTGCAGAATGAAGGGGTTTTCTTAAGGCATCTACTATGGGGAGAGAACAATTTCGGTGGTAATATTTGATCAAAGTGTCGGATACCCTGAATTAATGATTCTGGGTTGGTGAGGGGGTACATTTATTCAATGGTGGCCCAAACACCTATGGGGTTGCAGAGGTGTGTGTCTGTACTGGTTTTCGGGATGTCATTTGGATCGAAGGTTTCACTGTAGAAACGTAAAACATATATATATGACATATACAGAAAATGAAACCCCATAAAAGTATCATCTCTTGATCATATGTATATTTGATGTTTCAGCTTGAACCCCATCCTTTTTTATGAGATGAAGGGGATTAAGTGGGGTAAAACTGCCATCCTAGTTAACATTTCATATCGGGTTCAAAAAATTTTTTTCCTCCTAGGTGGTGGGTTTATGGGTTTAGAAAAATAAAAGGATGGTTTGACAGGTGATGATAATTCATCCGTTATTGTAGAGACCTTCTCGTCACTATCTTTTCTTGAACCCGATCAACATCATTATCCTTTAAGGGGGGATTGGATTGACCCTGTGAGGAATGGGAAATTTTTCTCTTATATATTATGAAGGAGGCTCCACACTCAAATGGTCCCCGAGGGTTACTACATGGGGTTATTTACTTGTGAAATCGGTCCTCTTAGGATATAAATTCCTAGAATGGTCTCCAGCAAGTTTATTCCTAGAGTCAGAAACACCTAACAACCCTGGTATCTCGGGTTCATGGACCTGCATTCCAATGGTAGGCACTCGTAGGATAAAAATTTGTCCAATGACACTTAAGGACTCCATTGGCTGAGAGGATGGGATTTTGGGAACCTCGCACCCTTTTGGGGAGAATTATTGCCTATTATGGGACTCTCTTATAAATTTAAGTCATGTTTATATGTTGTTGAATCCTTGTTTCATTCCCAAAGAGCGTATCCATGGGCTACCTCTAGTTCACATGATCGTTATAGGCATACATGGAATTGATGATATGGAGGAAATTTTCACTTAATCCATGTAAAAAGGTACTCTGAAGTTTATCGTCATCCAGAGAGGATGGAGATTGGCTAGATATTGGGATCGAGCCCATAATATAGGTTTCTTATGTATCCTCAATAGATGAATTAGAGACCTTATAGTTTGATTATCTTGGAGATTATATTTGGGAGCTTCCCATTTTAGGGGAAGTGATCGGGTGAACCCTTTTGGAAGGGAACCCCTTTTGAGCATGGCCCTTCAAACATGCATCCTACGTATCCTGGATTGACTAGGAATACGAGTTACCCTAGTTCAATATGGGTTGGGGATTACACATGGAAACCTACCATTTGAGGATGACATGATTTGGTGGACCCTTTCAAAAGAGAACCCTTTGAGATAGGGCCTCAAACACGAGTCCTACATATCATGGTTTGACCAGGAATTAGTGTTCTCAAAGTTCAATATGGGTCACGGCTTACACATGGAATATGCCAATTTTAGGAGAACATGATTCAGTGGACACATTCATAAGGGAACCCTTTTGAGCTTGAGCCTTCAACTAGGTGTCCTACTTTTCCTGGTTTGACCAGGAATCATAGTTCCCATAGTTCAAGATGGATTGGTTTTGTGCATGTTGTGAACATCGCAAATCTATAAGCTCATGTGAGTCATACTTGGTGTGCGAAACAAGAGGATGTGAGAGATCCAAAAAACTACGCACCTACTCTCCCATGGATGGGAGAGGGTGTCCCTATGGCGGAAGAATCCTAGGTGATAGTGGGCAAGGGTGTGGAGCAATGAACACTTTAATGAGGGATGACATTGGGGGTCATGTGGCTTGGACCTCAGAAGTTTACAGACTTATTGTTGAGGTAGATCCCCATAATGTGCTCTAGTAAAGGGGAGGCATATCGCCTTTCATCAAAAGGATAAGGGAATATAACCCCTTTGATAGATCAACATTCCCTATTTAATGAAAAAGCAAGTGGTCACCCTTAATCGCTAGAATGGGGAGGTTCACGTCAGTGTCCCAAGGTTGGACTCCGGGTTACCATGGGAAATTTAGACTTAAATACATCTAGAGAGTCTGAAACATTGTGGGGATATCCATCGTGACTCCACTTACCATGGGTATGTAGACTCAAAGGGGTGCACTGATGCACTCGATGATCTGATCAGATGTGTCCGGTGGCTTTGGAGGAGGATTTGGCCTGATGTTGGAAAACTGGTTCATGGAGGAACTATGGAGGACTAGACAGTAATGGAGGGGTGAGATTAGAGATAGAGGGAAGGACACCCGAAGATTCCCCATTTTGCGTACTGTATTCTCATGCGAGATAATTGGAGCTCCACATACCATAGTGGTATGAGGGTGGAGGGGTCGTCCACATACCGAAGCACTATGCGGGCTTGGGCATGGACCATCACACAACACAGTGGTACATAGTCCTGAATGTGTTCCTCCATTCGCCTTCAGGTACCTTCCACATACTAATTCAATACTCAGCATGGGGTTCAATCAACATAGATATACACTATGTGGAGTTTTGTATTGAATGAGGATCCTAAAACCTTTCATTCATGGGGAATTTTTTCCCAATGAATTTTTGGTTCCTGATGATACCAATTAGGTTCATATTTTTTCCATTATTATTAAGTTCTTTATTTTAATTGTTGGGTCCTAGAAACTATCATTCACGGGGAGTTTTTTCACGATGAATTTTTGGTTCCTAATGACACCAATTAGGTTCATATTTTTCCCATTATTATTATGTTCCTTATTTTTATGGTCTATAGATGGTTATACCTGTGGAAAATTGGTTCACGATTTTATCTTCGTTAATGATTTGAAATAGAAGCCGAAATCCACTTAAAATTATTTCTTACAACTCTAGGTTCTCCTCTCTGTTTTATTCATCTGTCCCCTCTCAATTGCATATGTTCTACTTTTATAGAGAACTTGGGGAAAAAACATATATGGTCATGAATCACCATTTTCGTAAGCTGATGAAGAGATATCTTGATCCACAGAAGACTTGGTCAACTGGGGTTTTGCGGAGGCTACGGTTTACGAGTAATGGTTTGCAGAAACCTACCGATTTTCATCATCTGTGAACTACTAAGTTTACGAGATGGTATATCTATGGCCTTTTATTTCTTGATTACAACATATATGTGGTTAGTAGGATCCTTTGTTTGTGGGCCATCACTTCAGGAGTCAGCACCTCGCAGGTCCTTCCTTGTAATGGTGGTTCTCAGTTTATGCATTCTGCAAACCCTTCTCAATGATGGTACGCAGGAAACATAAATCTCTTTAGAAATTCAATTTCATCAAGTTTCATCTTAATATTGAAACTTAATTTGCATCCATTATCTTTATCAGTCTGGTAGGAATGATTGTTTCCTTTTGAAAAGTGATCATGGGAGTATTTTCATCCCTTTGTGATGTTTTCTGGACCCAACAATGTCGTAGGGATGTTTATTCATGTGGGTGTCCAAATAACTTTTACTATATAGTAATATAAACATGTTCAATATGATCTATATTAATGCTAGAGTTTGTTGGTATGATGTTTATTGAAGAAGTGTGAGCCTTAATTCCTTTATCATCACTTTTGGAATATTTATATTTGATGGTTA
This sequence comes from Viscum album, assembly GCA_963277665.1. Classification (NCBI taxonomy): domain Eukaryota; kingdom Viridiplantae; phylum Streptophyta; class Magnoliopsida; order Santalales; family Viscaceae; genus Viscum; species Viscum album. The sequence goes on from OY728122.1 coordinate 498,926,140, forward strand.
CTTATGTTATAAATTACAGTGGTAAATGTGACTATTTGTTTGAGGAAATATATGATATGATTCAACATGAGGTGATCTAGAATAAATCATTCCATGGTGATACTAGAATATATTTTACTACTGAAGTGTGGAAAAAATCTCCTTAAAGATAAATTAAAAATGAGAGAATGAGGATAATGAAAATAGAGAAGAGACAAGAGATGTTGTCATGAACACACATTATTACTTGAAAATCTAGAAAAAGGGGTACCAAATTCATTTTATAGGTGAATGGATAAATTTATAAAAGTATACATCTTGATTTTATTATGAAAATACTAGTGTGGAGGATGAGATCTCATCATTTTTATCTGTATTTTGTCAATTATTGTTTTATATTTTATATTTTGGGTCTTTATTTAAATCACCATCTTATTGGGTGATCAAGAATAATTATATTTCTAGATTATTTGACAAGGAATATGTTATATAAGGACAAAATAATAATATAGTTGTAAAATGTGATGTGATCCTATGGACAAGGATAAGATACTAGTTAATGTTAAAAGGGTTGTAGCACATATTATGGTTAAATAATAACTTTATCCTTCTTTCTCAGTAGGATGACATGGGTTTTTATATGATTTTTAGCAGTAACATGCATTATACCATTTTCTTCCTTAGTGAAAAATAATGGTGGAATAGATCGACCATTGTATCTTAACTAGAGTTGATAAGATACTTAAAATGCTAGAAAAATGACTTCTAGATCCTTGATTTTGTGGTAAAATCATTTCAACCACATGTGTGAGAATGGGATGAATATACTGGATATAAAGGGAATTAAAAAATTTGATTTTGTGGCATAAAAAACAAGACAAAAGTTTATAATTAGGGAGCTGAGTAATGTGTTCCTCAATACAGATAGTATGAAACTGAAGAACTAGAAGAAAAATTTATTACATATAAATATATTAGGATCACAACAAGTTAATTCTCAATGGGTTTCATTGTATTTTTAGATTAGTTGATGATGAAACATGAGAGGTGTGAGTGTTATTTATCATATAAAAGATAAATGTTTTTAGAAAGATAATTTAATATAGGACCATAATGGAATAATTGAATTGTTTAATACTTATGTTCTTGAGGTTAGATAATAATAGGGAATTTGAAATAACTGTGTTCTGGTTATTTTTCTATATCAAAGGAATATGTTTTCAGAATATGGTACCTAGAAAACTACAAAAAAACAGTTCGTATAGAAGGAAAAATCTTAATCTATACTGTAGATTAAGAAGTATAAAAAACAATTGAATTTCCTAATGAGTTTTGAGTGTTAGCTATGAAATTTTTTATCACACATTATAAATAGAAATCATTTCACACCACTGGGATATAAGATTATAGATGGAATTAAGGTTATAATAATGTGTAATGTTTCCTTCTTTAAATAATTTTGATTCATTAACTTTATCCATATTAATTTGTACTAAAAGAAAAATTATATGAACATTATAGATCATGTTTCATTATTGGTTATGAAAATTACGAAATTTAATCATGTCTATGGGATAATGATCTCTATTTTTTTAGAATCATAACTGCTTAGTTCAATGATGGGATCCCATAGAAGGATCAAAACCATGAATAATATGCTACATAAAATAAAAAAATTAATGAGGAATTAATGTTTTATCTTAAAAAATCATAGATTTTTTGGAATTTATAAGATGTGGTCATGTTATATAAAGACCTGATATTTGATAAGGTGAGGTTTTATATGGAATTAAATTTATCAAGTTCAATAATGACCAAATGAACAAGAATTCTTGGTAATATAGAATCTTTTGGAATACTTCTAGAAGTAGAAGTTTCCAAAGTAGCACAACCTTAGAAGTTCAGATTGTAACACCTCGAGATTTCATGAGAAATACTCTTTTTAATTTTATTGTTGTCTTGTGTTGTATGCTACACAAATATTACCTTGCGCTATACACAACACCGTATTAGCATGCAGTATACACAACAATATTCTTGGTTCGTGTTACACACAATTTTGATAATAGTTATTCTACGCAACATTGAGTATATATATATATATATATATATATTCAATGTATAAATGAAATATGGTTAGTTTATGTTATATGAAACAACGAAGGATTCTTGCACAACACACAACCCTGACTTAACTTGCATTACACGCAATCGCGACCTTCCTCGATAGCGTGTGTTGTACGCAATACCGGGTTTTACTAAACAATGATATATTATTATAATATTATTATGAAATATCCATTATGAATAGTATTAACTAAATTTTGAATTTTATAAAATTATTATTCATCTTACAAATTTTCTAGAACATGGTATAAGAACAAAATAAATTTTTCGGGTAAAATAAGTATGTTTCAAAAAATGCAGTTTTTCCGCCTTTTGATGGCGCACCCACTTTAAATCTAGTTTTTGACATGTTTATAAGTTCAATTTGACAAAATAAAATACTTATTTGGAATAAAGAAATAAAAATTTACTTTGGATAAATTTTTCATATCATTCTGGTAACGTTCATATTTTAATGAATAGTAAAAACACGCTATATTTTAATTAAAAACAACTTTTTTCATCATAATATCTTATGTGGTTAAATTATAATATTAAATGGTTTTAAAGTATAAATAGAATATATTTTTACCATTTAATATAACGTATGTAATTAGCATTGATTTTACCATGAATTCGTAGGTTAAATCAATTCAATCTTTTGCAATGTTTTAAAGAAAAACCTTTTTTCTTTCGACAACGAGATTAATTTTAATTTAATTTCATCAAATTTTGTGTATTGAATTTGGAAAAATGGATTCCATATTTGGAATCAGTGGGTCCAAATTATGTTAATAAGATACTTTTTATTTTTGGGCATTGTGAATAGTAACTACGGTAAATTTTATTTACTATAGTTAAAGGTAAATCGGGTAATTAAGGGTAAAAGTAAGATTATAAAATTACCCTAAAACTTGTAAAAATCTTCTTGGATGACTAAAAGTCGACCCATATCACCTAAGGGTCGGATTAGATTCATTTAATGGACTTTTTTCCATGAAAATAAGATAATTGTTATTAAAACCAAAGAATGTGACAACATGTCACTTTCTTAAATCTTATATGTATAATAATTTTAATTTAGTGATACACTTCATGAAACTTAGAACATGAATAGTCTCCAGAAATCTAATACAATTATATACATCATAGGAATTTATTTAGAATTTTTAGGGATTAAATAATTATCATTTATCATGACACAAAGATGATGCAGTAATTGTCTTATTAATGAAATAATGACGTAATTGATGTTATAAATACACAAATAAATGTAATTTAAGACTTTTTATGAATTAAAATAATTTTATAGGTTAATATGACATGTTAGTATTGATTTTATTAGATTTTTTAGAACTAATTATTCTTTTATGATTTTCAAAAAAATCAATTACTAAATAGTGTCAAAATTACCATAAAATAGTTTTTAAAACAAATATTATATTATTAATTTTTATTTTATTCCTAAAAATCTAAGGTTCGGCCAAATGACTTAGATAAGGTTATATATATTAATAATAAACAACTTGGGGTTCGTTTGTCTTGATATAGTAAGTTTACTAACCTTATAGTGTAAGAAAACAAGAAGACACGATAAAAGTAAAATTATCTAACTTAAAGTTAAATATAAATGATAAGGAAAAAATGGGAACCTAAACTTGTCTAAATTATATTGGATGAGATTATTTCGACCCATACCCACCTTATCCTCGAAATAAATCAATTTTGAGCTATTTAAAACCGAATTTGGCTTTATAATAAAATAATATTTTTAGTTATTCCAAAGGTGCCCCTCTCCTCCCTTATAAAAGGGCACCTCCTCCCTCTCCTCTTCACAACAATTTGAGCCTTGAAGCTCGTCCAACCCCGGAAAAATTCTCTTCTCCACTTCTCTAGAAACATCCTAGAGGTTCTGGTCTTCCTCAGAGACCAATTTTAGTGCCCTAAAAGGAGATCTCAAAGAGGTGCTTCAAAGAAGACGTAATATCCATTACCGATTCTTTCATCTTTATTTCTTCTTCCAATTCTTCTTCTTTAGATGTTTCATTATGATGTAATAACATCAGTATCAATCATATACCTATATGTTATTATAATTATGAAATAACCCTATTTCACCATTTATCCATCCTACGGAAAACGAAATCACCGCGCATGCGTACGTACGGAATAATGTCTCCACGCCGTGGTGTAATCTATTTTCCACCACCACCTTACTTGGATGGGTATAATTGTGTAAATAATGACTATATATGACTATTATAAAGTGATATTGATTCTGAAATAGTATACATACACTCCAATACAATTCCATGATCATAGGAATGATATCATCACTCGTGCGTACGTAGGGAATACCGTCTCCACGATGTGATGCGACTCATTCTACATGATCTTCATTGCATAATGATTATATAAATGAATTGAATGAATGAAAATGATATATATTACAATAATAAAATTCTGTAAATGAGGTATCTATGACCTAAATAGAAGAATAAGAATTTATTCGACAAAACACGCATAAGAACAGAAAGTAATAAACACCCAAATAACAAGTAGTAATGAAATATTACTAATAAGAAGCTAAGAATATGACCATATATGAAATAATAACAATAAATATGATTTTTTAATAAGTAAATAACATTATTTAAATCATTATACAGGAGGTTCGGACACTTACGAAGCAAATCAGACCTAAGGTAAGGGAAATATCACAATCTCATTTTTATCCGAGATTGTTTATACTTTGGTATTTACTGGGGTGTATTTTATCATCCACATCCATGTTTCCTCAATATTTAATATTATTTCCATCCACCTAAAATTGTTTAAATCCAATTTTACCCTTCGGTGAGTTTTTAGTAAAAGATATGAAAGGAATCTTTTTTCGTTTTTCGTACGAGGTACTTTTTGACTTTTCCAACAAAAGTAGGAGAAGAATGTTTTTTTAACTTATACAGCATGAATGGATTTTTAAAACATTATTTACAAGAAGCTTCCTTTAAAATTTTTCAAGTTTATTTTTAATCGAATTCTTTTAGTTTAAAATTTTATGACATGTTAAGAAAGGAAAATGTTTTTGAAGTAGAAAGGATATCTTCCTCAAGAATGGAGTTGAAGTGTTTTATCAAAATTATTTTCCATCTAAGATAATATAGGGTTCTGTTTCTATCCCTATTATTACATTTACATGATTATGTTGTGATGGAAATATTTTTATGAATTCCTTTATCTTATATGAATTGTTTTATGATGTCATGATGTTTAAGATTCCCATTTTTATTACATGGGTTATACAATGATGTATGATTTATGATTTTGTGGCACACATAAGAATGGTATCATTATGAGATGGGTGGGACCTATATCTCCCTCCAATGAATTGGGTAATGATTTTATATCTCATGAGATAGACATGGCTAGAACGGTAGGTTATACCAGTTCAGTGAAACAGGACTGAAACGAGTATTGAACTCGGTTCAGAAAGGGACTTTGTCCACTAATATTGTCTTGGAAATGAGTCTTGACTAATAAGAAATGATTCTATATGATTATGTGTGTATGACACAAAGATTCATGTTTGAAGTTATGATTATTGGGATTACATTTCACTACAATGATTTATCCCATGTTATGAAATTATGATCTCTTTTTCAGGTTAAGATTTCCAAAAGATATGTTCTTATGAATATGACGTGATTGATATTTCTTTTGTTTACCCTTACTGAGCATTTGAGCTCACCATTTTATGTTTTCTTTTCTCCCGGACATAAATAAAGGATTTATGTTTAGAAAAATAAGATCTTTATGGGAGATGTTGAAGATCTTTCACCACGATTAGAAGATTATATTTTGAGTTTCCAATGACACTAAACTATTACGGTCCTTGTGTGTGTGTTTTTGTTATGTACTAAGTATTCCGCAAAAGTAATGAAATGTCTATGTACGTTAAGCTTCGGGTATCTACAGTTGGTATCAGAGGAAAGGTGTAGTCAAGCTTTGGAAACTAGGATGCGAAAACGTTAGTGAGATCCCAAGAGATATTTCTAAGGTATGTCTAGGGATGTCCCTAAGGATAAGTATACGTATAGGATACAGTCCTAGAACTACGATAACGATCATAGAATTTAACCTAAGATGTTAGATATTGAGGATACTCCCACATTATTATGTTGTTTTCCCTAGCATGATTTTTGCCTCTCACACTATTCTTTTTGGGTTTTAGATGATGGCTGGAACCCGAAGGAACCGTGTTGATCAATGTAATGGACAATGCAATGATTTTCCTCCTGAACAAACAAATGTTATGGGAGATGGAGTGAAAAATCTTATTGCTATACTTAAACAACCTATGAATCATTCTGGACTTCCAAATGAGCAGAGAAGGGAACAATATTCTATTGAGTCCTTCATGAGGCAATGTTCACCTTCTTTCAGTGGGTCTTCTGATCCACTCGTTGCTGAACAATGGATCAGTACCACTGAAAAGATATTTTTAGTTCTCCAATGTTATGAACATGATAAATTCATCTTAGCAGTATATCGTTTGGAAGGTGAAACTGATCAATGGTGGAATCTTATCAAGAATACGAGGCAAAGAGATGAAATTGAGTCCATGGAATGGGACGAGTTCAAGAACTTATTTTTCAATAAGTACTTCCCTCGTATTCTTCGAACAAAGATGGAGAAGGAGTTTCTTGAACTAAAGCAAAAGGATTATGAATCTGTTGGTATATACAAAGAGAATTTTACAAGGCTTGCAAGGTATGCATCTGGATTTATCATCCAACCTGAAAGTAAAGTTGATCGATTCTTCAGTGGCTTAAAACCAAATCTTCGAAGGGCATTAGCTATAAGAGAATTCAGTAGCTATGAAGAAATTTTGCGTTGTGCTATCAAGGTAGAAATAGAAGTTAGTGTTACTTATCCATCTCATAGTTTTGATAAGAAACGAAAGATGGAGTTCAAGGAGAAATATCAGAATAATGGTGAAAATAAGATGAATGTTTCCTTATGCTCAAAGTGTGGAAAGAAGCATGGTGAAGATTGTCTTAAAGGGACAAGTAAATGTTTCAAATGTGGAATGGAAGGTCATCAGGCATTTGAATGCCGCAATGATGGGAAGAAGATGCCTAATGCTGCAATCAAAGGAATGGATACATAGAATGAACCTACTACACTTCAATGCTTCAAGTGCAAGGAAATGGGGCATTATTCTAATAAATTCCCTAATCCATGGGTTAGTGATGATCGACACGAGAAACCACTTAAGGCAAAGGAAAAAAGGTAAGTCACATGCGATCACCATTGGTGATGTTGAATATGACAATGATGTGGTGGAATGATTAAGTGTTTATGTAATGGGATTCCAGAATAATGTTGTATATAGTATCGTGGAATATTTGAATATTTATGTTTTGGTCAATTGTGGTTTTCAATAATTTTATGGTACCGATAACCATGGAAAGTGATTGAGAAATTTTGGTAAGCAGATGATATGTGCATAATGAAGGGATAAGAAGATAATGAAATGTTTGATTGTATTCATGAGTTCATGATAGATATAAGGACTAAGTGATATCATGGTTTGAGTATAACGAATTTTGAGGATTTTGGCATGTGGAAAGTGTTAACTTTTAACTGCATCCATGTTTTCACTAAGGATCAATGGATATTTATTCTTCAAGAGAATACATGATTAAGGTATTCACATGTTTGTAATTTGACCAACAAGATATATCTTATGATATATGGGGGATAAATGATGGCATTCACGTGATCATTTTCTCTATACTATGAGCTTGGACCGAAGTATTTTAGATAAGCCTAAAGATTGCAATGAATTATGTTGGAAATAAGTTAGTATTGTATAAGGATATAATTTTTCGATATTATTTATGGGATGTTATAGTAATATAGTTTTAGAAAAATGAAGACCTGCCGGATGGGCGACATCCCATCACGTCGGACAAGGCCGTGGGAATCAAACCCACAACCGAAGTGCGACTAGCCTTTATCACCTACCACTGGCCTACAGGAAGTCCCTGTTTAGTAGAAACAAGTTTTATTAAGCAGTATGTTATATGAAGTATAAGTCCATTTTAGGAACCATATATGATTAATCTCACTATGGATGGACTTATGTATTTTTTTGATAACTTTTCTAACCTTTTGTTTGAGACAGATGGAATGACCCATCATTCTATCAAATGATCAACTAACACATCACGAATGACAAATTAAACTTCATTTCTTTAAGAGATGAAGTGGAGATTGTCCAAAGAACGACCAACGGTGAGACTATACCAAAATCATGAAAGTATTTCTTCTAATTCCAATTTCATCAACTTTAGGGAAATGATCTTGAAAACTAAAAATGTTTTCCTAGTGCTCTTATATCTGATGAATCAGATGATACCGTAGATCGTCACAAATTTATGGCTTTGTGATTGCTGGCTTTTCCATAGCCATGTTCTCTACCACTATCCATCAGAACATGATGGTTAGATTTCTCTTCCATATCCATATTTTCACCTATATGGAAACCCAGTGATTAGTTTATTTGGGTAACCGTTACATTTCATACTTTTGTTTTTAAAGATTGGTTTTGGTATTCCTTTTTACGATGTGGGTTTCTATTAAAGATACTTTCGAGTAGTAAACCATTTATAACCCCGACGAATTTCGAGGGTGAAATTCATTTTAAGGGGGTAGAATGTAACACCCCGAGATTTCATGAAAAATATTCTTTTTAATTTTATTGATTTCTTGTGTTGTATGCTACACCAATATTACCTTACGCTATACGCAACACTGTATTAGCTTGTAGTATACGTAACACTATTCTTGGATCGTGTTACACACATTTTTGATAATAGTTATTCTACGCAAAATTGAGCGTGTATATATATATATATATTCAATGTATAATTGAAATATGGTTGGTTTATGTTATACGAAACAACGAAGGATTCTTGCACAGCACGCAACCCTGACTTGGTATACATTACACGCAATCGCGACCTTCCTCGATAGCGTGTGTTGTACGCAATACCGGGTTTTACTAAACAACGATATATTATTATGAACTATCTGTTATTAATAGTATTAAATAAATTTTGAATTTTATAACATTATTATTAATCTTACACATTTTCTAGAACATGGTATAAGAACAAAATAAATTTTTTCGGTAAAATAAGTATGTTTCAAAAAATGCAGTTTTTCCGCCTTTTGATGGCGCACCCACTTTAAATCTAGTTTTTGACATGTTTATAAGTTCAATTTGACAAAATAAAATTCTTCTTTGGAATCAATAAATAAAAATTTACTTTGGATAAATTTTTCATATCATTCTGGTAACTTTCATATTTTAATTAATAGTAAAAACATGATATATTTTAATTAAAAACAACTTTTTTCATCGTAATATCTTATGTGGTTAAATTATAATATTGAATGGTTTTAAAGTTTAAATAGAATATATTTTTACCATTTAATATAATTTATTTCATTAGCTTTGATTTTACCTTGAATTCGTAGGTTAAATCAATTCAATCTTTTGCAATGTTTTAAAGAAAAACCCGTTTTCTTTCGACAACGGGATTAATTTTAATTTAATTTTTCAAATTTTGTGTATTGAATTTGGAAAAATGGATTCCATATTTGGAATCAGTGGGTCCAAATTATGTTAATAAGCTACTTTTTATTTTTGGGCATTGTGAATAGTAACTATGGTAAATTTTATTTACTATAGTTAAAGGTAAATCGGGTAATTAAGGGTAAAAATAAGATTATAAAATTACCCTAACACTTGGAAAAATCTTATTAGATGACTAAAAGTTGACCCATATCACCTAAGGGTAGGATTAGATTCATTTAATAGACTTTTTTCCATGAAAATAAGTTAATTATTATTAAAACCAAAGAATGTGACAACATGTCACTTTCTTAAATCATGTAAGTATAATAATTTTAATTTAGTGATACACATCATGAAACTTCGAACATGAATAGTCTCCAGAAATATAATACAATTATCTACATGATAGGAATTTATTTAGAATTTTTAGGGATTAAATAATTATCATTTATTATGACACAAAGATGATGCAGTAATTGTCTTATTAATTAAATATTGACATAATTGATGTTATAAATACCCAAATAAATGTAATTTAAGACTTTTTATGTATTAAACAAACTTTATAGGTTAATATGACATGTTAGTATTGATTTAATTAACTTTTTTCAAACTAATCATTCTGTTATGATTTTCAGAAAAATCAATTACTAAATATTGTCAAAATTGAAATAAAATAGTTTTTAAAACAAATATTATATTATTAATTGTTATTTTATTCCTAAAAATCTAAGTTTCAGCAAAATGACTTAGATAAGGTTATATATATTAATAATAAACAACTTGGGGTTCGTTTGGCTTGATATAGTAAGTTTATTAACCTTATAGTGTAAGAAAACAAGAAGACACGGTAAAAGTAAAATTATCTAACTGAAAGTTAAATATAAATAATAAGGTTAAAATAGGAACCTAAACTTGTCTAAATTCTATTGGATGAGCGGATTTCGACCCCTCCCCACCTTAGCATCGAAATAATTCAATTTGTAGCTATTTAAAACCGAATTTGGCTTTATAATAAAATAATATTTTTAGTTATTCCAAAGGTGCCCCTCTCCTCCCTTATAAAAGGGAACCTCCTCCCTCTCATCCTCACACCAATTTGAGCCTTCAAGCTCGGCCAACCCCTGAAAAATTTTCTTCTACACTTCCCTAGAAACATCCTAGAGGTTATGGTCTTCCTCAAAGACCAATTTTAGTGCCCTAAAAGGAGATCTCAAAGAGGCGCTTCAAAGAAGAGGTAATGTCCGTTACCGATGCTTTCATCTTTATTTCTTCTTCCACTTATTCTTCATTAGATGTTTCATTATGATGTAATAACATCAGTATCACTCATATACTGATATGCTGTTATAAGTATGAAACAACCCTATTTCACCATCTATCCATCCTACGGAAAACGAAATCACTGCGCGTGCGTACGTACGGAATACCGTCTCCACGCCGTGGTGTAATCTTTTTTCCACCACCACCTTACATGGATGGGTATAATGGTGTAAATAATGACTATATATGACTATTATAAAGTGATATTGATTATTAAATAGTATACATACACTCCAATACAATTCCACGATCATAGGAACGATATCATCACTCGTGCGTACGTACGGAATATCGTCTCCACGATGTGATGCGACTCGTTCTACATGATCTTCATTGCATAATGATTATATAAATGAATTGAATGAATGAAAATGATATATATTACACTAAAAACATTCTGGAAATGGGGTATCTATGACCTAAAGAGAGGAATAAGAATTTATTCGACAAAACACGCATAAGAACAAAAAGTAATAAACACCCAAATAACAAGTAGTAATGAAATATTACTAATAAGAAGCTAAGAATATGAACATATATTATATCATAACAATAATTATGATTCTTTAATAAGTCAATAACATTATTTAAATCATTATACAGGAGGTTCGGACACTTACGAAACAAATCCGACCTAAGGTAAGGGAAATATCAAAATCTCATTTTTATCAGAGATTGTTTATACTTTGGTATTTACTAGGGTGTATTTTATCATCCACATCCATGTTTCCTCAATATGTAATATTATTTCCATCCACCTAAAGTTTCTTAAATCCAATTTTACCCTTCGGTGAATTTTTAGTAAAAGATATGAAATGAATATTTTGCCATTTTTCGTACGAGGTACTTTTTGACTTTTCCGACAAAAGTATGAGAAAGTTGTTTTTTTAACTTATACGACATGAATGGATTATTAAAACATTAATTCTAAGAAGATTACTTTAAAAGTATTCAATTTTATTTTTAATCAACTTCTTTTAGTTTAAAATTGTATGACATGTTAAGAAAGGAAAATGTTTTTGAAGTAGAAAGGATATCTTCCACTAGAATGGAGTTCAAGTGTTTTATCAAAATTATTTTTCATCTAAGATAATATATGGTTCTATTTCTATCCCTATTATTATATTTAATTTATTATGTTGTTATGGAAATAGTTTTATGAATTCCTTTATATTATATGAATTGTTTTATGATGTCATGATGTTTAAGATTCCCATTTTTATTACATGGGTTATACAATGATGTATGATTTATGATTTTGTGGCACACATAAGAATGGTACCATTATGAGATGGGTGGGACCGCTATCTCCCTCCAATGCATTGGGTAAAGATTTTATATCTCATGAGATAGACATGGCTGGAACGGTAGGTTATACCGGTTTAGTGAAACAGGACTGAAACGAGGAGTGAACATGGTACAGAAAGGGACTTTGTCCACTAAGATAGTCTTGGCAATGAGTCTTGACTAATAAGAAATGATTCTCTATGATTATGTGTGTATGGCACAAAGTTTCATGTTTTATGTTATGATTATTTGGATTACATTTCACTACTATGATTTATCCTATTTTATGAAATTATGATCTCTTTTGCAGGTTAAGATTTCCAAAAGATATGTTCTTATGAATATGATGTGATTGATATTTCTTTTGTTTACCCTTACTGAGCATTTGAGGTCACCCTTTTATGTTTTATTTTCCCCAGGACATAAATAAAGGATTTAGGTTTAAAAAAATAATATCTTTATGGGAGATGTTGATGATCTTTCACCATGATTAGAAGATTATATTCCGAGTTTCCAAAGACACTAAACTATTAGGGTCCTTGTGTGTGTGTTTTTGTTATGATCTAAGTATTCCGAAAAAGTAATGAAATGTCTATGTACGTTAGGCTTCGGGTCTCTACACAGATGGTCTATTTAAGTTACAAGATAAGAAAAATTGTTCAAATATTAATTATATTATCTAATTACTATATATGGTAGGGAAAATGAAATCCTAATATAGGTATGAAGTCCTAAAAGCTCAAAAATTTTTGAGTTAGTTTTGAAGGTAGAAATAAACTTCTTGAAATCATTGGTAATATGAGATATTTTATAACATCTAAAAGGATTGAAAGAGGTATTGAAAAATGGGATTTTTTTTTAAATTTAGGAAAATATGGTAGGAAAAGGTAAAATTTAATGATAGTGGTGAATGGATTTCAATATAATAAAGGAGTTGAATTCATAGAAATGTTCTTCATATTTGTTAAGTACAAAATAATATGAATGGTGCGTTAAATGGTTATAATATAGAGTATGTATCATTGATTCATTGATTTAAAGATGGAATTATTTCATAAAGATTTATATAAATATATTTATATGGAGAAACTAGAAGGATTTGAAAGAAATCAGGTGTGTATGCTCAAATAGTGTTTGTATGGGCAGATGCTGTTACCAAGGTAGTGGAATATAATGTTTGATTCATTCATTGAAAAACCTACTTCCATCTAGTTCAATTATGAATATTTATACTATTAAAAGGCATTTAATAATGATTGATTCATCATAATTTTCTTGCATGTGGATGGTATGCTCTTAGTTGGTCTGAATATTAAACATTTTGATAATATAAAGGCTAAGTTATTTCAGAGGTTTGTTATGAAGGATCTAAAAATGGTATAATGGATTTTTTGGAAATTTGATCTAGAGGGACTAAAATCACTGAACATTGATTTTTTATTAGTTACAGTGCAACCAAATTATAGTATAATGATTTGAAATGTTCAGATAAAAACCACTATCTACCCGATCGAATAGAAATTTAAAAATTTCCAAAGAGAAGCTATCATGAATGAAATATGAGGCCATATAAATGGAAAAAGTTTATTTTTTATTGGATGTGAAATATTTGGTATGTTCCATGATTTTTACATGGTCATACATTTCTCAAGAAGTGATAATATTTAGTAGGTTCATGAAAAATCGTAGAAGTGGAATTCGAGGAAGAGGTAATATAGATAATTAAATATTAGAAAGGTTAAAAAGTATTAGTCTTATGATTTGGAAATATTACCCATTATAGGGGCATATTGATGTAGAAATTGGAGGGTTTGGGGGCATAATGAGAAGTACTATAGGATTTATATTTATTTTTAAAAAATGTTTATAAGTTGAATATCAATACTGTAACTAATTATTGAACTATTAATGATGAAATCCCTATACATTGCCTCCATTAAAGCATGAAAGGAGATGATTTGGTTAAAGGGTTTACTAGAATAACTCAAACAGATGTAGGGGAACATAATATAATTATATTATATTCACTATTTTATCCATATTATTATTATTCTGGTGTTTCAATTGTGAAAAACACATTCATCTAAAGTATCACTTCTTCCAGAATATTATGAAAGATCAAGTATTTCTGCTATGGATGGTATGAAGAATTCATTATATGACTAATATAATAATAATATTTATATTATAAGGAATTATAAGGTAATTCTATTCCATAGTGGGATATGGATGAGCAAGAAAAATGAATGGATAAATAATCACTAACTATTTTTTGAATGAAAGATTGAAGGTGGGGATAAATTTATCGAATTCATCCAATGGAAGGGTGGTTAATACAAGAAAACAATTCTCAAGTTAGAGGTTATTAGGTTAATATGTGATACATTTTTATTGAAAAAGTGTTATATCATCTGGAATATGGATTGTTCAATGTTCCTGACTCGATATGGATTAATTCATGGGAAATGTAACCAAATATGACAGAATATTAAATGATATGTATAAGTACATGCTAGATTAGTGGATATAGTAGTAACCAATAAATATGGATGATAAAATGGAAAAATAATTAGATGAATCAAATATTATTAACACTATTAAGATATATAAGAATAATTAATTTTTTTCAATAGATATATGAGAACCGTGTGAGGGTTGTTTAAGATTCTAATATTCTTTCAAGGTATGGTAACACATTTATTTTTGTTGAAATAGAATTAATTGTACCTTAGTAGAGTTTTCTGGGGATCATGAGAGGTCTATGATGTTTCCTAGTGATTTTGTGTTCAACATTTCAAGGTTTTATGAAATTGAATAGGGTGAATCGTTAGTACATGGGTTTCACTAACCATTCCTCCAACTATGTGGGTTTGAAAAGGGGGAGCATAGTTTGTCAAACCATGTGAAGGAGGCCAAGAAACTATGAAAAAGCTGAAATTTATTATTATGGAATTTCAAAATGATATTCATGGTTTGCATTACCTTATTCCTAACAATGAGAGGTACGGGGATTTCAGAAAGTGTATTCCTCATAGTTATTGAACGGTTTGGAAACTATGCAACCAAACCCTACGCCCCAGTAAAAAGTGTATAATTACCAAACATACCTTATAAACCAAAAACATTATTGTAAATTTTTTGATTCTTCTCCATATTTTTTAGTCGAATTAATCTCTCCTCTCCATTCATGAATTATTGGGTTTGTATCCTTCAATTAAATTATATTTTCATCATTGTCCATCTCATTGGAAGTCTTTAGGTAAGGTTATTTCTCTATAATCTTCAAATATCAATTTAAATTTACTAATAAATAACCTCAACTGAGTTTAATATAAATACCATATATTCATATATATTTTTTCGTTTCTCAATATATTCTATTATATGTTGAATTCGTGGATAATATTTGGTGTGTGTAACCCATCTAAACTATAGTATGTGGTATCGTGATTTTCCATTAGAATTATTATATTATTATATTATTTTCATTTTTGGTTGAGTGAAAACATTATAATCATGTCCTAAAATTAATCTAAATTGTTTAAATACAATTTTTATGTCTTATAATTTTCAGTGGATTTAAAATAGTAGTTTGGGTAGGATACACCCTTGTTGAATTTATTATAGAGTTGGTTTATGTCTTATGACATGTGATAAGGTGAATAAAAAAAGGGTAATAATGTTACCATTAGTGTTCCAGTATTTTAAAATGTAATTTAGGATTCCTAGAATGACCTCACGGATCCCCTTAAGTGTTAATGGACATGGGTAGCTTAATTTGAAATGTAATTTCACCTAAGGAATGAACATAACTTGTATGGTTTATTTTTTTATTCTTTACTTTGGAATAATGACATGCTTGAATTTCTTAAAAATGGTATTTAATGTGGAATTACTTGGGGAACTACCATAAATTCCTATAAGTTATATTTTCATTGAATTCCATGGATGAGACATGGATTAGATTAGGCAATGAGATTCATTGGAAATCTAGTGGATTCCACAAAGATTCGTTACTATAAATGCCATGGGGCATCTCCCCCTTAGATTCCAGTTAAGTCTATACTTGTCGAATTCTATAAATTAATGTCATGTATTACTGAGGGATATACTTAGTGAATTCAACTAGATCGATCCCGATATTTTGGATTGTTTATATTTGTGTGAAATGCCTCAGGTGTGAGCCTTGGATTCTTAAAGATCTATACCTATGAACATCAATGGAGGTCCCTTCAGTTTAGAACTCACCAGTGGAATTTTCTTATGAATTATGGGAATGTAATACCTATTGAATCATGTAGAATACTTTGAGATATATGATGGAGGATGCCTCAGTGGTATAACATGGAACCAGATTAGGTTACAAAACTACCTCACATTTATAGATCGGTGTAGGGCAATGAAGGTATTTTTTTTTCTAAGGTTTTCTACGTGAGACCCAATGCCCAAAATTATTCCTTAAATTTATATATTTTATTTTTATTTATGCAAATTTACTTATAAACATATTTCACAACATTAAACATTATACTTTAGACATGATTTTACTTAGACATTTTTCACAATGTCCTATTGAGTTTTACTCACATCCAATTCGGGAAATTGTTTGTTACTTGGGAAGAAATCATTGATTCAGGTTAGGATAAGGGCAATCACCTTGTAACTGATGTTTGATGATATAATTAATTTTGGAGTTTTGATATGGGAGAAAGGAAATATATTAAGACTTATGGAATTTTTTTATTTTATATTTTTCACCTTTTAATTTAATTTTGGGACTTGATGTACTAGACCTGACTTGTATATATGTCTGCATGATCTGAATATGACATCACCATGTTACTGAATGTGTTATTTATTGTTTGGATGGAAGATTTTTATTTCTTATAGAAATACTATGTATGATTTATCCTTTATTCTTTAAGATTTTTCTAGTTTTACAAGTATATACATTCTTCCCACTGTACAACCATTGACCCACACCACTAGGTGGACACATTTTGAATATAGGGTGTCACATCCAAGGAAATGTGGTGCAACAACATAGGAAACCAATGTAGTGGATTATTGGTTGGTGTGTTAAAAAAATTCATCAATTAAATTTTCATTTATTTTATTATTTTTTCTTAGTAGACAATATATTAGGATGCCTTGGGAATTATTTATTATATTTTTTCTAGGTTTAACTTACCTATTTATAATGAATAATCCATGTTTCCAAGGGATGGAATTATAGTTTTGAGAATCCATTATTACAGCTTATCCATTTTTGTCCTTGATTGATGTAATTTTTATGAGGGTCTGGTTGGTGGGATTTTACTCTTGGGTCGGTATGACTAGACCATGTTCTTCATACATCATTAGAGGCATGTAGGTATGACATAACATTTCTAGGTTTTCTTTATTGCTTTCCTTATTGTTTCTTGATTATATATATATGGAATGGTTTTGTAAAAAAAAATTATGCATTAACCAAAATAGTTTTTTCTACATAGATTAATCATATCATTATATCCAACCAGTCCTTATGTGACTAATGGTATGAAATTTTGACATCTAATATGTAATTAAAATTGGTTCTAGTTAATTTGGTTTTCAAGCACAAGTATAAGTGAATTTCCATTAGTAGATTGGGTTCATAACATCATATAACCACACTAATTTGATGGGATTTATAATTTAAAATCATTTAGAAAAGTATAAGAATTTAAAATAGAATGATATGTGATAATATAGACTAAATTAAATGATGTTTTGGGTTAAATAAAATGTATATAAGCAACCGATAACTTATTTTACAACATAGAGTATCAATGATATCTTATTTAACAAATATTAGTGATATTAGCTTTCTTTGTATTTTTGTTTTTGATAATAGAGTGGGTATTTGGGTCTAATGAGAGAACCCAAGTTGTGATTTAAGTGTCTATGAATGTTACTACTTTTCCTATCTGTAATATCAAGAACACTGTCAGTAATGAATCCTGAGTTATTACATAATCAAATTAGATAAATTCTTCCTCATTCACTACTAGTTGAGTGCCAGGAATTAATTTTCGAGAATTACCCTATGATGCAAAATTTTAATCCACTTAAAATGTATAAACATGTCATAGACTCTTATCATAAAGAGATTAATCTTCAAGAGATGTATTATAGGGAGAAAGATGCACCTATATTTGACCAGATGATGTCTAAGCTGACTCGGGAGTTTCATTTGTGTAATTTTACTAGTTTCTAAGGGCAGTATGGATCCTAGGAGGCTAAGACATTGATCAAGGCTACGTAAATGATCATTGAGCATTTAGATACAACCATTGAGAAGAGGGTGAATTTTTATACATATATCTTTAAAGACAAGGCTAGGTGATCATGGGACATTGTGATCTGGGATGATCAGTATCTGGGTATGGTCTTGAAGGACTTTATGATTATCTTCTTTAATGACATCTTCCATGAGACCTTGCGGTCAGACTGGGATAGAGAGTTTTAACACATTGAGTCAAGAACATGATATATTATAGAGTATTCCACTCTATTTATTGTGTTGAATAGAATAACTCTGGATATTGATAATTATATGTTGGCCATGAATGTTCATTTTGAGGACGGATTCGGTATGATATAAATGATCAGGTATATGTTTTATGTCTCACCAATGCCTCTGAGATTTTAAATCAAGACTTGATCTCTTAGAGGAATCAAAGAGACTCATGTGGCCTAGGTTGGGTAGTTATATTTGGAATAAGATCATCTGGTGGTAAGAAGCATCATTTTGATGGGTCCTATAAGAGATGTGCGGGACAGAATAGTCAAAGAGGTAACACAATATTCTTTCATCAGTGTGGCATGGAATGTCTCTACCATTAACATTGTAATAAAAAAAATTTAGTGATAATACTATAGGATGAAAAGGTATATCCATAGGATTTAAAGGATTTTATTATAACCTGAGTATAAAACCTCTAGGACAGTTTAGGGCATTGTTGTGGGATCCACTACTCTATTGTTGGTGGGTATCCAAAGTTCAACTTATTACATTGGATGAGGTGGTGGTAGGGGTGCACAGAGTTATATTTCACCTCATCGGTAGGATAGTAAAACAACTAGGAGTAAGGTAGAGATATAGGTTTGTGGTCCAGAGTAGTACATATATAGAAGACCACTCCAACAGACCAAGATGCTAAACCTTCAACCGTATCAAGTTTTATTACAGTGTCTTTTACTGTAGACTCCACTCTTTATGATGTAATGGATTTATAGTCATTAGTGTCTACTTATTTCATGTAATTTATAGGTTTTGAGGTTCAGTATGTCTATGAGGTGATAACTATCAACATCCCATTGGGTGTCTAATACAAAGAAGTCTGACACTTCAGGGAGTGTGATCTTGAGATCAGAGGTTACCAGTTCTTATGGGACCTTTCAATGATTGATATGACCAGGTTCGACGTATTTCTAGGAATGGATTGGTTGTTACCATTTTAAGACCATATATATTTCTACCATCGACAGATGTCCATATCACCCAAAGTTGTCAGTTATGTTCACAAGGGAGAGTGGGACTTATAGGCTTGTTGAAGAAGGTGGTAAACAGAAACATGGTGGGGTTTAGTCTAGTTAGTTTCGCTTATGTTGTATAATGTTAGGGAGCTATGGTGACCCAATATTTTCATATATAAATATTATATATTTTGAGATTTATATTCAATAAATAAAATTATGATCCATGATAGAATAATAAAGGTTTAGTGTATTTGGATACTAGATACAGAAACATATTAATATGGTTTAGTATTTATCATCACTCATAATGTCCTAACTATTACCCCACATCAAAACATTATTCATAACTTGGATAAATGAAGCAAAATAATTATAGAGATCAAATTCTTGTTAAGGGTAAACATTGGAGATATCTATCGATGATCATATAAAATCATAATATTAGAATAATGGTATGATATTATGACCATAACTTACAATGTTCATACCTAATATATCATAGATTATAAAAATAAGACATGGAATAAAATTTCAACATTTCAAAAGATAGGAATAACAAGGTTGAGAGATCATCACTAATCAATCATACACTATGAGTTAAAATTATAAGCATAAATACATGTCAAAAAAGTGTGGCACCCACATAGGAATAATAACCATATCATAAGTCAAGGTTAACTAATGAGACCACAAAATCATAGTGGATTAGTAATAAAAACCTATTTCCATATCACTATAGATCAGTGATCCTCACCTATTTCCTACATTGGATCAAGCATCCTCACATGTTTCCCATAGTGGTGCATGAATCACTATGTTTTTTCTATAGTGGATCAAGTACATAGACTTGTTTCCCATAATTTTATCATGAGATATAAAACATTACCCACTGCATTAGTGGGATATATAATTCTAGGCCAAACTATCATATAATAAAAACCATATATATGTGTTCCCAAAGATCATAAAATATTCATCATATCATCATAACATAACATGTGAAAATAAAATGGGCTTCATAAACATTTCATCATAGCATATACCATGGTAAATAAATGGGTATTATAAAAATCTCATCACCATCATCATAAACAATATAGAGAAATAATAAGGATGGTATCATTAGGTCATCGCCCTAGAAAATCATAAGTAACATCAAAGGATGTTATTATATATGAGAAATTTCATTAAAATAACACTAAAATATTTATTGAAGAAAATAACCTAGTAATTTTGAAATAATTTATTTAAAATATAAAAATTTCTAAAAATATTATGCAATAATATTTTCCATGAAAATATTATTGGAAATTTGTAAAGGAAGCTTCAAACATTAAGTAATCATGATGGTGGGAAATTCCATTCAATCCATGTATTTAATTTTTTTCCCTTTCATGTTTTTAGTAAAAATTCAGAAGTTCCTCATTCATTAAATGACTTGAATATTATTCTAAATCCTCATTATAAAAATTAAAACCTGGGTAAATATGACTTCAAACATTCAGAGTTGAATAGTAAAATATTTTAAAGAATACAAGGACATAGAAGAAAAATATTCCCTGCCAAATAGTAAAACATAGTAGGTTTTCCATAAAAAAAATTATTTTTGTACATTGAGTACATAAAATTAGGATTATTAATGTAAAAAAATTATTATCCATAAATTACTAGAGGAGAATAAAAATTAAATGGATTTACCAGATAAGGATTATATAATTTCCCTAACGGAAATTCAAGCATAAAAAATACTAAATAAAATGGGATTGAGACGTAAATACCTTTCCACATTGGAATATTTTTTATAAAAACATCATGAAAAATGCTATAATACAATTATGGGTAGTATATACCCCATATAGAAAATCCAGTGAATATTTCATGTGTCTCATAAAAATAAAAGTGAGTTAAAAATCCATCTCCACTTTGTTGTCTTTTCAATAAAAAACCTCAAAAAAGAGAGAAATGTATTTGGATTTATATATACACATTATTTAATAATAATCATAATAAAATAAAATCATTTTTATTATATTTTCCTTATAAAATAGATACGTGGTGAATATGGTATGTGTCTTATAGAAATAAATGTGAGATGAAAATTACTTACCTCATGTATTATATATATTTTTATGTGTTAGAACCTCACATATATAAATATTTATTTATTATAGATTTTTACGTACTTTTAATGATAAATATAATACCATATATGATTTAATTATAACATATTTCCACCCATTTATTAATAATTTTTTAGTAAAATCACTTTTCTAAGTGATTACTAGTTTGTTTTTCAAGAATGTTTTGGTTTGGCAGTTCTAGTTCATATACTTTCAAAATGGTTCCATCATATAAATAATTTTAATAATGATAAAAATTCATTTATATTTGTTATACATAAAAATATTTATATTCATCCATAAAAGGTATAGATATAAAAGTGAATTTCACTATTCATAGAGATGATAGGTCGTACGTATGCATGAATGATGTTTTCACTTTTCAACAGATGAAATGAAAGAATGGTAAATAATATTTTATCATTAAAAATATATTATTATATCATATATATAATATATATTCTTTAAATATATCCTTATTAATATCTATATAAATATGAAATGAAAAAAAATTCACATCACTTTGTGGATATGGTAGTCCACACATACACACGAGCGACATTACCATATTCCAACAGATGGAATGGATAATGGTTATTAAATCATTACAATAAAAATTAAATTAATATAAGATAATTAATACATTATTTTTTAAAATATATCATATATTTATAAGAGGTATAAAATTAAAAATTGTAGTTAAGAGTTATACCTATTTGTTGAAAAACCTTTTTTGTATTACACTATAATCCTTGAGAAAAGGCCTTTTGAAAAGACCAGAATATCTATAATGTGTTTAAATAAACAAGGTAGGTATTATTACCAATATATGAGGAGCTATAATACTCAAAATGTGTAATGAATAGAGAAGAGAGGTTTTCCTTTTTAAGTGAAAATAGGGTTGCATTTGGAATTACATAAAGTATTAAATTAATATAAATTAATTTTTAAAATATAGTGGATAAAAAATAATAAATTTTGAATATAAAAAATAAATAATTATAAATCAAATTATAAAATAATATTTTTACAACTATAAATTATTTTTTAAACATTACCCCTTAGTTTTGACCTCCTGTTTACCCTTTTGACAATTATCACAATATCTAAGTTTTCTACTACTTCTAATTCTTTCCCTTAGGGCTCGCACATCCATCACGCAGAGGATTCGTGGCTGTGGCCCCGCATTCCAACTTTCCAAAGGCGGGTAGTATCCATTCGTTAATCAGGGATTCCTACTCCTTGATCAAAACCGGGATGATTGGATGTCAGTTCATCCTTCTGTGGATTCTTCCTCGAAGATCGTCACCTACTCAGGGTCTCCCTCAAATATTTAAGACGTGTTCGTGAATCTTGTTCCGGGTTCCATATCTCAATGGACGCCGGTTAATTACGCTGCTTCTGTCAAGATTCTCTAAGGGGTCTGGTCGGGGTAGCAACCTTCGGTGAGGAGAGTGGTCACATTGAGGCATCGCTGGCGTGTCTTGATGCTGGGGGATTGGCATGTTTGTCCTCTGTCATTTATTATAGGGATTCTCAGGGGCAAGAAAGCCTGAGGCAGCCTACATCGAACGCAGGGAATTGTATGCCATAGGAATGTCTCTGAGGTTTTGCTCAGCTTCCCATGTTTAACACATGGTATTCCACGAGTTTAACATCCAACAGAGACGGATCAGACTGATCAGAACACTGACTAGAGTGGATCAGATTGAAGAACCCCCTAGAGGGAACACCGATATTGGGTTAGGGTATGAGCTTCCTGAGGCACATGGGCTCGAGGGGTAGGTAAGGATGAGACCTGGGTGTTGGGATTGAACCTCATGGAGGCTTCCAATGTATCCCTGTGGCAGGGAATAAATGTCCACATAGTTAGGGTGGTACAGTTTAATGTCATGTGGGACGGGGCACTTGGGGCTTACGTTCTGAGATGACCCAAGGATATGGGGTCAGTGAACCGATGTGAAGAGGGACCTGGGGTCTAGATGGATGGGGCTTACGCTTTGAGCAACCCACAATGGTGGATCGATGGGGTTTATGCTCTGAGGGGGCCCACAATGGTGGATCGATGGGGCTTACACTCTGAGGCAGAAGACAATGGTGGATCTATGGGGCTTACGCTCTAAGGTGGCCCAAAATGGTGGATTGATGGGGCTTACGCTCTGAGGCAGCCCACAATGGTGGTTGGTGAATCGATGTGAAGAGGTCGGAAAGACCAGGCGGTGGTCTTAAACTTCATGGAGGCTTCCTACGTACCATGCCTTGACATGGATCAAAGTCCCCATAGTTCAGGTGGTGCAGTTTAACGTCGTTTGGGACGGGGGCATTTGTGGATTAAGTTCTGAGACAGCCCAAGGATATGGGGTGGGTGAACCAACATGAAGGGGTCAGAAAGACTGGGTGGTCGGCTTGAACCTCTTAGAGGCTTCTTACGTATCCTCGGGGCAGGGAATCAAATTCCACGTAGTTCGTTTTGGGTAGGGGTTAGCGTCAGTCCTCACTCTAAGCTCACGTGAGTCATGCTCGGTGTGAGAAACAAGAGGTTATAGAGATCTGATGATCACATCATAAAGTGTGCGTCCGTGAGAAGCGAAGAGGCGCTTACGCATTGGGCGGCCCATTGTGTCGGGACATACTCTAGGATGGAGGCCATAGGTGCGACAAAGCTCAGAGGGAGAAGGATTTGGGACCAAATAAAGGAGGGGCCTCGTTCCCTATCACACCCTCCACTGGACTTGGTGGTGTGGAAGTACGGAGGTGCATGGGTTCGACCTTTTGCAAGTGGGGCTAGGGGCTTACACCCAGGAGGTTTCCCTTCCCCTGTGGACAAACGCCACTCCAAGAAAGAGGATATCATCCCACATGAGGGTGATACCATCCCTGTGGAGACGAGTGTGCGTAATGAATGCCCGAGCTGGGGGGACCATGCATGTGAGTAATGGGTCCGTATTGTAGTTTAACATCATGTGTTGAAGAAGATGAGCTAGGCAGTTTAAAGTCCTACAGCTAGGAAGAGGTGTGTTCGCTCCACACCCCTATGACATACATAACCGGTACCCTCTAATCCTTGTGGGAGGGAAGGTATCGGCAAGGCTGTAGTGAAGGGGGGCCGTAGATCCAACCATTGAGGGGTCCATGTTAGCGTGGCTATGCGAAAAATCAATAGAGGTTAGAGTTCCTATGTGAAGAAGGATGAGGCAAAGTAATGCAATGGGAAAAAACCACCCAGGGGACCTTGAGGTTACTTCGTATGAGCCTAGAAGGTCGTATGGGTAAACATCTCATGGTGTGTATGTCGGTGTGTGTGCCCAGGGCATTCAGAAGGAGGACATCAGGCGCCTACATAGGGAGGCACCCAGGGAGCATCAAGGTGAGGGGTCCTGGGGATTACGCACAAAGAAATGGTTTTACACACAAAACACTGGGCTAGCGTGTAAACGAGGTAGAGGGATTGTGCGTGTCTAGGAGGATCATGCACAAGGGATATGAATTTTGCGCAAGTGGAAAAGGCCGCCCCGAAAGGAAAGGCCTCACCCAGCAAAAGATATTGCGCACAATTGGACCATTTTGCATGCAATAGAAGGAATTGCACGCAAAGGAGGAACCCGGAAGGGTTTGGAATTCTGTTTAAGCCAGAGGGATTTACCACAACGACAGACCCCGGGGAGAGGTGGTGCGAAAAGGATCAGTACACGAAGTCCATCTTGCGTGCGCGAGAGTCCTATTTCGCCCACAAGAGCCGGTTCGAATTCCACAACCCTAAAATTGAAGGGGTCTCCTTCTATTTATAGGCATCTGGAAGTGTGGAATGTCAGGTGGTGTGTGAAAACTTTTGCGCTAGAGACGGCGGTGCGGAATGTGAACAACACGGGTGTAGGCGCGCAATTATGGCGCACCCGCGCCAGGGACCTTTCACAAATCCCGGACCCCTTCCGCACGGAACCATTTTTTCGCATGCATTCACCATTTTTTCACGCAACACTTACGGGCCCTCTGGACCGGGTCTTCGGGTCCGAATATGACTTCACCCCATTATTTCGAAACTTCCTTTAATAATTACGGACTTTTCAGTGTCTACAAATGCCCCCCCTCAGAATTGGATCGGAGAGGGGTCGAAATGATCGGATTCTGAGGGAAACGCCAAAGTGTTGGGCTTCATGGGCCCCCTGCGTGGAAAAAATGTTGCGGTGCACAAAACCCCCCGCTTGGTGAAAAATCTGATTTTCGTGCGATGCGGAACCCCGAATGCACCTATAAAAGTTGCCCTGGGTCCCACGATCCGTACACAACTTTCTCACACTATAGGCCCCGAGATCTCGTGCGCGAAATTGCCTCTGCGCTTGTGCATAAAACCCGCTTTGGCAGCGTGTAATTTCGTCAAGTTTTTGGCTGTATTTACATGCAAACCCTGGATTTTCCGTGCCGATTTCTCCGATTTCGTGTCCGGATTCTGAATTTCACGCAACACATCCAGATTTCACTCATGACTCTCAAAGAACTTGTCTGAAAAAATATGGCCGCAATCTAAGTTGATGAGGGGGAGGCCGCCGCTCGTAGAGCTGAAATGGTGGCGAACGAGGAGTTTTATGGCGCCAAGGTGGTTGTTTCCCACAACCATACTTTGTTCAACCTGCTAACCCCCGACCAAAAGGAGTATCCTTTGTAAAAAAACCTTCCGCTATGGAACTTCGGCATTTTGGAGGAGGTTCCGCTACCAGGCTTCGAGGTTGATACACCGCGGTCATGGGTGACCTGGGAGGATGACCTTCCCTGATACAATATCACCAACAATGGTCGTCCTACCAGAGAGACCAGGCACATGGATTTATATGTCCGGAACCCGAGAACCAGGACCATTGCAGGGGTTGATCCCGTTGTGGAGAGTTCCCCTTCACTCTATGCTAGCATGTTCTATCAGAGCATCACAGACGATACTAAGGGCTAGATGCAAGATTGGGATTTGCGGTCTAGAGGCCACTTCACTAGTGAGTGGGCCTAGGCATACTGGGTTCGCCACATGTATGACCAATTCACGGCTGATCTATGGCACATTGGTCTCTTCTAGGTGGTGGGGACATCGCAGTTCCACTTCTACCGCCAGCCTGAGATCGGGCCGGAGTTGTTCACCCGTTGGTCCCCTAACACCTATACATTCCATCTTCACTATGGGGAAGTTGGTATTAGTCTTTGGGATGTCCACTGCATCGGAGGAATCCCACTGGTGGGCTATCAATATGACGAGTTCCTTCCCCCAATGAACACCATGAGGGATAGATCACAGACCCCCATGTTGATGTGGCATCTGCTGGAGCTGGCCAAAGAGAGGCTCGAGGTCAAGGACTTCCTGAAGGACATCGCCTACAAGGACTGGTTCAGCCTGTTCCTGGAGAAGAACTCGGCGGTCAAGATGCCAGGATAGGGAAAACAATGCCCAACTGTGGCTCAGAGAAGCTTGAATGGATCGTACTGAAGTATCCTATAGGTGGGGCAATACCAATCATGGGGCTACCGCGTTAATGAGGCCCGGGACCCGAATGCTTGATATGCCGGGTTCCTTTCCACCTTCCTGAGCGGCTGGCTCCTACCGGTGCGGGACACAAGGATGGGTGTCCATCCAGCAACCCTGGTTATGGCGGGTACCATGGCCACCAATAAAAGGTTTAATATGGGTTACCCATGCTGGCTAGACTGTACTCCATTCTAGGACGCATCTCAAGAGTGGGGTATCCTTGAATTGTGTGTGGCCCCTTACAGATCTTTCATGACTGGGTGGCGGCTCATCTTGTTGGGTACACCTTCCCAAACTTCGTTCATCCTCCGGGAAATGGACTATGACCATCTCTGTTGAACATTTTCGGGGTCGCGCCGATGACGCTTAACGAGGAGGGAGTAAGGATCGGAATTGGTAACCATGCCAACTTCAACTTCATCCCATTCCCCACCCCGATCGACCAAATGGTAGAAAATGATCATGTATCGCTGGAGTAGTAGAAATATTTCCAGAGCATCCGAGGTGGGGTTCTTGTGGCTCGGATTGATGGGAAGATCATCTGCAAGCCTTAAATGTCGTCCCGATTTGCCAGACAGTTCGGGTGCCTCCAGCGAATGCCGAAGAGGGTATTCACAGATGTCTGGGAGGAGAGGAATCCCTGCTCTTTTCTCCAGATGTAGTTAATGTTCACAAATTATGGCTTCGGTGATGTTTT
Organism: Viscum album; assembly: GCA_963277665.1. NCBI lineage: Eukaryota > Viridiplantae > Streptophyta > Magnoliopsida > Santalales > Viscaceae > Viscum > Viscum album. The sequence goes on from OY728122.1 coordinate 498,954,312, forward strand.
CACCCTTCCTCCCATCGGGGCCGATGTAGGCCTATCAACCGAGTATGCCGAACACTGGGCGATCACATACCTCGAGAGGATTTTACGCAAGCAAGTTTGCAAACTCGAGACAACCCGTGTGGAACCCTGGAAATGAGAGAGCAGGCAGGGTGCCGCTAGAAGGGGAAACCAGGGGTGCACCAAGAAGTGAGGCCTGCACAGGTTGGGACCTCAGTAGTAGGGACATCACACGGTGTTGCTGCAACCTCGGTGCCTGGAGGAGGGTCACACAGGGCAGTCAGAGAACAACTCGGGAAGAAGATAAGATGCATTCTCCAATAATCCCAGGATCCAATCTTCCCGACATTGTGGTCGGCCTGGCTGACCCTGCGGTAGTCGCTGAGCATTGAATCCCTTTGGAAGAAGATAATGCAGGACATGGTCTAGCTTCCAGAAGTCAGGCTCATTCGGGTTACCGACCAGGTTAAATTTCATCAATGGTAGGCTTACCTGACGACCATGGACATGTACACATGCCAACGGGGTCAGCGCGTGGAGCCACCTCTCTTAGTGAAAGTGATGCTCAACTAAGATTATGATCCTCAATAGATGCAATCAGAGGACGATGATGGTGGTGATGATTCGGAGGGAGAGAAAGAGATAAGAGAAGACGAAGGATCTCAGGGAGGGTCCCACCAAGGGAGCCTGTATGAGAGTATCGAGATCGTCGGCTCTGGAATAGACATAATCGACCTGCTCTAGGTCTGTCCCTATCTTTTTTTATCCCCCTTCTTTATCCATTCTCTTCTGAAATTTCTAATCCACTTCTCTAGCTCACTCAGGAGCATATAGGTGCTGATCAAGCATCTCCAATATAAGGATAGGAGGCACCGGTGGGATAGGATAGGGATCTGATGCCCATTAACAAACTGAAAAGCACTGAGGGGTCTCCTGCCACGATAGCTCATGTATCGGCCAAAACACTGGAGGCTGACACTCTGTGTTCCTGTAAGTCCCCTACTTTGCTAATGGTACTTTCTATCAGATAAATCAACTAATTAGGATGCTCCCTATACAGTGATCTTGGCATTGGAGGCTTGTCGGGCTGCTGAGCCCGGGCCATCCATGAGTGAATTAGTGGCGGACGTACCACCTTTTCCAAAACATACTTCCCAAACTGAGTCAGCCCCGAAAATTGGTAAGTTGGGGTGGCAGAAATTAGTGGCATTGTCATTGGAGCGAGGCCAGAAGATGAAGAAGGCACCACCGCTGTCGGGGTGAGAGAGGAAGGTTTCCCCGACGTCAAGGATCCTATTCCTCAAGAAGGCATCCCTGAGGCAGATCCTTCTACTGAACTGCTGTCTTTCTTCCCTGTATACTAGCCTGCTGATCTAGAAGAAATAGATGATTCATATTCGGAAGCGGATGAGGAGATTTTGATGACACAGCGCAAAGGCTGGAAGTGCATCCAGCATTTTTTCAGGAAACCTCAAACAGATTGGATGAGGCGGATGGGATCGCTTCAGACCTGGATGTGTTTCCTGTATGCCGGAGGGGATGAAGCTCAACGACTTCATCTAACGGTCCGCGATTACATGGCCGAGAAGATATGTGAGAGAAGCCGGCACACCGACGTTGCCCAGTGTTGGGAACAATCAGTGAGCACCCGAGCATTCATGAGGGCGGAGTAGGAAGTTCGACGCCTTGAAGAGCAGGAGAATGTGAAGGAGGCCTTCATTTCAACATACTCCAATCTCATGGAGGAACTGATGGCCTAGATTGATGACGCCCAAGAACAAATGATGGAGGCGAGTCACTAGATGACCGTGCTTCAAACTAAATGGGCGATGGCACAAGCTAGGGTTGGTGAACTGCGCCCTGTGGTTACGGATGAAGAGAAAGTCTTCAGGGAGCGAGAAGCAGTCTTGGAGGCCACCAGCCAATGGGTAGCGACATTAGAATGAACAGTGAAAAACCCTGATCCTTGAGGGCCCTGTTTTGGCCAGCTCACAAACTTTTTTCTTTTACTTCTCATCATTTCGAACCAATGCATAGACAAATCTATTTATCTGTGCCTTTGGTTTAATACACCCAACCATAATCCTGATATAAATAAAAATTAATCCCTAAGATTATGTGGGTTGTACCCAATGTGAGAAACAAAGAATGCTCGTATTATCATTCTGTTCGACTGGGGGGCGTCAACCAAGCTTCAGGCATCCGAAATCGAGCCCGGACTTCCGAGGAGAAGAGGGAGGCCCATCCAAAGGAAGGGGACCTCAGACCTGATCAGTGTATGGTCCCTCGACGTGCTCTAATGCATGAGAAGGGAAATTCCAAGGGCATTGGAATCATTCCAAACATAGGGAAATGAAAATGTGTGAATCACGTTACCCCAAATTCTAAACACTGCGGGAGGGTCATGGAAATAAAAGAAGGTTGTTGACCGTGTTTGAAAAATAGAATCCTTTTTGCTTTATCCTGAAATGGGAAAAATAAATGAGGGATGACCACTGACAATGTTCACAACATGAGGCCTAACTCAGATATCATCGATCAGTCTTCAGTAACGTTGGCCCAGTACCGCAGGCAGACCATAGTTCGAGCCTCCATACTGTTAGGGGGTCCAATCAAACATGACCAGTCTTCCGGAACATTGGCCCAGGACAGCAGGCGGACCATAGGTCGAGCATCCATACCGTTAGGGGGTCCCTTCAAATGTGAAAGAGGATGAGGATCCGAATAAAGGGACATGCAAGGCGTGGAAAGAAAAGTGGCGGTTTGTTCAAACAGAATCCAACACTCTTGAAACTACGCTACCACAACGAAATTCCATTAAGAGGGTGCATTAATCTAGTTATGGACCATCCCTTTTTGTCAGGACCTCTCAGGTGAGGGAAACATTGCTTCCCACATCATTATAGGGCATCCTAAATTTTTTCAGGGAAAATGATGCACTTACGCAACTCACCGGAGTGTCAGGCAAGGAAAGGACGGGAGTTGTGACTCCCTAAGCTGGACCCGAGACAAAATGTTCAGGCATTCCTACATATCCCATAAGGATGGGAATCAAGATACATGTAGTTATATTAATAATCTTAGTTTAAGCTCTTAGAACTCGGACCAAGGATTGGTAAGGAGGGCGGGAGACACACGGTAAGGTGATTATGAAACCCGATGTGAAAGAGGATGAGGTCCTGCTTACCATGTGTTCCTTGGAAAAGTGTTCTGGTCAGGGGACCGAACACGAATGTTAGGCTGGGCCCATGGAGAAGTGCCCGAGAATTCCTACGTATCTCATAAGGATGAGAATCAAGACACACGTAGTTCTAGAATAGGTGGCATGACATGGGAAGGTACCTGTGCGAAGGATGAAAGGGGCGTGCGAGTCTAGCCCTCGCACCAAAAGAAGCGGTATTTGATGTATCTTGTTTTTCCATGTAGGGGAATGGTTTTTTTTTGTGGAGAGACCGACCTAGGGTAGAAATTCCAAGCATCACCACAATATTCAGGTCGTATACAGGAATTGAAATATTTTATGGTAAATGACTGATACCCAACGTGATGCCCTCTATGGAGAGGTCATAACAATGTAGTGTCGTTTTTCATCGTGCGGCCAGGATGATATCATCACAGTTTATATTCATGTGGTAGGACCATCCAGTGCAGTTTAAGGTCATATGGATTGGACCCAAGGGAATGTGCATGATGAGATAAAGAATACCCGATGCAGATGAGGACATAATCCCATACCATCAACGTGCGCGACTCCGGGAGTGGAGCCTCGGGCCAAGGGGCTGATGACGGTTTAAAGATCAAGGGGCAGGAGACACTAGCCTCCAGCTGAGCTGGGCCCAAAAATATAATGTCGGGGTGACCCCTCATTTGTCTTGGGGATGAGGGTCAAGATGTTCATGGTTCTTAGAGAAGACCCAAGCCCATAATCTTAGTGATCGGATCGCAGGAGCCCCGAGAGACACTGTAACACACCTTTGTCTGCCTGACGTGTGGAAGTGCACGGAGGGTTAGTGCAAGGAGTGTCGAGATTCCACCTTGACACGATGGGGTGGAACATAATGTGAATCATGCAACCAATATTCAGGGCCTAAAGGAGTCAGCGTGATGACAGAGGATTACTGTTGACCATATTCGTAACACAACATCCTGTCGCGTTAGCCTGAAATTGGGACAAACAAATGAGCATCGACCGCTGAAATTTTTTCACAACGCGGGTTTTTTATCAATTTTTTGTCTGAAAACCTCGGGGTCGTTGGCACGTAACGGTAGAAGAGCCCTAAGGCGTTGTATCCATGCCGTTCATTGGGGTCCCTCGGGGTGAGAACGATAATGGGGGTCCGAATTAAGGGGAGCACGAAGCTTGAAAAGTGGAAGGAACTTGACTGTGTTGAATCTGACACTCTAGGTTCTAGACTAGAGTACCCTGAACACATCAGCGTACCACTAAAAAGGGTCAAAGGGCTCAGTTTGAGAGAGACGAGAAGATGGTGGATTCCCGGGATAAGGGGGAGTGGCGCCAAAAACCATATACCACACCATTATGTCCCACTCATGGAGAGGGACATTACATGAGGCTGAGGTGACTGGGAGATCTTGGGATCTCTTAAAAGACAGGGCTGGACCTGATGTCTAGGTGTTTAGGTAGTCCTACGTATCCCATAAGGATGAGAATCAAACCACACGTAGTTCAAGAAGAATAGTTTAAAGTCATGTAGGACAATGAGAGGCACTTCCTCCAGGAATGTGTATGGAATGACGAGTGACCCAACGTGAATGAGGACATAGACCCACACCACACCGTACAATCCCATAGGAGGAAGCCTGGGGCGGGGCCCGATGCTAGGCCTCAGTCAGGGAGGCTTGACCAGCTTTCAGTTTAATGTCTTGCAGTGGGGGAAAGAAGAGGAGGAGGACACCTCAAATAAGGGTGGTACATGATGCAGTGACTAACTCGACGTGAATGAGGACATAATCCCACACCACACCATACAATCCCACAGGAGGGAGCCTGGGCCGAGGCCTGAGGCTGGGCCTCGATTAGGGAGGCCTGACCAGCTTGCATTTTAATGTCTTATAGGACGAGCATGCAGTTTAAGGTCATGCGGGACCGTGGTGCAGTTTATGGTCATGGAGGACCCTATAGTTTAGGGTCATGTCGGACCATACAGTTTAAGGCCGTGCAGGACTGGATAGCTCAAGCGAAGTATTGCTTGAGGAACTTAGCATTGGTGGGAGGAGTTATATGCTCACCATCCATGGTGACCAGGGAGTATGGTTCATTGGGTTTTTCCTTATGAACAATGAAAGGTCCTTCCCTTTTGGGCTCCAACTTGGGTGGTTTCCTACCGAGGATCATTGTCTCCTGAGGGCCAAGACCAGATCACCTTGCAAGAAGGAGAAGAGGCGAACCTTCTTGTTGAAGGCTTGAGCCATCCTGCTCTGGTTCCCTTCCAGGTTGTGGAAAGCACGAAGCCTATTCTCGTCCAACGCTTCCAATTCAGCTAGACGGATTTTGAAAACTCTATACGACTCTTGCTGGTCATAGACTGCTATGCCCAATGAGGGAAACTGAATCTCTATGGGCAAGATGACCTTAGTTCCATACACTATAGAATATGAGGTCACCTAGGTGGAATTACGAGTCATCGTCTGATAATCCCAGAGGGCGTTGGGTAGCTTATCTGGCCAACTCTTCTTGTTCTGACCAACCATCTTTCGCAAAATTTTATAGAGGGTTTTTTTAAACTCCTCGATCTTTCCATTTTTTTGTGCATGATATCGGGAGGTATGGTTGGAGAAAATGTTGTACTTGGCGTGCAATTTCTTCAGCTCGGTTGCATGGAAATTGGTGCCGTTATTAGTGAGGATAGTGTGAGGCACTACAAATTGATATATGATATTGGAACTCAGGAAATCGATGATAGAATAGGCCTTGACTTCCTTGAGCAGAGGTGCCTCCGCCCACTTGGAAATGAAGTCTGTAGCGGTCAGGATGAACCAGAATTGGCGAGCCATTGTCGAAGGGTAAGGTCCTATGACATCCAACCCCCAGACTGCAAAGGGACAAGATTACTTGGTATTGTGGAGAGGATCTGGTGGCCGATGCACAAATTTAGCATGAACATGGCACGCATGGAACCTCTTGGTGAACTCAATGCAGTCATAGACCATGGAGGGGAAAAAATACCCCAACCTCCGAATCTAGTGAGATAGTTTCGGCCTAGCCTGGTGAGTGCCGCAGGAACCGACATGGGCCTTTAACATTACTTGTGGGATCTCAACTCCTTGAAAGCAATGGAGGAGAACACCATGAAATCCGTGTTTATAAAGGATCTGCTCAAGACTAGGACTACTCTAAAGGGTAAACTGTAACGCGCGACATCTGATTCACTTGCGCTCTACCCGGACTGATGGAAGATTTCCGTGTTGGAGGTATTCAATGAAGGGTGTCCTCCAATCAAGAATCATCCTGATCACAACACCCGAGGGACCCGAGGGTTCTTACTTAGAGGCTCCGGCGGTGAGATGGCTTATTTGCATGCCATCGTCTTCATCTGGGGTAACAGGAGATATGACTCTCCGGTAGGCCACATGGATAATTAACTCATCTTGTTCGGGCTCTGCAAGTGATGCAGCCAAACTGGCCAAAGCATCTGGCATACCATTCCGCGACCGATGAACATAAGTAACCTCCGATCGAGATGGGAGCTGAGCCATTAGCCGGAGATTATGCTCTAACAATGGCGCGAGCTCTGGTTTCCTGATGACATAGTCACCATTGACCTGTTTGATGACCAACTCGGAGTCCCCTTTCACATGAATATGGGGTGGTTCGACCTCGAGGGACAGCTTGAGGCCAGTAATGAGGGCATGATACTATGCCTCATTGTTGGTGAAATCTTCCGATAGAAGAAATGAATATGGAAGAATGGCTTGCTCTGGGTGATGAAGACTATAACCAGGACCACATATATGAGCCTAGGATTGTTGAGTATCCAATCAGTGGGGATCCAGGAGGCTCCATCAAAGTACATCTTCCAACATCAGACGACATGATCGACTGAGATGATTGCCTCATCAGGAAGACCTAGGTCCAGTGGATGATCCACGGAGGTTGGGTGGCCTCCTAAAAAGTATGACAATGCATGTCCTTTGATGGACTTCTTAGGCACAAACATGAGGTTGAACGTCTGGAGGATCACCGCCCACGGCGCTAGTTGTCCAGTCAACATAGGTCAGTTCAGGATGTACTTCATGGGGTCTACCCGAGAGACCAGCTGTACCTCGTGGTGTTTCAAGTAGTGTCGCAACTTATGTATGGAAAACATGAGCACAAGGCAGCTCTTCCCGATGAGAGAATATTTGATTTCCGAATTGAGGAGCATGCATATGAGGTAGTAGAGGCTGTTCTCCGTTCTCTCAGTGTTCTTATATGTGAGAAGTGCACTGATGGATCATTCCAGGGCGGTCACAAAAAGGACTAGCGGATTTCCAGAGATCAGTGGAATCAAGACCAGAGGCTGGAGTAAATATTTCTTGATTTCCTCAAAGGAATCCTGACACTCCTCGTACCATTCATAGGTGGTTCCTTTCTTTATGATCTGGGAAAAGGGCTTACACTTACCAGCCAGATTTGCAATGAATCAGCGTATGTAGGCTAAGTGGCCTTGGAAACCTCGAAGATCTCGAATATTGCTCGGGGGAGACATCTGGATGATGGACTTGATCTAACCTATGTCTATCTCAATGCCTCAGTAACTGACAAAAATGCCAAGGAATTTGCTAGAGGTGACCCCGAAAGCACACTTCAATGGGTTCATCTTCAAGTGGCGGGAAAGGAGGAAACCGAACACTTTCCCAAGCTCCTTGAGATGGTCCTGGTGCTGGTGAGATTTGACCACCAGATCATCAACTTAGCATTCGACCAATGTTCCCAGAATCGACTTGAATATGTGATGCATGGCCCGCTGATAGGTGGCGCATGCATTCTTCAAGCCGAAGGGAATAACCTGATAACAGGAAGTACCTTGGGGTGCCCTGAAAGCCATATATTCTTTATCTTCGAGGGCCATCCAGATGTGGTTATACCCAGAGTACCCATCCATGAAGTAGAGAGCTTGGATCCTGGTCGTGGCGTCAATCAACAACTCTTTCACTGGAAGGGGAAAGTCATTATTCAGACAGTGGCGATTGAGATCGCAGAAGTTGATACAGACTCTGATATGTCTATTTTTCTTCCGGACTAGAAAAATGTTGGCTAGCCACATCGGATACTGGACTTCCTTAATGAAGTTGTCTTTGATGATATTATCAACCTCGGCCTCGACCATGGCACCGTGGGAAGGTTGAATCTTTCTGGGAGGCTGCTTGAATCTGCGATGACATGCTGGAAGACCGAGGTGGTGGAAGGCTACCGAAGGATTCAATCCTGGCATCTCTTCGTAACTCCAGGAAAAGACATCACAGTGTTGTTTGAGGAATTCCACATACCATTACTGCTCCTCGGGGGACATGGTGGCACCGACCAAGGTGGGTATTGGATCTACCTCGCTACCAAGGTACACCTGTACCAACTCATCAATCGTGGATGAAACACCTTCCTCAAAAGAGGGAGGACCATACTCTAGATCCTCTTCTGTATTCATGGCGGGATCCTCTGTAGGTGGGGTTACTTCCGAGTTAACAGACCCCGAGAGAAGGCTGGTACCAGCTTGGGTGGCAGTGGTTATGGCATCGGGGCATTCCAACACCACTGAGATAATAGCGATGAAGTAAGATGACCCAATCCCATCTAGCCTTCGGCCTAAGGGGCCATGCTTGATAATATCAAAGCAGTAGTGGTGTGTTGGCCGGAGCTGACTTATTCCAGCCCGGCGAAACATGAAGGTATGAAGGACCGCTATTTTCATGAGTTGGACGTCTCGATACATGATGGGACTAGGGGGATCTAGGAACATTGAGGCCTGATTCATATAAGAATACGAATTGATCTTCTGACATCACCTAGATTTGGGGTCATGGTTCCCTTTTTTCCTGGAAATGACAAAACACTGCCCCATATCGGGGGTCATGACCTCCAAACAATGGATGGGAAGATGTAAGCGTCATTCAGGTCTGCCCATGGGTCAGCTGTAGTGGTGACGGGCTCGACTCCACTTTCCTAGGCTTGTTTATCCTTTCTCATGTAATAGTCATCATCCAAGTAGTGTGATTCACAAGAGGAGAAAAGAGATGCATCACCCTGGAGCATGCCTACTCGACCGTTGAGGGAGTATTTGAGGCATTGGTTATATGATGAAGGGACCGCTGCATACACGTGGAGCCATGGCATACCCATCAATGTGTTGTACGCGGTGTCCTTGGAGACAACCATGAATTAGGTGCTAGCGATTAGGCCACCGAACTGGGTCTTCAAATGGATCTTGCCGACCTGGGTTTACACGGCCTTGTCATATCCCTGGATTCTGAGGTCGGATGGAGTTAAATCATCCTCAGACTAACCCAACTTCCGCAGTGTCCATGTCGGGATAAGGTTGATCCCGGATCCGGTATAGACAAGACAGTCACGGACTTCCATGCCATTGAACTGGCCTGTGATGTATAGTGGTAAAATGTGCCCCTGTATAAGAGGGTATTTGTCTTCACCATAGAATGAGATAACTGCCTGGTATTCGACGTTCTTAATTGCCTCGGCGTGGAAGGCTTCTGCAGCTGCTACATCTATCTCGAACTGGATGGGTCTTCTTAAAGCCTCGGCAAGCGCCTCACGCATCTCAGATGATAGGTGAAGAGACTCAAGGATAGAAAGCCTCCCTGGAATGCCGAAAATGTGCTTCATAACATCATACTTATGGGACAGACGCGAGCATCTTCTTATAGGAAGTAGGTCTGTGACCTGGGGCATGGAGGGCCCTACAGGCTGGACCGGCGGCTGACTGGTACTAGGCATATCTCGTTGTTCACTAGTCGAAGCCCAAAGAGTGGCTACCAAATGAGGACCGGAAGGCTGGGGTTGGCTGGTTGCAGGGCGGAGCTGGTCACGACACGACTTCTGTGGTTCTACCTGATCCACCAACACAAATGACAGTGGAGGAGAACCTGTCGACACCTGATAGAGGGGTCGCGTGTGCTGAGCTCTTCACTGGGCCTGCTGTCGGGTCTCAGTAGTGTGCACAACTTGGTTAGAGGTGCCAACTGTCGTGCCTCGGTGATTCATCACGGCTCCGACGACGTTGGAAACGGCTGGGGATATTGGGAAGTTCTACCTGGTTTTACCCATTGTCTGGAGTCAAAAATGGATTTACGAACTCTACGGTGTTAACCAAAGCGTACCCCAGACTGTCACTTAAGGAGTTGTCCACTACCGGGTGGAGTCTCGGAGGGATCCCCATTTCTGGGGGCATAAAGTTTACAAGAGTGCAGGACAACGACGACATTGGCAGGGTGCGTTGTTTCTTCTTGCACCGCTGCTGCTTGCTCTTCTAGGAAGAGGCTGGCTGAGACGATGATGCTGAAGTAGTAACCGCAACTTATGAGGGCTCTAGCTGATTCAGGCATCCACCGATGATTCCATGGTTGTAGGCGACCATCTTTTGGGCCATCCAGTCATTATACTTTTGGGACCCACGGTTCGAATCCTACTACCATTCACCTTCGTCGCTGCTACTGTCATCCGATCTCACAAAGACACCTAACACTTGTTCCAGGGATGGGCCCAACCTGACTATATTGTTTTCAATCTGGTCTTGGTGCCAGTACATGAACACGTAGCATCTCTTGATGGTGTTTCCCAGGATCCGTTGATAAGGTTAGTAGTTAGGGTGATCAGTTAGATGTGCCTCTTCTGGTTTCTGACACTCAGGCAGCCGCACGATTTTCTGCTCCAAGGCACTGCAGAAGTAACTTGGGACCTATGCCTCGTCAAACGAGTAGGTCTGATTCCTTATATCCAGAAGGGGGGCTCTAGGAGGCTGACCTTGATAGGGGGGGAGGATCATGCCAAGGAGGTGGGACCTGAATATCTCGCCTAGGAGGTGGCGGTGCGTTAAGCAGAGGCGCTTGCCGATTTTGGGGGAATCACTGATGGGCTGGAAGTTGTGCCTGTGGGGGGGACCCCTATGGGCCTGTGGAGATGGCCTCACTAGTAGCAATTCTAGCTGCCTGGAGGCCTGTATCTGTGCCACAGTATTGGGCTCAAATATGGAAGCTCTCCTTGCTGGGATTACAGGAGGCAGCAGGCGTGCATGACTGGCCAGTTTCAGGGCTTCTTCGAGGCACTAAGCCTTGTCTGAGAAGTCACGGAACCCTCTGGGGTAATTCTGAGTGATCAGAGAATGAACCATCTCTTCCTTGATGTTTCCTACAAACATTTTCAGTAATTTCTCCTGATTTAGTGGCATGTCAAGGGAGTATGTGATCCCCTTCCACTGGGCGATGAAGTTTGAGACTCACTCATCAGGCCTTTGCTTGCACCTGATGAGATCTGTGATGTTTTTCTTCCGTGTTGTGGAACTGAAATAGTAGAGTAATTGCCTGCGAAGGTCCTCCCATCTACCCACAGATCCGATAGGGAGATGGCTGTACCAGACGAACGTCAGCCCCTTTAGTGTCTGAACAAAGAAACGGAGCTTGGCGGCCTTCTGCGGCACTGGAGTCCCAAACGTAGGCCCAAACCTTGAGTTGAATTTGTCCAGGTGTTGGGGTGTGTCTCTTGTCCCATTAAAGGGGGGAGAAAGTGGGGTTCCTGAATCCTAGAGGTGCTGGCATATCATCTACCCATGCCAGGTATGGCTTGCCATCCGGTGGGATTGCCACTTGCTAAGTTTCCAAAGCCTCTAAGCGGGCGATGAGTGCTGCCATTGGATCTTAAGGACAGGAGTTCCTGTCCTGATGGGGAACCCTAACCACAAGCACATTGTCGGGCTCTTCAATTCGGTATAAAAACTTAGTAGCTCGTGGGTCGGCTGGTGGAGCGACCCTTGGGGTGGCGGGAGGAACTCAATCTGGGTCTCTTGGGTGGTCACGCCGCTCAGGAGGGTTTGGAAAAACATATCGCGCCATCTATCCATGGGCTCCGGCCTCTCCTCTGTCAGTGAACACAACATGATCGAGGTTGCTTGGGAGAATCTCGCCAAGGGGTAGTTGTTCCTGCCCCTTCTTCCCTAGCATGGGATCGCCGTAGTTGGATCACCACTCTGCAATGCCTTCAGGGAGAAGCTCATTGACCAACCTTTTCTGCTTATTAAGTTTTCAGTGTAGCATGTACTTCTCGGGATCTTCCTCTGCCTTTTGCACTGAGGCAGATGGATCTGCGAGCTTGACATCCCCAACGTGCTCTTTACCCTTGCCGATATTCCGGCTTAGTATTAATGCCTCAGTGGGTGTGGGGAGTCCTGGGAGGTTCCTCTGCTGATAGTTAATCCTCCCTGATGGGTCTAGTAGTGGCTTTCCCTCACGGGGTAAGTCCCCATAAAAAATTTCTAGACCGTTCCCATCTCCCGACAGATCGTCCATGTTGACTACCGCTACTCTCAGGGGCACGTCCTCAAGGATGCCCAGTGAGTCAGGCTGCTGGCAAATAATATTGAAAAGAAGGTTAGTTTATTTCCCCCATCCACAGATGTGCGTGTGGGGGGTGGCCTCCTCAATAACATTGTGGAGTAAATGAAAACTCAGAATACATTTTCATTGGAGGTCCCTATGGTGGCCTAGTGACTCGGGGTGCCGGACCATGGGGATCATGGCCAGGTCGACCCGAAGACATTGCTCGCTGATATCCTCGAGGTCTGCTTTAGTCCCGGGATAAGGCACTTGCTGGTGGAAAAGACGAGAGTGAGTCTCCTGGAGGGTCTGGCGGAAACATTCAATCCATCCCAGGGTGAGTGATTCTGGTATATCAAAATCTGACCCTGCAACCGGCCAAAACATCTCAGGGAGGTGGCCTACAACGAGGATGGTCCAGAAGCACCACGACTCAGATTCAGGATCCGACCCTTGATGAACCCGCTCATTAAACTGGGAGTGGCTGGGGAACTGGCAGTGGTGTCGAGGTAGGATGCTTGACTGGTGGGCTAGCCGGTGGAGAATACGGCGAGCAGGCCGATTGGACACCGAATCCTAGGTTGTCCTCCAAGGGTTGTAGTGTCATGGCTGCCATGTCATGATAGGATGGACCGGCAAACAGCCCTCCAGCCACAGTGTTGGTGCTTGCCGAGGGTGTGCTATGTCATGGCTCTCCTGCCATCAACCCCCAAAAAAGGTCTTCGTCGTCTCTGTCCGAGATGGAAGGTGCTTTCAAAGAGGTCGATGATGACTACAAGTTCGATCCTTGGGGTAATCCCAAGTCCTCGTCCTTCTGGATATACCTTCAGAGGGAGGCAGGGATCATATAGATCTCGCATTCGGGGAGTACGTGGCTGATGCTCCATGTACTTATCCCAGCCCTTGACTCAAAGGACTGGGGGGAGGGTTCCATCGTCGAGTCATACTCCTCCTCGGAGTCTGAGAAACAGAATGGTCTGATTTATGTCCGGCCTTTCCTGACATTTCTCTTACAGTGATGACGTCCTATTTTTTTGCCCCTGTGTGGCTCCTCGGGGTAGGGCTGACTACCGTCATAGAGCCCTCTAGCCGCATGAGTTCTGGGGGGGAGAGGATTGAAGTCTAGGGTGTGGAGAGCACCGGGGAAAATGTTAAAAGAGACACAGGGAGGACCTCCGTGTGGGTGAGTGACTAGATATACACTGGCACCATTCATACTGTATGTGGTAGGGGAAGTGACCCTATACCCAGTGTAGTGAACGCCGGATAGAGCCCCACCCGGAGTGTTTCTGTCGCAGGGAAGCCCCCTACCTATGGTGAGGGTGGTGCCAGGAAGGCCTTCGGGCCAAGGTTGGAAGCGGAGAGGGACCACACCTTCCAGAATGGTGGCATGGAGTAGGCCTTCACGCTGGATGGCACTATCACGAATTATTCCGCAGTGGTAATTACCTGTGCGGGCGACCAAGAGAGACGACCAAACCTGCCTGTGGGGCGGTCAGTACCTCAATCCGGATCGGGCATGTAACTACCCCTGCTCAACGTTTGAGGGGGTTTGATGATAGGAGTCAGCAGTGGCTCGGGCCCAGTGGTTGCTAACGTTGATGCCCCGGGGCGAGCATCCCCTTCCTCTCATGCCTGACACTGGCGTCAGCTCAGATGGGTTGGAGCCGATGCTGCGGGCACATGGATTGCCTGATCCTCGGCTCGGGGAGTTGGGCAGCAGCATTGACGCAGCCTAGTGGGGGCCCTTACCATGAACCCTTGAAGCGGGTCTCCAATTGGGCCAAATCCGACATCCCCTACCTTATCTGCGTAGGGGAGGGAGGTGTCAAGGCGTTCTGGAGATAAGCTCCCAAAACGGTTGAATGTCAGGGTGGGGAGCAGCAGCTCCCTGTGCGGCCCTCGGGGGCAGCGTTGGCGGTGAGGCGTAGCTACCTCGAGGTCCAAACGGGCCATGTTCATGGTGGGGATGACCCCTTCCTCCTTATACCTATGCACAAGGTCGTTATTAACCCATTATTGGATAATCTCTGATTGGGAGAGGGGGTGAAAGCACCCATCAATCGTGGTGGTCGAAGCAGCTTTGGAAGAGACGGAACCACATGGGGTGGCCGCGTCGGTACTGACCCTGCCCCTGCGCCGGTGGGCAGGTGGCAATCGAGCTCCGGATGCAGTGATCTGATTCCTAAAAGTAGGGAGATGAACCCATTAACACTGATAGGAAAAGAAATCAACAACCAGTCGCCTAACGCCATTCCGTCCTCCATGGTTGGTAAGAGGGATCCACACTGATAACGTCGAAGAATGGAGTGCCCAATGCCCTGACTACCCCAACCCCTGGTGGGTTTCATGTCCTATTACTGGGTGCCCAGACCTAGTGACATGCTAATATTCCAACACCCCAAACGCTACCAGTCTCCGTATTGAGGAGAAGAGATTCACATCAGGTTCACCATTTTCTGTTTATGACGCTTTTTTTTTGGGACGCACACATTTTTCACATAGAGGATTCGCAGCTGCGGCCCCGCATTCCCGCTTCCCAAAGTGGGCGGTATCCATTCCTTACTCAAGGATGTCTGCACCTTGATCGAAACTGGGATGATGGGATGTCGGTTCCTCCTTCCGTGGATTCCTCCTCAGAGCTCATCACCTAGTTTGGGACTCCATCATAGATTTAAGATGTGTTTGTTAATATCATTCCCGGTGCCATATCTTCATAGATGCAGGTTAATTACGCTGCTTCCATCGAGACGCTCTAAGGGGGCTAGTCGGGGCAGCAACCTTCGGTGAGGAGAGTGGTCACATTGAGGCATTGCTAGCATGTCTTGACACTGGAGGGTTTGTATATCTCTCTTTTGTAAATTATTATAGGGCTTCTCAAGGCCGCGGAAGCCTGAGATATCCCACATTGAATGCATGGAATTGTATTCCATAGGCATGCCTCTGAGGTTTTCTTCAAATTCCCATGTTTGACATAGGGTATGTCGTGAGTTTAACGTCCAGCGGAGATGGATCAGACTGATCGGAACACTGACTAGAGTGGATCATATTGAAGAACCCCCTGGAGGTAACACCTATATTGGGTTAGGGAATGAGCTTCTCGATGCGCATGGGCTCGAGGGATATGTCCAGATGAGACATGGGTGTTGGGATTGAACCCCGTGGAGGCTTCCTACATATTCCTGTTGTAGGGAATCAAAGTCCACGTAGTTCGGGTGGTACATTTTAATGTCATGTTGGACGGGGAACTTGGTTCTTACCTTCTGAGACAGTCCAAGGATATGGGGTCGGTGAACCGATGTGGAGAGGGACCTAGGGTCCAGATAGATGGGGCTTATGCTCTGAGGCAGCCCACGATGGTGGATCAATGGGGCATATGCTCTGAGGCAGCCCAGCATGGTGGATCGACGGGGCTTACGCTTTGAGGTGGCCCAGAATGGTGGATCGATGGGGCTTATGCTCTGAGGCGACCCACAGTGGTGGTTGGTGAACCAATGTGAAGAGGTTGGAACGACCAGGTGGTGGGATTGAACCACGTGGAGGCTTCATACGTACCATGCCTTGACATGGATCAAAGTCCACGTAGTTCGGGTCGTGCAGTTTAACGTCGTGCGAGATGGGGGAATTTGGTGCTTACATTCTGAGATGGCCTAAGGTTATGGGGTCGTTGAACCGACGTGAAGGGGTCGGAATGACCGGGTGGTGGCTTGAACCTCGCAGAGGCTTCATACGTATCCCTGTGGCAGGGAATCAAAGTCCATGTAGTTCGTTGTGGGTGGGGGTCAGGGTCAGTGCTCACTATAAGCTCACATGAGTCATGCTCGGTGTGAGAAACAAGAGGTTGTAGAGACCTGATGATCACGTCGCAAAGGGTGCATCCGTGATAAGCGAAGAGCAGCTTACGCATTGGGTGTCCCATGTTGTCAGGACTTACTCTAGGATGGAGGCCCGAGGTGTGACAAAGCACATAGGGAGAGTGATTTGGGACCAAATAAAGGAGGGGCCTCGTTCTCTATGACACCCTCCACTGTCCTTGGCAGTGGGGAAGTACGGAGGTGCATGGGTGCTACCTTTCGCAAGAGGGGCTAGGGGATTACACCAAGGAGGCTTCCCTTCCCCCGTGGACAAACGTCACTCCGAGAAGGAGGATATAATCCCATGTGGGGGGTGATCCCTTCCCCATGGAGATGAGTGGGAGTATAGAATTCCCAAGATGGGGGGACCCTATGTGCGAGGCACGGGGCCGGTTCATAGTTTAACGTCATGTGTTGACGATGAGGTGCTCAACGGTTTAAAGTCCTATAGCTCGGACAAGGTGGCTTCGCTCCACACCCCTAGAACTTACATAACTGGTACCCTCTGCTCCTTCTAGGAGGGAAGGTACCGGCATGGTCGTAGTGAAGGGGGGCCACAGAGAAAACCATCGAGGGGTCCACGTTAGTGTGGCTATGCGATGAAACAATAGCCGTTAGTGTGCCTATGCAAAGAAGCATGAGGCAAAGCAATTAAATGGGAAAAACCACCCAGGGGACCTTGAGGTTACTACGTATGAGCTTGGAAGGTCGTACGGGAAAACATCGCATGGTGTGTATGCCCGGTGTGTGTGACCGGGGCATTCAGAAGGAGGACATCGGGCGCCTAAGCAGGGAGGCACCCGAGGAGCATCAAGGTGAGGGGTCCCGGGGATTGTGTGCAAAGAAATGGTTTTGCATGAAAAACACTAGGCTGGCGCGTAAACAGGGAAGACTGATTGCGCGTGGCTAGGAGAATCGCACACATGGGATATGAATTGCGCGCGAGTGGAAAAGGCCACACCCAAAGGCAATGCCGCACCCAACGAAAGGTATTGTGCATAATTGGACAGTTTTGCGCACAACAGAAGGAATGGCACGCAAGGGAGGAACCCCAAAGGGTTTGGAATTCTGTTTAAGACAAAGGGATTGCGCGCAATGGTGGATCCTGGGCAAGGCGGCGCGAAAAGAATCAGTACCTGAAGGCCATCTTGCACAAGCGGGAGTCCTATTTCGTGCACGAGAGCCGGTTTGAATTCTGCAACCCCAGAATGGAATGGGTGTCCTTCTATTTATAGTCATCCAGAAACAAGGAATGTCGAGCCGAACACGAATACTTGCGCACTAGAGGCGGCGGCGCGGAATTTGAACTGCACGGGTGAGGGCACGCAATTATGGTGCACCTTCACCAGGGACCTTTCACAAATCCCAGACCCCTTCCACGTGACCCCATTTTTTCATGCGTATTCCCCGTTTTTTAGTGCAACACTTCCGGGCCCTCTGGACCGGGTCTCTGGGTCCGTATATGACTTCGCCTCATCATTTCCAAAAATACTTTAATAATTATGGACTTTTCGGCGTCTATATCTACTCCTTAAGGCTTAATAATGTTACCATAAAAAAAGAGTGACCCAAAATGGACCATGGTAAAAATATAAACCATATCCCATTACATCATAGGATATAAGTTTTTTTATGAATTATAAATCATTAAATAAAAAATTACTTTATAAAAGAATCCATTAAATTCATTTTTAGGGCTACTAAAAAAGTTTAAAATAAAAGGGGAAAATATTGACATAGATTTTTTTTTTCTAAAATTTTAAAACATCAATATTATGTTATATTTATCTAATAATTGCAAATAAAAAATCCATCCAAATTTCACTACTTTTAAAAAAATTTAAAATCATTTAATTTATATTTCTATTAATTCAGTAAATATTATATCGGCGATTTGTAACAATTTATGTTTATTAATAAATAAATAAAAAATAAAAAAAAAATAAAAAAAATAAAAAAATTTCTTCAGATTTATGATAAAAATTTTTAAATGAACTTATCATCTTCTTATCCTTATGTAATTTTTTTTGAGATATTAAAGTAAATAGAGTTACATTTTTAATTTATTTATTTTAAAATAATTTTATTGTCATAGTCAAAGAAAAAGTTGAACTAGAGGACATATATTAGAGGGATGGATTTAAATTGTATAATTCCACCAATTAAATATGATAATGTCATGTGTTAAAGAAATTTTAAATCCTCAACCAAATGTTTTAACCCGATTTTACCTATTTAACCCTTACCAAAGTGAAAAATATTTATCAAAGTTACAATTCAAAATAACTCAAAATAAAAGGGGTATATTTAGAAAAAAATAACTTATTGATTCCAAATATGAAATCAATTTTTCAATATTTAATTCACATAAATGGAAGAATGTAATTTAATATAAATATGAAATAAAAAGAAGTTTCCCCGAAAAATGCCCTTTTTAGTATAAAGAATTTAACAATAAAATTTATTGCAATAAACATATTTGGATTATTCATAATATGAAAGAAATAATTTTATTTTTAATCCATTTTAAAAAAATTTAACTTTTTCATTCCTTGAAACAAAAATATAGTTTTAAATTAAGATCAGTATTTTTCAATATTCACTAGAAAATCAAATTTTTAGAAAAATAAAACAAATTTATCCCTATGATAATTTTGATATGATAATTTAAAAAATTTTATTGTTTTTTAAAAAATAAATTTTCTATAATTTCTTGAAATAAATCATAATGTTCCCTCAGAGAAATTAGTAATAACCCTTGTTCAAGAAAAAATAAATTTTGAAGGATAAAATAGATCTACAAAAAATTGAGTGATTATTATTCATGATTTAATTAATAATTTTTTACTAAGTGTGCCCATTATATATATTTCATATGGTGTTTAATCATATTGAGACCCACAAATTCAAAGATTATTAAATAACCATGAGAATAAATAATAATATTTCAATAGTATAAAGCTGTTTATTTAAACTCGTTGTTGCAGGTAAATAAATTTGTCAAAGAACTCAAATTAATTTTATATAGAACTATATCATAAAATATTGGGGTGTTATAGTAGTTTCTAGCAGTATACCATCCTATGGTGGGATACTATTTGATGTTTTTCTTGATGTATTCTTTAATTTTCACCATAAAGGGAGTTGGAGTTCACCATCGATCTTATTCTAGACACTGAGACTATTTCTATTCCACCATATTAGATAGATCAAGAAGACATCCATGAGTTGAATTTCCATATATTGGACTTATTTTACAAGGGGTGTAACCACCATAGAACATACCCTTGTGGATCTTCCTCCTCTTTACTAAGAAGGTTAGTGACCCCTTATGTTTGTGTGTGGATTATCAATGATTTAATCAACTAACTATTAAGAACCCATCTCCACAATAATGTATCAATGTTCTTTCTGACCTTCTTATAGGTTCCCAAATATTCTATAAGATATAACTGATCTTATGATATCACCAAGAGTGGGTGAAATCCATTGATATACCATAGGTTGCTTTCGGATGTAGGTACGACCTTTATGAGTTTATGGTGATATAATTTTTATTGATGAAGACACCAAAAGTGTTTATGGAATTGATGGAAAAAGTCATTTATCTACACTAAGATGATTTAGTGATGGGGTTTTAGATGATATACATGTGTATTATCATATATTGGAGGAGCATTCACATCACATAGAGATTATTTTGGGAACACTATAGGATCATATGTAATACACCAAGCTCCCAAAGTGTTGTTTTTGTATCAATAAGGTTTACTTCATGGGGTATATCATATCAGAAAAGGAAGTGTATATAAACCATAATAAAGATGTATCTAGGGTTTATTGGGAGAATACTAATATTTTTTTAACATTGGGTGTTCATAGGCCTATTAGGATATTAATGATGTTTTAAACATGAATTTTACTATTTGGTGGTGTCTCTGATATAGTGAACCAAAAAATAGGGTAAAGTTCATTTAGTCAGAATATTATGATAATTCCTTTAAGTACATGAAGGGTAGGTTGACCTCAGTGCCAATATTGATTATTCTAGTCCAATAATTTATTATGTAGTATACTGTGATGCTCCATGTATTAGGATAGGTTTAGTTACGATGTAGTGAGATTGAGTTTTGACATATGGGTCTCGATAATTGAGGCCCAATGAATGGACTTGCCCTATGAAAGATATCGAGGTTGAAGTTCTATTGCATGCCTTGATGTATTGGTGGAACTATATATTAGTATAAAAGTTCATTGATTCCCTATGTTTTTTATTAATATTTTTTATCATGAATTAATTTAGTCTTTTTGTTATATTTTTCACTAAATGTAACACTGAATAAGGCTTGTGTTATATGACAACACCATGTTATTATTACCTTATATGATACACCATGTTAATATTTCATTATACAATGCCCCAAGATATGTTTGTGCTACATGAAACACCAACTTGGTTTTCACTACAAGTAACACCAACATAGATGGTGCTACCTGTAATGCTGACTTGGGCGTGCATTACACGTAACACTGAGTTTCTTTGACAAATCATTTTATTGTAAAAATTATTTAAACGTGGTAGTGGTATACTAGCTATAATTTTTTTTTAATATGAACAGTAATAAATAATTTTAAAATATTATTTGAAATGGTTTTATATAAATAGAACATATTGATAAAGAAAAATATAATTTTTGGTAAACTATTAATATGTTTAAAAATAATTTATTTCTCAAATTAACTGTTTTTCTATCCTTAAGTGAAAGAAATAAAATTAATTTTATAAACATTTATAAATTTAATTTTATAAAATAAAATTCATTTTTGAATTTATAATATTGAAATTATCTTTGGATGAATTTTTTGGATTGTTATCAGAAACATCATTTTTTGATGAATAGTGAAAATTACAGAATTTTAATTCAAAACATCTTTTTTTTCTAATTTATTTATATATTTAAATAATATTTTAATTTTATTTTAATGTTAAATTAGATAAATTATACATATAATATCCAAATTTAGAACATTTTAATATTTTTATAATTAATTTAGATATAAAATCTTAATGAACTTTTGGACATTCTCACTTTAAAAACCTACTTTCTCCCTACATCTGCGAGATTCGCATTAATCATAATTTTTCCACTTCTATGAATTTAATTTTTGAAAATTGACATACAATTTTTTAATAATTATTATATTTATAGTTTAATATGATCAACATAAAGTTTTTCCTAAAATATTAGGGAAATTTATTAAGATTAATTACAATGATTAAGGTAAAATTAATCTTAATGAGGGAATCAACCTTAATATTAAGGGAATAAATGACATATAAACTATTCCAAAACCCTTTTATTAACACCTAATTTTTTTTAAAATTCCGTGTGTGTCCCCTCCCTTCCCTATAAAAGGACACCACCTCTCAAACCTATTCACAACTCAAAAACCACTTATGATTAGACAATATATACCAAATACACGTCTCAAAATACCTCAATTCCAGTTATAATCCTCCCTTTTCTATGAAATCCAACCAATAAATCCATTTTGTGCAAATAAAAATTTGTTACCCAAAGAAAAGGTAAAATCCTTCCTCAAGCTTATTTCATTTATTTTCTTTCTCTACCACCTCTATTCATATTATTTTATACACACATAATAATAGCAGTATCCTAAATACACTTATATGTTGGTATGTTAAGAGTTCAACCTACATGTACACACACTTACATCTAATGGGCAACAAACTTACCATTCTTGTGTACAATAAAGTACTGCATCATGAAAGTATGTTGTTCATTTTACCTTTACCACATTTTATGGCTTGGAATTATGATGGAAACTATATTTTTTTTATATACATTATATATATGATGTATTTATACTTTTTTTATTTATTATATATAGAATATATTCATTCTTTCCATTTTTTGTAAATATAATAACTTCATTTTTGGAAGTGTGGACCAATGCCTCCTCAAAGTGATGTGATTCATTCAAACTTTACATAGAATGTATTAATGATGGTTTTACTAAAATTATATGAAATATATGACATAATAAATATAATTTAATAAAATTATATACATATATACATATATTTCATTTACTTTCCATATTTTAATGCACCAGAAAAATGGAAACAACATTTTTGTGTATGTATGACCTACCATATCCATGAACGATGTATTGCATTTCATATATATATCTTTAATAGATTATTATAAATGTTTAAATACTGAATATATATAAAATATAAGTCATTTTCTAAATTCTGGATGTATGTAAATCATGATTTATGTAAGAGTATTATGAATGACAAGCTAAAACATATTCGATAAACAAAGCGGTTATTACCTAAAACATTACATTAACATTGAATTATTAAGAAACGGGTAATAGAAGGACATATGAAAATCATTTATGGTATTATATATATGAATATGGTTCTATGATATATTTATAATAAACATATACTTTTTATATGGGATTTTTGTATGGGTATTATGAAATTCAAGACATAAGGTAGGGGAATTTAATCTCATATTTTATTTCCACGAGGTAAATGTCTTATTCACCACAAATATCATTTGTATGTTTTTTAAACTGACTATAGATGTATGATATAATTATTAAATTTAAATTTTTGGGTTTTTACATTTCCATTTTATAATCTTATTTTCATGGGGTTTATGTTTTAAAATTTACCAAATAAGTAAAGTAATTTTTATTCAATTTTCCTTCTTTGAGACACATGCCATGTTATAAAACCATATATTTCCATGAGGTATATATACTTCCTTTTAAATATTATATAATTAATGTAATTATTTTCTTGATATTTTAATATTCATATAATTTTTTTATTTTCATTATGTTATGATTAAATGTTACCAAATTGGTAATGGTTGATAACTACAATCTCATCATTTATCGAGATTATTTATGATTATGCCCCCATTGATGAAGTCTTATGATCAAAATCACAACAACTCTGATGTTTCCTCTTAATTTCTGGTTATTCATGTTATATACAAGTAATGTAACCTTTTTGAACTATTTTTTACAAAATATTATCAAGAAAGTGATTTTAAGAAAGATTTCTTTACCTTCTTTTCAGTAGGAAATCTCTGTTCTTTGTAAACCATTTTTTTTAAAATGTTACAAAAAATATTCTACTATTATCCAATGATGTTTCAAATTTATTTTTAACCATGTTCTACTATTTTAAACAAAATTTGTTTTTAAAACTGATTATTCTTTCCATTTTATAGTAGATACACCTTCTTAAACTTTTTATGGTGCAAAAGGATTGTTTGATGTGTGGATTTAACAACTGTCATGACCGTCAATCCCTTTAATGTTATTTTAAAAGATTAAAAAGATATTATTTAAAGAAGTTTTTTCCTAACATTATTTAATTTCATTATCATTATGTTTTTTTCTATGAAAAATGTTTTCAATAATTTTTTATGTTTTAAAAGTGTTTTAAATGATTTTCAAAACTCCCATTATATGTTTCCAAAAGATTGTTTACAAATAATTGTATTTCAATTATTTTTAAGCTTATTTTATACATTTCTTAATTATTTTCAACTAGAATGGTTTTAAAAATGTTTTTAATCTTCTTTTATATGTTTTCAAAAAAATTTCAAACACAATGGTTTCCAAAATATTTTCAATCTTCTTTGATAAGATTTCAAAGAAAATGGGTTTCAAAATTTTCTCAATATTATTTTAAAATTTTCAAAGAAATGGTTTTAGAAATGATTTCAATCTTCATTTATTTTTCTTTTAGTGTATTTATAAGGAAAATTATTCTCAAAATGTATTATGTTTTAAAAAAACATTTTTCAAAGAAGAAGGTATATTTCCCCATGAAATATTTTTAAACGATATTTCAATACTATTTCCCATCTAAGATGACATTCGTTGATGTTACCTGTGGCTTTCAGGGATATGATTAATTTTTTCCATTCATATTCATTATATGAATTATTTCTTTTTTCATGGAATTAAATTTATGAAATTCATTTTTCATTCATGTTATATATGCTTTTGAAACCCACTTCTTTTCATGGATTATGATTTTGATGAAATGATTATGAAATGTGTATCTTTTTTCAAAAGTATTGATATGATTACATTTTTATGATACACATATAATTTCATATGTTATGATATTATTGTTTTTGATCTTGCGTTACATGTATGAATGATTTCACTATGAGATGTTTGTGACATACATCTCCCTCTAATGCATTGGGTAAAGATTTTGATCTCATGAGAGAGTCTAATATAGTCTTGGGAGTGATCCTTGACTACTAAATATACATGGAAGTGAACCCTGACTACCAAGATGGTATGGGGAGTGAGCTCATACTAATAATATAGCGATGGTAGTGAACCATGACTACCAATTAGGTAAGTGGAGTAAACTCGTAGTACTAATATGGCCTTGGGAGTGAACCATTACTACCCAGATGGTGTGGGAAGTGAACCCATACTACTAACATGGCCTTGGTAGTTATTCCTTGACTACTATGTCAATCAATTTATATTATTATTGGTATAACATAATTCCATGTCTTATTCGTATATTATGATTTCATGGATTATGTTCATTATTTCCTTGTGATTCATGTCTTATGAACTACCATGTTTTATTCCAAGATTCATGTTAATAATCTTTTGACATGAAGGGTATGGTCTTCTAATGTTATGATCATGTTCTCATACCCTTATGCTCATATTTATACTACATGTATCCCTTGATTATTCTTATTAGGCATCTGAGTTCACCCCATTTTATGTTTACTTCCCAAGGTTATGTAGATGTTTATTATGTTTGATGTGTCTATGAAGGGTTCTAGTAAAAAACAACCAAGAGGAAGATATCTTAACTCACTTATGTACCTGTGTTTATGTTTCCATGTTTCAAAATGTAAAAGACTAATATGGTATTTGGATGTCAATTTGTATGATGTTTTAACTATTCCACAAAAGTTATGTAATGTTAATGTTTTAAAAGTGAGGGTCACTATAGTTGGAATAAGAACATTGGTTTAGTTGAAATCTAGATTCTATGACGAGAAAACATTAGTGATAACCCTAAATACATGTCTAAAGATAATTCTAAGGATAAGGAGAAGTTTAGGAAAATTTTATGGAATCTTGGTAAATGATAGGGCCAGAGGTTTCCTAGAAATACATCCTTATCATTTTACTACAAGTGGATGTGGCTCTATCATAAATTTACATATGATTAATAGATATGATAATGTGTGTCGGGATTGACTTAGAATAACCTATTATATGACAGCAGGCATTGTTGCACCACTGGTTTGACACTCCTATGGGATATTCCTTCGGAATTCACATACTATTTTAGAAATATCTTAAAGGATTTAAATAGAATATGGATATGAATAAGCTAGGAAAAAATTATAGTTTCATAGATTTAATAATTATGTGTCATGATTTAGAAATAATATATGATACTTTTCATGATTATGTGGCTTTACACTACAATAAGTGTTTCTCACATTATATATTGTAGTTTTAGTCAATAGAGGGAACTAGAAGGAACCAGGTTAACTTTGAATGTGATGGAAATTTTTTTGATGAGTAGTCAAATGGTAAGATCAATGGATAGAAATATATTGTGATTATTATGAATAAGTTATCATGATATATAATTAGTAATCTTATATTTGGTGATATTTTTAATGCACCAAAATAGTGTAGAATGGACTTTTTTAAATGTACACTTGGTAAAGAACATAGGAAAAAATGTTTTGGATTCAATTCTGTAATAAATAATGGTAGAAGAAATGTGAGGAATACCTCAAACTAAGGGAATGATTTTATATATGTGGGAAAATTGGTCATAGAGTGATGAATTGTCATGGAGTTAAAATTATTATCTATGGAGGAAAAGGTAATTACCCAACTCAATGCCCCGACCTAATAATTTACTTCTAAAACAAGGATGTACCTATCATATTCCAATCATTAAAGAGGAAACATATAAGTATTTATTTATTTTTATTCAATAATTATGAATGGTTAACTAAGTAAGGCTTATTAAGTTTATGTTTTATCTAATAATTTACAATAATATATTGAATGGATCTGATTGACTAGAAAGGGGATTTCATGAAAGGTGAAATTTTTATTAAATGAAGGTAACCCTTAATTGATTCATGATGTTGAGATAATTATGTTTTTATAAAGATATATTAAATATGAATGAGTAAATTAGATGGTATTGATAACCCCATAACTGATAAAGTATTTGTTGGAATGTTAGTCTACACAGTTTAAAACATGTTGGATTTAAGGAATATATCTAGTAATATTTAGAATAAGGAAGAATGCATGTTTTCCAAAAGTATTTATGATAAATTTTTTTATTTCCATGTTTCAAGATAATATGTAATGTGGGTATTCAAATGTTTTCAATGTGATAACAAATGGATTATTTTTTATATAAGGGCGATGAATGTTAAGATTCTTTCTTGACATTATTTATAATGTTTTTGTTTTTTATATTTATGAAGAGTTATAAGGTTGAACATTTATGAAAAGTTTATTTTAAAATTTTGAGGAAGTATTTATGTATTGATTATGTATTGAAAACATTATTTAAAAGGATATTTAGTGATTAATCATATTTCAAGTATATCTCTCACATTTATTTTTTAAATTATATCTATGTGGTTTTAGAAAAGGACAACATGTTTTTTGGGTGAAAACACATCATGTTTGAAAGTCTGTGGGTCTTGAACCACTGACTAAAGGACAATAAGGGTTTCATTCCTACCACTTGCCTATGTGATATCTTGGTAAATGTGTAATTTTTTTTGTTAAACAATTTAATGAATAAATATTAATGATGAAATAGTAGTGTTACTTTTTATGTCTTGAGATTAATGTATTAACCGTATTGATTTTGAATAATTGTTTGGGAAAATAGTTATAATTTCCATCATTTTGTGGTCCATAATATCAGTTAAAAGTTTATTTTAGTGCTTTAGGCATAAATGTTAATTTCTAGGTATCCATTTCATGAAGTAATGGATGAATTAGTAATTGATATAAGCACAACAAAAAAAGAAATTGTGTTTGTAGAAATATATAATGATTGAACATTTCCTTATATTATTGATCAACAAAATAATAAATCACCATTTTGAACAAAAAAAAATAAATATTTACTAGAGGCCTTAATTTTTGTTTAACTGATGGACTTTTAAAACATCACAGAATAATGAATTTGAGGCCCTAAAATTTTCATTAATCATTCACTTGTTTTTTATTGATAACCTTAATAACTCCCTATGAATATTTAGACTTTTCATCCAATTAAAATGTTCACTTCCCACCTATGTTCTCTTATATGTGAAGATAGTTATGGGTTACTTTGTGTAACTAATAGGTTTTCATCTTTCTTTTTTTGAAATAAGTTTTAGTATTAATTTTTAGGTTGTGTGTTTCTATGAATGAGACTTCAAAGTACTAAAACATTGATAAATCAGATGAATTTTTAGGGATAAATTCATTTTAAGGTGCATGGAATGTAACACCCCAATTTTTTGTGTGATATTTATTTTTTAATAAATTTAATCATTTTGTGATATTTTACATTTCACACAACACTGAATATAACATCTGTTATAAGAAAGCACCATGATATTCCTGCCTTGTTGGCTACACCGTGTTAATATATAATTATAAAATACACCAAGATAAGTTTTCTCTACACAAAAAACCTACTTGGACTATTCTTCATGCCACACCAAATTTTATTGAACTATATCTGACACTGACTTGAAGTTCATTACAGGCAACACTAATTTTCTATTAAACATCATTTTGTTGTTATGATTTTTTAAATGAGATGGTTATAAAATTGTCATTAAACATAGTAATATGAATAGTAATAAATAATTTGAAAAAAATTATAATGTTTTAATATAAATATAAAATATTGATTTTGAAAAATATAATTTTTGGAAAGGTCTTTATATGTTTAAAAATATTATTTTCTTAAATAAACTACTTTTCATGTCCTTCTATAAAAAATAATTAAATTAGTTTTAGAAACACTTAAAGATTTTACATGATAAAATAAACTTAATTTTTGAATATGTAATTTCTAAATTACTTTAGGGTGATATTTTTGGGATATTTTTGGGAAACTTCATTTTTAGAAGAATAGTGAAAAATAATGAATTTTAATTAAAAACTTCTTTTTAGTATAATATATTTATATAGATAAATTATATTTTTAGTTGATTTGAAGGTAGAATTATATATATTATATATCTATCAACACAATTTAGGTAATTATAATATTTTTATACTGAATTTAGATATAAAATCATAAGGATATTTTGAACATTCCCCTTTAAAAACCAGCTTTATCGCCACTTCTGCAAGATTAGTATTAAACATAATTGTCCTCCTATATGAATTAAAAATTGAATTATAAATATATTAATAATACAGATCTTTATATTCTAATAAGATAAACTTAATTTTTGATCTAAAATTTTCGTGAAAGTGATTACGATTAATTACTGCGACAATAGTAAAATTAATATTAACAATAGAATAAACCTTAATATTAAGAGACCAAATGACCAATAAATTTGTCTAAAACCCATTTTATGGACATATTTGGTCTATAAACCTTTAATTATTGAGTTTTGCTTTATTTTTATGAATTTTTTAATGTAATAACGTGGGAACACCTAACTTGTTTTCAATAATGCCAAGTTTGTACCCTCCCTTCCTCTAGCTCCTTTCATTTATTTTCTTTCTCTACCACCTCAATTAATCTTATTCCTTGCACACATAATAATGTCAGTATTATATATATACTGAGATTTGTTTATGTTAAGGGTTATACCTATGCACACTTTCACTTAATGGGTATCAAATTTACAATTCTTATGTACGACGAACTACCGCCTAACAAGACGATGTTGTTCATTTTACATTTACCACCTCTTATGGTTGGGAATTATGATGGAAAATCTATTTTTATATGATATATATGATATATAGGATTTATTTATACTTTATTACTTATTATATAACTCCTACCTTTATACTTTTCCTTTTGTGTAAATATAGTAACTTCATTTGTGGAAGTGTGGACAACCGCCTTCCCAAAGCGATGCGATTCGTTCACACTTTACATAGAATTTATTAAGGATGGGTTTTAAAAAATTATATTATTTATTTAAAAT
Source organism: Viscum album (assembly GCA_963277665.1). Lineage (NCBI taxonomy): Eukaryota > Viridiplantae > Streptophyta > Magnoliopsida > Santalales > Viscaceae > Viscum > Viscum album. The sequence continues at coordinate 498,983,968 of OY728122.1, forward strand.
AATAATTATAATTTAATATTGTTACATACACATATTCGCATATTCCATTTACTTTACTTCTTTCAATAGGCCATGAAAATGGAAACAATGTTCACGCATACACACGACCTACAATCTCCATGAACAGTGTATTCAATTCTATATCTATATTTTATATATTTTTATAAAATATTATATTATTATAAAATATTATATATACTTATTGTTTTAAATTCTTTAAATAATTAAATCATTATTTATGTAATTGGATCAAGAATGATAAGCCAAAATATATACGATAAACATAGCGGTTATTAACTGAAACATTACAATAACATATAATTGTTGATAAATGGATAATAAAAGGTCATAAGAAAATAATATATACTATTGTAAATATAAATATATTTCCTTAATAGATTTATAATAAACTTATACTTATTATTAAAGAGTCTTGATTGAGTATGATGAAAGTGAAGACACAAGGTAAGGGAATTTCATCTTACATTTTTATTTCCATGAGATCCATGTCTTATTCACCAATCATTTATTTAGGGAGGTTTTTATAATGAAAATGGATGTATTATATAATTATTGTATTTAATGTTTTTTATATTTACATATCCATCTTATGATCATCTTTTCATGGGTTTTATGTATCAAAAGTTACCAAATAGGTAAAGTAATTTTGTCTCAATTTGTCTTCTTTAAAAAAAATGAAGTTTTAGGAACTTATATTTTTCCATGAGTGTATATACTACCTTTCAAATATTATATCATGAATCTAAATTTCTTCATGATATTTTATTTTTCTGGTACTTTTATTCTTTACCATGTGTTATGTTTCAAAGTTACCAAATTGGAAATGGTTTATAGCTACAATCTTACCATGTATCGATATTATTTATGATTTTTCTCAAATTAATGAAATATTATATTATATATCTTAGTAAAATTCATTAACTTTCTTAATTTATGCTTATTCATGTTATATCCATGTAATGGTACCGTTTGTTCACTTTTGGTACATAAATTGATTAAGAACGTGTTTTAATAAAATTCCAACATTACCTCTGTTTTCGATTTGAAATATGTGTTCCATAAAAACCATGTATTTAAAAAAGTTTCAAAAAATATTATATTATTATCCTATTATCATTAAAATATGTTTTTACACATGTTTTACCTTTTTAAACAAAATTAGTTTTGAAACAGGAATCTTCTTGTCATTTTCCTATTGAGGAACTTTTCAATACTTTTTTTATGGGGAAAAAATATTTGGTATGTATGGATTTACCTTCCATACTGAAAAAAATTCCCTTGAAGCTTATTTTAATATATTAAAAAGTTATTTTTTAAATAATTTTTTTACCAGAATTCTGAATATTCATTATTTAAAAATGGTTTTCAATGAAAAATGTTTTCAATTTTTTTTAATGTTTTAAAAGTGTTTTAAATGATTTTAAGATGTTCCTCTATAAGTTTTCAAAATTTTAGTTTTAATTAAAATTATTTCAAGGATTTTAAAGCATATTTTATTATTTTTCAATTTATTTTCAATGAAAAATGTTTTTAAAATGTTTTTAAGCTTCTATTATAGGTTTATAATGAAAAAATATTTCAAAATGTTTTCAATATTATTTTATATGTTTTCAAATAAAAAGGTAATAGAAGTTCTTTCTAGCCTTAATTTTATGTTTTCAATGTATTTTCAAAGAAAATAGTTTTCAATATGATTTTTTTTTTAAAAATACCCTTTCAAAGAAGAAAGTATATTTTCATCAAGAAATGTTTTTAAAATATCATTCAAAATTATTTCTTGTCTAGGATGTCATCCACTAGTGTTACTCATACCTTTATAGGGAAATTATTCAATGGTTCCATGAATATTCATTATTTTTATTGTTTATGTTTTGATTTAATGATTTTATGAAACCCATTTCTATTTCACAAGTTATATTCCTTTTAAACCTGCTTTTTTTATGGGTTATTCTTTTGATGAAATGATTATGAAACCGTTATCTTTTTTCATATGTTATGAAATGATTACATGTTTATAACAGACAGTTCATATAATGGGTTATGAAATGATTGTTTATGATATTAGAGAACATGTATGTATGATTTCATTATTAGATTAATGGGACCTACATCTCCATCCAATACATTGGGTAAGGATTTATATATCATTAGAGAGACTGAGATGGTCTTGGGAGTGAACCTTGACTACTATGATGTACGTGGGAGTGAACCATGAATACTTACATGGTATGAGGAGTGAACTCATACTACTAATATGGTTATATGAGTGAACCATGACTACCAAGATGGCATGGGGAGTGAATTAATGCTATTAAGATGGATATGGGTGTGAACCATGACAACCAAGATGGTATAGGGAGTGAACCCATATTTCTAAGACGAATTTGGTAGTAATGCCTTGACTAGTATTGAAATCATGTTACATACTCATGTGTTTTCCAAAATTCCATAACTTATTTATATTTTGTGATTTTATGGAACATGTTCTTTATCTCTTTATGATTCATTTATTATGAATGTGTATGATTTTTGGCATGATTCATGTTTATTATCTTATGATTTACCAGGTATGATCTTCTAATGTTATGATCACATTCTCATACCCCTATTCTCACAATTATGATTATGTTTCTCCCTTTTTTACCCTTACTATGAATATTAATTCACCCATTTTTATGTTTCCTTCCCTAGGTTATGAAGATATGTATTTTTTTTCTGTGTCTAAAAAGTGTGCTATTAAAGAACAACCTAGTGGGAGATAATATACCTCACTTAAGTACCAGTGTTTGTGTTTACATTTTTACAAAGAAAATAGACTAATATGGTATTTGGGAGCCTGTTTGTATAATGTATTAGGTATTCTACCAAAGTTATGTAATTTTAATTTATGAAAAGAGAGGGTTGTTATAGTTTCATGGTCTCTATGGACCATAAGAGTTTATGGTACATTTTTACTTAGCAAGACCTCAACCATCGATGGTGAAGGTGGGCCGACTACCTCTAGTATTTAAAATTATTGCTTGATTTTATACTAGGGAAGAGAAATATAGTTATTGATGATCCATGTTAGAATAATCATACTCAGGTTGTCCAGTGGTGTCTATGATTAAAGAAGGAGATAGTAGGGTTCGTTACATAGTGCTCCACTTTTCAATAGCTGAAGGCTATACATTAGTGTCCCATTGGCCTCCTATAGTACTTACCCATTCAATAGTGGAAATAATATGGTTTCACTATGTAATTCATTACATGTTTACAAAATATTGTCGTGGGGAAAGATGTAGTGCATGTAATTGTAGATTAGATGACAATGGTTATCCTTTTTGTATCGATATGAGATACCTCTATGGTGGATGAACGAGAAGGATATATATCTAATATATCATAAAAATACATGTAATCCCTTGGAGTATAATTTTAGATATGTATTATCATTTTATATCACAAATTTGGTAGGGATTGTAGAATGACTTGAGAAATCCCGTGATTTTGAGTACATCATACCACCGCCAGACCGATAGAAAATCTGATTGAAATATTTTGGTGGTAGAGGAGATTATGAGATCAAGTGACCTAGAATTTTTTGGTTCCTGATATAACCATATATTGATCATTGAACTCACCTATACAAAAATTATTAAGTGATGATTCAGATGGTGCTTCATGAGGCTTTTTGTGGATGGCCATTCCATTCACCTATGTGTTGAATGATGATAGGTGATGTGGTGGTGGTTGGGATGATCCACATTTATGAGATTATAGAGAAGGTATATTTTATTTGCAATAGGATAACTACAATGTAGAGTAGGCATAAATTATATGGGGATAGGGGTAATTGACCTTTGGAGTTTGAGATTGGGTACTTGATTTTTCAATGTGTCATAAATATTGGGACACCATTGTATATGGAGGCAGGTCAATTCAGTACCTAGATATGTGGTTAAATTCATGTTTTTGGAGAGAATTGGCCTAATGGGTTATTATTTATCTCTTCCAAAGAGATTCAATGTCATTTATGTGGTATTCTATATATCATGACTTTTATGGTATTTTCCCTATCCATATCATACTCTTGCTGATGATGATATCAATATTGATGCAAATGTGTCTTATAAGGATCAGCTAATTCATATTATAGACCATAATAAGAATATGCTTCATGGAAAATTTGTTCCACTAGTACATTATCTTTAAAAACATGGACATATTTTATAGAAATTATGGGAGAGGGAATTAGACCTGTGGGCCCAGTGGCTCGACTGGTTAGTTGGGTATCTTGGTGATGTATGATGGTGAAATATAATGATAAGCTATCTTGAGGTGGGGAGGTTGTATGACCCATCTCTACTTTCATGGTATGAATACCATTTTAATTGTTTTTTAAATCCAATTAATTTTACCTTATTGGGGTATCCAAGGGATCATGGGAGGACTCAAGAGTATCCCAAGGATTTGAGGCATGAAATTTCAAGGTTTTGGGTAATGGAACATGGTGTAAAATTTTCTCAAACATTATGCTAACCTTGAACACCAACTATGTGGGTTGGAAAAGGGGGAGAACAATTAATTAAACTATCTGAATGAGGCTAAGAAATCATGAAAAACATGAAATTTATTAAAATTCTTTTTACATAATTTGTGCATTATTTTTCTAACCATGAACCTAATAGTGTATAGTAAGGGGTTTTTAGATAGTGCAGGTCACATGGTAGGAAGATGGTATGGAAAATTGTGTACCATAGAAAAAATTGAAAAAAAAACTACCCTTAAAATCCAAACCCTTTTTATGTGATTTTAGCCAATTTTCAATCCATTTATAGTGATAGTGAAGTCCCCTATCCCTCCTAAAGTTGTTGGATATATCTCATTTATTTCACCTCCTCTTTCATATATGTCCATATCATCATAATGATGAAAATAATTCTATAACTCCTTATGATTCCAATCTTTGTTTTTTATATTTTATATAAATATATTCTACCAACTTAAATTTAAATAGCCTATCATCAGATCTTTTTCTATTATATAAATATCTTCCATTGTATGCCTAATAAGAGTCCAATACTTAGTGAGTGTAACTAGTCTCACTTAAGGTAGGTGGTCTAGTGATTTTACCTCAATAATTTTTTATAGTATTACAGTATTGGAATATGATTATGAATTGACCCTTTAGATGCTTGGTCTAAAATTAATCTTAATTTTTAAATGTTTTATTACTGAAATTGAATATCCTTTTTATTTTTAATAGTGGTATTAAGTTGGGTAGACCGCTATTGAATTTATTATATTGGTGGAATGTGCCTTATTCCATGCGAGCGGGTGAAAAAAAAGGGTAGTAAGGACTTACTTTAGTGTTATACTAGTTTAATATGGAATTTTTCAGGCCTATAATGACTTATGAGATCCACATAAATTCTTATTACCATGGTTAGTTTAATTATAAATTTAATTAGACCTAATGAATGAAAGATTCTTGTATTATGAAGTTGTTTATTTAGTGAAATTGGGAATAATTACTTGTTTAGATTTCTAGTAAATGGTAATTATTGTGGAATGTCATGGTTTTTTACATTGGAGTAATATGATAGATATTACTATGGAACTCCAGGGATTTTCGAGGATTATATTATGATTTGTAATTCTTTGGGTATTACATTGGATTCCACATAGATTCATTACTATTAACTACATGGGGTGGATACCCATTGGATATGGGAAATTTATATACTTTTCAAATTCCCTAGAGAAAATTCATGGATTCTTGAGGTACATCCTTATTTAATTATATGGGATGAGTTACCTGGATTTGTCTCATTTATATTATTATGTAATACCTTGGGTGTGAGACTTGGATTTCAAATTATTCATGCCTCTAAAAATCAATGGAATACCCTTGAGTTCAGACCCAATAAGTGTAATTTTCTTCAAAATTAATGGAATGGAATTTTCATTAATCCTTGAGAATTCCTTTGAGTTTTATGATTTTCGTTTCCTTAGTGATTCATCTTGGAACTATATTAGGACATGAAAACCCCTATAAATTAATTGAAAACATTGGCTGAATCAAGTAGAATGTAAAAAGGATTTATACATGATACATAAAGAAAAACATGGTTCCATTTATTTTTCTAGTTTTCTATTATTTATATTGATTCACTAATAAAAATATTTTACATATTTATGATATTAATGTTATATAAATTATACATAGTTTCTGGTGGCCTATGTAGTTTTACTCTCACCATGTATAGTTTATCATTTAGTATCTGGGAATACATCATAGATATATTTTGGGAAAAGGTTATATACCCTACAGATGATGCATGATGATATACATAGTTTTGAAGTTTGGGGCTCAGAGTTGAGAATGATCTAGAGGCTTATTGTATTTTTTTATCATTAACCTTTTGTTTATAGTTTAGACATTATGTACTTGAATTGAATCATGTATATTTTACTCAAGCCTATATGTTACATAATTGTGTTTTTTAGGGGTTATGTATTGTTTTAATAACACATGTTTATTTTTCCCTGATGTGACGTGTGTGATGATTCCATTATTTTCTCTAATGTTTATACTATGATAATTAGGTATAGTCTCCCTAATATACCACAATTTACCCATGATATTATTCATCTACATCTGGTGTATGGGGAGGCATGCCTACGACCATGTGGTGATTCTCAAATTTACCCCATGTAATATAGTTTAAGCAGTATCTTGTAGAATAACATGGGTTATCAAATCCTTAGAGACCTAATAAGAAACCAAAATAAACATACATTCTATGAGGATCATTTAGCTATAAAGTAGACAACTTGGAATTTAATTGAGTGGATTATTAAATATTTTTGAATACATAAGTGAATTATATTTAATATAATGAATTGATCCATGGTTATCGGTTGGGGTGGATTGGATAAATTACTTTTTATATAATTTGAATATAATTAGCTCGAGAAAAATTCATTAATAGAAATAAATATAAACTCATAACCTTATTTATTAATATCTTAAAATAACCATGATAATCACCTATACCATTGTAGGATCATTTTTATGAGGTCTCTAATGGAAAGGATCTTATTAGAACACAAAATGTAGGGCGATAAAATTCAATAAGGAAGAGGAAAAATGAAAATCATTGAATTAAAAACTCAAAAAAATGATTAAGAATTATTAAAATAATAAATATCATCCAATACATCCCATTTCTACTCCCTTGGATCAAGAAATATGTTTTTTATCCCTCCAATTAATCTATTCAATCAACAGAAGTGGGAATTAGGCACATGATGGAATAAATAAAGAATAAAATAGAAAAATAAAAATCTATCCACCTTTTTGTGAAGAAATTTCACAAAATATGACTTGAATAGGATTATTACTTAAAGAAAAGTTATCAAAATGATATTAAAAATAAAATAAATAAGAGAATAAGAAAAAAAAAATTCTTAAGAAATGTAGGTTATTTGAATTACTTACATGAGAAAACCAAACGCGTGAATACAAAATGGGAGGGTAACAATACAATTGAAATAAAAACATGAATACCACAATTACATCCCCACTAGAAACTTAAATATGATTATTATTATCTTATTATAGAGCCCCCATAAATCAATTACTTCCCAATTAATTATGATATTCAAAAGGTTGGTGGAAGAAAAGGAAATTGCACCACTACTACAAAATGAAGCTATAGCCATAGACCTATATCCACGGTTTTATAAGTCCGTGGCTATAGCATGGTTATACCAACGAATGAAAATTCATCCATGGCTATATGTGTGATTTGGCCAATATTCTCTCGGGCTCCTCCTACAGAACCCTCCCCGACTCACTCCCCTCCCCCGACGCACTCCCCTCCCCGGACGACAGCGCCTCCCCCCTCCCCGGACGATAGCGCCTCCCCCGATGCCGATGGACTCACCTCCTCCCCCGACGCACTCCCCTCCTCTCGAAGACCTCTCCTCCCCGAATGACCGCGCCTCCCCTGACAGACTCCCCTCCTCCAGATGACCCCGACGGACTCCCCTCCTCCCCCGATGGACTCCCCTCCTCCCGATGGACTCCCCACCTCTGGACGACCGCAACTCCCCTGCTCCCGACGGAATCTTCTCTGACGAACGAACTCTCCTCCTCCTGACGGCCTCCTCCGGACGACCTCATTGTCGGTATCTTTATCATTAAATTTTTTTTATCATTTCCAGTATCTTTATTGTAACACCCGAGACTTTTATGTTATCAAAGGAATCTTTTTCTACACAACACTTTCTTGGCTTGCTTTACACGCAATCGCGACCTTCCTCGATAGCTTGCGTCGTACGCAATACCGAGTTTCACTAAACAACAATATGCTATTAAAACTAGCCGTTATGAATAGTAATAACCACTTTTTGAAATTTTATAAATTTTATTTTTCAAAATGGACTTCATTTTTGGACTCAGAATATCGAAATTAGCCTAGGGTGAAATTTTGGTATTTTTCTGAAAACTTTCAATTTTTGATGAATAGTGAAACCACTAAGTGGTAGGTTAAAAATTGAATTTTGCATAAAACATAATTTCACCGCTTATGTGAATGGAATTTCGAAAATCCGACAGACACGGTTGATATCAGTAAGTAAAATGTGGTTCAATGAGATAAAAATAATGTTTTTGGTGAATAGTAACTTTTTATTTTTTTTACCGCGGTTAATAGTAAATAGGGTAACTAAGGGTAAATATGACATTACTATTACCCTAACACATGTCCTAATTCTATTGGATAAGTGTAATTCGACCAAAAACAACCTTATGAATAAAATATGACCATTTAGGCCCACTTGGATTAGATTAGGACATTTAGTATTAATTTATTTAAAGAAGGGTTAAAATAGTTAAAATCAATGTTTAATAAGTAAATCATTTTTAATATGGGGTTATACATAAGATAAATTCGACTATAAATATTCATTAGAAAGCTAAAAATATTTCCTACATAATGGTATTTTATTTGTAATTTTTAGACATTAAATAATTTAATTTATTTATGACACAATGATGATGCAGTAATTATCTTATTTATGAAATATTGACATAATTGATGTTATAAACACAAAAATAAATGTAATTTGAGACTTTTTATGAATTAAACAAATTTTCTAGGTTACTATGATATATTAGTGTTGATTTAATCAACTTGGTTCGAACATATAATTCTGTTATGACTTTCACAAAAATCATATATCAAATAGTGTCAAAATTGACACAAAATAGTTTTTAAATAAAATATTATATTATTAATTGTTATTTTATTCCTAAAAATCTAAGGTTCGGCCAAATGACTTAGATAAGGATATATATATTAATAATAAACAATTTGGGGTTCGTTTGGCATGTTATAGTAAGTGTATTAACCATATAGTGAAAGAAAACAAAAAGACACGGTAAAAGTTAAATTATTTAACTTAGAGTTAAATCTAATTGATAAGGTTAAAATAATTCTCTAAACTTGTCTAAATCCTATTTGTTGATAGGATTTCGACCCATCCCCACTTTAGCTTCGAAATAAGACCCTTTGGAACCATTATAAACCGATTTTGACTTTAATATAAAATAATATTTTGAGATATTCCTAAGGTGCCCCTCTCCTCCCTTATAAAAGGGCACCTCCTCCCCCTCCTCCTCACACCAAATTGAGCACTCAAGCTCGGCCAACCCCTGACGTTTTCTCCTCTACACTTCCCTAGAATAATCCTAGAGGTCCTGGTCTTCTTCAAAGACCAATCTTAGTTCCCTAAGTGGAGGATTCAAAGAGGCGTTCCAAAGAAGAGGTAATATCCATTACCGATCTTTTCAATTTCTTTCTTCTTCAACTTCTTCTTCTTTAGTTGTTTCATGATAAAGTAATAACATCAGTATTACTTACATACTGATATGTTATTATAAATATGAAACAACCCTAATTCACCTTCTATCCATCCCACGGAAAAATGAAATCACCGCGCGTGCGTACGTACGGAATACCGTCTCCACGCCGTGGTGTAATCTATTTTCCACCACCACCTTACAAGGATGGGTATAATGGTGTAATGAGTAACTATTTATGATTATTATAAAGTAATATTTATACTGAAATAATATACATATACTCCAATACAATTCCACGATCATAGGAACGATATCATCACTCGTGCGTACGTACGGAATACCGTCTCCACGATGTGATGCGACTCGTTCTACATATTCATCATTACATAGTAATTATATAAATGAATTGAATGAATAAATATGATATATGTTACACTAATACCATTCTGGATATAAGGTATCTATAACCTTAAAATAAGAATAAGAATTTATTCGGCAAAACACGCATAAGAACAAAAGGCAATAAAGACCCGAGTAACAAGTAACAATGAAATATTACTAACAAGAAGCTAAGAATACTACCATATATGATATCATATCAATATGTATGATTTTGGAATAAGTCAATAACATTATTTAAACCATTATACAGGAGCTTCGGACACGTACAAAGCAAATCGGACCTAAGGTAAGGGAAATATCACAATCTCATTTTTATCCGAGATTGTTTATTCGTAAGTATTTATTGGGGTGTATTTTATCATCCACATCCATGTTCCCTCAATATGTAATATTATTTCCATCCACCTACAATTTTTTAAATCCATTTTTACCCTTCGGTGAGTTTTTAGTAATATGTATGAAAGGAATCTTTTGTCATTTTTCGTACGAAGTACTTTTTGACTTTTCCGAAAAAAGTACGAGAAGAATGTTTTTTTAACTTACACGGCCTGAATGGATTTTTAAAACATTATTTCCAAGAAGCTTCCTTTACAAGTTTTCACGTTTATTTTTAATCAACTTCTTTTATTTTAAAGTTGTATGACATGTTATGAAAGGAAAAAAAATTTTGAAGTAGAAATGATATTTTCCTCAAGAATGGAGTTCAAGTATTTTATTAAAATTATTTTCCATCTAAGATAATAAAAGGGTTTTGTTTTTATCCCTATTATTACATTGATTTGACTATGTTGTGATGGAATTATGTTTATGAATTCCTTTATGTTATATGAATGGTTTTATGATGTCATGTTGTTTAAGAATCCCATTTTTATTACATGGGTTATGCGATGATGTATGATTTATGATTATGTGGCACACATAAGAAAGGATTCATTATAAGATGGGTGGGACATATATCTCCCTCCAATTCATTGGGTAAAGATTTTATATCTCATGAGATAGACATGGCTAGAACGGTAGGTTATACCGGTTCAGTGAAACAGGACTGGAACGAGGGTGACTCGGTTCAGAAAGGGACTCTGTCCACTAAGATAGTCTTGGCAATGAGTCATGACTAACAAGAAATGATTTTCCATGATTATGTGTGCATGACACAAAGTTTAAAGTTTCATGTTATGATTATGGGGATCTCATTTTCACTTCTATGATTTATTCCATGTTAAGATATTATGATCTCTTTTGCAGGTTATGATTTTCAAAAAGATATGATATGATTTTTATTTCCTTTATTTGCCCTTGCTGAGCATTTGAGCTCACCCTTTTATGTTTTCTTTTCCCCAGGTCAGGAAGATGGATATTAAGTAGAATATGCTAAAAGGGACCCTAGATATGATGAAATAAATGGGAGACACTGTAGAAGATTTATGAACCAGTTGTTTATGTTTCCCAGTTTCTGAAGACACTATACCTATACGGTCCTTTGTGGTTTTGTTATATGTTGTAATAAGTGTGCTTCAATTTTGAAGTATTAACAATGTATGTAAAGTATGGGTCGTTATAGTTGGTATCAGAGGAAAGGTATAGTCAACCTTTAGAAACTAGGATGTGAAAGCATTAGTAAGAACCCTAAGGATAAGTCTAAGCATAGAACACAATCTTAGTGTTTTAGAAATGTCCTTGAATAACCTAGGATAAGACCTTAAGCATGAAAATTTTATTCTTGAATTATGTGGTTTTCCTATTATAATTAGTGTTGCTCACACTATTCTTCTTGGTTTTAGTCAATGGCTGGAACCCGAAGGAACCGTGTTAATGCGGAATGCGATGGGCAATGCAATGATTGTCCCCCTGAGCAACCAAACGATATGGGAGCTGGAATGCAAAATCTTGTAGCCATGATCACACAACTTTCGCAAGCCATGAATCATGCAGGACTTCCAAACGAGCAAAGGAAGGAGCAACATTCTGTTGAATCCTTCATGAGGCAGCGTCCACCTTCTTTCAGCGGGTCTACTGATCCATTAGTTGCTGAATAATGGATTAGTACTACTGAAAAGATATTTTCAGTTCTTCAATGTTCTGAGCATGATAAAGTCATCCTAGCAGTGTATCGTTTGGAAGGAGATGCTGATCAATGGTGGAATCTTATTAAGAATACGAGGCAAAGGGATGAAATTGAGTCTATGGAATGGGACGAGTTCAAGAACTTATTTTTCAATAAGTACTTCCCCCGTATTCTCCGAACAAAGATGGAGAAAGAGTTTCTTGAACTGAAGCAAAGGGATGATGAATCTGTTGGTACCTATGAAGCAAATTTTACAAGACTTGCAAGGTACGCTTCTGGTATTATTATCCAACCCGAGAGTAAGATCGATCGATTCTTTAGTGGCTTAAAACCAAGTCTTCGAAGGGCGTTAGCCATAAGGGACTTCAATAGCTATGAGGAAATCATTCGATGTGCTCTCAAAGTCGAGATGGAGATTGGAAAAACCCATCAGTCACATGGGTTTGATAAGAAGAGGAAGATGGAATTCAAAGAAAAATCTAAAGAGCACACTGAAAAGAAGATAAACTTTCCCTTATGCTCAATGTGTGGAAAGAAACATGGAGGAAGTTGTCTTAAAGGGACAAGTAAATGTTTTAAATGTGAAAAGGAAGGTCATCGGGCATTTGAATGCCGTGATAATGGGAAGAAGATGTCTAATGACGCAAACAAAGGAAGGGATACACAGAATGAACCTACTACACTTCAATGTTTCAAGTTCAAGGAGATGGGGCATTATGCCAATCAATGCCCAAATCCATGGGTTGATGATGATGGTCGACGTCAACAAAATATTAAGGTTAAAGACAAAGGAAAGTCACATGCAATTTCTATCAGCGATGTGGAGTACGATAACGAAGTGGTGAAAGGTACACTTACCATCCACTCTAAAGTAGAAAATGTTTTATTTGATTCTGGATCCACCCACTCTTTTATTTCTAAAGAATTTTTTAAGGGTATCACCATATTACCTCAACAATTAGATATTGAGTTAGCTGTGACAACACCTAATGGCACAACAGTCGCATCAAAAGTTTATAATTCTTCTCCGATCGAAGTTTGTGGGAAAGTTCTTCCTGCAAATCTTGTGATCCTTCCTTTAGTGGAATTTGATGTGATTCTTGGCATGGATTGGCTTTCTCTACATGGAGCTCATATCAATTTCCAAATAAGGGAAGTCACATTTCATATTCCAGATCAATCTACGATCGTCTATCGATGCAAGGATGAATATAACCTTCCAGTGGAAATTTCTTCCATCTTATGGGTATTGATTCCACTAAATGAAGGTTATTTATCTCAAATGGCTAGTGAGAAACTCATGATTAAGAATATTCCCATTGTACGGGAGTTTGATGATGTCTTTCCGGAGGAATTACCAGGTCTTCCACCAAATCGTGAAGTTGAGTTTTCAATAGAACTCGTACCTGGCACTTTGCCAATTTCAAAGACACCTTATAGAATGGCCCCAATTGAGTTGCAGGAATTGAAGAAGCAACTCCAAGAGAATCTTGATAAGTGATTCATACGCCCTAGTGCGTCACCTTGGGGAGAACCTGTTCTATTTGTTAAGAAGAATGATGGATCAATGAGACTCTGCATTGATTATCGAGAACTTAACAAGATCACTATCAAGAACAAATATCCTCTCCCATGCATTGATGACTTATTTGACCAACTACGCGGAGCTCAATACTTTTCCAAGATTGATATTCGTTCAGGGTATCATCAATTAAGGGTCAAAAGGGAGGATATACCAAAGACGGATTTCCATACAAGGTATGGACACTATGAATTTATAGTGATGCCATTTGGTCTTACTAATTCCCCTGCTATCTTCATGGATCTAATGAATAGAGTCTTTAGAGACTATCTTGATCAATTTGTGGTAGTCTTTATAGACGATATTCTTGTCTATTCAAAGAGCAAGGAAGAGCATGAAGATCACTTGAGAATTATATTGAAGACCCTGAGAAAGGAGAAGCTTTATGCCAAATTTACCAAGTGTGAATTTTGGCTTCAAAAAGTTGCATTTTTGGGTCACATAATCTCAAAAGAGGGGATATCTGTGGATCCAGCAAAAACAGAGGTTATCGAAAGATGGTCGAGACCAACAACAGTAACTGAGATCCGAAGTTTTCTTGGTTTGGCTGGATATTATCGACGTTTTGTAAAAGATTTTTTACGATTATCTAATCCACTCACCAAGTTGACTCGGAAAGGAGTTAAGTTTGTCTGGACAGAGGAATGTGAAGAGAATTTCAAGGAGTTGAAAAGAAGGTTATCCAGTGCACCTGTGCTCACACTGCCTTGTAGTGGAGAAAGGTTTGTGATCTACAGTGATGCATCCAAGAAGGGATTGTGGTGTGTTCTTATGCAAAATGATATGGTGATAGCTTATGCCTCACGACAGTTGAAAATCCATGAGCAAAATTACCCAACACATGATTTGGAGTTGGCTGCGGTAATCTTTGCATTAAAGATTTGGAGGCATTACCTTTATGGTGAAAGGTGTGATATTTATACTGATCATAAAAGTTTAAAGTATATTTTCACACAAAAGGAGTTGAATATGCTTCAAAGAAGATGGTTGGAGCTGATTAAGGATTACGACTGCTCAATCCATTACCACCCTGGGAAAGAAAACATGGTGGCAGATGCATTAAGTCGACAAGACCATGCTAGTTTATCCATGATGAGGATCACAAAAGATCCAATATTTATGGATTTACAAAGGATGGATCTTGGAATTATAATGGAAGGGGAAAAATCTTATCTTTCTCAAATGAATGTTCAACCATCTATACATGCGAAGATTAAGGAGGCACAGAAAGAAGATGTCGAGTTACAAAAGAAGGTGAGAAATGTTCCTGAATTCAACCTTGATTGTGATGGGATAATAAAGTTCAGGAATCGGGTTTGTGTTCCTCCCATCCCCGAATTAAAGAAGGAGCTGTTGGATGAGGCTCATAGTTCATCATTCTCTATTCATCCTGGAAGCAGGAAGATGTATAGGGACCTAAAAGAGTACTTCTGGTGGGATGGCATGAAAAGAGATGTTGCTAAATATGTCTCTCGATGCTTGGTTTGTCAACAAGTTAAAGCTGAGAGACAGAAGTCTAAGGGGATGTTACAACCATTACCCATACCCGAATGGAAATGGGAAAACATCACTATGGACTTTGTCACAGGACTTCCTAAAACATCCAAAGGCAATAATGCTATCTGGGTCATAGTTGATCTACTTACAAAATCTGCACACTTCATTGCAATTAGAGAGGATTTCTCTCTAGATAAGCTTGCCAGGATATATGTAAAGGAAGTGGTAAGATTGCATGGAGTACCACTTTCTATTATATCTGATCGGGATCCGAGATTAACCTCGAAGTTCTGGCGAAGTCTTCAGCATACTCTGGATACAGAGTTGAGTTTCAGCACTGCTTATCATCCCCAGACAGACGGTCAGTCTGAGAGAACAATTCAATCCCTAGAAGATATGTTGAGAGCTTGCTCTATGGATTTCAAAGGAGGTTGGGATCAACACCTACCTTTGGTGGAATTTTCTTATAATAATAGCTTTCACTCCAGTATTCAGATGGCTCCTTATGAAGCTCTCTACGGAAAGAAATGCAGGACTCCAACTTGCTGGGATGAAGTTGGGGAAAGAAAGCTATTAGGACCTGATCTCGTTGATGAAATGGCAGAAAAGGTTAGATCTATTCAACAACACATAAGAGCAGCTCAGAGTCGACAGAAAAGTTATGCCGACAACCGAAGAAAAGACCTAGAGTTTGAAGTGGGTGATAAAGTGTTCTTACGAATATCTCCCTGAAAGAGGGTTATGAGATTTGGAAAGAAGGGGAAGTTGAGCCCTAGATATATCGGTCCTTTCGAAATACTGGATCGTGTTGGGAAGGTAGCTTACCGATTGGCGCTTCCACCGAATCTCTCTCAAGTTCACGATGTGTTCCATGTATCTCTCCTGAGAAAGTACATACCAGATCCTTCACATGTACTCAGCTCAGAAGTTGTACCGCTGGAGCAAGATCTTTCTTATGAAGAACAGCCGATATAGATTCTGGATCGTAGCGAAAAAGTCCTACGAAACAAGACCACTCGATTGGTGAAAGTTTTATGGAGGAACCACCAACTTGAAGAAGCTACATGGGAGCTTGAGGATATGATGAGGGAGAAGTATCCTCATCTGTTTGTTACAAAGTGACGAATTTCGAGGGAGAAATTCTTTTTTAAGGGGGGTAGAATGTAACACCCGAGACTTTTATGTTATCAAAGGAATCTTTTTCTACACAAAACTTGCTTGGCTTGCTTTATACGCAATCACGACCTTCCTCGATAGCTTGCGTCGTACGCAATACCGAGTTTCACTAAACAACAATATGCTATTAAAACTAGCCGTTATGAATAGTAATAACCACTTTTTGAAATTTTATAAATTTTATTTTTCAAAATGGACTTCATTTTTGGACTTAGAATATCGAAATTAGCCTAGGGTGAAATTTTGGTATTTTTCTGAAAACTTTCAATTTTTGATGAATAGTGAAACCACTAAGTGGTAGGTTAAAAACTGAATTTTGCATAAAACATAATTTTACCACTTCTGTGAATGGAATTTAGAAAATCCGACAGACACGGTTGATATCAGTAAGTAAAATGTGGTTCAATGAGATAAAAATAATTTTTTTGGGTGAATAGTAACTTTTTATTTTTTTTACCGCGGTTAATAGTAAATAGGGTAACTAAGGGTAAATATGATATTACTATTACCCTAACACATGTCCTAATTCTATTGGATAAGTTTAATTAGACCAAAAACAACCTTATGAATAAAATATGACCATTTAGGCCCACTTGGATTAGATTAGGACATTTAGTATTAATTTATTTAAAGAAGGGTTAAAATAGTTAAAATCAAAGTTTAATAAGTAAATAATTTTTAATATGGGGTTATACATAAGATAAATTCGACTATAAATATTCATTAGAAAGCTAAAAAGATTTCCTACATAATGGTATTTTATTTGTAATATTTAGACATTAAATAATTTAATTTATATATGAAACAATGATGATGCAGTAATTATCTTATTTATGAAATATTGATATAATTGATGTTATAAACACCAAAATAAATGTAATTTGAGACTTTTTATGAATTACAAAAATTTTCTAGGTTACTATGATATATTATTGTTGATTTAATCAACTTGGTTCGAACATATAATTCTGTTATGACTTTCACAAAAATTATATATCAAATAGTGTCAAAATTGACACAAAATAGTTTTCAAATCAAATATTATATTATTAATTGTTATTTTATTCCTAAAAATCTAAGGTTCGGCCAAATGACTTAGATAAGGATATATATATTAATAATAAACAATTTGGGGTTCGTTTGGAATGTTATAGTATGTGTATTAACCATATAGTGAAAGAAAACAAAAAGACACGGTAAAAGTTAAATTATTTAACTTAGAGTTAAATCTAATTGATAAGGTTAAAATAATTCCCTAAACTTGTCTAAATCCTATTGGTTGATAGGATTTCGACCCATACCCACTTTATCTTAGAAATAATACCCTTTGGAACCATTATAAACCAATTTTGACTTTAATATAAAATAATATTTTGAGATATTCCTAAGGTGCCCCTCTCCTCCCTTATAAAAGGGCACCTCCTCCCCCTCCTCGTCACACCAAATTGAGCACTCAAGCTCGGCCAACCCCTGCCATTTTCTCCTCTCCACTTCCCTAGAATAATCCTAGAGGTCCTGGTCTTCTTCAAAGACCAATATTAGTTCCCTAAGTGGAGGATTCAAAGAGGTGTTCCAAAGAAGAGGTAATATCCATTACCGATCTTTTCAATTTCTTTCTTCTTCAACTTCTTCTTCTTTAGTTGTTTCATGATAAAGTAATAACATAAGTATTACTTACATACTGATATGTTATTATAAATATGAAACAACCCTAATTCACCTTCTATCCATCCCACGGAAAAATGAAATCACCGCGCGTGCGTACGTACAGAATACCATCTCCACGCCGTGGTGTAATCTATTTTCCACCACCACCTTACAAGGATGGGTATAATGGTGTAATGAGTAACTATTTATGATTATTATAAAGTAATATTGATACTGAAATAATATACATATACTCCAATACAATTCCACGATTATAGGAACGATATCATCACTCGTGCGTATGTACGGAATACCGTCTCCACGATGTGATGCGACTCGTTCTACATAATTATCATTACATAGTAATTATATAAATGAATTGAATGAATAAATATGATATATGTTACACTAATAACATTCTGGATATAATGTATCTATAACCCTCAAATAAGAATAAGAATTTATTCGGCAAAACACGCATAAGAACAAAAGGCAATAAAGACCCGAGTAACAAGTAACAATGAAATATTACTAACAAGAAGCTAAGAATATGACCATATATGATATCATATCAATATGTATGATTCTGGAATAAGTCAATAACATTATTTAAACCATTATACAGGAGCTTCGGACACGTACAAAGCAAATCGGACCTAAGGTAAGGGAAATATCACAATCTCATTTTTATCCGAGATTGTTTATTCGTAAGTATTTATTGGGGTGTATTTTATCATCCACATCCATGTTCCCTCAATATGTAATATTATTTCCATCCACCTACAATTGTTTAAATCTATTTTTACCCTTCGGTGAGTTTTTAGCAATATGTATGAAAGGAATCTTTTGTCGTTTTTCGTACGAAGTACTTTTTGACTTTTCCGACAAAAGTACGAGAAGAATGTTTTTTTTAACTTATACGGCCTGAATGGATTTTTAAAACATTATTTCCAAGAAGCTTCCTTTACAAGTTTTCAAGTTTATTTTTAATCAACTTCTTTTATTTTAAAGTTGTATGACATGTTATGAAAGGAAAAATGTTTTTGAAGTAGAAAGGATATTTTCCTCAAGAATGGAGTTCAAGTATTTTATCAAAATTATTTTCCATCTAAGATAATAAAAGGGTTCTGTTTTTATCCCTATTATTACATTGATTTGACTATGTCGTGATGGAATTATGTTTATGAATTCCTTTATGTTATATGAATGGTTTTATGATGTCATGTTGTCTAAGAATCCCATTTTTATTACATGGGTTATGCGATGATGTATGATTTATGATTTTGTGGCACAAATAAGAAAGGATTCATTATAAGATGGGTGGGACCTATATCTCCCTCCAATGCATTGGGTAAAGATTTTATATCTCATGAGATAGACATGGCTGGAATGGTAGGTTATACCGGTTCAGTGAAACAGGACTGGAACGAGGGTGACTCGGTTCAGAAAGGGACTCTGTCCACTAAGATAGTCTTGGCAATGAGTCATGACTAACAAGAAATGATTTTCCATGATTATGTGTGCATGCCACAAAGTTTAAAGTTTCATGTTATGATTATGGGGATCTCATTTTCACTTCTATGATTTATTCCATGTTAAGATATTATGATCTCTTTTGCAGGTTATGATTTTTAAAAAGATATGATATGATTTTTATTTCCTTTATTTGCCCTTGCTGAGCATTTGAGCTTACCCTTTTATGTTTTCTTTTCCCCAGGTCAAGAAGATGGATATTAAGTAGAATATGCTAAAAGGGACCCTAGATATGATGAAATAAATGGGAGACACTGTAGAATATTTATGAACCAGTTGTTTATGTTTCCCAGTTTCTAAAGACACTATACCTATACGGTCCTTTGTGGTTTTTTTATATGTTGTAATAAGTGTGCTTCAATTTTGAAGTATTAACAATGTATGTAAAGTATGGGTCGTTATATTTATCTTTAACAATAGTTTTTTCAAAATCCATATCAGTAGTAATTAGATCCTTCTCAAGAATATTTCCACTCTTTTATGTAAGATATTTCTGCTGCTCGGGTCGATCCTGATGAATAAGGATACTAAATCATACCATTTTCGAATCTGAGGCATCCAGAAATTATATTGGGTATTTTAACGTTTTATAATTGTGTTCCATGGATTTTGGTTTGATTTCAATCCTTTAAATATCGTATGAGGCATCATGGTATTGTATAGGGTAATACTGTAGATTAACATCAAGAGCTAGGAACATTAGTGTAAGATATGCCTTCATCTTCCAATTATTTTCTACTATATATATCTATTTTTGAGGGAATACTAGATTTCAAGTTGTTCAAGCGAAATTAATGGGGATTATTCCCAAAAAGGAGGAAAATATGAGAATATCATGGTGATATAACCATATGTAACATATGATTTTACAATTAATCTATGGTTGTTCCTAGAGATAGATGGTCTATCCATCATTGCACATACGATAAGTATAGGAATCAAGCCTTATGTAGTTTTGTATGGTAGAGCTGTTAGATTTATGCAACACCAGAGATGGTGAAAACCATGTGAATAATGGGTGCATGCATATAGTTTAGGTTCACAATGCCTTGATATAGTCTTCTTGTTTGTGTTCATAGAGCTTAGTGAAAATGAAAATAGTTTATATTCTTGATGATTTGAGTATACAGAGGATCTTTAAGGACGATAATGCAGTGAAAAATGCTTAAAACCCATGTGAATGGATACCAGGATGTCCTATAAAAAATGAAGTGATCCTGAAGACGGTTGATCAATGTTTAATGTCATACCTCTTGGATGACAGAAAACAATTTACATTCATGATTCATGGGCTACTAAAATAGGTATATTTTGAAAAAAAAATTCAATTCATGAATGAGGTTGAATTTGATTTGAATTGAGGGCAGGACATCCCACACACCAAACAAATACCTCAGAAAAAAATTCTATATCGTATAATGTTATAATGATCAGACCGAGATGAATGTAGATGATATTTTAAATTCATGATGCTTGGAATATGTGTAATTTGGTTTCACAGTAATATATGTGTCACGGAAGTGGAAAAACCTACTGTAAATGGACCCAAAAAGTCTTTATATACCATGTTCACTCCTTGAGATGGACTACACACAAGTTAAAGTCATAATGTTGTGTGTCTAAATGGGACTAAGGGGATGTAGGGTTGAAATATATTTATCTAGACCTATAAATGGGAGGTATAGGAATTACAACGTATCCCATGAAAATGGTCGTCAATCCACACATGGTTCAAAATTATGTAATAGTAGGATTTCAATTCCAAAATTGGGGGAAATCCTCTCTCATGAGGGAATCCCAAATTTATGACATGGGTAATGCTAGAGTTTAGCATCGTATTATATGGATGATGGTTTAGTTCGTATGGTATCATATGATTCATATTGATTCCAAGTGGTGTGATTTTTTAGACAATATCATACATATATTATGAGGCACCATGGTTATAAAAATTGTAAGACCTTTCATATCATCCCATAGTTATCATATGAGTTATCTTAATTTTATATCGAATAAGATCATTATTTAATTTTGTATGCCTAGGATGTCAATATCTATAGTTTAATGTCATTAAACTCAAACAATATTGGTAGAAAATAGTTATTTTCATAATTCATGGAATATTACTCCTTGTTTATGTTCAAAGATTTTAGATTAAGGATATTTTTAAGGTCTTGTTTCTTTGACCAGTTATGAATATTTTAAGGTCATACTAGCTCGACCATGGGGTTTCTGGTAGTTTAGGGTCATAAATCTTGGAACATTTGTGAATATTTTATATTCATAATTCTTGGAACCATGAAAATATTTTTAGGTTTTCTTTCTTGGACCATGGGTATCCTCATGTGAAGTACTACTTTAGAAACATCACATTGGTGGGAGGTGTGATATGATCTCTATATATGGTGATCAAAGAGTATACCCCGTTGGAATAGACCTTATGAATGAGGTAAGGTCATTCCCACTTGGGCACCAACTTCGGTTTATTTATTTGGGCATCATCCTTGTTCTGAGATCCAGTACCATGTCATCGTATTGTATGGAGCAGAGGAAACCATATTTTTGAATTATATTTTCATCTAGTTTTGGTTTCTCTCTATATTGGGAAATTCTTGGAAGTTGTTCTCTATGAGGGATTCCAAATCATCCCAGTGATCTTATTTCATTCATTCTAGACTATTGTTGTTTTATAAATCTATTTAGATCTATGGTATCTAATCCTCGATGGGAATGACTTACTTGGTTTCACATACTAGGGATGTGAGGTCACTGGGGTGGAATTAAGAGTCATCATCAAATAGGTATAGAGGAAATTCAAGAGATTATCAGGCCAACTCTTATTTTTTATAACCCAGTGTTTTCTATAGGATAATAGATTGTTTCTTATTTCATTCTTCAATCTACACATTTTCCTATGAATTCTAGTAAGTAGTAACATTGGACCAAATTTTCTACTTCGTGTAAAATTTCATTAAATACTAATCCTAAAAGTTAGTGCCTTATTATTTGAGAATGGAATAAAGAAATCCAAATTGATATATGGTATGGTAGATCAAAAACATGATCACAAACATAGATTTAACATCATTGACGATAACTACTTCTTCCCACTTGGAGTAGAATACCATTTCGGTAAGAATAAACTATAACAGGATATATTTTGCTAGTGGGTATGGCCCTATGATATGAGACCCCATAGTGAAAAAGGAAAATATTACATGGTGGTGTGGAGGATCTATAATGGTTGTTGGAAAATAATTGAATGTATCTAACACCCATGAAAACTCTGAGAAAAATGGTGTAGTTATGGAGCATGGAGGACTAAATGTATCCCAATAATAGTATCTATTGAGAGTGCTTCAGTCCCACATGATGGGTGAATTTGGACCCAACATTGACCTCCAAAATAACCTGAGGTATCCCATATATTCGGTTGTAATATACGATAATTTCATTAAACCCAGATCATTTGAGGGTGGCATTAATTTATTCATACTCTGGAGTGTAAACGGCAAGGCTTACCGGTGGATTCACTTATGCTCAGCTCAGTTGTGATGGAGAGTACCATTCTAGGGATACTCGATATAGGGAGGGATATAATAGTTTATTTCCTCTACTATGGGGTGAATTTAGTGTCACAGAATATAATAACTAAAGGAAAGTTGGTTTAGGTTCTTGTTATCATCATCTCAAATGGAATGGGGACAATGACCCTTGGATAGGCCACATGGATGATCAAATCATCATTTTCACGATCATATAAGAATGTGGCTAAACATTTCAAGTGTTCAGCTCAACCATTCTATAACATGGGAATTTTATTCACCTACATCATAGAAGGGAATTGTACCATTAGTTGGTGGGTATGATCCAGTAGGGACATAAGCTCTTTCATCATAACAATGCGGTCACCATTAATATATTTGAGGGCTAACTTGGATTCTCCCTTCATATCCATTTGGGGGAAATAAATATCATCTGATAACTTATGACCAGTAATGAGAGCCTAATAATTTGCCTCATCATCAGTGAAACCTTATAAAAATAGGAAAAAGTATGATTGGACGTCTTGTGCTGGTGTGATAAAGACAACCACCTGGCCTACTCAATTAAGATTGGAATTATTAAGAATTATTTCAGTCGATCTTTAAAAATCACCATCAAAATATGTTTTCTAATACTCTTTGACATGATCCACTAAGAGGGTAGCCTCATTTGGGAAATCAACATTCAGGGGTAGTTCTTCAGGGGTGGATGTGTGTCCATGAAGTCTTCTATTGCCTAGAATTTGACAACCATATATGGGATGAACCTAATGTTGAAATACTAGAGGATCACCTCCCAAAACAACATTCATCCAATAAACAGAGGGTAATTGAAGATATAATTTAGGATTTTTAATTGTGTCACCAATTGTGTCTCGTGATTCTATATATAATATCACAACTTCTACACTGTAAAAACTATTGCAAGGAAACTTTTATCTATAGGGGGTATCTATTATATATATCGAGGAGCATCCGACTATGATATTATAAACAATTTTCTATTACCTCTTTGTTTTTCTGGGTTAGATGGGTTACAAGGGATCATTCCAAGGAAGTCCCATAAATGAACAATGTCTTTCCTAAAATGGAAGAAATCAAAATTGACAGTTGTAAAAGATAATGCTTAATGTTATCAATAATCGATATGGAACTCCTCATCCAATTTTTAATAGGTACTTTATTCATTGGACACTAGAGGATCTTACACTATCCAACTAGATTCACATTAAATCAGTTTATATAGGTGAATAAACCTTGGAGGCCCCACAACTCTTAGAGATTCCATGGGGAGGAATCTGATTGATGGACTTGATCATATCTAGGTCAATCTCGATGACCATATAACTTGTAGTAATGTGGAGAAACCTAATAGAGGTAACCCTGAATGTTAACTTCAGGGATTTTATCTTAAAGTGTATGAAATATAGGAAGATAAACATTTTCTCAAGATCCTTGAGATGGTCCAAATATGGTAGGATTTTTCCACCAAATAATCCTAGTAGCATTCCACAAATTTCATGATAATTGGATTGAAGATGTGGTGCATGGACAATTGATAAGTGGATTACTCCTTATTCTATCCCATGAGAATCAATTAAAAGTATAAATTCCCCTGCGGCGGTCACGCCGCGATCACGCCGCGGTCACGCCGTGGTCACGCCGCGGTCACGCCGCGGTCACGCCGTGGTCACGCCGCGGTCACGCCATGATTTGGCCCTGCTCCAGGACGACACCCTGTGGCGGTTACTCATCCAGGATGACACCCTGCGGTGGTCACGCCGCGGTCACGCCGCGGTCACGCCGTGGTCACGCCGCGGTCACGCCGCAGTCACGCCATGATTTGGCCCTGCTCCAGGATGACACCCTGCGGCGGTTACTCCTCTAGGACGACACCCTGCATCGGTCACGCCGTGGTCACGCCACGGTCACGTCGTGATTTGGCCCTGCTCCAGGATGACACCTTGCGGCAGTTACTTTTCCAGGACGACACCCTGCGGCGGTCACGCCGCGGTCATGCCGTGATTTGGCCCTGATCCAGGACGACACCCTACGGCGGTTACTCCTCCAGGACGACACCCTGCGGCGGTCACGCCTCGGTCACGCCGCGGTCACGCCGCGGTCACACCACGGTCACTCCACGGTCACACCGTGATTTGGCCCTGCTCCAGGACGACACCCTGCGGCAGTTACTCCTCCTTAGAGAAACATTGAATGGTTAGCCCTATAATTTTTTGAATTTACTCATTCCTAAACTATATCTCCTCTCAGCACTGCCTCTCATCCATCTTTCCACAAAACCTGCATAGCAGGTGGTACAAAAGCTCAATTCAACTGAAAACATTGGTTTAGAATTGTCTGGAATATTTTATTGTACATGTATCACATAATATTTGTTCGTTAATTCTTCTTTTTCCCCATCCTCTTCACATGTTGTCTGAACCAGATCATCCTCATCCTCTGCACATGTCGTCTGAACTGGATCAGCCTATTGTGATGGAAATTCAATGTCTTCTTTTGGCTATTTCAGAACAAATTCATCCACCTTTTTTGAATTATTATATTAAATTGAAGATTATAGAATATGGGATGGTAATTGAAGAGAAATATCTTCTTATAGCTGTCCTATACAATCACTCAAAATTTAATTCAAATTACATTATCCATTCAGATTTTATTCTAAAAATAGTGGGGTAATTTTATGGGCCCTAGAATCTGGTCTATAATCTAAACTTCAACTTGGGTTGCCTAGATCACCATGGAGACCTAAAAATTTTCTATGGTAATAGTTTAATGAAATTTTCCCCATAATTTTATATATAAAATCTTAAAATTTTTGCTTCATTTGTCTTGAATTTTGGGTTCCACTTTTATTTGGTGGCCCTAAGGGCCATTATAGTTTGTCTAAAAATATCTCTATTCATAGAAAAAATGTACATATTTACTTATGAGTAATTAATTTATCATAAAATTAAACTTATTCTAAAAAAAGTGATAAATAATATAACAAAATTTAAAATTCAAATAATTAAAATAATTTATCCCACAAGAAGATGATTGATTAGGCCTAGATTGAATAACTTTAAACCCAAATATTACATGTGATGAAAATTGAAGTTCAATTTATGAAATTAACTAAAATCAGAGATTATATAAATTGAAAGAAATTAATATTGACATATAAAAATTTAATATTATCCCATTTTAGTGGCAAATCACACCCCTTAATTGAGTTTTTCTAGTCCTAAAAAAAGTATCTTAAAAATATTAAAATTGAATTCCCTTTTCCAAAAACATTTTAACATAAAATGATCACCAAAAACATCCTACCAATAAATTATGATAAATTTTAAAATAATTTTTCCCATTATATGTGAAAAATCATATCCTAATCCAAATCTTATTCATTTTTTAAAATTCTTTTCCACGTCTCATCTAATTTTAATTAACCATGATGATGTGTTGTGAATCACATAATACATAGGGCCTATTTTATTAATCAAGGGGGAAATTGGAATCTATTGGTGGAAATTACATTAATACTTAATATTAATATCAAATTTTATCAAATGTTATTTTTTAAAATATAATATAGATAAAAATACTATGGGCTAGAAAACTAGGGAGTCACGATCCTTAAGTACCTAATGCCACAAATTTTTTCAATTCCATACTATACAATAGAGATGTAAATACCAAATTTAGGAAATAAAACTATAGAGTCAAGATCTCCAAGTTCCAAACTCCATGAATTTGGAAAATAACATTACTCTTTGTTGTCACCATATTTTTCGTTTTATTATTAGATATTAAAATTAAACTAAAAGTGGCCTCAAATCCTATGCTATGATGAAAGGGTTCCAAGAACTAAACCATTCACCCCAAATCAAATGTACATGAATTGTGGCATTATGATTATGTTGATGAAAATTTAAATTCTAAAAAATTACATTGTGCAATCATAATTTCAAAAAACAATGCTCAAGAACATATTTATGCATTAAAATCATAATCATGGAATGAAAAATTTGTAGTTATTTAGCTCAATTTTTTAAAAGTTTATTATCTTGTTAAAGGTTAAATAAATTTCCATAAAAGAGTAATTTGATTCTATAAAATAACATATTCTCACTCCCACAACATAGAATGGAACTTCCCTTAGTGTAGAAAGAGTAGAGAAGATAGATTTTAGAATTGAGAAGAAATTTGAGAGAATGTTATTTGAGATGAAATAATGAATTAAAATTAGTTTTTTTGAATTTCATGACCCAACAATAAAAAATTGATCACTTTTTATTCATGTAAAAAGTTTACTCCACATAGATTATGAAAGGTTAGTTTTTGAACTTTCAGAGGAATGTATTTCATTTAAAAATACTATATTTCTTCAATTATTATATCTCAATCACATTTATCATTATATCACATTGGAAACCATAATGGGATTCCCTTGAAAAAAACTCAAAAATAAAAGATGATAAAAAAATTCCATAATATTCATTACCAACTGGAATAATGCTTAGTTTAGAGTCATTAACTTGACATGGAACCCCCAACATATCAAATTCCAACCACTATCATTTTAAAAAAACATTTTTCACTAAATTAATTTAATTTTTATTGTGTTTTTAAAGTTATTGTAAGGATGGTTTTGAAAAGGATTCATTAAAAATTATATAGGTCCCAGTGAAAGGGATAATCCCATGAATACTGAAAAGAGTCCATCCAATTTATTTCTTAATCTTGCATAAGACATCATGGATAATTTTATTATAATTTTACATGAGGGTTTAAAATTTAAATTGATAGGTTTTGGTTATCAACTATGATGGAAGACATGAGAGAGATAATATGAAACTTTAATTGGAGATTATTTTGGTTATCTCTTTCAAAGACCGGTCAGAACTTTGAAAAAAAACTCAGTTTCATTTTCAAAATTTATCAACAAAATAGGTTCCATTTGAATAGTTGATTCAACAACAAAATTTGATAGATCAGTGCTGGAAATGTGTCTATAATATAAGTTTTTTATTTATCCCAATGGATTAGTGATTTGTGTTTATGAAGAATCATAATTGGAACTATATTCAAGAAACTCAATCCATGATGTCAAATTCTTCACTTTTGAATCCAAAAAATTAATTTCCTTCTGATTTAAATAACCATTAATAATTCATTCATATTCTACGAATCTCCTAGATTCATATGTTTATTGTTTAGATTTTTTATGAGAAGTTTTTTAACAAGAATATTCTATAAATGGTTAGTTAGAGTAACTTTGAGTTTGAATGGGATCTATAATTATTTTAATAATGTTTATCTATACTCTTAGTAATGAAGCCTCAGAATTCATTCTGTCCATTTTTTCACATTTTTTTATCATGTAATGGTTATGAATTAGGTTTATCATGTGGTTTATTCAAATGTATTATTCCCATAGAATAATTATATTGTAGTAATTGTAATGGAGGATGTTCAAATTGGCATTGTTGGGATTGAAACACATATTGGTTGGAATGTTTTTGGGATAATAAGAGTTCAAACATGATGATTCCTTTAATTTTTTATTATCAAACCTTTAAAAACTAGTATTTTAATTTTATTCCACACTTATTGAGGGGTATTAAATTTAAGTAGAGGTTCCCCATGTTCTGAATTCTTCAAAATGGCCATCCATATGAGTGAAATTAGGGGTGAGAATAGAGAAGTGGGATTATAATAGAGAATTTTGTAAGAATAGAACAATAGGATACAAATTTTATTACTTGGGTCCCTAAAAATGGTTCCAACATTTTGTGACACCCAAATTCACCCATGTTTTATAGTTTAAGAGGTAGGTTGTAGAAAAACATTGGTTATCAAGTCCTCCAAGACAAAAAAACCTAAAGAAACATATATTCTATAGGGGGATTTAGCTATGAATTTTCCAACATTGATTTGAATTGAGTGGATAATTAAATAGTTTTAAAGGCTTAAGTGAATTATATTTAAGATAAATAGTGGATCCTTGGTTATTACTTGGGGTGGATATGATGAATTTCTTTATAATTTATTTCAATTTCATTAACTAAATATGAATTCATACAATGAAATTAATAAAACTTCATCACTCGCAGGTTTAACACCTTCACATACACATTATAGTTTCTTATACACCTAGAGGATAATTTTTATGATCACTCCTTGTTAAAGGATATTATTAGTATATGAAAAGTGGGGTAATAAAATTCAATAAGGAATAGGAAGAAGGAAATTCATTGAATGAGAAACTCAAAAAAAGAATTGATTGATAATTATTAAAAAGATAAATAAAATTAAATAAACCCCCTTTATAATCCCTTATATCAAACTATAAAATTTTTAACCCTCTATTGATTATATTCTATCAATGGAAATGGGAAGTAGACTCTTGAGGGAGGAATTGAAGAGGAAAAACTATAAAATATCCATCACTCAACCATTGTGTGAAGAAATTTTACAAAACTAAATGTGAATATCTTCAATACCCAAGGAAACATAATCAAATTTATATGAAGTATACCATAATAAGTGAATAATAAGAACTTTAATTAAGAAATATAAGTGATTTCAGTAAATCATATGTGAAAAATAAATGTAAGAATACCAAATTACAATGTAACAATACAATTGAATGAAAAAAATAATGAATCCACCAATTCCATTACCAACCATCGATAAATAGGGATATTAGGATCCTAGGTTCTATTCGCCATAAATAAATTCATTCCCCTTTAATTAGGAGAGTGAAAATGTGGGTGAGAAAAAAAGGAAATTTGACCATTTCATGGTTGACTAGAAAATTCAGACCATATTCCTCCTCATTTTTGGCATGCATATTTGAAATTTAAGATGTTCAAATCTGGGATGGACATAGAATAGAAATATCTTCTTCTATGTTTCATGTAATATCTTTTAAAATTAAATTCCAATTAGATCAACCATTTGGATGTTTCTGCTCGAAATTTTGGTATGCTTTTATGGTCCTCAGAATCGGGTTCATAATTTATACATCAACTTGGAATTCTTGGATCACCATGAAAACCACATAATTTTCTCTCGTAAGAGTTTTTTAAATGTTATCCATAATTTTATCTATCTAAAATTACAATTTTATCTTTATTGGACTTGAATTTTGGTATCCACTTTTATTTGATTGGCCCAAGGCTGATTATGCTTTATCCTAATTTTTTTGTATTCATTGCCAAATTTTTCCATCATCGCTTATGATTTTTCAATTTATCCTAAAATAAAAAATTATCCAAAAAAGTGATAAATAATATCCCAAAATATTTAATTAAAATAATTAAAATTATTTACCCCACAAGAATATGATATAATGGGCTCAAATTGAAACACATTAAACATGAATTGCAGATATGATGATAAATAAACATTAAATTATAAAATGAACTAAAATTTAAGATTACGTAGATTGAAAAAAATTAATCTTAAAATATAATCCATTAATTTTAGCCTCCTCCAAGGGCTATTCAACTTGTGGTGCACCATATTAGAGAACTATTACAATGGATTCTAGGTTGTGGAATTATTGGTTGAATAACTGTAAATATTTTAATTGATATTTTCAATAAGGCTTATAAGTTTAGTAAATTAAACAAGATATAGAATTAATTAAAATGACAGAATTCTATTATGCTTTTATGGTGGTAAAACCCTAAAAATCAACTGTACATAATAACTAATAGTGGGGTTAGGGTTAATTGTTCATTAATTTAAAAAATATAGCAAAAATTATCTTTATCCTATGTAAATAAAAGTAGTAGTGTTTCTCCCATGGATTAAGACTATGTATAAACCAATTAAATGACTTTTTTGTTCTGTGTTGGATTGAGTGATTTTATTCATCCAATTGTGCGCATTCTTGATGATCTTCTTAGGTGATCAAAATAATTCAGTATGGTACATTAGAGTCATATTCCCTTTTATAAAAATTGGTATAATATTATTCAGATATTCAGAATATTACGACCTTATTTTTCCAGTGATCTCCTAGAACATGTGGAGTTCATTGTAATAATTTGTAACATATTATCGATGATTAAGGAATATTATTATTTAATATTATATAATATAATAAGAATCTAGTGAATTTTTGTATATATTTTTATTGACACTAGGGATAATATAATGTTAACTATATTATACATAAATCATCATGGTCATAATTACTTTATTAAATAATTATTTCTATTTTTTAATCAATTCTTAAAAATATTTTTCTTGAGATATAAATTTTCTATTTCTTTAATTCATTATAAATTTTATTTTTAAGAATAATAATATTTATTTAGACATAATTGTTTTGATTTTTTTAATTTCTTTATAAAATATTTATGTATATAACATTTTCAATATACAGGAATTATTTTAGCAACAAAAATAAGGGATATTAGAATAATTTCATTAATACCTTTCAAAAAAATATTACTATTTTAGTGACCTAATTTTTTAATTGAGGATAATGATTTCTCATTAGTTTAAAAGAACTATTATGAGATGCTGGTTATAGTTGATGATGGTTCATGTGGATTTAGGGGAATGTGCGGAATATATTAGTGGATATTTTGTATTGTTTAGAGGATGTCTTATGTATAAGAGGTAGATGTGAGAAATTTAGTATAATGTTAGTGAAAAATTATCTTAAAATAATTAGGGATTAAATAAACTATATATTACATATTTTCATTTAAATATATAATTTCTTATAGCCTATATCATAGTATAGGATATAATCATGCTACAAGGAATTCCATGGATAGTTTTATATAATATTGTATGATTTATTTATATTATATCATATTCTATTATATTGTGACACTATTCTAAATATTTCACCATGAATACTATATTATGATTCATGTATCAAGGATACAATATTCTTGGGTTGTTGAATATTATATAGTACCATTCGGATCACTTCCACTAAAAAGATATATTTATTAAAGATAATTCATAAGATGAAACACTTGGGTGGGTGTCACAAATAATCATAATAGGATATGTAAAAGTATGAATTAACTTATAACATATGATTTAATGCATGTTCACTTGAGTTCCTCCCAATAGGCCTTTATATAGGTAAACTACCTATATAATGGTTAGGGGGTTCATATAAATCTTTATCCAAAACCTCTCTCTTTATCAAATCACTTGGCCTGCTTCATCTAGTTCCTCATAGATACTTCCATATCATTGGTTGATAAGATATCCCATGTAAGGACTCAGGAATCCTGTAGAATGTTTTATTTTTTTAAAATGCATGGTTATTTTACGAGTTCGTGAAAACTGACGGTGGGTGATTCCGAGTCCCGGTGTGCCCGTAATCAATTTCTAATGTTTTGTTCGGGTACGTTCATTAAACATACAAGCATGATTTTATAACTTTTGAACCGGTGCTTGGAACTTAATGTTGAGGGCACTGATGAACTTGGAGCACCGATATTCGCTTAAGAAGACTTTCACCTCGACGACAATTGGTCGAGAATAAAAGTTAGTTTTTGGGTTTTGATGAATAAGTTAGATAAAAATAAAGTGGTTGATTTATTTTTATTATAGTTGGTTAACACCTCAATGTGTAGGTTGGAGGTGGGAAAAAATGCACCTTAACCTCCCACGAGTGGTTATGGCGGTGGGGCCCACCCAAACCAAACATCCCCTGAGAGGTTACAGTGTGGGGACCACTCGTGACTAAACCCCCCAAATTAATGGTGCCACCAACTTCCCTAATTAAATGTGCTAAATCCTTCTCTTTAATTCTTGAGCCAACACTTTTAATTAAATGTGCCAACCCTCGTGAATTAATTTAGGGGATCCTTTTAATTTAATTCTTCTTTATGAATTTCTATGCCATTGAATATTATACAAATCAGTCTAATATTATATCACATGGCATTTGGGTAGAAGTTGAGAAAGAGATGAGCTTGTGAGGATTAGAATTCTCCCAATGAAAAAAGAAAAATGCAAATAATGATAGGGACGGTCCCCTTCGATCTTCTTCCCTAGACCCCAACCGATGTGGAACCACATCCACATTCGTCGTGCAAATTCAGGAGTGGAAGGGTTCCATGGACGCGACGAGAGACTACTCCATCTACTTCCGTGACTCTGTCAACGAACAACGAATATTGAACGATGAATCAAATGTAGGGGATTTAATTTTCTGTTATATACCTTATCTCTTTCTCTTCTTCAGATATATAGAACTCATTATGGATTTTGTAAAATAATTATTGTTCATCGTACAAATTGATGAACCAATTGATACCACCCTAAATGCGGATGGTTCGGGCCAAACCAACATGGCCCGATCCCTCCACCGATCTTGTTTATGTTGAACTTTTGACGACGAACTGAGAACGAGATAACGAAGGCGGTAACAACAAAGGCCACGCGGCTTGCGGCATCCACGAATCCCCCCCCCCCACATTGCTCTGTTGCTCTTGGCTGAACACAGCATGCCCGAGCCAGCACGAGCCAGGCCGAACCAGCCTGCCCGGCTGCCACACGGTCGCTGGCCCGCTTGCCCGTGTCCTTCGACACACCCTACCCGCGGCCTGCCCACCGCCCTACCGGCCTGACCGCGGCCTACCCGTGCCCCACATGCCCTGGTCGCGGCCTGCCCGCGACCAACCCGCGCACCACGTGCCCTGCCCACAGCCTTCCCGATGCCCTGCCAGCCTACCCGCACCACGCGCGCCCTACCTGTGGCCTGCCAGGCGCTCTGTCGGCCTTCCCGACACTATTGGCCACTCCGCTGGCCTGCCCAGGCCGCCACCTGGCCGAGCCATGCCTCCCAATTGAGCTGGCCTGCGACCTCCCTCGTGGCATCGCTGGAAGAATAGGCTAGGCCTTCTAGAACGAGCCACCGAAACCGAGCTCCACGCGGTGCTGTCTGAACCGACCCTGGCCACCAGACCGAGCCACCTACACGGCGACCTCTGAGCAGAACCACCCCTGCGGACCACTAGGTCGGGCCCATCGAACCAGGCTGAACCTAGCAGACTGACCGGGTCGACCCAAACCAGGTCAGCCCTGACTTGGTTGGGCCGAGTCGGTCTGACCTGGTGGGATCAGACCCTGGCCCACTCCTGACCGTTACATTCTTTGGCCATATCTTTGGCACCGGACGACTGTTTGATGAACCGTCAGCAGCGATGGTTATCTTGAAGCATGAAAGTACCTTTGAGTATACCCCACTAGAGTTTGGGATAATTTTGAGATACGGTTAGATTGGATCAAACATGAATTCAACCAGGACCTCAGGACTAAAAATCATATAACTCATAGACCGGACATCCGATTGACGAATCGTCTATTGTGTTGAGAACCCTATGACAAGAAGGACCTTTGAGATACTTCTACATGGGACTTCATGATAGTTGGATTATCGACCTGTAGCTTGGGGAGCGGACCCTCCCAGAGACGAGTTAGCGGAGTACGAAGACCTAGTAGCTGGCTGAGACCTGACGACTGCTTGACCAATTTGACTCGGAGTGATATTACTAGCCCAATGGGGAGAACCTGGTAATTGGTGGCAGACCCACAATGGAGGAGTGCCTGGTAGTTGGCTGCAGACCCATGGTACTCGATAGGAGGATTACCTCTGCAAGCAATTAGATGGAGAAAATGATAGTTAGTGGAAGACCTACAGTGGGGAGCACCTCTGTGTGAGCACAGAAGACCCACGATACTCGACAGGAGGAGTACCTTAGTAGTCCAAGTTTAGTGGGAAGCGCCTGGTTGTGGCGGTATGCCCACATTACTCGATAGAGGAGGAGTTCTCGAGCAGTTGTGGTTTCGACAATGTGAATAAAAATCCAGATTGAGCTGAGTCAGTAACTTTTGTGATTACCACATGATTGAGACGGATTATTTTATAACTTTGGTATATGTATGGGCATATACCTGAGTGAGGTTATCTGTTGATTTAATACTTTGTTGTTTATCCTTGTTGGATTTTTCGAGACCTTGAGTGTCTCAGGGTCCCTACTGAGTATCATTATACTCACCCCATCATAGGCTATGCATGCACCTCATTGTGTTGGTTGTAGTTGACAGACATCGTTGACTGAGGATCAGAGTAGCAGGACTGGATGGTACCCGGAGGTGGACTATACGATGAGTCTTTAAATGGAGGAAACTGATAGAAGTGGACTGTTGAGGAGGCTATCTGTACCTACCCTTCAGGTAGGAATCCCTGGAAGACGACCCAGTAGCTGCTTTACCTTTTCTTCAGTTGTACTTGTACTTTCTTGTTGGTCTTGTATTTTCAACCCCTTTTACTTTTCAGCACTCCTTTGTATACAGTTTTGCTTAGTGTTTTACTTCTAGCTCATACTCTCTTGTGTTTTTTTACAGTTTATAAACGCAAAACCTTCCCAATTTTATGGATTTGTAGCTTTGGTGCAAGACGCCAGCCCCAAGCCTATGGAAGGCAGGCTTGGGGTAGTCAGGGCATGGGCCCCAGGGGACGGGTCAGGACATCCCACCTTAGTGTTAGGATATTCAGGTCAAACCATGGGTAAACCATAGAGGTATGAGTTATCATGATACTTCTATGGGATGTTTATCAATTTATATGATTGATAAAGTAATAAAAGTGACCATCGATTGGTGAAACGTATACAATTTCTTCACCAATTCTTTACAATGTTTATGGTTTTCTATCAAATGATCAGGTGTTATTGGGTTTCTTAATCTTTCTTCTTCCTAGAATAAGTGTTATTATATCCTAATAAACCAAATTATAGAATTTGAGTTGTTCTATAGACTTTGATTCTCAAAATAATGTCTAAAATCCAGGGAAATGTTTTTTGATATTGTATTCAATATCATTAAATACAGTTGGGAATTTGTCTTGTAGACAGATTTACAACATAAGATATCATAAATAGGGATTGGATTATTCCATATGATACAAGATTTGACATGTATAGACCCAGTTTAGTTCTTTAGTTTTTAAATGTTTCATAGCATACAATATATGTTAGTCATGATGGACTATGGAAGCAAAGAAGTGACAAAAATTACATAAATGAATCATCAATATGATTTAACATATATCTTATTATAAAATTTCTAGGTGAAAATTATTTACAAAATTGTATTATAATAGAATATTCTTATTTATCATATAATATAATTCAAATAAATTAAAGTCCATATATATTATAATATTAGGGTGTTCATATTGAGAATGAATATAAAATGATTACATTTATTTGAAATTTCAAATTTTCATAATATATGGCTAAATTATAGTGTTCATAATTATTTATTTATGAATTGTTAATATATGGTTTATCTCATGTTTGAATATACGAGATTATTATTTATAATATCACTCCCATCATTATTCATGAATATAATTATTATATTTTTAATTTTGATGAATGTCTTATATTGATGTTTTAAACCACTTCTATAATGTGATAAAAGTGTATAACATGTTACATGCTAGGTAGGGTAATTGAATTTACTTTTATATTTCCTTAAATCTATCTGGTCCAAGAGTGATGTAAAGGGCTACATGTTAATATTAATTTATGATATTTATATGGTGGAAGGAATAGACATTAATAACTAAATAATTGTGAGCATGAAAACATTTAAATGGAATAAATAAGGTAAGATGGTGAGATTAAATCATATTTGAATAATACAATTTCATAACCCATATATTTTAAATAAAAAAATTACTAATAATTATGTTTTGAAATAATATTTATTTAAAAAATAATAAATTTAAAAAATATTTCATGTCACTAAAAGATATGATATTATCAATTAGATATAAATGATAGTAAATAGTTTAAATATATTTCTTAACATGATTTCATTCATTGATCCTTTTAAATGATTATTTTAAAATTAGATATACTATAAATGTATATTCAGTTTAATTCCATGAATTAATATTGATGTTTTTTAATATGAAAATCTTAGAAATAATTTTATCATGGTATAAAATAATAATTTAGTTTTTCATTTGAAAAATAATTCGTTTTTATTCTCAATAAATTATTTTCCCTTGTGTTATATTATTTTATTCATAAGTTAAATTTGTCATATTTAGATATTAATATTTAAATAAATATATTTATTATATATTTAAAAAATTAATAAAAATTAATAAAATTAACTTTAATTAGTTAATAATAAAGATAAAATTATTTAATGTTAAAAAGTATTATTTTTCCAAAATATTTTTACTATTTATAGTGTGTTTTAATATTAATAAATTTTATCATACACTATTAATAGATGATTATAATGAAATTTTTCAATTTTAAAAAACATATATTAACACTCATTTAATAAATAATTTATATGAGTCTTTAGGAAATTAACACTCTCATTATAGAAATATCAAAATGGCTTCCAAATTACAAATAGGTGACATGAATAATTGTTTCAGTGATGTGATTATTTGGAGATTCTTTAATGTGTCCAATATTCCCATGTAACAAGTGAAGCACAAGAATGTCTGGTGGATCCCATTGATAGCGTCTTTCATTAATGTTAAGGTTCATAGGGCTATGATAGATTCTCCCAGGATAACGGGTTTTTGGGGAATTTTCATGTACAACATGAGCATTATCAAGGGTACTTTCTTTTACATAATCATCTCTCACATTTTCATTAAAGTATAATTATAAAATGTCATTAAAGAAGTTAAATAGGATAAAAACATAAATGGTATGATATTTGGATCAAGAAATATTTAATGATAGTTTTAAACCTTGTAAATCATAGATCTTGTTATGTCCCATGAAAGCTTTACTCATCTTTGGAGACCTACTTGGAGTTGATATAAGATGTAATGACCTAAGATTTAACTTAGTATTTTTTAATATAAACATTATTTTAATATATTATTATACATGAAAAACTAAACAAAAATTTATCTCTAATATATTAAAATAATTTTTGTTGTTGTAATAGGGTAGTTAAATTAGTTGTATAAAATGAAGTAACCAAATTACAAAATATAAAAAGGAATGAAATGAAATCGATTAGTGGAAGTCTTCCATATGAAGCTCATTTTTATTACCTCAAAATGAAATTAGTTTCATTAGGTTTTATCTAGTCAAATACAAAGCATCAATTTAATAATTTCAAAATGTGTGAAATCATATGCGAGAGAAATTCATGCACATGAAAATTACCATGAGATTTATACTTGTAAAATCCCAACCTAAAACTACCACCAGAGAATACATTATAATTAGATCCTATGTGAAGATATTAATGGGATATGTAACTAGATACTAGGATGATATAAAGTAGTTATATGTATTGTGATAAGATCTTTATCACATGTATTTTCATATTTCACATTTTGACATCTAATGAAAAAGGAAGTTTATTTTCTTTAAATATACATTCCTTATATTTTTTAATTAAAAACAAAATTTATAAAATTTATAATATAAATTAGATAAAAATAATTTTACTTTTTGTTTTATTATTTCAAAATTATCTTTTTATGAATTTTGGGATTTTTTCAAAAGCATTGATTTTTAGGGGAATGCTGGAAAAATATTGATATTGTTAAAATATTCAATTTTATTGAATTATCCAAATATAATAATGAATTAAATATTTTTGAATACTTTTTTTTATAAAATATATATTTATATATAAAATAAATCTTTTAAAATTTCTATTTTTTATTTATAAAACCCATGTATATCATTTTGGAAACTTAAGTAGTATTTTACTATGAAAACTAATTTATTCAATTTTATTTAAAAAAATTAGTTTCCATCAGTTGTAGAAACTGAATCCATCAAAATAGATTTCATATTTTAGATAAAAATTATAATTTTATTTAATATGTTCAGTTCCATTTTTTAGCATAAAATTATTTGTAATTACCTGACCTGAATAATTGGGCCTGAGCCGGAGATCCATAAGACCTTATGCATGCCTCCCCATATACAAGATGCTACTGATTGTAAATGATGGTATGAACATCATAAATGGGGAGAATACAACCTGAGTAACATTTATATACAACATGAATATAAATAATATAAAAAATAACTTAGTGTAATCAATGAGGGAGATATAACATCGTAATTTAATATCAGATGGTGCACATGTCCTAAAAAAATAAATAAACTAGGATCCCAATGTGGAAAGACTAAGTAAAATATAATTTGGGAGTACATATGATAAAAACTATGGAATAATCAGGTTTACACCATATTATCGTTATTGGATCCATGCTCCGCATATCAGTTATCTACCATGGGCCCTAACCCATATTTGGACCCCTATACATGAATTCTATAAGCACATAGATATAACTAATCCTATTGTGAGTAATAAAACCTAGTAGGATACCACCAATAAATCTATAACATGTTCATAAAGGTATAAAAAGTTTATTCCCTGATAATAATAAATGTGAATGGATGAATATAAATCATGTGTCGACCATTCTTTTGCTAGCCAGGCCACCATGAGCCCTGACCAGACTTTCCACAGCTCCGTTATGAAATCATAGTGAAATGGATATCAAGAATGATCAAGATTAACCATGAGGATAGAAAACATATATATCAACACAATCAATTCATCGAGTTGGGTCGGGAAACAAGACTATGGTATCCTGACATCATCATGGGCTATGCCTCAAGATCGTAGAACCCCATATATGCCTTAGGTTAGGCCAAAAGGTCATCATACCCAAGTGTTATTGCCACAGGTCTTACCTCAAGGACTTTATGATCATACCATGTATTCAATCCCACCACCACACTACAAAAAAATGAGTTAAACAAACAAAAATTTAGTGACAGATAATATATTTGTTGGAAAAAAAATGAGAAATTCGAACAAATACGGAGTTTATTTATACAAAATTCATGTACCAACATGTTACTTTACTTTAAAAAAATATATTCATTTTTATTAATTGTAAAATACCAAAAAATATTTTAACAAAAATTTAATTTTTCACTTTATCATATTAATATAAACAATTTTTTCTACAAAACATATAATTATATTTATTATTTACTATTAAAAACAGTTTTTTCAACATATAAACATGTTATTATTTATTCACTAAAAATAAACCTTTTAGAAACCAAAATCTTTGTTCACTTCAATCAATTTTTTATTAAAAAAATTATATTGATATAAAAAAAGAAAAAGGATTATAAGATTTTTTTAATTAATTAAAAAAATTATATACAAATTAGCAATATGATCTTAATAAATATTTTTCATAAATTTAATATTCAATTTATGAAATATTTTATATGATAAAAATTAAAATAATATCATAGATATATTTTATTAGATGAGTTTTGAAAATTACTTAAAAAATTTAAAATAAAAAATTGAAAAACAACCATAAAAAATACAATCCGCCCATTTGCGTTCTCCCCGCATGGTCGCGCCTCCCCTCCCCCATATTTATTATCAGCTGCATCTCCACACCATTCAACTCTACCAGCACCAACTGCGCTCACATACACAGTTCCTCACTATCACCCACATCGACATCCACACCCTCAATTCTCCCTCCCATCTTATACCACTCCATCAACCGATGTTCGACAGATTTTTTCCTGTCTCAACTATAATGTCGAGATTCTAGGAAGAGCATGGAACGAAACCCATTTCACATTTATTTGGACCATGTTTGAGGCTATATTCATGTATTTATTCTCATTAATTTTTAAGAACATGAAATCACAGGAATCTAATGTTTGAATTGAATTCCAGTTAGGGTTTCTTGGAAATTATGATTAAACGAGTTTTCTTGTCAAATATTTTTATGATTTTAGTATGATAATTTAATAATCTAGTTTTATTTTGATGATTTTATCACCTACATCAATTTGGATCATCTTTTACCAAGTTACTCCATTTATAACTTTTCATGACATCAATTGGGTGTCTCAGTGAACGAATACTCTACCATATTACTATCATGAACATTATTTAAATATAATGATGAGAAGTTGCTAATTGTTCTCATTGAATTAAAATACATGAACACTACTACATGGGTTTCACCATCTCATTGAATCCCATATTCATTCTCTCAAGGGTCATGATTTTAATGGTTGGTGGTTTATTTTTAGCCATGATCTTTCAATATGTTTACGAAAATGATTTTGAAGATGATTTTTGTGCATTATTACTTATTTAAATATTCTATCAGGTACTGAATAATTGGTGAAATTATAAATAACCAAATTTTCATGTTAAATAATAATATGGAAATGCATAACTATATATTACTCCTTACAAGTTAACATTGAAGGGAATGAATAAAAACTAGTGGTTATCTACACTTATCATTATATACTTCTTGATCATAGATTCTTTCCTAGTAGAGATCCTTATAGATTTAGAAAGACTTCTACAATGGGGTAATATTTTACAGTAGCTCTCTTATGTACATTTCTTTAATAAACGAGTTATTGATTACAACCAAATTTGTTCATTGTGATAATCCATGAGAAGACTAAAAACTACAGCTGCCCAATAATGAGTTATGCTTCAAAAAAATTGAACACCTTTACATGGAGTCATTTTGTCAAAAGAAACAATAAATGATATCCTTTTTGTTTCTAGAACACTTTCAAGTCATGATTCAAAATATTTTTTCATGTACTAAGATGTACTAGTGAGTACCACTATCAGGGGATGATGGTTTAATGTTTAATAATTGCTGGTTTATATGGTAGCTATACTTGAAAATGTGATTTAATGTTTCTCTTTTACCTTGGTCAACTAGTCTAATATTTTTCCATTCCAACTGTGTAGTGGAATTCATGTTATTATAGAAATAATATTGTTTTTCACATAATTATAAGAGACATTTTTAGTATTAAATGTAGCTAAATTCACAATTAATAAAACTAAGGAATTCCATTTTTTTTTGGTAGAAACTTCATTATTTCAACATGGAAAATTATTTGATCAATACATTCATAATGACTTTTATTATTGAAACATCAATATTAAGCATTTTTTAAGTAATCAGAACACTTAAAAGGATAATTTTTGAATCATTATTTCTAAATCCATATTCACCTTTTGTGTTAGATGACAGAAGATCGAAAAATTATCCTACTGTGTACTAAATTCATCCCATCAACTCTAAATTTGAACAATGAATGGTGGTCTATGAAGGTTTTTGTAAATATGGAAGCATAATCCCTTCCACTATTCCACTCCTAGAAGATCTAATAAAATAAATTTAATACTATTTTCTAATTCATATACCATTCAATTAAAAAAAATATTAAACATGATTCATTAAAATTAAAAGGAGATTCTTATTTTTTATCACATCATTTTAAAAAGTGATTTTAAATTCATAAAAATTAATGAATGAGAAATAATAATGACTTTTATTTTAAATTAAAAAATTAAATTCATTATAATAATAAAAATAGAAAACATATGTTGTGTCCAAAATTTATATAAAAATTTCAATCAAAACATAAGTTAACACTAGTATCCCAACCGTGAAATTTATTCGCACAACATAGAAAGTAAATAAATAAAAAAATTGATCTAACTAATACATTTTCCAAACATGAACTATCATGAGATTGGATAAATCAATACTCATAGGAAAACGAAATATAGAAAGAAAAAACAATCGATGTGTAATTATTAGTTAATATAGAAAATGAAACAAAAATCATAGAGTTTCAGTCAACCATCAAAAGGTATTTCTAATTATGGAACCAATACATAT
The DNA here is from genome assembly GCA_963277665.1 of Viscum album. Taxonomy (NCBI): domain Eukaryota; kingdom Viridiplantae; phylum Streptophyta; class Magnoliopsida; order Santalales; family Viscaceae; genus Viscum; species Viscum album. The sequence continues at coordinate 499,027,069 of OY728122.1, forward strand.
CAATAAAATATTTTTATATTCAATTTTCCATTTCATCTTGAATTGATATGTATTCAATTTATTTTTAATGTCTTACAATGTTGATCGGTCTCTAGTGAAATCATTTTGTACATGCTCTCTTCCAGCAAAGCTCTCTTATTAAAAATCATGTTTTGTCACTACAAGGAATTTTTTTATATCATGTCAATAAAATGTCATAAAGTAAAATGAGATCAACAATGTAGCAAGTATTTTTCATTGTGAACTTTGTGAAGTGCATCCCATATTTGTAACTCTACCATAATGTTATATGGTTATATACATTTAATCAACTGTCATCCATATTTTAAATATATATATATATATATTTAGAACATGTCCATGTGTTTGTATTATATTAGTGTGAAATAGTTTAAACAGTCTATAATGTATATGCATATGGTTTCATTTTAATAATGTATTTTCGCAAATATGTTGGTAAATTATGTTAGAATTCCATATGAAAAAATGTGAAACCTATAAAAATAAATTGTATGCATATATATGTAAAATGTATGCATATAATTTACATGAATAATGTGTAATGAAACATTATAGAAATGATGTGGATCACATGATACTATACTAGGAATTCTCATAAAGAAATCGCATATATCAGATGATAAGTTATACCCAATTATATATATATATAATTGGGGGAACCTTTATAAAAAGAAACTATGTATAAGTTAACTGCATATACAGTGCAGTAATGATGTGGGTCATTTCAAAATGTATACATATATGAGTGAACTATGTATATATGATTAAATTGAGTTCATATATCAAATTAATCATTAATCTGAAATGATTTCATTAATTCTTTTTAAAAATGTAAGAGTAATTTTGTTTTATAATTCATTTGAAATATGTACATATATATCATTTTTATAAAGTTCTGTCAAATGAATAAATCACTATGAATATAGTTTCATTTTTGAAAAGAATCTATTTCAAAGAGTTTAATTTTCAAATTTAATATGTGTACCGTTTCAATTATTGAAACATAGTACTGTATACATAAAATTATTGATTGATTTTATTCAAAACAAATCATGTACAAATAAAAATTTTCATATATTTTATTTACGGTTTTAATTATTGCCCAGTGTCTGATCCTTGAATTCCTATTCTACTAGGTAGAGCCACTTATGTTCTTACAAAAAAACAAGCTAGCTAGTGGAACCCCACCAGCTATCCAGTGGGGACTGTAGAAAAGTAAAGACCTACCAAAATGACACCTGTTATCTTGTGGAAGCATACTTTAACCATAAGTCCAAGACTAAAATCAATTTTTCAAAATTTTATTATTAGATCATTTATGCCTAAAAAACACTAAATACTCATAATAGTGTTGGACTAATAGTGAAATAATGAATATTAATAAATTTAAAAAATTTACACATTGATATAAGAAAATATTTTATAATTCATTACCTCTAAAATTTTCTCATAATTAAGAAGTAACATTAATAATTCTTCTCAAACAACTTGTTTCATTATGCCTAAACACATGACTCCCACTCCAAACCTCCTATTGGATACTTCCATGATTCCATATAATCTAGAAAAGTGGTACCCTCTAGGATCATAGGAATTTTTCACTATAATTTGAAATACTCTCTAAGAGTTTCTCATATGATGCATCAAGATCAAGATCAATATCCTCATAATTAATGACATGGGTAAGGTCAGGCATGTACCTCTAGAGCTGAGAAACATTAAACAAATCATGCATAACACGGTAGTGAAAATAAATATCCAAAAATTATTTTATTATTTCAATATTATTAGTGATCTCAAAGGGTCTATCATAGTGAAAAGCTTGATTCCCCTTATTTGTCAAACATTAGTTCCATAATAAAGGATTCAATCTCAGAAAAACTGGGTTTACTAAAAAAATACAATGTTCTACTCATATTGTTTGAATAATACTTATATATAGTCTAATATGTGATCAACTACTTTTGAATTAGATGATCACTCTTATAGGTCTCAGGTACCGTACTTGGCCCCACAATTGCTTCTTCACTATCCTCAATCCAATTAAGTGATAGATGACATGGCCTACGATAAATATCCTTATAAGGTTATAACTAAATCAAATCACTGTAACAAATTATTTATGTGAAATAATCCAAGTCTAGGCGATAATCTCACACTCCATTGAAATATATTATGCATGATCAGAGCATATCTACCAATATCTAAATCATATGCTCTAAATGTCTATCTTTCCGAGGGTGGTACATTATGCTCAATCTTAACTAAGTTCCTATGGGATTTTGTAATCCCTACAAAAATTATGATGTAAAATGTATGTTTATATCAGGTAATATACTCAAGGTAACTCCATTAAAGAATATTATCATGTGGACCTATAACATTACAATCTCTTCCATTATGTGGGTCACATGGATTAGTAATAAATTTTAAAATATCATTAACTAATCAAAAATAACTGAAATAGTGTCATATATCCTCAAGGTCCTTTGTATCCCATAAAAATGACAATTGTGACATCCTCCCACTTCCACATGGGAATAAGAAGTGAATATGTTACCACAAGTATATTGGTGTTTAACCTTGATCCTCTTAAAGGTAAGGCAATAGGAAATAGGGCCACCTAGGCCTTCAGGTCAGTAAGGCCTTTGGGCCACCTCAAGGCCTTCGGGCCACCTTATGTGCAGATGCAAAGCAGACAACCTACAAGGAACGAGCTCTACAAGGAGGATGAGAAAGAAGCTTTCACCACATGAGAAGCTAAACAAATTTCAAGAATGAGAGTGTATGGCACTTACCATCGGGACAAGCCTGTGCATGCACGGGAATGCCTAGATAAATAGTCATGCGAAGGTGGAGAGATGATTTCACGATGAAGATGCTGGGGAGGAGCAGTTCCCAGTAGTTAGTGTGGTCTGTATGTAATGTTTGATTCCTATAGGAAATGAATTCCTCTAAGGCCTATGGGCCATGTAATTCTTATACCTACGAGCCTTATAAGGGTTCCACCTCACCCCTTGAAAGGTGGATTATCAAAATCAATAAAAAAATGAATGCCTTTGGGCTATTGGAGAATAAGGCAATATGAAACAAATCCAGTAATGTCCCTTGTCACCTCAGGACACCCGAACTACTACCAAACATCATGGTACCTATTTTTCTCTCCAATATACACCACCCACTAAGAGGTATAGAAGTCTCAATACATATCTTCTTAGATAGATTCATCTAATACAACTCTACCATATACTAGGATCACATTATCAGCATTTAACAACCAAACAGGTGTTAGTTCATCACCAACTAGTTGTTACATCATCACAACACACTCAAGTCCAGTCTCCTCACTAGACTTCAATCAGTCTACTAAATAATATGTGACTACTAATGGGGAATATATCATCATTCCTTGGTACTCAAAATCATCCATCCTCCAATTGGCCAACAAGCTCATTATGCTCTACTATTCCTCCATAATTCATTAACTAATCTCTCGAGCAACCTATATCATATAACTAAGATCTTCTATAATAATATTACATTTACCAGGTGTATAGGTCATCTCAAATTTGAATGTCTATGGGTTCTTTACCCAGTGCCTCTTCATCAATTTCAAATCCTACTGTGTGAAGATAATAGAGGCTCTTATGGTTTTTGCAAATAATAATCCATTTTCCAAAGAGATAGTATTTCCAACACATAAAATCATGCAGTATGGATATCATCTTCTAGCCATGGGTAGGATAGTTCCACTCATGGGTTCATAAATATTTTGACCCATAATCTACTAAAAAATATTTTTTCATGAATGATTCCCCTAAAATAAATTCCAATGCATCTCAAAAAATAGAATATTTGATCCTTGGATCTAAAAGGATCAACACAAGGGATCTTGTTAACTTCTTCTCAAACATAATAAAACATTATTCACATCTTCACGAACACTAAAACATCAACAATTTCTTTGTCAGTTTATCAATGGGTGTTTATTAATGTGAGAACTGCTTGATAAAACACTGATAGTACCCCAATAAACCCAAAAGTATTTTAATTGCAAATCGATTCTAGGGAAGTTTCCTGGACATCAATGCCTCTAAATTCTCTGGTTATACTAATTTACTAGTCTCAAAATATACATTACCCATAAATTATGATTTTTTAATCGATAAGTGACACATCAGTATCTTATAATAAAGTAAATTTACTCAAAGAATAATCAACACTACCTCGAGGTGTCTGAAATGATGATCTTGGGATGGTCAGTAAATGAGGATATTATCATCAAATACCATAATAAATGATTCATGATATGGTTGGATGATGATATTCAAGAGATTTATGAACACCGCGACATATTTATCAATAAATATGACATCAGTATGTACTTGAATAGACCTCACCCACTCTTAAACACGTTATTCAGGATAACCACTTATCAAACCCAAAACTAGTGATTGTCTGATTAGAGATAATTCGTGGAGAAAATTTGGGATCCCATTAACTGATAAATGATATCATTGATCATGGGAAGAGAATATTTAATCTTTAAAGTATCTTGATTCAATTTATAAAAATATATACAGATTCAGATACTACCATCCTCTATATTGGAGAGCATAATAGGTTAACCCCATAGTGATGTACTTGGTCTGATAAAATCATTCTATTTCTATCTTTAGAGTTATAATTTTAGATCATTCAATTCAACTCATACCTTATGATAAGGGGTATTGAAATGGGATACTCACCTTACTAGAGTTCTATATTGAACTCTAATATAATGGTATGGGGATGTATTATGATGTCCTTCAGGAATACAACCTAATAGAGAAACACAACTCATGAATAAATGAGGGGCTACCACTGATACTACTGAAATATTATAGCCTATAATCTACACCATAATTTAACCATGCTAGATCAGTCTGGAACCAATCTATTTTCTCCCAAATCCCACTCACGGGTCTCCATGTAATTCTATCCCAAAGGAGATGCTGATGATAGTAGTATCAGATAGAAATTAACATGGGATAAAAATTTGGAAAAAATCCATGATATTAATCACATCAAATATCATTATTATCAAAGATCATGAAATCCCATAGATTTCCATAACTCGTAAGTACTATTGGACACTCTATTAATCATTTAATATGGTCTAATTTTGTGCCCAACAGGGTATCATGGGAAAGAAACTCATAAGATAACTTGACCATTACGTCAATTCTAGAAATTAAATGTGCAAGTATAGAGAGATGAGAATCAATGGTATCCAACAAATAAGTAGACAACATAAAAGTGATAAAGAATATTCCTCGAGTAATAGAGAGTCCCCCACCACCATCTAACTAAGTCTGATTCACAACATATAGATGGTCTTCCTTAGATCCATGATCAGGGTGCATAGATACCTGAAAGTAATTGAGTCATCATCATATGAAGCTACTTTTAAGGACCCTAGGCTGATCATTGGTCCTCTAAAATCAATCTCTCAACCCCCTATGGAATTATAACATCAAAGATCTAGATAAAAACTACTGGAGATAGCCCATATTTCTACACATATGACACTTTCTCAATGGTGTGGAGTAGAAATTAAAATAGTGCTTTAAATTCCTATAGTTTGAGAATCTTGGAGTTCTTAATAAGGTAATTGAAGATTTCATACTTTGGTTAACCTATTTACTTCTATCTCAATGTATTTCTTTGGCCTTCTTCTTCCTTCTACCAGAATTGACACTCATCATAGTAGAAGGAGGTTCAATGACATAATTACTAAAGGGTGGAATAAGACCTACTGATCCATCCTCCTCCAAGACCATCACAATAGTCTAGGACATGTGCAAAACCTCCAGGTATGTCATTAGGTCAATTCTCTAAACCTACTATATGATGCCAGGATGAAGACCAATCATAATCTTCATGGACTACGATATCTCATTTATGGACAAGAGAGGAGTAAAGTGAATTAGTTTAGTGAAATAATTGGAGTATACATATACCATCATGGACCCCTTTTGTGGCTCTATGATCTTTTATAATCATTCCATCTTCAACATTTTTATAAAAAGAATCCCTAAAAACAGATCCTTGAGGGCCTATTAAGTGAGAAAATCACAACTTCTAGCCTTTCCCATCACTGCATACTATCTCCTGGAGGGTCCCTATAGCGTGAATGCTATTAACTTCACTTTCCTATCATCAGGTGTCTCAATGAGGTCAAAAACATCCTCAATTATATCAATCCATTCCTCAATATCATATGGTCCACCAATTCCCAAAAAGGATGGTGGATGTCGGAGTTGGAAGTTTCTAGTATAGTCAACCATAGACCTTGGTGACCCTCCACCCTAGGAAAACACAAGTGGAAGGAATCCCATCTAACGTGGTCCTACTTCCTACACTACCATAGAATTTTCAGAAGTATAATCAATTTATCCCTTTTCCATAATTTGTGGTTGAATAGAGGCATCATCTCTAGTGGGAGCATCCTCTCCCATGTTAGTTGGTGCTCCCATCACTCTCCTTATAGGAGGAATATTTCTGAAACATTATGGAAATAAATATAATGTCAAAATATATTAGTTCATATCATTAAATTATATAGAATCCTAGAAAGGTTATCCTAAAATTCTACCCATATCCCAATGTATATCCCTTATAAATATATTCATGTTTGTTTATTCCTACATGTTAGTAACAACAACATATATTCAAAATATGAAAACATGTTCATGCATACAAAATTAATGCCGTTATAGATATTTAATAATAGAAAAGAATATAGATATATCACTCAACCAATAATATAGGTATATCCCCAAAAAATAGCATAAATAAAATAATTTAATATAATATTCATTTTGAAGCAGACACCATGTACATAAATGGAATATAAACCAGAATGCCTAGTCATGATGCATGAATGCACAAAAATCACATAAAACTATAACAACAATCTTGTCAACGGTAACAATGAGCTCTATTACACATGAGCTAGCCAGAAACATAGAAACTCTTCTACTGGAGTCCCACATATTCTATCTCATTTCTACCATATATTAAGTTATTCTTAATGAAAAGTGAAAAAACATTCTATGACTCCATTTTGTAAATCCCCAACCTGATCCACCGGATCGGAGCTGGAGTGCCACATGAACTCATGCGTGACTCTCTACATGAATGGGGCTATTAACTAGAAGTGAGGGTCTAAACACTGTTAATTGAGAGAATATAACCTCAATATCATATCCATACATCTGTAATATAAATAAAATTTAAGAAAACACAGTGTAATTTATGAAAAAGATAAATAAACTTGATGTAATTATAGATCGGGTACAGGTCATACAAAAAAAATCCTGCTCCTATTGTGGCAACCCAAACTAGAGTAGAAGGTCAATGTAAATAATATATGCACTATAGAATCATCTAAAGGATATCCCAGAACCACTACATCTACCATTATCCCCTGCTCATCTATCATCAATGGTACCCTTTCCCTTACCTAGATCCTTATATATGAAGCATGCATGCATGCCAAGATCCCTGTATAGGGTGTGAATAATAAAACACATAGTACACAACCAATGTTTCCTTAACATGTATTCCTAGGTATAAAAAGTGTATTACATGAAAATAATAAATGCACATGTAATAATAAGCAATCTTGTTTTAATTACTTGTGAACTAAACAAGCCACCCGATGCCCCTTATTTACCTATATCAACTTTGTGCTAGAAGGATACTCAAAAGGATGTCAAGAGAGGTCAAGACCAACCAAAAGTATATAAAACATGTACCTTTAAAGTATTAAGGAATAAATTTGGGTTGGGCCCAAGACCATAATATCTCAGCATCATCATGGTTCAAGACTCAATAATGTCAAACCCCATCTATGACTTGGGTCATACCACAAGGACTTCATACCGCAGTGATTCCTCCATAGGTCCAGACTCAAGGTCATTATTCTTATAACCTATATTTGGATCCAAAATCACTATTATCCCATCTCTACACACTCTCTCTACATGAGATAACCATATCACCATAATCCACCTAAAGAAGTAATAAAATAATACCTCTAAGCATATTGTAATTAAACAAGAAGAGGGTAGATAATAAATAGGTATAACATAGAATGGAATCATAAGAATCGATTTCAACATACAAGTATATGTGCTCAAAAACACACATTTTGGTCGTTCTACATAAGCGTACTAATGGAGTCAAACATCATGTATGTGTCTCATGATCTACACACACCCACATGTAATCACTATCAACCATGGTAAACTAATAAATGAAATCAAAATAATCATATCGAGGTATAAGGTATATACAAGGTACCCATGTGGTAATGAAATTCCTACCACAATTTCATTGATTATGTAATCCAATATTCATTAAATTATCAATTCCCAAATCACGTCGTGTACCCATGGTAAACTAGTTTACACATCAAGGATGCATAAAACAGGTTCTTGTTCATCAACATGGGGTATTATAATGTATATATGAGGAGTTTCAATTCCAATAATGGTAGATATAGAATCAAATACATTACAGAGTCCATCAAAAAAATTGTTTTGAGGTTTTCTAAATAAGAGGATGTCAATTCATTGAATCCATTGTCAATTCAAAAAAATATCTTGAATTCATCATCAAATCCAGAAGAGAACATTATATCTATCCAAAGAAAATATATCCACCATAAAATTATCATATAAAATGATATCCAAGATGATATTAAAGAATAAAAAGGTCTCATTATGGTCAACCTATCATAAATTACCTAGAAACAAGAACTATTCAAGATAGATCTACTTCTAATCAAATAGATAGAATTGACACATCTTATCCACCACTAATAAAATAATTGATTGTCAATAAAACTATAGATATTGAATGTTCACAATGATCATTCCAATGTATTATGGTTCCATCATTAATCTTCCATCAACAATAGGTCTATGAAGGAGATCTATAACCACATACTTGTGAGATTCTTGTGGTTTAATATAGATCAAGATCTGGTGAAGAGACATCATAACTCACAAGATCCAAAACTAATATACGATTTAAATAATAATTCATCATTATATCATTATAAAAAATCACATATCCATCATAGATCCATGCACACATCTCAATGAAAAAGAGGAATTTTGTATAGGTCAAGAGAAAACTCATAGTTCTAGAATTACATGATTAATGTAACATAGAATATCCAAAGGGAGATTAATAATACATACCAAGATTCTTGGGAGGAGGTATGTAATCTAAAATATATTTATTAAGTTCCTAATTTTATATTAAACAAGGGGCCAATTATTATAAAATGAAAATATATGGGGTGAATTTAATGCACCCCCAACTAGGCTATATCTGTGAGCTGGTGGGCCTCACTAGATTGTTGATATGTTGGGTAGAACCACCTAGGTTCTTCTAGAACCACTAGGTATTATTTATGGTATACAAAAAGTTAAAAACTGATATTAAATCTATTGGAAATCCGATTAATACCACCAACAGGCTGGTGGATGTTTACAACCACCACATTTGCAATCCTCAAATCAATTTCTTTGATTCTCATACCCGTTATGCATAGAAAATTATACCTAAAAAATAAAAATAGTGTTCAAAAATAGATAAAAATGTAATATTAATTAACTTATAACATCTATATATTTTTATAATCATAGATGTTATATTATGATAACTAATATTAATCTTAATAACCATGATAATGGTAAACCTGTTATTTTTATTGAATTATTTTGTTAATATTGCACAATTAATGTCTAATTAATTAAATAAATGTCATATATAATATGTTGTTAATATAATTTTTAATCCTATATTTAAATAAATAACCACTTGTTATGTTTTTAATAAATTCTTTGCCATATTAAGAACACTTAATAGTGAAAACAAAATTTTTCAATAAATCAGATTTTCTATATATAAATTTTTTTAATTTAAATTTAGTTTATAATCAATTGGAAATTAAATTAAATTAAATGGATATTAAATTTAGGTTCAACAAAACGACATTTTATATGACAATTTATTTTATATATTTTTTGAAACACAAGTTACTTCGGTAAAAAGAGGTTACCCTTTTAAAAAAAGAGAAAATTATGAATATAAGAAAACATGACTTCCAATATGATTTAAACTTGTGTGTAAATTAATTTTTAAATAACTATAGTCCCAATATCACCCAAAAATACATTATTTATAACAGTTGGATTATTTTACCATTTAATAGTGTAATTATGTCATTGAATAACTAAATGGTATTCACAAAAGTTCATTTTTCCAATAAAAAATGAGACATTTACACCACATCATGCCACACCCATTCTCAATAATTACTTCTCAAAACTCTACCGTTTTCCTCATACTATAATATAATCTCAATTTTATAAGAATATGGTCTCAATTATGTATCATAATACCTTAATTTCCAAGGATACTTTGAAGAGAATGATCAAGATACCAAAGTGAGTATTAATTTATCCTTACCTTTTCTTCTTAAAATTTATCTTAAACACCTTCCTTCAACATAGTATAATAGTAAATTTAGTATCAATATTATACTATAGAGTTATTATATTAATTTAAAAATTATTATTTACTCCTTTCCATCCACTTAGAAAAAAATAACATTAATCATGATCTCTATGGACTACTGCCTCTATGAAGTATTATTTTTCATTTTTCATATTTATTTTCATTATTTATTAAAAAAACAGAAAATATGATTAAAAAACCTTAAAAATTACATAATATCATTATTATTGAATTATATTGATATTATACCCATATTTAACCATAATCACCCATTGAGATATAATGTGTTCACAATTGGGTTGTTTTAACCACCAACACGAATAATGTTTTAGAAACTATCATCGATCACAATAGGAACTTAAATAATAATAATATTATAATAAAATAATATATCATTTATTATTTTTGGTTATGTAATTGTTATAATTATTATTTTCCTTATTATTGAAATATCATATATGGAAGCTAAAATTACCGAATGTTGAAACCAATTCAATTTTCATGCAAACATAAGAAATAAAAATATAATAAACGAAAAAACTATGATAATAAACTATGTACAATAAATTGAATATATAATTATAAGGTTCCAAATATGGTATCTAATAATCATAATTTAATTAAGTAACCACCATGCACTATAACAAAAAGAATATATATAGAATATTAACATATATTCCTAATCATCAAGTATAATAACACCCCAAAACCTCATAAAGATGGTAACACCAATCGCATACATGGTATCTAAGAGGACTATATCACATGTACCAGAAAACAAATGAAAAATTAACTATTAGTGTCCCAAATATCTATATCTTCTCTTCCATGTCCAAGGTCAGTCCAAAAATAAAAGAATAAACGACGATATGATGCTATTATGGAAAGCCTTGAATTTAACCATTGGGTCTAAGAAGATGTGCCACATGCCTCAAGCGTTCCTCCAAATATTCAAGAGGATACAGACTAGTAGTGAGGGTGTGATTACATTAGTGGGGAAACTATATCTTGAGTATCACTTCATAGGATAAATAATAATAATAAACAATATAATAAACCATTATTGTAAACAGGGGGAAACAAAATAATCAAATGAGTGAATTTGTCATATTTATTATAAAAGGGATCCCAAAGTGGAAAAAATAGATAATAAATTATATTAGGTAAATAATAAATAAAATCAATGGAAATCCCTAGATTCTGTCTTGGTATATCCTCTTGATCCATGCACCATGGCTCATTCTTCTTCCAATAACCCCTTTCCCTTACTTGGATTCCTATACATGAAGTCTAAATGTTTATTGAGATTCCTATACAATGTGTAAGTATAAATCCCTATAAGATACCACCATGTCACATTTAACACTTGTTCACAGGTATAATACTATGTAACATGATAATAAATAAATGCACACACAATTGAAAATCATATCAAGAGTTTTAGTACAAACTAATAGAGCACAAATCCTATTTGTACCTGCTTTGGATCCTTGCTTTAAAATATCAAAATGGTTGTGGATACATAAAAAATATTGTATACATACTAAAATCTACTTAATAGCCACACATGAATTATGCCTCTAGGTATGGCCACACTAGTCCATCATTCCCGGACACCATCTCTTAGGTTAGGTCACTTAGACAATCATGCCCCACTACATCCATATGGGTCTAATCATAAATGATCTTCACATCCATAGTTCATGCCACAAAATTCCATCACACCCCATCATCTATCTTGATCCTATCATTATATCTCATGTAGTATATAAATATTTTCCCCCAATAGGGACACCATGTCATGAAAGGACTAAATGTCATTTTTGTACCATGAATAGAATAAACACAAATAATATACCCAAATATCATACAAGGAAACTGTGGTATCATATCAAGACACAAATAGTATATCATGAGTGTAAATAAACATAGGAATGTACACATATTATAGAACTCATCATAGTCTAAGAACTTAAAAACACATAATCATATCATGCTAACAATCACAAACAAGGCCTCGACATAGTAAAGAACTTCCTACCTCAATGTTATTGATTTCAGCGTCAAGGATAAACCACCCTGTGTGGTTGAAATACGAGATTGGAAATATCTACAGCCATGAACACCTACTCATGGGCCATATTATCATAATTTTTTATGCATAATCATTCAAGTGTAATCAAGGATTCCTAGAACAATATCTATCATTTAATTTAAAAAGAAATAAATACATTCTTGTGATATTATCATTCTCTATCATGGATAATCAAGAATAATCTAGAGTAATTATTATTTTTTCATTTTTGATTATTCTCTCTAAAATAATCCAAGATAAATTCAAAATAATTATTTTGTATCTTTGTTAATATTTATTTCTAAAGTAATCTTATATAAATTCATAATAATTATCCTATAACATTCTGATAGTTCTGGTTGATTTAACTCTTAATAGGAACTCTAACATTCATTTAGAAATCTTGGAAAGCCAAAAACACAAACAATAATCATTCCTTTCTATATAATAAATTTTAAAGGCCTAAGATAATAATATATTTATCACTATGTGATAAATTCCAGTTTATTGTCATTTTAGAATTCTTTATCCTTAATTCTAAAAGCTCATAAAGAACATATAAAATAATAACAATTATTTATTCCATGAATAATGCTTCACTCAAGAATATAAGAGAGGAAGAGGTTAAACCATGCATATAAAATTGAAGAAGAACTCATATCACATTAAAAGGACTTTTTTGATCGTATGTAAAGGTTCTTTGGATGCTCAACCTCAATAGTCAACTAAAAATTAAGAATACTAGGTTTTGAATATTTTAAAGATATCAAAACCAAATGATGGTTTACAATGGTGGAAGAAAAACCTAATTAAGTAAACCAATTATTTTAAATCTAATTGGATCTTGAATGTAGATTTTTTTTAAAATCCTTAAGAAATATTAGAATCATTAAATGAGTCAAAATTATAAAACCACACAATTTAATGCTTTAAAAATCATCAAAATATGTTACTAGGAGAAACATGGAAGAATAATAGGAATTTAAAAAAACAAATTGGTTTAAATCATTAAATTTATGCCTGTAGTATGCATTACCTAAGGTTAAAATGGTTTTTCCCTTACAAAATGACATATACTCCAAGGTAGCCTATAGAAAAACCTACCTTACACATAAGCTGGAAACACTAATGCACAGTTTGACTACCCGTACATAGTGTCCATATAATATTTATGAAATTCTCACTTACCCTTACATGGCCTTTGAAAATTTGATACTACCATTAAACAAAACACATATGTGAGATAACACCATTACTTAAATGCCCTTACACAAGCATGTTGCCTTATGTAGTGCACTAGTACCCTTACATAGCACCCTTATGTGTGCTCCAGATACCCTTATATTTCTAAAAAAATCCTTAAGTAGCACTCTAGGAACCATTACAAAGTGAATATTTCTAGGCCCTTACCCTTACACAACATGTACATTCCTTTATGCAAAACACATATTTGATATTTTACCTTTACATAGCTTCCCAAAAGCACTCTTAACCTTATAAAATGCTTGTAAACCTATTTTACCCTTTTGTAACCCTGAAAACACAAGAGTAAGGGTAATAATAATTAAAAAAATATTTTCCACTTAATAAAGAATGTAATTAATTTTTTTTTTATTTAAATACAATTAAAAAACTAAGAATATTACAATTTGTAGGGTGGTGTTTGTAGTTGCGGTGTTGGAACTCAAGAGGTCAGATTTGGAGGCACTTCCATCTCAGGGACCCCTATGGCCTACACCATGAGTTGAACTATTGATTTTTTCTAGGGATTAATTGGTAGGAAAGTTAGGTTGAGGATTTTTGAATGGATCTTATATCTTTGGTGTGGGGTATTTGGAGGTTTATATAGAGTTTCTTTCATATTAGGATGCCACGTGTCATGGTGTTTTCATTGTATCATAGCTGGGTTAAAAAGTATATAGGTTATGGCATAGAGAGGTGTCTTTTACCATTTCCATTCCATGTTTTATAGGGTATGAGGGAGATCTATGTTGTGATTCTCAAGGGGAGTTGGATCGAGTCCCATTATGACATGGAATAGAAATATACGCCATGATTTTACGGAAAAAATATGATTTTTAAAAGTATCAAGTATCCTTATACCAAATTTTCCATTTTCATAGGCTCATTATAAACTCAATGTTTATTCGAAATTATATTATTTCCCCCTTTTCCCATTGACTATTTAGAGACATTAGGGTGATTTGAGGAGAAATTTCTTCCCTTCTTCCTTGAGATTGGTCCTCAACATTAAGAGAAATTTTATTGCTGATCCAAGGTGATTAATTCCCCTATTATTCTTTTATTTATCTCCATTAATAATTCTTTGAAGGTTGTTTCTATGGCATTTGGTTGGATTATGGGATTTTGATGTAGTTTACTATATATAATGTTATTTGCGAAACTTTTTTCCATATTGTAATATCGATCTTGTGGTCATCTATTCCTTGAATTTTCTTCATACAATGATTCAAAAATCATTGGAGGAGGTATGGGATTTGAGAACCCATTTTATTTATGTCTAAATTTTGTGGATTTCATGATTTTTGTATTGGGTGAATTGTATGGAATGTAGTAATAATGATAATGGAATAGTCATAATGTAAATTTATCGGGAAGGGATGATTTTATTATTTTAACCAAATTTCAGGATTTTTCCTCTGTGCTTGATGCATGTAAATGATATTACTAAAAAAATTAATTATTTTTAATGATATTGTGTTAATCCTATGATTTGTTTATTGGAATCACCTTTACAAATGATTAGTAACATAAAATGGTAATCAACCATTACTTAAAAAATAGATTTGGAATGAAAGAATTTTTTATAAGGAATAATGAAAAATTTTGGACACTATGATTTGGTTTGTGTGTTTCTTAATTTATTATTATTATTGATATGATTGTGTTTTTAATTGGGGGATGTTATAGGGGGATTGCAATGGATGGGTTAATTTGCACCTATTGGCATGATTTGGGAAATGATGCTACATTGGTTGGAATATATTTGGAAATTTGGCTGTGTTGGTTTACATGAGATGAATTATGGGTTGGTTTTCATGTAGTCGATCTATGTTGGTTGGTCTATTTGTGTTGGGTATCTTGAAACTGTTATGGAAGATGCCATATGTTGTATTTTATAGTATGGTTAAGGAATGAAAAGTGTGTAATAAGATTGTTCTTTCCTTTTCGTGGTTGGAAAGATGGAATGTGGGGTTTGACATGGATTGATATCATGTTCTATTTTAGTGGAATTATTTTATAGATTCCCAAAAGTAGTAAAATATAATTACTTGTTATGGAGAAATGGTAAATGGGTATGGTTGACATTTAATTTAATAATGACTATAAATGTAATAATGATGCATGAAAATAATGGGTAATGATTGGAATTAGTATTAGTATTACATGAAACTGGGTTTTTATTAAATATGGAATTGAATTGATTAATGAATGTGAATTTCACATTTAATTATAAATATAAAAGAAGAATTATTTTATGATTTACTATGATTTTATCAAAACCTATTGTGGCTGCTTTATCTGGGAAATGGGTTAGTTAGTGGTGTTATAATTTGAACTGGTGATGATCCACGGTGTCAGTAGTGTAGTGATTATTATGGTCTATGATGGTGTTGTAAAAGTGCATACCATTTTGGCAAGGATTTTGTTGGGAATGCATAAATGATGTATTTTCCTTGTGATTTATATATACACCCCACTCGAGTCGAATACCCTTACCAATGACCAATATGCTTTGGGTATTAGGTATTTCCCCCTTAACATATAGGTTGGTGAGGGAATGTATGGATTACTACTATATGTTCCCAGCTCTATCTTCACTACCACAAAACTGGGTTTCCACAACACCACCCATTAACAACATTAAAAAAGGTGCTGATAAAGGGGTTACCTTTATGAAAACTAAAAAAAGTACTGATTAAGGCAACCCTTTATTAGAACGTTTTTATAGATGTTAAAGGGGACCCCTTTATTAGTTCCTTTTTAATAGTGCTGATAAAGGGGGAACTTTATCAGCACTTTTTCCCTAGCACTAATAAAGTGTATATTTCATAAAAATGTTATATTGATATATAAATATATAAGTATATTTATTATGATATAAATATAAAATATATTTTTTAAATATGTTTTAGATAATTATAAATAAACATTTTCAATTAATATATAAGATATGTAGTGAAAATGACTAATAAAATATATTAAAAATTATTAATTAATAATATTCTAATTATCATTGACTAATAATTATTGAATAACAATTTTATGACACAAAAAATCAAAAAATCAATAAAAGTTCTAAAATAAGTTGAAAACATAATTCAAACTTCAAATGACCATAACTTTTGATCCATGTGTTCGTTTGAGCTCTACAACATATCAAATTGAATCTTGAGATGAGATTTACATGATAGAAACCCAAGGGAACCTTATTTTGTATTGTTAGAGTCTAAAAAATTCCCAAAAGGCCTCTTAAACTGAGTTTTTATTTCAGATACCCAATTTTTTTAACATTTGATAGAATTTTAGGCTCTTTTAAGGGGGATTTCTCCATTTTACAATGGGGAATGAATTTATTTCTATGTATTACATTGATATTCATATCATGTATTCGGAGGTTTATTATTTTTTATAATGTAATATTATTCATAATCAAATATATAACAATATATACATTTTTTATATATTCTCACATAAAAATATAATTTTATAAATAAATAAATAAACATATTGATAAATAAAATATATTACTCAATATATAATCCTTATTAAATAAATAAATAAAATATTTTTTATTTAAAATACAAATATATGACTATTTATATTCTTGTATCATGTGTACGTGTGTGTATATATATTTGTGTGCGCGTGTATTGAAAAACAGATATATATTATCTATATATTCTAAACATATGTATATATATATTAATATAAAATATTTTTAAATATAAATAAATATGTAAAACTTTTCTTACAGAAACACATTTAATATATATATATATATATATTTGCTTTTGTGTTGTATATATGTACTTATTTGTTTATAAACACACAAAAAAACCTATTTTATAAATTAATTGAAAATTGATCTTATAAATATATATTAATATACGAAATAAATATACAGATAGTAATATAAATATATATAAATAAATATAAATTTATGAATAAATATATAAATATATAAATATAACTATATATGTTTGTATATATATATATTAATATGCATATATATATATATATTCATATAACTAAATATATATATTAATATAAATATATATTAGTATACAAGTAAATATAACTAAATATATATATAAATAAATATATATTATTAAATGGAGAGAAAATCAATATGGCGGAGTGGTAAAGGTTTAGGTGTGTAGGAAAGAGGTCTAGGGTTCAAATCCATGGGGATGCAAGTCATTCTTTTGGGTAAAATTGCAGCTAGCACTATTAAAGGGAGGGTATGGCTCATTTTAAGGATTGGTGTGGTGGCTGTTGGGGTGTATAAGTTGGGGGGTCGGTGCTGTTGAAGCGGGGCTTCAAGCTCTATTTAAAACCCCTCCCGGAATTTCATAAATATATATTTTTTATTTTTTTAATGTTTTTTATCTTTCATCAACGATTTTAAAAAATTGCTAATAAAGGTGTTTTTTTATCAGCATAAAAAAAGAGCTGATAAAAGACTCATTTATCAGTGATTTTTTTAGTGCTAATAAAAGAATCCTTTTATCAGTCCTTTTTTAGTGCTGATAAAAGGGGTCTTTATGGGTGATTTTTTTAGCGCTGATAAAAGTGACCCCCTTTTATTAGTACCTCGATTAGTACTTCTTGTTTTACTGTTGTAAATGGAATTTTCTAGCACTTTTAAATACCTTATTTGCATTAGTACTTCTAGATATAACACAGGTTTGGATGGATAGAGATAGGTTTGATTATACTATAGCAATATAATTTGTACTTGAATACCCTATAGGGTATTGATCAGATGATAGGTACATTATATACTCGAAGACTATATGGGGGTATGAATGAGGGGGTACCTGGTGTATATATGGCCCTATGGGGAATTTATGAGATGATATTACATGGTAGAGGGTATTATTGTAGGAGGAGGGTACATGGTTGAGGTCCTTCATGTTAACGATACCATGTTTTACCAGATATGTGATGGATATATGAGATGTTTAAGTTATACTGAATATCTGATGATAAACACAATATGCTTTTGGTTTTTGTTATTAATATGAAATGAGATATCATGTTCCACAACATAATTGTGAAAGGGATTTAGAGAATATGATGATTGATGTTGGGGAGTGAGAGGGAAAAAATAGAGGGGAAGTGGTTGTGGGGTACCAACTTAATATATTGTTTGATACTATTTTACTATTCTTAGATTCAATATTTATTGAGTGATCCCTGGTGAGGCTGGGAGCTAGTTGACCAGATAGGTGCTTATTGATTCTACTATTTATTCACTAATGCAATAGTATGCTCCTTTTACATTTTCACAAGAGCTATATAGTATAATCCAATGAAATATATATATATTATGCTTGCCCCTATATGTATAAACTATTTTTAAGTTTGCGGGTAATGTTTGGTGACTGTGTTAGAGAGTACTAGATTTATGTTTGGGTTTGTCTGTAGAGTTTCCACCTTGGACTTTATTTGGTATTTTATATTAGTATTATATTTACTTATATATTTATGAATTATGAGATTTTTTTCTATTTTAGATTATTTATATTATGGTGTAGATTGGTGGATTTACTTATATGTCCCTAAAATATATGAGGTCAGTGCGTCCCAATTGCATTTGTATATCCTCAGTTCTAGTCTCCAACCTGAAGCCTATTGGAGGTGGGTCTTGGGGGTCTCCCTCTTCTCCACTATAGGCCCATGAGGGATTCCGAATGGGGTGGGTCATGATAATAGTAATCATATTTACTTTTATAAAAAAATATTTTATATTTTATACACATATAAAAATATCAATTTGTATAAATTTTATGTAGCCATTATTAAAAACTAGTTTTAATTTTATACCATTATTTTGAATAATAAATTTCATAAATTTTATAATATAATTGTAATATTATTACACATTTAAAAAAATTTGGTACTTATTTTACACCTTTCAAAATATTAACACAATTAAAAAATTTCAAATAGATTATAATTTATTGTACTATTAAAAAAATAACTTTATCGCATTAAATAAATATTTTATATTTTTTGGAAGAAAACAATAGTTTTTTTTATAGATAAAAAAATGATATATACTATTTTTTAACATTTAAAATATTTTTTAAATCCTATTTAAAAAATAATACACAATTATTCTCTTTTCAAACACACAAATTTATTTATATATGTATTAATGTATGAATATATTTATTGTGTTTTTTAATTATTTAAATAATAATATTTTTTACTCACAAATAATGTAATGTTTTTTCCTCCTAAACATACAATATATATTTGTATTCTTTTTAAAAACATTACTAAAAACCTTTTAAAATTGATTCTTATTTGAAAATAAATTATAATTTTTTATTATTTTTTAATGATTTAATAATATTTATATTTTTTTTATATGAACAAAATAAATTTTAGGGAATTAAAAAAAGATTTTGTATAAAAAATATTAATATAATTTTTTGTATGATTTAATTTTTATAATTTTATAAAAACATATTTTATATTCATTTAAAATTAAAACCACATTTTATTAATGACTTAAAAGAAAATTAGTAATATTTTATTACACATAATAAAATTATAATTTAAAAAAGTAAGATAATAATAATAATATTTTCTATGTGTTAAAAAATATTAAAATATATTTATCTATTATTTTATTAATTAAAATTTTTTGTTTAATTAATAATATAATAAAATTTTAATAAAATTTTCCTAAAACTAATTAATTTTTTGTTTTATGACTCCAAAATGATAACAATAATTCCTCATTATTTTTAAAATAAATTTTATTTTTTTTAAATAATAGTTTCAATTAATCCATTTGATGATTAGATTTTGTATAAAATTAAATTATTTAATGTGTCATTTTTTATTGTTAGTAATGAAAAAATCATAAAAAATTTCATCATGTGATATTTTCTTATACCTTAAGGATTTATTAATTAATAATAAATTTTTAATAATATTTTTCATATATTTAGAATGTTTTTAATCTCATGTGAGAAAATCAAAAAAAATATTGATTCTTTAAAGTAATATTCTTTTGACCCCATTAAACCAAAATATATAAATATCTTACATTTAATATATAGATATTTAACCAAATTTAAATTTTAATATATATATAAATATTTGTGTATATATATATTCTAATTAAAAATAATTATTATTATTATAAACCTTTTAAAAATATATAATTTTTTTTCGTTTCCAAACTAATATTTTTTCAATTGGTAAACTATTAATTTTTTATGTAATTATAATTATATAATATATTTTTTAACCTCTAAAAATAGTTTTTTTGTGTAAAATTTGAAAATATATTTTGATGCCAATTAATAAATACTCTTTTTTCTTAAAACATTGGATATTGTAATTAATAATTTCATTCCATTAAAAATAATATTTTTTTATCTGTTACAAATTTTTTTATGTCATCCAACAAGCATATATACAATTTTATATTATATTAAAAGGTTTTAATGCATGTAATATAATAATAAAATTTGTAAAGAATTTTTTATTATATATATATATATATTAACAATTAATATATTTTTAATCAACATAATATGAAATGAAATATGAATTTAAAAAAAATATTCATATTTTTTTTCATGTTTAAGGGAATTATTGTTTTTATGATTTGATATATATATATATATATATATATATATATATTTTATATGTGAAATTAATATATATACATATAATTAGACATTAAAAAGTAATTATTCATTTCATGTTGAAAATAATGTTATTTTTAATGATATTCAAAAAAATGTATTTTTTGAAAGATAAAAATATTTTTTATTTCAGTAAATAATTTTTAAAAATATATTACTTTTTTATTAAATACTAAAATACCATTTAATAATTTAAAAATTGTGTTTTTTAATCGATATTTATTATATATATTTTTATAACTTCAGAAAAATCATGCAAATAATTTTTTTTGTTTGGTATGATTAAATATCGACTTTTAAGTATTATTAAACTCATGTAGCCAAGTGTTTTTGAATGTTTAAACATTGAGAACTATACAGTGGGTCTTTAGTAGGGTTAAAATAGATCCAGGTCCTCCCTTTTCTATAGGATGGTAACCTACCAAAATTTGATTATGTGGGTGTGTGTCCTCTTAATAACTTACATTTCCTTGTAATCAAGATAATTTATCATCTCTATAAAAACAATTCAATAGATTTAGAAATTAAATTTTATCAGTTCAAAAATATAATATTCTTTTAAAACCATAATATAATAATAATAACTTTTTTTCAATAATTTTTTTTACATTCATAAAAAATTATTTATTCGATTATTGGGTTTAGATAAAAATATAAATTTTGAACATTTGTATATATTTTTTTAAAAGAAAAATTTCTATAATTTTATCTAAAAAATATTTATTCTTCATATATTTAAAATAGAAAACAAAATATTTATTCATAAACAAATTCAAATATTTTTTTAAGAAATATCTATTTCAATTATTTTAAAAATCTCATAACAATTGATTGAATTGCATGAATTTTAAAGAATATATACTTTGAAAAATTATAAATATTTTAAAAATAATAATTTCTTAGGTTTTCAAAAAATTATATAAATATATATAGACATATCTATAAAATTTATATTATTTAGTGTAATAAAAAAAATCTTATTATTAAAAAAATTATATATATATATAAACACTTTTCTAACTATCGTAAAAGATCATTACTGTTTTGAAATGTTATTAATGGATGTCATAATTATGGAAATAATGATGACTCCTCAACTCCCAATTATTTTCCTTCTTAATGAAAATTATTTCATATTCTCCCCGTTGGATCAGATCTCATGTACTCTATAAATATGGTGATATGTTAATGAAATGGTAATGGACATTGGGATCGTCATTGTGTTCTCTCCTTGTATTTATTTTGTATTTGTATTTCCTTTTTTTATTATCATCGTTATATGAAAATTTGACATTCATGTTCTCAACGATGCGCTTCTCCTATGACCGATCTTACATTTCTAGTTTCCAAAAGCTTCGCAGTTTCAATTGGTATTCGATCAATTTCACAACACATTATCAGCACGATTTTCATCTTGACATTTCACATCATGATGTTGATGTCTTCATCCCCATCATCGAAATAAGAAAAATCTCATAGAAAAAAGGTATGACACATGTTTTTATAAATATTCTTATTTGGACATACTCTTTCATATGCGCATTGACTCCCCTTATTCCAGGAGATACTTGAAAGGATGAGCCTTATTTTATATATAAGATATTGTTACATTTATTTTCCCCCTCTTGTTAAATATGAAAATAATATATGATTTTTAAAATATTTTTCTATGGGAAAAATAATGAGCTCCTGAAGAGCTGTAATGACTCATGATTGAAAAATTACACTTCATTCCTTGGAGAGAATGTGTTTGATTAATAACTAATGTAGTAGATTCCAAGACAAAATTCATTCATTAAATGAATAAAATACTACACCACCAGAAGTGGTTGAATGATGAATATCGTATACCCGTCGTATGTCAAGCCGTTGAATGATGAAAATCACATACCCATCATACGTTGAGCCGTTGAATGATGAACATTGCGTACCTATCATAGGTCGAGCTATTTAATGATGAACATCACGTACCCGTTATACGTCGATCCATTGAATGATGAACATCATGTACCCTTCGTATGTCCAGTATTTGAATGATGAATATCTCATACTCATCATTTGTCAAGCCATTGAATGATAAACATCGCGTACCCGTCATACGTCGAGCGTAAGATTGATGAACATCATGAACCCATCATATGTCGAGCTGATATTTGATGAATATCACAGACCCCTTGTACGTGGAGCCAAAGATTGATGAATATCATGTACCCATCGTACGTCGAGCCAATGTTTGATGAACATCGTGTACCCGTCTTACGTAGAGCTGAAGTTTGATGATCATCACATTACTGTCATACTTTGATCCTAAGTTCACTAATCATTCCATGAACTATGAAATTTCTTATATCTTATTTCTTGTTCACCCTGAAGGTGTCATGTTTTATTATACTATATAATAGTTCATGTTGGAGATGATGTTTACTTTTAATATTTGTATATATTTGTTTTATTTCTTTTCTATTTCTTTTATATCTTATAAAATGTTTTAGAGAAATTAAATATTCTTGAAGAACAAGCATAAATATATTATATATATATATATTAATCCCCCGAAAGTGGATGAAATAGATGAATTTAATATTCATGCAATTTTCTTAAAGACACTATCAAACTCGAACAAATAATTTTATTTTGTTCCCAGGAGTGAATTATAATATTTATTGAAAATGATTTATTTTATTCGCCGAAGTGAATGAAAATATACCTGATTTTATTATAATTTATTCTCAAGCAGAATAATATGTTTTTCAAATGATTGTTGTGTTTTATTTTTTTATAACGAATAATAAAAATATAACCTCTAGAAGTGGTTTGATGATAGTAAATATTTACTGAGCACGATGACTTCTATTGATATTTATAAAATATTTCTTCCATGATGGATGCTATCAAAATAATGTCCTATGAAATTATATTTAAGAATATCTTCATTTATCATTTATTGTTCACACAATAACAATATCAAGGGAAACATTATTATTTATCATATTCTTATGGATTGCCAATATCATCTTATGTAATTCATCTATCCCCTAAAGTGGATGTTTTTGTTCATATAATCCGTAAATTAAATGATGGGATTCCATTGTATTGATAATTCGACATATATTATGAAAATAATTTTACCACCCGAAGTAGTTAAAAAAATGATCATCATTGTCAATAAAATTTATATTTTATGCAATATGATCATTATTGATAAATAATAAATTATCATTCATGGATCATGAAATCCTATGAATGAATGAGTTCCCTTATGTGAATGTAGTATTAATTACAATTTCTTATTCCTTGAAGATGAAATTATTCTAGATTTTATTGATATGATTTGTGATATCTGGAATATTTAATAGTTGATGAGGTTTGATCAAATGATTAATCTTTCATATGGTAAAGTGAATGTAGTTCAATGATTTATAATTTTGGATGGCGATGAGGTGTGTGTTGTGAATCTATGAGATTCTTCCACATTGGTTCTCGCTACCACATTCAACAGCTTTAAAAGACACGGGTGATCCTATCTCTGGTAGGTGTATTGTAAAATAATATTTAGACCTAATGTTCCAAAATATTTTGACCAGAAGTTCTAAATTACGCAATAATATTCTCGGGGATGGGCCAAAACCATTATGATTATATTATGAATTCATCAACCACCATAAGTAGAAATTATAACGAAAAATATGAGCTTTCACAAAGAAATATCTGGGTGGTCTTATATGCGTCAATCTTGAAGAAAAATATTTACAGATATTATTTTGATTAAATGATTCAAAAGAACATGTATAAGAATTAGTTTATACTCATTTAAGTACATTTTCTGGTAGTAAAAATTAATAAACAACTCTAGAAGAGCAAATTTATTCCTACCTAGTAGTTCAAATTCTTAATGCTTTGTTATATCTAATTTCTCAATGAGTTATATGAATGGTATTCTTGAAAATGAATATCATATAGAGACAATAGAGGTACCTCGATATGTAACAAGCATTCATAAAAGTGATTACAAGGAATTTTTTATGTATAATCGAATCAATAATAGTAAACCAGAAGTTTACTGATCCTAGCACTTCAAATATATTAAATGATGATTTAGGCCATTTGGGATCAATTATAATTGAATATATTGATTATACACAAGCATTGATTTATTGATACCATAGTAGGTATCCATCAGGGGAAGAATGATGAATTTATTTAATGGATGAATGCATACAAAATTATCAATGAATTTATAATCATTAAGTCATTATGAATTCCCCCAGTATGATAATTTAACATGATGTACCCATTTTTTAGGTAAATTATTATATCATTAGCAGCTATTATGGAAACAAATTTTTCATATACTTATGAAGAAGTATATATGGGCATGCCCACCTACTATGTGATCCATATATATGAAAGATGCATCCACTAAATGATCACATGTGTTATTTGCTGCTAGTGAGTATACATTACATGTTATGCATGTTTATTAAATGAAATATCAAGTATCATATATTATATGGTCCCTCAGAACCATTTACATGATTCTCACAACACATGCATGAATTTAAAGTGTTGGAAATCAATAGTCTGATTATACACACCTGACATTTGGTTGTACTGATTATATAAAATCATTTTTCATCATTAGTAGAAAGAAATAAATATATTTTCCCATGAAGAGGAAAATGAATATATCGACAACATTATATCTTTTTAGATATTTTCCCTGATGTGACACCAGTACTAGAAAAATTATGAGATCTCAATAAAATGTTTTTGATGATATATTTTCTATGAATGCTTTTAAAACTCATTGATAACAATAGATTTTGATTGATGTTGACATCATAATAACTGGACAAACTTATTAAAGGAACTTATGAAATGTTCGACATATAAAGTTATGGATTGATTATCCAAACTATAAAGACTATCAAATATCATTGATCTTATTATATAAAATATTATTCCTTTTAAATTTTGATATTTATATGAATCCCAAAAGGGTTTGAAATTCCAGAAGCATATTTGAAATTATGGAAGCTTCACCGAATCTGATAAATTATGTGTGAACTGAATAATATTTATCCATATTATGTTAAGGAAGAATATAAATTGAATTTATCATATCATGGTTTGTATAAATCTGTATATTCATTATATTGTTAAGGAGTTTTGAAAAACATCTAAACTCTTGAAGAGTTTTCTAAAATCAATGAATTATTTGATCATCAAATTACATGGGATGTCTATGTATTTTGATTAATCATCCTAAATATGAAATATTAAATTTTGGAATGGTTTTACCCTTAATGAATAATTAAATCTCTTTCATCCATGAGTGATAGATTTCATACATATGGGGTTGATGAAGAACATACTTATCCTAGAAGGATTAAATATGAATGCACATTTTATTTATCCCTGAAGGTTATACTTGTACATGTGTGTATGTACCTTGAAAATTATAACGAATCATATTATGATGCAAGTTAATGTTCTTCCCCATTCATTGAAATCTAAAGGGTATAGGTTATTATTATTCCAAAATTCAAAACTAAATGTTTTTGTTATGCATTGATCATGGAAATTCTATGAGTTAATGGAAGTGATGATCACTATGAGTGGGAGATTGAACTATTATACCCTTTTTCCCTTTGACTAGTTTTTCTCACTGGGTTTTCTGCATAAGGTTTTTAACGAGGAAAAACTCTGGGGACTTGATGTTATTGTTCTCTTTTTCCCTAATCAAGTCTTTTCCCCTAAAGGGTTTTTCCTCGATGAAGTTTTTAATGAGTAAATCATACATCACAGGAGATATCCAAGGGAATGTTAGAAATTATTATGGATATACATAATTAATGGATATTTTTTTACATCCCCATGAGTTGTAATTTTTAATGAGACCATTTACCTATGGTCTTACTCCCATGTCTTGATGACATAATTAAATAATAATATTAATTGATGTCCTATCGATATATCTAAATGATATAATCAAGGGAAGTCAGGAACACTGCACTCTTTTTCCCATCATCAGGTTTTCCCACTCGGTTTTCCTGATAAAGTTTTTAATGAGGTATCATGATATGGATTTAATTTATTCTGGATTCACATATTTTTCCAACAGGGTTTTTTTAGTGAAGATTAAATAAGGTTCCATAAAATTATGACATACAAGGGGAGTGTAATGAAACTTTATTAATGGATGTCATAATTATGATAATAATGATGAATCCTCAATTCTCGATCAATTACCCTCTTAATGGATAACATTTTATATTCTCATTGTTGGATCAGATCTCATGTACTCTTTATATATGTTGATATGTTAATGAAATGATAATGGAATTTTGGTTCTATGTTGTGTTCTCTACTTGAATTTATTTTGTATTGGTATTTCCATTTGTTATAATCATCATCATACGAAAATTCAACATTCTCTTTCTCAACAATGAACTTCACCTATGATTGATCTTCCATTTCCAGTTTCAAAATGGTTTGCAGTTTCAATTAGCATTCGATCAATTTCACAACAATTATACATTTATAAAATTCAACAAAATATATTTTCCATTAAATTTACTATTTTTTTATAAATTCATAATATATATATATATAATAAGAAGTAAAATATATTTTTATATTAATAAAAGTGTAAACAGTTTTACACCTTTAGAAAATTTAATAAGTTTTTTATACAAATAAATTTAATAAATGTTAATTAAAATAGCAATAAAATAATAAATTTTTCTAATTATAAGATAAAATATAAGATCTATATGTTTTATAAAAATATTTTTAAAGAATTATTTTTAAAATTATTTTTATTTTATATTTTTTATTAATTAATTTTGGACAGATAAAAAATTATTTTTATCTTATTTTATGACATAAAATTAATGAAATTAGTTTTTTAGAATATGAAAATTTATATATTTACAAAAAGATGATTTTTATTCCTTTTAAGGTATTTTATCCTTTTATAAAACCCCCAAAAAAATATATATTGGGATTTTTATATACATTCGTAAAATAAAATATATATTTTCTTTTGGAAAGGTATAAATCCTTTTATAATATTAAAAGACCGTTTTTTATAACATCCAGAAAATAATAAAATTTTATTTATTTTTAAAAAAATTATGTTTTTCATTTACTTTAAAATTGAAATAAATTATTATTTATATAAATTATTTATTATATTTTTTAAATATATCTGAATTTTTCTTAAACGTCACAAAAAATATTACATTTATAAAAAAATAATCATTTTTATTATTTCGAGAAAATTATTTTTTTATTTTTAAAAGAATAACAACTAAAAAGGATACCACATTGGTTAGCCTTCTCGGTACGTGAAACCTAATTATACGGTTCTCCTCAGAGGAAGATTATATTATAGTGTGCTCCAAATGTCTACGGTTTTGTAATGGTTCCAACTTCTTCCTCTTCCAAGGTCATATGACTTTCATATGAAGCATGACACTCTTACTACAACATTCTGAGTATGTCTTACTAAACATCCTCTTATGGAGTGGTAGCACTGATCTCCATGGGAAGCCTTCTCACAACCATTCGATTGGGGAAGTTCCCACTGGTCTCTCTACTATTCCATTGTCTTGTGAAGAAACCCTCATACCTGTTTCTCTCCAAGAATAGTAGACAGTTTAGAATTTTTTCAAAAGAGTTATTGTCATATTTTTTATGATGAGGCATGATTTGGTTGATTTGACGTCCAAATAGTAGGCTCCAGGTGAGGTTGGTTCAATAATGATCCGTTATTTTACTCATATAGTAAAGGATAGAGGTATGGGTATTGTGCATGAGATCGAGTATTTCATTTCGACTAGTGGTGAGAAAACTCAAACATATTAAAGAGAACAATATGATATTAAGTAGTTTTCTATTATGAATGTAGAATTGTCCCCATGACCGAGGCTTCCTAACCAATGAGAATCATCATGGAAAATTCTGGTTCAAAATCATTTCTCTAGCATGAATGGAAATGGAATGGAGAATGCCAATCCTGAAGGATGGATAATATAAATTCAAAGATGGATTTAAAATCATGTAGGGCCAAGGACCTCTGAGGATATTGAGCAAATATAAAAAGAAGCTGACTTCCAATAAATGATAGACTATGGGCATGACTGCCAAGGGGACATCATTTTTAGGTCCGGCTTGAGGGAGGAAAAGGTAATCTTGTTTATGGGAATTTCTTAGTCCACAAGGATGGAGGAATCTAGGCCTCAAAAATATTAATCAAATATACTAAAATCCATTGTTACCATATGTTATGGTAATAAAAATATAAATTTGATATAGGCCTGATTAGGGGAATCAATAGTGGTTGAAGGTTTCAAGAAGTTATCTGGAAAGTAGGGTGAGCAAGATTTAAGTGAGGACAACAAGGCATGAAGGGAAAGTCTACATGCCATACCATGATATAGAGCATGTAGAATTATTGAATATGTTGGATGGGATGGTCAGAGTAGATAAAATGAATTTTTCAGATCTTGTTCGACACTTTATGGAGGAAATGTGACAAGAAGCCTTCTATATCAATGCTCTGAGTGAGGTTATTGGAAAAATCTATTAGAGAATGATTCTATTTTACATTAATGTAGATAAAACATCGTGGATCCACAAACAAGATCAAATAATGGCATGAGGTTTCCAATAAAGAAAGATCAATTTTGAGTAATATATCTAAACATAGTATAAGATGACCAAACATTTTAAAGTTATTATAAAGGATGATCGAGATACACATGTAACCACACTCCAATGGGATTCATATAGAGTGATTAACTCTAAAATCCTTGGTATGGTATTTAATAGTTTTTTGACTTTTTTCTTGGATTATCTCTTTTGTTTTGGACATTTTGGGTTTCACAGTTTTCACTCAAAAGTGAATTTGAAATAAAATAATAATTTTTAGTCAATCAGTTTTATACCTCTAAAAAATAATTTTATTGAAACTTTGAATAACAAATTCCTTCTTCAGAAAGATTATATAAAATAAAATAAATTTTATTCATTAAAAAATTTCTATCCTCACATACTATTTTTTATATTTTTTTTAAATTAAAAAATAATATTTTATAATATATAGTTTTTTTCATCACGTTTATAAATTTAAAACAACATTATGTTTTTAATAATATTTTTAAATAAGAAATACTTTTTTAAATATTTTCTAACAATTCAATATATACCATTAGAAACAAAAACAATTTTTTAAAAAGAATTTATCTTATAGATGTTAATAATATATTATAACTTGATTATTGTATAATAATTTTAATAATTAATATATTTTATGAATATATATTTATATATGTTTGGGCATGCATTCCATTCAAAAAAAACTATTATTAAAAAAATATATTTTTTCCATTAAAATGAATATTATTTCCTCTAAAATAAAAAAATATGTTGTGACACCATTTAGAATATTAATTATTTATTTTTATTATTATAAAAATTTTATATTTTTCGGGCATTAAAATTAAATTTTTATCTTTTTAATATTGTAATTTTTTTAAAAAAATTATAAATACATTTTTTTCTTAATTTTAATAATGATATTTTAATACTAATAAAAAATGTAATAAATATTATGACTTAAAAATGGTAAATTATTTTACCATTGAAAAAAAAAATTTAATAAATAATTATTTTTCTGAGTTCTACTTAAAAGTGATTAATTTTGTAAATATGACATAAAAAATTATTATTTGATAACATTCAAAAATAATTTTTTTTTAAGAAATAATAATTAATTTTTTCTATTAATTGAAAATACATTTTAATTATAATATTTGAAATATGGGAAATATTCGGTCTTTCTCTAAAATATTTTTTATTACTTAATAATTAAAAAATATATTTTAATAGATTTTGAAATAGGAAAATTTTTTTTTTTGATTTTTTTATATAAAAACATTTATAAAATACATATCCTTTTTGTGGCTATCAAAAAATAACGCTTTTTTCCTTATTTCAAAATTAATAGTATATTTTATCAGTTTAGTATTATTTTTTAATACATTTAGAAATAAAAATAAAAAATATTCTATTTTATTAAAAAAATAATTTATCTCTAACTATTCAATTAAAAAATTATTTTTCCCTTTTTAAAATATTATTTTTAATATAAATATAAATATTTCTATTATTTTATCACACCATTCAAATAATTAAAGTTAAATCAGTCCTTTAAAAATAAAAAAGCATATTTTTCATTTTTGAGATGTTATAATTTTTTATCTGTTTTTGATTAAAAATATAATGTTATATCCATTAAAAAAAATTACCATCAATTTTATTAATGAAAAAAACTAATTTTCTTCATCTCAAGTATAATAATTACTAAAAAAATTAATAAATATTGATTTTTATACATACCATTCAACGAAATAATATGTTTTTATATCAAATAAAAAAATTAACAATTAT
Organism: Viscum album; assembly: GCA_963277665.1. NCBI lineage: Eukaryota > Viridiplantae > Streptophyta > Magnoliopsida > Santalales > Viscaceae > Viscum > Viscum album. Next base: position 499,059,118 of record OY728122.1, read on the forward strand.
GAATTATTTTAAAAAATAAATATCTTTTTTAAATAGAACAATTGTACATTATAAGAAAATATTTCATATTTTTAGAAATAATTTATCTAATATTATTCTATTAATAAAATATTATAATTTAATATAATTAAAAAATATTAACTTTCTCATATTGAATATTTTAAAATCTATATTTTAAATCTTATGTATTTCATTGAACATAATAATTTTTTTTAAATTTAAAATATATTTTATTTTACTATCAATATTATTTATTTGTGAAAATTTATTTCATTAAAAAATTAAAAAATTTGGGTTTAAATCTTTTTATTTATCATTATAAATAATACCAAATTATAATAAAATTATACCATAAAAATATTTTCATTCCTTTTATATTTTATTAATTTTATAACATTCAAGAAAATGATTATTTTTATATATTGAATAATATTTCTTCATTATTTTTTTAATAAATATAAATAATTAATATTATTCGCTTTTTATGTTTTTAAGAAATTTTATTTAATTTTTTTAATAAATATGCACTATTAATATTATACATCTTTTATGTTGTTAAGAAATAATTTTTAATCATTTTTTTGAAAAAAAAAATTTATTCAATTTCTAATGAAATATATTTTATACCTATGAAAATGTTAAATTAAAAGATAATATTCCTTTTTATTATTAATTAATTTTATAATCATGAAAATAACAATAATTATTTTCCATTCCTACTAATAAAGATATATATATATATCTTTGAAAAACAAATAGTTTTTGTTTGGATCATTAGGCCAAGAAGAAAAATCTTCACGACCTAAATAATATATATAAAATTAGAGTTATAAGATTCTGAAAATATGTGTTTTATACGAATATCTTATAGAGACATCAACAATATCATCTAGAAGGCCAACAAACCTTGTGGAATAATTACCTGACACTCCATTATTAGAAAATATGTTGGTAAAGACATTGCCATCATGATACACATTCATCACCAAAATACTGATGGAGGAGTGATAATCCAAGCATGCCATCCATTTAGGGTTGAGACTATAAGAAAGATGAATCTTCCCACTCCAATGCATTTAAATAATGATAATAGAGTTACTTTTAATCCATATTTTTTTCACCCTATAACCTCAACAATGTACATTTCCTAGATGACTATAAGCATATTAGACTCTAGAGAATAATAAAATCTGAAATGGAAAAATAAGCTATCGATTATATCATCCTAATGAAATCTAAACATTTCTCTACAACCTACGACCCTAGAAACTCTTTTGGAGGCACAACCTGAATTAAGCATTAACTAGAAAACAATGTGGAGACTCCAAGATGATTCTTATTGAGCCTTTATAAGTTTTGAAATTACCCACAGTGAAATCCATTTTAAGAACAAATAATTTATGTAGAGTATTATTAGCATGGAAACACTGCATAAGATAAGTATTTTTACTATAAATAATAATTGATACAATGTTAAATTGGAAGGTCTTATCCCATTGTAAATTTTTTTTTGAGGCTCTAAATAATATGCACAGTATTAACACAACATGTAATTAATTAGTTCTTTAACAGCATTGATGAGATAATTTCAGTGCATCACATAATGTGTCGAAGGAGAATCTTCAAAAAAAACGTGGGATATTGAGAGCACCTTAAAAAGGATATCTGATGATAACTTTGGTTTTCATGATGTAAATATGGTTACTATTATAACAAGGACGAAAGACAAATGAAATTTTATTTGGAAATTAATTTGATCTAAAGTTCCGAAGGATAATCTTTCAAAAAAAGTTGTTACCTTTATCAAAACCCTAAATAATAAATATATTAGAGATGAGGATATTTTCACTCCTTGATCAAAGGATGAAATTTTTCTTATGGGGGTAAATCAAGACGCACTTAGGAAAAGTATTTTCTTATACAATTTTTAATTTATTAGATGAATAATTTTTGTTGAAATGTATAATCTACAATAATTAGAATATTTAAATTGGATTTTTAATATAATTTTAATAATAATAAATAAAAGTTGTTATTTATAATTAAAATATATTTCTATCTGATTTTTTATTTATTTAATGATCTTATAGAATCTGGGAAATTGGACATTGGAAATAATAAACTGGGTATATTTGATATTCTAAATGGGAAATCATATAAATCCTTTTTGAAAAGGTATACTAATTTTTTTATGTACGCTATTCTACATGGTATTATATGGATGTTTTGGTATCCACATATCTTAAATTGTACGATTCCAGCCTATTCTGGGGTCATCTCGGGTGTGTTTTTATGTGCTTTTTTATGTTTTCAAGTACCGTTGTTTAGGAGTAGTGGATTAGGTAGCATTTCGTTGAAATTTTACGAAAAACAAACAAAAAGTTGGATGTGAATGGTTTGTGTACGGTTTGAAAAACAGTGTGACTAAACTGTGCCAACAATGCAAACTTGGACAGATGGGTCCACATAGTTTGGGCATAGTTTGAAAAACAGTGTGACTAAACCATTCCAACCATGAAAACTTGTAAATATAGGTTTTCCTTGTTGGAGAATAGTTTCTCCTAATTGGGCACCTCTTCCTAGGAAATCATGCACATGGGATTAATTATCTGAAATCCATTTTAAAACTTTTTGAACACTCCAAACTTTTATATTTTGACCTTGGATTGGGCTTGAAGAATTCTAGGTGATCCTAGAGGATTCCAGAAAGATACCAAGGTGATTTTCACATCATTCTTTGTGATCTAAATCTCTAATTGAAGATCCACTCTCTTTCAGGTATGTGAATTTCAACCCATTGCAACTCTCATTATTTCCACTATCTTTCCATGATATTTTTCTGGAAGATCTCCACTGTTTCCTTCGATCTAAACCTATTGGTTGAGATCCAGATCTAGGATTTTGGATAAAGATCTAGATTTTCAGGATCTTGATGCCTTTGATCTTAATTTTAGTTTAGGTATTTAGATCTGGAGGTTGATCAACGTCGTTGTACTACTTTTAGTTTGTGTATTTCCATTAGGCTAACATCAATTAATAAACTATGGATTTTTGTTTAAATTAAACTTCCAAAGTTGTGGATTTGATATGTGAATGTGAATTTATGATTTTATAGTGTCCCTTGAAAATTGATTTCCTAAATTGGAGTAATTAATAATATGGAATTGACTTGTGATTGCCTTGGTAATTAATTGATAATTGAATTACGAAACAAATGAGGGAGGGGGGGGGGTCCCAAATAGATATTTGTTTTGGAGATTGTTTATGGGATGAGATATTTTAATTGAGATATTGAATTGATTGTGTTAAGATAATTAATTAGTGAAAATTGTTTATGAAATGAAGTTTGTCTATGTAAGATAATTAATTGTGAGAATTAATTATATGCCATGATGTTGATCAAAGATAATTAATTGTGAGAATTAATTATAATAAGTTGAGATTTGATATAGATAATTAATTTTGAAGAATTAATTTTGGAATGTGAATTTCGTTGATTTATTAAATAATTGATGAATTAATTAATTTGTTATGTGATTAGTTAATTGTTGAGTTAACTAATGGTATTTAAATTGTTTTACAAATCATTGGATTAGTAATGGAATGATGTGTCTTATTATTGTGAATTAAATAATTATACAATGGTTGTGACTTTTGTGGCACTAGACATGGCATTCTTGACTAATTAGAATTTGGGACATGGACATAGTATTTCTCCCCAATAGTTATCAAAGCTTGAGATTATGGGGTGATAGGCCTGAAGACCTACACTAATTGAGATATGGAGTGTTAGGCATGAAAAAATACCCTCAATGAGATTTGGGGTTCTTGACATGACGTTCAAAAACAAATGAATGATAATAATGAATGATTATTCCAATGGAAGATATAAATTGAAATTGGGCATAATGTGATGATTAGAGATTAAATGGAAATGTGATAACTGTTAAATTATGCATTGTATTTACTGCTTCATAAAACTATGTACACTATCTCTTGACTTGACTTGTTTTAGACACTGCTGGTGGTGTCCAACTAAGTTGAACCCACACCCAATTCGGGTCACCTGATCGACACCTGAGTAGACTTTGTTGTTGCAGGAAAGGATAACAGCAACACCCTGAGATAAGTTATTGTTTAGGAATTAGAGCATGGTAGAGGGAACCAAATGTGGTTCAGGACCCCCTTGGGTGTTGTTGTGTCTTTAAATTTAGTTACATTGTAGACACATGATATTCACATTATCATAGCATGTTTAAACATTCAGTTGAGTATTATATTTTCTTATTTTCAATGTCATATGACATGGTATTGTTCTGGTTATTTATAAACTACTGTACTTGGTTATTGTTGTTTTCTTTTATTGGTGTTTCATTCTAATATAAGAGGGTATAGCCTCCCCAATACTATCTTTCCATACTCTTTCTTCTAGTCAACACCCTATGGAATATGGGGAGGCGTACTTGAGGGCATGTGGCTGATAGACTTCAGGCACCGTTTAGTGGCACCCAGGTCAGGACATCACAAATGGTATCAAAGGAGTTTTATTTTCTTTCTTTATCTTCATTTGTCTTACTGTTTTGGTAAAGGTATACAAGAGACTCGGAAGTGTCAAGGCTTGGTAATGAGCACGTTCATGGGAGTGTGAATCCCATGTATATGGGAAAATCTGAGTACATAGGGTGGGATTGTTGGGATTGTTGTTTGTTGTTACAGTTGTATATTTTTTTAACATTGGGTGATACACTTGTGGTGTAATGTGATATTTGTTTTGAAAAATATTGAATTTTGATTCATGGACTAAAGAAGAAAGATACTTGAGTCTGCATGCATCATTCTTGGAACTCAGTGTTGTTTTGGCATGCATAATTCTAGGCAATCATGGGAAAACAGGTTATGGGTAAGTGGTCAAACCAGAATTTATTATCTTTGTTGTGAGATTGAAATAATGATGAAAACTGAAAATAAATGTCTGTCGAATGGGAACCTTTATTGATGAAATGAGTATGATTAATTAATTAATTATTGAATTAATTAATTTGAGATAATTTTATTAATTAATTATTGAATTAATTAATGAGAATTTATATACCTTTGTTAACCAAGACCGAGGAGTAGGATGGTTAGGGGTCGTGATAAGGCCTCGGTGTTGATCGTGTAGTAATAAAAAGGGAAAATACATGTTGAAACATGGTGTGTTAGTTTCTCCTATTACGTAAATGGTATAAGGTTGAATTATTAGACCTAATACGTGTGTTTGTATTTGTAGAGATATGCCTCCATGATGCTTGTTGAGGGAGTGACTGAGGGTTATGGCCCAGAACGAGCTTCTAGAAAGGGAACTTAAGGCACCATTAGTGCAAGTTTATGAGAAATGGGAATAGTTCTGTGGTAACTTTTCTTGTTTCATGCAATTCAGGGATAGAGACCCATGGGGGGTTCTGAAAAGCATTTCTGAGTTGACAGTGGAGTTTTATCCATAACACCCTCCAACTTTTACTGGAAAGGATGGACCTGACGGAGCTGAATTATGGATTGAATCTATAGAGACAATACATGACCACTTGTAGAGTTCAGCTGGGAGGAGGGTAAATTTGGTTGCTAATATGATATGGGGTTCAACGAAGCGACGGTTGGACATTCAGGTATGATCTGGATAGATCGATGATATGTTATGGAAGGAATTTATGGAGAAGTTCATGGAGCACTTCTATCCAGAGATGTTGGGACAAGAGAAGGCTTAAATGTTTTTTCATCTAACCTATGGAAGCCTGTACATAATGTATTACACTGAAATTTTCACAGATTTATAGTGTTTTTCTCCAGCTTTGGTGGAAGATGAGGCTTATTTGGAAAAAAAATTTCAGGATGAATTTATGTGTGAAATTAAGTATCGTATAAATATCATTAGGCTGATGAAATTCATAAAAGTGTTTAATTAGGCTCCCATTTTAGAGGGGAACATAAAGGAGACTTCCAATACTAGAAAGGTGGTAGTCACTAGATAATTAAACAGTGCGCCTTCCAAGAGTAAGAAGTGTCTTTATGAGGACTTAGTCAGGACAGTGGAAAGAAAGGTGGAAAGTATAGAAAAAAAGTTTCACCCGATCTTACTCATGTAATTTTTCACTAGTGTAGTAGTCAAGGACAGTATCATACACATTTTCCTAGACCACTATTGGAGTGTTGGTTTTGTGGAAAGAAGGGGAACCTACAAAAGTTCTGCAGGAAGCAGCGACAAGCTGGTGTAGAGGAAGCATCTTCTCAGAGTCAGAGTGTAAGATGGGGGGTCTTCTACCACATATATGTCTGAAAATAAGAACCCTATCATAAGATCCAGTTGGGGTAGTGTATGTGGTGCTTTAGGGTTTGAGCATTTATATTGTCAGAGTGGTGTTTCTCAATGGAGTCAGACGACACCACATAGAAGAGGGATAGGAAAGTTACCTGTAGTGTAGCCTACACTTATAGAGAGTGTGGCTGGTCCATCGATAGGGAGAGGTACTATTCTACTTGCTTATACTTTATCTACATCCATTTTTGATATTGGCGCCTCTCATTCTTTTATATCAGCAAATCTTGTAAATGGTTTGAGCTGGGAGGTGGAGTTTGTAAGTAGGGTGATGAATATTGATACACCATTGGGAACACGGTCTAAGGATGTCTGTTTATGAAGGGAATGTTCGATAGTGATCGGAGAGTTTCATTTTCTTTAGTATAACTAGGTCCTTGAAATAACGGGCTTTGAATTGATTATGGGTATAGATTGGTTAGTCAAATACTGAGACCATATATATTTTTACCATAGGAGTGTGACCTTTGTATCTCCAAAGGTTGACTAGTATGTTCATCTTGGAGAATCAGATATCCATGTTGTCCGAGCAGGGCCAATTACTCAGCAACTAGGAGAGAACATAACCCACATTTCTAGTCTTTTCCTAGATGATGGGAGTGGTAGGTGAGACATCCTTCCACCAGTAGTATAACTATTTCAGGATGTCTTTCCTGAATAATTTTTAGGGTTTCAACTTGAGATAGATGTCGAATTCACTATTGATATCATGATGGGGGTTGATCCAATATCGATTCCACCTTACAAAATGGCACCAACTGAGCTTCAAGATATCAAAATGCAGTTGGAGGAATTAGTCGATAAAGGGTTTATCCATCTAAGTACATCGCCTTGGGGATAACCTGTACTTTTTGCAAAGAAGGGTGAAGGTAGTTTACGCTTGTGTATTGATTATCATAAGATGAATAAAATGATCATGATGAACTAATATCCTATTCCACATATTAATGATCTATTTGACCAATTGAAGAGGGATTGTGTGTTCTCAAATATCAATCTAAGATCATTGTATCATCAGGTGAGAGTTCAGACCTCTAATATACTAGGAATGACGTTCAGAATAAGGAATGGCCTTTATGAGTACTTTGCAATGCTGTTTGGGTTGAAAAATGATCTATTAGTTTTTATGGCCTTGTTGAAAAGGATCCTTCATCCATACGTAGACCAGTTTGTGGTGTTGTTTTAGGACGACATCATGGTGTACTCTGAATCTCATAATGATCTTGCCCAATATCTTGACATCATCCTGGGTACCTTGAGAGAGAATTGACTATATGTCAAGAAATCTAAATTTTAGTTTTGGATTGACATGGTACAATATTTTGGGAATATCATCTCAGAAGAAGGTGTGGTAGTAGACTCAAAAATAGTACAGGTAGTGATTTCATGGGAGTATCCCAAGAATGTTGTTGATATAAAAAGATTTTTGGGATTATATTATTATTACAGGAGGTTCATCGAGGAATTTTCCTGACTGGAAGCACTTCTATCAATTTTTACAAAGAATGGGATAATGTTCGATAGGACAGAATAATGAGATAATTATTTCAAAGAGTTGAATAAGTGGTTGTCTTCAACACCAATTTTGATATTACCTCAGTTGGGTTGGGAGTACACGGTGTAATTTTACACTTCTAGGATCAGACTTAGTGATGTGTTGATGGAAGGGCATCAAGTCATTACATACTAGTCTTAGTATTTGAGGTAACATGAATGGAATTACCATACACATGACCATGAGTTGGAAATAGTGGTTTATGCTCTTAAGTGTTGGTGACAATATCTTTTGGGTGAAACGTTTTCAGTTTTTATGGATCACCAAAGCTTGAAGTATATATTTTTACAGTCCGACTTGAATCTTCAACAACGAAGATGGGTAAAGAATAAGCAGTCCTTTGATGTTGAACTATAATATACACGCAGAATGGGGAATAGTGTTGTAGATTCCTTGAGTAGGAAACTTAGAATCAGTTGGTATATTAGTCGAGTGAAGAGTGGAAGATGATGACTATACTGGCGGAAATTCATGTGGTAGTTCAGGAGAGTCAGGAGAAGATAAATCTGGTTTCTGTAGCAGTGAAGTATACACTCATGAGATGGATCATGGATATGTATTATGAGGATCCATATTTTTCAGGCTTAAGGGAATTCCTAGAAGGTGGGGAAAATCCTTCAGACTAAATAACAGATGACGATGAAATCAACTATGTGAACAATCTGGTTATTGTGCCTACAAGTATGTGAGTAGAACTCACAATAGAATTTCATGCCTCAAAGTAGGCGATACATCCTGGGGTGAAAAAAAATTACCATGACCTACAATGACTATTTTTATGGCTAGACATGGAAAAGGAGATTGCATTGTTTGTAACAAAATGCTTCACCTGTCAGCAGGTGAAGGCAGAGCATCAATGATCAAGAGGTCTATTGCAGCCATTGGATATTTTGGAAGGGAATTTGGATGATGTGACTATGGATTTTGTGGTAGTACTACCTTGGGAACTAAAGAAGAATGATTCTATTTGGGTCATTGTGGATCATCTAATGAAAGTAGCACACTTCTTACTTATCAGGGTGACCATTACAGTAGAATAGTTGGGATAACTATATGTATGAGAGATAGTTCGTTTCCATGGGGTGCCAAAGACTATAGTTTTAGATCGTGATTCATGATTTAAATCATGCTTATGGAAGGGGTTATATAAAGAACTTGGTACATAGGTTTTGTTATGTACGACCTTCCACCCACAAACAGATGGGTAGTCGGATAATACCATATAGGTGTTAGAGGATGTGCTGCGAGTATGTGTGCTTGACATTGGTGGTTCTTGGGAGAATCACTGATATTTAGTGTATTTTTATTATAACCACATTTATCAAGAAAATATTGTAAAGGCCCATAAATTTCAAGGAAATTTTTTGTTCTTAATTTTATTTGGAATTTTACAAGAATGCAGTTTCAGACAGCACGTGATTCCGAGGCCCGGTGTGCCCGGAATCAATTTCTGAAGTTTGGCTCGGGTATGTTTAGTGAACGAACGATCAGGGTTTTCTAACTTTTGAACCGGTGCTCAGAATCGAATTCCGAGGGCACCGATGGAATCGTAGTGCCGGTAGTTTCTTAGGAACGCCTCTTCTGGAGTTGCGTTTGCTCGGGTGTGGTTTTTAATTTTTGGGCATTAAGATAAGAAATAAAATAAAGTGGTGCGACAACTTTATTTTTATTTTACTTAAAGCCACTTAAAATCCACATAAAGCTGCTTAAGCAAAGTTAAATGGGATAGGGTACAATTCAAAATATCCTACCCTCTTGTAGGTTATTTGTGAGGTGGGGCCCGCACAATCCCCACCATTTCTTTTCCACTAAGTAACGCACCCACGAAAACCCCTATTAAATAAAAGTCAACTGGGGCGTTTTCTTAAAAAATTAAATGCTCCTATTAATTGGATGGTTTTATTCGTTGAATTAATTCTATGAATTAATGGGTCGTTACTTAAATTATCTTTTTTCATTTGTTGGTATGTTAATAAAATAATACCAACGTCCTTCTTCTTGTGTGTTGTTCGTTGAGAGGATTTGACAGAACCTAAAAGATCTTCCTCCTTCTTCGCGAAGAACGCGAAGAATGGGAAGAACGCCGGCCTTTGATGAAAGGAGACGAAGAACACCGAACCCGTGGAGATCGACGATGCGAGGCCATGTATCGCGACGCCGATGAATCTCCCTTCGCGACGCTTCTTCCGCGATGATCCAACCCCGCGACAACCTTCGATCGACAACGACAAGGTAGGGGGTTGCGCTCCTTTTAAATTCTTTGTGGATTATAACAACAACATGGATTTAATTATTATTAATTAAATCTGTATGTTTTTTATCCTTGGAGTTCGTCGACGCGACGCCAAGTACCGCGCGACAGCGACGCTCTTCCGCGACGCGACGATTCTTTTCTTCCGCGACGATCAATTCCATGAAGAACGCATGCTCGACAACTACGACGAGGTAGGGGTTTGATTCTTTAAATCTTTGTGATTAAATCCCTGGTCGTTTAAATATTGTTGGGCGATTAACTTTAAAACCGCTAACCCGATGGGTGCGGATGATCAAACAAGTCCGAACCCACCGCACCTTTTCGTTCATGGTGCGCGAAACGGCGGATGATGACAAACAGGACCGCAAGGAAAATTTGAGGGCCCGGAAGTGAAGATCAGGTCCCGGGAGGACAAATGGCGAAGACCGCATACAAAACGGACCACCAGAGCGCGTCCAGTGGCCCGCGGAAGCTCCCGCCGGCGGCCGGCCGCCAGGCGGCGGCGACGCCAGGGACGCCGCTGGCAAAACCCACCACAGCTGAAGCCATGGCAGCAAACCGGTTCCGCGGCCGCGCGGAACCGGGAGGAGGGACGTGGCCTGACCACCGCGTCCGCTAGTGAGGCGGCCCCAACCGGGGCCACGCCGTTTCTTCATACGGGGGCAGCAAGCCACCCACGGCTTCCCCTCGCTCGGCCGCTCGGCCGAACCGAGCCGGGCCGACCCGCCATACTGGGTCGCGCCCAGGCCGGGCCGGGTGGACACGAATTGGGTCCACCCGATTCGGGCTGACCCGGGGGGGGGGGGGGGGGGTCGGGCCGGTTCGGTCCGGGCCCAGACCCCCCGTTTTCGGACCCCTCACGGTCATTCACCAATATCTTGAGCTGTAGACCTCCGATCGATGCACCGTCAGCGGCGATGCGATCCTTGGATCGAGACGGTCGTTTTAGTATATCACACTGGAGGTTTCAGAGCAGTTTGTGTTCGGCCAGGTTGGTTCGTACACGAAACTAACCCGGCCCTTGGAGCGGAAACACTCATATCTTGAGCTTCGGACATCCGATTGACGTGCCATAAACTTTGATGCTTTCCTCTAAGTGAGACGGATCCATTGGCTTACTCCGCTCGAGGTTTGGATGCCGTCAGAGTGCGGTTGGGTTGGTTCGTTCATGAAGCCAACCGGGCCCCTGGAACGAAAAAGCCAATAACTCACAGACCATGCGTCCGATTGACGCACCATCGGCCTCAATGATTTCCTCTTGCTGGGACGGAAATTTTGGCATAATTTTCCCGGGGTTTGGATGCAGTTGGAGTTTTGGCGAGTTGGATTGTACTCGAAATCTAACCGGGCCCTGGAAATGAAAAGTTGATATCTTTCAGACCGGACGTCTGTTTGACGAACCGTCAGCGGCGTTGGTGATCACGTTGAGAAACGGTCCCTATGAGTATACCCTATGAGAGTCCGGGGTATAGTTGAGATACGGCCGGGTTGGTTCGCTCACAAAACCAACCGGGCCTCTAGGAAGAAAAGTCTAGTAACTCACAGATTGGGCGTCCGATTGACGTGTCGTCTTTTGCGTTGAGACCCCTGTGACGAGGCGGTACTTTGAGATACTTCTTCGTGGAATGTTGTGATACTTGTAGTATCGACCATCAGCTCGTGGAGCGGACCTTCCCGGAGACGAGCATGTGGATTATGGAGACCGTGTAGCCAGCTGAGACCTGACGACTGCTTGACCGATCGACTCGGTGTGTTTTGGATAGCCCAGTGGGGAGCGCTTGGTTGTAGCGGAAAACCCACGGAGGAGGAGCGCTTGGTTGTAGTGGAAGACCCGCGGTACTCAACCGAAGGAGTACCTATGGAGGCTATAAGGGGGAGCGCCTGGTTGTAACGGCAGACCCATGGCGGAGGAGTGCTTGGTTGTAGCGGCAGACCTGTGGTACTCAACAGAAGGAGTACCTCTTGAGGCTATGAGGGGGAGCTCTTGGTTGTAGCGGCAGAACCACGGTGGGAAGCGCTTGGTTGTAGCAGCAGGCCCATAGTACTCGACAGGAGGAGTACCTCAGCAGTCTTAGGTTAGTGAGAAGTACCTCAGAGTCATGACAGGACCACTGTACACTCCAGAGACGGGGCTCTTCAGCAGTTATGGTTTCGATCATGAAAATCCTGGTTTGAGATGAGTCTATAACCCTTTTGTTTCCTCATGATTGAGATGGGTTACTTGATAACATAGGTATATGTATGGACATATACCTGGTTAGTGGTTATCCATTGGTTTCATAACCCTTGTGTGTCCTCACGATTGAGATGGGTTACTTAATAACTTAGGTATATCTATGGGTAGATACCTAAGTAGAGGTTATCTATTGAGATCTTCTTTGTGGTTATCCTTGTTGGTTTTAGTGAGACCTTGAGGGTCTCGGGGTCCCTACTGAGTATCGTTATACTCACCCCTGCACAGGCTATGATCACACCTCGTTGTGTTGGTTGCAGACGACGGGTAGTGCTGACGGAGGCCGAGTGTTCAAGGACTGGACGGTACCCGGAGGTGGACAACACAACGAGTCAGTACCCAGAGGTGGACTACATGATGATTCAGTATCCGGAGGTGGAATTAACGGCGAGACGACACTCGGAGGAGGTTGACGGGCGAGAGCATTGTGGAGGCTATCTGTACCTACCCTTCAGGTAGGATCCGAGGAGGATGACCCAGGAGCCGCTTTCGTCCTTCCAACTATTGTCTTTTTCTGTTTTAATTTGTTCATTTGTAGTTGTACTTTGTTTTTGGGTTTGTATTTTTGGCCCATTTACCTTTTAGCACTTCTCTTTGTACTTAGTGTTTTATTTCCTCTTGTACTCTATGGTGTTTTGTTTACTTTTATAAAGGCAATGCCTTCCAAGTTATCGGGATTTACGCCTTTGGTGCTAGTCGCCAGCCCCTGGACTATGGAAGGCGGGCTTGAGGTAGTCACCGCACGGGCCCCGAGGACGGGTCGTGACAAATTGGTATCAGAGGAGTCGGTTCTACTGCCGAACTTATAACTCTGATATTTTTCTTTCTGTGAAGTGATAGTGTTAAGAGTACCGAGTGTGGCTTTCAGTTCAGGGAGTCGAGTGTTGGTGCGGGCGGTAGACGTATCCATACACCAGGACCCTGACAACTGATTTCTGACTTTGTGCACGAAAACACTGATTGTGTGTGTATTTCCAGAAGTTTTTAAATATCAGCTGAAACCAGGTCAGCTCACCAGGTATAATCATTTTACCGTGTCACGTTGTTTCTTTCAGGATTCCTTTTCTCGGATGACCAGCTAGAGCCCAGAGGGATGTGCGTACTGACAGCCTGTCGAGTGACGAGGCATCGGTACAGGGCCCTCTTGCAGTTGAGGCACCAGCGGAGGCACCAGCGGTACTACCATACGTTTGGCCACCGATGCCACCAGCCCCAGAAGTAGGTGATGCATGCCACTTGAGCGCGCTGCACAAGTTCTAGTGCCAGAGACCACCCAGGTTCCGGGGAGAGACGGACCCGCGGGCGGCTGAGGATTGGCTGGAGGCTGTGGTGAGAGTCTTTAGGCTAGTGGGAACACCGACAGACCTCATAGTGATCTTTGCTGCCAGCCTTCTTCAGGCAGCAGCAAGCAGGTGGTGGAGCCACTTGTTCCAGTTTTGCGACGGGATGACCTTCACATGGGAAGACTTCGAGACCTTCTTCAGGGCGGAGTTTGTGCCAGTAGCTCTACACCCCGAGCGTGATCAGGAGCTTCTAACTTTGCCGCAGGGTTTACGATCAGTAGCTGAGTCATCTGTGGGTAGTAGACAGATGATGCAAATGTCCAAGAGGACTAGTGCCAGTCGTATGAGGAGTAGGAAGTGTTATGAATGCGGAAGGAAGGGTCACCTGGCACGTGACTGTCTGACTCCTCGTACAGATGATCCGTAGGCTTTGGAGGAGCCACCGAGTCAGAAGCAGCGGCAGGTGCTTGAGCAGCAACCGAGCAGTGGACAATGTAGTACAGCTCCAGGAGTTGGTGGACAGGAGCAGAACTAGTGGATACGTCTCTTGTACTTCTAGTTCCATTTTGCTGTTGTATTCGTTTCTTTGTACTATGAGCTGCAATAATAAAAAGACACTTATCTTTGTGATGTTTTATTTCCTGTCCTTTTTGTTTGGTTGATACTGAGTGGTCCTGGTTAAGACTGTTGACTTGACCCTCACTTTCAAGATTCCTACTGGAGGAGACCTAATGACCTCACACTGATGCCGACAGTGTGACTCGACCCTTGGAGGCGAGAGTGACAGTTGGATCTCTTAGTAGTTACGTCGACGCCTTACGATGTCATCCATGGCATGAGTGCACCCTTCATGTCAAGATTGATTGTATTAGGTAATGGGCGTGGTTAATCCAGGGGATGAGAACGAGTTTCTCTTATCGGAAAAAGATAAATTTTAGCAGCTCTTCCAGATCGTAGGCAAAGAAGGTGTAGACCATCCAGGAGCAGATGAAGACTGCACAGTGCAGTAAGAAACAGGAAACCGGTGCCAGTCTTAGAGACTCGGGTGTGTTTAATGTTTCAAGAAGAGGAAGCCTTAAAGAGAGATGGGTCTGCGAAGCGGCAGACGTGGAGGCAGAGCTAGGAGAGCAGCATGAGGTTGTGTACATCTTAACATGCTATAACCACCCGCCTTAGTTATCCCCGCCAGGCTCAGGGAGCAGGAGGTCGGAGGAAGAGTGCGGCTGCATGTGGTCATGGAGTGTGACCCAATGGCTCTAAAAATGATTCAAGGGATAGTCTGTGTCCACTACTAGCTGCTGTAGTAACAGACGTCGATATGAATCATTCCTTGCCTTCAAAAATCTTGTTCCAGACCTAGACTTTCTTATAAGTCGTGGACTTGACCCTCACGTCTGGAGATACCTTGGGAGGAGACTCGATAATCACACTTATGCCGACAGTGTGGTCAGACCCTCGAGGCGAGAGTTTCAGTTGGGATCTCTTGGTGGCAGCGTCGAGGCCTTATGACGTTGGTTGGATTATGGACTGGGTAATAACATTTCATACACAAATTGACTGTATTAGGCAAAAAGTTTGTGGTTTAACTATGACATCGGAATGGGTTTTTCTTGGTCAGTGAAAAGGAAACCCTCGGCAGCATAGGATAACTCATGCATAGGAGGGTGCGGCTGATCATTCATGAATCGGTCAACCTCACCCTTGTGGTAGCAGTCGTTTTATGTTTCTGTTCTAAACAAGAGTTGGATACCTCTGAGTTCGAGAATGATGATCACGTCCTTATATGGGTCTCACGTCCAAGAGGTTTATAGAGATGTGGCCAAGGCGGAAAGTTATCTCTGAGGTTCAACAGACCTTTCTAGGTCCTCAGCTGGGTAGGCGGGGTGGTTTAACGCTTGACCCATCCACCTCAGTTGCACCAGGTGCATGACGACTTCCACGTATCTCAACAGAGGAGATACGTGCTCGACCATTCGCATATCATCGACCATGAGGAGCTGGACTATGGCAAAGGTGTTTATTTCATGGAGGTTCCAGTGGGGATCGAGGATCGACAGGAGAGGATCCTACGAGGATGATCGATTCCTCGGGTTCACTTTCTCTGGCAGTATGGGAAACTCCAGAAGAGCACTTGGGAGCGGGAGGCTCAGATGTGTACCCAGTACCGCCTTTGTATCCCTGAGTTTGTGGTGAAGCATTACAGGGACGTAAAGCCCTGTGGTGGGATTAATGTAAAGGCCCATAAATTTCAAGGAATTTTTTTCCTTAATTTTCTTTGGAATTTTACAAGAATTCATTTTCAGATGGCATGTGATTCCGAGGCCCGGTGTGCCCGGAATCAATTTCCAAAGTTTGGCTCGGGTACATTCAATGAACGAAAAAGAGGGTTTCTCTATCTTTTGAACTGGTGCTCAGAATCGAATTCTGAGGGCACCGATGGAATCGCAGCGCCGGTATTTGCCTAGGAATGCCTCGTCTGGAGTTGCGTTTGCTCGGGTGTGGTTTTTAATTTTTGGGCTTTAAGTTAAGAAATAAAATAAAGTGGTGCGACAACATTATTTTTATTTCACTTAAAGCCACTTAAAAGCCACTTAAAGCTGCTTAAGATATGTTAAAGTGGATAGGGTACAATTCAAAATATCCTACCCTCTTGTAGGATATTTGTGAGGTGGGTCCCACACGAGCCCCACCGTTTCTTTTTCGCTAAGTAACGCACCCATGAAAACCCCTATTAAATAAAAGTCAACTGGGGCATTTTCTTAAAAAATTAAACACTCCTATTAGTTGGGTGGTTTTATTCGTTGAATTAATTCTATGAATTAATGGGTCATTTCTTAACTTATCTTTTTTCGTTTGTTGGCATGTTAATAAAATAAGACCAATGTCCTTCTTCTTGTGTGTTGTTCGTTGAGAGGATTTGACAGAACCTTAAAGATCTTCCTCCTTCTTCGCGAAGAACACGAAGAACGCGAAGAACGCGAAAAACGTCAGACATCGACGAAAGGCGACGATGAATGCCGAACCCGCGGAGATCGACGACGCAAGGCCGTGTACCGTGATGCCGACGAATCTCCCTTCTTGATGCTTCTTCCGCGACGATCCAACCCCGCAACAACCTTCGATCGACAACGACACGGTAGGGGGTTGTGCTGCTTTTAAATTCTTTGTGGATTATAACAACAACATGGATTTAATTATTATTAATTAAATCTGTATTTTTTTGATCCTCGGAGATCGTCGACGCGGCGCCAAGTACCGCACGACAACGATGCTCTTCCGCGACGCGACGATTCTTTTCTCTCGCGACGATCAATTCCACGAAGAATGCACGCTCGATGACTACGGTGAGGTAGGGGTTTGATTCATTAAATATTTGTGATTAAATCCCCTGTCGTTTAAATATTGTTGGGCGATTATCTTTAAAACCGCTAACTCGGTGGGTGCGGATGATCAAACAAGTCCGAACCCACCGCATCTTTTCATTCATGGTGCGCGAAACGGCGGACGATGACAAACGGGGCCGCAAGGGCGATTCGAGGGCACGACAGTGAATATCGGGCCCCAGGAGGACCACTGGCGAAGACCGCATGCAAAACAGACCACCGGAGCACGTCCGGTGGCCCGCGGAAGCTCCTGCCGATGTGCCTCGCCGGCAGCCAGCGGTGCTCGATGCGCCACCGGCAAAACCCACCGCGGCTGAAGCCACGATGACAAGCCCGTTCCGCGGTCGCGTGGAACTGGGAGGAGGGACACGGCCCGACCGCCGCGTCCGCTGGTGAGGCGGCCCCACCAGGGGCCTCAGTGTTTCTTCACGCGGGGGGCAGTAAGCCCCCCTGCGGCTTCCCCTCGCTCGGCCGATCGGCCGAGCCGAGCCGGGCCGACCCGCCAGGCCGGGTCGTGCCCAGGCCGGGCCGGGCGGACACGAATCGGGTCGACCCGGGTCAGTCCGGGCCCAAACCCCCCGTTATCAGACCCCTCACGGTCTTTCTCCCATATCTTGAGCTGTAGACCTCCGATCGATGCACCGTTAGCGGCGATGCGATCCTTGGATCGAGCTGTTCGTTTCAGTATATCAAACTCAAGGTTTCGGAGCACTTTGTGTTCGGCCGGGTTGGTTTGTACACGAAACCAACTGGGCCCTCAGAGTGGAAACGCTCATATCTTGAGCTTCGGACGTCCGATTGATGTGTCGCCGACTTTGATGCTTTCCTCTAAGTGAAACGGATCCTTTGTCTTACTCCGCTCAGGGTTTGGATGTCGTCGGAGTGCGGTCAGGTTGGTTTGCTCACGAAGCCAACCGGGGCCCTGGAACGAAAAAGCCAATAACTCACAGACCGGGCGTCTGATTGACGTGCCGTCGGCCTCAATGATTTCCTCTTGATGGGATGGAACTTTTGGCAT
This sequence comes from Viscum album, assembly GCA_963277665.1. Lineage (NCBI taxonomy): Eukaryota > Viridiplantae > Streptophyta > Magnoliopsida > Santalales > Viscaceae > Viscum > Viscum album. Next base: position 499,077,196 of record OY728122.1, read on the forward strand.
AATTCGCCTGAGGTTTGGATGTAGTTGGTGTTTGGGCGAGTTGCTTTGTACTCGAAATCCAACCGGGACCCTGGAACGGAAAAGCAGATATCTTTTAGATCAGACGTCCGTTTGACGAACCGTCAGCGACATTAGTGATCACGTTGAGAAACGGTCCCTATGAGTATACCCTATGAGAGTTCGGGGTACAGTTGAGATACGGCCGGGTTGGTTTTCTCACAAAACCAACCGGGCCTCTGGGACGAAAATGCTAGTAACTCACAGACCGGGCGTTCGATTGACGCGCCGTCTATTGCATTGAGAACCCTATGACGAGGCGGTCCTTTGAGATACTTCTTCATGGAACTTTGTGATACTTGTAGTATTGACCAGCAGCTCGTGGAGCGAACCCTCCCAGAGACGAGTGTGTGGAGTACAGAGACCGTGTAGCCGGCTGAGACCTGAAGACTGCTTGACCGATCGACTCGGTGAGTTTCGGATAGCCCAGTGGGGAGCGCTTGGTTGTAGCGGCAGACCCAGGGCAGAGGAGTGCTTGGTTGTAGCGGCAGACCCGTGGTACTCAACAGATGGATTACCTCTAGAGGCTATGAGGGGGAGCTCTTGGTTGTAGCGGCAGACCCACGGTTGAAGAGTGCTTGGTTGTAGAGGCAGACCCGCAGTACTCAACAGAAGGAGTACCTCTTGAGGCTATGAGGGGGAGCGTTTGGTTGTAGCGGCAGACCCATGGTGGGAAGCGCTTAGTTGTAGCAGCAGGCCCACAGTACTCGACAGGAGGAGTACCTCAGCAGTCTTAGGTTAGTGAATAGTACCTCAGAGTCGTGACAGGACCACTGTACACTCCTGAGACGGGGTTCTTTAGCAGTTATGGTTTCGATCATGAAAATCCTGGTTTGAGCTGAGTCTATGACCCTTGTCTTTCCTCATTATTGAGATGGGTTACTTGATAACTTAGGTATATGTATGGGCATAAACCTGGGTAGTGGTTATCCGTTGGTTTCATAACCCTTATGTTTCCTCATGATTGAGATGGGTTACTTAATAACTTAGGTATATGTATGGGCATAACCTAAGTAGAGTTTATCTGTTGAGATCTTCTTTGTGGTTATCCTTGTTGGTTTTAGTGAGACCTTGAGGGTCTCAGGGTCCCTACTGAGTATCGTTATACTCACCCCTACACAGGCTATACCCGCACCTCGTTGTTTTGGTTGCAGACGACGGGCAGTGCTGACGGAGGCCGAGTGTTCGAGGACTGGACGATACCCGAAGGTGGACTACACGACGAGTCTGTACCCGGAGGTGGACAACACGACGAGTCAGTATCCGGAGGTGTACTTCACGGCAAGACGACACTCGAAGGAGGTTGAAGGGAGAGAGCGTTGTGGAGGCTATCTGTGCCTACCCTTCAGATAGGATCCGTGGTGGACGATCTAGGAGCTGCGCCATCTGTACCTACCCTTCATGTAGGATCTGAGGAGGACGACCTAGGAGCCGCTTCCGTCCTTCCAGCTGTTGTATTTTTCTGTTGTACTTTGTTCATTTGTAGTTGTACTTTCATTTTGGGTTTGTATTCTGGCCCATTTACCTTTCACCACTTCTCTTTGTACTTAGTGTTTTATTTCTACTTGTACACTGTGGTGTTTTGTTTACTTTTATAAAGGCAATGCCTTCCCAGTTATTGGGATTTATGCCTTTGGTGATAGTCACCAGCCCCTGGCCTATGGAAGGCGGGCTTAGGGTAGTCATGGCACGGGCCCCAAGGATGGGTCGTGACAAATATACAGATTGAACTATATATGGACCTTTATGATTGACCTTGTAGATCACCGCTATGTTGGCTATGTGCCGGTGAGTCAGAGCTGTTGGGACTGATTCTCATTCAGGAGACATCATAGCAGGTGTATTTGATTCAAAAATGTATGGACATGGCTTAGAGTAGTCAGAAGTTGTATGCTAATAGAAGGATATTCCCCCTATAGTATATAGAGGGTGATTATGTATTCCTTCGGTTGTCTCCTTGGTTGGGTCACCAAAGGATACAGAGGTTGGGTAAGTTGGCACCCAGGTTTGTAGGACCATTTAAGGTACTGGAGAGAATCCAGCTTGTGGCCTACTGATTTTCCCTTCCATATAAATTCATTTCTATGGATATTTTTTCCATGTGTCAAAACTACGGTTTTATCACCCCTACACTTGTCATGTGATTGATGTGGAAGAGGTTGACCTTGAAATAGATGCTTCCTTTGAGGAGCATCCATTACGTGTGATGGGTCACAGTGAGAAAGTGTTAAGGGAAAAAACCATGCCTTTAGTACATGTTTTAGGGAAATATGGAAGTGTTCAAGAGGAATCTTAGGAACAGGAAGGATACATGAGTGCCCAATGGCCCAATATTTTTGGCTCAAAATCTTAAAGATGTTCGGGAGTACAGCTTAATGATGAGATCTTATAAGGGTGGAGATTGTAAGATCCTGACCTTTTCATGAGTCATCTTAGGTGCTTTTTTAGATAACATTGTATGTTTTTAGTTACCTTTGTTTGGGAGTAGTGTATTGGGGTGCGTTTGGGTGAATTTTTAAGAAAAACTAACAGACATTGGGTTGTGCACGATTTCACACGGTTTGACAAACCATGCATCTTAACCGTGCTTACTATGAAAACCTGAACAAAGAGGTCTGCATGGTTTGAAAAACAATGTGACTAAACCATTCCCACCTTGCTAACCTAGAAAAAGAGGTCCTCACAGTTGGCACACAGTTTTCACTAACCATGCCCCTCTTCCCAGGAAACCATGCACACAAGATTAATTATTCGAAAATCCTTTTGAAAACCACTAGAACCCCCAAGACTCCCATATTTAGACCATGGCTTGGGATTAAAAAATTCTAGGTGATCCCAGAGCTTTTCAGATGGATTATAAGGTGATTTAAACATCATTCATCATGATCGATGGTCTGGATTGAAGATCCACTCTCTTCCCGGTATGTGGATTTCATCACATTGCTTCTCCCATTCATTACTCTATCTTTCCTTGATATTTTATGGAAATATCTCCACCATTTCCATGGATCCAAACCTGAGAGTCAAGATCTAGATTGAGGATTGTGGATCTAGATCTAAATTGTCATGATCTTTATGTCTTTGATCTTAATTTTGGTTTAGGTATTTAGATCTGAAGCTTGATCAATGATGTTATGACACTCAGATTTTGGGGATTTCCATTGGGATAACATCCATCAATAAACTGAGGTAGGTTATGAAAATCAAAATTCCATAGTCGTATATTTTATAGGTGAATTTGAGTTTATGATTTTCTAGCTTCCTCTAATAATTTATTTCCAAAATTGGAGTAATTAGTAATGTGGAATTGACTTGTGATTGACTTGGTGATTAATTTATAATTTAATCATGGATCAAATGACGGGGAGGGGGTGTGCAAATAGATATTTTTTGGATATTGGTTTTGAGTTGAGATATTTTAATTGTTATATTAAATTGATTGTGTTAAGATAATTAACAGGTGGAAATTAATTATGAAATGATGTTTGGCTATGTAAGATAATTAATTGTGAGAATTAATTATATTCCATGATGTTGATCAAAGATAATTAATTGTGAGAATTAATTATGAAAAGTCTAGATTTGATATGGATAATTAATTTTGATGAATTAATTAAGGAATGAGAATTTTGTTGATTGATTAATTAATTGATGAATTAATTAATGGGTTATGTGCTTAGTTAACTAATCACCTTTAAAAATTTTAAATTACTGTTGGACTAGTGATAGAATGATGTGGCTAGTTCTTGTGAATTAAAAAATGATTAATTGGATGAGATTTTTGGTGTTCTAGAAATGGCATTCTAGAGCAATTTGATGTTGGGAATTGGACATAGTGTTCCTCCCCAATAGTTACCCAAGCATGAGATTATCGGGTCCTATACATGAAAACCTACACCGAATGTTATATGTAGTGTTAGGCATGATGAAAAACACTCAATGATATTTGGGGTTCTTGACATAATTTTTAACACCAAATGAATGATAATAATGAATGATGATTCAAATGAAGAACATGATTTGAAACTAGGAAAAATTTGGTGATTAATGATTAAATGAGAACGTGGTAACTATAATATTATGAAATGTATTTATTACTTCATAATACTGCACATGAAATCTCATGACTAGACTTGTTTTAGACATAGTTGGTGGTGGACTACTGGGTTGTACTCACATGCTATTTGGGCCAGCTGATTTTCACCCGAGTAGACTTTGTTGTTGCAGGAAAGGATAAGGGCAAGGGCTTGGGAAATGATGCTTTTTGGGAATTAGAGCATGAGAGAGGGATCGAGATGTGGTTCCAGAACCTCTAGAGAGTTTTTTTGTTTTTAATTTAAGATGCATTATAAAAACATTAAATTATCAATCTCATATCATGTTTTACCATTCAGTTGAGTATTTTATTTTCTTTTTTTGAATGTCATGTGACATAGTATTGTTCTGGTTATTTATATTCTTCTGTACATGGTTTTTTTTTTCTTCAGTTGGTGTTTAATTCTAATAAAATAGGGTATAGTCTCCACAAGACTAACTTACCAAACCCTCACTATGAGTCGGCACCCTTTGGCTTACAGGGGGGGGGGCATGCTTAAGGGCCTGTATCCAACCGACTCGGGAAACCGTTTAACGGCACTTGATTCGGGATGTCACATGAATGGACTAACAAACTATGTCATTATTCATCAAGATATTTTTGAAAAATGTCTAGAGGAAAATCTAATAAATTGAACTTTGAATATGTTCAATGGTAATACTGATGAACCTCTCCCTGATAAAATTACTCTTACTGAAAGAGTCATAAACTAGGGGTAATTCATCTTTCCTTTTTTAATTTCAATAAAATTATTGCTTATTCGGTATTTAAATTTAGAGAAGTGTAAAAAGTTAGAATTATTATTGAAGAAAGATAAGAACAAAATTTGATATAGGAATTGAAAAATATTGAAATGTGATATCACAAATTTTGGTTTAAAATTTTTTTATGATACCTATAAATATGATTTGAAACCTTATATAGATTAAAGTGATAATGAAATACTAAGTAAAGATAAGAAGAATAAACATTGTAAAGGAAATGTGGAAGAGGATAAATTATTTATGAAAAATATCCATTATTAATCTAAAGTTAAAAAAATATATTTGGGAAAAAATATAATAAAAATTAAATACTGGTTATAGATAAGAAAAATTTTGATCCACAAGAGGTAGGTAAGTTATAGGTATGTAATATATTATCTCCCCATGATGAAGTTGTAATCAATTATAATCCCATTATCCAAATAACGGATTTTTGGATTGATATAGATGATGTGGAGGGGAATAAATATATAGATCAAAAAGGTATATGATCTATGGATATTGTAATAAAAAATAATTTTAGGGTTCTCAAACAACAACATTGAACATAGCTACATTTTAACGTAGTGATTGAACTAGGATGGATGAGAGACTTGTGTATGAGAAAAATAAAGGATTGGAATCCTCTAATAATGAGGTACAAAAAAGGAAGAAAGGTTACAAGTATCCATTAATAAAGAATAACATATTAGATTAGTGATAATAATAAATATAAATAATAAAGAATATGAATCTACAATCATGAAATTATAAATTTCTAATTAATAATGAAACTATTAGTCCACTTTTACATTTGATTATGATGCATAATACACTATTAATTTGGATTATATATCCTATGAATTTTTTCATGTTCATTGATATATATTAAAAACACTTATTATAAATATATATATATTTATTTATACTAATTATATGATTTCAACAATGTATAATTTTTTTTGTCATTTATTCCTGTAAATTATTTGACATTTTAGTTCATATTACCCTCAAATAAAGATAACATGTAATTTTAATATTAATGAAAAGATAAAATCCTATTTACTTTTATATAATTGTAATATGTATCATGTCAGACATACACTATTGGATGAAATAAAAATTAATAAATTAATAAATTATAGACCCATTTAAGAATACATGAAACTCAGGACATACATGTAAATGTTAGTATTTACTATCTCCACAAAACTAGTAAGAAATTAAAATGATTTATTAGGTGAAATGATTTTATTGATGAAAATGTTTTAGGTAAAAAATATAATTGGAATAAAGTAATTCTTATAGAAATAGAATCTTATATGATTACCAAGCCCTTTTTCAATAACTATTCTTTGTATTAATTGGATAAAGTCTATTTCTTGAATATTTCAAAGGTGAAATATATCCTTTATCCAATCATCACCACATTTTATTTGGGAAAATAGTGAAATGAATTTAATTTCATATTTTTAATTATAATATTTATAATCCTAATAGTATAAAAATTATTAATAAGATTTACGATTATACATATAATTGTAATTGATGTGTTTCTGATGGGATTAGACATATCCAAATATAGAAGAAACCGTCAAATAAATCCTAAAACACCCAAGGATCCCTCCAATATTTTGGACTAAAAGAAATAAATAAATCATGATGTTCCTTATTGATTAATGATCTTAATTTATGAGAGATATTCACTATGACCATGATAGTGATCACTGAGAAGTATCCATATAATTGTTTCTTCTAATGGAATCCAATAGTTGTTTGAATCTCTAAATGTTTAGAAAAATACACTTTTAATCCACATTCTATTGGAACCATTAGTTTAAAATCTTGAGGAAAACTATATAAAGGGATCCACTTCCTAAAGAGTTTCAAAAAAATTAGATACCCCTAACACAACCTATGAACCATGTTATATATCTATCTAAACTGACCCCCTGAATTCCGAATGTTTGGAAATATTCAATGAGATGATTCATAAATGTTTTCGGAGTTATAATAGTTACAAATAATACCTTATCAGTTTTATGTAATTATATGATATTTAATTGATTATATTGGATCATTTAGATCCTCAATTTTATCATAAAAGAGTAATAGAATTTAAAATTATAGATTAAGGTTGGAGATGATTTATAGACAAAAGTATATCAGATATTCATTTAGGCTACAATGTAAAACATCATGATATAAGGACTCTCACAATTCCAAAATACACAGTATTATAGATCATGATTTATTTTAAACAAACATAATTTGGTGTTCATAGGTATTGTGTATAGGATAATCATGTAGTGGTGGTGATATATTAAATTTTATTTTATGATTTAGTTTCTCAAAAACCTCAGTGGGGATATTTCAAATAAAATTTATAATTAATTTATTTAGATTTGAAGAAAATAAAAATATCATGTTAGGATCCTTTCTTAATTGACAATATCTAACATTTAAAAGGCCTTTTTTAGATTTCATTCACTACGATGTGATTATCCAATCTCAGAATACCTCTAGAGGTGATCCTTATATATTTCATTGACCTAAAAGAAACACCAGTCAATTTTTGGATGCTAGCATGAAAAATAAATATTATTTCATTGTACATATTGATCACTTGTCATTCATTCATAAAATAATCTATCTTTTGTTTCTCATAATTTAGAGGGATATAAAAAGAGGATTTGAGAAAGAATTTCATTATGTGAAAGGATACTCTATTTTTTTCACAACATACACAATATACATAACTATCTATTTGTAGCTCAGGATTATATTAAAATATTATTTAATTTTACGCTATAACTTAAAAAATATTTTAACATGTAATAAACCCCATGTATCATAATAATAATGATAAGAATAAATATATTATTTTTTGGTGATTACAAACTTGTGAAATAAAAATATTATTTAACTGGAATGTTAGTTAATATTTTTACTAGATGTGGTGTTGGTCCGTTTTAACTCAAATAAAATTTATTTAATGTATTAATAAGTATTAAATATTTTATTCACCAATAGATATCTAGGATTGATAAAATGTGAGTAAAATTATTCCTTTCTCTTTAGAATAATAACTATTCTTTTAAGTAAATTAAAATATAATTTTATCTAGATATAAAAAATGCATAGTTTGTGATCCTCTAGGATTATTTCTCTCTAGAATTTGGTTATATTTAGAAATGTTCAGGATTACTATCAGGAAATGGTATAGGGAACCCAAGTGAAAGAACTTTCCATCAGAATAAAGAAAAACACATATGAACAATCATAGTGTAATTTAATCCCATTATAATAATATTTCATCAAATAGGATGGACATCAATGTTACTAACTTATATGATCAATACATATTTCATTGAATATTTGAAATAAACTCAAAAGTGTACCTTGTACATGGAATTTAGGGAGACAAATCTATTCCATTCAATTGGTCAATACACCATACTCTATAAATATGGAAGGGATATATCCTTCCTCGACTTATCCATTAATAACATGTCCCTCATGAAGCACCCAACATAGCCTACTACCCAACAACATATGTAATGATCGTTTTCATAAAAAAATCTATGATAATGAGTCATGAAATGAATTAATGAGAATCATATTGTCTATGGACCATTACACATGTTTGAAGATAGGAATATCCAATGAAACCAGAACATATATAATTCTTACCGGAGAGTTTATTATCATAATCACCCATCCTAGAGATTACCAAGAGAGAACATCATGAGAATAAGCCTCATACTCTTATGAGTTATTTCACATGATAATCTATGTAATATATGTTCCATAATAGTATATTATCTAACAAAATGACATTATTTAATAATTTCATCATATCACTTAAAATTTCTCATCGTGATGGTGAACTTATTTGACCTTATCAATGAAACATATACACTAGGTCATTATTATATCTGAGTCATGAAAAACAACAGAAAATATGTAAAAATATTTTTACCTAATATTAAATACTTCAAATATACATGAAATAAATTTAAATCCTATTTTTCCTAAGATAACAACTACAAATAACTCCCACATGGACCTGAGAAAACTTCATATGACTTTCAATCCAATATAACTCACTAGAAAGCTATATTTATACTATGATAATGTTATATTCAAGGGGCCCCACATGTTATATTCCTTTGAAATACTACTCACTACAACATAACCTCTCTCGAAAAAATTCATCATGAGATGATACTTCAAAAGTATGTTCTCCATCTGCCGGTGTGAGCTTGGCTCTTTTGGAAGAGCCACCATTACAGGTATTATCATAGTAAACTATAATGACATCATTACTTCCAGGTATAATGTCAAGATATTGGATGAAGTTTTGCATCCATATTACTTCTTTATATATCTTATAATCCAAAATATACATTAAATCTACTATAGAATCTATTACCAAAAATATTTTTTTTTGAGATTTTCTAGCTCACAAAGCCTCCATTTAAAGTAATGATGTATCCTGTTTGTGACATCATGTCATCTGGATCAGTTTGGATACTAGCATATTCATATCTTCAAATGACTAGTTCCCCATGTCCTCCATAAACTAGTAACATGTCATTAATAATCCATAGATATTTAAGTAGTCTAAACTAATATACAATATTGGTCACTTAGGTTATAATGATATCTTATTACCACACTTAATGTATAGGTGTAATCTAACCTTGTACATATCATAGAAATAGTTGCTAACCTAATCACTGATTCATATAGAATCCTTTCGATTATATTTATTTCTTAATGTATCTGAGGATTCATTTTACTAGAAATATGAAAAACTTGTGATGATGGAAACAATCCGCTCATGGATTTATCTATACTACATCTCTTAAGTATCTTGTCAATGTATGATCTTTGAATTTGATTGATCAGCCTCTCGGATCTATCATGATATATCTTTAACCTAAAAATATATGCCATATATCCCAAGTCCATAATTGGGAATTATTTATTCAACCATTGATTAACACAGTGTAAGATTGGTATTTCATTTCCAATCAGTAATATCCAACAATATATACTATTTTGTAAATTAACAAACTCCAACTAAACCATTTTTAGACAGAAATATCATAATCATTATTTATGAATCCAAATTATGTTATGTCATCATCAAAATGAATTTTTCATGACCTAGATGCTTTCTTTAACCCATAAATGTATTTTATTCATTTTTTATATTTTTTTTGAATCTTTTAGAGTCATAAACCCTTTGGTTTGTATCAAATATACATATTCATAAATTTCCCCAATGTGGATGGATGTTTTAAAATACTTTTTTAAAATCTCATTATCATTGTAATTAATAATGGAATGTAGAATTTTGATGGATTTTAACATTGAAACTAGTGGAAGGTTTTAATAAAATTCAATGCCTTGATGATGTTTAAACCATTATTCAACCATTAAACCCATATAGGTACTAAATTTTCCTTCAATGTCCTGTTTCATCTTGAATTTTCATGTTCATCTAACAGGATTTACATCCATTGGGGGATCTACAAAAATAAATACTTGGTTATGGAACTTGGAATCCTTTAAGTATTTGTGGATTCTTCCCACTGGGAAATTTCTATTACACTTACTACATACTTATAGGTTAGATTGTAATTATTATCAACTAAAAAGTTGTAACCATCCTCATTGACTAGAAAAATATACCATTTAGCTTCTATTACCTCTTTAGTACTCAAATGTCGTACTTGTTTCTCTGGAAAAATTTCTTCTTCCATGAAGATTTGTAGAATCAGTTCCTGTACCAAATCTCATATACCTTGAGCGTTAAATTCATCAAATTATATCTTGTTACCCATATCTCTTTTAGATATTTACTCCTTATCAAAAAATATAAAATTTATTTCAACTATTACCTTTTTTATGCGGGGTATTATAGGTAATATCCCATTGTTTCCTTTGGGTATCCTATAAAGGAACACTTTGTGCATCACGGTGTAAGTTTGTTACCCAATGAGACCTTAATAAACAATTCTCTTCCCCAAACATGAAAATTAGAAAAAATTATTTTTCTTCCACATAATAATTCATAATGAATACATTTTATTGATTTAGTTTGTACTTGATTTAGTATGTGTGTTTCTTTTTGTAATGTGTATCCCCAAAAGGATAATGGAAGACTCACTTGATTCATTATTAATACTACAATGTCTAATAGAGTCAAGTTCCTCATTTTTCTTAAATGGTTTCACTAAGGATTATATTATGGGTGAGTACAGATATGATACTGAACTCCTAAAAGTATTTAATGAAGTCTTTATTGATTTATTATCTAACATAGTCTGAGTAGAGTTTACTAATCTTCCTACGAATCTGGTTCTCAACTTCATAATTGAATTCATTAAAATTAACAAAAAATATGAATTATACCCCATTATGTAGAAATATATATATCTACTAAAATCATCAGTAAGAGTTATGATGTATGATTACCTAACCCATTCTTCAATAATAAATGGTCCACAAAATCACTATGAACTAACACAATAAGTTATTTAGTTATTTCAAATTTCCCACTAAATGGGGCATTAGATGTTTTTACTTGATAAAATGGATGACATGAACCAAGTGGGTTTAGTTCAAAAGAATAAAAATATCCATCCTGATGTAATTTAGTCAACAATTTTTCAATTATAGTACCTAATCAGTGATAGAAAAGTTGGTTGTGGTTTGAGTCATGTGAAGTAATATTGTTACTATTTACCATTACTTAGTTTCTATAATCCAACACATAAATTACATTATTTTAATGCACCTTACAATAACAAATTTTATATTTATAAATGAAGATTTTTTTTTCAATTTTTTAAAAATAAATTTATCTATATCAAGTCTAGATAGTGACATAATATTTTAAGTAATATATAGAATATAATAACAACCATTCAAAACCAAGATCATAACAATCAGAAACATGTGGTGGTAGTCCTAGATGGCTACAACAGTAAGCCCATATCTATTGGACTACCCTAGATCTACCACCCCTTGGTTAATAATTCTTAATATCTTGGTTTCTATATTCAAATACATATGTGAGTGCTACAAGATGTATCTAATACCTGATATGTATAAATAGATAAATTTCACTCAATAAAAAATGCACCTGAAGCCTCCCTTGATTATTTAGATAGGTTATTTTTTTCCTATAGCATCCCATCGTACTACATGATAAATATAAAAATATCAATACTTTACTTTTCCATTGATCTTCCTCTTCTTGAAAGAGTGTTGTGAAGTATCATTTTCAAAAGGTATTTTCACATTGACATTCTATTTGTTCACCATAAGGATGGAAGTCTTTTCTTGATTCATATCCTTAGATACTCAGAGAAGGAGATTAAGTATATATAAGAGATTATTATCAATGTTTTTTATAAAACATTTTAAAATAATTTTGTAGAATCAATGAGGTAGTGATGGAAGAATGAGATTGGTGTTTAGAACTTTAGGGAGATTAAAAACTAGAACTTCTAAGAACTCAATGTAGACAATGAGATTGACTACGTGAGGCCTAGATGGGGAACCCTCTCCAAGATTTCTCTGAAAATGATCCATGAAGATCAAAAATAATTATTTTCTAGCTCTCTTTTAATAATGTCCAAGAAGATATCTGAACATGATATATGCATTCGTGGTTTCATGAGACATCATGATTTCATTAGCATAGATGATAATATCAAATGTTGAACATTGACCATGTCCCTAAAATGTTTTTTCCATGATAAGGGACTCTTCATCACATTCCTCCTTAATAGGTGAACTAGGTTGTGGGGATTCTCATGTGTAAGATTTCCTTTTAAGGCCTAACACAACCCATGGGCATCTAAATCACTCTGAGAAGTTACTTCCTGTGAAGAGGTTGTCTTTCTACAATATAGATCATTGAGATATTATAGATAATGAGGTTTCAATTTTATTCAACAATAAATAAGATAAAAATATTAGTAAATTTTATTGATTACATATTATATGAGAAATAATAAATTTATTTATTTTATTTACTCAACCACTATTATATCAAGTCTCAATACTCATAATGTATATTTTCTATAAAATTATTATGAAAATGATCTGTATTCCCCTTTTCATAACCCAAACAAGGGTTGGTCAGTCTATTTAATGGTATTTTGGTATACAGGTCTTTTCCAACAGTGGGTTTGCCCCTCCATGATCTTTTGAGTGGAGTCCTCAATTGTAAAATCATGACATGTTTTTCCTTAACACATACCTCCAAATTACACCATTTAAAGGAAGGTCTAATCCTCTTGATGAAAAATGGATAAGTCAGCCCAAAAACATTATATGAACTCTCCTTATTAAAAGTAAGTGTCCCAATAAAGGTGGGTTCAACACATAATTATACTGGTTTCATTATTTATAATGTAATGGAAGGAAAGTTCTGACTTAATATTTAGTTTAGTGATTTTAAATTTTTATTATGCATAATTTTTATCTTGTTTTATCCAATATGTAATGTCACAGTTTTGGAAGCCACCCAGAGGTTCCACGTACCCGGTTGGTCACATGGTCTCAAGCGCATTTCCCTGAAACGCTAGAGGATGCTAACTAGTAGTGAGGTAATTGGGTGTGACAGTGGGGAAACTATTCCCTCATTGGATGAGTAACAGAGTAGAAGTAAAAAAGATAGAAATAATGGAAGCAGTAAAACATGCAATAGGTAAACAACAGAATTAATAATCAACTTGAGAATATATATATAATTGATGCCTGATACCATTTCTAGGAAAGTAGCCAAAAAATTCATAATGTTGGAATACATAAATATATAAGGTAAAATGAAAATAGATAATCTCAAATAGAATTTCAATCCCCATCTTGGTCCTATGCTCTCCAGCTCCTCAGCAATCAAGTACCTGAAGTAGAAGGGAGATAGCCCTTATGTATACCTGTAACAATATAATCTGTTTGGGCCCCAAAGCATAATCCAAACATGGTGTGATAATAAATCCCAGTAGGAAACTACCCAATGATATATTCAAAATAGTCAATGAATATATATGGTCGACTATAATAAAAGTGAAGCAGTAAACAATGAAGTACTCAAAAGTAAACAATCCTACAATTTGAATGCATTCAATTTCATATATCATGTAACTAGATAATAACAAAAAGGAAAACCTATGGGAAGTACTCATAGCCTAACCCCTCTGGTACAACCAAACATCTACATGAAACCCTCTGAGAAGTACACATAGTCTAACCCCTCTGGTTCAACTGTTTCAAAGACTCTCTAAGGAAGAACTCACCGTCAATCCCCCTATAGTATTGTAACAGTAAATAAAGGCACTCTAGGTATTCAATCAACATCCAATTCCCCCTATGGCCCACATCTGGGAACTATAGACACTATGAGTAATCACTTACGTATATTCCCCCTATGGTCACACATCGTAACAGTCAAATAGACACTCTGGGGAATCCCTCAGCGCCCATTCCCCCTATGGTGTACTACACCAGGTTCCCACAACCCTGTGTAAGTAAATCGAGGAAAGTGATATATAATTACAAAATTATACGCCAGGAACTACTTGGCTAAATATTATACAACATAACAACATGTCATATAAAAAGATCACCACTCCTATTAGTACTAGGAATGGAAATCACAACAACCTATCATGCTAAGTGAGACCAAACGGTCATAAACAAAACATACATGGGAAAACACTTCCAAAGCATAGAAATTAACCCTATTCACATTTATATAACCATTACTCAAGCATATAGGCATAACAGGCAATTAACAAGGCTAAAACCATAAACACGCAATACCCCAAAAGGGGTATTGGGAACTTCAGCACATATAACTCAAATAAAATATATGGAAAGAAAAAAACCAACTACCTCGGTGTGGCGAAATCTCTATACGTGAATATCATTCCTTGATTCAACCTATAATGTTGTAGATATAAAAAACTTCTAAAACGATTAACCAAAGATAACTCTTTAAAGAAGAGGAATCTGGAAATGATGCTCTAGATGAAGGAAGAGATTATCGTGGCGATCCCAATCCAATCGACGATGGTCGAATCAGAGAGTAGATGCTAGATCGGGGGCTCAATGAAGATCAACTCTATATTGATGCTCTTGGATGAAGAAGTTGAAGAAGAAGAGAATTCTTATAACGACCCATACTTTACATACATTGTTAATACTTCAAAATTGAATCATACTTATTACAATATATAACAAAACCACGAAAGGACCGTATAGGTATTGTGTCTTTAGAAACTGGGAAACATAAACAACTGGTTCATAAAGCGTCTACACTGTCTCCCATTTATTTCATCATATATATAGTCCCTTTTGGAATATCATACTTAATAACCTTCTTCCTGACCCGGGGAAAGAAAAAATACAAAAGGGTGAGCTCAAATGCTCAGTAAGGGTAAACAAAAGAAATATCAATCACATCATATTCATAAGAACATAACTTTTGAAAATCTTAACCTGCAAAAGAGAGCATAATTTCATAACATGGGATAAATCATAGTAGTGAAATGTAATCCCAATAATCATAACTTAAAACATGAAACTTTTTGGCATACACACATAATCATAGAGAATCATTTTTTATTAGTCCAGACTCATTGCCAAGACTATCTTAGTGGACAAAGTCCATTTCTGAACCGAGTTCACTCCTCGTTTCAGTCTTGTTTCATTGAACCGGTATAACCTACCGTTCCAGCCATGTCTATCTCATGAGATATAAAATCTTTACCCAATGAATTGGAGGGAGATATAGGCCCCACCCATATCATAATGATACCATTCTTATGTGTGCCACAGAATCATAAATCATACATCATTGCATAACCCATGTAATAAAAATGGGAATCCTAAACATCATGACATCATAAAACAATTCATATAAGATAAAGGAATTCATAAAAATATTTCCATCACAACATAATAAAATCCATGTAATAATAGGGATAGAAACAGAACCCTTTATTATTTTAGATGGAAAATAATTTTAATAAAATACTTGAAGTCCATTCTTGAGGGAAATATCCTTTCTACTTCAAAAACATTTTTCCTTTCATAACATGTCATAAAATTTTAAACTAAAAGAATTTGATTAAAAATAAACAGGAAAACTTGTAAAGGAAGCTTCTTGGAAATAATGTTTTAAAAATCCATTCATGCCGTATAAGTTAAAAAAACATTCTTCTCGTACTTTTGTCGGAAAAGTCAAAAAGTACCTCGTATGAAAAATGACAAAAGATTCATTTCATATCTTTTACTAAAAACTCACCTAAGGGTAAAATTGGATATAAACTATTTTAGAAGGATATAAATATTACATATTGAGGAAACATGGGTGTGGATGATAAATATTCCCCAGTAAATTATGAAGTATAAACAATCTCAGATAAAAATTGAGATTGCGATATTTCCCTTACCTTAGGTCCGATATGCTTCGTAAGTGTCCGAACCTCCTGTATAATGATTTAAATAATTTTATTGACTTATTACAGAATCATACTTATTGTTATGATATCATATATGGTCATATTCTTGGCTTCTTATTAGTAATATTTCATTACTACATGTTATTCGGGTGTTTATTACTTTTTGTTCTTATGCGTGTTTTGTCGAATAAATTCTTATTATTCTCTTTAGGTTATAGATACCTCATTTACAGAATGGTATTAGTGTAATATATATCATATTTATTCATTAAATTCATTTATATAATCATTATGAAATTAAGATCATGTAGAACGAGTTGCATCACATCGTGGAGACGGTATTCCGTACGTACACACGAGTGATGATATCATCCCTATGATCGTGGAATTGTATTGGAGTGTATGTATACTATTTCAGAAAGAATCAATATAACTTTATAATAGTCATATATAGTCATTACTTACACCATTATACCCATCCAAGTAAGGTGGTGGGGGAAAATAGAATACACCACGGCGTGGAGACGGTATTCCCTAGGTACGCACGCGCGGTGATTTCTTTTTCCGTAGGATGGATAGATGGTGAAATAGGGTTGTTAAATACTTATAATAACATATTAGTATATGAGTGATACTGATGTTATTACTTCATAATGAAACAACTAAAGAAGAAGAAGTGGATGAAGAAATAAAGATGAAAGAATCGGTAACAGACATTACCTCTTCTTTGAAGTGCTTCTTTGAGACTACCTTTTAGGGCACTAAAATAGGTCTTTAAAGAATACTAGAACCTCTAGTATGTTTCTAGGGAAGTGGATAGGAGAAATTGGCAGGGGTTGGCCGAACTTGAAGGCTCAATGTGGTGTGAGGAAGAGGGGGAGGAGGTGCCCTTTTATAAGGGAGGAGAAGGGTACCTTTGGAATAACTAAAACTATTATTTTATTATAAAGTCAAATTCGGTTTTAAATAGCTCCAAATTGATTTATTTCAAAGATAAGGTGGGGATGGGTCGAAATCCTCTAATCCAATATAATTTAGACAAGTTTAGGTTCATATTTTAACCTTATCATTTAGATTTAACATTAACTTAAATAATTTTACGTTTACCGTGTCTTCTTGTGTTCTTATACTGTAAGGTTAATAAACTTACTATAACCAGCCAAACGAACCCAAAGTTGTTTATTATTAATATATATAACCTTATCTAAGTCATTTTGCCGATTCTTAGATTTTTAGTAATAAAATAACAATTACTAATATAATATTTTTTAAAAGCTATTTTATGTCAATTTTGACACTATTTAGTAATTGATTTTTTTTTGAAACCTTTAATAGAATGATTAGTTCGTAAAAAGTTAATTAACTCAATACTAACATGTCATATTAAACTAGAAAATTATGGGAATTCATAAAAAGTCTCAAATTACATTTATTTGGGTATTTATAACATCAATTATGTAAATATTTCATTAATAATATAATTACTGCATCATATTTGGGTCATAAATAAATTAAATTATATAACGTCTAAAAATTAAAAGTAAAATATCATTATGTAAAAAATCTTTTTAGATTTCTAATGAAAATTTATAGTTGATTTTATCTTATGTATAACCCTATATTCAAATTGATTTACTTATAAAACTTTGATTTTAACTATTTTAACCCTTCTTTAAATAAATTAATAATAAATGTCCTAATCTAATCCAAGTGGGCCTAAATGGTCATATTTATTCCTAAGGTTGTTTTTGGTCGAATTAAACTTGTCCAATAGAATTAGGACATGTTTTAGGGTAATAATAATATCATTTGTGCCCATAATTACCCTATTTACTTTTAACCGTGGTAAAAAAAGGTAAAAAAGTTACTATTCACCAAAAAATTATTTTCATCTTATTGAACCACATTTTACTTACAGACATCAACCGTGTCTCTCGGATTTTCGAAATTTCACTTACAGAAGTGGTAAAATTAAGTTTTATGAAAAATTCGGTTTTTTTACTACCACTTAGTGGTTTCACTATTCATCAAAAATTGAATGTTTTCAGAAAAATACCAAAATTTCACCCTAGGCTGATTTCGATATTCCGATTCCAAAAATGAAGTCCATTTTGAAATATAAAATTTATAAAATTTCAAAAAGTGGTTATTATTATTCATAACGGCTAGTTTTAATAATATTTTAATAGCATATCATTGTTTAGTGAAACTCGGTATTGCATAAGACGCAAGCTATCGAGGAAGGCCGCAGTTGCGTTTAAAGAAAGCCAAGCTAGTTTTTTGTGCAGTGAAAGATTACTTTGATGATTTATATAACATAAAAACAAAATATTTCACATAAAAGTCTCGGGTGTTACATTCTACCCCCCTTAAAATGAATTTCGCCCTCGAAATTCGTCACTTTGTAACAAACAGATGAGGATACCTCTCCAT
The DNA here is from genome assembly GCA_963277665.1 of Viscum album. Classification (NCBI taxonomy): domain Eukaryota; kingdom Viridiplantae; phylum Streptophyta; class Magnoliopsida; order Santalales; family Viscaceae; genus Viscum; species Viscum album. The sequence goes on from OY728122.1 coordinate 499,096,017, forward strand.
TATCATATCCTCAAGATCCCATGTAGCTTCTTCTAATTTGTGGTTCCTCCATAAAACATTCACCAATCGAGTGGTCTTGCTTCGTAGGACTTTTTCGCTACGATCCAGAATCTATATCGGCTGTTCTTAATAAGAAAGATCTTGATCCAGCGGTACAACTTCTAAGCTAAGTACATGTGAAGGATCAGGTATGTACTTTCTCAGGAGAGATACATGGAACACATCTTGAACTTGAGAGAGATTCAGTGGAAGCACCAATCGGTAAGCTACCTTCCCAACACGATCCAGTATTTCGAAAGGACCGATATATCTAGGGCTCAACTTCCCCTTCTTTCCAAATCTCATTACTCTCTTCCAGGGAGATATTCATAAGAACACTTTATCACCCAATTCAAACTCTTGGTATTTTCTTCGGTTGTCGGCATAACTTTTCTGTTGACTCTGAGCTGCTCTTATGTGTTGTTGAATAGATCTGACCTTTTCTTCCATTTCATCAACGAGATCAGGTCCTAATAGCTTTCTTTCCCCAACTTCATCCCAGCAAGTTGGAGTCCTGCATTTCTTTCCATAGAGAGCTTCTTAAAGAGCCATCTGAATACTGGAGTGAAAGCTATTATTATAATAAAATTCAACCAAAGGTAGGTGTTGATCCCAACCACCTTTGAAATCCATAGAGCAAGCTCTCAACATATCTTCTAGGGTTTGAATTGTTCTTTCAGACTGACCGTCTATCTGAGGATGATAAGAAGTGCTGAAACTCAACTCTGTATCTAGAGTATGCTGAAGACTTCGCCAGAACTTCAAGGTAAATCTCGTATCCTGATCAGATATAATAGAAAGTGGTACTCCATGCAATCTTACCACTTCCTTTACATATATCCTGGCAAGCTGATCCAGAGAGAAATCCTCTCTAATAGAAATGAAGTGTGCAGACTTGGTAAGACGATCAAATATGACCCAGATAGCATTATTGCCTTTGGATGTTTTTGGAAGTCCTGTGACAAAGTCCATAGTGATGTTTTCCCATTTCCATTCGGGTATGGGTAATGGTTGTAACATCCCCTTAGACTACTGTCTCTCAGATTTAACTTGCTGACAAACCAAGCATCGAGAGACATATTCAACAACATCACTTTTCATGCCATCCCACCAGAAGTACTCTTTCAGGTCCATATACAGCTTTGTGCTTCCAAGATGAATAGAGAATGAAGAACTATGACCCTCATCCAGCAGCTCTTTCATTAATTCCGGTATGGTAGGAACACAAACCCGATTCCTGAACATTATTATCCCATCACAATCAAGGTTGAATTTAGGAACATTTCTCACCTTCTTATGTAACATGACATCTTCTTTCTGTGCCTCTTTAATCTTCACATGTATAGATGGTTGAAAATTCATTTGAGAAAGATAAGAATTTTCCCCTTCCATTATAATTCCAAGATCCATCCTTTGTAATTCCATAAATATTGGATCTTTTGTGATCCTCATCATGGATAAACTGGCATGGTCCTGTTGACTTAATGCATCTTCCACCTTGTTTGATTTCCCAGGGTGGTAATGGACTGAGCAGTCATAATCCTTAATGAGCTCCAACCATCTTCTTTGGCGCATATTGAGCTCCTTTTGTGTGAAAATATACTTGAAACTTTTATGATCAGTAGAAAATGCCACACCTTTCTCCATAAAGATAATGCCTCCAAATCTTTAATGCAAATATTGCTGCAGCTAACTCCAAATCATGAGTTGGGTAATTTTGCTCATGGATTTTCAACTGTCGTGAGGCATAAGCTATCATCATATCATTTTGCATAAGAACACACCCCAATCCCTTCTTGGATGCATCACTATAGATCACAAACCTTTCTCCACTACAAGGCAGTGTGAGCACAGGTGCACTGGATAACCTTCTTTTCAACTCCTTGAAATTCTCTTCACATTCCTCCGTCCAAATAAACTTAACTCCTTTCCGAGTCAACTTGGTGAGTGGATTAGATAATTGTTAAAAATCTTTCACAAAACGTCGATAATATCCAGCCAAACCAAGAAAACTTCGGATCTCAGTTACTGTTGTTGGTCTCGACCATCTTTCGATAACCTATGTTTTTGCTGGATCCACAAATATCCCCTCTTTTGAGATTATGTGACCCAAAAATGCAACTTTTTGAAGCCAAAATTCACACTTGGAAAATTTGGCATAAAGTTTCTCCTTTCTCAGGGTCTTCAATATAATTCTCAAGTTATCTTCATGTTCTTCCTTGCTCTTTGAATAGACAAGAATATCGTCTATAAAGACTACAACAAATTGATCAAGATAGTCTCTAAAGAATTTTTTCCTCAGATCCATGAAGATAGCAGGGTCATTAGTAAGACCAAATGGCATCACTATAAATTCATAGTGTCCATACCTTGTACGGAAAGCCGTCTTTGGTATATCCTCCCTTTTGACCCTTAATTGATGATACCCTGAACAATGATCAATCTTTGAAAAGTATTGAGATCCATGAAGTTGGTCAAATAAGTCATCAATGCGTGGGAGAGGATATTTGTTCTTGATAGTGATCTTGTTAAGTTATCGATAATCAATTAAGAGTGTCATTGATCCATCTTTCTTCTTAACAAACAGAACTGGTGCTCCCCAAGGTGACGCACTAGGGCATATGAACCCCTTATCAAGATTCTCTTGGAGTTGCTTCTTCAATTCCTGCAACTCAATTGGGGCCATTCTATAAGGTGTCTTTGAAATAGGCAAAGCACCCGGTACGATTTCTATTGAAAACTCAACTTCACGATTTGGTGGAAGACCCAGTAATTCCTCCATAAAGACATCATCAAACTCCCATACAATGGGAATATTCTTATTCGTGAGTTTCTCACCAACCATTTGAGATAAATAACCTTCATTTAGTGGAATCAAGACCCATAAGGTAGAAGGAATTTCCACTGGAAGGTTATGTTCATCCTTGCATTGATAGACGATCATAGATTGATCTTGAATATGAAATGTGACTTCCCTTTTTGGAAATTGATATGAGCTCCATATAAAGAAAGCCAATCCATGCCATGAATCACATCAAATTCCACTATAGGAAGGATTACAAGATTTGCAGGAAGCACTTTCCCACAAACTTCAATCAGAGAAGAATTATAAACTTTTGATGCGACTGTTGTTCCATTAGGTGTTGTCACAGCTAACTCAACATCTAATTGTGGAGGTAATATGGTGATACCCTTATAAAATTCGTCAGAAATAAAAGAGTGGGTGGATCCAGAATCAAATTAAACATTTGCTACTTTAGAGTGGATGGTAAGTGTAACTTTCACCACATTGTTATCGTACTCCACATCCCTGATAGAAATTGCATGTGACATTCCTTTGTCTTTATCCTTAAGAGTTTGTTGACGTCAACCATCATCATCAACCCTTGGATTAGGGCATTTATTGGCATAATGTCCCATCTCCTTGCACTTGAAACATTGACGTGTAGTAGGTTCATTCTGTGTATCCCTTCCTTTGTTTTCATCATTAGACATCTTCTTCCCATCATCGCGGCATTCAAATGCCCGATGACCTTCCTTTACACATTTGAAACATTTACTTGTCCCTTTAAGAAAACTCCCTCCATGTTTCTTTCCACACTTTGAGCATAAGGGAAAGCTCATCTTCCTTTCAGTGTGCTCTTCGGATTTTCCTCTGAATTCCATTTTCCTCTTCTTATCAATCCCATATGACTAATGGGTTACTCCAATCTCCATCTCAACTTTGAGAGCACATCGAACGATTTCCTCGTAGCTATTGAAGTCCCTTATGGCTAAGGCCCTTCGAAGACTTGGTTTTAAGCCACTAAAGAATCGATCGATCTTACTCTCAGGTTGGATAATAATACCAGAAGCGTACCTTGAAAGTCTTGGAAAATTTGCTTCATAGGTGCCAACAGATTCATCATCCTTTTGCTTTAGTTCAAGAAACTCTTTCTCCATCATTGTTCGAAGAATACGAGGGAAGTACTTTTTGAAAAATAAGTTCTTGAACTCATCCCATTCCATGGACTCAATTTCATCCCTTTTCCTCGTATTATTAATAAGATTCCACCATTGATCAGCATCGCCTTCCAAACGTTACACTACTAAGCTGACCTTATCATGCTCAGAACATTGATGAATTGAAAATATCTTTTCAGTAGTACTAATCTATTGTTCAGCAACTAATGGATCAGTAGACCCGCTGAAAGAAGGTGGACGCTACCACATGAAGGATTAAATAGAATGTTGCTCCTTCCTTTGCTCGTTTGGAAGTCCTGCATGATTCATAGCTTGAGAAAGTTGTGTGAGCATTGCTACAAGATTCTGCATTCTAGCTCCCATAACGTTTGTTTGCTCAGGGGGACAGTCATTGCATTTCCCGTTGCAATCCGCATTAACACGGTTCCTTCGGGTTCCAGTCATTGACTAAAACCAAGAAGAATAGTGTGAGCAACACTAATTATAATAGGAAAACCACATAATCAAGAATAAAATTTCACACTTAAGGCCTTATCCTAGGTTATTCATGGCCATTTCTAAAACACTAAGATTGTGTTCTATGCTTTGACTTATCCTTAGGGTTCTTACTAAGGCTTTCACATCCTAGTTTCCAAAGGTTGACTATACCTTTCCTCTGATACCAAATATAATGACCAATACTTTACATACATTGCTAATACTTCAAAATTGAAGCATACTTATTAAAAAATATAACAAAGCCATGAAAGGACCGTATAGTTATTGTGTCTTTAGAAACTGGGAAACATAAACAATTGGTTCATAAAACGTCTACACTGTCTCCCATTTATTTCATGATATCTATTGTCCCTTTTGGCATATCTTACTTAATAACCTTCTTCCTGACCTGGGGAAATAAAACATACAAAAGGGTGAGCTCAAATTCTCAGTAAGGGTAAACAAAAGAAATATCAATCACATCATATTCATAAGAACATAACTTTTGAAAATCTTAACCTGCAAAAGAGAGCATAATTTCATAACATGGGATAAATCATAGTAGTGAAATGTAATCCCAATAATCATAACTTAAAACATGAAACTTTTTGACATACACACATAATCATAGACAATCATTTCTTATTAGTCAAGATTCATTGCCAAGACTATCTTAGTGGATAAAGTCCATTTCTGAACCGAGTTCACTCCTCGTTTCAGTCCTGTTTCACTGAAACGGTATAACCTACTGTTCCAGCCATGTCTATCTCATGAGATATAAAATCTTTACCCAATTCATTGGAGGGAGATATAGGTCCCACCCATCTCATAATGATACCATTCTTATGTGTTCCACAAAATCATAAATCATACATAATTGCATAACCCATGTAATAAAAATGGAAATCTTAAACATCGTGACATCATAAAACAATTCATATAAGATAAAGGAATTCATAAAAATATTTCCATCACAACATAATCAAATCCATGTAATAATAGGGATAGAAACAGAACCCTTTATTATCTTATATGGAAAATAATTTTAATAAAATACTTGAACTCCATTCTTGAGGAAAATATCCTTTCTACTTCAAATTTTATTTTCCTTTCTTAACATGTCATACAATTTTAAACTAAAAGAAGTTGATTAAAAATAAACTTGAAAACTTGTAAAGGAATCTTCTTGGAAACAATGTTTTAAAAATCCATTCATGCCGTATAAGTTAAAAAACATTCTTCTCGTACTTTTGTCGGAAAAGTCAAAAAGTACCTCGTATGAAAAACGACAAAAGATTCCTTTCATATCTTTTACTAAAAACTCACCGAAGGGTAAAATTGGATATAAACTATTGTAGAAGGATATAAATATTACATATTGAGAAAACATGGGTGTGGATGATAAATATTCTCCAGTAAATTATGAAGTATAAACAATCTCGGATAAAAATTGAGATTGTGAGATTTTCCCTTACCTTAGGTCCGATATGCTTCGTAAGTGTCCAAAACTCCTGTATAATGATTTAAATAATGTTATTGACTTATTCCTGAATCATACTTATTTTTATGATATCATATTTGGCCATATTCTTAGCTTCTTATTAGTAATATTTCATTACTACTTTTTATTCGGGTGTTTATTACTTTTTGTACTTATGTGTGTTTTGTCGAATAAATTATTATTCTTATCTTTAGTTTATAGATACCTCATTTACAGAATGGTATTAGTGTAATATATATCATATTTATTCATTCAATTCATTTATATAATCATTATGAAATGAATATCATGTAGAACGAGTCACATCACATCGTGGAGACGGTATTCCGTACGTACGCACGAGTGATGATATCATTCCTATGATGGTTGAATTGTATTGGAGTGTATGTATACTATTTCAAAATCAATATAACATTATAATAGTCATATATATTCATTACTTACACCATTATACCCATCCAAGTAAGGTGGTGGTGGAAGATAGATTACACCACTGTGTGGAGACGGTATTCCGTACGTACGCACGCGCGGTGATTTCTTTTTACATTGGATGGATAGATGGTGAAATAGGGTTGTTTCATACTTATAATAACATATCAGTATATGAGTGATACTGATGTTATTACTTCATAATGAAACAACTAAAGAAGAATAAGTGGAAGAAGAAATAAAGATGAAAGAATCGGTAACAGACATTACATCTTCTATGAAGTGCTTCTTTGAGACCTCCTTTTAGGGCAATAAAATAGGTATTTAAAGAAGAACAGAACCTCTAGGATGTTTCTAGGGAAGTGGTGAGGAGAAATTTTCAGGGGTTGGCCGAGATTGAAGGCTCAAAGTGGTGTGAGGAAGAGGGGGAGGAGGTGCCCTTTTATAAGGGAGGAGAGGGGTACCTTTAGAATAACTACAACTATTATTTTATTATAAAGTAAAACTCGGTTTTAAATACCTCCAAATTGATTTATTTTGAAGATAAGGTGGGGATGGGTCTAACTCCTCTCATAAAATAGAATTTAGACAAATTTAGGTTCCTATTTTAACCTTATCATTTAGATTTAACATTAAGTTAAATAATTTTACTTTTACCGTGTCTTCTTGTGTTATTATACTATAAGGTTAATAAACATACTATAAGCAGCCAAAAGAACCCCAAGTTGTTTTTTATAAATATATATAACCTTATCAAAGTCATTTTGATGAACCTTATATTTTTAGGAATAAAATAACAATTACTAATATAATATTTGTTTTAAAAACTATTTTATGTCAATTTTGACACTATTTAATAATTGATTTTTGTGAAACTCATAAAAAAATGATTAGTTCGTAAAAAGTTAATTAAATCAATAATAACATGTAATTTTAACCTATAAAATTATTGTAATTCATAAAAAGTCTCAAATTACATTTATTTGGGTATTTATAACATCAATTATGTCAATATTTCATTAATATGATAATTACTGCATCATATTTGTGTCATAAATAAATTAAATTATATAACGTCTAAAAATTACAAATAAAATATTATTATGTAGGAAATCTTTTTATCTTTCTATTGAATATTTATAGTCGATTTTATCTTATGTATAACCCTATATTAAAAATGATTTACTTATTAAACTTTGATTTTAACTATTTTAACCCTTCTTTAAATAAATCAATAATAAATGTCCTAATCTAATCCAAGTGGGCCTAAATGGTCATAGTTTATTCCTAAGGTTGTTTTTGGTCGAATTACACTTGTCCAATAGAATTAGGACATGTGTTAGGGTAATAATAATATCATTTTAACCCTTAATTACCCTATTTACTTTTAACCGTGGTAAAAAATGGTAAAAAGTTACTATTCACCAAAAAATTATTTTCATCTTATTGAACCACATTTTACTTACTGACATCAACCGTGTCTCTCGGATTTTAGAAATTCCACTCACAGAAGCGGTAAAATTAAGTTTTATGAAAAATTTATTTTTTTTACTACCACTTGGTGGTTTCACTATTAATCAAAAATTGAATGTTTTCAGAAAAATACCAAAATTTCACCCTAGGGTAATTTCTATATTCCGAATCCAAAAATGAAGTCCATTTTGAAAAATAAAATTTATAAAATTTCAAAAAGTGGTTATTACAATTCATAACGGCTAGTTTTAATAATATTTTAATAGCATATCATTGTTTAGTGAAACTCGGTATTGCGTACGACGCAAGCTATCGAGGAAGGCCGCAGTTGCGTGTAAAGTAAGCCAAGCTAGTGTTGTGTGTAGTGAAAGATTCCTTTGATGATTTATATAACATAAAAACAAAATATTTCACATAAAAGTCTCGAGTGTTACAATTCATCCCATTAGACACGACCCTGATCCCTTTAATGAAATAAAAAGAAAGTACACAACATGAAATTTATAAGTACATAACATATACTTTCCCTTATCATACCTCGTAGTAGGTGGTCACTAGGTCACCACACATGGTTGTGTGCTTGGGCATTATAGCGCCAGCACACGACTACGTGCGACAAAACAGTACACGGTGTGTACATATAAGTACACAACATGTACTTCAAAAATTTCCAAAAACAAATCTTTTTCTCAAAAACACCAGAAAAGTGAAAAACATACATGAAAAGAATATTTGAGTTCTTACAAACATCCCCCCTTAAAGAAATTTATCCCTGAATTTCCCTAGCTAGGTGGTGTGGAAGAAGAATCCTTGAAAAGCTCTGGCCATTGTGATCGTACATCGGCCACCCTCTCCATGGTCTCATCTTGTGCTCACCCGTGCTGCCATCGCACTCATACCAGAGAAAAATACCAGCCATGGAGAACTTTTGTACTTTGATAAACAATCCAGATAAGATTATCCTCAAATGAGGCTTCCACCTCAAACTCAACCTCACCGAGTTGAAAACATGGGACATGTCAGAAAAGTAACGTTGAAGCTGTGAAACATGTAAGATGTCGTGCATAGCCTGATACCTTTGAGGAAACTACAACCAATAGGCAACCAAACCAACTCTCTCCAATACCTCAAACTTCCCAACGTACCTCAATGAAAGCTTACCCTAACTCATAATCATCTTGTGTCCCAACCTCAGTGTGACATGCAGGAAAACTTGATCTCTGACATTGAACTCGAGAAGTCGTCCCCGTCGATCAGCATAAGACTTTTGTCGTGACTGTGCAGTAGCCATCTTCTTCCGAATCAAATCTATCTTCTCTGTGATCTCTTGGACAAGATGATGTCCTATCATAGCTTCCTCTCTGGCCTCTGGCTAGTATAAGGGTGAATGGAATATCCTACCATACAAAGCCTCATAAGGTGCCATCTGAATAGTTTCTTGAAAACTATTATTGTAGGAAAACTCCACAAGATTTATGTGCTTCTACCAAAAAAATCCAAAATCTAGGAAGCATGCTCAATTCATGTACTCAAGTGCCTGAATTGTATGCTCAGACTAGCCATCTGTCTGGGGATAGTAATCTATAATCAAAAGTAACTGTGTACCCAAATCCCTCTGAAGTCCCTGCTATACCTGAGGAGTAAAATAGACATCCCTATCCGAAACAATGGAGTGTGGAACCCCATGTAGACATAAAATCTCTCAGATGTAAGAACTTACCAACTCATCTACACTAAAAGTATTCTTAATTGGTAAAAAATTGTGCAACCTTCGTGGGTCTTTCAACAACAACCAAAACTACATCATTCCCTTGAGGAGACCATGAAAAACCTATCATGAATTCCATCGTGACATTATTTCATTTCCACTCGAGAAGGATTTGCTGTTGCAAAGGACCTGTTGGTCACTGATGCACCGCCTTCAGCTGCTAACAGGTGGAACACCTTAGGACAAAACCTGCATCATCTCCCTTCATACCTAGCCACCAATATAGATAGTGTAAATTACGACACATCTTGGTGACACCAGGGTGCACTACCAAAAATAAGGAATGAAAATCATGAATCAGCTCCTCGCATATGTCTACTGACAACCACACACACCCCTGAAAACACAAGATCTCATCCTCGCCTATAGTCCATACAGAAATCGGGTTCTCTCCCTTCACACTTTCCAATAGGACTAAGCCTTCATAATCTGATAGCTTCCTCATTCACACTCGATCAACTAGAGTAGTGGTAAAATCTACAGAAGAAAGAAATGTCCTACCCTGTCTATCGTGAACCTCCAAATGCATCTCAGAGAAAAGAGCCATAAGCTGCCACTCACTACTAGCCTCCTGAACTGCATGTATCTGAGTCCTCCTGCTCAATGCATTAGCCACTATGTTTCCTTTCACAGGAGTGTAGGAAAGATCAAAGTCAAAAGCCTAAAGATACTCAACCCACCTTCGCTGTCTCAAATTCAGGTCACTCTAAGTGAAGATATACTGGAGACTTTTGTGGTCGGTGATAACGACAATATTCTCTCCCAATAGGTAGTGTCTCCAACATTGTAAAGCATGAACAAATGCAACCATCTCTAGATTTTACATCTGGTAGTTCCTCTCATGCGGCCTCAACTACCGAGACCCGTACACAATGACTCCTTCCCCCTGCATAAGCACTGCACCATGCCTGATACCTGATGCATCACAGTACATAGTATAGCTCTTGCCTAGATCTGACAATACTAGTATTGGTGCAGAAGTCAACCTCACTTTTAGCTCATGAATGGTTGACACACAAAAATCTAATCACATGTACTTCTCACCATTCTTAGTCAGGCATGTTAGTGGCGATGCTAAGCATGAAAACTCCTATATGAAATTTCTGTAGTAACTATCCATCCCTTGAAAACAACGTACCACAAAAATGTTCTTTGGTTACCCTCAAGAAACTACTGCTCTCACTTTCTCTAGGTCTACTGATAGTCCTGTCTCTAAGATAACATGACCTAAGAAGAGAATTTGGTCCATCCAAAATTGGAATTTTGAGAGAATAACATATAAATTATTCTCTATTATTGTACTCAAGATGATATCAAGATGTGTGACATGGTCATGTCGAGTGTGAGAGTACACCAAGATATCATTCATGAAGACTACAACTAAAGAATCCAAGAATGGATGGAACAATCAGTTCATCTGTGCCATGAAGTCTTCAGGCGTGTTCGTGGGACTGAACACCATAACCACATACTCATCTAGACAAAACGTGCTCCAGAATGCTATAAGAGGTATATCACATGGTATAACATGAAACTGATTATAACCGGATCCCAAGTCAATCTTCGAGAACACCTGGGCTCCTCGAAGCTGACCAAAGAGATCACCAATCCTCGGTAATGGATATCAGTTCTTGACCATAAATTTGTTCAACTTATGATAATCCACGTAAATTCTGTGGTTACCATCCACTTTCTTTACAAATAAGACATTCTAACCCCATGAGAACTACTGGGTCAGATGTACCCCTTAGCCTGTAACTCCTCCCACAACTTCTTGAGGTATTGTAACTCTGGTATATCCATCCAATAAGGAGGAATGGACACTGGTGCTGCTCCTAGAACAAGCTCAATAAAAAAGTACACCTATCACTCTGGAGGAAAACCTAGAATTTCCTCTAGAAGGACATCCCTAAAATGATCTAGAACTGGGGGAAAGTCCATCTGTGGAGTCCCCTGGTCATCCAGATAAAGACTAGGAATCTTGGATATAAATCCTCCCAACCCATGATGCTCGAGTCCAGCTCTGCTTTCCTTGAAATCCCATTCACCCTTATGAAGAACGGATTCACCCTATGGTGATGTGAAACTCACCCTATTGTGATAGAAATCAAAAACATCACAGAAGGGAACTAACCAGTTCATTCAATGAATGAAATCATAGCATGCCATCTCTAGGACAGAAAGGTCCAATAAGAAGGGACACCCACCAACCTCTAGAGGGAACTCCTTGCACTGTTATACACTAGTTTTTTTTGTCTCCAACGGTGTGTCTAGCATCAAGATATCAGCAGAAGAAAAGATAAAAAGCCCAAGGCTCTCCACAAAAGCAACATATATAAAGCCATGGGAAGCCCCTATATCAAAAATAGTAGAATATAAAACTGAGGAAACTAGAATCATACCTCAAACTATAGAGGGTCTGGGATCCTGCTCCTGCTAGGTCTACTCCACTGCGAAAGTCTGACCTGCAATGCGGCACAATAAACCTGCCTAACCACTCTGAGCTGATCCACCCTATTGTCACTGTAATCATAGCGAATGGCTACCACAACCATGAACTCCACCTCATCCTGAATGGATGGAAGAACTCCAGTTCACAAACTGCTGAGAAATTGGTGGTGCTTCTCCTAAACGAGGAGTTATAGACTAAACCTTGTCTCTAGCTGCCAGTGAAAAGATTTGATAGAAGCGCTGATGATGTCTCACATTTCCACAATATTGGCGCTCAACTGGGTCTCGCAGGCAATGTAGCCTTGTATTCCAGACCTTCCCACACTATTAGCAGACAACCTGTCTACCTGATGGTAAATCCTTCCTACACAGGTCTTCACATGTAGACTCCCTGCAGTGCTTCCTACTATCAGCCAGAGAGGCACTATCTCTGGAAGTGAAACCACCCCTGCTCACAGCTCTAGAATACCTCAGATTACGTTCTATGATCAGCGTCTGGTTGACTATATATGTGGTGGATGTTAACCTGAAGATTTTCACCTGAGATCAAATTTCATGCCTAAGACCATCCTCAAACACTCTTGCTATAAATAACTCATCACTTCCTAGAAAGGGTTTATAGATCTGCAGCATAGTGAATCGAGAAGAATACATTATAATAGGAAGAGTACCCTGCTCCAAACTCAAGAATTCTTGGGCTCGATTGGCCAATAATGCCTCTAGGTAGAATTATTCATAGAAGGTATGCTGACACTCATCCTACACCCTAAAATAATGGTGTCCCGCTTGTGAGATCACATCTCACCATCTATTGGTGGAATCTAGAAGCATATATGTAACAAGATTCACCCTCCTCTCTGGAGGCATATCCAGATTATCCAAGATAGAAGGCATGGCTTCTAACGAAGACTGTATAGCCTGAGGTCCTCCATCCCCTGTCAAATTAAGAGGATGTTGCTACTGAAAGACCTACGTCTTTTCTGCAATAGAGAGGGTAGGATGTGGTACTCCTCGGATGGTCTACATAAACCACATAATTCCCTTTAGGAACTATGTGTCAACACCTATGTTTGGAATGATGGCAGGTGCCAAGACTAGAACAACTGGAGGATTCGCTGGAAGTCCCTGATCTTCCATATCGGGTGTCTGATCACATCCCTGTAACTGGCGGACAACCAGAGGATGTCTTGGTGGCATGACTCTGCAAGGTCAAGAACACACCTTATATCAATATTAACAATTTCTTACCTTAGAATCATAAGAACGGAACAATAGAATGATAGAATTCATGTTTTTCAAATCATGGATACATGGTGTGTTCCTTTTTGTCTTCACATGGGTGTGTAATTCTACCATCTCAGGTCGTCTAACACCCCATACACATAGCGTGTTGTCCTAACACACAACGTGTATTTGAAAGTTCTTCCCCTTACTGAGTTCTTCTACACTGCTAATCCACAGAGTTATCCAAAAACAAGACTACACAACATGTTAATCCCAGACACGACATGTACTATATGAACTTCACTAGCCCGTGTTATTAGTCATACAGCTAGTTACGTGACATACTCTACATGTTTTTTTTCAAATGGAAAAAATGTGTACTTGATGGAAGTCACCAACCTGTGATGTTCGATACACGGCCGGATACTCAGATTATGCTACACGGCATGATCAAACTAGACACAGTGTGTGTAAGATAAGATTTATCCATCTGTGTCTTTAGTCACATGGGTGGACACATGGTCCACACCACACGACATCAACATAAGACATAGGGCATGTTCTACCAATATTTCCCAACCCCGTGTTTCTGCCCATGCAGTTAGTAACATAGTTAGAGACTACACAGTGTGTACATATAGTACACAACAAGTACTTAAGAAAAACGGTTCCTTCTCGAACATAAGAACACACAGAATGTGTGTCCAACGTTAAACACCGTGTCTTCTGGGGTTTTCCGGATAATAAGCCTTAGAAACTACTTTGGAACCCAAAAAACACTGAAACGAAAATTACAGTTCCAAATTCAGATCTATGAGGGCCCATAATCTCCATGAATCAAAGATTGGCATCTTATACATGTCATATATAAACATATCAGAGCAATTATCCACCAAATTCTAGTCCATGAGGGCCCATAAATCCTCAAGAACCAAAGTTTGGCATTCGTTCAAACTAAGTCATACACAAATTAATACCCTATCAAATAGATGGTATTCTATCAAGGAATCTTTCATAATAACATGCATATCTATCAGAACATCTATCAAAACAACATGAAATCGCTAATGAACCCTAAATGTCCTGGCAATAATGCATGACATGTGATTTCTAGCAAGTGACTTTATGATGCATGAGATCGAATACCCTCATCTAATCAGGTTGCAACAAAAACTGAACCTCAATAACATCAATGATAACAACACAAAACATGTGATTCACCCAATAGTAAAATCTAATCAACTGTAAAATTGAAAAACTCAAAAAAATTTCAATAACGAGGTAGAATGAATTTTCCCTGTACACAATTTAGCTACTCCCAGGCACAACGTATTACCAAGAACTTATTCCTTCCTACCCCTAGCTATTGGCTCTAAACGGTAAGTGAGAAAGAAAAGAAACCCTCTTATTCAACTTTGTAACATCATGGTTCTGGAAGCCGCCCAGAGGTGCCCCGTACCTGGTTGGTCACATGGCCTCAAGCACATATTCCCAAATACCAGAGGCTGCTGACAAGTAGTGAGGGCCTTGGGTGTGACATTGGGGAAACTATGCCCTCATCAGTAGAGTAACACAATAGAAGTAAAACAGATAGCAATAGTAGAACTAGTAAAACATACAATTGGTAAATAGTGAAAGTAAAAAAACCTACGGGAGAACTTATATATAATTGATGCCTAATACATTGTCTAGGAAAGAAGCCAAACAAGTCACAATGCTGGAATACAGAAATATCCAAGGTACAAAAAAAAAGATAAACTCCAATAGCATAATGTTCCTCAGCTTTGTCACATTCTCTCCAACTCCTCATCAATCAAGTACCTAAAGTAGAAGGGTGGTTTCCCTTATATATACCTACATCAATATAATCTATTTGGGCCCAAAGTCATGACCCAAACAGGGTGTGAGACTAAATCCCAGTAAACAACCACCCAAATATCTGTGCTTAATATCTGGTGAATATATATGGAAGGCTATAATCAAAATGAAGCAGTAAACAAGGAAATACTCAAAAGTAAACAATCCTACAGTTTCAATGCATTCAATTTCATATATCAAGTAAGAAGATAATCACAAATAGGTATCACTATGAGACGTACTCATAGCCTAACACCTCTGGTTTAACCAAAAAAGTACAAGCAACCCTCTGGGAAGTACACATAGTCTAATACCTTTGGTTTATATTTTTCACAAACTCTTTGAGGAATCACTCACCGTCAATTTCCCATTTAGTCTCGTATCGATAACTAAAAGGCACAGTAGGGAAGCACTGAACATCCCATTCCCCATGCGGCCTACATCAAGGAACTACAGACACTCTGAGTAAGAACTTACATCCATTCCCTCTATAGTCTCGCATCGTAATATTAAAACAGACACTCGGGGAAAGGCCTCAATGTGCACCCCCCCTATTGTCTACTATACCAGGTCTTCACAGCACTATGTAAGTCAATCGATCATAGAAATATATAATGACCAAACTAAACCCCAAGAACTACTTGGAAAAATAGTCTATAACATAACAACATGTCAGATAAAAATATCAATCCATCCTCTAAGCATTTGGATTGGAAAACACAACAACCTAAATGTCTAAGTGATAACAAATGGTCATAAAAAAAACATGCATGAGAAAACACTTCAAAAGCATAGAAATTAACACTATTCACATTCAATTTGCCTCTAATAAAGCATATAGGCATAGAAAGAAATTAAAAAGGCTAAAATTTTAAACACACAATACCCTGAACAAGGGTATTGGGAACTTTTACACATATAACTCAAATACTATCTTCGGAAAGGCACAAACCAGCTACCTCGGCATTGTGAGATCACTATACATGAATCTCAAGCCTTTATTCTCCCTTTAATGATGTATATCTACAAAAAAATCTAAAATATTAACCAAAGATAACACTTGAATGAGGAGAAATAAGGAAACGAAGATCTAAAAGAAGGAAGATCTTACTGTGGCTATCTCAATGCAATCGACAATGGTCGAATCGAAAAAATAGATGCTCAATTGGGGGCTTGGTGAAGATCTGCATCATACAGATGCTCTTGGACGATGAATTCAATGAAGAAGAGCATTCTTCCCATTAGACGCGACACTGATCCATTTAATAAAATAAAAATAAAGTACACAGTGTGTACTTTAGATGTACAAAACATGTACATGACCTTACTGGCCCCCAAATTAGGTGGTCTTCATGTCACCACCCACGATAGTGTGCTCGGGAGTTACACGGCCAACACACAGCTATGTGCAAAAAAAGAGTACACGACATGTACATATAATTACACGGAGTGTACTTTAAAATTTTTTAGAAACTCCTCTTTTTCTCCAAAACACTCGAAAAGAGAAAAGCATACCTGAAAATAAAGATCCAGGTTCTTATACATTACATGCCTTGTTAATATTTTGTGGGATGTAAATTAATTAATTAAACTCATTGAATAAAAAATTTATGCATAATCCATTTATTTAAATTGTTTATTTTCACATTAATTCATTTGATTATGGGATCACCATCATGCATCCATAAAATAAATAATGTAAAGACAAAAATAATTAATTAATTAAATGACCATATAATGAATTTATATAACAGTTGATTTATTGAGAAGTCATTAAATAAACATATGACCTAGGGGAAATAACTCATTGTGTCAGTCTTGGAATGTGCTACAACATTACATCTATCCACTTGGGTATCACTTGAGTTGGCATCATAATGATTCCATCTTGAACTGCCTCTATGAACCTTTGGATACTTAATTAATTACATGTATTTATAAATCACACATAAGTGAGGGGAACTAATGGATTGGTAAATGGGGATTACATAAATTACCATGGACATACATGTAATACATTATAATGGAGTGAGGGATGAATCATAGGTTATCATATTTAAAATAATAACAAATAATTTAAAACTCATGGAATAAATTAAATCAAATCATCCAATACATACACTGGTCCTGGTCAAGCTTATGAAAAGTCATAAATGCAACATATATGAAAATGTGAATGATTAACATTCAATTATTATTTGGAAATTATTATTATGATAAATTCACTTGAATTAATTAATTAATTTCCTTCCATATTATTGACCATTAAAATCATCTTGGAGATAACCCTAATAAGGTCACTAGTGTAAAATAATCCATATAAACAATAATTTCATATTCATTATAATAATTTAATTGATAATTTAAAATTATTTAAAAACCAGATTAAATTTACAAACAATTACCATTCTAATTAAATCAATAAGGTTTTACTACTGAATTTTTTAATTTAATCTGATTTTTAATTATACAATTAATTAAGATACAAAAAAGTTTGTACTATCTAGCTACATTCCATGTAACTCAATTTTCATGTATCTCAGTTACATGGTTGAGACTTTGGCATTTTGACTCGACCAGACTAAATGGTGTGTATATTCCAGCTACACTCTCTGAATCCATTTTTCGTGTGACTGAGTTACTCACTTGGGTATTTGGAATATATCTTGATTAAATCACTTGGAGAGTACAATCCAATTTCACATTGTGAATCCTTTATATCATGTGTCAATTGTTCTTTCTAAATGGCTCAGTGTGTCTATTAGAGAAGGGAAATGATGAACTAAATTGAAGTTTCACCACATACATGTTGTGTACATCATAAAATCTCCACGATATCAGTCCCACATGGTTTGAACAAGTATAATGGCCATAAAAATTTCACAATTTATTCTGCTAACCCACATATACTATATGAATTGTATGCTGGGTAAATGCCATGTCATTTGACATCTAGTGTTCTAGGATGACCGGATCCATGCCTGATGTGCAATAAATGAAGAATCTGTAATTAAATTATCTTCCTTACGTATATCCATAAAAAAATCCAGGTGTATTGATCATGGGTACACAATGTGTACATTGACTACATGTTGTGTCACCCCGTTTAAATGAATTGTTTTTAGCACTTCTTGATGACATATCTGATCATTCTTCATCTATTATTATACCTATAAGAAAACTAATCACTGAAAAAATATGATTATTATTCTGATTAAATGTTAATTCATATTGGATTAAATAATTAATAATATTAAATAAATTAATTCAACCTTGATTTCATATAGATCACTAATAAAATAAATAATTATAAATTTAAAACAAAACCTCAGTTTGATACCACATTTAGGTTCTGAACATAGTAGAAGCATGTAGTGGTCAGAAATATATTAAAATTTATTTTAATATTTAGTTTCATAAAACCCAAAGTGATTATCTTATATGATAAAATTTTAATAAATTAATTTATATCTGATGAAAATAAATATCTTAGCATAAGACTTGTTCTTCATTGATGATGTTGATCTTTCACAAGACCCTTTTTGGGTTTCCTTAATTTTGATGTGAGGATCCAAGGGTAGAATCTTTATAATAATGATAAAAACATGTTACTTTGATATCTATGAAGCACTTAATTATTTTTGGCTTCTATCATGGAGAATCGAGTTTCATTAATTGTTCCCATTGATAGCACATTTTTTCAATATTAAAGGATTATCTCTTGCATTTCTCGCTCTTAAGAAGGATAGAGGAGTAAAGTGGTAATTTCATTGTTCACATCAATACCCCATTTTTTCACAGACCCTAAAAATAGACTTAGACATTTAATTATAAAGCTAGGGTTTAGGTTAAAATATTATATCATTCCATGCCGGCACATAAACAATTTTACAACCTTTAATAAACACCATGTCTCAAAATATTAATTATATTAATATTAATATTATTTTTTACTGTGTGAAAACTTATAAAATAAAAAATATTATTTAAGTTCATTATTAATTAATATTTTACACCAGCATGATCTTGATCCATTTAAACTCTAAATTTTTTTGAACATTCTAATCTATATTAAATATTTTATTCATCAATAAATATTTTCGATCGATAAAACATGAATGAATTTATTCCTTAGTCTTGATAATAATATATATTCTATTAATTAAATTAAAATATAATTTAATCAACATCAATGGAAACTATTTGTGTGTGATGCTCTAGGATTTTTTCATGTTATCATTAGGTGGGATTACCTAATGTCCATGATTAATATCTATAAACGATTCAAGGCACAAAATATAAAGAACTTAATGTCACAAAAATGAAAAGAAAATATGAATGCTCGCTGTTTAATTTAATACCATTATCAAAATATCACATCAAGATGGTTGAACATACATGTCAACAAAATATGTGATCGATGCATCTTTCATTGACTATCTAAAATAAACAGGTCGTTACAAAATAACTATAGAATTTTTGGTGATAGTTCTATTTTAATTAAATGGAAAAAATATCCGCTTTGAAAAACATGTAAGGTAAAAATACTTCCTCAATTAATCCATTAACAACATGTCATTAATGATTCACTAATTCCCACCTACATATGGAGTGATAATTTTAATTCAAAAATATAGGTGTGTGGGTTATGACATGCTTTAATGATAATATTAAATTCTACGGACAATTAAACAAGCTTACAAATAAAAATTTTTTGATGACACCAAAGCATGTGGAATTACTATTGGTAGGTTTATTTTCATAGTCCCTCGTCATGATGATTACTAAGTGAAGAATTCATTAGGGGATTCCTCATCCATTTATTAGTACTCACACCAGAAAATCTATGTATTATGATTCCCATCATAGTATGTTTTCCGACCACAAAACATTATTTACGAATATCATCAGATCACTTTATGGCTATTATCAAATGGGGGAACTACTGTGAACTTATTATTGTGATGTATTCTCTATAAAATTATTAGATCAGAGTCATGCAGAACAATGAAATTTTTGTAACAAGATGTTTCATTATTTTTCAATATATTGAATATACATTTAATCAAAGTACAAATAGTTGGTCCAAGGAAACCAACTCCAATATTGGTTTCACTAGTACACATTACCATTATTCTACAACTTTCAATGATTCCTCGTGGACTTAACAAACTATCACCTTATGTCACATCACATGTAATATATTTTTTAAACCACATTGAAAAATCCGTTTGGATATCTTCTAAAACTCAATTTTCAAAAACTATTATTTATTTTCATTTCATTTAACATCATATGTATCAACATGAAAACATATATCGTAAAAAGTTTCTAGATATACTCAGAAATACTTCTAGTGTATCTCTCTATGTTTTATACATACATGTAGTAAAAATATGCATATATAGAATTGAAAATAATTATGAATTATATAATCCATAATTTTTTTTAAAAAAATTGAATCTTATAGTAAATCTCATGTGCTATTCAAGATATAAATGAATTTTGTGTAATATCCATTGAAATATTACATATAAATATCTATATCCATTAGATGTATCCTATATAGAAAAAAATCAAGAAATAATACATTTTTTTAGTAATATCAAGTGACTATGGGATAGATATAATGTCAATATCATATATCCTACTCATATATTTTCAATGTTTTGAACATAGAATGTACAGATGAAAAACACATCGCATGTCACTCAAAAAAGTGGATGATCACATCATATTTCCTTCATCCAGATAAATAAGGATGTCAAATTCACCTTAACTAGGTACAGATATATGCTTTACTAGTATTTTAGAATCTTGTCCCTGGTTGATATAATAATCAAATAATAGTTAAAATTTCATATTTTTGAAACCTCAATCAATAAAATGTTGAGAAACATACATAACCACCCCCATATTTTGTTATCCTCATGGATGTCATAAAAAGGTATCACATTAATGTTATCATTTTATGTATCTTTTTATCATTAGATATAGTGATTCAATATTAAATACTCACAATTAACATACCAAAGGCATAATATATGTATCTGTATGGGTCATACATAGTGGTTTATCGTAAGTAGAAACCCCTTTTGTGTTTTATGAGTATATGATGTTTCCCAATATAAAATCATACAAATGATAACCTTGAGATTTTTTCAAAATATATAATAATATATTCTGAACATTGTTTTGGGAAAACCAATGTTTCACTTATAGTGGTTAATAATCATTTCACATGAGGAATTTCTGTAAGAAACATGAAAAAATAATGTGGAGTCTTATTTTTGTATAATATTATTCAATTTATATTATTAAACTCCATAATTAAAAAAATATCTTATAACAATACATTTCTAATCCTATACTATATTATAGACAACTATAGTGGCCCTTTGTATACAACAATTGTAGGGTTTTTTTTAAACTAATTAAAACTATATATAATACCTTTTAGATCTATATGTATCCAAATGAAAAATTTTCTAACTAAACTCCTTTAGTGAGTAACATGTATAAATAATGTTTATTTAAATGGCTATAAGACTTAAGAATAATATTTCTAATATTTCTATTTTTAAAAATAGTATTAAAACACATTTACTCTGTATAATTAAATGTTATAATGTTTATAACATCTACTATTTTTTTAGAAATATTTTTATATTAATTATCATAGTCATGGAACATCTACATACTAGATTTCTGTTGAGATTAATATAGTAACGAAATATTATTCTTTGAATTTATTTTATTTACCAAAACATCCTAAAATAATTTAGGATCTTATATAACCTATAATTTTAGTTTAACCATTATAAATGTTTTGTTATCTATTAAGCATTATATGTTTACGAATACTCCCACTATCCTCTAAGAAATTATATTCTAATTAGAATATCATAACAAGATAAAAAACTCCATTGAGTTTAAGAAATAAAACTTTTTTCCTCATTATTAATATTTTAAAAATAAACTATTGTATCCATATCATTTATGGTATTAAATATGTTTAGATATTTATTCTAAAAAAATACTTCATACCTAAAATATATTATTGATTAATAGAAGGAACTATTTACTTCATATTTTGGAAAATATTTTTTATAAACACTTTTTTCATTCAAATATTTTTTATAAATTTTAATTTTTAATACATGTTATAAAATTGGATCAAGTCATATACCATATGAATTAAAATTTTCAATATATTTTTTGATGGAATGTATTGTTTATAATAACAACTCTTTTATCTTATAAGAGAAAATATTAACAATAATTCATATCAATTATTATGATTCATCATAGATTAAATGTGACCAAATTTATAATACTAATCAATGTTTAAACCAATTTATAAACTTATTTATACAGACTTTAATCACTAAGAATTAATAGTATATCATTTTTTTAACTTATATAAATATTATAATCAATTTTTTAATGTGTTGTTGGAATTATATAACCTTAAAAATCAATGAATATATTTAAAAAAATAAATATATGATGTGGAATCTCTATATAGTCATATACCTTTAGGTATTATGAGAAGTTTTTAATTTAATTATTTTTTTACCTTTGTGAATACATCACTGTTCCTTCGATTTGCATTTATTTAGTTTAGTAGATAATGGGGAATCTCCATGATCGATCTCCGTTTCCTTGTGAAAAAACATATACTGTTCAATTTCTACCCCATAATCATAGAGAATGATCCTAAACCTCCTATGTATTTATCCACAATTATCAATACATTGAAAATATCATGAATTGTTTTATAAATAACTTTTATAGTGAAACTCAAAATTAACAATCCAATTATTTACGATAGTGATTGAATAATTAATTCTATTTCTATATTAAGCCTAAGTGGAGAACCTAAAATATCTATGTCAGTAAAATATCCAATTTTATGTTGAATTATGGTGGAAGTACCATTATCATTCTCAAACAAAAATATTTATTTTTAAAATTCATGTCTCTTATATCTGGATTGTTCATAGTAGAGGTTGAAAGATCCAATATTCTTAATAATTTAACTTTTAATTTCTATATTTTAATCCATCAAATGTTTTATTTTATGGGAAATTGTAAAAAATTCTATTTTTAATATTTTTTTTATCTTTATTATGATAATGGATTAATTCTAGAATTTTATGCATTAGAAGTTAGTTTTGTATTTCGGAGAAAAAAATTTATACACTAATCCAAATTGATTTTTTGGGGATTCTATTTTCATTGGTATATATTTCATAAAATTAGACCAATGGTAGAATATAATTTTTTTATTCCCAAATGAATTAGAAAATATAGACCTTGGAATCTATGAATAGATCTTGACTATTTTGAATATAGACATATTTCAAAAAAATAGATGGCAAAATTGAGATTAAATATTATAATAAAATATAGAACATCGAGACAAATGTTTTTGTGACTATGGATAAGAGTTATTTTACCTCTATATATTACATAATTTATGGTAACTTATGGATTGAGAATATAAACAACTAGTAGGATGTAGGCATTTCCCATTGTAAATCAGTCATAACATAGGATATAAATGGTAAATGAAGCTGAAATTGGGGTGACATAGGATAAAGACATAGGGAAACAAATTTTTAGAAAACAATTCAAATTAGGTCATTTAATATCTATACTGTACACAACCATTTATTGTAAAAATATGTAGTAATAATGAGCCACTCATTTTCCAATAAAAATGAAACTTCTCTCCATATCAACATGTTGGACATTATAGTTAAATATTTTGCTAATTTATTACTTTATTTTATATTGTCTTAGTATTAGGAAATTTTTAAATATTTTATTATTTTTATTAATCATTTCTATTTCATTTTCTATTTTCTGGTTCTCCCAATATATTACCTTCTCATGTCCACTAAGAATTGGTAACTAACCTCAACAATTGTTCAAGGGATGGATCAATGATTTTCTTGAGTTTTATACACATTTAGGTTTCTATTTATTCAATTTGGAGAATTTATGCGATGGTTAAATTTAGTAGGGTGCGAGATTTCCAAATTTTCTCTATCACCTGATTTCTTCTTCTCATTCATACATATTCATTACATTCACAGTTTAAGTAATGAATATTATGAAGTTTGACTTAGGTAGTGATAGTCAAAAAATATATCTCCTAGCCAAATTTAGGAATAACGTTTCTTTTCATATAGTGATCTCATAGTGGGGTAGTATAAATTCAAAAAATAGGGTGTAGTGTGACAGATCTTGATTACCACATTGAATTGAGTATCAAGAATATTTTAATGAAGAATTATATAGATCACAATGATATACTATGGTTAACTTTCATTATTATTTACTGAAAAATTCATTTTATTTTTTTTGAGAATATATATATATATAGACCAATATTTAACACATCTTTCAAACCCCCTCTTTATATTAGTTAGTTTTATATTAGTTAAAATATAATAGCGATAATTGAAAATTGGTTTTGTGTGAGATTCCACATTGAGATAGACCCCTAGGGGTGCACTATATTACATGCTTAGATAAATATAATATTAAATGGGGATGTGTAATAAATCCCCATACATAAAATAGGAACTATTTTTAGGGACTTAGTGCCAACAATATAATTATAAAAAATTGTAAATATATTTTTTCATTTCATTTAAAAAACTAAAAAAATTCTTTGTTCATAATGTATTTAAATTAAAATTATTATACTTGAACTAGTTAATCAAAGGTTTTCCTGACCCCCCTTCTGCAAGATGTGGGAAGGGAAAGTAAGGTTCCCTACCCTTCCTCAATCAATGTGAAAGAGAGATAATGACCCCAAATTCCCACCTTTAGTAGGCCCTAGAGTGGCGACTGGCACCAAGGGTATATAATTTCACATGAATAGAAGGCATTACCCTTTTTATAGAAGAATATCAGGAGATAAGACGGTGAATTCAAATCAACTCCATAGAATAATGAAAAATGTAAATAAAAAAATCCATCCCCAGATGAATGTTCAACATAAACTTATACAAAGTATAAGAAAAATCTAAAAGAATGTACCAAAAGAAAGAAAAAAACAATGAAAACTATCCCAATGCCTGAGCTAGTAATGTCTAACATTGTCCTCAAAGCCCTCCAAGAAACCTGAAAGATGTTTTCTATACATAGGGTGAGTATACAGGTATAATCAGTATGGAAACCAAAATCTCTTGTGCACAATTGGGGAGACATTCTAATTCCCCATGAGAAAATATAGGTAACCAAAATACCTAGCAAGGAAAACTATCCACCCATCCTCACAAACTCACACTCCCCAAATTACACAAGTTAGATAAAATAATAGTAATAGAACATCAATATTTAGATACCGAGAACCTCTTTCTGACTGGTTATTTAAAACATCCTATGCATCAGACCTCACCCCCAAATCCCACTGAAGTCCCACTACCACCCCCAAAAACAACAACAACATGGGCCATCTTAACCAGATGTTTATCTCACCTAAAATCACATGGTCCACCATAACCACACATCCTACTCATAGACACCTGGGCCGACACAACCACACATCCTACTAACAAACACCTAGGCCTCGTCCCGAAGACACTTGGGAAACAATCCTTCCCACACACACCTACTCCAACCCACCACAACACACCCTGCCTAAAAAATCAGGGGCCATAATGAACCTCCAGCCATCACAGCTGGCCCGAAGAGTCTTGGGAAACCTGGGAGAGGGAGAAGAATGGAGCTAATAACTATCCTCTCATAGGAATTTTTGAAAAAAAGCCCTCCACTGTGAAATGGGGGTGTTTTTTATGAAGTTATCAACATGGGTGGGGAGCATATAAGAAACAAAAGAACTAAATTTTATACATATAGGTAATCAGGAACTCATCCCAACAAGAGAGTTCTGAAACCAAGAAACATCCCACACACAACCACTCTTAGTGATACGCCTACATGAACAAGTAAAAAACAGCACCAACCAAAGCACAACCCATTTCTAGAAAACAGTTCGCCATTGTACCTGTTCTCATTATAATGTTCATGTGTTTCCTTTTAAATTTTCCATCACTAACTAGAATCTAATAGGCATAACCACAAGGAAAACCCAAAACTATAAGAAAAAATCCAAGAAGGCATTAATGCTTTCACTCCTGATTCTATTGTAAATAAAAACAACAAAATTGGATCCCGGAAGATCCCTCGAAGTACTGGGACAAAAAAAACCCAACTTACCAGGTCCAGAACATTTACTGCTAACTCCACATAGGCTTATATTCAAAAACAAACAACCTCTGAACCTGAGATTTTATTCCCCTATAAGTCACCCAAAAAACATCAAAGAGAACAACCATGCATATCATCATAACAAAGAAATGGAGTTTTTAGATTTATCCAACCCCATTCATTATGTTCCTTCATTCCATTTGGTTAACCAGGGTGATCACATAAGGGTTATTATCCATCAAGCATCCATTTAAATCAACAATGATTATGTGATTAATAAATTTCTAAGTTACAGTCAATCAATCACAAGATTTTCCAGAAAACAGAGCTTCATTAGTGCATAAGAATGTACCACCAACTGCCACAATTTTCTGTGGACATTATCCCATACAATTCAAAACATAAAAATGATGGTAAATAAAACAACATCATTATCTTTTCCACCCCTTAATTATTTTAATGTCCATTTAGTATCTTTCTTAAATATTGTGTTATATACTTTATGAGGTAACATCGTCATACCCACCCCACATGCTGCATAGTAAAGAGAGACGAAGGAGAAAACCCTACTTGGATGACCAAGGATCCATGTTTTCTCATTATGCTAAGAATAGGGGTTAATGAAACTTTATGGAAGGACTCCAAGCCTGAGTGGGAAGGGCTCTAGCATGGGCACCCAACTCATCTCAGGAGGAATTAACGAGGAGCACTAAGTGAAATAGAAAAGTGGAAGGAAGAGAGGATTTCATCTTAAGAAGTGTCTAGATCCAAAAATAAAGGAGATCATTTGATGTACTTAAAAGAGATATTATGGCTTGACCATGCTGCATGATAGTTTCACACATTAAAATTAATTGAAATTTAATAATTCCACTAGAAAATGGTAGATATAGAATAATAGACAGCTGTGAGTCGATAGATTAACTTTAAATATAGAGAAACATCTAACATGGGATTAACTGAAAATCAAAAGAGAATGTAAAATGTAGAAAAGGGTGTGAAACCAGTAAAAAGACAACATATTTTTGTAATTATAGGGTCCCCAGACTCTCGGGGGACTTGAAATATCTTTTACGAGAATTAAATCACTTTGAATGGGTTATTAAAACACTTTTATGATAAAAGATGCATTACTGGAGAAAAACAGAAAAGTATGGAGAGTGACTAGGAATGACTCACCAGTGGGTGGGTCACTGACACCCTGGCACCAATGGGTGATCGGTGCCACTGATGTTTGATCAGTTCCACCGATGGTTTAACATGAAATTTGGAAAACTCCTCAAAGAGTCAGTGATGGTCCCCATGATACCTCAAATATCGAGATTAAGAAAAGTAATGGACTAGGAGGGTCCTGAGACATTACATCAGATACCATTCACACTATTCTCACCCTCGATAATTTAAGAGTAAACCTTATGAAAAGAGAGGGGTCCGAGCAACCACCTCATAAGATACCTCTCAGGGATAAACTAACCTAGAGTAGTTCAAAAGTGAGAATAAACCCTCAATATCCAGGAACATCTCTCTCATATGAATCTCTTGAACGACAGTAGAAACACTATTGGTACACTCCCTCAAGTATCCAAACAAACACTAAATGGTCACAACATCCATACACATAGATTGGGGATATCCCTCCTCCTTGTCAAGATACTATCCACATTGGTTGGCACTGAATCATCCACATGGTTTTAATATCATACATATTAATGAGTCTCTATTAGGGATCAGGATGTCACATCACCATAGTTAGGACTTTTCAGAAAAACATGAGAGCATATAAACAATGTATCATATAGCGAGGGAGGTTTAACATTACATCATATGCAAGGCATAAAGAAAAAAAATGATCAAAACTCAGAACAAATCTGGGTACTGGGAACACATTTTTGCCTCCCATTCCCAGGTATTCTTCTTAAGGCCACAATGTCTCCATGACACATGAACCAAAGGAATGGTCTTTCCATGAAGCACCTTCTCCATACGATCCTCGATTCTCACCATCTTCCCCAAGAACGACCCACATCCTTCATATCCAACTCTCCCCAGTCAAGGATGTGCGTTTCATCACGTAGATACTAATATATATGAGATACATGAAAGACATTGTGGATCCTCTACAACCATGGTTGTAACGAAAGTTGATATTCCACCTTGCCGACTCATCCCAAATACCTCGAAGTGTCCGATGAACCTGGGAGAAAGCATACCCCCCTGCAACCCTCTGATATCCACACCAAGGGGAGAACATTAGGAACATATGGCCCTCAACCACTTACTATAAGGGTCTCCTCCTATGATAGAAATATTTCCTATTCCAGTTCTGATCTACCTTAAATTTTTCACACACTAACTGAACCTTTTCTGTCGTGCTCTGCTCTACCTCGGGGCCAACAACACCCACCTCCCCAATCACTATCCAACACACAGGTGAATGAAAAAAGTCTTATATACAATGATTCGTATAGTTCCATGAAAATTGTGGAGTGATAGATATTATTATTGGAATGATCCACAAGGGGAAAGTGTCGTACCCATGATACTTCGTAGTCCAAAACACATGTTTGCTGTATATACTCCATCGTCTGGATGGTCCTCTCCGTCTTCCCTTCCGTATGAGGGTGGGAAGCAGTGATAAGGAATTTATGGGTGCCAAAATCACACTATAATCCCTTCTATATTTGGGAAGTAAATCATGTATCCTGATCCTAAATGATGGTTATGTGAACTACGTGTAGTCACACAACTTTACCCATGTACTTATGTGTTAAGGCATCCACTATGCTCGACTCCTTAACTGCAATGAAGTTAGCTGAATTTGTCAATTGGTACCCCACTACCAGGATGGAATAAAATCCTACCTCATACCTGGGTAGTCCTATGATGAAATACATCAAGAGGTTACCCAAAATCTATTTGGGAAAGTCTAAGGGAAACAATAGACCACAGGGAGCATGGTTTTCATCCTTCACCTACTGACACACAAGGAACATTTCCAAAAACTCTACCACTAATTGCATCACTCTTGGCCACCAAAACTAACCTATCTAGCCCCAGTATATCTTGGAGACTCCTGGATGTACTTCTAGGGGTGAGTTATTGAACTCACTGATAACTCGCTCTCAAATTTCCACTGGGACAGACAACATCACATAGAAAAACATCTGATTTTGACTATCACATGACCGTCTTTTTTTAGCGTCACCCTAGCTGACACAATCATGCATAACTTTAGCCTTTGAGTCTCCCCACTGAGACTCCTCCTCCTGGCATACCAAAGAAGACTGCAATATCATCTGAAACATATAGCCTCTACCATCCTCCATTCTCATAGCCAGATGTAATGCAACTAACTCCTCCATTTCCTTCTAAGAATATACCGACCCCAGAACCATATCATTTTGTGAATTCCTACTAAAGGAATCAGCCACCACATTCCCCTTTACTAAGGTGTAGCATATCTTGAAGTTTTAGTCCTAATCAAACTCAATACACCTTCACAGTCGCAAGTTCAAGTCTCGTTGGGTGAATATGTAGCTCATGATTTTGTGATCCACAAAGCCCATGAAGTGTTCTCCAATGAGGTAATTCAACCATAGATTAAATGGGATCACAACCACTATATGTTTGAGGTCATGGGTGGCATAGTTACATTAATCAGGATGTACTTCCTAGACCTAAATGAGGTCACTCCCCGTTTCTGCATTAACACACACCCTAAGCCTAGACCGGAAGCATCACAGAACAATTCAAACATTACCCCTTCTTCTGGAAGCCTCAGCACTAAGGAACTGACTAGCTTCCCTTTCAGATAAATGGTAGCTTCTTGGCACTAATAACTCTATATATAAGCCAGTTATTTTCTAGTCATGGCCGTCAAAGGGGATGTAACTCAAGAGAAGTTTGGTACGAACCTCTGATAGTAACCTGCCAGTCCCAAGAAACTACAACCTTTTTCCATGTTCTTTGGTGCTAACCAAGAAACATCCATTTCATCCTTCGATGGGTGCACTACTATTCACATATAGGGCACTATGTTTCCATGTATGTGCACCTACCGTGTCCAGAACATTCACTTAGACAACTTCTCGTAGAGTTTTTGTTGTCATGGGAACTCTAAAACTGTCCTTAGATTCTTAGCATGATCCTCCTATGACCTTGAGTAGATCAAGATGTCATGGATGAACATAACCATGAACAAGTCTGTATACTCATGGAAAACTAATTTAATGATCCCCATGAACATAACTAGTGTGTTCGTGATGCCAAAAAAACATAACCATGAACTCAAAGTGCCCATACCTCCACCTAAAAGCAGTTTTCAGGATGTCACACTCCTTTACCCTCAACTGGTGATATCTTGACCATAGGTCTATCTTAGAGAACCAACATGCTCCCTTTAACTATACCAAAGGGTTGTCGATCCTTGGGAGGGAGTAACAATTATTGACTATCCCTTAATTTAGTCTTCGATAGTCTATGTATATCCTGAGACCAATGTATGCCTTCTTTGCGAACAAGACTAGAGCACCCCATGGCGACATGCTTGGTCAGATTAATCCTTCATTCATCAGGTCATTAACCTAAAACCTCCACTCCTACACTTCATAAGGATACATCCATTAGGGATCCATCAAAATCGGACATGCACTAGGTTGTAATGTCTGTCCTGAACTCAACATCACGTCGAGGGGGTAGAGTCCCAACCTCTTCAAGGAAGAATTCTAGGAACTCAATGATCGTCCCTAGAACATCCACCATTTTTGGGTCATTAGATTCCACTGAAATCTCGTATAATAAGTAAATAAGGGGGTACACAAACCATCTTCCCTCCTCGATACCTTGCTCGCCAATGAATGATACACTCTGGTTGCCCATATCTGAGAACACGACCCTTCTCCAGAAGAAGTCAATAACAACATGCATAGAAAACAGCCAGTCAATGCCTAGGATGACATCATACGATTTCATTTTTAGTAGAAGAAGATCCCCACTAGACTGATGTGGCCCCAACATCAGTCTTCATCCCTGAAAAAAATAAAACATGCTATCCTGACCTCGAACTAGAGTACTCAACACCAGGGGAATTGAAAGTCTCTCTATGTGTAGATGCAAGGTTTGGACTAGGCTAGGTGCAATAATGGTTTGAGAAGATCATGAATCCAACAAGAAATGAGAAAGATTACTAAATAGGATGATTATACCTCAAACGACTCTTGGACCAGCAAGAACTGCTACCTCTGTAGCATGAAACTTCCCATACCCAACTCCTCTTCCCCTCAAGTATTAGATGGCTCCATAACCATGCCCTAGTCGAGGTCCCTAAGTAGAGCTCTGTGGTTGACCTCTTCAGGTACCATCCACCCTTGGTAGAGTGAAAGATCACTGCCCTTGCTGCTAGAAAGGTCTCACTAATAGCTGCTACTGTTGACGACCATTCCCTTTGAAAAACTCAACTGTCTCCCCACTCATTAAACACCTCCCAGCTTGCGCATCCTCTGTATTACTCCAGCATTCTTCTGAACCTCCATGTACATTGGTAGAGTGAAGGGTGTTACAAAATGATTAAGATAAGTTTTGAGTTCCTCCACTAAGCGTCTTCCTATGACTCGTCATCCGAAAAGTGGCTTGAAGAAAAATTACGGAGATCCTTGAACTTGATCCCATGTTCCCACACTATCATAATCACTTGCTGGAGGGAGAGAATCTCTTTCCTCTTTTCGTTCTTCATTGTGGAAGAAAGGAATTCTTCTTGAAACTTATTTTCAAAGTCTGTCCATGAAACCTCAGTTTCATTCTTCTCCTCGAGATAAAGTGTCCACCATGGATACACCACTCCCCGCTTCTAGATGACAATCACATGAACACATTACTCTATCGGAGCCCAGATTAAGTTGAAAGAAATAACCAGCTCCTTGAGCTAGTTCTCCATTTCCATGTTGGAGACACTTCCCACGTATTTTTTGAGGATCTTCCGCTGGAAGTCATGAAGCGTTTTCTACCATTGTTCATCCTCCTTCTCTAGATCAACCTTCTGTTAATCAACCATATCAACCTACTGGCCCACAACTTCCTGCACTACCCATGGGGAACATTCATGTTCCATAACTACAAGGTAAATAAGGAATTCTTAATCCCAAGTATTAAGTAATTTACTTAGAGTATTTTTTATTTTTTATTTTTATTTTTTAAAAGACACCCCAATTCAAGCAGGAACACACGTCCTTATGATGCATGTAACTTTCCTAGGGTCTTTACCCCACAATAAATGTATCCTACCTTGTCCATTCGGTAGGCTCTGAGTCCTTATATAGGATCATGGGGAGCCCTAAAATCTCTTGTCATAGATAGTATTCCCTATCCTATTTCATGAACCAATATTTCCTAACATTGTTTCCCTACCATCCCATTCAATCTTCACTGTGCCTAACCCCAAACTCCATGCTATCTCTCCACCATCAACTCTAATACCATTCTTTCATGACCCACCTTCTCTAAGATGAGGGAAGGTATGGGAAGGTGCCTTTCCCTTCCTTCTTCATGGTAAAGGAGAGATAATGACCCTTGAATCCTGCCTTCAGTGGGCCCCAGAGTGGTGACTATCACCAAGGGTATATAATATCTCATGAATGGAAGGAATTACCATTTTTATAGAGAAATATTGAGATATAATGCAGTGAATCCCAAATAACTCCAATGACTAAAGATAAAGGAAAAGACAAAAATCTATCCCCACATGCATTTTCAAAATAAACTGATACAAAGTATAAAAAAACTCTAAAGGAATGTACCAAAATAAAGAAAAGAAGAATTGAAAATTGTCCCGACGCCCAAGCTTGTAAGCTTGGACACGTTTCTCAAAGTCCTCTTGGTTACCAAGAAGTTGTTTTATATATATAGGGTGAGTATAAAGGTAAAATCAGTAGGGAAATAAAAATCCCCTGTACATAAGTGGGGAGACATTCTAATGCCCTGTGAGAAAATGGAGGTAACCAAAACACCAGTAGAGGAAAATAATTTACCTATAATCACCAAGGAACACTCTCAAAATAAAGAAATCAGGTAAAATAATATTAATAACACATCGATATTTGGGTACCCCACACCATTTTCCCACTAGTTATGTAAAACATCCTATGACTCGGACCACCCCCACAAATCCCACTACAGTCCCACTGTCACCCCCAACAACAACCATATGGGCCCTCCCAACTAAACGTTTTTACTTCACAAAAAAACCATGGTCCTCACAACCACACATCCAACCTGCAGACACCGGGGCCACCACAACCATACATCTAACCTGCAGAAACCTGGTCCTCATCCCAAAGAAACTTGGGAAAAAAACCTTCCTGCACACACCTGGGCCAACCCACCGCAACACAATTATCCCAATGAATCATGGGCCATAATGAATTTCAGGCCATCAGACCCTGCCTGAAGAGTCTTGGGATACCTGGGAGAGGGAGAATAAAGGATATAATAACCAACCGCTTAAAAGAATGTTGGTAAAAACAACCTCCCCATGAAATAGGGGTGTTTGGAAAGAAGGTCACAACATGGGTGGGGTGAGTTTAAGAAAAAAAGAACTAAATTTTATACATATAGGTAATGAAGTACTCATCCCCAGCTAAGGGTCTCGAAAGAAACAATATTCTTGGACAAAACCACTCTTGATCCTACCCCGAAATGCACAATTACAAAACATCCACAACCAGAGCACAACCCATTTCTAGAAATTTTTTTCCCATTGTTACTATTCTTGTTATCGTGTTCAAGTGATTCCATTTAAATATACCTTTAATACCAAGACACTAACATGAATAACCACATTAAAAAAAACAACTGAAATAAAACATCCAATCAAGCATTTATGATATCACTCTGGATTCTCATGTAAATAATAATATAAAAATGGGATCCTGTGAGATCCCATGATGTACTAGGGCCAAAAAATCCCCAAATTTCCGGGCCTAAAAAATTTACCTCTGACTCCAGATGACCTCAAATTCACAAACCATCAACCTCTCTAAAAAATATTACATCGCCCTCTACATCACCCCAAAAACATCTAATAGAACAACCATGCATATCATCAGAATAGGAAAAGGGAGTTATTAGATTTAGCCAATACTATTCATTTAGTTTTTTCTTTCTATTTGGTTAACTAGGTTGATCACATAAGGGTTCTTATCCCTCAAGAATCCATTTAAATCTACCATGTTTACGTGATTAATCCATTTCCAATTTATAGTCATTCAATCACAAGATTATCAAGAAAACAGAGCTTCATTAGTGCGCAAGAAATAACCACCAACGAGCACAATTTTCAGTGGCCATGATACCTCAGTGGCCCTCTTTCAAAGGGTTGAAGAACTAACTATGTTTTCCAATTATATATTCAATGGACATGTTTTAAGTCTCTCAATTTTGGAAATGATCATTGTTAACCATGTCAAACTTAGCTGTGGAAGATATTTCTCCACTCACCATTCAAATGGTGGATCCTGACCACCCACCTCCATCTATTACCACTATAATACATGAGAAAATCTCCAATAAAAAATAATTTAATCCCAAATAAACTCAGTGATATAATATTTTATTGATATCATTTTCATCTAATTTTATTAAAATTTAATTTAGTATCAAATCTCATTGTTTTAAATTTTCATAATCAGATAACTATTGTTTTTCCTTGAAGGAGGTTGAAGAAAAATAAGATATACATATTAAGATTGAGTTTTCAGTTCCCTTTATACAAGAGATCAATTTCTATGTGAAATTACATTCAATAAAATATTTCTTTAATTATTTTTCATGTTTTAATATTTTTTATTCTATTTTTTTTCTAAAATTTCTATTTATGGATTTTTTGACGCAATACACATAGAGATATACCTGGACAGTCATGTTAAGAATGAATCCATACATGTAGTTTTAAAATAAGGAGATCCAGACATGTATAATGTGTTGTTATTACCTCCTCAATGTCGACATGTATATCATATGGAGGAGGAAACTACATTATTCAACATGGGGCACCCCTAACTTCTTTTACCTCCCACTACCGAACTCTATTTCTATCAATATTGTTTATTATTGTTTGGTAATTTTTTTTAACTTCTTTGGGGTTTTCCATTCTTTGTGACTACTCATGGTCACCAGGAAAATTCACATGTAGTGGTTCATCTCAAAGAAAACACATTCACATTCCTATTGGGGATAATCCAATGTGACTAACTGATTAGAGGTATTAAAAATATTGAAACTATTTAGGGGTCTATACCAAGATTTATTCCTTTCCTTTCCCATTTCAATTTCCTTTTCATTCTTTTTATTACATTTTTCTATGATTTATTTTAGGTTTAATGTTGAATAATCCAAGAGATTGACTCAACACTACTACATAAAAATAAATCAGGTTGAGTCACCCCTTTTATTTATTTTATTTTCTTCCTAATTAAAAAATATATAAAAATATTTATTGATCTAATTTTAAATAAAAATGGGGTAGAAAATTATATAAGTTTGATGGAGGGATTTCAAAATATTTTTATGAATATTTTGTGTATGATTCTATTTTTTAATATTTTTCCTTTTAATTTTTCGTGTTTGTATTTTAATTTATAGTGTCTTTTTAGGTTTCTGATGTTTAAAATAGAATAATTTGTGAAATAAAAAAATCTTGTTATTTTTCATAAATTTAATGATTCGAATTTCAATGGATTTAGATGATTTTTGTAGGGAGATTTTTATCTTGACTTCCAATATTTTTATTTTATGAAATCTGATTGATTTTGAAACTCAACTACACTAGTGTTGCCAAAATTTTAAATCATTCACAACTAAAGAGGTTTCTAAACCTTTTTAACTTAATTTATTTAATTTTATATTTTTATTGGATTTCATGATTCATGTTTTTTTATCCACGTATTGTTTTCATTAAATTTTTCAAATATTTTAGTGTTTATAGAATGTATCAAGTATTATTGAGGAACCACATTGATTGAACATTTTATATTTAAATTTTATTTTTTCCAACCATTGTATTTGAGATTCATTAAGACCTCAGTATCCATTACTTGTTAGGTATTGAAATTAGATGCCATTTACCCCCTTTTATCCTGATCTAGAATTGAAATTCATGGTTATTGTTAACATAAGTGGGGGTGGGGTGGGCTTTGGTTGTGTTGTGATAATTTGAAGAATACTTCTGAGTAGAAATGAAGAAAAGTGTTTATATATTTATTTATTTGTTTATTGGAATAAATATCTTGATAAAAATATGTTTGGTTGGCCTCAATATCTTTACAAATATGGAACAAAAGTTAACTAATACTTAAAGATCAATATCTACGTCTATTTTACAAAAAATAATAATTCTGAAGAGAAATTCTATATCTAATTTCAAGATAAAATAATTATATAAATGGGGGGAAAGTGGGAAGAAATTTATTATCACTGCTGATATGATAATCTGTGAACTACCCAATAAAATTAAGAGGATTTTGGAGGTGATTCATTTCTGAACTGATTGAGGACCACACCATTATTTAGAAAAACTTTTATCATGAATTATAGTTCCCATAGTTTATGGTATGTGACCTTTTTTGATACCTTTTTATGTATATTAAGTGGTTGGGAATGTTTTGTAGGAGTTTGTGAGAGTTTGGAAAGGTTAAGGAATAGTTTGGAGGTCTTTTCAAGGATGCATGGTTTGAGCACGATTCGGGGAAACCATGAAATAATCCCAGGCTAACGTGAGATATTCCACTATTTGGATATTATAATCTACATTGTTAGCGCATTTTTTTGTAAAACCATGCAAGCTAACCATGCAGCCCATTAAAAATGGGTTTTTAAATGGGGTTAGTTAGATTTTTCCCTAACTCACACATTTCTTCTCCCATACAAACCCTTTGCAGGATTTCATCTGATCAATGTTTAGGGGTGTTATCCAACTCAATTTGGAAGGAGTTTATAAGGATTTAAAATTTGGTTTAAACGTGGTTCGTCACAAGTAAGTCTTCTCTTGTGGTTGTTTTGTAGTTTTCTCTAGATATACTCTTCCCTCTCTTTTGGTTTTTTAGACCTACATCCTTTGTATGTAGATATTGGGTTCTTGTGGAATTAATTATTGATATTAAGGAATGACGATGATAGGGAAGGACATCTAAAGTGGTTTTGGTGGAATGTTTTAAGATTAGCGGTGTCGTTTTATATTGGTTGATTTCATCAGAAACCTATTGTAGGTGTCTTCTCTCTCGACAACACATTGCTATAACTTGATACCTTGTTTTCTATTAATTTTTTTTGCTTGAAATTAACTACGACTTTGATGTGTGAATCTTTGTAAAAACCCATTGGATGATGATTTGGGGATTTTGGGTAAAATCAGATATTATTATAAAAGGGGTTTTGTTGTGTAATTTTAAATTATTGATTTTAAAATAGACAATGGTTTAAATAATGAAAATTGTTTTATAATAGAGGGACTTAAATAAAGAATTTTTTTATAGAAATGTGGTTTGTTATGGAAAATGGTTAAAGGAATTTTTCAATAAATGGAGGATTTGTTGACGTGATTTGGCTTGTGTTGGAATTGGTTGTCCGCATAATGTGTGGCCTCGGTGTACTTTATGCGTATTGGTTGGTTAAGTATTATTTCTTGTGTTGATTATGTGTGAAGTAGGTGGGATGTCTCACTATAAAATGTGATGGATAGTGTATGGAAGGTCAACCATTATGGGTAAGTGGTTAGGAAGTACCACATGTTTGAAAAATTAGTAAATGGGTTTGGACAGGAAGTTCCACTGTGGTTTTTTGCCTTATTATATGTGCTATAAAAGATGAAAATTATTTTCCTAGTGTGAAACAGTGAAATTGATTATGGAATGGTTGTCTGGATTTCCCTTGGTTTGAACGGTTTGGGTTAGGTGGCTTGGTAAGGGGATGTTTGGATTGTCAGTAATTGTTGAACTAGTTGTTGTTTTATATAATAAGTTATATTGGAATATGGTAACAGTTTTATCATAGTGGTTTGCATAGGGATGTCATTTGGGGAAAACCTACTAGTTATTTTTACTCACCCCCTGCATTGGAACTCTTGTTATTTTTAAGGATTCATTTTACATGACACAGGTAAGGGTAAAACAACTCATTTTTCTAGCGGTTCATCGTGATGTTGGGAAGCATATTGGTGCCTGGAGTATGGAGCTTGGTGTGGAGCCATTGAGCATGTCAAAATCTCATTTGGGTTCTTATAGAGTCTTCCTATTGGTTCTCTAATTAGGGATATCATGGTTGTTGTATTGGTCTTTTGGTCATGTTGTGTTTTAAGAAATTGTTGACATACAAGATGTAGTGATGGTAGGTTATGACTAATTTAGTTGATTGGTTTTATTATAAGTGGAAAATTGTTCCCCAATTTCTATTAATGCCCTCAGAATTTATTTCCAGACTTTGGTGCATTAGGAATGTTACCTATGTCCAAGTAGCATCTCCCCACCTCATAAAGGCAATGATGAAGGTGTGGGACATTACATTCATTTACTTAAATTTAAATCTTTACCCTCATCATTATACCTCTGATATTTTTACCTTTAAAACCTATCAAACCATATACATAGAATAACCCATGTAAAATATCTCATGATTGGAACAATTTTGAATATATAAATTGGTTATACATAGAGTTTAACAATCCTATGGTGATCACATGCATTCTAGAGAATGGAAAAAACTCAATATTAAAAATTCTTAAGAGGAGAGAGAAATATTTTCCGGGGAAGTAGGAATGACATGAAAATGGGTATTTACATGTGATTGAATAGAATTTTATGATTTTTGAAGAGGTAGAGAATTTTTATCTAGGTAAAAGGATTGATATTTTCCTTTTATAGTTGATTTGTTTTGTTATTTATGCTTTGGGATGTCTATTATGAACTTAGTATAGACTATTTCCATAGAGGGAAATTTTTATGTGTGGGGGAATTCAATTATCCAATATTTTTTATAATTTTACTTTTAATTTGAATATTTTAATCCCATGAAAGTTTTATCTTATGGATAATTGCAGCATTTTATAGTTTAGGATGTAATTTAAGCTTTATTGTGAAAATAGCCTAATTTTCGAATTTAATGTATTCCAATTTTATGTTTTATTTCATCCACAAAATTTTATATAATAATCCAAATTTTAAAAATTCATTTAATTTAGGATTGTATGTTCATTAGTATAAATTTCCAAAAAATTGAAAAATGGTGAGTCTAATATTTTGAGTCTTAAGTGAATTTCATAATCCATACCTTGTAATATATTCTTATATCAGTAGAGTTTTAATATAGTCCCATATCTCACAGAAGGATTTCCTAATTGAGATGAAATGTTACTTGAAGATTGATAAAATTCATAGTTACATTGTTGAATACTATGAAAATGTATGATTATACCTCTATTAAGGAAATTGATTAATTTTAACTCAATTAATGGGAATTAGAATAGTTATATAGTCAAAAAATGTTATCTGGATTAAATCTGTCATAAATAAATATCTAAATGGGAAAACAAGATTACATTTTGGGGGGAAGAATGTGAGATAAATAGGAAAATTACATTTCAAAATATATTTTTTCAAATTAATCCATTTAATATGTCTACCATTGGAAACCAATCACAGGAAATATCTAGAGTGAAAATGAGAGACTATTTTTCCTATAAAAATGTATTACCTCTCTATTTTAAAGAGTTGGCATTTCAAGTTGTCAGTTTTTTAGTTTTTAGTTTATTTGTTCTTATAATATTATTATGATTATTTAATTTATATTAGTCTTCTGATTCATCAATTTCTCTATAATTTTTCACTTTTGTATTTATTCCTCTATTTTCCCTTCCTAACTCTACAAAAAAAGGAGAACTAAAATTGATGATTTTATGAGTGAGGGATCCGTCATTTGATCGAGTTTATTTGATATTGGTGTTTATAATTATTAAATAATAAGTATTTAAGTGATAGTTAAATTAATTCGAATGAGAAATTGGACCCTTTTCCTATCCACTACTTTTTTCTTCTCATTAATCCCTCATCCTTCCCTTCACGATCCATGTAATGCATATGAAGGAGTTCATAATGGGTAGTGATAGTCGGTGAAGAGATCTCCTAGAAAAAATCAGGATGAGTATATCCATACATGGGGAGATCTCAATGTGGGGTAATAATAATTTAAATTGGGGGATTTACTATGAAAAATCATTATCACTACATGGAATTGAGTTTTAAGAATATTTTAATGAACATTTATATCAATCAGACTAATCTCTTAAGAACGACTGACCAATTTCATTATTAGAAACTTCAATATTTTTCATTGTATATATGTATATCATTATTTCATTCATCATTTAAAACATTATATTGAATTTATTTATTAATATATTATTTACAATATAATAATGATAATCATAAATAAATATTTTGTGAGTTTTCCCCTTTTTATCGATCCCTCGGTGTGCACTATATTGTTTGATTGGGAAAAAGAAAAGGTTGATCAGGGATTACTGAAAAATACATGTGTATCAGAGGAGTTTTAGGTTTTTATATTGTTTATGTAATACATATTATTAAATTAATGTTTTATCTTGGGATTAATTGATATAAGAACCA
Organism: Viscum album; assembly: GCA_963277665.1. Taxonomy (NCBI): domain Eukaryota; kingdom Viridiplantae; phylum Streptophyta; class Magnoliopsida; order Santalales; family Viscaceae; genus Viscum; species Viscum album. Next base: position 499,137,094 of record OY728122.1, read on the forward strand.
ATGCTAATAGTTTTCAGTAATATAGACAATTATAATGATAAAAACATTATATTTGGGAATAACTTCATTGGTAGGGGGTTTCTATGGTTATTTTTACTCAAACACATAGAATAGTTATTTTTTTCTTGATAACTATCTACATGTAACTATAATTGATTAAAAATTTACTTATATTAAGGATATACTTATATAATATTTAAATTAACATTATATTTGATGATGATAATTTCAAATTGTCAAATAAAATATCTTTTATACAACGAGTTTTATTTATTACATTCAATTAATAAGGATATCTATTGAATGTTCTCCCACAAATACCCACTTTTAATTACATAAAATCAATTAGTAGTCCATGATCCATATATCTCATTGTAAATGTTCTACAATGGAATTACTCTCATCAAATAACTATTTATATTGGCCTACATTGAAATTATAAAAAAATTTATACTTGGATAGTTGGGTGCAAAAATCCTTTTAGAATCTATAATAGGGATAAATGAAACACAATTCGATTTGTATCATAACCTTTAATTTTTATAAGCTATAGATGCCATAAGTCATGTTCTATAAACATAAACCCAACTATTAATGTCACCCATAAGTTTCTTTCCTTACCCAAGATATTCCATGGGCACCATAATTTGGAAAACCTACAATACTGAATGACCAAGGTCTAAACATATGATCCTTTTTATGGAATTTAAAATTTATTATTTTAAATGGATTTAAATATAATTGTATTATCTCATGTATTTCCTTTAAATATATGCCCGAATCTATTTATTTTTTAATAACTTTTTCTTTCCCCAACACGTTTCAATTATATTGATGTAAAAATATTTAAACAAATCATAGCTTGTGTTTCTAACCCAAATAAAAATTATATTTATATAAATTAAAATTCATTAAATGTATAATTTACATGAAATAATTTCTTTTAATGGATTATAATAATATGAAATCAATAATCCCAATGAGCGAAAAAGGAGTGATAGTTTTCTAACCCCTACTTTTCAAGATAGAGAACCGTCCAATGAGTAGTCTAACTAAAAGTCCTTATACCGATGGTTTTGAATCAAACAGTTACCAAACATCCATATTAATTATAATATATAAATTTTATAAACTATATCTAACAATTGAAACAAATTTCTTATCTCCTGAATGAGATAGAGTAATGGAAGTAGAAAAATTTTAAATTATCATACATAAGGTGTAACTCTATAAATTATTGTATAATAATTTCAATAAGTTGTTTTACAATTTAATTTAATGAATACATCCCTTCAAAATCTAAAATTTAATACACTTTTATAATGTTTGTAATAATAGTAAATAAATATACAATTGTTACATTTTTACAAGAGTTTAAAGAAGAATTGATCAATAATAAAACTACAAAAACCTTATAAGTTAAGCATATTTTATGGATATTCCATAACATAAATAAAAAAATAATTCCAAATTTTTTATAATATAAATTCTTTTAGATTATTAATTTTCATGGTGATTAATGTGAACTTTTTCATATTTAAAAATTTTCAAATTTAAGAAAAAAAATTATAATCAATTAGAAATTTAATATTTTATATAAGAATATTTCCTAAACTAAATATCATATAGTCACATATAAGGCCTCTGAATATAGAAATATTTTGTTCATATTATCAAATAATACATAAATAAATATAGAATGTTATATATTCAAGATAGTTTTTAAAATTATAGACACATTAAAACTTTTATTCAATGTAAATCCCTTGTAAACATAGATCATGTATACCAAAAAATTATGGTAAATTTAGTCCACCTAATTTTATTATCCATGGGTCCTATGGCCCTTAATCAAATAATAAATTGTGTAATTTTAACTATAGAATAATTTTCATTCGAAATTTTATAGATCATGGATTGTTATAATGTCCAACATGGCATAGTTATCCCTGGAGTAAAATATCATACCATTGGGAGACCAATTTATTTTTTATTTCATCAAAGCGATATAGGATTATTGGTCGAACCATAAAATATAACCATTTTGGAAGATTTCCTAGGTGGGTTATGGTATAAAATCATTAACTATATAATGGTTGTTTTTTGATATCATAGTCTATAAAAACCACAACCTTTTATCACTAGAGGAATGCTACTTTAGGCCAATTCTTGTCCATCATTACATGGTATGCTTACATGGTAGTGTCCACCATGGAATAATGGTTAACAGAACATGTAATGTTTACACTAAAAAATTACCTTTTAGTTTTATTATTGCTTCTATAAGGATATTTTTGTAAACTATCAAATGGTTCTATAAAATGTATAAGGGCCTACATTCTTTTCATTTTAATACACATTATTTTCATCAAATGTTGAACAATCACAACCAATTTGAATTTAATAAACTATGATTTTTGGAAATTATTATTTTAATCATTCTTAATTTTTTCAATGAATCAATAAAATTGAAATGGAATAGGATTTTATACCATTGATGTCTTTTTTATGGGATAACAATTACCCATACTTAAAAGAAAACATCAAATAAAATATAAAAGACATCAACTATATAACCATTCATTTCAAAAAAATTATATAATGTCTGTTTTAACTCTTTCCTAGAAAATTTTATTCTATCTACTCCTTTAGTATATTCATAATAGTGATAACTGAGAATTGGAAAATGAAATCATTATTCGAGGGGTATCTATATGCTATGTAAAAAAATTTAGTATTAGGGAGTACCAACTTTTTCCATGGAATTATTGCATATTTTGATAAAATCGTTGAATAAAATTATATCATGGGTCCTTTATCATAAATTTTAATATTTCTATATTTTAAAAGAAAACTATATTTGATTGTGTATACAAAATGCACCACTGATCTTAAATTAATGATGCAATATTAATATTTAAATGTTATAGTTATAACCAAGCTGTTAAATTAGAAGGATTAAAAAATAGTAAACACATCAGAAATATCTATTAAATTCCTACTAAATATATTTTTATGTATATATTCAAAGGATATAAGAAATAAAATTTTCAATAAATTCATTTTATTATTAAAAACATGTTTTCATAAAAAATGGTTTTTATTAATTTTTTGAGAGAATATTGAAAATAAGTTCGAGGAAATTATAAAATTTTATTTAATAAAAATGAAATAATTTTTGAATTTTTCCATTCTAAATTAGCTTATAGTGAAAGTGTGGATATGTTTTGGAATGATTATGTTTTCAATGAATAGTAAAAATTACTAATTTTTCTAAAACTGACTTTTATTTTAATTAGATAATTTAAACTCAAAGTAACATTTTATATTAAAGTAACATTTGTATCCTATAATAATAATTAATGTAATTAATTACATGGGAATAATCATTATACCTAATTTTGGTATAATTTATTTTTTTGGATTGAAAACATATTTGTTTTCTAAAAAGTATTTTTTTTATTTCAGTTTGTTTTTTTTATTAAAATAATTTTTAACACTTATATATATTTATTATTGAAAAAAGAATTATATATTTTTAATAATTAGGATTAAATTTATTAAAGAGGGTAATTTTTTTTCATTATGAATAGTAACTGTAGTAAATATTCGTCACCTCATTACGGTTAAATCGAGTAATAACTATTAAAAAAATATAATAAAGGATAAAAATAACCCTAAGACTAGAATTTAATATATTTTATGTGTTTTTATGGAACATAATCATAAAAATTTATATTTTATTTCATTTTTTCACATTTTTCTTTAAAAATAACTGATATATGATTTTATGAAAATATAAATTCAAAACTGTCCCTCCCTTGATTTTTAATATCTATATTATTTTTTGATAGGGATAAAAACAACTTATTTTTGGTTATTAATTATTATTTTGAATATAAATCATTTATTATATGATGATAATTTATTTTTAATTTTTTGTGTTTAAATAATTACATTAAGTGATTATGAAATGTTGACTTAGTTCTTTTTGAAGAAGTCAAAAAATCAACTAAATGATTTTATAAATTGTAAAAGTAATTTTTTGGGGTGATTTATAGTGTAATATGAACTTTATAGATAAATATATCATATTATTTATGTGTTAAAGGTTTATATTCTATTTCAATTGTAATATCTATTTCATGTACGATAGGGTAATAGGAGATGGTCTAGAGGGGGGGGGGTGAACAGACCAGATTAAAGAATGTCATCAAAATAACTAATCATCTAATTTAATTATTAATTATTAATTAATAATTTAAATAAGTAATGGAATTAAATAATTAATATAATGATATTTTTTATAGTACTTCGGTCAAAAGTGGACCTAGTCTACTCTTATACCTCTTTACTCACTGCGAGATACATTGTGCACTAATCGGATTTTTGAAGGGGAATCATCACCTGATTACAAACTAAATTTCTAAAAATGTGAGGGATAATTTCTAACACACTGAATTTTTTATGGGGGGTAGGGCACATCCCAAATACAAAACTAAATATAGACTATGGGATTCAAAACCCAAATGTTAATATCTTTAAAATCTATGAGTCAACACGAGGAAGAGAAGAAAAAAATTGTATATAAATGAATAAATAGAAAACCAAGTATATTTGAAATATAGAAAGAATTTTTATTGGAAAAAAAATCCAAAAAAGTATAATATAATTGAATAAACAACATGTACTAGTTCTTGAGTTAATGATTGACTCGTCTCATTAAAGCAGTAGTAGCTGAAGAAGATGCAATTTGATACATGAGAGATTCATCCAAATGATGAAACAGATTATCACCCAAAACTAAAAATAATGTAAATTACTTTGAAAGTTCAAATAATTTTTGATGAAAAATATAGAATCAAATATGTTAACAATGATTCATGTACATTTAATGCATCCTAAAACCATTAAATAGATTCTATAAAACAAAAATAACAAAACCAATCTCTAACTATTTAAAGTAATTAAAAAATTATTTATGAGAGGAAAAATTTTCCTTCAGAATAATTGTTACAATAATTATTTTAATACAAAATATAAAATCCAATTTAAACCAATTTTAATTAACAGTTCTATTTTTCAATAATCCTCCATAATAATATATTTAAAATAATTTTATTTAAACCATTAAAACTAAGTCAAATAATTCTATAAATTTCACAATAAGATTTACTGTTAATAAAAACATTGGGATACATTCTTTATAAATATATAAAATATAAAGGCATATTTTCCATGTATTTAAAAATTTATTTTTTGTCAAATAATTAACAATATTAAAAAATATTTTAGGAAAAATTGAAAAAATGAATAAAAGAAATAATAAATATTTTACACAAATAATTTATCATTCAATGGATAATGAAATATAATTTAAAACATATTTTATGACTGATTAAAATATTTTAACATTACTTCTCATGGAATTAATAAAATGTACTTGAATTTATGAGAAAAATAGAGAACATAAAATAATTAAATTACATTGGAATTTAATCAAAATATAGAAAATGATGAAAAAATAGAATGATTTTTTATAAATGGTAGTAAAGAAAAAATAATGTTTATTGTTAAAATTTTTTATAACTGATTATTTGTTAAAATAATTCATAGTAGTAGCAAAAAAATTATTAGCTCATAGTAGAATCAAATAGTTAATGGGCGGTAGAAAGAAGTTTCTACTAATATCATTGAAGAAGGTTTACCATCAGGGTGGATAATGTGTTACCATTCTAATGCAATGATACTACTAACATTTATCCGAGCAGTACTATTGTCACACTAAGACACCATCATAGAGAGCTTTCAACCCTCAAAGGCAAGGTATCACCGTAAAGGGGTTCTACCATCAGAATATACTGCTACATTGAGTCATGGAACCATTTTATTGTGGAGTGGATCTAATGTGGTAATATGATCCAACATTGGGTGGTATAATGAAATATCATCTATGTGGGTGCTATTATTATGTTGTATGACACCTTTTCTTTTGTTATATGAGCTACTAGGGGTTTCTAGGGAGATCTACAGTTTTCTCTACATCTGGTTGATATGGATGATCTAATGTGAAGCTAAAATTATACCGCTGATCTACCATGATGTTTCTCCCATTACATTATGGAGTGAAATAACTGTTACAATGAACTACCATTGAGTAAATACATTGTGAGTAGGAAATACCTTGAGAAATCAATCATAAGTAAGAACTATCACGAGAAGGAGGGGAGTTTCTGCTTGATAGCCATAGAAATGATGAATAACTTGAGTACTATTAACCAGATACCATGGAAGAGATGAAGAAGAGGAATGGATGAGATGAAATTAATGTCTGTAGAAGAGGCTTACTAAAGGAAGGTTTGAAAAGATAAAAAATTAATCATTTTATCCACAACATTGACATATAATGTTTGGTGATTTTTTATACCACTTCAAAAAAATTGAAACTTCCATTGAGTTTAAAAAAATTTAAATAAATCTATTAGCTATCTAACAGAATAGGTTTCATGTGAATCTGATCTATATAAATCATGTAATATAGAAAAACTATTGAAACATTAAAACATTACAAACTAAAAAATATTGTTTAAGATAAAAAATATAGTTTGTTTAGGAAAAAATGAGATCATGATAGACATTAATTTTTACTTAATCATAGTTTAATAAAATTTAGATAAAATAGTTATATTTCATAAGAAATAAGAATTATAAACATAAAATCATTGATACTCATATTATTAAAATAACATCCGAGCTGGTGAAAATTTATTGTCATATAATATAATAATACGTTTTAGAATAATCAAAAACATAAACTAACTATATGTAATAAAAAATATAGATGAACAAACATAAACAAATCTCCCTCTTTTGATTGATTACAAAAATTCAACTTATAAAATCAAGAACATTTTATATTCTCACCTCTTTTTATGTAAACAAAAAGATAAACAATGAAACTCCCCATATATATATGAAAAGATAAAATAATTTTGATTAAAACATACCAAGAATTAATTTAATTTCCTTTGAATATGAAGAGTCCGAGGTCTTAGTAATTATGTCTGCAAGTAGAATTTCATTATGGATAAATTCTAAAAAAATATCACCCTTATTCAAATGATCTATAATAAAATGAAATCTAATATTAGTAGGTTTTTTTATTGAATTCTATAAGGTGTTTTGAGAAATAGGAATTGAATATTTCTTATCATAATAAATAGGAAATTTTCAATATAAATAAAAAATGACATAATTTTTTCTTAATCCTCAAACATGGAGTATAATAACATAAAAAATAATTATACTCATCTTCAATAGTAGTTAGAGAAACAGAGAATTTTCATTTAGAATAACAAGAAATTAAAAATTTTCCAAGACAATGACACATAACAGAAGTTCATTTTTTCAATTTTAAAGCCTCCAAAATAATATTTTTAATAGAATATGAAATCAAAATAGTTAAATTTATGATAAAATAAACCCATGTTAATATTTCCATTAACATATATAATTATGTTTACTTCTTTAATTTTTCTCTCTTTTGGACCAACTTCAAATTTTTCATATAGAAAAACACTCAATAAGATATTTTGTTTAGATATTGTTAAATTTATGAAGCTACGTATCATGCCTTTATAATCCTTAATATCCACATATTTACCGGATGCGTCAGCATATAATTTTTAAATAGTAATCAACATATTTTCCATATATTTAAATTAATTTAGAACAAACCATTTAGAAAACTCCTTTTCATACATTGATTGAGTAAGAATGTTCCCATATTTCCTTTGTCAATGTTGACTTCTAAAAAATAACATTAATTTTACCATTAATCTAAGGTCTAACTGGGATTACATAAATTTTGAAAAATCATTACTAATAAATTCAAAATAAGAACCAAAAACTATATCATCAATATATATTTTTGATAATTAAAATATCATATGAATTTATTTTTCTAAAAAGTGTATGATCAACATTTCCTGTCATGGAACAATTATTTAATAGAAATAATTAAATCCTCACATACTAATAATGAGGTTATTATTTGATATCGTTCAAATATTTAGTTAATTTTAAACCATGATTTGGATAATTTTGATTTTCAAAACTAGGGTGTTGAGAATTATAAACTTCATTGGTGATATAAATATTTAAGAAAGAACTTATTGTAACGCCCCGACCCTAGTTACCCAGAGTCGGTGCATTATGATGTATCATTGGCATGATCACAAAAGATCAATGAAATCGTGTCCTGAATGGCCGATTAGTTTAGTATCCTTAGAATCACTAGATACATTCATAAGGTTTACATCACATCATAAAGTTAAAACTACAACAACATCTTATCTTCATATCCCCTCATAATATCCCTACAGGTTATTCATAAATTACTTCTTCACATCCTGGAAAAAATAAAACATTGAAATGGGTGAGTTTAGATGCTCAGTAAGGATAAAAATATAGCAGAAACGTTCATTAATAAGCATAAAAATTTAAGGTAATATATAACTAAAACAAATGACTTTTAAACTTGATTTCAGAAAAATATGGCAATGATAAAATGAAATAATTCCATTTACTTATTCACATTGATAGTCTACTAGTCAAATAATCACATGCAGTATCAATAACCACTTTCATAATGATGGAATGTGTAATTCCAAACTATCATAACCACATAGTCAAGGCCTCGTTCCAAGAATACAAATAATATTTTATCAAGTCCTTGTTCCAAGACACTAGTTTGTCTCATGATACCTACCGATGCATCAAGGAGCCATTGCGGGCTCCACCCATTACATACAAAGTCCAATGCATTCTGTATATGAAAAGTTTGAAACATAGCATAAACATTAATACTAAAACTAGCATATGAAATTTCAATACTTTATTTACAAACCATGAATGGTATAAAAATAGCACATCCACAGTCAAACATAACTCATTAAATCCAATATGGAAGATTGTATTGTAACATATTAACAACAATCGAGAATAATGAAGGATATCTACATAGATGAAAATAATCATCAATACTATTTGAGAGAAATATCCCCCTTTTTCTTGAAGACATTTAAATGTCACACTATTTTTCAAGAAGCCATTTAAAATAGATTTTTTAATCAAAGTGTCCTATAACACGTTGAAACTTTTAAAAGGAATTTTTAATTTTAAAACATTAAAGACTATATAAATAAATCCTTAAAACCATTTTTAATACTTGGACATTTATGAGAATTATTTAGAATAATAAATCTTTAAAACATTTTAAAATGATATTTTAGTTAGAGTTACTAACCAAAAGAGAGACACATGAATAAAAATAATTGAGGTAATAAAAACATTATAATATCATTAGAATAAAGGTATTAATGATATAATATGTCAATGTACATTATATACACCATATAAATGTGAATTGGTGTATAACAACAAATAACTCTCACTAGAATATAAATTGAGATGAAATCTCTTATAAAGACCGAATGCTTAGGTTAAGGATAAATAAACGACATAATTATGTGTGAAAAATATAAATACACTCAATATGATTGTATATTCAGTGTAAATAAATCAGAGGACATTCACACATATTATTGTAAAAACAACACCAATGAATTGGATATTTAACTCAACAAATGGAGATTGAGTTAAAATCACTCTTATCAAGTTCATATCGATGACTTAAGAATTTATCAATGGAGAGATTATGTGTATAAAAAGTATATCTATAGAAAAGGGAGTGGAAATTATGACATAATCCAATGAATAGTGATTTCACATATAATCTTGGAGTAAAATAATCAACGAAGTATTCGTAAAGCCAAATGAGTGGAAATTGAAATGTGTAATTCCCTTACCAATTTGGTAACTTACGAAATATACATCCCATGAAAGATGGATCATACAATGACGATGTAAATATCCATAAATTAAATTACATTACACAATGAATACAATCATGGGAAGTAAACACACCACATGCAATAAATAAGCGGTGAACAAAGGAAATCTCACGGAATTAATAGTGAGATAAGAAACCCCTTACTTTTCACTTTTTCCTTGATAGAGGGTAGTTTAACCTCTTTTATAACGGTGAAATAATTTTTACTGAATTATAAAAGAATCATTTACATTAATATGATATCATATATGATCTTTTAACATTTATTTGTTGATAATATCTTAGTATTATCATCGTTTTGGGTGTTAACGGATTCATTTTATTTTATATTCTTTGTTATTTGAGAAATATTTTATATGGATGGGATGTATATTATTCATATAAAGAATGATATCATGTCTCTAAACATTATTTTTGATCATTAAATGAAATTTAGTCTTGAATGGATATGATGGGGAATGAATCTCATCGTGTTCGTGGAGACGGTAGTCCGTACGTACGCACGAGCGACAATATAATTCTTTTGTATATTAAAATAATATATAATTGGATGGTATTTTATATATATAGAATAATTATCATGTTATATTTATTATTTAAATGAATTAAACATCATTACTATACCCATCCAAATAATAATATATTGAATAACAATTACACCACGACATGGAGACGGTAGGCCGTATGTATACACATATAGTGACATGTCATGCAAAGGATGTATAGAATACTGAATATGGTTGTACCATATTTATAATAACATAACAGTATATAGAAGATCTTGGATTTGTTATTTTAGAATGGAAATAACATAGAAAGAATAAGTTGATGAAGAATGGAACTTGAAAGAGGGTGGTGAAATCATTACCTCTTCTTCGGGTTCTTTCCTTTGATTTGATCAAAAGGGCTCCTTAAGTTGACTTTCTGACCAAAGTATGGCCTCTAGGATGAAGTGAAGGATTTTTAGAGGATATATGTGTAGGTGTTTTCTGAACCAAAAGGATTTGAAGGTATGAATAATTGGTTATAAGTGGTGTCCTTTAATAAGGGGGAGGATGGGATCTTTAGAAAAAACATAAAGTATTAATTTATAATAAATTTATATTCGGTTTATAAAGGATCCAAAGTAGATTATTAAAAGTATGAGGTTGGTATGGGTCTAAATCCTTTCATCCAATAGATTTTAGATAGTTTTGGGTCACTATATTAACCTTATCATTTATAATTAACTCTAAGTTAAATAGTTTGACATTTACCATGTCACATTGTATTTTTATATTATATGGTTAATAAACTTACTATATTCATCCAAGATACCCCAAAGTGGTTCATTAATGATACACTTATCATTATATAAGTCCTTTGGCCGAACATTAGATTTTTATTAATAGAATATGAAATAATACTATAATATTTGTTTTAAAAACTCTTTTATGTCAATTTTGAAACTATTTAGTAATTGATTTTTTTAAAGTCTTAAAAACTTTATAAAATCAAAACAAATTGATTTAAAAAATACTAAAATGTCATATTAGTCAATAAAATTCGTGTATGGAATCAAAACTTTAAAATTATATTTATTTTCATATTTATAATACAAATTATTTGATTCATTCATTAATAAGGATAATACTGAATCATTATTGTGTCATAAATAAATTTATTTATTCAATGTCCAAAAATTATAAATAAAATACCATTATGTAGGAAATAGTTTTAGGTTTTAATTAATATTTATAGTAAAAAATATAACATATATAACACTATGTAAAAATTGTTCTGCTAAAAGATATATGTTTAGCTCATTTTTGTTTTTACTTTAACTTAATGAATATAAAGTGTCATTATCACTTACAAGTGGATCCATGGGATCCCAAAATCGACCTAAAGATGAAAAGGGTCGGAAATGACTAATAAAATAGGGTTAGGACACGTTTTAGGGTAATTTAGTATTATTATAATATTATTTTTTACTTTTATTTACCGGATCTACCTTTTAACCATGGTAAATAAAATATTTACCTAAGTAATTATTCAAAATGTCTAAAAATAAAAGTTACCTATTTACATAATTTGGACCACCTGATTCTAAATATGGAATCTATTTTTCTAAATTCAAAACATAGAAGTGGCAGAAATTTATTTAAAATTAATTCCCGCTGTCAAAACAAAAAGCATGTTTTTAAGAAATAATAAGTATCAAAAGATTGACACATGTTTATATCCAGTTTAAATGTGAAATTACGTCCAATGACCAAAATTGTATTAAATGATAAAAATATATTCTATGTATACTTTAAACCCACTTAAATTCAAAAAATTTCACTATTAATTATTTCGATTAAAAAAGTTGTTTTTAATTAAAATTTTGTAATTTTCACTTTTCATCAAAATATGAAATTTACAATAAAAGTACCAAAAGTTCACCCTGATCTAATTTTGATATTCATAATCCAAAAATGATGTCCATTTTTAATGATAAAATGTATAAAATTTCAATAATTGGGTATTATTATTATTCATAATGGCTAGTTTGATTGGTTGTGGTGTGTGTTAGAGCTCGAAGTTGCATACAACACACGATACTGTATCATTCAAAGAGAATAATGTCGTGGAATCATGGGGTGTTACATTATCCCCTCATTAAATAAATTGCATCCTTGCAATTTTTAAAATTTGTGCTTTGGAATAAAATGTAAAGTCCCACATCGGAAAAAGAGTCAATAAAACTATCACTTTAAAAGAAAGAGAAGTACAAAGGTCACACGAGATAACCTATACTAGGATTCCATGTAAGATAACATGGATATAGATGATAAAATAAGTGTCCTGTTCTGATGGAGAGGGTTAGAAAACAATATCATGAGAAGGTTAACAACAAGAAACGCAAAAACTTGTGATGGGACAAATGGTCATTAGTCTCCCTATAGGAAAAGGAAACAGAAAACATTTTTTTAAGTTACATTACATAAAGACGAGGAATTAATTTATGAGATTGAATAAAAACATAAAGAGATATACTTAAATTTTATGTTGAGTTTCATTATTTAATAAATTTCTATAATAAACTCATTTTTTTAAACGATGAATATTCAAGATGACATGGTCACACTGGAAGAGCTTGAATAAACTTCTAGAGAATCAACTGATCTACAACGGATAAACTATATATTTACCTTGTCTTTAGAGATTAATCAGAACCAAAAAGGTTAGTACATGATCTAATGGTCCCCCAAAAGGACATTCCATTAGAGAAAGAAACACGAATCTTAATTTCTATAATTCAACAAACAATACCCAAAAGTTAAATAAATACCATTCAATAAACTATTGGCCTTAATGTACTTCAATATAATCCAAACTAATATTGAAACCTGAAACATAAAATAATTTGGTTATGTAGTCTTCCACGTTAAATAGTATCTCCAAATGACATCAACTACTCTTAAAGTAACATACTTAAATGTAATTAACATAATCAAATATTATCTATTATAGGTTAATCATTTCCATAAATAACCCAAATCACTATAAATACACAATAAAAACATAGATAAAAATACACCATTACTCTTCAAATGAAATCCCATTTTATTCTCTTTTCCTTGGGCATATAGTGTTCCTAAAAAATAGAACATCTTCCAAAATAAAATTTGTCACTTAATCACCGAATCATTTTTCTATACTAAGGGTATTCATTTGATAAGACATAAGATACCGAATCAACTTATTATTGATCAATAAAATAATTTAACTAAAAATAATTAGTCACACTAACCAGGGACTTCACGTAGTCCAGTGGTAGGCAATAAATCCCAATCGCACTTTGGTTGTGGGTTCAATTCCCACAGCTTTTTCCGACGTGACAGGTTGTCACATGGTCTTCATGTTGTCCTTTTTAAAAAACTATATTTTATAAAATTACCAAAATGAGATAAATTCCTCAAAATAACCATAATATAATTTAACCACAAATGTTATCTCATACCTTGCATTTTCATCCCAAAATACAATAACTTGTAATTGCCTCAATCTCAATGATCATATAAAACCAAATGGTTATTTATAACTACATCCAGAAGAGAAAAGATACGTCTTCCTCAAATATTATTTTCACATGACAAACTGCAGGGTTACAAATACAAGAGAAAATTATTCCAATGTAATCCCATCAATAAGGAGCACTAGTACTTTTAAAAATTTCTCCACAATATATTTCGACATATCATCTTCTTTGACCAAGAAAATATCCTATAGAATAGGGCACTCACTCGGGTAATGGACAGGTCCCCTACATTTATGGAAAATGACTGTAAATGGATTCTTGGGACCGTTTTTATTTTCTTCCATAATACTCTTCATTTTTTCACGGCAATTATTCACTTTATGTCCTTCTTTCCCACAAGTAAAACATTTCTTTGTTCCATTTAGAAACTTTCCTCGGTGTCTCCTTCCACATTTCTGGAATAATGGAAATTTACGTTTCTTCTCTCCATGGTCTCCACAGTTGGATCTCTTTTCATTAACTGCCTTTCTCTTTTTTTTGAGTCCGGGAGTTGGTTAATATATATGTTGTTGATCATATTTTTGGAAAATTGATTTTGAATGAACACGATATCTTTTATGCCTATGAACATTCCATTTTCTTGCTCATTTCCACCAACATTACGACGTTTTACATCACTCTCAAAGTTACTATGACTTCCTAGGAATCTAGCCATTGACTAAAACCAAAAAACATTGTGTGAGTAACGGTAGTCATAAAATAATTTAGAGAATATCATGACCAAATATTTTAAATTTTGAAACACATTAGGATTAACCAAGGTAATTTATTCTCATCTTATATTAAAATCCTTCAAATCAGTTTGTAAAGAAAATGTAAATTATCCTATGTATATCCCCATGGAGTGTCGTAAAGAAGAGTGAAGCAAGGCCCATTGTCATGAACTAGTTCCCGTTCTAGTCTAGCTCAAAGCGGTGTTTTCAGGTTTTACCCCTAGGTACATCTATGCCATAGCCGCATCTACCTGCTCGTATCCAGACAGGGATGTATTGCTCGGAAAACTCACAAAATCTATTCAATACCAAAATATTAGGAAGTTCTTCTATACTAAGTCTCAAAGTCTATCTTATGGCTATGTGCTCTAATCAGATTTTATCTAAATATAGTTTCCAAGGTTTTTTCTAAACTTCCTCTAATACCAACTGTAACGCTCCAACCCCAGTTACCCAGAGTCTGTGCATTATTACGTATCACTGATATGATCACAAAAGATCAAGGAAATCATGTCCCAAAAGACCGATTATTATAGTAGCCCTGGAATCACTAGATACATTCATAAGGTTTACATCACATCATAATGTGAAAACTACAACAACATGTTGTCTTCATATCCCCTCATACTATCCCTGTAGGTCATTCATAAATTACTTCTTCACATCCTGGAAAAAATAAAACATTGAAAGGGGTGAGCTCAGATGCTCAATAAGGATAAAAATATAACGGAAACATTCATAAATAAGCATTAACATTTAAGGGAATGTAAAACTAAAACAAAAGCCTTTTAAACTTGAAATTCAGCATAATATGGAAAAGATAAAATGAAATAACACTATTTACTTATTCACATGCATATTATACTAGTTGAGTAATCACATGCAATATCAATAACCAGTATCATAATGATGTAATGAATAATGCCAGACTATCATAACCACATAGTTAAGGCCTCATGCCAAGACTACAAAAAAGATTATATCAAGGCCTTGTGCCAATACACTAGTTTGTCTCATGAGACCTACCAATGCATCGAGGAGCTATAGCGGGCTCCACCTATCACTTACTAAGTCCAATTCATTCCTTATATGAAAAAATTATGAAACATAAAATAAATATTTGTATTAAAAATAGTATACGAAATGTCAATAAAATATCCACAAACCATGAATGGTATAAAACTATAACATCCACAGTCAAACATAACTCATTCAATACAATATGGAATGTTGTATTGCAACAGATTAATATCAATCAAGAATACTGAAGGATATCGACATAGATGAAAATAATCATCAAAACTATTTGAGAGAAATATCCCCCTTTTTCTTGAAAACATTTAGAAGTCACACTATTTGTCAAGAAGCCGTTTAAAATAGATTTTTGAATCAAAGTGTTCTATAAAACTTTGAAACTTTTAAAGTGAATTTTTTATTTTAAAACTTTCAAGTCCATATAAATAAATCCTTAAAACCATTTTTAAAACATGGACATTAATGAGAAATATTTATAATAATAAATCTTCAAAACATTTTAAAATGATATTTTAGTTAGATTTCTTAACCAAAAGAGAGACACATGAATACAAATAATTTAAGTAATAAAAAAATTATAATATCATGAGAATAAAGGTATTAATGATATACTATGTCAAAGTATATTATATACACCATATAAAAGTGAATTGGTGTATAACAACAAATAACTCTCACTAGAATGTAAATTGAGATGAAATCTCTTATAAAGACCGTATCCTTAGGTTAAGGATAAATCAACGACATAATTATGTGTGAAAAATATAAATACACTCAATATGATTGGATATTCAGTGTAAATAAATCAGAGGACATTCACACATATTATTGTAAAAACAACACCATTAAATTGGATATTCAACTCAATAAATGGAGATTGAGTTAAAATCACTCTTATCATGTTCATATCAATGACTTGAGAATTTATAAATGGAGTGATCATGTGTATCAAATGTATATCCACAGATAGGGGAGTTGAAATTATGACATAATCCAATGAATGGTGATTTCACACATAATCTTAGAGTAAAATAATCAATGAAGTATGCATAAAGCCGAATGAGTGGAGATTGAAATTTGTAATTCCCTTACCAATTTGGTAACTTCCGATAAATACATCCCATGAAAGATGGATCAGACAATGATGATGTAAATTTTCATAAATTAAGGTAAATTACACAATGAATACAGTCATGGGTAGTAAACACACCACATGCAACAAATAAGTGGTGAACAATGGAAATCTCACGGAATTAAAAGGGAGATAAGAAACCCCTTAATTTGTACTTTTACCTTGGTCGAGGTTAGGTTAACCTCCTGTATAATGGTGAAATTATTGTTATTGAATTATACAAAAATCATATACATTAATATGATGTCATATATGATCTTTTCACATTGATTTTTGATAACATCTTAGTATTATCATCATTTTGGGTGTTAACGGATTGATTTTACTTTATATTATTTTTTATGTGAGCCATATTCTCTATGGATGGGATGTACATTATTCAAATAAAATATGATATCATGTCACTAAACATTATTTTTAATCATCAAATGTAATTTAGTCTGGAATGGATATGATGGAGAATGAATCTCTTCGCGTTCCTGGAGACGGTAATCCGTACGTACGCACGAGCGACCATATCATTCTTGTGTATATTAAAATAATATATAATTGGATCGTATATCATATATAAGAATCATTATAATGTCATATTTATTATTTACATGAATTACACATAATTACTATACCCATCCAAACAATAATATATTGAATAAAAATTACACCACGACGTGGAGACGGTAGGTCGTACGTACGCACGTATGGTGACATGTCATTCAAATGATGGATAGAATACTCAGTATGGTTTTACCATATTTATAATAACATCACAGTATATGGAAGATACTGGATTTATTATTTTAGAATGGAAATAACAAAGAAAGAAGAAGTGGAAAAAAAGGAACTAGAAAAGGGTGGTGAAATCATTACCTGTTCTTCAGGTTCTTCCTTTTGATTTGATCAAAAGGGCTCCTTAAGATGGATTTCTGAACAAAGGAGGGCCTCTATGATGAATTGAAGGAAGTTGAGTGGATATTTGGGCAGGTTTTGGCCGAACCAAAAGGCTTTGAAGGTATAAATAATTGGTTATAATTGGTGTCCTTTTATAAGGGGGAGGAGGGGCTCTTTAGAAAAAACATAAAGTATTAATTTATAATAAATTCATATTCGGTTTATAATGGAACCAAAGTTTATTATTAAAAGTCTAAGGTTATTATGGGTCTAAATCCATTCATCCAATAGATTTTAGACAGGTTTGGGTCACTATATTATCCTTATCATTTATTATTAACTCTTAGTTAAATAGTTTTCCAGTTACCATGTCACTTTGTATTTTTATATTATATGGTTAATAAACATACTATATACTTCCAAGCGACCCCCAAGTGGTCCACTTATGGTACACCTATAATTTTATAAGTCCTTTGGAAAACATTAGATTTTTAGGAATAGAATATGAATTAATAATATTATATTTGTTTTAAAAACACTTTTATGTCAATTTTGACACTATTTAATAATTGATTTTTGTTAAAGTCTTAACAACTATATTAATTAGAAAAAAAAATCATTTAAGAAATAATAACATGTCATATTAATCAATAAAATTCGTGGATGGAATCATAACATTAAAATTATATTTATTTTAATATTTATAATACCAATTATTTGATTATTTCATTAATAAAGAAAATATTGCATCATTATTGTGTCATAAATAAATTTGATTATTCAATTTCTAAAAATTATAAATAAAATACCATTATGTTTTAAATCTTCTTATGTTTCTAATGAATATTTATAGTCGAAAATATAACATATATAACCCTATGTAAAAATTGTTTTTCTAAAAGATATATGCTTATGTCATTTTTGTTTTTACTTTAACTTAATTAATATAAAGTGTCATTATCACTTACAAGTGGATCCATGGGGTCCCAAAATTGACATAAAGATGCCATTAGTTGGAAATGACTCATCCAGTAGGGTTATAAAACGTTTTATGGTAATTCAGTCTTATTATAATATTATTTTCTTACCCTTATTTACCGGATCTACCTTTTAAACATGGTAAATAAAATATTTACCGAAGTAATTATTCAAAATGTCTAAAAATAAAATTTACCTATTTAAACAATTTGGAACTCCTGATTATAAATATGGAGTCTATTTTTCTAAATTTAAAACACATAAGAGGAAGAAATTAATTTAAAATTAATTCCCACTGTCAAAACAAAAAGCGTGTTTTTAAGAAATAATAACTATCAAAAGATTAACACTTGTTTATGTCTGGTTTAACTGTGAAATTATGTCAAATGACCAAAATTGTATTAAATGGTAAAAATATATTCTAAATATTCTTTAAAACAACTTAAATTCATAATTTATAACTATTAATTATTTGATTAAAAAAGTTGTTTTCAATTAAAATTTAGTAATTTTCACAATTCCTCAAAATATGAAAGTTATCAGAAAAGTACCAAAATTTCACCCTCAGCTAATTTAGATATTCCAAATCCGAAAATGAAGTCCATTTTGAATAATAAAATGTATAAAATTTCAAAAAATGGGTATTATTAGTCATTATGGCTAGTTTTATTGGTTGTGGTGTGTGTTAGAACTCGAAGTTGCGTACAACACACACTACTATATCATTCAAAGAGAAGCATACCATGGAAGTTTGGGGTGTTAAACTTATTATATCCATATGAAAATATATAAAACCACTAAAACCAGAAAGAAAATAATAAGATTCTGAAATCCACTAACCTGGATATTGGTGAAATTGAAAATTAAAAGTCTATACCTTCTTCTTAAGTGTTTTATTGTGAAAAAAGATTGTCTTTAATTTTGAAAATCAACCCAAATTCATCTAGATTTTCTCAGAAGATAATTTTAGTTATAATTACCCACTAATAATAAAAAAGTTCTACTAAAGTTAAATATTTTCCCCAAAAAAACAGTTCATATCATATTTCGTAGATATAGTCTACGTATAATCCTTTAAATAGTAATTAACATTACTAGGGAAAAATCATAAATAAAAGAAGAAGGGGAAAAAGTTAAAATTGAATTTCTTGTATTCGTACTAGAATCAATACTAATAATTACATTATCAACCAGATGATCTTTATAAATGTTCCATGATATTGGATTTCATTATAAATGAGTAATATCCCCCCAAATTGATTCATCCTTATTATGAGGTTTTTCTTCACCAAAATTTAAAATATCCTAACTCATCATTAAAAATATCCAAATAATAACTTAATTTCACTTTATTTTCACAAAACATAACATGAATATATTCTTCAATAACCACAGTTCATTTTTTATAAAGTCTATAGGAATTACTATAATTTGAATAACTAATAAAAATACCATCATCACCAGTAACATCAAATTTATCCAAATTATCAATTGAATTTTAAATAAAAACAATACAATAAAAAATAAAAAGTAACCAACTTTAGGTTTTTTAACTTTAAACAATTCATATAAAATTTTCCATTTTCATAGGTCTAAAAATAATTATATTTGACATATAAAAAGAAAAAAGTGGCTTCAACCCAAGAAAATCAAGTAGAATTAAATTCATTTAACAAGGTTTCGGTAATTTCAATAAAAGTTCTATTTTTTCATTCTACAACACCATTTTATTATAGTGCTCCAAAAGATTTTTTTTAAAATATCCATTATTTTAAAAAATAATTTCAAAATATAAATTATTAACCCCAAATCCTTTATCACAATAAATAGAAAAATCATACTACATTTTCCATTTTGAAATAAGTTACCAAAAGCAATAAATCTATATGAAGTATAATTTTAATGTGTATGATTGTAAACCCATGTAAATCATCCATAATTTTCAAAAATTAATAAATAATATTTCTTTCCACTAAGGATATGAATTTGAGTATGAAAAAATAAATTGAGATATAATAACAATAAATGTCTATTAGAACTTATATTATTGATTGGTCTAAAAGAAACATTTCCATTTTTCCTTTAATACAATTGTCACAAAATTGAATCTATTATTTCTCCAATGAATTTAATTGTTACACATTATCATGTTTAGAGATCCTATGTGATATTATGAAATTAACATGAACTAATAATCGATGTCAAAGGATGCTATCTCCCAACACAACATTAAAACACTTAACATATTTAATAGTTAGTTCAAAAATAATAATTAGTATAAATATTTTCATTTTTATTAGAATATATTATTAAATAATAATATTTAAAAACTAATTGAATATAAATTAGAAATTTTACTTCCATTCCAACATCCTATAACTAATATATTCTAATTAAATTATTTTTTAATCCATAAACTATCCAAATTTTTTAAATAAAAGTGGAATTTGAAATTCTAAATTTACTAAAACCTTTTACTTTTCCTTTGGAATTATCTCCAAATGTAATAGCACCACAATAAATTTCTTTATAAGTGGTATAATTTTAGGGGCCTTCGATCATATACCTAGGTCATCCACCTTCCATATACTATTTTTTTTCTTGATATATCCAAGGCAATTATCCTTATTTAGATAATCCAAGAGGCACACGTTTATAGATTCTTTCTCATTCCTAGATTCTTCATTGGAATTAGACTCTTTGGTATGAGTCCATCTTTTTGTAAAGTAATTTTTCAGTTTATTTTTGAATTTTTTATTATTATTTATTGTTAGGTATTCAGGAGGGATATTCCCATTATTTTTTTTTCTCAAAACAAGTATCATATGAATAATTATAATTAGTACTTCCATTTTTTCCTCCATTTAATTTTTCCTTTCGAGGGTTTCATGTAAATACAAACATCAATATTATCTATTTAATGTTTTTATAACATCCAGTCACAACCTAACCTATATATTCTATTTCACTATAATGTATATCAAAATTTGAAGATTGATTACAAAAAAAATTCTTAGTTTCAGAAACTACACCTTTTTTGTCTCATCTTTAGTTATGTTCCTCTAATATAGTTCAAATAACTGCAATGATCCAGTCAATTTATGGAGAGTGTACTCTTTTAAGTTATTGATTTTGTCAATGGGAACCCTATTTTCATGAAATTTATTTTTTTAGATTTCACAGAAATATTTCAAATTGTATATAGTTCTCTAATACTTCTCCAAGTAAATTCATTCCTTATATATTTCATGTGAATTGGGGGAATAATTGGATAAATGTTTCATCTTCACCCATATTGAAATCATGGTACTCAATTCGAAGCAATCCATGTTTGGTTTGAATCAATTTTTAAGAGACAAGGTGTGTAAATTGTAAAATATTACAAATCTCGTGAGCTTCATTAAATATAGAAACATGACGGAACACACCTATGGTAATTGAGAAATATAAAATATTAGAAACTTTCTAATTTAAAACATATCTATTATAATTGATTCATATTAAGAGTATATGTGTCATCTTTTCATGGGGAATTATATTTTTATATAACTGTCTAATATTCATTTCTTAACTATTTGAGGTATTCCACCATTAATAAATCTCTATTATCCAGAATCATTTATATCAAAGTGAGATATCGTTTATGGAATCCAAGAATTATTTTTATTCATTCCCTCCATCTTAAATATCTTGTACTTAGACTTTGAGGTCTAGAAATTGGGTAGAATAATGAAATATAAAAAACATATTCAATAGAAGGATTGGATAAATTCCAATAGGAAAAAACATTGATACCAATTTTTAGAAATGATAGGGTAATAACATATGGTTTAGATGAATGTGAGTAGACCAGATAAAATAATTTAGTCAAACAAATTAATTATCTAAATTCACTGTGAAGGTTAATTAGTAGTGGAATAAATGAAAGAATAGAATGATGTTTTTTATATTAGTTCACTCCAATGTGGACCTAGTATACTATTGTACCTTTTTACATGGTGAGAGATACATTACTCACTAATCTGATTTTTATGGGGAATCATAACACGATCACATAATCGTTTTCTATAAAGTGGAGGGATAAATACTGCCACATTGATGTTTTTATAGTGATTCACAACCCAAATACAAGAAAAAATAAATATTACAGGAGTCATAACCTAAATACTCCTATCTTTATAATCTGGGAGTCACAACCCAAGTAAGAGAAGAAGAAATTATTTTGTATAAAAAAGCATAAACAGAAAAAAGAGAGTACATGAAATATAGAAAGAAGTGTTAATAGAACAAGAAACCATACAAAGTATAATGTTAATGATTGAAGAATAGGTATTAGTTCTTGATTTGTGTTTAATATCATGTTTTATAATGGAATTAGATGTCAAAGAATATGTAATTCAACACTCTAAAAATACATCTAAATGAAGAAAAAAAGTATCACATTAGACTTTATATATTGTATAACAATTTTAAAGTTTACATATTTTTTAAAGAAAAATAGTGTTTCAAATATGTTATTCATGTTTCATGTAAATTGAATGCATCCCGTAACATTTAAATGGATTATATTAAAAAAACTAATAAAACCAATCTCCATATGGGTAAACAAATTATAAAATTATTCAGGAGATATAAACTTATAATCCATAATAATCGTAACCATAATTTTTCTAATTTAAAACCAAATGAAAATTTCAAACCAATTTTAATTACCCATTGAATAATTCAAAAATTATCCATAACATTTAGGGAAACATAATTTTATGTAATCCATTTAAACTAAATCAAACAATTCAATGAGTAGGGAAACCAGATTGAATGTCAATAAAATCATTGGAATTCAATTTATTTAAATATAAAAAATACAAATGCAAAGTTTACATGTTTTTAATAAATTTTAAAAATTATAAAATATTTAAAAAAATTAGTAAATATATTATAAACAATTAAAAATTGAATATAATAAATAAAAAATATTTTACACAAATACTATATCTTTCTATGGACAATGAAGTATAATTTAAAAAATATATTAAAACTAATTAAAATTTTTAAAATTACATTTCCTTACATTTATATAATATATATGATTTTTATAAAATAATAAAACACATAAAATAATTAAAATATTCATGAAGTTAATCAAAATATAAAAAATGATGAATATCATATCATGAATGTTTTTGAATATATAGAAGAGAAAAACAGATAATGATAGTCACATTTTTTTATAACTTCTAGTATGATATTATAATACATGGAAGTTGCACAAATTTTTATAACTGATTTTAGAATAAAATATATACCAAGGTGTTGAAATTGGTTGATAATGCTACAATTGAAGAAGGTTTTACAATCACGGTGTATAATGTGATACCATTTAACTGCAATGATACATTTATTATTGTGACAGGTAGTATTATAGCCATATAGGACTAGTTTCATGGAGATTATGATACTATCTCAAGTAATATAACCTTGGAAAGAAATGATACTGTTACAATGTACCAATACATTGAACCATAGAATTACCATCATAGTGGAGCAGATCTATCATAAAAATAATATCTATTGGTGGGTGGTAGAATGATCTAACTTCTATGTGGGTTATACTGTTCCACTGCATGCTATCATTCATTGAGTTGGATGAGCAACCACGAGTTTATAGAGGGATTTACCATTATTTCTACTATAGATTGATATGGTTGATCTAGCATGAAGCTAGAGTGCTACCATTAATCTAATAGGGTGGTGGTGTTGTTCTATTTTAGAGTGGATATTCCATTGTAATGAAACAGTAATGATTAAATATGTTGTGAGTAGGAACTTCAATGAGTAAGCTACCATGAGAAGGAAATATATTGAGAAATAAGATAGATTGTGCATGAATAACCTAGACACGATGAAGAATTATAGTGATACACTGCTGCTACCATGGAGGATATGAAGAAGAGTAATGGAGGAGATGAAATTTTGATTTGTAGAGGATTCTTTCTAGAGTAAGTGTTGAGAAGATGAGCAATGCATCATTTTATGTAGAATCATGACACATAATCTTTTTATATTTTTTATACAATATAAATAACAAATTCAAACTTAAATTTAGTTTAATGAAATATAGATAATTTAATTGGATATCCAATAGAACTAATTTTGTGGGAATATGATCAATATAACTCATGTAATAATAAAATAAATAAAGAAATATTAAAACAACATAAACTGAAAAATATTATTCAAATAAAAATCATGAAGTATTTTCAGAAAAAATGTGAATATGGTAGAGATTGGATTCAACATTATCATAACTGGGTAAAATTTCTACAAACTTCTTATCTTTCATATGAAATAAGAATTTTAAAATTTTGATAATTACTACTCTATTTATAATAAAAATACCAAGATCTAGTTTGAAATAGTTTTTAAAAAAATAGTCAGACGTTTTGAAATATTCATAATCATATCCTAAATATATGTAATTAAAAAAATACATGAATTGATTGCAAAAACATCTTGTTATTTTAGTTCCCAATTTTGTTAATATTTCATAAAATTAAATAAATATTATTTTCTGTTAAATAATATTTTATTAATTTTTTTAAAAGGCATAAAAATATTATAAGAGATAAATTAGGATAGTAAATGGTTTAAAATGTCATCAATTAGATATTTATTATCATATTATCAAAATATATGTAAAATTATTACTCTTTAATATTGAAAAAGTAATTACAATGTTTAAGGTCAAATTTTGTTAACAAAGGGGTTAAACCAAAAGTTCCTGTTTAAAATGATATCTAAATGAGTAAAAATATGATTTTATGGGAATATTAAGGCCATGTATTAACTATATTCAAATTTATTTCATTTTTGACCATTTTACATGGTATAGAGACATACTATTTTATAATTTTTCATGTATTTCTAAAATTGAAATTAATAATATTTTATAATAAATAATATTTATTTAAATGATTTAAAATTCATAAAAATACTATATTTATCCAATTGAATGATGCATGGTCTAAAATATCAACCATGGTCCATTTATGTGCCTCTTTGTATTTACTGTAACTTTATTTACCCCAAAATTTTAAAAAAATCTCATATCACCATAATTTTCAAAAGAGTATATAGGGGTTAAAAAAGTTTATAATTTTAAAAACATATTAACATTTAGAAATTTTATTCGATGATATTATTTTTCACATACTAATCCTATATTATAATTATATCAATTTGGATTATTTTAAACCTAAAAATTAATTTATATTAATTTAATACTTTTGGAAATTACAAGAATTCCCCCCCCCCCCACTTATAAAAGGTCACCCACTCTCCTCACCAATCTACACGTCATGTGCCATTTTCTATCCAATTCCTTCCCAAATAACTTTTCAACATCACTAACCATGTTTTAGATGTCTTATTATTGTAATAATAATAACCTTATTGGGATTAAGGTGTAAATAAAAGGAGGTGGTCCAAATAATTGGCATAGGTTTTAATAGAATACTTTGGTTTCTTTCTTCTTATACCTACTTAAAATTTTATTCAAACATGATTAAATAATTAAAATTGTATATTAAATATAATTAGAGGTTTTTATATTAATTTAATAAGATATATACATCTACTTCTGTTATCAAATGGGAAATGAAATTATCGTTCGTGTGTACGGTGGACTACCGCACCACGAAACTGATGTATTTTATTTGAATAATCATCTCTCATGGATGATTATAATGATATAATATATATATATATATATGATATTCATGACATATTATTCATGGGTTAAATAAAATATATCATCTATTTTCTTACCTTTCCATCAATTGAAAAATGATAATACTGTTCGTGCATACGTGTGGATTATAACCTCCATGAATTGATGTTTTTTCTTTATTATAACAAGATAAAATGGATTGAATATATAAAGTATTTAATGAAATAATATTACATTTAGGATATAATAAATATTTTTTAAATATGAAATAATATATACCTTATTTTCATCATGATCATTGAAAAATGGAAACATTGTTTATGTGTATATACAACCTACAGTCTCAAGGTGTAATGACCCGGACCTTCATAGTCCATTAAATTTCCAAATATTATGTTTGAGGCTTTCTAGAGACCATCAGTGACTCATTGAAGAGTTTTCAATATTTTAGTTTTAATGAATGGTGGCACAAATAGGAAACGTGGGACTGATCAACATCAGTGGCACCGATCAACATTAGTGGCACCGATGGGCATCAGTGGCACTGATCGTCCATCGGTGGAACTGATCGGAATCGATGGCACCGATTGGCATCAGTGCCCAGGAATCGATGCTAGGGAGATGGTGGCAGGGTGTCAGTGACTCAGCCATCGGTGAGTCATTTCCAGTTTCTCCAGTACCTTCCTATTTTTCTCCTGTAATTTATCTTTTGACATATAATAGTTTTAATACCACTTTAAATGTGATTTATGTCCCATAAATTATTTTTTAAACCCCCAAGAGTTGGATGACACTTGATTTACCAAAATGTTTAGCCTTTTCAATTGGTGTCACGCCCTTTTTCACATTTTCTAGCCTCCCGTGATATCCCAGTTTTGCCCCAGTTACATTTTTCTTCATTTAAAGATAATCCGTACACTCACATTCATCCAACGGTCTATCTCCACCATCTCTGGGAGGGATTATTAAATCTCAATTAATTCCACTGTGTGTAACCTCTCATCCATGTGGTCAAACCAAGATCCATGTTTCATGAACTTCAAGATGGCACATCCTGTAACTTTAGGATCCAGACTTATCTTAATCCAAGATCCACTCTTCATTATTTCTCTTTGTTTCTCTAAATGTGAATTGATACTTCCTCCCATGATGAATCATGCACCCATGTCAGAGCCCTTCCCACTCAACCTTTGTGTTATTACAACATGTCGTGACATCTGCTGTTATAGGAACAACAAGGAAACTTTGATCCTTGATCATCCAAGTATGGGATTTTCCATCGTGTCTCTTTAAGGTGCATCATGCGGTGTGGTTATGATGACATTCCATCCAGACATAGACGAAACAAACATTAAGGAAGATAATAAATAGAATTTTAAATAATAAGGGGGTGAGAAGGATGATGTAATGTCCCAAACTTTTATTAATGAAAATTCCTCTTGATCTAATTAAATGTCTTACTATGAATAATGGTTATATAAAACCTATTCACTTCCTTGGTTTTATGTTTTTGGATTTTAAAATACCACTATGAATTGCTACCATTTCTAATATAGCCATTGAACAGTGATCACCTAATTAATATAAATATAAGGCTTTAACAAATCCAATTTACTCACACAAAAGAACTGATGGCCTCATCTAGTAGAATAACTCCATATGTAGCCCATTTGATGGAGCTATAAAAGTAGGTAGTGTCACAAGTCTTCACTCATGACCAATCCCAAGCCGATCTTCAACATGTCAAGATTGAATACCACCACCTATGGGAGAAGTGGAAGTAAATAGGGATTACAACTCGAGTGATGTTATCCAAACCACACCAAGATTATATCACCAGCACACACCTTACCCTTAGATCTTATGCAGGTGTTATAAGGGGTTATTTAACAATACCAAAACACTATTATTATGTTCAATATTTTTTATAAATAATATATATATATATATATTCATTTTACTATTTTAACTTTGTAAATGTTTTTCTAAATCACAAATAGTATTTTTAGTTAATATTTAAATTCAATTAAAAAATCTATTTTGATGAATTAATGGATTTAAAAATTAAATAATATTTTGATAAAAAAACATTACTAAATTACTTTTTATTAAATATAAATTATACTATAATATTTATGAATACAATTGAAATTTGTATTAATGTTTTAAAACTGTTTTTTTTTTCAAAACCCATGAATTTTCAATAAATGTGAGTTTTTATTTTAATATTGAAAATTAAAATATTTATAAAATTATTTATATAAAATGAATATCATTTTTAGATTCAGGATTTCAAAATTATCTAATGGATAATTTTTCATAATTTTATGAGACAATCGAATTTTTGGGTAAAAAAATAAATACCCCTTAAATATAAAATGTGTTTTATGACATCATTATGACCAATTAGTGATGTAATAAAATAATATAAAAGTTATTCTCAGAGAAAATATATATTAACATTAAAATAATATTATTTTATAATTTTTTATTAATTTTATGGTGCCTTAGTGGACCCTCTAAGGATTATAAATTTTTTTAACATTTTAAAATGATTTCCTTGAGAGTGTGACACACATCCACATAAGAGAGACTATAATTTTAATAATTTAGGCCATTGTATTTATAAAATAACGTTTTTGAATACCCTTCAAAAGAAAACTAGGGAAAAATCCAAGGGTTGGATTGTGGTTTTAAAAATTTAATTACAAAGATTTCAAAAAACTATGTCTTTGAAATACTAAATAATTTCCTTCTACTTTCCTATATAAAAACACCAAACATCCCAATTATATTCACTAAAAACCATTGTATCACGTCCTTACTCATCCCTCCTCTCTCTATAATTCTCTTAAGGAAGTCCAAGCTCCCACAAAGCCTCTCTCAAGCCTCTCTCATGCCTTTCTCAAGCCTTTGGGATCACATTTCTATGTAAGGGATTTTTTCCTTTATCATTTTGTCCAAATTTATTTATATTGTTATACAAATTTATTTTCAATTAAAAAATTTTGTGTGTGTT
Source organism: Viscum album (assembly GCA_963277665.1). Classification (NCBI taxonomy): domain Eukaryota; kingdom Viridiplantae; phylum Streptophyta; class Magnoliopsida; order Santalales; family Viscaceae; genus Viscum; species Viscum album. Next base: position 499,166,567 of record OY728122.1, read on the forward strand.
TTATCTCCTCCACAATACTTCCCACATTATGTTTGAATGATGATATACCTCTTTCACTATCATTAATACCTCTCATTTACACCTGTTATCATGCTGAAATTCCATAAGGAATTTCTCCCTTCTCATATACATTCAAGAAATTATTTTATATTAGAATCTAAATTAAATTATATATGTTGTGATATTATTTATGAGGACCCTCATACTGTACATTTCAGGTATAAATTATGAGATATCCTATTCTCTCTAATCAACCCATTTTATGATTTCTATTATTCATTTTTTTGCTGCCGACGTTACACCAAACATTCTCATGCCAAAATAATCATGTAAGTTAATACCATAACCATTTCTCTATAAAGGGTATTCACAATTATGAACATGTAATTTTTTATTGAGGACTTACATTTATGTATTTTGACATATCTTATTCACATAATAAATTAAGATGTTCAATGAATCTATATTGTATGATCCTTGTGGAACACTTATGCATAAAATAAAACTACTAAAAAGGGTGCCCCTAATAGCGCTCTAATGCATTGGGTATAGAATAGTATCATGATATTCCATGTCCAATGAGGGTTTAACTCATGATAATTCAAGAGAAATGTGGTTTTACGCATTCTAATTCAGGTTCAATGAGGGTTTACTCATACTCTATATGCAATGAGCCTTGGATCATGCTAATATAATGTAAAATGTTTTTAATCATTTCCATGTTATGATAATCATGCTATATCATGCCTCTATCTTCAAGTTTCTCTTGTGATCCACTGATAGTAATATTTCCTAACATTTAATATATTATTTATGGTATTTCAGGTTTACTCCTTTACTAGGCACTATAGAACACCCTTTTCTTATGCATTTCCTCTGGTTATCCCTTAAAATGCTATGTACGATGAAATGTTGTGGTCATGTAAAAGAAGTTTTAAAAAAATTTGTTTTGTTTTAAGTTCTAAATTGTCTTTTAATGTATCTAATTTTCCCCAACACTAGACCTCTCGATCCTTAGAGTTGTCTTACATGAAAATTTTTGTAATAAATCATGTTTATGTGTGTAAAAAAGAACATGGTTGTTATTGGTGGTATCAGAGGATATGATTAGTTATTTTTGGTATTAGGATTAGAAAACCCTAGTGTAATCCTTAGGGATAAGACTAAGTATATGAAAAACATCCCATAATTTTTATGAGTATAGAGTAAGTGGTTTATCATGAAAATGCATCCCAATATTGATACGATAAATTTGAGGTAGCTCTAACATAGATGTATCTAGGGGTAAAACCTGAAAATACCGCATTGAGCTAGACTTGAATTAGTACTGGGGCACAACAATGGGACTTACTACACTAATTTATATGTCACTTCCATGGGATATGCATTGGTAAATTCATAATCATTGTATGAACCATTATTAAGTGAGTAAAACAAATTCCCAAAGAATATATGTTGGGAAGTAGATAACATAGATTGATTATAATAAATTCATAAGATAAGAAAATAAATTTAAATTAGAAGATAACCATTTTTGTATTTGGATTCACCTTTATGTGTTACCCCGCACTTTCCTTTTATTCTAGCTAATGGATGGTAATAGGAGGACACATGCTAACAACCAATGTGAAGATCAATGCAGTGACTGTTCTAATCAAATGTCCAATCCAGTGAGAGCTGGAATTGAAAATATTTCCCTAATACTCTCTTAGTAAACTCATGTTTTTAATTGAAACACGGTTAAAGAGGAATGTTCAACCCTCTCTAAGAAATAACAACTTGAAACTGAGATTTCCATGAGACAAAGGAATTATACTTTTAAATGATCTTCTGATCCATCAATTGTCGAATAATGGATCAAATCCATTGAAACATTATTATCCATCCTTCAATGTTATAAAAAAGTGATGGTTTTTAATGTTTCTTATCATATGTATGGTGAAGCCAATCAATGGTGGTCATTGATCAACAACATGAAGCCTGAGAGAGGGATCAAGGCGTTGGAATGGAAGGATTTTTTGAAAATGTTTTTTGATAAATATTTTCCACACAACCTCCGCCATAATATTTAAAGGAACATCCTTTCTCTCAATCAAAAAGATGACGAATCCACCAAAGCGTATGAGGAAAATGTAAAAAGTCGAGCACAATACGCCTTTGGCTTTGTCATTACCCCTGAATGGAAGGTTGGAGACTTCTTTGGTGGACTAAAACCTATCCTATGGAAATCCCTCATGATCCATGTCATCGACAAATATGAGGAAATTGTCCGATGTGCCCTAAATTTCGAAATAGAAATCATAAATTCTTAGGGGTATCATGGGGATAAGAAGCAGAAAGTGGAATTTAATTTAGTAGGTTTGATGGATAAATCCAATGGTGATATTAAATTTCAGCACCCCACTTTCCTATGTTGTGGAAAAAAGATCTCTGGAAATTTCCTGTAGGGGTGAAGAAATGCTTTAGTTGTGGAAGAGAATGAAACATGGCCATTAACTGCCGACAAGAAATACCTGCAATAAAAAAAGAGGCGTGGAACACTCTATTATACCCTCAATTCATTTTTCATTGATTCAACTACATAGAACCAGGACACATTCAAAAATAGTGCCCTAAGACAAGGGTTTTAGGAGGCATCCAACAACCTCCAAGGAATCAAGGGTGAGCTTTTTCCATCACTACCATGGAAGTGAACCGCGAAAATAATGTGGGGATAGGTACACTAATTATTCATTCATGAATAGAGAACATAAAATTTTATTATGGTTCTACGCATTCTTTTATATCCCTAAATTTTAGTAGAAAAATCCCAACGCCACCACAAATTGTGGAGGTAGAGATGTTGAGGAGAACATAAAATGGGGAAATCATTTCAACCCATGAATATAAATCCTCCCCAATCATAATTTATGGATTCAACTTCTCTAATAACCTCATCATACTCTCTCTGGTGGAATTTGATGCAATTCTTGGTATGGATTGGTTTTCCCTATATAGTGAAAACATAAATTTCAGTGAGAGTTAAATCAATCTCTGTATGGTGAATCAAACCCTGATTATTTTCAAGTGCAAGGAGGAGGATAAATCTTATTTAGCACCATCATATCAAGTGTGGATATCACTACCCTTTGAGCATGCTTATCTTGATAAGATGATTAATTCTATGTAAGAAACCATCTTTTAAGACATTTCTATTGTGAGGGAATTTTTTTATGTGTTTCCTGCTAAATTTCTTGGTCTTCCTCCTAGAAGAGATGTTGAATTATTGATTGATCATAAACCTGGGGTATTTCCAATATCTAATACTCCCTAAATAATGGTTGTTTTTGTAACATCCCAAGTAAGTAATTAATAATAGATATTTTTGTCTATGTCTATTAATGATTAAGATAGTGTTATAGAGGCTTAAAATGAAAATAAATACAATCTTATGCATGGAATACACTAATGTTCTTAAAAGATTGTTTTACTGCCTTTTGATGGCAAACCATTTTTGAATCTATATTTTGACAATTTTATAAACTATGTTTGTCAAAATAAACTTATTCTTTATGACTGGGACATAAAAATTTACCTTGTGTGAATTTTTGGTATTTTTCTGACAATGTTCATTTTTTAATGAATAGTGAAAAATACTGCATTTTACATCAAAACTGTTTTTTAATATAATTTATTTATATGATTAGATTATGTTTTGAATTGGTTTTGAAGTGAAATTAGAATATATTTTTACCATTTTATCCAATGGTGGTCATTGGAATCAATTTCACTTTGAAATTAGACTTAAACTGGTGTCAATATTTTGATACTTATTGTTTTGTAAAAACACGCTATTTGCTCTGGCAACGGGAATTAATTATTGAATTAATTAATGTGACTTATATGATTTGAATTTTGTAAAATGGACTTCATTTTTGAATTCGGAATATCAAATATAGCTTAGGGTGAATTTTTGGTAATTTTCTGAAAAACGTCAATTTTTGATGAATAGTGAAACCACTAAGTGGTAATCAAGCAAACTGATTTTTCAGTTAAATGATAGTTTACCACTAATGTGTATTGAATTTTAAAAATCCAACATACATGGTTTTCATTAAGAAGTAAAATGTGGTTCAATGAGATTATAATAATTTTTTGGTGAATAGTAACTTATTAAGTTCTTAATCGCGATTAGTGGTAATTAGGGTAGTTTAAGGTATAAATAATTCTTTAATAATAGGAATTGACCTATAAACATGTCCCAACCTTATTGGTTGTGTCATGGCCGACAAAGACAAGCCATGGGTCAACTTGGGGACCCCATTGAGACACTTTGGTTTGGAAATGACATAAATAACTTTTTATTAAATGTTAAAGTAAAAATGACACAAACAAGAAATGTTTTACGAAAACAATTTTTTCATGGGGTTATAAAGATCAGATTTTTGATTATAAATAGTCATTAGAAAGATAAAAATAGTTCCTACATCATAGTATTTTTTTTATGATTTTTAGACATTAAATAAATTAAATTATTTATTACATAATAATGATGCAGCGATGACATCATTATTTGACGATTTAAATAAAATGGAAAGACAATGTAAAATCTATGAACTACACATGGCCAAAACCAATTGGATGAGTGGATTTCTAACCCTTATCACCTTATCCACGAATTATATCAATTTGGGACCTTTTAAAACCGAAAAACATTTTCAAATAAAGTAATATTTCTTTACTTTCCAAAAGTGCCCCTCCTCTCCTCTTATAAAAGGCCCCCACCTCTACCTCATTTCACACACTACTCAAGCCTTTGGCTCGGCCAACCCCTTCCAATTTACTCTCTCCAAATCCCTATCCTCATCCTAGAGGATTAACTTTGGGCAGAATCCTTTCAAAGGAAGCCTTTAAGATCAAATCAAAAGGAGTTACACTTTTTAAGGTAATTCATTCTCTCATGTTCATTTGTCTTATTTTGCTTCTCCAACCCCCTAAAATCTTTTTATTTACTTCTTTTCTAACAAAATCAGTATCTTCAATATAATAGGATGTTGTTATAAGATATATTGGAGGTACACACTCACACAACTACATCAAATGGTTAAAGAACATACGGTTTCCGTGGATGGCGAAATTCTGCCTCCCAAAACGATGATTGTTCAATACTCATTTAACACCTTCAATGGTGGCCATTATGATGTCACTATTTTTATATATGATATATGATATGTTTATGTTTTCCTTAAGCTTCTGTTTTTTTCATTTTCGGCATACCTTTATGGTTTCCATTATGGGTAAACACGATATCTTCATTTTAGGAAGTGCGGACGACCGCCCCCTGAAAGTGATTTGATTCGTTAATACCATATGTGGGATGTGTAAAGGATAAAGTTAATGATATTATATATGTTATTATACTGGAATTATTATATACTCTTATATCATTATGATTCCATTCCAGAAAATATGAAATAGAAATGGAAGTAGCGTTCATGCGTACGTACGGCTTACCATCTCCATGAACGGTGCATTTCATTTCTTACCTCTAAATGTGATGTAATATTATAAATAAATGTATATGATGAATATATATGATATATATGTTATCCAAATCATTAATATCATTCTGGATATAATGAACCTTTGACCAAATTAACAACATGTAAGTGTAAGAAGTCTATTTTTGACTTAAGAACCAAATACCGACAAAATGAACATTATTAACTTAACTGATTACATGATGTTCATAAAATGGTATAAAAGGAATAATGAACTTGAAAAAGATTCATAAGCAAGTAGATATTAACTCAAGTTTATTATTCAGGAGATTAAAGAACGGTCGGGTCAAGTCGGATACGAGGTATGGGACTTCGTCTCAATCTCCTTTCATTGAGGCATATTTTATTTTATACACAACTTTCTTTTATACGGTGTATAAACCACTTTGACTTTTATGTTTATTCAAATGGAATCTTTTTATACGAAGCGTTTACTAAACGACAAAAGGGAATGTTTTTGTCGTCCGTATGCGGCGACAACGTCTTCTCCGCCGTCGTGACCGTTATTTGAGTTTCGGCTTCCTCTACAAGCCATACCTTCTTTTAAAAGAAAAATAAATACCATGTTTTACTTTTCTTTTATTTTGGTATTGAAAATGATTTTCATAATGTTTTTATATCAATTTGTTGTATTGATATCTCATGATTGAAATGTGGAAATTTTATGGTTCCTTTATGCATGTTTTATGTAATATGATTATGTTATGGTTCTTGGGAATTATTATGAAGACGGGTGGTTCTGTGATAAACTAAGGGCGGGTGAGCCCGTTATAGCTCTCCAATGCATTGGGTAACGCGAAGGAGTGAAACGTTGAGGTTTCTCCGAAGAGATTTTAGGGAATATACTGTGATGGGTATTCCAAACGTAACCAAGAGGGTTACTCCCTATGTAAGAATGTTATGAATGCCTCAAGTTACCTTTATGTCTTATGATTTCTATGATTTATTAATGATTTTATGAGGTATGTTAAAGTGCCTATGTTTTATGTGTAAAGTATGATTTCATTATTATGTATATATGAACTCATGTTTCCTTTCCATGTTTTTTTTATAACCCATACTGAGTTTTTATGCTCATCCCAAGTTTTTGAAATGTTTTTCACAGGTCAAGGGAAAGGTACATGATAAGATGATAGAGTCAAGGATGTGTCAAGAAATAATCCATGTTTTATTTTAAATGTGTTTCCATTGATGGGAATGAAGAATACTATCTTTATGTATCCACTTTGTTTATATGTGGAATGTAATGCAAGTTTTATGATCTAATTCTCTAAAACTCTAAACCCGAAAAGATCCTCAATGTGTAATCTTGTAATAACTCAAGATTAAGTAAGGTTTAAGGCTGGGGCCTTATAGTTGGTATCAAAGGTCGATTTAGATAACTTTAGGAGTTATAATTCTATTAAATGATTATCCAAAAATATTTTTTTTGAAATGATATAGCATTTAAAGATTACCATGTTGCTTCATCTAAGACATGTTTGTCCAGAATGGATTTCCGCAGAGGAAACATGGAAGCAGTGCTAGGAAGGCATACAGAAGGAAATAACCTTCCGAATCAGCATCCAGAAATGGTCAGAATTGGAACTGAATAGTTTGTTGTAGTAATGGCGCAGTTGACTCAAGCGATAAATGGCGGTGGTATCCATGCACGAGATTAGCCAGAACAACCGCAGAGGAACATGTCAGTGGTGGAACATTTCATGAGGCAACATCCACCATCATTCAGAGGATCATCTGACCCTGTGCTAGCTGAAGGGTGGATTAAAGCACAGGAGAAGATTTTTGATGTCATGGGGTGTTCATACAATCAAAAGGATAGTCTTGCTATTTACCGTTTGGAGGGTGAAGCAGATCAGTGGTGGTCTATGGTTAAAAATATCAGGGACGCCGATGAGATTGATGCTCTTGACTGGGATGAATTCAAAGGTATGTTTCTTGAGAAGTATTTTCCTAAGGCTGTTCGACTTAGGATGGAAAAAAAATTCTTGGAATTGAGGCAAGAGGAAGACTCAGTGGCTTCCTATGAAGAAAGGTTCACTCGATTGGCAAGGTATGCTCCAAATTTTATCTGGGACCTTGATAGTAAAATCAATCATTTCTACTCAGGATTAAATCCAAAGTATCAAAGGGCATTAGCTTATCGTGAGTTTAAACGTTATGAAAAGCTTGTTCGATGTGATGAGAAGTTGGAAATGGAGTTTTCCGATGACCATGTTTTCTATAACAACCAGCAGAAGAAGAGACCGAGGTGTCAGGAGAAAGGTAAGAATTCTTCAAAAAAGTCTGATGGTAAGAGAACTAGGTTTCCAGTTTGTGATAAATGTGGCAAAAGGCATGCTGGGGAATGTCTTCTGAATTCTGGGAAGTGCTATCGATGTGGTAAGATGGGACATAAGGCTCGTTATTTCACTGAAAAGGATCAAGGTGAAGGTAAAAACAAATTTGATTTACAGTTAGTGAAATGTTATAAGTGCAATGAGATGGGTCACTATGCAAACGAGTGTCCGACAAGGAGCTTGAGTGATGGGAAGCAGTTAGACTACAAGCAGAAAGGGGTGGTGAAATCCTTTGCAACTACTTTAGCAGATGTCGGGCCTTCAAATGAAGTTGTATCAGGTACTTTGTTTGTTTTTTCAGATTATGCTAGTGTGTTGTTTGATTCGGGGTCTACACATTCTTTCATCTCTGAAACCTTTTCTAGTAAAATGGGAATACCATCTCAAGAAATGACTCCTGAAATTTTGGTAAAAACACCTGGGGGAAGTGTCGAGGAAAAAAGAATTTATAAGAATCTTCCTATCCTTATCTGTGGAAAGAACCTACTTGCAAGCCTCATTGTTCTACCTCTAGTAGAGTTTGATGTTATCCTGGGTATGGATTGGCTCTCTATTTACCAAGCTAAGATTGACTGTAGAGCTAAAGAAGTTTCTTTTCAGAAAGACTTTCAGTTTGTTTACAAGAATGAACCCTTACTTTTGATAACATATCAAGAGGCCGAGAAACTTGTAAAATATGGAAATGAATGTTACCTTGCACACGTCGTTGAAAATAAAGGAACTATTCAGATTAATGATGTGCTAGTGGTAAATGAGTATCCTGTTGTTTTTCCAGATGAGTTGCCTGGAATAATACCAGATCGGGAAGTTGAGTTTACTGTTGACTTAGTTCCTGATGCTAAGCCAATTTCAAAACCCCCTTATCGAATGGCACAAATTGATCTTTTAGAGTTGAAGGAGCAATTGCATGATTTATTAGAGAAAGGTTTCATTAGACCTAGCACATCACCATGGGGTGCTCCTGTTTTATTTGTTAAAAAGAAAGATGGTTCTATGAGACTTTGCATTGATTATAGAGCCTTGAATAATATCACTGTTAAGAACAAATATCCTTTGACTCATATCGATGATTTGTTTGATCAGCTCCAGGGAGCTCAGTTTTTTTCAAAGATTGACCTGAGATCGGGGTACCATCAGCTGAAGGTAAAGGAGGCAGATATTCCGAAGACCGCGTTCCGTACGAGATATGGCCATTATGAATTTGTAGTAATGCCTTTTGGGATAACCAATGCACCTACTGTATTCATGGACTTAATGAATAGAATTTTCCATGAGTTCTTGGATAAGTTTGTGGTGGTTTTCATTGATGATATTTTGGTGTTTTATAAAAGTAAAGAGGAGCATGAAAAACATTTAAGGGTTATCTTGCAAACCTTAAAAGAAAATAAACTGTATGGAAATTCAGCAAGTGTGAGTTTTGGTTGCAACAAATTTCTTTCCTTGGTCACATTGTTTCTAAAGATGGAATAACTGTTGATCCTGCAAAAACAAAAGTTGTGGAAGAATGGCCAAGACCCACAAATGTAACCGAGATTCGTAGCTTACTTGGTTTGGCGGGCTATTACCGAAGGTTTGTTAGAAATTTTTCACGGTTATCTAGTCCACTGACTAAGCTAACTCGGAAGGGTGTTAAGTTTATCAGGACAAAAGAATGTGATGATTGTTTTCAGGAATTGAAAAGAAGATTGCTGAATGCTCTAGTTTTGGCACTACCTTCCAGGAATGGTGAGTTTGTTATATACAGTGATGCTTCATTGGAAGGACTTGGTTGCATCCTAATGCAGAATGATCAGGTAATTGCTTATGCTTCACGACAGTTGAAAACTCATGAGGGAAATTACCCTACACATGATTTGGAACTAGCTGATGTTGTTTTTGATTTAAAAATTTGGAGGCATCATTTGTATGGAGTAAAGTGTGAAATATATACCGATCACAAAAGTTTAAAGTATATATTCACTCAGAAAGAGTTAAACATGAGACAGAGGAGATGGCTATAATTAATCAAGGATTATTATTGTACATTTCATTACCATCCGGGAAAAGCAAATAAAGTGGCTGATGCTTTGAGTCGAAAAAGTAATGCTTCATTAACAATGTTGCGTTTGGAACGTGATCCTTTGGTTAAGGATTTGATGAAATTTGGCATAGAAGTTGTTGGTGCAGGAAGTCCTTCTGTTTTGTTTCAGGTATCAGTGAGATCATCTCTATCTGATAGAATCAAGCAAGCACAGAAGCAAGATAGTGAGTTGCAGAAAAAGGTAGAGCTGGTTCAGAAAGGTAAGTTGCCTGAATTCAACATTGATAATGATTGCGTTTTGATATTTGGGAAGAGATTGTGTGTGCCTTGTGATTCACAGTTGAAGAGAGAGTTGTTATGTGAAGCTCATAGTTCTCCGTTTTCAATTCATCCGGGCAGTACTAAGATGTATAGAGATCTGCGGGAGTATTACTGGTGGGATGGAATGAAAAGAGATATTGCTGATTTTACTGTGAAGTGTTTGACTTGTCAGCAGGTTAAAGTAGAGCGGCAGTTACCGAAAGGGATGCTTCAGCCTTTACCAGTGCCAGAGTGGAAATGGGAGAATATATCCATGGACTTTGTTGTTGGATTACCGAAGACATCTCGAGGTAATAATGCAATCTGGGTTATTGTTGATCGCGTGACCAAATCTGCTCATTTCTTTGCTATACGAGATACTTTCTCTCTTGATCAACTTTCCCGTTTGTATCTTAAAGAGATAGTCAGGTTACATGGAGTTCCTCTCTCCATTGTATCAGATCGTGATCCCAGGTTTACTTCTAACTTTTGGAAAGGCCTTCAGAAGTCGTTGGGTACTGAATTAAATTTTAGTACAGCTTTTCATCCTCAATCAGATGGGCAGTCAGAACGAACAATTCAGACATTGGAGGATATGCTACGAGCTTGTTCTATGGATTATCAGGGATGTTGGGACCAACATCTTTCTTTGGTTGAGTTTTCATATAATAACAGTTTTCATTCCAGTATACAGATGGCACAATTTCAGGCATTATATGGGAAGCGGTGTCGAACTCCAGCTTTCTGGGATGAAGTGGGTGAAAGGAAGTCGATGGGACCAGAATTGGTAGAAGAGATGGCAGAAAAAGTTCAGCTGATTCAGAAACACATGAGAACAGCTCAGAGTAGGCAGAAGAGTTATGCGGATAACTGGAGGAAGGATCTATCTTTCGAGGTAGGTGATCATGTTTTTCTCAAGGTTTCTCCTTGGAAAAGTGTGATGAGATTTGGTAAGAAAGTAAAGTTGAGTCCAAGGTTCGTTGGACCATACGAAATTCTGGAGAGAGTTGAATCAGTTGCATACCGAGTGGCTTTACCTCCGAGTTTATCTCAGGTACACAATGTTTTTCACGTTTCGATGTTGAGAAAGTATATGCCAGATCCATATCATGTTTTGAGTCCAGAGGTAGTTCAGCTGGAAGAGAACCTATCTTATGAGGAACAACCGGTCCAGATTCTTGACCACAGAGAGAAAGTGTTACGGAATAAGGTGATTAAGCAGGTAAAGGTTTTGTGGAAAAACCACATGATTGAAGAGCCAACATGGGCATCTGAAAATGCAATGAGGGATAAGTACCCCCATTTATTCGATAAGTAAATAAATTGCGGGGATGAAATTTTCTAAAGGGGGGAAGGATGTAACATCCCAAGTAAGTAATGAATAATAGATATTTTTATCTATGTATATTAATGATTAAGATAGTGTTATAGAGGCTTAAAATGAAAATAAATACAATCTTATGCATGGAATACACTAAGGTTCTTAAAAGATTGTTTTACTGCCTTTTGATGGAAAACCATTTTTGAATCTATATTTTGACAATTTTATAAACTATGTTTGTCAAAATAAACTTATTCTTTATGATTGGGACATCAAAATTTACCTTGTGTGAATTTTTGGTATTTTTCTGACAATGTTCATTTTTTAATGAATAGTGAAAAATACTGTATTTTACATCAAAACTGTTTTTTAATCTAATTTATTTATATGATTAGATTATGTTTTGAATTGGTTTTTAAGTGAAATTAAAATATATTTTTACTATTTTATCCAATGGTGGTCATTGGAATCAATTTCACTTTGAAATTAGACTTAAACTGGTGTCAATATTTTGATACTTATTGTTTTGTAAAAACACGCTATTTGCTCTGGCATCGGGAATTAATTATTGAATTAATTAATGTGACTTATATTATATGAATTTTGTAAAATGGACTTCATTTTTGAATTCGGAATATCAAATATAGCTTAGGGTGAATTTTTGGTAATTTTCTGAAAAACTTCAATTTTTGGTGAATAGTGAAACCAGAAAGTGGTAATCAAGCAAACTGATTTTTCAGTTAAATGAAATTTTACAACTAATGTGTATTGAATTTTGAAAATCCGACATACATGGTTGTCATTAAGAAGTAAAATGTGGTTCAATGAGATTATAATAAGTTTTTTGGTGAATCGTAACTTATTAAGTTCTTAATCGCGATTAGTGGTAATTAGGGTAGTTTAAGGTATAAATAATGCTTTAATAATAGGAAGTGACCTAGAAACATGTCCCAACCATATTGGTTGTGTCATGGCCGACCAAGAAAAGACATGGGTCAACTTGGGGACCCCATTGAGACACTTTGGTTTGGAAATGACATAAATAACTTTTTATTAAATGTTAAAGTAAAAATGACACAAACAAGAGATGTTTTAAGAAAACAATTTTTACATGGGGTTATAAAGATCAGATTTTTGATTATAAATAGTCATTGGAAAGATAAACCGATTTCCTACATCATAGTATTTTTATTATGATTTTTAGACATTATATAAATTAAATTATTTATTACATAATAATGATGCAGTGATGACATCATTATTTGACGATTTAAATAAAATGGAAAGACAATGTAAAATCTATGAACTACACATGGCCAAAACCAATTGGATGAGTGGCTTTCGAACCCTTATCACCTTATACACGAATTATATCATTGTGGGACCTTTTAATGCCGAAATTTTTTTCAAATAAAGTAATATTTCTTTACTTTCCAAAAGTGCCCCTCCTCTCCTCTTATAAAAGGCCCCCACCTCTACCTCATTTCACACACTACTCAAGCCTTTGGCTCGGCCAAACCCTGCCCATTTACTCTCTCCACATCCCTATACTCATCCTAGAGGATTACCATTAGGCATAATCCTTTCAAAGGAAGCCTTTAAGCTCAAATCAAAAGGAGTTACACTTTTTAAGGTAATTCATTCTCTCATGTTCATTTGTTTTATTTTGCTTCTCCAACCCCCTAAAATCTTTTTATTTACTTATTTTGTAACAAAACCAGTATCTTCAATATACTAGGATGTTGTTATAAGATATATTTGAGCTACACACTCACACAACTACATCAAATGGTTAAAGAACATACGGTTTCCGTGGATGGCGAAATTCTGCCTCCCGAAACGATGATTGTTCAATACTCATTTAACACCTTCAATGGTGGCCATTATGATGTCACTATTTTTATATATGATATATGAAATGTTTATGTTTTCCTTAAGATTCTGTTTTTTTCATTTTGGGCATACCTTTATGGTTTCCATTATGGGTAAACACGATATCTTCATTTTAGGAAGTGCGGACTACCGCCCCCTGAAAGTGATTTGATTCGTTAATACCATATGTGGGATGTGTAAAGGATAAAGTTAATGATATTATATATGTTATTATACGGGAATTATAATATACTCTTATATCATTATGATTCCATTACAGAAAATATGAAATAGAAATGGAAGTAGCGTTCATGCGTACGTACGGCTTACCGTCTCCACGAACGGTGCATTTCATTTCTTACCTCTAAATGTGATGTAATATTATAAATACATGTATATGATGAATATATATGATATATATGTTATCAAAATCATTAATATCATTCTGGATATAATGAACCTTTGACCAAATTAACAACATGTAAGTGTAAGAAGTCTATTTTTGACTTAAGAACCAAATACCGACAAAATGAACATTATTAACTTAACTGATTACATGATGTTCATAACATGGTATAAAAGGAATAATGAACTTGAAAAAGATTCATAAGCAAGTAGATATTAACTCATGTTTATTATTCAGGAGATTAAAGAATGGTCGGGTCAAGTCGGATACGAGGTATGGGACTTCGTCTCAATCTCCTTTCATTGAGGCATATTTTATTTTATACACAACTTTCTTTTATACGGTGTATAAACCACTTTGACTTTTATGTTATTCAAAAGGAATCTTTTTATACGAAGCGTTTACTAAAGACAAAAGGTAATGTTTTTGTCGTACGTATGCGGCGACAACGTCTTCTCCGCCGTCGTGACCGTTATTTGAGTTTCGGCTTCCTCTACAAGCCATACCTTATTTTAAAAGAAAAATAAATACCATGTTTTACTTTTCTTTTATTTTGGTATTGAAAATGATTTTCATAATGTTTTTATATCAATTTGGTGTATTGATATCTCATGATTGAAATGTTGAAATTTTATGGTTCCTTTATGCATGTTTTATGTGATATGATTATGTTATGGTTCATGGGCATTATTATGAAGACGGGTGGTTCCGTGATAAACTAAGGGCGGGTGAGCCCGTTATAGCTCTCCAATGCATTGGGTAACACGAAGGAGTGAAACGTTGAGGTTTCTCTGAAGAGATTTTAGGGAATATACTGTGATGGGTATTCCAAACGTAACCAAGAGGGTTACTCCCTACGTAAGAATGTTATGAATGCCTCAAGTTACCTTTATATCTTATGATTTCTATGATTTATTCATGATTTTATGAGGTATGTTAAAGTGCCTATGTTTTATGTGTAAAGTATGATTTCATTCTTATGTATATATGAACTCATGTTTCCTTTCCATGTTTTTTTATAACCCATACTGAGTTTTTATGCTCATCCCAAGTTTTTGAAATGTTTTTCACAGGTCAAGGGAAAGGTAATGATAAGATGATAGAGTCAAGGATGTGTCAAGAAATAATCCATGTTTTATTTTAAATGTGTTTCCATTGATGGGAATGAAGAATACTATCTTTATGTAACCACTTTGTTTATATGTGTAATGTAATGCAAGTTTTATGATCTAATTCTCTAAAACTCTAAACCCGAAAAGATCCTCAATGTGTAATCTTGTAATAAATCAAGATTAAGTAAGGTTTAAGGCTGGGGCCTTATAGTTTTGGATCATGAGGAGATGAATAATACACTACATGAGAATCTATATAAGGGGTTTATACACCCAAGAGATTCACCATGGGGTAATCCAGTCCTCTTCGTTAAGAAGAAGGATGGGTCAATGTGCCTTTTCATTGATTATCACGAGCTCAACAAAATCATGATAAAGAACAAGAATCTTATGCCATGAATTGATGTCATGTTCAATCAGCTATGTAAAGAACGATACCTCTCTAAGGTGGATTTACGGTTAGGATATTACCACGTATGGGGGGAAAAGATGATATGTAACACCCCAAGCTTCCACAGTACGTTTCCCTTCGAATAATGCGATAGCCTGTGTTGTACGCAATCTCGAGTTCTAACACACACCACAACTAATTAAACTAGCCGTTGTGAATAGTAATACCTACATTTTGAAATCATATATATTTTATATTTCAAAATGGACTTCATTTTTGGATTCGGAATATTGAAATTAGCCTAGGGTGAAATTTTGGTACTTTTCGAATAACTTTTATATTTTGATGAATAGTGAAAATTACTAAAATTTAATTAAAAACAACTTTTTTAATCAAAATAATTTTAGTGATAAATTATGAATTTTAGTAGTTTTAAAGTATATTTAGAATATATTTTTACCATTTAATATAATGTTGGTCATTGGACAAAATTTTACAATTAAACCGAACATAAACAAGTGTCAATCTTTTGATAGTTATTATCTCTTAAAAACACACTTTTTGTTTTGACAGCGGGAATTAATTTTAAATTAATTTCTGCCACTTATGTGTTTTGAATTTAGGAAAATGGATTCCATATTTGGAATCAGGATGTTCAAATTGTGTAAATAGGTAACTTTTATTTTTAGACATTTTGAATAATTACTGCGGTAAATATTTTATTTACCATGGTTAAGGGTAAATCCGGTAAATAAGGGTTAAAAAATAATATTATAATAATACTAAATTACCCTAAAACGTGTCTTAACCCTATTGGTTGATACATTGTCGACCATGGGCATCTTTGGGTCGATTTTGGGACCCCATGGATCCACTTGTAAGTGATAATGACACTTTATTTTAATTAAGTTAAAATGAATACAAAAATGACACAAGCATATATCTTTTAGAAAAACAATTGTTACATATGGTTATATATGTTGGATTTTAGATTATAAATATTAATTAGAAATATAAAAATATTTCCTACATAATTATATTTTATTTATAATTTTTATACAATAAATAATTTATTTTATTTATGACACAATGATGATGCAGTAATTACTATAATATTGAAAAATTAAAATAATTGATATTATAAATACCCAAATAAATAAAATATGAAACTTTTAATGAATTAAACTAATTTTCTAGGATAATAAGATATAATAGGATTGATTTAATTGACTTTGTTCTAAGTAATCAATCTGTTATGAGTTTCACAAAAATCAACTATTGAATAGTGTCAAAATTGACATAAAAGAGTTCTTAAAAAAAATATTATATTATTAATTGATATTAAATTCTTAAAAACATAAGGTTCGGCCAAGAGACTTATATCATGATAGGTTCATCATTAATGGACCACTTGGGGGTTTCTTGGATGTATGTAGTATGTTTATTAACCATATTATATAAAAATACAAAAAGACATTGTAAAAGTGAAACTAATTAACTTAGAGTTAAAACTTAAAGATAAGGTTAATATAAGTACCCAAACCTGTCTAAATTCTATTAGTTGAGTTTTTTTCGACCCATCCCCACCTTAACCTTTGAATAATCAACTTTGGATCCATTAGAAACCGAATATGAATTTATTATAAATTAATATTTCTAGCTTTTCCAAAGGTGCCCCTCACCCCTCTTATAAAAGGGAACTCCTCCTTCTCATTTCTTCACACCTTAAAAGCCTTTTGGTTCGGAAAAAATCTGCCCAAATACTCTCCCAACATCCCTCACTAAAACCTAGAGGCCTTAGTTTGATCAGAAAGCCAACCTATGGAGCCCTTTTGATCATATCAAAAGGAAGAACCCGAAGAAGAGGTAATGTTTTCACCACCCCTTTTAAAGTTCCTTTCTTCTTCCACTTCTTCTTTCTTTGTTCTTACCATTCTAAAATAATAACTACAGTATCTCACATATACTGTGATGTTATTATAAATATGGTACAACCATATTCAGTATTCTATCCACCCTTTGAATAACATGTCACCATACGTGCGTACGTACGGCTTACCGTCTCCACGTCGTGGTGTAATTGTTATTCAATATATTATTATTTGGATGTGTATAATAATGATGTGTAACTCATGTAAATAATAAATATAACATGTTAATTATTCTGTATATATGATATACCATCCATTTATTTATTATTTTAATATCAAAAGAATGATATTGTCGCTCGTGCGTACGTACGGACTACCGTCTCCCCGAACGCGATGAGATTCCTTCTCCATCGTATCCATTCAAGTATAATTATCATTTGATGATTTAAAAATGATGTTTAAGGACTTGATATCATTCTGGATATGAATAAGATACAACAAACATGGCTTATGTAACAAAACATATAAAATAAAATGAGTAAGTTAACACCCGAAACGACGAAAATTCTAAGATATTATTAACAAATCAATGTTAAAAGATCATATATGATATCATATTAATATATATGATTCATGTATAATTTAATAACAATTATTTCACCATTATACAGGAGGTTAACCTACCCCAACCAAGGAAAATTACAAGGTAAGGGTTATTTCACAATCTCTTCATTATCCGAGGTTGTTTATATGTAATAATCTACTGGGATTTCTTTATCATCCACATCCATGTTTCTTCGAAATGTATTTCAAAACATATTTATTATTTACAATAATATGGGTTAAAGTCATTTATAACCTTGTTTGACTTTTTATAAGAGGTTTAAAAAGTAATCTTTCCGTCGTTTTCAAAACAAGGTCCTTTTTATCCTTTTCGACAGAATTAAGGTAAGAATGTTTTTTTAACTTATACGGCGGGTGCGGCTATTTTCTGCCGTTATAAAATCTTCAAAGCTTCCCTTACAAGATTATAAGAATATTTTCAAAGAAAATGTTTTATTTTATATGGATCTTAAATGATTTCAAAATAAAAGGAGATGTTTCTTTAAAAAGAATTTTGATTTCATCTATGTCAACATCCTTTGATGGATTTTAAGATTATTTGTAGTTGATTTATTAAGATACAAAACTTCTATATTTTATTGAAGGTTTTTTGATATGTTTTACTGTGGATGTGCTATTTTTATACCATTCATAGTTTATGGTGAAAGTATTGACATTTCGTATGATAGTTTTAATACAAATGTTTATGTTATTTTTAAACCTTTTCATATGGGAATGCATTGGACTTAATACGTGACGGGTGGAGCCTGCTATAGCTCCTCGATGCATCGGTAGTTCTCATGAGGCAAACTAGTGTCTTGGCACAAGGCCTTGACAAAATCTTATTTGTAGTCTTGGCACGAGGCCTTGGCTATGTGGTTATGATAGTCTGACATTATGCATTCCATCATTATGAAAGTGGTTAGTGATTTTGCATGTGATTATTCGATTAGTAGAATATCCATGTGAATGCGTAAATGGAATTATTTCATTTTATTTATGCCATACAATGTTGAAAGTTCAAGTTTGAAAGGCTGTTGTTTTAGTTATTCATTGCCTTAAATGTTTATTCTTATTTATGAAAGTTTCCGCTATATTGTTATCCTTACTGGGCATTTGAGCTCACCCCTTTTCTATGTTTTATTTTTCTCAGGAAGTGAAGAAGTAAATTATGAATGACCTGCAGGGATATTATGTGGGGTTATGAGTGTGGATTATGGAGACAATATGTTGTTGTAGTAGTTTTTCGTTTTATGATGTAATGTAAAACTTATGAATATATCTAGTGTTTCCAAGGCTACTAAACCAATCAGTCTATCGAGATTTGATCATTCTTGTGATCATGCCAATGTTATGTAATAATGCACCGACTCTGGGTAACTGGGTTCGGGGCGTTACAGTTGGTATCAGAGGAAGTTTAGTACAAACCTTGGAAGCTAGATTTAGATAAACTCTGATTAGAGCACGTAGACCTAAGATGAACTTTGAGGATTAGTATAGAAGAACTTCCTAGAATTTTGGTATTGTAGAGATTTTGTGAGTTTTCCGAGCAATACATCCCTGTCTGGATACGAGCAGGTAGAGGCTGCTCTGGCACAGATGTACCTAGGGGTAAAACCCAAAAACACCGCTTTGAGCTAGACTCGAACGGGAACTGGTGCACGACAACGGGCATTGCTGCACTCTTGGTTACGACACTCCCGGGGGATATGCTTAGGATAACTCTCATTTTATTTACAAATCATTATGAAGGGTTTATGAGTATATACTTCCTCAAAGAAAACGTTTTTATGATTATGGATTATATCCATAAATATTTCAATTTATTTTAAGTGTTTTATAAGTATGGGATTATGTATTTTGATTCATAAACTTATCTAGTTTATTCCATTGTTTAGAAATGGCGCCTAGTGGAAGAAATGGAAACTGTATCAATGCACGCACTCCATGTAGGGATTTCCCTCCTGCTCAAGATAATTATAGTGGAGCTGGTGATGCAACTAGAGCCGATCAGCTAATCACCATACTGGGATAACTTACTCAGGTTATGAATAATAACCTTACCCGTATGGAGCACCCTGATCCGCAGTGTGGAGGATCAATGTTAGATCGATTCATGAGGCAACAACCACCAACGTTCAATGGGAATACAAATCCCTTAGTAGCCGAGCAGTGGATAAATTCCCTAGAGAAAATATTTCAGGCTTTGGGGAGCAGTGAAAGGGAAAAAGTTATCATGGAAGTTTACCGCCTCACTGGAGATGCTGATCAATGGTGGTCATTGATTCAAAATACAAAGTAAGATGATGAAGTATCAAATATGGAATGGAGGGAGTTCAAAGATCTGTTTTTAGAAAAATACTTCCCTCGCGACCATCGAGCAGATATGGAAAGGCAATTTCTAAGTCTGAGATAGAAGGAGGATGAGAATGTCGCAAAATATGAGGCTAACTTTACAAGGTTAGCAAGGTACGCTGGTGATTATATACGTAACCAAAGAAGTAAGATTGATCGTTTCTTTGATGGGTTAAAACCATTCCTCCGTCAAGCATTAGTCTCATAATCCTTTTCATCGTACGAAGACATTGTCTCATGTGCTATCAAGACCGAAAATGAATTCTCTAAGTCTTATGACTTTAAAGCAAATCAAGAGAAGAAGAGACCTGCGGATCAATCTGGGAATGGAAATAAGGGGAATAAGGGAAAGGTTGAATATCCATCCTGTGGTAAATGCGGGAAGAAACACCCTGGTACTTTCTTGAAGGGAATGGGAGTCTGTTACAAGTGTGGTGAAAAAGGCCACCAAGCTCGTGATTGCAAGGGGAAGAAGGAAGCTACCAACGTTCAGTGCTACAATTGCAGGGAGATGGGGAATTATGAAAATGAATGTCCTAAGCTTTAGGAGAACTTACCTCAGAAAAGGCCAAGGGATCAAGGCCAGGCTTATGCTATAACTACTGCTGAGGTAGAAGCTCCAAAATACGTGGTGGCAGGTAATTTAATGGTTTCCTCAAGTTTAGAAAATGCATTATTTGACTCTGGATCATCGCATTGTTTCATATCTTCCCAGTTTGATAAGAAAATTAGATATTTCCAATTTGATTTAATAAGGGAGGTGTCAGTTAAAACTCCTAAGGGAAGTATCATTACAACAAAGTTTTGTGAATCAGTCCCCATTAGAGCACATAAATTTTCTTTATCTGCTGATCTCATCGTCATACCTATGATTGAATTTGATATAATCCTCGGTATGGACTGGCTTTCGGACTATGATGCGAAGATTTATTGTAAGAAGAAAGAGGTTAAGATTCTTGATGATAATGATAAGGAACACCTTATCTTTAGAGCAGAATCGTCACCACCTAATTCTTATTTAGATCCACCCCCAGTAGCTCAACTTAATTCAATTATTGGGGAGGAAGAGAATGAAATAACTGTCGGTGAGGAAAGGAATGTTCAAATAGAGGATGTATCGGTTGTGAAAGAATTTGTAGATGTATTTTCGGAAGATTTACCTGGACATCCTCCAGAACGAGAAGTTGAGTTTTCCATTGATTTGATTCCGGGATCAAGGCCTATATCGAAGACCCCTTATAGAATGGCCACTATAGAGTTAGTCGAACTAAAGAAACAACTAGTGGAATTGAGTAATAAGGGATTTATTCGCCCTAGTGTTACTCCATGGGGAGCCCCTGTTCTTTTTGTTAGAAAGAAAGATGGATCCATGAGGTTATGTACCGACTACAGGGAGATAAATGCTATAACGATAAAGAAAAAGTATCCCCTACCTCGTATTGATGATTTATTTGACCAACTGCATGGAGCTCAATACTTTTCAAAGATTGACCTTCGATCTGGATACCATCAGTTGTGTGTGAAGAAGGAAGACATTCCGAAGACAACATTTCGAACCAGGTACGGGCATTACGAGTTTACTGTAATTCCGTTTGGATTGACTAATGCACCCTCTGTATTCATGGATCTGATGAATAGAGTTTTCAAGGAGTATCTTAATGAATTTGTGGTGGTATTTATTGATGATATCTTGGTATACTCCAAAACCTACTAAGATCATGAAAATCACTTGCGCATTATCTTGAAGACTCTGAGGAGGCATGGATTATATGGGAAGTTTAGCAAGTGTGAATTCTGGCTTCATGAGATTTCTTTTCTTGGCCATATTGTCTCTAAAGATGGAATCTCTGTTGATCCTTCTAAGACCATGGCAATCCAAGAATGGCCAGCACCTACGAGTATAACTGAGGTACGTAGTTTTATTGGTTTGGCAGGTTATTATCGACGTTTCGTCCAGAAGTTTGCCCGATTGGCTAACCCATTAACGAAGCTCACACGTAAAGGGGTTAAATTTGTTTGGACAAAAGAGTGTGAAGAATGTTTTGAAGAACTGAAGAAAAGATTAGTCAATGCTCCTATATTGACTCTACCATCGGGGAATGATGGGTTCATTATTTATAGTGATGCATCAAAGAAAGGACTTGGTTGCGTCCTTATGCAGAATGATAGAGTTATTGCCTATGCATCACGACAGTTGAAAATTCATGAACAAAACTATCCAACTCATGATCTCGAGTTAGCATCTGTGATCTTTTCTTTGAAGATATGGAGGCACTACCTCTATGGTGAAAAATGTGAGATTTATACTGATCACAAGAGTTTGAAGTATATTTTCTCACAAAAAGAACTCAACATGAGGCAAAAGAGATGGCTTGAATTACTCAAGGATTATGATTGTACGATACACTACCACCCGGGGAAGGCAAACAAGGTGGCAGATGCTTTGAGTAGAAAAGACCATGGAGTTTTGAACAATATGAGAATTGAAAGGGATCCGATTTTCATGGATCTAGTGAAGATGGACATGGGAATAACTAGGGAAGGTGAAACATCAATGCTTTTTCAAATGGTTGCCAAACCATCTTTACTAGAAAGGATTAAGAGTTCTCAGACCGATGATGAAGAATTCCAAAAGAAGATTAAAGCTGTGAATGATGGGAGATTGAGAGACTTTGTTTATGAAGAGGGAATTTTGAAATTCGGTAAGAGACATTGTGTTCCCGATTTACCTGATCTAAAAAGGGAATTGCTGGATGATGCTCATAGTTCCAATTTCTCTATACACCCTGGGAGCACAAAAATGTATAGAGATTTGAAGGAACATTTTTGGTGGGACAACATGAAGAGGGAGATTGCTGATTTTGTGTCAAGATGTATGGTTTGTCAAAAAGTGAAAGCTGGAAGGAAACAGCCTGGAGGAGTCATGCAACCTCTTCCCATACCGGAGTGTAAATGGGACAATATTACGATGGACTTTGTCATGGGGCTACCAAATACTCCTAGAAGGAATGATGCAATATGGGTTATTGTTGATCTTATTACCAAGTCAGCACATTTTCTTGTTATAAGAGAAGATCTACCCCTGGAACGTCTAGCAAGACTATATATTAATGATGTTGTGAGACTTCATGGAGTACCCTTATCAATTGTTTCTGATTCTGATCCTCGTTTTACTTCAAGATTTTGGAAATGTCTTCAGAAATCCCTGAATACTGAACTTCATTTGAGCACTGCTTACCACCCTCAGACAGACAGACAATCCGAACGGACTATTCAAACCTTAGAAGACATGTTGAGATCTTGCTCACTTGACTTTCAGGGTATGTGGGATCAATATTTACCTCTTGTAGAATTTTCCTATAACAATAACTTCCATTCGAGTATTCAGATGGCACCATATGATGTGTTATACGGAAAGAGATGTCGTACACCAACCTGTTGGGATGACGTCGGTGAAAGAAAACTTTTAGGTCCAGAACTGGTGGAGGAAACGATAGAAAAGGTGAAGGTAATCCAAAATCACATCAGAGCAGCTCAAAGTAGGCAGAAGAGCTATGCCGATAATCGAAGGAAGGATTTGGAATTTCAAGTCGGTTATCATGTTTTCCTGAAGGTATCTCCGTGGAAGGGAGTCATACGTTTTGGTAAGAAAGGTAAATTGAGTCCCAGGTACATCGGACCTTTCGAAATTCTAGAACGAATTGGGGTTGTAGCTTACCGATTGGCAATGCTTCCAAGTCTCTCCAAAGTTCACGATGTGTTCCACGTATCTCTGTTGAGGAAATACATGCCTGATCCAACGCATGTACTCACCTATTAGGAATTAGAACTGGAACCCGATCTGTCTTATTGTGAAGAGCCTGTCAGGATTCTTGATACAAGAGAACAAGTACTGAGAAACCGGACGATGCGTCTGGTAAAAGTTTTGTGGAGAAATCATAAGATGGAAGAGGCAACGTGGGAACCCGAGGAACTTATGATGAAGAACCACCCAAGTCTTTTTATGCTGTAATACCCTAGAAATTGCGAGGACGCAATTATTTGAAGGAGGGGAGAATGTAACACCCCAAGATTCCACGGTACGTTTCCCTTCGAATAATGCGATAGCGTGTGTTGTACGCAACCTCGAGTTCTAACACACACCACAACTAATTAAACTACCCGTTTTGAATAGTAATACCTACTTTTTGAAATCATATATATTTTATATTTCAAAATGGACTTCATTTTTGGATTCGGAATATTGAAATTAGCCTAGGCTGAAATTTTGGTACTTTTCGGATAACTTTTATATTTTGATGAATAGTGAAAATTACTAAATTTTAATTAAAAACAACTTTTTTAATCAAAATAATTAATAGTGATAAATTATGAATTTTAGTAGTTTTAAAGTATATTTAGAATATATTTTTACCATTTAATATAATGTTCTTCATTGGAAATAATTTTACAATTAAACCGAACATAAACAAGTGTCAATCTTTTGATAGTTATTATCTCTTAAAAACACGCTTTTTGTTTTGACAGCGGGAATTAATTTTAAATTAATTTCTGCCACTTCTGTGTTTTGAATTTAGGAAAATGGATTCCATATTTGTAATCAGGTTGTTCAAATTTTGTAAATAGGTAACTTTTATTTTTAGACATTTTGAATAATTACTGCGGTAAATATTTTATTTACCATGGTTAAGGGTAAATCCGGTAAATAAGGGTTAAAAATTATATTATAATAATACTAAATTACCCTAAAACGTGTATTAACCCTATTGGTTGATACATGGTCGACCATGGAAATCTTTGGGTCGATTTTGGGACCCCATGGATCCACTTGTAAGTGATAATGACACTTTATTTTAATTAAGTTAAAATGAATACAAAAATGACACAAGCATATATCTTTTAGAAAAACAATTGTTACATATGGTTATATATGTTGGATTTTAGATTATAAATATTCATTAGGAAGATAAAAGATTTCCTACATAAGGATATTTTATTTATAATTTTTAGACATTAAATAATTTATTTTATTTATGACACAATGATGATGTAGTAATTACTATAATATTGAAAAATTAAAATAATTGATATTATAAATACCCAAATAAATATAATATGAAACTTTTAATGAATTAAACTAATTTTTTAGGATAATATGATATATTAGGATTGATTTAATTGACTTTTTTCGAAGTAATAAATCTGTTATGAGTTTCACAAAAATCAACTATTGAATAGTGTCAAAATTGACATAAAAGAGTTCTTAAAACAAATATTATATTATTAATTGATATTAAATTCCTAAAAATCTAAGGTTCGGCCAAGAGACTTATATCATGATAGGTTCATCATTAATGGACCACTTGGGGGTCGCTTGGATGTATGTATTAAGTTTATTAACCAAATTATATAAAAATACAAAGAGACATTGTAAAAGTGAAACTAATTAACTTAGAGTTAAAACTTAAAGATAAGGTTAATATAAGTACCCAAACCTGTCTAAATTATATTGGTTGAGTTGTTTTCGACCCATCCCCACCTTAACCTTTGAATAATAAACTTTGGATCCATTAGAAACCGAATATGAATTTATTATAAATTAATATTTCTAGCTTTTCCAAAGGTGCCCCTCACCCCTCTTATAAAAGGGCACTCCTCCTTCTCATTTCTTCACACCTTCAAAGCCTTTTGGTTCGGAAAAACTCTGCCCAAATACTCTCCCAACATCCCTCACTACAACCTAGAGGCCTTAGTTTGAGCATAATGCCAACTTAAGGAGCCCTTTTGATCAAATCAAAAGGAAGAACCCGAAGAAGAGGTAATGTTTTCACCACCCCATTTAAAGTTCCTTTCTTCTTCCACTTCTTCTTTATTTGTTCTTACCATTCTAAAATAATAACTCCAGTATCTCACATATACTGTGATGTTATTATAAATATGGTACAACCATATTCAGTATTCTATCCACCCTTTGAATAACATGTCACCATACGTGCGTACGTACGGCTTACCGTCTCCACGTCGTGGTGTAATTGTTATTCAATATATTATTATTTGGATGGGTATAATAATGATGTGTAACTCATGTAAATAATAAATATAACATGTTAATGATTCTGTATATATGATATAACATCCATTTATATATTATTTTAATATCAAAAGAATGATATTGTCGCTCGTGCGTACGTACGGACTACCGTCTCCACGAACGCGATGAGATTCATTCTCCATCGTATCCATTCAAGTATAATTATCATTTGATGATTTAAAAATGATGTTTAAGGACTTGATATCATTCTGGATATGAATAAGATACAACAAACATGGCTTATGTAACAAAACATATAAAAGAAAATGAGTAAGTTAACACCCGAAACGACGATAATTCTAAGATATTATTAACAAATCAATGTTAAAAGATCATATATGATATCATATTAATATATATGATTCTTGTATAATTTAATAACAATTATTTCACCATTATACAGGAGGTTAACCTACCCCAACCAAGGAAAAGTACAAGGTAAGGGTTATTTCACAATCTCTTCATTATCCGAGGTTGTTTATATGTAATAATCTACTGGGATTTCTTTATCATCCACAACCATGTTTCTTCGAAATGTATTTCAAAACATATTTATTATTTACAAGAATATGGGTTAAAGTCATTTATAACCTTGTTTGACTTTTTATAAGAGGTTTATAAAGGAATCTTTCCGTCGTTTTCAAAACAAGGTCCTTTTTAACCTTTTCGACAGAATTAAGGTAAGAATGTTTTTTTAACTTATACGGCGGGTGCGGCTATTTTCCGCCGTTATAAAATCTTCAAAGCTTCCCTTACAAGATTATAAGAATATTTTCAAAGAAAATGTTTTATTTTATATGGATCTTAAATGATTTCAAAATAAAAGGAGATATTTCTTTAAAAATAATTTTGATTTCATCTATGTCAACATCCTTTGATGGATTTTAAGATTATTTGAAGTTGATTTATTAAGATACAAAACTTCTATATTTTATTAAAGGTTTTGTGATATGTTTGACTGAGGATGTGCTATTTTTATACCATTCATAGTTTATGGTGAAAGTATTGAAATTTCGTATGCTAGTTTTAATACGAATGTTTATGTTATGTTTAAACCTTTTCATATGGGAATGCATTGGACTTAATACGTGACGGGTGGAGCCCGCTATAGCTCCTCGATGCATCGGTAGGTCTCATGAGGCAAACTAGTGTCTTGGCACAAGGCCTTCACAAAATCTTATTTGTAGTCTTGGCACGAGGCCTTGGCTATGTGGTTATGATAGTCTGGCATTATGCATTCCATCATTATGAAAGTGGTTAGTGATTTTGCATGTGATTATTCGATTAGTAGAATATCCATGTGAATGAGTAAATGGCATTATTTCATTTTATTTATTCCATACAATGTTGAAATTTCAAGTTTGAAAGGCTGTTGTTTTAGTTATACATTGCCTTAAATGTTTATTCTTATTTATGAAAGTTTCCGCTATATTGTTATCCTTACTGGGCATTTGAGCTCACCCCTTTTCTATGTTTTATTTTTCCCAGGAAGTGAAGAAGTAAATTATGAATGACCTGTAGGGATATTATGTGGGGTTATGAGTGTGGATTATGGAGACAATATGTTGTTGTAGTAGTTTTTCGTTTTATGATGTAATGTAAAACTTATGAATATATCTAGTGTTTCCAAGGCTACTAAACCAATCGGTCTTTCGAGATTTGATCTTTTTTGTGATCATGCCAATGTTATGTAATAATGCACCGACTCTGGGTAACTGGGGTCGGGGCGTTACATGATATCCCCAAGACTTCTTTTCGTATAAGATTTGGGCACAAAGAATTCATATTAATTCCTTTCGGACTCACTAATTCTCCATAAATATTCATGGAATTTATGAATAATGTCTTTATATATTACATTGACCAATTTTTGGTAGACTTTATAGACAATATTCTAATATACTACCAAACCAAGGAGGGGCATAAGGATAATCTAAGCCTTGTACTAGAGACCTTGAGAAAGGATAAGCTCTATGAAATGTACAAAAAGTGTGAGTTATGGTTGATCGAGGTCTCATTAATAAGTCATATCATCACAAGAAATGGGATATTTTTGGATCCCTCCAATAAGACTGCAATTGACGTATGTCCAAGGCCAACATCGGTGAAAGATATCCACAGAATCATAGGGATAGTAGGATATTATCACCAATTTGTGATAAATTTATCCTGATTTTCAACCCTCTTACCAAGATAACTCAGATGGGAATAAAGTTTTATTGGAGTGATGAATGTGAAGATAGCTTCTTGGAGTTGAAAAGGAGGCTTATCATTGTGCTTGTTCTCACTCTACCCATAAGTGGAGAACTTTTTGTGGTATTTAGTGATGGTTCCAAGAAGGGCCTGGGATATTTGTTGATGCAAGTTGAAAAATTCATTTCCAATGATTCAATTCAATTGAGAGTTAATGAGGAATACTATCCAACACATGATCTGGAGCCGGTTTCAATAATCTTTGCTTTAAAATTTTGGTGACATTATCTCTTTGGGGAGATGTGGGGAATATATACGGATCACAAAAGCCTCATGTATATATTCACACTGAAATATTTGAATGTGTTCTAATGAAGATGTTTTGTTCTAATCGAAGACTATGACTAGTCAATAAATTACCACTCTGGGAAACCAGACAAGGTGGTATATTATCTAAGTAGAAATGACCCAGAAATTCTATTATTGATGAGAATTGAAAAGATCCAATCTTACGAGATTTGATGGAGATGGACATGGGAATCATAAAAAAGGGAACATCATAAATCCTTTGATAAATGATTTCTCATCCATCTCTTTTGGAAAGGTTATAGAATGCTCAAAAAGATGATGTGGGAATTCAAAATAAAGTAGACACTATCAGAAAAATGGAAATCCTTGGAGGTTAATATTAGTGAAGAATTAATTTTGAGATTTGGTTCAAGGCTAAGTTTTCCATCAAATATAGAGTTAAAGAATGGACTTTTGGATGATGCACATAGTTCAATTCTCTCCATTAACATAAGAAACACAAAGATGTATCAAGATCATTGAGAGAATTATTGGAGGGGTAACATGAACAAGGAGATCATTGAGTATACATCAATGTGCATGGTAATTCAGCAAGTGATGTCTAAGAGGTGGAATTCTAAGGGGATGATGAAACCATTACCCATACCAACATGAAAATGGTTGAAAATCGCAGTGGACTTTTTCATCGGAATTATGAAGACATACAATGCTATCTGGGTTGTTGTGGATCGTCTTACAAAGACTGCACACATCAGTGTATTTTTGGAGAATTTCTCATTTGATCATCATTAACAGATATACATTAGAGATGTGATAAGGCTGCATGGAATACCCCTATCAAATGTATCCAATTAAGATACAAGATTCACATCTATGTATTTGAAGAGTCACCAAAACACACTGAATACTGAGATGAACTTTAGTATAGCTTATCATCCTCAAACTGATGGAAATTATGAGAAGACTATCCAGAATCTTGAGGACATGTTGAGAGCATGCTCAATGGACTTCAATGTAATATGAGATCAACATATTCCTCTGATAGAGTTCCCTTGTAAAAAAAGTTTCCACTCAAGACTCAAAATATATCTTTATGAAGCCCTTTATGGGAAGTGGTGAAGAACACTGACATGTTAGTATGAATTGGGGGAGTTGAAACTCCTAGGCCCAGAATGGTTGAAGAAATGGTGGAGAAGGTTATGACCATAAAATAGTGCATTAAAGCTGCTCAGATTTTACAAAAAATCTACACTGATAATAATTGATGAGACCCTGAGTTTGATGTTGGAGACATTTTATAACTCTGGATATCACTATGGAAGAGAGTTATGAGATTTGGAAATAAGGGAAAGCATATTCTAAGGTACATAATCCCTTTTGAGATCCTTGATCACATTAGAGCAGTGGCCTACCAACTAGAAATCCCGCTGAACCTATGTCAAGTAAGTGATGTATTCCAGGTATCACTCTAGAGTAAGTACATACTAGACCCATAAAATGTACTCAATCTAGAGGTGGTACAATTGGATAATTTACTCTCCTATTAAGATAATTTGATGAAAATATTATATCGTACGAAACACGTTTAATGAAATAAGACAATTCCCCTTTTCAAGGTGTTTTGGAGAAACCAAAAGTTTTAAGAAGCAATGTGGGAATAAGAGGAAGTGATGAAGTAGAGTTACCCTCATCTGTTTTAGTGTGGTAAAGGGAAATTTTGAGGGAAAAATTTCCTATGGGGGGATGATTGTAACAACCAAAACTATTATTAATGAAAATTCATCTTGATATAATTAAATATTTTTTTATAAAAAATGGTTATATAAAACATATTCACTTTCTTGGTTTTATGCCTTTGGATATTAAAATACCGTTAATAAGTATTACCATTTCTAATATTGTAGTTGAACAATAATCACATGATTAGTATAAATATAGGGATTTAAGAAATCCAATTTACTCAGAAAAAGGAAGTAATAGGCTCATCTGGTGTAATTGTTCTATACGAATCCCATTTGTTGAAGCTCGAAAAGGCGGGAGTGTCACTAGATTCACACTTGACCAATACCAAGCAGAGATTCAAAAATTAAATTTTGAACCAAACTTCCTATGGGAGAAGTGGAAGATAGTAGAGATTAACTCCCGAGTGATGTTATCCACGCCTCCCATAGAGTCTGTCAACATCACACACCTTACCCTTAGGTCTTATGTGGGTGCTATAAAGGGTTACTTAACAAGACCCTAGAACTAAGATTTTGTGTATTATTTTGTATAATGAATATACATTCATTTTATTATTATTTCATTGTAAATATTTTTTAAAGAACAAATAGTATTTTTAATTAATATTTAAATTCCATTTAGAAATATATTTTGATGAATTAATGGATTTTTAAATTAAATAATATTTTAATAAAAATTATTACTAAATTAATTTTTATTAAATATAAATGATCATATAATTTTTTGGAATACAATTGAAATTTTTACTAAGTCTTGAAGATAGATTTTGTCAAAACCCCTGAATTTACAATAAATTTTATTTTTTATTTTAAAATTGTAAATTCAAATATTTATAAAATTTTTTAGGTAAATTTAATATCATTTTTTTATTCGTGGCATCAAAATTATATAATGGTGATTTTTCAAATTTTTTTGACATTGTCGAATTTTTGGGTAAAAAAATAAATTCCGCTTAAATATATAATGTGTTTTATGACATAGTAATTACACAATAGTGATGTAATAAAATAATATAAAATGGATTTTTGGACAATATATGTTTTACCTTTAAAATAATGTTATTTTAGGGTTGTTTGATTAATTTTATGGTGCCTTAGTGGACCCTCCAAGACTTATAAAATATTTTAACATTTTACAATGATTTCCTTGATAGTGTGACTCATCTCCACATATCCAAGCATAATATTTTAATATGATCGGTCATTTGTCTTATAAAATAATGTTTTACACTCCCATTTGGAAAAAAACCTAGGCAAAAACCATGGGTTGTATCGTGGTTTTAAATATTTAATTCAATAGATTCCAAAACCAAAGATTGTGAAATATTAAAGAATTCCCCTCAACTTTCCTATATAAACCCACCCATTACCCCAGTTATCTTCACTAAATACCCTTTTATCACGTCCTTAATCTTCCATCATCCCTCTAGAATACTCTCAAGGAACCTCAATCTCCAAAGACGCCTATCTCAAGCCTCTCCCAAGCCCTTGCGATAACACTACCAAGTAAGGGATTTCTTCCCTTCTCATTTTTTTCCAAATTTAATTATGTTGTTATACCATTTTATTTTCAATTAAAAATGTTGAGGTATGATTTTTCACCTTCCCAATACTTACCTATTTATGTTTGAATGACTAGAGACCTCTTTCTCTCTCCTAAATGCCTCTCATGTACACCTGTTACCAGGTCAAAATTTTGTACATAATTTCTCTGTTCTAATTTACATTAAAAAATTCTTATATATTATGCATCTAAATTACATTAAATATGTTGGTATTTTATTTTCAATGACCCCCTTACCATAAATTTCATGTATAAATGATTATAGAACATTTTCTCTCTCATCAAACAATTTTACGATTTCTATTTGACATCGTTATGCTGTAGAAGTTACACTAAAATTTCTCATCGCAAAATCATCATGTAAGTGAATTCCATACTCATTTCTATATCAAGGGTATTCAACTTTATGAACATGTAATTTTTTATTGAGGACATACATTTATGTATTCTACATATCTTATTTCAGGTATAGATTATTATTTTTAATGAATCTATGTTGTATGATCTATGTGGCGCACTTATGAAAGAAATGAAGTTATTAAGAAGGGTGTTCCCCGATAGCTCTCTAATTCGTTGGGTAAAGAATATTATCACGATATTCCATGTGAAATGAAGATTTACTGTTGATAATTCAAAGGAAATAATGGTTTACACAAATCTATTCATGTTCAATGATAGTTTACTCATGCTCTACATGCAATGAGACTTTTCTCATTCTAATGTCATGTTAAATGTTGTTTCCACATTTCCATATTATGATAATCATGCTATATCATGCTATATAATGACATTATGACATGTTTTTTATTGTTCTCCAATGATATTTCTATTTCCTATCATGTACAATATCATACCTTGTTTACCCCCTTAATAGAAGTTATAGCACAACCTTTTCTTATGCATGTACTTAGGTTATCCCATGCAATGATAAGTATGAAGGAATGTTGTGGTCATGTAAAAACGTTTTCATTAATGATGTTGTGTTTTATGTTCAATGTTATTATGTAATGTTACTAATTTTTCCAATACACTAGATCACTCAATCCTTACAGTTGTCTTAAGCAACAGTTTATGTAATAAAGCTTGACATTGTGTTTAATAAAGAGAGGGGTTGTTATAAATGATGATGTTTTTGTATCTTTTCATTTATTTATTCTTATGTTGGGAATTTTTTGGTATAATTTCCATTTAAAATCTTGGCCATTGGTGGCCATTTATTTCACACTAATGAACCTCTGTTCTCTTGATAATCTTGTGATAGAATGACTATATCATAGAAACTAATTAATCACATAAACATTTTCAATGAAATGGATGCCCGATGGATAAGAACCATGGTGTTATCACCCTAGAAAACCAAACTTAAAGAAGGAACTTAATGAATGGTGTGGGAAAAATCTGAAAACTCCATTTCTTTGTTCTAATGATATGCATGGTTGTTCTATTTGATGACTTGTCGGGTGACAAAGAAGGGAATGGAATATTTGGTAGAGATGTTGTTTGTTGGTGAATTTGAGGCTATGTTGAGATAGTATATTGGGGATTGGTTTTATTTTAACACATCGTGGGATCTCACAAGTTCCATTTGGATGTTGTTATTTACAAGAGAATCAGGGGTGAATGCTTAAATGCCCACATGGATGTCTTCTTTTACATGTTTTCTTGGATT
Organism: Viscum album; assembly: GCA_963277665.1. NCBI lineage: Eukaryota > Viridiplantae > Streptophyta > Magnoliopsida > Santalales > Viscaceae > Viscum > Viscum album. The sequence goes on from OY728122.1 coordinate 499,200,265, forward strand.
GTGGTTGTGCATGTTAGTTTCCTAGAAGTAAAGGGATATTTAAATGAAATCAAATGAACAAGATAATGAGAATAGGTACAATGGGGAACTTTTTCCAGAAATGGGTTGTGCTTTGTTTGTGGATGTTGTGTACTTGTGCACGTAGGGGTAGCATCAAGAGTGGTTGCTCACGGGCAGGTTGTTGGTTTTGGGACTCTTAGGTTGGCATGAGTTATTGATTACCTATATGTATAAAATTTGGATACTGGGTTTCTTATATGAACCCCACCAATGTAGAGAACTTAAGGCCGAACACCCTATTTCATGGGGGATGTTGTTTTCCCCAAAATTATTTTGAGTGGATGGTTATTATCTATTTTCTGCTCCCTCTCTTAGGTATCCAAAGACTGTTCGGGTAGGCTGTGAGGACCTAATGATCATTATGGCCCATTACCCTTCAGGCAGGGTGTGTTGTGGTGGGTTAACTTGGTGTGTGTGGGTAGGTTTGTTTCCTAATTATCTCCAGGATGAGGCCTAGGTGTCTTCAAGTGTGGTTGTGGTTGTTGTGGTCCAGGTGTCTTTGGGCATATTTTTTATGGTTTTAGTGGCCCAAGTGTTTTTGGGTAGGTAAATGCGCGGTTTGGATGTCCCCTATGGTTGTTTTTGGGGGTATTAGTGGGACTACAGTGGGATTTGTAGGGGAGCTCTAATGTGTTTGATGTTCTAAATAACCAGTGGGAAAGAGGTGCAAGGTACCCAAATATCATTGTGCAATTACAATTATTTTACTTGATTTTCATTATTTTGAGAGTGTTCCTTTGTGAGTCTTGGTGGATAGTTTTCATTTCATGGTGTTTTGGTTTCCTATATTTTCTCACAGGTCATTAGAATGTCTCCCCACATGTGCATGAGAGATTTTGGTTTCCCTTTCTTAGTATACCTGTATACTCACCCTAGATATATAAAACTGCTTTCAGGGTTCCAAAAGGACTTGGAGGACCATGGTAGACCTTACTAGCTCGGGCATCGGGATAATTGTCGTGGCTACGTTTCCTTCTTTTAGTACATTCCTTTAGATACTTCTTGTACTTTGTATTAGTTTATTTTGAACATGCTTTTTGGAATGGATTTTTGGATTTAATTTTAAAATTTTAGACTCTTTATTTGTATGTAATTTACCATCTTCTCTCCTAATCTTGTTCTATAAAAAGTGTAGTGCCTTGCATATTATGTGATATTCTATAACCCTGGTGCTAGTGGAAACTCTGGGGCCTATTGAAGGAGGGACTTCGGGTCATTATCTCTTCTTCAACATGAAGAAGGTAGGGTCTGTCCGTTTTTTGTCACTTCCCTCATCTTGGAGAAGGTGGGTCATGAAAGAATGGTATCAGAGGAGATAGTTAATAGATAGGAGGTAGTTCAAGGTCAGGAATTGTGAGGATTTCATGGGATGGTATGGAAACTGTGTTAGGAAATCTTTGTGTGTGAAATAGGCTAGGGAAGACTAGCTTGGACACTGTATTTTAGCCCCCCCCCCCCACGTGTTTTTACACAAGTACTATAAACCTACTGAACAACCAAGGGAGGCCTCACTAATTATAGGGTAGAGACCCTAGTAAAGGTACATGATTCATAATGATATTTTTTGTTGTTTGTATTGGTTATTTTGGTTTTTTTTAAAATGAATAAAAATTTATAACAAAATTTAAAATGAATTTCTACACTACTCCTGATTAAGAGTTTCTTGTTAATTTTACTATTATGGAACCCAGATAATGTCCATGAGTAGTATAGGTAGTAGAGGCTCAATAAGTTGATCATGATAACCAGTGGATGGATGATTGAGTAGAGGGGGATAACCAGTGTTTGAAAACACTTTGTTCCTTCCAGTAGAAGGCTCTCAGAACGTACAATGGTAACATCTTAGACATGGAGATGGAGAGTTGGCTCAAGGAGATGGTAATTGCTTTTATCTTTATCTGAGATTATATAGAGTACTAGGTTCTTATGTTTGTGACCCAGATTTGAGGATCGACACATTAGTGTTGGATGCTTTATCTTGGGGAGAAGAATCAATATGAGGTTTCATGGACTAACTTTGAGAAGGAGTTCCGGGTGGAATTCTTTTATTCCATGATAAAGGCCAAAAAGAGGCAGGAAATTATCTCCCTCTATCAAAGGAGCATATCGATAAGGTATTTTCAGATCAATTTCAAGTATCTCCTTTATTTATCTCAATACCTCTTATCGATTGAGGAGACTCGACAAGATTCTTAGAGGAGGAACTATAAAAAACTCTTCAGTATGATATTATTCTATTCACTCTACTGATGTACGTGGTAGTTTAAAAGATGGATGAAGTTGTGGAGAGGATTCATATTCTAGGAGGTGTGTTGTGAGAGGGGATCCAGTAGACTTTTTCACAGGGAAAGGCTGTTAGCAGTAGGCCCGCATCATTAGTGCCTTCCAGGTTTTGGCCAGCAGGGAGTAGGCCTTAGCAGTTCCAGTTCTGATCTCCCATTACTCTCCCTTAATCAATGAGCATATGAACATGGTGTTTTACCTATGGTAGTTGTGTGAATCATCTGAATAAGTTCCATATTCAAGTGTAAAAAAGTGGGGGTGGGCAGTTTCATCACCCACCTCAGCAGCACCAGTTGTCATCCATACATTTTCAGTAGCAATAGCAGGAGCATCAATCTCCAACTCCACCAAGGGTAGATTGTTCCAGAGGAGGCCAGCCTCAGAGAACTCCTTAGGGACTATGACCATTGCATGGTTGTCGAGGCAGTCGATAGTCAAGGAGCAGATAATTTGGGCATGGGAAGTTGCAGGCCATAGAGGTAGAAGTTCAAGTAGGGCCATAGGTCGTTCGAGGTACGATTGGTCTACTTAATACTCTTGAATGCGACTTGTTTCATTCAAGATCTTCACACTCATTTTTTGCACCCAGTATATCCCATGCCTTCAGTATATATGTAGATAGACTTTACATACCCCTGGTGTTGAGTACACCACATAGAGGTCAAACCATCATTTTTGATGTTTGTCGGGGATGCAGAATGATTTTGGGGCCGCATCAGTCTAGTGGGAATCTCTTTATAGTGATGATACAACCATGCGATGTCATCCTAGGCATTGAATGTAGGTTTTAAACTAACACTATTATCGAAAAATTCTAGATAAGGGTCATGTTGTCAAATATGGGTGGATAATGTGTAGCTTTCATTAGCAAGAGTGGTTTCTAGGAGGGTAGGTGGCCTGTGGAACTCCTTCATTCCTTGTTAGCAGAGCTATTAGTGGAATTGGAAAATTTAGAGATGGTTGAAGTTCTAGGGATTTTCAGTGAGTTCCTATAAATCTTCCCTGAAGAGTATGTTACTATACTCTCACGACATGATGTTGAGTTCGGGATAAACTTACAACCCGGTGCCCATCCGATTTCGATGGATCACTATCAGATGTCACCTTCTACATTGGGGGAGTTTCAGATTCTGGTTGATTACTTGATGACGATGGGTTTTATCCGACAAGTGTGACTCCATGGGGTTCTTCAGTCTTTTTCTCAAAGAAGGATGACATTGGTATCAGACTATAAATAGACTATCGAAGACTGAATCAGGTGACGGTCAAGAACCATTACCCCCTCCTGAGGATTGATGACCTTTTTTTCCTATTGAAGGGAGAAGGTTGGTTTTCTAAGATCAACCTTTGGTTTGGATATCACCTGTTGAGGCTGAAGGATGGTGACATCCTGTAGACCGCTTTCAAATGCAGGTAAGGGAACATCAAGTTTGTGGTCATGTCGTTCAGAGTTACGATGGCACCAACTATGTTCATGGGACTCATGAAAACTATTTTATATGAGTATTTGGTCCGGTTGATGGTCATTTACATCAATTATATCTAGGTCTACCCCAGATCATAGGAGTGTCACACAGAGCATCTAAGGATAGATTTGGAGGTCCTATGACCCCACCCGATCTATGGAAGGTTGTCCAAGTGAAAGTTCTAGATATGAGAGGTTCACTTCCATGGACAAATGGTGTCCTAATGAGGATTAGTAGTTTACCCATCAAAGGTTGAGGTGGTAGATTAATGGATAGAACCCATGAATGTGGAAAAGATTCATTATTTCCTAGGATTGGCAGGTTAATACCAGAGGTTCATACCCGACTTCTCTCATGTTGCAACGCCTTTGACAAAATTGTCCAGAATGGACCAGACTTTTGAATGGAGTGAGCACTAGAAGGTAGATTTTAGTTATTTGAAAGATAAGATGGTTAGTTCCCCAGTGCTAGGGTTTCTAGAGGAAGGGGTAAATTTTGAAGTGTTCTATGATTCATCAAGTCTAGGCTTGAGGGGTGTGATGATTCAGCAATGGGGAGTGATCTCTTATGGTTCTAGGCAGTTACGTCCTCATGAATGTAACTATGAAACCCAAGACCTGGAACATGAAGTGGTTGTGTTTGTGAGGAATTTGGGGTGGTATTAAATAATTGGGGAATGATTCATGGTCTTCATGGATCACAAAAATCTTCAGGTACATATTCTCCCAGAGAGACCTAAACTTGTGACAGTGAAGGGGGATCGAGTTTTCTTTATGACTATGACATTGAGCACTCATAAAACTCGGGAAAGGGGATCATAGTGGAAACATCATTGAGTAAGAAGTTATAGAATTGTGTGGTTTGTGAAATAGTATATTCTTGGAAGGCAATGCAGGTTATGGCCACTTCACATCTGGGAATGAGAGTGGAGGATGGTAAAGGTTCCTGTTTCAGATGACAGTGAAGTCTTCCTTTGTATGACTGATGGATGACTCTAAGTGGGGAGACTCAAAGGCCAATGTAATGATTGATTATGTTATCTAGGTTGATGATCCGGAAGGATGGTTGGAGGATAGTAAGAATCAAATGTTGTTCCACGGTAAACTGTTAGTCCAGGTGGAAATGCATGAGGGAGTTCTCGGTGAGTTCAATAACTCACCCCTGGTGGTATATCTAGGTGAATATAAGATGTTCCATGTATCGAGAGGTAAATTTTGGTGGCACAGAGAGAGGATTTCAGTGTAGGAGTTTGTGGTAAAGTTCCTCTTGTGTCAGTAGGCGATGGCTGAACACTGTGTTCTTGGCTGTCTATTGCAGCCATTAGATGTCCTCAAGTTGAAGTAAGATGATGTCTTGTGGGATTTTGTTATAGGACTACGTAGGGATGATGGAGGCTATGATTCCATATGGGTATTGGTGGAATGATTGAATAAATTGGATCACTTCTTAGTAGTTAAGGAGTTGAGCGTAGTGGATACCTTAACAAAAAAGTACCTGGGAGGTTTTTTGCGGGTGCACAGATTTCCTAGAAACATAGTTTTGGATTAGGATATATGCTTTAATTCATGGGTCTGGAAGGGATTTAATCATTCTTTCAGCACCCGTCTATACCTTAGCACTAATTTAAACCCTCAAATGGTTAGGGATACAAATATTAATATACAAATGTTGGAGGATATGCTACGAGCTTGTATTATGGAATTCAGAGGATCATGGGTACCACACTTTCCCCAAGTAGAGTTTTCCAACAATAATAGATATAATTATAAAATTGAAATGGAACCATTACATGCCTTAAATTTAATAATATTTCATTCACTCATGTGTTGGAAATTGGTTGGATAGGTAGACATTCTTGGCCTAGAGGTAGTGCAGAGCATGGTAGAGAAGGTTTATCTTGTGCATGAAAGGATGAAGGTATCTTAGGACTGACAGAAGTCGTTTGTCCATCATAGGAGGAGAACATTGTAGTTCAAGTTTGAGGACAAAATATTCTTAAATTTCTCCGCGTAACATGGAAAGTAGTGGTTTGGAAGGGCGATTAAGCTTTATCCCAGGTTTATCGGACCCTTGGAGGTGTTGGGATGAGTCGTCGTGCTGGCATATCAGCAGGCGTTACCACTGTGGTTGGAAAGGATCCACAACATGTTTCAATTATCTCAACTTCTTTAGTATCTACACAAATACTTCCAAATCCTAAACAGGGGAGATTTGGATATCAAGTAAAATGCTATGTTTGGAGGGTGATCAATAAGAATCGAGGATAGTAAAGAGAATTCGCTTCGGGGAAGGCCCATTCTCTTGGTTCGTGTGTTTTGGAGGTATTGTGGCATTGTAACACCCCATGAATTTATGAGATAGATTATTTTCAATTTTTTTGATGTCTTTTTTTATACACTAAAACAATATTATCTTTATCTATTCTCTACAACATATTATCTTACAGTATACACAACACTATTCTTGCCTTTTGTTGTAGACAATTTCATGTTCTTTGATTGAATTTATTACATCCAACACTTACTGTAGATCTTGTTCAATGTATAAATGAATTATGTTTAGATTTTGTTATAAAAAAAACCAAATTAAGCTTTCACTACATGCAACACTTACTTGGCCTCTGTTAAATGCAAGAGTGACCTTTCTCGATAGCATGCATTGTACGCAATACCGAGTTTCAATAAACAACGATATATTATTAAAATATTTTTATATAATTGGATATAAACTTGCTATTATGAAAATTATTAACCACACTGTGAATTTTATATAGCATTATGATTCATCTTATACATTTTCTAGAACATTATATAAGAACAAAATCAATTTTTCAGATAAAAGAATTATTTTACAGAAAAATGTTGTTTTACCACCTTTTGATGACGTATCCATTTTAAATCTAGTTTTTGACACTTTTATAAGTTAGTTTTGGAAAAATAAACTTTATATTTTTAATAGGGAATAAAAAATTTACTTATGTTTAATTTTTGTAATTTTTCTAATAAAATTAAAATTTTAATGAATAGTGAAAAATACTGTATTTTAATTCGAAACTGCCTTTTTTATCAAATTTATTTATATAATTAGATTATATTTTTTATTGGTTTTAAATTTTAATTGGATTATATTTTTATCATTTAATAAAATTTTGTTCATTTAATGTAATTTTAATTTTAAATTAGACATAAATACATGTCAATCTTTTGATAGTTATTACTTCTTAAAAACTCTCTTTTTGGTTTTGACAACGAGAATTAATTCTAAATTAATTACTGCAACTTCTCTATTTTGAATTTGCAAAAATTAATTCCATATTTGGAAGCATAAGGTTAAAATTGTGTAAATATGTACCTTTTATTTTTAGAAATTATGAATAGTATCTTCTGTAATTATTTTATTTACCATATTAATAGGTAAATCTGGAAAATAAGGGTAAGAAAATAATATTATAATAATATTAAGCATCCCTAAAACATATACTAATCCTATTGGATGAGATATTCCCATCCATGTTCATCCTTGGGTATCTTTTAGGACCCCATGGATTCACTTGGATGTGAAAATGACATTTTATAAAAATTAAATTAATGTGAAATAATTATAAGCTAAACATATATCTTTTACTAAATAGATTTTTATATAGGGTTATATAATTTATCTATATATATAAAAATATTTCTTAGATAATTTTATTTTAATTATAATTTTTAGACACCATATAAATAAATTTATTTATGACCCAATGATGATGTAATGATTATCTTATTAATGAATGATTTAATTAAACGTGATTATAAATATTAAAATAAACTTATTTTGAATCTTTTTATTAAATATAAGAATTTTATGGGTTTTTATTACTTTTTATATTTTATTTAATGATTTAGTTTCTAAACAATCATGTTTCTATGTTTTTTTAAAAAAAAGTCATGATATGAATAGTATAAAAATTGACATAAATGTGTTTTTTAAACAAATACTATTTTATTAAATGATATAATAGTACAAAAAATCTAAGATTCGTCCAAATGAGTTAGATAATGTTTAAAATGTTATTAATGAACAATTGTAGGTACTATTGCAATTTTATAGGATCTATATTTATTATATAGTATAAATATACAAGAAGACATGGTCATTGTTAATTTAGTTAACTAAGGGTTAAAGACAAAAAATATGTTAAAATTTGTGACATAAAATTGTCTAAAACCTATTGGTTGAGAGTATTTAGAGAAATAATCTTCTTAAATTCGAATTAAATGTGTTTTTTTCCTTTGGAACTGAAAATCATTTTGTAATAAATTAATATTTTGAGAGTTTCCTAAAGTGACCCTCTCATCTCTTATAAAAGGGAACCTCCTCCCTATCCACATCACCCCATTTGGAGCCTTCATGCTTTGAAAAACCCTACCCATTTATCTTCTAAACTTCCCTAGTAACATTATAAATGTTCTGTCCATCTCAAAAGACCTGCTCTAGTGCCTTTAGAGGAAATTTAAACGAGGCACATCGAAGAAGAGGTAATCTTATCAACCGATTCTTTCAAATTTATTTCTTCTTATACTTCCTCTTCTGTAATTGTTTCATTATATAGTAATAACATATGTATCAATAATATAATTATATGTTGTTATAAATATTAAACAACACTATTTCACCTTAAATCCATCCTATGAAAAATAAAATCACCGTGTGTACTTACGAACGACTTACCATCACCACTCTGTGGTTTAATCTGTTTTCACCACCACCTTACATGGATTGGTATAATTGTGGAAATAATAACTATATATTATTATTATAACATGATACTAAATATGAGATATTATACCCAACCAAATTCAATACCATTCAACAATAATGGGAATGATATTGTCGCTCGTGTGTACGTACAGATTACCATCTCCACAACGCGATGGGATTCATTCTCCACGTTAGCAATTCAAGAATGATAATAAAGTATATATAAAAAATAATCAAGAAATATATGAGATAATAAATCTATTGGATTTATATATATATATATCTGTCATTTACTTCCATTCAATTTAATAATGAATTGAAAACAGCATTCATGCGCATGTACAGCCTTCCATCTCCATGAACGGTGTGTTTCATTTCATTTATCTATCTATTATATATAAATTTTTATACTAAATATATATAATATATAAATCATGTTTTAAATTATAGAAGTATTTAAATCTTGATATAATCAATAATAACATGTCCAAACATGTACGATAAACAAAACTATTATTACCCAAAACGTTGCTTTAACACGGAATTGACAAATGAACTGGTAATATAAAGTCATAAGTAAATCATATATGATATGATAAATTTTATCATGGATATGAAACAATTTAATAATATTTTAAAACCAAATATACATGAGTTATGGACACATATGGATGAAATTATACCTAAGGTAATGAATAATTTCACAATATCATTATTATCCAAGATTGTTTACTTGTAGGTATTTACTGGGTTATATTTTTCTTCCATGTTCATGTTTTCTAAAAATGTTTCCATAAAATTTATAATGTTATTTTATTTATGTTTAAAGTTATTTTTTCCTTTTTTGTCTTTTACTTCATGGTATGGAAAGAATATTTCTTTGGTTTACAATATGAGGCACTTTTTGACTTTTTCAGCAATAGTATGAGGATAATGTTTTTTTGACTTATACAGCATGAACAAATTTTTATGATTTCATAAAAAATTATTTCTATCAATATTCCTCCAAATGTTTTAAAGTTTATTTTCAATTAAATAAATTTTTTTAAAATTACATGACAATTTTAGAAAAAATTTTTTTTGAAGAAGAAAGGATATTTTCCTTAGGAATTAAGTTCAAGTGTTTTGTGAAAATTATTTTCCAACTAATATGAAATATATTTGTGTTTATATCCCTATTATTAATTTGATTTGATTGTTATTTTGATGGAATTATTCTTAGTAATTCCATTTATATTATATGGATTATGTTAGGATGAAATGATGTTTAAGAATCCCATTTTATTTCATGGGTTATTCGATTAGGAATGATTTATATTTTCATGGAACATGTAAGAATGATTTCATTATGAGAAGAGTGGGACCCATATAACCCACCAATGCATTGGGTAATGATTAAATCTCATGGGTTCAACATGACTAGATTGTAAATTAAATCTGCTTTCGTAATACAGGGTTGGAACGACATGTAAATTTTGTTCACTAATGAATGGCTGGAACGAAAAGTAAACCCAGTTCAGTAACAGACATTGTCCACTATGTTGGTCTTGGAAGAAATTCCTTGGCTATTATGGAATTCATACAATGTGATTATTAGTTTTCCATAATTACATGTTTTATTCCAATGCTATTTTATCATGGTTAATGTTTCTTTATGATCTATTCCTTATATACTTCCAATATTTATATCATGACTCAATATTTTTATGTTTAATCATATTGTTAATGATTTTATATACAAATGATTATCGTTTGTCTTTCTACCATGTTTAAAATTACTATGAATTTGATATCACACTTTTATATGTTTCTTTTCCCCAAGATATAAAGACTGGTTTTATGTAGGATAACAAAAATGTTAAGATCGTTATTGGAGATGTTGATGTTCTTTCACCATGTTATAAGATTATGCTCCGAGTTTCCAAAGACACTAAACTAATACTTTCTTTGGGCATATATTTTGTGCAATATATTAAGTATTCTAAAAAATAAATGTAATTTCCATGTATGTCAATCTGGGGTCTCTATAGTTGGTATCAGAGAGAAGGTTTTTTCAACCTTTGGAAATGAGGATGCCAAAACTTTAGTGAGATCACTAGAGATATTTCTAAGGTATGTATAGGGATGTCCCTAAGGTTAAGTATAAGTATAGGTTATAGTCCTCAAATTATGATAACAATCATGAATAACCAAGTATTAAAACTAATATGTTATAGATTGAAAGTGCACCCCCTTGATTTTGTTTTTTTCCTAGTATGTTTTCTTCTTCTACAACTATTATTTTTTGGATTTTAGAAAATGGACAAAAATAGGAGGATTCTTGTTAATTTTCAATATGATGGACAATGAAATAATATTATTCTTGAGAAACCAAATTTAATGGGAGTAGGAAGAGGAAACACCATTATTATTCCTAATTAGAAATATTATAATATGGTCAATAATCTCAACTTTGGTGAGTTGTTTGAAGTAGCTGATAAGAGAATGAAAGAGTTTCATGTTGATCATAGTGGAAATAACGGAATTTTTTTTCATGAAAGTCATGTGGGAAGAGGAATCATAGAGAATGTTTCAAAGGAACTGGAAGATGCTTTGGGTGTGTAAAAGAAGGACCCAGAGCTAGTAATTTCAAAGGAAAAGTTTATGTTAACAAAATGGACATGGATAATGGTATTAATAAGAAATAAACACCAGTAAAATGTTTTAAGTGTGGAATTTACGGTCATTATGAAAATCGATTCCCTATGGGAAAATATCAGGAAGAGAATCAACATTGTCATATGGGTAGTATTTATGTTGATGACGATGAAGATACTAAAAATAATATATGAGATGAAAAAACATTTGAGGAATAAAATGATGAATATTGGACAATGGTTTAAGAAGATATTGGAATAATGTATGGTACTATGGAATAAATAAACAAGTAAGGATTGTTACACAATTGTTTTTCCTAAATTATTCAAAAGTATATGTTGAATGGTACCAGAAAAAATGATTTTTTTTTTAGATTTTTTGTTTTTGAAAACACATGATTTTCACATAATGAAGGGATGGTAAGATAATGAGATGTTTTATTGTATTAATGAGATCATGATAGATAAAAGGTAAAAGTGATATACTAGTTTCAGTATATCGATTTTTTGGTACATTGGTGTGTATAAAGAGTTAATTTTGATAGAATGCATGTTTTCAATACGATTCTATGAAATTCCTTGTTATTATAATTTTTAAAGATAATACATGATTAAGGTATTCACATTTTTGGAATGTGACAACAATGAACTACCAAATGAGATATGTGAGAGAAATGTTCGGTCAAATTAATTCACCAACTTCTAATGTTTTATATTTTCTGTTTTTTGGTAGGATTTTAATGCTATCCATTTATGGATAGTATAAGTTTTATTCTGATTCAAGTTTGTTAGATTAATATATTATCTCACTATATGTGGACTTATACATGTTTAATAACCTATTCTAACCTTTTTTCTAAGATAGATGGAATTATGTTTCATTATATAGAATGATCTACTACCACTATAAGTATGAATAATTCACAATTATTTATGTAAATAAGAGATGAATTTTAAATAGTTCACGGAACTATAAATTGGGAGATTTTTTGGAAATCAAGTAAATATTTCTTCTCATGAAAAATTCCTCAACTTTATGAAAATGATCATGAAACCAAAAATTTAATCCTAGTACTTTCATATCTGATGAATCATATGGTCCATTAAATCATTATATACTTATGGATTTATGGTTGTTACATTTATACAAACCACATTCTCTATCACTATCAATCAGAACATGATGGGTAGATTTCTCTCCCATATCCATGCTTTCACTTCCTAGTTATGTTCTCCTATGTAGAAACCCAGTGATAAGTTACATTGGGTAACTGTTGTGTTTCTATCATTCCTTTTAAAATGATGTTTTAGTATCACTTTTTATGATATCAATTTCTATAAAAGAAACTTTCAAGTAGTAATCGTTTTATAACCTTGATGAATTTCGAGGGTGAAATTCATTTTAAGGGGGGTAGAATATAACACCCTGAGATTTTATGAGATAGATTCTTTTTAATTTCTTTGATTTCAAGGGTTGTGGACAAAACCATGATTATCTTTCACTATAAACAACACTGTATTAGATTGCAGTGTACACTATTGAGTCAATAAGGTTTTCCCTATGAATTTCCATTTCTTCTTGTTTTGAAAATCACAAACACCTTATCTTTAAGAAAATTGTTTTTATAAGGAAAATTTCTTTTATAAGGAAAATTACTTTTATAAGGAAAATTGCTTTTATAAAGAAAATTGATTTTATAAGGAAAATCGCTTTTGTAAGAATAATTATCCTTATCATATTTTCATCCATATATTTATTAAGTATAAGATTCATATTCATTTCTATATTCTCGGAATGGTTTGAAACTTTGATATGAAGCATTCTGTTTTCGGATTCGAATTCTGGATTAGAACTGTAATAAAGTTTCACTCCGAATTCCAGATGAGAACTGTAATAAAGTTTCATTCCGAATTCCGGATACACACTTTGATTAAATTCTACTCTGAATTCAGGATACGAATCCTTATGAAGTTTGACATCGAATTCACATTACGAATTCTAATGATGAATTCTCATTACGAATTCTGATGGCGAATTCTCTTTCCGAATTCTCATTCCAAATTCACCTATTAAAAACAATCTGATCATCTTTGTTTTATTCAATCCAAATTTATTTAGACTCTGAAAATTATTTTTGGTTAGACTCCAAACCTTCATTTTGCTTACGCTTTTATAATTTGTCTACTCTTTAATATTTTTCTTACACTCCGAACCTTCACTCCGAATCTTCACTCTGAACTTTTTAGTTAAGACATAAAACGATGTCGTACATTCTGTTACACTTGTTTTGTTATAAAACGATGTCGTCTATACTGTTATAAACTAACCGTTGGTTAAGTTACACGTGTATGGGTCCCTCCGATTTTTATGGAAAATATGACCGTTGTAAAGGAGACCGAACTTGCCTAGAAATAGGAGCTCATTTGAAAGAGCTCAAAGAAGAATATAGAGGAGTTGATCGATCTAGAGACCACATGTTGCTAAGGTGATTTCTAGAGAGAGAATTTATTTCATGCCTAGTGCATACTGAACCGCTCGTTCAGTTTTTACTTCGTGCGACTCCAAATGTTGGTGATCACATTCGTGGACTTCCGGGGATTGGAAGACAGAGGTGCCGACTACCTTGAAGTTGAGGGCTTCCTTGCTGAGGGAGACAGAGGTTTCCAACTACCTTGAAGTTGAGGGCTTGCGGGGATAACAAGACAGAGACTCCGATCTTCGTATCGAGGGCTTACCCTGGTGTGGGTAAGACAGAATTGCTTGAAAGTATAAATCAAGGGACCATTATCCAAGGTTGTTGGATACCCTTCTCTCTGGGTTAAAAGACATATATCTTGTTACTTGTAGTTTTACTACTTGTTTGTTTTCGCTGCATTTTATATTGTAAGGAAAGTATAACTTTCTTATACTTCCTTACTTTTACACTATTTCATTTAGATTCTATACGCTTTAAGGTAGAATCTCATATTGTAATCTTTTGTTAAGTTTCAATTTCCGGAACCATATTTCCGGAACCTACTTTCGGAATCTCTTTCCAATTTTAAGAAGGTTCATAGGAATTGAAGTTTATAACTTCTTTCCTTATTCCAAATTTTCATTTGGTGTTAGAGGTGTTGTTAATTTGATTAGTTTAACTTTGATAAACTTAGCCCTTTACATTGCTTAAGGAAAACACAGTTATTCGTAACTAACATTAAAGGTTCCAAAGGAATTTTTAAAGTGTACAATTCACCCCCTCTTGTATATTGAGCATCTACATCATTATTTCAATCCTACATACACAACACTATACTTGGTATGCATTGCTCATAATTTCATGTTCTTTGATTGAAGTTATTTCACACAACACTATGTATAGATTTTTTTAATGTATAAATGAATTATGTTTGGATTATGTGATAAATAACACCAAAGTAAGATTGTAATATATATCACACTGACTTGGCTGGCATTACACGCAAGATTGACCTTTCTCGATAGCTTCTATTGTAAGCAATATCGTGATTCACTGAACAACGATATATTATTAAAATATTATTATTTAATTGCATATAAACTAGACATTATGAATAGTATTAACCACATTTTCAATTTTATATAACATTAGAATTCATCTTATATATTTTATAGATAAATATATTATAAGAAAATTAATTTTTCTGATAAAAGAAGTATTTTTAAAAAAATACAGTTTTATCGCCTTTTGATGGCATACGAATTTTAAAACTATTTTTTTGAAACTTTTATAAGTTAAATTTGAGAAAATAAAAATATTATTTGGAAGAGGGACATAAAAAGTTACATTTTTTTAATGTTTGGCATTTTTCTAATAAAATTAATATTTTAATGAATAGTGAAAAATACTGCATTTTAACTCAAAGCTGCCTTTTTATCTAATTTATTTATATAGTGAAATTATCTTTTTAATTGGTCATAAAGTTTAATTGGATTATATTTTTATCCTTTAATAAAATATTGTTAATTAGAAGTAATTTCACTTTTAAATTGGGCATAAACACATGTCAATATTTTTATAATTATTACTACTTAAGAACCCTCTTTTTGGTTTTGACAACGTGAATTAATTTTAAACTAATTACTACAACTTCGATGTTATGAATTTGTAAAATTGGATTCCATATTTGGAATCAAAATTTTCAAATTGTGTAAATATTTAACTTTTATTTTTAGTTATTATAAATAGTAACTTTAGTAGTTATTTTATTTACCATGGTGAAATGGTAAATATAGTAAATAAGTGAAAAAATATTATAATAATATTAAACAACACTAACACATTTAATAATCCTATATAATGATATATTTCTGACCATGGGAATCCTTGTGTCTATTTTGTTTACCCCATGGATTAACATGGATGTGAAAATGATATTTTATATAAATTAATTTAAAATAATGATATTTATAACCTAAACATTTATCTTTTACTAAATCGACTTAAATATTTGGATATATAACTGATATATATTTATATAAATAGTAATTAGAAATATAAAAATATTTCCTACATTATTTTATTTTATTTATTGATTTTAGAAACCAAATAAATAAATTTATATATGGCACAATGATTATGTAATGATTAACTTAATAATGAATTATTTAAATAAATGAGATTATAAATATTTAAGTAAATTTATTTTGAACATTTTTATGAAATACATAAATTTTATGGATAATTATGCCGTGTTATATTTAAATTAATAATGTTATTTTGAAGGAATAAAGTTTCTATATATTTTTAAAAAAGTCATAAAATGAATAGTATAAAAATTGATATAAAAGAGTTTTTTTTAAAATAATATTTTATTAAATTATATAATAGTCCTAAAAATATATGATTCTGAAAAATGAAATAGATAATAATTTTCATGTCATTAATGAACCACTTGAGGTTTTATTTTCATTTAACAGTAACTATATTAACTGTAGAGTATAAATATAAAGAAAACATGGACAGAGTTAAATTAGTTAACAAAAGATTAAAAATAAACGATAAGGTTAAATTTGGGACCTAAACATGTCTGAAAACTATTTTTGGAGGGTTTTTTGTAAAATAATCATTTTAAATTGGAATTAAATGAGTTTTTGACATTTTGAAACCGAAAATCATTGTGTAAAAAAATTTATATTTTGAGAGTTTCCTAAAGTGACCTTCTCCCCTCTTATAAAAGGGCCCCTCCTCCCTCTCCTCTTCAATCCATTTTATTCCTTCAATATCAGACAACCCCAGACTATTTCTCTTATAAACATCCTTAGTTACATTATAGTAGCATTTTCCTTCTAAAAAGACCAACAGTAGTGCACTAAAAGGAAATTAAAAGGAGGCACATCGAAGAAGAGGTAATCTCTTCAACCGATTATTTCAAATTTCTTTCTTCTTCTACATCCTATTCAGTAGTAGTTTCATTATAATGTAACAACATAAGTACCGATAATATAAGGATATGTTATTATAAATATAAAAAAACACTATTTCACCTTCTATAAATCCTATGAAAAAATGAAATCACGGTACGTGTGTACATACAACTTACCGTCACCATGCCATGGTGTAATATTTATATCACAATCACCTTACTTGGACTGGTATAATGGTGGAAATAATAACTATATGTTATTATTATAACATGATACTAATTCTAAGATATTAAACACTATCCACTTTAATACCATTCAACAATTATGGGAATGATATAATCGCTCGTGTGTACGTATGACTTATCTTCTCCACAACATGATGAGATTCACTCTCCATGTTAACCATTCAAGAATGATTATAATGTATATAAAAATAATAATAAAGAAATATATGACATAATAATGATACGGAAATTTCATATATATATGTGTGTGTGTGTGTGTGTGTGTGTGTGTGTGTGTTTGTGTCATTTAATTCCATTCTATTCAATAATGAAACGAAAACAACGTTCATGCATACGTACGACCTACCGTCTGCATGAATGGTCTGTTTCATTTCATTTATCTATCTATTATATATATATATATGTGTGTATATATATGTATTTATATACTAAATATATATGATATATAAATCTTTTTTTACATTCTTGAAGTAAGTAAATAACGATGTAAACAATAATAAAAAGTCCAAACACGTACAATAAATAAAATGATTACTACCAAAAACATTGATTTAACATGGAATTAGAAAATGAACAGGTAATATAAAGTCATATGTAAATCATATATGATATCATTCAAATTATTATGGTTTTTTTACAAGTTAATAATATGTTTAAACCCAACATACTAGAGTATCATAAACATATGTATGAAATTGGACCTAAGGTAAGGGATAATTTCACAATCTCATTTTTATCTGAGATTGTTTATTTGTAGGTATTTACTGGTGTATATTTTTCATTAAAGTCCATGTTTTCTAAAAATGTTTCCCATTTTATACTATTATTCTATATATTCTTAAAGTCATTTTTATCCATTTTTTATTTTTATTACATGGTATGGAAGGAATCTTTCTTTTGATTACCATGCGAGGTACTTTTTGAATTTTCCAACAAAAGCACGAGGGTAATGTTTTTTTAACTTATATAGAATGTATGGATTTTTACAATTTCATAACACATTATTTACATGAAAATACCTATACATGTTTTCATGTTTATATTCAATTAAATTATTTTCTATTAATATTTAATGATAGTTCGAGAAAAAAAACATTTTTGAAGAGGAAAGGATATTTTCCTCAGGAATCAAGTTCCAGTGTTTTCTAAAAATTATTTTCCATATAAGATTACATAATGTTATGTTACTATCATTATTATTACTTTTATTTAATTGTGATTAGAATGGAAATATTTTTACGAGGTCCATTTATCTAATATGGATTATTTCATGATGAAATGATGTTTAAGATTCCCATTTCATTTCATGGGTTATGCGATGAGGAATGATTTGGGTTTTTGTGGAACACGTATGAATGATTTCATTATGAGATGGGTGGGACCTAAATCTCCATCTAATGCATCTGGTAATGATTTATATCTCATGGGATAAACATGAATGAAATGTAATGTAAATATATTTATGTAATATAAGGCTGTAACGACAAGTAAATCTGGTTCTGTAATGCATGACTGAAATGACAAGTGAATCCAGCATAGTAATAGACATTTTCCACAATAATGGTCTTGTAAGAAATTCCTTGGATACTATTGGAATCATATTATGTGCTTATTAGTTTTCCACAACTAAATGTTTTATTCCTTTTCTATTTTATCAAAGTTAATGTTCCTTTATGATATATACCTTACATATTGCCACAATTTATTTAATCATTAAATTTCTTGATGATTAAACATAATGTTAAATATTTTACTTTCAAATTTTTATGCTTTGGTTTATGTTATCCATGTTAACCCTTATTAAGCATTTAACCTCACTCTGTTATATGTTTCTTTTCCCTAGGATAGAAAAAATTGTATTAGGTAGGAAAAAAAGGGGGAAGATCTTTATGGGAGATTTTGAATATATTTTACCATGTTATAAGATTATTTTACGTGTTTCCAAAGTTGATAAAGTAACACGGTATTTGGGGATATATTTTTTATAATGTATTAAGCATTATGAAAATGAAATGTAATGTCCTAGTATATAAATCTTGGGTATCTATAGGCCTCAAGAAGTGTACCTAATAACAGGAGGTGCAAATTCATACCAAGTACCAAAAGTTGTTCTATGTTTTTATCTTGTGTTTTCTTTGCACCTTTCTTAACATGAACTATTAAACCTACTTACGGTATGATAAGTTACTTCCCTCTTCCTATTTTTTGTGAAAATTCCAAACTATGGAGAGAAAAGAACCTGATCCTTAATCAAGAAAAATTAATGTGGATGCGATTAAACCAGCACAGTTAAGTTAGTGCCACCCAAAGATGATTGTTTCTAGACAAGGAGGAAGGATCTCTTTAACCCATGTATCTCGATTGTGTGAACTTTTTGTGTTTATGTGGTTAATTGGGGGATAGGTTCGGTAGTGTTTCTATAGTTGTTTAGGATATAGATGTGACAGATATGTCCTTATATGTCGAGGTTTTATTTTGGCATTCGAACAAACCTAGGGTGGTCTGTCCCTGGGAGGTATCTTATGATGTGGTTGTTCGAACATCTCTCTTTTCTTCAGGTTACTCTTGAAATCCCAAGGGTGAGAATAAATAGAGAGTTATCTGATGTAATGACATGGACCCTACTTGTTTATTACATTGAATAATCCTGATGTTCGAGGATTTCTAGGGACCATCAGTGACTCATTGTGGAGTTTTCCAAATTGGAGGTTGAACGAATGGTGGTACTGATTGAGATCAGTGGCACTGATGGGCATCAGTTCTAGGGCATGGGAGGTAGGGAGACAGTGCTAGGGTGTGGGTGATGGAACCAATCAGCATCAGTGCAAGGGAATAGGTTCCAAGGTGATAGATCCAGGGTGTCAGTGACTCACCCATCTATGGGCCATTTCCATTTTCTCCAGGACATTCTAGTTTTGCCCCAATAATGTATCATTTGATGTAAAATTGTTTTAATACCCCTTTTAAATTGATTTAAGGCCCTTAAAAGATGTTTTAAACTCTCAAGAGTTGAATGAACCAATATTTAACAAAATTTTTAGCCTTTTTTGTTGGTGGAATTCCCTTTTCCGTATTTTCCCGCCTCCCGTGTTTTCCATGTTCCACCACGGTTATGTTTTTCTAAATTTAATGTTAATCAATCAACTCATTGTCACCCACTAGTTTATCTACACTATTTCAAATAGAAATTATTAAATATCATATAATTACAATGTGTGCAACCACCCATCCATGTTTTCAAACCATGACCCTCTTTTCAAGCACTTTCAGATTACACATCCCATAATTTAGGATCTAGCCTCTTCTTAAGCCGATATCCTCCCTTAATTCTTCCTCTTCGATTTTATATGATCACCTCAAGACTTTATCATAAGACGAATTGTGTTCCCATGATGGATCCCTTCCCTACATACCTTAGATTTATTCCATCAAGTCATGTCATATTCTATTCTAAGCACAACGGGAATACATTGATCCTAGATAAACCAAGTAGAGGTTTTTCTTTCATCTCTTTTTACGTTTCATCATGAGGGTTGGGTATGATGATGTTATCTCATGATGTAGATGAATCCAACTTTAACAAGGATTATAAAAAAACATTTAAATCATTAAGGGGTGGGAAGTATGATAATTTTTATGTTTCTTTTTATTCATTTCATCTTTTGTTGTGAATTTTATGGGATCATGTCCATTGAAAATCATGGTTGTTGGTGGTCCTTTATTGCACAATAATGATTATCTTTTTTCTAGATAATATTATTATTGAATGAATGTAACATAGAAAAAGATTCATTATGTAAACTTGGTTGATTAAATGGATGCATGAGAGATAAGAACCCTTGTGTGATCACCCCAGTTAAACAAATGGAAAGAAGAACATAATGAATGGTGTTGGACAAATATGAAAACTCACTTTATATATTTTGATGATATGAATGGTTGCTCGGTTTGATTCATTGTTTGGTGACTTAGAGAGGAATGGAATATCTGGTTGAGAGGATGTTGGTTTGTGAATCTAAGGCCATGTGTATCTGGTAAGTGGGGGATTGGATTGATTCTAGTACTTCAAGGGATCTCACAAATACCATTTTTATGTTTTTATTTATAATATAACTGAGAGTGATTTCTTAAACGCCAACATGGTTGTTTTGTTTTAGTTGTTTTTTCGGCTTGTGGTTGTGCCTGCTAGTTACCTGGTAATGAAGGGATAATTAAATGAAATCACTTGAACATGATAACATGAGTAGGTACAATGGGGAACTATTTTCCAGAAATGGATTGTGCTCTGGTGGTGGATGTTGTGTACTATTTCATATAGGGGAGAATAAATATTAGTTTTTTGTTTCAGGACCCATAGGTTGGGATGAGTTATTGATAAAATATATGTATATAATTCAGTTCTTATGTTTCTTGTATGCACCCCACTAATGTTATGAACTTAATATTGAAGACCCCCATTTCACAGGGGAGAGTGTTTTTTCGAAAATTCCTATGAGTGGCTATTTATTAGCTCCATTATGCTCTCTCTACTAGGTATCCCAAGACTCTTCGAGTAGGATGTGATGGACTGAAGTTCATTATGGCTAAAGAACCTTAGATAATGATATGTTGTGGTGGGGTTTCCCAGGTGTGTGTGGTCAGGTTTGTTTCCCAAGTGTCTTTGGAATGAGTCTAAGGTGTCTTCTAGTATGGAAGCGGCTGTTGTGGCCCAGAATCCTACAGGCGTGCTTATTGTGGTTGTTGTTTCCTAGGTGTCTACAGGAATGGTAATTTTTGTTGTGGTGGCCCACATTTCTGCGGGCATGGTTTTTGTGGTTTCTGTGTCATAGGTGTCTACAGGCATGGTTATTTTGGTTTTGGTGACCCAGGTGTTGACGGGTGGGATAAACATGTGGTTGGGATGGCCCTTATGTTTTTTTTGGTGGATGATGTGGGATTATAGTGGTATTTTTGGGGGAGGTCTGATACATTGGATGTTCTAAATAACCTATGGGAAAGTGGCAAGGGGTGCCCAAATATCAATGTTCTATTACTATTATTTTACTTGACTGACATTATTTGGGGAGTGTGACTTTGTGAGGTTGGGTGGATTGTTCTCCCCGCTAGGTGTTTTGGATACCTCTATTTTCTCATGGGGAAATAGAATGTATCCCCACTTGTGTATGAGAGATTTTGGATTCCCTACTGATTATACCTGTATACTCACCCTACATTTATAAAACTACTTTTTGGTATCTAGGAGGACTTTGAGGACCATTTTGGACCTTACGAGCTCAAGAATTAGGATATTTTTCATTGATGCTTTTACATATTTTGGTACATTACTTCAGATCCTTCTTGTAATTTGTATTGGTTTATTTTTAACATTCATTTGAGAATGGTTTTTTTGTATTACTTAAAAATTTTAGACTCTGGAGTTGTTTGGGATTTTTCATATTATCTCCCATTATTGTTTTATAAAAGGGTAATGCATTTCATATTACATGAGATTCTATACCCTTCGTGCTAAGTGCCACTCTAGGGCCTATTGAATGTTAGAATATTGGGTCATTATCTATCCTTCAACATGAAAAGGAAGGGTCTGAATGTTTTCTGTCCCTTCCCCCATCTTGGAGAAGGCGGGTCGTGACACAAATATTACAATGTAATTCATTTTTCATAACCATATTCCATGGTTTCTTTGAAAAAAAACTGATGTTGAAAAAATATAATCACAACATTATTATTATTCTAAAGATAATTCAACAATGACCCATCTGATCATGGTCAGCACATCAATCCTGTTTTGAAATTATGAACCAAACATCCTCAAAACATCGTTCGTGGACATAATAAATTAAGTAATAAAATAATAAAATTAAGAGTTCTATGATACGGGGTAACTATATGAAATGGTTTTTAAGAAATAAAATAATTTATATATGTTTATTGTACATGTATTAAAGGACATACATTGCAAGTCCTGACTCGTGGAAAGGGATTTTGTATCATTTTCCTTTCATTAAAGAATATTTTAATGTTATGTACCCAATTTCATTTATATGTTTTATATTTTATCTTGTTTGACATGTTATATCATTAATATTTCATATGTCATGGAATTTAAGGATAAATTAAAATTATTTTTTCCAAGGGGATTTGAATTGACTGTTGCTACATGGAAAAGAGTTTCTTAACTTAATTTATATTCATTGGGTTATAATTCTACATTATTGAATTTTTTACTGTATGATTATATGAAAATTTATTTCTAAATTTTATTATTCTATATTAGAAACTGGTTTATGTGTATTTACATATGTTCACATAATCACTTCATGGATTAATTATCAATTTAATGCTAACATTTTGGTATAGGTTTTATTTTCTTCAATTTTATTTTATTGAGCCATGTTTCATATCATACACCATTATTTCCTTATATGGTGTAATTACAAACATATGAATAAATTTTTTCAAATTAAATCATGAAATTCATGGGATTTAAAAATCCATACCATTAACATTCTTTTAATATATTTTGATTCGAATATTACCAATGTAGTGAAGTCAATATATAATAATTACCTTTATTTTCAATGTTATCAATGTTAAAGGTTAAATTTGGTGAAATCATATGATCTGATATTATTGAAAAAAATTTATTTACTTATTATCTAGTTAGTAATATGGTTTACATATTTAGTTTTTATTTCCATCATTATTTATTAAATAAACATCAATATTTTTTTATTAGTTATACCGAACTAGTATGTTCTTTTAGAAAGGGAATCTTTATCTTCCACATTCATGTTTTACAAAATTATATAAATAATATAATTTAATAAATATAAATTAATATATAATTATATTATATTTGACCTTATTTAAAAATATAAAATGAAAATCCATACTGTTTTCTGAATCAGTCACTTTTGACTCTCTTTACAAATAAATATTAAATCGAATGTGTAATTTAAACATTTATAGAATGGATGGGTCATCCCACCACCATGAATGTTATTTTATTTATACATAAAATTATTTTTTTTATTATTATTTTAATAAATTTTTCCTTTTAATTAATTTAGTAAATTTTAATTTTGTAAAAGTAGTCTATGAATTGGAAATGGTTTGTTCCTCAAGACAATTTTTAACGATATTTTTATGATATTTTTATTAATAAATGATGATGACCCTTGATGTTTATTATAAAAAACTAGGTATATATTGTAATGATACCAACCTAATTCATCCATTGGATGGTTTAGTATTGATTTAAATAGACTGTCATGGAACCCTTTTATTTTCAATGGGTAAATCAGGCCATAAAAGAACAGTGATTATTGTTATGTAGAAAAGTTCAAGATTAGATTTTTTATCATGATATGGTACTTTTAAATAACTTATTAAATAAATATTTGGTAGTTAATCCAAATACTTAATGTAGTTTTCACAATATATTATGTGTGGAATTGTTATCCTATATGTAAGGGTAATTTATGGGTTTTATGAATATAATGTTCCAAGATATCAACACATTTTCTTTATTATTGATATTATTTTAAATGTTTCCTTTGATCAAGATTGATATCACATGGATCATTATTATTGAATAAAATAAAAATTTCTTTTGTTAAAGATTTATTCCATGTCTTCGGTTTTATTATTTTGATTTTGATTGTTATAAATTCCCTTTTATTTTTATTATAAACTTTATTAACGCCATCATACTCTTATTCTCATCTTATTCTTACTGGTGAAACCAAATTAATAATGCTAATTTGTACCCTTATTGTGCATTCAAGATCACCATTATTATTTTTAATTTTCCCCAGGTTGTGAAGAATACTGTTAGGTTTTTTATTATAAAAAAGGTTACTAGATGTGAAGAACATATTGGGAGATGAAAAATATATTTATAAACTCAATATTTATGTATCAAATTTTTTATGAAAGTGTTAGTCCAAATTATTTTAAAATATAAACATCAAGGGTCCTCAAATATGAATGTGATCCACTATTTTAGATTAATTTTTTATGCTATGGATATAGAATTTTTTTAGTTTTATCAATATCAAATATATATATATACAAAGATGATTTTTTTCCTCGAATATATGTGTTCTGGTTCTGGGAAAGTATAGCTGGTATTATACCAATGTTTAGACAACCTTAAAGATTATGATGTTTTAATTTTAGGTTTACTTAATAGATATAGATACAAAAATTATTTTACAATTTTATGGTTGATCAAATATTGAAAGTAATAAAAACCAATTTTAAGGTATTAAGTGGTTGGATGTTGAGGTTATTAATTGTATTTTGGGAGAAATTTTATTGGTTTGATGGATATATAACACTTAGATTTAATGTGAAAGATTATTTATGATGAATTCTGTGGAATTTATTTGAATATAAGGTGAAAGGTATATGTAAATTTTTTTTCTTAAAATAATCTTTAATACTGTGGTTGTTTTGGGATGTAGGGTTATTTATTAATGGAAAGATCTACATTGAACATTTTTTCTGATTGTTGATTTTGGGATAATGATGTATTATTTATTCATATGAATATATATACATTTTGGATAACATATTACCATATTATAATGATTTTATTTGAAAAATATATAAATGTATAAGGAATATCTTGATATACATTCTGTTTATTTTGTGATTATATTGAATTATGTTTAGTTCTTCAGGAATGAAAAATTCATCTTGAATACAAATAGCAAGTAAAAAATGATTAGATTATGGGGAAAATTTATTAATATATAAAATTAAACTTTTCAAGTAAGTATATTTACTTATTTTATTTGTCTATATGGTAATGGAATTCCTAAACACTAGTAAAATGATGTTGAGATAAAAAAGATTTCCTTTAAATTAATTTTGATTAATTGATGGGTTTTTTCATACCTCTTTGATTTTTTGGTTTTGTGGTCATTAACATTCTCAGAATCATTCAATTTGTTGTGATCAGTGTTATCTATCACTCTTAATCATTATTTTGTCATTATTTTTTCCTCTATGTCTAAATTTTTGGTTCTCACTAATGTTATCATATTTGGAAACCTAGTTATTTGTTTTTGAAATTACCTTCTTATTTACTTTTCCATATTTTTGAAAGAATGTTTTATTAACCTTTGGTGTGACATGGGATTTGAATAAATGAATTTTCAAATATAATTTTATTTACGTAGCCCATGTTAAAATTATGAGAATTTAATTTATTAAAGAGTGGGATAATTTGAAATCTGGTTATTTTAAAACAATATAATGTTGAATTACATATACCACATGTAACATCAATCTTAAAGATATGATGATATATTATTATTTTAATATTATAATAAGATACTATAAGATAATTTATATGTAAATACAAGTGGTAACAAATTATAAAATATCTATAATGGTCATATATAATATAAATTTATTGATTAATTATTATAATATAAGCACTCTATTGTACAATAATGTAATTTTATGCTTCAAAAATTTGTTTTCTTCAATAATTGTTTTTATTTATTTTTGTGATTTAATATTATAATAAATTTATATATCATTGAGAAATTTAATTAAATTAAAATTATTTCTTTTTTTATTTCACCATGTCAAAAAAAATTAGGGTGAAAATTTGGTATTTTTTTAGAAAGATTAATTTTTCAATAAAGAGTAAAAAATAAATTTTTTAAATATGAAATTTATTTTCATTAAATAAACTAATTTATAAGCCTTATATTATATTAAAATAACATAATTATCACTTAATATTAAATTATATAATTAATTATATGGGAAACATCATTTTTCTTCATTTTTGTATAAGGTAATTTTTGTTCTTAAAACACATTTTTAAAAAATAAATTTTCATTGAGTGTTTTCTTTTATTATTAAATTAATTTCTAGCACTTCTAAAAATTTATTCTTGAAATATGGATTCCATATTTAAAATAAATATTTGTTTTTCTTAAATATGAACCCTTTATTTTTTGTCATTATTAAAAGTAGCAGTTATAAATATTCATCACCCCGGTAAAGGTAAATTGGGTAATTAAGGAAAAAAATTAATATTATACAGACTAAAAATATCCCAAAAACTTTCAAATAATATACTAGTTGTTTAGGGTTCGATCATAATCATCCAAGATTCAAATTTATTTCAATTTTTTGTCATATTTATTTGAAAAGTGTACATATAATTTTATGTATATATAAAGTAGAAAATGTCACACTCTTTATTATCATTTATATAATATTTTAGGACAAGGATACAAAATTATATTTAGTTATAAATATTTACCTAAAAAATTAATTATTTTTTTCTTGCTAATTTAATTATAATTTTAGTGATAAAAAAATTACTGAAAAATCTAATGCAACAACGACTCATTACTTTTATAGCATTCAAAATATTTAATAAATGTTTTTAAAAACTATATTTTTTTAATGATTTATAGTCTCATATCAATTTATATACAGAAATATCATATTATAAAGGTTATAAGTTTTTAGATTCTAAATCAGTTTATGTATTTTTGTTTTCACAGTAAAATTATTTAAATAATTCCTAAAACGGCATTAATTATATTTTATGTTAAATAATATTTAATTATTTTTTTAATATCAAAAAAATCTATAAATAGTCAAATTTAGATTGAAATGGTCTAAAAATTCATCTATTTTCCATTTATGATCCAATTTTCAACTTATTAGTTAAATTATTACCCATTAATATTGAAAAAGTCATTACTACATTTAAATACAAAATTGGTTAACTAATGGGTTAAACTGAAATATAAGGTTTAAAATTATATATAAACCTATAAAATTTTATTTAATGATTATATTAATATAATATCATCCTTATCATTGAATTCCTATCATTTTTGGAACCATTTTAAATGAGATAAAGATTCATTATGTTACAATATTTCATGTATTTACAAAATTCACATTAATTATATTTTAAAATAAATAATATTTATTTAAATTATTTGAAATTAATAAAATAATATATTTTCCATTTATATAAAAGTTTACTAACTCTCCTTCTTATATCAAATAATAAATTAATCCATTGTTCGTGTGTATGGTAGACAATCCCTTCATGAAACTAACATAATTAATTTTCGCTAATCATATTTCATGGATAATTATAAGGATGAATTTAATGTATAAATATTATATTAATCATCTAATTATAATTATTTAAGGATAATATATCATCTATTATCTTTACTTTCCATCCATTGAAAAATGAAAACTTCATTCATGCGTATGGGTGGATTACCCCTCCATGAAGCAATAATTTTTCATAACCACAAAATATAGATAGTATATAAAAGGTATTTAAAGATATAATACTAAATTTATGATTTAATAATAAGATTATATATTTATAAATACTTACTTTCTTTTTACAATAATCATTGAAAAAATGGAAAACTTACTCATGTATACATATAAAGTATAGTCTCCATGATTGTAACGTAATTATTTTTTCATAAAAAAATTTCTTGGTAGGTTTTAAAAATATAATTAATGAATAAAAATGAAAATAATTTCTTTATTATTGTTCTACATATGATGTAATCATAAACCTATTGAGCACTATTAACACACTGAAGTTGTTTTAGAATTACGAATCAAACATCCTCAAAACACCTGATATAGACATAATCGATTAAGTAATTAATTTTTTAATTAAATAAAAGATATAAATGGTTTTAGGATAAGGGATTAATAATGGAAATTGATTTTAATAAATAAAAAAATTTATATAAGTTTATAATATTGGTGTTAAAGGACATACATAGAAATTTTGGACTTGATGTAAGGGATTAGGTCACAATTTCCTTTTATTGAGGTATATTTTAATGATATGAACCTAATTAGTTTTATATAATGATATTATTCCAATTTTTAAATTTAATATTGTGAATAATTCATATATAATGTCTTTTTCAATGTCAATTCAATTTATTTCATCTAAGGGGATTTTAATTTAATGTTACTAAGTGGTATGGAGTTTCTTAATTCAATTTCCATTCATTAGGTTATAATTATACATCATTGACTTTGTTATGCCATGATTATGTGAAAATTAATAGATAAAATTTTTATAATTTATTTCAAAATTTATTCATATATATTTATATGTGACCATAAAATCACTTCATGGATATATTATCACTTAAAAAGTTATCCTTTCATGGGATTTCTTTGTCTCAATCTCATTTTCCCGAGACTTGTTTCATGTCATGAAACCTGAATTCCATATATGACATGATTAATACCACATAAATGATTTATTAAATGTTAAATACTTAAATTATTAGGATTTATATATTTATATAATTCACTTAATTTAAATTAATTATTATTCTAATGTTACCAAATAAGTAATGGATTATTGTTATAATCTCATTTTTTAAAGACTTTTTTTGTTCCATGTTCCTTTTTGGGAAATAATATGGTTATATTTTATAATTATTTGGTTATTAATGAGGTTTGAATTATTTTTTCCATTTACTCCCTTATTCATTAAAGAAATAATAATAAAGTTGTTTGTAAGTTATTTAGATCTTGTATCTTTATTTAGATCAT
This sequence comes from Viscum album, assembly GCA_963277665.1. Lineage (NCBI taxonomy): Eukaryota > Viridiplantae > Streptophyta > Magnoliopsida > Santalales > Viscaceae > Viscum > Viscum album. The sequence continues at coordinate 499,229,678 of OY728122.1, forward strand.
AAATATTTCTCTTCCATATAAATGTTTTCTAAAATTATTTCAATAAATTTATTTTCTTGAAATAAATAATTAAATGAAGTTCTTTTACATGATCTGTAAATTAATTTTAAAAGGTTTTAAAAATAAATTCATTTCCATTTTCTTCATGTGTCACATTTAACTATCATTAAAAAATTATTGAAAACAATGTTTATTTTTAACATTTACTACATGACCATGTTTTCCCACCATCATGAATGTTATTTTAATTGAATATGAATTTATAATTTTTCATTTTGACTTTCAATAAAAATTATTTCAACAATTTTTTTTTAAAATTTTAATTTAAAAAAGTTTTTTTAAATTGGGAAGGGTATTTTTCCTCAAGAATATTTTTAATGATCTTTTTATTATATTTATATTCACCAATAGAGAAAATAATTGATTTTTCATATTATTTACTGGTGATATATTGTAATGATACCATCATTATTACTTCTCTATTTGGATAATTTTTTATAATGATATTTTAATGGAACTTATTTATTTTCCCTGTATAAATCATGCTAAAAAAGAAAAATAATTATTATTATATTGAAAAGTGAAAGATTATAAATGTTTTTTATGATAAAGTACTTGTATATAATTTGGGAATGTAGGATTGGGGAGTGAACACAAATCCTAAAGGGAGTTTTATCCTATATTTTATGGGTGCATCCATATAACTCTCCAATGCATTGGGTAACATAGACTGAATTAACTGAATATATTTATCTCATAGTAGATGATAAAGTTATATAGTTAATAGTATACTCCAATGTGATTATGGTTATTAACCATGTAAGGATATATCATTTCTAAGGATTATTTTTTGGGTTCTATGAATATAATGTTCCAAGAGAGTAACACATTTTCTTGATGCTTTATATGAGTTTTACTGGTTTGGTATGATCAATATTTATATCACATTGCCCATGATTATTTATTCTTATAACTCTTGACTTTTTTAATGATTTTTTCTTATTTATTATATTTTATGATCCATGTATTGGTGGGTATAAATTCACTTATTCTATGCTTATGCACTTTGATTAGGTCATCATACCTTCCAAATATCTCTTTTTTTAAATTTTCTAAAAGAATCATTATAGGTTAGTGGTAACCGCACAATACATAATTTAAAGGCATCAAAATTACAACCTTCACCAAAGCTAAAACCAAACAAAACCAGATTCCAAAAAATAGTAGCAACCCGGTAGAAGACATCCATTCTTCCATCATTCCATCACCGTCCGCAACCAAAGTCACACGCTTGAGAACAACTTAAAATTTTTAAAATTAGAATTTCAAATAAACACCATCATACCGCCTCATTTGAAGAGGCTCCTCGTGCCATGCACCTTGAAAATGTTAACTCTCCAACAATGAACCCTAGGCCATGATCTGGGGCACCAATGTCAGGTGTCAGCACCACCATCGTCAGCCACCCCTCACCACCGGCGTCGATAACTACCGAAGCATTCAAAATGAAAATGAAACCTAAAACCATCAACACCTCTGTCATCAAGAAAGAAACCATCATACAAAATGCATCTTGAGAAATCCATCATTGCTGCCATAAAGTATCAAACTGAAAAATCAAAAACTTCACTACATAACACAGAATAGAATCATCGATGAAACATTGGAGAAAAAATGGCTCCATTCATGTGAGAAACACCATCGACCACCAAATCCCACATGCCAAAACCACTTATTTTCCAATTCTCCAGACCCGACATAGAGAGGAGTAGAGGGACTTGGGGTCAGAGTAGGGATTTGAGTGGCAGAGACAACCCACGCTAGGAAATCCAAACCAGAACTAAGAAACACTTAACCTCATTGACTAAAGATAAAAGACATCATACGAGAACCACCGAGTAAAGATAGTAGTGGAAGAGCCTATTGGAACACCGTTGACTGATCAAACACACTTCCCAAAGACTCTATGAAACCACCGCTGCTGACCTACTCGGAGAGCGAAGAAGCAACCAGAAGCCAGAGCAACGTTTAAATTGGAGTGGGGTCTCAACAGAGAAGCGCGTCCATGACTGGCCACCAACCCCGAAACTAGGAGCAAAGAAAGAATGAGTAGACTGACCCAAGAGTTCCATGAGGCTCATTGGCTTCCAAATCGCGAAACCCAAAACCTATTTATACCACAGCTCAAAATCTAAACTGTAGAGGTGCTGAGGAACGTGAGGGAAGAGCCGTAGAAGAAGCGTCTGAGAGAAACAACAAAATATGCCTATAATCAGGATCCCAGCAGCACGGGAAGAAAATTGCGTCGACCCGAAAGTCCAAAGAAGTTGCACAGAAGAAAGAAGGAAGGAGTAGGTGAGAGAAAGGGAGGAAAAAATAAGAGGAAGAAGAATGGTGAAGGACGCAACAGAAACACCAACTCGAAGGGTTTCCGAAGAAACCCTAGGTGGAGTTGCGAATGAGAGGAGAACTGGGAGAGAAGGGATACATTGGACCTATTGTTTCATCATACATTTATTCTCATGTTTAGCTCACTATTGACATAATGTTTTCAATTCTTATGTTTACCCTTACTGTGCATTTGTGCTTACCCTTCTTGTGATTTCTTTTCTTATATGTGGGAAGAATGTTTTTTGGTATGTTATTCCCAAGAAGGTTTCTATATGTGACGAGTTTAGTGGGAGATGTAGTATATTTTTAAGAATGATTTGTTTATGTATCCAATTTGGTATATAATAGTTATTCATAATTTTTTAAAACTCAAAACTGAAATAGTTCCTATGTATAAAAGTGATATAATTTTTAAATAGGATTTTATATGTTTTGGATACAACAAAATTTGTCCATTATTATCAATATTAAATCCAAAATAATTAAATATGTTTTTTAGAACTATTTTGAAAAGTGCTGGTGTGGGGATGTTAAAGAAAGTGTTTCATAAAATGTAGATTCTGCAAATAAAAACTCATAACCAAAATTTATATCTATATAAAATAAACATATTGATTAAATATGGTTGGATATATTTAATGAAATATTTAATTACTCTAATTTTTTAACTCTTGGGTTTTAATTTATAATAAATTATTTAATATTTAAATATATATTTTCTTTTTTTAAAATCCTTGATATTATCATAATATAAAAAAAATTATAATGATATTTTTGGTTAGAAAAATCTACTAAAAACCCAATATTTCATAATAACATAGGATAAAATGTAATACTCTGTGATATAATTACTCAAACAATGTTGAGGTTCACACTTGTATAGACCATGACATGGTATAATCAACCACATCATGGTTTTATACATTGTTAAATAATTCTATAATTTATTACATGTATTATATTTTCATGAAATTATGGTTTCTTGAGAATAAACAAATAAATTATATTAAAAATTATATCTCAAGGATTAATGAGGATATTAAAAAGTATTTGGATGGTATTGAGGGCCAATTTTTTTTTGAAAACACACTGTGGTTTTATTTAAACAGAATAATCTAGGGAGATGGATTCAGATGGATAGAAAATTATGGGGCATGAGTAGCTATCCCCTGTGTAATATGGATTGCAATAGAGTTGCATCACTGGAGTGGAACAAGTTTATTGTGGGAATACCCGTCTTGACGAGGGATAGGTTTATGGGGAGCATGGTCAATGAATGGAATTGCTAGAAAATTATAAGAAATATTATTCGATGTTAAATGGTTTGGTGCGAGAGGATAATTAAAAGGATAATGGATCCTTGGATTTACCAAGTATGTGGGGGATGTCTCTGATGAGAATAAAGAAAATGGCAGTCGCTCTCCCAATAGCAATGTCAAGGCATGTAATAGTGATAAACTCATAATGGGAGGAAGAAAGGAAATGATAATGTGGGGTACTTCACAACTCCAACAAAGAGGAAGTAAAGAAATGACTACTCTAAAATTACGAAGATGGTTTCTACCAGATCCTCCTTTATGGACACAAAATGGAAAGAGATGGATCAAAAACAATATAGGGTTAACAAGAAGTTGTCAAGGGATCCATTGAATTCAGAGTAACTGGGATTAAGGGATCAATATGTCAAGATGGTAAATTAATATAATTCCAAATCTTAGTAGGATTTTTCTGTTTTTTAGGTGGACTCAGATATTAGAAATGGTAAAAAATACATACCCATTTGATTTGATTAATAAAGTGATTATTACCTCGTATTGAACTTTTTTACTTTTCACCCTTTTACTTCAAAAAAATAGGGAGGACAAGGATCTTTTTCTGGGGCCTATTCCTTTCTATTTAATGAAAAAAACATTAATAAGGAAACTGATATAATAAGTATTTTGAATTATTTAATAAAATCCAAAGCATTAATTTTTAAATAGATTTTATGTGTGAAGTGGTTTGAGGAGGATATCAAAACATTGATATTTTAAAGATGTTTTAGAATTCTAGGAAATTAAATAGGTACTTTGGATATCTTAGACATAAGGATATTATTTTCTCATATAGGTATGATATATCTATATATAGTGGTAATTGTTACAATTTCATCTTCATCATTGCTACTCTTGGGTATGATATTTTAATTTTAAAATCATCATCACTGGATTATTTTAGATGTTAGATAATAAAATTTGAATGAAATAAAATGTAATCAAGAGAGTGAGGGAATTATTTTTTATCAAAATCATTAATGTTCTCCTTGTATTAATAGAATTAATAATATATTTTTCTAAATATTTTGGGAGATTATGAATATTGAAATTAAATTGATGGAGAAATATTTTTCTGAGTGGGTAAGATTCCACCTGCTTAAAATTAGTTTTGTTCAGTTATTATTTACTAGGATTTTAATAAAGATGAAATATTATTTTCAGACTAATTTATATAAATAATTTCATATATAAATATATATGATAGTTTTTCTCTTGGGGGCTTATCATGATCAGTGATTTTTTTATATCTAAAACCTGGTTTGAATATATACATGGAAAGAAGGATAACAAATTCATTATTACTTTCTCGAGGTGTATTAGTTTTCTTTGTAAATATATTGGGGGGAATATTTCATAAAATCAGTTTATTATGAAAGAATTTGAGACATTTAAATGGGTATTTATATTGAAGGGTTTGGATAAGAATATTAATAATGGAATTTTAATCAAAATGATTCATTATTTTTATGGATTAATTATATATTTGACTGAATCAATTGTTTTCCTGGTGTATTGTTTTTATTTCCTAGGAAAGTTATATTGGGTGATCCATTTTCATTTCCAAATACAAAATTAGTAGACTCATCCTGAAAGAGGTAAGTTGATAGAAGAGTCAATCCCAATTAATCTTTTAGTAGATTTTATATATCATTTTACTTAATTAATACCGATTAAAGTATATTTTAATTTCAAGAGGGTAAGAGTAATATTAAAAATATCAATGATATCTCTGATAAATATGAAAAAATATCTAGAATAAATATTAGTTGTTCTGAAAAAAATATTTAAGGAAATATCCACTCATTAGGGGAATCATCAAATTATAATCATTTTAGGTATTAAAGAAGGGGACCTCACATTCATATATCTCAGAGTTCATATGTTTTTGAAACACTAAATAATTTTTATTTTTAACTAACATCTTATACATTTAATATACACAATTAATTCATGAAAGGGTATATTCGTCACCATAAATGCAATGGTTTGCTCAGTGAACTCTATGACTATATCTAAATTTGAATATTCCTTATTGATATTCAAATAACCTATAAATTGTTTTAAGAAGGATAATATTGTTATTGAAAATTTAACCCACATTAATAGTACAAAATATATTATTATCATAAATATTAAATGAGTCTATTTTTGTTATCCAATTATGTTTCCAGAATGCGGATTAAGAGAATAAAATATTTTATCAGTGTTTAAAATATATTTTTTTTGTGATGTTTTCCTTTTTATATAGTTTAAAATAAATTTATTCATAATTTTTTTAAATGTTTAAAAACGGGTTAACAATATCACATGGATTTCACTGTGTGTCTTTCTTATAGAGAATCTCAATCTTCAATCATGTTGAATTATTGTATATTTCTTTAAAATAGTTGAATGTTGATGTTTTAAAAAGATAAATGTACCAAAACCCCTATTATTAATTTTTTATATAAATTTGAAAATGAGATTTAATATTTAGATATATATATTTTGGAAAAAATTACTCAATATTTTAATAGTATTTCTGAATTTGTTAAGAAAATATTTAATGGTTATAATTTTTTGTCCAATGAATATATTATTATTTAGGATCTAGTAGGGAATTTTATCTAAAACTCATTTCCCTTTTATCTCTTCCTTAATGGGCAGATAATACTACATACTATGTATCATAGTCGTTTCAAAAAAATATTTTGGATTCGTCTACAATTGTTGACTATTATATGAAATATATTTCATTGTAACATCCTTATATAATTCAACTTAATGAATTTTATATTTAATTTATCTTTTGTATATTTAAATATCATGTTATAATAATAATTAATTGATCATAGATTTATATATTGAAAACATTTAAAATTCTGATGGAAATTTGTTCATAACTTATTTAAGGTCCAAAATATTATATTTAGTTCTATTATTGATTGTTTTATACATACTATGAATTTAAATATTTTATAACATTTATGGAATTTCATTTTATATGTTGTGGTTTAATTTTTTATGTTTTTTGGTGGAACAGTAATCTCATTACGATTGAGGAGAAAGAAAAATTCCTAAATATAATTATAAATCATATACTATCTGATATTAAGGGATCCAATAATTTATGAAAGGGGATGTAAAATAGTCGTATGTATAATATTTTCATGTTGGATTGGATTTGTATTAGTTATAACCATAATGATTATAAGTGCATAATTTATATATCTTGGTGACCCGTTGTTACAAGCTAGATGAGGTTGGGTATGGATAAAGCTAAAAAGGAGAAACTAGATCTAATAAGCTATGATGGTTTATTTTCAAATGTCTATAGTATTATGATCATGTATTTTTTTGTAAAAATATTGTAATATGATGAATAATGTAGAAATATAGGGGTTTATTATTGTCATGATACATTCCAATGATGAAATATAGAGGTATCATTTCATCATGGTGGGTCCTTTATGTCTTGTGAAATTTATGAAAAACATTATAACAACACCTTCCTGAAGAATCACGTTAGGGTCGTATAAATTTTAACATTTTTAGGGAATATATATATTTTTGGAATATTTATATATGGAAATAAACTAGCATATTACATTTTTAATATTATTCTAAAGGAATGTGAATTAGTTATTTTGAATACTTCTCTAGGTGATTTCTATAAAATAGTTTTCAAACACCTAAAACTCTTATACATATTTTTTATTATAAAATTTTTCATGGGTATTAGGTTTTTATACTCTAAATGTTTTCTTTATTTATAATTATAATGACTAATTATATTTAATTTGTATTTAAAATTAGTGTACTATATTTTATAACATTAATAAATAAATAATATTTTTGAATAATGATATTGTTTTGTTAGTTTAAAAATAAATAATTATTGTATTTTTCTTAAGAATATCGGATATATATGTACATTTTTTTAAACTGTGTAAATATATATGTATATTTATATGTATATATATATATAATGTATTATGTTTCAAGATCTATTGGTAATTTAATTTATATCTATATTATTATATTAATTTTGGATTCTCTTGGATTAAATGTGTTGCCTCCACCTTTTCTTCTTTTCATCTTCCAATTTCTATCCCACCCATCCCATATCCTTATCTTTGCTACTTTCCTACCACTCCTCTCACCTTATGAAATCCCCTTACCCTCTTACTTCTTTATACCACCGTCATTTCCATCCCCCTTCATTCCCATCACAACATTCATTCTTATATTCCGTTGATTCTCATATTTTATTTCTACATACCTTCACATATTACACTCCCCTTTCCTCCATCCTCGTTCTAATCATTAACCTATGGTTTTATGTGCCTATAATTTCCTCCTCCCCCTCCTCCTCCCCTGTATAATGATTCTACTATCCTTATTTAACAAGTGTTTTATATACCACTCTTCTTCCATGTCATGCTGATAAATTTATAATAAGAGCACCTTCACTTCCTAATAAATAATTCTAGAACCTTATTTCAACATCATTATTTCCACATAATATTAAAGTAAGGGTATATTTTTAATCTTCAACATATTCCTTCCATTAATTTTTATTATGTATTTATTCATATTTCATAAGATATTTCCATTACAAACAACATACCTTTTTCTTAGTACTATCACCTCTAGGTTGACCAAATTCCCAAATCAAGACATGAATTCTCTCTGAATTCCTACTCTTCCTCACCCTAACAGGTTCAATTACATACTTTCACCTTTATCCATAAACCCTAACACTAGTGGTTCTCTTTCATTTTTTATTTTGGATGGTTTGTGATGCCACTTCAATATAAGGTATAACCACATTACTAAAACTCTAGGATTTTCCTTAAACACTTAATGTTTGTACTTCCACTAAAATAAAAATTCTATCCCTATTTTAATCGTCTAAATAATTTTTTTTCCAAATTTGGTTATTTAATTCACTAAACTATTATAAATATATTTCACTTTTTAAATTTTTATTACATTATTTTCATTTTATAGAATTCATTGTTATATTAATTGTATCAATAATGAAAATTTCTTAAAACATTTTCGTTTTAAATACCATTGTAAACTATTATTATAATGGACTCCTTATGAATATATTAAAAATATGTGATACAAACATTTCCAATCATAATCTACTTTTAAATAATAAAGGTATCATAGAATAGTAGTATGTTGCAAGAGGAAAATGATTTTCACTTTGAAACATAATCTCTAAAATTATTATTTTATATTTAAAATGAAGGAAAATAAATAAATAATCTATAATTTTTAGTATGTTTTTTCATTTCATATTTTATGTTAAATATTTGGATAGTATGAATAATTTTTTTTAATTTTTTTAAATATCTATTCTCCCACTGAAGAAATGATACTTTCCCAAAATGTACAAATTCAAATAGTGTTTGAACCCTTTGTTATAATATAATTATTACTTTCCTAAATATGTTATTTTCATGTGTGATTTTCTACTTGTTCATGTATCCCCATTTTATTATAGTAGTTGATTTTTGGAAATTTTTAAAGACATAGGGGAAGAGTTGGATTGCATACAATAATATAGCAGTCAGGATGAATTTAATATTATTTTTGTATAAGTTTTTTTAAAAATAAAAATTTCAATTACTGGGAATTTATAAGGGAGACCATTTTTTTTGTTTTCATGTATTCATAATAAGTGAGACCATTTTTCCCATTCATTTATATTTTAATTTTTTTAATTCCCTTTTAGTTTATACATGTAAAATGAAATTTCCTTGTAATTCACATTGAGTTTTTAAGCACAAGTAATGGAATTCCAATTTATACATGCATAATTAACTCTTAGGGTAATGAAAATAAAGTTATTATACATGTATAAATAAATTTATGTTTACATCACTTTTAGTTTACTCGACTTTTCATTTAATGGACTTTAATTTTAGTGAAAAATTCATTGTTTATTTATTATTTTCTATCTATATTAGCAGATTATATCTATTTATTCCGGAAACCATGTTTCAATACATGTATAATTAAATTTATGTTTAATAATTTTATACCTTCATATATTAATTTTTCATCTTTATTATCCAATTATATGTTTTGTTAATTCATATTGATTATTTCATTTACGACTCTACCAGTACATTTTTGGTCATATACCATGATTTTTTATATCTTTATCATATTAATATGGTTGTAATAATATATTGACTATAGGTAATCTCCCAATTTTCCTTCCCAATTCGCTAGTTTGAAACAAATTTTCTAACCCCCTCTAAGTTAATTTATTTATCATAATTTAACGTCCCCTTTTATAGGAATATTTGTTGTAATTTTTTAATATGTTTTTTATAAATCATGAATTCTGTGATGTATATTGAGTTTCTATAAATTTAAAATGCTCTTTTAATTAAATTCACATTCAGTTTATATATATCTATATTGAACATTTAGTTTAATGCATTTTTTATTTCGATAAATTTAACTTCTAATGGTTAAATCCATGGATTGAGAGGCCCTGCTGTCATGCCATCATTTATTTTTCATCAAAATGGAACTTTTACATTCATAATTATAAATAATTTATATATACTTCATTACTTTAATTATAACCTTAATTTATTCTATGACACACACAATAATAATATTTAATTCATTATTTTTTCATACTTTATTATTTAATTAATTTCATATTTCTAATATTTGTATTGATATGTGAAACAAATACCCATAAATGTTTTCAGTATAATAATTATTCGATTTTTTTTCTTACACAGACATTGGATAATTTTAAAAAATGTTTATGATGAATATCATTCCTATATTTTCAATAATAAATATCATTCATGTATTCACATGATAATTTTTAACCAATAATATTATATATAATTAAAATAAAGAGTAAGAAATAAGTTATGAAAAAAATAACTGTAAAAATTAAAAAATATTATACATAAACCTTAGAATGAATTAAACCTGAATATAACAATACACTGAATATTATTTTATTGACGGAATAAGTATGAATAAAACAAGAAAAATTTCTAATTTCTAATTTTTATTTAGTGTCATGCACTGAAAATTAATTTAATTTTAAATCTTAATTCATTTTTTTCCCTAAATATATTTTAATTTTCTCTAAATTCATTCAGGATAATTTTATGGACATGTTTGAATTTTTTTATTTAACACATTCCTTACCTTGTTAGGAAAAAATTTATTTCTATGTATTATCTTGAACTAAAATTGGAATATATATTTAATATGTATCCAATTTCATTTATTTAATATACATGGTGTGACATTTTATGCATATACTTTCAACTTCTATATAAATGTGTAGTTTATAATCATTATCCATGGAATTTCAATATCTTAATACACTTGTAGTTTCTATATAATCATTAAATATATGATGAAAATGTAATTTATATTTCAGTTTACATTAATATACATTTAGTTTCATGATATAGACTAAAACAATATTGTGTGTCTGATGTCATGAACTGAAAGTACTATTTATATTTTCATTTATATCATAGTTCAAATTTCAATTTATATAATAATTTATAATAAATTTTATATTTTACTTAAATTTAACATTAAATTACTATTTATATATCCATTTAAATAACCATTTTACCACACTTTATAATGAACCATTAATTTCATTATCGTATACTAAAATCAAATTTACATTGTTATTTACAAGTAGAATATATTGTAGTACATAAGAATTAAGGGTTGTTATTCAAGGATGGATAGTTTCTCTCTCAAAACGGAAGACCCTCTCTCTCTTTTACATGATATATCTTCATCAATAGAGGGTTTTAAGACCACATTTTTTGTCATTACAAGCTATTTGTTTCTTGTAGTAGCATGCATCATCACATTTTTCATGGAAGGCACCTTAGTAGAGGGAAAAAAATTTTTAGAAACACTGAGGTTGAAGAGAATTCAATAGATTCATCTGGTGATAGAACATTGAAAATGATGATTGGTGAGAGTTCCATGAAAGTGGTAGTTGTCGATTGTGACTTGATGAAGGTGTATGGTGACACTTCCTTAATTTATGCTATTTGCAATAATGCCTTAACAGATGATTGATGATGGATCCCCAAATGATGTATGGTCACATGGTAAAGAATGATGATTGTACATGCGGGGATGGTTAGGGATGATGTTGAGATTCAAGTTTTTCATAGGACATGGGTTTCACCAGCATCAACCTCAACGTCTAATCAAGAATATGCTGGAGATATTGAGTTTTACAGGGGCATGACATTGACCTCAGATTATAGAGGGTCCACTCGACAGTGGGTATAGAGATAAGGCCGACAGAGAACCTCGTTTGGGTGGAATATAAGTGAGGGGTTTGTTTATGGAGGTAGTATATAGATTTTTCAAAATCTTATTGCTTTGGTTATAGGCAGAAATGTGTGCGTCAAGTATCAATCATGTGGGATCCTAGTGGATGGGGTGATGGAGGCCCAATGGAGGGAGGTTTCAATAGTGAATGGAATTGAGAGGGATAGAGGAATAAGACAACATAAAACATGGGGATTATGATAATGTCTCTTGGCATGTGACGTCCTCGATTGGGACATAGGTAGTAGGTTCCCTTGAATTACAAGTGATGAGTTTTGGATGAATCGACGAACACATGTTACACAAGGTGGGATTCAAGTTGTTGAGGCTTGGAAACATTTAGCAATGGGATAGAATTTCATTGGGCCATCTCCTATTAAAAATTATCCTTTTAGCCATTTTTTTGGGAAAATATATCTTACAGGAAAGTTCAAGAGGCCTTTATTTGGGCCTTTATTGTGATTATGAGTTTTTACTGTAGAAAATAATGGGATGTGTGTCTATTTCCGATGGACCATAGGCAATATTGATTTCAATGGAATTTTTAGGAGACAAGATGACAATTATGTTATATGTGGGATAATCAATAGTTGTATGGGATTTATATGGGTGTGAAGTTCTCAGTTTCCATGAGCTGTCGGTTGTATGGTATGTTGGTAAAGATAAAATATCTTTGATGACATATAGACAGAAGCACCTCACGTGATAGACATCAGGGATGATCATGATAACACAAGTGATGATAGTGATGCACAAGCTAATTTACTTGGGGGATTTCAACACCTTGTCCATGATGATGACCATACCTTAGGTGGAGTGTTGTTATCTAGCTTCATAAATTCGGTCATAAGTGTGAGGAATTCAGGGTTTGTAGCTATCAGCTAGCATCATAGGAGCATAAGCTAGTGTAGGTGCTTCTGGATATTTTGGCATTAATGAAATGGGTTTTCTAGGACTTTAGTTGTTCTTGTGTGGATATCTAGTCCCTTAATGATATGATTCCAGGTGGAGTTATTTTGATACATTTATGGTTTTTGATGATCAATATTCCACATTGTTTCATTTTAATAATTCTACATTTTTATTTTATTTAATAAATTTTATAGATTTGTATACCCTATTCCATGACCTTCTTGATTAGTATATATTGTATTTTATATTAATATACATGTTGATTCCTTTTTTTGAATTAAATTTCTTTATTTCTGTATTCTCATATAACAACTATTTATTTTATATTCAATGTGCTTGAAATTTATTTTAATTAGTATACATACTCTTTTTGAAGATACGTGGGATCTCTTTTACTAAATATACCATCAATATAATCCAAGATTTTTTCATGGAACATAGATTGTGAGATTCATTTTTAATTTTTTAATCATGTAGAAGTCTTAAAGGTATGATCTTGAATTTAAACTCACTACTCCATGTATAATTCCCCTATATTCTTATATTTTCTATATTAATCAAGGTCTCAGCTTAATAACAACCCTAAGAATTTAAATTTTGTTTTATTTTCCCATGAATTATCTTTCCATGTAATTATTTATGAAATAATTTTAAAAATCATTGGATTCTATTAGAAACATGAAAAATCTAGTAATCATAAAAGTAAATAGGCTCATTTGTCTTCATGTTGTAAGTATTAGTTCAGTAAGAAAGAGAGATGGTTATTCATATCATTAGAATGTTCCGTACAAAACATTTTCACTTTTTATATTTTCTAATAGATGTGAGCCTTCCAAACATACCAAAAGGGATTTTTTAATATATTACCCTCAATAAATTTAATGAATAATTATACCTATGTTGGTCTAAAAGGGTGATGGTGGTTTTGCTGTCAGTTTCTCATCTATATTTTCCCTAGATCCACCAATGGATATATTACCCACTCTTGCTAATTCTTTATATTCCTTTTGGAATCCCCATTAGCGAACTTCATTCAATTAGTATCTTTATGGGTATTTTTTTCCATAACCACCCATCCATCTATTTATACCATCTATCCCAATTCCTCCTTTACATGAGGATTTTTGGACTGTTTCCCTCCAATCGGCATGTCTTTGAAGAAGTTTGGTACATCATCAGACATTCATAAATGGATACAGGTAGAACATTTAAATGTAGAAAAGAGGATAATTCAGGATTTATAAATATTTATTGGATCCTAGGGTCTCTTCTCTTGAATGAAAGTTTTAGTGTTTAATAATAATTGATTATTTATTCTCTCATTATCCCAGGAGTACATCATGATTGTTTGATCTAGGGAATCTCATGTCTGTGGTTAGTGGCAGTTCAATTTTTCATATTGTTATGGGTAGTTCACTCCATTTGGTATCATAATATAATAATAATGATAGTACAGTTACTTAGTCTCCCCATTCCACTACATAACCACCTTACCATTGTAAAAATTGGAGATTCCCTTAGTCACTTCCCATTCGTTGAAAAAGGAATTATATACATATAGAACACCTCCAAGGATCAAATATGTGTCATAATGGATATCTTGAACCCCTTACCCACATGAATTATTATGAGTACTATGCATTCAGTATACTGGTGGTGAAGAATTTTCTTTCATACCTATGTGGGGTTTCTATATATGTTTATTTTATAGAGGCATTATTTCTATAACTATATGTATCCTATTCTGGTCTTCAAGGTTCCACTCATGGTAGAAGTATTATCATTAGATGATTCCCACCCTCTATCAAGAGTCTATTAAGTATCTCATGTGATCCTCCCTCCCTAAAATATCTTGTTTCGGATCCCCTTCTTAAGGATATATGACCATCTCCTATAAGCTATTATGTGGAAGTCTCACTCTCTGATGTTTACGCACTCAAACAAGGAATTAAAAACCTGAAGTAACATATATATTATTTTTGGTTCAGTCAGAGGGGCCAACATCCAGGGGTAACCTAGTGATATTAATCATTATAAAATGCTATACCATGTTAGAGATTTTATATTTCAGATTTTTCCCCACAAAACAACACCCAAAGATATTACATTTGATGAAGAGGGAAATAAAATACGATAAATGTTTTCTCTAGGTTATCACCAGTTATTTAAAACATGACTCATTTAGAGGAACATCCCTCTATAGGTTATCACCATTCGGAACCAAACCATTTAATTGGGATTATTATGGGGATACTCATAATAGGTATTTACCCAAAATCATCAAAATGTCCCTAGATAGTGCTATTTTATTTTCAACATTCATAAATATGCACCTCGATGCTAATATCATGATTTGTATGGTAAAAAACATCATATTGTTTCCTTATTGATTCCCTTAGGTGTATAATGTATGATAAATGTTGATAAAATCAAAATAATGTTGGAACATAATCCCAGTAACTACCTTCTTCTGCTTTAGAGGAGGAATATGATCCCATGTATGATTTTGATATAGTGAATTCATTTTTTACCCAAGATTACTTCTGGAATTTAATTTCATTATTATCCAAACATCATTATAGTAATAAAAAAATATCATCATCACTTAAAAAATGAGTATATCTAACCATATTATAATATCTATAAGGACTCTATATTGTCCTTCATGTTCTACAATTGATAATACTATTAGGATGATGAGTATCATGTTATATTGGTACTTCTTCATTAGTTATAATATACATATTATCACTAAACTCTATCTCAATTTTATCAAGATTATTTGATGGTAGATTTTCTACACTTTAATTACTACTAAATTCTCACTCTCTCTTTGTAAGAATCATTTTACTTCGCCATCACTGACTTATAAAATGCAACATCTTAGCTCTAAATTACCTTCTTCTTTTATAGATCCCTTTGTTTGAAAGCCATCACAACATTACTAATGAAAAAAAATAAAAATTTATTCCCTATCAAAACCAAATTTGATTCTATCACATGAAAATAGTTAGTAAAACAAAATATATGATGTTTTTCATAATCCGAATCATTTTCACCAGGTTAATCATCTATTGGAATTTTCTTATTAATCTAAGAAGTATGTAACTAGTTCATAATGTGTGATTTATACATATGTGTTTCTTCCAAAAATGACTTATTAAAACTTTAATGATACAAAATACACCATAAGTCTTCAATGAACATACTTTTCATTCATTCTGATACACCATTTTTCTATAGTGTTCTAGTAACTGTAAAGTGTTTCATAATACCATCATATCAAAAAACCTTGTTGAATATATATGATTTGTATTCCCCACTATTATCTGATATTAGCCTTTAGATTTTCCTACCTATCTAATTTTCAATCATCATATTCCTCTTAATAATGATAGCCAACAATTCATCCTTATACATAAAGAAATATACCGAAACATATCATGATTAATCATCAATCAATGTGAAAAAAATAATAATTTTCCCCCATTGAATAGTTTTTATATGGTCCCAAAATATTTGTTGGGATATTTTCAAGTATTCATTTTATGTGATGGGTTTTAGTGTGGAAAATTACTACAATATTCATACCCAATATAAAATGACCAAAAATAAAAAATTTTCTATCATGGAAAATTTTATAACTTCTTTTTTATTAAACTTCACAATCCTTTTTCTCTAGTATGACTTTGTATGACGTGCCATAATTTGGAAGTGTCTATATTACAATATTCTGATAAGGATACCCCCAATAAAATTCACCACATTCAAATAATAAACATAAATTTTTTGAATACCTTTAATTTTAAGAAATTAACCACAAATTAATTTCACAAATCCATCTTCAATGGTTATTCGATAACCAATATTATCCCAGAATCCAAGTGATATGAGGTTCTTATCTAATTCTAGTACATATCTGATATCTTTAAGGAATCATGTTATACCATCATGAATACTCAAACATTTTATTACATTAAATATCATGTGTAAATATAGGTTATTTCTCATAAAAACAACACCTTAATCAAACTACTTATGGATTGAAAAGAAATATAAATTCCTACATATGTGAAATGAACAACCTAAATCAATAATCAACCATTTTGATTGCTTGAATGGTGAGGAAAAAAATAAAACATTATCTTCAAAATCTTTAGTATTTAGTATAAAATTCTCCTTTTGTTTCCCAATATTGTGAATATACTTCTTCATATGTCATCTTTGATGATAGTAGGCACACTCTTCTTTTATTATATGTGTATAACTAGAACCTCTTATTTAATTCAGTTGTGATTCAATTCTTATGAATCCTCTAAGTTTATTTCTATACAATCTTCCTCTATTTTCAATTAATGCATCTGATATAGAATATATATGTTTATACATGTCCTTAATGTTGTACTAGAATTTAATTAAGGAATTGGATACATCAAATTCTTTCAATACATCCATACTTTACAATAATGAGGTATTAAGTTTATCATAACACTCTGGTAGATAGTTCAAAAACAAAAGTGATTTATCTTAATCTCTTATTGTTACCTCTTATATTTTAAAATCATTTAAAATTTTATTAAAATAGAATAAATTATCAATCAAGGAATAACCATAATTAAAATTTAATGTGAAAAAATTATTTTTTAGGTAGAGTTGGTTTTCAATGATTTCTTCCATGTATTAATTCTCCAAATTTTCAATAATGTTTTTACTAAAGTTTCATTCAACACAATGTATTTTTCATCTTTCAGTGAAAAAATTTAAATCATTCATCAAGATTGATGGTTTAGTATTTTATAACAACTATTGAAGGTGTTAGTGTAATTTTCTTCCATGGTGATATCTAACTCCTACCATATTAGACCATAAAAAACATTAAATTTACACTTATTGAAGTAAGATATCTAATTGAATTTCTCCACATAAAACATGGTGTTGGTAACCCTGATTTTATATCTAGAAGTACAAATTATCTCAGCATGTCGATATAAAACTGTCTCCTCATGTGGAATGATACTTCTTTATACTTGATTATTCTCTATAAAAAAATAATTGAATTTTAAAATAGATAGTAGAACTAAATCTTGAATAAAAAAATGGTAAAATTTTCTATTTATTTTCTTAAATTGGACATGAAATTTGGGATTTTTTTTAAAATCTCGATGGTTTTTCTATATAAAACAAAATTATATATATATTGGAATTCTAAATAAAAAGTGGTGAAACCCTCCCTATGCATACCATGAAAAAATATAAAAAAGATATGATATTTCATATTTTTATTCTAAAACATTCTAAGAGGGTGAAATGTTCACTCTAATTGTTTTTCTATTCTTATTACACAACACACAACTTCCTCCCCCCTTTTTTTGCCTTTTTTTGATAATTTCCAAACCAATTTTCAAGGATATGTCCACACTAGGTTTTTAAGAAAAACAACATTGATTAGGGTGTAGATGTAACACTATTAACATAGTGAGGAGGGGTCGTGAACCACATCCTCGAGTGGGAAGAAAAATTTGTAGTTTTTCTATGATTTCATCTCATGGTAATAAAACTAACCATTTGATAGGTGTTGTTTTTTTGCAAAAGTCTCACTCTCACACAAGTTTATACACTGAAATTGTGAAACAAAAATAGGAGGGTGACATAAATTTAATGTTTTGTTAATCAGTTTAACCTATATCCACGGAGAAGGCACATACATTTATCAATATAAAACTCGAGAAACAATTATATATTATGGATTTAACATTGTTTTTCCCACATGAAGGCACCTAAATTTATAGAATATATTGAAGAGGAGAATTAGAAAAATTATTCTTCAAGTTTTCTCTATGATATCAGAAACTTCTTATTGTGAGTCTTAATTAGTGGAACCACCCTTTATAGTTCATCATTGGGTGGATCCAAACCCCTACAATGGGTCTCTTCTGGCCATTGGTCATCCCTCTATATCACCCACTATCCATTAAAAGTCCATGGGTAGTGATATATTATGGTAAATATTAAACACTTGTGAGCACTAACCACCTCATTTTGATATATTACTTGATCCCCTGTAGATAATGATTTGACCGAATAAGGGTCAGACCCTTATCATCCTGAGAAATTCCTATGGTCTCTAAGGTATGAGTTTCCAATGTTTCTATCATGGTGAACATGATTCTTGTTATCTATGTGTTTGGTGTATACATTTGGATCAGTATCCATATTAAAGGGTAAGTTGATATGATTACTTCAGTTATTAATCCTTTTGAAACATTTTCTAACATTTCTATTTTCCCACCCATTTTGGTGTGCTATAAGAGTATGATGATACTCCCAATGCTTTCTCACTAGTGAAAGGATTATTTCAGCATGATTTAACTGGTGGCCTAGCCTCTAAATGTAAGACCAAATATATCCATGCTTCTAGAAAGAATTATTTTATAATTAATACATGTTCTAGATATATGCCTATTTTTACCACATTACAATTATATACTTCTGTTTATGGAATTACATGGGAATAAGGGCTTGGGATAAATGTGATTAACTCTATAATGAAATATTCACCTATGTGTACATTATTATTTCTATATTTGAAATGAATCAGTGTCTAGATGTGTTGATACTGCTTTCATAAAAAAACATCATTAGTAAATTCATTTAGGGGAACCCTATCAACAAATTTATATGGATCTTATGGGAAGTTGATTTATATCTGGATAAGGTATAAGTTTATCCCCATTATAAAATTATAGTGACTTGTGAATTATTTTCATCTCGATCATATATCTATAATGTGATATCATAGAAAGGGAATATCTCTTTCATTCCTTATCCAATTTTAATTATGGTAACCTCCCTTGGTGTATTGGGGTGATTTTAAAACTATTATAGGGGTGAGGGATATATTATAGAAAATAAATTCAGAAATTTTAATATTTTTCTTCTCACAATAGTCTCATGGACATGAACATATATGTTAGTAAATTAACATGGTATAATAAAAAAAATAAGCATTCAAATTATTTTGAGTCATTTTCTGTATTTATCTTCAATATGTTAGGTAATTTCCTCATTTCCTTAAGTGAGTGATAACCACTTGGATCAAATAGTCTTTTATCACTTCATACATTTGATTCATCTCAATTATACCCAATGTAATATTAGTCATTTCTTATTTTCAATGTGGTGGGAAAGGGAATGTTATTTTTCTCATGTAGCACATTCCTCTTGGTGTCACCCATGTAGAGGAACATTTGGATTGGTTTTCATAATATGATAATTCTTATCAAGGGTGGTTATCAAGATTAGAAAAAGAAACAACCATTCATTCATACCACTATTTATTCAATCAAAACTAAAATTGAGATGTTGGATATACATTGAAGGAACAGTATGATGGTAAGACATTTTTCCTTGACATTAGTAATAAAAAACTCTTATGTAAACTAATCCTCGATTTTGAAAGGATTTATAGAAAATGGTCTCACTATCTTTGGTTGAGGGAGGATTTTCAGAAAACCACTTACATCCAATTGTGTGTCATAGATAACAAATGTATGGTGAGACTTATTTATCTCCAATATGATTCTTCATACAACAGTGAATTATAGGTGGTGATTATAATGGGTTTTAACCAGTCTAAAACCATGATTTTTGTTTGAATTCAATCCTGAGTGGAGGATACCATATAGATGGTACAAAGAATACATTTTAGACAATATTTTTTTGTCTACTATATGAAAAAACAATGATAGTATCATAGCTATCCAAAAAGAGACTAAGATCAACCAAGCTATAATCTCCATAAACCTAGATAGTGCTCTCCTTCCTAAAGAAGTCCATTGATATGTTTTATATAGTTTAAAGAAAATTTATCAAAGAAACTTTAAATGATAAATTGTTGGAGAATTTTATTAGGGTTTAATTTCATAAGTTGTTCTTTATTTCTACTGTAGTTCTTATTCACAGGGTTACCAATTTGAATTTTGTTAAACACTCTAATAATTTCAGTACGTGTAACTTCATGTATAATATTTTTTTGTATCCTCAAATGATTGATCACAATCATCCTTCACAAGTTAATCTTAGAGGAACACCACTTCTCAATCAATAAAATATTTAGGGGATATTAGGTTTGAACATGATATGATAATGAAAAACAATTAGAAAATGGTCTGTTGCAACATCATGATTAATAAATCCATAAGTAATGAATATGATAGAATAGATTAAAAATTTATCCCCAATTTCATCAAGTGTATTGGTTTCTTAGATTGGGCTTGTGATATGTTTGTTATATGTTTCTCATCCCCCTAGATCTCTATTTCTATTATGGGGAAAAGGTATAATTTATTTAAGTTTTTAAGGAGGATTTTTTAGGGGGATCCTCTTTCCCTTAACTTCTTAATTTTGTATTAGTATTCTCTCAGTTGCAACCTCATAACAAGTATTCCTATATGTAATATATTACAATTATGATGTATCCATGTGTACTTAGGTATTTTATAATTATTCTTTTGGATAAGATTTTATTTTACCTCCATGGTATCTAATGATCCATATGAGGGCTAACCAATTTTTTACTGTCTATAATATTTGGAGTGGCTAGGTTATCAGTTGGGCTAAAATTGGTATCTTTATCTCTAGTGATTAAACACCCAGAAGATCAAAAATAATTCATGTTGAGTAGGAAATTGAGAGTAGGAAATTCCCCATTGATTATATTTAGGATCCCCTATGATATGGTAAAATACAAATACATAATTTTGAAGGTAATGTTATTTATATTAAAATAGAGATAAAGAAATGAAAAATATATTTATTTTATTTGGAGGATGGAAAATGTTGGTTGACAATGTTCTATCCTCTATGCCCAAAACACCTTCCATATCCACAAATACCCCTTGGGTGGTAATTATGGGTATAGATAATTCTATAAATATCATAATCTTGTACAATAAAAAGGAGGGAATGTTCTATTGGAAAATTTGGTTCAAGATTTCTTGACATGTGGGGGAGGGTTGTAATTTCAGCAACATATTGATTTTTATGGATGAACATCACCCCTCAAATATTCAATGGTAATGTAGTGGTACGAGTGGTTCCTGAAAAAACCCACCTAACCACCAAATGGGGAGGCACCAATGGAGAGGGCTCCCAACTATATAATAAATTTCACTTCGATAGAATTTTCATCACCTCAAAGGCACTTCAGTTCATATATTCCAATTACATTTCATTTTTTGGTATTTTTATCCATGTTTTATCCATTTATTTAAGGGAGATTTTTGAGGTTTTATCCTTGTAATAGTGAGGGAGTGTTTGTACCCACATTTACATATAGTTATCCTTTTATTATCCCATGGGGTTTACCCCTTTTTTTGGGGTTTTCTATGTTATATATGGTGTCTTTTTTGACAACATTTTTTCACTTTATTTTATCTTTATATTATCACAACACTGGTGGGATAATAATTTTGGTCCCAACATGTTGTATTAGTGGAAGTTTTGGGGCTGATCATGTTTAATTCTTTAGGTGTTAATAGTTATCATTAATTTGAGTATGAAATGTGATTGATATTTTGGTTGAGGTTTAAGATTAGAAGACATATATTCCGATTATTAAAGGAATATTTATATTGCGATAAATGAATATTTTTATAGGTATTTTGATATGATGGGCATGGTACAAGTAAAAAATATTGTTGGGATAAGGATTTTCCAATATGGAAATAATGGGAAGATTTGGCTATCATGAAAGAATCACTTGCTGAATGTCGTGAAGGAATTCAACATAAAATTACATAATCCAATATCCACCTCAATTCAATTTTTATTTAAAGATATCCTCTAAGACATTCCCTAAAAGTATGGAAGATAGTGTTGATAAGTCTTAGGTAAAAAATGAATGAGTAGTTGGGAGTCGGATGTTTTCTATAGTTTGTACTAGACCATACATTGAACATGTAGTGGGTATAGTTATTTAGAAATAGATAATCCCAGATGCGAGTATTAGATCTTGTTGTAGTGGATCCTAAGACACATCAATGATACCTTAGATACAATAATAAATTATGGAGGATTCAATTTCTCAATTTGAGGATATGTTGATTTAGTATTTTTTGGAGTTTCTAAGTGGAGGAAATCAACTACTTCTTATGTGTTTACTCTTACAAGATTATCCATGAGTTGGATAACAATGTTACAATCAGTTGTGTCTTTATCAATGATATTTGTGGAGTATATGAAAGATACACAATATTGTAATTAAGAAATTTGGATCCTATGTTTTTTGAGAATCTTGTGAATATATTTGAGTAGATTCCATTATTTTATGATATATAGGGTTCGTTTAACATTAAAATGAATCTATATTTTCATTCCTAGACAAAGCACATTGGGGTTCAATATTACTTTTTCTGAGATGTGGTGGAGAAAGGTTGTGTGGAAATGTAAAAAATGAACACAAAATAAAATTTTGAATATTTCAAAATGAAAGAAATTGACTCTAATAATTTCTGAAGGTGTATTTACTTATGTGGACTTATAAAGGCAAGGGAATTATGTTTTGGAATATAGAAAGGATACTTGGAGATGTGATTGGTTTTTAATAAAATATCTATGTTGGAGATATAAAAGAATATTATTGTTTTTTATGGATGAACACCACCCCCAAAATTGTCAAGGGGGATGGTGGTGGTAGGATTGGTTGGTGCCCAAACCCTAAAAAACCACCAGTGGACTAGTGGTGAGGTATCATTTATATAAAAGTAAATTATCTCTAATAGGTTTTCCAACACCGAAAATAAGCTTTAATTTATATATTCCCATTACATTTGAGTGTGGTATTTTTTGATCCATATTTTATACAATTAATATTGAGAGATTATTAAGGGGTTTCGCTTTATAATAGTGAGAAAATATCTTTACCCACATTTTCCAATATTGATCCGTATATCTCACAAAGTTTTTTACCCATTGATTTTGGGGTTTTTCAACATTAAATTTTGTTTCATTTACTTCCATATTTTTTAACTTTATTTTATCTTTCTATTTCACCACACAAGTGGGATAATTATTTTTGATCCCAATTGGTATCAATTTGATAAGGTTTGATGTAACTATCTATTTCATGTAATGAAATTTGTCTTGGAATTTCATCATAGGGAATTCCCTTGTGATGAGGTTGATTAATGAAAATTATGGGATAAATCCCACTTCTAGGATGAAATAGTAATTAAAGTCTTCTCATATTTTTCATATTTTCTATGGGAATGTGGATACACTAGAAAATCGTGCACTTTTGGTGGTTGGTTTTGGTTAGCTCAAATTTAGGAAGGATAACTGGTCCAATTAATCTATGTTCTTATTGGTATTTTCAATAAAAAATATTTCATTTTGGAAGGAAAATCGTATCCTTAGTTTCATCAATGTCATCCTCAAACGTGATAAAAAATCTGTTTAATAGCATTTAGAGATTTGAGAAGATGGGATTTGTGTTTTATGAGACTGATTCTGGATCAGTCAATATCTCATCATACCAAAATATTATACATGCATAAAATTACTGGGATCAAAGGGTGGAATATTATAGTATAATGTAACTACAGTTATGGTGAAATTTTTTTATTGAAATGTTTGACACCATTCTATTGAATAAATGTGATGTGTAGCGATGTGTTATGTATTTAACATCGAAATGTATTTTCTGAATAACCAAAAGATAAACCAATATCCCATATATTACATGATTGTGAATGGGAATGTAAAAAATTTCAATATCCTAGTGACTAAATTGGTATATTAATATAGGGAGAATATAAGAAAATAACCTTTGAAACATGCTTTTAAGGGACTAAACTTAATTCTATATAATCTTAGGTATATAGAAAGACCTTTTTAGTTAGATATTGGGTTATCTTGGATATAGGGAATATAGAGATTATTTAAAGGAAGTAGTTCTCATTTATTTTCATTAACATTAATGAGAAATATGTTATCTTGGGACTAGAAATTTTGATATATCATGGCAGATAAGTATACCTATCTATAAAACCCCACTCATAGTGTACAAGGATCCTATGTTGTTGTTAGTTCTTAGGGATGGTAGGTTTAATAGAAACCGCCATGTACAATAATGAAACACAATGTGGATGGATCATTCATTTATATGCCCATCAGATGAGGAAATATTATTCACGAATGACAAGGTTCAATACTGTAAGCTATTAGTGTTATCTTTATTCTAGACAATTCTTCAAATACAAAAACATCAACCATTCCTTCAAGCCTCCAACTAAGAAATCAATTCATTATTTAGTCAGCTATATTGGTGACTAAATCAAATATTATGTAATGGTTTCTCCTTGGAAGCTTCCCATTCCTTAGTCCATTACTTAATGAGACCATATTTTATGGGAAACTTCTAGATAGACAGGTGGAAATCTACCACAAATGGAATTAGCGGAACAAAGATACTAGAATCGTGGACTCTAATGCAAATAAAAATTATAGTAGTATTATATATTTGAGTATTGGTTCCCTACCCCTAATTCAAAGAAATATTGAGAGGGGATTCCCTCATGCACCGCTAATTTAGACCTACATGAACTCTTCTGGGAACCTTTTCACATTCTAAAAAAAATATTTAATTTTCAGTGATTTTTAGTACATATATGAAATACCTTTGAAATAAAAAATTATAGACATATATTTTATTATCCCTTAAAAAATAAATTTATTTATTTATTTATGAATGTTTTCTATATATTAATTTTTTTCCTTTTTATTACATTAAAAAATTATTTACATATTTATATTCCACTAATGAAAAATCATGATTATTGACTAAAATATAATTTGATTATATTCCTTCAATAGTAAAATAATAAATTTTATTGATTCGATCAAATTATAAAAATAAAAAAAATATTATTTTAAGTAAATTTAAAAGTTAGTATCAAAAAATAACAGTATATTTATCTTTTATTTTTTTGAAATGTGTTAAATAAATTTGTACTCTTAAAAATAATAAAAATATTTTGTTTTCCAATATAGGTATTTAACTTCATTATTATTTTTATAAAATATTATTTTTTCTATCTCAAAAAAAATAAATCTTCTTTTATGATTCAAAAATTTAATTTTTGTATTGTTTTCCTTTTAAAGAAAATTTTTTCACTTTCTAAAAATATTTTCATGCATCAAAAAATGTTTTTTATTTTTATATCTAAATATATAAAAATATTTTATACCATTATAAATATTATATTCAGATTCATTAAAAAATATAAATATTATTCTTATTTAAAAAAATTGATATTTTTTTAATTCTTATGAAAATAGTATTTATTTTTTAATAATTAAAAACTTTAGAAATTATAATTTTTAATAGTTAATTTTTCTATATCCCTTATAATATGTGAATTATTTTTTTAATTTATTAAACAAAATAATTATTATATATTTTAATTTTATTAATATATAATTTTTTTTATGAATTTTAAAAGAAATTATATTTCTTTTCCATTCCCTTAAAACTAATATTTTATTCATGACTAATAAAGATTATGATACACAATGATTTATTCAATTTTTTAAAATAATTTATTTTTATATTTCAAGGAAATAATTTTTTAGGATTTCAAATATGATAAGAATATATTAATTTCTATAAATTGAATAATTACTACATTCATTTAATAAAATAATTCTTTCGAATCATGAATTTTTTTTTTATTTTTTCATATAAAATATTTCCCATTCAATATGGATAATAAAGTATTAATGGATTTGAAGAAATAAGTCTTTTATGCATTTACATAAATATAAATACATTTTTATATTACTTATTTATAAAATAATAAATATACAAGATTAGCCCTACTATTTGGCATGCACTGAGGGAATCCTTATAGTCTATCATTGAGTAGATTAAATTAGTTGCTTATAGTTAATAAAATATAATATTTTGGTCAACTATATAATTATCCACTTACATTGCTAATGGATTCTATGTTCCACCTAATATGGTTTCCACTTCAATTGTTTATTTTGTAGCACATGTTTCTCATATTTCACTATTCATCACCATTGAGTTTTCTATCCAGTTTTTTTATTATCATTTTTGTGAGTGTGATCAGAGCTTATCGATTTTAGTAAGGATGAGAGTAATCAATACCATGTTTTACTATGCCTATTATTATTGATATCCCAAAAATATCCCACAATAGATGAGGCACATCGAGAAGAATTATATATACCCTACCAGGTTCACTCACTAGTAGAAAATATGGAAAAATATGCTACTAACTAATAAAAACTGTAATGACCCACTTATCTTCATTAGCTTGAGAATACAAAAAGTAATTACTTGGCCTTAAGAGACATCCCAAAGATGCCAAAGGCTGGAAATAAATGCTGATGGGTTTCAATGCATGTGGGGGATGATTTACCCTTTGGGATATAAACCAACCAAACCATCACTAACAAGCATTATATGATGCATATTAATCCATAAACCAACTCTTACATTACCAAAAGAAAACTACACGGTTCCACACAAATACAAACCAACACAAGATCAAAGTAACAAGTGTAAAACTAAACAAAAGAGACAAAAAAATCCGAGACACTCTCCACGACTCGACACCAAGCTCCATTCACCAAGAACCACCACATCTCCCAAGAATCACTACAAACCACTATCAATAAAATGCTTTTCTTTTACCTGTGTCCCGGAATATGACATCTGCAAAAGCACCAAAGTGCCAAAGCATGGGTGAGTATAAAACACAGTAGGTTTTCCCCCAATGACTTCCCTACTCACACCACTAGGATAGAAGAGTTATCCAACATTTGTATAAAATATTTTATATAAAACAATTTCTTAAAACAGTTTATAAAAAGAAATAAACAAGCTTACAAAACCATTCATACTCAAAAGCATCCAAGTTTAAGTGAAAATAATTTTTCCAACAAGTTATTTTTCTAGAAAAATAACCAAAAAAGATTTCAAACCATTTCAAAAAATCCTGTTTTGGCATACCCAACCATTTCACAAACCCATGAAATCAACCATGCATGCTTCATTATGATAGTTTCATACCCATGAGCGGTTTCTCATCAATCTACCAAGTAATCACAAGGTAATTATTTCCCATGTTCCATTACACCTTTGGCACCGTTCACAAGGTCATATTTCAACCAAGCCTTATACTTAAGAGTCCCATGTGCCATTAAACATTTGGCACTGAGCACAAGGACCTATTTCAACCAAGCCTCATACATGCAACATGAACACTGTAACACCCGAGACTTTTATGAGAAACATTTTGTTTTTATGTTATATAAATCATCAAAGGAATATTTCACTACACACAACACTTTCTTGGCTTTCTTTACACACAATCACGACCTTCCTCTATAGCTTGCGTCGTACGCAATTCTGAGTTTCACTAAACAACGATATGCTATTAAAATATTATTAAAACTAGCCGTTATGAATAGTAATAACGACTTTTTGAAATTTTGAAAATTTTATTTTTCAAAATGGACTTCATTTTTGGATTCAGAATATCGAAATTAGCCTACGGTGAAATTATGGTATTTTTCTGAAAACTTTCAATTTTTGATGAATAGTGAAAACACTATGTTACTATTTAAAAACCGACTTTTTATTTAAATAATTATTTATCCTATTTAAATTTATTTAAGGTCAAAATTGATACATAATACATATATCAGTTCAATGTAATTCATTGGAGTAATTTTATAATAATTTTAGATATATAAAAACATTATTGAACTTTTCACCGTCTTTTACCCACCTCCTAGGAGAATTTGCAAATTTACATAAAACTTAATTTTACCGCTTCTGTGAGTGGAATTTCAAAAATCAAGAGACACGGATGATTTCAGTAAGTAAAATGTGGTTCAATGAGATGAAAATAATTTTTGGTGAATAGTAACTTTTTACTTTTATTTACCACGGTTAAAAGTAAATAGGATAATTAAGGGTAAAAATAATAATATTATTACCCTAACACATATCCTAATTCTATTGGATATGTGTAATTCGACCAAAAACAACCTTAGGAATTAAATATGACCATTTAGGCCCACTTGGATTAGATTAGGACATTTATTATTAATTTATTTAAAGAAGGGTTAAAATAGTTAAAATCAAAGTTTAATAAGTAAATAATTCTTAATATAGGGATATACATATGATAAATTAGACTATAAATATTCATTAGAACGATAAAAATATTTCCTACATAATGGTATTTTATTTTGATTTTTTAAACATTAAATAATTTAATTTAATTATGACAGAAAGATGATGCAGTAATTATCTTATTAATGAAATATTGACATAATTGATGTTATAAATACCCAAATAAATGTAATTTGAGAATTTTTATTAATTAAATTAATTTTCTAGGTTAATATTAAATTTTAGAATTGATTTAATTAAATTTTTTCGAATTAATCATTATGTTATGTTTTTCACAAAAATCAATTACTAAATAGTGTCAAAATTGACATAAAATAGTTTTTAAAACAAATATTATATTATTGATTGTTATTTTATTCCTAAAAATCTAACGTTCATCCAAATGACATAGATAAAGATATATATATTAATACTAAACAACATGGGGTTCTTTGGGCTTGTTATAGTGTGTTTATTAACCTTATAGCGTAAGAACACAAAAAGACATGGTAAAAGTAAAATTATCTAACTTAAAGTTAAATCTAAATGATAAGGATAAAATAGTAAGCTAAACGTGTCCAAATTATATTGGATGAGAATATTTAGACCCATCCCCACCTTAGCTTCGAAATAAATCAATTTGGAGCTATTTAAAACCGAATATGGCTTTATAATAAAATAATATTTTAAGTTTTTCCAAAGGTGTCCCTCTCCTCCCTTATAAAAGGGCACCTCCTCTCTCTCTTCCTCACACCACTTTGAGCCTTCATGCTCGGAAACCCTCTGCCAATTTATCCTCTCCACTTCCCTAGAAAGATCCTATAGGTCCTGGTCTTCTTCAAAGACCAATTTTAGTGCCCTAAAAGGAGGTCTCAAAGAAGCGCTTCGAAGAAAAGGTAATGTCCGTTACTGATTCTTTCACCTTTATTTCTTCTTCCACATATTCTTCATTAGTTGTTTAATTATGAAGTAATATCATCTGTATCAATAATATACTGATATGTTATTATAAGTATGAAACAACCCTATTTTACCATCTATCCATCCTACAGAAAATGAAATCACCACGCGTGCGTATGTACGAAATATCGTCTCCACGCCGTGGTGTAATCTATTTTCCCCCACCACCATACTTGGATGGGTATAATGGTGTAACTAATATATATATATGATTATTGTAAAGTGATATTGATTCTGAAATAGTATACATACACTCCAATACTATTCCACGATCATGGGAATGATATCATCGCTCGTGTGTATGTACGGAATACCGTCTCCACAAAGTGTTGCGACTCGTTCTACATGATCTTCATTGCATAATGATTATATAAATGATTTTAATGAATTAATATGATATATATTACACTAATACCATTCTGGAAATGAGGTATCTATAACCTAAAGATAATAATAATAATGTATTCGACAAAACACGCATAAGAAAAAAAGTAATAAACACCCGAATAACAAGTAGTAATGAAATATTACTAATAAGAAGCTAAGAATATGACCATATATGATATCATAACAACAATTATGATTCTATAATAAGTCAATAACATTATTTAAATCATTATACAAGAGTTTCGGACACTTACAAAGCAAATCAGACCTAAGGTAAGGGAAATATCACAATCTCATTTTTATCCGAGATTGTTTATACTTTGGAATTTACTGGGGTGTATTTTATCATTCACACCCATGTTTCCTCAATATTTAATATTATTTCCATCCACATAAAATTTTTTAAATCCAATTTTACCCATCGGTGAGTTTTTAGTAATGGATATGAAAGGAATATTTTGTCGTTTTTCTAATGAGGTACTTTTTGACTTTTCAGACAAAAGTACGAGAAGAATGTTTTTTTAACTTATACGGAATGAATGGATTTTTAAAACTTTATTTCCAAGAAGATTCCTTTATAATTTTTCATGTTTATTTTTAATCAACATCTTTTAGTTTAGAATTTTATGAAATGTTAGGAAAGGAAAAGTGTTTTTGAAGTAGAGAAGATATTTTCCTCAAGAATGGAGTTCAAGTGTTTTATCAAAATTATTTTCCATATAAGATAATAAAGGGTTTTGTTTTTATCCCTATTATTACATTTATTTGACTATGTTGTGATGGAATTATTTTTATGAATTCCTTTATCATATATGAATTGTTTTATAATGTCATGATGTTTAAGATTCCCATTTTTATTACATGGGTTACGCTATGATGTATGGTTTATGATTTTGTGGCACACATAAGAATAGTATCATTATGAGATGGGTGGGACCTACATCTCCCTCCAATGGATTGGGTAAAGATTTTATATCTCATGAGATAGACATGGCTGAAACGGCAGGTTAAACCTGTTCAGTGAAACAGGACTGAAACGAGCAATGAACTCGGTTCAGAAATGGACTTTGTCCACTAAGATAGTCTTGGAAATGAGTCTTGAATAATAAGAAATGATTATCTATGATTATGTGTGTATTCCAGAAAGTTTCATGTTTTATGTTATGATTATTGGGATTACATTTCACTTCTATGATTTATCCCATGGTATGAAATTATGATTTCTTTTGCAGGTTAATATTTACAAAATGTTATGTTCATGATGTGATTGATTTTTATTTTGTTTACCCTTAATGAGCATTTTAGATCACCCTTTTGTATGTTTTCTTTCCCCCAAGTCAGGAAGAAGGTTATTAAGTAAGATATTCCAGAAAGGTGCTTTAGATATGATGAAATAAATGGGAGACAGTGTAGACACTTTATGAACCAGTTGTTTATGTTTCCCAGTTTCTAAAGACACTATACCTATATGGTCCTTCCATGGTTTTGTTATAACAACCCATACTTTACATACATTTTTATTAATTCAGAATTGAATCACACTTATTACAACATATAACAAAATCATGAAAGGACCGTATTGGTATAGTGTCTTTAGAAACTAGGAAACATAAACAACTGGTTCATAAAGCATCTACTTTGCCTCCCATTTATTTCATCATATCTAGAGTCCCTTTTTGGCATATTCTACTTAATAACCTTCTTCCTGACCTGGGGAAATAAAACATACAAAAGGGTGAGCTTAAATGCTCAGTAAGGGTAAACGAAAGAAATATCAATCACATCATATACATAAGAACATAACTTTTGGAAATCTTATCCTGCAAAAGAGATCATAATATCATAACATGGGATAAATCATAGAAGTGAAATGTAATCCCAATAATCATAACATAAAACCTGAAACATTGTGGCATACAAACATAATCATAGAGAATCATTTCTTATTAGTCAAGACTCATTGCCAAGACTATCTTAGTGGATAAAGTCCATTTCTGAACCGAGTCACCCTCATTTCAGTCCTGTTTCACTGAACTGGTATAACCTACTGTTCCAGCCATGTCTATCTCATGAGATATAAAATCTTTACCCAATGCATTGGAGGGAGATATATTTCCCACTCATCTCATAATTATACCATTCTTATGTGTGCCATAAAATCATAAACCATACATCATAGCATAACCCATGTAATAAAAATGCGATTCTTAAAAAACATGACATCATAAAACAATTCATATAAGCTAAAGGAACTCATAAAAATATTTCCATCCCAACATAATCAAATCCATGTAATAATATGGATATAAACATAACCCAATATTATATTTGATGGAAAATAATTTTGATAAAACACTTGAACTCCTTTCTTGAGGAAAATATCCTTTCTATTTCAAAAACACATTTCATTTCTTAACATGTCATAAAATTATAACTAAAATAAGTTGATTAAAAATAATCTGGAAAATATGTAAAGTAAGCTTCTTGTAAATAATGTTTTAAAAATCCATTCATGCCATATAAGTTAAAAAAACATTCTTCGTACTTTTGTCGGAAAAGTCAAAAAGTACCTCATACGAAAAACGACAGAAGATTCCTTTCATATCTTTTACTAAAAACTCACCGAAGGGTAAAATTGGATATAAACTATTGTATAAGGATATAAATATTACATATTGATGAAACATGGATGTGGATGATAAAATACACCCTAGTAAATACCAAAGTATAAAAAATCTCGGATAAAAATGAGATTGTGATATTTTCCCTTACCTTAGGTCCGACTTGCTTTGTGAGTGTCCGAACCTCCTGTATAATGATTTAAATAATGTTATTTACTTATTCCAGAATAATACTTATTTTTATGATATCATATATGGTCATATTCTTAGCTTCTTAGTAGTAAAATTTCATTGCTACTTGTTATTAGTGTGTTTATAACTTTTTGTTCTTATGCATGTTTTGTCGAATAAATTCTTATTCTTATCTTTAGGTTATAGATACCTCATTTACAGAATGGTATTAGTGTAATATATATCATATTCATTCATTAAATTCATTTATATAATCATTATGAAATGAAGATCATGTAGAACGAGTCACATCACATCGTGGAGACGATATTATGTACGTACACACGAGTGATAATATCGTTCCTATGATCGTGGAATTGTATTGGAGTGTATGTATACTATTTCAGAATCAATATCACTTTATAATAGTCATATATAGTCATTAATTACACCATTATACACATCCAAGTAAGGTGGTGGTGGAAATTAGATTACACCACGGCGTGGAGACGGTATTCCGTACGTACGCACACGCGGTGATTTTATTTTCGTAGGATGGATAGATGGTTAAATAGGGTTGTTTCATACTTATAATAACGTATCATTATATGAGTGATACTGATGTTATTATTTCATAATGAAACAACTAAAGAAGAAGAAGTTGAAGAAGAAAGAAATTGGAAAGGATCTATAATGGATATTACCTCTTCTTTGAAGTGCTTCTTTGAGACCTCCTTTTAGGGCACTAAAATTGGTCTTTGAAGAATACCAGGACCTCTAGGATGTCTCTAGGGAAGTGGAGAGGAGAAAATGGTAGGGGTTGGCCGAGCTTGAAGGCTCAAAGTGGTGTGAGTAAGAGAGGGAGGAGGTGCCCTTTTATAAGGGAGGAGAGGGGCACCTTTGGAATAACTGAAAATATTATTTTAGTATAAAGTCAATTTCGGTTTTAAATAGATCCAAATTGATTTATTTTGAGGCTAAGGTGGGGATGGGTCGAAAGTATCTCATCCAATAGAATTTAGACAAGTTTATGTTCCTATTTTAACCTTATCATTTAGATTTAACATTAAGTTAAATAATTTTACTTTTACCCTGTCTTCTTGTGTTATTATACAATAAGGTTAATAAAAATACTATATCAAGCCAAACAAACCCCAAGTTGATTATTATTAATATATATAACCTTATCTAAGTCATTTTTCCGAACCTTAGATTTTTAGGAATAAAATAACAATTAATAATATAATATTTGTTTTAAAAACTATTTTATGTCAATTTTGACACTATTTAGTAATTGATTTTTGTGAAAATCATAACAGAATGATAAGTTCGAAAAAAGTTAATTAAATCAATACTAACATGTCATATTAACCTATAAAATTATTATAATTCATATAAAGTCTCAAATTATATTTATTTGGGTATTTATAACATCAATTATTTCAATATTTCATTAATAAGATAATTACTGCCTCATCATTCTGTCATAAATAAATAAAATTATATAATGTCTAAAAATTACAAATAAAATACCATTATGTAGGAAATCTTATTATCTATCTAATAAATATTTATAGTCGAATTTATCTTATGTATAACCCCATATTAAAAATGATTTAGTTATTAATCTTTGATTTTAACTATTTTAACCCTTCTGTAAATAATTTAATAATAAATGTCCTAATCAAATCGAAGTGGGACTAAATGGTCATATTTTATTCCTAAGTTTGTTTATGGTCGAATTAAACTTGTCCAATAGAATTAGTACATGCGTTAGGGTAATAATAATATCATTTTTACCCTTAATTACCCTATTTACTTTTAACCGTGGTAAAAAAAGTAAAAAGTTACTATTCACCAAAAAATTATTTTAATCTCATTGAACCAAATTTTACATACTGACACCAACCGTGTCACTTGGATTTTTGAAATTCCACTAACAGAAGCGGTAAAATTAAGTTTTATGAAAAATTCAGTTTTTTTTAACAGCCACTTAGTAGTGTCACTATTAATCAAAAATTGAAAGTTTTCAGAAAAATACCAAAATTTCACCCTAGGCTAATTTCGATATTCCGAGTTCAAAAATGAAGTCCATTTTGAAAAATAAAATTTATAAAATTTAAAAAAATGGTTATTACTATTCATAACGGCTAGTTTTAATAATATTTTAATAGCATATCATTGTTTAGTGAAACTCGGTATTGCGTACGACGCAAGCTATCGAGGAAGGACGCGATTTCGTGTAAAGCAAGCCAAGCAAGTGTTGTGTGTATAAAAATATTCCTTTGATGATTTATATAACATAAAAGTCTCGGGTGTTACATTCTACCCCCCTTAAAATGAATTTCGCCCTAGAAATTCCTCACTTTGTAACAAACAGATGAGGATACCTCTCCCTCATCATATCCTCAAGCTCCCATGTAGATTCTTCTAATTGGTGGTTCCTCCATAAAACTTCCACCAATCGAGTGTTCTGGTTTCGTAGGACTTTTTCGCTACGATCCAGAATCTCTATAGGTTGTTCTTCATAAGAAAGATCTTGCTTTAGCGGTACAACTTCTGAGCTAAGTACATGTGAAGGATCAGGTATATACTTTCTCAGGAGAGATACATGGAACACATCGTGAACTTGAGAGAGATTCGGTGGAAGCGCCAATCGGTAAGCTACCTTCCCTACATGATCCAGTATTTCGAAAGGACCGATATATCTAGGGCTCAACTTCCCCTTCTTTCCAAATCTCATGAATCTCTTCCAGGGAGATATCCGTAAGAACACTTTATCGCCCACTTCAAACTCTAGGTCTTTTCTTCAGCTATCGGCATATCATTTCTTTCGACACTGAGCTGCTCTTATGTGTTGTTGAATAGATCTGACCTTTTCTGCCATTTCATCCACGAGATCAGGTCCTAATAGCTTTCTATCCCCAACTTCATCCCAGTAAGTTGGAGTCCTGCATTTCTTTCCATAGAGAGCTTCATAAGGAGCCATCTAATTACTGGAGTTAAAGATATTATTATAAGAAAATTCCACCAAATGTAGGTGTTTATCCCAACCACCTTTGAAATCCATAGAGAAATCTCTCAACATATCTTCTAGAGTTTGAATTGTTCTCTCAGACTGATCGTCTGTCTGAGGATGATAAGCAGTGCTGAAACTCAACTCGGTATCCTGAGTATGCTGAAGACTTGGCCAGAACATTGAGGTAAACCTCGGATCCCAATAAGATATAATAGAATGTGGTACTCCATGAAATCTTACCACTTCCTTTACATATATCCTGGGAAGCTAATCCAGAGAGAAATCCTCTCTAATAGCAATGAAGTGTACAGACTTTGTAAGACGATCAACTATGACCCAGATAGAATTATTTCCATTGGATGTTTTAGGAAGTACTGTGACAAAGTCCATAGTGATGTTTTCCCATTTCCATTTGGGTATGGGTAATGGTTGTAACATACCCTTAGACTTCTGTCTCTCTGCTTTAACTTGCTGACAAACCAAGCATCGAGAGACATATTCATCAACATCTCTTTTCATGCCATCCCACCAGAAGTACTCTTTCAGGTCCCTATACATCTTCGTGCTTCCAGGATGAATAGAGAATGAAGAACTATGAGCCTCATCCAGCAGCTCATTCTTTAATTCGGGGATGGGAGGAACACAAACCAGATTCTTGAACATTATTCTCCCATCAGAATCAATGTTGAATTCAGGAACATTTCTCACATTCTTTTGTAACTCGACATCTTCTTTCTGTGACTCTTTAATCTTCACATGTATAGATGGTTGAACATTCATTTTAGAAAGATAAGATTTTTCCCCTTCCATTATAATTCCAAGATCCATCCTTTGTAAATCCATAAATATTGGATCTTTTGTGATCCTCATCATGGATACACTAGCATGGTCTTGTCGACTTAATGCATCTTCCACCTTGTTTGCTTTCCCAGGGTGGTAATGGATTGAGCAGTCATAATCCTTAATCAGCTCCAACCATCTTCTTTGGTGCATATTCAGCTCCTTTTGTGTGAAAATATACTTTAAACTTTTATGATCAGTATAAATATCACACCTTTCACCATAAAGGTAATGCCTCCAAATATTTAATGCAAAGATTACCGCAGCTAACTCCAAATCATGAGTTGGGTAATTTTGCTCATGTATTTTCAACTGTCGTGAGGCATAAGCTATCACCATATCATTTTTCATAAGAACACACCCCAATCCCTTCTTGGATGCATCACTGTAGATCACAAACCTTTCTCCACTACAAGGCAGTGTGAGCATAGGTGCACTTGATAACCTTCTTTTCAACTCCTTGAAATTCTCTTCACATTCCTCCGTCCAAACAAACATAACTCCTTTCCATGTCAACTTGGTGAGTGGATTAGATAATCGTGAAAAATCTTTCACAAAACGTCGATAATATCCAGCCAAACCAAGAAAACTTCAGATCTCAGTTACTGTTTTTGGTCTCGACCATCTTTCGATAACCTCTGTTTTTGCTAGATCCACAGATATCCCCTCTTTTGAGATTATGTGACCCAAAAATGCAACTTTTTGAAGCCAAAATTCACACTTGGTAAATTTGGCATAAAGCTTCTCCTTTCTCAGGGTCTTTAATATAATTTTCAAGTGATCTTCATGTTCTTCCTTGCTCTTTGAATAGACAAGAATATCGTCTATAAAGACTACCACTAACTGATCAAGATAGTCTCTAAAGACTCTATTCATCAGATCCATGAAGATAGCAGGGGCATTAATAAGACCAAATGACATCACTATAAATTCATAGTGTCCATACCTTGTACGGAAAGCCGTATTTGGTATATCCTCCCTTTTGACCCTTAATTGATGATACCCTAAATGATGATTAATCTTGGAAATGTATTGAGCTCCGAGTAGTTGGTCAAATAGGTCATCAATGCGTGGGAGAGGATATTTGTTCTTGACAGTGATCTTGTTAAGTTCTCGATAATCAATGCAGAGTCTCATTGATCCATCTTTCTTCTTACCAAACAGAATAGGTGTTCCCCAAGGTGATTCACTAGGGCGTATGAACCCCTTATCAAGATTCTCTTGGAGTTGCTTCTTCAATTCCTGCAACTCAATTGAGTCCATTCTATAAGGTGTCTTTCAAATAGGCAAAGCACCCGGTACGAGTTCTATTGAAAACTCAACTTCACGATTCGGTGGAAGACCCGGTAATTCCCCCAGAAATACATCATCAAACTCCCGTACAATGGGCATATTCTTAATCGTGAGTTTCTCACCAACCATTTGAGATAAATAACCTTCATTTAGTGGAATCAATACCCAGAAAATGGAAGAAATTTCCACTGGAAGGTTATGTTCATCCTTGCATCGATTGACGATCATAGATTGATCTGGAATATGAAATGTGACTTCCCTTCATTGGCAATTGATATGAGCTCCATGTAGAGAAAGCCAATCCATGCTAAGAATCACATCAAATTCCACTATAGGAAGGATCACAAGATTTGCAGGAAGCACTTTCCCACAAACATCAATCGGAGAAGAATTATAAACTTTTGATGCGACTGTTGTGCCATTAGGTGTTGTCACAGCTAACTCAACATATAATTGTTGAGGTAATACAGTGATACCCTTAGAAAATTATTCAGAAATAAAGGATTGGGTGGATCCAGAATCAAATAAAACATTTGCTACTTTAGAGTGGATGGTAAGTGTACCTTTCACCACATCGTTATCATACTCCACATCGCTGATAGAAATTGCATGTGACTTTCCTTTGTCTTTAGCATTAAGAGTTTTTTGATGTCGACCATCATCATCAACCCTTGGATTAGGGAATTTATTGGCATAATGTCCCATCTACTTGAACTTGAAACATTGAAGTGTAGTAGGTTCATTATGTGTATCCCTTCCTTTGTTTGAATCATTAGACATCTTCTTCCCATCATCGCGGCATTCAAATGCCCGATGACCTTCCTTTCCACATTTGAAACATTTACTTGTCCCTTTAAGACAACTCCCTCCATGTTTCTTTCCACACTTTGTGCCTAAGGGAAAGCTCATCTTCTTTTCAGTGTGCTCTTTAGATTTTCCTTTGAATTCCATTTTCCTCTTCTTATCAAACCCATATGACTGATGGGTTACTCCAATCTCCATCTCAACTTTGAGAGCACATCGAACGATTTCCTCGTAGCTATTGAAGTCCCTTATGGCTAAGGACCTTCAAATAATTGTTTTTAAGCCACTAAAGAATCGATCGATCTTACTCCCAGGTTGAATAATAATACCAGAAGCGTACCTTGCAAGTCTTGTAAAATTTTCTTCATAGGTACCAACAGATTAATCATTCTTTTGCTTCAGTTCTAGAAACTCTTTCTCCATCTTTGTTC
The DNA here is from genome assembly GCA_963277665.1 of Viscum album. Lineage (NCBI taxonomy): Eukaryota > Viridiplantae > Streptophyta > Magnoliopsida > Santalales > Viscaceae > Viscum > Viscum album. Next base: position 499,269,382 of record OY728122.1, read on the forward strand.
GGAGAATACGAGGGAAGTAATTATTGAAAAATAAGTTCTTGAACTCGTCCTATTCCATGGTCTCAATTTCATACCTTTGCCTCGTATTCTTAATAAGGTTCCACCATTGATCAGCATCACCCTCCAAACGATACACTTCTAGGATGACTTTATCATGCTCAGAACATTGAAGAACTGAAAATATCTTTTCAGTAGTACTAATCCATTGTTCAGCAACTAATGGATCAGTAGACCCGCTGAATGAAGGTGGACGCTGTCTCATGAAGGATTCAACATAATGTTGCTCCTTCCTTTGCTCATTTGGAAGTCCTGCATGATTCATAGCTTGAGAAAGTTGTTTGACCATTGCTACAAGATATTCCATTCCAACTCCCATAACATTTGGTTGCTTAGGGGGACAATCATTGCACTGCCCGTCACATTCCGCATTAACACAGTTCCTTCGGGTTCCATCCATTGACTAAAACCAATAATAATAGTGCGAGCAACACTAATTATAATAGGAAAACCACGTAGTAAAGAATAAAATTTCACACTTAAATTCTTATCCTAGGTTATTCATGGCCATACTTTACATACATTGTTATTACTTCAGAATTGAAGCACACTTATTACAAATATAACAAAACCAAGAAAGGACCGTATAGGTATAGTGTCTTTAGAAACTGGGAAACATAAACAAATAGTTCATAAAGCATCTACTTTGCCTCCCATTTATTTCATCATATCTAGAGTCCCTTTTTGGCATATTCTACTTAATAACCTTATTCCTGACATGGGGAAATAAAACATACAAAAGGGTGAGCTCAAATGCTCAGTAAGGGTAAACAAATGAAATATCAATCACATCATATATATAAGAACATAACTTTTGGAAATCTTATCCTGCAAAAGAGATCATAATATCATAACATGGGATAAATCATAGAAGTGAAATGTAATCCCAATAATCATAACTTAAAACCTGAAACTTTGTGTCATACACACATAATCATAGTGAATCATTTCTTATTAGTCAAGACTCATTTCCAAGACTATCTTAGTGGATAAAGTCCCTTTTGGAACCGAGTCACCCTCGTTTCAGTCCTGTTTTACTGAACTGGTATAACCTACCATTCCAGCCATGTCTATCTCATGAGATATAAAATCATTACCCAATGCATTGGAGGGAGATATAGGTCCCACCCATCTCATAATGATACCTTTCTTATGTGTGCCACAAAATCATAAACCATACATCCTAGCATAACCCATGTAATAAAAATGGGATTCTTAAACAACATGACATCATAAAACAATTCATATAAGATAAAGGAATTCATAAAAATATTTCCATCACAACATAATCAAATCCATTTAATAATAGGGATAGAAACAGAACCCAATATTATCTTAGATGGAAAATAATTTTGACAAAACACTCGAACTCCTTTCTTGAGGAAAATATCCTTTCTACTTCAAAAACACATTTCATTTCTAAATATGTCATAAAATTATAACTAAAAGAAGTTGATTAAAAATAAACTTGAAAACTTGTAAAGTAAGTATCTTGTAAATAATGTTTTAAAAATCCATTCATGCCGTATAAGTTAAAAAAACATTCTTCGTACTTTTGTCGGAAAAGTCAAAAAGTACCTCGTACGAAAAACGACAAAAGATTCCTTTCATATCTTTTACTAAAAACTCACCGAAGGGTAAAATTGGATATAAACTATTGTATAAGGATATAAATATTACATATTGAGGAATCATGGATGTGGATGATAAAATACACCCCAGAAAATACCAAAGTATAAACAATCTCGGATAAAAATGAGATTGTGATATTTTCCCTTACCTTAGGCCTGACTTGCTTTGTGAGTGTCTGAACCTCTTGTATAATGATTTAAATAATTTTATTGACTTATTCCAGAATCGTACGTATTTTTATGATATCATATATGGTCATATTCTTAGCTTCTTAGTAGTAATATTTCATTGCTACTTGTTATTCGAGTGTTTATAACATTTTTTTCTTATGCGTGTTTTGTCAACTAAATTCTTATTCTTATCTTTAGGTTATAGATAAATCATTTCCAGAATGGTATTAGTGTAATATATATCATATTCATTCATTAAATTAATTTATATAATCATTATGAAATGAAGATCATGTAGAACGAGTCACATCACATCATGGAGACGGTATTCCGTACGTACGCACGAGTGATGATATCGTTCCTATGATCGTGGAATTGTATTGGAGTGTATGTATACTATTTCAGAATCAATATCATTTTATTATAGTCATATATAGTCATTATTTACACCATTATACCCATCCAAGTAAGGTGGTGGTGGAAAATCGATTACACCACGGCGTGGAGACGGTATTCCGTACGTACGCATGCGCGGTGATTTTATTTTTCGTTGGATGGATAGATGGTTAAATAGAGTTGTTTCATACTTATAATAACATATCAGTATATGAGTGATAATGATGTTATTACTTCATAATGAAACAACTAAACAAGAAGATGTTGAAGAAGAAAGAAATTGGAAAGGACCGGTAATGGATATTACCTCTTCTTTGAAGTGCTTCTTTGAGACCTCCTTTTAGGGAACTAAAATTGGTCTTTGAAGAAGACCAGGACCTCTAGCATGTCTCTAGGTAAGTGGAGAGGAGAAAATGGCAGGGGTTGGCCGAGCTTGAAGGCTAAAAGTGGTGTGAGTAAGAGAGGGAGGAGGTGCCCTTTTATAAGGGAGGAGAGGGGCTCCTTTGGAATAACTAAAAATATTATTTTATTATAAAGTCAAGATCGGTTTTAAATAGCTCCAAATTGATTTATTTCGAGTCTAAGGTGGGGATGGGTCGAAATCCTCTCATCCAATAGAATTTAGACAAGTTTAGGTTCCTATTTTAACCTTATCATTTAGATTTAACATTAAGATAAATAATTTTACTTTTTCCGTGTCTTCTTGTGTTCTTATACTATAAGGTTAATAAACTTAATAAATCAAGAAAAATGAACCCCAAGTTGTTTACTATTAATATATATAACCTTATATAAGTCATTTGGACTAACCTTAGATTTTTAGGTATAAAATAACAATTAATAATATAATATTTGTTTTAAAAACAATTTTATGTCAATTTTGACACTATTTAGTAATTGATTTTTGTGATACTCATAAAAGAATGATAAGTTCGAAAAAAGTTAATTATAAATCCTAACATGTCATAGTAACCTATAAAATTAGTGGAATTCATAAAAAGTCTCAAATTTTATTTATTTGGGTATTTATAACATCAATTATGTCAATATTTCATTAATAAGATAATTACTGCATCATCGTTGTGTAATAAATAAATTAAATTATTTAATGTCTAAAAATTACAAATAAAATACCATTATGTAGGATATCTTATTATCTTTCTAATTAATATTTATAGTCGAATTTATCTTATGTATAACCCCATATTAAAAATGATTTAGTTATTAAACTTTGATTTTAAATATTTTATCCTTTCTTTAAATAAATTAATAATAAATGTCCTAATCTAATCCAAGTGGGCCTAAATGGTCATATTTTATTCCTAAGTTTGTTTTGGTCGAATTAAACTTTTCCAATAGAATTAGGACATGTGTTAGGGTAATAATAATATAATTTTTACCCTTAATTACCCTATTTACTTTTAACCGTGGTAAAAAAAAGTAAACAGTTACTATTCACCAAAAAATTATTTTCATCTCATTGAACCACATTTATTTACTGACATCAACCATGTCTCTCAGATTTTTGAAATTCCACTCACAGAAGCGGTAAAATTAAGTTTTATGAAAAATTCAGTTTTTTTAACAGCCACTTAGTACTTTCACTATTCATCAAAAATTGATAGTTTTCAGAAAAATACAAAAATTTCACCCTAGGCTAATTTCGATATTCCGAGTTCAAAATTATAGTCCATTTTGAAAAATAAAATTTATAAAATTTCAAAAATTGGTTTTTACTGTTCATAACGGCCAGTTTTAATAATATTTTAATAGCATATCATTGTTTAGTGAAACTCGGTATTGCGTACGACGCAAGCTATTGAGGAAGGTCGCGATTTCGTGTAAAGCAAGCCAAGAAAGTGTTGTGTGTATAAAAAGATTTCTTTTATGATTTATATCACATAAAAGTCTCAGGTGTTACATTTGTTATATTTTGTAATAAGTATGCATCAATTTTGAAGTATTAACAATGTATGTAAAGTATGGGTCGTTATAGTTGGTATCAGAGTAAAGGTATAGTCAACCTTTGGAAACTAGGATGTGAACGCCTTAGTAAGAACCCTCAGGATAAGTCTAAGCATAGAACACAATATTAGTGTTTTAGAAATGACCAGGAATAACCTAGGATAATACCTTAAGTGTGAAATTTTATTCTTGAATATGTGGTTTTCCTATTATAATTAATGTTTCTCACACCATTCTTCTTGGTAATAGTCAATGGCTGGAACCCGAAGGAACCATGTTAATTCGGGATGCGACGGGAAATGCAATGATTGTCCCCCTGAGCAACCAAATGTCATGGGAGTTGGAATGCAAAATCTTGTAGCCATGCTCACACAACTTTCTGAAGCTATGAATCATGTAGGACTCCCAAACGAGCAAAGGAAGGAGCAACATTCTGTTGAATCCTTCATGAGATGGCGTCCACCTTCATTCTGTGGGACTACTGATCCATTAGTTTCTGAACAATGGATCAGTACTACTGAAAAGATATTTTCAATTCTTCAATTTTCTGAACATGATAAAGTAATCCTAGCATTGTATCGTTTGGAAGGAGAGGCTGATCAATGCTGGAATCTTATTAAGAATACGAGGAAAAGGGATGAAATTGAGTCCATGGAATGGGACGAGTTCAAGAACTTATTTTTCAATAAGTACAACCCTCATATTCTCCGAACAAAGATAGAAAAGGATTTTATTGAACTAAAGCAAAAGGATGATGAATCTGTTGGTACCTATGAAGAAAATTTTAAAAGACTTGCAAGGTACGCTTCTGGTATTATTATCCAACCTGATAGTAAGATCGATCGATTCTTTAGTGGCTTAAAACCAAGTCTTCAAAGGGCATTAGCCATAAGGGACTTCAATAGCTATGAGGAAATCGTTTGATGTGCTCTCAAAGTTGACATGGAGATTGGAGTAACCCATCAGTCATATGGGTTTGATAAGAAGAGGAAAATGGAATTCAATGGAAAATCTAAAGAACAAACTGAAAAGAAGATGAGTTTTCCCTTATGCTCAAAGTGTGGAAGGAAACATGTAGGGAGTTGTCTTAATGGGACAAGTAAATGTTTCAAATGTGGAAAGGAAGGTCATTGGGAATTTTAATGCTGCAATGATGGGAAGAAGATGTCTAGTGATGCAAACAATGAAAAGGCTACACAGAGTGAACCTCCTACACTTCGATGTTACAAGTGCAAGGAAATGGGGCATTATGCTAATCAATTCCCCAATCCAAGGATTGTTGATGATGATCGATGTGAACAAACTCTTAAGGAAAAAGACAAAGGAAAGTCACAAGCAATTTCTATCAGCAATGTGGAATATGATAACAAAGTGGTGAAAGGTACACTTACCCTCCACTCTAAAGTAGAAAATGTTTTATTTGATTATGTATCCACCCACTCTTTTATTTCTGAAGAATTTTCTAAGAGTATCACCGTATTACCTCAACAATTAGATGTTGAGTTAGTTGTGACAACCCCTAATGGCACAATAGTCGCATCAAAAGTTTATAATACTTCTCCGATTTGAGTTTGTGGGAAAGTGCTTCCTGTAAGTCTTGTGATCCTTCCTATAGTGGAATTTAATGTGATTCTTGGCATGGATTGGATTTCATTATATGGAGCTCATATCAATTTACAAATAAGGGAAGTCACATTTCATATTCCAGATCAATCTATGATCGTCTATCATTGCAAGGATGAATATAACCTTCCAGTGGAAATTTATTCCATCTTATGGGTCTTGATTCCACTAAATGAAGTTTATTTATTTCAAATGGCTGGAGAGAAACTCGTGATTAAGAATATTCCCATTGTATGGGAGTTTGATGATGTCTTTCTGGAGGAATTGTTGGGTCTTCCACCAAATCGTGAAGTTGAGTTTTCAATAGAACTCATACTGGGTGCTTTACCTATTTCAAAGACACCTTATAGAATGGCCCCAATTGAGTAGTAGGAATTGAAGAAGCAACTCTAAGAGAATCTTGACAAGGGGTTCATATGCCCTAGTGCGTCACCTTGGGTAGCACCTGTTCTGTTTATTAAGAAGAAAGATGGATCAATGAGACTTTGCATAGATTATCGAGAACTTAACAACATCACTATCATGAAAAAATAGCCTCTCCCACGCATTGATGACCTATTTGACCAACTACGCGGAGCTCAATACCTTTCCAAGATTGATCTCCATTTAGGGTATCATCAATTAAGGGTCAAAAGAGAGGATATACCAAACACGACATTCCGTTCAAGGTATGGACACTATGAATTTATAGTGATGCCATTTGGTCTTACTAATGCCCCTCCTATCATCATGGATTTGATGAATAGTCTTTAGAGACTATCTTGATCAGTTTTTGGAAGTATTTATAGATGATATTCTTGTCTATTCAAAGATCAAGGAAGAACATGAAGATCACTTGAGAATTATATTGAAGACCTTGAGAAAGGAGAAGCTTTATTCCAAATTTACCAAGTGTGAATTTTGGCTTCAAAAAGTTGCATTTTTGGGTCACATAATCTCAAAAGAGGGGATATCTATGGATCGAGAAAAAACAGAGGTTATCGAAAGATGGTCGAGACCAACAACAGTAACTGAGATCCGAAGTTTCCTGGTTTGGTTGGATATTATCGACGTTTTGTGAAAAAAATTTCACGATTATCTAATCCACTAACCAGGTTGACTCGGAAAGGAGTTAATTTTTTTTTTGACGGAGGAATGTGAAGAAAATTTCAAGGAGTTGAAAAGAAGGTTATCCAGTGCACCTGTGCTCCCACTGCCTTGTAGTGGAGAAAGTTTTGTGATCTAAAGTGATGAATCCAGGAATGGATTGGGGTGTGTTCTTATGCAAAATGATATAGTGATAGCTTATGCCTCACGACAGTTTAAAATCCATGAGCAAAATTACCCAACTCATGATTTGGAGATATCTGCGGTAATCTTTGCATTAAGGATTTGGAGGAATTATCTTTATGGTGAAAGGTGTGATATTTATACTGATCATAAAAGTTTAAAGTATATTTTCACACAAAAGGAGATGAATATGCGCCAAAGAAGATGGTTGGAGTTGATTAAGGATTGCGACTGCTCAATTCATTACCACCATGGGAAAGAAAACAAGGTGGCAGATGCATTAAGTGGATAAGACCATGCCAGTTTATCCATGATGAAGATCACAAAAGATCAAATGTTTATGGATTTACAAAGGACGGATCTTGGAATTATAATGAATGGGGAAAATCGCATCTTTATCAAATGAATGTTCAACCATCTATACATGTTAAGATTAAAGAGGCACAAAAAGAAGATGTAGAGTTACAAAAGAAGGTGAGAAATGTTCCTGAATTCAACCTTGTTTGTGATGGGATAATAAAGTTCCGGAATCGCGTTTGTGTTCCTCCCATCCCCGAATTAAAGAAGGAGCTGCTGGATGAGGCTCATAGTTCTTCAATCTCTATTCATCCTGGAAGCACGAAGATGTATAGGGACCTGAAAGAGTACTTCTGGTGGGATAGCATGAAAATAGATGTGGCTGAATATGTCTCTCGATGCTTGGTTTGTCAGCAAGTTAAAGATGAGAGACAGAAGTCTAAGGTAATGTTACAAACATTACCCATACCCAAATGGAAATGGGAAAACATCACTATGGACTTTGTCATTGGACATCCTAAAACATCCAAAGGCAATAATGCTATCTGGGTCATACTTGATTGTCTAACAAAGTCTACACACTTCATTGCTATTAGAGAGGATTTCTCTCTGGATCAGCTTGCCAGGATATATGTAATGGAAGTGGTAAGATTACATGGAGTACCACTTTCTCTTATATTTGGTCGGGATTCGAGGTTTACCTTAATGTTCTGGAGAATTATTTAGCATACTCTGGATATAGATTTGAGTTTCAGCACTGCTTATCATCCTCAGACAGATGGTCAATCTGAGAGAACAATTCAAACTCTTGAAGATATGTTGAGAGCTTTCTCTATGGATTTCAAAGGTGGTTGGGATCAACACCTACCTTTTGTGGAATTTTCTTATAATAATAGCTTTCACTCCAGTATTAAGATGGCTCCTTATGAAGCTCTCTATGGAAAGAAATGCAGGACTCCAACTTGCTGGGATGAAGTTGGGGAACGAAAGCTATTAGGACCTGATCTTGTTAATGAAATGGAAGAAAAGGTCAGATCTATTCAACAACATATAAGAGCAGCTCAGAGTCGATAGAAACGTTATTATAAAAACTGAAGAAAAGACTTAGAGTTTGAAGTGGATGATAAATTGTTCTTACGAATATCTCCTTGGAAGAGAGTAATGAGATTTGGAAAGAAGGAAAAGCTGAGCCCTAGGTATATCGGTCCTTTCGAAATACTGGGTCGTGTTGGAAAGGTAGCATACCGATTGGCGCTTCCACCGAATCTCTCTCATGTTCACGATGTGTTCCATGTATCTCTCTTGAAAAAGTACATACCTGATCCTTCACATGTACTCAGCTCAGAAGTTGTACCGCTGGAGCAAGATCTTTCTTATAAAGAACTACCGATAGAGATTCCGGATCGTAGTGAAAAATTCCTATGAAACAAGACCACTTGATTGGTGAAAGTTTTATGGAGGAACCACCAACTAGAAGAAGCTACATGGGAGATTGAGGATATGATGAGGGAGAGGTATCCTCATCTTTTTGTTACAAAGTGACGAATTTCGAGGGCGAAATTCATTTTAAGGGGGGTATAATGTAACACCCGAGACTTTTATGAGAAATATTTTGTTTTTATGTTATATAAATCATCAAAGGAATCTTTCACTACACACGACACTTTCTTGGCTTTCTTTATACGCAATCGCGACCTTCCTCGATAGCTTGCGTCGTATACAATACTGAGTTTCACTAAACAACGATATGCAATTAAAATATTATTAAAACTAGCCGTTATGAATAGTAATAACCACTTTTTGAAATATTGTAAATTTTATTTTTCAAAATGGACTTCATTTTTGGATTCGAAATATCGAAATTAGCCTAGGGTGAAATTTTGGTATTTTTCTGAAAACTTTCAATTTTTGATGAATAGTGAAAACACTGGGTTACTATTTAAAAACTGACTTTTTATTTAAATAATTATTTATTTTTTTTAAATTTATTTTAGGCCAAAATTGATACATAATACCTATATAAGTTCAATGTAATTCATTGAAGTAATTTTATAATAATTTTAGATATATAAAAATTTTATTGAACTTTTCACCGTCTTTTACCCACCTCCTCGGAGAATTTGCAAATTTAAATAAAACATAATTTTACCGCTTCTGTGAGTGGAATTTCAAAAATCTGAGAGACACGGTAGATGTCAGTAACTAAAATTTGGTTCAATGAGATGAAAATAATTTTTGGTGAATAGTAACTTTTTACTTTTATTTACCACAGTTATAAGTAAATAGGATAATTAAGGGTAAAAATGATATTATTATTACCCTAACACATGTCTTAATTCTATTGGATAAGTGTAATGTGACGAAAAACTACCTTAGGAATAAAATATGACCATTTAGGCCCACATGGACTAGATTAGGACATTTATTATTAATTTATTTAAAGAAGGGTTAAAATAGTTAAAATCAACGTTTAATAAGTAAATTAATTTTAATATAGGGTTATACATATGATAAATTCGACTATAAATATTCATTGGAAATATAATGAGATTTCCTACATAATTGTATTTTATTTGTAATTTTTAGACATTAAATAACTTAATTTATTTATGACACAAAGATGATGCAATAATTATCTTATTAATAAAATATTGACATAATTGATGTTATAAATACCCAAATAAATGTAATTTGAGACTTTTTATGAATTACATTAATTTTATAGGTTAATATGACATGTTATTATTGATTTAATTAACTTTTTTCGAATTAATCATTCTGTTATAAATTTCACAAAAAATCAATTACTAAATAGTGCCAAAATTGACATAAAATGGTGTTTAAAACAAATATTATATTATTGATTGTTATTTTATTCCTAAAAACCTTAGGTTTGGCAGAATGACTTAGATACAGTTTTATTTATTAATAATAAACAACTTGGGGTTGTTTTGGCTTGTTATAGTAAGTTTACTAACCTTATAGTGTAAGAACACAAAAAGACACGGTAAAAGTAAAATTATCTAACTTAAAGTTAAATCTAAATTATAAGGTTAAAATAGTAAAATAAATGTCCAAATTCTATTGGATGAGAGTATTTCTACCCATCCCCACCTTAGCTACTAAAGAAATAAATATGGAGCTATTTAAAACCGAATATGGCTTTATAATAAAATAATATTTTTAGTTTTTCCAAAGGTGCCCCTCTCCTCCCTTATAAATGGGCACCTCCTCCCTATCTTCCTCACACCACATTGAGCCTTCAAGCTCGACCATACCCTGCCAATTTCTCCTATCCACTTCCCTAGAAACATCCTAGTGGTCCTGGTCTTCTTCAAAGTCAAATTTTATTGCCCTAAATGGAGGTCTCAAAGAAGCGCTTCAAAGAAGAGGTAATGTCCGTTACCAATTCTTTCATCTTTATTTCTTCTTCCACTTCTTCTTCTTTAGTTGTTTCATTATGAAGTAATAACATCAGTATCGCTCATATACTTATATGTTATTATAAGTATGAAACAACACTATTTCACCATCTATCCATCCTACAGAAAACGAAATCACCACGCGTGCATACGTACGGAATACCGTCTCCACGCCGTGGTGTAATATATTTTCCCCCACCACCTTACTTGGATTGGTATAATGGTGTAAATAATAACTATATATGATTATTTTAAATTTATATTGATTCTAAAATAGTATACATACACTTCAATACAATTCCACGACCATGGGAACGATATCATCGCTCGTGCGTACGTACGGAATACCGTCTCCACGATGTGATGCGACTCGTTCTACATGATATTCATTGCATAATGATTATGTAAATGAATTTAATGAATGAATATGATATATATTACACTAATACCATTCGGGAAATGAGTTATCTATAACCTAAAGAAAAGAATAAGAATTTATTCGACAAAACACGCATAAGAACAAAAAGTAATTAACACCCGAATAACAAGTAGTAATGAAATATTACTAATAAGAAGCTATGAATATGACCATATATGATATCATAACAATAATTATGATTCTGGAATAAGTCAATAATATTATATAAATCATTATACAGGAGGTTCAGACACATACATAGCAAATCGGACCTAAGGTAAGGGAAATATCACAATCTCATTTTTATCCGAGATTGTTTATACTTTGGAATTTTCTGGGGTGTATTTTATCATTCAGATCCATGTTTCCTAAATATGTAATATTATTTACATCCACCTAAAATTTTTTAAATCCAATTTTACCCTTAGGTGAGTTTTTAGTAATAGATATGAAAGGAATCTTTTGTCGTTTTTCGTATGAGGTACTTTTTGACTTTTCCGACAAAAGTACGAGAAGAATGTTTTTTAACTTATAAGGCATGAATGGATTTTAAAAACATTATTTCCAAGAAGATTCTTTGAAAATTTTCAAGTTTATTTTTAATCAACATCTTTTAGTTTAGAATTGTATGACATGTTAAGAAAGGAAAAGTGTTTTTTAAGTAGAAAGGATATTTTCCTCAAGAATGAAGTTCAAGTGTTTTATCAAAATTATTTTCCTTCTATGATAATAAAGGGTTCTGTTTATATCCCTATTATTAAATTGATCTGACTATGTTGTGATGGAATTATTTCTATGAATTCCTTTATCTTATATGAATTTTTTTATGATGTCACGATGTTTTAGATTATTATTTTTATTACATGGGTTACGCTATGATGTATGGTTTATGATTTTGTGGCACACATAAGAATGGTATCATTATGAGATGGGTGGGACCTATATCTCTCTACAATGCATTGGGTAAAGATTTTATATCTCATGAGATAGACATGGCTGGAATGGCAAGTTAAACTGGTTCAGTGAAATAGGACTGAAACGAGGAATGAACTTGGTTTAGAAATGGACTTTATCGACTAAGATAGTCTTGGAAATGAGTCTTGACTAATAAGAAATGATTATCTATGATTATGTGTGTATGCCCAAAAGTTTCATGTTTTATGTTATGATTATTAGGATTACATTTCACTTATATGATTTATCCCATGGTATGAAATTATGATTTCTTTTGGAGGTTAAGATTTCCCAAATTTTTTGTTCATGATGTGATTGATTTTTCTTTTGTTTACACTTACTGAGCATTTGAGCTCACCCTTTTGTATGTTTTATTTCCCCCAAGTCAGGAAGAAGGTTATTAATTAAGATATGCCAAAAGGGACTATAGATATGATGAAATAAATGGGAGACAGTGTAGACGTTTCATGAACCAGTTGTTTATGTTTCAAAGTTTCTAAAGACACTATACCTATACGGTCCTTCCATGGTTTTGTTATATGTTGTAATAAGTATGCTTAAATTTTGAAGTATTAACAATGTATGTAATGTACGAGTCATTATAAACACACCCCACGCATTCACAACATTCATGCCAAAACCATCCTTTCAAAAAAACTCCCTTTTATTGAAAACCATTTTCCATCAAAACCAAGTGTGTTCAACGAATTCAAACCATTTCAATAAAACTCCCTTTTTATTGAAAACAAGATCCATCAAAGTCATTTCAATCTCAAAAAATTTCAATAAATCATCATTTTTATTGAAATTCAATTACTCATAAACCATTTACATCTTCATCAATTTCAAAATTTAAAATAATCATTTTAAATTAAAATAGCCAAATCACCTTGCACAACAATTCACCAAGATTTCCCAATTTCATCAAAACCATAAATCATCACTAAAGAAGATTTATTCCATGATTTTCAAAATCAATACCATTAAAATAACCAATTTTAAACTAAGACAACCAATTCTAACAAGATGACTCAAGAGTGAAGCCACCTAACTCAAAGATTTATATGAAAACCACAACGGTCGAAGAACGCACAAGAAAACTGGGTCGTTTCTCCAAGAATTCTCCTTAGATCTCTTCTCCTAACACAACCAAGACCAAATCTCATCATGTTTTGGCATCCACACCCTAAGATCTACCCATAATGGGTGTATATATAAGAAACCAGGAGAAGTGGAGAAGTAGATATAAGTAGATCTGAGAAACCAAATAAGAATGATCACATACCTCAAGAATTCGGCTTCGATTCGTCAAGAGAAGCCTTCAAATCGCCTATAGAATGATGGGAGAACCCTATTTGACCTCATGAGAACCGAAATCCTGAGTTAGGGCGGCTTATGAGCTTAAATGAGGCACTTATAGACAAAAACGCATGAGATCCACCATTATAGGATCTCATTTAAGTGGCTGCATGGTTAGTTCGCACGGTTTGACAAACTGTGTGCTAACCATGCGTTAGCTACTGCCTCGGCCACCCTTCTCGCATGGTTTGGCCACACATTTAGACAAACCCTGCGCCTCCCGTATGGAAGCTACTGCCTCCAATACCAACTCCGCACAGTTTTTCCACATGATTTTGAAAAATTGTGCGCCTCCCGTGCAACTTCCATTTTGACCCAAAACTCATTCCAAGTTCTCCTGACTCTCCCATTCATCACCATTAACTTTATAACCAATAAAATCATCAAGAAAGGGTTACATACTAGAAACTAGGGTTACTACATTCTCCCCACCATTTGCCTTTTCGTCCCTATAAATTAAAAAACTATCGCTTTCTTGAAAGAGTTCTGGCCACTAGTCTTTCATTTTTTTCTCGCGTTCCTAAGTAACTTCAGGAATCTGACCATGCTTCCATAAAACCTGCACTAGACCGATGACTTTTCCACAAAATACTTTCTCTTTCCTATCCACAATCCATACAAGGATATGTATCAATGAAGTATCCAGATCTAGGTCAACATGATCTTATCTGATCACATGGTCAGGATCAGGCTGATACTTTTTCAACAGAGATACATGGAACACATTATGCATAAAACTGAACCGTGGTAGTAATTCTAATCAATATGCCACCTCTAAAACCCTTCCCAGTATCCCAAAAGGGCTAATGAATCTAGGAGATAATTTTCCCTGCTTCCCAAAACGACGATGTCCAAGTCTTGGAGAGATCCTCAAGAAGACATGATCACCCACAATGAACGACAACAATATTCGATGGTGATCTTCATAATATTTCTCACGACTCTGAGCCGTATCCATCCTCTTTCTAATATACTAGATCTTCTCTATTGTCTCTTGATCAAGTATTGGCCCAACTAGTGAATTTTCACCCATTTTCACCCAACATAGTGGAGAACGACAAGGACGCCCATACAATTCTTCAAACAGAGCCATGCATATGGAGGCTTGATAGTTATTATTTCATGAGAACTCCACTAAATGTATATGATCCTCCCATGAGCCAGAAAAATCCATTACGCAAGCCCACAACATGTCTTACAATGTTTGTATCTTCTGTTCGGATGGTCCATCCATCTGAGGATGATACGCTGTGCTCATCGTCAACTGAGTCCCAAGGGCTTGCTGTAACAATTTCCAGAAATGAGATGTGAACCTCAGATATCTATTTAAGACTATAGAAATTGGTACACCATGGATCTTTACCACTTATCATATATAGATTTTTTAATGACCTTCCACTGTATGGGTTTCATGAATAGGGGTGAAATGGGCCAACTTGGTTAGAAGATCCCCTATCACCCAAATGGAATCATGTTTCCGAACCGTTCTTGGAAGACCTGTAATAAAATCCATTGATATTTTTTCCAATTTCCACACTGGGATAGGTAAAGACTGTAGCATACCAGTTTGTCTCTGATTCTCTTCTTTAAACTTTTGACAAGTTAAGCACCGCGAGACAAACTTGGCCACCTACATTTTCATGTCGCTCCTCCAAAACTGCGCCTTCAACACCATAGAAATCTTCTATGTACCTGGGTGTATAACCCATATTGAATGGTGGTAAGCATGAAAGAATTGTTCATGAAAACCCATAGGTACATCCATCTGATCTCTGAAACACAAAACTGAACCTCCATCAAGTTTACATCCATCAATGGTCTCCCCACCATTGAGTTGTGAACTTACAACCAATCATTCTACATCAGATGTTTGTCGTTATTTGGTCATCTTTACTAAATCCGGAACAAGTGTAGCAGAAAATAAAACAGCAATATCACCTCAGTCTTCACATTCCACATGCATGTCGGCTAATACCGACTTCAACTGCCATTCATCTGAAGCATTATTTTCCAACTGAGAATTCGACTTCCTACTTAATGCATCGGCCACTGAATTACCCTTACCCGGTGTATACATTAAGTCATAGTCGAACATTTAAATATACTCCATCCATATCATCTGCCTTAGATTCAAATATCACTGTGAGAAAATGTGTTTCAAGATTTTTTGATTCATAAACACAGTAAATTTCACACCATAGAGGTAGTGTCTCCATGTTTTCAAAGCATAGACGACTACAGCTAACTCCAAATCAGGTGTTGGGTAATAATTCTCATGCACCCTCAACTGCCTTGAACCATAAGAAACTACATGATCTTTTTTCATGAAGACACAACCCAACCCTGATCTGAAAGCATCGTAATAGACCACGTATCCTTGCCCTGATTTTGGCAAGATCAAGATAGGTGTCGATGTAAGGCAAACTTTCATTTCTTGGAAAGACTTATGACATTATTTTGTCCATTGGAAGGGAGCATTCTTCTTAGTTATAGCTATAATAGGCGAAGCTAGTCATGAGAAGTCACGGAAAAAGCATCAGTAATAACCAGTTAGGCCTAGAAAACTTTATATTTTAAAGACATTCTTCAGAGGTTTCCAAGAAAGAACAACTTCTATCTTTTTTGGATCCATTGAATCACCTTTCTCAGAAATAGCATGGCCCAGAAAACCTACCTCTTGTATCCAAAAACCACACATTGATAATTTTTCATACAACTGATGGTCCCTCAATATTTCCAACATTATAGCCAAGTGTTTCTCATGATCAGCCATTGTTCTTGAATACACCAATATTTCATCCACAAACACCACATCAAAGAATCCGGATATGGATTAAATATCCAATTCATCAATTCCATAAAGACTGCTGGTGCATTCATAAGATTAAAAAGCATGACTACATATTCATAGTGGCCATATCTTCTTCTGAAGGCTGTCTTCAGAATATCCTCCTTCCGAACTTGCAACTAGAGATATCCTGACCGAAAGTCAATCTTGGAGAACCACTGAGCTCCCCTTAATTGATCAAACTGATCATCAATTCATGGTAGGGGATATCTATTCTTTATCGTAACTTGGTTAATCTTACGATAATCAACACATAGCTGAATAGTTCCATATTCCTTATTTACGAACAAAACCAGTGCTGCCCATGGAGAAACGCTTGTCAAAATAAAACCTTTTCTTTCCAGTTCTTCCAACTACACATTCAATTAATTTAACTCCGTTGGTTCCATCCTATAAGATGGAAGTGATATAGGAATGGTCCCCAGAAGGAGATCAATCGTAATCTCCACTTCTATCACAGGTGGTAACCCTAAGAAGTTTTCCGGAAAAATATGAGGAAATTGATCCACGACTAGTAGAAAAATTATATTCGCGATCTCTTCCATCGATTACAAGTTTAATGCAGCCAAATTGTAAGAGATCATTTCCACTACTGGTGCCAACAAGATCGTTTCACCTGCCATCACAACTCTTTCTTATTTAAAGAGATGCCTGATGCTATCCTTAGTCACAAAACTGACTGTTCTACTATAACAGTCAATGTGAGCCCTGAACTCTGTCAACCAATCCCTACATATGATTATATCATAGAAATCCATCTCTAGCACAGAGAAATACCATTTCAGTTTAGATCCATCAATAGTTATAGAGAATTCTTTACACACGAAGGCTATACATTCTCTTTCACCGAGAGAAATTTCATGTTTTATCGCAGAAGGCATCATTTCTAGTTTTAAGTTCAGCAAATCAGCATTACGAGAATCAAGAAAAGAATGTGATGCACCAGTATCGAACAACACTTGCATGAGGGTAGAATTCAATAGAATCATACCTCTCACCGTAGATTGTCCGGCCTAATCATCAACCATCACCTACTCAGCACTATACAATTGCTTTGTTGCTGCACTTTTCTCCTTATTGCCTTATTGAGATTGCCCTGCCCGAGGAGTCATGGTATTCTTAGAATCAACATAAATAGCTCTGTTCTGCTGCCAAGACTGGTTTTGTTGTCCTCGCCCTATCGAAGTATAGGATGCTTGCGACGCCTAAGAAGTGTCCCAAACACTCGACCGTGGAGCACTACGACAATATCGCTAAAGATGCCCCATCTTGTTCCATTTGTGTCATGCTCTCGGTGTTGTTGTACATTCCTGTTTCATGTGATCAGTCAAACCACATTGAAAGCTACCTACTTTGCTCTGGGTTCATGGAGGAAGGTTGACTGATCCCACTGTTTGGTTCTGATTCGCACTCCCACCTTGGAAGTAGGTGTCCCTCTTCTGCATGTTCCCAGCATTGGAGTTCCCACCCGTTCCCGTGGGTATCATCATGCCTCCTACTACCGATCCTGATATATCACGTTCAGTAACCGTTGCTTTGTTCACAATCTCTGTATAACCCGTAATACAGAGCACTACAATCTTCGATCGAATCTTCTGCCTTAGCCCCGATTCAAAGATGTGTGCCTTCAAAGAAGCACTTGTCGCAACCTCTGGTGAAAAACGGACTAAATTCATGAACATAACCACATACTCTATGAAAGAGAGGCTCTCCTAATTCTAACTGAATAAGTCCTCCATTTTCTAGATCTTGAACGTTTGAGGATAGAATTGTTTGTTAAAAAATTCTTCAAAATCCTCCTATATAAGGCCTTTATCCAATTTATCATGCACTGGTAAATACCACCACTGACGTGCAAGATCCTCAATCATATACGTCTCCATCTTTACGTTCAGCACTACTGGTGTGCCGATGAAATCGAATATACAATTCATCCTGCTTAGCCACAACTCCTCTTTCTCGGGTTTAGTATCACCCCAAAAGTTCGGTGGATTATTCTTCATGAACTAGATGGTATGATCCACATATCATGGCTCATTCTTCTGGTTCCCTGTATCCACAACTTAAAAATCATGGAAAAAACATTGAACCAGCTCTTGGTTGACACGTGGTTCAGGTGCAACAACATTCTCCATAGCTTCTTCGGGTTGGTTTCGACGAAGCCTACCAGGTGATATTTTCTAAACCAACAACAAACTCCGTCAATCTCACTCTCTAGAAACTATTGGCTTAGAATTTCAAATTCTATCACATCAACTAGGACAACATTGTTCTCAAACAACCTCTTTCCATGTTCAACCATTTTTGAAAAAATTCAAAATAGTTTTTGAAAATCAATCCATTTTCAAAATACACCAAATACCTTGTTTTCAAAGTCTTTCGGATGAAAATAATTTTTGAATTTTTCAAAAATTGTCACCTTTCACAAAATATTTACTCATTCTTCACAATGAGATATGAAATCCTAGTGGGAATTCATTCCTCCACAATTCATGTCATGCTCCTATCACTGGATAAACCCACGACAATGATATTTCTAACATTCTGGAAGTGTATCCAAAACACTTATGTACCCAACACTCTGGTACCTTGAAGTTCAGAAAAAATGGATTAGCTATGTCCTTTTATGGTATAACTTTCAAGTTTCGACAATCCTACTCTTGTCTAAGATTTTAACCCAAGGAATATACAAGAAGGAATTTCAACTCCAAGACCAAGAACATCGATGACCACTTGTTAGGAAAGGACCGAACATGCTGATTCCATTTGAAATGACCCACTTATCCTCATTGTCTTGAGAATACAACAAGTCATTTCTTGGCCTTAAGAGACATCCCCAAGACAGCAAAGGATGGCAATAAATGCCAAAGGGTTTCAATGCAAGTGGGGGACGATTTACCCTTTGAGAAATAAACCAACCAAACCATCTCTAACAACCACTATATGATGCATGTTAATCCAACAACCAACTCTTGCATTACAAAAAGAGAACTACATTGTTCCACAGAAATACAAACCAACACAAGATCAGTGTACCAAGAGGAAGACTGAACAAAATACCCAAAATAAGCAGAGATACTCTCCATGGATCCACACTGAGCTACATGTACCAAGCACCACCACATCTCCCAAGCATCACCACTTACCACTATCGATAAGATTCTTTTCCTTTACCTATGTCCCGGAAGATGACATCTGCAAAAGCACTAAAGTGCCAAAGCAGGTGTGAGTATAAAACTTAGTAGGTTTTCCACGATGACTTCCCTACTCACGCCACTAGGATAGAAGAGTTAGCCAACATTTATATTAAACAGTTTATATAAAACAATTTCTCAAAATAGTTTATAACAAGATATAAACAAGCTTCCAAAACCATTCATACTCAAAAGCATCCAAGTTCAAGTGAAATAACTTTTTCCAACAAGTTATTTTTTCAGAAAAATAACCAAACAAGATTTCGATCCATTTCACAAACAACTCGTTTTGGCATACCCAACCATTTCAATACCCCGTAATATCAACCATGCATGATTTTTCATGACAGTTCCATACTCATGAGCGGTTTCTCGTCGATCTACCAAGTCGTCACAAGGTAATTTTTTCCCATGTGCCATTACACCATTGGAACTGAGCACAATGTCATATTTCATCCAAGCCTCGTACTTAAGAGTCCCATGTTCCATTAATCATTTGGCACTGAGCACAAGGTTATATTTCAAACAAGCCTTGTATATTAAACATAAACACAGCCCATAGATTCACAACATTCATGCCAAAACCATAATTTCAATAAAACACCCTTTTATTGGAAACCGTTTTCCATCAAAACCATGTGGGTTCATCCAATTCAAACTATTTCAATAAAATTACCTTTTTATTGAAAACCAAATCCATCAAAGTCATTTAAATATAAAACCATTTAAAGATAACATACTTTTTATTAAAATCCCATTTCTCAACAAAACATTTACAATTTCCGAAATTTCATAATTTAAAATCATCATTTTAAATTCAAATAGAAAAATAACTTTTCACAACAATTCCCCAAGATTTCACAATTTCATCAAAAAAATAAATCATCACTAAAGAAGATTTATTCCATGTTTTTCACAATCAAATCCATTCGAATAAAAAATTTGAAACTAATCCAAAAAATTATAACCAGAGGAGTCGAGAGTGAAGCCACCTACCTTAAAGGTTTAGACGAAAACCACAACGGTTGAAGAACGCACAAGAAAACTAGGTCGATTCTCCAAGAATCCTCCTTATATCTCTTCCACTAACACAACCAAGACAAAGTATTATCATGTTTGGTATCCACACACTTAGATATACCCATAACAGGCATATATCTAAGAAACTGAGAGAAGAGAAGAAGTAGATCTGAGTAGATATGAGAAACCAAACAAGAACGATCACATACCTCAAGAATCCGACTTTGATTCATCAATATAAGCCTTCTGATTGCCTCCGGAATGATGGGAGAACCCTCTTTGACATTAGGAGAACCAAAATACCGAGTTAGGGCTGCTTAGGAGCTTAAACGAGGCACTTAGAGATAAAAACACGTGAGTTCAACCTTTATAGGATCTCGTTTAAGTGGCTGCACGGTTAGTTTTCACGATTTGACAAACCATGTGCTAACTGTGTGTTAGCTACTACCTTGGGCACCCTTCTCGCATGGTTTCGACACACGATTAGAAAAACCGTGCGCCACCCATGCGGAAGCTACAACCTCCAATACCAACTCCGCACGGTTTGGCCACATGGTTTAGACAAACCGTGCACCTCTCGTGTGACTTCTATTTTTTCCCCAAAAATCATTCCAAGTTCTCCCGACTCTCCCATTTTCCACCCTTAACTTTATAACCATTAAAATCCTCAAGAAAGGGTTACATACCAAAAACTGGGGGTATACAAAAAACAAACTCTTTGAGGAATCGATTTCCCTTACATATGTGTTTTGTGAATAAAAGGACCTAAAAACTATACTCACATATTCCTACAATGCTAATTTTCTAGGGATTTTGTAGGGTTCATGTACAAAAAGTTACTCTATGATCTTGATATTTTACTATAGTTCATAACATTAATTGATTCTATTTTGGAGATAAATTTGATCTAGAAAATTCACAATATTCTCTTTATGGTAGATATAGTGAACTTCTTCTATATATAAAATGTTAGGAATTCTATTAGATTTTTCTTGCATAAAATTAATTTCAATGGGAACCAGTCTCTCTTTAATTATGATATCTAGATGACCTACAAAATAAAATAATGGTCCATGAACAACTACTATAATGATGTAATTATCTCTGTATTAAATAGAATATAGTATGTCTATAATAATCGAATGAAACTAAAGCACGTCAACTAAATTTGACCAATTGAACCATGTATCATGGTTAAATGTTATGGGGGATGAGATTGGGTCCTATAGAGTATATAGATTCATCGGGATATTTGGGATTAGTATAGGCATCAAAAAAGTCTCATTTTTCTATTTCAATTACCCTCTATTACATTCATATATTACATTTTTGTTGGGAAATATGTAGTTAAGAAGTATTGAAAATTTATTGACATAACAACTGGATTGAAATAGTAATTATTTTGTTGGTAAATCTAATTTAGAATATATCTGGAAATGTTTCATGGAATCACTATTTTTCTAGAATTTCCTACTTGGATCTGATTTCAATGATGATAATAATATGCACACACATCTATATGGGAGACAACATGGTTTCTGATTTGTTTTCAATGAAATCTGTGGAGGTTCAAGATTCCTTGTGATATTTTTTCCTAAGTAATGATATTATTCCCCTAAATTTATAGAATTTCAATGCTAATTTTTATACTGGAATCTCATACCTTTCCTATTTATGTGATAACCACTTTCATTTACTCATCTATAATGGGTTTTTCCCTTCTCTTGGAGCATCTCTATTAAAAAGGAGAATATTTTAATTTTTTGAACAATTAATTATAGTAATATATATATATATATTATAAGTATTAATATTATAAATTTTTATGGATTTAAAATAATTTCTTAATTTTCATATATTTTTATAAAGTAATAAGAATATTACTTTATTAATTCGATAAGAAATTATACATACAATGTGAAAAGATATCCCATGATATTGGGAAAATCAAGAGTGTAAACTCCATCAATAAATTTATTATTGAATAGAATATTATAAAACATAGAGGAGAGAATTTATAGCTATCACACATATAAAATAAGAAGAGATAATATTTTAAATGAAAAACTAACCTTTATCATTATAATGTACATTCAAATTAGTTAACATTTCATATAAAATATCTAATTCATTGCAAATAAATAAAATTCAAAATTCATTTACATTTAGGAACAATAATAAAATATACCTTATTTCAAAAGAATATGAGAATGGGAGTTATCATTTTATATATTGATAGTATCAAAAACGAGCAATATTTAATAAAGATTTTTTTCCATTTAATTCTTTACACGTGTTTAATCAAAAATATTATTCCCAAAAGTACAACCTAAAATGAAATTGTTGTTCCATAAATTTAATTGAATAACCTAATAACCAAGATATAACTATCACTAAGAAACCATCAATAATTAGTAATTAGAGAATATAAATTTACCAAATTCTTTGTTTTTACCTTAATATAACTAATTTTATGGGGTTAAATGTTTTTTTGATAAATAATTTATATGGTAAAACTAATATATAAATTTAAGTCCTATTGAGGGTCTTCCGATCATGAATGGTATTTCATGCAATAAAATTTTTAATATCATTTATACTTTCATATAAAAACATTATATAAACTAGCATATTATATATATTGAAACATTCCATAATTTATTTGAGTGAGTTTTTCATTTCATTAGCAAAAATAAGACAAATCAATAATTAAAGTATTGTAAAATTGTTTAATTTATGAGAAAGATGAATTTGGCGAAAAAATTCAATAAATTCTACAACATAATAATCAATTGGGATAATAACTTAAAATTGGATAGTGATAAAGATAAATTTTTCATTAGAGTAACTAAAAATTAAAAATATTTTATTCACATATTCTTCCCTATATTGAAATTTAAACA
The DNA here is from genome assembly GCA_963277665.1 of Viscum album. Lineage (NCBI taxonomy): Eukaryota > Viridiplantae > Streptophyta > Magnoliopsida > Santalales > Viscaceae > Viscum > Viscum album. The sequence continues at coordinate 499,292,909 of OY728122.1, forward strand.
AGTAGTGTAAAATGGAATTTTGATGTTTTATAAAAACATATCAGTTGGAATATGAGACTTTATAGCCTTCAAAACAATTTACAAATTATTTGGATGAATAAAAAACACTCTTAACATTTATATAGTGTATGTTATAGTCATGAAAAAATATTTATAATAATGTATTAGTTACTAGTTCTCAATAACCAATCAGGAATAATATACCATATAGAAGCATTGAGAGTGAAACAACCTAGGTTTTATAATAGTTTATCTTTTTATAAAAATTTATTTTTTCATTTAAAATTTTATAAAACCAAATTATAATTATTTCATAGATAAAATGAAATGAATATTATTACAATATATTACATATAAAAAACTATATTCTATTAACACAAAAAAATAAAACTAACAAAATATAAACATGAATATAAAAGAACAACAAGGATAAAATATTCAACATTTTTATCTCCCAGGAAGATTACCCCACAAATGTTTTTAAAAAGATGAAAAATCAATGGAAATGTGGAAATCATTTTGAGGCTAGAGTGGGAGGACATGATGTGTTGTTATTTTAAAAGGATCTTATGACTGTTATGGGTAGTAATTATATATTAAATATTTTTTTTTCATGGGTAGTCAACATGTGATCAAAAAATGAAGATATTTAAGTGATTATGTTGGTTAAATAATCCAATATAACATGTTATTAATGGTTATGTTATGAAATGAAAATTTCATAAATAATATGTGCTTAATTTATGAAAAAACTGGTGTTATATAATCAATAATATAACAATTATGATATTAAACCTATTAATTTATTTTAATGGAAACCTTATTTATAATTTGAATTATTTAATTCATTGATATTTTATGTTATGATATTTTATGACATAATTTTATAAGGCATTAAATAAAAATATGGATTTATAGAGGAAATTAATTTTCATTGTAAATTACGGCCTATATTATTGATAAATAGAAGTTGTTTTTTTAAAGTTAAATGATTATTATTCTATTAAAGGGATTTTAATTTTTAAATCTATTATTTATTTCATTTTTCCCATTTCATGTTTATCATTAATATTATCCTGTTTTCTAATATATATATATATATATGTTAAAGAAGTATATTTAATTACATGAGTGATATATATATAAAAAATTACAAATCGTATTCTATTATATGTTGGGAATATTAATAATCCAAAAACCATATGCATATAGGTTGTAGAATATTGCAAATAAAAATTAAAATAACTATATTCATTAAAAAAATTATGTACAATTTAATGATAGAAATATATTACATATAGATTTTTGGAAAGATATATATATTTTATGGCAACTAAAAATAATATGTTTCTATTGAAGGATATTTATTGTTCAAAATTTCAATATTCTCGAGGATATTATATACAATTCTAATTTAATTATGCATCCCTATAGTGTCTTAAAAAAATTCTAGGATGTTTTCCTCTTCTGTATTTACATATCATATTAATATCATATGAATCGTCTTGGATGATCTTATATATATAGCTGACATTTTTTCTTTTTCATATTCTAGAAATCTTCAATCACAACATGGCTATCTATGAATCAACCCAAGCTAAACATATCATTATTTGATAATATTTCCACATGATTAATATTATTACTCCCAAATAATCTAAAAATTCCATGAATATAGGGTTTAATATATTTTAGAAATAGTTATGTAAGTAAATGATTCTAAAACACATGTGAAGTTTACTCCTTAAATGTTCAATTATCGGCTCATTTGTATACTTTATATATGTTATAATATTCATCATAACCTAGGGATTTGAAACAATGGAAATGGGTTAGCTCAAATTCTCGGTAAGGGAAAAACTTATCAACATGAAATCAAGTGTAAGATCATAATATTACGATAAAACATAATTAGGGAGTAATATATTATTAAATTAATATAGAATAATAAGAGTTTTGTATTAATCATGATAATCGGACATGAAATCTGAAAAGAAAAAACAAATACCATGGAACAAAGTTTAGAATCATGAGATAATAATCATAATCCATGGGGTGTAATCATATGAATATGGCCTGGACATGTAAAAGGACATTAAAACATATTATAAAACATAAATTTGACATAAACATAATCACATATTATAATTATATTTCTATTATATCCATTAAGTTTAACTCATTAGTTTGTGATCATATCCATGTTTTATCACTCTTTAACATAGGATTATAATAATGATGGACCATAATATATTATCGAATGATTTATAAATCCTGAACCAATGAATTGGAGGGAGATATACTACCCCATCCATTACCATCCATACATATTTGTTCCATATGATATTAATCATTCAAAAAAACAATGTAATCCCACTGGAAAAAATGTAATTCATATAATTTTAAAATTGAATAACATATAGAAATACATTACAATTCCATTAATAATGATTCCATTATAAACCCATGGTAACTACATATTTATATAAATATATTTAGTAACTTTTAGGAAAATAAACATCAATAAATCTAATAAAGCATGTAGTATTTACATCGTTTAAATATTTTGTATATATTTTTTTCAAACATTACCCCAATATACCAATGTATAGTATCTATATGAACACCCTTCAATAAAACAATGGAAATAAAAAGCGATAATAGTTGAAATACAATTGAAGAAAACCCATATTTATACAGAATGTATGATTAGACAATAAAAAGGTAGTAATGAATTTCCATGAGTTTAATCCCCCAAAATATAATAAGATAATTTAAATGGTAAATTATTAAAAAAATCTATTAAAATGAAATACATTTTTCATAAATAGAAAAATGTATTTGAAGCTAAAAAAAAGTTTTTATATAACATTTTTAACATTTTATAAAATGCCATGTTATGGGTTACTTTCAAAAGAAAATGTTTTTGAAAAGATGACATGATTTTTTCTTAAAACATTAAATTTTAAAATTAATAGTAAATAATTATTCATTAAATAAAAAAGACCTAAATTTTAACAGATAGAAACATAGGGAGGATGATAAATCAAATAATCATTATAGGAAAACCATTTTAATATTTTAAAATACCATTATTAAATCCATCATAATAAAAATAAATAAAAAATATTACTTTTTAATTATGAAAAAGGGAAATATGAATGCCACATGAGTTAACACATAATTGGGGTTCAATATATAAAGGTAAAATTTTGTGGGAAAGGAAAATATGGAAAATGTGGATAAACTATCATTAAAGATGATTGAAATTTTTCTCAACATTGATATACTTTCAGAGAAGGAAATTTGATATGGTAATATCATTGAATTAAAAATAAATTTTCTCCTAGAGTAGAAGATAAGGTACTATAAAACAAATTATTTGGGTGGAAGAAAACAATCTTGGAATAACAGTGTTTAAGAATCATTTTAACTCAATAATGGGGGTCGATTTTGATAACACCCTTACAACATAGGTATTTTATGAATAAAAAAACCAAAGAGTAAAAAATTTGAGATAAATATTAAAAAACATAAGATTTCATGAAAGTTATGATAAAATCCATACATGGAAAATAAATAAATAAATAAATTAAACAACAGGTTAATTTGATTCATATTTAAATAAATAAAAACTTAGATTAAAAACCATATCTTGTTTCAGGATTCAATCTGTGTATTTACTTAACATCCTGAATAAGGAAATTAAATTTACCAAGGAAATATTTAATAAAATATTTCATATATATTTCACTTTATATGGTCAATTTATTCTCATATGTTATTTATTTATTAAATAGTTTCCATTTATGGTTTTTTCTTGAGTTGGTGCGGTCGATTTCGTTGAACAACCCTCAATATGTTGACCATGGTCAAATGTGTTGTAAAATTAAATTATAATATATAAAATTGTAGAGTTTTAAATAATATATTATTAAATCAAAAAAAAATTATACATTTCAATAGGTTTTTCCCAAAATTGACATAAATAATAAAGGTATTTCAATAAGTTCATTTAAGGAAGTTAAGATTATTATGATCTCTTAGTGTTAATATCACTTATATAATGCATAATGTTATCTTTTTATAATATTAATAGTTTTATAAATATAATGTTTATTCATCAATTTTATTTTTAAACTCATTAATGTTAGGTAGTAATGGAAAATTAAAAATATCATTCCATGGAGGTGGTAGTCTACATAAACACATAGAGGAAACAATCATTTTTCATAGAACTCGAGCATGTAGAAAATAAAATAATAATTATTTCAATATTTTAATCAAGATATAATTGTTTTACTTGTTAATTAAATATCTATTTTGGACCATCCATGTAATATATTTATGAAAAATAGAACACACCATTTCTAGAAGAGGTAGTCCACACCTATGCAAGACTAAATATTCATTTTTCGAATGGTTTTGTCGGATAATTGAAAAGTGTTATTAAATTAGTATGATAAAACCTTGTAATATTATAAACAGTTCTTTCATTTTATTTTTTATAAATTAAAATATTTTATGGGTGTGGAATACTGGAGTAACTATGAGAGATTGGTTGATAACATTACATCTCCCTTTGGTTGTTATCCCTTGGGTAACACCTTGAGGCACCTTATCATGGTGTCTTGAAAAGGGAATGGATTCTAGTACATGGGAGAGAGATGTGGAGGAAATTGGATAGATTTTTGATCATTTTATGTATTTTTTATTTCTAGAGAAAAGAGGTGTAGGTTATCTCCTTTTATAAGTGTTCAAAATTACATTTTTGAAAATACCCATTGCTTTTTCAACGATAAAATGACACTATTTAAGGGTAAATGGCACAAAAGGTTAGAAAAAATGAAATTTAGGGTAACATTAGATTGATGAAGACAATACCATCAATTTATAAAATATATTTAATCTTGTTTCAATCATTTTATAAATATATTTTTATATTTTTCAATTTTGGTTTTTTTACTTTGGTAACTAGTTTTTACACAAGTAATTTATATTTAATTAAATATATAATGTAACATATCTTATACATTGTTTATTGTTTAAAATTTATTCTTCCTATAAGAATATTTTGTTTCTAAATAGGTAAAATATTGAAACAAATTGTGTAGAAAAAGTGTTGTTCTCACCATTATGTGTTCTTAATCCAATATGGAATAAATTAAAAATTTATACAATGAAAATTTAATTTTTAAACATGTTTAAAAAATAAAATCCAATTAATTATAAAAATTTAAAAATTGAATTTATTAATTAAAAATTATAGAAAATTAACATAATAATTCATTGAAACTAAACCCTACGTATTATCCCTCTCACTAAATTTAATCTTATTAATCACAAGTTTATGAATAAAAATTAAACATTACATAGTAAATAATATGTAGATTAAGATATAAAATGTGAAATATATTTTGTTAAATTAAATTATTATAATTAATGAGAAATAATTTTCAATTTATGTGAATAAAATTAGTTTTTAGAGATAAATATTACTTATGTTTCCAAAACATAAAACATGGGTTTTATAAATTGAACATAGTATTCACAAATAACTTATTTTAATTTATAAATTTAATTTTTATAGAAAAATATGTTTCAAAAACATTTATGTCATTATTTTATTATGATAAATTTATAAAAGGGATGGTGTTATGAAAATTGATATTTTTTCACAAGTCACCTGAAAATCCATTATTTTTTTAAAAATCTAATAAATTGTTCCTAAGATTAAATAAAAATTATGACTACAAAAATGAAGTTAATTTGGTAAAATTAAAAATTAAAATTGATAAATTTATATTATTATTTAAAATAAAATCCATAAAATTAAACTAAATTTATCTAAAAAACACCATTTTAAAACTTGTAGAGTTATTAATCATATTTTTTTTGTAAAATTATAATTATTAAAATATTTTTACATTATATTTATTTTTTTATTTACAATTTTTTTAAAAAAAATTATCTAATATTTCATAGATTAGTTTATTTCTATGTTGTGTGTGAAACAAGATATCTAATTTATTGTTAATTTAGAGAAAAATATATAAACAATCATGGAGTGTTATATTCTCCCCCACTAAATAAACTGTGTCTTCAGAAAATTTAAGTTGTTCCACCCTAATGGAAATATACTGGGGAAACTAATATATATATATATAACACTCAAGATATAATTCTAAGAGAGATATAAACCTTAAAAACATAATAAATTATTCATTTCCCATGATTGTTTGTTTCTTGATTCCCTTATTCACCACATATAAGACACCTTCTAGTTACATTGATACATTCCCTTGGATGCCTCTTACCAAATTTATTACCCAAAATAAATTGAGGATTTCTTACTTCATCATATTTATCAAATGAGATTCCTTTAGACTACATCATTCTCTTCATTGGTGTGTTTAGAAACAAAACCAAGTTCACATTGTTAATCATAACATGTGATAGCTGATTAGGCACAAACATAAGATTTCTCACTCCAGATATTATCCCATTTGGATGATCATTTAAATAATCTTCATATTGTACATGTAATATATTTTTAATAAGTTTCATTCATTATTTAACAATAACCAAAACCAAAAGGGTATAATGGGATTGATAAAAATTGAAATAAAAAGAGAATTATCTTAAATAATCTCATGAGAAACTCAATCCTGAAATGATTTACTCTAAAAAAACACCACGTCATCTCTTTGTTAAACCTAAATCTATAACATTTAAATAGTTTTTTAGTTTGGTTTCTTCCATACTCCAAATCATATTTCCTTATCCTTTTGAATCTATAAAAATGGATCACAAAGAGAATGATATTTACCAAAGAATATCCATCCAGAGTGTATAGTATTATATGCAGTGTTATGCTAACTCATCAATCCCCAAGTGAAGATTGAGTTGATACACACCCACACCTGTCATGGTGGTTATCCCAAAGTTCATCTATTCTACAACTACATCTACTTTCCAGTACCCCGATATAGATTTAATTTCTAGGATAGCCAAATACTTATATAAAACTTATTTCATGTTATAAAATACTTAATATCATTAATTAAACTTATCCCATGGGTTTTCACTAATGTTCCTAAAACATACCCCCAAAATAAGAATAAAAGTACTTAAAAAATGAAACCCTTCTCTAATACCAACTAAGGTGAATCAAACCCATACTCTATGTTTTGGATGTAAAATTATTTTTATTAAACACTGTCATTGATACAACATGAGACAAAACAATGTTTATTATTCATTTTTTTCATAGAATAAACATTATAACTCCCAAATTATCTCAATGTCACGAGAATTGAATGTTTAGTGCCATTATGTAATAACTACATAATAAAATATTCTACAACACTTTCAAACATTCCACCATAATTTAGCCATAGTTTACTTCCTTCTAGAATTATCATTTGTCATAATAATCTTCATAACTATTATATCCCGACCCCGGAGCCATTGAATGGTTCCCCAGACCGGTTAGCCACATTCCCTCAAGCACACGTCATCACACTCCAGAGTGTGCTGACTAGTAGGGAGGGTCTAGTAACTTAGTCATGGGGAGACTATACCCTCTTTTATCAAAATAAGTCACCAATGGATTTAAATAAAAATAACCCAGTGAGGAAGCATATAAATTTATAGAACAAATACAAGTCATATGATTACCAAAATAGGAAAATAAAATACTAAATGTAAAGGTAAAACATTCCTTGACAATGTAAATATAAAGTGTCTACAATGAAACTCAAAGTAAAGACTCAATGACTCCAAGAGGGTCCCGAACCATGTCTTGTTCCCTCTCCCATGCTGAAATCCCAAACTATAACCTATCCCAGGGCCTTTCCCTTATTAGGTACCACAACAAAAAAGTCTACTCAGGTTCCAATAAGGATGATCGAATAGGGTGTGAGTATAACTTAGTAGGCCACCACCAATGGTGTCTAAAACGAGTCCAGTCAAAAGATAGTTCTTGTAGTTTTATGAGAAAATAAATACATTTCCTAATTTAAAGAGTTATCACATTGTCATTTAATCATTAATCAACACATTAGGCCCAGTTTCAATTTATGTTTCCTAATTTAATCATCCTTCAATATCATTAATTATTTGTTGTATGTCCTCATGCCTAGTACACCAAATCCTATTTGAATCATCATTCATTATTATCATTCATTTTGTTTAGGACATCATTAATAACACCCCAAATCTCGTTGAGTGTTGGTTCTATTTTTTAATAGTAATTTTCTCATTTAGTGTAGGTCACAATTCCTTGAACCCCATAATCTCATGCTTGGATAACTATTGGGGAGGATTGTGATTTCCAATTACCATCTTCTTATTGGTCTAGAATTCCATGTCAAGCACCAAAAAATATCAAGCATTTAGTCATTATTTAAATCAATATATTTTTCAACATTATTCATATACTAATACAATGATTATTTAAAAATTTCCAAGGCCATTAGTTAATTAAACAATTAACTAAGCATAAAACCCATTAATTAATTCATCTATTAATTAATCAATCAACAAAATTCTCATTCCATAATTAGTTTTTCACAATTAATTATCCATATCAAATATCAATATATCATAATTAATTACCACATTTAATTATCTTTGTTCACATCTTGGCACATAATCAATTATCTTCGTTAATTATCTTTAGTAAGCATCATGGAATGTACATAATTCTCACAATTAATTATCTTACATATCCAAACATAATTCTATAACTAATTTCACCCAATTAATTATCTTATAATAGTCAACATGATATCAATTTTAGTATACCTAAAATCATATAAAATCTTCAAACTATCTATTTTGGAAACCCCCATCATTTGTTCCATGATACAAACCTAAATTAACCATCAAGGAAACTCAATTCAATTTCACTTTCCTAATTACTTCAATTTAGGAAATAATTTATCAAGGGATTATAGAAAATCATAAATACACATTCACATATCATAAATCATGAATATGGGAATCGATTTAGACCACCTACCTTGGTTTATAGATTGAAGTTATCCAAGTTGATATCCCCAAAATCCAAGAGGCACCACCTCTCTAATAAATATCTAGTTCTAACTCTCTAAATCCAAAATTAAGATCAAAGGAATCAAGATATAGAAAATCTAGATCTAGATCCACAATCCTAGATATATTTCTCAACACAAAGGTTTAAATCCATGGAAACTGTGTATATATTCAATAAAAAGATCATGGAATGATAAAGGTAATAATGGGAGAAGCATCGGGATGAAATCCACTTACTAGGAGGGGAGCAGATCAACAATCTAGGCTCTCGATCTCGAAGATCAGTTTTCAGATTACCTTGGAATCCCTCTTGAAGGCTTTGGAAACTCCTAGAATTTTTCACGACCTAGTCAAGTTTGAACTATGGATTTCATAGTTGTTCAAGTGGTTTTAAAATGGATTTTTGGAATTAAAATCCCATGAGTATGGTTTTCTATGCATGGGTGTATAGTTAGGGAAAACTATGCAACAACCGTGTAGACCTTTCTATCTATTTTCACAGACTTAGCAGGGTTTGGTCACATGGTTTGTCAAAACATGAGAAAACTATGCATAGCCCACTGTACATTATTTTTCCATAAAATTTCAGACAAATGCACCTACAGAAACTACTGCAAGTTAAAGGTTCTTAAAATAATCAAAACGTTTGTTTAAATGCACTCGATATGACTCCAGAAATGGTCATGATCTTAAAATCTACCCACCTTATTCAACACATCCATGATCTACAGTTAAAAACTTCTCTATGATTCCAAGAAAAAAGGATTTTTCTATTAAGCCCTAATGTATGCTTCCCGTTCCCATGTTTTATCTTGTACCCCACCATGTTTCCATAACACATGAACTAACACCACAATCATTCCTCATAACACTTTATCTCTACGACCCAACACACATATCAGTTTCTCCTCAAAGGATGCACCAATATTGAGTTCAACCTCATCCACATCAATCACATGAGAAGAGTCTAGGTGATACTATCATAGTTGTGACACATGGAAAAAAATCATGCATAGTTCTGAATTTTTGTGGAAGTGCTAATCGGTATCCCACCAGCCCAATTCTCTTCAGTACCTCTAACAGCCCCACAAACCTAGGCACTAACTTGACCTGCCTCCACATCCTATAGTGAACCAATCTATTTGAAACTTGAAAGAATACATGGCCACCCACTATAAACTCTATGGGTCATCTTCATCTAGCAGCATACAACTTCTATCTACTCTGAGCTGTAGCTATACGTTTTTGGATCAACAGTACCTTTTCTGATGTCTCCTAAATGAGACCCATTCCCAACAAATCTGACTCACTCACCTCTAAAAAACACAATGGTGATCTAAAAGAACTTCTATAAAGTGCATTATATGGTGTGATCTTTATAATTTCATGATTATTGTTGTTATAGGATAGCTTCACTAAAGCCAAGTGCTTTTCCCAAGAACCTCCAATGTCAAACACACATGTTCATAGTATATCCTCTAACACCTATATATTATTTTCCAACTGTCCATATGTCTATGTGTGAAAGGCCTTAAATAATAGAACATGTGTACCAAGCACCTTTTGTGAGCCCTATAAGAAGCATGAAGTAAAGAACGAATCGAAATATGAAACTATAGTTCATTACACCCCATGAAAACGAACTATCTCTCTCATATACTGTTCTCCCAACCGCTCTAATGTAAAGGTTTCCTTAATAGGTAAAATGTGTTCTACCTTTATTAGTCAATCCACAATGAACCAAATTGCATCATTATTCCTAATATTATTTGGGATTCCTACCACAAAATCCATAGTCATGTCATCCCACATCCATTCCCGAATAGGTAATGGCTGCAATAGGCCTTCAGGTCATTGATGCTCAGCATTCACCTGTTGACTGGTGAAACATCTTATTACAAACCCTGTTATCTACTTTTTCATACCTGGCCACCAAAACTGTCGTCGTAGGTCATGGTACATCGTGTTCAACCCAGTAATTACCACCCGTATTGAAGCATTAAATTCTCACAAGAGCTCCTCTAAGATACTTGTAGGCACACCAACCCATTTTTTTCATAGATGGTCAAATTATCATCTATATTCTATTCAGGAGGTTCCTATCCACCTTCAAAGAATTACATCAAGGATAAACAATCTAGATCATCATACTGACTACCCTGATTCATTTAAAGAGAGTGTAATCCACAACTATAGAAACTAGAGTCATCCACTCTTGACTCTCTTGAACTACTACATGCATTTCTTCCAGAAAATCCATCACCTTCAACTCTACACTTGACTTAGGTACCAACAGAGTTTGATTTTTTATACTCAAGGAATTACCCACACTATTCCCTTCCCATATGTATATGACCATTAAAAATCAAAGGACTACATATATTCTACCCATCTTCTATGCCAAAGATTTATTTTTCACTTATAAAAGATAAACTTAATGATTTTTTGATTCATAAAAACTGAAAACATGTCACCCAAAAAATAGTGTCGCCGACACATATGATCATAAACTACTACTTCCAACCCTAGATAATGCGTAGGATAATTCTATTCATGTGTCCACAACTACTAAGACCCATAAAAAACTACTTCATCCCCTTGTATCAACACAACTCTGGGTCCAACACCATAATCGTCACACTACACTATGTACTCCTCACTTGACTCAGGTAAGAAAAAATTGCTTCCAAATTCAAGTGCTTCTTCAACTCCTAGAAATAATTCTAACTTTCTTCTATCCAATCAAACCTTATCCCATTGTTTGTAAAATTATTAGGTGGTACTTCCAATCAGATGAAAATTCCTATATGAAACTTATGTAATAACCAACAAATCACAAAATAATTTGTATATCAAAAAAATTCATGGGATGATTCCAAGAAAGCACTACCTTCACTTTTTACAGGTCTACTACTGCAACTTCTTCCCAGATGATGTACCCTAAAAGGTGTACCCTATTAGTCCAAAACTGACATTTTGATAGATTTTCATATAACTGATGCTCTCTCAGTATACCCAGGACAATTTCAAGATGTTGGGCATGATTATCATGATCCATAGAGTACACCAAGATTTCATTCACAAACCCCACCACAAACTGATCCAATTTCGAATGAAATATCTTATTCACCAAGGCCATTAACACTTCTATAGAATTTTTCAACCCAAAAGGAATTACAAAAGACTTATAAAGGCCATACCGTCCCTTGAAGGTAGTTCTTGGTATATCATAGGTCTAAACTATCACCTGTTGATACGCCGATCTCAAATCAATCTTTGAGAACATAGAAGCCCCCTACAGTTGTTCACATAGATCATCGATGCACATAATAGGATATTAGTTCTTCATAATCATTGTATTCAACTTTTTATAATCAACACATAAGAGTAAACTCCCACCAGCATTATTTGCAAAATAATAATTTATCCTCATGGTGATGTACTTGAACAGATAAACCCTTTATCCTACAACTCTTCCAACTGCATTCTGAGCTCTTGGAGCTCAGTCAGTGCCATTTCCTATGGAAGAATAGATACCAGCTCAGACCCTGCATGATCTCAATATTCATTTCCACATCTATCTCATGTGGGAACCCTGAAAAGTATTCAAGAAAGTCATCCTGAAATAGGTATACTAATAGGGGAAGGATTTTTTACTTACTAGCCACATCATCTAGCAATAGACTAGAAACTTGGGTTGTGAGCTCTCCGAGTTGCTGAGTAATTGGAAAAGATATTCTTTCATGGATATCCCATTCTCTATGGTGAACATTATAGTTACCCTATGGATATTCCAAGGTCACTCTCCTTCGGTAACATTCTATGTAGGCTCGATACGCGACTAGCCTATAAATACCCATAATTAGGTCAGAGCCAATTATATCAAGGATATAGATATACCAAAGTTAATTATACTATTCAATATCTATATAACATCCCTTGTATAAAAGGATATCTATAGACCGTGTTCACAATGGTGTATTGATATTCACCAACCCACTTACGGACTCCACCTCCAGGCTCAGGCCATTAACAAGATTTTCATATATTATGGAATAAGGGGCACCAGTATGAAACGTGGTAGTAGCTATAGCTGATGCATATAGAATTGTACCCCTCCCTGTCGATGGACTAGCCTCACTATCCACAAGTGTAGGTTTCACTGCATGTAATGGGACTTCCCCTCTTCCCCATGGAGTCATCTGACTCCCTTGAGTAGCACCACTCTACTGATATAGGCGCTCATTACCTAAAGTACCATGCCCACTACCTCTACCGCCTCTTCTAGTAGATCTCTAGCTACCGGACCTATATGGTGTAGAAGACCCCCTTCCCACACTCTGACTCTGAGTAGCTTCTTCCTCAACACCAGCTTGTTGCAGGTTCCTACAAAACTTCTATAAGTGTCCCATCTTACATAAAATCCAGCACTCCATCAGTGGTCAAGGAAAATATGTACAATAATATAACTACCTACCACACTGGTGGAAAAGTACATTAGAATGATCTCGTGCAAATATTCCCCAAAATGTTCTACATTTCTTTCTGTTGTCCTGATTAAGATTCCTGTGATGATGCTTCCTACTCTTAGAAGGCACATTCTCTAATTATCCAACTACTTTTCTAGTACTGAAAGCCTCATCTTTCATGTTCCGCTCTAAAATGAGAGCTTGATTAACCACTTATGAGAATTTATTCAGCCTAAATATTTTCACCAAATACTTAATTACAAACTTTATTATATCCTGATATCATTTTGTTTAAGAAGCATTATCTACTGCCAAATCAAGAAGAATTTTTTGTAAATCTGTGAAACTTCCAACGTATTCTATTATGGATATGATTCCTTGTGTCAGATGCATAAACTCTGAATCCATCTCTTAATTCAGTGTGTATGGATATAATTTTTCTAATAACATCTCTAGAATTTCCTTCCATAACATCTCGTTAGTATTTCCAAATTGTAACTGTATGTCTCACCACTACATCACTAAACACTGAAACATGTAATCAACAAACTTGACCTTCCCCTCAGCCAGAGTCTCCAAATGGTCAAGTATCATCTCTATGGATTCAATCCAGAATTAATTTCCCTCGGGTCATCCAAATACAATAAAATTAAGAGGGAGATGTAGTTGAAACTCACTTCTAAATTCGGAAATTCTTTTCTGAACCCGCCTTAGGTCTCTTTCCCCGAATCTCTTGAAATGAGAAAAGTTCTCTCAGAACTGTTCCCCTTCTTCCTTCGCTTTCCCAAATAGTTCCTCAAGTTCTCTGTCTGGAAGTTCATTCCAGGACACACCCCTCAGTCTCTCCTTCAATAAGTGTCATGGGGTCATATCTATAAAAATCCAAACAAACGTCTTAGGTCTCATAACACAACCTTATATCATTTACATAAGAGGATAAACTAACACAACAAGTTTCTACATGTCTTTTCCCCATTTTATCCCTACAAGGTCAAAACCGAGGCCTTATCATACCCTTAAACATCTTACTCCTAGGTCTTGGTTAACAAGGGTATATTCATTCTCATTAATTAATCAAACCATTAATTATTCACATCATCTCATATTATTTAATTAAATAATTAATTAATTAGTCTTACTCATTTAATCAATCATGTTTCTCATTAGACACCCATTTATTCTCATTTTGAATTACTATTTCAATCTTACTTCTAGGAAAAATAGTTCATGTTCAATAACATACAGATACCCCGTTTTTCATTGAGTGCCTAGAATGATGCATTTCAGAACAATATTGAGTTCCTTGAATAATGCATACAGAATGAATTATCACTTCTATTTTGGTCAGGAATCAAAACTCAACAATTTTAAAAACAAATATCACGTCATACCACAAGTTAATCTCCCAAGGTGAAATAAAATCCAATAGAAACAACAAAAAACAATCACAAAAATCACACCATGTGTACTTTTATTTTACTTCATACATTGGTTTTCAACTCCCATGCACGAGCTCATTACCATGCCCCGAGTCTTCCTAGTCTACTATATAACTTTCCAAAAATAGAAAGTCAAAAGAATAAAAAAAAATGAAAACTCATCTGATACCACTTTGCGATGTCCCAACCTGAGAGCCACTAAATGGTTCCCCAAGCCGGTTAGCCACATGCCCTCAAGGGAACCTCCTCGTATGCCATAGTGTACTGACTAGTACTGAGGATCTGGAATGTCTGTCTTGGGAAGACTATACCCTCTTTTATCAGAATAAGACACCAATTGAAGAAAATAACAATTACCATGTACGAAAGTGTATAAATATTGTGAACAAATCCATGTCATATGATCACCAAAATAAGAAAATATAATATATAATGGAAAGGTAAAACATGCTATGACTATGTAAATGTCAAGTGTCTATAAGGAAACACAATGTAAAGACAAAAAGACTCTAAGAAGGTCTCTAACCTCTTCAGGTTCCCTATCACAAGATCCAATCCCAAACTACAACCTATCCCAGGACCTTTCCCTCATCCAGTCCAACAACAACATAGTCTACTTGGGTGCCGATCATGTGGCCCGAATATGGTGTGAGTACAACTAAATCGGCCACCACCAATGGTGTCTAAAAAGAGTCCAACTTCAAGATAGTGAATGCAGTTTTATAAATCAATAGTTACTATGCATAATTTAAATAGTTATCACATTGTCATTTAATATTAAATCAACACATTAGGCCCAGTTTCAGTTCTTGTTCCCTAATTCAATCTTCATTCAATATCATTAATTATTGGGGTTTGGTCGTCATGGATAACACATAAGATTCTAGACGAATCACCATTCATTATTATAATTCATTTGGTGTAGGTCATCATGCCTAGCACCAAAAAGCTACTTGAGTGTAGGTCGTCATGCATAACACTTTTTTTCCCATTTAGTGTAGGTATTCATGCCTAACTCCCCAAAATTTCAAGCATGGATAACTAGGGGGAACGTCATGTCTAAGTCCAAACTTGTAATTGGTCTAGAATTCCATGTCTAGTACCGCAAAATCTCATCCATTTAAAAATCGTAAAATCATAAGAATTTTCCACATTATTCATTTAATAATCAAATGTTTAGTTAAAAATTTCAAATGAAATTATTTAATTCAATAATTAACTAAGCTAAAAGCCCCATTAATTAATTAATTAAATAATCTACATAATTCTCATTCCATAATTAATTTTTCATAATTAATTGTCCATCTAAAATATCAATATATCATAATTAATTATCACAGTTAATTATCTATGATCACATCTTGGAACATAATTAATTCTCTCAATTAATTATCTTTAGTAAACATCATGGTATATAATTATTTCTCATAATTAACTATCTTACATAAAAAAAATTTAATAAATAATTTCCCCCAATTAATTATCTTATTACAATAAACCTAATATCATAGTTACAGTACCTCAACCCATAAAAAAATATCCAAAATATCTATTTAGGAAACCCCTTAATTTGTTATATGATACAAACATCAATTAACCACTGAGTAAACTAAATTCAATCCCTTTTTTCCAATTTCATCAATTTAAGAAATCATTTTTCAGGGGAATCTAGAATTTCATAAAATCAAATTAACATATCATAAATTATTACTATGGGAGTTTGATTTAATCCACCTACCTTGGTTTATTAAAGGATGTTAGCCCCGTAGAAATATTCAAAATTAGAGCATCACAATGTCTCCGATCAAGCTTCAAATCTAACTCCCTAAATCCAAAATTAAGATCAAAGGCATCAAGATCTTGAAAATCCAGATCTAAATTCACAATAATAAATCTATGTCTAAACCATAATGTTTAAATCTATGGAAATTATGGAGATCTTCCATGAGAAGATCAAGGGATGATCAAGGTATGAATGAGACAAGCATCAGGATGAAATCCAATTACACGGAGGGGAGCATATCTTCAATGCTTGCTCTCGATCTCAATGAACGGTGTTTGAATTAATTTTTAATCCCTTCGAAAGGCATTGGGATGACCTGGAGATTTTTAATCCCAAGTCAATGTTGAAATATATAATTAGTTGGGGTTTGAGTGGTTTTAAAAATTATTTTCCGAATTGAAATCCTGCACACAAGGATTCCTTGGCAGGGGCGCATAGTTAGGGAAAACCATTCACCAAATGTGCGGACCTCTTTTTCCAGGTTTTCATGGTTGGCATGGTTTGGTCACACATTTTATCAAACCATGCACAAACTGTATAGAACTCTTTGAGTAGTTTCACATGCTTGGAATTATTTGGTAGCATGGTTTTTCAAATCTTGCACACATTGTGCCCAAACCAATGTCCATTAGTTTTCTTTAAATGTTCACCCAAATACACCCCAAGACACTAATATAAGTTAAAGGTACATAAAAGCATCAATGAGTACCTGCAAACACGATTGATATGACTCTAGAAATGTTCTCGATCTTACAATAACATGGGTAATGGAATCTTAATAAATGGGTGAGCTAAAACACCCAGTAAAGAAAAAATTTTCAAATTTTCATAAAGGGTTATATCATAATAATATGAAAAACATGAACAAGGAGAAATGTATTATTAAAAATAATTTAACAATAAGAGTTTCCTATAAATCATCATAGAAGTACATGCAATATCAAATGAATAAGCATATATCAATGAGAAAGTTATGGTATTATATGATAATAACCATGATCCATGGGTTATTATGATAGTCATATAACATTGAAATGTAAAATTACCATGGAATATATTGTAACAAATAAAATTTGAAGAAACATAATCACATGTAATCATTAAATTGTGAGAATATCCCTGAATTCCTACCCATTAATTTTTGATCATATCCATGAATCATCACCCTTTTATATGTGATAATATCTAAGAATTCTTATGCTACATTACAAAATGAGATAAAACACCCTAACCAATTCATTAGAGGGTGATATAAGAACACACCCATCATCAACGATACATATGTGTCCCATAATATTTCAATCATTTAACATATTATAAATACACATATGATGATAATTTGTTTTATATAATTTTAAAATGGAATTAAACAAATAATTATTCATAATTCCTTCAATGATCAAAAGATATTAAACCAAGGGATTTTTATTCAATGATATTCAATAATTTTCTATGTAAATACTCCTTAATAATTATTATAAACCATTTGATATTTACATATTTTAGATAAAGGGAATAAAGTTAAGTCAATAATTCCACTATCAAATCAAGGTATGACATCTTGGAGAACTCCCTCAAATCAAAGAAAAGAAATATAGAATGTTCATAGAGTAAATACATTGTAAGAAAAACTATATTTATATATGGTGGATTATTTTGAATGATAAATTAAAAGCTGTATTTCCATGAGTTTAATCCTCCAAAGTAATATAAGAGAATTTAGAGGGTAATTTATGAAAAATTGTTTCTAAAGAAAAAAACATTTTGTGTTTAAACAGAAAAATGATAGTGAAACCATGTAAGAGTTTTAAATTTTATTATCAATCCCATGAATAAAGAAGTTATGATTCAATTTCAAAATGAATTTTTTTAAGTATCATCAATAATAGAGCCTTTTGGAATAAATAAATAATTTTGTGAGGAATTTTTTAGATAAAGATAAATTAAAATGATCATCAAAGGAAAACCATTTTAATATTTTAAAATCAATGTTTTTGAAACCCACATCCAAAAAATTGATAAAAAACATTCCTTTTTATAGGAGAAAATAGTAAATGTGAAGGTCACATGGGATAAAAAACAATTGATCTTCTACATATAAATGATAACATTAGTGGTAAATGAAAATATTAAAATATAGGGGAAATTGTTTTTAGGAGGATGATAATTATTCAAAATATAATATAATTTTTTAGGATTTAATTAATCAAGTTAAATATTTTGAATTAAAACATAAATATCCCCCATAGTGGAAGAAATATATCTTGGAAGAATTAATCTTGAGATGACATATTTTAATATTTTTTTAATTTTTTTTAACACTTTACATATATATTTCATTTTTTGAGGTCACCTTATTGACATATGTTATTTATTTATTAAATATTTTTTACTTTTGGTTTCAACTTGTGGTGGTTCAGTCGATTTCTCTAAAAATTCCACGATATAATGATTGTGGTAATTGTTTTGTAGAATATATTTATAATTTTATAGTTTTATAGTTTTATATTTTTTTTAATATTATTTTCAAAAAATTTATATTGGTCTATTGGTCTTTCCAAAAATGGTCTCAAACTAAGAAAGGTACCCTAATAAGTTCATTTATGGTTCTTATGTTTACCATAACTATTTATTGTTAATATCCCATAATATATTTAAAAAGATTATATTTAAATAATTTTAATAGTTTCATAAACATAATTTATATAAGTTAAATAATATTTTAAATTCATTAACATTATGTACTAATGGAAAAAGAAAAATGTCGTTTCATGGTGGTAGTGGTATATACATACCCATAGATGATGGTATTTTTTATCAAAAACTAGCAGGGTAAGTAAATAAAATAATTTTATTTTAATAGTATTACATTATTTTATAATTATTTTATGTTCTAATTAAATAATTATTTTAGTACATATTTTTTAGGATATTATAAAAATATATAACACACCATTTATGTAGGTAGAAGTGTAAAACTATGCAATAAAAAGTCTTTATTTTTCAAATGGTTTTGGTAGAAGATTATAAAGTGATATTATATTATTATAATATCATTTAACATTTTATAAATACCCATTTTTTCTTATTTCCAGGTAAGAGAAATATTGGGGGGAAGAAAAAACAACTAAGAGAGGTCGCTTGAGAACATTACTTAACCCATTAGATATTCTCCCTTGAGTAACACCATAAGGATCCTTTGTTTGGTTTCATAATGATACTAATGCCTATAATAAATAGTGATAGTTTTTAAGAGATACTATGGTAGTTTTTGTTTATGAAATGTCTTTCTAAATATGTGAAGAATAGTAGTAAAAGTGATGTCCTTTTATAAGTGCAGAAAATGGAATTTTTTTAAATACCTATTTCATTTTCAATGATCTAATGAAGGTATTCAATAGTTAGTGACTCAAATTGTATTAAATAATTATTTTTAGAGTCATATAAGACTGAGAAGTCCTCTAAAATTCATTTTTACACATGTTTTAAATATGTTTCAATTCTTTTACGACTAGTTTTTACATTTTACCATTTTGGTTTTTACCTTGGTAACTAGTTTTTACTCAAGAAATTCCTATTTTATTAAATATTTAGGGTAACTCTTATTACCAAATTATAATTTTATGAATAAAAATTTCAACTCCATATATTTTAATTAAATTTCTAGATAATATTATATAAACATCTAAATTATAACATTCAATATATAAAAAAATATTTTGTAGAAAAAATTGTTATTCTCACTATTAAGTGGTCTTAATATTGTATGAAATTAGTTAACATTTAAAATAGATAAAATATATTTTTTTACATGTTTAAACATCATATTAAATTTATTATATAAAATAATTCAATTTATTTGATAATATAAGAATTTCACAACATAAATATATCAATTCTTTGGAAATAACCTTTCACTATTATCATAATCATTAACATTAAACATAGAAATTACAATTAATGGAGTAAAAATGAAAAAGAAAATATTAAATAAATCCCTAAATTAATCATCTAAAATATGAAATAAATATTTTTGCATAATTTTTATAGGTGCTAAAAAATAATTTTTTTCTATAAGAGATGAAAAATTACATTGAGAGTAAAATATGTTTCTGAAACGATAAACATGAGTTTTATAGATTAATTATAGTATTTTAAAAAAAAATTTATTATAATATTTAAATATATTTTTTATATAAAAAATATTTCAAAAATATTTATGTCTTTATTTTATTATGATAATTTTATAAAAGTTACCTTGTTAGTAAAATCAGATTTTTTTTCCACTATACACCTAAAATCAATTATTTTAAAAAAATATAAAAAGTTCAACCTAAGCTAATATTTAAACTAATAATACAAAACATTAAGTTAATTTTTTCAAATTGACGTTCTATGATTTATAAATTTATATTTTATATTAAAATAAAATATATATTGGAAAACCACTTTTATTGAGAAACAATCCATTTAAAACATAAATTATTCGTTGTTGTATATTGAACAGATTTCTTATAAATTATAATCATTTTATTTATTAGTGTTAATATTATTAGTAATTTTTTCTAATAGATTTTTAATATTTCATTATTCCTTTCAGTTCATTATTGTGTGCGAAATATGATTTCGAATATAGTGTCAATTTCGAGAAAAATATATTCCAAAATATAAGGTTTTTACAATTTCTCTCATGGTGAGGTTGGGTTATCAGTATCATCAGTAATATTATATATATATATATATATATCATAATTTCATGTAGGTCAATATTGTAAATCATATTTTATGATTTGTAATGAGTAACAATTATATATTCTCTTAGTTACATTTATATATTCACTAGAGTGTCATACCCTTGATAAATTTTCCACTAGAATAACTCCTAATTTTCCACTAAGAAACCCTTATGATATAGAGATATCATATTCTATAATTCACAATATTCTCATATTTTCATCACTAGTTAAATTTAAATTTCACAGTCCGAGTTTGGTGTTTTTTTGAAATTAGCAGTGGAAAAAACCTTTTCATTTTTACCTTTATTACAATTCAATAATACACAACAAGGAAGCAGTTTCTTATTCATTCGATTTATTTTCCTATTTATTAAATATGATTCTACTTTTTTATTTAACTGGCAATCTTAATCATGGTTTGACACATAATGAATCAATTACATCCTATATTATTGTAACTCAACACATTATTTCTTAACATCAAATTATCTTTAACTAAAATTCTTCATATATACTATATGTGACATCCATGATTCATCTTATAACATGTAGACATTACCTTCAATTTTTTGGTCACCTTCAATTTAAACCACTATAATAAATGGTTCATTTAGAAATTATATTTACCTATGGTAATTTAACTCATTGAAAATAAGATTTATGTACTGGTATATATATGTAAAAAACAAAACAAGGATCTTATAATATATGTTTAGAGAGAGTTATATATATATATATATATAAATGTTAACCTAGTAAATTCAAATTAAATAGATTTTATTTTAATGTGAGGTTAGTGTTTCACAAATTTTTGAATTGGATTAGATGTTGAAAATTATTATATTCTAAATCACATTTGGAAAGGATATCCATGATATATACATATAATAGGTATCAAAACTCAATTATAAATATATTTTTTTAAAAAAAGACATAAATTACAAGATCTTATAATGGTCATAAACCTTTAAAATTAGTGATCAGTTATGGGTTATATGAATGAGGGTACACTTCAAGATAGGGACAAAGTTTTTTATTAGAAAACTATGATAATCACATTAAATGAGAGTTTATTTTTTTACCAATTAGTAATTCATTGATATGTGAAGATTTTGTTAAAAACTCTTCCCTTATGAATGAATTGTATTAATTTTATAAATAGATTATATTTAAATAAATTTAATTAGTTTTGGTAATAAAATGGATCTTCCTACACCTTTTCAAAAATATCCATCATTTGGTTCACCATCTATAATATCCATATAATAATTTTTATTAACATGTTTTGGGATTTGAACATGGTAAATATCTCAATGGGTTTCATCACCCAAGAAAATAATTCAATTCAGATTCAAAACTCAAGGAAATGAGTTACTTTAATTAAAACATATTTTATTTTAACTTCATTTGTATCTCTTAACTCTATACCAATTTGTTTACTCTAACTTCCATTATTTTTATTTTTTTACCATTTCTTTTCTAATTCATCTAAAAGTTAACTTTCCCCAATGTATTGACTGATTTTTTTGGGTTATGGTATTTAAAGGTATGTTTTCATGTGTTTAATTGTGAAAAGAATGATTATATGGTTTTTTCATGCTATAGTATAAGGAAATTATAGAAGAGGAAATAAGAGACTAAGATAAAACTCTCCAATTCATTGTGTAATGCTTTATTCTGAAAATAAATAATGTTATAATTAAAAGATGATGTTATTCTTTTATAAGGGATATTTGAAATGGTGATAATGAATATTCTTCACAAAGCTTATATTATAGTCTATCTATGATTGAAATGAGTTTTATTGAAAATATATTGATATCTAGATATATGAAATTGTTTTCATGATTGATGTAATTATTTAATGGATAATTATTTTTATCAAAGAAAAATTATTTCATATATTCTTATATTTTTCTAAAAAACCTTCTTGAGTTGTATTTTTCATTAATGATTTTCTATCAATTATTGTCTATGAATTGATTTGGGAAAATAGTTATTTCCTTGTCAAAAAATTAAAAATAGGATAATTTTATGCTGAAATTTTTTATTTGATAGTAAAAACATTTCATGGGTTCAAATGTATTCAATGGTCCATTTTAATTCTTATATACCCTTTAATTAGATTTATAGGATCAACCCCCATTTTTTAATGATTTTCACAGTAATTATGGTTGGGTAGAAATGATTATGATGTTTTGTTCTGATTATGAGATTGTGTCCTTAAATGAATAATGTTGATTATTTAAAGAGTTTCTTAGTGTAAGAAATTTCCAAAAGGTAGGAAAAGTAAGGGTTTTATTATGTAATGGAATTTTCTAACCAGTTTGGATATAAGGGAGTTGTCCCATGGGGTTTCAATGTATGGAATAATGTGACAGTTGTTTACTGAGGGGGTGATAGATCATGTGGAGGGTGAATACTTGACATGTGAAGCAACACATCTTGGAGGAAGGTAGCATGGAAATTTTAATGCATAGGTTGGAGTGAATTGTGAATGAGTGATAGGTTTTTTGACACCTATCATCTGGACCACTTCCCTGACATGGGTTAAGTATTGTTTTTTCTATTTTAACTTCATGTGTCTCCTCTATAATTAAATGGTTTCACGTAAGGGGGGAATCATAGTGAGGTGACTATGTTCATCACAAAATGTTTGGATACTCTTCTTTGGACATTGGTTCATTTAATTTTGTTTTCATAATTTAAATATATGATATTAAGATGGAAGGAAGAAAATAAAACAAAAACAATCTTAACCTATCAAAATAATACATTTGAATTTATTATTATAAAATCATTCTCATTTGAATTTTAAATCATAGTTATCAGTGAATTCACTTGAAATTAGTTATGTGAAATATCAAATAAATCTTCCATAAATTAAAATTTCCTTGAATGTGAATTTTTTATGATAAAAGATTCAAATCCCAACACCATTATCATTATAGACATAGATAATTCCGTCACAGTATTTGCAAAGATTTCTCACTATCATGACACAATGAAGAATATAATGATTTTAGAGTAGCTAAAGATAAGGTGGATTGTTTTAAATTGTTTTATTTTTTGGAAGAAATATGGGAATTTATTAAAATAATGGATTTATTTTTTTTATTCTATCAAATTATCTAAATAAATCATGTTCATATATATGATTTAAATTTTTTTTCTGATAAAAAGTTTCAACAAAATCATGTTACTATTATCTTTATTTAGACCCAACATCACAAACAATGCATTGATGAAATAATTGGGTGATTATAAAATTACATTAAAATATTTTTACATCTTGTGAACCCTCACCCCTCATGAAGAATGTGACTATAAATATTAGAGATTATGGTGAATTTAAGAATTTCTCCCCAAAAATTATAATATATGAAAGCTATTATTAGTTTATGGTTTGTAAAATATTATTCTTTATTATACTAGTGAGTGTTTAGAAGATAAAAAATATAGGTAAATAATTTCTACAGAAGTTATATACGTGGAGAGTGGGAATAAATGGTCTTTAGAATTGTTCTATTTGAGAAATTAAAATAAAAAATGATGAAATTTATTTAAGGGGAGAAAGTAACAACCTATGTTATACAATATTTAATATTTTCAAAAATTATATTTTCCTAATTATAAATTCTTTTATATAATATAACAAAAAATTTATAGAAAAAAATGAATTAATATTGTAAGAAAATAGTACCTAACTTGTAAAAAAATTTCCATAAGATAAAAACAATTATAAGGAAACAATTTGAACAAGTGTACAAAAGAACCAAAATTCTGAAATATGAATCATCATGCTCTCCCATAAAGATGACTCTATGGATGATTATTATAGAAATAATATGGGGGTAATATTGAAATAATTTTTATATTGCAGTGGGAGGATAAGACTTGTGGTTATTTTATAAAGAAAATATGATAGTTACTAGTAGAATTATATATATTATAATGCAACTATCATGTTTAATAATTATTGGATACCTGAAAACTACATATAATATATGATTAGGTAAGTTGAATAAAATAATTTAATATTTTAACTAATGCACATATTATGAATTAAATATTTTAAAATTCACATATGTTTATATCTTGACCTAAAGAAAATTATATAGTCAATTAGATTCCAATTATGAATTATTAATTAAAATTTAAATTAAATGAAAACATGTTTTTTATTTTCAATTTATTTAATTATAAAATATTTTATTTTTAGGTAACATTATAAATACAATTTTATGGTATTAAACAAGAATATCGGTTTTTATTGAATGTTTTTGGAAATATTATATTGTTGTTAAATTTTAGATTAATGGAATAAGTTCTATTAAATATTACATTATTATTAATATATTAAATGGATTTATAATTTTAAATATATTATATATGTTATTTTTAAATATATGATATTTATCATTAATGATAATATAGTTTAATATAAATATATATATTATGTTAGGGGAAATATCGTTAAGTACATGCATGGAAAAATTAGGGAAAATTTATAATCCTTACGTATTGAATGATTAAAAATTTACCACGGTCAGATAACATAAATATGAACGGTGTAAGATATTTCATGTAATGATTGACATAATTTCCATTAGTATAAAACATTATGATACCCTAAATATAAAAAATTTATTATCTGTTAATATTTTTAGTGTAATATATATTACATATCAATGAAATATAATGTGAGTCATTGAATGTTATTTTTTTCACATTTCAAAATTCATGAGGATATTTCATAATATTCAAAATTTCTTTTTAATATGTATAATATGTTATGTTACTTTTATGAAGCCTTCCATTGCTATATTTATCTATCATCTAAACATATTTTTCATCAACTTATAAGATGTTACATAAATAAGGGATATTTTTTATCTTCCATATACCATAAATCTTCACTCATGGTTGAGACTATATCTCTTATCACATGGTCCAATTATCAGTGATATTATATGGATTGTTTTATATTATAATTCTAGGGAAAAATATAAATTATTAATTTTAACTTAATATTGATAATTATTGACCTTTTAATATTAAATAATATCATTGACAAATTCACTAGAGTGTATTTTCTGTTTAATTTTTTTCATTGAGAGTTGCTAAATTTATTGTGATCAACCCATATGATATTGGGATAGTGTATCACATGATTCTTGATAATAAAATATTTTTAATTGGTGGATTTTATGTATCATAAAAAAGTTTTGAGGACTTTATAATATATATATTGAACATGAAATTAAAAAATTTCTCTTCACCACAACAACATTCATACAATGTAGGTTTCATGTTCTGAATATATTCAATGACATTGACTATTTCATAGATGTGGTTATATTTTAAAACATGACATCCAATCTTGGTCATGTTTTAAAACATGCAGCATTAACTATTCTCACTATTTCTATAACTCAATACATTATATTTTTAAAATCATTTTTTATTTAACTAAACTTATTGTAATATATCACATCTTACATTTAGGATTCATCTTGTATATTTTAAATAGAATTTTCAATAAACCTTTTAGTCTCCTACAGTGTATCATAATTATATAATTAGTACTTTCCTAATTCATTAGTATCTTTCAAATTTTACGTCATGGAAAATATGAATGATGAAAGGGTAGATATGTATAGAAAATAATCCAATGATATTAGAATATACCTAATGTTAATGATGGTTTTAAATGTATATATGGTAAAGTGAAGTTAATAAGATTTTAAAATAATGTCAGTTTAGGAGTAAATGATTTTTTATCTGATAATAGAAATTATAAATTATTATATTTTAAATAAAATTATGTATGATTGTTGATAATATATATGGATAAAGGGTATATAATTTTTCCCTATTTATCTTTTGAGATAAAATCATAAAACTCATACTAAATGAATATTTGAGTAGGGGTTTAAACCATCAAAATAAGAGGATTATTATGGGTTATATGAATAATGGTGTAGCTTAAGATAATGATAGATAATTTAATAGGAAAAAATTGAAAATAAAATTAATGGGAGTATGTTTCATGATAATTTAGAAATATAGTGATGAAAGTATATAGGTTTGTGACCCCTTCCCTTACAATCATATTTTTATTATTTTATAAATAAAATTAATTTATATAAATTCTATTAATGTTTTATATAAAAGGGATCTTTATTTCAAAATTATCAAAATATTTTTTTGATATATATTCAACATATATTAATTTTTATTCATGTCTTTTGTTGTTTATGTATGAGAGATAAATTATAGGGTTTCACCAACAAGTCAATCCTTAAGGGAAAATTCAATTAATCTTTAAAACACAAGGTAAAGAATATTTTTTTTCAAAAAAGTTCCCTTTTAAAACATAATGTTTTCCCATTAACTATTTTCAAAGTATTATTAAATAATTTAAATTTGTTATTATTTTTACCACTATTCCATTCATTATTTTAAGTGTTAAATATTCATTAGGGATTAATATTAAACTATTTTATCATGGGATAGAAAATTATTTTTATGATTTAAATGATAAGAATAAATATTATTTGTGTTTTATTTTTAATATGGTACATGGACATTATACGTGATGATATATAAACCCATAATATAGATATGAAATACATTGGGTATTTATTTACTCATTATAGATATTATTTTTCAATTAACAAATGAAGTTGTTCAACTATATGGGTGATTATATAGGGGATTTGAAAGAAAGATAATGAATTTTTCCCCCAAGATTCATTCATGGTTTCTAATTCATATAATTAGTTTTAATGAAAATATTTTTATTTATTGAGATTAGAAAATTAGTATATGGTAAAATAAATATATTTTTTTGTGTTTTAATGGTTAATGGTCTATTTTTAAAGGAAACAATGTTCACAAGTTATTAGGTTTTTGCAGGAATCCTTCATAATTTTTCTATTATATTTATGGTTTCCCTTGTGGTGGATTTATATTATTGATTTGGAAAATAAGTTTATATAACGACTCACGGTAGTTTCAAATTTTTTATCACAATTTGTTTTTATTTAAAATAAATTATTTTTCTAGTTCTCACGTTCTTTTAAGGACTAATAAATTTTCTTTCATTTATACACCTTAATGAGTTTTTATTCTCAAACTACATATTCTAAAGATATTGAAAGGGTTTACGGTTGAGTAAGAAATATTACAATGTAATGTCTAAATTATGGGATTGTGTACTTGAATGAATAAATTGTATCATTTAGTGTGTTTTTTCTGGTGAAAAATATTAAATATTGGAGGGAAAGTATTTGTTTTATAGTATAATAGATTTTATTAATTCTCTAAAACATTATACTATAAAGGTATTGGTGTATATGTGATGAAATATTTTCAATAAATCATAAGATTATTTGATAATTAGGTTTTTTCCATACATATTGAAATAAATTTAAAATGATACCAACAAAAGAAAACATGACTGATCACGTCTAAAATTGAACTATTTCATTTCTATAAATTAATTTTTTATTAATAAATAATATCAAAATTCAAAAAATTTATTAATAGAGACCTTAAAAGGTATTCCATTTATAATTTTTGATCAAAATCTTAATCATAAATCTTATATTGATACATTATAATACTTCTATATGTTTCTATTTTTCATAGGAAATAGACTAACAGTTGAAATGAAAATTTTACACCTTCAATCTACCCATCACTTGAAATCTCCAAAAAAGAAAAATTTCTCCTGAGTCATGCATAATTCCAGTAATAAATAAGAATTAAACTATCCATGTTTGAGGTTTCTACCAAATCCTCCCAATAATATCCAAAAAATGAGATATAGTATAACATACCAAAAAATAGGGAACATCCATATATTTAAAATAAAATGTAAAATTTCATACAACATTCTTATTAAAAAAATATTGTCTAATAGTAAAAACATTCCAAAAATATATAAATGATGTAATATAAAAAACACAATATCTTATAATCATTCTATAGTAATGTATGATGGTTTGGAGATAATCATATAACATTCCTTCTATGTGAAGACAAATTATCAATTCATCGTTATATAAAAATTATGGATTAAAAAGTACCATACCTACATGAATACTCTATAATTTTATTTCATTGAATATTTTAAAAAATATTTTTCCAAGTATTATTTCTTTACCAAATTAAAATATAAGAAATATGATTGGATTGTAAAACTCTATATGTAAATGAAAATATATATGGTGAGACATATTGATATAAATATTAAATTCATTGATTAAAAAAATTGATTAACATACACATAAATCAATTATAAAACCCAATCCTGAAGAATAATATTTTAAATTAAATATCATGTAATGGTGATAAAATATATCATAATGTTTTTTCGTGGAAACATTTTCCCAATATAAATACTTTTTTAGAAGTTTGACACATTCTGTGGCTCTAATCAAATAGTCTTGAATCCGTCTAACCTATAAAAATGGATACCATTTGTGAGAGGTAACCCTATTCATAACTTATATCATTTAATGTACATATTTTTTTTCATAATCATATATATAAAATTATATAGTGTTATATTTCTGAATCCATTTATATTATAATAATCATTATATATATAAATAACTATAAATTTTATGTTATTTATTTGAAAGAAAATACTATTTATACAAATTGATCTCCCTATTTTAATGAAATTGAATTTAATAACATCATATAAAATCCAAAATAAATGGTTTTTAAATATATTCAGACCCTTAGGACCATAACTGTTAAGTACATTGAAGGTAAAATGGATTTTATAATCTATCATTACATGAGTAGGAAAATTAATATTATAAATATTTAAGATTATTTTTATAATACCCCAACGATTTTAGATACCTCTTTCACTATGATTACATGTCTATAAATTAAAGTGAATGTTAATTTTTATCATTTTAATTAAATATATGAAATAATGACTTATATAAAATCAAAATATAATTTTGAATGTTTAATTAGATTGAAATAATTTTTTTAATTATGGTTCATGTTTATTAAAAAAATATATAGTTAACATATTTTTGTATTGTTTGAACCTGGTATGAATGTTTAGATACATGGGTATTCAGACAGGGAAGACTTACTATATAGTGTTGTTTTGTAGGTAGTAAATAATGTGTGGTAAGATATAAGGAAATGGATATTTTAAATTTAACACATGTATACTAGGTTTTATAATAGTTGTATCTATATGTCCATAATCACCAAATGGTATAATACGAAACCAAATGATGAATGTGTAGTTAATTTTGAAAATTTCATTTTAAACTAGAAAAAATTTCACTAATATTTAACAATGATCTCAAAAGTAATTTTATATGATGGTATTGGATTATTAGTTTGATTTTAAAGGACTCTCATTTAATTTTTCAATGAAAAATTACTAGATAATTAATATTTCATACTAGTTGATATATAAGATATAGAACTAATTTCTCTCAAATAGATTCACACAATCTGTCTTAGATATGAGCTTAATGATATTATATCCAAGGATGTAGTGTATTAAATATTACTTCTTATGTCTCAATATATTTATTTAATAATTCATCTCCTTGGTATTATATTTCATTGATTATTTTTGGAATTCTTTGGTGTGCCAATTTATATTTGGGCCTCGATACATTCTTAGATATTGTTAAATCATTTATATTATGTTGATTTATTATTATAAAATTATTAATTAGACAACAATATTTGTGGGAAATTATTTATTTTTTTTAACAAATATTGTATAATTATGATATATATGTTTCTTGATTTAGGTGTTCTTATATTTATCAAACTTTTAATTTTAGAATGATGTTTTTTAGACAATAGTTATTTTTTTATTAAATTATTTATAATTAAAATATTACTTGATTTGATGCAATTGAATTTTAGGAAAGTATATCACTGTTTTGAAATTGGAGTTTTATTATAATGTCTATGTTTTTATGTGATATATTTAGAAATTACAATAAAAAATGTGTGAGATTGTAAAAAATTAAATTCTTTTTGTAATTATTATTAATAACTATAATATTAATCCTTAGTAATGAGGTGATTTATATCGGATTTGTTATAGTTGGAAATAGTTGGGATGAATACAACCACAAGGTCACAAAACCTTCTTATGATTGTAATTAGAATAGTTTGGTGTTTCATGTGTGAATAGGGGATGAGTTGGTTGATATAATGTCGATGAAGAGAATGATGAATTATCTTTTCTAGTTGAGTGATAAATCATCCTGGAAATATATATAGTGTTAAATTTATTATATTATTATAAATATATTTAGGACCATGAATTTATTTTTTTGTAAAATGGAATTTTTTAAATGAATCTGGGAAACTAGATGATTATGGTGAAATTTATTGAAAAAGAGAATTTCAAATAGAAGTAGAAAAATAGGGATTTTTTCTAAATTTATGTTTTTAAGAAGAAATAATGGTTTTCCAATTTATTTTTAAATATTATAATTTATTTATCCATTCTATAAAATGTTTTCTTTCAAATAAAATTATGTAAATGTATTTAATTTATTTTATTTATAAATTTTTTAGTAAATAATTTTTTTGGAGATAAAATGTATTTTATTTAACTTCATTGATTAAAATTTCATTTTTAAGAATTAATCATTCATCGAAACTCAATAGATTCATCATGTAAATACTATTGAGTTTATACATACTTTAATATGTAGACTTTACTATAAATAGAGACATCATTAGTCATGATATATGAAAAGGGAATGAATATTTTCATCTCATTAGTGAGTCACAGAACCTTACTAGTGATATAGAATGAGGTGTTAGTTTCTTTAGGTTTTAATTATTATATATATATTTTTTCCAATATCATTTTCCATTTATAATGGATTTATAAAATACCTTCCATTTGATTATTAATTTAAATTTTAAAAGAAATGAGAGATCATTACTTGGAATAAAGGAAACTTGTATTGGATGAAACAATGTTAAAAGAGTCTAAAGTGAGAAATTTTTCATCGACCCCTTCACATAATTGGAATAAAATCATTTAGAATATAATAATTCCAAATAAAATCATTATAGTCAGAACCCTTTTTGGGCAGGCCATCTGTTATAAAAAATTCCTCTTTATTGAAATGTGTGTTGATAATTTCATTAGATGGGAGAATATCCATGAATGTGGTCCATTGGGGATTAAAATTATAAGAGAGATAGATAATTCCCATACTGATAGAATGCATGATAGTGGTGGATTCAAATTCTAAGAATAGGTTTTTCCCTCTTTGTAGATATGATTGGACAATTATTTTAATTATTCAATGAATGTCAACTTTAATAGAAGATAGAATTCCACATGTTCTTTAGAGATATCCCATAACATCAAAATGAAGATCTATGATGATAAAAACATAGGCTGATGGTCATATATTTCCTCTTTATTATCCATTTGTATTTATTTTCCCATCCTATAAAATGTAATTTCCTGAAGTCTTCATGTGAACTATAGAGAGGTTAGAACAAACCATTAATTCTATACAATTTTAGGACTAAAAATTTATTGAATTTTAGAAAAATATAAATTGTTGGGGATTTGAATCAATAAGAGCATCCAAGATATTATCTAGTGCATCATAAGTAATAAATGGTTCTAGATCAGGGATCCAATTATTCCATGATTTCCAAATAATGTGAATTAATTCTATAGTATCCACTAGAATAATATTGATTATATTATGGGATAGTGAAAGATATAATAATACACTGATGGGTTTCTGAGTATGGGAATCCCAAGGTAGTTTAATTTTAAACATATCAAAAAAAATCATTCCATATTTCCTAGTATATGGTATAACTTAGGATTATGTGATCAATTTATTATATGTTTCAATGACATAGTACAAAAATAGAGGACAAAACATTCCATATGTTTAGAGATATCAATCCATAAACAACCATTTATGTGTTATCCTCAGTTCTATTATGAGCCCAGAGTATCTGATTCACCTCTTTTTTATCCTATCAATGAAGATATGACTTATTTAAATGCATCAAACTATGTTTATGAGGATGATTTTAGATTTTAGGACTCTATATTTCATGGGATCTCATTCCATGAAGTCATCCCAAGGAAAAAAATAATTTATGTAAAATATAGAATTAATATCATTGGGCATGTCATCTAAGGAATTTTATAGATGATATTCATTATAAGTCAATAGATTCAAGTCTGAAGAGTCATTTTAATGAATGTACATCAGTCAGGTTCTAATTCTATTTTTAGACCCAAACTTTATAGAAGAGTCTTTGGAGACTATCCACTATGATTAAGGGGAAATTCTCTGGAAAGTGTCCTCAAAAGAAGTCCATATATAAGAGTACATGTAGTTGTGGTTTCTAGATTTGATCTTATCAGAAATATATCTTAGAGAAATAAAAATAACTATGATTTTACATTTATGATCCTCCACATGAATTAATATTTCAAAGATTTATTTAAAGTATAGAGTGTTTTTAATCGTAGATGGTGCACCCACACACGTCCTTGAATTCAAATGGGATGTGATCAAATTATAATTTGAAAGGTTTTTCCAAAAATTCACATGATACTAGGAATAGTGTTGTGAGAGTCCAAGGTCAATCCCCTGGGGAGCAATTTTTAAGTAAATAGGACACTCCCTTTTAGAGTACTAATCATTTCTAAGTTTATTTTAGTTTGGGAATTTCAGGATATTTGATGGATACTTCAACGAAAAGTGAGTGGTTATGATCAATTTCCAGTTTCTACAAAAGGATGATCTTAATTCTAATCTGGGAATGATCTAATTGTTTAGGAAATGAATAAAGAATAAGTCACAAGTTGACTATGGTCAAGATAACTGGTTCTTCCTAGGAGGTATATTTTCCTTGATCGGGAGATAGCAACAACCTATATGCACTAATATTAGCTCCTATAGAAGAAAGTATCTTTTTCTAGTGTTCATAGCTTAATCTACCCTAATCAGGATATGGATTTCTACTTAGATATGTCATGATTAGGGATGTTTAATAAAATTGGATAAATAATAAATATTTTCCCTGATTACTAATTTTTATGGTTACCAAATTTAGAATTAAATATTTTAAATAAAATTTAAATACACTTACTCTTGATCCATACCCCTAGGTGTTTTATCCACTCATGGTAGGTTGGAATGAAATAAAATAAACAGATGAAACCATTCTTGAAATTCTTAGAAGAATGAAATTAAGATTGTGGAAAAACATAAAAAAGATTTGGATTCATAATGGGGACGATCATAAAGTGGGGGTTAAAAAGATATAAATAAAAAATTAATGAAATGATTTCTTATAATAAAAAGTGGAAATGGATCCAACACAAATTATTTGATGAATAATAGAAAATGATGAAAAAAGGGAATTGAAAGAGATGTTGAAAATAGAATCCATGTCTCTTATATTGGAATAAAATTATGAAATTATGAAGAAATATGATTTTGAGAGAGTAGGAGTTCAATGAAACTAGAAAGGGAATAAAAGAACAAATGAAGTCTTCTATAGGATCCTTTCAAACTTTCGTGTGAATTCTATAAATATAAGATAAACATTTCATGTCGTGTACTAGAATATCCATGTAGATCTCCCCCAATTTTGACCTTATACATATTTCATGTGTATCTCATCCAAAATACGATGTTTGACTGATTTCACATCATGTACTCATGTCTCATGATGTGTATTGGCCTTGTAGTTGTATCTCCGTGGCAGATTTCTCACTCAATGGGTTTGATTAATGTCACATCCAGAATTTTCCATTCATGTTGTGTACATCCTTATTTTTTTTCATTCGTCATGACATAGCTCAGGAATTGGGACACAACTTTCTTAATGATGTGAAATCCTTGTACACATCAGGTAATAATGGTTCCGACATGTAATAGACAAATTCTGTACTTTTTTTTCATTTTTCCTTTGAACCCCTATGAAGCCTCATTATTTAAAAATTATTCATATTACAAGAAAAGTATCACATAAAAAAATTAAAATTCTTATTTAAATGATAAAAAATGTATATATGAATTCATCTTATCACCATATCCCCATAACTATAGGGATTACAATATTTATTCAAAGAGACTGTGGCTAGCCTCCTATCAAAATCATAGCCACTCTAGATAAAAATCTTGATGGATAAAATTATAACATTGATGTTGATAGTAGTATATTCCTATAATATGAATGAATAAAAAATTTGTATATGATGACAGATTTCACTAAGAAGACTCTTCCTGACATGGATAATTTTTTTCCTTTCTAGGTAGTGAGTTATTTTCTAATGTGTCAAAATTATATTTATGTAAAAAGTTCTTTATCTCCCAAAAAAATATATTTATATCCAGGTAGATGAAGGGTAAGTCACCATCCCTGATTCAAAAATCATTGATTATGTCAACTTTCCAAGAGTTTGGTATATTTTTTTCCAAAATAGGCAAAGCATTTTTCCAACTAATCTCTTTGTATGAAACCTTTTCATAATGAGAGTGTGCTTTTTTACGATTCATGGGGATTTTTCCCCTTAGGTGAATATAATGATTTAATACACATATATAATATGAGATGGTTCCTAAAGACCCTTAGATTACTTTATGGTATTCAAAATTGCATTATCAACCATGTGAGAAAGGTGCTTGTTGAGATAATTTCTAGAAATGAAGAAGATAATTAAGGATAATAGGTAACCATTCTAGAATCTTTAGGAGGATGAAAAATACCATTCAGGGGATCCATCTATAAGAAGAGAGACATAATCTGATATCATAATTGTTTTAACCCAATTAATGAAAACATAGTCAAAACAAAATTAGGATAAGTATTTTAAAATAAAGGCTGAGTCCATTTATTGATGGTTTTTTAACACCATGTTTCTGGGAAATTTTAACTCATATTTAAGTCATCTTCCGGAGGAAAACATAATAGTATTCGAAAATGAGATGATTTTGAATGGATATTACAGTGATAATAACCAACAGATCTTTAGAGAAAATATTATTGTAGATTGAGGAAAACCTATTGGTTAATATTTGGGTAATAATTTTGTACAGATGTTATGAAAATGAAATGGGATGGAAGAAATTAATATCAATTGAATTTCCTCTTTTGGAATGAGTTTTAGAAACTAGTAATTCACTTCATGGGGAAGTGATCTAACTTTGACTAAGTAATGGAAAATCCTAAAAAATATAGGTTTAATAATCTCCCAATATGCATTGAATATGATGTTAGTAGGCTATCCATATCAAGAGAACATTCAAAAT
The DNA here is from genome assembly GCA_963277665.1 of Viscum album. Lineage (NCBI taxonomy): Eukaryota > Viridiplantae > Streptophyta > Magnoliopsida > Santalales > Viscaceae > Viscum > Viscum album. The sequence continues at coordinate 499,329,722 of OY728122.1, forward strand.
TGATTTATTTATTTTAATTTGAAATCATTCTCCAAATGGTTTATTCAATACCAAAAACTATCTTATGGAATCTAGATATTAGGAGGGAGGGTACTGAATGGTATGTTGGAATCCATCTCTAATTTTAAGAATTAACTATTCAGGTTGGGTCATTACAAAATTCTATAAGAGAATCGTTTTAAAAAATCATCATGATAATTTATTACCATAGTGAAGGATAGCATTGTTAAAAATTAATATATATATATATATATACAATTAATATATATTTAATTATTTTATAGTGAACATCAATTTACTAAAATGTTTATGTAAAAATGGAGTTTTATGATGAACTTATAGTATGTTGTTTTTATATCAGATTACCCATAATGTGCTTTGATTGTAAAACAAATATAAACTATATTACGAAAGATATATTTTTATCACATGAACATGGTATTAATTAATGTAATTTTATTTTATGAAAAATTATTTTCAGTGGCACTATGTCATATTGGTGTTCATATTTTATTTTCTAAATTGAATTATTGAAAAATATATTTGAATTATTGTGATAAATAAATTAAAATTTGGATCAACCACACAAAAATGATAGGATTAAATCTTGACAAAGTAAATTGTAGAACTTTTAATTTTTTTATTTTTATTTGAAATGTTATATAATATGAAATAGTTTCTTTTACATGCTATTAATGTATTCCCCTTCGAAAAACTAATGTTGGATGAGGAGCTGCACTAGTTTCGATTATTCATATAGATCCTTAATTTGTAAAAATAATTATGAAATCTATCCAATATATTAAAATTAAAGATAATCAGGATAACTGAGTTTAATTATATCATATAATATAGTTTGAGAAAATTATACCATGATATTTTTGTGATATATATTTTTTCAATTAAATTGAATATTTTTTATATTTTCCATTACACACAACACTAATTTCATCTTGAGTTACTCGAAAAAAAAGAGAATATCATGCATTTTATGAAATACCACATTAATCTCTTGTTAAACACAACAACAATAGCAAGCATGAAGAATGACACCGAGCTTTACAAAACCATGAAATAATATTATTTTTAATATTTCAATTATAAAATATTTATTAAATATGCAGGTATAAATATTATTATATACTTTAGCAAATATAAATATAAATATCCTACTTAATATAAATTTATTTAAAAGTTCTTAGTAAATAAAAAACCAATTTTTAGTAAAGTAATTACATTTTTTTAAAAATGTTTTCTTCATAAAACATTTTCATTGATTTTTATGAGAAAATTTTATAATTAATTTATTGATATTTTAGAAACCTTTTCATGATAAACATAAATTTATTTTCGAAATCATCATTTCAAAATAATTTTATTGTTAAGTTGTTGGATTTTTCAAATAAATTTTGATTTTTAGTGAATAGTGAAAAATATCAATTTTCAAAAAAATATAAATTCTATTCAATAAATTAAGTAATTTAAATGAAAAATTTTGTTTTAAGGTAACATTATTATTATTTAATAATATTTTATAAACATAATTACCTCTTAATGAACATTATATTGTTTTTAGTATAAGTTTATTTTTGGGTTTAAAATGGGATTCTTTTCATCTACTGATAATTCTTTTAAATGGTATATTATTTCTCCATATTATTTATTTAAAACAATAAAAAATGAAGAATGTTTTAAATGAAATGTATATATTATAATAAAAAAATTATAATCTATATTTATAATATTATTATTATTATAAATATAGTTAATATAAGTCATCTTATGCTTGATTAGAAATACACTTCTCAAAAAACCAGATTTTGGTTGTGACTATTGGTTTTGTTTTATATTTTATTTTTACAATTTAAAAAAAAATTTCATAAGACAATTTTATTTTTTAAAATCATAATATCAAAATTATCTGAGGGTTATTTTTTGAAAATTTTATAAAAATATTCATTTTTTGATAAATTGTTTAAAATACTGAATTTAAATAAAATAATTCTTTCCATTTAAATGAATTATTATGTTAAATTATAAATTAAATTTTTTTAAGTAAAATTATTTCAATTATATATATTAATGTAATTTATATTATTTGATTCAATTTCATTTTGAAATTGGATTTAAAAACATTATAAACTTTTGAGTATTTTCTCTTTGAAAACCTGCTCTCTTCATGTGTACGACATTAATTAAAAATTAAAATTATCCAAAGATGAGAAATTTATTTGGTAAAATGGATTTCATATTTTGAACCAGAATAGTTTATATTATATAATAATTCCCAATTAATTTTTTACCAAAATTCATAGTGAAAACAATAAAAAATATTTACCGATGTTAAGGCGAAAATAGGTTTACAAGGGTATTAAACTAAAATGATAAGGGTAAAAAAGGAAACAAAACCTATAAAAACCCAATTTTATAGCCATATTAAGACATTATACCATATATTAAAAATAAATTTCAATTATTTTATCCTCGTTATTTGAAAAACCATGGATGCATTTCCGTCATTCAAAAAATTATAGGTGTGCTACTAACCTCACTTATAAAAGGAAACCTCTTATCCTCTCTTATTCACACAATAAAACATTTTTTTCATCTAATACCTACCCAAATTGACTCAAAACTTACCCATTATAATCATTGAATAACTAGTTTTGAAAAAAAGACAACTAATAAAGGATTTTGGTGAAAATAGAAGGAGGATACCAGAAGATGTGGTAACATTCATCAACAAGAATATTTGTTTTATTTCTTCCTCCAACTCCTTAAATTATTATTATATCATTATGACAATATAACAGAATTATATCACATATAATTATATGTATTTTTAATGGAATTACCTATAACCATCTCCACTTTCATTAAATGGGTTATGAAATCATTGTTCCTGTGTACGACATACTTCTTCTACACGAACTAATGTCATTTGTTTTTCCCTTACCACCACTCACGGTAAGAAATAACAATGGTTTATAATTTATATATGTATATATATTATTTATTATATTAATATTATTTATTAATTATTATATCTCACATTCCATCATTCTTTCAATTTTTTGGAATAAGATAGCATCTTTCATGTGTACGGCGGACTACAACCCCAAGAAGCAATATGATTCATTCATGCATTACATAGAAGGTAATAAGGATTAATTGAAAGAGAATATGTGATATATATGAAATAAAAATTATTTTATAATGATAATATATCATTTAAATTTATTTACTTCAATTTGACAAAAAAATGGAAACAATATTCTTGCAAACATACGACCAACCATCTCCGCGAACAGTGTATTTCCTTTTCTATCACCAAATTTTATTGATTAATAAAAAAAATATATTGATAAAATATATTATATTTATATCATATCTACATTTTTTATATTATTAAATAATGAAAAAATTAAGATTACCAAAAATAAAAAATCAAAACAAATATGAAAAAAACGGTTGTTACCAAAAATGTAGCTTTAACATTGAACTGTTAATAAATAGGTAAAAAAAGGTCATAAATAAATAATATATGGATTTATATATATAAATTTGTTTTTTTAATATTTTTATGGTAAACTTATATTTATTATATATGTGTTTTAATGTGTATGAAGGAATTCAAGACAAATGAGATGTGTTTTCTCGTCTCACTTTTATCCCCGTGAGATTTATACCATATTCATCGCTTATTTTTATTATCAGGTGGGTATCATGCTCATGTATGTATTTTATGGTGATTATAATAAAAATTATTGGTAATTAAATATCAATTTTTTGTCACTCTTACACGGGGTTCACTGTACAACATTACTAAAGCATTAAGGTATTTTGTTTCAGAAATTGCCTTCTTTGTGATATAGATTATGTTATGTGCCTTTCTTCTTTTATGAAGTGTTTATATAGTAACTTTCACATGAAATATCCTAAATTTATTTATTATCATGATTTTTTAATTTTTTAATGATATTACTTCACGGATCTTATGTTTCAATGTTATTAAAGTGGTAATGATTTTATTTTACAATATCATCATTTACCGGGATTGTTTATGATTATGTTTCCAATGATAAAATATTATGATACATATCTCAAGATACTAATGCCTTTTTTATCATTGGTTAACGTCATGATAATAAATTTTTTCCGTCGATTTTCCACTCTCTATATAGAAATGGTTTTAAAATATTGTTTTAATGAAAATTTTATTTATTTATCACTTTGGTTAATAACCTGTCATTATTCGAATAATATCTTTTCTAAAATTTTATTTAAATTTTTTTCGATAACTATTCAAATGAATTAATTATGTTATTTTTACCCAGGTTTTAATTTTTCATAAAATTATTTTTAAAAAAAGTCATGTCATTTTTCGAACAATTCATATTTAGATTTTAAAAAACTGTGAGGGGTATCTTTGTTTTAACATGTACGAAATGAAATAAATTTCCACCCATCTTGAACATTATTTTATTTTAAGATTCCTTTATAAATTTTCAAGTTTATTTTCATTGAAATGTATTTTCAAAATATATTATAATTTAAAATGATTTTTTCAAAGTGGAGGGGAAATTTTCTTTAGGAAATATTTTAATTTTTTTAAAGATTTTATTCTTTATTTTGAAGGTTATTTACAAATAAAAGGATTTACAAAATATTATATTAAATTTAAAAAATGATTTTTAAATAAATTTTATCTACCAGATGAAAAATTCCAATTGATTTATTTTTAAAAATCATTCACCATAAAGAATGACATCCTTTTAGATAAACTATACATTGTTGGGGATACAAAAAATGATAAAATTCCTATTATTTTTATGAATTCAATCTTTTTATGATGACTTAATGTTTATGAAACCCATTTCTTTTCCTGGGTTGTGTTATGATGAATTTTTCTATAATCTTGTGTCACACGTATGTATGATTTTAATTATGTGATTGTTGTTACATTATAACCAAGGATGGGGGTTAGGTTATAACGAAATACGAGTGGGACCGATATCTCCCTCCAATGAATTAGGTAAATATTTATATCTTATGAGATATATTGGACTAGAAAAGGGAGAAAACTTGATTCAGTAAGGGAATTTGTCTACTACGATGGTATTGGGAGTGAACCTTGACTAATATAATGGTTTGGGAAGTGAACCCATTACACCATTTGGAAAGGGACTCCATAGGGGATGATAATGTGTGCCTCCTAGGAGGTGTAACCTCCAATGGAGTGCCATGATATGTTTTGTAAATAATCCATCAATACTATGAAATATATTTTATATGAATATGTGGATGAAAGAATTTTCTGTTTTATGTCAATGTTATTCTCTCATGGATCATGTTATTTTGTCCCCTTATGATTCATATATTATGAACTTCTAATCATTATTCCATTACTCAATATTATGATATTTTATATGAAAGGTATGATTTTAAAATGTTTTTATCACATTTTAATACTCTTATGTTTATGTTATGCTTACACATCTCCATTATTTACCCTTAATAAGAATATGATACCACCTTTTCTTATATTTTTATTTATCTAGGTTATGAATAATGGTTTTTATGTAGGATTAATAAATGTTTGGGTCTTTATGGGAGACATTTAAGATCTTGTATGAATTAATAAGATTATGTTTCATGTTTCCAAGGTAAATAAACAATTATGGTCCTTAGGCATGTGTGTTGTGTAATGTATTGAATATTCATCAAGAAAGATGTGATATACAGGTTTGAAAATACATGGTTTCTATAGAGAAAAATAATAAACCATTATTACAAGGTGATACTATACTAGAGTAAAACTGTGAACAATTGAATGAAATTCAACCATATATTATTGTATTTATAGAAACTCGATACTACTAAGATATAATTTTCATAATTTTTAATTAATGGATGAGCTGAAAATTTATAAGGGTATGTTATGAAAGATAATCCATAATTAAAAAGTATCACACATAACTAATTTAACTACACTATTAAAAAACCCATCAGATTAGAATGAAAAATTAGAATAAATAGAATAACATGAACACACATAGAACAACATAAGTGACTATACACATCTATTTATAGACGACCCCATATAAAATTAAGACACTAATTTTGAGAAATAGAATTAAATATAAATTAAATAGTTTTTCCAACATAGTGACCGTAAAAATCTAATTATAGATGATCCCAAATGATGTATCTAGCTCCATCAACCTTTGATCATTATCCTGAATTGCTGCATTGACTATGGAAGAAATCAAAATCCCACTATGTCAATAAATTACATGCCCTGTCAAGTTACAAAGCCTTTATCCTAGAACATATCCTTCTATATTTTCTATTCCACCATTCCATGCCATTAGGGGTTTCTACTTCATCTATACTATAATGTTTGAAATGTACTACTAGAGTTTCTCCTATAATAAGATTTAGTTCCCACAGCTAAAAAAGACAACACAATATAAAAACTGCAATTCAAAAAATACCTATATTAATAATATTATCTTCGATTCCCATAACTAACTATTCACATTTTAGATAACAATTTTTCAATAACATATTTTGGGAGTGGAATGGATCATTTTATCATTCCTTCCATCATTGAAACCTTACTATAATAAAACATTTCAAAAAGTCTTCTAAAACTTGATCAATATATCAATATGACTATAACTCTAACAAATAATCCGTAGCTCTATCCCTCTATCATATATTATAGCCATAATAAATATATATATAAACTAAAAGTCATTTGAGCCTATTTAAAACAAATTATTACTATTAGGATGGATTGTGGTTTTATTCCCACATAAACAAATTTCATTCTATTTCACCCTACCCAATTCCAAAAAATATATATTAACCAAATATAATTCTTACATTCTTCCAATGAATCTATATATTTCACTTCAATGGTTAACGATGTAACTAATCGTTGTAGTCTATGAATTTATCCCATAACTATTATTTTTGGGAAAACTCATATTCATTAATAATTCTCTATATCTCAACATATCCTCTAATTTATATTTGAAAAACCCCTTGTAATTGATTAGTCAATCCAAAATTTATGGATATGCCTACCAAACCATTGAGATACAAGAGTTCACCTTCATAGCTACATAATTATCAATTACCAAATTAACCATGAACCTATCTAAAAATCACACTAGAATGGTGTGACTGAATTTTAATAACAAATGGAATACATCTTGATTCAGAGCATCAATGCATATTTAACCTTTAATATATACTATACTTCCTATTTTGTTTTGATTTTTTTCTTTGGACCACTTGAAATGTCTAGAAAATGGGAATAAAACAAAATAATGTTCTAAAAAATAATGAATGATTTTGGAAAATAGAAATTAATTTTTAGATGATTATAATATAAGTTTATTTCGCTAATAAGACACCTAGAGGGATTCTTGGAAAATTTTAATCTTAATTTTCCAACCCCATTTCCATATATAATTGGCTAAAAGATGGATCCTAGCGCCATGTAGGTGGAACACTCAAAAAGGAAGAACTAAAGCTAAGGTACCTATATATATGCACACATATCAAAGACCATAAAATTATGAAATTTAAGTCAAATTATCCTAATTCATTTAAACATATAAATCCCAAAACAGAGCATGAAAATATATCTGGAAAGTGTAAAAAGATCTAATAGAATCCCACAAAAAACATTTAATAAGAAAAAACAACTAGAATGAGGGGAATATAGTAAAATTTGACTCTTGGTACACACTAAGGACTGTATAAAAAAAATTGTATTGCTTTTAACCCACCAGAAAATCCATCAAATGGATCATCATCTATATATGAAATGATATGAGTGGGAAGATTCCATGCAAGGGTGAGTATAAAAATACCTTACTGAAAACTGTTAAATAACTAAGCATAAAACATCAAGTTAACAGTCATATCATCATAAGGTTATGTCAATCGAATATGAAACACAAAACGATAAAATCTCTATATACATAAGGTAGATAGTAAGTCTCAATGTAAGGTCATAACTATATTTTATGCCTAATAATTTTATCAAGAGGCTATAACCGCACTCACCTGGGAAAAATTAGTCCGCAAGTCTAGTAGTACTAAGGGAATCCATCCAAGATGTCATGATCATCAGGTCTCTCCATAAGGAAGTACACATTGGATTTCATGAGAGATCAATAAATAGGTGTGGATAACACCCAGGTCTATGGGTTAATGCTGACTAACCCAATCTAGATTAACCTGCAATGTAGGAGATCGATGTTGTTAAACAGTTGGTCATGCTGATTCTGAGAACCCCATATAGAGAAAAAGATGATAGAGGTTCTTATAATGGGCCTCTGGGGGGATTATACAAATCTATAAAACAATAATCCTTTTGATATGATCATAATAAAATGCTCTATATGTTATACTATACCCATATAGAAATGAATTTAGGGAACACACTCTTATGTAAACCAATCCACACTGATGGGAAAAAATTATGTAAGTCATCTTTGAAGAAGTACATGTTGTGTAAGTTAGGTACAAATTGTGTGCCTCTAATCCAAAACCTTTATATATCCATGACCATGTTCATGTACCTATGGACAAACTCTGTACAGATGTTCATGAATGTGTACAAAGGTTGTGTCTTATACCAAATGATGTATGAGTACCCAGATGTGTCTGTGTACTCTACCCATGTATCTGTTCCTGGCCATTTCCATATCCATCCATCTTCTAAGATACATGAAATGTCTCTATGTAGGCGTTACATAACATGTGACATGTGCCACATGATGTGTGATATTTAATTTCACTTGTAACTCTAGCACTGTAGTTGGTACCCCACACATGACATGTGTTCTTCCATTACATTAACTAGAGTGAAAAATTTCCCATAATATAAAATTGTACATACAAATTCCACCTATACCACTTCCACCAATTCTTTTACACAATAATACCTTTTAGGATTGTAGATATCATCCAATCGAGTGTTTCCTTCACTGTATGTATGATTCTTGCCTTATTAATTTATTGCTAAAACACCATTGTTTTCTATTGATCATCATACACCAAACTAAAAAATGAGAGACTATGATCTAGTCTTAATTTCAAATCGCTAACATCATATCTTGATCCAACAAAAATATTGAACCCATATATATGGTATCAATCCATTGAATCTAATAATGGGTGTGCAATTATTGATTACCAAGTATTTTTTCAAACCAATGGTCGAATGAAACCCCAACGATGATTGCATGAAGAGTGGGGGATGAAATGAACATACGAGAATCATGATGACTTTTCCTCGAACAATTTTTTTGGACTCGATTAACTTCATTTATAATGGTTAATTATGAGATATATATTTAAAAATTACAGAAATCCTAAACCATCAAGTAATCCAATACCCACAATACGAGAAATCCATGAATCAATATTTTGATGATTTATTTGCCTTCATTATAGTAATAAAAATGGTGGAAAGTTAACAAAAAATAATTTTACTACCTCAAATATAGATCAATCTCAAATTATGAATGATCTTGCATCGTATCCCTTGGTAAGATCCCCATGTCATGTTATCTTCGGTGATCCATGCGGTATTTAGATTAAAGATCCACAATCTTGTTATCACCGACTCCCCTTTAAAATATTCTCTCAATTATTAGGGTTATGGGCCTAACCCTCTAAATTAGATATAATGAGTCTTAAATAAATGACACATTGTGACATTGTCAAACCAATTAAAATAAAATTTATTTATTTATTTATTTCATTATTTTTACTCATGATGATTTTAAAAAAAAACCAATACTGATAAAAATTATGTCATGATTAGGGTAAACCCTATGCTTTTAACTCAACAATGGTAATAGATTTCCAATTTGAGACTTCATTCAGGTGTTATTCCACTATTTCTTAATAACATCATGCACTCTATTTAATATATTTAATATTTTCAATCAATACTTATAAGATATCCAGGCCTTTAAATCTCACACCATATTAGCACTTGGATTTGGAAATATTATTATATGTATTCCAAATATTTTCATAAAAAACTGAGACATTACATTATCCACACCTTAGTTATATTCATCCAAAAAATTGAAAATGACTACTCAAATAGATGTGGGAATTAAGCTCGCATCTAGGTCTCCCACTCCTAGGTTATTTGGTGAAGAATTCTATGTTAATATCAGGCATAAAAAGAGAACATCCTTCCCATGTGGGATTATATCCTTCCAATGCTCGATCTCCACTGGGTACTCTAAAATGGTATCTCCATCCCTGATGTATTGGTCACCCATTCTGATAACATGTTATTTTTCATGAACATATCTCCTCAGCTGTAACATGTGGAAGATGTTGTTTACTTGGTATAAATAAGGTTATAAAAGTAAGTAGTACAATACCTCACCAAATCTATGAATGATCTAAAAATAACTAATAAATTCAAATATAGAATTTTTCCTCAGAAAAATCACCTCAATCCATGTCCATGTTATGACTTTAGGAACACATGGTATCCCTCATTCAACCACAAAGGAATCCATTATCAGTCTATATAAGACTTATAATGCTCTATTCATTCCACATCCCCTCTTGTGCAATCTACAACTTCTTTGTAATAGCTCATACTGGCTATAAGACCATGAGTACTAACATATCATGAACAATCCAAAAATGTGGTGACCTATAGGGTCACCCATTCAAGGATTCGTATGGTTCCATACCAAGGGTGGAATGGTTGTTGTTATTGTAAAAAAAATACACTATGGGTAGATGATCCACCCAATTTGGAAAAAATATAATATTAAAGTCCGGAAGATTTCCTCTATAACTTGAATGGGCTTCTCAGTATGGCTGTTATTCTAGGGCTGAAAATTCCAGATCAAATGAAACAAATTCTAAAATGGATCATGAAATACTCTATAATCCTGATGTGAAGTGAACATCACAATATAAAATAATCATTTGGGGAAATATATAGAGAAAGACTATCTCTGACACATAAATTAATCCCAATATATCTACTGAACTCTGCTCTCTGATATCTAGGAAGTGGGAAGACTTCGTGAGTTAGTCTGTGATCACACTGATTACATCATGTTTTCTATATTTTTTTTGTAGAACCATCATTATGTCCATATATATATCATTCCACTTCCACTTTTTCATGTAAAGGGGTGGATCTAAACCTTCAAGAACCTAGCGCTCAACATTCACCTACAGAAAAGAGAGGCATCAAGAGAAAAATATTCCACAAAATTATTCACAAATGGACACCATAACTGATGTTGGAAATTGTAGTATATCATCTACACACCTAGATGTACCAAAAATGGGAAGTATGAGACCCAATCATCATATCCTCCTTCAGTGTCACTGGTTCTATCAACAGTCCTCTAAAAAGGATAATCTTCTACTCACCTTCAAAAAATCTATTAGGAGAACATCTAGTCTATATCTAAGAATGTTTGATCTCATAGTGGGTATCTCAATATTGGGCCTCCATAACACAATACCGAAGCAGTGGGTTAATAACCACAGGCTGTAGGTAATCTGAACTATCCTTTTCCAAACAGGACTATTTTAATGAGGCTAAATACTCCAAATCCTTGGTTGACAAATGTCCACAATATATCTTGTTAAGTTCAATTAACACCACATTCTACCTCTCAAGAGTATAGATTATCTCAAATTCATAATCATGATGGAACTATCTCCATCAAATTTATCCCATGTATATATCCTTATGTGGGAAGATATACATAATACTCTTTTGGTTAAAATAGATTACAAATTGATCAACAATATGGTAGTTTCAGCGCATATTTACCACTACCAACTCAAGATTAGGTGTCATGTAGTTCTGCTCATGTGGTCCCAACTGACTTGAACCATAAAATATAAATGCATTCCTCTACATTATAAAACAAAAATGTATGGTATCTAATGCATCAAAGGAATACTATGTACTCAACAACAACCTCGAAAATATTATGATGGTGGGAACTTGTCAATATCAGCATAAACTCTTAAAAATCATGCATAAAACTCTGTATCCTCATGAATTCAATCCCCTTATGTGGTAAATTATTCTAGGGAGATGATATCATGGAGAATGCTGGTACAAATCTATGATAGTATCCTGCCACCCCAAGTAATCTTCGCACCCTTATCACGCTATTGGGTGTCTCCCAAGCTAACACTACCCCGACCATTTCCATGTCCTCTATTACACCATCAGATGATATGATATGTCATTTAAAGTGGACATCCTAAATATTGAATTGACTGCTTAAATGATTCCAGTCAATATGGTTCCCTCTAAATATGTCCCAGATCAACCTCAAGTGTCTCACATGCTCATACTCTGATGTTGTGTACACTAGTTATTATCAATGATGTCTACCATGAAATTTTCTGTGAAAGGATGAATGATCTAGTTCCTGAGTCCCATGAACACTCCTAGTAAATACATCATTCCAAATGGATTTCCAAGTAATCATAGTGACTATTGTCTCATATTAATTCTTTATTCACTATATCCTCATCACATACTCAATGTTCATGATATCCTAATCTAAGGTTTATCTGCAAGATCAATTTCGGCCCTCTGAAATAATCGAAGAAATCATCGATCCTTGGATGTGGATACTTATTATTTATAGACACCTATTTAAGAACCAATAATCCATTTATAACTTCAATATCTCTTCCTCCTTTTTGGAAAATAACATTAGGGATTCCAAAGGGGAAAATCTGGGTCTAGAAAATCACTTAACCTACAAATCCTTCAACTATACCCTTAGCTCACAACGCTCTTCTGGAGCCATCTAATATGATGGTGAAATTATCATGATATACCTTCATGTACTTAAGAAGTATATCACTTGGTGAATAGTTAAACTTGAAACATACTATTGAAATACACCCTCACACTCAGACACCACAACATGAAAATGATATCCTATATAATACACTACACTAAGAGTCATTCTAGCTAACTGGTGAGTAATTACCTACACCCTCCAAAATATGATTCCATCCAGATCATACTAGGTTTACCTATCACCCATGATGGAAAATTTCACCCCATTATTACATGAACACTACATCAACCTCCTAAAATAATTTTTCTAGGCATAATTTGTGAATTTTTGGTTCATGCCTTAGATGACTTCATAAGGCTCCATCGTTCTAATAAAGCGATACAATAGGAAAATGTCTCCTCAAAGTGTCAAATAAAACTACTAGAAAAGTGTATGATCACTGGGTCACCTCTAGTGGGTGTATCTAATCACAAGGATTGAGCTAAGAGATCAATAAAAATCTATTTGTCTCTGATCAGAGAAGTGGAATGAAATGAATTAATCACACCTATGTATTTCAATGCTACATATAAGGTAAAAAAGTCAAAGGTTGTACCTTATATTATCCATGAAGGCTTTGGTTCATACGCCTCAAATTCTTATATCTATTATCATCCTTAACCACTATCTCACTGATTCTATTGGGGACCAAATAGGGGTGATGGTGGTACTAAGTCATATCATCATCCACCTACATATACTCTCACTCCTCCACTTCCACCGCTACTTTCCCAGAAAAAGAAATGATCCTACCGATTCCACTGTCTACGAATCCAATAAAATACCTCTTTATTATCTATATGGTGGGTCATACAATCCATCGTGATATGTCCCAGACCCTAAAAATAGTGAAATAACATCTCATTGGGTTGATTAGAACCATCCTGCAACCCTTGAACTGTAGATTATCAATCATGGGATTTCATTATGAAATGTTTCATATATCCAGATCCTTCCATTTTCCACTAGCTACCTACTTATGAGGGATTAGACCCCATTTTCCCACTACATGAAAAAAAATTCTTGTCTTCACATCTAGGAATCTCAGTATCACCATGGCCCACTCCAGCACTCCAGTATAAGAAGGAAGTCATTTAAATGTCACACATGCATAAATAACTACCTATAAACATCACTCAAACGTCTGAGACCATAATATAATATTAAACACCATATCTATTGAGTACCTTGAGAGGTTAGTAAATATTGTTGAATACTCATCCACATTCATGATTCCCTATTAATGTTATAGATTATCTGCAGTCCTCACAACCTGTAATGTTGCTGGTGAAATATCCTCATGAAATGATTCGTATGTCCAGATCCTTCCATTTTCCACCAGCTACCTACTTATGAGGGATTATACCCCATTTTCCCACTACATGACACAAAAATTTCTTCTCTTCTCATCTAGGAATCTCATTATCACCGTGGCCCACTCCAGTACTCCTGCATGAGAAGGAAGTCATTTAAATATCACACAGGCATAAATAACTACCTATAAACATCACTCAAAGGTCCAAGACCATAAGATCTTATGAAACGCCATATCTATTGAGTACCTTGAGAGGTTATTAAATCTTTATGAATACTCTTCCACCATCATGATGCCGTATAATGCTATAGATTCTTTTGACTCCTCGCAACCTGTAATGTTGTTGGGGAAATATTCTCTATGAAATAATTCTCATGCTCTATCTAGGGAAGTGTATCATCATCAAAATATTGGGTCACAAAGACTCAAAATTATATAATAGATACATGGATAAGAGTCAATTCTAGTACCACCATCTAGTCTTAAGGTTCCCAAACGAGTTGAAAAACTTATGTCACTACATCAAGCCTTTCCTCAGCTGTTGGGGGGTATGGATCACTTTCAATCCTAAAGGGTAACTACTGATAAAATTCATGAAGAATTCTCATCCTATAAAACTAATTCAATTGAATTGATTGTACCATATACTGTTCAATATATGGTTTTAGGAATGCTGCTCTGCATGGAGGTAACACCAACAGAACATGTCCCTATATTAAATCCTCATCACCAAGTGTATCATCCCCATGATTCTTATATATAATTATATATGGAAATAATCATGGAGTAATATAAAAATAATAATATGTACTATATTCAAAAATTATATATAAATAGATGACTTAAGAAGGACTTGGAAAACACAACCCATTCCCTCATGATGCATGTTCCAAATTTTTTCCTTGCAACCAATGATTACATGTTTCGAGTAAACAATAATCTTATCATCATTATAATGAATAAATATTTCAGCCACCACACCAACACTATACACCATGGAATAATATTATAACTGGAAAACATACCAACGTTTCCATAAATCCCAAACCGATATCAATTATAGATATTCAAATTCAAAAATCTGGCCAAAATACAAAACTCTCTAATACCTCTCTGTCAGGACCCAACCCACCAAGGTTTTCATGAATGGTTTTAAGCCATGTTTGACTACCCCAATCCCACTTCCAATAGGCCATATTATAAAAAATAGAACTGAGTAGGAATAATACCCACATGGGAGGCCTTATCCCAAGTTACCTTTAGACAAACACTTATATCCAATCTCATACCATGAAGAAATGATAAAAACATATAACAAATTTTTAATACATATATATCCGATAACAAAGTAAAAAAATAAATCTAGAGAGCATAAAAGGTCCATATAAAATCCTATAAAAATTTATAAAGAACTCTAGCCTCCTAGAAAGTGGAGATTGTAGTCAAATGTGACTCATGGTACACACCCCGGCCAATCTAACCCTAAACTAATCTCCATATAGTTCTGTACCGCCAAGATCCCCATAAAATTGACCATCAACTATATAAGACACAACATGTGTGGGTAGATCATTTTCAGGGGTGAGTCTAACAATACCAACTAGGAAATTCGTAAATAATTAAGCATAATGAATCAAGATAATAGTCTGTGCATCATAAGGTAATGTAAAAAAATAGGATACATAAAGTGATAAAATATCTATGTACTCATGGTAGAAACTGTGTCTCAAGGGAAGGTCACAACAACATTCCCAACCTATGTTTCTTTTCAAGAGTCCATAACCACACTCGCCCATGAGAACACTCCATGATTCTAATAGGATTGATGAAGTCCCTCTTAGATGGAAATCTTGTGAGGTATTTCCACAATGATTTACTTGTTGAGATTTGGAAGAGATAGATACATATATGGGGATCAAACCCAGAGCCATTGGGTAATACTAACTAACCAGATCTTAATCCACCGGATATTTAGGAGATCTACACCCATGTATAGTTGGTCATACTGATTTTGAAAACCCTAACCTATGTAAAAAGATGATATATGATCCCATCCTAGGAATCTAGGGTATTCCTATAAATCTACAAAAACTAATCCCTTCAATAGGATCATAATCCTATGCTCAGTACATAATTCCCTAATATACCCTCATTGTGATGGATCAAGGTAATTCACCCTTAAGAAAACTAGTCAATACTGAGGGGACCAATGTCTCTATCTAATATTTAAATATGTACATAAAATATACATAGGGTACCTATAATGTGCCTCTAATACCAGACCTTCCAATGTCCATGTCAATATACCTATGTCTATTCCATTTACATCTTGTTTTTCTCATGTACTGTGGTTGTGTATTATACTTGGCCATGATTTAGTACTAGGTTGTGCCCATGTACTCGACTCATGTCCATGTTCTGTGACATTTCTATTCATGTGTATCCATCAAGATATATAATTTGGTGATTCATAGGTGTTACATGGAATGTGGAACACGTCACAAGGTGTGTGATATTTAATTTCCCATGGAAACTGAGCGACAAAGCTTGGGCCCCAGAAATAGTGTATGTTCATCCATTACACATCATGTAGTATAGAAATTTATAGAATCAAATGGTCATCATATGTATTCAAATTCATCTATTTAAACCCATGATTTTTACCAATAGTATAACTAGGTATCATAGTTCTTTTTCCAATTTAGTCTTTTCATCACCAATGATTCGATTTTCTCCATCCAAATCCTTTAGGAAAACACATCTATTTTCTTTTTTAATCACCATGAACCAAAATAATAAAACAAGAACATTCATTCCAGTCACAATTTTTCCCCAATTCTATCACATCTTTAGCCACCATTAATAAAAAACGTGTATCAATGCTATCAATCTATTGGGATGATAAATTGTTGAGAAACTATTGATTAACGAGTATTTTGTCGAACCACAAGTAAAAAGGAACACCAATGATGAATTCACAGTGAATGGGGGAAGAAAAGCACAAACCAAAAACATGAGAAATATACTTTCTCCCATATTTTTTTGGATCAATTCATCACCATTATAACAATTGACAAAGAGGTAAAATCTAAAAAGTAAGAGAAATCCCCAAATTCCTTTTAAATAATTCCAAACCCGCAATATGATCAATCCAAAAATCAATTAAATATTTCATTGATTCACATTCATAATAAGAATAGAAAATAGGAAAAAAACATAAAATAAATGTTCAACCTCATGTTTGGATTAATCACGAATGAATAATGTTCTCATGCCATAGCCTCATTGGTGAAACCCACAAGATTCTTTATCATTGGAAATCCTTGAGGTACACCAATCGATGATTCATGATCTCAATGTCTCCCACACTCCTACAAGATATCATATCAATTATCAAGGTTATATATCTAACCATTTGAATTAGCTATAATTATGTTTAACTAGAGGATCCTAGGTCACTATGTCAAAACAATTAAAATAAATAATTCAATTATTCATTTTAATTTGTTCCCATGAGGAGTTTTTCATAAACACATAACACCGATGAATATTATGTCATGGTTAGGGTATACCCCATACACTGAACTCAATGGTTTTATCATATTTACAATATTAGAATATTTTTTAGTGTTATTCCACTATTTTAATAAAACTATGAAAACATGAAATTAATATATTTAATTTTTTCAAAACATCAATTTCGGGCTCACCAAGCCTCATAATATCACACCATATCAACTCTTAGATACAAAAATATTATATGATATATTCCAATGATTTATGTGGAATGAATTTATAAATTAAACTTATTTAGAAAAGATTTGATTTTGAAGATAATAACTAGGGAATATTTGAAAAATCAGTTCAATATATAGAGGAGTGACTGATTATTCTTATATGATAGATTTCATGTTATAGAAAAGAAAAGAAAATTATGAAATTGATGATATATGGAAAATATATTTTATTTGATGTTACCCTACCCATGAAATACTATAAGTGGTTGATATTTGATAATGATTATTACTCATATAAAATAGGTGATATGATAATATTTAGAAACATTGAAGAACATGAGGGAAGAGTGGTGACCTTTTGGAATGATAATTTTCAAAAAATAATAGGAATTAGTATAGTTAAAATAGAGTCTCATAAGTTTATGTATAAGGTTAATTTTATTTTCAAGGGACATTAAAGACATATTATCTGTTATCAAACCTTGTAAGGACCATAATGGGGTTAAGTTTTGATAAATTATTATATCATCTGATGCTTGAGTGATCGAATAATTGTGTCTTGAGTATATTGAAATAAGCATGGTTTTTTTCCAAATGAGTAACATAGTAAACCCTTGTTATTAGAATACCATGTATAAGAATATTCATTATCCCTAGATAAATAGATATCTTGAATAAAATAGTATTAGTAGAATATAAATGGAATATATGGTGATGATTTTACAAAAATACATAGGAATGAATATTAAATTTCTGAGAAATTTCAAAAGGGAAGGCTAGTCAGTGAATTTATCAAGTGAATTAAGTTTTTGTCCAACAAACCACATAAAATTATATGTTCTAATTTTCTAGGTTGATGAGACATTAATCCATGAAGGGTGATCTTTTATTTTCCACTTATATCAATGAATTCACTATGATCACCAACAAAATGGTTATGAATTATAAATTTAAATATATAGATATATTAAAAATATTTACAAGGGAAGATGAGATAGAGAAGGGGAAATAAATTTCAATGTTGAGGAAAAATAATAAAAAACAATTTACAAGAAATTCCATTGAAACCATCCAAAAGAAATGTATAATTGAACACCAATATAGCGATCTCTATATTCCATATAAAAATATGGTTGTGGAATGGAAAAAAACTAGTTTATATGGATAAAACTATTCTTGTTGAATATAAATATTCATTTCTTTTATAGATTTAAGTAGTATGTACTATTGGTTATGTTCATAATATATGTTTTATAGAATGAAAAAATTCTTACCAAAATTTGTTATAAAAATAAACCTATAGTGTAATAAGTTAGTGGTTTGTGTAGTACATGCTAAAAGAGACCAAGAATATAGACATATGGATGTTTGATAAAAACACATAATGAATTAATTTTCATGGGATATTAATCCAATAGAAAAAGGTAAGGGATTATGTATAAAAAGAAACACCATTTGGATGGATCACCTAATTTCAAAATAATGGAAAATAATTTCCTCTTAAAGACATAGTTATAGAAAATGTTGAAGAGCTAATTGAAGGTAACATTGTAAATTCTAGAACTATTATTGAAAAGGAAGATTTTTTTGAACATGAATAGGATGTGGTAAATTAAAATCAGTATTCTAATGAGTAAACAATTGGGTAATTTAATATTTAATGATTCAAAAGTTATTAAAATATATTTAATTGGAAAATATCATTGGAAAATGGGATGATCTAGTGTGGTCAAGAAGGAAAATAAGGATTTAAAATAAAATAATTATTCTTTCATGGGTTGAATCATAATAAATTTTAAAATATGGCTATAAAAAAATTATAAATTTTATATTATTGATGACTTTAATTAAATTTTGAAAAAAACTATTGGAATATTATTCCTATACCAGAAAGAAATAATGTAATAGTGGCTGAATTTGTGTTTATAAATAAACAAAAATAAAATTTCGAGATCCCAAATAATAATGAAATATATTTGTATAAAGGGTATTCACTGGTAGATGATGTGGAATTTGAGGAAACCATTTCACCCATTGAATGCCTTGAAAATATCAGGGTGTTTTATTACCATTTCCCCACAGGTGAATTATAATGCTTATTAGTTGGATGAAAAAAAATCATTTTTAAGTGGAGATATTGAATTAGAATTTTTACATATAAATCTGCAGGGTTTATGATAAATAAATATATTAATACGATGTATAAATTGAATAAATCCTTTCATGTATTGAAACATGCCTACAATTCATGGTACTCCAAACTTGAAAGATTCCAAGAATAGATAAAATTTTCTAAATGAAAAGTTTATAGATACTTTTATATCAATGATAAGACCACACTTACTCTAATTTTCAACATTTATGCTGATGATACAAATTTTTTATTCTTATATAAAACATTATTTTGATGTGTTTATATAATAAATTAATATTCACATTAAAATGTCATTTCTTGGAGGGATAAATTAATTTCAACGATTAAAAATTCAATAAAAAGGTAGTTACATATTCTTACATGTAGAGAATCATATTATGAAATTATTTATGATACTTATAATGGAATATTAGAAATAAGTAACCACACATTCTATAGTTTTTATGAAACTAAGCCAAGATAAAGTAGGAAGATCATAAAATCAATCAAAGTTTTTGATTCAAATTGAAAGCTCACATTATCTTAAGGGTTAAATATCAAACATAATGTATTAATAAGTTTGTGTGCATGCTATAATAGAGATATTATGGAATCCCACACGTTGGATACATAACTAATTTTGAGTAATATAAACGTAATATTTAATTTTATTTTTTGTATATATAAATTGATTGGAATACTAAGAAAACATGGTTTAATAGATTCATATTTGGTTAGATATTTTAGTGATAAAAAAGAATCATCTGGAGGAAGATTCATTTTTGGGGAATTTTCTGAGATAAGGAATAATTAGAAATAATCATTTGGGACCATTAATATATTTGGAGATAGATATACCTCCTTTTCACATTCATTGACTAAAATGATGTCGATTGATGTTCAACCAAGAAATTAGAAGGGTAATGTTAAGAAACCTTTGATATTTACTTGGGTTAAATATAACATAATTGAACTACCCCACAATACAGTGAAGCACTCCATATCTAAGAATATTTGTATCAAATATCATTTCATTACATAGAAATATTCCAATGGAGATGTGATGTTAGAGTATATATAAACAAGAAATCAAATTACTGATATGTTCATAAAATTTTATTTCAAATGAATCAAGTATAAAATGTCATGTTTACACTTCACCCCTCACATAAGTAATTTAATGGGATGTATAACTTTAATTCTGTTTATTTTTTTAATGGAGGAGAGAAGCACAAGACTCTGTGCTTAATATTTTTTGAATCTACAGATGATACCTTGGTAAAAAGGAAGAGGAAAGTAATGTGTGTTAATTGTCGGTGTGTGTATAAAAATCCAGGAAAAATATCTTTTAATTGAGTGATGTAAATGTTTTAAAAACATTTAATAATATATTAATGTGGTGTGGGGACACTTCTCTTTTAAAATGGTTGTGATTTTATTGAAAAGTAAAAAGTTTTTGGTTCAACCATTGTTAGTGTTGAAAACATATCCAAATAGTGATATTGAGTAATCCATGATTTTGAATTATTGAATTTTTTTTATTTGCATTAAAAATAATAATTTCGAATGTATTGATTAAAATGTGAAGATGAAGTTATATTTTCTGATGTTCTAATTTTAGATGTTTTAATCTGAGAAGATATAATTTTGTGACTAAAATCTACCCGCTTCATGATGATTAGAGAATAAACTAATGAATATTTATCGAGATATATAGTAGTTATTGAATAGTATATAATCATAAAAATATATGATATTGAGATATACAATGGTATTTTGTTTATTATATGATGAGGGTTCGTGATCATAAATTAGGTGTCCAAAAATTAAAAGAGTTGAGGTGCATGCTAGAAATTGATAAAGGCATGATATGGGTATGATATTTTATGCATATAGAATATCTTTTTTAAAGAACAAGGTATATAACCAATCTATATTGAGAAATATTCAATATTATCATAGTGTATATAGGATATTTTTCACAAGATACAAAAAAATAAGCAATGTGAGAAAACTTATATTATATGAAATATATTCTACATTTGGATCATTTTTAAAAAATTTGGGGCCAAAGCCTCTTTCTATTATGAATGCAAAGACCTATTTAAATATGGGAAGAGGGATTCCCCTTTCATAGCTTGTAGACCAAAGTACAAGTGTCCCAAAAATATGCATCAGACACTATGTGGCATAAAAACCCCAATTCTAGGTCTAAAAGCCCATTGTTGGGCTGAAGGCCCCTCTGATGAATAGTATTGCTACAGTAAAACTTTCGTTATAGTACATGCTATAGTACCACTTCTATTGTAGTACTTTAGACTATACTAATGCCACTATAATGTTTCAAAAACTACAGTCCCTCTATATCTACATGAAGCACAAGATATTTGGAGCTCACAAAAGTGATACATTAATTTGTTTTTCTTAATTATGATTTTCCATTTAGATGATTTTTTTGAGATGAAGGTTTTTTTGGAAGATAGACTAGAAAATTATTCTAGTGATACTAAACTATTCATTCATTGAATCAACCATAATGGTGATTGATGAAATCAACCATTATTCAAGATGAGATAAATTAATAATTCATAGTGGGGAGATATGAATGTAGTATAATTTAATAAACTAAGAATGTTCAGAAGACTAATCCTTAGTTTTTTTATAAGTCATTGTTTTTATATGAATTTATATAAGTGGAGTATGTTAGATTTGAGAATTGGATGATATATCTGTTGTTGTTGATGAAGTTCTAGAGATGATGTTTACCCTTGTGGATTAATTAATGATAGATTAACAATGATATTTATGAGTCATTGATGAAAGATATTGACCAAACCTAGAGTAGTTTTTCTAGTTGTGTTATTGAATTTTTCTTGAATATATGGATGCTATAAATAACATATTTTTATAATAAATATTTCAGTTATTCAAAACATCAGTCAATTAAATGTAATAATTATAAATATTGGAATAAATTCATAGGTTCAAATGATCAAAGGCTATGATTACCAAAAATCATAAGGAAGGCATATAAAGTAATTGAGGAGCTATACATTGGGGTTCAAAATTTTGTTTGACCAATGATATTTAAGATACCATAAGATTATGAGGTATTAGAGATTTTGTTTAATGAAAAAAAATGTTTCATAATCTGGTTTATGGAAGAAAAAGGTATAATTGAATATGGAGGCATGGTAAATGATTTTTTAGGGTTTTAACAAAATTTTGAATTGAAAAATTCAAGTCATAAAGTTATTTACCAATATAGTTAGGTGAATTAGAATTTTATATGATGATGAAGAGATGGATATCAAATATGTATAATTAATGAAGTTAAATTATTACTTCTAAATGACATTTTTATATTCCCTGAAGATATTTTCTATTGAGGTTATTAAGTGACCTTGATGAACACCATATATGAGATCTTAAAGGGCATTAAAGGTGGAGGAATGATATTTGAAGATGGAAGAAGTTAAAAGATTTATGAATTATTTCATCATAAAAATGTTGGTTATAAAAAGGAAATTATTATTTAAAGATTTCAAATAAAATTTTGTGAGAATAATAATATATAGAATCTGGTATTGTAAATTTAGATGATACATGATGTTAATTAAGAAGAGATTATATTTTATAAAATTTTAGTGGAACATAGGTAACACCAAATTTTGGGAAGATTTTTTAGTTGAGTCCAATAATTTATGTTCCATTAGGATGAGCATCATATGGGTATATTTTGGAAATTGAGTTCATGATCATGAAAATATTCAAATCATACTAATGGATCATAGCATGAATAACTATTTTTTCATAAGTATCGAAGTGTTAATGTGATCTTTCTGGTCACATTTTAGTTATCATTATACCCTAGTGGTATCCGTTATAAATAATTTATTTGGAAATAATGTGGTAGCATTAGGAGATATACCATTTTTATCCACTTGATCATTATATTTAATATTCATGTCTCATGATATTAACAAAATGCTTTGAGTAGGTACCCTCATTTTGGATGATCCTTGTGAACATAATGTGTTTTTTTAATTTAATTTTATTTCTATTTCATAGAAGTATGGTAGAGATATAATTTCAACGGTATCAAAGATATAAAAAGTTATAGAGGATAATTATAGGATAAATGAAATTTTATAAATATGCCACTAATTTATCAAAAATGTTTCAGTGGTATATTATATTCCTTGGTTACTTCATATTCCAGAACATTCCAAGGCCTCCTTGATAATTTTTACAGACATAAAATAACTATTTTAATATTATATTCCCTTTATATCCTTATATATTAAAATTTTATTACATCTTAAAGATTCAACAAATGATTGTTCTAACCAAATAAACTTCCCCAATTTTTTTCCAACCACTCCTAGGACAAAGAAAAATAATAATATTAATTTATAATAAAAGTATGATGAAACAATCATCATCAATCACTTTTTGGTAGCTAAAATAATTATTATTACCCCCCAAGAAACATTCATAGACATTATGGAATTGAACATCTTATTCAATTCCCTATGTGGTAACTTCAGCTAATAAAAAAAATATTTAAGCTCTTGTAATAGAGAACTCCTTCTATACTACAATAGAAAATTCATGATTCTGAATAAAAAATTCATGTAAATAAAATTAAAATATTTCCAACTTTACATATAATTAATCATTATATGACTCCATATTTGAAGTCATTCTAAGCACCATGGAAAATTTATTTATACCTAAATATTGAAGAAAATACTTCAATGAAATTGACACCTTATATTTTTTTTGAAATCTGTGCACATACATCCTTTCCTTATACCAATTCATACAATATTATTTTTTTATTTTAACATGTAAATCTATTTATTCTCTAGTTTTATTTTTCCATGAGATCAATACATCATCTCCTATGTTCCATTGACATGTAAGTATTTTATCACCATGCTTATTTCCTAAAACCAAATATTTGACTAACTAATAATTTAAAACAATTAAATGATTTTAGTTTCCCCACCATATATATAAAGTATGTAGTAAACAATTTATTGAAAAATTTCACTATTCACATGTCCTTGGAATACCTCCTCAACTGAACATGGCGTTCAACTCTTTTTGAAATAATTTGTTTCAAAACACTTTTAAATGTCAATACAATTATCAAATTTTTTAGTACATATGACCCTAGAAATACCTCTATAATCAAACATCCACTTGGTACTTTAAATGTTTCTAGTATCTCATGAATTTTCATGCTCCCTATATAAATAAAAACTTATATATATATATATATATATATTTGTCATCCTAGAAATTCTTCATTGAAATTTTTTTCATAATAGAATCATCTTCAATGTTTTGATCCATCCACATGATCCAGTCATAGAATTTAACACTACGACATCATATTAATTTATTACTGTCATTATCATAGAGCCTATATCTATTGTATTCATATAAATAACCTATAATGAAATATTTCTAGGAATTTCAGTATTTGGAATAAACATGTTTATAGATTATTATTTAGGAAAAATTTGATTGTGAGATACTACCATGATTCGTATTTTAGTGCTCCTCTATATTATCCTTCCCTAGTGAAGAAAATATAATCATTTATAAATGATAATATACATAGTTAACATTTTATACCAAAAACTACATTAGGAAATAGAATTGTTGTAAATCCCCATACTCTAGTAGCTTGGAGCTCATTCTCTACTTTATTACATTGGTATAATAAACAAGGAAGTCACATCAATTAGGGATAAGTAGTTTATTAGCTTTTTAAAAAAAAATACAAAAATAAGTTTTATATTCATCCCATAAAATAAAAAAACATAAAAAATCATTTGTAAACATCCATAAACTCCTAGATTATCCTTGAAATTCATTCACAGTATACAACCATACATCCTGGGGAAAATTAAAACATAAGAATGGGGTGATCTCAGATAACCAATAAGGTTAAAAAAAATACTGCATAATCTATAATCATAAATAATTTAAAAAGGTGAATATATGACAACATATGTCATTAAAGAATAAACATGAACATAAATTGATAGGAATAGAAGTTGATCATAATAATTCCATATAAATATTCACATAAGAATAAAACATAACAATATATATTACACTTGTTGAATAATAACGTGTATTATCAATTACTAATAACATAATTATTCAATGATTAATATTAGAAAAAATAAACACAACTTCAAGGATTCAGATAATACACCGTAAAAAAATGGCAAAACTGTGGTTTAACTTGTTTCATGAGACCTAATGATGCATCGAGGGGTTATTGCAAGCCCCGAACATCAAATACTAAGTCAAATGAATTCCTTATATGAAAGGGGTGAAACACAATCAACATAAACAATCATATTAAAACTATAATATGAAATGTTAATAATTTTCTATAAATAATAAAATTATCCGTAAACCATCTATTTTAATTTGGCGAATAGTTTCAAGATATTACATCCGCAGTCAAAATAATCATAAACTATTCAATAAAATATTGTAGATGGTAATATAAGAATAAAATTTAAATAATGAATAATATTAAACAAATGGTTTTTAAATATATTAAAATACTCTTACATAATCATTGAATAATTTTTAATAAAAATACCATTTTTTGAAGGATGAGTTATTTTGGAAAATCATTTTATATTTTTCATAAAATATGATAATAAAAATGCATATTACATAAAATAGTTAGGAAAATGAAATTTTTTTTGAAGAATAAATGAAATCCAATTGAATTGAAAACATTTACAAAGTATTTTTTATGAAACTTTAGAAATAAACCACTTTGGTGCTCTTTTAGGGAAAAGATAAAATGGTATTCAAAAAAAGAAAGGAATAATTGTTTGAATTAAATCGAAAATGAACATACATAGTTTTTTTATGATGAAATATTATAGTTAAGGAAAAAAATTTCAATTAAAATAGATTGTGGACTGTACATGAAAATAGGTATGAAATTGGGAAGTAACCTTTCATTAGGATATCTTATTGAGAGGAATTCAAAAGGGAACCTTATAAAACATGTATTTCACATCAATAAAAGATGAGATTTTATGGATACATGAGCTGGGAATATATAGATAGAATTTATAATAATTATAATAAAATAAAAAATAATTAAATTATGTTAAATAGAGAGATAGAATAACCTGAAGGGAAAATGGATGTTTAGAAATAAACCCTTACCATTTCGCAGATAGTGAAATCATATGTCCATAAAATTAATGATCACAAAATTAAACATTTAATGAAATGAAGATAAGAAGATTAATTATATTATTCAGAAAATGGTATCATAAATACATCACACATAATAAATATTCTCACATAAAGCATATCTCATATAAATAACAGTGAGATGAGAAAACCCATACATTATGATTGAAAGTGTTCTGCAGTTTCACTTAATATCCAGGATAATAAAATTATAATCATTAATAATTTAATTCAGAACCTATTGAACTTGTATTTTATTTATTATGATTTTATTTATTCATTTATTTCCTTTTATATGATTTATAATATTCAATTTTAGTCATTTGGGATTGCCCATTTCCTTGGGTTTCATGGTTGGTTCACATGTATACAAGTATGAAAGATAATGTAGAATGGTAAAATTTATCTAGAATTGTAATTATCTATTCTTAATTAACTTAGAGAAGATAAAATTTTATTATATATCAATTTTCTAGAAAAAAGGAAGATTTTTTAGATAACGAATTAATAAAAATCATTTAGATAATTATTTTTATTATTTTTATCATCACACACTAGATTTGTTTTTTTAATGTAAGCTATGTTTATATATAGGTTCAATAATATTAACAGGTTTTAATATATATTTTATTTTATTTAACAAAAAATGGATTTTGGACCATCCTTGGAGGTGGAATTTAAAAAAAACTCATCATCCATAAAGGTGGTAAATCTGCACATCATAGATAATGTTTTATTTTTAGAATAACTAGGGGAGAGAAGAAAACTAATTGCTGATATACCATAATAATGATAACATTATAGTTTATAAAATATAATGGATTTATCAGTCTAATTTGGTATATGAAGGTGAGTAAGGTATAAGAAAAAATCAAATTAAAAGAAAAAATTAAATGAATGAAAGGGGATTTTACCTCTTGAATCCCTCTCCTTGAGAACCACCTTAAAGAACATTGAAATGGTCTTTTGGGTGAGAATAGTAAGAACATAATGAGGGGTATTATTTTAAGAGTGGTATTGGGATACAATTGGACATGATTAATGGCTTTGGAGCAGTTATAAGACAGGGTTTCTAGTGTTAGTATTCATTGTGGAGAAGAAGAGTGTTTTTTGATTAATTGATTCATTAGTTTATTATTTTGGATCAAGGCAATTAATATTGTTTTATTAACCTGAATAAATATAGTAAATAAATAAATAAATATTTATATATTATGGGCTTATATCATCAATATATCATCCAGGACATAATAATTCATGTATTTGTTAAACACCGTAAATTAATGTATTTTATTATTCGCCAAAATTAAACTATTTTAGTAAAACTCCAAAAAATAACCCTTAATTTTTTTCGACATGTATAATTATGAAATGGAAACCATTTTATGTAAATACTTTTTTGAATATGATAAATTAAATTTTAAAATAAAATCATCATTTACTCAAAAAATATAGATTTTAAAATTATAACTCCATTATGATACATTGAAAAACTATTTAAGGTCTCATAAATTTATATTATCATCATAATTAAATATATTATTATTTTTTAAATATATTTTATGAAAATAAAAATTATTAAAATCCTTATATTTATTATAATATTTTATATAAACATTTACATTTAACAGAAATACCATTACATAATTTATCATTTTTAATACATTTATTTACATTTTCCATGTTATAAATATATTATATTCTCTTTAATGATATAATAATTTTATTAGAATTAAAATGTTTTGATCAAATTAAAACCAAAATTATAATTTTTATATAAAAAAATGACAGTTTTATAAAAAATTGTATTTTTCACTATTCATTGGAAAAATAAATATTTTCAAAAAAACCAAAATTTCACCCTAATATAATTTTAAGATCAATATTTTAAAATTTAAGTTTATTTGGTTCAATATAATTTATCTATGTGTCAAAATATATTTTTAAAACATGAATTCCATTAAAAGGCGTTAATCCAAACTTTGAATATAAATACAATCTTTTATACGTAAAATTGGGTTGATTTTTATCTTATGCCTAGAAAATTAATTTTTATGAATTTGAAAATATTTATTTAAAAAAAATAATACTATTTATTTCATTCAATCTAATTACTATGATATAATGGTCACATTTTATATATTATACCATGGTTTGAATCTCGTTTTTGAGTGCAACATAAGTTGTCGAAGATGTTAAATTTAAAAGAGACATACCATAAAAAATTGGTGTGTTACATTATCGCCTCCTTCAATATTTATTTTTCTCTCAATTTTTTTGTAATAATAGAGTTTTAATTTCAAAATACACTTTTGGAAATAACACATTGTAAAAGGATTAATAACACACCCTCTTTAAAAGAGGGAAATGACAATGTGATGGTAACCACAAAACTAGGTTCCCCTATAAAATAAAATTATTGGTAATTGAAAAAATGGGAAAGGGAAAGAAACATTACTATCATTTTCTTATAGAGATTGATATAGAACATGTTCATCAAAATGTTAATAAATCAAAGGACTGTATATTTGTTATCGATTAAAAGACCATTGATTTCACAAAATATAAAGTAAAGGGATAACATTTTTGTTACAAAATCCTTTTCTTAAAATTGATGGATTCTTTTAATATCCATATAATCATGTGATAAAATATTATCACATGATTTATTTCTAGGTCAAAATCATAATTTCATCTTTTAGTTTTTCTTCGATCTATCTCTAATTCATTTCTTAATCCAAAATAAGGATATTTAAGATGTATTTTTCATACATGAATCACTTTTAATGAATGATATGACCCTTAATTCATTACATAAACCCTTAAACAATTAATAAAATGAAAATGGTTAGCACATGTTATCGACAAATAATAGTTTCCAAATATTAACATGATCCATTCCACATGTAGTTAATCTTATGAATCATTCAAAAAATATCCTATTTAATAAATAAAAAATTTAGAAGGGAGGCCCCTAAATTTCCAAAATAAACTTAACATTAGATTCCCCAAACATAATGTATAAATTATTACCAAATACTAATTATATGAATACCATGATCACATTAAAACCATAATGAAAACTATCATGCCTCGAAATACTTAAATAAGAAGTTATGTTGTGAAATCCTTATATATATCACGATTATTATAACCAGAATAGCATAATAGAATTCTTGAATTCCAAAAGAAAAATACATTAATTATCCCAAATTTACTATAGTAATATCATAATCTTGACCTTAATCCCTTTTATACTACTTATCTATATTCCATTCAATATTAGGAAATTCATATTTATTGTTCCCAATATCATTTGAGATTAATCAATTCGCATTATTGCCTTCTTTATTTACTTTTGAGTCATGACCCTGATGTCCTTTCTCTCAACACTTATAAAAATTTCAATTACCTTCAATAAAACACTAGGGTTTTTCCTTCCACAATTATCACATGTGGTAAAATCACTTTTTCCATTATTCCATTCATCAGTAATTCTATATTCCATAATCTTCATCTATTGCTTCCTTTCAGAGTTATAAGTCTTGGACAATTAATTCTCCATCTTTAAAGCACATGATACTATTTCATCATATGATGAGAATATTTTGTGAGACTGGTTCCCTTTATATAATTATTTTAAGACCATCAAATAAAAAATAAACCATTCTCCTTAGATTATGTTTGTAGTCCAAGGAATAGCTTGATATCCTTTTAATGTTTCTTTCATAAATGGAAATTTTTTTATCCTCTTTTTATCATATACTCACAAATTGTCTATCCAAATCTTCTCATTGTTCTCTAGAAAAATATTTATCTAAGAAATGTTCCTTACAATCATCTCATTCCATGTTTGATATCTCTTCATCCACTTTATTGTTTTGAATCAATGTACACCATTAATCTACATCACCTGAGAGATGATAAACATCCCTGATAACATTCTACCTTTCATTATATCCCAAAGAGTGAAATATATCATTAAAGAACCAATCCATTGGTTCTCTAAAAATGTTTTTCTAATCCCATTTAATATATGAGGTTATTTTCACATGAACCATTCTCACATTATTACAGTGCGTTATGGATTAGGATTCTCCATGTGAGTAAGTTTATTACTCATAACGTAAGTCAGTTTTCCTAGTATAGTCATAAGTTTTTCAACTCCATTTATAGATCCTACTGTAATATCATTATCTTTCACATGAGGGAAATACAAACATCGGATACGTGCTTTGATATAGTTTACATTCTTTCCATAAGGAACAATTTCAAAACAATGACCTTTCCTAGATTATATCCTAAAATTTAAAAATAAAATATATAATCATTGAAGTAGTGAATCACATTATCCTAAATTTAAAATTTAGTTATAGGTCCTCCCTAAATCATAATCTTGGTTTCATTGGTAATATTTCACAATTCTATCATAGGGTTTCGTTATATAATATATGTTATTCTAAAACTAGTTTCCAAAGTTTATACTAAACTTCCTCTGATACCAACTATAAATACCCTTACCCCAGTAGGCTAGATCCAGTTCATTAATTTATTAAATTGTTATAATAATGAATGAAATCGCATCCAAAAGGGCAATGTTTTTTAGTTTCTTTGTAAAACTAGATGCAAAACTAATTTTTACATTACAATTTCAAAATAAAAACAACATTACAACTTCATTGGAAACATCCAAAAACACTAATATTATCTCTAAAATTCATTCATCAAATGCATATCCACATACATGGGAAAATTAAAACATAATAAAGATTTGAGATCATATTCTTAGTAAGGATAAACAATATAGTCAAAGATATAAATATTAATAATAAGGAAATGAGAATATCTTACAACACGTTTCATTTAATTATAAACTTGAGCTTAATTTGATAGGAATTCAACTGGATCAAAATAATTCCATATTAATAATAACATGAGAATAATACATAACCATAGATATTATACTAGTATAATAATCAAAGGGATTATAATTTACTCTTATCGTAATGAGATAATTCATAATTTTGGACATCATAAACATATCTTCAAGTCTTCAGCCAATACACCAAACATAAATGTATAAAACCCATCTCTCGTTTTTCTCATGAGACATACCGATTCATTGAGGGGATATAATGGGCCCCATAAATCAAATTATAAGTCCGAATCATTCATCATATAAATGTGGTGAAACATAATCAATATATACATTTATATTGAAACTATCATATGAAAATTTAATAACTTTCTCTAAATGATAAACAAATTCATAAACCATCCCGAGTAATATGGTGAATCGTATAAAGATAGTACATCCACAGTTAAAATTATAAAAAACCACTGAATAAAATATGGTATATATTAACATAAGAGATAAATTAAAACAAATAATAAGATTCCATAGAGGTTGTTTAAATAGATTAAAATTCTACAATAAAATCATTGAGTATCTCTTGAGAGAAATTCCCTTCTTACTTTTGGATGGAAGAGTTATTTTGCAAAGTCATTTTGTATTTTTCATACAATCATATTATAAAAATGTACACACAAAAATAGAAATGGTAAGGACAATGAAATTATTATTAAATAATAAATGATATCCAAATGAAGTTAAATTACGTAAAAATAGTTTTTTAGGAAACATTATAAATGATCCACTTTGGTGATGTTTAATGAAAAATATAAAAGAGTCCTTAAGAAGGGAAAAGCATAACTATTTGAATAAAACTAGAAATGAAATAATATTTTCTTTGATGATTAAATGAATTAGTTAAATGAAATATTGGTGGATTAAAATAGACTATGTAGGGTACTTGAAAATAGGTAAGTAATTGGGAAGTTCCCTTAAGTCAAGATATATTATCAGATGGAATTGAAAAAGGTATCCTTATAAAACATGTATTACCTAATAAAGGGAGATGAAATGATATGGATAAACAATATTGGAATATATAAAAATAATTTATAATAATTATATAAAAATAAATAAGAATTAAATTTTGTTATTGAGTGATATAAAATAGCCTGAAGGAAAAAATGGATGTTCGGGAAGAAACTGTAACCACTTTACAAACAGTCGAACTGTATGTACAATAAAATTAATCTTCCTAAAATGAATCAATGAATACCATGAAGAAAAATATATTAATGATATTATAAATAAAATTGTAGTATAAATATATCACATATAAGAAATGTTGGTGAATATGGAATATCTCCAAAAAATAAAGGTGAGATGAGAAAACCCTTTCCTTATGTCTGAAAGTGTTCTGCACTGCCACTTAATATCCTGGATAATGAAATTAGATTAATTATAAATTTCATTAAAAAACTATAAAAACATGTTTTTTATTTATTAAAATTTTATTAATGTCATTTATTTACTTTTTTTATGCGTTATAAAAATCAATTTCATCATTTGGGAGTGTCTGTTACCTTGAATTTCATGACTAGTTCTCTTGTATACATGAATGAAAGATAATAAATAATGGGAAGAGTTATCCAAAATTGAAATTGTATGTTATTAATGAAAAAAATAAGATTAAATAGTCTTATAAATATATTTTTTCTAGATATGAGTACGATTCATTAGATAAAACATTAATGATAATCATTTTGATTATTTTGGTGCTTTTTTGATCATCGAACACTAGTTCTATTTTAAAAATTAGTATTATGTTTATACAGTAGTTCGAGAACATTGAATATGTTTTAATAAAAATATTATTTTATGTATTTTCATTAAAAATGGGTAATTGATCAACCATGAAGTAATAATAGAAAAAAAATAAATCATCATCTAGAAAGCTGGTAAATCGGTACCTCACACACAATATTTTCATTTTTTAATAAAATGGTACGTGAAGAGAATTAATGGCTAAAATAAAATTATCAAATTAAAATTATAGTATATATAGTATAATATAGTTATCATTCCTATTTGTTCTAGGGAGTTGATTAAAGGATAAGAGAAGAAAAAAATTAACAGAAAATTAAAAGAACAAAAAAGGATTTTATGTCTTGAATACCTCTCCTTAAGAACCCATTTAAGGAACCTTGAAATTGAATTTTGGATGAAAAATACAAGCCCATAGAATAGGGGGATGTTTATGGGAAGGATTGTCTAGAAATTGTAAATTCTTCATGTCTTTAGAGGCGTGAGTAGAATTGAAGGTGAGGGGTGGTATTTATAGTTAAAAAGAGGGGTGTTTTTTGATTTTTTATATTCTTTAGATTATTATTTTGGTGCAAGAATATGAATAGTTTTTATTCAAAGGACTAAATATAGTCTATATATATTTATTGTTCAATATTGTGGTCTTACATCATCTATACATTATCCATTACTCGATAATTCGTCTTTTTGTTAAATATAAAAAATTATCGTATTTGACTATTCATCAAAAATTCAACTAATTTAGAAAAATTCCCAAAATTCACCCCAACAATTCATAATTTTGTTTCATTCAAAAACAAACTCCATTTCATGTAAATAATTATCTATATATGATAAATTTAATTTTTAAATAAAAAAATCCTTTACATCAGGAGTGCATATTTTAAAATTATAACTGTTTTTATGACACATTTAAAAATAAATTAAAGTCTCAAAAAATTATATTGAAATAAAAGAGACTACAAATTTTTAATTTATAAATATATTTTGTTAAAATATGTTTTGTTTTAAGTCATTATATGTCATGACCCATCCTTGGGACTCGTTCCGTGACTACCTCATGCCCGCCTTCTATAGGCTAGGGGCTGCCGACTAGCACCAAAGGCGTAAATACCGATAAAAAGGCGAAGACATTGCCTTATAAAGTAAAAAAACACCAAAGAGTAAGCCAGAAGAAGAAAACACTAAGTAAAACTGGGTACAATAGTAAGTGCATAAAGTAAATGGTCCAGAATACAAACCCAAACTGAAAGTAAAGTAAAACTGGAAAGAAAGTATAACAACTGAAAGTAAAGCAGTAACGTCAAGCCGTCCACTGGAATTCCCACCTGAAGGGTTGGTACAGATATCCTCCTTAGATCCTCGGGTCCAGCCGTCCGCTCCATGTACGTCCCAACCATTGGTCCACCTCCAGGTACCGACCTGCTCCACAAGCCTCAAACACGATCAGCGCTATCCATCATCTGCATCCAACACAACGTAGTGAGGGCATAGCCTGTGCAGGTGTTAGTATACGCTACTCAGTAGGGACCCCGATACCCCCAAAGGTCTCCCAGAAACCACGAAGGATAATCCACAAAGGGAAGATAGAATCACGAAGTAACATCCAACACTACTTAGGTTTATTCCCATACATATACCTAAGTCATCAATTCCAGTTCAGCTCCAACATCCGAGCCCAAGTTCGATCACATCCACACAGGATAGTACAACCCAATCCACACCGGAAAGCACAACACCATCCACATATGAAATAAAGTCAATCATATCAAAGATAATGATTGAAAGTCAAGACTCAGCTCACACAGGTATACTTCTTCTTAAGGTAATAGAGATGATCAAATGTTGCCACTGATTCATCTAATCTGGGACCCATGTAGGATACTAAACCAGTTAAGCTCTCAGACCTGCATAAGATACAGACCAGCTACTCTACCAGAACCTCATAGGATATAAGAACAGATTCAAACACTGCCGGGACCACGTATGATACAAGAACAGTAGTACTGCCGGACCCACGTAGGATACAAGAAAATTAGTCATCATTGTCGAACCCACGGAGGATTTCAGTACGGTATTCATTCCTGATGAACCCATGGAGGATTATAGTGCAGTCTTGATCGCTGCCGAACCCACGGAGGATTTCATTGCAGTCATCATTGCTGCCGAACCCACAGAGGATTTCAGTGCAGTCATCATCATCGTCGCAGTCGCAGCCAGCTCTAGGGTTCCTACACACAGCATGCTCGTTTCCAGGAGGGTCTGCCCCATGAGCCAAGGGTTAGATACATCAACTGACACGTAGTCCGGAATTGATGTATCCCAATGTTCTATCTGGACAAAGGGAACTCAACACGATAGACGGCGCGTCAATCAGACGCCCGGTCTGAGAGTTATTGGCGTTTTCGTTCCAGGGGCCCGGTTGGTTTTTAAGTCAAAACCAACCCGACTATAGTTCAACTGCATCCAAACCTCGAGCGGAGTAAGCCAAACGGTACGTCTCACTAAGAGGAATCCAATAAAGTTGATAGCATGTCAATCGGACGTCTGAAGCTCAAGTTATAAGCGTTTCCACTCCGAGGGCACGGTTGGTTTCATGTTCAAACCAAACCAGCCATACAAAAGTTCTCCGAAACCTTGAATTTGGAATACTAAAACGACCGTCTTGATCTAGGGGTCACATTGCAACTGACGGTGCGTCTATCGGAGGTCCGTAGCCCAAGATAAAAGGATTTGAACGGAACTTTCTAGAAAATAGGGGGTTTTGGGCCCGGACTGACCCGGCCCATGACCCCCTAGGTCGGCACGAACCGGGTCAACCCTTAATGGAGTCTGGGTCCGGCCCATTAGGGTGCATCCCGACCCAGCCTACATGGCCCGACCCAGCATTGGCGGTCCGACCCCGGCCTGGGCGGCCGGTTGGCCTGGCGCGGGCACGAGTGCAGCCCGCTTGGCCAGACAGCTCGGCTCGGCCGAGCTGTTGCGGAAAGGGGGGTGCGCCGCCCCCCTGATTGAGAAACTGCGACACCCACGTGGGGGCCGCTCCTTGCTAGCTGGGGGTTACGAACCCGAGGTTTTCTCGGAACCGGCCAGCCGGTTTGGCTGGCCGGTGTGTCGCCGCAAGACCCCTGCAAGTCCAGCCCTCCTTGCCCCGGCGGTCGGCGGTTCCGACCGCCGCTCCCCGCACCACCGCAGCCTTAGGCTGCGGCCTTGTCCGACTGGCGCGGCGTGACAGCTCCGCAACCCTCTCCCATGGCCCTGATCCGGCCGTGGTCTTTTCTTGGTTCTCAGATGCAGTGCGACGGTGCCGCAACTTCGTTCGGCCTCAACGGCGCGGCGCGACGGAGCCGCGCATCTTTGCCCGTTCCTCTTGATTCTGCGCGGTGCTGTTGCACCGCGCTTCCTTTTATCGTGCCGCAATAAGTACAAAATCAAAGGGGGAGGAGGTTTTCTCGTATTCGTGTGGTCCGACCTCCTCCCGTTATTACGATAACAGGCGGCCCAATATAAAAGTCGATGAACGGAAAAGAAAACAGGAACAAAAAATAACCCCTACCTCGATGAAGTCGTCGAACAAGGTTTGTTGTAGAAATCAAAAGTTGCAGAAGATGGAGTCATGGAAGGAGGCTCCATTAGCATCGTCGACATCGTGGTACACAGCTTCACAGTGAAGAGGATCATCGGCATCTCGGTACATGGAGTCGCGTCGTCGATCTCTGAGGAATTAGTGTTCTTCATCGGTGTCGGTGCGTTCTTCGCGTTCTTCAAGGAGGAAGATGAAGTTATTCCTGGAACTCTCCCTCTCAACACAATGAAGTAGCCCCTAATGAAATAAGACTTTGTCTTATTTAATTAACAAACACATGCTAAAATTCAATTTGAAATTCAAAATAATTCATTCAATTAATTGAATTAATTGAAGAGTCTTAACAGTCCAATTAATGTGAGAGTTGACTTGGAATTTAATAATGGGGTGCGGTTGTGTTACAAAATAATGGGGGATTGCAGAAGTTGAATAGGTGGGGATCGTGTTGGGCCCACCTCACTAATATCCTATCAAGAGGGTTTATGATATAGTGGGTCCCACCTCAACTTCCATAAGTAGGTTTAAACTACTTAGAACATAAAATAAAAATTGTTGCACAAATTTTATTTTATTCATTAGTTAACCCCTTTTTTTATAACCACACCCGAGCAAATGCAACTCCAAAAAAGGTGTTCCTAAGAAATTATCAGTGGTGCGATTTCATTGGTGCCCTCGGATTTCGATTCTGAGCACCGTTTCAAAAGATAGGAAAACATACTTGTTCGTTCATTGAACGTACCGAAGCTATACTTCGGAAATTGATTCAGGGCACACCTGGCCTAGGAATCAGGAGCCCTAAAAAACTGCGTTCTTGTAAAATCCCAATGAAAATTAAGAAAAAATTTCCCTTGATTTTTACGGATCTTTACATTACTCCCACCATAGGAATTTACATCCCCGTAAAGATAAATGATAAACTAGGGGAACAAATGTTGGTACTGTGCACGCATCTGAGCCTCCTGTTCCCATGTGATCTCTGGGAGATTCCTATGCTTCCATCTGATGCGCACTAAAAGAATTGACCACCCACATAGGACCCACTCCTATCTATCCTCGATCTCCACCGAGACCTCTGCAAAAGTCACCCCATCGTCAATGTCCAACTCTCCATGGTCGATGATATGCGTCGGGTCGTGCACGTATCTCCTCATCTGAGATACGTGGAAGATGTCGTGAACCCGGTGCAACAGAGGTGGTAGAGCCAGGCGATAATACACCTATCCTATCCTGTTGAGTACCTGAAATGTTCTGATGAAGCGCAGAGAAAACTTGCCACCTCATCCAAATCTCTGTAATCCATATCGAGGTGATACCAGTAAGAAGATGTGGTCTCCATCCTCGAACTCTAGTGGTCTCCGCCTCCTGTCAGCATAAGACTTCTGTCGGCTCTGAGTTATCCTCATAAGCTCCTGGATGACCTGGAACTTCTCTGTCATGGACTAAACCATCTCTGGTTCAACAAGTTCTGACTCCCCATGGTCTGTCCAGCACATAGGTGATCTGCATGGTCAGCAGTATAATGCCTCGTAAGGTGGCATCCCGATGGTGGAGTAGTAGCAGTTGTTATAGGCGAACTCCACCAAGGGCATGTGGTTCTTTCAGCTACGACCAAAGTCGATGACACATCCACGAAGCATGTCCTTGAGAGTCTAAATGGTCCTCTCCATCTGACCATCCGTCTGAGGGTGAAAGGCGGTGCTCAGACGTAGTTGCATCCCGAATGCCTCCAGCAATCCCTTCCAAAGCTGGGAAGTAATGTGAGCATCTAGATCAGATACGATAGATGATGGCACACCATGAAGCTGTATGATCTCCTAAATGTATAGGCGTCCCAAGCTCTCCACTGATCCCTGCTCTCTGATGGGTAAGAAGTGGGCTAACTTGGTGAGTCAGTCGACAATCACCCAAATGGAGTGGTGACCTCTGGACGTACGTGGATGTCCAGCCACGAATTCCATAGATATCTCATCCCACTTCCACTCCGGGACCTCCAAGGGCTATACCAAGCCTGCTGGTACCTGGTGCTCTGCCATCACCTACTGCCAGGTGAGGTATCGAGAAATGAACTCTGCCACAGCCTTCTTCATACACGACCACCAGTGCGGATGTCTGATATCCTGATACATCTTCGCCACACCTGGTTGTACCGCTAAAGGGGAAGTGTCAAACTCTCTCAGCACCTCCTACTGTAAAGCATTCGGTACCATGGTATGTCCTCTGAAAAGGACGACGTTCTCTCCTCCCACAGAGAATATATCAGGGGCCTGTCCTGAGGATATCTATGCATGCCGTGCCTCACAGTCAACATCTCCACGCTGTGCCTCTCTGTCCCACTGTAGTAGTGGAGGAGTGACTGTAAGTGACTGAGGAAAGGCTACTCCATCTCTATCCATGAAGGATATCTACAAAGCGGCTAGCTGCTCCTTCTCCTCTCCAAGTAGCTGAATGCCCGTCCTGCTGCTTAGAGCATCGGCTACTATGTTTCCCTTTCCTAGAGTATAGACTATCCCAAATTCATAGTCCTAGAGGAACTCGAGCCATCACCACTATCTCAGATTTCAGGTCCTTCTGCGAGAAGATTTACCTAAGACTCTAATGGTTAGAGTAGACTATAAAGTGCTCGCCCATCAGATAGTGTCTCTACATCTTCAGAGCGAATACCACTACTGCTAACTCCAGGCCATGGGTAGCGTAGTTCTGCTCATGCTACCTCAACTGTCGTGATCCATAGGCAATCACTACTCACTCCTGAATTAGGACACATCTGAGCCCGGTCCATGATGCATCGCAGTAGACTACGTACCCTACTCTCTCCTCCGGTATCCTCAAGATAGGTGGACTGGTCAACCTATATCTCAACTCCTGGAAGCTCTGCTGACATCTATCTGACCACACGAAGGGTTTCCCCTTCTTCGTCAAAGCTGAGAGTGGTGTCGCAACTCTAGAGAAGTCTGGCAGAAATCTCTAGTAGTACCCAGCTAGACCCAAGAAACTCCGCACCTCTGTCACACTCCTGGGTGGCTCCCAAGCTAGCACTGCCATGATCTATGCAGGATCCACCACAACTCCTACCTCAGAGATGATGTGTCCCAAGAAGTGGACCTCACGTAACTAGAACAAACTCTTCGAGAGCTTACCATAAAGCTGGTGCTCTCAGAGTGTGTCTAGTACAACCCGCAAGTGGTATCTGTGCTCCTCCTCAGTGGTCGAGTATATCAATATGTCATCGATGAAGACCATGACAAATCAATCAAGGTATGGATGAAAGATCCTGTTCCTGAGACTCATGAACACCGCTAGAGAATTGGTTACGCCGAATGGCATAACCAAGATCTCATAATGGACATACCGACATCTGAATGTCATCTTCTACACGTCCTCATCTCGAACTCTGAGCTGATGATAGCCTGACCTGATGTCTATCATCGAGAACCACCGTTCTCCCTTGAGCTGATCGAAGAGGTCGTCAATCCTCGGTAGTGGATACTTGTTCCTCACGGTCACCTGGTTCAGGTAACGATATTCGACACATCGTCTCAAGCTCCCATCCTCCTTCTTGGAGAACAAAATCGGGGAAGCCCAGGGCGAAACACTAGGTCAAATGAATCCCTTGCCCTGCAAGTCCTCCAACTATACCCGTAGCTCTCGAAGCTCAGCGGGGGCCATCTGATATGCTGGAGTAGATATTAGGGTTGTCTCGGGGTATAGGTCAACATATATGTCTACCTATCTACGGGGAGTTAGTCCTGGAACATCATCAAGAAAAACGTCCGCATACTAATCCACCACTACTGGAAAACTCGGACTCTGCACGTCAACTGCTCCTAGGATGAGGCTGGCCAACTGATGAGTGATCGACTGTCCTCTCCTCTGCGTGAGTCCATCCTACACTTCTAAGGATCCCTTCTCGCCGTTGAAGGTGAAAATGCTCCCATCGGTGCAAACTCATCACACCTTGCGCCTAATACAGTCAATCTGCGCATGGACTGTAGATAACCAGTCCATGCCCAAGATGGAATCGTAAGGCCTCAACGCCGCTACAAGAAGATCCCAGTCGAAGATCTCGACTCCTAGAGTAAGCTCACACTGCCGACACCAGTGCGTAATCATCGAGTCTGCTCTCGTATGAGTCCCTAGCCGTAAGGATCGAGCCAACAGCTCCGTCAAAATCTTCGAGCTCCGAAAAAGGGTAGCGGTAATGAAATAATGACCCACTCCTGTGTCTATAAGAACTGCAGCAAGGGTGGAGTAGACACAGATAATACCTCGAATCATCTCTGGCTCACCATGGTCATAGGCCTCCGCTGCCTGAAGCTAAGCCTGTCTCTGCCCACTAGCTCCCTGTGGTCAGGGTGGACCTCCTGGTGGTGATTGTGGTAAAGCCTCAAAGAGTCTCCCACCACCCGCGGCTCGGCCAGCTCCTCTACCTCGTCTGCCTGCTCCCTGCGGACCGCCACGGTTGACCCTCTGCCTCTACCTAGGTGGCCCCTCAACCATCTACAGCTCCTCTGCAAGGCGGGGCGGGCAGTCACGAGCCATGTGGCCCTGCCCGCCGCATGCATAGCACCGTCTGCTCCTCGGAAGGCTGGCTCTGCGTCGGGTGACCCGCACCTCTGAGCCAGTGTCCTGAGGTTGTCCGCCTGATGGTCTAGTCTGCCTGGACCCCTGTGACGTCTGTTAACTACCAACTTCAGATGACTCTGCTACATGTGGCCCTCCTGTAGGTCTCGCTACTGGTGTAAGCTCAGCAAGAAATCTCACTATGATAAGGGCTCACTCCAGTACTCCTCCATGTGTTGGAATGCTGAGGGAGATCATTGATGCCATGATTTCATGGCTCAGTCCCTGATCGAAGGTCTAGGCCTGGAAGAATGGGTCATGTACCATGTCCGTCGAATAGCGCGAGAGATCGGTAAATGTCGTCGAGTACTCGGCGACCGTTATGTTGCCCTGCCGCAGATGTAGTAGCTCCTAGATGTGCACCGCACGGAGGGTGGCTGGGATGAACTTCGAGAAGAAGAGGCTCTCAAAGTCCACCTAGAAGAGATATGCCTCGACGTGCACATGAAGCATCAAGCTCCACCATCAACCTGTTGCCGCATGTAGGAGGCTCGCTGAAAGGATCACCATGAGGTCAGCTGGTGTCCCCACTAACCTGAAAACTCGAACAACCACCTCCAGCCAATCCTCGGATGCCTAAGGGTCCATCTCCCCGTGGAAATTGGGTGGTCTCTGATGCTGAAACTAATATAGTGCACTAAGGCGACGTGCACTCTCAGTGGTTGGGGCTGGTAGCATCGGTGGCTCGGCGGGTAGAGGTACCGCTAGTGCCTCCGCTGTAAGAGGGCCCTGCATCGAGGCATCATCGCTCGGTGGGCTGTCGTCTCTTACAAAGCTTGGAACCCTATCTGGCTACCATTGTGGGTCCATCTTGAAAATAAATAGGTGTGCCATGGTCAAAATAGTATACCTGGTGAGCTGACATAAAGTAATCACAAATAAAACTATTGAAACACACATGCAATCAATGTTTTCGTGTATTGAGTCGGAAATTAGAAGTCAGGGTCCTAGTTTACGGATACATCGGTCGCCGCACCAACACTGGACTCCCTGGACTGATAAACACACTCAATACCCTTATCATTATTGCTTCATAGACGAAAGATCAGAGTCCTCAGTTCTGTGGTACAATCGAACTCCTCTGATACCAATTTGTCACGACCCGTCCTCGAGACCCGTGTTGTGACTACCCCAAGCCCACCTTCCATAGGCCAGGGGGTGGCGACTAGCACCAAAGGCGTAAATCCCGATAAAAAGGGGAAGGCATTGCCTTATTAAGTAAACAAACACCACAGAGTAAGCTAGAATAAGTAAACACTAAGTAAAACTGGGTACAATATTAAGTGCGGAAAGTAAATGGCCAAGAATAAAAACCCAAACTGAATGTAAAGTACAACCGGAAAGAAAGTACAACAACTGAAAGTAAAGAAGCAACGTCGAGCCATCCACTGGAAGTCCCACCTGAAGGGTGGGTACAGATAGCCTCCTCAACTCCTCTGGTTCAACCGTCTGCTCCGTGTACGTCCTGCCCAGTGGTCCACCTCCAGGTACCGACCTGCTCCACAAGCCACAACCACGATCAGTGCTGTCCGTCGTATGCATCCAACACAATGTAGTGCGGGCATAGACCGTGTAGGGGTGACTATATGATACTCAGTAGGGACCCTAAGACCCCCAATGGTCTCCCATAATCCACAAAGGATAATCTACAAAGGAAAGATACAATCAAAAAGTAACATCCAACAGTACTTAGGTGTATTCCCATACATATACCTAAGTCGTCAATTCCAGTTTGGCTACAACATCCGAGCCCAAGTTCAATCACGTCCACACAGGATAGTACAACCCAATCCACACAGGAAAGCACAAAACAATCCACATAGGAATGAAAGTCAATCATATCAAAGATAATGATTTAATGTCAAGACTCAGCTCACACATGTATACATCTTCATAAGGTAAGAGAGATGGTCATATGTTGCCACTGATTCATCTAAGTTGGGAACCACGTAGAATACTAAACCAGCTAAGCTGTTGGACCCACATAGGATACAGACTAGCTACTCTTCCATACCAACGTAGGATACAAGAACAGAGTCAAACACTTCTGGACCCATGTAGGATACAAGAACAGTAGTACTGCCGGACCCACATAGGATACAAGAACAGTAGTCATCGTTGTCGAACCCACGGAGGATTTCAGTACGGTCTTCATTGCTGCCGAACCCACAGAAGATTACAGTGTAGTCTTCATCGCTGCTATTCCCACGGAGGATTTCAGTGCAGTCGTCTTCACTGCCGAACCCACAAATGATTTCAGTGCAGTCATCATCGTCGTCGCAGTCGCATCCAGCTCTAGGGTTCCCACACACTGCATGCTCGTTT
Organism: Viscum album; assembly: GCA_963277665.1. Classification (NCBI taxonomy): domain Eukaryota; kingdom Viridiplantae; phylum Streptophyta; class Magnoliopsida; order Santalales; family Viscaceae; genus Viscum; species Viscum album. Next base: position 499,374,259 of record OY728122.1, read on the forward strand.
CCGGGAGGGTCCGCCCCACGAGCCAAGGGGTCGATACATCAACTGACACGTAGTCTGGAGTAGATGTATCCCAAAGTTCTGTCTCAACAAAGAGAACTCAATATAACATACGACGCGTCAATTAGACGCTCGGTCTGAAAGTTGATGGCTTTTTCGTTCCTGGGGCCTAGTGGGTTTTTAAGTCAAATCCAACCCGACCTTACACCAAATGCATACAATCCTCAAGCGGAGTTATCCAAAATGTATGTCTCACTAAGAGGAATCCATCAAGGTCGATGACACGTCAATCAGACGTCCGGAGCTCAAGTTATAAGTGTTTTTGCTCCGAGTGCCCAGTTGGTTTCGTGTTCGAACCAACCCGTCCGTACCCAAAGTTCTATGAAAGATTAAGTGTAATATACCCAAATGACCGTCTCGATCCAAGGATCACATCGCAACTAATGGTGCGTTGATCGGAGGTCTGTATCCCAAGATACGAGTGTTTGAACGGAACTATCCGGAAAATAGGGGGTTTTGGGCCTGGACTGACCCGGCCCAAGACCCCCTGGGTCGGCCCAAACTGGGTCTGGGTCCGGCCCATTAGGGAATGACACGGCCCAGCCTGGGCAGCCGGTTGGCCTGGCGCGGGCGTGGCCCGCGTGGCAAGACAGCTCAGCTCAGCCGAGCTGTCGTGGAAGGGGGGGAGGGCGCTGCCCCCCTGATTGAGAAACCGCAGCGCCCACGTGGGGGCCGCTCCTTGCCAGCCGGGGGTACGACCCCCGGGTTTTCTCAGAACCGGCCAGCCGGTTTGGTCAACTGGTGTATCTCTGCGGGACCCCCGCGGGTACCGCCCTCCTCGCATCCACAGCTGGCGGTTCCGGCCGCCGCTCCCTGCACCACCGCAGCCTTGTTCGACCGGTGCGGCGTGACGGTGCCGCGCCCCTCCGTCGCAGCCCCGATCCGGCCGTATTATTTTCGAGGTTCTCCAGCGTGGCGTGACGACGCCGCGGATTTGTTCACCCTCAACGTTGTCGCGCGACAGCGCCGCGTATCTTCGACCGTTCCTCTTACTTCCGCACGGTGCCGTCGCACTACGTTGCCTTTGCTCGTGCTGCAACAAGTACAACATCAAAGGGGGAGGAGGGTTGGCCGTATTCGTGCGGTTCGACCACCTTCCATTATTATGATAACAGGTGGCCCAATATAAAAGTTTATTAATGGAAAAGAAAGCACGAACAAAAAGTAACCCCTACTTCAATGAAGTCGTCGAACGCGGTTCTTTGCGGAAATAAGACGTCGCGGAAGAGGGCATCGCGGAAGGAGGCTTTGTAAGTGTCATCGGCATCGCGGTACACGGTGTCGTGGTGAAGAGGATCGTCGGCGTCGCAGTACACGGCATCACGTCGTTGATCTCCGAGGAATTAGCATTCTTTTTCGGTGTCGGTGCATTCTTCGTGTTCTTCAAGGAGGAAGATGAAGTTCTTCGTAGAACTCTCCCTCTCAACACAATGAAGCAACCCCTAATGAAATAAGACTTTGTATTATTTAATTAAAAAACACAAGCCAACATTGCATTTGAAATTCAAAAGAATTCATTCAATTAATTGAATTAATTGAAGAGTCTTAACATTCCAATTAATGTGAGAGTTGACTTGACATTTAATAAGGGGGTGCGGGTGTGTTACAAAATAATGGGGGTTTGAGGAAGTTGAATAGGTGGGGCTCGTGTGGGGACCAACTCACTAACATAATATCAAGAGGGGTTAGGATATAGTGGGTCCCACCTCAACTTCCATAAGTAGGTTTAAACTACATAGAATATAAAATAAAAATTGTTGCACAACTTTTATTTTATTCATTAGTTAACCAATTTTTTTTAACCACACCTGAGAAAACACAACTATAGAAATGATGTTCCTAAGAAATTACCGGTGCTGCAGTTTCATTTGTTCCCTCGGATTTTGATTCCAAGAACCGTTTCAAATGTTAGGAAAATTCTCTTGTTCATTCACTAAACGTACCCGAGCTAATCTTCGGAAATTGATTCCGGAAACACCGGGCTTCGGAATCAGGTGCCATCAGAAACTGCGTTCTTGTAAAATCCCAAAGAAAATTAAGAAAAAATTCCCTTGAATTGTATGAGTCTGTACATTATATTAAATAATAATTTATAAAAAAAATCACGTTTTACCAAACTACCAATACATAATTTGCCATTTTTAATATATTTATTTACAAATTCCATGATATAAATATATCAAATTATCACTTACTATATGCTGATTTTTTATTTATAATATCAAAGGTGAGATAATATTAAAATCATAAATATAATTTTTCTATTAATAGATTGGATGTTTTATACCAGTCGTTATTTTCACTATACATTGGAAGAAAATATATTCAAAAAAATACCAAAATTTCAGCCAAATATAATTTTAAAATATACTATTTTAAAAATTATGGTTCTTTATTCGATATCATTTATTCAATTCAATAATTTTAATTTGGATTTAATTTCACCATTAAATAGTCGTAAAACAATCTTTAGAAAAATATATTCATTTATGTTCTAAAATAGATTAATTTTTATCCTATGCCTAAAAAATCATTTTTTTTGTTTCAGAAAAAATATATTTTATAATGTTTATAATATTATTCATTCCCACAAATTTAATGTCTAGTTTTTAATTATCTCATTTTAAATTTTGTATCTCTGTTTTTAACACGGTGTTAGTTCAACATAAGCTATAGAAGTTGTAAAATTTAAAAGATACATACCATAAAATCATGGGGGTGTTATAATTATTTTCACTTTTTATGTGATTTCATTATGGTCTATGTTTAATGATTTCACCAAAATATTATTTTCTAGTGTACCATGTACATCAATTTGATCATACATTGTTTTATTTTATAAAACAACTAAAAACTCAATTTCCATACTCACAACTATATCTAGACCTCACATATTTTAGAATCATTCCATTATAATTTTCCATTATAGTTTTTCATTAGAAATTTTTTCCAAAAACCATTGATCTATGATTTTGAATGAATGACCACACATTGCATGTTTCATCATTGATGAATGTGACATAGTATTGTTCAACCTTGAATGATCGAACTGAAGCTGGTCCTAGAACAACTATAAGAACAATATTTATCATATAATTCATAGGTTCTTTTAAATTTATTTTAAATTAATCCTTTAACTAATTTACAAGGATATACTATTCACATGATACAAATTAAACATGTTTGAGTATCAGTATTACATTTAATAATGTAAATTTAATCCCTCTATCACTAATTTAACCTTGATGATTATCCATAACCTCATTATTCTTAAAAATGTTGAAATAATAAACATTACTCCTTCTTCACTTCTGGTTAAATACAATAGTATATATTTTACACCATTGCTTTTAACCATCAATCCCGATGTTATCTTCCACACCCTATCCTGAAAATATCTATATATCTATTTCATTTAGGTGATGCAACAAAACATATTCTTTAATTGATCACAGTATGTGACACATAACTTGCAACACTAGTAAGAATACACTCCTCATTACTAAAATCACATAAACCATTAAAAAAAGACATTTCAAAATCAGTAAGATGAAGAATTTTGAACCTTCTAAAAACATAATAAATCATGCATTGTCTCTTAGACATACATTGAACTGATGCCCATTAATTAATGATATTTAAATCCAATGTACTAGTGATAATAAAAACAATGATTTATGCACCTCATTTATTATATTTACAAGAAACCAACAATAAAACCTTTAAGTATAGAACCTTAAAACCTTGTAATGTTTTTTAAAGTACCCTTTATTCCCACTTTTCTGTAATTTAGGTTTGGGTCTAGGTAATTTCCCTTAGAACATTTCTCTCTACCAATCACATTTCGTTAAACTTTTTCACTAGGAGTAATTTTATATGAAAATTTTACGAAATGATATTTAAATAGATAAATTTACTTCCATTCCCATAATCACGTCAATTATTATGTGATCATGAATTTCCTTACAAGATATTTCAATCATACCTCTATAATTTACAAATGATATAGCCATTTCATTACATGAATCTAGTAACAATGATATAACAATAAAATGTAATATTGTGCCTCATAACAATTTTATAACTCACAAAAAAAATTTATAAATCATATTGAAATCATTGGAATGAGAAATCACTGAAATTACATCATTTATTTTCTATATAATGTGTTTAATCATATGAGACACATTATTGATTACGACTGGTTTCCTAAATATTTCCACAAATTTATACATGTGATTAGTAATTGTATTACCCATTAATATATTAAAGGACACATTTTTTCCCTAGTCATTGAAATATCTTCAAAATAAATTTTTTAGAGTTATTCCAATTCTATTTTTTCCACCACATTTTGCTGGACTCCCATCAATGAATGATCAATATTTTTTTGGAATTTATATTATTCAATATTTATAATTTAGAATCAAAATGTACCATAACAACTTTCAAATCCACCCATTTCATTCTTACAACACTCTTTGTTATGAATAGTACTCTCAATAAATGAAATAATAACATTACATGAAATGAATTTCTATAAGACTCCAATAGATTTTTGAAATGAATCTGAACCAACACATTATCCACCAATATCTAAATAATTAGAAAAAGATATTTTATACCATAAATTTTTTAGAAACAAACAATTTAGTACCTATCTTCTAAACCACATCATAATTAATATTGATGAAAATATCTATAATAAAACACAATGAATTAAAATTTATCTTGATAGATAAACCATTCTATAAAATCTAAAACTAAATCCCTTCATCTATCCATATACAATACCCTATAGAATATAATTATAATTGAAAATGAATGAAATAACTCAAAAAAAATTGTTTTCATGGTTCAATAATTTCTATTCTACATTGGAGTAAAAATACAACATTTCAATCAAGATTCGAAGAATAATATTGAACCCTTAGATAAATAAGTTCCCTAAATTTGATCAATACACTAGTGAAACTGAGGTAAGTATAAATATAATAATATACACATTTGGGTAACCCCAAAAATTTATTTATAGATTATACCAGTAGGTACATATAGTTCAACCACGATTCAATCAATTTAGTCAACTTCTTATTTGTCCAAGGGAACTATAAAAAAACCGCTACTACACTAAATGACCAGTTTACTTTGACAATAATTTTTTTCTCTAGAACTGATTTTCCTTATTTTGTACTCCTCCATCATGATCTTCTGGTAATTTTCCTTTCATTTGACTATTTGGCTATGCAAAATCCATCTATAGTTTCTCCTTTTGAAATGTAACACAACCTTATCTAGAAAACCGATTTCATAGACTCAACGTGAACAATAAGTTTTTTAGAATAATTAGACATAGTACTTAAAGTATTTATAAGAATATATTATAGAAAAAATACATAGTCATCAATTAGGAAATATTTTTAATAAATCACTAGTATCATTGTATCTAACGATATTTTATAGGATATGGTAAATAGGTTAAATCATGGAAGAAATATTATGGGTTATCTTTTATAAAAAAGGGATGAAAATTAAAACGAAACATGCGTTAGTGAAAAAATGTAATAAAGATCGTAAGTTTTTTTACTTGGTAAAGTCCATTACTTTTCCACTTAAGCGTTGATTTATATTTATCCTCTCATAGAAACTAAACTCAATATCATTCATCAATAAGAACAAAAATTGTATTCCTTTTATTAATACACATTCTACAATCCTTGAGTAAAAAATCTATTTTATCCTCCTATATATAATAGATTATAATAAATAATAATTGATTGGTAATTTAGTGATTCCATTTAACCCACAACTTCAATTAACTCAATCAAGAGATTTATCCATAAAGAACTAGAGAGAAAAGTATAGTTCTCTTGTATTTGTGTTTTTGATAATTCACTAATCCCTCTATCACTATCATTATGAGGTGATCCAAGAATAACTTACACACATATTTCATTATTTTAGATGAAAATGTAACATATTACCCAACAATTTAGGACACAGAGCCATAATGTTTTAGTGAGTTATTAATGATATATACATAATCAACTTATTTCATGTTATATCTTCAAAAAATACCATAATTTTTTTCTATAATATAAACATTATTATACATTTATTATTTAATTATTTTCTTTATATCATATAGAATAAATTGGAACATAATAATGGGTGATATCATATAAACCATAAGTGTAAACATGGGAGTTATAAATAAATTATCCTACCAAAGAATAATATAATCATAAGTCTATGACATCAAGATCATAGCTTACAAAGTTCATTAAATTTTTTTCCAATATTATAAATCATGTTTTATGGCATAATGAATTAACACTTCAAAAGACAAGTGTCCCAATTGTGAAGAATCATCATCAATAAATTATAATCCGTGAGAGAATATGATAAGAATTAGAATATCTCAAAGATATTATGGCACATTCAAAATCATATAAAATTATTTCATTAATATAGTATCATGACTAAGAACATTATCACATAGTGAACAAAGTCCCTTAATTGATTGGGATTACTCCTTAACCACATTTCATCCATGGAATGGGTTTACTTCCCATACTATTTATATTTTCTCATGAGATATGAATCATCGACCAAATAATTAAAAGTAATTTAATATACCCTTCCATTAAATAATGAAAATAATTCATATATATGTTCCACTATATCATAAAAACATTCATTAATTCATCATAGAAAAAATCATGGAAAAGAAGGTGTTTTATAATGATTTAATCCTCATAAAATCATAATCCATAAAGATAACTAATATGGATGGAATACTTATATTATTTCCCAAATGAAGCATAAATTACATTTAAGGATATTAACATAGATGGAAAATTCAATTAACATAACATCCAATGAATTTTTTGAAAACATGAGAATGATATTAATTTTTTATAACATATAAAAATACTTCACCTAATTTTATGAAAATTATTGTATTTGAAAATATTCATAGAATTATTTGAAGGATTCCTCCTGGAAAATAATGATCATGATTGGGGGAAAATTCATCCATGTGGTAAACAAAAAAATAGATATTCCTTTTACCCTTTCTATAATAAGTCATTAATAAAATTTTTAGAAAACATTGTAAAAAATATAATTTTTAATCATTTGAAAAGAAATTAAGTTACTAATGAAATTGATTTAAATAATCATGGGGTAATTGAAAATAACATTCTTTAAAACATTTTAAATAATATGAATATAGAATAATAGTCCATTGACCATAAGGGAAACACTATTGACTTTTCTCACAAATAATTTCCTTATCGTTTTTATAAAATAGATTAGAAGATGAAAGGAAAACATAAAAACCCTAAAAATAGTTAGAGGAAAAAATTATATTGGGTTTAATAGATAAGGATATTATAATTCCAAAAACTATATTCTAGGATAAATAATATTTATTAAAAATTATATTTAAACATAAACCCTTACGCCAAGTCCTGACATTCTTTTTCTATGATTTTAATATCCTCTATAATAAATTTTGTATATTTCTATAATAGGACAATAACCATTTTTATATTACAATGAAAAATTCCATTAGAATTTATAATTTCATATTTTATAATAATTCATCAATAAATTCAACATTCATGTGTTAGATTATTTTTTCCCATTCTTTTTCTAGTTAAAAAGTTCTACTCCATTGACCTTGTTCATGGTTTCATCATCTCTAGAATCATAATTATATTATAAGAATCATATTTATTCATTATAGAAACTTTAATAAAGAGTTGATAACTTAATGAATTCTTTTTATATTTGTGTAATAAATACTTTTTCATAATATTAATAATCTAATTTTTAAAAAAATTAAACTAACATGACAAAAAACAATGCTCATAAATTGAAAATTTAAAAATTGTTGTTTTGGATAAATAGTATTCATTTAGTAAATTTAAAGTTATTTTCAATAGAACTAAATATAATGTGATTTATTTTATAATATATAAATATTTTTTATATATGTTTAGGGTTGTGTTATTTACATTATATCAAAAATTATTTTTTATTAAAGATAAATTATATTATAAAATAATAGGGCGCTACACATGATCTGTCATATGTAGAATTATTATACAAAGAGAAGAATTTTTTATTTTCTGTGGGAGACAATTATAATGAGTTCATAAGAGAAATACTAAAATAATATCAACAAAACAATAATAGTAAAATTATCATAATTTGGATATAATTAGAGTAGATTTAAAATACTAGTTTGTCAAAATATAATGAACTAATTGTAACACTTGGATACACATTAATGAACATACCTCTATGAAAGATGTGATAAAAGGGTAATAACATAAATAAAAAAAATTATAGAAAATTAATTGAAATTACTAGTCTATATCATGTAATGAAAATTCTTATAATTAATATTACCCTAATACCTTATGTCATCTAAAACTAATTACATCTTCCCTAGGGTTTTGGTATTATTCAATGTGGAAAAATGTTCTCCATGATTTCCCCACACATGTATGGAATCATGGAAACTTTTGGTCATCTTTAAGTATTATTAATTTCTTTGACCTTTAGAAATGTCATAATAAACCCATGATCCTTGACACCAATCATTACCCTATGGGGTGACACATGATGTTTTTCTTACATCATTGTTTTATTTAAATAAAAAGGTTATGTGGGGGTATATTTTATTTTACATTACATTGTGCATATTATCTATATAGATTATATATCCTAAATTGATAATGTTTAAATATTATTAATAAATACTGATAACAAGCTCAACATACCAAGAAATGTTTTTTATGAATAGATTATAGATAGTGATGGAAGGTTGAATCTCATCATGATCAGTTTGGATGAGGCCCATGGTAGATTTAACAATATCATAATTAGGTGATCACTTAAGTGAATTTTAGTGAAAATTACCATGATAATAATTCTTGGTATGATCATTACATGCTCATTTTTCATTATTCTTTAATTATTTTTTTTATAAAATGTTCGGGGAGTTTTCATAGTAGATGGTTATATAATCATGGGTAAAATAACCTGAAGTAAATAATCATACATGGTTACATGGCTGCCTCAATGTATCATTAATTAAAAAAATATAAAAATAAATCAATTAAGAAGTGATAATTATAATATATTTAAGATTTAATTATTTATAATTAAAATTCATTATTAAATTGAAATTTTCAATTAAATCCATGAGTGGATAGTAATTTTAAAAAATTTGTAACTTACCTTCAGATGTGAAAATTATAGGTGTTAATAAAACTTAATTATAAAAAAAAATTGGCTATATGAATTTCAAAAATTATGTATTATAATTGTATATGTGGAAACCTAATGGAATTATCAGTTTTTGAGATAAAAAACATATTTCATGATAATTATGAGAGATTCAATAAGTAAGTTAAGGGATATAATTAGTTGATATAGTCTATGAGTACTATTTATAGTGACAAAAGATATTTTATTCTCATTTAGTTGAGGGAGGGATATGAATAAATAAAGTATGTGTTTAATTGGTCAAGATTATTGTAATATATCATGTTTGTCAATGGGGTTAGTATACTGATCCATTAAGGGTAAGTATCAACCACCACTTTTAGTATTAGTGGATATGTTTATATATATATAAAGAGTTTTTTAAATAACCTCTTATTAGGGATGTGAAAAATTATATATGTCTAATTCCAAGGTTAATCATGATTTTTTTTCCATCATACCCCATTAAACAAAAAAATGATAGAGTTTATAGAGTAATTGAATAATCATATGAAAAAGGGGATATTTAATGTGAGTGTTCAACTATGGAAATTTTTTTATTCATCTTCTAATATGTATAAAAGTATCCTATGATTATGCAGTGAATAATATAAACTGAACTAGGGTAAATTAAAAATATATATTCCTCACCTATAACTATTTAATAACATTATTAGTTGAAGGTATATCATTAGTTTCATTTGATTGAAGATCAATTTATGCATCATTATTTATGTTTAATGTATGATAATAATTTAAAAATGGATTTTCAACATTATATTACCATTATATGCTTTTATTCCAACATTTGTGAAATTTAAAATACACCTTGTGTGTTTTTAAAAATTTTAAACATGTTAAACGCCATTTTAGTGGTTTTTTTAAATGAAATACATTTATAAACATGGATAAATGAAGATAATGGGTGGATCCAAGTGTCAGTTGGAATGTTTTTTGACTATATTTTGTATGATTTTTTAATTATCGTTTTATATTGATGGATATACATGTAAATATTGTTTATAACAATGAAATAGTATTTTACCAAGAAAATGATAAGTTATATATGTTTTTTAAAATATGGAAGAAGTTATTTGAAATATTTATTTTTCCTGACTTATCATGGTGTTAATAAATATTTATTTACGATATCTTTAATAATTTATTCCATCATGAAAAATTTAACATACAATGAATTAAAATTTGTCTAGGGTGTAACGTATCGTGTTTTTTTATGATTTAATGAGTTGAGTTACTTAATATACAGTTTTTATTTTCCCCTATCCAAAATATCGTTATATAATGCATTATAATTTATATACATTAATATTATGCCATGATCTAATGGAAGTGATAACGTTTTAGCAGTACGGTTCAAAATAGCTAATACCCCTTAAGAATAGTTTCCAAACACATGATATAAAATTTGTTAATAAAACATATTCTTTGAATAGAAAGATACATTACAATTTTTAAAACTTTTTGATGTATACAATTCATTATAATTAAGACTAAATATTAAAATAATGAGATCTCAACCTAATTTAATTTTAATGGTAATAATATCAATGTATTCAAATTTTGGCATCTGTATAAAATAAAAAAAATGAATTATAGTGGTAAATTATTCGAGTAGATAGACTATTATTTAATTTGAAATGTGTTACATCCAAATGGATGTGTGTTTGACTATTTGAAAATAATTGTAAATTATTTTTTACTTTCATTATTATATAGATAGGATTATTTACCAATGATCACAAATAAATTTACCTATCATAAAATCCATCAATAGTGATATGGGGATACATCTATTTTATATAAATTTCTTTAAAATTTTACGTATTGAAGTAGAGATTAATATTTTTGTAGATCATGTAACTAAAATATTGTAGTGTTATGAAAAATCTAGAACATAAGAGATGATTTTTTCTTACTATAACAAAATATTGATTTTGAAAGTGTATGAATTTTAGTTGATGCATTTGAATAATAATATTTTTTTGGTTAATCGATATACCATAACCATCATTTAATGGATCTCCATGAAATGGTGGAATATAAAAAAATTACTATGAAGGTGTTATAACTATTTTGGAAGGTCTTATAATATAGATACTTTTTAAAAGAAATTGTGACGACCATGAGGTAGACATAATTGTTTTGGTATGTTAAATGAGTAACTAGCATTTTTAGATAACTTTTCATCTTGGATAATATTAATTAAGAAAAATGGATTGTGAATTGATATATAATGGAAGCAACCACAACATAAAAATGTTTTTTAGAAGAGGTAGTGAAGTTATGAAGAGATAAAACAATTGAAATGTAATAGTATCCATTGAAAAATTTTATGTAGGACATAGTGGTGAATATTGAACAAAAATTTGATGTTGGGATATGAAAGTGAAATTATAAAAAAATATTTGGTGTTTATGTTTTTTTAGTAGAACTTGGGATCTCATAATGGGTGTATTTGAAATTTATAGTGGTCTATTAATATGATTAATTAAATTGGGATGTTGTGAGTCTCTATACTACTGATAAAGGAGTATCAACTATAGGTAAAATATGGAGTGAAATAGAAATGGATAGGTCATCATGGAAAAATGTGTTTCATATAGATTTTTTCATGGATAAGTAACACATCATGGTCCTCATTCCACCATAATAACATTACTAAAGATCCAACTGAATAATAACGAAAAAAAATTTCATTTTGGATATTTAAATTTGAAGATGATACATTTCTGGGTGAAATGATTAAAAAGACATTTAAATAGATATTTTTAAATAATACATGTTTTGTTAGTGAAAATTATATTAAAATAAAAATATTTTATATGAAAATCTCTCATTATCTAAATTAGTATCATTTGGGAGATTAATTATTCTTGATGGATAACAGTTTTTCCAAAAAAATAAAATGTCAAACAGTTGAAGTAGTTATAGATGTTTGGAGAAGTGAGGCATGATCTATGAAATTAATTTAATGGATTGAAATTTGATGATTCATATATAAAACACCTCTTAATGTTTTAGAAATAATAGAGAGATAAATCAAAATTCATATCATGTTAAACAGAATAATATAAAAACAAGTTCATTGAAAATCCTGGATAAGAGAACAACATTGTAGATATGAATTTTGAACAAGGGAAAAGTGCTAGAATAAAATGATGATGAAGTGGAATATTATTATATATCTGGTTCAACCAATGAAATTAGTAGATCTTTTACTTTAAGAGAAGGAGGAAAAGATAAAGGTTTAAATTCACATATCTAGTTGTTGAATGTGAAGTATAAAATTGTAATTACATTTCATTGATTATCCATTTTGGATAATTATAGGTGGTGATACTTTCATATTTTTGTTTAATTGAAGGATTTGACCATCACATCAAGTAGAAAATTTCATCTATATTTTGAGGAAAAAATATTTAATACTCCATGTGTAATTTATATCATTAAATATTGAAAATTTTGAGGTAAGATAAGTGGACATGAACAATGAATAACATTTGTACTTGTTGATGATTGGAGTTTTCAGTATCCTATACTAATAAGGAATAAAAATTCATGTCTATATACCTGAGATATATCCTCATGTCTATAAAAATTAAATATATTTCATAATAAAATGTGTGTAGTCGAATAAGAGGGAGCTCACTTGAGTGAGTTGGGAGAAAAACCTAAAAATGGAGAAGGTATTTCTCGTTCGAATAGAGTTCTTGAGAATAGAATGTTTTTCCAAAATATATTGGTATTGTGGATTTTGGCACACCAACACATCATACACACACTCACTTTGGATTAATCCCATTTTGAGTGATCCATGTAATATACTTGAATAGTTTTTTGGTTTTCCAATTCAACATTTGTGTTTCATGTTTAGTGTGACATATGGTTATATGAAAGTTATCATATATTATTACTTTTAATGAGGGTAAAATATTAATTAAATTAGAAATTGTGATCAAGGAATTGTTTTAATTCAAGAGAACCTTGATTCAACCCCATTAGAGTGTATATATTAATCATGGTTCTGATATGTGGTATTAGAGAAAACTGGTTATGATTGGATGAAAAATCCTCAAAACTAATTTTTTTTATATATTACATGTATGGATGTGAAGATGAGACCACATATTTTTAATAGAACAATGTTTAATTTATAAAAAAGGGATATGTTTTGTATCATATTTCCTATTATTGTAGAGATAATAGAATATATATTTCATCATACTAATTTAATAAAGAATAATTATGTATTTCTAGATGATGGGATTAAAAAGATCTATGTTAGATAAATGAAATGATAGCTGTACATGAAATCCTCTCATTATATTATAACATTGGAAATGAGGAACAAATTGGATGTTATATTTTGTAAGACCATAAAGATCCTAAATAGTGAGATATAATCCTCATTAGAATATTTCATATCAGGCAATAATGATTATCTAGTGAATTAATATTGAGATAATTTATTATTGATAAGAGGAAGGAATAAGAGGATTTGGGTAAAGTCTCTTAAGAAGAAGAAAAAAATAAACACGCGACAAATGTTTATTATATAGTCAAATAAAAAAATTATTATTATTTTAATAAATGATTTCAAAATTTTATACTCAAATTCTTCCATGTAAGAAGAATTTTATAATCATTCCATCTAAGATACAAAAATTACATAAAGACATCAATCAATAGTGTGTTGTTATATAAATATATAATTCCCATCTAATTTAATGATACATTATGTTTTAAATTTTATTTAGTTTTATAGTATTATGTTGAATTCTTGTTTTCAGTGGCATTAGTGGTTTATTGAGATTAGTATTTCAAGATTTAGAGCTATTTGGGAGAAATAATTATTTTTCGGGTTGGATGTCATAGTGTTTTATAGAGGAGTCACAATGTGATAAATGGATTATATAGGCTTACAAACCTGATCATCTGAGAATCCTGATGGGATGAAGTGGAGTCATTAAATGAAACCTATTGATGTGAATGTATTAAATTTATTTTTGTAAGAGGTATTTTAATGGGTGATTGACAGGTCATGACATGGAAAAGGTGAAACAATGAGACAGGTTTCTGGATGTAGAGGAGTTTGTAGGGAACATTTCCGCCAAGACATGTCCCCATTTAGTTATTCTATGGAAGTGACTTGATAGGGATTATTCATGTTTTCTGTTATAGTCATGCTATGATCTAGAGGGGATACACCATAATGTATCCCTTATGAATAGGGATAATGGAATGATCACAATGGTTATATCATTACCTTTTTATGGAGTTGTTTTCATTAAACGGGGAGGATTGGGGATTTTATCATATATCCTTTACCTCATCAAACTCCCTCTCACTTGACTTCCTCACCACATGGTCATATGTTGGAGTTTCATTGTTTTTTCAGACCCTCCATCCTCTCCTCTTTACCATTTGAAGTTTTATTCATTGTATAGAGTCTCTATTTTTTATTATAATCCCATATATTCCCTAATAATCTCCTTATTCCACTAGTGAAATGTTTTCAATTTCTAAACAATAATATTTTTGATTTGGGGTTCTTTAAAGTGTTCATGTGATTTATAAAGGAATCTGTGATTATGGAATTGGGAGTTCAGTTTGTTAACATTTATAAACAAATTCCTTATCATGTTACAAATTTTGCTTTATGTTTTTTGGGTTGACATATATGTAGGTGTGTTTAGGCCGATGAGTCTTTGATTTTGGGTGTTAAAGTGGTTGGGAATGTTTTTTATGTGTATATAAACCCATTATAGTCAATTTATTAGGAAATGGATTTGAAAACATGGAATCCTAACTCAGTCTAGGGGAAGTGGTGATGTTATCTTCTAGATTTGATTGTTCTTAGGGAGAGGCCTTTGGGCTCCTATAAGTCTTGGGCGACCTAGTAGAGTGGTATTTGGGTACCAGTATTGAGACCCATTCTTGATATGGTGTTGGTTTAATGATGGTGAATGTGTGGGTAACCATGAGAGGTTTTATTGGGTGTATATTGAGTTATTTTATATTTTTCATTTTAATTTGTTCTTTTGAATGATTTATAAATTTTTAATATCAGGATTTTCGAATAAACCTTGAGTGAAACGTTTTTTAGATGTGTTTTTTAAATCAATTTTGAGTGGGAAGGAATAGTGAATTTTTTGATTTTTGGGAAATCATAATGTGATATAGTGTAGCTTGATAAGGGATATGTTACCAACCTTAAGAGAGAAAGAACATTTTATCACATGGGGTGTATCATTACTTTCCTAAAAATGTGTTTTGTATGCTTTTGGTGTTAGAAACGCAAATGGATATTCTCCACACTAAAGGGTGGATCCATGTTTCTATACATTTTTCTTATAATTTTAAATTTTTAAATTTTTATCACATGTTCACTAGTTTAGTGAGAGAATATCGTTATCTATATCTTTAATTTCATTAGTTAGTATGAAGATATTTAATAGTAAATTAGTATAATATCACACCATGATTTTTATGATGTGGTTTCTTTATTAAGGATTACTAAGTCTCCGGTGCATCGTGGCTATTATCATGTTCATATAGCTTCCTTTTTATTATCAAAAGAATCTTGAGAAAGGGTGTAACCTTTGACACATTTTAATTTCATTGACCATGAAAAAAGTGAGAAATTTTTTGTTGTTATATGATCTCTAGAGAATATATTATCTAGCCTACTCCATGTGAAATAGATCAAAAGTAAAACCTATGCGACACTTTTAGACAGTGTTAGTTAAATTATTCCTCACTGGTAGTAATCATGTGGTCTTCATAAATCTATTACCAACTTCAAAAGTAGATAAAGGCTTTAGTTTGGATATTTTGCAATCATTTTCTTATATGTAATTAGTATTTGTGTAGGTAGGAACTATTCTAACATATTTCTTCTTCTTCTTCTATTCATTAGAATAACACTAAGTCTCTCTATTATTTCTATAGATATAAACAATATTTAAAAAGTTTCTCTATTTATTCTCCCTCCATTTTAGTCTCTTTTTACCTTCAAAATATGTGTATTATATATGCCATAAGTAATTTTATCTTTTATTTTATTTTATATTATTTAGTGATATGAACTTTCGGTGGGTAAGTTCTTTTTTTCTTTAATATACATGTTATATAACAAAAGGTTTTATCTATAATTATCATTTTTAATTAGAATCTAGTGTTTCTTTAGATGACATTTATATTTCCTCTCAATACACTTATTTTCACTTTACTCTCATATTTACACTATATCACTGAAATTCAATATTCAAACATAAAAAATCAATAAATACTACAATTTAATACTTCCCCAAAGTATATCTTCATTAAAAATAAATACCCTCAACATTATTTTCATTTAAAATCAACTTTTAATATAACTAAAAACTCAAAATAATCCTTAATAATATTAAAAATACCGGTGAATTCATTCCAATATTTTCTTCTACTGTATCATAATAAAACCCTTATAATAAAAAAAAATCCATATATGCTTAAAATATCATGTAGTGGTAGTTTTCAATCATGGAATAATTTCTATACGGTGTGAGGATATTTTATAATATCATAGTTTTGTAAATCAACACTAAATTGTTAATGGTGTAGTTAAAACTCCCCATTTTACACAAGTAGTTTTGAATCTCACCATGATCATCATTATGAAATATTCACCATTACCTTGCAATCTTTAAATTATAACTTCCAAATATCATGAAACCCAATTCACTTCTTATGTGTTACTAAGGTAGATAAATAATAAAAGGAAAAATCCTCATTATCTTTTATACTAAATATAATATATATGTAAATCAAGACGAAAAATGTGAAAGAACTTATAAAGGAACTATTTGTAGATTAGATGAATCACAGAAAGAAAGAGAGGGACCCATGGTTATTCCTATATCTAAAGAAAAACAAAAGAGGGGGAGAAGATTTTTCAAACTCTACTTCAACTGATTATATATAGGATGATGAATGTAAGAGATCCAAGTAACAGACTTCATCTGTTATATATTTCTATAGGTGCTAGAGGAATCCCACTTTTTTTGTGATCGAGGAAGAATATCACCCACAATTTTTAGGAGGTAAATTTATATTCTATTATTTATCTACTTATTGAAAATATGGACCAATCCAAAATTTAAATTATATTATTGAAAACATGTTTCTTCTTTCACTGTACCAAGTCGATGTAAGGAAAATGGTTCAAATGTTATAGTTTTTTCATGAGTTTCATTTAAAAATAAGAATTTTGTTGTGTACCTAGGTAAAAAAAGTGAATCACTAAGGGAGTATCCATACATCAGGAGGAAAACCTCATAAAACATTCCTAAAATTATCTTATACAACTATATTATTCAAAATCTCCATGCATACCAACCAAAAAAAAGACAGAGAGAGATAAAATCATTCACTGAATAAGTGAATATGTGAAAATGGGACAAAATGTCTAAGTGGAATAAATGTATACTAAAACTGATTCACCCCTCTTAGAGGTTGACACATCCCTATGAATTATTAATTATGGTTATTAGAATGAGTTATACCATTTATAAATTTATAAATGTTTATGTTTTTTCTTTTTCATTGTTTTTCCATAGAGGGATAATGTTAATTAATGATTTTATTTTCATTCTTCTAGTCATAAGTGAATATAATGGTGATATTTTTCTAAAATATGTATAATAGTTTCCTCTTCTATAAGGGAGATGAAAATACAACTTAATTATAATAAATAAATATAATATTAGACAACAGATTAATATTAACGAGTTTTTAAAAAATACAATAGAAAAAAATGAATAATATTCTCCCTCTAGTGAATGTTATCATTTACATGAAGATGATTTAACTATAAAATATTTCCTAGATGGTTCCTATAATCAATCAATCATTAGTGAAGAAGACTATATTTCTAAATAATATCTTTATAAGGAACATTTTGAATCATGTACATATATTAATGAATCATTCTATAGGATTCTATATATTTTTCAAAATTTATTCATTTATACCTTAAAATTGAAGGAAGAGGTTCCCCACCTTGAAATAGAGTCATAGATATAAGAGAAATGCTTAAGTATAAGTAAATTGGTTTGAAGAAATATCACCAATCAATGTGAATGAAAATGTAAATGGTATTTGTTTCTAGATTATAAATTCACTAAACATGATAAGGAATTTCTAGAAAATGTTAATGATAAAAGGAATTCGAGAATTGACTTGACGAAAAAAACTACGAACTGTGAAAAAAATTACGACCAACAATTTTAAAATGATGATCAAAGTTGATAATATCAAATATATTTACTCTAAAATAAAAAAGAAAAATAATATTCCTGAAGATATAGTTAAATATATTATAAAATACATTAAATGAAAAGAAAATTAAATATCATAGATTTATCCTAAAAATGGAATGATTATTTCTTGAAGTTGAATTGATAAATCAAGAAATAGCCCAAACTAGGCCATCAAAACAAACTGAAAGGAAATATGATACTATATGAATATCCATATATTTTTCTATGAAAATGTATCTCTATTTAGTGTCAAAACATTTTTAGGTCATCTAATGATCAATATTTATCATTTGTAAAGGGTAAAATACAATCCACACCAATAAATAAGGTTTTTTCTAAATCAATATTTTTACAAAATATAGGCCTGACTAAAAACCTATAATATATTGATGAAGAAAAAGGGATATTCTCACACCACAACACACATTAGGGTTATAGGAAAGAGTTTGTGGATATTTTCTTGAAAATAGTCCCATTAATTGTATGAAAATCTTTAAAAATAGTCATTAAAAATATTTTAATAAACCTTTATTCATGATATTAAAACAAGACTAATGGGGTTTTTTGGAGAATTATAATATTTGGGTTACTATACATGTATTTATGGTATTATTTTTCATCCACTAGAATAAATTAATTACTCAAATAATGTGGAAAACAGTTAGAATGATTAAAAAATTATATATGAAGAAAAGATACATATCGTCCTCATTCATAATAAAATACATTGAGAAAATCAATGTAAACTATAATCAAACTATTCATAGAAATTACACATGGATAATAAATTCATCTAGGATTGTTTCTAAAATAAAAATAAAAATTTGATCACATAAGCAAAGAATTAATATGATTCATCCTTGAGAATAAATTTTAATAGAATTGGAAACAAGAATACTCCCAAAAAGTCTATGATGAACAAATATGATGTATCCATTTATTGTATGAAAAAAACTTAATTCAAATCAATTATAATAAGGCAATGAATAATACTACAATAACAATGATCAACTGCTATTTTTTTTAAATAAAAGAGGATATAAAATAGAAACAAGAAAATAATTCACATATGGATGTGTTAAAGGAATAAAACCTAATAATCAAAGAAAATAAAATCCAAAACTAAAAATAAAAATACTATCATGGGGAATTATCTCATGGAAATCCATATTAATGAAACAATAATGAAGATAATACTAAAATGATTCATTACCATTTTTACAATTAATTTGGAATAAGCAAGATCAATATAAGAGAAAACAAAGTAAATATCCAAAGAAAAGGGAATTATTCCACATGAATATGAATCTGAATTTAAAGATGGTTTTTTAATAAATGAATACCAAATGGATTCAATGGTTGATTTTGAGATGTGATGTTAATATATATACAATTCAATGTATTTTCATAAAAAATAACATCTTATGAGAATAATTTTGACAAATATGTTTATTTCTACATGTGATACATGTTATTTATATATAATAGAAAAATGAGAACCCGTATAATGAATATTTTTAGAATGATAAGATATCAAGGCTACCCAATAAATCTATGAAATGAAAATGGTAACCATGATGAATTCTCCTAGAAGTGAAACAAAAAATATACAATATTAGGGTAGAGAAGATATTTTCATAATTTCTTATTATATTAAAGGGAAAAAGATGTTCCATTTTATTCAATTATCTATTTTTACTTGTATTATTTTATTAGAGGGAACTGAATGTGATTTATTGTTCTCAAATAGATAACTTAATAAGAGGAGGAATCTATCAAATTATGTACAACTAGTTTAATAATGAACCATCATGGATTGATCAAAATATTCCAAATATTGTATTTTTATTGAATAAATAGTCAACCTAAATGAAAATTCTACATTAATGTATCTAATAGTGGGTGAGAAATAGTGAAAATATTTATATTCTTCTAGACGCTTATAATTCATGGGTAAATATGAATTTTATAGGATAATTTAAAAAATATTATTTAAGAGGTGTGTATTTACACTTTGTCTTCCTTTGTTTATCGAGAATTAATTCTAGTATTAAGGAACGAGAAATTGATTCAACTATTAAAAAAATGATATTTGAGGAGATCTTAGGGAACATTTATAAAACTTTCTATATATGGGTTGTATAATTTTTTCTTCTGTATTTGAATGAGTATATAATATTAGGTTTTGATTCCGAATATATAAATATATAATTTGGTATCATTTGATTTCATTTTTATGACATGTGAACATCCCTTTATTTGGCCATGGTAATGAGTTTTTTTCATTAGTATCATATTATTTGGATCAATAAGAATCATTGATGTTTAAATGAAACCCTATTTATTCCTTCACTAAAAATGGATCAACTAGAATATAGTGGAATGATTAATGATACATTATTTTATATTGAAGTGATACCATTATCTTCTATAAAATTTATATTTATCATCAATAAGAGGGAAGGAAGAAAAGGGGATATAATAAGGATAAATTGGGAAGAGAAGAAAGTATGAAAAATAAATACGAAATAAATTGATCACATATTAATATATTATGTTCTTAGAGGAATTGAAAATAAAATAAAAAGGGTTGTATTATTAAACCAACATTGTATTTATGTAACATTTTTTCAATAAGGGTGAATGACACTAAGGGAAGTCGTATGATGTCAGTATGTCTCTAAATTATTTCATGTAATTGATTAAGTCCTTAAGAATAATGATGGGGAGTCGGATAGTTTGAAATAATGTTTGAAGTAAAAATTCTTTCCTAAAAGATGTAAAAATTTACCAAGAAAGTAATTATGACATTCAGGGAATATTTCATATTGGTTGATTCTTTATCTTGATACATGTAAGATAATATTTTTTGAAATTACATTCCATGAAAATACAAGAATAGGATTCATATAATATGAAGTATGTTGTATTTGAGTTGGTATTGGTTTTATATCAAGTTAAATAAATTTTTGGGATTGTTATGGGTTTTTTAAAGATATGTTTCCTATATTTTAGGGTGAGGGTTCCAAATTAACCCCCTAAAGTGGATTCATGATAAAAAATATCAAAATAAGGAGTTTAGTTTTCATTGGATATCATGATTGAAATAGTAGATTCTAAAAAAGATCATTAAAAAATGTTTCTGTCGACAATATCTAAAGTTCATTTGAGTTTATTGATAAGGATTTGAAATTTGTGCAAATAAATCTATGAGTTTTTTGGTAATGTCATGAATTATAAGGAGTTAGAAATGTATAAGTCTTTGTCTTCATAAAACTATAAATGAATCTGTATGAATGTTTTTTTGATGTGGTGTAAGACTCTATGGTTTCCATCATATGAAAATCATAATAAAAATGAGTGTTTAAATTTATAAACTATTTAAAATTTTGATATGAGGAATAAATAATTAAAATGAGGTTTCACATAAATTGTACTAGTGGAGTATTGTAGTACATTTATTAAGACACATAGGAATTTAAGTGTAATATCTGTATGAATTTACAAGATTTGGTAAAGCATTTAATACCTGAGAAAATTGATATATCCCTAATTTAATTATTTTTGTAAAATATGGAATTAAATTTGATTGTGATTAGAAATGATATTTATTTTAAAAGTTGTCTATATTTTTATCCATCATTGTTGATACTATTTAAGTGGTAGGAGATGATAAGACCATGTTATGGGGAATTTTGAGTGCGATTTTTTCCATTATAGAAGACATACAAAGGGAAAGAAATTAATGAAGAAAAATGGAATAAAAACCATTTCACAATGTGTGTTTTAGATCATGTCATAATAAAATGAAAATATATTTATCTACACACTGAGGTAGTGAACATTAAATATGGTAAGAACAATTATAATAAATAAAATATTATTTCTATCATTTGGAATATCATTTAATATCCTACTTTAATGATCACATAGTTCAATATTCTTTAAAAAATAACCATTATAACTTCAACTGTATAGTCCTCAGTAGTTTCATATTTGATATACATATTATTTTATAGTATATAATAACCATCCTCATCTCCTCATTTCATAATATCCATGATAGTACAAAGTTATTCCATAGGGTTCCTTAGATTTCACATTGAATTGTTATCCCTGTGTGATCATAATGTTAGATCAATGAAAAAATATCACCTACATTACATGATTTATAATTTTTTATAATATTTCATATTCTAAAAACTCATCCATTTTATATCACTCGATATGTAACATGAATTACAAGAGGTTTTATGCTTAGCTGAAGTCTTACGTAATAACATACTATCTTATGATATCTTGTGAAGTTGATTATTCCCAACCCATAAATATGAGAAAAAATGAATGGAAGTCATACACAACTCCTTTTATAAAATACAACTATGTCATTATTTGATTTTTCACATTCCTAAACTCTCAATTTCATAACTTTTCTAAATTCATATTTTAAGTCTTCTTCGAATGTCATTCCCTAGACCCCTCAATGTATTATAGTGAAACATACTCAAATTCATATGAAGTCCATGAAAATTAAAATAAATGTCCATGTTCCTTTACCTTTTCTTAATAAAATTCATAACTTAAACACTAAAATAACTCATTCAACCCCACTCCAAGACTTCTAAGTTAAATCCAATAAACATAAAACATTATCTAATTATTCATTTTTCAATGAAATTTCATTATCTACTACCTTATCAATCATGAAATATAATTCCAACTCAATGAAAATCATCTTTTCCATCATTTGAATTATCTTCCAAAATATTTTGATTTAATAATATTGAATAAATTTATCATCCATGTATAAAGTTTAATAATTAATCAATATGAATAATTTACTATACATAATGAAAATTTATAAGGAAACTCAATGAGTATTCTCAATAATCATGGGGGGTTCTTATTTTTTTCATGTTATAAAAAAGTTGTCAGTTATTATGGGAACTTCAAATATATTCCGCGAAGTAATTTATATGAAAATTGATTGTATTTGTTTTCCCTTAATTTCTGTGATCTATATTGACAAAAAACAATACAAAAAAATGAGGTTTAAATATTATTCCATGATTGGGTGATTGATTTGAGGTTGTTTTTTGATTAATAGTATATTTTCAATGTTTTGTATAAAATTTGACGTTAAAGAAGACCATTCCTTCCAGCAAGAAGATACTGTTTGTATGGATGAGGTTATCTTTGGATTGAAAAACATATGATTAAATGATGATCTGTTTTATGATAATTAATTTATTTTAATCGATGTATACAAATTTATATATCTAATTTCATTAAGATATAGATGAATCAGTGGTTTCCTTCTTGGTTTTATTAATCACACACTACAAAAATACTATAGTTAATTTGAAAATGTGATTTTTTGGGAACCATCCTTGGGAGAGTGAACTACATCAGGTTTTGGAATAGGGGAATCTATTTAGGGATTGGGAAATATAGTAAAACACTCTTATATATTTTACTCCAACAAATTAGTCTTTGTTTTTTATTTATTAATATTTATTTATTTATTCCCCAAATGTAGGGATCGATTCGACTTGGTAATATTAGTGATTTTTGTCCATTATTATATTTTGTATAGTAGTATTATGATTATATAACATCCTTTCTTATTTCTAAATATGAGATATTTCATGTTTATAAATTTCTTTAATCTCATTTGATTCTTCTCCATTGTTGGTTGTCAGCAGGTTTGTTTTTAGTGAATGGGGGTTTGTGTATCGAAGGATGGACTATGAGGTAATTCATGGTTATGTGGTGGATGGGAGGCTTCCATCAGATCACTGGTGTAACCCACCAACCAGTCGGTGGGGTTCCATTAGGTGTGATAAATTCTACAAACCATACCATCCAGTCGGTTGTACTTGATGGACTATGTGGTTCTACAAGGAACATGAGCCAACCAGTTCATCAAATACTATGGTTCCTTAAATTCAACCCATAAGTTTTGATTCCACATGATTTTCCAACCATTAAATTACATAATTCTAAACCATTACTGTTAGGTATTCACTTGGTAGTTGTAACTAGTGGACCATTGTCATGTGATTACACCATATATGGGGGAGTGGGCATGACATACAATGATGATAATGGTGGAACCATATACATGGTAAGATCATGGTAGCCTTTTGTCATGTCTAAAACATGATTTCGTGTGTATACCAAGTAATGTTTTTAAAAATTAATGCCTATGGATATCAAGTACATGATAAATAGTTGGCTTTATGGATTAATTTAAGACTCTATGACTTATGGATACTGAGAAACATGTCAAAAACAATGTGGCTAGTTCTTGATGACTTATGATATCTTTAGATATGCTTTTAGCATAGAGATGAAGTATGTACAAAAGAGGCTTGTGGTAGATTGGTTAATACATGTGTTCTCGACATATAATTTTTTATGCTTTCTTGCACATTTATTGTTCACATGAAATACATCAATTATAATTATTCAAACTTGTTCAGGATGCATTGGTGGAATCCTACTGGTTTTATTACTCACATCCTATAGCAGAATCCTAATACAAATGACAAATTCAAGTATTTTTATCATATCAAAGGAAAGAGGCTATGAAAGATGGTTTAGCCAAGAAGCATGGATATTGTGGTGAAACCAATATAGACTGAAGTGTATTTTATATTGATTTTTTATTTTCTTATCTTCTCTCTAGTTTTTCATTCCACATTGGGAGCCTATTTATTTAATTTTATGACATGTGTGACATCTGTTATTATATTTTATATTTATTATTTGGCTTGAAATTCTAATTTATATAATGTAGTTATGTTTAATTATTATTTTTGTTCTATAAATATCATACAAAGGGTATAGTGTCCGCACTGATAGTATTAAAACAGTCATTGCTAGTATAAGTCCTCTTGTTCAAGGGAAGGAATTCATGAGGTCTTGGGACTCTCCATCTTGGACCTGATTGTTGAATTCATGAAATTATAGTTTATATCTTCTATTGTGTTTATTTTTTTTATTTTTTTCTATTACTTATCCCACTATTGTTATGGTTATCTAATATTGAGTGTATAATATCCCTATTGAATGGTTTTGGCTCTTATTATTATATTACAACAACATGAGTATGTGGAAGTGTCTATGAGGTTATGTACCTCATAGGATTAGTCTTAGAAATTTTGGATAGGGAATTAATATTTTTATCATGTCCCCAGTTTAAATATTATTTTTTTAATTTCAATTGATTGGATATAATATAGTCATAAGTAGAGATGTAATTAATTATTGTTCTTGGTCAACAAATGTATTATGGATGAATGAGATTCCATGGAAGTGATATTTCTTATATTAACTAAGAAATCAAGATTTCATGTTGTTATTCAAATACTTTTATGCTTTTGTTGTTTAAGGTATTTTCCTTCAGTGTGAGAGTGTGGGCAAGTTCATTCCTCAGGATTAAGCACATATGTTATCATACCTTATGATTTTTGGTTGTGGCCAATATATGTTTCAATTAATTAAATACCAATAATAATATATTTTATGTTTACCCAAATACATTATTTGGGATATCTAATTAATATACCTTAATCATGTTATAATTAGATTATTATGAATGTGATTAACATAAATGTACTAATTGTTGGTTCATAGGATTGGGTTATTTATGGGTAAACCCTCATGGTTTGTTTCCTAGGGTACCGTTATATGTGAGATCCTATGAATTTAATAAGTCCTATTATTATTTTAGATGGTAAAATCAATTTTGAGTTCGGTTGTTTAATTTTCAAGAAATAACTCTTTGATAAAACCATGTGTCTTCACCTAAGTAAAAGGATAAGGGTGTTCCAGAAGTTTAGGCTACTCATGTTTTGCCTCTTAATGTATAGGAAGGTTAGTTTGAAAATATTATAGTCACTACTAGGATGGTACTTGTATTAGTTCCACTAAAACATGGGTTTTTTCAGTTGTTATCGATGGGAGGTAGTGGTGACCATCAAGGAAGACCTAACATTGTTGTTTTCATTCTACTTCATGATATATCATCCACCATCCTTCCAAGATATAGGTTATCCTATGGATACAGAATACTAGTTCTTGATTATTGTGGGTTTTTACATGTATGTAGATACACCCACAGAAAAGTGGGTGAAGTTAGAAACTTATATACTTTAAGGAACCTCTATGATATAGTGGGGTGTGATGATATAGGCTTTAGGTAATGTATTGAAATAATAAGAGGCTTTAGAAGACCTCTTCTGTGGGGACTTTATCTTTGAGATACTGATGGAATATAGAGATCAAGAGTTTTTAGAGATTAAATAATTGTATATGACCTTGGAAGACTATGTGACCCATTTTGAGGAGTTTATATGCATTTATCATATATTGTATGGGAACGTGGGATAGATGGAAAAAAAGATTGAGATAATCCTTTGATTAGAGGTGTGGTACTAGGTTACCTAATTTTAACAATCATATTACATCACCATGATCTTCAAGGACGTCACTATTGATATGTTCTTAGTAGAGGATATTGAAATATGTATAATTCAATTATTTAGAGGTTTCAGAGGTTTCCTTCTAAGTATAATTATTATTGTTTCATACAATGGCATGAATATGTGGTAAGGTGAAATATACCAGGGTAGAAAGAGATAGTTAGGACATGGAATGTGTTCACCAGCCTCATCATTGATAGGATCATCCCTTCTATGTGAGCATCATACAAAAATATGGAATTAAAATATATTTTCTATGATTTCAATGCGTTTTTTCTAGTTATACGGTGGTGTGAAACATCTATTACAGTTTTCATGATGTAATATTAGTACAATATAGGAACAATTTTAGGGAAAACATACTAATAGAGGGTATTGTTAGGGGGACCATTTACATGTAAAAGATATTCTATTGAGTGTCCTACCCAAGGCTCTATTCAAAGGTATCAAGGGATGTACATTGCATAGACACCTTCATATTTTCATTGGTGAATTAAAAATGTTCACTGAGAGGATGGATTTAGATACATGTTAGGAAGAGTATATAATATGTAAAAGGTTCTAAATGATGTGTGGGAGGGTCAATTGATTTTTATATGTATGGTTCTGATTACATTTATTCCCTATATTTATTTATTTGATTCAAAGGTATTCCTTTATCTCTACCTGAGTTGTATCTTGTCTTGGGATTACCATAGATTTATACCACTATTGTATTATCCCTTGAAATGCCTCATGGTAAGAGAATAATCCATTTTGAGAGGTTACAAACAAGTGATATAGTGGTTAGCGGATACAGTAATATAATTTATTTCCTTTTCATGGATATTAAGAGATTCTACACCATCTTAATGATGGACTAGTTTTCTCACTTTTGGGATCATAATGATTACTCCTAGAGTTTGGTTACTTTTACCTTACTCAGGGGAGAGAAGTATGTTCTCAAGGGAGAGTTGGTATTGGAAAGTAGTATAGATTACCCTAAATAAATTTTTGTAGGATCCATCACATCATAGGTGGTAGTAATGGTTCTTGCAATTGACTAAGTGATGGTTCTATCCAATTTTACTCTAATAGTGGATCAGTTATAGAATATATTTTTGGATGAATTATCAAAATTCCCTCTCAAGTGGGAGATTGAATTTTTGGTTAATACCATACATGGTGTAGATAACATATTGATTCCACATTATTTTATCGAGCCAACAATGTTGCGAGAGATTAAGGGAAAAAATGAGGACCTTAAGTAGAATGGTTCTATTTAACTATGTACCTCTCCGTAGGTTGCATTACTTCTATTATCCATAAAGGCATATAGTAGACTTAGATTATGCATGGGTGGTAATAATATGAACCAAGTTATGGTGAAGAATATGTGTCCACTACCACTAATAGATTACATGTTCAACCATTTGAGGGGATATAATAGTTATATAGGAATGATATTTGGTTGAGATGCCATCCATTGAGTGTTAGTTCTGAGGGAATACCTATTATTGTTTTAAGAGTAGATAAGGGTTATATGAGTACCTTTTATTCCATTAAAACCAACCAATGTACTAATGGAGTTCACGATTCTCATGAATTTTATTTTTCATCCATACCTAGACCCATTCTGCATGGTGTTCATGTGTTATATAATTAAATGTTCTCTATCCCAAGAGATGATTGAAAAAAACCTATAGATTATATTAGGTATACACTAAGAACATCATTCTTATTTTATATACTTAAGTATAATTTTTGATTCAATATGGGTGTTTCTTGGGCAACAGATCTCATAAGAATGCATCTCAATTAATCTAGTCAAATTAGAGGCAGTAACATCTTGGTCAAGACCAATAAAAGTATTCATGATTCAACGATTATTTGTATGGGAAAGGTATTATAGATGAATCATTCAAGATATCCATCACATTAAAATACTATGAAAATGATATATAATAATGGGATTATGTTCGGGTGGATTAGTTAGTGTGAGGTGGAAATCTTCGATAAAAATAAGAGGTTGATGTTTTCTTCAATTATGATTCTTCAAGACCTATGGAATAGTTATACAATCTATTTTGATTCCTCAGAGCATAGATTGGGGGTAGTTCTGATGTATAGATCTCATGTTGTCTCTTATAGTACTTTTCAGTTATGATCCAATGAGTAGAAATAAAAAACATTCAATTATAGCTAATAAATATTAACAACTCATTAAAGTGATGGAATAATTATCTCATCACTGGGAGATTTTTTATCTATATTGAAAATAAGAACATATCATGCATTTTCCCCAAGAGTTATTTGACCTTATGAAAGGGAACATGGGTCATCTACCAAAAAACCATTGATAATGAAATGTAATATTCCCCATGAAAGGGGTATTATTCTATAGACACTTCTAGAAATAAAAAATAATAGAATGAAGTTTAGACTTCTGATGAGAAGAGGAATATAATGATATTTATTTTGGACTATAAGGAAAATATGATAGAGTATTGAGATGTTGATACTTCAAATTCCATAGGAAATACACATACATTGATATACCAAGTGATGTCTACCTGGGAACCTAATTATTATTTTATTATAATGTGGGAATCTATTATGGGAGATGATCAGGTCTTGGTAATTTATTAAGACGGGGATTATGTGAAATGTATCCATGATACCATGGTGTTCCTTATTTCTATTTAGGTGGAGTTGATGATGGAAAAATATGATTCACGATAGATGGTGCAGTTATGATTAACTAATAAATATTATGACATGAAGTGACATTTCTGGTGGTTGGCTATAGGAAAATATATTTATGGGTTTTTCTGCTAAATTAACTGTTATAGGGTTAAGAAAAAACATTAGTGACCTAGAAGGTTAATGAAAACCATTAATGTAATCGTGTAGGAGTAGGAATAGGGGGTTGTGGAATTCATCATAGAACAAACCCGGACCCTGAGGTGTCATTATTATGTGTAGTTAGTAGTTGAATAGTTGAAGATGGTTTCAAATTTATTTCCAATTGATGAGGATCAGTTATTGTATGAGTTAGGATATTTAAAAAACTTTTTGTGGGTGTGAAAAAAATCTTTTTAAATTCTAGGGCTATATAAATTATTGTTGAAACTAGGGATTTCCTCTAGAGAGGGGTGCTCAAAAAATTAGTAGACACGTTTTTTTTAAAAAAGGGGGTGATTTTTGTCTTACAATTTGGAAAAAAATATAAATGGAACATAGATATCAAAATCAAGTGATAGGAATGTGATGGTTTGGGTCTTGGTTTTCCAGTTATAAATATTTAAATATCTCTATAGAATAGATTATTTTTATTATTAATCATTAAATAATAGGATTGAAAACTACTTCACATATCACCATTATTAGAATGGATGCGATGAGGGTTGGTTGAATATAAATCTCTACATTTTATAAAATCCATATTATGTGTTTGATGTTTCATCAATGAAACAAAATATTAAACCACTCCAAAATTACATAGGAAATACCCAATCATGTATTTTATTCTATTGAAACCCTAGCTTATTCTATTAACATCTAACATGTTTCATAAATCACCATGAGATCCATCACACAACAAAATATATTCAATAATATATTTAATAACCTATGTTTATGGAGATAAATTATAATCCATAAAGGGGAAAAATGGAAAGAAATTAATTGAACATAATTTTATTTGAAAATATAAACTACCAATTAACACTGAAACTAGTTAGAAAGGAACATTTATTCATTTTTGTTTGTAAATATTCCATTAAATGTGGATCCATCACCCTTAATAGACCACCTGTGTAATTTACCCATCCACATGATGGATAATAGTGGCGAAAAGTGATGTATAAATCCATACTGAATATAATAATGAAGAAAATAAATCATAAACAATTAAAAATAATAATATCATAACACATATACTTGCTCCACTCTTTATTCCATATTGTCACCTTGTATTTTAATCCTTATATACATCTCTGGAAAGGAAAAATATATTGCGATCCATGTTTAATTGAACTCTTGATTCTTTCTGTTACATCCCAAGTAAGTAATGAATAATAGATATTTTTATCTATGACTATTAATGAATTAGATAGTGTTTAGAGGCTTAAAATGAAAACAAATACAATCCTAAGCATGGAATACACTAACATTTTTAAAAGATTGTTTTACTGCCTTTTAATGGCAAACCATTTTTAAATATATATTTTGAAAATTTTATAAGATATGTTTTTCAAAATAAACATATTCTTTATGATTGGGACATCAAAATTTACTTTGTGTGAATTTTTGGTATTTTTCCGATAAAGTTCATTTTTTTGATGAATAGTGAAAAATGTTGTATTTTAATTCAAAACCACTTTTTTATCTAATTTATTTATATGATTAGATTATCTTTTGAATTGGTTTTAATGTTAAATTATAAGATATTTTTACCATTTAATCCAATGGTGGTCATTGGAATCAATTTCACTATGAAATTGGACTTAAACTAGTGTCAATCTTTTGATAGTTATTGTTTCATAAAAACACGCTATTTGTCATGATAGCGGGAATTAATTATTAAATTAATTAAGGAATCTTATATGTTTTGAATTTTTTAAAATATACATCATTTTTTAATTCATAATATCAAATATAGCTTAGGGTGATGTTTTGGAATTTTTCTGAAAAACTTCATTTTTTGATGAATAGTGAAACCACTAAGTTGTAGTTAAAGAAACTGATTTTTCTTTTAAATGAAACTTTGCCACTTATGTGATTTGATTTTCAAAAATCCGACATACATGGTTGTCATTAAGAAGTAAAATGTGGTTCAATGAGATTAAAATAATTCTTTGGTGAATAGTAACTTTTAAGTTCTTAATTGCGATTAGTGGTAATTAGTGTAGTTTAAGGTAAAAATAATGTTTTAATAAAATGTGATGAGCTTGAATCATGTCATACCCTCATTGGATATGTCATGTCCGACCAAGAAAATCCATGGGTCAACTTGGGGACCCCATGGAGCCACTTTTGTTGGGAAATGACATAAAAACTTTTTATTTAATGTTAAAGTAAAAATGACACAAACATGAGTAATTTTACTAAAATAATTTTTACATGGAGTTATAAAAGCCCGATTTTCGATTATAAATAGTCATTGGAAATATAAAATTATTTCCTATATCATAGTATATTTTTTATAATTTTTATACTTTAAATAATTTAAATTATTTATGACATCATGATGATGCATCGATTACCTCATTAATAAAGGATTTAAATAAAATGTCAAGATAATGTAAAATCTATGACCTACACATGTCCAAAACCTAATGGATGGTTGGATTTAGAACCCTTTTCACCTTACCCTCGAATTATATCAATTTGGGTCCTTTTTATTCCAAAACACATTTTAAAATAAAGTAACATTTCTTTACTTTCCAAGAGTGCCCCTCCTCTCCTCTTATAAAAGGCCCCCACCTCTACCTCCTTACCCACACTTCCAAAGCCTCTGGCTCGGAAAAACCATGTCCATTTTGTCTCTAAACTTCCCTCTCTTACTCCTTGAAGCCTCACTTTGGGCAGAAGTCTTCTCAAGGAAACCTTTGAGCTCAAACAAAAGGGAGTTACCTGATTTTAAGGTAATGTCTTCACTTGAGTCCTTTTGTTTTATTTTGCTTCTCCAACCCCGTAAAATATTTTTATTCATTTATTTTGTAATAACTCCAGTATCTTCAATATACTAGGATGTTGTTATAAGAATTATTCGAGATACACTTACACACACCTACATCTAATGGTAAAAGAACATACTGTTTCCGTGGATGGTGAATTTCGGCCTCCCGAAACGATGATGGTTCAACATTCTTTTAACACCTTCAAAGGTGGCCATTAAGATGACACTATATTTATATATGATATATAATATGTTTATGTTTTCCTTAAGCTTCTGTATCTTTAATTTTTGGCATACCTTTATGGTTTCCATTATGGGTAAACGCGATATTTTCATTTAAGGAAGTGCGGACTACCACCCCTCAAAGTGATTTGATTCGTTAAATACCATATGTGGGATGTATAAAGGATGGAGTTATGATATTATATATGATATTACACTGGAATTATAATATACCTCTATAAAATTATGATTCCATTCTATAAAATATGAAATAGAAATGAAAGTAGCGTTCATGCATACGTACGGCTTACCGTCTCCATGAACGGTGCATTTCATTTCTTACCTCTAAATGATTATGTAATATTATAAATGCATGCATGTACTGGATGTATATGACATATATTATATCGACATCTTTAATATCATTCTGGATATAATGGATACATTAACAACTTGTAATTATAAAGAGCATATTTTTGACTCAAGTACTAATGATCGTTATTAACTTAAATAATTACATAGTGTTCATGACATTACAATAAGTGATATAAAAGGAATAATGAACTTGAAAAAGGTTCTTAAACAAGTTTAAATTAACTCAAGTTTATTATTCAGGAGATTAAAAGAACGACCGAGTCAAGTCGAACCCGTGGTAAGGGACTTCGTCTCAATCTCCTTTCATTGAGGCATATTTTGTTTTATACACAACCTTCTTTTATACCGTGTATAAACCCCTTTGAATTTTATGTTTATCCAAAAGGAATATGTTTATACGATGTGTTTCACTAAATGACAAAATGGAATGTTTTTGTCGTACATATACGGCGACAACGACTTCTCTGCCGCTGTGACCGTTATTTGAGTTTCGGCTTCCTCTACAAGTGATACCTTTTTAAAAAAAAGAAAATTAAATACCATGTTTTAATTTTCCATTATTTTGGTATTGAAAATGGTTTTAATAATGTTTTTATATCAATGTGTTGTATTGATATCTTGTGATTGAAAGGTGGAAATGTTATGTTTCCTTTATGCATGTTTTATATGATACGATTATGTTGAGGTTCTTGGGAATTATTATGAAGACGGGCGGTTCCGTGATAAAATAAGGGAGGGTGAGCCCGATATAGCTCTCCAATGAATTGGGTAACACAAAGGAGTGAAATGTTAAGGTTTCTCCGAAGAGATTTAGGGAATATAATATGATGGGTATTCCAAACGTAACCAAGAGGGTTACTCCCTAAGTAAGAATGTTATGAATGCCTCAAGTTACCTTTATGTCTTATGATTTCTATGGTTTATTCATGATTTGATAAGGTATGTTAAAGTGCTTATGTTTTATGGGTAAAGTATAATTTCATTCTTATGTATATATGAACTTATGTTCCCTTTCCAAATTTTTATAACCCATACTGAGCTTTTTATGCTCATCCCATTTTTTTTGAAATGTTTTTCACAGGTCAAGGGAAAGGTACATGATATGATAATAGTGTCAAAGAAGTGTCAAGAATGAATCCATGTTTTATTTTAAATATGTTTCCATTAATGGGAAAAATGAAAAATATCTTTTTGTAACCACTTTGTTTATATGTGGAATGTAATTCAAGATTTATGTTCTAATTCCCTAAAACTCTAAACCTGAAAAGATCCTCAATGTGTAATCTTGTAATAACTCAAGATTAAGTATGGTTTATGGCTGAGGCCTTATATTTGGTATCAAAGGTCGGTTTAGATAACTTTAGGAGTTATAATTCTATTAAATGATTATCCAAAAATATTTTTTTATGGTCAAATTGAAATGATATAGCATTTGAAGATTACCATGTTGCTTCATCTAAGACATGTTTGTTCAGAATGGTTTTCCATAGAGGAAACAGGGAAGCAGTGCTAGGAAGGCATACAAAGGGAAATAACCATCCGAATCAGCATCTTGAGATGGTCGGAATTGGAACTGAACAGTTTGTTGCAGTAATGATGCAGTTGACTCAAGCAATAAATGGTGGTGGAATCCATGCATGAGATCAGCCAGATCAACCGCAGAGGAACATGTCAGTGGTGGGACATTTCATGAGGTAACATCCCCCATCATTTCAGAGGATCATCTGACCCTGTGTTAGCTTAAGGGTAGATTAAAACACTGGAGAAGATTTTTGATGTCATGGGGTCTTCAGACAATCAAAAGGTTAGTCTTGTTATTTACCGTTTGGAGGGTGAAGCAGATCAGTGGTGGTCAATGGTTAAAAATATCAGGGACGCCGATGAGATCGATGCTCTTGACTGGGATGAATTTAAAGGTATGTTTCTTGAGAAGTATTTTCCTAAGGTTGTTCGACTTAGGATGGAAAATTAATTCCTAGAATTGAGTCAAGAGGAAGAATCAGTGGCAGCCTATGAAGAGAGGTTCACTCGATTGGAAAATTATGCTCCAAATTTTATCTGAGACCTTGATAGTAAAATCAATCGTTTTTACTCAGGATTAAAGACAAAATATCGAAGGGAATTAGCTTCTCATGAGTTTAAAAGTTATGAAAAGCTTGTTCGATGTGCTGAGAAGGTGGAAATGGAGTTTGCCGATGACGAAGTGTTCTATAAAAACTAGCAGAACAATAGACCGGGGTGGCAGGATAAAGGGAAGAATTCTTCAAAAAAGTATGATGGTAAGAAAACTAAGTTTCCAGTTTTTGATAAATGTGGAAAAAGGTATGCTGGGGAATGTCTTCTGAAATCTAGAAAGTTCTACCGATGTGGTAAGATGGGACATAAGGCTCGTGATTGCACTGAAAAAGATCAAGGTGATGGTAAGTCCAAATTTGATTTACATTTAGTGAAATGTTTTAAGGGCAATGAGATGGGTCACTATGCAAATGAGTGTCTGACAAAGAGCTTGAGTGATGTGAAGCAGTTAGACTACAAGGAGAAAGGGGTGGTGAAATCCTTTGCAACTACTTCAGTAGATGTCGGGCCATCAAATGAAGTTGTATCAGGTACATTGTTTGTTTTTTCAGATTATGCCAGTTTGTTGTTTGATTCGGGGTCTACACATTCATTCATCTCTGAAACCCTTTCTAGTAAAATGGGAATTCCATCTCAAGAAATGACTCCTGAACTTGTGGTAACAACACCTGGGGGAAATGTTGAGGAAAAAATAATTTATAAGAATCTTCATATCCTTATCTGTGGAAAGAACCTACTTGCAAACCTTATTGTTCTCCCTCTAATAGAGTTTGATGTTATCCTAGGTATGGATTGGCTCTCTATTTATCATGCTACGATTGAATGTAGAGCTAAAGAAGTTTCTTTTCAGAAAGACTTTCAGTTTGTGTACAAGAATGAACCCTTATTGTTGATAACATATCAAGAGGCCGAGAAACATGTAAAAGATGGAAATTAATGTTACCTTGAATACATCGTTGAAAATAAAGGAACTATTCAGATTAATGATGTGCTAGTGGTAAATGAGTATCCTGATGTTTTTCCTGATGAGTTTCCTGGAATAATACTAGATCGAGATGTTGAATTTACTATTGACATAGTTCCTAATGCTAAGCTAATTTTGAAACCCCCTTATCGAATGGCTCAAATTGAACTTTTAGAGTTGAAGGAGAAATTGCAAGATTTATTAGGGAAGGGTTTCATTCGACCTAGCACATCACCATGGGGTGCTCCTGTTTTATTTTTTAAAAAGAAAGATGGTTCTATGAGACTTTTCATTGATTATAGATCCTTGAATAACATCACTATTAAGAACAAATATCATTTGCCTCATATCGATGATTTGTTAGATCATCTCTAGGGAGCTCAATTTTTTTCAAAGATTGACCTGAGATCGGGGTACCATCAGCTGAAGGTAAAGGAAGAAGATGTTCCAAAGACTCCGTTTCATACAAGATATGGCCATTATGAGTTTGTAGTAATGCCTTTTGGGATAACCAATGCACCTGCTGTATTCATGGACTTAATGAATAGAATTTTCCATGAGTTCTTGGATAAGTTTGTGGTGGTTTTCATTGATGATATTTTGGTGTTTTCTAAAAGTAAAGAGGAGCATGAAAGACATTTAAGGGTTATTTTGCAAACCTTAAAAGAAAATAAATTGTATGGGAAATTTAGCAAGTGTGAGTTTTGGTTGCAACAAATTTCTTTCCTTGGTCACATTGTTTCAAAAGATGGGATAACTGTTAATCCCGCAAAAACAAAGGTTGTTGAAGAATGGCCAAGACCCACAAATGTAGCAGTGATTCATAGTTTCCGTGGTTTGTTAGGCTATTACCAAAGGTTTGTTAGACATTTTTCACAGTTATCTAGTTCAATGACTAAGATAACTCGGAAGGGTGTTATGTTTATCTAGAAAAAAGAATGTGATGATTATTTTCATGAATTGAAAAGAAGATTGGTGAATGCTCTAGTTTTGGCACTTCCTTCCAGGAATGGTGAGTTTGTTATATACAGTGATGCTTCATTTAAAGGACTTAGTTGCATCCTAATGCAGAATTATCAGGTAATTGCTTATGTTTCACGACAGTTGAAAACTCATGAGTTAAATTACCCTACACATGATTTGGAATTAGCTGCTGTTGTTTTCGATTTAAAAATTTGGAGGCATCATTTGTATGGAGTAAAGTGTGAAATATATACCGATCAAAAAAGTTTAAAGTATATATTCACTTAGAAAGAATTGAACATGAGACAAAGGAGATGGCTAGAATTAATCAAGGATTATTATTGTACAATTCATTACCATCCGGGAAAAGAAAATAAAGTGGCTGATGCTTTGAGTCGAAAAAGTAATGCTTCATTAGGAATGTTCTGTTTGGAATGTGATCCTTTGGTTAAGGATTTTATGAACTCTGGAATAGAAGTTTTTGGTGCAGAATGTTCTTCTGTTTTGTTTCAAGTATTAGTGAAATCTTCTCTATCAGACAGAATCAAGCAAGCACAAAATCAAGATAGTGAGTTACAGAAAAAGGTAGAGCTAGTTCAGAAAGGTAAGTTGCCTGAATTCAACATTGATAATGATTATGTTTTGAGATTTGGGAAGAGATTGTGTGTGCCTTGTGATTCACAGTTGAAGAGAGAGTTGTTATGTGAAGCTCATAGTTCTCCAATTTCAGTTCATCCTGGCAGTACTAATATGTACAGAGATTTGCGGGAGTATTACTGGTGGGATGGAATGAAAAGAGATATTGCTGATTTTACTGTGAAGTGTTTGACTTGTCAACAGGTTAAAGTAGAGCAACAGTTACTGAAAGGGATGCTTCAGCCTTTACCAGTGCCAGAGTGGAAATGGGAGAATATATCCATGGACTTCGTTGTGGGATTGCCAAAGACCCCTCGAGGTAGTAATTCAATCTGGGTTATTGTTGATCGCTTGACTAAATCTGCTCATTTCCTTGCTATACGAGATACTTTTTCCCTAGATCAACTTTCCCGTTTGTATCTTAAAGAGATAGTCTGGTTACATGGAGTTCCTCTCTCCATTGTATCTGACCGTGATCCTAGGTTCACTTCTAACTTTTGGAAAGGCCTTTAGAAGTCGTTGGGTACTGAATTAAATTCTAGTACAGCTTTTCATCCTCAATTAGATGGGAAATCAGAACGAAAAATTCAGACCTTAGAGGATATTATATGAGCTTGTTCGATGGATTATCAGGGAATTTAGGACAAAAATCTTTCTTTGGTTGAATTTTGATATAATAACAGTTTTCATTCCAGTATACAGATGGCACCATTTGAGGCGTTATATGGGAAGCGGTGTCGAAATCCAGTTTTCTGGGATGAAGTGGGTGAAAGGAAGTTGATGGGACCAGATTTGGTAGAAGAGTTGGCAGAAAATGTTCAGCTGATACAGAAACACATGAGAACAGCTCAGAGCAGGCAGAAGAGTTATGCGGATAACCGGAGGAAAGATCTATCTTTCAGGGTAGGTGATTATGTTTTTCTCAAAGTATCACCATGGAAAAGTGTGATGCGATTTGGTAAGAAAGGAAAGATTAGTCCAAGGTTTATTGGACCATATGAAATTATGGAGAGATTTGGATCAGTTGTATACCGGGTGGCTTTACATCCGAGTTTATCTCAGGTACACAATGTTTTTCATGTTTCGATGCTGAGAAAATACATGCCGGATCCATCTCACGTTTTGAGTCCAGAGGTAGTTCAGCTAGAAGAGAACCTATCTTATGAGGAACAACTGGTCCAGATTCTTGACCACAAGGAGAAAGTGATACGGAATAAGGTGATTAATCAGGTAAAGGTTTTGTGGAAAAACCACATGATGGAAGAGGCAACATGGGAATCTGAAAATGCAATGAGGTATAAGTACCCCTATTTATTCGATAAGTAAAATAAATTGCGGGGTTGCAATTTTCTAAAGGGGGGAAGGATGTAACATTCCATGTAATTAATTAATTATAGATATTTTTATCAATTCCTATTAATGAATTAGTGTTTTCGAAGCCTAAAATGAAAACAAATCCAATCTTAACCATAGAATACACTAACATTTTTAAAAGATTGTTTCACTACCTTTTAATGGAAAACCATTTATAAATCTATCTTTTGAAAATTTTATAAGCTATGTTTTTCAAAATAAACTTATTCTTTATGATTAGGACATCAAAATTTACTTTGTGTTATGTTTTGGTATTTTTCCGATAAAGTTCATTTTTTTAATGAATAGTGAAAAATGTTGTATTTTACTTCAAAACCTCTTTTTAATCTATTTTATTTATATGATTAGATTATCTTTTGAATTGGTTTTAAAGTGAAATTAGAATATATTTTTACCATTTAATCCAATTGTGGTCATTGGAATCAATTTCACTTTGAAATTGGACTTAAACTAGTGTCAATCTTTTAATACTTATTGTTTCATAAAAACAGGCTATTTGTCATGACAGTGGAAATTAATTATTAAATTAATTAATGAATCTTATATGTTTTGAATTTTTTAAAATAGACATCATTTTTAATTCAGAATATCAAATATAGATTAGGGTGATGTTTTGGAATTTTTCTAAAAAACATCAATTTTTGATGAATAGTGAAACCACTAAGTGGTAGTTAAAGAAACAGATTTTTCGTTTAAATGAAACTTTTTCACTTCTTTAATTTGATTTTCAAAAATCCGACATACATGGTTGTCATTAAAATGTAAAATGTGGTTCAATGAGAATAAAATAATTTTTCGGTGAATAGTAACTTTTAAGTTCTTAATCGCGATTAGTAGTAATTAGTGTAGTTTAAGGTAAAAATAATGTTTTAATAATATGAGATGAGCTTGACACATGTCCTACCCTCATTGGATGTGTCATGGCCGACCAAGAAAATCCATGGGTCAACTTGAGGAATCCATGGAGCCACATTGGTTGGGAAATGACATAAATAACTTTTTATTTAATGTTAAAGTAAAAATGACACAAACATGAGTTATTTTACTAAAACAATTTTTACATGGGGTTATACAAGTCAGATTTTTGATTATAAATAGTCATTGGAAATCTAAAACAATTTATTACATCATAATAATTTTTTTTAATAATTTTTATACTTTTAATAAATTAAATTATTTTTGACATCATGATGATGCAACGATTACCTCATTAATAAAGGATTTAAAGAAAATGAAAAGAGAATGTAAAATCTATGACCTACACATGTAAAAAACCTATTGGATGGATGGATTTTGAACCCGTATCACCTTACCCTTGAATTATATCAATGTGGGACCTTTTGAATCCGAAACTCATTTTAAAATAAAGTAACATTTCTTTACTTTCCAAGAGTGCCCCTCCTCTCCTATTATAAAAGGCCCCCACCTCTACCTCCTTACCCACACTTCCAAAGCCTTTGGCTCGGCCAATCCCTTCCCATTTTGTCTCTCAAATTCCTTCTCTTACTCCTTGAAGCCCAACTTTGGGCAGAAGTCTTCCCAAGGAAGCCTTTGAGCTCAAATCAAAGGGAGTTTCCCGATTTTAAGGTAATGTCTTCACCTTAGTCCTTTTGTTTTATTTTGCTTCTCCAACCCCCTAAAATCTTTTTATTAATTTCTTTTGTAACAACTACAGTATCTTCAATATACTAGGATGTTGTTATAAGAAGTATTCGAGCTACACTTACACACACCTACATCTAATGGTTAAAGAACATACTATTTCCGTGGATGGTGAATTTCGGCCTCCCAAAACGATGATTGTTCAACATTCTTTTAACACCGTCAATGGTGGCAATTAAGATGACACTATATTTATATATTATATATAATATTTTTATGTTTTCCTTAATCTTCTATATTTTTCATTTTGGGCATACCTTTATGGTTTCCATTATTTGTAAATGTGATATCTTCATTTAAGGAAGTGCGGACTACCACCCCCTCAAAGTGATTTGATTCGTTAAATACCATATGTGGGATGTATAAAGGATGGAGTTATAATATTATATATGATATTACACTGGAATTATAATATACCTTTATATCATTATTATTCCATTCTATAAAATATGAAATAGAAATGAAAGTAGCGTTCATTAGTACGTATGGCTTACCGTCTCCATGAACTGTGCATTTCATTTCATACCTCTAAATGAGTATGTAATATTATAAATGCATGAATTTACTAGATATATATGACATATATGATATCTACATCATGAATACCCGTCTGGATATAGTGGATACATGAACAACTTGTAATTATAAAGAGCATATTTTTGACTCAAGTACCAATGATCGTTAAAATGACCATTATTAACTTAAATAATTATATAGTGTTCATGACACGACAATAAGTGATATAAAAGGAATAATGAGCTTGAAAAAGTTTCTTAAACAAGTTTATATTAACTCAAGTTTTTTATTCCGGAGATTAAAAGAACGACCGAGTCAAGTCGGACCTGAGGTATGGGACATCGTCTCAATCTCCTTTCATTGAGGCATATTTTTTTTATACACAACCTTATTTTATACAATGTATAAACCCCTTTGACTTTTACGTTTATCCAAAAGTAATCTTTTAATAAGAAGCGTTTTACTAAACGACAAAAGGGAATGTTTTTGTCGCACGTATGCGGCGACAACGACTTCTCCACCGCTGTGACCGTTATTTGAGTTTCGGCTTCCTCTACAAGCCATACCTTTTTTTAAAGAAAAATAAATACCATGTTTTAATTTTCATTTATTTTGGTATTGAAAATGGTTTTCATAATGTTTTTACATCAATGTGTTGTATTGATATCTTGTGATTGAAAGGTGGAAATGTTATGTTTCCTTTATGCATGTTTTATGTGATACGATTATGTTGAGGTTCTTGGGAATTATTATAAAGACAGGTGGTTCCGTGATAAACTAAGGGCGGGTGAGCCCGATATAGCTCTCCAATGCATTGGGTAACGCGATGGAGTGAAACGTTAAGGGTTCTCCTAAGAGATTTAGGGAATATACTATGATGGGTATTCCAAACGTAACCAAGAGGGTTACTCCCTACGTAAGAATGTTATGAATGCCTCAAGTTACCTTTATGTCTTATGATTTCTATGATTTATTCATGATTTGATGAGGTATGTTAAAGTGCATATGTTTTATGGGTAAAGTATGATTTCATTCTTATGTATATATGAACTTATGTTTCCTTTCCATATTTTTATAACCCATACTGAGCTTTTTATGCTCATCCCAAGTTTTTTTGAAATGTTTTTCACAGGTCAAGGGAAAGTTACATGATATGATGATATTGTTAAGGAAGTTTCAAGAATGAATCCATGTTTTATTTTAAATATGTGTCCATTGATGGGAAAAATGAATACTATCTTTATGTAAGCACTTTGTTTATATGTGGAATGTAATACCAGATTTATGTTCTAATTCTCTAAAACTCTAAACCTGGAAA
The DNA here is from genome assembly GCA_963277665.1 of Viscum album. Lineage (NCBI taxonomy): Eukaryota > Viridiplantae > Streptophyta > Magnoliopsida > Santalales > Viscaceae > Viscum > Viscum album. The sequence goes on from OY728122.1 coordinate 499,417,178, forward strand.
GATCCTCAATGTGTAATCTTGTAATAACTCAAGATTAAGTAAGGTTTAAGGCTGGGGCCTTATACTTTCCCTCTTCCTCAGTATCTCCCTTGATAATCATTATCCAGTATTCCAAAAATTCCACAGCTTTTTAAATGTTATTTTTTTATCATCAATTGTAAAATATGATTTATTCACTAATTTTTTTAAGAGAATTATTGGGTTTCATTAATGATAATGTGAATCCATATAGAATTAGTTTGGAGAATAGGTGACCCTTGAAACATCATTCTCCTACAATTTTTTCATAAGCATGAACCCAAGAAAACCTAGAGGTAAACTCAAAATAGTTTCCTTCTAATATATAAATAGTGGGAAGAAACCCTTTTGAGTGGAACTCTAGGTTGTTGAACTCAATTATACATCAACAAAACCCGATAAAGTTAAATATAGGGTTCATGTAAACCTTATGAAGGTGAATTTTCATAGAGGGTTGAAATAAACATTTCTTTACCAACTCAAAAGTGCCTTACACAACACAACACAAAGTTGAACTTAATATGGTTGAAATCTATTGATCTTATTGAGTTTAGGAAATTTCTATTTTTCTCATTAAAAAAATATAAATTCCACACTTGTCTAAATAGTCATATAAATTATTCAAATCACATTGTTGGTCTTCCATTCAATCATAATTAGAAAAATTTAATACAATGTGAGGGAATTAAAAAATATTCTCAATGAGTTATAAAATAATCTAGTCCAAGGTTATCCCCAAGGAAAACATCTTTTCAATATGATATAAGGGATCCTATTTTATAAAATATTCATAAATTTTTATCTAGATCTCCATTAGAAGTGAGTATATCCGCTTTTATATTTCCCTCATCCCAATAATGTAATATCTACAGTTACTAAAAAATCATACATTGATAAGTCCTAATAAGAACATAAATAGACCAATGGGTACATAAATGTTAAAAAATTCACATCCAAGTAAAAATAAGGTTCAACTACAAATAATTAATAATTGTTTATATTTTTAAAGGTGATACTACTATTCAAGGTGAGAGATTCCGCTACTAGAGAGCTTCCTTGGAAATATAAGGCACTGAGAGCTAGAAATAATGAACCCTAATAGTCATAGATAATGTCACATCGCATTATAATGTTTTCAATACATTCACCCTCAATATTCTACTTGAGACTAAACTTTGGAATTATCCTTTTAACCCAGCACCACTAAATACACCCACAACTTCTAGCCATACCCAAGAACTAGTGGGGATATAAACTATTAACCATTAAGGATAGGATGATACCTTTAATAAAACTATTGATATCTATAATACAAGATAAAATCCTAAATTAAGGATCATCAATGGAGGGATTAGTCCCATGATGTCAGAACACATTATGAGTCTCCTATATGATCGATCAACCAAAAATTATAAGAGGATTTACTACCTGAGAATACACATGCCATTTATTAGTTGTAAAATAATATATATAGGATGAGATTGAGATAGTCAAGCTGAAATATTCTCCCAATGAAACTTCTACAGAAATTCTAGATTATGAATTCCCAACACCCTTTATAAATTATTGAAAAGTAGTTTCAGATATTCCTTCCACACAACACATAAATCTATAATGAATATGAATTCCCTTTCATTTCAAGAAACAATCCCTAGGTATTGTATAGTTGAATGCATTCTATATAAGGAACTAGTATTCAATCAGAAAATCCATATTCCAAATATTCATTTCAAATGTGTCTATAGTTTAAAGAAGATACAAAAAAATACAAAACATCATGGTTATGATGAATCCTGAACAAAATGAGGTAAATAGAAAATTTAGTTTCTCCTAGGAAAACTGGATGCTAGAATAGATTCTTTTTTTGTTCATTATTGAGAAAAACAATTAATTGAAATAAAATGGTTACTTTCATCACAAAATTACAAGTTAGGAACTGGATAGTTTGGGAAGAACAAATTAAACTCAAATAGGTTATGATTAATGAAAGCATAATAACCTCATTGTATAATCCAAAAATAGTGATCATCAAGAATAAGGAGTGTGTCATTCAATATTTGTTAAAGATGAGAGTTTTTTTAATTCCCCCTGATCATAATCTAATTTCTGAACAACATTTAGCTTTAATGTGGCTTTCCCAAAGATAACCATCACCAAGAACCTCATCGATTAATTAATCTTACATTAATAGTAAGGAAACATAAAAAATATTCATGTTGATTATTTCCACTATAATAATATTTTCTTGCCTCACCCATTTTACTAGAAAAATATGCCTTTCTCAAGATAGTTATAGATAAAAACATTCATAAGTCCTTCAATATTTTGGTTAATAGTATTGGAAACCCTAATAATGTATAACACATACATATGGATAGATTAGATCACACAATTAACGATTGTTATCCTTATTACAAGGGATATTATCGTGCACTATGTGTTATTGATGAATGTGTTTATATTGATGAAAATACCATCCAATTGGCACTATTATATTATTTCTATTATGCAGGGTAACCCATTAATATATGGGGATGTTCCTTTTAGTGATGTTGGTCCATTCATCGAAATTGTTTTTCCTAAGTGATTTTTTTTATAAATATAAACATTAATATTAACCACCTTAAAGACCTAACCACTCCATTTTATATATTTATTAAGTACATGAATAAAATACTTGATGTTTTTATACATGAAATTCATTAAAAATAACAGACCACCGATAAATATTAATTGTGAAAATACAATAAGAAACATATCAACCTTTTAACAACCAAATATCATGCTATTATTAATGTTCTTATGAAGCACATAATAGGCTAATATGAATAGGATCATAGAAAGTAGGTCACTTTTAAGATTACACAAAACTTATTTGAAGAAGCTATATTTTCCACCCATGTCATGAACCAGCCTTGGTATCCTAGTATCCTAATAACATATCTGGCCCTGACATAACCCAAAATGAATTAGTAATCCCCACGGGTTGGAGACTAGCACCTGGCATCATACAACATACCAGTGGGAATGATTTTTCCACAATAATGCGAAAGTGAAAGATAAAAGACAGTATGCATGTCAATAAAAAAAATCCACTGAGAGTAAATGTACCCGAACAGAAAGATGCATATAATCGAAACTACTAAAACCCAATATAATAGAAAATATAACATCCCCAAGGTCCTTAAGGGAACAACTCACCACGTACAAATCTCAAAAGCTGGATCCACCTCCAAGAGATCCCTTCCCTTTGCTCGATCCTGGAAGGAGAATGTTTAAAATCACCCAAAGGAAAAAGTAGGGTGTGAGCGAATTCCCATTAGAAATCCACCAATGTTTCTATAACAGATTCCAAATATAGATTATCTAAACAAAAGCATTCAATTTTTAAAATAAATATGTTTGGAAATTCAAAATCATATTTAAACAAAACATGCTAAATTGTTTCAATATGATGGAAAATTCATTTAATGCATAGTCATGACATTACAAGAGATGTAATATTTCTAAAATAATGGCCCAAGTAATGAATTTATATAAAAAAATTTATATAAACTTAGCAAGCTTGTAAAGAAGTTCCAACAAACATTGGCATACATTTTCATCTCAAATATAAATAAACAAGTGAGAAACATGGTCATCTTCCAAATGTTATGATAGAATTAACCAGCTATAGGATTCCTCACTATCTATGTGAACTTAGTAAAATTTGTATAAACACATAACAATGACATGGCCCAATAGAGACTCATCACTAACTCGTTAGGGATGTGAGCCACTGCAAGTATGTTTTAGAATGTTTTCGTTGCATAGAGTGTATCCAAATAACTCAGTAACTACCTAAGGAATTCATACACTCTTACATGATGGGATAACTATTTTATGATTTCTTAAAATAAGATCAATAATATTTTTTAATTTCATAAATTCAAATTTCTTTTCATTTAAAACCAAAATAGTTTTTATTCCAAAACATCCCTTTGTCACAAGATAAAACTGCAGGGTTTTCATAAAATCATTTTAAGACACATTCATGAGATTTAAATCATTTCAAAACTAATTCCATCCTTTTTGAAATTAATTTCCATAATTAATGACAGTAATTTAATTGAAAAAATTTCCATAATTTTCATAATTTAAATTAAACAATTTATGTAATCCAATTTATATAAACCACCCACAATTCAATGGAATTGGGGGTTTTCCAAATTTCTATTCCAAAACCATTTCAAATCTTCCAATTTATTGGAATTGGGTTTGAAATCAAAGAGATTGAAAGTAAGATTATGAAATTGAATTTAAATCAGCAATAGAAATAAATCATGAAATTTGATGGTAATCGATTTGGAAAATTGAAATGGAACCACCTACCTCTTTTCTGAAGAACGAAACATGTAACAACAACCGTCAATGCGAACAATAGTGTAGAAGACCTCAAAACCCTACCTATTAGAAATATCCAACACCACAAGACATGGATCGATAAAACCCAAGATGATCCATTGAAAACCCAAGATGAGAGGAAGGGATAAACTTAACTAATTAGGCGGAACTTGTACCTAGGAATCGAACTGCATGAAGAATGAAGATCCCAAGCCATTTGGTTCGATCCGGAAGGAGTTTATTCTTTCAAAATCACACAAGGACTTCACTTGGTCGAGAGACACAAATGTTGGAATGAAAATGACAGAGAAAAATAGCCAAATGTGTGACTTTAAGTTGGGTGTGGGCCACGTCATGATGTGTACCTTGGGGTCATGATATGTAGTCCACCCTGGATAATTTCACTAAAAAATCCATCACCTCAGGATAAAAATTTGATTTTTATTACCTAAATGATGTGTACTTTAGGTCCTCTATATGTACCAACTCACTGTGTGACCTACCCATTCATGACATCAATTTTCCCCTAAGTACATGGAATTTACATTAGGTACACGATGTGTATTTTAGGAACACAATGGGTTTCTATCCTAAAACCTATAGAGAAATATAGAAGACATTTTTTTTGGATTTTTGACTGAATGAGGACTTTGAAAAAGTGGAAACTTACCTGTTCAAGGTAAAAAAATGTTACAACCTCCCAACTAGAAAACATTTATGTCCCTATAAATCTAATGAAGAATCTTCCTTTCCAAAGTGATGAGTCCACTGCCCTCTCAGTAGTGACTCCCTCGCCCACATATCATGAGAATCATAACAATTATTCTATAGAACTAGAACCAAAGGTATCATACCCTCATGAAGTAGCATAGTCTTAGAATTAACTATCATGTCTTGTTGCTCAGTCAAAGATAAATCAGGCTTGATCGCAAGTTCACTCCATCTCAAAACTGGAGATGAATCAGATAGATACTTTCTCAGTAGTGATACATAGAACACCTTATGTATAGACATTAGCTGTGGTGGAAGTTCCAAGTGGTACAAAACATTCCCCGCCTTCTCAAAAACATGAAAAGGTACAAAAAATGAGGAGAAATATTCCATTGCTTCCCAAGCCGCTGATGACCAAACTGGTCTGAATATTTCAAGAACACCTTGTCACCAACTGAGAATATCAAAGGTCTATGGTTTTGGTCAGTATAATACTTATATCAGTTTTAGGCTTTCAACATCCTTTGACTAATTTTATAAATCTTTTCTATCATCTCCTGCAAAAATCTTAGTCTAACCAAATAACATTCACCGACCTCCTACCAATACAAAGGATTTTTACAAGGTTAGCCATACAAGCCCTCAAAATTTGACATTCTGACTGCATATTGGTAACTATTATTATTAGAGAACTCAACCAACCCCAAGTGATCATACCAACCCCACAGAAGTCAAGAACATAGGCTTGAAGCATATCTTCAAGAATATGTATAGCTCTTTCTATATGGTCATTCAACTACAAATGGTAGGCCAAGCTCAAATGGACCTGAGATCCCAGTGCCTCCTAATGGCCTATAAAAAATCGATAAGTGAACTAGGGATCCCTATCAAAGACAGAGCATATTGAACACCGTGAAAATGAACAATCCCTTTCACATATAGAATTCTAAACTCAACAACATGGGTGGTATCACGAAGTTGTATAAAGTGATATGACTTGGTAAGCCTGTTGATCAAAACCAATACTACATTATCATTTCTCTAGGTACAAGGAATCCAAACCATGAAGTCCATTGAAATGTCATCCCAATTCCATGTAGGAACTAGAAGTGTCTAAAGAAAACCTGAAGGTTTCTGGTGCTCGGCTTTCAACTGTTGGAACGTAATGAAATGGGAGATAAACTCAGCAACACATCATCTCATACCTGGCCACCAGAACTATAGAATCATGTCATAGAACACCATAGTGGTTCCTGGGTGCATATCCCACTAATAAATATAAAAATCCACCATCACATCCTTTCTTTCCATTAACGGCACAACGAAGTTGTTCTAATAGCATAGAACACTCCCTAAGGAGAACAACCCCTGGGAAACTGCCTCCCCACCGTAAATGGATTCTATAATGATATGAAACTCATCATAAACCTCTTGGTCTTGAAGAATCGTCTTGAGAAGAGTTTTCATCAGTTGACCACTAGATAAAGAAACATCATCCCATTCATCCTGAACTCTAATATGCAACTGTGCCAAGAGATCCATCAAATTTTAATATTCTAAAGATTCATTCACTAGTAGGGTTTGATGTTTCTTGCTCAAATATTCAGCAAATACATTCCCTTTCTCGGTGGTATAGGTGATGACAAATATTAAATTCTGCAGGTACTCCACCCAATGCCTCTATCACAGATTAAAATATTTTTGGAGGAAGATAAAACCCAGGATTTTGTGGTCTGAATACACCATAAACAATTCTCTAAAAATTAATTCCACCAAATTTTATGTGTGTGCATCATAGATGCAAGCTCCAGATCAAGGGTAGGATAACTATTCTTATGTGTCCTAAGGTGAATAGATAAATATTCTAATACATGATCACTCTAAATAAGAACGCATCCCATGATAGAACATGATGAATCAAAAAAGACAACATAGCTCTGCCCAACTTTTGAAAGTGTTAACACCAGTATAGTAGTGAATAGAAATTTCACCACAACAAAACAACTTTGAAATTTATCATCCCACACAAACTTCACCCCCTTCTGAGTCAAAGCAGTCATTGGAGTAGCCATCTTCAAGAATTACTTCATGAACCTATGGTAATATCCATCTTATACCAAAGCGCTCTGGATCTCGAAGACATTTCTTGGTTTCTCCCACAACATAACAGCCTTAATCTTCTCGTGATGAACTAGTACACCCTATTTAGAAACCACTTGTCCCGATAATTTAACTTTACGAATCTAAAAATAACACATTGAATTCTAAGAATAATAGAGTTTATTTTTTAGTAGGCTTAGAACAGTTCTCTTATTTTTCACATGATCCTCCTCATAATTTTAGTAGAAAATAATGTCATCCACAAAGACTACCAAAAAGGTATCTAAATACTCATGGAAAATATTGTTCATTAATTTCATGAAATGTTCTAGAGAATTTGTCAAACCAATTGTCATAACAAGGTAATCAAAGTTCCCTTACCTTCTCCAAAAGGATGTTTTTTTAAATGTTAGATTCCTTTATCTTCAAATGATGGTTACCAGATCAAAGGTTGATATTTGAAAACAACTTCACCCCTTTCAGTTGATCCACCATATCGTCAATCTATGGTAATGGATATTTTTCTTTATCATAACTTGATTGATATTTCAATAATCAACACATAAACAAAGAGAACCATAAACCGTTATAGCAAAGGGAACCGACGATACCCAAGGTAGAAGACTTGTAAAAATAAAATCCTTTCTCAAGAAGATATTCCGAATGAGACTTTAGTTCATTTTACTTAACTGGTTCCATGCGGTAAGAGGGGATAGAGATTAGTTGAGTGTTTGAAATTATGTCAATATAAATTTCAACATCTCTCACTAGTGGAAGACTAGAGAAATCAGAAGGGAACACATCGAAAAACTCGGTTACAACTGGAGGAAGAACACTACCCATTGGATCTCACTCCAAGTCAAAAAAAACACTGATATCACTTTCCCCAACACTGGATAAGATGGTCCAACTCTCGTCAAACTTGGGTCCCATTGTCCAAGATAAACATGGGGAAAACCATTGGGTTTAGTAAGGTAGACCTGTCAAAGATAACAATTAATTTGGGATTTTTTGGAACCAAACCAATCCATCCTGAATACGACGTCACGCGATTTCATATCAATAACCAAAAAACTCTATGTAAGATCAACTTCGGTTAGAGAGAATACACATGCAAGACAACAGAGAACCTTCCCTCTCTTCGTACTATGGGGTGTAGTAATATCCATTGCACAAGATAGTTTCTCCATAGGAAGATTAAGAAGGTTAACAATATGGGTTGAAATAAAAGAGTGAGGTGAACCAGTTTCAAAATGAGTAGTCACAAATGACGAAGAAATGGTTATGGTACCTCTCACAATCATTGGACCCATGTCTGCATCCCCTGGATACTCTTCCACTGCATGAAGAAACATTGTCCCTGATGCATATGGATAGAAACCTTTTGAATTTGAATCATTTGATTTTACAATAGGTTTAATAAGAGATGATGATCATATCCCACTACGTGGGGTAGAGATGTGATGGAGGAACCTATGTAAGTGTCCTAAATGTCTGTAGGAGCTACAGTTCTTAGGTGCCTCTGTGCAAAACCTCCTACAATTTCATGGATTTCCACACTAGTAGAAAGTCAATGAACATACTCCTAGAGCTGTAGGAAGTCTGTAATTAATATACCACCAAGAACATCCATGAGGATCATCACGCTTTGTTTTTACATTAAAGGAAAAAATGATACCACTAGGAGAAAAATGAACTCCAGTAATACCTGGCATTCCAGCCAAGTCAATCTCAACCATCATCGCCCTATCTAGAATGTCAAAATTAGTGGAAACCTTCAGTATGAAATCCTGAGAACAAATATCTAGTTGAATAACCAAATCAAACCGTCAAGCCTTCATCCCCTCATTAGATACAGTCTCCAGAGAAAATTGCCCCAGATCAAAAAAGATAGTTGAATACTCTGTCACAGTTTTTTCAGTGAGCTCAAACATGAAAAACTCCACATCCTTATCCAACACCATAGACTCTGGATTGAAATGATTTCTAAAAATAACTGTTTTATTATTTACACTAAAATTAATCATGTTTCCCTGTTGTCATGATAGTGTCCCCACATCTCTTAATAGGTCCCTCCAGTACAAATATGGCACACTTCATCCTTATCACTTCCCGTACCTCCAAGAAAACAAATGAACGTTCTATCATCCCCAACCATTCCTTAGCATGTTGAGGGCCAGTGGTTCCTTTTAAGACTAGTGGCTTATGGAGAACGAACACTTGAGAAATAATCTAAAGAACAACCCACTGAGGATCCAAAGTTGGAGCCTGAGCAGGAACAGGAGGTGGGGATAGTCTGAGATCTTGGAAAGTGTGCATAACTATGACAACCAGATTCGGGTCAACAACATGATTTTCTTGCTGAGGTTCAGAAGAAATTTTTTTCCTATATCTGATCTGCACATATCCTCAGAGACATGATTCTACAAAATAACAATAGTTAAAAGGAGAACATTATTAACACTCAAACAGTGTTGAAAGAGAAAATATTCTCAACATAAGGGACAAACAAGATTTTCAATTCAACGTATCCAAATATATATTGGGAAAAGACTAGAACAAATCCACAAGACATTTTTCCCTAACCGAACCTTGTGACATAAGTTTAATTACGATGAGAACTATCTAGGCACACAATCGTAACAAACTACTTAGTCCCAATAATATTTTAAAAATGTATACTCACTTCAAGAAAAAGGAACATCAACTGACTCCTCTAATACCAATTTGTCATGAACCATCCCAAGTACCCCGGTTACCCGATAACCGAGTCGGCCTTTACATAACCTAGAGGGTGTTCCCGATCCGCATGGGTTGGCGACTAGATCCTAGAATCACCAATGTGAGGAAACTTACTGGAACAAAAATAGGAATAAAATCCAAAGTTCTAAAACCAAAATTAATAGATAGAAAAATATCTCCAAGGTACCTAAAGACACAAATCACCACATCCCAAGCTCAATAGTTGGATCCCCCTCTAAGAGTTCCCTTACCTTTTCTCAATACTATAAGGAGAAAGTCTACAAACACCCAAAGGAAAAATAAGGGTGTGAGCCTAAGCCCAGTAGGAGACCACGAAGGATTCCATAACAGATTCCAAATATATATTATCCAAAAAAATATTTCAATTTTCAAATAAACTGGTATATAAATTCAAAATCATATGTAAACAAATCATGCTAAACAATTTTGATATGATGGAAAATTCATTTGAAGCATAGGATTGACATTATAAGAGATATTTCTAAAACAATGGATTAATTATAAAATTTATATAAAAAAATTTATATAAATTCAACAGGCATGAAAAGCAGTTCTATAAAACAATGGAAGACATTTATATCTCAAATATAAATAAACAAGAAATCAACATGGACATATTCCAAAAGGTATAATAGTATTAACAGGATTTAGGATTCCACACTCTCTATGTGAAATCATAAAAATGTATATACACATGTCCCTACGAAACTGACCAAAGTAGACTTGTCAAAAACCTTTCGGTGATGTGCCCCACCAAAATGTGTTTTATAATGTTGTCAGAGTGTAAAGTGTATCTAAATAACTCACTAACCACATAAGGCTTGCATGCACTCTTACATGATGGGAAAACTATTTTAAGACTTATTAAAATATAATCAATCTTGTTCTTCCATTTCAAAAATCCCAATTTCATTCCATTAAAAACCAAAACATGTTTTATTAAAAAAATTCCTTTTCCCAAGAGAAAACCACTGGCTTTCTATAAAATCATTTAAATCCATTTTCAGGAGTTTTAAATCCATCTAAAACTAATTATATCATTTTCAAAATTAATTTACACAACCAAATTTAGTAATTTAATTTAAAAAATTTCATCAAATACATAATTTAAATTAATAAATTTAAATCAACCAATTTCCATATACCCACCACAATTCAATGGAATTTGGGGGTTTTCCAAATTTTCAAGTCGAACCCATTTAAAACCCTCTAATTCAATGGAATTGGGTTTTCATCAAAGAAATTGAAAGAGATATTAATAAATTGAATTTAAATTAGTGATAGAAATAAATCACACAATTTGATGGTAATCAGTTTGGAAAATTGGGATAGAACCACCAACATCTTTTCTGAATAACAACACTTTCTACGACACCCTTCAAGGAGAAAGAAGGTGCAGAAGTCCTCAAAACTCTACCTTATACCAATATCCAATACCACAAGACATGGATCCATTAATCCCAAGATGATCCATTGAAATTCCATGATGAGAGTAAGAGAGAAACTTGAATAACGAGGGGGAACACTTACCCAGGAGTCACAGTGCAAGATGAATGAAGATCACATGCCGTTCAGTTCGATCTGAAAGGAGTTGAGTCTCTCAAAAATGAACCGGGACTTCTCTAGTTCGAGAGCCAGGAAATCTAGAATGAAATGGACTGAGCGAAATAGCCCATCATGTGATGTTAGGCTCAGCGTGGGATGAGTCACGATGTATACCTTAGTTTCACGATGTGTAGGCCACGAAGGATATGTACACCAAAAAACCTATCGACTCAGGTTACAAATACAATTTTTATCACCTACATGATGTGTAAATTAGGTATACGGTATGTACCAACTCATTTGGTGACCTCTCCATTCACTACATGAATCTGTCCCCAAGTTCATGGCGTGTACTTCAGACACACAACGTGTACTTCAGGTACACGATGTGTGCCAATCCTGAAACCTACAGAAAAACCCAGAAAACTCATTTTTAGGATTTTTGACCAAATGGGGACATAGAAAAAGTGTAAAATTTTCTCTTCAAGGTAACAAAATATTACAAGCCATGAGTGAGATTGAGAATAACAAAGAAAAATAACATCAAAAGAAAATATTACACACCCAATTTGATAATCCCAATTTCATAATGATACTCATTGTATAATTACATTAAAACCCATTATAAATTATATCCATGTATATTTTGATCAATAAATTACTCATTTTCACTTTCCATCTATGGTCTCCAATAATTTCTGGCTCCAGAATAAGGACACCTTGAAAAAATCTTCCCATAAAAAATTCATATTTCTCAATATATGTACGAATGGGAAGGAACTATGAAATTTTATCATTAATTGTAGTATCAAGTTTATTGTAGGATAAATTATAAGCACTAAAAGGTTAGTATTAGTTAAATAATTAGGTTTAAATGAACAATGAATTAAATAATGACAAGTGGTTCACATAACTCTTACAAGAGGCCTTTCTCTAATGAATTAATTAACCGAATAAATGAGTTTCCTTTTAATATCATCTGATGATGAAATTTATAATGAACTTGAAATGTTATTCAGAATCAAAGAACTATCCATATTGAGGTTCTAGACTTCTTTCTTGATTTCACCTCAATAATGATGATTATTTGATCTTTATTATTGTTCTTATCAATCCTTAATGATAATTTATTGAATAAATAATGCCTAAAATCCTTCTGTATATATATCCTTCTTCAACACGACACCCTAATATTATTAGATTATACTTGAAGTGATGAATTTATGTGACCTATGAATAATATAGAATCATATTTCCGCATTTTAGAGAAAAATGCAATACATTTATAAGAAATTAGACACTTTTACAATAAAGTATTAGTGTATTTGAAGGCTAGATACATAATAAAATTATTTCAAGTTATATATTCAAAATAACCAATAATTTTATTCTCTCAGAGAATATGTATTATAAATTTCATATTTAATGCCTTTATTCATGTCATGGTAAAAAATATAAACATGAATAGTGAAAGATGATATGATTATTAATGGTATTCATGGAAGACATAAATCAATAATCTTATGAAAGTGTAAGATAATATAATGGGTATAAGATAATGATTTTAACTTATAAATTTTATACCCAATCAATCATAGATTATAAATCATGAGTCATGGAATAAAAAATTTTCATTTAGAAATACAAGATTCATAAGGATGGGGAATCATCAATAATCAATTATGAGATATGAGAGAATATCATAAGAATAAGAATATGTAATTCTATTAGTGGAATAATAATAAAGATAGAAAATCATTTCATTATTCATGGTAGTTTGAAAATAATATCATCACATATTGTAAAAAGTACCGTTGTGTTTACTACCCAATCCTTTTTCAACTATAGAAAGGGTTCACAGTCAATCCTATTCATCAAATCTCATGAGATATAAATGTTTACTCAATGTGGGGATGGATTTATAAAAACCACCCATAAAAAAATGAAAACCAATAATATATAAATTATAAGAACATAAAAACATTCCTCAATTCATCATAGTATAACAAGTACAAAAGAAACAAGCTTCCAAATGCTTTCAACATCACATAAGAAAAACAAATCTAGAGAATAGCATGGTTGATATCATTAGTTCATATTCATAAAGAAGTATAAGAAACAATAAAGGATGTTTATATAGAAGAAAAATACATATAAAAGTATATTCAAAACATTTTTGAAAACAGAAAAAGAATATATTTATTCTAATGATAAAATTTTAAATCAAATTTCCAAAAATATTGATATAGTGATTTTCATTGAAAAAAACCACGGAAAAATGTAAAGGAGTCTTTAAATCAAATAATGATCATGATGATGAGAAAAGACAATCATGCTATAAATTTAATGACTAAAACTATTTTTTTACTTTTTATAAGAATACATAAATAACCTTTTCGAAAAACATTATTATAATTCCATTTTAATATTTTGAAAATAAAGTAAAAATTGGTTGAAAATGACTTAAAAAATCATTGAACCAAATTATATAAAATTATTTAAATAATTTTAAATAAAAGAGATATTAAATAAAATTTTCACTGATGAATGTGGAAATAAGCTTAACACTTCCCAAAAATAGTTTTCTCAATCATTTTAAGTACCAAAAATTTGAGAATGAAATAAATAAATTTAAACCCCCTAAATACTAGAGGAGAATAAAATTTATGATTTTTAATACATAAATAGTATATAATTCCCTTCAATGTACATTTAAGTACAAGAAATCTTTATTAGAAAAGAGAATTCAATATAAACCCTAAACTCAGATCTAGACTTTATTCATATGTGCTCTTATATTTCAATTAAATAAGTTTAAATTTATCATAAATATAAAATAGGAATATATTAATAATTATATTATAATATAACATTATCTTATAATTTCTTATCACTCATTTATTAATAATTCATTTGTAAAATTTTTATTTGGGTGTTAACTATTATGATTCCCATTTGTGTTAAGGTTTTACATTTCCACACCTTAAAGATTGTTCAAGATTTTTTAATCAAAAGAATATTAATTTTGTTATAAGTATTATATTTTATCAGGATATTCACTATTATAACCATTTAAATAATGTGGTGTTGTAAAATTAATTAAATCACTTTATGGATATGGTAGTCCATATAAACAGATGTACAATGTTTTTGTTTTCTAATATATTGAAAGAAAGAAAGGTAAATAATAATATATACTTACCAAATAATTATTATATAATAAATATAATATACATTCAATAAATATATCTGTATCACCAACCATGTTGGAAGTTCGTGAAAAATAATTTTCATCTCTTCGTGGAGGTGATGCTTTACAAATACACACAAACCATGTTATCATTTCTCATAGGATTTAAAGAAGGCAGAAAATGGTTGTACCATTAGCATAAAAAAATTATTTATAGTAATTATAAAAATTTCATATTGTTAATGTGATTATTGATTATTTTTAGGAGGTTATGGATTGAATAATTAAGAAATAGATTGATATAAACAATTATCAATTCATTTTGAAGCATCCTTTGACTTACATCCATAAAAGGATGGTATTTATCAAGAAAAGAAACTCTATGATGTCTAAAGGGTGGTTATTAAGAAATTTCGGTAGGTAAGTTCTAATATAAATGTATAAAATGGTGTGAATATTTGAATATAGGTGATTTCTTTTAATAAGTGAGGTTGGTGTAAAAAATCTTAATAATTAAAACATGAAAACATAATAAAGTAATATTCATGTGAAAAAGGAACCAAGGAAACCCAAATTCAAATATAAGATATATTTGTGTTTAAATCCACTTAGAAAATACATTTCCAATGTTATATATCTATTTTATGTCTTATCTCTATGTTTAACACATGTTAATCCATTTAACCCTTAACATGGTTATACTTTTTTACAATGGTATATATTTATTATAATGAAAAAAATTAAAATCATTAATAAATTTTGAACTTTTTATTCTAAATATAGAAAACTTTTTACAATATTCAATTTTTATAAGTAACATATATTCATTTAAAATTAATCACACAAAAATAACCAAAAAATCCTTTTAGTAAAATCATTTTAATGTGTAAAACTTCATTTATTCACATTCTATTCCTAGTAAAAAGAATTACATTATTTTAAAAAACAATTATTGAATATATTATATTCATAATTCCATAATATAATTTATAGTTTTTTATTAATTTAATTTATTAAGATAAAACACATTACATGAAAACTTTAGTTTTTTACAAAAACACCACTATTTACCTTCAAATTCCTTTATTTTTATTTCTATAAAATGGATAACCAATGAATTCATTTAATAATTATTTAAAATAAAATCATATGTTTAATAAACGAAATTTGTTTTTAAATAAAACATATATGACAAAAACTATTGAAAAAAATGTTCAAAATAGATCTTTAGGATAAATATTACTTCAAAAGTGAATTAGAAATATTTTTCACCAAATATACCATATAATGTTCTTCATTTTATAATTTCTAAAAATTGTTCACATATTTTTATTGTTTCTTGTATCACATGATATATAACACAGTTAATTATAAATGATAAAATTATATCTATAATCTTAGGGTGTTAAATTCTACCCCATTAGAAGAATTTCACACATTAAATTCTATCATAGAAATAAAAATAACTGAGGATACCTCAACCACATCGTATCCTTAGGTTAACATATTACTTCCTTAATTTTTTTATTATTATAGGGAACTTTAAACCAATGACTATTCATTATCTATTTTACATTATCTTTAAGATACAAAATTTACACTGTTTTTTATTTATAACAAAGATTATACTCCAAGGACATAACCTATGAGTTCAATTCATATAAAGCATTGAGTATTTACTTCATTAAAATAGATATATGGAACACATTGTGAACTTGTGGGAGGTTTTTAGGAAGACACTATTAATAAAATACCATAACAATGAGATCAATAATCTCATAGAGAGTAATATATTTTGGGATTAACTTTCCCTTCATTCTAAATCTCATAACATTATTATTACTATATATTCAAAGGAATACATTATCAGATATTGGATCTATAGATTCCACTGATGTTTTTCAGCATAAAGTTTCTATGAATTAAGAGTTTCCCTAATATGCTACTAAATGCTTATAAATTTCACTATTATTCCCTCAATTACCTCACATCCCAGTATATTTTGTTCCCCAACGTCATCCAATAATATTTTAGTTTGAAATGTATTTTCATATAGATCCACAAAACGTGCCATCAAAACAATCGAGTGAAAGATACTTTCTAATTAATTTAGACATGAGTAAGGTATTGATCCCAAACAACTTTTAAATCTATAGAGTAATGTCTTTGTAAATATATTTGGGAGTTAATGGTGCTAAATAACTATCCATCCATCTCTAAATGATATATAGTGATAAATATCAACTTTGTATTCAGATCTTGCTAAAAACCTCTCCAAAAATTTGAGGTAAACATCATATCCCAATTTGATATAATTGATAGTGGTACTCCATGAAACCATAATTCTTATTTACTGTATATATATTTGTAACTTATGAAGAGAGACATCTTCTTTGATAAAAAATAAATGTGATTATTTAATATGGAGATAAACTAATTACTAAATAGAATTATTGGTTTATGATGTCATGGGTAGTCCCATGATAAAATCCATATTGATGTTTTAACATTTACAAATAGGTATGGGTAATGGTTATAGCATATCCATAGACTTAATTCTCTAATCTTTAACATTCTATCATACCATGCATTGTGATGAATACTCTATGTTTTCACTCTTTATATTTTCTATCCTAATAGAATCATTAATATCTCAATATAAATTTTTAATTCCAGGATAAATAATAAATGATTAACTATGACAATCATCCAATATATCCTTCTTAATTGTTAGTATTTACTGGTCACATACTCTATTTTTAATCCATACTTATTTGATCTCTTTTAGTCTTCATTGTGGAAAAACATGCATGGTAAATCTAATTCAAGGCATAGAACACCTTTTTCTCCTTCCAAGGGTTATAATGAATTGATAAAAATAATATTTAGTCAGTTGGATATTTATTTTTTGGTGTATATTCAACAATGTATATGTGAATATGTAATTCATCTTTTTTAGGATCTATATAAAGGCCACACATTTAACTACAAAGATAATTCCTCCATATCATCAATGAAAAAGTTACCAATTCGAAATCCAAATACTGTCTTTGGAAAGTTTTCTAATAAGCCATAAAATGGATAGAGACATAAAAAAATACCATGTCATTATTTATAAAAATGAAAACATGAATACTTATTTTATGCATTAATATGGATCGCAAACACTTATCTATATAATGGTAATGTTTCCAAAGGTTTACTAACCAACCTTCTCATAAGTTACTTGAAATTATAATTACGTTCATATACCCATATTAGCTTGACTCCTTATCACATCAACTTAGTTAGTTTATTACATATCCATTTGATATTTATTATAAATGATTAATACTTTCAATCCAACCTAAGAAAACTATATATTTCTGGCACCATAGTTAGTCTGGGTCAATTTTCAATAATGACCATCTTAGAGGGATCCAACTATATACACTAAATTGTAATGAAATGAACCCTAAATGATACATTATATGTCCATAATCCATATTTACAAAATATATAATAAAACACATCCTTCTGCACGATCTTCAACATTATTCTCAACTGATAACCATTCTATTTCATGATATTGTAATATATGATAATATCATTTATATAAAGGCATCTAGAAATTGATCAACGTAATCTCTAAAGCCTCAATTCCTTAGATCCATGAATATGGTTGGGGAATTAAAGAGAGCAATTGGAATCACTATATGTTCATAGTTACCATTACTTTTACAGAGGTATGTCTTAGATATGCTATCCTTTTTTACCCTGAACTGATGATATCTAGATTAGAGGTCAATCATGGAAAGGTATCGATATTGTAAAAGTATATAAAATAGATAATAAATATGGGGTTATGTATAATTTTTCTTTATAATGATCTATTTATGTTATCAATAATCAATTTAATAAAACATTTACAAATGTTTCAACATAAAACAAGGACTCATTCACCCAATGGTGATGAACATATCCAAATAAATCCCATAACAATATTCTCTATGAGTTAGTATTTCAATAACTTCAAATAAATTGGGGTTATACTGTAAGGTTTCGATGAAATAATCTTATTATCATACATAATTTCTTTTGAAAAATCATATTTATGATTTGGTAGATGAATATGAAACTGTTCAATAAATCCATCTGTATATACTAACACAATAATAATATAATTATCATTGAGTTTATATCCTACCCTTTGAGATATATATTTCTCATGAATACTTATTAAGACACATATAATGGATTTATTTTTCCATGGAAGTTCGTATTGATCCTCACATTAATAGACATTCACTGGTTCATTTAGAATTCTGAATAAACTTCCCCTCCATAAAAATTGATATGAGATCTACATATATAAATCTAATACATGGAAAAAAATATAATCAAATTATACTATATGGGGAATCACTAGATGTGTTGGAATAATATACCCACAAAATAATATAAAGGAGGAGTCATATAGTTGATATACAATCAATATACCCTTGTGAGTCTTTATAACAACCTTGAACCTACACTCCAGAATATGGTGATAAATAAATAAATTTAAATTTTGGGATTTTATATAAATAAACAATAACCAATTTTTTCAATCCAAACCATACAAATTCAAAATTAAATATTCGACCAAATTAATACCAAAGGACTTTTTAGGTTGAGTGTTTTTGAAAATTATTGAAAACTCATAACAACATAGATTCTTAAACAACTAGTTCAAAAATATCATCATCCACTCACACAAAGTTCATCAAATTCAAAAACCATACCAGGAAAAACCTATTTAAAAAATATCGTCACCATTTTGGGTAAATGAAAACATATGAAGGGTGAACTAAAATTCTTAGTAAGAGTAAATATAACGACCCATACTTTACATACATTGTTAATACTTCAAAATTGAAGCACACTTATTACAACATATGACAAAACCAAAAAGGACCGTATAGGTATAGTGTCTTTAGAAACTGGGAAACATAAACAACTGGTTCATAAGTCTTCTACAGTGTCAACCATTTATTTCATCATATCTAGGGTCCCTTTTAGCATATTCTACTTAATATCCATCTTCCTGACCTGGGGAAAAGAAAACATAAAAGGGTGAGCTCAAATGCTCAGCAAGGGCAAATAAAGGAAATAAAAATCATATCATATCTTTTTGAAAATCAAAACCTGCAAAAGAGATCATAATATCTTAACATGGAATAAATCATAGAAGTGAAAATGAGATCCCCATAATCATATCATAAAACTTGAAACTTTGTGGCATGCACACATAATCATGGAAAATCATTTCTTGTTAGTCATGACTCATTGCCAAGACTATCTTAGTGGACAAAGTCCCTTTCTGAACCGAGTTCACTCCTCGTTTCAGTCCTGTATCACTGAACCGAAATAACCTTCCGTTCCAGCCAAGTCTATCTCATGAGATATAAAATCTTTACCCAATGCATTGGAGGGAGATATAGGTCCCACCCATCTTATAATGAATCTTTTCTTATGTGTGCCACATAATCACAAACCATACATCATAGTGTAACCCATGTAATAAAAATGGAATTCTTAAACAACATGACATCATAAAACAATTCATATAAGATAAAGGAATTCATAAAAATATTTCCATCACAACATAATCAAATACATGTAATAATAGGGATAAAAACAGAACCCTTTTATTATCTTAGATGGAAAATAATTTTGATAAAATACTTGAACTCCATTCTTGAGGAAAATATCCTTTCTACTTCAAAATTTTTTTTCCTTTCTTAACATGTCATAAAACTTTAAACTAAAAGAAGTTGATTAAAAATAAACTTGAAAACTTGTAAAGGAAGCTTCTTGGAAATAATGTTTTAAAAATCAATTCATGCCGTATAAGTTAAAAAAAACATTCTTCGTACCTTTGTCGGAAAAGTCAAAAAGTACCTCGTACGAAAAAACGACAAAAGATTCCTTTCATATTCTTTACTAAAAACTCACCGAAGGGTAAAATTGGATTTAAACTATTTTAAGTGGATGGAAACAATATTACATATTGAGGTAACATGGATGTGGATGATAAAATACACCCCAGTAAATACTTACGAATAAACAATCTCGGATAAAAATGAGATTGTGATATTTCCCTTACCTTAGGTCCAATTTGCTTTGTACGTGTCCGAAGCACCTGTATAATGGTTTAAATAATGTTATCGACTTATTCCAGAATCATACATATTGATATGATATCATATATGGTCATATTCTTAGCTTCTTGTTAGTAATATTTCATTGTTACTTGTTACTCGGGTCTTTATTGCCTTTTGTTCTTATGCGTGTTTTGCCGAATACATTCTTATTCTTCTTTTAATGTTATAGATACCTTATATCCAGAATGGTATTAGTGTAACATATATCATATTTATTCATTCAATTCATTTATATAATTACTATGTAATGATGATCATGTAGAACGAGTCACATCACATCGTGGAGACGGTATTCCGTACGTACGCACGAGTGATGATATCGTTCCTATGATCGTGGAATTATATTGGAGTGTATATATATTATTTCAGTATCAATATTAATTTATAATAATCATAAATAGTTACTCATTACACCATTATACCCATCCTTGTAAAGTGATGGTGGAAAATAGATTACACCACGGCGTGGAGACGGTATTCCGTACGTACGCACGCGCGATGATTTCATTTTTCCGTAGGATGGATAGAAGGTGAATTAGGGTTGTTTCATATTTATAATAACATGTAAGTATGTAAGTAATACTGATGTTATTACTTTATCATGAAACAACTAAATAAGAAGAAGTTGAAGAAGAAAGAAATTGAAAAGATCGTTAATGGATATTACCTCTTCTTTGGAACGCCTCTTTGAATCCTCCACTTAGGGAACTAAGATTGGTCTTTGAAGAAGACCAGGACCTCTAGGATTATTCTAGGGAAGTGGAGAGGAGAAAATGGCAGGGGTTGGCCGAGCTTGAGTGCTCAATTTGGTGTGAGTAGGAGGGGGAGGAGGTGCCCTTTTATAAGGGAGGAGAGGGGCACCTTAGGAATATCTCAAAATATTATTTTATATTAAAGTCAAAATCGGTTTATAATGGTTCCAAAGGGTCTTATTTCGAAGATAAAGTTGGGATGGGTCGAAATACTATCAACCAATAGGATTTAGACAAGTTTAGGGTATTATTTTAACCTTATCAATTAGATTTAACTCTAAGTTAAATAATTTAAATTTTACCGTGCCTTTTTGTTTTCTTTCACTATATGGTTAATACACTTACTATAACATGCCAAAAGAACCCGAAATTGTTTATTATTAATATATATATCCTTATCTACGTTAGTTGGCCGAACCTTAGATTTTTAGGAATAAAATAACAATTAATAATATAATATTTGATTTAAAAACTATTTTGTGTCAATTTTGACACTATTTGATATAGGATTTTTGTGAAAGTCATAACAGAATTATATGTTCGAATAAAGTAGATTAAATCAACATTAATATATCTTAGTAACCTAGAAAATTAGTGGAATTCATAAAAAGTCTCAAATTACATTTATTTTGGTGTTTATAACATCAATTGTGTCAATATTTCATTAATAAGATAATTACTGCATCATCATTGTGTCATAAATAAATTAAATTATTTAATGTCTAAAAATTACAAATAAAATACCATTATGTAGGAAATCGTTTTAGCATTCTAATGAATATTTATAGTCTAATTTATCTTATGTATAACCCCATATTAAAAATGATTTACTTATTAAACTTTGATTTTAACTATTTTAACCCTTCTTTAAATAAATTAATAATAAATGTCCTAATCTAATCCAAGTGGGCCTAAATGGTCATATTTTATTCCTAAGTTTGTTTTTGGTCGAATTACACTTGTCAAATAGAATTAGGACATGTGTTAGGGTAATATTAATATCATATTTACCCTTAGTTACCCTATTTACTATTAACCGCGGTAAAAAAAAGTAAAAAGTTACTATTCACCAAAAAAATTATTTTTATCTCATTGAACCACATTTTACTTACTGATATCAACCGTGTCTGTCGGATTTTCGAAATTCCATTCACAGAAGCGGTAAAATTAAGTTTTATGCAAAATTCAGTTTTTAACCTACCACTTAGTGGTTTCACTATTCATCAAAAATTGAAAGTTTTCAGAAAAATACCAAAATTTCACCCTAGGCTAATTTCGGTATTCCGAATCCAAAAATGAAGTACATTTTGAAAAATAAAATTTATAAAATTTCAAAAAGTGGTTATTACTATTCATAACGGCTAGTTTTAATAATATTTTAATAGCATATCGTTGTTTAGTGAAACTCAGTATTGCGTACGACGCAAGCTATCGAGGAAGGTCGTGATTGCGTGTAAAGTAAGCCAAGAAAGTGTGTAGTGAAAGATTCATTTGATGATATAAAAACAAAATATTACTCATAAAAATCTCGGGTGTTACATTCTACCCCCCTTAAAAAGAATTTCACCCTCGAAATTCGTCACTTTGTAACAAACAGATGAGGATACTTCTCCCTCATCATATCATCAAGCTCCCATGTAGCTTCTTCAAGTTGGTGGTTCCTCCATAAAACTTTCACCAATCGAGTGGTCTTGTTTCGTAGGACTTTTTCGCTACGATCCAGAATCTCTATCGGCTGTTCTTCATAAGAAAGATCTTGCTCGAACGGTACAACTTCTGAGCTAAGTACATGTGAAGGATCTGGTATGTACTTTCTCAGGAGAGATACATGGAACACATTGTGAACATGAGAGAGATTCGGTGGAAGCGCCAATCGGTAAGCTACCTTCCCAACACGATCCAGTATTTCGAAAGGACCGATATATCTAGGGCTCAACTTCCCCTTCTTTCCAAATCTCATAACCCTCTTCCAGGGAGATATTCGTAAGAACACTTTATCACCCACTTCAAACTCTATGTCTTTTCTTCGGTTGTCGGCATAACTTTTCTGTCGACTCTGAGATGCTCTTATGTGTTGTTGAATAGATCTGACCTTTTCTGCCATTTCATCAACGAGATCAGGTCCTAATAGCTTTCATTCCCCAACTTCATCCCAGCAAGTTGGAGTCCTGCATTTCTTTCCATAGAGAGCTTCATAAAGAGCCATATGAATGCTGGAGTGAAAGCTATTATTATAAGAAAATTCCACCAAAGGCAGGTGTTGATCCCAACCTTCTTTGAAATCCATAGAGCAAGCTCTCAACATATCTTCTAGGGTTTGAATTGTTCTCTCAGACTGACCGTCTGTCTGGGAATGATAAGTAGTGCTGAAACTCAACTCTGTATCCAGAGTATGCTGAAGACTTCACCAGAACTTCGAGGAAAATCTCGGATCCCGATCAGATTTAATAGAAAGTGGTACTCCATGCAATCTTACCACTTCCTTTACATATATCCTGGCAAGCTGATCTAGAGAGAAATCCTCTCTAATTGCAATGAAGTGTGCAGACTTTGTAAGACGATCAACTATGACCCAGATAGCATTATTGCCTTTTTAGGAAGTCCTGTGAAAAAGTCCATAGTGATGTTTTCCCATTTCCATTCAGGTATGGGTAATGGTTGTAACATCCCCTTAGACTTCTGTCTCTCAGCTTTAACTTGTTGACAAACCAAGCATCGAGAGACATATTCACCAACATCTCTTTTCATGCCATCCCACCAGAAGTACTCTTTCAGGTCCTTATACATCTTCGTGCTTCCAGGATGAATAGAGAATGAAGAACTATGAGCCTCATCCAGCAGCTCCTTCTTTAATTCGGGGATGGGAGGAAAACAAACCCGATTCCTGAACTTTATTATCCCATCACAATCAAGGTTGAATTCAGGAACATTTCTCACCTTATTTTGTAACTCGACATCTTCTTTTTGTTCCAATTTAATCTTCACATGTATAGATGGTTGAACAGTCATTTGAGAAAGATAAGATTTTTCCCCTTCCATTATAATTCCAGGATCCATCCTTTGTAAATCCATAAATATTGGATCTTTTGTGATCCTCATCATGGATAAACTAGCATGGTCTTGTCGACTTAATGCATCTGCCACCTTGTTTGCTTTCCCAGGGTGGTAATGGATTGAGCAGTCGTAATCCTTAATCATCTCCAACCATCTTCTTTGACGCATATTCAACTTCTTTTGTGTGAAAATATACTTTATACTTTTATGATCAGTATAAATATCACACCTTTCACCATAAAGGTAATGCCTCCAAATCATTAATTCAAAGATTACCGCAGCCAACTCCAAATCATGTGTTGGGTAATTTTGCTCATGGATTTTCAACTGTCGTGAGGCATAAGCTATCACCATATCATTTTGCATAATAACACACCCCAATCCCTTCTTGGATTCATCACTGTAGATCACAAACCTTTCTCCACTACAAGGCAGTGTGAGCATTGGTGCACTGGATAACCTTCTTTTCAAATCCTTGAAATTCTCTTCACATTCCTCTGTCCAGACAAACTTAACTCCATTCCGAGTCAACTTGGTGAGTGGATTAGATAATCGTGAAAAATCTTTTACAAAACGTCGATAATATCCATCCAAACCAAGAAAACTTCGAATCTCAGTTACTGTTGTTGGTCTCGACCATCTTTCGATAACCTCTGTTTTTTCTGGATCCACAGATATCCCTCTTTTGAGATTATGTGACCCAAAAATGCAACTTTTTGAAGCCAAAATTCACACTTGGTAAATTTGGCATAAAGATTCTCCTTTCTCAGGGTCTTCAATATAATTCTCAAGTGATCTTCATGATCTTCCTTTCTCTTTGAATCGACAAGAATATCGTCGATAAAGACTACCACAAATTGATCGAGATAGTCTCTAAAGACTCTATTCATTAGATCCATGAAGATAGCAGGGGCATTAGTAAGACCAAATGGCATCACAATAAATTCATAGTGTCCATACCTTGTACGGAAAGCCGTCTTTGGTATATCCTCCCTTCTGACCCTTAATTGATGATACCCTGAACGAAGAGCAATCTTGTAAAAGTATTGAGCTCCGCGTAGTTGGTCAAATAATTCATCAATGCGTGGGAGATGATATTTGTTCTTGATAGTGATCTTGTTAAGTTCTCGATAATCAATGCAGAGTCTCATTGATCCATCTTTCTTCTTAAAAAATAGAACAGGTGCTCCCCAAGGTGACGCACTAGGGCGTATGAATCCCTTATCAAGATTCTTTTGGAGTTGCTTCTTCAATTCCTGCAACTCAATTGGGGCCATTCTATAAGGTGTCTTTGAAATAGGCAAAGCACCCGGTACGAGTTCTATTGAAAACTCAACTTCACGATTTGGTGGAAGACCCGGTAATTCCTCCGGAAAGACATCATCAAACTCCCGTACGATGGGCATATTCTTAATCGTGAGTTTCTCACCAACCATTTGAGATAAATAACCTTCATTTAGTGGAATCAAGACCCATAAGATGGAAGGAATTTCCACTGGAAGGTTATGTTCATCCTTGCATTGATAGACGATCGTAGATTGATCTGGAATATGAAATGTGACTTCCCTTCTTTGGAAATTGATATGAGCTCCATGTAGAGAAAGCCAATCCATGCCAATAATCACATCAAATTCCACTAAAGGAAGTATCACAAGATTTGCAGGAAGCACTTTCCCACAAACTTTGATCGGAGAAGAATTATAAACTTTTGATGCGATTGTTGTGCCATTAGGTGTTGTCACAGCTAACTCAACATCTAATTGTTGAGGTAATACGGTGATACCCTTAGAAAATTCTTTAGAAATAAAAGAGTGGGTGGATCCAGAATCAAATAAAACATTTGCTACTTTAGAGTGGATGGTAAGTGTACCTTTCACCACTTCGTTATCGTACTCCACATCGCTGATAGAAATTGCATGTGACTTTCCTTTGTCTTTAGCCTTAAGATTTTGTTGATGTCGACCATCATCATCAACCCTTGGATTTGGGCATTGATTGGCATAATGCCCCATCTCCTTGCACTTGAAACATTGAAGTTTAGTAGGTTCATTCTATGTATCCCTTCCTTTGTTTGCGTCATTAGACATATTCTTCCCATTATCACGGCATTCAAATGCCCGATGACCTTCCTTTCCACATTTAAAACATTTACTTGTCCCTTTAAGACAACTCCCTCCATGTTTCTTTCCACACTTTGAGCATAAGGAAAAGCTCATCTTCTTTTCCGTGTGCTCTTTATATTTTTCTTTGAATTCCATCTTCCTCTTCTTATCAAACCCATGTGACTGATGGGTTACTCCAATCTCCATCTCGACTTTGAGATCACATCGAACGATTTTCTCGTAGCTATTGAAGTCCCTTATGGCTAACGCCCTTCGAAGACTTGGTTTTAAGCCACTAAAGAATCGATCGATCTTACTCTCAGGTTGGATAATAATACCAGAAGCATACCTTGCAAGTCTTGTAAAATTTGATTCATAGGTACTAATAGATTCATCATCCCTTTGCTTCAGTTCAAGGAACTCTTTCTCCATCTTTGTTCGGAGAATACGAGGGAAGTACTTATTGAAAAATAAGTTCTTGAACTCGTCCCATTCCATAGACTCAATTTCATCCCTTTGCCTCGTATTCTTAATAAGATTCCACCATTGATCAGCATCTCCTTCCAAACGATACACTGCTAGGATAACTTTATCATGCTCAGAACATTGAAGAACTGAAAATATCATTTTAGTAGTACTAATCCATTGTTCAACAACTAATGGATCAGTAGACCCGCTGAAAGAAGGTGGACGCTGCCTCATGAAGGATTCAACAGAATGTTGATCCTTCCTTTGCTCGTTTGGAAATCCATCATGATTCATAGCTTGAGAAAGTTGTGTGAGCATGGCTACAAGATTTTTCATTCCAGCTCCCATATCGTTTGGTTGCTCAGGGGGACAATCATTGCATTGCCCATCGCATTCTGCATTAACACGGTTCCTTCGGGTTCCAGCCATTGACTAAAACCAAGAAGAATAGTGTGAGCAACACTAATTATAATAGGAAAACCACATAATTCAAGAATAAAATTTTCATGCTTAAGGTCTTATCCTAGGTTATTCAAGGCCATTTCTAAAACACTAAGATTGTGTTCTATGCTTAGACTTATCCTTAGGGTTCTTACTAAGGCTTTCACATCCTAGTTTCCAGAGGTTGACTATACCTTTCCTCTGATACCAACTATAACGACCCATACTCTACATACATTGTAAATTCTTCAAAATTGAAGCACACTTATTACAACATATGACAAAACCACAAAGGACCGTATAGGTATAGTGTCTTTAGAAACTGGGAAACATAAACAACTGGTTCATAAGTCTTCTACAGTGTCTCCCATTTATTTCATCATATCTAGGGTCACTTTTAGAATATTCTACTTAATATCCATCTTCCTGACCTGGGGAAAAGAAAACATAAAAGGGTGAGCTCAAATGCTCCGCAAGGGCAAATAAAGGAAATAAAAATCATATCATATCTTTTTGAAAATCAAAACCTGCAAAAGAGATCATAATATCTTAACATGGAATAAATCATAGAAGTGAAAATGAGATCCCCATAATCATAACATAAAACTTGAAACTTTGTGGCATGCGCACATAATCATGGAAAATCATTTCTTGTTAGTCATGACTCATTTCCAAGACTATCTTAGTGGACAAAGTCCCTTTCTGAACCGAGTTCACTCCTCGTTTCAGTCCTGTATCACTGAACCGAAATAACCTTCCGTTCCAGCCATGTCTATCTCATGAGATATAAAATCTTTACCCAATGCATTGGAGGGAGATATAGGTCCCACCCATCTTATAATGAATCCTTTCTTATGTGTGCCACATAATCACAAACCATACATCATAGTGTAACCCATGTAATAAAAATGGAATTCTTAAACAACATGACATCATAAAACAATTCATATAAGATAAAGGAATTCATAAAAATATTTCCATCACAACATAATCAAATCCATGTAATAATAGGGATAAAAACAGAACCCTTAATATCTTAGATGGATAATAATTTTGATAAAATACTTGAACTCCATTCTTGAGGAAAATATCCTTTCTACTTCAAAAACATTTTTCCTTTCTTAACATGTCATACAACTTTAAACTAAAAGAAGTTGATTAAAAATAAACTTGAAAACTTGTAATGGAAGCTTCTTGGAATTAATGTTTTAAAAATCCATTCATGCCGTATATTTTAAAAAAACATTCTTCGTACCTTTGTCGGAAAAGTCAAAAAGTACCTCGTACGAAAAAACGACAAAAGATTCCTTTCATATTCTTTAATAAAAACTCACCGAAGGGTAAAATTGGATTTAAACTTTTGTAAGTGGATGGAAACAATATTACATATTGAGGGAACATGGATGTGGATGATAAAATACACCCCAGTAAATACTTACGAATAAACAATCTCGGATAAAAATGAGATTGTGATATTTCCCTTACCTTAGGTCCAATTTGCTTTCTACGTGTCCGAAGCTCCTGTATAATGGTTTAAATAATGTTATTGACTTATTCCAGAATCATACATATTGATATGATATCATATATGGTCATATTCTTAGCTTCTTGTTAGTAATATTTCATTGTTACTTGTTACTCATGTCTTTATTGCCTTTTGTTCTTATGCGTGTTTTGCTGAATACATTCTTATTCTTCTTTTAAGGTTATAGATACCTTATATCCAGAATGGTATTAGTTTAACATATATCATATTTATTCATTCAATTCATTTATATAATTACTATGTAATGATGATCATGTAGAACGAGTCACATCACATCGTGGAGACGGTATTCCGTACGTACGCACGAGTGATGATATCGTTCCTATGATCATGGAATTGTATTGGAGTGTATATATAGTATTTCAGTATCAATATTACTTTATAATAATCATAAATAGTTACTCATTACACCATTATACCCATCCTTGTGAAGTGATGGTGGAAAATAGATTACACCACGGCGTGGAGATGGTATTCCGTACGTACGCACGCGCGGTGATTTCATTTTTCCGTACGATGGATAGAAGGTGAATTAGGGTTGTTTAATATTTATAATAACATATCAGTATGTAAGTAATACTGATGTTATTACTTTATCATGAAACAACTAAAGAAGAAGAAGTTGAAGAAGAAAGAAATTGAAAAGATCGGTAATGGATATTACCTCTTCTTTGGAACGCCTCTTTGAATCCTCCACTTAGGGAACTATGATTGGTCTTTGAAGAAGACCAGGACCTCTAGGATTATTCTATGGAAGTGGAGAGGAGAAAATGGCAGGTTTTGGCCGAGCTTGAGTGCTCAATTTGGTGTGAGGAGGAGGGGGAGGAGGTGCCCTTTTATAAGGGAGGAGAGGGGAACCTTAGGAATATCTCAAAATATTATTTTATATTAAAGTCAAAATCGGTTTATAATGGTTACAAAGGGTCTTATTTCGAAGCTAAAGTGGGGATGGGTCGAAATCCTATCAACCAATAGGATTTAGACAAGTTTAGGGTATTATTTTAACATTATAAATTAGATTTAACTCTAAGTTAAATAATTTAACTTTTATCGTGTCTTTTTGTTTTCTTTCACTATATGGTAAATACACATACTATAACATGCCAAAAGAACCCCAAATTGTTTATTATTAATATATATATCCTTATCTAAGTTATTTGGCCGAACCTTAGATTTTTAGGAATAAAATAACAATTAATAATATAATATTTGATTTAAAATCTATTTTGTGTCAATTTTGACACTATTTGATATAGGATTTTTGTGAAAGTCATAACAGAATTATATGTTCGAATAAAGTTGATTAAATCAACATTAATATATCATAGTAACCTTGAAAATTAGTGGAATTCATAAAAAGTCTCAAATTACATTTATTTTGGTGTTTATAACATCAATTATGTCAATATTTCATTAATAAGATAATTACTGCATCATCATTGTGTCATAAATAAATTAAATTATTTAATGTCTAAAAATTACAAATAAAATACCATTATGTAGGAAATCTTTTTATCTTTCTAAGGAATATTTATAGTCTAATTTATCTTATGTATAACCCCATATTAAAAATGATTTACTTATTAAACATTGATTTTAACTATTTTAACCCTTCTTTAAATAAATTAATAATAAATGTCCTAATCTAATCCAAGTGGGCCTAAATGGTCATATTTTATTCCTAGGTTTGTTTTTGGTCGAATTACACTTGTCCAATAGAATTAGGACATGTGTTAGGGTAATATTAATATCATATTTACCCTTAGTTACCCTATATACTATTAACCGCCGTAAAAAAAAGTAAAAAGTTACTATTCACCAAAAAATTATTTTTATCTCATTGAACCACATTTTACTTACTGATATCAACTGTGTCTGTCGGATTTTCGAAATTTCATTCACAGAAGCGGTAAAATTAAGTTTTATGCAAAATTCAGTTTTTAACCTACCACTTAGTGGTTTCACTATTCATCAAAAATTGAAAGTTTTCAGAAAAATACCAAAATTTCACCCTAGGCTAATTTCGGTATTCCGAATCCAAAAATGAAGTCCATTTTGAAAAATAAAATTTATTAAATTTCAAAAAGTGGTTATTACTATTCATAACGGCTAGTTTTAATAATATTTTAATAGCATATCGTTGTTTAGTTAAACTCAGTATTGCGTACGACGCAAGCTATCGAGGAAGGTCGTGATTGCGTGTAAAGTAAGCCAAGAAAGTGTGTAGTGAAAGATTCCTTTGATGATATAAAAACAAAATATTACTCATAAAAATCTCGGGTGTTATAGTAAACATAAGCATTAACAATTTAATGGAATCAATGACAATAAGATGAACATAAGGGAATGATGAAATAATCATGGGGCATGATAATAATATAAGAGAATTAATACCCATCAATACCTCGATCATTAATCACGAAACATGGTATAAATATTTTAATAAATATAGACATATAGGATTCGACAATCATAAGCCATGAGATGTCAATATTGTTCCAAGAATCATTAAAAATCTACAGCTAGCATAGATAAAACCTATATATAACTTAGGGAATCATTTTATATTACTATTATATATGTAATAAACATAAATTTTATACATGAATTAAGGATCATGGATACAATTAGAGTAACTATCATAATTACTCTTGAAATATCTATCACAGTTATACATGGAATAACCCTCAAAGTCAACTTCCAATCATAAATCGTACCGAATTAATTGGAGGGAAACCATGGACTCACATTTTCATAGCTTATAATAAAAACCAACATCTTAATAAAACATTCCCAAGAACTATAACATAATAATAACACATAAAATACTACATTTTATTAAATAATACTTTTACCTATAAGAAAACATTTATGTATATTGAAATATCCATTCTATTTTAAAACTCTTTTTGAAAATAACTAGAACATAGGGAAGGTCAGTTATCTTTTAATGAAAAATTTTATCATGTAAAAAATACGAAAATCTTTTAATTGTTATGGTGGAGGCGAATTTATTTGACAACATATACTTAAAAATAAAACATTCATTTTATAGTTTTTGTAAATAACATTAAAAAATGCTGTAAAAAAAGTCTTTTGAAATCATTTGAAAGAAATTAAAAAGTGACATAAAATATCCTTAATAATTATTTTATGTCCTTAAAAATATATCCATAAAATCATTTGAAAAATGTGTAAATGGTAGAAAAATGTAATTAAGGGGAACAATAAAAGATGATTTTTAAATTAATGCCCCTTACCTGGTGCCTAAATTGTCACATACGTTGTTTATCATCCTGAATAATAAATTTATGATAATTATTTATTATCCTAATTTTTTTTTCAATTATATTATTTTTTTATCCCATTCCATTATGTTTTTAATGATTTAGTCAACAAAATCAAATGTTTTGATGATATTTAGTTTATAAGTCCATTATGACATCGGTAGATTGTTAATGGTTAAAGAATTCATTATTCCATCATATCAATAAAAACAAATAAGAAATAAATATCGTATTTGTGAATCAATTATACTTTTATAATAAACCATGAAATATGGTTATGAAAAATGAAACACATTGTAATCATGGAGATGGTAGGTCATACGTATGCACAAGTAATGTTTCCATTTTTCAATGATCGTTATAAAAATATGGAAAGTATTATTTTACATATATATAATATTTTTTATATCATAATTAATATATTATTTCCTTAAATATACTTTTATATAATCACTATGGTGTGCTGATGAAAATGAATCACAACACATCATAGGGGTGGTAGTCCACAAATAAGCATAAATAACGTTATCATTTATTAGGAAATGGAAAGGTGTGAAATTAAATAATATATTATCATGTAATAATTGGAAATATCTAATTAATATAATATATATTCACTCTATCCAGCATTATAAAAATCCATGGGAGATGGTGATTCAAAAAAAATTGTATTGGTCCGCGAGGCAGTAGCTCACCAAACACAAGAACGATGGATTCATTTCCATTTTATTTTAGGTTAGGGATTGATGTGGGTTATTACATTAACATGAAAAAAACTATGTATGTGGAATATACTATTTATTTTATTTTATAAAGGTTTTACTTGATTTAAATGTGGTGTAAGAAGAAATAAAAAAACATTTGGTTAAACACTATACCTCTTCTTCCGACAATATCCTTTTCTTTACACTTTTAGAACTCTGAGATTAATATTATGCTAAAAATAAGGCCTCCGGAATGTGTGGAGTTATGTTTTGTAATTTATTTCGGTATTTCAAGCCAAAAAACGTGTCTTTTGAAGTGTGTTGAAAAGATAAGATGATGTTCCCCTTTGATATAGGGTAGGGTCACTATGGGAATTTTGTAAAATATTAAATTAATATAAATTAATATCAATGTCGAAAGGACTCAATATTGAAAATAAAATATAATAATATGATTGTGAGTTAAAATAATTTCATAAAATAAATTTTTTACATTTTTTGGAAACCAAATTACAATTAGCTTTTATTTTAACCATTCATCAATTCTTTTGAAAATTATGATGATGTCAATTCTATTTACACCTAAGGGGTTAATGTAGTAACTATAAAAGTTAAAAAACATATAATTATCATAGTTTATTTTATAAACATATCCAATTAAATTGGTAAAATTTAATTTTTTTTATTAATTTTAAATCATTTAATGAAATGTTATTTTTTAAAATTATAATTAATGTAAATGTTATAAATATTCATTTACATTCACTTTAATAACATCAATAGAATAAATTAATTTGAATCCATTGAACCAAAATCTAAATAATATCCAAATTACATATATGATAAATATGGTACAAAAATATTCATTCAATAATATTATTTCAAACATTTTTAATATAAATAGTTTTATTTTTCCATTAATTGAATAATTACTACATTAGTGTTGTGTATGATTTTAAGGAAATTATTTCTTTACTAAAAATTATAAATAAATTACTATTAAAATGAAATGTAATTTAAATTATTTTTGGAAAAAATACCTCATGGTTTACACTTTGTATTTTTTCGGAGTGATTGTGTTTGTGACAAATCCATATAACAATAAATAATAATGTTTGGTGTTTTCCAAAGTATGTATTTAGGGTGGTGCAGTTTCCTAGAGTTTTCCAAATTTTTGGGCCTATAAATTTGTAGTTTTGTTTTTTGAAAAAGAATATATCCTCATAGGATTGAACGATATGAAGACCATGAAGACTAAATATATGATTTTAAAAGAGGTACACAAAATGGTTCAACGAAGGAAAAATGGTTTTCTGAGAGATACATGGTTCGTGGAAGCAGAATTGTTCACAGAAGTGGATCAGGGGATGGAATTAGGTTCATGATAAGATTATGGTATGTAGGATTGCCTTTAATTGGTGAAAATGATATGGTGATTTTGGATTCTATGACCGATGAGAGGTTATACGTAGACCGAGTAGGGAAAATGGTTCGTGGAATGACTATAGTTCACAGAAGATGCACAATATGCGGTAAAGGTTCTACAACATCAAAGATATGGTAAATATCATATTAGAGGATTATGAATATCTAATTTACTATATAAGGATCACTATTCCGATCAATACTCAGAGTTATTTTCCTAAGAAAACATCTTTTCTCCATGAATTTGGCAATGTCTTAAAGAGGTTCACAAGGAGAATTCTGCAATGATTGAAGTAGTTTACATGATAAATTATTTGGGATGGTGTTTATGGAGAATTATAGTCCTAAAATTAAGAATTAGTTCCATGATATAATTATTCTATGGAAGAAGGAATTCCACAAATGCAGAAGTGGTATGAAAAGTCAGTACATAGAATCTGTACATGGAAGCAGTCTACAGAAACAATATGAGGAAGTGGTACATGAAAGCAGTACTGAAAAGAATTGTTTGTAGGCGGTAAATAGAGTTATAATATTTATAAAATACATTGAGGTGGTATGTGGTGGTAGAAGATGAAGAAGTTCAATGAATAGGTGGTTTGTGAAGTATATTTGTTACATAGTTAGCAGAATAAGTAGGTGGTTCTTGAATAGAATTAAATAGTTCACAAAAGTGATTTACTCTTACTAAGATTATGAATTAAATTGGATTTAATTTATGGGTGAAAAATGGACTTCAAAATGGAATCTACCTATAGTTGAGGATCTGTTCTTTCATGAAAAATAAGGGACCTACAAGTCTATAAACTATGAGTGGATCCTATCCAAGAGTAGTGAGAATAGAAAGTGGAAGATGGTGATCCTTTCCACCGGTAGTGAACCAAATTAATTGACAATGGGAGTGACCATTAGGAATCCAGTGAGCAGACCTTAAATCTTCTAAGGGCAGTGAGTCCGAGTATAGAAGTGATTGAGCCCAAACCTTGTAATTGGCAACGATCTTTAGTGGATTTCGTACGTCGGTCCATCGTTATTTTATGCTCCATAGATGAAACCTATTGAGGGTGAATCAAGTAAATTCTTTATTAAAGGTTCATTATTTACTTTATATTCTTATATTTCTACTAGATTAAGAGAAACATGTGTTTTTTTTAATGAAGAAACATGTTCTGAAGGGGTAGTAGTTTTAATCTGTCACACCTAGATTCATGCTCCCACTTAGGGTATTTGACCAAGTAGACATAAAAATATTTATATTTAATATTTTTAAAAATAACTATTGTATTTTTATTGTAATTTTTACTATATTTTAGTTATTAAAATCTAGAGTGCGACATTTCGGTCTTTATTTTCACTTAAATATTATAATGGTCAAAATCATAGATAAATGGAAAAAATGAATTATAACTTTTTGTATGATTATGGATATGTTATACTAATATAATAAAACTAAGATAATATTTTTCCACAATTTTTAGTCCATAACATTTTATTTTTATCTTTAATTACCTGATTTAAAATTTAAGATAGAAATAACATGTCTACTGTTACAATTTATAATTTCCAAAAATAAATGGTCTCTAATTTAAAATTTTTGACCCACTAATTATAAATATAGAATGTGTATTTTAAAACTCCATTTCTTGAATTGGAATAAATTATGTTTATTTAAAACTCATAAAACCCAAGTTGAAATAATATTTATAAAAAATGTGTTTTATACACAAAACTGTACTTATACCAAAATTATTTATAATGATGATTCAAATGAATTAAATTTGAATATGAGGGATTAAATAATAGTTGTGTTACTTTTAGATGAAATTGATATAAAAAAGTTACTTTTAAAAGAAAAGAAAATTACAGTTTTACAAAAAATGGTATTTTTCACTAATTATTGAAAAATAAAACATTTCAAAAAAATTCTCAGAATTTCACTTTAATATTATTTTTATACGATGATTTAAAAAATAATTTTAATTTCATAAAATAAATTGTATAATAGTTTAAAAACAAAATTATAAGATTTTTCCCATAAATAAATAAAAAACATTTTAGAATAAAACATATTTTTGAGGCATAAAATTACTTTTCTAAACTGTTATTGCTTATTTATGAAGAATTAATCAATAAATTTTTATTTATAAGGTAATTTCAATATATTTCATAATTAATTTAATGTTATTCATACCTTATAATTCAATGGCGAGGTTATAATAGGCATATATAAATAAATATATTTCATTTTTTGTTTAATCTTGTTGTTTTGTGTCGTACACACTATCAGACTTAGTATTTTTAAATCCCTGGGTGTTAAACTTTACCAAATTTAATAAATTGCATATTTATCATTATAACTTGATATCAGAAATGAAATGTTTTCCATATAACAATATATTTTTTATAATTCTGGGCCATAAAAAGGGTTAGTTAAAAATCCTCTAGAAATGGGGGAAATAGAAATGTGATGGTCATTTATAAAAACACTTAGCTTGGTTTCCAAATAGGAAAATATTACTATGAATTAAAGATATAGATATGGAAGAAAAAATGTGTAAATAATTATGGTGATTAATTGAGATCACTGGTCATAACAAATTTTATTATAACATGAAGGATAATGACTACAAAATCATAAACCAAAGAGGTTTGAAAAAGACCATCGATTCATCTAAAATTATTGTAATAGGATAATTTCTTTTTTTATTAAAGATGGGTTTTCCCAATAGTTAAAGAATATTTATACCCTATATAATAAAATAATGAGGAAATATACGTACTTGTAATGTATAATTTCATCCATTAATGAACATTCACTATAATCTCATCTTTTTCTCCAAACAGTAAATATTTAAGATGATTTTTTCATTCATGTAGAACCAGAATCAACTTCTATTAGATAAAAAAATTAAATAAAAGGATATAAAAATATTATTATATATGTATTCATTAACCATAAAAAATGTTCTGTGTATGGTACGTTAATTCTCAAAATAAATTAACCATCATGTGAAGAAATAATACAATAATCCCCAAAGGTCAAATTTAATACTTAAATTTCAATCTAAATCATTACATAAATAACAATAATTAATTTTTTTTGAAATATTACCTACTAATATTGAATCTCAAAAATTTAAAGGACATAATAACATATTTTTCAAAGATAAATTTAACATTTAACATCCAATAACATTAATCGTCAATGGAGTCACATACCCAAAAAATAAAATTCACTAATCATATAATCTCAAAACTATTTAATCATTTCCAAAAATAAAATTAATCCCCATAAATAGATATTATGATCATATATTATTCCAAAATATAATTCAAACTTTAATAATCAAATATTACATCATGTTAAACATATGTGTTACATATATCTCAACCTAATAAAATAACTACCATTATATCATTAATTTCTTAAAATTAAATCACTTAAAACCTAAAAAGGTATGTCTAAAACATTAAAACTATGATCAAACTCAAAAATTTAAACACATGAAAATATCTATAACTCTTAAGAAGCATTACCAAGAAAATATAAAAATCTCTAAATTAATCTAAACACAACTGTGATACCAACTATAACAACCCCAAACACACACTCTCGAATCAAGTACAAAAACATTTGTCAATACTTTTATATATATGATACTGATAAATGTGACCAATTTATTCCATCAAAACCATACAAAATAAACAAGAATGTTTTCTATCACTTACATATAAAATGATGTTTTAGGTTTAAGGTTTTATATAATTAGGACAAACTATTAACAACATGGATTTATAAAAAAACTGGTTCCGGAATAATAACATCATCTCTAAATAAATTATTCACATTTAGATAAATATTTAGTAAATAAATACATTTATTTTTTTTCAAAAACATGGGAAAATTAAAAAGTAATTTGGGTGAGATAAACTATCAATAAGAGTAAACATAATCATTGATAACCAAATTTCAACAGTATGCATAAGGTCATAATGACATAATATATGTTCTTGTTCATATTATAAGAGAATCCATACCCATAAATACCTAGATAATCAATCCTCAAATATCATATAAATATTTTTAAAATTAAAGATTCATATGATTCAATAATTATGAACCATGAGATGTCAATTTTGATCAAAGGAATCATTAAAAATCCATAACTAACATAGATAAATACTATAGGTAACTTAGTTCATCATTTTCATGTATCTTTTTCCAATGGAATAACCATCATGGTTATACATGTTGAAACCATCATTGGTAATGTTGGATTAACTGTCACAATTACACGTGAAATAACCATCATGTGTATACTTGGAATAACCCTAATGGTAAAATTCCATTTATAAATTGTTTCTATTAAACTACAAGGATTTCACATACCCACCCACACAATGTTTATAATATAACTAACAGTAATCATAAACAATTCCCAATAACAATAAAATTATTAGAACTAATAAAAGAGTACAATTTTAAAAAATTCCCTTTTACCCTTAATAAAACA
Organism: Viscum album; assembly: GCA_963277665.1. Taxonomy (NCBI): domain Eukaryota; kingdom Viridiplantae; phylum Streptophyta; class Magnoliopsida; order Santalales; family Viscaceae; genus Viscum; species Viscum album. The sequence goes on from OY728122.1 coordinate 499,456,366, forward strand.
TTACTAGAATTTATAATTTACATTTCACTTAAAAAAATAAAAAATAGGAATATAGGGAAGGAGGGAGTATCTTTGGAAAAAAAAATATTGTTAAGAAATCCAAAAATATAATAATTGTTATGGTAGTGGGAAATTTTTTTTATCTCTGTATTCATTAAAATATCACATTCCTTTGGTATTTTTGTTTAGAATGTAAAAACATTATGTAAATGTATTCATTTTGAAAAAAATTGAAATAATTAAAAAGAGACACAAATTTTTCATTAGAATTCATTGTTGTACATATAAATACAACGATGAATGTTTTTTAAAAAATATTGACATTGAAGAAAAAGAGTTCTAAGGGAATCATTAAAGGATGATTTTAAGAGAAATCTCCTTAACATGAATCCAACTCATCTCAAACAGTATATATCATCCTAAATAATAAACAAATTATAATTATTTACTTGAATAATAAAATTTTTCAATTATATTATTCATTTTTTTATTTTATCTCTGACTATGATATATTTATTTATTTAAACAATGAAATTAGATATTTTGATGATAATACGTTCATCGGTCCAAAATGAATTTGGTAGTTCTTATATGGTAAATGTGTTCATTATTCCATCATATCTATAATAATAATCATTTAATAATTATAGTATTTATACATAAATAACAATTTTTAATAAAACCATGAAATATGGTTATGATAAATGAATGATGTTACAATCTTGGAGATGGTCGGTCATACGTACACATGAGTAACATGTCCATTTTTTAATGATCCTTTTGGAAAGAAGTTTCATATTGTTTTATATTTATAGAATGATAATAATTTCATAAATAAAATATTATCACTTTAAATATTCTTTTGTATAAAATTCATGTCAAATGTTCATGAAAATGATTCATATCAATTCGTGGTGGTTGTGGTGGTCCACACATAAGCCTGAATGATGTTATCATTTTCAGTGAATGGAAAGGTAATATATGAAACTATATATTATTATTCAATTATGATAAATTTGTAATTAATATTATATATTTACAATAAATATATCATTATAACCCTCCATGAGATATGGGGACGGAAACAAATTACATCATCCCATGAGGTGTAGTTCATTGTACACTTGAATTATGAGTTCCATTACCATTTGATGAAGGTTTGAGACAGATGTGGGTTTTGAAATTAATATAATAATATATAATTATATTTATGATAGTAGGGACATTATTTATTAAAGGTTTAAATAGATTTGAATATCTTTTAAGAAGGAATTAAAACATTCAGTAAATGCTATATCTTTTCTTCAGACAATCTCCTTTTCATTACACCTTATGATCAATAAGATGGGTATTATCTACAAAATAAGACCTATATAATTTGGGTAGGGACATTATAATGTCATATTGGAAGTTATTTTCCAAAAAAAAAAAATTTACATCAAAATATAAGAATAAGAGGTGCACTTTTATTAGAGAGGGGAGGGGAACTCTTTGAATTTCATAAAATATTAAATTAATATATATATTTTTAAAAGTTTCCAAATTAATTATAAAAAAATTTAATATTATTTTGATTCCAGATACTATTATAAAATAAATTTTTTTAAAGTTTGGATCAATTTTTTACACTTATATTTTTTTAACCCTTCATTAAGGATTTTTAGAATTATAGTGATATCATTATTATTTACTATCAATGGGTTAATATATTTACTATAAAATTAATATCATTCAATAAATGTAATGTGGATTATTTAATAAACCATATCCTATTTATATTGTTTAATATAGTATTTTTTGGTATTTTAAATAATTTAACTAAATAATATTTATTATAAAATATAAAAAATCTCAATTTGTGAGCTATTCATTTACTTTGAATTTATTCACACAAAGAAAAAAAAATCAAATTCAATAAATCCAAATATATAAAATCAATCATTGTTTTATAAAAAATTACATAATATTCATTCAAATCATATTTTTTTTTCAAGAATGTTTAATGTTATTTATTTTATTTTACCATTAATTAGATAATTACTATATCTATGTTGCGTAATAATTTAATGTATTTATTTATTTACTAAAATTTAAACATAAATTATCATAATAAAATAATAATTTAAATTTATAATTAATATATATAACTGATCGTACCCTATATTTATCCCTATGTTAACATTGTTATAGTATTTGAAATCAAGAGTGTGACATTTTCGGCATTTCTTTAACAAAAATTTTATAAAGGTCAAAATCATGGAAAAATGGAAACAAAAAGAAATATAGTAGAACCTCATACAATTATACATGATATATAATCAACTAGTAATATTAATTCATGTGTTATGTTAAATTTTAGTCCCTACCATTTTATTTTTAACAGTTATTACATGATTTAACATTTATCGTTGTAAAAAATTTACTAATGATACTATTCATAATGTACTAAAATAAAAGGGTCCTCTATTCCAAATTTAGTCCCCCTTATTCAACATATGGATTTCAATTTTAAATATTTAATTTCTATATGTGGAAGGATTTATATTAAATATATATTCATAAAACACAACTAAAAATAGTATTTAGAACAATGTGTTTTCAGCCCAAAAATATAATAATACCAAAACTAGGTTTAATCAAGAATAATCTAAATTTAATTACATTATATATAATTATATATAAAGATATAAAAATTATGTTACATTACGAGATAATTCAATGGATAATGATATCTTTTAATGAAAATAAAATGACATTTTTACAATAATCGATATTTTTCACAATTCACTAAAAAATATAACTATTCAAAAAATTCCAAAAAAGTTCACCATAGGATAATTTTGATATGATTATATAAAATATAAATTTGATTTTATAAAATAAAATTTCTAAATTTACAAAAAATTAATTATAACAAATCCAATAATCAATAAAAATTAATTTGATGAAAATGTATTTTTGAAGTAGAAAATTTATTTTATAAAAAACGTTTTCTTACATTTGAAGAATTAATCAATAATTTTTTATTTTTTAATAATTTTTTATATATTTCATAATGTAATTATTCTTATTCAAACCCACCAATTCAATGGATAGGTTATATTAGTCATATTTAAAAATAGTATTTCGTGGTTTGTTTAATCTCAGTGTTGTGTGTTGTAAACGCTATCAATCATAGTAATCTTATCAAAAAATATTAGGGAGTTACATTCTCCCCCTTAATGAATTTCATCCCCAAAATTGTAACATGATCCAAAAAATCAATGGTTTTCAATCTGAATATACCATTGTTAAAATCCCACTTCATGAAAAGGGTTAACAAAACTTCCTCTTGAATAGAGGGAGTGTAAAATATAAAGTTCATATAGAATAACACATAACCAGGTTTCCAAATAGGAAAAAATTTGTGTGAAGTGAAAATATGGACATGGATGAAATTAATAATGTCCAAACAATGACAGATAATGATAGATATCATTGATAATAATAACGTTAATGTTAATAAGAAAGTCAATGTCCGAAATAAATATAAACCAAAGAGGTGTGAAAATGAAATTAAATTCATGAGAAATGAATGTACTGGTTTATTTTTTTCAAGATCCTTTTACTTAAATTTGAGGAATTTATTTTCCATATAAACTAAAATTAGGAGTAAATATTCATAAATTAAATGTATAATTTCATCCAATAATCAATTTCCATCATAATCGTATCTTTTGATCCAAACAATGAGTATTTATAGTGATGTATTCATGCCTAAAAAATAGAATAAATTTCTAATGGATTACAAGCTTCCTAAAATGGATACCAACATATTTAGATGATATTTAGAGATTAAAATTACTAAATGGTTAGCATAAGGATGATTATTCACAAAATTAATAAACATTCATATGAAAATACTATTCAATAATATGAAAAATTCAATAATAATAATTAATGTTTAAACTAAATCAATCCATAAATAACTATCTTTAAAACTTTCAAAATATTCAATAGTAATATTGAAACCCAAAAATAAAACTATTTGATTACATATTCTTCAAGGAAAAATTTAAAATATATGTACCAAAAATATTAGTAAAATATTCTTTCATATTTACAAAATGTTATATTCCCAAATCATATAATATTTAAAACATAATAATCATTTCTATAAATATCCTAAGTCAACATAAATCCACAACAAGATCATATATTATTTTAAAATATTATTCAACATTTATTCCTCAAACAACACTTCATCTGGAACATAAGGATTACATATACCCATATATAATAAAGTGTCACCCAAAATATCATTAATCACCTCAAAATTTCAACACTTAAAACCCTAAAAGTGTTGTCTAAAATATTTAACATAAGATCAAACTGAAACTTATAAACCTCTTATTGTATCAGTAAATCTTAAGAAAAAATCACTTGAAAACCTCATTATCTACAAATTTATCTAAACCCTACTTTGATATCAACTATAAGAACCTCAAACCCAGACTCCATGATTCATTACTAAAAACAAAAACTCTAATTTTTTGGATTTGATTAAAATAATTGGGACCCAAATTTTTCCAGAAAACCTTACAAAATTACTATTCAATATTGCATCACTTACATACCAAAGGATTCTTTTTGTATTGAGTTTTTTTTAATTAGGATAAAGTATTAAAAACATGAATTAATAAACAACTGGTTACTAAATATCAACGTCTTCTACCACTGAGTTCTTCACATTTAGTAAACATTAATGGAAAAACATACTTAAAAACATTATTTACAACCTAGGGTAAAGTAAAACTTATGGTGGGTGATTTAAAACACTCAAAAATAAAAAACATAAGAATTAACAATTGATATTCTTAAGTGATCATAAGAAGAGAATAAATATATGACACTACTAAAAAGCAGACATTTAATAGCACCAATATTTATCAACACTAGAAAAATGCACCAAAAAATTCCATCTTTATTTGTGCTAAATTAAGCGCTGATAAAGTGGGACCATTATCAATGCTAAATAAAAGCGTTCATAAAGGTAACCCTTTATCATCACTTTTTATTCAACTTTGATAAAATGTCAACTTTTTTAGCGCTTTATTTTAGAACACATAAAGGTTACCCATTCTCTATTCTCTATTTTTGGCATAGATAAAAAGTACCCTTTATGAGTGTTAAAAATAATGTGCTGATAAATGTCCACAATAAAGTAAAATAATTAAACATATAAAATTAAAAAGAATAAATTATTTCTTTAATTAAATAAATATTATTAAAAATGAATAAATTGAATATATATATATATAAATTTGAAAAATTAATAAATATTTTATATTAAATATATCGATATGTAAAATGAATAAAATGAAATAATTAAACTAATAAAAATTAGAAATGCGTAATTTAAGAAATATATTTCCATTTTTATTAATTTAACAATATTTGATAAAAATGATGAAATTTAATGTATATATATAGATTACAAAAATTGATAAATAGTATATATTAAATGTTGATATATAAATGAATATATAATTAAAAAAATTAAAAAAAATTAAATTACAAAATTATTTAAATTTTTATAATGAAACAATTATTGTTAAAAATGAATAAGTATAATATATATATATATATATTATAAATAGTTATAAATAATATAAATATATATATATATATAATGAATAAAATGTTAATTAAAAACAAATTATTATCTTATTTATGTTTAATGTTGTTCTATTTTTCAATTTAACATTTATCATATTTCGTGTGTTACATTGATTTCAGTTATAGATATATATGTGTGTGTGTGTAATTAATGTAGTTTTATATACAAACACACAAACAAATATTTTTACTCAATATATAGAAACACATAAAACTAATAATTATATAATTTATTAAAATTTTAGTATATTTTAGAATTTCATTTTAACATGATACGTTATTATATTATATTTTTAATCGGTCAATTTTATATATATATTTGTAGTACTATTACAGTTAAAGAATTCATTTTTTATATTTTTATATTTTTTATTTTATTTATGAATTTGATCATTTCGTATTATTTGCATATTTATATATATATTTACAATGTTTTAGAATTTTCAATATGTATTCATCAGACATTAATATATATAAATTAATATTTGTTTAATAATTTATATTTAATTAATAAAACTTTTCCATTTTTTCAATATTTTTAATTTGTATGCATTTTGAGTTATCAAATTAATCTCATTTTTAAAATGCTTGTATTGGGGATTATATAATAACTAATAAAGTTAAATATTATATTTTTAAATAAATATTTATAAATTACTATATATATGTATAAATTTATATTTACTATATTTATAAATATATAAATTTATAATTATTATAAATAAATAACAATTATTTTTTAAATAAATATTTATATTGTTTTAAAAAAATAATTATATATATTTAATATTTATAAAATTATAATAAATTTAATTAAAAATATCCTTTAGTAGCTCTAAAATAATAGTGATAGTAAAGATTTTTTATCCGTACTTTTGAGTGCTGAAAAATATCCCACTTATTTGAACTTAGTAATTTAACGCTGATAAAAGGTATATTTATCAGTGATTTTTTGAAATTTCTATTAATACTGTTAATGATCTATTTAAATGAACCGTTACTGGTACTCAGTCAGTCGTGATTCTCAAGTTGTCACAGAACACCCTTACTGTCGGTGTGACTCCTCTACGTTCCCTCATATTAATCTAAGAAAGAATCCAATGTATGTTATATTCTACTTCTCCTCTAACGTTTTTTGATGTTTTGGGTACCATATTTGGTGTTTGGTGTTTTGTGTTGTTCTTAACCTTGACAAAACCTAAATCACATCTCCTCACCATGACCAGCGCGACTCCTCTACGTTTATGTGAGGATCATAATGATTTAACATGATATTAGTTTCCAGTTTTTGTTGTTTGTAATGACGAAATGAATCTTAGTATTCCTCGCTAAATTATTTACCTCTAATATGGTGAAGGAAAAATACAAAAAAAAAATAAGTACTATTTCATTACATTTTTTTCCTATTAGGGAATGGGATGAAATCATAATCAATTATTTGAAGTTTTTTTCAATGTCATCTAAATAGAAATATATAGAGTGTGTTATAGTGGATCACCCAATTTAGATGAAAAACTTATTATATATTCAAGAGGATTTCTTAGTTTATGAACTTGATTAATTATATGTCAGAGAGATAATAATGCTTCCATGTGTCCCATCTAGTGTTTTATCTGATAGGGATATGATGTTGTAATCTTGTTAATAGAAATGACATTAATTTTCAGGGTGGTTATGGGTGAAATTATATACTTCCATTATTCCACTGACTACCGGTCAATCTAATAAGACTATATAGAAATTGGAGAATATTATTTGAGCCTTGTTCCTGGGCATCAATTTCTCCTAAAAGTATTAAATTTCATTGGTACAATTATCTTATAAATATAGTTATCAATCACTTATCCATATGGACCCATATGAAGAATTATATTAAATAAATTTTCACTATACTTTATGTTGGATATATATAGAAGAAACTACTATGAATATACCTAGTCCTGTAAAATAAATAATAGACTGAGTGATGTTAATTCAAAAAGATTTTGAACCTACTCAAAGTCAACCAATATACCACAGTAACCATTAGAGGAGACCTTAATAATTTAATGTTAATGATCATGTTTTCTAGGTCTCCTTGATATTGGTTCAATAATGGATTATAAAGAAGAATAAATTATCCTTGAAATGCATAAACCCTTTAAAATTCTCAAAAAAGCCTAAGAAATTTCTTAACAGCTATCTTTACACATATGAAAACCCAATGGTTGAATCTATTCCATCATGAATCTGGTTGAATCTTATTGAGTATGAAATGCTTAAGGATTTGGGAGTTTTAAATTCCACTTATGATCTAACAGTGTAATACACATTAATGTTAGTAATTTAGTCTCATTTTGGGTGTATTTTTTGTTAAAGGGGAGTTAAAAGAGGGGTTAAAGAATTTGAAAGGAGAGTGTGGTGAAGTGATAGAGGTACCCTAGTGCGGTAGGTACTACGTACATGATTGAATGAAACCATGTACATGTTGATTGGCTAGTATAGGTTGGGCCACTGTTATACGAACCAAGATCCCAGTGGCCTAGTATTATGAATGTTGTGGTACTATTGAGATTTTTTTGGGTTATTGATATTTTAAATCATATAAAAATTATATAATATGTAAATTATGGCCCACTACCGTGTCGTCTAGTTATGTATGACTACTAGCTCCTTGTTTCTGTGGTTTAGAATGAATTATATCTTGTTTTGGTATTAGTTGCGTGATTAAGCTTTTAAAATGAAAATTATTGTGAAAATTTAAATGATATGTTTAAAAAGGTATCAGGTTGGGGAAAATTTGTTTGAAAGGAAATTTTTTTGGATTGAAAATTTGGTAAATAATTGGGTTTTGTGATGAAGTGGTAAGTGTGACCCTATGTATTCCTTACAAGTTTTTTCATATGTGTGGGCATATGAAGAATTGATTCGGAATGTGATTTTATGATTTTTGTGTTATTCAGAATATGCCTCTACGAAAGGTCCCCAAATTTTCTAGTGGGTCTCACCCTATTTATTGTTATCCGAAATTACTTCCCATATTCTATGGGAATCAATGTTCATTAGAGGTAGTTAATCGGGATGAGGAATTGGACCATGTCTTCATAGTGATGGGAACACCCAACAAAATTAGAGTTCATGCTATTCGAGGTCTTTTGGGGGCCCATCTTTAGAATAATGGGAGTTGTTTCCCCAACAATGATGAATTTTGGGGTAACATGGGTAGTTCTTAAGTCAATATTTATCAGATGGTTTATACATGAGGAGGTTAAGATGATGAAATGTGATGAATTCTTGAGTGTCCAACAAGGTCAGCAGATGGTGAATTCTTATGTTGAACACTTGAAAGAGATGGTTTCCTTTTTTTCAGAGGTGGTTTCACATGGAGTGTGGAAATCTTCTATTTTTATTGGGGGTGTTCATCTAGGGATCAAGGAGCATGTACTTTACTCAAAGGATATCAATTTTGGAAAGTTGGTAGAGGAAGTGTTTTTGTCTAAGTTATTTTCTAATAAGCATATAACCAATTAACTAAGTGGTTCTCTCCTATATTGGGTGAGGATGATTAGAATTTCTTTGTTTTTTTTGTGTGGTAGTTTTAAGTTCATATTTAATTGTAAAAGTCTGATGAAATCATCCTTTATTAGTTCAAATGTTTTTTTTGTTTCAAAATGAGAATCATTAAATGGATTTCCTTTCAAGAATTTCTCACCTCTCTCCATCAAGTCTATTTGGAGATGTCTATTTTTGTGGAAATTACTCTTGGTGATTTGTGTATGAGTTTGTTGTTTATTTCGAGATCTTTTGTTTATTTATTTAAAAAATTATAGGGTCTTATATGATTGGAAAAACTGGTCTATGTAGGTGTTTACTTTTTTCACACTTAGGGAAATTATCCATAAGTCATTTGAGATGTGTAGAAATCATTCTCCCTTCAATTAGACACACTGTGTGACCTTTATGACTCATTGTGTCTGGCCATTGAAACAATTAGTTGCACCTCAAAAGAAAAGAAACACATTCAGATTTTTTGATACTATATTAAAATAATCCATGTGTTATTTGAGATGTGAATAAATTAGCCCCACCTCATTCTATCGCATGGTGTCACCCATATGACTTCAAGTACATATTTTTAATTAAAATTGACAACATTTTTAGTAAAAAGGGAAACTAACCTACTAAAAACATAGAAAAACACTCAATTTGTAAAAATAATTTAAGAAAATTATCCATAGGACTTTTTATGTATAGTAATTAGACACACCTCAATTTGATATGCAATGTGATCAGTATGATTCCAAATGCATGTTTCAAATTTAAAATGAAATTTTAGTAGAAAATACAAATGACATACTCAAAACCAAGAAAATACATTAATATTGATTTGATACTTTAGTAAAATGATTCATGAGTCATTTTTTATGTGTAATAATCAGTTTCACCTCAATCTAACAAATGGTGTGATCAGTATGACTCAATGTGTGTCATTTATTTAAAAAATTTCACAGTTTTAGTGAAATGGACATTTTTCTAACTCAAAATAGAGAAAAAAATTGGATTAATTGGATACATTACTAAAATGATCCATATGTTATTTTTTGATTTGTAGGTATTAGGTTCATCTCAATCTGATACATGATTTGCCCTGTATTACTCAAAGTATTTGTTATCAGTTTAAAATTGGTATTTTAGTTCAAAAAGTTCCCACGCTAAAAAATGATCAAACACACTTGTATTTTCACAATAATTTATAAAAATGAATCATAATTAATTTATGATATTTATTAATCCATTTCACATCAAACTGATACGCGTTGTGATCAGAATGATTCAAAAGTGTGTGTTTCTAGTTTCAAATGGCATTATAGTAGAAAAGACACTGATATAGTCAAAACTAAGAAAAAACATACAAATTAATATGATACATTAGGATAACATTCCAGATGTAATTTGAGACTTGTTGGAATCAACCAAACCTCAATATGATGCCTGATGTGAAACACCACAAGCTTCCATGGTACGCTTCTCTTTGATTAATACAATAACTTGTGTTGTACACAACTACGAGTTCATACACACCACGAACAATCAGACAAGCCATTATGAATAGTAATACCCACTTTTTGAATATTTTTTACATTTTATTTTTCAAATTGGACATCGTTTTTGGATTCTTAATTTCAAAATTATCTTTGGGTGAATTTTTGGTATTTTTGTGAAAACATTCAATTTTTTGATGAATAGTGAAAAACAATGCGTTATTATTTAAAACTATCTTTTTATTTAAATAATTATTTTTTTTATTTAAATTTATATTAGGAAAAAATAGATAAATAATAGCTATATTTGTTCAATGTAATAAATTGGAGTCATTTTATTATAATATTAAATATATAAAATTTTATTGAACCTTTTACCATCTTTTATTCACCTTCTTGGCGCATTTTCAAATTTGCATAAAATGTAATTTTACCACTTCTCTGATTTTAATTTGAAAAAATCGAGAGACATGGTTGAAATTATTATGTAAAATTTGATTCTAGTGTGATGAAAATAATTTTTGGTGAATAGTAACTTTTGAATTTTATTTGTCATGTTAAAAACTAAATAGGGTACTTAAAGGTAAAATTGAGATTATAATTACCCTACCACATGTACTAATTCTATTGGATAAGTGTATTTAGACACTGTTGGGTACTGGGACTGCGCAGCCAAATCCTGTGGGCCATGAATTAAAATTTTTCTACTTCACTGGAGTGACATAACCCTTTCAACTCCGGTGATCTTGTTCCGGCTAGGTGTGAGGATCTCGCAAGGTTTATAAAGAGCATGAAAAAAAATTAAATTGAGCATTTACCTTGTTCAGAATTGACGTGTGCAAGTCTGCCGCAATACGCCATTGATCTTTTCTTGAAGACTCTGACGTCGAATCCCTCTAGATCATCCACACACGCCTCACGAATCTGCTCGTGCGCCGCTCGTCAAGATCTGGGTGCTAGCGTGGATCTTCGACGCTCACTTCAGCGCATCGATGATCACCGCAAAGGAGGAAGCTTTGATCCGGGATACATGATCTTCAAGATCCTTCTTTTCTTGAGAGATTCTCTCTCTAAATTCTAGGAGGAGAGAGATGCTCTCAATCTTGACACATGAATAGTAATAGTGGGAGAGCCTCTCTCTCAATTATATAGGGAGTGTTTAAAAACACACGGTGTAGGATCCCGACCCTGTGTAATAGACGTCCGCTATATAAGTGATATAAATAATTATTTATGAAAAATAAAATTATTCCATAAAAAATATTTATAATTTATCACTTACTTGTAATATATAAATATATTACGTGATAAATTTGAGTTTTTAACTCGACTCATTCCACCTGCTAATATTAAACGTACCTAGGATATTTAAATCCATTCGAATAATATTAATACTTGTATGTACTATATAACTTGTAAATACATGTTATAAATAAATTCAACGAATTGTTCTAAACTCGAGTAATTAATGAATTTAATTATTCTTTGGTGATCCATAGAACTTGGATAGTGCATGGACCCTTTGGCGGGGCCCGCCAAGTTCTAAATTCTTATTCCCAGAATAGGGAAGATTTTCAAGGTGCTATAGTGTGTGACCCTCTAGGACCTTATCTCAATAGTAATGAATAATTTCACCGACCTACAGTAAAGTCTAGAAAACCCTCGAGGCCCCTGTAGAGATAAGGAAAATTCAAAGAAATGACTGCCTTCCTACGAACATGGTCCATGTAATCCAATCTCTTCGTCATCGATATCTCAATAAAGCAGAATGCATAATAGAGTCATCATTATTTATTTGCTTTATTTTGTTTGTTGATTTTTTCGGATGGTCTTACCTTCGACTACCATGGCCATGGATTTATTAAAGGTGTAACCATCCTAATCAACCCGGCCAGATATATCTCTTCATGAACTCGGAAGCGACAAATCCTTTCTCGATCATTCAATCAATGCCATGTCATTAATGACGTACACGATAAAAACTACCTCACCATGGCTTTATCATCACGGTTTTCACCTTATATCAAATGTACATAATTAAGTGACATTCATTGATAATAATCTCATGTCAGGTCGGTCAATAACTCAAGACTAGTAGGGGTAAAAGAGCAATAAAAATTAAATTGAAATAAATTTAAATTATGTGAGGGTGTCTTAATAAATTAAAGGAATTTTATTAAATTCAAATAATTTATTTTTATTGGTTCCATTTTATTAATTTAATTTTAACAAAAAATTAAATTAAACCATTAATTTAATTTTAAATTAAATTAAATTAATAATTTAGGATTAAAATAATTTAAACCCCTAAATTAATTCAAATTAATTTAATTTAAAAACTAAATTAATTAAAATTAATTCAGTTCAGGGTTACCACTATCCCGAGAAATGTCCGGCGGGACTGCGTACCACCGAGGGATGTTGTCCTAGAATGGCGGCATGACCGCGGTAGGACCGTGGCATGACCACGGTGTGACCGCAGCGTCCAACGACTCCCGCAGAGGCTGCAACTTCCGACATAGTCCGAGGGGAGCGGGAGGAGGCTGGGAAATAGTCCGGCCAACCACATGGCCAGTAGCCCGCTGCTCCGGCTAGCCGGAGAGGCGGTTGTCCAGTCTGGAAAGGACCCAAACAGCGCAACGCGGCCCATTCGGCGAGCATGGGGCGGCCGACAGGATGCTGTCCGGCAGTGGGGAGGCCAGTGTGGGTGTCGGCGCAGCTGGATGGAGCCGGTCTAGAGGAGGCCAGTGCAAGGCCAGGGCGGCCCGACGGAGGGGGCTCAGCGCGGGCCACGGCCGGTGCGGAAGAGGAGGCCCGCGCGGGTGTCAGTACGGTCGGACGGAGCTGGTCCGGAGTAGGCCGGCGTGAGGCCAGGGCGGACGGACAGAGGGGATCGGCGTGGTTCATGGCCGGTGTGGAAGAGGAGGCCGGCGCGGGTGTTGGCGTAACCGGACGGAGCCGGTCTGGTGGTGGGGAGGCTGGCACGGCTCGTGGCGGCCGGCCGGAGGGGACCCGGTGGGGAGGAGGTTCGGCAGAGGGGAGGTCTAGGGATTGGCCTTGGGGTCTTGGTATTTTTTTATTATTATAAAATGTATTAAAATATTTATTATAAAATATTTTATTATAAAATATTCATAATAAAATATATATTTGATGTTGATTCTCAATTTGAGATAAACAGCAAATGAACAAAAACTTGCGACGTCGATCCGTTTAAAAAAATTAAATGATCATAACTTGATCATTAGAAAACGAACTGACATGTGGTCGAATCAAAATGAACTGTTTTAACTCCCCGAAATTAAATTTAATTCATTTTAATGTTTTTGACTCAGAAAAACCTTGTGATCCCTCTGATACAACTTCTGGGTACCGGGACTGTGCAGTGGAAGACGGTGGGACGGGAATTTAAATTTTTCTCCTTCACTGGAGTGACATAACCCCGTCAACTCTGGTGATCTTTTCCTGGATAGGTCTGAGGATCTCACAAGGTTATTAAATAGCATGAAAAAAAATAAACTGAACATTTACCTTGTTCAGAATTGACGTGTGCAAGTCTGCCGCAGGATGCCGATGATTGTTGCTCGAAGACTCCGACGTCGAAGCCCTATAGATCTTCCACACACGCCTCATGAATCTGCTCGTGCGTCGCTTGTCATGATACGGGTTCTAGTGCGGATCATCGACTCTCACTTCGGCACAACAATGATCACCGCAAAAAAGGAAGCTTCGATCCGGGATTGATGATCTTGAAGATCCTTCTTTTCTTGAGAGACTCTCTCTCTAAATTCCAGGAGGAGAGTGATGCTCTCAATCTTGAAACATGAATAGTAATGGTGGGAGAGCCTCACTCTCACTTATATAGGGAGTGTTTAAAAACACGTCGTGTAGGTTCCTGGCCCTATGTAATAGACGCCTGCTATATAAGTGATATAAATGATTATTTATGACAAATTAAATTATGCCATAAATAATATTTATAATTTCTCACATACCTGTAATATATAAATATATTATGTGATAAATTTGAGTTTTAACTCGACTCATTCTTGCTGGTAATATTAAATGAACCTAGGATATTTAAATCCATTCGAATAATATTAATACTTGTATTTATCATATAACTTGTAAATACATGTTATAAATAAATTCAACGAATTATTCTAATCTCGAATAATTAATGAATTTTTTTATTCTTTGGTGATCCATAGAACTTGGATAGTGATCATACCCTTTTGTGGGGCCCGCCTAGTTCTAAATTCCTATTCCCAGAATGGGGCAGATTCTCAAGGCACTATAGTGTGTGACCCTCTAGGCCCTTATCTCAATTGTAGTGAATAATTTCACCAACCTAGAGCGGGGTCTCGAAACCCATCGAGACCCCTATAGTGTTAAGGCAAATTCAAAGTAACTACTGCCTTCCTAAGAACACAGTCTGTGTAATATAATTTCTTTGTCCTTGATATCTGAATAAAGCTGAATGCATACTAGTGTCATCATTCTTTATTTGATTTATTTTGTTTGATGATTTGTTCAGTCAGTCTTACCTTCGACTACCACGGCCATGTACTTCTTGAAGGTGCAACCATCCTAATCAACAAGGCCCGAGATATCTCTTCCTGAACTCGGAAGCAACAAATAATTTCTTGATCATTCAATCAATGCCATTCCATTAATGACGTACCCGATACAAACTACCTCACCATGACTTTATCGTCATGGTTTTCATCTTATATCAAATGTAAGTAATTAAATGACATTCATTGATAATAATCTCAAGTCAGGATACCATTACACATGTTCGTAGATAAGAATGACCAATGACACTAGAAACATGTGGTGTTCCTATTAAGCGGTTTTGTCCTCATGATCTCAATACAGGAGATCACCGAGTGCGAACTTCATGCGAAGAAGTCTCAATGCTTATGAGCCCCCAGCACCTGATAGTCAGACATCTACTATGTCCAGTCAGTAAGATGTATATAGACTATAGAACAAATATTTAAGATCAATGTCATTGTATCTCGAGGTTCTCATTATAGCCTGGGATATGATATAACATCTTGACATAACAATTAACATTTGGACATTACCATTATTATAGTGGATGTAGAAAAAGTATTCACTATAATGGTAATATATCATCATGCATATCTAACTATACACATGATACGGTAATCAAAAGTACTATATATTTGGGTCTATGGAATCCACTATTTCAATAGAGACAAATCAACCATCAGAATAAAATATTATCCTTTTGTTCCACTTGGATTAGACTAAAACATTTATTATTATTTTATTTATTGGAGAGTTAAAGGCGTTAAATTAAATGTTTAATAACTAAACCATTTTCAATATTGGGTTATACATAAGATAAATTAGACTATAAATATTCATTAAAAAGGTTAAAAATATCCTATATAATTCTATTTTATTTATAATTTTTAGACATTATTTAATTAAATTTATTATAACCCAATGATGATGTAGTAATTACCTAATTAATGAATGATTAAAACAATCGATATTATAAATATCCAAAGAAATGTAAATTGAGACTTCTGATTAATTCCACTAATTTTAAATGTTAATATGACATGGTAGGGTTTATTAAATATTTTTTTTCAAAGTGATAAAGTTGTTATGACTATCAAAAAAAAATACAATATAGTGTCTAATTTGACATAAATGAATTTTTAAAACAAATACTATATTATTAATTGATATAATATCCCTAAAAAAATAAGGTTCATCCAAAGGACATAGATAAGGTTAGATATATCTATAATGAAACACTTTGGGTTCACTTGGATTTTTATTGTAATTTTATTAACTATTTATTATAATAAGTCAAATATAAATTGTAAATGTTAAACTATTTATCTTAGAGTAAAATATAAAAGATAAGGTTAATATGGGGATCTAAACCTATTAAAACCTATTGGGTGAGGGTTTTTAGACCCATAACCACCTCATCCTTGAAATAAATCATTTTTTGAGCCATTATAAACAGAATATGATGGTATAATAAAATAATATTTCATGTTTCTTTTAAATTGACCCTCACCTCTCATATAGAAGGGTACTTCCCCTTCTCTCAAAATCACACATCCAAAGCCATTTTAATTGACCAAACCCTACTCAAATATCCTCCAAACTACCCTCAAATTGATATATAGGTAATACATTGATCATAAATACACCCTATGGATCCATTTTGATCAACTCAAAAGGAAACACCCAAAGAAGATGTCATAATTTCACCACCTCATTCAAAGTTATTTTCATCTTCCCCTTCTTCTTTCATTATTGTTTCCATCCCAAAATAATAACTCATGTACCTTATACATACTGTGATATTATTATAAATATGGTACAAACATATTTATTATTCTCTTGGTCCTATGAATGACGAGTCACCATACGTGCGTACACACAACTTACCGTCTCCACATCGTGGTGTAGTTTGTTATTAAAATACTTCATTATTGAAATGGGTATAATAATGAGTATAACTGATATAAATAATAAATATAACATGTTAAATATTATTTATATATTATATACCAAAAAATTACATATGATTTCACCATCAATAGAATGATATTGTCGCTCGTGCGTATGCACGGATTACCGTCTCCAGAAACGTGATGAAATTCATTCCCCATCATAACCATTCAAGAATAATATTCATTTTAGGATTAAATTTTTTTATCAACTTAATATAATTCTTGATATGAATCAAATACATCATATACATAACAAACCTGACTTATGTAATAAAACATATAAAGGGAAACGATTCATTTAACACCTGAAACATTGATACCACTGAAATATTATTAACAAAGCAATATTAAAAGATCATACATGAAATAATATTTATGCATGTTGTCCTTTTATAATTTAATAAAATTGATTTAGAAATTATACATGAGGTTAATGTAACCTTGATCAATTAAAATTACAAGGTTAAGGTTAATTCTACAATCTCTTCATTATCCGAGGGTTGTTTATACGTGAGTATCTACATGGAACTCTTTATCATCCACATCTATGTTTATTAAAAATGTAATTCAAAAAAATATTACTATTTCATACATTATGGTTTAAAGTCATTTATAACCTTAATTTAATTTTTTATATAATTTTTATAAGGGAATCTTTCCATCATTTTCCAAACAAGGTCTTTTATGACCTTTTCGACAAAATTTAGGAATGTATGTTTTTTAACATACGTAGTTGGTGTGGCTATTTTTAACTAGTATAGCACCTTCAAAGCTTCCCATACATGATTATAAAATTATTTTAAAAATAAATTTTTTTATAATTATGTGACTTTTATAGGATTTCAAAATATAAATAGATATTTCTCTCAGATAGTTTCAATTTCATCGCTGTCAACATCCTTTGATTAATTTTAATCTTATTTGAAGTTGATTTATTATGATACAACATTCCATATTATATGGATGGTTTTTTGATATTTTTGACTGTGCATGTGTTATTTTTATATGATTCATGGTTTATGGTTAATGTATTGACTTTTCGTAAGATAGTTTTAATGAAAATGTTTATGTTATGTTTCATACTTTTTATATATTGAATGAATTGGACTTAATAAGTGATGGGTGGAGGTCTCTATAGATCCTTGATACATTGGTAGTTCTCATGAGAAAATCTAGTGTCTTGGAAAAGGGCCCTGAAAAAATATTATTTATAGTCTTGGCACGGGGCCTTGACTATGTGGTTACGATGTCCATCATTATGCATTCCAACATTATGAAATTGGCTATTGATATTAAATTTTATTATTCAACTAGTATAAGATCCATGTGAATAAGTAAATGGAATTGTTTGATTTATCTTTTCCATATTATGCTCATGTTTAAGTTTAAAAGTCTTGTGTTTTAGTCTTATGCATTTCCTTAAATGTTTGTGCTTATTTATGAAAGTTTCTACAATATTTTTATCCTTACTGAGCACTTGAGATCACCCCGTTCTATGATTTATTTTTCCTATGGTGTGAATAGTATATTATGAATGACTTTCTAGGATAGTATAAGGGATATGATTGTGTTAAAATGAGACACAATTTTGTTTTTTGACTTCATATTTTTCTATAGAACTTATGTATGTATCTAGTACTTCCAATGATACTAAACAGAGTGGTATTTCAAGACATTCTTCCTTGTATCATGTTAATGTTATGTAATTAAGAACCATTTCTGGGTAAATAGGGTCATGGAATTATAGTTGGTATCAGTGTAAGTTTATTACAATCCTTGGATGATAGATTTAGAAAACTCTAGTTAGAGAACCATACCGTAAGATAGACATTTAAGATTAGTATAGAAGAACATCCTAGAATTGTGTAAATATAGAAATTTTTTTATTTTTCCTTGAAATACATCATTATATGAATATTAAGAGGTACAGGAGGCTCTAACACAAATGTACATAGGAGTGAAAACTCTGACACGGAGTTTCTGGCTTGACCTGGGGTATCCTGGTACATGACAATGGGCCTTGCTGCACTTTGCTTACGACACTCCCAGGGGATATGCTTAGGATAATTCACATTTTCATTACAGAACATTATGAAGGATTAATGAGTATATACCTCCTCAAATTAAACATTAGTATTATTATGGATTATATCCATAAAATTTTCAATTTATGTTACGTGGTTTACATGTTTGGAATAATGTATTGTGATTCACAAACTAATCGACTGTATGATATTGTATAGAAATAGAGCCTAGTAGAAGGAATGAAAAAAATATTAACTCACATAATCCATATTGGGATTTCCCTCATACTTAAGATAATTATAGTGGAGTAGTTGATGCAACTGGTGTTGATCAACTTATCACCATACTAGGATAACTCACTCAGGTTATGAATAATAACCTTACCCATATGGAGCACCCTGATCCACAACAAGAAGAAAATATATTAGTCTGATTCATGAAGAAACAACCCCCAACTTTCTATGGGACTAAAAATCCATTTTTAGTTTAGCAATGGATAAGTTCCTTTGAGAAAATATTTCATGTTTGGGGAGTAGCGAAATTAAAAAACTTATCCTGACATTTAATCTCCTCATAGGAGATACAGATCAACGGTGGTAATTAATTCAAAACAAAAAAGGAAGATAGAGAAGTATCAAATATTTAATGGAGGTATTTTAAAAATATTTTCATAGAAATATACTATCCATGTGTCCATCATGTGGATATGAAAAGAAAATTTCTGAGTTTGGGGAAAAAAGAGGATGAGAATGTTACAAAGTGTTAGGCTAACATTACAAGGTTAGCAAGGCATGCACCAAATTATATACATAACCCAAAGAGTAAGATTGATCATTATGTTGATGGGTTAAAACCATTTATCCATCTAGAATTAGTCTCACAACCCTTCTCATCATATAAAAATATTTTCTCATGTGTTATCAAGACAGAACATGAATTCTCTATTTCATATGACTTTAAAGAAAAGAAATAGAAGAAGAGATCTGATAAAAACTCTAGAATTATAAATAAGGGGAAGAAGAGAAATGTTGAATTTCCATCCTATGGTAAATTTTGAAAGAAACACCCTGGAACATTCATAAATGGAATTTATGTCTGTTACAAGTGTGGTGAAAAAGTCCACCAAGCTCGTGATTGCAAGGGAAAGAACGAGGCTATAAATGTTGAATTATATAATTATAGAGAAATGGGGAATTATTCAAATGAATTTCATATACTCCAAGGAAACATACCTCAGAGAAGGCCAAGGTTGAAAGGACAAGCTTATGTGATCACTACTACTGAGGTTAATGTTCCAAAAGCTGTGTTGGTATTTAATTTAATGGTTTCCTCAAGTTTATCCAATGTTGTATTTGATTCTAGATCATATAATTTTTTCATATCATCCTATTTTTCTATGAAAATTATATATTTCCAATTTTATTTAATAAGGGAGTTGTCAGTCAAAACTCCTAAGTGAAGTATCATTTAAAGAATGTTTTTTGAATCAGTTCCCATTAGGGAATATAAATGTTCATTATCTTATAATCTCATCATCATAACCATGATTGAATTTGATATAATCCCCAGTAGGGATTGGATTTCCGACCATGATATGAAAATTTATTGTAAAACGAGGTTACAATTTTTGATGATGATAATGAGTACCTTATCTTTTGAGCAGAAATGTCACCATCTTATTTTTATCTAGATCCACCCCATATAGCCTTACTAAATTCAATTATTGGGGAGGAAGTGAGTAAAATAAATATGGGTGAGGAAAATAATGTTTTAATAGAGGACGTACAAATTTTACAAGAATATGTTGATGTGTTTTTTAGAGGATTTACCTACAAATCCTCCAGAATGAGAAATTGTGTTTTCCACTAATTTAATTCCAGGTTCAAGGCCCATATCAAAGACCCAATATAGAATGTACATTGTGAAATTAGTGTAACTAAAGAAAAAACTATAAGAATTGAGTAATAAAGTATTCATTTTCCCTAGTGTTTCTCCATGGGGAGCCCCTGTTCTTTTTATTTAGAACAAATATGGATCTATGAGGTTGTGCATTGACTACAGAGAGATCAATTTTATAACAATAAAGAACAAGTATCCCCTACCACACATTGATTATTTATTCGATAAAATTCATGGAGATCAATATTTTTGATAGATTGAACTTCGATATGGTTATTGTCAATTATGTGTGAAGAAGAAATGCATGCCGGAGACAATATTTCAGACCCGGTATGAGAATTATGATTTTACAGTAATGTCTTTTGGACTAACTGATGCACCATTTTTTTCATGGATCTAATAAATAGTGTTTTCAAGGGATATTCTTGATGGATTTTTAGTAGTATTTATTGATGATATATTGGTATAATAATAATCTACAAAGATCATGAAATTGACTTGCACACTATTATAAAAACCCTCTGAATAAATGAATTATATGGAACGTTTTGCAAGTGTGAATTTTGGATTTAGGAAATTTCTTTTCATAGACATATAGTCTCTATGGTTGGAATATCTATTTACCTTTATAAGATAAGAGAAATAAAAGAATGTCCAGCACTGAAGAGCATATCTGAGGTACATAGTTTTATTGTTTTATTAGGTCATTATCAACATTTCTTCCCGAATTTTAGTCGAATGGATAACCCATTAACCAAGACCACATGTAAAGGGGTTAAATTTGTTTGGAAAAAAGAGTGTAAAGATTGTTTGGTAGAACTAAAGTGAATATTAGTCAATTATCCAATCTTGACTCTGCCATCGGGGAGTAATTAGTTTGTTTTTTATAGTGATGCTTTGAAGAATACACAGGGTTTTTTTGTTATGCATAATGATAGAGTAATTTCCTATACGTCACGATAGATAAAAATTCATGAAAAAAACTATCCCACTCGTGATCTTGAGTTAGTAGCTATAATATTTTCTTTGATGATATGTAGACATTGTCTCTATGGTTAAAAATGTGAGTTATATACCGATCACAATGGTTTGAACTATATTTACTCACAAAAATAACTCAACATGAGGCAAATATGATGACTTGAACTACTCTATGATTATGATTGCAGTATACACTACCACCTGGGGAAGGAAAATAAGGTGGCATGTGCTTTGATTAGAAAGGATCGTGGAGTTTTGAACAATATGAGAATTGAAAGGGATCCTATGTTAGTGGATCTAGTAATGATTGGTATGTGAATAATCCTAGAAGGTGAATCATCAATAATTTTTCAAGTGGTTTCCAAACCATCTTTACTTGAAAGGATAATTTGATACCAACTATAATATTCCTGAACATTCACTCACTGATCTGGTGCTAATAACAAAAAATCTAAATTTCCTGATTTTATACTGATAACTTTTATCCAGTTTTTTCCTTAAAAACTTTAAAAAATTAATATGTAGTATTTCACCACTTAAATACCCAAGGAACTTTAATTTTTAGAGTCCTAAATAATTATGAAACACTCATAAAAACTTGGATTCAAAATTAACAACTTTATAAATATCTAAATAAACATTCATTTAGTTATTCTCATTATGTATCCTTCTTATGAATATAATACCTAAAATCATTCTACAAAACCTAGGGTAATGGTAAACATATTGGGGGTGAGATCAAACTCTTAGTAATAGTAAACATAGGAATTAAAAATTGAATGTAATCAGTTTGAATTATATATGCATTAAGAAATTATGAAATAATAAATATGAATGAAAATAATATTAGAGAATTTATACCAATAAATTCCTAGATAATAAATCTAGAAACATGGAATATAGATTTTAGCAATTACATAGTCATAGGATTCAATAATCATGATCCATGAGATGTAATTATTGATTAAAGGAATCATTAGAACCCCATAGCTAGAATAGAAAAAACCTATATATAACTTGAGAAATAATTTTCATATCACTATTATATTTGTAATACCTATAATTATTATATATGGAGTAACCATAACTTTTAAAGTTGGAGTTACTATCACATGTACACATGAAATAACCATCATAGTTATACATGGAATAACCCATATTGACATCATCCAAACATAAATATTACCCAATACGTTGGAGGGAGATCATGTTGCTACCAATATTCTGTTTATAATGGAACCACCCATCATAATAAAAAACTCTCAAGAACTATATCACAATCACAACACATAAAATATTACTATTTTTAATGTATTAATTTTACCCATAAGAAATCATTTTTGGATTTTGAATATCCATTCCATTTTAGAATCCATTATAAAAATTAACTGAACACTGTGATGGAGGGTTCTTCTTAGAAAAAATTATGGAATATTTTCAAGGAATTTGGAAATCAAATAACAGTTATGGTGGATGTAATTGTTTCTCTTTCATATGGTAAAATAAATCTCTCCTTTGGTATTTTTGTAATGAACATCAAAACATTCCCAAAAAATATTCTATTTAAAACTTTTTAAAAGAAACACAAAAGATACATAATATTTCCATCAAAATAATTTTCTTTCCAAATAAAAACATCAATAAAATAATTTTGAAAGTATATACATGGATGAATAATATTTGGAATGGAATCTATAAAATACAATTTTAAAATAAATCTACATAACTTGATTCAGAATCATCATGTATGTTCTTTGTCTTTATAAATTGTAAAAATATGTTAATTATTTACTTTTATAATAATTTTTTATAAGTTTACTATTCCTTTTTTATTTTATCTATTACCAGGCTATATTAATTATTCAATCAATGAAATCAAACGTTTTTATGATATTCTATTCATAAGTCCAAAATTACATCGGTAGATTTTATATGGTCAAAGTGGTAATTATTACACCATGTACAGAATAATAATAATTAAATATTTATAATATTCAAAAAACAATAATAAATTTAAAATGAAAATAATAAATTTTGTTACGAGAAATGAAATAATTTATAATCATAGAGACGGTATGCCTTACGTACACATGAGTAAATTTTACATTTTCAAATGATCACCCCAGAATGAAGATAAGTATTATTTGGTAATTATAAAGTTATTATTATATCATAAATAAAATATTATTTCTTTAAAAAAACATAATTATATAATTTATATGGATTGGTGTTGAAAACGAATCCCGAAGCATCGTGGAGGTGGAAGTCCACGCGTACGAATAAATGATGTTATCATTTTTTCGTGAATGGAATGATAATATATTAAATGATTTATTATCATTTCATAATTAAATTTTCATCATGAATATATATATATATATATTAAATCAATCATTATATTCAGTTGTGAGAGCTTTTGATTGACAAAAAATTATTTCGTTCCCCAATGCCATAGTTCACTGTACAAATGAACAATAGATTCCTTTACCGTTTGATGGGGTTGGATATGGATTTGTGTTATTACATTTAGATAACATCATAAAAATATATTAAATATAATATTGTATTTATTTCATCATGGATGAAAAATATTTGAAGGTGTTGGAAGAATAAATAAAACAAAAATATTTAGCTAAACCTTATACCTCTTCTTCAGACATTCTCTTTTATTTACACCTTGAGAACTCAAATATTGCTATTATTCCAAAAAAATACCCATAAAACAAGTTAAGGAATGTTATTAAGATATATGGGTAAGTTATTTCTGAATAAAAAATATTTCTATGTATTAATAAATTAGAATATGAGGTTCCCTTTATAAGAGAGGGAATATACACTATTTTAATTTATTAAAATATTAAATTAATATAAATTCATTTTGATTTTAACGAGGATAAAAATTGATAAAATTATAATATAATATGAGTATTATTATATATAATCTCATAAAATAGTATCTAGGGAATTTTGGACCACATTTTTTCTCTTATAGTTTTGTTTTAACCCTTCTTTTACCCATTTAACAGTTATAATTATATGAATGGTCATTACTCTTAAATGGTTAATATAGTAATTGTAAAAGGGGAAAAATATTTTAAATATACCTTATTTTATTTCATAAGCCAAAACCCATTCCATTTTTCCATTTCTTATACTTTTAGAAATATAATATATTTAATAGATTATTATTTATTATAAAATATCATTAATATCAATTTTAGAAATATCCATTACTTTAATAGTAATAAAATAACTAAAATAGAGGATTTCAAATCCAATGGATAAAAACATATATATTATGAAATTTTTACCTCAAAAATCATGATACAAGTTGACTAATTCAAATAAACTTATTTTAACATTTTGAAAATCAATTATTTTATTTTTCATTTAATTGAATAACTACTACATCAATGTTACGTAAGCTATTAAGGTAATTATTTTTTCACAAAAAATAAAAAATAAATTCTCCTAAGAAAATATCATTTATATTTAAATATACTATTTGTAACCAATAATAACCTTTGTTTATTCCTATACTAAAATTATTTTAGTTATTAAAAGCAAGAGTGTGATATTTTAGGCTTAATATTCAGTTACATATTATAAAGGTCAAAATCATGGAAAAAGGAAAAGAAAATGCCATATATTAAACTTTTCTATGGTTACAGATTATATATACTCTAAAATTAAAATTAAGAAAAGTGTTAAGGTCTAATTTGGGTGCCCATAATTTTATTTTTAACCTTAAATAGATGATTTACCCAATACCATGGTAACAAAATTACTAAAGATTCAAGTCTTAGTGTTCAAAAATAAGAGGGAACTATTTAATAAATTTGGACTGCATTATTCCAAATATGTAATAAATTTTTCAAGATTCAATTTATAAAATATTTAAAAATTACTTTTAATATAAATTACTAAAAATAAACTAAAAACATTATTAAGAGAAATCTGTTCTTAGCCCAAAAGTGTACCTATACCAGAATTAGGTATAATGATGATTAAATTTAAGTTTACTTTATTATATGAAATTAAATAACACTAACTTTACTTTTAAATAAAATTAATACAATATTGATACTTTTTAATGAAAATAAAATGATTTTTTTACAACAAATGGTATTTTTCACTATTCACTGAAAAATTAAACTTTTTATAAAATTATAAAAATCTCCCATTAAGATAATATTATATGCTGATTTAAAAAATGAATCAGCTTTTATCAATAAAAATTATAAAATTTCATAAATTTAATTATATTTTTTACACATAAAAAGAAATAAATATCATATTTAAAGTATACAAATTTTTGAAGCACAAAATGACTTTTTCAAAAAAAATTATTTCATATTACCAACAAATTAATAAATTCATATTTATTGATTAGAACCTTAATAAATATATCATAGTTAATATAATTATATTCATACCCACCACTTAAATGGATTAGTTCTAAAAAATCATATATAAATAATAATATTTTGTAGCTCGGGGTTGCATGTCTCACATACAGTTGAACATAGTTAACATTTTTAAAAATATAACGGTGATACGCTTTTCAATAATAATTCATGAAGTAATCACTATGGTGGTGATTTTATACCCTTATAAAAAACTTTAAATATAAAAGTTTTGGTAGAACCCAAATCAAGTAATTCTTATTTAATTCTATAGTGTATGATAAGTGAACCATTAACCACTTAATTCTCATGAAAAAATTCATTGATTGTTATCACATGATATTTCTATTGATATATATTATTAAGAAGTTATTGAACCTAATTTTCATTATAACCCTTTGGTTTATACAATAGATGTAATAATTCTTATACTCCTTTCAGATATTTCATTAGAGTGTAGCTGGTTAATTCAGTTTATCTCTCTCCATATTCATTTCATTATCTTTCCTCTTTACTTATCATCAACATTCACATTCTTGATGTAATTCCTTGCCATAGATCAAATAGTTACCAATTACCTTAAGAAACATTCTCTAATGTTTCTTCCAAATTTTTGGAATACTGTATGATTCATTTTATTTCCTCCAAGGATTTTATTATTAGAATTTTATCCAAACACAATATTACTCTTATTATCAAAAAAATGTGATTTATGATAATACACACTCTTCATTTAGACCATGAGGTCACATTGAATGTTTTCTTCAAAGACACTAAAGTCCCTTATAGATAACCATATTTAATGACCTGGTTGTAATAGACTAGATAATCAATAATTATTATTATTCGGGGTCGATGAGAAAATCAAAAGGATTACTTTCATTTGTAGTAAAATTCCCATCATAGGTACCAATTAATTCATCATACTTTTACTTGATCTCAATGTATTACCTTTAAATTTTTATGTGAACAGTTAGGGGAAACTGGATATAAAAAATACCCCATTAAACTCATCTCATTTTAGTGAGTCAATTTCTTCATCTTTCCTCATATTCTTAATATTAATCTTCCACTAGTCTACACCACCTTCTTAATGATACATAATGAAAAAAATTATCTATTAATTAGAGAATGAACTGTATATTTTTAGTGGTACATATCATGTTCTCATTGACTAATGGATCAAAGGAACCACTAAATGATGGTTTATATTTCTCATTCAATACTCAACCATGCATTGGTACCTCCTTTTATCATTTGGAAGGCTGACATTATATATGGATTAAGATATTTGAATGGGAAGAGAAACAATATTTTTCATCCTAGATCCCATTACATTTAGTTATTAAATAGGAATATAATTTAATTTCCCCCGAAATTTTCTATTAACCAAATTCATAAAAGTTAAATCTATTGACTAAAACCAAATGTATATTGTTTTCCTCAAGATACAATAATCAAAGCGATAAATCATATAATCATAAAAGTCATTGTTTAAATGTATTAAATTATGATCCCTTCATATTGACCTATGATGCCTTTAGATTTACCATATAGAACTTTTATTTCAACATAGGATGCATTAACTTCAATGATCATATTCTTCATAACCTAATCTATAAAAATAACTAAACCTTTCACTGATACCTACTAAGGCGACCCAAACATAAAGTTCATACATATTTCATCATTTTTTATGAAAGCTTATTTTATTTTATAATAATTCATACCAAATACCCATAAAGTATTAATGTATTTAAATGTTAGATACATAATCAATTTATATCATGTATGATATTTTATATCTCCAATAAATATATTCTCATATATAAACCTTATTAGAAATTTTTTACTTACTAAATTTCATTATATCCTAGAGAAATAATGGAAATTTAAAAATATTTGATATTGGATAACCAATAAGGGTAAACATGGGAGATATTAATCAATAATTATATAATATATTAATATATGTATAAGTACAAGAGTGTTAGATAATATCTTATGAGGTTCATACCCAAATCTCCATATATCATATGTCATCAGTCATGAAATAATTATTTTACTTTTCAAGAATACATTATTCAAAATATTGAATAATCTTCATTAATAAATTAAGATTCATAATAAAATATCATAATCATAATATCAAGTAATATTTATGATGGTCAACCATAAGTATAGAAAATAATTTCCTTTTTAAAGTATCACTATGACGGCCATAACCACATAGTAGAAAAAGTCCCATAATGGAATTGGTTCACCACCCAACCTCTATTCATCCATGTAAAGGATTAACTCCAAGTACTCTTCATATTATCTCATGAGATATTAATTATTAAATA
Organism: Viscum album; assembly: GCA_963277665.1. Classification (NCBI taxonomy): domain Eukaryota; kingdom Viridiplantae; phylum Streptophyta; class Magnoliopsida; order Santalales; family Viscaceae; genus Viscum; species Viscum album. The sequence goes on from OY728122.1 coordinate 499,485,213, forward strand.
TTATATTTTAGGGGTTTTATAGAGAAACCTATTATATAATGAAACACATTCATATGTGTGCAACATAATCATAAAAAAAAATCATTATTTTTTCACAACATAATCCATGTAAAATTAATAGGTTTAATAAGTGTTTAAACATCACATAATAATATTATATATTTAGAAAAAACATGGATGGTATAATATGATCCTATCCATATTGACTAATAAGAAACATTAAAAAATGTTGACATTGATAAAAAAATACCTTTCAAAAGACACTCAAACATTTCTTCAAAAATATTGGAAAAATATCCTTTTCTTTTCATAATATTTAAAATAAAAAATCTTTGCATTTAGATGAAATGATTTTATTTTAAAATAATGATGTCAAATTTTAATGGAATCTTTAAATCAAATAATAATCATAATGGATGGTCGTCCATGTTGTAAACTTGAAACCCAATATTTGTTTTATAATTTTTGTAAAACTTATTAAATAACATGTTCAAAAACATTGTTAAAATAAATTTGTAATACTTTTAAAATAGAATAAATTAATTTTTAAGATGAATTTAAATAAACATGGGATCATATAAAATAATATTATTGATAACATATTAATGAAATTAGACATTAAATAGAGGTTCGCCAACCATAGAGGAAATAAGGTAAAATTTATCCAATATATTTTGACTATTATTTTAATTAACTCCATGAAGATAATCAAAATAAAACAATAAAAACATTTAATTAAAAATAGGATATGAAAATAAATTGGTATGTTAGAGAAGAATAATGTATATCACCTAATGTATATTTTAACAAAAATAATCCCAATTAAAAATGAGATTATTAAATTTACAATTACCTTAAGTCTTGACGTTATTTAAATGAACTTTTATGATCCCATATAATAAATTTATATTTAATATAATTATATACTAGGTAAAAATTATTACTTATATCATAATAAAACATTACATTATAATTTCTAATTACCCATTACTGGACAATTCTTCATTAAATTTAACATTTAAGTGTCAAATGTTCTTTTTTTGTTGCTTTTTCTGGTTCAACAGTTCAAGTCCTTGGACTATGTTTATGGTTTGATGATATCTAGAATCTGATTCATGTTATAAGTATAATATTTATTCATTTTTTAAATTTTTTAACCATTCTTAAAATGTGGTGAGGAAATATTAATAACATCATTTTAGGGAGATAGTAAACCATATGTGAACAAGGGTAATGTTTTAATTTTATATAAAATGAATGTAAAGAAAGGTAAATAATAATATATATTTATAAAATAAAACCAATATAAAATATAAAATATATATCAATTAAATAAATCCATTTTACTATCCATGTATGGAAGAGAAATCACATTTCTTTGTGGAGGTGGTAGTCCACACCTATGCACGAATGATGTTAGCATTTCTCATTGTATTAAAAGGAGGTAGAAAATGGGTGTAATGATAAAATAAAAACATTTTAGTATATTAATGAAATCTAATTAGTCATTTTAATATTATTATATGATATTTATATTAGGTTAAGGAAAAATAATCATGAAATAGATGTGTAAATAAAATTACCTCTTCGTTGGAAAAACTCTTTTGGCTTATATATTAAGCATTAAAAAATTTGTCTTTTTGGAATAAAAAACTTCTAATACATGGGGAGGGAAGTTAGTAAGATATTTGGGTATGTTTTTTTAATTATATATAGCTCAAAAGGAATGGAAAACTGAATATTTTAGGTTCCCTCTTAAAAATAAAGAGGGTACGAAACTCATAAATACTTTAAAATGGAAAATATTACAAAGTCATATTCAAGTGAAAGTTTAAATCTGGAAAACAAAATTAATATATAAGGTAAAAATGGGTCTAAATAGAATTAAAAATAACATTTATCTAAGATTTCAAAATATTTTATTCCTTGTCTATATATTTAATCCTCATTATTCATTTAAACCATTACCGTGGTGAAAAGGTTTTACCATGGTATATATTTATTATCACTAAAGCATTTAAATTATTACTAATTATACACATGTTGATTCCAAATATGTATTTTTCTGAAATATTCAATTTTTTTATTTTATATAAATTTATTCTAATATAAGAATAAAAATTCAACAAAAAGTGTTTTTAGAAAAATGAGTTTGAAGGCATAAAATTGAATTTATTTTCCTTCCATGCCAAGTGAAAAACATCAAATGAATGTTAAAATATTTTATTATGTATATAATGTAAAATTTTCAACATAATCATTCATAAATAGTGATTAATTTATTTTATTATCATAGAAACACATTGTGTGCATAAAAAAGGATTTCATATAAATATATATTTTTTCTTTACGAATGCTTTTATTTTCATTTCAATCCAATTGATAACTAATAAATTAATTATATGAGAGTGTAAAAATTTACTTTTTATACATTCAATAATACTAATAAAGTTTTAAATTAACATATATGAAAAAATACCCATAAAATAAATATTTCAAAAACTATATTTGGGGTAAATATATTATTTAATTGAGTTAGAAATTATTTTCATAAAAATCCATATAATGTTATTCATTTAATCATTTTTAACTATTTTACCAGACTATTACCTTTAAATGCTTCAAAAGACACCATAAAATTTTAATTATTAATGAAAAATTATATTCCAAAATATCTGGGTGTCATATTAATAGTAATATAACCAGCTTCAATAACATCACTAGTATGCGTACCATCCTAAAGCCACATGTTCAAGTTACCCATAAAAATCCTCTATTTAATACTTTTGTGAATAAACGAAATATTCCTATCTCCCTCCCTCAAAAAATGGATCAACAATTATCCATATAAATTTTCTCAACAATAAGATGATTATCCATTAGATATCTATACTTCGTTACCATGAGAAAGAAATACTCATCATTTCAATGGTATTGTATTTGGGAGTCTAGGTTATTGGTTTTGATTTTATGATCATACATGATGGAATGGGGATCCAACAAACTATTTTATAGGAATATATTTCCTCAAGATTATCATAATATTTATAATATTTATTTAGAAACTATCTGTGAATGACGCTATATTAGAGAAATCAATGAAGCTATAAATATCACAACCCATCCCATTGGAGACCATGCAGTAACTCTCCAAACCCGCCTCTAATAGGCCAGGGTCTAGTGACTAACATTGAGTAGGTATATCAATAACATGGTAGTAATTTCTTATGTACCTGTAAACACACATATCTCCAATCCCCCAAATACTGAAATTTAAAAAATCTAATATGGAATAAAATGCATTCATACCACAAAACCCATCCAATAGTGTAAAATAGGGAATGCAAAGTGCATTAAAGTAAACTTGGACTGAATACAAGACCACCAAAAGAAATTGTCTATAATATAAAAAGTAAAACCTGTAAATAAAATGAATTAGGACTACACTTTTTATCTATAGGAACTCCTTATCCTGTATGAAATCATGAAGAACCACCAAGTCTTGGTCCTAGTCTAGGTCCTCCTATGACTCCATAAAAAAGGTCTCTTATCTATACAAGACATGAAATGAGTAAGAAAAGTTCATGTAGGGGTGAGTATAACAATACTAATTTTGGATCCCCAAAATCAGAATCCAATACACAAAGAAAAGGTACAATCATCTCTAAACAATTTTGTGACTACAACACATATAAAAATGATATCCATATATCCTTGAACCCAAACCCATAGTCTAATGGTAAGTCACAACTAGCATATAGAAACCCTAAATATTTAGTATGAAGATTCCACAAATAAATCATCTGGGAGAACATAATTATGATTCTTATTACACTGGTAAGGACTACCCAACAGGTAAATTTATTTGTGAATAGTCATGAGAGAGAGATACACTGATCTATCTTAATAGAGATACGATACACTCAATTCGAAATAACCAACTCCACGAGTGGGGAGGATCAAGATACCCAAATGAGGATCACTTCCAGTGACATGAGATATACCACGAATCATCCAAATTCACCTTCTACGTAGTGGAATGATGTTTGATAGGATTGGAATCATTGATGATAACCAGAATTTACGTACAACATAAGAATGGATAGAGGATACAACTTTAGGACTCTCAGAGGGGACTCTAGACTCTATCGGGAATGTTTTTCTGAAGAGGGTAATACTCTTGTAGATAGGAAATTAAACCAACTGACCTTTAGGGGAATGAGAAAGGGGGTCCAACCCAAATGAAACACTTCCACAGTATGGTTGACAATAAGATAAAGACATGTAGGATGGGTTACAAGGTGTGTAATTGGGTCAAAAGTCATGTCCCTTGACCATGGGTACATCCCATTCTCATGGACCTGTGTCATCAGAATATATCTTGTAGAATAGGTATAAATGGTTTTCAGAATGGCTCACATGTCGTGTTCTTCAATTTGGGGTCCAACCATGTACTCTATTTGAGTACCAGTACACTATGTCAAACTGTGTTCTCTTACCTATGAACCAATACATTGGGTAACGCCTCTATTTGGTGTGGGATTGTACGTGGGGTGGGGTACATGTCGTGTAATCAAGCCATGTACTCATCCCCATGTCTGTGAAACTCTTGAGACACACGTCTAGCCTCGGGGAAGGGCCCACACATTTTGTGATGGGGGCAACACACCTTGTGACACATTACTACATCCCAAAACCTTGGCGTATGGGGAGGGGGCCCACACACTGTGTAATCTTGGATTACACATTGTGTAGCATGGTATTTTCCAATATCCTTGGTTCATGCTCCAGTACTCTCCTCCGCTGCTTTAGCCACCATTGCGGACAATCCTTTCAAGTAAACTCATGATACATCCTTGTTTGGTCACACTATCACCAAAAAAATGTGTTTCATCTTATGATTTTGTTGCACAAAAAATTAAAAAGGGATTGTTCTTCATTTCACTGAGGAACGTAAAAGAACGCATATTAAGGGATCCAACATCATCCGAATTGATCTGTGTATATATTTTCACCTCAATCATGTCACACCGATCCTAGATCTATGATATCAGATCGTTGTGCTAAGAATAATGTGAACAATGAACAATTTATTGAGATATGATGAGTTGTGGTCCATGTGAAGAATGCTGGAGAGGAATGATGAATTGAGTGGAAGAAAAGAATAAATAAAACTAAATGAATGGACCCAAATCTATGTTTTTGTTAATCATGGTTTTTTTCCATTATAATTACAATCGGATTCGTCAATAAATAATCACAAGATCAACTCCCAATAAAATCCCACAGAAATGAAACCCATCTGGAATGGTTAAGATCGAACTGCGGATCATCCTATTCATTGGGTGGTTCATGATCATTATGGAACTTATAAATAGGGAATTAATTCTAAAATTATTCATACTACCTTTTATTGGTATCAATTTATATTGAAAATCTTTTATATCATCATTGTTGTTTGTGAGATTCTGTCATGAACGACTTTCGTTAATCCCCGATCTGTGATTCCTTCACCATTAGTTTGAGAGGATTCTCCAATGATATCACTAGTGATTCTCATGTTTTCACAGGTTTATAAATCTATCACTAATATTTATTCATAAGTATATTTTTAAAAGAAATCATCACTGCTTCAATAAAATAATTTCTTATTAAATTATTTAATGATGATTACATTCATTTTGTGTTTTTCCACATAAGATCGGTGCCGACTAAAGTTATGTTGCACCTTGGGAAAACGCCATATTAAAAATAAATGGGGGTTTTGAATATCCAATCCTAGTTACTATTAATGAGTTATTAGGATGTGAAAATAAAATTATATTTATTTAATTATTTTTTTACGGTTACATCTGAAACCTACCTTTCATCGCCGACCAACACTGGTTGATGTTAGGCCTCGCCTATGGTAATGATACTTCTCTAAATATTATTATTCCCAAAAATTTATTATATAGTTTCCTATTTAAGAGTTATTACAATTTTTTTTAGAAAAACATTCATAAATTTTTTAAAACACTATGAATTCTTTTACAAAATTCACTAGGCACACCGAGCCTCAGAATCGCACGTTGTCTCAGTGCTTAGTCTCAATATTATCCATAGTAATTTATAAAAATAAAATTTGAAAAATCATAGTTATTAAATTCTTTACATTTTATGTATTTACATCCCTAAAAATCAAAAAACAAGGCTACACAAATAGATGATGGTACTGAGCATGAATTTTAATCTCCCTCTCCCATGTGATCTCTTGGAGATTCTCGTTCTGCCACCAAACATGCACCAAGGGAATTACTCACCCAAAAGGATATTCTCTTTATGATCCATGATAATCATTGGGTACTTATCAAATGTATATCCATCATTAATTTCCTTATCACCTTATTCAATGATGTGTGATGAGTCATGCACACACCTCCTCAACTGTGACACATAGAAGAACTTGAGGGCAGAATGATCTCGAGAGATCCTGAGTTCATGAGTTTGGAAAGTTTTACTCTCTCTGTTGTGGATTATTCTTCTCGCTTCACAGATATGTAGTACTTCACACCCATTTTGGGGGTGATCAGTTATTTTTGGTGGGGATGTTTTAGGATGTTCTCGGACATGACATCGGATCCCAGGTGAACATTTTTAGGCTGGCATCCATATCTTCTATAGTCATCCAGGCGCTAATCACCGAGTTGAACCTGAGGGATTCTGGAGCTTTGGTTTAGGGTGGTTCAACATCCAGAGTTGGAACCCTTTCTACTGATAGAAGGAAGCACTCCAGGGAGTCTATGCGTGGAGATCCGATTAGGAGGGATTTCATTCTGGTAGTCAGGTGGTGTGCTACCAGTGTAGAAAGGGCATAAATAAGATCCATAGTTATTCAAGAGACCCATTTCAGTGCTGATATTGTTGAAATATGGGACATATTCAATATTTCTACAATTTCCACCTTTTAGTAGCTAGTGAGGGATGATCTTTTTTGACTCCTCAAACCAGCACCGGACCACCAGTCCAACATCATACTGGGGGATGGAGTTATTCAGGCCATTTAGGCTATGTTGGTGGAAATGGTTGTAGTTATAAGACACAAGGTATTGAACAGCTGTATGGCAGGTTATCTCAGGGATCTCATACTAATTCCCAGGTCCACAGAGCAGATTAGGCCTTTTTGAGGGAGTAGACCAAGCAATATAAGGATCTCGGACCGTCTATGGTTAAATGTATGATTTTGGTTGCCTCCCTTTTTTTCTTTTACTCTTTTCGACATAGGGTATTCCCATAGCTTTATATATATTCCTATTGTGGAGATTCTTTGGCTCTATATCATTACATCTACTGATATCATGACACTAGACACACCGCTGGGGACTGGAATTGCTAGTGTACGTCAGTTCATGGAGTTCTATCTTGAGGTTGGTGGGTGTAACTTATTATGGGACCTTTATGTCTTAGAGATGACATGATATGATGTCATCCTCGGAATTTAATGGTTAGTTCACCTGCATGTTTTTTTTGATTGATATCTTCATAGAGTGAGATTCAAATCACTAGAGGGTGGATTATTTCAACTAATGGGAGAATGGGATGTCTAGGAGAGTAGAGATGGACATGAGAATGATGAGTTGAGAGGTGTTATAGCCCATATTGCAGGTCTGTAACTGGATGACCAGGCGACCTCACAGATGGACTTTCCTCAAGTGGTCTATCATTTTAGGGATGTATTTCCATATAACTTTTCAGGTTTTCTTTCGGAGTGAGAGGTAGACTTTTCTATTAAATATGTACTAGGAGTAGCACCAGAGTCTATTCATCCCTATAGGATGGATACACTAGAGTTAAAGGAGATCAAGAAGCAGTTAGAGGAGTTTCAGTTGAAGGGTTTCATCCCACCCAGTACTTCTCCATGGGGTTCACCTGTCCTATTTGAGAAGTAAGTGGATGGTACCCTCAGACTTTGTGTGGATTATTGGAAGCTGAACTAGTTGAATGTTAAGAACTGATATCCCTTTACTAGGATTGATGATCTCTTTGATTAGTTTCATGAATCCCGGATCTTCTCAATGATTTAGTTGATATCCGATTATCATTATTTGTGCGTTATACCATCAAATATATCTCTTATAGCCTTTGAGAGCTGGTATGATCTATATGACTATGTGGTTATGCCATTCAGTCTCACGAACACACCTAGATTTTCCATGGAAATGATTAACCGAGTGGTCCAAAAACACTTGTACTCCTTTGTGGTTGTTTTTGTGGATGATATCTTAGTGCACTCTCACACTCGACATGACCATTCCATCTATCTTTAGATCATTCTGAGTACCCTAAGAGAGCATCAATTATATTATAAGATCCCAAAATGACTATTTTAGATAGACCAGATTCACTTATTGTGTCATGTTATCTCAGAGATATGAGTTTCAGTAGACCTAGAGAATGTGAGAACATTAGTTTCTTGAGAGAAGTCAAAGAACATCATTGAGGTATGAAGTTATCTAGGGATTGTTGGTTACTACTGGAAATTTATAAAGTAATTTTCAAACTTATCAATGCCACTAACGTTCTTAACTAAGAACGGTATGAGTAACTTCTGGATAGATTAATGTGATTCCGCATTTCAGAAGATGAAAGGAAGGTTGACTTCAACACCGATAGTAGTTTTTCCATAAGTGGGAAAGAGCAACATAGTTTACTATGATACATCAGGTATTGGGATGGGAGCAGTGTATATGCAAGGGGAAGGAGTCATTGCATATGAGTATTGGCATTTATGGCCACATGAGATGAATTATCTGATGCATGATCTCGAGTTGGCTACAGTTCTGCATGCTTTGCGATATTGGAGACACTATCTTTTGTGAAGGAATTTTGTGGTGTTCATTAACAACAAAAGTTTCATGTATATCATTACACAATGTGATCTATATTTGAGATAGAGAAGTAGGGTTGAGTACAATAAATCTTTTGAAAATGAGATTTATTATACACTTAGGAAAGGAAATGTTATGGTCTATGAGTTAAGAAGGAGGACTCAGGTATTGGCAGTTTAGGGGGCCAGTAGTGAGTGAAATCTTATGGATATGTTCTCTGAGATGCATTTGGAGGTGGAAGACAGATAGGGGTAGATGTTTCTTTCTTCTATAGTTGTTACCTCTACTCTACTTGAAGGAGTACGAATGAGGCAGCTATTAGATTCTGAAGGACTAGTCCTGTGGGAGAGTGTGTCAGAAGAGTATACTACTCCTTGGTCAACCGTAGGTGAGGATGAGATCTTGTGTTCTCATGGGTGCATAAGGGTGTAAGTATAAATACGTGAGGAGATGATGTGGGACTTTCAATCCTCAGTTTGGGATGTTCATCTTGGTGTCACCGAGATATATTGAGATTTACCTTTTCAGTATAGGTGGCCAGGTATGAAGAGGGATGTAGCTTGTTTTTTTATGAGATGTTGCACCTATCAGAAGGTGAAGGAGGAGAAATAGTGACTAATGGGGCTTTTACCATATTTACTCATTCCCGTGTGAATGTGGAATGATGTCGCAATAGATTTGGTAACAGGATTTCCAAGGTCGCCTCAAGGGAATGATGAAGTATTGGTTTTCATTGACAGACTCATGATGGTTTCACACTTCGTACCAATAAAAGAGACCCTCAGCGTTGATGATATTGGAAGGTTTTACACCTGAGATATTATATAGTTTAATGGGCTTCCACACCCTATCATTTCAAACAGGGACGCCCGATTTACATCACATTTCTGGAAAGGGTTGCAGACGGATTTGGGTATACAGTTACTTCTGAGTAGAGTTGACCATCTCTAGATATATATATCCAGTCATAAAACATGATTAAAGTACTAAAGGACAAGATTCGAGAATGGGTCTAAGATTTTTGAGGTTCTTGGGAGAATCGCATACCTTTGGTGGACTTTTCCTACAATAATATTTTATAGGAAACTATTCAAATGGAACTTTATGAGGCCATGTATGGTAGAATATGCCAATCACCCCTATGTTGGTTGAAGGTAGTAGAGGTAGCTATGATGGGACCTCGTCTTGTCTAGGAGACAACATATCAGGTGGAGTTGATTTGGAAGAGGATGGATACTACACAATTACTACATAATTTTAATGATGATTGATAGAGACGACCTCTACAATTCGAGGTTGGAGATCAGGTTCTCCTATGTGTCACACTGATTTTGGGACACAAGAGGATTAGTAGACAGGGAAATATTTCACCGAGATATGTCGGGCCATTTGAGGTTTTGGAGAGAATCAAGCTGGTTGCATATAAGTTTCAGTTACATCATAGGTATTGGGCTTTGTAGGTTGTCTTCCACGTTTCTCAACCATGGTGTTACTTATGGGACCTGCATTTTGTTATTCAACCCAAGGAGGATGAGTTTGAGGTGGATGCATCATCTAAGGATCATCCAATCTGGATTATTGACCGAAGCTTGATGGATCTTTGTGGCCAGTCTGTTCGTCAGGTATGTGTGCTATGGCAACATGAGTGACTATAGGACGATACATGGGAGAGGGAGGTCGATATGTGATCACAGAGGCTGGATCTGTTCAAGGATTGTTTTTCTCCACCTTGTTTGGGAAATTTTGGGATGAATTTATTTAAGGGGGGAAGCTTATATGAACCTGAATTTTATATTCAGGTATAGATATTGTTTTCAGGTGTTTGGAAGAAAAATGGGAGAATTTGTAAATTTTATAAGTACACACACTGTACTTAGGAGGACTCACATTGTACTAGGTTGTTTCGGGTAGCCATGTATTGGTAGTGTGATGGATTAAACATGGTTGTGTGAGGTGACTTGGACATGTCCTAAAGTAGGGGCCATTTGAGTAAAATACACAGTGTGTTCATTAACTGTACATGTCCTGTACTTTTTCTTTTTCCATTAAACGGCTGGGGTCATGTCTTATCCCTAGAAATGTATTATTCTAACCTCATCTCATGTCATCCAGGAGTAGCTAAGATATAATATTCTTCCCTAAGACATAGATCATTCATCCATTTTCTGAATCGAACTTTGGTAGGTGCACTGTAATCCCATCATTGAGTTCTTCCTTCTCCTGGAACCTCTCCTCCTGATTTCTTCTTCTTCTGTCTCTCTCTCTAGAGTAATTCAAGGTTAAACCTTTTTGAAATATTTTAGATACATGAAATTCAATGTCTATTCAAAGGTTGTGGTTAAACTATATCAATCATACAACATTGAGGTAGGTTATTTTTCCCTTTCATTGTTTTCCTTTGAGTTTTATAAGCCAAAGTTCCGACTTGCCATGTTTTGAGTATTTTAGGTTAAGGAAATCAAACCCTATTTTATATAAATTAGATTGATTGCTGATTTTAGAGTTGGTTGATGTGACATCATGTGGAATTGCAGGTTTAAGGAATACACCAAGGGTGCATTTCTTGGGTTGAATATTTAGGTCCATTTGGTCTAGGTTGCCATTGTGGTAGACATTGTTTCATTGTCTTTCTTAAAAGGATGGAACTATTTTACTTTTTCTTATTATTAAATTATTTTGATATGAATTTGAATTTTTAGAAATTTAGTAGTCGAGATTACTTTCTGCTGCATAATATCATTTATACACGATTCAATTGAACATTCCTATGAGAACTTGGTGTAGATAGTCCACTAGGGGAGTTGATGTTGAGTGCTTCATCAAATTATCAATTATATTTCAAGATACCCGACCACATGGGGGATTGACGGTGAGTGCTCCCTCAGACTTTCTATATATTATGTTACGAGGCCATAGGGGGTACTGATAGTGCGTCCTTCCTCAGAGTATCTGTAGTTTACGTTTTGAGACCACATGGGTAATTACCGTTGAGTGCTTCCCAAGAGAGTCTATAGTTATTCAGGAAAGACCATCGGTGGAATTGATGGTGAGTGCTTCCTCAGAGTGCCATTGCCTTTTTATTGCATTACATGGCCAAGGGGGTGATACTGTGTGAGCTACCCAGAGGGTTGATGTAAATATTAAATATTTTTATGTTTTTTCCTCAAAAAAGAAAAATCTTGGATTCATGCATGTTAGGTGGTCTTCTGAGATACATGTTATGATACTTGAATAAATGATGAACATTAAATGCTAATGAATGTAACTGGAAATTGTAGGATTTGGTTACTTTTGTGTACATATAGTTTCATTGCCGCATTCCCATTTTTTCCTATTATATATACTGACTGACAGTTAGGAACAAATCTTGTGGTGGTAGCCAATTGGGATTCATCTCACACCTTGTATGTGTCATGCTTTTAGAGCTAAACAGATTATATGGTATCAGGTATAGATAAGGGAAGGAACACTTCTACATCAGGTACATTATTTTTGTGTAGTTGGAGATAATGGGACCAAGATGAGGCTTGTGATGATGTTGGAGTTAATTACAGTTTTCAGTACTTTGGTTTAGTATTGTATTTCTAGCATTGTGATTTGTTTGGACACTTTCCTAGACATAGGTGACATGCATCGTTATATATGTGGTCTAGTTGTTTATTTACTTCAATTCTTCCACTGTTAACTTGTTGTATGGTATTATTGAGTCCACTACTGATATTGTTTGTTATTTATCTGTTCCTAATCTACCAATGAGGGAATAGTTTCCCTACTATCACACCCGAGGCCCACACTGCTATTTGAAATCCTCTGGCATTTGGGGAAATGTGCTTGAGGCCATGTGACCAATCAGGTACGAGTGTCCATTGGAAGGCACCCAGAACAGGGGCATTTTAAATATTTTGAAATTTAATTTCATAAAATGAAGGTAATTTTTGAATTCTACATAGACAAAAAAAATTTGGAGTGAATTTTTGGGATTTTTTTAAAATACATGAATATTTTGTGAATATTAAAATAAGCTAATTTATGATGAAAGCTAAATACATAAATATTTGAGTCACTATTGATGTAATTCTTATGTAATCCCCATAATAATGAACTCTACGTCACTATTTTAAGATATTTAGTGACAAGGTTTAAAAATGTTCTTATTATTGATACAAAATAATACACACATGAGTAAAATAATGAGAAAACACCCCTATCATCCCATATAAATACCACCCCTAACAACCACTTATCCTCACACCTTCTAATCCTTAAATTTTTTCCAAGTTATTCCCAATACACATTTAATTCCTCTTCCCCATGTCTAGAATACCTTTTTCTCATCAAATGACCAAACCCTTTTTCATATGATGTTTCTTATTGTGGATAAAATCAAGAGGAAAATCCTCTTTCTTTTTCAATTAATTTTATTTCAATTTCATTTATTTTATTTTCCTCTCACAGTATCCAATTATCCATGTGTCATTATAACTCCAATATATTTTATATAATATAAATTTTCTATTTCAAATTAATAATTTATCTTCAAATATCTTCCCTTTTTCATTTTTTCTAAAAAATGAAAATATCATTCATAGTGTGTCAATTTACAGCCACCGTGGACAATGTGTTTTCATTTTTCATAATCACCTTTAAGTATGGACATAAAACCATTATTAGGGTTAAATATGATTTTATTACACATATTATAAGTTAAATATTTTTTTCATCATATATATATAATCATGATAATATAATCTCGTAAAAGTCATAGAAACCTACAAATAAATTAAATCATTCTCATTAACATTATATATAATAAATAATCATCATTACATTTAAAAAATATATATATATAAGGCCAATTACACTTCAATATACTCATTAATTACATATAATTCCATTTGTGGATTATATTTCTCTTTATATATGAAATTTCATACTTATAAACAAGCGAACTAGTCATGAAAATAATGAAAATAAACACTCCCAAACATTGAAATTGAACACTATAACTCATAAAAATATCCATAAATACATAATAAAATTATAATAAATTAAATAAAGTCATAATATATTTTGGATTTATTATTTAATGAATCTAATCTGATTATCAAGGATAATAATGTGATTATATCATTCGAACATAAGGTAAGGGTATTCCCAAACCCAACTCTATACCTTTGGGTTTTTCCTCCCTCCCACTCCATTTTCTGTATGGATGATCCTTTAATGGTCCTTATATATAAATTTGTCTCATCCCATTTATTTTCTAGTATATGCATGCTTTAAATCAGGTTTTATGAAAAAATTATGGATTTCTCTAAGAGAACTATTGCTTCAAAAAAACATGTTTTACTTATCTTGATATTGTTTATTTTTTCACTAAATATTTATGATTCTTATTCCAAGTATGTTTTCCATTTTTATTTTTGGAACCCAAATTTTTATCCATTAATGTACTATTTATGAAATGTTGATGAAACCCATTTCCTCTACATGGGTTATTTTATGGAAAAGTCGTTAATATTTTCTTTGTGGCATGAATAATTATTTAAATGTAATGATTTGAGTGGTGCACCCAAAATTAAATATTTCTCCAATTCATTGGTTAATTTGGGTTATATCAAGAGATAATTTTCATTATGAATGATCATGATGATATGTTTTTTCATAAAGATGATGTTATAATGATTAACATTTGTTATTCATAAACGTGATGCTAGCTTTGTTCACAACTATGTGTGGTATTTGACCACTAAGGCACGATGTTTCATTTTTATGAATTCCAAATTCCATGATTTTATCTAATTACTCATCTTATGATTATGATGATGATATAATTCTTATTATATGATTATTATTATTATTCTCTCCTATGTTATATTGATTCATGTTCTTATCTATCCTCTTATTGGGCTTTTCACTCACCCCATTATTTGAGCTGTATCCTTAGGTGATTACTTTTACTAAGGAGAACACAAGGGACACTATGAAGTTAGAGAGAATGGAATTAAATAATTTTTATGTTTTATTTTTTAATTGTTATGCCTTTACCTATTTTTTCCAAGACATTCAAACTTCATATCCTAGTACTGTAACACTATTATATTGTTTATCTTTAAAATTATGTAATAGTAATGTAAAAAAAGTTGGGGCTCTGTAGTTAGTATCAGAGCATGGTTTGGGAATTAGGGTTACTAAACCTTAGTGAAAACCCTTAAAATGAGACTAAGTATATCTCTGAACCCAAGAATGATTGTTCAAGAAGAAAACTAAACATATAGATCCCACAAGACACGCCTTTAGTGTTAATTGTAAAATTTTGTAATTTATTTATTCATTGTTTGTTTACATATATATTTTTAAAGAATTTTATTTTTTATAAAATTGTGGGAACCCACAAAAACAAGACCAACAACTCATGCAATGGGTAATGTAGTGCTTTCATGAATGATATCCCAAATGACTTGGGAGGCGGAGTTCAAAATTTCATGGAAATGATTACAAAGATTTCTCATTCCATAAACAACAACCTGAATAATGTGGAATGTACTCCTTAACATAAGAGGGATAAGCTGGATATTGAGTATTTTATATAGTACTAGCCATATCTATTTAGGGGATCTTCTGATCCACCTATAATAGAACAGCAGGTTAACATAATGGAGAAGACATTTTATAAGCATTATTGTTATGAGATTGAGAATATGGATCTATCTCAATTTTTAATTTATATATAGAGGTCGATAAATGGTGTGAATTGATTAAGAACCCCAAGATGATGGATGAAATTAATGATATTGAGTGGGAAGAGTTTATGAAAATATTTCATAACAAGTGTTTCCCGAAAAATCTTCAGTAAAAGATCAAGAGGGAACTATTAGAGTTTAATAAAAGGCAATGTGAATTGGTCACAACATATCAATTAAATTTCAAAAGACATTCAAGGTATGCATTAGGCTTCATTATAAATAATTATTGGAAAATAGATAGGTACTTTAGTGGTTTAAAACCACACCTTTGAAAAGATCTATCAATTTGAGAGTTTGGGAGTTATTAAGAAGGTAAAAATGTGTTATCAAAGTGTAGATTGATTTTTTAGAGTGGTCACATTTCTATGGTGATATGAAATATATGATAGAGTTTCACACTGATGTATCTAACAAAAAATATAAAATTAAATCTCAACCACTCACATGTCAAAAATTTGGGAAGAAGGTTAATGTGAATTGCCTTAAGGGGATGGGGAAATGCAACAAGTGTGGGAGATAAAGTCACCATGCTCATTAATTTAAAAGAGATGTGAGGAAGTTGAAAAATTTGGTGGAATATAGGAGACCACCACCTATAGTTTGATGCATCAATTTTAAGGAGAAAAGGCACTTTGTAATCCAGTGCACTAATCCTTGAGTCCTCATGGGTGATCAGCATCAAAAACCACCAAATCCAAATGAGGAATGAAAAGCGTATGCCATCACTAATACTAAGGTAAATCCCTAAACTGATGTGGTGACATATTATTCATTCAATAATATATAATTTACTATTTTATTTTTATTCTCTTCATTCTTTCATGTCTTGAATTATTAGTAGAATGTTTCAAACACCACCTCAAAATTTGGTGGTTGAGTTATCTATGAGAATTGTGAATGTAAGAATTATTTCATCCAAAGTATATAACTCATCACCAGTTAATGTTTATTAACAGAAGCTCCCATAAAATATAGTCTTACTTCCTATAGTGGTGTTTCATGCTATAGTTCTCATGGATCGACTATCAATATACAAATTCAACATACACTATCAGGAAAGGGAGATCTCTCTTGACATCCTAAGGCATCCTATAATTATGTAAAAGTGTAAGGAGCAGGAAGAATGTTAATAAGATCCATCACCTCATTTTTGGATATTATTTCCTTATGTGAATATATATATAGATCAAATTACTAAGAAAAATGATATAATCATTCTTGAAAACATGCCCATTTTAATAGAACACAAAAATTTGTTCCTGATAAAATTTTCATGTCATCTTGTTATTCAGGAGGTTGAGTTCTCAATTGATCTTTTTACTTGATCACTAGTTATATCAAATAAACCTTATATAACGGTGACCATTGAGTTAGAGGAATATAATAATCAATTATAATATAATATAGACACTGGTTTCATATTCTTGAGTGCTTCACCATGGGGTGATTCAATACTCTATCATGAAAAAGTATGGATCAATGCTCCTCAACATTGATTGTTGTGATATCAAAAAAATAATGATAAATAACAAGTATCCATTCCATGAACAGACTATTGATTTAATAAACTGTGTAGGGAAAATTATTTCTCTAAGGTGGACCTTCAGTTAAGATATCACAATTAAAGGAAAGGAATGAATATATTCCTAATACTTTCTTAAGAACTTGTTATGAACTCAATGAGTTCATAGTTATGACTTATGGACTCACTAATGATATAGAATTATTTATGTACTTAATTAAAAGTGTCATTATAGATTACCTAAAAAAATTTGTGGTAGTCTTTATTATCAATATTCTTATATACTTCATGAGAAAGGGGTGACAGGAGAAGCATTTCACTATTGTGATAAAGACATTAATTAGGGGAAAATATTATAAAAATTATAGTAAATTTTCTTTATGGATGGAATAATTATCATTAATTGGGCATTTTATCACCAGAAAAGGAATATAAATGGACCCTTCTAAGTCAAATGCAACTTTAGAGTGTCTCAAATCAACAACTATCATGGATTTCCCTCATTTTCTTGGCCTAGCTGGGTATTAATAGTTATTTTTGTAGAATGTATCATAATTTTCATACCCAATAACCAAGATAATTCATAATGGATAAAATTTTGTTTGGACTAGTGAATATGAAGACTGTTTCAAAGAGTTAAAAATATGGGTTTTCATCGTGCCAATAATCACACTTTTGACAAGTGTGTAACTCTTTATGGTATAAAAAAATTATTAAAATAAATGGTTAGGTTGTGTAACAATGAAATATGATAATTTGTTATCATATTCCTCAAGGTATTTTAAAATTCATGAGAAAAAAATATCCTACACATGATTAGGAGTTTGCAGCTATGATATTCGTGTTGAAAATCCAGTGGCATTATCTCAATGGGGAGAAGTTTGAGATATATACTGATCATAAGAGACTCAAATATATATTCTTATTAAAGGATATTAATATTATCTAGGGAAGATTTTTATAGGTCATCAATGATTTTGACTACTCAATCAACTAAAATCTTGGTAAGGAAAATGAAGTGGTGGATGCTCTATGTAGAAAGGATCTGGTAACATTATCAATGACGAAAATAGATAAGGATCAAATATTCATATTTTTTTAATGTATGTTCAAGTGAATCATTATAGAAGTAGTATCATAAATATTTTCTCAAATGATTTCAAAACCACCCCTGATAGAGAAAAAAAGGATTCTCAAGGAAATGATGTGGAAATTTATAAGAAGTGAAAAGATGTCAGAATGTCGAACCCCTTAGAGTTAAAAATTGATGAGGAAGAATTTGTAAAATTTGGGTCACAAATATGTTTAATCTACAATCCATAGATATATAAATGGATTCACAATGATGCACATTGATCAATCTTCTCTATTCACAGAGGGACCATAGTGATGTATCATGATCATTGAGAGAACTATTGGTGGGAAAATATTAATAAGAAGATCGTTGAATGTACATCAAAGTGACTGTTATGTTAGAAAGTTGTAACACCCTGAGCTTCCACGATACGCTTCTCTTTCAATAATGCAATAGCTTGCATTTTACGCAAGTTCAAGATTCTAACACACCGCGACCAATCAAAATAGCCATTATGAATAGTAATACCCACTTTTTGAAATTATATATATTTTATATTTCAAAATGGACTTCATTTTTGGATTCTAAATATCTAAATTAGCCTATGTTGAATTTTTGGTATTTTTCTGAGAACTTCCATTTTTTTAAGAATAGTGAAAAATACTTAAAAGCAACTTTTTTAATAAAAATAATTTATAGTGATAAATTATACTATTGAGCTATTTTAAAGTGTAATTAGAATATATTTTTACCATTTTATATAATGGTGGTCATTAGAATTAATTTCACTTTGAAATTTGACATAGAGAATTATCAATCTTTTGATATATATTGTTTCTTAAAACACGCTATTTGTTGTGATAGCGGGAATTAATTATCAAATTAATTAATGAAACTTATATGTTTGTAATTTTGTAAAATATACATCATTTTTGAATTCGGAATATCAATTTTAGCTTAGGGTGAAATTTTGGCATTGTTCTGAAAAACTTCAATTTTTGATGAATAGTGAAACCATTAAGTGGTAGTTAAAAAACTGATTTTTCATTTAAATGAAACATTATCACTTCTATGATTTGATTTTCAAAAACTCGACATACATGGTTTTCATTAGGAAGTAAAATTTGGTTCAATGGGATTAAAATAATTTTTTAGTGAATAGTGTATTTTAAGTTTAATTAATCGTGATTAAAGATAATTAGTGAAATTTACGGTAAAAATGGTATTATAAAAATATTAAAATACCCTTAATCTTGTCCTACACATATTGGATGAGTCATGGACGACCAAGAAAATCCAGGGGTCAACTTGGGGACCCCATGGAGCCACTTTGGTAGGAAAATGACTTTAAAAACTTTTTATTTAATGTTAAAATAAAAATGTCACAAACATGAGTTGTTTTACTAAAAAAAATTTAAATGGGGTTATAAAAGTAATATTTTTGACTATAAATATTCATTAGAAATATAAAAATATTTCCTACATCATGATATTTGTTTTATAATTTTTAGACATTAAATTAATTAAATTATTAATGACACCATGATGATGCATCGATTACCTCATTAATTAACAATTTAAATAAAATGAAAAGATAATGTAAAATCTAAGACTCAAACTTGTCAAAAACCTATTGGATGCATATATTTCGAACCCTTATCACCTTATCCTCGAAATATTTAAATGTGTGACCTTTAAAATTCGAAACTCCTTATATAATAAAGTAACATTTCATGACTTTCCAAGAGTACCCCTCCTCTCCTCTTATAAAAGGCCCCCACCACTACCACCTTACTCACACCTTCAAAGCCTTTTGGCTCGGCAATACTCTGCCCAAATACTCTCTCAACTTCCCTCTCTTACTCCCAGAAGCCTCACATTGGGAAGAATTTTTTCCAAGGAAGCCTTTGGCTCAAATAAAAAAAAGAGTTACCTGATTTTAAGGTAATGTATTGTCTTATGTTATTTGGTTTTATTTTGCTTCTCCAACCCCTTAAACTATTTTTATTCCATTATTTTGTAACAAAACCAGTATAAAAAATATACTAGGATGTTTTTATGAGAAGGATTTGATTTACACTTACACACACCTTCGTCTAATGGTTAAAGAACATACTGTTTTTGTGGTTGGAAAATTTATGCCTCAGGAAACAATGATTGTTCAATCTTCTTTTAAAACCTCTCATGGCGACCATTATGATGACACTATTTTTATATATGATATATATTATGTTTTTGTTTTCCTTATGATTCTTTATTTTTCATTTATGGCATACCTTTACGATTTCCATTATGGGTAAACACGATAATTTCATTTTAGGAAGTGCGGACTACCGCCCCCTCAAAGTGATTTGAATCGTTAATTCCATATGTGGGATGTATAAAGGATGGAGTAAATGGTATTATAAATTATATTATACTGGAATTATATTTTACCTCTATATAATTATAACTTCATTCCATTAAATACAAATTAGAAATGAAAGTTGCGTTCATGCGTACGTACGGCTTACCGTCTCCATGAACAGTGCATTTCATTTCTTACCTATAAATGTTATGTAATATTATAAATACATGTATATACTGGATATATAATATATATATGATATCTAAATCATGAATATAATTCTGGAGGTAATGGATATTCTACCACATAAACAACTTGTAATTATAAGAAGTTTATTGTTGACTCAAGTACCAAAGATCGACAGAACGACCGTTATTAACTTAAATGACTACATAATTTTCATAACATTGTAATAAGTGATATAAAACGGCTAATGAAGTTGAAAAAGGTTCTTAAGAAAGTATATATTAACTCTAGTTTATTATTCAAGAGGTTAAAGAATGGTCGAGTCAAGTCAGACACAAGGTAAGGGAACTTCTTAACCCAATTTCCATTCTTTGGGTTAATCCCCTACTTTCAAATTATGTCATGATATTATTATGTCCTATCTTGTATTTTTACTTTCTTTATGTGTACTTATAATAAATACACATAATAGATCTATTTTATTTAAAAAAATGATCTTTTTAATGGACTTCGCCTCCATCACCATTAATTGAGGAATATTTTGTTTTATACACAAATTTATTTTATATGGTGTATAAACCCCTTTGAATTTTATGTTTATTCAAAATGAATCTTTTGTATACGAAGCATTTTACTAAATGAAAAAATTGAATGTTTTTTTGTCGTACGTATGTGGCAACAACAAATTCTCTGCTGCTGTGACAATTATTTGAGTTTCGGCTTCCTCTACAAGCCATAACTCTTTTTAAATGAAAAATAAATACAAATTTTAATTTTCTTTTATTGAAAATGGGTTTGAAAGTGTTTTTTTATTATATCAACGTGTTTTATTGATATCTTGTGATTGAAATGTGGAAATGTTATTTTCCTTTATGCGTGTTTTATGTGATACAATTATGTTGTGGTTTATGATATGTTTAAACCTGTTCATATGAGGAATGCATTGGACTTAATAAGTGACGGGTGGAGACCGCTATAGCTCCTCGATGCATCAGCAGGTCTCAAGAGACAAACTAGTGTCTTGGCATGAGGCCTTGACAAAATCTTATTTGTAGTCTTGGCACGAGGCCTTGGCTACGTGGTTATGATAGTCTGGCATTATGCATTCCATCATTATGAAAGTGGTTATTGATATTGCATGTGATTATTCGACCAGTAGAATATCCATGTGAATAAGTAAATGGAATTATTTCATTTTACTTTTCCCATATTTTGTTGAAGTTTATGTTTAAAAGGATTTTGTTTAGTTATACATTGCCTTAAATGTTTATGTTTATTTATGAAATCTTACGTTATATTGTTATCCTTACTGAGCATCTGAGCTCACCCCTTTCAATGTATTAATTTTTCCAGGATGTGGAGAAGTATTTTAGGAATGACCTACAGGGATAGTCTGAAGGGGATATGAGTGTGGAAAATGGAGACTATGTTATTTTAGTTTTTCACTTTATGATGTAAGGTAACATTTATGAATGTATCTAGTGTTTCCAAGGCTACTAAAATAAACGGTCTTTCGAGACATGATCTTTTGTGATCATGAAAATGTTACGCAATAATGCATGGACTCTGGGTAACTGGGTTCGGGGCGTTACAGTTGGTATCAGAGACAGTTTAGTACTAACCTTCGAAGCTAGATTTAGATAAACTCTGATTAGAGCACATAGTCCTAAGATAAACATTGAGGATTAGTATGTAAGAACTTCATAGAATTTTGGTATTATAGAGATTTTGTGAGTTTTCCGTGCAATACATCCATGTCTAGATATGGGCCAGTCGAGGCGGCTCTGGCATAGATGTACCTAGGGGTAAAACCCGAAAACACCGCTTTAAGATAGAATCGAATGGGAACTGGTGCATGACAATGGGCCTTGCTGCACTCTTGGTTACAACACTCCTGGGGGATACGCTTAGGATAATTATCATTTTCTTTACCAACCATTATGAAGGGTTTATGAGTATATACTTCTCAAAGAAAACATATTTATGATTATGGATTGTATCCATAAAATGTCAAATTTATGTTAAGTGTTTTACAAGTATAGAATTAAGTATATTGATTCATAAACTAATATAGATTATGCAATTGTTTAGAAATGGCACATAGTGGGAGGAATGGAAACCGTATCAATGCACGCACTCCATGTAGGGATTTCCCTCCTGCTCAAAATAATTATTGTGGGGTTGGAGATACAATTGTTGCTGATCAATTTATCACCATACTGGGACAACTCACTCAGGTTAGGATTAATAACCTTACTCGTATGGAGCACCCAGATCCACAACGTGGAGGATCAATGGTAGACTGCTTCATGAGGCAGCAAACGCCAACATTTAATAGGGGTACAAATCCATTATTTTCTGAACAATGGGTAAACTCCTTAGAGAAAACATTCCACGCCTTGGGGAGTAGCAAAAGGGAGAAGGTTGTCATGGAAGTTTACCGCCTCACTGGAGATGCTGATCAATGGTGGTCGTTGATTCAAAATACAAAGGAAGATGATGAAGTATCAAATATGGAATAGAGGGAGTTCAAAGATCTTAATATAGAAAAATACTTCCCTCATGACCATTGACCGTTTCTTTGATGGGTTAAAACCATTTCTCCGTCGAGCTTTAGTATCACAATCTTTCTCAACGTATGAAGATATTGTCTCATGTTCTATCAAGATAGAAAATGAATTTTCTAAGTCTTATGACAACAAAGTAATGCAAGAGAAGAAGAGAACGGTGGAACAAGAGATAGATAATGGGAAAACGGGAAAGAAGGATTTTCTATTATGCAATAATTGTGAGAAGAATCACCCCGGTACATGCCTAAAAGGAATGGGAGTTTGTTATAAATGTGGAGAAAAAGGTCACCAGGCTCGTGATTGCAAGGGAAAGAAAGAGGCTATCAATGTTGAATGATACAATTGTAGGGAAATGGGGCATTATGCAAATGAATGTACTAAGCGTCAGGGAAACTTACCTCAGAAAATGCCAAGGGATCAAGGACAATCTTATGATGTTACTACAGTTGAAGTGGAATAATTAATGTATTGGTGCTTTTGGACTTAAGGATTATATTCTAGTTATAAGAATAATGATATATATATAAGGATTGTACTGCAGTACACATTTTTTCATTAAGGTTTTAATATGATGAAGGTAATCATATTTTTTGTATGTGAAAATAAGAGAAAAATTTACTTTGTTTGGGGAATCTGATGTAACAATTGATTTTGGAATTTAGAAACCTTTTAGAGAAAGTCTGGACAGAGGTATTTTGGATAACTATAAAGGTCGGAATGGATTAAGTTGAACCTTGGACACTACTGTTTAAGGTTAAAACATTTCTGAAGATTACTTTTGGAATATTATAATACTATATTTTTAGGAAAAGGACAACCTGTAGGTCGGGGGATAACCCATCGTGTCGGACAAAGATGCAGGAATCGAACCCACAACCATAGTGCGACATGCCTTTATTACCTACCACTAGCCTACAGGAAGTCCCTGTTTATTACAAAAATGTTTTCCTAATCTAAATGGTATGTGTTAATATTTGGAACCTTATACAATTAGGGTAAATAGAATATTTTTGAGTTCTATTACCTTTTGAAGTGAATGATGGGTTTGTGGTAAATATTTATTAAAGAATGAAAGTCTACAAGACAAGTAAGTATATTTCCTTACGTTCTTAATAAATCTCCTAAATAATTTCCTCAACTTTATAAAAGGTAACTTAAAACAAAAACGTTGCCAGTTAACTTTTCCAACTGGGGATTCAATGACCATTTAACCAATAACAAGTTTGTGATTTTCTTGTGGTAAACTTTCTCCTAATCCTATTTTATACAACTCTACATCAGACCTTGATGGTTTTTTTCTTCCATACTCATATTTTCATAGAATCCTAGTATGGGCTATCTCGGGTGACCTTTGTACTTATCTTTATTTCTTTTAAAGTTATATTTTTGTTAACCTTATTTCAGTTGTGGGTTTTCCACAAAGGTATTTTATATTTTCAACCTTTTATTTTCAAAGAAAAATTTAAAATTGGGAGGATGCAATTTATTGAAGGAGGGGAGAATGTAACACCCTATGCTTCCACGGTACGCTTCTCTTTCAATAATGCAATAGCTTCCATTATACGCAAGTTCGAGATTCTAACACACCGCGACCAATCAAAATAGCCATTATGAATAGTAATACCCACCTTTTTGAAATTATATTTATTTTACATTTCAAAATGTACTTCATTTTTGGATTCTGAATATCAAAATTATCCTATGTTGAATTTTTGGTATTTTTCTGAGAACTTCAAATTTTTTATGAATAGTAAAAAATACTTAAAAACAAAATTTTTAATCAAAATAATTTATAGTGATAAATTATACTATTTAGTGGTTTTAAAGTGCAATTAGAATATATTTTTACTATTTTATCCAATGGTGGTCATTAGAATTAATTTCACTTTGAAATTGGACATAAACAATTGTCAATCTTTTGATATATATTGTTTCTTAAAAACACGCTATTTGTTGTGACAGCGGGAATTAATTATAAAATTAATTAATGAAACTTATATGTATGGAACTTTGTAAAATAGACATCATTTTTGAATTCATAATATCAAATATAGCTTAGGGTGAAATTTTGGCATTGTTCTGAAAAACTTAAATTTTTTATGAATAGTGAAACCACTAAGTGGTAGTTAAAAAACGGATTTTTTGTTTAAATGAAACATTACCACTTATGTGATTTTATTTTCAAAAATCCAACATAAATAGTTGTCATTAGGAAGTAAAATTTGGTTTAATGGGATTAAAATAATATTTTGGTGAATAGTAACATTTATGTTTAATTAATCGCGATTGAAGGTAATTAGTGAAATTTAAGGTAAAAATGGTATTATAAAAATATTAAAATACCCTTAAACATGTCCTACCCCTATTGTATGAGTCATGGAAGACCCAGAAAATCCATGGGTCATCTTGGGGACCCCATGGAGCCACTTTGGTAGGAAAATGACATTAAAAACTTTTTATTTAATGTTAAAATAAAAATGTCACAAACATGACTTGTTTTACTAAAACAATTTTTAAATGGGGTTATACAAGTAATATTTTTGACTATAAATATTCATTAGAAATATAAAAAGATTTCATACATCAAGATATTTTTTTTAATTTTTATACATTAAATAAATTAAATTATTTATGACACCATGATGATGCAGCGATTACCTTATTAATTAACGATTTAAATAAAATGAAAATATAATGTAAAATCTAAGACTTACACTTGTCAAAAACCTATTTGATAAGTATATTTCGAACCCTTATCACTGTATCATCGAAATATATATGTTTTGGACCTTTAAAATCCGAAACTCATTATATAATAAAGTAACATTTCTTGACATTCCAAGAGTGCCCCTCCTCTCCTCTTATAAAAGGCCCCCACCACTACCACGTTACTCACACCTTCAAAGCCTTTTGGATCGGCCAAAATCTTCCCAAATACTCTCCCAACTTACCTCTCTTACCCCTAGAAGCCTCACTTTGGGCATAATTCTTTCCAAGGAAGCCTTTGGCTCAAATCAAAAAAAGAGTTACCCTATTTTAAGGAAATGTGTTCTTTTATGTTATTTTGTTTTATTTTGCTTCTCCAACCTATTAAACTCATTTTATTCCTTCCTTTTGTAACAAAATAAGTATCTTCAATATACTATTATGTTGTTATGAGAAGTATTTGATTTACACTTACACAGACCTTCGTCTAATGGTTAAAGAAAATACGGTTTCTGTGGTTGGCAAATTTATGCCTCAGGATACGATGATTGTTCTATCTTCTTTTAACACCTCTCATGGTGAACATTATGATGACACTATTTTTATATATGATATATATTATGTTTTTGTTTTCCGTATGATTCTTTATTTTTAATTTATTGAATACCTTTATGATTTCCATTATGGGTAAACGAGATAATTTCATTTTAGGAAGTGCGGACTACCACCCCCTCAAAGTGATTTGAATCATTAATGCCATATGTGGGATGTATAAAGGATGTATTAAATGGTATTATACATTATATTATACTGGAATTATGTTATACCTTTATATAATTATAACTTCATTCCATTAAATACTAAATAGAACTGAAAGTAGCATTCATGCGTACGTACGGCTTACCGTCTCCATGAACGGTGCATTTCATTTCTTACCTCTAAATGTTATGTAATATTATAAATGCATATATATACTGGATATATAATATATATATGATATCTAAATCATGAATATAATTCTGTAGATAATGGATATTCTACCACATAAATAAATTGTAATTATAAGAAGATTATTGTTGACTCAAGTACCAAAGATCGACAAAACGACCTTTATTAACTTAAATGACTACATAATTTTCGTAACATTGAAATAAGTGATATAAAAGGTATAATGAAGTTGAAAAAGGTTCTAAATCAAGTAGAGGTTAACTCTAGTTCATTATTCAGGAGATTAAAGAACGGTCGAGTCAAGTTGGACACTAGGTAAGGGAACTTCTTAACCCAATTTCCATTCATTGGGCTAATATCCTACTTTCAAATTATGTCATGATATTATTATGTCCTATATTGTATTTTTATTTTTTTATGTGTACATATAGTGAATACACATAATAGATATATTTTATTTAAAAAATGATCTTTTTAAGGGACTTCGTCTCAATCACCATTCATTGAGGCATATTTTGTTTTATACACAAATTTCTTTTATACAGTGTATACACCCCTTTGACTTTTACGTTTCTTCAAAAGGAATCTTTTTATAAGAATCATATTACTAAATGACAAAAAGGAATGTTTTTCTTGTCGTACATATGTGGCAATAATGACTTCTCCACCACCATGTCAATTATTTGAGTTTCGGCTTCCTCTTCAAGTCATAACTTTTTTTAATTGAAAAATAAATACAAATTTTAATTTTTTTTATTGAAAATGGTTTTTTAAGTGTTTTTTTATTATATCAATGTGTTGTATTGATATCTTGTGATTGCAATGTGAAAATGTTATGTTTCATTTATGAATGTTTTATGTGATACGATTATGATATGGTTTATGATATGTTTAAACCTGTTCATATGTGGAATGCATTGGACTTAATAAGTGACTGGTGGAGCCCCCTATAGCTCCTCGATGAATCAGCAGGTCTCATTAGACAAATTAGTGTCTTAGAATGAGGCCTTGACAAAATATTATTTGTAGTCTTGGCACGAGGCCTTGGCTACGTGGTTATGATATTCTGGCATTATGCATTCCATCATTATGAAAGTGGTTATTGATATTGAATGTGATTATTCGACCAGTAGAATTTCCATGTGAATAATTAAATGGCATTATTTCATTTTACTTTTGTCATATTATGTTGAAGTTCATGTTTAAAAAGCTTTTCTTTAGTTATACATTACCTTAAATGTTTATTTTTATTTATGAAAGCATCTGCTATATTGTTATCCTTACTGAGCATCTGAGCTCACCCCTTTCAATGTTTTAATTTTTCCAGGATATGAATAAGTATTTTAGGAATGAGCAGCAGGGATAGTCTGAAGGGGATATAAGTGTGGAAAATGAATACTATGTTATTGTAGTTTTTCACTTTATGATGTAATGTAACATTTATTAATGTATCTAGTGTTTTTAAGGCTACTAAACTAATTGGTGTTTTGAGACTTGATCTTTTGTGATCATGTCAATGTTACGCAATAATGCACCGACTTTGGGTAACTGGGGTCGGGGTGTTAAAAAAGTGGAGTGTGAAATAAAATTATAAGTGGATGATGAAACCATTACCCATACCAACACAAAAATGATAAAACATCACCGTGGACTTTGTTATTGGACCTTCGAAGGCATCTAGAGAAAACAATGTTATATGGGTTTTTGTGGATAGTATTACAAATAAATCTCACTTTATCTCAATATGAGAGGACTTCTCACTAAATAAAATAACATATATATACTTCAAAGAAGTGGTAAAGAAATATGGAGTAAAACTATACATTTTATCTGATTGGGATATGAGATTCACCTCAATGTTCTGGAAATGTGTCCAACATGATCTAAACACTGAGATAAACTTCCATACAGATTATCATCCTCAAACTTAGGGCCAATATTAGTGGAATATTCAAACATTGGAAGAAAATTTGAGAGCGTGTTCTATGGACTTCAATGGAGGATGGTACAAACATGTACCTCTACCTAGATATTTTACAATAATAATTCCCCCTTGAGCATACAAATGGCACCATATGAATCCCTTTATGAGAAAATATGTACATCACTAACATGATCAGATGAATTAGGTGTATCTATGTTTCTAGGACTTGGAATGGTTAACGATATAATGGAAAATGTAAAAACCATTCAGAAGCACCTCAAAGGCATACCAAAATCACAAAAGATCTAGGTAGAAAATTTTTAATGGAACCTCGTGTTTGAGGTTAGAGTTATTTTATTCCTCCTTGTATCTTTATGGAATAGGATCTAGATAATTGAGATTAAAGGAATGATTATTCCTAGGTACATTATCCCCTCTGAGATTTTAGATTGTTTCAGAGTTGTGTCCAATCAAATATAACTTCCACCATAAATTCCTCAAGTAAATGATGTATTCCATGTATCCCTTTTGAGGAAGTAATTCCAGATCCCTCACATGTACTGAATCCAGAGGTGCTACATATCTAAGATGATCTCTCTTACAAGGAGAAACCGGTGACGATCTTGGACCGTAGAGATAAATGTTTATACTCCAAGACTACTCTTCTTTTCAAACTACTATGGAGAAAGCATAAGTAAGAAGTGGAAACATGGTAACCAATGGAAGTGATGAAGGATAAGTACCCTCAGTAGTTGTCACTACAGTTTGTAAAATAAAATTTTGAGGGAGAAATTCAATAATTGGGGAAGAGTTTGGTGAACCAAAATTTTACCAATAAAAAATCCCTTCATATAATTATTTAATATAGTATAAGACAGAGAAAATAACTTTTAGAACATAATAAAAACCATATAATTGAATAATTAAAGAAATAAGAGGTATTTCTATAAGTTAAGGAACCAATACCAATCAAATAGTAACATGACATTTTGAATAGGAACCTAACAATTAAAATAGTAATTTGTCCAAGAGAAAATTAAATGCACCTATGATATATTAATTATAATTTTGGTAAATTTTGATTGAAAATATTATATAAATATTTCAATGTAAATTTATATAAACTTTTTATAAATAAAAAATTATGTGTTGGTATTTTTGAAGGTTATAAATTTTTAATTATAAATTTTTAATTAATTTAATGATTTCAAAGAAAAATGTATTTTCTAATAATAAATTCATAAATTATTATATTGTTGACTTATGATTATAATATAATTTTTGAGACATTAATTATTTTTCTAATGTATTATAAAATCAGTTATAATTTTAAAATCAGTATTTTTCAACTAAATATTGATTTTAATAAAGTATTAAATTCATAAAATTTATAAAATTATTTCCAAAATATTTACTAAATTATTTTAAATTCTAAATGTCCAAAAATTGTAGAGTTAATTTTTGTATTTTTCTAAAATACATGAATTTTCTGTGAATATTAAAATAAAATAATTTTTGATAAACTCTAAATACATGAATTTTTTAGTCATTGCAGATGTAAGGATAATGTAAGAAAAAAATATCAAAATAATTTATTATTAAATAATATTTAGTTATAAGGTTCAAACAATTTATTGTGTTGGTCCATAATAATAAACCAATGAATAAAATTATGTGAAAACAGCCCTCTCCACCACGATAAATACCACCCCTCACCAAATATTTTCCCCGTACCTTCTATGAATTGTATAATTACAAGGATATACCAAATAATCATCTCATTCCCTTACCCCATGTATAATATCTTTTGGTCTCATCAGAATACTAAACCATTTTTACTAAAGTGGTTCTTAGGGGGGAGAAAATCTAGAGGTAAAACCCACTTTCTTTTTCAATTAATTTGTCTTAAATTTAATTTATTTTCTTATCCTATCCTCACCTATACTTACCCATGTGGAATGATAAGTTATTTATATTTTATATATTATAATTTTATTATTTTAATGGAATAATTCGTCATCAAATATCTTACCTTTTCTATTTATTCTAAAAATAATAATATTCTCTGTGTGGTGTCAATTTACCACCATCGTGGACAATGCATTTTCATTTTTCACAACCACATTCATGGATGGTAAAAAAACCATTACTACTGTTAAATAATATTTTATTACACATATTATAATTTATTTTATTTTATGGAACATAAATATATATAAACATGATGATTCTTAAAACTCGCTAAATAAATTAAATCACTTTAATTGATGTTCTATCTAATAAATAATCATCATAACATATAAAAAATGATATATAATACCTATAACACATAGTCAACTTCCTTAATAATATATTGTTTCAATTATATGGATTAATTATCTTTATGCATGAACATCCGTATTTATAAACAAGGGAACCATCATGAAATTAAAGAAAATAAACACTCACGAACTATGAAATTGAACTCCATAACTCATCGAAATGGCCATAAAAGAACTTCATAAAAATATAAATAATCAATAAAATGTATAATATTTTATGGATTTATTAATTAATTAATCTAATTTTATTATATAGGATATTAAAGGGAAAAAATAATTCATACATAAGGTGAGGGGATTCTTGAACCAACCTCTATTCTTTTGGGTTTTCCCTCTCTCACTCAATTTTCAGTATGGATGTTCCTTTAATGTTCTTTAAATTTCAATTATTTTCATTCCTTTTTTTAGGTATATACATTATTATAATATGGTTTCATGACAAATTTAATGATTTTATCAAAACAACTCTTCCTTTTAAAAACACATATTTTATTTCTCTAATGATTGTTTTTTATTTAACAAATATTTATGATTCATATAACATGTATGTTATTCCCTTTTAATTTTGGTAACCCCAATGTTTATCCATGAAAGTGTGAATTATGAAATTTTCATGAAACCCATTTCCTATACATGGGTTATTTTATGGAAAATATTGTTATACATTCTATGTGGAATGTATGATTATGTAAATGTTAGGATGTGACGGGTGAACATAGAATTATATTTTTCTCCAATGAATTGGGTAATGTAATGTATATCAGGAGATAATATGAAATATGAGTGAACATGCTTCAATATTTTTACAAAATTATGATGTTATGATGATTTACATATGTTATGAGTAAACAAGATGTTGGATTTATTAACAACTATGTGTGGTATTTGACCCCTAAGACATGATGTTTCATTTTTTGGCATTACCACATTCCTTGATTTTATCTTATTATTTACCTCTTGATTATGATGATGACCCCATGATTATGACATGATGATGATGTTTATTCTCTCCCATGTTATATTGGTTAATTTCATATCTATACTCTTATGGAGCTTTTAACTCACCCCTTTCATTGATGTATATCTTCAAGTGATTAATTGTTCAATGGAGAACCCAAGGAACACTAAGAAGCTAGAGAAGAAGGAATTAAATAATATTTATGTTTCATTTGGTAAATTTTAAGTTTGTTACTAATTTTCCCAAGACACTAAACATTTAGATCTTGGTTTTGTAACACTATTATATTGTTTATCATTACAATTATATAATAGTGAAGTAAGAAAAAACTGTGTTTCTATATGGTAGCTCCTGTAGTTCCTAGAGAAAATCCCTGATAAAAACAATATCCTTTACTATATTTTGTAAAGTGATATTCTCTACCTCTATTTTTGAGTCTATTTGTATGGATTTTTGGAAACTCTTGCATGTGATAGCTCATTCGTAATAGAAAAAATCAAATAGAAAATGATATTCAAAGTCATATTGGTCATTGTGGATTGTAGAATTTGTGTAACCCATTACACAATGATCATAAGATAATTTAAATAAAATGAAGATATTCTTAGTAATTATTAAGTATATTCATTTTTCCTTCATAAAAAAATAATGACTCTCAATTAGGATATAATATATAATTCTAGTTAAATATTGAGCATAGGTAGAATCTGTTTGAGAAAAAAACATGGAATACATAATTGATCCTATAATAGACACATATGAAATCCTATCCAACCTATATAACTCTATATATGGATACTAAATCATTCTACAATTCATGTCAAATAATACTAGTAAATACACCTTTTTGGAGTTCTCCATGGAAAACTTTTTCATTATTTTACCAATATATTAGTCTTCACATAGTCTAATAAACCATCTATATCCATATCAATATATTTCACAGCTTTTATATAGGATTCATCCCCCTTTTATTTCATCAAGAATAATTGACCTATCTATACATCCATAGAGTGAAGTGTTAAGATATTTTATATGATAAGAAGTATGTCATCCATATACAACATCATAAACACTACTAAGACACCCCAATTAAAATTTTATTCCCAATAATAATCCTCATTTTTAGTAAAACAATATTCATTAATTTTATCATCAAAAAACATATTACAACTCTTAAAAGCCTACTTGAATCCAAAAAATTACTATTGTAGCTTACGTGCCTCAAAAATCTCATTTAGATTTTTAAAACCTTTGGTAAGTGTCACAAATAAGTCCCCGAATAAATTTATATCAAGGAATGTGTTTTTGAAATTCGCATAATAAATCTAATAATATATGAATAATTATATCGGAATGTGGTTTTTGAATCTATCAAGTGATATCCATGCCAAACCCTTTGCTTTCAAGTCCATCATCCACCATGTTTTCCTCCAGATAGACATGCATGTGAATATAAATCCATTATTCATACTTCTTTAACATTAATTTTCACCAATAATTACATTTACCTTCTTGGTGAAGGACCATTAAAAAACATATCATGGTTGCATTCTATGATGATTAAATAACCACCCCAATTATTTTAATATGGAAGTAGAATTTTAGTAATATAATTATTGTATCCCAAGATGATTTTTGTGGTCATGTTATTCATAAAAATCTTATTATTTTTCCTTTATATGAACATTTTGTAATTTTCGGAATGTAATGGACATATCCACCTAGACTATATAGAAATTAATAAAATAGTTTATTGAATTTTTAGATTTTAAATCAAAAAATGGATATATTCTAGTTCTAGGATGACTATAAACTCTCTATGACAATTACTCCCATTGCATAAGCATTTATACCCAATCATGAGGGGTATTAATTTAAAATATTAGGAAGAAACTCAATATTGGGGATATTCCTATTATGGTTTCTAGACTTATCCACTTTAGTGATGTTAATATCTATTTTTGAAATTTTATATTGGGTCTTTTCCATATTATTGACACCCTTGTCTATTTTCCGTAGCGAGTGATAATCAAAATTGTAAGGACACAATTAACTTTTGAGGGGATAGAGCAGTATTAAAGACCCATATTTACAATGTAATTATTTTTAATTATATGGAATTATTAAAAATCTATGAAAATTAACAACATGTGATTCTGAGTCCTGGTGTGCCCAGAAAGAATTTTTGAACATTTTTTAGGTACTTTTAGTAAATGCACGAGTGGAATTTTCTATCCTTTGAACCAATTCTCGGATTAAAAATTCGAGGGCACCGTTGAATCGATAGCACAGGGATTCACTTATAGGAGGCTTCCCTTGGACAGCAGTTCTTTGGGATAAAGAGTTATGTTTTGGTACTCTTTTAAAAATTTTAAAAATAACTTAGTTAATTTTTATTTTCGTCCTTTTCCTCCAACAAAAAAATGACAACTTGGGACCGGTGACATGTCAAGGCAATAAATGTCTTGACCGTTCCATCATAAGTAATGTCGTCTTTAAGGAATTAAGAAGGTTCCTATTTATTAAGCCCCCATTAATTCCCAACATCGTTACTTACCCTCCCCACTTATTATTTATATGGAGCTTGGGGAGAGGTGTCAGCTTGGCTTCACTGAGTAGTGATGTACTGAAAAAGTGTCGAGATGTCAAACCCTTGGAGGATAGATCTGATTCTATCAAGCGGTGATGAGTGTCAAAGAAACCCAAACCAGAGATTGATGATCGAGTGATGCCATTAGAGGATTGTAGCGGGAGACAGCGAACATCGACCCACTTACTCAATTGCGGGTGTTTCTCCATCGTTATTGCGGTATGGTTTAATTTTTATTTTATTTTAAAAAGCCCTAAAATCCTTTTTCCTCCCTCGTGTTGATTTCAATCTACTGTGGAGGGCATGGGCCTAAAAAACCTAGCATGGACCCTCAACTATCTTGCTACCCTTGCAGCTCCATGGAATATCACTAGCGTGGCGGCACCGACCAACTACGAAGGAGGCAGCATGCCAATTCATGCCGCAAGAGGAGACCGAGGCACTAATCTGTGTTGGTCGTCAGAGCGGCCAGCATCGGAATGTCGTGGGGAGGTGTGACATGCCGTCGCGTGCCATCAGTGAGTAACAGTCTGCGGCTCGTCAACTGTGGTGGTCGGAGTAGGCGGCTGGCACAGCAGCCGGCCACGGAAGATCTGGGTGGCACGACAAGTGTGCTACTGAAGGATTCAGGTCACGAATATTCCATCGCAGTGGAATGAGGAAGGTGGCTGGCACACCATCTGACCGTGGGTGGTGGAGCGGCACACCATCGTGGGTCGCTAGATAAGGTGACAATCACACTGACTGGTCGCGACAGGATTGACAAGACTCTCCCTAGAGGGTCTCGCAAGACACTTGGAGGTACCATGTGGTTCCACCACTACAGAGGATCCAAACAGCCTCTGGTCTATTTGGGAGACTGGGGGACTCACCCCCCGCACCAGCTAGGGCGGGCCCTAGCCAGCGGGGCCACTGCACCAACCGAACGGCTTAGTCAGTTTGGGATATCGAGGGAGCTGCTCCACCGTACCCCAAAGCGTGAGCCGCCAGCAGTTCCATGCTCCACCAGGTCTAGGCCACCTTCCTAGCGGGCCGAGTGCCCAACAGGAAACACCCCTTTGTTGGCTGGTCCGCTTACCCAGCAGGTTGCGCCCTCTTACGGGTCAGGCTGCCTACCCAATGGGCCGCACCCCCTTACGGGCCCGTCCGACTGCCCAGCAGGCTGTGCCCCCTTGAATTCCAGGTTGGACCATGACCTAGTGGGCTGAGTCGTTCGTGGCCTTGCAAAGCCAGGTCGGACCTGGATCTGGTCGGGTCGGCCAAGAACGGGTCGGACATGATTCAAGCACAACTGGATCCAGAAACACAAAAAGATCCAAATCTTGAGATCTGAATGTCAATTTGACGAACCGCCTATGGAGTTGGGTACCTTGGATCGAGAGAGTATTTTTTCTTTACTTCAATTGAGTTTTGGAGATAGTAATATTACCTTTTGGTTGGATCAAATCTGAATCGAACTAGGCCCTCAGAACTAAAATACTTATAACTCATAGACAGGGTGTCCGATTGACGCATTGTCTCGCATATTGGAACCCTTTAGACATTTTAGTACTTTGGGTAACTCTTTTATGGTGCATAAGGGAGGTCAAGGTACAATCAATATCATGAGGTTAAGATTCTAAAGAACTCAAGTTCATCGGGTGCGGCGAATCATGTGGCAGACTGTAACATGAAGAAAGAACATCAATGTTATGTGGTTCAACATCCATTGATCAGGTATGGGTCAGAATATATAAATCTTGTGTGGTTCATCTTCTATTTGATCTCATGTGGGTCAGCTCTAAGATATCCTATGTGGTTTTATGCATAGCAATCAGGTGTGGGCTAGATCTTGTGTAGGTCAGCAGTGGTTAGTACCTATCGATCCTATGTTGGTCAGAAACTGATCTTATTAACAGAATATGATGATATAGTTTATTACTAATCCTATGTACTACTATAATTATGTTATACCTGTTGCTATTTGAGTCTTTTACCTTTGTGGTGTTAACATCGTGGTGTTACCTGGGTGGCACTTCAATCATTGTGGTGTTACATGTGTGGAACTTCTATCTTTGTGATGTTACGAGTGTGGTACTTCTTCATTCGTGGTGTTGTCTTCGTGGTGTTACCTGTGTGGTAATGCTACCTTCGTGGTGTTACCATTGTGGTATTCTTCCCTCATATATGAGATGAGTATGTCTTGATAACATAGGAATATGTATGGGCATATACCTAAGTATAGTTAATGTATATTGCTTCGTGCTTTAATATTGAGGTCTTTCTTTGTGGTATTTCCTTTTAGGAACTATGGGAGGCCTATGGCGGTCTCAAGGTCCCTACTGAGTATCGTTATACTAACCCTTACATGGGATATGCCGACACCTTGTTGTGTCTTGTGCAGACGACAAAAAACATTGATCGAGGTTGAGGGATCCAGGACTAGACGGTACCTGGAGGTGGACCATTTGGTGTGGCATGAATCAGGGACTACCATTCATGAGTTGTAACTACCCATTAGGTAGGATCCATGGTGGGCAATATATGATCTATTTGATACTTTTTAGTGGTACTTGTACCTTTTTAGTTGGGCTTGTATTTTGTCCCTTTTGCTTTCTGCACTCTTTTACTTTCAACAATCTTTTTACTACAGTGGTTTACTTTGTGGTATCATCCTGTTGCATTCTAGTATATGTGTTTATATAGGTTTAATGGAAACGACATCCCATTATAGGGATATGCCTTTCGAGTGGCAGTCTCCAGGCCTAGCCTATGGAAGGAGGGATTGGGGTAGTAATGGAGTGATCCCTGAGGGATGGGTCATGACAAAGTGGTATCAGAGGAATCAGTTCTACCGAAGAACTAGGACTCAAATATTTTCAATACGAAAGTAGTGTTAAGTGCTATGAGTGTGTTTTTTAGTATTGAAAGTCTAGTGTTGGTGTGGCAGGTAACGTATCCATACACCAAGACCATGAATTCTGATTTTTGACTCTTTACACAGAAATACTAATGGCATGTATTTTGAAAAGTTTTCTTTTGATCTCTTTGAGTCAGCTCACCACGTATAAATTATTGAGTGTGTCACACCTTTTGTCTTTTAGGATTTCACCACATAGATATCCATCCATGATTTATGAGAGAGTACATGATGATGGCCCACCGAGCGATGAGGCCTCAGTGTAGGGCCCTCTTACGGCATTATCACCTTTGGGTGGTGTACCCACAACACCACTACTTGTTAGGAAGTTGTTGCCACCTGCCCCACCAGCAGAGGGTGAATGAATATTGAGTTCATTGCACGATTTTTATAGGTTGAGGGCTTTGAGGATCCGAGGAGAAATGGACCCATAGGTGGCTGAGGACTGGATGGAAGCTGTAGTCATTCTTTTTCGATTAGTTGGGACACCAGCTGGCCTTATGGTGATCCTAGCAGCTACTCTCTTCTAGGGAGCAGTAGGAATATGGTGAAGGTTGATTCTCCATATACACAATGAGGTGACCCTCATATAGGCAGACTTTGAGATCCATTTCAGGGTAGTGTTTTTCCCAATGACCTTACGCTCTGTGCATATACAGGAGCTACTGCACATACAACATGGTATCATGAGTGTGGCCCAGTACTCAGTGAGGTTCACTGATCTCTCCCACTACACAACTAATATGGTATGTTACCCTTTCGTTTGGGATTGGACCATTGAGTAGGGTCTCTAACAGGAGATCAGATCATCAATGATATCGCTTAGCATTTCAATGCATGCTGAGGTGCTAGAGCGAGCGATTTTTGTGGAGAGATTCCTAGCTTAGTAGGTACCGACAGCGAGATCCACCCCAGAACGTCAGGTTATAGAGTCATCCACAGTAGGTAGTAGATGGATGATGTAGGGGCCCTAGAAGTCCAAACCCTCTGGTGGATGAACTCAGGATATAGGTTCTGTGGGTCAGGGCTCATGAGATAGTGGAGGATATCTGAGGAGTAGGCAGTGGTACTCGTGCGGCGATCAGGGTCACATGGATTGTGACTGCCTGACCCACCATAAAGACAACCATCAGATGGTCAAGGGACTACTGAGGTAGAAGAAAATATTCTACCAGGTAGTTCCGAAGGTAGTAGGTAGATGTGGTAGAGTATCTTACTATTTAGAAGGAAGTGGGTGGATATTCGTGGATCTACTTCCACCACCTCTAGGTGTTCCACCCTAACCACCGAGAGTAGGTGGACAGGGATGAGCTCAGCTCTAGGCAGCTGTGGCCTATGAAGATGGCCCACTAAATATTATTAGAGATATGATCTGTGTCTACACCACCTTAGATTCAGTACTTATAGACATAAGTTCTAGTAACTCTTTTATTTACACGGCCCTCATTTGGAGCTCGGAGATTGCGGTGGAGCTGTTGGCTCAATACTTATGGCTAGAGACTCCAACGGGATAGGATTCGACGACTACACATCGGTGCCGATAATGTAAGCTTTATATTAAAGGTGAGATCTTCAGATGGGATCTTCTAGTTGCAGTGTTAATGCCTTAAGATTTCATCTTGGGTATGGACTAGTTATCCATATTCTCTGCTCAGATTGACTATATTGGGTGAAAAGTGAGGTCCGTACGTGTGTATGGGAACAGGTTTTCCTTCCCCAGCAAGAAGTGAACCTTGGCAGAACAGGACGGACTTACCCAGAGGAGGTGCATCTGATCACTCATCATTTGGCTAGCCATACCCTTGGAGCGGTAGATGTTGAGAGTCCGAGCTATCTTATAGTGGTGGACCAGTATGCCGATGTCTATCCTGATGATGTTCTGAGACTACCTCCACTAAGAGATGTAGAATTTTACATCGACATGTACCCTGGGACCACACTAATATCTACACCATCATATTAGATGGATCTAGTGGAGCTTTGTGAGTTATGGGTTTTGTTGGAGGACTTACAAGGAAAGGGGTTCATAAGGCCTAGTGTTTCTCAATGGGAAGCCCCTATTTTGTTCTCCAAGAAGGTAGAAGGGAGTTTGAGACTCTGGTTGGACTACTGCTGCCTAAACCAACTGACCATGAGGAACAAGTATCACCTTATGAGGATTGATGATCTTTCTGATCAGATGAAGGGAGAATGTTGGATTTCATAGATAGACCTCAGATCTGGATATCATCAGCTCGAGGTACATAATGAGGATTTACAGAAGACAACCTTCAGGTGTTGGTACGGCCAATATAAGTTGATTGTTTTTTCATTCAGCATGACCAATGCCCTAGTAGTATTCATGGGACTCATGAATATGATATTCTAGCCATACCATGATCGCTTTGTTTTGGTCTTCATCGAAAACAAATTAATATAATCAGTGGAAGAGGAGGATCATGTCTATCATCTGCAAATAGATCTGGCTATACTCTGAGAGAACCAGCTTTAAGGTAAGCTCTCGAAGTGCCAATTGTAGATTTCATAGGTCATATTATGGGACATGTTATCTCAGAGTCCTGAGTTTTAGTGGATCTAGCAAAGATAGAGGTTGTACATGCTTGGGAGCCACCCAGAATTGTGACCGAGGTGCGGAGTTTCCAGGGGTTGGTTAGAAACTACCCGAGATTTGTTCCTGACTTTTCCAGAGTTGCGGCACCCTTGACAGCATTTAATAACAAAGTACAACCCTTTTATATGGATCTAGAGATGCCAATAGTGTTGTTTAGAGATGATCTTGAGACTGATGAGTGCCCCCATCTTGAGGCTTCCGAAAAGGGAATCGAGAATATAGTCTACTATGCTGGGATTCAA
Organism: Viscum album; assembly: GCA_963277665.1. Classification (NCBI taxonomy): domain Eukaryota; kingdom Viridiplantae; phylum Streptophyta; class Magnoliopsida; order Santalales; family Viscaceae; genus Viscum; species Viscum album. Next base: position 499,525,728 of record OY728122.1, read on the forward strand.
TTATGGGAGTATTCACTTGGACCACAGTAGGTTTGGAGAAAATTTTATGTTTTGGGAAATTTTATTAAATAATAAAAATAACATTGTTAATTCTTATATTATTCCTCTTCCTCCAATAGACAAATGAAAATGTGGGACCAGTGACGTGTCAAGATAGTAAATGGCTTGACCTTTCAATCTTACATAATGACATCATTGGGAAATTAAGATGGTTCCTAATTAATGAGCTCCCATTAACTTCTAACATCGTTACTTACCCTACCCCTCTCCTATTTATATGGAACTTGGGGAGAGGTGTTAGCACGACTTCACCAAGCAATGAAGTTATGACAAACTGCTGAGACAGCGAACCCTTGGAGGATGGAGCCCATTCTGGCAAATGGTGATGAGCATCACAGAAACCCCGAACTAGAGATCGACTATCGAGTGACGTCATGGGAGGCTATTTGTGGGGGACGGAAAACAAAGACCCACTTCCTGAATCGCTAGAATTTCTCCATCATTATTGAGGTAGGGTTGAATTTTGGTTTTAATTTCTGGAGTTGTAAAATAATTTTTCCTCCCTCGTGTTGATTACAATCTAATGGGGAGGGGTCGGCCAAAAGAACCCAGCCTGGACCTTTCGCTATCTTTCTACCCTTGCGCCTATGTGGATGACCACCATCACAACGACACTGACCGGCTATGATGGTGGTGGCATGCCAAAGTGCACCACATGAGCAGGCCGTGACACTATGTTGCGGTGGTCATCAGAGTGGTCAGCACTAGCCGACTGCGTAGGAGGTTCGGGGTTCCATCACACACCGTTGGTGAGTAAGGGGCCATAGGACATCAGCTGTAGCGGTCGGAGTAGGTGGATGACACACTGGCCTACTGCGACGGGATCGGCAGGACCCCCTCCAATGGGTCCTACAGGCCACCTGGTGGCACTACGTAGTATCGGTGCTGAGGAGGAGCCGAATGGCCTCTGAGCCAATCGGGAGATCTGGGGTCACACCCCGTATGCCTGCTAGGGCGGGCCCCAGCCAACGGGGCTGCTGCACCAACCGAACAGATTTGGTCGTTCAGAAAATCGGGGGAGTTGCTCCCCAGGGTCACTTAGCCTGAGCCCCCAGTGGGTCGTTATCCAGAGCGGCAAGGCCGCCTGCCTAGCGGGCCATGCGCCCTGTAGGCCACGCCCCCTTGTGGGCCGGGCAGCCAGCCCAACAAGCTGCTCCCTCTTGTGAGCTGGGGTGCATTCCTAGAGGGACGCATGACCAGCTAGCTGCGCCCCCTTGCAGGTCAGGCCGACTACCTAGTGGGCCATGCCCCCATGGGGGTTGGGCCAGACCAAGGCCTAGTGGGTCAAGCCCTCTTTGGCCCCACCTTGCCTGGTTGGACCCGAATTAGATCAGGTTGACCCAAACTGGGTTGGGTCAGCGAAGACTGGGTCGGGTCGACACAAACTGGGTCAGTCTAGGTAGTCTGACCGGGTCGGATCGGACCCAGGCCCCATCAGAACATGAAACACTTAAAGTTCCATATCTTGGGAATCATACGTCTATTTGACAAATCATCTACAGGGTCAGGATCCTTGGATCATGATTATCCTTTTGGTATACTCCACATGAGTTATGGAGATAGTTGGAGTATGGTTGGGTTTTATCAAACCTGAATCTGATCGGGTCCTCAGTACTAAAACACTTATGAATCATAGACCGATCGTCAGATGGATGCACTGTATGTCGCACAACAACCCTTACGCCATGGCGGTACTTTGGGTTTCTCCTTTGTGTATATTAGTGGCAATCAACGTATGAATGATATCTTGAGGGGAAGATCCTATGGAACTCATGCACACAGGGTCTGATGAATTGTATGGTAGGATGTAACTTTAGAATGAAAATTGATCCTATACGGGTTAGCATCAATTGATCATGTTTGGGTTAGTATCTATCGATCCTGTTTGGTTTAGCTTCTATTAGATCTTATATGTGTCCTCACTCATTAGTCCTGTGTGGGTCAGCGCATATCGATCCTATGTGGGTCTGATCCTTTGTGGGTCAGCGGGGGTTAGTACCTATCGATCCTGTGTGGGTAAACAGTAATTCTTCTTAATAGAATAAGATGATCTAGCTTATGACTATTCTTCTTCACTTCTATACTTAAGTAAAACCAAAAGTGAGATGATTCTTTTTCCTTAATGTTGTGAACTTCATAGTGTTACCTGTGTGGTAATTTTATCTTCTTGGGGTTACCTATGTGGTACTTCTAGCTTCATGGTGTTACATGTGTTGTAATTCTACATTTGGGGGGTTATCATCGTGGTGTTTCTGGTATGGTACTTCTACCTTCATGGTGATACCATTTTGTTTTTATTCCCTCACGAATAATATGAGTTTGTCTAGATAACTTAGTTATATGCATTGGAATATTCTTAAGTAGACTTGATGTCTATTGCGTCGTGCTTTGATATTGAGGTCATGATTTGTGGTATTCCCTTTGTGGAACTATGGGATACCTACAGGGGTCTCAGGGTCCCTACTAAGTATCATTATACTCACCCCTACACGGGCTACACCCACACATTTTTGTGTCTTGTGCAGATGACAGACAACGTTGATCAAGGCTGAGGGAGCCAGTATTGGATGGTACAAGGAGGTGGACCATTTGGCATTGCGTGACGCAGGGACTACTGTTTGTGAGTTGTACCTACCCTTCAGGTAGGATCCATGGTGGATGATCGTGGAACTATTTTCTACTTTTCATTAGTACTTTTACCTTTTAAGTTTGCCTTTCATTATGAACAATTTACTTTCATCACTATTTTACATTTAGAACTCTTTTTACTATAGAATTTACTTCATGGTTGCATCTTTTTGCGTTCTAGTCTGTGTGTTTATACAGGTTTAAAGGAAATGTCTTCTCATTATAGGGATATTCCTTTCCTCTGCTAGTGTCCAGCCCCTGACCTATGAAAGGCAGGCGTGGGGTAGTCACGACACGGGCCCCAAGGGATTGGTTGTGACATCATCACACCATGATTTTAGTACATATTAAATAAATAATATCTAAAAATCATTCATCACATGGATACTTGGACTAAAATAAACCAATTTTTTTAAATTAGATAAAACCTTATAAAATTTTATAAAAATAAATAAATTATGAGGATGAAATAATAATGAACAATAAAAAAAATACATGTGGGAAAAATACGTAAGAATTTAAAAATTCCAAAATCATATCATCTTCATCCTCGTGATTGGCCTTGAAAAGTATAACCCTAAACACAATTAATGAAAGAAGTCTAAGCACTATGACTATTATAGTCATGTTGGGAAATATGTGAAAGAATGGGATGAATGATCTAAGGATATATATGTGAATGAAATATAACTATTATAAATATGGTTAATGGAAATATGATCATTGAAAATATGGTCATTTGAAATATGTTCAATGGATATCTATAAATCAAATTGGAAAACTAATTTTGTGTATTGTTAATAAAAATTTAAAAATAATCTATTTCATTGAAAATAAAAAATGGACCAAAATATATAGTAATTAATTGATTTTTTATATCACAAATATTTTTATGCATTAAAATATATTTTTATTAAAGTATCATATGATGTATTAACAAAATTTATTGAAATATTTTAATTTTATAAACCTTCCATAGAGGTTCATGAGTCGTGACTACCCCAAGCATGCATCTAATTGGCTAAGGGCTAGTGACTAGAAACAAGTATGAATATCCCATAAATGGGAGGAATTTTCCAATGTACATGTACACACGCACACAACTCCAAGACCAAAGTAGAAAATCAATGAATACACTATGATACCAACCATTGAGTAAGATTGTAGGAAACTGGAAAGTAAATAGGTCCAGAATATAAGACTATCCAAGAAAGAGTCTGAAAAGGTTAATAGAAATGTTCCCGAAACTTGTCTACAAAAAACCATACTTGAAGGATATTATTGGAAAACTATATGAAGTTGTAGAATCAAACCATGTCTTTCTGACCTCTTTAAGCGCCACCTAGTCCTGGTCAACCTAGGACTCTCTCAATGCTTTGATCATCTGCCCATGACATGAAACGTGCGAGAAAATCCCGTGGAGGGGTGAGTAAAACAATACTTAATAGGACACCTCAAAGCCACAATGGAATATCACAAAGAAATACAAAAAGTATACCAAAATAAAGAAGCAATGTAAAGTCATCTCTACATAGGTATACGTCTGTAACACAAATTCCAAGTATTTCCATATATACTCATACCCCACCACAATGTAAAGTGGTAAGACACAACCAATAATTTTCCAAATGATTCTGCTTAAGGCATGCTCATTCTTGGAGAACCCAGTCCTCGAGACATGATGTCATTAGAGAGTTTTCCAAAGAGGTCCTACTAATTTTGTCCCCACCCAAAGAGAAAACACATGTCAAAGATTGTGGTATACAAAGAGGTAATCCTTCCTAGGTAATACTGACAACCTAGTCTGTATTATCCTACAACATAGGGGATAGTTCTCAATAAATACCAACAACCCGACCAATGAAACTTGTAAAATAGGGGATACTCATCAGAGAATACTGAAAACCATACAGATATGTCCCATTGGATGGAGGATTGATTCCCAGCACTCTCAGGTATCATAAATTCCCAAAAAACACCACCATGGGTGATAGAGGATCACTCTAGTTCCAAGGAGGGATACTATAACACTATCTCTCACTCATCCTCCAGAGGGGACCACTATCCAGTGATGTGGACGGAATTATGTACTATACCCTCGAGGAAGGATGTAATGGAAACTCTATATCTATACTGGTCCATACAAAACCACCAAGCCATCTCAAAAGGACTACCTCATTGTGTGGGTCCCAATGCCACATAAAGATCATCTAATGGACCTTATGCTTGAAATTTATTGCCATTTTAATGAAAAATTATGACCAAGGTCCTATCTATATCTGACCTGGCCTGAACCACCAACCCAATCCAGTATGGTCGACTGAACCATCCTGACCCACTTGGGTTGGTCTGACCTAGCCCACCAGACCATAAGAGCCATCCCTCTTGGCCGCTGAAGTGGCCGAGTTTTTCTATCCCAACTCACTGTGTGTGGGTCGTCCCCCTTATCCTTTAGGTGTCTAACCTATCTTCTTTCACCTAGTTAAATTGACATCAGCATGTTCAATGTGTATGTACACTACATCATGAGCCTCCCTTAGGGAATCCATCGTAGTGGGCTCCACATGGACCCATCCGTGTACGTGACCCCTCACCGACGCCTCCCTGATCACTGCCCACATCCTCTTACACCATGGGCTACAATGGGGTCCTTCCTAGACCATAGCCTCCCACTCCGTCATAAGGCCATCCACCTCATGCTCATCCTGAACCCAATTAGAACCACTACTCCAGGGGCCTCCGTAAACCAATTCCTCGAGTGATTCATGTCATTAATTCTCCATCTCACCTCCGCAATGTTGTTGAAGTGTTGGATCCCCGGTCATAGATCATCGCTCCATGAATCAATGGTACACCAATCCTATATTTTTATTTCAAGAAGAACTAATAATGCAAAAAGATTGGGGGAAAATGATAAATGCACAAGAACATCTGGAGAATGTATCGTGGCCTTGTACATGCCGACCTCAATACTTTTATGTCAGAATGAATAATGAAGTGGAAAATAAAATGAATATCTAAACATAAACATCCCTGATAATCAACCCACATAAATCATCCATTCTTCAAGAATGATCCAACCTTGGATAAAACTATTTGTGGGTTCAACCACGTTAGTTATTGAATTTAAGAATGGTGACTGAATCATAATGAAACAACACCCAACTTGTGGTTTTGATAGGTTATTGATGAAGGGAGATGCTACATCGTTGTCATTTGTCGATTAGTCAATCATTGACCCAAGTCCTAATATACAATCAATTATCACTATAGAGAGAACATACTTCTCATAATCTCTGGGAAATTACATGGTTATGATGATAACAATAATTTATTTTTTAAAAAATAGTCATTGCGTTGAAGTAAACTATTTTTATTAAATATTTTATTACTTTTATATCTAAAATCTAAATTTCAAGTCAGGCCTCCGCCAATTGATGTTATTCCCCATCTATGGTAAAGATTATGTTTCTAACCCAACAGTGCCCTTAGATTTATGATCTAGTCACCCATTAAAATATGTTCCCATTTTCAAGAAAAATCACCCACATGATTTTTTTAAAACATAACATTATTGAACTAATTGTTCCTGATACACCTAGACTTAGAATCATAGGATTTATTAGTGCCATGTCCAGGATTTTTACCAATTAATTTATAAAAAAAAAATCAAAACTGTGAAATTCATTTGATTCTCCCCAATATGGGGCTTTATATCCCTACCTGCCAAAACATTGGTTACTCATAAAAATGATGAGGGTACATAGCATGTATCTGGGCCTTCCGCTCCCAAGTGATCTATTAGAAATTCATATGCTACAACAAAATGTGAACTACTTGAATCAACTGAACATGAGTCATCCTCTATTCTTGATCCTTCATCTCCATAGGATACTCTAAAAAAGTCACCCCATCATCAATGCAAAGCTCACCCCAATCGATGATGTCCAAAGGCTCAAGCACGTACCTCCTCAATTGTGACACATGGAATACATCGTGCCCACAGTAAAACTGTGGGGGTAGATCTAGGTAGTACACCACCTCACCAACTCTATATAGAACTTGAAAAGGGATGATTTATCTCAGAGATAACTTTTTTCCCTATCCGAATCTCTACAATCACTGTAAAGGTGAGTCTATAAGGAACACATGGTCTCTCTCCTAAAATATTTAAGGCCTTTTCCTCCTATCAGCATTTGACTTATTCCGGCTCAGTGCAGTCCTCATCTGCCCCTAGGTGATCTGTATCTTCTTAATGGTAGCCCACACCAACTCTGGACACATGATTGCAGACTCTCTTGGTCTTTCCAGTAATGTGGTGACCTACATGCTCACCCGTACAAAACCTCAAATAGTTCCATACCAATGGTGGAGGGTTAGCTATTATTTTACATAAACTCCACCAGTGGTAGGTGACCCTCCAAGATACAACTGAAGTCCAAGATGCAGGTCTGCAACATATCCTCTCGAACCTGAATTGTTCTCCCCATCTAGCAATCCTTCTAGGGATGAAATTTCTTCATACATATATAACTAAGTCCCAAACACCTATTTGGATCCCTTCCACAACTGGGATGTGAAATGAGTATAACGATCTAAAACGTTCGTTCAATGGAACTCCATGAATATGAACTATCTCATACATGGAGAGGCATCCTAATATCTCGACAAAACTCTACTATAGGATAGGTAAGAAGTGGGTGGACTTGGTAATTTTCTCAATGATCACCCAAAATATATCATGACCCCTAGACATTTGTGGCAAACCTGTCACAAAGTTTATCGATATCCCATTCCACTCCCACTTTAGCACCTAAAGAGGTTGGGTCAACCCAACTGGAACCAGGTGCTCATCCTTCAAATTCATTAATGTGATCCATTAATAAACGAACTCTACCACTTCCTTCTTCATCACTGTCCACCATAATTGATGTTGGATATCCTAGTATATCTTTTCTACACATGGATGTACCACCATATGGGACGTGTGGAAATCCCTCAAAACCTACTCCCAAAATTCCATTGGTACAACTATTCTCCCTTTGAAAAGAACTATGCGCTCCAGACTTATTGAATATTCATCAGGTGCATGACATGTGGACAATTCAGCACATCGGTTCTCATTGTCGGTATACCCAAGCAGTTCCACTCTGATTCATTGAAAGAGTGGATAGGTGAAAACCATCAACTATAGGTAATACACTTCATATCAATTCATAAAGGATATATATAATGTGTCCAACTTCTCTGATGCCTCCCTCAAAAACTACAAATTGGATCTCCTACTGAGAGCGTCTTCCACTACGTTTCCCTTTATATGATCATAAACAATCTCAAAGTCATAATCATGGAGGAACACTATCCATCACCTTCTTCTCAAGTTCAAATACATATGAGATAATATATACATGAGACTCTTGTGGTCAGAGTAGATGATAGAATGATCTCCCATTATGTAGTGTCTCTATATATTCAATGAAAAGACTACAACCGCAAGCTCAAGATCATGGTTCGTGTAGTTCTTCTCAAGTTGTCTCAACTGGTGTGAACCATAATCAATCACTACTTAACCTTGCATAAGGAATCAATAAAGACTATTTCTTGATTCATCAAATATCATTACATACCTAATGTCCTCCTCTGGTAGTCTCGACAAGGGTGTGCTCATTAGTCTTTGACATAGATCCTAAAAGCACAGCTGGCACTTCTATGTCCATACAAAAGGTTTCCCCATCCATTAAAAATCCTTCAAGGGTTCTGCCTTACTAGAAAATTCAGGTAAAATCATATTGTAGTAACAAAACAATTCTAGGAAACTCTACACCTCGACAACTCTCTTGGGTGGCTCCCAAGAAAGCACCGCCTCAATCACCGCTAGATACACTGCAAGTCCATCCACTAAAATGGTGTGTTATTGAAATTAGAACTCTTAAATCCATAAATAAATCATCAAGTGATTCACATAATGTTGTTTCTCTCAAAGTGTATCCAGGACCATCCTCAAGGGTATCATGTGCTCCTCGAAAGCTGAGTACACTAGGATTTCAACAATGAAGAACACCAAAAACAAGTCTGTCTAAGGCTAGAATTTCATCTTCACGAGTCACATGAACACTTCTGGGGTGTTTCCCATGCCAAAAATCATCACTATGTACTTGTAGTGGATGTACCAAACTATAAAGGTTGTCTTCGGTACATCCTCATCCCATACACAAAGCCAGTGATAAACAGAGTTGAGGCCAATATTAGTGAACCACATCACTCCCTTCATTAAATCAAAAGGTCATTGATCCTTCGTAGTGGATAATTGTTCTTTATATTCAACTGATTCAAGAACTGTAAGTATACAAATCACTTTATGATCCCATATTCCATCTTGGAAAATAGAACTATGGCCGCTAAGGGTGAATCACTGGGTCTTATGAATCCCTTCCTCAATAGGTCCTCCATATATACCCCTAGGCCATGAACCTCTATGAGATCCATCTAATATGAATGGGTAAATATTAGTGTAGTTGTAACGACCCAATCTTTTTGAGTAGTATATTAACTTACTCTTAATGATTTAATAGAGATGTTATTGGTTAATGCAGAAAGAGGAGTCGATGGATTCATCTAGTAGACTCGAAACTTATGAAGCCCACTTATCAGAGCTTGGGAAGGAGGTGTCATCTTTGGGCTTCGCTTTGGACCAAGCCCAAGCCGAACTCCAGCGTGTCAAGCTTGAACGGAAATGCCTACAAGAGAAGTTCAACTTAGTAGAGATTACTACTATGGAAATGTTATCTGACCCTCTCTCAGATTCTCTCACCATAGCACACCTTACACATAGGTCATATGTCGGTGTTATAAGGGGCTATGCGATGAGACCCTAGCTTTCTTGTGTGATCCTTTAGGATGAATAAATTGAGATTTCTTCCTTTAATGATGTTTGTGAAATTTCAATTGTTCGGATAATTTTAGGATATATTTTATTGATGAATTTTGAAAAAGGGATATTTTAAAATATTTATGCAAACCCTAAATAATTAAAGATGTGTAATTATTTTCAAAAATTGGTCTTCTGCAAAAGTGTTCAGTATGGAATTTGGAGTCTAATAAAATCAACATAATTTTTGATGAATAGTAAATTATGAATAGTGATTTTATGCTTAGGATTAGAAATGTGACCAAATGGATTAGTAATTTCACCCAAAGAAAGTTTGAATATAATTTAGACACCTAGATTAAGTAATGTGATTCAATAAAATGGGTAAACAACGGTTTCATAAATTATTAGTCAAGTATTAGTTTTTTGGGGTGAATAGTGTTTTTTAATTAAAAATTAAATTAAAATTATTTAGAAAACTATTTTTATAAAATGGACTTTATTTTTGAACTCAGAGCACCGATATTATGTTATGGTAATTTTTGGGGTTTTTTCTAAAAAAATGAATTTTCGGTGAATAGTGTTTTTATTTAAAAATTAAATTAAAAATATTTAGAAAATTTTTTTATAAAATGGAGTTCATATTTTTAATCATAGAATCTATATTTGGTTAAGGTGAAATTTTAGGATTTTTCTAAGAAAGTTGTATTTTCAGTGAATAGTAAAAAAGCAGTTTTAGGGTTTCGGTATGTTTAATGACGTCATAGCTGTGTCATGGTGATGTCATGAGATATTTTAAGGGTTGTCCGACCTTAGGTGATGAATTATTGTTTTTGGGGCCCCATTTGGCCTAACTTCATGGGAAATATCAAGAGAGAGCACATGGTTTTGAGTAAAGCACTTGTGAGGTGTCCCTTGGCCATTAATTCCTTGTCCCCTCACTTTCCCTTATAAATACCAATCCCTCCTCTCATACTTTCGACTCAAAAACCATCCTCAACGAATTTATGGTCTCCTTACCTCCCAAGGAGTCCTCCCAAGGTGCCCCCAGGCCCTCAAGATCCAAACCATTGAGTTTTAAGAGTTACGTTTTAATGTAAGGGATTTGACCTCTCTCTTCTTTTCAAGTAATCTCTTTTATGTCATTTCTTTTATACTCCATGTTCTTATGTTGGAGGATGTTATTCTATATTCATATTGCATCTCTTTTCATGTTCATATGATGAGAGACCCCATATTTATCTCATTAATTTATTTTAAGAATATTTAAGTGGTGTCGTTAGGCTGCCGAAATTTTAAGGGGATTCTTTGACCCTTGCCATTCTTTTCAAAGTTCTACTTTCATGTCAAGTCTTTCAAGTTCCTTTTTAATTATGTTGGGGTATTATCTCTATATCTATCATACTGAACTCTTATGTTCATATGATGAGGGGCCCTATTTTATATTTTTAATTCATTTTTTTTGATGTTTAAGTGACGACGTTAGGCTGACGAATTTTCATAAGAGAAATCTAATTTTTGTCTTCCTTCCATGTTTTTTTCATTTCAAATGTTATGTCCTTGAAATTGCATCACCATGTTCATATATCCTTCTTATTCTTTCCCTATACTATTTTATGGGTCAATTATGATTTTTTGACCCATGTCCCTTCTCTTTTCAATGTTTTCTAAAACCCCGAAACATAGTCGTTATGCTGTAGAATTTTCATCTCAAAATGCCTCTCTCTTTTCTCAAAATTATTTTATGTTATAAAGTGAATACTCAAAGCTCTTATTTCTACAGGGGTATTCACATATATACAAAAATGTTCTATTTTAAATTCTGGGATTTACATACATGAAACCCGCTCTCCCCTTCTGTGGGTTTAAAGTGACGTAAAGATCATGTCTTTAAAGCAGTTTTTAAAACGTTATGATTATGAAATGATACCCATTTATATTATGCTATATGGGTTATTTATGAAATTTTTGATGATGATATATGTGGATCACATGATAATAAATTCAAATTTAAGGGTGCTCCCTCATAGCGCTCCAATGCATTGGGTAACGATGTAACCACTAGAGATTACAATTTTCACGATACCTTGGTGAATAACCTTGGTAATTTTCAAATGACACCTTGGGGATGGACCTTGGTGATATGTTCATAATTGTCTATGTAAAATGATGTAGCCACATCATCAAGTTATAAAAAATGTTATTTTTATTATGATATGCCTCATGATTTCATTCTCATGCCTTAAAGTTCTTTTCAGGACCTTATTGAAGTATCTCAAGTTCACATGTAAAATGATTCTCTTGTTTCCCTTACTGGGCCTTCTTCTCACCCTTTCTTTTGATGTATGTCCCCAGGTAATGAGATGCAGTAATGAAACTAGGATGAACTTAAGGAGAAGCCTTTCAAGTGTTTAAGAAGAATGCTTTATGTTGTTTTCATGTATTATGTTCTTGGTTTCCAAGACACTAAACCTTAAAGATCCTCAGTTTTGTGTAATGTAATGAATGTTTATGTTATAAAAAGACGGGATGTTATAGTTGGTATCAAAGGATGGTTTAGTTATTTGTAGAGATTAGGATATAAAAACATTAGGAAGAGCCCTATAGAAAAGTTTAAATATAGGAAAACTTCCTTTTATTTTGGTAAGTATTGAGTAAGTGGTTTATCAAACAAATACATCCCTGTCTGGATACGAGCAGGTAGAGGTGGCTCTGGCACAGATATACATAGGGGTAAAACCTGAAAACACCGCTTTGAGATAGACTTGAACAGGAACTGGTGCACGATAACGGGCCTTGCTGCACTCTTGGTTACGACACTCCCGGGGGATATTTTTGGTTAATCACGAGCTTTTTATGAATCATTATGAAGGAATTATAGAGAAGTGTAATTGTCTAAGCCTTAAGTCTTAGTTAAATGATTCATAAATGAAATAAGTTTCTCACTAAGGTTTTATTATTTTAGAAAATTTCATGCAATAGGAGGAACTGTGCAGATGGTGACCGCAATGCACCATGTTTTGACGGCCCTCCGATGGAAGCCGGAATGGAATCATTCATGCGAATGATGAACCAACTAACTCATGTTATGAGTAATAACTTGAATCAAGCTGAGAGGCTGATCTCACCATGAAGGGAACAACTTTCTATTGAGTCCTTTATGCATCAACGACCACCAACATTCAATGGATCTACTGACCCATTGGTTGCGGAAAAATGGATAAGCTCAACTGAAAAGATCTTTTCTGTACTTCATTTTTCTGAACAAGAAAAAGTCACCCTTGCTGTTTACTACCTAGAGGGAGAAGCTGATCAGTGGTGGTCACTGATCAAAAACATGAAGCCACGATGAGAGATGGAAGCTATGGAGTGGGAAGAGTTCCGGGGAATTTTCTTTAATAAGTATTTCCCTCGTTCGATGAGAACAAGAATGGAGAAATAATTTCTCGAGCTGAAGTAGAAGGAGAATGAATCAGTTGGATCCTACGAGATGAACTTCACAAGGCTTTCCAGTTATACCTCAAGCTTTGTCATGGACCCTAATGTGAAGGTTGATAGATTATTTGGTGGACTACAACCTCATCTGCGGAAGAATCTAGCCAACAGGGACTATGATAGCTATGATGAAATAGTTCAAAGTGCTATGAAAGTCGAGCTAGAGTATGGTGAGACACAATGGTCTCATAAATCAAATGAAAAGAAGAGATCGTTGGAGCCCAGTTTAGGGAAGTATTTTGATCTGGGAAGAGGTGGAAAGCATATTCAACATGCCACATGCAATCAATATGGGAAGAAGCGTTCGGGGAACTGCTTGATCGGAAGTGGTAAATGCTACAGGTGTGGAAATGAAGGCCATATTTCTCAAAATTGTCGTAGTGATGTGAATCCTCAACTTCCCAACACTAACGACAGAGGAAAGATGGTTCTGGCCCTACCTGAAGTCACATTCTTCAAGTGTGGACAGCTTGGGAACTTTGCTAATCAATGTCCAAATCCGAGGGCGGTGGAGGGGAATCACCATCAACCTCAGCAGAGGCCAAGGGAGAAAGGTCGTGCTTTTGCTATCACAACAACTAAAGTTGATGTTCCGAATGATGTGGTAGCAGGTACTCTTGTTGTCCTCTCAAAACTAGAAAGTACATTATTTGATTTTGGTTCTATGCATTCCTTTATTTCCTCCAAGTTTGCATGTAATATAGAATCAATCCCCAAACTAGTAGAGGTAGAGTTTTCAGTAAGGATTCCAAGTGGGAATATCCTTGCATCAATAGTATTTAGAGACTCTAGTGTTTAATTCGGTGAGAAAAATATTATCGCAAATATAGTAGTCATTACCATGATAGAATTTGACATTATACGAGGGATATACTGGCTCTCAAAGTATAATTCTACGATCAAATGAAGAAGTAAGGAAATCTCAGTAGTCTTGAATGAACGACCTACAGTTATCTTCCAAGGAGAGATATCCCGAACTGATCCCTATCTAGAAGCACTCCTATAGATTTCTTTATGGAGTTAATCGGTGATGATGAAGAAGGAAAAGGGAGCATACAAATAGAAGATGTTCTGATTGTTCTGGAATACATGGATGTATTTCCTGTGGAGTTACCTGGACCTCCCCCAGAAAGAGAGGTAGAGTTCTCCATTGAACTCGTACCTGGGTCGCAACCGATATCAAAGACTCCGTATAGAATTGAAAATGTGGAGCTAGAAGAGTTAAAGAAACAACTCCAAGACTTGTTGGAGAAGGGGTTTATCCGACCGAGTGTGTCTCCTTGGGGAGTACCAGTTCTCTTTGTGAAGAAGAAGGATGGATCAATGCCTCTATGCATTGATTATAGAGAACTGAACGGGATCAAAGTGAAGAACAGATACCCTCTTCCGAGAATTGATGATTTATTTGACCAACTTCGTGGGGCTCAATTCTTCTCTAAGATTGACCTTCGATCTGGTTATCATCAACTGAGGGTGAAGAAGGAAGATATTCCAAAGACTGCCTTCCGATCAAGATATGGGCATTATGAGTTTACTATTATGCCCTTCGGCTTGACTAATGCTCCTGCTATTTTCATGGATTTGATGAATAGAGTCTTTAAGGACTACCTTGATAACTTTGTGGTAGTTTTTATTTATGATTATTTAATATATTCAAAAATTCGTGAGGATCATGAAGATCATCTAAGGGTTATTTTGAAAACACTGCGGAAGGAGAGGCTCTTTGGAAAGTTCATTAAGTGTGAGTTTAGGTTACAACAAGTGGCTTTCTTTGGGCACATCGTAACCAATGAAGGAATATCGGTTGACCCTATAAAGACAATGGTTGTGGAGGAGTGTCCTCAACCCACAACAGTAACTGAGATTTGTAGTTTCCTTAGTTTAGCGGGATATTATAGGACGATTGTGAAAAACTTTTCACGGATTTTTAATCCACTAACCAAGTTGACTCGAAAAGGGGTTAAGTTCATCTGGAAAAAGGAGTGTGAGGAAAGTTTCCAAGAGCTGAAGAAGAGATTGGTTACTGCACTTGTGTTAACACTACCCTCTATCGGAGAAGGATTTGTTATTTTTAGCGATGCATATTTGAAAGGGCTTGGGTGCGTCCTCATGAAAAATGACAAGGTAATTGCTTATGCATCTCGACAGTTGAAGATTCATGAGTAGAATTATCCTACGCATGATCTAGAGCTAGTGGCAGTTGTTTTTGCTCTAAATATATGGAGGCACTATCTTTATGGGGAGAAATGTGATTTATACACTAACCACCAAAGTCTAAAGTATATTTTCACACAGAAAAAATTTAACATGAGACAAAGGAGATGGTTGGAGCTTATTAAGGACTATGATTGTTCAATTCATTATCACCCTGGAAGAGAAAACAAAGTCGTGGATGCATTAAGCCAGAACGATCCTATTGTTTTGGTAACAATGAGGATCCTAGGAGATCCCTTGATTAAAGATTTAGTAAAACTGGACATGGGAATTGTAAGGGAAGGGACATCATCAACCTTATCCCAAATGATTTCTCAACCTTCATTACTAGAGAAGACCAAGAAGGCTCAAAAAGAATATCCTTTGCTGCAGGAGAAGTTTGAGGCTGTAAAGGATGGGAAGTTCCCTGATTTCAATATTGATCAAAAAGGTGTATTGAAATTTCATACAAGTCTATATGTTCCATCTATTCCGGAGATAAAGAAAGAACTGATGGATGAATCTCATAGCTTAACTTTCTCTATACATCCGGGAAGCACTAAAATGTATAGAGACCATCGTGATCATTATTGGTGGGATAACATGAAGAAGGATATTGCTGACTACACTACAAG
The DNA here is from genome assembly GCA_963277665.1 of Viscum album. NCBI lineage: Eukaryota > Viridiplantae > Streptophyta > Magnoliopsida > Santalales > Viscaceae > Viscum > Viscum album. The sequence continues at coordinate 499,541,607 of OY728122.1, forward strand.
GTGCTTGGTGTGTCAGCAAGTAAAGGCAGAACGAAAAATTCCTAAGGGGGTATTACAACCGCTACCCATACCAGTATGGAATTGGGATAATATCACTATGGACATTGTAACTGGTCTCCCGAAAACGTCCAAAGGAAACAATGCGATATGGGTTATTGTGGACCGTCTCACAAAGACCACCCATTTTATCTCTATTCAGGAAGATTTCTCTCTAGATCAACTTTCCAAGATATCCATGAAAGAAGTGGTAAGGCTGCATGGGGTATCACTATCCATCGGGTCTGATCGGGATCCAAGATTCACATCAAAATTCTGGAGAAGTCTTCAACATGCTCTGAATACTGAAATGAATTTTATTATGGCCTATCATCCTCAAACTGATGGCCAATATGAAAGGAATATTCAGACACTCGAAGACATGCTGAGATTATGCTCAATGGAATTTAAAGGTGGATGGGATCAACACCTCCCATGAGTGGAGTTCTCTTATAACAACAGCTTCCATTCGAGTATTCAGATGGCACCCTATGAAGCTCTGTATGGAAAGAGATGTAGAACTCCTACTTGTTGGGATGAAACTGGTGAGAGAAAGCTTCTTGGGCCTGATCTTGTGCAAGAGATGATAGAACAGGTCCATGCCATCCAACAACACATAAAGGATGCTCAGAGTCGGCAGAAGAGCTATGCTAACAATCATCGAAGGGACTTGGAGTTTGGTGTTGGCGACAAAGTCTTCCTTCAAATTTCTCCATGGAAGAGAGTCATGCGGTTTGGGAAGAAAGGGAAGCTCAGCCCACGGTACATTGGCCCCTACAAAATCCTAGATCGCATAGGAGCAGTGGCCTATCTTCTAGTACTTCCACCGAACCTAGCTCACGTTCACAATGTCTTCCATGTATCTCTCTTGAGGAAGTACATACCCGACCCTTCGCATTTACTGAACCCAGAGGTGGTACAACTGGAACATGACCTCTCTTATGAGGAGCGGATAGTGGAGATCTTAGACCGTAGAGACAAGGTTCTACAAAACAAGACTACCCACCTTGTTAAAGTGTTGTGGAGGAATCATAAATATAAAGAAGCGACTTGGGAGCCTGAGGAAACGATGAAGCAAAAGTACCCTCACCTTTTCGACTAGGCCTCAATTATAAATATCGGGGAAAAAATTTATTAAGGGGGAAAGAATGTAATGACCCAATATTTTTGAGTAGTATATTAACTTACTCTTAATGATTTAATATAGATGTTATTGGTTAATGTAGAAAGAGGAGTCGATGGCTTCATCCAGTAGACTCGAACCATATGAAGCCCACTTATCATAGCTTGGGAAGGAGGTGGCTTCTTTGGACTTCGCTTTGGACCAAGCCCAAGATGAACTCCAGCATGTCAAGCTTGTAAAGAAACTCCTATGGGAGAAGTTCAAGTTAGTAGAGATTACTACTAGGACAATGTCATCTGATCCTCCCTCATATTCTCTCACCATAGCACACCTTACACTTAGGTCATATGCCAGTGTTATAAGGGGCTATGTGACGAGACCCTAGCTTCCTTGTGTGATCCTTTGGGATGAATAAATTGAGATTTCTTCCTTTAGTGATGTTTGTGAAATTTCAATTGTTCGGATAATTTTAGGAAATATTTTATTGATGAATTTTGAAAAAGGGATATTTTAAAATATTTATGTAAACCCTAAATAATTAATTATGTGTAATTATTTTCAAAAAATGGTCTTATGCAAAAGTGTTCAGTATGGAATTTGGAGTCTAATAAAATCAACATAATTTTTGATGAATAGTAAATTGTGAATAGTGATTTTACGCTTAGGATTAGTAATGTGACCAAATGGATTAGTAATTTCACTCCAAGAAAGTTTTAATATAATTTAGACACCTATATTAAGTAATGTGATTCAATAATATAGGTAAACAATGGTTTCATAAATTATTAGTCATGTATTAGTTTTTTGGGGTGAATAGTGTTTTGTAATTAAAAATTAAATTAAAAATATTTAGAAAAATATTTTAATAAAATGGACTTTATTTTTGAACTCAGAGCACCGATATTATGTTATGGTAATTTTTGGGGTTTTTTCTTAAAAAATGAATTTTCGGTGAATAGTGTTTTTATTTAAAAATTAAATTAAAAATATTTAGAAAATTATTTTTATAAAATGGAGTTCATATTTGTAATCAGAGCATCGATATTTTGTTAAGGTGAAATTTTGGGATTTTTCTAAGAAAGATGAATTTTCAGTGAATAGTAAAAAAAGAAGTTTTAGGGTTTCGGTATGTTTAATGACATCATAGTTGTGTCATGGTGATGTCATGAGATATTTTAATGGTTGGACGACCTTAGGTGATGAATTATTGTTTTGGGGGCCCCATGTGGCCTAACTGCATGGGAAATATCATCAGAGAGCACATGGTTTTGAGTAAAGCACTTGTGAGATGTCCCTTGGCCATTAATGCCTTGTCCCCTCACTTTCCCCTATAAATACCAAGCCCTCATCTCATCCTTTCGACTCAAAAACCATCCTCAACTAAGTTCTGGTTTCATTACCTCACAAGGAGTCCTCCCAAGGTTCCCCCAAGCCCTCAAGGTCCAAACCATTGAGTTTTAAGAGTTATGTTTTAAGGTAAGGGATCTGACCTCTCTCTTCTTTTCAAGTAATCTCTTTTATGTCATTTCATTTATACTCCATGTTATTATGTTGGAGTATGTTATTGTATATTCATATTACATCTATTTTTATTTTCATATGATCATAGACCCCATATTTCTCTCATCAATTCGTTTTAAGAATGTTTAAGTGGTGTCGTTAGGCTGCCGAAATTTTAAGGGGATTCTTTCACCCTTCTCATTCTTTTTAAAGTTCCACTTTCATGGAAAGTCTTTCAAATTCCTTTTTAATTATGTTGGGGTATGATCACTATATCTATCATACTGAACTATTATGTTCATATGATGAGGGACCTTGTTTGATCTTTCCAATTCATTTTTGTTGAAGTTTAAGTGTCGTCGTTAGGCTGACGAATTTTCATAAGAGAAATCTAATTTTTGTCTTCCTTCCATGTTTTTTTTCATTTCAAATGTTATGTCCTTGAAATTGCATCACCATGTTCATATATGTTTCTTATTTTTCCCTCTACTGTTTTATGGGTCAACTATTATTGTTTGACCCATGTCCCCTCTCTTTTCAATGTTTTCTAAAACCCCGAAACATAGCCGTTTTGCTGCAGAATTTTCATCTCAAAATGCCTCTCTATTTTCTCAAAATTATTTTATGTTATAAAGTGAATACTCAAAGCCCTTATTTCTACAGGGGTATTCACATATATACCAAAATTTTCTATTTTAAATTCTGGGATTTACATACATGAAACCCGCTCTCCCCTTCCGTGGGTTTAAAGTGATGTAATGATCATGTCTTTAAAGAAGTTTTTAAAAAGTTATGATTATGAAATGAAACCCATTTATTTTATGCTATATGGGTTATTTATGAAATTTTTTATGATGATATATGTGGTTCACATGATAATAAAGGCAAATTTAAGGTTGCACCCTGATAGCACTCCAATGCATTGGGTAATGATGTAACCACTAGAGATTACAATTTTCACGATACCTTGGTGAATAACCTTGGTAATTTTCAAATGACACCTTGGGGATGGACCTTGGTGATATTTTCATGATTGTATATGTTAAATTATGTAGCCACATCATCATGTTATGAAAAATTTTATTTTTATTATGATATGCCTCATGATTTCATTCTCATGCCTTAAAGTTCTTTTCATGACCTTATTGAAGTATCTCAAGTTCACATGTAAAATGTTTCTCTTGTTTCCCTTACTGGGCCTTCTGCTCACCCTTTCTTTTGATGTATGTCCCTAGGTTATGAGATGTAGTAATGAACCTAGGATGAACATAAGGAGAAGCCTTTCACGTGTTTAAGAGTAATGATTTAAGTTGTTTTCATGTATTATGTTCCTGGTTTCCAAGACACTAAACCTTAAAGATCCTCCGTTTTGTGTAATGTAATGAATGTTTATGTTATAAAAAGACGGGATTCTATAGTTGTCCTAGATTATAAATCAATATATAAATCCACCTACTTTTGGGGTACAATCGAGGGATATCCTCAGTAAAGATGTCCTCATAATCAACCACCAATGAAGGAAACTGACGAATCCTATAATCCACATCACGAGGGGTGAGGCTAGACAATTGGTGATTAATCGATTTCACCCTAAAATTACTAATTCTATCTTATGTTGTATGCATTTTATTTTTACCAAATAAGAAAAACATGGTACCATAACCATGGACATAGGGCACTCTGCATGTAAAATAATCTATCTAAGTATATTTTGTAGATAACTAGTCCATACCAAGAATGACGTCATAAGGCCTTGAAGTTACTACCAATATATCCCAATTGAAACTCTTGCCTCCAAGAGTAATCTCACAATTTCTGAGATAGTGTGTGACAATTGAATCACCTCCCATAGGAGTTTCTAAATACAATAGTCCAGTCAATGGTTCAACCAGAAACACTGATCCCTGAATAAGGTCTATGGAAATAAAATAATGACTAGAACATATGTCTATAAAAACAGTATATAGGGTTTAAGGGGAAAATATCTTTCCATTATTCATCCCTGGATAACTGGGTTTATAATACTACATCGGCTGCAGTTGTCCTCATCCATATCCACTAGCGCCATAAGCCTGGTGTGGACCAGCTGGGGTGGTGGTGGTAACACATGGAACCTTTACCCACCTCCTTATTCTCTAGCTTCTCTTATGTGATGCCCATTTACCTAAAAACCTCCATATTAATGTATCTACCTCAACCTCTAATTTCCCTAAACTGTCCCCCGATCCATCAAATGTTGAGTCTGGAAATCTCAAGCCAAATTCCTTAGACCACCAAATGAGTAAATCTACCAACCATTGGGATTAATCGAGCCATCCTGGGAGTCCTTCACTACTGACCTAGTATCATGGCATCTTCTCGTAAAGTGAATCGCCCTTTTGGGTCCTTACGACTTATATCCGCTACCTACTACCGAAGACTGAACTACTTGGTTATAGCTGGTAGCTCCCACAGTTGATGTCTTCTTCATTAGAAATCTCTCTACTAGTAGAGCTTACTCTTGTACACTGGCATATGTAGGAATGCTAATAGATATCATGGATGCCTTGATCTCCTTGTATAGTTAGTACTCAAAGGTATGAACCTAGCGGAATGGGTCTCAAACCAAATTCATGAAGTAGTGAGAATGATCAGTAAACCTCATTGAGTACTCTATCACATCCTAACTACCATGCTACAAATGTAGGAGCTCCTAGATACGCACTTATTGAAAAGTTTGTGGAAATAACTAATCCCTAAATAGATGCTTGATGTTTTCCCAAGAAATATTTTCCTCATTATGTGTCTTGGTCACTAAACTCCACCATTACCTCAATGAGACCAAAATAATACTTGTGCCTAGGACCGCCATCAAGTTGGAAGGCATCATCACATGGTAGAAGACACATGTAACTACCTCAAACCAATCCTCCTCTACCTGGGGGTCTATCTAACCCTAAAACCATGGATTTCAATGCCTCTAGAACTCATAAAATACATTCATCCTATGTTCATCCTCAATTAATAACACTAGTAGTAGCTGCTTCTCGACAGGTGGTACTACAATAGGAAACCCCCTAGAGGTGCCACCTTCGGTACATGCTCCTATACTGATGCCTCATCTCTAAGTGGATCATCCTCATTATCACACAATAGAATCCTAGCTGTCTATCTATGCGGTGGAATCCTAAAATAGAAAAAGATAGACCACGTTCAACCGAGTATAACTAGAGAACCTACATAAGAAGGAAATATAAAACACAACCCATTCCTATATGATGTATATAACATTAAATCCCTAAAAACATTATTTTCATGTAAAAAGTCAAAATGTAGGTTTTAATAGTCCTGGTGTACGGATATGTCAGCTGCCGCCTCTACAATAGAGTCTCTGGCCGGAAATCTAGACTCAAAAAACATAATATTGTTTACCCTACCAAACTACAATGGCTCCTAGTCCATATATTGAAATGACCTTCCGATGACACCATTTTTCAGGACCCATCCAAGAGGGGCCCATTCTGTGACTTCCCCATGCCTTCCTCCAATAGGACAAGGGCTGACAACAAGCACCAAGTTGGAATATCCTACAAATAAGAAGCATTTTCCTAAGTACATGTATATACCCACAACTCCATGCCCAAAGATACTAAAATGTAGAAACACCTAGTAGAAAATGCATGAATACACTAAGATACCAACTATAGAGTGTGATAGTAGGAAAATAGAATGTAAAAAATCCCAGAAAACAAGACTATCAAATAAAGAGTCTGAAAAAGTAAATACACAAGTTCCTAAAACATGCCTGTAGAAAACCCTACCTAAATGGTATATGTAGGATATATGTATGAAGGAATAAAAGAAAGCCATGTCTTTATGACCACTCTATGTACCACCATTCCACCAAGGAATCATCCAAAGAATCAATCCTCTTAACAATACAAAACATATGTTTGAAAATTCCATGAAGAGGTTAGTAAAATAATACATAGTAGGATAGCCTAAAACCACAAAGTAATACCACAATGAAATATATAGAGTATACCCCAAGAAATTCACAAAGTACAGTCATCACTACATGGGTATACATCTGTAACACATATACCAAGGATATATTCATATACTTGTAACCAGCAACACTGTTAAGAGGTAAGTCGCAACAAATCATTTTCACTAAGATTCTACTCGAGGAATTCTCATACTGGGAGAACTCACTCCTCAAGCCATGACTCTATCAGAGACTCTTTGAAAGAGGTCCCACAATTTTTTCCCCCGACCAAAGAGAAAACATTGATCAATGATTATGATATAAAATGTTGGGATACTTCTCATAGAATACTGAAACCCCAATATGTAATAGCCAGCAACATAGGGGATCCATCTTAGAGAATAATGACAACCCTACTAATGTTGCTCGTATCATAGGGGATCCTCCTCAGATAATACCAAAAAACCCTAATGATACAATGCACTAGATATACGACTAATTCCCTGCTCTTGGAGGTCACGTCAATTCCCAAAAAACTCCACCAGGGGTGATATAGGATCGCTTCAGTCCCATGAACATCGTTGTAGTATTTTTGGACTCTCCCACCATAGGATTTTTTAATATGATATTTCCCCTATATCTCTAGGGAAATTTTTATTTTTATTTAGAAAAATTTTCCTTCATTAATTTCTTTTTTGTAAAAGTTCAATGTTGTTTAAAATTATTCTCGTCCACCTTGATAACTATTTTCATTCAATATCGATATTATGTTCTCAGAATAATGTTCCCATTTACTATTTTGAAATATAAAAAATTATTATTTCATCTAATATTCATATCACCCTTCATTTATTTATATTAGTATGTTTTCTTTATACTTTTTATGATGTAGGATAAATAATGTTGCTTAAATAATATTTAATAGGGTTTTTCGTTCCCAAATATACATTTTACCTTCCACTCCACATTTAATCCAGAAAAAAATCATATTTTTTTAGGATTGATTATTGATATTCATTTCAAAATCGTGCTTAAAGAATCCAATTCCTGAAAGAAAAAAATTTAAAATAACATACAACATCATTTTATATGATAATGTTAACAGTATTTTATGACATATATTTTCATTATTTTTATTCCATTTTATTTTTGTCTACAAAATATCTATAACATTTGTAGTAATGTTTCATGAATCACCAAATAAATTACATTGTGATAAAATATTTTAGGTTGACTAATTTTTTGCTATCAACTAATCTGATTTTGTTATCATGTTAAGATATACCATTTTTAATTAATATGAAATCTAATTCCCTTCCATGGGTTTTAAAACAACAATTAATGATTGATATTTTATATCACACAAATGTATGTATGTTAATATATGGGGTCCTATATAGGCCTATAATTCAATTATTAAGGGAATATTGCTTATGAGATAATTATTTTTAGTTTGAACATGATACAGTTAGTCATGTTCATTAAAATGAGCATAGACATGATGTGATTATATGTGTTCACAAGATTGTGAGTTGATGTGATGTAGTTAGCTATATTCACAAGATTTATCATGAAAAATTTGAAGTTAGAAATATTTACAAGATTTAACATTGACATGATGCAATTAGCTATGTTCAAAATATTAAACATTTCATGATGTTGTTAAATATGTTCAAATGAAAGAGAATTGACACCATGCAGATAGATATTTCCATAATGTAATGATTTTATATGATTATGAATATACAAAATTTCTATTTCCTATTCATTTGTGATTATCAATGGATTATGATTATTTTTTAATGCTACTACACATTTATGAAAAGTTATATGTTTGATCATTTGAGATTACATGTCCCTATATTACATCTTATAGAAAAATATTTCCATTCCATGTTCTTTTTAATAATATATTTCTATCATGGTCATGTTTTCTCATAAGGTTATTATGTAACCCTTTATGATCTATTGATTAGTTTTTCATTTACCAAGTTTTAAGCTCATTTCTTTATTATGTTTCCAATACCCGTGTTATAAAAGTGAGTATAACTTATGAAAATTATGTAAGGGGTCTAGTGTTATTTGATTATGGAGAAATGTTTCCAAGTGTTCTAAAATATATATTTTTTATAATATTAAATGATTTTAAACCTTAAATGCCGAGGGGTTTTCATCTATCTGGGGGATGAAATTATTATTCATTTGAAATAATATAATTTTTATTTTTTATTTAGCTTGGTATGCCTCACAATTAATAAGAACTATATCATGAATATATATAAAATATAAAAAAGAGTCCCAAACAATGAAAAAAATTAATTAAAACTAGGATACAACCTGTTAACCCTTGATCATCAACATGTAATTTGGGGCATCATTAGATCTCTCTAACATCAACCTACCACTGTAAAGGAGGTCCACAACTAAAGAAAATGTTGGTGGGAATTAACTTGGTTAAAATGTAATATAACATTTTTTTTTGATAAAATTTTGCAAAAAATGTAATTAGAATTGTTTTCACAATATATTGTCATGATCCCCTCCCTCTAAAGGAACCCCTCCAAGACATGAAATGAAGGACAAGAGATAATGACCCACTGAGTCGTGACTTACATAGGCCCTAGGTTATAGACTATTATTAAGGGAATAAAAATGTTACATACAGATAGTATTTCACTCATTTATATAACAAGGATTTGGAGATATGATAAATTAACCACCATGAAACTCCATCAAATTAAAGGGGAAAAATTAAAACCCAATGAATACCATAATGCATGTATATGGTAAAAAAATAAAATTAAAGTCCCTAATTAAGAAAAAAATATATTTTAATGACTGAATGTAAGTTATTCTGTCTATGGTATAAATGTTCAACCAAGCCACTGAGGTTCTTCTAGAATCATGAATAAGAAGGAGAAAAAATTATAATGTGGGTTTGGATTAAATGTATTCTCAGTAGGCCACCAATGGTATGAAAAAAATCATATATGGAATTCATTTCAGTAATTTATATATTAATCATGGAGAGATATGATAAATATACAACTAAGAAACTCAATAACATAAAAATAAAAAAGGAAAAACAAATCCAATCCATAATTATTATGGTAGGGAAAAAATTTAGAAAGAAAAAAAAATCCCTAAGTTAGTAACTCAATGATTGCTTCGAAAACAATGATAATAATTTTTATCCCGGTCTATGATGTTCTCCTAGAAACATGAAGTGAATAGTTTATACACATATGGTTATATTAACAAGTATACTTAGTAGGATCACACTCAAGATCTCTCATGGAAATGGGAAAATAGCATATTAATGCACACATGAGAAAATAGAAGAAATGACATGCACCTAAATATGTCAACTGACTAATCACATCCTCAATATGAATTTCTCACCAAATACTGATTCCATGTTTGGTAAAATTATAAGAATCATAACGATAAAGGGTACCCAACAACAATTTTTCACTGTTTTTTTTTCAATCCTTCCCCAATGGAAAACATACTAGTTCTCCCTTACCTTATATAATAACCACACCTAAATACAACTAGAAAACAACATCACATCCCTCCTAATGATTTTTGGAAAATAAAATAATATCATGCACCCCTAGAAACAAGTCATCACATCCTCAATATACCAAAACCATTACTATATAACAAGACTAGTTGTCTATTGTGAACCTAAAAAGCATAAACCTCATTCCCTCCTCCCACCATTCATGGACCCCACTATGACCCACCTCATCCTATCTTCAATAACCAACTCTAGTGAAAAATTAAATTATTTCTATCACAACCCATGAATTTAAATATCACCTAGAAGAGAGAGAGGGGATGTAATATTAGCCAGCCATCATCCCTCGCCATTATCTATATTTGGGAAAACACCTAGAAAAAATAAAATTTGGGATTTATTGTAAATATACAACTTGGTTGGGGTTATTATTGAAATGAAATAAACATAAATTATAGATAAATAACACCCAATATAAACCTAGGGGTTCACAATTATAGGACCAACATATCTCACAACCTCAACCACTATTATCAAAATTAAATGCATCGCAACACAAAAGCATGACACATAGACAAGATATATTTTATCTTAGTTTGTAACTCATCCCATTTAAAAAATTTCCAATTACCAAACATCTTTATTTATAAAGTCTATTTATGTCATGTTTAATGATTAATTTAACCACACAACCCACTTTAATTCTAGGAGTTTAGTAATCATTCCAACCCATGGAATTTTATTTTCAATTATATACTTTTCTTTTGTTATTATGATCTAATTTCCACCCACATTCATTCATATTTAAAAATTTCAAGTTCATTATATAACTATTGGGAGTCAACACAACACACCCTATCCATCTCATCCCCAAATACCACACTATACAAACTCCCCACCTCACAATCTCTACACATATCGTTTTCCTTTTTAATAAGGGATTTTTCACAATTATATAATTATTTTCTAGTTTATTATCTCAAAATCCTATATTACATGGGAAACCAATTTTATAGTTGTTTATAAAATATTAGTCTTTTTAATGTTGGGTGAATTTAATCAAACAAACATAATATCATACTAATCTCAAGAAAATTTTAATTGGAAAAGTAGAACGTATAAAAACCCATATTGGAGAAATCATAAGAAGAAGTAAACCTCATGTGATTTTTATCGTCCTCTTTAATTTCTACTATCCCAATTAATTATATTTATTAATTCAGTATGTATCATCTACCCAAAAGAAGTGAAAAGGGTGATATTCCAATATTTATATCTGAATAATGAGAGATGAGTTTCCCTACCTTGATTGATGCATAAAAGATAACCACTACTCACAAAGAGAAAACAAGAGATTAGGCACCAATAATCTTGAAGGAGGACATTACCAAACCAACCCAAAACAAGATATTACCTATCCAAATTTTGGGAAAACATGAATCATGGATTCCCATTAATGTGATCATCCTAAAAAAGAATAAACTAAAAGATTGTAAAACAGAAGAGGGGAGATAATGAATCAATCCAAAAGACTTGATCCATGTTAAATGGAGTTAGGATTCATAATTAAATTTCCAAATATGACTATGGGGTTATAATGGATTCTTAGAGAACATAGGGTGTACCAGAAAATTAAACAGAGTTCTAGCCAACCCCCTTTTATAAGTGAATCTTACTAGACCCTAACACAACATGGTGGGAAAACAAAAATCTTTTGGTAAATCCAGTCAAAGAGAGATCTGAATCTCCAACAACCTTTCTCCCCATTTAATTGAATTTTTAATATCTATATTTGACCAACACGATGTCCTAGAGCATGATGTGTTACAAACTCTGGAAACTCTTCTATCATATTACATGGTCAGATACTATATATTGATGCCCAATTCCATGTTATTTTCCCCACACTATGCCCATGTCCATTGTGTGGTGAGATCATCTTCCCCATTTTAGAATGGAGCCCCCCCAAGACACCACCCCATGTACCACAACCTTTAATGTTCATTTCTGTGATCCTCAATTTTAATAGGGAGATATCCCAACCGACACAACCATCACCACACCCACTAAAAGGGTGAGGTGACCCCCAGAATGACTCAAGGCCCTCTCCTACCTATAATACACCACCAAACTACTTATTCTAGAAAATGAAGAATTTTAGAACTGTTAAATCTCACCATCAGGTAGTAAAACACTACTTGAAATCCATAAGTTCAAATTAAAAACTAGTCATTATAGGTTATAACTATCAACATGTCTATGATCCATCTAAAACTAGGCATGAACCATTTGTAATATCTCATGAGATGGAGGAAACTGCAAACCTCTACAACATTCATCAATTCTTCCCAAGAAAAACCAACCATGATATTTAATATTTCCATATCCACTCTCTATTGGGACACAAAATGTCCAATTAAATGAACATACCATGTATAAATATTACACTTGAAAAACATTTCACAGACCCAGTGGTGTTAAACAACATACAAGGTAGATCAGATATGATGAACATGATCCTCCCCGTATAATAAGTATATCATTATATCATTGATGAACACATATACGAACTAGATCCATAACTTGTGGAAATAAATATCATCATCCCCATGAACCTAGATATTTCAATTATTACATCAAATGGATAACCAGCCACTCAATGTGATCATACCTACAACAGAAAGTAGATTCTGGGATATGTTCCTCCTTCATTCTCACTTGACTATATCCTTGACATAGACTGATCATAGAATGATAATAAAATATAATAAACTATTAAAAAAGGTCATTAATTGTTAGAATAGGGTAATGATTTTTTATTGTCACATGATTTAGCCTTTGGTAGTCTACACACAAAACCATACTTTCATCTGTATTCTTGGTGAATAACACTATATCACAACAAATTAACACACAACACCAGATAAAACCTTTCTGTATCTATTCATCAATCTAAATCTCAACTCCCACAAATCACCCGGTTCTATATTATAATTATTTATTGAAATTGGAGATGTTCTTGGCTCAAAATCTACCCCAAACAAGATGTCACATCGATGGGGTTGTGCCATGAAATCCTTGAGAAATACATCAAGAAATTCCTTTAAAATAATAGTAGTTTCTACCATACTAGTTCACACTAACATTACCAAAAATTATTTAATTATTAAAAGAGGGGTCTCTACATACCTACTGCCCATCTGAAAACACAATTTATGATTAAAACTACATGTTGACTACCAACATTTGAAACTAAAAGTAATCAATAACCGTACACACATAATAAACCAAATCAGTGTTCAGGATTACATCATTCAGAAATATTTTTTGGAAGAAGATAGCCAAATATGATTGATAAAAACAGATCATAATCCTACACATGACACATATCAAAGTAGTAGTTTTGGCCTCTGACTAGAATATTCAACGATGATGGAATGTGAATCATGTCCACATCAATTCTTAGTGAACTAACTAAGGTGAGTGTAATGAAGTAGTGAAAGGATCCATTATTAATAGATTTTGAAACATGGTTATATAAAAAATAATTCAAATATATAATTATATCTTGAACCCGTGGATTAATCATCTCTATGGAATGATATTTTCCACACTTCTCTCATCTAACACGCTACTAAAATCCACCCCCATTGACATACTCTGGTTTAGGTCGTTGATGATGAGGTCTATCATGGGTATGATCCCTTCCAACTCCATCTCCCCACATATATTAAGAAAATGGTGGTGTCCTTTATTGTTATTTTTAATGGTCCTTAACAACTAAACCATGATATCATCCCATATTATTCAAGTTACGATCCTGATGAATCCCCTAGACCCCAATAGTTATAAAACATAAAAGTAAAGCCACTAGAATATTCTTCGGAACCATTGGCCTCTAAAAACAAAGAACATATTATTGTGACTAACTCCTTACTGGAAAAAAACACAATGTCTCTGGCCTCTGAGACATGATTATAACAACCTCACTCCCCATGTCTCCCCTCTTGTGATATCCCTCCAAATGATTTTATACTCTCAATCATCTACTCATTCTTCTAAACCACCTAATACATTAGTTACATAAATGGAGTAACTTCATATTTAATAGATAGGATGATTGCCTCCCCAATATACCAAGCACAATACTCATCATCTAGAAAGTATTCTAGGGTAGAACACAAAATATCTATATAATTCATCATAATCTATCAAAGAACACAATACCCTACTTAATATAAGTATATCCACACTCTTTACTATATTCTTGGTCTATGATATGAACTCATCTAAAAAATCCTTATAGAAATCATCCCAAGAAAAAAATACCTCTTGTTGGCCGCCAGGATACAACATCTACAAGTAACATGAAACTCCCCTCATATAACTAAATACAAATGAAATGGAAACACATTCATTGTATGGACCATAGTAAAATAAATCTCATTATCCTATAAATAGAGATCAGTTTCACGATCAGAGACACTCCCCTGATATTTTTTGTACTCTCTATTGATGAAAATCACACATAAATCACTATCTTGTATCATCATCCTCGATCGGGTTAATCCTCTAAAGATCAAATTGATCAACCTACTAAACCACTACCCCTAATATCCATGAAGATGATGACCATGATTCATCCATAAAAAACAATAATAATCCCTAATCCTAGTAGAATGGAACTTTTTTAAAGTTTTTCTTGTTTAATTAAATTTAAATTTCCTAATGATAAAAAAATTAGAACATGAACATAATAAATCATGATGCATGATCCTATACTAGGTCTCAACAGATTATAAATAATCACCTAAATAGGTTATTTTTTAGCCATAGGGTCCTTTATTCTGTTCATGGGGGTCCTAAAATGTGTTTTCCTAACTAATCTCCCAAGACTATGTCATGCACTAAGATCAACTAACACATATTCCCTACCAACCCATGAAATCCATAGTGTTACAAACTCTAATATCCATATTATATCCCAAACCAATCCATTTATAAAACTCTATCCTAACCCCATTCCCCTAAATATCGCCTCCATTGCTGGAAAATATGGAAGAGAGATAGTGACCCCCAATTCCCACCATTAGTTGTCCCTATTTTGGAAACTATAATAGAGGGTATAATAATCTAACATATGGAGCTAATTTATATCATTTATATAACAAGGATCACGATATATTATAAATGAAGAATCATAAAATTCAATCACATAAAATGAAGAAAGGAAAACAAAAAAAATCCCATAAATCGGGCATAAAGAAAATAAATGAAAATAAATCACTAAATAAGTCTTAAAGAAATACTAAGGTAGTAACGTAGTGATATCTCAAATTTCTAGGTGAGAAATGTTCATCCAGGTCCCCAATGTCCTCCTTTAAACATGAAAAAAACTATTTGTATATATATGGTGAAAAAAATATGCAAACTTAGTAGGATCATACCCAAGGTATCTCATTAAAATGTGAAAATATAATACTAATGAACCCATGAGAAAATATGAGAACAGAAAAAACTTAATCTATTCAACTAACTAACCACATTCTCACCATATGAGGCTCACAAAATAATGCATGAATGTGTAGTAATAAAATAAGATGAATATCAATAAAGGGTACCCCAAACTAATCTCCCATTAAGGATCTTCTCTCAACCCTCAACTCCATATGTCTCGGTCCACCCATGCCTTCCATAATAACTATAATCAAGTACACTAGTTAAACCACATTTCATCTATCCAAAAGACACCCAAGAATCCACTTCGTATCATGCATCCCATGAAACATTTCATCACATACACATCCTTTTATAACAACTATCATTTAACCAAAATTATTAGGTTTCATGAACATGAAGGACGTCAACCTTATATCCTCCTTCATCTAGGTATGAACCCCACGATGAACCATGTCATTATTTATTCAATCACCACCACTACTTTACATGTGACATCTAACAATTATCGATTGTGATTATCATTCATACCTAGAATAAAGTATAGGGAATATGGGGTAGCCATTAATCAATCATTACTATTGTGGATGTTCGATAAAAAGACATGAATCCCAAAATCTTTGGGTGTTAGAGTAAACACACGACATGAGTGGGGTGCATAGAGAAATAACATAAAAATAAATGATATATAAATTACACACAAGTCCTACCTAGGGGTTCACAAAAAATGCACCTAAATATACCACAACATCCTCTACTATTATTAGAAATTATAAATTCTCCACACTTCAAAACCAATCTATAAGCACAAGATACATTTTATCATCTTATTCAAGTCAACAAGTATTCATATTTTCCAATTACCAACAATAATTCTTTAACAATACAATTAATTTTATGATTAATGAACAAATTCACCACTATTTCTACTTAAATCATCTTAGTATGTTATGCCATTTCATTTTCTATTCCATATATTACCTCATTCACCAGAAACTAATTTCCATGCACATTCAATCCCATTTCAACATTAAATGTTGAATACATAACTAACATGAAACTACACCACTCAAAAAATAACAACCCGCCCATATAATTATGAAAAACCCTTCTACATTACCACCCACATCACAAACGCCACACGTATAATTTTATTTTTTAATAAGAGTTTCAATACCAATTATTTCATTATTTTCAAGGATATTTTTGAATAATATAAGATTCAATTGCCAAAAAGTTTACTAGTTGGATATACGGTCTTAATGATTTTCATTAATCCTGAGTTTTTGAAAATATTCTTAAGAACAAACCAATATCAAGACAATGAAAATTAGAAAAGTATCAAGTATTCGCAACCATATATGAAAAATCACATGAACAAGTAAAACTCATGTTATTTATCCCATCCCAAAAGAATAAATTATTATGATTAATTAACATTATTAATTTGATACAAATCATTTATACAATTGAACGCAAAACCATTATATTACCCATTTATATCTAAAGAATAATATATGAAGGATACCTTACCTTTTTTGATGAATCAAATACAACCAATTCTTACAAGAAATTTACAAAAGATCTAGCCCCACTAAGCTAGACGAAGAACTTTGCAAAACCTACCCAAAATAATCCCTAACTAACCCAAATCTAGAGAACACCCAAAACCGGGATTCCAATTATTGTGATCCTCAAATAAAATATGAAACTATGAAGAATTAAAAACTAGAATATAGAAGGTTATACCTCAATCTACGGGACATGATACAATGATCCAAGGGGATAACATTCACAATTTAATGACCAAATTGGGTTAGGGAGCTCTATAAGTCACTTAAAGATCAAATATAGAACAATGATATATAAATGATAGTGAATTGATCTAGCATTTATAAATTAATCCCACTAGACTCCACTATGGAATAGTGGGTAGTAAAAAAGACCTTGGGGATCTGGTTAATGTGAGATTTGAATCTATCATAGTTGTTCCTACCTTTTAAATATGTTTTTTAAAACTATATTTGAATACAAAAATGGATTTAACTATCACATAGTCCAATGGATGGCGGTTCTTCCATTTTCTATCATGGATAAACCCCATGTCCTATTGCCAAACATTTGGTGGTTTCCCCCTCACCATGCCCAATCCCAAGACATAGTGAGATCCTCTTAACCATTTTAGATAGGGTCTCTACTAGGATTCCACTACCATTAACACACCCTTCATTAATAATTTTTGTTATTATTCATTCACATAGTGTGAGATACTACCCCACACAACCTTCACCATGACCTCCATCCAGGTGTGGTTGCCAGAAGAATGTCTCAAGTCCCTCTAATTGGATCCAAAACACCCCTAAACTCTTCCTCTTTTCTACCAAACCTCAATAAAACATAATAGATATATAGAGAAGTCCTAGAAAATTACATTTCTCATAAATTTTAATTTTAATATATGGATGACACACAATCTATAAATATTTCTTGTCATTAATTAATCACCTTATTTGATCAATTTCGATAAATTTATTTTGGGTTATTGAATTTTGGGTATCATTTAGTCTAATTACTACTAACACAATGTACAATACCAAATTATTTTTTGTGATCCATTTTATTTCAATGTGTTAATAAAGATATTATTTATGAATTATATAATTTAGAGAACATATATATTTTTTTATAATTGTGTGATAGGCAGTCATGGAATCATATAACCCACTAATGAATTGAGTAAAGAATTATAAATCATGAGATTAATATGATATTTGGGTACGGATTTTATGTCTATGGTATAATGGTACATGGGATGTGAATTTAAGTCAAATATATTTTGGTATATGGGTTAAAATTCCTGATACGCTATATTAAGATGGTCTTTGTTGTGATTCATGTCGAATGTTATTGTTTTTATGATTATTATTATTCCACATTCTTATGTTATGTTACCATGGTTAAAAAATATTGATTCCTAATTCTAATTAACTTGTTATCATTGGGAAATAATCATGATTCATTTAATTCCTTAATAAAATAACATTTTATCATTTATCATCATAAATTCTTATATAATCATGATCCTACTCCGCTAATCATGTGATTTCTCACACTTTTATGTTTATTTAATATATATGATATAATACATAATTTCATGATTACATTAATTTCACATAATAATCCTTTGAGATCACCCATTTATTATGTTTTATATTTCTCCATATCATTGGAATTAATCATATATATGACATACCTTGAAGAAATAAAGTCTGAGGATACATTATTGAATCAATACATAAAATTTGAAAAAACAAGAAGTTTATATAACTGACAACAAATGTCACATAACCATTTGATTTTTTGGGTGTTATTTATTTTTTTAACTGTTAATTTTAAACATGTGAATTTATGAATGATATTTTATTTCATTTATGGTGTTTCCCCATGATTAGAGTGTGAATGGATTTTGATCTATATTCGTTGGCTACATAATGAATTCAAACATTATCACATTTGGAAAAAATGGATTTTTTTCCTAAATTAATCTTACTACAAAATAAACACATGGATAAGTATATTTAACTTTAAAAAAATTTAAGATATATTTATAATATAAATTTGTAAACTAACATCAACCTAATTATATCATTAACCTAAAAAATTATAATATCCCAGGAGAGTTGATTCCCCCTCAATGAAGATAATTTCTTATCGATTCACATAGTGATGATATTGATGTGAGAATCCTTTAGTTAACACTAATAAAAAGTTTCAATCAAAAAAATGAAACATAAATATTCTTCTTTTAATCCTAAAATGCATTAGATTATTTTTCCCAAGATCAACTTCAAACTTTCCAATTGATTTTTTTTTTGTTTTTGGAAAATTAATTTTGTTTCTCATAAAAACACTAATAAGGCATGAAATATTACTGATATTATATATATTTATCTCACCCCATTATAAAAAATATAATTTCATAATTTTAGATTGAATTAGTTGGGGAAAAATTACATCATTACGATATAATGAATCTAATAAATCCTTCATTCAAAATTTTCAAAATCACATGATGGGTTTAATATAGAGGAATGAAAGAAGGTGGGATGAAAATAGTTCACCTTTCCTCACTTGAATCTAAAAATAGAAACACCCTTCTGGTGAACCATTCCATGAACTAGATATAATAAAAAATTAAAAATAGGGATGGAATATTCTAATGAAATTATAAGAAAAACTCTATCTATAAAATATTTTAATGATAAAATCACATTTCAAATATCCAAATCCACCCATGATTCCATGTTTTAATGAGACAATTCAACCTATAGAATTATTTGTTTACAAAATCATTTAATTAATGTATATAATTACTTAGTATTGGACTTCTGCCCCATATATGAATTTAAAAATTTTATTAAAAAGAATAATATTTATGATTTCACTGAGCATAATTTCAATAATATTTAATAGATTTTAAAAATGGAATTATCCATATAAATAGGCTTATATTTGGAAACACGTAATCAATTTTTATTTTGAGGACCAAAATTAAAAATTGTTAGTATAATCTAGTAGGAGTCATGATATCAATAAATAAGAGGTTCTTCGTAAAAAAATAGTGGTAAGAATATCTCAAAATGTTGTAAAAAATTACTTGTAAATCCTTGTTGTACTACAGAACACTACATATTCATTCAAAATATATTTTCCTTAATTTATTCTCAGAAAGGTACTTTATTTAGGATATTATTATCCTAGTATTAATCATTTCTTATAATGAATCTTTTCTCTTAATTTTTTTTCCTTATAATGTTTCTTAGAAATCAAGGACCTATAATAATTAATAACATAATTCGAAAGATATTATTTATTTTATATGAATTTTTTATTATTCCTTGAGTGATTTTTATAAATATTCAACTTCCACGCCTTTGGATTATTTTCAAAAATAATATATTTCATTATTTATACTTCAACTACATCACTCTTTAAATTTATTTCATTGATTCATCATTAGTTTTCAACATTATATTAAATATAGTAGTGGATATATCCTCTATTTGGAGATTTATGAAACTAATTTCACTATTTTTAAACCAATACTAATAAATAATAAAATTAATTTTTTGTTTCCAAAATATATAAATATGTCATATATAAATAATCATTAAACAAATATTTGAGTTTAGGATTTTTGTATTTATATTTATAATTGAAATTGATGGTATCATTCATTTAATTATTTGTCTCCAATGTCTTCTTAACAATATATTTACACTAAATAAGATAAAACCATGAATTATAAAATTTCAAACGAAGAGGTTTCATATCTTCCACATTTTAAAAGGATGTAATAATATGATTATTATTAAAATTTACTATAGAAAAAGGGAAATGTAAAAAATTGTTCGAGTGATATCTAGAATAATCACTAATAATGATTCTATCAATAATTAAAGAAATTAACTTATTAATGATACTTATATACAAACTATACATGAACTAAAAATTTTAACATCAAAATGATCATGAAACATTATTTAATGATGAAATTCAATACTAGTAGCAAAGATATTACACGTACAAAAATTCAAACCTATCCATCATATAAATAATTTTCCTAATAATGATTCCTAAATCAATAATACACCTAATATTTTTCTACTGATCATAACATTACATTAAACATAAATTCAAGCGTTATCATTTTATGATTTATGTTTTTGAAAAATGTATCTGATATCATAATTGTTGGAAACAATAATGATCCCCAAAACATTTCATTCTTGAATAAACACCATCATATTTATATCCATCCTTTTATGGATTGAAATATGAGACTGAGGACAAATTAACCTTATTTTCAGAAATCCCTATAAATAACAAGTTAAACATATTAATAAAAATAGAAGATCATATAATGTCACAAATAGAGGTCCATTTAAATATCTAGAAAAGGAAATTTAACATATTGTTGCTTTCTTTGTACTCTTAAAACCACCAAATAGAATGTTATTCTTTTTAGTAGATCTGTTTGAATAAAATGCCTTTTTTCTAAGAGTAATTCCCAATCAATATGGGTATATCATTTCACTTTTCTCATTAATAAATAAAACTAATTGAATAGACAAACATTGATCATTCTATATTTAACAACCCTCCCATAACTGGAGCGGCTTACAATTATGATGTACTAATAAAATTTCTAGAAAACCTGTCTTATTAATAATTCATAGTTTTACAGTAATTCCAATGAATTTTATGATCCTAATGTTTTCCACCTTTTAAAACATTTACACCATCATATATTGAGAATTCTCTTTCTTAAGGATCCTTTATAAATTTTTATATTGTTAAATTACAGGAATCCTTGGATGTTAATCCTTGATTAGAAATTTTCACACCCTACATAACCTAAGCTATAGAGTTCCAATTATATTATCTATTATGGATGGTATTGATATCTTTGTATGTATTATTATGTCCAATGGAATTCTCTTATTCATTAAAAATTTCACTCAAAATAATTTTATCCATCACCATACCCAACATATCCTTTAAATTTTACCCCAAGATAGATAGATCATTTATAGTGATCATTTATAAATAATCATATATTATTTTTTGTTCTCATTCTTCTAGGATTACTTTTTACTGAAAAAAATATTTTTTTTGCTAATTCATAATTTATTTGAATCCTATAAACATCTAATTAATTTAACACTACATACCCAAACACTTCCCAAATTTTATAGAATATATTAAAAATTAAAATATGATTTTTACCTCATATTTTAATCCATTGAAAATAATGGTGACTTCTTTTAATAGTGGTTACTTGAAATTTTTAATCTTAAGGACTCTATAATAGTTCAAAATCTTGTATTCCTATGTATTTTTATTCATCTTTATTGACACATAAATATAAAAATCATTTTCATTTAGAATATATAAATGTGAGAAGATCTAACTCAACTGAGAAATCCTAATCCAAATATACATATTCTTATTTATTTATTTAAATGTATTGAATTTCATATCCAATTATGAGAGTTGGAATAATTTTAAAAAAATATTTAAAATACTAAAACTCCAATACCTTAAGAGATCTCTAGAGGAACAAAAAAAATATTATAGTGTTCCTAAAAAATAATACAATATTGGTGAAAATTTATTTATTTTTAAATATTTAATTGAAAGAGAATAATTTTAAAAAAAATTAAGTAATGGAATGATTTAATTGATATTATCATTACATGATTAGGGAGAATGATTTTAAAATCATGAAAAATACCCATCCCATGTGAAATAAATAATGAATTTAGAAATAAATGAATTACTATTTTATCTATGAGGCCTACATTGTAATTAAATTTTTAAATAAATTTAAAAATTATATTTTTCATTTCAAACATCTTCTGATCCTATTTAATTTTACTAAATAAAAATTATTTTTAATCATAAAAACAATTTTTAGAATATTATAATATTTTTTGATGTAAAAAACCCTTATTAAATTCAAAATATGTTATTAATACTTTTATATAGTTATTATAATTATTATAGAAATTAGATTTAAGTGAATTAGAGCAACAATATTATGTTATATATGAAAAGAATAAGGAATTAATACATCATTTCCTCCTCTACAAGAAGTTTTTCATCCTTTATCAACTATTATATCAAGGATTATAGAAAAATCATAGAACTTTATCTTCTTTTCTTTATTCCATAATTTAAATATATTTATCATTCTAAAGCTTTTGAAATTTTTACAGTTCTTATTGATATTAATGATTATATATAATTTTTATATATTTTGTTCGATGTAATTAGTTTGGTTTCTTGTTTTTTCATAATGGTCATGCGATGGAAATTTCAATTTTTGTTTATGTGTGAGTGTTTTTTCTCTTTTAAATCATTATTAAAATCTTGATTTGAACCATAAACACTAACTATATAATTCTCAAATTAATATTTTGGTCAATTAAATTCATGAAATTTCAATTTTGAGGAAGTTATAATTAGAGGTATAGTGAATCTTTGAACAAATGATTAGAGTACTTATATGAATTATCTGTTTTAGTTTCGCCTAGATTGATAAATATATAAATTCCAAAATGTTGTTTTTGTTTCAATTTAAGAGAATTATGATATATTATAATGACAGTTTACCAAATTCTATTACTCATGGGATAATGTTTTATAGGAAATAAAGAAAAATAATATTATTTATCCCTATATAGTCTCTTGGGATATATTTCTAACGGGGGGAAGATCCTTGGTGATGATATTAGTAATAGGATATATTTCTCTATACACATAAATAAATGTAATAAGTTAAAAGTAATATTTTTTTCTGAAATTTTTGTGAGGAAATAGATTATATCATGAGTTTTTTAAAATAATTATTAACCATTAATAATAACTTGGATTTTTTTTAAAATGTTATAGTGTTGTATACATATTTTATAAAAAGATCTAAAAATTATGAATGTGATCAACACTTTGGATAAAAAAATCATGAATATTCACATTATATCATTTGACATCATAGATCTTATTTTCATTAAAAAATAGGCATCCGACTTATTTTTTGTTAGTATTACATTTTTTAGATTTTTATAATTTGTTAAAATGGATTTAAATTCATTATCATTTAAAAAATAAGTATTATTAATTTTTTTATTTTATTTAAATAAATAAAAATGAGAGAACTCTTCACCCTATATTAAATTGTGAAAACATTATGGCTTGGATATAATTCCTCCTCTTAATACATGGAATTTTTTTATTCACTTTTTCTTCCCCTACATCTTCATCTCTCAACTCTTTAAAGAGTCTAATTTTTTAATTTCAATAGATTTCAATATTAGTGTTTTTTCCAGGTATGGAAAAAACATTAATATGTAAGAATATTTCATTGATTATAGTTTAGGGTTAACTAGGCTACTAATTAATATTACATTAAATGTTTTTTGATGACATATTGATGCTATGTCAGTTTTTTTGGGATTGGGACTTGTTTTAACATACTCTATGAATTAATTAATTTGAAAATTGGATTTTTATAGTTTATTAGTTTTTAGATGATTAAATTAGTAATGAGGGTTATTATTATTATTTTTTATTGATTTGATTAATGTTATGTGACTAAACATGTTCTCTAAGGTCAAATATAGTATTTTATTTTATGTTAAAGAACCATACACCTGATACAAAATGATTTTCAAAATTTTAGTATAATGTTTTTATTTGTGGAGATATGTATATTTTTTGATGTAATATTTATTATTAAATAATATAAATAAACATTAATATGATAGATATAATTTTTCAATTATAGATGAGAAAATATCAAAATTATTATTAATTAAATAATTAAATCCATTACCAATACATTTACTTCATATTTTTTTTATTAATACAATAAAATTAGTAGTATAAAATTTTATCAAATGTATTTACTAAATTTTGTGTGATATATATATATATATATATTATTTTGTGATTTTTTATTTTTATAGTCTAAAAAAGTGGTAATGATAATACAGTAGTGGTACTTTATTTCTTTGGGAATCGTAAACCCGTGTATAAGAAATGGAATGCAAGATGGTCTATACAACCCATGTTGTTGTAATTTTTAAAATAATATGTAATTTGGTATTGGTTTTATTTTACATTTCTATATAAGAAATTTTTTAATAGTGGAGGATAAATAATCTAGATTGAGTTTGTAGTTTTGGGAATACCCAAGTATAAGGTGTGTGTTTTATTTTCATAAGACGTCTACTCTTCTTATTATTTTGTTTGTTCATTTTTACATCTCTGAAATTACCTTAGGTAAATGTGACATGGTTATTTTATTTTGGTATAATATGGATTTGATGGAAATTAATTTCATTCTTGGAATTTGTGTATAAATGTGTATGTGTACCTGTTTACTTTTATATATTGATTCTAATCTTGAATAATACATGTTTTAGATTAAAAATATAAATCATTATTTATAAAATCATATTCCCCATATTATTATAAGTATAAATGAATCATTATAAGTATTTTGTATAAATCCTATGGGGATTATGATCACCCACTACATATGCAGATTTATGAATATAATACCCTTATTATTGTATTTTAGAGATGAATATGGTTGTCTTTAAGGGATTATACAACCACTAAATTTTTACCATTTTATTAAAAAATGTATATTTTTGGAAACAATAATCTTATGTGTTTAAATTTTCCATCTATAAATCTCTAGTATATAATTCATATTCATTCAATTTTAATCCAATCATTTTGATGTTTATAATTGTATAATTATTGTATATCATTGGGAGATGTCTAAATTATTTTTTATCATATATATATAATATAATTATTTTTTTTAATTTAATTTTACATAGTTACGTAATTAACCCAATGAATTAGTTAGTGAATGACTATTATGTGATACCAAATAATGAGTGGGAAAATATTTTTCATTTTTTTAAAATCTTATTGGTTTTATATGAAAAAATACCACATTATAGATATATTGAAAATTATTGTAAAAGGATTTTTTATTAATATATAGGTAATATTATTTTTGTATTCAGTATGGTAATATTCACTACCAAAAATAACTTATACTGATTCAATAGAATACACTATATATCATGTGGACTCTTTGATTTTATATTGGGTTGAATATCCTAGATAGAATGTTAAATTTACATATATTTAAACACTCACACACAAACAAACACATTTTACCCCTTAGTGATAGTATCAGATTAATATGAATTTTTTTAAAAAATCAATAAAATAAATTGTAGATATATATATATTTATATTACTTCATTATTTAATTAGATAATATTTAAAACCAAAACTAAATATTATGAATAAATACTATGTGTAAAAATGGAATGTAAATATAATATGTCTCAACAATAAGAACTGACCATATTCTCTAATTTTCTTCAATAAACTTCACAAAAAAAATCCTAATACCATGTTAAAACTTTACATGTCATAGAATAACAATTTTTAGAATTATACTAAATTTGAGGTTAATTTTTTTTTGAATTTATATAATTAATTATAATAAATGTGATTTATTCATTTTTTACAAACTCATTGAAAAAATATGATACTATTAGAAAATTATTATTTTTAAGTAAAAATATAAACGTGGTAGGTAAAAGATATCATTATTTATAATGATAAAATTTTCAGTATGTATTTTCTTATTGGTTAAATAACTGATAATTAACTATAGTTTTCAATATAATTTATATCAGATTTTCCATCATTATATCCAAATTAGGTGATATTTTTATTTTTATATTTTTTGAAGTGGATAAATTCTAGGTCATATATGAAAATTTATTATATGTATACAAAATATTTTATACCTCTTTATGATAAAAAATAATAAGAATCTAGATTTTTATTTTCAAGGCTCAATATTATTTTTGTTATACTATTAATTTTAATGTACTATACTAAAATTCTTTTCATAATAAAACATTTTCATTTATAAAACTATGATTATTATTTTAGAAAAACGTTTTTGATTGATCATGTTGTATTATTTTATATAAGTTTTATTTCATTTGGAATGTTCTAAAAGTCAATAAAGCATTGTTTTTTTATTAAATACAATTGATTACTAATTAAACACAACATGAGGAAAACTATTTAGGGTTATGTTTATGTAATTTTTTTAATTTGAAAATTTATTTTGTTAAAAAAATAATAATTAATTTATTTTCCATATTGTTCTCTAAAAATAACCTTTTTACCCATATAGATACACAAAATGTATATTTATTAGGACATTCCTCCGATTTCATCTTAATAATCTCATAATAATAATCTTATAATCTATGAATTATTTTTTTCTCTTGGTCTTGGAAATAACTTTTTGTGTCAATAGTTTCCCCTTCTTCCCACTCATTCTATTTTTTGCCTTTTTTTGAGAGGAAAATTTAATATTAGGTTTTTGTGGACATAAGTTTATATTTACTTTTGGGTTCTATTAATTTCATTATATATTTATAATATTATTCGAACCTATATTTTAAAATAACTTTTCTTTGTCCTTAATGTTATATTAATAATTATTTTTCCTTGTAGTAATTCCATTTTTTTATAAAACAAACTCTAATTATTTCATGTTTTATGTCCTTGATGATACTAAATTTTTGAGATATTTCTTTTTTCAATAATATATATGGAAAATATAGTTTATCCATTTCAATTTAAAAATAAATTTTTTTTTAATATAAATGAACCATTTTTTATTATTAATTGAAGTGTTTTATATCCACAATGTGAGTCATATATATGGGTTGTATAAAACATGTTTTGAAAGAAGATATATCAATAATTTAAATTAATTTTTTATAGTCCATGTTGTCTGGACTACTATATGATATTCTAAACACTAAGAGTGTGGTTTTAATTATTATTGAGGACTATATAAAACATTTAATAATTTTTAGGTATTTACCTCTTAGACATGTTTCTATGTTGGTTTTATTATTAAATTAGATGAATTTGGGTAATGAATGAAACATGATGTTTTTATAAGGGTCACTTCATAATTAGAGTATACATTCTTTGTTTTGTATTGTGGTGACTAGTAAAAAAATCTATATTATAATAAGGAATCAATTATATTGGATTATCATAGAAACAATCCAATACCATGGGTGGTTCCCTAATAATTTATTAGGGTGGGAAGAAAACAATATTGATTCCCTAGTCCACAAGAAGCTCTTACTTGATCATTATACAATTTGAGAAGACATTCTTCACATTTTTTAATTAATATGAAACACTATGAAATTACTTCATCATTAAAGTCATCTATTGGATGTCACAGTGTTTACATGACTTATTCCTTTTATTTTACTTGTATTACATCCAGAAAGAAAATCTTCTTCTCATTCACTTATTTAAAAAGTGGTTCACTAAAATTTTTCCTCTTTATGACAACCAACAATAATACTTTTTTTATTACATAGATAAATTACTTATTCTCTCACATTCGTCTTCTCTTATACTATATGAAATAACTATATATAATTTATCAATCCGATAATACAAAACACCTTCTCTCTTCTTCTTCAAATTCAAAAGAATGACACATCAATCTTTTTTTCTCTTCTTTTCATTTTCCACTTCTTCTCTTGTTTTTATTTAATTCATACGTTCGTAAATGGATATAATATACTTATATTAAACTCAAAACATTTGTATATGAAGGATAATCACTGAGTTGGGTATCTTTATACTCTATAATAAAATTTTCTATTTTGAATAATACAATTGAACCACTCCTGTAACTTCATCTATAAACTTTTTATCCTATTCTTACCTATCAGGTACTGTAACACCTTGAGATTTTTTGAAATATTTTTTTAAACAATTTAATATAATATTCTAGATATTTTTTTATAAACAAAACTAATTTTATCTTTAGTTAAATTAATCATTGAGTTATGAATGCATCACATTCAAGACATAGATCATATTTCTTTATATGAAACAACAAGTTTTAATGAAACATGACAAATCATAAAAATATTATTATTTAATATGATTGCTTCAACCTAGTCATTAAAATGGATATTATTAATAAGATAAAATAAATTAAGAAATAAATTTTTACACATGAACATAAAATTAGTTATATGGTTAACAATTAATGAGAAATGAAAATAATTTTTTTTTTAAAATAAAATTAAATCTCTATCTAAAAATCAATTTTGATGCACAAAAGTGTTTTTTATACCAATAAGTTAACAAAATAACTTATAGTGAATAATTTTAATGAAATAATTATAATATATTAAATAAAATATTTAAAATTAATCTTATTTTTTGTAGATAAGAAATAATAATTAATCCAATTTTATGCTTAAAGCATGTATTTATTTCTATAATGAAAATTTTATCACATTTTTTATAGTGAAATTATTTTGATTTTTTTTTTATAATTTTAGAAAATTTATTTGATAAAATAAATATATTTTTTTAAATTATAATATTGAAATTTTCTTGGGGTGAATTTTTGGGTTTTTAAAAAAAGATTACTTTTTTGATGAATAGTGAAAAATAATGAATTATAATTGAAAACTGCCATTAAATATAAATTATTTACAAAGTAAAATTTTATTTAATTTTTTTTTAATGTATATTTAGTTCAAATATACATATATTAATCTAATATAAGTTATTATAACCAATTTCATAATGACATTAGATATAATAAGTTTTTTAACATTTGAAAATTTTAACTTTAAAAACTCACTTTCTCGTCATGTCTCCAAGATTAATTTAAAAGTAAAACTTGTACACATCAATGAGTTGAATTTTTAAAAACTGATTCAATTATTTTAAATAGAATAAATTGTATTATATATCTAGGATAACATAATTTTTTACCATGATGAATATGAAGAATAGTTACAATTAGTTAATGTGATTAAGGTTAAAATAGGGTATTCTACATTACATTCAATTGTATTAAAATTATTTTTTTAGGAACAATGGATTTTTATTTAATAAATTAGATTTAATTTTCAAAATTCAATAGTTCAAAATTATTTAATTAATATCATTTCAATTTTTTCTTAAAGGTTAAATTAACAAGGTGAATAAAAAAACAGGTTACTTAGTAATAATATAAAAGTGTGAAATTGAGTAATCTAAATGAATGAGGAACCAAAAGAATTTTTTTTGGTTTTGGTGGTTTATCAAGACCACATAAACTCTTCCCTCCATGATTTCTTCATTTTTATGAAAATTTGGTTAGGGATACCTCTTAAAAGTGAATACTTTTTTGTATTTAAAAGAATATCTCTCCTCCTTAGTTATAAAAGGGAACACACTACCCCACCCATTCTTACCACATATGAAGAAATTTTTATCAACCAAATCTAGCCCCAATTACTAGCCAAATTACCTCAAATAATCCTAGAAGAAATTTTTTGGGACAAAATCCAACCTAGGAAGCCTTTAGTGAAAACTAAAGGAGGATACCTGAAGAAGAGGTAATATTCTTCAATGAACTTATTTATTTTATTTCTTTATCCATCTCTTTAAACTATTATTATATCATTATTATATAATAATATAATTATTTTAAAAACAAATATATTTTTATGTTAATTTTATAACCTAAAACATACCACACATCTATCAAATTGGTTACGAAATAATCGTTTGTGTGTATGACATGCTACTGACCCACGAACCAATGTAATTCATTTTTCCATTACCACCTCTTTTGGTTGGAAATAATGATAGATAAAAAGTTTATATATTTTATATTTATGATATTTAATATTATATTATGTTTATATAAATAATACATCATATGTAACTTCATGGTTTCCATTTTTAGTAATATGATAACATCATTTGTGTGTATGATAGACTATCACCTCATGAAGCGATGTGACTCTGTCACACATTATAATAAATCCATTAAAAACAAGTTTAAAAATAATATTTTATATATATGACATAAAAATGATACTATAATGTTTATATATATATATATATCATTTAATTTTCTTTCTGTGAATATGATAATAAAATGGAAACAGCTTTTTGGCGTATGTATGTCCTACCATCTCTGTGAATTGTGTGAATCATTTTATGTCACTAAATTTTATGGATTACTCCAAATAAATATATAATAAATATATACTATATTTATATCCATTTTAAATTATTTAAATTATGAAAACATTACTCATGTATGTGGACTAAAAATAAAAAGTCAAAACATATATGAAAATCATAGCGGTTATTCCCTGAAACTTAACGTTAACATTATATTTTTAATAAACAAGTAATATATGGTCATAAGAAAATAATATATGATATGATATATAATAAAAATATTATTTAATATATTTATAACAAAATTATATTTATTATAAAATAAGTTTTAACAACAACAATGAATGTTAAGGGTTAAGGTAACAGATTTTCGTCTCACTTTTTTACTTATCTGAAGCACATGCCATATTCACCAACTATTTATTTATGTGGTTTATATGATTACCATGAATTTATTTTATTATTATATTTGCTAAAAATTTATTGGTATTTAAATATCAATTTTAGTATATATATTTCATGGAGTTTATGGTATAAAATTTACCAAATCGTTGAGGGGATTTTGACTCAATTTTCTTTCATTGGGATGTATGTATTGATATGCGACAATTTTCATTAATGAGGTGTCTATAAATCCCCTTTGACATGTAATATAATGAATTTATTTATCTTAATTATATTTAATGTTACGTTTTATTTTATTCTATCAAGGGTATTACAATTCATGGTTTCCAAATCGATAATGACTTTATGTTACAATCCCACAGTTTATTGGGTTTGATTGTGATTATGTTTCTTATAATAATATATAATGATTCATATGTCAATAATTACAATTAATATTCAATTCCAATGGTTATTCAAGGTATTTTATAGGAGATATACAATTTTTTAGTCATTATTACTTAAAATAATTAAAAAATTATTTTTAATAGAATAGTTTTATGAAAATTTGACTTTATTTCTCCGTTTGATAGGAAATCAGTCTTCTTATAAATTTTTTTTTCTAAAAATGAGTCTAAAAATGTTTTTAAATGGAATTTTAATCTATTTTTAATAGAAAATTATTTTGAACATGTTTTTTGTTTCAAATGGTGTTTCAAATTATTTACAATGATTCCTTTATAAGTTTTTAACATTTTTTACTAGAAATCGATTATAAAAAATGTTTAATAGTTTAAAAAGTACATTTCAAATAAAAATTGTTATTTTACTTAATATTTGTTTTATTTTATCCTTAAAAAATTATTTTCTGTCTAATATGACATCCATTCATGTTACGTATTCCTTATGGGGGATAAAATCAAAGGATACAATTCATATTCCTTCTATGAATGGCTTTTATTTTGATATAATGTTTTTTATGGAACTCATTTATATCCTATGGTTCAATCAGGATCCAAAGATGTTTTTATTAATATTGTTTATTATCCATGGGTTAATCACGTTTCAAATATGTTAAATTGAAATCCATTTAGTTTCCAAGGTTTAATAAGGATATGAATAAATAATGATTAATTTATGAGCTTTTATGATGATATGCAAGCTCTTTTAAATTTATTTTTATTGTGGTCCAGAGAAGTTACTTATACTCGGTGGTAGACTATATATAATTATTTAAGCCCATTATATATCATATGATGGGGGGACCATATAATTATTTTTATTCTCATTACAACTTATATGATGTGGAAGCCCATATATCATCGGGTAAGCTCTTTACAACTTATACAGTGGGGTGACACCAAAAGAATCGGGTTAGGTATTTATAGATTAAATTATACATTATCCAAAATAGGTCTCCATTGAATTGGGTAATGATAAATTCTATATGATCTCAAAGGTTATATGAGTCTTTAGTCCAATATCAGAAAGGATGGTACACGTGTGTTCGGTCCAAGCCCAAAAAGGAGGGTATATGGGTGTTAATCCCAATCCCCAAAAGGAGGGTACAATGCCATTTATCCCAAGACCAAAAAGGAGGGTAAATAGGTGGTTATCCCATTCCTAAAAAGGATGGTACATTTGTGGTTAGACCATCCCCAAAAAAGAGGGTACGTGGGTTGTCAAATCAAGCGCAAAGTTGGTAAATGTGTGGTTTGCCCAAGCCTAACAAGTTATGAAGGTCTTGGTGGGTATCCATAACATTAGATTTTATATGAATATGTGTATGAAATAAATCTATATTTTATGCCAATTTTATGTTCTCATGGATCATGTTCATTGATTCCATTATGATTGATGTCTTACTAACTTCCAATATTTCTGATATGACACATGTTTGTGATCTATTACCAGTTGGGTATAAACATCATAAATTATGATCATTATAAGAGAACATTATACATGTCTTATTATTTCTTATAATAATTGATTTATATATCATATATTTACCCTTATTGAGAATATGAGACCACACTTTCTTATGTTTCATTTCCCCAGATTGTGAAGAATGTTTTTATGTAAGATATGAATTTGAATATTACTAAATGGGAAGATATTTATTGGAAACATTAATGATCATGGATGAGATAAAGATATTGTCTTCTAAGTTTCCAATATAACTAAAATATTATTGTTCTCAGGAATTGTTTTGTGAAATGTAATGAATATTCATCTAAAAATATGTAATATCCATGTATGAGAACCTCAGGTCTCAATTATTGGTATCAATTGAATGGTTTAATAAAAAATTATAAATTAAGAAGACATAAAATTAATGACTCTCCAAGTGATATTTATAAGGATATTACATGGGATGTCAATAATGATAAGTTTTAAGATGAGTCAGAATTTTGGAAAATTTCCAGAAATTATGTTGAAGGATTGAGAATGTGGTTTTAAAGAAATTGCATCCCATATTGGAAAATACAAGTGGATATTGCTCAATAAAATATCTACCAAGGGGTAAAAATCCTAAAAACATAGTATTGAGCTAAACTCGGTCTGAAATTGTTGCCTGACACAGTTCCTTGCTTCCCACATTGTTTGACACACCCATGGTATATGATTTTCATATTCACATTCACATTATGAACCATCACAAAGGATTCCAATAAATGATGACAATGAATAACCAATGGTAAACTCAAATCTGTGGTAGGTCCTATGTTGAAATAAAATGGACAAAGTATTTATGCCTTGCAATTCAAGAATTAAATTACATAATTCTTTTAGCAATGATATTTTCAATATAAGAATCATGAAATATTTGTGAATTTTGTTAGATTTTATAATTATATATGTACACATAAGAGTTCTGGATACTTCATGAGTTAGTTATTTTAAGATTAACATATGTTCTGGTCTTAAACACCCCTTTTTAGGTTTTATATGATGAATGTATATTAATATTATGGCTATTTTGAGAAAACTTTACATACAATATATGTTATAATAAAAAGAGTTATTTAAGGAATAATTCATTTATATTTTATAGAGATAAGTTTAAAGGAATTTATATCAATTTGGGATTATATAATCATTAATAAAACTATAATAATTTTCAAATATGAATTTTAATCTTTGATAAAATAAAAAGGGTTTTATTAAAATTCCTAGTAAAAAGGTTATTTAATGATTAATTTTATTATCAAGGATGTACACCATATTTTGGGAATTATAAAAAATTATATTAAAATGGTTTTAGAAAAAGGATAACCCACATGTTGGGTGACAATCAGCTACATCTGGCAATGCAGTGGGGCTTGAACCCATGACTAGAGGATGATAAGGGTTTCACACCCAATTGGCCTAGATGGTGTCTGTGTTTAAAGGTAATTATTATTTGGTAAACTATTTGAAAAAATATTAACAATTAATTATCAATTTCACATTCAAGGTTTAGAGATTAATTTATTATATTGGATACATTTTCCTAACCATATTGGTTTTTTAAAATTGTTATAGATATAATGAAAGACTTCTCTATTTAATGGATCTTACAATCCATTAAATGTTATTTTTAATGCATCATTTATAAAAAAATCATATATGTATATTAATTTCATGGAGTAAAGGAATAAATTATAAATAGATCAAATAAAATACAAATGATGAAATTATGATTAGAAATTATAATCATACTAAGTAAGTATATTTATTTATATACTTAGAGAGTAATAGAATTATTTAACTTTATGAAAAAATATCTTGAAAAAAAAATTCTATCATATTACCTTCATATCTGATTGATCATATTGTATTTTAGATCAATGTATATTTATGGTTTTTAGGAACTTAACCTTCAATTGATCATTCACATTCCTGTGATTAATGAACTCAATCACTCTATAAAATTATTTATGCCTTTCCTTTATGTTTGTATCTTCATATTCCATCAATGTTATCCTACTCAGAAACCAAGATATGTGTTATTATTAATGACCTCAATACTTCACATTCTCAATTATTAAAAGGATTATTTATTTTCACTTTTAAAATGGGGTTTTTTAACAAATAAAAATTTCAAATATCAAACATTTAATAACAAAGATGAATTGGGAGGGAAAATTTAATTTTAATAGGGGTATAAAGGAACACCCAAATTTTTTTTAAAAACTATATATTTCAAATTAATTTTAAATTGTTTATATTTTTATTTACAAAAAACTATTTTTATCTTTATTTAAATTCCTCATTTAGTCAATATTTTGTTACATGTAACATCAAAAGTATATTTCTTTACACGAAATACTGTGTTTAAATGAAACACCACATATTATTAAAATATTGTTAATTCATATGATAGTTTTCACGTATCCATTGAAATGGATGTTATGAAAAAAATTATGTAAGTTATGAAAATATCATTTCCATATGTAAAAAAAATTAAGTAATTGGTGCTTAATTAATTTTAAATGAAAACAAAATCGTTTTTGAAATAAAAGGAAATCACTCTATAGAAATGTTTTTATGTGAACAACTATGTTTTATATCAATAAATTAAACAAATCACATTTTGTGAATTATTTTAAGGACACAAATATATTTTTTTTAAGAAAAAAATTTAACAATCATATTATTTTTTTTCTAAATAATAAATAAGAATAAATCTTGTTTTGTGCATAAACACCTTATTTTTATGAAAAACATTTTTCTCGTATTTTTTAGGATAACTTATTTTCAAACTTTTTTAACCTTTTATATTGTGAATATAATAAAATACAAATAATTTTTTTTAATTATTAATATCAAAATTTTATTTAGGAGATTTATTTATATTTTTTCTCAAATGTTTCATTTTTTGATGAATATTAAGAGATACAGAATTTTTATAGAAAACTATATTTTCAGTTATATTTTTTGAAAAGATAAATTATATTTTAAATTGGTTTGAAATTATAATTAGTTTTGTTATACATATATTCAAATAATTTATTTCATTGAAATCAATTTCATATTAAAATTAGATAAAAAACATTGATAACTTTTGATCATTTTCACTTTAAAAACCATCTTTCCCATCATGTCTCAGAGATTGATTTTAAATTAAAAATTTCCACTTATTTGAGATTATTTGTTGAAAAAATATTATATTTTTTGAATAAGAATAATTTATATCATATCATATGGTAAACATAAATTTTACCATAATAATTGAAGAAAATAATTAGAATTACTTATTCTGATTAATGTTTAAACTAGATTTTTTTCATTGCATGTGTTTGTATTAAAATTAATTTCATTGAAACATAGTTTGTTAATTTAATAAATTGGTATTAATGTTAAAAATAAATATTTATAAAATATATAATGAATACATTTTTAATTTTCGTATTAAAAAATAAATTACCAAGGTAAATATACAAATACAAATTACCATGGTAAAAATATAAAAGGGTAAAATTGAGTATACATAAATACTGAGTTACAAATGATAAAAATTTATTTATTTTTGTGTGTTAGATATTTTTATCATATAAAATAAAACTTACCTTCATTATTGAACTATTTTCATGTAACACGAGGTAAGAGATACCACCCAATGGTAGGGGTATTTATTGGAATACACCTCCTCCTCAATTAACAAAGGGAACTAATCCCCCCACATACTTCACACCTCTAAACACATTTAGTTCCAAAATAAATACCAAAATAATTTCAAAACATTCCTACCCTCATCATAGAATCCTTTTATTATGAATAAATCCAACCTATGTAAGGTTTAGTGACAACCTAATGAGGATACTCGAAAAGAAGGTAATATTCTTCAATGAGCGTATTTTCTTATTTCTTTTCCAAATCCATTAATAATTTATTATTCCATTATTTTATAATAACCTATGTATATTAAATATACGTATTATTTGTTATGTTTATTTTATTACCTACAACCTCACATACTTCTATCAAATGTGTTATGAAATCATCGTTCATGTGTATCGAGAACTTCTGTCTCGTGAACTAATGTCATTATTTTTTCAATTAAAACACATAGTGGTCTGAAATAATGTTTTATTTATAGTTTATATACTATTTTTATTATTTTTATGATGTTATTATGATTCTTTATTTGTTATATAACATATTCTTTCATGCTTTCCATTTTGTGGGAATATGAGAATGCCATTCATGTATACGCTGTACTACCACCTCGCAAAGCAATGTGGTTCATTCATACTTTAAATGGAATGTATTGAGGATGATTGTACCGAAAAAATGTAATATATATGGAAAAAATGATAATGAAATTATATATATATATATCATTCACTTTTTCTTTCATTCAATACTATAATAAATGAAAAACAATATTCATGCGTACGTATGACCTACCGTCTCCATGAACTATATGTTTTAGTTTCTATCACTAAATTTTATAGATTAATCTAAATACATATATATGAAATATATATTAGATTTATATCATGTTTTACATTCTTCATATTGTTATACCTTGATCGAAGTAAGAGGGCCAAAAATAACAGGTGAAATCATATAACAAAAAGGTGATCATTACCCGAAACATAACTTTAACTTGTTATTATTGATAAAAATGTAATAAAAGGTCATAATAAAATATATTTTATGACATATATATTTTTTAATAGTTATTGTTTTTATAATAAAATTATATTTATAAAAAATTATAGTTGACCGAGTATAATGGAATTCAAGACATAAGGTAAAGGACTTTCATATCAATTTTTACTTATATGATACACATGTCATATTCACCACCATTATATTTTATATAATTTATAAACATATAATGGATATATATATTATTATTATTTTAATAAAATTTATTAGTATTAATATATCCATTTTTGTATCTCTCTTTTTTGGGGTTTATGGTTAAAATTTTACCAAATCGGTAAGGGATGTTTTCTCCGTTTTCTTTATTTTAGACATATATTAGGATATACACCTATATTCCATCACCAGGTGTATATTAATTCTAGTTTATATGTAATATCATGAATTTATTTATACTCATGATATGTTATGTTTGATTTTATGTTATTATTTAATGATTCTTATGATTCATAATATTAATTTTGTATAATACTTGTGTTACAATCAGACCATTTATTGTTATTTTTTATGATTATGTTTTCGATGATTAAATATTATGATTCATATCTCAATAATTATAATTAATTTTATTCCACAAATTTTATTATTGATATATTAATGTAATTGTACCATTTCCCTCTATTATGTACATAAAATAATTAAGGCAATGTTTTTTAAAAAAATTAACTATATATATCTCTTTAGTAAAAAATCAATTTTCACAAAAAACTATTAATTCTAGAAATGATTCCTAAAATGTTTCTAAATGACCATTAAGATAATTTTCATGTAAATTTATTTTAAAAAAAATTATCTTTTAAAAAGTCTTTTAAATTATTTTCAAATGAATATTTTTATGTTTTCAATGTTATTTTCAATGAAAAGGTTTTTCAAAATGATTTATGTTTCAAAAGAGTATTTCAAAGAGGAAAGGATTTTTTGCTGAATAAATGTTTTAATTGATCCTTTAAAAATTATTATCCATATAAGATGATATATTTTGGTGATACCTATGCCATAAGTGTGATATGATCTAGGGATACCATTCATTTTCTTTCTCTATATGGTTAATGTTTTGATGGCATGTTTTTTGTAGTACCCATTTCATTTCGAAAGTTCAATCATTTTTCAATGATATTTTTATGAAACTCATTTATCTTCCATGAGTTAATCATGTTTCAATGATATTTACACAAAAATAATTTCTTTTCCTATGTTTAATTGGTTTATGAAATTATTATTATTATTTTTATAAGTTTTTATAATGACATGTTATCTCTTAATACTTTATCTATGTTTTGGTTGTTAGACATTACTTATACGATTTGGAATCCTAGATAGATCAAGGTGAGACCATTACAACTTATATAATGGGGTGGCCTCTATTGTGCTATATAATCTCTTTACAAATTATATAATGTGGTGTCCCAAATATTGTCGGGTATGCTCGTTAAAGATTTTAAAATGGGGAGTCCCAAATAGCATTTGGTGGGCTTATTATAGCTTAAATGATGGATGTCCCTGTATAGCACTCCAACTCATTTAGTAGTCAAAAATTATATATGATCTAAAATTGTACACTATTATTTATCTAGTGCAAAAAAATGAGGGTACAAATGTTTTTATCCTAATACCAAATAGAAGGGTATACATGTTTTTAGTCTAAGCCTATAAAGAAATGTATAATATTATTTATCCCAATACCTAAATCAAGGGTTCATGGGTGGTAAACCGAAGACTAAAAAATAGGGTAAACTGGTGATCAGCCCATGGATAAATAGGAGGGTACATGGGTATTCAACCTAATCTTTTTAAATGTACAAAGGTTGATAGACCAAGCATATAATTTAATGAATTTCATATAGGGTATCCTTGAAATTAGATTTTATATGATTATTTGTATGAAAAAAAATTTATGTTTTATACCAATGTTATGATTTCATGGATCTGGTTCTTTGATTCTATTTTGATTCATTTCCATTGAACTATGAATAATTATTCCATTACTCATTTTTATTACATATGATTGGTTGTATATGAACATCATAAGTTATTATCATTACCACATAACATTATTATTATATTATTCTTTTATATGGTCATACATTTCTTTCTGTTCTCTTTACCCTTACTAAGTAT
This sequence comes from Viscum album, assembly GCA_963277665.1. NCBI lineage: Eukaryota > Viridiplantae > Streptophyta > Magnoliopsida > Santalales > Viscaceae > Viscum > Viscum album. The sequence goes on from OY728122.1 coordinate 499,582,005, forward strand.
ATGAGATCACCCATTCTTATGATTTTTTTCCCTAGGTTATGAATAACTATTTTATGTGGGGTAGGTCTCTGAATAGTTAAAAATGGGATGGTATTTATGATAAATCTTTAATATCTTTCACCATTTCAGATGCTTATGTTCAAAGTTTCTAATGACACTAAAATATTAGTGTACCCAAGTGTGTGTTTGTTCAATGTAATTAATATTCATCTAAAAATTTGTAAAATATATGTATGAGAATCCATGTTCAATGTAGATACCCTATTTTCGATACCTCTCTATATGATACCTATTATTTTAGAATTTATTTTTCTGATACGTGTTCATTTTATACCATCATCCTATGATAATTTATTTTTCTGGTACCATCTTCATTTGATAACTTCTTTATATGGCACTATATTCATCTAATACATGTTCATATGATACAAAATTATTTAGTTGTTTCTTAATCTGGTGATTTTAAGAAGGATTTACCAATCTTCTCTATTAAAACATCACTAATTCAAAAAAACACTCCACAATTCACCTACCACCCTTTATATACCAATCATTTCTCTGAAAAATAAGCAAGACATGTGAACATAAAATTTGAATTTTCCAATGAAAATTTTACTTTCCCACACATGTCTCTCTTTAGTTGTCTAACATTAATAAATCCAGGAAAACTAGATTCAATAGACTTTAATTTCACTTTCCTCAAATCCTAACATCAATGATCTTCAATGATTCTTAAAATTTCATCTATAACCGTGATCTCTCCTTAGTGATTATTGAGGTGTTGAATTTTCAGCGCAACATCATCATAATATATTACATTATAATAGATTTATAGTGATCCTAAATTCTCAATATAGTTCTTCTTCATATAAAATCCATAATATGATATCGCTTCAAAATAACTTCTCTATCTGATAAAATGTCATCTGGTATTCATTTGTAATGATCTTATTTGTTCAATACTTCTTTTTCTAATCCCATTTCATGTATTAGTCATCATATATATTCATTTGATAATCTTTAAATGATTCCTCTATTTAGATCTTTTCATGTTACAATGTCTTATCAACTCAAAAAACTTTCTCCAAAAAATATATTTCTCTACTTTACAGCTTTTCTTCGTTAGAAAAACTTAACCTTTCATCCTTCATTTGAAAAATCCTTTATTTTATTTTACATAAAACTATATATCTAGAAATATTAAGTTGTTTCTATTCAGTAAACTTTTCTTGGATTCCTCCATCCATTATACCATTTTTAGAACTATCTCTATAGAATAAATTATGTTCCTGCAACTCCTTTAAGAAAAAATCTGCTAAAATCCTTAATTTCTATGAATTATAATGATTTTTGGTACTTGGATGAAAAACAATGCATCGTTTTATTTTCATTCTCGGATACAATCATTATGAAGTCCATGAGAATTATTTCATACAAATATTTAGTCACACCTTTCATCTAATGCCCTTAAACTAATAATATCTTATTTCTATATCTATATTACTCCATCTAGAAGAAACAAAAGGAAGGCTAATGAAATCCACCCTACTTATTTAGGTTGACATATCATCCAAACACTAATCTAGAATGAAAGTTTATCTTCCATAAATGGTATATTTCTACTTTTATGTTACCAGATCAAGATTCACCTTTATTACTTTTTCTGTACATTATACCCAAAACATATTTTTCTAATAAAGTCAATGTTCACTATTAGATACATGATATAGTTATCTTATATATAGAATACTATGTATGTATACTCCAAATGGTTAGTTGAGGTTCTTTTTATTATTAAAAGAAATTCATCCCCAAAAATTAAATAATAGGTTTAAGAAATTAATATTATATCACCAATCATCATATGTAACTTTTAATATTTAAATAATTTTCCTCTATCATGTAATTAATATATTCTATATCTTCCAAAAGAAAGAACAGAATTTATATTCTTCCAAATAAATTAGGCTTTAAAACATCTTCACTAATTCAAAATGATTGTATTCATCATCATTCATAATCAATAATTCATTATCACAATATCCATTCAACATACAAGATACATTTTCTCCAATGACATACATAGATAATTCAAACAAACATCCAATAAACCACTTCTTTTTAACATATCTAATATCTTGTCATCAATAAAATTCCTGGATACTTCAACCAAACTCCCAAGTAACTTCTTTATTGAAAACTATTTAACATACAAACATTACTGAAATCTATAAAAGAAATTAAGAACCACTAAAAAACTAAAACACACACTAACTAGGCTCAATAATCTCCCAATTTGTATTTGTTGGAAATACCTTCAAAATGAATATTTCAATGTGTGAATTTTAAATTATTACGCTCTTCCTTTATTTTCAAAAGTCTATTTCGATTTACCTCCCCCTTTTTGACAAGAAATACCAATTAACTAGCAAAATGTTATAAATTAATTTTTCATTAATGTTTCATCAATTACATCACTTTTGTCTACAATATCCATGCCTAGTGTAGAATATAAGAGGGACTTATTTGGAAAAAATATCTTTCCATTTCCAAATGAACTTTATACCTACTGAAATAATAACTCACAAAAATAACATCAGGGAATAATCAATTGTAATCTTTTATGAATATTATAATTTTTATAGACAATTGTTATAGAAAAAATCATCTTGAAACTCTTTGACTTACTCTAAAAGATAGGTTACAATAATTCAAGCATGAAATTACACGATAAAATGACCGAGAATAATATGAATCCACAAATTTATTTATGTAATTAAATAATTTTATATCTCCCATTTTGGCTAATATTTTTATCTTTAGTTACCATGTATGATAGATTAATAAAGACATTCATTTTTAATGAAATTACAACAAGACAATTCTAGAATAATAAAATTTTTGTGAAATTATGATTAATAAAGACATTAATTCCCACTTGGTTCATCTTCTAGATGAAAATTTTTAAAATAATTTTTATATAGCTCATAATCACTTAGCATCCTTAATTCACATTAGGTAGGAGTGTTTCGCCTCCCTATGCTAGTATTTCAAACCACCTATTCTTCTTCTTCAATGCCAAATATTCCTTCTGTGTTATCATAGAAGAAATATACTAATTTTTCATCCTCTTATACTAATAGGGATATCGTGTTCAACTATATTTTCTTATTCATATTCCTACTCATTATGGTCTGGGTAAAAATATAAATCAACTCTAAGATAAAAGAATTGTCACTTAATATAAAATTTATTATAAATAATGTAAAGAAACTAAAATATTATGATGATAAATATTTTCAATATAGAGTATCTATTAGAGGTGAAAAATTTCTAATAGGAATTTTTTGGACTAATTCAGGATATAATCATCACTGAGAGAGGGTTGAATTAGTGTTGGTAAAATTTTAAACTAGTTAATACTTTTTTCCCATTTCTTGTTAAACATTTTAGGATCTTCTTTCTATTTTTTCTGATTATTTTCATATATATATATATATGTACATGAATTTGATATAAGTATAGAAAATGATGTTTTTACAAGGACATCACCTAGAAAGTTCTGTTAGTCCTCATTTTTTCTGGTGGTGGAAAATACAATGATTATCCTCTATAATGAGTTATAAATTATAGTAGTTTTTATAAAAAATAATTATAAACAAAAGTGTGCTTCAATATGAATTTTGGAGGGGGAAATATAGGTATCATGTTTCCTTGATCTACCTGAAACTCTTACTAGATCATCATAATTTCTGTGTAGGCAACCCTTAGGTTCATCAATTTTAGTGAATCTCAAAGAAATTAGTCACTAATTGAGACATATGTTGAATTATATATCAATTCCATGACTTAATCCTCTTATATATTTATCATAGTATCATTCAAGAAAATATGATCTTCTTCTATTGTATATAAATTTGTCAAAACAACCTTCTTTCTCTATGAATAGGTAAACAATAATTCTTCTTTTCGTACACAAATTGAAGACTTATTATTTTTGAATTATTCTTATCCTACAATGTATTCATGACCAATACAAAATATTTTTATCTTGGAATGAACTTACCATTATTTATTATTCTTCTTCTAATATAGAAGAACTAAAAAACACTCTTCTATTTTCATATTTTTTACTCCCCTTGATCTCTTATTTTTTTTAGTTCATAAATCATGCATAGTTTCTCTTCTGCCTAGATTTAACTTTCATCATGAGTATATGAGTGATAATAATTGAGTTGTGTCTCCTTTTTCAAAACTCCAAAATTCTATATAATTAAAAATATTGTTTCACATTTTTTAAACTTCTTCTTCAACCATCTTATCCTGATTCTCATATATCTGATACAATGTATACAATTCCACTCTCTCTAATACCTATTTATTAATAAATACTATATTTGATACATTATACATTTGATACCTTCTATTTTTTGTACCAACTTTTTCTGATACCTTCTTCTTCTAGTACACTCTTTATCCAATATATGTCTATTTGATACCTTCTTTGTCCAATGTGCACATAATCCGGTGTATTGAAAAAATAATTACTCGAGCTTATTGTTCATCACCTCACTACTTAAAAAACAATTTATAATTCACCTTCTCCCATTTATATACCCATAATTTATTTTAAAAATAAGTGAGAAGTGAGAAAGACAAATTTTAATTTCCTAGTGAAAATTTAATTTTCTCTATCATGTATTTATCTAGTTAACCACCATTTAAACCTCTATAAAAATCGGAGTCAGAAATCATCATAGAAACATTCATTATTTTTCATAATCAAATATATTTATATATTCCTAAAATCCAATAAATAATGCTGATCATTCCATCCCGATTATTGAGGTTTTGAATTTACATCTCAACATAATCACAATTTATGAATTTTCAATAACTTTGTGAGGCCACCTAATCCTATTACTAATTCTTATTTTTAAGAGATCATATATCTTATTAATGTTTGAAAAAACTACTCAATATAATAATTATCTATATGGTATCCCTTTTTAATGATATTCTTCATTCATAACTTCTTTATCTATATACCTTCCATATGTAAGTCTTCATTTTTTCCGGTCTTGTATTCCTTACATGTTTCCCATATCCCGCCATTTTTGAGTTACTATATCTCATAGTCTCACATATCTTCTTACAAAGAATATATATCCCTTATTAAAATCATTTATTCTTTGAAAAAACTCAAACTTTTAATAATTCATTAGACATATAATGATCATTCATTTTCTACAAACTCTATGTCTTAAGATGTTATAAAATTTCTATTCATTATCCTTTTTTAGATAGACATTATCTAGAAAACTCTTTCCAAGGTATTTATATAACTCCTTCCATTAAAAAAATCATCTACATATATGAATTATTTAGAATAATTTTTATGATTAGTACAGTGTTGAATAATAATTCATCATCTGATATTCATAGTCTGAAAAAATAAGTTTTGTTTCCCTGAGAACAATTGTAGTCATATAGTTTATCCTACCTTCTCTATGATAACATTATTATGATAAAAACATCCTTCTCTATCTAGAAAAATTCTACATAAAACATCCTAAGTAAGTCTCATTAAATTTATCCTACTACATCAGGATAAATTATCATTCAACAAAATAATTATAATGAATTTTTATCTTCCATAAAAGTGATATTACTATATTGAAGTGACCAGATCAATTTTCATCTTTCTTACAACTTAAAAACATAATAGATCAAATGTGTGATTAGGATAAATTCATTGTTCTCCATTCGGAATGTGACCATGATTTCTTTAGTTTGGAATACTCATTATGGAGTTTTCAATTGGGGGATTCAACTTCTATGTGGTGAAAACAAATTTCATTATAAAAACATGAAATAATAGGTTTGAGACATTAATATCATCTCAAGAATCATCACCAATAGTAAAACATATTCAGATAAACTATCTCCTTTAATTAATGAATATATTCAAAATATTCCAATGGAAATGAAACCATTTCTTTTATTCCAAAAATAACATGACTTACAAAAAATTTATATTCTTTAACAATCATTGAATCTTCATCATTCATAGTATGTAATTCATCATCACCATATCCATTTAAAATCTAATTTATATATTCTTCAATAACAGAATTAGATACATCAACCAAACTTCCAAGAAACATCTTATTTTCTCGTATTTAACATATGTTCATCAGTAAAAAACATGGATAATTTTTCTACTCATCCTTTAAACATAATTATTAAAACATCTTAAATATATTCCCATCATTAAAATACATCTAGGACATTGAAATCCATTTACTAAAATACTACACATGTAATGATGGATCAAAACTAGATGGATGATGTCTGGCCATTTGGGGGGGGGGGGGTAAACCAATGTTACTTTAGAAAATGATGTCATAATTATTCATTTTACTATTAAATCAAAGGAACAAAAAATTAAATAAAAAATGCATGATATTAAGAGATGGAGTGAGGGAAATTACAATAATAACCTATAATATTTTTATATGGTTTATCATTTCCTTATATTCAAGTGGATACATAATTGGTTCAAAATGGTTGTTACACCACTTCTTACTTATATTAAATGACATAAATATGAATATATTGTAATATAAAAGAAAATGGTAACGGATCCTACTATAATAATCACTAAAATAAGCATTGATGATATTAATTTTTTGTAACAAGATAGTTTTTCATATGAGGTATATACTTCTTAATTTCTTGTATAAATCCATTTAATCTTTATAAATGTACCATATAGACTATGTAATGTAGTACGAGGGTTCATGGACTGATTAGAGCTCAGAGATCTAAGTAATAGAAGAAATGACTTGGTGTATGATTTTACAAAAATGTTCCCCGAGGTCCACATGGTTTCGGAAGCACAAGTTGTTGTATTGATCCCCATAGGGAAGAAAACATGTAGAGAACGGTTAGAAAAAAACATTATACCCAACCTTAAAATCCACTATCCATGGATATTAGTTGGAACATGGTTGGCACGTGGTTTGGACAACCATTTGGCGAAACCTTGTGAATCTTGAAAAGTGGGCATAATTATATTTTTTACCTCCATAATTTTAAATAGAAGAATTCTTTTTTCTATTTCTAATTATTTATGGTTATCAATGTTACAGGGGAGATCTATCCTCTCCTCTTTATATGACATAAAGACGCTTCTTTATATATCATCTTTTTTTGATTTTTTTCTATTGTGTGGGATCACTAACATTAAGAGATTTAATTTTTTCCCTTCCTTCATTAATCTCAGCATCTTCAACTTTATTTTAGTGTGAACATATATACCCTATTTTTTAGGTGTTTTTTTTATTTTTATGTTTTCTTTATATGTAGAATAAACCAATGGTTTATACTAGCTAAGTATCCCACTACAAAAATTAGGTTGGTGGTATATGACTTTCGCCTAAAAGTATTGTTGTTTGTATTTTTGTCATTGTGGCGCACACTGGTTTCACTGGGCATTTCCCCTAAAATTAATCATTTAATTTGGTTTCCCTATTTGGAACCTAATGTCCCCTTCATATACATAATGATTTAGGAGTTTGTTAAACTCAATGTGATAGAACCCTTTTTGTGTTCCCATTATTTTTCTATTTCACCTCTATTCTTTATCACCCAAACTCCCATAGCTATATTTATTTAGAATTCTAATGTGTAATATCATTGTTGAAGATGGATCAACTATACTAGTGTAGAACATATAACAGAAATACCTCACTTTATTAATTAATAAATAGACTTAGTAAATTGGAATGATTATTGCTTGGCCAATATTACACTTCATATTCACACACATGGTGCCTATTATCTTGAACCTGAAACATTTTCATCAATTAATGATGGGAAATTATATCATTTTCAGGGATGTATTGAATTCGAGAGATTATTACATGGCCACTATTAAAACTAATGTATAGATACATTTTTCCTTGTTTTGTACAATTTTCTTTTTATAGAAGGTGTCACACTTAAAACCACCTTGGATTCCTGAGGGAATTCAATGAGAGATTAGAAGGCTCCACTCGGTTCATGGATTTAATATCCATTGGAGATACCCACCATGGAATAGGGTCCTAGTATTATTACATGAATGCATCAGTATTACACCGACGATTCACTTGAATATTCTATAGATATTAGAAATCCTTGAATACACTCCTTGGGTTTAGATTGATGTATATGGACACACAACGCCATTGATTCACTCTATTGTTCCCAGTTATTCATAGATTTATATTTACAATTGAAAATCTATATGGAACCAATTAGATTCTTTTATAGTGTAATTCCTTCGGTATACCTCATGGACTACACTAAGACATTGTTAGAGATACTATAAGAATTATTACTATGAGTTGGCTTGACCCCTTAAGTCATGGATTCCCTAGTATCAACACAAATATATTCTTTATAATATTTATATTGTTATGATATATTTAGATATCTGAGAAACATGACATATTTATATACTATGTGGACTTTTGGTTAGTAATCCATAAATTCATGCCAAAGAATGTATATATGTGCATATAATTGACTTACATATTAATATATATACATTATGGTATATGTACAATGAAATTTACAACTTATTCAAATGTAGGTATCTTCATTCTAGCATTCGATGAGGAGACTGATCAGAAATGGTTGTTACTTTATGCATTGGACATTAATTATGATTATTATACATGCAAACTACAAGATTAATTCTCATGGACAGAAATTGTATAGATGTCTTTGGGGGTGGCCTAATAAGTATATTTAACTCACCGTTTGATCCATCAATTATTATTTACATTGAAATAATAGATAAAGAGAGGTATAAGGATATCCCCAGGTATTGGATGCTTGATTGAGTATAGCAAGGGATCTTGGGAGTGTAGGACTATGCCTTGGATCGTGATGTTATTGGATTTATTTATTGTCTTTTATTCTTTTTGATATACATGTATGTGTTGTATTTCAAATTCCATGTATGAATTCTTTTTGTATATATCCACGAAATAATCCTCATTATGTATATGAATCCAACTATGATTGTTTATTATTATTGTCGGGATATTTTACTTATGTTTCACTATTTTTCATTATTAAGTTTCCACTATTTATTTGTTCTCTCACTACTATTCCACTCTTGTTATGAATGTATAGTCTCCCAACTCTAAAACCATGGACCCTCACTTATTTTAATCAACATATATCATGTGAGGAGTCATTCATAAGGCCATTTTATTGGATATGTTTGGTTACGTAAGAGTGAAAGGGGTCCTGGTCATTAAAAATTGATATAAGATGAGTTCATTTTCCATTTTTCATACTTTTTGGGTTATTAAAAAAGAAACTATGATGTGATATAATTTGCTAATGAACATGTTCCAGGGAGTATCTTACCCATGTGTCTAGAAAAATTCCAAATTTCATGGGATCAGATTTTATGTTCTGGATTATTCCTATTACAGTTGCATAGAGTTCAGTATGGTAGACACATATGGATTGTGGATTTCATTATTATCGTGGAATTTATTTTTACCCTTTCCCTAGTATGACAGGGAGTTAGTTTCCCATTAATCATTATAAGATCATTTTGATTTTTATTTCATGCATTATAACATCCCATGTTAACTTAGTACATGATTTGTTGTTGCATATTGCTTGTTCCATGATATTTAAATTTGAAATTGTTTTAATGTTTCCTGAAAGAAGAACTAATTAAAATAATTAATGTGTCTTTTTCAATATAAATTGGTTTTCAGTCACATATTATGACTTTGGAACTATAATTATCTAATTATATTGATTTTTATCCATAGAATATTGGTTTTATAACTGGAAATGAGAGTTATTTTTAATTATTTTTATGAAAATTAAAATTGAAAGTGTGTTTTTGCCTCTATAAATTTGGATTTTCGATCCATCTAATTGAACCATATTAAAATCCTTATTTTAGTTATTTGTAGTACATTTTTAAAGTTATAAAGAATGGTAATTTATAACTTGGGAATGATAGACACATCTAAATAGAACTTGGTTTATGAATATAAACCCAAGGATATATATTGTGACATAATTTATAACTATTGAGATCAAGATGTAAATGAAAATAGTTGAAATTGTATAGTGATTCCAATATCAATTTAAATGTAATTTTCCTTTCTAAATAGGAATTGAAACATTGTATACTGAAACCTTATTAAAAATGAAGAACTTGACCCATACATGTCTGACATAGTGGGGGGAAGTCGGAAATAAATCTCTAAGTTTTTACTATCTTATATGATTCCCAGACCATGATTTACAAGTAGGTAAAAGGGTGTGATTATTATATATGAAGGCCTGTAAATATTCTGTTATTGTATCTAAACTGTTATCATGTTAAATATTATATGAGGTGTGTGTTTGGAATTTATAGAGTGATGACACCATGATGTTCTCACATCATGTTCTTGGAAAGTGGCGATGACAACAATCCTGAGGTGGTTAGAACTAACCTTCCATTAGTTACACCAATAGCCCCTCCAATTAAACTTGAAATTGGAAATTATTCGGAGTTCTAAGAAGTTTATTCATGGTTTTTGTAGACTATTCATAGAGAACTATAATATACCCCTAATATAGAAGAGCTTATTTGGGAGTTTCAACAATATAATTCACCTTTGTTTTCTAGGGATGGTGATCCACAAGTGACCTAAGAATGGATAGAATCCATGATGTATATCTTTTATCACCTAGAAATGCCTTTGAATAGGAGGTTCAATCTCATCGCTTACATGATTCATAGTTTTCAAATAAATGGTGGGAATTAATTACATATGTATACCCTTATCAAGATATGGTTTGGATAGATTTTCTATCTTCTTTCTATGACTTTTTATTTTTAACAACATTGAGAGTTGAAAAAGCTCGGGAGTTCCTACATCTATAGAAAAGAACCTTTTCATTTAAGGATAACCTATCTCCCCCTACTGATCTTCAGTATTTTTCACCATCCTTCACTACAGAGGATTTTTTTAGAGTGGAATGTTTTATGGATGGGCTTAGCCAAACCATCTTCTCTCCTATAATTTTTTCTATTTCACTTCTATGATGTAAATTTTTAATAAATCCCTTATTATTGTGCCTAATATAAAAGAATATGAAAATATAGTGTATTTTAGTCCAAATTTATGATAGGTTATTAGTTAAACTTGTGATTATAAATGATTTCTAGAGAGTTCGTAACAGATTCTTGTATTACAGAGTATATGAACTAGTAGTTCAGTTATATGCCTTTAGTGTGGGAGATATGATCATGTGAAGATTTAGGGTGAGCAAGACCCATTTGACTTCTGAGGTAGATGAGGAATGGGGCATATTTAATTTTTTTTCGAACCTTTACATATTTCCCAAGTGGAGGAAGATATTCAAAAGATACACCTTATGGAGTATGATTTGTATCTCTATGCTAGGTCTGAAACTAGACTACCACAGCATATACATGCTGAGGAGATGGACGTGGTCGAGGAGGCCAGACTCAAGATACACAACACCAACTAAGTAGACCCAATATGGGTAGTCAAGTTGTAGTTTAGGGTTATGTATAATGCAATATATATATCATACAACTTATTCCTAAGGGTTAGGGTTTCAGGTCACCTACAATATGAGGTAATATTATGGTAGCCTCTACTTTAGTATCTATAGTTTTTGATATAGGTGATTTGAATTATTTTATCTCTATGACTATTATTGAAATACCTGATATTGAAATTTAATATTTTATGGAATTATTAAACTTGATACTCCATTGAGAATTTGATCAGAGAGTGTGAACCATTACATTGAATCCTCCCTTGAGGTAGGCATATGTTGTTTCTTATGGGACCTATACATCCTCAAGATGATGGGATTTTATTTCATTATTTGGATGGATTGGCTGGTCCCAAATAATTTTTATTTAGAATGTTTTCCCCATAGGGCATTGTTTATTTCACTAGAGTATAAGGACCCATACTTTACAGACATTGTTATTACTTCATAATTGAAGAACACTTATTACAACATTAAAAAAACCCTTAAAGGACCATATAGGTATAGTGTCTTTAGAAATTGGGAAACATAAACAATTAGTTCATAAATCATCTACATTATCTCCCATTTATTTAATCATATCTAGAGACCCTTTTTGGCATATCCTAATTAATATCATTCTTCCTGACCTGGGGAAAAGAAAACATAAAAAAGGGTGAGCTCAAATTATCATTAAGGGTAAAAAAAATAAATATCAATCACATCATATTCATAAGAACATATAATTTTTGAAATCTTAACCTGCAAAAGAGATCATAATTTGAAAACATGGGATAAATCATAGTAGTGAAATGTAATCCCAATAATAATAACTTAAAACATGAAACTTTGTGGAATACACACATAATCATAGAAAATCATTTCTTAGTAGTCAAAACTCATTGCCAAGTCTATCTTAGCAGACAACGTCTATTTCTGAATAGAGTTCACTCCTCGTTTCAGTCCTGTTTCACTGAACCGGTTTAACCTACCGTTCCAGCCATGTCTATCTCATGAGATATAAATCTTTACCCAATTAATTGGAGGGAGATATAGTTCTCTCCAATCACAAAATGATACCATTCTTATGTGTTCCAGAAAATCATAAATCATACATCATTGCATAACCCATGTAATAAAAATGGGATTCTTAAACATCGTGACATCATAAAACAATTCATATAAGATAAAGGAATTCATAAAAATAATATCATCACAACATAATCAAATCAATGTATTAGTAGGGATAGATACAGAACCGTATATTATCTTATATGGAAAATAATTTTGATAAAACACTTGAACTCCATTATTGAGGAAAATATCCTTTCTACTTCAAATTTTTTTCCTTTCATAACATGTCATAAAATTTTAAACTAAAAGATGTTGATTAAAAATAAACATGAGAACTTGTAAAGGAATCTTCTTGGAAATAATGTTTTAAAAATCCATTCATGTTGAATATGTTAAAAAAACATTCTTCTCATACTTCTGTTGGAAAAGTCAAAAAATACCTCGTACGAAAAACGACAGAGGATTCCTTTCATATGTTTTAATAAAAACTCACCGAAGGGTAAAATTGGATTTAAACAATTTTAGGAGGATATAAATAATATTACATATTGAGAAGACGTGGATGTGGATGATAAATATTCCCCGTTAAATTCTGAAGTATAAATAATCTCGGATAAAAATAAGATTGTGAGATTTTCCCTTACCTTAGGTCTGATTTGCTTCGTAAGTGTATGAACCCCCTGTATAATGATTTTAATAATGTCATTTACTTATTCCAAAATCATACTTATTTTTATGATATCATATATGGTCATATTCTTATATTCTTATTAGTAATATTTCATTGTTACTTGTTATTCGTGTGTTTATTGGTTTTTGTTCTTATTCGTGTTTTGTTGAATAAATTCTTATTATTCTTTTTTGGTTATAGATACCTCATTTCCAGAATGGTATTAGTGTAATATATATCATATTCATTCATTCAATTAATTTATATATTCATTATTCAATGAAGATCATGTAGAACGAGTCGCATCACATTGTGGAGACGGTATTCCGTACGTACACACGAGCGATGATATCATTCTCATGATCGTGGAATTGTATTGGAGTGTATGTATAATATTTTAGAATCAATATCACTTTACAATAATCATATATAGTTATTCATTTCACCATTATACCCATCCAAGTAAGGTGGTGGTGGAAAATAGGTTACACCATGGCGTGGAGATGGTATTCCGTACGTACGCATGCACGGTGATTTTGTTTTCTGTAGGATGGAGAGATGGTGAAATAGGGTTTTTTCATATATATAATAACATATCAGTATATTAGTGATACTGATTTTATTACTTCATAATGAAACAACTAAAGAAGAATAAGTGGAAGAATAAATAATGTTGAAAGAATCGGAAACGGACATTACCTCTTCTTTGAAGCGCCTCTTTGAGACCTCCTTTTAGGGAACTAAAATTGGTCTTTGAAGAATACCAGTACCTCTATGATGTTTATAGGGAAGTGGAGAAGAGAATTTGGCAGGGTTTGTCCGATCTTTAAGGCTCAATGTGGTGTGAGGAAGAGAGGGAGGAGGTGCCCTCTTATAAGGGAGGAGAGGGGCACCTTTGGAAAAACAAAAAATATTATTTTATTATAAAGTCATATTCGGTTTTTAATAGCTCTAAATTGATTTATATTGAATATAAGGTGGGTATGGGTCGAAATACTCTCATCCAATATATTTTATACAAGTTTAAGTATCTATTTTAACCTAATAATTTAGATTTAACTTTAAGTTAGATAATTTAACTTTTACCGTGTCTTCTTGTTTTCTTACACAATAAGGTTAATAATCTTACCATAACAAGATAAAAAAACCCCAAGTTGTTTATTATTAATACATATAACCTTATATAATCCATTTGGCCGAACCTTAGATTTTTTAGGAATAAAATAACAATTAATAATATAATATTTGTTTTAAAAACTATTTTATGTCAATTTTGACACTATTTGGTAACTGATTTTTGTGAAAATCATAACAGAATGATTAGTTTGAAAAAATTTAATTAATTAACTAATAACATGTCATATTAACCTATAGAATTATTATAATTCATAAAAAGTCTCATATTACATTTATTTGGGTATTTATAAAATCTATTATGTCAATATTTCATTAATAAGATAATTACTACATCATCATTGTGTAATAAATAAATTAAATTATATAATGTCTAAAAATTACAATTAAAATACCCTTATATAGAAAATCATTTTATATTTCTAATTAATATTTATAGTAAAATTTATCTATAAGGCCCCTGCCTTAAACATCTCTTAATATTGAATTAAATGAATAATTCACATTGAGGATCTTTTCAGGTTTAGAGTTTTAGAGAATTAGGACATAACTGTTACATCTCAAAAGATTACAAAGTAGACACTTCTACTGAGTTTCCATAGAATAAAAAACTCTGAAAAATAAACATGTCTAATTCTATGTTTTATATAGCATGACTTTCCCTTGATACCATCCTTGACCCTATTCCACATTAAGTCCTGTGAAAAACATTTCAAAATAACGTGGGGTGAGCATAAAAATCTCAATAAGGGATACACAAATAATGAAAACTGTTAGTTTTTTAAAACAACAAGTAAACCATGTATACCTTATCAAAGTAATACTTCTCACCTTTTCGAAGTAGTAAAAACCCTTCACTGAATAAAAGTTCATTACTTAACCTTCTGTAACCAAAAGATTACCATAAAACCCATATAAAGATCACATAACATATAAAGGTAACTTGGGACATAAACATACTTAAGTGGAATAACCATAAGGTCGAATTCCACACATATCTCTTAATGGAATAGCCATTTGGCCAACTTCCATACATAATTAATGGAATATCCATATGGCCGACTTCCATACCCAATGCATTGGAGGTTATAATGTAACCACCCATCCTGGTATTCACGGCACCACCCGTAATATGGTTTATCACGTAACCCCACGTCAAATGTCCAAGTACAATTATAAAATTATAACACATAAAACCAATATAAAGGAATGATAACATTTACACATTTCAATCACAATATATCATTTAAATATATTGACATAATAGAATCATTTATCAAAACCATTTTCAATACCAAAATACATAAAAGATTACATGACATTTATTTTATTTTAAAAACATTACAGCTTGTTGGGGAAGCCAAGATCAAACAATACTCGCGGCGGCGGAAAAGGTGGTTGTTACCAAGTACATTAAAAGAATCATTCCTTTTTGTCGTTTAGTAAAACGCTTCATAGAAAAATATTCCTTTTGTATAAAAGTAAAAGCAAAAGGGGTTTATAAACCGTATAAAATAAAGTTGTGTATAAAATGAAATATGCCTCAATAAAAGGAGATTGAGACGAATTCCCTTACAAAGACGGTATCCTTGGATTAAGGATAAATAAATTACATAATTATGTGTGACAAACGAATACACCAAATATAAGTGGATATTATGTTTAAAACAATCATATGTTATTCACACATATTCAAAGAACGACATATTCAAGGAGTACAAGCTTATCCTAAAGAATCAAAATTGGGTTAAGAAGTTCCCTTGCAAAAATTTGATGGCCTAACGACGTCGCTACAAAATTCAGAAAATGAGTTGATGGGAGATAAAAAGGGTATCTTATCACATGGACATAAAATTTAAATCAATAAGGATATAGAAGAACATATCCCGACATAATATTATGTGAATTAAAAGACATAACAAAACAAGTCTTTTACAAAAAGAGGAGGGTGAAAGGTTCCCTTACCGACATGGGTATCTTTCGAGACACGCACCCCGTGAAAGAAGGACAATACAACATTGATGTAAATACTAATAAATGAAAGTATATTACACAATGAGTAAAATAATGGGCAGTACATACACTACTGAAAGGAAATTGTGGTAAATGTAGCATAAATCTCACGGGAATAAAAGTGAGTTGAAAAATCCCTTACGAAAACTCGGCACCCTAACGGCGCCACATAAAACATACAAAAATGGATTAATGAGATCAAATAGGGTCTCTCATCATATTAACATTATGTTTACAGAAATAGGAATATAAAAGAAC
This sequence comes from Viscum album, assembly GCA_963277665.1. NCBI lineage: Eukaryota > Viridiplantae > Streptophyta > Magnoliopsida > Santalales > Viscaceae > Viscum > Viscum album. Next base: position 499,598,737 of record OY728122.1, read on the forward strand.
GTCCCCCAACATAACAAAGAGGAGATTAAAAGAAGTGACATAATGGAGAGTACTTAAAAAGAAAGAGAGAGGTTAGATCTCTTAAGAAAATTCGGCAGCCTAACGGCGCCACTCAAAACTTCCAAAATGGATTGATGAGAGAGAATAGGTTTTCTCATCATATGAACATAAAAATTACAGTAAGAGTAATATAAAAAACATCCCAATAACAAGAAATATGAGCTTTAGAAGGAATGACATAAAAGAGTGTACTTAAAACGAAAGAGAGGAGTAAGATCCCTTACCTCGGGTCTGACTTGACTCGATCGTTCCTTAACATACTGAATAATAAAATTGAGTTAATTACTACTTTCTTAAGAACCATTTTCAAGCTTATTATTCCTTTTATATCACATATTTCCATGTTATAAACATTATGTAATCATTAAGTTAATAATGTTTGTTTGGTCGATATTTGGTTCTTAAGTCGAAAGTGGACTTCTTACAATTACATGTTGTTCGTGTGGTCAAAGGTTCTTTATATCCAGAATGAAATTCCTGATTTGGATATAATATATATTATATATATCCAGCATATACATGTATTTATAATATTACATAATCATTTAGAGGTAATAAATAAAATGCACCGTTCATGGAGACGGAAAGCCGTACGTACGCATGAACGCTACTTTCATTTCTTTGTCATATTAATGGAATTAAAACTAAATGATAGGTATGTATATTTTAATTCCAGAATTATATTCATCATTTATATGTATCATTCATCATATATATCCATTATATAGATGTACTTATAATATTACATTACATTTGGGGATAAGAAATGAAATGCACCGTTCATGGAGACGGTAAGCCATACATATGCATGAACGCTACTTTCATTTCTATCACATATTTTAATGGAAAGAAATAATAATGATATAGAGGTATATTATAATTTCAGTATAACATCATACATAATAACTTTAAATCCATCCTTTATATGTCCCACATATGGCATTAACGAATCAAATCACTTTGAGTGGGCGGTAGTCTGCACTTCCTTAAATGAAGATATCGCGTTTACCCATAAGGGAAACCATAAAGGTATGCCCAAAATGAAAAATACAGAAGTTTAAGGAAAACATAAACATTTTATTTATCATATATAAATATAGTTTCATCTTAATGTCCACATTTGATGGAATTAAAAGAATGTTGAACAATCATCGTTTCGGGAGGCCGAAATTCGCCATCCACGGAAACAGTATGTTCATTAACCATTAGATATAGGTGTGTGTAAGTGTAGCTCGAATAATTCTTATAAAAACATCCTAGTATATTGATGATACTGTATTTGTTACAAAAGAAGTGAATAAAAAGAGTTTATGGGGTTGGAGAAGCAAAATAAAACAAAAGGACTCAAGTGAAGACATTACCTTAAAATCGGGTAACTCCCTTTGGTTTGAGCTCAAAGGCTTCCTTGAGAAGACTTCTGCCCAATGTGAGGCTTCAAGGAATAATAGAGGGATCTGGAGAGACAAAATGGGCAGGTGTTGGCCGATCCAAAGGCTTTGGTAGTGTGGGTAAGGAGGTAGAGGTGGGGGCCTTTTACAAGAGGAGAGGAGGGGTACTCTTGGAAAGGTATAAAATGTAACTTTATTTTCTAATGTGTTTCGGATTTTAATGGTACCACATTAATGTGTTTCAAGTATAAGGTGGTAAGGGTTCTAAATCCACCAATCCAATATGTTTTGGACATGTTTAGGTCTTAGATTTTACATTATATTTCTATTTTATTTAAATCATTAAATAATGATGTCATTGCTATATCATCATGATGTCATAAATAATTTAATTTATTTAATGTCTAAAAATTAAAAAAAACTACTATGATGTAGGAAATCGTTTTAGCTTTACAATGAATATTTATAGTCCAAAATATCATTTTTTATAGAAAATTAAAAATATTTTACTTAGGTGATACATTCTTTGTTACATTTAACATTCTTTAAAAATAAAAAGATAAAAAGTCATTTTCTCACAAAAGTGATTCCATGGGGCCCCCAAGTTTGGAACAAGGCATACCATGGTCAGCCATGAGACAACCAGTAGCCTTAGGACACATTTTGTGGTCATTTTATTATTATTATGATATTATCTTATTATTTTTAAATACCGGATTACTCATTAATCAAGATAATTAAATATAATTACCGTCGTTACTATTCATAATGTCCAAAAAAAGAGTCTTAATTACATAATTTGGACCATCTGATTCCAAATATGTAATTCATTTTACCAAATTCCAAACACAAAAATTGCAATAATTAATTTAAAAAAACTTCCCGTTATCAAAACAAATAGCGGGTTTTTTAGAAACAATATTTATGAAAAGTTTGGCACTTGTTTATGCCTAATTACAAAGTGAAATTAATACCAATGAACATAATTGAATTAAATGGTAGAAATATTTTCTAATTACACTTTAAAACAAATTAAAAAGATAATATAACCATATAATTAAATTATATGAACAAGCAGTTTTGATGTAAAATGCAGTAGTTTTCACTATTCATTGAAAAATGAACATTGTCATAAAAATACAAAAAATTAACCCAATGTAAATTTAAATGTCCCAATCATAAATAATATGTTTATTTTGAAAAATAGAGCTTATAAAATTGTCAAAAAGTGGATTTAAAAGGGGTTTTCCATCAAAAGGCGGTTAATCGACCATTTAATGAATATTAGAATGTTTATGCTTAAAAACTGAATTCATTTGCATTTTTAATCCTCTAACATTTATTGTAAAGAGTAAAAATCTTTGACAAACATATATAATCATATTTTAGTTATTTATATCATTTCACGCCAATACAATGGCTATGTGTTAACTACCATTTAAAATAATATTATTTTATTACTAGTGTGCAATGTAAGATTTCAATGAAACTCTTTATTACGTATCGGGTACGCTATCGAACATAGAAACCCCTTTAAAGTAAAATTAATATTTAATTCGTAAATATTAATAAATATGAAAATGTTTTATTCATTATTTACCTGGGATGTTACATCCTTCCCCCCTTTTGGGAATTGCGTCCTTGCAATTTTATTCACTTATCAAAATAAGTGGGGGTATTTATACCTCACAGCATTTTCATATTCCCACGTTGTCTCTTCAAAAATATGGGTTTTCTACAAAACATTTACCTGGTGAATTACCTTATTTCGGAACACGTGCTCTCTTCGGTCAAGAATCTAGACTGGTTGTTCTTCATAAGAGAGATTCTCTTCAAAATAAACTACCTCTGGGCTCAAAACATGAGATGAATCTGGCATATACTTCCTCAACATCAAAACATGAAAAACATTGTGTACCTGAGATAAACTCGGAGGTAAAGCCACTCGGTAAGCAATTGATCCAACTTTCTCCCGAATTTCATATGGTCCAATGAACCTTGGACTCATCTTTCCTTTCTTACCAAATCGCATCACACTTTTCCATGGAGAAACCTTGAGAAAAACATGATCACCTACCTCAAAAGATAGATCCTTCCTCCGGTTATCCGCAGAACTCTTCTGCCTTCTCTAAGCTATTCTCATGTGTTTCTGAATCAACTAAACTTTTTCTACCATCTCTTCTACCAATTTTGGTCCCATCAGCTTCCTTTCACCCACTTCATCCCAAAAAGATAGAGTTCAACACCGTTTACCATAAAATCCCTCAAACGGTGCCATCAGTATACTTGAATGAAAACTGTTATTATAAGAAAACTCAACCAAAGAAAGATGTTTGTCCAAAATTCCCTGATAATTCATAGAACAAGCTCGTAGCATATCCTCTAAGTTCTGAATTGATCGTTCTGACTGCCCATCTGATGGAGGATTAAAAGCTGTACTAAAATTTAATTCAGTACCCAACGACTTCTGAAGGCCCTTCCAAAAATTAGAAGTAAACCTGAGATCACGGTCAGATTCAATGGAGAGAGAGGAAATCCATGTAACCTGACTATCTCTTTAAGATACAAACGGGAAAGTTGATCTAGGAAAAATTATCTCGTATGGCAAGGAAATGAGAAGATTTAGTCAATCAATCAACAATAACCCAGATTTCATTATTACCTCAAGGTGTCTTCGGAAATCCCACAACGAAGTCCATGGATATATTATCCCATTTCCACTCTGGCACTGGTAAAGGCTGAAGCATCCCTTTCGGTAACTACCACTCTACCTTAACCTGCTGACAAGTCAAACACTTCACAGTAAAATCAGCAATATCCCTTTTCATTCCATCCCACCAGTAATACTCCCGCAGATCTCTGTACATCTTAGTACTACCAGGATGAACTGAAAACGGGGAACTATGAGCCTCACATAACAACTCATTCTTCAACTGTGAATCACAAGGCACACATAATCTCTTCCCAAACCTCAAAACACAATCATTATCAATGATGAATTCCGGAAACTTACCCTTCTGAACCAGCTCTACCTTTTTCTGCAACTCACTGTCTTCCCTCTGTGCATGCTTAATTATATCAGATAGGTAAGATCTCACTGATACCTGAAACAAAACGAGATAACTTCCTGCACCAACAACTTCTATGCCAAATTTTATCAAATCAAAAACCAAAGGATCTCGTTCCAAACGTAGCATGGTTAATGAAGCATCACATTCTCTACTCAAAGCATTGGCCACTTTATTTGCTTTTCCCAGATGGTAGTGAATTGTACAATTATAATCCTTGATTAATTCCAACCATCTCCTCTGTCTCGTGTTCAATTCATTCTGAGTGAATATATACTTTACACTTTTGTGATCTGTATATATTTCACACTTTACTCCATACAAATGATGCCACCAAATTTTTAAAGAAAAAACAACAAAAGCTAATTCCAAATCATGCATAGGGTAATTTACCTCATGAGTTTTCAACTGATGTGAAGCATAAGCAATTACCTCATAATTCTGCATAAGGACACAGCCAAGTCCCTTCAACGAAGCATCACTGTGTATAACAAAATCACCATTCCTAGAAGGAAGTTCCAAAATTGGAGCATTCACCAATCTTCTTTTCAACTCCTGAAAACAATCATCACATTCTTTTGTCCAGATAAACTTAACACCCTTCCGAGTTTTCTTAGTCATTGGACTAGATAACCGTGAAAATTTTTCAACAAACCTTCGGTAGTAACCTGTCAAAACAAGAAAACTACGGATCTCAGATACATTTGTGGGTCTTGTCCATTCTTCAACAACTTTTGTTTTCGCAGGATCAACACTTATGCCATGTTTTGAAACAATGTGACCCAGGAATGAAATTTGTTGTAACCAAAACTCACACTTGCTGAATTTTCCATCGAGTTTCTTTTATTTTAAGGATTGAAAGATAACCCTTAAATGACTTTATTGCTCCTCTTTACTTTTAGAAATCATCAAAATGTCGTCAGTAAAAATAACCAACACTTATCACCTGATTGAACTAAGCCATCACTGCGACAAACTATTTAGTTCTGATTCTGACCATCTCATGATACTGATTTAAAATGTCATTTCCCTCTGTATTCTTTCCCAGAAATTTTTTTCTGTTTCCTCTATGAAAAACCATTGTTAACACAGAAATATATTAGGAGAAGCAACATGGTAATCTTCAAATGATATATCATTTCAATCATACCATAAATTAAATTATAATTTAACAATTTTCTAACTCCTAAACTTGTTTAAACCGACCTCTGATACCAACTATAAGGCACCAGCCTTAAACATCTCTTAATATTGAATTAAATGAATAATTCACATTGAGGATCTTTTCAGGTTTAGAGTTTTAGAGAATTAGTACATAATTGTTACATCTCAAAAGATTACAATGTAGACACTTCTACTGAGTTTCCATAGAATAAAAAACTTTGAAAAAGAAACATGTCTAGTTCCATGATTTATATAGCATGAATTTTCCTTGATCCCATCCTTGACCCTATTCCACATTAAGTCATGTGAAAAACATTTCAAAAAAACTTGGGGTGAGCATAAAAATTCAGTAAGGGATACACAAAGAATGAAAACTGTTAGTTTTTTCAAAACAACAAGTAAACCATGTATACCTTATCAAAGTAATACTTTTCACCTTTTCGAAGTAGTAAAAACCCTTCACTGAATAAAATTTAATTACTTACCCTTCTGTAGATAAAAGATTACCATAAAACTCATATAAATATCACATAACATATAAAGGTAACTTGGGACATAAACATACTTAAGTGGAATAACCATACGGTCGACATCCACACATATCACTTAATGGAATAGCCATTCGGCCAACTTGCATACATACTTAATGGAATAGCCATACGGCCGACTTCCATACCCAATGCATTGGAGGTTATAACGTAACCACCCATCCTGGTATTCACGGTACCACCCATCATATGGTTTATCATGTAACCACCCATCAAATGTCCAAGTACCATTATAAAATTATAACACATAAAACCAATATAAAGGAATGATAACATTTCCACATTTCAATCACAATATATCATTTAAATATATTGACATAATAGAATCCTTTATCAAAACCATTTTCAATACCAAAATACATAAAAGAGTACATGGAATTTATTTTATTTTAATAACATTATGGCTTGTTGAGGAAGCCAAATATCAAACAATACCCACGACGGCGGAAAAGGTCGTTGTCACCGCGTACATTAAAAGAAACATTCCTTTTTGTCGTTTAGTAAAACGCTTCGTAGAAAACGATTCCTTTTGTATAAAAGTAAAAGTCAAAGGGATGTATACACCGTATAAAAGAAAGTTGTGTATAAAACGAAATATGCCTCAATGAAAGGATATTGAGATGAATTCCCTTACAAAGACGATATCCTTATATTAAGGATAAATCAATTACATAATTATGTGTGACAAACGAATACACCAAATATAAGTGGATATTAAGTGTAAAACAATCAGATGGTATTCAAACATATTCAAAGAACGACATATTCATGGAGTACAAGCTTATCCCAAAGAATCAAAATTGGGTTAAGAAGTTCCCTTGCAAAAATTTGACGGCCTAACGGCGTCACTACAAAATTCAAAAAATGAGTTGATGAGAGATAAAAAGGGTATCTCATCACTTTGACATAAAATTTAAATCAATAAGGATATAGAAGAACATATCCCAACATAATATTATGTGAATTAAAAGACATAACAAAAGAAGTCTTTTACAAAAAGAGGAGGGTGAAAGGTTCCCTTACCGACATGGGTATCTTTCGAGACACGCACCCCGTGAAAGAAGGACAATACAACATTGATGTAAATACTAATAAATGAAAGTATATTACACAATGAGTAAAATAATGGGCATTACATACACCAATCAAAGGAAATTGTGGTAAATGTAGCATAAATCTCACGGGAATAAAAGTGAGATGAAAAATCCCTTACGAAAACTCGGCAGCCTAACGGCACCACATAAAACATACAAAAATGGATTGATGAGATGAAATAGGGTCTCTCATAATATTAAAATAAATTTTATAGAATTTTTAATATAAAATAACATCCCCCAACACAACAAAGACGAGCTTAGAAGAAGTGACATAAAGGAGAGTACTTAAAAAGAAATAGCGAGGTTAGATCTCTTACGAAAATTCGGCAGCCAAACGGCGCCACTCAAAACTTCAAAAATGGATTGATGATAGAGAATAGGGTCTCTCATCATATGAACATAAAAATTACAGTAAGTGTAATATAAAAGAACATCCCAATAACATGAAATATGATCTTTATAAGGAATGACATAAAAGAGTGTACTTAAAAAGAAAGAGAGGAGTAAGATCCCTTACCTCGGGTCCGACTTGACTCGATCGTTCTTTAACGTCCTGAATAATAAACTTGAGTTAATTTATACTTTCTTAAGAACCTTTTTCAAGATTATTATTCCTTTTATATCACTTATTTCCATGTTATAAATAGTATGTAATCATTAAGTTAATAATGTTTGTTTTGTTGATATTTGGTTCTTAAGTCGAAAGTGGACTTCTTACAATTACATGTTGTTCGTGTGGTCAAAGGTTCTTTATATGCAGAATGACATACTTGATTTGGATATCATATATATTATATATATCCAGAATATACATGTATTTATAATATTATATAATCATTTAGAGGTAATAGATGAAATGCACCGTTCATGGAGACGGTAAGCCGTACGTACGTATGAATGCTACTTTCATTTCTTTGTCATATTAATGGAATTAAAACTAAATGAGAGGGATGTATATTTTAATTCAAGAATTATATTCATAATTTAGATGTATCAATCATCATATATATCCATTATATACATGTACTTATAATAGTACATTACATTTGGGGATATGAAATGAAATGCACCGTTTATGGAGACGGTAAGCCGTACGTAGTCATGAATGCTACTTTCATTTCTATCTCATACTTCAATGGAAATAAATAATAATTATATAGAGGTATTTTATAATTACAGTATAAAATCATATATAATAACTTTAAATCAATCCTTTATACGTCCCACATATGACATTAACGAATCAAATCACTTTGAGGGGGCGGTAGTCCGCACTTCCTTAAATGAAGATATCGTGTTTACCCATAATGGAAACCATAAAGGTATGCCCAAAATTAAAAATACAGAAACTTAAAGAAAAACATAAACATATTATATATCATATATAAATACAGTTTCATCTTAATGGCCACCTTTGATGGTGTTAAAAGAAGGTTGAACAATCATCGTTTCGGGAGGCCGAAATTCCCCATCCACAGAAACAGTATGTTCTTTAACCATTAGATGTAGGTGTGTGTAAGTGTAGCTAGAATCCTTCTTATAAAAACATATTAGTATATTTATTATACTGGATTTGTTACAAAAGAAATGAATAAAAAGATTTTAGGGGGTTGGAGAAGAAAAATAAAACAAAAGGACTCAAGTGAAGACATTTCTTTAAAATCGGGGAGCTCCCTTTGGTTTGAGCTCAAAGGCTTCCTTGGGAAGACTTCTGCCCAAAGTGAGGCTTCAAGGAGTAATAGAGGGATTTTGAGAGACAAAATGGGCAGTTGTTGGCCGAGCCAAAGGATTTTCAAGTGTGGGTAAGGAGGTAGAGGTGGGGGCCTTTATAAGAGGAGAGGAGGGGCACTCTTGGAAAGGTATAAAATGTAACTTTATTTTCGAATGAGTTTCGGATTTTAATGGTCCCACATTGATGTGTTTCGAGGATAAGGTGATAAGGGTTCGAAATCCACCCATGTAATAGGTTTTGGACATTTGTAGGTCTTAGAGTTTAAATTATCTTTCCATTTTATTTTAATCGTTAAATAATGAGGTCATCGCTGTATCATCATGATGTCATAAATAATTTAATTTATTTAATGTCTAAAAATTATAAAAAAACTACTATGATGTAGGAAAGCTTTTTAGCTTTCTAATGAATTTTTATAGTCCAAAATATCATTTATATACACAAAATTTAAAATATTTTACTTAGGTGATAAATTCTTTGTTACATTTAACATTCTTTAAAAATAAAAAGATTAAAAGTCACTTTCTCACAAAAGTGATTCCATGGGGCCCCCATGCTTGGCACAAGGAATCCCATGGTCGTCCATGAGACAAAAAGTAGCCTTAGGAAAAATTTTGTGGTCATTTTTTTATTATTATGATATTAACTTATTATCTTTAACTACCCGATTACTCATTAATCAAGATAAACAAAGATAATTACTATCATTACTATTCATAATGTCCAAAAACAAAAGAGTATTAATTACATAATTTGGACCATCTTATTCCAAATATTTAATTAATTTTACCAAATTCAAAACACATAAATTTCAATAATTAATTTAAAAAAAACTTCTCGTTGTCAAAACAAATAGCGGCTTTTTTAGGAACAATATTTATGAAAAGTTTGGCACTTGTTTATGCCTAATTACAAAGTGAAATTAATCCCAATGACCATAATTGAATTACATGGTAAAAATATATTCTAATTACACTTTAATACAAATTAAAAAGATAATTTAACAATATAATTAAATTATATGAAAAGGCAGTTTTGATGTAAAATGCAGTATTTTTCACTATTCATTGAAAAATGAACATTGTCAGAAAAATAACAAAAATTAACCCAAGGTAAATTTCAATGTCCCAATCATAAATAATATGTTTATTTTGAAAAATATTGCTTATAAAATTGTCAAAAAGTGGATTGAAAAGGGGTTTTCCATCAAAAGGCAGTTAATCGACCTTTTAAAGAATATTAGAATGTTTATGCTTAAAAACTGGATTCATTTGCATTTGAAATCCTATAACATTTATTGTAAAGAGTAAAAATATTTTACAAACATATATAATCATATTTTAGTTATTTCTATCCTTTCCCTCCAATAAAATGACTATGTGTTAACTACCATTTAAAATAATATTATTTTATTACTAGTGTGCAACATAAGATTTCAATGAAATTCTTTTTTGTGTATCGGGTATGCTATCGAACATAGCAACCCCTTTAAGGTAAAATTAATAGTTAATTAATAAATATTAATAAATATGAAAATGTTTTATTCATTATTTACTTGGTATGTTACATTATCTTTTGTATAACCCTATATTAAAAATTATTTAGTTTTTAAACATTGATTTTAACTATTTTAACCCTTCTTTAAATAAATTAATAATAAATGTCCTAATCTAATACAAGTGGGCCTAAATAGTAATATTTTGTTCCTAAGGTTTCTTTTGTCGAATTAAACTTATCCAATAGAATTAGGACATGTGTTAGGATAATAATAATTTCATTTTTACCATTAATTACTCTATTTACTTTTAACCGTGGTAAATAAAAGTAAAAAGTTATTATTCACCAAAAATTATTTTCATCTCATTGAACCACATTTTACTTACTGAAATCTACAATTTCTCTCATATTTTTTATATTCCATTCACCAAAGTAGTAAAATTATGTTTTTTGTAAATTTGCAAATTCTCCTAGGAGGTGGGTAAAAGACGGTCAAAAGTTCAATAAAATTTTTATATATCTAAAATTATTATAAAATGACTACAATGAATTACATTGAACTTATATCGGTATTATGTATCAATTTTGACCTAAAATAAATTTAAATAATATAAATAATTATTTAAATAAAAAGTCGGTTTTTAAATAGTAACCCAGTGTTTTCACTATTCATCAAAAATTGAATGTTTTCAGAAAAATACCAAAATTTCACCCTAGGGTAATTTTGATATTACAAAACCACAAATGAAATCCATTTTGAAAAATAAAATTCATTAAATTTCAAAAAGTGGTTATTACTATTCATAACATCTAGTTTTAATAATATTTTAATAGCATATCATTATTTAGTGAAACTCGGTATTGCATACAACGCAAGGTATCGAGGAAGGCCGCGATTGCGTGTAAATCAAGAAAAGATAGTGTTGTGTGTAGTGAAAGATTCTTTGATGATTTATAAAAATAAAATATTTCCCATAAAAGTCTCGGGTGTTACATTCTACCCCCCTTAAAATGAATTTCGCCCTCGAAATTCGTCTCTTTGTAACAAACAGATGAGGATACCTCTCCCACATCATGTCCTAAAGATCTCATGTAGATTCTTCTAATTGATGGTTCCTCGATAAAACATTGAACAAGCGAGTGGTCTTGTTCCGTAGGACTTTTTCGCTACGATCGAGAATCACTATCGACTGTTCTTCATAAGAAAGGTCTTGTTCTAGTGGTACAACTTCTGAGCTGAGTACATGTGAAGGATCAGATATGTACTTTCTCAGGAGAGATACATGGAAGACACTGTGAACTTGGGAGAGATTCGGTGGAAGCTCCAATCGGTAAGCTACCTTCCCAACACGATCCAATATTTCAAATGGACCGATATATCTAGGGCTCAACTATCCCTTATTTCCAAATCTCATTACTCTCGTCCGAGAAGATATTCGTAAGAACACATTATCACCCACTTCAAACTCTAGGTATTTTCTTCGGTTGTCAGCATAACTTTTTTGTCGAATCTGAGTAGCTCTAATGTGTGGTTGAATAGATCTGACCTTTTCTGCCATCTCATCAACAAGATCAAGTCCTAATAGCTTTCATTCCCCAACTTCATCCCAGCATGTTGGAGTACTGCATTTCTTTCCATAGAGTGCTTCATAAGGAGCTATCTGAATACTGGAGTGAAATCTATTATTATATGAAAATTCCACCAAAGGTAGGTGTTGATCCCAACCACCTTTGAAATCCATAGAGCAAGATCTCAACATATCTTCTAGAGTTTGAATTGTCCTCTCAGACTGACCGTATATTTGAGGATGATAAGTAGTACAGAAACTCAACACTGTATTTAGAGTATGCTGAAGACTTTGCCAGAACTTTGAGGTAAACCTCAGATCCTGATCAGATATAATGGAAAGTGGTACTCCATGAAATCTTACCACTTCCTTTACATATATCCTGGCAAGCTGATCTAGAGAGAAATCCTCTCTAATAGAAATGAAGTGTGCAGACTTTGTAAGACGATCAACTATGACCTATATAGCATTATTGCCTTTGAATGTTTTAGGAAGTCCAGTGACAAAGTCTATAGTGATGTTTTCCCACTTCCATTCGGGTATGGGTAATGGTTTTAACATCCCCATAGACTTCTGTCTCTCAGCTTTAACTTGCTAACAAACCAAGCATCAAGAGACATATTCAGCAACATCTCTTTTCTTTCCATCCCACCAGAAGTACTCTTTCAGGTCCCTATACATCTTTGTGCTTCCAGGATGAATATAGAATAAAGAACTATCAGGCTCATCCAGCACCTCCTTCTTTAATTCGGGGATGGGAGGAACACAAACCCGATTCCTAAACTTTATTATCCCATCACAATCAAGGTTGAATTCATGAAAATTTATCACCTTCATTGGTAACTCTACATCTTCTTTCGATGCGTATTTAATATTCACATGTATAGATGGTTGAAGATTCATTTTAGAAAGATGCGATTTTCCCCATCCATTATAATTCCAAGATCCATCCTTTGTAAATCCATAAATATTGGATCTTTTGTGATCCTCATCATGGATAAGCTAGCATGGTCTTGTCGACTTAATGCATCTACCACCTTGTTTGCTTTCCCATGGTGGTAATGAATTGAGAAGTCGTAATCCTTAATCAGCTCCAACCATCTTCTTTGGCACATATTCACCTCCTTTTGTGTGAAAATATACTTTAAACTTTTATGATCGGTATAAATATCACACCTTTCTCCATAAAGATAATTCATCCAAATCTATAATGCAATGATTACCACCACTACCTCCAAATCATGAGTTGGGTATTTTTGCTCATGGATTTTCAACTGTCGTGAGTCATAATCTATCACCATATCGTTTTTCATAAGAACCCACCCCAACCCCTTCTTGGATGCATCACTGTAGATCACAAAACTTTCTCCACTACAAGTAAGTGTGAGTACAGGTGCACTGGATAACCTTCTTTTCAACACCCTTAAATTCTCTTCACATTCCTCTGTCCACACGAACATAACTTTTTTTCTAGTCAACCTGGTGATTGGATTAGATAATTGTGAAAAATCATTCACAAAACGTCGATAATATCCATCCAAACCAAGAAAACTTCGGATCTCTGTTACTGTTGTTGGTCTCAACCATCTTTCGATAACCTCTGTTTTTGCTGGATCCAAAGATATCCCCTCTTTTGAGATTATGTGACCCAAAAATGCAACTTTTTTAAGCCAAAATTCACACTTGGTAAATTTGGAATAAAGCTTCTCCCTTCTCAGGGTCTTCAATACAATTCTCAAGTGATCTTCATGTTCTTCCTTGCTCTTTGAATAGACAAGAATATCGTCTATAAAGACTAACACAAAATGATCAAGAGAGTCTCTAAAGACTCTATTCATCAGATCCATGAAGATAGCAGGGGCATTAGTAAGACCAAATGGCATCACTATAAATACATAGTGTCCATACCTTGTACAGAAAGTCGTCTTTGGTATATCCTCCATTTTGACCCTTAATTGATGATACCCTGAATGAAGATCAATCTTGGAAAAGTATTGATCTCTGCGTTGTTGGTCAAATAAGTCATCAATGCGCAGAAGTGGATATTTGTTCTTGATAGTGATCTTGTTAAGTTCTCGATAATCAATGCAGAGTTTCATTGATCCATCTTTCTTCTTAACAAACAGAACATGTGCTCCCCAAGGTGATGCACTAGGGCGTATGAATCCTTTATCAAGATTCTCATGGAGTTTATTCATCAATTCCGGGAACTAAATTGGGTCCATTCTATGAGGTGTCTTTGAAATAGGCAAAGCACCCGGTACAACTTCTATTGAAAACTCAACTTCACGATTTGGTGGAAGACCCAGCAATTCCTCTGGAAAGATATCCTCAAACTCCGGTACAATGGTAATATTCTTAATCATGAGTTTCTCTCAATCAATTTGAGATATATAACCCTCATTTAGTGTAATCAAGACCCATAAGATGGAAGAAATTTCCACTTGAAGGTTATGTTCTTCCTTGCATCAATAGACGATCATAGATTGATCTAGAATATGAAATGTGTCTTCCCTTCTTTGGAAATTGATATGAGCTCTATATAGAGAAAGCCAATACATTCCAAGAATCACATCAAGTTCCACTATAGGAAGGATCACAAGACTTGCAGGAAGCACATTCCCACAAACTTCAATCGGAGAAGAATTATAAACTTTTGATGCGACTGTTGTGCCATTAGGGGTTGTCGCAGCTAACTCAACATCTACTTGTTGAGGTAATATGGTGATACCCTTAGAAAATTCTTCAGAAATAAAAGAGTGGGTTGATCTAGAATCAAATAAAACATTTTCTAATTTAGAGTGGATGGTAAGTGTACCTTTCACCACATCGTTATCTTACTCCACATCGCTGATAGAAATTGCATGTAACTTTCCTTTGTCTTTAGCCTTAAGAGTTTGTTGGCTTCGATCATCATCAACAACCCTTGGATTAGGGAATTTATTAGCATAATGCCCCATTTCCTTACACTTGTAACATTGAAGTGTAGGAGGTGCACTCTGTGTAGCCTTTTCTTTGTTCGCATCACTAGACATCTTCTTACCATCATTGCGGCATTCAAATGCTCGATGACCTTCCTTTCCACATTTGAAACATTTACTTTTCCCTTTAAGGCAACTCCCTCCATGTTTCTTTCCACACTTTGAGCATAAGGGAAAACTCATCTTCTTTTCTGTGTGCTCTTTAGATTTTCCTTTGAGTTCCATTTTCCCCTTCTTATCAAACCCATATGACTGATGGGTTACTCCAATCTTTATCTCAACTTTGAGAGTACATCGAACGATTTACTCATAGATATTGAAGTCCCTTATGGCTAATGCCCTTCGAAGACTTGGTTTTAAGCCACTAAAGAATCGATCGATCTTACTCTCAGATTGGATAATAATACCAGAAGCATACCTTGAAAGTCTTGTAAAATTTTCTTCATAGGTACCAACAGATTCATCATCCTTTTGCTTTAGTTCAAGAAACTCCTTCTCCAACTTTGTTTGAACAATATGAGGGATGTACTTATTGAAAAATAAGTTCTTTAACTCGTCCCATTCTATGGACTCAATTTCATCTTTTGGCCGTGTATTCTTGATAAGATTCCACCATTGATCAGCATCTACTTCCAAATGATACACTACTAAGATGACTTTATCATGTTCATAACAATGAAGAACTGAAAATATTTTTTTAGTAGTACTAATCCATTGTTCAGAACTAATGGATCAGTAGACCCGCTGAATGAAGTTGGACACTGCCTCATGAAGGATTCAATAGAATGTTGCTCCTTCCTTTGCTCATTTGGAAGTCCTGCATGATTCATAACTTGAGAAAGTTGTGTGATCATGGATAAAAGATTTTTCATTCCAGATCCCATAACGTTTGGTTGCCCAGGGGGACAATCATTGCATTTCCTGTCGCATTCTGCATTAACACGGTTCCTTCGGGTTCCAGCCATTGACTAAAACCAAGAAGAATAGTCTGAGAAACACTAATTATAATAGAAAAAACACATAATCAAGAATAAAATTTCAAACTTAATGTCTTATCATAGGTTGTTCAGGGCCATTTTTAAAACACTAAGATCGTGTTCTATGCTTAGACTTATCCTTAGGGTTCTTACTAAGGCTTTCACATCATAGTTTCCAAAGGTTGACTATACCTTTCCTTTGATACCAACTATAATGACCCATACTTTACATACATTCTTATTACTTCATAATTGAAGCACACTTATTACAAAATTAAATAAAACCATGAAAGGACCATATAGGTATAGTGTCTTTAGAAACTAGGAAACATAAGCCACTGGTTCATAAATCATATACATTGTCTCCCATTTATTTCATCATATCTAGAGTCCCTTTTTGGCATATCCTACTTAATTTCCTTCTTCCTGACCTAGGGAAAATAAAACATACAAAAGGGTGGGCTCAAATGCTCAGTAAGGGTAAACAAAAGAAATATCAATCACATCATATTCATATGAACATATCATTTTGGAAATCTTAACCTGCAAAAGAGATCATAATTTCATAACATGGGATAAATCATAGTGGTGAAATTTAATCTCAATAATCATAACATAAAACATGAATCTTTTTGGAATACACACATAATCATAGAAAATAATTTCTTAGTAGTCAAGACTCATTTCCAAGACTATCTTAGCAGTCAAAGTCCATTTCCGAATCGAGTTCACTCCTCGTTTAAGTCCTATTTCACTGAATCGGTTTAAACTGTCGTTCCATCCATGTCTATATAATGAGATATAAATCTTTACCCAATGCATTGGAGGGAGATATAGGTCTCAACCATCCTATAATGATACCAGTCTTATGTGTGCCACAAAATCATAAATCATACATCATTGCATAACACATGTAATAAAAATGGGATTC
This sequence comes from Viscum album, assembly GCA_963277665.1. NCBI lineage: Eukaryota > Viridiplantae > Streptophyta > Magnoliopsida > Santalales > Viscaceae > Viscum > Viscum album. The sequence goes on from OY728122.1 coordinate 499,615,748, forward strand.
TTAAACATTGTGACATCATAAAACAATTCATATAAGATAAATGAATTCATAAAAATAATTCCATCACAACATAATCAAATCAATGTAATAATAGGGATAGAGACAGAACCCTATATTATCTTAGATAGAAAATACTTTTGATAAAACACTTGAACTCCATTCTTGAGGAAAGTATCCTTTCAACTTCAAATTTTTTTTCCTTTCTTAACATGTCATACAATTTTAAACAAAAATAAGTTGATTAAAAATAAACTTGAAAACTTATAAAGGAAGATTCTTGGAAATAGTGTTTTAAAAATCCATTCATGCCGTATAAGTTAAAATAACATTCTTCTCATACTTATGCTGGAAAAGTCAAAAAGTACCTCGTACGAAAAACGACAAAAGATTCCTTTCATATCTTTTACTAAAAACTCACCAAAGGGTAAAATTGGATTTAAAAAATTGTAGTAGGATATAAATAATATTACATATTGAGGATACATTTATGTGGATGATAAATATTCCCCAGTAAATTCTGATGTATAAACAATCTCGAATAAAAATGAGATTGTGAGATTTCCCCTTACCTTAGGTCCGAATTGCTTCGCATGTGTCCAAACCCCCTATATAATGATTTAAATAATGTCATTGACTTATTCCAAAATCATACTTATTTTTTTATATCACATATGGTCATATTTTTAGCTTCTTATTAGTAATATTTCATTGTTACTTGTTATTCGGGCGTTTATTGCTTTTTGTTCTTATGCGTGTTTTGTTGAATAAATTCTTATTCTTATTTTTAGGATATAGATACCTCATTTCCAGAATGGTATTAGTGTCATATATATCATATTAATTCATTAAATTAATTTATATAATCATTATGCAATGAAGATCGTGTAGAACGAGTCACATCACATCGTGGAGACGGTATTCCGTACGTACGCACAAGCGATGATATCGTTCCCATGATCGTGGAATTGTATTGAAGTGTATGTATACTCTTTCAGAATCAATATCACTTTAGAATAATTATATATAGTTATTTTTTACACCATTATACCCATCCATGTAAGGTGGTGGTGGAAAATAGATTACACCACGGCGTGGAGACGATATTCCGTACGTACGCACGCGCGGTGATTTCATTTTCCGTAGGATGGATAAATTTTGAAATAGGGTTTTTTCATACATATAATAACATATCAGTATATGAGTGATACTGATGTTATTAATTCATAATGAAACAACTAAAGAAGAAGAAGTGGAAGAAGAAATATAGTTGAAAGAATTGGTAACGGACATTACCTCTTCTTTGAAGCGCCTCTTTGAGACCTCCTTTTAGGGCACTAAAATTGGTCTTTTAAGAATACCAGGACCTCTAGGATGTTTCTAGGGAAGTTTATAAGAGATTTTGGCAGGGTTATACTGAGCATGAAGGCTCAAAGTGGTGTGAGGAAGAGAGGGAGGAGGTTCCCTTTTATAAGGGAGGAGAGGGGAACCTTTGGAAAAACTAAACATATTATTTTATTATAAAGTCATATTCGGTTTTTAATAGCTCCAAATTGATTTGTTTATAAGATAAGGTGTTGATGGTTCAAAATAATCTCATCAAATAGTATTAGACAATTTTAATTATATATTTTAACCTTATCATTTAGTTTTAACTTTAAGATAGATAATTTTACTTTTATCATGTCTTCTTGTATTCTTACACTATAAGGTTAATAAACATACCATAACATGCCAAAAGAACCCCAAGTTGTTTATTATTAATATATATAAACTTATATAAGTCATTTTTCTGAAACTTATATTTTTAGGAATAAAATAACAATTAATAATATAATATGTTTTAAAAACACTATTTTATGTCAATTTTGACACTATTTGGTAATTTATTTTTGTAAAAATCATAACAGAGTGATTAGTTCGAAAAAAATTCATTAAATAAATAATAACATGTCACATTAACCTATAAAATTATTTTTATTCATAAAAAGTCTCATATTACATTTATTTGGGTATTTATAACATCGATTATGTCAATATTTCATTAATAAGATAATTACTGCATCATCATTGTGTCATAAATAAATTAAATTATTTAATGTCTAAAAATTACAAATAAAATATCATTATGTATAAAATATTATTATATTTCTAATGAATATTTATAGTCAAATTTATCTTATGTATAACTCTATATTAAAAATGATTAGTTATTAAACATTGATTTTAACTATTTTAACCCTTCTTTCAATAAATTAATAATAAATGTCCTAATCTAATCCAAGTGGGCCTAAATGGTCATATTTTCTTTGTAAGGTTGTTTTAGGTCGATTTACACATATCCAATAGAATTAGGACATGTTTTAGGGTAATAATAATATCATTTTTACCCTTAATTACCCTATTTACTTTTAACTGTGGTAAATAAAAGTAAAAAGTTACTATTTACCAAAAATTATTTTCATCTCATTGAACCACATTTTACTTAATGAAAACAACCGTGTCTCTCATATTTTTGAAATTCCATTCACAAAAGCGATAAAATATGTTTTATGTAAATTTGTAAATTCTCCTAGGAGGTGGGTAAAAGACAGTCAAAAGTTCAATAAAATGTTTAGATATCTAAAATTATTATAAATTGACTCCAATGAATTACATTGAACTTATATAGGTATTATGTATCAATTTTGGCCTAAAATAAATTTAAATAAAATAAATAATTATTTAAATAAAAAGTCGGTTTTTGAATAGTCACCCAGTGTTTTCACTATTCATCAAAAATTGAAAGTTTTCAGAAAAATACCAAAATTTCACCCTAGGCTAATTTTGATATTCCGAAACTAGAAATGAAGTCCATTTTGAAAAATAAAATTTATAAAATTTTTAAAAGTGGTTATTACTATTCATAATGGCTAGTTTTAGTAATATTTTAATTGCATATCATTGTTTAGTGAAACTCGGTATTGCGTACAACACAAGCTATCGAGGAAGGCCATGATTGCGTGTAAAGCAAGCCAAGCTAGTGTTGTGGGTAGTGAAAGATTCTTTGATGATGTATAAAAACAAAATATTTCTCATAAAAGTCTCGGGTGCTACATAGAGTGTGATAGTTATCATCATAATGGTGAATGGGATGACTATGAACGTAGAACTATACCAAAGAATCATGCGATGGGTGGAGTGAAACCATATATAATTATCCTATATATTAATGATATGAGTATACATACTCTTATTTCCCTTCTATATAATATTTTTTAGGTATTTACTCCCAAAACAAATCCAGATAAACTCTTGAGAGAGAGGTGGAGTTCACTATAGAGCCTATTCCTAGAGTTTCACTGATATCCATTCCTCCTTATATGATGGATTATACTAAGTTGAAGAAGCTAAAGAAGAATCTAGAGGGTTTGGATGTTAAGGGTTTTTATACATCCTAGCACTTCTCCTTGGGGTTCACCTATCCTTTTCTCTAAGAAGGTGGGTGGTGCCATCAGGATTTCAATGGATTACTGTCGGTTGAACCAACTTCTGGTTAAGTACTCGTATCAACTGCCCTGTATTGATGAACTCTTTGACCAACATAGAGGTTTGAGGGTTTTATAAAATAACAATTTGAGTTCAGTTTATAACCAAGTATGAGTTATTACATTAGAAATTTGACATTATGTGTTTTGTATCACGTATGGTTATTATGAGTATCTGGTTATGTCAGTCAGTCTCATAAACACACCAACTGTTTCAATGGATTTCATGAATTGAGGTTTCCACCCATATCTTAAAAAAAATTTGTAGTCCTTGTGGATGGTGTCTTATTTTATTCTCATACTCGACATGACCATTTCAAACACGTCATGATTTTATTGTATACACTTATAGTTCCCCATATATATGTTATTATTAGAAAATTCCACTTTCAGATAGATAAGGTTCACTTAAAGGGTGATATTATTTCAGATTTAGAAGTATATGTTGCCCTGGAGAAGGTTAGTTACATAGATTCAGTAGAGTAACCCAAAGTTTTATTTTATATTAATAGTTTCTTAGGGCTATAAGTCTAATGCAATCACCTTATTCAATACTTTTCACACCTTGTATTACCTATTAGGGGCATGACTAATACATGTGGTCGGAAGATTGTGAGATTGTCTCTTAGGAGTAGAAAAGGAGATAGAATTCAACACCAATAATTATTTTTCTAGATTTGGGAATATACTATATAGTTTATTATGATGCATCATACATCAAGATTGTAGTATTTATGATGTAGAAAGATCTAGTCATGATGTACAGGTCTGATCAGTTGAGACCGCACAATATGAAGTACCACACACATGATCTCAAGTTGGAAATTGTAGTTCATTCCTTACGATGATGGGGACATTATGTATAGGATATTAGTTTTTTGTGTTTAAGGTCTATAAAAGACTCAACTATAACATTACAAAGCATGAATTATTTCTCAAACCGAGGAAGTGGGTTGAATATCTATATTTATTTGACATTGACCGTGATTATATTCCAAGGTTGGAAAATTCAATAGAAAAATCTATAAGATGGATAATATTGTCATAGGTATTTTGAGAGGCTAGTGATGAGTGGCAGTTGATGGAAATGTTCTCCAAGATGAACATAGAGATTCAAGACCATCACGGGTAGCCTAACCATACATTTTTGGTAGTGACCTCTTCAGTCCTATAATAAGTGAAGTTGAGGTAAATATCAGATCCTGAAGTCTATTTCCTTATAAAGAGGGTTTCATGAAAGGTCCCTTTTCCAGGTAGAACCAATAATGAAGGTGAGTTATTACAAAACCATGAACACATTTCGGATCTTGTATACATTAATAAGGAACTAATGTGAGAGTCTTGAGCTTCTACTTGGGCAGTAAACCTTGGTATTACAAAGATGTATCATGACCTACATCTCTCATAGTGGTGTCCTGTAATGGAAAGTGATATAGATGGATCTGTTACATAGTGTTCCACCTATAAATTGGCGAAGGAATAACACTAAAACCTATCATATATTTTACCCCCATTTCTCATTCCTAAGTGTAAATGGGAATATTGGTCGGATTAACACACTCAAGAGGGGGTTAATTGAGTTCGAATAAAAATTTATGTTAGAAACATTATTTTAAAGAATCACCTAATTTAAAAACAACACAATCAGGTTAATCAAACTAGTAAATTTATAGTAGCCTGACTGTTCAAATAATTTCTCATAATATTGATTAATTATCTATTATAACAATATGAGATATTAATAAAACTTTTGAAAATAATTTACTAAACCAAATAAGTTATATATATTATCGAATACTGACATTAAAAGTGAAATATGGATTTCTAAAATATGAGTCAAAATAGAGTAAATGAAATTTTAAGACACATCAGATTAAAAAAAGAGGATTAGTCTCAAGAAGAGACATAATCCTCTTCACTTGCTAATCAGCTACCACCAAGAAGTATACATATAATTCTTTGATCCATACCTTGGATTCATGTTTACATAATAGTATACAATGTTTCCAGTTCTAAATAACTCAACAAAAGTTCTACGATGGAATTAAAATATCCAGGTCACACAGGACCACTACTATAGTTGTATGAGGGACCAAATAGGTGTAAAAATATTTTTGTGTGAGTATATGTTGTATCCTTTAGTTCATTGTAAGAGAAAATGTGTGTTTAACAGATATATGCACACACTAATTGAAATGTATTAAAAATTCACACAATATATTAGGAAATAAGAATTTAGAGTTTAGAATACTCTGAGTGTTGTGAAATAAATCTATAGACTATTTGGATGTCACAGATTTGACAATTGATCCCTCTTATAGAAAAAGACACTAAAACAGAGTGTCATGAAGCTTTGTGTTATGGTTTCCAGGAAGATGAAGTTCTATTCATGAGGTTCTGTTTTGTTTATTGTAGGGGTTTTGAAAATTTTGGGAACAACAAGTTCTCCTTTGTGTTTATTCAATAAGAATGAGAATGCCTCATGTTTTATTCTTCATTTTTGCACACGTTTAGTATCATGATCTTGAGATTCCTTTACTATATGTCTATATATTTCTTTCAACTATCATGATTTCATCTTTTTTATTCTTCAACCCTTCAATAATCATGATTTTGTGTAGGTTTTTTACCTCTTACATATGACATTTCAATTAATATTTTCTGAAAAAATAATTAATTTAGTTAGTATCATTAAAGTAGTCAAATATGACTATTAGAGATAATTTTAATGAAAATAAAATGTAAAATGCTTTTTGGTGACTCCTATATCAGTGATTCACTCTATTAGTGACTGCTTCTATCAGTGAGTCCTTATATTGGTATCAGTAAATCATTCTATTAGTGATTCATTCTATCAGTATCTCCATGAGTTAGAGAATAAATATGTCGGTGACTCGTTTTTATGTAAGTGAGTCATTTTTTCTATCAGTGTCTCATTTGTACTTTTGGTGAGTCTTCTGTCAGTGATTCATTTTGTAAATTCAGTGATACATTCCTATTGTTTGAGTGACATTTGATCTTTCGATGATACATTTACTCTATCGATGTCTCAGTTGAACTATTGGTGAGGCATTTGTTCTATTAGTGATTCATCTATTGATGAGTCTGACTTAACTATCGATGAGTCAATTTTTCTATTGCTGTCAGTGACTCATACCTAGCCAATTTTATATTTTAAATTTCATACAACATGAATTTTAATAGATTGAGTTTAATATATAATTAAATATATGTAATCATAATTAAACATAACTGGACATTTTTTCAGTATAGATAAACTTGATTGAATATATTGGACATGTTTTGACATGATTTTTCATTATTAAAACCATTAAAAATAAGAAGGGGACAACAGTATCCTATGGGACATAAATATCCTTTTATTTGGGGATAAAAAATCATGGCATTTAAATTATAATTAGTTTATTCTTAATATAATCATTCCACTTACAATCTCGCAAGACTGATTTTCATAAAAAATGTAATTTCTACCAAAAGATATAACATTTAGAGGTAAAATAGATATTTCCTTTTTTTTCTACACCATTACATTAAAGATATATAATGAAAGAATAATAATAATTCCATTCATTTTCTCCTCCTTCTAGGGTTATCAAAAAGATTAAATAAAGGAAGTAATAGAAATCAATAATCATAAAGACATAACACACAAATTGAATTGAATGATTAGTGAAATTCATAAGTTATGTAAATTACAGTTAGTGGAATAAAACAAAAATAAAATCAAGCTTCCATATAAAAATGTGATCCACAATACTCCATGGGACCTATCTTATCATTTACCTTGTCAGAAATATCAATGTTAGGTTCACTTGATGGAGGATGAGGGACTGGATTTTTTGAATGAAATATCAAGGGAGGATGTATAATGGATTCTATAATTGAATGGATAAGGGTTGGTTTTTTTGAACCATGTGGTTCGATATGCTTTGTGATGATGGGATGAATCTCACTCAAATAGTGAGCAACTGACATGGAATGAGGTTGAGTCGGAAAAGAGGTACTAAGAGAGGTTGAAGAGGTCAGAGTCAGTCTGAGAGGTGTAGAAACTGGAACCACAATAAATTCACTCTGAACATGGTGACATGGATTCAACATAAAGATGAAATCTATAATTCTCTCCCCAATATATTGTAATTCCTTTTCAAATATTCCTTTTTCCCCATAATAATGTCAAGATGAGGTGTCATTTCCTTAAATTTTTTAACATTATCCTTAAAATATCTTGTCACTAGAGGCAACATCAAATTCTCTACCAAATATTTAATATGGCTTGTCAACTAGTTTTGGGAATAAATTCTCTTGAAGTAATAATTTCTATCTATGTTATTTGATTATTTATATTTTCATCACTCTTGGTGTAGAACATGACAATATCATGATCATGGTCCCTATGTTTCAGAATCATTTCATGTGTCTCTTGATTTGTTCAAATAAATAGAGCTTGAAAATCTACTCGAATAATATTCCTTACTGCCTCAACATCTGGTGAGAGAGAAATAGGAGCTACTGATTTAGATTCCCCTTGTAAAATATATCTAACATCCCGTCTCAATTGGGTAAAATCAGGAACTTGAAAGTGGGAAATAATATCATCAGGTAATTTCATGATTCTATCAAAGGTTATCCTATATTTAGAGGGAAAACTATTGATAGTGGAAACCAGTCCAGTAAACTCATTTCTCCACTTATGATTAGCTATTACAATAGCTTCAATATGTGAAATTATCTTGGGTTATACTTGAGAAATTAAAAATCTAGAGAGAATATTTTGATAACTTTTACTCAATATTAACCTGGTAATAGGCATGGAAAATGTTTTAATTGTTGAGAAAAGTTCTTCGTTGAAAATATCAAAATCAGATCTAGAGACATAGTAAGTTGGAGAGATTTAAGCCACTAATTACCATACAATGGGCACATAAAACACATCATCTAAATATTCATAGTCCAAAACAAGAGCTATATATCCAGGATTTATTTTCCATGCATACATAACATCATCACCTAAATGGGTGTGAGTGTCAAGTCTCACTCTTCCAGTTTGTTGCGCTCCCTATCCATGAGATATTCTATCTTGAATTTCCCCCTCAACTAGATCTATTCTTTTTTGATTCTCCCCATAATCTTAACATCTTTATATAGCATACAATAATTGTAGGGTGGGGAAAAACATAGCATCCACTATATCAGAAACATTAACTGATTTTTCTTCTTCTCTAGTATAAATTCCTACCTAACTAGATGGGTCTACAATATTTCTTTGTTCCATAGGGACATTTAGCTCTATGGATGCATCTTGATCATCATTAGGATGATTATAGCCATTTTCCCTTAAAATTACTTAACCACTTTCATCATATCCATCATTTACATCATTTCTATCACTATCCTCTTCCTCACTTCCAAATCTACTATATTCGTTTCCTCTTCACTGCCTGAGCCACTATCCCTTGTTGCTTATTTTTATTCCTTATTTTCTGAAACCTCTTCAAAACCACTAGACATGATTTCATGCTCCAAATATACTAAAAAAATTGTCTCCCCAACACCACCATCACCAAGAGTTGGTATATAAGAAGGTAAGTCTAGAGGTGGACTAAGTGGTCCATATGGAATTTATCTTAGAGCATCACTTGTATATGGGTCACTCCTATCATCAATAGGAGACCCTTGATCTCTATTCAGAGTAGTAGCCTCATCCTCATCCGAATAGATAAGTTCATCATCTTCTGGGTCTATAATAGGATCCAATACTTCTATTTTCCGAATAGGTTTTTCCAATAGGTTGAGTTTTTCATTAATCTTATCCTCATCACCAACCCATTCTTTCTTCCATGGGTTTCAATGGATTTTCATCATTTTTCATATATCCTTACTCAAAAAAATTCCACTATAATATGAAACATTGCATTCACCTTTAACCAGACATCCTTTCACTTGCAACATGGATGAGATCATCCATGGGTAGAATAGGAAATTGGGCATCGAGAAGGGCTTAATCATTTCAAGGATTTTCAGTATGAGGTATCTTTATAGATTCAATTTGATTCCTTTCTTCCGCATATAAACTGTGTACAGATCTTGGAAATTCAATGATGCAAAGTCTCATTTACTGGGACAAATCGGGTGCTAAATAAACTTAAACATCATCATATAATCACCATATAGCTCAGTATTAATAGGCCTCCGATGTACCTAATTTCTAGTTAGCTCCTTCAGAGCTATCTCATAGAATAAGAGGTCGCTTTCATGTGGAGAAGTTTCATGTTAATCATCACACACACCATTATGTGGAACCTCAAGGCATTCAGACCAATGCCTAGAGGAAAAAAATTAAGCATCCATTAACTATAGATTTGATCCAACATAATTCATTTCCTTCCAAAATAAATTCATAATTTTTATAGAACTGTTGCATGATCTTAGGATATATTGTCCTTTATTTATTTGAAAACCAGTCCAACCAACCTTGGGATTGCAATACCTTTAACAGTAGAGACATACTCTCAAGCATCCATTCTACAAAATATTCCTTCTAAGGAGTTACCACACGATTTTCCAGAGCTATATTTATAGGATCATACTTACTAGATTCTCTCTTATAATTCTTAGCATATTACAACTCATCTCAAAATCATTCTTTCAGTGTGTGCTTCAACCATTCAATTTCTGATGGTTTGGTTGATGGTTGGAAGATGAATGGTTGAGGGTAAACAGAAATAGAATAAGTGTGTATGGTTTAAAGTGTGAGGGTAATTAGTAGAGTGGATCAACTCGAATTTATATTATTTAAGGAAATAGAGATCTTAAATTCATGAACATTCTTCGATGAAATATTTAAAATAGCGTTATTTTGGATAAAAAATATAAAAGTAAAATAGAATGTTCTATCATTGTTGACATCACAATATCAACATGACACTATCGGTTTCATTATGATAGTATCATCATGACACTATTAGTGTTGGAATGATAGTATCAGCCTAACAATATCAGTTTCGGCATAACAGAGTGTCGGTGTCAGGATAATGTAGTGTTAGTATGACAAATGTGTCAGTGTTGACATGACATTGTCTCCATGACATTGTCAGTGTCGGCATGAAATATGCACTTATTTTTCAAAAAGATTTATCATCATAAGGTCCTCATAAATTAATCATCCCTAATTCGTGTTTCATTTAATTAATTCTCTCAGATTTCAATGGATTTGTTAATAATTCAGTAAGATGATGTAAAGTTCCAATAAAATCTAGTCTTATATATTATTTTTGATAATGATCCGTCAATACATGATATCTTACATCTGTATTCTTTGTTCTATAATGAGAAACAAGATCCATGGAAATGTTAATATCACTTGTATTATCACATTTTGTAGGTAAATGTTTGAATTGATATGAATAGTCTACTAATGTGCTATTCATCCACAAACTCTGAGCACATCCACTACTAGTAGCTATATATTCATCTTCGGTAGAAAATAATGAGAAATAATTTTTTTACTACACCATGACACTAGATACATTCACAAATGGTGAGAGTTTCCATAGGTTCTATTTCTATCTAAATTAAAACCACCAAAATATGATTCAGAATAACTCACTAAATAAAAAGGTTTCCCTCTAGGATATAATAATCATAAGTTGGTAGTATATTTGAATATTATTTTAACATCACATAGATGATATTATTTAGTGTTAGCATGAAAATTATCACCTATGCACACACTATAGGTAATGATATGCCTCCCATAAGTTAAGAAGATTAAACTTCCAATAATTCTTTTATATGTCGTTTGATTAATATATTTACCAATTTCATCAAGATCCAACTTACATGTGTTACTCATTAGAGTTTCACATATTTTTTACTCTTGAATAAAATACTTTTAAAAGATATTTAGTATAATTAATTTGAATTAAAACAATACCATCTTTATTTTGAAATATTTGATATCCAAAATGAAATTTTAGTTCCTCCATTAAACCCATTTTAAATTAACATGGAATCATTTTTGAAAAATCAGCACATAATGAATTTTTAGGTGATCCAAAAATTAATATCATCTACATAAATTTTATTAACTAAAACATATTTAAAAATTATTTTTATAAAGTGAGTAGGATCAGAAATACATTTTCTAAAACCTTTGGAAATAAGAAAACTACTTAGTAGACCTTAAAAAGATCTTGGATCTTGTTTTAAACCATATAAATCCTTTGATAGTTTAAAAACATTATTTTGAAAATGAGGGTTTGTAAAAATAGGGGTGTTCAACAAAAAATTACTCAACTATATACCTATTTAGAAATATACTCTAAATATCCATTTGATATACCTTGGCTATGTACTTGTGCAACCAATCATGCTTAATTTATAACAATATTACTAGATTCATCTATGTTACTTCTAAATATAGATTTAGTGTCTATAGTCAAGATGTATTTGGTTCGGACTAGAAGTTCTTAGACTTTAAAACATTCAAACTGGTTCAGTTCTTCTTTTGTTTCCACTACCAAATATTAATCATTTATTTCATCATTAATGCTTTTTGGTTCATGCTGTGACAAGAATGATCGACGTTCTACCTAATTTCTAAGAGAATCCCTAGTATGTGTCCCTTTATATAAATATCCAATTAAAACATCTAAATGATGGTTCTTACGAGTTATTGTGTGTCAAGAAAGAGAAGGTCTAGTTATTTCAGGTTCATTAGCAGGTTTTGGTTTATCATGACTAGAATCTCGAGAATTTCTAGAACTAGATGATTTAAAAAACTTCTTAACATTTGGGTGAGATTATTTTTCTTTTATTTATATATTTGAAAAATTATCCACAATATTTTCTATAGAGGTATTCTGTTCATGTGGGTCTTTTTCATGAAATTTTACATGTACATATTCTTCTACACATTTGGTTCTTTTATTAAACACTCTATGGGATTTTCTTGATATTGAATAACCTTGAAATATTCCATCATCACTTTTGAAGTCAAATTAATCCATATTTTCATTTTTATTAATGATATATACATCTCATCCAAAAACATTTAATAACTAACTTTGGGATTTCTTCTTTTCCATAACTCGATGGTGGTTTTTTTTAGAATTGGCCTAATTATGACTCTACTAATAATATAACAAGATGTATTGAAATATTATAACCAAAAATATATAGTTAATACATATTCCTTAATCAACGTGTGAGATTTATCTTGTAAGATTTCATTTATTTTTTCTACAACACCTTTCTCTTGATGTGTCCTAGGAGAATAAAAGATATTACTATTGCCATTTTTTGAGAATAAATATTCAAACTCTTGATTTTTAAACTCATATCCATTATAAATTCTTATGTATTTAATTATTAGATCACTTATTTTTTCTACTATTTTAGTATACATGATAAAATGAGAGAAAGATTCACTTTTATGAGCAATGATGATGATCCAAGTGAGTCTAGAGAAGTCATCTACTAGAACATAGACATAGTGCTTCCCATTTAAACATGAAACTCTTGATGGTCCAAGAAAATCCATGTGAACCAACTGATGTGGTTGGGAAGTTGAAACTTATTTCATTGGTTTGAATGATATTTTATGATTTTTACCCATTTTATTGGGATTAAAAACTTTTTCAATTGGAAAAACATGTTTCGGTAGATCCTGAACTAGTCATTTCCTTGTAATCTTTCTTAGAGAATTAATATTACAATGTCCTAATATTATATTATAGAGACAAGAATCTTTACGAATGACACTTAAGAATTAAACATTTTGAGAAGCTAAGGAATTTAAGATTACATAATGTAAATTTTCATTTATAAAGGTACTAAATACTGAACGTACCACGATTCACTGTTTTATTCCACCTTTATATAGATGTATTAAACTTGTATTGTATTGAAAATTAAAAGTATAATAAAAAATTTCACTCCATTTTTTATTCACATATTTTGTTTTTAACACTGTGAAAAAGGGAAATTTTATTGGATTTGATAATTAAATTTTAGGTGGAGGTGATTTTGAGGGCCCATGATGAAGAGGAAGAAAAATGGGCCACAATTTCATGGATCCATGAAAAATTGTCCATTGTTTTTCCATTTACAAAATTTAATTCAACCAAATGGGTTCGTATTTTTTATTATGGTCCAAAATTTAATTTGATACAACTCTTATGAAGAAACCCAATCCAAATACTTCCATAAATGGGGCCCAACTGATTTGGTTTTTCCAAAAAACAAAATTTGTGTGAAGTCAAACATAGTGTTTTGTAATCTATCCATATCTCCAGATACACAGTTCCAATTGATTCCAAACATTATAGGTATATATTCAAGAAGTGGGGCTACAACTTTCTAGTTTTTTCAAAGGGAATATTCGATTGTCTAATGGATGAAACTCATGGTACTAGTGGTTTGAAGAAATCTATGTCCCAAAACCACCTTCCAATTTCCTATAAAATGGAATCTTGGTCTCTCCATTTGGAAATTCATAAACGAGGCTGGGTTCTACCATTTTGAAGTCCCAAAGGGGTATTAAGACCAATATTTAATGTACTAGAGGCTATGGTAAGTTCTACCTCATCATCTTTCTCTTCCTCCTCTCTCATGGATTTCTAAACCCCTTGTGATCACCTGGGGAGGAACATGATGTAATCCCATGATTCATGATTGTATTATTTTGAATGATCTTTTTAATTCCATGTTTTATGTTTTTTTATTCATCCTCTATTTTAATTTAATTGTTTTTTATACTAGTATGTTATACTCAAGCTCAAATGATCATGTTTGGGGGTACCCTTTCATGTGATGTTTCATACACCATTCATCCCTTTTTCTTCCCTCATTCAATTGCATTGTTTGTGTGGTTCATATTGGTCAATTGAACTCACATAAGCACTTTCAATTCCATGTAAATTTATGTCATTGTATCACAATGAAATAATATTAAAACCTTGACAGCACATCGAGTTATTCATGTGTTTCCTTGGTGAGTTTCAGTTATGAAGTCCAACCCAAATCACCCAATCATCGACGGGGTCCGGTGAATCATTGTGTGTTTTCAACAGAACCCTAGGAGGTATCAATGTATAAATTTAGTAACATAAGGGTTATAGGTGTTACAAACCAGGTATTAAAATATCATAACCCTATATCATGAAGTGATGAAGGATGAACATCATGAGATTACCCTAGGTTGATCAAGCTTAATTAATTCTATTAATTTCTTTTTTATTTTATCGCTTTCATTTTCTATTTTGATAATCAATAATAAAACCACCTTGTTTTAAAAAACCTCATTCCACTTCTACATTCATAATAAAACCCCTCTTTTCGAATTAATTATCTAAGGCTACGTTGAGAGACGGCCTAGGGTTGCTGCAATACTGTATAAATTCTAGTTAAAAATTAAAATCTAATTTGATGCACTGGACAACACAATCAAATTTTGGTTCCATTTTAGAGAATCCAAAACAATTTATTTTATTTATTACCTTTTATTTATTTATTTTACTTATTAATTAGTACACCTATCAATACCCCACACCCATTTGATTGTTTTTTTCTTTTGTTTTTCTATTTCTATTTTTGGTGGTTTTTGTGTGTTCTTCCTCTATCCTTATATATCTCTTATCATTATTTTCCATCACTCTATATAATTCTATATTATAACATTCTATTCTATTATAAACCTTCTTAAGTGACTTTATCCATTTTAAATCATAAAAAAACAAACTTCACACCTTATTTTCATGACCTGATCAGAAAAAGAAAAAATGCTTGAATTTGACCATGAAATTAAACAAATCACTCCATTCACAAATCAAGGCATCTAGATAAGTTCAATCATGTAATATCGAGGAACCCCTTTTATAACCTCAAGTGTCCATAAATCATTCAAAAATTGAACCCAATCAAATCCAAAAAAACATGGCTACAAATAATCAAACCTTAAAAGAACTGACCACCCCAGATGTGGAGTACCAACCTACGTACATCCAATATCATGAGGAAGCCACCAAATTTGAGCTGAGATCAGTCCTCAACCAACTAATTCCCAAATTACATGGTATTCCCAGTGAGGACCCTCAAAAACACCTTAAGAAGTTTCACATAGTGTGTTCTACCATGAAACCCCAAAATGTATTTGAGGACCTAATTATGTTTAGGGACTTCCCTTACTCCATTTATGGTGTAGAAAAATATTGGCTATACTATTTTCCTACCAACATTTGGGGATATAATGACAATAAAAGTCTCTTTTTAGAGAAGTTATTCCCTGCCTCCTGAACTGCAACAATTAGGAATGAAATCTGTAGAATTAGGCAATCACAAGGAGAGACCCTTAATTACTACTAGGAGAGATTCAAAATACTTATCTCAAGCTGCCCCCACCACCATATTAGTGAATAACTATTAATCCAATACTTATATGAGAGTCTTATCCCCATGGATCGTGGAATGATTGATGCTAAACTAGTGGTTCCCTAGTTCATAAAACTCTTTCTGTTGCTTGGGAATTAATAGCCAGCATGTCTCAAAATGCATAACAATTTGGTACAACGATATATTGCACGAACCAGAGGATTTCATGAGGTAAGTCATTCATATCTATAAAAAAAGGTATATAACAAGCTTGGTGAGATGCATACCTTTCTATAGCAATTATCTCAAGCACAAGGTAACTCAAAATTTCCTCCAGTTCCATTATATTGTAGTATTTGTTCTGAAAATAATAAATTTTCAGACCAGTGCCCACAACTTCATGATTCACCCAAGTCTTATGCAGCCGTGTTCACAGGGCATTCATTACAACTAGCACCTTCCTTCTAGAAAGAAAAATTCTGGCCAAATCCAAACATCGGGTGGCAAGTACAACCCCAGTACCAACAAGGAGGAAACTCAAGCTACCCCATGTTTAATTGGTAACTATAAGGCCATGGTATGCAACCTTATTAGCCTTCATCATCTCAAAACCATAATCCTCATCCTCCCAAATCTGAACTATGCCTCAAGGATATGGTTAAGAAAATGGAAGTCGAGAACCTACAATTCAAACAAACCACACAATCAGCAATTTAGGATCTGATATCTCAAGTGGGGAAATTAGAAAACACCATTGGTGAGCTTCAGATTCAAGGTTCTAGACAACTACCATCCCAACCCATTTCAAATCAGAAGGACAAAGTTAATGTATGTGTAGTTACACTTCGTAGTGGTAAAGAAGCTTCTCATTCAACAGATTTTTGACAAAAAGTATGTCCCCCTATTGGAAAAACAGTTCTCCAAGCCTCAAATGTTTTATGAAAACAAAAACAAGAAAAAAAGACAAATCAAATTATCATTAAGGATTCCCATAAACAATAAATTCCTCTTCCTTTCCCTCAAAAACTCACTAAATCTAAGAAAAACATTAAAAATGATATTGGTAATGAAATAATGGATACATTTAAAAAAGTTAAAGTTAATATTCCATTATTTGATTTTTTTAAAAAAATTACATTTTATTCCAAATTTCACAATGAACTCCACACCCATAGATGAAGGCTAAAGGGGGATGAAAGAGTTAACCTAGGAAGAATTATTTTAACCTTGATTCAACCAGAAATTCTAACTATGTGTGTAGATATGGGATCATTCACGATACCTTTTACCATTGGGGAGACATTATTTTAAGATGTTATGTTAGATTTAGGGGATTCCATTAATGTAATTCTTCAGTCCATGTATACTTATCAACATGTTGTAGAGCTTAGACTAATATGAAATGTCATTCAACTTTCCAATCGAGTACAACACATCAAACAAGAGTGATTGATGATGTCCTTGTTAGAGTGAAGAATATCATCTTCCTTGCTGATTTCTACATTATTAAGATAGAAGATACATGAACCCAAGGACATACCCCTCTCATACATGGGAGGCCATTTCTCAAAACTTCATGGATGATAATCAATGTTCACAATTGTACACAGTCCATGGAGTTCAGTTGAGAGAAGGTAAGATTAAGTATCCTTGAGGCTATGAAACACCTCATTCAAGAGCACTCCACTCTTCCTGTCTACTCGATGGATGTAATCTCAAATGATGCAAACACAAACAATTATCTCCTTAACCCATACTCTATTTCATTTTCCTCTTCTTCACCCTTGAATGATTTGAGTTCTGAGTCATGTTGTGAGTGTTATGTGGGTTATGAAAAGATTAAATTTTTTGCTTTATTTGACGATTGTGTTCATTCTGTGGTACTCATAACAGTTGATGATTCTTAAAATCTCATTTCAATTGATTCTCTATCTTTTGAAAATAAACATGAGATGATATACAGTTTCATGGACCTCACTCCCCCTAAATCCCCTACCTCAGTCCAAAAACCCCTAGTGTTAGAACTTAAACCACTTACTTCTAATTTAAAATATGCCTATCTAGAGGGTATTGACCAATTTCCTATCAGTATGGCTAATATCCTCTCCCAACAGTAGTATTCAAAACTACTTCATCTTTTGAGAGTGTGTAAAAATAATATTGGACAGACATTGGCTAATATTTTGGATATTAGACCATTTATTTGCCTGCACCATATACTTTTGGATGATGAGGCATAGCCCATAAGACAATCTCAACACTGGTTGAATCCCACTCTCCCTGAAGTGGTCAAATTGGAAGTTAGTAAATACCTTGTTGCGGGGATCATTTATCCTATATCTGATAGAAAATGGGTTAGCCCAGTGAAAATTGTGACTAAAAACAAGAATAATTGGTGCGTCAAATGAGAGGAATGAATTGGTTCCAGAACGTGTACAAAACTGTTGGCGGTTCTGTATTGACTATTGTTGAATGAATAAAGCCACAACAAAAGACCACTTTCATCTACCATTAATTGACCATATATTAGAACGATTGGTTAGTAAGTCCCATTATTGTTTTCTTAAAGGTTATTTGGGTTATTTTCAAATACATATATCCCCTGAGGATCAAGAAAAGACAATTTTTACCTTTCCATTTGGCACATTTTCATATAGAAGGATGCCTTTTGGTATTTGTATATCTCATGGTACTTTTCAGCGTTGTCTGTTGAGTATTTATTCTGAGTACCTAAATAATTTAATGGATGTTTTTATGGATGATTTCGCAGTTTATGAAACTTCTTTTAATAACTATTTATCTCGCTTAGGTTCTATCCTCCGTCGCTACATAGAAAAAGACCTTGTATTAAATTATGAGAAATTATATTTCATGGTTTAATGGGGAATAGTTCTTGGGAATGTTATTTCAAAAGTGGGAATTCAAGAGGATAAATCAAAAATTGAATTAATTTCAATCGTTATATATCCAAAATGTGTTCTTGAGGTGTGATATTTCATGGGTCATGCTATTTTTTACCACTGATTCTTTAAAGAATTCAGTAAGGTCGCACTTCCCTTGTCTAGATTATTACAAAAGTATTATGAGTTTGTGTTTGATACAAATTGTGAGGATGCATTCAATTCACTAAAAAGGATCCTCACATCATCTCCTATCATCCAACTAGCAAGGTGGGATCTCAAATTAAAGCTTATGTGTTATGCCTATAACTATGTTGTGGGGGCAGTTTTATCACAAAGGGTTGAGAAGGATCATCATGTTACTGTGTATGCTTTACGTTCTATTGAACATGCCTTGTTAAACTACACTACCACTGAAAAATAAATCCTTTTCATTATATTTTCCATGGAAAAATTTTTTATATCTTCTTGGGTCAAAAGTGATTGTGTTTTTGGACCATAGTTCACTTCGATTCCTCTTAAAGAAACCTAAAGCTAAGCCTTGCCTCACACTATGGATTCTCCTCCTCCAAGAAATTGCCTTTGAGATTAGAGATAATACGAGAGTAGAAAATTTTGTAGCTGACCACATTAGTAGGAATTCTCCACCACTGGACCACCATGCTCACTCATCCCCCCCTATTGAAAAATTCTTTCCTCATGAGATCCTTTGTGATGTTGTGGACCTTGCCCCATGTTATGCGGACATTGTGAATTTTCTAGCAACATATAGGGTCCCCACTAATTTCAGAACATCCCAATCCCTGATACTTAAACATGATTCATAGTGGTATATCTGGGATGACCCATATTTGTGGAGAATTTTAGGTGACCAAGTAGTTCTTCAGTGTGTCTCTGACCATGAGTTCAACCATGTTTTGACCTTATTTCAAACTTTGGCTTGTAGGGGACACTTTGGATCACAATGAACAGCTTAAAAGTTTCTTGACATAGGAAATTATTGTCCAACATTGTATAGGGATGCCCATTCATTTTTCAAGTCATGTAGTCATTGTAAATTCTAAGGGAATAACTCCAGGAAAAATAAAATTCTCCAACAATCCCTGTTATTATTTTAAATCTTTGATGCATGGGGCATTGACTTTATAGGTCCTTTTCCTAATTCATTTTCCTTCATGTACATATTTTTAGATGTTGACTATATGTCTAAATGGGTGAATGCAAAGGCTACTACGACTGATGACTCTCGAGCTGTTGTTGATTTTGTGAGGTCCCAAATTTTAGTTGGTTCGGTTTGCTAAGATTCATCATTAGTGATCATGGTTCCAATTTTTGAAATCACAATATGAAAAATTTTATTTGTAAGTATGTGTTTGTTCATAAAGTCTCCCTTGCATATAACCCCTATACTAACAGACAAGAAGAAAACTACAATTAGGAAGTTAATAGAATCTTTGAAAAAATAGTACAACCCAATTGGAAAGATTGGACTTTTTTCTTTGATGATGCACTTTGGGCATACTGTACATCTTTTAAAACACCAATAGAAATTTCATCATACATGATTGAATTTGGAAAGTCTTTTCACTTACCAGTGGAGATATAAAACCATGAATATTGGGTTTTTGAACAATGTAATATGAATTCTTATGATGCTTTTGAGCATAGGAAGCTGTAGATTCAAGAGTTGGAAGAAATTCAATGTGATGCATATGAGAACTCCCAGATCAATAAAGAGAAGAAAGAGGCTATCCTTGATAATATGAATCACTAGTGGATGTTTCATAATGATGAGAAGGTTCTCATGTATAATTCTATGCTAAAGCTCCACCCATGTGTGATTTGTTCGGGATGGCTCAGTCCTTATATTGTTACTGATATTTACCCTTTTGGTGCTATACAGGATTTCCATGAGAAGAGTGGAAAAAGGATTACATTCAATGGGTAGAGGCATAAACACTTCTATGAGGATTTTAAAAAGAATATCATGGAGGAATTTCAATTGATAGATGCCACATATGACACCACTTAGCAGGATGTCCCTTCTCCCTACATTTATTTATTGTTTATTTAATTAAACTACTTTCACTGTGGACAATGTAAATTTTAGGTGTGGGGGAGGGTGACATGCCTTAGTTAGGATTAAACAAAACAAGAAAAAATATATAAAAAAATAAAAAATGTGTTTTCATTTTTGATTTCCTTTTCCTTATTTTTTGTTTTTTAATAAAAATTGATCTTAAAATTAATATCCAAAATCATTTTCCAGGCTTGAGTCAATTTTTTTTTAAATTGCATTATTTTTGGAAAAAAAATGTTCAAATGAATGTTGATATTGAATCTTTTCTAGAATTTGTATTTTCAAATCATTCTTAGGTGTTTAATGGATATTTGAATCCCATTCCTCATTAGCACTAACAAATATTTTAATCCCTTTCCAGAGATTCATTTTAATCCCTTTATTGCATATTCTTCCTTTTAATCACTTTCTTGAGAGTCTTCGGTCATGTAGAGAAACAAGAACTTTCCTTGATTCTGTTTGAAGCCATAAGATTCAAGTGAGCTACATTAATGATAGAGGATCCCATTCATTAAAATGACATTTTTACAATTATCCTCTATTTTTCCCACCATTACATTTTATCCTTATTGAGCCATAGAGTCCATGAAATGCCTGTTAGGTAGCCACATTACAAGATAATTTCTCTCTACATACGCATTTATTATGTATATTCTTGTTTTATTTTCTGAAAGTGTGGGGGATAGGGTGTTTCCAAGGGAATTATGAGGAGGGAATCATTGTTATGGGTTGATATAAAGGGTTCTTACATTTTCCTTGGGAAATGGGTTTACAAGCCATATTACATCATTATTCGACACATGTTTCCCTCTATATCTCCAAAAATATCTATACATTAAAAAGATATTTTTTTACATTGAAAAAAAGAACAAAAGAAAAAATGGAGAAAAGGTGATGTTTAATCATTATTATTCAATGCATGGTTGTGACCGAGAAAGATGGACAATGGGGAGAGTGAGTTGGAAGTGATGCACTTTGTAAGCGGTTGAATATGTACATTTATTGTGAACACATGCTGAATTTTGACATGTTTTGTACATAAGATATCAAACTTTCTGCTTCTGCCTCAAATTTTTAATCATTAAATCCTACCAACCCCTGAACCTCTGAACAACATGTTGGAAGCCCTGTTTAGTCACACAATATTCTCTGCCTATAGAGAAACGAGAATATTATAAATCATATGGTAAGATCACGTGAACTCTGGGAAAAGAGCATAAATCCACTTTCATATGTTCTTAGAGTAAAGAGGGAATTTTTTTTGGTGAGGTAGGATACAACATGTTTCATGGACGAATGAATGAAGTTAGACAAATTTGAATGTGAGAAAAAAAGGATAGGAAAATTGATTCCATAAACGAGACATGATTAATTTCATTTCAAAATAATCTTGGATGTTTTAACACCTTTGATTTAGGAATGGGGCATGATTAGGATATTATACTATTCCCAAGAGTGCAAATTTCTAGGCGTGGGGGTGTGATCGTACCATGATTCACTATTTTATTTCATACATATACCAATGTATTGAACTGATTTTGTTTTGAAAATTAAATGTATAATAAAAAATTTAAATCTATTTTTGATTCAATTATTTTGTGTTTAACATTGTTAAAAAGGGATATATTACTTGATTTGGTATTTAAATTGTAGGTGGAGGTGATTTAGAGGGCCCATGATGATGAGGAGGAAAAATGGGCAATGATTTCATGGATCTAAGAAGAAAGTTCCACTGTTTTGCCGTTTTACAAAATTTAGATCATCATAATGGCCTAATAATTTGTATACTTGTCCAAAATTAAATTTTATACAACTCATATGAAGAAACTGAAGCCCAATTCCTCCAGAAATGGGGCCCAAAAGACTAGATTTGTCCAGAATAGAGAATTTGAGCAAATTCAAAAGTGGCATTATGTAATCTGTCTGTATCTCCATATCCACATTTCTAATTGATGCCAAACATTCTGTGGAGATATTCAGGAAGTGGGGATACAACTTTTTAGTTTTATCAAAAGATGGATTCCATTGTATAATTGCATAAATGCATGGTATAAGTGGTTGGAAGAAATCTGTGTACCCAAAACCACCTTCCAATTTTCCTTTAAAATGGCACCTTGGGCTTTACATTTTATAGTTAGAACCAGAGGCCCAGTGCTGCCATTTTAGAGTCCCAATGGAGTCCACCCACCAATATTTGATGTTCTGTAGGCTATGGTATGTTCTACCTCAAGATCTTTCCCTTTCGCCTCTACCATGGGTTTCTAAACCCTTTGTGATCACGTGGGGAGGAACGTGATGTAATCTCGAGCTTCATGTTTGTGTTATTTTGAATAATATTTTTAATTCATTGTTATATATTGTTTCTCTTAATTATCTATTTTAATTTATTTGAGTTATATACCAGTTGTTTATACTCAAACTGAAATGATCATTTTTTGGGGTACCCTTTCATGTGATGTTTCACACACCATTCATCCCTTTTTCTTCCCTCATTCAATTACAGCGTTTCTATGGTTCATATTGGTCAATTGAACTCACATAAGCATTTTCAAGTCCATTTACATTTGTTTCATGGTATCACAAAGAAATAAAATACAAACCTTGACAGCACATCGAGTTTCTTGTGTGTTTCATTGGTGAGTTTCGGTTATGAAGTCGAACAAAAGTCACCCAATCATCGGCGGTGTCTGGCGTATCATAGTGTATTTTCAACTAAACCCTAAGAAGTATCCTAGTATAAAATCATTAACATTCTATTTCAAGGTGTTACAAACATGGGATTAAAATATCATAACCCTATATCATGAAGCGATGAAGGATGAACATAATGTGAGTACCCCGGTTTGATTAGGTTTAATTAACCATGTTATTTTCTATTTTGTTTTATCGCTTTCATTTTCTATTTTCATATTCAATAATCAAACACCAATGTTTTAAAAAACATCATTCCTCTTCCAAATTCATAATAAATACCCTATTTTTAAATTAAGGATCTAAGGCTCCATCAGGAGATGGCCTAGGGTAGCTGCTATACTGAAGAAATTCTAGTTAAAAATAAAAAAATAATTTGACACACTCGACAATGCAATCAAATACTAAATAATTTTTAGAATTAAAAACATTACATGAATAATTATAAAATTTAACATTAAAATCATCATCACAAAACTGAGAGATACTAAATTGATTATAAATTAATCCATCAAAAAAAGGACTTTGGAAATTAAAACACAATTAAACTTACCAATCTGGACAAGGCTAATGATTTTCCCACTAGAATGGTCACAAAAAGTGACATCACCACCATCAATCAATATAAATTTCATGAATTATTAATAATCTCTTATCATGCGTCTTGAACATCCACTGTACAAGTACCAAATACTTATATAGGATCTCTTCAAGCAGTTTTCCTCAGATGTGTTTGTCATGAAACACATGTTTTTTATGTCACATTTC
The DNA here is from genome assembly GCA_963277665.1 of Viscum album. Classification (NCBI taxonomy): domain Eukaryota; kingdom Viridiplantae; phylum Streptophyta; class Magnoliopsida; order Santalales; family Viscaceae; genus Viscum; species Viscum album. The sequence goes on from OY728122.1 coordinate 499,640,101, forward strand.
TCATCATGTGATTATCATGATTCACTTAATCTATCCTCATAAGAACTCAACACGGCCTTTATTACCTTATTTTATCATTTATATTTGTCCTCATATTTCTTATTATATTTTAAATTGGGATAGATAGCCTTTATATTTCTTCTCTTTTTATACTCTTAACAAACTATTTTATTTATGCTATCCTTCATTTCCAAATCCATTTTATAGTTTCCATTATTATCTTATTAACCTTTGTATCTCAAATTCTTGAAAAACTTATGCTTTATATAAAACATCTCAAAACATCTAAGTAACTAATCTATTTTATCATCACTTTAAAATGGTGAATCATTACAACCTGTGCTGTCGTATAGTGTTTTAATCCTTTTCTTTTCTTAATTTTTGGAAGTAGTGGTTTTGAAAGACACTGATATTTTCATTGGTTCATACTAATCTTATTTGTTGACCTTTAATTCTTCCTCATAGATCATCAACTTACCTATCAGCACCATAACTGGAAACTTATTGATATCACAAGATTAATTAATTAATACTAAGGTTCCTCTCCATCTGTCTAGTAGACATCTTAATATTATCATGATTCTGTCTTTAGTAATGACTTTCATTACTAGATAAGTGGTAGTATTTAAAATTTCATTGAACATGAGATACATATGAGAAATAGGCTCACCAGGATCCGTCTTATTGTTATAACGTTGCATATTACATGTGTTAAGTCTCATTTCATTAACATTAGTGGTTTCTATATGTGAAACAACTAGAGTATACCAAATTTCAGCTATTGTTTTACATACAGAAATCATATTGAATTCTGCATCTCTTAAAGAACAATAGAAGGCATTCATAACTTTGCAATTATTGTTATAGGATATCTTGGTTGGATTATCCCATGTATTTCTAGCTGTAGTAGGAATCTTATATTAATGTACAATCGAAGACAAAATTTCAAAACACATACTTTCTAAATACATTTTCATCTTAATTTTATACTGGGAATAATTAGTTCATTTAACAAAATGGAGGTATGTTTGTAGCAGAACCATACAATATGTTATCCATAATAAAGGATAAAGATAATAATTTTTAAATAGCTATAAATTTAGAACTAACAAAAATTTAGAGATATTTAACAAAAACCTAAAATCACTGTTGAAAATATTTTGAAAAAAGAAATTTAAAAACAATCCTTCAATACCAAATTTTGTTCAGAGTAGGACACTCAAGAGGAGTTAAATTGAGTTGCCATAAAATTTCTATTTGAACCTTTATTTAAAAGAATCCACCAATTTAAAAACAAAAAATTCTGGTTAATAAAATATGTAAATTTATTATAGTCTAACTTTTCATTTAATTTTTTAAAAGATTTAGTAAATCTCAATTATAACAATATGAGATATCAATATAAATTTTGAAAATAATTTACTATGATAGAATATTTATAGATACTATTCCTGAGTATCTGTCAAAGTGAATCTTAGTTTTTTGAAGTATGATTCAAAAAAGAGTAAACTAAATTAGAATACACAGCAAATTAAAACAAGAGGTTTATTATTAACCTATGACTTAGTCCTCCCCACTTAGTGATCACCTGTAACATAGAAATATATACATAATGATTTGATCCACACCATGTATCTTTGTTTACACAATATTATAAAAACTATCTAGGTTACAATACAACTAAAAAAGTTCCACGAGGAAACTAAAATAGTCAGGTAACACATGACCTCTAACACAGTTGTACGTGAGATATAACAGGTGTAAAAATTATGTTTGTGTGAGGATATCTTGTATCCTTAATTTTAGTGTTGGAGATAGTATTTGTTTAATAGGTAGATGCACACACTACTCAAAATGTTGTAAAAATTCACTCAACAGATCAAGAAATAAAAAGATACAATTTCAAATGATCTGAGTGTTTTGAAATGCATCTATGGTCTTTTTGGATATAGTAGATGTGAAGATTGATGAAATAGATTATTGTGAACCATTTTGTTCTGGTTTCTATGATGATGAAGTTATATTCCTTCAGATCTATTTTTTTATTGCTATAGGGGTGTTGGAACTTTTGTGCACACAAATTTATCCTTTTTGTTCAGTCAGTAAGAATGATAATTCCAGGTTTTTTCTTCTTCCTTTTCTTCCCACATTCAGTATAATTATCATGAGAGTCCTCTACTCTATGTCTATATTTATCATTCAGATCTCAGGATTTTCTATATTATTTTATGTATCCCATCAATAAGAATTACTTGGGGAAGGTTTTGTACCTCATACTTCTTAAATCCCAATTAATATTGTCTTCAAAAATTATAAATTTAATCAGTAGAATTAAAACACAAAAATATGATCGTTAGATATAATTTTAAATAAAATAAAATTTAAACTGTCTACTAGTGACTCCTCTTTCAATGATTCACTCTATCAGCAAATCCATCAATCGGTGAGTCGTTCTATTGGTATTGGATACTCATTCTACTGGAAATTTATTCTATTGGTATCTCCATGCGTTGGTGACTCAATGCGTCAATGACTCATTTTTTTTCTGACGGTGAGTCATTACTTCTATTGATGTCTCATTTTTACTATCAGTGAGTCATCTACCAGTTTGTTAGTTTGTGTTGTTAGTGAGACATTCGTTCTGCTGGTGTGACATTTGAACTATCAATTAGATAGTGACTCTTTTAGTGTCTCAGTTGAACTGTCGTCTGGAAAATTGTTCTATCAAGGAGTCCTCTACCAATGAGTCAAACATAACTATTGGTGTTTCATTTTGTCTGTTGGTGTTAGTGACTCACACTTATCCAATTTTCATTTTAACTATCCTCCATCATGAATGTCAATAGAGTGTGTCAAACATATAATGATATATATATAATCATAATTAATCATAACTATATATGATTTATTACAGATAAACATGATTGAAATTATTAGACATTATTTGACATGATTTGTCAATATTAAAACCATTTAATCCAAATAGTGGCCAATAATCTCTTATCAGCTAATAGGGATGAAATCACCATGCACATTATTTTTGGATGACCAATATCCCCTTAGGTAAATTACATGATATGAGTTGTCATTGATAGGTTCAAAAATGTATCCTACATTTTTTATATCAAGAATAACTTTTCTATAGATGATCTTAGCAGGCTCTATGTATCGGGGATTATACAACTTCATGGAATCCTGTGAACTATTATACCATATAGGTATGCACGTTTTAATTTTGAATGTCTTCCTGGGTTGAAAAGGTATTCGGTACGCAAATAATTTTTATTTTATCATACCACCCTCAGACCGAAGGGAAATTTGAGTAGACGATATAGTGGTTAGAGGACATGCTTAGAGGTTGCGTCCATGATTTTAGTGGGTATTAAAATAATCATATTACCAAAACTGGGTTATCCTAAAATATTAGTTTTTATGAAATGATACAAATGGATCATTACGATGCCTTATATAATAGTGTATTCTGATCACCTGTGTTCCAGCTTGACATAGGGTAGGAAGCACCACATGGACTGCAACTCACTCAGTAGACATCAAAGTATATTCAATTGATTAGGATGTGAATGGATACATACTTTTATATTTAAAAATGATATGACGACAAACATGGATGATATAAAGATATCTAGGTCGTAGATCATACATTCATACGAGTTTAGAATAGATTAGTGAACTAATAGTTTAGAAAGGTAAGTTTTGACAACCTTTCATTAGTCCTTTTGATGTTTTTTTGAGGTTCATACTAATAACATAATAGGTAGCACTCTCGTAGATATATATGTCTATAAATGACTTGTTTTTCAATTCATAGTAAGGTAATTACTACTCTGAACCTTCCCAAATTTTTCATCCAGATGAGGTTGAGTTTTTGGTAAATTTATCATTTGAGGAGCATCTAATTCCCATTATTGATCAGAGTATGAAGGATCTATAATGTAGTTCAGTCCCTATGTAATAGTTTATTTGGGTTCAATTTAGAGTTTTGGATGACAATTTGGATATAAAGTCAGATATGCAAGCTAAATGGCCAATGTCGTTCTTAGATGATTCCTTGTCAAATCAAAATACCAACTCAGGGATGAGTTGTCCTAAGCGGCAGAGGCATTAACAACCCGGTTTTTTGTTATAAGTGAAAAGTTCATAATATCTAGTTTAAACTATTTTTGTAACCAAATAAAAGTTCCCTATGGTCTAAGCAAGGTCTGGGGAGCATGTGGGGCCTGTTAAAAGCCTATAGATCTGAGTTATGGTGGAAAAGAATAGGTGCACAATTTTCCCAAACTATGAACCTGAACCCACATAATTTGGACAAAACATATGGGGTGTTGTAGGGATCTATAGAGGGGAGATCATGGGTAGAGAATAGTTCTAAAAAATTATGTTTCCCAAACACGTGAACCACTTTCCATAGACTATATCTATCACACATTTTGGATAACTATGTGGTAAAACTACACCACTCTTAAAAAGTTGTATGAATTTCATTTTTTCATACATCCTTTTTAAAAGGGATGACCCTTTTTTCACTTCCTCATTTGATTCTAGAAGACCACACACCATGAAAATATGTCTTCTTCTCTTTATAGTCATTGAATCCTCATCATCATATAGACTCTATTTAGATTGTATTCTATCACATTGGATATCTACCAGTAATATTTTTATTATGTAGACTTCCTTTCATAATTTCTATATCCATATTTTCTTCTATTTGGGGGTGATATTGGATGAGTGTTCCTTCATGGAAAAAAATATAGGTGGTCTATGAATTTTCCATCACTGTTTGATGTTATTTTTTTCATTGTTGTGACACATACTTGTTTTATCGATCAGTTCCCCTAAATTTATTATTCCATAATTTGGTTGCACTATTTGGAACCTGAGTACTCTTTCATATTCCTAATGATGTTGATGGTCGTTAACCTCAATGTCATCCACCCCTTTGGGTGTACCCATTATATAACTATTTGACCTATACAGTTTTATCACCAAAACACCGATCAGTATGTTTGGATTGAATTCTAATGTTTATTATCATTAATGAAGATGAATAAGTTGCAATGGTGTTTCATGGATAAAAAACTTAAAGAAATTTATTAATCAATGAACAAAATCATAAATTGACTTCGTAAATTTTGATTATTATTACATTTCCAATGTTAAACCCTATCATCAATAAATAAAGGGTAATGATATGAATTAAAGGTAAGTAGTAAATTTTCATGATTATTATATGGTCAATGTTATACATCATATATTGATACATTGTTTCTTTTTATGGACCTTTTTTTGTTGGAGAGGTAAAACATGAGGTGACATTCGATTCCTCACATTATTCAATGAGCACTCTAAGAACAAACCCGATTCATTGAGCAAATTTTCATGGGAGATACCCACAATGAATTTTGGCCCATGTATTATTAGGTGAATTACATAGTGTTGAACTGATAATTAACATGAATATTTTATATATATTAGAGTTCCTTTTATGCACTCAGATTCAACTTGATGTCTTTGGATACGTGGCATCATTGATTCACCCCATTGTTCCCAATATTTGTTAGCCTAGGATTTATATTGGATGGTCTCTATGGAATTATTTAGAATCTTATATAGTTAAATTACATGGGTTTACCCCATTGGTTCACATTTAGGCCATAATAGTAAAATGGAATTATTTATTAATATGATTTGGCCTGACCCCTGAAGTCATGGATGCACTGATCTCACCTCATATATTTTCCTTATATTGTCTATATTATGATTCTTTATTTAGATATATTAGGTACAAGACATATTAACCTAATATGTAGATACTTGGGAAGTAATTCATGGGTCCACACTTGGGAATGTATATCTATTCATATGATTGCATTATGTATGAATATATAAACATTATTTAAGATTTTTAGAGACATTTTCATCTTAGTTTGAATTAGGTATGGTCATCCTAGCATCATATGATGAGGCTTGTCCCACATGGTTGTTTCATTATTCATTTAACATCACTAATGATTATTATACATGAACAATATTACATTCATGATCATAGACTAGATTTGTATTCATGTCATTGTTGCCGGCATACTATGTATATTTTCTACCCTTTTGAAGACTCCTTTTAGTACCTAGATAGGCTTCATGGATGTAGGTAGGGTCAAGAGAAGTTTCCTAATCTTGTATTCATGATTGAATATAGAATGGGATCATGGGAGCATGGGATTAAGACTTGGAATGTGATGTTATTGGATAGCTTTTGTTATTTTTTTGATATACATGTATTTTTCATATGTCAACATTAATGTATCTTGGCCTTCTGTATATATCCATGAAGAACTCATCATTTTGTATATAGAAACACCTTGGATTATTTATTATTAATTTCTAGAGGTTTTAATTTCATTTCCCTATTTTTCATTATGATGATTCCTATATTTATTAATTATCTCACCATTGTACCACTATGACTGTAAGATTTTAGTATCTCCGTTGCACCACCTTGGACCATCAATGTAACTTAGAATCCTTAATCATATGGGAGGTGCAGTTGAGGTCATGTGAATCGTCATTTTTAGTTACATAATAGTAAACCGACTCTGTGATGTTATATCATTTTTCTAGAATCCTTCTCAAGTGTGTCCTATTATGGATAGAGTGTACAATATCATTCATCCCCAAAAAAACAGCCAAAAAATTATCACAAATTGTTTTTCTATCTATAATAAAATTTTATCTAAATTCAATATTTGCACTCCAAAAAATTAAAAAAATATTAAAAAATAAATACATAACACATTGAATAATGGTTTAATTATTTTACAATATTATATAAAAACATAAAGGGATAAAATATCATTTTCAACTCATTAATATATTAATCACATTAAAAATAATATTTAGATATATATATATATATATTAAATACATTAATAATTAATGAATTTACTCATGGAATGATTATTTTCATTTACCAATTCCCTTGACTGCTCTCCAATTTCACTGTGAAAACATAAAAAACTATAGAATGAAATATTATATAAAAATTCATATATCTATATAAAGATTCTATATCCTGAAAATTTATGTTTGAAATTTAGTGTTATAATGTGATTCTATAAAGTATAGTAGGACTTCTATCCTCTAACAAACAATCATACATCCATCCAAGCTACAAAAATATATAATAAGCCATGTTCCGGAATTCTAAAATTATAGATGCATATCAATAAATATATAACACATTATGAAGTAATCAATGTAGAACCGATATGAATTCCCATGTAATTTTATGTATATATGAAAATAACATGTCTTCAAAAAATTGCAGTGTAATGAAATATCCATTATAATGTAGTTCTACAATAATAAATAATCCTTCATTAATTTTATATCAATATAGATCTAATAATTATGTTACTCATGAATTAGTTTATTAATGATAAATAAAACATGAAATAAATATTAAAAATGATGAATGTATAATCTCAAAATAATACTCAATGTAAACTCATAGTTCTAAGAGTTATCTAAATAATAACTCATTGGATAATATCACACTCATAATTTCATTTTCATGTATGAAATTTATTATTGTTATTTTTCAATATTTAATCATTATTTTTTGGGAAAACATACTTTGAACTTTTTGAAATAAGGACACAATATAATGTTCATGGTTAGTGAATGGTTAGTGATAACCATTCATCAAGACCATGTGGATAGGAATGAATCTTTTCAGGTGTGTAGGAATAATTATGTCTTAGTTTCTTAACCCATATAGCCAAAAGTGTAATATTAATGTTATGTATGGGAGAGTAGATATGAAATAATTATGGTACACAAACATTTCATGATTAAGAGGAACCCTTATGGAATCCCTAATATATATAATATCAAATTTGTTTCATAATTATATGTATATAATTTCAATTAATGGATAGAATATGGTTGGGTAAAAGAATTTATATTCTCTTACATATCATGGGAGAAAATTGTGGAAAATATTATGTATGGGTGTTTATTTATAAATTACCACCACATGGTGCAATTCTTCTTATATCATGTGTATATATTGTTTGAATATACTTATGTAATAGTGGTTCCTTCACAATAGTGACTCCATAGTTGGTGCTTGGTTAGTGAATGTTTTTTTGAAACTTTGTATATATGCCATGCGACCTTTATAAGATATTATATCTATGAAATTATAGTGATTAATTTCTGTTATTTAACTTTTTTGTCCCTCATTATTTACCTATTCAACTCATTCAAGGAATAGAAACTTATTCTCTTATTTATCCTCCCCTCTTACATTTTTCTAGTGAATGTTTCCCTAAGAAACATTATATAATCAATTTGTATGTTTTTTACCTTCTCCTCGTTTCTTTCATTCTATTTTTTTTCTATATTTATTCTTTATATATGGTCATGGTATTAGAAGGTTATATTGGACTAACCTAAGGATCATGGTTTATAATAATAGGTCCCTTAATTATCATCTTTAGTGGATTCAAACATTTGGATAATGGTTTTATTGGTTTATGGCAGGTCATTCTATGAACTTACTTGGATTAATGAATCATATATCCATGATTTTTCAAATTAAATCTTTTAATTATTCCATTGTGAGGAGACACAAGAAAAACATATATTCATATTTCATAATTTTAGATGAAAAAATAATATATTAAAAAATAACTCACACCCTAGAACATTAATTTTTTATTGTATTTTGAGAATAGAAAAAAATAAACTTACTTAATGAAAGAGATTCAACATATCCCAGTGTTATTTTCATTAATTACCCATCTTAAATATATCCTATTTCAAAACTATCTTCATAACCTAGGGTAAATGGAATTATGATAAAGGGTGATATTAGTTTCTCATTAACAGTAAACATGGGAGATATTAATCGATGATCATATAAAAGAATATGATACGAATAATGGTATGATATTTTTATCAAAACTTATGCAGTTCATACTTAATAAATCATAGATAATAAATCATAAGTCATGATATAATGTTTCTAAACAACAAATGTCGTGAGTTTTATGAGTATGAAATCATTATTAATGAGTCACGATTCATTAGAGAATATCATAAGAAAAAGAAACTTTTATGAATTATGTGACAAGCATAAAAATTGAGAATAATTACATTAGTCTATGATTAATTCAAAGTCCATCATCACATAGTGTATAATGAATCATGAGGGATTGGATTCACTCCCCAACAACTTTTTACCCATGTAATGGGATCACTCCCCATCTGATTCTTATTATCTCATGAGATATAAATTATTAACCAATGAATTTTACGATTTTAAATGAACCACCTATCATATAATGAAAAACATACATATTTGTTCCACAAGATCATTAAAATATTCATCATTTTATCGTACTGTAATTAACCAATGGAAAAGAAATGGTTTTTATAGAATCATCCCTAAAATATCATCATCATAACTCATCAATAAAAATAAATTAGATGGTATTATAAAATTATATCTCCAATGAACCATAAAACCATCAAAGGATGATTAAATAGTTAAAAATAACATCAAAAAAACATTCAAGACATTTTGTTAAAAACATAAGAAATTTAACCTTTTCATTTGATAAAATTTTAAATAAAGATTCATATAATATTTTAAAAGTTATTTTATTTGAAAATAACCATACAAACTTCATAAGTAATCACGTAATTATAGAATTATCATAATTTTGGGAAAATCTTTTCATGCAATAAATATTAAAACAAATATTCCTTTTACACTTTTTGTAAAAAGCCACAAATAACAAGTTCATAAAATATTATAAAAAATAACATTTTAGTAGATTTAAAAACAATAAAATGTGTCCAGAAATGAATTTAATTAATAACACTATTCTCGAAGAGAAAATTCTTGAAAACAATTTAAACAACATGCACATGGAATAAAAAAGTTCACTAATTAAAGAGGAAATCAGGAAGATTATATCATTTTTAGTACCAAATAGAGGAGAATGAAAGGAATAAATGCGTACCATAAAAATAAACATAGGAGATGTAAATATATGGGTTTTATGAAATAAATATAACATATTTCATACAAACGACATTCAAAACTAAACAATCATGATTAAAATGAGATTTCCATATAAACCATTAGATTGGGTCCAGATTTTATTCATAAGTTATTTTAAGTTACAATATAATTAATATTGATTTATTAATCATCTAAAATACCATATTCATAACTATATTTCAATGTATCATTTCCTTATACATTCTAATTAAACATTTCTAAAAAAATTATTAAAATCAATATTCAGGTGTTAACTATTTTCTTCCCATGAATGTTTTGGTTCACTGATCCTAGTCCTTGAACCTTGCTCTTAGTATCATTATCTCTTATGTGTTACTAATGTTATATGTATCATATTTAATCATTATATAAACTTTATTAACCATAATGATAAGGTGGTAGTAAAAAATGAATTACATCAATTAATGGAGATGATAGTTTGTATATATTCTTGAGTAATGTTTTCATTTTCCTAGGAATGAAAATTAATAGCGGTAAATAATAATATATATTTGTAGAATAATATATATATATATATATATCATATATAATATATATATATATATATCATATATAGTCATTATATATATCTATAAAACCATCCATGTATGGTGCACATGAAAAATGAATCAGACTGCTTTGTAGAGGTGGAAGTCCATACATTTTCACAATTGACATTTCCATTTCTCATAGGATGGGATGGAGGTATAAAATATTTATACCCATAATATAACAAAAAATATATATATATAATTCTTATTTCATCATGTTAATATATTTAATAATATTTTGAGGATTTTATGGAATAAAGAAACCAAAAATAGTTTTCCAAGAAAATACATCTTCTTTGGGAAATGTCCATTAAATTACACCATAAGACATAAATGGTTAGTATATGGTAATATCATAAGATATGTGAGGTGGGGATGGAACATAGGATGATATTTTGGTTAGTTCATGGCTAACCCATATGGCTCAAACTGTGTGATGAAATGAAGAGAGTGAGTTACCTTTTATAAGTGAGGCGGGTGATGTCAAGTAAATATGTAAAAAATTAAAATATAATAAATTCATGTTAAATTTATGTTTTAAACAAGGTAACCCATATTTTTACATACAATCTTATGTGGTTAAAATATAATTACTCAATCAAATTCATTCTTGTTTTTTATATATTTTGTTTCTTATCACTGTGTTTCCCCATATTAATCATTTTTAACCATTATAATGGTGATAATGGTTTACAATGGTTAATATTAATATTGAACAAAAATAAAATTATCCTAATTACTAAATAATATCATTATAATTAAAAATTTGGAATATGTGTTTCAAAATTAAATTTAAAAAACATATAGAAATTGTTTGAAAAGATGCATGAAAACCCATTAGATGAATTTAATCCAATTGTTTCCCTAGTAGACCTCATTACATGACTACTAACTTATTTGAATGAATATATTATCCTAAAATTTCATTAAATTATTGGATAAATATTGAATAAATTTTTTTTATTAAGATAAAAAATCATGTATAAAAGATGATTTTCAGAAAAAACTTTTTTTTACATTCAAATCCTTTTACTTTCAGTTCTAACCAATTTATAATGAATTAATTAATTTTTTACATGAGAAAAAAATTATTTTCCATAATTTAAATACTTTGAATTAATTTATATATAAGACATATATGGTTGAAAATTATCCTAAATAAATTATTTCAAAATAATTATTTTGGATTAATGGTATTCCATAAGAGAATTTGAAATTATTTTTTATAGTTAAATTTCCTTTAACTAAAATATTACATGATTAATTTTATAATTTATAAGATTTATTCACATAATTTTTTGTCTTTGTAATTTACATTAAATTAAGAAAAATATATCTATTAAAGAGATATAAATTTTTAATTATAATATTTGTATATTCTACCCCCTTATAATAATTTATTCTTGTTAATTGTGTAACTCTGATAGAAAAAAATAAGGATTACACTACCTCATCCTTCCTAAAGTATTGGAATTAATTCTTAATTTGTTTATTCATATAGAGAACCATAACTAGGTTAATATCCTTATTCCATAGAAATTTATCTCTACAATCCAATATTATTACTCTTTGGTAGTCATTAGAATAATCATTCTCTAAAAGTATGACCTCTGAGTTCAGTACATGTGATATATCTAATATATACATTCTCAAAAGAGTTAAATAGATCATATCCTGAACCTGAGAGATTTTAGGAGGAAGAACCATGGGATAAACTACCATCCCTATACAATCAATGCTTATTGTTACTAATATATATAGGGATTAACATTTCCTTCCTTGAAAATATTATAGGATTCTTCTAGGATTTATTCTAACGAATACCTTATAGTCAAATTAAAACTCTAGATGTCACTGATTATTTTCATCATAAATATTCTCTTGAATTTGGTTTACTCTAATATGTTACTAAATAAATCTAAGATCCTATTATATTTCCTCATCTATTTTAGTCCTAATAACTTTCTTTAAATTATTTCATATCAAAAATTTCGATTCCAACGCTTCTTTCTGTATACATATTAATAAAGAGTCATGTCAATGATTGAGTGAAAAATATTATTATATAAAAATTCAACCATTGGAAATTTTTGATCCCAAACTCCTTTAAAATACATTGAGTATGTACTCATAATAACTTATATTATTTGAAAGGTCTCCCCAACTGACTATCCATATGAGGATGATATGATATTCTAAATCTCCACATCGTATTCAAATATTGTTGATTACTTCTACCAAACATTAATGTAAATCTCAAATATTAATAAAATTTCATCTAGAGATTTACTATATGAATCCTTACCACTTTTTAAATGTATAACCAAATTATTTTATCAAGAGAGAAATCTTCTATTATAGTAATTAAATGTAATAGTTTTTTATGACCTCAATTGCAACCGAAATAAAACCATTCACTTCAGATTTCATTGGGAGTCCCATGATAAAATACATGGTGATGTTTTCCTATTTCCACTCAAGTGTGGGTAAAGGTTGTAATATCACCTTATAACCCTATGTATCGAGCTTAACTTTCTAGAATACCATGCATAATGATATATCCTCCACAATATATCTCTTTATTTTATTCCACTATAAATTCTTTTTAGGATCTCTATGCATCTTCTTGCTTCCTTGATGAATAATAAATGATAAAATATGACCTCCATCTAACAGATCCTTGTTCAATTCTAGTATTTATGGGACACATAATTTGTTCCTTAACTATATCATTCCATTACTATTATTAATAAACTCTGTATCATTTCTTTCATTCTTTTATAGTTCTGTTTCTTCCTTTTATGCCACTTTAATCATCACATTAATAGATTTATGGGAATTCATATGGGAAATATGGTATTTTCATCCAGTATTTGTGATTTCAAGGATCATCCTTTATAAATCCATAAATATTTTATCTCATTCAGTCCTTATAATAGAAAAACGTGAATGTACTTTCCTTCATAGATCATCAGACATCGTGTTCCCCTTTAGAGCATGATAATTAATTGAGTAGTTATTATCTTTAATCAATTCCAACCATATTCTTTGATTCATATTGAACTATTTCTATGTGAATATATATCCCATGTTTTTTATCGGTATATATATCACAAAATTCACTATTAATATAATGCCAACATATCATCAACGAAAAAATTACCATAATATGTTATAAATCATGAATTAGATATTTTTACTCATAAACCATTAATTGGAGAGAAGAATAAGCTACCACCATTTAATTATTAATGAGAACACATCTTAGTACCTTCTTTGATGCATCAATATGGATCAAAAACCATTATATACTGCATGGTATTTTAAGTCATGATTCAATAACTAACATTCTCTTCAAGTCCTTGAAATTTTCATCAAATTCACTAATCCAATAAAACATGTATCCCTTCTATGTAAACATGGTTAGTGGACAAGGTATCCAAGATTAATTTCTCAAGTGTTGTTAATAATAATACCACCAAAGAAAATTATGGATTTTTACCACCATGGTGGGTTTTTTCCAATTTTAAATAAATTTATTCTTTGAAGGATTCACTAATATACCTTTATTGTGATCACATTTCCTAAAATGATACTTTCTAAAGCTAGAATTCACATTCTCTAAAATTTGAAAAAAACATCTCTTTTCTCAATGTATGCCACATAATCCTCAAATGATCATTACTATCTTCTTTTTTCATGGAATATATAAGAATATCATCTATAATGTCTACCACTAGTTGATCATGTTAATCTCTTAATACTCTATTAATTAAACGCCTGATGTTAGCAGTGGAATTAGTAATGATAAACGGAATCAATATTAATTCATAACAACCATACCTCATACATAAGGTTGTCATGGATGTTTTATCCTTTTCAACACTAAAAATATATTATCTAGGTCAGAGGTAAATCTTTTAAATGTATTGAGTTCCTAATAGTTGACCAACCAACACATTAATATATGCAGGATGATACTTGTTTTTGGTAATGATCTTGTTATGTTCTTGATAACAAATGAAAATATTCACTAACATGTCGTTCTTATTAACATAAAGAACAGATATACACCATGTGGTCACACTTAGATAAATTAATACCAGGTCAAGACTCACATGAAGTGACTTATTCATTTCATACAACATATTTGGGACCATTAAATAATGATTATTTGAAACAGGTGTATAACTATATATGAGCTTTATAGAAAACTCATCTCCAGGATTCAGGGGTTAACTTGGAAACTCTTAGGAAAAAATTTGTATATTCCAATTTAAGAGTAATATCTTCAATTTCAAATTTCTACACATATATTTCAGATAAATAACACTCATGGAAATGTAATAAGACCCATATAAAGGTTGTAATTCCACTATTATGTTTATATTCATCCCCATTTTTAGAACTAGAGACACCCTAGTAGGGGGTGAATTGGGGTGTGTTCTAATTTAAAATTTTTAATTGATTATTTTTTTATTTTTTTAGTTTTAGGTTACCTTTTTAAAAGTAACATGTTCATCCTTCCACTCTTAATGAAATTGTTTCTGAAAAAACATAGAATTTTAGGAAATTATAACATCTAAAATACATAAGTACATTTACATGTATTATAATATAGGGATGTTCCTAAGAGTATATGCTGACACTGTGTTGGTTGTACCAGAATCTACTTATCTTTACTGATTTACTGAATAAAAATTTTCTCTATGGTCACTACATTCTAGGTGCACTTTCATTAGGAAATTTAGGGTATGGTCACACCTCACCCAAACACACTTCCTCTTCTTTACTACCACACATTTCTTCAGAGAAAGAACTACCACAATTTATAGGATAGTATATATTTTTAGTAGATTTGAATCATAATTCTTTTTAACTAATTTTAATGAGACTAAGATATCATATTATTCCACATTATATGTTCTTTAAATTTACTATTCACAGTAAATATATCTTCAATGCATTATCTACAAGTAACTTATATTTTGGGAAACACCATACCTTTATGTAACTATCATTTCATGAAAAAAAATCCACTAGTGTTTCGTTGTGGTTTCATGTAACTTCTCTACTATTGCACAAAATTTACTTTTGTACACATGTACCTTTTTAAAACTTATGTCAATGTAAGTTTGCCTTTTTTTGTTTTGTTAATGAAGCATGATTTCTTTTTTAAATCCCACATTGTACTAATATACTCATGTTACATTTTTTCAAAACTTATGTTGTCATTAGTACTACACACAAGATATTATTTCATGAAAATAGTTTCCACATGAGTACATTAACTAAACCTACTCAGTGAAGTTAGCATAAGTCATTTATTGATATAACTTATTTGTTTCCTTATTTCATCCCAAAAGAAATAACTTTGTTCAATTCCATAATAAATTAGAGCATCTGATCTTCATTAATCCTAAATCTACCAAAATGAGGGGGTATCCACCTATATATAGATGTATTAGACTCTTCACGATAGCCTTGCACACCACCAAACTTGAACAAAACATATTGGGTTCACTGAACGTCACTAATTTGATATCACCTTTAGCACGAAACTCTCTACTATCATGAGACTCTAGTTTGTATTTCAGTGTCTCGTGCAACTCTAATTTAAAAAACACTCCACACTTTTAAAAATTACCATCCTTTTAAAAATATGAAATAGAAACCTTAAAAACACCATTTTTATGAAAAATTTCACATGATCTATATACTTTACAACTTCATGAACATCAATCATGAATTTTATTCCTCTTTTATATTTCAATGAGATGGGATTTAATATTAACATTCTTGAAACTACCTATACCTTACAAGAATTTTTTTATTTTAGTGAAAAAAAACATTCTTATTCCATATTTCCATTTTATGGCTTATAGACACTAGGTTTTTGAATCCTAATATTTTTTATGAGAATTATTACATTACTCAAAAAACATTATACCATCTTCCCAATAAGATACAACTCTTTTCTTTTTTTTTTCTAGAACAAATATTTATCTCAACTTCACAATAGTTCCTTGATATATATAGTGATATCAAAGTAATAAATCCATCCCCAAACAAATGATTTGGATTTATCATAAGAAACCCTTATTTATCAGTCTTCAATGTATTCTCATACCCTATAAACACTATTATTGTCACCAAATATAACATTAAATATAGGTTTGGGATAAACATTCCCACCGACATTATTTATTTTTTCAAATATTATCATAAATCCATCTTATATCTGATAATATAAATATTTCATGGATATGGATTTATGATTCCTAGTTTCCTCCAACATTGAAAAAAATACAATGGGCCATATAAAACCCTAATGTCACCTTCACACTCTCTCCCCATTAAAGACTCGTAAGATAAGTCATTTATTTCATACATCCCATTCTTATAAAACTACACAGTGGATCCCTTCATCTATTCTCATAATTCCCCAAAATGAATAAACATTGTGAGTTTTATTTTAAGAGGTCTTTAGAAACAAGTGGGGGAACAAAACACCAATGCTTAACACTACTCATTGATTTTCAGTGAGTGAATTTACCACATTGCATTGAGTTAATGGAAAATATTCTAATCCCACTACATCGAAAAAAATTATAGGAAAAATTTGTTTAAATTTATAGACACTAATTATTTTAATTTCACTCACTTCCATATTTTTTATATAATAACATCCTCTAATATTAGTATCACTAATGTAAAAAAATCAGTTAATAAGAAATTAAGCGCGATTGTGTGAAACAAAGAGTATGTTAAGCTAGCTAACATCACTTGTTAAAGATAACCTCATGGAACGACTTGTATGAATCAAAGTTATCACATTACAAGAAATATTTGTCATATAAGGGTAAAAAACCTATATTTCATATCACCAACTCTCCCTAAAAATTTTCATCATTGCTCTAATTCCACTTGTTGATACTAAACATTTAGCTAATGCCACATATTTAATTAATCTTCAAAATAATAATTCCACTTGTATAGAAATCTAATAAATTTCATATAACTTTTTAGTACACTGAATATTGTTAGTTTACACCATATTTTTGAAATAAATTATATAAACATTAAATACATGAATATTGATGCTTCCCTACCAATATATCTTCTCTATATGAAAAAATACCATATGAAAAGAGACATGGAAACAATAGTGAAATATTAAATGTGTATTGAACCACTGTATCATTAGAATTTAGCTTCAATAGCTCTTCAGTGTCACATTACGCTCTTCATCACATGAGCTTCCATTCCCATAACATTCAACTTCTAGTTAAAAACTAATAAAACAGAGTGGTTTTATAATGACCCAATCATTTCATACAAAGATATTACATCTTAAAAGATTAATTTTGAATATATTTTATAAATAAAAACTTGATTACTATAAAGGATTAGTTTCTTTTGAGTCTAGGTATACAATATTTTTATTTCTATAATAACATTCACCATCTTTAATAGAGATCATCCCACATAGTACACATCTTGATATACCCCAGTTAAAACATTTATTAATAACCTGAGGAAAGGAAGCATCATAAACAGTGAACATAGATACTAAGAAATGGTAAAAATGAGAGATATCAATTCATGATAATAAGAAACCATAAGATAATAATATCTTGTTGGGATCAGAAACATAAAATACAAAATTCTAACACAATATATCAAATATCATAATTATGATTCATAGAATAAAACATTATTTTTTTCAAATTCAATGAATCATAAAAGTTTTAAAACAACATAAATTAATCATGAACCATATGTTTTTATCATAATCATGTCATAAATGTGTGTCACTATCGTAGATATAGAAACCCTTTTATATTTCATGTTTAACTAATCAGACTATAAAATCCTTGTGGATCAGGAATCAACACATTTTTCTTATATTATGATGGATCAGGAATCATCTCCTTATTCCCACAGTGTATCAATTCCAATGAATTAATTCTTATAGTGGATCAATCACATCAAATTTTTTCCTATACTAGATCAATTAAATCGACTTATTTCTCGTAGTGGATCAAGAACATCAACTTGTTTCTCATAGTATATTAAGCATATAAACATATTTATCACAGTTATCTAATGATATATAATACATTTCTCAATTTATAAAAGGGATATATAATTCTTCTCCAACCCATCACATAATAAAATCCATACATATGTGTAATATAAGATTATAATAAATTAATTATATCATTATATTATAACTCATGCATTGAAAATTTGATTTATAAACCTTTCATAAATTCATAATAGAATAACCTATTAAAAATAAACGGGTCTCATAAAATATCATCAACATATT
Source organism: Viscum album (assembly GCA_963277665.1). NCBI lineage: Eukaryota > Viridiplantae > Streptophyta > Magnoliopsida > Santalales > Viscaceae > Viscum > Viscum album. Next base: position 499,659,080 of record OY728122.1, read on the forward strand.
CATAAAAAATTCAAAAAAATTAATTTATATATTATCATTAGATTATTTCCCATTTTTAACATAATTAATATAAAAAATATGTTATCATAAATGATAATTTATATAAAATAATCTGAGGAATATTTCTTGAGGAGAATACCATTTTCATTCTAAAATTACTTATTTAAAATATCAAAAATTCCCAAATATTGAGGAAAGCATTTATATAAAAATATGGTTTGAAATGTTAAAAGGAACCTTAAAATCATTGAGTGGTCATGATGGCTGGAAATGTTTTTTCATAATATATAAGGTAAAACTAAATATTTCATTCATCCTTTGGTAAAAAAGTCCCAATATACCTCATTTATAAAATTGAATAAATAATCCATTTAAACCATTTTGTAAAAATAAAATCATAGGTAAAGTAAAAATTATGAAATAATAGAATAATATTAATAAATGCTTGAATTTTTTTAAGAAAACATAGAAATGGAAGAAAAAGTTTTCTATAAAAGATAGTAAACCAATGTTGGTCTTCCTTAAAAAAGTTACTTCCATCTCTTGAGTTCATAAAGTGATGAAAAATAAATGAAACATTTTTTATCTATAAATAACAAGATGAGAAAAAAATAAATTTGATTTAACAAATAAGTATCATATATTTTCCTCAATTTATATTCAATTATAATCAATTGGGGTTAAAATATGATTGAAATGTAAATCCCTTAATACTTTGGTAACTTTCAAATCAAACCCTCCTGAAAATAGAAAAATTAAAGGATATATATTTTAACATAATTTTCATGATAATAATTATAAAATATATTAATGGTTAGTATATTCACCATATGAAATAAATAAGTTTTGTATATGGAATGTGTCTAAAATAAGTAAAAGTGTGATGAAAATCTCTTACCTCATGTCAAATATCACTTCGTACTCATTCAAAAATCCCATATAATAAATATAGATTTTTTATAAATGTATTTAAAATCCATTATCATATTTATTTTATCAAATATTATGCAATTTTAATATATTACATCCAATTTCCTAAATTTTATTTGTAATAATCTCTATTTCGGGTGATATCTTCTTCATTTTTCAAGCAATGTTTTGGTTCAATAGCCCCATTAATTATACTTTGATCATGTTTCCATCATCTGTGAAATGGTAATAATAATATTAATATCAGATATATTAATTATATATACATATATTTATAATTAATTCCCAATAGGTTGAAAGATAAAAATGAATTATGTCTTTTAAGGATATGGTTTGTTGTACATATGCATGAAAACAATTTTTCGTTATTGATGGAAGGAATAAATGAAAATTAAATAATAATTCAACTTTAAATAATAATTTTTATGTAATAGATATCATATTTTTATATTAATTGAATATATTTATTTTACCATATATTTAAAATGGAAATGATAAACAAATCACATCGGTTTGTGGAAGTGGTAGTCCACACTTATGCATGAGTGATCTTAGAAATTTTCAATTGATTAGAATATAAGAAGGTATAAGTGATTCTAAAATTAATAAGTATTATTTATAACATTAATATAATATATAAATACTAAAACCATCATAACAATTATCCATAAAATAAGATGAGAAAAAAATTATTCATATTTCTATGTGGAGACGGAAATTCGTACATATGCACTAGTGATTCTTTCACATCCCATTTGATTGAAAAGTAGGTTAATAAAAGTGATTTACAATTAATAATAACTTTTATATATATTTATTATACTGATGTTATTCTTTTTTGATGAATATCATAGATTTAGTCGAGGTGGAAGAATAAATAAATTTTAAGAGTTCGGGGAAATGATTACCTCTTCTTCGGCTAGCCTTCTTTAAATCACTTCTTAAGGACCCTTCGAATGATATTTTAAAGATAAAAAAATATAACATGTGATTAAATATGTTCATAAAAGAATTTAATCATATATATTTTAGATAAATGGGTCAAAGATTTGTAGATATGGTTAAATAGGGGTCCCCATTTATAAGTGAGGGGTGGCACACTATTGAAATTTCTTCAAATATTAAAATATAAAAAATTATTTTTCAAAACAAATTATTCCAAATTGATAATTATTTGAATATAATACACTAATAGTTGAAATATAATTAGCTAATAAAATTATTTTAGGTTTATGCGGTGTTTTAAACCATATGTTTTTGTTTGATCCCATATTTTACCAATTTTAACTTTAACTACAGTAATGACCTCTTCACTCTTAAAGTTTTACCATTTTACTTGTATAGAAAAAATATGATCATAAATAGATAAAAAAATATATTTTCATCAATTTATTATCCTAATTGTCCTCTTGAAGTTTTTTTCTTTATTGTTAAATAATTTAATAATAAATTGTTATCTTAAAATACAATTGATGTCATTTTAAGAACTATTCACACAATTTGACTTCGGAAGCATCGTGATAGTAAAAAAAATTTGAATATAATCTTTAAAAACATACCTAAAACAATATATATATCTAAAAAATATAACACAATAATTCTCCAAATTTTTATATTTTTAAATATTTTTAATTTTGTTTATTTCATTTTTATAATAATTATATAAATATATTTTTGGTGTTGCATAATCACATAATGTTATAATTAAATAACTACTAGTACTAAATTATTTACCATGATATAAAAAATTATTCCTTTGAAAAAAATTAGAACTATAATTTTCATTTTTAGTCTTATGTAAAAAATCTAAAGATATTAAATTCAAGAGAGTGACATTTTGAAATTTCATTACATAAAATACTATAAATTTAATTATAAAATTATAAACAATCAAAAATTATTTATAAAATAATATGGGATATATAATGTCAAATTAATTCAATAAAATGAAATAATTTCATTTTCTTGGTTGATTTTCAGACCATATTTCGTGGTTTTAACCATTTAATACCCATTTTACCCTTACCTCGGTGAAAAAAATTCACAACATTTACTACTCATAATGATAAAAAATTAGAGGGTAATATTTACAAAACATGAACTTATTGATTAAAATTATTGGGTATATTTTTAAATATTCAATATATAAATGTGAAAAAAAGTAATATAAAAATAAAAAATAAAATGAAAAATAGTTTTTCAAAAATATTCTTTTTGAAATATAAAAATGTATTCATATAATATTATATAATAAAATTGATTAAAATAAACATCATATGATTATTAATAATATAATTTACCTAATTTTACATAGAAACTATTTTTAAAAATAAAAGACCTAAATTTCTTGAAACAAAAATATAGTTTCTAGTAAAAATCTTTATTTTTAACAATTTAGTAGAAAAATAAAAAAATTTAAATATCGTGAAATTAATCCAAAAAAATTTAATTTATTATTTAGAAAATTATATTATTTTTATTGGATACAATTTTTAAAATTTATTAAAATTAGTTACAATATTCTCTTTGTAAAAAAACCTTTTCAATAAAATGTATTTTAAAAAATAAAATGACTTCTCAAACAACTGAGTTCGTATTTTCTAATCATTTGTTCAATAAGCCTTTTTTGATTGTGAAAATTGTATATTTCTTAATGAAGTTAATCCTAGTGATACCTTCCAATTTAATGATTATTTTTTTTGTTATAATAATATTCCCTGGTTCATTTAAGATTTCTGTTGTGTGTTGTATACACGATTGAAAATAATGATCTAATTAAATATATAAGTCTTACATACCCCACATTAATAAATTTAATAAGCACAATTTGTAATTTGTGATCGGTAATCAATAATTTGATATTTGAAAATTCCTATATTGAAATCCCTCAATATAAAAACGTTTAATAAAACTTCCCCTTGAATAGAGGGAAAGTAAAATGTGGAGGTCAACTAGAATAACACAAAACTAGGTTTCGAAATGGGATAACATTAGTTATAAGAAAAAATATCATCATAGAGGAAAACTAATTTCCAAATAATGATGGAAATTGATATAGAACATTGATCACAGTAAATTGAATGATCACAACAATGTAAAACAAAAAAATACCAAACATTAATGAGGTGTGAAAAAGGTCATTGATTCACCTTAAATGAAGGTATTAGGGAAAAAACTCTTATAATATCATTCTAATATAATTTAGGAATTACATTAACATATAGACTAAGAAAAAAAGGATATACAATTACTATAAAATTAGAATTTAATCCATTAATTAACTTCCTCCACAATGAAATACATTCTCTAAATGATGAGTATTGATGATGAAATTATCATTCCTGAAGCAAAAAAAAATCAATTTTCAATAGATCACATAATCCAGACAAGTATAAAAATATACTCATCCTATATTTAAAAATTAAACTGATAAAAAATGGTTAGAATAAAGAAGTATAATTTCCAAAATGTATAATCCTTCATGAGAAGAAGTAACATATATTACTCTAAACTTTCCACGGTAAAATCAAAGGTTCAACATAGATCATTCAACATATATGTAACTCTACATCCCAAATTGATATATTAATCTCAATATTAATTATTGTTTTCTAATTAAAGGTGATATAATAAATTTTAACTTATATCCACAAAAAATTTATTTTGTTCTTACAAAATAATATTTCATGTTAAACGTAATTGTTCTAGGTACCTAAACCCAATGAAATATATCAAAAAATATAATTATTCATGATGCCACGTCACTATAAAATATAATAGTGTGTTAAATATCACCAAAATATCATGAATCCTGTTTAGAGAATAACCTAAAAATTAATCACTATCTCCACCATAAATATATCTTAAAATATCTCATTATCAATGAATAACTTTTCAACCATAAATATGATCTATATCCCACTATCCAATATACCATAATTAACATAAAATAAAATCATGCATTAACACAAATGGTTATTTAAACTTTTTCTGTGAAGAAGATGGGGCGTGGACAGAAAACTAAGGAACAATTATTATAAAGGAAAGGAATTACAAGTGTCTAAAAGATGAAAGAAAATTACAATATTTATTATGAAAAGTAAGTCTGTATAAAGTTCATCAAGCCAGGTAATGTAGTGATTGACACCCTTGTTCGCAAGATCAATATCAACCATGTTAGGTTCACGTTATAAAAGAGAGATGATGTAGTTGACATCGAGAGGATCACGGATGAAGTCCCTCCAATGGGTGGTGATCGACCACACAATATGTATCACACCATTCCAAAAATGATTCACAATGGTGTTCTAGTCACTCTCAATCTAGAGGTTGTTCCAACTAGGTTGTTTGGAAAAAATGATGGCACGAATCATACCCATCTTGTCAGCTTCAAGTTAGGAAACAATGCCACAGCTACCATAGAAGAAACCACTGATATAACCAATATCATTTCTGAAGACGGTGCCACAACACGCAGGGCCCCGATTTCCTTTGGAAGCACCATCCACATTAACCTTAATCTATCCTAGTAGATGGGAATGCCAAAATAATTAAAAATTACTGTGAGGTTGGAAATAGTTTCCAGCAATAGAAAATCATTGTAGGATGCCAATGTTGTGCATCATGTTAATATAGTGACCCTTTTGTATTGGAGTGGCTTCGTGAATGGTAATGAGAATCTGAATTCATCTTTCATTATGACTATATGAGAATTTATTAGGAATAGGAGCATTTCTATCATACTAGATCACGCGGTGAATCTCAGAAACAACAACAAGAAAAATGTTGTTAATTTACTGAGAACTATTCATATCTTCACATCTATTTAATATAGATTTTATAGAGTCATGCATCCACCATATGCAATCAAAAATTTAAAAAATATAATTCGAAATAGAAAAATTTGTGGCACAAGAATGAAAAAGATAATTTGAATATTCCATGTGTTTATTGCAAAGTCTACATTTAGAACAGAGTTGAAAACCAAATGATTAAAGGTGATCATCAGTGGGGAGTCATTTATGGGAAATCCCTCAGATAATATTAAATATTAAGGGTTTTATCCAAGGTTTGTCAAAAAGTTTTAACCACCCAAAATCACTTTTAGAGTTACAAAAAGAGTAGTTGTAAATTTTTTGGAATGATGCATGCCATTGTGAGCAGGTTCCCAAAGTAGGAAATCATCAGTGTTAAAGAATGGATAGGTGTCAATGACTGTCATAATGTTATCAGGAAAAGAATAATTTTGAGAATTTAGAACATATTTGATAAAGAGGTTCGCTTTCTCAAGTCTTTGGTCAAGGGAAACCTTGTAAATTAAAGGAGTGCCAACCGATTTATCAAACCAAAAGTTCATTGAAGAGTTTCTAGAGACCATTCACATAATGTTATTCATAATGGAGGAAAAGGAATGTTTTATAGATGGAAAGATATAGGGGGAAATTAAAATAGAGTTTCCTTTCATATGTTATTACAGAAATCTATTTTTATGAATGATGATGGAATTAGATTTATTATAGAAAAGATTCCCAGTGATCTGGTCTTGAAGATCCTCATTAAAATATTTAAGATTTTTAATGTTAATTCTTCCATTATGAATAGGTTGGTAACAAGTTAAACAGTGGATGGTGACAAGTTTTGTTAATACAGTTCAACCTATCCAAACAATATTTTTGATGAGGTATTAATTTTTTTTATAATACTAGTAGGCCATTTGTAGATCATCATAGAGTATACCATTTTAGAGACAATAGTAGACTTTTCAAGGCAGATTCTACCTGCCATACAAATGGATTTTCATTTCTAAGAAGAACATTTATTTATTACTTGATTGGTAATTTTTGATAAATTACATGATTTGGGTCTTTCCCAATATATGGGGACACCTAGGTACTTAAAATGTAGGGATCCCTCTTTTATTCCTAATTTGCTCATAATGATGCATTTCTTATTAGGGGGAAAATTCATTCTAAATGAGATAGAATATTTGTTCTAGATCATTATTTGACCATAGATCTCCTCATAATGAGCAAGGGAATTCTTGAAGGTTTAAATGATTCTTATATCACCTTGAATAAAAGGAATGATATCATCAGCATACAATAGGTGATTGGGAGTGTTTAGATTCCACGAAACATGGATGGGTTTACGTTTTTTTTTTGTAAGACATAGAAGTGATTAAATAGCTATGATATTCCTCCAAAATTGAGAATAGGATGGAAGAAAGCGGTCCCCCCTATCTGACACATTTGGTATATTTGAAATATCCCCTAGGGTAACCCTTGATATGAACAGAAATGAAGGCCAAATTGAACAAATTTTCGATAGTAGTGATAAAGATATCAAAAAAAACAAATTATTAAAGCACTTTAGAAAATAAAACTACATTCAGTGGAATCAAATAATTTTTTTAATGTCATGTATAATGTTAATGTTACCACCTATGTTGGTTTTTTATGGTGTTTAAACACTCAAGAGTTAGACAAATGTGGTTTTGAATAGATCTACCTTTAATAAACCCAAATTGGTCCCAGGAGACTATTTTTTCCATGATAGAAGAGATAATATTTGCAATTATTTTAGTGATGATTTTATAGAGGGTTTTGATGAGGTCAATAGTACAAAATAGGTGGATCTCAGAAGCATTGTTAATATTTTGAATTAGAGAGGGGAACTGGGAATTTAAACCATGAGGAAGAACGCCATTGGAGAAGAAGGATGTGTCAAGCTTAGAAACATAAAAATTAATAATATACCAATATTATTGAAATAAACAATTATTAAATCCATCAGGGCCAGGATAAATATCACAATTTAAACTAAAGAGAGTTTATTTAATTTCATGATCATGCAGAATGTTATGAAATAAGTTTCCATCTTCATCAATAACCACCATCGGAATTATCTCACGTATGATGAATTTTTTATTATTAGGTTCATTAAAGATTTATTCAAAATAAGAAACACTATGGTTAGAAATATCGTTTTAATTTTCTAAAATATTGTCACCCTCTTTTTAAGAGGTAAGTGGTCTACATGCTTTCCGAGTTCTTTGGAGGGAAATATAGAACATAGTTTTTTTGTCACCATTGGATAACCATTTTACTTTGAAATAATGTTTCCTCATATTCTCCATAAATGTGAGAAAATAATTGAGCTTTATCAAAATGTTGATTTCATGATTTGGATCAGAGCTAAAGTCAGAGTTCAAGCTATTATTTGGATGTTGATTGATCTCATTCTCATGGAGGATGATATCCTTGTTGATTCGTTTGGAATTAGAGATACACCATCCTTTTTGAAGATGTTTAATAGACTTTAATTTGGAGGGGAAAGAACAAGAATCATTGTAATGGGTTGTAGAGAGCCAAAAATTATTTATGATGTTAGTGCATTCAGTGTTAGAGAACCTAGCTTTATTAAATCTAAAAGGAAGTGGAAGTTTAACAGTGTTGGTGGAGACATTGACCAAAATAATATGATGTTCAGATTAGATCTTGTGATGGGTGGTGCTGGAAATGGTGTCCTGTTTATCTAAAGTAGGAACATTTGTGAATTCTCTATCCAGTTTGGAGGTGACCACCATATTTTAGTGCTTTCTATACCATGTATATTTGGCACCGGTAAGACTTATTTCAATGAGGTTTTTGTCTTCGATAGTGGTTTTGAATTCTCTCATGGAGATCATAGCATGTGAAGGACCAATTTTCTCACTTTAATTGAGGATAACATTGAAGTCTCCTATTATAAACCAAGGTGCCTGAATGATAGTACCCAGATAAGTAAGATCATCCCATATGGGTCTTCTATGTGGATATCTATTCATAGCCTAAAAAAGGAGCTGAAAATATGAGTGTCCTAAAAATCAAAATCACATGTTAAGACTTATTCTGATGTGTTAAATATATTGACATTTTTAATGGAAAAGTGAGAGAAGATCCCTAGAGAATCAACCGTAGAGGAATTTTTAGTTTCACTAGTTAAAGAATATCCATGTTGACATAAGTGTTGGAACATGGGAGAGAAAATTATTTTTGGTTCAGTAATAGAAAAAAATAGGGTAGTGGGTGATGACCATTATTTTTAAAAGGGAGAGTGTGTCAGAGTTGGGAATACCTTAACAGTTACAAAAAAGGATCTTCATTTAGACATAGATTTGGAGTTAGAACTCCCTTTTTTTGTTTCTGAAACCATTATTTCTAGATGATCTTATAATTTTTGTAGAAGTAATTGGTCTCTTGTTCATTTTTTGACTGTTTTTAGATATAGGAGTGTGGATTATGCTAATTGTATTAGAGTTATCCTTAACATGTAAATACATAGTGTTTTTAGTGCTATTGGAATCATGTTTATCATCATGCTAAGTATTGAGGTTAAAAAAATTCACATGAATAACACCATCATTAGATTGAGATATACCTACTGATTCAATTCTAGAGTAAAGAAACATTTTTCTTGAAATAGTTAAGGTTGGGACATGATTTGATGAACTTGAGTGCTTTTGTGGTTTCAGTACAAAATCCAATGTTCATCTGTCCATCGAGTTCGAATGATCATGTAAAGAAAGTAATATGAAATTCTTTTTCAAAGATGAAGTTCCCTCTGCTTTCCCCTACAGACCGAGGACAGCTAGATCTAGGGAATTTCCTAGAACTGTAGTGGAATGTGTGGCATCTCAAGGTTCATATGAAAACCCCTTAGTGAGGGAAATTCCTATAAAATTTGATGGTTCAGAACAACTAATTAGCATACCACTTCCCATGTCTGAACCAAGTTTGGGATTTTATTTAATAATCTTAGAATCATTTTCAATAACCTGTTTGGTCTTAGGTAGTGTGCCTACCTATTTTTCATAATATCATATAATGGATTTCGGAGGAGTCAGTACCGGTAATGTAGTATCATTTTTTATGATTCCTCTAGATGGGGTTGAGTCACTGCCCAAACACAAAGATGAGGGCAAGTGGCTGCTAGTTGGTGATTCATGTAGGTGTTATATTCCTGCTATCAGGTTACCAACCAAGTGCCCAATATATTTTCCATTTACCTTCCCTTTAATCATAGAATTGCTTGTGTTCAATGAATCATCACCAGAATCATGAGAGTTATAAATAGTAATACCAGTGGGGGTAGATAACTAACCTGAATCATTCACCACAAATTAATTTTCCTACTATTTTTTGAATATAATCCATAATAGTGGATTTATGCTCATGAAGGAGGTGGTGATCTTTACTTTCTTCCACTTCTACTAAGTTAGCCCAGGTGGAAATCAAGGTGTTCATTACAGATTGTGATTTAATGGTTTTATACACACATAACTTATTATTTATTTTAGAAGATTCAGGGATATCAGTGATGGGTGGACTACCTTTTGGGTTATTTTTCATTTCCTTCAATTCATTCCATATCGATTGGACCACTTGTTTCCTAATCACCCTACAATTTGCTAAAGTGTGGCCAATAAGTTTTCAAATTTCACTTTATGGTGGTTATTTCTCATATTTTATCCTAATTTATATTTTATAATTTTTGCTAGGGAAGACTATTGAATTAGGTAGTGCTGCAGTAAGGTTAACCTCAATTATTCCAACGAAAAGAGGCCCAAATCAGCATTTAGTGTTCTCTGATCAATTTTTAGTGGTAATACAATACAAGACATAGTTTAATTATGTATTTTGGTATTCCAAAAGTGACAATTTATTCCATGTAATTTGACTAATATTTGGGCCATTTTATTCCAATATGAGTAAGGATTTAACAAATAGTTTCATTTTGAAATCCTAATTAAACCAGGTTTTAGATGTATGTTACTCGTTTCCCATGCCCTATCAAGGTCATATATAGAATTTAATAGAATGTGAAAGTATCCACAACTTATAGGAACTAATTTCCAATTTGATATACCCCAACAAATATTAATTCTAGGTTCAAGATCTATTAATGATTAGGGGAGATCACCTTTCAAGTAGGAGATGCGGCCCATGATGAATAATTTGCAGAGTAGCTCACGTTGATGTAGTTCCTCTCGATCAGCTTCAACCATGAAACACCTGTAATGTCTCGGATTTTTCCATTTATTATTTTTAAATATTATATGGAATTATTTTGAGACCGAGTGCAAAGACGGCACATCATTCCGAGGTCCAGTGAGACCAGAATGGTGGTCTGAGATTTTTTTAGTTATGTGAGTCGGCGCTTGTGTGCAGTTGTGGAAGTTTCCAAACGGATGCCCGGAATAAAAATCTCAGCGCACCATTGCGTCCAGGATAACAAATCTACCTAATAATGATTTTAACCTTGACTAGGGTGGTTCAAGGGAAAATGTTATTTTTTTTGGACGTTTTAAGTAAAATAAAATAAATTAAATTAACCAGTTTATTTTCTTTTCTTTTAATGAAACATCTGCTGTAGCGTTACGACAGTGCAGCTGTTTCCTAAATTAATGACGCGTCATAATAACATCAAAATGACAAGTCAATGTCATTAATGCTACCACGTAATTAAATGTCAACTTGTTTCCATTTTAATGGGTTAACAAATTTTTGAATCGTTGGCAATGCTTGGGAAGAACCTCTGCCGAATCCGTGAGGCGTTGGAGCAATTCTCGACAACGAACGACAACAGATCGAAACCAAGGATCGATGTGCCGGCGTTGAAGGATCACGACTACAACGGCAGCACGATGCCTTCGTCAACGATCGATCCTTTCAAAACGTAGGGGTTGTTGTTTTGATTTTCTTTTCCCCGTTTTTGAGATTAAATGATGAACACGGATCAACTGCGAACAAGTTGATATGTGGATTCGTACGTTCTTGCGGGAGGGTTTTGTTTGGGTTGATTTTGGGGAATTAATCCATGCTTTATATTCATGTTGATCTCTACTCCGTTTAAGCCTATTAATGGGAGAAGATCAACGCCGTGAGGAACGATGGCGGAGGTTCAATCCTCATTTTGTTTATGTGGATTTCTTCCTCCTTTTCCCCGCGCGTTCTTCGCATTCTTCATGGGGCGACGAACAATCGATCGTTGTGCATTCGTTATGTGACGCAACGATCCCAAACCGAAGGTTCGACATCGCAACATTATTGTGGAGGTGCGGCAATGATGGAAGACAACAAATTAGACTAGATCGGAAAGGGCGTTCTTCGAGCGTTCTTCGCGTAGGAAGATCAATCATGGTTTTGGAGCCGATCGGAGGCCCGAAAACGACGGAGACAGCTTCGTGGTGTCGAGAAGACCAAAAACTGAAGGTTTCATGATGATTAGACGGCCGGATCAATGATCGGAGCACCATGGTGGGCGCAACGGCCGAGGCCCGCGTTTCTGGAAATTTCCAGAATACACGGAGTGTACTTCCGAAGAACACGCCGTGTTGTTCTGATGGTGGAGGCTTGGGTTTCAAGGTCAGAGAAGGATCACACGGCGTGTGACCCCGGTCACACGACATTTTGGAACTTCCCCGAAGCTCGGCATGTACTTTTGGTGGTACACGGGCACGGGATGCTCTACATGGCTTCAGGCAGCACGACGTGTACAACTCGGCAGAGGCGGCTACGCGGAGCGCGGCGTGTATCCCAGGGATACACAGACACAGGATGGAGTACATGACCGTGTACTCCCTCACCCAGCCAAGCGAGGTCACCAGTGTAGGTCACCCCGTGTGCATATTGCACGGGTTGGTGTACACGGGATGGTGACCGTGTACGGGCACATGGCCAGAGTACACGGAGCCAGCCCCAGTAACCCAGACACGGCGTGTCCTCCATACTACACGTCGTGTATAAAGTTTTCTACATGACCAGCCTCTCGACACGGGCTGTTGTACATGGGTAGTACCCAGGGTCGAACAACACGGTGTGTATCATTTCTACAAGCCATGTACTTTTTGGAGAACGGCTTGGTCCTTTTGTTCACCGTGGCTTGAACAACTTTCGTTTGGGTTAGTGCTCCCTTCTTCTTTTCCCCTGAAGGTCAGGCATCATTCCCTCACACCGGTTTATGATCCCTTCAGTAGGAATTTCTTGTGGTAGAGTCAAGCCTCCATCTGAGAGGCTCGGATCGAGATCCTCTATCCATTCCAGACCCTAGGTACAGTCAGGCATCGGCGTGACCAACTTTACCGGGCGTTGATCCTCTACCTAGAAGGTGAATTACGGATGAGTCGCGGTATCCGCCATGGCCCTGGCAATGATCCTCCTCTATGTATCGAGATCTTTCCCACTCAGGAGTGTGTCTCCTGTAATGAGTGCTTCTATCTATCGTAACCCTTACACTCAGGAGTGTGTCTCCCGCAATGAGTGTAGCTATATCTCGTGATGGTTCCCGATGAACATCACTCCTCAGACGGACGTCATCAGAACTATAAGACTCGTGGAGTGTGTTCTCCCGGGACGAGTGCATCATTGAATCTTCAAACAGAATCCCTATCAGGGTATTCAGTTGCGTGACTTGTCTCTAGACCGCGGGTCTAGGTTTTGAGTATATCTAGTTTGTTTATATGTTCTATACACATATATTGTGCATAGCTGACTGTACCTTTACTTTGTGTACTGCTTTTTGGTTTTCAGGGTCCTCTACTGAGTATTTTTATACTCACTCATGCACGGGCTTTGCCCACACATCTATTGTCTTGTGCAGACGAGCAGCCTTTTGACAGAGTCTAGGGCGGACCAGGATAGGACCGAGCTTTCTGAGTTTCATATAGGCCGAGGCGTTCATACATCTACGAGCAGCAGTCCTAGTACCTTTGTGCTTACAGGTTGGACTTTCTAGTTTTTTTAGACTCTTGTTTTTGGGGGGCTTGTATTCTGGACCAGTTTAATTTTACAGTACTCTACCTTTCGTTGTGCTCTGTTGGTTGGGCTTAGTTGTATGCATGCATTTTTTGTTCCTTAGTGTTTTACATTTCATCATTTGTGGGCTTGGATATGTGTGTGTGTACAAGTACCTAGGTAATGCCTCCCATGTTAGTGACATGCCTACTCAATGCTAGTCACCAGCCCCTCGCCTATTGGAGGCGGGCTTGGGGAGTCACGGCGTGGGCCCCACCGGGACGGGTCGTGACAGAGTTGTATCAGAGGTGGTCAGTTCTACCTTAGGACTAAGAGTCTGTGAGTTTGGTTGGGGCAACAGTGTTGAGTGTTTCGGGTTCGGCTTTCAGGCCAGAGACTCTAGTGTCGGTGCGGCGGCCGACGTATCCATACACCAGGACTCTGATAGCCTACTTTTCAACCCGGTTCACGAAAACACTAATTGCGGGGAAATAAAAAGGTACATGCATCATATAGGAATGAGTTGTGTCTTCCATATCCTTGGTTTCAGCTATCCAGATATACTCTTTGACCATGCCACATCTTGTTTCTTTACAGGATGCCTCCGCGACGCATACCCACTAGGATTCAGCAGCACGATCATGAGGATGACCCCCTCAGTGACGAGGCTTCAATTCAGGGACCAGTTCCCCATGCATTTCCACTAGGTGGTGCACCTGCTATACCACCACCAGTGGAGTAGCCAGTTGTACCAGTGGTACCGACCGATGAGGAGTGTAGCCTCAGCACGCTCTATGAGTTTCAGAGATAGAGGCCCCTCAGGTTCCGAGGCGAGCCAGACCCTCAGGCGGCTAAGGACTGGCTTGAGGCGGTAACCAGAGTTTTCGGTCTATTGAGGACACCAGCAGACCAGATGGTGATCCTAGGAGAAAGCCTTCTTCAGGGTTCGGCTGGACAATGGTGGAGTCTGACCACGCAGACTCACGACAAGGAGACTCTTTTGTGGACAGATTTTGAGTGACTCTTCAGGGAGGAGTTCTCTTCGGTTACACTGAGAGCTGGGCGCATCCAGGAGCTTCTTCAGCTCCAGCAGGGCAGTATTACAGTGGCTGACTATTCATCGAGGTTCACCAACCTCTCCAGGTACTCGATGGATATAGTCAGGGATCAATACATCAGGGCTCGGACCTTTGAGCGGGGTCTACGGCGATACATCTGAGCTAGTGTCATGCCTCTATGCATATCGACCTATGCTGGAGTGCTCGAGCAGGCCTTAGTGATCGAAATCTTCTTGGAGGAGCAGAGACAGCCGTCGGCAGTTAGCAGCAGGTAGACAGGTGCGGAGAAACCAGCAGCAGGGAGCCGACGTTAGACGCAGGGATCTGGATGTGGGAGACGTCATAGGGGGACCCAGGATAGAGGATCGACAGTACAGTGCTCTCAGGATGGATCCAGTCAGCCTAGGGAGAAGCGATGCTACACATGCGATGGTAGGGGGAATCTCGCTAGAGATTCCCCGACACGTCGGGCTGCTGACAGGGAAGTGGTGGATGGGCCACCGAGGCAGAGGTAGAGAACAGAGTAAGCAGATCCGCCCGGTGGTGGATGTGGCAGAGGACCAAGGAGAGCTGCAGGTGGTGGTAGACGCTTCGAATTACTTCCAACACCACCCCCAGGAGGTCCGCACCAGGCCCAAGGAGCTGGGGGACAGGGATGGGGATAGCTGCATGCGGTCGAGGCATACAACCTAGGGGCTCCAGGGATGATTCGAGGTACGATCTATGTCTTTTATACCTTAGATGTCGTACTCATAGACACAGGTTCTAGTCATTCCCTTATAGCCACATGTCTTGTACAAAACCTTGAGATTCCTGTAGAACCGTTGACTCGATCATTACACATTGAGACACCAACGGGAGGAGAATCGATGATCACGCACCTTTGCAGATAGTGTGATCTTACCCTTGGAGGTGAGGGTTTTGGTTGGAAGCTCTAGGTGGTAGCGTCGAGGCCTTATGACGTCATTCTCGGTATGGATTGGTTATCTTCGATCCATGCCCATATTGACTGTTTTAGGTGAAGAGTGCGATGTGTCTTCCATGATGGAACAAGGTTTTCCTTTGTTGGAGAAATGGAAACCCAAGAAGCAAAAAGTGGGCTCATGCATAGGAGGGGGCAGCTGATCACTCATGAGTTGGCTAGCCTTACCCTCGGAGCAGTAGATGTTGTGAGCTCTCAGTTCCCAGCAGTGGTGGTGGAGTATGAGGACGTCTTTCCAGAAGATGTCCCAGGGTTACCTCCCCGCTGGGAAATTGACTTCGGCATCGACTTACACCCCGTGACGACACCGATTTCCTCATCGGCTTATCGGATGGCTACTGAAGATCTTCGTGAGATGAGGGTGCAGTTGGAGGATTTGTAGAGCAAGTGTTTCGTGAGACCCAGCGTTTCACCCTAGGCAGCCCCGGTCTTGTTTTCCAAGAAGGCAGACAGGAGTCTGAGGTTGTCCGTGGATTACCGGCGCCTGAACCAGGTTACAGTGATGAACAAGCATCCACTGCAGAGAATTTATTACCTCTTCGATCAACTAAGAGGGGCTCAGTGGTTCTCGAAGGTTGATCTTCTATCAGGCTATCACCAGCTATGAGTGCGGGATGTGGATATACTGAAGATGGATTTCATATGTCTCTACGGTCACTCTGAGTAATTGGTGATGCCCATTGGCATGACGAACGCCCCTGTAGTGTTAATAGGGTTGATGAACTGGATCTTCCAGCCGTACATGGACCGGTTCATAGTGGTCTTCATCGACAACATCCTTATGTACTCGGCGTCAGAGGAGGAGCACACGAGACACATGCGGATGGTTCTGGACATACTCTGAGAGCACCAGATTTATGGAAATCTCTCGAAGTGTCAGTTCTAGATTCAGGAGGTCCACTTTCTGGGAAATTTCATCTCAGAAGATGGAGTAGCTGTGGACCCAGCCATGGTGGAGGCTGTGTTAGCATGGGATCCACCTCGGAGCGTGACAGAGGTGCGAAGCTTCCTTGGGTTGGCAGGATATTACCGGAGATTCATCCCTTATTTATCCCGGATATCAGCACCGATGACGGCCTTGACTAGGAAGGGGAAACCCTTCCTATGGAAAGAAAAGTGCCAGAAGGATTTTGAGAAGCTAAGACAGAGTTTGACGAGTGCCACAGTCTTGAGATTGCTGGTGGAGGGTGTCGAGTACATAGTTTTTTGTGATGCATCAGGGACCAGGCTCGGCTGTGTCCTAATGCAGTAGCACGCGGTGATTTCTTATAGTTCGCGCCAGCTTAGGCCACATGAGAAGAACTATACGACCCATGATCTCGAGTTAGCAGCGGTAGTCTTCACACTAAAGATGTAGAGACACTACCTTATGGGTGAGCGGTTCATTGTCTACTCTGACCACAAGAGCCTCAAGTACATCTTCTCACAGAAGGATCTCAATCTGAGGTAGAGGCATTTGGTAGAGTTCCTCCAGGACTATGATTTTGACATCATCTATACTCCTTGGAAGGGGAACAAGGTGGAAGACGCTCTTAGCAGAAGGTCGAGCTCACAGCTGTTGAGTGAGGCGACACAACAATTATCCGCGTTACAGTTATCCTTCGTGGATGGTGAGGTCATAGCCTACCTACAGTCGATGGTTGTCACCCCTACACTCTTACAACGAGTTAGGGAGGCATAGCTTGGGGATGTCGACTGTGTGGCTTTACGTGCTTAGTTAACCACATGACATGTTCCTGAAGGATTTTGTCAAGGTGGGAAGAACACACTTCTTTTTAGAGGACGCACTGTTGTACCAGTGGCGTTCCAGGAGGAGGTCCTGAGAGAGTTTCATACATCCCCTTTGGCGGTAAATCCTGGAGTGGAAATGATGTACCAGGATCCCTGATGACAGTTCTGCTGGTCAGGCATGAAGAAGGCAGTGGCAGAGTTCGTTTCTCGATGCCTCACATGCCAACAGGTGAAGGCTGAGTACCAGGTTCCAGCAGGGTTAGCTCACCCCTTGGAAGTTCTAGAGTGGAAGTGGGATGGAATATCAATTGACTTCGTGACAGGCTTACCACAGACGTCCAAGGGGGACGATTCCATCTGGGTGATCGTTGACCGACTCACCAAGTCAGACCACTTCCTAGCTATCAGGGAGCAGAGTTCCGTAGAGAGCTTGGGATGACTCTATGTACAAGAGATAGTTCGACATGATGGCGTCCCCTCGACTATAGTCTCAGACTGAGATGCCCACTTCACATCCCGGTTGTGGAAGGGATTGCAGGAGGCTTTTGGGACTCAACTACGCTTGACCACATCATTTCATCCCCAGACAGATGGTCAGATGGAGAGGACCATTCCGGTTCTGGAGGATATGTTGCGGGCATGTATCTTGGACTTTGGTCGCAGTTGGGAGGACCACCTACCACTGGTGGAGTTTGAGTACAACAACAGCTACCACTCCCCCATTGGCCTGGAACCATTCGAGGTTTTCTATGGGAGACCCTTCCGGTCACCGCTTTGCTGGACCGACCCCGGAGAGTCAGCACTCATGGGTCCAGAGTTAGTGCGAACTACCACAGAGAAGGTGCAGATCATCCAGGAGTGGATGAAGACTGCACAGAGCTGGAAAAATTCTTATGCTGACAGACGACGGAGGCCCTTGGAGTTTGAGGAGGGAGACCACATTTTTCTTCGGGTCCCACATCGACATGGGTTGCAGAGATTTGGACAAGGCGGGAAGCTATCTCCGAGGTTCATCGGAACTTTCCAGATCCTGGGCAGAGTTGGTGAGGTGGCATACCTCCAGGCTCTACCGCCACACTTGCATCAGGTACATGATGTCTTCCACGTGTCGCAGCTGAGGAGGTATGTGCATGACCCATCGCATGTCATCGACTGGGGAAAGCTGGACATCGAGGATGGAGTGACCTTTGCTGAGTACCCGATGGAGATCGAGGATCGGCAGAAGAGGATCCTTCGTGGGTGATCAATTCCCTTAGTGCACATCCAGTGGAAGCACGGAAATCTTCATGAAAGCACGTGGGAGCGGGAGGCCCAAATTCGTGCCCAATACCCTCATCTTATTGAGTAGCCATTGTTTTGGATTTTTGGGGATGTAAGGACCAAGGTGGGGAGAATGTAATGTTGTGGATTTTTCCGTTTATTATTTTTAAATATTATATGGAATTATTTTGAGACCGGGTGCGAGGGCGGCACATCATTCTGAGGTCCAGTGATCCCGGAATGGTGGTTTAAACTTTTTTTTAGTTAAGTGAGTCGACGCTTGTGCGTGGTTGTGGCAGTTTCCAAATGGATGCCCGGATTAAAAATCTGAGCGCACCATTGCATTCGGGACGACGAATCTACCTAAGAATGAGGTTAACCGTGAATGATGCAGGTCGAGGGAGAAAGTTATTTTTTTCGGACGTTTTATGTAATATAAAATAAATTAAATTAACCCGTTTATTTTATTTTATTTTAAGGAAACATCCGCTGCAGCGTTGGGACGGTGCAGTTGTTTCCTAAATTAATGACGCGTCATAATAACTTCAAAAAGACAAGTCAACGTCATTAATGCTTCCTGCGTAATTAAATTTCAACTTGTTTACCTTTTAAAGGATTAAACAATTGTTGAATCATTGGAAATGCTTGGGAAGAACCTCTGCCGAATCCGCGAGGCGTTGGAGCAATTCTCGACGACGAACGACAACAGATCGAAACCCAGGATCGTTGCGCCGGCGTTGAAGGATCACGACGACAACGACAGCACGGCGCCTTCGTCAACGATCGATCCTTTCAAAAGGTAGGGGTTGTTGTTTTGATTTTCTTTTCCCTGTTTTTGAGTTTAAATGACGAACGTGGATCAACCACGAACAAGTTGATCCGCAGATTCGTACATTCTTGCGGGAGGGTTTTCCTTGGGATAATTTTGGGGAATTAATCCATGATTTATATTCATGTTGATCTCTTCTTCGTTAAAGCCTATTAACGGGAGCGGATCAACGCCATGATGAACGATGTTGTAGGTTCGTTCCTCATTTTGATTATGTGGATTTCTTCCTCCTTTTCCCCGTGCATTCTTCGCGTTCTTCGTAGGGCGACGAACAACGGATCGTTGCGCATCCGTTCTGTGATGCAATGATCCCAAACCGAAGGTTAGACATCACAATGTTCTTGTGGAGGTGCGAAAATGACGGCAGACAGAAAATTGGACCAGATCGGAAAGGGCGTTCTTCGAGCGTTCTTCGCGCAGGAAGATCTATCATGGATTTGGAGCCGATCGGAAGCCCGAAAATGACGGAAACATCTTCGTGGTGTTGGGAAGACCAAAACCTGAAGGTTATGTGACAATCAGACAGCCGGATCAATGATCGGAGCACCATGGGAGGCACGATGGTGGATGTCTGCGTTTCTGGAAATTTCCAGAATACACGGCGTGTACTTCCGAAGAACACGCCGTGTAGTTCTGATGGTGGCGGCTAGGGTTTCGGGGTCAGAGAAGGATCACATGGCGTGTGACCCCGGTCACACAGCGTGTTGGACCTTCCCCAAAGCTCGGAATTTACTTCGGCTGGTAGAAGATCACGGGATGCTCTACACGGCTTCAGGCAGCACGGCGTGTACAACTCAGCAGAGGCGGCTACGCGGAGCGCGGCGTGTATCCTGGGGATACACGGACACGGGATGGAGTACACGACCGTGTACTCCCTCACCTGGACAGGTGAGGTCACCAGCGTAGGTCACACCGTGTGCATATTGCATGGGTTAGAGTACACGAGTTGGCGACCGTGTACGGGCACATGGCCAGAGTACACGGAGCCAGCCCGAGTGACCCAGACACGACGTGTACTCCGTACTACACACCGTGTATAAATTTTTCTACATGGCCAGCCTCTCGACATGGGCCGTTGTACACGGGTAGTACCCAGGGTCGGACAACACGGCATGTATCATTTCTACACGCCGTGTACTTTTTGGAGAATGGATTGGTTCTTTTTTTCACCGTTCCTTGAACATCTTTCATTTGGGTTAGTGCCCCCTTCTTCTTTTACCCTGAAGGTCAGGCATCATTCCCTCACACTGGTTTATGATCCCTTCAGCATAACATTTCTGTGGTAGAGTCAGGCATCCATCCGAGAGGCCTGAATCGAGATCCTCTATCCATTCCGGACCCTAGGTAGAGTCAGGCATCAGCGTGACCAACTTTACCAGGCGTTGATCCTCTACCTAGAAGGTGAATTCTGGATGAGTCGCGGTATCCTCCATGGCCCTGGAAGTGATCCTCATCTGTGTATCGAGATCTTTACCACTCAGGAGTGTGTCTCCCGTAATGAGTGCTTCTATCTATCGTAACCCTTACACTCAGGAGTGTGTCTCCCGCAATGAGTGTAGCTATATCTCGTGACGGTTCCCGAAGAACATCACTCCTCGGACAGACGTCATCAGAACTACAAGACTCGTGGAGTGTGTTCTCCCGGTACGAGTGCATCATGGAATCTTCAAACAGAATCCCTATCGGGGTATGCGGTTGCGTGACTTGTCTCTAGACCACGGGTCTGGGTTTTGAGTATATATGGTTTGTTTATATGTTCTGTAAACATATATTGTGCATAGATGACTGTACCTTTACTTTGTGTACAGCTTTGTGGTTTAAGTGGTCCTCTACTGAGTATTTTTATACTCACCCCTGCATGGTCTTTGCCCGCACGTCTGGTGTCTTGTGCAGATGAACAGCCTTTTGAAAGAGTCCAGGGCAGACCAGGATAGGACCGAGCTTTCTAAGTTTCCTACAGGCTAAGGCGCTCCTATGGCTATGAGCAGCAGTCCTAGTACCTTTGTGCTTACAGGTTGGACTTTGTAGTTTTTTTAGACTCTTTTTTTTGGTCGGCTTGTATTCTGGCTTAGTTTACTTTTACAGTACTCTACCTTTCATCGTGCTCTGTTGGTTGGGCTTAGTTGTATGCATGCATTTTTTGTTCCTTAGTTTTTTACATTTCAGTATTTCTGGGATTGGAGATGTGTGTGTGTGTGTACAGGTACCTAGTAAATGCCTCCCATGTTAGTGACATGCCTACTCTGTGCTAGTCACCAGCCCCTGGCCTATTGGAGGTGGGCTTGGGGAGTCATGGCGCGGGCCCCACCGGGACGGGTTGTGAAAACACCCATACTCAATCTTCTTAAAAAAGAAGGTCTTGTTGATAAAAGTTCATTGCTCAGATCAGTTCTTTTGAGTGTATCCAAGAAGGGGACTCCATTAGGTCTCTCCGTGAAAGGATGGGTGAGACCTCCATCATTCAATTTTCTTTCATTGTTTTTGGAATTGTATGCTTTCATATTAGAGAACTAATTTCGAAAGAGGTGGGAGTTGAATCTCCTAGGAGTAAGAAATTCATCAACCATTAGAGGAAGAGAGTGAGAGCTTAACAAACCCTAGATGCTCACAATTTTAGAGGGAGATGGTCTCATATCTCTATCATTTAGACAATAATATATTTTTCTTCTCAAATACCAGAAAATTTTCAATTCACCTAAAAATCACATCACTTAAATCCTCAAAATTGTTATATATTCCTTTGAATTTATGAATACCTTTAAACTTAAAAACCTATTATGGTATCCATTAATGTTATGTTAACATTAGATTAAAAAATATATGCTTCAAAAAATTAACACAATCCTTCTTCCTTAAATAAAATCATAGAATATTTAATATATTCCATAAATCCACAAATGAAATAAACTTTATCCAAGAAAACCTAAATCAATTTTTTATCAAATTAGTCAACAATTTAAAGGTTACCAATACTATCACATTTATTTTATCAATTTCAATCATCTATTTACCTAAACTAAAAATTATCTCCTTACTAGTAGATCATTTTTCTTGGCTATTGGTACCATTCAACATATGTTTTCAAATACATAAATAAAAACTAATTTGGAATAATACATAGATATATTATTATTCCAAAATCTATAATATCATTGAAATAAAACTTATGAAACATAATTCATGAATTTATATACAAAAACACTTAAATCCTTTCACTTCAATAATCATAATAGAATAGGTCCTTCCATAGTCTAAGAGATAACCATTGGATTCTATAATTGTTTATGAAAATGACCATATTCGTCACACCTAATAAATTGAACTACAAATGGTAGATTAAAACGTACTTCTTTTCCCTCTATTAAACTCGTTGTTTTTCCATGGAAATTACATGACATCTAGGAATATGAATCTTCTTCACCCTATATCCTTCTAAAAAATCCATTTTTTCTCTTATTATGTATGTCAAGAAACTCACCCAAGTTGAGATAGTCAAATATATAACATGATAAATTATTATTAATAATCTCAAGTATTCACTCAACATCTCCCTTTTTATTTAGTATCTCATGAGGATAATTAATCCCTTTTATATCACATTCTTCCATAACATGATTCCTATTGGTCCCCTCCACTGACTAAAACCAAATATTATAGTGTGAGATGTATTAATCATAGTATGAGACCACATAATTTCTATCGTACTATATCTTTAGTCTGTTATCCTAAACATGGACTTGTCCCCAGGGTTTTCAACAGTGTTCACTAATCATAATCTTTAATGATTTAGAAAACCTTACAATCATACCAACTATAGAAACCTAATATTTTCATACATAGATGTTACATATTTATATATAAATATCACATTTAATTTATAAATAAAATCTCTCAGACTGTAAATTTTTAGTTTTTGACACTAGATACACAATATTCATATTTCATGAAATATATTCAACATCTCCAAAAAATATCATTCCATATAGTAATATTCTTGACTTATCCTACTTAAAATATTTCTTCATAACATGTGGAAAGGAAACATAAGAAAGTGTGAGATCAGAGGCTCATTAAGGGTAAACATGAGATATATCAATTGATGATCAACAGAAATAATAAGATAAAAAATTTATGTGATCCTGAACATAATATATAAATTTTACCCCCAATATATCATAGATCATAGACATGGTTCATGGAATAAATCTTTATCATTTAAAAATATATGAGTCAGTAGAGTCATTAAAAATCATGAATCAATCATAAATCTTGATTTCATATCATAAATGTTCTTCACCATCATAGGTATATAAACCATTTCATATTTCATGGTTAACTATTGAGACCATCAAATAATAATGGATCAACAATCATCACATGTTCCCGATATTATAATTTATAAGGATTCCTGACTTGTTTCCCATTGTGTATCACGAACATTTACTTATTTCCTATAGTGGAGATATCATATCAACTTGTTCTCAATAGTGGACCAATCACATTAACTTGTTTCCATTAGTGGATAAAATATTTTATAAACTCATCCTAGTGTAGCATTATTCATATATTCATATCATAATATCATAAACCATCTAAAAAATAGAAAATAAATGGTTTTCATAAAAAAGGATCAAACATTATTCATATCATAAAACCGTAACCTGTCAAAAAAATGGGTTTAATAAAAATATTATAAACTCTTCATAGCATAAAAAGTGTAAAATAAATGGGTTTTGTAAAAATCTCATAATTATAATCATAAACCATCCAAATGAAGAATATGTAATCTATAATTGGATCATATCTATAGAAAAATGTAATTTACATTAAAAGATGTTATCATAGTTAAAAATTCCTATAAAAGAATCCCTGGAATATTTCCATAGAGAAATACCTTTTTCATTTTTAAATAACTTATTTAAAATAAAAAACTTGACCAAATATTAAGAAAAACATTTTCTTTGAATATAAAATTACAAAATTTTAAAGGAATATTACAATCCATGAGCATTCCTAATGGTGGGAAATTTCATCAGTGCTGTATAATTTGAATGAAATCATTCCTTTCAACCTTTTGAAAAAATATTTAAATTGTACCTCATTCCGAAAATGAATTAAATAAAAAAATTAGAAAAATTAATTATTTAATAATTGGTAAAAAATAAAAAAAATTATAGGTTAATATTAAATATATTTTTTGTTGTTTTAGAATATATAGATTTGTAAAAAATTGATTTTTATCCAAATTGTAAAACATAGTCGATTTTCCTTAAAACATTTATATCAATATCATGAGTATTAATGATGGTAAAATTAATGAAAAAATTCTATTCTATTGAAATAAATATAATATAAGGAAAATAAATATATTTATCAAATAAGTATTGTATAATTTCCTCAACATAAATTCAACCATAAAAATACCCATAAAAATTATATTGGAACCTAAATATTATACCTAATTAGTAAAATTTAAATTAAAAACTCATCAAAAATAGAACTTAAATGGTAATTTATATCCTGATAATTTCTAATATAATAATAATCAATTAATTCATGGGCAGTATAGGCACAACATATAATAAATAACTTCTTAATATGGGATGTTTCTGACAGAAGTGAAAGTGAGATGAAAATCTCTTGCCTCAAGTATTATCTCACTTCATATGCATTTGAGTGTCCTATAAAATAAATATAAGTTTATTATATATTTATTAAAAACCCATATTCATATTAATATACCATATATGATTCACTTATAATATCATATCACCCATGTCTTATCAATTATATATTAAAATCATTGTTTTGGGTGATGATTCCATCATTTTCCATGCATGTTTGGGTTTGGCTATCCCAGGCCTAATACTTTAATCGTAGTTAAATCATATCTAGAATGATAATCAAGAAATAAATATAATATTTTTTCATTATACATATATTCATATTCATCTATAAAAGTTAGATATTGAAAAATTAATTACAATGTTCATGGAGATTACATGCCATACATATACAAGAACAATGTTTTCAAAATTAGACATATGTACGGAAATAAAAATAAAAAATAATTCAACTTTAAAAATAATTATTATGTCATATATATCATATATATTCATTAAAAAATATTTATTACTGTCCATGCAAATTATGATTGAAAAAATTCATATCGCTTCACGGAGGTGGTAGTCCACACATACGAATGAGCAATATTATCATTTTCCAATGGATTGAAAGGTAATAATATAGATTTTTTATTGTAATTAAATAAGAATAATTATTTCAAAAATATCATATATAAATATTAAAACAATCATAATAATCATCCATGAAAATAGGTATGGAGAATGATTTATATCACTATGTGGTTGCTGTAAGTCGTACGTATACACCAGCAATACTTTCACATCCAATTTTATATAAGAGAGGGTGAATAAAGGGTTTTCATAATTTTAATAAAATCTATTTATATTTTTATTTTAATGAAATTATTTTATGAATAATATCATAGATTTAGAGAAGTAATAGTAAGAAAAAAATTAAAAGACTCTTCGTAATACGATTAACTATTCTTTGGTAGGTCTTCTTTTGATCCCTTATAATAGAAAATTGTATTTGAAGCACCCTAATATTTTTTGTTATATATCTTATTTAATTTAAATTCTTCCACAACATAGGTTTTACACAACACTGAGATTCAATGATCAATTATATACAATTAAATATCATTATTTAGAAAGGACCATTATCACATAGCCTTAATATTGGTGGGAATGAATAGTATAAATGAAATTAAGATATTATATGTTGAAAAAAAGTTACATTCATACAAATCATTTGGTTGTCATTAAATACGAATTAATCCAATTTTACACATTAAAATTCTATATTTTCATAAAGGAATTTTTTTCTCCTTTTAATGGATCACTTGTAAAAAAACTAAATTTTGACACTTAAAAATTATTTTGAACAAAATAAACATTGTTTTTAAGATTGGAATGTAAAAATATGGTAGGGTAAATATTTTTATTTTTTCGAAAAAATTTATTTTATAATCAATAGTGAAAAATGCAAATTTCTAAATAAGTTTTAATTTCATTATATTAAAAGACTATTATGATTTGAATAGTAACCTAACATTGAAAATTATAAAAAAATATTTGGTATAATATGAGTGAAAAGATAATTTGTTTTAATTATAGAATATGTAAATAAATATTGTAAAAATCCTAAATTAACTATAAGTATTTTTGTGTGACATAAATGTTTATGGATAATTTTATAATTAAAATAATTATTTAAAATAAAATTTATTTTCAAGAAATAGTGTCATAAATTAATATTTTTTTCTTATGATTATAATATAATTTTACAAGGTCTTAATTAATTTTTGAAAGTGTTATAAAATCAGTTATAGATTTAATATTTTTAATTTCCAAGTAAATGAATAATTTAATTAAGGAATAAATTTCTAATATTTAGAAAATTATTTTCAAAAAAATGGTGTCCCTTTTTAAATATTTCATTTTTAAAAATTATACAGGATATGTTTTTTTATTTTTCTAAAATTGTGGAATTTTGGTGAATAGTGAAATATGGTAATTTACGGTATAAGTAAATAAATGAATTATTGAGTCATGGATTATGTATAGATGAGGTAATAACCAATTTTTTTAAATAAAATAAAATAGGTAAAATATTTAGTAATGTAATCATTTATATTTACTATCTTGATCCAAAATAATAATCTGGTTAATAAAATAATAAAAAAACACCCATCTCCTCTACTATAAAGACCACCCCTAACGACCTCATATTCCCAATCCACAAAATCCTTGGATTATAAACAATTTATCCCCAATTATCTTCTCATGTCTCTACCACATTTCCATGATCATTTTCTCTTAATAAATTACATAACCCAAGTCCCTTAAGGAGGTTCTAAAGGAAATGAATTCCAGAGTTAAAACTATTAATCCTTCCCTTTCATTTTATTTTATTTTGTTTTCTTATCCTTCTATCATCTCATATATACAATCATGTATGATAAATCTAGTATATTATATATAATTTAATTTAATTATTTCAATGTACAATCCACAATCATGTATCTCCTACTCTTTTATTCTAAAAATGAAAACATCATATTTGAGGTGCTGATTTACGACCTCTATGAAAGATGTGTTTTCATTTTTTAATTCCTCTTTAAAGGGTGGTCATAAAAACATTTTTATGGTTACACCATATTATTATATATTTATTCTCACTTTTTTAATATACTTTAACATTTATATTTGCATAATATTAATTAATAAAACAATATTTGTTCGTGATGATCGAAAAAACACCAAAATAATCTAAATGATTATCACACACATTTTATCTAATGATTCATCCTCATAAAATATAAATTAATTAATTAAATAACAATTTAATATTATTTAGGTTCATTAATAACTTGTAGTTTCAATTCTGGACAACTATTCTCATTTTACAAGATTGGTTCCACACATGTATACAAGTAAACTTATCATGAAAAAGAAGGAAACTAATGCTCCTGAATGATAAAATTGTATCTTATAACTCATAAAAATGGATATAAATGAACTTAATAAAAATATAACAAATAAAATAAATTTATAAAAGGTTCTTAATTAATTAATAAATCCATTTAATATGGCTATCAAGGATATTAAGGCCAAGTTCAGAACACATTCAGACAAAAGGTTAGGGGCTTCGTCTCAATATCAATTTCATTGAGACTTACATGGTATAGTGCACCTAATCATTTTTATGAGGCATGTATACTACCCCTTTGTGATAATTTTTAATTTTTATTTATTTTCCTATTAAATATCCATATTTTCTTGTATCACAGTTATGGTTATTGTAAATTCGAATACCATTTTTACATACGATGTTTACTTTGGATGTTGAAATATTGATTAATCAGTATTATATTTTCTATATCGATACTATGATAAATAATATTGTTCTTAATATATATATATATATATGTGTGTGTGTGTGTGTGTGTGTGTGAATAACGATTTTTTATTGTATTGATTGGAGTGTCTAGACTTTATAGCCTCTCGATGCATCAATAGGTCTCATGAGACAAAATAGTTGGCAAAAAACTCTTCTTGTTTGTTTCCAAGCAGAATTAGGCAGGTTTTTAACCATAATATTAAAATATATTGACAGTATAATGGTTCAAATTATAGATACTTTACACCCAACAAATAATAATATTTTTATTTTAGTATTCATTTATTACTTTCAATGATATTTTCACCATGAAAAAAATAATGGTTTCATTTTTCATTCTCAGATTCTTGATGGCATGTTTCTTTCAGATTATTTAACATTCCATAATATCTAAGACCTATTGAGTTCACTTAAAATAATATTATTTCATATAACCCTTACTATTAATTTTATCTAAACCTTTTTTACCTTCCATAGGCTATGATGACAAAATATTTGGATATATGACAAGAAGATGTTTATTTTCTTTTTTTATGTACTATGTTTAATTACAAATGTAATAGGGGAACCATTTATATATCTAGTTTCATCAAGAATACTAAAATGATCCATAATTTTTAATATGATCTCTTATAACTATCCCATTTTAAAAAAATGGATACCTACTCTAAGATACTATGGTCAAGGTTGTTATAGTTGGTATCAGAGAAAGTTTAGGAGAAACCTTGGGATCTAGATTTAGAAAACAATGTTTGGGGAACAAAACCTAATGTAGACATTGAGGATAATCTTATAACAAAATCCTAGAGTTTTGGTAAGGTGGAGATATTGTGTGTCTTCCTATAAATACATCCATTCTTGGATACTACATGTCGACTGGTTTTGGCATATGTGTGTCATGGTGTAATAACTCTAACAAGGTGCATCGAGCCTGACTCAGCATAACCAAGTATATGACAATGGGCCTTACTGTGCACCAAATTTGATACTCCCATGATATATTCTTAAGATAATTCATATTATAATCACAAATAATTATGAAGTATTTAGTTATAAATAATTCTTCCAATAAACCATATTTATGATTACGAGATTAGCTAAGCATGAAATATTCAATTTATGTTAAGAATTTTCGTAGATTTGGAATTATTCAATAGGTTTCAGGATGTTATAATCTAATATTATGTAAGAAATTGTTTATAATTAGATCCTAGAGGAGTTAATTGGAAACACACCACTGCACAAAATCCTAAGAGTACAAATGATAAATTCTTTAATAGATTCAATCCAGTTTTCAATGGGATGTAATCTCCCAAATATTGTCATCATAAGAGAAAATAATATCATAATATAATAATATATTAGAATAACTTTCCATGTGTTATGGACTGAAATGGATGATAGAGAATAAGTGGAATATTTTGGAAAATATAGATAAATGAACGAAGGTAAGGAGGTATTTTACCACATTGGATAATTATAGAACGAAACACCTTAGTATATTCTTATGATGAAAAGTAGTTTTCTTCAAGTGTGGATAAAAATGCCTCTATTATTATGATTGTATGGAATGTAAGAAACATCCCAATTATCAGTGCTTCAAATTCAAAGTGATGGGACACTACACAAATCAATTTCTTGAGTGTCAAAGGAATATACACAAAAATTGTATAATGGATCATGGTCGATATTATTATACAAGCATAGATGAAGATAAATGATTAATAAATTTTTTTTTTGATTAAATAATTATTTTCTTTGATTATTTTATCACTAAGGATTTAGTTATAATATTCATTAGATATATAAGGATTGTATATAATACATCTTCTTTAAAAAATTGGGCAAGTGATGAATGACACAAGTAATCAAGAGTGGTGATTCTCTTATAAGTTGATCTTTTTTAAAACACATGACATGGGAAAGATAACATAAATATGTTATTTATGATGATATAATAATTAATATATGGTTATGGGATATTATTTGTGGATATAAAGGTGGTTTTTCATCTAATGTTTTATGTTATTTTGGAAATATTAGATGTTTTGATTTAAAGAATTTATTAGAAAACCTGAGGTTTAACTGTTAGAAACATGTATGATTCATAATGGTTTAAAGGGGATTAAGGTATTCATATATTCAGTTTGTTATAATAAATTCTGAATTATTTTATAATTCTTATTTTAATTTGATTTATTGACCTTCTCATTTTTTCATTGAATTTGTACAGAAATGTTTAAAATGATTCTTTGGATTAACTACTTGTGGAATGGATCCAGTTAAAATTTGGAAATATTTTTTTGTTAATAACATATTTTAACCTTCTTGGATTCAATAAACTTTTAGTGTTATAAGGAATTACTTAAAGAGAATATGATTCAATAAATGTGCATCATGCATGAAAAAATTCATCTTGAACATTCATTTGCAGGTGTATGGGATGAAATTAAAATAGATTGATGCACAACCAATGATTTAAATTAATATTATGAAATGAAAATTAATGAATTAAGTGTGTTTTATCAATTTATTATCTCAATATTAAATGAATCAATTAACATTAGGAAAGATATTTTTTTATTAGAATCATTAACCATTTACTTTGGTTTCTGATAAAACAATTGTCTTTTAACTGATCATAAGATTTGTGGTTTTATGATGGTTAACTTTATATTGAGCATGTTATCTATCACACTCTATCAGAAATTGATTATTTTATTTGTCTTCAATTTCCTTGTTATCACTTTCCACTTATTATTCCAAACCCAAAATCAATGTTTTTTTGGCATTCACATTTCCATTTCCTGTTTATTAAGAGGGCATCTTATAAACAATATTTCCGATGTGGGTTTACCAAAAAGAAATTTGCAAGTATCAACCTTTGATTTTCGAAGTAAAATTTGAAAGTAAAATGAATCAATTTGTTGAAGGACGGGAGAATTTAACACCCCAGTACTTTATGGTATATATCTTTTGGAATTTAATTTCTTTGACATCATAGGATTATCACAATAGCATTCTTAAATGAACAATGATATTGAATTAAATATCATTATTTTATAATGATTATTATAACCGAGATGTTATATTGGTATTGATGAATAGTATTAATGAAATTAATATATTATATATTTAATAAAAAAATTAAATTTATCTAAATGATTTTGTTCACATTTGATAAGAATGATTTGAATTTCACTCATTAAAAGGCTATATTTTTTCTTAAAGAGCTTTTATCACATTTTCATAGTGCACTTATTTTCAAACCAAATTTTAAATCATTTAAAAATTATTTTTAACTAAATAAACATAATTCTTAAAGTGTTAATGTCAAAATAATGTTAGGGTGATATTTTTTATTTTTCGGAAAATTTTTATTTTTCAATGAACAGTGACAAATCCCAATTTCTATAAAACTATCATTTTCATTACATTAATAGTCTATTTTTTATTAGAATTATAAGATGAAATATGAATGAATATATATAATTTAGGTATAGTTTAAATTCTAATATAATATATTAATTTCATGGAATAAGAGAATAAATGTTTTAGAAATGTTAAATTAATTATTAATATTTTTGTGAAATATAAATGTTTATTTGTAATTTTATAATTTAAATAATTATTTAAAAAATTTATTTCAATGCGATAGATTCATAAATTAATATTTTGTTTTATTATGTTCATAATATAATTTTATGAAACCCTAATTAATTTATCAAAGTGTTATAAAATCAGTTATAATTTTAAAATTAGTATCTTTCACGTAAATGTTTTTTTAATTAAAATTAAATTAATCATATTAAGAATTAAAATTTCAAAAAATTGAGTTCATTTTTTATATATAAACCCTGTAAACTTGTTAAGGTGATTTTTTCTATTTTTATAAAGTAGTTGAATTTCTGTGAGTAATGAAATATAGTAATTTACGGTATAAGTAAATAATTGAATTATTGAGTAATGTATGTTGTATGGATGAGGTAATAACCCATTTTTTTGAACACTGTTCAATTTTTTACTTTATTTATTCAAGGAATAATCAATATTTCTTTTCTTGGGCCAAAATAATAAATTAAATAATAATATAATCAAATAACACCCCTCTCGAGCACTATATATTCCACCCCACACCACCTATTATCTTCACTCCACCAATGCCTTGAATATTTTCCAATTTTTACAAAATCATCTTCCAAATTCTCTACCATGTGTTTGTGAGGCATTGGTCTTAAAAATGATCAAACCAAAGTCATTAATAAGGTTCTCAAGGTGAAAAATTCAAACTGTAAAACCCTTAATCCTTCCCTTTCATTTTCCATAACTTCTCTTCTTATCCTACCCTCACCTACTCTAGAAAAATATAAATTAAAAAACCATTATCTTATATGTACATTATATTTATTATTTAAATGTTAAGACCACCATCATGAATATCCTCATCTTCCTTTTATTCTATAAATGAAATCTTCATTTGTGTGGTGCTAATTTACCGCCTTTGTGGACGACGAGTTTCTTTTTTTCAACTAATCATTAATGGATGGTCATATAAACAATTTATGGTTATAAAAAGTTATAATATATTTATTACAGGTTATTTAAGGTCATGGAAAAAATATATATGTATAATATTAATTAATAAAACCAAAAATTTCATGATGATCGAGAAAAATCAAAAATAACCAAAATGGTTTTCACTAACATTTCATCTAATGATTCATCCTCATTAAATATAAAAATATTGAATATATAGTCATTTATTATTTTTCCGTTTCATTAATGACATATAATTTCAATTTTGAACAATTATTCCCATTTTACATGATCTTTTCCACACTTGTATAAAAATAAAATTATCATGAGAACCAAGGAAACAAATGCTTCTAAATAATAGAATTGTATCATATAACTCATAAATGGCCCATAAATAAACATAATAAAATTATAAAAACTCAAATCCATATATAAAAGTCTTGGAATTAATTAGTTAATGGATTTAATTTGATTAGATAAAAAATTAAGATCATGTGTAGAACACATTCATACATAATGTAAAGGACTTCACCTCAATTTAAATTTCATAGAGAATTACACGGTATTGTAGAGCTAATAATTTTTATGTGGTTTATAAATTATCTCATTGAAATAATTTTTCATTTGAAATTATATTCCACTTAATTATGCATATTTTTTTTATCTTGGATATGAGTATTGTCTAATCACAATACCACTTTTACATATGGTGTTTACTTTGAATGTTGTAATGCTGATAAATTGGTAATTCCTACTTGTTATAGATATAATGTTATGTAATATTGTTCTTGAACTAAATCTATTCATAACGAATGTTTTGGAATTGTAGTGATGGGTGGGGGAAAACTATATAGTTGTTCGATGCATCAACAGGTCTCATAAAACAAAGTAGTTGGTGACTAACCATTTTTGTTTATTTCCAAGAATAATTAGAATATTTTTACCCATAAACATAAACTGTCTTGAAAGTACAATGGTTCATGTCTATGATACATTACATAGAATAAATATGAGTTTTCTTCATTCAGTGTCTAGTTATTACTTTCCATGAGATATTCACTATGAGAAAATCAATGGCTAAATTTTCATTCTTAGTCTATTGATGCAAAGTGTTTTTTAGATTATTTACCATGCCATAATATCTAATCCATTTTGAATTTACATCACTTATTATTATTTTATATAACCATTACAGAGTGTTTGAGCTCACCCTATTATTATTTTTCCTTCCCTAGGTTGTGGAAATGAAATCCTTAGTAATGTGACAGGAAGATGTTTATTTTCTTTTAATATGTACTATATTTAATTATCAATGTAATTGGGAAACCATGATTGTATCTAGTTTTTTCAAAACTACAAAACTGATTGATCATTGGTTATGTGATCTCTTATATCTATTCTGTTGTAATAAACAAATCACTGACCCTGGGCTACTAGGGTTGAGGATGCTACATGAATGGAATTTTAAGATGACCATGACCTCAAATTTGTTGATATGGATGTTTTCAAGGTAATTTTATAGGTTTCGGTCCAAATATATGGATCAATGTGGGTTGTAGAGGAGAAAGGAAGGGTTCCCTCTTATAAGTGAGGGGAGGGGAACTCTTGGAATTTCATAAATGATTATAATATAATAAATTCATTATCAATCCAAATTTCTCCAAAAGGAATGATATTTGAAGATAAATATGGATATGGACGAAATTAAATGTACCTATAAATTTTAGATATTTTTACCTAGTATTTTATACATTATATTTTGGTTTAACCCCTTAGTTGACCTATTTTAACCTTAACAATGAAAACATTTGTCACACACTTACTAATTTATGATTTTACTTATAATATAAATATTGGAACATAAATTAAAAAAGAATGATATTTTAGAAAAAAATTTATCATACTTTTCCTCTTTATATTTGTTTTATATTTTAAATAATTTATTCAAATATTGTTATCTTAAATTACTATTAATTTCATTTTATAAACTATACACATAATTTGACTTTGAACACAACCTTATAGAGTTTTAAATAGAAAATAAACCATTATATTATAAAAAAATTATTTATCTAAAAAATCATGGAACATAAAAAATCACCCTATTTTCATTAGTTTTCATATGTTTAAATCATTTATTTTATTTATATTTTTATTGAATAAATATCATGTCTGCATTGAATAAAAATTTATGGAATTTATTAAATCAATAAAAAAATTAAATAAATTTCCATGATAAAAAATAATTTTTCTTTAAAATAAAAATTTATAAATAAAGTTATCCTTTTTCAATCCTTTCATAAAATATTAAATGATATTAAAATCAAGAGAGTGACATTTTGGAATTTCTTTTACCTAAAATAGTATCTAATTCATTATAATGGTAAAAAGACTCTAATATTACATAAATTATAATTTGGTATATATATAATTTAATTTATCCAATAAAATAAATTAATGGAAATTATTAGGATGATTTTTAGACCTTATCTCATGGTTTTACAACTTTTTTAGTCATTTTACCATATTGGGATGATAAATATTTACCATGATTACTATTTATAACAACCAAAAATAAAATTGACCTTTATAAAAAATTTGGACTTGATGATTTCAAATAAGATAAAAATTTAGAAATCCTCAATTTTTAAATTAGAGGAAATTAATTTCTTAGAAAATCTTAAAAATAATGTTAACTAGTTTTTCTGAAAAATATTTTTTTATGTATACTAATTTTTTAAATTCCAAATTGAATCATAAAATTAATTCCAGTGAATGAAATTTGATTATTAAGTGTATAAGATAGTTTATTTTTCTTTTAAAATATTTTATAAGAACTATTCTTAAAAATGGTTGAATTAATAATAATGATTTCATTAAAAATAAGTATTTCTAATTATTCATCAAGAAATTCAACCTTTTTGAAAAATCTAAAATTTTAACTATAAAATAGTTTTGATTAAATTATTTAAAGAATGATATTATTTTTATTAAATAAAATTTCTAAAATTTCCAAAAAATATATAATATTCATATAATAAAAACCATTTCTAATAAAAATTGGTAGAAAAAATAAAATGGAATTACCAAAAATAATTGTTTCTTTCCTGATCATTTATCAATAATTTTTTTATTATGATCATTATATAATTCATACTCCCGTTAATCCTTTCCATACCATCCAATTAATTGGTTATGTGATTATGTTTATAATAATATTTTGTCGCACTTTTAAGCTAGGTGTTCTATATCATATATGCTATCAATCATGGTATTCTATTAAAATTTTTGGGTGTTATATGTTTTTAAATTCCACTTGATGAATTTTATACCATCTATGAATTTAATGTATTTTAATCCTTCTTATCACTTGTATCTCTATTTTTCTTATCCAACTATACCCATTCAGTGCGTACGCACCCAATTGATCATATCTCCCCCTTAATAATTTACCACATCAAACAAATATTAGATATAATTAAATTCATAGGTATAGGGGTACTTCTTGGGTCCTAAAAAGGATTTTGGTCAATCCAGATGGACTATAAATGTGATATGTTATTTAAAAATATTTTACCACATCTATGATTATTCCAACTTTCTTGCCTACTCTAAATATTTTGGTATATAATATTATATTCCGGCCATATAATATTTTATTACATCATTTTATCCCACTTTGTCAATTTAGACTTACTTTGAAATATAGTTATTATTAGATTGAGGCTTTTCAATTTTTTGGATTCAAACCTACTCACGAAGATTAATTTCTTTTAATCAAGTCTTCGGTATCATTTTACATGATTCTTCCTCAGTGTGGGAATCTTAACATCGGTCTACTACAATATCTTCTTACTACATTAGAGATCTCTTCTAAATTCCTTTATTTACCTTATTTATATATTTTTTTAATGTTTATCATGAATCTACTTTTTACTACTCTTAAATAAAAATGTATGATGCTACATCATTTTTCATTTTAGATGAGTTTCTATATAGGTGAATAATCTTCTTACTCTCAAATGGAACCGAATCCCCCTATTATTTCTATATTGGTTTCCCTTATCTATTAAGGAAAATTGTGAGTTCACCATGATAGGTTGTTTCTACACATTTCATTTAAATTAATTTTTTCCTCTTGTATAGTCTACCTAGTTTCTAGCTTAATGGGTCCTTTTCCATTATATTCACTTTCCTCATAAGTGGTAAGAGTTGATTACTTCCTTATGGTGTCATTTTCCATCAAATAATTATTCTAGATATGCTGACTTAATATATTTCTAGTATTATAAGAAATAAAACACATTCTATTGAACATATACCACGTATCATCATGTCTCTATGTTGATATCTATACAGTTATTATTCTTCCACCTTCAAACCATCCGGATTCTTAACACACACTCATTGTGTGTCCCATTATTCAACAGTACTAGCATGTCATGGATTACTTATTCCATGATTCCAAAATATTCTCCATTTGAATTGGGAGTTTTATATTTTGATCCTTCGATACTCTACTCATATATTCTTACATGGAGGGAAACTTAAACTTCTCATTTGCCATATACAGATAGAGATTTTTCACATGCTACCAGATCATTTGATCTTTATACTATAGATGAGATTCAATATTATTTAATATTTCTGGGATCCATAATTAGATTTCATTTTCTCATATAGTTGATAATTTAGATATATGATATTTTATTATATCTTTTTCTATATCAAACTTCTTTCTAATATGTTGAAATATTTATTTATATAGATCACTTTTTTCTTTCATCTTGGAAACCATCATATATATCATATAATTTAAACCTCAATATTTGGTTTTTAGTCTCTTATTATCTATGCACAAATATAAAATTCTTTTATAGTAAAAAATTTATCTTATCTCACATTAATCTGCCATCTCTTTTAAAGATTATATCTATTCTGGATCATGGGACAAACTCACCTGGAATTTATGACCATACGTCTTAGTTTCTTCATAATTATCATATTTCTCATCACATGTGAGTGGTTCATCATTAACATAATAACTTCTAAAAAATTTCTTTTCAAATTAAAAATTTCAATGATCTTAGAAAATTTCATATTAAGAATTTCAACCTCAAGAAACTCAATATTTTTCTGTTGTTCTTTAAAATAATATTTTAAATTTTCAATCACTATGGATTTCACATTAGTATTAATCATGAGATTCTATAAATATTTTGTTTTCGCCTTATTAACTACTTAATAAATTAAATATTTTTTAATTTGATCCATGTTTTCTTTAATATCGTCAATATATTAAGTTAATTGTCTTAATAGACTCCCAAAAATTCTATTTATTTCTTTTTTAATATCTAATTCTTGAATATAACCTTCAATATCTACCTGATGGTCAACAATACCCTCTATCTCTTTCTCTTCACAGAAGAGACCTATATTCTCATATTTACAAGAAAAATCCATAGTATAGTTATAATTAGAGTAAATAAATTAATTATAATCTTTCATATTAATTTCTATATTGAATATCCTTTTGGTATTCTTCTTGTTCTTCTTATTCTTCATTACTTTTCTCATAATGCACTATTCGTAATTAATCTTCACAATCTTCTCCTTTATATATTTTCAATATACATCTTCCTTGGTATTACAAATATCATAAGTAGTAGTACAATGAGTATTTTTCTTATACACTGCATTAGATAATGGTCTATTTATGATATTTTCACTCTCTACATTTCCAATTTTCTCATGGTTCTTTCTCAAGTCAACATATCTTCAGATGTACTCAATAATAACTTCACCATAAACTTATAGGAATATAATAATTAATTTATAAAATTCATCAAATTTAGATCAATGAAAATATGTCTAATAAATAATCTATATACACTAATCAAATCATTACTTCTGAGGTTGAACACTATGTCGGAACCTTCCTTTGAAACCACTTTTTTGAACTAAATACTCCCTAAGAGGTGGGTGAGTTAGGGTGTAGGTGTAGCAACCCGAACGTAGAAGGCTAGTAGATGGTGTCTCCTACTATTAAATTTGAATGATTACAAAGAATCAAATCCATAAGTACTTAGTGTTTAGTAGTCTTCATAAACAAGATACATACATGAGAATTTTATTACAAAAGAATACAATAATTACAACAAAAACATTTCTTCTTAATAACTAAATAACTTCATTGATAAATCTAATCTTTCTAGTAAATTAATTTATATATTTCATAGTTCACTTGTTGAATTACTGGGGAAATAAATATAATAAGGGTGAGATCAAACTCTTAGTAAGAGATAAATATAGAGGATTAAATATTGAATTAATTATAATAATAATTATGACATGGAAAATAACTAAACACACATACCATATAATCAATTAAATAATTGTTATGTTCATAATAAATAAGGAAAGGTAATAACAAGAAAATTGTTCTATTACTCTTCCTCTGACGTG
Source organism: Viscum album (assembly GCA_963277665.1). NCBI lineage: Eukaryota > Viridiplantae > Streptophyta > Magnoliopsida > Santalales > Viscaceae > Viscum > Viscum album. The sequence goes on from OY728122.1 coordinate 499,698,632, forward strand.
GCGTGTTTTGGGTTATGAGGAATGGTCTGATGTGAATTATCATCCACCACTTTTATATATAGATAAGTTCTTTTCATGTTCACCATTTCTTTTATTTCTACCCGTTCTGAGTCATTATCCTTTAATGGAAGTTGGGATTGACCCTGCGGGTACGGTGTATCTTATCCACTAAATATTTTGAATGAAATTCCAACGTCAGATGGTCTTATTGGGTGATTTAAATGGTTCAAGTACTTGTTAAATTGGTCATCCTCAGATATAAAATCTTCATATGGTCTCCAACAGGTTTATTCATGGAGCCAAAAACCCCCAACAGCCCAGGTATCCATGATTCATATACTTTCTTCCCAAAGGTACGTGCTCATTGGACAATGATTCGGCCAATGAAACTTAAGTACTCTATTGGTCAAGAGGATGGGAATTCAGGCACACTGAGCCCTTTTGGGGGAGGATTATTGCCTATTATGAAACTCTATTATAGATTTATGTCGTGTTCATATGTTAATTAATCAATGGTTTATTCTTGAAGAGAGTGTCCATGTGAAACCCCTTGTTTGCAGGATCATCTCAAGCATAGACATATTTGATGCTGTAGAGGTTATGCTGAATTGATCCATATTGCAAGGCACTCTGGAGATTATCGTCATCCAAGGGGGACAAAAGGTGACTTGATGTTGGGATGAGACCTATAATATGGGTTTCCTACATATCCTCGAGAGTGGAATTATAACCCACAGAGTTCCAAATTGTGCGGGGCTTACACGTAGAACATGACCATTTGACAGGACATGGTTGGGTGAACCCTTTTGTATGGGAACCCTTTTGAGATCGGGCATTCATGTAGGAATCCTATGTATCATATTTTAATCAGGAATTAGAGTTCTATTAGTTCAGATGTGTTTGGATGTTGTAATACTCACAAAACTCTAATGCCACATGGTTCATGCTCTGTATGAGAAACAAGAGGATGTGACACGTCCATATACAAACATGATTCCTCTCGAGTTGGTGGGAGAGGGAGTGCCTACGGTGGAAGAGTCCAGGGAAACATTGGGTGAGGGCCCTGAGCAATGAACCCTTTAATGTGAGATGACATTAGTGGTCATGTGGCCCGACCATGGAAGATTGGGGACTTACCTATAAGGCCACAACATTAAACATTACATAATCATGAATTATGTTAATAATTCACATTGAGTATCTTTTAATCTTTAGATTTTTAGAGAATTAAGTCATAAAATATACATAACAACTTAAATAATACATGTAGACACATCAACTCAGTATCCATTTTTTAATAAATTTAAAAAATTTAAAAAAAGAAATAGGTCTAGTTACCTGTTTTAGATAGCATTTCTTTTCATTGATCCCATCCTGGACCCTATTCATCATTATTTCATGTGGTAAACATCTCTAAATCACGAGATGAGCATTCAAATCTCAGTATGGGATATAAAATAAGAAATGAAAAAATATTTCAATGAATACATACAATTAGAGAAATCATACTTTTCAATCTATAAACATAATCTCTTTAACATACCTCACAAAATCATAAGATTTATGAATAACACATTGAAATCAAAAATCATTAAGTCAACTTGAGGCATCCATATCATACTTACAAGGAAGTTGTCACAACTACATAGGGAGTTACATTTGGAATACCCATCAAAGTATATTCCCTAAATCCCTTAGGAGAAACATTAAAGTTTTTCTCTGTCACATTACACAATATATATGAGAGATATCTCAGGCTCACCTTCCCTAGATATATCATGGAACCACCCTTATATGTAAACAATTCCCAAGAACCATGATATAATCATAACATGTAAACAAGAATAAAGGAAACATAACATTTCCACATTACAATCACAATATTTCATTTAAACATATTGAGATAATAAATTCATTCAAAAAACCATTTTAAATACCATTTAAAACATTTAATAAATAGATTTTTGAATCAAAGTGTCACATACCACTTCAGAACTTTTGAATGTAATTTACACTTTAAAATAGCCATGTTCATATAAATAAATCCTTAAAGCCATTTTTAAAACATTGTCATTAATGAAAAATATTTCAATGAATATATCATTAAAACATTTAAAATGATATTTAAGAAACATATAAGTTTCATTAATTAATTTTAAATTAATTTCCATTATCAAAACTAGAAAGCATGTTTTTAAGAAGTAAAAACTACAAAAATATTGTCATGAGTTTATGTCCAATTTCAAAGTGAAATTACTTACAATGAAGAAAATTGGATTAAATGATTAAAATATAATCAAATTATAATTTGAAACCATTTAAATATATAATCTAACCATATAAATAAATTAGATGAAAACCAGTTTTGACTTAAAATGCAGTATTTTTTACTATTCATTATCAAATTAGCATTAATAGAAAAATACCAAAAAAATTACCCAATGTAAACATTGATATATCACTTCTAAAGAATAATTTTATTTCGTCAAATGAAAAATATAAAAGTTACAAAAACTAAATTTAAAATGTGTTCACCATAAAAAGGTGGAAAAACAACATTTTAAAAAATATTAGAGTATTTACACTTGGAATTGGATTCATTCTCATTTTAAGACTCTCTAATTTATTGGATAAATGTAAAATCATTTAAAAAACATGTTTAATAATAATATAGATTATTATTTTCAATATCTATAATTCCAAATTTAGGCATTTACTATGATTTTAAATAATAATAATATTATTTTATTTTTTGGTATAACTCCAGGTTGTGTGAAAAGTATGATTTCAAATAAACCTGTTGTTGCATATTGAGTTTGCTATCAGACATAACATCCCCTTGATAGTAAATTTAATATTTAATTCATAAATGATAATAAATAAGAAAATTACATATTATTTATTTACCTGGGATTTTACATCTTTCCCCCCTTTTGGGAATTTCATCCTTGTAATTTTAAAATTGGTCTCGGAAACATCATTAAAAGTACCACATTGGAAAAAGAGTCCATAAAACGATTACTTTAAAAGAATTAAATATAAGAAAAAATATCACCTAAGATAACCCATAAAAGGATTCCATGTAGGAAAACATGGATATGGAAGAGAAACTAACACTCATAAATTAATAGAGAGTGATAGACAACTAGATCACAAAAAATTAACCACCACAATCCCATATTTTTGTGGTTGGGTAAAAGTATGATGATAAAAGAATGTTTTTATTATTTTTTCTTCAAGAACATTTTGAATAATGTTTTTACTACCTATAATAAGATCATAAGTAAAAATGATTACATGAAAAGTATACTTTCAAACATTACTAAATTTCTACCCTAAATGCATATTTTCTCGAAACTATGAGTATTCAAGCAGACATGGTCACATCAAAAACACTAGAATCAACTTCTAGATAATCACATATTACATAAAGATGAACCATATATTTCTTCTATCTTTAGAAATTTTGCAAAACCTAAAATGGTTAGTATGAGATTAGATAATACAAAAAAAGTATAATCGGATATAAAAATAAATACAACTTGTAATCTCTAAAATTTAACAAATAATACCCAAAGTTAAACAATTACCATCCAATAAAAAAAACTCCTTTAAATCATTCAATATAATTACAAACTATAATTGAAACCCCAAACTCAAAAGAATTTGATAACATTTTCTTCCACGATAAGTCAAAACATTTATTTACAAATAACATTGACTACTCTAAACATATCATACTGAAGTATAATTAACCTCATCACATATTATCTATGATAGGTTAATAATTTCTATAAATAACCCAAATCTCCATAGGTGTACAATAAAAACATAAATTATTCTATAATAAAATTTCTACCATTACTTCCACATATGAAGTCTCTTATTATTCTATTTTCTTTAGGGATATGATGTTTCCCAGAAGAGTGAACATCTTCCAAAAGAACATTTATCAATTAATCTTAAGATCAATTTCCTATACTAATGATATCCATATAATAAAAATAATTTCCCAAAATCAATTTATTATTTATCCATAAAATCATTTAACTAAAAAAAGAATATTTTATACTAACCTGGGACTTCACATAGGCTAGTGGTTGGTGAGGAACCCTTGTTTCCCTTCGGTTGGGGGTTTGATTCCTACGGCCTTGCTAGACGGGATAGGTTTTCACCCTTACTATGGGTTGTCCTTTTTCTTAAACCATATAATTTTATAACATTTCCAAAAATGAGATAAAGTCCTCAAAAATAACTATAACATATTTTAATCACCAGATTTCTCATTGATGCTCCCATTTTATTCAGTGACTCATTAGGAAAACTACCAAAATTTCAATCACATCAATTCATACATTGGTTCCTACTAGATCTATCCATTTACCAAGACCAAAACATTCAGTGTGAGTATATCAGTAAAATAAACATATAATATCTTATAAAGAGGGTAAACACTATGATATAATTATTCATGTTATCATAAACCCATTCAATTTATATAAAATAACTATGAATCTTTCTAATATTCTAACCATTAGGGTTATGTCACTTATTCTTAACTAACACCCTAACCTCCAAAGTTAACTAAACCTACCATTGATACCAACTATAAATACCCAGCCTTAAACCTTATATAATGTTTAATTATGTTAATAATTATCATTGAGGATCTTTTCATGTTTATATATTTAGAGAATTAGGTCATAATTTATACATAAATACTTTAATATTACATGTAGACCCCTATACTTAGTATCCATTTTTTCATAAAATAAAAATTCATTAAAAAAGAAACATTTCTTGTTAGATGTTTTAGATAGAATGACTATTCCTTGATCCCATCCTTAACCCTATTCATTTTGAAGTCATGTGGAAAATATTTCAAAAACATTGGATGAGTATTAAAATCATTGTAAGGTATATAAAAATAATGAAAGAAAACATTAGTACATTAGTAAATACAATTAAAATAAATCATAATTTTTTATCATAAAACAAAATATCTTTAACATACCTCACAAAATAGTAATATTTATGAATAACACATAGAAATAATAAATTATAATGGTAACTTGTGGAATACATATCATCCATAAATTGTAGCGATCACGAATATATTGGGAGTTATTTTTGGAATACTGATCATTTTATATTCCCTAAATCTCTTAAGAGAAACATTAACATTTCCCTCAATCACGCTAACCAATACATTGAAGAGCTATCTCAGGCTCACCCACCCTAGGTTTATCATGGAACACCTGTATAATTAAACAATGACCAAGAACCTTAACAAAATCATAATACATGAACAAGAAAAAAAAGATAACATTTCTACATTACAATCACAATATTTCATATCTAGATATTGACATAATCAATTCTTCCTCGAAACCATTATCAATACCATTTAAAACATTTAATAAAGAGATTTTTGAATCAAAGTGTCCCATACCAATTCAATACTTTTGAATGGAATTTACCCTTTAAAACACAAATCTCCATATAAATAAATACTGAAAACCATTTTTAAAACATTAATATTAATGAGAAATATTTTGAAAAATAAATCATTAAAACATTTAAAATGATTTTTTAGTTAAAGAGTTTCTAATCAAATGAAAGACACTTGAATGAAAATAATTGAGGAATAAAATTATGAAAAACATTATAATATCCTGATAATAAAGGGATTTATGATATAATACATCAAAGGATAGTATATAAACCATATAAAAGTTAATTGGCACATAACAACAATGAAGACTCAGTAGACTATAAATTGAGACGAAATACCTTATAAAGACCACATCTTTACATTAAGTATAAATTTGTGACATAATTATGTGTGAAAAATTAAAATACACTCAATATTATTTAATATTAAATGTAAATAAATCAGAGTAAATTCACACATATTCTTGTAAATAAAAAAACCAATGACTTGGATTTTAACTCAATGAATGGAAATTGAGTTAAGATTTTCCATAACAAGTTCATATCAATGACTTGAGAACTTATAAATGAAGTGATTATGTGTATAAAATGTATATACACACAAATTGGAGTTTAAATTACAACATAAATAAATAATTAGTGATTTCACACATAGTGTTGGAGTAAAGCAATCAATGAAGTGTGCGTAAAACCCATTGAGTGGAAATTAAAATTAGAAATTATTTAATTGATTTGTTAACTTATGAAACATACACCTTGTGAAAGAAGGATCATAAAATGAAGATGTAAATACCAATAAATTAAATTATATTACACAAATAATACAATCATGGGAAGAATATACAACACAAGATTAGGAAATAGTGGAAAATATAGCATGAATCTCGCGGGAATAAAAAGTGAGATGAAAACCCCTTACCCCAAGTCCAACTTGTCTTGTATGTTAATTATTCTTCCTAAATAATAAACATAAGTTAATTTAATATTGATTAAGAACATTTTTAATCTTTAGTATTCATTTTATATCTCTTATTACCTTTCTGTAACAATTATTGAATTATTTTAGTTCATATTGGACATTTTTTCGATGTTCAGAACTTGAGTAAAAAAATAAACTTGTTATAATTAACAATTGTCCATGTGGTCAAAATTACATTATCTCCAGAATGCTATTCATGATTTATATATAAAATATATCATATATATCCATTATATATGTATTTATAATATTCCATATCATTTGGATATAAGAAAATTAAATCCATCGTTCATGGAGACGGTAAGTCATACGTACGCATGAACGTTACTTTCATTTCATTTGCTTCATTTTTAATGAAATTAAAACCAAATGATAAATAGGTATATTAATATTCCATTATAATAAAATATTTAATATATGTTACATATTTTCATTATCACCATCCTTTATATGTTCCATGTATTGTATAAACGAGTCATATCACTTTGAGGGGGAGATAGTCCGCACTTCTTCAAATAAAATTATCATATTTATACAACATGAAAAGAATAATGGTATGTTATAAATTAGAATTACCGAAGAGTAATGATAAAATAAATATCATAAATATCATATATTGTTATAGTCTCATCATAGTGGTCACCATGAGATGCGGTTGGATATAATTGAATAATCATCATTTTGTGATGCACTACTTCGCTATCCACAGACACAATATGTCTGTATCCATTTGAGGGAGGTGTGTGTAAGTGTTGTTAGAATCCTTATACAATAAAACCTATTATATTTATGTCACAATTTTTTAATGTAAAAAATAATAATAATAGAATAGGTAGTGACGAAGTAAAATAAAAGAAGCGAACTTGAGGGAAGACGTTACCATTAAATCGAGTAACTCCCATTGGATTGTACCAAAGGCTTTCTTGAAGTGACATCTTCCTATGGTATATATTATAATAGTAATAAAGGGATGTTGTGAGATTATTTAGTCTCAGTTTAGATGATACAAGGGGAAATAAAGGTGTGAGTAATATGTTAAAGGTGGTGTCCTTTTATAAGAGGGAGGAGGGCCTCTTTAGAAAAGTTTGAAAATATTATTTTATTATAAACTAAATTTCGATTTCAAAATGTCACAAAATCATTAAGTTTAAAGATAATATGACTATTATTTTAAATCCTCTAAAAAAATATGTTTTAGACAAATTTTGAGTTAATTTTTAAACTTATCATTTAGCATTAATCCATATTTAATTAACATAACACTTACCATGTCTTCTTGTATATTAATACTATATGGTAATATATTTACTATAAAATGAAAAGAGACCCAAAATGGATCATTAATGACAGCTACAACATCATATATGTTATTTTTCTGAATATTATATTTTTAGGACTATTTTATCATTTAATAAGATATTAATTGATTTAAAAACTCATTTAAGTTAATTCGTATACTATTTATATCATGAATTTTTTAAAAACCAATAACATGTTGTTAAATTCCAAATAAATTTATTAATTAAAATATAAAAAGTCATGATCATCCATAAAATTCGATTATGGCATAAAAAGGTTTGAAATAAATTTATTTTAATATTTCTAATCTCATTTATTTAAAATATTAACTAATGAAGTAACAATTATATCATCGTTGTGTTCTAAATAAATTTATTTATTTGATGCCTAAAATTTATAAATAAAATACCATGATGTAGTAAATATTTTTATCTTTATAATGAATATTTATAGTAGAAGATATCAATTATATAATCCCACATTAAAACTATTTTATTAAAACAATATATGTTTGGATTATTTTTTGTATTTTCATTTTAAATAAAAAGTTATAAAAATAATTATCTTACGCAATTGGCTTCCAAAGGCTAATAGTTCTACCCAAGGATTGTATTGGTCGGCCATGACAGATCCAATAAGGATTGGACAATTTCTGAGGAAATTTTATATTATTATAATATTATTTTTACCTCAACTTACCCTATTTACCTTTAACTCTCTTAAATAAAAACAAAAAATTACTATTCACAAAAAAATTATTTTCATCATATTAAACCACATTTTACTTACTGATGGCAACCATCTATGTCATATTTTTCAAATTCAATTCAAATAAGTGTTAAAATTTCATTTAAATGTAAAATTTTTTTTAACTATTAGGCAGTGTTTTTCAATATTCCTCAAAAGTTGAACGTGTTCTGAGAAATACCAAAAATTTACCCAATGATAATTTTCATATTTAAAATTTAAAAATGATATCTATTTTACCAAATGAGAAACATATAAGTTTCAATAATTAATTTAAAATTAATTTTTGTTGTCAAAACTAGAAAGGGTGTTTTTTAGAAGTAAAAAATAAAAACGATTGACGTGATTATATGTATAATTTCAAAGTGAAATTACTTAAAATGACCAAAATTGGATTAAATGGTAAAAATATAATCTAATTAATCTTTAATACCATTTAAAAATATAATCTAACCATATAAATATTTCAGATTAAAAGACAGTTTTGACTTAAAATGCAGTATTTTTCACTATTCATTAAAAATGAACATTATTAGAAAAAAACCAAACATTTACCAAAAGTAAATTTTGATATCCTTCTTATGAAGAAGAATTTTATTTTTTCCATTGAAATAATTAAAAGTGACAAAAACTAGATTTAAAATGGGATCTCCATCAAAAGGAAGTAAAACTACTTTTTAAAAAATGTTAGAGTATTTATGCTTAAAATTGGATTCATTCTCATTTTAAGACTCTAAATTTTATTGGATAAATGTAAAAACATTTAGCAAACATGTTTAATAATAATATGGTTCGTTATACTCATTCTCACTAATATAATGGTTAGGCATTAACTACCATTTTAAATAATAATTATATTATACTATTTTTTGGTATAACTCAATGTTTTGTGTAATGTAAGATTTCAAAGAAACCCATTTTTGTGTGTTGAGTACGCTATCAGGAATAACATCCCCCTTAATGTAAAATTAATATTTAACTAAAAAATATTAAAAAAATATTAAAATGTCATACTCTTTCTTTACCTGGGATGTTGCATCCTTCCCCCTTTTGGGAATTGCATCCTCACAATTTTAAAATTCGTCTTGGAAACATCATTAAAATTCCCACATCAGAAAAAGAGTCAATAAAACTATCAATTAAAAAGAAAGAATGATAAGTAAAAATGCCATCATAATTACCCATACTCCGATTCCACATAAAAAAGGATATGGAAGAGAAACTAACTCTCATAAATTAATAGAGAGTGATATAAAACTAGATCACAAAAAGTTAACCACCACAATACAATAAATTTATGGCTGGGTAAAATTTTGATGATAAATGAAAGTGTATAACATTTTTCATTCAATATCCTTTAAAATAATTTTATTACTACCTATAAAAATATCATAAGTAAATATACTTACATGAAAATTAGACTTTTATACATTACTAAATTTCTACCAAAAACTCTTCTTTCTCCAAACAATGAGTATTTAATCTTACTTGGTCACATAAAAATGATATAATCAACTTCTAGAGAATCACATAATACAAAAATATGAAATATAAATTTCTCCAATCTTTAGACATTAAAAAAGAAAAAAATGGTATGTATGAGATTAGATAATCCTCAAATAGGATAATCCATAATAAAAATAAATACTATTATTAATCACCAAAATTGACCAAATAATACCCAGAGTTAAACAAATACCTTTTAATAAACAATTGTATTTAAAATCCTTCAATATAATTCCAAACTATGATTGAAACCCAAAACTTATAATAATTTGATCACATAATCTTCCATGACAAATCTTTACTTTTATCTACAAATAACACTGACTACTCTTAACATCTCATACTGAAGTGTAATTAACCTCACCTCATATTCTTTATGATAGGTTAATCATTTCCATAAATAACCCAAATTTCTATATGCCCATAAAAAACATAAATTCTTCCCAAATAAAATTTAAACCATTACGTCAACAAATTAAATATCATATTATTATATTTTCCTTAGGAATATGGTGGTTCCCAAATGAGTAAAAATATTTCAAAATAAAATGTATCACATATTCACCAAATCATTTTCCTATATTAGGGACATCCAGTTGATAAAAAAAGTTTTCAAAATAAACTTATTCTTTATCCATATAATTATTTAACTAAAAAAAATAATAATTCATAGTTACCTTGGACATCACATAGGCCAATGTTAAGAGATACGCCCATATCTCCCTTTGGATGTGGGTTTGATTCCTGTGGCCTTTCCAGATGCGACGGGTTGACACCCTTTCTACAGGTTATCCTTTTTCTAAAACCATATAAATTTTTAACATTCCCAAAAATGAGATTAATTCATCAAAATAACCATAACATATTTTAACCACAAGAGTTCTCATTAAAGACCCTATTTCTTTTGGTTTCTCATTAATAAAACCACCACAATTTCCTTCACATCTATTGTTATGTTGGTTCCTACTAGATCTGGTCATTTACTAAAACAAAAAAGGATAGTGTGAGTATATTAGAGAAGTCAACATATAATATCTTATGAGGAGGGTAAACACTAATATATACTTATTCATATTATATTAAACACATTCAATTTTTTTTAAAATATGACTCTTTCTAATATCCTAATGATTAAGGTTCTGTTACTTATGTTTAGATAAAACCCAAACCTCTAATGTTAACTAAACCAACCATTGATACCAACTGTAAGTCCCCATCCTTAAACAATACATAATGTTGAATTAAGTTAATAATTAACATTGAGGATCTTTTAAGGTTCAGAGATTTACATAATTATGTCATAACTTATACATAACAACATGAATATTACATGTAGACACATCTACATAGTATCCAGTTTTTTCATATTAAAAAATTCTTTAAAAAACAAAACATGTCAATTTCCATGTTTTAGACAGTATGAGATTTCTATGATCCCATCTTTCAACCGATTCATCTTTAAGTCCCGTGGAAAACATTTCAAAAAAATGGGATGAGCATAAAAGCTCAACAAGTGATATAAAATAAAGAAATAAAACATTATTCCACGAATACCTAAAATTCAAATGTATCATACTTTTCAATCTTAAAACAAAATATCTTTAACATACCGCACAAAAACATAATATTTATGAATAACACATAGAAATCATAAATCATAATGGTAACTTGTGGAATCCATATCATACATACATTGTAGCTATCACAGCTAAATCGGGAGGTACATTTGGAATACCCATCATATTATATTCCCTAAATCTCTTAGGAGAGACATTAACATTTAACTCTGTTACTTTACCCAATGCATTGGAGAGCTATCTCATGCTGAACAGCCCTAGGTTGATCACGGAACCACCCATATACGTAATCAATGCCCAAGAACCATAATATAATCATAACACATGAACAAGAATAAATGAAATATAACATTTCCACATTACAATCCCAATATTTCATTTCATGATATAGACATAGTCAATTCTTTCTCAAATCCATTTTCAATACCATTTAAAACATTTATTAAAGAGATTTTTGAATCTATGTGTCACATACCAATTTGAATCTTTTGAAATTAATTTACACTTTAAAACACTAATGTCCATATAAAATAATCCATAAAAACCTTTTTAAATCATGGACATTAATGGAAAATAAATCATAGAATAAATCATTAAAACATTTAAAATGATATTTTAGTTAAAGAGTTCCTAATCAAATGAAAGAATCTTGAATAAAAATAATTGAGGAATATCATTAATAAAAACATTATTATATCATGATAAAAATGGAATTCATGGTATGATATGTCAAATGATATTATATACACCATATAAAAGTGAATTGGTGCATAAAAACAACGAAGTCTCAAAGGAATGTAAATTGAGATGAAATCCCTTATAATGGCCATATACTTAGATTAAGGAAAAATAAATGACATAATTATGTGCGAAAAATAAAAATACACTCAATATTATTAGATATTATGTGAAAATAAATCCATAGACATTAACACATATTCTTTTAAAAATAAAACCAATGACTTGGATGTTTAACTCAATGAATGTAAATTGAGTTAAGATTACCCTTATCATGTTCGTATCAATGACATGAGAATTTCGAAATGGAGTTATTATGTGTATCAAATGTATATCCAAAAAAAGGGTAATGTAAATTAAAACATAAATAAATAAATAGTTATTTCACAAATATTCTTAGAGTAAAATAATCAATGAAGTGTGTGTAAAACCCATTGAGTTGAAATTGAAATTAGAAATTCCCTTACTGATTTGGTAACATATGAATCATACACCCCATGAAAGAAAGATCATACAATAAATATGTTAATAACCATAAATTAAATTATATTAGACAATTAATACAATCATGGTTAGTACATAAACCACACAAAAATAAATAGTGGCAAATATGGCATGAATCTCACGGGAATAAAAAGTGAGATGAAAACCCCTTACCTCAAGTCTGACTTGTCTTCTATGTTCCTTATTCTTCCTGAATAATAAACGTAATTTAATTTATAATTTCATAATATCATTTTTAATGTTTAGTATTCATTTTATATCACTTATTACCTTTCTATAACCATTATTGAATTTTTTGAGTTCATATCGGGCATTTTGTTGATGTTCAAAACATGAGTCAAAAAAGAACTTTTTATAATTACAAATTGTCCATGTGGTAAAAATTACATTATCTACAAAATTATATTCATGATTTATATATCATATATATCATATATATCGAATATATATTTATTTAGAATAGCATATATCATTTGGATATTTGAAAATGAAATGCACCATTCATGGAGATGGTAAGTCGTACGTATGCATGAACGCTACTTTCATTTCATTTTTTCATTTTAAAGCAATTTAAACTTAATGACAAATAGGTATATTATTATTCTAGTATAATATCATATTTTATATATTTTACATAATTTCATAAACACCATACTTTTTACGTTTCATATATGATATGAACGAGTCATATCACTTTGAGGGGGTGGTAGTCCGCACTTCATCAAATGAAATAATCAAATCTATACAATAAGAAAAGCATAAAGGTATATTATAAATGAGAATTATAGAAGCATAATGATAAAATAAATATCATATATATAATATATTATTATTTTTCCATCATAATGGCCACCATGGAAGGTGGTTTTAGATAATTAAACAACCATCGTTTAGTGAGGCAGTAGCTTGCCGTCCACAGAAACAGTATGTTCATATCAATTAAATGGAGGTGTGTGTAAGTGTGGTTAGAATCCATATCACAAAAAAACCTAGTATATTTAGGATACTGATTTTTTTATGTAAATAATGAATAATAATAGAATAGGGAGAGAACAAGTAAAATAAAAGAAGATGACCTGAGGGAAGACATTCCCTTTAAATCGGGTAACTCCATTTGGTTTGAACCAAAATGATTTCTTGAAGTGACTTTTTCCTAAGTAAAGTCATATATAAGGAATAGGAGGACGTTGGGAGATTATTTAGGCATATTTTGGATGAGCCGAGGGGATTTATAAGAGTGATTAATTGGTTATAGGTGGTGTCCTTTTATAAGATGGATGATGGGCTCTTTATGAAAGTTTGAAAATATTATTTTAGTTTAAAATGAATTTTGAATTAAAAAGGTGCTGAAATATTTATATTATTAGATAAGATGACTGTTTTTTGAAATCATCTCAACCAATATGTTTTTGATAAGTTTTGGTTTCTTTTTAAACCTTATCATTTAGCATTAATCCTAAGATAACTAATTTAACTCTTACCATGTCTGCTTGTATATTCATACTATATGGTAAATATATTTTCTATAAAATTCCAAAAGACCCAAAATAGTTCATTATAGACATTTTTAACATCATATATTTCATTTTTCTGAATATTAGATTTTAGGACTATTTTATCATTTAATAAGATATTAATTAATTTAAAAACACATTTTTTTCAATTTTTATACTATTCATATCATGACTTTTTTAAAAATCCATAACAACATTATATATTAGAAATAACTTCATTAATTAAATTATAACATGTCATAATCATCCATAAAATTCGTTTATTACATAAAAATATTGAAAATAATTTTATTTTAATATCTATAATTTAATTAATTTAAAGCATTCATTAATGAGGTAATCATTACATCATAATTGTGTCATAAATAAATTTATTTATTTGATGTCTAAAAATTATAAATAAAATACCATGATGTATGTAATATTTTTAATTTTCTAATGACTATTTATTGTCAAATATATCAATTATAAAACCCCATCTTAAATTGTTTTATAAAAATAAAACATGTTTTTGATATTTTTAATTTTACTTTAAATAAAAAGTTATTAATGTAATTATCATACCCAAGTGTATTACAAAGGCCAAAAGTTCTACCTAAATATTTTATTGGTTTTAAATGACTCTTAAAATAAGTTTAGGACAAGTGATATGTAATTTTATATTATTGTAATATTTTTTTACATTGAATTACTCTATTTACCATTAAACGCGGTAAATAAAAATCAGATGTTACAATTCCACAATAATTATTTTCATCATATTGAACCAAATTTTACATACTTATGAAAAACATGTATGTCGGGCTTTTGAAATTCAATTTCCAGAAGTGGTAAAATTTCATTTAAATGAAAAATTTTGTTTTTAAACTATTATGTAGTGTT
Source organism: Viscum album (assembly GCA_963277665.1). Taxonomy (NCBI): domain Eukaryota; kingdom Viridiplantae; phylum Streptophyta; class Magnoliopsida; order Santalales; family Viscaceae; genus Viscum; species Viscum album. Next base: position 499,713,832 of record OY728122.1, read on the forward strand.
TTTCACAATTCATCAAAAATTGAACGTTTTCAGAAAAATACCAATAATTTACCCAAAGATAATTTTGATATTCCAAATTAAAAAATGATATCTATTTTTTCAAATTAAAATAAAGATGTTTCATTAAATAATTTATAATTAATTTCAGTTGTCAAAATTAGAAAATGTGTTCTGAAGAAGTAAAAACTACAAAATATTGACATGAGTTAATGACCAATTTCAAAGTGAAATTACTTTCAATGAACAAATTTAATTAAAATTAAAAAATATAAATCATTACACTTAAAAACCATTTATAAATAAAATAAAACCATATAAATAAATCATATGAAAAGACAGTTTTGACTTAAAATGCAGTTTTTTCACTATTCATTAAAAAATGAATTTTATCAGAAAAATGCCAAAAATTTACCCATTGTAAATTTTGAAACATTTCATATTTAGAATAATTTTATTTTTATCTAATGAAAAATATAAATGTGACAAGAGCTATATTTAAATGGGGTTCACCATCAAAATGCGATAAAACTACCCTTTAAAAATATTTGTGTATTTATGCTTAAAATTGAATTCATTCCCATTTTAAGCCTCTATATTTTATTGGATAAATGTAAAAACATTTAACAAACATTTTTAATCATAATATGGTTAGATCTGTTTATTCGACCAATACAACAGCTAGACGTTAACTACCACTTCAAATAATTATAACATGATATTATTTATTTACCTCAGATGTTACATTACCTTAGTAGGAGGGCCCCATAACTCATTCTGGGAAGCGGAGATGTTTCATCCTCATCAAAGGTGGGAGTGAAAATAACCCCTTTGACTGATCACCATTTCTCATTGAATGGAAAAGCATGTGATCACCCTTAATTCCTATAATAGGGAGGTTCACATTGGAATCCCAAGGTTTGACTCCCTGTTACCATGGTAATGTAGACTAATAGACAACCTTGAAGCCCGGACCATTGTGGGGAGTGCCTTTATGACTACGTATACCATGGGTATGTATACTCAAATGGGCATGTTGATACACCCAATAGTCTGATCGTACAGTTCTAGTGGATATGGAGGATGGCTTGACAAAATGTTGGGGGACTAGTTCACGGTGGGATTATGGAGGAATGGACGGTAATGGAGGAGTGATGTTGGAACTGGAAGAAATAATACTCGTAAACACCCCATTCTACATATTGTTTTCTTATAAGGGATAGGGGAATCTCCACATACTATAGTGTTATGTGTGCAGAGGGGTCGTCTGCGTACCAATGCAGTACATGGGCATAGGTGTAGACAACCATGCACCATGGTGGTACATGGTCCATCACACCTCTTTGGGTTCTATATATGTACTAATGCAGTATGTGTCATGGATTTAAATTCATGTTGTAATACATAATACAGAACACCATTTTGAAGGAGGGTCTAATGGATTATCATTCGTGGGGAGTTCATTTGTGAGAATTATGTGGTTCACGGTTTCACCAATTTGGTCTATGGTTATATTATTATTGTTCAGTTCCTCTATTTTATTTTTCATGACTGGTTGTAGCTACAGAGAGTATGGTTCAGGATTTAGGATTCCCTGATGATTCAAGACCGAAGCCAGAATCTTCCTTGAGTTCTTCCAACCTCTGGGTCCCCTTCAATATTTCATTGTCTGTTCTTTCCCAATTTTTTATCTTTTCTTTTTTATAGAGAATCGGGTAAACTATTTCTATTGGGCATGCCACACCATTTAGAATGGCCCATGAAGAGATATCCTGACCCACGTATGTCTTGGTCAGCTGCGGTTTGCGGAGTCTACGGTTTGCGATCATGGTTTGTAAAGCCTACAAATTTTCTTTATTCGTGGAACATTAAATTCCTAAGATGGTACAGAGATGGCCTTAACTCACAAGATTCATTCAGTGTTGCAGTTAGTGGTCTACTAGGATCATTGGCCATTGCTTCACAAGCAAGCGCCTCACAGATCTTTCTTTGTACCTGTAGTTCGTGATCTAGGTAGTTTGCGGACCATTCCCATTGATGGTATGGTGTCCACTTGAAATCCTTTGAAATCAAGAATTCCTTCAAGTTACTTCTGAAATTTTAAACTCAATTTGAGTCCATTCACCTTGATAGACTTGTTGGAGTACTTTATTCAATATGAAAAGTGATTTTGGGTGTATTTTCTTCCCTTGGAGGAATTTTTAGGGCCCAACAAATGCCCCACCTCAGAATGGGATCCGTTTGGAATGATTAGGGGAATATTTTGATGTAGAAGCGATACTAAACTGAAATGATTCATGTTGTAACCAATAGTCTTGGTGGGAGGAGACCACACCTATATAGAGGGTCCCTTGACATTTTTCTTTTACCGTTTCTCATATCGAAAAGTTCTCTTGACTTACCCAGCATCCTCTGTATTTGTGCACCGTACTTCTTGTTAAAATTCATTTTGGGAACTACTTCATACGCACCGTGAACCAATTTGTTAGCCTTTCTTTTGTCTTCAAACCACATTTTGAACATTTCAAATGGAATAGTGGAACTTAAAAATTAAAATCAATATTCCAAATAAGAGAATGCTACATTGGTTTTATATCCGCATACCAATCCCGAGCCAGCGAACCGAACTTTTAGAATTATTAATATGAACAAAAATAATTTATCCAAGATCCATACAAATGAACTTAGAAAAACCTAGGTTCATAGTATCCACCATCTGCAAACCCCTATGTTCACTGGAAAATTATTCGTGGGAAAATGCCTTATGGTTGGTTCATGTACCATGGCTATACATGCTGAAAAATTTCTGAATACCGTAGAAATATGTAGTGGTTACTTCCGCTCACCATGTAGAATGCAGAATATGCCTACTGTGTACCTTTTTAGGGAAAAACACACAACAATCTATGTGGAAATATATTATTCCCTTCATCCAATCCTTTATACCCTTTTATCCAACAAAATTTATTGGACTAACATTTTATTGGATTTGCGATCTTCTTCTGCAGGTTATAATGGAAGCTTCATCGGGTTTGATAAAATGAACGAAGTCAAAGGAGACCATGGTGAGGAATAGCAAATATCCCCTTCGATCCTATATTATTCCTTGTGACAACTTCTTAAAGGATTTCTTGATGCCAGATCTCCTTGCATATCCTCTTTCTATACAGTTTCCACTTTAGGGAATTGGTCTCCCTACGATTGTTACTCTACCATTTGATGACCTTGATACCCCTTTCATCCTCTTAGAGGCAACACAAGGACATGATTTACCCAGCATTTCCTCAGAAGGAGAAGTCATCACAACTCTAATTCATGTAATGTATTCATATTAAGAGGTTCGATATAAACATAGGGTAACTACCAGTGTCGTGATGGTGTCCCAAGACTACGTTCCTAAGAGTACCCATCCATTATCAACATCTCCATAGAAAATCATAATAGAGGGTGGATCACCAAGTGGGATCTATGGGCCGAAGGATTCTTCTTAGTTGAGTGTGACTAGGCATTCTAGGTACATTAGACCTGTTTGGGGTCCCTTGACCAGTTAGAGGTGGTGGGCTTGTATTAGGCATCCTGGGTTTCTCAGTTTGCAATCTTCTCCCCAAGATAAATCCTTCTTCAACTATTGAGCGACTGTTGATCATGCACCAACACCTTTCATTTATCACATGGGGAAGTGTAAATAACCATATGGGATATCCACCATCTTGGAGGACTCCCCATCCTTGGAGAGATGTATGAAAAGCTTATCGTGGCAGCTACGACTTGGAATGACACCGACAACGTGTCCCCTTTGACAAGGACTTCATTGGTTGTGGAAGATGGATTACTTGATCATCACATCTAGGCACGCTCTCTTATCCAATTCAAGGTATGTATAGGGTTATTTTTTCAGGTGAACGGACCTAAGCCGAGGGTTTTCTGTAGTCGAACTCATCCATCTTGTCAGTACAACCAAACTCTAGGGTCATATTGTGTTACCCTTGTTGTGGGAAGATATACCACATGGGGATATGAGAATCAACCAGAAATATGACCTGTTCTTTGATTAGCAGGTTTCTTTTCCATGATTTTGAGCGGATAGATCTTCCCACACCATGATGCATATACCGGGGATTGGGCATGTACTTTGATGATGGCAGCCACACTAGTAGAGGGTCAACCCATTAATTTTTCCCTTCCTACTCTCACCCATCATTATGAGTTTTTGGGATGAATATAGGAAGGAATACCTCCACATTTTCTTAGTTGAACATTTCCATTCTTGTACGGGTGGATGGAAAAACACTTTCCCTGTTATGAATACCAACATACTACAAAGGTTCTTCATTCTGAGTTTCAACCCACCCTTCTCAAAATATCTTCTATTTGTCCTAGTACACTATGAATTATTGATGTTGTTGGGTTTCTGAATGATGCTTCACGCTTCTCATTTCCACCGTATCCTACCCCTTATGGGTCACTAAGTGGTGATAGGGGTGGTTCTTTAAAGTAATGTTAATATCTCATTGGATTCGAGATGGGATTCTCACTACTCATATAGATCTAGTATTCATTGGTGAGCCATACGTCCCCTACTGGTTTTCCAGGCAATTAGGATGCCTTCAATAGACTGCGCTTCTTTTGGGTTCTCAATTAAGGATAGAGCCTCTTCCTGTAATTCTACACCAGTTAGGTCTTATGATGATGCATGAAAGTGAATATATGGATGTTATCATACCTAACACAACGTGATCCACCTTTCTATTGATTGAATATTCCTAACATTGGGTGGACTGTTACCCCAATGGGGTGTTGAGAGAGCCAATTCGGCGGGTGCAAAAACATTTAACCATCCCCCCCCACATCCTTACCCCTAAAAAAATGCCACACATTAATTATATTGTGAAGAGCGTGACAACTACATCTACTACTCCTATCCCCATAGCAGCCACAATGGATACACCACATGTTCCTGACGTTGTTTTACGTAGACACTCGGTTCGCATTTAGAATCATTTTTAAGGGGCTTCATCAGTGCATCCTATCTTAGTGGATAGTGATTTATACTACTCCCCTCCCATGGGTACTACCCAAGAACTTAATGAGGCTAGTCCAAGTAGAGTATCACTGGACACCATAGAAGTTGTCTCTAGTCCTTTTCATATTGCCCTAGCGGTTGAACCATATGAGGGCATAGAGATCCCCCCATCTTGAAGGACCAATATTAGTTCCCTTCCCACTCCTATTATGATTATTACTACTTATAAAAATGTTGTGGTAAGGGATGATCAAGGTACTGGTGCCATTGGGAGGCACCTGTCAGTGTGAAAAGTGGTATGGCTCTAATTATGTTCTCTTGTTGTGGAGACACCCATGGCCAATTTTTCTGACAAGACTGAAATTTTTTTGTGATTGTTCACTGAGATGGGTTCTAGTGGTTTTTATTATTAGCACATTTACCGAATCATCTATAAAATCATCATAGACTAAGAAGACCGTGCCTCTTATGAGGACAAGAATGTCATGTTAAATTCTTCACATCAGTAGGTGACAAACTTCTTGAGATGTTTTGGAAGAATTAGATCACCTAACGGTCGAAGAGGTGAAAGCATGTGATTTGGTGGTCACCCAAGAGGAAGAGTTGAGGGAGTGTGAGGACCTCACAACATGGTGTATGGATCAACTAGACATTTCCCATTCCAACTATGAAGATATCCTGAAGAAAGGGTGGGACCATAAAGCCATTCTAGAGGGGGTGAGTCTGATGGTTAATGATGAAATAGAGGAGAGAGATTTTTGGAGAAAAATATTGATGGCTCACTGAAATAACTTTCCATCATTCTATAAAGAGATAACCAAGACTTTTTGTACCTCTTTCCCAAGTCATGATGTGTACTCTTACCCTTTTTACATTATAGAGACTCCAAACTAGGGATGTTCCTCCTTTTTTTTGTTGAATTCAATGGAACTGATTTGCCATTAAATCCTCCTTTTTTTCTTTTCATGTCATATCAAATGATCAAAAAACATTATTTCAATTAGGTATTAATTTTATACCATGACCAGTAAACTGAAATAATCGACTCAGGCTCTATTTTGTTTTCTGAACCTCAAGACACTAAGAGAGTTGGTAGACTATTGTTGAGGTTTCATGAAACAGCCTCACGAACATTCATTTATTTTTCATTATTACCCTATTTTTTTCCTAAGTCTGTTCGAAATAGACTTAGAATGCATAACATGACTTTTTCTTAGGCCACCCTTTCTAGGTTTTTTACTAAAGAAGTTTTACATCTCTTTGGATGGCTTAATGTTTTTTTAATGAACTGATAATCAACTTTTACATAGAGGTACCTTAGCCAGATTTTTCCTCTAGAAAGTATGGAATATTTTTTGCTAGTAGTTCACAGTCCTACTGATCTAACTCATTAATGATGTTTTATGTCCAACAGATTTGACCAAACATAACGTGGAAGGTCCCTAATCTAGGATCGTCTATTGGTAATGTTCTAATATCCTTCCAACACGGATTACAGATCTTTCATGACCATAAATTTGTGAATTTTGGTCATGAATGAGGCTTTGGAGGCTTTTTAGGTGTAGGTAGGTAGGAAAGGACTCTCATAGGGATGATGTTTTCTTTGATTGATGGTCATATTTGAGGGAAAAATATGCAGAGCCATCGGGGCATGATATGCATAGTCAAAAAAAAGGTGTCCATAGGACACTGACCTTCCTTTTGAAATGGCCTTGCGAGGATGTTCAACAAATTGAATTTATTTTGATGTTGGGAGCCGTAGTGGGTGGATAGACTAAGAAGTGATGTATGAAATCATTAAGGACTTTTATATCGATTTTGAGTGGGAAAATGTTCCTACTTGGTTATTAAATGGGTAAGGGAGTGCTGGGGAATGGTTAGTTCAGTTAGAAGTTCATTTTTTATGTTAGTGGATTTTGGAAAGTGGAAGTTATGTAAGCCATTATCCAAAATATTTCCTAATTCGGGGGTATGAAAGGACATGAATTTCATTTCTACATATGATATCTAGAAAGGACTCTCTTGGGAATGAATTTCCCTTTGGTTAATAGACATTTTATAGTTGAGATGTGCAGAGCCAATGGGGCATGATGTGCATAATCAAACAATGGTGTCTACAAGAAACTGTCCTTCCATCTCTGTTGGATATGAAAGATTATGAATATTATTTCTTAATATGGAATTTATCCTTTGACAAGGGAAAAACCTAAACACAAAAAGGGGTATTTTAACTGAAATTCTTTGGGGACACCTTGAAATGAGTGGGAGAATTTTTATTTGGTTTGAGAATTAACTTCACGCATATTGAAGAGGTATCTTTAGAAACCTCAAAAGGTGAAAGAGATGAATCAATCCTGTATGATCTAATATATCTAGAATGTGTGTAGAGAGGAAAATTTAAACCATGATTTTGAGGGCTCTTGAATCCAAAGGGAGGGAATGAGGCTTGGAATCCCATGGGAATACTGAGATTGGAGAAGAGTCTCCTCGGTAAGAATTTTCCTTTGATTGATGGAAATTTTTTTGGGAAACATATACATAGCCATCGGGGTATGATGTGTATAGAAAAAAATGTGTCTTCATGACACTAGACTTCCATATCAAATGGACATGAATGATTATTGGGGTTCAAGACTGCTTAGAAAACGGAGTTTTAGGTATGGAAAGATTGTATCCGGACATATTGGGGACATTTGTCCTACAATCTACTCATAGAATTATATATCCCTTACGTGGATCTGACTCATACTTAGGGTGATGTGTTTTTTCCCATTTTGGGGTACCAGGTCATTTAACATCATAGAGCAGGGATTTGGGGTTCCTCTCAAGGAAGGGAACCCTGACATTCCTTTTAGGGTTGTGCTGCTGGGACCAAATTCCTGGACTGTTTTTCTATAATGTCATGGTGGATCTCTTTATAAGATCCCTAAGCTCATGTGGGATATGCTCAGTTTGAGAAACAAGGGATTACAAGTATTAAGGGTCATTAACTAAGAGTAGTAAAATCAACATTAGATGGGACTTTAGGCTCAAACCATTTATATACAGTTTAACATCATACATCAAGGATTATTTTGTCATGGCGGTGTAATGTCATGCGGTGAGGACATGTTGTTCTTCATTTTAGAGGAATGTAGAGAGGATTATTATTCGATCATAAAGAACATTAATAGCAATGAGTTAATCACAGTCATGATGTTCTGATGTTCCATAGACGTGAGTGATGAAAGATTGTGTAAACCATAGTCCTGGGGGAAACATGAATTATGAGGGATGACATAGGGCTTGGAAACCATCTGGAATACCGAGATGGGTGATTACTCTCCTGGGGATGAATTTTCCTTTTTATTGAAATCCATTTTTGTGGGAAACCTATGTAGAGCCACTGGGGCATGACGTGCATAGTCAAACAAAGGTGTTCACAAGAGAGAGGCCTTCTATCTCAGATGGGCATGAATGATTATGGGGATACATGTTTTCCTAGAATATTGGGTTTGAAAACGGGAAAGATGTTCCTAGGATTGTAATGAATATCTGAACTATGAATAACCATGAATTATTGGAGATTCCATATAGATCTAACTCATGTGTATTGGATGAAGTTGGATATTTTGACATTTTATGAGTGGGGGGCATGTACGGGATCTCGTAAAACTGAGAACCGGGCTACACATGACACTTAAAAAATTTCACAATTTACTGTCATGTAATTAGAACCTTTCCTAGACACCTCGTACAAGTTTTTCCAATGCATGTGGAAAGGGCCTCTTTTTGTGGTGGTGGCTGGGCTAGAAAGTCAAATCTGAGCATCACTATGTTTCTTTATAGGGTAGGAATCAAGACATACATTGTTATGAACATTACTCATACCGATCTAGTTCGGTCCATGTGTAGAAACATGTGAGGTAATTTTTATTAATTACTGATTCGGCTAGGATTCCGAATTAGGGCTTCACTATATATCCTTCAATGGCAAGAATCAAGCCATACGTAGTTCTGAACATTCCCTGTATTGATTTTCATGACCCATCCTCAAGGCTCGTGTCGTGACTACCCAGGCCCGCCTTTCATAGGCCAGGGCCCGGCGACTAGCACCAAAGGTGAATCTCTGATAAAAAGGGAACGAATTTCCTTTAAACATATAATACACATAGTCTTAACACATGTAGTACAGGCAATAATTACTAAACTAGAAAATTATGGTGTGCTGAAAGTAAGTGGGCTAGTATACAGACACAACTGAACAACAAGTACAAATAAAAATGGAAAACAAATCCTAGATCATCTACTGGGATATCCTACCTGAAGGGGAGGTACCGAACTCGAACAACTTGTCCCTACAGTATGTACTGTCTAGTCCAGCTACGAGCAGCCTCTCATCCATCACCCTCAGCCTCAATCACTGCTGTCTGTCATCTGCACAGAACACAACAATGTGCGGGCGAAGCCCGTGCAGGGGTGAGTATAACAATACTCAGTAGGGGACCTCAAGACCTGTGAAGGACTCCCAGAATCCACATGAGATAAAAAACATAATAATGATACAATCACGAGATATCAACCAACCCTACTTAGGTATATGCTCATACATATACCTAAGTTATCAATCACAGACCGACTCCAACTCTCGAGACCAAGAAGAAACCATTCCACAAATGTAGTGAAGTCAATAACTATGATGATATTGTTTGAAAGACAATACTCAGCTCACATAGGTATTAATATTTCATAGAATTATTGAGATGATCAGATGTAGTCACTGATTCATCTAAATTATCAGATCCACATAAGATACGGGACCGGCTAAGTTGTCTGACCCACACATGATACATGACCAGCTATTCTGTGGGACCCACTCAAGATATAGGAACAGAAGTCAGAACTGTCAGACCCACAAGGTTTCCTAGTACATTAGTCATCATAGTCGAATCCAGGGAGGATTTTGGTATAGTAGTCATCACAGTCGAACCCACAGTGGACTCTAGTTCAATAGTCAACATAGTCGCACCCACTGAGGATTGTGGTATAGTAGTCATCGCATTCGAACCCATGGAGGATTCTAGTACAGTAGTCATCGCAGCTAGCCCTAGGGTTTCTGCCCATAGCACGCTTGATTCCGAGAGGGTCTGCTCCTCGATCCAAGTGTCAATAAATCAACTGTCATGAATTTATAAGTTGATGTATCCTATAGTTTCGTCTCATCAAGAGAAACTCAATGCAACAAACGACTCATCAATCAGACGCCCTGTCTGAGAGTTATTGGCATTTCTATTCATGGGGCCCGGTTGGATTTACGCTCGATCCAAACCTGGCCTATTTTCAAAATTTTCTGAATCTCACTTAGTGTATCCCAAAAGGACCACCTCTTCACATGGGTCCTAGTGTTGTAGACAGTGCATCAATCGGACGTGTGGTCTGGGAGTTATTCACATTTAAGCGATGATGTCCCCGGCCCATCATACCCAATGGGCTGGAGGGTTGGACCGACCCGGCTCGGCGGGTCCGACCCAGCTGGTGGTCAGCCCGGCCTGGTGGGGCGTGGTCCACCCGTGGACCCGGCCTTCACTTCGGGCCCACCCGGTTCGTCCTGTGGTGCCAAGCTGCGCTGGCTCTTCCTCTGTCCGGCCGGCTGTAGCGGGCCGGTCTGGCCCGACGCATGCCGCTGGTGCTGCGGGCTACGGTTCTTCCCACACGGTGCCTGCGGGTGTCGCAGTTCTCTAGCTTGGCCATCACACGGCCGACTAGTTCTCCCAGCCGAGCAGCATATGGACGCGGGCTGCGTTCTCCTCCACGTGGCACCTACGGGAGCCGCGGTTCTCCAGTGGGCCTGCCGGACTGGTCAGCCGGTCATCCCGCGGATTGGCTCCATCGTGGCTAGCTCAGTAGGCCACCTCCACACCTCCACTACGGCACGACGGAATCGTAGTCCTGCTACCCTCCATGTGGCACGATGGCTCCACCCTTCATCATTCACCGAGGTCCTCCCAATCATCGTTCCTCTTTCTTCCACTGAGGTTCTTCTCCAGCACGATGCGACGACATAGCGCCATTCGACTCTACCTCCGAAGTCAACCAAACAAGATTCAATGGAGGGATTTCGGTCTATGTTTGTTCAGCCTGCACCCTCCGCATTAGGTGATAACAATTTGGCTACTGTCAATCCAAAATAAATATTGAAGTACGTGGGTATAATTCATATGTAAAAAATAATCCAAATTCCCCTACCTCAATTCGATGCACATTGTCGAAGTTGGGTAAAGAGGGCGCACATCGATTCGTTGGTGTTAGGAAACGTTCGAGTATGAAGCATTGTTGACTTTCCTTGTAGGAAGCTCCTTCTCTAGCGGCATGGATGAAGATCGTAGACGGTATCGTCATTCTTCGGAGATGAGGAGCATTCTTCATCAAGAGGATGATGTTCTTCCAACCCAAACTCCCCAATGATAATGCCAACCCAAAATAAAAGAATATAATCTCTTATTTTGTTACTATAATAATGAATTTAAAATAATTCAAACACTCAAATTAATTAATTAATTCAATAATTAATTGTGTTGGCACCATTAAGTGGAAGTCCAAGAGTTTCCCCTATTAATGGGGAGCTCAAGGGGTTCAAAGGGCTGTTTAAGGGGGGTGAGCTCGTGTGGGCCCCACCACATAATATCCTCCCATGGGAGGTTATGTGGGGGTGGGACCCACCTCCAACATCCCTTTGGAGGATTAAACCACCACTTACATAAAAATATGTTTGTCATATTTTTATTTAATTTATTTAGAAAACCCCTGGAATTAAATTTCGCTCTCGACAAAATGAAACTGCAGTAAAGGTATCCTTAAGAGAATACAGGCACTATGAGTTCATCAGTGTCATTAGATTTCAATTCCGAGCACCATTTAAAAAGATATAAAATCCCACTCCTACGTTTACTGAACGTACCCGAACAAAACTTCAGAAATTTATTCTGGGCACACCGGTCCTCGGAATCAAGTGTCGTCCGAAACTACAGATTCGTAAAATTATTGTGTATTTAAAAAATATTCCACAGAATTTTAGGGTCTTTACATTCTCCCCACCTTAGGACTTCATGTCCCTAGAATCTACAACACACACTAAACGGAAAAATGTGGGTACTGAGCATGCATCTGAGCCTCCCGCTCCCATGTACTCTCCTGGAGGATCTCGTGCTGCCAGTGAATACGCACCAGATGAATCAACCACCCACATAGGACCTGCTTCTGTCAATCCCAATCTCCACTAGAACCACCGTTAATGTTTCCCCATCAACGACGTCTAACTCCCCATGGTTGATGATGTGGGACGGGTCGTGCACGTATCTCCTCTGCTGAGATACGTGGAAGACGTTGTGCACCCAGTGCAATTGAGGTGGAAGGGCTAGGCGGTAAGCCACAATGCCTACTCTTTTGAGGACCTGGAATGGTCCAATGAATCACATAGACAACTTTCCACCTCAGCCAAATAATCATAGACCACATCGAGGTGAGACCCGTATGAAGACATAGTCGCCATCCTCGATCTCTTGTGGTCTCCATCTCCTATCAGCATAGGACTTCTGTTTGCTCCGTGCAGTCTTCATCCACTCCTAGATGATCTTCACCTTCCCCGTCGTTGCCTGTACCAACTCTAGTCCTACAATTGCTGACTCCCCTGGGTCAGTCCAGCACAAAGGCGAACTACAAGGTCAGTCGTACAATGCCTTGTAAGGTGCCATCCTAATGGTACAGTGGTAGCTGTTGTTATACGCAAACTCTTCCAAGGTAAAGTGATCCCCCCAGCTGTGACCAAAGTTGAGGACGCATGCATAAAGAATTTCCTCGAGTGTCTGAATTGTCCTCTCAGTCTTGCCATCCGTCTGAGGATGGAAGGTGGTGCCCAGGTGAAGCTGCATCCCAAAAGCCTCCTCCAACCCTTCCATAGCTGGGAAGTGAAATGAGCATCTCGATCAAAGACGATTGTCGATGGAACACCATGAATCCATACGATCTCCTATATATAAGGGCTTCCCAAGCTCTCTACTGAGCCCTGATCTTTGATCGGTAGGAAGTGGGTCGACGTGGTGAGTCAGTCGACAATCACCCAGATAGAGTCGTATCCTCTGGATGTACGTGGAAGTCCCGTCAAGAAATCCATGTATATACCATCTCACTCCCACTGTGGGACATATAAGGGCTGAACCAAGCCTGCTGGAACCTGGTTCTCTGCCTTCAATTGCTGACAAGTGAGGCATCGGGAGACAAACTCTACTACCACCTTCTACATACCCGGCCACCAGTGATATCGTCTAAAGTCATGATACATATTTTCCACTCTTGGATGTACCGCTGGAGGGGAAGTGTGAAACTCCCTCAACACCTCCTCATATAGTGCAACTGGTACCATGTTATATCTTCTGAAGAGGATGATGTGCTCCCCACTTTCAAAAAACCCATCAGGTGCCTGCGCTGAGGATATCTGAGCATGTCGTGTCTCACAGTCAACGTCCCCACGGGGTGCCTCTCTGACTCGCTGAGGAAGTAGAGGAGTGACCATGAGAGACTACAGAAAGGCTACTCCATATCTATCCACAAAGGATATCTGCAAGGCGGCCAGTTTTTCTGTCACCACTCCTAGCAGCTGAATGCCAGATCTCTTGCTGAGATCATCTGCTACAACATTCCCCTTCCCAGGTGTATAGACTATCTCAAAGTCGTAGTCCAAGAGGAACTCGATCCATTGCCGTTGTCTCAGGTTCAGGTCCTTCTGCGAGAAGATGTACCTAAGACTCTGGTGGTCAGAATAGACTATAAAATGCTTGCCCATCAGATATTGTCGCCACATCTTCAAGGTGAAAACCACTGATGCTAACTCCAGGTCATGGGTAGCATTTTTCTGCTCGTGTTGTCTCAAAAGCTGTGAACCATATGCAATCACTACTTTCTCCTTCATCAGGACACACCAGAGTCCAGTCCCTGATGCGTCGCAGTAAACTATGTACCCTACGCCCTCATCTGGTAGACTCAAGATGGGTGCACTGGTCAACTTATTCCTTGGATCCTGAAGCACTTCTGGCATCTCTCTGACCACTAGATGGGTTTCCCCTTCTTTATCAATGCTAAAAGTGGTGCTGGAACTCTGGAGAAGTCTGAAAAAAAATATCTGATAGTACCTAGATCGTCCCAAGAAACTCTACACCTCCATCACACTCCTAGGTGGATCCCAAGAAAGTACTACCTTGATCTTCGCTGGATCCACTACAACTCTAGCCTATGAGATGACATGTACTAGAAAGTGAACTTCTCGAATCAATAACTAGAACTTCAAGAGATTACCATAAGCTGGTGCTCTCAGAGTGTATCCAGTACTACCTGCAAATGGTTGGCATTCTCCTCCACAGTAGTCAAGTAGATAAGTATGTCATCAATGAAGACTACGAAAAAGTGATTGAGGTAAGGCTGGAAGATCCTGTTCATGAGACTCATGAACACTGCTGGAGCATTGGTTATGCCGAAAGGCATAACCAAGAACTCGTAGTGGCCATACCGACACCTGAAGGCCGTCTTTTGTACATCCTCATCTCGAACTCTAAGCTGGTGATAGCATGACCTAAGGTATATCATCGAGATCCATCGTTCTCCCTTGAGCTGATCAAAGAGGTCGTCAATCCCAGGTAGTGGGTACTTATTCTTCAAGGTCACCTTATTTAGGAAATTTTAATTGACACACAGTCACAAGCCCCCATCCAACTTCTTGGCGAACAAAATCGGAGATGCCCAGGGTGAAACACTGGGTCGGATAAATCCCTTCCCCTGCAAGTCCTCCAGCTGTACCCGCAGCTCACAAAGCCCGGTGAGAGCTATACGATATGCTGGAGTAGATATCAGTGTCATCATAGGGTAAAGGTCAATGTAGAAGTCTACCTCTCTGTGAGGAGGTATTCCTGGAACGTCTTCAGGGAAAACATCCATGTACTGATCCACCACAATAGGAAAACTCATACTCTGCACATCAACTGCTCTGAGGATGAGACTTGCCAACTGATGTGTGATCGGATGCCCCCTCCTCTGTGTAAGTCCATCCTACGCTACAAAGGATCCCTTATCACCGGTGAAGGTGATCTTGGTCCCATCCATGTGGATACACCACACTTTGTGCCTAATATAGTTAATATGAGCATGAACTGTGGATAACCAGTCCATACCCAAGATGACGTCGTTAGGCCTCGACGCTGCTACAAGAAGATCCCAGACAAAACTCTCGCCACCAAGATTAAGCTCACCCTGCCGGCACCAGTGCATAATCATAAAGTCTACTCCTGTAAGAGTATCTATCCATAAGGATCGAGCCAACGGCTCTGTAAAAATATTCGAGCTCTGAACGAGGGCAGTGGTAATAAAAGAATGACTCACACCTGTGTCTATATGTACTGCAACAAGGGTGGAGTAGACACAGATAGTACCTCGAATCATATTAGGTGCGCCGTGGTCATAGGCCTTGACTGCTTGGAGGTGATCCCGCCTCTGTCCGCCAGCTCCCTAGGGTTGAGGTGGACCTCCTGGTGGTGGTGGTGGTAGAGCTTTGAAACATCTTCCACCACCCTCTGCTCGGCCAGCTCCTCTGCCACATCTGTCTTCTCCTTGTGGACCACCACATTCGAACCTTTGACTCTACCTGGGAAGTCCCTCTACTGTCTGCTTCTTATCGTCATGGCGTGTCGGGCATTCACAATCCATGTGGCTCTGCCCGCCGCATGCAAAGCACTGCCTGCTCCTCGTATAGCTGGCTCTGTCTCGTCTTCCCCGCACAACCGAGCCTGTATCCGAGGTTCTCCCACCTGATGGCTTGGTCCACTTGAACCTCTGCGCCATCTGTCTACTGTTGGCTGCAGAAGACTCCACTACGTGTCGCCCTGAGGTGTGTCTCACTACTGGGGACTACTCAGCGAGAAAACTCTCCAGTAGAAGGGATCTCTCCAGCACCCCTGCCTATGTCGGGATGCTGAGGGGAATCATCGAAGCCCTGATCTCATGCCTGAGTCCCTTCTCGAAGGTCTGGGCCCTAAAGAATGGGTCTCGTACCATATCCGTGGAGTAGCGTGAGAGGTCAATGAACCTCACTGAGTACTGAGCTACTATCATGCTGCCCTATTGTAGATGAAGTAACTCCTGAATCCGCACCGCATGTAGGGTGGATGGAACAAAATATGAGTGGAAGAGACACTCGAAGTCTATCCAGAGTAATGATGCCTTGTCATGAACGTGGAGCATCATGCTCCACCATCATCCTGCTACTGTATGTAGGATACTCACATCAAGGATCAATATGAGTCATTTGGTGTCCATACCAATCTGAAAACTCTCACGACAGCCTCCATCCAATCCGCAGCTGCCAGTGGGTCTATCTCTCCCTGTAACCTAGGCGGCCTCTGGCTCTGGAACTCATGCAATGTACTCAGGTAGCGTGCACTCTCTGCTGCTGGATCTGGTGGTATCGGTGGTCCAGCGGGTAGTGGTACCGAGGGTACCTCCGCTGTGATGGGGCCCTGCACCGAGGCCTCATCGCTCGGAGGGCTACCATCTCCTATGAAACTAGGAACCATAGTTGGCTACCTTCGTGGGGCCATCCTGAAAAGAAAGAGGTGCGCCATGGTTAAAATAGTATACCTGGTGAGCTGACTCAATGTAATCACAAAGAAAACATTTTCAAAGGAAACACACACGCAATCAGTGTTTTCATGCACTGAGTTGTAGATCAAAAGTTAGAGTCCTAGTGTATGGATACGTTGGCCGCCGCACCAACACTGGTTTCCCTGAACTAATAACCACACCCAAAACACTTAACACTATTTCCGTTAAAAGAATCAGATTCCATGTTCTATGGTAGAACCGAATCTTTTGATACTAATCTGCCACGAACCGTCCTTGAGGCCCATGTCGTGACTACTCCAGGCCCGCCTTCCATAGGCCAGGGGCTGGCGACTAGCACCAAAGTTGAATCCCCGATAAAAAGGTAGGGCATTTCCTTTAAACATGTAACACACAGTCTGAACACTAGCAGTAGAGGAAATAAGTACTAAAATAGAAAATTATGGTGTGCTGAAAGTAAGTGGGCCAGAATACAAACCCAACTGAACAACAAGTACAAGTAAAAAGGGAAAACAACTCCTTGATCATCCACTGGGAAATCCTACCTGAAGGTTAGGTATACAACTCAAAAAACTCATCTCTATGGTACGTCCCATCTAGTCCAGCTCCAAGCAGCCTCCCGTCCGTCACCCTCAGCCTCGATCACTGTTATCCATCGTCTACACAGAACACAACAAGGTGAGGGTGAAGCCCGTGCAGGGATGAGTATAAAAATACTCAGTAAGGGACCCCGAGACCCCCAAAGGTCTCCTAGAATACACATAGGATAAACCAAAGAAGAACGAAAAAATCATGAAATATCAACCAACCATACATAGGTATATGCCTAAACATATACCTAATTTATCAATCACAGATCGACTCGAACTCTCGATCCCAAGCACAAACCATTCTACAAAGGTAGTGAAGTCAATCACCATGATGATAATGGTTGAAAGACAAGACTCAGCTCACACAGGCATACATATTTCGTAGAGTGAAAGAGATGATTAGATGTTATCACTGATTCATCTATGTTGTCGGACCCACAAATGAAACAGGACAAGCTAATCTGTTGGACCCACACAGGATACAGGACCAGCTATTCTGTCAGTCCAACACAGCATACTGGAACAGAAGTCAGAACTGTCAGACCCCTGGAGGATCTCGATACAGTAGTCATCACAGTCAAACCCATGGAGGATTCTGGTACAGCAGTTATCGCAGTCGAACCCATGGAGTATTTTGGTAAAGTAGTCATCATAGTCGAACCCATAGAAAATTTTGGTATAGTATTCATCGCAGTCGAACCCACAGACGATTCTAGTACAGTAGTCATCGCGGCCAGCCCTAGGGTTTCCACACATAGCACACTCGATCTTGGGAGGGTCCGCTCCTTGAGCCATGTGTCGATACATAAACTATCACGAAGTTCTATGTTGATGTGTCAAGTAGTTCCGTCTAATAAAAAGAAACTCAACGCGACAAACGAAACATCAATCGGACTCCCGGTCTGAGAGTTATTGGCATTTCCGTTCTAGTTTCCCGATTGGATTTACGCTCGATCAAAACCTAGATATTTCTAAAAAATTTCTGAAATTCACCTAGAGTATCCCAAGAGGAACGCCTAATTGTGGGGGTCCTAGTGCTACAGATGGTGCAGCATTCAGACGTGCGGTCTGGGAGTTATTCGCATTTAAGCGCAGACAGGCCCAGCTCGTCAAGCCTAGTGGGCTGGCAGGTCGGCTTGACCTGGCTCAACGGGTCCAACTGGGCTGGGGGTCAGCCCGGACCGGTGGTGTGCGGTCCACCAGTGGACCCGACATGCGATGTGGACTGGTCTGGTTCGTCCGGTGGCGCTACCTCCTCCTCGGCCCGACCGGTTTTGCCCAGCGCACGCGGCCCGTAGTGCGGGCCACGGTTCTTCCCACGCGGTGCCTACAGGCATCGCGGTTCTCCAGCCGGACTGGCATGCGGCTGGCCAGTTCGCCCAACTGAGCGGCCTGTGGACGTGGGCTGCGTCCTCCTCCATGTGGCGCCACGGTTCTCCAGCGGGCCAGCCAGATTGGACAGCCAGTCGTCTCGGGAACCTGCTCCATGACGGCTGACTCGACCGGCCACCTCCACCGCGGCACAATGGCATAGTGGTCCTACTGCCCTCCGTGCAGTGCAACGGCTCGATGCTTCATCATCAATCGTGTCCCTCCCAGCCGCAGTTCCTCTTTCATCTGTCACGGTTCTTCTCCGGCATGGTACGACGACACCGCGCCCTTCAGTTCCTCCTCTAACATCAACCAAACAAGATTCAACAGAGGGACATCGGGCTATGTAAGTTCGGCCCGTGCCCTCCACGTTAGGTGATAACAATTTGGCGACCGTCAATCCAAAATAACCATCGAAGCATGTGGGTATAATTAATAAGTAAAAAATAATCCAAATTCCCCCTACCTCGATTCGAAGCACGTTGTTGAAGTCGCAGAATAAGGGAAGATGTCGATTAGTTGGCATCGGGAAACATCCGAGTATGATGCGTTGTCGACGTTCCTCCCAGGCGGCTCCTTCTCTTGCAACTTGGTCGAAGATCGTAGATGATATCGTCGGTCTGCAGAGATGAGGAGCATTCTTCGTCGAGAGGAAGATGTTCTTCCAACCCAAACTCTCCAAATATTATTCCAACCCAAATTAAAAGAATATAATATCTTATTTTAATGTTGTCATAATCAATTAAAAAGAATTCAAACACTAAAATTAATTAATTAAGTCATTAATTAATTGTGTTGTCACCATTAAGGGGAAGTCCAAGAGTTTCCCCTATTAAGGGGGAGCTCAAGGGGTTCAAAGGGGGGGGTTTAAGGAGGTTGAGCTCGTGTGGGCCCCACTACATAATATCCTCCAATGGGAGGTTATGTGGGGGTGGGCCCCACCTCCAACTTCCCTTTGGAGGATTAAACCACCACCTACATCAAAATATGGTAGTCATATTTTTATTTAATTTATCTAGAAAACCCCCAAAATTAACTTCTGCTCTTGACAAAACGCAATACGGTAAAGGTCTCCTTAAGTGAATATCGGCACTGCGAGTTCATCGGTGTCCTCAGATTTCAATTCCGAGCACTGTTTCAAAAGATATAAAATCCTGGTTGTACGTTTACTGAATGTACCCGAAAAAAATTCAGAAATTGATTCAGGCACACCGGGTCTCAGAATCCTGTGTCGTCAGAAAATTCGGACTCGTAAAATTCCCGTCTATTTAAAAAAAACTTCCACGGAATTTCCAGGTCTTTACATTGATCTAGCTCGGTAAATGTGTAGGGACATTTTCATTTCATTTTTTTACTGGTGTTGGGTCTACCATATTTCCTATAACACTTTTGCATAAGAGAAACCTAACCACTGATCCTAAGTGTAACATCCCAGGTAAATAAAGAACATGAAATTTTTCATATTTATTAATATTTGAGAACAAAATATAATTCTACTTTAAAGGGGAGTCTATGTTTGATGGCATACCTGATACATAACAATGGGTTTCTTTGAAATCTTAAGTTGGACACTAATAATATAATATTAATATTTTAAATGGTAGCTAACATCAAGTCAGTGTAATGGTTGGAATGAATAGAACTAACTAAAAAATGATTATATATGTTTATTAAATGTTTTTACATTTATCTAAAAAAAATTAGAGGCTTAAATTATGAATGAATTTAATTTTAAACATACAGTACTTTAAAAGGTTGATTTACCACCATTTAATTGAGAACCCTTTTTAAATAATGTTTTGGTCACTTTTATATGTTCCATTAGACAAAATAAAATTCTTCTTTAGAATAAGGACATTAAAATTTACTTTGGGTATATTTTTGGTATTTTTCTGATAAAATTAATTTTTTCTGAATACTGAAAAATTCTGTATTTTAATTAAAAAGTTCCTTTTGATATAATTTATTTATATGGTTATATTATCTTTTTAACTGGTTTTAAAGTGTAATTATATTATGTTTTTACCATTTAATCCAATTTATGTCATTGGAATTAATTTCACTTAGAAATTGGACATAAAT
This sequence comes from Viscum album, assembly GCA_963277665.1. Classification (NCBI taxonomy): domain Eukaryota; kingdom Viridiplantae; phylum Streptophyta; class Magnoliopsida; order Santalales; family Viscaceae; genus Viscum; species Viscum album. Next base: position 499,734,535 of record OY728122.1, read on the forward strand.
AAATATCAATCTTTTGATAGTTATTGTTTCTTAAAAACACAATATTTATTTTGACAATAGGAATTAATTTTAAATTAATTAATTCAACTTCAATGTTTTGACTTTTTTAAAATAGAAATAATTTTTTAATTCGGAATATCAAATATATATTAAGATGAATTTTTGGTAGTTTTATGAAAAAATTCAATTTTTGATGAATAGTGAAACCACTAAGTAGTAGTTAAAAAACTAATTTTTTCATTTACATGATATTTTACTACTTCTGTGAATTGGATTTTGAAAATATAGAATACATGGTTATTATAATTAAGTAAAATTTGGTTCAATAATATGAAAATAATATTTGGTGATTCGTAACTTTTGACTTTTATTAACCACGGTTAAAGGTAAATAGGGTAATTCAAGGTAAAAGGAATATTATAATAATAATAAAAATACCATAAAACTTGTCCTAAACTTAGTTTATGAGTAATGGCCTACCATGGGTATCCTTGGGTCGATTTTGGGACCCCATGAAGCCACTTGTGAGTGATAATGACACTTTATTTTAATTAACTTAGTGTAATGGAAAAAATGACATAAACAAATATCTTTTAGTAAATTAATTTTTACATGGGGTTATATAAGTTATTTTGTATATTATAAATATTAATTGGAAATATAAAAATATTTAATACATCATGGTTCTTTTTTTTATAATTTTTATACATCAAATAAATAAAATTATTTATGACACAAAAATGATGTAGTGTTTGCCTCATTAATAAATCATTTAAATAAATAAGATTATAAATATTAAAATAACATCCAAAACCTATCCAGTTCTTATTATATGATTTTATACCAAAAATTAGTCAACCTATATTCTAATTTAATTAGTTTTCGACCTTTATAAATCGAATATCATTATATACTAAAATAATATTTTCACACTTTCCAAAAGAGCCCCTCCTCCCCCTCATAAAAATACCTCACGTATAACTCATTCCTCACACCTCTAAACCCAATTTACTCGTCCAAAACCTTATCTAATAATCTCTAAACATACATATACTCATTTAAGAGGCCTTAACTTAGTCATAAGGCACTACAAGAATTCCTTTTGGTTCAAACCAAAGGGAGTTACCCAAATTAAAGGGAAAGGTTTTTCTTAACTTCTTTTCTTTTATTCAACTTCTACTACACCTAAACTAGTTTTTTTTCATTTATTTTATAACAAAAACAGTACCATAAATATACCATGATTTATTTATGGGAAGTATTCAAACTAAAATTACACACACCTCCATATAATTGGTGAAGAACATGCTGTTTTTTCGAATGGAAAACTAACGCCTCACGAAAAGATGATCCTTCGATTATATCCTACCACCTCTCATGGTGGAAATTAAGATGAAAATATATTTATATATTATATATATTATATTTTTTTACATTATGCTTCTGTATAATTTTTTATAGCATATATTTATGGATTCAATTATGGGGAAGCATGATAATTTCATATGAGGAAGTGCAGACTACCACCCCCTCAAAGTGATATAACACGTTAATTCCATATGTGGGACATATGAAGGATGGAATTACTGATATTATATATGATATTATACCTAAATTATAATATACCTATATATCATTATGTTTTAATTCAATTAAAATAGGAAATATAAATGAAAGTAGTGTTTATGTGTACGTACGGCTTACCGTCTCAATGAACGGTGCATTTCATTTCGTAACTCCAAATGTAATGTACTATTATAAATACATGTATATAGTGGATATATATGATATATATGATATATAAATCATTAATATAGTTATGGATAAAATGATATTATGAAAATGTGAACAACTTGTAATTATAAGAAGTCCATTTTTGACTCAAGTACCAAATATCGACAAAACAAGCATTATTAACTTAACTGATTACATAATGCTCATAAAATAATAATAAGTGATATAAAATAAACAATAAACTTTAAAAATGTTATTAAGTAAGTATATATTAGCTTTAGCTTATTATTAAGGAAGAACAAGGAACAAAAGATTCAATTCGGACACAAGGTATGGGATTTCTTATCTCACTTTTAATTCGGTGAGATTTCCATTGATCGCCACTAATTTATTTTTTGTGGTGTGTTGTGTACTGAAAATTGATATATATTATCATTTTTATCTTTATATTTATGTTATTATTCGAATTATTTGGTGTTTTTAACTTTGGGTCATATGACTTGATTGATTACAACGTGGTAAGAGATTTTCATCTCACATTTTATTCCCGTGTGATTCATGTTATATTTGCCACTATTCCCTTTTGTGTGGTGTATGTACTTCCCATGATTGTATTAATTGTGTAATATACTTAAATTTATATGTATTTACATCTTCATTTTAGGATCCTTATTTAATGGGTTTTATATTTCATATGTTACCAAATCGGTACATGAACTTTTTAACCTGATTTCCATTCCTTGGGTTAATCTTCTAATTCTTAATTATGTCATGCTATGATTATGTGTGGAATCACTATTTATTTATTTATGTTGTAATTTCCACTCCCCTTTTGGTGGATATACTTTTTATACACATAATCACTCCATTGATAAATTCTCATGTCATCGATATGTACATGATAAGAGTAATTTTAACTCAATTTTTATTCATTGAGTTAAACATCCAAGTCATTGCTTTTTTATTAAAAAAGAACATTTTTGAATTCCCTATGATTTATTTAAAATTAATATCCAATCATATTGAGTGTATTTATATTTGTAACACATTATTATGAAATTCATTTCTCTTTAATCTAAGGATACCATTTTTATAAGGTATTTCATCTCAATTTACATTCCATTGATACTTCATTATCATTATGCACAAATTCACTTTTATATGGTGTATATATTATCCTTTGGAATATTATATCATGAATCCCTTTATTCTCATGATATTATAAAGTTATGATTAAATTTGATTCCTCAATTATTTGTATTCATGCGTCTCTCATTTTGTTAAAAACACTTTAACTAAAATATCATTTTAAATGTTTTAATGATTTATTCATTAAATATTTATCATTAATATACATGTTTTCAAAATGGTTTGAAAGATTTATTTATATGGACATTAATGTTTTAAAATTTTAATTCATTTCAAAACATTAAATTGTTTAGGGACACTTTGATTTAAAAATATATTTATTAAATGTTTCAAATGTTTTTGAAAATGAGTTGATAAAGCATTGTTTATTTCAATATCTTGATTTGATATATTGGGATTGGAATATGGAAATGTTATATTTCCTTTAGTATTGAGTTATGTTTTATGAATATGGTATGGTTATTGGGAATTGTTTACATATACAGGTGGTTCTGTGAGAAACCTAGGCCAGGTGAGCCCAAGATAGTTCTCTAATGCATTGGGTAATGTGACGAAGGTAAACATGAATGTTTCTCATAAGAGATTTAGGTAATATACTGTGATGGGTATTCAAAATATGACTCACTATATAGCTATGATAGCTACAATGTATGTATGTTAGGAATTCCATAATATACCTTTATGATTTATTATTTCTGTGTGTTATTCATCAATCTTATGAATTTGTAATGTTTGTTAGGATTGAAAAGTATTGTTTTATTTATTTGTATTTAATGATAGGATAATGTTTTCCTTCTTTATTTTATAACCCTTACTATGATTTTTATCATCATCCCACATGTTAAAAATGCTTTCCATAGGAATTAAAGATTAATAGGGTCAAGTATGGGATCATGGAAAATTCAAGCTATCTAAAACATGGAACTAGACATGTTTTTAAGAGTTTTTATTTTATGAAATAAACAGATACTGGGTAGTATTGCATACATGTAATTTTATATTTGATATGTAATACTTATGGCCAAATTCTCTAAAACTCTAAACCTGAAAAGATCCTCAATGTGATTTATTCATTTAATTCTGGATTATGTAATGTTTATGGATGGGTCTTTATAGATGGTATCAGAGGTTGGTTTTGACAACTTTAGGGATTGGGAGTTTTCTATAGATACTTGTTTAGTCCTGATGTCTATTATTTATATTAAATCCTGGTTTTATAACATTTTCAGATCATGTAAAGTCAGTTAAAAATGGAAGTAGGGGGATCTGAAAAGACATTCATATCTCTTCCTGATTACTTGATTGCAATAATTATTACAAATCCATGTTGAGATGATTGTGAAAAGTTTTCTAGCATACAACTCACTTGCAAGCAGTTGTTTGAGATATCAAACACCTCTATTATACCTCTTTATCATCGTGGATCATAGGTTGTATTAAAAAAAATCCTATTTTCACAATATTCTCATATTTTCAAGAAAGGTAAATATTATCAAGGCATTTTCAAATATTTTATCTTATCACTAGATTTTAAAGCATATTATGATTTTGAAAAAGGTTCTGAAGAAGGAGAACACTATGAAACCTATTTATATTTTCTTTTACAATATATTCTCTCATTATATACCTATGTTATTTTAAATGGACCATTAATTGAATGTTTCGACTCAAATTCGGTCCGACTGTTTTATAGAAATCATGTTTTATTAGATGTTTTAAAATTATATGTCATACATGATTACTTTCGAAAACTGTTTTTATGTGAACACCCATATGACCCATTTTGTACAATGTGTATTTGGATGAAGGAAGAAAATTATTTTTAAGGACCTGTAAATCTTTATTGCAATGCATGGACCTTCTACCTACATGAACTAGATGATGATGAAACCAAATGCACACCACGATCAATATATGATGTTCTTCTTTTTGGTGATCATTTAATTTTATCATATGGTGGTGAAATAAATAAAATGAAAATATATATCAGACTTCAAGAATTAAGATGTTGATATCATAATGAATTGGGATGAAAATGAGGGGTATAAGGAATCCATTGAAGTTAAAACACGTTAAGGTTATTTTTGAGTTTTATAAAAGGACAACTCGTAGGTTGGGTGACAACCCATCACATCCGGCAATGCTGCAGGAATCAAACCCACAACTGAAGGGCGACAAGGTTTCATCACCTACCACTAGCCTACTTAAAGTCCCTGGTTAGTATGACTTATTATTTTAGTTAAATAATTTTATGGAACAAGAATATGTTGATTTTGGGAACATATGTTTTATCAAATGGATATACTTAGTATAATAAAATTATTTGGTAATAATGTGACAAAGGTTGTTGTGGAAGACGTTCTATCTTTTGAGGAAACACTATATGCCTATAGAAGATAGAAAAATATGGGATTTAAATTGTGGAATAATGGTTGAAATTTTAGTTTGTAAGAATCTATGTTTTTATTGTAGACATATGATGATTTGGTTTATTTATGAAAATGATTAACCTATCATGGAGAATATGTGATTAGGTTAATTACTTTTCAATATGAGGCTTTATGAGTAACTAAAGTTATTTGGTGATAATTGATAAGATTTATCTTCGATGACAATGTAATTAAATCCTTATGAGATTTGGGTTTCAATCATAGTTTGGATTACTTTTGATGAATTTTATGGATAGTTTTTTATTGAATGGTCTTGGTTGAACTTTGGGTTTTGTCTGAAAAATTTTGGAGATTAAGAGTAGTTTTCCCTTTTGTAAAAGATTTTCCTTTTTTGTTATTATCTGATCTCACACTAACCATTTTTGTTTAATTTTATGTATAAAGACAAGGTAAATTTGTAGTTCTTCTTTTGTGGATTACGTGATTCTCTAGAAGATGATTTTTGTGATTTTGATGTGACTAAGTCTTTTTGAATACTCATTGATTGGAGAAAATATTAGGTTTTAGTAGAAACTTATTAAAGGATGAAACTCTACTTGAAGGTAAGTATATTTCCTAATGTTCTTATTCTATGTAGTAAATGAATTCCTCAATATTATGAAAAGGAATGTAAAACAAAAACATTGTTGGTTTGTGTTTCCTACTAGGTAATCAAAGACTGTTTAACACACCATATGTTTGTGATTTTATGGTAGTTACCTTTCTCTTAATCATGTTTTCTATCACTCTCCATCAGAACATGACTGTTTGTTCTGTCATCCATATACAGGTTTTCTTACATGGAATCCTAGTATGGATTATCTCAGGTGACCTTAATACTTCCCTTTCTTTATTTCAAAGTTATAGTTTTGCTGACTCTTTTCCAATGTGGGACTTTTAATGAAGTTTCCAATCCGAGTTTTAAAATTGTGAGGACACAATTCCCAAAAAGGTGGAAGGATATAACAACCCAGGTAAATAAAGAACAAGCCATTTTTCATATAAATTAATATTTGTGAACAAAATATTTATTCTACTTTAAATGGGATGCTAAGTTTGATGTCATACCTGATATGCAACAATGAGTTTCATTGAAATCTTAAGTTGCACACTAATAATATAATATTATTATTTTAAATGGTTGTCAACACACAGATGTTGTAATGGTGGGAATAAATAGAACTAACTACAAAATGATTATAAATGTTTGTTAAATGTTTTTACATTTTTCTAAAAAACGTTAGATGATTAAAATGTGAATGAATCAAATTTTAAAAATAATTTACTTTAAAAGGTTGATTTACCGCCTTTTAATGGTGAACCATATTTAAATATAGTTTTTGTCACATTTATATGTTCAATTTGACAATATAAAATTCTTCATTAGAATCGGGACATCAAAATTTACTTTTGGTAAATTTTTTCTTTTTTTCTGATAAAATTCAATTTTTATGAATAGTAAAAAATATAGTATATTAATTCAAAAGCGCCTTTTAATATAATATATTTATATGGTTAGATTACCTTTTTAACTGATTTTAATGTGTAATTATATTATGTTTTTACCATTTAATCCAATTCTTGTTGTTGGAATTAATTTATTTTGAAATTTGACATAAACAAGTATCAACCTTTTATTTGTTATTGTTTCTTAAAAACATGTTATTTGTTTTGATAACAAGAATTAATTTTAAATTAATTAATTAAACCTATATGTTTTGAATTTGGTAAAATAGAAATAATTTTTTAATTTTTAATATCAAATATTTCTTCGGCTTAATTTTTGGTAGTTTTCTGAAAAAACATCAATTTTTAATGAATAGTGAAACCACTAAATAGTAGTTAAAAACTAACTTTTTCATTTAATTGATATTTTATTATGTATTTGAAATGGATTTCAAAAATATGACATACATGGCTCTTATTATTAATTAAAATGGGGTTCAATAAGATGAAAATATTTTTTTTAATAGTAACTTTTGACTTTTATTTACCGCGGTTAAAGGTAAATAGGGTCATTCAAGGTAAAAAGAATATTATAATAATAAAAAATTACCTTTAAACTTGTCCAAAACTTATTGGATTAGTCACAACCGACCATGGGAATCCTTGGATCGATTTGGGGACCCCATGGAGTCACTTGGGAGTGATAATGACACTTTATTTTAATTAACTTAATGTAAAGGCAAACATGACATAAAAAATATATTTCAGTAAATTAATTTTTACATGGAGTTATATAGGTTATTTTTTTACTTTAAATATTAATTAGAAAGCTAAAAATATTTACTACATCATGGTACCTTTTTTATAATTTTTAGACATCAAATAAATAATATTATTTTTGACAGAAAAATGATGTAGTGTTTAACACATAATAAATCATTTAAATAAATAAGATTATAAATATTAAAATAACATCCAAAACCTATATAATTCATATTGGATTATTTTATTTCTACCATTATTCATATAATAATCGACTTTAATTAGTTTTGGACCATTAGAAACCGCATATCATAATGTAATAAAATAATATTTTCACAGATTCTTAATGAGACCCTCCTCCCCCTTCTAAAAAACATCACTTTTAACACATTCATCACACCTCTCAGGCCCATTGTATAGACCAAACCTTGGAAAAATAATCTCTCAAGATCCCTATCCTCCTCTTAGAAGCATTACTTTAGTAATAAAGATCTTCAATAAGACCTTTTGGTTCAATCCAAAGGGAGTTACCCAAATTTAACGTAACAGTTTCTACATCTACAACCCATAAACTCATTTTATTTCTTTATTTTATAAAAAACCAGTATCCTAAATATAATAGGATGTTTTTTTAGAATTATTCGAACTATACTTACAAACTCCTCCATCTAATGGGTTAATAATATAGTTTTTTTAATGGAAAACTAACGCCTCATGAATCGATGATTGTTCGATTGTCTCCTACCACCTCTCATGGTGGCCCTTAAGATGACACTATATTTATATATGATATATATTATGTTTATATTTTTTTTATGATTCTTTATTTTTCATTTATATCATACCTTTGCGGTTTCCATTATGGGTAAACGCGATAATTTCATTTGAGGAAGTGTGGACTACCACCCCCTAAAAGTTATATGACTCGTTAAAGCCATATGAGGGATGTATAAAGTATTTAGTTAATGATATTATATAAGATACTATACTTGAATTATAATATAACTAAGTATAATTATGTTTTAATTATACTAAAATAAAAAAATATAAATGAAAGTATCATTCATGCGTACGTACAACTTACCGTCTCCATGAACGGTGCATTTTATTTCTAATCTCCATGTGTTATGTACTATTATAAATACATGTATATACTGGATATATATGAAATATATGATATCTAAATCATGAATATAATTTTTTATATAATGAAATTTTGACTACGTGAACAACCTGTAATTATAAGAAGTCCATTTTTGACTCAAGTACCAAATATCAACAAATGAACGTTATTAACTTAAATGATTACATAACATTTATAACAATGTAATAATTGACATAAAATAAATAATAAACTTGAAAATGTTTTATTAAGACATTTTAAATTAAATTTAGTTTATTATTTAGAAAGAACAAGGAACAAACGAGTCCCGTCGGACACGAGGTAAGGGATTTCTTATCTCCCTTTTAATTTCGTGAAATTTCCATTTTTTGCCAGTAATGTTTTTCATGTGGTGTATTGTGTACTGTAAATTGATATATATTATCATGATTATATTTATATTCATTTTATTCTATGAATTACTTGGTGGTTATTAACTTTTGGTCTTACGACTCGATTGATTACAACGTGGTAAGGGATTTTCATCTCACTTTTTTTTCCCGTGAGATTCATGCTATATTTTCCAGTATTTCTTTTTGTGTGGTGTACGTACTACACATGATTGTATTAATTTTGTAATATAACTCAATTTATGGGTATTAAAATCTTAATTTTATGATCCTTATTTCGTTGGTCGTATGTTTCTTATTTCACAAAATCGATATGGGAACCTTTGAACCCAATTTCCATTCTTTGGGTTAATCTTCTAATTCTTAATTATGTCATGCTATGATTATATTTGGAATCACTATTTATTTATTTATTTTGTAATTTACACTCCCATTTGTGTGGAAATACTTTTTATACACATAATCACTGCATTGATAAATTCTCAAGTCATCGATATGAACTTGATAAGAGTAATTTTAACTCAATTTCTATTCATTGAGTAAAACATCCTAGTCATTGGTTTTGTATTAAAAAAGAACATGTGTGAGTTTCCTAGGATTTATTTACACTGAATATCCAATCATATGGATTGTATTTATATTTGTCATACATTATTAAGAAATTGACTTATCCTTAATCTAAGGATACTGTTTTAATAAGGGATTTTGTCTCAATTTACATTCCCTTCAGACTTCATTATCATTATGCACCAATTCAATTTTATACGGTGTATATACTATCCTTTGAAATATTATATCATGAATCCCTTTATTCTCATGATATTATATAGTTCGGAATAAATTTTATTTCACAATTATTTGTATTCAAGCGTCTCCGACTTTGTTAAAAACTCTTTAACAAAACTATTGTTTTAAATGTTTTAATGATTTATTCTTATAAATCTTTATCATTAATGTCCATGTTTTAAAAATGTTTTTATAGATTTATTTATATGTACATTAATGTTTTTAAATGTTAATTCATTTAAAAACTTCAATGTTTTATGGGACAATTCGATTCAACAATCACTTTATTAAATGTTTTAAATTGTTTTGAAAATGATTTGATAAAGCATTGTTTATTTCAATATCTTGATTTGATATATTGTGATTGGAATGTGGAAATGTTATCTTTCATTTATTCTTGTGTTTTTTGTTATGAATATTTTATGGTTATTGGGAATTGTTTACATATATGGGTGGTTCCGTGATAAACCTTGGGTGGGTGAGCCCGAGATAGCTCTCAAATGCATTGGGTAACATGATGGAGGCAAACGTGAATGTTTCTCCTAGGAGATTTTGGGAATATACAGTGATGGGTATTCCAAATGTGACTCCCTAGGTATCTGTGATAGCTATAATGTAAGCATGTTATGAATTCCATAATATAACTTTATGATTTATGATTTGTGTGTGTTATTCATAAATCTTATGATATTTTATGGTATGTTATGATTAAAAATTATGGGTTCATTGATTTGTATTTAATGATATGATAATGTTTTACATCCTTATTTTAAAACCCTTACTGGGCTTTTTATGCTCAAACCATGTTTTTGAAATGTTTTCCATAGTACTTAAAGATTAATATGGTGAAGGATGGGATCATGGAAAAGTCATGTTGTCGAAAACACTGAACTAGACATGTTTTTTTCAATAGTTTTAATTTAATGAAAAAAAGGATACTAATATGTAGTGTCTACATGTTATTTTCAAGTTGATATGTAATATTTATGGCTTAATTCTCTAAAAATATAAACTTAAAAAGATCCTCATTGTGAATTATTCCTTTAATTCAGGATTATGTAATGTTTAAGGTCAGGTCCTTATAGTGGGCATCAGAGGTCGATTGAGAAAAATTTAGGGATTTGGAATTTTTTTAGACACTTGTATAGTCCCGATGTCTATTATTTCTATTAAATCCTTGTTTTATAACCTTTTCAGATTAAGTATAGTCAGTTAAAAATGGAAGGAGGGGGATCTAAAAAGTAATTCCAATCTCTTCTTGATGAATTGTTTGGAATAATTATTTCAAAGCCATGTCTAGATGATTGTGAAACTTTTTATAGCATACAACTCACTTGCATGAAGTTGTTTGGGATATCAAACACCTCCAATATACCTCGTTATCATCTTAGATCATGGGTTTTAGTTAAAAAATCCTATTTTCACAATATTCTCATATTTCAAGAAAAGTAAATATTATAAAGTCATTTTAAAATATTTTACCTTATCACACGATTTTGAAGAATATTATGATTTGGAAAAATGTACGGATGAAGGAGACCCCTGCGCCACCTTTTAATATTTTCTTTTATAATATAGTCTCTCCGCAGATACCTATGGTATTTTAAAAGGACCATTAATTGAATGTTTCAACTCAAATTCAGTCTGAATGTTTTATAGAAATCATGTTTTATCAGATGTTTTGAAATTATATTTCATTCATGATGATTTTCCAAAACTATTTTTTGTGTGTACACCCATATGACCCATGCTGTACAAGGTGTATTTGGATGAAAGAAGACAATTATTTTTAAGGATCTCTAAATCATTGTTTCAATTCATGGACCTTCTACCTATGTTAAAATGATGAGGATGAAACCAAATGGACACCTTGACCAAGATATGGTGTTCATCATTTTGGGGATCATTATTATTTTGTCATATGGTTGTGAAATAAAAAAACTGACAATATATATAAGATGTCAAGAATTAATATGTTGAGATCATAATGAATTGGGATGAAAATGAGACTTATAAGGAAAAAATTTAGGTTAAAACATGTTAGGGTTATTTTGAGTTTTATGAAAAGGAGAACCCATAGTATGGGCGACAATCCATTGCATCTGGCAAGGCTGTAGGAAACGAACCCACAACCGAAGGCTGACAAGGGCGCATTGCCTACCACTGGCCTACTTGAATTCCCTCATTTGTATGACTTATTATTTTAGTAAAATTATTTTATGGAACATGTATAAGTTGATTTTGGGAACTTATGTCTTGTAAAATTTATATGCTAATTGTAGGAAAATGATTTGGTGATTAAGTGATAAAGGTTTTTATGGAAGATGTTCTCTCTTTTGAGGAAACACTATATGCCTAAGGAATATACAATACTATGGGATTTCAATTTTGGAATAATGTTTGAAATTTTAGATTGGAATAATATAAGTTTTCATTGTGTACATATGACGATTTGGATTATTTATGAAAATTATTAACCTATCATGGAGAATATTTGATTAGGTTAATAACTTTTCAATCTGAGACTTTATGAGTAACAAATGTTATTTTGTGATAAATGTTAAGATTTATCATGGAAGGAAATGTAATAAAATCCTTATGAGATTCAGGTTTCAATATTAGTTTGGATTACATTTTTATAATTTTAAGGATAGTGGTTTATTGAATGGTCTTTGTTGAACTTTGGGTTTGGTTTGACAAATTTTGGAGATTAAGAGTAGTTTATCTTTTTATAAAATATTGTCTTCTTTCGGTATTATCTTACCTTTCAGTAGGATTTTGATTTTAGTTGATGTCTAAAGAGAAGGTAAATATATTTTTCTTCTTTTTTTTTATTATGTGATTCTCTAGAATAATATTCTTGTGCTTTTGATGGGACCAAGCCTTTTTGAATGATCATTGTTTGGAGAAAAGATTAGTTTTTGGTAGAAATTTATTAAAGGATGAAAATTTACTTGAGGGTAAGTATATTTCTTTATGTTATTATTCTATGTAGTAAATGAATTCCTCAAAATTATGAAAAGGAATGTAAAACAAAAACATTGTTGGTTTACGTTTCCTACTGGTTAATCAAAGACCATTTAACACATCATAAGTTTGTGATTTTCGGGTGGTTAAATTTCTCCTAATCATGTTTTCTATCACTCTCCATCAGGAACATGTTCGTCTGTTATCTATTCCATATCCTGTTTTTCTTTTAAGGAATCCTAGTATGGGTTATCTTGGGTGACCTTTGTACTTCTCTTGCATTATTTTAATGTGATAGTTTTACCAACTCTTTTATGATGTGGGACTTTTAATAAAGATTCCAAGCCCTGTTTTAAAATTGCGCTGATGAAATTCCCCAAAAGGGGGGAGGATGTTACATCCAAGGTAAATAAAGTACATGCTAGTTTTCATATTTATTAATATTTGTGAACTAAATATTAATTCTACTTTAATGGGGATGCTACGTTCGATGGAATACCTGATATGCAACAATGGGTTTCTTTTAAATCTAACGTTGCACACAACTAATATAATATAATTATTTTAAATGTTTTTTAACACCTAGCCTTTGTAATGGTGGGAATGGAAAGAACTAACTAAAAAATTATTATATATTTTTGTTAAATGCTTTTACATTTATCTAATAAAATTTAGATGCTTAAAATGTGAATGAATCTAATTTCAAACATAATTTACTTTATAAGGTTGATTTACTACCTTTTAATGGTGAACCCTCTTTAAATCCAATTTTTTCACTTTTATATTTTAAATTTGACAAAATAAAATTCTTCTTTAGAATCAGGATATCAAAATTTACTTTGGGTAAATTTATGGTATTTTTCTGATAAAATTCATTTTTTATGAGTAGTGAAAAATAATGTATTTTAATTCAAAAGTTCCTTTTAATCTAATTTATTTATATGGTTAGATAATATTTTTAACTAGTTTTAAAGATTAATTATATTATGTTTTTATAATTTAATCCAATGCTGGTCATTGTAATTAATTTCACTTTGAAATTGGACATAAATAAGTATCAATCTTTTGATTATTATTGTTTCGTAAAAATACGCTATTTGTTTTGATAACGGGAATTAATTTTAAATTTATTAATGAAACTTCTATATTGTGAATTTGGTAAAATAGACATAATTTTTGAATTCAGAATATCAAATATAGCTTTGGCTGGATTTTGCCTAGTTTTCCAAAAAACATCTATTTTTGATGAATATTGAAACCACTAAAAGTAGTTAAAAACTAACAATTTCATTTAAAAGAAATTTTATTACTTCTATGAATTGGATTTCAAAAATTAGATATATGTGGTTTTTATTTGTAAGTAAAATGTGGTTCAACAAGATGAAAATAATTTTAGGTGAATAGTAACTTTTGACATTTATTTACCGCAGTTAATGATAAATAGGGTTATTCGGGGTTAAAAGATTATTATGATAACACAAAATTACCTTAACACTTTTTAAAACCTTATTTTATGAATCATGTAAGATCATGGTAATCCATGGGTCGATTTTGGGACCCTATGGAGCCACCTGGGAGTGATAATGACAATTTATTATAATTAACTTAAAGTAAAGGCAAAAATGACATAAAAAATATCTTTTAGTAAATATATTTTTACATGGGATTATATAGGTTATTTTTTCTACTCTAAATATTCATTGGAAAGATAAAATTATTTCCAAAATCATGGTACTTTTTTTATAATATTTAGACATCAAATAAAAAATATTATTTATGCCACAAAAATGATGTAGTGTTTACCTCATAATAAATCATTTAAATAAATATTATTATAAATATTAAAATAACATCCAAAACCTATCCAATTATCATTGGATGATTTTATTTCTACCATTAGTCATATTGTAATATACATTAATTAGTTTTGGACCATTATAAACCGAATATCATTATAGAGTAAAATAATAGTTTTACACTTTCCTAAAGAGCCCCTCCTACCCCTTATAAAAATCCCTCACTTCTAACTCATTCCTAACACCTCTCAAGCCCCATAAATCATTCATCACCTAAACTAATTTTCTTTCAAGATCCCTCTACTCCTCCTAGAATAATTACCATATGAATAAATAACTTCAATAAGTAATTTTGGTTCAAACCAAAGAGAGTAACCCAAATTAAAGGTAATAGTTTCTCTAAACTTCTTTTATTTTATTTTACTTATACAACCCCTAAACTATTTTTATTAATTTATTTTTTAAAAACACTAGTATCATAAATATACTAGTATGGTTTTTATATGTATTCAAAATACACTAACACACACCTTCATCTAATGGGTGAAGAACATACTATTTTGTGTGAATGGCAATCTAACGCCTCACAAAACAATGAATGTTCGATTATCTCCTACTGCCTCTCATGGTGTATGTTAAGATGAAACTATATTTATATATGATATATATTATGTTTTTGATTTATTTATGCTTCTGTATGTTTATTTTATATCATACATTTATGGTTTCTATTATAGGTAAACATGATAATTTCATTTGAGAAAGTGCGGACTACCACCCCCTCAAAGTGATATGACTTGTTAATGCCGTATGTGGGATGTATAACGGATAGAGTTAATGATATTATATATTATATTATACTAGAATTAAAATATAACTATGGATAATTATGTTTTAATTCCATTAAAATATGAAATTGAAATGAAAGTAGCATTCTTGCGTACATACGGCTTACAGTCTCCATGAGCGGCGCATTTCATTTCTTACCTCTAAATGTTATGTACTTTTATAAATAAATGTATATAAGGGATATATATATGATATATATGGATTTCTAAATCATTAATTTAATTTTTTATATAATGAATCTTTGACTATGTGAACAACTTTTAATTATATGAAGTCCATTTTTGACTCAAGTACCAAATATCGACAAAATGAATGTTGTTAACTTAAATGACTAAATAACATTTATAACATGGTAATAAGTGATATAAAAGTAATAATAAACTTGAAAAAGTTTCTTAAGAAATTGTAAGTTATCTTTAGTTTATTATTTAGAAATAATAAGGAACAAACGAGTCAAGTCGAACACGAGGTAAGAGATTTCTTATCTCCCTTTTAATTCCGTGAAATTTCCATTGTTTGCCACTAATTTATTGCATGTGGGGTATTTTTTACTTCCAATTGATATTTATTATCATGATTATATTTATATTAAATTTATTATGTGAATTATTTTGTGGTTATTAGCCTTTTTCCATATGACTCGATTGATTACAACGTGGTAAAGGTTTTTCATCTCACTTTTTATTCCTGTGAGATTCATGCTATATTTGCCACTATTTACTTTAGTGTGGTGTATGTACTACCCATGATTGTATTAATTTTGTAATATAATTCAATTTATGTGTATTTATATCTTTATTTTATGATCCATATTTCATTTGTTATATGTTTCGTAAGTTACCAAATCGGTACAGGAACCTTTAAACACAATTTTCATTCCTTGGGTTAATTTTCTAATTCGTAATTATGTCATGCTATGATTATGTGTAGAATCAATATTTATTTATTTATGTTCTAATTTCCACTCCCCTTTCTGTGGATATAATTTTTATACACATAATCACTCCATTGATAAATTCTCCAGTCATCGATATGAACATGATAAGAGTAATTTTAACTCAATTTCCATTCATTGAGTTAAACATCCAAGTCATTAGTTTCATACTAAAAAAGAACATCTGTGAATTTATTATGATTTATTGACACTATATATCAAATCATATCGAGTGTATTTATATTTTTCACACATTATTAAGAAATTTATTTATCCCTAATCTATGGATACCATTTTAATAAGGGATTTCTCTTCAATTTACATTCCATTGAGACTTTGTTATCATTATGAACCAATTAAATTATATACGGTGTATATACTGTACTTTTGAATATTATATCATGAATCCATTTATTCTCATGATATTATAAATTTATGATTAAATATTATTCCTCGATTATTTTTATTCAGGCATCTCTCATTTTGTTAAAAACTCTTTAACTAAAATATCGTTTAAAATGTTTTAAATATTTATTCTTCTAAATATTTATCATTAATGTCCATGTTTTAAAAATGGTTTTAAGGATTTATTTATATGGAAATTAATGTTTTAAAATGTTAATTCATTAATAAAATTCAAAGTAGTATGGGACACTAGGATTCAAAAATCACATTATTAAATGTTTTAAATGATTTTGAAAATGATTTGATAAAGCATTGTTTATTTCAATATCTAGATTTGATATATTGTGATTGGAATGTGGAAATGTTATCATTCCTTTATGATTATGTTATGTGTTATGAATTTGTTATGGTTATTGGGCATTATTTACGTATACAGGTGGTTCTGTGATAAACCGAGGGCGGGTGAGCCAAAGATAGCTCTCCAATGCATTGCGTAACATGATGGAGGTAAACGTGAATGTTTCTCCTAAGAGATTTAGGGAATATACTATGGTGGGTATTCCAAATGTGACTCCATATATAGTTGTGATAGCTATAATGTAATTATGTTATTAATTCTATAAGATATATTTATGTTTTATGATTTCTGTGTGTTATTCATAAATATTATAATTTTGTATGGTATGTTATGATTAAAAAGTATGGTTTCATTGAATTTTATTTAATTATAAGATAATGTTTTTATTCCTTATTTCATAACCCATGTAGAGCTTTGTATGCTCATCACATGCTTTTGAAATGTTTTCCATTGGACTTAAAGATGAATAGGGTCAATGATGGGATCAAAGAAAAATAATGTTGTCTAAAACATGGAACAAGACATGTTTCCTTTTAAGTGTTTTTATTTAATGAAAAAATGGATACTGTGTAGTAGTGTCTACATGTAATTTTCAAGTTGATATGTAATAGTTATGGCCTAATTATCTAAAAATAAAAACATGAAAAGTTCCTTAATGTGAATTATTCATTTAATTCAGGATTATGTAATGTTTATGGGTCCTTGTACTAAGCGCACGTGAGTTATACTCGATGTGATAAACAAGGAGTGACAGGGTTTCTCGCGCTGGTGTTGGGAGGTAGACGATACGATGGGTGCATTCAATTTGGTGGGGGATGGGCCAAGATGTCAAATTCAGGCGTCACTATGTATCCTACAAGGGTGGGAATCAATCCGTACATAGTTCTGTGATAATTAATGCAGTTTATTTCCATGCGATTAAAATTCATTGTTTTATGGAGTTTAATGTCTTATAGTGAGGACATGATTTATAGTTTAATGTCATGTTTCAAAGACAAACATCATGTAGAATGGACTACCAATCATAGTTTAGGGTCATAGAGTTTGATCCATGGAATGGGGGTAATATAATTCATAATTTGGGGTCATAGAGTTTGTACAATGGGGATAATAACATACATCTTATCATTATGTTGGTGGGTAAAACAACTCAAAGTTTAGGTTCATAAAGTATGGACCATGGAATGGGGGTATTATAACACTTTTTTAGGGTCATAGAGTTTGGAAAATGGCATGGGGTGGTATTAATCATAGTTTAGGGTCATAGAGTTTGAACCATGGGGATAATACCATAAATTTTATCGTCATGTTGATTAGGACAACAAATAATTGTTTAGGTTCATTGAGTTTGGGCCATGGAATGTGGGTATTATAACTCATAGTTTAGGTTCATAGAGTTTGGACCATGGAATTGTGTTGCTATTACAAGAAATACTTCTTCAAGAACTTTTCATTGGTAGGAGATGTAATGAGCTTATCATCCTTCGATATCAGGGCATATGTTCCATTGGAATAGACCATATGTATTACATATGGTCCTTCCTTTCACACCCGGTTTTTAATGTCTTTCTTTTGTTCTGGTTCATTGGTAATTCTGATCCATTTCTTAGGTATTGTCTGAGATTAAAGTATAGTTTTTTTGTTTCATATATTTCTAATCATCCATATTTTTGTGCCACATTTTTTTTGGATTTTTTGTTGAAAGGGTGGTTACTTCAGGATATTTGCCAAACCATGAGCCCATTTCCAAGTTTAAAAACAAATTTTGTTTCTTTTATAAATGTTTAATTTTTTAAATTTTTTTACTCATTTAACTTCCTATTTTTCCAACTATGACAAATTCAAGACTACATATCCTTTAGTACCCATTAATAATTAATTAGAATGGTGAATTTGGGTTATGTATTCATGTATTTGGCTAGCCCATGGGCCCATTTCTAGTTTAAAAAATAATAATTTTTTTCTTTTATATATTTTTTATGTTTTGAAATTTTTTAGGGATTCAAACTTCTCACTAGAGACCTAGATAAGTAGGTTCACCCCCATTTTTTATGTTCACTCTTTGAAGCTCATATTATCCGAGTAGTTAGGAGAAAATTTTAAAGATTCCTGAAATTATCCAGATTTTCTAAGGTAAATTGTCTTATTAATAAATCCTTCATCTTTCAATTTTTTCCCAAAAAAAATTTACCTTGTTATTAAATACCTAAATAGAATCTTCAAAATTTTTTAATCCAATAAATTTCATCTAAGGGTACAGATCTAAGGGAAGATGAATAGTCCTTTAGTTTCTAATGTGAGGTTTCCTCTCCTCTATTCTCCCTCTTCTTTCTCCTTAAATTTTATTTTTCTTTCTTATTCTCCCATGATCCTGAAATCCCTAGGGTACTATTTTTGAATGAATTTTTATGGGGTTTTGGTTCATTTTGGTTTGGACTTCATATGTCTAGAGTGTTGGGAACCACATCAGCTGATTCCAGGTGTGCATTTCCTTTCTACCATGGATTTGAGGTAGGATACCCCTTGAAAAAGATTTTATCATTTAAAATACTACAATATAATTCTTTTATAACAATATTTATATGATATTCGTTGCTTTGGAATCTTATTTTTAATTGTTTTGTGTGCAAATTATGTTTTATTCCTTATTTTGTTAAAACAATTTAGTTGTTTTGGTATAAATGTGCACTCTTCTTGTTTGACACATTATTCAATGAGATTTTTCACCTGTATTATGGTATTTTAAATATATTTCAGTATTTTAAAAAAAATATTCCATGAAAATGGTATTTTATCCCTTTTCAAGTTCTTAAAATAAGTTATTTTGACAAAGAGAGCATGTCATGTGTTTGGTAAATTGTCGTGTTGGATTTTATGTGTCTAGTGAAATTTAAAATGATTTTTATTTATTTATTAATACATTGGAATCATGAAAAATCTTATTTTGGGATCATTTTATGGATTTCCAATGTGTATTTGTTTTTACAAATAAATGGATATTAGTTTATAACATGTTTTGGCCCGAGTTTCTGGAAAATGGCCCATTTGGCATCCTTCTGAAAATGGTCTTGTTTTGAATATGTAACCTTAGTGTTTTAAGAGATTTATGAAAGTGGTCTGCCACTATAAATAGTTTTTTACATATATTTATTAAAATTTTAATGTGTACCTTTGTAAAATGTTTTTTTTGAGAAACTGTTAAGGGATCATTTGGCATCTTTGTTAAAAATGGTGAAATTATTTATTATGAAAACCTATTTTGGATGTTTCTCTTGACATGATTGTATGTATACAATGGATGGGACGTCCTTACTAGGGAATCCTTGTTATCTATTATCGGAGTTCCTCTAGTTGTACTCTTTATGTTTTTTTGACTAATGACATGATATCAGTCCTATCAGTGACACGGGGTGATGCCTGTTGTGAATTATAATTATATATATGTTGTGATTGGATGCTCGGATGACATAGATTTTCACACCCCCTTTTTATATACATGAGACATGGTAATATGTAATATTAAGAGAATATTCTATGAATTATTTCTACACTGGTTGTGGATGGACTGACTAGTGTCCCATAGTAGGTGATATATTCTAGGTTTATTACTCAGATTGGGCCCCTCGGTATGTCCTGTGTTAGGGTGGTTTGGAATTGGGGTGTTTTGATTTCTATAATGTGTGGAATTCAAATGGGGATGGATTCTCAGGTATTAGTATGTTTAGGTTGTTTCTTGATTTCCAAGGTTCACTGATATCTATTGGATTTCAGTTACTTGTAGTGATGAATATGATGCGTGTATATATATTTACATTTCCCTTGTTGTGTGATTACTATTTTTCCT
Source organism: Viscum album (assembly GCA_963277665.1). Lineage (NCBI taxonomy): Eukaryota > Viridiplantae > Streptophyta > Magnoliopsida > Santalales > Viscaceae > Viscum > Viscum album. The sequence continues at coordinate 499,755,506 of OY728122.1, forward strand.
TATTTTGTATAGTTTCTTTAAGAAATTGGTATTCTGGTTTTGATTAGGTTTATGAAAATGGTTGTAAATTAATTTTTATTATTCTCTTATGAAAATTTTAAAATTTAAGAATCACATTACCCTTGAAAATGATATTGGCACAATAATTGAATGAATCAAATTTTGGTATGAAATAATGAAAATGGATTGTACTTTGTTTTTGAGTAACCATGTAGAACACCATACTATTATATATTTTATTTAAAACATGAAATTGATGTTTCTCCTATTTTAAAGGATGTGCATTAGTATTAGATTATCGGGCTATCATAATGATTTTTAATAATCATGCCTATTATTGTTTTCTGTTTTTAGCCCTTTTGATGCTTTTAGCTTATATTTGATTGAATTTAGTGGAATGTGATTTTTTTATTGGAGAGTGAGCAGTGGGATCACATGGTATTTTAAGGTCATCAGTTCTGGTGGGTTTATTGGTATGGTTCAGTTGTTCTCCCATTTTTTTTGTATATAAGATGGATAATTTAGTTTTTTTATAAATGTGTTTCTGTTGTCCATTTATCATTGTTGTTGTTTTATTTTTTATGTTGGGGTGAAATCATTCCACTGTCGACTATATTGACCCCCTAGGTTCTTGTCACCATCATAGGAGGATTGGGAATGCCTCTCAGGACTTGCCACTGGCTGGCCTGGGTGAACGGTTCAGGGTCAACTCAGGCTAGTTTGGTAAAAATGGTATCAAAGGTTGTTAACTCTTAGCGGACCATTCTTTATAGAGACCCTTTGTTATTTGGGGATGTAAAGGTGGATAGGGTATGATTGTCGATTGTCACGACCCGTCCTCGGGGCCCGTGCCGTGACTACTCCAAGCCCGCCTTCCATAGGCCAGGGGCTGGCGACTAGCACCAAGGCGTAAATCCCAGCAAAAAGGGAAGGCATTTCCTTTGAAAAGTAAACAAGCACCACAGAGTAAGCAAGCGGAAAAGTAAACACTAAGTAAAAACTGTACAAGCTGTGCTGAAAGTAAAAGGGGCCGGAAATACAAGCCCAACTGTAAAGTACAACTGAAAGGAAAAACAGCAACTGAAAGGAAAAACTGCAGCGTCGAGCCGTCCTCTGGAATTCCCACCTGAAGGGTGGGTACAGATAGCTACAATGCTCCTCGGGTCCCGCCGTCCGCTCCGAGCACGTCTCGCCCAGTGGTCCACCTCCAGGTACTGACTCGTCGTATAGTCCACCTCCGGGTACTGACTCGTCGTGTAGTCCACCTCCGGGTACTGTCCAGTCCTCGAACACTCGGCCTCCATCAGCACTGCCTGTCGTCTGCAACCAACACAACGAGGTGCGGGCATAGCCCGTGCAGGGGTGAGTATAACGATACTCAGTAGGGACCCCGAGACCCTCAAGGTCTCTCTAAAACCAACAAGGATAACCACAAGAAGATCTCAACAGATAACCTCTACTTAGATATATGCCCATACATATACCTAAGTTAGCAAGTAACCCATCTCAATCATGAGGCAAACACAAGGTCAAAAGTCTCAGCTCAAACCAGGATTTTCATCATCGAAACCATAACTGCTGAAGAGCTCCGTCTCTGGAGTGTACAGTGGTCCTGTCACAACTCCGAGGTACTGCCCACTAACTTAAGACTGCTGTAGTACTCCACCTATCGAGTAATGCGGGCCAGCCGCTACAACCAAGCGCTCCCATGTGCCGCTACAACCAAGCGCACCTCTGTCATGGGTCTGCCGCTACAACCAAGCGCTCCAATATGCCTCTACAACCAAGCGCACCTCTGTCGTGGGTCTGCCGCTACAACCAAGCGCTCCCATGTGCCGCTACAACCAAGCGCACCTCTGTCGTGGGTCTGCCGCTACAACCAAGCGCTCTCATTTGCCGCTACAACCAAGCGCACCTCTGTCGTGGGTCTGCCGTTACAACCAATCGCTCCCATGTGCCGCTACAACCAAGCGCACCACTGTCACACACCGAGTCGTTCGATCAGCAGTCGTCGGGTCTCAGTTAGCTACACGGTCTCCGTGCTCTGCCCGCTCGTCTCCGGGAGGGTCCGCTCCACGAGCTACTGGTCGATACTCCAAGTATTACAAAGTCCCGCAAAGAAGTATCTCGAAGGACAACCTCTTCGTAGGGGTCTCAACGCAACAGACGGCGCGTCAATCGGACGCCCGGTCTGTGAGTTATTAGCCTTTTCGTCCTAGGGGCCCCGTTGGTTTCGTGAGCGAACCAATCCGGCCGTAACTCAACTATACCCCGAACACTCACAGGGTATACTCATAGGGACCGTTTTTCAACGTGATCACCAATGCCGTTGACGGTTCGTCAAACGGACATCTGGTCTGAAAGATATCAGCTTTTCCGTTCCAGGGGCCCGGTTGGATTTCAGTGCGATCCAACCCGGCCACTATCCATCTGCATCCAAAACTCGGGCGGAGGATGCCAAAAGTTCCGTCTCAGCAAGAGGAACTCAACGCAATAGACGGCGCGTCAATCGGATGCCCGGTCTGAGAGTTATTGGCTTTTTCGTCCCAGGGGCCCGGTTGGTTTTTAAGGCAAAACCAACCCGACCGTACTCCACCTGCGTCCAAACCTCGGGCGGAGTATGCCAAAAGACCCGTCTCACTTAGAGGAATTCAACGAAACAGACGGCGCGTAAATCGGACGCCCAGTCTGTTAGTTATTGGCCTTTCCGTCTCACACCCACCCTGGGAAACTTCCCAGGAGGTCACCCATCCTGATCACTGCTCTAGGCCAAGCATGCTTAACTACGGAGTTTTAACTACGTAGGCTCCCGAAAAGGAAGGTGCATCTTGAGTATAGTATACCGAAGCGACCGTCTCGATCCAAGGATCGCGTTGTCACTGACGGCGCGTCGTTCGGAGGCCTGTAGCTCAAGATACGGCCATTTGAACGAAAACGTCCGAAGAAGGGGGGGTACGGGCCCGGCCCGACCCACCTGGGTCGACCCGGTTGGCCCGGTCGGACCGGCCTGGCTCGGCTCGGCCGAGCGGCCGAGTGCCAGGCGCCGCGGGCGTTGACCCGCGGCCTGAGGAAACCGCGGCCCGCGTGGGCCGCGCTGGTGAACCGCGGACGCGGCAGAGCCGCGTCCCGCGCGGGCGAACCGGACCCGTGCAGCCGTGGGTCCGTTGGCCGCCGCCGCCGCGGCTTCAGCCGCGGCGGGCTCGTCCGGCGGCGCGCCGGGGCGCCGCCGCCTCCGGCCGCCGGCGAGTTTCGCGGGCCACCGGGATCGCTCCGGTGGTCCGATTCTCTTCCCGTCTGCGCCATTGCTCCTCCCGGGATCCGTTCTTTACTACGGATTCATCAAACATCCGCTGCGGCACGTTCCGTCGTCGCCCGCCAAATCCGCACAAAACGAAGAACGGCGGAGGGTCGTCGGGCCGTGTTTGTTTGGCCCGCACCCTCCGCGTTAGAGATAAACAACCGGGAGAATTTTATTCCACACGGGAAAAAAAACAATTTTAAGAAGATTAAAATTGTTCACAAATCGGTTCTTTAATTTCTTTAAGAAACATTGACGGGAATAAATTAAAAAGGGGTAATTCCCATAATAAATCCCTACCTCGTCGATCGTCGCGCGCGGGCGTTCTTCGCGGAAAAGCTCGTCGCGGAAGAGAGGGATCGTCGCGTCGTCGCGGGGAGGCGTCGCGTCGTCGCGGAATCCGGTGTTGAGTCGGTGAACTCAACGCACCATGAAACAGCAGATTTAATTTAATTAATTAAATCCGTGTTTTTGGTTAAGAACCACGAAGGAGATAAAAAGGAAGGTCCGAGATTCTTACCTCAAGAAGCCGATCGAAGATCCGTCGCGGAGGAAGAGACGTCGCAGAAGAACGCTGTTGGCGATGCGGATCAAGGCGTCGCGTCGTCGATTTCCGGGTTCGGCGTTCTTCGCGTTCTTCGCGTTCTTCGCGTTCTTCGCGAGGGAGAAGAAGAAACAAGGATCCTCTCAAATCTTCTCAAAAGATTTTGGGTTGGTCTTATTTTATTAATATGCCAACACACGAAAACAGGTTAAGAAACGATTGAATTAATTCGTTGAATTAATTCAACGAAAGAAACAGGCCATTTAATTCACGAAAGAAACAGCCCATTTAATTCACGAAAGAAACAGCCCATTTAAATGGTCTGTTAAGAATTTAGAAAACGCGTCAGTTGACTTTCATTAAGACGGGTTTTCACGGGTGCGTTTCTTAGCGGAAAGAAATGGCGGGGCTCGTTCGGGCCCCACCTCACAAATATCCTACCAAGGGGGTAGGATATTTCTGGAAAGCATCCTATCCAGTTCAACTCAGTTCAAGCCGCCTTTAAGTGGTTTCGAGTGGCTTCCAAGCGGCTTAAGTGAAATAAAATAAAGTTGTCGCAAAATTATTTTATTTCTTAACTTTAAGCCCGAAAATTAAAAACCACACCTGAGAAAACGCAACTCCGGAAGAGGCATTTCTAAGCGAATACCGGCACTGCGATTTCATCGGTGCCCTCAGAATTCGATTCCGGGCACCGGTTCAAAAGTTAGAAAAACCCGCTCGTCCGTTCACTAAACGTACCTGATCCAATCTTCGGAAAATGATTCCGGGCACAACGGGCCTTGGAATCAGGCGCCGTCAGAAACTGCGTTCTTGTAAAATTCCAGAGAAAATTAAGAAAAAAAATTTCCTTGAAATTTACGGGTCTTTACATCGATACTTGATAGGTAGTTTCGACCAGAGCGACGCATACTCTTGCTCGTTTTAATCCTCGAGTGGCCATGGGAAGTCCAATTTTATTAGTGTCATTGGTTCTGTTGATTGTTTGGTGTTGGGATATGACAAGGGGAGTTGTAATAATGGTCTCCATGAGCTCACATGGACTGAAAATCCATGTAGAGCCCACGACATGTCCCTAAGAAGTCTCTTTGTGATGGTGGTGTGTTTGAGATATGGCCACCAACCATATGATCAGGTCACCCACTGACACAATTTCTCTTTTGTGGGTCTCTTGGTCCTTTCTTGAATTATGATTTTATTTTGAAAATATGTGTGTGAGAATTGTGAAAATATGTTTTAGAGGAATGTTTTTGTTGTGGAAAATTAAAAAATTGGTTTTCAAAATTTAAAATGAGAAATTTTTTGGAATTTGGGGATTATTTTTAAACAAATCATGGGGACAAAGAGGAAATGATTTAGCGAGATTGAATTTTCAATTATCTAAACAAAAGATTTGTGGAAATAAAGTTTTTGGAAAGCATGGAATATTTTAAAGTAATTATGAATATTTGTTTTAAATATGGTGTTTTGGGCTGTTAAAAAGTGTTTCAATATGATGAATTGGCTTTGGAAATTTTTTTTGAGGGGCTGGTATTTTTCTAGAAAGGGGTCTTGGCCATTGTGGTTGTCAGATTATGAAAAGAAACCTTTCTGATTTTTTTTAAAATTGGGAACATGCTATTTGGAATGTGATGGTTGTTTCTGGAAGTTCTATTAAATTAAATTGATTGTTTTTTGAATCAAATGGTTCTTATTGAATAATGGTTTGTCTTTTGAAATCTGAAAATGGTTTTTCATTTGGTGGTTAATGTGCCTTTAGATGGTAAATTATTATTTTTTAATGATGATGTTTTTCTATTGCCTTAGGTGTTTTCATGGGTCCTCACATTCATGGATTTGTGGATATATTGATGAATGGTTGATATGGAATGGTATATGTGTGCCCAAGGTGACATGTAAATGTTCATGTCAATGAGGCTTGTTGAAACACCATTGGTGAATGTGAAAAAATCCAGAAAGTTTGTTTATTTTTTTCAAAAGTGTTTTGTGCTAAAAAAATGGGGGTGTTTGTTATGAAATGATAGTTATATGGATGATTTATCCTATGTTTTAGAAGTGTTTTCTATTTTTTATGCTTCCTTATGATCTAGAATTCATACTCTTATTGCCTCTTTATATGTGATCTTGTTGGTGGATCAGTTTTGGGGTAATGTTCAGTGGGTTTCTAATGATGTGTTGGATGTTGTAATGTGGACATAGATGGTTCTACAATTGCAATATTTCTACTTTATCAACCTAAAAATTTGTTTCAAATGATAAATACACCTCTTAGAATGATACATCATCCCGTTAGTTGAAATAAAGAGTTGTTTGGGCTTGATTTTAATGTTTTATCCCTTTATAGTGATTCTCTCAGTTTTAATAGTTCTGCTTGGTGATGTTTAGTGAGTGTTTTTGTGTGCCTTGTTCATTCGTTTACTTGTTTGGATTGAGAGAAAATGTGTTGTGTATCTCCATGTTCTTGTTTGGGTAAAATTGTGTTTTTGCGGAAGAGAGTTTCATGGTGTCTCTTGATCTGTTGTTTCTTCTTGGGAGTGTTATGTGGTACTGTGTTGAACTAAGGGATGGAGTAAAAGTTAGGGATTATCAAAGCCTGACTATGATGCAAGAGATGATTCATCCATCAGAGCTCGAGCCATAGGTTTTGGAGTGAATATGGCGCATAGTCAGGAGTCCTAGGATTGTGGGTTGTATTTATAAGTGCAAATCTCTTCCATTTTATTGAGGTAGTTCCTTTCTTTCTTTTTTGGTTTCAATGGACTATTGAATGGGTCCCCTTCCCTCACCAGCTTAATTAGTGGGGGGTTGGATTTGTGCAGAGGGTGTTGGCCTAGTACTTTCCACCTTCATTCAAGAGTGGGTGGATTAAATGTTCATGTTGTGTTCCTCTCAACGTGGGTTGGTAGGTTGTTGTAGGAGAGTTTGGGTGGGCCTGTGTGAGTGAGGCATGATTCTATCTCTTGTTTAATTCTTGTTTGTTTGTTGCTAGTTGGTTCCTAATGGCACTGAGACACACCATCTGTCTCATGGATTTTCATCAAAAGAACTTGTCTAGTGCTAGTTGTTTCATAATAGTGGTAATTCCATTCTATACTACCCAATATTATTTGGTTTTTGTGAGGGAAATTTGTTTTGGGTGATCGGTGTGTTCAATGGGATAATCTCCAACAATTTGGTTCTCAATTTGGTTGTGGAGGCTGTGAATCGATCCATCAGTTGATTCTCAGGATATGGTTGTGAGTTGGTGTATTATTTGAGGAAAGAGAATCACGTTCCTTAAATTTGAATGATATTTCCTTGGATTTAGATGGTATATCATATTGATAAGGAATCCTTAGGTGTTGATCTTTTAGCTTGAAATCACTATGTCTTTCTAGGGGTGGAATGTTTTAGTGGTGGGGAGAATTGTCACTCCCAGTTTTTCATGTCTTTTTTTATCTAGTTCATTGGAAATCCTGATTCTTTTTCCTGGGTCTTGGGAGAGGTTAATGTATTGTTTTTAAGTTTCATATTTATCTAATCATTCATCTTTGGGAGCCTCAAATATTTTTTAGACTTTTTGAAGAAAGGGTGGTTACTTCATGATTTGGGCCAAACCGTGATCTCATTTCCAGATTTAGAAACAAGTTTTGTTTCTTTTATAAATCCATCATTTTTAACATTTTTGGATCATTAAACTTCATATTTTTTCTCCTCTGACATATTCAATCCTACATATCCTTTTGGACACATTAATAATTAATAATAACGGGGAATTTGGGTTATCTATTCATTTATTGGGCCAACCCATGGGCCCATTTCCAGTTTTAAAAAAATAATTTGTTTGTTTTATATATTTTTTATTTTTTGACATTTTAAGGTGAATCCTCCTCCCACTTAAAACCAAGATACGTAGGTGCACCCCCATTTTGTATTTCCACTCTTTAGACCTCATATTAGCTGATTGGTAGGGAGAATATTCTCAAGATTCCTGATATCATCTAGATTTTCTAAGGTAAATTGTCTCTTTCAAAAATACTTCATCTCTCACTCTTTTTACCCCAAATAAAATTTATGTGGTAATCCCAGACCAATGTAGAATCTCCAAAGAGTTAAAAGCAATTTAATTTCTATAAGGGTGTAGATTTAAGGGGAAATGAAGAGTTCTTTAGTTTCCAAGGTAAGGTTACCTCTGCTTTCTTCTCCCTCATCCTTCTCCTTCCATTTTATTTTCGTTTCCTATTATACCATGGTCATTAATAACCTAGGGTAAAATTTTTTAATGACTTTTGAAGGGGTATTGGTGTGTTTAGGGTGGGAATTCAATGTTCTAGTGCGTTGGGAACAGTATTGGCTGATTTCGGGTGTGCATTTCCTTTCCACTAGATTAGAGGAATGATATCCCTTGAAAAATCATTTATCATTTATGTTTCATCATTATAATGTTGTTATTACCTTACCTATATGATATGGGCTGATTTTAAACCTTGGTTTTTAATTTTTGTGTGTGAAAATGAATATTTTTCTTTATTTTGTTAAAAAAAATATAGTTGTTTTGTTATAAATGTTCCCTCCTCTTGTTCAATAAATTATTCCATTTGATTTCGTACTTTTTATGGTATTTTGAATATGTTTCACTAGATCGAATAAATTTAAGCAATAAAAAAGGTATTTTATACCTTTTAAATCACCTAAAATATGTTGTTTTGTTAAAGAGTGCATGCCAAGTGTTCGGTAAATTGCCCTATTGGAATTTATGTGTCTAGTGAAATTTAAAATGATTTTTATATTTATAAATACATTGGAATCATGAAAAATTTTATTTTTGGATCCTTTAATGGCTTTCCAATGTGGATTTGGTTTTAAAAATAAATGGGTTTTTGTTTATAAAATGTTTTGGCCCGAGTTTCCAAAAAATGGACAATTTGGCATCCTTATGAAAATGGTTGGGTTTTGAATATGTAACCATAGTGTTTTAATGGATTTATGGAAGTGATTTTATAATGTAAATGGGGTTTATAAACTTATTTATTAAATTTGAAATGTGTACCATTGGAAAACTTTTGTTTGGAGAAACACTTAAGGGTCCATTTGGAAACATTATAACAAATGGTGAAGTTGTTTATTATGAAAACCTCATGAGGAAGTTTATCATGCCATGCATGTATGTATTTACTGGATGGGATGTCGTTACTAACGAATACATGTGATATATTATGAGAGTGCCTTAGGTTGTACTCTTTATTTTCTTTTTTATTAATGGCATGATATCGGTCCTAGGAGTGACTCAGGGTGATGTCTATAGTGATTTATCATTATATATATATATATATTGTGATTGGATGATCATATGGAATCGATTGGCACACCCCCTTTTTATATACATGAGAATTGGGAACCTGGAATATTGAGAGAACATTCTTTGAATGATTGCTACACTGGTAGTGGATTGAATGACCAGTATCCCCTAGTTGGTGGATATATTTTTAGTTTATTACTATGGGATTGGGCCCCTCCGTCTGTCCTAAGATAGGGTGTTCTGGATTTTGGTAGTTTTGATTTTCATTTTGTGTGGCATGAAAATGAGGATGTAGTCTCATGTATTAGTATGTTCTCATTTGTTCTTGATCTCCCAGGTTCACGAATATATTATCTTTCAGTTGCATGTAGTGATGAATATGATGCGTGTATCAATATTTGCATTTCCCTTATTGTGTGATTACAATTATGCCTACATGTGTATTTTTTTCTTGGAAAGTGGTGGTTTGGTTTTGATTAGGGTTATGGAAATGGTTTTAAAATTAATGTGTTATATCCTCCTATGAAAATCTGAAAATGTAAACATCACATTCCCCATGAAAATGATATTGGCACACTTGTTTAATGACACATGTTTTGGAAAGGAAAAACAGAAATGTCTTGTACTTTGTTTTTTAGTAACATTGTAGAAAACAATACTTCTATATATTTTAGTTAAAACATGAAATTGATGTTTCATTTATTTTAAAGGATGTTCATTGGGAATAGATTATCAGGATTGCCTACTGAGTTTTAATACTCATGCCTATAGTTATTTTCTGGTTTAGCCCTTGCACAGGTTTCAACTTATGTTCAATAACATTGAGTAGTAGATGATTATTTTTTTGGAGAGTGACCATTGGAGTCACATGAAGTTAGTTGGTCATTAGTTCTGGTCGGTTTATTTGTGTCGTTCTGTTGTACTCTAAGTTTTGTTGTATATATGATGACTAATTCCATTTTTTTAGATAAATGTGTTTGGGCTGTCCATTTCTCTTGGGTATTATTTTAATGTTTATGTTTGGGAGAAATCGTTGCCTTTTCTACTCTATTAATTCCATCAGTGCTTTTCACCATCTTGGGTGGATCATGAATGCCTATCGAGAATTGTAGTAGGTTGTCCTGGGTGACTAGTTCATGGTCGACTCAGGCCGGTTCATGAAAAAATGGTATCAAAGGAGGTTAGCTCTTAACGGACCTTTATTTATAGAGCACCCTATGTTATTTGGGGATTTCAAGGTAGATGGAGTATGATTTTATGGACTTGAGGGATAGTTTCGATAAGAGCTTCATGAACTCTTTCTTGTTCCAATCCTCAGGTGGCCATGAGAAATACGGTTTTAATAGTGTATTTGGTTCTATTGATTTTTTGGTGTTGGGATTTGCCAAGGGGAGTTTGACTAATGTTCTTCATGAGCTCGTAGGTACTAGAAATCCATATGGAGCCCAAGGTATGGTCCAAAGAAGACTCTTTGTGTTTGTGGTGTATTTGACATATGGTTTTCAACCATATGATCAAGTCACCCACCCACACTAGTTCCCTTTTAAGGGTCTCTTGGAACTTTCATGAATTTTGATTTTTTTTTAATATCCTTGTGAGAGAATTGAGAAAATGGGTTATAAAGGAATTTTTGGTTGTTGAATAGTGGAAAATGGGTTTTCAAAATTTAATATGATAAAGGTTTTGGAATGTTGGGTTTTTTAACCAAATCTTGCGGAGAAAATGAAAATGATTTAGCAGGATTGAATTTTACTTAATCTAAATGTACAGTTTGTTGAAATGAAATTTTTGGTAAGCAAGGAATATTTTAATGTAATTATGAAACTTTGTTTTAACTGGGGTGTTTTGGGCTATTGAAAGTGTTTGAATCTGATAAATTGTTTTTGGGCATTTGGTTTTGAGTGGCTTCTATTTTTAAGGAAGGGGTTTTCTCCTTTGTGGTTGTCAGATAATGAAAAGAGACCTTCCTGATTTTTTTAAAAAAATGGTATGGGGCTATTTAGAATAGAATGGTTGTTTTTTGGATGTTTTGTTAAATGTAATGGATTTTTTTTAATCAGATGGTTCTTGATGAAGCGTGTATTGTCTTGTGAAATCTTAAAATAGTTTTCAATTTCATGTTTAATGTGCCTTTTGAAGGTACATTAATATATTTTAATGATGATGTTTTGTTATTTCAGTCATGGTTATCATGGGTTCTCACATGAAAGATTTTGTGGATATATTGAGGAATGGCTAGTATGGCAAGGTATTTGACTATCTAGGTTTCATGTAAATGATCATGTCTGTGAAACTTGATGAAACCCCATTAGTGAAAGTGAAAAATCCACTAAGTTACTTTCTTTTTTTCAAAAGTGTTTTGGGCATAAAAAATTTTGGTGTCTGTTATGAACTTACTGTTATGTGGATGGTGTATAGTATGTCTTAGAAGTATTTTCTATTTGGTATGCTACCTTATGATATAGAATTCATACTCTAGTTGAGTTTTGAAATGGCATTATATTGGTGGCTCGGTTTTGGGGAAATGTTCCGTGGGTTTCTAATGATTTGTTGGAAGTTGTGATGGGTCCATGGATGGTTCTCCGTTGGAAGGATTAATAGTTGATCAAGCTAAGGATTTGTCTGGAATGTTAAATCCACCTCTTAAAATGATACCTCAACCCATTTTTCAAAATAGAGATATTTTTAGGCTCGATTTGAAGTTACTTCCCTTTATAGTGATTCTCCCAGTGGTAGTAGTTGTGCACAGTGATGTTTATTGGGTATTTTTGTGTGCCTTGTTCATTCTGCTCCTCATTTAGAGTGATGAAAAATAGTTTTGTGTATCTTCTAGTAATTTTTTGCGTAATAGTGTGTTGTTGAGGAAGAGAGTTTCCCGGTGTCTCTTGATCTGTTGTTTCTACCTTAGAGTGTTATGTGGTAATGTGGGGAACTACGAGATGGAGTAAAATATGGGGATTATCAAAGCCTGACTGCGTGGAAAGAGATGCTTCATCCATACAGAGAGGGTTGGCATGGTTCTTTCCTCCTCCTTTCTAGAGTGGGTGGCTTACATTTTCATGTTGTATTCCTCCCCACTTGGGTTGTTAAGTTGTTGTAGGAGAGTTTTGGTGGGCTTTTGTGAGTGATGCATGATTCTAGCTCATGTTTAATTCTTGTTTCATTATTTTTATTTGGTTCCAAATGGTGGGGAGATCCACCATGGGTCTCACAGATTTTCACCCTAAGAAAATTTCTAGTTATAGTTGTTTCTTAATGGGGGGATTCAATTATATACTACCCTATAATATTTTTTATTCCTAAGTGCTTTTTGGTTTGGGTGATCATTTTGTTCATTTGGAGAAGGCCGAAAAATATGGTTCTTAATTTGGTTGTGGAGGATGGGACTTGATCCATCAGTTGATTCTTATGAAGTGGTTGTGTGTTGGAGTTTTGACTGAGGCAAGTGGTTGAAATTACCTTAATTTTGAAATATGTTTCCTTGTATTTAGAGGTTGGTTAATATTGATCCAGATTTCTTAGGTGTTGATATTTCTACAAGAAAGAGCTATGTCTTTTACGGGGAGGAAAGCTTTATTGGTCGGCAGAATTGTCACACCAGGTTTTTCATGTCATTGTTTTGATCTAGTTCATTGAAAATCCCAATCCTTTTTCTGAGTATTGGGTGATATTAATGTTTATTTTTGCATTTTCATATATATATATAATCATCCATCTTTGGGTGCCTCATTTTTTTGGAGTTTTTGTAGAAATGATGGTTACTTCATTATTTGGTCCAAAACGTGATCCCATTTCACGATTTAAAATAATATTTTGTATATTTTATAACTCCTTAATTTTATAATTTTTTTGACTCATTACACTTCATATTTTTCCTCCTATAACATATTCTAGACTAAATATCATTTTGGACCGATTAAGAATTAATAATAATGGTGAATTTTAGTTATCTATTCAGGTATGGGGCCACCATGTCGACCCATTTTTAGAATTCAAAAAATAATCTGTTTCTTTTATATCTTTTTTTTTTGAAATTTTTCAGTTACTCAACCCCCCCACTTGATTCAATGATACCTAGGCACACCCCCATTTTTTCTTTTCACTCTTTGGAGCTCATCTTATCTGAGTAATAGGGCAAAACTTCTCAAGATTCCTGAAATCATCTAGATTTTCTAAGGTAAATTGTATCTTTCATGAATCCTTCATATTTATTTCTTTTTACCCCAAATAAAAACATTTCGAGTTTGTACTAACCTAAGGAGAATTTATATGAATTTATAAGCCATTACATTTCCTCTAACAGTGCAGAAACTAAGTAAAGATGAAGAGTCCTTCAGTTTCCAAGGTGAGGTTCCCTCTCCTTTCTTCTCCCTCTTCCTTCTACTTTCATTTTCTTTTGGTTTTATCTTCTCCCATAGTAATTAATGACCTATGGTAATTACTTGGAATGAATTTTGACGGGGGTTTGGTTCCATTATGGAGGGACTTAATAGGTCTAGAGTGTTGGGAACCACAGTGGGTGATTTTGGGTGTGTGTTTCCTTTCCTCCACAAATTCAAGGTAGGATATCCCTTGAACAAGCCTTTATTATTTAAGATTCACCATTATAATTCTATTCTAACCTTATTTATATGTTATGTGCTACTTTGAAACCTTGGTTTTAATTGTTTTGTGTGAAAATGACATTTTATGAATTATTTTGTTAAAAAATATAGTTGTTTTGGTATAAATGTGAAATCCTCTTGCATGATAAATTATTCTAGTAGATTTATTACTCGGTTTATATTATCATTAATATGATTCAATATCTTGAAAAAATTTAGGGCATGAAAATGGTATTTTATCTTCTTTCAAGTGCTTAAAATAAGTTGTTTTCTAAAAGTGTGCATGCCATGTGTTCAATAAATTTCGTGGTTGGATTTTATGTGTCTAGTGCAATTTAAAATTATTTTTTAGGATTTATAAATACATTGGAAGCATGAAAGATGTTATTTTGGGATCCTTTTATATATTTTCATTGTGGATTTAGTTTTAAAAATAAATGGGTATTGGTTTATAACATGTTTTGTCTGGACTTGCTTGAAAATGGCCCATTTGGAATCCCTTTGAAAATGGTCATGTTTTGAATATGTATCCTTCGAGTTTTAAGGGATTTATGAACTTTGGTTTCTACTATAAATGTTGTGTATACACCTCTTTATTAAAAGTGAAATGTGTACCTTTGGAAAATGTTTTTTTAGAAACTCTTAAGGGCCCATTTGGAAACATTGTGAAAAATGGTCAAATTATTTATTATGAAAACCTCATGTGGATGTTTATCATGCCATGGTTGTATGTATATAGTGGATGGTACATCCTTACTGAGTGATCATTGTGAACTATTATGAGAGTTCCCCGGGTTTTACTCTTTATGATCCTTTTTATTAATGGCATGATATCAGTTCGTGGAGCGACTCAGGGTGGTGTTTGTTATGAATTATCATTATATAAATGTTGTGATTGGATAAATTGAGGGAATTTATTGGCACATCCCCTATTTATATACATGAGACATGGGAACCTGGAAAATTTAGAGAACATTCTATGAATGATTTTTACACTGGTAGTGGATGGACTGACCAGTGTCCAATAGTAGGTAGATATATTTTGGGTTTATTACTATGTGATTGGGCCCCTTGGTCTATCCTAAGATTGGGTGGCCAGGCGTTTGGTAATTTTAATTTTCATCATGTGTGGAATGCCAATTGGGATAGAGTCTCAGGTATTAGTATGTTCTAGTTTGATCTTATTCTCCTAGGTTCACCCAGGTCTATTGGCATTCAGTTTCTTTTTGTGATGAAGTTGATTCTTGTATATATATTTACATTTCCCTTGTTTTTTGATTACTATTATTCCTTATTTTGTACTATTTTTCTTGGAATGTGGTGATCTTGTTATGATTATGTTTATGAAAATGTTTTTCAAATTAATGTTTTTTATCCTCTTATGAAAATCTTAAAATGTAAACATCACTTTAACCTTAAAAATGGTATTGGCATGCAAGTTGTGTGAATCTAGTTTTGGAAAGGAATAAGGGATATGGTTTGTACTTTGTTTTTTTGTAACCTTGTATAAACCATACATTTATATATTTTAGTTAAAAATTGAAATTTATGTTCCTCTTGTTTTAATGGACGTGCATTGGGAATAGATTATTGGGCTATCCTATTGAGTTTTAATACTCACACCTATAGTTCATTTTTGTTTTTAGTCCTTGTGCAGGTTTCAGCTTATGTATGATCGCACTGAGCGAAATGTGATTATTTTGTTGGAGAGTGACCAGTGGGGTCACATAGAGTTAGTTTGTCATCAGTTTTGGTTAGTTTAGTTATATCGTTCAGTTTGTCTCCCAGATTTGTGGTATATAGGATGGAAAATTCAGGTTTTTTATATAAATGTGTTTGAGTTGTCCATTTCTATTCGATGTTTTGTTATTTTTAATATTTGGGAGAAATCATTCCCTTTTCTGCTCTATTGATTCCCTTGGTGCTTGTCTCCATCCTGGGAGGATCAAGAACACCTCTTGGGACTTGTTGTGGGCTAGCCTGGGTGACCGGTTCAGGGTTGACTCAGGCTAGTTCATGACACTTCCCACTTTGGATTAAGCTTTATGGGCCTCTTCTTGAATATCATCAGGGTTTGGAGGACTAACACCATTTCTCCTTTACGGAAATATCGAAGGCAAACCTTTTTTTGAAGGATCATGCGATCTGATTTTAGTAGATTTCCAAATGGTGAAAACTATGTATCCTCTTTTCATCTAGCTGATCTTACTCATCAAACCATCTATGGGATTTCTAGTCCATTTATAGTTGATCACATATGGACACATGATGTGATGGAACATGGATTTTTATAGGCAACCCCACCTCTACCTAGTATTCTAGTGAGTAAGGGGTTGCATGGGTGGCAGTGTGGGTCATGGTCTGTTAAGTACACAAAGTATGAAGGAGCTTATATGGCCATTATTTTATATCCTTATCAACCATAGTTTTGAGTATGAAGGAAAATGTATTGTTGAAAGCCTTTATCTTCTTTTTGACCACCACGTGGTAGCGGGATCAACGGTTGGATTTGATTCCATACTCATAGTATAACATTTCCAATTCAGTAGAGTAGAACTCGGTGTCGTTGTCTGTCGGTATTGTATGAGGGACACAATATCTAGTGATGATGTTGGACTTTACAAAGATAATTTCTTTTTTCACCTCGATTTATTTAAGGAGTATGGATTTGGCACATTTGTAAAAGAAGTCGGTCATTGTGATTATGAAATTAAATTGTCGGGCTGTGGTGAGAGGATATGGTCCCACAACATCCATCCCCCAGGAAGTGAATGTCTAGGAGTACTTAGATATATGAAGTAACTCTGGGGTTCAGTTTATAAAACTAGCATGAACATGGAAGGAATTGAACTTTTTTGTGAATACGACACAATCTTGTATCATATTGGGCCAATAGTACCCAAGCATTGGAATTTCGGGAGAGATCGTAGTTTCTGATTGGTGTTCTCCACAAGCTCTAGTGTGCACTTATTTCATGACTGCAGTAGTATATTATTGATCAATGAACCTGAGAAGGACTCCATGAAGGCCTCATTTATAAAAAACCTTTTCTTGGTTTACCCCATTGTACAAGTTAAAATTGACTGCCCGAAGTCAGACATGTTTTCTTGCAGCCCTATTTGGTGGGAGTTCCCCTTTAGAATGAAATTTTAATGGGTGGCATCCAACCAGTTGTGTGACTGTAAGGCTTAGAAGGAGGGATAATTTTGTCAATCTCCTCAGTACTGCTCTGGATAAATGGAAAGACCAACCAACAGTGGGTAATGTTAATGACTGTTTAATCTCATTCTGGGTTAGCCCAGGTCATGGTTCCATTTTCCAAAGCATCTTCTTGAGCACTTTGAGATAGGGGGACATAGGACAACATTGGTTATGATGTAAATTCTTCGATCAATCCTTGGACATGGTTAATCAAGGGGAAAAATACATCTTTGTTAATGTCATAGTCACTACTGACCTATTTTATGATAAGCTCTGAATCACCCTTTATTTTTATGTGATTTTCTTATACATGAAGTTCCCATTCCAGGCCAACAAAGAGGGCCTGATATTCTTCTTCATTGTTTATAAACCCTTCCAAAAGTAGGATAGAGTAAGGTAAGATGACATTTTTAGTAGATACGAGTATAATTCTCAGCCCCACTTTGTTATGCTTGGGATCCTCCATCCTTTTTCCTATTGGGCATTTGGAAGCACCATAGATGTAAATTTCCCATGTCTAGGGGTCCTCTTGGATGGAGACCACTTCTACATCTGGAATTTCATCATTTAATGGTGTTGTTTCTTTTGAGGGGTTCTTAGCTATGAATTCTTAAAATTCCTAACCTTTTATGGCCTTCTGGAGGATGTACTATATGTCAAATAGTTATAGGATGACCTCCCATCACGATAGAAATCCATTTAGCTTAGGAATGTTAAGGATATATTTGAGTGGGATATAGCGGGAGACCCGACAGACCTCATGGTGCTATAGGTAATGCTTGAGCTTCTGAACAAAGATGATTATGGATAAGAAGTTCTTTAAAATTTCTTAATACTATGTTTTATAATATATAATTATTAAGTAAAGGTAATAGATTCTTTTCTCTCTACCGACATCATTCTTCTATGTGAGGAAGTCCCCTTTTGAAAATTCTAGGGTGGTTATGTACAAAATGAGTGGTCTTTCTTCAACTTGTAGCATCAGCACCAGCAGTCTTAGGATATATCTTTTCAAGTTGTATAATTATTCTTGGAAATCATTACCGCACTCATATGTAAATCCATTAATCAACATCCTGGTGAAAGGTAAAAATTTACCCACTGTATTGCATATAAAGCTCTTAATGGAGGTGAGGTTCTCTCAGGAGACCTCTAAACTCAATGAGGTTGTGTGGTGGGGACATGCAAAGGATGAATTTGGTCTTCTCGGGGTCTAATTTGATGTCACGATGGCATAGGATGAAGTAGAGAAATTTTCCAGAGGTGATGCAAAAGGATAATATTAGGGGATTCATCATTAATCTAGGCTTCCAAAATTTGTTTGAGACTGTTTCAAGATCGGCTAGTTGTTTTGAGCATTGTCATTATTTATCCACCAGATTGTCAATATAATACTCGAAGAATATTCCCAAGAAGGGATTGAAGATGGGATGCATGGAACACTGATATGTGGTGCCAGAATTTATTAGACCAAGTGCATTACCCTATAATAGAAAACTCTCTGAGGGTCTCTAAATGAAGTGGTTTCTTCATCTCCCCAGGCCATCAAGATTTAATTATATCTTAAATAGTCTTCCATGAATGAGAGGGCCTCGTATCTGGTGGTTTCATTGATCAACAATTGTGTGATCATGACTGGTAAAAAATCTTTTTGGAAATGTCAATTAAGGTCCATAAAGTCAATTTAGATTATAATCTATCTGTTCTTATTTTCAATAGGGACTATGTTCTCTAGCCAGACCGGGTATTGGACTCCCCATATGAAGTTGTATTTTATCATCTTGTCAACTTTATCAACTATTTTAGAAGCATGTGTCTGGTGTGTCCTTCTGGCTGCCTGCTTATAGCCCAAGCGATCTTACGGTAGTCCCAAATAGAGAGTGGTGACCTCAGGATCGAGGAACAACATTTCTCTATAATTTAGGGAAAATTCATCTTGATTCTTCTTTAGGAAGGAGGTATATGTTTGCTACTCCTCGACAGGAATTGCCGCACTAATCAAAGTGGGCTAAGGGTGGTATTCAGTACCCAGTTTATCAACTTATATTTATCGATTATGGTGGAGACACCTTCTTCGAATGTAGGAGGGAAATCTATAAGGTCTTCCTCCTCTTTATCCACCTCTTTTTCTTTATCTGATTCTTCTTCCTCGTATGATAGAGAGAGGATTCTCAATACGAACTCACTACCTTTTGGAGATAAATTATATTTTTCCTTAGTGACTAAGGAGAGGTTAGTTTGGGGTCCCATGGACGGTCTGAGATATTCTCTGATAGGGATTTACTTTCCATCATAGAAGTCAGCCCGTTCTATCATGTCTTTGGACTTGGAGGCGGTAATGAAGACCAAGCATAAAATTTAGTCTTCATCCAGACTTATACTTATGAATTCAACTTGCATAGTGGGTAATACATACTCTTTCCCATAAATATGGCGGGGGTCAGAGAATTCCATTTCCAATCCATTAGGGGCAGTAATCCAATCAACATCGACGGTTACTGGATGTTATTATTCTGATTCGTAGAACCCTGCGTCGATAGAATGTGTCTCAGAGGACAGAAACGAGTATTTATCGGTGTTCAATGTCCCGTTTCTCCCATTAGTGAGATATTTTATCACACTAATGGTATGATGATGGATTTGTAGAATGATGATGTAGCCAAGAACTCCCTAAAAAGATGTTGAAGATCATACTTTAGTAACTCGGAATCTGACATGAGGTCTTAGAGATGGATTTTAAGCTTGACTTGTCCTAATGGTTTTTTATTACTTTTTTTATATCCCAATAGAGTTGTTGTGAAAGGTGTCAAGTTGTCTTCATCATAGCCCAATTGAAGAAGCATTCACAGTAGGAGGAGGTTGACTCTTGAGCCATTGTCGATGAAAATCCTTCATATATCAATTCCATTTATCTTGCCGGACACATTTAAGTGTTTTATGTTCCCTTGCATTATGGTGTCCCCATCCCCATCTGTGAAAGATATGATGACTAGAAATTCTTCAGGATATGTCTTCGGTTGATAGAATTCGTTTTCTACTACATCAGCCTCGAATTCCTGGGGACTTAGTAAGGATTCAATGAGTGCCTCCCTGATATATGAATATCGGCTTAACACATCCAGTATTGAAAGCTTTTCTGGTACTAAATACATATGCTTTAGAATATCATATTTTAACTCTAATGTTCAGGTATTACTAGTTCAGTTTTCTCTTTCATAGACACATTAGGGTATTGGGATTTGGATGTAGATGCTTTAGCCTCTGTGACTGGGGCCGGTGGTGTTGTGGTCTTTTCTAGTTTTGGCTGAACTGGTCCGCCTGCATGCCCTGGGCGATTTGATATTCATTCTTCCCCCGATGGATATTCCAAGATAATTCTTCATAGATTTCTTCTGACAGAAGGATATAAGAATTCTGGTTCTTTTGTGTCTATCATAGTGTCCTTCCATGAGTTTCAATAATGTTAATGGTTTGAGTTATGGCATGGTCAGTAATTTGACTCCATCAATGATCGTGCCTTCTAGGAAACCTTCAGCCTCAATGGAATCTTCCTCTAGATCTTCGATTGGGCATGGGGGACTCAGGTTCTTGGCTGTAGTCTCCATACCGAAAGGGATCTATCAGGGGAATAAGATTAATGGTGCTGAATATTAGTTCTTGATATGATAATGTTTCTGTCTGATCATCTCCTTTGGATATTACTGGTTGGTGGGGCGGTGCCCATTGTTCTATTGGGTGGGGCGGTTCCCTTTTCACCATGTTTGTTGTTATGAAATACACAAGGGTCAATATTGAATTCATATTTGGAGTCATCCCATCTTCTTGCTCCTGCTTTCTTCCATTCCTGGCCTTTAGAGGGTTGTGGGGTCGAGGAGGACCACTATGTTGTATCAGGATCTTTTGGGGGCATAATAGGTTGTTTCAACTGTACATATAAGACTCCATGGACTCAATTTAAAGTCTTATGGTCATCCAATTTTAGAACCTTTTCTTCTTATTACTGATTAATTTTTTCCATTCCTCTTCCCTTCTCAAGTCTGAGGTGGAAACATACACCACCTGTGCTAGCTACGGCCCTAATGTGAATTTACCAGAATCAACCATATTTTATAGGAGATAATTTAATTTTTTTTTGTCTTGGATGGTGTGTCCTAATATTAAATTATTGGGAAAGGAATTTGGATGGTCATAAAGACCCACTTAATCGGCTCTCTTTGGATCTGGTAGCTTGAGAAAGTTGCAATTCATAGATGCTCTAATGTATCCACAGACTAGGTCATCTCGGAACAAATAAACAATATTTCCTCATTCTACGATCTGATTTTTTAGCACCCCATCACTCATCTTGGTGAAGTGGGAGTGGATTTTGGTGTCAAGTGGGTCCTACACTATTGGGTGGGGGCCTCACAACTGAATCTAGTATCGGGGGTGACTTAAGAGTGATAGAAGCCAATTTATATTTTCTTGTTTGTATTCTAATGGATGATGGGGCCACTCATGACTTGAAATTTTCCATTGCAGGAAGTATTATATTCTTTGGTAAATGGTAGATAAGTCTCAAACCCCACTTATGTAATTCACCAGGAAGAGTGGAGTTCATAATTTATTAGGAAGATTTTTGATACACATGAGGATCATTTCATCCTGGGGGAGCATCCGGTTCAGGGAGTAAGTCAAGAATTTCAATCTGGAAATGATGTCTGAGAATCTTTCATTCCCTCAAAACTTGCAGTTTCTTGAGATCACTGATTGTCATCCTAGGAAGTGTTGAACTAAACTAGAAGAGAAACTGTCACCAAAAGACCTCCCAACCTATGATTTAATTGGCTAGCAAGCTAGTATACCATACAAAGGCCAAACCCTATAGTGTTTGTACGAAGAACCTGAGTTTTACTACTTGTTTCTACTCCGAAGTACCCATCATGGGGTCATAATAAAAGGCATAGTGCATAAAATGTTTTTTTGGGTCCCCAAGCCCCCGAATACTAGGAATACGGGGTTTCCCAAGTTGGGTGTTGGCAGAACATTTCTCACTCATTTAGGGTAGGTTTTGCGCTTCGGTTATATAAGAGTGTGTCTCCCATTCATCACTTCTATTCAATCTGTTAATTGATCGACAGTGTCCATGATCCCTTGATGCATATCTTGTTGGCTTGAACTTGGTCTGGTTTAGCAGTGGTCAAAACTGGGCATTCCAGTGCTATTGGAATCTGGGGTTTATTACCAGTCAGATGAATCATTTGCGGGTTTACCTAAATATTCTCTAGCTACCTTCCCAGCGGGGGGTGGGGGTGGGGGGTGAGTCTTGATTTCCATCTAGGGTTGTGTTTATGTAATTTGACGGTCCTGATGTTGGATTAACTGTAACACCCCAACCCCAGTTACCTAGAGCCAGTGAATTATTACATAACATTGGCATGATAAAAAAATATCAAGTCTCAAATTACCGATTAGTTTAGTAGCCTTGGAAACAGTAGATATATTCATAAGTCTTACATTACATCATAAAAATGAAAACTAGAACAACTTTTCTTCATATTACACACTCATATCCCCACATACTATCCCTATAGGTCATTCATAAATTACTTCTTCACATCCTGGAAAAAATAAAACTTTGAAAGGGGTGAGCTCAAATGCCCAGTAAGGCTAACAATATAGCGGAAACTTTCATAAATAAGAATAAACATTTATGGCAATGTATAAATAAAAAAACGCCTTTTAAACATGAACTTCAACATAGTATGGCAAAAATAAAATGAAATAATTCCATTTACTTATTCACATGGATATTCTACTAATCGAATAATCAAATGAAATATCAATAATCACTTTCATAATGATGGAATGCATAATGCCAGAATATCATAACCACATAGCCAAGGCCTCGTGCCAAAAATACAAATAAGATTTTTCCAAGGCCTTGTTCCAAGATACTAGTTTGTCTCGTGAGACCTACCGATTCATCGAGGAGGTATAGCAGGCTCCACTCGTCACTTATTAAGTCCAATTCATTCCTCATATGAACAGGTTTAAACATAACATAAAAATTCCCATTAAAACTAGCATACAAAATGTCAATACTTTTTTCCATAAACCATGAATGGTATAAAAATAACACATCCACAGTCAAATATATCACAAAACCTTCAATACAATATGGAAGTTTTATATCATAATAAATAAACTTCAAATAAGCTTAAAATCCATCAAAGGATGTTGACATAGATGAAATCAAAACTATTTGAGATAAATATATCTTTTTTTAAATAATTTAAAAGTCACATAATTATGAAATAAAACATTTACTTTTAAAATATTCTTATAATCTTGTAATGGAAGATTTGAAGATTTTATAACGGCATAAAATAGCCGCACCCGCCGTATAAGTTAAAAAAACATTCTTACCTTAATTCTGTCGAAAAGGTTAAAAAGAACCTTGTTTTGAAAACGACAAAAAGATTCCGTTATAAACCTCTTATTAAAAGTCAAACAAGGGTATAAATGACTTTAACCAATATTCTTGTAAATAGTAAAAATGTTTTGAAATACATTTTTTAGAAACATGGATGTGGATGATAATGAAATCCCAGTAGATTATTACGTATAAACAACCTCGGATAATGAAGAGATTGTGAAATAAACCCTTACCTTGTACTTTTCCTTGGTTGGGGGTAGGTTAACCATATATATAATGGTGAAATAATTTTTATTAAATTATACCAGAATCATATACATTA
Organism: Viscum album; assembly: GCA_963277665.1. Taxonomy (NCBI): domain Eukaryota; kingdom Viridiplantae; phylum Streptophyta; class Magnoliopsida; order Santalales; family Viscaceae; genus Viscum; species Viscum album. The sequence goes on from OY728122.1 coordinate 499,779,171, forward strand.
ATATGATATCATATATTATCTTTTAACATTGATTTGTTAATAATATCTTAGTATCAGCGTTGTTTCGGGAGTTAACTTACTCATTTACTTTTATATGTTTTGTTAAATAAGTTGTGTTTGTCATGGATATATTGTATCTTAATCATATCGAGAATTATATCAAGTCCGTAGATACTATTATTAATCATGAAATGTGAATTATACTTGAATAGATATGATGGAGAATGAATCTCATCGCGTTCGTGGAGACTGTATTCCGTACGTACGCACGAGTGACAATATCATTATTTTGATATTAAAATAATATATAATTGGATGTTATATCATATATACAGAATCATTATCATGTTATATTTATTATTTACATGAATTACACATCATTATTATACCCATCCAAATAATAATTTATTTAATAACAATTACAACACGACGTGGAGACGGTAAGCCGTACGTACGCACGTATGGTGACATGTTATTCAAAGGATGGATAGAATACTGAAATATGGTTGTAAAATGTTTATAATAACATAAATTTATATATAATATACTGGAGTTGTTATTTTAGAATAGTAATAACAAAGAAAGAAGAAGTGGAAGAAGAAAATAACTTGAAAAAGGGTGGTGAAATCATTACCTCTTCTTTGGGTTCTTCCTTTTTATTTGATCAAACGGGATCCTTAGGATGGCTTTATGACTAAAGGAAGGCCTCTAGGATTAATTGAGGGAAGTTTAGAGAGTATTTGGGTAGATTTTGTCCGAACCAAAAGGCTTTGAAGGTGTGAGTTAATGAGAAGGGAGAGTGCCCTTTTATAAGATGGGTGAGGGGCACCTTTGGAAAAGCTAGAAATATTATTTTATAATAAATTCCTATTCGGTTTCTAATGGCTCCAAAGTGGATTATTTATATTTTAAGGTGGGGATGGGTCAAAAACCACTTAACCAATAGAATTTAGACAGGTTTGGGTCATTATATTAACCTTATCTTTAAGTATTAACTCTTAGTTAATTAGTTTCTCTTTTACAATGTCTCTTTATATTTTTATATTATATTGTTAATAAACATACTATATACATCCAAGATACCCCCAAGTGGTCCATTAATGATACACCTATCATGATATAAGTCTCTTGGACGAGCCTTAGATTTTTAGGAATTTAATATCAATTAATAATATAGTATTTGTTTTAAAAACTCTTTTATGTCAATTTTGACACTATTCAATAATTGATTTTTCTAAAAATCAAAACAGAATTATTACTTTGAAAAAATTTAATTAAGTCAATCCTAAAATTTCATATTTACCTATAAAATTAGTTTAATTCATAAAAAGTCTCAAATTATATTTATTTTGGTATTTATAATATCAATTATTTTAATTTTTTCACTATTATGGTAATTACTGCATCATCATTGTGTCATAAATAAATTAAATTATATAATGTCTAAAAATTATAAAAAAAATCTCATTATGTATGAAATCATTTTATCTTTCCAATTAATATTTACAATCAAATTTATCTTATGTAGAACCCTATATTAATGTTTTTTTGGTAAATACACTTTGTTTTTATCTCTTTTAACTCTTCTTTGAATTAAATAATAATAAATGTCCAAATCTTATCCAAGTGGACCTAAATGATAATATTTTATTCCTAAGGTTGTTTTTGGTCGAGATAAACTTGTCCAATAGAATTAGGACATGTGTTAGGGTAATATTAATATCATTTTTACCCTTAATTACCCTATTTACTTTTAACCGTGGTAAATAAAAGTAAAACATCACTATTCACCAAACATTATTTTCATCACATTGAACCACATTTTACTACTTGATATTAACCGTGTCTCTCGGATTTTCGAAATTCCATTAACAGAAGCGGTAAAATTATATTTTATGAAAAATTCAGTTTTTTAACTACCACTTAGTCGTTTCACTATTCATCAAAAATTAATGTTTTTCAGAACAATGCCAAAATATCACCCTAAGCTATAATTGATATTCCAAATTTAAAAATGGTGTCTATTTTAAAAAATTCTAAACATATAAGTTTCATCAATTAATTTTATAATTAATTCCCGCTGTCACAAAAAATAGAGTGTTTTTAAGAAACAACATATATCAAATGATTGACAATTTTTTATGTCCAATTTCAAAGTGAAATTAATTTTAATGAACACTATTAAATAAAATGGTAAAAATATATTCTAATTATACTTTAAAACCACTAAATAATATAATTTATCACTATAAATTATTTTGATTAAAAATTTTGTTTTTAAATATTTTTCACTATTCATAAAAATTGGAAGTTCTCCGAAAAATACCAAAAATTAAACTTAGGATAATTTCGATATTCTAAATCCAAAAATGTAGTCCATTTTAAAATATAAAATATATATAATTTCAAAAATTAGGTATTACTATTCATAATGGCTATTTTTATTGGGTGTGGTGTGTTAGAACTCGATGTTGCGTACAACACACACTACCACATTATTCAAAGGGAAGCGTACCGTAGAAGATGGGGGTGTTACATTCTCTCCTACTTCATATAATTTCATCCTCGAAATATCTAGAATACTACCGCACGAAAATACTTGGGTGGTTCTTCATCATAAGTTCCTTGGGTTCCCACGTTGCCTCTTCCATCTTATGGTTTCTCCACAAAACATTTACTAGACGCGTCGTCCGATTTCTCAGCACTTGCTATCTCTTATCAAGAATCTTGACAGGCTCTTCGCAATAAGACAGATCGGGTTCCAATTCTAATTCCTCGTAGGTGAGTACATGTGTTGGGTCAGGCATGTATTTCCTCAATAGTGATACGTGGAACACATGGTGAACTTTGGAGAGACTTGGAGGCATTGCCAATCGGTAAGCTACATCCCCAATTCGTTCTAGAATTTTGAAAGGTCCGATATACCTGGGACTCAATTTACCTTTCTTACCAAAACGTATGACTCCCTTCCATAAAGATACCTTTAGGAAAACATGATCACCAACTTGAAATTCCAAATTTTTCCTTCGATTATCGGCATAGCTCTTCTGCCTACTTTGAGATGGTTTGATGTCATTTTGAATTACCTTCACCTTTTCCATTGTTTCCTCCACCAGTTCTGGACCTACAAGTTTTCTTTCACCAACGTCATCCCAACAGGTTGGTGTACGACATCTCTTTCCGTATAATGATTCATATGGTTCTATCTAAATACTCGAATGGAAGCTATTGTTATAGGAAAATTCTACCAGAGGTAAATATTGATCCCACATACCCTGAAAGTCATGTGAGCAAGATCACAACATGTCTTCTAAGGTTTGAATAGTCCGTTCTGATTGTCCGTCTGTCTGAGGGTGTAGGTAGTGCTCAAATGAAGTTCAGTATCCAGGGATTTCTGAAGACTTTTCCAGAATCTTGAAGTAAAATGGGGATCACGATCAGAAACAATCAATAGGGGTACCCCATGTAGTCTCACAACTTCATCAATATATAGTCTTTCTAGACGTTCCGATGGTAGATCTTCTCTTATAGCAAGAAAATGTGCTGACTTGGTAAGACGATCGACAATGACCCATATTGCATTGTTCCTTCTAGGAGTCATTGGCAGCCCAATGACAAAGTCCATCGTAATATTGTCCCATTTCCACTCTGGTATGGAGAGTGGTTGCATGACTCCTCCATGTTGTTCCCTTCCAGCTTTCACTTGTTGACAAACCATACATCTTGACACAAAATCAGCAATCCCCCTCTTCATGTTGTCCCACCAAAAATGTTCCTTCAAATCTCTATACATTTTGGTGCTCCCAGGGTGTATAGAGAAATTGGAACTATGAGCATCATCCATCAATTCCCTTTTTAGATCAGGTATATCGGGAAAAAAAAGTCTCTTCCCGAATTTCAAAATTTCAACTTCATACACAAAGTCTCTCAATCTCCCATCATTCACAGCTTCAATCTTCTTTTGAAATTCTTCATCATCGGTCTGAGAACTCTTAATCCTCTCTAGTAAATATGGTTTGTCAACCATTTGAAAAAGAATTGATGTTTCACCTTCCATGGTTATTCCCATGTCCATCTTCACTAGATACATGAAAATTGGATCCCTTTCAATTATCATATTGTTCAAAACTCCATGATCTTTTCTGCTCAAAGTATTTACCACCTTGTTTGCTTTCCCCGGGTGGTAGTGTATCGTACAATCATAATACATGAGTAATTCAAGCCATCTCCATTTCCTCATGTTGAGTTCTTTTTGTGAGAAAAGATACTTCAAACTCTTGTAATCAGTATAAATCTCACATTTTTCACCGTAGAGGTAGTGCCTCCATATCTTCAAAGCAAAAATCACAGCTGCTAACTCGAGATCATGAGTAGGATAGATTTGTTCATTAATTTTTAACTGTTCTGATGCATAGGCAATAACCCTATCATTATGTATAAGGACACAACCAAGTCCTATCTTTGATGCATCGCTATAAATAACGAACCCATCATTCCCCGATGGTAGAGTCAATATAGGATAATTGACTAATCTTCTCTTCAGTTCTTCGAAACATTCTTCACACTCTTTTTTCTAAACAAATTTAACCCCTTTACGTGTGAGCTTCATTAATGGGTTAGCCAATCGGGCAAAATTCTGGACGAAAAATCGATAATAACCTGCTAAACCAATAAAACTATGTACCTCAGTTACATTCGTAGGGGCTGGCCATTCTTGGATTGACTTGGTCTTATAAGGATCAAAAGAGATTCCATCATTAGAGACAATATGTCCAAGAAAAGAAATCTCCTGAATCCAAAATTCACACTTGCTAAACTTCCCATATAATTCATCTCTTCTCAAAGTCTTCAGGATAATGCACAAGTAATTTTCATGATCTTCGTAGCTTTTGGAGTATACCGAGATATCATCAATAAATACCACCAAAAATTCATCGAGATATTCCTTGAAAACTCTATTCATCATATCCATGAATACAGAGCGTGCATTAGTCAATCCAAAAGGCATTACAGTAAACTCATAATGCCCATACCTAGTTCGAAATGCTGTCTTCATAATGTCTTCCTTCTTCACACACAACTGATGGTATCCAGATCGGTAGTCAATATTTGAAAAGTATTGAGCTCCATGAAGTTGGTCAAATAAATCATCAATGCGAGGTAGGAGATACTTGTTCTTTATTGGTATAGCATTGATCTCCCTGTAGTCGATACATAACCTCATAGATCCATCTTTCTTTTTAACAAAAAGAACAGGGGCTCCCCAAGGAGAAACACTAGAGCGAATAAATCCTTTATTAATCAATTCCTATAGTTGTTTCTTTAGTTCGACTAATTCTACAGTGGCCATTCTATAAGGGGTCTTCGATATAGGCCTTGATCTAGGAATTAAATCAATGGAAAACTCAAATTCTCGTTCTGGAGGATGTCCAGGTAAATCATCCGGAAACACATCTACATATTCTTTCACAACAGGTACATCCTCTATTTGAACATTCCTTTCCTCACCCACTGTCATTTAATTCTCTTCCTCCCCAATAATTGAATTTAGTTGAGCTACTGGGGGTGGATCTAGATATGAATTAGGTGGTGATGATTCTGCTATAAAGATAAGGTGTTCCTTATCATCATCATCAAAAATCATAACCTTCTTCTTCTTATAATAAATCATCACATTATAGTTCGAAAGCCAATCCATAATGAGAATTATATCAAACTCAATCATAGGTATGACGATGAGATCAGAAGATAAAGAACATTTATGTGCTCTAATGGGGACTGATTCACAGTATTGTGTTGCAATGATACTTCCCTTAGGAGTTTTAACTGACAAATCCCTTGTTAAATCAAATTGGAAATATCTAATTTTCTTAGAAAACTGGGAAGATATGAAATAATGCGATGATCCAGAATCAAATAATGCATTTGCTAAACTTGAGGAAACCATTAAATTACCTGCCACCATGTCTTTCGGAGCTTCTACCTCAGCAGTAGTGATAGCATAAGCTTGGCCTTGATACCTTGTATTTTTCTGAGGTATGTTCCCCCGACCCTTAGGACATTCATTTGCATAATGTCCCATATCCATGCAATTGTAGCATTGAACATTGGTAGCTTCCTTCTTCCCTTTTCAATCATGAGCTTGTTGGCCTTTTTCACCACACTTGTAACGGACACCCATTCCCTTCAAGCAAGAACCGAGGTGTTTCTTCCCACATTTACCACAGGATGGGTATTCAAACTTTCCATTCATCCACTTATTTCCATTCCCTGATTGATCAGAAGATATATTCTTCTCTTACTTTTCGTTAAAGTCATAAGACTTAGAGAATTCCTTTTCGGTCTTGATAGCACATGAGAAAATGTCTTCGTACGATGAAAAGGATTATGAGACTAATGCTTGATGGGGAAATGGTTTTAACCCATCAAAGAAATGATCAATATTACTTCTTGGGTTATGTATATAATCTCCAGCCTACCTTTCTAACCTTGTAAAGTTAGCCTCATACTTTGCAACATTCTCATCCTCCTTTTGTCTCAGACTCAGAAATTGCCTTTCCATATCTGCTCGATGGTAGTGAGGAATGTATTTTTCTAAAAATATATCTTTGAACTCCCTCCATTCCATATTTGATACTTAATCATCATCCTTCATATTTTGAATCAATGACCACCATTGATCAGCATCTCCAGTGAGGCGGTAAACTGCCATTATAACTTTTTCCCTTTCACTACTCCCCAAAGCCTAAAATATTTTCTCTAGGGAATTTATCCATTGCTCAGCTACTAAAGTATTTGTACTCCTGTTGAACGTTGGTGGTTTTTTCATCATGAATCGATCTAAAATTGATCCTCCATGCTGCAGATCAGGGTGCTCCATACGGGTAAGGTTATTATTCATAACCTGAGTGAGTTGTCCCTATATGCTGAATAGCTGATCGGCACCAGTTGCATCACCAGCTCCACTATAATTATCTTGAGCTGGAGGGAAATCACTACATGGAGTGTGTGCATTGATAAGGTTTCCATTTCTTCCACTAGGCGCCATTTCTAATCAATGGAATAAACTAGATCAGTTTATGAATCAAAATACATAATCCCATACTTATAAAACACTTATCATAAATTGGACTATTTATGGATATAATCCACAATCATAAAAAATATTTTCTTTGAGGAAGTATATACTCATAAAACCTTCATAATGATTTATAAAGAAAATGAGAGTTATCCTAAGCATATCCCCCGTGAGTGTCGTAACCAAGAGTGCAGCAAGGCCCGTTGTCGTGCACCAGTTCCCATTTGAGTCTAGCTCAAAGCGGTGTTTTCAGGTTTTACCCCTATTTACATCTGTGCAAGAGCCGCCTCTACCTGCTCGTATCCAGACAGGGATGTATTCCTCGGAAAACTTACAAAATCTCTACAATACCAAAATTCTAGGATGTTCTTCTATACTAATCCTCAAGGTCCATCTTAAATCTATGTGCTCTAATCAGAGTTTATCTAAATCTAGCTTCAAAGGTTTGTACTAAACTTCCTCTGATACCAACTGTAACACCTCGACCCCAGTTACCCAGAGCCGGTGCATTATTACATAACATTAGCATGATCACAAAAGATCAAGTCTCGAAAGACCGATTATTTTAATAGCCTTGGAAACATTAGATATATTCATAAGTCTTATATTACATTATAAAAATGAAAACTACAACAACAACTTATCTTCCTAGTCCACACTCATATCCCCCCATACTATCCCTATAGGTCATTCATAAATTACTTCTTCACATCCTGGGAAAAATAAAACATTGAAAGGGGTGATCTCAAATGCCTAGTAAGGATAACAATATAGCGTAAAATTTCATAAATAAGAATAAACATTTAAGACAATGTATAACTTACACAAAAGCCTTTTCAACTTGAACTTCAACATAGTATGGAAAAAATAAAATGAAATAATTCCATTTACTTATTCACATGGATATTCTACTAATCGAATAATCACATGCAATATCAATAACCACTTTCATAATGATGGAATGCATAATGCCAGACTATCATAACCACATAGCCAAGGCCTCGTGCTAAGACTACAAATAAGATTTTTCCAAGGCCTTGTGCCAAGACACTAGTTTGTCTCATGAGACCTACTGATGCATCGAGGAGCTATATCAGGCTCCACCCGTCACTTACTAAGTCCAATGCATCCTCATATGAATAGTTTTAAACATAACATAAACATTCGTATTAAAACTAGCATACGAAATGTCAATAATTTCTCCATAAACCATAAATGGTATAAAAATAACACATCCACAGTAAAACATATCACAAAACCTTCAATACAATATGGAAGTTTTGTATCATAATAAATAAACTTCAAATAAGATTAATATCAATCAAAGGATATTGACATAGATGAAATCAAATCTATTTGAGAGAAATATATCTTTTTTTTGAAATCATTTAAAAGTCACATAATTATGAAATAAAAACATTTAAATTGAAAATATTCTTATAAGATTTTAAAGTAATCTTTGAAGATTTTATAATTGTGGAAAATAGCCGCACCCACCACATAAGTTAAAAAAACATTCTTACCTTAAATCTGTCGAAAAGGTTAAAAAGCACCTTGTTTTGAAAACGACGAAAAGATTCCTTTATAAACCTCTTATTAAAAGTAAAAAAAGGTATAAATGAAATTAAACCATATTCTTGTAAATAGTAAAAATGTTTTGAAATACATTTTTAAGAAACATGTTTGTGGATGATAAAGAAACCCCAGTAGATTATTACGTATAAACAACCTCGGATAATGAAGAGATTGTGAAATAAACCCCTACCTTGTACTTTTATTTGGATGGGGGTAGGTTAACGTCATGTATAATGGTGAAATAATTTTTATTAAATTATACAATAATCATATACATTAATATGATATCATATATGATCTTTTAACATTTATTTGTTAATAATATCTTAGTATTATCGTTGTTTCGGGTGTTAACTTACTCATTTTCTTTTATATGTTTTGTTACGTAAGTCATGTTTGTCATGGATAGGTTGTATCTTAATCATATACAGAATGATACCATGTCCTTAGATACTATTATTAATCATCAAATGAGAATTAGACTTGAATGGATACGATGGAGAATGAATCTGATCGTGTTCGTGGAGACGGTAGTCCGTACGTACGCACTAGCTACAATATCATTATTTTGATATTAAAATAATATATAATTGGATGTTATATCATATATAAAGAATCATTATCATGTTATATTTATTATTTACAATAATTACAAATCATTATTATACCCATCCAATTAATAATTTATTGAATAACAATTACACCACGATGTGAAGAGGGTAAGCCGTACGTACGCACGTATGGTGACATGTTATTCAATGGAATGATAGAATACTGAAATATGGTTGTCAAATGTTTATAATAACATCAAATTATTTATAATATACTGGAGTTATTATTTTAGAATGGTAATAACAAAGAATTAAGAAGTGGAAGAAGAAAGGAACTTGAAAAAGCGTGGTGAAATCATTACCTCTTCTTGGGGTTCTTCCTTTCGATTTGATCAAAAGGGAACCTTAAGTAGGATTTATAACTAAATTAAGGCCTATAGTATAAATCGAGGGATGTTGAGAGATTATTTGGGTAGAGGTGGGCCGAACCAAAAGGCTTTAACGGTCTGAGTTAATGAGAAGGGAGAGTGCCATTTTATAAGAGGGGTGAGGGGAACCTTTGGAAAAGCTAGAAATGTTATTTTATAATAAATTCATATTCCATTTATAATGGCTCCAAAGTTGATTATGTAAATGTTAAGGTGGTTATGGGTCTAAAACCACTCAACAAATAGAATTTAGACAGGTTTGGGTCATTATATTAATCTTATCTTTAAGCATTAACTCTTTTTTAATTAGTTTCACTTTTACAATGTCTCTTTGTATTTTTATATAATATGGTTAATAAACTTACTATATACATCCAAGATACCCCCAAGTGGTCCATTAAAGATACACCTATCATTATATAAGTATCTTGGCCGATGTTTAGATTTTTATGAATTTAATATCAATTAATAATATAATATTTGTTTTAAAAACTCTTTTTTGTCAATTTTGACACTATTCAACAATTGATTTTTGTAAAACTCATAATAGAATTATTACTTCAAAAAAAGTTTATTAAGTCAATCCTAAAATGTTATATTAACCTATAAAATTTGTTTAATTCATAAAAAGTCTCAAATTATGTTTATTTGGGTGTTTATAATATCAATTATTTTAATTTGTTCACTATTATGGTAATTACTACATCATCACTGTGTCATAAATAAATTAAATTATCTGATGTCTAAAAATAATAAATAAATAATAATTATGTAGGAAAACATTTTATCTTTCTAATGAATATTTAAAATCTAATTTATCTTTTTTATATCCGTATATTAAAAATGTTTTAGTAAATACACTTTGATTTTAACTCTTTTATCTCTTCTTTGAATTAAATAATAATAAATGTCCTAATCTAATCCAAGTGGGACTAAATGATAATATTTTATTCCTAAGGTTGTTTTTTGTCAAGATACACTTTTCCATTAGAATTAGGACATGTGTTATGGTAATATTAATATCATTTTTACCCTTAATTACCCTATTTACTTTTAACCGTGGTAAATAAAAGTAAAAAGTTACTATTCACCCAAAATTATTTTCATCTCATTGAAACACATTTTACTAATTGATATTAACCATGTCTCTCAGATTTTCTAAATTCCATTCACAGATGTAGTAAAATTATGTTTTATGAAAAATTCAGTTTTTTAACTACCACTTAATGGTTTCACTATTCATCAAAAATTGATGTTTTTCAGAACAATGCCAAAATCTCACCCTAAGCTATAATTGATATTCCGAATTCAAAAATGATGCCTATTATAAAATATTCCAAACATATAAGTTGCATTAATTAATTTTATAATTAATTCCCGATGTCACAACAAATAGCATGTTTTTAAGAAACAATATATATCAAAAGATTGACAATTGTTTATGTCCAATTTCAAAGTGAAATTAATTCTAATGAACACCATTGGATAAAATGGTAAAAATATATTCTAATTATACTTAAAAACCAGTAAATAATATAATTTATCACTATAAATTATTTTTATTAAAAAAAGTTGTTTTTAAGTATTTTTCACTATTCATAAAAATTGGATGTTCTCAGAAAAATACAAAAAATTCAACTTAGGATAATTTCGATATTATGAATCCAAAAATGAAGTCCATTTTGAAATATAAAATATATATAATTTCAAAAATTAGGTATTACTATTCATAACGGCTAGTTTGATTGGTTGTGGAGTGTTAGAACTCGATGTAGCGTACAACACACGCTATCACATTATTCAAAGAGAAGCGTACCGTAGAAGTTTGGGTGTTACATTAACTGAGACTCCAATATTGGATTCATTCACTAGATTTATTTCCTATGGAAATAGCACCTCTTCTGGGAGTACCTACATACATTCTATAGTGGAAACACGTCGAATGAGGTAGATCCCTTGACGTAGATCAGTTTTAATTCATATAATCTCTTTCATTTCTTCCTCCTAATTGGTGAACCATTCCTCAAGAGTGAGGAAATATTTTTATTGGGAGAAAGAGGTGGATCATAGAGGACCATTGATATGTTCTAATCCTGTTTGGGGTTTTTTTGGAGTAATTGTCATATTAATTTAGGGGGATCCCAAATTTAAGACCGCTCTCTAGTTCTAGGTATGCACACCATCAGGCTCAGTGTGGGATGCATCGGGGAGGTAACCATATTCCCTTTATTCCTAACCCTTTGTGTTATTTCCTATGAGATCCATGAGGTTTATGTTTACCATGTTCATTGATATATACTACGTTGGTCACGGTGTAACTTGTGCCGAATGGTAGGAAGGATTTCTGCATCGTTTTTTGGATTTTATCCTTCCACTATGTGGTATGATTCGGGATTCATGGGGACGATTGACCCTATTGGAGCTTGGATCTGACCTTGTAATGCACCATTGTCTTGAAGGGTGTGATCCAAGAGAAGGGGTGTAATGGGTGACTCCTCATCCCATCGTTCTTCCTAGATGGGAGAAGACAGACATTCATTGTGCGATGACTTGAGTTAAAAATACCCCCATCACTATGGGCTAGGGTATTTTACTTTCTACTATTGATGCGCTACGGCCTGGATTTTTTGGTCATAAGGGGGTATTTTGATTTAAAAATCCCCCCCCCCCACTATGAGATGGGGTTGCTCACACATTACGGCGGAAGCCAGTTCTGTTGAGACCTTTACAATTTCACGTAATCTTGTGCAGTTGTGAGATGTGCATGGTGTTGGGCATGTGTAGAGTCTATGGACTTTTGAAGACATGAACACTACTTTAATGTTGGTTTCCCTTAGGTCGGAAGCTTGCTAGATGTTCCTGGGTTCCTGAATCAGAAACATTTTGATGACATGATCTCTTCTGTCCTGACACTTTTGAGACTTACTCTGGGTTGGTTTTTGTTGATTATCCCATAATTCATGATTAAGAGTTAATTTTATTGCTTCAATTGAGTGATGACATTTCAAGATGTCATTTACAATGAGGATTGCTAGATAGGGCATGGGGTGAAGTACATAGCTCCATGTTCTCCCCATCCTCGAATGTGAACTCCAGTTGGGGTTTCACCAATGAGGTGATGCAACATATGCAGTCCATGGAGGAAAGCTAGAACATGGTTCTTCTTCCTCCTATATGATTTTGGCTTTCATGTGGAATAGAGGGTTTCCAGGTCAACTAGAGGTCGAATCTCCCCTTATGTGATGACAAAGTTCGCATACACATTGTAGGGTAGGAATATTTATTTCATGTGGTGAGAAGTTGTCCATATATTTTAGTGAATGTAATGCATACATTACTTTTACAACTCTCTTAGTATGTCGATGTGGTATGTTGTTGTAGGCCAATAAATCACCGATATATTATCCTTATCTAGTCGTCTTATAAAAAGAAACATATACTATTGTGGTTCTTTTAGGTGCTCCTCTGCTTGATATACCTAGTTTGACTGCTTGTTAATATTTTTGTTCCAGAAAACCAGGCTAGTGGGAGCCTCCTTGAAATGTGAATGGTGTTGTGGTGGCTCATGAGATGAGTGTGGACCTAGGCCATCCTCTATTTGAGAAAGGTTATCACTCGATATGTACTAAGTTCTTGATATTTGTAACTCCATCTTTTTGAGTGCATCAACATAGGATGGATTAAACATATTTGTTTCAGAAAGGGGAGGACCTTCTTTCCTGTATGAATTCTTATTGTGGGGAGTACCTATGCAATTGGTGTTGTAATGGTGAGGGTTACTATTTCAACTGGATTACCAACTGTGGGAAATGCTTTTACGGTGTATTCCTTGGGGAGGACCTTATGGTCAAGATAAAACAAGGGGAGGACCTTCTTTTTGATTGATGTCATGGAGGGGAGTGCCATCTCACAGACTACTATGATGGAATGGACTACCATCAAAGCTTAATACATGGATAAAGGGTGAATTTTTGCAGTGCACATCTTATGGAGGGCCTTTAGGTTGTACTTCAATAAAGGGTGGACCTTCTCATTTCTTAAAAGTTACTATGGGGAGGGCCTTCATAGAATCATCCATTTTGGGGAGGGCCTTTGCAAAGACTATCACCATGGAGAGGACTGCCATCATGACTTAATGTTTGACTATAGGGAGAAGAATATTTGTAGTGTATACCCTTGGGAGGCCCGTATGGGTAGATGATAGCTAGGGGAAAAACTTCTTGTTTTATGATCTTTATGTCAAGGGGAGGGATACCCCAACACGCTTCATGAGATAGGCTCTTGTGATCAATTATTCCTTGGAAAGGGAGTAAGCCCCCATGGGTGCTCTAGGAAGGACCTACAGAGCTCCTGGTAGTGACATTACAGGGAGGGCCGTCACAACTACTACTAGAACATCGATAATTTGGTAATGGACTAACATGGTCTTGAGCCTTTATTGATAGTTGTTTGAGGGCATCAAGAACACCATTTTCCAGTAGGGTAGGATCATATATGTGCTCTTCATTTTCTGGTTTCCTTTGGCACATTTCATTTTCGAGTGATCTCTTTCGGGTAACTGGGACCATCTATTGTTGGTAATTTCCTTCATATATGGGCCCCTATATTTTTATGTCATGTTATACCATTGGGATATACTGATGGGAATCTTGAGTTTTCGTAGGGATATATGCCTTCCCTAGAGTGGCCACCATGTTGAACCGGTGTCCCCAGTTGGAACGGGAATTTTTTCCTAATCTGGTTGTTCGTGCATCGTGGGATATTATCGCCGAACCTCCTGGACTGGATTAGGGATGCATTACTACTTTGTAGTGACCAACTCATTCTGTGAGTGACTCATTCCATTCAAGGAAACCAGGTTGTCGTCCAAGTTTCTCACCTTTTCCTCCAATGCAATGATATCTCTACATGTTTAGAGGATATGGTATGGAATCGACAATTTATATTCCATCATTGAAAGGATGTGCTGAGATACCTAATTTTCTGGAAGAGGTATGAATTCCCATTCTGATATCGACGTAGGGGTTTGTGCCTACTTTGGTCCCCCATGAGATTCCAGAAGATAGTGCCTATTTTATTGTTCCGGAATAGAGGAATGATTCTTCCACCATTTTTCTTCTCAAGTTTCCACTGTATTTTACTGGTGGTATTTATATTCATGAGTGGGTATTTACATCTTCTCCCATGACTCTATATTTTTATCTTGGGATTTATATGGATCTTTAATAATTTGACTCTACTCATATTTTCTTGCCGACCTATTTGGAAGGGAGGCTTGAAATGCATCAGTAGGTAATTGTGTCTGCGTGTAGCAAGATTCCACCATATTTGGATGGAGGGATTGAAATAAATTAGTAGGTATGTATGCCTAGTTGTAGTTGGTTTCCTCAATATTTTTATGGCGATATTAAAATGCTTCAGCAGGTATTTGTGCCTGTGTGTAGCTGGTTTCTGCCCTATTTAGATGTCGTTCTTGAAATGCGTCAGCAAGTATTTGTGCCTACGTGTAGCAGGTCGGCGCCCTATTTTGATGGGGGGCTTGTTGTGCATTGGAAGATATCTTCATCTACCTATATTTTTCCCCATGTCTGCACGGAATGACCGGCGAGCACTAGAAGAAACATGCATGTGCTCGTATTGTGTCACTCTATTTCCGTGGTGGGATTGAGTGGAGGTGGTAGAGTTGTACGTTTTCCCATTGAATGTCGATGCTTTAGTAAGGTGAAGTTGCTCTTTAGGAACCAATTTTATAGATTGTTCTTGATTATATATTCATCTCCCATGGAGGTTAGTCTGAGGGGCCTGAGTCTCCTCGGATTTAGCAGGTGCCTTTGTCATATGATCCTCCTCAGCTGGAGGAGGTCTGGTCGTCTGATGTCAGTGGCGATGTACTATGCCGGGGGCCAGTGAGTAGGACCCATGTGCAGTTGAGAAAATGTTTTCAGAATTTACTTCATCTACCTCCCTATGTTAAGGCAGGTACTCATTGTCATGTTCTGGGGATAGGCTCCTAAAATGGTTTGAGACGACCACCAGGGCTACCTTGTGATGGGGTGCTAGCCACGACTAAGAAAGCGGATGGAGAATCTTTACAAATTGGAGGCCTTATCTTGTGGCCTCCACTATGGGGAGAGTACCTCTCCAATGATACTATTGTATTAGTGAATTGGATACCCAACATTGAAGATTCGGGGTAGGAGAAGGGGTCCTGCTCTTCGTTGGGGCGATGTTCGCCCGCGGTATTATTGATGTGTGTGTCTGCATCAGTCGTTTGGATTTAATTTGGATTGAAGGTTTCTCTACGGGAACCTGAAACATAAATATATGACATACATAACAAAATACCTTGTCAAATTTTCATTCTTTTAAACATATGCATATTTTGTGATTCATCTTGGACCCCTTCCCCTATGTTTTTTTGGGGAGAAGGGGCATGAGTTGGGTAAGACCACCACCTTGGTTAAGGATTTACATCGGGTTCACCCATTTTTTCATCCTAAGAGGTGGCATGTTTGGGCATATATAGGGGAGAAGAAAATAGTCTAACATAAAATATTATTTTGTCTATTATCATTGAGGTTAAACGACCACCTCGATTAAGGATTCACATCGGGTTCACTATTTCTGTTCCTCCTCCGAGGTGGTGTGTTTTACATGCCTAGGGGACAACAAAATGGTCCGACATGTAATATCCTTTTGTCTATTTTATTTGGGGTCGTACTACCACCTAACTTTAGGATTAACTTCAGGTTTACCATTTTTGTTATGCCTCTGAGGTGGCGCATTTTTGGTGATGTGGAAATGGTCTGATGGGAATCATTATCCCTATATTATATATATATATATATATATGGGTCCTTTTCATGTTCCCCATTTATTTTATTTCGACCTGTTCTTCATCATTATCCTTTAGAGGAAGGTTGTATTAACCCCACGGGTACCGGGTAGCTTATCCTTTTTGTATTGTGAAAGAAATTCCACCATCAGATAGTCCATATGGGTGATTTCATGGGTTCAAGTACTTGTGCATTTAGTCATACTCATATATGACTTCCTTGGATAGTCTCCAACAAGTTTATTTGTGGATCCAGAAACACCCAATGACCATGGAATCCCTCATTTGTGGACCTTCATTCCAAAGGTAGGAAATCTTTGGATGAAGATTCGTCCAACAACACTTAAGGACTCCATTGGTCGAGAGGACGGGAAGTCAGGGTCACCATACCCTTTCAAGGGAGGAAAATTTCCTATTCCAAGAACCTCTTATAGATTTAGCTCATTTTATATGTTCATAAATCCTTGGTTCATTCCCAAAGTGTGTGTCCATGGGCTACCCCTTCTTTGCATGAACGTTGCAAGAATACATATATTTTATGATACAAATGCGGTGTTTACTTGATCCATACAATAAGGTGCTCTAGAGTTTATCCTCATCAAAGGGGGAATGATGTTGACTTGATGTTGGGATCAGACTCATAATATGGGTTTCTAATGTATCCTCGATAGAGTAATCAGAACCCACATTGTTATGAATTGTTCAGGGATTACGCCTAGGGGCTTCCCATTTGAGAGTACATGGTTGGGAGAGCCCTTTTGGGTGGGCACCCTTTTGAGCTCGAGCCTTCAGGTAGGCGAGCTACATATCCTAGTTTAATCAGGAATCAGATTTCATGTAGATTGTGCGTGTGTGGATGTTGAAATTGTCAGAAACCTCTAATCCAACATGATTCTAGCTTGGTGTGGGAAAAAAGAGGATGTGGGAGATCCAACCAACCACATTCTTCCTCTACTTTTGGTTGGATAGGGAGAGAAAGCGGTGGAAGAGGCCTGAGAGATAGTGGGAAATGGAAAAGTGCAACAAAATCTTTAATGTGAGATGACATTAAAGGTCATGCAACCTGGACTCAGAAGATTGTGGGAATACCTCAGTGGGGGGGCCCTGTAACACATTCTAGGAAGGGGAGGAGTTTCATCTTCATCAAAGGGGGGAGTGAACATAACCGCTTTGACTGATCACTATTCCACATTGAATGGAAAAGAAGGTTATCAACCTTAATCCCTAGAACAAGGAGGTTCACATTGGCATCCCATTTTTGGACATCGAGTTACCATTGGAATGTACACCTACAGACATTCTCAAATCCCAAACTGTTGTGCAGAGAGACTTTGTGACTCTACTTATAATAGGTATGTAGACTCAAAGGGGTGCACTAATACACCCAATGGTCTAATCATATGGGTCTGGTGGATTTGGATAAGGCTTTGGCCTGATGTTGGGGGACTATTTCACAGATGGATTATGGGGCATTGGATGGTAATGGATGAGTGAGGTTGGAACTAGAGGAAATAACACCTGTAAACACCCCATTCC
Organism: Viscum album; assembly: GCA_963277665.1. Lineage (NCBI taxonomy): Eukaryota > Viridiplantae > Streptophyta > Magnoliopsida > Santalales > Viscaceae > Viscum > Viscum album. The sequence goes on from OY728122.1 coordinate 499,797,174, forward strand.
ACATACAGTTTTCTTATACGGGGTCGAGGAATCTTCGCATACTATAGTGGTATGTGGGAAGAGGGGTCTTCCGCATACCGATGTAGTATGTGGGCATAGGTGTAGACCCCCATGCACCATAATGGTAAGTGGCCCATCACACCACTTTGAGTTCCATATACGTACTAATGAATTATGTGACACCGGGTTAAATATGCATATCAATACAATACAAGGAACACCATTTTTAAGGACATTCATGGAGATTATTATTTGCAGGATGTTCATTCGTAGGAATTATGGGGTTCCCAGTTTCACCAATTAGGTTCTCAGTTCTATTATTATTGTTGAGTTCCCTCATTTTATGGTTTTTGGTTGGGTGTATCTACAGAGAGTATGGTTCATGATTCGGGATTCATTGACGATTCAAGACTGATGTCAGAATCTTTCCCATGCTCTTCAAACATCTAGGTCCCCTTCAATCATTCCTCATTTGTTCCTTCCAAATTCCTTCTCTTTTACTTTTATAGATCATCGGGGCAATTATATCTATTGGGAATGTGGAACCATTTTTGGAGGCCCATAAAGAGATATCATAACCCACAAAAGTCTTGGTAAACTAGGGTTTATGGAGGCTATGGTTCTTGATCATGGTTTGTGTAAGCCTACTAGTTTTCTTCATCTGTGAACCATTAAGTTCACGAGATGGTATGTTGATGGCATTCACGCACAATAATCCTTCAGCCATACGGTTCACAGTCTATTAGGTTCACTAGCCTTCCCTACGTAGGCCAGTTCCTCATGAATCATTCTACATATTGGTAGTTCAGGATCTAGGTGGTCTGCTGACACTTCTAAGTGATGGTATGCGAGGCACTTTAAATTATTTCAAAACATAAATTACATCAAGTTTCTTTTGAAATTTTCAACTCAATATGAGTCAATTCACATTTCTAGACATGTAAGAGTACTTGATTCATTATAAAATGTGATTATGTGTGTATTTTATTCCCATGGAAGAGTTTTCAGGATGCTACAACCATTCAAATAACAAGATAAGGAAAAACAAATATCTCAAGGTAAGAAAATAAAATTCATTACATTTAATCAATGAACTGAAAATGAAATGCATCCATAAATATGTCAATGAAAAATATAATTGATGAATAATTACTAAATTTAAATTGGGTTAATTATTTATTAATGGATTTTACGTATAAGGAACATGAAAACCTATGAAGTCAGAACCTTCCAAAATAAGATTTAAAACTTGGGATAGAAAACCATCTAATTTTCAAAACTTATATGTCTCATGATAACCTGTTGATATATTGAGGATCTATATAAAGTATGGGATACACCCATAATTAATAGTCATATTTGTTCCTCATATTTAAAAATGAAAATAAATAATATGTCTTATAAAATATATATATTGAATAAAGAATAAATAGTAATCATGATTTCCCCAAATAATAATATAACAGTCAAATTAAACATCGTATGTAAAATTGTTTATGGTTTCTACAATAGTAATATCTATAAAAAATGAAATGGATAATTATGGTAAATTAAATGTTCTATGATCATAGGTGATTGAATATTTCAAGGGGAATAAAAAAATTCAAGGAAGTGAATTTTAATTTTGTACTTGGATAAATTGATAATAAACTATCCAACATAAGAATAAGGATGGTATCAATACCAAAAATCTGAAGTTGAGTAAAAATAAATGGTTTTTGTTGTTGATGAATATAAATACGATAAAAAACTTTTTTAAAAACAATTCATGAAGATGATATACATTTATTATGAAAAAAATTGAAAAATCTATTCCTTGATAATCACATTTGAAAATATTTTCATTATAAAGTATCCTTCCAAACATAAAATTAAAGCTTCAAGAAAATGACAACAAGTAAATCCAAAAATTCTATACATGGTAAAAAGAACATTTCTTTTACATGGTAAAAAGGATAGAAAAATGACTCAATCATAAAGTAACAAGAAGGTTCCATTGAAATCGTTGTTAAAATAATAATGGGTAAAAATTTCTTTACCAAATCATATTAAATACCATTTTGAAGACATTTTAATAAAACATGGTTTTTAGAAGAAAACATTTTCACCAATTAAAGAGAAAAATGAACTTGGGTTTTCTGAAGAAAAAAAATCTAAATCATTTTGACTACCAAAGAGTTGAAAATGGTTCTAATACTTCAAAATGTTCATTTATAACCATAGGTGAAAAATTGAAATGTTGTATTAAACAAGGGTAATATAATTTCTTTTAATGGAAATACAATTTATATTATCAAATTTATTTTTTAGGAAAATAAGCTTTAATCATTCAAAAGTGTCCTATACCACATTAGAACGTTTCAAATAATATTCTTCGTGAAGGAGTGACATTAAATGGAATTTTCAAATAACATTAATATAAAAGGATTACTGATATAATATATAAAATGGTGTAGCATATACAACACAAAAATATATGTAATTGGTGAACAAGACATTCATCATATAGGTGTAAAAAGTGAGATGATAATCCCTTACCTTGCATTTCATTTTGGGTGAACATACATTAACATCATATATAATTAAATTATGTTAATAATAATTAAATTTATTTCACTAATTACATTTTTTTATACTACTACTTAATCAATTATGTTTATGTTGGGTGTTTTTTTTTACCAAATTTAGTTTACATGTCAAGAAAAAATTTGGATGGACAACAATGGTCAAAGGGGTAATTATATAACATCACCAAAAAAATAATTATGGAATAATTTTCTTTTTTTATAGATAAATTATAATTTTAAAACCAATCATTAAATATGGTTATGAAAAATTAATCCACATTACAATCCTAGAGATTGTTGGTTATATGTATGCATGAGTAATGTTCCGAATTTTCAGCAGTCATTATAGAAAGGTGGTAAGTCCCACCATATGTTTCCATAAATATCCTGATATTTTAAATACCATATTATTAAATCATATATACTTCTATATATAATTATAATAATGAAAAAATAAATCAGAGCATATTGAGGAGGTGGTTGTCCACACGTCTACGAATAACGTTATCACTTTTCAAGTGTGTGAAATGGTAATAATACATATCCAGAAAGGTAATTATGTATTGAATATATTATATTGGTTTCCTCCAACAATATTATTAAAAAAATCTGTAATGCATTCCATGTATTGTGTGAATAACTCACATTCCATTTATGGGGCAGTACTCTACACTTTTATAAACAATATTATTGTATTTATAAAAAATTGAATGTATAAGGGTATGTGTTGTAAAATAATTACATATTATTAATGAAAAAATAAAAATAATATATAAAGATATTTTCCATCATAATGTGAACCATGAAAGGTGGTAAAGTGAAAATGAAAAATCATCATTTTTTGAGATAGTAGTTCGTTGTACACTGAAACGGTATGTTCATTACCAATTAGATGGATGCGTGTGTATGTGTAGGAAAATAACTTATCAAAAAAAAACTATTATATATATTATATGGTTGTAATTATATTAATAATAAATAAGATTATTTTATGTGGTGGATAATTAATTGAAATAAAATTCATCCTTGGAAAGTATTAACTTAAAAATCTGGTAACCCCTTTTGGTTTATAGAAACGGGATTACATGGAAATATTTCTACCCAAATGGAGGATTAAAATTCTAGTTAATGGATTTTTGGAATATATTTAGTCTATATAATGGCCTAACATATGTGTTTTTAGTAGTTTGGGGAGTGGGGACAGGTTGTGGCCTTTTATAGTGAAGGAGTAGTGGCACTTTTGTAATATTTCAAGAACAGAATTATTCCCACCATTTTCATGTTGCAATTGGATCTAATAATAAAAAAATTTATAAAAGAGAATATAGTGTATAAATATTTCCATAGAATAGTTTTTTTACAAGGTTATATTTCGTTGTGAGCATTAAGGTTATGGTTTAGTCCCTCATTAAGCATAATTGAACCTTAATCATTGTAAATAATTTTAATCGCTTTTAATAATATTTTTGGTAAAAAAATAAGATAAAATTATTTGATATTAAAAATTATTATGATTTAAAATATGGAATCCATTTTTCCAAATTCTAGTAACATAAGTGTCATATATTAATTTAAAATTCACCCTGTGGGCGGGACAATAATATAGGTTTTTTAAATAAAAAAGTTAAAAATTTTAATAATCTTTTGTTGTAAATTTCAAGGTGAAATTTATTCCAATGACATAAATTGGATTAATTTATAAAAAATATCTAATTAAAATATAAAACTAATTAGAAGTATAATTTTAACTTATAAATAAAGTAGATGAAAATTTAGTTTTGAAATAAATTTCACAATTTTTAACTATTCATTAAAAAATGTAATGTTGTAGAAAAATATCAAAAGATCATCCTAAACTATTTTTATTTTTATATTTAAAATATAATGTTTAAATTAAAATATTAATTTAATTAATGTGTAAAAATTCAGAATTAAAATCTGTTCTCCATTAAAAGGTGGTGAAATTGCCTTTATAAAAATTTAGGTTTTTATGTGTGAAATAGGGCTTGTTCTTGTCTTATACCTATCAAACATAATGGGTGAATATGAAAATAATTATATAATATTTTTAATATTTTTCTCACTAAAATCATTCAATAATTGTAATTAATTATTTTTATTATGTCAAAACTCTTTTGGAAGTAAAATAATAATAATATTTCTTATTATATCTGATTAGTTCTTATTTCCATTTCTCATTAATTAGTAACCAATTAACTAATAATATATTTATATAAACCATAAATTTTCATAATTTAGTTTATACTACTAATAACCACTAACATAATAGCTATGATATATTATATTATAATAAATGAAAATATTTTAATAAAATATCATTTTTTGGTGAATCTTGGTCTTGATTGTAATGCAAGCCATCGAGGAAGGTTTCTATTGAACATGATTTAAGATAACTCAGTATTGAGTGAATTACAAGATATATCATTTAATAAATTTATTTAAAATAGTAAATATATATTTGAGTCTCATGATATTATATTCCATTACGCACTTCATGATGCATGTCATACACACTATATAATACAAAGTCTTAGTTTAGAATTTCATGGTGTTATATTCTCCCCACCATAATTAAATTTCACCCTCGCAATTAAAAATAGATTTAGAAGTAGTTTTTAGTATTCAATACATCGAAATTAGACAATGTAATATGGGTTTGTAAAACATCCTCTAGAAAATAGGAAATGAGAATCAAAAAATGCCACATAAACTACCATGTAACCAGGTCTCGAAGTAAGAGAACATTAGTGGCATGTGAAAATACATACTTGGAGGAAAATTGTAAATATTTATAGGTATTTAATAATGTCATAAATAACAAAACAATTATTTATAAATATAATTTTTTGGGTCCTAAATATATAAATATTTAATGATTTAAGATATCATCGGTTAAACCAAAATTAAGGTATTATGACAACATTTTATTTTGAATCCATTTTCTTAATGTTGTTAAATTATTTTACTAACCTTTAATATAAAGAAATATTTTCTCATTATAGTTTTAAATTTCATATTAAAAATCCAAACTTTTGGTCATCTTCGATCAAATTCAAATTCATCCCTTTATTCCAAGAAATTAATTACTAATAAGGATTTTTTTATTCATGAAGCACAAAAAGAAACATTTAAAGGATCATAAGGCCTATAAAAGATTGAAAAGACTAAAAATTTTCTCTAGCTATCTCCCCAAACCAATTTAGTCATTATATTAATCTATAATCATAAAAATTGATATTATTGTTTCATCATTATCATTTATTCATCTAATTGATTACCTAAAAAAATTGAAAATTGACCTGATTGATTCATAGAAAAATGGTTAGTGTCAAATCCTTATCATCCCTCGATCATAGTTTGAAGACATGAATCCTGGCTAGACATGATATTTTCTCACCTTATATATAGTTTTTACTTTTATAATACCATATTAATATAATTTTCCAAAAAAAAGATGGAAATCCTTGAAATAAGTTTAATAACTAAATAGAGTTTTAACTACGGTTTTCAATACAACCCTAAAACATTTGTACTTCATCCACTTATTTTGACATATATCCTTTGATATTAAATATTTTAACATCTATAGAAGGTAATTTAATTGGTTAATTTCCATGTTTCCCATACATATGACAAGGATCTATAAAGGTTTTATTAGTATGAGATTCATTTCCTACCATCATACTCTTCATTTTTCTTCAGCAATAAATTGATTTATGTCTTTATTTCCCACACTCAAAGCATTTAATTATTCTATTGAGACACTTTCATGGGTTTCCCTATCTACAATTATCACTTGTCAGAAATCCGAACTTCTTCTCTTTACGTTCTCGACCACTCGAGATCTTAGAAACTATCATCTTTATCTTATTTGGTGTGTTTAAAAGTTAGAAAAGGTATATATTTTTAATCATATTATAGGAAAACTAAATTTGCATAAACACCATATATTCCACTCCATTAAACACCTCATTTTTTCTCACATTTTCACCACATGTTCCTTCATGTTATATATTATCATGTATTCTTTATGTTCTATCCATTGACCTATACTAGAAAGAGTCGGTGAGAAACAATAGTCATATTGAGAAAAATGTATAATTTGTTTGTTCCAGGCATAGCAGAAACATGCAATGGGCGGTGACCAACACTGATTTTTTCATAATAATTGGTAAATATGATATCTATATGATGATTAATTTAGTGATCTATGTAGTTGAGTCAAATAAATAGAGAAAGAACAATTGAACAGGAACCAGGAGAGAGAGATAGAGAGAAATAGAGGAGATTAACTGATATTGTTTATAATTAATTTAATTAGATAATGAGTTACCTATGTGGAATTATTTATTCATTTATGATTATAGTACTATCATTGATTTGTATAAACCAAATGTATATTTCCTCTAACTTTGATACACACTTGTTCCAAGAATCTCTAAACGTGGCAAAAGGAGTCTCTAGGTGCTATCATGGAAGATCCCTACACATGAATCATTCATCTTAATCTCCTCAAGAATCACAAATAAATCATTCTCCTTGATTTTTTGGAGGATGATTTCTCTTTGTTATTGAGATCGTTATTGGATAATAGGGCTCTCTAGGCTAGATAGTTTTTCTCTAAATTTATTTTTCACAACTCACTTGTCTGATTATAAAATCACATAATTGGATATTTTTATTGATAGGGTTAAAATAAAATAACTTTAAATGACCGCTTATTATTTTTCTAATCCTAGAAAACCCCATTTTCAAATAATAATATAAATATTGTTATTTCTCGATAGGAATTGAAAATGGGAATTATAATTATATATTATTTAAATTAATAATATTAAATTTTTTCATTTCTCAATGGACCACTATACTCGATTTGAAATTCCTCCAAAATATTTAATGGTCCTTAAATAAATTCTATTTATTTATTAAATAAATATTACTCAATTATTTTCAAATAAATACATAAATAATATAGTCACTAAATAGAAAATAAATATTTATTAAAAATTCTACTAACATTATATTCTCCTAAATAATTAGTGAAGGAATTAATGTGATAAATAATAAATGAAAAATTATTAAACAAAATATTTGAATAATATCTATTTAACCTATTAAATAATAAATACTAAAATATTATTTAACTGATATTTTGTACACACATAGTGTTTGACCCTCTCGGCCTATTTCTCAATGGCATTATGCAAAGCAACCCAAATTCCATGGATAGAATCTAGAATCACTCCAAGGAACCCATATGGAAAGAAGTTAATGTCTCAATGACATGTCACCTCATATGAATGGTCACTATATATTATAATCCCTTTATTACATTATCTCAAATCAAGGAGGTTTCATGTGAGTGCCATCAACCTATATGCTCGAAATCTCAATCTTTGAATTTATTGAAATTGAGCTAGCCAGTAGAACACCCTGAACATGGATTTATTTAGGGTATATAATTTTCATAAAAGGTCCTAAGATATTAACTTATGTCAATAAATATAAAGAATATATAATTTCTGGAATTATTCATTAATGCAATATTAATCATGGAAAACCCAACAAATCCTACCTCTCCACAAAAATATATTGTGATTAAATTTTTCAATACATTTAAGTGCATGAACCATAATACTCAATAATAATAATCTTAATTTATAAGAGAAAATAAACATGTATGCATATATAAACATCCAATAACACATATAAATATGGATTTCATACTGGCAGGTATCATTCCCAAAATATCCATACGGGATATTACTATGGGAATACACCATAAGATGGTTCCTCAATGTCCAATGAGTCACCACTTCTATTAAACCGTATCATTTGTGTCCCTCAACTGATATAATAAAATTGTAGAACATATATTCAAGAATATTTATGTAGAACATCTCGGTTCTAATCATAGTGAAGATCATATATGACCTTTTAGTGTGATTGTTGCTCTTAGGACATTATCACATACAAAATTATGCAGAAGAACAATCATGATGTGATAAGAAGTTTATTAATATTAAAAAACATGAATAAAAGTTTATCATAATGTAAAAAAATTTGGTTCTTGGGAACCAACTCCAACAGAAACCCACATTCACTAGATCCATCTACTATCAACCTTCACTCCATAGTGGTCACATGATACTCATGATTTTACTAATATTGGCCTTTAGACAAGGGGTATGTCACATTACCTTTTTTGGGTAATCTTCTTACTAAAACAACACCCTTTTAATAGAAATATCTCAAGGGGTGATACTTATAGAGTATATTCTTTGTTTGTTGGTGTGACCTTGTCTCTTTTGAAGGATCCACTATTGTAGTATTATCACAATAAAATGAGATAGGGTATTTACTTCTAGTTACCACATCAAGATCGAGGACAATGTTTCAAATCCAAACAACTTCCATTGTTTCATTAAAAGCCACTATATACTCTAACATTGTTGTAGAATCCGTGAAAACTGGAAACTTTGAACTGTTCCAACTCACAACACCTCCATTTATAGATAAAACATATCCTGATTGTGACTTTAGATCATTTTGATCTATCTAAAAACTTGAATTAGTATAACCCTTGATGACCATATCCTCATCTCCTCCATACAGAAGGAACATTTCCTTAGTTCTTCATAGATACATAAGGATAGCATTAACAACTGTCCAATTTTGTTCTATTGGATCAGATTGATGTCTTCCTACCATTCTCAGAGAATTTGAAGTATCATGTCTAATACATACGATGGAATACATGATTTCTCCTACCGCTGAAGCATATGGGAGCTTAATCATTCTATTTTTCTCATGTTGTCTACAAGGACACATTTTAATAGAAAGATTTAAACCTTGTGACATTATAACCAGCCCCATCATATATTGTTCCATACTAAATCTCATTAGTATCTATTCAGTATGTGTACTTTGGATTAGTCCAAGAAGCCTCTTGGATCTATCACGAATGATCTGGATCCCAAGAATACAGGCTGCTTCACCTAATTCCTTCATGGTGAAGAACTTGTTTAACCAATCCTTAATAGATTTTAATAATGGTATTTCATTTCCAATAATTAATGTGTCATCAACATAAAATACTATAACAAAAACAACATTTCCATGAAACCTTTTTATAAACACATGGATCTCATTCATTCTAAATAAAACCAAAATATTTTTATTGCTGCATCAAATAAAATTTTTCATGACCTGGATGCTTTCTTCAATCCATAAATGGATCTCTAAAACTTGAAAATCAATTTTTCATCACCTGAAGTCACAAAACCTTTTGTTTGTGTCATATTTACATCTTCCAATGGGTTCCCATTATGTCATATGGTTCTGACATCCATCTGAAAAATCTCTTAGTCAAGGTAAGATACTATTTCATGTATGTTTATTTCAATTTTAAAAAGTAAATTGGTGTAAAGGATTCATCATAGTCAATTATTTAATTATGTATTAACCCTTTATCCACTATACTTTCTTTATAGGCACTTACTTATCCTTCCATGTCCTGTTTCCTCTTCAATACACATTTTTATCCAATATACTTTACATCTACTGGAACATCATCCAAAACCCAATCATGGTTCCCATACATGGAATCCATTTCATAATTCATAGCTTCTATCCATCATGCATAGTTAGATCCCTCTACTAACCCCTTGTATGATATATGTTCATCATTATCAACTAATAATGGGTTACCATATTTGGTTAACAAAAACCTATATATCTCTGGTTCTCTTAGCACACATACACTCCTATGTTGTACTTGTGTTTCAGGAACTATTTCCACAGGGACCTATGGAATCTGTTCCTGTTACAACCCCTTTTTATTTTGATCATCAACATCATCAAAGTCAATCTTTCTCCCACTATCTTTTTTGTGGATGTGTTCCCTCTCAAGAAAGACGAGTTGTATGGAGACAACCACATTCTTATCTGAGGGGTTGTATATTTAGTATACTTGTGTTTCATTAGGAATCCTTATAAAGATACACTTAATGCCCTGGGGTGCTAGTTTGTTTTGTAAGAAGGCATTAACAAACGCATCCCAACCCCATACATATGTATGTGACAAAATGGGTTTCTTTCCACTCCATAACATTAAGGGAATTTAATTTTCCACATTAGTTGGTACTCCATTGAATGGGTATGTCATAGTTTTTAATGAATATCCCCTAAAGGATAATGGATGATCTGACTGACTCACCATCGACCTTACCATGTCCAACAAGGTGTGGTTCCTCCATTCACTAACACCATTCCAATATGGGTTTTAAGGTGGTGTGAGTTGGATAGAATCTAAAACTCCATTAGAAAGTCGATGAACTCTTAGTTAATATATTTTCCACTTTGATTTTAACAAAGCATATTTATCTTCATACAATGTTTATTCTCTTCTTCATTATGGAATTCCTGGAATTTCACTAAGGAATAAAACTTATACCTCATCAATTAAATATATCCTTATCAACTTAAGTCATCTCTAAAAGTTATAAAGTAAGGATATCCACCTCTAGCTTCTACTAAAAATGGTCCACACACATCAGTGTGTACCAATACTATAATTTTTTTGGCCCTTTCACCCTATCCACCGAATGGTTATTTGGTCATTTTTTCTTGTAAACAAGAATTACGTCTACCAAGGGGTTTTAGATCATAAGAGTCTAAATAACCGTCTTAAAAGATAATTATCTTACACTACTCATTTACATGAACAATATGGTGATTCCATAGATGGGTGATATATGTGTCATGTATACTTGATTCTTTATCAATTTCCAACCCTTATTTTTTGTAATTTAATACATAATGTTCTTTATATCAATGTTCCATACCATAACATATGTTTTCCGTATGAAATAAACAAATTTTATTTAAAAGTTTGAAAATAAATACAGCTATAGCTAAACATGAAAATGAAAATATGTTCTAGGTAACTATAGGTACATAATAACAATCTCTTCAACCCAAAATCATTACCACTGTGAATGAATGGTGTTCGTCACCAATGGATAAGGCATCCAACCTTTCTTCATTGGCATCTCTCAGATCCACCTCTCCTCTATAAATCATTGAAAATGTACATGTTTCCTACATTGGGATATAGATGTGAACACAAAAAGTTGTATCTAATACCAAATGCATATAAATGGAAAGATTTCACTCGAAAATGAATGCACCATGAGAATCCCTTTGCCTCTAGGTGCAGTTCCTATTCTAGTGGCCTCACATTCCAAAAGAAAAACATACTACCTCTTTTCCTTGCCTTCTCTCAGGATCTTCCCTTCTAGAAGGATGGTTCTCGGGATATTTAGACAATGTATACGACTTGGTCCCCTTTTCCTTGTTCTTTCTTTTCTTATTCACCATACTTACTGTGGGATTTCCAAGCCCCATGTCTTTATCAACCTGGGTAATCAAGGTTAGAGGTTCCAAAATACTCTTCTAATTATTTATCATATTATAATTCACAACAAAGCTGGAGAAGGTCTTCAGTAGTGATGAATATATGACATCTATATGAAACTCATCTGGGAATTTAATACCTAAGATGTCCAGGCGTTCAATGTATCCAATAATATAGACTAAATGAGGCCTAAATAGCGTAAGCTCTCCATGATTAGTTGTGAAAAAAATATTGGAGATCACATACATCTCTTGTATCACCTTCTCTTGATAGAGATCCTGAAGGTGATACATCATGATATAGGCATATATATATCCTCATGTTTCATTAAAATATCATTGTAAATGAATTATAGAAAGAAAAACTAAAAATATTTAACATAATTCAGATTTTTCTCATAGAGGTATTGTTCGTCGTCACATTCCTCATTTCCAGGGACAACAGGTAAAGTTTCTTCTAACACATACAATTTCCTTTCATAGAGAAGGATGACTTGTAGGTGACTTTTCCACTCCTTGAAATTAATGCCTGGGGGAAGGTTTTCCTTATCAATTCTGGATCATAATGATATGTTTGATGTAATTTTACATTAGTTTCTAAAAAATAGGATAATTTGAATTTTATTACTTTATCTGATAAATTATAAATGAATAAATTAATATTATATTTATTAGTCTTCAACTATTTTATCAAAACCAAATATCCCTCACTATAAGAATAAAAATATCTTGTTTATTGGACATTAAAGTGGAAATCATCCATATTCCCCTTATCATTACTCAAACATTGGTTGGGAAAGAAACATGAATAATTTTTTTCTGGCATTCCAAATGCCAACTGAATTAACTCATAGGTTCTTGATCTGCTGAGCGGAATCCATAACACTAAAATCAATAATTTTAATTTCATCAATATTTTCCTCTCAATTTAACAAATTCCTACATTGGAATTAAACCATTGATGTGAATCACGTTATGTCAACCCAAAACCTCATCTTATAATTCCTAGATAATTGATATCACACCAACATTGGTTGGTCATGAACTTTGAACTATGGTTCAATTATAACTAAATTTATGGAAGGTTATACAGATTTATTGTTTTGTTGAGGGATTTTATCCTTTATCCATAAATTTTCAAATATTAACTTTATTATATTCTTGTAAATATTTAATGGGATTAATTATGTGGTTAATCAGGTATTAGATAATATTTATGTATAACCCACTTTATTTGAGTTCCATCTTGCATGCTTGTGAATTCATTAATTATGAGATCATAATAATACATCCATAATTAAATAACCATGAAACTAATAAAAATAAAATAAAGGGTATGGTCTTGATATTACACTAATGGTTAGTTTATTTAACTGCTAATAAACTAACTTTTGGCTTAGGGGCGAAACACCTTAAACCAATTGTGGTTCATGTTTACAGATTTCCACAAGTCTACCTTTTTATCTCCTTGGATTGGTTTTACCTCAGCTCCTAACTCGAACCACCTCCATTATATTTGGAGCTCCATCCATTACATATTCCTTGTACTCACACAAATGTGTGAGGTAAAATGGGTTTATATAAAAGAAATCATGGGCATAGAGACCCTGTATAATAATGAGGAGAGAAGGAACGTAGGTCAACAATTTAATTTAATAATAAATTAAATGAAACCAATCACATATAAAAGTCCTAGTCTAGATTATGATCATCCACATTAATGAAAACATATTACACTTTTATTAAAACTTACATTCAATTCATTAATATTTATTATTTAAGATAAATTTTGCTTGAATCGATTAATTATTATCTTTAATTAATCAATCCTTTTATCTTAATTCTTATATGAATTTCATTAATATTGTCATCCATTATTATTGTAAAAAAATTAAATAAATTTAATTAAAGTTAACTGTGTACATAACATGTACATTGGAGGTAACATGGTGAATACCCGTTCGATTCTACCCAACATGTGTTATACTTGTATCAATTTTTACTCTTGTGACACATGGCATACAAGACTTACCATGTACATTTGCAATATATACTTCATGGATGATTACATGAAATTCAAGATTTTTTCAGTCTTGTTTTATACTTCAATGCATGTAGAGTAACAACATGTAATATAACTCATACATGATATAAAGAACAAAACATTACACATATATTAATTAAACATTTAAATATTTATTTATATGAAAACTTATCAGATGGCATGTCATATATTTACGACCACACACAAGTACATGTCTCACGGTTGGGATATTAAAATAAATAAATTTTAAATATGCGTAAGTTGGTATAAGTACACATCATGTAGATCTGATCTACTTGGAATATATAACTCTCATCATCTATCTAAGACACACACTTAGGGACTTGGTGTATTATTCATGCCTCGAAAAAATTGGAGTACAAGAAGTGTCTGATGGTCTATATTCCATGTTGAATCTATACTATATGTTCACCACTCAGGTAGATCATTTATGGAATTCCCAAATCTTCTTTGACCCAAAGGGACTACACCCCATATCCAATGGGCCACCCAGTGTGTAGTCTAGCTAACCATGGGCCAGTCTGTCTCGGTCAACAAATGGTGTAATAATTTACTACACCGCATGTTATTAATGGAAATAGGTTACAAAATATATGAATTAACTCATGGTGAATTAAGAAAAACTACACAACATATAACTCCTATTACACGACGTGTACTGCTGTGTTATCCAAGAATAATCCTTGCCTCATCCAGACGAGTTCCTTGATTTTATTTTAATCAAAATATTAAATGTCTTGATTAGATATACGTGAAACAAATGGGAAATAAATATATCTCACAACTCACATTAAACGAATGGTTGATATTGAATTGAAAAACTAAATTATAAATTCCTAAATCACCAATAATTTTAAATAATTATAAACAATTATGTGATCACTCTGATACCACATGTATGTTCCAGGTGCAGAAGAATCATGAGAAGGGTGGTTCATAATTTTGACATTTCCATAATCAATGACCAATACAAGATCTATATGATGTTGAATGCCATGATCCACTCAAGTGAGTCAAAGAACTAGACAAAGAATAATTATTCCAGAACCAAGATTGAGGAGATAATCACATATTGTTTATAATTAATTTAATTAGATAAATAATTACCTTTACGGAATTCATTCTTCAATGATGAGTTCATATATATATATATATAGTGTTCCATCATTGTGTTGTAGAAACAAAGTGTATATTTTTCTAGAGGTGATACACCTGTGTTCTAGGAATCTCTAGACATTTTCAAATGATTATTTAGGTGATAGAATAGAATATCCTTTCACTTGTGGTGTCCACTTTGATCACCTCAAGAATCAAATCTGAAGCATTCTCTGGGATCTAATGAAGGAGTGTTACTCTACGTTCTTATTGGATAATAGGGAACTCTGTGCTTGAGATGTTTTCTTGAAATCTATTGTGCACAACTAAATAGTATTTTGACAACATAACATAATTGTGTATTTGTATTCATAGGGTAAAAATAAAATAATTTCACAGGTGCCCTTATTTTTTATCTAGTCCTAGAAAAACTGCATGTAAAATAATAATAGTAATATTACAATTTCTCTAAATTCAATGAACTTGAGAATTATAATTGAATATTATTTAATTAAATAATATTGAATATTATCATTTCTAACCCAACCATTATACTTGGTTCTCCATCCCTCCAAAAAGTTCATCTGGCCTTGAATAATTTATATTTATTTAATAAATAAATATAAATGAATTATTCAACAATAAATAAATCAATATTATATTCACTAAATTCAAAATAAATATTTATTACATTTTTCAGTCATATTATATTTTCTTGAATAACTAGTGATGAAATAAATGTAATCAAATATACATGAATAATTATTAAAACAAATATGGGAATAATATTTATTCAACCTATTAAATATTAAATAATAATATATTATTTATTTGAGATTATGGACACACTTAATGTGTGACCCTCTAGGCCTCTTTCTTAGTGTCATTAAGTGAAGTAGCCCAATTTCCAAGGTTAGCATCTAGAAATTTTTCAAGACACCCCTAGAGAAAGAAGTAAATGTGGAAATGACATGTCACCTCATATGAATGCTTACCGTTTAATATAATGTCTTTATCTCAATATCTCAAATCAACCTGGTTTCCAGCTAGTGCCATCATCCTATGTGCTGGATATCTCTTTCTTTGACGTTTTATAAATAGAACATTCCTATAAAAAATAATGGCCACGGTTTTATTTAGGCCATATCATTTCCATAAAAGGAACAAATATATTATCTTCTATTAGTATAAAGAAGTGATAAATCCTTTCTATCATTATTCATTAATGAAATATTACTCATGATGCACCCTACATATCCTACATCATGGTGAACAATTGTTGTCATGGTCTTCATCAAAAAATCTAGTCATGCGACTAAAAATACCCATTAAAAAAAATATTAAATTATAAATACCAATACACACATCTACAGATAGAAACATGCAATGACACATAAAAATGTTTATTTCCTACTAGCATGTATCATTATCATAATATGCATACTTGATATTACCAAGGGCGTACACCATGATAAGGTGCATCATAGTTCTATGAGTCTCCACCTCTGAAAGCCTATATAATATTTGTCCCAAATATGATATCATCCTTATATATAACATATATTACTAATTAGTGTCATAGCACTTTTGAGTTCTCATCATAACTGAGAATGTTTATGACCATTTATTGTTAAATTTACTCTTAAGACATTATCACATACTATATTACATAAAATAAGAATCATGATGGGATAAAGAGTTTATTAATATTCAAAACATGGAATACAAGTTTATCATAATATAAAAAAGAAGTTGTTTCTAGGTCACTAACTCCTACATAATTATCTATAAGATATCTAAATCAGGACACCTTTTTTATGTCTAAAACACATTAGGTTTAACATAGGATATTCATTTTCATTATCTATTCAAATCCTTCATAATGGTTTGTAAGAAAAATGTGAATTATACAGTGCATATCCCCTTGGAGTGTGAAACCAAGTGTGCAGTAAGACCCATTTTCATGTACTAGGTTACCCCGAGTCAGGATCAAAACACCTTATCAGATCTATTACTCCTTGGTACATCTGTGTCATAACCATGTCAACATGAAATATCTAGACATAGATTTATTGCTCGGAAGACCCACAAAATCTCTACCTAAACAAAATTATCGGATGTTATTCTGTAATTCTCTAAAAATTCTACCTTAGGGTTATGTTCTTTAACCTATTTTATCCTAAATATAGTTCTCAGCGATGTCACTAAAATTTCTATAATACCAACTACATCAACCAAACCCTATAAGTCTCGAAGCTGGTGTCTGTTATTATTACATTGGTAGGATTAGAAAGAATCAAATCCCAAAGTAATAAGAGTTTAGTAGTCTTGGTAAAATAGATACATACATGTGAATTTTATTAAAAATAATACACTAATTACAACATATTTTTTTATTATTTATGAATAAATAACTTTGAGGATAACTCTAATACATCAAGTAAATCCATGCATATCATTCATAGTTTGCCTCATGGATTCTTAAGGAAAGAAACATAATAAGGGCGAGATCAAACGCCCATTAAGGAAAAAGTATACCAGAAGAATTAATGAATCAATGATAATAATAATTGTAACATGGTAAATAACTGAACTCACATGAAATATAATAAATAAACAGATAGGGAAGGGTGTAAATAATAAATAATATGCCTTATCAAATATTTTTATTGAATAAATAATAAATAATTTTTAATATTTCCCTAAATAATCAAAAAATAATCCAAGTAGACATTCTACATTAAATGGTATATGTCTCATGAAGTACTAATGTCCATGATAAATTAAATGGATAATTAGGGGAAATTCAATATTCAGTGATCATAGGAGATTGAATATTTCAAGGGGCATAAATAATGATTCAAGGAAGTAAACATGAATAATATCCTTGAAAAATCAATAATAATCCATTATGAGGAACAATAAGTTTGGTATCAATACATAGAATTCTAATTGCGGTAAAAATAAAGTGTTTTTTGTTTTTCATTAATATAAATACTCTTAAATGATCTTTTAAAAACATTCTTGATGAAAATACACTTTTATTATGAAAAACATTTTGAGAAACGTTTTATTTGAAAATAACTTTTGAGAAAAATAATAATTAATCTTTTAAACATGAAAAGGAATATACAATGAAATTTTTTAGATTAAAGTTATACTTCACATATGAGGTAAAAAGATAGTTCCATTTTCATGGTAAAAAGGTTATAAAAATGGGTTATCTATAAAGAGATAAGAATATTCCTTATAAAACATTAGTGAAAGAAAAAAGGGTAAAAATTACTTTTACAGAATCATTTAAAAAATAGAGACCATTTTAATAAAACAAGGTTTTTAGAACAAAATATGTCCTATGACTAAAAAGAGAAACAATTTTGGGTTTTCATAAAAACATTTTGAGTACCGTGAAGAGAAAAATAGTTATAATAATTTTAAATGGCCATTTATAGCCATATAAGAGAAAATTAAAGGTATTATTGAACAATGGTAATATAATTTCCTCAAATGAAAATACCATTGAAAATAATTAAGGTTATTATATAGAAAAATAATCATTAAACATTCAAAAGTGTCCCAAACCACTTTGAAACATTTTAAATCATAATACTAATGAATGAATAAAATTAAATAGAATTATAAATTACCAATAAGATAAATAGAATAATTATATAATATATTAAAATGTGATGTAGATACACAACACAAAAGATGTATATTGGGAGCATGACATTTATCTCACATATGTAAAAAGTGAGATGAGAATCCCTTACCTTGTGTTTCATATCAGGTGAATGTACTTTAACATCCTGTATGATAAACTTATGTTAATTATATACCTTATTGAGAATCTTTTTAATTTTTATCATTATTTTTTCACATATTACCATGTTGTACACAACTACTTAATCAATTATGTTTACATTGGGTGTTTTGGACCAAATTCAACTTATGTGTCAAAAAAATCATTGGTAGGCCATCTATAGTCAAACGGGTAATTATATAACATCTCCATTATAATAATTATGACATAATTATCATATTTATAAATCAATTATACTTATAAAAACAATCATTAAATATGGTTATGAAACAAAAATTAACATTACAGTCCTGGAGATGGTAGGTCGTAGGTACGCATCAGTAACATTACAATTTTAAAATGATCTTTTTGGAAAGAAGATAAGTAACACCATATCATTAAATAATGATTATTATATAATATATACCATATTATTTACTCATATATACGTATTTTTATAATTATTGTGATGAAAATCTAATCATATCATGTATAAGAGGGGGTAGTCCACACATCCATGAATAACGTTATCACCAATTATGTGTGTGAAAGGGTAGTAAATAATGGAATATATTATAATTATTGGAAGGTAATTATTTCCTAAATATATTATATAGGTGTTTTATGTAACATATTTTTAGTAAAAACCATCCTTTGTATATTCCATGATTCATGGGAATGAATCACAATTCTTTGAGGGGGTGGTAGTCCACACTTCAACAAACAATGTTATCGTATTTATAAAAAATGGAATGTATAAGGGTATGTGTTTTAAAATAATTGCAGAAGAATAAAGAAAAAATAAATATAATATATAACCAATATAAATATATTTTCCTTTATAATTTCTACCCTGAGAGGTAGTAAAGGAAAAAAATGAACAATCATTTTTTTGTGGGGTAGTAGTTCGTTGTACACTGAAATAGTATGTTTGTTACCCATTAGATGGAAGTTTGTGTAAGTGTAATTAAAATCATTAGCATTAAAAAGACTATTATATTTTGGATACTGGTGTTATTATATTATCAGGGAATAATAATATTTTAGGTGCTGAATTTTTAATTGAAAAAAAGTGATCATTGGAAGTCATTACCATAAAAATCAGGTATGTCCGTTTGGTTTATACCAAAGGGATTCCATGGAAGGATTTCTACCAAAATGGTGGATTGAAGGTATATAGAGAGTATTTTGGGAATCTCTCTCGATATATAATTTTCATAACATAAGTGTTTTGAGAGGTGTGAGGAATGGGGAGAGGTAGTGACCTTTTATAGTGAAGGAGGAGTGGTACTCTAATAATATTTTGACAACGGAATTATTCCAATGTCTTTAATGTTGAATGTGGACCCAATAATGGACCCAATTAGATAAAAGAGATGATAGTGTAAAAGTATGGTCATAAAAATTATTTTTTTCAATTTTATAGGTCATTTTGTCCCTTAAGATTAATGTTTAGTCCCTTATTAATCATAATTCATCCTTAATAGTTTTAATTAATTTTAACCACATTCATTATCATTTCTATTAAAAACAATGATAAAATTATTAGAAATTAGAAATTATTATTATTAAAAATATAAAATAATTTTTTCCAAATTTTAATAATTGAAGTGGGTAAAATTAATTTAAAAATCATCCAGCGGGCGGGATGACAATGCCTGCTTTAAAGTAAAAACATCCAAAATTCTGATACGTTTTTGTAATAAATTTCAACTTGAAAAAGATTCAAATGACCAAAATTGGATTAATTGAAAATAATATTGTGTAATTAAACTTTTAATAAAATTATAAGTATAATTTAACTATAAAAATAAATTAGAGGAAAATTTAGTTTTGAACTAAAATTCAGTATTTTTTACTATTAAATAAAAAATGAAATATTTCAAAAAAATATAAAAAATTGACCATAAACTAATTATTATGTTTTTAATTCAAATATAAATTTTATTTTTACATATTAAATAAATTATTGTTTCAAAAATCATATTGAAATCGGCTTCTTCTTAAAAAGAGGTAAAATTGACTTGATAAAAATATAGGTTTTTATGAGTGAAATATGGATTGTTATTATCTTATGTATATCAAATCTAATGGATTAATATCAAAAATATATTATTGAATATATAAAATATATATATCATTAAAATAATCCCCTAATTTTAATTAATTATTTTTACTAATACAAAACACTTTTGGAAGAAAAAGAAATAACATTATTTCTTCTTATATCCAATTGGATTTTATTTTGTTTCTAAATAATTGGTAACCAAAAAATTAATTTTATGTTTATATAAACCATAAATTTTTATAAGTTAGTAAATAATATTTATATCCTCTAACATAACATCTATTTTATATAATATAATATTAAATAATAATATTTTAATAATAAATCATTGTATGGTGAAACTTGATATTGCATTTAATAGAATATATCAAGGAAGGTATCACTTGTATATGATGTAAGATAACTTGGTTTTTCCTAAATTAAAAGATATATTGTATAAATTTATTCAAAATAGTAAATATATAATAGTATCCTGATATATTATATTCACTTACGTGCTAGATTAAATCATTACTGAAAAAAACATAGATATGTAGTAAAATAAAACATATATGGTACACGCGAATTTTTACTAGTTTCACTGCAATGATCAAGTCCAACAAGTATATATCGATGTTATTTCATTCATACTAGAATCAATTGAGACTCACTATTTTTGTTGATAAAAGGTTTTGGTTTTAGTCACTCCATTGCTGGTACATTTCTATTACAATATTCAGGTTTTTTTACTTGTTGCCAAAGGTTCACTTCTTATTCACTCGCACAAACTACATAAGTGAATGATCTACCAAAGTTTTTAGACTAGTAACTTAATTCAACAGATTTGAAAAAGAATTATTTGTCCCTAATTATATTGATAATATACTATAATTTTATTCCATTGTTTTATTTTATTTAAATGAAATGTTCAGATGAAACATATATTCAACACATTTATTTCATGTAACCTATGCTTTTGAAAAACATCTAACTATTTCACAACTTTTCCATTTAAAAACAAGCATACACATAAGTGTATCATTGAAATTACAAGAAAATTTCTCTTTTTAAGGAACCATTATCTTACTCACAACGGTAAATTTGTGAAAATTGTTTTTGTATATGTGTATCCATTTAGTTTTTCACATGAAACACAAGATATTTCACAAATCTAACATGGTCTTAATAGAATCAAGTTATATTCTTCACTCAACTAATGTGAGTATTACTACATCAGACAAGATTTTTTTTGTACAACTGATGTTAGAATGAATATGTTCATGAGGTATTCATAGTTGTGTAGACATCAGATCTTTCTTTACATAAATTATGTTTTCATTGTTGTGTCACACAAGAAATAGATTCAAAAAACTGTTTCAAAAAAATACTTTGATATTAATTAACTATAACTATATCAAAATTAGAGGGTATTATCCTATTTATAGATGTGGTCAACTCTTTTGGAAACTTCATTTTATAACACAATCCTTACGTACAACTTTCCTAGTTCACTAAACATCAACAATTTATCACCTCCTTTTGTGTCAAACACACTAGTGTAATAAAACTCCCATCTCTATTTCATGGGCTCAATCAAAAATGATTTTAAAAAATCTGCACACTTTCTTAAAAAAATTCCTTTTATATTTATAAATAATACACCTTTAAAAAACCCTATTTCACATAACTTTTCACATGTTCACGCAACTTTACCTCTTCATAAAAATCATTCATGAATTAATTTCCTTGTCTTTATTTTACTGATACAGTTTAAAATTTTCTCTTTCATGCATATTTTTCAAAATAAAAATACATTTTTCACAACATGTTCATTTTAATTAAAAAAAATTTCTTTTCCATTTCTCTATTATATGTCTTATATACACCTTGTTCACACAAACTATAAATTTTTTACAAGACTTATTACTTTTCATTGGAATAATTATTCAATTATACTAACTGCTTATAACTCTTTTCTTCCTAACATTTTAGGGAAAAATATCTTGCTCATTCGCACCCCAGATCCCTGATATATATATTATCATCAAAGTAAAACATCCCTCATAAAATATATGTTTGGGATTATTCTTGTATGTATCTTATTTCAAAGTATTCAATTTATTATAATACTGAAGCCAAATTATGATTGAAAATAAATAAAACACTTAACATAGGTTTATCTCCAACACTGTCACTAATAAACAATCGTTAGTTTACATGAAATATGAAATATGGCTTCCCTTATAATGACCCCAACTTTTATCAATTGAATATCTCCCTTACTATAGAAATTTAATATAATATAATTCACATAAAATCACTTATATACCATAATAAAAAAATTATAAATGAATAATTAATTAAGTAATAATTGTTTCTATAAATTTAAGAACCTATACTAAAGGAATAGTAACTTGGACTTTGGAATAGTAACATGACACTTATGAATAATAAACCATCCAATAGAATAGTATAATATCCTTTGAAAGAAAATATAAATTTTCTTCATCTTATAAATGAAATTTTTATATAATTATATCATATTCTGTGTAGATACATCTTTCAAAAATTATTAATTAAGTGTTTTCATTTTTTAAAAGTAAAAAATATATAATTACAATTTTATGATTAATTTTATTATTTAAATGAAAATTTATTTTCATAAATTAATATTTTTATTTATCGTGATTTGAGGATTGTTTTATGAGACCTTATTTAATTTGTTAAGGTGTTATTAAATCAGTTATAATTTTAAAATATGTATTTTTCATGTAAATGACGATTTTAATTAAAAATTAAATTAATCATATTTAGAAAATTATTTTCTTAAAATAGAGTTAAATTTAGAATTATACTTTTCTAAAAATGTTTAGGTTTAATTTTTGTGATTTTTCTTGAACACTTGATTTTTTATGAATAGTAACATTTGATAATTTACAAAATATATACATTATAAGTTAAATACACTATTACTTGAGTCATTGCTGATGTAATAACCATAAAATACAACTTCCCTTTATTATTTTATTATATTTAGTGATAATTCTCAAGATATTTATATTCATGAGAAAACATATAATCCAATTAATATAATAATGATAAAACACTTCTATCTTCTACTATAAATATCATCCCTCTCCACAACTTTTCCTCTCACCTATTGAGATTTTGTCCTTTTCCAAAATTTTTTAAAACCTCTTCCCAATTGAATCTCCCACTTATAGAAGCTATTGGTCTCATATAAGGACCAATACTTCTTCCATATGGAGGTTCTCAAGGAGGAAAAATCCAAGAGGTAAAATCCTCTTCATTTTCATTCAATTTCTTTTAAATGTCATTTAACTTATACACTTATGATCACCTCATCTAGTCCAAATGGCCTGATAACTCCATTATATTTTATATACTACAATTATATCATTTTAATGTAATATCTATCATTAAACTTATCCCTCTCTCTCTTATATTCTAAAAATGAAATCGTCACCTGTTATGTGTCAATAAACTGACATTGTTGATGATAAACATTAATTTTCCATTAACAACTTCAATGATGTTAATAAATCCATTATAAAGGATGAAAAAATTGTAAACTGTATGTTAAAATACTATTTATGTCTTGTAACTAACTAATGTACATAATACTAAATGATAAAACAAAATGAGTTTTTTGTGATTGAAAAACCAAAAAAATAGACCTAAAATGATCATCAGTAAATTTTTTCTAATGATTCATCCCCATACAATATAAACAAATTCATTATAAAATCATTTTAATATCATTAATAATATATAATAAAAATTATATATATTTACAATCATTTTACATGAATTTGAATTCATGTATAAAAGTACACCAGTCATGAAAATCAAGAAAACAAACACTACTGAATGATGAAATTAAACTCTATAACTCATCGAAAAGACCATAAATGAACTTAATAAAATCATAATAAAACACATAAATGTATATAAGGTTCTATATTTGTTCATTAATTAATCTAATGTGATTATATAGGATATTACTGTGAAAAATGAATTCAGATATATGGTAAGGGGAATTCTCGAATCCAACTATCTTTCATTGGGTTTCCCTCTTTTACCAAAATTTCATTATGTATATTTCTCTATTATTACATATATATAATTTATTAATAATTATTTGGTATTTTATAGTATATACGTGTTACAAATACATGTAAAAAAATACATATGTTATAATTTATTTATTAATTAATCACAATTTATGTTAAAAATATTTTTCCAGAATAATTGGTTTTTGAAAAAAACCCATCTGCTACTTCTCATGTGATTTTTTTCTTCAATTAATATTTATACTATGAATATTATTCCATTTTTATCTTGGGATCTAAAATGTTTATGAATTAATTATTTATGAATTAAAATCCATTAATTTTCATGGGATACTTGTATATCCAAGTTTGATATACATTCTATGGGGCATGCATGATAATGTAAATGTTGGGATGTGATGGATGCACCAAGAATTATATTGTGCAATGTAAATGTTATAATATGATGGGTGTGCTTGTAATATTATAGTGCTCCAATTAATTGTTTAATTTGATTAATCTCATGATAAAAACTGAAATATGTTTGAGTAAGATGCTAGTTTTGGTCATAACTACATATGGTAGTTAACCACTAAGACATGATATTTTATTTTTATGTATTTCCAAATTTATATCCTTTTCATAATGATTTATATCATTATTGTGATCATATAACTATGTTATTATGATAATTACTATTCTCACCACATTTTATATTTATTCATGTTCTAATGTCTCCTCATATTGAGATTTTATCTGACCACTTTCTTTGATGCATATCCTCAGGTGATTAGTTGTACCGAGGAGAACATGAGGGAAAAAAATATGCTAGAGAAGAAAAATCTAAATAAATGTTCATGTTTTAAATGTTATTTTTGGTTCAAATTTTCCCAAGACACTAATCCTTTGGATTATGGTAGTACAATTATTATATTTTCTTTTTCTATGAAATTATGTAATGAGTTATGTAATATAAATGATGCTCTCTATAGTTGGTACTAGAGCATGATTTAATTAATTTGGGGAATAAGAATAGGTAACCATAGTGAAAACCTTTTGTATGAGACTATTTATAAGTAAACACCAATGACATTTTTTTATAATATTTGAAAAATAGGGATCCCAAAACATATTCCTTTAGACTTTATTTCACAAATTAATAAATTATTTATTCATGAATTGTTGACTTAGGTTTTCTTCTAACCTTTTATATTTTATAAAATGGTGAGAATAAGGAAAAACTAGGCCAAAAACCTATACAAGGGACAATGCAGTGATTTCCGGAATGAAATCCCCAATGCCTTTTTATTTGGAGTTCAAACATTGGTGGTGAAGCTTACCTATATATCTCATATTATGAACAATATCCTAAATAATGTGGAACATCCATCTTCACATAAGAGGAAGAAACTAACTATCGATTCCTTTATGTAGAAATGGAAACCAAATTTTAGTGGATCTTTTTATCCACTTTCATGTAATAGTGTGTCAACTCAATGGAGATTATCTTTTTTGTACTTCATTATTCTGAGATAGAGAAGGTGGCTCTTGTTGTTAATTATCTAGATGGAGAGGATGACCAAAGGTGGGAATTGATAAAGAACACCAATCTAAATGATTAAATTGAATATATACAGTGGGAAGACTTTATGATAATTTTTTTAATAAGTATTTCTAGAGAACTCTTCATACAATGATGGAGATAGAATTAATTGAGCTGAATAAAAAGGAATGAGAATATGTCACATCCAAAGAAGAAAATTTCACACGACTTGCAATGTATGCTTCAAGTTTCATTATTAAAAATGATAGAAAAATTGAAAGATTCTATAGTGGTATAAAACCACACATTTTAAAGGCTCTAGAAATTAGAAACATTGGTTGATATAAAGTAGTTGATCGATGTGGTCTCAAAGTTGAGATGGATTTTTTAGAATGGTCCCATAGATAAGGTGGTAATAAATGAAAGATGAAGTTTCTAGCTGGAGAAATTAATTGAAAATGTGTTAAGAAAACTCAACCACCAACATGTCAAAAATGTGGGATGATGCATCATTAGAAATACCTCAAATGG
The DNA here is from genome assembly GCA_963277665.1 of Viscum album. Lineage (NCBI taxonomy): Eukaryota > Viridiplantae > Streptophyta > Magnoliopsida > Santalales > Viscaceae > Viscum > Viscum album. The sequence goes on from OY728122.1 coordinate 499,824,335, forward strand.
ATAGGGAAATTATTCAAGTGTTGGATAGAAGTAAACAAAGATCAAGAATTTAGAAAATATATGAGAAATAATGATAATGTAGTGGAGGAAAAGAAAGCACCACCCATGTTCTACTGCTACAAATATAGGTATTGAAGCCACTATACAAGACATTGCACTAAACCACAAGTCCTTGAGGGTAATCAACATCAGTACCCACCAAATATAAAGGATTGAGTCAAGGATTATTCCATCACTACTTCTAAAGTGGAGAAAGAAAATTATGTCATACAAGGCACACCTCCTATTCAATAAATAATGGAAAAAGTCTTATTTGATTTTGGATCTAATAATTCCTTTATATCTTGAATTTTTTCTAGAACTATTGAATCAAAGCACTGAAATCTTGATAGATAGATATTTGTAAATATGACTAGTGGTGATATCATTACAACCCAAGTGTTGGACTCTTATCCTATTTGAAAATGTGGAAGGATTCTTCCAACAAATCTAGTGACACATCCCTTGGTAGAATTTTATGCTATAATGGGAATGGATTTGATAACATTATATAGATACCATATAAATTTTTGGGAAAAGGAAGTATCTTTTCATGTTATGAACCATCCCATGTTCCAATACAAATCAAAGTAAGATCGAAAATCTCTTTTTGAAAATCCTTTATTAGTCTGGGTCTCGATTCCCTGAGAAGAAGCATACCTCTTTCTAATGGTTGAGTCAAATTAAGGTATCAACCTAAGAGAAATTCCAATTATGATGGAATATAAAGATGTATTTCCCGAAGTGTTACTAGGATTTCCCCTAGATTCTGCGGTAGTGTTCTTTATAAAACTCATAACCTAAGTTACTATTATCTCAAAGTGTCACTATAGGTTGGGTCCTATAGAAATGTAAGAGATAAATAAGTAGTTGTAAGTGAATTTTGAAAATGGATTCATATGAAATAGTGCATCACATTGGGGAGCTCATGTGCTCATTTACAAGAAGAAGTATAGATCATCACAGTTGGTTATCGATTATCAAGAACTCAACAAGATCACCATAAAAGAACAGGTATCATTTTCCAAGGATTGATGACTTGTTCAATCAGCTATGAGGATCTCAATACATCCAAAAAGGTGGATCTTCGTTCTGGATAACATTAGTTAAAGGTAGAGAATGAAGATATTCAAAAGTTCCTTTAGTACAGGGTATGCGCTGTATGAGTTTTTTATGATGCCTTTTGGACTTATTAATTACCCTAAAATATTCATGGATTAGATAAATAGATACTTTAGACATCACCTGGACATATATTTGGTAGTATTTATCGACAATATTCTCATCTACTCCATGAGAAAGGAGGAAGGTGAAGAACATCTAAGGAATGTGTTGGCAACATTAAGAAAGGATAAGTTGTATTCCATGTTTAGAATGTGTGAATTTTAGATGCATCATGTCACATTATTGTGACACATGATAACAAGTCATGTAATTTATATGGACCGATCAAAGACAAATTCGATTGAAGAATGGACAAGACCCTCTAGTGATATGGAAATCCATAGTTTTATTTGATTATCTGGGTACTGTTGACATTTTGTGAAAAAATTATCACGATTGTTATGTGCATTAATTATGTTAATAAGTAATGTAGTAAAGTATGTTGAGAAAGAATAATGTGAGGATATATTCAAAGAGATAAATAAGATTATAATCATTTCACATGTACTCAGATTACCAACATGTGGATAATGTTTTTTGAAATATAGAGACACTTTTTTGAAACACTTGGGATATGTACAGAAGTGAAATGTTAAAGTGGTAGCCTATGCCTCATGATAACTGAATATCCATTAAAATAACTACCTAATGCATGATCTATATATATAGCAGCTGTGATTTTTTTCTTGAAAAATGGTGGGACTACATATATGGTGAGAAGTATGACATATATACCAATCAAAAGATCATAATGTATATATCGACAGAAAAGGTGCTCAACCTGAATAATATGAGATTGTTAGATCAACTCAAGGACTAATATTTCTCTATTCACTATCATCCTTGTAAGAAAGAAAAGGTAGTTAATGGTCTAAGTAGAAAATAACCTGCTACTATATCTATGTTTCAGGTTGAGGGAGACCCTATCTTCATGGATATGCAAAGGATGTATTTGAAAATAATAATGGTAGGGAATAAATACTACCATTCCCAAATGATTTCCCAACCATCTATCCAATAGAAGATTAAGGAGGCTCAAAGGGAAGATCCAAAGTTACAAAATAAGGTGAATTTTGTAATGGAAGGGAAGTTGAAAGAGTTCTATATCACGGATGATAGTTTGATTCGGTTTCGAATGAGGCTTAGTAGGACTTCATTGACTAGAATAATGAAGGATCTATTGGAAAATTCACATATATCAACATTATCTCTCCATCATGGGAGGACCAAAATGTACTGTGATCTTTTAGAACACTTCTGGTGGGATAAAATGTAAAATTTGATTGCAGAGTATATCTCAAAGAACTTGATATGTTAACAAGATATAGCATAGTGACAAATGTCCAAAGGGATTATGTTACCATTGCCTATTACCATGTGGAAATGGGATAATGTCACTCTAGAATTTGTCACAGCACTCTCGAATATATCCAAAAATAATAATGTGATGTGTTGTATGGTTGAATGACTCACCAAGAAATCCCAATTTATCATTATTCAGGAAGATCAATCACTTGAACAACTTGCAATGATATATGTGAAAAAATTGGAGGGATTTTTTGGGGTTCTACTCTCAATTTTCTCTAATTATGGTTCGAGTTTCACAACTAAATTATAGAGGAGTCTTCCGCATTCTTTGAGTACTAAATTAAATTTTACCATGAACTATCATTCCCAAACAGATGGCCAACATGAAAGAACTATTTAGATGTTTGATGATATTCTAAGAGACTACTCATTGGAATTAAAAGGTTGATGGGATCAATATCTCCCATTGGTCGACTTCTCATACAAAAATAGCATCCAATGAAGTATTTAGATGGATCCATATGATCTCTGTATGGAATGTGATATAGAACTCCATCCTATTTAGATGAAGTGGGTGAAAGAAAGATACTTGAACCAGATCTTGTGTAAGGGATGATAGAGAAGTTTCAATCCAACTAGAAACATATCAAAGCTACTCAGATTCGGAAAATGAGTTATGCTGACAGCAACTAATTTGACATGGAGTTCAAAATTAGAGATAAATTATTTATTCAAATATCACCATGGAAGAGAGTCATCTAGTATGGAAAGAAAAGGAAGATAATCCCTAGGTACATTGTCCTTTTGAGATCACTGATCACTTTAGATACATGACCTATTTTGTTATACTTGCCCTGAATAGGGCTCAAGTTCATGATGTGTTCCATGTATCACTACTGAGGATGTACATATCAGAGCCCTCATATGTACTAAAATGAAAGGTGGTAAAGCTGGAACATTATCTCTCTTTTACAGAGTAGAAAGTACAGATCCTTTATTAGATAGATAAGGTTCTATACAACAGAGAAACCCACCTTGACAATGTTTAGTGGAGACACCATAAGTATGATGAATCAACATGGGATCTATAGGTGGAGATATAGGATAAGTACCCCCACCTGTTCTTGTAAAATGAAATTTTGAGGGAAAATATTCAAAATGGGAAGAATGTAATGAATCAAACTTTTATCAATTGAGTTTATCCTGTCATGCAGTAACTTCATTTAATATAAATCACATAAAATCACTTATATACCATAACAAAAATATTATATTTGAATAACTAGTTAAATAAGAAGTGTTTCTAGAAATTAAGAAACCAATACTAAAGGAATAGTAACAAGACCTTTGGAATAGTAACATAACCCTTATAAATAGTAAACCAACCAATTGAATACTATCATAACCATTGAATTTAAAAATAAATTTTATCTTTTTTATAAGTGATTTTATTTTATAATTATATCATAGTCTATGTAAATAAGATTTTTAAAAATTATTAATTAAATGTTGGCATTTTTGTAAGTCATAAATATTTAATTACAATTTTTAGATTAATTTAAAAATATAAATGATACATTTTCTCATAAAATGTATTCTTAAATTAATTATTTTTTAAATTCATAAAATTTTAATATATTTTTATTATACCTTAATTAATTTTTCAAAGTGTTATAAAACCAGTTATAATTTTAAAATCATTATTTTCTAAGTAAATGAAGATTTTAATTAAAAATTAAATTATTCATATTTAGAAAATTATTTTCATAAAATGGATTTTTTTGTAATGCCTAATTTCAAACAATGGTTATGGTGAGTTTTTGGGATTTCTTCTAAAATATGTGAAGTTTTTATGAATAGTAAAATAAGGTAAATTACAGTATATATACATTATAATTTAAATAAAATATTCCTTGATTCATCACTAATGAAATCACCATAAACTTGGAATCCCCTTAATTATATTAATATATTTAGTGATTTTTCTCAAAATATTTAGATTCATGATAAAAAATAATAAACTAATGACAATAATAATGAGAAAACACTACTCTCCTCAACAATAAATACCCCCGACCAACTCTTATCCTCACACCTCTGATTCTTTAAGCCTTCTACAAATTCCACTCAAACCTCTCCCCAAGACCCTCTCACACATCTATGAACACTTTTTATCATTAAAATTCCAAAACGGTTTCTATAACTCAAGGTGGATAAATACAAGCGTTAAAATCATCATCATTTTTCATTTAATTTCTTTTCAATTTCTTTTCATTTCATCTATTTTTCTCACCTACAGTTTTCCAAATGGAATTATAACTAAAATATGATTAATATACTACAATTATATAATTTTAATGGATGATAAATCATTAAAATCCTCCCTCTCTATCTCTTATTCTAAAAATGGAATTTTCACCCATGATGTGTCAATTTACCGATATTGTGGGCGATGGAGATTAATTTTCATTTAGTGCATTTAAGGATGTTAATAGACCCTTTATAATGGTTGAAAAATCTTGTAAAATTTATTTCAAAAACCTATTTATGTTATGGATCTAAAATATATACATAATACTAAATGATAAAATAAGACAAGTTCATTGTGATCGAAAAAGTTCCAAAAATTAACCTAAAATGATCATAAAAATATTTTATCTAATGATTCATCCTTATTTCGTATAACAAAATTATTTATAAGATCATTTGAACTTATGTAATATCATTAATAAAATATCATAATAAATCTATATATTTATCAACATTTTATAGGAACTTCAATTAATGTATATAAGTAAACCGATCGAAAAAATCAATAAAATGATCACTCCCGAACGATGAAATTAAACTCCTTATCTCATAAAAAGCCCATTAATGGACTTAATAAAAACTTAATAAATGAAATTAATGTATAAAATTATCTTTATCATTAATTAATGAATATAATGTGATTATTGAAGATATTGAAGTGAAGAAATCATTCACCCATAAGGTAAGGGGAATTCTTGAACCCAAGTCTCTTTCTTTTTGTTCTCCCTATTTCATCCCATTTTCTTTATAGATATGAAATTATTGTTCCTCATATTACATTTTTCATCATTATCATAACTTTTTTTGGATATACATGTTACCAATCTTGTTTTTTTAAATATGAAATTATTTTTCCAAAAAAACTCCTCTTTAAAAAATATACATCTTTTACTTCTCATGTGATTGTTTCTTATTCAGTCAAGATTGATACAAATAATATTATTCCTTTTTTATCATTGGAAATAAAATTTTTATATATTTATGATTTATTAATTGTAACACATTTCTTTATATGGATTATTTTTAGGTCCACAGTTGATATATGTTTTATGTGGCATGCATGATAATGTATATTTTTTTATGTGATGAGTGTGCCCAAAATTATATAGCATAATGTAAATGTTATAATGTGATAGGTGATCCAAGAATTATATACTTCTCCAATTAATTTGGTAATGTGATTTATCTCATAATAAATTGATATATGATTAAACACAATTCTATATTTGTTCACAACTATGTGAGAAAAATTACCACTAAGACATGATATTTTATTTTTATGCATTTCCACATTCCATGCCTTTTCTGCATGCTTCCCCTCAGGATTATGATAATATGCCTATTTTATGAAGATAAGGATTATCCTAACCCCATTTTTTGTTAATTAATTTTATTATCTATCCTTTTACTAGGATTTTATCTCACCCTTTTCTTTGATGTATATCCTTAGGTGACTACTTATACTAAATTCATCATGAGGGCCCATAAGAAACAAGATAAGAATGAATTAAATAAATGTTTTTTTAATTTTATGTATGAACCTAATTATCCCATGAAACTAAACAAATGTGCCCTATGTTTTTAATTCTTATATATAGTTTTTATATAAAATGATATAATAATTTATGTAACAAAAAGTATGGTCTTTATATCCTTTATTTAGAAATTGATATTAGATCTATATAAAGAAATAAAAGGAATGGCCAAAATCACTTCAAATTAATCTAGATGTAGAATTACATAATTTATGAAATCCATATTCTACTAACCTTATATTAAGAAATAACTATGTACTTTAGATGGAATAATATTAAAATTGGGAGTTCTCGTAGATAATTTAACATATAACCATTTAATTAGTGACTTGATATCCCTAAAAAATTCTCCATATATAAAAGGGTGTGAAGACATATATTTAAATAATATACATGCATTCTAGAGTGGATGAAAAGTGTATAATTAAACACAACATTATTGTGACACACATTGGCAGCTATGATCACATTATCATCCCCTTTATCTCTTGTCTTAAGAGGATATTGATGTAGATTTTCCTCATTAACCCTTATATCTATGTAATAGTTGAAAAATTTATCGCAATACCATTTCTTTTAGTATTGGTGTGTGGGTGATGAATTATTTTGATCTCTATCCACATTAATTTAATTGGATTTCCTCTTTTCATATTTTTATCATTCACTGACTTTATGACCATTGTTTCCATTCTTAAAACTATTACATTTTCCATTAAAACAATTTTCCCATGATTGATTCCACACTTATGGAGTAAAGTAAAATTCTATTTATTTCATCCATGTGTTTTTAATATTATAATTTCCTTGAATATATATTATTCTATTCTTATCAGAATAATGGGAATTATGGGAATCTATACTCTCCATTTCTACATTGAGAGATAATCGAACAATTTATTTATAGATACTAAAGTCACTCATGGATAACTCCGATTGGAGACATAGTTTTATTCCACTAAATAAATGTTCAATTTTTCTTTTAGGATTGATGATAAAATATAATATCCTTATATTTAAAAGAATAATATTATGATCAATAACATGTACGATACAAAACACTGAGCTAAAAAATCACAAAACTTAATTATTTAAATATGATAATTATAAAGTAGCTATAAAATTGGTGTGTAGGAATATAACTAAATAATTTATGAAATATATAAAAGTTAATAATAATGAAAATAAGTTAATTATTTCTTAGGAAATAATCTCTCGTGTTTTAGTAAAATCATTTTATTCATCATATATATGTTTTATTCAAAAATGATTTTTAAATTTTTTTTATAGAATAATATAAATAGTTTTTGGAACTTCTAGAAATTATATATGATAATATACATATCATTTTTTATATAATTTTATCAAAATAATTCTTTGGTGAAATTTTTCAGTTTTTGTAAATGTTTTTTTAAATGAATTGTGAAAATACTCATTTTTATCGAAAACTAAATTTTCACTTAAATTATTTAAAATTTAAAATTATATTTATTATTATATTTAAAATTTTAATTTAAAATTTTGATTAAAAAGTAAAATTATTATTATTTTTAAATGAATTTTATTCTTAGTATAAAAACATTTTATACATGAAAAAGTTATTCTTTTGTGAAATTGTTTTCCTCAATTTTTTTTAGTTTGATTTAAAATTATTTTCACCCACTTATGTATTTTAAATTTAGAAAAATGGATTACACATTCGAAATCCAGAGATCCAAATTATTTAAATATTTTCCATTAATTTTTAATCATTATGAATAGAAGATATAATACTTTTTTATACCACAGTAAACGGTAAATCATGTCAATAAGGGTTAAAAATTGTATTATAAGGATTAGAAAATGACCATAACAGTTCTATAAAATTTATTTACATAGTATATATATCCCATAAGAATATAAAGGTTGAATATATGGCCTTTTCCAGTTTTATTTTATTATGACCATTATAATATTTTATGTAAAAAAAAATCAAAAATATCATACTATTGTTTTTTAAAAATATAATGTTTTTAAACTGATGATAACCAAATGATATTTTCAGTTATAAATAAAAATTTTAAATTTAAATTATTTATATTCTTCATGGTAATTTATTTATAATTATTATTGTAGATATAATTAAATTAAATATTTACCCAACCTTGATGTAGTAATTAATAAATTAATAGAAAATGAAAATAAATGATATTGAAAATATTTATAGTAGAATAATTTTATATATTCAATGTGATAATCAATTTTTATAGATAAAATTAACATTTTGAGTATGTATTAAAATATTTTATTTTAATATCATTTTTTATCTTGAAGTTATAAAAGTTAAAGAAAATGAATAGGTTTAAAATTGGCATTATTGATATTTTATGAAAATAATAATTTATTAAATGATTTAAAATTAATAAATTCATATATCCATTTAATTTATCTGTATATGGTTTAAAATATCATCCATGTTCTTTTTTTAGACTTTTTTGTTTTATATTAACTGTCATAACCCTCAAAGAGTAAAAAATCATGAGTTGTTGTAAGTGAAACAAGGGATGACGGGGTGTTAAAAGCAAAATATAATGGTAAAAGTGTGATGTGGACTTCTCTAAATTTGTTTTTATGAGATTATTTAGACTCATTATCAACTTATATTCTAATACAATCAATTTTACTCTATTTTTTAATCAAAATTAATTTATATTAATTTAATATTTTATGAAATTTAAAAAGATCCTCTCCCCTCTCCTATAAAATAAAACCACTTATTCTCATTTTTTTCACACATAAAAAACCAATTTAATTTTACTAATATCATCCTAAATACACTCTCAATTTCCCTATACATGTTATATATTAAATACCAGCTTTATTGGTTAGGAGGTGTAAAAAAAAGGTTTTCCAAAGAAGCGGTATAATTCTTATCTGAGAGGTTTTTTTTTTATTTCTTCTTCCACCCCCATAAAATAACCTAAATACAAGTTCAAAAAAAATATCACCATATAAAATATTTTTTGAAGTTATTATTTCAATGTGATAACTTTTATCCATCTCAATCCTCCATCAAATAGGAATGTAATCCATTGTTATTATGTGTGGAAGACTGTCACCTTATAGAATAATGCAATTCGATTCCAATAACCACCTCTAGAATATGGATATAATGATATTCATGAAAATATTTTCACAATGGGAGTATAATTTAACACTTATTTTCTTATCATATCAATCACTAAAAAATGATCACGTTTTTCGTACGGATGTGTGGAAAACCACCTCTACATTGTGATTTGATTCATTTTAAATCACTATATCACATGGAAGATATATATATATATATTATGAAATAATATCATATTTATTATATTATTATAATTTTTCAAATATAAAATAATACTTAATATTTATCTATAATGATCATTGAAAAATTGAAATGTTGCTCATGAACACATACGACATTCCGTCTTCATGATTACAACATAGTTAATTTTTCATAACCATATTAAATTATTGGTTTTAAAAGTACAATTAATGTAAAAACTAGTAATTATATTGTAATTATTATTCTGAAACTGATTTAATAATATCCAATTTGACTATAGTAAACATACTAAATCTATTTTTTACATATTATTCAAATATCATCAAAATGTCTAACATGAAATTAAATGATTAAATAATTATATATGACATAAAACTAAGTCAAATTTCTAAAATAATAAACATTAAATAGTTTTTAAGGCAACTAAATAATTTGAAAATATAATTTTCTAGTAATATAAGGAGAACATGTGATGATTCGAACAAGCCATAAGAGACTTTAATTTAAAAATCCCCTTTTAATGTTTCCCTTAAAACACAATTTTTATTCCATGTTGATAATTTTAAAATAATTTTATGGTTATATTTATAGTGAAATAATTAAAATTATAAATGAAAGTTTAATTTTACATTTTAATTTATTTCTAAATTTCCCAAAAGAAATATTTTTAAGGAATGTTTTGACATTATTTAAAAAAGTAGAAAGAAATGTTCTATTTTATCATATATGAAAACAATGATGTTTCCATCCACCATAACTGTTATTTTATTTTTGGATTACATTACAACATTTCATGTTTTAATCAAATAGAAACACAGTATCCCCTTTTTCAGGGTATGTTATTCTTGCAAATGGTTTTTCAAAAAATGTATGTTTTTATGTAATAATTTCATTTTAAACATAGGTTTAAAATATTTTTTCAATGGATTTATGATGAAAATGGAATGATTAAAATGTTTTATTAATGATATGGTACTTATAAATTATATATGTTAAACAATTGATCCCTATTTTAAATATTGATAAATGGTTGATCCCGATATATCTTATATAATGGGTGCATCCAGAGAGTTCTCCAAATCATTGGGTAACTTCATTGTCATCATAGTAATGAAGGAGGGAGTTAAAATATGGTTTATCTTATAGATTTAACAGCAATCTTATTATTTTTTAGATAGGATTAAAATGTGTTTTTAATATGATGTTATATGTTTCCAAAAAGTTTTTATTTTCAGGAAATTCTTTTTTATGTTTTTTTAGAAACAATTGTATTTATTTTTTAATTGAAAATGATATATTCAATATAATTAATATGACATAGTGCTTTAAATTTTATGGGTATTCATTTTATTTACTGATCTTATGTATTTATTATTTTTCATGTCCCTTATTGTGATTTTTTTTGCTCATCATACTTTGAAAAAAATTTCACTAGTTTTTACCGTTGGGTAGGAAAAAGGAAGAAGTCAAGTTGAAATTCATAAATATTTTTCATGAAAATAAATTATGCCATATTTTAAAAGATTTTATTTATAGAAAAAATATATACTGATTAGAAGTTTCTAATTTGTGAGATATTGGTTTTATATATAATAGATTTATGAACTAAAATTATAAAACTCTAAACCTAAATGACCATTGGGAATGTAATGGAAATTTAGTTTTATGTCACTAAAATATGTAATGTATATGGTTGAGTCCTTGTAGTTGGTATCAGATAAATTTTTTAGAAAACATTATAGCTATGGATGTTATTGGAACTTAAGTTAAAAGTTTTCTACAACCATAAATGATAGTATTTTAGGGAGAATTATGGTTATTTTTTTATAAATATAAAAGGGTTTACGATTCAATAATTATGGATATCTACGTATTTATCATCCTCATAATATTATTTATGGTGATTTTTATGATATTCTCACACTATTAAATTTGTTTTTAGTAAATGGATGGATACAGTAGGAACCAAATTAAAAAATGGGTGTGTAGGAAATTGTGGTGGTTTTCTGAATGATAAACCAAATGAAATGGGAGATGTATTGAAATATATTATAGTAATTATTAACTACATATCAAAAGTTATTATTAACAACATGATCCTAATTGAGTTTCCCAAATCATCATAATAGAAAAAAATGATGATCCATAGATTCTCATGTGATAAATATAATAAAGAAAATAAAATTAAAATACATATATATCTTGATTGTGGTAATAATAACATTTTAAAATTTCATAAATGAAAGGGAAGATGTTTTATATATGGTAATGGTGGAAATAAAACAATAATTTTATAAAAAAATTAAGTGTTTAGTTAACACCATGATGATTATTAAAGTTCATCCCAATCTATCCATTGAATGTTTTAAATGTGGGGAGTGTGGGAAATATGAAAATTGATTCCTTATAGGGGATGATCAAGAAAGGTTTCATCAATACCATATAGATTAATATTTAGTAATGCCTAATTCTATAGTTTTTTATGATGAAGAAACATAAAATGACATATAAAAGGTATAGATTATATCATGGATTGTGCTTTGATATATTAGAATAATTGGAAATGATTCATATTTTTTTAATTATAAGGAAGTAGAAGGAAATAATATGGGAAATTAGAGTTAATAAATAATATTAAATGACTAGGTTTTATACATATAAGTATTAAAGAGATATTATGTAGTGGTATATTTAAGGATGGTTATAAGTTCAAAGGCTTGGACACACCTTTTGAGGTTTTTTTGTAATGGTTATATTTTGGTAGATATTTATTGCGTTTTTGTAGATGTGTGGGGTATATATATCCCTCTAGTTTAACATGTGAAATTGTTATTTATAGAATAATTTTCTTTTCATTTTGTATACACCAATTCTAATGTATTAATAACAATTAGGGTTTATATGATATTTTAGGATTACTGTTTTTTTAGGATGTTCATCATTATTTTTTAGAATGTTTTGGGAATTATATTAATATATTATGAGTAAAATTATAACCCCTAAGATGTTGGATGACCCATCACACCTGGAAAGCTCATATGGATTGAACGCACTACCATAGGGCAATAAGGGTGCATCACCTACCACTGACCTATGAGTTGTCTTGGTGAGTGTGATTTTGTTTTTATAATTATATTTATTTCTTAAAAATGTGTATTATTATAAGATAACCATGGTATTTAAAACTGATTTTGGGAATAAGTGATTAATTTTATTTCAGGAAAAGGTCACTATATTTTTAAGGAACATTATATAGGCAAGGTAAAAAAAATTTGGGATTTTATTATAGTATTAAAAGTTGAATTATCTGATGAAATAATATATAATTTTAATGTGACATTATGTGGTTCTAAGTAATTTATTAGAATAATTATAATATTTTATATATTATATAACTATTTCATTTACATTTTGAGTATGATACATTAAGAGTTATTGATGTTATTAGAAAATAAATGTTAAATTTATCATGGAATAATATATGATCAATTACATCTAAATTTATGGGTTTTAATCTTGCTTGGGAATGCATTGATGAATTTTGAGGATAGATCTATGTAGAACATTATGTGTCATTATTTTGGGTTTTGATATTAGTGGTGTATTTCAATATATGAATGTTTATTGATTTGGGGAATTATCTTATATTTTTCTTACTATTATGGTGTGGGATAATGTTTTGTGATAGGAGGTATAGATGTTTATCCTTTTTTGGAAGTATATTATTAGATATAATTTTATTTTAGTGCTTTAGGAATAAAAAATTCATTTTGAATACTCATAATTTTTATGAAAATTTGAGATTGTGGTAGATATTAATTAAAGCATAAAATTATACTTATTAATCAGATATATTTATTTATTTTTTAGTCAATATGGTAAAGGAATTCCTGAACTCTAAAAAAAATATATTAAAATAACAAATTTATCCTATTACATTCTATTCTAATGAATTGATAGTCTTTTCACACAACTTTGTCTTATGGTTTTTTTATTTTCACTATCCCAATATCATTCACATTCATGTGATCAATTGTCCCTGTGAATATCAATCATTATTTGGATATTAACTTTTCTTCTATGTCAATATTTACACTTCCCACTAATTTTTTCCTATTTTGAAACCTAGAAATGTATTATTTCAGATGGCCTATATATTTCCCTTCCTATCTTTTAAAGAGTAATTTTTATTAATGGTTTTTTGATGTAGGATTTAAATAAAGTTATATTTCGATTGAAATCCATTGATTACCAAAATCAAGTTAAAATTTTTAGGAAACAGTTTATTAAATTTCTATAATGAAATATCATGATATATTTAAATAATAACATTATGCTCACTATTGTGTATGCCACACAAGAGAAAACATAAACGAACCATGTAATATTATTTTTTAAATATGATCATTATAAACATGTCATTAAATTAGTTTGTATGGAGGGGATTAAATACTTATTTAAAATAAATATAAAGATTAAAATCAATAAATATTTATTGATTAATTCTTATTAAATAAGAACTGAATTTTTTCTTAATTCATTTTATTATTCAAAGATATGTTTTCTTCAAAAATGTTTTTTTGACTGAATAATAAACATAATCTCTGGAACTTTTTAAAATTTTATTTGATAAAATAAATTTCATTTTTGAGATTATCATGTCAAATTATCCAATGGTGAAATTTTTAATTTTATTGAAAACATTGATTTTTTCAATGAATAGTGTAAATACTAATTTTCATCAAAAAATGTATTTTATTTAATTGTATTTTAAAATAAAATTATATTTTGTATTAATCTTATTATTAAATTTGGTCACTTTTATTTAAAATAATCCAATTATGGTTTATAAATTAGTTTTTTTATTTAATTTAGTATAAAAACATTTTCTACCTAAAGAAGGATTTTTTTGGAAATCCATTTTTCATCACATTTAAAATGATTTATTTTAGAATAAATGTGAAAAATTATGTGTTTTGAATTTTGAAAAATTGATTCTACGTTTTGAATTAAGAGTTTTAATGTTATTAAATATTTCCCTTTAATTATTTTTCATTATAAATATTAACTATAGTAATTTTTATTTCCACGAGAAAGGGTAAATCGGGTAATTGTGGGTTATAAATAATATGATAAGGACTATAAAATAACCATAAAAATTTCTTAAATTTTAATTAATTATTATATCACATCTATAATAATCAAAAGGTCAAATATATGGATGTTTTCCATTTGGATGTTATTATGAACATTATAATATTTTATGTAAAGAAAAGTAAAATATATCAAACTCTTATATTTAATAACCATAATATTTTAATCAGGGGGAAAACCGGAGTATATAGTTGGTTATAAGTATTATTTTAAAATATAAATGATTTATATTCATCATAAATATTTATTTTTAATTTTTAGTTTATAATTATTTACCTTAAATGTTTACACAATGCTGACGTAGAAATCATACAATTAAAGGAAACATAAAATAAATGATTTTAAAAATATTAAAATTTTAATAATTTTAATTAATTAATGTGATAAAATAATTTGATAAATAAACTACCATTTTATGGATGTATTAAAAAAATTATTTTAATTCAATATGTTATCATTATGTTATATATGACAAAATAAATGAATAGTTCCTCAATTAATGTCATTGATATTTTATGAGAATAACATTTTATTAAATGATAAAAAATCCTTAAAAATCCAAAATAATAGAAATATATTAGGATAATGTTTAATATATAAACCATATCCTATTGATGGGTTATTATTCCTCTAATAGTAAATATTATAACCTTCAATGAATAAAACAACCTTGTGGTCACAGTAAGTGTGAAAAGGGGTAATTGTGGGTTAAAACCAAAGGATAAGATTAAAAAATTTATCCAAACATGTAAAAAAATTATTTTATGTGATTATTTTGATTCATAATCATCTTAAATTTTAATATTATCAATTTGGATCCATTTTTAAATCCAAATAATTGTATATTAGTTTATTATTTAAGAAATTTCAAAAGTGGCCCTCCCATCTCTTATAAAAGAGAACAAATTATTATTATTCATTCACACGTAAAAATCATTTAATTTAATAATTTTCATCCAAAATCCCTAAATAAAATCCATAAACTTGTTATATAATCCTTAGTTTTTTAATATTTCTAACATTAGAGGCATTAAGGTTTAAATAAAGGAAGGTTGTCCTAAAAATATATTTAGTTCTTAACCGAGCATTTTCATTTTATTTCTTCTTCTTCCACCTTATAATATTGTCCAATATTGAGAAGAAACAAAATAAGTATATAATCTATATGGATATGTCATTATATCAGTTGCAATACCATTATCCATCTACAACCACCTTCAAATGGGAAAAGAATCCATTTTTTGTGTGTACATTGGACTACCACCTCAATGATCGATGTAATTCGTTTTCAATAACCACATCTCATAGTTGTATATAATGGACGATTTAATATATATATATATATATATAGTCATGACATATTTATCATTTTAAAAATATAATATAGAACATATTTTTTACCTTTTCATTCACTGAAAAATAATAACGTCGTTTGTTCGTACGTGTGGGCCACCACATCAATAAAGCAATGTGATTATTTTTTCATCACCACATCAAATTGTTTATACAGATATACACACATATATATATATAAATTTAATCAAATAATATTTTATTTATTATATTATTATCATTATATAAGGATAAAATAATACTTATGTTCTTTCTATAATGATCATCTAAAAATGGAAATGTCACTTAAGTGAATGTAAGGCCTACAGTTTCCATGATTGTATCATAGTTTATTTTTCATAATAATATTTCATGATTAGTTTTAAAAGTAAAATTCTTTATTAAAATTATATTTTTTTCATTATTATTATTATTTATATGCTTTAATAATTACTCCTTTGACCATACTGAAATTACTGATGTTATTTTGGATATTTGAGCCAAATATCATCAAAACATATAACATGAGCATAAATGATTAAGTAATTCTATATGAAATCATAATAATTAAAATAAATGGAATAATAAACTATAAAATGATTCTCATTAAATTACATAATTAAAGTTATTTTATTATTTTGGAAGATAAGTAACAGATGTGATGAGCCAAACTCGATGTAAGAGGAATTTTTTTGAACATCCTCTCTTAATGTTTCCCATAAAACAATATTTTTATTACATGTCCATATTTTTAATATTATTTTATAGATTTATTAATATATACATAAATGAATTATAAATAAATTATTAATTTTTTTTTATTTCAAATTTTTTATAAATTTTTCTTTTTAGGGAATGTTTTGAGTTTCTTTAAAAAAGAAAAATGAAATATTAAATTTTATCATATATGGTGAAAATAAATTTTATCGCCAACATCAATCTTATTTTAGTTTTGGATTCCTTTATTGGATTTAATTTTTTTATTCAAATAAAATCCATCTGTCCATTTTTCTTGGTATTTTAGTTTTGATAATGGGTTTTATAATGAAACGATATTAAGATATCTAAACAAAATTCATATGGGTTTAAAAGTGTTTTTAAATTTTTTTTTATGAAAAAGTTAAAAAAAATCAATTAGATATGGTACATGAGAATTATATATGTGAATTGGATGATCCTAATAAATCTTATACGATATGTTAAGCTCTGTTATATCTCATAAAAAATGGGTGATCCAGATATAGCTTACATGATGTGTACTCTAACATAGCACTCTAGTAAATTGGGTAATGTTCCTTGTATTAATTATAAATGATGAGGGAATTACTAGAGGGTTTATATAATGGATTTAACTAGAATCCAAATACTTCTCAAATGGGTTTAAAATGGTTTATTAATATAATTCTCTTTGTTTACAAAAATTATTTTCATTTTATTTTTATGGGATTTTTTGGATTTATATGACAAAATTGTGTCTGTTTTTAACATGTAAATCATTTCTTATCTAAATGAAAATTGAGATAAGGGTAATAATTTTATGGGATTTCATTTATTTTAAAGTAATAATGGATTTCGTTAATTTTATATCCCTTAATAATTTTTTTCTCAACCATCATTTTAAAAACATCATATGGGTTTAAGGATGGGTACTAGAAAAAAAGAAGTCAAGTTAAAACCCTAGAATATTTGTCATAAAAATATTCATGTTTTATTTTGAATATTTTCTTTTATATGAAATATTTATATTGAATAGAATTTTCCACATTCTAATATTTTGGTTTTTTATATATGATAGTTATGACCAAACTCTATAAAACTATAAAACTAAAAGATATTTTGGAAAGTAAGAAAGTTAATTATAGTTAAAGTAATTATATTATGTAATTTATAAGTTTGAGTATTTTTATAAATCTATAAGTTCACCTCAAAATTTTATAAAAATTCCCTATTGTTACTATTAGATTGATCAACCTTCTACTTAAGATCAAGGAATTACTACCCCATTTTCATGTGAATTTTTAAGGGAAAGTAATTTCAAAAAAATAACATGTTAAACTCAACTTATTCTAGGTTATAAATGTATTAATATTTCATCATATTCTTAATATTATTAAAATGTTGATCTACTTATCCTTCTAAATTATATACCACAAAAAAATTACATTCTTTGAGTACCAGAGAACAGAAAATATCCTTTCAGTTTTAATGAGATATTCCTCTATCACTGTTGTATTGAAGTACCGATTGAAATAATGTGAGTTTTTACTCAAGAAAGACATAATGGTGTGTTGGCCCAATATTTTTATTTATTTATAATATTTTCATTATTCATATATTGAGATATTTTTATGTGGAAAACCACAATATCTTTCATTCATTCTCCAATGTAATTTCATTTCTCATGATTTCAATCATTAAAATTTACTCCATATTTTGTGTTAATGTGATTAATCATTATATCCACTAATTAAAACCAAAATTCATTTTTTAAACATAAAATTAAGATAATCCGAGTGATCAGTCATCTAATTTTAAAAATAATTCAAGATATGTTTCAAATTATAACCCATTTTTATTAACATTAAAATATTTCAATACACCCTATATAACTATCAGTTCATAATATATTGTCTTATATACTATACTCATTTTATACATAACCTAATATCTAAACTTAAAGAAACCCTGATCTGATATAAACATAGTTTCCCCAAGTAAAATTTACATACATATTTCGCCATTCTAAATGAAAATTTAATATATTACATAAAAATTCACACCCTATAATCATAATGTTTTCATTTATTTTGGAGACTAGTTATATAATCAACTTATTTCCATAAATATATTCAACATATATAATATAAACATTCTCTCATAGTACCCTTATTAGTTATATCATACTTAAAACCATTCTTCGTAACCTGTTGGAAAATGAAACATAAGAAAGGGTGAGATCTGATCCTATGTAATTAGAAACATGAGAGATATAAATCTATTATCATATGAAAACACTGGAAAATAAAAATGATATAATATCATTATCTAAATATATAATTTTTATACTCAATCTACAGTAGATCATAAATCATGAGTCAACCCCTAAAGCTGTAACATTTCAAAGAAATGAGTTTTATGATTGAGAAATATTGATAATTTAATAATGAGACACGAGATAATTTCATTACAAATATAATATATCATATTAATTGATTCATAACCATAATAATAGAAAATAATTTGACTATTCAAGGCCTACCTCAAAAACTATCATCACATTATAGACAAAGACCAATAATGGATTGGTTTCTCTCCCTAACCTCTTTTCATTCCAGTAATCGGTTCAATCCCAATCCGAATAATATTATATCATGATATATCAACAATAAACAAATTAATTGATGGTATTTAATATACCCACCCATCATAAAATTAACATCAAACTTATGTGTTTCTCCGGATCATAAAAAAATTCATCATTTCATCATAATGTAATTAACCCGTGAGAAATAAATATGTTTCATTGAATCATCCTTAAAAATCATCATCATAAGACATATATAGAATGATATTGTAAGGTATCATTATATAATTACCATATTTATGAATATAAAATATCAAAGTATGTTGACATAGATGAAAAATTCCATTAAAAGAGCATTCAAGCCATTCTATGAAAACATGGAAAAATTACACTATTCTTTTGATAAAATCTTGTATAAAAAATCTAAAAATATAAACAAAGTGATTTTATTTAAAAATAAACACGAAATGTTATAAAATAATCATCATATAAAATATTGGTATGGATAATATGAAAATTAGGTCACGTGGTAAACATTTAAAAAATGATCTCTTTCATATATTTTTTTTGTAAAAAGACATAAGTAACTATTCAATTTTTTAAAAAATCCTTTTAAATAATTTCAAAATAAATTAAAATATGGTTCTATTTAATTTAAATAGTAATTTGATGTAATAAAATAATATTCTGTAATACATTTTATTTATCATGGTCATGGAAGAAAAATTGTACTAGCCAAAGAGGAAATAAAGTCAACTTTTATTTAAAAAAATTGTCAATCCTTTTAAGTAACCAGGAGACGAGAATGAAAGGAAAATATTGATACCCTTAAAAAACAATATGAGAAAAATATATATGTATTTTCTAATATAAATGTAATATAATTCACCCAAATTATATTCAAGCATAAACAATCCTGATTAAAAATGAGATTTTAACATAAAACGTCACCTCATGTCCTGAAATTCTTTATATCCTCTCTTAATATCATATATAATAATTTAAAATTTATTATAAATATACTACATGACAATATTCAGACTTATATTTCAAAATATCTTTCCCTTATAATTTCTAGTTCCCAATTTATTAACAATTATTTATTAAATTTACATTTATAGGTGAATTGTTCTGTTTCCCATGCATTTTCGAGTTCAAAGGATCTAATACTTTCACATTTTTCGGTGGTTAATATTTAAAATAATATTAATCATGGTATAACTATCAAATTTATTCATTATATACATTTGTATGACCATTCACACATGTTAATGAAAAAAAATGAATTGTATCACTCCGTGAAGATGGTAGTCCACACATATGAATTAGTAATGTTTTCATATTCCAAAAAATATAAATAAATAATGTTAAACAATAAAATATAATTTTAAAATATTAATAATATAAAAAATACCATATATATTAATTACATACATCCATATTAATGAAACATATGGTGGACATGATACATGAGTAACATCACTTCATAGAGGTGGTAGTCTATATCTATGCATGAATAATGCTATTTGTTACTCATATGTTAAAAATGAGGTATAAAATATTCATAAATTTAAAATAAAGATAAATTATATAGTAACTATACTAATAAAATATTTTTGATATTTTTATATTATATTTTTATGAGGCTAAGGATTTAATATACTCAAAATATATCGGTAAAAACAATTACCTCTTATTTGTGAAAACACTTTTGGATTAGACTAAAATCCATTAGTGGTATGCCTTTTACAAATTATAGAAGATCTAGGACATGGGCTATGAAGTTAGTAAGATATTAAAGAATGGAGTGGATAAGTAAAATGGTTCAATGTACGTAATTAAGTAATGGGACTGGGTTACCCTTTATAAGTGAGGTGGGCGACACTCTTATAATTACTTAAAACATTACAATATAATAAAGTGATATTCAAAGAAACTGAAACCAAGGTAACCCAAATTATAATAAAATATATGTTTTGGTAAAAATCTGCATAGCTAATAACATTTATCAGTGTTTTATAGTTATTGTGTTCCTTGTCTTTCTGTTCACCCTGTATTAATCTATTTAACCCTTATTATGGTGAAAATGTTTAAGCATTGTGTCTTCTAATAATCTCCACAAATAAAATTTAAATTATTAATAAATTTGAAGAAGATGATTCAAAATTTATAAACCAATTTACAGAATCTAATTTCTAAAATTGACAGAAATAAGTTTTAAAATAAGTGAGAAACACACAATGAAAAAATTTGAAAAATGAATTTTAAGTCTAACATTATATGTAATCCAATTATATACCTATAAAAACTATTGTATGAAAATTAAATTATTTAATTTTATTTATTACCTTAACATTTAATTAAAAAAATTCATCAATATAGATTAATTTTATTTTTTAATACAACAATACAATGTGAAAATAACTAAATTTTTTGAAAATCATATATTTTTACCATCATATGATTTTAATTTCATTTATAATGAATTTATAACCAAAAAAATCATTTTAGAAATTTTAAAATAATAAATTGTTCATAATTTTAATTCTCTAAGTTAATTTTTAATTAAATCAATTTTTACAAAATAAATCGTGTTAAAAAAAATTTCGAACTGTTTTTAAGATCTATAATACTTCCTATGTGAATTAGAAATTATTTTTAAATATTAAATTTCATTTAAATACCATATAATTTCCTTAATTTTATAATTGATACAATTTTCTCAGATAATTTAATGGTTTCATTCTCCACATTATGACAAATGAATTTATTTATTAAAAATAAATATATTCTTAAATCATAGGGTGTTACAAAAATAATTTTTTCCCATATTTGATAACAGGTAAATCCATTATAATTGTTTCTATAAATTTAATTCTGGTATAAAATTTCCATGTGTTCATAAATACATTTTTACTATATTTAATTTAATTATGATTTTTAAGTGACTACTAAGAGGAATTGTTTTAAAAAGATAGATTTGGGATATGGTTTTGAAATTGAATGAAAATAATTGATAATGATTATTACCTATTGGAAAACAATGTGATTGGGTATAGATATTATAAAAATTACTTTATAGGAAGTTATACCACTCTACCTAGTGTATAATCATTATTTATGTTGACACAAAATCTATTAGATATTCTTCTTGTTTAGTGTTTAACTCTTCACAATAGATTATACACAAATTGAAATTTTTAGATATGGAATAGTATAAGGATCCCAATTGGACTTAAACTTAGTGGCCTAGGTTATATTCTTTGTTTAATTGTTGGAATTACATGTTTAGTTATCTTTTTATTAGATGGTAATATTTTCATTAGTGTTGTTATATTATATACATCCTTTAAATGATTAAAGTGAACATTCATATGATTACCTTATCACAACCTACTTATGCCCTCTTGGGGTATATAGAAATTTTTTCAGTGATAATGGTAAAGGTAAGTAATATCTTGGAGGAAGTCGATGTTATTTATAAAAGATATTGGTTTAGTAAATGGTGACATGGTGGTATTTATCCCTCATGTTACATGGATATGGGTGTCATCAATGATAATTTTTTTGGTATACCTAGTATTTTGTATTATATTAATATATTTATATCCAAGTAATATGTATATCCAATTTTTAGATCCTTCATTATATGTATGGTTAAATTCTTAAATTTTGTAATGGAAGATTTTATTGTAATATTTGTTATTATATATTCTTTTAGATTTCACATATTTCATGTAATGATGATGTTATAATTTTAAAACAATACACATTTGTGTTCATGGATCACCAATACATGGTGGGTTATAAATTTTTTCCTATTAGGGAAACTTTTTTATAGTACATCATTTAATAGGAAAAAATATTCAAATGAGTTTATCTATGATTCCCATGAACTATAATAAAGCCCATGTGTATTGAAAACACCCTTCAGTCTCTATTATGGGATGGATCAGGTATGAGGTCTAGGGTAGCCTAAATTTTTTCTGGCAAAAATGGTGTCATATCAACATTTTTATTTATTTTATTTGGGAATTCCATGGTAGATAATAGACATGATCTTGAGGACATAAAGTGTAATATGTGGTTGACTGTCAATCCCACACACATCATCAAGATTCTTTCATAACTATAAGACATTGGGAAATGATAAATTCTAGATTTATTGTAATTTAATCTTGTATTTTTAGAAATTTCATATCATCTATGGTGGATTATATGGATTGTATAGGGTGTGTAGTCAATCCATGTCGATTAAAGACCATATATTAAACCCTAGTACCATTATTATAGAATTTATAGTGTATCTCTTACAATTGTAATATGGTTCATTTTTTTCCTTTTATAATAACCATGTACGTGATCTTATCTAACCATTGATACCCACATAGTTGGTGCATAGTTTGGTAAACCAAAAATACAAACCTTTTATAGAGAGAATTTCCACGAATTGGGTTTTTTCCATCTTTTAAAGGTATATTTATGTTTTTTAAATTTTTATGGATTTTTCATGGTAGAAATTGATTTTATTTTCATGTATTAACATTATTACACATCTTCAATAGATTTTTGATAGTAAAAATCCCCCTAAAACAACCTTTTTAATCTTTAGAGGGACCTATGGAAACGTTTATGTGATCGAATACCCTAGTTGATAATAATATGATCAAAATAGCAGGTAAAACCATTCAATCTAGTGATGAAAGAGTGGAACTTTCACTATAATGGGATAGGTAGGTAATTACATATCTAAATAATGATAAAAATTAAGCTCATGAGTTTCTTTTCCATCTTCCTTCATCATTTTGAAAAAGAGAATATCCTCAAGAGGTAGAGGATTGGTTATAAAATTTTATAAGGATTTTTCAATTCCTCAATAACCCTAAATCCATCAATGTTATGTAAATGATATTTTTGATTGAATATACTTATTAAAATGGTGGGACTCAATTATTCAATACAATATGAATTAAAATATCTACTGGAAATATTTCTGTGTTTTTTCAACTGATCAGTTCTATCTATATTTGATGGAACTAGTGATTTATAAATATTTTCATTCTTCATTAAGGAACAGAATAGTCTGGGTGCATGATAAAATGTTTATTGATCTCAATCATTTAAAAGAAGATATGGTTTCAACAAATAAGTTTAAATCTCAATGATTTGAAATGGTCTTGTTAATTAACATAAAATCTCATACCTTTTTATTGAATCTTTTGACTAATACAAAATTGGTATATCAATACCTAATGGTTAAAATATATCAATCATGGATACCATGGTTGATAGTTTATTCATCAATGTTTTTTAGAAGATATGATACCATTTTGGAAATGAAGATGATGCCTGATATATCAATAAGATTTAGTTATGGGGGTTTATAATTTTACTTATTCTAATATTTTCTTTCCCTAATAATGAGTTGACTTATCATCTTTTAACATTGTGTTAGGGTTGTAAATATAAGTTGAACTTTTTTAGAGGATCCCTAGACTTGTCATTCTTTTCCGTATTTAAGTCATATTTTGAAATTTTATTGACCACACCCCTACATAATTATGTATATTTTCAATTTATCCATAGGGATGCATATCAAAGATTGATTCTTCAAAATTATAATAGTAATGAACACCTAAAAAAAGATATATATGTGGATTTTCCTATAGGTTGATCCAAATTAGGGAAAAACTCATCATGTTTTTTTGCATCAGACTGATTCTATAGCTAGTTAGTTTCATGTGGTGGATCATGTCCATATATAATCAAACATAGTATTGATAACTATGTGAGATTACAGACATATTGATTCATTTATTTCATGTCTCATCCCAACACACCCAATGAACAGTAACTATATCGGTTTACCGCAATACCTCAAGTGTGCCTCTACTTATGCAAGAGGCTACAAACTAGAAATGATTGATTGGTGGTGTCTATATAGAAAATATGACTACATATTAGTGTATGGCAAAAAATGTAAATAACTAAATATTATCAATAGTAGTAAATAATCCTAGAGAAAAAGAAACAAATATAAAAAAGGCTGTGATAATAAATGAAATTTAGTAAAGTCATGAGCAACTATGACACATATAAAACAATCGATCAAGCACTAGGTTAATCACAAATAAAATATAATAAACTAAAAATAAATACAATGGGTTCTAATGATAACATTATGGTGTCTCATATAACTAGTATTTAAAGACCCTAATGAGGCACTCTAGCCTGATCATTGGAATTTTCATGATCATATTTATTTGTTCATAAAATCTTACATTTTTTTCATATCCATTATACATCTGTTATCAACCAGAATATAAACATATGTTTTTCACCCACTTCATGGATATAATACAAGGGTGAGAAATAGTCTTCATAGACCACCAACAATGGTAAAAATATAACCTACTATTTTAATGTCAGGCTCGTTAAATATTTTCAGCCTAGTGAAGATAGATTTGAATTGAAATAAATAAAATAATTTCACCATTGATCCTTGGATACCTGATCCCAATGGACTATTCTTGATTTAAAAAGCACCAAAAATTAATCTGAGCAAGCTACATCATAAAGGGACATTATGTTTCCAAGCCCTAGCCTCACTTGAACTCACCTCCACTGAATACAAGTTATATTTCTAGGAATCAACTAGACATTATATAAGTAATTAATCTAATAGGATCCTTGATATCATAAGAGTTCTATTCAATAAATGTGTAACCAAAAGAACCTAGAAACTATCTTATCATTCTATATTCTAATAAAATGTCAAATTTTTAGGCCCCAGTCCATAGGAAATCCAAAATATAGGAACTATAATGGATTCCTAAGGGGTAGACCCTTAGTATATATATATGTAATACTATCTTGATCTGAGATGATAAGTAATAATCCTTTAATAAATAACTCAATATCTTATTAGCAGAAATCTTGGGGAAATTTAATCAGGGTGTATCTACCTAATCCTAGATATTATACAAGGAATAAATAAAGGATATAATAATAACGAGTCAAGGATATCATAAGAAACCATTTCTAAAAGGGAAATACAGCTACCTAGAAACCTTAGGTGTAACTTGGATTCTTGAATTCTTGGAATTATTGGTGGCATACTAACTATGAGGGGTTTCCAAGATGCACTTTTAAACATCCTCTAATTTCCTAGAGTAGGGAGGAATACCATAGAAACATGGATCTATAATAATAGTGTCATGGAATATTAGATTGACATCACCTAGAATCCAAGTCTCTATGCGAAGGCGTCTTAGAGATACTAAGCATTCCTGATGTGGTAGTATCAATTCATATAAGGATCCTAAGATAGATACTGGTAATTACCTCTAGGAATACCCACAATTCGAGTGTATCATATTAAGACCATATATGAGTTCTCAAATGAAAATATAGGCATTCATAGCTACACCTACATTAAAAAAGTGAAAGAGTAGGGTTGGTTGAACAACTAAACCAATTGCTACTTCGATAGCCCCTCATGCTCAAATGTTCTTTGTGCGTTACAAGGTGGCACCCGATTCCATCTCTACCCAAGCCTATAAGGAACATAATCAGGGTTGGTCAACCAAAATGAAATCCATTGGGGTACCCTAATAAAAATAATTGTATATTCATCACATTTGAAATCATTAATGTCCCCAAACATAAGCATATGTATCTCTCTTAGGATCCTATAAGCCAGTACGTAAGTACAGGAAACCCTCTTGAGATTCCTAGAAAAATTACATAAGTTGAGGCATACCTCTTGTTACTCCCCCATAAATTTAATACAAGTGATGTCATCCCACATGGAATCCTCTAGGTGAGATCATAAGAGGTGAAATACCTCTTAGGATCCTCGATCACAAACATGGATCCTTGGCCAAGCTCATCTCTCAAGGGTAACACAACTAATAACCTTGTTCCAACATCTCATGTATTTGTTTTACTAAAAGGTCCCCTTAAATAAGGTATATTACATAAAACCAAATCCCATTACAAATCACTATAAGTTGATCTAATCACTCAATATATCAGACTCCTCAATTTTCAAACAGGTCATGTCAGTCAAAGACTATCAAACCCATTAGAAAATAACAAACTTGGTTATCAAAAGTTATGCCCTCCAAATATTCTCATGAAACTTATTAGGTTATAAAAACATGTCTCTATCTAGTGAGATCTGCTTCCATTTTCTACAGGAATAACCTCTCCATAATAAATTACTCACCCTAACATCCTCTTAGATGTTTTTAAATAACCACATGGACTCTACCATCACAATCTACATGGGAAAATACTCATGAGGACTTTTTTTGGTGTAATTGTTTCTATATGGTGAAAAATAACCCAAAACCCAATAATGGGAAACAATTTTGTATTACATATCATTTACCCTAAGAATAATAAATGTACTCTAAAACATCCAACCTATCCATATACCTCTACACAACTTAGGTTTACTCAGGGTATGATTGTTTACTACTACATGGCAAGAGTATATCTGGGTTTTTTGTCATGTACAACCACATGACCAAGACACACAAGGGGTTTATCCATGTACTATTACCTATCCATTTACTACTTTTATTTGGTATCTACCCAAGGGATCGGTTGAATATCCATGTGTGATACATGGTGGGTACTCCACGTATATGTTGTGTAGTCCCAAAAACTCTATCTTCCTAGGTACTCTGCTATATAGACATATAACACTAAATAGTCTATACTCTAATTACATGATCTCTAATTTCAAAAAAAAATCCATGAATAGGAAAAAAAATACAACATGTTTTTAATGTTCCACATTCCATGTGATTGGGATTTCAGAATGAAAAACCCCTACAATCATCCAAAAACCCCAATATTTAATGATTAATAATAGATCAACCAATATAGGCTCTTTATAAATAATAAAAGTTCTTTAAAACTATAATATCTTAAGTATATTGGGATTTATACTAAAAAAATTAAAAATAAACTACCTCCAGGATGAATCTTCCAAAGGTTCATGTTTATCCTTGCTTAGTAGCTATCACACAATGATTTGACACCTCTAGAGCTTTGTGGATGCTACTTCATATCACTCTCCCACTCCCTATCCATCTTCCTCTCACTATCCCTCTATCTATTCCATAATTAAGGTAGCCACAATGTGGTTTACATGGGAATCATGGGGATAATAGGAGAAAAGAAAAGTAAAAAAGGAAAAAATAAATGAAGAAAAATAAAAAGAAAATGAAAAACGGTCTATGGACCAACCCTAGTTCCCGAATTAATTTTATGTATTGACTAGGAAAATCCCTCATTATAGACTCAAACATCAAGTCAAAATCACAATTTTACACTTCATAAAAATGATATAGTCATTTTAACATGTGAAAATAAATAATATTTAATTAAATCAATATAAAATGCTACTTATTTCATAAAAATTTGAATGTATGAGAATGCAACTAATCTTATTTCTTGGGTTGAAAACCAAATTAAGAGAACAAAAGAGTGGTCAAAAATTTATCAAAGGTTATATTCTAGGTTAAATTACTTTTTAACCCTCATGAGCATCTGAAATCAAAAAAATAATAATTCTGGTCATTTCATAGTCTAGAAAAACCCGATTATTTAAAATATCACTACCACAGCACTAATAATTTTTCAGAAGTCATTGTTTTTATTACAAAAAATTCCTAAACCTCTTTTGTCATCATTTCATTATCAACTTGTTATTTTATACTCTAGAATGACAACCAAGATTCTCTACACAACACCAAGGATAAGGTAAACAACCATTCCATAGTCAAGTCACTTCTTTCCACAATCAGCAACTACAAAGATGGTTCTTGACCGCACCCATAAATCCTAAGACATAAAAATGTCATATAAAAACCTTAATTAGGTTTTAGTGCTACCCCCACAAATATCTAATGCTACAAATGCTGATTTTGATTAATGACACTTCCCACCATTGGAATCTACAATATGAACACATTCCAAGGGGTACTCCATACATCTTGGTGTAGATCTCATAAAATTATTAACCCTATCCCCACTAGGTTCATAACATCATAAATAATATCATACTCAGCACAATAGGAGTAGTCTTATCATCACCTCAAAAATTTTCACCAATACATTCCCCATTCCCTTATCCTAATAACGATTACCATGGAAAATAAAAAAAATTAATCATAACAAGGGTCATAAACCTTAATATTTGATGATTAACTCTCCAAAATACATCTTAACTTATTCATCTCCTAGATAATAACCTCAATATGTTTCATTTCCAAACATGTTTCACTCCTAACAAGAAACACTCACCATTCAATCAAAACCTGGAAAATATTGAGCCAGATTTGTTTTGCCACATCACCTGATCCATTCTTGATTTCTTCTCTACAATGGAGGGACATTTATCATTTCATCACAACTATGAAAACACTGTTCCCCCAACATGCCTCTTAAAAAATTAGTAATTGTATTTCACATGGCTACTCAATAATTCAACATCCCAAAGGAAGGGTTTCTAACCAGTGTGCACCAAAATTTTCTTACCCTACGGGTGTACAATCCACAACCACATGATTATAGTACTTTAAAAAATACTAAATATCCATAGGTCACCATGTTTAAGTAGACACAGCTCCCTATCACATCCCTCTTGATAATCCAGAAGCACCCAAGTATGTCCTATTCAAATTAGAGGTTTCCACTCATTTTATGTTTCATCATATAACCACCTACCATTGGAATAGTTTATTAAATAAAAGCATACATTCACTCATATCACGATCCTATGTTCCATATAGATACACTAAGTCCATGCCTCCTAGAGATCCTTCTTTCTAGATTCATAAGAACTCAAGGTGGTTCATCATATTGGAAAAAAAAGGAATCATCTATCTTGAACACATCATTCCCACACCTTCCATGAAACAGGTTAATGAAATGTTTATAAAATGATAAATACCTTATTTAATCTACTGTACCAAGGATAATTCCTCAAATGGGTTACCCTACAACATTAGTCCTTGAATAAATATGATCTGGGTCAAAACTAAGGGCATCTTTCTTTCTTACCTCACACTACCAGTTATATCTTAAAAAGGGTTACTCGGTATCACCACCGATAACATATGTATCCCACATATATGTTACATAATATTTTAGTCATAATGCATGGGAAAAATATAATTCATGTCTTTACTATTAGAATTCATGTAACCTTCCCAACAACACGCTCTAAAGTTTGTAATTTTAATGTTAAGTAAAAATATCATCAACATATGAGGGTGAAAATATACTAACAAGCGTTAAATTATATAGGCTATCAATTCCATGATAAAGAAGAAACCAAACTATATGTTTTAGTTGAAAATTCTTTTAAGTGATTCCCATTGATAAACTATTATCATAACGAAGGACTCGAATTCCCTTAATAATATAAGGCATCACCTACCAATCATCGTACATCCAGGTCTTGATCCACTCTAAGCATCCTCATAAGGGAAATATCCTTGAATGGACATGACGTCAAAGTGAAAAGGATGATAAACTAACAATCACCATATATACATATATAGAAATACCCCTTCAAGGTTCTAGTTTAGAATAGAGAATTCAGGTGCCTATTGGTATCATACCATATGATCGAAATAGATGACCATAAATAAAGTTCAGTTGAGTAAAATATCATAGCATGATAGATAGGAAATTTCCATGTAGGTTTTTACAATATTATAGTAAATTTCACCTAAAATTAATACCCACCCAAAGGTTTTACTATCAAGGTATTTTTTAATAATGTCAAAATGGTTCCCCTAAATATTCCTTTCTTAAGAATTTCATAGCCCTGGAGACATGCCAAAGTTACTAATGAGGTATTATGTACCTATTTCAACCTACTAATGTTAATTAACCTCCTACTCATAAGTTCTTATGACAATATCACCATTATAAAGTCACATCTAGTCATTTTCCCCATGGCCTATTATAGAAAAATGAAAAAAAGAGGTCAAACTGAGTATAATTTCCCCAAGAACATGTATGTTAAAAAAATTAGGTTTCTGTTGAAACTTTAAATCATTAGTATCACCATCGGTGATATCTCACACTATAAAGATTATAATATATATACCATACATCCAAAATAGGATTCATGAGTAAACACCTCTTACCTCTATTAGCCAAGAGTCAAAATCAATCACTGGCCTCTCACCAATGGGATGAGGTCTAAAATTAAATAATAAATCCTATTATTAAATCCATAAGTGTGTCACATAAAGTGAAAATCATATCCCAAAATAACATCACAATCTAGGAACATCAATACCACTCTCAAATAGCCTAGGATTATTACTAAAATAGGTGTTCTCAATGCACCATCTTGAAATCCAATAGAGGCTCTAAAAAATTCCTAATACTCTCACATATTGTGTCCCCAATAGTAAGATAATAGGAAATGAACTCCTTTGATACAAATTTTTCTTGTCCTAGACTAGCTCACTCAATGAACAATTTCTGGACTAGTTCTCTATTAGGCCTCAATCATGCCTCCCTACATTCTCAAGGATACTGACAAATTGTGAGGTACTATGGTGTGTCCATGGGGATACTGATACCCTATATCAGAGTTAGAAAAATTGTATAAATGACAAAACCACATCCATGACACCAAATAATCATATTATAAGACAAAAAATTTATAATATGGCTTTTATAATAAATGAAATTTAGTAAATACTAGAATATTAATGTCATACATACTACAACTGATTGAATATATGTCTAATCACATAAAAAATATTATAAACAGATGATAAATACCCCAGGAACTACTTGTAACTACTAGCCATGTCACATACCCTGTCTCCAAATACCCTACCGGGATACTCCAACATGATGATAATAATTGACATGAGTGGCTCCAGTTTATAATAAAACCTTGGGCCTTTGCCCTATCCATCATGCATCTGTTATCAACTATAAATATTAAATAAGGTATTCTTGTATACCAAGGTGTATATATAGGGGGTAGGAAATAAACTCAACAGGCCACCCCAATGGAGAACCTAAAACCTATTATTATAAATGCATACTCATGAAATATTCC
This sequence comes from Viscum album, assembly GCA_963277665.1. NCBI lineage: Eukaryota > Viridiplantae > Streptophyta > Magnoliopsida > Santalales > Viscaceae > Viscum > Viscum album. Next base: position 499,856,899 of record OY728122.1, read on the forward strand.
CATATTTCTTGATGCACAAGTAGATTAAAAAAATCCACCATCGATACTTCTGTTCAATATCCCGATCTATTATAACTATTTTCTTTATCATTGGAAATGTCACTGAGAAATCTATGTCACCACAAGGGAATAAGTGTCCAAGTCCAAGGCCCACTCATACTCACCTTCACTCAATATACGGTATAATTATAGGTGTCACCTATAAATTTTATTATTAAGGAATCTATTAGTATTCTAAGTATCCAATACATACCACATAAACCGTGTGAAACCATTAGAACAGAAAAAACATCTTTGTGTGTCCTTATTCCAATCATATGTCAGATTCATATATCTCATACCATAGGAAATCAATACTATAGAAACTAGAATAAATTATTATGATGGTGGACCATAGGAAATATATAATAAATACTCTCCTGATCCAATTGATAACTTGACATCATTCAATCACTGGCTTAATATCCTATTCCCAGATTGCTATGGGTATTGAAATAATGGTGTGTCCACCTGATCCAAGGGATTATGCAAGGAATAAATCAAGTATATCATCATCAATCCTTAGGGATGTCCTAATAATACAAATATTTAGGAAAATGTGTCCCCGATAATCACCAATAGACACTTACATTCTATAATTTTTGGCACTAAGAGTGATGCACTAACTAAGATGTTTTTTTGAGATACACATGGAAACCTCCTATTTTTTCCTCTTATAGGAAGGAATCCCAGAGATACTAGGAATTTTGGTAATGGTCAAACCAGATATTGTATACTTTTCTACAATAATGCAATTTTATATAGGTAGTAATCAGAGAGATAATACAAATTATTGTATTTAAAGCATCAATTCAAATAAGGACCATAATAAAAATCATAGTAAGTATGTCAAAGAATCCCTAATATGACTGTAAAACACACCAACACCATATGTAATTTTATTGGAAGAACATATGGGAATACATAGTTTCATTAATAATAATTATATTGAAGAATAAACGAACTAGTAGGGTTTTCTGAATGCCTAAATCCATCACTACTGCAAAATCACCCGAGGAAAACATGTTCAATATGTGTTCTAAGGTTACATATTCTACCATACATACCTAATCAAATAAAATACTATATCAGGGTTAAAAACCACCAAGGAATCCATTGGCACCCCCTAGGATAAAACAATGGATAGGAACCACTCTGAGGATCCTCAAGGTCCATAAATAAGTGGAGGTATTCCGCTTGGTATCCCATAAGATAGAATGTAAGAATTATAATCCCACATATGATCCTTTGAATAGGTATATAAGAATAAGAATCACAATTAAAACCCTGGGAAACAATATGAATCTGTTGTCAACCCACATGGGATCCTCTAGGTCATATCACAAGTAAATTAATCCCTCTTGGGATCCTTTGTCACAAACTATACTCTCAGTTCATGGTTGTCTCTTGGGGGTAACAAATCACACACCCTAATTTTATCATCTCATAACCTCCTTTTCTTAAAAGGGAACACAGAATAAGGGAGATTCTCAAAATCCAAACCCATTTCAGAAAATATATAAGTTTTCACAAACAACAAACCTATTAGTCTCCCTGAGTCTCAATCTAGTCTCATTATCCAGACAATTTCAAGGGAACCATTTAACCGATGAACATGGTGATAAAAAGGCATATACTCCCTCATAAATAATTCTCCCCGAACCAGCTACTAGAAGCCCTCAAATCTCCCATAAGGCTCTAAAATCATGATCTATGTGGAATAATAATAAAAAATGACACTTATTTTTACAAATAATGGATCTAATTTGAAAAATAACTCAAAACCATAAAATGGTAAACAAGGGTCTAGTTCACAACATAAACCCCAAGTACACGGCATGTAGTCCAAACCGTCCACTATGTCCATATACTTCAACAAAGTTTATGTATACTCAAAGACTATTTGTGTACCACAATATGGATAGAGAAAGAAAGGGTTCTAGAAATGTACTACCACATAGATAGAATAGATATGCGTTATGGATGTCACTAATAAATGTCCATATCACCAGTTAAATGGTGTTTCTACCTTATTACATGGCCATATGGCCATGTATGACTATAAGGAGTGTACTCCTAGTACACGACATGTAGTCCCCAAAACTCCATCTCCCTAGGTACTCAACTACCTAGTCATGTACTAATACACAGTGTGTACACCAAGTACATAACATTTAATTTCCAAAAAAATATTCCCCAAATATAAAGAACATGGGGTGTGTGTTTGGGGAGAAACACACCAAGTGATTAGTATTTCTGAGTTACAAACCCTTATAATCATCCTGAAATTCTTGTTTTCCCTGATTAAGAATTGATCGACTCACATGGGGTCCTTAGTAATTATGAAAAGGAATAAAATTAAAAATGTTTTAAATATATGTTTATTTATCGAAAAAATAAAAAAATATCCTACTTATGGGTGGAATCTACCAAATAATTTCCGATATCTACAGTATATAAATGTTGCATGATGATCCAGCTCCTCTTGAACTCTACAATAGTTCCTCCCACTCTATATCACTCCCTCCCTTTCACTATGCCTATCCATATATCTCACTATAATGAATGAATCCCTAATAGGGAATATGTGAGAACCTAGGGGATAAGGGGAGAAAAGAAAAAGGAAAGAGTAAAAAAGGATAGAATAAAAAGGAAAAGAAAAAGAAAATGGGGTATGTCCCTAGTGCCCGACTAGAGGTTATGCCTTTCCTAAGAAAAATCACTCATTTAATAATTAACCATACAATATGAATCTAAATGAAAAACTCTATCAAAAATATATCATTGTATGAACATACACATATAAATTAGTAATTAATTAATTAGATATCAAATAATAATTATTCAATGAAAATTCTAATGGATTAGAATTCTACCAAACTCATGTAATTGGGTGAAAACCCTATTTTGGGTCTTATGTTGTGGTCATAAAAATTATCCAAGATAATATTTTATGGTAAAATGACCATTTTGTCCCCCACAGACATTGGAAATCAAAAAAATAAACTTTTTACTTAGTACATTGTCTGGAAAAACCCAGTTCATTAAAATCCAAGCATACTACATTATTTGATGTAGGTCCCACTAATTCTCTTATTTATTTACCATATAATGAATTTTTCATTTACTTAGTCATATAAAATGTCATATGTTATGGAAATATCCACTCCTTAAGTGAATAAGAAGGATCATGGTTTTTTATATAACTCATTAATTATCTCTATATCTAAGGTGGTGTTATTATAGGATTTTCTTATTCTCAAGATGTAAATATTTATATTATAATTAAGATGAATTAAATTATCATATTTTATTCTTGTATTGATTTTTACCAATATAGGGTGACCATAACTATACCCAAAAGTATATATCATTAATTTTATGGGGATTGGGACCCTATGGTATAACCAGATTGGGAACCTCTTCCTGAGGATTTTTGGATGATAAATCTGATATCATCCCTTAAATTAGAGGCTTATGAAGGTAAATTCATGAGTGAGGTTCCTCATATGGTATGGGAAATTAAAAAAAAGTGTTCCCATGTGACTTATTCAGGTTTCATCTTTAGTAGGAAGTTAACCTTTCTATTGATTTTGTGCCTTGGACATAATTGATTTCATTAGATTCATATCTCATAGTACCAACATAACTAAGGTAATTGAATATTTAGTTAGATAATTTTTAAGATATGGGATAAATTCATCCTTGTGTGTCTCATTATACTTCTCTTGTATTTTTCACCATGAAATCAATAATTACAATTCTCTTCTACATCGAATACAAAAAAATGAATCAAGTGATGATAAAAAATATTTGTACATTTTTCTCATATTAAAGACATATTTGATTAATTAAAATGGATTATGTGGTTCTAAAAGATTAATCTCTGATCATGATATCAATTTCATATGTTAATGGTGTATTAAATTCTTTATATGTATTTTAGAAGACAAAAAAGTATTTATGAATACTATATAATGTCTTTCAGTTTAACCAATTATTTTCTTAGTATCATGGAAATTTTTTACAATATGTTTCATTGATACCTTCGAAACTATATTGGACATGCTTTTTTATTCCATAACCAAATAGAAGTATGAGCATAAATTGACAATTTTTTGGGAACTCTCCATGTTCATCAACATTATATTAGTATGTCAATGTGTAGCTTCTAGATCTTGGAATTTATGTTATTTTAACATGTATTGTTAGAAAAAAGTCATTTTAGTTGATCCAAAAAAGATGAAGGATATCATGACTTGGCATGAATTAATGAATGTATGGGTCTAGTATGTTTCTATCAACCATTAGATAAGGAAATATTGAATTTAAAAACTATTTATCTCTCTCACATATAAAGGGGAAAATTTATTTGGAGATATCAATTTATTGTTACACTAAATTAGTTGATGTAGTGGTTTACATTGACCCAAATTTTGGTTCTATATGTGTCGAGATAATGCAATGTCATTTTTTTGCGAAGAATCAAGTCTGAGACTTTATTGTGTTATTTTTCTAGGTAAACATGATGTGGTGTACAGATTCAATCATCTTAAACCACCTGAAAATAATTACATAACCCATAACATTGAATTTGTAGTGGTTATTCATTATTTAAAATAAATTATCTCTTTAGTGTGGAATCCATAGTGTATCTCGATCATAAAACCTTAAGATATATTTTCTCATAAAACAAATTTAAACTCATGGAAATTATATCGATGTAATACCTTCATACATTAAATTTTTACCCCCCTCATACACCATGTACAAGTAATGTGGTTTATGATTCCATTGGTATGAAATTTACATTTATATGATGATAAAATCTAGCAATTAATAGAAACTTATGTTTCACTTTATTGAAATATTCTTTGAGGTGAAATAGCAGATGAAAAATATATTTCTTGACAGCAAAAAAAAATTACCTTAAAAAAGCTTTTAAAATTTTGAAATTGGGTGATAAATAGTTTTTTATAGGTATGGAATTATATATGTTAATGATTCCATCACTGAGAGGTCTCTATCTACTAAGGGAATTAATTGTTTCAAGAGTTTCTTAGTTGTTATTATATATATAGTGAATTATTTGAAGAAATATTTCCATCACTCTTAGTGAGTAGTCCATCCAAGATCTAATTATATTTATCATAACATGATAAATATGTATTTTTGAAAAAAAAACTATGTCATGACATGGTATATTTCATATCTAAATGTTATACATTGTCATCAAGATAAATTTGAACCTCAAACTCCATCTTGTTTTCTTAAAAAATTTCATGTCCCTAAATAAAAATGGGATGAGATATCCATGGATATCATTATCAGGTTATCTTATATAAAATTAATTCTATTTATTTTATCATTGATTGATTTTTGAAATTATATCATTTAAATATGATCAGTGATATCATCGTGGTGGAGGATCTTGGGAAGTTTTTCATGCAAGAGATTGTGAAACCTGCTGAAATTCACTTTTCTATAATTTCATATAAAGATCCATGGTACACCACCCGGCTTTGAAAAGGACAAAAATTAGTGATGGTATCCTATGTAATATTAATCTAATATTAGCATTCCAAAATTCATGCGAATATATTGCAGGTGGTCCAAATATTTTTGGAAATTATCAATACTTATGTCCTAGATTTTATAGGATCATAATGTACCCATATGGAATTAGTGGATTCCAAATATAAAAATATTTAATTGTAGAATATTTGGAAAGAATTTTTCAATTCATTATATGGATTGAAATATTGGACTCCCCTATGTTAGACAGTGGTTGGAGAAACATTTCTAGAATGATCAAGAATCATTTGAGAGATACCTTGCTAGATTTAGAAGATTCAGTAGTTATAGTAATGACTCAGAGCTTCCATAAATATGATATCAACAATTTTCTCAATCCATTTCTATTTTCTAGTGGTGAAATACAATTTTTAAAAGGTCTTATTGTTTATCTCAATGATGAAACATAAAATAATATAAATTCAGACATAGGTATTTGGGTAGTCTTTGGATCACTAAACGAATAGGGAATGTCGTGTATCAGTTGGTGTTGTATCCTTAGATGAAAAAATTTCAGAACATCATACATCATTATCAGTTAAAGAAATATTATCATGATTCATCCCATTTTATTAGTTATGGACATATTGAGATAATATCAGATGTTTCAGAGATTAATAAATCATTATATATTGTTATATCTTAGAAAAAAGTTGATTCATGGAAATTATATTCAATTGATTAATGTATTATGATGAAATGGGACTGACTCTAACTATACATTGGTGAAAGAATCCTTTATAAGGGGGATATAGACCAATATTTGCACTGATCTTCTATCTTTAGGTTGAATTTTTGGGAGTATAAATGTCATGACCTGGCCCTACCGGTCCCGAGCCACAATACCTCAAGCCCACCTCCATAGGCCAGAGGCTAGAGACTAGTGCCAAAGGCATAACAATCTCGGGGAGGCCTTCGCCTAAGGACCTGTACACACACACACAACCCAATCGATGCAGAAGTGAAGAGTAAAATGAAAACCATAGGACAAAGAGCTATAACCCAACCACAGTCATGCATCAACCACTAAATAGAGCAAGTAAAGTGCTGAAATTACTGGAAAGTAAACTGGACAGTAAAAAGGAAAAAACATGTGCCCAACCACAATGGTTCTGCAACCCAGTAACAGTTAACAAAAGGAAATAACTGGATAGATCCCCACCTGAAAGCTCTGGCATGACCACGATGCGCAATCCGAGATCCTGGGACCTCTACGCTCCTCCGTAATCATAGTCGACGTATCTGTCATCTACAAGGGCACACCTGGTGTGGTCAAAGCCCAAGATGGGGTGAGTATAAAGATACTCAGTAGGATGCCCTGATAGCTCGAGGGAGAAACAAAGGAGGCACTGAAGAGGTGAGCAGTAGACAGAAGAAGAAAAATAAAAGAGTACATTAAATAGAGTGCAGCTCAACCCAACAAGAAGAAGGAAGTAAACTCATCTAAATGCAAGCAGCTAGGAATGGTGAGAAGATGAAATTCTCACCGAGTCTTCGCTACCTATAGTAGGAGAGTGGACTCGTCTAACCAAGAGGAGCTAAACATGAAAAGCACCTGGAATACCCCACGCATATTACCCCTCATAGAAGGAGAGTAACTGAACCCAAGGATTTCGAACCAAAATCAGGTGTATATTTATATATGCTCAACAAGGATCTCAAATGAGTGTGTAAGGGGATCTCCATCTCCAGGATCAGCCCAGGAAGAGTGGCCAACAATTCTAGGGATATCCAAAACTTAACCAAAAGGTCCCACACATCAACCTATGAGGTACAAGTCAAATGGGCTCAATCACCGCACCTCAATACTATCCTCTTTGGGCGGCACTGTCTCACCCGCACGGCTTTTGGGTCATGTTACAAGGAGGCGTCTGATTGGAAAAAATGCCCCTCGCCCTCGTATATCCTAAGGTCACTTCAAAGTTGTCATATCGCTGATCCGTACCACTAAGGATCTCACTCCGGTAGTAACGGTGAAAAAGTCACTGACTAGCCACATCAAATGGTCTGAGTCTAAAAGAAGTTTCCGGGTAACCCACTTCCTAGCCCAGCTCGAGGGTAAACCCATAGAGATCATTGGGTAACCCACTACCCAGCCCCGCTATTGGGTAAACCCTAATAGGTTGATAGGTAACCCACTATCCAGCTGCGCTGGAGGGTAAACCCTAAAAGTCATTGGATAACCCATTGCCCAGCCCCGCTGGAGGGTAAACCCTAGTAAGTGAATGGGTAACCCACTGCTCAGCCCGACTGGAGGGTAACCCCTGATAGTTCGACAGGTAACCCACTGCCCAACCCCATGGGACGGTAAACCTTAATATATCATTAGGTAACCCACTGCCCTGCCTAGCTGGAGGGTAAACCTGGGACCGGTCTGATAGCTCTGCAATGCCCGTGCTATCACTGGGTGTCGCTAACATCGTGACCATGTGTTGGGTCAAAGTGCATCAAAAGAGAATCTGACCAACAACCTTTCATATTTACACATTTAATAAGATAATGTAGGAGGATCCACTCGTGCGAATAGATTACCTCATTGTAATCCTCACAGAAAAACATGCGAGATAGACTACTTACTCGCTGGTAACGGCCCCCCGACGGAAAAGTTGTTCACCACTACTTTAGGCCCACTCGGTGTCTCATAGGGCCCACACACAGTCCCAAAAGAGTTCAGGAAGACTGCTCCATTGCTATGGCCTCAGAAAAACACGTCAAATTAACTATTCATCTACCCCGAACGGTCGCCTAAAGAAAACGTCGCAAAACGCTTCTTGATGCTTAAAAGAGGGACAATAGGGCCCACGTCTCAACTCCAACTTCAACATCCAAAACCATACTGGAAATCTCCGCCTCTATGCCAGGGTCGCAATGCTGCCGACTGTGCTCAAATTGGACATCAGATGTGTCCACGCCATCCCAAACATGAACCCCTGAAAAAATGCAAATCCTCTTAATGGGGGTGTCGCGCCACCGAGGCCCCCATCTCGCGAATTAAAAATCCCTGAGAGCATCTCAAAAGCTTCGTTTCGACTCCAAGAATGAACTTCCATAGACGACAGGCAAAACAAACACCCGTAGTGAATATTACGGGTGTCCGAAGTAAGAGGGGATGAACCCCTTGGGCTGGCCGGCCTGGTCTGGCCGGTCCGCCCGGTCTGGGCCCGCCAGGCTCGCAGTGCCGGCATGCGGCTTATCTGCGGGGCCCGGACATGGACCTCAGGTCCACCCAGCACCAACCAGCCATGAGGGCCAGTCGTGGTCTTGCACGGAGACCCACCGAGAGCGTGTCTCTGTCCCCGCACGGGGTCGCGCATCGCGCCCCGCCTAGTCGCGCCCTGACGCCGTCGACCTGGCCCGCCGCCGGGAGATGCCACCCGGAGCCACCTGGAGTCATCGCTTGGAGCCGCTGCCTGGAGCCCCGCCACATTGCTTGGGTACACCGCTGTGCAGCCGTCCCAGAACCGCACCACCTCCACCTCAAAGACGCTAGACCGCCGCGTCGACTGCCAAAAAAAGTAAGAAATGAACGGAAAACTTCTGGGGCCGCCCCAGACGCCCCGGGACTCGAATATTCGATCCAAAAGTATCATAGGGAAGATAAAATCATACCCTACACAACCAGGGATTTCTCTTGATAGTCAGACAACAATTCGAAGTAGGAAATGAAATATAAAGAAAAAGTGGAAACCAAAATGATGAATGAAACCTCCTACATCATTGGGTGAATCCCGAAGCTTCACGATTTGTCCACCGGAGTCGTCACACCTTGCCGAAGTGGTGGAGGAGAGGGGAGAATCTCTAAGATAGGAAACCGCCAAGGAAGAGAAAATGGGGAGAAGAGGTTGGGGGTGGTGTTTAAATTGAAAACACTTAAACCCCCCACCTATATACCCCATACATGAACTTTCGGTAGGGTTGGGGTTAAGCCTCCCCTAGGTTAAAAACCACATTCCGAGCGAAACGGAGGTCTCAGAATTTTAATTCGGGCCTCTGTTCAAAAGTTTTAAATTCCTGTCATGATACCGCTAAATTACAAAAATGCCCCTTGTGGCATTTTTCACAGAAGGGTCGCGCCCATGAAATTTATACCCCTCCAAGGGTAAACAGCACATTCCGGACTCAACGGTGCCCTCAGTTATCCCATATGAGAAACTATTTAGGAGTTATTGTGTTTATTTAGCGCGTCCAGTGTGAACGCATGTCAAAATTATTTCCATCCAGATCGGGGCTTGGAATCGCACAACATCTGAACGTCCTTATTTGGAATGACATCAAGAAATAAGCAAAGTCTTATAGTTTCAAAATCCATGTCCTTACATAATTCCCTCCTTCAGGTTTTTCATCCCTAAAAAAAACTACAAAACCAACTCGGGATAATGAGCCCGCATCTGGCTCTCCCGCTCCCAGGTGCTCTCCTGCACCCTCCTGCGCTACCACAGTGTAGGAATTAGAGGAATGTCCCGTCCACATAGAGTCCGCTCCTTTCGGTCCTCAATCGCCACTGGGAGCTCAGCAAAGGTGGCTCTATCCCAAATGTCTAGCTCTCCCCAGTTGATAATTTGTGTGGGGTCGTTCACATATTTCCTCACCTACGACACGTGGAAGAAGTCATGAACTCTCTCCAGCTGTGGGGGGTAGAGCAAGATGATAGGAAACCTCACGAACCCTATGCATGATCTCAAAGGGCCCAATGAACTGCAGGGAAATCTTTCCCCCCTGTCTGAACCTCCATGTTCCACGCCACCCGGAGACTCTCAAAAATACATGGTCTCCCTACTCAAACTCCAAAGGCTTGTGACGTCGGTCTGCATAGGACTTCTTTCAGCTCTAATCAATCCTTATCCGCTCACGAATGACCTATACCTTCTCCGTCATTTCCTGCACCAACTCTAGGCCCACGAGGGAGGTCTCCCCAACCTCTTTCCAACACAACGATGACCTGCAGGGTCTCCCGTAGAGGGACTCAACAGGCTTCATGCCAATAGTAGAGTGGTAACTGTTGTTATACGCAAACTCCACCAAGGGCAGGTGATCCTCCCAACTTTGACCAAAGTCTAACACGCATGCCCTGATCATATCCTCCAACACCTGGATAGTGCGCTCAGTCTTCCCTTCAGTCAGGGGGTGAAATGTTGTACTCATCCGCAACTGAGTCCCGAATGCCTCCAGCATGCCTCGCCATAATCGCGATGTAAAACACATGTCATAGTTAGAGAAGATCATCGAGGGTACTCTCTGAAGGCAGACGATATACCGACATATAAATACCCCAGACTCTCCACTGAATATCTTCTCCCTGATGTAAAATAAGTGTGCCGACTTCGTGAGTCAGTCCAATATCACCCATTTGGAGTCATGGTCCTTTGTTGTGTGTGGAAGCCCTGTGATGAAGTCCATAGATATGTCATCCCAGTTCCACTCCGGGATATCAAGGGGTTGCAACAACCCTATCGGAACTAGGTGCTCTGCCTTCACCTCCTGATAGGTAAGACACTGAGAAACGAACTCGGCTATGCTCTGCTTCATGCTAGACCCCCAAAACTGCCACTGAAGGTCTATGTACATCTTCCCCACACCTGGATGTATGGCCATGGGAGAAGTGTGTAATTCCCGCATCACCTCCCCCCACATCTCCACTGGTACTACAACTCCTCCTTGGAACAAGATCTTGTTATTCCCTCCTTTAGAATACCCATCGGGTGCATCGACCGTGGATATCTGATCACATAGTAACTCACTGTCTACATCCCCCAGCTGAGACTCTCTCACACGCTCAAGGAGCGAAGGAGTCAACACCATCGACTGCAGAAAACTCCTACCCTCCTACTACACCAATATCATCCATAGGGAATCCAAATGTTCTGAAGCTTCCCGCACTAACCAAGCCTGGGACTTCCTGCTAAGATCATCTGCTACTACATTACCCATCCCTGGAGTGTAGACTATCTCGAAATCATAGTCCTGCAGAAAATCCAGCCAGAGCCTCTTCCTCAGATTCATGACCCCCTGAGTGAAGATATACTTGAGGATCTGGTGGTCTGAGTAGACCACAAAATGATCACCTAGAAGGTAGTGTCTCCATACCTCAAGGAAAATACCACTTCTTCCATCACCAAATCGTGAGTCGAATAATTCTACTCATGGGGCCTCAACTGCCTCGACCCATACACAATCACTGTGTGTTGCTGCATCAGCATGCACACGATCTCAGCTCTTGAAGAATCGCAATATATGACAAACTCAATGCCCTCCTATGGCAGCCTCAACACCAAAGCACTAGTCAGCCTCTGCCTCAACTCCTAAGGCCTTCTGGCACGGATCAGTCCGGTTAAATTGACATCCCTTCCGAGTCAATGCGGTCAAAGGGGAAGCAATCATGGATAACTCTTCCATGAACCCCCTGTAGTACCCTTACAAACCAAGGAAACTCTGCACCTCAGATGCATTCTTGGGTGGCTCCCAAGAAAGCACTGCCTCAATCTTTGCGGGATCCATAGTTAAACCATGTTCCATAATGAAGTGCCCCAAAAAGTGAACCTCGTGAATCCAGAACTGGATCTTTGAGATCTTCCCATACATATGGTTCTCTTAAAGTAATTCTAGGACCATCCTCAAATGATTCGCATGCTCCTCCTCTGTCGCTGAGTAAATAACTATGTCTTTAATAAAGACAACCACAAATCAGTCCAAGTACAGCTGGAAAATCTGGTTGATCAAATCCATGAAGATAGCAGGGGAATTCGTCACACCAAATGGCATCACCAGAAACTCGTAGTTCCCATATCGACAACGGAAGGCCAGTTTTGGGATATCAGCCTCACGAACCCGAATCTGGTGGTAGATAGATCTAAGATAGATATTCGAGAACCACTTCGCACCTTGAAATTGGTCAATGAGGTTGTTGATTCTCAGCAAAGGGTACTTGTTCTTTATTATGGCCTCATTTAGGAGACTATAATCTACTCAAATTCATAGGATCCCATATTCCTTCTTCATAAATATGACCAGAGCTGCCCTGGGGGACACACTAGGCCAGATGAATCTCTTCTCACGAAGGTTATCCAACTAATTTTGTAGCTCCTGAAGCTTTGTGGGTGTCATCCGATATGTTGCACAAGATATCGGAGCAGTCCCTGGCTTCAAGTCGATATAGAACTCCATATCTCACCTCGGAGGTAGTCTCGGAACATCCTTGGGGAAAACATCCATGTAGTCCTCTAAAAAAGTAGGGATACAAGTGCCTATAGCATCTCCTGCTCCGAAAACCACGCTCACTAGATGATGAGAAAAAGGATGGGGTCTCCTTCTCAGAGTGCCTATCTACTTTTCCACGAGGTCTCGTTCACCAAGGATGGTGAACCTCGTCCCATCAAAAAACATGCCTATGACTCGTCTGTGATGACAGTCGATCTGAGTGTGAACCATAAAATGAAAATACATTCCTAGGATGAGGTCATAAGGTTCCTTCGTGATGATGAGCAGGTCTCACGCGAAACTCCCTCCTCTGAACGACAGTTCGCACTATCTACAGATGAAGGTCACTACCAAGGTGCTTCCCGTAGGAACCTCAAGGCTATGATCAGGTGTTATTACCTCTACTAGAAGCTCCAACCCACATACAAATAGTAGTTATATAAAGGAATGGCTGGCACCTGTGTCTACAAGTACTAAAGCAAGTGTGGAGTATACACAAATCGTACCTTGGACCATCTCGTGGGCTAGAGGGTCTCGAACACCCATGGTCTGAAGCTGCCCGCAGCCCCTACATCCAGCTCCCTAAACCTGGTGTGGGCCGCCTGGTGGTGGCGGTGAAGGGGTCTCAAAACATCACCCTCCACCTCTTGGTCCTGCGGCTCTGCCTGTGCCACCTCCCTGAGGACCGCCCAGTCCCCGTCTAGGTGACCCCTGGTCACGGTGCTGCCTCTTCCTCTATGGTGTACCCACTTGCTTCCATGACTAATTTGTTTGATTGGTCAGGAAATCCCATGCTATATGGCCCTAACCATCACAAGCATAACACCGGCTCTCTCTCGTCTCCCCTGGTGCCCTACGGCGCCACTAAGGTGTACGACCCGGGCCCTAGGTTTGCTCACAAAAGGGTCTCCTTGGCCGAGGCCCAGCTCTCTATCGTCTATCTGCTGAAGACTCTGCTCTAAAGTGGCCACTACTAGGTCCTGTCATCTGGCACCCCTCGGCTGTGAATCTCTCGGTCACAACTGCCCACTCCAGCACCCCGGTGTAAGTAGGGATGCACAAGGGTACCACGCTAGAACGAATCTCCCTAAGAGGACCCTGCTCAAACTTCCGTGCCGGGAAGTAGCTGTCGCGGATCATGTCCTATGAGTAGCATGTAAGAACAGTGAACCAGGCCGAGTAATGGGACACAGACACCCCCTGATTCAGCTCTAAGATGATCCTGGATCTGAATGGAGCATAAACAAGAGGGGGAGTACTCCTCCCGGAAAAGCTGCTAGAAGTAATCAGATGTGAGGGATGACTCATCATGGGTTTGCGTCAACAAACCCCACCATCGCCTGGCTGTACTGAGGAAATGAATAGTGGCTAGAGCCACCATCTAGTCTGCTGGGGTCTGTACCAGCCTAAATAGTCGTGCCACTGACTCAATCCAGTCCTCTACCACCGGGGGATTCAGGTCCCCGCGGAACCTCAGCGGACTCTAACGCTGGAAATCTCATAGCACGCTCAGTATGTGCGCAACCTCAGCCTGAGATACCAGTACTAATTTCCTCTCTCCAGATGGAGGGGTTGCTGCTGAAGCACTGACCGAAATGGGATCACGTGTGGGTCCCTGAACTGACGCGTCATCGCTCCCCTCGCCGTCGTCACAAACTGGAGAGGGTGGCCTGCCTGGCTACTTTCGTGGAGGCATCCTAAAAATTATCAAGGGATACCATGATCATATGATCATATATATATATATATATATATATATATATATTACATTTATAACAAAGGGGAGCTGACTCAAAAAAAGACCATCAAAGACTTAGTCCTACAAGATGCATGTTCCAAAGTTCCCTGCAATAAGTGTCTCAGCATGTCGAGTCGACAAGCGGGTTATCAGGGTCCTGATGAATGGATACGTCATCCGCACGTACCATCACTGGACTCCCTGGCCTGAGAGCCTCTCTCGGGACACATTGACATCATTGCCCAAAATACCAACCAATTCCGTTTTAGGGACGTAGGAACAACGTCCCAAGGAAAAACCCACCTCTGATACCACTTGTCACGACCTGACCCTACCGGTCCTGAGCTGCAGATACCTCAAGCCCGCCTCTATAGGCCAGAGGCTAGCGACCTGCACCGAAGGCATAACAATCTCGTGGAAGCCTTCAACTAAGGACCTGTAGACATGCACACACAACCCAATCGATGCCGAAGTGCAGATTAAAAATAGAAAACCATAGGAAAAACAGATATAACCCAACCAAAATCATGCATCAACCACTAAATACAGCATGTAAAGTGATGAAAGTACTGGAAAGTAAACTGGATAGTAAAAAGGGAAAAACACACACCCAACCACAAAGGTGTCATAACCTGGCAAAAGGTAACAAATGGAAAAAACTGGATAGATCCCCACATGAAAACTCTAGCATGACCACAACGCACTGTCCGAGCTCCTGTGACCTCTACACTCCTCCGTCACCTCATTCGACATGTTTGTCATCTCCAAAGGCACACCAGGTGCGGGCAAAGCCCAATCCGGGGTGAGTATAAAGATACTCTGTAGGATGCCCCGAAAGCTCGAGGGAGCAACCAAGAAGGCACTAAATCGGTGAGCAGTAGACAGAAGAAGAAAAATAAAAGAGTATAGTAAACAGAGTGCAGCTCAACCCAACAAGAGGAAGGAAGTAAACTCATCCAAACGCAAGGATCTTGGATTGGTGAGAACATGAACTTCTCACCGAGTCTTCGCTACCTATAGTAGGAGAGTGGACTTGTCCAACCAAGAGGAGCTTAACATGAAAATCAAATGGAATACCCCACGGGTATTTACCCCTTCTAGAAGGAGATTAACTAAACCAAAGGAGTGGGAACTAACGTCAGGTGTATATTTATATATGCTCAACAAGGATACCGAACGAGTGTGTAAGGGGATCTCCATCTCCATGCTCAGCCCATGAAGAGTCGCTAATAGTTCAAGGGATATACAACATTGAACCCAAGCATCCCACACGTCAACCTAAGAGGTACAAGTCAAAGCAGCTTAATCACCGCACATCAATACTATTTGCTTTGGGAGGCACTGACTTGCCCGGACGGCTTTTGTGTCGCATCGCAAGGACACGTCTCGGTGGAAAAAATTCCCCTCATCTTCGTCTGTCCTAAGGTCACGTCAAAGATGTCATATCGTTGATCCGTACAACCAAGGATCTCGCTTTGGTATTTACAGAGAATAATTCACTGACTAGCCTCATCAAATGGTCTGAGTTTAAAAGAAGTCACCGGGTAACCCACTACCTAGCCCAGATGGAGGGTAAACCCCAATAGGTCATTGGGTAACCCACTGCCTATCCCCACTAGAGGGTAATCCCTGATAGGTCGACGGGTAACCCATAGCCCAGCTGTGCTAGAGGGTAATCCCTAAAATTCGTCGGGTCACCCACTGCCCAGCCCCGCTGGAGGGTAAATTCTAGTAAGTGAACGGGTAACCCACTGCCCAGCCTAGCTTGAGGGTAAACCCTGATTGTTAAATGGGTAACCCACTACCCATCCCCACTGGAGGGTAAAACCTAATATGTTGTTGGGTAACCTACTACCCATCCTAGCTAGAGGGTAAACCCAAGACTGGTCCGATAGCTCTTCACTGCCTGTGCTATCACTAGGTGTCACAAATATCATGACCGTGCGTTGGGTAGGAGTGTATCAAAGGAGCCACCGAAATATGCCCTTTCATATTTCCACAATTAATAAGATCACATAAGAGGATTTTCTCTCATGAACAGATTACCCCATTGTAATCCTTGTGGAAAAATAAGTGAGAGAGACTACCTACTCCCTGGAAATGGCCTCCCGACGGAAAAGGTGGTCACCACTACTTTAGGCCTACTCGGTGTCTCATAGGTCCCACTCTTGGTCCCAAAAGAGGTCGGGCGGACTACGCCATTGCGATGGCCTTAGAAAAACACATCAAATCGACTATACATCTGCCCCGAATGGGCGCCTGATGAAAACTTCACAAAACGCTACATGACACTTAAAAGATGGCATGTAGGGCACACGTCTCAACTCCAACTTCAACATCTGAATCCATACTATAAATATCCTCATCAACGTCAGGGTCTCAATGCTACTAACGGAACTAAAATATGACATCGAATGTGTTCGCGCCATCCAAAACAAGAACCCCCTGGAAAAACGCCAATCCACATAATGGGCGCCTCGCGCCACTAAGGTCCCCATATTGGGAATTAAAAATCCCCAATACCAACTGAAAATATTCATATTGATGCCAGGAATGCACTTCCATAGACGTCATGCAAAACTGACACCCGTAGAGAATATTACGGGTGTATGGAGTAAGAGGGGACGACCCCTTGGGCTGGACCGGCCAGTGCCGGCCGGCCCAACTCGAAGTGCCGGCCCGCGGCTCAGCCGCACAGCCCAGTTGTGGACCCCGGGTCCACCAAACACCAACCAACCATGAGGGATGGTCGTGGTCTCACACAGAGACCCACCTAGTTCGGGTCTCTGTCCCCGCACGGGGTCGCGCGCCGCAACCCTACCTCATTGCGCCCCTGTGTCATCGACCTCACCCGCCGCCTAGAGCCGCCACCTGAAGCCGCCTAGAGCCTCTACCTGGAGCCACTGCCTGGAGTCCCGTCGTGCCGCCTAGGTCCGCCGCTGTACCACCATCCCAGAACCATGCCACAGCCACATGAAAGCCGCTGGACCGCTGTGCCAACCACCAGAAAAAGGAAGAAATGGCCGGAAAACATCCCGGGGCCGCCCCGGACGCCCCAGGACTCGAAATTTTGATCTGAAAGGATCGTTGGGCTGATAAAATTAAACCCTACGAAACCAGGGGCATCACATGACGATAAAACAACAATTCGACATATAAAAATAAATTTAGAGATAGAGCGGAAACCAAAACTAAGACTGAAACCTCCTACCTCGTTGGGCATAGCCAGAACCTTCACGATTGGTCTGTCGGAGCCGCCGCACCTTGTCGGAGTGGTGGAGGTGTGGGGAGAAGATCATCGACAGGAATCATCTAGGGAAGAGCTAAGTGGGAGAAGTGGGTGAGGGTTGTGTTTGAATAGAAAACACTTAAACCCCCCGCCCCTAGACCCCATACCCGAACTTTTGGCGGGGTCGGGGTTAAGTCGCCCCTAGGGTAAAAACCAAGTTCTAAGCGCAATGATGGTTTCGGAATTTTAATCCGAGCATCCGTTGAAAAGTTATAAAGTCCACACCTGATGCAGCTAAATTATGAATGCACCCCTGTTGGAGTTTCTCACAGAAGGGTCACACCCGTGAAAGTTATACCCCTCTTAGGTTAAACGGTATGTTTCGAACTCAACAGTGCCCTCAGTTTTCTCATCCGAGAGACCTTTTAGGATTTATTCTATTTATTTAGCATGTCCAGTGTGAACACATGTCAAAATTAATTCCGGTCACACAGGGGCTTGGAATCTCACACTGTCTGAACGTCCTTCTTTGGAATGACATCAAGAAATACGAAAAGTCATATAGGATCAAAATCCAGGTTCTTAAAAAAGGTTATATGGATTAGAAAACAAATTTTAAAAAATATATCAAAAAATCAAGGAAATAATCTAGAAAAAATCATTTCACGACCCATTCATATTTTTTATAAATTTATTTCTATGAAATTATCATATATTTCTTTTCAATAATATCACTTAGACTTGCTCAAATATTATGAATGAAAATTTAAAAATGATTTATCCTCATGTATCGTTGTTTATATTCTCAAAATAAATTTTTTTAATGATTTTACCAAAAATTAATCATTATTTCATATGACATAATTGGTGAAATTCCATTACATCCTTATTTAGTTATAACAGGATCGATACAGAACAATTTTGTGAAAATATGTAGTAGTGTTTTTGCAAAAATTTTCGTAGAAATTATTCAACATTATACCTGCTTCCAACAACAACAAAATCAATATTTATACCTTACTCATGCTCATTAGCATTTCAATAATTACAAATGGCATATAAATCATGTTCTTATGTTTAACACATAAATAATCCAGTATCATAAAACATTATGCATGCTTGTAAAGAAGAAATAGATTCATTCAAGTTAATATTTTCAAATTATAAATGGGTTATCTCTAAGAATTCTTCTCTTTATCCATTAATTCTTGGATAAATGAAAAGAAATTAATATTTTCTATAAATCCCTAACACATTCATACTATATGTAATGATATGAGGGTAAAAATTGTCATAACAACATGCCCAAAAATTAAAATACTCCTATGTGTGGTTCCAAATAAATTCATTTCAGTATATCAACATGATTTTTTTAGGTGAAACATTATTTATAAATAATTTTAAGAAAATTCATAAAATAAGTAAAACAAGAAATATTTAATAATTATTTATTGATAATTATAAATATTGTGGAAGCATGTCAACACAGTACACATTTCAATGATGAATATAAAAATCTTATTGTATTGAAATATTTTTTTGTTATTATTGAATAATTTGATTCAAGAAACAAAAATGATTTATTTTACCCATGAAATTTAAGGAAATTATATTTTAATATCTCTATATAGGTCATTTAATAAGTTTAATAAGAGAATTAAAAAACCTCAAAAAAACTATACATATGTATAATAATAGAAACACTAATAATAAAAAAATGAAAATGGTAATGAAACTAATGACCATGCTGAATGTTCATCTCTATGGTTTCGAACTTGAGGCAGCTACATCAACAGATAAACATATTAGCGGGATTTCAATGTCCTTGAATAAAATCATAGGGGGCCTCAAATATGTATGTCCTACCTAGCCTCCTTGGTCCACAAAACATGATACAATCAAGTTTCACAAGATCCCAATAAATCCCATGCAATCTTCACATGTTCTAAACTCCAATATTCAAACTAACACTCTATAAAAATCTTTAATACCACATAGCCTGGACTCGTCAATAATGGAACCATTCCTAGGCCTTAAATAATGGAAAGAGTGGTCCCTAAATCCCACCTCCAATATTCCTTGAGGTGGATATTATCACTGAGTGGGTAACAAACACATATTGGATGAATTACCCTAATGAAATCTAGGTAATAATAAAACTAAACCCCAATCAACCCCAAAATATTTAAATTAAATAAATAATTTTCCATAACCCAAATGTTACTTATATGAAAAATATAAAACATCAAAAAATAAACACAAAAAGAGATCTAAAACACCATCTCCTCTACCCAAAAAAGTACCAATCCTTATTGGAGTATCCTGCACAAATTTGGAAAATTATACTACCTTGTGTACTTTAGATAACTTTAATAGATCATCCTGTTAAAATAAATCAATATGTTCATGAGAAAAACATTCAATGGTAGGAATGAGTTATACCAACTAGGAAACATAAAAATAACTTAAATAAGATAAATAAATATATAAATTATAATTCCCATATCCCACATCATCTACCCCAATTTCATCTTTTTTCCAAAAAAAAATCTTTAGCCATTTTTATAACAAATAAACTAATATAATTCCATAAATAAAATCATGAAATATCATTAATTTCACAATCATCTTGAAAATAGTTAAATAAAATAATCTTTGAAAATCCTCATCACTCAAATTTTTCATTTCAATGACAGCTCTAACTGAAACTGTTAGCAATAAAATTGGATATCCCCACTCTATCTATCCAAGAATGTGAGAATTAAATAACATAAATAATATATCAATCATCACACACTCAGAAATTAACCACCACAACTCATATGTACACTCAAAAAAATCCTTAACATATTCTTCATTTCACATCCTTATACCACATCATCATATATTGACAACAACATAACCATATATCCAAAACCACATCACTACATATCCAACATCCCAACCATGCAGTAGTAGTGTAACATAAACAAAAAATAATTAATCTCATACCCTCCTCCTTCTACATGCATCCCCCATTATAAAAATATATAACAACTTCCCCCTCTTTATTGTACGGTATTATGGAAATGTTGGACATCAAACCTGGCCCTCAACCTATCGTGCATGACTCCCAAAATGTATCATCACCGCCACCACAAAACCATTTAATATAATATATTGAATACTTATAACTTAAATCAATTATATCTATCATGAATATATATACTTCATTCTATCATATTCTATATATTTAATCCAACTACGAGGCATTTTAGTTTGTAATGTTATACTAAATCGTTCCCTTTTTCTAAAATGTTATCTCAAAAGACTCTTCTACAATATCGTCAAGACTACATTAGGAGAACACATTATAACAATAATTTTCACAACGAAAAAATCATCATCAAAATAAAAACCAATCCTCTAAAAACCATATAATAAATATCCTCATTTCTAGACATTTCTCAATCCCAAAAATTATAATTAACTAACTACATTAGATTAATTATATTATTCACACACCTATTCTAAACCATTAATAATACATATTCCATTTAATCACATTAAATTTTATTTTATCATATTAAATTCATCAATGTTCATATATCTCAATCATTAATACTATATAAAGAGTCCACTACCCTTTATATTCTATTATATCATCAAATTCATAATAGTAATTTCTTTTATTCTTAATATTTAGGTTTTCAAAATCTATAAACTCTTATATTAATAATAGATGCACTCTGTTTTAAACATTCTCTTTAACCCATTACATTTTGAATTTTATCCTCATTCATGTTACCTTCTTAAACCCATGAATTTGATTATAATTATTCAGGGGGTAATCGCCATAAAAAATTTATTCCCACTTTCACTTCATCATTTATTTCGAGATGTATTTAATATATCATCTTTTCATGATTCAATTTGTATTTCCACTTAACAATTATATTCCTCATTAGAATTACTATTTCATAAACTAGTTATCCATAATTAAGTAAAACAAATAAATAAACATGCAACACTCCCTCACAATACATTATAAAATAGGAGTACTAATTCATAAAAAAATAAAAAACAATAGTTGTTTGCATATTCTAGATTCTAGAAAATTCTTTTTCATTAACAATATTGTGAAATTATCTGATTATATGGGTGGAAAAATTCTTTAGTTATTATTAAAACTATAAATATGGAACAACAGGAATAAATCAATAAAAATTGACATGTGATAAATAAATAATATTCCATAAAGAACATGAAACAATGGTTTCTTTAAAATTTTCTATCATATACATTATTTTTTAATTTTAATACATTCTACTTTATAGTGTGTGTTTTCCCAAATTATATCACCTCTCCATGTAGAATAATAATATCTAAATCAAACATAATATAAGAAGAATTTGGTAAAAAAATTCAAAGGTGTAACACAATATGGTAAGAAAGATATTTATAAAATGTAGAGGATGATTTTAGAAATCCCCTACAAAAACAGACGATTCACCACACTTGTGTAATAATGGACTTGAATAAGAAAAACAAAATACTCCAACAATGTTAGAGGAACCTAAAATAATCTTAAAATGTTGACCCCCATCAATTTATTATATAATCCACCACACATCTTCTCACTGGTGAAATAATATGTATAGAATTAAGAAATACAAGTATGTAACTCACCTGAAATCACAAGGAATCAGTTTCCAAAAGTTTTGGTCTAAGTCATTCCAATAGTAACTAAATTTCCTCCAAAATTCCAGATCAGATTACTTGATGTTTTTTATAAAATGAGGCATACTAAAATAATTTGGATTGAATTTTAAATTTATACCAGATCTAGAAAAAAAAATTGTATTATAGAGTTACATTCCATGTTCATGCCAAGATATGGAAAATACACTAAGGCCCTAAATATCTCTATTTTATGGCCAATATTTCATCACATTAAAAACATGTTAAAATATTTCAACATAGTACAAATGAAGATGGTCGAACCACAACCAAATCATTGTTGTGCAATGTCACCCAAAATAGAACAACCAAAATCCAAATTTCATATTATCACACCACAAACCCCAAGACATTTCCTTAAATCCCCTTATAAAAAATATATGTAAATCATTGCCCAATAATTATCATCAATATAGTTGTTCTTTTTTTGATTCATATTAACATAAAATCTCAGAAATAAATTAAGGATCCTCTACACCATGACTGAAGCATACACACCATGGCATAAAAGCTAATCGAACCACAAAAACAACCCTCCCAAGTCTCCTTATCATAACACCCATATCTTCTTGTGACATGGCATACAATGAAAGTGCCATATACTTAATATATAACCTAGAGTCACAACTCAAATGTTAATTCCATAATTCATCGTCCCCAAATTATTTTTAGATCCAACAATATTCCTCTCAATAACATCTCTACTCATCTTCTTTAATGTCCAAAATACTCAATATAATAGGCCAAGATGGCCTAATCCATTAAAATATTAATTACAAATTCATCCAAACATTAAATAGAAATTCAATATATATTTTTCAAATCCTCCCAATAAAACCATCAGTTCTAAATTAACAAAAACCTTTTAAAATTTTAACCCCAAAAAATCATATTAAGAACAAATAAATATGAATGTTTAAAAAAAACCATATCTACAATAATCTATTCTGTGTTTTGTTAAAAATATAAAAATACAATTGAACATGTTTAGAATAAATATAATCTAAAAATTCTAAAAATACTTTATATTAAAAAGATTCTTGTTTTATCTTGAAATATAAAATTTAGAATTTAATTTACCATGAAAAAACATTGAATAATTTATTAAAATGTTACACTAAATATAAGGAAACATTTACCTAATTAAAGTTCTAATATTTTAAAATAAAAAATATTATAATTTCAATTCATTTAAAAAAAATAAATGGTAATAATAAAAAATACTATGAATATAATCCAAAAAGTCACTCAACAACATATAATAATTTTAATGTAAAATCAAACAAAATAAAATTTATATAAGTACTATATTAAAATATAGATTATAAAATATGGAAATTATAATAATATTATAAAAAATAAACAAATTTTTCCATGACCGAGACCTCTTCCACTCCAAAATCAAGGGTTCTTATTAAATAACTACCCGAATTTTACCATCCAACTATGAGTAAAATTTATTGTAATTAATAAATTAAATAAAAAATAATGTTAAAATTATAAATAACTTTTTGTTTCAATGTTACACTTATTATATTTTAGATAGATCAGAACAGAAAAAATAATCCATTAAAAATATTGTTTTATGGTTATTAATTTATATCATTATATGAAAATAAATTGGAAATTAATTTTAAGGGAAACTTTTTTAAAAAAAAATAGTCTAAACAAATAAATATACTAAATGGTATTTATTAAAAAATAATATTCTAAAAAATACTAAAAAGATAAATTTGTAATTACTATTCTAACTAAGAGTAATAACATATTTATAAAAACATATAATAGTCAATACTATCATAAATAAATCATATTGACCATTAAATGAAATTTCAAACTCAAGAAAATATGGTCAACAAAATAAGAATTTAACCATAATTTTGTGATTTATTCCAATACTAAGAAATTGACATTGGTTCAACTACATTTTATCTAATCTAAACTTCCATGGATGAACAAATTAAATTAAAAATAATAAAATCAAAAATAAAAATAAATTCAATAAAATTTCAATAAACAATAACATAAAAAATGAAAGCAATTACTTATAGTCAAAACATTTAACAAATTTACTGAAATCAGTAATGAAACAGAAAAAATCATATATATCATTCAAATAAAAACCTTATGTTTTCATAGTCATTTTCATATGTTAACTCACACCATTTATTTCAATTATATATGAAAATATACTAAACAAAAAAATTAATTTAAAATTTAATTTTCAAAAACTATTCTCTTTATAAATAATGTATGAAAAATGAAAATAGAAACCTGTATGAATGAAAAAAAATTATTTATTTATGTTATATTTCAACTTCAATAAATGGAGAGCAATTTACTTATAAAATGTTAGAAATATTATCTAAATAAATATTTTAATTTCACATGATTACAATTTCCCCAAAGAGATAATTATGAATATATTTATTAGATAAAAATATATATCTTTAAATTTAAAATAATTAATTAAAATCCCAAATGAAAAAATAGCTAGAAATATTATATAATAAATCAAATCATATCAATTAATCCAGAACTAACCTAATAAACAATAATAACAATTCAAAAATATATAAGGTTTATTAGAATCATTTGATTCGTGGAGCTCATTTTAAATAACTAAATTAAATAATAAATGATATCATTATTCATTATCTTATAAATTAGATAAACTTTACCATTGATTCATTAAATAAAAGGTACTGAATGAATGTTTGACTGTAAATGCTTCATCATAGAAATTCATGGTAATATGATATTCAACAATAAAGAGGGTGATAAATACTGTTCATTATATACTTTTCAGAATCAGATAACCCTATATACACATACCATTAAACCAATTATCTATACTAGATCTAAAATAATTTTTATACATATAGAATTTGGTTACCATATCTTGGTACCTCAGTCATTCTTCCATAAGGCTCGATGCACATTCTTGAACATCATGGCTGGAAAAAAGTGTTAATGGAATCAACACTAATCATTTGGATTGATTTAACATAGAATAAAAGAAATTAATTATTGAGGAAAATTAATAAATTAAATCAATACCCATCAATAATAACCTAAGACAAAACATTCATCCTATAACAAAAAAATGTTGATATAAAAAATATATCACACACCATAATAAATACTTCAAAAATAAGAAATCATAGATAACACCTTGTAGAATTTGAGGATAAATATTTTCTATTAATTCCAACTCCTTTTAGTTGAGATAATGTTCCATGACCTAAAATAAAATATATTTTATCTTTATAAATAAAAATCAATAAAAAATAGACACACAAACGAGGGTGCATATACATTGTGATTTTTACAATATGAGATTGATCCTAACATATCCTTTATATAAATCCTTTTTAATGTCAATTGGTCTATTATAGTTTTAAATACATATAATAAAAATAATATTTTGGACTTTATGATAGAAAATAAATTTGTATAGCCCACATTTATGGGAATTAAGGTGAATAATGTTAGGTGAATTGAATGAAATCTATAAAATATAAGTGTTATTGTTATCATTAAAATTCAATCATGAATCAAGGTTAAATACAAAAGGAACAATGTTATGGGACCACAAAAACTCATTATTGAGGTTATTCCCTTGAATTAATATTCCATGGAAGGTCTAGGTCGATTGAGTTAAGTAATTAAGGGAGTTCTATGTCCTTTGTATCTATGAACAATGGAATATAATCGTCTATGTTATGAATCTAAGGGATCATTAGTTCTCGTGATATATATCTGAGGGAGATTTATATACCATTTTCATCAATTCATTGAGTTCCCAAAGTCATACTAGGATCCCTTCCATATACCAAGGACTACCCTATAATGCTTGAAATGTATGAAGAGTTCTTGTTATACATATCCCACATTTTATTTCACCCCATTTTATTCAAATTTAATGTAATATTAATAATATAATTGATTTAATTAAACATTTTCCATATAAATAGAGAAAATGTACATAAAGAGGAAATTCAACAATTAAAAAATACAGGCGTACTAAATGTATCTTCATCTTTTATTATTTTGTATAAACTCATACATAAGTATTATAAAATAACATATTATTTCAATGTAAATATCATACCACAATCCTTTTGATAACATCATCATAGTAAAATTCAAAAAAAATACATTCAATTTAATATCCAAAAATATTGCAACTGATGACATAACAACATAGGGAAGAACTATAATCATGAACATTAAAAGAACATACACTAAGAAGGAAAAAAAATTCTAAAATATAAATTTTTATTATCAAGAATGCAATGTGAAATAAAATATTATATTTATGGAAACTAATGGAAATATATTAATGATTTTATAGGATAGAATGAATTTTCTATAAATAAGGTAATAGGACTATTTGAAGGGTAAGGTGGCCATTGGAATAGTAACTCCCTAATATGACTTTTGTGACAATAATTTAATATATATATATATATATTTAATTTTCCATTAAAATTTGAAAAATTATTCGTTAATAATGTTATTATTAATTATAGAAAATGTGTATATATCAATTAATGGTAATATAATCATACACATATGTCTTGGAATAAAATAAAATTATTAAAAACCAGTCTTTATGTTTTTAGTGCTAACCACATTATTTTTAAAAAGACCATGACTTTTATTTTAGTACAAAATATTATTGTATAAATAAAAAATATTCTTAAAAATGATATTTAGTTTAGAATTATCCATTGAAAATTACCTCATGGTCAGTTTTTCATAATTTTTAGAGACCCTCAAATTTACAAGTAAATATTAAATTATGGAATCATTAAATAGTATGTATTATGAATTATTTTTTATTAAAAAATGATGTAATAATTAACATATATTAATCATCAACCAATAATATGTTGATTTATTAAAATAATATATTATCAATTATAATAATAAATTTTCAAACCAATAATGGTATTTTAATTATCCAAAATAGAAATGAGGTTTTATAAAAATATCTATGAATAAATGTAATTTCCATGGACAAAGTAATATTACAAAAATTATTTTGGTTATAAAATGATTAAATTTTAGTCCATGACATAAATGTCCAAATAAATTTATTGAACACATGGATATGAAAAATGATTTTTCTTTTTCCACAACCTATATTTCATGTGCATAAAATGAAAAATCAATAAGCATTTTCCTCTCATTTATTATAAAAATCTACCCATATGAAAATTCCTCTAACCACAAAAATAAGTTATGATGGTTCTCCTAAAGGTTTTACTCTAATGATTCATATATGTTTTCATTATGGTTTTAAGGAGATCTTTAGCTGATATTAATATGAACTTAACATGGTAAGGGTTCTTAACCAACTTTTATAATTTCTATTTTATAATTCTACTAAACCATTTACATTTACTTAGACACATTTTTTATGAAACTTTATTATAAATTCATTATTTTATTATTATTTTCATTCTACTCTTCCATCTTAATATACCATATTTATAATCAATTTTCATAATTAATCATTCTAATAGATGAAAAATACTTTAACCAAATCCCTATGTATACTGTATTTTTATTGTATTATGGATATAATATTTCTATGTGAAGGGATTTCATTAATGAAGGATAGTGTTGATGTACCTAGTGGATCTTTTATCTGGTACTAAGTCGATTAAAATCGATTTCAATAAATTTTCACCTTTTCCATCAATCAATAACAACCTAAATGTATTAATTTAAGGAACTTTTATTTTAATAATGCATATCAAATATATTTTTCAAACTCCCCAAATTTTTAATGGGGATTTTTTCTGTCATTCCCTTAGACTCATATTATTTTAAACTATTAAATTCAATGAATATTCCAACTTGATGTCATTATTATGACGAAGTACCCAATTTAATTACCCCAATATTATTATATTGATTATGTTACTCTTTATTAAATTGTAAATATATAATATTTACTATGTTAATTGCTTGATATTTAATTTTATAGATATATTTTTTTGTGATGTGTAGAAATATTGATATTCTTTATATTCATTATTTATATGTGGAAAACTATTTCTTATATATAAATTATTCTTTATGAGGATTCATAAGGGAAATTTTAATATGTTTATTTTTTTCATTCTCATTATATGATGGATTCATTGTGCTTAAAATGTTATTTGTGGAACTCAAAATTATACAACCCCTTAATGCGCTAGTAGGTCTCGTGAGACAAAACAGATTGAGAATTTGTTGCATATTTTAACATTTATGTATGATGTCCTGGTATAGGCCCATAAAATATTTTATGACATCAAACACAATGATTTCTATAACTATGAGATTATTTATTATTCCCTATGTGACTTTTTGTTTTTCATTTTTATCTTACAAATTGATATAATATACTCTTGTTATTAGTTAAATTCCATTATTTGATTTTTAATTACTACTATATTATCAATGTCTTGTTTCTTTTAGATATATTTAGTTGTATTCTATAGAATATTAAGAATTTAAACTCACCCCATTATATCATTTCCCTTTTCCCCAGGATACCATATGGATTATTATTTGTGACATAAGTATAGGCTGGTATATTTATTACTGATTGATGTATTTTAATAATTAATATTGGATATAATATGTTGATAATATATGTATCTAGTCTCGTGAGACTACTAAACTATTGGATCCTATGTTTTTTGATAAATATATTCTTTTCAATTAAAATAAAATGAAAATTTATCTTGGATTATATAAATGGGTTATTAGATATTATCATTGAAATGAACATAATAATTCATTATAGAATATAACATTTTATTTCCTAAAAAATCCATCTAATTCAATGAAAATTCATAAATTTATTTTTTCGAAAACCATGTGGGAAAAAACTCTTTATAAGATGGTAAATAAATATAATATAATTCCTTTAAAAAACTAATTAAATCTAGTAATAAAATAATTATGATGAATTTTTTTAAATATATATTAAAAATATCATCTATATAAATAATGGAAATAACAATGATATATAATCAAGAACATGTGGTGGAAGGAACAATAGTTAATAAAAGATCCATGCAAATATATATATACTTAAATAATTTTATAATTTATTTTTAACCTAATACCCTACTTCAATAATAGGGAGAAATGAAATTTAATAAATGATTATTATCACCACCTCAAATAGTTTTGTTGAGTTCACTTAGATAAAAGTATAATACAAACATGTGTTATCTCTAAATGAGTGTTACATCAAATTCTCATCAATTGATTATATTTAAAAATTTAATTGAGAGCAAATATAAAATTATAAAAAATGAAGTAGATATGTGGATGAGTTAAGAAATGTAGGATAATGAAAATGAAAATTCAGATTGATATAAACTGAATTAAAATGAAAAAATTGATAAAATGAATACACTACTAGATTTTTTATTTTATTCATTAAAAACACATTTCTCTTATAAGAAATATAATGAGATGAACTCATGGGGTAGGGAAATATCCCCCACCCCCACGTCGATCTAATATGAATTCCAATAATTTTGTAATTAAAAGTAAATAAAATTATAGATAAGAAGACTTAGGAATACATTTAGTTTCATCCTGGTATTTATCATTATGTTATCCTCTAAAAGTTAGAGAGATGTTAAGAGATAAATAATATTTAAAATGGAAATTTGATGAAGATAACATAAAAAGATAAACACTGATTGAAATTATAATTACAATATAAAATAAATATAAATAATATTATAATATCTAGTTGGGAAAAATTGGAACTAATGGTATACCCTTATATTTATACATAGATCTCACCCATCCAATATATTCTTGGGAATTTTAATATTCATTATATAATTATCTTACACTGTATTTCTTCAACACATATATGTTAAGGTGTATTATTCACCCCTGGAATTAGAATCTTGATTCTTATCTAGTGTCAAGATTCCTCTATAATTGTCCATTATATGTTATATTATTTTTTAATAATGGAATCCTAATGAATTTTTTTATAAAAATTAACATATTGGGGAAGACAAGGAGATGTAAAATTTTAATGTTACTTCGACCGTTGAATTTTATAAATTATTATGCTCTAAATATTTTATGTGTAATTGGGATATAGAGTTTAAAATAACATAATGTAGTTTAAAAATACATGGAGGGTGAAATGGGACATGACAGTACACATTGGATTTATTATAAATTATTTTTATTATGGCTATTTAATCTCACAATGCTGAATTTCGAAACATGGTTTTTCATATGTAGGAAAATTTTTATTCAGAAAATAATATTTATTTTTTTTAATCTCATGTGAGAGACATTTTATTTTACATGGGATCTATATTCTACCATTTAATTTGAAATATATTACAAGGTGTTTTAATTATTCAAATGTACCACTCTTTCATTTCCTTCTAATCCATAATAGTTGTATTTTCATTATATTTAATCTCTCGTATCCCACATTTTATCTCACATAGTTCTTGGAAGGTGATTTAATCTCAAAAAGTTCTATTTTTCATAAATAATCATATATGAGACTTAAAGAAATAAATTTATATTTTTTATCCTAAAAAATTCTTCTCCTTAGTTTCATCTACTAATATTAAATCAAAATCCATTTTTAACAAATAGGAATACTCTAAAATTAATTCTAAAATATTAAAATAATATTAATCAGGAATATAATTATATTTAAAATTTAATCAATTATTTAACTGAAATTACTAAAATATGGTAGATGCTAAAAAATTATTGGATTAACAATTGTATTTAATTGATAATTTCAATGAAATTTTTATTTAAATATGTGTCACTTCCCCCCCCCCCTCACTTATCTGTTTTATTCAAGGATGAAACCACATAATAATGTTAAATTAAGATTCTCAATAACATAATTGAATAAATTTTCAATTCATATAAAATTTGAAACATCATGATTCTTATATGAATTTCATCTCCCAGATTCCTTTGTATTAAATAAAATCAAATCATTATATGGTTTTAATACATAAAATTTTATATATAAATTCTTGAAAATTCATCTCTACCCACATGAGGAATAATGAAAATATATTTTCCCATTCTCATATAAAAGAATTATTTCTTTAAAATTTATTTCTTCGTATTCTCTATAAATTAATGATTCAAAAACTGTATCAAAAATGGGTTCTTTTAGATGAGTTATTCTATGGGTTAAGGTGGTGGGATCAATTGTGAAAACAATGAAAATAACTGGGCATGAATCTTGTAATTATAATATATATTTTATATAATTTTGATTCTCCTAAAATATTCATGAGTTTTTTCAATTCTTTTAGTTATTCCATATGATCATTTACCTTCATTATAGGGATTCATAAAGTGGTTTTTATAGTGAATAATTACACCCCTTTTCTCAATTTTTTTATCATTCTTATAAAATATTTTAATATTTTTATGTATATAATTTTTATTTATTTTTTCATATAGTGAAAGTGGTGAAAAAATATTATAATGATTTTTATACTATCCTTCCCAAAACATAGTATGGCACATCCCAACAACTGCTAAATAATGAATTTTGATCCTGAGTCCCTAAAGAATTCCTTAATGAGAAACATTTTTTCAATTAAATAAAGAATGATACTCATGAATAGTATAGTTAATGGTGATACTAATGTAATTTTTAAACCTAGTAGGTAGTTCATGTATTATAGAGGGATTATAATAATTTATTATTTAGGGGAATTCTTAAAAGGGTTTGAAATATTAAAAATTATTTTCAATATGGTGCATCAATAATTTATGACACAACTTGTGATCTAAAATATTTTTTAAAAAGTCAAAAAAACAATGGTATATATCAAATAGAATTCATCAAGAACATCAAGGGAATATAAATGAATGAATTTTTTAAAACAGAATTAGGAACCTCTTATGTTGCTAATATTAACTCAGGAAAATACTTGAAATTGAGTTTTAAATTATTTTCAATATTTCTTAAATATATATATTTTAATTTTAGGACATAAAACATATCAGTACTCATTTAAATATTTATATTCATAAAAAAAATTATATTTTCAAAAATTTACATGATAATAATATTTAAACATAGTTATTAAAAATATTCGAAGGTGCCTAAAAATAATTAAAAAAAATCATGAAATTTTATTGCTGGACGGTATAATTTTTATTATACTTTTGAATTAAAATTATTATTTTTAATTTAAACATAATTATGGAATTGGGATCATATAATATAGATTTGGAGAAATTAAATTTGTGAGGAACAGTGAAACACATGGTTTTTATTCTGTGGATAGGTGAATAGCTCTAATGAGTCAGTCAAAATGATATTTCATCCATTAACATCATAAAAACCTATAAAATAAAATAATAAACTAAAAAAATTATTCAAAATAGAGAGAATAAGTGAGGAAACTTATACAAAGTTTATCCCACACATGTTGGGTATTCATTTTTTATTTTCCATTTTTCCATCACCAGTAAGTTATGTTTAATAGGTAGGGGTGTGGTTTCCATAGTAGAAACCAATATGTCTTTGTCTTTCTAGATTCCCATAATGTAGTGTTTCCTAGCATCACTATAATCAAAATCACATACCTTGTATTTTGGATATATTATAAAATGTAAAAAATATATTTCACCCTAATATATAACTCCCCAAAATTTTATGGTATGCCTTTTTTTAAATTTGATCTCTTTTATAGAATATGTTACATAGAACATTGAGCATAAACAAATGATTAAATATTATTATTTAAATTTTTTAGTTATCCCATAGAATTTGGAATGGAGGGAATGAATTAGTGTAACTAAATTATAAAAATATATTTTATACATGTTTATAAAATTATTTCATTGTTTACCAATTAATTAAAAATAAAAATGAGAACCAATTGAACATAAAGGAAGTGCTTTTATAATAAATTGTTTTTATGCCCACAATGAAATTTTATCTTAATAAATTGATTTATTCACAATTAATAAAATATATTAATGTAATTTATATGTTTTATATTCAAAAAATAAATTAAATTCATCCATCAAGTTTTATAGTATTATGAAAATAATAAATCCAATTTTATGTATAAAAAGTTATCTTTTTCTAAAAGGGAATTTTGTCATCATTTAATGGTTCACCTATTTTTAATATAAACACTAAAACATTTATCTGTTTTATTTGAAAAACTAAATATCACTTTTTAAATAATAATATAATAAATATTTCTGGGTTAATTTTTTTAATTTGTCAAATAAGTTTTATTTTTTGATAAATATTGAACATATAATATTTTAATTAAAAAGTATTATTTTCTATTATTTACTTTTATTATTATAGGTTATTTTTAATTTTTTATAAAGAATAATTTGTTCAATTATACATAAATAAAACTAATTTATGTCATTTTAATCATGTTCACAATGAAATTACATTTAAAAACATTTCAAACTATTGAAGTTTTCACTTTAGAAACCTGCTTCTTCACAGTGTCTGTGGAATTAATTTTAAATAAAATTTTTTAAATTGTGTGAATTTAATTTTTTAAAATGGATTTCATATCTGGAATAATATGGTAAAAATTATGTAGTAATTTCTTTTTCATTTTTATTAACAACAAATATTACCCTGTTAAAAAAATATTTACCGTGGTATAGGTAAAAAATAAAATGAGTTGGTGTTAAAATGGTAAAGGATTGAAATGAAAAAAATTACTAATTTTAATGGTAGTTTAAGGTATTGATCAACCGTTACTATCCTATAGAAAAATAATTTCCAAATAAAGGGATGGAAATTAATGTCACCATAATAAGGTTGGCATTAAATTTAAAATAATCATTAATTTAATCACTTAATCCCACCACTCCTCAAGTACAAATACCACCCCATATAGAGTGAAAAGCAATTAATATCCTAAAATGTATAACCAAACAACTCCTCCTCACTCCCCCACTTCCATGTTATTCTAGGCTCACCAGAAGACCAAATCCAATGTCCTCAAGGGGTTCTCTAAGGATGTGATATTCATGAGGTTATTTTCAAAAATCACATCTCTTATTTAATTTTCATCATATTAATTGACCTAATACCTTTCATAAATAAATTAATAATTATAATAGAATAATTTACAAAATTTAATTTTATTTTTCCCATTGGATATCTTATAACCAAAGATTTATTACCATCCATTATTTAATGATGAAAAGCTATTGTCAAATTATGCCAGTTAATTAGCTCTATGAAAAATGATTTTATTCATTTTCAATTAATAAAATATTAGATGTTCAAAAAACTATTGTTCATGTAAAATAATATTTTAATTTTTATATTATATCCTATTTAATTTTCTATACCTAATATATAATCATAATAATAAATAAAATGATTCTAGTTCGTGATATTCGTAAAAACCTCCAAAAAACATTTTATATTAACATTTTATAAAATGAATCAGCATAATGTATGAAATAAAAATGATAAAAGGGACCCCATAAACATATATAAGTACATTTATAATACTTCCTTACACTTAATGAATTTTATTTATAATTGATAATAAAATATATAATTATAGACAAATGAACCGATCGTGAAACCATGAAAAAACGAACCAGAAACAATTGAAATAATGAAATATTATTCATTAATGGGAGGTCAGATGTTATAAAATGATCATATAAGTTATTATAAATAATAATATAGTTCTATAATAAATTATTAAAATTCATTAAACTATTATACAGGTGGATAAATAACACTACACTAAAGGGAAGCATGAGGTAAGTGTTTTATCATCTCACTTTAACTTCTATGAGGTATATGCATTATTAACAACTTTTTTATTGTGTGGTTTATATACTTATACAATGACATGTTATATCATGAATATACTTATTCTCATGATATTATAAGTTTCATTTAATTTTATTTCTTAAAGGGTATTGTAATTCAAATGATTCTAATATTGTATGGGATACATTGGAATATATAAAGATTATTTTCCTCCATAATTTTTCAATGATATCATTTAGTGTAATTTAATAAATGTGGGAATATTTATTTTAATCATTCACATAACTAAGTTTTATATCTTATGATACCATATACCATATTAAATTAAATTACTACAGATTAGTTTCATTGAGGATGTACTGTTTGATACCATTCACCATATTACTCTGGATGGTTTTCGATTATGATTACTTAATGGGGAATGTTATTTACATTTTTTATGAAAATTTAAATACAAATATATATGCCTATTATGTTTCAACAATATCATATTAGGTATTTATAAGACTTATTTAGTGATTTTTGGGGCCCGTTATAGCCCCTCAATGCTTCATTAGGTCTTATGAGACAAAATTGACTAGGTTTTGGTAGAGGTCTTATCCAATTGATAGATTACTTGTATGAAGCATTGATAATGTTAGATTCTTTTAAATAATAATTAATATTATTTGACTCTTGGTATGAAGACATGATAGTATGATTCAAGTGTTCAACTTTATGCATTACATCATTTAGAATTTAGTTATTGATATTCAATGTGTTTATTTAATTAGTTAGAATATGCATGTTTAAGATTCATTTTTATGTGATTATTTATCTTGAAATATTTTATAATAATGAAATTTTATAATATTATTCTCATTTTATTTATTAAATGGATGGTTTTTTATTTTTTTACATATCCATATTGTTTACACATAGATTCCATCGTATGCTTACCTTTACTGAGCAATTGACCTCACCCATTTCATATGCTTCATTCTTCCCCATGATTATGAGATCAATAATATGGCTGATATGTACGGTTATAGAAAGAGAATAATAATGGGATACTAAATTATTATTTTTTTAATTTCATGTAAATTTTAAGTATGTATCATATTTTCTAAGACAATTAAACTATTAGTTATTTTGGATGTGATTTATTGTTTCCTATGATAATATAATAAGATAAGAAACGAGATCTAGGATACTTGGGTTGGGGTAATTATATTTGGTATCTGATAATTTTTATCAAAAACATGGAAACTAATTTTAGTAAAAAAACATTTTGGGAACCCCTATGGTATAATTTGTGCACAATTATGTAATATAATCCCAAAGAAAAAAATTTATGATTATGAAAATTAGTACACTTAAATTTATAAATTTATGTTATTTATTTCACTATTTTTGAGGATATAAATTATTTCTCATAATTTTATAATCTCATATAGTGTATTTTATTGTTTAGAAATTGAACCTAGACAAATAATTGGAAAGTATGTCAATGCACGTAATCCATTTGGGATTTCCCTCCTATTCAAGATAATGATGTCATAGAAGGAGATGCAACTGTTGATTAGTAAAATATAAATATACTAGGATATATGAGTTAGGTTATGACAAATAATCGTACCCATATGGAGAATCCAAGTATAAAATGTGGAGGAATAATGTTAAATCTCTACATGAGACAACAACCTCCATCATTCTATTGGATTAAAGATAAGTTCTCATGTGAAAAATGGATAAGTTTTATATATAATATATTTATCTCTTTATAAATTAATGAAAGGGAGAATTATATCAATGATATTTATCATCTCTCCAGATATTTAGATTAATGGTGTTCATTGATTATAAACTCAAAGGAGGAGGAAATAACAAAGAAGGAATGGAGTAATTTAAAAGAAATTTTCTTGGAACCACATTTTCCTCAAGGAAAGATATATAATATGGAGATAAAATTCATTAATCTTAGTAAAAATGATTATTAGAAAATAGATAAATATGAATCCAATTTTACAAGGTTATAAAGGCAAGTTATGGACCATAAAAGTAGCACATGGAAGAAGACTGTTCATTTCCTAGATGAGTTAAAAAATTCCTCCAAAGGGAACTGGTCTCCCAAAAAATCTCATCATATGTGGATACAGTATCATGTGAAATAAATAAAGAGAAATAATTATGAAAGTATTTTTAATTCATTGGAAATAAAGAGATTAAATGAATAGAGAATCAATAGTGGGATTAAGGGGTGGAGGGAAAAAAGGATGTTGCAACATGTGATACTTTTTTAAGAAAACACCATGGTTCATGCTGAAAAAGAAAATGAATTTGTTTCATGTGTCGGAAAAAATACACCATGATTTTGATTTCAAGGAAAAAAAATAATTTTAAAATGTGTAATTCTTCCATGGTAAGGATAAGGGTCACAATGGAAATGAATTCCCAAAGCACCATTAAAATAATCTCAGAAGAGTAATGGGATCAGTGGCAAGATTATGTCATAAGTACAGTTGAAGTTGAATGATTAAAGTATTTATATTTATATTAATAATAATCATAATATATATTGAGATTTTATTTTAGTGTTTCTATCTTATAGATTTGGAGGTCTGTGATAAATAGAACTGGAAACCAAGAGAATTGATTCTAATATAATTTTATCTTTTGGAAAACACATTTTTTAGGGAATATAATCCTTAATATATATTTGGTGTTGAAATAATAATCATAAATATATGTATATGGGATATTATTTTTTACTATGAAAGTAGGTAATGATTTAGTGTTTTATGTTGGGTTTATTATATGATTGGATTTAAGGAATATAATTAATAACTTAAGATCTTATTTTGGAATCCGGATTTTTTCATTAATATGTAATGGTGATCAAGGTATTAATATATTTTTTCTAAGATAATAAGACCTAAATTATCTGAATATTAAAATATGATATTATGTTATCTTTGGAAATTTAGTGACCTTCCTTTCAAATTTTTTTGGTCTTTGAATTTGGACAAACATATTCTTAAAGAATCATAAGATTAACTACATTAGGAATGGAGTAAGATGAAATTTGGATATTATTTTTTGTGTTTAATTTGTGATTTATTATATTATATAACATTTTATTTCCATTTTTTAGAAAATAATTAAAGGCTAAAGGAAATACTTGTGGATATTTTGATTTATTTAAGTGATTTAGGTTTGAAACATTCTACTTGAATACCTATTTCATAGCGTAATAGATGAAGTGAAATATTGATTAAAGCACAACTGATGTAACATCCCAAGTAAGTAATTAATAATAGATATTTTATCTATTTCTATTAATGAATTAGATAGTGTTTTAGAGGCTTAAAATGAAAATAAATCCAATCTTAAGCATGGAATACACTAATATTTTTAAAAGATTGTTTTACTGCCTTAGATGGCAAAACATTTTTGAATATATCATTTGACAATTTTATATACTATGTTTGTCAAAATAAACTTATTCTTTATGATTGGGACATCAAAATTTACTTTGTGTGAATTTTTGGTATTTTTCTGACAATGTTCATTTTTTAATGAATAGTGAAAAATACTGCATTTTACATCAAAACTAATTTTTAATCTAATTTATTTATATGATTAGATTATCTTTTGAATTGGTTTTGAAGTGAAATTAGAATATATTTTTACCATTTAATCCAATGGTGGTCATTGGAATCAATTTCAATTTGAAATTGGACTTAAACTGGTGTCAATCTTTTGATACTTATTGTTTCATAAAAACACGCTATTTGTCATAACAATGGGAATTAATTATTAAATTAATTAATGTGACATATATGTTTTGAATTTTGTAAAATAGACTTCTTTTTTGAATTCGGAATATCAAATATAGCTTAGGGTGAATTTTTGGTAATTTTATGAAAAACTTCAATTTTTGATGAATAGAGAAACCACTAAGTGGTAGTTAAAGAAACTGATTTTATGTTTAAATGAAACTTTTCCACTTTTGTGTTCTGAATTTCAAAAATATGACATACATGGTTGTCATTAAGAAGTAAAATGTGGTACAATGAGATTAAAATAATTTTTTTTGTGAATAGTAACTTATTAAGTTTTTAATCGCGATTAGTGGTAATTAGGGTAGTTTAAGGTAAAAATAATGCTTTAATAATATGGAATGACCTAGACACATGTACTAACCTTATTGGATGTTTCATGGCCGACCAATACAATCCATGGGTAAACTTTGGGACCCCATGGAGCCACTTTGGTTGGGAAATGACATAAATAACTTTTTATTTAATGTTAAAGTAAAAATGACACAAACATGAGTTATTTTACTAAAACAATTTTTATATGGGGTTATACAAGTCATATTTTTGACTATAAATATTCATTGGAAATCTAGACAGATTTCCTACATCATAGTAGTTTTTTTATAATTTTTTGACATTAAATAAATAAATGTATTTATGACATCATAATGATGTAGCGATTACCTCATTAATAAAGGATTTAAATAAAATGAAAAGATAATGTAATATCTAAGACATACGCATGTCCAAAACCTATTGGATGAGTGGATTTCGAACCTTTATCACCTAATCCTTGAATTATTTCAATGTGGGACCTTTTTAATCCGAAACTCATTTTAAAATAAAGCAACTTATATTTACTTTCCAAGAGTGCCCCTCCTTTCCTCTTATAAAAGGCCCCCAGCTCTACCTCATTTCACACACTCTTCAAACCTTTGGCTCAGCCATCCCCTGCCCATTTACTCTCTGCACTTCCCTTTCTTACTTTTTGAAGTCTCACTTTGGGCAGAAGTCTTACCAAGGAAGCCTTTGTGCTCAAACCAAAGTAAGTTACCTGATTTTAAGGTAATGTCTTCTTTTGAGTCCTTTTGTTTTATTTTGCTTCTCCAACCCCATAAAATCTTTTGATTCTCTTATTTTGTAACAACTCCAGTATCCTCAATATACTAGGTTGTTGTTATAAAAAGGATTCAATCTACACTTACACACACCTACATCTAATGGTTAAAGAACATACAGTTTTCGTGGATGGTGAATTTATGCCTCCCGAAACGATGATTGTTCAACATTCTTTTAACACCTTCAAAGGTGGCCATTAAGGTGCCACTATATTTATATATGATATATATAAAATGTTTATTTTTTCATTAAGCTTCTGTTTTTTCCATTTTGGTCATACCTTTATGGTTTCCATTATGGGTAAACGCGATATCTTCATTTAAGGAAGTGCGGACTACCGCCCCCTCAAAGTGATTTGATTCGTTAAATACCATATGTGGGATGTATAAAGTATGGAACTATGATATTATATATGATATTATACTGTAATTTATATATACCTTTATATCATTATGATTCCATTCTATAAAATACAAAATAGAAATGAAAGTAGCGTTCATGCGTACGTACGGCTTACTGTCTCCATGAACGGTGCATTTCATTTCTTACCGCTAAATGATTATGTAATATTATAAATGCATGCATGTACTGGATATATATGACATATATGATATATACATCATGAATACCATTCTGGATATAATGGATACATGAACAACTTGTAATTATAAAGGGATTATTTTTTACTCAAGTACCAATGATCGTTAAAACAGCCGTTATTAACTTAAATAATTACATAGTGTTCATGACATGGAAATAAGTGATATAAAAGGAATAATGAACTTGAAAAAAAGTTCTTAAACAAGTAGAAATCAACTCAAGTTTATTATTTAGGAGATTAAAGAATGACCGAGTCAAGTCGGACCTGAGGTATGGGACTTCGTCTCAATCTCCTTTCATTGAGGCATATTTTGTTTTATACTCAACTTTTTTTTATATGCTGAATAAACCCCTTTTACTTTTACATTTATTCAAAAGGAATATTTTTTATACGAAGCGTTTACTAAATGAAAAAAGGGAATGTTTTTGTCGTACGTATGCGGCGACAACGACTTCTCCGCCGTCGTGACCATTATTTGAGTTTTGGCTTCCTCTACAAGCCATACCTTCTTTTTAAAAGAAAAATAAATACCATGTTTTACTTTTATTTTATTTGGGTATTGAAAATGGTTTTCATAATGTTTTTATATCAATGTTTTGTATTGAAATCTTGTGTTTGAAAGGTGGAAATGTTATGTTTCCTTTATGCATGTTTTATGTGATACGATTATGTTATGGTTCTTGGGCATTATTATGAAGACGGGTGGTTCTGTGATAAACTAAGGGCGGGTGAGCCGGATATAGCTCTCCAATGCATTGGGTAACGCGAAGGAGTGAAACGTTAAGGTTTCTCCGAAGAGATTTAGGGAATATACTGTGATGGGTATTCCAAACGTAACCAAGAGGGTTACTCCCTACGTAAGAATGTTATGAATGCCTCAAGTTACCTTTATGTCTTATGATTTCTATGATTTACTCATGATTTGATGAGGTATGTTAAAGTGCTTATATTTTATGGGTAAATTATGATTTCATTCTTATGTATATATATACCCATGTTTCCTTTCCATGTTTTATAACCCATACTGAGCTTTTTATGCTCATCCCAAGTTTTTTTGAAATGATTTTCACAGGTCAAGGGAAAGGTACATGATATGATGATAGTGTCAAGGAAGTGTCAAGAAAGAATCCATGTTTTATTTTAAATGTGTTTACGTTGATGGGAATGAAGAATACTATCTTTATGTAACCACTTTGTTTATATGTGGAATGTAATGAATGTTTTATGATCTAATTCTCTAAAACTCTAAACCCGAAAAGATCCTCAATGTGTAATCTTGTAAAAAATCAAGATTATGTAAGGCTTAAGGCGGGGTCCTTATAGTTGGTATCAGAGGTCGGTTTAGATAACTTTAGGAGTTAAAATTTTATTAAATGATTACCCAAAAATATTTTTTTGAAATGATATAGCATTTGAAGACTACCATGTTGCTTCATCTAAGACATGTTTGTTCAGAATGGTTTTCCGCAGAGGAAACATGGAAGCAGTGCTAGGAAGGCATACAGAAGGAAATAACCTTCCAAATCAGAATCCCGAGATTTTCGGAATTGGAACTGAACAGTTTGTTGCAGTGATGGCACAGTTGACTCAGGCTATAAATGGTGGTGGTATCCATGCACGAGATTACCCAGATCAACCGCAGAGGAACATGTCAGTGGTGGAACATTTCATGAGGAAACATCCCCCATCATTCAGAGGATCATCTGACCCTGTGTTAGCTGAAGGGTGGATTAAAGCACCGGAGAAGATTTTCGATGTCATGGGGTGTTCAGACAATGAAAAGGTTAGTCTTTCTATTTACCGTTTAGAGGGTGAGGCAGATCAGTGGTGGTCGATGGTTAAAAATATCAGGGACGCTAATGAGATTGATGCTCTCGACCGGGATGAATTCAAAGGTATGTTTCTTGAGAAGTATTTTCCTAAGGCTGTTCGACTTAGGATGGAAAAGAAATTCTTGGAATTGAGGCAAGATGAAGACTCAGTGGCTACCTATGAAGAAAGGTTTACTCGATTGGCAAGGTATGCTCCAAATTTTATCAGAGACCTTGATAGTAAAATCAATCATTTTTACTCAGGATTAAAGCCAAAATGTCGAAGGGAATTAGATTCTCATGAGTTTAAAAGTTATGAAAAGCTTGTTCGATGTGCTGAGAAGGTGGAAATGTAGTTTGCCGATGACCAAGTGTTCTATAACAACCAGCAGAAGAAGAGACCGAGGTGGCAGGAGAAAGGTAATAATTCTTCAAAAAAGTCTGATGGTAAGAAAACTAAGTTTCTAGTTTGTGATAAATGCAGAAAAAGGCATGCTGGGGAATGTCTTCTAAATTCTGGAAAGTGCTACCTATGTGGTAAGATGGGACATAAGGCTCGTGATTGCACTGAAAAGGATCAAGGTGAAGGTAAGACCAAATTTGATTTACAGTTAGTGAAATGTTATAAGTGCAATGAGATGGGTCACTATGCAAACGAGTGTCCGACAAAGAGCTTGAGTGATGAGAAGCAGTTAGACTACAAGAAGAAAGGGGTGGTGAAATCCTTTGCAACTACTTCAGCAGATGTCGGGCCATCAAATGAAGTTTTATCAGGTACTTTTTTTGTTTTTTCAGATTATGCCAGTGTGTTGTTTGATTCGGGGTCTACACATTCTTTCATCTCTGAAACCTTTTCTAGTAAAATGGGAATACTATCTTATGAAATGACTCCTGAACTTTTGGTAAAAACACCTGGGGGAAATGTTGAGGCAAAAATAATTTATAAGAATCTTCCTATCCTTATCTGTGGAAAGAACC
The DNA here is from genome assembly GCA_963277665.1 of Viscum album. Classification (NCBI taxonomy): domain Eukaryota; kingdom Viridiplantae; phylum Streptophyta; class Magnoliopsida; order Santalales; family Viscaceae; genus Viscum; species Viscum album. The sequence continues at coordinate 499,900,521 of OY728122.1, forward strand.
GACTTGCAAACCTTATTGTTCTACCTCTAGTAGAGTTTGATGTTATCCTGGGTATGGATTGGCTCTCTATTTACCATGCTAAGATTGATTGTAGAGCTAATGAAGTTTCTTTTCAGAAAGACTTTCATTTTGTGTACAAGAATGAACCCTTACTATTGATAACTTATCAAAAGGCTGAGAAAATTGTAAAAGATGGAAATGAATGTTACCTTGCACACATCGTTGAAAAAAAGGAGCTGTTCAGATTACTGATGTGACAGTGGTAAATGAGTATCCTGATGTTTTTCCTGATGAGTTTCCTGGAATAATACCAGATCGAGAAGTTGAGTTTACTATTGACTTAGTTTCTGATGCTAAGCCAATTTCTAAACCTCCTTATCGAATGGCTCAAATTGAAATTTTAGAGTTGAAGGAGCAATTGCAAGATTTATTAGAGAAAGGTTTCATTCGACCAAGCACATCACAATGGGGTGCTCCTGTTTTATTTGTTAAAAAGAAAGATGGTTCTATGAGACTTTGCATTGATTATAGAGCCTTGAATAATATCACTGTTAAGAATAAATATCCTTTGCCTCATATCGATGATTTGTTTGATCAGCTCCAGGGAGCTCAGTTTTTTTCAAAGATTGACTTGAGATCGGGGTACCATCAGCTGAAGGTAAAGGAGGCATATATTCCGAATACCACGTTCCTTATGAGATATGTCCATTATGAATTTGTAGTAATGCCTTTTGGGCTAACCAATGCACCTGCTGTATTCATGGACATAATGAATAGAATTTTCCATGAGTTCTTGGATAAGTTTGTGGTGGTTTTCATTGATGATATTTTGGTTTTCTCTAAAGGTAAAGAGAAGCATGAAAGACATTTAAGGGTTATCTTGCAAACCTTAATAGAAAAGAAACTCTATGGAAAATTCAAAAAGTGTGAGTTTTGGTTGTAACAAATTTCTTTCCTTTGGTCATATTGTTTCTAAATATGGAATAACTGTTGATCCTGCAAAAACAAAAGTTGTGGAAGAATGGCCAAGACCCACAAATGTAACCGAGATTCGTAGCTTCCTTGGTTTGGCAGGCTATTACCGAAGGGTTGTTAGAAATTTTTCATGATTATCTAGTCCAATGACTAAGCTAACTCGGAAGGGTGTTAAGATTATCTAGACAAAAGAATGTGATTGGTGAATGCTCCAGTTTTGGAACTACCTTCCAGTAATGGTGAGTTTGTTATATACAGTAATGCTTCATTGAAAGGACTTGGTTGTGTCCTAATGCAGAATGATCAGGTAATTACTTATGCTTCACAACAGTTGGAAACTCATGAGGTAAATTACCCTACACATGATTTGGAATTAGCTGCTGTTGTTTTCGCTTTAAAATTTTGGAGGCATCATTTGTATGGAGTAAAGTGTGAAATAAATACCGATCACAAAATATTAAAGTATATATTCACTCAGAAATAGTTAAACATGAGACAGAGGATATGGTTGGAATTAATCAAGGATTATGATGGTACAATTCATTACCATCCGGGAAAACCAAATAAAGTGGCTGATGATTTGAGTCGAAAAAGTAAGGCTTCATTAGCAATGTTGTGTTTGGAACGTGATCCTTTGGTTAAGGATTTGATGAACATTAGCATAGAAGTTGTTGGTGTAGGAAGTCCTTCTGTTTTGTTTCAGGTATCAGTGAGATCTTCTCTATCAGGCAGAATCAAGCAATCATAGAAGCAAGACAGTGAGTTGCAGAAAAAGGTAGAGCTGGTTCAGAAAGGTAAGTTGCCTGAATTCAACATTGATAATGATTGTGTTTTGAGATTTGGGAAGAGATTGTGTGTGCCTTGTGATTCATAGTTGAAGAGATATTTGTTATGTGAAGTTCATAGTTCTCCGTTTCCAGTTCATCCGGGCAGTACTAAGATGTATAGAGATCTGCGGGAGTGTTACTGGAGGGATGGAATGAAAAGGGATGTTGCTGATTTTATTGTGAAGTGTTTGACATGTCAACAGGTTAAAGCAGAGCGGCAGTTACCGAAAGGGATGCTTCAGCCTTTACCAGTGCCAGAGTGGAAATGGGAGAATATATCCATGGACTTTGTTGTGGGGTTACCAAAGACATCTCGAGATAATAATGCAATCTGGGTTATTGTTGATCGCTTGATCAAATCTGCTCATTTCCTTGCTATACGAGATACTTTCCCTCTTGATATAATTTCCCGTTTGTATCTTGAAGAGATAGTCAGGTTACATGGAGTTCCTCTCTCCATTGTATCGGATCGTGATCCCAGGTTTACTTCTAACTTTTGGAAAGGCCTTCAGAAGTCGATGGGTACTGAATTAAATTTTAGTAAAGCTTTTCATCCTCAATCAGATGGGCAGTCAGAACCAACAATTCAGACCTTGGAGGATATGCTACGAGCATGTTCGATGGATTATCAGGGAAGATGGGACCAACATCTTTCATTGTTTAATTTTCATATAATAACAGTTTTCATTCCAGTATACAGATGGCACCATTTCAGGCATTATATGGGAAGCGGTGTCGAACTCCAGCTTTCTGGGATGAAGTGGGTGAAAGGAAGTTGATGGGACCAGAATTGGTAGAAGAGTTGGCAGAAAAAGTTCAGCTGATTCAGAAGCACATGAGAACAGCTCTGAGTAAGCAGAAGAGTTATGCAGACAACAGGAGGAAGGATCTATCTTTTGAAGTAGGTGATCATGTTTTTCTCAAAGTATCACCATGGAAAAGTGTGATGCGATTTGGTAAGAAAGGAAAGGTGAGTCCAAGGTTCATTGGACCATATGAAATTCTGGAGAGAGTTGGATCAGTTGCTTATCGAGTGGCTTTACCTCCAAGTTTATCTCAGGTACACAATGTTTTTCACGTTTTGATATTGAGAAAGTACATGCCAGATCCATCTCATGTTTTGAGTCCAGAGGTAGTTCAGCTGGAAGAGAACCTATCTTATGAGGAACAACCGGTCCAGATTCTTGACCATAGGGAGCAAGTGTTACGGAATAAGGTGATTCACCAGGTAAAGTTTTTGTGGAAAAACCACATGATTGAAGAGGCAACATGGGAATCTGAAAATGCAATGAGGGATAAGTACCCCCATTTATTCAATATGTAAATAAATTGTGGGGATGCAATTTTCTAAAGGGGGGAAGGATGTAACATCCCAAAGTAAGTAATGAATAATAGATATGTTATCAATGTCTATTAATTAATTAGATAGTGTTTTAGAGGCTTAAAATGAAAATAAATGCAATCTTAAGCATGGAATACACTAATATTTTTAAAAGATTGTTTTACTGCCTTTGATGGAAAAACATTTTTGAATCTATCTTTTGACAATTTTATAAACTATTTTTGTCAAAATAAACTTATTCTTTATGATTGGGACATCAAAATTTACTTTGTGTGAATTTTTGGTATTTTTCTGACAATGTTCATTTTTTAATGAATAGTGAAAAATACTGCATTTTACATCAAAACTGCTTTTTATTCTAATTTATTTATATGATTAGATTATCTTTTAAATTGGTTTTGAAGTGAAATTAGAATATATTTTTACCATTTAATCCAATGGTGGTCATTGGAATCAATTTCAATTTGAAATTGGACTTAAACTGGTGTCAATCTTTTGATACTTATTGTTACATAAAAACACGCTATTTGTAATAAATCGGGAATTAATTATTAAATTAATTAATGTGACTTATATGTTTTGAATTTTTTAAAATAGACTTCATTTTTGAATTCGTAATATCAAATATAGCTTAGGGTGAATTTTTGGTAATTTTCTGAAAAACTTCAATTTTTGATGAATAGTGAAACCACTAAGTGGTAGTTAAAGAAACTGATTTTTCATTTTAATGAAACTTTGCCACTTTTGTGTTCTGAATTTAAAAAATCCGACATACATGGTTTTCATTAAGAAGTAAAATGTGGTTCAATGTGATTAAAATAATTTTTTGGTGAATAGTAACTTATTAAGTTTTTAATCGCGATTAGTGGTAATTAGGGTTGTTTAAGGTAAAAATACTGCTTTAATAATATTGAATGACCTACACACATGTCCTAACCTCATTGGATGTGTCATGGCCGACCGAGACAAGCCATGGGTCAACTTGGGGACCCCATGGAGAAACTTTGGATGGGAAATGACATAAATAACTTTTTATTTAATGTTAAAGTAAAAATGACACAAACATGAGTTACTTTACTAAAACAATTTTTATATGGGGTTATACAAGTCAGATTTTGGACTATAAATATTCATTGGAAATATAAAAGGATTTACTACATCATAGTATTTGTTTTGTAATTTTTTGACATTATATAAATAAATGTATTTATGACATCATAATGATGTAGCGATTACCTCATTAATAAAGGATTTAAATAAAATGAAACGATAATGTAATATCTAAGATATACACATGTCCAAAAACTATTGTATGAGTGGATTTCTAACCCTTATCACCTTATCCTAGAATTATATCAACGTGGGACCTTTTGAATCCGAAACTCATTTTAAAATAATGTAACTTATATTTACTTTCCAAGAGTGCCCCTCCTCTCCTCTTATAAAAGGCCCCCAACTCTACCTCACTTCACACACTCCTCAAGCCTTTGGCTCGGCCATCCCCTGCCCATTTACTCTCTCCACTTCCCTCTATTACTCCTTGAAGCCTCACTTTGGGCAGAAGTCTTCCCAAGGTAGCCTTTGAGCTCAAACTAAAGGAAGTTACCCGATTTTAAGGTAATGTCTTCTTTTGAGTCCTTTTGTTTTATTTTGCTTCTCCAACCCCCTAAAATCTTTTGATTCTCTTATTTTGTAACAACTCCAGTATCCTCAATATACGAGGATGTTTTTATAAGAAGGATTCAAGCTACACTTACACACACCTACATCTAATGGTTAAAGAACATACGGTTTCCGTGGATGGTGAATTTATGCCTCCCGAAACGATGATTGTTCAACATTCTTTTAACACCTTCGACGGTGGCCATTAAGATGTCAATATATTTATATATGATATATATAATATTTTTATGTTTTCCTTAAGCTTATGTTTTGTTCCATTTTGGGCATACCTTTATGGTTTCCATTATGGGTAAACGTGATATATTCATTTAAGGAAGTGCGGACTACCGCCCCCTCAATGTGATTTGATTCGTTAAATACCATATGTGGGATGTATAAAGTATGGAACTATGATATTATATATGATATTATACTGGAATTATAATATACCTTTATATCATTATGATTCCATTCTATAAAATACGAAATAGAAATGAAATTAGCGTTCATGTGTACGTACGGCTTACCGTCTCCATGAACGGTGCATTTCATTTCTTACCTCTAAATGATTATGTAATATTATAAATGCATGAATGTACTGTATATATATGACATATATGATATCTACATCATGAATACCATTATGGATATAATGGATACATGAATAACTTGTAATTATAAAGGGATTATTTTTGACTCAAGTACCAATGATCGTTAAAATGACCATTATTAACTTAAATAATTACATAGTGTTCATGACATGGAAATAAGTGATATAAAAGGAATAATAAACTTGAAAAAAAGTTCTTAATCAAGTAGAAATTAACTCATGTTTATTATTCAGGAGATTAAAGAACGACCGAGTCAAGTCGGACCCGAGGTATGGGACTTCGTCTCAATCTCCTTTCATTGAGGCATATTTTGTTTTATACTCAACTTTTTTTATATGGTGTATAAACCCCTTTGACTTTTAAATTTATTAAAAAGGAATATTTTTTATACGAAGCGTTTACTAAACGAAAAAAGGGAATGTTTTTGTCGTATGTATGCGGCGACAACGACTTCTCCGCCGTCGTGACCATTATTTGAGTTTTGGCTTCCTCTACAAGCCATACCTTCTTTTTAAAAGAAAAATAAATACCAAGTTTTACTTTTCTTTTATTTGGGTATTGAAAATGGTTTTCTTAATGTTTTTATATCAATGTGTTGTATTAATATCTTGTGTTTGAAAGATGGAAATGTTATGTTTCCTTTATGCATGTTTTATGAGATACGATTATGTTATTGTTCTTGGGCATTATTATGAAGACGGGTGGTTCTGTGATAAACTAAGGGCGGGTGAGCCCGATATAGCTCTCCAATGCATTGGGTAACCCGAAGGAGTGAAACGTTAAGGTTTCTCCGATGAGATTTAGGGAATATACTGTGATGGGTATTCCAAACGTAACCAAGAGGGCTACTCCCTACGTAAGAATGTTATGAATGCCTCAAGTTACCTTTATGTCTTATGATTTCTATGATTTACTCATGATTTGATGAGGTATGTTAAAGTGCTTATATTTTATGGGTAAAGTATTATTTCATTCTTATGTATATATGTACCCATGTTTCCTTTCCATCTTTTATAACCCATAATGAGCTTTTTATGCTCATCCCATGTTTTTTTTGAAATGATCTTCACAAGTCAAGGGAAAGGTACATGATATGATGATAGTGTCAAGGAAGTGTCAAGAAAGAATCCATGTTTTATTTTAAATGTGTTTCCGTTGATGGGAATGAAGAATAATATCTTTATGTAACCACTTTGTTTATATGTGGAATGTAATGAATGTTTTATGATCTAATTCTCTAAAACTCTAAACCCGAAAAGATCCACAATGTGTAATCTTGAAATAACTCAAGATTAAGTAAGGCTTAAGGCGGGGGCCTTATAACTGAAGGGTAAGAATAGTCATGTGACATGGAAATGAATTATGTATGTTTATTTTCTCATGTTCTTTATTTTGATTAAAAAACAATCCCTCAACTCAAGTAAAGCATTATTCTTTTAATTTTCTTACTAATAAATTAGTGTCCTCATTAGCCAATCATATATTTATAATTTTGTGATTGTTGAATTTATTGTGATCTTGTTCTCTATCACTTTTTGTTAGAAATTGATGGTCATATTTTACTTCCATGTCTCATTTTTTACATCGGTCTAATGTTATCCTAATCTAAAGCCGTTTTTTTAAACATCAGATTTCCCTTTCCCTTTTATTAAGGGGATATTTTATTAACCCTATTTACCATGTGGGTTTCCCATAAATTAATTTTAAATTAAAAAACATTGTAATTTAACATTGTTAGGATTAAAATTATTTATAGAGGGGTTACTGTAACACCCCAATATTTTATAGTATGCCCTTTTTTGAATTTAATCTCTTCAATAACTTAGATTGCAAAGAACACCAAACTTAAACAAATGATTAAATATTATTATTTAATTGTTATAGTTATCACATAGCAATTATAATGGATGGAATGATTGAGATTATCTAAATTATAAAAACCTAGTTCACGCATTTTTATAAAATTAATTCATTTGTTACAAATTCCTAATAGATAAAAATCTGAACCAATTAAACATAAACGATTTGTTTTTATAAAAACTATTTTTATGCCCACAATGACATTTTATCATAATAAATTGAATTAATCACTATTATAGAAATATATTAATGAAATTTATATGTTATATATCCAATCAAAAAAATAAATTCTGTAATCAAGTTTCATATGATTAAAAAAATAATAAATCAAATTTTAATTACATAAAATTATATTTTTCTAAAAGAATATTTTTCCACCATTTGATGGAGAACCTATTTTAACTCTATATTTTGACCAATTTATAAGTTTAATTAGAAAAATTAAATTTATTTTTTGAATTGGTATATATAAATTATCTTAGATTGATTTTTTTATTTTTCTCATAAGTTTCATTTTTTAGGAATCGTGAAAATATAAAATTTTAATTAAAAACTAATATTTATTCAAATTTATTTTAAACGATAAAGTTATATTTTTAATTGATTATAAAATATTATCAATTAAATAATAAATCAATAAATCCAATTTATTCCATTGTAATAAATTTCAAATAGAAATTTGACATAAAACATATCAAACTTCGGAACTTTTCACTTTAAGAACCTACATTTTTATTGTGTCTTTGGGATTAATTTTTAATATAATTTTACCAATTATGTGAAAGGGATATTGTAAAATGTATTATATGTATTGAATAATAATTTATAAATTAATTAATTTTTTTTTAATTTTTAGTCATAAAAAATTTTACCGTGGTAAATAAAAAAAATTGTTGCAGTATAGGTAAAAAATAAAACGCGTTAAAGTAAAATGGTAATGGTTTAAATTACCAAAACATTACAAAATTTTAATGGTTTATATGGAATATATATTCCATAGTCATCCTATAAAATATTAATTTCTATCCAATGTCTTGGAAATTAATTCCACCATAATTTGGTTGTCATTAAATATAAAATAATCATTATTTTAATCACTTAAACTCACCTCTCCTTAAATATAAATACCACCCCCACCAAGAAAATTCAGCTCAAAAGCATTTAAAATCCTAAAATCTATTCCCAAACATCACTTACTCACTTTTAAAAAATCCATGTTCTGCTAGTCTCACCAAAATAACAAATCCATGTTCCTCAAGGAATCATACGTGGTGGTGATATTTAAGAGGTAATTTCCTCAAAACACCACTATTATTTTCCTTTAATCATAAAATTTCATAAATAAAAGAATTATAATTCCATAATAATGTAAATATTTTAATTATATGTTTCTAATTTAATATATTATATCCATTCCTTTTATTACCCCTTCTTATTCAAAGATGAAAAAACTATTGTCCAAATTTCACCGGTTAATCATCTCCGTGAATAATGATTTTGTTTGTTTTCCGTTACTGTCTTCATTCGAAGTCAAAAAAATTATTTTTTCATAAAATAATATTTTAATATGTATATTATAACCTATTTCATGTTATGTAACTAATATAAAATCATAATATTAAATACAACTAAACTAGTTTGGGATATTCAGAAAAATTGCAAAAATTAACCAAACATTCATCATTACCAATCATTCAAATGAATCATCCTCATGTATGAAATAAAAATGATAAATAATACCATTTAAACATATGTAAGTTAATTAATACCATTTTATTACACTTATGGTGTTTTGTTTCTAATTTATAATAAAAACCATAATTATACACAAATAAACTGATCGCCAAACCATGAAATGAACACACTCGAAACAATTAAAATACTGAAATATTATTAATGAGTGGGTGGTAAGATGTTATAAATGGATAATTTAAGGTATAATATTATTAATATAGTTCTAAAATGGATTAATAAAATTATTTAAATCATTTTACATTAGGTTAAAGAACACTTCACTAATGGGAAGCGTGGGGTAAAAGGTTACTCATCTCACTTTTACTTCTATAAGATATATGATTTATTCACCACTTAATTTTATTGTGTTGTGTATATAATGTTCCATTGACATGTTATATAATAAATATCCTTATTCTCATGATATTATAAATTTTATTTTATTTTATTCTTTCATGGGGATTATAATTCAAATAATTTATAGTGGTGGGGTACACTTTAGAATGTTTAAAGATTAATTTAACCATTATTTTTCAGGGAACTCGTTTAATGCATTTTATTATATTTAAAAATACTTTATTGAATGTTTTACTCTATTTTGGTTAATCACTTATGATATCATCTACTGTATTATATTAAATGGAAGATTAATTTTTTCATTGGGAATGTACTATTTTGATACAATTTTCCATATTACTCTAGATGGTTTGTGATTATGTTCACATAACGGGATCTGTTATTTACATTTTTTATGATATTTTCAATAAATATTTATATTTTTATTATGTTTCACCACACTCATATGAGGAATGTATTGTACATATTAAGTGATTGGTGGGGCCACTATATCTCATCGATGCATCGATAGGTCTCTTGAGAAAAACTGGACTAGGTCTTAGCCAAGGCCCCACACATTTATTAGATTATTTTTACGAAGCCTTAATAATGATAGATTCTTGACATTGATCCTCGAATGTATTATATTCTTGTTAAAAATCCTCGATGGTATGTTTCAGAATTTTACCATTACGTATTATATTATTATGAATTCAGTTATTGATTTTTAATGTGTCTATTTTTTTAGTTAGAATGTTCATGGTTAATTTTCGTTTCAATGTGATTATTTATATAGAGGTATTTTATTATATTTTATTCCAATAATATTATTCTCAACTTGTTTCTAAATGCAATGTGTTTCAGTTATTTACCTTTAAAATTATTTACTCATACCTTCCGTTATATGTTTACCCTTACTAATAATTTGAGCCCATCGCAATAAAAGGCTTCATTTTTCTTGAGGATTTCAAGAAGTATAATATAAAAAATATGAGGGGTTAAAAAAGTGGGTAATAATGTCAGACTCCATGAAAATCTTTTTGTATTTTTTTTTAAAATTTAATTTGAATTTCAAGTACATATATATTTTACCAAGAATAGTAAAATATTTTTTACTTTTAGGATGTGAATCCTTGTATCATTTTAAAAAGTGAAATAGTAAGGCACCAGATAGAGTCAACTAGGTTCGGGGTCATTATTTAATAGGATTCTTTATGTTGAAAATGAATTAATAGGATTTCAATGATGGTACGATGTAAATACATTAATTTTATTCTCCCATTATAATTTTTTTAATAAATTCTTGGATTTCCATGTGATTATTAAAATGTTCCTATTATTATATTTCATAATCATATACGGGAAGGAAACAAATTTTTTATTATATAAATTATCCAGTGATTAATTGTGTTATCAAGAAAGTTACAAAAAATTTATATTAGAAATAATTCAAAAAATAAAATCTCTCCTTATAATGGATAAATTTCCTTTAACGGTTTTCAATTCACTAGAGAGTAAGAAGGATATATATATATGTAAATATCAATGGTTAATACTTTACTCCATCATTGGATGGATAATTTTTAGTTTTTTATATAATAATTTGTTTCCTAATTTCAAAAATACTTTATCCAAGGTATAAGGGAACTACTCACTAGAAATGATGATATATTTTTTAAAGGGTTATCATGACCCCATTTAAATAATTTTTTAGATTCTTGTATAATTAAGTATAATAAAAAATCGGATTATCCTAATAATATGTATACTAAAACATATTTTCTTAGATTTTATTTATTAATTTAATTAAAATAATTCTAAAACTACAAAAAAATAAAAATGTAGTGGAAATATGAAATTAATGAGAAGGAAAATGAAAATGTATATTCATGTAAAAAAACTAAAAAAGTCCCATATTAATTGAGGTTACACCCAAGGCTCACTAGTTCTTCTTCCATATATTACAAAAAATATATTCTTCTAATTATATGAAAAGGCTATAATGTGTAAAACAACATCATCACTCATCCTATTATTGTAAAATTAAATTGAACTAAAAACCATATGATGCTCTAAATGACACTACCTATAAGGTTTATGATAGTTAAACACCTCTCTCTAGTGTGAATCCATCAATTTACCTCCACTAGTTATTAACTGTCACTCAGTTCATTTCTAATGTACCAACTCCATTGTATACTTGAGGGAGGGAGGATTAACAAAATTTCATGAGAGAGGGAAGATGAAAAATATATATGTTATAGGGAACTATCAAAATAACCTAACTCAATATCCACTAAATTACATTGATTTTTAGAGGAGTAGAAAATTAAATTTTATTCCATAAGTCTCATGAATGAAGTTAGTTTCATATAAGTATTGATTTATAGGTTATCCTATCATCATTGTTGAGAGAATGACAATTCACTCGTATATAAATTAGAAAATATAGGAAAGTGGGAAGAACATACAATTCTATTTAAAATATTATGAAAAATAAATAAAAATGTTATTCTGATCCCTAATGGGGAATCCTTTAAATAAAGTGTATCATTATCTATTTATACACAGTTCTCCCCCCATCCCACTTTGTCAAGGATATATCATTTATTGAAACTTACATTATTTAATATGGTATTTCATCCATATAGATCAGTTAATTGTTATAATTCCTCCACTTTATCAAACTTTTAAATCCACAACGGTTCCATGATTTCTTAATGACTATACATGATCTCTTTCTATCCCATTTTATGGATTGAATCGGATCACATAATATAATGGATTCAATAGTTTGAGAAGATATGGGGATGTGGTTTTTTTCTTTTTGGTATTTGCTATTTTATTTTATAATTATGTTTTTAATCTTACATGGGAACCAGTAATTGAATTTTAATCTAACATTTGGTAGCCTAACACATCACATAAGTTGAAATGGAACAAAAAATTACACCCTATGTTTTCTTATGTAATATTTGTTGAGGATTTTAGATCTTATAGGTGTGACATGGGATGAAGTTTTTTTGTAACATGAGGGATAATTATCACTAAAATGAGAGTTAAGGTTCCTGGTTAATCTAAAGAGAGAGACATTTAATATGATACAGTTTTTCACCATACTATTTAATCTATCTTATCACTCTATTGGTATCTATAAATATTATGAAGTAATAAATTCAAGGAATATAATCTCTTATAATTTCTATTATAACATATTAAATCACATAAAACCCATATATAATTTTATGTGGTGGTTTTCATTGGAGTTATTATCAAGAAAGATCACTAGATATTCATTAAAAATAAAATTATAATGCGCACTATTAATGAAAAATAATTTATAAAATTAAAAAAAAAAACAAATATTAAAATCGTGAATATAAATTCATTTCAAATTAATTCTATTATTCAAAAAAATTATTAAAATATTGATAACTCCCATGAATTGATGGGAAAATGGTATTTATGACATGATTTTACATGAAAATATTATTAACATTTGGCTCACATGATGTTGATACAGAAAAACCCAATCGGTTATTAGTTTTATATGATGTGAAAATTTAAAACCTATGATTTAAATTCCCTTGAGACTTGAATTTTTTCATAACGTGGAAAAACCCCACCATCCCAAAACTAAAATAAAAAATTGAAATTATAGAGATACATTGAATAATTATAATAAGGGAAGAATATGATATTAGAAAAATAAAACATGATAAATATACTTATATTTAAATGGTGGGAAGAGGGGGAAGATTATAGAAGTAGTAGGGATCCACCCCTTTCGTACAGGATGAATGAAATTGAGCATGGAATATGGGTTCCTTCCTCATTTTAGATGGAATCATTTTTATGTAATCAAATTTTAGATATTTTAATAATTAGATTAAACTATTAGGTCTTATTAGAAATATAAAATATAATTTATCCTCCAACATTTATAGTACACAACTAATAAACATAATATTTTTCCGTGCTAATAATAATTTTTTATAATTTATTACATAATTTTATTAATCTCTAAAATATAATTTTCATTTAAAAAATTGCTATTTTATAATGAATCCTATATGAAATAGTTGAAAATTATTAAAAAAATTCATAGATATATTGAATTCTTATAATTAATCTAATAGAAATACAATAAACAATTATATCATACCTTAGGAAGTTATGACACAAATATAATGTTCAACATAAAATTAATGACATTCACGTTCACATTTCATGCTTAAGAGGACTGTTCGCATCCACTATTCAACAACAATTTATTTTATTTTAAAACCATCTCTATATCAAACATAAATTAAATAAAAAATTAATGTGTAGAAAAAAATATTATATTGTGGTGTTATATTCTATATAAAATGATTGTAATCTTCACTCATTGACTTTACTATCACATTGATGGTTATTAACAAAATTTATCTTTATGGTGTTTCTTATTTTGGAATCCATAAATCATGTCTATTCATTTTTTAAGAGAAATAAAAGTAAAAAAATTTGTATCCTCTATCATAACATTCTCTATTTTTTGTCATAAACTCGAAACGATGATGAGGATTAAATAAAATTTATGAAATTCATAGGGATTGAATGAATGTATAAGATATATTGTTCTTGATATAAAACCATACACACTTAATTAAGTCAAATCATTTTTCATTGAATATTAAAAAATACTTATTTTTTTAAAAATAAATCATACATTCTAATGGAATTGTTTAATAATAAATGTATAACGATAATGGAAAATATTAATATCATTAATAACATCTAGAACCAACAGTCTATAACTAGTATTATGATTGGTCCTTAATTGATAACTCTTATATTAATCCAATTAAAATGATTATAAAATTATTTCAACACCAATAAAGACCCAAAATATTAGTTTTCTCATATTATAACATCACAATCTTTTTTTCCCTCATTTGAACAAGAAGGGTGGGTACATGACCTCAAGCACACATCCTCGTATTCCCAAGGATTCTGACTAGTTTCATGGGTATAAGAAAAATATAGTTGGTGACTATGCGTGATATAATAGAGTAGCAATCACAATTTAAATAAGTTGAACCAATTAAACATACATTATAAAATATAGACAAATAAGTAAACCTAAATAAGTCCAAATATAATAAATAATGTAATTTCATGCTAAATTTAATATAGATATTATAAAATAATCCTAATGAAATAAATATGCAAAAAATAAAGACACCAAAAATGGTTCTAGAATTTTATATTATGACCTCACTCCAAGATCTAATCCCATACATTAAATAAAACAATCAAGAATAGGTACACATTCCATTTTCCATACCTAAAACAATGAAGTCTTATCAGGTAACTGAAGGACCTCGGGACACCCTGAGAGGGGAGGGGTGAATCAGGGTGACAACTTTTTCTTTTAATGTGATGGATCTTGTTCACACGTTGGTAGGAACTTGTTGAACCTGTATGATGAAAAAGATCAGAAAGAAAACATGCACATGCACAGAGAAGACACATCCATTTTTTCATGGTTCACCAATAAGGGCTACGTCCAAGGAGAATACGCCGACAAGTTGTCGGTCGTACCAAAATCCACTAATCTTCACTAGTTGTGGATTAAAATTATTCGAGAATAGTCACTCTATCCCAGGCTCATTTCCTTTACAAAGGTTCAGGGATAGCTTACTGCTTCCCTCAGGTCACTCCCGTTGACTCCCCCTGGCTCACTGTTGTTGGTAAAGTCACACTCAGTTTATAGACGTGAATGCCTCTTCAATAAATTTTCATTGAATTCTTTTCCTCTGCTCCGCACAAGACTCTGCTTGCATCGATGTCTGAAATAGATGCACTAGAATGCACAGAACCACTAAACCGGATAACTAGAACGTGCAGACAAACCTTACTGACAATTGAACGCAACACCAACCCTTTTCGCGCAAAACCATCCTATTGCGCGAAAAATTTACTTTTTGCGCGGAAAAATATTTCACACAAAAGTCCCCTTTTTCGTGCCACTGGATGTTTTATGTACAAACCCAATTTTTACGTGCTACTCTTCATGTTTCGCGCATCCAGAAACTTTCCGCGCAACTCAAAATATTTCGCGCAAGCCCCTTTATGCGATCCTTTTTCGTGCATCAGACCTCAGATCTTCTCTAAGTCTTCAACACCTTTGAATGAAGGGGTTTACCTCATATTTATTGGCGACTGAGACCCCCATGTGCAAAATCACCTTCGGCATGGAAAACCTCTCATATGGCGCGTAATATTTCGTGCAGGTATCATTTTCCACACACCTCTCCAGATATTTCGTGCAACCCATACCTTTGCCATTTTTCGACGGTGTGATTCTGAAACACTATATGCATGAAAAAACTTTGCTCCGCTATTTCGCACACCACGCTGTTTTTTGAGCCCAACTCAAGTATTTCGCTTAAAGCCCTTATTTTCTGCACAGCCCATGCCTTTTCCATTTTTCACCAATCTGATTTCGAAACACTATTTGCGCGAAAAAAACCTCGATCCACTATTTCGCGCATCCCGCTGTTTTCCGCTCCCAAATTAAGTATTTCCTGCAAGCCTCTTATATTTCGCGCACCACTTCCTTTTTGTGCGAACCTCCTTTTGCAGAAAATCCATGTCTTCATTTTCGGATTTTGAGGCTGAAAAATTTGGCAAACACTAGGAAATAGCACCACCTTCAATACTGTTTCCTGATTGAACTGTATGATTTCTTTGCTAGCACACATTCGGAACTTCCACTGAGGATTGACAAAAAACACAAACCAAACTCCAATTCCTGAATAGAACATCCATGTTTCCAACAGTAACAAATGACACCTTAAGAAAATATGGGAAATAATCAGTTGAACTACACCCATGAAATCGAAAAAACCATTTTGTAAATAATATTTCATGCAAAAGAATGATTAAAAATTGCATTAATTCATAAATTAATTTAGAATATAAAAATAAACTTGTAGACACATGAGCTACATCTTAACACAAGGGGTTAGCCAAACCCACTTTGTCATGATGTCAAATTTCTTTTTTACATTAGTGGATTCTAATTACAAGTATTAATCACACATACAAATAGAATATTATAATTAAAAGAAATAATTTCCCAAATAATGTGGTGAGAAACAATGTATCTTCCCTTCTGGTGTCAGGTAATCATTCATCTCACCCTCATACATCATGTTTCTATGCATATAAGACTCTATATGTGTTACCCTATTAAATTTTATTTCATGTTCACTTGGTTCAATACCATACAAAGGAAAATACTATCACTGGAATAAATGAAAATTCCCATTATTGGTCCACTTACATACTGAAAGGACATTTGACACTATTCAAATTCCCATTCTAGAGATAATTTATCAATTTAACATCAATTGTAAACAAGATCTAATTCATTCGAGTTTATCAATCATAGCGAACATGATTTCAAAATCCATATTGGTTAACTCATCTGATGTTCCAATTATCAAATGACTTTTTTTATTATTCCAAATTACATAATTAATATAATTATTATAACAATTTCATTTCACATGTTAGTTATTCCCTTATTTCATCACACCATTATGAAAATTCCAATTTCATTTCAATTAGACACATACATGTTGAGTGATTATTTATCTAGCTACATACACCAATTTAACTTATAAGATAATTCACATATTAGTTTATTCTATAAAAATTATTAAATGACACATAGGTCTCTAGGTTCGTATGTTCCAAGTTCAAGTCTTGTATCAAGAGTGGACACACTTATTGGGTGACCGCAAATATCAGTATTAATTCCAATAGACCCAATGGGATCCATGGGGGTTCAATTCATGAATATTAAAAAAAATAACAATTAATTAGGTTCATTCACACCATGTTTCAGCATGATCGCATAGGATTCAAATTAGAGTCAAACAAAAAAATCCTTAAGGAGTTGTTTTAGACCACCCACCCTAAACAAAGAAGATTAAACTATGAGATTGAGCATATAGATTAACAAGAGACACCAAGATCCCAAAATGGATTGGTTTTGAAACAATCTATCAATGTTATAATAATAGGACTCAAAAATAAGAAAATATGAAAACCCAAAAATTGAGTGGGACATAGTTATTTAAGTAATATAAATTGATGAATGACTCAAGAGATCACGGAGAAGAGTTCGATAAGTAGAAAAATCCATGTATAACCATTCTAATTCATAAATACTGATATGGGGTTGATTTATGGGTTAATTGGATTAAAAATAGGAGTTTGTGTGGAAAAATATGATTTTACCCTTATTACACCATCATAACATAATTCCACTAGCTGTTTAGTGGGCCTACACTAGCTATCCTACGTTTCTCATATATGATACCCACTCTTTCAAAACTCCACTGGTTGTCTAGTGATCCTCTAATAGGATTACACCTCCACTTTATAGCTAGCTAGCTAGCTAATGAACTGCACTGAAAAGCCAATGGGATTGAAAAATCTCTAATGATGCAAGAAACCTAGAGATTTCAACTAGATCATCTCCTATAAAACATTTATCACCTATAAAACATTATTTTAACCAAGAAAAAAGGTATTTCTTATTGAAACAATATTTTCAAACAAAAATATAAAGAGGAACGTACCTGGGGAAAAAATAGATCCTACAACTACCCCAACTTATAACATCTAATCCTAATGATATTCTCCCAAATATCATTTATACATATCAGTTAACAAATTTTGTTTCATTCACACTTATCGGACTCCCTATATCTGGCCATCTATTAAACACGACCATGTTTCTACTGCACTAACACTAGAGGAATGGTCTTCCCTTATAAATTATCCTCATTGTGGTTTAAGAGTTGAATCAAATGATCATGAATGTAAGAATAATAATCAAGCTCAATATGATCACCATCAATCACTTTATAATGGGAAATGTGGTATCTATAAAGAGAAAAAAATGTGAAAACACATTGTGCATGGAACTGTAGAATAGTGAAAGATCCAATCGGTATTCCACTGGGATGATTCAATCTGCTACCTATAATGGTATTAATAAATTGTCTCCATTCATTCCCTACATCTAGATATGAAATTTCCACAGACTTGGTAACACCCAAAAAAACCATGTGACAAAAAAGAACTATAGAGGTCATATATGAAAGTCAAAATAACCTTTATACTTTCTTTACATAGTTATTAATCAATTTTTGTTCATTTGAACCTACTCTGATGTCTCCAACAAGAGACTAGGTATAAAAAGCATTGATATTCCCACCACTAACCAACACAAAATTGAACAACATATTGTTACATCTAAATACATGAAAGGATCCATTTGTATTGAGTCTAGGTACGTATTAATATAAGTGAACCACATGAGAACCAGATACTACTCCAAAGATCCACCAAAGTCCCAAACACAGGCTCACAACATGTCCTACAGAATTTGAATCAACTACTCAAATTTTTCATCAAGATAAGGATGGTTGGTTATACTCAGAATTTCCTATGATCCAAGATCATTCAAAAGTCCCTTCCATGAATGTGATTCGAAATAGAGATATTTATCAAAAAAAAATTACATCTCATAATTTCACGAAATCAAACTATCACCTACCTAAAAATATTACCTATAACCTCAATGGTAAAATAATCCTGAATGGTCAATAAGTGGTCTATCTTTTTCCTTCACCCATAGTCACTCATAATAAATCATTTTTACAAGGTTTCCTGAGTAATCCATTAATGATATCCCTTGGGATATAATCCCACTTTTATTTTGGAATGGGAAGGGATTTAGTAACACTATAGGCCATTGATACTCAGCCTTCACCTACTTGCAAGTGAAGTAGCATGCCTTAAATTTCATTATATCCTTCTTCATGTTATGATACCAGTAAATCCTATAGATATTTCAATACATATTCATAAAAATAGAACATTCCATCCAATTTTAAGCATTGATTTCCCTCGTCATCTCCTCATGAAATCCTATTGGAATCTAGATTCATATAGAGACATAAAGAATACATCACTTCCAAAATATTAAAATGACAGTAGCTCCACACTATATATTAGGATCATATAACTTCCCTATCTTGATCTGATCAGGAATCAAGGGACTAATAGAATTTGATTATATATTTACTCATCCCTAAGAAACATAGAAATCCAAATGCATATATGTTAAGATATCTTTTATCCACCACTTTTCAGTGGATTAAAACACTTCCTATGAGTCCATCTTCATACACAAGGAATTTATAATAACATTTACCTTCCAAAGAGTATATGCCAACTCAATGTTCAAATACTATTGACCCACCTCATTTTATAAAGGTTCAGGTCCAACTATAAAAATTTGTACTTGAAGCTCTTATGATCGATCTAAACTACAAATATCACTCCCAATAGATAATGTCCCTAGAATATTAGAGAATGTACCACTGTAAATAAATCTATATCATGATTGTAATAATTTTGATTTTGCATCCTCAACATTTTGGATCCATTAGTAACTACTCAATCCTTCAATGTCAAAACTACATTAATTCAAACTCTTGATGCATTTCAATACATGGAGTACTCTTAACCTAGATCAAGTAATTTGAGGATCAGTGTTGAGGTCAAATTTCTCTTTAATTCCCACAAATCCTACCCATAAGCTTTAAACCACAAAAAATCACCCCTTTCTTAGTCATCCAAGGCATCCATGCTACATGATGGGATAATATTAGGATAAAACAACATAAGTTTCCAACCAGACCCAGAATACTCTGAATATTGAAGATTTAATTGGTCCATTATCATGTTACCATGGATTCCATTTTCTCTAGGTCTACCAACATTCCAACAATAGAGATAAAATTAGGTATGAATTTAAATTTATCAATCCAGAAATTATATTTATCTAGATTGTTTTATAGCTGATTCTCTATCAGTATACTTTGCATGACATCAAGTTTTTTAGAATAATCGTCATTTGACTGGGATTATAAAAGTATGTCATCAAAGAAAATAAACACAAATTGTTCCAATAATGGACGTAAAATATGATTCATCAACACCATTAACACAACGTGTGTGTTCTTCAATCCAATCATAATTAAAAATAAATGATGACATCCATATGCTAGAAATATTAGTCTGGGTATGTCAAATGATCTCACCCTAAAATGATGGTACCATGGACTCAATTAAATAATGGAGAAAATATGGGAACCTCATAGCTGATCAAAGACATTTTTGATGCATTGAAGTGGATACCGGTTCATGATCATTATCTAGTTCAACATATATTAATCCACAAATAAGCACAAATTACCATCTATATTCTTGTAGAAAAGTTTAGTTGAACCCCATGATGATGTACTTGTCCTTATGAATCACTTATCATCAAGATATTCAAACAATACATTTATCTCTTGATGCACTCCTAATGTCAACCTATAAGGTGTGATAGAAATAAGTTCATCTCATGGAACCTTATCAATGGTGAAATCAATCTCTCCCTTTAGGGGTAAGATGAAGAACATTTCAAGAAAGGCATCCTAAAATTGATCCACTAGAATAGGAAATGAACCCCGTTTCAATCCACCATCATCCTGGATAAGGAGTATAATCTAGGATATGATATAATCAAAAATAAATTTATTTTTTCATGTACGTCCAATATTAATACCCCATTCACCAGGATAGATATAGATTCCCCCTTCTAGTGATAAAAATGGAAATATCCCCTTATAATAGTTGATTTGATCTTGGTATAGAACATTCCAATCTATACATAGAATCAAACTAAACCAAGACGTTATTAACACAAATAGATCCCAAAGGAAACATTGGCCACCAATTTTTAGAGAACACTCCATATAGAATATTATTCCCTTTGACCGTTCCACTAAAAACTTATCAATGGTCATAACCCCATTTGGTATTTCCACATCAAAACCCATCCAATTGGATATAATAGAAGAAAAAAATGAATACAGTGATTTTATATCAAACAAAACACATTCAAGGGTGGATGACATTAGAATCATACCTCTAGAAGTATAAGATAAAATATATAGGCTGGTAGGAGTAAACTATATACCATGTATATAACTCACCAATCAAACATGGGTTATATTCTGAAACCCCTGAGATTCTCGCTTCATTAGATATTATCCCTCCTACTTTAGGGTAGCATAACCCCTACTCTAGACCAAGCATTCAATGGAACTCAAATTACCTATCTGGAGAGGGGTAGTTGAGTCCCCCCAAAACACTAGTCCATTCCATGATCCTCTATTATTTCACAACTACTAAGTTCAACTATAGAACATCTATATATGGAACATCATAATGTAGGTGCAGCACTCCATAAAAGGAGAATTAAACTGAAATAACTTACGGTCATCTCTACCACACTTAAAGCACTTCCCCAATAAATAGTTGTATGAAATTTTGTTGTCATATACCATTACCTCCTAATATTGATGATCCTAAATAATTTTTATCTTTTTATAAATGGTTTTGTTTCTTGGAAAATTATATACTTAAAAATTCAAAAATATTGTATTATAGAGCTTACTGAGACACCATGTCATGTGAAATTTCAGTGAGTGTATCACCTTACCACACATTATGTTTCACCCAACCATATGCACATGAACTACTATCCATGATACATATAAACAAAACCCCACTATGACATGATTTTACATCATGATAAAAACACATCTTACCACATGGAAACAACTACATTACTGCATGAAAAAAACCTCTTTACTTCGTGAAGGAAACTACCTACCACATGAAGAAAACCAACTTACCGCATGAGGAAAACTACCTACTACAAGAGTAAATCACCTATCTATTCCAAGGTCTGTGTAAAATCTCATTTAGTAATTTAATGAGTATTTTATTTTTCTAATTTAGTGACTTTGTGAAGAAAATGATTACCATATAATGTCATAAACTATCATCTTTTGAAAATGACCCAACCACAAGATGTGATTATTGGACTATGTTACTTTGACACATCAACTGACTGTGTCTTTTTTCTATGAGATCAACTAAACATAGTTCAAGTGAAGACAATTTACCACGTCTAAAATAGTTGTGGAAAATTTTAAATCACATATGTCTAGTTATTTGATTCATTAAAAGAACTATTAATTCATTTAATGAATGATGATTATTCTCCGATGTCTACTTTTGATGAAGATATATTTAAATTAATTTATTCAACCATGAAGTGATGAGTGATGAGGGACTAATGAAAAGATTTGACGAAACATAAGGAATAAAAGTTGGTTTATTTGAGAGATCCATCTATGACACTATTCCTTTTCAATACATACTGAAAAACTTGTTCAATCTCCATCTAAAGACAAACTCAAGGACTTAGAACAATTGAAGCATCATCTATTGATCTTCATTAAACATTATATATATATATATTAATTATTATTTTCATTTAATAATTTACTTTTTAGTAGTGTATTGATGTATATTCTTTGTCAATAGACATATTCTTGTGTTCTTAAACATCAATGTGGTTAAAAAATTCTCACAAAACTATTTTATTGTACTCGCATGAATAACTATGGAAGATCTCTCATGTGACTTGGTATTTTTTTCATCCCACTTGGATCTATGGAAGATGATTTTTTTTCTCGGAAATCCTTGTGTGTTGATGATTTTAAAACCTAGTATAGGTAGTTGATCTATTTATTTATATTATGAACTTCTTGGAAGAATGTTATTTCTTAGTGGAGGGGATTAAGTCTCTACTTGAGACAAAACTCTTGGTTTATTTCTTTTGTGTATTTTGTTTTTTTTAATTTAACTTCAAATCGATTTCTGTTTTCAAAACATGGTTGATTTGAATTTAGTATTAGTTTTTTCTTATATAAATATTTTTATTGAGTAAATAAGTTTAATTATTTAATGTATTTTTAAGATATTTGAACAAAGACTTAATCATGCTTCTAATAAATTATTTGAAAGATCGCATTTATATATTTATACTGTTTTGATTAACTATGAATTTTTATTAAA
This sequence comes from Viscum album, assembly GCA_963277665.1. Lineage (NCBI taxonomy): Eukaryota > Viridiplantae > Streptophyta > Magnoliopsida > Santalales > Viscaceae > Viscum > Viscum album. The sequence continues at coordinate 499,923,920 of OY728122.1, forward strand.
TTAGGTATTTATGTTTGAAATTATTTTTAAATATAAATTTCATTGGGAACCCAATTCACCTCCCTCTTGAGTTATTGACTCCATCCAACATTCGGTAGTAGAGGTTTTCTGAAAATCTTTTGAACTGTGATTTTCTTTTAGTTTAATGAAATTAAATATCAGTCATTTTTAAATTAAAGTCCTTATGGATAATAATATCAAATAATGAACTACCACTAAATGGACTCCATATTTTAATGGAATTAAAATTGGATATTAAAAGGAAAATTTATTTAGAGTGTATGGTTTTTGATATTTGGATAGCAAAGGTAGATAAATTTGAAAATCCTCAAACTTCTAGAGCTACTTGGATTGATTCTATGAAAACTATATGTGAAAAAAATTGTAAATAAATGAAATATTTATACGATGACTTAGGGGAAGATAAATTTTACAAAATATCTAACTGTGCTAATGCCTTATAATTTTAGGAAACAATAAATATTTATCATGAAGGAACAACTAATGTTAGTGAAATGGGAAAACCACGTACCCTATTAAATATGATATATTTTAGATGAAGTTTAATGAGTCAATATCTGAAATAAATCCTAGGTTTAATGAGATAATGAATACAATATAAGAACAAGGAATGAAAATCCCAGAAAAAGAACAAGTCATGAAACTTATCATGCACTTATCAAAAAATTAAAGGAAAAAATATGTATAAATAAAAGAATCATGTGATATTAATACAATTCATGTAAAGAAAATTATTGGAAAGATAATAATGTATAAAAAAGAACCTCATGTAAACAATGAAGAAGTGGATGACCTAACACAAAGTCAATATCACTGAAACCTATTGCTTCAAAACAAAAAATGATATGTCCAAAGAAGTTATCTCATGTGATTAAGAGTAACCAACAAATAGAGTTGAGGAAATGAAACATCTGTCTAGGAATTTCAGAAAGTTATAAAAAAGGAAGAATTTATTTAGGAAAACTAATTATTTAGGAATATATGAAAAGGGAAATTGGAGAAAATATTATAATAAGGATAATTGAACCAATGAAATATTTTTCTAAGAATGTAAGAGAAAAGTACATATCACAGTTGACCATATTATGATAAAGTATAAGAAAACATATGAGGATAAGAAAAAAAGGTATAAAAAGGATATGAAATAAACAAGGAGTTCTTTTTAAGATACTTCTAGTGAATCAAACTCAAGCAGAGAGGATATTCATGATAAATAAAATATGTGGTTTGTGAAAAACACATCATACGTATTGAATTTGTTTCCGAAATCTCCTACTAAAAATTCAACATATTCAATGACTAAAAATAATGAACCATATATATCCACTAAAAAAATGATAAAATATTTTCAAATATTGGGAGGCATCATTAATGATCTTAATGATGAATATAAAATTTTAATGAACTGTATTTCCTTGTCCACTCTCAATAAAAACAATATTACGGTAGAGAATGAAAAAATTCTCAACTAAAACAATAGTACACTAAGCTAAAGTTATCCATTGAAAAATTAATAAAATATATAGACAAATTTTCCAAGGGAACAAAAACTCTTAACTAGATAATTAGAATGAAAACAGATCATAAATATACTACTAGAATAGGATATTTTCCTAAAAAAAGAATGATTATTAAAAATAAATCTATTCTTAACTCTAGTTATACTAATTAAATGACTAGTTTTTATTCTAGTGAAGAAAACAATGTTTTCATTTCTAAATGTCTAAAATTTACTTATAAGAAATGGTTAAACAATTATGGATCCCTAAATATATTTTTACTAACATTTATGGACCTAATAAAATAAGGATTCCAAAGTCAATATTGGTTTGAATAATTTCATTAGGAAACCTACTTGAATAGTTTTAGTAACCACCAACGGTATCTGGGTTGTAGCTACTCCAGACACATAAATGAGGATTATTCATGTTTCATGAACCTTATCATGGTTAATGGTGGACATGTCACTTTGAATGATAATTCTAAAGAAAAGATAATTAGCCTTGTACAAATACGTAATACTTGTAATGTTTTAACTTCCATATTTTTTTTATATTGATTGATTTAAAATATACACAGAATTTACCAATTAGGTAATTATGGTTTTTGTGTTAAATTTGAAAAAAATTCCTAAAGAGTTTTTTATTCTAAAAATTCTTCATTTTTTAATATTTTCAAAAATGATAATGTTTATTCTGTTATTTTAGATCTGTTATTTTATCGAAAAATTTCTATCTATGTTCCTTTCATAGAGAATCTTGGATTTGGAAAACGATACTAGGCCATTACAATACTCATTCACAATGAAATATAACAAGTAAAGTGTTAGTCAAAGATATTAATAAATAAGAATTTACAAATGATAAATTCTATAACCCATTAAAAAAGTGTAAACAGTATAAAACCTCATTCAAACCAAATAAATAAGTTTTAACTTATCAACCACTTGAATTGGATCCCATAGATTTTTTTAAAAATAATGTGTTTCTAGTTTTAATTGGAATCACTTTGTTTTTGTTCATGTTGATTACTTTCCTAGATATATTTGAGTATTCTTTCTATCTCAAAAAATTTACTCATATTCATATTTTTCTAAGTATTCCAAATATGTATAAAATATTATTGGACATAGAATTAATACCTTAAGAATTGATCATAGTCGTGAGTCATAAAATCAAGATTTTGAATCATTATGCTCACAAAATGAATATAATAATAACTTTTCTAGTATTAAAACCCCACAATATAATGGTGTAGTAGAAAGGAGAAATGGAACCCTTCAATAAATCACCTGGAACATTCGTAATTAGTAAGATTAACCAATTTAATTTTGGTAAGAAGCTTTGAATACAAATTTTTATATAATTACTAGAGTTTTAATTAGACCTCTCATAAAAAGTACCCATTTGGAATTAGATAATGGAATAAAACTAGAGTTTAACTACTTTAGAGTTTTTAGTTTAAAATAAATTATTCCTAATATAAAGGACTATGATGAAAAAATTACGTGTAAGAGTGATGAAAGAATTTTCCTTATGTATTCAAAAACTAGTAATTTATAGTGGGTTTTTACAAAAAGGACCAAGATTTTGGAAGCATTAATACATGTTAAATTTTATAAAACAAATCTACATGATCTTAAAACCTCTTCAGAAAATCATTAGGATAGTATTTGTAGTCTTTTCATAAATTCTAAACCAATTAAAATTTCTGCCAGACCTTATGTAATGAACTCATCCAGTTCTGTTGAACAAACTGAACCTAAATCTTTATAATATAATGAAATATCCAGTCCTCCTATTTCTAGAATTGTTAAGAATCATAGATACAATCACTTATATTCTTTATTTGGATACCTTAATCGAGGAACTAGATCTTTTCTTAGAAATCCAGTTGAACATCGATCGTTCTTATCATAGATTGGACCTAAGAACACCAATGATGAAATTGAAGATAAATTCTCATTAATGTAAATTCAATAATAACATAATCAATTTGAATGGAACAAATACTAGGAACTAATGTATAGACCCAACAAAAACCTAACTATAGTCACTAAATGGGTTTTTATAAACAAGTTTGATGAATCATGCACTATAGTTAGAAATAAATCTTGATTGGTTGGATAAGTATAAAACCAAGAATAATGTATTGAATTTAAGGAAACGGTTTCACATGTATATATACATGAATCTATTAGAACGTTTCATTCCTATGTAGTACATTTATGTTTCAAACTATATCAAATGTATGTCAAGAGATCATTCTTAAATTGTTATATTAATGATGATGTTTTTGTGGAACAACCCCTAGATTTCAATATCCTTATTTTCTAAATCATGTTTTTAAATAAACTAATGATTTATATGGTTCAAAACATTCTCTTAGATATTGGTATGATAGGATAAACTCCTTTATAATTTCTAATTGTTTTATTAAAGGTATACCTAATCCTACATTATTTGTTAAACTTATTTCAAAGGTTGTTTTAGTTGTAAAAATTTATATATATGATGTTATTTTTACATCTTTAAGAAATTATTTGAGTACTAAATTTTAAAAAATTATGAAATGTTAATTTTAAATGAGTTTAATGGGTGAACATAAATTTTTTATTGGCATTGAAATTTTTAAAAATTAAGGAATAAATTATTTTTAATAAAATAAATTACACCAAATATCTTATAAAACATTTTATTAAGGAAAGTATTAATGGTGATGATACTCCCATAATTACTAACTACAAGTAGAATCATGATAAAACTAGGGAATATAATGATGAATCAACTGATATATGTATGATTGGAATCATAATATACATAACTACTAGCTGACCAAATTATGTTAAGTATATATATATATGTGATAATTTTCAAGAAAAAACAAAATAATCACATCTATTAGCTTTGAAAATAATTTTTAAATACCTTAATATCATATAAAAATATGGAATGTTTTAATCCAAATGATAAACATTTTATTTGGTTAGTTATTGTTATGATGATATTGGTTATTGTATATTAGATAGAAAAAAGAACTAATGGAACATGTCACTTTTTTGGAAAGTCTCTATAATCATGGCGTACTAAGAAGAAGAAATTTGTAACATTATTCATTGACGAAGTTGAGTACATATCTATAGGTAGATTTTATGCATACATATTGTGGATGAAACACGCATTTCAAGAATATGGATATCACTTAAAATATGTTCCTTTAGATTATGATAATATAAGTGTTATAAGTATTTCCGAGAATCATATATATCATTATAGAACATAGAATATTGATATAAGACTTCTATGTCTAAGAGATAATTAACAAAAAGGTTATATAACTCTTCAGTTCATAGGTACTAAACATGTTCTTACTCATATATTTACAAATACATTGAATGTTGAGGGAATCAATAATATCACAAATGAATTAGGGTTGTTGAATTTTGTTTAAATTTGTCATCATCGTCATCGTGTACATTTTTATTAATAAGCTACCCCCCAAGGGACCACATGCCTCCAACCTCCTCACATGTGCCTGAAATATTGAAGGCCAATGGAGTACCCTCTAATCCAATGGACCCCCTCAGGTTTGAGGTACCTACCACTATGAAAGAAAATGGGATCATGACTAAGAACCTCGAGGGAAGAAAGGTGGTCTGCAACTTGATTACCTTTCTGCCCCGAGTGCACCACATTGGTGATATTGCTAAGTAGTCTCCTACACTTTCTGGTGGTATAGGTGGTTGACTAGGGGAGGGAAATAGGTTGTTAAAGCTGTTATGTAGAATATTGGAGTTTTTTTCAGCTTCTGAAATATCAATTTCCTCCTGGTTGCACAGGCTCATACCCTAAAGGAGGGCCCTTGAATAATCCTGAAGGGATGATCCACTGCCAAATCAGGATAAAAACACCATGATCACTAACCCCTTGGCATCCCGAAAAGCACCTCCTCCATTAATTACCTCCATGATGCAAGAACCATCAGTGTTAATTTGAAGACCCATGGAAGGGGGTCTTTACGGACTCGAGGACCCCTGGAAATGTTAGTATCATTCTGGGCGGCATTGGAGGCTCTATGAATTAGGACGATAGAGGGAGCCTCCCACTATTTACTAGTAAGTGTCTAAAGGTCCAGAAGAAGGTTTTTGGTCATTATTATGATGTATGGGCTAGAGGATAGGACCCCGTCGTGCATCACCTAGTTTCCATCTTGGCAGATGCTCCAGAAGCGTGTGAGAAAAAATCTTATTGTGAGCCTCCTTCTCCCGACCCCTATCTCTTGAGCCATGAAACCATCTCTGCATGATATAGAGGCCTTACATGAAACTATCTATAAGGGAAAAAAATATCCAAGAGTTATCCACATGTCACTCGCCCAGTGACCTTGAAAGAAAAGATGATCAGTGGATTCTTCCTTACTGTTCTTGCAGCATGGGCATCGCAAAACCAATGAGATCCCGCATAATTTAATATTTTAATCCATTTTAATTTCTCTATTTATGATGTTCCATGATATTAAATTTATCTTCTAGGGAAGGGAATTTGTCAATAGTATCTCATTCCAACTGTCGAAACTGTCTTGGGTGCTAAGGGTTTGATGAAAATCTCGATAGTTGAAAGCCCCCATAGATGAGGGCATGAAAACACATTGTTCAAGCTCTTAGGATAATTCAATCAGGTTGAAGAAGGACTTCTGGTCTTCTTCTAGAACCACGTGAATGATCTCATGGTAGTGACTGGACTCCATGAAGAAGATGGCCAGAGCTGGGCATCCCAAAAACCTGATAGCCTCTTCATCCCAGTTGTGCTTCCATAAAAGGATATCTCCATTCCCCACCTACCATTGTGAGTGTGGTTGCAGATGATGGATGGGGGGAAGAATATTGGACCAGAGCATAGATCCCAAGATTTTCCTCAATGAAGGGTCGTCAAAGTGGGAGGAGTGCATGGTTATACCCAATAGCATATGATTTTCCAAGACTTCCCATGTAAGCTTTGCATGCATGCAGCTGATGGTGGCCTCAAGGCCACGGATGTTGAAGCTTCCTACCCTGACTGGCCTTGCCACCCTATTCCATGATGTTCTATGTCGTTTCCCTTCAATGGAAGTGTCCTAGGTGAAGCTATCCGTGATCTTTTCAATGTTGCGAATCACCCCCTGTGGAACATTGATGGTAGAGAGGGCATGAACTAGGTTAGCAAGAAGAACACTATTGATAAGAGCGATATGTACACCAAAAGAAATGTATTTTTTTCTTCTATTTAAGGATACATTCAGTTATCTTTTGGGAGAGGAAGTCTCAATCTATGATCTAAAGACTTCAAGGAGATGTGATAGCCCCAAGATATTCCATGGGGAAATCTCCTATGTTCATGTTGAGGTTTTGGAGGACAGCAGTAGCTCAGCTATAAATACATCTATTGGAAATGTAGAAAGTGATCTTTTCCTTATTAATCTCTTGACTTATCTAGTGGGAGTATTCCTCAAGAACCATCATGACACCTTTGATTGATTTGATGCCAGCGTTCTTGAAGATGAGGGTATCATCCACTATCATCAGATGGGTGATACATTGGGCTCTCATGCTCTGTCTGAAGGGGTTCAACTCACCAAAGTTAAACCGCTTGTTGATGGAGTGGCTGAGGGCGTCATGGACATGAATGAGTAGGCTAGGGGAGACTGGATCGCCTTGCAAGAGCCCATATATAGACTTGAAGCAACTAAAATTATTCCACATAAAGTTGATATCCAACTAAGAGGTGTTATAACATCTAAAAAGGATATCAACATTCTAATGGTCTAGACCAATACCTTCTAGAACCTTGTTGATAAATCCCCACTTCATTCAATCATATGCTTTGTTCTTGTCCATCTTGATGACCATGTTAGAACCGCATGTTTTGATGTTCATTTCCTTCATCATCTTTTGAGAAGAATTCAATGGTTCCTTGGATCAAGCAACCCTTCTCGAACCCGTGATACTCTTCTGAGACCAAACGATGATGGTTCTTTGACATTCTTGTGTTGATTAAACTAGTTATAATACTGTACAAGATGTTTCAGAGGCTCACCAGGTGGTAATACAAAACAGAGGTAGGGTTCCTGGAATTTGGAAGGAGGACAGGGGTTGTGGTGTACGAAATATATTAAAGGGCTCCCCCTCAGAATAATTCTTGGAAGTCCTTAACATCATCCGCCTTCACAACCTCCCATGAGGCCTGGTAGAAGGATCCTAGAAAGCTGTCAGGGCCCGGGGCGCATTCCAGTTTAAGGCCCATCATAGAGCCATATATTTCCACTTCACCTGGAAAAGCCCTAATCACCTCATTGTCCTAGATAGTGAAAAAGGGATAACCTCAAAGAACCCTTTTTCAATTCCTGGGTATCCATTAGGCCTCATTAGATTGGATTCGGCAAGTAACTCTTGGAAGAAGGTAAGGGCTTGAGCACCCCCACATCCCTATCATCTGTGTAAGAGCCATATTCTAATCAGAAGTTGGGTTTGATTGGCCACTTTCTCTCATTGATGCATGTATGGAAGAACGCAGTGTTCTTATCTCCCTCATTAAGCCACTTGACCAATAAAGAATCTTTTCCCATGCATTTCAGTTTCAGAAGAAATTCCACCTGGGGATATTTATTCCTTGCAAGATCCTCGAACGCATGATCATCTGAGTTATACTCTAGCCTTCCATATATTCATTCAACTTTCTTATTGGGACAATATAAATCAGTGTTAATGAGGTGATTATCCTTCCACCACACCCTCAAGCGATCCTTGAGCCATCTGAGTTTGTTGTGAATGGTAACCCACGTATGCCCCTGGTGAACACTTGATACCATATCTTATATTATCACATTGTCACAATTAATACCATGAATGTACGTTCATGTGGTTGATATATATTTATCATGAACATATTTGTAATATAGTTAGAACACCTACCATATGTTAGGGTGAGCATTATTATTGTGATTATATTATTTATAGATCATTATTCATCAAAAACATTTTGTTTATTTTTTACATTAAAATTTTTACTAAAACCTTTTGGTGGAATTTATTTTATGTTTATTTTTATTTTAATCCCCAGGTTATTGAAATTAAAATTATAATCTGATTCAAAATTGGTACCTATATTTTCCATTATTTCTCTTCTATCATTTTAGGATATTTTTATCAGGCAATTTTCTATCATCTAAATCATACTTCTTTCTCATCTCAAACCAATTTGGTTTACCTATAATTTTCAATCATTCGTAGATCTAAAATTTAATCCTAATAATGAAAATGATGTATAAAATAAGAGATACTTTTTTAGTTCAATCATCTCATTCAATGCTGTTGATGAAGAACAATGCTAGATCTCGTGTTTTATTAGAGTGGAAGAACCCAAGTCTCAGTAATCATATGCTTTTAGAAAAGAAGTCAGTGATAAATGGTTTATGTTTACTTGATCTCTTTTTTACAATGTGATTATAGAAAAAGGTTGGTCTGAATGGTTTAAAGAAAACTTTATACCCTTTTATACAAAAATTATCATGGAATTTTATAATAATATAGAGATCTTTATAGTAGAAAAGAGGGATAAAGTAAAATCAAGAATTAATAGTGAAATTTTCAAATTCTCATCAAAGTTCAAAGAAGAATGTTTGGTTCTGCTGTATAACGGAGAGTATGAAGATTATAAAAGCTTATATCTTAATAATAATCAAGAACATTGTGTTTGAGAATTCCTCATATAAGATCATTTGGAATGAAAATCTCAAAATAACCACTACTATTAAGTTTGGTGGCGATTTTAGTATCCTTGTTATGTTTAGTCGACAAGAAATTTGACCGGGGAAAGGAGACTATAGTATTATGAGCCATCATTATATATTTTACCTATTTTAAATAAATAATGGAGTTAAAATGAATATATACATATTTTTTAAGAGGAAATTAGTTGAGTCATGAAAACCATCTTCATGTTTTAGTTCCTTACCATATCCTAATTTAATTAATTCTTTGTTAGAGTAAAAAGAAATTATTCCTTAGGAAGAATATAGAATAACTCCTTCTAATTGATCCTATAGTACTCAAAATATTTATAAGTAGTTTATAGTTAACTGAAGTCCCTTAAAACATGATTAGGTAACTGATCTAGAAAAGTTGGATGAACAATTTAATCAAGTTAATTATCCAATTATTCTGTTGGATCTGATATATATAGGTCTTGAAATTGATTAAATATTTAAGTAATCTATTGATGTTTTTTTCTCCAATTAAATAATAATAGGAAGTAATCAATGAAGAAGAATTTTCTAAAGATGAAGTAGAGGAATAATAATAAACATAGGTTATTGATCTTAATTAGGAATCATGGTTATCTCATTATGATGAGCTAGTCTGGGATAAATCAATTGGATCTAATGCTGATAGGTAGAGCTTAGAGAAATATCATATTTTTGGGAGTACCACTATATAAAATTTACCAGATGAACCTTATAACGGGTATAATTCCCCTAAAACTTTCGGATTTGTCTAAGAGTATCCTACTTAATATGATGATTATCATTTAGGAAGTCCACCTAGTTATGGTGGACCAATCAATTTTTATGTTCAAATAACCTTCAAAGTAAATTTTATTACTAAGTGTGATATACATGAGAGAATTGAAACTTTTAATTTTTATGATCATGAAGACATTATTTAAGATTATAATAATGATATAGTTGATTTTTCTGCTAGATTTAAGGATTATACTATAAGTAATAGTTCAATGGAAGATTTACATGAGGGAGATGGAATGTATTCATCTAGTGATCCATCTCTTTATGTTTCTACACCTTATATATCATCATCCTCATGAGTCACAAAATATTACATGGTTGGGTTCAAATCATATATGTTGGAGGTACTCAAACATTTGTTTTATAACATTCAAAAAACATTAAACAATGTGATAAAATAGGATATTTGTTAAGCTATTACCATTGTTACTAATTGTATCCATCCCAAATTTAATTTCATAAAAGAAATGTTCAAATATTATATTAATTATATGAGACATCATATGGTTTATATTCAAGACAACATATTAGATATGATGAATCAAATAGACCAGAGATTCATGAATTCTATGTTTTATCCAGCTTGTGTGTCTTCTACTCCTCCAGATGATGATGAAAAGATAAAATAGTTCAATCAAGTTGAGATGAATGATTTTTTATGAATAATTAAACAAAAATAATGAATCTATGTGTGATGGATTTCATACCCATGTTGTTAAGAACCATACTTTAGTTCATAAGGATGCTAAAAAATCTAGTAAGTACTGGGAAATAATCAAAATGGAAATTGATTTTTATTGAATCATTATCTTTACAAAGTCATATATGAAAGGGATGTTTAGAAATATCTATTACAATTTGAAGATACCTGCTCTAACTCAAGATTTTAAATATCAATTTACGAATCATAATGTTATAAATCCTATTTTGGAAGATTTAATGATGAATCAAGATTATTTCCTTCAATATTTAGAACAAGGTTTTTGGGTTGTCAGTGAGTTTACCTGGTTGATGAAACCTTACCTTTATAAATATCAAATTACTATATTATCTCCCTTAACAATTCCATTATATCATCCTAAAACTACGACTACAATCAATTATTTTTACCTCACTCATTACAAATCCTTTCTATCTCTTATCCAAGTTTCTATGTGTGTAGATCTTAGAGCCCATGACTCTTCATCTTCTACAAATACTACGTATACTCCTAAATCTGCTTCCAATGAAAGGATCATATCCTTATACGGATAATACATTTGACCCTCATTCATATTTAGATTGGGATTTCTGATAAGTATTTTCTTAACACTATTTTTACTCTTCTGTTGTAATATATTTTTCTATATAAACACCCTTATCATTATTATTTTATTTTATTTTCTCTTATTCATTATTTTGTTTCATTTTTAAAATCTCAAAAGGGGGAGAATAAAATGATAGGGGAGTAATGTGATAAATTAAAAATAAATGAATTCAATGGAATCTCTTTTCATGTTTTTATACACTTATTTAAGTTATTTTAATTCTTTTAAATACACTTTTAATGCATTAAATTCATTTAAATTTACATTTCATTATTTTTGATCATAAAAAGGGGGATATTATTTTCTTAGAATATCCTCTTTATTTTAATAATCATAAATAATTTTTTTCATGTTATTAATGAGTTATATGATTTCTTTTCAAAAAAATTATGCTGAGAAAAAACTTATAAATGGATAAGTATAGAAATTTCCATGACACCTTACCGTGTAAAGGTTTGGTGACTAGATCACCTTACCACATGATATGTTTCACCCTATCATATTCATACGAAATTATTACCATGAGACATATGCACAAAATATATATACTTCATGATCTGACCTCATGATGAAGACTCGTCTTATCTAAAAACTAGAGCTACCTTAGAGCATGGAGAAAACCATCTTACCACATGAAGTAAACTACCTGCAATATTAAGAAAACTACCTTAAATAATGAATGAAACTACCTACTACATGATGAAATAACCTTATCATTCCATAGAATATATAAATTATCATAAATTAATATAATTTTTAATTTAGTTTTTTAGTGTACGAAACACAGGAAGAAGAATATTACCAAAACATTTTGTAAACTTACTTCTTGTTAAAATGAGTTGACTGCATAAAATGATGAATAGGTTATACAACCTTTCCACATCATCTAATAATTTCTAGTTTCTATGATCTCATCGAACCATACATAAAGTGATGACATCTTACCTTATCTAATTTAAAAATAGATCATTTCAAATCACCAATGGTTCATTATTTAACTCATTAAATGAATATTCGATCCATATAATAAAGTTAGATTATTATCTAATAGAAAATTCTGATGAATATCTCTTTAAATAGATTCATTCTATTGTTTGGATAAGTGTTATGATTTAGTAGTAAAAAAATTGATGACAAATAGATAATAATAGCGGATTTCTACGAGAGAGCTTTCTACAAAACTCTGTTTTTTCTAGACGTACTAAAAAACTTGTTCGAGCTCTATATAAATAAAAATCAAGGACTCATAACATATTAAGAATCATTTTTAATGTTTAATAAAACAATATTTATTTATCTTTTCCCTTTACATTTAATTCTTTACTTTTTATCTTTCTACTGAAGTAATCTATTTATCTATACACAATTTCTATTGTTCTCAAATTGGTGTGTGATCGATAAATTATTTCAAAAATATTTTATTGTATTCCCATGAATATATTTGGAAGATTTAATGTTTGACCTATAGTTGGTCTCCTCCCACATAGAACATTATAGGAGGCTTTGTACTGGAAAACATTATACACTATTGATTTGAAAACATGATCTAAGTTGTCGATTTGTTCATTCTTATTGTAAATATATTGAGATTAGGTTATTTTCATGTTGAGGGGATTAAGTATTAACATGATACCAAACCCATTGTATATTATTGCTGAGTATTTGTTTACATTATGTTGATTTGAAAATTAAACAAATTTCTGTTTTCAAAACAAAATATTACTTTAATATTTAGTGAAATTTTGTGTTTAAATAATGTTTTTCATCAATTAAATTAGTTTAAAAGGATTAAATATATATATGACAATTTCACTGATCCATTTTCACTCTTCTAATAAATTATTTGAAATATGAAATTTATATTTTTCTACACTTTCGATTAACTAGAAATTTTTATTAAATTAGGGATTTATGTTTTAAATTATTTTTTAATATAAATTTTAATAGAAAATCAGTTCACCCCTACTGAGTTTCTCACTCTGAACAATAAAAATTTCCAACCCCTTCATATCTTTTCCTATAACACCCCAAGCTTCCATGGTATGCTTCTCTTTTAATAATATAGTAGTGTGTATTGTACGAAACATCGAGTTCTAACAAACCACAACCAATCAAACTAGCCTTTATGAATAGTAATACCCCCATTTTAAAATTTTATAAATTTTATCTTATATAATTGGCTTCATTTTTGGATTTGGAATATCAAAATTAGCTTATGGTGAATTTTTGGTATTTTTCTGAAAATATTTAATTTTTGATGAATAGTGAAAAACACTAAGTTATAGTTTAAAAACAAATTTTTATTTAAATATTTATTTATTTTAATTAAATTTATTTTTGTTCTAAATAGATACGTAATACCTATATAAGTTTAATATAATTCATTGGAGTCAGTTTATAATAATTTTAGATATATAAAAATTTTATTGAACTTTTTACCGTCTTTTACCCACCTCCTAGGAAAATTTTCAAATTCACATAAAAGGTAATTTTACCAATTCTGTAAGTGGAATTTCAAAAATATGAGAGACATGGTTGATATCAATTTGAAAAATTTGGTTCAATAAGATATATATAATTTTTCATGAATAGTAACTTTTTTCTTTTCTTTACCACAGTTAAAAGTAAATAGGGCAATTAAGGTCAAAAATGATATTATTATTACCCAAAAACATGTCCTATTTCTATTGAAAAAGTATAATTCAATCAAAAAAAACCCTATAAATAAAATATGAACCTCTTTGGTCCACTTGGATTAGATTACGTCATTTATTATTATTTAATTCAAAGAAGAGTTAAAAGTGTTAAATTCAAAGTTTAATAACTAAACCATTTTTAATATAGGGTTAAACATAAGATAAATTCGACTATAAATATTCATTAAAAAGATAAAAATATTTCCAACAAAATGGTATTTTATTTATAATTTTTAGACATTAAATAATTAAATTTATTTATGACACAATGATGTTGCAATAATTACACTATTAATGAAAGATTAAAATAATTAGTATTATAAATATCCAAATAAATGTAATTTGAGACTTTTAATGAATTACACTAATTTTATGGGTTAATATGAAATATTAGGGTTAGTTATAGGAATTATTTTATGTAATAATGTTGTTATGAATTTAGCACAAAAAAACCCAATAGTGTCAAAATTGACATAAAAGAGTTTTTAAAACAAATATTATATTATTAATTTATATTCTATTCTTAAAAATCTAAAATTAGGCCAAAAGACTTATATAATGATATTTTTATCATTAATGAACTACTATGGATTCTCTTGTAAGTATATAGTAATTTTATTAACCATATAATATAAAAATACAAAGAGACATGGTAAATGACAAACTATTTAACTAAGAGTTAAATCTAAAAGATAAATTTTATATAGAGACCCAAACATGTCTATAACTTATTTTTTGAGTGGTTTTAGAACCATAATCTCCATATCCTTTAAATAATTTATTTTTGATCCATTAGAATCTGAAAATTATTTTATTATAAAATAATATTCCTAGATTTTCCTAAGGTGCCCCCACCCCTCTTATAAAAGGTCACTCCCCCTTATCTCTAATTCACAACTTCAAAGACATTTGACTTGGCCAAACACTGCACAAATACCCTCTCAACTGTCCACACTTAATTCTAGATATCTTTCTTTAGTCATAAATCCATCCTATGGAGCCCTTTTGATCAAATAAAAAGGAAGAACCCAAAGAAGAGGTAAATATTTCATCACCTCTTTCAAGTTATTTTCTTCTTCCACTTCCTTTTTCAATGTGGTTTCCATTATAAAATAATAACTACAATATCTTCTATATACTTTTATTTTATTATAAATATTTTACAACCATATTTATTATTCTATCCATCCTTTGAATGACATGTCACCATACGTGCATACGTACGGCTTACCGTGTCCACGTCGTGGTGTAATTGTTATTCAATACATTATTATTTGGATGGGTGTAATAATGATGTTTAATTGATGTAAATATAAATATAACATGATAATTATTATCTATATATTCTATACCATGAAATTATATATTATTTTAATATCAAAAAAATGATATTGTCGCTCGCACGTACGTACGGATTACTGTCTCCATGAACGCGATAAGATTAATTCCCCATTACATCCATTCAAGACTTATTTTCATTAGATGATTAAAAATAATGTTTAAAGACTTGATATCATTCTGGATATTAATATTATACATCCCATTCATAATAAATAAGACTCACATAACAGTGAATATAATGGAAAAATAATCTGTTAACACCCGAAACAATGATAATACTAATATATTATTAACATATAAATGTTAAAAGATCATATATGATATCATATTAATTTATATGATTCTTTTATAATTTAATAATAATTATATCACCGATATATATGAGTTTAACCTACCCTTAACCAAGGAAAAGTACAAGGTAAGGATTAATTCTACAATCTCTTCATTATCTGAGGTTGTTTATACATAATTATCTAATAGGACCTCTTTATCATCCACATCCATGTTTCTTAAAATTGTATTCCAAAAAATTAATACTATTTTATAAACTATGGGTTAATGTCATTTATACCCTTTTTTGTCTTTTATAATATGTTTATAAAGGAATCTTTCTGTTGTTTTCCAAATAAGGTACTTTTTGACCTTTTTGACAAATTTAAGGTAAGAATGTTTTTTTTAACTTATACGGCAGGTGAGGCTATTTTTCACCATTATAACATCATCAAAGATTCCTTTACAAGTTTATAAGAATATTTTTCAAATATAAATGTTTTCTTTTATAATTACATGACTTTTAAATTATTTCAAAATAGAAATAGATATTTCTATAAAAAAATGTTTTGATTTCATCTATGTCAACATCCTTTGATATATTTTAAGCTTATTTGAAGTTGATTTATTATGATACAAAACATCCATATTATATTGAAGGTTTTGTTATATGTTTGAATGTGGATGTGTTGTTTTTAGTCCATTCATGGTTTATGTATAATGTATTGACATTTCATATGCTAGTTTTAATATGAATGTTTATGTTATAGTTAATCCTTTTCATATGAGGAATGAATTGGACTTAGTATGTGACGGGTGGGGCCCACTATTTCTCTTAGATGCATCGGTAGATCTAATGAGACAAACTAGTGTCTTGGCATAAGGCCTTGAAAAAATATTAATTCTAGTATTGGGACAAGTCCTTGACTATGTGTTTATGAAAGTCCTACATTATAGATTCCATCATTATGAATGTGGCTATTGATATTTCATTTGATTATTAGACTATTAGAATATCCATGGTAGTAAGTAAATGGAATTATTTGATTTTATATTTTCAATATTATACTGAAGTTCAAGTTTAAATGGTTTTTGTTTTAGTCTTATACATTTTCTTAAATTTTTATGCTTATTTATGAAAGTTTATGCTATATTGTTATCCATACTGAGCATCTGAGCTCACCCCTTTCTATGTTTTATTTTTCCCAGGATGCGAAGAAGTATTTAATGACTGACCTACATGGATTGTCTGAGGGGATATGAGTGTGATCTATGGAAACAATTTTGTTGTAGTTTATCATTTTATGATGTAATATAAACCTTATGAATGTATCTAGTACTTCCAAGGCTACTAAACTAATCGGTATTTTGAGAATTTATCTTTTGTGATCATGAAAATTTTATGTAATAATTCACTGACTCTGGGTAACTAGGGTCGGGGCATTACAGTTGGTATCATAGGATGTTTAGTACAAACCTTGGAAACTAGATTTACATAAACTCTGATTAGAGCACATTACCATAAGATAGACTTTGAGGATTAGTATAAAGAACATCATATAATTTTGGTAATGTAGAGATTTTGTAAGTTTTAAAAGAAATTCATCCCTGTCTGGATATTAGTAGGTAGAGGCAGATCTGGCATAAATGTACCTAGGGGTAAAACCTGAAAACACTGCTTTGAGCTAGACTCAAATGGGAACTGGTGCATAACAACGGGCCTTGCTATACTCTTAGTAATGACACTCTTGGGGGATATTCTTAGGATAATTCTCATTTTCTTTACAAACCATTATGAAGGGTTTATGACTATATAATTTCTCAAATAAAACCATTTTTATGATTATGGATTATATCTATAAACTTCTCAATTTATGTTAAGTGTTTTACAAGTTTGGAATAATGTATTTAAATTCATAAACTAATCTAGTCTATGCCATTTTTTAAAAATAGAGCCTAGGGGAAGGAATGGAAATTTTATCAATGCACACACTCCATGTAAGGATTTCCCTTCTACTCAAAATAATTATAGTGGAGTTGGGGATACAACTGGTGTTGATCAGCTTATCAGTATATTGGGACAACTCACTCAGGTTATGAATAATAACCTTACCTGTATGGAGAACCCTGATCTGTAGCATGGAGAATCAATGTTAGATCGCTTCATAAGGCACCAACCACCAACATTAAATTGGAGTACAAATCCACTAGTAGCCGAGCAGTGGAGAAATTCCATAGAAAAAATATTCCACGCCTTGGGGAGTAGTGAAAAATAAAAAGATATCCTGGATGTTTACCGCCTCACTGGAGATATTGATCAATTATGTCCATTGATTCAAAATACAAAGGAAGATGATGAAGTATAAAATATGTAATGGAGGGAGTTTAAAGAGTGTTTCTTAGAAAAATACTTTCCTCGTGACCATCAAGCAGATATGGAAAGGCAATTTCTGAGTCTGAGGTAAAAGGAGGATGAGAATGTCGCAAAGTATGAAGCTTACTTTACAAGGATAGCGAGGCATGTGGCATATTATATATGTAACCCAAGATGTAATATTGATCATTCCTTTTGTGGGTTAAAACCATTTTTTCCATCGAGCATTAGTCCCACAATCCTTCTCATCTTACGAAGATATTGTCCCATGTGCTATCAAGAAAGAAAATGATTTCTCTAAGTCTTATAACTTTAAATAAAATCAAGAGATGAAGAGATCTACTCAATTCTATAGAAATGGAAATAATGGGATGAAGGGAAAAGTTGAATATCCATCCTGTAGTAAATGTGGGAAGAAACACCCTGGAACTTGCCTGAAGGGAATGGGAGTCTGTTACAAGTGTGGTGAAAAATGCCACAGGCTAGTGATTGCAAGGGGAAGAAAGAGATTGTCGATGTTGAATGCTACAATTGTAGAGAAAGGGGTAATTATGCGAATGCATGTCCTAAGAGTAATGGGAACTTACCTCAGAAAAGTACAAGGGATCAAGGCCAAGATTATTCCATTACTACTGCTGAGGTTGAAGCTCCGAAAGATGTTGTGGTGGGTAATTTAATGGTTTCCTCAAGTTTAGAAAATTCTTTATTTGATTCTGGATCATCGCATTGTTTCATATCTACCCAGTTTGCTAAGAAAATTAAATATTTCCAATTGATTTAACAAGGTAGTTATCTGTCAAAAATCCTAAGGGAAGTATCATCGCAACATATTTTTGTAAATCAGTCCCCATTAGAGTATATAAATGTTCTTTATATGTTGATCTCATTGTCATACCCATTATTGAATTTGATATAATCCTCAGTATTTATTGGATTTTGAACCATGATGAAAGAATTTATTTTAAGAAGAAGGAGGTTACTATTTTTGATGACGATGATAAAGAACACCTTATCGTTAGAGTAGAATTCTCACCACCTAATTCTTATCTAGATCCACCCTAGTAGCTCAACTAATCTAAATTATTAGGGAGGAAAAAAATGGAACACCTGTGGGTGAGGAAAGGAATGTTAAAATAGAGGATGTACCTATTGTGAAAGAATATGTTGATGCATTTCCAGAGGATTTACCTGGATATCCCCCAGAATGAGAAATTGAGTTTTACATTGATTTAATTCCTAGTTCAAGGCCCATATCAAGGACCCCTTATAGAATGGCCATTGTCGAATTAGTATAACTAAAGAAAAAATTATAAGAATTGAGTAATAAGGGATTTATTCTCCCTAGTGTTTCTCCATGGGGAGCCATTATCCTTTTTGTTAAAAAGAATGATGGATATGTGAAGTCGTGCATTGACTGCAGGGAGATCAATGCTATAAAAATAAACAACCAGTATCCCCTACATCACATTGATAATTTATTCGACCAACTTCATAGAGCTCAATACTTTTCAAAGATTGACCTTTGATCTAGATATCAATAGTTGTGTGTGAAAAAGGAATATATTCTGAAAACAACATTTTAGACCAGGTACGGGCATTACGAGTTTACAGTAATTCCTTTTGGATTGACTAATGCACCCTCTATTTTGATGGATCTAATGAACAGAGTTTTTAAAGAACATCTTGATGAATTTTTAGTGGTATTTATTGATGATATCTTATTATAATCCAAAAGCTAAGAAGATCATGAAAATTACTTGTGCATTATCTTGAAGACTCTTAGAAGACATGAATTATATTGGATGTTTAGCAAGTGTGAATTCTGGCTTCATGATATTTCTTTTCTTGGCCATATTGTCTCTAAGGATGGAATCTCCATTGATCTTTCAAAGACCAAGGCAATCCAAGAATGGCCAGCACCAACAAGTATAATTAAGGTATGCAGTTTTATTGGTTTAATAGGTTATTATCAACATTTTGTCCAGAATTTTGCCGAGTTGGAAAACCCAATAAAAAATCTCACACAAAAAAGTGGTAAATTTTTTAGTACAAAAGAGTGTGAAGAAAGTTTTGACGAATTGAAGAGAAGATTAGTCAATGTTCCTACCATGACTGTACCGTTGGGTAATGATGGGTTTGTTATTTATAAAGAAGCATCGAAGAAAGGACTTGGTTGTGTCCTTATGAAAAATGATAGAGTTATTTCATATGCATCACGATAGATGAAAATTCATGAGAAAAAAAATCCTGCTCATTATCATGAGTTGGAAGCTGTAATCTTTGCTTTGAAGATTTGGATACACTATCTCTATTGTGGAAAATGTGAGATTTATACTGATCAAAAGACTTTGATGTATATTTTCTCATAGAAGGAAATCAACATGAGGCAAATGGGATGGCTTGAACTACTCATGGATTATGATTTCACTATACACTACCACCCCGGGATGGAAAATATGGTGGCAGATGCTTTGAGTAGAAAAGATCATGGTGTTTTGAACAAGATGAGAGTTGAAAAGGATCCTATATATATGGATCTAGTAATGATGGATATGGGAATCACCATGGAAGGTGAAACATCAATACTTTTTCAAATGGTTGCCAAACCATCTTTACTAGAAAAGATAAAGAGTACTCAGACTGAGGATTAAGAGTTTCAAAATAATATTAATGTAGTGAACGATGGGATATTGAGATACTTTGTGTATGAAGATGGAATTTTGAAATTTGGGAAGAGACTTTGTGTTTAGAATATACCCGATCTAAAAAGGGAATTTTTGGATGATGCTCATAGTTCAAATTTCTCTATACACCCTCATAGAACAAAAATGTATAGGGATTTAAAGGAACCTTTTGGGGGGACAACATGAAGAGGGATATTGCGAATTTTTCTGTCAAGATGTATGTTTTGTCACCAAGTTAAAGCTGGAAGGAAACATCCTAGAGGAGTATGGAAACCTCTTCCCATGCCTGAGTGGAAATGGGATGACACCACGATGGACATTGTCATGGGTCTACCAAAGACTCCTAGAAGGAATGATGCAATATGGGTCATTGTTGATCGTCTTACCAAGTCAACACATTTTATTTCTATAAGAGAAGATTTACCACTTGAACTATTAGAAAGACTACATATATATGAAGTTGATATACTTCATGGAGTACCATTATCGATTGTTTCTGATCGTGATTCACATTTTACATCAAGATTCTGGAAAAGACTTTAGAATTACCTCGATACTAAACTTCATTTGAGCACTACCTACCACCCCCGAACTTATGTACAATTAGAAAAGACTATTCAAACCTTAGAAGAAATGTTGAGGTCATTCTAACTTGACTTTCAAGGTATGTGGGATCAATATTTACGTTTGGTAGAATTTTCCTATAACAATAACTTCCATTCAAGTATTCAGATGGCACCATATGCAGTGTTATATGGAAAGATATGTCATACACCTACCTGTTGGGATGATGTTGGTGAAAGAAAAATCGTAGGCCCATAACTTGTGGATAAAACGATGGAAAAGGTGAAGGTAATCCAAAACCACATCAATGAAGTTCAAAGTAAGTAGAAGAGCATTACCGATAACCGAAGGAAGGATTTGGAATTTTAGGTAGGAGATCATGTTTTCTTGAAGGTATCTCCATGGAAGGGTGTTATACCATTCAGTAAGTAGGGAAAATTGAATCCCAGGTACATCGGACCTTTTGAAATTCTTGAATGAATAGGGGATGTAGCTTACTATTTGGAAATGCAACCAAGTCTATCCAAAGTCCACAATGTGTTCCACATATCACTGTTGAGAAAATAAAAGCCTAATACAACGCATGTACTCACCTATGACGAATTAGAACTGGAACCTGATCTACTTTTGTGAAGATCCTTTCATGTTTCTTGATACAAGAAAACAAGAGCTGAGAAACCGGATGGCTCGTCTAGTAAAAGTTCTATGAAGAAATCATAAGATGGAAAAGGAAACATGGGTACCTGAGGAACATATTATGAAGAACCACCGGAGTCTTTTTATGTAGTTATATTCTACAAATTTTGAGGTAAATTTTATTTTAAGTAGGGGAGAATGTAACACCCCAAGCTTCCATGATACTCTTCTCTTTGAATAATACAGTAGCATGTGTTGTACGAAACATCGAGTTCTAACACACCAAAACCAATCAAACTAGCCGTTATGAATATTAATACACCATTTTTCAAATTTTATAAATTTTATCTTTCAAAATGGGCTTCATTTTTGGATTCAGAATATTGAAATTAGCTTTGGGTGAATTTTTGGTATTTTTCTAAAAACATTCAATTTTTGATGAATAGTAAAAAGCATTGAGTTATAGTTTAAAACCGATTTTTTATTTAAATAATTAGGTATTTTATTTAAATTTATTTTAGGTCAAAATAGATACATAATACCTATATAAGTTCAATGTAATTCATTAGAGTCAGTTTATAATAATTTTAGAAATATAAAATTTTATTGAACATTTCACCGTCTTTTACCCACCTCTTGGGAGAATTTGCAAATTCACATAAAACATAATTTTAACACTTCTGTAAGTGGAATTTCAAAAATTCGAGAGACACGGTTAATATCAGTAAGAGAAATGTGGTTCAATAAGATGAAAATAATTTTTGATGAATAGTTACTTTTTACTTTTATTTACCACAGTTAAAAGTTAATAGGGTAAATAAGGGTAAAAATGATATTATTATTACCCTAACACATGTCATAATTCTATTGGATAAGTATAATTTGACTGAAAACAAAATTATGAATAAAATATGAACTTCTTTGGTCCACTTGGTTTAGATGAGGACATTTGTTATTATTTAATTCAAAGAAGAGTTAAAAGTGTTAAATTCAATGTTTAGTAACTCAACTATTTTTAATTTAGGGTTACACATAAGATAAATTCGACTCTAAATATTAATTTGAAATATAAAAGTATTTCCAACATAATGGTATTTTATTTATAATTTTTATAAGTTAAATAATTTAATTTATTTATGACAAAATGATGATGGAGTAATTACCGTATTAATGAAAGACTAAAATAATTGATATTATCAATATCAAAATAAATGTAATTTTAGACTTTTTATGAATTACACTTATTTTATAGGTTAATAGGACATATTAGAGTTGGTTAAATGAATTGTTTTCAAAGTAATAATGCTGTTATGAATTTAGCAAAAACACAATACCCAATAGTGTCAAAATTGACATAAAAGTGTTTTTAAAACAAATATTATATTATTAATTTTTATTATATTACTAAAAATATAAGGTTTTGCCAAGAGACTTATATAATGATAGGTGTATCAATAATGTACCACATGGGGTTCAATAGGAAGTATATAGTATGATTATTAACCATATAATATAAAAATACAAAGGGACATGGTTAATGTCAAACTATTTAACTAATAGTAAAATCTAAAAGATAAAGTTAATATAGAGCCCCAAACCTGTCTAAAACTTATTTGATGAGTGGTTTTCGACCCATACCCACCTTATATTTTAAATAATTTATTTTGGATCCATTATAAACTGAAAATGAATTTATTATAATATAATATTTCTAGTTTTTCCTAAGGTGCCCCTCACCCCTCTTATAGAAGGGCACTTCCCCTTCTCTCTAATTCACACCTTTAATGCCATTGGATCTGCCAACCTCTACCCAAATACCCTATCAACTGCACTCCCTTCAACCTAGAGGCCTTCCTTTAGTCATAATTCCATCCTAAGGAGCCCTTTTGATAAAATCAAAACAAAGAACCTAAAGAAGAGGTAAATATTTCATCACTTCTTTCAAGTTCCATTCTTCTTCCACTTCCTTTTTATTTGTTTTTTCCATTCTAAAATAATAACTCCAGTATATTCTATATAATTTAATGTTATTATAAATATGGTATAACCAAATTCATTATTCTTTCCACCCTTTGAATGACATTTCACTATACGTGCGTACGTATGGCTTACCGTCTCCATGTGGTGGTGTAATTGTTATTCAATACATTATTATTTGGATGGGTATAATAGTAATGTATAATTAATGTAAATAGTATATATAACATGATAATGATTCTTTATATATGTTATACCATCCAATTATAAATTATTTTAATATCAAAATAATGATTTTGTTTCTCGTGCGAATGTACAGATTACCATCTCTATGAACGCGATGAGATTCATTCCCCATCATATCCATTCAAGACTAATTTTCATTAGATGATTAAAAATAATGTTTAAATACTTGATATCATTTAGTATATTAATAATATACATCCCATCCATACAAAATATTACTCACATAACAAATAATAAAAAGTAAAATGAATTTGTTAACACCCGAAACAACAATAATACTAAGATATTATTAACAAAGCAATGTTAAACGACCACATATTTTTTTTAAAGGTAATGCTATGATCAATGACCAAAGAATAATTTATTGATAAGCAAAAAAAGATTTCAAAATGCGAAAGGAGGGGATTTTTTTACAATCTCTATCAAAAATATATAATAAGTCGGAAGGAATAGCATCAAACCAAGTCATGCTTTGATGGACACCTTTGTTGGATAGGGCATCAGCAACGACATTTGCTTCACGATAGGCATGAGTAGTGATAAAATCAATCCCATGGAGCAAATTAAGACAGTTCGTCCAACGAGCTGTGAGGGACCAGGCTAGGTGGATGTTGCCATTCCAGATGGCATGTATAATAGTGTTTGAATCACATTCAATCCAAAGCTTTCTCCAGCCTCTTTGAAGAGTAAAATCAACAGCATGAATAACGCCAAGCATTTCTACCTCCAGAGATGAATAGTGACCACATCTAGCAAAGAAACAACCCTGACATTGACCAGCTGAGTCTCTAAAGACACCACCACAACTGGCAGGGCCAGGGTTGCCTTTAGAAGTGCCATAGATGTTCACTTTGATCCATCCTGGCATTGGAGGTTTCCAGAAAACTTCCAAGGAGCGTTTAGGCTTTGGGAAAATGCCAGGAATATGAAGATGACGAAGGATCATAAAATCACCAACAGAGTTGTTGCAACAGTCCTTTTTAATTGGGGCTGCTTCATGAATCGCAAGAAGAATACGAGAATTTCCTGCATTTAGATTAAGAGAGTGATTATTGTGAATGAGATCATTTCTAACATACCAGAGATCATGCACGAGTTCCGCCACTACCACAAGAAACAAGTTTTTGACCTGCAGGGAAGCATCATGTCTAGTGCAATTATTTAGAAACAAAGAAATTGATTCATTAAGGGGATTTCTGCAATTAAAAAGATCGAAGATGTAATTCCAAAGAGCAGAGGCCGTCACACAAGATAGAAACAGATGATTGGAATCTTCCCTATGTTGGTTACACAGACAACACTTGGAACAAAGAGTGATGCCAAAGGTTTGAAGACTAGTTTCCAAAGGTAATCTATTGTGCACAATGTGCCAAATATGGGTAAGCCTGGAAGGTTTAATCCAAGGTTTGTTAAATTGATTCACCCAAGAAAAATTAGATTCATGGTCAGAAAAATTCTTTTTATAATAGCTTTTAGAGTCTAGAATACCATTAGAAGAAGGTTCCCAAACAAGGAAATCACCAACATAAGAAAAAATATAATTCTCAATAGCTTGAATAATAAGATCTGGGAGATCACAATCAGGAGATTGTAAGACCTCTTTTATAGTCTTATCAGTGTCTACAGGAAGATTACTGGGGGTAACAAAGAGATAAAAGGGCTGCCACGCCATTATCTACACCAAAAATTGATGGAAGAATTAGCACTGACAATCCATCTAGAGTTTTTCATGATTTTATGATAGGAGTCCCGGATGGAAGGCCAAATGGAAGGGTTAATGAAGTTCATATTACCATTGAAAAGTTTAGAGAAAAACCAATGATTAAGAAAGTCAGTAGCTTTAGAAGAAGAATTAATGATACGTCAAGTAAGGCAGGCCTGAAGAGAATCATTAAACAACTTTAAATTTTTAATGCCAACTCCACTATTAGAAATGGGTTTACAACAAGAATTCCAAGGAATAGTGACAAGCTTCTTTTCTAAAATGCTTCCAGACCAAATGAAGTATTTAATATAAGAATTGATTTGTTTAAAAATACTAACTGGCCATTTATAGACCATAAGGGAATAGACCATTTTAGAAACAATGGTCGATTTAACCAAACAGATTCTTCCAGCCATGGAGAGAGACTTCCCTTTCCAATTAGCAAGTTGATTAGTGATATGAGAAATGATGTTAGAAAAATAGATAGCTTTGGGTTGACCCCAAAAAAGAGGAACACCCAAATAAGTGAATGGTAAATTACCCTCTTTAATACCCAGGTAATTTATAATACCAGTTTTCCTTCTTACAGGAATTTTTTTTTCCAAAATAGATGTAAGATTTTTTCCAGGAGATTGCTTAAACAGAGACATCCTCATAATGAGTTATAGTTTGCTTAAGAGCATGCAGATTCCTCTGGTCTCCTTTTATGAATAAGATAATATCATCAGCATATAAAAGGTGGGTGGGGGCATTTAAGTTCCTGGCCACCTGAATCGGTTTAATCAAATGTTTCTCAACCTGGTGATTAATGAGTCTGCTAAGATAATCTTCAGCAATGACAAAGAGGATGGCAGAAAGAGGGTCTCCCTGCCTGACACCTTTAGAGAATTTAAAGAAACCATGAGGGGTACCATTAATCAGGATAGAGATATGAGCCGAATGAAAGAGAGAATTGATTCTACGAATGAAGGAATCATTAAAACCAAAGCTTCTAAGAACTTCATATATAAAATTATAATCAATGGTATCAAAAAATTTTCTAATATCCAGTTTGATAGCCACACAACCACCTCTATATTTTTTATTTAAAGTGTTCGTACATTCAGAAACAAGGGAAATGCAATCCTGAATGGATCTTCCCTTGATAAAACCAAATTGGTTCCATGAAACAATTCTATTGCAGATAGGAGCAAGTCTATTTGAAATAATTTTAGTGATGATTTTATAAATAGTGTTAATCAAAGTTATAGGTCTAAATTGATGTATCTCAGCTGCATTATCAACTTTAGGAATTAAAGTTAGAAATTGAGCATTTATTCCATGAGGAAGAGTTCCATGAATGAAGAAGATCTTGACAAGATTGCAAACATCATTTTGGATGATGTCCCAATGGTTTTGGAAAAAACCATTATTGAAACCATCCGGGCCAAGAGCACTGTTTGGGTTTAATCCAAAAATAATTTCTTTAATTTCTTGATCTAGAGGAATGCTTAAAAGAGTCTTATTATCTCCTTCATCAACTAAAAAAAGGAATTATGTCAGGTTTAAGTTCAACATTTCTATCCGGACCATTTAAAATATTATAAAAATGAGAGGTAACATGATCTATGATGGCTCCTTCAGAATCAATGACCAAGTCATTATGGATGAGCATAGATAGAGGACGGCTAGCCTTTCGAAATCTTTGTAGACAATTATAAAATTTAGTATTACGATCTCCATTAGTAAGACATTTAGTTCTAAACATTCGTTTACGAATATTGTCTTTGAAAGTAAGTAAAGAATTGAGTTTAGAAGAGATATTAGCTTCCAACTGAGGATACAAAATAAAATCAGTATTAGTGTTCTGAGTTTAGAAGCAACTAAGTTCATTTTCAAGGTAAGAGATGTCAAGATCTATTTGAGAGTTATAGTTTTTACACCAACCTTTGAGAGATTGTTTAAGAACATTCAATTTACGTAAACAAGAAAAAGAATCTTTATGATGCTTCATGGAGTTCCAAGTGTTAGAAATAAAAGTGACACAATCAGGATTCGAAGACCAAGCATTATTAAATTTAAAATGAAGAAAGGTTTTCAATCATTCATGAGGAGATTAACAAGGATAGGATGATGATCAGAATTGATTTTGGGGAGAGTAACACTAGATATTTTATCCCAAATATCAAGATCCTTCATATTGACAAAGGCTCTATCAAGTTTACTAGCAACAGTCCTATTATAATGTTTTCTATACTAGGTGTATTTTGCACCAATAAGGTTAACCTGAAATATATTACAATCATCAATATTAGATTTGCACTCTCTAGTAGAAATGGAGAGATGAGAAGGACCAATTTTTTCAGAAGGGGAGAGAATGGCATTAAAATCTCCCAAAACAATCCAAGAGTCTTGAATATGATTAGCAATATCAAGGAGTTGAAGCCATAAGGCTCTCCTATCCTCATAACTATTTTTGGCATAAACCATAGTACAAAATATGTGTTGACCATTCCATAAGATGTCACAAGTAAATTGCCGATCTGATGTTCTAAAAATTTTAACATTGTATATAGTATTATGGAAAAAAATCCACATAGAGTCAACATGAGGACTGTTATTGCATGAACCCAAAAACTGTAATTAAGAGCTCCAAATCTCATAAAGGTCGTTTTAAAATTGACCTTTGGATCAGCAATGGAAAACAGGTGTGGTTTATGAGTATTTAAAAACCTCCTAAGAGTAGAGGAGGTGCCATTATTGGCTACCCCTTGACAGTTCCAGAAGAGGACATTCATTTTCGATTGTGTCTTGGGTTAGTGCCCTTTTTCTTTTTTGACTTACCAGAGACCTTCTTTTTTTGGGATCTCGTAACCATTGAGGTAGAAGAAGAATTATGTTGACTCTCATCAGAGTCAGAACTGTGGGAGAGATTATCATTCAGATCAGCATCCAGAATGGGAATAGAATCAGAGGATCATATTGGAGCAGAACTGTCCAGTGTGTGGTGATGGTCAGCCCTATGAGCAGAGTCTTTTTCAGGGATAAGGGGCAGAATAGAGATGTTCATCACAAGGATAACTTCATGAGAAGGATATTGTACAGAATGAGGATGGGGCTCAGTCACATTCAGTACAGTTTCAAGTTCAGTAGGGTTTGAGTGATATCACATATGATATCATATTAATTTATATGATTCTTGTATAACTTAATAACAATTATTTCACCATTATATAGGAGTTAACCTACCCTCGACCAAGTAAATGTACAAGGTAATGGTTAATTCTACAATCTCTTCATTATCTGAGGTTGTTTATACGTAATTATCTACTGGGACCTCTTTATCATCCACATCCATGTTTCATAAAAATTTATTTCAAAAAAATCTTAATATTTTATCGATTATGAATTAATGTCATTTATACCCTTGTTTGACATTTATAAGATGTTTATAAAGGAATCTTTCCATCGTTTTCCAAACAATGTACTTTTGGACCTTTTCGACAAATTTAATGTAAGATTTTTTTTTAATTTATATAGTGGGTGCGGCTATTTTCCGCCATTATAACAAAATCAAAGCTTCCCTTACAAGCTTATATAAATATTTTCAAATATAAATGTTTTGTTTTATATTTACATGACTTTTAAATGATTTCAAAATAGAAAGAGATATTTCTCTAAAAAAAATTGATTTCATCTATGTCGACATCATTTGATAAATTTTAAGCTTATTTGAAGTTAATTTATTATGATACAAAACATCCATATTGTATTGAAGGTTTTGTGATATGTTTGACTGTGGATGTGTTATTTTTACACCATTAATGGTTTATGGAAAAAGTATTGACCTTTATTATTCTAGTTTTAATATAAATTTTTATGTTATGTTTAATCCTTTTCATATGAGGAATGAATCAGACTTGGTATGTGACGGGTGGAGGCCGCTATAGCTCCTCGATGCATCGGTAGGTATCATGAAACTAACTAGTGTCTTGGAACAAGGTCTTGACAAAATAATATCTTTAGTCTTGGAATAAGGCCTTGACTATGTGTTTATGAAAGTATTTCATTGTGCATTCCATCATTATGAAAGTGGCTTCTGATATAGCATGTGATTATTCGACTAGTATAATATACATCTGAGTAAGTAAATTGAATTATTTGATTTTATCTTTTCCATATTATGTTGAAGTTAAAGTTTAAAAGGCTTTTGTTTTAGTATTATACATTTCCTTAAATGGTTATGCTTATTTACGAAAGTTTCTGCTATATTGTTATCCTTACTGAGCATATGATATCACCCCTTTCTATGTTTTATTTTTCTGAGGATGTGAAGAAGTATTTTATGACAGACCTATAGGGATAGTCTGAGGGGATATGAGTGTGATCTTTTTATGCAATGTTATTGTAGTTTTTCATTTTATGATGTAATGTAAACCTTATTAATGTATCTAATACTTCCAATGCTACTAAACTAATCGGCCATTCAAGACTTGATCTTCTGTGATCTTGCCAATGTTATGTAATAATGCACCAACTCTGGCTAACTGGGGTTGGGGCATAACATTTCCCAACACATCCTTGGTGGAAATTCTAAAAGTGACACTTTTGTTTCCTAATGGGTATCTCTCCAATCATCCTACTGAAAATACCTTCTCACCACTTGGGTCCTCCATCAAGGTCCATTCCGGGATGAGATCTGGATTCATCATGATAAATAATTTATTAAATAGAATGATATTCACCAATGACTTCATCCCATGATTAAGCCCATATTTAAGGTTTTTCCCCTAATTATATCATTAGATACAAAATACATTGAAAAATTACATTGGTCGGTACAACTTATATTGTGGTAAATCACTGAAATTTTCCCCAATGTTAGGTAAATGAACTCCCAATACCTATTAACCTTTGAGGTATCTGGATAAAAGTTACTCAGGAACATTATATCAATGTCCTTGAATGTTATTTTATACTGCTACACAACATTCATCACAACGCCCCACCAGTGATTGTCTGGTTCTCATTTCATATTTTCAATAATCTTAACCCTCCTATATACCGATTTATCTTGGTATCTGAAGATATAATAGATAAAATAAATCCATAACTCAACTAACTAGGGACCTCCCTCCCAAGTGGAGTGTGTGGGTGGTTCAGCTATAACTCTTTGGTCAAATCGAACATTGAATGCATGACATGAGTAGTCTCCATATCCATGGATCACATGAACCATTGGAAATTATCTTATATTTGACCATCCATTAGGTTACCCATATTGGTAGTAAGTTCCATCTTAGTAGTGTGTGGTGAGTACTAATTACCACTCTCTGAACGTTTGATCAGGGGATTTTCTCTACAAAGGTCAATAGACTCTTTGGATAACAAGATACATAACAAGACAACAATCGGATAGAAAATATGAAAAATCAGTACCATTATCCAAAGGATACTCTAAAAATATCTTTAATGTGAATTGGATTGTCATAATAGTATCATTTTTTCTATTTATCAGGAATTTCAAGAGGTTACATTTCAAAAATTAGGTTGGAACATATATCTTATGTGGTAAATATATCCCTGGAATGAATTTTTCTTATCAACATATTTTCTAAAACACCTATCATGATTCTTGAAGACAAACCTCATACAATATTATCCCATGGGGAAAATCATAAAATAGAAACATCACTTAATAAGTGCATCACCCAAGGTGAATTAATATCACAAAGGTGAAAAAAACATCAATAATAATAATCTCGTCCCTATGAACTTGGACTTTCTGCCTTATATACATTAAGTAATCTCATGAATGGGATTATTTTTAGGCCCTAACATATCATTGTATCTTGTATACATTTCCATATAGTAAAAAAATTTGAAAATATATTATCTTTGAAAAATATTTTAATTTCCATGGATTGGTTATCCCTCAAGTGACTAAAATGGGTCGTCACATGACCCCAGTCACTCCTCTACATATTCTAAATGCTATCGACTAGTAGAGTGGGTCTAAGGAAAATATTTTGATGAGACTAAACCCCTTGGAACAAATTACTAATGTAAATGAAAATAATATAATATAATAAAACATAAAACAAAAATAGTAATAAAATTGAAAAAACCTAATCAATCCAAATATAATAAACCATATAATGTAAAATTGAATGTCATCTACATTTCATGAAATCAACCAAATGAAAAATATAAACTAAAAATAAAGAATCCAAAAATTATTCCCAAATCCCATACATGGCCCCAATTTCAAAATCCATTCCAAGATAGTAATGAAATTAATTATTCGAAGGGCCTCCTTCCTTTTTATAGATATGAATCCATGAAGTCAACCTGGGTACCCAATGCTACCCAAATAGGGTGTGAGTAGAACTCAGAATTCTGACACTCACAGTGTTTAAAACAATATTGTATGAAATAATAGTTTGTGAAATAGTATGATAAATAGTGTTATTTATTTATAAATTAATATGGAATGTCAAAATAAACATGTCAACCCTCAAGCTCTGGGCTAACACCCGTGGTCAGCAAAACCTTAATTAACACAATGTTGGATGTATTTTACCAATCGTGGATTATATAACCTAAATTTAATTTACAATACAACTAGTGCATTCTGTTTTTGAGTATGAATCACCCATATTGTCTACTGATTAATTATGTATATCACCATTGGTAATTAAGTAACCAAAGATCTCTCCCACAGTCATCATGTTTCTGATCATAGTAGAAACTATGTGAATTACAATGAAATAAAAACATTCATGTTCCAATGGAAGAATAAGATGCCGAGGGAAAAAGTATCAAAATAACTAATGATAATTCCCATGTTAAGGAAACTTATTTGTTGAAAGGATATCAGACTCTGTGAATTCTCGTTCCAGATCTAATTTAACAATTCAACATAAATTTAAAAAAAATCATCAAATGACTTATAATTTATCAAACATGCCAATCATGTCATCATAATACAAATTATTTAATTCCTCAAAGTTAACAATTATAAAATCAATTATTCTATTATTCCATGTTACCCGATTTCCATAAAAATTTTAATAATTCCATTTCACGTTCTAGTTATTCCCAATTACCATTTTATGTGTTAGTGATACCTTTATGCCATAATTTTATTAACCCAATTATAATATTATAGTAATTAATTATATATATTCCTAGTGATTCTTATCAAGAAAACCAACTTACTTCACATGTTAATCCAGTTCACACATCACGTCATTCCATAATATAGTTCCAATTAAGAATAGGGATCTAGTATCATATATTAAAAGTTCAATCATTCTATCAAGGGTAGGGACACCTCTTGGGTGGATAAAAGTCTTTGTATCAATTACAATTCACCGAATTGGATTTATAGGAGGCCTAGAAGTTAATAATGAAAACATTAAAATTAATTAAGGTTTCATGAATGATGATCTCATGTGATCTCATAGGCTTCACATACGTGGGAAACAGAACAGACTATATGGAGTTATTTTTGACAACCCACCTCAAGAAATAAAGAAGAAACCATGAGATAGAGCATCTGGGCTAATATAAAATACCATGATTCCAAGGGATAGCCATTGACACACTCTGTAAAATATATAATAAGAGTATACATTTATAAGACAATATGTAAATCCCGAACTGAGTGAAATAATGTAATTCAAGTCAACCTAATTGAATAAAAACATAAGAGATCAAGGATAATTAATGAAGATATTGAGAAATCATTAGAGAAATATTAAAATTCATAAATCCATTGTTTTTTTATTAAGGGTTAGTTAGAATTAGAAAGAGGATTTTATGGGGATATTATTTTTCCAATATTACTCTGGATTTTCCCAATATCCTTATCTATGCAGGGGGCACCACCATCTAGTTAGTGTTGTTCTCTAGTGCACCTATATGGCTAGATTGACCACCATCTAGATATTTGGTATTATTTAGGAGAAACAAATATGCCTACGATCCACTTTATTGTCAATTATAATCTTATTGGCATACTAAGAAACTATATATCCCATTAGTTGGTTGGTTAAAAAAATATAAGCATCAATAATAGAAATTAGTATTTTGAAATATTCTTCTAGAGCCTAAAAATATGAATTAATGTTACACCTATGATATAATCCTAAACTCCCTCAAAAAATATATTAAAATACTCTTAATTGGGTTTACCTAGATGGCTCAATGTTTTACCACATATTTCCAATAAATATAGAAAATATTTAGAGGTATAAAAAATTTATAGTGTGTCACTATAAATCATGGAATAGTTCTGAGTCAAACACATATTCAAAAATTAAGGAATATAATATCATTAAAAATTTATTTAAATTTTTTATAAAATTCTCTAAATATAAAAAAAAAATATTGATTGCATTGTGGAGTAATGAATTTTTTCAAGATATAATTATTTCATTATGCCAATACTACTAAAATATTTACAAAATTCACTATGAAATGACACATAAGACTTTATTGTGAATCATTGAAAATAAATGTTTATATATATATTGAAATTTTACATCTCAAAATAATATGGATTTAAATTCAAGGGGATTATATAATTGATTAAATTGGTGTTTGAATTTTGTATTTCATTAAATGTTATTATACACATCACAACCCCTTAAAATTATACAGACCATAGACTTTCACTATGCCATGGTACTTATGTGTTAGTAAATCTATAACTATCAAATATGCTCCCAAATTTAATATTATATTAGTTTCATTATGATTTTTATATATATGAAAAATCATCTACTATCATAAAACCCTAATGGTGTAATGAAAACCTCATTTTGAGGTGGTAATACAAGGCACAAGAAACCTTAATTACTTTATTTTAAAAAAGGATTAAATAAATCCCTACCATATTCATGGGTATGTTGATAATATATACAACATAAAAACATAAAAACACACGAACGAGTCATTTCAAGAACCTAGTCATGGTATAGTTACACATTTAATAGTTATCAAAACACCACACCATTTGATAAAATATATTTTTTACTGTTCTCCAACTCTTGTTGTGGCGATCAATACTATGTTGGAAAATTCTTAATTAATGACTTCTAAACTATCCCTTTATAATATCACTTCAATAGGTACCTATAATCTATAAGGGATAATCATATATCTTAATTATAATAATTTCTAATGTGTTTTATGTTCATAAGGAAACAATTTACTACCAAAACCATTACCATCATGGGATTAAAAATATCATCTTTGAAAATCCTTCCACAATATTTATAAATATCATGATATTATATTTTTCTATGATTACTTGTACAATGAAGAGTTATTTTTTGATGGATAATATTCTTTATAATATACCATAGTTTTATTATGGATTTCTATTAATAAAAAAACATTCTCAGGATCATGGTTCATCATAAATGATTATTATCATCTATTAAATATTTTATTTGATTGATCATTTAAGTAACATCATTCATGTATTTTATTATATAGTTTATTGAATATGTTATTATAAGGCCTATATATAAACCTACCTAATTGTGTAATAGGATATCCTTAAATGAATTTTGTATGGGATATGAGTACAATACCCTCAAATTAGAATGTATCATTATTGTCAGAGCCTATAGTGATTCCAAAACATTTCAATAAATCATTTTCATGGAAATTTCATTTGACTATATTTTCTTATTTATATTTAAAATGAAATACTTATATATCACCCTTATTGAGGATATTTCCCAAGATCTTAGATAATAACATGGT
Organism: Viscum album; assembly: GCA_963277665.1. NCBI lineage: Eukaryota > Viridiplantae > Streptophyta > Magnoliopsida > Santalales > Viscaceae > Viscum > Viscum album. The sequence continues at coordinate 499,959,556 of OY728122.1, forward strand.
TTATAACTTTTTTATATAGGAATATTCCTTATCCTTCTAATATGTAGTTATGATTCACTTAATGGGTTTTTTAACACACACATTATATTCATTTAAAATTACCAGGATTATAAGAATACTTTGATGGGATCAATTTTTATGTATTTAGGTGAAATATAGGAAATGAGAAAATAAATTCTATTATATTTTTTTTCAAATGTACTATTTTTTAAAATGCAAAATTTAATATTATTTTGATACAATCATTATTGAAATGTGTAAAATTTTAATATAATGTATGAAACTTGTAAAATTACATCATTATATTAGGAATTTTTGTTCTGTGTTTTCACGTTTGGTATCAAACTAAATTTTAATAATTTTAGTGAAATATAATAGAAAAACCATTCGATGATTACCCTACTTTTTAAGGAACTTCGAACACCCATGATGTAAATTTTTATTAGGTGATTTATTAAAAACATTTCATTTGTTTTGAGAATCAAAGTATGAGAAATAAATGTTTTGGATAAAAATATAATAAATCATGGTAAGGACATGTGGTATGATAAATATTATGTATAATCCATGTGGAAAAAATTAGGGGTTTCTAGTGACTAATTCATTATTGGCGAATGACTAGAACAACTATGAATCCAAAACATATAGGAAAAAAATTCTTGAATCATTTTATCTTTTTCTTCATGGTTAACCATAATTAACACCCATACCATGAACCCAAACCCTTCCATTCACAATTTTAGTGGTCTAATTCCATAAAATAAATGAATGAAATCATCATTAAGTATATTATGTTTCCATCATCTTCTATTTTCCTCCATTACCATTGAAATGGTGGACTAGGATTCATATTGAGTGAATTTTTATGTTGGGGGCTTTCAATGATATCATTTATAATATTATTATAGTGACATATTATATCCACATTGAAATATAAAAATACCATTATTAGTGGATGCACTCTTATTGGTGGAAGATCAATGTAATTTCATTTCATCTGTAAAAATTATGTGTTATTTATTGTGATAAAATATATTTAGAAAATTTTGAATGTTATATGAGTGATTTAATTCGATTTTTTTATTTGTATGAAGAGAAACTTTTATTAGCACATGGACAACATAAGTTTTACATGAAAATTGTAGACAATATATTAAACTATATGATACACACTATCTACTTATAAAAATGACTAATATAGTATTATTATAAAAAAAAAATTATTCCATGTCATTTTTTGGAATGAATATAATGAATTCAAATAATATCTTAGAAACATTCTCCATGGATTTTTTGGTAGGCTTGGTCATAGTGTTTGTTACATTGTTACCCCGTTTCCATTATTCTTCATCTTGATCATAAAATTCTTTTATATGAAAATTATTTGATCCAGGAAATGAGATATTGGAAAAAATGTGATAATTATCATATTTTATATTAAATTTTTCATCCATTTAATTTTTGAAAACATCTTGGGAAACCATGCTTATTACGAAAAATATATCAATGAAAACATTACCACTCGATGAGATACCTGGACAATCATTTTGATTAAATTATAAACTAAATATAATAGAATCGTTTTGGATCATGTTATGGTTAGATCCATTTTATCCATTTCAATTGTTTAGATTATGAACATACTATATATTTATCCACTAGTCTAGGGTAATAATCTACCAAATGTTTACCACAATGATGATTTCTTATTTGAATATAAAGATCCAATATTTACTTGGATTGGAACCATGGGTACATTCCCATGATTCATTATTTTGAGCATTATTATAAAAAATACCATCTCTTATACATTATTATATATACATGAATAATTATTTTCAGCTGCTATATATTCTTATAAAAAATTTACAATTGGAAATTTTATATTTGTACTTCCAACTAATTGGAAATTTTTTGATTATTATATCTTTTAGATATGGAATGTACTGGAATCATAATTTCATGTGTAAATATATTTGTTTTTTTGTAAAACCCCATACCCTATGTGGTTCATTTTTGTTTAATATTTTTTTGAACCTCATGTAAATATCCTTGTTTGATAATATTTAATGGAGTTTGAGCAGAATTGGGATTTTTTTAGAGTTATAGAGAAGGGTGTGAACACGGAAGCATCATGATACAGTGCCACTGGCTAGATGGGGGAAATCATGTAGAGGGAGGACCTATTGGGATCATCATCTAGCAAGTGAGGCTGATGTTCCTTATTAATGGGTCCATTTTAGACTTTTTCCTATCCTTTTTTAATTCCCCTCGCAAAAATTTCTTCCCTATAATGAATAAGGATTCCTCATCTCTAGAAGCCTTATTCCTACTCTGTTTATTGTGTGTAATTTCTCAAAGACATGGTATTTTGGTCTCCCTCTTATTATAATCAACTCCTTGTGGTATTTTATCCTTCCTCTCCTCTCATTTACCTCCCCCTTTCACTAGTGATTTTTTTCAATACTTTTTCCGAATATTTTATATTTTCAAGACATTAGTCTAAAATATCGATATCTTATATTGTAATATGAATCTATTGTCGATGTTAGATGTTTGGTATTATCTATACCTAAGGTAGGTGGTCTCAAGGTATTTTCCAATTTTTGATTTATATTTCTTCAATTACCATAGTGGTTCCTTAATCCGATGGTCGAGCTTGACCTTAATTCTTCTTCCAATCCTTAACACAGCTATATAGTATGATATTTAATTTTTAAATTGATTTCTTTTTAAAATAAAAGAGTATGACCATGAGATAACTAATATAGTAATATAACCATTAAATTATACCCAGTAAATTAAGAATATTCTGGGTCTTGGTTGTTTAGCATTGGAAATTTAATGTCTTATTGGATAATAGACTTTTGGTTTTCCTTTGTAAAAGTGCCTTAAATTGGGTTTTGGCTTTAAAATTGTTATTTGGTTTTGGAAATGAACTTTGTAAATTGAGTTGGATTTTTTTTATTTTATTAAGTATTGTAAAATGGTATTTGTTAATTTTTTTGGACAAAGAAAGTCGATATTATTTTTAGAACTATGAATTTTAGTAGAACCTGTGTACATTAATATTTAGTTTGGGACATGAAAATAATTGGACATACCTTGAATATATTATATTTTTATTTTTTGGTGACTCAACGATATTTTTTTAATGGTTAAATAGGATGAAAATGTCCCTTGGGTGGATGGAAGAATTGATCATTACACACAGGGTGAACATGGCCCCAAGGTGGATGAAATGATTTATGGTTAACCTAAGGGTTAATTAATCCCCTTGGATGATGTAGGGGGCCTTAGGGATAAGTATATTACCCCAGATGCTATTTTTGGAAGAGGATGGTTATATTACACTTGGTTAGAATTGGAATGAATTGGAAGAGTCTCTAAGACAATCTTAGAGACATCTTGCCCAGGAAGAAGTTGGTGTGTCTCACATCAATTATCCCTATGAAGCCTAGGTTCATAGTTTTAATATATATTTATTCTTATAGTTATCTAAATTTATTATATATGGAACAATTCCATGATCTTTCTCTTAATGAAATATCATTTCAAGATTTTGATTCTAGTGGCCATCTAATCCATACTCATACATCATTCGGGCCACCATTAGCTCCCAAAAAAATTCATGGATACATGTAGGGAAAAGGGTAGTCACCAAATGAATGATGCGGGATGACATGATTGGATGGATCTAGGGAGATAGAATTAGGGTATATCATAATCCAAATTTGAGTATTATAGTCACTGTTTTTTTATTATTCACTTTTTTACCTATTTTCTATGACTGATGACATATATAACCCTGGGTTGTTTTGTGGACTCATTTGGATATTTCATCGGTTAGGTTTTGTTTTGGAAACATGTACTAATAATAGTATGTAGTGTTATGTGATGTAAATTATCTCTATTATTTACTGATGTTGTTTAATTATGACCATGTCAGTATAGTCTCCCTAAATAATCTTACTGGGCCCTCACCACTAGTTGGAAGCCTCAGGTGTATGGGGACATACACCAGAGGTATATGAGTGTTCTTCTAGTATGGGAACCGGTCACTGGTCTGGGCTTGCGAGATGTTTCAATATTTATCTAACTTTGAAATTGTGAAATCACCAATTAGAGATAGAGGTCACATGATAGATTTGAATTAGGTCTAGTGGAGGTGACAAAAGGTAGATTCATTATAGTAACATAGTGATATATAATGTTAGGTATCATTATGGTCTTATTTTTTTTCTTTTATATTACTTATTTTAATGTACCAAGACATATCATCTTTCCATACATTTAATCCCAATTTTTGGGGCACACATTTGTATTTATGGATATGTTATGGTCAAATGTTTTTAATTATTAATATCTATTCACTATATTTAGGTGTATATGTTTATTTTTCATTGACATAGTGTTTTTATTTCATGTTTTTGCATTTTTCTTCAAAAATTTATTCTATAAAAATTAAATTTTATTTTTTATGTTAAAAAAATAATTATCATGATGGATACAAAATAAGATTCCCATTATTAGTTTTTTATTAAACTGATAAAATAATTTCCAATCAAGTAAGTTTGATTCATTAAGACTTTTTATCATAAAATAGAGATAAGTAATGTGGTTTGGGAATTTATTGGTATCGACTCAAGTATCAGGAATGGATTTTACAATTTGGTTTATTACAAAATAGTTTTAGATCTCGCATATGTTCTATATTATTTTGAAATTATGGTATATAGGAAATCAGATCTTCGGAACATAGTAGATATGTTTTGGGTAATAGTATGCCAAAATAATCTTATGATGATCCTTGAATTTCTATCTAATAATTGAATATTTATATTTTTATTTATGTTTTTCAAACATTTTTTTGTATTTCAATCTCTTTAATGTCATTTTACAAGTGTAAAATTTGTGTTCTTGGGATATAGACCATAGAAAAACCATGAAACCAAATATTTAGGGCCTAGTGAGTATTTTAATATTAATAAAACACATAAAAAATTATCCAACCTATTTTAAAAAATCCATTAAACCTTTTTGGGTAAGATCACTATTTGGGAGACCAAACACCAATCTATATATTGGGGAAAACAATTTTTTTATTATTCCATAAATGGAATAAAGAAAAAATTTATTCCCTATAAAATAATCATGATTTTAATTAATGTCTTCTATGTGATTATAATTGTATTTTATGGTGTTATGTAAAACATATTTTATTTATTGGAATTTATAGATAATTATTTTATCATTTGAGTGGCAGTGAATTCACTAGGGGGGACTCGTAAGTGTTTTTCCAAAAGTCAATAAACTAATTGATAAAAATTTTATTAAAATAATGGAATATAATTTCAAATCAATAGAATAAGATGATTACCCTTATCCAATTTTAGTTTGGGGTGGATCACATGAGTATATTCATCATAATTTTACTTCTTTCTTAGGAACTACAGAACCTCAAAAACGTATAGGACAATCTCGTGAATATATTGAGTGTTTTTTAACTCGAGGATTATTCCAAAATCTATAAATGTGAAATATACTAATATTATTATTTATGGCCTAAAATATAAGTGATGGGTTTCTATAGTCAATGAAAATATATAATATATTTTGGTGTGAAAAAATTTCAAAATCATGTCCAGTCACTAGTTCTACCTTCAAAAAATTAAATTTTTTTAAAGAATGGGAGTTAATGAGTCAAAAAAAAGTTTCATAATAAAATAGTGTGTGAATAAATTCATAAATCTCATTATTTTTTCAATATATATGGTTGATGATAGTACATTAATATATTGATAGTTCAATATGGGTATCAACCTAGATATCTTCTCTAAATAATTTTTAAAACTACCAATACATATTAATGTAGATGATTTTTGAATTATTTTAGTGATATAATAAATTGGATTATTGTGTATGGGTGGTGCTTCATCTTATATCTTATATAATAGTACAGATAACATCCCAAATGAGAATAGAAAGAAGGATTAATTCATGTGTTTTTGTGGTAGTAGTTCAAGGAATCCATCTTAGTCTAAATCTATTTCCATGATAAGAAATGATAATAATGTATATTATAAATGATTCCAAAAATTTCACTCTCATCCTTTGTTCTTATTGGAAACTAAGTCTTATTAAGATTTTGGCCTTATGTGGTATCCTAAATGGATCTATAAAGTTGATTTCACAAATAAAATTATTTTATGATCCCCAAATATAAAAGAATACTGGGTAGAGGCAAATATAACTAGGTTAATTTAGTCTCATTCTCAAGATAATTGGGTCATTGGTGACACTTATCACAGATGAAACCAATTGACAAGTGTATCTCAATTTATTAAGTTATTGTAGGGTAAACCTAAATCAGGGCATTTGTAAACTAAGGAGATAAAAACATATATAATATGAAGCATAAAATTGTATAGTGTGAGTAATTATAATTATTCTATCATACATGGTTGTCACTATATTTTATATTATTGCATCCACATATTTTGTTTCCTAAATTAGGATTTAATAAATATTATATCTGAAATAATTCATTTTTATAGAGATTTTATCACCCCTAAAAAAATATGATTGTTTTTTGTTCCTCTTACATCAATATCATATTTAATGTTGATTTAACTTGTTATTTTTATGTCTAAAAAATGTTACATTTTTACATCACCCACATGATCTATTTGGTGAATATGTTTAAATATCAAATCGATTAGTACCAATAATGTGGGTTTTTATATCATTAGATATAAGTTCAAAGTTATTATTATGTGAATGGGATCTGAGTTAATTCTAAAATGGTCCTCCTATCCCTAATGTTATAGAATTATCTTTTGTATTTTTATCTCATTTTTTGGATGTATAATAAAGGAATTTAAATAATGAACGTCCCCCGTGATGAGAGACTTCCTTGGAGTACTTCTTGATGATTTATCATGGTTAACTCTTGGGTCATAAGTAATGTTCTCTATTGATCATATCATTATTCAACCTGAATCTATTTTCTCTTATTAGAAGGATCTTTCTTATATATAAGAGTTAATGACCCACCATTATGAACATGAATCAAAAGTGTTTATTTTTTATTTTCTATCAATATGATCAGCCACAACACTCCTTTTCCTGAAGAATAATAGAACCATAAATGAATGAAATTGTTTTATAATATTAAATAATGTTACTTTATGGAATTAACTCCCATTTCCACATATTGATTAATTAATTGGTCAATAAAAAGTGTAAATTGGTAATATAATATTAATTTCAGGATAGGGTATCACCAATATTAGTTTATACAGTTTTATATTCACTTGAACTCCATTGTATGTTTATATGGTAACATTATGTTCCATGAGATTCAATTTTCAATGGAGAAATTTCTTATGGTATCTTTGGATCGTGAGAAGTAGATTTATCACCAATACATTGATCCCATGATTGTGGTTATCATGGATGCTATCTTGTCTTAATCAAAATCTAACAGTAACTATAAGCATCACATGGATATTATTTTAACATTCCCTTATGATCGATTCTTGTATGTAATACTATCCATGTGTAGCTAGTGGATTGAAGAAGTAATGATATTAGGGTATATGGTGTCAGAACAAGGTATTTTAGTTCATTCTATGATAGTGAAGTCTATTATGTCTTATAAAGTGAATGATAAAATAATAAAGAAACAAAATTGCTTTATTTTGTTTGGATAATATAAATAGATTGTATTTTATTTTTCGAAGACCCAACTCCTCTAACGTCTCAAAATTTTATTATAGTAATGTTTCAATAAATCCTCGAATTCTAGGTATAATTTGATGATCTAACACAATTCTTGAAATAAACTCTAAATATAATTTCTCCCAAGCCTATGAAATTCTTTATTATTAATTATGAAGACACATGCATGGGGTTATGGTTTATACTTATATATAGTGACCATATAGTGGACTATATCTTGTTATGTCCTCCAATATTAATTAAAATGACCAATCCTATGTCCCTGGATTTGAAGAAGTCATGCATGCCACAAAATATTGGCATTAATATATTTTTAGTGAAATATTTATAGTTTATATAAACCCTAAAATTTTAATATATATATATTCTAAAAAAGGAATTGGACCGTTAAAATGGTGATGTCTGGATTATCGATAATTTTCTCAATTAAACATCACCTATACACCTATAAAAAAGGATCTAGAAAATTACATTATTTCAACATGAATCCACTGTTAGGGTTGAAATATTATTGTATCAAATGGATTTATTTTTATGCTATATAAAAATACATCTTGATGTGATGGAAAAGAAATAAGAGATGTTTTATGATAATTTTTATATCATGGCCACTATTATTTGTGTTAATATTTAGGAGAAATAAAAAATATTAAATGTCTGGATATGAAGAGAATATTAACTGGTAGTGAGGATATCCATTATTATATTTTATTACATTATTGTTTTACCAATTTCAGTAATCACTATGTGATCCCTCATTCCAATTGAGTTCCAGTAATGATGGATTTTCAACACTCTCAAAGGGTGGTACATCATGGACCATACAAAATGTAATGTGATTCTTAGTGAACGTAGTTGTATTATTGTATGAGATGTGATATTATAGGATTTATGTTTTAGTGATTTAGATTTTAAAAATTAAAGGTAGACCACCAAATATCTCTAGAATGTTTTTATGTTCCTTTTTAATCTTTTCAAATGGGATGAGATACTCATAGATTTAATTATTGGATTACCTTAGAAAATTTATTTTCAAAAAATTATCATGGTAAATATAAATTATTTAACTAAATCATCCCATTTTCTTTTTCTCATGTATTTTACAAAGTATGAGGACCTTATTATTTTTTACATGCATGAGATAATGAAATTTCCTGGGGTTTTTTTAGTGATCATCTCCAACGGATATCCTTATTCCACCAATTAGTTTTAGATATCCCTTTAAGAGGCCACAGGTAGCTAGGAGAAATATAGAATAGTATACAACCCTTAAACTAATATCTAAAAAAAGTGGGTTATGAATATTCAAAATAATATTTTCTATGATTTTTTTGTATATTTTTCAAAATAATCAGATTCCCATATTTTGTTGATTGAATTTATATATAATAATATTTCTTATTATTAATTTAATGTGTATATTTTGATTTTCTATATGTACAAAAATTCAAATATCCCTGTTTTTTTATAAAGAATAATAAAAAACCCATATTATGTCAATAAATAGTATAAAAAATGATGGATAATATTCAAATTATTTAGAAACAATTTATGATGGAGATATAAAACAAATATTATACACTCAAAATTTCCATGGATCATAGGAATTCCCATTAAAAAGTAAAAATTTTGATTTCTAGATAAACCACTTTCAGGGATCCATTGGGATCCCGAATAGAAAAAAAACTATGAGAATAGGTTAAGAAATATAGGAAAACACCATAAAATTAAAAAAAAAATAAAGATGTTAGAGACATGTACCCTATGTAGAATCTAACAAATTGAAATTTTTCCATTATCTAGATCATTTTTAATGAAGTCCTCAATGCAATATTTCATATTATTCTTAAACTATATAAACTATTCAAATGTAATTTTAACTTCATTAAAAAGGTGGATCAAAATGACTTTTGGGTGATAATATATAATGTTAATTTATTATTTTATTCAACTTTTATCTCACTTTCATAGATCATCTTAGAATAGCATATTTAGACATTGTTGTTAAAAAACCACTGCCAATATCAATTATTTATAATGTATTATCATATCGAAAATAGTTTCAATATCTCCTGGATCTCTCTTATTCTTATTTTCACCCTATGAATTTTATTTCTCTAGATGGTTGTATTTTATTTAACTACTATCAATTATAAATTAATTCACTATGTTTAGATCCATAAAATAATCATTTTTATTTTCATTTATCTCTTGAAAAAACACCATTATGACCACTGATGTTCCACCTATCCTTATAGTTTCAACATCAATAATTAGTTATTGATTGTGTAAAGGATCATCATTAATTATTTATCATTTAAGGAAGATTTAGCACTAAATTTTGATACAATGTATTTTATTTACGACATAGTGACCATTTTTTTGGGAATATTAGTGTATTAATTACTATTTCTGGTTTTCATAACTTCACATACTAAATAACTCCCTGATTCAAAACCACCATTTTTCGTATTATTTTCTTCTAATTAGAGAAAATCTGCCTACTAGTCATCTAAAAAATAATAATAGACCTTTAATGAACTATATATCCCTTGAATATCATTACTGGGATCAATAAAACCCCCTTATTTACATTGATCTGTTCTCTTATTCTATTTATTTTTAATACAAGATTGCTTCCTATTCCACATAATATTAAATTCTTATGGTTATTTAGAGTCATTGATTCTCATTGCCTCACCACATAGGATCTTTAATATTTTAGAAAAAATGAATCCTACACCATAAAAATTAGAATCCATAAATGATACTAGAGAGATCTCGAATATAGAGTTTTCATAAACATCTTTATATTATTCAAAAGCCTCATAGGGGACCTTTAGCCACAAAAATGTAATTGGGATGTTCCATAATGTCTTATGTATCCAAGAATAGAAGATGCATCATGAATCCTATGAATATGGGGGTCTAGTGTTGGGTACACCACATCCATATAAGATTTATTAAATATTGATACATTGGTATCTAGAGTACGGTATAGGCATCACAGATCTAGAATTTCCCATTATTATAAAGATAATCCTCACAATCCTTGGAAATTTGAAGGATACAAAATTCTCAAAGATGAGTATCTGTCAATAAGAGGGTATATTTAAACAAGGGTACCTTCCTCACTACAAAATTATGAAAAACTTGATTACTTTATATAAATTCAATGAAATAAGATCACTGGTGCACACATGATTAAAAGTAATCCTTTTGATAAAAATTACTCTTTTCTTACATCTCATTCAAAATATATTCCACCAGAGGCTTAGATATATCAATATCGACACAAATATATAGATCCATAAGAGAACTCATGTGAATGGATCTAAAATCTATTATAAAAAATCAACATATGATATTTGATAAAAAAAATTATTATAAATAAATTTTGTAAGGGAAGTGGAAGACCTGGAAAGGTTATCCAAATTAGCACAAATAGGTGATCCTGATTTAGATTAAAAAATTAATACCACTTAAGATGGTAGAAATAAAGGTCATAAATATACCATTTATATATTTAATGGGTAAAATAAAAATCCACTTTATCTTTCAAATGTTTCATAATATAGATTGATTCCAGTAATCTAACCAATTCTTTGTTCTTCAATCTCTATGAACCATTTACTAGAAATAGTATTAAATCCACCAACACTTATCTCTAATAAAATCCTATAATAGTAAAATTTTGGAGCATATATAATGATTTATTGAAATTCTAGTGGGGGATTTAAAACATTAGAACTATATTTTAGAGTGAGGGGTTCTTCTATAAAGGGGATATACATGGGAATGGTGATAGTGTTTATGGATGGGGGAAATGGGTGAAGATGGGGGGATGAGCCAGATATGAAGTAATAGGGAATCCTTCCACCAACCCCAATGGAAGGGGTGGATGGAGTGATCAATCCTTTCTATTAAGGGATCACTAATATAAGATGGTGATTAAGTATTCTTGAATGTGTCTCCTTGGTATAGTTATAAATTACTTATAAAATAATTTATGGTAACTCTAAAGTAAGAAAACAATTTCATAATGTTGAAAGGTTATAAGAGGTTGTATACTAGGTGGTGTTACCTTCTAAAGTGACATAAATTCATATCATATCTCATATCTCACAATTATTAATGTACTATGAAGAACTTTTCATATTAAAAAAATATCATGACATGGAGTTAGAGATAGATATTTTCATACTTCAGCCACCAATTGGGATTCATGATTATTTAAATAAAAATTTTCAAAAAAACTAAATTCCCTTAATTTATATATTTTGGATATTATTTATGAATTCTCATGAGACTTTAGAGGGGTATTTTAAATGACTGTGTAATGTAACCTCCCTTTATTAGGTCAATATTTCCTTTGAAACATTTATAGTGAAATAATATGGTATTTTAGGGAGATTTATTACACCTAAAATTTCATGTTCAAGTATTTATTCTATTATTTATTGTTTTTTCATTTATTTTTGGTTTTATAGTTAAAACAACATTTTTTAGAGTAAATTTTTATAGAGAACGTTCTGGGTGAATTTTTTTCTTAAATATGTATATGAATTGAGTAGGATAAATGGTGGAATCAAGTGGTTAATGAAAATTTTGTACATGGATAATAAAAATAAGGAGGATATATTTTTTTTAATATTTTTAAATTGTAATGGTTTTTTTCTAGTAATCCTAACCATCCACCCAATTTATACCATATATTAAAAAAATATTATAAAAATTAAAAAAAAAATAGTTCTGAGAAATAGTTCATTTTCCTTCCTCATTCAGCGAATAATAATCTAATAACTCCCCATGTTTACACCTTGGAATCTCCTCTAATAATTGATAATTCTTATTGAGTTATCATTTATGAGGTTTCATTCCTTTAATTAATACAACCCCATCATCTCTAACTGTAATCTTATTTTTTTTATTTCATGTGGTGATGGTAGTTTTAGGTTCATCATGGAAGAGTTTTAACCTGAGTATTTTTATTATAGTATTTTTATAGGTATATATCCTCTTATAATATGTTTAGGAAACATTTATTTTCAATATATTAAACTCTTTTTAGTAGTTGACTATGTCATTTCTGTAATTTACACTACCAAGTGTCTTCATACTTTTTTTAATTATATTTTGAATATTTATAAGGTTTTATATGATATCTAAAGTAATATTTTGTTATTTTTTAGTTGAAGCTCAATTATTATATCATTTAATTGTATATGATTTAAAATAAAGGATAAATAATTTATTAAAATATATGATTCATAAAATGTGTTTATAAAATTGGATAGTTATGTTTTTTATTAGATGAAATGACTTTATTCTATTAATTTTATAAAATTATTAATAAATAATTGAGAAACAATTTTATAAGGGTTATTTATAGATGGTGTGGTTTTTGATTGATCACAGTATTATTTAAATGGATAAACTGTTTTAATTGTTGTTCCTTTTTATGCTATAATTAATTTATATGCAAAAACTCACACAACATGGTTTGTGTGAAAATTTATTTTTCCCTTATCATTTATTTTAGATAATTTTATATCATTAACTATTAAAAACATCATTGGAAACTTATTATACTTATGTGTGGTTATAGTGAAATGTATTCACTATTTATTATTATATAGTATAAATATTTTCCACTTCCTTAGATTATAATCTGGATACAGTATAATAGATTTGGATTATGCTCTATCTAGTTCAATTTACTCAATCACATTAGTTTATAACAATAATTAACCAAAGAATTTACCACTATTTTATGATTATTCACTTGTTAGTGGCCTTTTCAATGATGATTTTCTCTATAAACAGAATATTCCTAGATTTTTATGCATTAATCATATAGGAACCCCAGCATGATTCTTCATTATATTCATTATCAATAAAAATATTCCATTTATACTTTCTCAAATAGATTTTCATAAATTATTACCATTGTTTCTTGAGATTAAAAAAATCCAAATTATAATTTTATAATTAATGATGACTCTATAACAGAATTATTTTTTTTTATTTTTTTCACTAGATCATGTGGTTAAATCCTACTATTAATTTTATCCCACACACTTTCTTCAAAAATAATGTATACATAAATTTAATTTATCTGATGAAAATCAATAGAATTCTACAATATGAGATAATGTACTCCTTATTACACAAATTCATGTCTAAAGGAGTTTGAAAATAGAAAATTCACATTACTTACATAAATATGGGTACTTTTGAATGTCATTTTGGTTATATTTTTTCCTTTTCATGTTAATCTCATGTACAAAAAATTATTGAATTCCCATCCAAATATTTGCACAATTTTTATACGACTTGATTTCTTAAGTGTTTGATGATTGAAATGTCTTTACTCTTAATAATTTTGGTTTATATTTATCTTATTTAAATTTTAATTTATTTAAATTATTTATTTATTTCATCTCATGTAATTTCTTGTCAGATATTCTTATAAAACATGTTACCATTTGTATGTCATTACCAACATATTGACTGGTAATGTTCGGTTCACTGGATGAACCAAATTATTAGTTTATAATTTACTCGGTGAAATCATTCCCAATAAAGTAAGATATATTCACTAGAATTGATTTCCAACCCTTGGAGATGAATAACATAGTCTAGGATTTTTGGCATACCAACTAAGGTGTCATGATTGAGTAGCCATTTTTTATTTTTTATAGAACTATTTTATGAATAAATATAATAAAAACATAAAAATATAAATTTCACTCTATTTATACTAAGTTGTACCATTAACATATCATAACTATTTTTGTTTAATTTATAATTTGGAATGTATAAGGTGATACATAAATTGAAAATTTAACCATGATATGGATAATGGTTATTCTAATAATTTTATATCCCTTAGATTGAGTCTGTGGATTAATTTATCATGGCTATAATATCTCATGTGATTCAAGATACGTATAACAAAATTAGTAATATATAATGAGAATTTTTCTAATAAAATTTCTCTTTAGAGAAAAAATCAATAAGTAGTGACCTCTATCATTTACTGGTTCTCCATACAAAAATGATTTTTAAAGATAAATATACATTATTGTGAAACATTAATATTGGATTCCTATAAATTCTTTTCTATAATAATATTGTGTACAAGGGGAATCAATGTGTTATGGGATAATAATGGTGTATTTAAGAAATTAATGGGAGACCAAATCTATTATATAAAATGATTTCACAAAGATATTTCACTAGAAATATTATCTTCACATTATGAAAATTAAAATATATATAAAAATACTATATATTATGAAAAAATAATATGAGTATATTATGGTATTTAGTAATAATTATACTCCATTATAATTTAATTCCAAAATATTCATGATTTATCTTGGAAGTAAAATTAATTGATTTTATAATGGGAAAAATAATGTTCTTTATATGTTTTTATGTATAAAAGTGTTTAGTTGATATATTTAAGGATGTGGTAAGAATATTAAATAAATATATATATATATCCTCAAGTGTATCGGAAAATATGATCAATGGAATTAATCGATTTTCGAGTTTAATTCATAAGTGAAAAGAATGTAATAATGTTATATAAATTACTTTTCTTTGTAATGAAAATAAATAAATTATAAATTTCATATAAGGATCTATAATTTATTTTAATAAGTATGGAGTGAACATAATGCCTAATAATATACGAAAGTAATTCAAAATGGAAAATAATGATTTTGTAATTGTATTTTGAAAGAATAAATATTTTATTCTTCAAAATCAAAAACAAATTGTAAAATGTGAAGGCTATAATTAAGTAAAAAATTATAATAATAATCTAAATAAGAAAAATATAGAATATGATAATCATTATTCTTAAATACTATATCCCTAAAGTAAATTTCCCTCATATAATACGTCAATGATGATGTTAAAATATTATAAGGAATTTTTCAAACAAGTTATATATATATATTTATATCCTTAATAATTTAATATTCCTTATTAAATTATAGACAAACACGTTCACTTAAGTCTAGAAAATTCACAGTTCACATAAATTTCCCTCATCAAATACCATATAATGATTTACCCTAAAAATATATAATATTATATATATATTCCTAACGGTAATCAAATCATGTTATTTTACATCTTGTGGGAAAATTTTATCTTTAAATTTAGTGGTTTATCCCATAACCTAATTTAATACTATTATATTTTATATCAGATCATTGAGGGAAAATATTAATTGTATTGATAAATTTCTTATAATTAATGTCATAAACTGGCCTATATTAACAATGAAATTTAATAAGAATAACAATTTTTTCATTAAAATATTATTTTGATATTAGAGAATTATCAAGGGTAAATGTATGAATTCCTCATCTAAATAAAAAAGATGAAAAAGTTATAAATATGGAGGATGTAAATATTATGTTTCAAAAACCCCATTTCATTGTAATGTAGTTTCACAAACCTCCTATAAATTGAGAAGTTTTTTTCACTATTGAATTTCTTTCCTATCAATGTCTTTATAATGAACTTCACTGTTTTTATTTGATTAATTGAAGAAATAATTGTAAGATCGTCTAGAAAAAATGTTCATTCATCATAGTGTCACACCAAGGGGTAATATTGTATTGTTTGTAATAAAAAAAATATATTATAATAATATTTTATATTTATTCTTAAGTTCTCAATAACAATATTATTTTGAAAAAAATTAATTTATTTATAATTTATGATATATTTAATAAACTTCATTATAATTAGTATTTCTCTAAAATTAATTTTACTTGTATATATAATCAGTTGAAGGGATAGATATTTTATATCCATAGTAGCATATTTATAATGAGTTATGTGATCTATAAAATTATGTTAATGACAATTTGTTTGAAAAATTTAGTAATAATATTTATATTTATAATGAATAGACTCTATAAATATTATATTGAAATATAATTGTTAACAGTTATAAATAATATTCAAATATATTCTAAAATCTACAAGTATTAATACCATCTAGTTGTTATTACTAGGGTCTTTTTCACTCACCTAGGTGACCATGACTTATCCCTAAGAGGCCTACTGTGTAGCATGGTTTTTCAGTTGTAAAATAACGTACCTTTTAATTTTATTCAGAAGTGAAAGGGTGTTACTATTATTATGTGACATCCCCAAGACACCAAAGGCTAGAAATAAATTCCAAGGTCTTAAGAATGTTTTGGCGGTGATTTTCAAATTTAATTTAAAATAATATGTTAGCACAAAATAATAAGAAACCAATCCTCACATATGATGCATGAGTAATGTAATACAATCAAAAATTAAAAAAACCAAAAAAACAACAATACCAAAGAGGCAATGGAAATAAAGAAAAAAATAGATAATAAATTAAATATGATAAGACCCAAAGACACTCATGTGGTATCCTCATAGGTAATCTAGAACTAGATCCAAATCCACATTCCCTTCCCACTGTATCAAGGTGCATCAATAGTGAAGTATCCGAAATTTACCTTTAATATATCGTGATATATAACATCTACAAATGAAAAAAATTCCAAAAAGGGGATGAGTATAAGATCAGTATGCATATCCAAAATACTCTCAACTCATTCCACTATGAAAATAACTAGTTATCACATTTTATATAAAATAGTTTAGAAAATTTTAAAATAGTTTATATCAATACCCAAAAAAGATCCCTGAAAAATTATAAATAATTCATTAAATTATTTTCTCATAATTTTCCATTCCAATTCCAGTATTTCCTCATGCACACACACTCACTCATGTATTCCAAGTGATATTTCTGTACTCATGGAAATCTCTCATTGATCCACCAAGTCATCATAGGGTGACCAATATCTAGGTTCCCCAATAGGATAGGCATCGTCCTCAGGGTAACATCCATAAATGAATGCACATCAACCATTTATATCATATTTCAATCCAAAACATTTTTTAACAATCCATTCCTTCTTGGAAAAAAATCACAAAACACTTATTTTACATAAAAACCTCTTAATTTTGAAATTATCATTTTTAAATTATAACAAAGTGGTTTTTCAAAAGGCATCAAATTTCTCTTATTTCCAAATCATAAAGAAAACATGGTTTTCCTTTATTAATCATAGAATATTTCCGCAAAAAATTTTTAATATAACTAATCCTTCTAGTTATAGAACAATTATATATGAGATAGAATCCCCCCACCTCTTAACATATAATGAAAACCAATAAAGACACTTAGATATTCTAGATCCAATCTCATAACCCATTCCCATAACTTGATCCAACAAGATTTCATCAACATTCTCATCGAAAAAAATGTATTTTTTCAAAATATTTATGATCAATGGCTTCATTTGGGTGAAGAATAGTAGATTTATGAAGAATAAGGAGGAGAAATAACATACCAATGATTTCAAATCCCCAACAAACGTTCATTATCCTAAAAATCACTTCTAGATAAAATGGAAAAGTATCTCAATCATAGGAATGGACAATAGTTTGAGAACCTATGAGAATAGGGAATTAGTGAGGCTTTTAGAACTTAATTCTAAATCTAACCATGATTTATAGGGTTCCAACTGTACATCGTAGAGTTAGGTCACATGGTTTTTCAAATAGTTCTCCAACCAGGGACAAGAAAGTGGAAAAGACAAGTAACCACTTGGTTTTGGATGCATGGTATTGAAAATCATGATCCAGCCACATGGAGATAGCATCTTAAGAAAACACCTCGAATGGATATTTAGTAGGGTTAGACAAACCATGTACCAACTGTGATTTTTACCTTTGTGCACCTTTTCATAGTCTCCCTTGGGAACTCACATCATTTCACCATACCATGAACCTATCTAGTGAGCCCCAAAATATGATTCATGATTTTGTAGTGGTTTTTTACAGTGTCTAATAACCGTACACAAACTATACACCTCTAGAAGCACCTCTAGGACATATCAAACCCTTAAAAAACCACCTACAACTCAACCCAAACACTAAATATATTAAAAAAATAGTATTTATGTACCTAAAACAAGTATTGTTACATTTTTCAACAATTCATCTTTCTATCCTCAAAAAGTAGAAAAATGTATTTTTCTAAAAGAGTTTAGGACATTGTTCTGACATTTCCTTTCCACACTCCCATGCCTCTTCCAGAATTTGACCATACTTCCAAAACAACATGAACTAAATTGACACATTTTCTGTGTAATATAATCTATTTATTATCCAAAATTTGTATCTGTAAATAAATTGACATAGCATCTTGTTCAAGATCAGAATTATCCCATAAAATATCTTGGACATGATTTGGTCGGTACTTGTTTAATTGAGATTCAAAACACATTGTTCTTAGAACTGAACCTTGGTTGTAGAGCTAACTAATAAGACACATCACCCACATGTTCAAGTACCATAAACGGTCTGATGTAATGAGCATACAACCTTCCTTATATACTAAAATTATGATTCCCTAGAATTATAGATATTCACAAGAAAACATGATTACTCACCTTGAATGGTAACATTCTATTCTGGTTATATGAATATGATTTTTTACAACTATAAGTTGTCTCTTTTCTATTTATAATCATTTGAGTCCTCTCTATTATTTATTACACAAGACTTGTTCAGATAAGTGATTTCTCTCCTATTTCCACCCAAAAAAGTGGATAATGACATAGGAGTCTATACAATACATTAAAATGATCCATATCTATAATGTCTTGAGAACTGTTATTATATATGAACTCTTCTAGAAGAATATTCTATACCCATGAGCCACCGAAATCCATCAAAAATATCCTAATAATGTCTTTTAATGTTTGGGTCGTTCATTTAAATTTTCCAACTATTTGATAAGAATAAGTTTTTCCCTCAATCAATCGAGATCTATGGGATTTTTGGAAGTATTTCCAAAACCAAGATGTCATCCTGGGGTCCTAGTTAGGAACTATCAAAACTATAACCCCGTGAATCTTTATAATTTTCCAAATATACAATTTGGGCAAATCTTCCACTAAATTGAATTCATGAATAGGGATAAAGTGATCCAAATTAATGAGTCAATCAACAATCACCCATATTACATCATGCTTCAGAACCATTATTTTTACACCAATCAAAAAATCCAAAGTTAATTTACCCCTTTTCAATATGGGAATCAGTAAAGAGTGAAACATACTAGCTGGTCATTGATGCTCTTTCTTGACCTGCTAGCTTGTGAGGCATCTTGAGAAAAAAAATCCACTACTCTTTTTAAGAAAACTCAGGAAAAATATACCTAGATCACTTTATACATATTTTGTATTTCATGATGAAAATCCAATCATAAGTGGTGTTCATATGAAAGATGTTATTTTTGATAGGTTAGTGTATCCATAATATGATCTTTAAAAAATGTATCGGATTTCCCATCTATCTTCCACCCCTTAGTGGTCTCCCAACCATTGAGTATTAACCTCATGGTAACATATTTAGGATTGTATTATTAAACCTTCCTAATAATATCGACCTAATATAGAACCATAGATAGTAAAAAAAATTGCAACTTCGCCTTGATCTTCCCAAACTTGACGCATGTCAGATATAACTAATCGTAGTTTCCATTGATCTAAATATTCTCAATATAACTAAGTATATGAATTCATACTCAATAAATATGTAATATATTTTCCATTTACCATTTTATTCATCAATTCTATGTTAAAATTTTGAACATATTCCATCCATATTTACTTCTATAAATTCAAATTCCTTTTGAGAAAATTTATTAAACTCTTATGATATATAAAAACTATAAATTTATCCCAAAAAATCAATGATTTCAAGTATTTATCTGTATAAAATATAGATGATAATTCTAAATCATTTTTTGTGTAGTTATTCCCTTTCACCTGTAACTATTGTGATCCATAAGCAACGACATGATATCTCTATATGGGAATAGAACTCAACCAATATCTTGATGCATCACAATAGACCACATAACTTTTTCCTGAATCATGAAATGTATGGATTGGTTCTGACAAAAGTTAAACTTGTTCTCTTGGAATTATTTAAGGCCCCATCATTCCATTTTAAAGGAATGCATTTCCTTATAAAGGATATAAATGTGGAGGTAATACATGATAAATCACAAAAAAAGTGCCATTAATATCCTACTCAAGCAAGAACAAAATATATATTAATATATATAACATTCATGGATGGTTTTAGTAAATAATTTATTTTATCTTTTCTAGATCCACCAAACTCATTTTTCATAAATTACGTGACCAAATAAACAAGAATATTGCATTAATAAAAAATATTTTTAATTATTATCATAAAAATGATGTTAATGAATGGTACTCAACACTTTGAACCAGAGTTCCTCATTATCTCATATAGCACTATAATATACTGTAATATCATTAATGGAAATAACTACAAATGAAACGAAATGACACTAATAATCAATTCATTAATTCTATGAACATTGTTGGTGAAGTCATAAGTCTAAAGGTCATAACAACATACCCATAATAAGGGACATTGACAGATCCCATAGTCTGATTCTGGTACTTGCCACCACTAAGGAAGTAGGTGTTCCTCTTCCACATATCCCCAATATTGGGTTAACATATTTTCCCATGGGGGAAAACATGATACCTACAACCTTATTTCTTGATATATCCCTTTCTTCTAGGGTATCTCAATTTAACCTCATTGTATTCTTTGAAATACAAAGGCTGAAAATATTTTTGGGAATTTCCAGTTTTTTCTTAGACTAAAAAATATATTCCTTAAAAGAAATACATAGAGCTACATAGTGTTTAAATTTAAATAAATTCATAATCATATAAACATACTATGTCACCATGTCATTAAATTTCATTATGATAATTAAATTTATTTTCATAGTTATATAAATGTTGTGGGGATAGAATTTCTTATTGAATAGTTATTTAACATCCCCCTGTGTAATTCCTCCGTCAACCATAGCTTGAATAGATAAATCCCACTATTGGTGTGCTAGATAATCAAACATGTACACTGGAAACATGAATTTTAGATTAGATGGTGTTCTATATAAATTAGAGATTCGATTCATCCAATTCATACACATCTATTATTTTTTAGGATTTAATTTCCAATAAATTATTAATGGATTATGTTTATAAATTTGGACAGAGTGATCCAAATTTTGAGGTTCATCATTCGGTTTTCCACTATCAACGACTTGAAAACATATAACTATTCCATGGATGTGTTTTTATTTAACCTATATATCAAGTGAAACCCAATTTTCTACTACATATTCTAATTGATTATAACAACATCTTCCAGGTTCCATTCACTATAATAAGAAAAAAACTCCATTTAGTCTCACTCATATGAAACTGAAGGTAAATAAATTCCAAATTACCATATCAATAAATAACATAATAATTCATTCCAAAATATAATAATTGTAATCATTTTGAAAATTTTTCTAAAATCTTGAAACCATAAATTATTAATTAAATCCTAATGTAAATTCTCACTAATAATGCATAATATGATATCCTCATTGGCTAAATCCATGATGATGAGACAAAAACACTTGTATACCCAAACCTCCCTAGTAACATGAAATTCAACATAATTTTTTCTATTGATTTTTAAGCTATAAATTTCATTATTGGACATTCCTTTTTCCTTTATTCCATCATAAAAATACATACATACCAACAAACACTAATACAATTTGTAGCATCCTTCCCCTCCTCATTGGCATGAGAACTGATGGGGTGCCACTAGCCTTAGGACACATCCCCAATACACCATAAGCAGGAAATAAATGACAATTTATTAGTAACACATTAGGGTATTACATTCTATTTTACGATAAAATACCCTATATGCATGGGAAAATAAATAATAAATCCACCTGTATAATGCATGAGAAAAGTAATAAAATCCCAAAAAACCAAAAAAACCAAAATATCAAAGTCAAAAAAATAAGAATTTAAAATAAATTAAAGTTGAAAACCCATAGAGACACCAATGTGGTACCCCAATAAGTAATGAAGAACTAGCTTTAAGCTCTAACTCCAATTTAACAACCCACGGTATCCAGCTGAATCAATAGAGTAGTATGAAACCATTCCCTTTTATGTGACCTGATCGATAACATCTATAAATGAAATGATGATACCATGTTATGTGTGAGTGTACAATTAGTTGTAATTCCCTAAATACTTCCCATTAAACCCCTTGGGACAATAAATGTTTATGACATTTTATACAATACAGTTTAGAAGAAGTTAAAACAATTCATGTCAAACCCATACACAATTTCCATGAAAATTTATAAAGATGTTCTGAAAATAATTTCTAATTATATGGAATACCCATTCCCACATTTGAACACACACAAACACATCCATGAATTCCAACTGATAATTTCATACTCAAAAGAAGTCTCTCACTAATCCACCATGTCATCATAAGGTAACCAATAACCATGTTCCCTAATGGAACATACACCTTCATTAGGGTCCAATCCATAAATTATATCACACAAAAAATGTATGCAAAATTCCATGCCAAAACATTTTTCAATAATCCATTATTTCTCAGAAATTTTTTTAGGCACTTATCTTGCATCGAAATGAAACCATAATTTTAAAATGATCATTTAAAATTTATAGAAACAGGATTTTAAATTGATATTTTTATTTAAAAATTTCAAAGAATAATAAAATTGGCATTAATTAAAGAGTCACACAATGTTTCTACCCAAAAAATAAATATAAAAAATTTATGAAAACTAAGAATTCATGTTATAAAATGACTTGAGATGAGAGATAAGACACCTACCTCTAAAAAATGGAGAAAATAAAGAACAACAATTATATATTCTATTTCTCACTAAAAAATACCCATAAATAGATCCAATAATATATCATCAATATTATCATAAAAACATTAATCTATCTATAATGTACAAGATCTGTGGCTATGAAGGAGAAAATAATAGTGGTTCTTGGAAGAATAAGGAAGAATGAAAACATACAAATATTTCAAATATCCAATTCACATTCATTCACCTAATTGTTACTTTTGGATTGAATGGAAAATTATATCAATCCTAGTGAGGGAGTGGAGTTTGAGATCCTAGGATATTATGGGGTTAATGAGGCTTATAATACTTAATTAAATTAAAAACAATTTTTGGCGTTCCAATAGTGTGTCGCGTGTTTTTTCAAACAGTGTTCCAACTGTGAATGTGCTAATGGAGAAGATAAGTTTCCACACAATTTGGGCCATATGGTTTGTAAATACATGTTCCAACCATGAAGAGATACTTTCTTAATCCCGCACCCTAAATGGTAGTTGTTCAAGGTTAGAAAAAAATTTCACCAACCATGACTTTACTTTTTTTTACTTTACACGATTTCCCATCAGTACTCACATGGCTTGTTAAAACTATTACCTAACTGTGATCCATCATAGTGAACCTCAAAAACATGTTACAAAATTTTCTAAATGTGGTGTATGGTTTCAACTAACCGTTCACAAAATACACACCTCCAAAACCATCTACAAAACATGTCAAAACACTCCCAACCCATCTGAAACATAACCCAAGAACTATATAGAGTAAAAAACATATGAAAATGTAAAGTAACTAAAACTAGGTGTTTTAAATGGTTCATACTAAATATGGACACACATGGTGCATACATGTAGAGATACGTTCTTAATCCGACACCCCACATATTTGGCTCACACAGTTAGACCAATTATGCACTAACCATGATTTTCGCGCCATTTTCCTTTTCTTGGTTTCCCCCCAACACTCATGTGGTTTAGACAAACTATTCCCAAATTGTACTCCTACCCAGTTACCCCTCAATGTGTCGTAAAACACTTGTATACCCAAACCACCCTAGTATCATGAAGTTCATCATAAAATGGTTTTAAATGTATTTTAATATATATATATATATATATATATATTTACTTTTTTGAAATTCATATCTCCTTGCTTCCATCTTACAAAGATAGACATACCAACCAAGAATGATATCATTTGTAGCATCCTGACCCTCCTCATTGTCTTGATATGTTATGGGGTTCAACTAATTTTATGTGAAATCCCCAAGAAAAAAATGGATGGAAATAAATTCTAAGGGATAAGGAACACATTAGGGGATGATTTTTCCTTTTATGATAGAACAACTTATCATCATGGGAAAATAAACAACCAATCCTCATGTATGATTCATGAGTGAATTAAGACAATACCAATGTAAAAACCAAAAAAAGAAATATCAAGGTGACAGTGGAAACAAATATAAAAATTAAACGAAATGAAATATGAAAAAAAAACCAAAAGACACACAAGTGGTATCCTCATATGTAATCATGATCTAGCTCCAAGATATAACTCCACTTTTCTTTACCATGGTATTAAGGTGAATCACTAGAGACGTGTGGTGCCTTTACAATTACTATGTCTTGATATATCACATATTAAAATGAAAATAAGTTCCCAAAAATGGTGTTAGTATAAAATCAGTAGTAATTACCAAAAATACATCCAATCTCACACAATTGGGAAAAGAACCAGTTCGAAATTTTTTTGTAAAAAAGTTTAGAAGAAGTTAAAACAATTTATACCAACCCCATAAATATTTTCCACATAAAACAAGAAAAAAGTATTTAAAATCATTGATTATTATTTTAAATACCAATTATCCATTTTCACACACACACATGCATTCATTCTAAGTGATTCTTTCATACTCATGTAGGATCGAAATATGAATACAGATGCTCAATTATAGGAGGGGTTGAATTGTAAGTTTAAAAAACTAATTTTTATCCTTATAGAAAACTATGTTTAACAAGGTTAAACAATGTAAATTAACAAGACATCTTTTAGTTCTACAGACATGCTAGGTTCTAGAAATGTTGTTCTGGAAAACAAAAATAACGAAAGAATACAAGGAAAAGATTCTACCTTAAAGCAAATAAAATTGTACTTGTAAGAGAAAACAAAAGAACAAAAAAGTATAAGAAGGTTATACTTTCTTCCTTTATGAAAATATAGTGGAAATCAACTTGAAACCAAACAAGTAACAAGTATGAAATATTTTATCCCAAAGAGTAGGGTATCCAACAACCATGGATAATGGTCCCTTGATTTATACATTCATGAAAGTCTATCTTACCCACACTAGGGTAAGCTATCAATAGGAATATCGGAATCTATCTTTCTATCCCCAAAATACCTTGAACATTATGGTAGTGAGAACCACTGTCTTCTTATCCATAGAAGTCCTCGATCTTTAATATAGTCGGCACCACTATATTCTTATCCCTTGAAGTCCAAGATTATATAGAACAACAATTAGAGTCGCACGATGCAAGCTAAACAATATGTTCAGTACACACAAGGGATGAGAGTTTCACACTCTCGAAATTAATTTAGTAGCATGAAATCTCTAGAGTGATCAACTGGTTATTGATCTCGTTCAAATGAGCTCCTATTTATAGGTAATTTTTCACTGGTCGGTTCCCTCCTCTAATGGTCATATTTTTCCTTGATTTTTGAAGGGACCTGTACACGCGTCCCCAAAACAACGTTCAGTTAGAAACAAAAAATATGAATTTGTTTCATAACTATAACTTGTGTAACCAAAATAGGGTTGCATAACCAAATCTAATTTTTCATTGTCTAAGGAAAAATAATGTTCGTATTCTGACCAAATAATAATATGGAGACTATAAATCATGGATATTTTGATTCTTTTTTCCAAAAAATTCGGAACATGAATTCTATAGATTTTGTAGAGTGAATTCTGACGAATTCAGAGTCTGAATTATGAGGAATTAAGAGTCTTAATTCTGAGGAATTCAGAGTATGAATTCTAAGGGGAATTCATTGTCTAAATTATGAGGATTTCGGATTCTGAATTCTTAGGAATTTAGAGTCTAAATATTGAAGAATTCATAGTTCGAATTCTAAGGAATTCAGAATCCGAATTTCTAAGAATTCAGAGTCCAAATTTTAAAGAATTTACAGTCTGATTTTTATAGAATTTGGAGTCCGAATTTTAGATAATTCAGAGTCCTAATTTTCAGAGAACTGGGAGTCTGAATTTTAGATAATTTTGTGTTTGAAAAGAGAATACTATATAACCAAGGATTTATATTATTCCTATGTTTTAGATGTAAAATTGAATTTCTCCCTTAGGAATAAAAAGTGTTAGATTTATAAAAACTACAAAATGAACAATGAAAACATAGGTAATAATAAAATTTCCTTGGGGAAGGAAAATATTCCTTATTAAGATAGTTCTTGGGGAAAATATAATTTTCCTTAAAATATAGTGTTTGTGATTTTCAAAACATAGAGGAATGGAAGAGTCATAAGGAAATGTTATTGAATCAAAAATATCCCCTATTTTAGAAAAAAACATCTTTGTGAATAAAAATATAAGGACATAGAGTTTATCAATGTGGATTTAAAAAAAATTATTTCCCATTACTTATGAGACATAGTGAAAAATACTAACTCCCTCTTAGGTTTTTAAATCCTAAAGTATTATATTATTGACATCCTTAAATATATTTTCTTTTTTCTGTATAAAA
Source organism: Viscum album (assembly GCA_963277665.1). Taxonomy (NCBI): domain Eukaryota; kingdom Viridiplantae; phylum Streptophyta; class Magnoliopsida; order Santalales; family Viscaceae; genus Viscum; species Viscum album. Next base: position 499,986,946 of record OY728122.1, read on the forward strand.
AAATATTCTTATAGGACACTACCAATTATATAGACTCCCCCTTACATAGGGAATTCACTTCTTTACTTGGTATTCTTTTAATCATTCATTTCTCCCCCTTTGTAACTGAAAATTTAATTTTTATTAAAAAGGATGGAAATGTCCCATTAAACACAAAGAAGTCTCAAGGCGTTCTCTAGTGATGAAGGCCAAGGGCATCCCCTTGGACATCCATTCTATATTCAGAAGGAAGAGAACCCACATAGTCGAAGATAATTATCCTTCTTTATCCTTCGGCTTTATCTTCTTTACAATAGTTTTTAGCTTCTTTATCTCTTAGTGATCTTCTTCCACACACTTTATTAACTGATCATGTTCTTCATTTTTCATTTCTATGGATTTGATATTTTCGTCTTGAGCCTTAAGAATATCTTCCAATTCCTTAAAAACTTATTCTTTCTTAGTAATATTTTCTTCAAAACTCTATTATGAGATCCCTTTACCTATTCCAATTCATATCCACAGAATTATTCTTCTCATTCAAGTCCTTGATTTCTTGCTTTCAAGTTGTCTTTTCGAATGTAAACTTTTCTTCAAAACTCTTATAAATATAATTAAAATTCCCATATTTGGTTTCAAAATAATCTTTTACACTTTCTTCAAATTCATCAAAGTCTCTTAGGTCTTCGATTTTCTTCCTTGACCAATTTTTAATCATCATTAATGATCTTTTATAAGTTTCATAACCAATAAAGAATGACTTGAAATCATCCTCAAGTGTGAAAAACATATCCATAATCACAAAAACTAAATCAGATTTCTGATTTATCGAATGTGGAAGCATTTGGCATCTTGGTCCTAAACATGGGAATAAAGGAATGATATAAACCAACTTCTTCAAATATTGTACCAAAAAATCATTTCCAAGATGGGATGATTCCGAATCAGAGTTTTTGGTTGGTGAGGATTATTTTTCTATCTCTTCATCTTTACTCTTTGACGAAGCACTAACTTCTTACTTTTTCACCATAGATTTCATAGGTCTATAGACCAAAACCTACATTCCCTTATCAGATCTTGGAATGATCTCTTCTGTTGTGGGTGATACATGCTCACTATCTGATAGCTGAACAATATTATCTTATTTAGAAAGATTATTGACTTCTTCTTGACCCTTTTCTTCTTTTCATGGTGTATCAAGTTTTTGAGATTCTACTTCAAAAGTTTGGATTGATAGTTTTTCAGAAGGACTCTACTTATCATGATATTACTCTACTTTCCTTATCATGTCATCTGTATCACCACTTCCTTATTATTATTCTTCTTATTCTTACAATTAATCCTGGGGAACTATTTATTCTTCATGTTCTAGTTCCAGAATCAATATCTAATTTCCCAGTGTCACAGGAAGTGATTCTTGCAAAAAGTATTCTGGTACCAGAATTTGTTGAGAGGATTTATCAGCATCCTTGAAAAGGGATTGAACTATATCAGTTTCAGATATCTTCTTCTTCTTTTTCTTTTATTTTTCTTACTTCTAAATATCTTCAACAACATTAAACTTCAATGATTTTTTCCTTAGTAGGGTCCAATCCAAAATAAGGAACCCCTTATATATTATTCTTCATGTCTACTCTCCACTTAGAAACCACTTCTCAGGGTAAGTATTTTTCTTCCTTGGTTTTGGGGTGGTGATTGTGTTTCCTTAGACATAAAAAAATTTTATTTCTCTTTGGGTTCCATAACATTCCCCTTTATTCCACGCTTCTGAAAAGTTTTAGCCACTTCTAGTTTCTTTGAAAGTTCTTTGATTTCGTATTCTGACAAATCATATAAATCACTATATTTAATATTGAATCCAACCTTATTTTTTCTGAGATTTTCATCACACAACAACAGTACATTAAAATTACTTGTCTTAGAACTACAATGAATTTTGTATGACTCAAAATAATGAACTATAATCATTGATAGAATAGTTGGATACATGATAATTTGATACATCAAATTTCCATTCTTGATATTCTACTCTAAGCATATCTCTCATAGTTTTTATAACTTCAGATGTACCAAAAATGAGTAACTTTCAATTTCTTTCAGATACAATTTGCAGCTTCACAAGAAGAAATATGACTATATATATTCTCTAGTTAGGGAAAACAAAAATGTATTGCGTGCCTTGTAATTTAGTTGATATTCCAAATTATCTTGATTGGTGAATGTTCTTACTTCCTTATCAAGAATCTTGTAATCTCTAGTCAGCATAACAAAGATGTTTACTCCAGTATTAATAACAAAAGTCTTTATACTATCTCTCTAATATTCATTATCATTCCAATAAAATATTGGTGGTCTGGTATAATTTATATTTTCAATCAAACCAACATTCATTCCTACCATCTTAAGATAAATATCTTTCCCCAAAAAATTTTTAATAGTTAATGTTTGTAAAAAAGGGAAAAATTACTAAGCAATGGAATTATTTAGAACAATTAAAACATAGCATGAAAACTTATATGTGAATATATTTATTTTTAAAACCTCCTCTGATTCAAATTGTAGTATCAAAATATGAATTTAGATTCTAAAATACAAGAGGGGGTGAATTGTACGATTTAAAACTTTTGTTTTTAACCTAATGGAAAAATATGTTTAAAAAGGTTAAACAAGGTAAATTCATAACACATATTTTAGTTATACAAACATTATAGGTTCTAGAAATGCAGTTCTTGAAATGAAACATAAGGAAAGTTTACAAGGAAAATATTATACCTTAAATCATGTTTAATCTTACTTATCATAGAAAAAAATAAGAAAAATTTATAAGAAGGTTATACATTCTTCCTTTATGAAAATACAGTAGAAATAAAATTTAAACAAAACAAGTTACAAGTATGAAATATTTTAACCCAAAGAGTAGGGTGTCCAACAACCTTCGATAAAGGTCCATTGATTTATAATTTCAATAAAGTATGTATAAAACACACCAGGGTAATCCCTTGATAAGAATTTCAGAATCTATCTTGTTATCCCCACAAGCCCTTGAACTTTTAGGTAGTTGGAACCTCTATCATCCTATCAATAGAAGTCCTCAAGCATTAAGGTAATTGGAACCTCTGTCTTCTTATCCCAGGAAATCCTGGATTGTACATAGTAACAATCAGAGTCACACGAAGAAAGAAGAACAAGATGTTCAGTACTCACAAGGCATGAGAGTCTCTCTCCCTCTATCTAGAAATCACTTTAGCTTCATGCATTCTCTAGAGTGATCAACCAATTATTAATCTCTTTCAAATGAGCTCTTATTTATAGGTTCTTCTCCAACGGTCGGCTCCCTCCTACAATTGTCATATTTTTCCTCGAATTTCAGGGGGACCTATACATGTGTCACTCAAACCATGGTTTGTTGGAAATAGAATGTATGAAATTGTTTCGTAACTATAACAAGATTAAGAAAAATAAGGTTGGTTAACCAAATCTAGTATTTCAGAGTCTAAGTAGAAATAATGTTCAGAGTCTATCCATTTAATAATTTGGATAATATAAATCATTGATAGTCGTATTCTATTTTCAAAAGAATTCGAAACCTTAATTCTATTGATTTCAGAGTCTAAGTTCAAATGAATTAGAATTCCTAATTTTGAGGAATTCATGGTCTGAATTCTGAGGAATTCAGAGTTTGAATTCAGAGTAATTTAAAATCTGAATTTTGAGGAATTCGGAGTCCAAAATTTTGAGGAATTCGAAGTATGAATTTTGAGGTATTCAGAGTCTGATTTTCAGAGAATTTAGAGTCTGAATTTTCAATAATTCAGAATCTTATCTTCATAGAATTTAGAGTCTGAATTTTAGAGAATTCAGAGATTGAATTTCAGAGAATTTGGAGTCTGAATTTCAGAGAATTCAGAGTCTAATTTTCAGAGAATTCAAAGACTGAAAATAAAATACTCTATAACCAAGGATTTATAGGATTCTGATGTTTTTGCTGTGAAACTGAATTTAACCCTTAGGAATAAAAAGTGTGAAATATAGGGAAACTATAAAATGAACAATAAAAACATAGGTAATAATAAAATTTCTTTTGGGAAGGAAAATTTTCCTTATTAAGAATGTTCTTGGGGAAAATATAATTTTCCTTAAAATAGAGTTTTTTTTTATTTTCAAAACATAGAGGAATTGAAAATTCATAAAGAAACCTTATTGAATCAACCATCTACCCCTTTTTGGAAAGCACAAATATCCTTATGAAAAAGAATATAATGTCTTAGAGTTTATCATTGTGGATTTGAAAATAAAAACTTATCATCCTTTACTTATGAAACATTGTGAATAAGACTAACTCCCCCTTAGGTTTTTCAAATCCCTAAAGATTGTATTATTTAAAACCTTAAATAGTTTTTTCTTTTTCTACATACGAAAATATTATTTGATGAAACTCCCCCTAAATAGACTCCCCTTACTTAGGGAATTCACCTCTTTACTTAGTATTATTTTTATCATTCCATTCACCACATTTGTGATTTTTAGAAAGGAATAATAAGAATGGGAAAAAATATGGTACCTGAAAAATTAGTTCAATACTACAAAATCCCATGATGAATAAGACAATTTTCATTATGATAGGAAATATTTGTACCATGAAGGAGAAATACAAGAAAAGATCTGAATGTAGTAGATTTATCTTTCTTTGTCCTTCAGCATTAACTTCTTTACAATTGTTTTTAGCTTCTTTATCTCCTTGTGATCTTCTTCCACAAGCTTGAAAAACTAATCCTGGTCTTCATTTTTTCACTAAGGCTTTGACCTTTTCATCTTGAGCATTAAGAATATCTCTTTGAGCCTTCAAAACCTCTTCTTTCTTAGAAATCTTTTATTCAAAATCTATTTTGAGATCCCTTTCCCTCTTCTAATTCATATTCAGGGAATTTATCTTCCCATTCAAGTCCTTGACTTCTTACTTTTGAGTTTTCTATTTAGGAGTCATATGTTCCTCCAAACTCTTAGAAATATCAATAAGTTTCCCAAATTCATTGTCAAAAGCATCCATCGCACTTTCATGAAACTCATCAAATATTCTTAGGTCTTCGATTTTATTTTTTGAACAAATTTTTATCTTCTATCATGATCTTTTATTAGATTCATAACCAATAAAGAAATATTTGAAATCGGACTCAAGTCTGAAAAATATTCCCATAAGCATAGAAATTGAATCTAATTTCTAATTTAACAAATGCTAAAGCATTTGGAATCTTGGGTCAATACTCGGGAATAAAGGAATGGAATCAACCAACTTCTTCAAAGATTGTACCAAAAAATCATATCCAACAGACAATGATTCCAAATGAGAGTGTTTGGTTTGTGAGGATTATTTTTCTATCTATTGAGATTTCCTATTCAAGGAAGCACCAACTTTATTATTTTTCACCACAGGTTTCCTAAGTGTATGAACCAACACCTGCTTTCCCTTATTAACTCTTGGAATGATCTCTTCTGTTATGGGTGATTCATGATCACTATAGGATAACTAAAAAATATTGTCTTTCTCAAGGTTTTATTTCCCGACACCTGCCACAACATCATCTAGATAAATGAAGTCGTGATTGCTACTCTCTTCTTCATATAGTTTGATGACTTCATCCTGAACCTTTTCTTCTTTTCTTAGTGTAGCACATTTTGAAGATTCTACTCCAGAAGTCCTGATTGATTTTTTTTCAAAAGGACTCTCCTTCCCATGATATTCCTCTACTTGCCTTACCATGTCATATGTATCACCAATTCCTTATTCTTATTCTTCTTCTTCTAATTATTCCTCTTTAACTATTTATTCATATTGTTCTGGTTCTGGAATGACTATCTTCTTTCCCAAAGTCACAAGATGTGATTCTTGCAAAAAGGATTCTGGTACATGAATTTGTTCAGAGGCCTTCTCATCAGGATTGAGAAGGGATTGAAATATCTTAGCTTCAGACTTCTTATTATTATACTTAATTTATGTGTCTTAATTCTCATGATCTTTAGCATCCTTCAACTTCAAGGATTTGGCCTCAGCAGGATCCCAACCAAAAGAAGGCTCCCCTTACTTCTTATTCTTTTTTTCTTCTCCCCACATAGCAACCACTTCATCTGGGTTAGTCTTTTGCTTATTTAGTTTTGGGGTGTTGATTGATTTTCCATAACCTCATGTATTATTTATTTATCTTTTGTTTAATCCACATTCCTCTTTCTTCCACCCTTCTTGGATGTTTTAGCCACTTCTAGTTTCATTGAAAGAGCTTCGATTTCTGATTCAAACAAATCATAGAAACCTCAAAATTTACAGTTGAATCCAACCTTCATTATTTTGATAGTATCATCACTCTACAACATTACATTGAAATTCCTTGTCTTACAACTACAATGAATATTGGAAGACTCACGAAAAAGAACTATAATCTTGGATATAATTTCTCGATACATTATAATTTTAGACTTCAAATTTCTATTATTGATATTCTGATCCAACCATATCACTCCTAGTTTCTATAGATTTAGATGTACCAAAATGAGTAACTTCCAATTTTTTCCAAATGCAGTTCGCATAGTAACAAGAGGAAAACTAACTATATATATTCCTGGTCATGGAAACCAACAATGTATTGCATACCTCATAATTTAGTTGATATTTTTACTTTTCTTGATTGCTGAATGATCTGACTTCGTAATCATGAATCTTGTAATATCTAGTCAGCATAACAAAATTGTCTACTCCAGTATTAATAAAAGAAGTCTTCATACAATCTCTCAAATATTCATAATAGTTCCCATAAAATATAGGTGGTCTGGTTGGACTAAGATTTTTAATCAAACCAACATTAATTCCCACCATCTTAAGAGAAATATATTTCCAGAAAAACATTTTAATAGTGAATGTTTGTATACAAGGGAAAACATTTCTCAGCAAGGAAAATATTTAGAATAATTAAAATTGAGAAAGAAAACTTATATGTGAATATAAGTATTTCAAATACCTCTGCTGATACCAATTATGGGATCGAAATATGATTGTAGATGCTCAATTACAAAAGGGGTGAATTGTAAGATTAAAAAATTCATTTTTAACCTTAAGAAAAAGTATGTTTAACAAGGTTAAAAAAGGTAATTTCAGAAGACCTATTTTAGTTCTACAAACATGAAAGGTTCTAGAAATTTTGTTCCAATAATGAATCTTATAGAAAATTTACAAGGAAAAGATTCAACCTTAAAGCATATAAAAGCTTACTTAACAGAGAAAAAATGAACAAGAATGTATAAGAAGTTTATAAATTCTTCCTTTACAAAAATATAGTAGAAATAAAATTCAAATAAAACAAGTAACAAGTATGAAATTTTTTAACCCAATGATTAAGTTATCCAACAAACAGGGATAAGGGTCCCTTGATTTATACTTTCAAGAAAGTATGTCTTACCCACACCAGGGTAAGCCCTTGATAGGAATATCATAATCTATATTGTTGTCCCCAAAATCCATCGATCATTAAGGTAGTCATAACCTCTATCTTCCTATCCACATAAGTCATCAAGATTTAAGGTAGTTGGAACCTTTGTCTTACTATCCATGGAAGCAATAATCGGAGTGGCATGAAGCAATATGAACCAGATGTTCAATACGCACAATGCATGAGAGTCGCTCTCTCTAGAAATAACATCAACAACATGCAATCTCAAGAGTGATCAACTTGTTTTTTATCTCATTCAAATGAGCTACAATTTATAGTCATTTATCCAATGGTTGGATCCCTCCTTCAACATTAATATTTTTCCATGAATCTTGGAAGGACTTATGCACGTTTCACTCAAAAAATGGTCATATAGAAACAAAATATATAACATCATTTCATAACTATAACAAGTGTAATAAAAATAAGGTTGTTTAACCAAATATAATTTTTCATAGTCGATGGAAAAATAATGTTCAGAGTCTAACCAAATTATAATTTAGAGACTATAAATCATGGATATTCGTATTTTGTTTTCAAAAGAATTTGGAACATGAATTCTATAGATTTTGGAGTTCGATTTATATTGAATTAAGAGTCTGAATTCTGAGGAATTAGGAGTCTAAAATATGAAGAATTGGTGTATGAATTTTGAGAAATTTGGTGTTTGAATTATAAGGAATTTAGAGTCGAAATTCTAGGAAATACGGAGTCCGAACTCTAAGGAATTAGAAGTTTCAATTTTGAGGAATTCAGAGTCTAGATTTTGAGGAATTCGAAGTATGAATTATGATGAATTCAGAGTCTGAATTTGGAGGAATTCATATTCTGAATTTTAGAGAATTCAACGTCTAAATTTCATAGAATTTAGAGTCTGATTTTCAGAGAATTCAGAGTCCAAAATTTAATGAATTCAGAGTCTAGATTTCAGAGAATTCGAAGTCTGGGTTTTAGGGAATTCGGAGTCTGATTTTCAGAAAATTCAGAGTCTGAAAACAGAATTCTCTATAACTAAGGATTTATAGGATTCTAAAATTTTAGATGTGAAAATGAATTTTACCCTTAGGAATAAAAATAATTAGATTTATAGAAACTATAAAATGAATAATGAAAATATAGGTTATAATAAAAATTCCCTAGGTTTGGAAAATTTTGATTATTAAGATAGTTCTTGGGGAAAACATAATTTTCCATAAAATAGAGTGTTTCTGATTTTCCAAACATAGAGGAATGGAAAATTCATAAGGAAACCATATTTACTCAATAACTCATTATTGTTCTCTCATTGATCCTCTTATTATGACAAGGTGAGCAATACCTAGGTGACTTTCTAAAAAAAATCACATTCCTCGGTATCACATCAAAAAATGAACTCAGGAGCAAAATGTAAGCCAAATTCCATGCAAACACATTTTGAAATTATCCATAAATTCTTGGATATATTACATTAAACACTTTTCTTGCATAAAAATGAAATCATACTTTTAAAACTATCATTTTAAAATTATATTAATGGGATTTTCCAAAAGAAATTGAATTTCACAAATTTAAAAAACGTAAATAAAAAAGTTGATTTACTTCACTAATTGAAATAAAACCACTAAAAATTCATAAAAACAATTTAATAAAACTTATCCTTTTTTTCTAGAATTAGTGGAGATGAAAGAGAAGTATCCTACCTCTAAACATATGGTGAAAACAAAGAATGACACCTAGATATCCAAGACATGATCACACAACACCTTCCTTTAAATAGATCAAACAATATCTCCTCAATATTTTCATTATAAATTATTAATATATATGTAATGGAATAGATCTATGGATCTATGGGAGATAAGAAGAGTGGGGAAAGGAATAATAAAGAAGAAAAAGAATTCGTTAATGATTTAGGATCTCCACTGCACATTGATTTCCCTAAAAGTAAATTCTAGATTGATTGGAAAAATTATATCAATCCTTGGGAGGGAGAGAATTTTGAGATCCTAGGATATTATGGGATAAATGAGTCTTTAGGAACTTAATTTTGATCAAAAAATAGTTATCGGGGTGCCAAATCTTTGTCTCAAGGTTTTTCAAACCATGTTCCAACAATGAACATTCTAGTGGAAAATATAAGAAACCATAAGTTTTGGCCATATGGTTTAGAATTATGTCTACCAACCAAGAAGATATACTTTCTAAATTCAACACCCCATATGGTTAGATCCTATGTTTAGGTAAATTTTGCACCATTAGTGATTTTCCCATTATTTTTATTTGAGTGGTTTCACCTCAACACTCACATGGATTGTCCAAACATACCCCAACCAGGATCATATCCAATGACCCCCAAACATGTTGCATGGTTTCTTGGAGGTGGTGTATGGTTTCTACTAACCATTCACAAACCTTGAACCTCCATAAGCATCTTGAGAACATGTCAAAACCTTCCCAATCTTCTTCAAACTCAACCCAAGAAATATATAAAGTAAAAAATACATAAAACATGGATAATGTACCTAAAATTGGGGGTTTCACATGGGTTATACTAAATAAGTACATGCGTGGAACCACACATTATGAGTTCCACATAGGGTGAGGGGGTATTAGTCTTGGTATATATGTCTAGGTAGTTTATCCCATTAGCATGGTTCATTTTCCAAATGGGTGGGAGACCTGGGAAAAATAGATTCATGGGTTGAGATTCCTAGAGAATACAATATCATGGCTATAAGAATGGTCACAAATCATGATATCGTATCATAGCACACAGATATCACCAAAAACTCTTGGGTAACACCAAGGGGTATATTGTTTCATCTAGGGTAGTTAAGAACTCCCATTTTTGTCCTTTACCTAAAATTAATTATTCTATTATGTGGTGTGTACTGTGTGTCATCATGATTAAAGAAACACAATATGTTGCATGTTCTATATCCCACATGGGATGAGGGGGTGTCCCAATATAACTTTATAAATCAATGGTGATTCTATTATTAATTTTAATCCCTTAATATAAAGTTAGGATACTCAATAAAAACTATATTTTGAGATTTGGATACCCATAGTGGGCAATATAGTTTCTTCATGTCATGATACCACTTGAGATTCAACCTATAGGATCTATGGGATATAACTGATAAGGGTTGAATCATTGAATAAAATTAATTTAATGTTTAATTGAAAACTTTTTTTCCACTTGCAAATGTATGGTGATATAATCTATCTTCACACACAAACTTGAGGGAACACGAAATATTTACAAGGTTTACATTTTAATGTGAGAAGGCTAGTATATGGTGTGATATGGATTCCACTAATATCACACTACCCACTAGAATCATCTTGTCATTACAATGAGAATGGTATAACCTCTATAATTGAAATTTTATGCCTCCTAACTATGATTATATGAATCCCAAACATTACAATATTCAATAGTTTACATAAAAAGTAATACATCTTCCTCGAGTAGACTACTATTAAATTTTAAGATGTACTGAGCCTTTTTATTTCTATTCACATACAAAAAAAGAAAGTTACTTCTTATTCTGATATTCACAAAACTACATACAATGATATTCCTCTATATTTTTCTTACTATGAACTTCATACACAAATCACAATATATTTATTCAGAAATATATTCATGATAATTTAATTCTCTAACACTTTTTTCTTCATCCCCCACAAATATATATATTCACATACTTATGAATAATATTCCCTTATTTTCTCATTATTTCTTTTTTGTCTTTATAAATGTCATAGGAATAAAAATTTTAATTCACTAGATACATGGGTCATTGTCTTCAAAAAATCCAATGAATTATCTTTATAATGAATGCAATAACCACAAGTTATAACTAAAAATAATTACTTCCACATAATCATATCATTATTACCCATTAAAACCATAAATTTTAATTTAATTATTTCCAGGATATTCCATGAATTTACGATCACTTGAAATTCATCAAGAAAATCACATATTTATTACGGAATCCCTCTTATCTCATTATAATCATTCACATGTATTTGTTGCAAATATATTCATGCACATAATACTATGATCATGGAATAAACCTTTTAGAAACTCAAGGTTAATTATTCTTTCCAATCATGATCATTGAAAAAACATTTTCAACATAATATAGTTTCATATACCCTACTTCTCCTTTATACTTTCTTAAAACTTGATAAATAGATTATTATATTTTTCATTGAAGAACTAACTCACCTCCCACAATTTTAATTTTGTATCCGAACCAAAATGTATTTATAGTCATGTAAAACCGTATATATCACTATGCAATCCACAAAATTATCATTGAATGTGATCCACAACCTGGTACCACTTTACATATTTGAATTGGTAGTTCTTCATTACACATTCTTGTTCCCCATAACATGTTGATTCCCATTTTAAACATCAAACAATACCATTGATGATATTTTTTTTGAAAATAACCACCATTGATTCGCCAAATAATACGAATCTCCATTAACTTCACCTATTTATAGGGGTCATGATTATTTTATCGTAATGTATATGTATCATTAAAGAACATTTTACATTACATTAACTTGATCTATATCATATGATCACTATATTAACCCTGCATCATGAAATTACTTGATTGACCATGAACTATCTTATGGATCGAAAACATCATATTGGGTGTGTAAATCCCATGTTCACTCATCCTACTACGCAAATCCCATGGTTTCTCGACCTACTGTGTGAAACCATGTGTCACTCTTTGAAAAATTCTCATCATTATATCATCACATGTTTTTTATTAAAAATACACTTCTTCATTTTGAAATTATCAAGATAAAATTATCATAAAATATATAACATTTAATATCACTTTAATATGGATCTATAGTTTCAACCAAAATGCATTGGATGTTACCATTATATCGTTCTAATCTATTATTACCCAACCCATATTTACCCTAATGTAAAATCAAATCACCTTTACACAGTCTATTGAATTTCTAAATAATCCCTACATAGAGGGTGAAAAACAATATCAAATACATTACCCCTTTACTTAACATGGGTATTATCCTTATGTAGTAACTGGATTTTTTAGTAACCTTTTTTGTTCTATGTGAAATCTAGATGACATTAATGTATTGAGTTATTCAAGGACAAAACTTTATGTATATAGTTTAATGGAACTTTACATAACACCCTTATAAACATAATGATGTTTATGTGAGTATTTAAAATTCTATGTTACCTCCATGTTGCTTCTAGGTAACCATAATGCATCATACTAAAATGTTCAATTTCTTATATATAGATACTAATTACCTTTACATAGGTTCTCAAATCAGCATTATAATTCAACAGTAATTAAAAAAAATACTTCCTTAAATTTTCTAACATCTTCAAATAGCATAAATAACAAAACCTTTGTATTATTTTTTATTGTTAAAGGAATAAAATACACCATTCATATCTATGAAAACTTCTCAACACTGTTCCTTCATGTTTGGGCTCAACAAACGCACCCTTTGTGTTTTCTTAAGAACCCAGGAACATAAATCACTTTTAAATATATCACACACAGATAACTATCATTATTCAATAATTTTAATACTACATTATAGAACTCTGTATAGGAATAAAAATTATTAATAATAAATTTATGTTATCGATAAGAAAAATATTTATTTTCATTCAAACCTATTCAACCTTAAATCAATTTAAACTTATTATAGAATCAGTGATACATAACTTCTTGTATATACATAAACATATATCAAAATTGATCCAAAATTCATCCATGAATATTTCATAAATTATCCCATTTAAAAAATCCCCTTAAATATTTTTTTCTCTATATAGGTAAATCACATATATATTTATAAACTCAAAATAGTTTTATCGCCATTTTTATTTTTAATGAAAAAATAATAATGAGATTTATTTTATTATATTTATCCCAATTTGACAACAATATCCATATACAAGATAACATAGTGTACTTAACACCATACATTATCCTTAATATGGTTGAGGATGACCAACTATAATAAACCTCAAATTTTTATTAGCATTCTCAGATAATGGCTTAGTGAATACATTTTCAATTTTTACTTTTATAAAAATATATCTTCCAAATTTAATTAATTTCATTCCAAAAAATTACATGATATAGTGATATTTAATATAAGTTCTCTTGATCCTTGAATGATTATAAAGATTTTAATAAAATTGATAGAACTTTGATTATCACTTCACCAAATAAGTGGAATATTCACATCAAACATTAATATTATAATTATGTGTTCATCTACATTAACCTATTTATGGAATAAAATGTGGCCACATTATTTTTTTAATAATTTTATAGATAATTTAACCTTAGTATTAAAATTGACACACATATCAGGAAGTAAGAAAACTCCACTAGACTTAGATCCTCTATCATCTATATGGATTATCTAATCATTATCTGTTTTACCAAAGTGCTCCAAATTCCTTATGGTATCATATTTCAATCTAAAATATATTATATCCTTTATATAAATAATAATCATTTCTCAAAATAAAAAAAAATGAATATTTAGGTTCACTTTGAAAACTGGTACAAAAATAGTGATAGTATATATTAAATGTTTCCTTGAAGTTGAGAGGTATAAAATACTTTTAATAAACTTTCCGAACTACCATGCATTAACATATTTTCCCTTTCCATATCTGGAGTAATGTTTTCCCACAAAAATGTGTATATAAATTGGCTTTGTATCTTCTAGTACAAACCATTCAATTATTCTTTATTTTATTTGTCTTGAGAAATATAATTTTAATCATTCACTTATGATATTTTTAATACAACAAAGTACCTTATTTATCATAACATGGTCATTTAAAATAATGTCAACATCTCCTTAGTAATCATGTGGCAATTTTTTCATCATTTCCAAGACATATGGTTATATGTATATATAAAATAACAATAAGATATACAAATTTTTCATTATGGATTTAGAGATTATTTTCTGCTATTACACTTTTGAAATTCAACTACCTTAAAAAGAAATTAAACTTTTAATATTAAGCTCTTATATCTTATTTCAACCCCTAAAAATATTTTTCAACATAGGAAAATAGCTCTATTATTCTCCATGAAGTAACTCACATGGTATCTCTATGTAATCCATATCCTCTAACTTGCTATTGAATAAGGAATACTTGAAATTAATTTGAAAAATAATGTAATGTCTTTTTTAAACCATAAAAAAATATTATTATCATTTAAATTCAAGTTATTGATACAGATGATTTATCGAATTCAAATACTTTAACCTGTTAATTTACAATTCCACACTAATATTTCTTTGTTTCTCACTGAAATTGCATGGTTTTTTACTCCATAATCATACCACCCATATATATAATACCTTGAAAGTATGTACTATTATATCATGATTTATCAATCTCATTATAAATAACCACTCACCCCATGTGGGAATCATGGATCACTAGAAAATGTCACCCTGGGAAGCATGGTGGTTAGTCCTTATCATGAAACGTAGGGTTTCATGATTAGGGATAATAATATCACTATTATCGTTACCCAATGTATTCTAAGATTCCCCTAATACTAATACAATATATGTCTGGGGTGAATCTACCCACTAGCAATAAATGCAAAAAAAAATTGACAAAATGGATCAACCTACATGTTTTCTTATTTCATATGTATCCCAACCATTTCAAAAATACATTGAAACTGTGGATAATTCCATCTTGATTTATCATTAGAATCATAAATTCCCCCACAAAATGTGGGACTCAAATATCCCTTGAATATCATACCCTATGTAGTAGTTGGTTTTTCCCTGTCATGAATCTGAGGGGAATGTTGCATGTTTGGGTGCAACACTAGTGAAGGTATGTATATTGATCCATTAATGGAAAAGGTATTGAATTAATTATTTATGAAATAATGGTAACATATATTTATAGTTTCATTATCTTAGTTAGCTTTCACAGATATTAAGTGATAAAATTATTTTTACTATCCTACCTATAATCTTATTTAACCTAAAAAAGGGGTATATTTTAATAATTGTGGGATTGTGTGAAATTTTATCTAAATTTCATGATGAGAATAGTTAATATAGAAGTGTTACCCTATCATGTATTTCATAATATCTTTTCATATAAAATGATACTTCAATTATGTGTAAAAATTATTTATCGATATAGAATGAAAAATTCATGAAAGTACATTTTTATGACTGTTGTTTCATGGGTAAAACTATATTACTCATGATATGGAGTTGGAAGAAGTATGAAGCCAATATCAACGTATTTAGAGGGTTTATATATAATAATCATAATATTATAATATATGTATATAGAGAATATATTGAACATGTTGTAGTTTAGATGGTTATAACATTTAAAATATTATGATTTTTCTATCCATTTGAATGGTTTTATGGAATCAAATGATATTTTTTAAACATAGTGAAAGTAATTAAAATTCCAAAATCTAAAGATCAACCATTATTCATAACAAAAACATTTAATAATTAAATTTAATAAAATAATTTATATTAAACAACAATTATAGAAATTTACCATTCTACGTAAAAAATTGTGTTTAGTTTCATTTTTTCAATATTTCAATATATGATTGGAGATTGTAAGAAAAATTCCTTATAAAGTTTATGGGAGTTTATTTATAAATAAAAATTATTCTATGAAGATCTTAAATGTGCTATAATTCATAAAAATATTGATGGTCTATGCTGATTTTGTAAAAATTTATGCAATGTATGCGGTTGTATAAAGTACACCTGGATGAGGATGATGGATTGAGTTCAGATAATGAAGTTATAGTGATACAATGTACACAAAACAACATTATTGTATCAAAGTAAAAATTATGAATTTTTTCATATGTGGTCTTAAAACGGATTATTTACAAATTAAAAAACTCATTACTATGATTAAGGGGCATACAATTTGTACAAATCACATGATTATATAGATGAATTTTAAAATAGTATTAAGTTTGATGTTATTAATTATACACAAAGTCTGAGGTACATAGTTGAATGAAATATCTGATAGTGGATAGATTTTTTATATTATAATATTTAGGTAACCTATGTAGTGAATTGGATGTAGAAAACTATGAATTTTAAATCGATAAATTCTTATCAGATAAACACATGAAAGATAAATCATATGATGTTTTGCGATGTCATCATATTGAGAAATAAGAAGTTTCTCTAGATAGAAAAATGTAATATATGGTATGAGATGAACTTGAGTTTTAATGAATATATAATTCAAACTATTACTAGATGAATACTAGTACGAGGCCTATCAGATGTATATAACTGATGATCAAGGAAGTTCTAATGGATAGACTCTCAAAGAGTTTTCCAAATAAACAAGAATCAGAAAGTGAAATATGAATGTGTATTAGACAGGGATGAATGTGATGTATTTGTAAATAGATATGTTGAGCCCATCAGATAGAGTATTCTTAAAAAAAGTTAATAAAATAAAGTACCTCAGACAATGAATGGTTTTAATTCCATCAAAATTAGTAAGAAAAATATGTATTTGATTTGTTTCGTCATTCAAATGATTTCTTACAAAGACACATCATACATTGATGCTTAAATTTTTGTATATTGGAAAGAAGTTTGAGGATATTTTAAAATCATATTAAAGACCTTCATAATGATGATGTTGAGTTATTTCATCAATGTTTGATATCTAGAAAAATTAATGATATTTAAGGAGTTTTATAGATGTTGATTTTCAATGAAGCTTCAAGAATATTACAAAATTTTTTGAAGGACTCCCATATAATTTAAGCTACGTGGGAGGACTAAAAATTAATGTTTGAGTTGAGTGGGAAAATTTATTTGAAATACCACACATTCACCTAGGTTTTGGAGAAAAATTAGTATAGAAAGGTAAGAAAGTTATATTGATATATACATTATTCATATATGTGATGGATGAGAAGTAATTAATATTTTGTGTTTTGAGTATCTAAATAAGGAATATCTTTGTAAAAGAAGGAGGCTCGTCAGACCAATATTCATCGAAAGAAGAAAAATCATTGTGTGAGTTGCTAACTGACATCCTACCTGGATGAGAAAGATAGTATTAGAAGGAAGAGCTCGGGGTAGTGATCCAATGGATGTATCATCGAATAAAGAAGGATCATCATACTGAATAATTTTGATATAGGATATTTTGACTAAGGCTAAGTGAAGGGAGTGAATCACACATAGCCCAATAGATTTAGGATTTTCAGATAGTGTGTATTTGATAGAGGATACCAAATTAAAGAGGTATGAGTATATAATATAGGATGTTCTATTGGAAGGAAATATTTCTTAAAAAAAATTAAATGAATGTTTCAGTTTATCAGTGTATTTCTTAGATCGAGATGAATTTTTGAGACTAACAAACTCTTAAGAGTGTTATTTAAGATCTTAAAGAAATTGTGCCTAGGTAAAGGTGATCCAACATTCTTATATGGAAAGAACGTATTAAAAATAAGATATTTCTATAAAAAATCTAAAAAATGAAGATCTATTCATCATTGTGTAGATTTATTTCCTCAAAAGGCTTGTGTCTAGGGGTATAACCAGTCATGGAGGAAGTGGGTTTTGAAAAAAAAACTAATGGGTCCAACCAATTATTATATAAGAGCTTATTTATAAGGTACAAAACTAGTGTATCCTAGGGTAATGAATATTAGAGTGTAGAACTAGATTTTGAAAGTGCCTCTATGATCCTAAAATATGTAAGTAAGAGAATCTATGTTTACGGTATAACCAAAATGGAAAGGATTAGTTATTTGTTAAAAAACCTTGTAAATATCATGTGTTGATCTCCCTATTTATATTACTACAAATGAAGTGATGTTTGGATATATATTTGAATGAATTGTAACTTTATCACATTTCAAAGGTTGAATTTTTAAGAGAAGAACTTATAAAATAAATAATTATTGGTTCAACGTCTCTCCCTCTTTGTGATATCACATTGATCTAGGAACATTAATTGGTATCAAATACTAGGCTCTCTATGAAATATACAACATTATACTAAGGACGGGGAATATTAATTCAGTTAATAGAAATGGTGTTCCTATATTCCGTGGTAGTAACTATCATTGTTTGAAAGATATTTTAACGCCCCAAGCTTAATTTCTGTAATAATGGATTTAATTATTACTCTTGACTTAATTTCCTCTTTTTAGGAAATGCCTGCAAAATAAGAACAGAAAACTTGGTTATTCATTCAAAACAAGAGGAATGGATACATGTCAACAGGGGTCTATGGACCATAACTTACCAAAAATTCCCATAAGAAGGCCAATCACCATGAGCATGCCAAGAAAGAAGTGCAATTCCTTCGGATCTGCCACAACCAAGAAAACCATAAATAGAACCACAACAATCATACTAAGTGTCAAGGGGATGAAGAGCACCATCAGCTGTGTCTCTGTGATTGGAGTTAGAATACTCTAATCGTGTTTTATAAGGCCTAAAATCTGACTGTTACCATTTAAGTAACCGTTGAGTTTACAATGGTTATAGTTATAAACATCAGGTATTATGGATTAATGGACTATGAATATCAAGGTTTTTGAAGTATTTAAAATATAAGTTTAAGTCGTTCACTCTTATTTATGTTTTATGGTTTCCAAACATAATTCAAGAACTTTTCTTTAATGTTTAAAAAATATTTAGACATTATTGTTTTATATGAAAAATTATAAATATTTCATTCTTTTGAAAATAATTTGTAATGATTTCCCTATATGTAAAATCACCTTGAAACATTTTATGTAATTGAGTGCATTAAAATTCTATTGAACTAATCTTTCAAAAACATGGAATTTGAAAATCGTAATTTTGTGGTATATTCATCCACTTTAATTCAATGAATGTTGTGTATAATGTTTTGAAATTTGAAAACATTTTCACCTTTGTTAAGTAAAAGTTATATAGTTTGGTTTGAAATGTTTTTGAAAATATTTTACCTTTAATAATTAAAAGTCATATAGATTGACTTATGAAAAGAAATAAATAAATCAAATTTTATGGAAGTAAAATATTTTGTTTTTAGTTGGTCATTTTAATGTTTTAAAAAAAATTAATCCATTTTGACTGGCCCTTACAAGCTGGGCCAAGGGAGGCAGCACACACAGGGTGGATGAGCCTAGCCCTCATCCCAGGATATGGCTGGACAAGCATGGGTTCCAAGAAGGGCACAAGAGAGAGTAGGAGCACACGCCACCGTAGGCGTGAAGCCGCGGCAGAGCACAGGTAGGCCGAGGCCTACGGGGGTGCGAGAGGAAAGCAGGAGCCCATGTGTAAGGCCCCCATTCGTGGGTTCTGTGATTTCTAAGCAGTATTGCAGAGCCTCTGGATTATAAAGAATCCACATGCCTTGCTCTGTTTCGATATGGGAAGGGAAATGTTGGGCAAAACGTGATCTGGGCCTTTGGATGGCGTCACACATGATCTAGGTCGTTGATCCGATCTCGCCTCTTATCCCGCATGACCCCGGAGTGCTACAGTACCCTAACATCAACCGTTCAATCCTATTGAGAGAAAATAAAAGCTGTTCACTTAGATTTAAATCCCGCGCTTTTCCCCAACCGTCCAATCAAGATCCAAGCAATATCAACCACCCATTTTCTCCCGGTTTTTTCTTCCGCGATGTCTTCCCCATCCCCCTCATAACCAGTGGCCACCCACTAGTATCATCTCCTTCCACTTATGCACCTTCTTTTTCTTTTTTTATTCTTCCTCAAAAATCTCCAACAACAATCGGGATCAGCCATGACTTCTACCCATGGTATCTTCCCCGATATATTTTGTTCTTTATTATTATATTTAGTTTTCTTTATTTTGTTTCTGGTATAGTTTTCAAGGTTTATATATATATAATCACTGATTGTCTTCTTTGTGTTCTCTCATAAGAAACATTCTGGTTTTTTTAATTAGGTCAAGTCTTTGGTTTTATTATATTTATGATAAGTTATATATATAAAATATGTGAAACACAAAATATATATAAACCTGGTTTCTTGCACTCAAAATCATGGGTTACCTTCTCTTGACATGCAAACAATGACTGTCCATCCTCCTTGCACATCCGAAGATAGGTAATGAATCTACCTGTACTGTTTTCATTATTTTCGTAAAACTATTTTTCACTTATGTATATAAAGGTTCATAAATTTATATATATATATATATATATTTATATACGTTTTCATATCACTTTTAAAACAAAACTCATGGTGAGTTTTCTGTTTAATTATGCAACACATACAAGAGGGTTCGTGCTTTCAATATTACATGTGAACCCTTCTCCACTAATTTCTTTCCCTTATATAGATATATATATGTATGTATATAATTTCACCGTAAATTCATTTTAGAATTTCAAATTAAAAATATATATATGTTCATATATATATATATATGTAATTATACAACAACACATTTTGGGTAATGATCTTTGAAGGGAGATCTTTCATTTTTTGAGTATAGTTTTCAAAAAATAAACTACATGAAAGGGGTCTAGTCCTTCATGTTTTTTTGTATACCCTTGTTCGTAATTCATGTATGTTTAGATATATAATCATGATATAATTATGGTTTCACTAAAACATTTCTTATTAAATTAAGTCATGTAATAATTTAAAGAATTTATTAAATCTTGTTTTGGGGTGTGCAGATCCCAAACACACACTCCAAGTGTACATATACTTTTTTATTAATTATCAACTTTACCTGAATACATATGCATTTTGAATTCAGTTTCTCAAGTAAAGGGTATGATGGTTGTATTTATGTTCATATATAAATGTACATTTATGCATGAGCTCACGTGTGTAAATATTTCTTTTATACACTTTATAGTCAATAAACCATGTTTTGTATTTGAAATGTTTCACAAGAACTGCCTTTGGCCCTTTATGCTTATGTTCTAATATTTTGTAAATAAATGTACCATAGATTAAATGGGTACCTAAAACTTAAAATGTATCATCTTGGTTTGTAAAAGGCCATGTTCTTAAGGGTTTAAATGCAATATTTGTTATTTCATGTGATAAACCATTGTTTTATGTATACTAGTTCTTATTACATGTGCATAAGAATACTATTTTTCATACATGTCACCATTTAATATGAAGCCAAAAAGTCTAAATCTTTTACATAATTCACTTCAGTATGAACACGTATAAAAAAAGGGGAATTATGGACTAAGAATATAAGTTTTATGTGACATGAGTACTATGAATATGAGATCATGCTAAGGAATATGAGGAATGTATGGGACTTAAAATCATGTGATGGCTGCGCTCGGAATTGTACAGTGCTCCAATGCATTAGGTAAAGTAATGAAGTCTCATGAGTTCAGTGAAATGATGCATGAACATGATGCTAACATTGTTCACAACCAAGTGTGGTAGTTAACCACAATTATGTTGGGTTTTCTTACCCGTACGGTCTTGGTGCAAGGCCATGAAAAAGTCCCGCATTATACATTTCCTCACTATGAAATAGTAAATGAATAACCAAGGGATTGTGGATCCTTACATAAGAATCTTTTATTATCATAAGGCTTATCAAGTGTGAAAATGGCATGTTATACAAGGGAATAATACCTAATGTTAAAGTCACATGTATAACTTTTTATGTTTTAATGAATCATGATATGAATGCTTAGACTCTTAACAAAGCATTCGAAGTTGGATTGATTATGTTATACATTATGCACATCTCATACACATGCGCACTCTGATTCATGTTTGTGGAAGCCATAGTTAACTTTTATGAAAACGGTCTTTTGGAAAAATGTCTGCAATGTAACCTCAGAAAATGCTGATGGTGTGCATATGTTAAACCAATATCTTAAGAATTGTTTTATGTTTGTTTTCAAAGTAGTTGTTTTGAATTTTAATTTTCTACAAATGTTTTAAAACCCCTTATTGGGCATTTTTATTCTCTCTCTACATTTAAATTTATGTTTTTAAGGTTTGTAATAGTAGTTCTCAAGCCCTATGTACTTTTTCTAACAACACCAAGTTGAGGCTTAACCCTGCCATGATCTCAGAAGGAGTACTTTAGTAGCATCTGATTTTCCAAAATCCTAAACTGAGACGATCCTCTGTATTGGGAGAAGATGTGCAAATTTCCTTCTTTTGTAATCCTGTTTTATAAAAAAAATGCACACCATGTCTCAGGCACCGATTTCAGTCTTCTGGGATTGCGGTCGTGACTGTTGATATTAGAGGATTGGTTTGAGAAAACTCAGGAAAATTCGAGCACCCATAAATTTCCTAATTTACTCATACTAAGAAACATCCTTCTGAATATTTCAGATGGCTGATGAATCGCACCATGTGTCCCTTCCAACAGAATTACTAGAGACTGTAGTGGGAAAGGCATGTGTGGAAAACTATGAGATATTTGGAAATATAAGCATTTCATGCAAAACCCTCTACCATGTGTCCAATTCTCCTCGAGTACTTCAACTTCACCGAGGATCAGTCCTCGACTATATTTTTATGATTCATGGCCAATTTATGTTCTATGCACAACAAGGAAAATACTTCGAGAGTTTTTTTAATTGTTTTACTCTAGCTAATAATGCTTTGTCTCGAGAGGACTTCAAAGAGGAAGCATGACGGGGTGACCTAAGAGCAGCATACCTTTGTCAAATTTTGACCTATGGTCTCCGTGGTCAAGTTATGGACTTTGATGCTCTCAAGGACGAGCCTACTCATTTACACTATCGACATATAGTTTATGCCGATGTTGCCCAACTTCATACATGTCATGCCTTCCTCACCCTGAACAATAGATTTTCACATGGGTTTGATCCTAATTTCCCTAGTTGAATACGGACCCAAGAGATCAAAACATTTGGAACCACCTTGGGGATTCATTTAATTAGGAACCCAGGAAATCACTAACACCAGTAGTACCTGCGAAAAGATGTCATGATGATTATGTAACACCTTGAGTTTACAAATTTTTCTAAATTAATCATGTTTTATGTTGTGGTATCTTATTATGCTTCTACAAAAGAAATGTCTTTATTGTAATCTAGTTATTATTCACTATGTAAAACATGTCTCTTGTTTTTCAGATGGAAAACGTGAGATCATCGATAAACCTTTTATCACTTCCTACTGAATTTCTAGAATCCATAATCACCAAGACATGTTCAGAACACTATTTCCCTTTTTCCAACCTGCGCTTGTCATGAAAACGTCTTTATAAGATATCCCTTAGACCGAACATCCTTCAGACCTACCTGGGAAATGATCATGTTTATCACCACATAGAAACTGCAGAACTTGTAGAGTACATGTGGAAAGGAGAGTACCATGAAGGTCTCTTTCATTACATCACATTGTTCTAAAACCACCTAGCCCTAAGGAAGTTTCATGAAGCTGCCTTGGAGGGTGACACCTGAGCAACTTATCTTCTTCAGCTCCTGAGTTTCAACATGTATGGGATTCTTTATGAATTTTAAGTGTTCAAACGATAGGTGGTTTGAGAGATTTATAGAGAGTTAGCTCTCTCTCAAATCTCTAATCTCCACACCTCCCATGAAAATAATTGGAATATTGAATGCTTTAAGCATACGTTTGACCCTAGATGTTCATGGTGTATATGGGCCAAGGAGATCAAGTAACATGGAACTAATTTAGGAATCCACCTGGAAACATCAGCGGATTACCCGAAAAGGTGGTCCAGGAAGAAGAAAACTCGAGCATAAAGTATCTCTGGTTCTGTTTAAGGGTGTAATCGGATTGCGAGGGCACAATTATTTAAAGGAGGGGATAATGTAATTCCCCAAACTTAATTTCTTTAATAATGGTTTTAATTATTACTCTTGACATAATTTCCTCTTTTTAGGCAATACTCCCAAAATACGAACACAAAATGTGGTTATTCATTCAAAACATAAGAAATGGATACATGGAAACAAGTGTCTAAGGACCATAACGAACCAAAAATTCCCACAATAAGGTCAATCACAACCACAGGTACACCCCACATCACCACGAGCATGCCATGGGAGAAGTGGATTTCATTCAGATCTTCCATGACCAAGAACACCATAACCAGAACCACAATAATCATACTAAGCATCAAGGGGATGAAGAGAACCATCTTCTGTGTCTCGGTGATTTGAGATAGAATACTCTAATCGTGTTTTATAAGGCCTAAAATCTGACTATTTTAATTTAAGTAACAGTTGAGTTTACAATGGTTATAGTTATATCCATCAGGTATTGTGGATTAATTTACTATTAATATTAAAAAAATTAAGTATTTCAAATATAATTTTAAGTCGTTAACTATTATTTATGTTTTATGGTTTCAAAACATAATTCAATAACATTTATTTAATGATTCAAAAATATTTATACATTATAGTTTTATATGAAAAATTATAAATATTTTCTTCATTTCAACATAATTTGTAATGATCTCTCTATATGTAAAATCACCTTGAAACGTTTTAAGTAATTGAGTCCTTTAAAATCCTATTGAACTAATCTTTCAAAAACATGGCATTTGAAAATTGTAAAGTTTTGGTATATTCGTCCACATTAATTCAAAGAATGGTGTGTATAATGTTTTGATATTTGAAAAAAAATTACCTTTGTTAAGTAAAAGTTATATAGTTTGGTTTGTAATGTTTTTGAAAACATTTTACCTTTAATAATTAAAAGTCATATAGTTTGATTTATGAAATAAAAAGAAATAAATCAAATTTCATGGAAGTAAAATATTTTTATTTTAGTTGGTCATTTTGATGTTTTAAAAAAAATTAACCCATCTTTGTAACACCCCAATATTTCATAGTACGTTATTTCTTCAATGTAATGCAATAATTTTCACTACACGCAACATTGAGTTCAAGCGCATCATGAAATACCAAACAAGTTGTTCAAAAGAGGTTATGAATAGTATTAACTGAATTTTTAACATTATATTATCCTTATAATTTTAGAATCCATATCATGACTTTATTAAACATAATGTAAGAACAAATTCATTTTTTTCAGATAAAAGAATTATTTTTCAAATAATGCAATTTTACGGCCTTTTAAAGTAGAACCTATTTTAAATCCAATATTTGAAACTTTTATATATTAAATTTGACAAAATAAACTTGTTCTTTAGAATCGGGACATAATAATTTAGTTTCAATAAATTTTTTGTGTTTTCGGATAACTTTCATATTTCGAAGAATAGTTAAAAATACTATATTTTAACTGAAAACAACTTTTTTAATCAAAATAATTTATAGTGTTGAATTATAAATTTTAATGTTTTGGAAGTATAATTAGATTATATTTTTAACCATTAATCTGATGTTGGTCATTAGAATTATTTTTACATTGAAATTATACATAAATAAGTGTCAATCCTTTGATAGTTATTGTTTCCTAAGAACACGCTATTTATTTTGACAATGAGAATTAATTTTAAATTAATTAATTCAAATCCTATGTTTTTAATTTTGTAAAATAGACATCATTTTTGGATTCAGAATATCAAAATTAGCTTAGGGTGAATTTTTGGTATTTTTCTAAAAACATTCAATTTTTGATGAATAGTGAAAAACACTGAGTTATTGGATAAAACCGAATTTTTATTTATTAATTTATTTATTTTATTTTATTTTATTTTAGGTCAAAATAGATACATAATACCTATATAAGTACAATTTAATTCAATGGAGTCGGTTTATAATAATTTCAGATATATAAAATTTTTATGGAACTTTTCACCGTCTTTTACACCTCCTAGGAAAATTTTCAAATTCACATAAAACATAATTTCACCACTTCTGTGAGTGGAATTTTGAAAATCCGAGAGATAGAGATAATATCAAGGAGTAAAATGTGGTTCAATAAGATAAATTTATTTTGGTGAATAGTAAATTTTTACTTTTATTTACCATGGTTAAAAGTAAATATGGTAATTAAGGGTAAAAATGATATGAATATTACCCTATCTCATGTACAAATTATATTGGACAAGTGTATATCGACCAAAAAAAACCTTAGGAATAAAATATTATAATTTTGGTCTACTTGGATTAGATTAGGACATTTATTATTATTTAATTCAAAGAAGAGTCAAAAGAGTTAATATCAAAGTTTAATAACTAAAACATTTTCAATAAAGGGTTATACATAAGATAAATTCAACAATAAATAATCATTAGAAATATATAATGATTTACAACATAATGGTATTTTATTTATAATTTTTAGAGATTTAATAATTAAATTTATTAATGACATAATGATACAGTAATTACCTTTTTAATGAAAGAATCAAATAAATGGTAATATAAATACGAAAATAAATATAATTTCGATGTTTTTATGACATCCACGAATTTTCAGAGTGAATATTACATGTTATGATTTATAAAAATGTATTTTTTTTAATATTCATTTTGTTAGTATTTTAACAAAAACAAATACCAAATAGAGTCAAAATTGACATAAAATAGTTTTTAAAATGAATATTATATTATTAATTGATATAATGGTCCCTAAAATCAAAGGTTTGGACAAAAGACTTATATAATAATATATATGACATTAATGAACCAATTGGGGTTATAGTGGAATTATATAGTATGTTTATTAACCATATAGTGTAAGAATACAAGAAAACATGGTAAAAGTTAAATTATTAAACTTAGAGTTAAATCTAAATGATAAGGTTAAAATGGTAACCTAAACTTTCCTAAAACATATTGGTTGAGTGTTTTTCGACCAATACCCACCTTAGACATTAAATAATACATTTTGGAGCCATTATAAACCGAATATGAATTTATTATAAAATAATATTTTAAGTTTTTCCTAAGGTTCCCCTCACCCCTCTTATAAAAGGGCACTCCCCCTTCACTCTAATTCACACCTTCTAATCCATTTGGCTCGACAAAAGCCCTCCCAAATACTCTCTCAACTATCCTGAATTCATCCTAGAGGCCCTACTTTAGTCATAAATCCACCTTAATGAGTCCTTTTGATCAAATCAAAAGGAAAACCCCGAAGAAGAGGTAATAATTTCACCACCCTCTTTCAAGTTCTTTTCTTCTTCCACTTCTTCTTTATTTTTTATTTCCATTATAAAATAATAACTCTAATATCATCTATATACCATGATGTTATTATAAATATGACACAACTTTATTCATTATTCTATCCATCTTATGAATGATAATGTCACCATGCGTGCGTACGTATGGCTTACTGTCTCCACATCATGGTGTAATTTGTTATTCAACACTATGTTATTTGAATGAATATAATGATGAGTAATATGTATATAAATAATGAAAATAACATGATAATGTCTCTATAAAATTAATATACAATCCAATTCTACACCTTTAAGGAAATGATATTTTCACTCGTGTGTACGTACGGATTACTGTCTCCATGACGCGATGACATTTATTTCTATGTTCACCATTTATTTACAATTATACAAACATATATATTACTAATAAGTATGTAATATATGAAATAATAATGCTAATGGAGATATATATATGTATATATATATATTTACTTACATATATCTTATTCACTTATTTACATTCAACACGATATGAAAACGGAAACAGCGTTTATGCGTACGTACGGACTACCGTCTCCATAAACAGTGTTTTTCATTTCATATATATGTCTATTATACATACTTATAATCTAAATATATATTATATATAAATAATTTTTTATATTCTGGAATTATTTAAATCTTGGTGTCAGTGATACAATCAAGAGTAGCAAGTTAATACACGTACGATAAAGAAAGCAATTATTACCCGAAATGTTAATTTAACAAGGATATTATTATTAAAAGAGTAGTATAAAGTCATAAATGAATCATGTATGATATCATAAATATTAATATGGTTCTAGTATAATTTAGTAACATACTTCAATCTTCATACAGGAGGATAAATGTACCCTCGACTAAAGAAAAATGCAAGGTAAGGGGTTTTCATCTCACTCCTTATTCCTGTGAGATTCATGCCGTATCTCCACTATTACCTTTGGCGTGGTGTATGTACTGCCAATAATTTTATTCATTGTGTAATAAACCTTAATTTATGTGTAATTACATATTCATTGTATGATACTTCTTTCATGGGGTGTATGTTTCGTAAGATACCGAATTGGTAAGGGTTTATGTCACAATCTCTTCATTATCCGAGATTGTTTATACGTGATTACCTACTAGGAATTATTTATCATCCACATCCATGTTCCTCAAAAATGTATTTCAAAACATTTTTACTATTTAATATAAAATGGGTTAAATTAATTTATTCCCTTAAGTTTTTTTAAAGGTATCTTTCCGTTGTTTTCTAAACAAGGTCCTCTTTAACCTTTTCGTCAAAATTATGGTAAGTATTTTTTTTAACTTATACGGCGGGTGTAGCTATTTTCCGCTATTATAAAAATCTTCAAAGCTTCCCTTACAAGCTTGTAAGAATATTTTGAAAGTAAATATTTTATTTTATAATTATGTGACTTTTAAATTATTTTAAAATGAATATTTTATGAATTTGTGAAAGGTACTCTTTATCAAGATCAGAATCTTAAATGTTATAAATATTTATATTTCTAAATATTTTTAATTAATTTCCATGTTTTCAAAATGATTTTACGGATTTATTTATATGGACATTAATGTTTTAAAATGATATTTCTTTTCAAATGTTTCAATGTGGTATGGGACACTTTGATTCAAAAATCTATTTTAAATTGCTTCCTTTATAAATTTGTGACTTTTCAATGATTAAAAAAAAAGAGATATTTCTCTCAAATAGTTTTGATTTCATCTATGTCAACATCCTTTGATGGATTTTAGGCTTATTGAAGTTTATTTATTATGATACAAAACTTCATTATTGTATTGAATGTTTTGTGATATGTTTGACTGTGGATGTGTTATTCTTATACCATTCATGGTTTATGGAGAAAGTATTGACATTTCGTATGTTGGTTTTAATACGAATGTTTATGTTATGTTTAAACCTATTCATATGAGGAATGAATTGGACTTAATAAGTGACGGGTGGAGCCCGCTATAGCTCCTCGATGCATCGGTAGGTCTCATGAGACAAACTAGTGTCCTGCCATGAGGCCTTGACAAAATCTTATTTGTAGTCTTGGAACAAGGCCTTGAAAATGTGGTTATGATAGTATGTAATTATGAATTCCATCAATATGAAAGTGGTTAGTGATATTTCCTGTGATTACCCTACTAGTATAATATCCATGTGAATAAGTAAATGGCATTATTTCATTTTATTTTTTCCATATTATGCATAAGTTCAAGTTTTAAAGGATTTTGTTTTAGTTATACTTTTCCAAAAAAAAAATTTGATTATTTATGAATGTTTCCACTGTATTGCTTACCCTTACTGAGCATTTGAGCTCACCAATTTCAATGTTTTAATTTTCCCAGGATTCCAAGAAGTGTATTGTGATTGATATTCAGGGTTTAGCCATGGGAATAATGGAATTCAAAAATGATTATTTATGTTGTTTTGTATGTCTTAAAGTGTAATGTAAAATTCATGTATGTAATCTATTTTCCAAGACTGCTAAACCGATCGGTCCTTTGGCACTTGATTCCTTGTAATCATCAAAATGTATTAAAATAATGCACTGGCTCTGGGTAACTAGGGTCGGGGCATTACAGTTGGTATCAGAGGAAGTTTAGAAATAACCTTGGAAGATAAATTTAGATAAACTCTGATTAGAGAACATAAACCTAAGATAGACTTTGAGGATTAATATAGAAGGACTTCCTATAATTTTTTTAATGTTGAGATTTTGTGAGTTTTCTAAGAAAATACATCCCTGTCTAGATACGAGCATGTAGAGGCGGATCTAGTACATATGTACCTAGGGGTAAAACTCGAAAACACCGCTTTGAGCTAGACTCGAACGGGAACTGGTGCACAACAATGGGTCTTGCTGCACTCTTGGTTGCGACACTCCCGGGGAATATGCTTAGGATAATTCCCATTTTATTTACAAACCACTATGACAGGTTTATGAGTATATACCTCCTCAAAGAAAACATTTTTTTTATTATGGATTATATCCATAAAATATTCAATTTATGTTTGGAATTTTACGTGTTTGTAATTATGAATTGTGATTCATAAACTGACCTAGTGTATTCCATTATATAGAAATGGCACCCATTAAAAAGAAATGAGAACTCCAACAATACGTATGATCCAAAGAGTAAGAAGGGTCATATCATTCCTTGTATTAAGCCAACATTTAGAAAGGAAATAGTCTCCCACGTATTATCATTATAAGAATAAATAGTATCATAAGATCAGTAAATAATTCTCTGAATCCGATGGTTTTTAAGGGTAGCAAGAGAAGAGAAGGATGGTAGAAAGAAAGATGGATAAAGGAAGTAAGGGAAAGAAGGATTTTCCAATATGTGAATAATGTGGAATGAATCACCATGGTAAATTCTTGAAGGGAATGGGAGTTGTTATAAGTGTGAAGAAAAAGGACACCATGTACATGATTTCAAGGGTAAGAAAAAGTTTTCAAATGCAAAATTATTCATCTGCAAGGTGTTGAGGCACTATGAAAATCAATATCCCATTCATAAGAGTATACTGAAAATGATGTTATTGGATAATAATCATGTTATGATACTACCTGAGATGAAGAAGAAATACTAGTGTTATTATGTTGTTATTATAGAATTATTTCATTTGAGTGTTGTATCAATAGTATACTGGTTACATGAATTATGGAGATAAATAAGGATTGTACTACAGTACTTTTTTATTGAGGATTTGAGAGTATATGGTTCTAAGAATTGTGACTTCATGGTAAGCTACACTTTTTGGAAAATAAATGGTTTAAGGAAAGGTAATCCTTAATATGGTTCTAATAATGAGGTAGTGATTTTGGAATAAGAGATTATTGATTTTTGGTAATTCAGGATGTTATGATGTTGTAAAAGAATACATGATGAAGGCATTCACATGTTATTACCTGGAAAAAAGGATCCTCATTATGTTTAACTTATAAATATTGGACTAAGTGTTTGGATATATGTATTTTGGATAATTATAAAGGTTGGAATGGATTAAGTTTGAAATTGGATACTATTGTTAAGGTTATTTTTGGATTTCCATAAAAAGGACAACCTGGAGGTCGGGCGGCAACCCGTCACGTCTGGCAAGGCCATGAGACTTGAACCCACAACTGAAGGGAGGAAGGGTTGTATCACCTATCACTGACCCACTTGATGTGCTAGATTAAATAATGTAGTTTTTTTTAAAGGTTCTGATATGTGAATTATAAATTTATTATTTTTGGAACCCTACACAATTAGGATAAATAGAATATTTTTAAGTTCTATTATCTTTTATAGTGAAAGATGAGTTTGTTTTATAAATTATTTAAAAGATGTAACTCTACAAGCTAAGTATAATTTTTGATCCTATGAAGGAATTAATCCTTATACTTTAGGAAAGGGATCTTAAAACCAAAAATGTGTTATCCTAATACCTTATGTTTTGGTGAACCGATGATATTTTAAGCCATCATAGATTGATGGCCTTGAGGCCTTAAATTTTACACTTTTTGTGATTGATGACCTCAATCAGTCCCTATAAATATTTACGTTTTTCCTCTAAATATGTGTCTATAATTTCCACCAATGTTCTCCAATCCGAAACACTAATTTGGTGGTCACTTTTTCATTCCCCTTTTCCCTCTTATTAAGTCTAAATTTTATTAACCCAATTTCCGATGTGGGTTTTCCCATAAAAGAATTTTCTATTTTCAACCATTTATTTTCAAAGATCAATTTCAAATTGTGAGAACACAATTTATTGAAGGAGGGTAGAATTTAACACCCCAATATTTCATAGTACGTTATTTCATTAATGTAATGCAATAACATGCACTACACACAACACTATGTTCAAGCGCATCACGACTTACCAAACTAGCCGTTCAGAAGAAGTTTTGAATAGTATGAACTGAATTTTAAACAATATATAATCCTTATAATTTTAGAATCCATATTATGAGATTCTTATACATAATGTAAGAACAAATTAATTTTTTTCAGATAAAAGAATTATTTTTGAAATAATGCAATTTTACCGCCATTTAATAGAGAACCTTTTTTAAATCCAATATTTGAAACTTTTATATATTAAATTTGAAAAAGTAAACTTCTTCTTTATAATCGGGACATAAGAATTTAGTTTCAATAAATTTTTGGTGTTTTTTTGAAAACTTTCATATTTGGGTGAATAGTAAAAAATACTATATTTTAACTGAAAAAAACTTTTTTAATCAAAATAATTTATAGTTTTGAATTATAAATTTTTATTTTTTTGAAGTATAATTAGATTATATTTTTAACCTTTATTCCAATTTTGGTCATTGGGAATAATTTCACATTGAAATTATACATAAACAAGTGTCAATCTTTTGATAGTTATTGTTTCTTAAGAACACGCTATTTATTTTGACAACGAGAATTAATTTTAAATTAATTAATGCAACTTATATTTTTTTAATTTGGTAAAATAGACATAATTTTTGGATTCGGAATATCAAAATTATCTTAGAGTTATTTTTTTGTATTTTTTTGAAAACATTCAATTTTTGATGAATAGTGAAAAACACTAAGTTATTTGATAAAACCGACTTTTTATTTAATTAATTAGTTATTTTATTTAAATTTATTTTTGGTCAAAATTGAAACATAATACCTATATAAGTAAAATTTAATTCATTGGAGTCAGTTTATAATAATTTTAGATATATAAAATTTTTATTGAACTTTTCACCGTGTTTTACCCATCTCCTAGGAGAATTTGCAAATTCACATAAAACATAATTTTACCACTTCTATGAGTAGAATTTTGGAAATTCTAGAGACATGGTTAATATCAAGGAATAAAATTTGGTTCAATAAGATAAAAATAATTTTGGTTAATAGTAACTTTTTACTTTTATTTACCACGGTTAAAAGTATATATGGTAATTAAGGGTAAAAATTATTTATATATTACCAAAGAACATGTCCAAATTCTATTGGACAAGTGTATCTCGACCAAAAACAACCTTAGGAATAAAATATTATCATTTAGGTCCACTTGGATTAGATAAGGACATTTATTATTATTTAATTCAAAGAAGAGTTAAAAGAGTTAAAATCACAGTTTAATAACTAAAACATTTTTAATATAGGGATATACAAAAGATAAATTTGACTATAAATATTAATTAGAAAGATAAAAAGATTTCCTGCATAATGTTATTTTATTTAAAATTTTTAGATTTTAAATAATTAAATTTATTAATTACACAATGATGATGCAGTAATTACCATATTAATGAATGAATCAAATAAATGGTATTATAAATATTAAAATAAATTTAATTTAATCGTTTTTATGACATCCACAAATTTTATAGATGAATATTACATGTTATTATTTATTCAATGTATTTATTTTTGAAGTAATAATTCTTTTTGTAGTTTAACAAAAAATAAATACCAAATAGTGTCAAAATTGACATAAATCAGATTTTAAAAAAAAATATTATATTATTAATTGATATAATGGTCCTAAAAATATAAGGCTAGGGAAAAAGACTTATATAATAATATATATGAAATTATTGAACCAATTGGATTTCGATTGGTATTATATAGTAAGTTTATTAACCATATAGTGTATGAATACAAGAAGACATGGTAAAAGTTAAATTATTTAACTTAGAGTTAAATCTAAATGATAAGGTTAAAATGGTAACCTAAACTTGTCTAAAACCTATTGGATGAGTGGTTTTCGACCCATCCCGACCTTATATATTAAATAATACATTTTGGAGCCATTATAAACCGAATATGAATTTATTGTAAAATAATATTTTAATATTTTCCTAAGGTGCCCCTCACCCCTCTTATAAAAGGGCACTCCCCATTAACTCTAATTCACACCTTCTAGGCCACTTGTATTGATAAACCCCTACCCAAATACTCTCTAAACTATCCTAAAAACATCCTAGAGTCCCTACATTAGTTAGAAATCCAACTTAAGTAGCCCTTTTGATCAAATCAAAAGGAAGAACCCGAAGAAGAGGTAATAATTTCACCACCCTCTTTTAAATTCTTTTCTTCTTCCACTTCTTCTTTCATTGTTATTTCCATTATATAATAATAACTCCAGTATATTATATATACCTTTATGTTATTAAAAATATGTCAAAACTTTATTCATTATTCTATCCATCTTATGAATGATAATGCCACCATGCGTGCGTACGTACGGCTTACTGTTTCCACGCCGCGGTGTAATTTGTAATTCAACACTATGTTATTTGGATGGATATAATAATGAGTAATATGTATATAAATAATGAAAATAACATGCTAATGTCTCTGTAAAATTAATATACAATACAATTCCACACCTTTAAGGAAATTATATTGTCGCTCGTGCGTATGTACGGATTACTGTCTCCACAACACGAAGAGATTTATTTCCACATTCACCATTCATCGACGATTATAAAAATAAATATATTACTAATAAGAATGTAATATATGACATACTAATTCTACTGTAGATATATATACATATATATATTTACTTACATATTTTTTATTCACATTGTTCTGTTCAACACGATATGAAAACGGAAACAGTGTTTATACGTACGTACGGACTACCATCTCCATAAACGGTGTTTTTCATTTCATATATATTTCTATTATACATAATTATATTCTAAATATATATGATATATAAATAATGTTTTATATTCTGGAATTATTTAATTCTTTTTCTAAGTGATACAATCAAGAGTATCAAGTTAAACCACTACGATAAAGAAAGTGATTATTACCTGAAATGATAATTTAACATGGAAATTATTATTAAATGGTTAGTATAAAGTCATAAAAGAATCATGTATGATATCATAATATTAATATGGTTCTGGTATAATTTAATAACATACTATGATCTTCATATAGGTGTTTAAACGTACCCTCGACAAAAGGAACGTGCAAGGTAAGGGGTTTTCATCTCACTCCTTATTCCTGTGAGATTCATGCCATATTGCCACTATTATCTTTTGTGTGGTGTATGTACTGCCCATAATTATATTCATTGTGTAATAAACTTTAATTTATGTTTATTTACATATTCATTGTATGATACTTATTTCATGGGGTGTATGTTTCGTAAGTTACCAAATTGGTAAGGGTTTATGTCATAGTCCCTTCATTATCTGAGATTGTTTATACATGATTATCTAATGGGACTTCTTTATCATCCACATCCATGTTCCTTAAATATATATTTCAAAACATTTTTAATATTTACTTGACAATTTATTAAAGTCATTTATACCCTTAAGTGTTTTGAAATGAATTTTTTCATCATTTTCCAAACAAGGTCCCTTTTAACCTTTTCGACAAAATTATGGTAAGAATGGCTTTTTTTAACTTATACGGTGGGTGCGGCTATTTTCTGCCATTATAAAAATCGTTGAAGATTTCCTTACAAGATTGTAAGAATATTTTGAAATTAAATGTTTTCTTTTATAATTATGTGACTTTTTATTGATTTCAAAATGAATATTTCAAAAATTTGTGAAAAGTACTCTTTATCAAGATCATAATTTTAAATGTTTTAAAATATTTATCTTTCTAAATATTTTTAATTAATGTCAATGTTTTCAAAATGATTTTAAGGATTTATATATATGGACATTAATGTTTGGAAATGATATTTCTTTTCAAAAGTTTCAATGTGGTATGGGACACTTTGATTCAAAAATCTCTTTTAAATTGCTTCCTTTATAAATGTGTGACATTTCAATGATTTCAAAAAAAAAGATATTTCTCTCAAATACTTTTGATTTCATCTATGTCAAAATCCTTTTCTGTATTTTAGTCTTATTGAAGTTGATTTATTATGATATAAAACTTCCATATTGTATTGAAGGTTTTGTGATATGTTTGATTGTGGATGTGTTAATTTTATACCATTCATGGTTTATAGAGAAAGTATTAGCATTTTTTATGCTAGTTTTAATACAAATGTTTATGTTATGTTTAAACCTATTCATATGTGGAATGCATTGGACTTAATAAGTGATGGGTGGAGCTCGCTATAGCTCCTCGATGCATCGGTGGGTTTAATAAGACAAACTAGTGTCTTGGCACGGGGCCTTGACAAAATCTTATTTGTAGTCTTGGAACAAGGCCTTGACTATGTGGTTATGATAGTATGGCATTATGCATTCCATTATTATGAAAGTGGTTAGTGATATTGCATTTGATTATTCAACTAGTAGAATATACATGTGAATAAGTAAATGGGATTATTTTATTTTATTTTTTCCATATTACGCTAAAGTTCAAGTTTAAAAAGATTTTGTTTTAGTTATACATTACCTTAAATGCTTATGCTTATTTATTAAAGTTTCCATTGTATTTCTTACCCTTACTGAGCATTTGATCTCACCGCTTTCTTTGTTTTATTTTTCCCAAGATTCCACGAAGTGTATTGTGATTGATATACAGGGTTAATCTAGGGGAATAATTGTGTTCATAAAGGATTATTTATGTTGTTTTGTATGTCTTAAATTGTAATGTAGCATTCATGTATGTAATCTATTTTCTAAGACTGCTAAACTGATCGGTCCTTCGGGACTTGATTCCTTGTAATCATGCCAATGTATTAAAATAATGCACCAGCTCTGGGTAACTGGGTTTGGGGCGTTACAATTTTGACCAGCCCATACAAGCTGGGATGAGGGAGGCGGAACACACAAGGTGGTTGAGCCAAGCCCCCAGCCCCGGCTATGCCTAGACAAGCATGGGTTCCCCGAAGGGTGCACGGGAGAGCAGGAGCACATGCCACCATGGGTGTGAAGTCGCGGCAGAGTACATGTAAGCTGATACCTGCGGGGTTGCGAGAGGGGAGCGAGAGCCCGTGTGTAAGGCCCCCATTCATGTGTGTTATGATTTCTGAGCAGTATAGTGGAGCCTCT
The DNA here is from genome assembly GCA_963277665.1 of Viscum album. Taxonomy (NCBI): domain Eukaryota; kingdom Viridiplantae; phylum Streptophyta; class Magnoliopsida; order Santalales; family Viscaceae; genus Viscum; species Viscum album. Next base: position 500,024,555 of record OY728122.1, read on the forward strand.
TGCTTATAAAAAAGCCCCATGCCTCACTCTGTTTCGATGTCGGAACCGAAATTTCATGCGAAACGCGATCTGGGCCATTGGATCGTGTCACGCATGATCCAGGTTGTTAATCTGATCTCACCTCTTTTTTTGCACGACCCTGGAGCGCTACAGTACCCCCTCATCATCCATTTGATCCGCTTGAGAGTGAATCGAATCTGTTCACTCAGATTTAAATCCCGCACACTTCCCTAGTCATCTGATCAAGATCCAAGAGATCTCTACCACCCATTTTTTCCCCGGTTTTTCTCCCACGATGTCTTCCCCATCACCCTCAAAACCAACGGCTACCCACTGGTATCACCTCCTTTCTCTTATGAATCTTCTTTTTCTTCTTTTCTTCTTCCTCAAAAATCTCCACCTGCCATCATGATCGGCCAAAACATCTACACATAGGTTCTTCCCCAATCTATTTTGATCCTTTTTATTATCATTAGTTTTATTTCTTTTTTTTTCTGGTATAGTTTTCAAGATTTATATATATATAATCACTGATTGTCTTCTATATGTTCCCTCATAATAAACCTGCTGGTTTTTGTCAATTTGGTCAAGTCTTTGGTTTTATTATATTTATGATATGTTATAAAAACAAAATATGTGAAACACCGCATATATATAAACCTGGTATCTTTCACTCAAAATCATGGGTTACCTTCTCTTGACGTGAAAACGGTGACTGTCCATCCTCATTGCACATCCGAAGATAGGTAAGGGATCTACCTGTTTTGTTTTCATCCATTTCGT